>CM059496.1:45897353-50897353 GCA_030378355.1 Eleusine indica
TTTATGAGATGATTCTATTAAGCTTAATTAAGTTATCATTTAGCATCACATTGTCTAATTATGGTCTAATCATACTTAATAGATTCGTCTCGTCATTTAGCCTAGGATTACAGAATGGATTTTATCATTAGTCTATATTTATTACTTCTAATTAATATACCAATAATCAATGGGACAGGACTAAAATTTAATGCACGGGATTTATAAAACTAACATTTATGGAGCAGTTGATTTACAAAACTACTAGTCACTAATTTCGAATCAAAACATAAATTCTTATATTATCTTTTAGGGCAAATTCCTTGTATGCCATTGACATAAACTTCAATCTCTTATGTGCCACCTAAAAAACTTATAACCCTTCAGTGCCACTAATCTTAAACTTTATTCATGTGCAGGCCATTTTTGTCTATTTCACCATGAAGAAAGACGTCTTTACCCCCATGGGCCATATGTCATGTTCATCTTCTTTCTCCCTGACTTTCTGGAGTTGGATTAGTAGCGGCAGCTCTCGTGCCGTGCGACCAGCAATTTCTCAAACTTTAAGAGCTCTTCCGTGCTGCTCAATTCCATCCTGCCTATATGCCATTTGGATGCCAAAAGCAGTAGAAAAATCCATCCGATTTAATGCATATGGCCAAATCAAACTAATCGGACTTATGGGCGCTAATGGATAAATCAATCCAATCCTTGGAGAATCGAATCGTAGACTCGGCAAGAGATTCCAACATATTGACCGCACAATCATCGTCGATCTGCGTCGTGCCTGCACGCGTATTTGTCACCAGCATGGTCTCGATTCTGAACACCCTCTGTTCTCTCAGCTTGTTCTTGCGAGCTGATTCTTCAGCAATGATGACGGCATTGGGGGTGTGGGGATTCGTGGACAGTGAGAGAGAAGAAGAGAACAGGGGCAATATTGACAATTTTAAAGTTGACTAACAGTCAGACCAGAGGTAATGGCATGAGAAGGATTGAAATTTAGCTTCCCTGGCACCTGTGTGATATAGGTTTTATCGGTGGCAGACTAGGGATTGTAGTTTAAGTCAATGACATCTAAGGAATTATGGCTATCTTTTAGGTGAAGTAAACAAATATAAGACCGAACAACTCACTCCACTGACCATGTGAACTAGTTTCTGTAGTCACTGTTCTACGGCCAGACTCAATGCTAGTTTCATTACCATTAAATAAGCCGCACATCAACAAAATGGATTACATGGCAAAGAAATTAATGTGAAAGAGAGGAAATGGGCTTCATTAGAATGAAACTCATTTGTCACTATTTCATATGTATGAAACTCAATTGAAACCATTATTAAGAGTATAAAGTTTCATCCTAACATGTTCTGACTAATTATAGTGCAATAAATTTAATGTTATGCCTTGTCTATGAAATCGTAAGATAAAATTGTGCATTGAGAGAGACCATTTTATCTATTAGACAAAAATTCTAAGCTGATGTCCTACTCTCAAAATGTGTGAGATGAAACTATGCACTAAGACCGGCCTAAAGACATTCTCCCTCTGTTTTAAAATTATTATTATTGTTGACTTTTTCTAGTAACCTTCGACCATTCATCTTATTTATTTTTCAAATAAATTATCATATATTTTCTATGATTTGTTTGTATCACTAGAAAAATAGAAACATAACTTATATTTTTATATATTTGAATAAACATTTGAATAAGACAAATAATTAAATATAATAAAAAAGATCAACAACAACAATAATTCTGGAAGGGAGGGCATAAGTAATAGTGTGGAGCCAAGTTATTACTAGGAGGATACATGCATATCATCAGCTAGCTATTCAAACTATTTCTCTATCAATCTTGCTCTTGACACATCACCATTCCTCTCCTGCCATCCTAAGGCAACCGTGAGTTCAGGCGCTTGGTGACTTGGAAAATTGGGTTGATGTGGCCTTGGCATGGGTACAAGAGCAACAAAACGTGGATGTGAGATGTTTCATATCGGCCATGGTTGGTCACTCCACTCAATCGACAGTGGCCAATTCAAATAATACAGCTGGTGTAGTGTGTTTCACCGGTATTGAGTGATTGTGAAACGTAATATTGATTGTGCATAATTTTATACCATGCTAAACGTGGATGAGATGTTCAGTTGCAATAAATTTGCACACACGATGCTAATTGTCATGGAGAAAACTGTCAAGGGTTTACCTTTGCTAGCTAGTGTATCAACAATATGGAGCTGGCGACAACGATAGCGTGTTTGATGAAATTAACCTCGTGTTGTGCCACAAGTTGTCAGATTCGTTTTATAAACACATTGACAATGAAAGCAATTTTTAGGTTGTTTCTTCATCGATCTTGGGTCCTTTCCTCTTGGCTGGAAGGAGAGGCCATCAATTGACACGTGGAATTTCCATGGACCAGAAATATAGTCAATAACAGGGCCGTCTCGGAGTTTCTGGCCCTGTGTGAAGAAAAAATGGGACACTATTTTTAAAGAACTGTGGATTCCTAATTTTATTTAAGAATACAAATAACAACAAATCACTTGAAAATAGAACTGCTAAACTAGAAAATAAATAAGTTCACAAAAAATACAGAAAATAAATATGGAATTGATCAGTTTGTTCTTGATCTTTGTTGTCAGTATTTCCGTAAAATCGAATAACAAAAAACAACACAATCTCATATGATTAATAAATAAAGAGCTTACTAGCCAATCCCAACGTATCACGTCTTGGCCCACTAGGCCTAGCCCACATAACACCTGCTCATCTTCTTCCTCCTGATGGAACACAGAACCTAGAGAAGAGGAAGAAACAAACAGACTGGGGTTAATCAAAGATGCTTGAGCGACGAATCAAAGGTGAAGAACAGAGGGAAATGACCCTCGAATCAAGATCAACCCATTCCTGAGGTCAAAAGCAATAGAGATCTATGTTTTAGGGTTCCCAAAATTCTAGGGGACCCTGTTCGATCACCCACTCTACACAAGTTGATCAACGGATCTGATCAGTAACATAATTAAGCTATTATGTGAACATGTAAAGCTTTGCACACCAATAGTTTTATAGAACCAAGACCACAAATAAGTTGGATTCATGTGCTTGGCCATGGTACTACAAGCCTGAATACATAAATTTAAGCACCTAAAAATAAGAAAAGGCTGACAATCGGTTCATCTTGATTGAAACGAGAATAATTTATTTTACTTGTTTGCTCTACTTCTAAATGGTTAATAATCAGATCTATATGAATAGTTGACATGTGCCTCGTGTTAGTTTGAAAAAAAAACAAAAACCTACACCATAAATCATCCACTTATTTATCTTATTGACGTACTAGAAAAGTATAGAATCATCCACTTATTAGTTTTACTGAGTAGCTCTTATATTCATGTGAATTTGGGTTGTATAACCTTTCAAAAATTAAAACCATGTCAAGAAAATATTTGTTTGGAAGCAATGTGAGAAATAGATATTTTATTTTAAAAAGCATTATAACAAATCTAGCCATGCCATTTGTGTGAGTCAGCTTATTATTAGTTGGAATAAATGCCACATATTATTGTACAACAAAGAGAATCCACGTAGATCACATGTAAATTAGTAATTGTAAAAGTAACTCCAAACTTTTTTTTTTGAATTGAACTGCAGGGCAAGCCCCTACAGATTATAATAGTAACCACAACTATCAGTCGACTGAAATTAGCAAGTCCCTTAAACTTTAATCCTTATTTAAGAAACGTTGTGACGTGTTTATTGGAGTTGCCGCATTCACTCACAACTATTTTAGCCTTATCCTCCCAATAAGGCCAGTCTTAGTGCATGGTTCATCTCATATATTTTAATAGTGTCATATCAGCTTTAGAATTTTGATCTTATAGATGAAATGGTCTCTCAATGCACAACTTCATTTCATGATTTTATAGACAACCCAAAGCTTTAAATATATTACATTAGGATTGGTCAATACATGTTAGGATGAAACTTTTTGCTTTCAATGATAGTTTCAATTGAGTTTAATGCATATGAAATAGTGTCAAATGAGTTTCATCCCTATAAAACTCATTTGTCCAGTTTTATATTAATTACTCTGTCGTGTCATCACTTTTGTTGATATGACACATCATTTAATATAAATGAAACCTCCACTAAGACTGGCCTAAAATATTTAACACTTTAGTTAACTCTATTTATCATAAAATAATTATCATTCTTACTTTACGATACAAATTTCTCTCTTTTCAATATATCCATATCTATATCTCTCTCCTTCTCATTTTCTATGCACCTAACTTTTTTTCATCCTCCTCCTGTCTCCTTCCGGGACATCCCTCACACTCCTCTTGACCTACTCCATCACCACACCTTCATCACTGGACCTCTTGTGCACGCCTACTCATCATACATCTTGTATGCACTTCGCATTCAGGGATTGGCCAGAACATTGCGGCATTGCCACCATGGGTACACGGTACAGCTAGGCTTAACCCCTCCAATGTAGAGTTCCATCCACAGTGCGTCACAAAACACCCCGCAAATCATTGAAGCTTTTTTGGCCGTGAGCGAGTGAGTGATGATAAGTTGGAGGTACCTGTGGGTCTAATTCGTACAATGAGTTGACAAGGATGTGGGCATCGTGTAGAGGGTTTCGAATTGGTTCAGGACAAGTCCAGCGAACAGGATGGCGGGGCAATCGTCTGGGTCTGGCTGGACCAAAAACGTGATAATCCTGCCCGTCAGTCCGTGATCTGTGTCGGCTTGTCGACGGGAAGCGGCCGCTGCACACACGTCCGAGTGACCGTACGTCACTTTGCCGGATGAGACTGTGAAGCGTGCCGCATTTGTTTGGATGCTACTCTCACAGGAATCCCAGCCGCAGCCACTCAAAATGGATAACATGAAGAGCCAGCCCAAAAGGGTTCAGCTAGCTCTTAGAATTTCCAAAGGCTCGGGGCGTGGGAGCGCGGACACGGCGGGCAGGGTGGACGCGGCGGTCGGAACAGGAGACGTCGTGGGCGACGTTAACCCGGTCCTAACCTATTCTTACCAGAGATACTCTTCTAGTGTCTGCGTCCCAGCAGACTCTCATAGGTGGCGAGCCCCTCTCCGATACCGCTGCGGTTGCTGCCGACAGAGGTTGCGATTCGGATTGCATTCGCGGCCTCGCGGGGGACGGCTTGCTCGGCGCTTGCCGAACTGGAGGATCGGGCTGATGTGTCCTTGCCTCCTTGGCACGGATGCGGGAGCAAGAACACGTGGATGAGATGTGTTCTTGTCGGCCATGTTGTTGGTCACTCCCCCAGATCAACAGTGTGTACGGCCGGTGCAGCTACATCTGTGCCATGTTTCGGTGATAGTGAGTGATCGTGAACAGAGACAAAGTGCGTGCACATCCTTCTTTAATACTTCCTCCGTCTCAAAATGTTTGATATTTTAGTCAACTTTATTTGTTCTAAAATATTTATTATTCTCACTTCCTAATACAACTTTCTCTCTTTCTAATACAACTCTATCTCTATTTCTATTTTTCTCCTTCTCATTTTCTACACACTCATATTTTACACTTCTCCTTAATTCTTGTAACTGAAGCTAAAACGTCAAACATTTTTAAACGGAGGGAGTAGTACCATGCTAACTTCAGTTCGTGTCGATCAAAATAATTAAGCAGCAGGATGAGTACAGTGTACTACAGTCATGTGCAGCTACATCTGTGCCATAATCTACAGTATTGTTTTTGAGTAAAATTAAATCGTGTAAGAAAAAGGCACGCATTTCAATTCAAACAAGGAAAAGCAGTAGCAAAGGCATGCAATGCAAGAGAAGAGTCTTTTTTTTTTTTTTTTTGAGGACAGTCAACCAGTATCAGGTGGTCGATCGATCTGCTCTTGCAGTCCTGCAGTTCAGTGTTCACGAACCCGACTCTCTGCACGCATGCGGCGCCACGCCGGCGGGGGACAACTGCTGCCAGGCCCAGGCGTTGGTTGTGTGGAGATTACGGGGGTCAGATAGATTAGCCATCGTCGTCGTCATCAGTGACATCCCGAAGCGTGTCCGATCCGGGAGAGAAGGCGGCTCAGCTGTATACAGCCACTTGTCAACTGTCTCTGTCCAGTCCAGTGTGGTATGCTAGTGACGCTACGGCATACTGCCGTGCTTGCACGCTAAAAGCCGTCAGCCACTGGTTGCAGCGAGTTGTTATCGTCGTCGTCGGCCAAATCTGGCCTGGGAGCTATAGTAGTTCACCAAAAGATCTCCTGGTATATAGGAGAAAGTTCACGGTGCGAAAGGATTGCGTGAAGGCAGAGATGGGTAAAAAGTAAAACTACTCCAAACGTTGCACAAAGCAACAAAAAGAAAATCTTCCCATGTGCGAAATAATAATGCATGGTGGGTGATGCACGGAAGGCTGGAAAATTCTTCACCGCAACAAACCTAAGCAACTGACTAGTACTTCGTATAGTCAGCAACTTTAAAGTCTGAATTTTAGAATGCACGTGCGTCTTACAAAACGAAATGGATGCAGTTTTCGTTATTGCACTCGTGAGGCTATCATGCATGGTGCTGATATAATACCATGCCTACGTCACTGCTGACAATTAACTCATGCATCCGGTGAAGTCATGAATGACGTGCGACATCAACAGAAACTAACCAGCGAATTAAGTGACAAACTCGCGACAGCGTCGATGATACACAGCCTAGCCAATTGAGAAAATGACAGGCAAGATAGTACGTCCTGTCCTCTTCGTCGACAGGGTAGGGTACGTAGATCCAAGAGCTCAAATTTTGACTGAGTTTTAGTAGAGAAAATTGGCCACTTGGGCTTCGCTTCATCATCAACCGATCGATAGTGTCGCTGAACAGCAAGGACGACGCCTATATATATATATATATATATATATATAACACGCCTGCACGCAATTACGTCCCAGGAAATCATCGCCATTGCAATCCTGAGTGAGTAGCACCACATTCCTACATACGACCATGGCGAGCTCCGACCACAGCATCCACGTCCTTCTCTTCCCGTTCCCGATTCAGGGCCACATTAACCCGCTGCTTCAGTTCGGGAAGCGGCTCGCCGGGTTCAGCGGCGTCCGGTGCACCCTCGCGGCGACCCGTTTCGTCGTGAACTCGACCAAGCCGTCCCCAAGCTCGGTCCACATCGCCGTCTTCTCCGACGGCTGCGACGACGGCGGGCCGGACGAGCTGGGAGGAATGGGCAGCCCCTACTTCTCTCGGCTCGAGTCGGCCGGGTCGGAGACGCTGGACGAGCTCCTCCGGCTGGAGTCGGAGCGCGGCCGGCCGGTGCACGTGGTGGTGTACGACCCGTTCATGCCGTGGGCGCAGGGCGTGGCGAGGCGGCGCGGCGCGGCGTGCGCGGCGTTCCTCACGCAGACGTGCGCCGTCGACATAATGTACGCGCACGCGTGGGCTGGGCGGGTGCCGCCGCCGCCGGTGCCGCCGGAGGAGCTGTCGGAGCTGCCCGGGCTGCCGTCGCAGCTCCAACTGGCCGACCTGCCGACGTTCTTGGTTGACCCAGAGTATCCCAAATGCTTCCGGGATCTGTTGGTAAATCAGTTCCTGGGGTTGGACACAGTGGATCACGTGCTAGTCAACTCGTTCTACGACTTGGAGCCGCAGGTGAGTAAGAACCATGCTCCAGAGTCCAGATTGAAAATGACATGTTTTGACATTGCATTTTCAAGTAGTACTAAATAAACATGGTTCTGACACTTTTAGGAAGCGGAGTACCTGGAGTCGACGTGGGATGCCAAGACGGTTGGCCCGACCGTGCCATCAGCGTACCTCGACAACCGTCTCCCGGATGATGTGTCCTACGGCATGCACCTCCACACTCCAATGGCAGAGGAAAGCAGAGCATGGCTAGACACCAACACCACCAGCTCCGTCTTGTACGTCTCTTTCGGCAGCATGGCCTCACTGGACCATAATCAGATGGCCGAGATAGCCGAGGGTCTCTACAACTGTGGCAAACCTTTCTTATGGGTTGTCCGGGCCAAAGAGACTCATAAGCTACCCGATAAATTTGTTGATAGAGCTAAATCAAGGGGGCTCATTGTGCCGTGGTGCCCACAGCTAGAGGTGCTAGCTCACCCTTCCGTGGGATGCTTTTTTACACACTGTGGATGGAACTCGACCGTGGAGGCGCTTAGTGCTGGAGTGCCGATGGTGGCTATGCCACATTGGTCGGATCAAACAACAAATGCCAAGTATATCCAAGATGTGTGGTGTGTCGGCATGCGCGTACAGCCGGATGCAAAGGGTGTGGTCAGGAGTGAGGAAGTTGAGAGGTGTGTACGGGAGGTGATGGAAGGGGAAAGGTCTGACGAGTTCAAGAAGAAAGCTGTGGACTGGAGTGACAAGGCAAAGAAGGCCATGAGTGAAGGAGGCAGCTCGGACATCAACATCTCAAATTTCTTGTCCAAGTATCGGTGCCCCAATTGATGGACAAACAAGATATTTATAGAATATAGCTTTGCATCACCATCCTCCTGCAACAGTAGGACATTGAGAGCACATTATGAAGCTTTTTAGGAGCCAAATCCTGAAATTTAGTATTTTTGAAATTATGTAGTGAATCTAATAATAAATGTATTTTCTACACATGCACTTGTTCCTCAAAATACACCAAATTGTTAAATGTTCTTCAATTTTTCTTTTGGGGAATTCGCGTCAGTTTGTTGTATGCGATGCGGGTCAGCATCATATAAACGTTTTCCATGAATTTGTGTTTGAAAGAACATGTGCAATACAACAGATAAACACCTGATACTAAACTTATGATTTAGTTCTATTCTATACTCATGCGCCTTGACAAAAATCTCGGATCTGAATGAATCTGATCTGTTCAGCAATGATACATGTGCCAGTAGTAGCTCCTCTACGCTCTGTTCGCCGTTCCCGTTCACGTGCATGCGGGACATACGCAGGTGAACAGCAAGCCAACAAGATGCTCCCATGAGTGATTTCCGTGAACCAGTTCGTATCGTGCGGGCTATATGGCCGGTATCGGGCGCCGCCGAGGCGTCACGTTCAGCGGTGGATACTGGATCGTCCGTCGTCACCGATGACATATATATGAATCGTTTCCCTACGCGTCGTGTTCGGGCGAAGTCCGTGTTAATACCGCTAGCCGTCTCATCCGGTCCCCAGAAGGTGACATGATAATTGATAACAGTGAGATGTCACTACCGGTAGCTGGCCCTGTAAATTATCCGGTACACGCAAGAATCCATATTGCATTTCAAGATTAAGATCGCCTGTTAACAAAGTCTGATCAAATCAGCTAACATCAAAACGAAACAAAAAAATATGATAAAAGAAGTAGCAGAACTAATAAAAGATCGTCTATCCATTCCGTTCACCATGGATAACCAGGACGAATTCTTTGACAAAACTTGCAAATCGATGATCGGCACGTGAAGTATTCTGTTCCATATTTGCATGACTTCTATGAGATTATCTTGGCTGACATGAACCATCCCCCGTGCCTCCGGGAAGTTTTGACGAATCAGTTCCTCGGGCTTAACACGGTGGACCATGTGCTAGTCAACTCGTTCTATGACCTAGAACCGCAGGTGAGTGAAACCATTTGCAAGTGTCTCTTGTGATTTGACAATGCACTGACTACTGAGCCATGCTCTCTACTCTAACATGTTCACAGCGGATTACTTTCTCCATTTCAAAATATAAGTATTTATTGACTTAAAAAATCACGTTTGACTTTTTATTTTATTCAAACTTTTTTATTAAAAAATATTTATTTTGGTATAATATATTCTATTATTGTACATTTCAAATATGATTTATTTGTTTTTGTATTTTTCATAAAAAAATTAAATAAGATAAAAAGACAAACATATTTTTTAAAGTCAATAAATACTTACATATTAGGAGGATGAAGGTACTACTTGGCATCAACATGGGGAGCCAGGACGGTGGAACTGTGCCATCCGCGTACCTTGACAAGCATATCTCGGATGATGTATGCTACGGCTTGCACCTTCACACCCCAATCACGGCGGAAATTAAGATGTGGGCCCATGGCTCGATGGCCATCCCGCGTACTCTATCCTGTACGTTGCCTTCGACAGCATGGCCTCGCTAGGCCCCGAACACTTGGCCAAGATAGCAGAGGGTCTGTACAACAGCGGCAAGCCTTACGTGTGGGTCGTACCCATGGAGTCCTCCTCTCACGATTTCTCTTACAAGGTGAAGGTGAGGGGCCTTGTCATGCCACAGTGCCAACAGCTAGAGGTTTGGGCACATCTGTCAGTTGGATGCTTCATGACGCATTGCAGATGGAATTCGACCGTGGAAGGGCTCAACGCCGGTGTGCCCATGGTGTCAATGTCGTACTGGTCGAACCAGACGACGAATGCCAAGTACATCCAAGATGTGTGGCACGTTGGCATCCGTACGAGACCAGATGAAAAAGGGGTGATAAGGAGGGAGGAGGTTGAGAGGTGTGTGCGGTGTTAGATTAAAATATTAGTGGACCACTAATCATTACTAAACCATAGAATCTAATTAGTAAATCCAATAAAATAAAGTGTAAAATATCTTAATTATGACATATCTAGAAAACGTCAACACAGGTCAAGTTTTTTTTATTACCTAGCAAGGGGGAGGGGGGGGGGGCATGGGCCCGGCTGACCGACCTATGGCTAGAGGGTTAGTTTTGGAGTCAGGTACAGGAGTATCAACTAAACACAATAAACTTATGTTGTTATAAATAATTTTCAAATCCAGCGCAATAATAATGGATGAACTAGTGCCCTGATATGGTTCTAGTCTTGGGCTAAAATTATTATAGGCCCTCTTTTTACACTGTGCGTTTGACTTATTAATTAAGAAAACCAGCCCATGTGGAGTTTGATGAAATGCTCTTCTAATTGTTTTTTTTAAAAAACTAAATGCTCCCAAAAAAGTTAGCTAATGAAGCATCCTACTTACAATTGCTCACGGACTTTATTTCTTCATTTATATCCTATACATACGTTTGTTTCAATTCGCCACACACCGATTAGGAAGCAATTTTAATTTGTGGGTTCTTTAGATGCAAATGACACACGCATATATCTAAACAGTTTGATCTAACAAGAAACAAAGTCCGTTATTAATCATTGATGTAGAGACATTTCATACTTGTATCCTTATTCCGTCCATCGTGGAACAATTCCGTACGTGCTTCATCCAGTAACTGCATTACTAGCACGTCACTTTGAGGCGTACTTGGCCACGAACTCGTCGATGTTCCGGTCGGAGCTGCCGCCCTCCCTGTTGGCCGCCTTGACTTTCTCCATCCACGCGGCGGCATTGCGCCTGTACTTGTCGCTCTTCTCGCCGTCCATCTGCGGGCACCACGTCACCACCATCCCGCCGCGCTCGTCGGCGGCGAACCCGGGGGGAAGCTTGTGGGACTCCGAGGAGCGGGCTGTGACATCCCCTCCGGAATGATCAGGACCGTGTACAGGAGAACACTCGACGAAGCGAGTTACAACGGCATATACATTCTTACAAGCCCAAATATATTTCATCATGATATAATACAACCAGGTCTTCGAGAAGAATAGACAAGAGATTGCAGCGGAGAAACATTTATTACAATAAAGATGTTTGAACTTAACAGAAGTTTGACCGATATTAAAAACCAAGTTTTTAAACCACGTTTATTCCATCTTACTCTCTGAGACACACCTAGCTTTCAATTCTTCCGGAGACGGAATGCGTTCCCACTCAAGAGAACCTCCCTCCGGCAGCTGTCCTTCTTCTGGCATGTCTTCTGACCATCCATAGGAGTTTGGCTCCCCACCTAAAATTATAAGTCGAACAACCCTGAGTACCTAATATACTCCGCAAGACTGACCCGTCAACATGGCTCGCTAAGACCGACACCTAGAATGTTGAAGCTTTTGGCTGGTGGGTTGACTCAGACTTGCGAAAAACATCACTTACTAATGGTTAGCTATTTTTCCAAGTTTAGCTCAAGATTGTGTTCATTAATAGCAAGGTTTGCATTCTACAACTATTTGTAATCATAAATTATCAAGCCAATCTAAATAAATTTTAATTAATCCTTCTCCTTCTCGTTACACTCGATTATCTTCGCTCGCGCCAAGCGAACAAGCGGTACTCATTGCTGCAAGGGACAGCGATTCGAATCAATTTCTACCAACTGGGTAAAAACCCGATTACATGACATATACGCACCGCATTGGTCGTATATGACAACCTTTCCCACTAACCCCAACCAGAGGTTGATCCGTTTCCAACTCCCCCGGGAATATGGAGACCCCACTAGATACCCGTCCCAGACGTTATCCATGGGCGACCACCATTTCCTTCCCGTGAGACTTCAATCTCACTAACAGTCAGAAAAAGAAAGTTGGCTACGTTCTACCACTGAGGTAGTTAGGGTACATCAGCTTACTGGGTCTCATATACCAGCATATAGACGGTACTGTTTAATACTTGTTCACAGAGCCGCCAACGGTTTGGTCCTAATTTGACATGGACGGAGCTACCACCTTGCAAGACCCAGTCTTTGCCTTTTCCTCTATGGGGCCCGTCCGGTCTCATCATCATCATCATTATCTTTTATTCAAATTCTCAAGGTCTCAATCAACTTAAAGCCTCCATGCTTTAAGATTATCCTATGCAGTACTACCGATAATCCTACGACATAAGCATAGCGCCTATCGTGCTACCTGTACTTGTATAGGATAAACACATCATAGGATTCGGTAGTGATGCAGGTGGGTGTCAATCGGTTCCCGGAACCTAATGCACAAGCATGACTCGAGTGACTGTGATAAAAGAAAGAATTTAAAAACATAGGTGGGATGCACCGGGGCTTGCCTTGGGTTTCGTTCGGAAGTGCTGATTCAGGTGCGGGAGTGGTCTCAACAATTACCGCCTCGAGCCCACAGTCAGCAGCTGGCCCGATGGTTTCGGATCCTATACGATTCGTTGACATAACGCAAATTAGTATTAACGATGCATGAAATATGATATGCAATGCATTGGAAAAGATAGCTCCAATAAATATGTAGATTAAGAATTTTAATTACTCTTGTCTGAAGTATTTCATTCATGGTAAGAGTAATTAAGTCCATTAATGACAAGGGTTTAATATATTTTTAATTTAAATTAATAACCCTTAATTACCCTATTTATTTATAAAATAAATCCATTAACAAAATAAATATTAACTTAGAAAAAATAAATTAAATAACAGTTAAAAGATAAACCTATAAACTTACATAAATATTTAAAATTCATATTAAAGATAATTTATAAACTTACTAGAAAATTATATAAAATAAATATTAAATTTTATTTCATTAAATGGTAAAGGAATTTATTTAGAACTTAACAAAATTATTTTCACTATTTTAGAAATCCTAATACTGGATTTTTATTCAAACTTTGGAATTATTATTAATTGGAAAACCTGAGAAAAATGAAAGAAAAATAAAACTCTGGATTTCGGCCTGTTAGTCCTTGGGTAGCCCAGCTGCCGCTGGATCCAGTCCAGCTGCACAGCTGCGCAGCGCGGAGGTGCGGCCCAGCTACGGGCGGCCCACTCGGGCGGGACACGGCCAGCGACGCGAGTGCGTGGGCTTGCACGCGTTCGGTGGCAGCGTGGCCTGGCGGCCCAGTTGCGTAAGCGCGGCCCGGCTCCAAAGAAAAACTCTTCGAGCTCACGCGCGCGCGCGCTTTTGCCGGCAGAGCTCGAGCTCGTTCTCGAGCTTGGCTCGGCCAGGCAACGGAGGGAAGGGGCGGCGGTACCAGCAAGTGGCAGAGGAGATAAGGGCTACAACGATGAGCTAATTCACCGGGGCAGCAAAAATGGCGGCTGGTGGCGACACGGCTCGGCAACGACAGCGGAGAAGAAAAACGTGGGGCAGATGATTATCCGGGGTCAAAACCGAGTGATCAAGGTTCAAACGGAAATATAATCAAGCTACCAACCTTCCGTTGCAAGGAATTGAGTTAAGATAGAATGTAGTAATCGAATTTTAGAGAAGGACGGATAGAGGTTGCCGGTGCTCACCGATGAAATCGACGGCGCTAAACTACGGCCTTCAGCGGGAGGCGGTGCGGGACGGCCAAGGGTGGGGTGTTGGGGTATTGCGCGACGGGGAGCGGTGTTGGCCGGGAAGTCGACGGTGAAAAGTGGGCGCGGCGGTGTCGGCGGTGGCGAAGCAGAGGAGGCAGGAGAAGCTGGGCGCGCGAGAGAGAGAATGAGTGAGAGAGAAAAGAAAAGAGAAGAGAGGAGGCGATAAAACCTCCTCCCCGAGCGACAGCAGCGCCGGCGGGCCCTGCGTGCAGGGCGTCGTGGCGCCTCCACCGCCCTCGCGCGTGCCAGCGCGGCTTGGTCGCGGGCGGTGCGGCGGTGAAAAATCTAGGGGCTGACAGGTGGGTCCGGCATGGCCCACCAACAATAAAGATATTTGAAATTTTTTTTTTAAACAATGTGAATGTCTCACGGACGACCCAGAGGAAGGGGCGAGCCGCGTCGAGGAGGCCGTGCGCCACCTCCCGCATCTCCGTCGGGTCCAGGTCCGAGAGGCTGCCGAAGGAGGCGTACACGACGGAGCGCGGCGCGTGGTCATCCAGCCAGGCCATGCACGTCGCGGTGGTCAGCTCGAAGAGGTGGAGGCCGTACTTGGTGTCGTTCGGGAGGCGGGCGTCGTCGCCGAGGTAGGAGGCCGGCACGGTCGGACCGATCGTCTTTTTTCTTCTTTTTTTGGCATGGTATTGATGCTTGGAAAGTGAAGTATCGGAACAAGATTATGTGATGTCGACAGGGCACGCACAAGCATGTATGATGACACATGCGTATCTCAGCGCGCCGCTCACCTCGGGTTCCAGCTCGTAGACGGAATTGACAAGAACGTCGTCGGCTTCCTCCAGCCCCTGGAACTGGCTGAGCACCATCTCCAAGTACGTCGGGTACGGGCCGGGCACGACCCTCAGGAACCACGGCAGGCCCTCGGGACGGAGGGGCGGCAGCCCGGGCAGCTTGACCGTGGCGTCCGGCTCCACCACCGGCGCGCGTACCCGCCCCGCCCACGCGTGCCCGTACGCCACGTTCACGGCGCACGGCTGCGTGAAGAACGCGGCGGCGGCGGCGCCGGGCCACGCCCCCTGCGCCCACGGCAGGAACGCGTCGTAGACCACGGCCTCGTCGCGGAGGAGATCCCACAGCGTGTCGGAACCAGCGGCCTCGAGCCGCGCGAGGTAGGCCGCCACGTCGTTGCACTCGCCGAAGCCGCCGCGCTCGAAGCCGTCGGAGATGGCCGCGACGCGGACCGCCGTGCCGCCGCTCAGGTCGGGCGTGCGGGTGGCGAGGATGAAGCGGGTGACGGCCAGCGTGGGGCGCAGGCCGTGCAGCGCCAGGCGTTTGCCGAACTGGAGCATCTGGTGGACGTGGCCCTGGCTCGGGTACGGGACCAGGAGTCCAGGACCACGTGGCTCCCGCCGCGCTCGCCCGCGGGAACGGCTTCCGGCGCGGTCTTGCCGACGACGTGGGAACCCATGGTGGTCGTGTTCTTTTGCTAGATATCTATCTGCACTAGCTCTAGCTGCGTCTACGAGAAGAAATGATATGCGAGACGCTACGCTACACGATAGTAGTAGTAGCTATGGGCCTATGGCTGCACAACAGCTACAAGAATGGCCTGGATGGGAGCATGAGATATGAAGCGGGGCATCCAACTTTTTTGAAGACAGTATTCTGATCAGGACCTCTTATATAGACAGATCGATCTATAAGAGACTCCAGATAGATCGGCCTATTAGGCCTACAAGCGTATATGCATTGCAGCCCACATATTGTAAGTCATGTTTCTAACTAGCAGTTACGACCATGAAATGAGTAAAATAATTCGAATTTAAAATTACGAAATTAACTTTATGCTTCAAAGTATATCAGTTTAAATATTTTTTAAAAAACTTATGTTTCTACATTCACCAACATTTTTATAGATCCATGTCAACATTTTGAAAAAAATAATAAAATCAACATTTTTGAAAATATGTTGACATAGATCATATAAAATGTTGACACAGTACAAAGAAATGTTGACACGGTGCATTTATAATGTTAATAAAAACTCATTTTTATAAATAAATTTAAAATATTTATATTGGATCTCGTTTTATAAAATTAATTCTAAGAAACACAGTAATTCAATCGGAATCAAAAACGAAGTTACCGTTCAGGAGAAAAATGCATTTGACAATTTCAATTCGATTCGTTGCCTACACGCTCCAATCAAAACACGACATATGACAATGATATCTATCTGAAGTCACCTGTAAAACACTCTTATGTAGTATAAGGAAAACCTATGATTTATTTTATTAATAACAGAATTTTTTTATTTAATTAATAAAAATGGCATGCAATTTTTTTTTTGTCAAAACTAACATAGTTGTCGCTCAACATGGGGTGAAGGAAGCCACGTAGGCCACGGTGGCCCCGTCGCCCTTTGGAGAGGCGACAGAAATAAATAGCGCATTCACTGGACGATTTGCACTGCAGCACTTTTTTATTTTTCAGAATTTTTACATCTTAGCACTTACATCTATCTAAGTCTCAATTAAAACTACTTTTTGACTTTCAAACTTTTGTCAATTTTTTATATTGTAGAATAAACATTGGCACAACCATTTTAGTCACAGTAACACCAAAATATGTACGTAATTAATAAATATAAATCCAAATATTAGGCTAACTGTTAAGCAATAACTAAATTTCTGGTTCGTCTTATCTTTTCTAAAAATTCTGAAAAAATACCTAAATTCATTTCATACTGAGAACTATCAGCTTAGATTTTTGTTAGACTTATGTACTAGTCAAAATTTGAGTTGTTTGAATTTAATTCAAATTTGAATTTGAAGTATAGATGACCATACTTTGTGCTTCGACTTCATCTTTGAGCCTATTGTTTTCATATTGAATAGTTTACTATAAAATAAGAAGATTTAATGTTAAGTTGGAGGTTAAAGTAGCCATTTGTATTGAATTAAATTCAAACAACTCAAAAAAATTCACTAGTACATAACCCTAACGAAAAATTTAGTTGATAGTTCTAAATGTAAAACGAATTTAGGTATTTTTCAGAATTTTTAGAGAAAATAAGACATGCTAGAAATTTAATTATTACTTAACAGTTAGCCTCATATTTGGATTTGTATTTTTAAATTACTAACATATTTTAGTGTAAGTGAGGCTAAAATATGGTTGCTTCAATGTTTATTCTATAACATTTAAATCAATAAAATAATTGAAGGTCTAATAGTATTTTTTGTTGAGACTTAGAAAGGTGTAGGGCTACAGGGATGTTAGTTTTGACAAAAAAGTTTTGTCTGTTATTTTTATTAATTACTCCCTCCGGATTTAAATTGTTGACGTAGTTCACTTTTTTAATTATGTTTGACGATTTATTTTATTAATAATAAATTTAAATTAAATAAGAAAAATAGTCAAATGTATCTAAAAAATCAACTACGTCAATAATTAAAATCCGAAAAGTGTAAATAAAAATATCTGTTATTAATAAAAAAAATTCGAAAAACTATCGTGATCGGCGGCGTAATGTCCAGTCCAATCCATGATGGACCGTATTTTAAGCCTTTGAATCTTTCCGACTTCGTAGGCCGAGATCGGCGAAAAGGTCCTGAGCAGACCGCGTCTTAGGCCTTACCATCTTGTGGGCCAAATGCTTAATCCCGACGGCCGATCCCGTCCCTACCATTTCCATCGTACGGGCACTAGAAATGCAACCACCTTTCCAACCGCCGCCGCCCATCCGTGGCCGCGGCGGAATCATGGCCCACCTGCCCATCTTCTACCCTCCTCCACCTCTCCCACATGGCCGGAGCCCCCGAATCCACTGTCGCGTAAAGAGACGTGTGAGCCCATGACGACACGGCTGACGGCGACGTCGCTGCTCTCCAGAAGCCTCCTCCGACGGGTCACCTCAGGAACCCGGTACCCTCTCAGCCACGAACCGTCCGCAAGGATCCCGCAGTCCCCATCCAGAACGGCCTCGTCGACGTCTTCGGGAGATCCGACGGGCCAGGAACCGCCGGCGCCGGCCATGGATTCCCCGATCAAGGTGGTGTCCCACATCGGGGGTGGAAGGGGCGCGGGCGGAGGAGGCGCGATCGACGCGGGGAGGTCGGCGCGGAAGCCGCTGAGCCTGTGGCCCGGGATGTACCACTCCCCTGTGACCAACGCGCTGTGGGAGGCGCGGTCCAGCATCTTCGAGCGGATGATGGACGCCGGCAACGCCGGGGGAGACCAGAACCAGCGCCCGCAGACGGAGCTGCTCACCAAGACGCCCGCGCAGAGCCGCACCAGCATCGTGTACAAGTTCGCCTCCGACGACATCCTCCGCGAGCAGTACCGGGATCCCTGGAACGAGGTGCGCATCGGCAAGCTGCTGGAGGATCTCGACGCGCTCGCCGGCACCATCGCTGTCAAGGTACTTGAATAATCACCCCTTCCGGTCTCCATTTCTTGTAGTATGACAGGTGTGAATATTATTCAGTGAGATATTCCTCGACGCCCAAATCCTGCAATCAGTGAAAACTGACTTTGTTTTGAATGTTCTGGTTGTGGTGTCCAATTCTTTGAGAATGAGAATTTCCGATGAATGAGCATTTGGTTCGCTGATAGTTGTTACCAGGATATTGGGAATTATTCTTGATTGTTGCTCCTGGAATTCAGTGCATACGATTCTAGCAAAGCTTGCAAAGTGTTCATACTGAAGTAGTAAAATTTTTTTTGACCGAAGAAGTAGTAAAATGTGAATCCTGCAAATGTGTCATTTGGTCTTTAGTACCATATAAACATTTCTCTGTCTCGAATCTTGACGAGTTGTTGGGTTAGGGAATATATACTACGTGCTGCTATGTTGACGAATTCCATTTTCATAGCACTGATGCTGGTTAGTCAAAATTCCCTATTACATTTTCAGACTTTTGGTTGGGTACAGGCCCGTCGGTTGGCAGGGACAGGGTGGCCGACGGCGCAGGCCCCCCAAAATTTGGGGCTCCGATTCCTAACCCTGCTTAGAGAATAATAACGCCAAGTAAAGCACACTACTGAAGGCTAATATGTAAGAATTCAGTCCAGAACTCCGGTAATGTTGTCCTTATCTTCAGCTGGAGCCGGAAGCCATAAGCTTGTTCGTCTTCATCTAAAATTCTAAATCAGGAACACAGCAGCAGCGCCCCGCTAGCATGGTTTAAATAACCGCGGTTAACCGGCTGGTTATCCCAGTTAACCGCATAACCGGTCCGGTCATCTCGGCCGGCCGGTTAGCCGCTAATAACCGACCCTGTTACTGTAGCAAGTCGGTTAACTGGCCGATTATCCCGGTTAACCGGTCGGTTTTCCACCGAACCGAGCCGGCCGGTTATCTTGGTTATTTAAACCTTGCCCGCTAGTAGGCTTGCGTTTCATCTTCTTTTCTTTTTTCCTTTTATCTTGCTGTGCCAAGAGGCCCCAAACCGTTCAAATGTTATGTCTTCTAGATAAAAAAAATATGAAGTATGATTATGGTTTTGAAAATCATAAGGAGAAGACTAAAAGAAGTAGCTCATCTCAAAAGCGTGCTATTGACAAATTTCTTGGAAAAGAAACCCAATTTAATTCTAAAACAAACTCTTGGAGTCTGAAACAAATCCAATTTTTCCTTCAATTCTTAAAAGTGGCACTATTTTGAATTTTCTAGTTACCCAATTTTTTTAATTTTAGGGCCCCTTTTTGATTTCGCACCGGGGCCTCAAATTCTTGGAGACGGCCCTGTTGGATATACCATAAACTGATGATATGGTTGGTAGATGTGCGATTTGTCTTCCCTTCACTTTTTGTCCTGCATGCTTTTGGGTACCATCTTCTCTACATTTTGTGTGGATGTTTTGATAAATCTTAATTGACATGCAGCACTGTTCTGATGAAGATAGCACAACAAGACCCCTTTTGGTTGTGACTGCTTCTGTGGATAAAATGGTGCTAAAAAAGCCAATTCGTGTTGATGCTGATTTAAACATAGCTGGTGCTGTTACTTATGTTGGCCGCTCTTCAATTGATATACAAATTGAAGTGACTCAGGTTGATCAAGGTATTTGTTTTCCTATAATATCACCACTCAACATAGGGTCAACTATTTACCTGTTTGTTGATTTGGAGTATGATTTAACTGGTAGAGTTTCAATTTTTTATTTTCGAATGATAGAGTTTCAATTTGTGCTTGTATCCAACTGACTTATCCTAAATGTGGTTATATTGCAACAGATGGTGATGCTCAGTCTGATCCAACTGCACTGACGGCTAACTTTACATTTGTTGCACGTGATTCAATAACTGGAAAATCTGCTCCGGTGAACCGCCTTTCACCAGAAACTGAAAAGGAGAAGCAATTATTTGGAGAAAGAGAAGCGCGTGATAAACTGAGAAAAAGGAAGAGAGAAGAACTGAAGGGAGGGCTTGAAAATGGTGGGATACATAAGGTTCATGCTGAGGCTGAGAGACTGAATATGTTACTTGCAGAGGGTCGTGTTTTCTCTGATTTTCCTGCTTTAGCTGATAGAGATAGCATTTTGCTAAGGGATACTCGCCTCGAAAACTCTCTTATCTGCCAGCCCCAGCAACGGAATTTGCACGGACGGATATTTGGTGGTTTCTTGATGCATCGGGCATTTGAGCTTGCCTTCTCAACTGCATATGCCTTCGTTGGGCAGAGACCTTGTTTTCTTGAGGTTGATCATGTCGATTTTTTAAAACCAGTAAGTTACTCGCATATTGTTTCTGTAGAGTTCTGAGTATTTCAAACACTATTCAGGAGTCAACTGAGCCAAGCGTCCTTTATTGACAAAGTATTGTGATATGTTTCTTATGTAGATTGGTATTAATCTCAAATTGAGATTATAATTTTTTTTAGAAAAATTAAGGTGCCTTAGCAAGTTGTGCAATCAAGTAGAATCAGAAGCTGGCAATTCTTTCCCTTTCAATAGCTATAACCATGTTGTTATTATGTTTCCACAGGTGGATGTAGGAGACTTTCTTCGATTCAAATCATGTGTCTTGTATACACAGCTTGACAATCCACAGCAGCCCCTGGTCAATGTTGAAGTTGTTGCTCATGTAACAAGGCCTGAGCTCCGGAAAAGCGAGGTAATCCCAGTATCCTAAAGTGTACACAGATGCCAGATTTTTATTTCATCGTTTGTAACTCAAATTGTCTTCTCAATCAAGTTCTTGATGCGAGTTTTATCAAAACATATTTGCTGATAATATTCATGAATGAGCAGGTGTCCAACACATTTCACTTCACCTTCACAGTCAGTAATGATGCTTTGAAGAATGGATTGAAAATCCGCAATGTTGTTCCCTCTACTGAAGAAGAGGCACGACGCATATTAGAGCGCATGGATGCAGATGGTTTATTTGACTAAGTTATTCCGCAGAGCCATTTGTTTTAACTAATACGGTACTTATTTCATTTTGTCGAACCAACAAAGGAGAAATGCAATCGATTATTTAAACAGCAGTGTCAGCAGGTAACTAACTCATGGCAATAGAGCTACAAAATTGCAGCTCCATAGTAATATTTGGCATTTCTTTCCGAGAGACCTTTGGAATGTATGATAACATACTCCTCGAGACACAAAATGTGCTTTTGTTAGCGCGAGACATCTTTATTATTTTCTAATGTTTCCTTGAGTATGAGGTACGAATTGTTATTTGAATTGCCTTTTCCATCATCGCTTTGTCAAACGGGCTTGTCGGTAAAGCACTTTGTTTAGCATACAGTAGGGCTTACGCACTCGGAAAAGTATGAGCAGAAAAATATAAAATGTTGAAAAAGGTGTGAATGAAGGATTCCGTCAGAAGTGAGACGCAGAAAGCAGATTAAACTTGTCCGTCGCTTTTAGCCAGCTGTATCAAAAGCTAGCAACCAGATATTCTCTACATTTATCATGAGATTGAGCTTGATTACTTCTTCAAAAGCTCCCATGCATCTAAACATAAAGCTTCAGCATGTACAATCATGTACAATGCCATTTTCACCATTGGTCGGTCATTGGCAGGATGATGTTTCGCATGCTGAATCATGGCAGGTCATATAGACTTTGCAGGACATATAGGCTTTATACTCTACATTTATCTTCAGGTACAAAATATATAAAAATCTGAGTCTGCATTGCTGTTATTCTAGAAAGCACGATGCTCCTTCTCAGACTACTGGTACTATCATTGCATACTAACACGGGCTAGGACGACGAGCTCTCCTCCTCTGATGAGCTTGTGGAATGTGCCGTCTTAAACCTTGGAGGAACAGATGTGTTGTCCGCTCGACGCGAGGAGCCCATTGCTGCTCGTTCATTCATCTTACCAACATCCTTGCAGACATGATCAAGGACGGTGAGGAAGTCGCGAACCACCATGAAGATCCTCAGAGGATGGCCTTCCTCTTTTGCCGAGTCGCCATGGAAGAACTCAGTGGTCTCCCTGACAAGGGAGAGGGCGAGGCTCTCCTGAGCCTGCACTGCGGTGATCTCAGCTTCAGCCTTTTGCAAGAACTCGCCGATAGAGGCCCGGAACCTCCTGCAGCTATCTTCAGCACCGAGCTGCTGGTTCAGCTGCAGGACCTGGCTGATTTTTCTAACGCCGGAGGAGAGTTTGGAGACACAGCCGGCTAGTGCGTCGGAGTCCATTGCTGCTGCCTTCTTGACGTTGTTGAGCTCACCACCAAGGCTGGCAACAATTTTCAGACCTACCTTCTTGCATTGCAAATCATCTGCAAGAGCATTCGTCCGATCGGTAGTTTGGCCAGTGGCTAAAATGCTAGCTCCTTCAGACTTAATAATTTCTTCCATGACAAAGTGCAGAAGAGTTGTCTTGCCATCAGCACCCTTTACATCGACCAACTTGAGGAGTGCATCAAGTTTGAAGGCACTTGCATTCCCGCGGTTTGTGCCAGTGTTCATGCGGTTACCAGTCTTCAGGACTGCATCTAAGATCTTGTGGAATAGCCTACTGCCCCTAAGCTCTTCACATGCTGCCTGAAATGACAATGAATGTTAACAATTAATTCAAGCTATTCATTCCAGATGAATAGGGGACCGGCTCTGATGTTAAGTTATAACGGGATGAATTCAGGCACTGGTCGTCCAAAGCAAATGTTCTATTTTTTTCTAGGATTTTGTTTTAATTAAGTACTAGTTCTGAAACACTAATTTGCTATCCGTAATGTGAGGTAGGATGAGGATGATCAAGGATGCTATAGGAATGGGGCAGGGTCAGATTTGGTTCTATATATTACCAGCAATCTGTCCATTTACCAGTTAGAGCCAACCATTGTACCATGGCTAAAGCATGACTCAGTTCAGTAATCCCATTTAGAGCCGTTGCTAAAGCATGACTCAGTTCTGAACTTTTATATGATTCAAAGCCCTAAAAGAAATTAGTGCACAAGATAGAACATGATTTTAGTACCTCAAGCGTTTTGAAGGAGGTTTTGAGGTAGTCAACCTCCGAATCGAAGTTGGTAATGTAGAGCATTGCCTCAACTCTCTTGAAGGCAAATGGTATCGCGAGCACGGCCTTGAGGAAGCTCTCGGCAGGGCCAAGCTTGCACAAAGCAACCTCCTTGTATTCCTTCAGCTTGATCTCCTCCTCCCTGGTAGGAGCCATCTTCAGCAGTGTCTCCAGCAGCTCAGTACCAAGGCTCTCCGCCTCCCCTGCTTACAACAACAGCAACACAAGCAAATGACCATGAAGCTGAGCAATCAGATAAAGCATCATATGACTGCAGAAAGTGATATGTGTATCTGCAATTATCTCACCATCCAAGAGAGCCTTGCAGACTTCTTCCTTTGTTGCATTGAGCGCTCTCATCATTATCGCGATGTTCTGCGATTTCTTGGGGTCAAGCACCTTGTTCTCCTGGCCGCACAGGTTGCCGTTCGCCCCTTTAGCCCCAATCTTGGACGACCTCCTCGTTGAGTTGGAGACAAACAGTGTCTCGATCATCTCTTCGTTCACTCTGTTGTCACACCATGATGCACACAGGTTATTCAAGTTTCAGAGCTAAAGAGCGATCATGGAAGCTAGCAACTCAAAGTCAACGGCTAGCAACGCAAGAACCAACCTGAACGAGCTGGCCTTGAGCTGGTCCCACACCGTCGGGCGGCCGGAGCTCGCGCGCACCTTGTCCCAGTGCAGCGGCTTCAGCTTCGGCAGAGAAGCCGCCGCGTCTGCCTCCTTATGTGACGAGTGCGCGTGCTCCTCAGGGTGAACTGCACCCGCCGAGGCCCTGATCACCGTGGCCGCAGGGCGTTCAGTGTTCCGCCGAGGCAGCCAGCCGCTGCCGTTGCCGGCGCGCGGCAGCGGCGGGGGCGGCGCCGGAGGTCCAGCTGGTGCCGCCTGCGCAGTTCCGTGCCCTTTCGCCGGCGGCATTGGCGGCGGGGGAGGAGGCCGAGGTGGAGCGGTCTGTGGCACTCGGTGCTTGGCTCCTGTTCCGGCGTCAGCAAGAACGGATTTTGAGGTCGACGGAGCGCTCATCCTTGACTGGTGGAACTGGCGCGGGAGAGGCGGCATCGGCCTGAGCTCCGGCGAGCTGGTGCTGGAGACGGTGGCCGTCGAGCCACGCCCGTGCTGGTCGCCGCCATCGTAGAGCGCCGGCGGAAAGGAGGCGGGCTTCGTGTGCGCTGCAGGCTCCTTCTTGGGTGAGGGACGACGGCGCGGGCGGCGGCAGACGAGGAGGTACACGAGCGCGGCGGCGAGCACGGCCGCGGCGACGGCGGCGACCAGGAGGAGGACGGCGAGGAGGCGGTGCGAGGAGAGAAAGGAGCGGAGGGGCGAGGGGTGCGGGACCGGCACGGCGGCCAGGGACGAGATGTTGGCCGGCGCCGTCGGGTGCGGCGACGACGATGACGGGTCAACCGGGCCGGTGGCGTCGCCGGCGGGGGTGGGGGTGGTGGTGTCGCCGACGTCTGGCGTCGGTGTGGGCACTGGCGGTGCCGCGCCGTTGGGCAAGAACGGGAAGAAGGGCGCGGGCGGCGGCGGCGGGAGAGCTGGCGTGCTCTCCAGAGGGAAGAGCGGCTCGTGCAGCTCTCTCCTGCTCCGGTAATGGGCGGCGGAAGAAGGGAGGAACAGGAGGAGGTGCACGAGCAGCAGCCGCGCCAGCATTGCCGGTGCTGCGCGTGCCCGGGAACAGCAACCTCGATGACGATGAAGGTATCAGCTGCCTAGCTAACGAAAAAAGTTGCTCCCCTCAGAGAGCAAACAATCGCTCACTAGCTCCGAGAGGATAGTGCTGAAGAGCTTGGGCAATGGGCTTTGGGCGAAGCGGAACTGTGTGAAAGAGACGAGGGGAGTGAGGTGTGAACGCGCTTGTGAACACTGAAGCGACTGAAGCGAACAGCTGTGACTGGCGAGAGCGCAGAGACGAGGGGGACGGGGCATGGGAAGTGGTGCAAGCCATGGAGCGGCGTGGGTGGGGTGTGATGGGAATGTGTGCTTTGGATTCTTGCCTCCCTTTTCCCGCTGTGGCATGGAAGAAAATGATGGGTTGCACTGGCACGGCGCAGCAGAGCTGGTTCCCATGGCGGGTGGCCAGGACTAGCCCGGTGCACGATAATACTAGTAGTACTCATCAGTCACATCGATCAACCACTACCGAGTACCGTATGCACAAGATTTTCAGGCAATTTTTCCAAACCTGTACAGGTATATGAAAACACTTATAATTTCTAATATAACAGCATTCCTGAGTTTTGATACTATATCACTAAATAATTTATGCTGAATTTGAGTCGGTGATACTATGTCACTTTTCAGCACTACGTAGTTTTGTTTGTCGTTCGATGACAACCGGGCTCTTGTTTTTTCTCTTTTACTGCACACAGATACGCGGAGCACAAGCGCACAACTGTAGTAGTGCATGGAACATGCTTAAGGGCCACTTAACCTCTGAACGCCCTAGGATCTTTGTCTTGGTCGGCGAAACCAACGTTGAATAAGATATGCCTAATCTTGGGATGTCCCGATCAGCAAAGCTCCTGACACTTGGCTTACGCGGGCCTCAAAACAGGCAAAAGCACGGCCGCATGTCTGCAAGCGTCCTGCTCACCCGTCACCGTCACCCCTCCACGATTCCTCGTGCTCGCTGCTGCAACACCCGCCACGGTCAGTGAGTGAGGTCGTTGAATAACCCATTTACCCATGCTGTAAATCCGTAAGATATTCAGCGCTGTGCTTACTGCAAAAACCAGGACGGTGATGGACTGATGCTAGATCATCATCAGCGGCCACGTATTTTTTTTTACCAACGTTCGACTGCACAGTGTGATCATATCGGCGGACAGGGGCCGGGTCCCACTTCTCCTGCGGCGGATGAAGACTGCTATAGTGCTATGGCTCTTTGCCTTTGTTATTTTAATCCGCCAGCCGTAAGTGCTGCCAGGAAACACGCGGCGCGTGACGCTTTGACTACGCACGACCGTTTGTGCCGGGTCCACGGATGCACGCCGTAGTGAGTGTTGTAATACGTTTATGGGCATACTCATCTTTTAAAAAAAAGAATCTTGATTTATATGAGTTTTTTTTATCTAATTCTAACCTAACATATAGTAGGTTTTCTCCCTTATAAATAGTTGAGAAGACACCCCTTTGTAATTTCGTCAGAATTATTCAATAAAGAATTTTATCTCCTATATTCTTATTACTTTTAGTTTTCGTTCTCTACTTTGATCTATGTGCCTGTGATCGTCGATAACTCAACACGTTATCAGCACGCTCTACAGAGCCGACCATCTACTCAGCGATTAAAGGTATGATTTTCGATTCAATTTGTATCTTGACTCGTTATAGTCAAGATCTGTCCAGGAGATCGTCACAAAAATCTTGACTTGTTGCAGTCAAGATCTACAACAATAAAAGTCCGTCATAGGAGGCGGCGCAATAAAATAACAAAATTAGATTAAAGGCACTTATGCGTCCGTGATCACCCAACCTAACCAGATCTGGAACCGACAAGGGGAGGATCTGGGATATCTAGATCCAAAACGGAGTACGTCCAGAAATTCGAAAAGAAAAAGCCGCGTGAGTGCCCTCCGCCGATACGAGCCATGAAGATGGCAAGAAGAAAAGACCAGATCTACCCTAACCCTAGCGGTAAAGGTGACACGGATCAATCAACACTCATTCAAGTTCCATCACAAAAAAAAAAAGAAAAAAAAACAACAACAAAAACGTGGAGCACAGATCTGGGTCAAAAGACGCCAGATTTGGCCCCACCGGCGCCTCGGCCTCACCCCGCGTGCCCGCGCGTGCCTCCAGCGGCACTTGTCGGGCACGGCGCCACCGGCCTGCGACGCACGGGCCCCACCTGGGCCAGCTCGCCGAGGCCCAGCTCCCGGGCGGAGTCTCCCAGCCCCGCATCCGCACGCGGCACGCTCCCGCCGACGCTGGCCAACCTAGGCCCGCTCCCACCGAGGCCTAGCTCCCGGGCGGAGTCGCCCAGACCCACCCACCCACGGGGATGCACACGCGCTGGACTCGGGGGCGCTGCGCGCGCCGACGCCCCAGCCGACCGAGCGCCGCAGGCGCGTTTCGCCCCGCCCCCCTCCCCTCCGGTGCCAGGCCCCAGCGCAAGCGCCCACCCGCCGAGGCGCGCGCTTGTAGCCGCGTGGGGGAGCCACCGGGATCTATCGGTGGATAGGGAGTGAAGAGAAGCAGCGCCAGAGAAGAAAGAGAGAAGAGAGTGCGGCGGGCTGGTGGAGAAAGAAAAATGAGGGAGTGAGGTGAAACCTAGGGTTTCGTCTCTTTTATATCCTTTACAAGAAAAACGGGCCGGGCTCAATTTTTGGATCGGATTTTGGCCCATTAGAAGCCCGATCAGCAAAAATATCTAAAAATTTGCAAAATAGCCCCTAGAATTATGGAATTTCTCATGAAGCCTAGATTTTCGCAGAAGCGCCCCTAATATTTTCAGAAATAAATCTGGAGTCCATATTTTGCAGCAAGACCCCTGGAAATTATGAATATTACCAGAAAATCACAGAATAAATAGAAATTTCATGGGAGTGTGTTATTTTACATATAACACCCCGGATTTTTCTAGATTTATATCAAAATGGACTATAATTCTTATATTATTCCGTTTTCATGGTTTATTGGTTATTTTTATGCAGAAATACCAATAAAAATAACTTAAATATGTAGTTTTTGTTATACTACTTTACTTATGTCCCTTATTACTTGGATATATTATTTGCATATACATGAAGTAATTTTTGCACCATGATATCATGCAGATGTCTGACCTTGTGAGGAGAGAATTCGATGTGCTTACCCCATGAAAGTAACTACCTGTCTTGGTCCCTTGATGCTGAAATTCTCCTTAGTGGCAAAAATCTCTTGAAGACAATTATGTCCAAAAATGGAGAACCTGCTGCAACAGCAGTGGAACAAGCTCAGTCCCTGCATTTCCTGTGACATTATTTATGTACTATATTGAAAAATGAGTACATGACCGAAAGGAATCCGAAGGTCTTGTGGGACTCACTGCGTAGTCGCTTTGAGCAAATTGAAGCAGTCTTACTTCCTAAAGTGGAGCGTGAATGGCAAAACCTACGCTTTCAAGACTACAAGACTGTTAAGAAATATAATACCAAGCTTTATGATATTGTGTCACGTATGAAGCTATGTGGCAAAGATCTTAAAGATCCCGACCTCATCCACAAGACTCTCTCCACCTTTCACCCTAAGCTCACCCATGTGAGCCGCCAGTACAAGAAGGACAAATATGACTCTTATGTCGTTCTAAGCAATGCATTGCAGCAAGATCAGGGGGAGGACGAATTGATCAAGCAGAATCACTTGTCTCGTCCTACTGGCTCCATGGCACCGCAAGAAGCAAATGTCATGCCATTCAAGAAGAATAACAACCAGGGTAAAGGAGCTCCGAAGGCACCACCGAAGGCGCAAAACAACCCTAACAAGTTCAAGAAGAACTATAAAGGAAAGTCAAAGAAGACGTCTTCAGGGGGAGAATATGGAAAATAGGACCAGAAATGTTACAGATGTGGCATGAATGGATATTGGTCCAAAATTTGGCGCACGCCTAAACACGTTGTTGACATGTACCAAGAACTCAGGAAGAAGCTTACGGAGCATGAAGCCAACTATGTTGAAGCTCCACAAGCCAAACAAGATATCACGAAGATGGATTCTGGTACATTAGACAAAGCTCAAGGTCATGGAGAACCAAGCAAGGCCTCTGATATTGAATTTGATGAAGACCTCATGGCAGAGGATGAGGAGGACCTGCATGGAGATTCACACTAGTCTCGTAGACTACTTAAAATCAAAAGTTCTCCATTAGAATTAAGCAATAGTAATAGGGGTGCATTAAGTTTTTAGTAGTGGTTTATTTATGTAATCTTATGAAGAGAAGACATTTTCTTATTAATATATCATATTGGTGTGGAAATTGTTTGTATTATTATTTCTGTTGATTATACATTATTGTATTAATTACAGAATCGTGGAGTATATGGCTATTCAAGAGGAGCTCTGTCTCGTAGATAGTGGCACTACCGCTACCGTTTCAAGGGACACTAGTTATTTCTAAACACTTCGAAAGTATGATGGAGATATAACTACTATCATTGGCAATGACACTAGGATTGTTAGCACAGGCAGGGCCACAATCGTCCTACCGAATGGTACGCGGCTAGTAATCCTTGAAGCATTGCTTTGTCCCGAGTCTACTCGGACATTATTAAGCTTTAAGGACATCCGTGCAAATGGATTTCACGTAGAAACTAATAATGATAAAGGCAAAGAATGTCTCATTATGACCAAGAAAGATGGAGAGCATAAGACTATCGTCGAAAGTTTTTCAACCATTAAAGAAAGCATGCACGACACTTATGTTAAACCACACAAAGAGTTTGCTGCGTTCAAGACCGTATTTAGCAACCAAGAAGCCTATTAACATGGCAAGATAGACTTGGTCATCCAAGCCTCAATATGATACAAAGAATCACAAAGAATTCGAATGATCACAACTTGAAGACAAAAGATTTCCCAAATTAAGAAGATTTTTTGTGCGTTGCATGTGCAAAAGGGAAGCTCATCACTCGACCCTCAAAGCTTAAGATTCAAGTAGAATCGATGGCATTCCTTGAACGAATTCAAGGAGACATATGTGGACCAATTAACCCTATGTCAGGACCTTTTCGGTACTTCATGGTGTTGATTGATGCTTCCTCGAAGTGGAGTCATGTATGTTTATTATCTACTAGAAACCATGCCTTTACACGATTGACAACTCAGATCATATAATTGAAAACCAATTTTCCGGATCACAGAATTCAATCTATCAGGATGGATAATACCGGAGAATTTACCTTGAAGGTGTTTAATGACTATTGTATGAGTCTGGGTATCAAAGTGGAACACTCTGTACCACACGTGCATACACAAAATGGACTTGCAGAATCATTAATTAAGAGGATCAAGTTAATAGCATGACCATTATTGCAGAATTGCTTATTGCCTACCTCTTGTTGGGGGCATGCAGTGTTGCACGCAGCAACATTAATTCAATTGAGGCCATCTGCTACACATGAAGAATCACCATTAGCAATGGTGCGTGGTACAATACCAAATGTTTCTCACTTACGGAGATTTGGATGTGCTGTGTATGTCCCTATCCCTCCGCCTCAGCGAACTGCAATGGGTGCACAACGGAAACTTGGAGTTTACGTTGGATATGAAAGTACATCCATAATCAAGTATTTAGAGCCATCCACTGGAGATCTACACACGGCTCGCTTCGCTGATTGTATCTTTAATGAAGATCATTTCCCGGCATTAGGGGGAGGAAAGTATCTCTCTCGGTATGAATGACGTGAAATAGAATGGGAAACTAAAGGAATTCAAGGAATGGATCCTCACACTACAGAAACTGAGCTCGAAGTTCAGAACATCCTCCATCTACAGAGGGTTGCTAATGAACTGCCAGAAGCTTTCACCAATACAAGAGACATTGTGAAGTCTTATATACCGGCTGCAAATGCACCTGAAAGAATAGACATCCCACTTGAAGAAGATGATTATATGAAATTCCAGCCTCCTTCCTCAAAAGCAACGAATGCTAGGAAGAGGGGGAGTGATCTGGTTACACGGGCACCAAAGAAGCCTAGAGTACAAGCTCAAGCTAAAGCTCCTAGTAGACGTCCTGCGGAGAATAAGCTTAAGCAAACTACTCAAAAGAAGAATATAGAAGATGAAAGCAAACTACACGAAGTGGTAAGCCTTGAAGAAGAAATCTCAAGTGAGAATGTGCGCACACTTGAAACTCACGATGGGTTATCGGAAATTCCTGATCTAAACACACCTTTGAGTGATGTGGATCAAGAAAATGAAATAATAGAAGAAGTTTCAACGAATTATATTGAGACGGGAGTAGTATACAATAGAAAGACAATAAAAGTCGACTCATATTTTTCTGACATAATTGCAACACAGATTGACTTGGTATCTGAACCAAAGTCAATGAAGGAATGCAAGAAGCGTCCTGACTGGCCAAAGTGGAAAGAAGCAATTTGTGCAGAGTTGAAATCGCCCAAGAAAAGAGAAGTGTTCGGCAATGTAAGCCTTACACCAAAAGATATCTTCCCAGTGGGTCACAAATGGGTGTTTGTCAGGAAGAGAAATGCTCAAAATAAAGTGACTAGATATAAGGCGAGACTCGTAGCTCAAGGTTTCACGCAGAGACCAGAAATTGACTATGAAGAAACCTACTCTTCCGTAATGGATGGAATTACTTTCTGGTATTTAATATCATTGGCAGTGAATATGAATTTGCAAATGTGATTTATGGATGTCGTTACTACATATTTGTATGGAACATTAGATACAGAAATCTATATGAAAGTTTCAGAAAGAATCAAAGTCCCGAATAAAGAAGAATGCAAATTATATAGTGTCAAACTTCAGAAGTCACTATATGATTTAAAATAATCTGGAAGAATGTGGTATAATAAGCTCAGTAACTTTTTACTGGAGAAAGGAATCTTGAAGAATGATGATTGTCCTTGTGTATTCATTAAGAAATCAGAGAAAGGTTATTGTATAATCTTTGTTTATGTTGACGATTTGAATATCATTGGCACTACACAAGACGTCGAAGATGCATGTTCTTACTTAAAGTCTTAATTTGAAATGAAAGATTTAGGTAAGACTACATATTATTTAGGCTTGCATCTTGAGCATACGCATAAAGGGATATTATTGCATCAATCAAACTATAACAAGAAGGTATTAGAGAGATTTAATTTGAAAGATGCATACCCACTCAGATCCTCTATGGTTGTGAGATCACTCAATACAGAGGAAGACCCATTTAGACCAAAGGAGGAAGGTGAGGAATTATTGGGACCTCAATATCCCTATCTCGGTGCTATTGGAGCATTGATATACCTTGCAAATGGTACGATGCCTGATATAGCTTTTGCTATTAATCTACTTGCTAGATACAGCTCGACACCAACTATGCGATATTGGAAAGGCATTAAACAAGTACTAAGATATCTGAGAGAAACTGAAGATTTCGGATTATTCTTCAAGAAGAATGCAGAAGTAACCTTGGTTGGGTATACTGATGCTGGCTACTTATCCGATCCACACAAGTCAATCTCGCAGGCTGGATATGTGTTCTTATTTGGTAAAATGACAATTTCATGGAAGTCAACAAAGTAGACGATTGTTGCTACATTAACAAATTACTCAGAGATTATCGCATTATTTGAAGCCGCCAAGAAATGCACTTGGCTCAGAAGGATGTCAAGACATATAATGGATAGTTGTGGAGTATCGTATACTCCATCCCCTACAGTTATCTATGAAGATAATAACGCTTGTATTGCACAAATACAATCGGGATATATAAAGTCGAACAAGACAAAGCGTATGTTACCCAAATTCTTTCATACGTATGAATTGCAAGAGAAAGGAGAGATTTTGGTAACTCATATCCGATCTTGTGATAATCTTGCAGATTTGTTCATAAAGGCACTACCAGCTTGCACTCTTGAAAAGTGTCGGCATGGTATTGGCATGAGAAGACTTAGAGAAGTGTTTGGAACAGGGGGAGAACTTCCCTAAGTATATCATGTTCCCGAATTAAAAAATTATTTTGAAGATAATTCATGTCGTTCATGAAGATTGATAAGCATTAATCATGAAGATTAAAGCATTGTACTCTTTTTCTCTTATGAGTTTTTCATATGAAGTTTTCTCATTAAGATTTTTGATGAGGCAATGCGTACAATACAGGTGACGGTAATATATGCTCTTTTCTTCATTTTCCCGCTGTGGTTTTTAAGGAGTTTTTATGAGGCACGTTTATCGTAATAAAGAGTCCAAGGAAGAGTATTGTAAAACGCTTATGGGTCAGGCCCACCTTCTAGAAGAAGGACTCCTGACCCACGTGGCCTCTTTATCTAATTCCAACCCAAAACGAAGTAGGGTTTTCCTCTTATAAATAGTTAAGGAGACACCCCTTTGTAATTTTGCCAGAATTGTTTAATAAAGAATTTCGTCTCCTCTATTCTTATTACTTTTAGTTTTTGTTCTCTACTTCGATCTACGTGCCTACGATTGTCGATAACTCAACAATCAGCACATAGCCGGGTCGTGACTGTGTGAGCGCTACTCTGCCTTGCTTCAGAGTTCAGACGCACGCGGCAATGCGCAACGCAGCAGTAGATACGGCACCTACGTGTATCAATATCAGCATCGGACTAACATACGGATACGTTTCACAAAATTTCACAGGCTTTATTTCACAAAATTTTAAAAATAACTATTAATAATTCTACATTACCTTATTAGAGTAACATATGAATCTCAAATCTTAAAAATTATAAACTACTCCCTCCGTTCATATTTACATGTCATTCTAAGGTTTCTAACTTTTCTTCAATTACATGTCATTCTCGCTTCCCAATGCGCCTTTCTCTCTTCCTAATATAATATTCTCTTTTTCCACTACATCTCTATCTCTATTTCTCTCCTTCTTGTTTTCAGTGCACCTATCTTTTTACTTCTCCTTATTTTTCGTGTCCAACTCTAAAACGACATCTAAATATAAACGGAGGGAGTAATGCCTAGTAAGCAGACATGCTATTCTGAGACTTGCGGCCAATGATGATGTCGGACTCATGAGGGTGTCTTTACATAACTACTACTTTCATCTCAAAATAATTAACGTTTTAGTTTTTAATATGAGAATTAAGGAGAAGTAAAAAATATAGTTACACACGAAATGAGAAGGAGAGAGAAAAAGATAAGAATGTATTGGAAAGAGAGAGTTATATTGAAAAATAAGAATGTCAATTTTTTTTACACGAATATCAATTATTTTAAAAAAACTCAAATATACTAAAGTGTTAAATATTAAGACGGAGGGAGCAGCAGTGATGACTGACAGTTCATGGTGTTTATCCTTCGGCTCAAGCAGGAGCAGGAGCACTCATCAAGGGGACTTCACATTCCTATGTATTGCATCGTCGAGTTCATCGTCTCTGCATGCTACAGGTCCTCCGGGTGGCGGCGGCAAAGAATGTCTTGCTTGTTCACGTACGCCAAGCTCACGGCCATGGTAGCGGTCAGCTAGCCATCTAGCAGGTCATACATATTAGGCAGGTGGAACCCACCTAGACCGTATCAAATGTCAGTCGAGTACATTTTGATAATGTATCTATGTTTTTTTTTTCACAAGTTATGGATGCATATCCTTGTCGTATCTGTGTCTATCGACGTTTCAGACATTGGATACGATAGCGTATTGTTGTATCAATGTTACATAAGATACTAGCACCACCCACCTCAACGTCGATCGGCTTAGCTGATCGTCAGCTGTTGAAACAATTAATTTTTTTTTTCTTGAGTAAGGTATGAAGGTTATTATTTTTTTCTAACTATGGTTATCTTGTTTAGAACGGTACTGGACGTTGATTGTTCATACGGACTATAATCACTGGTTGTTTTAGTGCTCTCTTGGTTTTAAAATTATTTTTGTTAAGATTTTGTATTATGTTTGACTATTTATCTTAAATAGTCAAACATAAAATTACAAGTTATATTGTAATTTTTTCTAATAGTAAAATAAATCATACTTTTTTTAAAAAAAGAGAGATTAAGTTTAATGATCAAACATCATAAAAAGATAACAATGATAATAATTAAAAACAAAGAATGAAAAATATAAAGTTTTCATAAACAGAGACTAACTGAAGTAACTTAAGTGCTCACTAAAACTATAAATTTAAAATCATAGTCACTAATAAAATTAAAAGATTTTAATAACCAATAAGAAAATACAAGTTTTTTCACTAACTATTAAGGAACTTTTCTTTTTCTATAATATTTTCTTTGACACCTAAAGAGGGTGTATATGCCCCTAAATAGAGACAGAAGCACGTATCCACGCCATTCACGAATAGAATTGGGTCACTGGTAACGTAGTCACCCATAGAACTAGGTCACTGGTGACATTGTAGTATTAAAAAAAGAAACAATTTTTTTAGTTTACTGAGTCTCATCCTTGTGCTGTCAAGACATTTTGTTGTCCCAGACAAGGGAGACGTACCACTAGGAGGCACGTTTGAAAGACTGGAGGTGCATCGTCATAGATAAATCTACTCTTTCGATGAGGATAATCGACACGAAGCTAATGATAAGGGACATGTTTTTCAAAAATATTTGTAGTAAACAAGGCTTAAAACATCACAAATTCATATTATTATTCCACCATAGTATTATGTGTTCTCTTTTTCGGATGAAATTATGACGTGAATGGACAGTCTTGCCCTCTCTATGTAACCAAACCAAGGCCAGGCCAACTCATGTCGGGTAGTGGCATCCGATGGGGCAGCCAACCGCCAATCACCAACCACCACGACCGGAATAACTGATTTACATATTTGTAGTAAAAAGAAAAGTTTTTTGTATTTATTTTGATTTTTCTAAAGAGCTAAATTTGAGAAAAATGGATCAGTTCTCATATCTGTTTGACTTTAGAAAATAATAAAAATAAAAAAATATGGATGTTGATATATTATTAAGCTAATATGCACCAACAAGTTACATTTAAATTTAAAATTAATAAACAAGAATGATTGATTGAATTTTGCTTCAACACTCCCCTCATGTGCACACTCCCTTAGATCTAAGACGTAAACTACCAGTTCAATAAATTGTGCCCTACGATTCAAATTTGAGACTTTTTACTCTGATACTGATATCATGTTGAGCTGCTATGCATATCAGCTTGGCTGGTCGTTAACTGCTAAAACCATGGATTTTGTTTGCTGAGTAAAGTTCTAAGTTTATGGTGCCATGATCATTTTTTCCCCAACTATACTTATCCTGTTCAGAACGGTACTAGATGTTGATTATTCATGGATGTAAACTTCATGACCATTGATGATCGGGTCTCCGAGGTATGGATGTTTTGGTGATTAATGACAACTATGAAAATGTGAGCTAATATCTACACGAGTGTTGTCTATGCAGATATCATTTTCAAACTCTACGATAAATCTTATTGATGATGATGGTTGCCTTGATGATGGATAACAATGACCACATCATGGAGACTTGATGAGCTTGATGAAGTCCAAGTGTTGATGGAGATCGATCAAGGCTAAGGACAATGTATGGAGCAAGTGTTTGGAACACTTGTCTAGTTGTTAAGGCTTTGAGTCCATAGGAAAAACCAGATTATCAAGGGGGTCTAGGTCATGTCTTTTTAGGTCATCCTAGTCGGTGATGTGCATGGATGCTCGGTGAAATCATAGGCACTAGGTGACAGTGGAGAAGCCAAGGAGCTGTTCGGAGAAGCCAGAAAACAAAGTCAAGCGAGTACAAGGACTTTAAGCTTCTGGACATAGTGACTGGACAGAGGGGTCAGTGGAGACCGGATTATACGGTCACTAGAGGAATAGGCAGATCAGAGAGAAGACTTTACGAGGAATCTGTTTGGGCTGAAGTCTATAGAGACCGGACGGTCCGATCTGTGAAAGTTTGCCCAGAACAGAGAGGAAGCAACTTCGGGACCTCTCTGGAATGCACAAGATTTGGAGAGATCATATGGTCCGGTCTACTGATCGGACGGTTCGATCAGTATCGAGAAATCGCCTAGACAGAGCAGCCAATAGTTTTGGGAACTGTTACAGAGAGACCGGACGATCCAGTTTGGCAGTGACTGGACAGTCCGGCCATTCTGGTCCAGAAAGGTGATTTTTTGGAGCAACGGCTAGTTAGAGGTTGGAAGCCTATATAACTTTATTGCTAGGGTCTTGGAGACCTCTCTTGGCCAGTGGAATACCTTGAAATATTTGGTAAGAGCCAAGAGGAAAAGAGAAGAGCACTAGGAGAGGATATTGGATATCTTGAGAGTGCTAGTGAGAGTAATAAGAGTATCTATGCACATCTAGGGCTAGGGTGTCTAAAAGTGCATCTAGGCTCCTAGTGGGTTTTGGTGAGTTGATTGACAAAACGATTAAAGGACTAGTATGTTTATTGAGATGATGAGCAGGAATTTAATTGTGATACTATTATGGACTATCATTCACATACGCGCTTATGGATATTATTTTTGATGAAGATCACATATTCCATGAAACAATTTATTGTGTATGAGAAACAAGTGAATAATGAAGAAAAGAGACATGGGTGCATAGTCTTATCTTTACACGTCTCTACCATGATAACTGAAAAATGAAGATGTCGACAAGAAAATATCAATCAAAATTCAATCAATCAAATGAAGAAAAGGAAGTATGGCTTATTGTGAGACACAACGTGATATGTGGATTAGTAGGAAGATGAAGGAATAACATGACTTGTTGTGACGGATCATACATTGGAGAAGGGCAAGCAAGAGGCTTGACGCCGAAGGACCTTTGTGATGGTGAAGAGCAAGTGGAGTTGATTCTGACGGATCTTTAAAGCCATGGAAAGTCACATATCATTTAGTGTCAATTATGAAGAAAGAATGAAAGATGTGATATGAATGGAAAGTGCAACATTGATCAAGAGGATTTAATATTCATAGGCATCAACTCAAGGTGGATGTGCTCAGATTTCTATTCATGTTGACAACCCTAACTAAAGCAAAATTCATCAAATGGCAAAGTGACAAGACTACAAGATCAAGAAGTGAAAAAATGTATCTTTGTCTTTAATCTTGAGTATAGGTTTGCCGTTCTATTAAGGGGGATGCAACATAGTGCTTCTACTGGTACAAAGTGCTCAAAGTCCTATATGAGAAGCGATGAGACAAAACCCTAAAAACCTAACCCTATTGTGCTAACCTGCACAAAACAGGTCAGACCGGTTTTGCAAACCGGTCAGACCGGTTTTGGAAATCTTGAGCTTAGGGTCTGGTTTGGATGTGGGAGTCTTGTAGACTTTGTTTAGAGCCTATAGACAAAGGTTGGTGAGATGAGATTAATCTAAAAGGAGTGAAGTGTCTTTTTGGTGTTCTGACCAAAACAGGTCAGACCGGTTTTTGAAACCGGTCAGACCGGTTTTGGCTGACAGAGCCAACGAGTAGTTTTTCAGAAAGAGTTTAAATAGCCTCCCTCCCCCTCCTTCGTGTGCTGCTGGTTCCAGAGCATCTCAGAACATCCCAACAGCCATATTGAGCTCTCCCCAACATCTCTTTGTGAGACTTGAGTGATTTGGTGAAAATCTTTGAGTTGGGTTGAGAGATTTGAGTCTTTGTGAGCAATTCAAGTCTTGACCACTTTGTGACTAGCTAAGCAATCTTTGTGGCATTTGTTACTCTTGGAGGTGAAGCCTCCTAGATGGCTAGGTGTTACCCACGAGCTCCCAAGTTGTGTGGTGAGCCACGGGTCAGTTTGTGAAGGTGTGATCTTGCCTCCGAAAGGAAAAAGATCAAGCTTAGTGGATCAGGGAAAGTGGTTGAAAGAGACCCGACTTGGAGTTGACTTGCGGGCAGCTCAAGCTTCCTCAATGGAGAGTAGGATTCAATGGGTGAATCCGAACTTCGGGAAACAAACACTTGTGTCGAATTGCTCGGTTTACTTCTCTTGTTTGTTTTCTAACTCTTATTATGCTTCCGCTTCGATCTACTTGGGTGTGCTTGTTTGTGTTGTGCACTGGCTACGTGCATCTGCAAGGAACATCTCTGGAGCACTACTTTGAGTATCGTTTAGAGTTAGACTCAAAAATGAGTTTTTCTATGTTTCCTGACAAAACAGGTCTGACCAGTTTTGGTACTGATCTCAATTTTAAGTATTAATTTGGAAGATTCACCTATTCACCCCCCCTCTAGGCAACATAAAGGTCCTTTCAGTGTCCTTGAGGGTGTGATATAGGTTTTTACTCTTGGTCTGTGGTGAGACCTAGACCGGTTAGATGTCAGTGATCGAGCCTATCGTGATTGGTTGTCAAGGCTGACACACGTTTGTACCCGGTTTGAGCCCGCCGATGAAAGGGGCATTGCTAGTGTGTGCTGATGTTGACTCGAGGAGTCCAGCAAGTTCTCGAGAGAGACGAGCTTGTGCCTTGGTGGCAGCGATGACTCAACCGTGTCTTCACTCCGGGAGTGATTGCGGGCTCGTGTGCAAGAACTCCACTTGGTGGCGGGAGGGACCGGGACTCCAATGGAAGTGGTCCAACGAGGAGTAGGGGAAGACGCCATCCTTCCGAGACCTCAGGAAAGAATCATGAGCATTCCTTTACCCTCTCTTTACTATTGAGCAATTGTGTGTTCTAGTGAGTAGGTTGAATTGTGGCTTGCATAAGCTAGTGTGTTTAGCTTCCGTATTTGCTCTCATCATGAACACTAGCATGTGTAGGGTCTTGGCCTACTAGAATTTCTTAGGTTGCAACGATTGCTAGGATCTAGTGGTGTGAAATTAAAGTATTCGAATTCGTGGTTGGCTTGCCGATTCATCGCCCTCGGTACAACTTCAGTCCTTACAATTGGTATCAGAACCAAGTGCTCAACTTTGAGGCTTCAACGTCTTGAGTAAGGATGCTGGGAGAGATAGAGAGTGTTCTCATATTCAATGGGGAGGACTTTGGGTATTGGAAGGCACGGATGCAAGCCTACCTCGAGTCTCTTGATCCATAGATATGGAAGGTGACCCATGATTCGGATGCGGATATGGAAGTTCAACGCTAAGGCCAAGAATGCTCTATTTGCATGCATCTCTAAGGATATTTTTTCTAGGTTGAATGCTAGTTCATTAGCACATGATATCTGGACTGAGATTTAGGGTATTCATGAGGGTATGAGTGATGTCAAAGAAGAAAGATATTATGTACTGAAGAACAAATATGATAACTTCACTAGATTGTCATATGAGAGAGCTAACACTATGTATTCTCATTTTCATGTGCTAGTGGAGGAGATCAATGCACTTGGGGATGATTTCAAGCTCAAACATGTGGATCCCATTAAAATATTTGTGAGGCTATTCAAAGATCCTAAGTATGATTCCATCATCACCTACACCTTGCAAGGTGACCTCAAGACCAAGACCATCAAGGATGTGCTTAGGAAGATCACTACTTTCGAGAGCTACTAGCTGGGTTTGGATGATCCACAACCATCCAATCTAGCTCTTCAAGCTGAGAAGCAAGAGCCTATCAAGAGCAAGAAGATGGTGGTGATTGAGGATGATGATGATGATGATGACTTGAGTGAGGACTTGTCTCTTCTCATGAACAAGATGAGGACCTTCAAGAACAAGTTTGCTTCCAAGTCCAAGGGCAAATGCTTCAACTACGGCTCCAAGAATCATTTTATTCGACATTGCCCCAAGCCAAAGAAAGAAGCATTCAAGCCCCAAGACTCAAGTGATGAAGAAGAAGACCCCAAAGCCAAGCAAAAGAAGAAGGGGTACTTCAACAAGGACAAGAGCAAAGGCAAAGGCAAAGCCAAATACTACAAGAAGAAGTTCTCACACAAGGCCCTTATTGTAGAGTGGACAAGTGACAACTCAGTGACATATCCTCTTCCTCAAGCGATGATGAAGAAGTGGCCAACCTAGCCATGATCAAGACCACACTTGCTCGGGCTCTTCCTCCACCTCCCACGTGCCTCATGGCCACGAGCCAACTTGGGGAGAGTGAAGATAAGAGCAGCGACGACAACAATGACGAGGATCTCTCCTACGCCGAGCTTTGGAGTATGCTTGCGCAAGCCCGTGACATCGTCGTGAAGAAATCCAAAATGTTGGATGTGGTAAGAAAAGAGTGTAAGTTGGCTAAGGACCGTGTTGGCGAGCTTGAGAGTGAGCTCAAGGACCTTGTCACATCTCATAAGGTCCTAAACAAGAGTTATGACAAACTCAAGGGTGATCATGTAGAGCTACGTGAGAAGTACGAGGCCCATGAACTTACTTTTGATGCCATCAATGTTGATAACCTTGCCTCTTCCTCCTATAGTTCGTCAAAAAGTGATGCTTCTACTATGTGTGATGAATTAACCACCTCGATCGAGGTTTCTTCTCTTGAGCCATTTGTTTTGGAGAAATATCACAATCTCAAGGAAGAGAGGAAGATGGTGATGGACGGCTTCGAGAGGCTCACATGAGGTAGAGCCATTCACAAGGAGATTCTTGGGAGGAACCTTGTGAACAATGTCTCCCACCCGGAACTTGGCTCATATCTAGCCGCCAAAGAAAGAAGCATTCAAGCCCCAAGACTCAAGTGATGAAGAAGAAGACCCCAAAGCCAAGCAAAAGAAGAAGGGGTACTTCAACAAGGACAAGAGCAAAGGCAAAGGCAAAGCCAAATACTACAAGAAGAAGTTCTCACACAAGGCCCTTATTGTAGAGTGGACAAGTGACAACTCAGTGACATATCCTCTTCCTCAAGCGAAGAAGTGGCCAACCTAGCCATGATCAAGGCCACACTTGGTCGGGCTCTTCCTCCACCTCCCACGTGCCTCATGGCCACGAGCCAACTTGGGGAGAGTGAAGATGAGAGCAGCGACGACAACAATGACGAGGATCTCTCCTACGCCGAGCTTTGGAGTATGCTTGCGCAAGCCCGTGACATCGCCGTGAAGAAATCCAAAATATTGGATGTGGTAAGAAAAGAGTGTAAGTTGGCTAAGGACCGTGTTGGCGAGCTTGAGAGTGAGCTCAAGGACCTTGTCACATCTCATAAGGTTCTAAACAAGAGTTATGACAAACTCAAGGGTGATCATGTAGAGCTACGTGAGAAGTACGAGACCCATGAACTTACTTTTGATGCCATCAATGTTAATAACCTTGCCTCTTCCTCCTCTAGTTCGTCAAAGAGTGATGCTTCTACTATGTGTGATGAATTAACCACCTCGATCGAGGTTTCATCTCTTGAGCCATTTGTTTTGGAGAAATATCACAATCTCAAGGAAGAGAGTAAGATGGTGATGGACGGCTTCGAGAGGCTCACATGAGTTAGAGCCATTCACAAGGAGATTCTTGGGAGGAACCTCGTGAACAATGTCTCCCACCCGGAACTTGGCTCATATCTAGCCGCCATCGATATCATTGGGACGAGTGACTCCATCCCTGCTAGGGTCAAGCCCCTACTCGCCGATGACTACTATTGCGAGAGGTGTCGAGACTTAATCTCGGCACTAGACATAGGGTAGTTCACCTATGACGATTTATTTATAGAATAGGGATATGCGCGAGATCGAGAGACAATGGTAACACAAGACGCCAATTTATACAGGTTCGGGCCTCTCAGAGGATAATAACCCTACGCCCTATGTTATGTGGATATTTGTATTAAGATGTCTAGATCATAGATCTAGATGAGGAGGGTTACCCTAGACGAAGATGTCTAGTTGCGGGATCTATCTAATTGAGCTTGTCCTTTGAGGAGGACCCCTGCCCCGTCTTATATATCTGGGGGACAGGGTTACATGGCGAAGTCCTAGTCGGTCTACTATACATATCATAATAGGAGTTTATCTTCACTTTTATTCTATGTGAGGTACCCCGGATACATGTTATCGACAATAGCCCCCGAGAGTCTTGCAAGCTTGATGATAGTCTTCAGTAGCTTTCCGACTAGTTTGTGCCATGTAGAATGTTTCAGCTTTATATCAGCGAGCTTGTAAGGGTCTCAAAGATCTGAAAATGTCTTCAAAAAATCATCTGATGCACCGAATAATTGCACCTAAATAGGTGTAGCCCCCGACTCTTGTATCATTTGAAAATTGCAAATAATGCAAGAGTCCAAAACAGAAATAGTCGTGTTGGCTCTTTTTAAGGAAAAATCGCTCGAATCATCAAATTTGAGTGATAAATAGCTCAATTGAGTAATATCAATCACTACCGAGTGACTTCAATCATCGCTGACTGGTAGATGACTGAAATCAATGACCGAGTGGCAGCCGCGCTCAACTCAGAATATCATGGATGAGAGGCAGCAGCGCTCAACTCAATGATGAAGTTGAGTGAAGAAAACAACCGAGGTTGTTGTAGCCGTCGACCGCTGATGTAGTAAAAATCATTCAAAGTCGTGATGACTGGATGATACTGATGGTCTAATATATGGCCGACCGATGGTGGCGGTCGGAGCTGGTGAAGCCGACCGACAAAAGCAGTCGGAGTTATAACCCGACCGATGAATGCAGTCGGAACTAGCATGGTCGACCGATGAAGGTGGTCTGAATTGGCATCGTAGACCGATGAAGGCGGTCGGAGCTGTAAACCGACCGATGAAGGAGAGGAAATTACTCTATGTCGAGTGGTGTATCCGCCTATTCATCATAATGATTCTGACAATAAAAGAGATTATAATGATTAGTTATAATTAATATTGTTTGTTTGTAAACTTATTTTTATAAGCCAAACAAATCAGTCGACTGAAAAGTCAAATCGGTATCCATTTTTCTCCTTTAAGTAGACCGACTGGCGCATAGCAGCGTATTCGCGCGTTAGCAACCAGACCCATCCACCGTAGGATACTTAGGACAAAATATAAAGAGCTCGGAGCTCGGTCTGCAGCAACAATATTGGTCATAATTATTCTTGCGTAGCAATCAAAACTAGTCGATATATGACCTCTCGTAACTTTGGCTCTGGGGTTAATGCAGTGGTAGTCTGACGCGTAGCTAAGAAATTTTATGCCTTAGTTGTTTGTCAGCGTAAGAACAAAAATAAGAGCAAATCGTAAATAAGATGCAATGTATCGGTCGAGGCTAAAGCCAAAAAATGGTAAAAATAGAACATACAACATAGGTCATAATGGTGTCAGGGCTAAAGCACTACTGAAAGGTCACCAACCAACATGGGTGGTGTCAGGGCCGAGCCACTACTGAAAGGTCACCGTCCGATATGTGTACTGCTAGATTCAAAAAAAGTGAAGGAACACATGTATAGATACACAAATAGCCCCTAACTCGATTGTTTAATGCGAAGGATTAAAGAACTAAGGCAATAAAAAGATGAATAAAGTCATAAATAAGAGCACTAATTTAAAAGCTCAACTTTACTCATAAAAAATCTACGATCTTCTGCTTAGAAAATAGAATTAAGCGATCATAGGAAGAAAGTATAAAGGACATGAGCCTAAAACCTCGATAGTAAATCAAGAAAGTATAAAGATACTTATCTTTGCAATTCGATGAGTTGAAGAGGAGCTCCCGAGCGTGCCAATGTGGTTGGCGAGTGGTCGACGTTGAAGTCGAGCCTTCATGTTGTCGGAACATCGAAGCTCAGAGTGGTTAGTTTGTGTTACCAAGTAGTCAAGTATCGAGTCGCCAAGTGGCTGACCGACACGCCGAACTGTCAAGTCGTCGAAGGCGTCGCCAATTAACCGAGTGGGTGAAAACCCAAAGAGCCAAGTTATTGACGGCATCACTGAGTAGCCGTTGAGTCGTCGTAGTGTAGCGATATCGCCGAGTGGCCGAGTCGCGGCGATGTTGCCTAGTGGCGTAGTCATCGGGTCGTCATGGAGTGGCCGAGTAGTCAGGTGAATGGTGGAGTTGTTGACCGAGAGGCTAAACCACAGCGATGTCACCGAGTGACCGAGTCTACCGAATCATCGAGTAGCCGATAGGCTGAGTCGTCGAAGACGTGATCGAGTAGCCCCCAAGCATGTTTATGTGGCCGCTGAACGGTTGAACCGTTGAGTCGTGACGATGTCACTGAGTCGTCGGTAGGCGTACTGTCACAGCAACATCGTCGGGTGGCCAAAGTTGCCATATTACGGCGATGGTGCCGGAGACATCGTCGTAGTAGGCGATGCCGCCGAGTGGCAGATTTGTCGAGTCGAGGTATGGTTGTGCTCGGCTGGACGTGGGTGTAGTTGAAGCTGGGTCACAGCGCATCGCTGATCTTAACGCGATGGCAGAACGGAGCATGAGCCCACTGCCGAAGAAATCCTTGTCGGCAAATACGCGTTCAACGTGAGGGCGGCATGAGCGTAACTACCAGCAGAGGCGAGGGTGGCGATGTTCTGACCGATTGTAGCGCCATGATGCGTGCACGTAACTTCTGAGGAGAACCAGTGCCTTATGGATCGAGAGCTGGGAGACGACCCGATTCTGCGCGCTGCCTTGACTGCCGAGAAGTCGTTAGCTGACCGAGTTGGTTGGTGCTGAATAGCTCTGTGATCACACACCGGTTTCTCGAAGCTTCTGTGAAGCTTGCATACGAGTGCATGCAAAAACAAATCACGTGATGAGCATTGAGTACTAATCATATTGATTAGGATATAAATAATAAAATAATACGGAACGCATAAACAAAAGGAAAAAGCTTCCCTGTTTTGTACGTGAACGCTTTGTACGTGAACGCCTTGACCTTGAGGGAGTCGACTCGGACTGGTTTCCGTATACAATTAGAAGTCCACAAGTTAATTGGTCGATTCTGATATATACGATCGTTCTGCCGATGACCACGATGTCGCAGCACGATGTAATTTTCTGCTCGTTGTTTATTGAACTTGACTCCGTGGAGTTCTGAACTTCTCGAACAGCATGCACATGACCTCTATGATATTACGCCGGGTCTTTCAGTATGCATGCGGCCTTACGAAGATGATTGCCACCCACGCCGGATCGTGAAGATATTGCTATCAACTTTGGGCACCGTCTTGATGAAGACACGACAACTTGTGCGATGACCAGGCACTTCAATGCCAGTTAGCTTGCGATCAAATCTTGACGTAGATTGAGGTCATTGAACTCGACATGCCGACCATCGCGTTGATCCCTTTCCTGGCGCACCAACTGTCGAGACTTAATCTCGGCACTAGGCATAGGATAGTTCACCTATAATAATTTATATGTAGAATAGGGATATGCGCGAGATCGAGAGATAATGGTAACACAAGACGTCGATTTATATAGGTTCGGGTCTACCAGAGAATAATAACCCTACGTCCTATGTTCTATGGATATTTGTATTGACATGTCTAGATCATAGATCTAGACGAGGAGGGTTACCCTAGACGAAGATGTCTAGCTGCGGGATCTGTCTAATTGAGCTTGTCCTTTGAGAAGGACCCTTGCCCTGTCTTATATATCCGGGGGACAGAGTTACATGGCGGAGTCATAGTCTGTCTACTATATATATATATATATTATAATAGGAGTCTATCTCTACTTTCCTTCTATGTGAGATACCCCAGGTATATGTCATCGACAAGAGGTGTTGTAAGGATGGCCACACCGTCAAGGATTGTCCTATGGTGAGAAGTTTAATTGTTTTATCTCATACTAACTTGTTCCATGAGAATTCCCACTTTAAGCTTTTTCGGGAGAATGATGCCAAGATGAAAGCAAAAGCTTTAGTACCACCAAACAAGAAGAGAAATGTCAAGAGCATATGGGTGCCTAAGTGCTTTGTTGATCTTGAGAGGTCAACAAAGTACAAGTGGATGCCCAAGAACAAGACCTAGATGAAGGTGGTGGTGGTGGACCGGAAGCTTACTTGAAGATCAAGTGAAGTTAACCACAAGTGACATGGAACTCAACGACATATCTACTTATAAGGGAGGTAACCGTATTAGTTCTTTATAGTTCTAGTGTGTTTTTTCTTTTCTTGTATTGCATGGTAGTTAGGACTCCTTTGTGACTAGTATGCGTTGTATCCATGCATGTGTAAATAACTAAAAGAAAAATACATAAAAATTAGTCAATGTCTAACCCACTCAAGGTAGCTATAAGCAAGGGGGAGTGCTTGAGATGGTGGTTTGGCTTCTCTCAAGGCAAGGATATGGCTTATAGTGAGTAAGCTTGAGAGGAGTTCAAACTTGACATTGTTTGGTTTTCTTTGTGTTTTGTTTAATATTGTTTGCATTCATATGACTTGTTTACTTTTATTGCATATGTAAAAATGCTTGTTGCATGCATCATATAGGTAACACAAAGGAGACTTGTCACATTAGGAGATATTTGTGTCTTATGATCTATATGACATTACATCTCCACAAGTGTTACCAAAAGAAAGGATTGTGCTTCATGCCCATTGAGCAAGATCTTTTGAACTCTGAGGTTAAACCCACTTGCGCAGTTCATAGACTAAGACTCATACATACCCATTTGGTTCTTAATTGCCTTGGTTCTTATTTGCTCGATTCTTCATTTGGCATTTGGAAAAATTATAAGGCCATATAGAGCCACTATTTGAAAAGGAGTGTTTTGAGAGTTCCCTTAATGCTCCAAGTGCAGTGTTTAATTGGGTGTTAAGTGAGGGCACTTGGAAAATGGAGAAATTCCTTGACTCAGCGAAATCCTTGTAGTGACCGTATAGTCTGATCATGAGACCGTATAGTCCGGTATGTGCTTTGTGCACAATGCTTCAGGGATTGGGAAATGGAGACCGGACAAAACGTCTTTGAGGGCAGTATAGTCCGGTCTGCACGCCGTTGTGATGTCCAAAACCTTGATTTCCAAAGTCCACGAAGTGACCGGACGATCCGGTCTAGTGAGCGTACCATCCGGTCACTAGGTCGAAACGCGAGTATGCTTCCAAATCTAGATCGTTGATTTCATCCTTGTGAGATCTCGCCCGTTCATCCATTTTGACCTAAGTCAAAATCGCGTCGTGATCTCCTGTTCTTCTCCTCGACGCCGAATTCACGCCGAGCCACCTCACCGTCGCCGCCGTGCGCCTCCACCGAGGAAGTTGAGCAGCCGTGCCACCCTGCCTAGCCACGCTGCCGCTTGCCCCTCCGCTCTGCCCGCTCGTGCCGCACTCGCGTGCAAGACGTAGCACCGCCAACGCCCTATCATAGTGTTGCCGCCTTGCCGCCGCAGCGCTTCTTCTCCATCTAGGGATGGCAATGGGTAAAAACCCACCAGGTTTTAGTGTCCCATACCCATATCCATTATAAGTAAATCAAGCCCATACCCATACCCATACCCATGACAGGTTGAAGTTTCACCCCATACCCATACCCGTTGAGTAATCAGGTACCCACGGGTTTCCCTTACCCGTGATACTTTAGAAAAATTCTTAATACTTTGATAAATTTAATCAATTTTGATGAGATTTTTTTGCTTAGCACATGCACAAAATAAGATTGTATGTTAGTCTACTCTATTTTGATAAAGTCAATAGAGCTAGAGTTACCAAAAAATAATAAATCCACATTATGAATCACAAATTACACATAATTGTTGTGGTTACGGGTACACGGGTATGGGTTTCTGGTTCCCATACTCAAACCCACGTACCCATCAGGTACAAGATTTAACCCATTTATGTACCCTAGGTATAATTTATGTCCCATACCCATCCCCTAATAGAGGTTTTACCCATCGGGTTTCGGGTACCCATTGCCATCTCTATCTGCATCGCGCGGGCGCAAGCACCAGAGCAACAGCTCTCCTCTCATAGAGCCGAACTGCAACGCAAAATCTAGGGCAAAAGTTTTCCCTTTTTTTTCCTTTCACCTCCATTGTCGGCGGTCAAGCTTTGATCCTTGCGGTGATCGGTCACGTGTTCTTGTCGATTTCGGCCTCGAAGTAACCCAAGGTATTGTGACTATCTTTTTTTTTATCGATTATGCCCTGACTGCTCGAGCAGTTTCCTAATTGATGCAAATTGAAGTAAAATTCCAATCTTTAGTTGCATTAATTGGATAATTAGCTCAACCTAGCTGCAATTAATTCTATGCATATCTATTAATTACAAGTCTAGGGTTGTCTCATGTCTAGTCTACAGTTGGATTTATTGCCAATCATTTGACTGCACACTAGATGACTCGCACCAGCCACTTATAGTCGATGATCACTATTGTCACATTGCTTTATTTGTCTAGTGATCATGTCCTTCATCTCAGTGCTAGGATTTCTATTGCGCATTCTTACCTAGCGGTGCTTTGCTTGTAGATTTATATCGGTTCTATGCTTATCCCATCTCTACCTACGTGCGTGCAGTGACACTTGACAGCAGCAAAGATGGCAGGAGCAGGTGATCAGGACAAGGGAAAGGGCAAGGTGGTAGAGAAGCCCAGAGTCAAGAAGGGGACCAGACTGGGTCTAGAGTCAGAGAGAGCCAGACGGGTTGCCAGACACTTGGAGGCTATGGAGACTTCCCGTAGGCAGGGACTCAATTTATCATAGAGTAGACAGATGACACTCAAGGACTCAGGAGGAGTACCTGGAGGAGGACACCAGCCTTGGCTATAGGAGTTGTTCCGGCACCTTGGTCACAATGTACTTCGGCTTCTCGTCAGGAGAGGTCATCGAGAACTGTGGAGCAGGGATCCTCTAGGCAACAAGAGGAGTCCGAGGAGTCAGAGGAGGACAATGATTCAAAGTCTGAGTCAGGATCTGAGGAGTTTGAGGAGGAGGAGCTAGAGCAGCCAGTGTAGACAGGACCCCAGAGGTCAACTTACCGGGCAGGAGACCCGCTGTGCACGTGTGCCGTGTGCACCAGAAGACTGCAGAGACTTGTAGTTGCAGCTGGAGAGGGTGACATACATAAGGTACCTGCCAAGGACCTTAAGGTGGGTCGTATCGTATCCTTCGAGCAGTGGGTTCCAGTTCCTAGGGACCCCGCTGGAGGAGAGAGATACTGGACCGGTCTTCAGAGGAGGATCGGTGAGGGTTTGAGACAGTACCGTGCCAGGAAGGGCAAGGCTGGACTGTTCGTGCCACAGCATTACACAATGTACCATGCTATGAGGAGAGCCACAGGCACGAAGATGGAGTAGTACTTCACGTACTTGCCTCGACTAGTAGAGTTGGTCACTAGTCCTTACAGGTTCAGAGAGGATATAGTGATGGAGTTCTACGCCTCACTATGGGTAGCCAGAGATCGTTCTAAGATCTGGTTCGTGTTCAGAGGAGAGCCCCAGCGCTTGACCAGGGAGGATCTCATAGCTGCACTAGGACTACTTGCTTCAGATTTCCAGCTGTACAGGAGTGCATATGGGACCTTCGCTCCACCCCGCAGACCATAAGGAGGGACGCTACCTCTAGATAACATAGTGTTAGTCGCCTTTCCACCATCACACACTCCTGGTTTTGACAGACACGCTGCAAGACTCACTGCAGAGGTGAAGGTGGTTAGGTCAATAGTCACCAGGACTATCATTCCTAGGTCAGGGTACAGAGGGGATTTCACACTCTTGCACCAAAGGGCAGTGGCAGCGTTATTGAGGAGACAACAGTTTGACCTTGCAGATCTATTCATTGCTGAGATGGAGGAGGTGATTTCAGACAGAGTTAGAGGACGTCACTTGGTCTTTGGTCCATATATTTGCTATCTTCTTCGGAGACTTGGACTTGTGACTGAGGAGCAGTACGACGCATTCCCTAAGGTGACAACCAGCTATGCACCTTGAGTCCCCAGGGCATCGCAGTCAGCCTCGAGTCAGCAGATAGACGAGCAGGATTCACCGCCAGTTACACTCGAGTAGGAGGCTCATCCAGAGAGGGCGGTTCTTGGGTTAGTTAGTACAGGAGCTCCACCCTAGCCAGTAGTTTCAAAGACAGATCATGTCGCCTCCATTGCAGTGCTTGTAGGACGCCTGGGTGACTTCATCCAGAGCTTAGCCGAGGAGAGACGTCAGATTATAGAGGTGATCAGGGGACAGGCAGAGCTTCAGAGACAGCAGATGGTGCTCATGACTACACTGATGACTCAGATGGCAGAGCTTACCAGAGGACAGTCCAGTCAGCAGCCAGGACCTTCTTCACTTCCACAGTTTCAGCCATTGCCAACTGAGAGAGGCCCCTTCACTGTGATGATGACAACCCAGTCTTCTGAACTGCTTTCACTTTGAGGAGTGTTACCAACAGGGAGAGCAGGACAGTCTATCTCATCCGCATAGTTCTCCCCCGTGTCCGCCGTTTTAGTATCTGCGCTGTTTACCTCACTGACTCACACTTCCACTTCACAGATGGTAGGACTCTCCATCCCCCAGTAGCTGCCAGTAAGGAGTCTGACCTTTTTAGAGATTGTACACACCAGTCAGACTGCTTTAGAGTCAGCTACAGCTCTACCTTCTTCTGCTATGGATACTTCTCTTATCACACCACAGATAGCAGAGGATCTTGTTTGAGGAGGCTTCACTCCATAGGACGTGGCTGATCTCACCCTTCTCTAGGTTTGAGTTGCTCTGGAGACAGCCATGATCACAGCAGGACAGGACAGAGGGTCTGAGTCATCAGAGGACCTTGCATACTTTGAGCAGCTCGACGCTCAGGGGACACAGGTTCAGCAGAGCAGCAGGACCCAACACAAGAGCAGCCCAGAGCAGAGCCCTCAGAGGACGTTGCTACACCACCTCCTTCGACCACAAGTGCTTCGTTGTTTTTCCTTCTCTTTTTGGTGCTTGTTGCCAAAGGGGGAGAAAACATAGAGATAGGTGGAGTGTGATCCTGTGACGATCGAGAGTAGTCTTGTATCTAGGGGGAGCATACGTGTACAATTGTTTTAGGAGTTAGATACATTTGAATCTTATTTTGATGGATATATTGAGGTGTTCATGGATTTTTGATGACTCGTGTTTTTCATTCGCTTGTGTTTGACTCGTCATGATCTCACTTGGTTTATTTTCATACGTAGTGCTTTGTCTTTCTTTATTTATCTTGTTTGCCTGTGTATGATGCCATGATGATGACTGCTTGCTTTTCATTCCTTGCATGTTTCTTTCTATCCTATTGCATTTCATCATTCATGACCTGCTTGCATGTCTTTATGCTTTCTTTAATATCCTCACATGACATGCATGCATTATCATCTAGAGGGTGCTTTTCTCTCTTTATCCGTTTAGCTCTTGATGATGCTTGATTGAGTAGGACCTTGTTTGTTCTTTGCTTATGCTTTTATGGTTCCTCTCGATCGTAGTGTAGCTCTTTTAGCATTGATGTTTTATGTTAAGTAGTGGTTGCTATCAATCATCAAAATGGGGGAGATTGTAAGCTTCATGACCATTGATGATTGGATCCCCGAGGTATGGATGTTTTGGTGATTAATGACAACTAAGAAATAAGGGCTAATATCTACATGAGTTTTATCTATGCAGATATCATCTCCAAACTCTATTACAAATCTTATTGATGATGATGGTTGCTTTAGCGATGGATGACAATGACCACAAGCATGGAGGCTTGATGAGCTTGATGGAGTCCAAGGGTTGATGGAGATGGATCGAAGCTAAGGTCAAGCTATGGAGCAAGTGTTAGGAACACTTGTCTAGTTGTTAGGGCTTTGAGTCCATAGGAAAAACCGAACTATCACGGGGGTCTAGGTCATTTCTCTTAGATCATGTCTAGTAAGTGATGTGCATGGAAGCTCAGTGAAATCACATACACTAGGTGACAGTGGAGAAGCCAAGAAGTTATTCGGAGAAGCCGGGAAACGAAGTCAAGTGAGGACGAGGAGTTTTAGCTTTTGAACATAGTGACTGGATAAAGGGGTCAGTGGAGACCGGATTGTACGGTCACTAGAGGAACAGGCAGATCAGAGAGAAGACTTTGCGAGGAATCTATTTGGGCTGAAGTCTATAGAGAAGGTGATTTCATGGAGCAACGGCTAGTTAGAGGTTGGAAGCCTATATAACTTCGTTGCTAGGGTCTTGGAGACCTCTCTTGGCCTATGGAGTACCTTGAAACATATGGTAAGAGCCAAGAGGAAAAGAGAAGAGCACTAAGAGAGGATATTGGATATCTTGAGAGTGCTAGTGAGAGTAACAAGAGTATCTATGCACATCTCGGACTAGGGTGTCCTTGAGGGTGTGATCCAGGTTAGGTGTCAGTGATCGAGCCTATCGTGATTGATTGTGAAGACCGACACACGTTTGTACCCGGTTTGAGCCCGTCGGTGAAAGGGGCAGTGCTAGTGAGCGCCCGTGTCGGCTCGGGGAGTCCAGCAAGTTCTCGAGAGAGGCGAGCTTGTGCCTTGGAGGCAGTGGTGATGCAACCGTGTCTTCACTTCGGGAGTGGTTGTAAGCTCGTGTGCGAGAACTCCACTTGGTGGCAGGAGGGCCAGGACTCTGGCGGGAATGGTCCAACGAGGAGTAGGGGAAGACGCCATCCTTTCGAGACATCGGGAAAAAATCATGAGCATTCCTTAACCCTCTCTTTACTATTTAACAATTGTGTGCTCTAGTGAGTAGGTTGAATTGTGGCTTGCATAGGTTAGTGTGTTTAGTTTTCGCATTTGCTCTCATCATGAACACTAGCATGTGTGTAGGATCTTGGCCTACTAGAATTGCTTAGGTTGCAACGATTGCTAGGATCTAGTGGTGTAAAGTTGAAGTATTCGAATTCATGGTTGGCATTTCGATTCCCCCCCCCCCCCTCCTTCTCTCGATACGCCTTCGGTCCTTACAATGGAGTAAATCACCATCCTTTTCTTTATAACAGTATTACCGATCATCGTACAAATGTAGTGTTGGTAGTACTCATTCGTTTTTAAAAATGTTGTCATCAAAATTTTTTTTTGATTGATTGTTTGTCTACTTAAAGTATTAATTTAATAATGTAAAATTATATGTTATATTTTCATTTTATTATATAAAATAAATCATAAAAATAAATGTCATTTTTTCAAAAAATAAGTCTGATGTTCAAATATAACTAAAAAAGTCGATGACAACAACAATTTTAATATAGAAAGAGAAACCCGACAAGCTTTCATAAATAGAGACTAATGGGTGTAACTTGGGGTGCGTTTGGTTGGACGACAAGGTTTAATAGAAAATGATGGCTAAGTTTTTGAGGGTTGAGGTAGCAAAGTTTTTTTGTTTGATAGGATGGATATGACAGTCATGTTTTATGTTTGGTAAAATGATTAAGAGTGCCATGTTTTTTGTTTGATTAGTATAGTTTCACATGGATGAGTTAGTTATTGAAAGTGCATCTATGCCTCTAGTGGGTTTTGGTGTATTATATGACAATGTGATTAAAAACTAATTCTATTTGTACGTATATGAGCAGTTTTTACATGAAGAATACTTAGCATTAATACAAATCATCATCTTCAGTAATGCACAATTGTATAAGAAAAATGGATCTATGTGATGAAAAGAACAAGTGTCAAATAAATGGGTCCATATAAGCAATATTGTGACAAGCCAAGTTTGAAATAAATATGAGACATGAAAACTATTGATATGAGATGGTCTCAACAAATTGGTGTAGTCATCATAGTCAAGAAAATGAAATGATCAAATGATATTCTTCTATGGTATTAATCTTGGAAGCAATTTGATCAAATCAATACTTCAAACAAGTTTAAAATAAAGACATAATGATGATACAAAGTTATGTGTTGCTCAAAATAGCAAGATGGTGAAGGATTGGCATGACTTGACCGCGACAGACCATGCACGGGAGAAAGGCAAGATGGAGTCTTGGCACCGAGGAACCCAAGTCATGGAGAATGGCATGTGGAGCTCAATCGCGATGGACCGATCAAGCTACAAATGTCATACATTTCCAAATATCAAATTAGTATTGGAATATGAAGATATAAAGTGACTTGTGAACAAAGATGTGCAAATTGATCTCATGTATGAAGAAAATCCAAGTCACAAGCTCTAGGTTATGACGTTTAGCAAAAACGCATGTGACAGTCCTCATAAAGCATAAAAGAGAAGAAGTGACAAAATTCATAATCATGCAAGTTCAAAAAAAAATTTGTTTTTTATTTTAATCTTGAGTTTGGGCATGCCGCTCTATCAAAAAGGATGTTACATGGTTTGCTTATGATATCCTAAATGCTCAAAGAAAAACCCTAGTGAGATGAGAGAAACACAATGACCATACAAATCACTAGTCTCACTAACTCTAGGAAAACCGGTCGGTTCAGTTTACCAAACTGGAGGGTCCAGTTTGAGTTCAAATCTCTAACGGCTAGTTCAGAAAAATCGAAGGGACCGGTTTTGATTGGTTCAGTGTAACGGCTAGTTTTGGGGGGACAAGTATAAATACTCTCTTCCCCCTCCTTCCTTTGGAAGTTTCTGATCGTGTGCACAAGGAAAATACATCCAAAGTTTTGTAAATCTCTCCTCAACTCTTCTTTGTAAGGTTTTAGTGACTCATGAGAAATCCTAAGTATTGAATTGAGAGAGATTAAGATTGAGAGCACAAAAGAGAAGATCTCGCACTTGAGCATTTGAGCATTGTGTTGTTAATTCGTGAAGCATTTGTTACTCTTAGAGGTGAAACCTCCTAGATGGCTAGGCGTCACCCTAGAGCTCCCAAGTTTGTGGTGAGCCTTGGGAAAGTTTGTGAAAGTCCGCTTCGCCTCCGCAAGGAAAGAAGCAAAGATAGTGGATCGAGGAAAGCGGTTGAAAGAGACCTGGCTTGGGGCGTGCTGTTGAGCAGTTCAAGCTTCCTCAACGGAGACGTAGACAGCTTGGAAGCAAATTGTTGAATTTTGACAAACAAATTCCCGTATGCTTCATTTGGGTTGCTCTCTAGAGTTCTTGATTCTTTAAGTATGATTCACCAAGTTGCATGTGTAGTTATGCTTATCTCTTCTGTGGTTACATGTGCTAGATCTTGTGCGCTTCTATAGAATCTATTAAGCTTGCTTGAAATCTGTGGGATGCTGCAATTCCTGATTTATCCTCTCTGTCCCCAGAACACTGAAGGGTCTGGTTTACCAAACCGGTGGGTCTGGTTTTGGTAGTTGATAAATTGTGTAGATTCTTAGTGGTTCTATTTTGTGTGTGGCTTACTATCTCTCTGGTATAGTGGTTGCCTGTTTAGCCTGATTAATTTATGGGTAGCTTATTAATTGCTCTTTGCGCCTAAAAACCGGCGTGTCCGGTTTTGAACTTTGTCTTTTGAGGTTGATTCTTTATAAATCTTATTAGGGTGGTTCCTGTGATAGCTTTCTTAGGTTGCTTGTAGTTAGAGCTTGGCTGGTTTCTTTATTTAATTATTGATTTCCAAGCTTCCTCACAATTTTGGTAGTTTTAATTCTGCGGCGAGTTTGTTGACGGTCGTTAAATACCATTTCCGGCCATCAACATTACTCAAAATAAAGAAGGATTGTATATTCCCATCATGCATGTTAGTTAGAATTAATAAAAATCCACTATTGCTTGGAGAATCACTGACATACAGGAGAAATATCAAAAGAGAACAGAAAACACACCAATGTGGCGAAGAAACACAACGTCGACCAATCGGAGTTCACCAATGGGGATTCCCACGGATCAACTGGCCCATCTGTAGTACCAAACCGACATACAGAAGGACTAAGCCATGGAGAAGCAAAGAGGGGCCACCCACCAGTGTGCCAGAGGCGGCAGGACCCCTGTGGGGCCACCCCCTGTTCGACCGAATAGGGGTGTTCGGCCGAACAGAGGCCCAGCCCACTAGGGCCCAACTTCCCCGGTCGGTTCCCCACCGACTTTCCAAAGGCGGTTGTCCCCCTTAGAGCGGGAGTTACCGACCTCAGAACCGTCTTTGGACAGCTATAAAAGGAAGGGTGTGGCTCACTCCTCAACACACACCAAGAAGCATCACTCTCTTTACCATTTCGTGATTCCTTTTAGTTTTAGTGGAGTTAGGCTTAGAATAGAGTCTTCTTCAGTTCTCAAGTCTTCCTTGGAGTTATGGTATGGCTCTTGTATCTTTCTCCTTTTGTAAGACTTTGTAGTATTTAATATATTTAATCTTTCTATATAGTTATGCTTGGGTCATGTGTTTCTTGTTTGATTATATGATCCATTCAAGTATGCAGTTACTATGCTTGCATGTTAGTAATATAGTCATACTATATTACCATGTTAGACATAAGCTCTTACTATAGTCTTTATTTATGTTGCTATAATGATGCATGACTAATGTGTGACTTAGATGATTTCCATGTGCTTAGTGTTCACTTTAATGTGATTAGTCCTTTTCTGATCCATCGCTTAAAAGATTGGGAGTATTGTTCTAGAGATGTAAGCGTGGTGCTTAGATCAATATAATGCATTATTTTTTGTATAGCCCATGGATTGCTAGGGGTAGGTAGTAGGTGGTGACAGCCCTATCTTTCCTTTGAAATACCCCACTTTCGGCTATCCAATAAGCTCTTGGCCGGAATCGTACTGTGGATGCACGGAGAAAACCGGATGCCCAGGGTGTGATGATCTGATTGTCTTGCATTGTCTTGTATCTGTATACTAGTATATAATGTAGACTATATAACTATATAAAAGCAATATAGGAACTTAGCTCTCTCTTTGTCCTTCTCCACTCAACTAATATTTATCTAACCTGAGTATGCTTTCTGTGTGGCCACTACCATGTTTATCATTACCTTTACCCCTGTAAGGACTTTGTCTCATAATCCAATGTGCAATGTCTATAAATATGGTAATTACTATGACCAATCACATGCCTTCCTTTGGGACAAAACAAATACGATACCCTGAATACTTCCGTGTGAAATGCTACAATAATATTCTCCGTGTGCTTGCGGACTCTCTGCATTCGTTAAAGATTGCCAATAAACATTTCTGGCTTTGTTGCTAAGGAAACTTAGTGACGACGTTAGAAATGCCAACAGAGTTCTGTTAATTTTTCAAGAGCGCCTATTCACCCCCCCCCCCCCCCCCCATATAGGCGACATCCATGAACTTTCAGTTATGCTCACCAATTCCATACAAAAGGTGAACTTACTCTATAACCTCATCACAATGGCATACACTACCATCTCATGAAAAGGAAATTGAGTGGCCACTAGGTATTAAAAAACATTAGTTATCACTAGGGATTTGTTTTCCTACAATATTTTCTTTGACACTAGTAAAGGGGTATATGCCCTCTTATGTAGACACAAGCACTATACATTCCTGTCAAATGTAGAAGTGGATCACTGGTGATATTATAGTATTTGAACACAAAACTAGTTTCTAAGTTTGCTGAGTCGCATCATTATGCTATTATAATATTTTATTATCCAAGACGAGGAATACATGCCACGAGGAGGCACCTCTTTAAGACTGCAGGGGCATTGCATTTTTTTAAATAATATTATTTTAATAAAGAATTGTAGATCAGGGGCACGTTTTGTTGAAATTGCAAATATAGAGATCAGTCGGGCGTGCTCCAACTGATAGGTAGGTAATCGGCAGCCCAATGACCGACTGGAACTTATCGGTCTTGCCTTTACCTGATAGATGGGCCCCACATGACCACGTCGGTAGTCGGGGTGACCGTTGGCCCCGACAGGCTAATCAGTTGGCCCGTAACCGATAGGCCTATCGGTTGCGCAGTTACCGACAGGACTTTTTAACTGCACCCCCGTGACCCCGGCCTCCATATGCGCCGACAGAGAGAGATGATGAGAGAGAGAGAGAGAGAGAGAGAGAGAGAGAGAGAAGCAGCGGGCATCGGCGATGTGGAGGTCGGCAGCGGGGGCAGGCGGCCAGGCGCGTGCGGGCGGGCTCGGTGGCGGCGGTGACGTTGCGGGCAGGCGCCTGGGCAGGCGGCCGCGCCAGGCGCCAGGGCAGCTGCGCGCAACCAGGCGTGCGTGCGGGAGGTGACCGGCGTGGGAGGTGTCCTCGGCAGGCGGGCTCGGCAGCGCGGGTCGGTAAGGTTTTTTTTCCTATTTCATAAGTTAATTTGTTCTAAATTAGGTTTTAAATAATTTTGTTTATAGATTTTAATGAAGTTAAATTTTCTTGGTTATTTTAGCTTGATTTATGCTCCCTAGTGAGAATGTAAATTCGTTAGATTGATGTAGTTAGATTTGGACATAGTGTATTTTTTAAGTAGCTCCGTAGTGTATTTTTTCAATAAAGAAATAAGAATGAGAGAATGAGGAAACACATAAATAATGATTTATATTATTCTGCAAGATTATTAGAAACATTATTTATAAATAATAACTATAATTTTGTAATATTATTATTTGTACTAAACTATGAATTATTTCGTAATCAGGAATGTCAGGTGTATTAAGTTTCTGGATTTTTTATGGTGAAGGTCATATACAGTACTTTGATTACGGGGTAGATTTAAGTAATTTTCAGTATGTGGATGGTGCATTGACAGAGCCGTTGGAGATGACATGTCGTGTAGTTTATGGGTGGTTGCTTGGTTTATTAAATGTGAATCCTTGTGATTATCGATTGTTTGTGAAAGCTTTGATTCCTAAAAAAATTGAAGGGTCATGGAAATGGGAACTTGTAGAGCTAAGAAGCAGTAAACATTGGAAGCAATTTATATCAATGGGATTGCAATGACACTTTAGCCATGTTTTACTTGTGCAATGGCAAAGTGTTGATGCGTCGACCTCCAACACCGACTCAAATGAAGTGGTTGTTGAAAATTACTTTCCCGTGAATGAAGACATTGGTGCCATGCACTATAGCCCACATGTGGAGATGACTAGTGGTACAGAAGGAAATATTGGTCAGGAAAGGGCGGACGGAAGCAGTGATACAATGATAGCTGACTCAGGAGAGGACAACGAGGCAATTGTAGACAAGATGGAGCGGGATGACGAAGAGTTTCATACATTTGTGGATAAAAACTGGGGCTAGGGCATGCACTATGAAGAGCCTCATGACTAGATTCGCATGGACAACATGACAATCAATGATGGACACAATTCATCCTAGGACTATGATGCCATTCACATTCGTCAAGGACAAATGTTTCGTGATAAGAGGGATTTACAGGTAGCTGTGATGCGGAGGGCTTTTTTGGAGAAGAAAGAGTTTAGAGTGGTCGTTTCAAATCCTAGAACATAAGACGTGAAGTGCACAGTTCAGGATTGTATGTGGCGTGTACACGGTTACATGCCGAAAAATGAGCTGACATTTATAGCAAGTATAGTCATGCCCTATTCTTGCACGTTGAAGTAGACCTTTCTGAAACACAGTAATATGACTAGCATATTTATTGCCGAGCACATGTATCCTAAGATAGTTCAGAAGACGGGCATGTCTCCTTTTGCAATAATGCATGCCATAGAAAATCGATTTGGTTTTGAGGTAACATATGATATGGCATGGAGAGCAAAATAGAAAGCATTGGAAAAGAGGTTTGGCACATATGAGAACTCGTATCACAACCTTCCATCACTGCTTGAAGTAATGCAAGCTAGGAATCCTGGAACTGTTATCGGTATGCATGACTTTGTAAATGCAGATCTGAAAAGGGTACTACAACGTGCTTTTTGGTCATTTGGGTGTATGATTGAAGCATTTAGACATTGTCGATATGTGCTATGTGTGGATGGTACATTTCTGACCGGTAAGTACAAGGGTCAGATCCTTACTGCAATTGGGGTCGATGGTGAGAATCAAGTGGTTCCTATTGCATTTGTGTTTGTGGAGCGGGAAAGCACTAAAAGTTGGTTATGGTTCTTGCGGTGGGTAAAGCGAGCGATCATAATAAATAGACCAAATGTTTGCATCTTACATGACCGTCATGCAGGACAGTTGTCATCAATTCATACATTGCAAACAGATCCCAATGACGAGTGTTTCTGGCCCGACTTGCATAGTCATTGGTGCATGAGACATTTAGGGGCAAACTTCTTCAGGCAGTTTAAAAGTAAGCGATTGATGAACATGTTTAAGAAGCTATATAGGAAGAATAGGAGGAATAAATTCTAGAAATTATGGGATGAGTTGGATAAATTAACTACCCACCAAATGAAACAGGTGGCAAATATTCCCACTACCGAACGTGAGGAACCTATGGGGCTGGAACCTCTTCCGAACGAATCACGTAGTGTAATGAGGCAAAGGAGAAGGGGGAGGAGACTAAAATGTTTCTCAGAATGGATAAAGGATGAGACACTTGATAAATGGGCATTGATCGAAGAAACAGATGGCTCACAGTATGGAATTATGCCAACAAATCTTGCAGAGGTGTATAGCTGGGTGATGAAAGGAACTCGATCTTTACCACTGATAGCTATTGTCGAGGGAATTAGCCGTGGAACCCAAACATACCTTCAAGATTAGTATGCAAAAGCAGTCATTCACGTAGCGAACCATCAAGTCTCATACACAAGAAGGATCACACAATACATGGCAAAGAAAAGTACAAAGGGGCACAACCATAGGATTGTGAAGATTGGTAACCAAGAACTAGTGTTTGAGATTCTCTTACGTGGGAGGAGTGGGCTTGGTGTTGGTTGTTCTAAAGTGACTATGGAGTGTATACTATGGCCTGATATGAAGCAATGCTAGTGTACCTGCAACAAGCCTAAATTACTTTGCCATGTTCGCATGTCTTTGCTGCATGTGCAAAGGGCAATATTGAAAGCCATAATTTTATGTCACCGTATTATCTTAAGGAAGCGGTCAAGGCAACTTAGAGGGAGAGTTACTTGGTTGGTGAGCTATTGGTGATTTCACCAACCCACCGGAGGGGGATCCTTTATGGATACCTGATCCTGACAAGAAGGTTGATGTGAAAGGTCGAATAAAGGTTCGGCGTATACGAAATGATATGGATTCCTTGCAAGCTACAGGTGGGCAAAAGGAGTGCATAATTTGTGGCAGGAATCACCAACGAAAGAATTGCAACTTGTACCCCATTGAAAAAGGACCAGTTGGCACTGAGTTCAGACGTGTTCCGATGCGAAAGACAGGGCGTCACAATGAATATGGAGGGTCATCGAGAGGAACTTAGAATGTCCCATGTAGGATATATTTGTTGTATTTTTGTTACCTCGTTTTGTAACGAACTAATTAATTTCCATCGTGCTTCCCAGATTCTGTAATGCACTTGTTATATTTCTCATTGTTCCTAGATTCTGTAATGCACTTCTTATCTTTTTTTTCCCAAGTTTCTATAATGTATTTCAAGGTTCTGCGATGCACTTGTTATATTTCATTATTGTTTCAAGTTTCTGTAATGTAATGTCTTTTCAAGTATGTCTAATTAATAGTGTTTTCAACTTGCAGGAAGACGGATAATCTTGAGTTGATTGATCCTATCATCGATGCAAAACATCATTCATATTCTACGTCAGGCGAGCTATACGACACTCTTAGATTAAGGACCTTTGACGACTTATGGACACTAGACGCATGATGGATTCCAAAGTACGTGTAAAAATGCATAAAACATTGTATTATGCAATCTGTCACATATTAATGTTATATGTATGCACTTTGCTGGTTGTGCGCGGCAGGATTACTTCCTCTTGCTCGGATGTTGGACCCGACTGGGAGGCCTAGCCCACGATTTCCAGTGGATCGTGCACTTCTTACCGCTCTTGTGAATCATTGGAGGCCAGAGACACACACTTTTCACCTACCGGCAGGTGAGATGGCGCCGACCCTAGAGGATGTCTCGATGCTACTTGGACTTCCACTGGCAGGTGCTGTTGTGGACGCAGACTGGAGGCAGCTGATGCTGGCTCGCTTTGCCGGTGTGCTCCCTGTTGATGCACCACAGGCGCAGTTTGCTTTCGACGACAAGCATGGACCGACTAAGGTTTAGCTGGAGCAGTTTCGCGCTGGGAACTTGACTCCACAGTCAGAGGACTGGCGAGTTCGTCGACACTTGGACCTGCTATGGCTGTTCGGATGGGTGTTGTTCATGAGTACGCACCAGGATACGGGGGCATAGGTTTCATCAAAATCCAAGCCTTCTATGTGTGAATACCTCTTTGCCATGAGCATTGCCTTGTTTCTTGTCAGAACACCATCTTCATTTTGTTTGTTGCCGAAGACCCACTTATTGCCCACAACATTCTTGTTCTTTGGTCTTTCCTCCAATGTCCATACTTCATTTCTTATAAAGTTGTTCAATTCCTCTTGCATGGCCATCACCCAATCTAAATCCTCAAGTGCTTGTTCTACCCTAAATGGCTCCATAGAAGAGACAAAAGAGTAATGTTTACAAAAATTACTAACTCGAGATCTAGTGATTACCCCTTTATCAATATCTCCAAGAATTTGCTCGGTGGGGTGATCATGTTGTACATTTTGATGCACTCTTAGGTGTGGTGGATGTGAGCTTCTTTGATCACCATCTTTATCAACCTCTAGATCATGTCTTTGAGAATCATCACTTGATGCTTGTTCATGATCCCCAACATCATGATCTTGACCACTTGCATGATCAATTTCTTTATTTTCATGATGTTGGTCTTGTCTAGGGGGAGAGGGTTGATCTTCAACACTTGATGTTTCTTGTGGTCTCACATCACCAATGGCCATCCTTTTTATTACATTTCTAGGAGCTTCATCATCTTACATCATCATTAACAACTTGCTCCCCTTGAGAGCCATTAGATTTATCAAATGTCACATCACGTGAAATTTTAACACAACTGGTGGTTTTGTTGAACAGACGATAGGCATGAACATTTGACCCATAACCACGCAAGAAACCTTCATCAACTTTTGGAGCAAACTTTGAAGTCTTGGTTTTCTTGTTTAGCATAAAACATTTGCTCCCGAAAACATGAAAGTAGGAAATATTAGGCTTATTACCGGTTAGTAGCTCATATGGTGTTTTCTTCAATAGTCGGTGGAGATACAACCGGTTGGAGGCATGGCATGCGAGGTTGACGGCTTCGGCCCAAAAACGATCGGACGTCTTATATTCATCAAGCATTGTTCTTGCCATCTCAATGAGTGTGCGGTTCTTTCTTTTGGCCACCCCATTTTGTTGAGGGGAGTAGGGTGCCGAAAATTCATGCTTGATGCCTTCTTCATCAAGGTATTTCTCAACTTGGGTGTTCTTGAATTCGGTGCTATTATCACTTCTTATTTTCTTGATCTTGACTTTATACTCATTTTTTGCTCTTTTCATGAATATCTTGAGCACGTCTTTAACTTCACCTTTATCAAGCAAAAAGAATACTCACGTGAAGCGAGAAAAATCATCAACAATTACAAGACCATTTTGTTACCACCAATGCTTATATAGAAGATGGGGCCGAATAGGTCCATGTGCAACATCTCCAATGGTCTTGTGGTTGTCATCACGTTCTTGGAGGGATGTCAAGTTCCAACTTGCTTTCCCGCTTGACATGCACTACAAATTCTATCTTTCTCAAAACACACATTGGTTAGTCCTATGATGTGGCCGCCCTTTTGGAGTTTGTGAAGATTTCTCATACCAACATGGGCTAGCCTTCTATGCCACAACCACCCTATGTTGGACTTTGCTAATAAGCATGTACCAAGTCTAGCTTCATCCGTGGAGAAATCCACAACATAAAGCTTCCCTTTAAGGACACCCTTAAAAGCAACCGAGCCATCACTCCTCTTATGGACGGTCACACCACATTCGTTGAACAAGCAATCATAGCCCATTTTACAAAATTGCGATATGGACAATAGATTGAAGTCAACGTGATCAACAAGCATAACCTTAGAAAGTGAATACGAAGGAGTAAGAGGAACTTTACCATAACCAAGTACTTGTCCCGTTCCATTATCACCAAATGTAATGTATTTATTTTTGTTGTGACTTGGTTCAAATAACTTGAACATTTTTTTGTCTCCGGTCATATGATTGGTGCATCCACTATCAATCACCCAACTTGACTCTCCGGAGACATAGTCCTACAAGACAAGTTAAGCTTTGTTTTTAGGTACCCAAATTTGCTAGGGTCCTTTCACATTAGTCACAAGCACTTTGGACACCCACACACAAGTCTCTGGCCTCTTGTTATGTGGCCCAACATATTTACCAAACACACGACCATGCATGTTTCTCATGAGTACATATGAAGCATCAAAATCATGAAAGAGTGCACAAGTAGTATTAGGCATATTAGCATGAGAATCATTAGCACAAGAAGAATGGGTAGTGTTCATGTTCTTGACTTGCTTCTTTTGGTAAGATCCTTCCTTGGTGAACTTAAGGAGTTTCTTCCCATTCTTGTTCTCCCTAGCATTGTACTTGGCACCCTCAACATATCCAATGCCATCCATGACATTGGGGTGCCGAGAATATGAGTATGCACCTCTTGCATACTTTGCCTTTTCATGATCAACAACATTTTTCTCATGTTCTATTTTTCTTTCAAGAGCCTTCACTTGCTTATTCAAATCATCAATCAATTTAACATTAGTAGCACAAGCATCAATATCACTATTATAGCACCTATCACATCCATTGCTAGTGGAAGCACGAGAAGAATTGTTTTTGGAGGATGTGAAGGTTGAAAGTATCTTATATTGTTCTTCAAGAGACTTATGAGTCTTTTCCAAATCCTCATATTTCTCTTGAAGTACATTTCTTGTGCTTTTAATACTTTCACATAAAGTTTTAGTTTCATTGAGAGACTTGATTAAATTTTTATTTTTCTCTCTGATCTTCTAGGAGCTTCTGTAATTCAAGGTTTCTTTTCTTTTCAAGAATAAGCAATTCTTATTGTTTTTCAAGAAGCTCCTCTTGCCTATCATTTTCTTCCTTTTGTCTTTCAAGCAATTCCATAAATTCAAGCATTTTAGGAAGTGAAGCATTAACAACATCATCATCATCACTACTACTAGCATAAGAGGAACGTTTATGTTTAGATTTTGATACCTTGGATCCTCTTGCCATGAAGCACTTATGAGTGTTGTCATCATCATCATCACTCAAGCTCCCAAATAGAGAAGTGTTGGTGGGAGTGACGCCAATGGCAAGTGTAGCAATGCCTCCTTCATCCGAGTCGGATTCGGAGGAGGAAGATGATGAAGAAGATGAGTCTTCGGAATTTCATTCTTGGCCAATGTGAGCTTCACCTCTTCTATGCTTTTTTTACTTCTTGTCTTTCTTGCTATGTTTGTCTTTCCTTCTTTCTTCCTTGTTTTTCTTCTTTCGATATTCCGCAATGAAATATCCTTCTTCACCACATTCATAGCAAGTTCTCTTTGACTTTCTTGCTTTGCCTTTGTCATAGCTTTTCTTCTTGTAGCCATCCTTTTTAAGGAATGACTTGAATCTTCTCACAAGCAAAGCCATCTCTTCATCACTAGAATCAACCATTTTCTTTTTCTTCTTCTTGTCCTTCTTTTCATTAGTTTCATGAGAGGCTTTGAGAGCTATTTCTTTCTTCTCTTGCTCACCTTGTCCCAACAAGGTGTTCACTCTTTTTCTTCTTCATCTCTTTCCTTGTAAGTGAGCAATCTCCCTAGTACTTCATCTATACTAAAGTTCTTGAGGTTTTCTTTCTCTCTAACAAAGTCACAAGCATTTTGATTCCATGGTTGAAAAGCAAGAAGCAACCTCTTGTTGACCTCAATGGTGTCAAGTTTGATTCCTAGAGCTCTTCTCTTGTTCACAATTTCCATAAGCCTATCATGAACTTCTTATGGCCCTTCACCGGCCTTCTTAATGAACAAGTTTTACTTCCCTCTTAGGATGTCTTCTCTTGCCCCTCTAACACCCTCGGTCCCTTCATAGATGACTTCAAGCTTCTTCCAAATGTCATAAGCTTTCTTGATTCCTATCACCTTTTCATACTGTTTTGGTGATAGGGCGGAAATAATGGCGGATGCGACTTGATCATTGTGATTAAGCTTGATCTCATCATTAGTGGTTGGGTTTTCTTCATCTTCTAACTCAAAAACTTCCTTCACAATTTTCAAGATCGGTCTTCTCATAGACCCCAATGATCATAGAATGTGCCCTCAAAGTGTGGTAGTTTTCCAGATCCACTACCAATATACTCATTTTTGAGCTCGCCATAGTTGAATGGCATGTTGGTATATCTAACTCCCGAGTCATCCTTGTTGCCCTCGGTCTCGGCACCGGATGTCATTTCCGGTGTAGTGTTCTTTGGTTTTCCCATTTGCTTGGGCATTTATCTTCAAGCGGTTAAGCCTTCAACAAGATCCTGCTCTGATACCAATTGAAAGTTGCCTAGAGGGGGATGAATAGGCAAATCTAAAAATCATGCAAAATTAAACTCAAACAAATTTATTAGTTGGACTAGCAGTGCCGGTGGCTGGGGTCGGCAGTGTCGATGAGATAACAGTAAGTCACCCAAATTAAAACTCTACAACAATAGTTGAAAGCAAGCTCTACAACAATAAGAGACAACTAAACAAAGGATATACAAGTAGATCTAGTAATTTAAGCAAATACAAGAACAAACCCTAGAGCATAAATAAATAGACAACAAGTAAAAGAAGGAGCACACGAAGACATAAGATTTGTTACCGAAGTTCGGGCTCACAAAGAACCCTACGTCTCCGTTGAGAAGTCCACAAAGGACCGGGTCTCTTTCAACTCTATTCTCACTCAAGCGACCACAAAGATCGAGCTCAAGTTCTACACTATCAATTCCCTTGCGGGAGAGTAATACAAACTTCTCGAGGCGTCACCACACAAGTTGGGAACTCTACGGGCACCGCTAACCGTCTAGGAGCAAAGCTCCAAGAGTAATAAGAACAAGTCACAAAGATAATTAAATCGAATGCTCAAGAGTGGAATGGTGCTCTTTTCACTAGGAAACAATGGCTCACTCAAACCCTAGCTCAAAGAATGAAGCTTTGACGTGGAGAGTGAGAGTGAGGAGAGTGAAGCTCAAAGGTGCGAAATGATTTTCGGGTTGGAGCTCTTAGGCACGAAGTGGAGTGTGAGCCTTTTATACAAAGGGCTCAAAAAGAGTCGTTGGCCTGACTGGACGTCCCGCACCAGCACTACCGATAGAGCCATCAGCACTGCCGATAGGGTTTTTGACACACTGACATAGATCTACAGACAAGGAATTGGCCCACACCGGCACTGCCGATCAGGACATCGGCACTGCCGGTGAGGCAGACACAGAGAAGACAAGTGGTCTCTGGAGACCTTGACCGGCACTGCCAATCGAGCAGACCGGCACTGCCGATCGCAGTCAGCCAGAGAGCCCGAGGGAAACCAATCTCTGTGGGGAGGGGACTGACACTGCCGATCTGAAGACTGGCACTGTCGATGAGCTACATTCAGAGCTAGACATAGAGAGTGACTTTCTGGGAGGACCGACCGGCACTGCCGATAAGGGTGACCGGCACTGCCGATAAGCAACAGCCAGAAAGCTAGAGAGAACAGCCTTCTCTGGAAGGAGAGACCAGCACTACCGATGCTGGTAAGACAGAAGCCAGAGAGGTGTCTAGGCATTACAGCGCCTCTGGGAAGAGAGATCGGCACTGCCGGTGGAGACCACCAGCACTGCCGATGAAGGCAAAAACAGAGGGCGACAGAGGTGGTATTTTTGGGAAATTTGAGCATTTGACTTTACCACATTTGTGAATTATACCCCTCTTGATAGTACGGTTTACCTACACTCAAGAAATGAAAATAAAACTCCATGATCTTCATTCTTGAGTAGATTTTTGGACCTTATCCTTGAGACGAATGACCATCTACTTTTCCCTTTTTGTATCAATACATTTTTATTCAACAATTTGAGATAGTCATCTACACACATGCTCAATAAAAACATTAGTCCATTCTTAATTGTATTGACGCCAATCACCAAAACAAAATTAGGGGCCTTGATGCACTTTCAAGGATGAAATGATTAAAGCTGCATCACTGTGACACATGGGAAACATGAAATGACAGATCACTGCAGTCAGCTACCAATGGTCCAGGGAATCTAGGACTGCATGTTAGGCCGGTGAGCATCACATCACATCACAAACCCAATTATTGATGCCTCCAATGCTCGCCTATAAAATGGACCATCCATTTTACTCTGAAACAACACCTCTGCTCTCCACAAAAATAATGGCTTCGGGTAGGGGAAGGGGTAGGGGAAAGAAAGATAAAGAGATAAATGATCCTTTAGAGGGGTACAACCCACCACCTGGACCAACATATTACTTGGAACCCGTCCCATAACTCCCACTTGAAACCAAGGAAGAGCATCGACAACCCTTCAAAGGCTATGATGGCATCAAGATTCCTTAGGCTAAGTGCTACCATAACCTTAATTGTGTATTGCAGATGTATGATGGTCCTGAAGAGCCAGATAGCGGGTGTCGTTTCTTCCATTGCCCCTTGCCTAACGTGAGTGCAATATAAATTTTACCTGAACATATCATGCATATTACCTATTCAAGTTTTCTTTGTATGGTTGCAGAACTCCTATGATGAGGTGAACTATGGCTTCACGAGGTGGATTGATCCACAAGCTATTGGCCCTACTCAACACTACATTGCCTATTTACACAGTAAAATATTCAATCTAAAACAATTGCTTGCATCCTCCAATCAGCGATCAATAGACAGTATTCCGGTGACAGTTAGCATATGAGAGGATGACCCTCTCATATGTGATAATGTCTTCTGTCGGTGCCCACACCACAAACCAGGTCAAACCAAGAGTCCATCGCCCCCGCCACCACCATCCGCAGGCCTCTGTGATGGTGCCAGCTACTTTGGTGACATAGGTACATCCACCTACTACTATGGATGAATAACCGATCTTCACGTGTTCTATTGTGCACCACTACTTTCTGAAAATGTGTGTTGTTCATGTTCCCTCTATTGTTTATGCTAAGATTGCCATGTGTACTGTATTGGCGTGTACTATTTTGGGAGTGTAATAAGATTATCACTACGTAATGGATTGTTCTTACTTTTGTATGACTTCAAAATTGACAACTCAGTACTCCATTCAATAATGCCTCATGAACATCAAAAGACAACTCATGTAGTGAACCTCTTTATGTGTATATGTGGACAAGACCGAAAGCAACATCTCAATGAAGTGCCAGGACCAATAATGCATGCATTAAGTGCCAGGAGCGATAATGCGTCGTCAAAACAGCAGTGAGCAGTCCACATCATTTGACAAGCCTACATCATAGAGGGCATGTAGACTACATACGTCAACAATACTGATAAGGAATCCAATACTCACCCATCTCTCCTCTTTACACCATAAAAAGGCGCACTACTCATGCTTTCGTCCTCAACAACCACTCTCTTTTCTACCGACCTCCACCCTTCTTTTACCAAGCCAACAACATCCATGGCGGGATCATCTAATGTTGGGTTTCCATGGACACCTACCTCCATCAAAGTAGCACTTTCCACTATTGACCGAGTCATAGATAGGCCCAGGGATCCATATCCCTTCAAGGAGGAGAACATCATGCAAGTGGTGTCCATGTTGAATGAAAGAATCCCCCAGTCTCCTGAAACTAAAGTGTTGCGACATGTCACACAAAATGACATTAGGGCCCTCCTGGAAGATCACCGTAGAAAGTACCTCAGGATTTGCAAGCTGGCGAACCTACCATATGCAGGTTTCTCTAGTAGGACAAATCAGATCATGATCTTGTTTAATGATCGCTATCTCCCGCACATTCAGGTTCATTCTGTTTTTCTACTACAATAGTACTCTACTCCAATGTATAATTTCATTTCCTCATCGAAGTGCTCCTAATTTCTTAGGCTTTCCTGGCGGACGATGAACTCATCAACAAACCTATCCCAAACTTCTTCTACATGTTCATGTTCTTCGGTGGGGGTGTCATGCCTGGCTCCCATAGAAGACGAATGGGTACGGGTCAATCCACGACATCAAGACCCCGTCAGAGCAACAGTGCAAGACCATCAACCACCAATGATGATGAGGACGATGATTTCATGCCCGAGGAACCCCCCATCGAGAGGCCTCTGACAGACCCTAAAGACGAGGCTAGTTATCAAGAATTTATGCGCGAAATGAAGCCAAAAAAAAACAAACACAAGAAATGGCCTAGGAATCATTCTTTCCCCTACACGTGGTAATTTCATGATTCACCCTGAACCATTTCAAAGTTCTACTACCCAATTGTATTACATTCCCAAAAAGAGGTGTACTTCCGGTGTATTATTATGTTATAATTGTATGTTGCATCTCACCTCTGTAATGCTAGTGAACAACAATATGTACTTGTAGTACTATCACAATACTATATGTGAAGTCATGTTATAATTACCTCTTACTTCCTCTTTTACTTTCTTCATTTAAAACGTTTGCTTGAACTCTAGTACTCATGACTTCAAGGGTCCGAAAAACAAATTGATTAAAGTAGTGTGAGAAGACTAGTCGATCACGGCAACCGACAACCCTATTTACCAGTTTGCATGAGCTGCATGCCCATTGGACCTAGTCGGTCAAAGGATAACCGACTACTTGGGACTTATTGGTTGTCCTATGACTGACAGGTACTTGTCGGTTACCCAGTGACCGACGAGACCTCCCCCCCCCCCTCGACAGGCCCCATGCCTCGGCCATGTAGGATGCCACATCAATGCCACGAGGGAAATCGGTCGCCCCGTAACCGATTATACCCTAGTCGGTTCCCACATAACCGACTAAACTCTAAATTTGCAATTTTGGCATTTCATACCTCAGTTCTGCAATTTTTTATTAAAATAATATTATTTAAAAAAAGGAGCATTGCTATTTATAAAATCTACTTTTTGGATAGAACGTGGGCATATTTTTCAAAATGTTTTTAGTAAACTGGGCTCTTCCAAAACATCACAAATTCATACCATTCAAATTTCAACATAGCATTGTGTAATATTTTTTTGATTAAATTATGATATGAATTCACCGTCTTGCCCTTCTCTTTGTAACCAAACAAAGCCAGATCACACCTCATGTGAGGCAGTGGCACGTGGTCGGGCAGCCAGCCGCCGGTCACTATGACCGAAATAGCTATTTTTATATTTTTATCTAAAAAAATGATTTCACAGTTTTGAATTATTTACTAAATACCTATAGAGGTGAATTTTGGTGTGAGGAGAAATGGGTTGGTTCCCATATCTTTTTTTACTTCAAAATAATAAAAACAAATGAATATGTGATGTTGACATATTATTGTGTTATAATTGCATCGGCCAATTACACCGGTCAATTAGTTATGTTTATTTCAACACTCTTTTTCTTGTGTAGCCTCACGTAGGCCTCAGACGGAGAATGCGAGTCAGTTGTAGTTTATTTCATAAATCGTGTCTATCATAATTTGAAGTCGAGATCTCTAATTCTGACTCTGATATCATATTATGATATTATGCATCAATGAGTTGCATTAAAAAAATTAAACTGGTGAATAATAATGGACAATTCAGATATACTTTAGCACGTGTAAAAATAATTAGTAGTGCCGTTTTGAGAAAAGATTCACTTACTAAAAACGTTTTAGAGAGGGCATCTCTTGATAGTGCTATCCAGTGAATTGACACTTTTGCACGAATCTGAACATTTCAGTGGCAGCATACGAGCGGAACATCAGGCAGCTCTGCGTTGCATTCCATCTTGTGCAATCGACAAGCACGGTACTCGTCCAAAGTCCAACTTTCTCGATTCTCGGAGCTACTAGAACCGATGCGATATTCGTCTTCGCAGAGTTCGAGCGTCTCCTGGACATGGCCACATCGTCTGATAAAGAGAATTTTTAACCAAGAACCAAGCACCTTCCAGTCCAGAGGGCCCCAGTCCTGCAGCGGTAGTCGGTGAGACCACCTGCGTATTTCAATGTCACGACTGAAGGAGAGGACGTACGTGACGAGAAGAAGCTTTCCTTGAATGCTACACTCAGCCACAGGCACCCGAGCCTGAACAGAGAATTCTGCTCCTCTTGCGCCCCTCCTCCCCTCGTCATTAGCCTCCTCGCCGGACGACTTCGACTACTTCGTGCTGGCGCTGCAGTGTCCGGGCACCGTCTGCCGGAGAAGCATCGCCTCCGGCCCGTGCTGCTCCTCAAACGCTTGCTGCCGGTCAGTACGCTTGTTGTGCTGCTTTTTCACAAACCTGAATTCTGAAACCCCCCCTCGTGCTGAATGTTTTTTGATTCCTTGCAATTGCAACTCGTCGGCAGGTCTGATCCCATTGGATGGTTCACATGTCGTAAGTGCCTTTTGCACTGCAACAAGGCCATTCTATGCATCGTCCAACGTGTTCAACCACAATTCCTGCTCCGGCAGATGGGCTCTGGCCAAGTTATGCACAAGGAAACGGACCAGCCTGCTGCAACAACCCAGACTTCGACATGGCCAAGGTCTGCTAACATCCCAACCTGGGAAGGCGCCGCATCTTGATATGTTGAAAAAAATTGGCACGCGGAGTAGATAGTTCAGTAACGCTACCGTGTCTTTGCTCAGATCTCAATCCTGACGACGGAGCTTGACAACTATTGGCCGTCGTTGTACTGCAGCTCGGCGTCGCTCTGCTCCGGTGACCATGGATCCCTCTGGGCGCACGAGGTAACCAAATACGCCTGCCTTGAAAACCAGTGGGGTAAGATGTTCATTTGGTCCACTTGAAGTCTTGAACTCACTGTATCACAGTTTTTTTTTCTTTCGAAAATGGCACTGTTTTCTTTCGAAAATGTACTCTATAGTTTCAAAAAAAAACTATGTACTCTATTTCGCATTTCAGAAGAGCACGGGACATGCCCGTACCCTATAATCCAGGACGAATACAGCTACCTCTCTACGGCGCTTCACCTGTACTCGACCTACAACGTCACAGTAAGCAGAGCAACCGTATTCCTGAACTTATCCAACCTTTGCTTTGAGCCTTCGATTCATATGCAGAACTTTACGTTTTGTATAAAACGATGATGCTGTCATTGACTTTTGCGTTGCGCGCATCAGGCTATGCTGGCAAGGTTAGCACGGGTGCGAATGACGGGGGAGGTAAGTACTTGGTGACTGGCGTGGTTGCCGCCATCAGCAGGTCTTTTGGAGCGTCCCTTCTGTTGCTGTGTGACGGAGAATCGTTGCAGGAACTCAGATTGTGCTTCGATAAAGATTAAAGGTGATTCTGCGATCAATCATTTCTCAGTCCGACTTTTTTTTTGTAAAAAATAAAGTACCATTTTTTTCTTTTCTTTTAGCAGAGCGCTATTTACTTATTTTATTAACTTGTTTGTACACAACGTTTTTTTTTTTTACTTGCACGTTTCTTGCAGCCCCTTGACGGCTTGACTGCAAATATGCCGGAAGTGGAACCGAGAAAGGTGAACTGGAGTATCGCAGGTCCTGTCGAAGGTACATCAGCTTGCCTGCACATACACCTCATTGTACGCTTAATTATACTCTTTTTTTTATGTGCTGTATCATTTAAGAGCAGTTATGCGATGTCTAGACGCTTTAAGTTTCTTGCAATTTTTAGCCCGTGGAGCCGTAGATGCCCCAGTGATGGCACTGCGAGAAGGATGGTGGTGGCTAGCAACATGTTGGCCTTCGTCGTTGCATTCTAGTGTAAAAACTTCAAAGTTGGACAACCACCTATGTGTAAAATACTACTCCCTCCGTTCTAGTTTACCTGTTATCCTGTGAAAGTTTTGGGATGTTCAAATTTATAAAATGTTCAGTAAATTTGAATATATGGTTTGTTCAAGTTCAGAAAAAGTGAGGATGAAAAATAATTTAGAACAGATGGAGTACAATACTAATCTTGGAGGAATTTGTATAACACATTCCTACTCTGTCATTGAAACCCAGGACCTTCAGTTTAGACTTGTTTTGGGCCTTCTGCCGGTTTGTTTGGGCAAATCTTTGCAGATCTTCGTCTGTAGATTTTCTTCTGGGCTTTGAGCCGTTTTTGTTTTCGGCCATTCATCTCCCCGCGCGTCCCGAGCGCCGCCTATCTCGTTGGAGTCGGACGTCACCAAATTCTGCAGGACCTGTCTCACCAACGGGAGGGAAGCATCGACATCTCGGGTGCGACGAAGATGGAAGGCAAGATGTGGCGACCTAAGCCCATCTTTAGCATTCCAATATTTTCTTTTGTTTGGAACTATAATAAAGCCCTCACGTCTCATGTTATTCTGTACTGATCGCGAAACAGTTGTCCTAACATTTCGGATACGGGAGGATATACCCATATCATGTACTTCAATTTTGTCGTCCTTTTTGAGTCAATGCCTTTGAAGAATTATACTCTGTTGGCAGGAACAATATATTTTTTCTTTCGTTCTCTACAACAGAGACGTTGCCACCGGATCTATAACGGAGGAGAAGACCCAAATTGTAGTGCTAAAATGTTAGCCAGCAAAATGAAGGAGGAGGCCGTGAAGGAAACTGCAGTAAGATGATGGAGAAATTGAAGCCTGATGATAATAGAAGAAACAGATAGCCTGACCTATTCAGTGACATAATTCTTCACTTAATTCATGAATATTGTTGGCAATAATTCGTTGCTATTGCTGATGCTTCGTTTTAGGTGATATCTGAATCCAATTCAAGTTCAACACATTTACACTATGGTACCGTGTTATTTAAATATCACCTCAACTATTGTCGTACTCAATAACTAGATGCAATGACTGAGTATGTTGTATGGTTACAGATACATTTGAGAAATTCAACAAAAATTGGGAGACATAGTATTGCAAATCTGTCATTCATAAGGCAATCATCCAAACAACATTTTCACTCGGTTGTTGTGCTCCTCGGCAGCATTGGATTTGTTAGTAAAATCGACCTGCCAATGAGGAATTTCGGACGCTTTTTATGCCTATTCACTTGTCCTTGCAATATGTTAATGAGGCCCTCTTTGTCACCACATTTCTTCAGAAGAAGCTCATTCAGGTTCAGCAGGTATGGTACCCCGGACAATCCAGAACCGTCGTCATGGATTGATGGGCAGTTGTTCACCCAGAGTTGCTCAAGCTCAGGCATAGCGCCCTCCATGATTTCCACCCTTGTAATCGTATTCAGCCCGTCAATGTCAAGGAACTTGAGCTTTGGCAACGTGCCAGTGCAGAAACGCAACAACACCCCTATGTAGGAGTTCTCCCACAGGCCTAGAAAAGCCAGGTTGCGTAGGTTCTGAAGGCGCGTAATGTCTCCTTCCTCCAACCTTGTCTTTAGCAGCTCCATTTTCACTAAATTGTTAAGTGAACCGATCCATTCAGGCAGCCTGGTGAGGTTACCACAAAGCCTCAGTGAAACTAGATGTTTTGGAACTTGCGATTCATTCAATGTGCCAAGAAAGTTTAGTGAGTCGGAGCGCAATTCAAGCTGCTGCAATCGACTGAGTTTTCCTATTGACGTGCACATCTCATTTCCTTCATTCTCAGTAAGCCCTGTGACTGTGACCCCTAACCTTTGCAAGTTTGTCAAGGTTGTCAGCTTCCTGAGCCTCCCTGCCACACCACTGCCATTACCAACATTAACCACCCCCAACATGTGCAAGTTTTTTAATTTTTCAATTCCTTCCGGAGCTCTTAGACTGAATTGGTCCATGCCGAAAACATTACAGCACTCACTGCTGTAGCATAAATCAAAAACGCTAGTTTCACGATTATCTCTCCCTGGCTCCCTCATCTTCTGTAGCAAATCCTTTGTGAAGTTGACACCAGCAAGAAGATAACGTAGTTTCACAAGTTTGGCAATGCCACCAGGAAGTTGTGTCACCCGTGTGTCTTGTATGTCTAATGTCTCCAGGTATCGAAGGTTTTGCAGGGAAGACGGAATTTTAGAAATATCTGTTCCTCGCAGGGACAGATACCTTAAATGGTGTAGCTCTCCTATGTGCTTGAGGTCATCATTCTTCAGATTGACAGTGTCCTCCAGGTCCAGCACTCGTAACAACCGCATTTCTGGAGATATGAGAGATATAGGGTACTCCCCAAAGATGGTCAAGGATCGGACATATGACAGGTCTATACCTTGCAGCTTCTCATTTCTCCTCGTCCACATGGATATTACTAGGTGTCGTATCTTACTTTGTGGAACCTCATAGGAGTTCTTCTCAATGACGAATAGTTGGTTCTCCTCAGTGGACTTGTATATGATTATGTGGCGCACCATGCTATGAACTCGGCAGCGATCAGCTATAACATCCCCAGGGATGACCTTGGATGGTTGAATCATACTTCTGTTAAGGAGCTCATTGTAGAAACGTTCTCCTACATTCTCTACAGGCATGTCACGGTTCTTTGCTATGTATCCTTCTGCCATCCACCGTCTGAGCAGGCGGGTACGTCTGATCTCATAGTTCTCAGGGAAGATACTAAGATACAGGAAAATTGATTTCAGGTGATATGGCAAGCCATCATAACTTGAGACAATCACCTCAGGGATGTTGCGGAGGTCGGACTCCAGCACTGCTCCAAGGTGCTCGTGCAAATTTCTCCATTCTATACTTGTTTTAGGCCTGTTGGCGAGGAGACCCCCTATTGTAGATATGGCAAGGGGAAGCCCATGACATCTGCTTAGGATGTGTCTGGCTTGCTCCGCCATGTCCTCCGGCAAAGTGTAAGTAGCTGTTTTGTAGACCTACAAAACGATGTACGCACAATAGATAAATGAGTGTCTTAGGAAATAAAAGATTAGTGAGAAATAGAGCAGACACTGGCAAGGTGATTCTGAAATGGTTTACACCCATTATTAAAAAAGTCATATTTTTTAATAAGGACCACCTAAAAATCAAGAAACTTTTTTTTACATCAAAACACATATTTGAGTGCTTCGTGCTCATCCCTTAATTAAAATGCACTACTGAATTCATCCGAGTCCTATTATTGCTCCAGTTATCTCTATTTTCCCTCTTGTCCAGAAATACAGGCACGACATAGGTACGGAGACGCATTTCGTCGAACAATACGAGGGCGTAGAGCTTCATACCGTGGGCAAGAGAAAGAGTGAGATAGAGTAGAGGTCAAGGTCATAGTGAGAAACTGCGAATGGTGTACGGAGGCTGGAGGCACGCTCTTCTTTTTGCCTTCAATTGCCGGCGCCGGTCCCAACATTCTGCCTCCGTGTGGCCACCAACGAGGCGCTCGCGCTTCCTCTATCATGCCTCCCAATTCCCAAGGCCAGCTCCAGTTTGTTCTCCTTGGAAGCGCGCCCTCCCATCTACTACCTTTCAACATTGATCACTCGCGGGTTGCAGCGTTGGATCCCTTGTGCCGCCACCATCTCTCTTTCTCTTTCAAAGTGACCGTGTAAAGATTAAATTAAAAGGACATACTAGTATGTAGTCGAATCGTTGTTATTGCACCAGTCTTAATGCATTTTTTCATTGTATTCTTTCTAATATAGAGTTTTAGATAAGTGAGCCATCATCTTTTTATTCTAATAAAAAGACTCTCATATGAGATGAAAGTATCTCTTCTCTTTTTTTATAATTAATTTGTCATATTAACAAAAAATACATATGTGACATGATATTTAATATTTATAAAAAGGTGCACTGAGAATGGCCTTATTATTATTATTATTATTATTGTAGAGTTTATAGTTTATATCCAGAGGATATCAATGGACGTGACCGAACAGACACATATAAACACACGTAGAACCTTAGCCGCTAAGTTTTCTCTCTAACATATGTGAACATAGTCATCAACTTAATCACCAAGTTTTATTCTCAACAATCTTCCTTGATTTGATCTTCGATGGACTCCTTTAGTGTAATTATCATATATCAGCTCCTCTAAAACCTAATAAAAAAAATAAAGACATTGTCTAATATAACAGACTGTATAAGACTTTTTAAAAATCCAATAATAATTTTTTTTATTATAGCATAATCTATGTCTCTTATAATCACCAAAACCCAATGACTCAGTCACGACATCAGGCGTGGAACGCTGCAAGTAGCGAGTAAAGGCGGTTCCTCGTGTGCGACCTGTTGTAAAACGTTTATTAGGTTAGGCTTACTTTCTAGAAGAAGGACTCCTAACCCATATGAGCTCGTTATCAAATTAGAACCCAACATAAAGTAGAGTTTCTCCTTTATAAATAATTAAGAAGACGCTCCTTTGTAATTCAACTAGAAATACAAAAAATAAAGGATATCGTCTCTTCTATTCTTGTGTTTTACTGTTTAGTTCTTTGTCGTGATCTATATGTCGTGTGATCCGCCGATAACTCAACACGTTATCAGTATTATGATAATATTTTTTATCATTGCTTATATGCATTTTTAAAGAATATGTGATAAAGACATTAAACACGAAGTTCAAGTTTATGTTTATGTGAGGGGGAACATATTGAATATTATTACTTATTTGTTTTGATCACGAAGATCATATTTTCTACTCATGAAGAATAGATTATCGTGAAGATAATAACAAAGAAAGTTATATATTGTAATTTTTTCTTTGTGATTTTTACTTGAAAATTTCTCATCTAAGGGTTTTGACGCGACAATACATCTACTAGTAAGATACAACTTGGCACTGACCATGTGACATTGGAATGGAATCAAGCAAATCCTATGAGATCATCGTATTATTTGAAACTGTCAAGGAATGCTCCTGGTTCAGGAGGATATCAAGCCATATATTAGAGTCTTGTGGAGTGACGCACACTCCATCCCCTATAATTATCTATGAAGATAATAGAGCTTGTATTGCACAAATACAATCAGGATATATAAAATCGAATAGGACAATGCATATGTTACCTAAATTCTTCCATACGCATGAATTATAAGAGAAGTGAGAGATTTTAGTAACTCATGTCCGATCTTGTGATAATCATAAAGATATATTCATAAATGTATTACCAGTTTGCACTTTTGAAAAGTATCGATGTGGTATTGACATGAAAAGATCTAGAGAAATGCTTGGAACAGGCGGAAAACTTCCCTAAGTATATCACATTTCCGACTTAAAAAGATTATCTCAAAGATAATTCATATCATTCACGAAGACCGATAATTATTAATCATGAAGATTATAGTATTGTATTTTTTTTTCTTATGAGTTTTTTATATGAAGTTTTCTCAATAAGGTTTTTGATGAGGCAATGTGTGCAATTCAACTAACGGTAATATGTGCTCTTTTCTCTATTTTTTCTACTGGGTTTTTAAGCAGTTTTTATGATGTATATTTATCGTGATAAAGAGTCCAAGGGGGAGTGTTGTAAAACGTTTATTGGATCAGGCCCACCTTCTAGAAGAAGGACTCCTGGCTCATATGGGTTCGTTATCAAATTGGGGCCCAACACAAAGTAGAGTTTCACTCTTATAAATAGTTGAGGAGTCGCCCCTTTGTAATTTGATCAGAAATACAAAAATAAAGAATTTCGTCTACTCTATTCTTGTGTCTTACCGTTTTGTTCTCTGTCGTGGTCTACGTGTCATACGATCCGCCGATAACTCAACGCGATCAACCACTACGGAGTTGCCAATTGACATTTCATTTTATTTATTATTTTTCCTTCTATTAAAATTATACACGCTCGCTTAGTCCAAAAAAAATAACTAGATTTAGTTTCATTTTAAGTCAAATTTTTAATTTTGTTTGTAAATAATAAAAGAATTATAAAGTTTATATTATAAGCATATTATATATTAATATAGTTTGTTCCAAAATAATATAGTAATATTATTTTTGTGGTATTAATCGTTATATTTTTTTTACTTGGTCGTATGAAATTGAGAAAAGAGAAATAAAAAAAAACAAACAAAAAATGGCTTCTTGGTATGTGGTTCCTGGTTAAAAAGGCTTTCTAACTTATGTTTCGAAAGGCTTCCCACCTCAAATGCTATATGCAATGTAAGTATGCAACTGGTGTAGACTTGACTAGAGAAGTATGCAACTGGTGTACATTAGCGATTGGTAAACTTTAGATCCAAAATCTTTAACTTAATCACATGGTTTTTGATGAGGTATGTTTTGCTATATCGTTATGGTACTTTAGTTCTCACAACAGCGACATCATTGTGTCATTTGTGATATTAAGATAAGACACAATTCTGACATTTGTGTCTTGTAACCAGCCACAACGAGGTATTTTTGGTATCTTAGATTTTGATGACGCATTCTACATATTTAAAGACTTAAATATGCAAGTTGAAAGCTCAGAAATAGGGACAAGACATCCATTTACAAGTTTATGTACTGTACATATATTTACTTCTTATCACGTTCTAAGGTGACGGACAGCTACAACCTTCATACCTTAAAGTTTTAATACTAAGTGAAGATGTTCTCTGAGAGGACTGAACGGTGGGGTTACCCACCTAAATCAATGGCCTACGGGCCGTTGACACGGCACGAGCCTGTCATGGGTCGAGTCGTTTCCCTAACAGGCCTGCACGGCCCGACTAGGAAACCGGCTGTGCCGTGTCGACGTGAAAGACCTGAAGCCAAGTCCAAGCACATAACAACCACTTTTACACGGATCGGGTTGTGTCGTTGGTCCGTCGTGCTTTTCTTGTCAGCCCGGTCTGAAGCACGTCTGTTTCTGTTTGAGGAAAAAAACTTATCTAGGACATGATCATATTTTCCTCTCTAAACTTCTGGCTGCCTTGGTGCATACACAACATTCATGTTTTAGACCAATCTTAGTGGAGTCTTTCATAAGTATTAAATGGTGTGTTACATATGCATTTTTTGCTGACATGACATGATAGTTATGAGAAGAGATGGTTTTTTTATTCTATATGAGAGGCCTTTCATTAGGATGAAAAAATATTAACTTACTTACATAAAAACATATTTTAAAAAGAGTATAATGAAAAGATGCATTGACACTAGGCCTTATCGTATTTTTTTAACTGTGTGATTTTCATCGCGGAGAAGTACGTAGGGTTGGGTGAAAGTGACTTCGGTGAAAAAAATATACCTATACGGTTTCACCAAATGTTTTTCTCTCATTGACTTGTCGTACGACTCGTGTATTAATGATAGACGGTGGAGGAGAGCATGCTCGATTTCTTTTAATTTTTCCCGACACTACCATCTCTTCACTTGCCTTTCATTTACTCTCTCGTTTCCCTGTTCTTCTCTTCCTTTCTCTCTCTCCAACTCTCCCTACGCGCCCCTCATCTTGCTCTCCGAGGCGGCGCGGAGCAAGAGGAGATAGCAGCTGGCGGCGGCGAGCGGCGACACGGGGCACCAGAGCAGGGCGTCGCGGCAAGTGAAGGCGGCGGCAAGCGACTCAACAACACCGGCATGCGGATGCGACGGCCGACACGGGACAATGAGCCTCTCTCTCTCTCTCTCATCGGTGGTGCCAGATTGGGGCGTGGCTGCCCCTGTCGCCATGCCCTCCGGCGGATGTGGGCTGCGGCACGGCGGCGCCTCCAGACGCGTTTGCCGGTGGCAGGGCGTGGTTGGTCAGTTAGTTTTTCACCCGTTTTTGCCAATACATGATCTGTTCGTCTCCCGCTTTCTTTTTTCCTCCATATTTTTCCTTCTTCTTTATGCCTCCATGTGCCTGCAATTTGGTTCATTGCTGAGATTTGGGCTGTTTTATTTTGGGTTCGTTTTGGTATTTGATTTCTTCTTGTGATTGACTGGCTACGAATTGTTCCGTGAGAAAAGAAACACCACAAACTGCAGGTCCTCGTTATAAGTAATAACTAATGGTCTTTTCCAGTAAAGAGAAAATAATGGTCTTTGCATTTTCTTATAATTTTAGGATTTCGATGATGCCTTGAATTTATAAGTGAGCAACAACATGGTCGGATGTTGTTGCTGCAGCGCAGCGACAGGAGGCAAGTATTTGTTTTTCCTTTATTCATATGTGTTCACATTATTTTTTTATTCACATATGTCTCATCTTTCTGATGCTCTATTAATTCATACAATTTTCTGTTACTTTTTGCACCTTCCACAAGTATTTTGTTGCAAAATGCTAGAAGCCTAGAACTAAAAATAGGATCCTACCTCTGTTATTACAGAATGTACTGTCAATACTACCTAAGTGAGCAATTTATAAAACGTAAAGTTCGAAATCATGTTAGAATTTTTATACTATCCATTACAAGATTATCATTTGTTTATTTTGCACACCTAGTCGGTGGACAGGCAAATCATGCTCTTGCTTTTTGCTATTTTAGAGTCTAATCTGAGTGATGGTGATTTGGCTGGTTCGTTGGCCCTGTCAATATGAAAAGACCACTGCAGTCCTATGTGGTCTTTTGTCATTGAACGAACAAATGCCGTTGGACATTAGCACCTATATGAGTAGGTATTGCCACAGTTCATTTGAATTTGATTAACTTGCTGAGTTACTGTGAGAGTATGGGAAAAACAATAACCTAATATATCAGTTTTTTGGTTAATCCAAAACAGCCTTACATGCAGATATGGAAGAAAAAAAAATGCATGGTAACTACTCATCAAGTCCCTTGTAACGGAAGGACCAAATTCTACACTATGCTTCTCCAACGGTAAACTATGTTCCTCATTAAAAAGGCTGAGTTCAGTTCTTTGATCTGTTTAGTCCTTTTAATTGCACATAAATGATTGTTTTCATGTTAACGCTTCTCTCCTCAATTTTAAAAGAGCAAAATCAGATTATCAGATATATAATGAACATAAGTTCTACTTTTGCTTAACTGGTACAAATATACTACTAACTGTTTAGCTAGGTTAATTGCTTTGAAGGACCTATGCTCTCCTCGATCAAGACAAATGGAAGATGATTATTTGGTCTCTAGAAACTTTACTGACAATGATTGTAACTCCTAAAAGATTGCTTATAAATTTGACTGAACGGTCTTGTATCTTCTTGAAAATACCAAATTGATCTGTGATATGTTGTTTGAATAATTGATAGATTGAGTCATATCGATATTAGTTTAGCAATCATGTGTATATCAGTTTGGATTCCTACCGTCCATTATTTCTTTAGTATTTCCCTTAACCTTGATTGGCTAAATCTATCAGTTATATTTAGCCTCCCATCCATCAGCCAATAATGTTACTGAAATTGATTTTTTCTTTTTTCCTCTTCCCCCCATTACATCATAAGCCACATGTCTCATAAAATAAAATACCCATTAGCAAATCAGTAAATCTTACTTGAGCCTAATGTTGTTTGGCCGTTGTTGTTTTTTAAAGACTGGGAATTTTCCTTTTTCTTTAATTTATATTTTACTTCTTGTGTGTAGTGGTGCCATCCTTTCCAACAAACATATATTTTTTGTTCTCCTCACTTACTTCAGTTAGCAGCATATTTATATTCATGCTGAATTTTGGAAGAAGCATATCAACATGGGATAGGTATATCTCCAGGCTGTTGGTTAGGCGATGTCGTGATGATGTTCCTTTTTTTGACTGACATATTATTCTTAGTATCTTTTACAATAGGGCAAGCACACAACTCAGGATACTGATTTTGGTAAATTTTTTATAACATTTTTTTGACCTTTTATCCAGTCTCACTATAAGGGCCAAAAGCCAAATACTATTATGCTATGTATCTTAAAAGCATAGCCTATTGAGTCTAAAGGGCCTATAGAGCATGCAAATTTACTATAAACTATTTTTCTGTTTACAATGTGAAGATTATCATATTCCGATCATTTGTGCTAGGAGCTCACTTAAACCTTATCACTGCAAAAAGCAATATATTCAAAGATAAGACAACAGTATGTAGGTAGTAAAATTTGATCTCTTACCACCCTCTGGTCAGTCCTACTGGTTTTACTACTTGGCTAAAAAGCATGCATGTCTAATTTAGGCAAATGATCTATAAAGCAGATTTTTCTTAAAAAGAAGTTAGGACTCTGGCTGTTCTGATGTTGGATCAAAATTACAGTGATGGAGCACCTCACCTCAATTTTCTCATTTGCATTAAAATGATTGTACATTGGTTTTTACAAAGGTAGCACACAAAGAAACTGAACATGCAGAAGAAGAGAAAAGGTCAGATTTACTCACACCCATCATTTGTTTACTGTTTACAATCTCATGGTGTGACTTTTCCCTTGGCTGATGGTGAGCACACAGGAGTATGAGAACATTGTGGCTAAGTTCAGACTACGTTTAGTTTAGTTTCTCAGTATAAGAAATGGACCAAAAAATTATGCAGTCATATCGGAACTATAATTCCTTATGTGGTCTGAATATGATTGCAGTAATATGCTTATCTGCATGTAGATTTATTTGAATTTTTGCTTGGCTGTTTTCTTCTCCCCTTGGTCATCTTAGTCTCCTCTTGTAATTTCACATGCTCATCGCAAAACTCTACTTTGCACTTGGTAATCCTTTTATCCCTATTTCACGGTTGTTTTTCCACCCAACTGTTTAGCAAACGGTTCACCCATCTGCCATCATATTACAAATGAGATAGCAGTTTGTTAATAGTAATATGATTAATTGATTGTACCTAGATGTAGTTGTGGCATCTTGACTGGTAATTGGAATATACAAAGATAGACTGTGTTTGTTAAGTTTTCTAGATATATGGAGTTCCATATTTCCCTTTTGACACTCTGATCTGATTAATTCATACTATACTTTTGTGGTCCTGAATTTTTTTAGTGCAGTCATGATTTCAAATGTTAACATAGGTTAGTGGATCTGTTGATGTGCCAGTGAAGACAAATTATAGGAAGAAAACAAGTTGAAATATATATTTTTTGTACCAGCATTTGAGCCGGTCTTTGGTTTTTAGTTTCCATGTTCTAGATAAATGTTGTTATATTTTGTGTTATCTTAAGCTAAAATGTCCCATTCATTTTTGTGTTTGAGTTCAAATCACACATTTGAGTTAATCCTTGGTTTTTCAATTCCCATGTTCTTGAATTACTCAGCTGGCGTTTGCTTTCTTTAGCCTCAGTGTCCAATATGAAAATTTCGACATTCTTATTCCTAAAAGTGTACTATTTTCATCCTTATCAAAGTATGCAATCAGAAATTTATGCTCTTGAACCATCTGAATTGTGAATCTCCTTATTGATTGTACCTTTCTTTTAGACTGCAAACTGCATTTGACCAGTATTTGGAGTAATTTTTGGACTATGGCGCTTGGTAAAAGCAAAATAGTGCCATTGGATGTAGAGATAAATGATTGTATGCTCCTCCAATACTTGTGTGCGGCCAGTAGCATTTTTGTGTTCGCCTATGTCGTGAACTCATGATGCAATCTTTGGTTTTACAGTACGATGATTTTTTTTCCAATGTTGCATATGGCTCACCCGTATTTTAAGCTATAGTGATAACAACTTAGCCTAATGACTCATTGTATTTTCCCTGTGGTGTGTTTGAGAGTGCCTTTCCATCACCATATTTTCCCCTGGATTTGTGATCTATTCTAGAGGCTTAAATAATTAAATTTCTTTAAAAGCTTTCACAAGGACTGTGACTATGTGGTTCTTAGTAATATATTTATCTTGAATCATTGACTAACTCTTATTGTTACTATGAGTGGTTAATTCATTTGGTTTTAGGACACTATTGACACCTTTCTATTTGAAGGTTAAATTACTGTAAATTGAAACTGATTTGACATCATTACTTCTTTTGATTTTTATGCATGTTGTAATGAATTTGAAAAATAATTACATGAGCAGAATTTGATTGTGCATCCTTTCATCCTGTACGAATGATTTATGCATGCTCTATTTTTAGGGTCCATTGAAATAAATCTTTGTAAGAAAAGTGAATATGGTAGTGCCACTTCGGATCAGTCACCCACCAACTGTTGACACCATTTATGTGTATATATTTTTTATTGCCTCAAGAAAACCATGCATACAACCAGTTACATCTTTCTCTGTCTTTTTGCCTGCCACTGCTAATTTATTTTGTTCTTTCCAGCTTTACCATGAACGAGCTAAAACTCTTTCTCAAAGCAATACTTAATGAGGTGCCTTTTCAGACATGATTCCTTCAAAGGAGTTACTCATCACAAAACAACTTCTGAGTCAGAATGGACTTCTTAATGTACATGAAATTCATCGTCACTGCTATGGCCGACAAATCTGATTTAGGACCAAGAAATGCAAGATCTGGTACATAGATACTCAAACTTCCAGTTTCCCGTCAATGTCAAAATCCCTAAAGAGGGCGACATCAAATTTGTAACATGACAGTGACATGATCTTATTCTTGTTAACTGTGTGGTTAAACATTCCCTTTTTATATACAAGCACATGGTTTCCTTTATTTTATCCATAAAATTGTCTAATTAGTTTTTGTTATACACTTATACGTGATGTCTCAGACCTATTGTGCTCCAACCAGCTGATTTTTTGTTACTGGATATCATTGGAATGGTTTGTCATAAAAGTATTTTCATTCTGCAGCATAGTGATACACACGGTCATGCACACGCGCGCCCGCACGCATAATGCCATGCTATCCTCACACATTGCTTCCTAATCTTATTTTTTTAATGCGCACTTTTATTAGACGGCGCGCAAGGGCGCACCGTGAGTATACTAGTAAATAATAGTCGATATGAAGCATTCTCTCATAAGAGAGAACACATCGAGGACATGAATAGTTTTCTTGATCATCACGGTGCAACCCTTGTGCATGGAGATCATCGTTGATGGAGCCTCCTCCATCAATCAGACGAGATGAAGAGCTCGAAGACGCCAGATCTGCTACTTGTGGTACATGGAATCAATTACAAAGACGACATGCACCGATGCATAGTGACTTTGGTGGTCTTAGTCTCTACCGGCCATTGAAGAGGAGAAGATGGCTCTACAAGACTGCAACCACTGACAAAATGCATAATATATGCCGGTGATGGCTGACGACGAGGTAGGGAGGAGGGAAGCAGAGACCTAGGGTTGCAAGGCAGATGAACGAAAGTGAGGCGGCAAGGCAATGGCGGATGATGTCACATGGAGTGGAGAGGGTCAAGCGGAGGCAATGAGATGTTGAGTGCAGGTTGTCGGAGCGTAGGGCGAAGGGTACAGAGAGAGGCGATGGTGAGATAAGATGGAGCCAAGCAGAGATAGCGACAAAAACGAGATACGGAGCGGAACCGATGGATTGAGGTTACAACAGGGCGTGCGGGGGTGGGGGGGGGGTGGGGGGGGGGGGGGGGGGGGAGGGGGAGGGGGAGGAAATGAGGCTAGGGTTCAAGGGTGGGGTCCGGGATGAGTTTATATATTGAGACCGCCCCCTCCTTAACAGGTCAAGCGAGGCTGGTGACCTTGGATTTAAACAGGCCGAGCTTTGGACCAAGCAGGCCATCACTGATAGAACATACTCAGCCCAGTAGGTCAGGCCTAAAGTTAGGCCCAATCACGACTAGTCATGGGCTTCATGTCGGCATGACCCGTTAGCCTATGTGCTGGGCCGTGTTTGGACCGTACCAAAATCATCGAATCTCGTGTCAGTCCATTTAGACCAGTCCAAATGGTCAGATATACCTAAATCTATGTGAGTTCTTTTATACTGACACTAGTTACAAAGTGGTAAAATGTAATATAGTTGTAATCATATATCATATCACACACTGACAGAAGAGAAGGTTGTAAATAAAGGAAGACGCACCTTACGGCAGAGGAGGTCCATGGACTCGTGGTCCCCCAGTGCCTTGAGCTCGTAGATAAGCTCGCGTCCCTCCGGCACATTCCCCTCCCTCGCGCAATGCCGTGCGACGTCCTCCCGCCGCGTCGTGACGATGATACGGCTTCCCTTGTTGTTCTCCACCCACAAAACTTTCCTGACGTTCTCCCACTCGTCCTGGCTAAGCAGGTCATCCACGACGACCCGGAACCGTTTGTCCCGCAGGTGCTCCTCGATGTTCTGGTCGTGGTTTAAGCCGAGCTCCTTCCTGAGCCGCCGCCTGAACACTTCCGGGTTGTCGAGCGGGTGCGGCACGGTGATCCACGTGCCCATGTCGAACTCGTCCAGGAGCTCCGGGTCGTTGTGCACCATCCGTACCAGCGACGTTTTCCCCATGCCGCCCATCCCGTACACCGACACCACGCGCAGCGCTCCGTCGCTGCTGCCGACGGGGCGGGGGGAAGAAGAAGAAGAAGGGCGCGCTTGGACTGGACGCGGCCGAGGACTGGTCGTCCCTGTTCTAGGTGCCATGTAATTGATCCTCCAATAAGAAGTTAATAATGTTGACATTGACCACCATGACGTACGTGGCAGTGGCAGCACTTGTTGTTCCTCCTTTGGCTCCTCTGGCTCGGGCTCGGGCTCCGGCTCGGGCTGCTCTGCCCTTGAGATGAGCTTGGTCAGCTTAGCCTTCTCGCTTTCCCGGCCGATGATGTCGGACTCCTGGAACGCGAGCATGTCATCTTCGGGAAGCATAGCAGCCGCCTTCTGCTCCGCGCGGGCCGCGGGGAGGTCGATAGCGATGCGGTAACGCTGGTTCCGCTGGTTCAGGTCCTCCACGGTGGCCTTGAGGCCCCGGATCCGCTCCGCGATGCGGTGGCGCTCGGCGACGGAGCCCGGGAGGAAGGAGCCAGCTCGCGACGACGAGGACGTTCTGGCCGCGTAGTGCGCGAAGTCCAGGAGGCAGTCCTCCACGTCGTACCCGAGGTCGCGCACCTGCTTCACCCATGTTCTGAACGTCTCGGGAGCCTCGGGATACGCGGAGGCCACCATGAGGAAAGACCGCATCATCTCCAGCTCGCTGCGGATGAACTCCACCTCCTGCGGTACGCCGAGGAGGAGCGCGATCTCGTCGGCGACGGCGGACCGGACGCTTGTCACGACGCCGTCCAGCACGGACCGAGCCAAGCTCACGGCCGTCGCCTCCATCTTTCTCTCTCTCTCTCTCTCTCTCTCTCTCTCTCTCTCTCTGGGTCTCCACTCTCCACACTCTTTCCCTATACTATCGTTTGCACCAATGGACTAAGCGGGAGGTTGCTTCGTGCATATATAAAGAGATTTGGCGGGAACATGCACTTTACATTCTTATTACCTGGACATCATACGCGTTGACCTGGCTGCGCTTTGGCTTGCAAGCTTGTACTACTGCTGATGGTACACAACATCATTAGAAAAGAAACAAAATGATTATCAGTTTGGATTCTTCTCCAGTTTAGGAAGAAGAATTTCAAGGTTGTACACTCATCGTGACTCCCACTTTGTCATCTAAGGATACGAAAATAATGCCTCTAGCTATATAAGGTGATTGTTATTGGCGGAGGGTGTTTTGTACACATACGGCGGCTATAACCGAACGGGAACTAGAAGGTATGACTACTGACCTTCAAAGAAAATGAAGGGTAAGTTCATTGGTTGGCCCAATATTAGTGTGCTCGTTAATGGGAAGATCCCGCTTCCGTAGAGGAGAAGAAAGCAATATACAATATGTGAATTGAATACAAGCTGTACGTCAGGAGGTTGAGCGGAATTCCATTCACAATTCTATTGCACACAAGATCCAGCAGCAGTCAGGCCACATACAAATGTCCTAAACACTACACTGGAAAAATCTCTAGTGTTTCCTTACCGTTTTGAACATCCTCCATTTATTTTGACGTGAAAACTTAGTTGTAGAAAGGGGAATATGTCTGGAAAATACATCTATGTCATTTCAGCGTAAAAACCAATTGAGATACAATAATGCCTTGGTTGTAAAGGTTATCTAGTCAAATGCAATGGTACAGACAACAAAGGCTTGACATCCAATGGTCTAGACAAAACCAAGCTGTGCATTAATTAGATCGTCTGGGAACCACCGGACCATGTTCCGGCTCTGCATCCCCCTTTCTGTTTCACATCACTCAAAATCCTATATATGAGGTAACCTCTCCAAAAGTCTGATGCACGTAAGCCAAATAGATTTAAATATACTTCATTAATTTTTTCTATTGGTTTAATAACTTGATTAGTAAAGCACCAAAAGAAATTTGAGATTTGAGAAATTTGAGAGGGAGTTTGACGTCTCTATTAGCAAAAAGAAACAAGAAGCAATTTTGGTAGAACTTTTTGGAGAGTAATAATACTATGTCAGATTGATTTTTATAGTGTGTAGGGCACTCTTGAAACTACTTACATACCAAATTTCATGCACTTTTGGATATGTGGTTTTCTCAGTGTGAACTTAACTCCAAAGAGAACATATATAACCCAACTTCTCGTATTGTCTCTTATTTTGGTAATTATTGCTCTATTATAACAAAACACTTCTTGCATTGTATCCATTATCATTTTATAATATAGAATGTTGGGAGTGGGCTATTTGGCCTATGTTTTTTGTTCCTCTCATTTAGAGAAGGTTCTCCACAGAGCGGTTCATAGAAGCTATATCCTCATTGTTTGTCACAAGATGAGTGAGATTATTGATGCTCATATTACAGTCAGTTCTCAAAACAGTATTTAATCCACTATGTATGTTTGTTTCTTTCTTTATTAATTGAACTTTGGTACCTAAATTGTCAGACCAAACATAAAAGTGAGATGAACATTAAGACCTATTATTATATCTCAAGGTGTGCACTCTGGTTGTGCAACTGTTTCTGACATTTAGACATCAATTTGGTTTTGCGGAAGTCAGAAGGGGACTCTCACTACTAGAAATGTGATTTTCAGCAACGAATGGGTTTAAATGGGATTGCAACGGGCATTTTAAGACCTGTTGCCATTTAGGCAGATACTGTTTGAAGTGGAGGTTGCCCGTTACTATTTCATCCCATTAGTAACGGACATATGACATCACAATATCCGTTACTAACGTTATTAATTAGTAGCGGGCATTAGAGACCGGCACTAAAAATACCATTTTTAGTTAAAAAAAATTGGTGGTGTTGGACGACTTGCCCACCACAAATAACGCGTTATTAATTAGTAGCGGGCATTAGAGACCGGCACTAAAAAATACCATTTTTAGTTAAAAAAATTGGTGATGTCAGACGGCTTGCCCACCACAAATAACGCTCACGGCCTATTACTGAAAACTGTTATTCTAATAGTATCTGCTACATAATTTTCACTAGTTAAAGCTTTATGTATAGTTAGTGAACATGTAGAAAAATTTTAAAAATAAAAGGAAAACAAATAAACATAAACATCGTGAAGTACGTAAAATTTACAAACCCTTGCAGTGTATAAGAATGTTCGTAACTGCTCATAAGTGTTGTTTGGACTTCATTGGGAACTCTTGAATTCCAACATGTTTCCCATGAGTTAAAGCCCAATTAATCCTTTTATCTTAAAACAGTTGGACATTCTGAGAGCCCAAGGATTTTATTTTTGAACATATTTTCCGTTGAGGTGATTAATTGTAGTCTCATGTCATCATCAATTAGTTTCAGATTTCCTAAGCAGCAGAGTTCCCGCGCCACCTGTCTCCCCCACGCGCTGTGACTGCACCATCTTTCACTAAACTAACCTTTGCACCAATGGAATGAACGGAAGGTTGCTTCGTGCATATATAAAGATTTGGCAGTGGCAGGAACATGCATTTTATATTACATTCTTATTACCTGGACATACACGTTGACATGGTTGCGCTTTGCCTTGCAAACTTATACTACTGCTGATGGTACAGAATATCATTAGAAAAGAAACAAAATGATGTTCACTTTGGATTATTCTCCAGTTTATAGGAAGAAGAATTTCAAGGATGTACAGCCGTCATGACCACCACACTTTATCATCCAAGGATACCAAAATGACTACACTATCTATGTTGATTATTGGTGATTGGCAGAGGATGTTTTGTAACGTATACGGCGCCTATAAGCCATCGGGAACTAGTAGGTATGACTACTGACCTTCAAAGAAAAGGTTACTCTTAGGATGTGTTTGGTTTGGTTGTGTCTGTGAAAAAAGCTGTTATTAGCTGTGGGCTGTGAAAAAAGCTGCTCTGAGTATGAGCTGTAAAAAAGTTGAAAGCCATTTGGCGAATGGCGAAAACGACTGTGAAAAAGTGATTGTAAGCTGATAACTGTGAAATAATATGTTATTCATTCAAATTTACATGCAATTTAAAAGCTCCGTCTTAATTTATTTAAAATTTTCATTCTACTACATATTTTCTAAATTTTAAAAGTTTTTAAAAATTTTATACTTGTTTAAAAATTTAAAAGTTTTTAAAAATTCAAAAAGTTATTTTCTTAAAAATTCAAAAAAGTTATTTAAAAATTCAAAAAGTTTTTAAAAATTCAAAAAGTAATTCAAAAAAAATTTTAAATTCAAAAGTTATTTTTTAAAATTTTAAAAAATTGAAAATGTTTTTTAAAAATTTTAAAAACTTTTTTTAAAAAATTCTAAAAAGAAATCCAAACTTGTAAAAGCCAAAACCCAAAAAAAGCACCTCTCTACCTGCTTTCAGAAATGAACTAGCTAAAAGCTGCTTTTGGCTGTGACTTTTTCTGAAAACCAACCCCTTTGGTTGGGCTTTTGGCTTTTTTGAAAAGTCAAATCTAGAAAAAACTTAACCAAACACACCCTTAATGGAATCTCACTTCCGTGAAGAAGGAGAAAGCAGTATAGAACATGTGGATTGTGTTGGGAAAACCGGCAATAATCAACACCAATAATCCCTCATCTTATGCTGAACGATGAGGAGAACATCAACCAACAGCCTTGCAGTGGAATCAACAATCAGAATGCACAATGACACAACAACAGTGGCGAAGCTAGAGCTCCGAGCACCCGAGTGCACACTACAACTGTGCAACTATTTATAGGCTAATCCATATTGACACTTGCTATATAAGCAACATCATTGTAATAGTTAAAATAGTCACTAAAGACATAAACAAAGTTATAAATATTAACTCCACATAATGGGATAACTCCACATATGGCTTCAAATTTTTAATATAGAATATATATCAAAGAAAGTATATACATTACCTCCTAATATTTGCGTTGAGCCATGATTCTGAAGTGACTGACCACAATATCATTTGTAACTTTCTCCATCTCTTGTTTCTTAACACAGCAAATAAGGCTATGACTCATGTAATCATCACTAATACGATTCCGTAAATATGTTTTCACAATTTTCATGGCTGAGAAGATTCTCTCTACAGTGGCAGTAGCAACAAGCAGTACAAGTACTAGCTTCACAAGTCCATAAACCAAAGGATAGCACTCATGTTTATTTGTCTGCACCATTTTTTTGGAAAGCTCAGCAATAATATGTAAGTTGAAGAATCTTTCATCTTCTCATACATCGGTTATATAAAGAGAAAGAATATGGCCAAGTTCCCTTAAATCTTTAGAATCAAAATCATTGGGATATAATTTAGCTAGGCTTATCAACCTCACAACATTAAAATCATGGAATTTATCTCTTGGATTTAGAGCAACCGAAGAAATAAGCAATTGAGAGGTTGTTTCATTGAAGCGACTATCAAGCTCTCGAAGCAGCCAATCAATAACATCATTAAAGCACTCCACCTGAAAATGATGTCTATTGGTAATTCCAGTTTTTTTTCTTACATTCTTGGGGTCAATATATGTCTCATCCATTTCCAACTTGACAATGCCATGTTTATCACAAAGTGCATACACTTCAGCAAGGACTTTATCCCACCCCTCTCATCTAAGTTCATCCAAACGACTTCTAGTTGCTCTCACAAGATTAATAGCATTCACAATATCTTGATCTTTTTGTTGTAATGCAGCTGATAGAGTGTTTGTGGTTGCTACTACAGTGAACATGAGATGCAAATAGAAGACAAAAGCAAATGACTGAAAGTAAACTTGAAGACCTCAAGCTTGTTCTTTGTTTCCCCATCCCTATCTTCATTTTTTACAATTGCAAGCACCTTCACAACTGTTGGCAACAGATTAATCAAACTCTGAAGAGACTTATAGTGAGAACTCCTACGAGTATCTCCTGATCTTTTGAGACATTGATCTTGATTCAAACTTGTCCTTGTTTTAAGCAGACCACATCCTAATGCCTTACTCACTTCTAGAAGATTGATATTTCGAATCATGTCCCTTCTTTTTGCAGATCCACCAACCACATTCAACAATGTTGAAATCCAGCTAAAAAATTGACTAATCTCTCGATTCTTTTTAACAAAAGCTACAACCACGAGTTGAAGTTGATGGACAAAGCAATACGCATAATATGTCGTACTATTATCTCTCATAATCAAAGATTTCAAAACAATAAATTCACCTCGCATGTTGCTAGCACCATCATATCCTTGGCCACGTACTTGCTTCAAGCTTAGCTTAAATTTTGCAAATAGAGAATCAATACATGACTTGAGGTAGGAAGAAGTTTTCTCGGTGACATGAACAAGACCTACGAAGCTTTCTTTCACAAGTCCAGATTTATCAACATATCTCAAGACCACTACCATCTGCTCTTTACAAGAGACTTCTCCGGACTCATCAACAAGCAAGGCAAAGACATCATCTACCCTGAAGAATGTGCAAAACACTCGACAATACCTTTTTGAATTTCTGAAGATGTCATATGACTATTATCTGCAACATTAAAAGTCACTTAGAGGGGGGCTGAATAGGCGATAGTCCCTGAAAGCCACTTAATTCGACGAATTAGTAACACAGAAAAACTTTGTCCGACTAGATTATCTGACTCTAGTAGGATATTGTCTGATAACTTCAAATATCCGACTATAGTAGGACAATGTCCGACGATCTCAAGCAGAACAGATCGGCCGTCGAAATGGGCAAAGTTATGCGATTCAAGCAAGGAGCAAGCGGCTAATAAAGCAAGAAAACAACAACAAAAGGGGCACTAGCTAGCAAGCAACCTAGACATGTAAATCTAGTAAAGAAAGCACTACAACTAGCTAGAGATTAATAACAAGCAAAGCACACAAGCAAGATTTAATCAATAACAAAAGAGAGATAAGGAGACACAAGGATTTTTTTACCGGAGTTCAGCTCCACCAAGGAGCCTACGTCTCCATTGAGGGATCCACCAAGGACCGGATCTCTTTCAACCCTAAACCTCTTCAAGCTTCCACCAAGGCAAGCTTGAGCTTCACTATCAATCTCCACAAAGGAGGGGACAATACAAACTTCCCACATCTCAATCACAAACTTGGGAGCTCTCCGGGCGATGCCTAACCGTCTAGGGGATGAATCCCCAAGAGTAACAAATGCAAAAGACGTCGGTGTTGAGGATGAACCAAGTGCTCTTGAGTGGAATGTATTTACTCAACAAATCTCCTCAAATCATCTCTCAAACCCACCAAGGATTAGATTAGGAACCAAGGGAGGAGAAGGGGAGTGCTCAGAAGTGTTTGGAGTGTGTATTTTCGAAGTGGAAGTGGCCTGCCGACCAAAGGGGGTCGGGGTGGCTTTCTATAGCAAAGGATTGAAAAAGAGCTGTTGCTAAAATGATTGTTGGACATTGTCTGACTACTTGAATGTGCACAACCCTGGAATCCGAGCAAATAATCCGACAGACTTGGACATTGCCCCTAGTCAAGGTGGAGTCGGATAATGTCCGATGGACCGGACATTGTCCGAGTACACAGAAATTTTTGGCGAGTGTGCAAGGTTTTGGAATCTGATGGGATTGCCCGACTCAGCCGGAGATTGTCCGATTCCACAGTAAATTGAAAGTATTGCAAGCTCCTGAAATCTGACTGAATTTTCCGGCTGACCCGGACATTGTCCGATGAAAAGAATTTTTAAGGAGGTTTTTGACTCTTCAAATGGAATTTGAGCACTTGGTCTTTCAACATATATTTCTTTTGCATCTCTCTTGATAGTACGGTGTTCCTATACTCAAGATAAAAGATAAAAACAATTAGCCTTGATTCTTGAGCATAGATACTCCTTTTTTTAAGATTTGCATTTTGTTGGCTTTTTTTTTCTTTCTCTTTTAATTTCCTGGCTCTCTTATTCATCAATAATTAGTAATTATATACATGCTCAATAAAAATATTAGTCTTTTTTAATTGGATTAACGTCAATCACTCAAAACCAAAATTAGGGGCCTAGATGCATTTTCAAACATGAATTGTCAATGCCTTGGCCAATGCTAGATTATTCCGTGCTAAGAACTCAATAAATTCTTTAAAATTTTCCCTATTATAGGATGTCTTTGATCCATCATGCCTCGAAAAGGCAATCCTTGCTTCAATAGCCATCTAGCAGCTTCAATTGCACCATTAAGTCGAACAAAATAAGCATTTCTAGCAGCTTCACCTTGATTATGTAGAGCAACATCAATGTGTTGTTTCCTTTTCAACAAAGCATCATAATTTTTTTGTGCATCATTGTGAGGGCTCCCAACACCGCCAACATGATCCTTTAGCCTGACTGGATTATTCCAACTATTCCAACCATCAACAACAAATGCTTCATACCCTGCGTCCTTTTTAGAGCGTCCTCTCATCAAGAAACAAGGAAAACAATATGCTTTGTCTGTTGATTCACTATACTCAAGCCAACTACCAAATTCAGCAAACTAGTCAGGATTAAATCTTCTATCCTTTCCACCAATTTTTGTGACTGGGAAAGCATGAGTACGGGGTTGACAAGGCCCATTTTGCAAGTATTTTCTTCTGACCACATCTCTTAGATTAGGATGGTACTTATTAATTTCCTTCCTTTTACCTGGGTCAAATTGAATTTCCTCCGCCCAATTGAGACATTGTTCATTGTTACTAGGACCATCTCCATCTGGTGCCTTTCTTTTGTAGTACTTCTCCATTGTTTGTGCAGCCCCAATATTAAACCCTAACCCTATAATCAAATTAAATGGCATTATGGCAAGAATCAATAACAACTTAATGCGAGACTAGTTCATTTTGCTCCAAAGAAATCAGATTACAAGCAAAATTGAGAAACAATTAGATGCATAATCAGGAAAACAAATTGAGGTATAGTCAAGGGAGAGATGGAAGAAACAAATCACCTGCAAAGGACACGAGTAACAACACTGTCTACGGACTCTACGCCGACTACGGCCCGGCGGCCGGCCGCCGGCGTAGTGGCGAATTATGGACGGCAAGCTCCGGGCGATCGATTCGCAAGGATGCAGCGTGGCGTCGTTGTCTTCAATCGAATAAAACGCGTGAAGCTGTGTTGTGTTTGATGCCTTTACGGTGAGGCTTCGGGTGGAAGCCAACAAACAGAAATATGGCCATCGTGGCCATTCTTTCATTCTTCGGCTGCTAACTGCCTTAGGTGGGCTCTTGAATACATGATATTTGGGCCTTTGGTAGACTATATGGTGCCTGGGCTGGGCTAATGATCAGGCCTCCGTTATGGGCCAGTGGTGCATGTTTTTGGCCCAAGGTTGCACATATGTGGTCAAAATTTGATGGTAACAACTGATTTTTGATTTGCACGCTGGTGCCTGTGCACCAGGGACGGTGCACATAGCGTCGCCAGTGCACAACGATATACATGGAAAACCTACTCGGTTTGAGGATTAAAAACCACAGGACTAACGATCCACTCTAACTTCCACTATAATCAACAATGGGTATAATGGAGTCTTCTCTACAATCTCTAGAGGCTTACAACAGCAGCAACACACTCCTCAAGTTACAAACTTGACCACAATAGCAATACCACAACAACTAGAAGAGCTATGACAGCAGCTAGCAGAGATGACACAGATTCTGTCCCCTTTGATAATTAGTTCATAACTCTCAAACTACATCTTAGAAGTGCACCAATTTTAGTAGGCAAGTAGTTCCACGAGTCGTCTGTATACCGATCAAAATTCAGCTCAATCCGACATCGTTTGACTATACAAATAATTCTTCTGCTCTGTTTTGAACTGTAGCAACTCCAACTGACAAAACACCTCACAAATATGATGCTTCACTAAACCAATACCCAAACCAACTGACCAGATTGAAGTGCTCTAAGTGAAGAACAAGCTCACCAAGTGTGAAGCCAATCCAAGCATGTTTGAGCCTCCTATCAACAGCTTGACGCCGGTAGGTTAGAAGCCATCAAATCTGGACAGATTCATCTCTTCTTTTTTCTCCTCTCTTCTTCTTCTTCTTCTTCTTCTTCTTCTTCTTCTTCTTCCTCTCTCCTCTCTTCTCTCTGGACAACCAGAATGGTCTAGAGCTTCTCTCTTTCTTGAAGCTAGGGTTTCTTCACCATTGATTTGACTGAAATCAATGGACCATAATTACTGGACTTATGGGCTGAAAGTGTGATTTGTTGGACCTCATATTTCATCCTCCATATGAAGGGAGGGACAACCCAACAGATTTAACCTATACGTCATGGCCCATGGGAGCGAGCAAAATTCCATTTACCGGTTCCATTCTTTACCAACTCCAGCAAGAATCAAGAACTTAGAAATGTCATGTGACACTACAAGAAATCTCTAGTTGTGCTGCTACCATTTTGAAGCATCCTCTATTTGTTTTGAATGGAAAGTTTAGTGGTACATAGCAGATGTCCGGAAAAAACATCGTCTACGAAGATTGTCTGCAAAAATCAACATTTACTATATCTTGTGGTTAGTGGTACACAAAGCAGATAGCGTTGGAGGTTATCGAAACAAGGTATCAAAGGTTATCTGCAGGGCTGTTTGAGAAGCTATATATAGTATCTTATAAGGCGAGAGATGATCATCCCATCTATTACATCTTTAGGCGCGCAGTCAGGAAAGTCTGTACCGGGATGGAGAGATGACAGTCACTTTCTTTTCTTCAGAGAGCTCGGTCTCTTTTTTCCGCGGTCCCATTAAAATAGAATACACAAATGGGCGTGTGAAATTTCACCCCGTTTTCCTTGGAAGTGCACAGGTCACTCCTAACAGCATCAGGTCGGTGATAGCTACCGTGCCGTACATCGCAACGCCGTCTTGTATCAATCATCCCTTTATAGTCAGGGAAAGAACTTTCTGGGATCCTTCGATCACCGACTCCGCGTCACGACGACTGGACAAAATCTTGCAAGTCTTCTTTCTAGACTGATGAATGAAGAAACCAAATTGAGCACCACTACTTATATAAAGCTTGCGAGACAAACTTGCCAGGTCTACTCACGCGGCTGCGTGCAAAGATTAATTAACGTGCATGAACGACCAACTTGAAGTTATATATAGCCGAACGAATGCAACTCCCCGTACGTTATATATAACCTCTTGGATCGGTGGACCGATCGTTATACTGAGAGAAGTAAAGAAAAGCACGATAATATGGAAGCGACGGCTGTGAGCTTGGCGCGGTCGGTTCTGGACGGCGTCCTGAGCAGCGCCGGCTCGGCCGTTGCCGACGAGGTCGCGAGCCTCCTGGGCGTCCCCAAGGAGGTGGACTTCATCCGCAACGAGCTGGAGATGATGCAGTCTTTCCTCAAGGTGGCCTCCTCGTCGGGCCACCCCGAGCGCAACGACATCGTGCGCACGTGGGTGAAGCAGGTGCGCGAGCTCGCCTACGACGTCGAGGACTGCCTGCTCGACTTCGTGCTCTACGCCGCCAGAACGTCCTCGTCGTCGTGCTCGTGCAGCAACCCGTGGCTCCCGAGCGCGGTCGCGGCGCGCCACCGCATCGCGTCCCGGATCCGGGACCTCAAGGCCAGCGTGGAGGCGCTGAACCAGCGCAACCTGCGCTACCACATCCACATCCCCGCGGGCTCGAGGGAGGAGGCGGCGCACGCGTCATCGTCGTCGTCGTCGTCGTCGTCCGTGCTCCCGGACCCGGACCACCACCACGCCGAGCTCGATTTCGAGGCGTCGGGCATCATCGGCCGGGACAGCGACAAGGAGGAGCTGACCCGGCTGCTGCTGCTCATCTCCGCCGGGAGTTGCGGCGCGCTGGGCGTGGTGGCCGTGTGGGGGATGGGCGGCATGGGGAAATCGTCGCTGGTGCGGATGGTGCACAACGACCCGGTGCTCCTGGACGAGTTCGACTGCGGCGCGTGGGTCACCGTGCGGCACCCGCTCGACCACCCGGACCTGTTCAGGCGGCGGCTCAGGAAGGAGCTGGGCCTGCCGCCGGCGGCCGGTGGCGGCGAGGACGTGGACGTGCAGGATTACCTGCGGGAGAAGCGGTACCTGGTCATCGTCGACGACCTGCTCGGCCACGACGAGTGGGAGAACGTGTGGCAGGTCTTCCCGCGGGACAACCGCAGGGGGAGCCGGATCATCGTCACGACGCGGCGGGAGGACGTGGCCCGCCAGTGCGCCGCGCATGCGGCGGAGGGGCACCGCCATGTCTACGAGCTCAAGCCACTGGGGAAGGAGCAGTCCATGGACCTCCTCTGTCGGAAGGTGCGTACTAAGCTAGTTTCATTTTTTGCCTTTACTCACCACGTGTTTCATTCTAAACGTCGTCGGTACTACTACTGTATTGATATTTGATAACATCAACATCAGCAGCAAATCACACAGTTAGAAAGTTCAGATACGTGGTTAGCATATTTAGGTGGTCGCGACTTTTGAAGCACGACAATATTCCCAACTTGATCTTTTATTAGATATATAAGTCTCAAAGACTGTCGCCAAGCAGCCTGAGACTTTTGACGCACGAGAAATTTACATGATGCTAACAGTGATTTGCTAAGGATAATGTGACGTTATCGAAAGATACTCTTTTTTCTTTTTTTGAGATTTGCTAGTTCTTAGGTAATTGAGATTTTACACTTCTCTCAATCATATTTTTGGAACAAAACAAATATACTAATAGAACTTATTTTTATTAAAGATGAAACTATTAAAGTTAGAACATATAGTTACATCATTTAATTTCTTTGGAAGCTTTTTCTTTTTAGAGATGAAACTTTGTTCCAATAAGACCAAAATATTTTTGTACTGAAAGTGAAATATATTATATACATACTACTTATGGAACTTATTTTCTTATAAGTGGAACTTTTTTATTACTGAAAAACGATACTTTTGTATTATAAAATTCAAACTTGTCCCGTATTCATATGGAACCTTTTATATAAAGATGGAACTTAATTTTATTGGAGACACATAAGCAAAATCTCAGTCCCCTAATGATGAGACACAGCCTTATTTATTTCACCTTTCTTTTACCCCTTTTGATCCACCAGCGACGTATTGGTTGTGTTCGTTTGTAGAGGCCGGATTATGGTGTTTTTCCTAAAAAGAATATTTATTTATTTCATTTCCTCTTTCGTAGGTCTACAAGACAACTGACTACCCTTTGCCAGAAGACATGGCCAAGCAAGCCAGCTATATCTTGAAGAGATGCCGGGGTCTTCCTCTTGCCATATCTACAATTGGAGGTCTGCTCGCCAACAGGCCTAAAACAAGCATTGAATGGAGGAACCTGCACGAGCATCTTGGAGCCGAGCTGGAGTCTGACCTCCGCAACATCACCAACGTGATTGTCTCAAGTTATGACGGCTTGCCGTATCACCTGAAATCGATCTTCTTGTATCTCAGTGTTTTCCCTGAGAACCATGAGATAAGGCGCACCCGCTTGTTGAGGAGGTGGATGGCAGAAGGCTACATAGCCAAGAACCGTGACATGCCTGTGGAGGATGTAGCAGAGCGCTTCTTTAGTGAGCTCATAAACAGAAGCATGATTCAACCTTCAAAGACCAGCCCTGGAGTAAGAGCCGATCGTTGTCGGGTTCATGGCATGGTGTTGCAGATCATCCTATTCATGTTCACTGAAGAGAACCAACTATTCCTCATAGAGAAGCACTCCAATGAGGTTCCACAAAGTAAGATACGGCACCTCGTAGTATCCAGATGGAAGAGGAGGGGCGAGAAGCTGTTAGGCATAAACATGTCATATGTCCGATCATTGACTATTATTGGAGAGTGCCCCTTGTCTATCATCTCTCCAAAACTGCGACTGTTGCGAGTGTTGGACCTGGAGGATACAGAAAATCTGAATGATGACGACCTCAAGCACATAGGGGAGCTGTACCACCTAAGATACTTGTGCTTGAGAGGGACAAAAATTTCGAGACTTCCATCTTCTTTGCAGAAACTTCGATACCTGGAGACATTGGACATCCAAGACACCAAAGTGACACGGCTCCCTGACGGCATCGCCAAACTTGAGAAGCTGCGTTATCTTCTTGCCGGTGTCAATTTGGCGAGGGATTTACTGCTCAAGGTGAAGGAGTTAGGCATGGACACCCAAAAGGCCAACGTTTTTGGAAACATCACTTCCAGTCTATGCTACAAGTGCAACGAGTACTGTATGGTTTCTGGGCTGGACCAACTCAGTGTAAGGGCTCCTGAAGGAATAGAGAAGTTAAGGAACTTGCATATGTTGGGGATGGTCAACGTTGGTCAGGGCAGTGGTGTGGCAGGGAGGCTCAAGAAGCTGACAAATTTGCGAAGGTTAGGGGCCACAGGGTTTAACGAAGAAGAAGGGCAGGAGCTCTGGAAATCTATAGGCAAGCTCAATCGATTGCAACGGCTTGAAATGCGCTCGGATTCAATTAAGTTTCTTGCGGCAATGGAGGATGAATCGGCAGTGCCGAGGCATCTAGTTTCATTGAGGCTGTGTGGTAATCTTGGCAGTCTGCCTAAATGGATCAGTTCACTCAATGATCTAGCGAAGGTGAAGCTACTGGAAACACAACTCGATCAGGAAGACATTGTGCACCTTCAAAACTTAGCTAACCTGGTTTCGTTAGGTCTGTGGGTGAACTCCTACATAGGGATGTCGTTGTGTTTTAGAACTGGTACATTCCCAAAGCTCAAGTTCCTTGATATCGACGGGTTACAGAAGATTGAAACGGTAACAGTTGAGAAAGGTGCGATGCCTGAGCTTGAACAGCTCTGGGTTAACAGGTGCGTATCGCTGCGTGACGACAATGATGGACTGTCTGGAGTGCAATACCTACCGAACCTGAATGAGCTACTTCTAAAGAAATGTGGTGAGAAAAAAAGGCTGATAGAGACATTGCAGCGACAAGTCAACAAACATGTTAGACGCCCAAAGTTCCTTATCGGCAAGTCGATTCCCCAAACTAATCCGAATGTGTCCACGAGCACAACAACTGAGCAGTGAAAATGGTGGTTGGAGGATTACTTTATGGAAGCATGTTTTTCTATAGATGTCTTCCTTATTGTTTTATGTTCACATGGCAACTATTGCTACAGGCTTACATTATCCCTATTGCCTTCTAGAATTGTAATTGAGAGACGATATTAGTTACAAATATTTATTAATTGGATCCATACAGTTGAGTTCACACGAAAAAGACATGCTCAGCAGCAACGAACTGATATGCTTGCATAGTAACAATGCATTTTTATTGTCAAATGTATACCCATAAATATGAAGATTCTGTCACTCTGTAACAAGTTACAGTTCTCCAGCCAAATGACGATGCTACCGGTTCTAATCTTCACTTATCAACAGGCTTACCTTTCTCCCTCATCTTAGCCACAGCTTCCTTCATGGCCTCCTTCCTCTTCCTGCTGGCAAGTACTTTAGCCTGTACACCGCTAATATTTGGGTCTTTCTTCTCCCCTGTCGACGACTCCGGCGGCGGAGGCCGTCTCTTGGAAGCAGCAGAAGCAATGTCAGGGCCCAGCATTGCACCGGCACTGGCAGCAATCAAGCCACCCAGAAACGCCCTATAACAGCAACGCATCAGACAGTGAAGTCAACACATTCAGAAGAGAGGAAGGATTGAACTCTGCAGAGAGACCTCCTTGTGTCGCATTTGTTTTTCCGAGAAAGAATGCCGCTATTCTTCAGCGCAGGGGAGTTTGGAGTGATGTTCAGGACGACATGTGTGTTCTGTGTCGTTGGGAGGGGAGGCATGCTGTGCGCCATTGCCTCCTCGGCGACACACGTACGGAGACTGGTGGGTATGCTAGAGCCACCACTAGCAATAACATGCAATGTCTCTGCTCCGAGTGCAACCAAAGAGAGGAGATAGAAACGGCCCCACACGCCGGCGCCGTGTCGAGTTTCCACTGGCTGCAGGCTTGTGACTGGATAAGGCGCGACCGAAATATACCTTGGCATATGCCAACGAGTCATGCGCAGTAGTCAGTTCAATGGAAATTCCACAGCGTGACAAGTGGATTTTATTTCCAACGCTTGAAGGTTCCAAAAAATAAAATGACACGTGGGGAACTCTCAGGCTTTCAGCACGTATGTGATGCCGTAGCTCCCTCGGATCGCATATTTACGGGCGACCACCGGGTATCATAGCGGAAACTAGCAGTCGAGCTAGAGCACATCAGGGATGGCCAGCTTACCGGGGACTACAAAATTCAGCATCCTCTACTTGTTCGAGAAAACTAAAGAAGTGTAGAATGAGAAGTAATATGAGACGGAAGGACGGAGTAACATACTATGAAGTCACTCTGAAATCCAAATCTAATAATTCTTATATAAATAAATCATATATATTTAAAAATTAATTAATTAGCAGGCTAAACATGCTTAAAATTTGATTAATTTCTGGAAAAATACATAGACTAAACATGAATGATTTTATACTTTTTTTTTGTGAACATGCTGCTTCATTCATTAATCAGGAGGATTACAATCAGATTGTAAGATATGCCGCAGGAAATTGGGAGGTAAATCCGCCCAAATTACAGGATTACAAGAAGCCGCACTCTTAGCGCACATGTGGGTAGCAAAGTTGGCACTACGCCGGACATAAACCATGGAGAAATTTCGGACCGGTGAGGTTATGTCCTGGATATCTCTTAGAATTGTCGAGACTTCTGATCTGTTATAGTCTCTTGAATTCCAAAGAGCAACGAGTTCTTGCGAGTCAGTTTCAAGGATGATTCGTTCCTGGGTTCCAGCAGGGATTAGACGAGCCCCATCACGGCAGGCTTCCGCCTCCGCTATCAGCGCTGAACCGACCGAGTCCAACCTCCGTGCCATAGCTGCCACAAATGACCCATCTGCCCGCCTTACAATGGCTCCCGTTGCACCTGAAAGAGTATCAATTGCAAATGCACCATCTGTATTTATCTTCAGAGCTCCGTCAGGTGGTTTTTTCCATCTCATTTGCACCTGAGGTCGGTCTGTATGTTGACGGTCATCACCCTGAGCAAGAAAGATTGTGATAGCCTAAATCCTAAATGCTTAACGTTGGGTAGATCGGTTCAAAAGTGCCATTATTACAACTGAGCAAATTCGACCCATTAACACTTAGGTGGGAAGTGGACTAGTGGAGGCTCTAGATGCTGCAATGTGTCGTGCACTCAGTTGGGTCTGTGGAAGGGAGAGAAACGAGTTGGATGCAAATTTCAAACATATTTTCTTGTCTACAACCGTAATTCTGTTCTTAAATCTGTTTGAACCATCGTGCTATTTATAACTAATTTTATAAAATGAGATCCAATATGAATATTTTTTAAAAAAAATGAATTTTCAACAATATTTTGTTTAAACTATGATATTCTACCTATTTCTACGTTGTAAACTATATATTGTATCATGTCATGTGTCTTACTATTGAATGTCATAGCACGTGTGTCAATCGAGATGGATCCTAGAACTGTCTTCTTGTGAGATGTTGTGTCACATGATGTCCCTTGCCGTATCTTACAGTGATCTCTTCTCGTCTAGATCAAAGTCAACTATGTAGCATATACTCTTTGTATATTCTTTTGGCACTCACCATATCATATGATGACAGCACCGTATCTTATAAAGTCATCCACATAACTAGGTATACAAAGTCCTATCTTCTAGACTCAATGCCCTTTACTCATCGTATCTTGTGGTAACTGCACCATAACTTATATGACGACATCAAGAAGCTCATCTTTTTTCATCAACTGCCTTGTAACCTTTGAGGTGTCTGTCACTTCAACAATATCAATACATTCATGAGACTAAAGACCTTATAGATTAGTAAACCTTGTTACTCATATTCACTATGTTGACATGAATCACTATAAGGATTGAAGGCGTGCCGAGAGGGGGGGGGGGGGGGAATCGGTAGCCGACCACAAAACCGAATACTTCAATTTCACACCACTTATAACCTAGCAATCATTACAACCTAACAATTCTAGAAGAGCAAGACCCTACACATGCTAGTGTTCATGATGAGTACATAATGTGGAAGCTAAACACACTAGTCTATGCAAGCCATAAGTCACCCTATCAACTAGAGCACACAATTGCGAAATAGTAAAGAGGGGGCAAGAGATGCTCATAATTTTTTTCCGAGGTCTCGAAAGGATGGCGCCTTCCCCTAATCCTCGTTGGACCACTCCTGCCGGAGTGCCGGTCCATCCCGTCATCAATGTGAAGTTCTCGCCCATGAGCCCGCAATCACTCCCGGAGTGAAGACACGGTGCGCGTCACCGCTGCCACCAAGGCACAAGATTGCCTCCCTCAAGAACTTGCCGGACTCCCCGAGCCCACACGGGCGCTCACTATTGATGCCCCTTTCACCGGTGGGCTCAAACCATATACAAACATGTGACGGCCTTCACAACTAATCACGATAGTCTCGATCACCAACACCTAACCGATGTAGGTCCTACCATAAACCAAAAGTAACAACCTAGATCACACCCTCAAGGACACCGTAGCCTTAGATGTGTACAATGTTCTTGTTACTCTCACTAGAACTCTCAAGATATGCAATATCTCCTCCTAGTGCTCCTCCCTTTTCCTCTTGGCTCTCACAAAATGCTCCAAGCAATTCCACTGGCCAAGAGTGGTCTCCAAGACCCCAACAATGAAGTTATATAGGCTTCCAACCTCCAACTAGCCATTGCTCCACAAGAATGCCTTTCTAGACACACTGACCGGACTATCCGGTCGCTGCCTGACCAGACCGTCCGGTCACTCCTAGAACGGCTCCCAGAGCCGTTGGCTTTGCTGTGCCTGCAATCTCCTGTACTGACCAGATGGTTCAGTCATCTGACCGGACCATCCGGTCATACTTTCTCTCTCTATTACAGAAATATTCCAGAGCTAGCTTCCTCACTGCTTAGAGTTGAGCTGTACAGACCGGACAGTCCGATCTATAGACCAGACCATCCGGTCTCTACGGACTCCAACTCTAGCAGTTTTCTCGCTGAGTCTTCTCGCTAGATTTCCTATTCTTCTAGTGACTGTACAGTCTGGTTTCCACTGACCCCTCTGTCCGGTTACTCTGTCTAGAAGCTGAAACTCCTCGTCCTCGCTTGACTTCGTTTTCCAGCTTCTCCGAATAGCTCCTCGGCTTCTCCACTGTCACCTAGTGCCTGTGATTTCACCGAGCATTCATGCACATCACCGACTAGACATGACCTAAGAGAAATGACCTAGACCCCCTTGATAGTCCAGTTTTTCCTATGGACTCAATGCCCTAACAACTAGACAAGTGTTCCCAACACTTGTTCTATAGCTTGTCCTTAGCCTTGATCCATCTTCATCAACTCTTGGACTCCATCAAGTTCATCAAGCCTCCATGCTTGTGGTCATTGTCATTAATCGCCAAGGCAACCATCATCTATATGATTTGTAACAGAGTTTAGAGATAACTGCTGCATAGACAACACTCGTGTAGATATTAGCCCATAATTTCGTAGTTGTCATCTATCACCAAAATATCCATACCTTGGGGATCCAATCACCAATGGTCATGAAGCTTATAATCTCCTCCCTTTTTGGTGATTGATGACAACCACTACTTAGCATAGTCTTATTAAGAAACAACAAGTCTAAAAGAGCTATACTATGATCGAGAAGAACCACAAAAGCAAAAACAAGAAACGCACAAGGTCCTACACAATCAAGCGTCATCAAGAGCTAAAAGAAATAAGAGAGAAAATCACACTCTAGATGATAATGCATGCATGTCATGTTAGGATATTAAAGAAAGCATAAGAACATGCAATGCAAGACATGAATGATGAAATGCAACAGGTTAGGATGGCAATGCATAAGAAATAAAAACAAGCAATCATCATCATGGAATCATACACAGGCATACAGAATAAAAAGGAAAGACAAAACACTATGTATGAAAATAAACCAAGTGAGATCAAGATGAGTCAAACACAAGCGAATGAAAACCATGACTCGTCAAAATCCATGAACATCTCAATAAATATGGCAAAATAAGATCCAAATGTATCTATCTCTCAAAAACCATGTACACATATGCTCCCCCTAGATACGTGCTACTAACTCTCGATCGCACAGGATCACACTCCCACTCCCCCTAGACCTATGACTACTTCTCCCCCTTTGGCAACAAGCACCAAAAAGAGGAAAAAGGAAACAACTAAGCGCTCGTGGTCGAAGGAGGTGGTGCAGCAACGTCCTCTGAGGGCTCTTCTCTGGGCTGCTCCTGTGCTGGGTCCTGCTGCTCTGCCTGAGTCTATGTCACCTAAGCGTCTAGCTGCTCGAAGTATTCAAAGTCTACTGGTGATTCAGACCCTCTGTCTTGCTTTGCTGGTGTGACAGTGGCAGTCTCCTGAGCAACTAAGGTCTGGAGAAGGACGAGATCCACCACATCCTGCTGAGTGAAGCCTCCTCGGACGAGATCCTCTGCTACCTGAGATGTGACAAGGGTAGCGTCTGTAGTAGAAGAAGGTGGAGTTGTAGCTGTCTCTGGGGCTATCTGAGTGTCTTCTCAAGTAGAGTGCACTATCTCTGAGAATAGACTCTTGACCGGTAAGTGCTGGGAGGTGGAAGGTCCTGCCATCTACGAAGTAGAAGAGTGTATCAGTGAAATAAACAACACAGACACTGAGAAGGCGGATACAGGGGAGAACTGAGCGGGTGAGTGAGTCTGTCCTGCTCCCCTTGTCGATAGTACCCCTGAGAATGAAGGCAGTCCAGAAGACTGGGTTGTCATCATAGCGGTGAAGGGGCCTGGCTGAGTCGGCAGCAACTGAAACTATGGAAGTGTAGACAGTCCCGGCTGCTGACTGGCCTGCCTCTGAGTCATCTCTGCCATCTGGGTCATCAGTGTAGTCATCAGCATCATCTGTTGTCTCTGAAGCTCTGTCTGTCCTCTAATGACCTCCATAATCTGACGTCTCTCCTCAGTTGTTCTCTAGATGAAGTCATCCAAACGTCCTGCCAGTGCTGCTACAGTGAGGGCATCCTCTGACTGTGTACCTGTAGGCTGGGGAGGTGCTCTTGTACTAGCTGACTCAGGAATCACCATCTCTGGATGAGCTGCCTGCTTGTGAGTAACTAGCGGTGACTCCTGCTCCTCATCTCTCGTCTGCTGGCTCGAGGCTAACTGCGAACCCCTAGCGACTCGAGGTGAGTAGCTGGTGGTCACCTCAGGGAACGCGTCGTACTGCTCTCGTGTCACAAGTCCGAGTCTGTGAAGAAGATAGCAAATATATGGCCCATAGACTAGGTGTCGTCCTCCAACTCTCTCAGAAATCACCTCCTCCATCTCAGCAATGAACAAGTCTGCCAGGTCAAAGTGTTGCCTCCTCAGAATAGCTGTCACTGCCCACTGTTACAAGAGCGTGAACTCCTTAGTCTCTGCGGTGAGTCTTGCAAGGCCTCTATCAAATCCTGGGGTATGTGGTGGTAGAAAGATGACTGACACCATCTCGTCAGAAGGTAACATCCCTCCTTGTGGTCTACGGGGTGGAGCGAAAGTCCCGTAGGCACTCTTGTAGAGCTGCAGATCTGAAGCAAGGAATCCAAGTGCAGCTATAAGATCCTCTCTGGTCACATGTTGGGGCTCTCCTCTGAATAAGAACCAGATCTCTGAATGATCTCTGGCTACCCATAGTGTAGCGTAGAATTCCATGACAATGTCCTCTCTGTATCTGTATGGAGCAGTGACTATCTCAGCTAGTCCAGATAGGTACATGAAGTACTGCTCCATGTCAATGTCTGTGGCCCTCCTCATGACCGGATACAGCATATACTGTTGCGGCACAAAAAGTCCAGCCTTGCCCTTCCTGGCAAGGTAGCGTCTCAAGCCCTCTCCTATCCTCCTCTGGAGGCCTGTCTAATACCTCTCTCTTGCAGCAGGATCTCTGGGGACTGGAACCCAATGTTTGAAGGGCACAAGACGACTCATCTTAAGGTCCTTTGCAGGAACCTTAAGAATGTCACCCTCTCCGACTACGTCTACCAGTCTATACAAACTCCTGGTGCACACTACACAGGTGCACCTCGGGTCTTCTGCCCGGTGAACAGTCCTCTGCTACTGTGGCTGTGCTAGCGGCTTAGTCTCCTCCTCCTCAAACTCCTCAGACTCCTTAGACTCTGACTCTGAGCTCTCCTCCTCCTCCTCGGACTCCTCCTGCTACCTGGAGGATCCCTTGTCCACAGGTCTCAACGACCTCTCCTAACGAGAAGCCAGAGTACTCTGCGACCATGGTGGTGGAATGACTCCTATGGCCAAACCCTGAGCTGTCCTCTGCCTGGTACTCCTCCTCTGACCCTATGCCTCGTTGTCTGGCTGCCTGATGATCAACCGTACCCCGGGCGTCCTGCGTGCTGTCTCCATAGCCTCTAGGTGTTGAGCTAGCTGTCTGACTCTCTCAGACTCTCTATCCAGCCTGGTCCACTTCTTGCCCTTGGGCTACACTGGCATCTTCCCTTTTCCCTTATCCTAGTCACCTGCACCTGCCATCTTTGGTACTGACAAGTGTCACTGCACGCACATAAGTAGGGATAGGATAAGTATGGACCCTATATGAATCTACAAGCAAAGCACCGCTAGGAAAGAATGCGCAATAGAAATCCTAGTACTGAATGAAGGACATGATCACTAGACAAATATGCAAAGTAACAACAGTGATCATATATGTGGCTGGTGTGAGTCATCTAGTGTGCAGTCAAATAATAGACAATAAATCTAACTGCAGACTAAACAAGAGACAAACCCTAGAATTGTAATTAATAGATAGGCATGGAATTAATTGCAGCTAGGTTGAGCTAATTACCAAATTAATGCAACTAAACATGGGTAATTAATCCAATTGCATCAATTAAGGAAATTGCTCACTAATTAGAGCATAATTCGATGAATAGGAAGATAGCACGATACCCTAGAGAACACCAAAGCCGAAGACGTAGAAAACACGCGACCGATCGCTGAGACCGGACCATCCAGTCTCTATGGACTCCAACTCTAGCAGTTTCCTCATTGAGTCTTCTCGCTGGATTTCGTGTTCTATTAGTGACTGTACAGTCCGGTCTCCACTGACCCCTCTGTCCGGCCACTCTGTCCAGAAGCTGAAACTCCTCGTCCTCGCTTAACTTTATTTCCCTGCTTCTCCGAACAGCTCCTTGGCTTCTTCACTATCACCTAGTGCCTATGATTTTATCGAGCATTCATGCACATCACCGACTAGACATGAGCTAAGACAAATGATCAAGACCCTCTTGATAGTCCGGTTTTTCCTATGGACTCAAAGCCCTAACAACTAGACAAGTGCTCCCAACACTTATTCCATAGCTTGTCCTTAGCCATGATCCATCTTCATCAACCCTTGGACTTCATCAAGCTCATCAAACCTCCGTGCTTGTGGTCATTATCATCAACCATCAAGGCAACCATCATCCATATGATTTGTAATAGAGTTTAGAGATGATTGCTATATAAACAACACTTATGTAGATATTAGCTCACAATTTTATAGTTGTCATCTATCACCAAAACATCCATACCTTGGGGATCTAATCACCAATGATCATGAGGCTTACAATCACCAAAACATATGAACCCTGGGTCATTGATCTTACACAAGTGCAACAAGAAGGTGACTCTTTGGATCTCGTGGAATGATAATAATCCCAGCCAACAGTACGTGAAGTGCGATAAAGCTTGGGTAAGTAGATATTGGATTTGGTTTTTGTTTGATTTAGGATCGACTTTAATTTAGATTTATTTTGGATTTGATTCGGTTGAAATTTAGAAAGTCGATTTCGATTTCTTCAGTTGGTACGAGGGCCCTATTGATCCATTTGTTGTGACCTTGCTCGTTAACCTGTGCAATGAAGTGTGGACTGTGAAGAAATAGAGAACTGTGATGAAGAAAACAGTCAAGCAGACCTTTGAGAAGATAGAGGAGTCAGAGGGTGAAATTTCTAAGCTGATGAAGGAAATTTCTAGGCTTGACCACTTTGAAGGAGAGAAAGAGTACATAGAGGACAAGGTTACCAATATGAAGCTAGAGAAAAGGTGCCGAGGGATTCCTGTGTTTTTCTACATGACATAATAGTTTAACAGATTATTCTATAGATTCCTAATTAGATCAAATCTGAATGAAGTCTACTCTAGTGGTGTGAGCAGCACGCACGCCACATGTCCACTACCACATTGGATTACTGAGTCAGACAAAACCGTTATAAAAAGCACCAAGGGAGGGCGACTACAATGAGTTGACAAGTTCAAGAAGTCTGTCTATCCATGTTTATAGGTGAGGACCCAAACTATGAGTGTTTTTTTTCTCTGCACTAAATTTTAGTCATGTCCCATCGAATATTAAGATACTAATTAGAAGTAATAAATATAGACTAATGATAAAACCCATTCCATAACTCCTAGGCTAAATGACGAGACGGATCTATTAAACCTAATTAGTTCATAATTAGATAATATAGTGCTATAGTAAATATCTCGCAAATTAGCCTCCAGCTGTATAATTAATTTTATATTTAGTTTATATTTAATCGTTCTTTTTAGCGTTCGAAGTATTGATATGATAACACTAAAATTTAGACCCTAGAAAAAGAACACCCCCTATGTTATCTTAATTTTTTTAGGGAGTTAAATAAGACTTTACTCTATAAAAACCTGTGATGTCATTATCCGTAGAGTGGCCTGCGTTGATGGGCCGCATTGGCGCGCACCTGTGGGTTTTGATAGGTCGGTCTATCTCGGGCTAATCTAGGTCCTGTCGCCTCTCTCTCTCTCTCTCTCTCTCTCTCTCTCTCATGGACATCTGTAACTATTGTTCAATCTTCTGTCCTCAAGACGACGTGAAGTTTTTACTTTTTGAAAGATTTCTCAAACTGTTAGTTGCGCTATTCTGAATATAACTTTCAATTGTTTTAAAAAATGATCTGATTTTTTAGCTACCTCATCCAATTTTTTGAACCAATGTTCTAAGTTATTCTAGATAATTTATCAAATTTTTTTCCATAATTAATATTGTTCCAACCACTTCTAAATTTTGTTCCAAATGTAAATCAAAATTGTTCTGCAATGAAATTCATAATGTTCCACTACGGAATTGATGTGATGTCAGAACAAGTCTAATTATTGCTACAACAAGTGTAATTGCAAAAATAGCCATCAATTTGACTTGTTCTTGCTACTTTTACAGTTTATTCTGGACCAAATTCTAAATTGTTCTAGCAACAAACTTGTACTATTCTGAGAAACCATGTTGAGATGTGCCATAGTTTGCAATATGTGATGAGTAATTGACTTGAGCGGTTTCGGTGTTTGAGTTAAAATGCGGGAATCCAGAGATTGCATGAGTGTGTGTGCATGGTTATTATTATGACTAACCGGAGTTGGTGATTGAGTTGGAGAAGTTGCAGGAGATGAGAAGTGTGTTTGCTTGTCTCATGATGTGTAGGTCACTAGAGTCAACTTGGCGGTCAACGGCGAGAGGATCGGGCACAAATAGGGGACTTGGGGCCAGACGATCAGGAGGCTAGGTGGAGTCAAGGGTGATCCATACCGTACACGTGGAGAGGCAAGAAGCACGGACGGTTTCATAGTTGAGCCTCAAAACCATGAGTGTTGATCAAGATGGCGGGGTTGACCAAGTCAAAGGTGATCCGGTGTCGGTGCAAGTAGAGGCTTCTAATGGACCGGAGGCCGGACAGACTTGTCGGCAAGGAGGATCACGGGACGAGGTGACACGTGTCAAGATCATGAAGTCTTGCTTTGAGAAGCGTGCAAGGCGGTTTCTCAGTTTGGGCCTCAAAACCGGTGGCGGTGGTTGGTGGTGCATGTGACACCATCACGAAGCTTGCATCTAAGAGAAGCAAAGTCGTGAAGGGCCCGAGGGCGTTCAGGCGACGAGGAGAGAGATGGACAAGTTTGCCCCTGGTGGTAGGTGGCAGTGTTATGTAGGTCAAGGGTAGAGTGGTCATGTGAACAACCCTTAGGCCTATATAAGGAGAGGTAGGGCTGGTGGGAGAGGTAAGCCTCTGATCCATAGCCTTGTGTTAGGGTTTCATTCTAAAGTGCTAGGAGAGAGCTTCATGTAAAGAGGAAAGGAAAGGGTGTGTGAGAGACATCTCTTTCTCTTCTAAATTGTGGGAGGAAGAGGGTGGCTTCCTAGCCTTTGTACCCATGAATCTTGTAAGCATGTTTCAATGATATGAGAGTTATTTCGTGCTCAAGATCTTCCTCTCTCCCTAAATCCCGAATTTCTCTTTTTCTCTATTTTCGGAGCTATTTTTGTAGGAATTTTTTATCTCCTTTTTGGATGAGTTTTTGAGGCGAATTTCTTGGAGATCTTCGTGCTATGATGAGTTAGAACAATCCTATATAGGTCTTCGACCGAATTAAGAGCTCTATCACCTTCGATTTGAAGGATTTCTCAAGTTTCCCCTTTTTGGTGTTCTTGGCACAAGATCTAAAATTCGTGATGATTTCTTGAGCCAATCGAGTGGATCTTCTTGGATTAGGGTCGTGATGTGGCGAGGATTATCTGATCCAAAATTCGCATCATTTGGAGTTCGTTTGATTAGGTTTTGGTCAAGTTTTGTCGAATCCCGAGTTCTTTTTCTGTTCTGTAGGGGGTTCAATCTGCACTGCCGATGACCAGGACCGGCACTGCCGGTGGGTCTGAACTCAGATTGGCACTGCCGATAGGTTGAGTCTGAACCCCGCACCGGCATGGCAACGACCGGCACTGCCGATGCGCTTCGACTACTATTTTTCTGAGTCCTGAGAACCCCGCGCCGGCACTGCCAGTAGGAGTGACCGGCACTGCCGATGATGTCAACCGGCACTGCCGATGGTAGTGATCGGCACTGCCAATGGTAGTCCAGTGAGGCTTAACTTATGTGCGTTTCTTGACTATTTCGAGTCTTTGCAGTTTTCCTTTGTTTCCGCTGTGTTCCGCTGCTACTGTTAATCACGTCTAAGGTTGGCACATCACAAGTTGGTGTGTGTGTCCTTGGTGATCGGTTTAGAGGTTAGCTAGGGTTGTAATTGGGACATAGGCCAAGTTCTTGTGAAGAATTTTAATTGGCTCTCATTCAACCCCCCCCCCCACCCCCCACCCCTCTGGTCGCCTTCTCGTTCCTTCATGTTCTGACTACAAATTAGGTCTATTCTATGTACTTTTACAATTTACTCTAGAAGCATTTCAAAATTGTTCCGATAACAAATATGTAATGTTCTAGGTACCAATTATATTGTATGTCTTCTTCTAAGAATGCAGCAGTCAGAGATTTTATCTAGAATGTCGGATCCTCTTCTTGAACTCTTATCCAAAAGTTGGATTCAACATTATAAATTTGATTCAAGAACTGTTGAAATTTCAAAATAGAATTTCAAGTTATAAACCCAAGGCTTATTCTTTTTCTTTGAACTATAACTACTCTGAATTTCTTACTGCAAATCTGATTCATTACTTGCAGCTATGATTCAAGAATTTTGTTTTAAGATTCCTTCAGACCTACAATGGAAGTAGTGTTCAGAACTTCACAAATGTTAGTAGTACTTATTAAAATGATTTTTCATAATTTCTTGCTGCAACAATCTCATTGTTTGCTGTTCATATTAGGTTGATATCAATCCATTATGTCAGAAGCTTTTGCATCAGCTCGTAACATATGATCACAATACAACTAATTATCCCCTTGTCCTCAATTTCTTGCAGGTAGTTCTTCTTTCTTATCAAATATATTCTCTTATATAAATAATGCAAATGTCTTATACTGTAATAATGTAATTCTCTTTTCCCCCCTTAGAATCCAGGTGTATAGATTCAAGGAACAATAACTAAGGAATGGAGAGAAATTTTTGGAGATGCTCTTCGCTTTTAATTATTTATTCAAGACAACTTAATGTAAATGAAAATATGTACTATGTCTAAAATGTTCAGACTTGTTATCACTTGATCTAAAATGTTCAATCTCAGTTGGTCTTAGCTGGAGATGAGAAATATGTTCAGACTTGTTCTCCGTTGATCTTAGCTGGAGATGAGAGATATATTCAGACTTGTTCTCAATTGGTCTTAGTCACAGATGTTCTAGGTTGCTTTAGTAATTATTCTCGACTGTTCTAGTACTTGTTCTCAATTAGTATATAAATTATTCTCAACTAGTAAATATTCTCAACTCATCTGGTAAATGTTCTAAGCTGGTTGAGTAATTGTTCTCATTTACTATAGAAACTAGAAAATGTGTGTGGCATTGCCGCGCTTGCAATTTTCTGACTTAGATAATAACCATGTATTGGCAATTGAACGTTCATGGGATAAGCACTATAACCTGAAAAAATTAAAAAGGAAGAAATCTCACTTTACGGATGAGACTGCAATGAAACATTCATTCATAGTATAAGCATTGTCACCAGGGAAAATTAGAAGGGAAGAAAGTTCATATATCTAGTAGATTCAGTTGTTGGACCAATAGTGTTTCAACCATCGGTTTATAGTCCAATTGCGTTTTAACCATCCATTTTCAGATTTTGTAGATTTACCATCCAGTTTTGAATCTGAAACTTAATTTTACCATTGGGGGGTTAACAGAGACTAACAGTGTTAAATTGCATGGGAAAAGACCAAATTGCCCCTTTGGAGAGAGACCAAATTCTGATTTTGATTAAAAAAATTAGAAGTTTTTGATAGAAATTTAATTCTAGACAGATTTTAGAAGTTTTTGAATCTGTTTTTTTTACAGATTCAAATTTTTTGACAGACAACAACAACAACAAAGTCTTTTTATCCCAAGCAAGTTGGGGTAAGCTAGAGATGAAACCCATGGGGACCCAAAAAAGGAGAGACAAAGAAATAAAAGCCAAAAGAAAAAAAAGGAACCCAAAAAAGAAAAGACAAAAACAAAAGGACACAATCCAAAAGAAAAAAAATGAGTAAGCAAGAAGGGAGAAAATAACAGATCATGGTTCCGGCACGTCTATTGCTAGTCTCCAAGTGCTCCTATCCATAACTAACTCCTTAGGGATATCTCACTTCTTCAAGTCTCTCTTAACTGACTCGTCCCAAGTTAAGTTGGCCGGCCTCTACCTCTCTTAACATTAGCATCTCTCTTTAGAACTGCACTACGCACCGGCGCCTCCGGGGGCCTCCGTTGAACATGTCCAAACCATCTCAACCACAACAAGCATTTCTACAGTATTTGTACCATCAGCATTTCAGCAGCAATAGAAGTTCAACAAAAGCACTTCAGGTTTCAACAACATCAGCAAGCATGTTCAACAAGAGCTACATGTCCAAGACAAGAAGATGTAATACCGAGATTCAATGGAGCTTGCAGCAGTCACCACAACCTCCTCCATTGCCTCTGCCTCCCTTGCCTCCCCAGACGCGATGCGATGCTGCGAGCTCACCCGACCTGACACCGCACGCTCGCGCCCACCGTGCGCTTGCGCCCGCCGCCTCGCGCCAGCTGCGCGCTTGCCCGCCACGCGCCCACCTCGCCCGTCGTCGCGCGCTTGGCCGTCGTGCGCCCTCGTCACTCGCCGTGCGCCCGCCTCACCCGCCGCGTGCTTGGCCACCGCCACCATCGTCCGGGTAGGGTTAGGGTGAGGAGTGTGGAGAAATAGAGTCGGGTGGGGGCGGGGGTAGAATAGTCCGAGGTGTTTTTTCCTTTTTTTCAATTTGTTTTATTTTGTTTATTCGGTATCCACTCACGCCGTTTGGAACAGATGGCTAACGTGTGGTTCGTTTTTCTCTCGCGATGGTAAATCGCAAAATTTTAAAACTGATGGCGAAATCGCAATTGGGCTTCAAAATCATGGCCGGAACACTATTGTCCCTTTGCATTATTATTTTCTCACGTTTATACAAAGCCAAGCTGAATGGATTGCTAGGTAACAAAAGCAAAGCACATGGTCTCCCTGGCTGTTCCTCAATAGTTATGTCTGAGAAAAAAATATAGAATTAACAAACATAATTTGTTTCAGTGTAACTACTGGTATCGCTATTATTGAGTATTGAAGTTACTTGTTGCAATGAAGCATGGTTAAATCCTTAACCATTTGGAGTCTGAAGATAGATCAAGGTGGAAATTTCTTTTGAAAGCTATATTAGTTGCAGCAGATTTATGGGTGACACTTAGTTTTAGTTAGACAAATTAAAGCAGTGATATGTGTTCAACATGATGGCCAAATAAGTTGGCGATAATAAGTTGGAACTAAGAAGCTACAATTTCTAGTCGAGCTTGCAGTGATCAAAGAATACATGTACGAAGAAGTAGATCAGCAAACTTCTTTCAGCAGTTGATCCAAAATTCAGATGTTTATTATATACATTTTTGTGTAGTTAATCATTATGGAACTTTGACAAACCAATAACAGTACAGGTCGCAGTCTCGGATCATGCATGGAGCAGAGTTTGATTGCTAGGCTTGCTATATATTCAAAATATTATACACTCCCTACAATGTGAAAATTTAGATGAAACCGAGAGAGTATCTAACCAGCAAAGCATCCAATCAGCAATTAAACGAGTTGGTGGGTTTGGAATATCCTCTTCTGCTGCTCCAAAAAAACAATAGGTTGCAATATCGCCGTTGATAAACTCAACAAAACATTAAAATCAAGTGATGCCTTTCAATATTTTCTTTGAAAATATGTTTGCACATTTTAATGATAAGTTGATTAGATTAATGAGAGCAATATGGCTAAATTGAAATGTAACTTCTGCCTTGTTCATATTTTATCCAACAGTTAAGGCACATCAAGGTGCAAATAGAGAAGGCCACTTTACCTTTACAATTTGATTATCAAAGGTTGTTTGTCTGGCTGGCTTGTGCTTTCCCTGCATCACATTACGTAATGCCTAGTGAAGTGTTCTTTATGTGGTGGACGTTAAGGTATGAAGCAGATAAGCAGCAGCAGGAGAAGATTTATATCTGCATGCCCTCCTCATTGCTATCGTAAGTATTGTAGGCGCCACTGCCTAGGCCTTTGTTGCCCCGCTGCTGCTTCCATAGAGCGATTGGGAGCATGTGAGCATGTCGCTGGACACGGCATGCACCTCAGCTGCGTGCTGGTCGTGGCCAGCTTTCGCACCATAGCATTGTATGCGACAAAGCTCCCCTTTGGCATTTCATCGAACATGTCTCCCGCGTGCAGTGAGACGACGCGCACATGTACGCTAGCTGCTCAACCGCATTCCTATATAAAATCGGTGTCAAAGTCCCGTGTGTGAGCCCGGCCAAAGCTTCCTTGTCATTCCTTGCCCGACTGCCTTAAAGGCAAAAGTGAAGTAAACGAAATCAATGATACACAGGAATGGCGTGTGGATGGCCGAGGCAATACAATCTGTGTGCGTATTGGTCAGTGGAAGCAAATGAATCAAGAAACCTGCTGAATGGGCACGCCGGTGAGATCCGCCGGCGCCATCTTTGCAGGTCCAAGAGTGACGATGATGCTCCCCGTAGCTTGTGGGGGAGGGCGCACTACGCTCAAATCAAGGTCGCGGCAAGCCGGTGGTGGTGCTGAGGGTGAACGGGGCAGTGACGGTGGAGCGCACCAAGCATGGCGGCGTTGTCTTTTCTATTTTTTCGAAATTGACAGGCATCAATGGTGGCGGGAGGGAGACGAAGAGCAGTGCGTGGGAGGGTCTCTTCGTAAATATATTATTCTACATTTCACAAGGGGTCTGGAGGAAATCATGGTAGATTCAAAACTAACGGTCCATTTACGTCCGCGGGTAAATCGGACGGTCTAATGGCGTGGATTGGTTCTTTTGTGAGAAAATACACGCATTTTAATTTATAATGATTGTTCCTTAACTGGTAAATGTTCTCAACTGTAAATGTTATCAGGAAGTGTAGTAATTGTTCTCTACTGTTTTAGTACTTATTGTCAGTTAGTCTAATCATTATGTTTAATTGGTAAATATTCTCAACCGGTCTAGTTTTAATCGGACAGTCTAGTAATTATTCTCATCTTTTATTGTAACTCAAACGTGCTGCTCAGAAAGGTCGAAAACACGCGGCTGAAGAAAGCAGAGAGGAAGAGAGGCGAAAGCATACGCGGAACTAGAGCGGTCCAAACGAGCGGCCCGACACGTTTAATATAGGGCTAGCACGGTATACGGGCCTTTTCGGCCGTGCCACGACAGCCCGCGGGCTTGACTGCCGATCCATGGCACAACACGGAATTGTCTAAACATGTCGGGCCAGCCCATTAAACACGACGGGTCAACTGAGAACGATGGCCTAATTAGAATTGAGGGTGCTAAAATTACGAAAATAAGATGTTGGGGAGAGGAATTGAACCAGAGACCTCTACACCAAGCTAGAATGACTTGTTGTATGCAATGAAAATAGTAATTCTTTTAATATATTTTTAAATGAGTCATATCGTGCCGGCCTTGAGACCTACTCCTCGATCCAGATAAGACCCTTACCATCGGACCGTGCCGGTACAGACCTTAAAATCAATGGGCCGTACCGGATTTCTGCCGTGCTTCTTTTTAAGGGCTTTGCGCCAGCTCACTCGGCCCGGCCTTTTGAACAGCTCTACGCGGAACAGTCTACTGGGCTGGGAGGACGGAGACAGTCTACTGGGCCGCGAGGACGGAAACAATCTACTGCCACGGACCGAAAGAGTCAGGCCGGCCAGTCCCGCAGATATTATTGTCTCAAAAAAAAAAGTCCCGCAGATATTATAAACCGCGCGGTAGATATTCACTACCGCACGTGCGGTGTCGAACGGGTCCCCGCCGCGACCCGTCGCTGGGTTCGTTCTGTTCAGTCCGGTTACGTCCGTGAGCGCACCACAGGTGACAATGGCCGCCGCCGGGAAACGGGGAGAGGAAGGCATCAACTCAAATTCTGCAAGAGCGAGGAGGAAGATTTCGAGGGAGCGGCCAGGTGTGTTCTTTCAGTCGACTAATTATTTGCTTACTTATCCGTGGATCTATGTACTTACCTTGACCTAATTGCGCCATTATCAGATCACTCGATTTCGGTTTTCTGCGTCCCAATCCTTCGCTGCTCTATTGAGCCTTTTGCTGTACCCAATTTGCGCATTCTAGTTAGTTTTCCGGCGACTGTGCACTATTGACCGACATGCTTACCTACTACTAGTGGTGATTTCAGGATGCGGGAATCGGCGGTTGGTTGGATCTCACTTCCCCAGGTTTACAAGGTTCTTTAGTCTCCAGGAGATGTTCTTTATTCGAAGAAGGAAGATAAAGAAGGATCGGCAGCAGGAGGAGGCACAGGCATGTAAGTAACTCACGCTTCCTTCGCAATTTAAGCTACAGTAATTTCACAAATGATTATGACTTTGAAATTGGGATTTGTTGCAGCTAACCAATAGACATGTGTTATTCTCTTCAGATGCAACCGTGCGATATGTTGCTTTTTATTTTAATTCTTTAAAGTACCAGTCTATCTGGATTGGTTATTTACTTAACGACGTGCATGGTATTGGGTTTTTTGTGTTGGGCTGTCTGGACGGTAATGTAAGTATCAGATACAAAGCTGTTTATGCAGTCAAGCAATCAAGCTTGGTGGTTAACTATGCACTAGTTTGTTTTATTCGTACAAGTATTGTGCTTAAATAGACACACAAATTCCTTTCCTTAAGATCAGTTCTGAGTTGAATATGTGTCTCAACTAGCTCATGCTTGATGACCTCTAAGAGTCCTGTTTTTATTTCTTTTTGTTGCTGCACTTGCTTTCTTCCAATCTAATTAAAAAAGTGGAATACATGAATAGAGTTAGTAAGTGTTGTAGTCTGGCTAAGTACTAATTAAAGAAGTGGACAAGAACTAGGTAATTTGTTGTGCTCTGTTACAAAAGTGTGAGATGCAATAATCACGCAACTTTTATATGCTCCCATTCAATCTCTTTTGCTCTTTCATACGAATATATTTTTATAGCTGTCAACTTTCTAGTCCCCTTCAGACCAAGTCTTATGACCATCTTTTATACGGTACTTACCCAAATTGGAATCGTGGAATCAAGGTTCATACTAGGGATATATGTGTAGGTTCATTTGGAACTGTCAGCTGAGATATTCCTTAGATGTGAATAAGTGATAGTGATTATATATCTACTCCCAAGAGTAGTTACTCTCACTTCAAAAACTTAACTTGTGTACGCATTTATCATTTGGTGTATGTACACATACCTAAAATAAGATTTTCAAAGTGATAACCATGAAATTATTTTAAAGGTCTATTATTTGTTAGCATATGGACATATATCGGCATATCGCAAATTCGCAATACTGCTATATAAAAGTGAGTATCTCCGCATAATTTATGTATCCCAATAAAAAAAGTGAGTATGTTCACATACGCTCTTGGATAGTATAGTATGACCACATACTGAATTTACAAACCTCAAGTATGTAAAGATATTCTCTAGATTGTGAGATACTCACGTGGGAGTAGCTACTCCTGAGATTAGGAAAATATGTATACTGTAAAACGTTGGGGTAAAGAAAAGGTTAGTTTGTGAATATGTGAACAAATATCTCACAATGGTGCATACATACATGGATAATTCTGCACAAAATAACTATAGCAGGGGATTTGAGTTTCTACCTGAGCTTTAAATATGTGTGGCGTGCATGGAAAACCAGATGTCCATTATACTGACCATATACATCTGCTCTTGAAAAAAAAAGGCTCTTCGGACCATTGTTATAATGTGTACCCAGTGTTCACTTACTACTCTAAGTAATGATCATAGGACTTAATCATACTAACTCTTCATTAATCAACTTGTGCGAAAATTGATGGAAATGTGAATAATGATATACTTGTGTGTTATTTAATCCATTATTTTCATGCATGGTGTCAAGATGGAATTTTGATAATTATAGTAGGTAACACAATAATTTTGATTGTAGCATTGTTAATGTTTTTGTATGTCTGATATACTATTTTAATGTGGCAAGTCTAAATCTTCACATGAAATTATTAGTCAAGATCACTAAGTTGGGCCGTACTTCCCTCTTATAGCTGGACTGATGGATAAATGGTTGTTTGTAGTCATCTTTTGCCTACTTTTTCTTTGTACCATATATGAATTCACATATTTTGCAACAAAAATAAATTTTTTTACTGTCTGTGAAATATATGACAATGATGATTTTGGATGCAGATAGCACTGGTTTTTGGAGGGATCCAGATGCTATGTTTTGCAGCATCTGTGGAGAGGACAAGAGAAAACATTTGGAACTAAGGTGCCCTACAACTATCTTTCACCTGCTGCATATTCTCCCTGCAAAGCACGGCTCGCTCTTTGGGGCAACTATACTACTACACTTCGCTACAAGTGTGCGAGGCATAAAGAAGAAGAGCAAAGAGAACCCCCTGTGCACGACGAAACAAATTCCAGGTGCCTGGGGTTCTTGCGGTGCTTTGTGCGCGTGAATAACCTGCCAGAGCAGTGCAACCCAGAGGAGCTTGCAGCGCTTTTCAGCCGTTTTGGGCCATTGCTGATGTGGCATGTAGCGATGCACGGGGCTGGGGTCTGCAAGGGGTTTGGTGGCATCGTCTTCCAGAATTGCGACCATGCAGATGAAGCCATCGAGGCGCTCAACTGCCATAACTTTGGTAACCATAACCTGCGAGTCGATTGGGCTTATCCTTGTCTCAACTGTTGAAAGGACCAGTTTGTAATGTAATTATATTCCTTATGGAGGATAGTCTTTGATAAGCTGAATCCAATATTCACTCCCATCTGGAGTGGCTAGTTACTGTGTGGTGTGGTCTCTATCAGTTGCTACTCTTATCAGTGAGAGGCTATCAGCATCTTTCCCGTTTAAAGATGAAGTAGTTAATATTTAGTCTATGTACTTTTCCAGCAATTAATCAAATTTTAAGCATGTTTAGCCTGCTCATTGATTAATTTTTGAGCATATTTTGTTTATATAAGTATACAACTAGCTTCGTATTTCAGAGTGGCTTCACAGTATGTTAGTTTATACATAATAGCTATATTGTCTAACAAAAGTGAATAAAAACCAAACTCTAGTGTTGTTATAATATCAAGCTGGTTACCCCACCATAAACGCCTGTTTTATTTTTTCTTTTGTATAAAAAAGGAAGGCCAAAAGCCTTTGATTTTAATAGTGGCAGGGGCATGTTTTATTTATTTATTTTAAAATGGTATTTACTTCTATTACTTAGTTGCTAACAAATCTTCCGCAACAATAACATGGATACAAAACCGGAAGTGAGCTTAGCTTGTGCTCCTCCCCTTCAACACACACGGTCTAGTACCCCAGTGTCGTAAGCGCATGAGCAGCCTTATTACATTCTCTAGCCTTAAAAACACAATCACCAAAAGTCAATTTTTTTTTGCTTGCGCCAGTAATTTGAACTCGGCGATGAGACCACCCACACCCACTGCAGAAGCATTGAACGCCTTCGTCATGTCAGATTAACCAACCTGATATCATAGTCCAGCACTGGGTGACCAATATCCAAATTGATGGCTTCTTAAATACTATCAAGACAAGCAATTCTCTCTGCTTTGAAGGAGTCTAGCAGATGATTAACTCGGCCTCGGCCTGCAGTCACAACATCCCGTATAATGAAACCCCAGTCACCCAATGACGAGTCAGGTTTGAAAGAAGCATCACAGGTTCAGTTGGAGGGTACACCTTGTGAAGTCTGCGCGCTCTTGCTGTGTCTTTCTTTCTTTCTTTCTTTTCTGACACGCGCGTTGTTGGTTTCTTTGGCGTACTGAAAACCCTCAATGCCTCACAGCCTCAGCGGTGTAAATTTTGATACTTTGCACCATACCTTATGCCGTCCTATTCCTTTCCGTCTACCAAACCCAGAGCGGCAGAGCGTAATCACCATGACACCATCGTGAGCTGCTGATCTTCCTTAATACTCAATATATTCCACCACGGAACTTGCTGATGTCATCGCAGCCATAAGCTTCCGTTCAGCATCCAGATTGAGGGTCCAAATGTCTTAGTCTATTTGAAAAATAGATTCCCACCATCTTCATCTACTAGAGCAGAGACTCTGCATTTTGTGTCGATCTTCATTCCTTGATGAACAAGATTGACTCGCAGTGCCTGTTTTGAGCAAATCGCCATAGGAAGTGAGTTATTTTATTGGGGCATGGCAACTTCCAAATCTTCTTCGAGACACCTACCGGTGTCCTATTATGTAGTCAGCTTCGCATGCCTTGTACGCACTTCTGACGCTGATAAAAAACCATGCCACTTAATAGTATTCCCTCTGGTTTGCAGCTTTGACGTTAACGACTCCTAAGGATATTATTCAAAACAGAATGGAGCAACAAATACTCCCTTGGAATTCTTTTCGTTGATATTAAAACAAGACAGTGTAAATTTCCATGATTGCGCTATCTTGTCTACATCAAGGAAAAAAATTCGAAGGGAGCACATATTAAGCTGAAAACTTCTATCATACAACAATTGAAGGGTAAGCCCAGTCAATTCGCAGTTTACGGCCACCCACCTCATAGCCATTGAGCTTGTTGATGGCCCTCTCTCCATCCTCACGGTACTTGAAGACAACAACACCAAAGCTCATGAGGGTTTCAGAAGTGCAGCCACATATTTCATTGGTAAACCTCGGAACATCCCACATCAGGAGCGGCCCAAATGGGCTGAAGTGCTCCTCAAGGTCCCATTCATTGAACTCTGGTGGCAGGTTGCTCACTCGGATGAAACATTGCAAAAACTTACGACGAGTCCTTGTGCTAATTGTATGTTGTCCAGAACGGCACTTTCCTCTGCAAGTATCACTAAAGTATCGCCCATAGATGTAGTTGTAAGGACAGAAGTGCTCCTCGTGGTCTTCCACTCCACAAATATAGCAAATGTCTTGATCTGGAGACTTTGGGTAGGCCATAATACTAAATCGTCGCATGCCAGTAGTCCAATTTAGTTCTGTTGTCAGCATGAACACAAATCAGTAAATATAATAAAACCGTCATGACCATGTCAGCAACATGTAATCGAAAGATATAAGTTTACATATGTATAGTCTATATTGCAAAAGGTAAGAAAAACAATCAAACCGTTGTCCTACTACTTATATTCATTCTTGATTTATTTATCAAATTCCTGTCCAAATTGATTTCTATAGGGATCGCAAGTAGCTAACTTGCAAAAAGAGATGGAACAAAGTTTATGTATGAAGGTGCATATATTTAAATAATCAAACAGATATAGATACTAACTTACAAAAACAACATGTTGCTAAGAAAACTCCAATTAATATGTGGAAGGAACCCATCATGTGAAGCAGTGGCGGACGCAGGATTTTCAATTTGGATGTACATACTTCATAGCAACCAAACAATTATCCCATAACAAAAGTTTGAGATCTAACAAATATCCCCTCAACTATATTATACTCAATGAGATGCTTAAAACAGGTAGGTTTGTTCAAAATTTTGAGCTAAAACAACTGGATTCTATTCTGTTTTTTATTATATAATATATTATACAAGAAATACATTGGAATTTTTCAGAAAAATTAGGTGTACATATGTACACTCATGACCATATACTGCGTCCGCCCCTGATGTGAAGGAACGGAATTATCTTTCAAGGGCAATTAGTCAACCAACTTGCCATCATCAAGGAAGAGTTCGCTGTTTGGATTTTATCAGCGCTAGAAGTCTCTTAGAGTCGATGCTCTTTGCTCCTTACTTTATATAGCTTTCATAACTCATAGTTGTTTTGATAAATACATAGACAGACAGATTCATTTATGCTACTTCTTTTCTGATAGATAGATCCGTTTATTTGTCTTCTTCTTTCTCAGTTTTGGTCATCTGACATTTGGCTCGTACCTATTTATTCTTACAAATAAGTAAAAGGCAGCTCATCTGCTTTTCAAATATGTTGCAATATTTTGTCAAAAAAAAACGTTGCAATATTTCACTGAATGCTTCTATTAGGTTAGGAGATTAGCATTCGCACGTGAGAATGATAAGATGCTTAAAACTGGTCGAGAAACAAAATCATTGGTGAAGATTAGGTAATTCGGTAAACCTAAATCGTCCCTTAGATTACATAGGGCACTGAGATTGGCACAACGTAAAGGGTAGATAAAATAGTTGAGACAAATCACAGCAGTGATGGGTAATTTGGTGGACCAAATACTCTGGGAAAATTAACAGAACGATTTAGAACGCACCTTCCCACTCAAACCGCTTCTTCGAAATCTTCTTCCTCCTCGTTTTTGCAGAACTTGGCTTGTAGATGGCTTTCTTCTTCCTACTCTCAGCGCGGACCATCTTGACCTATGATCCCTATGCTTGCCCTCCTAGGGCAGTCTCGAAAGAACTGGGGCGACGAGGTCGGCGACACTCGGCGAGGCAAAGGAGCGGCGACGCAACGCGGCGCGGCACCAGGGATGGTGGATGACCGTATAACCTAGACCTAAGGGCCAGGGCCCAGTTTGGGGGCCTTAGTCGCCCGACGGATATGTTTTTCCTTTTCTTTTAATTAGGAAAAAAGTCCGCTGTACATGATTTTTTTTTCTTTTAATTAGGAAAAAAGTCCCCTCTGTTCTGCCAACGTAAGAAAAGGAAAAAAAGAGAACGTAAAAAACGGCAAAAAGAAAAAGAAAGGAAAAGGGAAAAAAATCTGATCCGGATATTTTATCCTGGCATGATAGAGTCTGTTTCAGATCCGGATATTAGGTAGATAAACAAAAGAAAAGAAAAACAGGCATACGTAAGTAAAACAAAAGGAAAAGAAAAGGAACCGGAAAGAAAAAAGAACGGGGTCTTTGATCGGACCCATCATCGTAATGGGCGGAGCTACGTGTACTCGTCGGTGTCAGCTGACCCCGATGATTTTTGGTAAACTCAAGGTAAATCAATGCTCTTAGCCATGAATGACCCCATCGACTACAAGTGTTGACCCCAACAACAAGCTCGTCTGGCTTCGCCCAACTGTCAAGGTAGAAGCACCCATGACTATTGTCGATGCTGCACGCAACGATGTTAAACTTGGACCCTTCGCAGATAGGGTCAGAGCATGGGGTGAAGTAGTTGGTTCTGGAGGTCGAGGGGTCGAACAACGGGGATGGCTAGTCTAAGCAGACTGAGCAGGGCTTGCACTGCGTCCAGATGAGGCTGTTGTCCGTGTCCAGCATCAGCATCGCGTGCTGCAGCTGCGGCCGCGGCATGCCGATGGCGAAATAGATGAGGTACTCGATGCCGGGTGCCACAGACGAGGTCATCGTCTCATCGTCATCGGGTGGCCATGGTTGCCGCCGCCGCGATGGTGACATAGGCCGGCGGCACGGGCCCTTGAACGAGTGGCCATCCGGCTGAGCAGCTTCCACTTGGTGAAACCACGCCCGCTGTCGATTTGGGTCAGCCGGTCAGGTCGACCCAGATGGAGATGGTGATGCCGGCGGGCGAGATGATCGATGTGGTAAGCAACATCGTTGACAAGAGGGAGCTGGCCCCAAATGGTCTTTTGTTTCAAAGACTTTTTTGAAAAAATATATGTAATCTGATAATAATTTAAAAGTAATAATTTAAAATTTTAAAATATTCAGATCCGTAATAACGCACGAACATATTGCTGGTCTGGAATTTTAAAAGTAGTAATTCAGGTTTCTTTTTAGGCAAAACACAAGAGTTATATTAATTTCCAGCAGGATTATGATCTTTCAATACCTTTCAATACAAGATCTCGAAGCCAGCTTGAGCCACCATTTAAGACTGAAAACAATCTAGCACTTGTATTTGGCATTCCACCTTACAAACAACATGCAGTGATCTCCCTAGCTCTTGTATTTCATTTCGAGGACCACAGATGTGAGATCTATTTGTATCGCCTTCACGCACTGCGTTGACTACTGAGATGCAGTTCCAAGATGATCTTGTCAAAGCCCTTCGCTACTGCTAAGGAAAAGCCATCCCTTGCCGCAGTCGCTTCTGCTGTGACCTGTGAGAACAACTAGAAGGTGTTCAAGCCATCTGCTCTCCGCCGCGATCAGTCCGCCCCCTTCATCTCTGATCAGCGCACCTGCAGCTCCCCTGAAAGTATGTGGATCAAAGGCGCCAACCGTGTTAACCTTGACCCATCCAGTTTCAGGCGGCTTCCATACCTCTTTACGCTTCACCCGGTCCTCCCCTTTCGTCTCCATACATACCATGTCCTCTAGCATCTTGGCAACATGGATGGTCGCCGCCTTGGAGTCCCAGCTCTAAGCACCACGGTTTCAGGCATTTCTCCCGGACCAGAGGGACCAGACGCCGCAAACCATTATTCTTGTTGCCTCCTGGCTATGACCTTCAGATATAACATCTTTCGCCCAAGACGCAGGGTGGTATTTTCACCCCCGTGGTCTCCTTCCCCGCCTCCTCAGAACCTCCTTGCATATGTGCATTCCAACACAAACATGATAGAGGCTCTCCTCCGGGCTTCCACATGGCTCGCAGTGCCCCTCTTTGATTACATGCCTGCGACGCATTGATGACAAGAAATTGTTTACCACTCCCCACAAGAATATCCTCACCTTGCGTGCAATTTGCATCTTCCACAAGACTTTCCACCACATTGATTCATCCAATGTCCCAGCACTGCCTTCCTTCTGGACCCGACGCTGCTCCTGATCCTGCTTCAGGATTTGGTATGCCGAACGCACTGGGTAATTTCCATGTCTCTCAAAAGCCCAGGCTAACACATCTTCCTCACCGTGCCTGCCTAGTTTGAGCTTCCATTGCGATAAAAGAATTTCTCACTAATAGTTCATCCCATACACTTGTACCTGGGATAAAGAATTCATTCAGCCGACCAACTTGCACATCATCTAACCGGACACGAGGTTTCAAGCCCGGGATACCCTGGACCCAGTTGTCCTCCCACACGTGCCAAGTGTCTGAGTTGTTTCTCTTCCTCGTAGCCGATAGAAAGTATCCATTTAGATAATGCTTTCCCTTGATCACCTTGGTACAAAGAGTAGACGAACGTGTAATGAGTCTCCACCCTTGCTTACCCAGCATGGCTTTATTGAAGAGTTGGAGATCTCTAAATCCCATTCCGCCCTGTCCTTTGGGTAATGTAAGCTTGGACCATTTTTTCAAGGAATCTTATGGCTATCTAGTGAGCTTCCTGTTGACACTTAAAAGTGCTGTTAAACACGAGCACGTCTTTGTGCGGATTTGCAGCAGCAACTCGTTGTGCCGGCAGTGCAAACCAGCTAGAGGTTTGGCCAACCGGTCAGACCGGTTTTCACGGGTCGCCGTGATTACAGAGATTAACGAGGAATTAACAATGGTGACCCAAGAAAGGAGGTAACTATCACCGTTACGTGGTGAAATACGGCTAGGTTTACAAGTAAACCAACAAAAAGGTAAACAATGCCTTATGTGACGAAGAACGGACTAGTTTACGAGCAAACTAGCAAAGACCGTTGAAGCTTTCGCCCGGGTGGGACCCCATCAGGGCGTGGACGTCGTCGGTGTGCCCTAGTAGTCTAGGACGCCATCTCTCGTCATAGAGATCAGAAGACGAACAACATGGAGAGGTTGGAAAAGTAGGGTAAAAAGAGAAAGATATAAGTAAATTGATAGATTCAATTGGGGTTGTTGTTCCTCAATCAGCCATGACCCTTTATATATGCAGGGTGGGGAGGTCTACACCCGTGGGACGCAAGAAACAAGCCATAAACCGACCTAAACTCAAGTCACGTCCTCAATTCGGACTTCTCTGTCAAAAACCGGTCAGACCGACCTCAATAACTGGTCAGCCCAGGTCTACGCCAGGAAAAACCGGTCTGACCTATACGTCAATTCGGTCTGGCCGGTTTTGACTGGCAGCCGATTTCCAATTTGCTATAACTCTTACACCCGAGCTCCGAATAAGGCGATCCATATATTCATTTCGATTGTCTGGACGAAGGCTTCGTAATAATGAACTTAAATATACCATTTGACCTCATCTTTATTCGGTTTTCAAGCCTCCTTGTGTCTTCAACAAAAATGGTGCCGAAGGATCTAGAAACGATCTATAGGTCCTGCACAACACATATAGATGCTAAACTTGCAGAAACATTATTATTAGTGCAAAACTAAATATTTTAGCTATTGTCTCACATACTCAGCATAGGCCAATTTTTGTTGTCAACATATGCCCCCCTGTTTTCTGGTAATGCTTGCATACCAGAAAATATTCTTCTTGAACTAAAATTGTCTAAGAGCGATGATGCATACACATCGGCCATAAGAATGGTCTTTAATCTTGAATAAACATATGAACATAGCTGAAATAAAAGTCCAAAGAGGTATACAAGTTCATGATTACTCACCCAACAACTATTTCGGCTTTTTCAGCGATTAAACATATTCAATACTTGACACATGTGATGGCTCCATTTTTAGCATACTCAAATGTTCTTACCCCCCGAGCATTCAAATATTCCCGAACGATGAATAGTACTACTCATCGGCCACACATAAAACTTTATGACCCACCTACATGCTGACATCATAGTGAACCAAACTTAAGCTCCTCAGAGCAAAGAATTCATTATTCGGCAATAAAACATACCATCTATTAAAGTATGCAAATACATCAAATGTCGAACTTCTTTACCTACTCCTTCCCTATTATGTTGTAGATCACCATTGAAGACTCTATGTGACAATGCATTTGGCATAGTAAACATTTGGAGAATTTAAAAGTTGAATTGCCACGTTCAGATCAAAGCCGGTCTGGCCTCTTTCAGAAACCGGTCAGACCTGTTATCAGAATCTACGGTTTTCCAAATATCATAACTTTCACATTTAGTGTCCAAATTAGATGATCCACATATCCATCTTGATTGTCTCAACAAGATTTACACATTGGTGCAATCAAATTGACCATACGACAAATTTCAAAAATCGGTCTAAAACAATTAGCTAAACCAGCTCAACCGATGTTTGAAACCTACTTGCTTTGGTTTTCATAATTCTGATACTTATCAAGGAACAGTTTCGGATCATGGTAAAATTAATGTGTCTAACTTATAACCAGATGCTACTTCTATCAAATCAACAATTTTACTATTGGCATGCCTAAGTATGCAACAAATGATATATGTTCTAAGCAAATGTCAAAATACTCAGCAATTCAACCTCAATCTATACACCTTATTAATTTAGGTGAGTCCGTCTGCCCCATGCCATGTTTCGGTGTTGGTCTGAATACAAGCCACAAAATTAGAGATTCAATCCAAATCGGTTTCGTACCTTCCATATCAAGCACTAAATTCAAAAAAATCATAAATTCCTCGTACGGAGTTCAAATGAGCCAAACTCAGACTCTATCGCCTAGCCCTCGAAAAGTTCTACAACTTTGTTATTCAATATAAGTCAAGATTCCACCGTTTTGGGTTCCAAATTTATGATGCAAAAATATTTATTCTGATTCAGACTCATCTGCGATGGTCTCTGTGCAGGACCCATATCTCCTATCTTCGAAGACCAAATAATATAATCCACATATGTTCCGAAAAGGTCTCGACGAGGTCTACAACTTTCGTGTTTTAACTTTTCTCATTAAAGTGTGTTTTCAAGTCCAAAACTGCATCGCAATGTAGTGTTGTTTCTATTCTACGTGAATTAATTTTTACTATTGGATAAACCTTCTAGAAATCTTTAGCCATTGGGTCATGACCTTGGTCTTGCATATTGGGCTTCATAGAGGTACAATGGTGTCTTGTAGGCGTCATGAGCTTATGAGAATCCCTTTTTGCATGGCGAATTGAGCTTCATGTCGGTACTACTCATATTTGAGCATTTTTTTAATACCATTTCACTTAATTTTACAACATAACACTCAAACGACACTACATGTGAAAATCGTTAACATCAGAGGTAAAAAAAATATTTATGATAAAAATATGATAAAAATGATAGAAAAATTGTTCCTTATGACATATAAAATTACACACTAAGAAGCACTAACAATAATATAAATATGATTTTTTATGTAAAAAATATCAACAATTATATTATGTCAATAATTTACGTTTAAATTATAAAGCGTGTTTTATTTTTTTTAAACCCGTAGAAACGCACGAGCATTTTGCTAGTATATAATATAACCGAAGTAAAATTCAAAAGATCACAGAAATATAATGCTCATAGTTACTTCGGTTTTATAGCAATAGTTAAAGCATGCAATGGTTCGAAAACTACCCTCCATGATAAAAGACCCATAAGACATCCAAGGATCAAAATAAGGCCAAGAGGGTTAACCGAACATAACTGAAGGCGTATTTCATGATATAGGCATCGCTAGTGTTGGCGAAGAATATATATTATGCAAGGACCAATAATTTTGATGATTTGGTGCAAACCTTTGACTTGGTAGATTTTTTCTTGCTCTTCTCTTTTTCTTTGTCTCTTTTGCACCATGCACTTGAATATGATCCTTGTTATGAACCTGCACACTTCCTTTAGGAACCCACGCCATATTCTTCTCCTTCAACTTCTTTGCACTTAGCCTTTCCAATTTTCTCACCTGCCAACTAGATAATCCGAGTGGATGCCTCGGTTGTGCTCCTGATTTTGATGTTGGCAATTCTTCTTTGGTCTTAGACACCTCAAATTTCTTTGGTTCAGATTTGGCTTTTTGTGTATCAACAGATTGTTGTCTCATCTCTTTACCAATATTAGCCGATGTTCTTATTGTCACATTCGGCTTTTCAAAAGTTGAGGATAGATCTGAACTTTTATCTTTACGACCATCCCTTTTGACACGATATACTTGTTTAACTGTCGTTTTCTTCTCTTGAACTCCTAACCGATTTGTTTGATCAAAACGGTCTTTGCAATGTGGTTTTCTTTCAATGGACGACTTTCTTGGTTCTACATTGTAAAATTTATGAGGCGCAGAATATCATGGAGGTGGACACCATGAACCATACCAGCTCCATGATAAATAAGGATGAAAATCTGTATGAGGCAAAACATATGACATTGATGCAACCGACATATAAGGATGATATGACTTTGAAGCACAAAAATCATTCATTTTTTGATTCCACTCTTCAAATTTTAACTTTGGAGGTGACCTTGATTGCTTAATCTTGCTTGGCCGATAAGTATTCTTTGCATCTCTCACCTTCACATATTTGGCCATAGGCTCTTCAAAAGTGACCTTTCGCCTTTTCCCTTTACACCTGAACTGGCCTTTATCTCCTTCTCTCCTCTGTGTATGAATTTCTGAAGATGGATGAGTTTTCACTTTTTCTGCCAAAACAGGTCTGACTGGTTTTGGAAGCCGACTTGACCGGTTTTAGGAACCCGATCTGTCTAGTTGGAGAACCGGTCTAACCGGTTTTGGAACCACAGATCCATATTTTGCCATATGAGATGTCAATTGGTCATGTAATATGTGTGGAGCCTCTTGCTGCCCCCTAGTACTTTATGATTGTTCATAGGGTATTGAATTTGAGTGATTAACTACCAGCTCTTCACTTTCACATGAATCGGCTTGTGATGGCCGATTTGACAATATCTTGTCATCATGACCAATTGAAATAACCTGGTAATTTTGTTGCACATTTGCAAAACTCAATTGTCCTTTATCAATGGCCGATTGGACAATTTGGCGAAACATATTGCAATTCCTAGTACTATGATCAAAATAATTATGCCACTTGCAATATTCTCGCTCTCCTACCTCTTGAGATGATGGTATGACTTTGTGATCTAAAAGCTTAATAAAATTGTTCACTAACAAACGATCAAATAGATCATCACACAAAGTCAAATCAAAAGTATATTTTATTCTCTTGAGCCAATTCTTTGATGTAAACGGCTTTAAGGCAAAGCAAATGAATGGTTTAGAGTTTTCATCTACCCATTCGGGTATACCTTTTCTTATGTCTCTATAGTCCAATACTTTAGAATCGCCAACTATATCAGTATTGGTCTTTACGGTATTACTCAGTTTAGTTTTCTAGTTTTAATTCCAGAATGACCACAAGCAATCCAAGAAGATAATAATTTTGGCAATGATGATGAAGAAAGTTTAAATGCCAAAATATTACTACCGTCAGCCTTTCTAATTTTTTACAACGCACTTGCTAACACTAGTTGAAGGTACATAATTGCTAGCAAATAAATTACCATCCTCAATCGATTTCTTAGACTTATTTGAAACAATATCACTAATAGGTGTATCAATTGAAAGCATAGAATCTGATTGAGAATTAATTAAATTACTTGCAAAGCATACCTTATCAAATATGTTGGAGAGGTGTGGAAGCTTGATATGGATGACATCATGCATTACCTTTTGACTGGAGCTTGTGCCATCTTTTTCTGCACAAACTTGAAAGTTGCCTAGAGGGGGGGAGGGGGGTGAATAGGCAATCTAAAAATTAAACCTGAAAAAGCACTTAACTTGATCAAATACAGATACCGATGGAACTTCCGTCGGAAAGGATGGAACTTCCGTCGCCACGGAAGTTCTGTTAAATGACAGAACTTCACCAACCCTTTCTCTAAAACTTATTGAAATGTGGATAACTAAGAGAAAGAGATACAACACTTGATAGAATTGAAGATATAGCAATGCACACCTAGGGTTCTTTGATAGATAGCTAGCAACACAATCAACAAGTGAATCAAGCACAATAATATAAACAAAATGCACAAGCACAATATGAAAAGCGGAAATGTAAAGAGAGACACAAGCAATTAACCCGAGGTTCGGCAACCACACTAAGTAGTTCCTACGTCCTCGTTGAGGAGCCACACAAAGTGGTCGGGTCTCTCTCAACCCTTTTCCCCACCAAGCAATCATAAATATCATGCTCGAATTTCTTTCTTCACTTGATTATTTTTCTCCGGAGGCAAATCACACCTTTAGAAACATCCCCGTCTCACCACAACAAGTTGGGAGCTCAAGGACGACGCCTAGCCGTCTAGGAGACCAAGTCTCCTAGAGTAACAAGCAAATCAAATCTTGTTTGGGGAGGGAAAGATGTGCTCAAGCTTACGAGTGGATGGATTCAATCTTTTTGTGGTTGGATCTCTCTCTCACTTTGCTTGGAATCTCAAGAACAAGTTTGGGAGTGAGAGGGGAGAGCTCTAGCTGAAGAATGAGTGGAATGCCAAAATATCCAACCCTTCCCACGGGGGAAGGGGTAAGCTATATATAGAGCTCTCTCAAAAACTAGCCGTTGGGGAGTTTTCTGTGTTTGACAGAACTTCCGTGAGAACCCACGAAACTTCCGCCATTTCAAAAATAGCCGTTGCGTGAGCTTGGTTACAAGGCAGATGTTGTGACGGAACTTCCATCACTCTCGGGTTGACAAGGATTGAAGGCTCACAGAACTTCCGTGAGAGCCACGAAAATTCCTGTGACGTAACCGATAATTCTGGAACAATCGGCTTTTGACCAATAGAAGTTTTCCCTTTAGAATTGTTTTCTTGGTCTTTAGAGTCAAGCATAAACGTAATGAAAACTGATAAATGAGTGGATATTGTACTTGATGCTTTTATCTCCATATAGATGTCCATACAAGACGGCCACTCCTTAACCTGAACAGAACCTTGTTTGGTCTTTCGATAACATAAGAAGAATAATTTCTTTTGAGCCATTTCTTTCTCATGCTCCAACTCCTTCATTAAAGATGCATATTCTAAATTATCATCTATTCGGCTATGACTTTCAGCAACATATGAAGCCGAATTACTGGGCAAAGTGTATGCTACAGTATCATGTGGAGGTGTAAGCATGCTTGCTGAATTTTCATTGATTCGGTTACAATTATTACCAACATGAGGAACCGAATTATGAAAACTAGGACTAGCATATGGTGCTGAATATGTAGGTGTAACCTCCTTTTCAACACATTGTGTAGCATGTAGTGAGTGAGAGTAATTGACCGGATGATAAACACTTGTATGGCCATATGTATTATTCATCGGCATATGAATTTGTTGTGTTGCTGATGTATGAGAAAAAATAGGAGCATGTTGTATGTTGCTATTGACATTATAACTTAAAGCATGCATAGTTGACAGGCTCATGCATATAGGGACCATTCGAATAATTGTTAGCCGATGCAACGTATGTACTATCATTATATCTAGCAACATCAACATGAGAATTGGTTGTACTTACAAAAAATTGCTAGTCACTGAGGGCATGTTTGCATATTGTACCTCAGGCTTGTTGTAGTAATACTGCTGTGTAGTGCATGGATAGCCTGCCATGTGATTGTTTTTATTCTTTTGTTGATGAAATCGCAGCAACAAAATAACCTTGAATTCTCCTTTTCTTTGAAACTTTCAGCAATCAATGATCAAGCTCTTGGTTCCTTACTAGCAATACCTGTCCAATAAGCACAAAACAATAGGAGCAATGCAACGGTCTAGGGGACCAGATGCAATGGTGATGGCGTAACCCAACTAGTAGATCAAGTAAAAAATTTGCTTGGGTAGGAAAATTCGGTTATTGCAATAACCTGAAATATCGTCCCCAACGGAGTCACAAAAAGTGTGTTGACACTTAAAAGTGTCGTTAAACATGAGCATGCCCTTGTGCAGATTTGCAGAAACAACTCGTTGTGCCGGCAGTGCAAACCAGCCAGACCGGTTTGGCCAACCGATCAGACCGGTTCTCACGGGTCGTTGTGATTACAGAGATTAATGAGGAATTCACAATGGTGACCCAAGAAAGGGGGTAACTATCACCGTTACATGGTGAAATACGGCTAGGTTTACAAGCAAACCAACAAAGAGGTAAACATCACCATACATGACAAACAACAGACTAGTTTACCAGCAAACTAGCAAACACCGTTGAAGCTCTCGCCCGGGAGGGACCCCGTCAGGGCGTGGACGTCGTCGGTGTGCCCTAGTAGTCTAGGACGCCATCTCTGGTCGTGGAGATCAGAAGACGAACATCATGGAGAGGTTGGAAAGTAGGGTAAAAAAAAAAGATGTAATAAATTAATAGATTCGATTGGGGTTGTTGTTCCTCAATCGGCCATGGCCCTTTATATATGCAGGTTGGGGAGGTCTATACATGTGGGACGCAAGAAACAAGCCATAAACCGACCTAAACTCAAGTCACGTCCTCAATTCTAACTTCTCTATCAAAAACCGGTTAGACCGACCTCAATAACTGGTCAGACCGGATTGCCCGGGTCTACGGCAGTTAAAACCGGTCTGACCTATATGTCAATCTGGTCTGGCCGGTTTTGCCTGGCAGCCAATTTCCAATTTGCTATAACTATTACATCCGAACTCCGAATAAGGCAATCCATATATTCATTTTGATCGTCTCGATGAAGGCTTTGTAATGGTGAACTTAAATATACTATTTGACCTCATCTTTATTCGGTTTTCAAGACCTCCTTATGTCTTCAACAAAAATGGTGCCGAAGGATCTAGAAACGATCTATAGCTCCTGCACAACACATATAGATGCCAAACTTGTAGAAACATTATTATTAGTGCAAAACTAGATATTTTACCTATTGTCTCACATATCTCAGCATTGGCCAATTTTTGTTGTCAACACTTCCCCACCAGTAGTTTGAGATGATAGTCTTCATCTTGTCACACACCTTTGCTGGACGCTTCAAACAGCTCATAGGATAAGTCGGTACAGCTTGAGCATTCCACTTTATAAGTACTTCTCTCTCAGCACAACTTAGTGTATTCTCTCCCCACCCTGCACCAAAACCTCGCACCCTGCCATACACATAGTCAAATGTTCCATCCGCTAGAGATCCAACACTTGTGGGCAAGCCGAAGTATCTTTCGCCCAGAGCTTCAGTTTCAATCTGCAGTATTTCATGCACCATCTATCTTGATTCTGCCAAACAATTAGAGCTGAAGAAAATGGCGGACTTTTGCTTGTTCACCAGCTGACCAGAACCCCGGTTGTAGTCCTCCAAGATTTTCACAATTCTGGTTGCCCCCCTTGAGGTCGCTTCTAGAAAGATGAGGTAGTCATCGACAAACAGCAAATGGGAGATCCAAGGAGCATGCCAGCTTACCCTGATTCATCGAGAGATGTACGCCGGTTCGGTTCTTTCAACATACCCGACAGCCCTTCTGCGCACAGAAGAAGTAGGTAGGGGGGGAGATAAGGTCCCCATGCCTTGTCCCTCTCGTGGGCACAAACTGCGGTGATAGAGCTCCGTTCACCCGAACAGAAAACCTCACTGATGTCACGCACTTCATAACCAGCTGGCACCATCTGTCTGAAAACCCCAAGGATCGCATCACAGCCTCCAGATACTGCCATTGCACTCAATCATAGGCTTTCGCCATATCAAGCTTCATAGCACACGCGCCTTGCTTCCCCTTCCGGTGTCTCAGATAGTGGATACACTCATAGGCAATGACCACATTGTCACTCTGCTCCTCTTCAATTATCTTGTCCAAAATCAACCTTAATGGTCATTGCTTTAGAACAAATCTTATACAGCATTGTGCAAAGGGATATGGGCCGGAATTGTGTCAACTCTTGCGGGTTAGACACTTTTGGAATCAGCATAAGTAGAGTTTTATTAACAGATTCCGGCATGGCACCCCCATTAAGAAATCCCAGAACTGCCTCAGAGATCTCCCCCTTCACCAAGTCCCAGTGCCTTTGGGAAAAAACCCGTTGTAAACCCATCAGCTCCAGCCGATTTATTGGGCTTCATTTTGAATAGCGCTGCTTCAACATCCTCTGAAGTGGAGGGCCAATCAAGCATATCATTCATATCCTGTGTCACCTTCCGCTGCACAAATCTACACACCACGTCCGGTTGTAGTGCCTCCTGGACCGTGAACAAGTCTTTATAGAAAGTTGTCGTCATCTGCTCCATCTCCTCTTGCTCAGAACTCCAGGAACCATCACGACGGCATAAGCCTTTTACTCGATTCATTGGGGCTCGCGCCTTAGCTTTGGCCTGGAAATATTCAGTATTGCAGTCACCAGATTGCAGCCATTCAACTCGAGACCGTTGTAATTCAGGTTGGAAATTAGGATTCTAGGAATGAAGCCTTTTTCTTTGACGTTCGACGCTTTTTTGATTTGTCGTCCACAACAAGACGCTAAGCATGATAGCGTCCGTCCACAGGGGGCGACCTGGTTATCGATCGAATCAGTCACAGTCACAAGGGGACTACGTGTTCGCCTGAATCGATCTAATCAGTCAGTTCACTGCCGACTAATGAAACGATTCTTAATTGCAATTCACATAACTCGTGTGAAGGAGATCATTATTCTGCCCTATTATCTTTTCACGTAACTGTCTTTTGTTTGTTTCGATGTCAATGATTCCTTTTGTTAGCTCTGACCATTGTGTATTGCTCAATCCATAAATTGTTTATTGATCAATCAGAAGATCATATTATCTGGTTGTTTTATCACCAGAGCTTTTTGTCTCTGGATTAGATACGTCCATTGAGATTGAGATGCAAGAACAGGGAAATCTTCAACATTTATAGGGTAAGTCCAGCCTCATGTAGTGCTCTGCCTGACGGCGAGCCAATGTTCTGGTGCTCACTGCTCAGCGCCTTGCTTTGTAATGAACTTTGTCTCTGGCAATATGTTGGAGTCTGCAGATTAATGAAAGCCTTAAGCTGAGTTTCAAAAAAAAAAGTCCAGCCTCATGATTAATGAAGCATCTTATGCAGTCGATGGTCCAAGTTTTATAAGTCCCTCCGAGTTTTCTACTTCCTACACATGTTTTAAGCACACACTTCAGTAACTGCATCCACTTGTAATTGCACATTTGATTCCCCATAGACAAATTACATCCTGTGAAGTAATCGTCTCACTAGTTGGAAGATGAAAGTTGTTCGTCTCAGGCTGCCAACGCTCCACCAATGCTGATATCAAATAGCAAAGCTCAACAAATATTTGCCAACATCCTTCCAAGCTGAAAGAATCCAATATTCTCTATGTAAAGGAATTAGCAACAAGTTAACTGCTACTGAGCTTGTTGAATTAAGAAAAAAACAAGCTACAGAGGTTGCAATATCAAACTGCAGAAGTTGCAAAGTAGCAGATTGTTTGAATCAACAAACTAACAAAGTTCAAGAATTCTTTATTAGCACTTGGGCAGAAGTATAACTCAAATCACAGCAGCGAAGTTCCGATGCAACCTAGAGCCGTGAGTCTCCTCCCCCCTGTTCGTGATCGTCTCCTCAACGATGCAACCCAGAGGTGGCGCTTTATCCGTCTGCCTTCCCTCGCCTCTACTCCCCGACGATCCAACCAGAGGCGATTGTTCGTCGTAGTTGTAGTTGCATCCTAGAATCGGATGCATTAACGAGAGAACTCAATGGCAGTAGAGCCACCGCCGTCGACATGGACAAGTTACACCGCCTCAACCTCCCCAAAATCGTGTAACCTCGCCGGGAGAGAAACGGATCGGCCTGGGAGTGGTCAGTTTCTTCCCCATCAGGCTTCCCTTAGCAGACCCAGCCACCAAAACCATGAATCCCCACCATCATTGACCCAAGAAGTGAGTCACGGTGGCGTGGAATCAGATGCATCACCCATGGGTAAGACGTTTTCGTTACGACTGTCTCATTTACTTTTCAAGAGGGGGAGGTGCGAGATTCATCTGCGTCAAACGCGATTGATTCGCTTAGTGTTCAATCAAGCAGGTGTGTGGTTGAGCCTTATTGAGTATGCACGTAATGGAGGCCACCCTCAAGCTTCTGGATATGTCTACCAAGGTTACATTAGATTGATATGGATTTTTATTAAATAATGTGAGTTTTGATATCTTATTTTTTTATGACGGTCATTAAATTATATAAATACATGGCATTTTTTCATCAATGCGCACTGAACTGCCATTAAAATCACGATCTTACCAACTTGTATATCAATGATGTGACATAGTACTATTTCCAACGTTTTTGGTTACTACATTATTTTTTATTCCCACAGACTACACGATTTACAGGGATCAAAGTATCCAGTGGTGGAACAGTGTGGATCCTAGATCGGGTGATGATACTCAACTCGATGTAGCCAAGAGTCCTTCAAGAAAACAATTTGGAGTTGCTGGTACAACCCAAGGGAGAAAATCTCATGGAGAGGACAGAAAAAATGGTGTTCCAGATCTAGGACTAGTATAAGACTTCTGTATTTTCTAGCATGTAAAAACTATAATGTTGAATACTTGTCATGAAATTTAAGATTCAGACTGAACCTCAAATGTTTATGCAGTAGCAATGATGAAGCTTGATTTGATCTGCCGGGGTGCTTTGGTATGACTCCCTCCAAACTTTTTACCTAGCCTTAGCTGCTACCAGAGATGTTCTTATGCTTAATCCCTTGGGGAAGATGCAGGAACAACGTTCTTCCTCTTCTCAGGCTATGACAGTAGTATTTGCACAAGTTACTGACATTTCCTCCAGGAATACTTTAGTGAGGGATGATATACTAGCCTTCTCTGATTGATACTGGCCTTCCTATGCGAACAACTATTGATTCTGTATAGTTTGAGATTGTTTAAGCTTATGACTTCGCGATTAAACTGCAATGAGGTTGTTCAAGTCTCTACATATTATATTGTTTTAGTGTTTTGGGATTTCACCTTTTTTTCTAATTGCTATTCTATCTGTAGATGTACATGTATCGCTAACTGATAATCATATCCTTTCAGGTGTTGTGCTAATAGAAAGAATTTGGGGTCTGAATACTATACCCTATAGCTTTTCTGAAATTCATGTTGCTAGCTGAATTTCTCATGATCCGTACATGCTTTGCGTGGGTGGTCACTAGGTACATCATATATCAAACTACTACAGGTGGTAAGGGCGTACTCTTGAGTACAAGAACTTGATTCAAGCAATATTTACCTGGCCTTATTAGCTTCTACCGCTACTACTGTACGAGATGTTCTTATGTTTAATCCTATGGGGAAGATGCAGGAACAACATTCTTCCTATTCTTGGGCTATGACTGTAGTATTTGTACAAGTTGCTAAAATTTTCTCCAGGAATACTTTAGTGAGGGATGCTATAGCCAGCCTTCTCGGATTGATAATGGCCTTCCTATGCGAACAACTATTGATTATGTATAGTTTGAATCAAGATTGTTTAGTAAAACAACAATAATTGTATATGTATTCATGTTTCTAGCTTAATTTTGGACATGGGCGACAGAAATTCTATTGAGTAGCATCTTGATTTTCAGATGGAGTGTCTTTCTTGATTTCTTGGTTGCAATGTGCAAAGAATTTGTTCCACCGTCTAAATTGTTCTTGATTTTTCTTACTTGTTGATCAATAGGGTCCGTTCAGGTAGTGTTAATGCGGTGCTTGGTAGTTCAACATGCCCAGGCACATTATCGCTAAGGCGCACTATCTAAACATGAGAAACATCTTGACCCAACAGCCATACAGGTGTGTATTTTTGCCTGTAGTTTGATGCTTCCGTAATGGATTAGAACGTTGACTGCTAACCCAATATTATTTTGCTTGCCTTTTCAATTGGACTTAACATTGTTTTTTTCTACAAACCATGCAATGGCCACACTATCATTTGTTTACTACTTAGTTTCTCTATTATTTTTATTCTATACGTCTATTTGTCTTAAATGATGCTCCTTTTATAATTTTCAATTTCTCTGATCTTACATGTGTTAGGTTTACCTTTATTCGAACATTTCCGCTGCTTGCAATGGCTGCTTTTAGAATCACAGCGATGGAATCAAGCATTTTCAAGGTAAATGGACTGGGTAATTAATTTTGAAGTAGTCAATGATACTATTGATAATAGTTGTTCTTAGATGTGTGAATTCATACACTTTTCAGTTCTAGCAGTAAGTTTAGTGATCAGGATTCTGATTAACCAAATCACAAGGTGTAGATTCTACATTAGAATGGTCACTTGTAGGTATCTGACGGTTAGGTTTCGGTTCACAAATGTTAGCAAAGGCACTCACAGTGTGGTGCTAAGTCCACCGGTTGGCAGGATGCCCATCCGGGTTCGAGCCTGTGGTGCCGCACCACATTTATGGAAATTGTGCCCACCTCCGGTTAGGCTTCGGTGGGATGTCTTTCCCCCTAATCTAGTTTTTTTCACAAATGTTAGCTTTTAAATCTGAGGTGGTGAATAATACTAGCTGTTAATTAAAATATTCTAACTCACTGTCTGTACGAGTTAGGATTTTTTTTTTTTTTGCTCTCAAGTCACATGATTTTTCTTTACTTTTGCAGCTGATTTGGAATTGTACTGTTTAAACTTCATTGTGCTTTATAGGTCAGAGCCACATGATCAAGAATAAACATGTTCTGAAAAAAAAAATTTGTTCTTGGGTTTGGCAGAACCACTACTATATTTAAGCTCCGTTGTACCAGGTCAAATGGAACCTCAGTGGTGGACAACAGAATCGCCACTGAGCCTTTGTTACTACTTACTTACGAACTTAGTTACGGTCTAAGTACCGCTGCTATCTTAGGTTATACATAAGTTAAAAAAAGACGTCAGTCTAAGGACCGCTACTGACGTCGTAATATACTACAAAATAAAAGGATGGATCTCAGCACTAGCAACGCGCCCGTCTTCTTCGTCCGCTCGTCATCCCGTGCCCGCCCATCCGTGCGGCCCCCGGCCACCTCGCCGCTTCATGCTGCCGAAGCGACGCCGTCGCCCATCATCGAAGGGGGAGGGAGAGGGCGCTCCAGAAGGTTCAGGCCACCGCTGCCGACGCGCCCCCACCCGATGCGCCTCCAGATCCACCCTTGGGGCGATGCGGAGGGGCACGACGGTGGTTGGGAGACGGAAGAGGAGGAAGGGGGGCGAGGCGGCGGCGTGTTGGCGAGGGCGCACCAGCACCAGGTGCGGCAGATGCACCGCGCGCTACCCTAACGGCACCGGCGCTTCGATGTCTTCGCCATGGAGGTGGAGGACCGGAGGAGGTGGAGGAGAGGACGTGGCCGGAGGCGAAGGACGACGGCCAGCGGCCAAGGAAACCTTAACCCTAAGGCGGTGAAGGAGGAAACCTGAACCCTAAGGCAGCGGTGCGGCGCATGCGGAAGTGATAGTGTCACGCCGCACAACCCCCTTTTCATAGAAGGGTGCAGTTAGCAGTAGCGGGACTCAGTGTCAGGCCCGCAACTAAATGGGCCTTAGATCTTAGTTGCGGGTCTGACACAACCTTTCTCCACTTTTGACTCCTCCTTGTTCAACTGTTTGTAACATCTGTTGTATGATAGGAGGAATATGTTTTTCTTTCACAAATGTTGAGATTTATGTCATGATACGTGTTGAAGCATTTGGTTTGAGAGTTCTCAGTGAGAGTAATATTTATTCCATCCGCATTTGTGGTATATTTATATGATTCATAGTTTTCTTCTTATGTGTTTGTCTTGCAAATTAGAAAATAAAAATAATATGTTTTGATTAAAAAATTATCAAGCTTTCGATTGAGTAAAAAAAATTTAAGAACAAGCAATGCATGTATTTTAAGGTTATCACACAGGAAAGCAGAGGTTTGCCGTGTGCCCAATACACACGGCAAAACCCGAAAAACCTATGTCAAAGTCTTTACCGTCGGTTGCACATGACAATACGCGCACGGCAAAAAATCCGTCGGCAAAACCGGTATCGTCGTGTGCTTTCTATCGGACACACGGAAAAGATTTTGCCGTGTGTCAAAATATACTAGATAAAGCCGGTAAAATATAACTCATGAAAAATCCAAAAAATAGCAAAAAATAATTTTGGGTTGGCTAGCAACCCCGCCTGCCCGTCCCCGTCTCAAGACACGATATTTTTTCGCACGCTACGCGCAAAGTGCGTCCTTCAAGATTCAAACCCGCAACCTTACCTTCTCATGTAGACTGTACTACCACTGCACTACACACTTGGTTGTGACTACACTTAGGTTTCACCCTTTTTATATTATACCTCTTTACCAAGTGTATTTTGCCGGACACTGGGCAAATACCATATTTGCCACGTGCAAAATAAATTACATCCGCCAAAAATAATGTTTGCCGAGTGCCAAACATATCGGGAAAGACCTATTTATATATTTTTTAACGTGCTTTTTATTGAGTAAATTAATTCAGAAAAAAAGTATTGAACTACAAAGTTGTTTCGGTCATTTGAGCAGAATCGATAAGATAGTGACAACATGTTGCGACCTACTCAGTCGGTGGTGTTGGGTCGATAGATCTACAGTAAACGCGCAGACTCGTTCTATCGATAGTGCTAAGTCGATAGATCTAATAGTTGGTATTATAAATATGCTTCAAAATCACAGATCTATCTTATTATAACAAGGGGGCAAACGACTAACAGCATAACTGATATAATCAAATTAAGAACCGGAAAGTCGATTGAACCGTGATAACCTATCGACTAAACATCCCGATAGAACCCTATCAACTCTACCTATAACTGAATCGAACCTAACCCTATTCATCCAGCAAGAGATCAAAGTCGATGCAACCTTGCTGATTCGAGCAGATCGAACTTAATCGAGACAGTGCCCAAACACGGTGAACGAAGCCAAATTTAACCTAATTATAGATAGAGTCTATAGAGTGACTCGAATAATAGATCTAAATCCAACCTATGCTATCTGCTGAAATCACAGAAGATCGGACCTAACCGAGACAATACTACAATCTAAGTCGATAGAACAAGACAAATAAAGATCTAAATACCGGATAACTAGTAATTCTAGAGATAACAACTAGAATATCAAATGAGAAAGTACTAGTTGAAGTCGATAGAATTACCGGGTTTGACTAATCCAAGTCTCTCGCTGAGATCGGAGCCGATGCAGCCCGCACGAGACGAGGGTTTCGTCGAGTAGGAAAGGTTGACGATGCGCCGAATTGTATTGAACGAAAATGTTATTTTTCTTGTACAAACCCTATTACATATTTATAGCCTCGTGTAAGAGGTTCTGACCCGACTTGGTCAGGACTCTTAAACAAACCGACTAGATTTATTTCTAAACAAACTTTAAACTAAAAATAGACAAAGATAAAACAACCCTAATGAACCCACTTTATTTTCTTTGGCCGTTGAACTTCGTTGACTCCGGCCGATTCTGACTCTACACAGCTGACCACTAGGACCGATCAAATTTTGGTGCCAATAACTCTTTAAGTGGTCTATATTTATTAAAAATAAAGTGTTTATATTTTATTTTAGTTTTAAATTCGTACCAACGTATGGATATTTTGCTATTAGCAATTGAAAGATAGGATATGGATTGTCAAAACCGAGGTCCCTATATACGTGCGCAGTGCCCCAGCGCAGCTGTGGGCTAGAGTTTGAAGAACCGGCTGGAACCGGCCGGTTATCTCAGTTAACCGGGGAACCGATCCCTACCGGTTCAGCTCGGTTAACCATAGCTAGTTATGGTTAACCGGCCGGTTTCTCAGTTAACCGGCCGGTTTTCAGCCAAACCGAGCCGACCGGTTTCAGTGGTTTTTTGAACCTTGCTGTGGGCCTGCGGCCTCGTACACCATCTCTAGATCTTATGGGAGCAAACTGCTGCAGCTGCTGTTCGCGGCGGCAGTGGCCGGGCTAATGGACGCAGCAGCGACCAATAGGCCCAGCCGTGTTGGTATTGCCGACGTACACGTGCGTGGTGCGTGAGAATGTTCAACATCCAGGGCTCTTCGAAGTTGAAGATGCAGGCCGGCGCATCGGAGTGTTGTACGGGGATTTCGTTTCTTGCACGCTCTGGTGATCTTGAGAACCAAGAACCAAGATCATGCATTCGTGCCCCGGTTGTTAACACGATGACTTAATTATCAGATGGACAACCAGTGGAGACGCTTGTCTGATCAAGCGATGGAAGGGGTGACTGGACAAGCTGGTGGAGGAACTAGATAGCAGCTCTCCGTCGGATCCCGGCGAGGATTGGATGAGCTTTCTGGTGAGCTATCAGCTAGTATATCCGATTACACCTTTTGGGCTTTTGGAGTTGTTTTCTGGTGGCAGCAAGGATACCATAAGTTCAGTTCTACTGCAGAACAATGAATTTGGACACTGCATCCAGAAACTAGGAGCATTATGTGATTATAGGAGATCAAATCAGAATAGCATACCGATTGTGATGGTGGACGCAGAAGCTTATTTTTCGTCAATTGCAACCTGAACCATCATAGTTGCAGACAGTATCCAAATCCCATTCGTGAATGCTAAAGCTCTTGTCTCAAAGGGAAAACAATGGAGTTAGGTGAGTCTGCTTATAACATTACAATGCTGATGCATCATGTCTGGTCTGATAATACTAATCTGCTTTGGTTCATATATAATGGAGTCAGGTAGTGCAATAGGATTTTCAAAATAATTAACACATATAATGTTGACCATTAATTTGAGGCTATGAATTTCACGTAATGCAAACTATTGTCTCCATTGTGTTAATATTAGCTTCTCGTTATTTTATAAATTTTGCATTATTACTAGCTGGATAAAGTGCGAGTACGAGATGTATTAAATGTCAAGTGGTGAATAGATCTAGCTGGATAAAGTGCGCTAAGAATTACTAATTTTGGATAAAGTGACTACTCCGTTATGCATTGACGGTTAATATGACTGAACCTGGTTTATGAAAGATTCAGTGGAATTAAATAAAATGGGAAGTTCCTTTAAATGTTCACGATATGTTTCCACAATTCAAATCAAATTAAACTTAGAACAGTGACGCTCGTTGGCTAAACGCCCACGCGTCAGGCCCTGGCCATTCATTAGCCACACCTCTCATATAAGTACCCCCAAATCCAGCCCTTGTCACCATCTCGGCCAGGCCTCTCTCCTCTCTCCTCTCGCGCGCGGGAGAGCCCACGCAAGTAAGCAACAGCGAAATGGCGTGTCCTCTGCTTCCTGCTTAGCTGTTCATAAGCCCTGAGTGCTCTGCGCCTGTTTCATCATAATGCAGGCCATGTTGCAGCAGCGAGGTGGCGAGGCGGAGACGGAGGCGGCCGAGATCACGGAGCCGCATTTCCCGTCTCTTCCTGTGAGTCTCCGGCCCTTTCCCTCTCGGATTCCAGTTTGGGTGGGTTTGGGTGTTCCCGCGCTGATTTTCTGACCTGTGTTTACGCTAGGGTTTCATCGCGAATTTATTTGGCAGGTTGATTCGAACATCCGGTGCTCGCTTACGAGTTAGTTTTTTCATTGTGAATTTGTGTGGTGGATTATATTTGATGATTGATGATAATTTGATGTCTTAACCCGTTCATGCGCGGAGACTCGAGCAAAACTTGTGTTTCAGAAGAGGCGGATTTGGGCTTCTCTGTTTTTTGATTGTTCTAATCTAGTCGTTTTGAAGAGGGCTTTGGATCAATCAAATTGGATGGATTCCTTGAAGCACCCTCGAACGTGGAGATAAACTAGAACTGTTTATATGGATTACCGTGCCACTACGCATGGATTCGCTAGGTGTTATTCGGGCTGCTCTTTCACCCGACTGGATTTGAGAACATCATTACGGAGAGTTCTAAGTAGGTTCACACACGATTTCCTGCCGCTTTTCAAATTGCTAGCTCTGTAACCTTTTTTTTCTTGAACCTCGCTAACTCTGGAACTGTTGCGCCGTATTTCTACCTGTCCGTTTGGTTTCAGCGATTCCGTCACTTGGAATCACTACGAACGTTGATTGCGCATTACGGTCAGCCACATGGTTTCGATCAGATTAGTTTCCATTAAGAATTTTGTCCCAGCTAAATTGCTGGAGAAATTAGCCGTTCCAATATTGGCCACAAACATATCTGTAAGAGCCTTTAGAAATTGCCATTTAATTAATACGTGGATTATCTGAAGTTTCGAATTAAGGTGCTTTTGCTGCTTACATGTGAAATTGATACCCAACGGTTTCTGTTGGATTGGCCTTTCTCGTATTTGCTTTAAAACAAAAGGGCATTGTATGATCAAAAGGCTGCTAGCCTTCTACACCTATTCTACGCGGTGCCTGTGAGAATTGTATGAGCTTTTACAAAGCCGTCCATAGAATGCTTATGAAATAAACCTAGTTTATATGTTGTAGCAATTAGAGAGTGATTTGTAGGATGCTTGGCTTCGCATTGTATTTGTAGTCACGGCCGTATAGATAATTTGCACGATGCTTGGATTCGCACAGAATTTTCTTTCCAAAGATGTGGTTTATTTTAAATTAAAAAGTCTGGCAGTCTTCTCGTACCTGTTTGTATATGTGATCAATTGCATTTTACCTAAAAATATGTCTTGCTTTTTAACAATGGCATATTTTAGGTCAGTAATTTGAATTTGTTATGCTATTAATCGCAGCTACATAATGCTCTGGATTTTTTTAGAACATAACTATTTCTTTCATTGTCTGTCCAGCTTGATGATTTGTTTTTTTAGAGGAACACCCCAAGGAGACCCCTGAGGTGCAGGTGCGGCGCCCAGGGGTCGAACCCTGGGTGGGAGCACACGGCCAGTGGCCTTTGCCACTGCGCCGTTAGCCCCTTCGCAAGTTTAATGATTCACTAGTGTTTTATCCAATTTGTTATAGCCTGCCTTTTGCATAAATGTTTTTCTTATAACAGTTGTGTTACTGCTGTCAAACAGACAAGGAACTTATTCTGGAGGTCTGTACATGACTCAAGAAGACTTGTCAATTGTGCGAAGAAAGGTGAACTCCTTAAATAATTCATCGACTATATTATCTATCTTTGTTATGTTCTGAATGACTGTTGTATTTTACCTGTTTTAGACACAGTGGTCTCTGATAAGTATCTTTGGCCCATTAAATCATCTATTTGTACATGAGAAAAATAAGCTAGTAGTATAATGATATCATCATACTTCTAATGAAGATTATACTGATATATAGTGATATGTGTAATGTGTCCCTAAACAGTTCTATTTTGGAACAGTTTTTTTTTTAATTTGTTATTTGATCAACTTTTGGAACCAAATATTTAGGTATCGATGAAAAGAGATATCTCATGGCCGTATAATTTTGTATCTGTGAAAAGAAGGAATGCCTGATCACTGATGAATGTGCTTGTAAGTTTCATCCTGGGTAATCTGATCAATTCACAGCATATCAAATTGGATTAGGATCATGTAAACATTTTCTTATTGTGAGCCAAACTCTATTGCAGTCTTGTTTAGCTATCCTATCACCGATTACAAGGAAATTGTGATGCATATGTGCCAAACAAGGCACAAACCAAGTAATGCAGAACTCAGTTTGAGGTTCTTTCTTACCCTGGATGTCTATATTATTTGATAAAGTTGTACTGTTGCAGTCTAAGCAGATGTAAATATGTTACCTAGTAAATTTCAGCATGGCCCAATTAATACAGAATTGCTTTGATTCCTACATTTCCGCAGCCAACTTTTGTCAATTGTTTTGACTGCAACACTTTATCTGTTGATTATATTGAAGTGCCTGAGTCTTTACAAGCATGGATGGATATATACCCTTTTTCGGATTAGTTTTATGCAATGACTAAGGCCATAAGCTGCCTAGTGATTTTCAACAGATTCTTACAGAAAGAGAAACAAACTACTGGATTGCTTTAATTCCTAGGATTGGGCTGCACATTTTTGTCAAACCTTAGTATTTTGACTGTAACACTATATCTATTGGTTATAATAAAGTACACTGAGTCTTTACAAATGTGAATGGATCTGTACCTTTTCAGCTTAATTCTATGCGATATTTGAGGCCATAAATCGCTCTTAGTTTTCTTGACATAGCTCACATAAATGTATTATTGAAGGTTTGTGGTTGTCAACGTTGTTGGATGAAACTTTCATACATACCGTGGATTAGCACATGATTTCCTATCTTTTTTTGTCTGATGCGCTTGTTTATGTGGAAAAGTAACCATCGCTACCTATATGATCATAACCTGACATCAGTATGTTTTTCTTTTATCCAGGAGCTATGTTTCTAATAACATCCAATTGCTGTTTTCATTTCTGAAGACCTTGGACCTAATGCCAGAGAAGGTTTTTCTCTTAACATTCCGTAGATTGTGTCCAAACTTACAATTAATTGCCTTAAGCTGATGCTGTCATTTGGTTATGTTCAGCGAACCCTTCTACTAAAGATGCTGAACTCTGATGATACCACAGTGAGTAAACAATACTTTCTGTTTATTTGCTTAACCATATTATCGCTTCTCTTTCTAAGGGTAAACCAAGCTACTTTTTTCTGCAGTTAGCAACTAAGGAAATAAACTCTATTATTTTTACCTTATACTTTGTTTATAAAAGTAACACAGCTTTCTTTTGGCAGTCTGATGAATATGAGGTTTCTTCTGCCATGTATTGTGCTGACAATTGGTCAATAAATATATGGAACAAGAACCCCTTGAAGATGGAACTGGGGATCACTCGCGAGCACCTTAAGTTAGCTTTCAAGGTAAAGGAAAATCCCAAATTGATTTAGTTCGTTTAAAGGATGTTACTTCTACTAGTTTTTTTCCTTTTATGCAGGTCAACCCATCTGTAGATGATAACATGAGTGCACGTAATGAGTCAGACCAAGTTTTAGCCTCCAAAGGTAACATTTGCTCTGTGATATTCCATTCGTCTTTTCTGTTTCTAGAATGCACATAATTATGATAGTGGATTGAAAATGCAAGAGTCATAATATTAGTACAGTTTATACTTGGTTTGTCTAGCTTTTTGCCAATGTGTCTATGTTTAATTACTTAGTGAATCAGATAACATGCTTTAGAAATATATTTGTATGTCTTTGGCACTGGATTGTTAAGAGACTGGAAATCATGAAGAAAAACAGTGCAAGAAGGATATTTGAAGAATTCACCTGACAGAAAAATTGGGTATTTAATTGAATCTATACACAGAAAGCCTAAAATGCCATATTAAAATTCTAGTGCTCTATGTGCTTCACCCATAATGTTATTTTTTGTTAAGTACTAGCCCAGCAAATGTTGTTCAGACTAACTCAGTTTATCGGATGGCTGAAGCTCATATGCTATTATTGATCTATAATTAATTTAGTTCCACAAAGGCAACTGCAACCCTGAGTCCTAACAATCACTTTATACATGGCAACCACTTGCGTTATTTGAAGCATTGTTGAACAAATTCCCTTGAGGTAGGATACCTGTAGAGAAGATTGTCAAAACTAAGACCTTTTTATGAAATTTGATAGAGAAATGTGCATGAGTTTATCACCTGGTTCAAGGTTTGACAAGTTGCAACTTGATTTGCTAGAAGCTCATTCTGGATGCCTAATTTTGCCATTTGTGGCCCCTGACATAATAAAATAATAGTAATAATAATATAATGGAGAGAGTAGCTTACTATCTGTCAGCAAACGATCTTGATGCCATCATGCTATTATACTGAAAAATCATTGATATGTGAAGTTGTATATTTTTACTGAACATATTTCTGTATGGTATAGGCAAGGTTGTCATTCACTCTGAGCTCCAGGAGATGGAAAAAGTCCTTGAATGCAATGAACAAGACATGACGGTAAACTATCATTTATATCTTATATATATACTATCAGCAACAAAAACTCTACTACTGGGTCATGTACAGATGATCAACACAAAATCTGTAACATTATACAGGTCACTGACACCGGCACATATCTCGCTAAGCGCAAACTCCTTTTAGAAGGTAAGGGTAACAGTAATCTGAATCGCCATATTAGTTCAATGATAGCCATTGTGTTTTATGCAGATAGCTACTACCAAAATTCAATTATTTATTTATGCATCATGTATGTCAAAGTTTTTTGAAGAAAATCTCTTTAAATAAGTCAGCTGTTATGTCAGAAGCAATAGGATACTTAACAGTAATAGTTGTTCTTTAAAATGTATGAAACCTAGCTTGTTTAAGGGTACTTCTGTATTTCTGTAGTGAAAACTAATGACTTGTATGCTATAGGATCGGCTATCCGCTATGAAGCTACTGGAACGCTGATCAACAAGATAGAGGATAACAAAGGAGATGAAATGGTACCACATTAATGTTTTTCTTTTCTAATATCGCCCTGTTTCTACAAGCACGAGGCCGCAATCTAATTGTTGCTTGCTGTAGGATGAGCCGTTGGAGCTGAAGCAGAATGTGTCCATGCAGGGGGGGTGCCAGGTACAGCCACGCCTAATCCAAGGTTACTGAGTACACTTAATACAATGTTGTGAACATTTTGATCTTTTTTTCTCACAGGGGCTGCTATGTGGCGTAATGTGCTTGTTGTGTATAAACCGTACGTCAAAAATTTGTTCAAACCTAAACTCTGGTGCAAGTAACCACATATGCGGTAAAAACAAGTGGTTTGTTCCACGGAGTCCGAGAGCCAACCTGAACGCCAATGGTTACTTTCTGAATGCAGCGAAAACGAAAGTGAACATATCTGGCTTTGGTGACATCCTAAGTCCACACATCAGACTTTATAATGTCTACCTCAGCAAATATTTAAGAGAAAATGAGCTTTATGTTTCAATTGGGCAACTGACTGGAGATGGATATGATATAAAGGTAGGCAGTAACGGGGAGGTTACTATCCACCTATCTGAGAATTTCAACCATATTGTGGGGAGGGGTTCACTGGACAAGGGCAGGAGGGCATATGAGCTGCGTTTCTTCAACGGCTCAGTTTCACAAGGAGCAGATGATCAATCAAGAGAGGAGCAGGAGCAACATGAGTATGATGCTGTTGAGGTGATTGGATTATTAGTTTTCCTGTTGTTCTACTAGAACGTTGTGCTTATAACTGTTAAAATTTGTTTCTCAATTTTATAGGGACTATGGGTCCTTGATTCCGGATGCCCAAATCATATCACACGGCAGCAGTCATTTTTAACAGAACAATGGAAGATGAGGAAAGGGAAGAAGCTCGAGGTTGCTGGTATGGGAGGATTGAACTACAAGATTAAAGGGAATGTAAACATTGATGGCATGAGACTGAAGAATGTGTGCCTGTGCCAAGGATCCCGAAGTAACCTGGTCTCAGTTCCTCAACTGAACGTACTTGGGTACAACTTCTTTTTCTCAGGCAATGGCTGCTTTGTCAGGTACAAAGAAGCTGATGACTTAGTGGGGCTTGCTAACAAAGATGGGGGTAACTCAAACTACTATGTTGAGTTCCTGAACTCAGTAGAGTGAAGTTTCGTACTCTTTTGTGGTCGAACATGTAGAGAGATTTTACAAAGCATAATACAAATCATTGTTGTGCAATCCTTATGTCAACATGGAATTGTAATAAATTTTTCTTGTGTCGGCCGGGTGACCGGCAAATGGGGCAGACCTGTACCTGGTTTCTTTGTCCAACGAACTTATGTCGGTAGTTTGATTCACGGCCTCCGCAGCCGTTGCAAGGCAAGAACTCGATGATAGCCGATATTCCACTGCATGCGTTTTTTTAAAAAGATTTACAGTAGTCACTAGGGGGAGAGGGTGACAGCTGATAGCATGCTTCATGAAAGACCGGTTACCTTTCGTAAAACTCTGAATTTGACAGTTTAACTACCAAAACTGGAGTCGATGGCAGCTGCAGCTCTGACTCTGAGTGTTGTTAAAGAAGGTAGAATTAGTCATCTAGCAGTAGCTTTTTCTTTACTTTACGTTGCAGTTTGCATGTAGATGTCACAAGACAGGACTGTGTCGTTTTTGCTACATTGGTGAAGAAATTCCAAGGGTGCCTCTGCTCTTGAAACTGAAAACCTAACGTGATGGCGTGACATGGGTTACAGAACAAACCTGCCGAGTTTCTTTGAAAAAAAAAAGGTGAAAATTTCAGAAACAATAGGAGACCGAATTTGACGAGGAAAGAAGGAAGGTTCCACGAGAAAACAGCTTCGATTTGAGCCGTGCCCGTCGCGGTACTGCCGGGACCGGGATGGACAGTCAACCCCCAGCCCGACCAGCGCTAACACGGACCCATTCGACCGTGGGGTCCACCCGGCGAGCCTGACCGCTTCCACCTTCTCCGCCTCGTCGCCCTTTCTTTCCATAACCACCAATCTCCTCGCATTCCTCCCTCCCTGCCATGGCTCTCGCGCGCCGGCTCCGCGCCTCCTTCCCGAAACCCTAGGCAGCCTCCTCGCGGACGGCATGGCGCCGCAGGTGGCGAGTGCTCCGGCGTCCGCTGCGCTCGCGTTCCTCCTCCCGACCTGCTGGGAGATCGAGGTCACCTGCGCCGCCGCCATGATCCTCGTCACGCTCTACGCCGCCTATGAGCTCCTCAACCCACGCCCCGTGACGCCCACCGGGGGTTCGTCCTCCGCTGCCGACGACCCCCTTCTCCTCTCGCGGGACATCGACGGCGCCGACAAGGTAACGGCTGCGTCTGTCTGGTGTTCGGCCTTTCCGGGAATTTGGACGGTTATCACAGGTGCTAATTCTGTGGCCGTCTGATTGACTGCGCGTTGATTGGATTGGATTGTCTTGGGCAGTACAAGGGAGGCTCCAGCGGCCCCTCTGCGTATGTGGTGAAGGTGACCAGTGATCAGACTTTCTGCCTCCATTTTCTGTTGTGTTGTGCCACTGGCAGCTTGATGTGGACAGTTCCGTGACTTGGAAGATTTTCTTCTTCAGCTCGAATTGTTGGCCGCGAAGAACTTGATTGCGGCGAATTTAAATGGGACGTCTGACCCGTACGCATTGATCACCTGCGGCGGAGAGAAGCGTTTCAGGTGATCACAATGATTCGGTAATCTGATACATTTTTGTATCATCTTTTCTTCTAGGTTGTTGATTGGTGATCCTGTTAACTTGCGAGGTCTGTGTCGTTCCAAGCTCTCAATTAGTGTACATAGATTTCATAGGAGCCCCATTTCTTGTTATTGCTGAATCTGCAAAATGTTACAGGCTATAATTTGTTTGGCTTTACTGTTTTCACATATTAGATGATGGTGTTCACACCTTTGCTGAAAATAAAGTTGTATTAACTTGCTGCATGGTGGGGGCTTTAACACTATAATGGAAACTGAATTACTCAGTTTTTGTTCACATTCATGGGTTCTCAGTGTGTATGAATGAATTTGGATCTGACACTGTCAATCATATATACTGTAAAGCGAGGAACCAAGGGTTGGCTTCCCTCAGGATTGTGTGAACTCCTATATTGTGAAATTAGGGATTGCTGTGGGGATAATGTAGGTAATGCGTAAAAACTGATAGACATGCTATTGTCAAACATTTCTGGGGAAAAGCAATAGTGGAGTGTCGATCAAAGAAACAACTTCAAATGACTTATCTTTTTAAATCCAAAATAATAGTATTACTCTTCTATAAAGATAAAGATTTGAAACGGCTAATGCTTAACTTGACTAATCATCCCTTTATCTCTTTCTACACCTTACAGCTCCATGGTTCCTGGCTCAAGAAACCCAATGTGGGGAGAGGAATTCAATTTTTTTGTTGATAGTCTTCCTGTAAAGGTTATTCCCAGTTCCCTCTTTCCTAGTATTTGGACTGTTTTGAAAGATGCAGACAACTGATTTACTTTAGTCAGTCAATTTGCTAGATGCGGCATTTTTGCTTTAATAAAACATGACTGCATTGTTGGACTACTACAGAAAATGTAAAACAAGATCTTTGATGTGGCCTTGTAATTTCCATTTTGCTTCTCACCCAGACACAAATTATCGCAGACTTAGTTTTTGTATTATAATCCTGGATGCTTTACCACTGTTGTCATGCAATGGCACTCTTGTTCAACTGTCCTGTTCCAATAAAAAAGTCCTACGTGATTTATTTAAAAAGGTCCTTTGATTGCATTAAGACCTGCACATTCCATATCACTTGTTCTTAGTCATTTTTTCTCCATCTTTAGATAAATGTCACAATATATGACTGGGACATTGTATGGAAAAGCACAATTCTTGGTTTTGTTACTGTTCCTGTTGAGTCTGAGGGACAAGGTGGACCAGTTTGGTATCCACTTGAAAGTACATCAGGCCAGGTGATTGATTTCTGTAGAACCTTTTAGTTGTTGACATCACATTTTATTTCAATATCATATAATACTCTTTTGTTATTATCAGGTGTGCCTTCATATTAAGGCAATCAAGGTTCCTGAGAGTTCCTCCAGGTCAAAATCTCACTATGTTTTATTAATCATAAGCTCATTTGTTTTTGTTATTTATTTACCAGACAGAAGGAAGTTTTCCTCCTGTTTTTGGTCATATTAGTAGGTTTGATTGTTCGAAGAAAATATCAGTAGGTTTGAGGTGATTCCACATGTATGTTCTAGCCACTTGCTTCACCTTTTGCTTTGGTTTTATGTCATCATGGTGATACTTCTTTTTGACGTGTCACCTAAGTATGCTGGGCCGCACTGCTGTACCTTGTGCCTGAATGCATTTTTTAGTCTTAGGAAAAAAAAAACAATATGCTATATCAGTTTCTCTGACATACCAAAACACCTCTGCACTTCAGGGCTCTTAATAATTCAGCTGAGGCTGATGCCCGTAGAAGGATATCCTTGGATAAGCAAGGTCCCACTGTAGTTCATCAGAAACCAGGTCCTTTGCAGACCATATTTGGACTTCCTCCAGATGAGGTTGGCAACTGCTGCAACTTCTTACTTGAGTCCATGTGTTAATGTAATGCCAGCTGTTCCAGTTTAAAAGTTTGCGGCTTCAGTGCGTCTTCTTTATGTTTTCAGGTTGTTGACCACAGTTACTCATGTGCACTTGAGAGGTCATTTCTGTATCACGGACGTATGTATGTCTCTTCATGGCACATTTGCTTTCATTCAAACGTCTTTTCTAAACAGATTAAGGTTAGCTCACTTTTATTTCTTTTGTGCTTTCCTGTAAAATATTTAGTTTTTGTGATATTCCATCGATTGCATGTGCATAAGTAGACACTTTAGATTATTACGAAATCGAGACAGATATAGATTTTGGATAAGTGCTTGTAAGCTCTAGTGAAAATGCAAAGTGTCACTAGGATCTACTTTTTTTGTCAAAAATAAATTGGAAATTTCGATAAATGCTTCTAAGATCTAGCATGAAGATTACTTTTGTTGCTGGCTCTGTGGGTTTCATCTCTAGCCTATCCAACTTGCTTGGGACTAAAAGGTTTTGTTGTTTTTGTCAGACAACAACATGGCAGAGTAAATACGGAAACATTAACATGTGCTGCTTAGATATACCTTTACTCTTTAGTTATTTTGTGATTATGTAGTTTAAAACTTCAAAATATGCTGTTGTGTTGACGAGGGTTCAAGTTTGATCCCTTTACTCTTTAGTTATTTAGTGACTGTGTGTAGTTTAAAACTTTAAAATTATGCTGTCGATCATTGAGATACTATGGGGAAAAAACTAGAGATTTTTTGTTAGGGAATTCCAAATTGTACATAATGCTAAACATAGCGCTGTTTTGCTGAATCCCACCTTTCTGACAAATTATTCTCCACACACACCAAAAAAAAAAAAAATCAACCGGTGGGGGTAAGACCGCCCCCACAGCTTTCTTTTGATAGAGACGCTCAACCTTCTCCAGTCGAGAAAAATCCCTGAACCCCGGCATCACCATTGACCATGTTGGCGACTGCTGCAACTACCCCAGGTAGGAGAGCCCAAACCAACCCATGGCCCTGATACCGGACATCCAAGTCTACGCCGTTGTCACTATATTTCAGGCTGCCAACGAGGGGATTTTTTTTTATTTCCACAAATTTGTGCACACCAGGATTTGAACCCTGATGGGAGGCCTCACAACCTGAGGCACTAACCAACTGAACTGAAATCAGTTTGCTTATTCTCCGTACAAGCTGGCATGCACATGTCCTGTTCCTGATTTTGTTCAAACAAATCACCGTTCATTCTTGACAACAGCATTTTCTGAGTATACTACTGGGTGTGGATCAATTTTGTCATTTTTTTTCTCCTCCATGGTATAGATTCTGGTGAGCTTAGTAAGTTGCCAGAATTTTTTACGTTGAAAATGTGATTATATCTTTATTTTATTGTGTTGCTTGATTTGTGTGACTAAAGCATCCTTTTGCATATGTGAACGAAGGTTGTGCTTCCTTTGAGAGATATTGATGAGGTGATTCTTATTTTTCTTTTGCTCTTTTATATCTAAGTTCTGTGCTATGAGTGTTAGTTACCTATTTATTTCTTTTCTTGTGAACACTGCAGATAAGGAGAAGCCAGCATGCAGTTATTAATCCAGCTATTACAATATTTCTTAGAATGGGGGCTGGAGGACATGGTGTTCCTCCATTAGGAAGTCCGGATGGTAATCTTCTTCATACTTGAATAGTTTATAGATCAATAGATCCCTTCATTTTCTTCTTGTATGTCCAAAATGGAAGCCTAAAAACATCTGAAAACAATCGCGTGAAACAGAATTAGGTCCAGTTGACTAGGAATGGAAGGAATTGAATATCTTTCTTTAACCTTTTACTATACAATATTGACAATGAGTAAGCTGATAAACCCCAATTCCTGGCACCAGGCGTTCATGATATCTATAACTTCAAAATCATACAGTTTGTAGACTGCAAAAAGGAATTCTAGTTGCAATAAAACAAGACAGGCTGTCGTAGTTGTATGTCATGTTTTCTTATATTATTTTTGCAGGAAGAGTCAGGTATAAATTTGCATCATTCTGGAACAGAAACCATACATTTAGAGCACTGCAACGAGCTGTGAAGAACTTCCAAATGATGATAGAAGCTGAGAAACAGGTACTCTAGTCGTTCGCTGTGTGATATTTATTGGATTAGCCCATAGGGTTCTTTTGCATATCTACAGCCTTCCTGTTGGTGCATTAGTTCTGAAGGGCTTTTTCTTCATAGTTTTTTTTTTTCTGTTTGTCCTGGTTTGTAGTTCACATGATTTGTTGGTAACCACAATCGGTCATCATATTTGATTGCCCTTTTTATTTATTTTAGGAACGTGCTCAGTCAGCACTACGTGCACACAGTAGCTCCAGAAAAAACAGCAAGAAGGATGTAAATGTTCCAGAAGATTGTGCTGCTTTAACAGGGCAGTTACAACCTTTTGTCAAAGAAGATGTTCTAGTCCCTGTATTCAATGTAATACTGCTAACTGTATTCTTGCTTCCTGTTTTTGTAGTTATAAGATAACTGGACCTTAACCATATATTATTTCAGGGTACTTTTCCATGTACTGCAGAACAGTTTTTTAATATTCTATTAAGTGATGATTCAAGTTACATAACAGAGTACCGAACGGCTCGGAAGGATAAAGATATAAATGTAAGTATTCAGCAGAATGCTAATTGTTTGCATATAGAGCATATTCTATACAGCCATTCCAACTTACTATGATCAAAGGACATTCATTTGTCTTTGTCTTATCTGTTCATGAATTATTGTAAGTTAGACAATTTGTAAAGTAATAACCTATTTGTAAATATTGATGACATACCAAATGGAGAAGGTAGTCTTTCTAAACGTCCAAATTAATGCACAGCTGTAGCAAAGGGCATGCAATGTTGTTCCTGACTTCCTGTAATGATGGGATATTGTCACTTGATTTTTTTTTCATTGAACTTTTCCATGTTTTTACTTTTTCTTTATGGAATGAACTTTTTCTTGTTTTATGTATACCATATATTTTTGCAGTTCTTGTAGGCAATTTATGTGCTGGTAGTGTACAGTATGAAGCTTACGATTATGGCAGATAATTGACTTTTAGGCCCATATTCTATCGTTCTGTTTCTCCTCTTAAGAGCGTGCATTGACATACCAATCAATTTAAAGAACATCATTTATCATGTTATTCCTGGAAAAATGTGGGCACGTTAAACATTTTAATGGAGTTGTTCCTGCTCTTACCCAATAAAGTATTAAGGCAGTGTGGCTAGGTGTCAATAATTTATAATTTGAGGTCCTAGTTTATATCAGGCTTAGGTCTTGTGCACTTGATGTATTTAGAAAATCTGAGGTAAAGACTAACTGATAAGGGCCCTGAATTTATGCCATGTCCCTTGTGGTACCATCCTCTATGGACCTGACAATCAAGAACAAGCATATACCTAGTGGAAACCAATCTCCTAGTGAGTCTTTGGGAACTTCAAGAGCTGCATCTCTCTGTTAAGCTGGCCTGTTGAGCATACACTGAACGATATTAGAGAACAGTTATGTTGGTCCTTGATAATCTGCCTAAAACTGTTGCTTTCTGCAGCTGGGCCAATGGCACCTCGCCGATGAGTATGATGGTCAAGTGAGAGAACTTAATTGTAAATCAATATGCCGTAGTCCAATGTGCCCTCCATATTCAGCGATGACAGAGTGGCAGCATATAGTCCTTTCAGCTGACAAAACTGATCTGGTATGTTTCTAATGTGCAACTGAACACTCCAACATGGCTGATAATATTTCATTCGTCAGTTGTAACTTTATCAAGTAATTTATTTCAGATTATAAGTAATATTGATTTCTCTATGTCTTTTGTAGGTCTTTGAAACGGTACAGCAAGTACATGATGTCCCATTTGGTTCCTTCTTTGAGGTACTTATGGAAGATATTGTTTATACATTTTGTTAATAAGTGGCATGCAGATCTATTTTGGCTATAGACAACCTTTTCTTTTTCATTCTTGTATACATGAAAATATTTTACATTGCTGTCATAGTTAACCACCATGCTACCTTTTAGATTCACTGTAGGTGGTCTGTGAAAACTATCAGTTCTAGCTCATGCAGTCTTAACATAAGTGCTGGTAATTTCCTCTGGTCCCTTTCAATAGCTGATATGGTCACATAATTTTTCCAGACCTGTGATGGCAGTTCTCTACTTGAACTGCAAACAAAATTTGATGATTTTGAATGTAATAATCATGCTGCATTTTCAGGTGCGCATTTCAAAAAATGGTGCATAATGCAGTCTAAGATAAAGAGTGGTGCTGTGGATGAGGTATTTTACCCATGCTCCTAACTTTAATTGCTATGTTTTTGGCATTGAAGATATGTTGGTGCCAGCTAAATCTTATTTAGAGTAACTCATGCAATTGACATATCTTGCACAAAATCAAGGGGCTCATTTACATTCCAGTTTAGACGTGCTCACATACAGACGATCATCTAAAAGAAGATTCATGTATTCCCTTATCAAAGTTACAGTGGTACCCATTTGAAATTATGTGTATAGCATTGTTTGTGTTGTTTACTCACACAACATAAGAAACATAAGTATAACATGGAAATATAGAGAAGTATGGAAATTTCTACATCAGGCTCACCCCATATTTTGATATGAATGTATTCCATCATCACTGTAGATTTTTGGCTTCCCCTCTTTTACCCATTTTTTTTTGTTTTCTCTTGCCCTTTTCCTACCTCCTTTCTTCTGATGGCCACGAAGGAATTTCCCCTTCTTCCTTTTGTTTGGTTGTCCTTGTGCTTTGGTTTTTCGGGGTTTCATTTCTAGCCTACCCCAACTTGCTTGGGATTAAAGGATTTGTTGTTGTTGTTGTTGTTATAATGTGCTTGACACAACATTGTCATCCTTCTATTATCAACTAAATCAAACTGTTCATGTCCCTCATCTTCATTGCTCTTGGATCCCCTCCTTAAAAGGCTAAGTATAGTTCAACCTGCAACTTGAAGTATAGTAATCACCCATGATGCTGAGTATAGTGATACTTTCTTGCCAGTTGTAGTGCATAAGAGTATTTTGTATATACAACATTATTTTCCAGTTGCTGAATTATTGCAGTTTAGGATGTTGAATATGATTTTTTTTTCCCCTGAAATATTGTGTATTTCTTTAATTTCTGCTTTGATAAAGCTATAACACACTTAATTCTAAAATATTTTTATTTATGCTTTGAAAACTTGCAGTACAAGAAGGAAGCCCAAGAAATGTTAGAATTTGCCCAGTCATATATGCTCAAAGTTACATCCACTAACCAAGACAACAGCGCTCTTACCCAACAAGACAACATGGCACCCGATGCAATGCCTGGTGACCAATAATTATTTCAGGTTTTGCCGCCCCGATATAGAATGATATTTTTCTGCCTTGATGACGATATGTTCATACGATACACAGAATGGAAGGTGGAGCTGTAAATAGTCCACCTCTGACATGTTTAGCTGCCTTCAAAAAGAGTGTGTATATCTTGTAGCGTGTAAACAACCTCTCCTTTCCCTGCCATCTTCATCCTCGAGGACTAATGTATAGTTTGTGTGTAACACACATTACAGTGCTGAGTGTGGGCAGGTCAGCTCATGTTATTCAAAATGAACAAAGAAAGAAACAAAGAGAAAAAAAAAAGAAACACTTGAACAATTGGTGCACATGATTACGGTGTCTATGGTTTCTTAGTCATAATCAAGATTTTCGCAGCCTGACCGGAGGCAGTCTCTTTCGTGAACTGAGTTTGAGCACGCACCAATTTCCAAGCACTCCGAATGTTCAGACTCCAGGATTAGAACACTCCCAGACTTCGGAGGACCTACTCTGGACATCTAATTAAAATGCATTTTTTGGATGATGTTTCTAGGCGAATGTTATTTTAAACATGTTTTCTAGCTTTCAGCTGATTGAAAGCTTTCAATCAATGGTTTGTTCCTTTGAGTTTTGATTTTTTCTTTTGTAGGATTATTTGTATAATAATTATAAACCATTGGATCTAGATCTAATGGCTTAAAGAGGTGACTGAAAGTTACCCCAAACTTTCAGTCAGCTGAAAATTAGCAACTCTCTATTTTAAATTTAATAATTCGTTTTTAGTTGCCTCTTCAAATGCAATTATTAATCATCTTTATCTATACTAAGCACTAGCGACAGAAGAAAGTTTGCATTCTTTATTACCAATATGAACATGCGACTCAGATTGCTAGTACAAATCACTTCAGTGAGATTTGCATCTGTAATCTGTTGGAAATATGAATATGATCCCAAGTGGCAAATAAATCATTTGAGTCATTTTGTGCATGTGTAAAATAGAACTACTGAAACGCCACGCCCGGTGGCATCGACACTGGCGTATTGGGACCCACTTGCAGTGTCCCAGTCCAGCTTTTCTGCCATCGGGGCATTTTCGGAAACCGATTCTCGGACTAGGGTTTCGTTTCCTGCCGCTATATACAATCTTCGCCTCCGCGCCGCCGCCGCCGTCACGGCTTCCCCCGACGCTGCATTAGCGGAGAACCCCCAGCTCGCAGGGAAAGATGGTAAGCTCGCTAGTTCCGACCTCTATACTCCGTTGGACTTGCCCGTCATCTGCTGAGATAGTATTCTGCGCTTGCTCCTGATATAGTCTGATACGGTGCCACGAGAATTCTGGACCTCAAGACGCTGCGCTTGTTATTTCAATTTTGACTGCTTAGATGTTTCCTTCCCAGATTGTTTAGTATGTTGTGAGTTGAGACTTTTGTAACGGCACATAGAAATATAGCATCAGTAGGTTACTGCTGTAGGGGAATGAAATTGGGATGATGCAATGCGTCGTAGTTCATTCTTTACTTCAGCCGATGTGATGGAGATGAGGAGATCGTTATGCGGATCATTGGTGTTGGTTCTTTGGGCACTTTATGTATCGACCTGCTAACTATGAAATTTCGTGCCAAGTGACATGATCCTATCAGTTCTTGATAGATTTGTGGAATTGTGGTTGCCTTTCACTAGATATTGTAAGTCTAACTTCAGTAGGTGCATTCCAGGACGTCCTGGAATTTGCATTGGCTAATGTGAGATGAACCTTCAGTGCAGATGGCAGAGTAGAATTTGATTGATCTGCTAATCAACTCGTGCTGAAACTTTTTTAGTGAACTGTCCCACTATGCGAAGTTGCAAACACACTGAATTCTCCAACTCTTATGTCTCATATATCTAGTGGCTGGTGGAAGCTGATTATGTTTAGTATTTGGGTATGTACAACAACCTGTAGAGAATAGAGATTGGAAACATCACCAGCACACTGAGTTGTCATGACCTCAGTTTGTGCTTCTATGCCTTTTTTTTCCCGCAACTGGCACCAAAGCATCAATATTTGATACATAACCAGATATCCAATTGCATTTCAGTCATCTATAGTACTATATTATTGTTGTTAATCAAATCAACTTGACTGTGGCAGTTAGTAACTTTGTTGGATGCTTTTGCTCAATGGAACTTAGTTACTCCTTTTTTATATGAAACTAGGGATGCTCGGTACTACTTGTATCCTCTGATCATTTTGCGCCTTTTTATCTGCTGCAGCCGAAGCAGATCCATGAGATCAAGGACTTCCTCCTTACCGCTAGGCGGAAGGATGCACGCTCTGTGAAAATCAAGAGAAGCAAAGATGTTGTCAAGTTCAAGGTGCGCTGCTCCAAGTACTTGTACACCCTCTGTGTCTTTGATGCTGAGAAGGCAAACAAGTTGAAGCAATCACTCCCTCCAGGTTAGCACAGCTTAATTTTTATATTCTGCTTGTTGTTGTTCATTGTGAGTTGTGACTTTTATCTGCCATAGGTTAAGTAGCGAAAGAAGGTGGAGTGTAGCTCAGAGACTGTAACTGATAGGTTTTAGAATGTTTTGTTATGTTTATAGCTTGTGGTTGAAATCCGTTTTAGTTTAATTAATGGTTAGAGTGCATAACTTGAGTGGTCATTGGACTTCCAACCCATGGCGAATTAGATTTTCTGTCTTTGATTCGATCAATATGTGATAGTTGTATGACCTCTTTAAGGCCTGGTTTATCAATCAAAAGGTTAGGCTGCATGGCTGTATGGACATACTCAAGTGGCAGGTCTATGACTTGGTTGGTATCTGTTTCCTTGATTTATAAACTGCAAAACTTGAGAACCAGAAGTGAGTTTGATATATTAACTATTTGAAGTATTCTGCAAGAATTTGTCTGCATTCTTTTCATAATGCCTGTCCACCTTATTAGATGGCTAATTCAGTTGATTGTTCCCGTGCACTATTGATTGTAGTTGTTGTACAGTAAAATTCAGCAATTGAGACGCCATTCTTTCTGCAGGTTTGAGTGTCCAGGAAGTCTGAAGACTCGAGCAAGAGGTATCTTAATGAAGCAGGAAGCATTTTCTTGTGTCATCGGCAGAATGTGATCTTAGGAATACAATGATACTTTTGGCTCGTGAACCATCTAGACATCTGTAATGGATTGACATGTGTAGCTGCCAGTTGGGTGTGGAAAGAGAGATCACCGTTCAGTTAAATGTCACGTTTCTGCTGATTTCTTGTCTGTGACACGCACGTTTATTGCCGAAAGTATGCAAAAGTTGTGCCCTCACGTGATTCTCTTTGCTGGGTTCACCGTGCCTTGCTGCGTAACGACGTTCCTGTTGTTTCGACAATGAAATAATCTGCCAAACTTTATTATGCGTAGCCAAGGTGTAATGCAATCAATCTGCAGTTGTGCGGCATCGTTTCAGCATTGATCCACTCCCCCCGGTCCCGCTGCCTGCCGAGACATTGAAAGCCTCGCGTTGCGTCCTAGGGATGGTGCAGCAGCCGTGCTCCCGGTCGCCTCCTGGTCTCGAAGCATTCCATGTGCTCGGAGTCTCCAAGTACTGAACGAGTGGTCCGGGTGTTTGCCGTCTTCCTGCGGCCATTCGGTCATATTCAGACTGCGAGTGCCGGATTAGATTCATCAATGCAAACGGGCAATTTTCAGATGTTCAGACCAGAAGACATGAGAAAGGAAAGACCTCGTTTGGGGTTGCTGCTTGCTCCTTTCGGCGGTTTTGACCAGTAGAGTCACTGAATTTCAAATACGCGTACTATGAGTTTCGCCTCATTGTTCAGTGGCCGTTACCGGCGCAGAAAACAGAGCAGTAACTAATTCCATGGCCCATGACCGTTGAGCTTAGCTTAGGTCAACGTACCGGTTACAGTGCTACAGTAACCCCGAGGTTGTGCTATAGTAATCTGCAGTGTCTTGTTCGAAGGTTGTGTCATGAGCACTTGCGCTGCTGGATATGATCGTGATCGTGGCAATGCAACCATAGTACTGACTCCTGAGCAGAGAAGAAAACGCTTTTGAGACCTGAGGTAAAGGTTGTGTAGTGTAGTCAGAGGAATCTCCTCCTTCGCCTGGAGTTGGAAGTGCAGACAAACTCCTAGCTGTTGCATCGTCATAAAAAAAAGCAAATGTTTTTTTCTCTGACCAAAACCGCACGCTCCCGTACAGGCTAACTAGTTTACGCTGTTCACGTCGGCCGCTGCCGATCCCGCCCTCAAATCGGCTGCCGATCCCGCGTAAACAAACAACGACCGGGGCAGAGCGGCGGCAGCGCCACAGCAACCAAGGTAGGTCTCCTGCACACGGTGCCGTCGTTTTGCCCCGGCGTGTAGCGACTGCGATCTCGCTCAAAGCATCGTCAAGGCTGTGGGTGCGCCCTGGATGGATGGTATCTTTGTCTCGTTCTTTGTACTACCGTCACATGATTGTATTTTATTTTTTTTACTTGTACTGCTCTGTGCGGCTAGTATGCTGGAGTACTACTTGGCGCCGTCACATGATTTTCCCTGGCGCTCATCGTATCGCGTCCGGTCAGAGCGGGAGCCAAATCCCTACTGTTTCGAGCGGGAGCGGGGGGAGCCTGCCTAATCCAGCAGCAGATCACCCTGATTCCGGTGGTCCTCTCTCTCTCTCTCTCTGCACCGCAGGAAGGCAGGCCCAGCCGGTCGTCACAGTTGGACGTTGTACCACCAACGAACTCGACACTGGTCCGATGGATGGCGCGGCGCTTTCGGCGCACGAGCCCCACGCGGCAGGCGCATGTTCACGACGACGCTCGCTTACCAAATTTGTATGTAAATATTGGTAAAAATCCCTTCGGTGTCATCTACTAAAATCTTAATTTCTTTTCAACCATCGAAAAAACTTCAATCCCGTCAATGCCAGCGAGCGTAAAACTTTATCCCCTCTGTGCCACTGGTGAATCTCTTATCAAATTTGTATGTAAATATTGGTGAAAATCCCTTCAATGCCATCTACTAAAATATTAATCCTTTTCAATCACAGAAAAAACTTCAATCTCGTCGGTGGCAGCAAGCGTAAAACTTTCTCCCCTCCATGCCACTGGTGACCATCTCTTACCAAATTTATATGTAAATATTGGTGAAAATCCCTTCAGTGCCATCTACTAAAATCTTAATCCCTTTTCAACCACCGAAAAAACTTCAATCCCGTCGGTGCCAGCGAGCGTAAAACTTTATCCCCTCCATATCACTTGTGACCATCTCTTATCAAATTTGTATGTGAATATTGGAGAAATCCCTTTAATGCATCTACTAAAATGTTAATCTCTTTTTAACCACCGAAAAAACTTCAATCTCGTCGGTGGCAGCAAACGTAAAACTTTCTCCCCTCCATGCCACTGGTGACCAGTTTTGCAAAAAAAAAAAAAAGTACGGATTGTCTTCTTTCTCTACCGCGCCAAACCGGTCTGGCGCGCCCATAAAGAGCGGCAGCGGCGACGCATGGTCACGCCGCGGCTCGTTTTTCGTTGTGGAGCTGTCGAATCATTGTTGTTGAAGCACGGCGTCATCATCCTGCGTTAGTTCGTCGCACAGTGTCAGCTTGGTAGCTTTTAGCTTTTGGAGCTCGTTGCCATCTCACAAGCAGCTACACCTCCTCAGTACTGCACTAAACACAGAGAGCACGAAGGGCTCCACGAACTGAAGAACAAGTGCAGCTCACCGCAATTGAGGCTGCAGGCCTGCTCCAGATTCCCTTCCCTAGTGAAATTCCTTTCCTCTTCTCCCCACCGCTCTTATGGAGATCGATCACCGACGACGATGTGCAGCGATTTGGATCCTGGTGACAGCCAAAATGGTTGCGCTAGCAGGTACCGAAGGTAGTAGTGCGATCAATTTTTCCAATTTCATCATTCCTGCTGTCAATTTCAGGAATTTGTGCCCATTGGTGAAAACAGGGAAAAAAAGGAGTTGAGGACGAAGGAGCATTTGAGCGATTAATTTTTTCTTGTTTCTCAATCGTCAGGATCTGCAGGGCAGCTGCCATAGAGGACCCTGGCACCACGGCAGGGACACGACGGCGTTGGCCGATGACTTTGCCGAGTTTGTAGCGGGGCATGCACCAGCGGTCACTGAGGGTGTGTTTGGTTACGTGGGTGCAGCTGGGCGTGGCTGGAGGTGGGATACAGATAGGGCTGGCTGTAGAGCTGGTTCGGCTCGGCTCGGCACCAGCTTGTTATAAATTATTAGTATAACAAGCTAGTTTAGCTCGGCTCATTATGTTTACGAGTTAGTTTATTATGGCTTATTAATCTTTATTTAAAAATATATTATTTTAATAATTAGCAAAAAAATAAGAAAATAATATATATTATATAAAAATATCATATATTTTAAACCATCAAGTATATTTAAGATGTAAATCTAACATTACTTATCCATATATTTATCGATCTTGGTCAATAAAATATATATTTTAGAGAAAAATAATACATTCACACAAATTTTATAACTAAGTATTCATTATTAGTTATATAAGAGAAAAATAGTAGTGCTCCAACTTAAAGTTCGTCATTGTATCTTATTAGGTTATTACTATCTTTATATATTTAGAGTTTATACTTATACCGTTGAGTTGACTTATGATAAGCTGGATCATGATCCATAGCCATACCTATGCCGTAGTTTTAAACGCTACGCAACTCGTTAGCCTTGTGAGCTAGCTCACGAGCCCGCTCGAGTTGACTTGCTAAAATAGCGAGCTAATAAATTAGCTCAACTCGTTTGAAATTGGAACGAGCCGAGTTGAGTCTAGCCAAGTTCGTCTTCGAGTCAAGCGAGCTATTGAGTTACACGTTTTATTATCACCCCTAGATACAGATCCAACAGAGCCAGTATCCATAGAACCAGGCTTGCATGTGTTGGTAGCCTGGTTTGGTCTATGCCTCGCTCAAGTGAGCTAGTGTTTGGTTACTCGTTTTTTAGTGTGAACTTGCATGCGTGGATACAGGCAAGTATGTTTGGTAGCCTGCATGATATGAGGGTTTGATGACCCTGAACCAAGGTGTGGTATGCTTACCACCAATCCTCTTTAATATTTTCTCCATTTTAACTAAGTTCTTAGCTATACGTTTTGACGAATGTTGAATCTGAACAAAGCAAATCATCAAGGTGTTACATAAATAAAAAATAATGCCAAATTATTTATATTAATATTATAGCACATATACAAAATAATGTCAAAGTCTTGCATTACATAGAACCAGGCTGTAACCAAATCACAATCCATTCTTACACATACATAATAATGGCACTTTACATAAACTAGGAGGATAAAGGAGAATAGGTATAAAATTGGAGACCAATAACGATTTTATTCTTGTAACCAAATCACAATCCATCTAGATCTTCAGGTTTCACTTTTATACCTTCTCATCTCCAACAAAAAGTCATGAGTTGAATGGTGGACTAAGAACTACCTAGAACAAAACTCTTAGCACAACATAGCACTGATTTTTCACACAGCATGATGACCAAATACTACAAGCATTAAGTTTATGATAATTGGACTTAGAATCTGACAATCATCATTTGATCTTCTTTTTCTTAGAGCATAATAAAACATGTTAAAAACAGATACAAATCAGTGCATGATAACAATTACAATTAAATACGAAAATATGGCAAAAACACAACGACAAACAAGACATGACAGGAAACAAGTAAAAAAAAAGAGAAACTTATCCATTGGCTCCAAGTGATCATCAAATAACATGTCATTATCATCACAGTCAACATATTATTCATGCAAACACTACCCAATCAGTCATACTGCAACATATTAACAGAAGTAATCCTAACAGCAATTGTTATATCCATTGAAAAATCACAAAAAACAATTATGGCTTCAGAATGAAGACATGGGATCGAAAGAATCCAGAGGTGAATAAAGAATCGATAAATCTAGAGGTGAATGAAGAGAGGGGAGGTAACAAAGAGGAGGATTGCTTGGTCTTACCATCGCCGTGAGAGATAGGGGAAGGAGGAAAAGGGATAGGAATATAGGATTGCTCGGCCGTTGGGCGAGCGACTCGAGCTCGTCGCCGGAGGGGGAGTGACGAGCTCGTTACCGCGAGGGGGGAGCGGATCAAGCTCAGTGTCAGAGGGGGAGCAGATCGAGCTCATCACCGCGACTGGAGAGCAGATCAAGCTCGTCACTGTGAGGGGGGAGCGGATCGAGCTCGCCGTCAGAGGGGAGCGAATCGAGCTCGTCACCGCGACGGGGGAGAAGATCGAGCTCGTCATCACGAGGGGGGAGAAGATCAAGCTCCTCACCGCGAGGACGTACCGGCTCGAGCTCGTCACAACAATGGGGGATCGGCTCGAGCTCATCGCCATAGAGGGGGCGGCGATAGATCCATAGGTCGCCAGACGGAGGGGAGAGGTGAGCAGAGCGGAGTTAGGAGAAACAGATGCAATGCAAATGGCCATACAGGGTAACCCTAGCGCGTCGGGGCTTGGCTCGTCGGTTGTCGCCTGCAGTCGCGGGTGCAGGCGCGCGAGCGAGCAATGCATCAGACGGGCCAGGCTCTGGAGCGAAGGTCAAATTCCGCATTCCTCTCGGGCCAGGCCACGAGGCTCAAGTTGCATCTGTGAAGCCAGGCCCAGGAGCCACTTCAGGTAACCAAACACTGAAAGGTTGCACCATCTGGACCTGGCCAGGGATTGGGCCAGGTAACCAAACACACCCTAAGCGACTCGGTCGCGTTCATGGAGGTGGTACCGTAGACGGCGACGGCCTGGCGGACACTAGCGGACTTTTCAGAACAGTAGATCATGGTAGCCTTCAGGGACGCGGTGGCGGCTCAGACGTGATCGCGTGACGTTTCAGGCGCTGCTCCAGCTCTTCGTGGGCTTTGCCGACCGGCTAAACCGGTCACCAATGGCACGGAGCGGATATAATTTTTTGGACGCTGGCACTGGTAGGATAAGAGTTTTCTTAGTGGTTGAAAAAGAATTAGGATTTAAGCTAATGGCACTGAAGGGATTTTCTCTAATTATCATGTAACGTCTTTACCATCTAGCCATCAATTTGCATGCCAAGAGCTATGATGAAGCTACCTTGGAACTAGTGAGGGCAACGGCCCCCTTACTCTTTGTGCACGCCTTTGCAAACTACACATATTTTAAATTTGAATTACTTAGTGCTATGTTAAATTACTCAATAATTCAGTATTAGTATCCTTCTTTATAAAAAAAGTTACTAATAGATTGTTCTCATTCAGAATTTTTGGTTGATCCTTTCTTAAAACCACTTCAATGTCGAGTCAAATCAACTTTATTGTATAATAATTTTTTGAAAATCCTACTTTTCAGTTAACTAAAATCTTTTGTGATTTCAATCAACGAAATAGGAAGAAGCGGTAGTGGAGGTTAGGGCTGCCCGAGGTTGTCGTGAGGAGGGATTTGCTACTGCCAGACGTAGAAAAGGGTTTGGGGGGAGGCAGGGCTGTCCGGCGGTGACGGCGGGAGAGACGACATACGCCTCCTCGCGAGTGGCGGGAGCCGGTGGTTAGGCTAGGTCGCTAGGGGTGTGTGGGGGGCGGGGGGAGTGTGGATGAGAGAGAACACGTTTCTTTGTTGGTTGCTAAAAACAATCAGAGGTTGAAGATGACCTATGCAACGTTAGATCTTTATCAGACGGTTGAAAACAATAGACTAAATGAAATGGTGTTCTTCGATCGACTAAAAAAATAGAACCTCTCATAATTTGTAGATGTAACTCTTTGGGTTTGCTGAATCAACAACTCTCTTTTCACAAAGAAAAGCCAAGTTAAAATATTGTTAGAGATTAAAAAAGACATTACCATAGGTTTACAGAGATGAGATTAACATTAGTAACACATTAGAAATATCTAATTCTATAAGGTACGCACCGTCAAAAATTTTCATCCGCCAAAAATTTTGAAGTTATACTGTTACGCACTGTCATCTGGCAAGATTCTTCGCCTCCGTCCATGGCAAGGCGAAGCCGCTCTCCGCCCACCCCTCTCGTCCCCCACCACTCTCTTCCTCCTCGCCGGCCTCCTCGCCGGCGGCCCGTAGAATCCTTAGGGGGGACGGATTGCTGAGGAAGAGGAAGAGGGTGTCTCTGTGCTCCCTGGATATGGAGGAGGAGGTCTGAGGAGCGACGGTCTGACAGGCCGAGGGACGGGGCGAACGACGACGTCGCCGGCAGACAGAGCTTAGACTAGAATGGGGACGGGGGGTGGGCGGTCCTCACGTTGGCACGGGCGAGAGACTAACAGGACCCGCCATCTGGCAGCACGAGAGCAATTTAACCTTCTCGAGCACATGGCTCCACCGTCGCGCCCCATCGCAGAAGTGGTTGTGGCCTGTTGGGTGGCCGGCTCCAGGGGACGATGACGCATGGCGGGTGGAGCAGGAGTAGATACTCCATATGTATAGCCCGTACAAATACCGGCCTTTCAGCGGCGCTGTGTCGACTAGTAGGATTGATCGCAACGTATAATCAACCGCCCCGCGCGGCATTACGTAATACGGTGGTGGTTAGACGACGCCAATCAGTAGCAAACCTGCTTTATTCATGACGAGATCACTAATGAATTGATGATGGAGACAACCACACCGTGCCAGTGGATCCGTCGCTCGCATACAAGAGAGCAGCTAGCTATGGCTATGGCTACGCAGCGCTTCTAGAGTCTAGACCCCGTTCAAAACTCATCAACCGACGAAAGATTCCAGCAAAACGGTTTTAGTGGCGACAGAGAATTTCGATGGGGGATTTTTACAAGCTCCTTTAATTCGGTCGCTGCTGTCTCGGATTAGCTGCCGCCGCGAATAAAGAAGTGTCTCGCTCCACCCTGTCCCCGAGGAAAGCAACGGCTCGCCTCTACAGTTAACAGCACCACGGCACCCCACCCACTACCGCGCTCGCCGCCCTGCCACACTGCACACACCGCAAGGCCGGGCACGGCACGACGGTGGTGGGGTGACTGACTGCTTTGCGTGCGTCAGCTCGCTACGGTTGGTTTGGTTTACCCCTGCCGCTCTCGCTCGCCACCCTCCCAATCCCAGCCAAGAAGGAGCGCGAGGAAGAGGGGAGAGAGAGAGAGAGAGGCGAGAGGGAGAGAGATTCGTCTCCGTCTGCTCTCGGCTGGTTCTTGCGGTCTTTTGGCCACCCGAGCAAGCGCCCAACGTAGCGGTCCAGAGCAGAGCCAGAGCCAGCCAAAGGAGAGAGCGGGGAGGAGGATCCTTGACTGCTGGTTCTTGGACGCGCCCGCTCCCGCTCTGACCGGACCTGTAGCGCCGTGCTCCTTCCCGCGTTCTTCCGGAGCCGCAGTCCGGCAGCGAAGCTGTGAGGACGGGGGAGCGCTACTGTTGTGAGTGGAAGAAGCACTGGTCCTCTCCAGTCCCGTACCTTCTTCCGTGTGCCGACGGGAAAGCAGCAGTAGAGGGAACGACGAGAAGACCGCCGAGAGGTTCGCTCCCCGATTCCTCGCTCTACGAATTGATCCCCATTTCTTTTTTCCTCCTCCCTTGTTAGAAGATGTTCCTTTCTTGTTTCGGCGCGTTTCCATGCCGGGGACCAGATTTCCTGGCGATGGTTTCGCTTCTCTGTTGAGTTTACGTTTTCATCCGCTTGTTTCCTGGATTTTCCCCCAATGTTTGTTCGTATGAGGTTGGGTTTGGGAGGAGTGCACGCCATTGCTAGGAGAAAGGATTGGGGGAAAAGGATTGTTTAGTGCAAACTCACGGGGTTGGATGGTTGCTAACAAGTGTCGTCTGCTCGCTGATGAACTTTGCTTTGCTCCTAATTCTAGCGGTTGTTTAAGGTTGGATGATTGAATTGATAGGGCAACCTGTTAGCACCTTGTGCACAAGATTTAGTTGGTGATGTTCTTCCTCTCATTGCTCTCTTTCCCTTTTTTTTTTTTTGCCTTGAAAAAAAAGGAGTAAAACTCTGTTCGGTGACAGGACCACCGCCGCCCACATTGATAACTTCTGGTATCTTCTGTGCCGGCGGGTGTTCGTTTGTTGAGCATGTTCTGCTTGGACCGAATTCAATTCCTTACAAGCAAAGACATATATTCCCCATCCGTACTCCTTGTATATAACACGCATTTCAGTAGCATTTTTGCATAATTCGCTCCTGTACGGTTCCGCGACTCTTGTCAATTCGGAAGTCCTGACGGGGGTGATAACCAGAGATTGTAATCCTTCCATCGCTGAAATATAAGCTCTCGAGTATTTGCCCTGAAAAAAAATCGGTGGTTTGGTGGGTTTGTGTGATTTTCATCCTCTTGCCCCTTTTTGCAATTATTCGATCATGTCCATGCAGTTCTTAAGTTTTTTCCGTACTGACATCACCGTGCAATTCGTGGTACTGGTAAATGAAATTCCTAGTGACGACTTGTGAACCAGGTTTCTGCACATTACACTTACGAAAAGTTGCAGCCTTAATTGCATTCAGGAATGCCGCTTTCACTTTTGTTAGGAATTGCCAGGCTGCCTGCTAACTTTACTAATATTTTGGGTTCCAGTTTTATGCCCCCGTATGCTAATCATATAGTTGGACTTTGCAGAGTAATGCGCTTAAGGAGTTACGACAATGGCCTCATTGGTACCTGGTATCCTTGTGAAACTCCTTCAGCATATGAACACGGATATCAAAGTCGCAGGGGAGCATAGGTCATCACTTCTTCAGGTCGTCAGCATTGTCCCAGCACTAGCCGGGAGTGATCTCTTCACTAACCAAGGGTTCTACCTTAAGGTCTCGGATTCATCTCATGCGACGTATGTTTCCCTTCCGGAGGAGCAACACGATCTTATCTTAAGTGACAAGATTCAGCTAGGCCAGTTCGTCCATGTCGACCGTCTAGAGGCAGCTACACCGGTACCCATTCTTAGAGGAGTCCGGCCAATTCCTGGTCGACATGCTTGTGTGGGCAACCCCGAGGATCTTGTAGTACCCAGCTCCTCGAATTTTCAAGCCACTAAGAAGGCTCAACCATCCAATGGGTTGAAAGATGCCAGTAGCTTGTCCTTAGAAAAGGAGTCGAATAAGCTGGGGAAAATAAATGCTTCACGCAAACCCATTGGTGTGGAAAATAAGAAACCGGTGCTCACAAAATCAAACTCTTCATTGTCAAAACAAGCTTTGAATGGGATTGGTGATAAAAAGGAAGCAGTGAAATCAAAAGTGAAGCCTGCTAGTACAAGATCAGTGCCATCATCCCCAACCAGTGTCTGTTCTCTTCCTGTGTCATTTGACAGATTCTCGAACGATCTGAAGCAGAGAAACAAAGCAAAAGGAGCTGAGAAAGCATCATCTTCAAGGGTTTCCTTGTTAGAAAGGGCAGCTTCTGTTTTGAAGGTTACTGCTGCAGGGAGGAAGTCCTCTGCTGGTAATTCAATCAATAGCTCTGTATTGAGTATAGGATCAGGGCCAAAGGCCCTGAGAAGAAGCTGGGAAGGAAATGTGGATATTAAAGGAAAAGGCAATTCAGAATCGAAAACAACCAAAGCTGACAGGAAACCTGAGAACAAGACCCCAATGGTGTGTAACTTGTTGATGAATTCAGTTTTACATTGTTTTAGTTATCACTGATCACCACCAGTTAGTTGCTCTTTAGCAATGACTTAACATCTAAAATTTCCTGCTACGATAGTGATAATTAATTTTATTTTTCTCATATCAACTTATTAGTGGCTACATTCATGATGGCATGCTAACATGTGTAGCAGATTCAATGAAAAGTTAGCACATGAAGCAAGGAAATGTGATGGCACCACAACACTTACGTTACCAGAAGTTACTAATACAACATGTTTGTTCTTAATATACAGACTCCTAGAAGGAAGCCACCGGTGGATGACAAGGTGTCACGTAAAGATGATAACACGATTCAGAAAGCTGCTAGGAAGAGCACTGCAAGTGCTCCTTTAGCAGATGCTGACAAAGTAGTTAAGAAGCATCCTCCTACTATAAAAAGAACATCTGGCGTTCCAAGCAACTCAAATGTTACAAATTTAGTTAAGATCCCCCCCAATAGCAAAAGACTAACAGACGCCAGCATTTCATGGACATCACTTCCGCCGTCCCTTGCCAAATTAGGAAAGGTAAGGCCAAGTTCATCAACACATCAGAAACAGGTTTAAGATTTTGTTTGTGCAAGCAATGTTGATCACACATTGTTGTGACTTGTGAGCGTTTTAATTTTTATATCACCATGCCACGTCATTTCTGTTGCAGGAACTTCTGAAGTATAGGGAATCAGCACAAATGGCTGCGGTTGAAGCCATGCAAGAAGCTTCTGCTGCAGAGAGTTTGCTCAGATGTTTGAGGTACGTTTTCTTCCCAACATAAGCCCTATATCCAACACTTGGCGTTGTTTTCTTAGTGTATAGTTTTTTCTTATTGGTGGTCTTGACCTGCCTACAGTTTGGTATATTCTCCATGATCCCGAGTTGTTTCTCTATCCGATTCCTTCCTTTATCCCTATCTTGTAGCTCCTACTGCTTATATTATTTCAAACTGTGACTTTCTTCTGTATTTAATTTGTGCAAAGCATAGCTAGCTTTTAGATAATTATAAGCCCATTGATGCTTAGATGGCGTCACATGCCTAATGAGTTGTCCATTAAAATATAGTAGAAGAGAATCTTGTGGTTTGATTGAGGAACCTGCCATGTTTTCTAGCCTTTGTTGAAATTAAGCGGAGACATGGCTGCAAAGCAAGTCCTATTAGTGTCCTTTGCCGCCATTTAATTCAAATCGAGAAATGCTGTGCCAATAAATCTCTTGCCAAAATGTTCTAGCGTTTTTTCACATTGTAGCTTCCACTTCAATGGTCTCGTTGTACTTGTATTGCTGTAGCTCTTGTTAGTCCACAGTATTCTACAAATCCATTCATAGATAACAAGTCAACAACATAAGAAGGACAAGCCTTACAAAGCCGTCTACTTCAAGGGTTTCACATGGCTTGTGGTCGTAGACAGCCTTGATTGCCTGTTCCGGAGCTGACGAACATGCTAGATACAGGGCATGGTGATCCGGCACCAGGACCGGTGGGATCGGCTGTGTTTTTAGCAAATGCTGCTGTTCACGTCCACATGGTTCGTTTGTGCTTGCATCTCGCTGGGGCAAGATCATTGATAACCCGTTGGTCTCACGCTTCAAATGCCTCAATAGTCAGTTCTAGCTGTCTACCATGTTGCAATAATGCTATCAACCTGCTCGGTTCCTCCCCCTTTTTGAGCTTGGACCCATGGTGGGGTGGTCCCTGCTGCCCACGTTCCTTTTCTTATCTTAGTGCAGGTGCCAGCTACAATATTTTGACACATGAAGATTTAGCTTCTAGGAGTTAGGCTTGCCAGATTGGATTATGAATCATAACTGGCTTTCTCTGTACTCTCGTCTGTACAATGCAAGCATATAGAGCCTAAAGAATCAAAACAGATATGGTTTGCATACAGTTAGGGCCTTGGCATTACACTGCCTGTTGGTATTGCTTTTGGTATCAACATGCTCCACGGCAGGGACCAACTTGTTACTCAAACTGTCTCCATGAACCATGCTGTGGCACTGTATAATGATGTTTGCTTCACTGGCCAAGCAAGATGTTTCTCCTGCTGTACTTTCAGCTGCGTGTTCTTGTTTTTGTCGACTAGCATCACCTATTTATCAGCTTGGTTGCTACAGTTTATTTCCTTGTTAATCCTATTGTTGCCAGTGTCGACTCAACTGTAAACTGTCTTGCTTTCAACTTGATGCTGGAAAAATTACTGCACTGTGTTACAGAGATGTTATGAATGGTTACACACCAAGAGCTGCAGTGCTGCACAACGCCATTTTGGCCGTAATTCTGCATGTAGATTTGCTTCAATCCTTAAGTTACTGACATTGTTTGTCTTGTGTTGGCGGTTGGCCGGAGCAGCTCTTACGCGGAGGTGAGTTCCACGGCGGAGGAGCAGAACCCGCAGCCGGCCGTCGAGCACTTCCTCGCCCTCCATTCCGCGCTTTCCCGCGCCACAGTGATCACCGACACCCTCACCAAGCCCACGACCTCTGCAGCCTCGCCGTCCCGCTCCACGGCCAGCGACGCTGAGACAGCGGTCTCCTCCGCCGACGAGGAGGCTGCCGCTCTCGCGGCCGAGCGCCGGCGCCGAGCAACGTCCTGGGTGAGCGCTGCACTCGCCACCGACCTCTCCGCTTTCGGCCTGTACAACCTCAAGCCGGCTCTGGCCACGATCACCTCGCCGCTGGCTGTGGTGGTCGTGGACCAGTCCGCGAAGCCAGCGGCGGCTGCGTCGTCGACGACGACGAAATTGTCGCCATCGCCGAAATCGCGGATGTCCCCTGCGAAAGGGAAGCCGAGGACGGGCGCGGCTGCTGCAGCGGCGCCGACGACGCCTCCCGCGCCGCCGGAGTGGGAAAGGGGAGGAGGCGCGGAGGAGAGGGGCGAGCTGGCGAGGCGGCTCGGGGAGGAGTCGAGGGGGTGGTTCCTCGGCTTCGTGGAGCGGTTCCTGGACGCCGACGTGGCGGCGGCGGCGCCGTGGGACCGCGAGCGCGCGGCCAGGATGCTCCCGCAGCTGAAGCGCGTCAACGACTGGCTCTGCGAGATCGGGAAACGCAGCGAGGCTCCGCCGCCACCCCCGTCGCTAGACGCGGACGGCGAGGCGTCGACCACCGCCCCCGTGGCCACGGACGGCGGCTGCGGCGTGCCCGAGGAGACAATCGAGCGGCTAAGGAAGAAGATATACGAGTACCTACTGACCAACGTCGACTCCGCCGCCGCGATGCTCGGCGGCGGTGGGACGGCCGCACCGGCGAACGGGAAGAAGGGATGACGCTGACGCGGATTGGGCGGCGACTCGTCGGGGACGGGACGCCTAAATGGGCCGCCGTTAATAGCGTGGAATTTGATTGGGCCCAAAATGGGCTAGCTAATGTAGGCTTTTTGCTCCTTTATTGGGTTTTCGGTGTTTTCCTCTTCTCATTGTTTTCGTTTTCAAGCTTTTTTTTTTTTGCGGGGGGAAGCTTAATTAAATATTACAGGGAAAGGAAAAGTGATGACGAATTGATGTTGATTGAAAATTATTCCTGGACTGGATTGGCTTGTTCTGAATTTTGAAGGCTGCAAAAGTGATTCTTTGCTTAAGAATGGCTACCGACAATTCTTGACTTGCTGTCCACCTAAACCATCTGCAGCAATATAGTAGTACTTCACACGCTTGACCTTCGGAGTAACCGAGGAAAACCTCCTTTAGTCCTTTTAATGCTGTTGTCATGCTAATCTGTGTAGTCAAAATGTAAACCACTTGTACGAGACATGCTTTACTTAACTGTGACGACCTTTATCGAGGATAGCGAAGTACAGTATACTATTCAAAGATTACAACCGAACAGAAAAATAGTACTGCGGGGTAAATTCAAATTGGGAGAGGCGTTTTCCTACACGGAAAAGGGGCCAATAAAATTGCGTGTAAGGTATGGCCGCATGCTAAACACAATTCGTGTTCACAGAACTTGGCTGTAGAATTGAAATTTGAAAAGAATCGCCATAATTCTGTGTGGGAATCCTCCTACTCGAGCCAGTGGACGCACAAAATGGCAGGTGGCGTAATTTCTCAGCAAAAAGCATCGTACGGGCGGGCCATGCACCGCACACCTCTACGGCTCTACCGAACACCAGCGCTCCGCCAACTGTCCCGCCCTATGGCTCGCACGGCCGCAAGGCGCAGCCCCCAGCCACGCACTCGTTCACCGCCCACCATCGCCGTCGATCCCTACACGGGACGGTCAAGATCAGAGAGACACCCCCTGAGGGGGTCCCGGTCCGTGTGGACCCGGTGCGGGCGAGCCAGCACCATCCTCACAGGCAGGCAGCCGGCGGCCTACCTCTCCCTCTCTCTTTTCCCACTAGTCGGTAGTCGCCGTGCAAGCGTGCCGTTTCTCCCATCTTTCTCTCTCTCCTCCCGTCCCCTCGACGACACGCCTCGTCTCCGTCACCGGAAAACCAGCGCCGCTGCGAGCGCGGTAGGGAGGGAGTGGAGCGAGGGCCGATGAGGATGCTGTCCAGGGCGGCCTCGATCGTGGCCTCCTCCCTCCCGCGCTGCTCCTCCTCCGCCGCCCCCACGGTCGCCTCTCTCTCTATCTCTCTCATCCTCCCTCCCTCCTCGCGGCTTCCTTTCTTCTGCATGATTGTGTGGTGATTCTGGGCGGGGGTTTGGATCTGAGATCGGGGACTTTCCGCCGGAGCGCGTCGCCCCGCGGCCTGCAAGGCTGCAACTGCCTCGGTGCGAGCGGAATAGAACGGGCATTTTTTTTTTTTCACTCGAGACCCTCGTTTGCCTCGTTATTGCTGGGACGCAGAGTTGTTTACTCGTTCCGATTACCTAGTGCCTGTTGTTGCTGGGATAGGTACACAGCAGTTGTTTACCCGTTCCATAGCGCGGTTGTCTCCACTCAGATGCGTTGAATCCCCATTCCTCGGCGCGTTTGTTGTTGGGTGACTCTGCGCGCATAGCATAGAGATGGGATTGGTCTGTGCAATTTTCACTTAAACTTGTTTTGATTGGTTCTGTGTGTTCTGACTGTGAAATGGATTCTGTTACTTTGCAGATGAGGGGCCAGCCATCTTTGCTGCCGAGCGTGCGGAAGCATTGGCTTGGGAAGCCGCTGCTGTATGGAATTGGTACGCTGCTGGTCATGCCTCTGAGAACGCTGCAAGGTGTGGGGCGGGTGTTTGGCGCAGGGCGATTTCTATGCAACATGACCGGCGTCTCCTCATCGCTGCAAATTGAGCTTGTGAGTTGTCTAAATTTTCTAAATTATGTCGCTCAGTAAGGTGGATGCCTCATTGCTGTATTGACAGAGCAGAGCACTGTATGATAGAGTTTAGCAGTGCGATTAGCTCTTTTTCGAGGAAGATTTTTCAAACCAGTCGTGATGAATTTCTTACATTTGGGTTGCGTCCCTAAGGGGGAAGAAGCACTAACCATTAAGGCCATTGGCATGAGCAAGGAGCTCTTGTTTATGGCAAAAAGCTTCCCACGTCATTGTTCTTTTTGTTTTCTATCCTTTACCTAACTAGATTGTATCTTTATGACTGACATTGTAAAGTACATATTGATGTGGCATATATTGCACATGTTTTGTTTACTGTTTCTTCCATATAACTTGTCGTCCTGATATGCAATGGGAAGGATCCTAGTCCTAGGTATTATCTCATTCACTATAATGGAGAGGATAGTGAGTTAACTATCATTGCTACTACTATACAAGAGAATCGATACATTTCTGGCAAGACGTCTTAATTAACATTATTTTTTTAAAACGAGAAATTAACTGTCTTAATTAACAGTTTGCCCACACAAACTTGTTGCTCTTTACATATTACTTATCCTCCTATCTGTTGATAACTATTCACTCAGTGGCAACTATTTTCTTTTCAGGTACCCTGTCTTCGAGATAACTATGCATATATCCTGCATGATGTTGATACTGGAACAGTTGGAGTTGTGGACCCTTCTGAGGCTATGCCTATTATAGATGCGTTGGAAAAGAGAAACCAGAACCTGACTTATATACTGAACACCCATCATCACTATGACCATACCGGTGGAAACTTGGAACTGAAGGCAAAATATGGTGCAAAGGTATGTATTTGGGCTATTTGCTTTGTCCTTTTCTTCTGTTGTTCAGCGACTCTGAGACAGTATGTGATGCAATCAAAATGTCTATTGTTATGAGCTAAACTGAATCCACGACTCATAAAAGTACAGATGGTTAGTCAAGAATGTTTATATTCCTATCTGTAAAATTCAGACAAAAAAAATCCAAGATTTATTTTTGTAGCCAAAGTTTGAATTTGAGCAGATAATCACAATTATTCCTTACAGTGGCAAATTTAAATTTTGACCATTGTTCTAGGTAAATAGAAGTAGACCATTTGACACATGTTCCCCTGGTTTCTCATTGTCTCCACTCGATGTTTCTATCACCAATTCTATATTCTATTATATGAACAGTGGCAGTATCTGCTATAGCATTCTGACAGTTATGTAATTTTTCCCAGGTAATTGGTTCTGAGAAAGATAAGGATAGAATTCCTGGCATTGACATCGTTCTTAAGGAGGGTGACACATGGATGTTTGCTGGTCATCAAGTTTTTGTACTAGAAACTCCTGGACATACATCAGGTATTTGATTTCAAATTTGTTCTATGTTACTCTATCTTCTCTCTTGTGTTCTGAATTGAATGGTGTAACTCCTAGTCTCCTACTATGTACACACAAACTTATCCTTACACTGGTGATATATTTTTTGCATTGATTTGCTGGGCGCTTAAAGTACTGAAAGTAGTACCAGAATCTGGTTTTGCTAATGCTTTAGTGAAAGCTAAGGATACAACTACAGTTGGAGCATACTGAAAATTTTCCGCTTCGTTGCATTCCAGTTTGCTTTCTTTACCCCATCTGCACCTGTGCCTCACTTTTCCTTGTATCTCTTCTTTCTCTTGTTCTGTTAATGTCTACAAGTATTAGCGCTGCTTTTTACAGCAGTTACCCCACTTTCCCTGTATTCCTTCTTCTCTCTTCTCGTTCTGTTAATGTCTACAAGTATTGACACTACTTTTTACAATGCAATTACCTCGTTTTCCCTGTATTTCTTACAGGTCATGTGTGCTATTATTTTGCTGGTTCTGGAGCCATATTTACTGGTGACACATTGTTCAGTCTATCATGTGGAAAACTTTTTGAAGGGACTCCACAGCAGGTTTTTTTTTTCTACTTGTAAATTCCTTTGTTCATATATGTATGTATGAAGGTCTCATTTTGAGTTCCTGCTTGAGTTTTATAACAAGCTAGTTCCTTTACAGTGCTTTTACTTTTGCAAAGAAGTCCCGTAATTATGATTATTATATATTTTGTTTGAGCTTCTGATTTTGTAATATACTCCTCCGTTTTTTCTTTTGTTGTCGCCGGCTAGTTCACAAATCAACTGCCAGGCGACAGCAATTTACAACCGGAGTAGTAGTTTTGATTATTTCTTAGCTATACAACTATTAGAATCTGTCAAGAATGAGTAAGTGGTGCAGGATATTAAGGGCCAAAAACATGGTTTTCAACTTATTTGAATGTGTTCTTTTTTACATATGTTCAATGTTCTATTTTAGTTTATTTGGACATAAAAGGGATAGTTATTAGCACACTTGGGACACCTACTATCTTCCTTTTTGGTTAAGGTATGAAATAGTGTACCGTTTCACCATTCTATTCCTGTCATACTTCAGATGTATACTTCACTCCAGAAAATTGTGGCTCTGCCTGATGAGACAAAAGTATACTGTGGACATGAATATACTTTGGTAAGTAATCATTTTTTCCTGGTCCAGAAATTTCCTTCACTGCCCCGATATTTAGTGTGAAGTATATATTTGCAGAGCAATTCCAAGTTTGCGTTGAGTGTCGAACCAGGAAACAAAGAATTACAGGAATATGCTGCACATGCAGCTGATCTGCGTAATAAGAATATACCCACGGTAATATGGCTTATTAACAGTCTTCATGACAAGCTAATGTTTCATCGCCATTTATGAGGTTTCTTGCTTTGTTTACTTTGTGATTCTTGATTTAATTCTTTCTTATGAACATACCAAATGCTTGATGCATACATTTCAGGAACGGGATTATTCATCAATACTTATAAGTTGACTGATATTTCCATTGTTTTTTTAACCCTAACACAATTTTCATGTCTGCCAGGTTCCATCAACAATTGGGAGAGAGAAGCAGTGCAATCCTTTCTTGCGGACCTGCAACCCAGAAATTAAGAGAACTCTATCCATTCCAGATCATTTCGGTGAAGACCGTGTTCTTGAAATCATCCGCCGAGCAAAAGACAACTTTTGACTAACAAAAATGATGTTCCGGTGACTTGACCAACAGTCCTGTTAAAGAACAGACAGCTTCGTAGAAGAAATATAGGAAGAAAGGTATATAACTTTTTGCGGCTTTTGAAATGCTTCGGCAAAATTGTGTCGATAGTGTATGTAGCTTGGGCAGTGCTTGTCAATAGCAGCCGGTGATTCTTTTGTCTAATAAACATGATGGTTTCTCATTTACTCTGTAAAAATACGCGAGATAGCCTTTTTGATAGTTTAATTTCAGTTCTCTTGGCGATTGCCATTATCTCTGTGATCTATTTGACCGCGCGAGCACATGTGGTGTATGTTGTCGCAGTGACTACGTATGAATCCAGTGCAAGGGAATCAAAATTGCAATGCCTGTAAATGCACTATGGGCTACTTATGAAAGGTACCTACCTTTTAATTGGTAGGATGAATGCTTGGATTTTACGCCACATTTTGCAAAAAATGTTATTCGATCATCAACCATGCTCGATGGGATGCATCACCGAAAGAGGTGGTGTCATGATTCTTGAGAAACTTCCCTGGCAAGAGGAGTTTTTTTATATCGGATTTTCTAGCTTTCAGTTATCTGAAAGCTTTCAGTCAATGTTTTGTTTTTTTATGTTTTAGTTTTTTTATAGAATAGCAAACCCCTTTTTATATACATGTTCTTGTTATACGCTGGACAGTTGCTCTGCCTCCTGAGCTTTTTCACCGGCCAAATTGCCAGCTTTAAAAAACTGCAACAAGAACAGGTGCAAATGTTCTCGGAATGTTCCATAAAAACGCTGTTATACTAATACTAGGTAAATAGTTAATTCCCAGAAAAAAGCCCAAAACAAAACCCCACTCGTGCCCCTCCATTCCGCCTTGTCCCCCACCTCCGCCCCACCCCCACTCCCACCTCGCCCGGCTATGGCGACCACCGATCCCGGGCCGACCCCAGCCAAGCCCATCTGCGCCGTCACCTTCGGCCGCTCCACCCTCCTCGGCCGCCACCTCGCCTCCGCGCTTGCCGCCTCCGGCCGCTGGTCGGCTGTCGCCGTGCTCGACCCCTCCCCGTCCCCGCCCAACGGCCCGTCGGACTCCCCCCTCCTCCGCCACCTCGCCGTCGACCTCTCCGACCCCGCTGGCCTCGAATCCGCGCTCTCCGGCGCCGCTGCCGTCTTCCACGTGGATGCGACGACCGCCGCCTCCGTGAGCGATGGGTCCTTCCTCTCCCTCTACCGTCTCGCCGTCCAGGGCACAAGGCGACTCCTCGCCGCATGCCGCACGGTCGGCGTGGGGAGGTTGGTGTACACCGGCTCCGCTGATGTGGTCGCCGCCGGTGCCCGGGATGTGATCAATGTCGATGAGGATGCGGTGCCTTACCCTGACAAGGTTTGTTGGCACGCGGCACGATCTGCTCGCGGTAGGGTTCCCATGTTTTGAGGTGATGGTGGAATAACAGCTGCTTGTTTTTTGTCTGTGGGCGCAGTTTGGTAATGCGGTGAGCGAGCTGAGGGCACAGGTGGAGATGATGGTGCTGAGTGCTGATGGGATGGACGGGATGCGGACGTGCGTGCTGCGGCCAAGTAACCTGTTTGGGCCTGGCGATTCGAGCCTAGTGAGGTTCATCACTGGGTATGCAAGATCTCCTTTAAGCAAGGTATTCCATGCTGAAATTTACCTGTTTCTGTTCTCCTTGTCTTTACAATTAAGAACTCTGCACATCTTTCTCTACTCCTTAATAATTTAAATAATTTAGGTGAGGTTGTCATTGGTGTTGCTTTTTTTTTTAGATAATGGGAAAAAAAACGTCATTGGTGTTGCTTTAGCTTGGTGTTGGCTTTAGTGTTGGTTCAACATATTGGATTAGTTTGATATGAGCTCACATGATTTCGATTTGTATACGTACATTGTGTCGCGTCTAGCCAACACGTTAGTCCAGGTCATATACATATGTTGCGGTCTATAGCCAGTAAAGAGTTTTCAAAATATAGCGTGACAAGAGTTAGAAAGTTCACACACATATTTCATACAACAATAATATTTTTTTAAGCCCGTAGCAACGCACGGGCTCTTTGCTAGTTATTGGTATAATTGTAATAAGAGGTTAAGAATCTGTTTTCATGTTGACATGATTAGCAACTGTATGGATTTAAGGGTACATCGATTAAGTTATGTATATGGTGGAGTTTGGTGAATTTACATAAGGCTGTGATGTAGTCCTTTTCCCCCCATTTCAAAGTGTATCCTGGATTAGGAATGGTGTAAGAACACTTGCATTCTGTTGTAGATAGAGTATGTTTGAAAACTTGTATTAGCTGCTTGGTTGTAACTCTGCTATCATTTCTCTGTTTTGGTGATATCTGCAAGATGTTAGTTTTCCATATGGTTCCTGCTTATAGTAGTAGCTCTTGGTGGATGGGGCACTTCACTTTAATCAGATGATCTGTGGTCTTAATCTTATTGGAATGGGTCTAGCACAACCCGGGCTTTCTTTCTCACCTATATGATTGGATAATATATATTTCTTTCCCCCATTTCAATTACTAATCTCCATCTGGGTGCACAATCGCTGCCTCTGTATTATCTGAATGGTACCCACTAGCCTCTTCGAGCTATGAGAGCTAGTTTTCTTATAATGTTCTTTTCAGTTTGTAATAGGTAATGGCAGTAACATGTCTGACTTTACCTACGTGGACAATGTGGCCCATGCCAATATTTGTACTGAGCAAGCTTTGTGTTCAAATGCAGCTTATGTTGCTGGAAAGGTACATTTTTACAGATTAAAGCTGTATTTCATTAATCTTATTTAACTATTAATTGTGTGCACTGAATTTTACAGCCCTTTTTTATTACTAATGGTGAACCTATGGAAACATGGGAGTTTATGAGTTGCATGATTGAAGCCATGGGTTGTCAGAGGTATTTCTCTCCTTTCCATATAGCTATTCCCTGATGACAACTTGTGAAGTTAACGCATACTATGCTTTCTCTTCCATTTTAGGCCCAGGATTAATCTTCCTGCAAAGATGTTACTGTGTGCAGCCTTGTTCACCAATATGATTCATCACAGGCTTGGTTTTCAAATGTTATCCACTCCGCTTCTGCATCCAGATACAATATACTTCTTGTCCTGCTCTAGAACTTTTAACACTTCAAAAACCAGGAGATTACTTGGGTACCAACCAATTGTATCATTAGAGGTAAGATTGTTCTCATTCCATGCAGTATTGATGATCCTATATGGAACCTATTTTTTCCTTGATCTGTTATTTCCTTGTGGCATGGATGTGGCAATCAATGAATTTTAATGTTTAATATATACCAGGATGGCATTATGAGAACTGTCGGGTCATTTTCGGAACTACCAGATAATTCATGTTTGTCAAGGCAACGAGGCTCATGTGGGTCATCAAAAGCAGAAAAGCTGTTAGGCAGTGGAACAGGTGTATACTAGTTTTCATAAGAAAAATATCTTTCTGATCTTATTTTTGCTTTTCACCAATTATATAAGCTGGAACTTTGGAAATCAGTAGTTTCTGGTACATTTATGTGTGGAACACTTTAAGATGTTATTCAGTTTATCATCACATCACTGTGATTTGTATTATTTTCACCTTCCTGATTTGTTTCCTTTGTATTGCAGCTGCTGATATTCTTCTTTGGAGGGATGACAAGAGAACGTTTTCATATATCACAGTACTGTTTCTGCTTTTCTACTGGTTCTTGCTTTCTGATAGAACTTTTATTGCGTCAGCAGCCAAAATTCTTCTTGTGACATCGCTTGCTCTTTTCATCCATGGTGTGTTGCCTCCACAAGTGTAAGTATATTGGTTTGTGTCTCCTGATGTTCAGTTCCTTTTGACATATGATGTTATATGGGTGTTCCCGAAATACACAAGACATAAGTGTATTGTATCTGAGTAATAAAGTTTTACTCCTATTGCAGGTTTGGTTTTACATTTGATAAGGTTACTTCTGATTATTTTGAAGTATCACACTCAACATTGAGGAATTCATTTATGTGCTTTGCGTCTGCATGGAATGGAGGCATTCATAAATTGAGGGTTATAGCAGAAGGTGACGACTGGAGCACCCTTCTGAAGGTGAGTGCCCAGCTTTATTGAGAACAATGCTCCTAGAAGCTTTAGTTTATTTGAATGCCCACTGTGATGTTCCTTTCCCTTAGGTCCTGCCTTGTAAGTTTGGGCTCCTTCCTCCTTAAGCCCACGTGCCATTTGAATTTGAGATAATTGTTACTCCCTCCCTCCGTTCCAAAATTGTTGCCGCCATTGACTTTTTTCATCAACTTTGACTATTTGTCTTATTCAAAAAGTTTTAAAAAATATCATATATTTTTTAATGATTTGTTTTATCACTAGATAAAATTTAAATGTGACTTATAACTTTTTATATTCGAACAAATATTTTAAATAAGACGAATGGTCAAAAGTAACAAAAAAAGTCGATGACAACAACAATTTTGGAACAGAGGGAGTATGTTTTTCTGTCAGTTATGGAATTAATTGAAATTTTGAACAAATTATTATGTGGCTACTTTTATTCTGAATGTTTCTGCAGTCAGATGATCTTGAGTTATGGTTCACTTATCTTTTTTATCTGTACTTGGGTCAGAGATAATTTGTATGGGATAATTTACTTTGTTAATTTGTTCCATCTTGGTAAATAGCTCACCCTGCTTTTAAAAAAAATTCCTTCTTGATCAACAGTTGTCAGAAGAACACACCACATAGCTACAATGTTTCATCAACTGAAAGATAATCTTTAGGTTTAATATTTGAGTTGAAGAAATGCATGTTTTGTAAATTAATAAAAGTCTATACATGAGAAAATATTATTGCAAGAATGTAACCATGGTGACAACTATTTGGATTTTTTTTTTTCGAGGTGAACTATTTTGGAGTTGTAATTGATTGAACCATTGTTTCTTTGTTTTGTTACAGGTACTTGTTTTTCTGTGCAGTTTAAAACTGATGCTGAACTTTCAATTCAGAGTCATGATGGGCTTTGGTAAGGGTTTCTTTCTCCCTTTCTACATCATACAGAACCACTCCTTTACTGTCATAATAAGTAATATAAATTTATCACCTGATCTTCTTCCCTCATGAATGCAGTGGTAGCATCCTTGTTTGTTGTCTTCATTGTCTACGAACAATGCGAGGAAGAAATTGACAGCATTGTAGCTATTGCTTCTGTCAAAATCAACTGGCTAATGGACAGAGTAGCTAGAAATTTACCAGCTTCTTTAAAAGCATATATATCCTAGAGCAGATATTCATGACCATGACTTTCTGATGCTTTGTGGCCAGAACTTATTCACATACTTTTGGAGATATTGTCGTTGTGTTTCTCTGTGTAAATACCTAGTCCTTTTATTAAAAGCTAACATGTCCTCTATAAGTACTATGTTTTTTTCTTCTTATTATGGCGCGTGCACTGGGGAGCCTTGCTCGCTGCTGTTTATAATTTGAGTTAACAAGATGTCATCCACAAGTTATGAATTTTGTGAAACGTTGTCACGTTTTTGTATGGTATTTTGTAATGTCAGCCAACATGAAAGTGTCAACCCAAACGAATAAATATCTGTATATTATTCAAAATCTGGGCTTTGTGCTGACTCGTAAGTGAAACATGAGGTACATAGATCAGAACTGTGCTGACGTAAGATGTCCTATAGATCCCGAGAGTATGTGATCTGGTCGATCCCTCCATCTGTCCGTGACATAATGTCAATCATATTATTGGTATAAGCTATGAATTTCAGGACCTTGTTTAAGAGCAAGTATTATGGTGCACAGTCAGCTGGCGAAATACACAGCCACGTCATTCAAATCTGATGTGGAGGAGCGAGAAATTCAGAGAGAGAAGGAAGCTAGCGTCTGGTGAGTCGCTCGCTGGAAACGGCATAACCAAGACAGAATCGCCCGCTCCTAGCCTGTTGCTGGCGACTGAGCTGGCGACTTCTTCCTCCTCCCGATCCTCTGCTAGAGAATTTGCAACGTCATTCGGCAACCGAGATCAAGATCAGTGACCACTTCCTTTGAGTGTGTCACCGCCACAACTTTGAAGCCTACAATGTCAGGGTCATTAAAGTTCAGGCAAGAATGAGATCAACTTTATGAACACTATGGGAGTGCTAAGACATTGATCATACATACCACTCCCAAGTGAGCTGGTCTTTGAGGTTATCCCCAGTCATGCCTTGTGAATGGAAGGAAGAGGAGACTCCAACAAGGGTTTATCATGTCCAGATTGATGATTAGTCCACCACTAGCATTCACTCCAACTTAAGATTAGAAATCACTGCTTAAAAAATACAAACAGGTGAAAACGAGTGGTTATCCAATCACCGGAACAATTTGGTGATATTCTGTAACACTTTTTCTTAAAGTGGATACACTTCTCTCCCCTTATTTTACGGGTATATATGACCATGATTTTATGTCTGCGTGTGTCATGTAGTGTCATATTGATGAATTATGAATGCCAGTCCTTCTTTATATAATAGAAAAGGAAAAAGAAAAAGAAAGATGCCAGAACCAACATTCAGCATGCAACTGAGATCAAGATCAGTCACCACATCCTTTGAGTGTGTCTCGTCACCAAAGGTTACCAGGAGTTTGTAGCTTACAATGTCATGTCCAGTCAAGTTAAGGCAAGAATTAGCACCCTTATGAACACTATGTTCATACCACTTCCAACCGAGTAGGTCTTTGGGGTCATCCTCAGAGATAGTCGTGCTTAGTGAATGGATGGAAAGAAACTTTGACAAGTATTTATCATGTCCAGATTCATTATTAGTCGGCACCAATAGCATTCATTCATACTAAAAAGTAGAAACATCATGCCACTTTTGAAAACACAAACATGTCAAAATGAGACTTTTATCCAAGGACAACGATAATATGGTGTTGTTGTAGGACACTTTCCTTTTCTAGGCCACGATTTCAGGTTCGGTGATTGATATTAATGCCTTTTTAGAGAGTAGCTCTAAAATGGTTAATGATAATGTGTCATATATGTACCCATTTCTAGTTCTCTTAAATGGTTAATGATAGCCTACTTAGATAGCATTTTCTCAGACTTGATATCCATGCGACATAAACTCTTGCTATCAGGCGAAGTTCGCCGAGGCCGTTGGGTCACCAAGATTTTTTTTACGACAGTGTTTTTGCGATAAGTCGTCGGTGTCAGCTGACACCAACGGCATAAGGTAGCGCCGTCCCTGTATCAAAGGTGTCACCCCTCATCTCTTTGTGTCCTGGGCACAAGCTTGGAAACTGTTATGTCATGCGGCACATGCCAAAGAACAAGAGTACAAGACCGGTCACTGTGTCCCCATGTACACTTAGGTTGCCACAAGAAACAATCTACAACAATAACAACAACGACTAAACCTTTAATCTCCATCCAGTTAGAATAGGCTAAGATGAAACTCCAAAGAGCCCAAGTTCAAAAGTAAAACAAACAAATACAAGAAAGAAGATAAAGAAGAAGAGAGGTGGGAAAAAGCAATCTTATTTTCTCATAATCCTACTTATGATCATGTTTGAATGCATGTTACTCTAGTAGAATGATAGAAGAGAAAAACTTGAACGTACATATTGTTGGATTAGAACACTGCAACTACCTCGTCAGTGATGAAACATGTCAAATGCTAGCCACAATACAATAAGCTCTCATGCCATGCATATAATGTCTGTTTGGTCGAAGACCTGGTCCAAATTGCCTAGGCCAGAAAACAATCTCAGTCCCAGGCACTAAAAATTAAGCGCTTGAATTGCTGCATAGGTCAGACAGAAATCTTAAGGTCTCAAGCAAATTATTTCCCATCCATCTCGTATAAGTAGAAAAACGACACGTGTCACACTGTCACTTGGTAGTGTTTTTACCTCCGCCAGTAACGACGTGTTTGCAGCAGTTTGATTTCTTCTTCGCTTCAATCAACCTCAAAACACCCGATGTCCATATATATATAAGATAAAAACACCCGATGTCACGGTCGGACTCGCCCCCACTGCTGCCCGGCCGGCCCTGCCCCGTTTAAGTACCACCGGCCCAAGACCAAACAGGCAAACACCACGTAGGCAAACGAGGGAACGCGAAATTTCCCAATCCCCCAATCCTCTCCTACTACTAGGGTTCCTCCCCCGATCTCTCTCTCTCCCAGCGCGCCGCAGATGTCGTCGGAGCCGCCGCCGCCTGAGGGGTCCCCCGAGGCGCCCGCCTCCTCCTCCTCCCCGTCGAAGGACGCCGCCAGCTCCGGCGCCGGCGGCGCCGCGTTGGGGGCAACGGAGACGAACACGCTCTGGGTCGGCAATCTGCCCTCGCACGTCGGCGAGGGCGACGTGATGTCGCTTTTCGCCTCGCACGGCGCGCTCGACTGCGCCCTCGCCCGCGCCGGCCCCCGCAGCTACGCCTTCGTCCTGTTCCGCTCCCCCGACGATGCCCGCGCCGCCGTCGAGGCCACGCGGGGCGCCAAGGTCAAGGGCGCCTTCATGCGCACCGAGTTCGCGCGGCCGGTAATTTCATTTGCCCTCCGCCTCCGCCGGGATCTGATCCCTCCCACCCTCGGTTTCCCCGTGGTGTTATGTTTGCATATCTAGGGTTAGCTCCGTATGTTTTTCCGATCTTGTCACCTACTGCCAATGTATATGGGCGCTGCTACTGCCCTAGGATGCTGGCCATATACTATGCTGAATCTATTTGCAGTCGGGCTGATTAGGTCCTGCAGTATTTAAATGTTCCTTTCTGATGCTTGCAATTGCTTACGCATTAATGCTGCTTCACATGATGACTTGTGACATGATGATGCTGTTTCATGTTGGTCAGGCTGTAACTAGCTATGGAGATTCATTATCTAGCTTGTATGCCAGGGTTTGTTGAATACTTGGTAGTTCTGTAGATGTTTCATAGTAGTACAGAATTGGGTGATGGTAATGTGTATCTATTGTTTTGCTGGACTAGGAACCGAGTACCGTTCCCTCTTACAGATTTTGTTTCTTGATTTGGTTTTTGCAGGCCAGAGCTGTTAGAAATCTGTGGGTTGGGGGCATCAGCCCATCGATTTCAAAGGAGGAGCTAGAGGAAGAGTTCCAAAAGTTTGGAAAAATTGAAGGCTTTGCATTCTCCCAGGATCAGACTTCTGCATACATTGATTTTGAGAAGCTTGAGGATGCAATTTCAGCACACCGATCCTTGAATGGAAAATCCCTAGGTGGCATGGAACTGTGTGTTGATTTCCAGAGGTCTAAGGGTAGAGCGGTGTGTATCCATTATTGTTGATTGGATTTGTACTTTCTGTGACATGTTTATTGAGGCATATTTCTTATTACAAACTTCTTCCTACTTATATTTGTACAGGAATGGTCGGATGCCAGCAACTTCAGTGGCAGAGCATCAGGGCCGCTGGTTGAGAAGAGAGGCACTGGCACTATAAAGGTATGCTTTAGATGCAGTTGTCTGTTCTGCTGTTGATCGTCTTCTCCTTTAGCTTTCCCGTGTTGCTGAATATATTTTCTGATTGTGTGGCAGAATTCCGCTATAAGAATGCGAGAGGCAGAGCCAACCAATGTTCTTTGGGTTGGTTTTCCGGGTTCATATAAATTTATCGAGGAGGAAGCACTTCGGCAAGCCATGTCAGCATATGGTGTGGTTACGAAGACAAAAGTCTTTCCATCAAGGCAGTATGCTTTTGTTGAGTTTGCAAGTGTTGCTGAAGCTTATAATGCTAAAAAGAATCTGGATGGTCATCTTTTCAATGATCCTAGGATTCAGATTCTTTACTCCAATAGTGATCTTGGGCCGAATAAATTTGAAAATCCAACTCAGCCTGCTGGGTTTCCTAGATCCGAGATGTATTCTGATGGTCGCCATGGCACTGCTACTTTGCAAGGTTATGATTCGCCAATAGGCGGAAGGTCAAGATACTCTGATTATATTGGTGCTACACCCAGTGGTATCCTTCGATCACCGGAATCTTTTGATCCAAGGGATGCCAAAAGAATAAGGCTGAATGCTGGTGCCGACCCTTATGATGTAAAGGCAGGCAACACAGGTCTTTATTCTGGTGGGTCGCGTCATCAGGACAGCTCCGTGCGTTCCGAAGGGAGCTCAATTCCTGTTATTCGAGTCAAGGGTGCAGTGCATCGAACATCGTACCTCGAACACTTCTGGCGTGGTAATATTGCCAAAGGTGGATCACCAGTTTGTCGTGCCCGTTGTTTGCCTATTGGAAAGGGCATCAACATACCTCTGTAAGTGCAAGCATCACACAGTTGTTGTTGTTTTTCAGTAAAATTGATTATGTTGTTGATCTTGATTTCTACTAATTTTGCAGACCAGATGTGATTAACTGTTCTGCTAGGACTGGACTGGATATGCTGGCGAAGCATTATGCAGATGCTACTGGGTTTGACATTGTCTTTTTCTTACCAGATAGTGAAGATGACTTTGTTTCCTATACTGAGTTCTTGCGCTACCTGGGCTCAAAAAGCAGGGCAGGGGTTGTAAAAGTTGATGCTGGGACTACTTTATTTTTGGTTCCACCATCAGATTTCCTAACAAATGTATTGCAAGTTGATGGTCCAGAGCGCCTTTATGGTGTATTGTTACACATTCCACAAATATCTGCTGCTGCTGCTGCATTGAGGCCACAATTAGCTGGACCGGAACTACAGCCTTACTATGATGAAAGGGAAACTGTGTTGAGTTTGCAAAGAAAGTACAATACAATCTCTCCTAGTGACAACAGCTTTCCTGATGCTGACTACCGGAGATCGGCACAGGATTTGATGCATCATTTAGGACAAACACCTCGGGTGGATGAAGGTCAATCATTTCAGTCCGCTATGGCCGGCTTTCCTACCAATCAAAATGCAGGCTCACAAATTCAATCTTCTCTCAAGCCTGAAATTATGTCTACTTTAGCTAAACTTATGCCGAATGTGCAATCATCAGCTCTAGCAACTGGTCAAGTACCAATGAACTCTGCAGACAGGCATGCATCATCACAGATGCATGATTTATCATCTCTCTCTAAAGTGTGGAAACCTGAAAATCAAGCAATAGCTTCAAACTCAACCTATGGGCAGATTGCTAATCTCCAGCAGCCAGGACAGCAGTTCCCTAGACAAACTTCAGGTGCTCAGTTAACAAACTATGGGAACATGGTTGGTGCTCAGGAGCACTCAACACAACATACTGCTTACAACCCTGAAGTTACTTTGAACCTACCACCACCGCCGCCAGTTCCTACACTACCACACAGTTCTGCCATGTTACCATCTCAAGGTGGACACAGTTTACCTACACAAACGAACCAGCAACAGTATCAGCCAGAGCAATATTACGTCCCCCAAAGCAACTATGGCCATTCTAACCTTCAGATCGGCAATGCCAACGTCCCAGCTCCTCCTGTCCCCCAAGGGAACCCTGGACCTTCTCAAATGGGGAATATGGCTCAGCTCCAAAATGCTATGCCATTGCATATTACTAGAGGAAGTCAGGATTTCTCTTCTCAGGGGCAACAGCAACAAAATTTAGCACCTGGCACTGCGCAAGCTTCAGAGGAGGCAGATAAAAGCAAGAAGTACCAGGCGACCCTCCAATTAGCTCAGAGCCTTCTGCTCAAAATACAACGTGGTACTGGAAATCTGCCTTGAGACCAAGCTATTGCTTCAGGTAAGAGTTCCCCTTCATCTAAAATGTTTTCTGTTATTTCTGCATCTTTTAATATGCAATTTTAGCTAATCATTAACTTACTCCTGACAATAGTCTGAATACAGCTCTTGCAATTATATAAAAATGTCAATATAAAACTGTATAACAAATACATTGCTAGGCATCTGAAGGTAGTTTTATTTTGGCTTAAAATATGGAGAGTATATTAAACACACTAGTGAATGGAATCTGAATTAATTTAGGTCATTTTAAGTAACTTTTGGTAATCCTGACATTTCTATATTAAACACACTTGCTGTTTATACTATTTGCTTGCATAACCCTTTTTTTCTTGTGAGGATGCTTGCATAATGTGCTGATTTCTGCATATTCGTTCTTGATTGAGTTGAAATCTTGCTAATAGCTCCTTTTTATTTGAGCTGGATCCAGTGAGTGTTTTTTAGTAAATAATAGATAAAGGCATGTTAAAATACTGCATAGCTGACTCCAGGCAATATTAGCTCTATAATTGAAAAATGTATGAACATCTTTATTGTAATGCTGTTTTTATATACTTGGGGTACTTAAAAACGAATCGAAAACGAGAAAGCACTCTTGACCAGCTTGACACGCAATTTTTTGCCCTCATGGTAAAGTGGGAGTATTTCTCATGCTACGATGAGAATCTACATAGCATGGTGCTTCGTTTCCTTCTGTAAACCCTCAGTCGGTTCAGCACGTGATCGCCATGTAGAATCATCCATTTGAACCTATCTAAACTCGAGAAAAAAGAAGTCCTTACTCAGTAGTGCCTTATCAGGGCCTAATTTATTAACCAGATCGCCCTAGAACCCCTCCTTACCCTCAAGCCTTTCGTTTGCTCTGTCAAGGGCCAATGTTTTCGTTCACAAGCAATAAAGCAATGAAATCGCCAAGTTTGACATTGGCTGGCCGTATGTTGGCAGCCAGCGACGGTTCTTTTGACGTGTAAATCTTCAGCAGCACTCACGTCTAGTTCCCAACTGCATAAATAAGCGGTATTTATATTTATATAATAAGAGCAGAAACAGGGCTCATAATTTGTGGTTAGCTGCTATTAGTTTGCATTGCCTGGGTGGAATTCGGTGGCTTAAACGGTGAAGTTCGATATTCTAGCGATCGCTTCGTGCAGCGTGCCTACCAGCCGGAGCGCACTCCAGAGTTCATTATTTTACTTGATGCTGTTGCGATTTCGTAATCGGCTAAACGGTCGAATAATTGCAGTACATGAAAATCATGTGCTGGGATCATATTTACTCAAGGAACAGTTTACCGAGAATATTTCCTGTGGTTCGAATCCTAGCGGCCGGGCGAGGATATTAAACAGTGCCTTATCAGCGTGTAGGCTTACGGCCGCTTTACATTTGTCAAAACGTGGTGACGTGGCTTCCACTGCTCCTGGGTGATTCGTGGTTCGAGGCCTGGCCTTCCAAAGTCGAATCAATAAATCGTGCCGTTCAAGTAAACGCTCTCTACTCCATCTGTAGCTAACCACAATCTCATTCGCACTTGTATCTGGTAATCCCAGATTTGCTCTACTTATGCAAATCTCACGTGGTAAGCTCCTCGTTATTCCCGGATGGCGACCAGACACGTGCTTCGATGTTTAGTGTACTGATCGCTGAATTAGGTACCATGGCCCAGAAGACACGTCGTTTAATTCGATACATGCTGTAGGTAGGTGACCACGTGGTTAGGAGACTTGATGCTGCAGCTGCGTGCACATATATTTTACAGTTCGATCGTAGCGGCCCGTAACTTTTCTCACGATGCTTTGCTTTAGTAGTGTTTATCGTGGCTAGAATTTTGTGGTGGTGATCTCTGCCGGTTTTGATTGGCCCTTTCGGTCCGATGTTAAGCTGGGCTGAATTATACGGGTCTTTGACTCTGTTATACGTGGTGGCCTCGTGCGCTCGCTTGACCTGTCTGGACACAAGCAATTGGTATGAAAGTTCTCGCTTGCTTATGCTTCAACTGGCTCTAACACTAACAAGCTAAAAACGACAAGTTGGACTAGTCTGATACTTTCTAAAACCATTTTTTATTGCGTTTGCTGCATTCAAATTCATTCGTGAACCTACCTCTGCGTTGAATACTCCTGAGTCGTTTCGTTTTTTTACCATCACGTCCAGATTCTCCAACATCGCCTGACAGAAGCGTTTGTGTGTAGGTACCCTCAGTTCTCAAACTCGACTGGTATCAACGAGCATAAAGACGACGGAATCGTTTCCTCCTCTCTGGTGCACAACGGAAGCAGCCCATGGTGTCAGTAGCTGCTCGTTACCTTCTAGATATAGATGCAGCTGCTACCTACCGGACAACGACAAGAAAAAGGGAAATAAAGAAGTAGTGAACTAGTTATCCTCAGTTCTGCTGCTTTTAGGACAGCCTGTATCAGAAACATCTTTTTTTTTTCATCTTCCTGTTTTTAGTTTATTTAAATTTCAGCCTGGATTTTGTAATTGCATGCTTGCCTGGTCTACTTGTTGGCGTGGTGTTAAGTTATACTGCACAGTACACTTTCGCTATCCTGATTGCGACAGAAGCGAAACATATTCAGATTAGGTTCTGTTAATTTCAGTGTAACTAAAAATTTGGGTAACTTTTAATCATCGTTGGAATCTTTCATCTAGATATAATAGTTTAAAAAATTAAAATTTTAATAATTTATGAATTAATAGATATATTTCTCTCGTTACTAGTACATATTTCCTTCATTTCAAATTATATGATATTTTAGCCTTTTTAAGTTTTCTTAAATTATAAGACACTTTCGTATTTTAATACATCCTTTTCTCTTTCCAATACATTATTATCTCTATCTCTCTTTCTCGTTTTTTGTGTATCTATATTTTTTATTTCTCTTTAATTCTCGTGTTCGAAGCTAAAACATCTATAATATTGAACGGAAGAGTATATTTCTATAAAAATACATACTAATAGAAATCTAGTACTCCCTGTGTCCTCATATAATTGATGTTCTAGACGTCGGCACAGGAAACAAGACAATGAGAGTGGTACACTGGTAAAAGAGAGTTTACTCTGCTGCACTTTGGCCTCCACAATGGTCACTGTTATTGTCTTTACGGTGAAATGTGTCAAGTGGAGAACAAATTCAGCTCTGCCACCGTGCTGAAAAACTTGACAGAGCGTGAAGTTACCTGCGACAACAACGATTATCTATAATCAAGCAGCAGGCCCGCATCGTCCTCTCTCTGTCTTTCCCAAACCCACGCTTACGGTAAAGACTGATAGAATATTATTAATTATAGAACTTAGGATAGAGTGACAGAGATAACTCGTCTGAGTTCTTATCTTTTTAAATTATCTTCACAATAAATAGTCTGACAGCACATATCGTTTCCTAAAAACCATAGTGGACGCCCTTATTAACATCTGCATGAATCAGTGGGGGCTGCATTCGTGGCGATAGCTGGACGCTGTTGCCTGCTGGAAGGCTTGAGCAAAGGTGAGAACGGAGGTAGCACTGTCAGAGTTGTTTCAGACTCGCCTCGTTTTCTGAGAGCGTCAATTATTTCAGGAAAAAGATGAATGGCTAAAACGTCAAATTAGGACTGAGGGAGTACATACTAAAGATGCTCCTATTTAAGTATGGTGTAGAGATGTAGACTCTGGTACCTCCCTCGTTGAGAATTGAGAGTTGTGCCATCTGAAATTGTCATAACGTCTACTTGAACATAGGGTGATCAATGACATGATATGTCAGTGTAATTGACATCAGAGTGGGGACCGCTAGCAAAGCAAAAGTAGTATGCTTTTGTCTCCTCATAATAGAAAGATTTTCATTTTGAGATTGGATAATAAGTACTCCCTCTATAATTTTAAAAAAAGTTATTCTGGTTCACAGCTGCTTTTACAAAAACAAGTCATTTTCTCGAAAAGTAAAAAAATAATGTAGTCATGAGAAATTAAACCAACAATCTCGTAGGTTAAACACTTTTGCTACATAGGAGCAACCACTCAGGTGAGCACATATTATTGATTGATCCAGTTTCAAAACGTCTTTAATAAAGATAGAGAAAGAAAATTATCTCTCTAAATAATGAGTCATTGGTATATTAAATCATGCCTTAGACAATATCCTTTTAAAGTATGGAGGGAGTACTCCATACCATACGTTCTAAAATAATTGACATTTTATATTTGAGCATGAGAATTAAGAAAAGGAGAAAAAAATGAATACATAGTAAATAAGGATAAAAGAGATAGAGATAAATATGTATTAGAAAAAGAGAAATATATATAAAAAATAAGAATGATAAATATTTTGAGAAAATCAGAGATAGCTAAACTGACAGCTATTTTGAGATAGATGAAGTACTAGAAAATTTGACTCGCAAAAGCAGCGTTTTAATATCCCGAAACTAGATAGAACAACTAAAATTAGAATACATCGGCAGCGATGCTGTCACTGTATTCTTCTTCAAGTTCTTTTAATAATAATAATAATAATAATAATAATAATAATAATAATAATAACAACAACAACAACAACACTGATACCGGATACTAAAAGAATTTAGGATTGACATAGATATATCATGTTTTCTTTTTGAGCAAGTGTTATCCCTCTGTGCGTGACATCCCAAAACTTATTAAAATTTAAAAATCAGAGTTAAATAAAAATTTTTCTTAATTTTACCTCATAACAAAAATCTTTCTCAATAAAATATCACTAATTTAAACTAGGATTAGAAATGAGAAGTTTTCAAATAAAAATACGTCCTCAAGTGCTTGTTAGCTTGTGTGTTTTCCTTGATCGAGATTTGTTTGCCATTTCGAATTTAAGTTGGATCCGTATTCGAATTCGGCCCAAACCAAAATTTAGGAAAATAGCTAAACCTTCTTTTTCCTTTTTTTTCTCCCCTTGGGCCGAAACCGCCCCTCTCCTCCCACGGCCTGCTAGTACCCCGTCTCCCACTCCTTTTGGCCCAACCTAGGTGCTCTTCTCCCTTTTTCCTCTCTCTTCTGCCTGGGCTTTGCCCTCTCCCTCGGCCTGATCACCCCCTTACGGCCCAGCCAGCCCGCTCCCCTCCCTTCTTCTTACGCCAGGCCACCCGCGCGCCCCGACCCAGCGGCAAGTCGACGGTGCCGCTTGCCACTAGCACCCTCACCCGACCACGCCACCTTGAAACCGCACCTACCGGACGCCACCATCACCCACTCCCCGACGCCACTGCTCATGTTCTCTGCGCCCAAGGATGAGTCCCATCGCCTCTGCCCAAACCGCACCCAGCAATGTCGTGGGCGGACGCGACCACACCCGCAACCGCTCCGCCGCCCGTCTGTGCGCCCAATAGCGCCGCTGCACCACAACTGCACGAGCGGTCATCTCACTACTACGCTCCGCATTAACCCAAGCCCTGATGCCTCCTACCCGTCGCGTAGCCCTTGCAGCTCGAAGCATCGATCGATCGCTTCGACCAGTGCCGGCGCAGAGACCGATCGCCTCACCCTGTCGCGCGACCCCGCCTGCCTCGCCGCATTTACGCACACCCAACGAGCACAACCATGCCCTGATGTGACCCCTCCCTAAGCCACACCGCGACGCCAAACACAGCACCGACGACGCGACCCTTCGCCGTGCTGCACTATGGCAAGGTTGCCGCCGCTATGCCGCCACCCGCGTAAATGCCTCGCTCACCTGCCACGCCGGCGCGTTCTGTGCCGAGCCACTCACTCCTCCCACGCCTATAAAAGCTCGAGCTCACTCTAGCCCTCTGCTTCACTCGCGACCGATCCAGTTGGACGTAGATCCACTTTCGCATCTCCCAGGACCCCTCCCCGGTGAGCTCCGCCCGCCGTAGAGCTGCTCCCAGCTCGTCGGAGTGCTCGGCTATGGCGCCACCGCCTCCTCCCTCTCCGACCGCCGCGCATCACTTCCGTTTGCCCCTGGCCGTTCATCCAAGGGCCGACGGTCAAGAGTAGACCTAACCATACCTCCTTCGTTTCCTAAAATCTTAGCCCTCCATACCCAGATCTATGATCCAGATCTTGCCCCTTGTAACCGGTCCATGGTAGATCCGTAGACCAAGCCCCTAACCTCGGTCCACAGAACCATAGACCTAGACCTATTCTATAGAGTTTCTAATGTAAAAATAAATTCCGCAGCTCTTTACTGCATCAGCATGATGTCGTAACCTATTTCCCATACAAAAATAATTTCAAAAATCTAGAAAAAAATCCCAGGCCCTGCCATTTTACACTTAGCCCCATAACCTTCTGCCTAATTATGTTTTAGTCGAAAACTTTTTACAGAATGGTACCCCATCTTTTTTGTAATTATATTTTAGCCCTAGATTTTTATGACCAAGCCCCTTAACTTTTTAATAATTGTAGAAAGGTCCCTATAACTTTTTGAAACTGCAAAAAACCCTTGAAAACTTTAAAAAGCCAAAACTTTTAAACCGTACCTCCGTTTTGAGCAATTCTTGCGCTCATAGATTCGTCTCGGTGTGTAGTACTTAGTGGTACTGCCGGTGACACATGTCCAAGACCTGATAACCCTACCTAGCCCAAAATCTACGCTATTTTCAAAGTAAGTTCTTTGTTCGATTTAATTGGAGTTTATTTGGTTTTTATTTATCTCTTTTATTGCGATAAATTATCTATAAGATGTAGTTTTATGTGTTAGACTACACAAATTCCAAGGAAACACCAGGAGACACAGTATCTACGCGTGAGCCCGAAGCACAAGTTACAAGAAAGGACCTGAAACACGAAGACTAATCCGAAACACGAAGACTAATCAAGATGGATAGCGTTTTGAGGCAAGCTCTACTTATTCCTTGATGATGATTGATCCTATGATTTCAAAACTGCACCCAACCTAGATCCTACTTCTTATATATGCATTAATCCTTGTCACTTTATGATAGCTTATTTAAAGCCCACTTGTGTGAAGACTAACGTTCCTATCGCTTATATAAGATACGAACGTTAGATCCTTGATTGGCCGCAATTGTTATTCCACTACCTTGATAAACCTAGGAAGTTATCAATAGCTTTGCTAACGATAACGCCAACTTTGATAGTATATGCTTAGGATTTGTGATGATTATCACCATACCCCTACACTACCAAGTTTTATAAAATGTATGAAAATATGTTTGGTGGTGTGCGTGTGAACTGGTGGGTGTTAAAACAACTGTGTTAAGGTGAAGCTGGATGGGATATACTTAGCCGTGGGTGAGACTCCTTAGTACTGGTGCACAGTACTCGGCAATGGTGTCTTTGGTGTGGGTCCACCTGTCGTGGATGAGTGCTCGCCCTGCCGCATAGGAACCGATAGCAAGACCTCAACTTGGTGATATTTTCAGTACAACCACAGAACCCGTATGGGCAGGACTAACACGGAACCTGGGTTACACAGCAGGGAAGTAACACCCGACGAAGTAGGAACAGACTCAAGGGTTGGTTGTGATGCAAGTGGTGATAAGTCTAGTACTTGGCAGGAATATATGATTGGGTGTCATCATTGGTGATATGACTGCGTGTCATAGTTGTGGAACCCTTGAGATCCGTGGTCGACTTGTGGGCATGCTTGGGTGGCACTATAGAAGAATTAATGATCTATGGATGGATGAGACAGATCATGCCAAGGATGCCTTAGCAGAAGGAAAGACCATGAGAAAGGAACGTGATACTGCACGGAAGGATGTCAGAAGCTTACTATCACAACTTGCTGACGCCCAAGCTGAGACAGACCATTACAAAGCCAAGTTGGTCGCCCCCCAATCAGTAGCTGCATCAGCCCATATGAAGGACAAAGAACGAACTAGAACTCTAGAAAAAGAGCATGCCATGGTTGTTGAGACACTCCAAAAACAACAAACAATGCTAGAAGAAATAAGGACAAGCATGATTGAGCAGAAGGAAAAGTATGAGAAGCAACTAGCAGAATGCCGCACAGAGGTCACTGAAACCAACATAAAGCTCGAGACCCTCAAGAAGACAATGACCAACAATGAGAAGAAAAGGAAGCTCAATCGAAGAGACCAAACTTCTCACTCCATAAGACGCCATAAAAGCCTACACCGTATAGACCCAGCCTGCTAAGATCGGAGATTCAATGTAGATTGCTAGTCTTAAGCACATGTACCACGTATCATGAATAATGTATCATGTGCCAAATATTTGTATCATGCTTTATGTATTATGTACCATGTGCCATGTATTGTATCATGTGTCATGTGTATGCATTATGTGTCATGTATGATGTAACTTGTGTCATGTACCATATACCATGTAACATGTATCATGTGTGCTTTATTCATGAACAATCAGTAAAAAGGTTCATTTAGAAATGTCCATGTGCCATCAAACGCTTAGACAAGCATAGCAAGGATGCACCTGCTGACACCACCAAGGCTGACATAATAGCTCAGACACGCCTCATACTACCAAAGATTGTTACTCAATTGTACCAATCAAAGGTAGTAAAAGTTGCAAGGTCAATTGTACCCTTGTGCCGACCAAAGACCTCGTGTACTGGCAACGTACAGATAGGAAGACACCTTAGTCAAGTGAGAGCACTGTTGACCAACACCTTCAACTGCAGGCCAACTCCGTGGTGTTCACACCCGTCAAGCGTCCATGACAAGCCTTGGCCATTGCACCTTGCCTATAAAAAGAGCGAAAGCCTCTCTGTTCTTCACCACCTTACAACTAGTCCAACCAAGTCTCCTAGAGCACCACTCCCAGCTTTCTACCTTCATCATCTCTCCACCCATATGGCAGACCCCCATTGGATAACCACCAAATGTCTGGAAGAACCCGGCTTTCCAGCAGTTCTTTATGCCGCCATGAATTTTGTTGGAATCATGGAACCCCCAGAGTATGTAGGAATAAAATACAACAATTCTGTCGTAGAGCGATATGATGTCACCATTCACATCGGAGCAAGCAAAGACCACCCTAACATCAAACCTTGGAGCATATCCACCACTAGTGTTCGTTTCTTGGATACCTATCAGTCTGTTGCCCGCAAAGCCCTAAGATCCCTATGCCAGATATTTTAAGAGTTTCTCGGCAATTCTAGTATGAGATTTTTCCCGCCTTTGGTCAAAGACCAGTCCTCTTGGAAGGAACGGATTACCGCCCTAGATTCCCTAGGAATCCGTGCCAATGATCCACCCACCATTATGTTAGCCCGTCATCTGCTCGCCCTTGATGAGCTACATAACCAACAAGCCAAGAGATTGAAGCAGTGCATTATGTAGTACTCATAAGCTGAAAGAGAAATCCGGACCCTTCATGTTCAGGTAGCAAAGACCAAAGTACAAATCACGGAAGCTGAAAGCCATGCCATCCTCAAGGACGTCGCCCTCAAGAATGTGGAGAGCCGCCATAGCCATATGCTTTGCCAAGCATACCTCACGGGACGTGCGCATGAGAAATCCCTGTGTCACCACAAAGCGCATGGAAGCACGATCTTGTATGGAGTTCCAATATATCAAGCTACCAGTACCAAGAGAAAGTTTAAAGAGACTGCCTCCACCTCCTCATCCAGTGAAGAAGAAGAGCTCATCCCCCTAACTCAGCGGACAATGAAGGAAGAAGGAGGCAATACTCCTGACCCATCTCGTGAGAACTCTCCGGCAAAGGACCCCGCAGAGACATGACTGTATGAATACAGTTCCGCAGAAGCGCTTCCAGTGTCTCCAGCATGGACTGAAGCTACATGGTCCGGCTCCATACTAGTATAACACACATTGTATCCTAGTGCCACAGACTCTTAGAACCCTAGTACCATAACAACCCCACAAGCCGTTATGTGGCACTAGTATAATCGGTATGTAGTGTAGAACTTGCTTGGTGCATTTGCCTTGTTTTCATCTCGAGTTTTGTTTGAGTGAATTGTGTGCTCTAAACCACCTAAATATCAGTCAGAACAACTACAAAATAAAAGAAATCACCTAAAATACATCCCCTCTGTGTACAAGAAAACCCAATAGTCCTTTAAGAGGACCACTTGTGAATAGTTAGCCCAAGACACAGAAGAAAAATAGAAAGATTTCTCAGCCTTGGAAAAAGGATTGCCACTCAGAGAAAAAAAAAAGATCACACCCTTGGATTTTGGATGACTGCATGCTTAAGAAAAGTACAACCATTTATTGTCAGATGATCAGCACAACAAATAAATCCTTGGGAAAGCCTAATCAAATTGGAAAAGAAATGTTTCTGAACTTGGCTGAATCAGATTGCAGCCTGTGCACCATACCCGCTTACTTTCGGCCCAGTTTTGTCGGCCCATGCAATGAAGGGCCCATGACCCATAGGTCCCGTGAAGTTAATAAAAGGCCTATGGAATTTGAAACCTCTCCCCGCCTCAAGTACCCTCAGCTGCCTATTTTCCCCGTTGCTGCAATCAAGTCACCATGCGCAAAGCTAAAAGCGCATGGATTCCCTACAAAGGAAACTGATCAATCACGGATGAAGATGCCCCATATAGCGACCTCAACTACTGAGCTCCCAACACAGCAACATCAGGAATGAGAATGGAATTCCCTCCGCCTGACGTCTAAACTCACTAAAGCACTGAGGCCTTCGTCGTGGAGCTTACCAGTGACCATCAACGCAATAGTCGTACCCACTGTCCGTTATAGCTATCGATTGTTTTCCGCCCAGCATGAATATGATGCTCACTTGGTTAAAGTGGAATTGGAACTACGACTCGCCAAAGTTCACCGGCGCACGCGTGCCTCGGGGTAACGGCTAGAATACAGAGAAGCATCCTCTCAGCACCACTGCCAAGATTCTGCAACGGCACTCGATTCTTAGCTATAAATACGACCCTTGAATTTGTCGCCGCAGCAATCAAGCAAACACCACCCTCACATCAGAAAAATCTCTGTTGTTCCACCCTGCAAACTGCCCAGCTCTGTTTTCAGTCAAGCATTCAGAGAAAGCAAAGTCACCGCCAACCATTCCAACAATGTGCTCCCCTTGGCATGTGGCACTTTGGACCCACGTAGTATTTTTCATCATCATGGGTTACTTGTTGAGGTGCTACGTCAATCACCCCTTTATCGATCGCCCTTCGACTGATCATGATCAGTGATGCTTTTCATGGCAAAGCAAATCGTAAAACAACATTTCAGTATCAATCAAATGAAGTTGTTTCAGAGTGTTCTTGGATTTCTTATCACCCTAACGGGTAGTCTGCTCCCTTTTACCCACTTGAAATCCTTTTAAGTGGGGTAGATCGAACCGGGTTAAGTAGCCCAACGGAATAAGGAAATCAGAATCCCACAGAGCTGCTACCTTCCACCCCAGATGGTGTGCCACATGATTTGATTATAGATTGCATTTACAAATACTTTGGATTAGATTATCATAAATCTTGGAACCTTTATAGATAGAGGGACTCTACCCGGAGAATTGCCGACATATAGAAGTACCACTAGGCGTGAAAACCAATAGACAAACCTCATAATAGTATTAGTACAAAATATGAAGACATTAAGCATAGAGAAGAAGCTCAAGAATCATCAACAGTCGACATGTACCCTAATCTCGAGGATGAGATTGTTTTAAGTGGGGTAGATCTGTGACATCCCAAAACTTATTAAGATTTAAAAAATAGAGTTATTTACAATTTTTCCTTAATATTACCTCATGACAAAATATTCTCAATAAAATATCACTAATTTAAACTAGGATTAGAAATGAGAAGTTTTCAAATGAAAATACGTGCTCAAGTGCTTGTTAGCTTGTACGTTTTTCTTGGTCAAGATTTGTTCGCCATTTCAAATTTAAGTTGTTTGCCATTTCTTGCTCAAGTGCTTGGACCAGCTCCCGCGCAGAGACCGGTTGCCTCACCCTGCAACGTGACCCCGCCCGCCTTGCCGCATTTACGCACACCCAACAAGCACAACTACGCCCCGATGTGACCCCTCCTGAGCGACACTGCGACACCAAACACAGCACCGACGACGCGACCCTTCGCTGCACCGTACTATGGCAAGGTCGCCGCCGCTGTGCCGCCTCCCGCGTAAATGCCTCGCTCACCTGCCACACCCGCGCGTTTTGTGCCACGCCCGCCGAGCCACTCACTCCTCCCGTGCCTATGAAAGCCCGCACAACGTCTTTGCGGACCATGCCAAGCCCATCACCAAACTCGCTCTTGCCTCCATCGCCGCGAGCTCACTCTAACCCTCTCCTCCACTCGCGACCGACCTAGTTAGACACGGAGTCACTTCCACATCTACCAGGACCCCTCCCCGGTGAGCTTCGACGGTCGTAGAGCTGCTCCGAGCTCGTCGGAGTGCTCAGCCATCGCGTCGCCGCCTACTTCCTCTTTGGTCACCGCGCATCACCTCCGCTTTCCCCTGGCCGTTAATCCAAGGGCCGATGGTCAAGATTAGACCTAACCAGATCCCTTCGTTTCATAAAATCCTAGCCCTCCATACCTAGATCTACGATCCAGATCTTGCCTTGTGCAACCGGTCCATGGTGGACCCGTAGACCAAGCCCCTAACCTCGGTCCACATAGCCATAGACCTATTCCACAGAGTTTCCAATGTAAAAATAAATCCTGCAGCTCTTTATTGTGTCAGCATGACGCACTAACCTATTTCTCATACAAAAATAATTCCAAAAATCCAGGAAAATCCTGGCCCTGCCATTTTACACCTAGCCCCCTAACCTTCTGCCTAATTATGTTTTAGCCCAAAACTTTTTATAGAAAGGTACCCCAACTTTACTATAATTACATTTTAGCCCCAGATTTTTATAACCAAGCCCCCAAACATTTCCATAATTGCAGAAAGGTCCCTATAACTTTCTAAATTTGCAAAAACCTATGCTATTTTCACAGTAAGTTCTTTGCCCGATTTAATTGGAGTTTATTTGGTTATTGTTTATCTCTTTTATTTTATATTCTTTGTGATAGATTATTTATAAGACATAGTTTTATGCGTTAGACTACACGAAGTCTAAGGAAGCACCAGGAGACCTGGTATCCACGCGCGAGCCCGAAGCTCAAGTTACAAGAAAGGACTTGAAGACCCGGACTTCCCAGAAAAGGCACAAGGACCAGAACACGAAGACTAATCAAGTTGGATAGCGTTTTGAAGCAAGCTCTACTTATTCCTTGATCATGATTCATCCTATGATTTCAAAACTACACCCAACCTAGAGCCTACTTCTTATATATGTATTAATCCTTGTCACTTTATGATAGCTTAGTTTAAGCCCAATTGTGTGAAGACTAGCGTTCCTATCACCTATAGAAGATATGAAAATTAGATCCTTGATTGGCCGCAATTGTTATCCCACTACTTTGATAAACCTAGGAAATTATCAATAGCTTTGCTAACGATAACGCCATCCTTGCTAGTATACACTTAGGATTTGTGATGATTATCACCATACCCCTACACTACCAAGTTTTATAAAATGTGTGAAAATATGTTTGGTGGTGTGCGTGTGAATTGGTGGGTGTTAAAACAACTGTGTTAAGGTGAAGCTCGGTGGGATGTACTTAGCCGTGGGTGAGACTCCTTAGTACTGGTGCAGGGTACTTGGTGATGGTGTCTTCGGTGTGGGTCCACCTGTCATGGATGACTGCTCGCCCTACCGCATAGGAACCGATAGCAAGACCTCCACTTGGTGATATTTTCAGTACGACCACAGAACTCGTATGGGCAGGACTAACACGGAACCTCGATTACTGTAAGGACCGAAGGCGTACCAAGAGGGGGGGGGGTGAATCGGTAAGCCACCCACTAATCTGAATACTTCAATTTACACTACTAGAACCGAGCAATCGTTGCAACTTAATATTTCTTGTAGGCCAAGACACTATACATGCTAGTGTTCATGATGAAAGCAAGCGCGGAAGCTAAACACACTAGCCTATGCAAGCCACAATTCAACCTAGTTACTAGAGCACACAATTACGAAATAGTAAAGAGGGGGGGTCAAGGAATGCTCATGATTTTTTCTCGAGGTCTCGGAAGGATGGTGCCTTCTCCTACTCCTCGTTGGACCACTTCTACCGGAGTGCCGGTCCCTTCCTCTACCAATGTGGAGTTCTCGCCCATAAGCCCGCAATCACTCCCGGAGTGAAGACACGGTGCGAGTCACCGCTGCCACCAAGGCCTAAGCTCGCCTCCCTCGAGAACTTGTCGGACTCCCCGAGCTGACACGGGTGCTCACTAGCGATGCCCCTTTCACCGATAGGTTCAAACCGTGTACAAACATATGATGGACTTCACAACCAATCATGATAGGCTCGATCATCAACACCTAACCGGTCTAGGTTTGACAATAGACAAAGAGTAACAACCTAGATCACACCCTCAAAGACACCCTATTCTTAGATGTGCATCAATGCTCAAGTTACTCTCACGAGTACTCTTAAGATATGTAATATCTCCTTCTAGTGCTCTCTTCTTTTCCTCTTGGCTCTCACCAAATAATCGAAGCAATTCCACTAGCCAAGAGAGGTCTCCAAGACCCCAGCAATGAAGTTATATAGGCTTCCAACCTCAAACTTGTCGTTGCTCCACAAAATCAACATTCTGGGCATACTAACCAGATAGTCCGGTCTCTGCCTAACCGGATCGTCCGGTCACTGCAGTCTTCAACTCCAACGGCTTTGCCCCTCTGCTCACTCCTACTGACCTGACCGTACGGTCAGTTAACCGGACCGTCTGGTCTATTTCTCTCTCTCTCTCTCCATTACTGAAACATTCCAAAGCTCGCTTCCTCGCTAGCCTGAGTCTTGCTGTACAGACCGGACCATCCGGTCTCTACAGACTCTAACTCAGGCAGTTTCCTCGCTGAGTCTTCTCGCTGGATTTTCTGTTCTCCTAGTGACCGTACAGTCCAGTCTCCACTGGCCCCTCTGTCTAGTCACTATGTCCAGAAGTTAAAACTTCTCATCGTCACTTGACTTCATTTCTCGGCTTCTCCGAACAGCTCCTTGGCTTCTCCACTGTCACCTAGTGCATGTGATTTCACTGAGCATCCATGCATATCACCGACTAGACATGACCTAAGAGAAATGACCTAGACCCCCTGGATAGTTCGGTTTTTCCTATGGACTCAAAGCCCTAACAACTAAACAAGTGTTCCCAACACTTGTTCCATAGCTTGTCCTTAGTTTTGATCCATCTTCATCAACCCTTGGACTCCATCAGGCTCATCAAGCCTCCATGTTTGTGGTCATTGTCATCCATCGCCAAGGCAACCGTCATCCATATGATTTGTAATAGAGTTTAGATATGATTCCTATATAGACAATACTCATGTAGATATTAGCCCATAATTTCATAGTTGTCTATCACTAAAATATTCATACCTTACGGATCCAATCGTCAATGGTCATGAAGCTTACAATCTCCCATCTTTTGGTGATTGATGATAACCACTACTTATCATAATATTTATCATAAAAGAACTGGGGTAAAAGAGCTACACAATGATCAAGCGGAACCTCAAAAGCATAAGCAATGAATAAACAAGGTCCTACTCATTCAAGCATCATGAAGAGCTAAAAGGAATTAGAAAGAAGAGCACACTCTAGATGATATGCATGCATGTCATGTGAAGATATTAATTAAACCATACAGACATGCAATGCAAGACATGAGTGATGATATGCAACAGGATAGCATGACATTGCATCGGAATCAAAAGCAAGCAATCATCATCATAGCATCATACACAGGCAAACAGGATAAATAAAGGAAACAAGGCACTGCATGCGAAATTAAACCAAGTAAGATCCAGATGAGTCAAACACAGGCGGATGAAAACCATGACTCATCAAAATCCATGGACACTCGATAAATCCATCAAAATAAGATCCAAATGTATCTATCTCTCAAAACCAATGTACACGTATGCTCCCCCTAGATACATGCTAGTGATTCTCGATCACACAGGATCATACTCCCACTCCACCAAGACCTATGACTACTTCTCCCCCTTTGGCAACAAAACCCAAAAAGAGGAAAAAGGAAACAACTAAGGGATCGTGGTCGAAGGAGGTGGTGCAGCAACGTCCTTTAAAGGCTGTGCTGTGGGCTGCTCCTATGCTGGGTCCTGTTGCTCTGCCTGAGCCTGCATCACCTGAGCCTGCTCAAAGTACTCAAGGTCTACTGGTGACTCAGACCCTCTGTCCTGCCCTACTGGTGGGACTGTGGATGTCTCCTTAGCAACTGTCGCCTGAAGAAGAGCAAGATCATCCACATCCTCCTGAGTGAATCCTCGGTGGACAATATCATCTGCTAGCTTAGGTGTGACCAGCGAAGTGTCTGTAGTAGAAGAAGGTGGAGCTGTAGCTGTCTTTGGGAGAATATCTGTCTATGGAGCTACCTATGTGGTGCAATCTCTGAGAAGGTCAAACTCTTGACTGGCAGCTGCTGGTGAATGGAGGGTCCTGCCATCTGTGAAGTGGAAGAGTGTGTTGGTGAAGAGAACAATGCAGAAACTGAGAAGGCTCACACGGGGGAGAACTGAGTCACTGGCGAGAAGGTCCGTCCTGGTCCCCCTGTCGGTAACACCCCTGAGTGTGACAACCCGCTAGACTGAGCTGTCATCATAGCAGTGAAGGGGCCTGGCTGTGTCTGTAGCGGCTGAAACTATGGAAGAGTAGAAGGTCCTGGTTGCTGACTGGCCTACCTCTGAGTCATCTCTACCATCTGTGTCATAAGAGTGGTCATCAGTGCCATTTGTTGTCTCTAAAGCTCTGCCTATCCTCTGATGACCTCCATCATCTGACATTTATCCTTAGTTGTGCTCTGAATGAACTCACTCAGGTGTCCTGCAAGTGCTGCTATAGTGAAAGTGTCCTCTGACTGTGTCCCTGCAGGCTGGGGAGGTGCTCCTATGCTAGCTGACTCAGAAACCACCATCTCTAGATGAGCTGCCTGCTCATAAGGGACTGGCGGTGACTCCTGCTCCTCCTCTCCCGTCTGCTGACTCGAGGCTGACTACGATCCCCTAGGGACTCGAGGTGAGTAGCTGGTGGTCACCTCAGGGAATGCCTCCTACTGCTCCTCAGTCACTAGTCCCATCCTCCTCAGAAGATAGCAGATGTATGTACCATAGACTAACTGACTTCCCCCGACCCTCTGAGAGATAACCTCCTCCATCTCACCAATCAGAAGATCTGCAAGGTCAAACTACTATCTCCTTAGAATAGCAGCCACTGCCCACTGATGTAGAAGTGTGAAGTCCTCTTTGTACTCAGACCTAGGAATGATAGTCCTGGTGACTATCGCTTTGACCACCTCGGCCTCTGCGGTGAGTCTCGCTGGGCCTCTATCAAAACCTGGGGTGTGCGGTGGTGGAAAGGCAATCGACACCATATCGTCTAGAGGTAGTGTATCTCCCTATGGTCTGCGAGGTAGAACAAGGGTCCCATAGGCACTCTTGTATAGCTTCAAATATGAATCAAGAAGTCCAAAGTTAGGTATGAGATCCTCCTAGGTCACACGCTATGGCTGTCCTCTGAATAGAAACCAGATCTCTGAGTGGTCTCTGACTACCCGTAGTTAGCATAGAACTCTAGAACGATGTCCTCCCTGTACCTGTATGGAGCAGTAACTAGCTCTACTAGCCCTGGCAAGTACATGAAGTACTGCTCTATGGTAGTGCCTGTGGCCCTCCTCATGACCGGGTACAACGTGTACTGCTGTGGCACAAATAGTTCAGTCTTGCCCTTCCTGGCAAGGTAGCATCTCAGTCCCTCATCGATCCTCCTTTGAAGACCGGTCCAGTACCTCTCTCCTGCAATAGGGTCCGTGAGGACTGGAAACCACTGCTCGAAGGAGACAAGACGAAGTGACTTATGATCCTTTGCAGGAACCTTAAGAATGTGTGTCTCTCCGACTGCCTCTACGAGTCTCTGCAGCCTCCTCATACACACTGCACAGGTGCACCTCGGGTCTCCTGCCCGGTGAACAATCCTCTGTGGTTGTGCTGTCTGCTCAGTCTCCTCCTCCTCATACTACTCAGACTCTGAGGTCTCCTCCTCGTCCTCTGACTCCTCCTCCTGCTGCCTGGAGGATCCCTGCTTTGCAGGTCTCGATGACCTCTCTTGACGAGAAGTCGAAGTACCCTGCGACCACGGTGGTAGCCTCACTCCTATGGCCAAGCCCTGAGCTGCTGTCCTCCGTCTAGTACTCCTCCTCAAACCCTGTGGCTCACTGTATGGTTGCCCAATAATCAATCGTGCCCCGGGCATCCTTCGAGCTTTCTCCATAGCCTCTAGGTGCTGTGCAACCCTCAAGGATCTCTCTGACTCTGGATCCAGCCTGGTCCTCTTCTTGCCTCTCGGCTTTTCTGGCATCTTACACTTGCCTTTATCCTGTCCTGATCCTGCCATCTCTGCTGCTGACAAGTGTCACTACACGCACGTAGGTATAGGAAGGATAAGCATAGATCCTATATAAATCTACCAACAAAGCACCGCTAGGTAAGAATGCGCAATAAAAATCCTAGCACTGAATGAAGGACATGATCACTAGACAAATAAGGCAATGTGACAACAATGATCATCGACTATATATGGCTGGTGCGAGTCATCTAGTGTATAGTCAAATAATGGTAATTAATCTAACTGTAGACTAGATTGGTGACAACCCTAGACATGCAATTAACATATAAGCATGAAATTAATTACAGCTAGGTTAAGCCAATTAACTAATTAATGCAACTAAAAGCTACGCAATTACTCCTAATTGCATTAATTAAACTAATTGCTCAAAAATCAGGGTATAATTCGATGAATTGGAAGAAAGGTAGAATACCCTGGAGATCACCGAGCCGGAGACATGAGAATCGCACGACCGATCACCTAAAAGATTGGAGTTTTGGGGTCGCCGGCTATGGAGTTGAAGAGGAAAAGAGGCAACTTTGACCGAGGGATAGTGGAGCTCGGCTCTGGTGGAGCTATGGCTTGCGCGCATGGGAGTGAGAGGGGGGGGGGTGGGGGGGAATAGTGGCGACGCGTGACGACGAGCAAGCAAGGCGGCGCCACGGCGAGCAAGCAAGACGGGTGGAGCCCGGTGGCGATGACTGCTCTACCTAGGATTCTAGGAGCGCGACGCGGCTGCGCGGAGGCTGAGCGAGGGCGAGTAGCAGCACGATGAGGCGCGCGGGCAAGTTCGGGGGCAGGCACGATGACAGCGACGACGGGCGCGGTGATGGTGAGGTCGGCGACGGCGATGATCAAGGCGACGTCGGCAGCGTTGGGTGCGTGCTCTTGGTGCTCGGGGGAGAACAAAGATGAAGACAAAGGAGGTCTCCCCGATTTGACCAAGGTCAAAGCAGGATCAACGACTGAGATCAATCAAGGCAAGATCAAGGGTCCAGATCAGGAATTGCATCGCGCGACCAAACGATTTGACCGGACGGTCCGCTCAAGTCACGTACTGTCCAGTCACTTCAGGGATTTTGGAAACCTAGGTTCCGGGTGAACAGAACGACGTGTAGAATAGACGGTATGGTCTTCACAAGACATTTCGTCTAGTCTCTATTTCCAAACCCCCAAAGCAATTGTGCATTGCTGCACAAACCGGACTATACGGTCTACTGACCGGACCATATGGTCACTTCCTTGATTTTGCTGAATCATGGGATTTCTCTATTTTCCAAGTGTCCTTACTTAACACCCAAATAAAACATTGCACTTGGAGCATGAAAGGAACTCTTAAACACTCCTTTTCAAATAGTGGCTCTATATGGCCTTATAATTTTCACAAATACCAAATGAAGAATCGAGCAAATAAGAACCAAAGCAAATAAGAGCCAAATGGTATGTATGAGCCTTAGTCCATGAACCGCATGAGTGGATTTAAGCTCGGAGTTCATAAGAGCTTGCTTAATGGGCATGAAGCATAATCCTTTCCTTTGGTCACACTTATGGACATGTAACCTCATATAGATCATGAGGCACAAATATATCCAAATCTGACAAGCCTCCTTTGTGTTTCCTATATGATGCATGCAACAAACATTTTACATATGCACAAAAAGTAAACATGCCATATGAGTGTAAGCAATATTAAACAAGACACAAAGGAAACCTAACAATGCCAAGTTTGAACCCCTCTCAAGCTTACTCACTGTAAGCCATACCCTTGCCTTGAGAGAAGTCAAACCACCATCTCAAGCAAGTTCAAGGGAGAGGCAAGGTTATCAACATTGATGGCCTTAAAAGTAAGTTCAAGGGCCTTGTACTTCTTATATAACTCTACATGATTATCCTTGAGTTTGTCATAACTCTTGTTTAGGGCCTCATGAGATGTCACACTAGCATGTATAGGGTCTTGGCCAAGTCCTCACTCAGTCATCTCATGTGACAAGTTCAAGGACCTTGTCACATCTCATGAGTCCCTAAACAAGAGTTATGACAAGGTCCTTGAGCTCACTGTCAAGCTCACCAATATGGTCCTTAGCCAACTTACACTCTTTTTTTTACCACATCCAACATCTTGAATTTCTTGACGGCGATGTCTTGGGCTTGCTCAAGCATACTCCAAAGCTCGGCACATGAGAGCTCCTCATCATCGCTGTTGTTGCTGCTCACATCCTCACTCTCCCCAAGTTGGCTCGCGGCCATGAGGCACGTGGGAGGTGGGGGAAGAGCTCGTGGCGATGTGGTCTTGATCATGGCTAGGCCAGCCATTTCTTCATCACTTGAGGAAGAGGATTCATCACTTGAGTTGTCTTGTCCACTCCTCAACAAGGGCCTTGCGTGAGAATCTTTTCTTATAGTCTTTGGCTTTGCCTTTGCCTTTGCTCTTGTCCTTGTTGAAGAACCTCTTATTTTTTTGCTTGGCTTTGGAGTCTTCATCATCTTCTTCCTCATCACTTGACTCATGGGGCTTGAAACCTTCTTTCTTAGGATTCGTGCATTCTCGAACAAAGTAATTCTTTGAGCCACAGTTGAAGCACTTGCCCCTGTACTTGGAGGCAAACTTATTCTTAAAGGTCCTCATCTTCTTCATGAGAAGAGCCAAGTCCTCACTCAGTCATCTTCATCGTCATCATCATCTTCTTCAATTACTGTCTTCTTCTTGCTCTTGATAGGCTCTTGCTTCTCGGCTTGAAGAGCAAGGTTGGATGGTTGAGGATCATCCAAACCCAGCTGGTAGCTCTCAAAGCCGGTGATCTTGCCAAGTACATCCTTCATGGTCTTAGTATTGAGGTTACCTTGCAAGGTGAAGGTGATGATGGACTCATACTTGGGATATTTGAATAGCCTTAAAAATCTTTTTATCACCTCAACAGGCTTAAGCTTGAAGTCATCCCCAAGAGCATTGATCTCCTTCACTAGTACATGAAAGCGAGAATAAACAATGTTAGCTCTCTCATATGGCAATCTAGTGAAGTTATCATACTTGTTCTTCAGCACATAGTATCTTTCCTCTTAGGCATCACTGGTACCCGCATTAAGACCCTGAATCTCAGTCCAGATACCACGTGCTGTGGAACTTGCATCCAACCTAGCAAAGACATCCTTAGATATGCCTGCAAACAGAGCATTCTTGGCCTTAGCATTGCACTTAATGAAATCAGGTTCAAGCAGGTTCACATCCATATTAGACTCATGGGTCACCATCCATATCTCTGGATCAAGGGACTCCAAGTAGGCATGCATACGAGTCTTCCAATACCCATAGTCCTCCCCATCGAATATGGGAACACTTCCTACCTGTCCCGGTATCCTTACTCAAGGCGGTGAAGCCTAAAAAATGAGCACTTGGCTCTGATACCACTTGTAAGGACCGAAGGCGTACTGAGAGGGGGGGGGAGGGAGGTGAATCGGTAAGCCGACCATGAATCCGAATACTTTAATTTACACTACTAGAATCTAACAATCGTTGCAATCTAATAATTCAAGTAGGCCAAGACCCTATACATGCTAGTGTTCATGATGAAAGCAAGCACGAAAGCTAAACACACTAGCCTATGCAAGCCACAATTCAACCTAGTAACTAGAGCACACAATTGCGGAATAGTAAAGAGGGGGTCAAGAAATGCTCATGATTTTTTCCGAGGTCTCGGAAGGATGGCGTCTTCCCCTACTCCTCGTTGGACCACTACTGCCGGAGTGCCAGTCCCTCACGCCACCAATGTGGATTTCTCGCCCATGAGCCCGCAATCACTCCCGGAGTGAAGACACAGTGCGCGTCATCGCTGCCACCATGGCACAAGCTCGCCTCCCTTGAGAACTTGCCAGACTCCTCGAGTTGACACGGGCGCTCACTAGCGATGCCCCTTTCACCGGCGGGCTCAAACAATGTACAAACATGTGACGACCTTCACAACCAATCACGATAGGCTTGATCACTGACACCTAACCGGTCTAGGTCTCACCATAGACAAAGAGTAACAAACTAGATCACATCCTCAAGGACACCCTAGCCTTAGATGTGCATCAATGCTCAATTTACTCTCATGAGCACTCTCAAGATATGCAATATCTCCTTTTAGGGCTCTCGTCTTTTCCTCTTGGCTCTCACCAAATGCTCCAAGCAATTCCACTGGCCAAGAGAGGTCTCCAAGACCCCAACAACGAAGTTATATAGGCTTCCAACCTCAAACTAGCCGTTGCTCCACGAAATCAACATTCTGGATATACTGACCAAATAGTCCGGTCTCTGCCTGACCGGACCGTCCGTTCACTACAGTCTTCAGCTCCAACGGCTTTGCCCCTCTGCTGACTCCTACTGACCTGACCGTACGGTCAGTTGACCAGACCGTCTGGTCCGTTTCTCTCTCCATTACAGAAACATTCCAGAGCTTGCTTCCTCGCTGCCCTGAGTCTTGCTGTACAGACCAGACCGTCCGGTCTCTACAGACTCTAACTCAGGTAGTTTCCTCGCTGAGTCTTCTCGCTGGATTTTCTGTTCTCCTAGTGACATACAGTCCGGTCTCCACTGACCCCTCTGTCCGGTCACTATGTCTAGAAGTTGAAACCTCTCGTCCTCGCTTGACTTCGTTTCCCGGCTTCTCCGAACAGGTCCTTGGCTTCTCCACTGTCATCTAGTGCCTGTGATTTTACTGAGCATCCATGCACATCACCGACTAGACATGACCTAAGAGAAATGACCTAGACCCCCTTGATAGTCCGGTTTTTCCTATGGACTCAAAGCCCTAACAACTAAACAAGTATTCCCAACACTTGCTCCATAGCTTGTCCTTAGCTTTGATCTATCTTCATCAACCCTTGGACTCCATCAAGCTCATCAAGCCTCCATGCTTGTGGTCATTGTCATCCATCATCATGGCAACCGTCATCCATATGATTTGTAATAGAGTTTAGAGATGATTCCTATATAGACAACACTCATGTAGATATTAGCTCATAATTTCATAGTTGTCATCTATCACCAAAACATTCATACCTTGGGGATCCAATCATCAATGGTCATGAAGCTTACAGTTATGCAGCAAGGAAGTATCACCCAGCGAAGTAGGAACAAAATCAGGGGTTGGTTGTGATGCAACTGGTGATAAGTCCAGTACTTGGCAAGAATATATGATTGTGTGTCATCGTTGGTGATATGACTGTGTGTCATAGTTGTGGAACCCCTGAGATCCGTGGTGGATTTGTGGGTGTGCCAGGGTGAAGCGAGAGCGTTATGTGTCTCCGCACGTGTCGAGAGTAAAGATGAGGGTGCCACATGGCGCCTCCTAAGGGCTCACAGGCGTCAGACTCAAAAGGACCCGCAGAATCGCCACCGAGGCGCCGCTAGTGTAGGCCCCCACGGGAAGCATCCTCGTGGTAGTCGGGCCTTAGCCGCAAAAGATGCGCCACTACCCTGACTCGCTCGACCCCCGAGTGGTCAAGGGCCGATCGCGTCCCGCTCATCCTCTCGATGGGAGTCGGGGATTCGCTACGCCCCGCTCGATGCCTCGAAAGGGGTAGAGGGTAGAACGCTCCGCCTGATAGAACGCGGGCACGGCTCGCACTTTCAAGCAGATGACTCAGCCATTGGCCTGAGCCTATCCACTCCAGGGCAAGGATGGACGACCCGCTGCCACCACTGTCACGACGATAGTGTACCCCCCCCCCCTCGCGCAATTGTTAGACAAACGCCACCTCCGTCAACTCCCATCGGTGGGACCCGAGCCTGGACAGGACGAGGTGAGGAAACCCTGGCCAGGCCAGGAGTGGCGGAGTGGAGAAGCTTGATTGCCTCGTCTGGACGGTACGGTTTCAACTCCAAGCCGGTCCGGACAAACGTAACCCGACACAATGACCCCCGACGGAGGGGGTCGAGCGAGCCAACGGTCAACAACTGCCAACCACCCGGCCTTAAATGCCATGCCCACTACGCTGACACAGTATCGAGGAGTCAAATCCCTCTAGATACCTGCCCCCCTCATCAGCACCAGCGCCCGCTGACGGTGGCAGGCGTGGCAAGGCTCGCTGCGCTGCCGTCGTGCGATGACACGCCTAATGATGATGGTGCAGGACGGCTTGAGGGACAGCTAGATTGAACCTTGCTTGAATGATGTGACTAAGCCTATGCTGCACCTCCCTGTGCACGGCGGAACACGCCGACTACAGGAACGAGGGGGGACTCGACTCGACGATGGAGAATGAGGGCACGCCCGGACGCAGTACCGCCCCTTTGACACAAGACCAGGATGATGGGACCCGCAAAGACCGCAGACCATGCCGCCGACTAAGGGCTTCGCCTTCTTCGGCACGCCTCCACCAACTCATCACGTGTAGAAATCTTTCTCTCTCTCTCTCTCTCTCTCTCTCTCTCTCTATAAATAGGCCCATCCCCTTGAAGTATAAAAGGGGAGACCCACTCTCTTCTCTAGGGGATGAAGACAACAAGAACCACCACATAGCCACAGCAATCACACACATGCACATGGCTCGCACCCGAGACTTGGAGCACTCTCCTCTCTCACCACCATTGTACCCCCTCACCGGAGCAAGTAACGCGAGCAGGCCCGAGAACTAGACGTAGGGGGCTTCCCCGAACCAGTATAATCTCCCGTGTTCCCTTGCTTAGCCATCACCAAACCCAAAGCATGCACCCCTGTGAACAAATTCTACTGGTCGGTGATCTAAACAGCGACAGCGCGCAAGAGCGTATAGCCTGTGGGTACAACGTACTAAGCTCAGCAGAGTTATCAATAAATCATTCGGATATCCGTTATCACTGGTCATGACACACTAATTCATTGGGCTCTTGAGATTAGCAAATCCTTGATGCATGAGTAGGTGTAGCAGACATCCGTGTTTTGGTGAAAGGTGTTGGCAAGGTGTGCAGGCTCAACTTATTGGGATCGATTGTAATCTCCCTCAGGTCCAACTAATTAAAAGTTATAAAACTATTTTCCTCACTCGAAAACCCCTTTGGTTCTATAATGAGCCCCTGCAGTGCTTTTCCGTGAAACTCTGACCCTTACCCTGTTCCTTGATCACTCTCCCAAATGCATGAATATATCCCTTATTAGAGGTAGGGCTTGCGGAGTACCATCTATACTCACCCTTGCCTTATTTTGTTTAATCAACAGAAGATGGAGAATCCGTTGAAGTCAAAGCGTAGATCACGTCTTATGCTCGAGTTTGCCTATGGAGTTATCGAAGCTTTATTCATATTTTCTTTAGTCCGGATTAGCTTGATCAATCCCTTTTATTTATAATTTAGAACTTGTATGTATGTATCGTCCCTACATGAACTTAATAAAGATCATAAATCGACTGTGTATCATTTGTGCGTGTGTACCAACTACAGATCCAGGGACTAGTACGGTAATCACAGGTCACCCCCGGGTGGGTGTCACACTGTGGTCCTGTATGTATATATTATTTTATCTTACTATGTCACTTGTTCACCTTTTATTTTATTTCAACATTAGTCCTTAAACCTCTAACTCATATTCATACCCCTATGCTTTGAAGTCTTGATCTTCTTTTGTTAGCACCTCTTCACAACCACAACATGTTGCATTTGCCTCAAGACACTTAGTGTTTGGTTACTGTTTTTTTCTTGTAGTTGAGAATTCAGAAAATTTTTCACATAAGCCTTAAAATGCAAGTGTAATAAAGAAAAAAATGGAGAAATTTAAATAGATAGATAATCATAAAAAAGTTTTCTTGAGGTCGAACCTCCTATTAAGTTTCCTAGAGATTGAAGCACTCTAGATATTCTCTAGAAATATTGTTCTTTCATAGAGCCATGAGAGAAACTCTAGCCAGACTCTTAAATTTTAGCCCTTACAACTCTAAATAGGTGTCCTCCTATTCAGATTTCAACTCATTCCCCTCCATGCATTTTAACTATCCTCCTAAATTTGATCTTGTACTCAATGGTCCTATGTATCAACTATTACTTAGATAAGATAAGGGCTCAATCTTACCTCTGATATATGGGAGGTTGGAGAGGAGAAATGAAAGACCTCTCACATGTGGGGAATATAGAGGTCGGTTAGAAACTTTTTTCCTCTCAATGGGCAAATAAGGACATATACAGTGTTATAGACGACAATTATCTAGAAAATATAACCATGTTAATCTAGATAATATAAAAATTAACAGGTACAATTATCAATGATCGTTTGTTATGTTGTCTATATAAGGATTTTACTTTTTTTATTTTGTCATGCACAATAATAAAGTGTCAATCAAATGTAAACTACAATTTTGTATACAGTTTGCTCTGGAATTGAAATTAAGGAAAAAAGAATACTTGCTGAATCCTAATATCCAAGGGACACTAATATTACTAATCTTGCCGTAAGTTGTAGCTACATGTTTCATTATCAATCCATGTACTGAGAGGCCCCTGAATGCCAAAGACTCAGCAAGTTCCATTTCATTTGCAATCTTATAGGAGAAGGTAAATGAAACAAGGTGACATGCTTCCTAATACACAAATCAGAAAAGAATCAAATAAATAATATAAATTGTGCGATTTGAGGCAAACGACGAATATACAATATGAATGCTACACGCCATGAAAAAGAATTAAAGTAGCAGATCAGAAGGACCGGAGAAATAGGATGAAGTCAGACAACATTTATACAACGGAACAAAATTCGTCTCTATGAGCCAATTTCTTCATAATCGTATCATCGGGTGCATGCTCGTCAGCTTCTCTCTCTATCTCTCTCTCCCCGAATCAGATAAAATCTTAGTTATCATTTTTAAAACTCCGAAACGGTTAACGTAGGATCACTGTACATGTCTTAAGAGATCAAATAAAAGATTGGGTGAAAATGCTCCGAGTTTACTATGAAATATAAATTTTCAAAATTCATCCACAGATCCTATGTTTCAAAGGTTGCTATTGCATATTGGCATCATAATTCTTACAGCTTTGCTTGCCCTTGTATGTTTGCTTGGGGCACGTGGATTTACCATGGTCACAATAACCACTAAATATGATCAAACTCACAAGTGTAAGGGAAAAAATATTGCTAGAAACAAATCACGAGAAAGAGAAATATAGTATAAAGTTTCTAAAAATTCTAAAAAATAATATATATGTAGATGATAGGGTGAAAAAATTGCACATATAAATTCAAGTCTAAACTTAACATCACTTAAAAGATACAAAAATTAAAAAATTATGAAGAAGGCAGGAGAAAAAGATAAGATAGTGCATGTGTTGTAATTTTTATCCTCTTTCTCATGATTTGTTTTCTTTTTATATAGTTAAATAAAGTTGAACTTAGATTTGAACTTTTATGTACATGTTTATCACTATATCATCTACATGTGTACCACGTTTTTGAATTTTGGAAAACTTTTAATTATGTTTTCACGATCACCAAATAAGTCACGTCTTGCTCATAGGAAATAAATGCCCAAACGATCCTTTTCTCCAAATAAAAAATGGTTGTGAAATACTTGTTTTGAACAAGGTAAAATGCTTTCATGTTGGCTTGCTTCACACCTGCGTTCGATAGTACTCCTCGAAAGAAAAGGCCAAAGGGATAAACAGGACAGGACAGGGTTGTAGGGGACTAGGGGTGAACCGTGAACTGCACGCGAATCTCAGGTAGACGAGACCACTCCCCCTCCTCGAAAATCCGCTCATTTCCTCTCCCTTTTGCTCAATTTCGTCTTCTTGCAAATCAATTTCTGCTAGATCTTCCTCTTCCGCAATTTCCCCCAAATCCCCCTCCCCCTTCCCATTTCTGTTCTCGCTCTCGAATTTTCTAGCTCAGCGTTTTGATCCTCGATTCAGTTGCAGTGCGGTCTTGAACCAAATCTTGGGTAAAGCCTGCTCCTTGATGCTTTCTATAGCGCGAAGGCGGCGCCTCTGAAGAGCTCTGTGGTTGTTTGAGCAAGAAGATGAACAAGGACAAGGCTCCGATGCAGGGAGACGGCGGTTCCGGCGATGGCTTGCCGCCGCAGTCCTCCCGCTCCTCGAGAGCGCCGCCCAAGTCGTCGACTCCGCCGCCGGAGTACGATATCAGCCGCATGCCTGACTTCCCTACTCGAAACACCGGCCACCGGCGCGCGCACTCCGAGATCCTGAGTCTCCCCGACGACCTCGACCTCTCTGCCCCCGGCGGCGGGGACGGGCCTTCGCTGTCGGATGAGAACGACGAGGAGCTCTTCTCCATGTTCCTTGATGTGGACAAGCTGAACTCGTCTTGCGGGGCGTTGTCGGAGGCCGAGGCCGAGTCGTCTGCAGCCGGTGGCGGTGGCGAGGGGGCTGGGCCGGGCCAGGCACCTAGGCCAAGACATCAACACAGCCAGTCCATGGACGGGTCCATGTCGATCAAGGCAGAGGAGCTGGTGGGGGCATCGGGAACAGAGGGGATGTCGTCGGCGGAGGCCAAGAAGGCAGTGTCTGCGGCAAAGCTGGCTGAGCTTGCTCTTGTCGACCCGAAGAGGGCGAAAAGGTCTGTTTCTCAGAGTGGTTCTAGCGGAATTTCTGCTGCTATGTAAACTTTATATATGTTATCAGTTAAGTTGGTCAGGTTAGGTTTATATTTGAAACAGGATTGGCCAATTCTATTTCCACGAATTGTTGCATTATTTGTCAATCATTGCATATCAAATGGTTGCATCTATAAATTTGCCATCGGGAGATTCTTGGCGCAGGAATGTTCACTGTACATTGTAGTATGAATGAACAGAAATGGTGTACTTGCTCTATGTTTTGTTTCATTTAGTAGGTTAAGATAGATGAACAGGTGAAGTGAGGAAAAATTACATAGTAAACATCGGCTAAGAATCTGACTGGTTTAGATGCAAGGACAAATAATAATGATCATTGACGGTTGATTCATATGGTTGCTTTTTTGCATGTAGTATTGGGCGGTGATCAGAGAGCTGTATCTTTATTCCTGTAATTTTGTTATTAGGCCTTGTACATGCAAGACTGTCTCATTGATTTTTTGCATCAATTATTTCACAGGATTTGGGCTAACAGACAGTCTGCTGCAAGATCAAAGGAAAGGAAGATGCGCTATATTGCTGAACTTGAGCGCAAGGTGCAAACCCTGCAAACAGAAGCGACAACATTATCAGCTCAGCTGCAATTACTGCAGGTAGGCATTATATATCCGTCTCCCATATGCATTTTCTAATTTGATATTAGACTAATCTGCGTGGCATATATGTTAAACCAGCACTTGTGGTTCATTTTGAGATCATTAAGGTTTAGGAACTGATAGACAAATACCTAACATGAAAAATGAACGTGTCATTGAGCTGCTCAGCCCTAGTTTTATGGTTATACTGGCTGTTCAGTAGTTGTGCCGCATTTCAAAATAGTGCTGGGTACGCTAATATACTTGCATACTACAAAGTAGGTGGCCTTCTCCCTACTGCCGCGCCTACAGGAACCCTTGTCCCATGTTCTGCTTGCATCAACACATGTTTTTCTTTAATAAATACTTAAGCTGTCATCCACACAAGTGCAATTAATCTATACCATGTATTTTTCTGTTATATGCATGAGCATGATAAGGATAGTTTGGGTGCCGGATATAGTATTTTGACAGCAACATGCATGAATGCCATTTAATCAAGGAAGCATATTTAGGGCTGTAAATTGATGACCCTTAGGGCCACCTCTGAACCTCTTTAGCAAAACCAAATGAACTAGTTTTCTAAAATGAGCCCTCACCCTTAACCAGAATGCATATCTTGGGCGGTAACATGGGGATTCGGTGGAGAGTTTAGGGGTTTGATCTACTGATATTGCATTTGGTTGATTTTTAGTGAAACAATAATTGTAACTTCAAAGTTTATCTTCTTTATTGGACTAGCTGGTGGTTCCTTTCAAATCAGCACTCTGGTTCATATCCAGATAATAGGAGGCACGGTTTGGTGTTTTCTTGTTGGACATAATATTCAGTGGAAAATATTAGAGCAGATATGTTCTATACTTTGACTTTCTAATGCCACTAAGTGATGTGTTTATATGTTGATATCTTTTTCACATCATCTTGTATGAATGACTACAATGGTGCTGTTCACACAAGTATTCCAGCATATCAACAATTCTGGAGCTACCAATTAATATGGTTTTGTTTTACTATGCTCATTCCATTATGAATGTGTAAACTGTTATTCTGCTCATTTAGTTTTCACAAAGATTTTGTTTCTGTCTGTTTATTTGATTGTATATGTGTGTTATTTTTACTCCTTTAATTTGCACTTGGTTCGGATAACTAATGCTTATTCTGCTCATTTTATTGCTATGTTAGAGAGACACTACTGGGCTAACAACTGAGAATAGTGAATTAAAGATACGTCTGCAGACCATGGAGCAGCAAGTCCACTTACAGGATGGTAATATAACCTTGTCTAACTTATGACAATACCATTCTGTATTTCTGTTCCATGTTTGTATGCACTGCTATTCGTGACTAATATTTTGTTCTTTTGACTCAGCTTTGAACGACACACTGAGAGCGGAGGTCCAGCGGCTGAAGGTGGCAACAGGGCAGGTGGCCAATGGTGGTGGAGGGGCGATGATGAAGTTTGGCGCCATGCCACGATCGTATGGCGGCAGCAACCAGCAGATGTTCCACAGCAGCCAGTCGATGCAATCTATGCTGGCCACTCACCAGATGCAACAGCTCCAGCTCCACTCGCAGCCTCTTCACGCTCAGCACCAGCAGCAGCCACTGCACCAGCTGCAGTCGCAGGGTTCAAGAGAGTTCAAGATGAAGGGAGCCATGGGCGCGCAGGGCCTGTGGGGTGATGGGAAGTCAGGGAGCGGCGGCAGTTGAGCTACTGGCTCTGAAAGCTTGGTGTTAAGTGGTGGTTAGGAGTGACGAAGGTGCATGTTTTGGGGGATGTTGCTGTGCAAGTGTAGTTGCTGTTTACTCGGTTATCTATATAGACTGTAGGCTCAGCTCCCTTCAGCTTCAGTCGATGTAGTTGGATGGTCACAGGTGTTTTATCTAGTACTGGATGGAGTTTGTTCGTAGCTCTGTCAGCTCAATGGAAAAAAGAAAAAAAGGTTGGGCTTCTTGAGACTTTCACCTAAATCTTTTGTTTGGTCAGGTTCAGGTAGCGCCTCGCCTGGATGCACTGCATCTTTTATACAGGGCAATCTTACATGCTTTGTTTTAAGGAAATGCTATATTCTATTCGTTGTCGCATTACATCTGACAAGAAACGTCAGCTCATTTCGATGCGCGCATCACCTGTTTTTACTACAAGTATAGTCAACAACGACGTGTCTAAGATTTGCGATTGCACAGTCGTGGGGAGCACATCGACGGTGGCCAACCGGGGCAATATCCTGGCGCGGGTTGGTGCGGCCGGGTGCACCCATCGGCACCAAACAAGCCCTTGTTTATCGCGTCTGGTTCAACCACTAGTACTATCACATTCACGCCACGCCATATATATAACCGCTAGTACCGCTCGCGGGCCGCTGCACAGCATTGATCTCGCCCATGTCGTCGGCGCGCGTGCGGTACGTGCCTCTGGAGCGGCGGCAGGGCGGCGAGTACGCGGCGCGGCGAGCGCTGTTTCTGCAGAGCTACCGCTTCTCCTTCCCGGCGGAGGGAAGGCAGAAGAGGCAGCAGGAGGAGGAAGAGGAGGGGATGCGCGGGCGATTGGTGCGGCGGCTGCGGGCGGCCGTGGCGCGCGCGGGAGCTGGGCTGGTCAGGGCGTGGCGCGGGTGGCGGCCGCGGGCGCACCCGCTGCTCGGCTGCTTCGGGCCGGCCCGCCACCACAAGCTCTACATGCACGACGACTACGCGTGACTTTTAAAAAGTGGTTGTATGGTGCACTTTTTTTTTTTTTTTTTTTGCGAGGATTGTATGGTGCACTTTACACTGTACGTATACTAATATATGTACCATTACCATGCGACGTAGCATGCCTTCCTGAAAATAAAATTAAGATGCCAAGCCTGAACATTCTTGCAACATTTGTTAGTTCGTGATGCTTTGATTGATAGTAGCAGACTAGCAGCGTTGCACTGTCGAGTCGCAGAGGTTTGCAAAGGTTATTATTGATATATTTTTGAAAGAAAAAAAAAATGTTATATATATCATGGCACAAAATTTTGGTTTGGGAGATGTGGTCGGGTACAAGGTTCAGTGTGATAAGAGCATCTCCAACCGGTACTCTAAACCATTGTCTATCCAACATTTTAAAGGATATGGGTCAAAAACTCTCTCCAACAGGTTCTGCATCGGGCTCTTCATCACTGTGCAAATCCTTCATCTCCTCCCCTCGGCTCACTACTTCTAGCAACCCAATCTCGATCGCTATCCACCAACCGTCCACACGGTTTTGGACTTCCGCGCCATCTCTCGCCAGGTGAAACTTCCTTTGCCTCTTCTTCTTACATGTTCCCCTTCTCCTAGTTGCCAATACCGGCCCGGGCGACTGGTCGTAGGTCGTTTTTGGTCGCCTGTCCGGTTTCGAGCCACGACAACAGTTTAATTTCAGATTTTCTAAATTTTTTTCCTATTTGTTAGGGTTCTATGAAATATCTGAAATTGGTGCTAAATTATCAACCTTTATGGAGGATTTCGCTTGGAGCAGGTCATTCATGACGGGGTGAGGCTGTTTTTCATTTTTGGTGATTTTTTCGAGCTAATTTGGTGGAGCTTTGATGATTATTTTTGGAGTCGCCGGGCTGCTGTTTCGTTCCTCTCTTCTCTATTGTTCGGGCGTTCAGTGCTCTGCTCTTCAAGTCTTCGTGTGCAGGGTCTAGAGAAGTACAGCTACTTGGTCACGCTGCTGCCGGCCACGCCGCTGCTGCTGGTGGCGTTTTGAGTATAAAGAGTTTCCTGTTAGCATTGAACTATTTGCTTACGTGTAAATCAACGTCCTAGCAACATTGCTATAATAACTACTCACTCTACTGCCGGCCTTAAGTGTAGCTAGCAGTAACTTTAACAGTCTGATTAGAACTGTTTTACATATCACAAATATCTAGATCAATACATCAGTATATATCCTGAGTGTTCCATCAACGTCATAGTGCATTACCAAGATACTCCTATGATTACCAATTCATTTATTATATAAATACTAGTGCATCTCCCGTCTTCTGTAACCCTAGAACAACTTCCACATCTTGATCGGTCATCTTGATCTTCACACCACCCCTAAGCACCAAGTTGTTGGTTGATGCATCCATGTTACGAACGAGTCAAAATACCAACAAGCGTGAGATCTAGGCTGCTTCCGAATCGACATGAACCCACCGAATCCCACTGAATCTATGGTTTAGGGACCCTAATCTAGCAGTTTCCTCTTCTCTCCAACAAACGAACTGAAAACACTATGCACTTTGTTCAGAGAGAATGCAGAGTTCAGCTTCACAATCCAATAGGCAGAACCTCATGTGCCTGCTGGACGACGGGATTGATGCTTCTCCGGTGGCTGCAATGGCTAACACCCTTCACTATCTGCACTTTCCGAGGGATTATGAAATCGTCGTTGCTGTCTCCGACAACTTCCGGTAAACCATCCAGGGGCGTGCCGCACGCCGAAATACAGACGCGCAGAAAAGAGAAATCCGGGAACAATACACCGGCAAATACACCCGATCCTAGTGGTCCCGCTGGATCTCACATCTACATAACACCATCCGACGGCATGCAACTGCATGGCATGTGGCCTTAAGGGCACCGTTTCTGCTTCCCCTTGTTGGGCAAATGGCACACCGAGTACAATCCAGCACAGAACGCATATCCCCAACAAGCAAACAAGGTAAGGCTCCAAGCATATAAAAGTGTTCGATGTAAATGAGGCGCATTCCATTTCTGGGGTTAAAAAGCTTAAATTTGAAGGAGTTTTACTATCCAAAATATTGGTCCCAGAAAATGAAGAGGGATGTTTCCATCTCGCAAAAGGCATGCTGGTGCTCCATGGACACTGAAGTAACCGTAATCAATAGCAGTTCATTGAGCAGTTTTATACTGATTTGCTTTCTACTTCCATATTTTTCGAGGCAAACAAAAGGCAATGGCTCAACCAAGAACCAATACATCAATATGCTGCTATGCATCATAACTCAGTACAAGCATTCAAGCAATTTGAATCAGGTCGAACTCTCAAAAACGTTCTAAATTGATAGCCTTAATGTGCAGTTGAATGAAGCTGAAAGAATGTGCAGTATTACATTAACATGATCCAGATGTTACTGGCACCTTATATTAACAGGTTTTATAATGTTGGTGCCACAAAAGAATGAGATGGATAACAGCTAAGAATATTGATAAGTTGTATACCAAATTCTACTTCCAATAACAATCAGTAAAGGCATGCGTCGGTCCCTAAAAATCAGTATGTCAGAACACTGTTGACCTGCTACTCGACGGAACTATCACATATTCACACGGGCAAATTGGTACAAGCAAGATACTGCTATCAATCGTAAGAAAAAACACTTCACAGAATCATGAACATGAATGCGGATATATATAGGAAAACACTGATTCATAGAGCAGTTCACGTTAAGCAATACGGAAACATTGACCAGTTAACGATCCCATGCTTTAATAGCCCACGTCTCTCAAGTTCATTTACTAGCATGCCAAAACATAACGGCCGAGTTGTAGGAAACTGATTTCGATCGAAGCAAAGCTAGACTACCGAGAATAAAGGTATTCTGACACGGTTCACCTTCACCCTACCATTGACAGACGAAACAGAGACTTCAGGGGACAATTTTGTTAGCCTTCATCTTCCCGATCCAGGTATCAAAGGACCTCACCGTGTTCCGGAAGCCAAGGAATCCATGCTCCTTGCTCTTGTTCATGGTGTCCAGTTGCACCTTGTCCACGTCGAACACGGCGTCCACGAACCACCAGGTGGTGATGTCATCCAGCCCTGTCTCCACGAGCCCGTTCTCCCTGACGATCTCCGCCCACACCGCCTCCTTCCCTGCCATGGCCTCCTCGAGCTTGAAGCGCTGGTCCTCCCCGGCGTAGCCGACCCACTGGTTCACCCCGAAATGGTTAGCCAGCGTCGGCCAGAGCAGCTTCCACGTGTAGACGTCCCCGTTGGTGCAGTTGAAGGGCTCGTTCTTGCCCGCGGGCTCCAGGGCGGCCCAGAGCGCGTGCTCCGCGACGAGCTCCGCGTCGGAGGCGTCGCGGAGCCCCTTCCAGCCGACGCGCGACCCGGGCCAGCGCAGCGGCACGCCCTCCTTGCGGCAGATGGCGGCATAGACGCAGAGGCTGGCGACGACGTTCCTGGCGCTCCGCGGGGAGAACCCGAAGATGGTGGTGGGGCGGTGGACGGACCAGGTGACGTCGCCGCCGCGGCTGGCGATCCCGTCGAGGAGGACGTCCTCGAGGTCGGGGAACTGCAGGCGCGGAAGGTCCTCGGAGTAGGGGCGCATCGCGGCGGGGATGCCGCTCAGGGGCTCGAACGGATCGATGAAGTGCTTGCGGTCGGTCTGGAGGCAGACGTGGACGAGCGCGGGGCAGTTGGGGACGACGGCGGCGAGGACGTTGCGGAGCATGTCGCAGTTGGCCGCGCGGGCCTCGTCCGCGTCGGGCCGCGAGGACCAGGCGAGGTAGAAGACGTGGGTGATGTCGGTGAGGGGCGCGAGGGCGTCGGCGACCGCGGCGGGGTCGGAGAGGTCGAGGTGGAGGTGGGCGACCGCGGGGGAGGGCGCCGCCGCGGACCAGGGCGGGAGCGGGCGGCGGGAGAGCGCGTAGACCTTCCAGGGGCCCGCGGGCGTGTCGGGGCTTGGCAGGATGTCGAGGAGGGCGGCGCCGACGATGCCCGTGGAGCCAACGACGAGGGCCACGTTGTTGAATGCTGGCGCCGCCGCCATAGCACGCTCCAGCTTCTTCCGCTTGATCGCGCCGTACACGCCGGTCCACCACCAACGCATCATGGTCGCCCGCGGGTGGGAAGCGACTCCAGGAGAGGTGGGGATCGGAGGCGGATCGGAGACGAGCAGAGGGCGGTTGGTTGGGGTTCTGGGTTTGGGAAGAAGGAATGGCGAACGAAGCCGTGCCTGCGGCTGCTGCTTTGTGGACATCGGGATCCTCTAGAGCCGTGCTTTTGCGGCTTTTCCTACGCCACTGACTGCTGCGCGGTAAAAAAATTTCTTCTCCCTTTTGCTCTAGTGAAGTGATGCCGCGGTAACTTTTACAAAAAGTGGTTGTTTCGCATTTACATGGGCTCTAAAACATCTATTTACCATTTAGAGCAAGTCTTGGCATTTCAAGTTATCTCTATTTTAAGATACTTGAAAAAAAAGCATATAGAAAACAAAATAATAGGATTTTATTGAACATATTTTGTCTTAGAGAAAACAAATAGCAAGAACGTTCACATTCATCTGATGATGTGTTTCTTTGTTCTTCCTCGGGACCTCTTCATTGAGCTGGCTTCCACTCCCTTTCCTGCATTTGAAGCACATTACCTTGTTCATGGTCATTTCATTTATCTTCCCTTCCTAAGCACTGAAAGTTTAGGCAACTTTCAATCCTCACTTTGAGTCATCAGATTTAGATCTAACGGTTTATAGTTATTATATAAATAATTTTATAAAAAAAATTAAAACACAAAGTAACTAACTATTGTCAGTCGATTGAAAGTTAGTAAATATGTTAATATTATCACCTTTTTTGTTATCCATCAAGCAACAAGGCAAGAGCCCCCCCCCCCCCCCCCCCTCTTCCAGCTTTTGAACCACATTACATTGTTTTCATGCTACTATGGTTGTTTGCACTGTCTATTTCATCATCCTTCCTAATGATCTGACCTTGACTTTCATGTAGTTTTGCAAGGTAGTTTTGTAAGAGAACTGCAAATCCAGTTGACAAAAAAAAACTCCAATAAGTATAATAACATTAGGAAAATGCCATACAAAAATGTTCTTATTTGAAGTTACTGTTACGTATTTTTACTACTACTAGCCACATGCAGCCGCAATTTATAATTTCTATTACTCAGAAAATGATCATAAAGATCAAGTTCCTCCAGACATGGTAAAGTTGCAAACAAAAAGCTTCGCACTTATCAAGCGGTAAATCACTGAAAAAGTAAAAGGAAAAGTCATTTGGACGGGTCAAGCGTGTAGTCCTGGAGCGAAGACCCAGTCGGCTTCCGTCTACGATTCCTTCGGGTTCAGGCACAACAAACTCGCTGGCACTGCTGTGTGGTGTCCAGGTTGTTGGTACGGACGCCCGAGGCAATTATCGTCGTTTTTTTTATGATGATTTGAGGCACCATGCGTTAGGGTCTGTTTGTTTTAGCTTATTTGTAGCTAGATTATTTAATCTAGACCAAATAATTTAGAAGAACAAACAAACAGCTTATTTAATTAGAATAAATAATCTAAGTATTAGATTATTATAATTTAATAAGCATCTTAAGAGGTGTTTTTTCTTCAGCTTATTTGGTAAAACACCCACTACCTTGTCACTTCGAAGAAAATTACTCACCTATACCATAGGGCATTATTGTCTTCATAAAAACCAAGGGCATTTTATCTTCTTCCTGTCTACAACTAATAATCTGAACAACAATAAACTAGATAAATAAACAGTCCTCTGAGATTATTTAATCTGGATTATAATCTAGCACCAATAATCTAGATTAAATAATCCACTTAGGAAACAAACAGCCCAGCCCCTTAATCAGTGAATGCAATGCACAGGATTTCGCTGCAGGGAGCGAATAATCGTGACAGGTCCCGCGCGCATGCGACGTTGCTTCCGCAGACCGACAACGGGGCGGTCGCGCGCCGATGATATTGGGGGCGTTGTCTTGCACATATTGCATTGCTTATTGGGAGTCGCTACGCTGGCTAGCGAGCTTGATTTACACGGTGAATGCTCCAGACCCTCGTGCACGGGAGGAGTAAGGTATATATGATCCATCATCTATGGTTGGTATTGTACTTGCTACATCCCGGAATGTTGTGCGGCTTGCGAAAGGCAAGTTCACAATGGATGACACATGACAGTGTTTCAGTTCCTCATGTTGAATCTGTTGTGCTAGTTGATGGATAGGCTGAACATGTAGCTGAATCTGTTGCACTAGTTGATGGATGGCCTGGTTTGTTTTAACTGGGCCGAGCATGCAAACTCTCTCTTTCTTTTTCCCTTTTTATACAAAAGCCTGATAGTATTGGTTTTTTTTTTTTTTACAAACATGCTTATATATGACAGATATTGGAAACATGAATCAACAGGGAGCAGCATTATTTTAGCTCCAATACTCTTTTGTTTTTACTCTAATGACCTAGTTTGGTAGCAAAGGATGACATAATTTGTCTAAATTCATGGTTATTTATAAAAAGGCAAAATTACATAACAGTGAGTTGTCTACAGGTTTGCTTATTGTGTTGAGGAAAAGACAAGTATTAAGCTCTCATTTCCATCCGCCTGCTGCATTGGTAGTTATCACAAGTTTCAAGTAGACTGAAATCCTCGGTCCTCGGTTTCAATTGCTTGGATCTGATCAGTACAGGGAGAGTGCACTGAGCAGTACAGGAGAAGAATTTCAATTGCTTGGATCTGATCAGGTCATAGCGCAACAAAGGGTGTGTTTGTTTTCTAGGGTTTAAACTTTAGTGTTGTCATATCAATCTTTCAAACGTTAAATAGGATGACTAAATATAAACTAAACTAGCAAAATACGTGTGGGTTACTACGGGCCTGAAGAAGAAGAAAAAAGTTATTCATGTATGAAATATATGTATGAACTTTCTGACTCTTGTCACGCTATCTCTTGAAAACTCTTTATTGACTATAGACGACAACATATATATATGAATTTAACTAACATGTTGGTGAGACGCGATAGAACGTACGTATATAAATCAAACTCGTATGAGCCCGTATCAAACAAATTCAATATGTAAAACCAATACTAAAACCAACATCAAACTAAAATAATACTAATAACAACCTCACCTAAATTATTAAAGAGTAGAGATAGGAATACCAAAACATTGCTAGTCACTGATCAGTCTCCATATCTTGCACGAGTATGGAAGTTTCGACATTTTTTTGTGCAGTAGCGCAATGTCTGCTATGTAAGAGAACAAGTAAAAGTAACAATATGAAGGCGCACAGGTTCGTGACAAAAAAAAAAATCGATGTTTGCCGATATGGGCATCAGAGCGAGTTAACTCGTCACACGCAACTAGCCTTTGACTCGTAATTGGCCTAAACACGCACAAACAAATTAAACAGATCGCATTTATACACTAAAAAAAGATTGCTAAAGTTACAATATAATATATATGAGGTCGCACAGCTTCCTGATAAGTGATAGCCAGAAATCGATATTTACGAATATGGGCACCAGAGCGTTAGCTGGTCGCGTGCAGTAGCATGCACACTAACCTTTGACACGATCTTGACCCGTAGTTGGCCTAAACACGCACAAACATTGAAACAAATATACCAGATGTCAGTATGTCACTGATCGAGCTGAGCATTCTACCGCATTCTCGTCGCTGTCTCTGTTACCGTTGCCCTTCTGCACTCACGCGCCCGCGATCCACGGACTGAAGAGACCATGAGCAGCAGCGCGGCCTCCGCTTCGTCCTCTCCTCCGTCGCCGCTGCCGGTCAGCGTCGGGCCGGGGCTCCAGAGCTACGTGTTCACCCCATCGCCGTCGCCGTCGCCGCCGTTCTCCCCACCGGGCGGCTCGTCGTCATCGCCGATGCTGCGGGTGGTGCGGTCGGAGCCGACACTGCATTACTCCACGCTGTCCGTGAACACGTTCGACGAAGAAGAGCCGTTGCGCCAACGACGACCTACGAGGCGGTTCGACATCGGAGCGTGGTAAGAGAAACAGAGGACACTGCAGGCCACTGCTGCTCTCGTGTCTAGATTCTAGATTGGTGGTCAATTAGGCAGGTTGATTTTGTAACTAATCGAGTTTGGGATGGCTGTGCAGTTTGGAGCGGCTGCTGATGCTGGTTTGCTGCTGTTGCTGTTCGAGAATTTAGATGACGACAGAGATGGAATGACTTGGTATGTAATTTAATTCAACTTGTCATTGTCGTAGGAACAATGCTGAATACTCCACCGATGGCATGGTTTGGCAAGAGAAATACTCGTAGCTACGTATGAATCTGGCACGGGCTGCAGCCCTGCAGCTGCCTGTGACGCTGCGGCATGCCCAGTTGCCGTTGTCCCCCCAAAGCCACCCCGCGCTCGCGGCAGTTTACAGCGCCGCCCAGGCCCCCGAGTCGCACCAGGCAGACAGACCACCACACAGACAATGCAAACCATATCAAAGGTTTTCTTAAAGAAAATAGAAAAAATCAGAAACACGCAAACAAAGGCATTACTGTTTCACAACCATATTATTCTGCTACAATAACCGTAAATTGTAACAGATCACAATCGACAAATCCTTCCATTTGAGCTTTATTAAAAGATGAATGTAATTCCAAACAAACTGAGCTTCCATGCCTTTTGATTGCTTTTCATCCTTCATTGATGTTGACTGTACCAATGGGCCTTCTGGTCACACTGGTATTTTGCGAGATGTTGACAAGGATTCCCTATCCAAGAACAAAAGAAAATGTCAGCTTCTACAATGGTTCTGCTACTAAAATGGATACAAGGTCTCCTACTACAATGTCACAGTAATGATTCAGTACCAGGGCAGGAAAATTGGTCTAGAAACCACAAATATCAAATAATTGACATCAACAGGCTTTCAGTTTAAAATGTCAATCATATGCACTTTTCAGACTGTTTTTTCATGGCAGATTTCAACTACTACATCTCGCTCTGAAGCTAAAATTACGCGATTTTTAGCTAAATGCTGCAGCCTTTCTTTTTTAATTGGTGCAAACCAAGAAGTTGAGCCCTAGCAATGCTTGATCCCCTAAAGCTGGAGTAACAGAGTATGGATCGTGTGCTGATTGCTTCTGTTTTCAGTTACTACAAGTATGCAGTAATTGCAAAAATGCTGCACAGCAATAGTTCATGCGCAATCACAGATGTGGACTTGCCTACACGGCCTTGCCCTATGGTCTGCGGTCATCAATTCTATGAGCAGCAACATACAAGGCACAGATTAACTATCAACTTAAGCACCAGCGACTAGCTATCAACATGCAAGGCACAGACCTAAAATTAAAAGAATATACAAGGCACAGACTTGCTATCTGTGCAGAGACCCACATGTAAAGTTAATAGAATATTACCTGAAACAAACTCTACATCCATGTGCCCCTGAAGGCACGGACCTCAGGCCTCAAGCATCTTCAGCAGAGACAGCAACTCCTTGGTGTCTGCAGCGCCAATTCCAGAAATATAGTCCTGCATATGGTCAAATGTTAGTGATGCCGTGTGCTAGATTAACTCGAAACCATTCGACAAGTTATATTTTATAGTACCAGAGGATTCAGATCTTGTACGAATAAGAAATCATATCTCATAAGCAACTCTTTGGTCTTCTTGGTATCCTCAGCTTGCTCGCCAGAGAGCACCTCATAAAAATCCAGTAGAGTCTCGTAGAGGTGCACGACCGCAAGTGCGTGGTTCTCTGCCATTCTCTGTATGATGGGTGGAAACGGCCTGCACTCAGAGGTTGGGAAGTTGAATGGTAGTTGGAAGAGGGAAGATGCTTCAGGGTATAAACTTCTGCTTTGACTTGTGATGTCAGTTAATAGAGATAATACTTCGGCAGTAGGTTTAGTAGAGGTTGAACATGAGGCACATTATAACTTCGGCAGTAGGTTTTGAGCATCTATTATTAATTTATCGTCCCTTTGTACCAATTACCATAAATGAAGCACATTATAACTTAGGCGTGCAGGACTTGGAAAGAAAATCAGTATAAAAAAGTTAATACCTCTTGAAGCATGCAAGATCAAGGTTAGTAGAGAACTCAGCCACTGACTCTGCCAACTGAAGAATCAGGATATAGTGAGCGACAGACTCATGTTGATGGTAAATAATACGTATAGGAGAAAATAGAAATTTTTGTTACCTTGTTAAGAAACAAAGGACACATGTCGTACATAGGATGATCTCTCACAACTGCTCTCCATGTATCGTTGTGCATGATTGAGTACTTAATCTCTGCCTGCAAGAGAGAGAAGTGAACCAAATATCATCATATTTAATTCACCAATGTGCACAACAACGTGAGGAGGATGAAACCAAAATACCATGAGTGATGTAATGCTGGTAATGATGCTTGACTCAACCTCCACAATTCATTTGAACTCAGCATCAACCTTGGGTGTCACCTCGATGATTTCTTGGTACATATCTACTCCCAGAACACCTCTAAGATGATGGTGGCGGCGTGTGATCACCCAGCAGTGATACATGGGCACTGCAGGATCTATATCGCCAAGCTCCTCCAGAAGAAGTCCACGCTCACGACCTGATGGTAAAAGACCCTGCAGTTCTTACAAGTAAGCGTACTGGTTAATATAGGTAAAAAAGTTACCAAGATACTGAAAAAGATTATGAAAAAGAAGATCAACATTATTGTCCTCAGATTTATGATTCAAGTGAGAGATCCCATAGTAAAAAATTGTTTGGCAATCAACAGTAACAATTTATCACTGCACTGCACCCACCATCCTAACTTATCCTTGCTCATCAGATTTTTGAAGGTTACAAATTAAGTTATTGTGTAGCAAGTGTCAAACTGTTCCAAACTTCCAACGAGCATAAAAGTCGTATCCCACATTCACAAAACAGGGTGTCACCCTATAGAGCAGACAAATTGGATCTGCTCCCTGGCCCAATAGAACTTCCTATCTGTGGGCTATAAGACTTCCATTGATCTGGCCTAGCACAACATAACTTCATATTTGTTTGTGAGTTATAAACATCCAATGATCTGGGCCAAATCGTAATACGGGCAGACGGCTCAAAAGTTCGTGCATAATAAACGGAACAATTCTAGTAGGCTAATATAAAGCTCAGAAGGCAGATTACAGACTTATATTGCAGCTACAACGTAGATGCGCAATCAATTCGAACACCACACAACAATCGTAAATCACAGTAGCAGAGCTTAATAAGCAAGTAGTAGTAGACACGGGGGGAAGGCAAACGAGAACGTACCAAATCCGATGCCACTTGAACCCTCCTCTTCAAGCAGACGAGGTACACGACCGCTTGCATCTCACGCTGTGCCCGCTGATAGCTGAGCTCGTCGGAGGGGTCCTCCTCGCCACCGCCATCGTCTCCGAGGTCCAGAGCACGGGTGACGTAGTCGCTCAGAGCTCCCCGCGACGACCCTGAGACGCCGCCGCGAAGCTGCTCGTGCCCGTCGTCGACGCGGCGCCGAACGCTGAGCGTGTCAGCCCTGCAGTGGCGAATCCAGCGCCGCCGCCGAAGCCCGCAGCCGAGACGGCGACGACGCGGCGCGCGCGTGCCGCGGACGCCCCGCGTCCGGTGACCGTCGCGAGAGAGCCGAACATGGTGTACCCGCTGCCGCCGAGTCCCGTCGCTGCCGTGCGAGCGCCGAGCGTGGACTGGGTGTCGCCCGCCGAGGTGACGTGGCGCGAGGCGGTCGTGGACGCAGGGCTGCCGAGGCTCGCCGCGGCCCGTGTCCGGCGAGGGGAAGATTCGCCGCTCACGAAGCCGATGACGCACGGCTCCCCGCCTCCATAGCAGCGGGCGGCGAAGGAACCCGCGGGTGCGGAAGAAGCAGTCGGCGACGACAGGAACCCGATCCCGTTCCCCGCCGCGAGGCCCTGCCACGTTGACGATCACCGGCACGACCTCGTGAACGCCGGGCGGGAGCCGCGCCCCCCGCGGCGCGAACATGAGACGCGGGGACGCGAACCCCGTCGGCGACTCTACCACGGCGAGGCGGCCCGGGTGCAAAGGGGTGGTGGCCATGGCTGCTCGTGCGAGGGAGGTGTGGTGGTTCGCTTGGAGAGGAAGAGAAGAGCGCAGGAGAGCAGGCGCTGCGCTTTTGCTTATGTGGGTGCGACGCCGCAGCGATGGATGCCGCGGTATCTTTTATACTCCGTTCTAAAATTATTATGGTTATTGATTTTTTCATAAACTTTGATCATTCATTTTATTTAAAAAATTATCTTAAATTCACAAAATTATTAATTATATTTTAATTTTATCTAGTAATAAAACTAATCATAAAAAATATATGATAATTTGTAAATTTTTTTGAATAAGACGAATGGTCAAAAACAATAAAAAAAGTTAATAACGACAATAATTTTAAAACAGAGTGAGTATATTAGTGGAACCAAGCGCGCCGCTTGCTAAATTGGGCAAGATAAGAAACGGTGTTAGGTATCTTGTTTACACATCCATATATGTTTAATACGGTCGTTTGATCGTAAAGCTGCGCAATGTCTGGGTTGTGTCTGATTTAAGGCCGGACAGGATCAAAACATGCAGGCAATGGAAGAGGCCTGGTATGAAGAATAATCCTGATGTATGTATCTTTCTGAAAATAAAGCGTGTTTGATGCAAACAGATAGACCATTGATGGACATAGCCTGTTGCTTGGGTATTCCTAGGAATACCCAACAATTTGGCACAAAACATTCTTAGATACAATTATGTATGTTTGTGTAATTTGATCGATGTTTTATAGAATTATTAAAAAGAAAAACTTTGAAAAATAGATAAAATACGTGGGTGCCTTTACCTCACTCCAAATCATTGTTCTGACTCCTGGGCGCCGAGTCAAGCGACTGCCCTGTTGACCCCTGTCTCTACATCAAGGGTTAGCGCGACAAATTTATGTAAGATTTTAACTTATAAGACATATTGTTAAGCGTGATTTTTTCACCAAGTAAAAGGCGATGACATTATCACGCACTTTTAATATAATGTATGTTAATTAGTTCATATTGCAAATAATTTCTCCTTTAATTTCCTATTGTGGACATCTTTATATTACAATTTGTGTTTCAGTTCATTATTTTGGGTGTCTTGGTTTTTTTTTTTTGCTTGACTAATTGGCTTGGGAATACCCAAGTTTTAACTTCTGGGTCCGTCACTGAGATAGACACCGGATCCTCACACGTGAGCAGTACTTAATCACACATTGTAGAACATATTTTGATTTTTGACTTGGAATTCAGTTGCAGCGCGCAGGTACATAACATATATTTGTTGCAAATGTTCCAAAGTTATAAAATAATGAATAGAAAACAACAACGTCAACAAGATAGACTTCATGTCATTTTGTAAGGATTTTTGTGAACCTTGACTTCTTGGTGGTCTCTTTCAATTGCCGTTGAAGAAATGGTTGTGTTGATTCAGAACCTGCAAAGATACGTCAATCGTTATTGAAAGCAAAATGATGATGTACATGTCTTCTTCTTTTTGTCATGTCTTATGTAAATACATCTAACAATGAAAGTTCAAATATTATTTATATTTTTTCCCATTTCATAAATGCACAAAGAGCAATTATAATTGCAGATTCCTTAAGTAGATTCGCTATGGATGGCATCAGAACCAATAATGAAAATCTCCTTGATTTTGTGCTCCAAAATTTAACAGAAGGGAATTAGTGATAATACTCAAACAAATGATGAAGTCAGTTTTACTTTGATAGTATGAGAACGTAAGTCACAAGTGAAGGTAGAAACAGAGCGGATAGCAAGAAGCGTAAGTCATAAGTGAGTGAAGGTAGAAACAGAGCGGATAGCAAGAAAGAACCTCAATCTGTTGTAGTTGACTGCTGAAAGAATAGTGTTGCTTGTCCAGCCTGCTGCATCGGTGAGAAGCCAGTTTTGGACCTCGATCATCGGGCATGCACCCAAATGTACTGCTAAGATGGCAGTGAAGGTGAAGGACTTGATAATTGCCTAATGCCTACAACTGAGTTTTTTAATGAGTGTTTGCTGACGTAGAGAGCATAATCTTAATGGTAAGCACACTGACATGAGCAATTTCATTCCAGAGCACAATTGCTCGAAGCAAATTTGTTTTCCGTTCCTTGAGCAGATGAACTATTTTTCACATTAGAAGCTCACGAACCAACATATAGACCCAAAAATAGAATTCCTTTAGATGATTGGCCAGCTATATGCTATCCCTTTTGCCACTTATTAACTTCTAGTGTCCCTTCCCCATTACCTTTGTATCTTATTTTTCTCATACCTACGTTCGGAGCAGTATGGACAAGGAGAGGGTTGCCCTGCCATGGCTGCACAATCAAGGGGCGCTAGGGACTGGGGCTGCACAATCAAGTTTTTTGACAATTAAGCAGTGTGACCTTACAATCAAGGATTCATGACCAAAGCCAAATCGACATGATTTTAAGAGGCCACATAACAAGATCAAAGAAAGTATTAATGGCCTTAGTCATGAATCCTATGACCAACAACCCCAATAAGTCTAAGCTGTTGAAAAAACATGATCCGGCATTACAACAAAGGAACAACAAGATATTTGAAATGAAGAGCCTTGATGTTTGAGAAGACCTCCACACTAAATGGATAACACCAGATCCTTCAAGTGCGGCTTCATCTTCATCCTAATAAGACTTGTGATCTCTATTATTGCCACATGCTATAAGGAAACTGAGCAAAATCGTTTGAAATTAATCAGCATACAAACAATCTCAAGGAATTACAGCCAACGAAGCTTCTTCTGTGAGATCCAGATCATATTCCTATGTAGTTCAGCTATAAACTAAGCAAGCATTCATGTATCGCTTCAAAATTAACTGACACAAACAAAGGTAATCCCAAGTTTACCAATAGGGCTATATTGTCTTGCAACTGATAAGAGGAAAGACATCTTCTAACCTGGCACTCATTTCATATCTTTGTTTTAGCTAAAAAGTAAAATTAAACCCATTCCATGTCATAATTAGGTATGTCAAAAAAAAGGAGTGATCCCATCTCATATAATTTTTTATGTGCACAAAGTAATCTAGTAAAAATGTCCAAACTAGAGACATAGTTGATCGCCTAAAGCCTAGGAAATCAAGTACATAAACTATGCGGTATGGGAATCAAAGAAGCCTACTATTATAACTAATATACAATGCAGATATTAATAACCAAGAATGATCACTATCTGCTGGCTCCATATAATAAGTAAAATATCATAAATCATGAAAAAGGAGCGAAGGGTAGGATGAACCATCTTAAGCACCCAAAGGTAAACGGTAGCACCTCGCACTCCTCGTGCTTCTCTAGGAGAAAAATACAGTCAGAACTGCTCATTCACTGACAATATATGTAGCTTTGTACAATCCGAATGCTTTAAACTCCCAATATGCAGGTGTCATAGGCACAGGCAGGTTACGGTGGGCGATAACATTATCATTGCAAACATAATTTCAAAGAAACCGAGCAATGCTGATGTTGCCTCAGGCAGAGAAGAAACACTTTCTGTATATCAAAGAATAGGTAAAAAAAACTTTATATTATCTTTTTTTTTTTGTTCCTTCAAGTTTTTTTTCACTTTCATTAGGCAATAAACCATGCAAGATAATTTCTTTATCATTGTATTATAAACAGTAAGGCCTGAGTCTTCTCTTTTTAATGGGAAAAAAAATTAAAAACTGAGCAATCTAGGTTGCCAACCGTAAGTGCTAATACTGCAGCTCGTGAAAACATAAAAAAAAATGCCCATAAAAATTAAAAAAAAAAGAGAACTCATTGAGTAGAGGGGCAGATATTCGTTCAATAAATTTTACAAAAAAGAATCTATTCTCTGACAAAGGAATGCAGGGTGTAGACTGAAGAGAAGCTAACCCACACATCCAACATGACGATGGATAATATCTCTAAGTTGTTATTTATTTGTTTGTTTCCGTTTGTTACTATTTCTTGTTCCAATCTATGGTAGAGCTTAAACTGAGCTATCCAAGACTTTTGACATAAAAAAGTCGGAGGAGCTGGAAGCCTTACCAGTGGGGGTGGCGTTCATCTTGGCAACCTCCTTCCTACGCATTCCCATCCTCTCCTGCCTCCACCTCGTGAAGGGGACCATAGCATGTTCAATCAGAAGGAAAAATTGGTCAGGATGCAAGAACATAAGGAGTAAGCAAGATTGGAGGGAGCAAAAAAATTGAAAAAATTATCAAACCGTAGACAACAACCCCATCCCAAGGTCTGAACCCTAACTCATACTCACAGGTCTGCACACATCAAACATATGCCTGACGATGCAAAATCACAAGGGAAAAAAAAAGACCAAGGCCCATGAGCACCAAACACCAACCTTCGTGCTCAGAAGCGTTGCGCCGCCGTGGCTGCCAACTCACTGCTATGGTCACCGGGCCGCCGCTCTACCATCGAGTCGCTGGCCGCATTGCCTTGGGAGAAGGGGAGGAGGGTCAGGACCAGGCAGCCGACTACGCAGACACCCAAAGATCCCAAAGAGCCGACCATATAAGGAGGAGCACGCCGGTCAATGTAGAGGACGAGCCGGGATGTAAAGAACGGCAAGAACAAGAACCAGAACAAATCGCATCTTCAAAACCGCAACAGAAGCAACAACAAAACAAAAGAAATTAGTAAAAACAAGATAGGGTGGCTGCAAAGACGAAACACCAGCAGGCGAATGCGGTCCCCACCAGACGAGCTACAGATCTACCGGAGCTCAGACGATGAAGACGACATGATTCGAAAGTAGAGGAGTCAGAAAGCAACTATGGACAGTAAAATCTCTCAGCTGCTCAACCACTGCCGTAAATGTTTGGTACACGGCATGGGCGAGCACCAACAGACGAAGAGACGACCGACACGTTTACAACCGTACAACCGGATCCTTTTCATCGAGCTTGTAAAAAACCCAACCACCACAACCTCCCGCGATTTACATCGAACGACCAAAAATCAACGAGATGACGTGGATCGATGGGTGGCTCGGGTACTGGCCGGCGTCTAGAGGGATAAAAAATAGCGGGCATGGCAGGCCACTGCTGATCGCGTCTGGAACATTCCTACCCGAAATTAAGCAAGTGGTAGTCCTCCTCTCTCTGTTCAGGCGCGGCCCCTATGGGCCAGAGCGGGAGATGCCGAGCTGACGAAACTGTTGCCCCAGTCAAGGCCAGTCTGCACGAAACTTGCTGGCATACTGCAGGACTGTAGCGGCAGACGTAGAGTCGGTCAGACTCTGTCTGCTCTCCTTTCCTTTTGCCTTTCCTTCTTTGTTGATTGATTTGAAAGACTACACGCATGGAACTTGTTAATTTTTAGCTCATTAAAAATTTGCAATTTAGCCAAATTTTAATCACCATTTTAAGTCATCATATAGAGATTTAAGAGTTTATAATCATTATACAAATAATCTATAAAAAATCAAAATATAAAATAACAACTATTAACTAAAATTTTTTAATCGATTGAAAACTAAAAAATACATTTTCCCGTAGTGTATACATACACAATGGCATATAAAAGCTTCATTATGAAGTACTACATCTATCCAGAAATATAAGAATTTGTTAACTTTCAGTGAATACGTTTGACCACTTGTCTTATTTAAAAAATTTATAAAAATATAAAAACAAAAAATTCATATTTAAAATATCTCTAATAACAAAGTAAGTTATGATAAAATAAATATTATTTTCACAAATAATTTAAATAAGATGAAAGGTCAAAGTTGTTATTTTAAAGTCAACAAATTCTTATATTCTTAGACAGAGGAAGTACTCTATACTTATACGTTATACCCATCCACTACCAGGGTTGGAGAATGCGGTGAAGGCGACGAAACCGACCGGCGCAGAATCGCCGGTTTGGCCGGTTTTTGGCCAAATCGGCCGGTTAGCCGGCCGAATTCAAATTTGAATTTGGCTTGGCGCACCGACCGGTTAGCCGGCCGGTTTGGCCGAAAAGCCGGCCGGTAATAAAAAAAAGTTAAAAAATCTTGGAAAATAGAAAAATGGTGTAAAAAAATGTAAATTTTAACAATAACTTTGATAATAATTTACAATAATATTATACATATGTACAAAGCATATAAAAAATAAGTAACATATGGTACAACTAATAGTAACATAAGCATATTATACATATGTACAAAGCATATAAAAAACAAGTAAATTACATACGAATGGATCGGGAGATTCGGGAGCACTGCGCGTCGGTGAGGAACTAAGAGCATCGGTGAGGATAAGGTTATATTTTCTTTTTTTTCTTTTTTTCTTCTACTTTTATTCTTTTAATTTTTTCGGGGGTCAAACAATGTTTGTTTCATATGATTTCTTCATCATAGTTCATCATAAAAAAATCTAGTTTTTTATCATAATTTTTATATAAATTTTTCTAAATTTTCAAATTTGTTCAAATTCAACCGACCGGTTTCATGCACCGTGTCATTTCTGCATAGTAGTATGCATGTCCACGGCGTCTAAAAATCTAAACATGGACACCTACGAATTATATAGAGTAGACGGTAATATCAGATAGATAGGTAAAAGATGGTTTACTAAAGAAGCACAACAATGTTGACCTCTCAATCAGACCCACAATTCCTCAAAACGAGGCTCATCAAAATGTAAAATCTAAGATCCATTTCATTTGATCCATGTAAGAATGTAAGTTTTGTATTTTATTGGTCAATAGGTTAGTTCAAAAACTTCCTAAAATAGACTATAATTTTTTTTCATCTTATAAAATTAATACAACAAATTAACTAATGTTTGACTCATAACTATCCATTGAATATTCAGTTGCATCCTTAGATCAATCCAAAGCTGCAGCTCGCTGAGTCGCACCGCATAACCACCTGACGCCGCTTTTGGAACCGCATGCAGCCTTATCGATCCTGTCCGTCCCTGCAAGGTACTCACCCTGCTCCCTGGCGGCTCCATTGGTTCCATTCTATTCCATTTGTCCATCCAATACGTATGGGCTGTGCTAATCACGGTAATTAAAATGAACAGTAAGTCCATAAGCCAACCATGACCAAAGGTTTTATTTGCGAATTAATTAGATGATACACACATGACTCATGCACATCTTGTAGGAAATTTTATGTTGAAACTACTGCGATGCAATTGCAATGGCGAGCGATAGATGGGCTGGTGTGGACGGTGGCCGCAGAGATCACCTGACGCCGAATGCCCTGGTGCATATCCATATCGCCATTGGAAGCATCGCCTCGATTCCGTCTATCATCTCTTCGGTTAGTTTCCTTTTCGTGAGTGCGGGCGGTAGCATCTCTAAAATTAACCCTCCCCGTCTCACAGTACAAGAACCGCTCAGCTGCTTTCCGCCGCCAGTAAAACCCAAAAAGAGAGATAAGGATAAAACCAAAAAGAGAAAGGCTAAGCTTGCATGCACACATCACCCGGCCTAATAAGAAAATCATCAACCGTCAGGAAAGAGTTCAGAGTTTGAACGGGAGTTCATAAAGCAAAGCAAAAAAGCAGGGTCATGTTAAAACAAAAGCAAACAAAAAAGGAACAGGCCTTTCTACAGCGTGCTTTACGGCTTTACCGCTGGCATCTACTCACGTTATTATTGACTTGTACACGTCCCAAATTCAATGTGGTCCTCGCTCTCTCAATGCCCACACCATGACACGGCACAAAAAGGGTTGAGCATATGGCAGAAAATGGTTTTGGGGCGTAAGGTGCTATAATCAACAAAACTAAATTGAGAAATAAGTTCAAATCCCTTTGCAATCCAACTTAATTAATTACAATGCGAATTTAAAGCCAAATCACCAAATAAGCACAATCAAGAATTATAAGCCATATAGGTATATCATCTAATTTTTCTAGATACATTAATCTCTTCTCGTGGATTGAAGATGTTGAAGCCAATTGAGCAACTTCCTGCTTGTATCATCATTCTGACCTTGCTCTAACTCCTGCTTTGACGAAAACAAAATGTTTGTCAGGATCTCAAAGATCAAATTTATGTTAGGAAACAAGCAAAAGATGTATATCCAATGCAAATTCCACTGTTCATAGATCTCACGTTCTGGCGCTAGGCCACATCAAAGACTACAAGAAGAATATTAGACCTTTTCTTTTATCATACTAGGGAATGTCCCACAAAAACCAAAGGAATTCGAAACCTTGACAATCTCTTTTTCTTGGTACATCGCAATATTGCCAATTAGATTTTTCAAACAGTTCATGAACTGCATATTTAATTTATTTAATTCATCAAATTTTTTAACAGAAAACAATCCCAAGTGGGAGTTCAATTCACCCATTTAATTCTTGTGCTCATTGAAAGAATATTAAGCACAATATGTTGAGTTACCACTGCGTTAATGGCACACTCTTCATTTATTTTGTATAATAAACCCATACAATTGTAAAATTAGAAATCAACCGTGTGGAATGAAAACTGTCTGTGAATTACCATTGACGCACGGAGTCTCACTAGTCGTGAGTCACATAAAGAAGCACGTGGAAAGCTTTTGATATTTTCATGATTAAAAGATGAACATTTTGCAAAATCTCTTGCTGCTTTAAGTGTTTCCTGAATAATTTTATAGGCCGCCAAAAAATTCTTGCTGCTATCCTGTTCCAACATTGATAAAATTATGTCAGCTGCAGAATCTAAAAGTATTATGAAAGTTGATCAAATTTGAGCTATTATACCTGGACATCATTGTAGATAGAGTAAGCACTTCTTACGGCTATAAACTTATCTAGATCAAGCATATACTTGTTCATAAGCAAGCCATTTGTGGCCACAATATCATTTGGTGTCAACAGATCCCACTCCCTCCATGAAGCTATGTCCCGTTCAAGATTCAAAAGATCTTGGGCAATGTCACCGACTATCATATCTCGAAAATTAATAACAGAAGTATATATGTAGTCTGACCTGCACTTAGATAAGCTGCAAATGTGCCGGAGTAAGACAAATACAGTAAAACATATAATGAAAAAAGTCAGAAAACTAATACAATTTCTAGATAGCAGAACTTGATTCTTATGATTTAGAAAACGAAGAAAAAAGAACAAACAGATCAAAACCAGTGGAAACAGATTAAGAAAGGGATCGAGAAATCAAGTGAAAACTAATCGTACCTATTTTTAGAATCGTCAGTATTTCCCCAAGGAAGATGCATTAATGGAGTAGAATCCATCTTATATTTACAAGAATTCATCTTATATTTGCACCTAAGAAGCCGAGAGACGTCCGTTTCCATCTGCTTACACCATCAATGATGCGATCAGATAAACATGTATTTCAGCACTGGACATGTGTTCACAGTGAATATATAACTGATATAGGTAAATAGGAGTTCATTATCTTAAAAAAGAAGGGTAGATAGAAGTTGGTTCTATGTGCTCTAGGCAGTTTTTATGTCGTCTTTCTCATACAGGAAGAATACATCATACCAGGGATATAACAACGTACAATGAACATCGAAAATGTCTGATGCATTCATGTATCATGACAGTTTTAGGTCGGGATGCAGGGGACACACATGGATGAGGCTTGCACGACAAAGCTACTTCCTAACCAAGGGTGTTGACGCATAGTGGCATACCATACAGTTTGAGACAAAGATAGGGCCATTGAAATCACAGAACAAAACAAATCGTGATGACGGTCTTGAAAGAGTACCTGTACAAGTTTTGATAGTACCAGATCACTTAGCAGAATACACTTTGCACGGACCTGAATGCAAGGGAGGACAATCCCTTGTTTCTTACCGCCAGCAAAATAAGTTCAATCTGAGACATTGGTAATTAATGCAATAAAATTCTATCAGAACATACTTTCTAGTTGTCCACAGAACACCGCCTAGTGTCCTACAGATAAAAAAAAGTGTCATATAGACAATTTTTTAAAAACACAGTGTCCTACAGACAAATTTTTCTACTTTCTATGGTACATGAAAAATATTTATGAGCTATAAAAAATTAACTTAGAAGCACAGTTCATACTGGCACATCTAAAAGCAATCTCAGTTCAAATTGTGAAGATACAAAATTTAGACAGAAAATGAGTGCTATCTGGTTTCATTTTGTTTCCTTCTACTGAGAGATGAAACCTCAACCGGCGGACAAAAGTGTTATTTCCTGTCCGTACCCACGTAATATGGCTAAACCCTCAAGGCTTATGATCACGCCAAGTTCTATTTTATGACGAAATGCCAAGGAAGGATGCAAATCATCAAACTAGTACGATGTCTTCAACATCAACCATTCAAGTACATGTTCGATAGACCACAAGTATTCATATTAGTTGCATCAAGAAACTATCATGAGGTAGCAGGCCTTCCCGACACTCAAAAACAAGGCATGCTATACTATTCGAATTTTACATATCGATGTGATATATGCACACGGACAGACATGTGTATTTGGAATAGGATTCTTTGGAATAATATCCTAGACAAGGATTACCAATATTCAATGGTATATAGTAGCATGAAAGTAGGCTTTGAAAAATGAACAAACCTGGAGTTCTTTTATTTAAGAAACAATTTTATCGATGGAGTCACAGAACCAAATTCGAAGGACTCTTAACTGTTGAAGATAATGACTTATTGTTGCATCCAACCTTTTCGCTGGTGCTCCAACATGACCAATAAGCGCTTCCATAATATTAGTCCGTATATCCACATTATGTCTCCACTGAAATATTCCTTCTCCAATGTATTTTTCTATCCTTTCAAGACAATTTAAAATTTCATCCCTGGCATAAGGAGATATGAATCCCTGCAATATCATAGAACACACCACCATTTAACTAATACGTAAACATGAATGAGAACACTGACTGGATAGCCAGAATATGGGAGGCCATTCTATTGTTACATACTCTCTCCTTTTTATTGTTGCTCAAATTTTGAGAGCTAACCAAGGACAACAAAAAAAAAAAGAAAGGAAGGAGTATATCTCTTTTCTTTTTACAGGTAGAGAGAAAGATATACCTGCTCCATAATCAGGTTGGCATTCTCTTTGGTGGCAACTATGACGTACTTATAGTTCTCACTGGATGATAAAATGTACTCCACCAGCCCATCTACAAAATCTCTAGCATGCTGCTGAAAAGCCTTCAGACGTCGTTTGCGTTGATCTGTTCCCACCATTTTCTTTCTTTCAGACTATGATTATTATGAACAAATTTGGGTTAGACATTAGTGTATTGAGACTTGACAAGACAATGATACATTTATCAGACATGAAAAAAAAACAGATAAAAAAATATGCACATGATGGTTCTTCTTATATCAAAATTTATCCTAATGAATCGATGACAATGACATCAACGGAAAACTCAGCCTGTTACCCTGAATATGCATATGCCCTGCGCATGACGAGAGTAATCTGAAGTCTAGAGTCATTAACTACAAAGCACTTTGGAAGTTTGGAGTAATAGTTTTACGTGTTAATTTTGACATAAATAACTTGTCATAATAACTTAAAATACAAACATCAAGCAAGGTACTAGTACAGAATGAAGAAAAAGGGAGTACCAGTGAAGAGAGGACACTCATCCTTCTGAGAAGTTCGTCAATGTGCATGCCTGGAGAGAAAGAATCTGCATCGCTCTCAAATAGACCATTGCTCCCGCTTTGTATAATCCACTTATTAGGCCCCTTCAAGACAATGTTAACAACGGTGTTAAAAGCACAGATCGGTGGAACACCAACATGGCTGTACACTCACGAGACATAGTACTAGCATGAGAATTTTACTAAAAAAGAATAATATCATATTCTTTACCTGGGCCTTGAGTTTCCGCCGTCCTGTGTCGCTGTCCATGCTCCAGGCCACCGTTGGAACCACAGTACTGCTCCGCTGCACAAAATTGTTGCAGAAGCTGCTGATCCCAGGCTTGTGCCTAGAATGCAAGGCCGCGATGCAAGGCAGCCCTTGGTGTGATCCACTCAAGGCAAACGCCGCCATTGCCGGTCCTCGATCTGCATCAAGTGGAAGAAAGAAGCGTGTGAATCTACAGATCCAAAGATTATCAGCTTGTGAGAGAGAAGGGCAGATATGAAACAGCAACAAATCACAAGAGAAGAAGAAGAAACAATGCGATGGGATGGACTTACTCGAGGCAGGTGACTAGGTGAGACGACGGACGGCAACAGCGAACGACGAAACCTTGATTAGAGGACGGACTCAGCGAGGAGGGAATCCCCGCCTGATCGTCGCCTCGCTCTATATAAACCCTTGTTTTGTCGGCGACAATATCGTACGCACCATGGAGAGTGATGCATGGAGGCATGAACGGCATTGTTATCTTAACATGTTCCCTTTGCTACGTTTTCATTGGCCAGTGAATGATTTCATTAATGGGCCTTGCGCAATGGCCCATACTAGCCCGAGCTCGCTCCATCCTCCCCAATCCCTATGTAGAGGAGTTTTACTGTCAAAAATATTGGTTATTAGTTTTAAAAAACTATTGACCAATAGTTTGATCTAATGGTTTAGATTTAATAATCTAAATATATAACTACTAACCAATAGTTTATCGGTTTGAGGGTAATATCAGATAAATAATATTTTTAGATTTATGATAATTATTTTATATTGTCATAAATAAAAATAAATTAGTAATATGATTAATATTGATGTTTTATTTTTTAAAAGATCAACTAACATTTTAATAATTCGATAGGGTAGGATTTCTATTGTAAAATAATTATAAAATCATTTATAATGATGCAATTACAAAATTACCCTCAAACTATTGGCCAATAATTTCTTAAAACTAATGACCAACATTTTGAACAATAAATAAAACTCCTATATGGGTAGCAAACATTTACCTTTCAAGATTGCAGGACCATGTATGCATAGCGACTCAATCGTGCGTGCTACCAAGAGATAGAATTATCGAGATCCTATTTGCCTTTCAAGATGCTTGTAATGGTTAGTTTAAGAGCAAACTTTATTTGTAAAATCTCGAATTTCTTGTGTTATTTGACTTACAACACATATATTTTCTTCTTACAAACCCATTGTTGTGGCTCACGACATCTATCAAAAAAAATATTAAACTTACATACGGCCTTCACTTTCATGTTGGGGGATTACGTGCATCTTACATATGTTGGAAGACATGCCTCATGCCCAGAAGCACAAATGTAAAATTCGCACATTGCGTTCATAATTTTTCTAATTGGGGATGGGGTTTGTACGAAATAACAATATCATCAGAAAACCTAGAATTATACAATTGACTTGATATATAACAACACTTCTTGAGTTTTTGAGAGACAGACCACGAGCTGAGGCTCCAACAGTAAAAGGACACCGACATGAGTGCAGGCAGAGTCAGCCCAAAACCCTGCCGTGAGGTCAACAAAAGTGAAACATTTTGAAGAAAGAAAACCCTTCGTTGTTTCATCCGGAATCTCTGGTCGCTCCTCGAACTTTCGGTATTTGGCACCATGTTCTTGTTGTGCCGGCCGGTCGATTGATGGCACGAAACATTCCTGGTTCGCTCCTAGATCCGGTCAGGGCACTTTACAATCGGATTTGAAGTCTCGTTAGAAGAAAAGAATCGCGAATATACAATACCAGACCACCAAACGAAACGGGTGACGGGGCGATTGCACGCTTTTTAATTTCTCGTCGTCTTTACAGAGGAATCAAACCTTTAACCAGCTGCTAGCTAAACGAACACGGGAGCATATTCAAACCGAAAAAAACCCCCCAGAATTTGCAAGTATAATACTATCAATTCAACAAAAACGAATGTACAGTAGTAGTGTTCTTTGTGCAGTATTCCAAGAGCGTCCAGCCTCTTGTCTTTGACTAGCAGAGTCTTACACCTACCAGCCGCTGCTGCTAGTCTCGCACTCGGGTGTCGGGTCAACACCCACGCCTCACTCTGCTGAACACGAAGAAGCAGCGTGTGCTGTGAGTCTCGTGAGATCGTCCATGCGCTCACACTCAACACACGGCTTCGTCGCCTTTCCACCGCGGCAAACCAACCAACCGTTCCACGCTCTCTTTCTTTTACCTCAGCAAACGCGTCAGCCTCCACCGACCGGCCGCACCTCGCCATCACCGCCTCTATAAGTACGACGCCACAGACCACCTGATGATGAGCCATCGTGCACAAGATCACGCATACTTGGATCAGCCAAATCAAAGCACACACATACACAAGCCAGCTATAGTAGAGACAGGCTTCAATCGATCGCAGCTAATGGGTTCGTCGAGGCTGCTCATGATGGCTCTCGCCGTGCTCGCGGTGGCTTTCCTCGCCGGCGCGGGCGTCGCGAGCGCCGCGAGGCCGGCGCCGGGAAGTGGTGACGAGGCCGTGGCGGCGGCGGAGTACCTGGCGTTGCCGGCGGCGGTGGTTGAGAAGGCGAGGGAGGCGGTGGAGACGCTGCTGCTGGCGAGGCTGCCGGCCGGGTCCAGCCCCAGGGGGCCCGGCCACTAGCTGAGCTGGATGTCGCGGACCGGTCCACTCGTCGACGCGTATTGTTGGTCGTCGATGTGTGGTTGATTACGTACTGTAAGAATAGCATATGTGTCGACACGTGCAAGAAGAAGATTTGTTGTGCGCAAATGCTTGTATATAGGACATATATATAGGTGTAGGGGAACGGGTAGGCTACGATAGCATATAAAATTTCTACCGTTCAACCAGGAAACCTTGCAAGAGAGGATCATGGATCGTTACCACTAGACGCGCAGGCGGAGCGGAAGTGAATGTTGGAGCAGCTCGATCCAACGTAGTTGCGCGTCGGTGTAGAGGAAGTAGTCGATCACGTCAATCGTCTCCTTCTAGTCCAGCCGTCGGCACCGCAGCAGCAGCAGTGCCTCCTCGCGGTATCCACACGTACAGGGTTGGAGCACCGTGCGCGGCGTGCTAGCACCGGCAACACGGTCAGGGTTTTGTGGGCGAGAAAGAGGAGCACGGCGGCTAGGGTTAAGGACTGGTGGAATCACCTGCGCCTTAAGCCCCTCCTCCACTTAAATAGACCCTTCTAATGGGCCTCGACTAGTTGGCCCATTAGTGGACTAATTCCTCACACGGATCAATATCCGTATGACCCTCACATACGGATCAAATCCGTATTGTCTCTTGGGCATATCTCCAACAATCTCCCACTTGCACTAGAGACAATCACATAGGCAAGCGATGTTCCAACCCGTTAAGTGTGTGACCCGTTAGGTTCACATGTACACGACAATGATGTGAAAACCATTTTTCAAATCATAAATCAATAGCGGCACCTAGCAGCACATACTGATTCTCGTGTACACATAAAGATCATATCGGCTGAACCTTTGACATACGCAGTCAGCGATCCCTTTGCCTCACGATATCAGTCAAGCTTAAGGCGAGATATGTGCCATCCCTATAATAGCTTGACCATTCACTCGAACGTCTAGTGGATTTATCATGACTAACTTTTAGTCATTATGATTAACTTTTAATCACATTGGCATGGCCATGCACTTCTAAATCCATCTAACTCGAGGGGCCCAGAGATATCTCTCCTGTTATTAGGAGGGGCAAATTCCATCTTGACCGCTCACACCCCACGACATGTTTCATAGCATACCCGAAAATTACCTTTATAACTACCCAGTTACGGAATAGCGTTTGGTAATCCCTAAATATGCTATTACACATTCTGGGAATCAATGACAATCTCAGGTCTAAGGATCCCAAAGGTACATCATACAAGACAACAATTGATGGCACAATAATAACATCTCAGCAAAGTCTATTAGTGGGTCAGTCCAACACTATGTTCTCCAACATGTGTCCACATTATTGATTTGATATCTCCATATCAATGATCTGTGAAACACGATCATCAACCAATACATGTGCTAGTCCATGAATCATTATTGTCCAACACAATGATAAGGAACTAGGGATCATTTAGGATAATATTATAAAAGAACAATGAGTTTCACAAACAAGTCACGCACTTGTCAATCAATGCAATATTTATTATCCATAGAACAGAATAACACTTTATTCAATCACACATAAACATAGACATTACACAATCTCTCATACATTAATCATGCAGATATCTAATACCCATGGATCTCATATGTGCCTCATGCTTGGGCTGAGAGAGAGGTTTTGTCAACGGATCAGCGATGTTTGAGTCCGTGTGCACCTTGCATATCTTTACATCACCTCGAGCGACGATGTCCCGAATAAGATGATAACGCCGTAGTACGTGTTTGTTCTTTTGATGCGCTCTAGGCTCCTTGGCTTGCGCAATGGCACCACTATTATCACAATAGAGGTCCATTGGACTGGATGCACTAGGAACCACACCCAACTCAGAAACAAATTTTCTGATCCAAACAGCTTCCTTTGCAGCTTCTGAAGCGGCAAGGTACTCAGCCTCCGTTGTTGAGTCAGCAACCGTATCTTGCTTGGAACTCTTCCAGCTCACCGCGCCTCCATTGAGGCAAAACACATATCCAGATTGCGATCTCGAATCGTCTTTGTCGGTTTGGAAGCTAGCATCAGTGTAACCATTTACAACGAGCTCTTCCTCACCTCCATAGACTAGGAACATACCCATAGTCCTTCTCAAGTACTTTAGGATATTCTTATTAGCTCCCCAATGAGCTTCTCCTGGATTTGACTGGTATCTGCTTACAGCACTAAGAGCGTAGGCTACATCTGGGCGAGTACTTATCATGGCATACATGATGGACCCAACAGCCGAAGCATATGGAATCGCTCTCATTTTCTCTTGCTCATCTGGTGTCGAGGGACACTGAGTCTTGCTAAGAGAAACCCCATGTGACATGGGCAAGAAACCTTTCTTGGAATCCTGCATATTGAACCGTTTCAATACCTTGTCAATGTACGTGTCTTGGCTTAATCCAATTAGCCTCTTTGATCTATCTCTATAGATCTTAATGCCCAAAATGTAAGCTGCCTCTCCTAAGTCCTTCATTGAGAAACTCTTTCTCAAAGAAGTCTTAACAGCTTCAAGCATTGGAATATCATTACCGATCAGCAATATGTCATCCACATAAAGGACCAGAAAGACAAGCGCGCTCCCACTAGCCCTTTTGTAAACACAAGGCTCTTCTTCGTTTTTAATGAAGCCAAACCCTTTGACTACCTCATCAAAGCGAAGATTCCAACTCCGAGATGCTTGCTTTAGTCCATAAATGGACTTTTGAAGCTTGCATATCTTCCTAGCATTTTGTGGATCGACAAAACCTTCAGGCTGTGTCATGTACACATCCTCACTTAGGTTTCCATTAAGGAAAGCCGTTTTGACATCCATTTGCCATATCTCATAATCATAAAATGCGGCAATTGCTAGAAGGATCCGTATAGACTTTAGCATAGCGACGGGCGAGAAGGTCTCATCATAATCAACCCCTTGAATTTGCTTAAAACCTTTCGCCACCAATCGTGCCTTATAGATGTGAACATTTCCATCCATGTCTATCTTTTTCTTAAAAACCCATTTACACTCAATGGTTTTTACACCATCAGGCGGATCTATCAAGTTCCAAACTTGATTTTCTCTCATGGATTCTAATTCGGATCTCATGGCTCCAAGCCATTTCTCAGAGTCCGGTCCCATCATTGCTTCAGTGTAAGTCTTAGGCTCATCATTGTCTAACAATAATATGTCTCGCTGCCCCGTGGTTAGAAGCGTGAACTTTTCAGGAGCGCGACGTGCCCTTTCTGACCTACGCGGGGCTGGTGTTTCAACAATTGGTTCAACAACAATTTGTTCATCCAATTGTGGTATAGCGGAAGAAGAAACATTTTCTGGAGCTTCTTGAACTTCTTCAAGTTGCACCGTTCTCCCACTTACCCTTTTGGAGAGAAACTCTTTCTCTAGAAAAACACCATTACGAGCGACAAACACTTTGCCCTCTTCCCGGTTGTAGAAATAATAACCTTTGGTTTCCCTAGGGTATCCTACAAAGAAGCATTTATCAGACTTGGAAGAAAGCTTATCAGACGTCATACGTTTTACATAAGCCTCACATCCCCAAATCTTAAGAAAAGACAACCCGGGACGCTTCCCAGTCCATATCTCATATGGTGTCCTTTCCACGGATTTAGATGGAACCCTATTAAGTGTGAAAGCGGCAGTTTCTAGAGCGTATCCCCAGAAGGACAATGGAAGATCACTTTGGCTCATCATAGACCTAACCATGTCTAACAAGGTTCGGTTCTTCCGTTCGGATACTCCATTCCATTGGGGCGTTCCTGGCGGAGTCCATTGTGGAACAATTCCACATTGCTTTAGATGTTCACCAAATTCATGGCTCAAATATTCACCACCACGATCAGATCGTAGGAGTTTAATAGTCTTGCCCAATTGATTTTGTACTTCATTCTGAAATTCTTTGAACTTTTCAAAGGATTCAGACTTATGCCTCATTAAGTAGATGTAACCATATCTACTAAAGTCGTCGGTAAAAGTTATGAAGTACTGAAAACCACCTCTGGCCGTGCAACTAATTGGTCCACATACATCCGTATGTACAAGTCCCAATAGTTCACTCGCCCTCTCACTATTTCCTGTGAAAGGCGACTTAGTCATTTTGCCAAGTAAACAAGACTCACATGTATCAATTGATTCAAAATCAAAAGAACTTAGAAGACCATCTGTATGGAGTTTCTTTATGCGCTTCTCATTTATATGACCTAAACGACAATGCCAAGTATACGTGGGATTCAAATCATTAGGCTTGAGCCTTTTCGCATCAATGTTATAAATAGGCTTATTCTCAAGATCTAAGTAATATAATCCATTCACCAATGGGCAATTACCATAGAGAATATTATTCAAATAAATGGAACAACACTTGTTCCTTATTATGACCTCATAACCATCATCTTCCTCCAAACATTTTGAAGAAATAATGTTTTTGCCTAAGGCGGGAATATAATAACAATTATTTAACTCCAAAACTAATCCTGATGGTAATGAAAGTGGATAAGTTCCGACGGCCAACGCAGCAACCTTTGCACCATTGCCGACGCGAGCATCCACCTCGCCTTTTGCACATTTCCTTGCTTCTTTAAGCCCCTGCAACGATTTGCAAGTATGAATCATCGATCCGGTATCAAATACCCATGAATCATAAGGACATGTAGCAACATTATTAATTTCAATAACATTGATACCTGAATTAGAAGTGTCTCCACCCTTCTTCTTTAGCTCTTCCAGATAAAGCTTGCAATTCCTCTTCCAATGACCGGGTTTCTTGCAGTGAAAACAAGGATCACTACCCGCCGGTTTAGGCTTAGGAGCTGCTGCAGGCTTAGGCTTAGTGCTAGAGATCTGATCTGTAGCCTTAGCCTTAGTCTTGCGCTTTCGTTTCTTGCTATCGTTTTGAACCAAGTTAACTTGACTTGGACCAGATTTTTTGATGCTTGCCTCAGCTGTCTTAAGCATCCCATGCAACTCAGCCAATGTCTTCTCTAAGCTATTCATTTGAAAGTTCAAAATGAAAGGCTCATAGCTTGCAGGAAGCGACTGGAGAATCACATCTGTGGCCAAATCAGGGTGTAGAGCAGCACCAAGTTTCTCCAGATTCTCAATGTAACCAATCATCTTGATCACATGAGGACTGACAGAACCGTTTTCAGCTAGCCTGCACGCAAACAAGGACTTTGAGATGTTGTACCTCTCAGACCTTGCTTGGTTCTCAAACATGCCACGAAGTCCCTCAATCATATTGTGGGCATCCGCGTTCTCATATTGCTTCTGAAGCTCAGAGGACATAGTGGCAAGCATGAGACAGCTAACATCAACTGCATCATTGGTATGTTTCTCATACTCCCTTTTCTGAGTGGCAGTAGCATTTTCTGGCAGATCATCAGGATAGGGAAGCTCTAGAACATATTCCTTTTTCTCTTGCTTGAGAACAATTCTCAAGTTGCGATACCAATCAATAAAGTTTGTTCCACTAAGCTTTTCTTTTTCAAGAATTGAGCGCAAATTGAAAGTGTTACTAGCGGTTGGTGCCATGATCTACAACAGAAAATATGCAAATATAAGCACTATGTAAATATAAAACTCTTATAAACATTTTAACAAAAGTTCATTATTCCACTATATGCTTGGAATCGTTTTCCCTCAAAACGACATATAGTGGTTCAAGATCCATATTCAACTTAGATCCTAGTGAGCTTTGGCATCACCGCTAGAAATCTAGTGACATAGGTAAGCAACACTTTGCTAATCACATCCCTATGTGACTCTTGTTTGTTGGGTGGCATCACATGCCCCGGCGCCAACACCATGCCCCAAAGCCCAAAACCGTTTTGATAGCTTTGTTAATTAAACCAATACTATGCATATAAATGTCCGACATTTATCCTAATAATTAAGATAGTTGAGGTACTCTACTTTGGTAGACCTACCATACAACGATCATAATTTTAATAGGTGCAGCTATTGGAAGGGCATATAATTTAATTTTTCTTGAGGGAACCTATTCTAGCATGTTAATCATATCTAATATAAATAACACATGAAAGAATAGGATGATAGGAACATCATCACAGGCAATCATATTAACTGTGAAATAGTATGGCCCCTTTCAATTGGTGATCTCCATCTCCATTGTCATCGCCATGTCTCTCGTCCCTTCAACCATCATGCTTGAGGCCTCCATGAACTAACACTTAGCTACTACAACTAATAGCTAGTAATAAATTACATGAGAATATCAAGCATCACAGGTCGACACGCAGGCCGTTATACAATAATATGACAGCCTCAACCCAGCTGTAATTAATCATGGCACGCAGGCCATGCAAATCACATATATACATCACATGCATCTTTTGGGCCATACCATTCACAACATTCTCTGCAAAAACAAGTTAGGCGAGAAGCGAATGCTAACATGTGGCCAAAAAGGGTTGTAACTATCTAGGCGTGTCCGTACGGCGGTCCCACAGGATTTCACACAGGCTAACATGTAACCTCACAGGATTTCACAGATCGTATCTATAAAATCACAATGGAAATCCTATCGGGAAAATCATATTTGCCCGATTTTAAGTCATTCACAATGGCTTAGTTTTCCATTAGGTTTTCATGAGTAGACTGCAGTACATGATTATGATACTATTGGCTCCTCTACTGACGCACGCAGTTAGTCCCGATGGTGATTCCAGCCGGTAGGGACAAGTCGCGCGCGCACGGAGAAGGAACACAAATAAATCAATGATGCATGTATTGCTATCCGCCCATTACCTTGTGAACCTCCATATCATCATTGATCTAATCAGTCCGAACACAAAACATGTAATAGATCTCATCTAGTACATCAACATATCGACTATATGCACAAGATCTAGATCACAAACTATACAAGGTCGGCTCTGATACCACTGTAGGGGAACGGGTAGGCTACGATAGCATATAAAATTTCTACCGTTCAACCAGGAAACCTTGCAAGAGAGGATCATGGATCGTTACCACTAGACGCGCAGGCGGAGCGGAAGTGAATGTTGGAGCAGCTCGATCCAACGTAGTTGCGCGTCGGTGTAGAGGAAGTAGTCGATCACGTCAATCGTCTCCTTCTAGTCCAGCCGTCGGCACCGCAGCAGCAGCAGTGCCTCCTCGCGGTATCCACACGTACAGGGTTGGAGCACCGTGCGCGGCGTGCTAGCACCGGCAACACGGTCAGGGTTTTGTGGGCGAGAAAGAGGAGCACGGCGGCTAGGGTTAAGGACTGGTGGAATCACCTGCGCCTTAAGCCCCTCCTCCACTTAAATAGACCCTTCTAATGGGCCTCGACTAGTTGGCCCATTAGTGGACTAATTCCTCACACGGATCAATATCCGTATGACCCTCACATACGGATCAAATCCGTATTGTCTCTTGGGCATATCTCCAACAATAGGTTGTTGTTCTCTTTGTTGAGGATGGTGATATCAATTAGTAATTGTGTATATATACACGCACTCTCTGCCAAGGCATGTACTACTAGCTAGCTACCTGATTCTTTTTTTCTTATTATTACTTTTGTTTTTATTTTTTACACGCTTTGTTGTTTTTATGAGATTATGAATTGGGAGGTGCAATTTTCTTTTATCACACCAAAGTGCAATTCTCTGTTCCTTGACTCCTTCAAATGGGATATTGCTCTTCCGACTAAGACAAGGATCTCTTCCAGGAGCAGATGCCAGATTGTCAAAAGTATCTTCCTCTACATTGTGGTACTACTACTACTACTTTTGTGGGTTTGACTTTGCATGACTAGCGCCGACACGACATGGCAACGAAGGGAAAATCAAACTCGTCAGTGAATTCGGCCGAAGCCACACACTCACAGTTCACAAGTACAGTACCTGTCTATGGTCTACGACACGGCTTCATCCAAGTGCTATGGTCAAGCTTCATCCATGTGGACGGTGAGCGCATCGCTCCTTTTCTTCGGCCTAGGCATCAAATCCACCTGCTTAGTTGGGCAACTTTATAATGACTACTAGTACCACCTCGCCAAAAATATGCCGCTGAGCATGTGCTTCTTAAGCTTATGGTCAGCAGCTGAATATTGCAGGATTCAACACGCACCAACCACTGACGAAATGTGCCTTGTGTGCGCTGTTAAGCAAGAGCCCCATCCTCATCCTTGTATAACGTACTACTATACTAGCGTGAGCTTATCATGGGATCAACCAACAAGGCACCCGCACCGGCATTGGTGCCTTATTTTTCACAAGGAATTACTAGTTCTAGTTTACATGGCACATCGTGATAGTGTCAAAATAAAAGGAAGGGACCTACTTGTAGACTACGCTAGCAGTGTATCCGTGCATTGCGAAGGACACCAAAATAGACGATAATGCGTTAAGTGCGACGAGGCACATAAGCTTGAAAATATATCAAAAACCAAATTTGTGACCTTCCTTTCAACCATTTTCCGGAACTAACAGTATACTCCCTCCGTTTGTTGATGTCGTTCTGACCAACTCAGTCAGCCGTGACCAGTACAAATTCTTTGTCAGTAACGCCAACAAATACTGAACGCGGGGAAGTGATCGACCACCGCTGAAGGGATCTGAATCATCTTTGCATTTGTGCGTTTGCGTGCATTCCCAAGTTGGATGTCTTATCGCACTTACTCTGAAATCAAGTACGCAAGGAAAAACAAAGCGTGAATCGGAGCACAATTATAAACCTGAGCAGCTGAAAAATTGTGACCGTGCAACATCGAAGAATCTAAAGAAGCTAGTCACAGATCAGTAAAACATAGCAAGTGACATTGAGACGGACCTTCTCACCCACTGATCCCAAAATTATCCGCATCTAAGTTGAGACGGAAAGAAGAAAATGACCTTAATAGCTGCAAATTAAGCAGCCTCCATGGCTCCATCACCATGTCAAAATGCATGGCCCGGAAGGCTGGTGCAGCAGCTGCCTGTGAAGATCGACACTAGGCAAGCTTTCTATGTCCTTGAAGCGCACAGGTGTCATGAAAGAGTACAGCGCTAACAATTCAACCGAACGTGCGTCTGCTTCTATAAATAGCAAGGCAGAATAAGCAGCAGACACCAAGAAGAGAAGCAAGCAGTGACTGGCTCATCGGTCCCCTGCGTCCTGATTGCCGATGGGCTCGCTTTGGAGCTGGTCGCTTGTTCTCGTTGTCGCCCTTATGCTTGCCGTCTTCGTCGCCGCGACGGCAGCGCCCTGCAATGCCGGCGCCTGCTGCTTTACGCAGGCGGCGAAGGTGAGGGAGGCGGTGGCGATGCTCATGTCGAAGCAGCGGGCCGGATCCAGCCCACGCGGCGCGGGGAACTGAATAAAATGCATTGTGATTCGTTCATGGTTCCGTGAGCGTTTGGGTACTGTACATAAGTAAGTTTGATTGTTTCGTCAGGGGAACGAAGTTTGTCAAATGGGTCAGATCAGAACAATTCTGATTTGATTTGACCTTGTTGTATTGATTATTTGCTATTCATAATTCCACAGTAAAAAAAAACTATATGAAACTTTTATATATCATGCCCCTAGCCAGTTACTACTTAATCTCATTCTGACGACATTTCTTGTCGCCAATCTAGGATGTATCCGGCATTGTTCTAAAAATACATACAGATTACCTGACTCAGAAGATGCCATTTGCATCGAACATTAGGATCATTTAGAAAAAAAAACCTAATAAGATTATAGAAGAACTAGCAGCTACCAAAATTGAGATGCAGTTTCAAGTCTCCCCTTGCAGAAGTCATTTATCTAGTGGTACTACCATCGCTAAATAAAGCTCACTGTAAATGAATAACTGCATCAAAGAAAAATTCTTTTCCTGGTTCAAATGCTGCTTCGAGCTCTTCATAGCTCTGCTGAACTTTCAGATTTTTGGATGCGCTCAGGCCCTCCTGTAAAGTAGCAACAAAAAAAAAAAACAGATGTATCATCTTCAAAGGCTGTAGCTTCATGCTTAAACAAAGAAAGAAAAAACTGAGCCATATCCAAGGACCCATCCAACCTAAGGTTGCTTGCTCCAACGAGTCATTATGAAAATTCGAGAATTTAAAAAGAGAAAAAAAATAACAGAACGGTTACGTCACTGTAAAAGAAGAACGCCTGCAAGATGTCTAGAAATATCTATGGCAATAATAGGTGTTGGTTTTTATCCCAAAACAGAATAAAAATGACCATGCATAAAGCAGTTTCAATTAAGCACCGAAAATACAAAACAGAGGCTTATCATCATACTGGCGGTGTATATACACCGTGTTGACAAGGAAGCATAACCAACAATATCAAATTTACATTCAGCGAGTTCTAGACTAATGGTTACCTTTTGAACATACTCAGCAACTGTGTAATTGATAATTTTCTTGATGGTTTCCCTTTTCACTTTTGATGGACCAATCAAGTGTAGAGCAACTTCTTTTGGTATCTTCAGCATCAGGAAAAAGCATGAAATAAGTCAGGATACTATCTGACTATATGCAGATGAGTCCAAGAATATATGACATGAAAGCATAAAAAATACTTCGCATAGCATCAGGAATAAGAGCTTACCTCTGGCGTTTTCCCTGAGCGATTCAAGATGTGGAATGCCAAGAAACAAAAGAAACGAGTAAGGATCATGTAAAAAATTAATGACATCAATAGGATCATGTAAACAAAGGAAACAATTCCAAGGTGGCTAGATATCCATTACTCAGGAAACTCATAGATGCAAAAGAATTTTAAACAAAGCAATGTACAGTGTACACTGAAAATCACCGTTAGCAGTTCTTGTGTAGCTTAACAAAAACAATTCTTAATGGCCATCAAAACATTTGACACATCAAGATTATCACAGATGCCAACCTGCTCTTTTTGAAAAAGGAAAGAAAAAAAGGCCAGCTGCTTGAAAATCAAGATACGAAATGCCAAGGTCATGTGCTAAAGGTACTCCCAAAGTGGATTCAGAGTTTTAAGACACAAAAACAAATTCACGCAGGCACAGGAGCAGATAGAAATCAAGGTTTGTAAAAATTATAATAACAGACCTCCTTTCATTCGTCGAAAGCCTGGTAGTGGTTGTGCTGCAGCAACATTCTTTTTAAATACTTTCTCAAAGGTAGAATCTGTCATTGTTCCTGCTACATTTACTTGTATCTGCATTTGTAAGAAGCATTATGGAAAGATACAAAATCACGAAAAGATTTGTCAAAACCGTTTAGATGCTTCATTGCCCCTTCCACATATTACTGACAGTAAAATGCTAACTAACCTTTATCGCTCTATCCTCTTCAGTAGACACTGAAACGCAGAAATCTTCGAAAGACAGCAATAGCTGCATTGGAATTTTTGTGCCTGTAGTTCGAATTGAGCAATAAGTAAATATCAATTATTTTGGGTACACAGATCTGAGAAATCGTAAGAGGAAAAGGCTGTACATTGTAGTGGAGATACTGCCTCAAGCGATCTGCAAGCTTTCCTATTAGTTCTGCAAGGAAAATCCTGTAAGCAACTGCAATTTGAAATCCTATAAGCAATAGCACTTTGCAAAGTAACTCTAGTATTAAGTTCTGGATGTCATTTAGATAATGTAATTTGGCATAAGAGAGGTAGTGTCAGACTTGGATGTTACTGACATGATCTAAGATAAACATTTGGAAATAATAATTGTACATGTTCCTATCAAAAGAGACAAGCCAGCAAAACCAACCTACCGTTGTGAAGATTGCTTTTTGAACATCACGGAACAAGCTAGAGACGGCAGTCTATGAGCAAACCGGTGTTGAGATGGCCGTCCATCGGCACATGTTTGATAGGTCATCTGCAGGAAAAAGCCCACGACTTTGGATTTTGGTTTGCAGAATTTTAGCTTAAGCAGAAAGTGCGACATTGAGAGATGAAATCCCTCAGTAACATTTTGAAGCAAATTGTCATACACACTCAATTTGCCAAACCTTGCACTTTTTGAACATTATAACTGTTCAACTTTCGAAGTCCCCAATTAAAGTGTACGACCCTTTTGAGAAATCCTTACTGAAATTCTGACAAAGCTATGAGAAGCACCAACCACCAAGTGACTGCTGGTTCAATGGTACACTGACACAGTGACGCCACCCAAATTTCTTCAACGCGACAGTGTAAGAAAGAAAAGAAACAAAGAATCCTAACGAAAATGTCCTGATCGGGGTACTGAGCAGACGAGCCTGATCTGAATTTCTGAACAATTCTTTAGGAATTCCAGAAAATCCTACTACTACACAACCGCATAGGATTCTCGCTAGATTAAACTTTGCAACCGTACAAACAAAAGGGGCGCTTCAATTCGTTCAAAAAAAAGGGGCGCTTCAAGAGCGGCATGTCATGGAGTGAAGCACTCACCTTGGGGCTGCCGATGCCCATCGCCGCAGCCATGGCGAGGAAGCTCCGGATGGGAACGGATAACTACAGTGCCCCTTCCTCGCAGCAGGTGCAGGTCCGAACTTCACTTCCCTACTTCTCTGCGTCTGACCGTTCGATCGGATGATGGTATGTGTCTCACTCGGTCCATCCCAGCCGTTGGTTCCAGAAGAGTGGACGGGAGGAACGGTTGTGTTAGCTGGTTCACTTCTCCACTGGTCTCTTCGGCGACGGCGATGGCGTCGGCGGCGGTGGGCGCGGAGGTCTACGAGGAGATGCTGCGGGTGGTGGCGGCATGCGCAGCGCGCATCCGGTGGCGCCTCCGTCCCCCGTCCAAGCGCCGCCTCCTCAACGGTTCGGTGCCCCGCACTTCTCGAGTCATTGATGTGCTTTAGGAATTATGATGTGCTGTGCTTCTGATGTCCCATTCCTTGCTTAATTCCGTGGTGCCACAGTGGATTTTTTATTTCCATTGTTAAAACTTTGTGCTTCTTGGCTGATGAATGGTTAAAACCACCAAATTTGTAGAAGCCAGTTCATTCTTTGGTACTTCAGTTTAAGCTTAGTTTCAGACACCGTAGCCATAGTTCACTTAGGCAGTACAGTAACAGTTTTGAGGTCTGATGAAAATTGATCAGTTCTGAAGTTGCAGAACATTTGTGTGGAGTGAGTGTTGACATATTGATTCGGGTTTGGCACAGTGACGGAGCCAGGTTCCAAAACTTGGGTATTCCCTAGTGAGAAGGAGCATAAAAATTTTGTTCAACTCGTCATAATAGGCATGCACGTAAAATACAAATTGTTCACATATTAAACAAACTAACTGAAATTACAAAATAACGAAGAAATTATGGTTTATTTTTGTGCTTTCTCATGATATGGAAGTGATCAATGATGTCTTGTTCCTTAACTTGTACTCCCTCCGTTCACATTTAGATGTCGTTTGGGAGTTGAGCACGAAAAATAAGGAGAAGTAAAAAGATGGGTGCACTGAAAACGAGAAGGAGAAAGATAGAGATAGAGATGTAGTGGAAAGAGAGAATATTGTATTGGGAAGAGAGAAAGGTGCATTGGAAAACAAGAATGACATGTAATTAGAGAAAAGTTGAAAACCTTAGAATGACATGTAAATGTGAACGGAGGGAGTAAGAAATTACTGCAATTACTGTTATATATAATTTTTTTTTTGCTCAAGAGTTGGGTATTCCTGGGAATACCCAGGAATACCCTTAGCTCCGTCAGTGGTTTGGCATTAGGAAACAAACTAAAATAGTATAATATTTTTTTTTTCAGATATACTATTTCTCTGCACTGGATTGCGGTCTGTGGTGCTGATGGACTATGGTGGAACAATGCGTCAGCTGCAAGAGAATCTCTGCAGCCTTCTGCATCACGCTCGGCAGGTGATGGATCAATTTCGATGTGTTTAATTATCCGCACAATGTAATATATAGAATAAGACATTGTAAGTCATCATTATCGCACCTGATGAATCATTGATAGAAATAGATGAAATCCATAAAAACGATCCCTTGTAAGTTATGAAGCTATGTTTCCACTCACTGCTGAAATTTCACCTTGAGCCAGCAGGCAAAGCACTTGTTGTTTCATTGGAAATTGTACCTGTGGATCATCAAACATAAGTTGATGGATATTATTGAATGTCTAGACTTGTAATTCTTCTTTGCCATCAAATAGTTAGCTAGAGTCAACACATCTGTTTCTTAAGTACTATTCCATCTTGAAGTTTACTTTCATGCCTACTTGAGAACGTATCTATTTCCGTTTTCATATGAGATTCCTTCAACTAAGTCTAATTTATCCAAGCCAATGTGATGTTTGAATTTCAGGAATCAAGCATCTTGAAGCCGCTAAAAGTGATGGTTATCAAAGATATGATTTACTTGATTCATGTAAATGGACTTGCTGAACATGCATCACCAAATGCAGGATCACAGTCACAGCGCCAGCTTGCTTTTGTGGACCTAGAGAAAAGCTGTTGCAAAGTCCTTACCTCCTAAAATCATCCCTTTTCTATGTTTTGTCTGATGTATGGTGGATGCATCCTATTTCACATTACTGAAAGTTGTTTTGGTGCAGCTGCTTTCAAACACAGAAGAAAATGACAATGTGATGGACCTTGTATCTGTCCAAGATCTGTTTTCATCCAAATTCCCTGTTGACATATCTGTAAATCTACCTGTTCTTCGACCTGGAATACCAAAGCAAAAGTCAGAATTTTCAGAAAGAACTACCAATGTTGATCTGAGTGACGAGGGGACCTTACTGATTGATCTGAGTTCCTACCTTAATACTACCCAAGTTGCCTTGCCTTCTCTGAATGGGTAATATCTGGTCCTGTGAGTCATAAAAGCTCGCAGCCATGGATTTTTTTTTCCCAACTAAAAGCTGTTTTGATAATCAGGAAGCTAAAACAATTGTAAAACATCTCCAGAAACATGACAGTCACATTCTTATGTATGCGATGTTGGTGAAGTTTGCCATTTGATTTGGTCTCTCTCACTGATCTATGTTTGTGTTTTTATGTCTGCAGGTGGCTTTTAGGCTATCCGGTAATATATTTATTCTGCAATGGAAGTGCTGAGGTGGCCACACAGAATCTCTCCAAGCACTCTCTGCATATCTATCGAGTATATGTGCGCAGAAGTTGTCAGTCAGGTGGCAAACAATCGGAAGAGGAACTCTTATGGTAAATTATATTGTAAAGTTTTCTATACAGTCGATTAGTTGTCTGTCAAATGCTTATGCTTCCACCTTCATTAATCATTACTGCATGAAGCGTACAATATATATAACAACTACTTCCTTTTCCCCGCCAAAATAAAGAACTTCTGTAACCTGAAATTTTTTTACACGTGCTATCAAATATCTGTGTATGTGTATTTGTCTGCATATGAATTACTGACAGATTGAACCGTGGCCTGGCTTGTCGTATTCTTTGGGAAGCTGCACCTGTCATTTTTATTTTGGAGTAAATCTTACATGTAATCTTTTAAATTAACGGTAATGTGTTTGTCAGTTTTTCAGTTCCATGTGAAATGAGCACAAAACGCACTGAAGAACCATGGGCTAAATCATTTGTAGCTCGCATAAACGAGAAGATCAGGCGATGCAACGAAGTCTGGTCATCCATGAGGTTAGAGATTGAGGTTTTTCAAAGCCAGTCACAGGTCATTGTATTATAGCTCAGATTAGGATGCATATTACCGAGTTTCAGCTCACCCAACATTGCAGAGTATGGGCGTATCAGGTTGAGACAACGACATCACAATCGCATATGTCTGACAAATTCTATCAACAAAACACTACATTTGAAGCTTTTCATGACGTAACGTATACTGATGTTCTTTTATATTTTATATTTGTATATGAGGATGTTTGATGCAAAGGAGTTTCAGTCATGATTCTGTTTGGCATTAACGTAATAGACACGATCAGTTATGAATACATATTGTTGATGTTTTTTCAATGAAAAAACAACAGGTCTGATGTACTACAAAAATTGACACGAAACGGAATAGTGGTTAAGTATTTGTATACTTTTATATACTTTTTCGGAGAGTAATTTTTTTATCTAGATAATCATAATTACAATCAATTAGAAATTAGAAATCGTCTTTTTCTCACTTTCCAGTTGATTCACGTAAAGCGTACTGCTAATGGTGCTGCACATAAATGTGCTGAACCGGCGCTGTCGCTAGTAGGTCGAATACGATTTGGTCAGTCAATGCGCCGAGGTTCTTACTGCAGCTTCTGCAGAATGATTGTAATCCCACTGATTAATTAATGAGAAGCTGTGATGATTCCAAAAAAAAAAAAAGAAGAAGAACTGGAGTCTGGAGAGAATACTTTTTAGGAAGACGCTTGCTGGGCCTTCCTGGACCGGATCATATATAGGCCCCCGTTTCCTTCCTGTCACTGCTATCTGGGCTGGGCTGCACTCTCCTGGATCGGGTCGGAATTCTCTCCTCTTCCTTTTCGCCTTCGGCTTCCCCTCTAGCAAGAAAGAAAAGAAACTCGTGTTTATATAGGCACTGCGGCGAGGTATCGAGGGATTCCAGATCGAAGTGTTCAGACATGGCGGTGAGCTTCTTCGCCGCGATTCATGAATCGTGATCTTCGTACTGATTCTCGCACCCTTCTTACGCATCTTTGTTGGGTATTTCGCAGTGGGAGCAACCTATGGGCGGATCCAGCGCCGCAAGCGGCCAGGCGATGGTCGGAGGGGAAGGAGGAGAGAAGCAGCATACACAGTACGATTGAGATCCTTACTCTTTTTATCTTGAGTCGATTTAGTTCTTCTGCTTGGTGAAATCATTTCCGAATTAAATAGGGTTTTGTCAATCAGGGTCGTCTGGGTTGTTGCGGATTAGGGTTAGTGATTCTTGATGTTGTTCATGAATTCAGGCAGTGAGATGTTCAGAGTTGTTGGGGAGGATGATTATGCGTTCATCTTCCAAACACCTGGGATTTAACCTTGCTATCGTAGATGACTACGGCTGAGTAGGATTTAACTCCTACCTCAAGATGTATCGAATAACCGAAGTAGTTGACAATTGACACTAGATTTGAAAGTGTGGGGACATCAGTTTTGTTGCTTTTGTATTTGTTGATCCAATATAAGAAATGCCAATTTAGATTTCAAAATTAGTTTACTGCTCCCTCCGTCCCCAAAAAATAGCTACTCCGACCAGCCAAGTTAGCTTACCAGTAGCACAAATGCTTTGTCCGAAACAGCAGTAAATTCTGAACGGAGGAGTATATTGCTAGTTTTGGGTTTATTCTAAGTCAAAACTTTTTAACTTTTAAATGAACGCACATGGAGTGCGGTGGTAAGGCACCAGGGTGATACCAAGCTGGCGGGGGTTTGATCCCCTGTCTTGCACGCCCCTGTAGAGGCCTCCAAAGAAGGCCGGGTAAGGGGGACCTTTGTCTAATCTAAAAACATTAAAAAAATTTAACTTCGACCATCCATAGCACAAAATTTATAAAGATTGTCAACACAAGGATGCTGCTATTAGATTGGTCATTAATCAAACTATCATAATATCTTTTTAGATTTTTTTGCTATTGATGATCAAAGTTAAAAAAGTTTGACTTAGGACAAATCCAGAACTAGTTATATTCTTGGACAGAGGGAGTAGTTGACAGTTAAACTTTCCCTCAGAATTGTTGGTTCATGTTCCGTATGTTTATGCTGGACTATAAGTGAAACAGGATTTGTCCAGCAATACAGTGTTAGTTGTATGCTTGTGATTTTCAAAATACCTCCAGTTTCTAATGTTCCTTCTAGTTTGTCATTTCCATTCAATTCTTGAAGTGGTGCTTTGCTTTCACTAGTTTTATAAGTTAATGAAACTTACTGTTGTTATTGTATCACATTAACAGGTATCCCTATGTGACTGGTACTTCAGTCATTGCCTTGAAATACAAGGATGGTGTGATCATGGCATCTGACACTGGAGGTTTGTCCCCATTTCTTCTGCACTGGTTTGTCCCCATCTGTAATCCTTTCAAGATTGGTAACTCAATGTCATCGTCTTTTTGCAGCCTCCTATGGGTCCACTTTGCGATACAAGAGTGTTGAACGCATTAAGGCAGTTGGTAAGCATAGCCTTATTGGAGCAAGTGGGGAGTTCAGTGATTTCCAGGAGATTTTACGCTATTTGGATGAATTAACGTAAGTTTTGTTGCTAGTGAGTAGATATGAATGTTCATAATGATCACTCCATATCTGGAATTTTTCTGTTATCATAAACTCATGTTTTTCTTCATATTGCTATGAAAGTTTAAGTATCTTTTACTCCTGCTGCCTTTTCAGCCTGTCTGATCATATGTGGGATGATGGAAATTCCTTGGGCCCCAAAGAGATCCACAGTTATTTGACGAGAGTAATGTACAACAGACGCAACAAGTTTGATCCCCTCTGGAATTCACTTGTACTTGGTGGTGTTAAAAAGGGTCCAAAGGGTGAAGAGAAGTATCTTGGCATGGTATTTTCTTCATCTAAATCAACTTCTTTTCTCTGCTTTAATCATTCAACATATCATGCCACATGTTTTATATCATGTCAACATCTCATGCAACATTTCTAGGTTAACATGATTGGTACACACTTTGAGGAAAACCATATCGCTACTGGCTTTGGTAATCATCTGGCGATCCCCATCCTTCGTGCTGAATGGCATGAGGATATGACTTTTGAAGAAGCTGTTAAGCTGGTTGAGAAGTGCTTGCTGGTCTTGCTGTACCGTGACAGGTCATCGATTAACAAATTCCAGGTATAACCTTTGTGACCTTGTCAAAATTGCCTTGCCTGATGCCCATTGTGCAATTACTGGACGAGTCATTCACTGTTTAATTCATAATGTGACAGATTGCCAAGATCACCACTGAAGGAGCAACCATCTACCCACCATACTCGTTGAAGACTTACTGGGGCTTCGCTCACTTTGAAAACCCAGCTCAGGGTGCCGTAGGGTCATGGTAGATTTACACTCCGCTCATGCTACATGTGAGGTCATGAACTGGGACCAACGAATCGTTACTGCTGATACTGTTTCAACCCTTGTGAAATTTGTTCTAGAACTCCGCATTTGCTTTGTATGATGGTTCTGATTGAGCAAGGTCTATTGCTATGTTTAATTATTTGTTGTGAATGCAAAAATGTGGATTATATATTTGATTTCTCCTGGTGCTGTTTTAAACCCCCGTTGATCTGAAATGCTAGCACAACCCTGTTTGTTGGGTGCCATGTCTTTACTATGGGATCCTTCCGCCATAGCTGATGTGTCCATCAACACTAGCTTGTCAGTTCACCAGTTGCGCTGCGCCGACTTGTGAGATTACTATCTTTTTAAGAAAACACGCAAAACATGGGCATACCGCAAATCAATCATCTATTGTCCACTTAGTTCGTATTTGTTCATCAAATTTACATGGGCAGACTCTTTTGAGTCTAACCCGCCGGTGCCGGACGATGAGACGCTTCTGTTTGAACGACGGCGGCTGGGGCGCGGCGGAAGCGAGAATCGGCGATTTTTTTTTTATTTTTGGTTGAAGTGTGCTTGTTCAGTATATCTTGCAGAGCGAAAGAGAACCAAAGAAGGGTGCTCGTGTACTGTGCGCAAAACTCTTGTTCATAACTGGCCGAAGCACTGACCTGACCTTACACAGCGCCAGTTGCAGCTCCCAGGCTGGAAAAGTGAAATACCTCAAAAAAGAAAAAAGGCTGGAAAAGTGAAAACCAGAGTACTAATGAATTCACACCCAGGTCTGTTTTCAAGCCTGATTCTGATTGAGCAAGTCCTATTCCAAAGTAGTCTGGCCACACCCAGGCCTGAAAACAAATTTGCAAGTCCTGGTCTTTCTCTTAGGGTGTGTTTGTTTTGAGGGTAAAATTGGATTGGATATGGTCATCCATATTTTTATGGATGAGATAATCTAAATTATGTGTTTGATTGAATGAATAGGATGATCCAGTTTCATGTTTGGTTAGATGAATAAAAATGGATAGAACAAGATGAAAAAATAAAATTATATATTTTATTATATCTTATTATTAAATAATAATAATTAACTGTACACTAATTAGTATGATGTAATACTTATTGGTCTTAATCATATCTTAATAATTTTTAATTAGTAACAAAAACAGTAATTATCATTAATTCTAGTATGACTGAGCTCTCATCATGTACTAATCAATATCTTATTGCTTATCTCATCCGGTCATTTTTGTCACTCATCCAGGATCTTAAAGAAATATTCTCATTTCAATCGATCCCTATCCACCCTGACGATGAATCAAATACTAAACTAAATGGTCCTATCCAAGCTAATCCAGCGAAACAAACACACCGTGAGTAGACCTGGGTGATAGAGCCCTCTCATGAGATTATGAGACACGCACAAAGCCGAGACATAACCGACACATACTTTGCATAAAGAGCGAAATCAATCACAAATTCTTCAAGCTGAGCTCTACAGTTGCTAAGAACTGTACACTATAAATAAAATCTACAAAGATTGCACATGCTACATCATTCAGGGCAAAACTGGCACATTAGCATTTGGCACATTTCGTTACATGGCATTGAACGGGGATAGCTCCCAAGATAACTCGCTATTCTTTCATACCCAAAAAAAAAAATGTACATAGGCAAAACAAGAATCTTATTACCGGCTGGAGCTAAAAATTGTCTCTGTTCTCAATGAATGTCGATAGATACCTAACAACTAACCGCCTATGATCCTCATTGCTTTCTTTACTTATCAGCTGTAAAGCACCTTTCATTATCCGGGAATACAGCCTTTCGAGTTGCGGCACACCATAACCTGCAGTTAGCTCCATGAATCGTAGCTTTATGGCTTCTAGCTGTCCAAGAAAGTCATTGCTAGTAGTCATGGTGGCAACTTCGCCATCATCAGTCTCCATTGGTTCCGGAGGAGCAGCAGGTACTTCCGGTGCTTCTGATGGTGGATTGTCATTTTCTTTCAGTGTCCCATTTGAATCAGGTTCTTTTGAAGCTTCTTCAGGAGAAGTTGGCTTTGACAAATCAACATCTTCCGGGGATTTTTCTACTCTTGCTATCTCATCTTTATTCATGCCTGAAACACACAAAAGCTCAATAATTTCCTTATCAAAGCTGAATACACAAGCACAGCAGTTAAGAGTCAAGAATGAGAGATGAGAAATCATGATAACTGACCCTGTTCATTTTCAGCACTTTTCTTTTGTCGTTTTAGCACTTCATAACTTTGTGACGGATTTACATCTGGCTGCACATTACGAAGTCTTGCACTCATCCTAGTACCAGAAACCAGCTGAGCAACAGGTGCAGCTTGAAGAATAGAGCTATCTTCATCAACCATAACCTGCAGTGGTCCCCCCTGCGCTGCAATTTTATCACAAAAGGACACCAAAGCTGGGTCCATCTGTGACAACATACCATGCACCTGACCAGAATACTCTATTAGACTCCACGAACTAAAGGTGTAGCGTATAATCTAGCTCTAGCCAAGGTGATAAATAAACAGCATACCACATCTCGGAGCTCGCACGCTCTACTGACAATCCTAGATCCATTGTAGTCCTCCCCATTATAAGTCTGTACGGGCAAACCAGTTAGCAGCAAACTATGAACAAGTGAACAGAAAAGATGAACTAATAGATGGAACAGTTGTGGAGCATTGGTATATTTCAGTTGTCATATGCATAAAAGATCAGCATTGAATTGCAATAAACTTAGAAAATTTAGAGCCAGAAAATATGTAACATGAGTTGAAAATCTGAAATTCCCCACAAAAGAGTATGTACCTTTGCATTTGAGACAATGAGATCAATATCCTTCATAAAGGCTGCTCTGGTAAGGTATTGTCCAGAGTCCACCTTCTGCAAGACAGTAGCCATATCCATTGGACTCTGAACTACTGATCGATAGTCAGGTACCTCCTCTTCTGACACCGGGAAGTGAAATACACTGAATCTTTTGTTGTACAAAATGCTGAAAAGGTGAGCAGGCACACATAACTCTATCAGATTTCAAATACCTAGTGAATAATATTGTCTGACAAGATGTAAGTAAATTTTCGCTTACGCAACAGAGCATGAAATATGATGGCACATCAGGCAAGAATTTAGGAAAAGGATTTAAATGACCAAAGATGATTTTGCTACCAAGTATTAAACAGGTTGACTCTTATTCCCCAACATGCATGGCATATATATGATTTTGAAAAATCAAAAACAAATCTTTAGCTGCTTTATTCCACTGGAAATAAACTGCTTAACTGAGTTTGCCCTATCATTCTGTAAAACACTAGATATGGACTTCAATTTGAGAATAAGCATATATTGGTAGTAATTGTAAATTTTCAATGTTCTGTAATGAAATAGTCAATGCTATTCCTAGTAACTCGATAATTAACTAGTGGGAACAGAGTGATAAAGCTGAGCAGAGGAGTAAATTACAGACCGGTTACAAATATCTCGAAGACACATCCTCATTCGGCGAACAGCATGTTGCTCAGCTTCTGCCTTAGCTTTTAACTCCGAAACCTTAGGGCCCTCTACTTCCTTTGGAGCTTTGGGAAGATCAACAGCTGACTTCTGTTTCTTTGACTTGCTTCTTGATTCCTCCATTTGGAAAGACAGCAGTGACTCGAACAATAAATTGAAGTACCTCAATCTGTCATCATAACTTGGTTTATCCACTTGATATCTACCATACAGAAATTTTTTCCCTTGATTAAAGACAAGACAAATAAAGGAGAATGCAGAGAACTTGATGTGAAACAGGGGATGATGAGCAACAAAAATGTTATACAAAGAACTAAAGTAGGCAAGTCAATATCGTATTCTTAATCTTGTTTCTAGCATTACAACCTCTTAATGCTAAGTATATTGTTTGAGTTCTCTTAATGAACAGTAGATGCCACACAACTCATTTAAAGAGATCAGGAGTGAAGAAAATAATAATAATAATAAGCCGAGGAACAAAGAAATCGTAAATTAACTAACGCAATGTAAGGAGGCCAAGGCAATGATCACTATTTATGTAATTCACATTGTCAAGAACAAGTCAACACAACACAGGAAATCAAGAAAAAACATTTGGCAAGAAACCTACACGTTACGGGAAGAAAATATGGAAGCACACTCTTCCTCAAGGTCCGTGAAAGCCACTGACGATGTCCCTAGCAACAAAACTGGAAGGTTGGATGGCAATTCATTCAACAGAGTCAATAAAACGGCCCTCAGCTGTTCATGTGCCTATAACATAAAAAATATAAGCACTCAGCAAAAATATATATATATTAAAAACTTCATATCAAACTTTGAACAACTAAAACAGCATGTCAACCGACCGTATCCCACCAAAGATGGAACTGAGGCAAGTAGAGAATAGATGGGGTTGTTCTCTTGGCTTCCCCAAAAATATGCACAAGAGCTTCTTCAGGTGTCTTTGCACTAGGATCAGAGAGAAGAGAAGGCAGCCCCAAAGAGTGAACAGAAAACTTCTCAAGCTCATGCAAAACAGCTGGCCCAACATGATCCTGTTAAGCCAAAAGCACATAGTAATAAGTGAAAAAAAGGCACAGAACATGATATCATATATACGTGTAAAGAAGAAGCCCTACCAGTCCAACACTCTCACTACCACATATCAAAAGGCGAGGTCTATAAACAAGGGGGATGGAAGATCCGTAGGAAAGGGCAGAGAACTTCCTAACATCTATGGATGAAAGAAAAGGAAAAATATCAGAAATCCGTTCCATTATTTTCTCAAGATGCCTCTTCAGACATGGAGCGATAACTGATGAAAGTGGCCTTGAATGCACAATGGATCCCCTATGCGCAGCCGGAGTTATTGTAGACATAGCTTCCAAGAAGTGGTACTTCTCAACACTGACCGAATCAACATCAATGACAAACTTGTCATCACTAGTGTAAACCTGAGGATACTTCTCTCTAAATGCTCTAATAGCTGCTTCTGTACATAATGCTTTCAGATCAGCTCCACAATATCCCACACAGCTAGCAGCAAGCTCCGTCTTTAGTTCCTTCGGTGGAGGATCCTTCCATTTCCTAGTATGAATATCCAGTATCTCAGCTCGAGCCTCATAGCCTGGTAATGGAAAATAGAACTCGCGATCAAATCGGCCAGGTCTACGCAATGCTCCATCAATAGCATCAATTCGGTTAGTAGCTCCAATCAAAACAACTTGTCCTCGTGAATCAAGACCATCCATCAAAGCAAGCAATGTTGATACAATTGAATTATGAATCTGTTCTTGCTTGCTAGATCTCACAGGTGCCAGACCATCTATTTCATCAAAAAATATAATGGATGGCTGATTCTTTTGAGCTTCCTCAAAAAGTAATTTAAGCTGCCTTTCAGCTTCTCCCACCCATTTACTAAGAACATCAGCTCCTTTACGCATATAAAAGCTGACCTTCTGGCCAGCTTTAGAGGCAGCACAGGCTAAGGCACGGGCAATCAGTGTCTTTCCTGTACCAGGAGGGCCACAAAGAAGAACTCCCCTTGGAGGGGTGATGTGATAGTTTGCAAAAAAATCTGGATATAGCAAAGGGAAGAAAACCATTTCCTTTAGAGAATCAATGTACTCCGATAGTCCACCTATATCATTAAAACTCACACTCTCATCAACTTGAAGAGGTTGTATATCAGCCCCTCCCTTGGAACTTGGTCCAGCAGTTTGGACCCCAGGCATGAGTGAACTGTCACCCTGATGACCCCATCCTGAGGCCCCAGCATTCAGGCCCCATGCTGCTGGACTATGCATGTCCAACCCACCCAACAACCATGGCATACCTCCCCTCCCACTACGCATCCATGGCATGGATGGACCTTCATCTGGCTCATCCACAAGAAGGGAATCATCTGAATCATCTGGCAAAGAGAAACGAGGGCGCTTATGCATGCGTGACCCACCCTTCTTTAAATATTTGCTGTTCTTTGGACCAATTCCATGAACTAGCACTCTTCGAGGAGATTGTGGTCTGTGCTTTCCTTCCTTCCGAGGGGATGGTCTACGAACTTCTGAACGATCCCTTAGATCATACCTCCTTCTTCCTTCCTGTTCTTCCTCACCATCTTCATCATCTCCATCTGCTTCAGCTTCATCACCTCCATCAACCTCCTCCTCCTCATCACCAACATCCTCTTCCATGTCATTGCCATTTTCTCTTTGATCTTCTGCGCATTGCTCTTCAGAGCTTTCCTGCTCATCTTCAGATTCTTGGTATGCATGCAGTCGTTGTCCACGCAAAGATCTTCTAGGCCGTAAACCTTCACGGCGGGGTATAGAGTTAGATAACTTCTGGCGCTTTGGCCGACCTTGCACTTCATCATGTCCAGCGCTATTTTCACCTTTACTCTTTGAAGTTCGGTATCTAGGTCTCTGAAACATTGAAGGGGGATTTAGATAATAAAAACAATAGTGAGTACATAAAGTTGTCAGTTGGGTAATAGTGTGAACGGTCAGAGTAGCCTTTGAGGGACTGCAGAAACTCACCATAAGATCATCATCTTCCATACTGGAACTATCTGTATCATAGCCCTCCAGATTTACAGGCAGTCTACGCTTTCGTGTTGAACGGCGCAAATTTGCTGCAATAGACTATAAAGGATAACATTATAATCAAACCAACTCAAGCCAACTGAGCATAACCAGTAAAGCCCTTACAGAGAAAACACAATCCTCTGTAACAAACTGTAAGACATGAATCAACTTTTAACAAATGTGCAGATGCGCAGTTCGCTCATTTTAAGAAGAAACCTAGACATAAAAGCTTAGTAACAGCCTAGTGATATTTTTTCAACTAGCATACCCATGAATATTATTGTCCTTTTATGAAAGCAACAAATTTCTCAGCACAATAACCTGCTGGACAGGAGGCAGAGTAGTAAGACAATAACTTAAATTATTAACTGGTCAAATCCTGTACAATAAGACATGATAGACCACATTAGAACAATATGATATTATGATACAAGGACTTCGGCAATACTATCATTTTTAGTGATCACTGAATACCAAATGACTAGCAGTACAGAAATAGCTTTCACAATTTCTTTTACCCTTATGGGAACAATGATAGCATCACCGTTTCATTGCACATGGAACATTTTTCAAAAACAATTCACCACACATTTAAAATTGGCGCTGAAGATTGATGAGAGAGAATAGAGTTTTTTTTGTGTGTAGGTGAAACCCACTATGGAAAAAATAATACCAAGGCTACACAATTTGTGACATGTGATTGCTCCAAACATACAACACACAACATATGTACCAAAATGAAACAAAGATGGCAGGCATTCAACCAAAGGTTCAGAAAACCACATGCATGCAGGACTCTAGATTATTGATAGCTCACAGGACAACATAACAGTGTTAACATTTAAAAGTCGCCAACAAGATGTAAGTACCAGATATTGCTGTGATGCTTCATCTTTCTGCCATATCTTAGCTGATTGTAAATTGGAAGGCTATCTAATTACACCTAGCACTAAAAGTAAGACCAGGTTAATCCAGCACCACTCAATTGACCTCACTCAGAAATAACTCCATCAAGAGAGCGCATCAAAGGTACCAAAATCAGCATTACACGTATATTTTTTACAAGCCCAAATGGAGCATAATTAACACGTGTTAAAAGAACGCACACATTGCTAACCCCATACATGCAGTTACCAAAGACCAAGTGAGATAACAGGCTAATTAAGCAGAGACAGACGAAGTAGCTTACATCAGCAGGTGGTGCTCGGGCAGATGGCTTGCGAAGCAGTTTCTTAGCAATCTGTGAAGCAGCTGTTCGCTTCTTAGACTTGACCTTCTTGCGCATGGGTGGCTTATAGTACATGTAGCCCCGGGCGTAGTACTTTGGGCGCTGCCGTAGCCGGTCACTGGTCCTCACCGGCGTCACAGACGCATCCCCCTTTCCCTCCATAATCACCATTCCCGGTCTTCCTTACGCCCACTTCCAAATCATATTGCCAATTGCTCCTTAAATCAGGAGAAACAGTCCCGGGATTTAGGCCAACCCCCAAACCCTAGCTCCGAATCCAGCGACCTATGTACACCAATAAGATATGAAACAAGAACAAATTAGCCACTCGTACATTACAAAATGGAACAAGTGTCCATTTTCCAGGCAGAAAGCTCCCCCCAAAATACACCCAAAAATCAAACACATGGACCAAAAAACAAATCCACCGCACCAAAATCCAATCAGCCAACCACGAATCATCCTAAATTCATACAGGCGAACAGGACCCCGCCTCCATGCGCCAGAACTCCGAGTTAAACGCCACAAAATGGGCGGAAAAATAGAGGGAAAAAATCTGGAGAAAAAATCCAGAGGCGGCCGCCGCGGCGAGCTGACCTCGGGGATCCGATCGGAGGGGGCGCAGCGCCCGGCAAGCCCGGCTGGATTCGGTGCGGCGGCGGGTGGCTCGAGGGGGGCGGAGAAGAGGCGAGTCGCTGAGGGTTTCCTCGCTTGCTTGCTTCGGGTCAGGGGTTTCGAAGCGGAGGTGCCGAGACGACGCGAGGGTTTCGGTTCGGGTTTCTCTTTCCTCTCCCCGGCGGCAGCACGCACGCGGCACGTGAGGGGAGGGCGACTTGGGCCGCGACGTTCACACGACGGTGGGCGGATGTAGCCACTGACAAGTGGGTGCCGGGCTTCTGTGGGGTCCTGTTGAACTGGGGATTGGACAGTTCAGTGGACTGGTGGGTGGGTTTCTGTTAGACGTCGGATGGCCAACGAACGGTGAGGAGAGTTTTCCAGGTTTATGGGAAGATATATGATAACGAACTCGTGTACCGTTGGAGGCAACAGGATTTCAAAGTAGGAAGGTTGCCTATTTGTGTGACGTGTCACTTGTCTCCCTGCCCAAAGGATTATCTAAACTCAGGATACAAAATGTGAAAAAGACATTTCACAGGGCCTTTTAAGAGTAGAAAAATGGAGTTGGGAAATGACCACTAATCCACAGCATGATTTTGTCTTTTTGAAAAAAATGTCCCAGCATATGATTTTGAGAAGTGAACAATATTCAGTGCACTGGTAGTGGTCAAAAGGAGGGTTTGTCGCCTCTGCTGCATCCTTGAAACATGTACCTCCAAATCAATTATAGGGCATATAGTTCTATAAGGTCTACTTCGATTCCCTACAACAATTATTCCTTGAAGAGCGTATCTCAACAAAACATGAAGTTCATCTGGCCTGTAGCTTCCATCAATAGTTTACATATTTCCTATCTTTTAATCGATTAAAAAGTTTTTAATCAATGGTTTATTATTTTGTATTTTGAATTTTTTTATAGGATTATCTATATAACAATTATAAATCATTGAATCTAAGATTTGATAGCTCATAGCAAGCTAAAAATTAACAAGTCCTAATAGTTTAAGGTAATCTCTGTGTGTTAATTTTTCCCTTGCTAAAGTCGTTCTCTTCATCGAGACAAAATACAACAACCGATTTGAACGTGCGTTTCGGCCTTCACGACAGCGGCGAAGCTTCGTTGTGGGCATTAAGACCATGCCGCCCCCCCCCCCCCCCCAGACCACTGTAAAGCTATTAAATTGAATAATTTAGCACTGTTCATTAAGATTTTGTGATGCATTAGAAAGACCGGCCCTCACTGACTCTTCGCTGAAGCTTCGCCACTGCTTCACGACATAGGGTTACACAAGCCGACCATACAGCGCTCAAGATATCACATTGTCACCGTCACGACCAGACAGACAGTATCACAGTACGACGTATCCGCTGAGCTCAGATGAGCACCAAACGGCCGTTAGCTGCGCATGTTCCCTTAAAAGACGGTACCAGTGCCCAGTCTCTTTTCGCCTTTGCAAGCTTCCTCGTGCGTTTGGTGCGCAGGCCTACGACTTACAGAACCAGTGATGCGCACAAACAAAATCGAGTTGCAAGTGGTAGAATGTGTTGTACCATCATATCAGCATAAACCGTGTAGGGGTGAGGGAAACATGCGAGGAACAGGAGACATAATATTTGCACAAACAGTGTTGGGTAATTTTTTGCTAATGTACTATTAAAGAAGGAAATCGTTTTACATGATAGATCAATATCACCTGACCCTAAGACGTACCTCGGACATAAACCCTTCACTAGTAGGGGGGTCAACACAATCGCAGGATCGTGCTCGAACTCCTAGTGACCAAAATTGGAATGTAACGTCTCCACAATTCTGCATATCAGCTATAAAAGGGAGCTAACACTACAATTGTTATTTTCTTAAAACATCACCAGTCACAGGTAACTCCAGGTGCTATTGCGAGCCCAAGCTGCTTGGTGCATCGGGCTGATCAGGCACCATTGTTTTCATCATTTGCATCGTGATGATCATCACCATAGTCTACCCATGGGAGCAGAGATTCCAGGAAGACTAGCGCAGGATTACGGCCAGCAACTTCACGAGGGGCACGCAGTCTCTCAGGCCCAGCTTCATGCTCAGGAGGTGGTGGAATCTCATGTGCCATTCCTGGACCAACCATAAATGGCCGTAGTTCTTCTGGGGGGAGTGATGGTGTGGTGTCAGAGAAGTCTGAAACAAGCAGATGAGAGTACCTGCAAAATATGACAACTTACTCAAAACATGTTTGTATTAAATAATAGTCAGGATAACTTCTGCAAAGTTCAACACCCAAAGGTACAAATGTTGCCATGGTGTAAATGCTGGACCCTAATCTACATGGTTCATTACAAGGCTCATATACTTTCATAACCTTTTAGCCTGCGACAACAACAAACTCCTATTGATACCCAAAAAGAAATGTCAATACGAAGCTAAGTCACCAACATTACTCTTCGGTCCAAAATAGAAAGCAAAGGATATAAGAAAGAAAACTCGGACTGCCATGCTAACATTTAGGAGCAACTTACTCATTCTTCTCTGAAGAGAACGCCTCTTTCCTAACACAAGACCAGTCTTGCGCTTCTCTACTATCCTGCTTCAATGATTCAATCACCAAAAGAGCAGCCTCTTTCAGCAAGTTCTGCAGTTCTGGGAACCTCCACATGATATAATGACGCTCAACATATATGCTAATCATATGCTCAAGTGATGGGCTTCCAGGTTTTGCTGATCCAAATAACACATTTCTGAGAATTTGGGTCCATGATGAGTCTTTCAGAGGAGCTTTGTCAACTATCTTTTGAAGTACTAAAGGATGTAGCATCAGAGCTTGCTTCATAAGGTCAAGAGATGTTGATTTGTCAGCATGATCAGAACCCTCCTCATCTGCGTCACGTTCAAGGTAAAACCGTGCAATAGCAAGAGAAAATGAGAAATTTGGGAATAACCACAGGGAGTTATCACACTGGTACTCTTCCGCGAATTGCTCCAACCACTTATATTGTTGCGATCTTAGAGCAAAGTAATCAATGCAAAACAAAGCACCCTTAGGATCGTCAGAATCCAGTGACAATAGAAACTTGCACACCTCTAAAGCAGACCGGTGACAGCCACGCCTATCCAAATTCTTCATGTGGCTGAAGAGTGCTGTAAAAAATGGCTTGTTTGTGTCATGGCTGTATTTCAACTGGTAGTTCCCCTGTAGTGGGTTAAATAATGGGTGCCAAGCACACTCCATTGCAAATAGACACTTCTCAACTGCATCTGCTGATGATTGATGCTCTCCAGAATATTTGAAAAGCTCAGCAAATGTGAGCAAAGATTCAGGATGATAAGGATATTTTACTAGTATAGCGGCAATAGCATTGAGATCGTTGGCTCCTTTGGCTGCTTCAAATAATTCCTGCACATGGCTGACAGATGGATCATATATGTACCTGCAAACAATGAAAAGACTGGTTATGCAAAAGTCAATCTATGTGGAACAATAGAGTTAAGATTCTTACAGACTCACACAGAACTGCTACTAAGTACTGAATCTCATTCCACCATTTAAAAAGAAAAAGAACATGAAAACCAAATAACTGGAACTGTGGGGCCAAGGTCGATAAACATGATATGTAATAAAAAAAAATAATGACCCAATTGTTAGCTGTAACAGAAACGACAGGTTACCCAGATTTTAAAACAAAATGCAGCCCAAGTCAGAGTTTAAGAATGCATGACACATTATAATGTGTATAAAGGAACTTCTTGCCACTAGGACAGGATAATACTGGTCAGAGGACTGTGGAATGCATGAAGCATAACTGCACACCTCCACATTCAAATAAGATTCATTACCAACCATGTATGAATCAAGAATAGTTTGTCCCTCAAGCATCTCATCCAAGAGTATCCAGTAACATGACAAAATCAGCAAGCATGGAGGCATACTTATAGTGTAAATACAGAATAGCTGTGACCTCACCTGAAATAATTCAAATTATTCTTCGTCTCAAGAAGGTCCATAGACATTGACTTGTCCCATTGTGGCCAATAGCTAGGTGGAGATATAAGAAGTGTCCTCCTTGGATTATGGGCAACACGCCTAACACCACGTACTTGCCTCGAACTGCTAGGAACATTCCTTTGATTTTCAAACGAATCCACTACCTTTGATCCAAAAATGCGTCTCATCTCATTTTCACCCTTTAGATGTTTGGGATCAATTGCAAGAACTAAGGACGTTGTAGGAGTCATTTCATTTGTCTCAATTTCCTTTCCAGATAGTCTGTCACTTTGATGAGCTCTTTGATGTGTGGTCTTTGTTTCAATAGATAGATCTTCAAGAATTGAATCTAGTGACTGTTCATCGCTCAACTTTGCTTGCGATTGTCCCGCTTTGCCCTTTCTCTTCTTTTTCTTTGATTTCTTATTTGTTTCAGGAACAAGACTAGCAGGCTTCTTTTTCACAGAATGTTTATGTTCTGTATAAATCTCAGGTTGGCTGCTTTCTGTTTCATCCTCCTGCAGCAGAGCAAGCACATAACATAAGCATCAAATCATTAACAACGATGAATAACATGACACACTAACTTGAAAAAACAAATAAAGTCAATAATACAATGTGACACGATGCAGCTAGGTCACAATACTAAATATGGGTTTTCAAGATTCCTAAACAAAACTGCTTCTTTAACATAGGCTGGTTCATGTAAACATACATCATGACCTGAGTAATGTGAATAAATGTCCTAAACAATGAATCAAACCATGCAAATATATAATAAATGAAGTGGACATCTGATGCGAAACACCATTTTCTGTGCAACCAGTTTCTCATTCAGTGGCAAAACACAAAGCATAGGTGATAACAAACCCTAGATGCCATTGTACAACCTCTGTTATGTTAAAGTGGACAAGTAGCATGCCAAGTACAGTGGCAACTATAACCGTCTGCTGATGATTACAAACATTAGCACCGTGCAACATTGTATTATTGACTTAGCTAAGTATCTATCCTTAACCGTGCAACATTATAATCATTCCATGATCCTGTCCAGGAGCTAAGTATATCTATCCTTAAAACAACAACATGTGTAGAACCATTACCCGTCTCTTGCACAACACTATCATCACGAAAGTCTCTATTTATGCTTAACAACAATTCATAAAATTGAACAAACGCCGCACCATCGAAAGTGCTCCTAATAGAAGTACATACTTCAAACGAGGAAGGCACGGACCTTGTCTTCTTCTTCTTCATCGGCGTCGTCGTCGAGGAGATCGAAGGGGTTCCTCGGGGCAGAGCGGGGAGGAGAGACCTCTTCCTCCTCCTCCTCCTCCTCCTCATCGGCGGCGAGGTTAGGGTCCTGCGGGGAGGACTCCCGCTCCTGGAGGACTCGCCGGAGCAACCTGGCGGACATGTCTAGGGGAGCCGGAGCAGCGAGAGTTAGGGTTTGGGTGGCGAGGCGAGAGAATTTTGATATGAAGATTGAAGAGGAAAGAGATTTTGTGCCTTTTCCTAGAATCAATAGGGCTTAATTGTATTTATCGGAGTAGCGAGGGGGGTCTTGAAACTTTAAGTCGCTTTAAAGATAATAATGTAATACATTCTCAGAGTCGTCAACAGCCCCTATAGCTCAGTGGTAGAGCGTCAGTCTTGTAAACTGAAGGTCCGTAGTTCGATCCTGCGTGGGGGCATATTTTTTAATAACTTTTTCATTCCATTATGAGAATTGTCCCTTGTTGGAAGGATTTTTCTTTTTTCATATTTCCTTCCTTTTCAGGTGACCGAAAGATGTTGAAACTTTCAGTCACTTAAAAAAAATAATTAAAGTTATACTAGATTTGTACTAATATTTATTTTTATAGAATTATTTGTATTAGTAAGAGGATAAAAAAATTGTTGATATATGAACTATAGGAAAAAAAAATTATAACTATTGGATTTAGATCCAAAGACTTAAGGCGGTGATTGAAAATTAACCAAACTTTTAGCTAACTAAAAATTACCAAGACCCTTTTTCTTTTGTACCTACAACACCAAAGAAACATAGCGAATCATTATGCATCGAAAGGATTTTTCTTTTGTTGGAAGGATTTTTCTTTTTTCATATTTCCTTCCTTTTCAGGTGACCGAAAGATGTTGAAACTTTCAGTCACTTAAAAAAAATAATTAAAGTTATACTAGATTTGTACTAATATTTATTTTTATAGAATTATTTGTATTAGTAAGAGGATAAAAAAATTGTTGATATATGAACTATAGAAAAAAAAATTATAACTATTGGATCTAGATCTAAAGACTTAAGGCGGTGATTGAAAATTAACCAAACTTTTAGCTAACTAAAAATTACCAAGACCCTTTTTCTTTTGTACCTACAACACCAAAGAAACATAGCGAATCATTATGCATCGTCTTGTGATCAGACGCACCCAATTTGAGCAACTTTTGATTCGTCCAGAGAATCACAAATCCAAATTTTTGCATGATACCAGCAAAATGGTAGGGAACGCAAGCTTTACTCTTGCATAAAATGGTAGGGAACGCAAGCTTTACTCTGGCATGAATAATATTGCTCTGACGGCAAGCACATACCGCATCCATGTTACAAACCAACAGCGGTACAACGTTGCAGGTACAGTATCTGTAAAATTATGCATCACGTGTACAATGGTGTATAGAAAATTGGACATCACATCAACTGTAACATGTGCAGAACAGAAGGGGAAAAAAATGTCTGGCAGCGCTAACCTCTGGAAAACCAAGCTACGAAGTCACTACGATGAAAGAATTAACTGGAACAGCGTTAATTGTATTCTATCTCTTCAGCCTCATGGAATCTGGCTAAGATGTTAAGCAGTCCCCACAATCTGTCATCTGTATCATTTAATGTCGCTACTGCAAGTCATGAACACAATACATTAGTGTAAACTTGAAAACGTGCAGCAAATATAACCATATATATGCTAATAATATAAGTGCACGGACCAACAGATATTGATATGCTTCATCTGCATAGCATCTTCTTAATGAAAATACTACACAAATTATAATCGTTATAAATGTACACAAACCTTTGGAACAAGCCTTGGTGACCGTCTTGTAGGCTTTGTCTTTCTTGCAGAAGCACTTCTTAAACTAAGTATGATATTTCTAGGAGGCTCACCATAAGCTGGTGGCATCTTACTCTCTGACTCCTCAAGCTCTTCAGGATCATACTCACTCTTTTTGTCAGCAGACTGACTTTGAGCTGACCTGCAAAGGAACGCAAGTATGTAAGAAGTTGCTAAAAAAAGAAGCAACAATGTTTACAAAGAACATACTCTGCACCACACTTCAAAGTTAAGGGGTTAACAGCATTGTCCTGCAGAAAGAGGATAAGGCTAATTAGCTCAAGGACCACCAAGGAGGCAAGGAACTTAAAAAAAAAATCAATACATTGTTCTGTTAGAGAACGCAACCAACCAAAACACTGTCCATTCAAATAAGAAAGCAACCTCCATCATGCACACAGGATATCACAACATCATATACAGAACAGGCCATCACATATGCTAAAAGCTATTTCATAGACGATGAGTTTTTTTTTTTTTTTAATTTCCAGAGAAATGTAACCAGTGCACAAAAGTAGTAAAACGAAAAGCAGTACAGTGCACTCAAAAAGAAAAAATGGCACAGGACTTGATAAAATGTAGTTTCTTAGTTTATTCCTGGTTTCTTTTTGCGAACACTTCATTCTTGGTTTCTTGAATGGTAGTTATAATGCGCTGCTGAAGTTTTGGCAAGTCAGTGAATAAAGGCACTGGCAAATTAATACCTAAACTGCCAGCTAAGGAGGTCAGTGGGATATCAATTACCAAATATGCAGGTTGCAGTTGCAGAGCTAAAAGTGGTACATGTAGACTTTCCCATGGACCAAAATAATACATGTACCAGCTTTCCTTCTCTTCCCCTTTTACTACAAATGCAAACCAGTAAAATAAGTCAGCCATGCATTTACTAGCCTGGTGAGAGTTAACTATATAGCTAGTTGAAAGTGACCCTTGCATGGATGACTAAAAATAGAGAAACACTAATATCTCGGATTTTTAGTTACTAAATAATACTTATGAAATGAACATTTGTTTATTCAAAAGAAAACCAGGAAAAAGAACACATGCATGGAAAATTGATTGTGCGCGTGACTTTGGTGATATAGCTAACACAGAAGACACGATATTTTGAAGAAAACATTTTTTTTTCTCTCAGAACATGCAGGAGATGCGCGAGTTGTTGCATTAAGAAGATGAAGGCCAAAATAGCCAAGTACAACGACCAAGGTCACGACCAAACATTTTGAAGAAAACTGGTTGCAATGAAAAGTGCGAACAGAGTTAACTGCCAAAAGAAGCGGTCACGCAACTAATATCAGATAAATGCTTAACGTATGATCCGCACATGAACATAAATGGTGAACACTGTTTTTTCCATTTTTATGTCTATCAATTCTAGGAGTTTCAAGTTTGTATGTTATGTAGGAAAAACTCTACATCCAAAATTATTATGGATATGATTCCATTAGCCTACACGACCACTATAGAAAGAGAGTAGTGTACTGTGCAGGAGTAGAGAGTCACAAAACAAATAAAACCACCAATTCTCCATGTAAGGAATCTCTAAACCAAAAACTTCCACTGATTGGATTCCATTTACACAACTACACAAAGAGGGTGGTGTATTGTGCAGGAGTATACTATTGCAATATTGATCAAACCACCAATTTTCCATGAAAAGAACCTTGCCTACACTGTTTCATGTAGTTTATCATTTTCTATTCCATGCAACCTTTTTCTTTATCAGGCATGCGGCAACTTCCAGAAATATTAGTTGCTAGCAAGGTAAGATCTTGGAAGTTCATGATGAGGAAGCACTAGACCTATCACACTACTGAGAAGACTTGTCACCATGTAGTTGCAAACTTTTTTCCTATAAAAAATGTAATTGGGAACTTCTCACATAGTAGTCCTAAATACTAAACAAGGCATAGATTGTATTAGTGGTTACTTGAAAAATCCTAATATTCAGACTGAAATCCTAACAGACCGATTCTGGGGCATGCTGGTTCAGATCAAACAGCTTGACCGCACTGGGATATGACGGATCATGGAGGCACAGAGCAAAATCTCTTGGTTTAAGAGCAGATTACATATTCGATGGTTGTTATCCACATGGTCAGGATGTTACAAACCAATCGGACCGAAATTGCATTTGTAATCCTAGCACATCAATGACACCTGAAGTGTACCTCAAAGATTTATATAGATTTTATGAGCAAAATCTGCATATTCGATAGTTGTTATCACAATGGTTTAAGAGCAAAATTGCTTTTAATAACAAAATTCAACAACACAGTTGCCACGATCCAACTTCTATGTCTTAGCAAGTTTATATGGATTTCATGAAAATAGTGGTTCCCGTTAAGTCCTGTGGATGATAAGGAACCATGTGTGGCACTGTGGCACATCAAAAGGACATTAATCGGAGTCAAAGTCGACAAGGTTTCTTGCTTAATATAAACTTATTTTACCACTTTAATGTATACTTTTAGATAATTTGAGCTGATGAAAGTTGTACATCCTTGAACTATCCTTTCCTTAGTTAATAACACAAATGAGCTGTTCTAACTCATCTACTTTATGCTTCAGAAGCCACATGGTTGCATAGTTGACTCAGGCAATCAGGAGCCATGGTCTGAGAGGATCCAGTTCGAACGCAGGCATGAGTACATTTACAATGGCACACGGCTATTATTCTCAAATAGCTGTCGGATGCTACAGCTGAGAAGTTGAACTAAAATATGCACCAGATTGAACCATGAAATTCTGTCCAACCAGATCCCAGTTAAAATATCAAGCTTGAACATTAATAAGTGAGGAACAATTTGAAATCTGCCGTCGTAATAACTTGCCAGGTGCCAGTGCAAAGGATAAAAGGAAGGGGGGAGTTCAGTAAATGACATACGAGACCTTAACTGTGTGAAACATGAAAACACACCAAACAACTTCATCTAGTTCACAAATAGTTGAATTTCTTAAAAGACCTGGAAGATAGAAACAAATCCAACACAAAAACATTTTTCAATGCATCATCTGCTGCAACTTCTAATCAAAGCTATTCAAATACCAATTTAACAAGACTGATTGTACAATCATTAAATAAATCTGAAGACCAGACCAGACCATAGCATACTCCAAGACAGCCATTAGAACAAGTTGGAAGATGGCTATTTATGAAATGCAAACCATACAAATTTAGTAACTCCAATACATAAACGCATATATCTTTAGGTGGTATTCAAGTGCACTTAATTATGTAATGAACATCAAAGTTACAATGGAATTACCGAAGCAGCAGATGATGATGTTGGGTTTGTGATGTCAAAATTTCCAACAATGCAATGATCTGCCGAACTAGCCTCTGACTGCACATCTGTACCTGGCAGTTTAGTTACCGTCTGCCTGGCTAGTTGGCTAGAAACTGACAACCGGTCACCAAAACCAGTATCTTCTTCCACTGCCATTGCCTCCAGTGGTTCCATTAGGGCTCCATGAGTGTCACCATTGTGAGCAAGCTGAGTTCCTCCAGGGACATTTACAGTTTGCTTTCTCACAGTTTTCGAAGAGGACTGTTCATTGGAGCCATTCCTAACCACATCCCCCAAAGAAAAGGCAGAAAGGTTGTCAGCGTCAGCAACTGAAACATTTTGAATGCAACCTATATTGCCCAAAACTTTGGTTTTACCAGGACTGTTCATGTTTTTATTGCCAGTTGGTTTTCCAGAAGCATCAACCAGTGAGGCAGGGTTTCGTTCTGTCCGCAGTAATACATCAACAGATTCTTGAGGAAGTGCCTCTTTATCCAAAGCACAGACCATCATATCAGAAACCTTATTGTTCAGAACTTCAGCTGTTAAACATGATGAGGATACCACTGGAGCTCCCTCCTGATATCCAGAAAGTTCAACTGAAGTACCAGGCAATATGGATGCAGATGACACAGTGTTCACAGTTGTTGTATCAGCTGGATAAGGCTCTGAATGAGAGTTGTCACCAACGTCAGAACCAAGTGACGAATTTGTGGAAAGAGCATTACTGTCAGTTCCCTTGCTTTGTATGTCCACAACGATATTTGCAGATGGCGAGACAGTGCTACGATCATCCTTACTCACCAAGCTGCTGAAAAAGCTGGAAAAATTCCCAGGTTCAGGAGGAATGCTCACTTCTGACTTAAACTTTTCAGTCAAATCTAATGGAGAAGAATTCAGATCAACAACAAGGTTGATGCCTTCATCTGACATTACAAAGAATTGAACAGGAGAAGCATTCACTGATCTCACATCTGATGGTTCACAATTCTTATCTGTGACATCTTTTGCATGTACGGAGGGAGTGGTAACACCATTGTCAATAACAGGATGTTTTCGGATAACAGGCACTGAGATTTGACCAATAATGTTACCAGGTGAACCATGATTTTCACAGGCTACTTCTCGATTTGTTGTTTTATCTACAATACCAACACCATTTTGATACTGTGCATTATAAGCATTTCCTGGTTCCGAAGAAGAATGATCGTGACAATCTGATCTTCCATAGTTTATAGGAACTGGAGAGATACCCATACTGGTATCAATACCCTGCTTCAGGGACAGAAAATTTATATGTAAATTCAACATAAACAGTATAAAAATACACAAGGGACGTAGTAGATGCATTGTCAAACAATCTTGTTATATAAAATTGAACTGGAAGAAGTCTACTATGGCATGGGAAAACATAAATTCGATCCTATATCAATAATTAAGCGGCAGAAAATAAGGTTTACACTTCATATCGGAAACCTAACATTCCAGCTTATTGCACAAACAGAAAACACTTAATAATACATCTGCACTTCAACGTAATAATCAACACTTGAACTCAGATCCAGGAAAAAACAATAAATCTTGGAGAAAAAAAAATCTTCCCCAGATATAAATTGCACCTCTCCTCACAAAAAAATAGAACTGTCACCGTCATATTTTTTGCTTTGTAAGTTAATGAATAATATCTAAAAATACATTTAGTCCATTTCAGATAAAATCTTTGCCAGTAAGCAATTATTAAAATCGAAACATGCATTAGAAGGAAGCCTGAAAAGCTATTCTACATATAACTTAGACCTCAGGGTTTCTTCTCAATATAAAGAAACCAGTTCTTCTGCGTTTTCAAGAAAAAAATTAGGCCTGGGGACTAGAATATCATGGTGAAATTAACATCCTGGGGGGCTACCTATTGATGTGTCGTCTACTAATACGACTTCCCGAGGAAATTAACATCTTGGTGACTTTCAAAATTTTCACATATGAGATCATGCTCTTAATCAAAGTACTAGATTAGTTTTGATTATCCTAGAACCTATGTGGTAAATAAGATAGAGATTTAAAGCAAAAGAATAGTTGTAGGGATAAGTAAAGAGGAAACGGAAATGAATAATTCATTGGTCAAAGCGACTGCTAAGTCATCATGTCTGACAAGAAAAGGAAACTCTGATCACAGCTTCTTACACTCTTAGATGCTTCCCCAACTGCTGTATGAGGTCCTTTTTTATGTTTTGCATGCATAAGTGATATATCATCATCCCTGCCAGTATATGGGGCCCTTTTATGGTTAATCTGGCTGCCTGCAGTTAATTAGTCTGTCATTTATTCATAAAACGTCATCTTCCTGAGCAAAAGCGCAAGCAAAATAAACCATTGAGTAAACATAGCAATCTACAAAATATTCTTTAAGAAAGTTTTTGTGCATACATGTGGATACTTCCTTGATGATACGTAATGGAGCAGGAGAGGTAGCAAGAGATTCCTGTGTAGAACAAAATAATTATTTCCTTTTACATTCTTAATTCATATATTGCTTAATCCAATCTCACAAAAACAAAATGCTACACAATAAACCCTAACCCAGGGGGATAAAATGATGAAATTAGCTCTGTTCTTTGTGTTGGACTCTGAAGTGAGTGTAATAGAAGTTCCATCACCACATATACTTACCTCAAGCAACGAAGCGAGCGAGTTTGCTAGCTGAGTGTGGGACTTGTTTGCAGGGAGGTTATACCTTTTGCACAAACATTGGAGCTCATGGTAACTAAGACAGAGGAGATGTTTTCTGCTGTCCTCAAACCCCATCAGATTGGCTGTAGAAACAGTGAAATACAAAAGAACATCAAGGAATGAGTCCATTTTATTTTCAAAATTACAACAAGATCTCATGCCAAAAAAAAAAAAAAACTTGCTGCTCATCTTAAGAAAGAGCCACCACACACAGACCACAAGGGGGGCAGACAATAGATAGCAAGGGCTAGGTTCTCAAAGTGGTGGCACGTAAAATAATGAGGCAATCCGAGCATTAAGAGTTTGTTGCTGTTTTTTTACTTTCCATCTTCTTTTATTTGCTGTTTGTCCTTGTGTATTGGCTAGTATGGATTTCATCTCTAGCCTACCCCAACTTGCTTGGGACTAAAAGGCTTTGTTGTTGCTGTTGTTGAATCCAAGCATTAAGAGTCAGCTCAACAAAGCAATATACACCAGATGACACGCAGACAAAACAAACACTGTCCTGATTTCTGCTCATCACACTACCCACCTTAGGATAGAATTAACGACAGCAGGGCGACCTATGGGACATACTACGTCATATATAACCATGAAAAGTAGATAAATCATCATAGTTATGATATCCTACATCCGTGTCTAGATGATCCAGTCGCAAACAAGCAAGCTGCAAGCCCCCTCTTCCCATGCCACCATCACCTCGCCAGCTCGCAGAGGGAGGGGAAATTACGACTTCTGAATCGCCCCTAACCCCTAAACCGCCTTAGGATGGAATTGAAGACAACTGGGCAACACCTATATGGAATATATATCACATAATAACCTCAGGCAGGTAAATCGTGATAATTATGAGATCCTACATTCCCCAGTAACATGGTCCAGTCGCAAACAAGCAAGCCTCTAATCCCGTGCCATCCACATCACCCGCTCGCAGGAAGAGACTACGAATTTCCCAAACCAAACCTGGGGCAAACAGATCTAAGCAGGAGGCGATAGGCTCTCGAGTCGGCCAGAGCCGCCGGAAGCAACAGGCAGCGAAACAGGGCAGCATGCGAGCGGGAGAAGCGGTACACTCGGAATCTCTTCCCTCGGCGTCAGCCCGCCCGCTTCCCCACAGAAGAGCGGCGAAGGTGGAGGAGGCGGGGACGCCGAGCGAGCGAGCGACCTAGCAGCGGAGCCAGCGCGGCGGCGTCGAATCGAAACGAGAGCGCGAGAGGGGAGGGGGCGGGCGCGCGAATACTTACGGCGGAGGCGGCCGACGAGCGGCGCCGGCGAAGGGAAGGCTGGCCCTGAGGGTGCGGGTTTGGGTTGGACTTTGGTCGGTCGATGGTGGAATGCAGGTCAGACGGGTGGGGTCGTGGTGCTGTCACTGTGAGCCGCCTATTGCGTTTTCCCCTGTCACATAGCGGCGCTCGACGTGCCAGGTCGAGCAAAGAGCGCCGGAGAGTGGATGGGGCCGGGCCCGTAGGTGTTTTTTTTTTCTTTAAATCGGCCCGCGGGTGGGTTCGATGAGCCAGACTATGGGCTTTAGGCTACAACCCAAACATTGGGAGCCCATGGTCACCGTCCAATATCCAGTTGTTCGAATTTGATTCTAAAAAAAAATTGTTCGAATTGAAACTCTAACACTACCAAATCATTTTAGATCCCCAAGGCGATACGTTATAGCAAGAGTTGTATCAACTACAGACATGTATATTGCAATTTAAAAAAACACATGATATTTATTCATTAAGATAAGATAATTTATTTTATCTCATTAATTAACTGGTTAGACAAACAAATAGCACCACAAGAAGTGAATATAAAGTCAAAATAGCACCGTGCAAAGCAAATTTAACGGTGGTATTTCGTAACTAGCCATTGTGGCATCGGTTCTAAACTTTTCTTGAACTAATTCATAGTAGATCACAACGGCGCAACTAGAGTCTTAGGCATCTTCATTGCTCTTAATAAAAATGTTTTCTATTGAACTAGTTGAATTTATCTTGTGTATTCTATACCATAACAGCTGGTACAACACATAGGCATAACGAGAACACGAAATTTATTCAGAATTGACACGTCGTCATGGTTAAAAGATGGCTTCAAACCTTTGCTACGAAAAGTCTCAAACCAATTTCAAAGGCAGTCTTTATTCAAATTGTTCCTAATTTCATACCCAAAAGCCTGCGGGTCCATTTTTCAGCGCCCCAGCGCTAGCCCTCAGTCTCTCTGCCTGCCTTGTCTCTCCAGACCCCAGTCTACCCTCTCCCTCTCTCTCCCCCGGCCCCGTCGACCCCCTCCGCTCAGATCTCCCACCGCAACCCTAACGCGGCAGCAGCCATGGCGATCGCGGCGCGCGCGCTGCGCCGCCTCCCGCTCCACCTCGCCCCCTCACTCGTCCGCCCTTTCTGCGCTGTATCCACAGCCTCCATCGTCCCGCCTCCCGGTCCCGGATCCGCTAAGGTCGCCGACCGCATCGTGCGCCTCCTCGCCATCGACCCCGACGGTGGGCGCCGCGAGGTGGTTGGCCTGACCGGCCAGACTCTCCTCCGCGCGCTCGCCAACGCGGGTCTTATCGAGCCGGCCTCCCACCGCCTGGAGGAGATCGACGCGTGCTCCGCCGAGTGCGAGGTCCACATCGCGCAGGAGTGGCTCGAGAAGCTGCCGCCGCCGTCCTACGAGGAGCAGTACGTGCTTACCCGCGCGTCCAGGAACCGCGAGCTCAACAAGCACGCGCGGCTGGGCTGCCAGGTCGTGCTCGCGCCGGAGCTGCAGGGGATGGTCGTTGCCGTCCCTGAACCCAAGCCGTGGGACATCCCGTAATGGCACGGCCCGGTGAAAGGCATGGCAGAAAGGTGCGACTTTTAACGCTATGAGCCTTCCTTCATTCTTCGGCTCGGCGGTGCTGTCCCTTTTATGTTGCGGATTTGGTGAAAGAATAATAATTCGATGGGCAAAACTTGGTGCTGTTTGTTAGCATGTTGTTTACCTTGATGGAATATGTGGATGATGTAATGTTGAATCCCCGTGCAATTGCCTCAGTTTATGTTTCATATTCGGTACACTGTATGATTGGTTGGTCTTGCAGCTGACCTTTGCATTTTCCCTTCATAATTACTGTTAGTGCCCATATAGCTAACATAAGGATTTGAGATGTCGATTTGTGCAGTTCGCAGAAATGTCTTACAGTAGGCTAGCATATCATAATTGGTCTGACATATGCATGAGAAAATGAACTTACTGATGATGTTAGTCCTTATTTCGTCCATTCTTCTTCCATTGTACCCTTGATATGCTTGCAATGAAAATATATGAACTAGAAGAAGTTCATATTTTCATAAGTCCAAAATCTGTCTGTCATTGCTGCTGTTGGATCTGTGATCACAAATTCATAATGGTTCTTATAATTAATTGGTGAAATACAATTAGAAGATGATCTAAAATGATGTTTCCCTTGAACTAACCAGCGTCAGCAAGTTAAGACTGGAGGTAGTATTTACCTGGGTTCCAAAATGAAATTGATAGCAAGAAGAGTAACAAGATTTGAGAGGATTGCATATTGTGAACCTTTGCTACCTGAAGAAGTACAATGTTTGCTAGACGCCCTATCCCCGGTGCGAAGCTAGGTTGTGTTTCCCTGATGCATTGACACCAGTCTAGAATAGAAACCTAGTGCTAATTAGCTTATTTTGACCACATATAGCAATAAATAGATGTGTTTCTATGTGTTTGGCCCATACTGCGCACCATCATGAACTTCAATGTGTTTTATTTTTGCACCTAAGAAATGCAAACAAACAGACTACATTGTGTCTTTTTTGTGGTGTTCAACGTAGGCTTGTCACCATTTACTGTTATCTTGAATGTCACATTTTGAACCTGTTTCCTTCACTGTAGTGGCGCTGTGGCATACATGTTCTGTAAGAGAGTAGAGTTGTAGGAAGATGACTAAATCCATGATCATCTGTCGTTGCCTTGATCTGATTGACGATGGCTGAACAGAAATTTCAATAAAATTTGTAGCTTCACGTGTAATTTGTGATGCCCAGATATTTCTTAGACTACAGAACTTCGACTGGTTTTTGGTGTATCGACTTTGCTATTTTCATGTGACTGTCACTAGATGACACAAGGTCGTTGAGGACCTGGAGCTTTATGGAGAGAGGGGTATTGATCTTAAGTGTCTAGTTTACTAAAGAGCAGCGGCTCTTTGTGGAAGACTCTTACAGTCCCATATACTTTACGGATCTTTGTTTCGAATCCCTTAAAATATATGTAAAGGAATCACAGATGCAATATCTCAATTTTGGTGGGGATGATGATGAAGAACAAAAGAAGATGAGGTGGCAAGCATGGTGGAAACTTTGCTTTCCAAAGCATGAAGGTGGTATGGGCTTCAGAGATTTACAAAGTTTTAACTTTGCAATGCTAGCAAAACAAATCTGGAGACTTCTGTGTGAGCTGAATTCTCTCTGTGCTAGAATTTTGAGGGCAAAATACTATCCTGATGGTAGACTACTGAATGCTAAACCAAAAAGTGAGAGCTCCTTTACATGGCAAAGTATATTAGTTGGGTTGGATACTTTTAAGAAAGGATACATTTGGCGGGTTGGAGATGGCACTCAGATCAACATATGGGAAGATCAGTGGATACCAAGCAGTAACAATATGAAGGTCCAAACGTCGAGAGGAAATAGACTGGTGACTACCGTAGATGAGCTCATAAACCTAATCGATGGTAATTGGGATGAAGACTTGATCAAGTCCTTGTTCTAGTCAGTGGATGTTAACCGGATCCTCCAAATCCCTTTGAGTCCAGGGAGAGAAGATTTGGTAGCATGGCATTTTAATCCCTTTGAGTCCAGGGAGAGAAGATTTGGTAGCATGGCATTTTAAACGGGATTTTTTTGGTCAGGTCAGCTTACTATTACCAATGGAAGTGGAAGTATGGACATAACCCTCATATAGCGCAAGCTGGTGGTTCCGAAGCGAGTGAGCTATGGAAGAATTTGTGAAAACTGAAAATCCCTAGGAAAATTAAGATCTTTGGATAGAGGGCGTTAAAGGGATTGATCCCATGTCGAGCAATACTTGCAAACCGACACATCGGTAACGAGAGTCGATGCCCTATATGTCAAGTTGAGTGTGAGGACATAAAACATATGATGTTTACATGTGAAAGAGCCAGGCAAATTTAGGGAGCCTTAGGAATCAGTGATTATATACAAGAGCTGGTCTTTGTTGATTGCTCAAGCTCAGTGGTGATTGCAGAGGCATTAAGACAGGATGATCATCTCACGGCATTATAGAATGTTGGAATGGCAGAACTAATTCTGACAGCGGGCTGGTACATTTGATGGGAGCGGCGGCAACTGGTTCATGGTGAGGCGATTTAGAGACCTTACCAATCAGCCCTCTCTATAGCAGCTTTAACCCGTAACTACATGATGGTGGCAAAGAAGGGTAATAAACTGAAAAAAGGATAGAAGAAACCCCCTGAAGGTATGATCATGGTGAATGTCGATGTTGCTTTCGACAAAAATTCAGGGACAGGGGCTACGGGTATTGTCATCCGGGATTGTAGAGGAGGATTCATCACCGCAGCTGAGCGCTTTCTGGAACATGTGATGGATGCACAGATGGCCGATGCCTATGCTTTCAGAGAGGGTTGGATGTTGGCGCAAAAAGTAGGTACAAACCGATTCATTGTCCAAACGGATAGCACAGAAGTATGCAAACAATGCAAGATAATGGTTTCTCAGCTACATCGACGGCTGCTATCTATGATGAGTGCTATATCATGTGGAGGGAGTTTGCTGAAGTTTCCATTCAATACTGTAATAGGGATGCTAATTCGGTGGCGCACATGATAGCTAGGGATGCTTTCCTTTCAAAATCTCAATGTATCTGGGTCGATGAACCCCTTATAGGTGTTATGACGAATGATGTAACCTTGTTTTTTGATGAATAAAGTGAGCCGAATAGCATTCCCTCAAAAAAATAAAAGAACTAACAACCTTTTTTTTTTGACACGATGAACTACCTACCTTGTCTTAACGTTAAGAAGAGGAAGAAAGAATCCTGAGGGAGTGTTGGTATACGTAGACGTAGTATTACTTTTTTTTTCTTCATGGAACTGCAGATTACGTTACTTTATTGATGGCATGCTTTATGGCCCATTCAAGCAATCCATGTAACGTTCGGTTGAAGGGAAACCTTCTCTTGAGCATCAGCTTACTCAGGAGCAGAAATACCTTAAAAATGAACATCACGATTCATGGCAGCGTGACGACAACCAACAGATTCTTGACACCGCTGAGCCAAACCATGACCGAGCCAACAGAATAAGGCCCCCTTTGTTTGAGCTAAAGATTATGGATTGTGGATTGTGAAATCTGAGATTGTAAAAATCTGGCAGTCATAATCTATGGGTTATTTGTTTATCTGAATTTTATAATCTAGATTTTAGTCACTTACAGTGGGTCATAATGACAAATGGGTAAATAAATATACCATAATCTAGCAAAAGCTGGGTTAGGCCAAATTCCTGGATTTCCATAATCTGGCTGTTGGATTTTATAATCTGCTTTCACAATCTGTCCCTTTGTTTGAGCTTTTGGATTCTATAATCCATAATCCAAATCTCAAACAAAGGGGGACTAAGGCCCTGTTTGTATCCTTCAGTTTCTAGTTTTAAAAAAATTGCTTTTTAGAAACTAGAGGTCTCAAAACAGATCAGTTTTTATGCGAGTTTTTACAAACCAGATTATGGGTTTTAATCTGGCTCACCCCACCTAATATTAATTTTTATCTCATTTTAATGCATTAACTACTTAAAATTTAGTTTATAAATTATAAAAATCAGGATATAAACATCTCCACCTAATTTTTATTTAGAAATCAATTTCTAAAAACTAAAATTAAAATTAATTTTTAAAAAACTATAGTGGATCCGCCTAAGTGGAGACCGTTCAACCCCGGAAAAGGCCTCAGCGGCTTACTTGACGGAACCACGCCCGCAGAGAAGCTGTGAAAGAAACATTATCTATCGAATAAGAACTACTCTAGTTCACAAACAAATTAGGTTTGCTTCAGCAGATAGTTCACACTGCACCAACAGCATCACGGAGCTTACTAAGTAGCAACAGACAAGTATCTAGAAATTTAGAACTACAGTGCCAACAACAGTAGTAACCTGCTGGAGATTACAACGAGTAAGCTAAAGAACAAGACCATGTTCAGGGTCGAGATGGCTGCTCTCTCAGGGTTCAATCTGTTTGCATTCTATATTTCAGGAGTTTTATGGCGCCGGGCTGCTGCCCTGTTCTGCATGCTTTTCTTTTGCCTTCATGTGAAGCTGGTACAACATGTTAGTAGCCGCAGAGTCCCGTGCCTCGCGAGGGGTGGTCTTCATATCACCATCGGCAGTCATTTCGAGATCCGGGCATATAAGGTGTACACGGGCCTGGTACAATCCTGAAAAGAAGAAAATAGTTATCATTTTGAAAGTCTACTTTGGACAAAAAATTGTAAAATGATGATATAAAGACAGGCTTTGGAAGTAAAGACAAACATATGCTCTAATTTGGTTAATTTGAGGACTATTTGCCAACTGCAGGCAGGATATTCGCAACAACAATAACAACAACAACTAAGCATTTAATCCTAAGCAAATTAGAGTAGGCTAGAGATGAAACCTTGAAGAAACAAAACAAAAGGGCAAGCAAGCAAACAAACAAAAGAAAAGACTACTCGCAAACAAGTCAATACAAAAAACAGGGACAAACATGTCCTGGGTAAGCAGTAACCAAATCCTGACCCTAAGAGATCAACCCAGGAGTCCAAAGGAAAAGAGCAGGGCAATTACTTTGGCAGCAAATTACCTAGCTGGCATGTACTCCCTCCGGACGTTTTCTGGGACAGGGCAATTAGTTCGAAAATGAACTAGCAATCCTGTCCTAACCTCAAGAAAAAAACGTCCTGAGGGAGCATGTTATATCTGATGCAAATAGAGATAGAATTCAGCAAAGAGAAACCAACATACCATTTATAACTGAAGGAAGCACCGTATATCTTGGAAGTATCCAGTTGTTCTCACGGCATATCTCATCCAACTCCTGCATTGCTTCGTGTCAGAGAGAGAGAGAGAGAGAGACGTTCGCATAACATTAGGTTTCTTACCTGGCATTTGTTGCGTAAAAGGATTGCCTCTGTCAACCTCTTCCTCTTCATGTTCATTGTTTGAGATCCTTCTCCAGAGTTGGTCGGACTGGCAACTTTTATCTCATTTGAACTATTGTTTTCATACCTTTTAAGGATTGTCATCACTCTAGGTGTCATCTTCCCTTCTGCAAGTTTGGAAAGCATAAATACTAGAATGATATAATTTTAAGGTAAGAAAGGGTTGAAGTTAACAAGCAATAATCACACAAGAACAGAACATTCAAAAAATAAATGTTAAAGTTGCACCTGCACTCTTGTTATTCTAGGGGAACTACAACATATGTGAGGTGCCTTTTGGAGACTAAATAAGGTACATTTGTTCGAGATGTATCCAAAAATATCAACTTGAAAGGACTTTTCAATCTCGAACTCAAACTTATGCCTAGCTATTATTTAGATATATGCTCTTACGGACCTAAATGTAGCTAAATTTTGTTACGAATACATAGAATACCTGTCAAGATTGTTTGAATATCCATGTCAAACTGAGCACTTCGATCTCCAAGCATGCACTGCTCACGGAGCTGAAACATAAAATGGATAGACTGAGTGCACACCAGCTTATAGGGTAGAAGAGGAAGTATAATAAACGGGAAAAAGTGCACTGGGACTGTTTTTGAAATGAAAGGCGGTATGTAACCTACAATATTGTCCCGCATCTTCTGAAGTGACTGGAGCGATGCATATATCTGATCATTTATGTCATCAGTGATGCTACCTTGAAAGCAATTAAGAGGAAATAGATTAGAATTTGGGAATTGAGAGTACCAAAATGGCATTAGTAGATAAGATATCATGGTCAAACTTGTCTGGGATACAACTACTGTCGCTACCTGATATTTCTGTGGCTTTCACAATTTGCCTTTCAGAAGCATGATTCTTCACTATAGAATCAACCTCTGGCACCTAACAAAAATGGTTCTTCAAGTTAAAGCAGATAAATTACCATACAAAAACATAAATATTATAATTTTTGCACTGGAAACATCACTCCTTTGTTCAGAATGCAACTTCTTCACAGGCTCGTTCATTCGAGCTGTAAATCAGGTTACATTTGCCTTACTGATAAGTGATATGCCAGGTCATGTTTTTTACTTACATTGTGCTTCTCTGTTCTGTTCTTATCCTTTTGAACACCTGACATTTAGTGATTATGTCATTATAATGAGTAGAAACAATGGTGGATGAGCAAACTTAAAGCACTATAATATTGATAAGACTCACTGGTTTGTAAGTCGACAAATCCTCCACTCATTACTAGTGTAGCTTCTGCATTCGCTGAATTGCTCACGAATTTTAAAGTTTCCACATCTGGAGTAGAAAGTGAACCATTTCCTTTTCTGGGGTCCTCCCCATCCTGATTCTCTGTATAGGTATCAGGTGAAGTCTTGAGGGCTTCAGATTTTCTTTTGCTATTTGAGTTGCTGTGTTTCCTGTTTTTGCTGGCGCTGCCGTTGTTGGTGTCATTGTTCCCTTCTTCTTTTACTACTAGTTTGTTTTTCGGATCTGAAGCGCCTGGGGTTATCTTTTTGGTGTTGGACTTGCTATTAGCTTCTTGTCCTTTCAATTCATCTATTTCAGAGTGCAATGAAGATTTTTCTTTACGAAATGGTTTATCCTTTGGCACATGTTGTTTAGAATCCAAAAAACTTTCCCTGCAACATGTCAAACATAATCTTACAGTAATAAACCCCAAAAAAATATAACAGGCGCAATGGGATATACCACTTTCATGGACCCAAAAAAAAATATCACAGGCGCAATGGGATATACCACTTTCATGGATAATTAGCTAAAAATAGGTCTAATTTACCTGTTGAGGTTCAGCAGAACCTCCTTATAAGGAAGTATATGATAGAACTCAACAACAGATGTTGTTGTAGGGTATGGATCACTTTTAAATATAGGACCACTCATCCTGTCAAAGAGGAAAAAAGGAGAGAGACAGTAGGGAAAACGGTTAGACATTGTTTATAGATAGCAACATTTATTTACATTGATAAAAAAATTAGTTCATTTTAGAGGGACAATGAGCAAACAATATATATTATATACATGTGTTTAAAAATGGAAGTAGAAGCCTCTTCTTATATCATGTATACATGAAGCGCATTTCATGAAAAGGAGAAGAGCTTCAACAAAGTAATCAGTACCGACATATCAGCTCAGCCAAAACACGAGCAAAACTAAGGGCATCAATCTAACTTAGGATATGAAGTTCATCATACAATGCTGTTTGAAGAATTTATGTCACGATTGATTTCACATGGCTGCAATGTGGAATGGTACAAATCAGACAGCAGAGAAAGCAAACCTGCTGATCAGATGTTCTAATGGCACCTCTTTAAGGCTGGTATTGACAGTTTGCTCATACTGCACGACAAACAACTTGGCAGTTGTTTCTTTTTTGCTCAGTGAGTACACCAGATGTTCTTCGAGAAAGCGCAAGTTTGTGCGCTTTATACCTGATGAAACACAAGCGTATAAGACAGGATAAAGAGCACGCAGAACTATTTCAAAGAATCAACAAAATGAAGCACACATCCCGACACAACTTATGTGTTCTAGCATGGAAAGAGGGATATTCACGAAAAGAGCACTGATTGCCACCAGATCATGCAGAGGGTTCCATATTACTTAAAATGTGTCACCCAACGAACGATCATATTACTGAATCAAGTTTCACTAGCTAGCAACTCTAAACCAAACGAAACGAAAGACGATATGCGCCTATCGGCCTATGCCGTATAAAAGGTGACCATATCTGTGCAGCTTTGCTTGCTACCATAGATGCCAGTGGGTCGGGTTCGGGTCGGATTGAGCCAAAACCCACCCATCACAGAAAAGGGTTCGGATGGAAAATGACACCCACACCCATACCCATGGGTGGAAAATGACACCCACGCCCACGGGTTTCAGGTAGGTGTCGGATGCCCATCGGATTTAACATGTCACATGTAATTAGACATAAAAAAATATTTAACAAATTCAGCACAACATTTAACACACGACAATAATCTACACATGACAAATAATTCACATAGGACACCGATCACACATGAGTACAACATACATTAATTAGTGAGGGAGATGAGTTAGGTCGGCTATTTGGATTAAATTTACTTTATGGGCTAGTTTCGGACACCCATGGGGCATCCACGGGTGAAAATTGAAATCCGCCCCACACCCAAGTTTGTTCGGGTCGGGTGCGGGTGACACCCATGGGTGCAAAATCACACCCACGTCCACACCCGTCGAATGTAAAACCCGTCGGGACCCGCACCTATGGGTGAAATTGCCATCCCTACTTGCTACTGAAGCAGAGACCTGTAGCTACGAAGACAGAGTCCACTTCACTTATCTACGGCACAATAATGTACTGAGTGTGATAGATTTAACATACTGCTCATTAAAAGAAAAGAGGAAAAAATTTGCATTTGATTGGTAACTGTAATAAAATAGCAATAGTATCGACCTGATTTACTCTCCACCAATGAAAATGCAGTCTGCTGAAGCAAATAAGGTTCGGAAGGAAGCGCGTCACTGCTAGGTAGTTCTGCCTTGGGCGAACTTCCAGATGCCTTGGTGACATCTTTCTCAGGGACCGACCAGACGCCCTTGGTCACAGCGCCATTCTCAATCAAGCACCGCTTCCTCGTCGGGTCGACGAGCAACACAGCGACCTTGGAAATGGGCCACATTGTCATCTCGGGGAAGTCCACCTTCGGATCAAGCGCCTCGGCGATGCCGCAGGCCTCCACGATAGCCTTGTCGGTGACCGAGAGCGCGGTCCCCTCGCCGCCATTGCTAGCACGGTCGTGGACCTGGTTCAGGTACACGAGCAGAGCTTCGCCGGCGGCGAGGGAGGCGGACACGGAGAAGCGCTTGGGGTCGGCGAAATCCAGCTGGGGGAACTGCTTCCTGTGGTAGTAGTTGTACAGGAGAACCGCGGCGTGGACCTGCGCAGCAACAAAACCGCAAACCGCGAGGTGATCGGCGGGGAAACGTATTAACGAACGGATCAACAGAGTACAAGATGCGAAATTCCGAAAATCACAAGCGCGCGGGCACCCCCTCGACCCCAATCCGCCCTCTAATCAACGAGTTGCAAGCTCAGAGGCCTCCCTAAACCCCGAGCCGCCCGCCCCTCCTCATCGAAACCGCACGAACCGACAAGACCGCGAGCGAAAGGAAGCGAGCCTCACCTGACGCGCCACGGCCTCCTGCTTCTCCGGCGCAAGGGCCGCCACAGGCCTTATGGAGCTGCGCGGAAGCACCGGCTGCACGAGGTGTTCCACCAGCAGCTTCACCGCGTCCTCCAGCTCCACCACAACTTCTCCTCCGCCGCCGCCTGCCATCGCGCGAAAGAAGTAATGGTCCCACCGCCGCCGCCGCCGCCGCCGCCTCTAGGGTTTGGGGCCGAGGGATGGAGGGGTGGGTTTTTGTAGGCGGGCGTGTACTCTGTCTCTGAGCCGGCGGGGAGCTGGAAATGGAAGGAGGAGCGGCAAGGGAGACGGGGAGGAAATGGAAAGTGGGTGGGGGCGGGAGGGCAGAGGGGCGAGATCAGCCGTTGTTTCGAGGCCGGGTGGACCTGGGCCGTCCGATACTTCTTCGATTGGGGCGTCACGAGGAGCTGGCTGGCGGCTGCAGCGAAAGGGAGGAAGTGATGAAGCCAGGGGGAACCCCGCGTGACCCCGCCGGGCACCCGGCTGGCTTCCTGGCCTGTGTTTGAGCTACTATCCGTTACGAGCATCCGAGGGTACTCTCCCTGGCAAAGAGGCGTGTCGAGTTGTCGCTCCAGAGTTCAGATTCCCTGGTGACAATTCGGAAGGACGCATGCACAGTTGGCAACAGCAGGTGGATGGGATGGAGCGTTCTTAGAGGATTATTGTGGTGCGATTTTTGTGGTCTCGCCGCAGGTGTATTAGTATTTGAGTTGGATGGAGAATGGTTACGATTTTGCTGGTTTAGTGTACCGTGATTGAACCTGAGTTGTGAAAAAAAGAAAATGTTTATATCATTTACTCATTCCTTTCTAATATGCAAAATAGTATTAGAATTTAAAAAAACTGCATACTTCTCAGTTTACCTCAATTCACCAAAAATTACTAGTGTCATATCAAATTTGTACAAATTTTATTCTATTCTTGATTTTTCTTATATTTGGATACTTCAATTCCTTATATAAAATGGAAGTATTCTATCAAGTCAACTTTTATCAACCACCAAGACCTCTCAGATATGACCAAAATTTCATAAAAATAGATAATTTTAGGTGTACAGGATGTTTGCTCAATAATAATATGCGGGTCATAGGATACGTACCCAAGCTAGTATAGACGACTCTAGTTGTAAGTTGATCACGGTCTTTCGTCCCTCACCGACTTGGGGACGACACGACCACATCCTGATGCGAGCATGTGTTGGCCTTTGAAGCTACATGTTAGAGTGAGCATGTTGTCACCTTCGAGTGTAGGTACATGTTGTGAGGCCCAGTTCCAATTCTACGCCTTTCATCTCCATTGGTGACGATGAAACCCAACCACAACAAGATCGCACGACGGCACATGAGATACGAATATAACACAACGGGACGCGTTGGGAGCGGCGGCGACATGGTGGTGGTGCATGGGAAGGGGGGGGGGGAGGGTGAGAGCAACACTGATGGAGGCGGCATGTGGAGCGAGCAAAGCAGCTTCACAACGATGGTGTAACGACCAACCATGGTGCATTGGCTTGGTGCCAGTGGCGGCGGCTAGAGGAGAGGGAGGGGGAGGGGGAGGGGAAAGGTTTTTCTAACCCTAATGTCCCCTATCTATTATATAGGTATGAAACGTAAAACGGAAAGAGGTTATTTGGGCCATGATAGAGAGGTATTTGGGCCGTAAGATAGTATTTTTTTAAGATGGTAAGAGTAACATTTCCTTTTTACCTAGATCCTTGGGAACATAATCCATCGGTTCTCCGATGCCACCGTCAGAGACTCAAAGAGATGAATATATTATTATATATGCTTTCTTTTCTTTTATTTCAGTGTTCTTGTCTTTTCTTTAAGACTTGGCAACCTATCAACCTTTTTCCATAGGATTGAGGCGCAGGAATTTTGGAGGAAACAGTTTCCTTTGCAAGCCATTTCAAAGAAGAAAAACGTAGGAAATGAAACATTGACAAGGACCTTTTTTTAATCACTAACGTAGGAACGAGGCAGACTCCTATATAGATTAACGAAACATTCAGCGGAATGGAAGAAAGAAGAGCAGACGGGCATCGGTGAAGGATCAAAATGGAAACCCCTCGTCGCTTATAACACGAAGGTGGAACAGATTTTGTGTCACGGGCGCGCTGCCGGCGAGAACCGAAAATGGGAAGGCGGGGCGCCGACCGCCGAGTGAGGCGGGGAAGAACTGGAAACGGGTGGGTGCGGGAGGACTGAGGAGCGAGATTGGCCATTCGATCGGTATCGAGCCGTCGGAGGCGGAGTCACGAGGAGCAGGCAGCAGGCTGCCGCGAAAGGGAGGGATTGATGAAGCAGGGGAGTCACCAGCACGACCCCGGCTGTCTCTGTCTCGTTGTCTGGCTGCCTAGCCTTTCTGAGCTAGAATCCGTTACTCTCACTGGCAAAGAGACGTGTGGAGTTGTCGCTTCAGATGCCGCTTGTTAAAAGTCGGAAGGACGCACACGGTCTGAAGAGAAAGGTTAATGCGATGATGCGGTTTTAGAGTATTTTTTGTTAGGTGTCTGTTCTTGTCTAGACTAGCATCTAGCGAGGTGATATGATATGTAGAGTTTTAGTACTGGATCTAGAGAGAGAGAAAGAGAGAGAGTGAGGTACCTAGATTGTTGAGCGAAGGAGCGGATGCATCTAGCGAGGTGATATGACATGTAGGATTGCTGAACAACTCATTAGTTAAATTTTTTCATGAAAGACAAGTTTTCATATTCTTTCACATAATTTTTGTTTGTTTGCTGCTAGCAAGAACCAAGAAATTATCAACGCCAGATTAGAAAAAGTTACAATATACTCTGAAGTACTTACGAACAAACGGAAGTCAATACCGAACCTAGAAAGCTAATAAAATACCTTTGATGAAACGTGTTATTTTTTTTTGTTTTATATCACGACAAAGCAATAATATTATAGTGATATGCACGAAAGAAATGTCACACACAAGCGTACATATAGTGCAATCTACTTCATGCTCTACAGAAATTAAGGTATGCAATAAAAATATTCTATTCATGGTCACATGTTGCAAATTCCATATGAAGTGATTGTAATTTTTTTAAGTTACAAATATCATGTGCTACAGAGTACAAGAAAGAGAACATTGTGATCCAAATAACATATCCACAAGATGTTATGGACAACAGTGTGATCCAAGACAAGTTTAAATCCTTCAGATCAGCATTAGAAAGTCCAAGAGCAACTGTAGCTGTACAACATGGTGCAGCTCACAAGAAGTGGCACCGACCTTTTTACCATAGCAACTGAAATCCAAGACCTTTACCTATCCAGAAAACTAAAACTTATTAAGAGGTAGAAAGAGTCAAAAGAAAACAAACTAGAAGAACCTAATAATGCACCAAAAAAATCTTCAGTCATCATAAAATTTATTTGAAACAAGACAAAAATTTATTAAGCAATTATAATGTTACAAAACATACCATATCCGTTTGGAGAATAGTCAATAATATGAGTTTCTCTTATTTTTCTAATCAGGAATGAACGAAAATTATGAAGTTTTTGAATGATGTAAGAACAATATATTAAAATTTAAATTTAAATGGTTTGGGTGAAATCTGGACTTTAGTTCATTTAAAACCAGATAAAAGTAAAAAAAATCATATATGTAAATTGTATTTCATCATGTATTCCACTAGTTAAGATGAAATTCAACATATCCAAATTCCAAAAACAGGTTGCAGACACATTCAACTAGGATACTAGACCACAATACCAGCCTACTAAGAAAAGTTGACATTTTTAACAATTTTACAAGTGTTGCCTTGACAGCTTCCAAATCTCCATTTATATGCTTTCCTCTAGTTGGAATGACGAGCACATGATATATCGATTCAAGTCTCAATGATCTCTTAACTTTACATGGTAAACTATCTACAAAACAAAGGAATCGGGATAAAGCAATGGTCTAACTCCAATAAATTACAAAACTTGGCAATGACATACGTTCCATAATCATGTCCAAGATATAAGCCACATTAAATCTAGTTACTGCTTTACAGCTACTAGGAACATCAGAAGCAAGATTCTCTGAAAAATCACATTAAACAATTAGTATAAATATGCTCATATTGGTCAAATATATAGTACAAACCTCAAAACTAGGTATTTTTAAATCTATACAAAGTAAGATTGATATCATTATGTTAATTTATGCTATCATTGCTCGAATACTCACCGAGCAATAATAAAGTTTGAGTTTGAGTTTTCTTTCTTCCATTGATTCCTTCCCTAGCGGAGGTGAATTGAAACGTTCAGAAACTTTCCGAGGCTCACCACAAATCTTGAGAGCTTATCGGGCGACGTCTTATTGTCTAGTGGATGAATCCCAAGAGTAACATATGCCACAAAAATTGTTTGCTATGAACTCAAATGCTCAACAATAAAGTTTTACTTTTTCTCTCTCAATCTCTTACTCATTCTCATCCTCATCCACAAGGTCTATTGCTAAGCAATGGGGAGTGTAGAGGTAGTTTCATGGTTCAAATGGGTGTTTCTTTGACGTGGAACCGATATTTTTCTGTTGGGAATGAAGAGGTGTATATATATAGAAAGTTTTTAAAAACTAGTCGTTATGTTCTGTCACTGACTGTCCTAGTCCACGCACGGAGGCCATCCTAGTCCGGGCCAACCCAGAACAGAACTAATATTCTCATTGTTAGTCCCTCAGTCGTCCTAGTACTGGTAACCCCATCCTAATCTGCCTGACCCTAAACCTCGTCCTAGTATGTGGTTAGCTGTCCTAGTCGGGGTCAGGCGACAACAGAACCAAAATGGTTTTGGATCAGACCGAGCCGTCCTAGTCCGGCTGGACACGTCCAAGTCTAGGAGAACCGAGAAAAAATGACATAACTTTTGCTCCAATGTCTGATATAGGTGATCTTAGGCTCTATGAAAAGATAATTCAGGGGGCTATCCATCCCCACTAAGAACAAGTCTTAAAAACACCCAAAGAAATATTAAACTCTCATATATGTTTGTTAGATCATTTTGAGCACCGAGACATAAGCCATGGTATCAATGTTGCATCACTTTTGATAATACGACATTCCTACGCTTTAAAGTAAATAGAAAAACTATATTGTTAGTCGTAGTTATACATCCACTTATATACCGTAAGTATACAGTATACATTATATCTTTTTCTTTAGAGTATTCTAAGGTTTAATATCGAATTCATAAAGATCATCAAGAGAACACGATTAGGGTTACTATTTCATCTAACAAATCAATCCTAGCATGAAGTACTATTCCACATACATGAGTTATGAGGAGGATAAAGGTTGTGCCGATCGGCATAGAGGCTATGCTGATCGGCACTGTGAGTTGCAAAAGGAGAAACTGATATCCACCAAGATCTAATCCAAAATTATAACCTGTATGAGTCTAGTAGTTCTAGCCATACGGGAAAATCACATCAAAACAAGGTCTTAGGTTACACAAACTACTTCAGTATTCTACAAGACATGGTGGTTCTACGCACACTGGCCCTGTCACAGCAGGGGCTAATCATTCCTCACTGATTTCTTGCACTATATGACCGACCGCGATGATTAGGATCGAATCTCAGTCTCGAACGCACCGTCGATAATGATGGGTCGCGGAGATTAGGATCAAAGCTTGCAGTCTCGAAGACAATATCAATGGTGACCGACCAAAAGATGATCAAGACCCAAGCTCATAGTCTTAAACGCACCGTCGACGACGACTGATCGAATGATTAGGTCAAAACTGATTGCTCATTGCGATGATCAAAATGGAAGCTCGTAGTCTCGAACGTACTGCCGACGGTGATGGACAATGAGCAGATTACTAGGAAGGTGAAGGAAAAGCAAAGCTCTTTGATCTCGTTGTGTGGTTAAAGAAAAGCGGCTCATCGATTAACATGAAAGGAAAAGAAAAGAGGTTGATTGCTATGCTAACGTGAGAGAGAAAAATTGGTAATCCTATCCTATGACGAGTGCTTTACATATGAATAGAGGACTCCTATGATATACCAATGATTTATGTACCGTAGAATGTGAAAACCTACATAAAAAAAAAAGTAAAAGACCATACATGTTTTATTGAGAGTAGAGATTTCATTTCATTTATCCAACACTATACATCATTATAATCTCGCATTTCATCGCTCCTAAACTGCAGTCTACTGAAAACAACACAGATTGTAGTATTGGTTAGTGGTGGTGTAAGCATAAGCGTCATTGACAGAGGTGGTTCAGCCGCACAGGGCAATTCTAAATTTCATTTATTCTGGATCAATCATTATAAAATCACTTATCGCACCTATTTTATTGGGTTGCAATTTTGTTTTGTTCCATTTTTTTCATAAAATATTTTCCAAAATGACTCCTCGTCTTAAATCTCTTGCCAAGCTCATTCGACGTGGGCGAGCTCGAGACTAATGGCGGCGAAATTGAGGGCGAGCTCATGGTCGCCACGTGTAGCACCGAGGGAGGGCTCAAAGTCGAGAGCGCTGAGGAAGTGCCCGCCGCACCGTCGAGGGCCAGCTCAAGGTCGAACGTGATTAGGCCAGTCTCAATGGGCTTTTATTTGTATTTAATTAGTTGTCACATCAGCAGAGAATTTATTATGAAAGAGAGCAAATGACTTTCACCCCCACAACCAATCATTGAAGGTCATCTAGTAATAATTTAATATTTTCATAAGCATATGAAACAGTGATATGAAACTACGCACTGAGAGACGTAATTTCATTTCATAGTACAAAACCTCAAAGCTGATATGTCACTGTTAGAAATTATGTGATAAAAGACCCTATTGAGACTGGCCTTATGCAGACATAATTCAACGCGTTTTAGGGGGAGGAGTAAGATTTCATAATTTAGCTCAAGAAAAAATGACTTCAGTTTGGACATGTTTGCCTCTGTAAATTGTTTGCTCCCGAGGTTAATTAAAACTGAAGTTAATTCGTCTTGTTTGACGTCGCTCTCGCCCAGCGTCTTCCCTGGGCAACGGCCCATGCAAATTCGACGTGCAAATGAGAAAAAAAAAGAGGAGAAGTTGAATTATAGAACCGGAGGGAGTAGGAGTATATGAAATCCAAAACAATTCGTCAATAAAAAACAGAAAAACAATTCGTCGAAAAAGAAAAGAGAAGCCCAAAAACAGACACCAGGTCCAAGGCCGAGCCGGATCAGGCCGCCCCTCCCCGTTTCGGACTGGAACCCGTTTGCTGTTCCGTTTCCTCCTCCCCCGCTTTCTCACGGGGCCAATAAATACTACAAGCCTCCACAGCCACCGCCACGCGACAGACACGACAGATCAAACAGCGCGAAGAGGAGCAGAGAAATCCAGCCAACTCCCAACCAAACCCGCGGTCGCCGCCACCGGCACGATGATGAATCCGGAGATGATGCGGCTGGCGCAGGAGCAGATGCGCCGCATGTCGCCCGACGACCTCGCCGCGATGCAGCGACAGTTCATGGCCAACCCGGACCTCCTCAAGTTCGCGTCGGAGAGCATGAAGAACATGACCGCCGACGATGTGCGTCGCGCCGCGCAGCAGCTGAACCAAGCGCGGCCGGAGGACATGCGCGCCATTGCGCAGAAGATCGCCAGCGCCACGCCCGAGGAACTCGCCGCCGTGAAGGCCCAGGCGGACGCGCAGATGTCGCACGCGATGGCTGGCGCCAGGACGCTGAAGAAGCAGGGGAACGAGCTCCATAACCGCGGGCAGTATTCAGATGCTGCGGCCAAGTACAAACTCGCCAAGGATACCTTGACCAGCATTCCGTCGTCGGCTGCGCATTCTCTGCAGTTGCAATGCGCCCTGAATTTGATGGCTTGTTACCTGAAGATCGGCAAGTTCGATGAGTGCGTCAGCGAAGGTTCAGCTGTTCTTGCTCATGATTCGAGCAATGTCAAAGCGTATTATCGTAGGGGTCAAGCGTACAAGGAGCTCGGGGAGATTCAGGCTGCTGTTGCTGACTTGAGGAAAGCAAGTGAACTCTCCCCGGATGATGAAACTGTCGCTGAGGCCCTGAAAGACGCGGAGGAAAAACTCTGTTCACCACCTGTTGGATCGGACGCTAATTTCCAACCTTCATCGTCCCAAATTGTTGTGGAGAAGCCTAAAGAGATGCTGATGAATGACCTAGGGACGGGCCAGTCATCATCTAGCAGTAGTGCTCCCCTGCCGACAGCTGACATGCAAGAAGCCATGAAAAATTCTATGAAAGACCCTGCAATGCAGCAGATGCTTGTGTCCATGATGAAGAACATTAGCCCTGAGATGATGGCGAGCATGAGCGAGCAGTTTGGAATGAAGCTGTCTATAGAGGACGCGGCGAAAGCTCAACAGGCCATGTCTTCACTGTCTCCAGAGGATTTGAATAGAATGATGATATGGATGGAGCGAGCACGGCAAGGTGTCGAAGTCGCGAGGAAAACAAAGGACTGGCTCTTGGGCAAGCGAAGCTTCATCCTCGCAATTGTCTTGCTGATCCTGGCCTTTATCCTTCACCAGCTTGGCTTCATCGGGTGAAGCTGCAAGTGCATGCAAATAATTTGTGCAATATATAGAGAGTTTCACCATTCTTTTAGGGAGTAGATTTGTTTGTAACTTTGTAAGCATCTGTACTCGGAAAGTGAATGCAAAAGTCGGACAGCTATTGTTATGATTGCTGATTGACATTTATAATACATATTTTCTAGCATTCAATCAAGTAAAAGTTTTAGTCAATGGTTTGTTATTTTATGTTTTGATTTTTTTAAGAATTATCTATATAATAATAATTATAAATCATTATATCTATATCTAATGACTCAAGTGATTGAAAATTATCTAAACTTTCAGTCAGCTGAAAATTAGCAAGTCTCTTTATAATATGATATCAACAAGTTTGTTATACCAGTTAAAACTACAAATTTTCCATATTCTAATGGACCAAAATCGAGCAGATAAGAAAATATCTTCATCGCATGCGGTGCCCTGCTGCTAGATGTGTAATCACCTTGGAAGAATCAGTTCGACTAAATTTCAGCGCATCCAAACAGAATCAGGTCACATAAAACCTGCAGAAACCTTACCTATGGGAGTTTATATTGCCAGAGCGATTTTTTTTGCTAGCTCTAATATAATTGAGCAAATTTCTTATTTATCCCTATTTTAGATGTGTATACCTTATTTGTCCCTGTTTTAGAATCAGTTCTTTTATATATATCAAATTTAAACTTCTATATCTTATGTGTCCTTTTTGAACTAGTTCAGTTAACTTTTCACCTATGGACAAGTATACCCCTTAATAAGCTATATCTTATTTGTCCCTAAATACATGACTGTTCTTATTTGTCTCGGATCTGAATATTTAAATAAGAAGGCTAAAAAATATGCGAATTAACCAAGCCACATAATTTTGATAATAAATAATTGAGCTTTAAATAATTTCACACATCCATAATATGCCAACAAAAGCACAGATGTCCAATCATCCATATACAAAATAGAAGTGTTGAATACACATCATACTTAAGATAGTTTTGTCCAATCATCCATATACAAAATAGAGAAACTACTACAACACATTTAGTATTTTTCACCTAGCTTCTTTTTTGCCTTAGATTTTGCTCTTGTACCAAACGCTGGGCTATCAGGTGGAGACAGGCGAATCCAGCTCCTGGGGCTGAGCAGCTCGGTTTGCTGCCAAGCCCGACCAGCCCATGGGTCAGCTCAGGAAGGGGCGCAAGAGACGGCCGACGAGATGGCATAGGAGAGGGCGGGCGCGGTGGCACAAGAGAGTCCAGCGGCGTCGGATGGGGCGCGCAGGCGATGGCGTCGGAGGGGGCATGCTGGCGGGCGGCGTTGGAATGAGGCAGGGGGTGCGATTGGGTGCAGGAGGGGGCGCTAGAGGATGTGGATTGGGGAGGGGAGCAGCCGACGGAGCAGCAGGGAGCTCCGGCAAGCCGGGCGGCGCCGACGACCCCATGGGTCCAGTGGGGGATCGATTTCCCCTTGAGCGCTCTTTCCCCTTTCCCTCGATCTGGTTTTTTCCTCTGAAACAGAGACGATAAGCAAGGGGTAGTTTTGGTAGTAAAAAGTGAAAAACGGTGTGTCCACGGTAAAAAAAATGAGTCAGCCGTTGACTCTTATGTTGACTAATGGAAAAGAGCACAAAAGGTATAGAAGTTCAAATTCGGTGCATATAAAAGAACTGATTCTAAACAAAGGCAAATAAGGTATACACATCTAAAACAGGAACAAATAAGGAATTTGCTCAATATAATTTGTCATGCATTTTGCTTACAATCATAACGCAAGTTAAACAAGGAAACTTTTTGAATAATAACATCGACCAAGACATAGTGTTGCTCTCCAATCACATTAAAGGTTGTTATACATTATCCACTGCTTTGATTGAATTTGCATCATGCAGATCCAGTGACTGTCTAGGCATCTAAATCATGTCACCTCACAGAGCTCAGCCCGGGCCCATGTATTTGCAGGAGATCTAGGAAGAAAGAGTGGTCTTGTACCAAGACCAATAGTTTACCCGCAGGGGATCACATTTCTGCAGGATTGAACAAACAGCAGTCCCAAGATCAGTATCTGCCATTTGAGGATCAGAGTTCTTCACTGCTTCAATAGTTGTTTTAAGTTCATCTGAAGGCTGCAAACCAAGGCGAAGTAGATCGAGCAGCAAGCTCAAAGCAAATACACAACTCCAATCATTATTCAAGACCTTAAGACAAACACCAGAGATACGATCATCAGATATTAGCAAGTTATTATCTCCCTTGTATAGACCTTTAAGGTATCTCCAGGGGCTTTCATTCTGAGGGTTTGCCAGAATAGCCTCAATTGTGTAATCTACTTCTGAATCACGCATCACAGCAAGGCCACCAAGAAGTGGTGATCTTGTTATCACTAAATATCTCTGTTGCCAAAAGGAAAAAAAAAATATTTCAGTGCAAGAAAAAAAAATGCATTCAGGAGACAGGATAAGTGGACAAGATAGAATGTACAGAAAATATTAGTGTCAAGAGTAGTTATCACATGATGCATTCGAAGTTTTGACATCGTCATGTATTAATGTGGTCCAATTTGCCCAGTTGAGATTTGTGAGCACTAATTACATCTACCAAGATACTGTAGTTTCAAATACTTTGCTTATATTAATAATGACATACAATTGGAAAACGTTTACTAGGGGATTGTGCAATTTCTAAAATACCATGCATTTATAAGTAGAGGTAATAAATTGTGGACACACGTCCAGTTCTGCAGATCCGTATGATAAAATTAATATAAAATGAACTATGAAGCTCCACTGATAATGATAATCCAAGAGTAAAACAGCACAATACCCTAGAAACTTTCAAGAGGCATTAAGCTCAAGTGAAGTGACAAACCTGATTCCAAGCTGAATTATTGAAGATGTCTTCCTGAAGTAGTTGGTTGCAGTACTGCAGTTCAGCCTCCCATCCACCTAATGCTTGAAGAACCCACTGCAAGAATTGTAATAAAGCAATCATTAGGACTATTTTTTTTTCTGATACTCATATATAGCTGAGTTTCGTACAGTCAAATTAGCAATGCAGTATATGAGATAGGCATACCTGCCTATGAGACCAAGCATGGTAATTTTTAGCATCAATGGCAAGTGTTTTCATTGTGAATTCAAGCTCATTATTTGCAATGTCTGGCCCTAATTTCTCAGAAAGCCATCTCTTGTGATGCCTGATGAAAATAAGAGTTAGACCCTGGTCTATTAGTCAAGATTTCCTCATCAAAGAAAGCAAACAAACAAAATTAGACTAATGAAAGTCTAATAACATTGCCAATATTAGAGTAAAAAACTCAATTGTCTTAAGATACGAGATCAGTTTCTGTGAATTACTGTTACAATGGAACTTACCAGATCTGATAATTTTTCGGATTACGTTCAGCAATTTCGTTCACAAAATTCATTTCTTCCAGTAAATCAGAACCCAACGCCTCTAGAATAAGGCGCCTGAAATGCCAGACCTATCAAGTAAACAGATACTTCCATATAAAGTTAAAAAGGCTAATGACTAACAGGATAATGTAGCACAAAACATAGCAGAAATAGCATCAAAAGCAAATCTATGATAGTTGGTTGTGGAGTCCCTTGTTGCTCAAGGATAATGTAGCATACTGCATACCACACAAAAACACTCAAAAGGGAGAACACTACACTCATGCAACATGCTGTGGTCTCCTATGCCGTATCAATGAAACAAGCCATGCCAATGAAAGACTGTATAGTCCACTTCAGAGAACAAACTTTCAGGGTACATCAATGTCGTATCAATGAAAGCAACTGTCTAGAATGCCTCCGCGTTATGTTTCTACCCTACCACTGTTGCATAATACTGGAATAGAAATTGTCAATTGTCACTTTAATAGTAGTGTGTCAGAAATTGCCTCTCTCGTAGTGGACCGCGTGATTTTCAGTACAAAAAATATAACGAATCACGCGGAAATTCGATAACGTAGGAGAAAAGAGAGAGAAGCATGGAGTTCTCACGGTGTAGTTGCCGGGGTTGAGCTCGATGGCCTCGACGGTGAGGCGAAGGGCGCGGGGGCTGAGCTCGCGAGCGAAGTAGAGGGCGCGGAAGTAGTCCATGACCTCGCGGAAGTCGTCGCGGTAGTCGATTGGGACCACGGGGCTGGGCCCGTCATCCTGCGGCATCGGCACCACGTCTGCCATCTCCGGCCAACTAGCGGGGCCGGAGCCAGAACCAGAGTGCTCCATGAGCTGCCGAGCACCTGAAATTCCTCTCGCACCTCGGGTCGGGTGGATCGAACTCGCACGCTGGAGAAGAACCTAATCATCGAACAAGGAAGCAAGGGTTGGATTGGATTAGATGCGCATCACGAAGCACGCGAATCAACCGGAGACGGTTAGGGCTCGCTACCGACAGAACCACCGGTTGGCAATCGGAGAGGGAAGGCCGACGTCGCTGCGGAGTAGACTAGGATTGCGTTGTCTCGCCGCCCGTCTCTGGGATGACAGAAGGCGAGCAGGCGAGATTCAGCAGAGGCGGCGAGGGAGAGGGACAGGTTGAGCTCAAATCGGTTGACATAACCGGTTTTCACCGGCCGGTTAACCCGGTTCACCAGAAAACCGGTCCAGACGGTTAACTCCTGGTTTGGTTTTGAATTTTTTAAAAATTTGAAAAATTTTGTGTCGCATGTTCCTATAAAAACCTAGACGATTTGTAAGGACATTTGATGAAAAATTTAAATCAAACCGAGGTGTTTTGACAAAGAAAAAAAGAAAAAAAAGAAACAAAAAAACCCAACCTTATCCCTTCCCTCCCCAATCTCGTGACCATTCTTTCCCCCACCCACCCTGCTGCACCCGTCGGCGCTCTCCCAGTCCGTCGATCCGACGCCGGCACGCGAAGGAGGATGAGCGGCAGGCGGCCGAAGGCACGGCGACCTCGGTTAGCCGCTTCCTCGACGCGCTAACCGTTGGAGCCGGCCGGTTAACCGATAGGGCTCCTGGTTAACCGACGCAGCGGCTGGAGGCTTGCCGCGCACGGTTAATTGACGCCGAGCTCGGTTAACTGCCCGGTTGGGCTGGTTAACCGACCTGGCCTTCCGGCCAACCGCGGGCAGAGGTAATTTTTTTTCAACTCATTAGTTAATAGATGTAGATCTCCATGGAAGTAATTTAGATAGGAAACATAGATAGTAAGTAAATATGTATAACAACATGAAAGTAATAGATGTGGACCAGTACGTAGTGATGATTCTACCGACAGTGACAATGGCAGCCCGACCTATCAAGAGTCAAATAATAACAGCTTTGTCCCTTCTGCTGATGACTCGGATGGTCCTGGTGCTACCTTTGTTCCACCTTCAACAACTGTCCACTTAAAAACAATGATTGCTCTATCCTACCAAATAATTGATTGTTCACTCACTCATTATCTTGTTTTGCAGACGACGAAGATTTCACTCATGCTATCCAGGATCAGGATCATTGTGCTTCACATTCTCAGAGGACGACCATGCGTGAGGGGGTAACTACAAGGGGTAGGCAACATCATCTAGGAATCCACTCTTCTCCGTATGCAAGTGAGTCCTCAATCAGCGCAGGTAGCTCTTCTCTCTATGCCTATGGTTACGATCAATATATTGTTCCGTCGTTGAAAACCTAACCTCCTCCATAATAGGTTTATGAGTGACAGGATCCTGATTTCTATAACTTGTTGCTTAATGAATAGCGAACAACTGCCGCGTGAAGTGGACAAACTTGGAATGAGTACAAGGCGGCATTGTTGGCTACTCGTGACATTGCGTTCATGTCAACTGAAGAGTATCACTCCGCGTGATACTCGCGTCCATGGGTGTGAGTGCAATTATTTGAATGCTATGTATCTCATAATTATATTTGTGAAAACCCATTGTATAATTATTTGTAGAAAATCATGTGTGAGACAACTATATTTTGATGTTTTGTATAGCACAATATAGTTGTGCTATATTGTATGAACTCAATGTATTGTATATTGGTATCTAATATTGTATTTAATATTTAAAAAATATCATGCCTAATTTTTTTCTATTATTTGGATCAATTTTCTATTTTTTTCTCTATCAATCAGGTTAGTGACTACTGTCACCGGTTAACCGGACTAGGTTAACCGGCCGGCGACCACACGCCATCCAAATCAAATTTTGTCCGGTTAACCGGCCGGTTACACCGGTTAACCAATGAACCGGGCCTGACCGGTTATACCGGCCCGGTCGGTTATGTTAACCTTGAGCTCAATGCTCGCAATCACTGGGCCCACAAGTCCGTGAGGTTATCTAACAGCGATTTAGAGAAAACCTGAACTCTGTTACAAGTTCAAACAAACAAACAAAAAGGGCGGAATTCCAGTGTTCCGAGAATCTGAGTTTCAACAGGGATCCAACATCAGCAACATGGAAGCCGTTTAAAACGCTGTTATACGCTTTCTTTAGATTTTTTTTCTCGAAAATACGCTTTCTTTCTTTAGATAGCTAGTGATAGAAAGGAGACATCAATCAATACTGTAATTTCAATCAATTGTAACACGCACATTTGGCGGTTCCATGTGCCTCCACCAACCAACGACAAAACACTCAAACAGAGGGGCAAAAAAGAACAAAGGTACGCAGAGAGTAGGCAAACTGATCTGAAACACGCCTTCTAATATTTATTTACAAAATCTGGGGTTCCATGCTGCTTTTGCTAGTTGCAGAGCTTTAATGAACCTTCACTTCTGTGACAGGCGACCTATTTGAAGAAGAATTTCCAGATCTCCTTCTCAGGGGGCTCAGAGACGAGGTGCACACCGAATGCACCTTCTTCATCCACCAATGCCCGTAGCTGCCGCACCGCGCTGCTTGAACCGATGTAGTTCTTCCTTGCAGCAAGATACAACACTCCATATGGTGGACGCAGGCACTGCATGAACAAGAACAAAAAGATGCACTGTTAGACTAACCGAAAAATTGTGTTCTGGAGTTGATGGGATATCTGAATAATGCATTCAGTATTCAGGTATGTGAGAGATACAAGATGAAGAGACGCTGAGTTGGGCAGCTAACTCAGGTCTCAACTCTCAAAATAGAATGGTAGCAGTATAACCTACTAATGTCAGCATGACAACGCAGATCAACATCATCAGGAGCATCTCATGTTTTAAATTCTGTTCTACAAAATCCATGGTGTGAATCAATGATTAAAACCTAGGTGTGTGCATACGTGTATCTGGGGCCTTTTTTATGTTTTCCTGCTTGTTTGAGAAAAAAAAAGGGTTCTACAGCTTTCAGCACCTTTTTTTTCTAAATTCGTATACTTTTTTTTCCTGGATAAAAGTTCTTATTGCTGCTACCCTATAAAAATAATGCCATGCCGAAAGCAATATGATTTGACTGCTACTATCTGGCTGTTATGTGGGGCAGACATATGTTACATGTAGCTTCTGGGTTTGGTGTTACATGATAGAATTCGTGATGAAACTGCATGGACAACAATATTAGAAATTTACAATCTAACCTTTTTTATGAGGGAGTAAAGGTTTTGAAGAGAGCTTGCAGAGTAAGGAATCTCGTTGACCAACACTATATCATATCCACCATCTCCGGTGCTAGTCTCATTTCCCCTCTCCCATGCACGACTGCTTGAGAGTTTTCTCGACCGTCTTGATGAAGTTTCATGGCAAATATTGTTTCCATCCTGGCTGTTGGATTCATCCAATAGATCGTCTTCACAGAATCCTAGACCGACACCTGACGACGCATCCATCTCGTCCTCTTGAATTACTGATAGAACTGTGTGAAGCTCCTCCCAGTCTCCTGCGTAGAAATGGATGTCCTGAGGTAGTTGGCGGGATGGAGTAAGAGGGCTTCCTTGATGGTGACTCTGCCTGTCTTGAGCCTGTTCAAGGTTAGCAAGTACATTGGGTATTGTTTTGCACCTTATTGTTTCAGCACTAGGATCCTGAAAATGCACCGTTGTAGCCCCCTAAGAATGTACAAAAGGAAGATGTCAATAACTACACATGGACCCAAGACAGCCAGTTGAGTACATAGCTAAGATAGTAATAGTACAGCATCCAAGCACAGAACACAGGCAATTTCTTGATGGAAAGAGGTATCTGACAGCAGACATATCATGGCCGCCTATAGCTATAAGTAAGACATGGAGCTATGGAAAACTGCGTACCTTCAGGCAAGCAAATAGTCCTGGAAGTCCGTATCCACAACCAAGCTGCATCAGGGAAAGCAAAAGGAACTCTCACACTTCTCTAAAGAACCAAATTGAACAAAGGAGTACAAAAAACAAATGTGCATCATTGAAGCAGACATTTAGAAGAAAAACTGTCGCATGCCAGCGAGAAGCTTACTTTATATGTACAATATTCCTATGCCCAAGGGAGTAAAGAAAATAATATTATAGAAGGGCAAAACATCGATTAAATGGATAACAATAACTGCTTATGGCACTACTTATCGTTTATATGACAAATTCACAGCCCTTTCATTTTTATTATACTTATTTTATGGAGTTGTACAATTTGCAGCAATGCATAGATACATAAATTCTAGCCACAGGATGATACTAACAACTTAATGATGAGAACACTAGATGCTAGAAAACTAGCACATAAGTTTACTCAAAATGCTACAGGATATCTGTAAGTGAATACATACAACAACAATGGATTTGTACCTCTAAAACCTGTTTGCTTCTGAATGTCAATAGGCCATCGCGGATCTCATCCTTAAGCACATTTACTAGATCAATTGAACTCTCCCAGCATTTCGAAGAACCTAGAAGAAGCAATAATTACTTGCAGATCAAAGTTCTATCAGGCATCAAGTAGAGTAAATGAACAAGCGAATTAAGTAGATTACCGTCACTTTTTAATGTTGTAATATCTGATTTAGATAGTCCAACCATATCAACAATGCTGATCTTCCCCTGGAACCAGTTAAATGCAATAAGCTAACAATTTGGAACCAGTTGGAACACACAGGCAACTAGGAAAAAGTGAGCACCTTAAATATATTCATGCCCTGCATTTCAATATTCTCGCCTGCATACTTGTATGGATGAACATTCTACGGATCAATATAAAGAAAGTGTGATTAGTTGATACTAGACAGAAAAGAAACTATTGAAATTTTTGCTGGGGCATCTAATCAGAGAGCTCAAAACATCAAACGGCAGTGTAATTTTCCATGAACAAAGCAAGAGGAAAAGGTTCTACACCTTTGATGGGACAATCTCAACTGCTGGTGAAGGCAGGTGTGGCTCTCTCTCTGGCACAATGTTAACGCAGTGAGCTGCAGCCTTATCATGAGACAGCAAGCCAGCCAGGCACTGCGATAGCAGCGACGGTGACCGCATTGCCCCACTTGTGATATATTTCTGAAATGGATGACCAGAAATTTAGGCCAAGAGAATCGTAATGGCATCAGACTGAAATCAGTTCTCATCCGAAAGCAATTTTACATTTGGACTCATGATTAAAGAAATAAACATAAAGACCTTAAGTTCATAAAGCATAACCATAACCTAGACATACTACACAACAGTCCCGAAACTACAATGGAGAAATATAATATCAGAAATCATTTTTTGCCCCCAGCAATAACTGAATAGGAAAAGAACTGATCCGAGACCTATGCCATCAATGGGGCCTAAATACTGCAGAGCTCTTACAACATTCGAGTAACCCAGAAACAAGCCATACGGCCTTTACTTACTTGAAGGCGAGATCTGAACCCAGACACCGCAGGAAAGTCGAATCACAACATCGAACCCGGAATCCTAGAGACAACTGTTGATTACCAACTACGAAGTGAAGACAGAACAGGCGATACTAGCAGTGCAGCGGAGAACCCAATCGAGAGAAGAATGGGACAAGATAAACTAAAAAAGCTCGATCCGAATCTATGGTTCGGGGACGAAGAGTGCGAGCTGAGGTGAGCTTCCAGTGCGAAACAGTGAAACGCAACGCAAATGCAAAGGCTTGAAGGCTGAGTGGAGATGAAAACATGGTCCATCGATTAAGAAGATAACTACGGTAGTGCCACCGGCTGATTTTAAACCAGGCCTCGCACTAATTATGGGCCTAATCTTAACGGGACGAAGGAAGGAACCAACCCGGCTCGGCTCGGCCCACCGCAAATGTTTGCGCCCAGACATGGCCGGCCACACCGAGACCAACGGGCAGCCAACGCTGCCAACCACGCCCGCATTCCCGGAGCGCGCGGGCACCGGAATTAGGCCAAGGGGAAAGGTCGAGGCAAGAGGGCGGAGGCAGCGAGCACCCGGCGCCTGGCCTCGACGGCGCCATGGGTGGCTGCTACTCCGTCATCGCGGTCACCAGGCTGAAGATGCTTCGCCGCAACCGTGGCGCCGCGGCCGTCCTCCCCATCACCAACGGCGACGACGACCCGTGCTGCCGCTCTCCCGCCAACAACAACAACGCCATCGACGACGACAATAAGGGCACGGGCTGCTGCAGGGCGAAGAGGAGGTGCAGGAAGGACAAGTCGAAGCACGCCTCGATCCTGGGGCCCGACGCCGCCGGCGAGCCGGACTTCGCTCGGCGGTACAGGCTGGGCGCGGAGCTCGGGCGTGGCGAGTTCGGCGTGACGCGGCGGTGCGAGGACGTCGCCACGGGGGAGGCGCTGGCGTGCAAGACCATCCGCCGCCGGCGGCTGCTGCTGCGCCGCGCGGGGCCCGACGCCGTCGACGTGCGCCGGGAGGTGGAGATCACGCGGCGCATGTCGGAGCTCGGGGGCCCCGTGGTGCGGCTCAGCGAGGCCTGCGAGGACGCCGACGGGGTCCACCTCGTCATGGAGCTCTGCGAGGGCGGCGAGCTCTTCGACCGCATCTTCGCGCGAGGGCACTACACCGAGCGCGCCGCCGCCAAGCTCGCTCACACCATCGTCGAGGTCGTGCAGGTAAACATCACTGTATTATCCAACACGTCCACGAATCGCTATGCATTTTTGCAACTTCATGTTATCATATATGCAATCCATTATTTTTGCAGCTGTGCCACGAGAACGGGGTGATGCACCGGGACCTGAAGCCGGAGAATTTCCTGTTCCTGAACAAGTCGGAAGACTCACCTCTCAAGGCCATCGACTTCGGCCTCTCGGTGTACTTCAAACCAGGTATGTATGAGCGTCTTGGTGTGGCAAACGGCACATTGCCTCTTAACATCACCGCAGGATTCTTCATGCTGCCGACCATTCAAAACTAACTACCATGCAGGGGATCGGTTCACGGAAGTGGTTGGCAGCGGGTGTTACATGGCTCCAGAGGTTCTCAACAGAAGCTATGGGCCAGAGATAGACGTGTGGAGCGCTGGTGTCATCCTGCACATCCTTCTCTGCGGCTTCCCTCCTTTCTGGGGAGGTGAATTTGTGCTTCGCCCACACCGTTACAAGTTTCTCCTCCCATCAGAAAGTGCTGATGCCATGTTCTTTCGACAATGACAGATTCCGATGAGAAAATTGCACAGGCAATACTACGTGGAGGAATTAACTTACAAAGAGACCCATGGCACAAGGTCTCCCAGAGTGCAAAGGATCTTATCAGGAAGATGCTTGACCCGAATCCTTCTAACAGATTGACAGCGAAGCAAGTCCTTGGTAAGTGACCTTCAGTAAAGTTTTATGTTAACAAATACAAAATCTAAGGGCAAATAGCAGTCTATTCATAGAAACACCCGCCAATTATTGATGTGTGCCTGATTTATTATTGGCAAAGTTGAAAAAAATGGGAGCCAAACATGTTACATAGTACTAAATATGAGCACTTCCTCCTCTGACAAACAGAACATCCTTGGCTCAAGAACGCTGATAAGGCTCCCAATGTGTCACTTGGAGAGGTTGTTCGATCCAGGCTGAAGCAATTCTCGGCCATGAACAGGTTTAAAAAGAAGGCACTTGGAGTAAGTTGCATATGAATTGTTGTTACTCGCCTTTATTCCTTTTAATGTGACAGACTTCAATGTGATTAATTTGCCAATGACGAATGAAGGTCGTTGCCATGAATTTACCGGCAGAAGAGATCGACAAATATAATGAGATGTTCCAAAAGATGGACAAGGATAAGGATGGTAATTTGACACTTGAGGAGCTGAAGGAGGGTCTCCAGATTAATGGCCATCCTGTCCCAGAGGCAGAGATAAAGATGCTATTAGAAGCTGTGAGTGTTTAGCATCTGTTATTCTCATACAATGTAGAATTAGAACGATTAGGGATTCTGCAATTGCAATTAGAAACAATTGTACAGATGAATTTATCAATATAAAGCCAACACTCGTATAATAACGGCCCAAATAAATCATCACTATAATGTTCTAACTCATCTTTTTTACCAGGGTGACATAGAAGGAACTGGAATGTTAGACTGTGAGGAGTTTATAACAATCTTACTTCACATAAAAAAGATGAGTAACGAGGAGTACCTACCCAAAGCTTTTAAATTCTTTGACAAAGATGGCAATGGCTTTATTGATATGGAGGAATTGATGGAGGCTTTAGGTGATGATGAATTAGGACCCAATGAACAAGTGATTCATGATATTGTTCGTGACGTCGACAAGGATAAGGTATGTAGACTAATAAATTAAAAGCTTCACCGAAATTATTTACTACAAACTTCAAAAGCTCTCCATATTAGCTATTAAAATTAAAATCCTGACACTGTAGTCAACTCTAAACCATTTCCAAAAAATCAAAGGCAGTTTTAGGATGGCTAAACCTCACTTGGTCAGGAAACATTAGATTCCAACTAAGCAAATGAACACCAAGTTCTGTTTGTTTTTTGAAATGTGACACCAACTTCTGTTGTTTGCCACAATTATTAGACCTATTGAGAGTCATTGTGAAACTTTTTACTATATAAAAGACTATATGGATTTCGCAAATACATGGTTATCTCGGCTGACATTTTATACATATAATGAACAGGATGGTCGTATCAGCTATCCGGAGTTTGAATCGATGATGAAAGCAGGAACAGACTGGAGGAATGCTTCTAGGCGATACTCAAGAGCAAATTTAACTTCTCTCAGTCGTAAGCTGTGCAAAGGAACTCTATGAAACAAGAAAGTAGGTTCCAACAGAGCTTATATACTGGCTACATCAGTAGGCAATGTAAAAGCAGGGTTACTGGGTGTGCAGGGCAGCAGAACCACATCTCAGTTGTGTGCTTGACAATTCCATCAAGCAGCAACCCTCTGGCATTGTCTTTTGTACTTGAAGGAAAAATAACTCCTAGGATACACAATCATGACTCAGATATAGACAGATGTAAGGGAAGCGCCAGCATCCATGGAATTTATCAAATTTTGGCATTTACTGCAGTGTCAAATTGAAAAGGGTAACAATAAAATAACAAACAAGAGGCTAAATTCTTAATATTGAGAATAAAATAAAAACCCATGATTGGCTAGAAAGTTCTATGCAATGCCGAGAAAAAGCACATCAATCTCGTCCTATTTCAATTTGAATGCTAAAATGGAGTTCATAGCACTATAAGTGACGAACTCTAAAATGAATTGAGTAATAGACAACACCTAAAAGCGAGGTCTGGGAGAAAACAGATGTCAAGGTACTATATTACAGGTTTTTTTTTTTTAAATAACCAGCATATTAAGCACATGTACCTCAAAATCTGTTTTTGATGGAGAAAGGCGAGAAGTCCACTTTTCCAGGATTTCCAACAATCATATCTGTGACCATTTCAGCCGTCCCTAGAGCCTGATAAAAAATTGGAAGAAGACAATTAACTCTTCTATCTCCTTATAAATAAATAAATAAATAGCATCAAACGTACAAAGCAAAACATGCAACTGTTTCATCTATCTCATTAGAAATCTGGTTCATGTCAATCATCGGTCCAAGTCATTCAACACCAGGGATCAGCTCCTAGAGCTAAGAAGACATGATCGGACAAGCACAACCCAGCATTATTTCTATACAATATCGGTGAGATGCCAGTATATTGGCATTGGATGCAGCTACTTATTCTCTGACTACTAATGTCCAGGAGTGTGATGGTATATCATGCATAGCTGCACAACTAAATAAAAATAATATAAAACAGAAGTAACTGTAGCAAGTTGATGCCATGATCTGGCACTCACCAAAGTCAGTCCACTTCCTTCATGTCCTGTTGCGATTAAAACATTTGGCATATCAGGAACAAAACCAATAACTGGCTTTCCATCGGGCACTGGAAAAGATACAATACAACATCCATTTTTTGTCAATATCACATAATTGGGAAAAAAAGGAATAGCTTTGCAATAAGAATCTCTGAGACTTATCAACATCTCCCAAAGAAAAAGGAGGGTCGGCGCTTACTGTAGGGACGGTGCCCAATTCTGATTTGCATGTTCTTATCGATATCAAGAGGAACGTCTCTCATAGCAGGAAAGAATTCCCCTGCACGTTCCCATATACACTTAATAATGGACTTATCGACCTCCCTTGAAAATCCTTTGAACTCCCGGCTACTTCCTGTAATTTGTAGAGAAGAATGCATGAACCGGGTTCTAGTTTTGATGACACAAAAAAATCACCAAAAGAGGGTTTTCTCATTGGCAGAAGGTAGTGAAAAATTGAACAAACAGGGAAGTTTGTGCTTCATAGTTTACCTAGAACTAAGTTGCCCTTTGAATCTAGCGTTGCAGTCATTGATATGGATGAAGAATCATGCTCATCGTCACCAGAATCTGAAGACATAGATATGCTATCCAACTTAGCAACTTGATGGCCAACATATCCTACCTCCATTAGTCCATGATTTATCTTAACCTTGTCAAAATTTTCCAACACAAGCAGATGACCCTGAATTTGAAAATGTGAGATTGTTGCTTTTATGGTGTTAGATGTTGGGTCAGATAAGATGAACAAAACCATTCTGCAAATACTGAGAAACATATGTCTCCTGAGCACTATTTAGAAGACAAATGTGAATATGTAGTCAACAGAACCACCAGGAATAATTCAATTGATGGCTAGAAAGAGCACAGAGAGTTCACATGATTCTCTTGAGTGCTCCCTGCTTTCCATACTTCATGTGAAAAGCACCTTACAGGAACTTTTATTTACAAAGTATGTAAAATTATTTCAAAGTCATAAAATAAGATATTTCAGCACCAAGTCCACTGTATTATGATGAAAATACTGCATGACAGATAGTGTTTGCCATCTTAAGCAAACATTAAAAACATGCCTAAAAAATATGAAGTCTAATTTCTTTGAACTTATGAAATCAAGTGAACACTTGGTGACCGTATGGGAATCGTAGTAGCATCAACTATGTTTTTAAGGCGATAAGGCGAGGCGTGGCGAGCCACCCCCTTCCAGCCGCCTAGGCACCCATGGCGTGCGGCGAGGCAATGCCTTACCACACACCATAAGGCGAAATTGCACAAAATAAATAGCAAAAGAGTAGACAACATTATATAGAATATTGCGCTAGTGCACAAAATAAGTAGCAGAAGAGTAGACAATATTATGTAGAGTAGTGTGCTAGTGCACAAAATAGTTAGCAAAAGAGTGACTCTGAAGAGTCTGAACACCCTCACTCTCCTATCTCACTCAAGAACCTACTTCTAACACTCAATAAGTCAATAGCCATCATCAAACTCGTCAAGGATGTTAGCAGCTCCAGCTTCTTGTCCAGCATCAGTGGAACCATCACTTGTATCCTCGCAGCCACTCACATCAGCATCATCATGTGGATCATCTTCCTCTCCTTCACTAGTGCAATCTAAGATTTCATCTTCAAGCACCCTTGATGCTGCAGAGTTCCTTGCCGTGAGCCTTTGACAAGGAGCAGAGGAGCCGCTGGACTGAATCGCGCCGCCGCCGGTTGCAGGTGGCACCGTCTCTCCTCTCTCCTCCTATCTTTCCCGCTCTCTTTTTTTCTGATAGCCCGCGCTGCAGGTCCTGGGAGCGGGTGGCTGTCTCTATTGCACCCCTGGCGCCATCAATTTAGTTTGGCGCCACTGATTTCGTTTCTCGCGTGCGCGCCTGGCGCCACCGTTTTCCCGCCAAGCAGGGGGCAAATCACGTTAGGGCGTCTGATATTTTGTTCTGGGCGTCCAATTTTGCTAAGGCGACGCCCAATCGCGCCATGGCGATGCCCTATCCTCTAAGGCGGACGCCATACAGCTTCCTAGCAAGGCGGGCGCGACGCCCCAGCCGAAAAAATGCCTTGTCACCTAGGCGATGCCTTAAAAACAGAGAGCATCAATGCCAAAATTTTCAGAAAACTGTGAATCCAAGAAATTTCCCGTGTACCTTTCGTGGCTTGACAGGAATATCCAATGTTGAAGCAGGTTTTAGAAAATTATGCAATAAGGATCGAGTCCAGGCACCAGAAGCAATTACGATGGCTTTTCTGCCATACAAGATGTTCTGTGAAGTTTGCACACCTTCAACTGCTCCAGTAACCTCTGATCTGCATAGAATGAAATCATTTGTCATTTACCGGTGATGCAGAAAATGAAATGATCTTTGCATCACCAGAAATACATGATGGATAAATAGTTCAATTACCAGTCAGATAGCTTAAAAGTGTATTTCAAGCAATGAACAAAAGTTGTCTAAGGAAGAGACCTGAATACCTTATCAGTGACATGGCAGGATCATTATAGAACTCCACATATCTCCCCTTTGGAAAGTATGAATTATTGGTCTTGCATAAGGAAATGTTAACAATGACTGATCAGCGAGATAGTATAAAACTGCTGCAACTATTACAGAAGAAAACAGAAATTCAGAAGGACAAACCTTTTCAATCAAAGAGACAGCCTGGAATGCATCAATCTGGCAGTCCTGGGGCAAGAACATAGCACCACCGTCTTTTCCAACACTCAGTGCTGGCTCTAATGCATGCAGTGAAGTGGTAGACAGGAATTCTGCCTGTATGCCTGCCTGAGACAGAGCTTTGGTCCTTTCCTCCAATGTGGCCAACTCTTCCGATGTTCTCCCAATTAGTAAGCTTCCTTAACAAAGTCGATAGCGTCATGTCACATTTTGTTCAAAGCATAATTGAAACAGTATTGGTCATATAAGGTTCATGATAAAATGTCTAACGGAACAAGCACAGACAGCATATAACTGCAATCTGCAGTAAGTCTAGAGTCGTCCAAAGTTGCTTCAGTTAGCAACTGTACTAGATTGCAAAAGATGGCACACCTCATAACAAAAGGTTTAATCTACTGACATCATAGCACTCCAATTACTAAAATTTATTCACCAACATTCAGATAAATCAGACTAACAGGCATCATACACTAAGACGTAAACAGTAAAACAACAGCAAATCCAGCATTGTTGTACCTGTCCTCATCCAACCCAGCCTCTCCCGCGCACCACCACCTCCCAGGCTGTCAACCTCAGCCGCGAGCTCCTCCCACAGCTGCTTGCTCCGCACCGCCAGCTCCCAGGTGTCACTCCCGGGCGTCCGGTGAGACATCCATATGTACCCCTGCCCTGCGAAGCACAAACCCGGACACCACACCCTAGAGCGTCACGTTCCAACTCAACAAGGACGCGTAAACACAGAAAGGAGAGAGATTTTTGGTATTATGACCACGAAACCAGTGGGCTTCTGCAGAATGACCACGAAACCATGGGCTTCTTTAAAATGATCACAAAACCGTTGTCTTCACTGTAAAATAACCACGACCAATTTTTTGGACCAAAATACCCACACCCCTTCTTCTTCCTCCCTTCCTCTCTCTCTCTTCTCTCTCGGCTCTCTTCTCTTTTCTCTCTCCCCGACGGGCTGCCGCACCGCCTCCCCGGACGGGCTGCCGCACCGCCTCCCCTACACGCCCCCCGCCGGCCACCGCACGCCGTCCGCGCCTCCCCCGCGCCGCCTCCCCTGCACGCCCCCCGCCGCCCACCGCGCGCCGTCCGCGCCTCCCCTACGCGCCGCTGCGCCCCCTCCCATGCACGCCCTCCACACGCCGCCACGCCACCTCCCCTAACGCCCCCCCCCCCCCCCCCCCCCCCGCCGGCCACCGCGCGCCGTCCGCGCCTCCCCCAGGCGCCGCCGCACCGCTTCCCCCGCGCGATGCCTTCCCCGCTCACCGTGAGCACTGCACCGGCGGCAACACCTGCAGGCACACGACGCACCAAGGTCGCCACAGGAAGAGGCCGCCCAGGGACCCAGCAGCTTCCACTTCCACTGGCCCAGAACGCTAGCGCCCTCGCGGCCGCCTTCCGGCGAGCCCCTGCTGGCCATGTCCGGGAGAGAGAAGAGAGAAGAGAGAAAGAGGGAGGGAGCAAGAAGAAGGGCGTGGACATTTTGATCCAAAAAATTGATCATGGTCATTTTACAGTGAAGATAACGATTTCGTGGTCATTTTAAAGAAGGCCACGATTTCGTGATTATTCTGTAGAACCCCACCGGTTTCGTCGTCGTAATACCAAAAATCTCGAAAGGGGAAGCGCGTGTGCGTACCTGCGCCGGTGGCGCCGGAGCAGGGGACCGCGGCATCAGCGACGGCGACGGAGAGCGGGGTGTGGAGGAGGAGGTGGCGCGCAATGGCGAGCCCCACGATCCCGGCGCCCACGACGACGACGTCGTGGTGGGAAGCGTCGCCCGGCTGGGACTGCTGCGACCTGGGCTGGAGCGCGAGGAGCGGGCGCCCGCGCCGAGGCCCGCGGTCAGAGAGGCGGAGCAAGGCGCGAGACGACGGCAAGGGAGCGAAGGAGAGCGCGGGGGTCGGCTTCGGAACCGCCGCGAAGGCGGTGGCGGCCTCCATAGGAAGCGGGCGCTGGAGACTGGAGCAGCGGAGGCGGAGAGGGAGGCGGCCGCCGATCGAGTGTAGAGGTAGGTGGACGGAGGAGTGACAAGTCAACGGTCGTACTGTGGGCTGTGGCTCCACATTGCTCTGGTCGACATTTACCTCGTCGTAGAGCACTCGTGCTCTGGCTGCGTCAGACGTCCGGCAGCCGCAGTTTCAGCTCCGAGACAATCATGTATGCAAAAGAGCCGCCCAATTTACATGAGGGTGAGAATACACCATCCTTGATGAAACTGGTTATCCTGCTCTGAGGTGGCACGACAATGGTTTTTACATCATGGACGAAATCAAACCCCATAAACACAAGGTTATGTTGGGTTTCCTTGCACAATCTTACCCATTGGGCTTGTTCGGCAAGGCTGAGCAAGGCAAACCTTGATACAGGAGACCAATTTTGAGCTATCTCAAAAGCATGTGGGAATCAAATGTGTTTACTTCTCCTCTATCCTTATCAAATTATAAGAAGTGTACATCAACAAGTTCATCTTTACACCTTTAAACATGAGGTTAAGGTTAATCAGCGGCTCTAGATCTAGCGGCTGTAATCGTCACTCTCGCTTCTCTTCGAATGACTATGGTGGCCGTGATGCCGGCGGTCCCTGTGCTTAGAGTGTCTGCTCTCATGTCTCTGCTCTCTGTGATCCCGGTGCTGACGGTGCTGATCAGGGCTGTGCCCGGCTTCAGATGAAGTTCTCTCTCTTCTGTAGCTACCATCCCCCTCGGCTAGAGATACTTCGCCTGATTCTCGGCTTCTTCTCCGTTTGCGATGACTATCGTCGTATATCATTTTTTTTCTGTGTCCGCTGTACCTAATTTCCTCCTGGGTTATGGATGACATTTGACTTCTCTTGCTCTGTGATTCTTCTCGTCGGTCACGACTGCTTTTCCTCCTGTGGCCATCATCTTCAATTGGACTTCTCTGCCTTCTGTGGCTACTGTCATCCACCCTGTCCCTGGATCGTCTCCTCGGAGGTGAATCTTCTGTGTCGATGTTACTGCTTTTCCGTCTGGGTGGCGGTGGAACCTGTGATAGGTGCCTCAGTAAAATCATTTCACTAGTAACAGTAAGCAGTCAGGTCATAGGCATTAGCCAACCAACCCCTTTCCCCAACAATGTTTAACAAAGGCACAAAGCCAATAAAATCATTGGACACATCAAACATGCTAATGAAAACATGCAACTGTCACAGACAGGTTACTATTCTCCATTTGTCAGTGTGTAATATGGGTTGGGCAATGACAATGGCGAACAAATTGTCATGGTGAAGTGTACATGTAAGAAAACAAGGGTCTTCCTTTCTGCCTAGTGTTCCATTCAAAATATCCTAACTGACCACAAATTTTAACTCTCTTATTGCTCTTTATCCCTAAATGATGTCTTGGATACAAGCCATGGATTCAGATTTCTCATTTTGGGCATGTGAAAATGGATTATTGAACATAATAAATTATTAGGCTCTCTAGGCTGGTAGCGTAACACTTCATGTCACTAATGAGCCATACTCCCTTCTTAACAGTTAGAGCAGTTTTTTTTTTTTAACAAAAGAATGCAATAAGAGAGAGCTACCTGGAAACGGGTCATATACCGCCCTTCAGGTGGTGGTGGGATCCCAAGCTTCTTCAATTCGTCATAAGGAATAGGTCTCCTGTTATGTTAAAAATAATAATGTTAGACACAATACCCTCAGTTATAATGACACCCTGTCATAAGAATAGTGTGTTTAAAATGTCTGTCCATACAAGGGAGCACGGAATGGTCTCTCTCGACCTCCAAACCGCAGCTGACCAGATTCTTTCTTTCCTCCAAGCCCTCCTCCTATAGAAAAAGGCCATTCAAAATAAAGATTGACACAAGGAACTGTGAGTTAAACAATACTTGAGTAGGGAACAAACCTAGCCTCCTTGGTATCCATCCAGGCATAAGCTGTTGCCTGTAGTAATCCACAATCACTTCACTACCATCAATAATGGAATGGTGTGCATCCTTTAGGACAAAAGCAGTGACACTAACATTTAGCATAACAAATATTCCAAATGCAGCAAAAATTAGTCGTTTGGAAACTTAATAGTCTAGAGGATACCTCATAGGCTCGGCGCATCTCTCTGTCAGTTTCATACTCAACAAAAGCATATCCACGAGATGCACCAGTAACTGCAAAGAAGTTTGATTAATAAAAAGCAAACTAAAGTAGCAAGCAAAACTCAATGAAAGCATAACCAAGTGAAGCACCAGAACTGCAATTTTAATATTAATCAAGACAAACTAAAATAGCAAGGAAAAACGTAGGCTATGTGGGCAGTTGCTCATGAAGTGCCATCATTTGATATCTACTAGAGATTCATGACACTGATTCAAGATTCAAGGAAACAGGGAATAGTTCTGGGATGACTGTAAATGAAGAACTCGGTGCTACAAATCGCATCTGCATGAGAATCTATGCAAAAGCAATTCCTCACCAATGTCGCGCACCAGCCGCATGCTTTTCACCCTCCCGTACCTGTTCATCGCCTGCATCCAGCAAGAAGCAACCATTCCCCAACCATGAGCCAAAGGCAAATCCAGCCCACAAGCACAAGAGCGGTTCCAGCGAGATAGCGCACCTTGCGGAGCGTCTCTTCGTCGGTCTGGCGCGAGAGGTGTCCAACGAAGACCGTGCAGTAGGGGTCGCCGGTGGCCTTGGGGTCCCCGAACGGGTCGTCTGCAACGAAACGAGCTCATTATAAGGCGGCAAACATAAGAATAAGCGCGGCGAGAGACGGGATGGGAGAGCGCGCACAGAGGCCGGCTTGGGAGCAGATGAGGGCACGCAGGACGGCGTTGTCGTGGGGCGCGATGTCCGTGCCGTCGATGCTGCCTGCCTGGATCGGGTGGTACTTGTCCGCGTAGAACACCGCGTTCGTGCTGCCGCCGCTCATCTTGCCCCCGCAGACGCTTTCCGCCGCGCGCCTCCTGCCGCCGGCGGTGGAGACCTGGAGTCGCCGCAGCGGCGGAGAGGGGATGGGTCGGCGGCGAGTAGGCTCGGCCCGTTTATGTGATGGGTTTGACTGTTTGAGTGCTTCTGACGGGAACGGGCCCAAATTCAACAGGTAGAGGTAGGTGCTATTGGGCTTGGGCTTGGGCTTCTCCGCTTCTCACTACGCGTGTTTGTTGGCTGGGCCTGGCCCGGAGGTGGATGCAGGCCCAGCAGAGCTTGCTCTACAGATGTAGGCTGCGGTGTTTGGTTTCATCTCAGTTTTTTTTTTCAAACTGTTTCATCTCTGATTAATCGGACTGAGCACATGTTTCATAGGCTGGATTTCACCTTGAGCTGCATGTTACACGGATCTGGTGATCTTGTTCAACATTGATGAGGTTACATCTCATAATTTGTTATAGTGCAAATATTACAGTATATAGAGTAAAATAAATGGCAAATCACTAATCCATAACTTATTTCCAGTAAACCAAAATAGTAAGTATATATCAACAAAGCTGAACTACGTCAACAAATTATCGAGCAGAGCTTCTTTCATGAACAATATTTTATAAAACTTAGTATAATAGTTACATTGTTTTAATAAAAACAATATATACCTCAAAATTGAACTGCTATTACAACATTCATTTCGCTCAGCTAAAAATCTAGCAATTTGCTGTAGAGGATCATCTTTTGATCTTTCTTCTTGGAGCATGATACCACTACTTGTTGTCCATTGATTATTCACAATAGCATAAATAAGAAAAACAAGGTCATAAATTTATGATAATTGAACTCAGAATGTGACAACATCACTTGATCTTTTTCCTTGGAGTATAATAGAACAACATGTTAAAAACAAATGAAAACGATAGCATGATAACAATAATAAATTAATATGAAGACATGAGAGAAACAGTACAACAAACAATAAGAATCATGGGCAACACAAGTGAAAAAAAGAGGAATATGTCCATTGTGGACCAAATGATCATCATATAACATGTCATTAAGATCACAGTCCTAATGCTGAAGTCATCATCAAAGGCAACATGATAAGAAATAACCATTCAAAGGAGATCACCAGGCTCAAATCATTTTCATCACAGGCTATAGCTTCAGAACCTCAATGTCAAAAAATTTCATCACAAGCAACAAGTCAAAATCCAAGGCACCAAAATAAAAAACCACGCATATTCAAAATAGAGCACAATCTAGTATGTCATGACTGCCACATCCAAAGGCTATTCCTCCTCTGGCATTACAGCAAGATCAGCCAAGGTGTGGACTGCTTAGAGTATACAAAATTCATCATTGATTGCAACTAGATATCAGTCATTGATTAAAAAAATCATAGAAATGAGCACGAACATGTCCTAATTAGTGAGGAAGAACAATGAAAACTACACTACTAACCAAACCAACATGAAATCCTAACATCCAGGAAGGAATAACAAAAGAAAGCACCAAATATCAATAGATCCTTGGCAAAGGCAACCATACATTGCAGATCCACTGAGGAATCACAATGGCTGATATAAGAACCTCCAGATCTACAAGATAGGGAATGGATCCAACGACGGGATGGGTTGACCTTACCATTTACAGTGGGGAGGAAGGGTCAAGAGGAGAGGAAAAAGTGAGGTCACTGGAGCCCGAGAGGAAGGATAGGAGCTAAGGTCATGGGAGAGGAAGGGGCAGGGTCATCAAAGAGGAAGGCAGCTTGTTGTCGTGCCCCTTCCTTGTCACTGATCGTGAGAGAGGGAGAGAGCAGAGAGGTGAGTGGAGCGGAGCGAGCGAAGGTGGGTGAGGAAGGGACAGGGTCATCGAAGAGGAAGGCAGGAGCTCATCGTTGTGCCCTTCCTTGTTGCCTAGAGAGCGGTGACGGGAGAGGAAGGGGCAGGGTCATCAGTGAGGAAGACAAGAGCTTGTCACCTCGCATGAGGGAGGGAGAGAGAGTGGAGAGGTGAGCTGAGCGGAGTGAGCGGAGGCGTTGCGGTGCAAATGACCGTACGAGGTAACCCTAGTGCCCTAGGCTAGCTCTGTCGGGTCTTTTTGTGCATCTCCTGGTGCAACCTCATGGGCCACAACAGTACTGACCGAGTCTGGCTTGGGAGCGAAGCCCAAATCCTGTGTTCCTGTCGAGCTAGGCTGCAGGGGTCTACTAGACTGGAGCCAGGCCCAACAACCACTCCAGGCAACCAAACACAGTGAGGTTGCATCACTTGGGTCTGGTTGGGGCTTGATACAGGCAACCAAACACATCCTAATGTAGTTCATTTGTCGTGGTGTCAAAGCTCTTGTCCTTGCAGCAATGTGGGCATACTTCTGCTAAAGAAAATCCAATATGAGCATACTCGAGTAGACACATTTTTTGGAAATCAAGGATTTTCTCACAAATGTTATTCATGAGAAGAGATCATCCAATAGGGATTAATTTAGTTAGGAGTGTGTTTTATGGGTTTATGGCGATGTTGACACGCATATTTGGTTTCTAGATGTGTCTCGTGGCATGTGTAATTCATATAATAACTCTTTAATTTAATAATAAAGAGTAGGTTCATAGTCAATGTACACAATGCATTTTCCTATAATGTAATTTCTTACGTCTTGAGAAGTTCACATTCCTGAGATGTGAATGTAAAATTAGAAGTCGTGATGTAGATTGAAAATTGAAAGCTTCATTTTTTTAATCTAATTTTGTATTATCTTTCTCCTGCAGATATGTTATCTTAGGGCACGTTTGGTATCTTGCATGTTATGTGCAACGTGTCTCTGCATGGAACACCATTATTTTGTTTGTTATGATTTGTTGCCTGGATGGCTTTATGGCCTGGCTCTAGCGATGCAAAAAGTGCCTCTATGCCTACACAATTGCGGTGGGATACCAAAATAAAATCATTTCTATGGAACCAGAGGCTTACATGACTCAGAACTTAAGGCCACATGATCTATTGTAGCCACCATACAACACCAATAGCCTCCATCCATATATGATGTAACATCCCACCCCTCTGAGGCCGGACCCGGTTACACCTGACAGCTCTCTAGTACCTCAAGACTATCCTTACAGACCAACACATGTCTTTTCTACGTACTTTGTCCTCACTCGTGCGCACTCGGGAATGACTTTCCGGTCGGTCACCCATCCCTAAATTGCTTCAGGCCAAGCACGCTTAACCTCAAAGTTCTTTTGGGGATTAGCTTCCGGAAAAAAATTTGCAACTTATTGATATGAGTATTCTATCAATTCTATTAAGCCTTGGGCCAGGATATTACACTCTCACTCCCTTAGAAGATCGACGTTCTCGTCAATCAACCCCAAGCCAGGAACATCCTCTCTTGGCCACGTCCGTGTGCTCAGTGCTAGCGCATGTGCCATGCCGTGTGACCACACCGGGCTCACACCAGCCATGCACACCATGCCTGCGCAACTGCGACCCCACGCGCTCGTGAAACCGCGAGAGTTGGCTCTAATACCAACTGTAATATCCCGCCCCTCCGAGGCTGGGTCCGCTTACACCTGACAGCTCTCTAGGACCTCAAGACTATCCTCACAGACCAACACATATCTTTTCTGCGCACTTTGTCCTCACTCGTGCGCACCCGAGAATGACTTCCTGGTCGGTCACCCATCCCTAAATTACTTTAGGCCAAGCACGCTTAACCTATAAGCTTCCAAAAAAGAAGTTGCAACTTGTTGATATGAGTATTCTATCAATTCTATTAAGCCTTGGGCCAGGATGTTACATATGGGTCATTGGTTGTCGATGTTTCGTATCACTGACAAGTAAATTTATTTGGGAATTGCGCGTTTAGACTCAGATGGTTCATAAGAGGTGGATATAAGGGAGTTATACTGGTTCGGAGAGAACCCCTACGCCCAGTTTGGGCTGCTCGTATTACTTACGAGGGGGTCGTACGAGGAAGGTACAATAATGGTGAGAGAGGAGCGAGATGCAAATCTCTGTGCGTGTAAGAATATGTGCGTGTGAGAGAGCAAATTTTTCCTAAGTGTGGAGTCGTCTTGAGGAAGGAGAGGACCTCCCTTTTTATACCTAATGGGTTGGGCCTATTTAGAGAGAGAGAGAGAGAGAGAGAGTCGTGAGTGATGTGGTCTTTGGTCACCATGGGCCTTGCTTTTCAAGGATTTCTATCGCTGCCATGCTGAGTCGATGCTCCCTGGCTCCTGTTGATCAGTCTGGATCAATTGCCACTATAACGGGCATCACAGGCATGACATGCTTGTGTCGTTGATCGCAATGATGAGGCATGTGATCACGTCCCGTAGGACAATGATGACGCTAGGGGTGAGTTTATAGGACGATATGACTTGCCATCACTGTAGCTGCACGCCCGATATGGCATTTAAAGCGTGCTAGAGAGTGGTTGTTGACTTCCCGTCCCGCTCAACCCCTTACCGCCCGGGGTCGAGCGTGACGAGTGGGTGTCGACCTCTGACTCGAGGTCTTGAATTGCATTGTTTAGCGTTTGTCGAGATAGCAGCATTGGTTGCTCTTTCGTTACTCCTGCGTGATGTAGCACTACTGTGCTCCATCCCGTCTAAGTGGTGTGGACCACTGATAGGGTGAGTGCTGCAGCTTGGGAGGCCAGTGACACTATGCGCGCACGACATGATTACACTCGTGGAGTAAGCGTTCTTATCGTCTTGGTCGCTCGACTCCAGTCGTGAGGGTCGTGCGAGGCGACGTACGTTCGTCCCCAACTATGGGGTTCGAGCGAGGCGAGGTGGACTCAGGTCCACTCACATAGGGTCGGACAGGATGTGGTTCACTTGGTTCTTCTGTTAGAGCCCCTAAGGTTGCACTTCTTGGCGTGTTTAGCCACCACCATGTGTCATGGCTGACATCTATCCCCGACATCGGTGGACCGAGTGGAATTTGGATGAGTGTTGAATTCTATCATTCGACCACAAATCCAAGTTAAGTTGGACTTAACTTCCATACAGTTAGACTACAAAACACCTATAATGCACGTCAGGTTCATCGGGGCAACCAATCACGTCCTTACAAAATAATGTCAGGTCGAGAAAGGTGTTAGATTAGGGTGCATTTGCCCCCTCCAACACCTCTTATCTCATACTTATGCTGTTTCTCGTTCATGCGATTAGTCTTCTTGATCCGTGTGGGGCAATTTATTGGCAAGGTTCCAATATTTTGGTATTGGTAAAAATGTCTTTAATCTATTGAGGAGGTACTAAAGCAAAGGTAGGTGAAGAACTAAAAAATGTATTAAAAAAATCTCAGAGAAGGAGTCACGAGTTCAAGTAACCACATGTTATATACGTGAGTTCAAACCATAGCCACCTCTTTAGTTTTGTTGATGCAGCTCATCCTCGTCATGTTTGCCGACGCAACAAAGCTCTCTACAGGCTTAAACAGGCACCAAGAGCTTGGTACAGTCATTTTCATACCTTCATCCTTTCAGTTGGGTTTCGTGCTTCTCAGTGTGACACTTCTCTATTCATATACAAGCTTGGCGATGAAGTAGCTTACTTACTCTTGTATGCTGATGATACCATTCTCACAACTTCATCTAATGCACATCTTCAATGGATCATTCATTCCTTGCAGCATGAATTTGCTATGATAGACCTCGGTACTCTACATTACTTTTTGGATGTTTCTACACATTGCTCCAGCACTGGTTTCTTTCTCTCTCAGACCACATATGCTGCCGAAATTCTTGAGAAGGCCAAGATGACTGGTTGCAACCCGTGCTCCACTCCAATTGAGGCTCGTGCCAAGCTCTGTGCTACCAATGGGCCATCAGTGGCCGATGCCACCCAATACAGAAGTCTCGCTGGCGCTCTACAGTACCTCACCCTCACTCATCCTCACATTGTTCATGTCGTCCAACAGTTTGCCTGTACATGCATGACCCTAGAGAATCGCATTCTGCCCTCATCAACCGGATACTGCGCTACATCAAGGGCACTATGGCATACGACCTTCATCTCTTTTCCAGCACCTCACAAGACTTGGTTGTGTACTCGGATGTCGATTGGGCAGGCTGCCCGGACACTCGTCGATCAACTTCAGGCTATTATGTGTTCCTTGGAGACAATCTCATATCATGGTCCTCTAAACGGCAACACATTGTCTCCCGCTCTAGTGCTGAACTGGAGTATCGAGGAGTTGCAAATGCAGCTGAAGTTTGCTGGATTCATCAGCTCCTAAGTGAGCTTGACAAACCACCATCCCGGGCTACTATGGTGTATTGTGATAACATAAGTGCAGTTTTTCTCTCCACCAACCCAGTTCATCACCAGCACACTAAACACATGGGGATAGACTTGTATTTTGTTCGGGAACGTGTTGCACCTGGTGACATACGTGTTCTACATGTTCCCACATCTCTTGAATATGTGGACATCTTTACCAAGGGACTGTCTATGGCTGTATTTTCTGACTTTCGAGCCAGTCCGTTCCTCTCCCGGTTGACACTGCAGGGGGGGGGGGGGAGGGGAGGGTTACACTATATGTATAATTGTGTTATATGTTGTATTACTTGCACAGCAAGTCCACCCCTGTATATTGTACTCTATATAAACGTAACAATCAGTAGAGAAACCCATCATGGTATTCCTCCCATATTCTATCTCTCACAGCCTTAAACCTGTAGGCTGTAGCCCGCCTTAGTACACGTTCTTAAGCAAACCCACAGGGATTACGCATTCAAAAGTCATTCTAGCTGGATGTTCCTGGCTACCAGACGCAAAAATGTCAACTTGCATATTATTGGACGATTTGCACAACCATTATCTGTACCATTATTCAGGGTAAACTTAAAAGCATGTGACACGATATGGAGTGAATTTATACTGCATTGGTGTGAGTAGAAATTTTGTGGAATGAAATAAACTGACATTTTTGGACATGAAGAAGAAACTTCCATCTCAGCATAGCGAGATTGACAAGACCACATGTTAATACAACGAAATAGCTGATATGGCAGTAGCATAATCACTGGCCTTTGTTCTGGGTAATAGTTATCTACATAGCTCTCGTGCTGACTAGGTCAGTGTAAATGTAACAACTGATTTCATCAACTATTCACTGACCTCATGCTGCCACGCCTGATTAAAAACTTCTTACAAAACAGCACACGAAGATTCGACAAGTTTAAATTATCAGTAGAGACACGTTAATTATGAGAACGCTTGCTGAATCTCTTGCACCAGCTCTTCGGCACTGAGATCACACTCGATTCCAATCTGTGGAAAAGATCGATGAAATGTAAGTGAAATTAAACAGTTATGATAAGCGAAGAGGAGTTAAATGGTAACAATGAGCTACTGACCCAAGACGGTTTCAATTGTATTGGTGGTTTCACTTTCACACATGTATGCATTGTACCACGAGACCAAAAAACTTACTGCACACAGTGAACGACAGAAATCTACACCACTTCAGTACTTAGTACTTACACAATGTGTGTATAGTGTCGTCAGTTTGAGAGAATGCTATACACAGTACTACCGGTTTATTAATTACCCATGCTGTATGTATAGTTTAAGAGAACATGACGCCGATGTCTGATCGAGTACTTGATATCCTACCACGTTTATGGCCAGTGCAACTTCAATATGAACTCCACTGGGTGTTTAGATTGGGGAAACAAGAACAGAAACGGGGATTGGGTTCATAGGTGGAAGACACGAAAGAGGTTCAGACAACTGTTCAATCAATCTATGCCCTGGAGGGCCGCTGCTCCGCGCCTGTGTATAGTCTCGATCATGCGAGAATCTTGTTGACCATCGTGGCCGGCGGCAAAGCCCAGAGCCCACATGCGGATCCAAGCTAATTAGGCACACTCCTCTAGCACTTATTACTACATGGGAAGTCGTTCACATGAAACAAGTGCGCTTCACTACCTATATTAGTGGTGCCCAAGTACTGTTCACCCACTGAACACTGCGCGTGTCTGCGTCCATAAAAGTGTTAGGCCCCATGTGTACCGCGAGATCTTGGAATTTAGTTTAATTAATGCTGAATATGAGGACAGGAAGTACGTGCAGGACAAATTAATTAAACGAAAAGGAGGCGGTGCACTGATGCGCACCTTGATCGTGAACGAGTTCACGGCCGTGTCGTCGACGGTGCTGATCTTGGCGTGGAGGATCTCCAGCGCCCGGCCCTCCAGCGCCGCGATGACCTTCACCGCCTGCCCCGGCGCGCGCTGCGACACCGTCTTCACCACCAGGTTCGCGCCAGAGAACTCCACCTTCACTTCTGGGAGGCCGGCCCCACCGACAGGCTGTAGCTTGTTGTTGGCTGTCGTGTAGGAGCAGAGCTCGGCGGCGATGGCGTCCAGCGACGACGGCAGGTAGGACGACGCCGCCGCCCCCGACTCCTGAGACGTCGGCGTCATCGCCGGAGACGCGTACGCCGACGAGCTCGCCGGTGGTAGAGGCAGAGGCGGTAGCGGCAGAGACGGCTGCCTGCAGAGCTTGTACGGGCTGCTTGGCGTCGGTGGTGTCCTCGGGCTGATCGGGAGGACGGCGGGCCGTGGGCTCATCGGCGGCGTCGACTTGAGCGGCAGCGGCGGGCGTGGGCTCAGCGGGGGCCGTGGGCTGCAGCACGCCGGCGGGCGTGGGCTTAGGACCAGCTGGTCGGTGTAGGCCTTGCGCTGCTTCTTGGCCTCCAGCGACTGCAGCAGCTGCTGCAGCTCCTTGATGTAGTCCACCACCCCGCCTATGATGGATGCCTGGTCACCCTAATAATACACAAACGTAACATACAGGTTACAAACATGTGTGTGTGTGTGTGTGTGTGTGTGTGTGTGTGTGTGTATGGACAACGGCATCGCATATATCACGTTGTGAAAATGAGATCGATGAGCGTGCTTCAAATCATTGTGAAATAATAAGCTAATGTAGTAGGTGCTATATAGATTTCACAGTTTTCCAGGGTAGCTTTAGCCTCTATAGGCGATCCTCGGGCCACTTCTAGCTGGGACCAAGGTCTATAGGGATTGTGGTAGTGGTAGATGAACAATAGTGGTTGTGCTACGTAATAGAGGAACATGGAGTAGTAAATGATTGCACAGCCCTATGACACTATCTCTGGACATGTAGTACATGAACGAATCAATCATAAACAAAACTGAATTGTTATCATCATTATTCTATATCAGATCAAGCTACCAAGTGCTTCTATATTGCATATACAGTAGATAGAATAGAACAAGTTCCTTTGATGACGCATAGACTATCTAGCAGCGGTAGAAATTTTACGTATTGTATAGAGCTAGACAATGGACGATGATCTTACTCGCTTGACGTAGAAGCATGGCATGAGCGACCGCAGCACGGCGAGGTGTTCGTTCATCTGCTTCCGCCGGTTCCGCTCTACCGCGATGTGCGACGCCCCCGCCACGGCCACCGGGGAACATCTCTTCTTCTTTGCTGGCTCCTGCACCATGCTGCCGTCGTAGCCCCCCTGATGAGGCCGCTTATTACCGTTCGCCGCAGCCACTACCGACTTGGGCGTCACGGCGTCAGAAGACGACAGCGCCGCCTCAACGCCGCCGCCGCCACCACTGACGCAGTCTTCCCACGCCTCGAGGATTCCGAATAAGTCCTCGGCGTCGGACGGATGCTGGAGCTCGCCGTCGACGTCCGCGAAGAGCTGATCGCACAGTGCCTCTGCCATAGGTGATTGATGAATGATGATGCTCTCGTCTAGCTCGCTCGCTCGTACCACTCTATGCAATGCAAAGTGAGGCACAGAGTTGTCTCTACTCTAGGCGCGTTGGACGCGAATGGTTGGAGAGAATGTCTGCGTGAGCGAAAGAACCTCGGCGAGCTAGCTTCTTTTAAGCTCGCCTACGTTTGAGAGAGAGAGAGGACGACCGTTGCGTATTCGCCGATGGGATGGTCATGAGGATGGTCGACGGGTCATAAATAAGACGGCTGGGGAGCACGTATATGCATGAGTATTGAATGCGCATTGAAGTGGGGGGAGGGCCCACGAACTGGGCTTTGGCCATGCTCGGTGAAAACTTTAGAGAGCTGGCCGTCTGATCATCGGGGCTCTGGACGCTCCCGGGAAAAGCATGGATGTTGCAGGGGGTGTTGTTCTTCGATGATCTTTTGAGTGTTGTTTTGTGGGAAACACGGGCGATTGTGGAGTGCTAACTGAGCTACATAGGTTAGGTTCCTTGTTCTCTCACCCTCATACGGCCATATGAGATCTCTGGTTAATGGAACTGCAAATAAACCGCCTCAACTCTATAATGAAGAAAATTTATTGATTGAAGAAACCAAGAAAATTTTCCACCTAAAATCTTGATCGTTACTTCTTCGCACAAAGGACTTCTTCAGCAAAAAGTTCCAATATACCGAGACTTACCGTCATCTATCTATCAGTTCAAGGTAACAGAAGACATGGCCTGCTCCCTGCATGACACACGTACATGAGTACAATCCATGGCCCTTGAAGCGACTACGACGTCGATCCATTTTCGACTATGAAATACTTACCTTTCGGGTATCCATAGATATGTCTAAGTCGGCAACCGATCGGATATCTCACCAATAAGGGAACCGACTGAGTCGGCTTGGAGCATAAAGCAATTAGAGATAGAATTTCTATGTAAATCCTTGTTGACTACGAGTAGGACTCTTTATGTATTCCCTGTCGACCGGATATATAAGACGGCAGGGAACCCTCCATCGAGGACAAGAAATTACAAGCAATATAATCCACAAAACACAGGACGTAAGGTTTTTACTCTCATCGAGAGGGCTCGAACCTGTATAACTCGACGTCTTTTGCAACCATCATAATTCTTAGTCTCGATATAGCCCTATAAATATATTGCCGAGATCAAGTCTCGACAGTTGGTGCGCCAGGAAGGGGACAAGGCTCATTGGGAATCTCCGTCGACTACGATGTCCGAAACTCCCAACATTCAGTACTCGTCGGACTTCAAGATCTCCTTCGGATCGCTCTACTTCATCGTCAACACCAACGGAGAGCTAGATCTAGAAAACCACCGATCCGACTCGACCGTAGCCAGTTCTATGGCGCGATCACCGAGCTTGTCAGATTTGATCCTAGCGTTGGCTGCACTCGGATTCAGCGAAACAGACCTATCCTTCGGGTACGACACAAAGTCGGTCCGTTCCTCTGATGAGGATTCGGTCGGATCTGCCTGCTTATACCCTCTGACCGTGAACATGGTCGATATAGAGGAGAATCCATCAGGAGACAATGATGAGGAGGGTGACTGCGAAGACGGTCACAAAGAAGATGGCCACGCAGAAGAACGCGCAGAAGAAGGCCACAGAGAAGAAAACCTCCAAGACAACAACTTATCGGAAGGACATCGTCGCCGACCGAGAGGATCGCGTGGATCCTGCCTTGCACGCCGACTGGACCTTGGGCCTGAAATCGAAGTAGACGACGTGAAGGTCTACAACACCCCGCGGAACAAAATCACCGAGGCTAAAACATTGCTCAGCACCTTGATGGTTGACGTAGCATACCAAACCCCCACGATGCAGATTGCGATGGCTATTCTCAAGGCCGCTGCAGCCCAAGATGCGGCCAGGGACAAATCACAGTCGATGGCCAGTTCCAGTCACGCGACATCACGTGGTCAACGAAGGCGTGAGGATCTGAGAAATTCTCTCAGCATCCACGACGGTCGGGATACCATCAACTCCCATTACGAAGAGAGGGCTCGGGACGACTGACGCCACGAGGAGGTGCGCCGCGATCGAAGGACCAACAACCGACGGGAAGACCGACGCGATCCACCTCCAAGAAACAAACGTGACGACCGACATCGACGTGACGATCGGGACCGGCGCGAGAATCGTGATGGAGATAATTGGCGTCGTCACCATGATGACGATGTTGAACCACATAATAATTGTCGCTCATCTCCATCCCTTGACCGACATAGAAGGTCAACTACTCCGAGCGATGAAGAATTCAACGACATCAAGGGCTATGTACCTGAGCTTCGCATAGCCCGATGGTCGAAAGGATTCAAGCCGGTTCCCATAAAAAAATACAATGGTCAGAGCAACCCTCAAGAGTGGCTGCAGCTGTATAGTATAGTGATTCGGTCAGCCAGGGATGATACCTTCGTGATAGCCACTTACCTACCGATCTGCCTTGATCCGGCTGTTCGGATTTGGCTCACATCTCTTCCACAGAAATCGGTCACCTCTTGGGGAGACCTCAATAGGAAGCTCATAGAAAGTTTCCAAGCTACTTGCAATCGTCCGGGCAATCACTTTGACCTCAGTCGGATCAAGCAGAAGTCTGACGAGCCCCTACGCGACTACATCAAGCAGTTCTGCACTAAGAAGACCGAGATCCCTAATGTCCCAGACCAGCAGATCATCACAACCTTCCAAGGAGGCATACGCAATGATGACCTGGTTTGGGAGATCGGTTGGAGGAATCATGACCTCAAGTTGACCGCTTGGGAGTGCTTCGAGATCGCTGATAAGTTCACGTCAGGAGAGTCGGCGCTGGATGACATCCATGGCAAAGGCAAGGAAAGGCGCTCGGACAAGCCGGAGTCCTCCAAGAAGGACAAGAAAAGGAAGTATGAGAACATGGTTTCTGCGGTAGACCGATCCCAGAAAAACCCTCGAATGAACCAGCAGACCATGGACGACTTGCTAAGTGGCCGGTGCCTATGGCACCTAAAGGGGAACCACAAAGCAAAGGACTGTTACCGACTAAAGAGCTTCGCGATTGCCACGCTCAAGGTGGCCAAGGATCCGCCAAGGTGCAGTGGCAAAGACAAGGCTAAAGACAGTGACAACAAGGATGAAGAAGGAGAGTTCCAAGAGCCCCGGAAGGAAGTCAACTTCATCTTAGGAGGCCCGAATGCCTACGTGTCCAAGCGCAAGCAAAAGCTGGAACTACGTGAGATCAACTCTGTAGAGCCTGTGACACCCAAATACATGAGATGGTCTGAGGTACCAATCACATTCGATCGGTCGGACCACCCCAGGCACCTGCCCAAGCCAGGTCGCTACCCGTTGGTACTCGCAGCGACGATGAAGGACGTCAAGTTCAACAAAGTACTCGTCGATGGAGGAAGCAGTCTGGACTTGATCTTCACCAAGACCCTCACGGAGTTAGGCTTATTGGTCAATGACCTCTAGCCGAGTTCCTCACCCTTCCACGGGATCGTGCCCGGCAAGACCTCGATTCCTATTGGACAGATCGTTCTCCCTGTCACCTCTGGAACCCGTGAGAACTTCAGGACTGAGCGTATTCTCTTCTAAGTGGCCGACTTCGAGTCAGCATACCATGCTATCCTCGACAGACCGGCGATGACAAAGTTCATGGCGGTCTTGCACTACCCATACCTCACTCTTAAGATGCCAGGCCTCAAAGGAATAATCTCCATCCACTCTGATCTTTGGAATTCTTTCGATTGCGATGTGCAGAGTTATGAGATGGCCGACCAACAGTTGATGCTGTCTGACCAGCTGGAGATCCAGAAAGCAGTCGGCAATGAGGAGCAGACCGATGCAGAAATCCCCATGAAGAAGCGCACTAGGGACAAGATGCAGACGGATGACGTCCCTAATAAGGAGATCGTGCTCGACCCAGAATACCCTGCTAAGATAACTTATGCAGGGGCCGACCTCGACGAGAAATAGGAACTCGCGCTCACTCTTTTCCTCCAGGAAAATAGGGACATCTTTGCATGGAAGCCTTCTGACATGCCGGGAGTTCCTAGGGAAAAGATTGAGCACGAATTAAGGGTGCCTCTTGGGGCCACCCCTGTCAAGCAAAGGCTTAGAAGGTTTGCACAAGACTGCAAGGACACCATGAAGAAGGAGATAGCTAGGTTATTAGATGCTAAGTTTATAAAGGAAGTGTACCATCCAGATTGGCTGGCAAATCTAGTCCTTGTACCCAAGAAGAATAAAGGGTGGCGGATGTGCGTGGATTACACCGACTTGAACAAGGTCTATCGAAAAGACCCTTTCGCTCTTCCACGTCTCGATCAGATTGTAGACTCAACAACCAAGTGTGAGCTTTTAAGCTTTTTGGATGCCTATTCAGGCTATTCAAGACTTCCTTTATAACTCCCTTTGGCGCCTACTGCTACATTACCATGTCGTTTGGTCTGAAAAACACTGGCATGACTTACCAACGTGGTATTCAACGCTGCCTCGAAGCTCAGATCGGACGTAATGCAGAAGTATATGTAGATGACATCGTGGTAAAAACTCAGAGCGTCAAAGAACTTCTCTCTGACCTGGTAGGGACTTTCAACAATTTGAGACGTTACTCGATGAAGCTGAATCCTAAAAAGTGCGTTTTTAGGGTTCCTTCGGGTAAGCTACTCGGTTACATCGTTTCAAAACGAGGTATAGAGGCTAACCCGGATAAAATCAAGGCGATCCTTGATATAGGGCCACCTAATTCAAAGAGGGATGTTCAGAAGCTGACCGGATATATGGCTTCCCTGAGTCGCTTTATTTCTGGACTGGGAGTCAGGGGTCTGCCGCTCTTTAAACTACTTAAGAAGCAGGATGACTTCGTCTGGACAGTGGAGGCGCAATTGGCATGGGATGAGTTGAAGGTCCACCTCAGTAATATTCTAGTCTTGGTACCTTCAGAGCTGCAAGAAAAACTTCAACTCTACATATCGGCCACAACTCAAGTTGTGAGTACCATTTTAACAGTCGACCGAGAGGAAGAGGGTCACATACAAAATATACAACACCCGGTCTACTTCGTTAGTAAGGTTCTCAGTGCCTCCAAAACACGATATCACCAGATCTTGAAGCTGCTATCCGCGCTCCTGATCATCTCAAGGAAGTTGAAGCATTACTTTCAAGCTCATCCTATCGAAGTTCAAACATCCTTCGCACTCGACGCGGTCCTTCACAACCAAGAAGACAAAGGAAAGATTGCTAAGTGGGTGGTCGAACTTGGTCAGTTTACCGTCATGTTCGCACCTCGCTCGGTAATCAAAGGACATGCATTGGTCGACTTTGTTTCTGAGTGGACAGAGATTCAAATGCCGCCTGCATCATAAGATATTGAATACTAGAAAATATACTTCAATGGATCCCTCTAGTTACCTGGGGCTGGTGCAGGAATTGTGTTCATCTCACCCACAGGAGAGAAATTGCAATACGTCCTTTAGATCATGTTTCGCGCGTTCAATAACACTACGGAATATGAAACTCTTTTGCACGATCTGCACATTGCTGTTTCGCTCGGCATTCGGTGTTTTGACATCTTTGGTGACTCGGCTCTGGTCATTAACCAGGTCACTAAAGATTAGAATTGTGTGGACGACAACATGGGTACTTACCGCCAAGAAGTAATGAAGCTCAAAGACAAATTCAATGGACTGAAGTTCACACATGTATTTGGAGATAATAATCAAGTGGCTGATGAATTAGCCCAGATGGGATCATCTCGATCGATTGTACCACCCTGCTTGAAAAGTGGGCATATTATCAGTTTCTGGTATGATTGTTGGGTGTTGGATTATCCTCTGTGTGTGAAATACCCTTACTTGTTTGAATTGTGTGACAACAAAAACATCACTGTGAGAGAATGTGCTGATAGGGGCTGGGTAATTGGCTTTACAGTCAACCTTCCCAATGCTCTACATAATCAATGGTATGAGTTGGCACATTTGCTGAATGGCCAACGAATTACTGATGACAAAGATGTAGCAAAATGGAAATGGAAGGAAAATGGGAGGTATACAGCCAAATCAATGAATAATCATCTTACTAAAAACGACAATGGACCTATTCATAAGAGGATCTAGAAGGCTAAGATCCCAAAAAAAATTAAAATTTTTATGTGGCTGAGGGAAAATGGGGCTACCCTGACCAAAGATAACATGGTTAAAAGAAATTGGCAAGGCAACCCGGCTTGCTACTTTTGTGAACAACCTGAAGATATCTATCATTTGTTTTTCTCTTGTCCAATAGCTAAAGTGGTTTGGGGCATAGTGGCCTCGTGTTTCAAAGTGAATAACAGGCCCAAGTCTTATGCTCAGTTTTGGCCCTAGATTGCAACAGCATTACCAGGAGGTGAAAATGTGTATCTAACTAGACTTGTAGCAATCTGCTGGGCCATCTGGAAATGCAGAAATAAAGCTTGCTTTCAAAAGATTCTGATTAAACACCCCTGTGATAATATTTTCCAAGCAAGTGCTCTTTTGATCTATTGGGTAGGTCTCCAAAAGGAAGATATGCAGGCGATCATGGGGGCAGGGGTAGAAGCAATGATGCAGGCTGCGATCAAGGTACTTCATCGACAGGGGAGGTGTCTTGTGGTGAAACCCTTACAAGGGCCGAGCGATGAGTCGGAACAAGACGACGAGCTTTGAGCAGGGAGTCGAAATCGGAACAGTTTAGAATGAGGCTTAATTCCTTGTTTTGGTTGTAGATGATTGTGTTAGACTTCTCTGTGGCTAAAACTTGTAATAGGGTTGGGCTAGGTCCCACTTCTTGGCCCCCAAAATCCGTTAGAGAACCATGAGATTTTGGGGGTTATGGGGGAAGTGGACGTTCTTTTCTGTTTCTCAGTCTTTTGCTGGCGTCGGAGGACACGTTTAGACTTGGACTCCTATTTTCGTTATGGAAATGGAACTGGGTTTGTCTCATTTAAAAAAAAAGCAACTTCAGATGATACCTATGACTTGGCCTTTTGCAATCTTGGGGCTTGATATTGTCGGTCCTTTCAAGAAAGCGCCATACGGGTTCAGTCATTTGTTTGTTCCTATTGACAAATTCACCAAGTGGATTGAAGCGAAGCCGGTCAGCAAGATAACTTCGAAGAAAGCGGTTGAGTTTGTCAGAGAAGTCTTCACTCGGTTTGGGGTGCCTCATAATATCATCACCGATAATGGTACTCAGTTTACATCTGAGGAGTTCCGTGACTTTGCCGATGAGATGGGAATAAAAATCCACTTTGCATCAGTGGCTCATCCTCAAAGCAATAGGTCGAATGGGCCAACCGTATGATTCTTCAGGGGTTGAAACCCTGGATATTTGATAGGCTCAAACCTTATGCCGATCAGTGGGTTTGAGAGCTGCCTTCAGTTCTCTAGGGGCTGCGTACTAACGTCAGTCGGGCAACTGGCCAGTCACCTTTCTCATTGGTCTATGGCTCTGAGGCTATGCTGCCGACCGAGATAAACCTTGTATCAGCGCGAGTCAAGGGATACGACGAGAAGCTTTCTGAAGAAAACCGAGAGATTGATTTGATTGTGGCAGAGGAGTTGCATGATCGCGCTCTGTTTTGGTCGGTGCTATACCAGCAAGGCTTGCGACGTTACTATGATAAGAACATATGCAGTCACCAATTTCATATTAGAGATTTAGTGCTACGCCGAGTACAATCAATCAAGAATCAGCACAAACTATCTCCTAAGTGGGAAGGACCTTAATGGTTTAAGAAGTCACTCAGCCGGGGGCTTATCGACTAATGTATGAAGATGGCGATGATATACCAAACTTGTGGAATATAAATCAGCTACGTCGCTTTTATACTTAGTCTATCTTTTGTATTCTCATATATTATTATTGAATGAAACTTTGGTTTTTTTATGAAAGATTTATTGATAATTTTTATTCTTATTTATCTCAATTCCTTAATTTATAATATTAAACAATCGAGTCATGGGGCTAGTAACAATGTCCCACTACTCCTTACCTTGATAAATTCTGGTTTTGGATTTTGTCTGACCGATTTCTCATATCTTGATATGGTCTTAAGATTTTGGTCTAACGCCTAACATCTTGGTTATATAATTCATACTGTACGATAGACTACCACTACACTAAACCTAGAGCTAAAGAGCGAGAGGTCATGTGTTGACTGGTCGACTCTGCTTGTTACGTAACTATGAGTTACAACCTAATATGCTAAAGCAGACCAATTGCAACTTCTGTCTTTATCTCTGAAAGACTTCTGGTAAAAAGATCAAAGTGCTAAAGCGCGAGTAACGCAGCTAAGTACTGGTCGATTTACTTTAAGTAACAGGAGATTGTCTTATGACTACTTTGTCGATCTTTCAACTTGTTTATGAACTAAGCAAGCATAAGAATTATTATTTACATGGAGATAGTATCGTCTTCCTATATAAATACTACTAATGTTTTCTGACATTACAGATATTACAACTCCTTCGAAGGAGAGGAGGCATCATCCTGCAATTCTACTTATGTAGAAGCTGGAGGAGTTGGCGCGATTGGATCAACCTCGACATTGTCAACCAAGGCACAGGAGATCTCTAGTATAGAGTCCATAAGAAATTGGCATTGGTCTATTTTCAAGTCTGGGTTGAAGCCCTCCTTGATATTATCCAATGGAAATGCAGGAGACCAAGACTGACAAATAGCCAGCACTTGGCTCCCGGCCTCGGTCGCCACCCTTCGGGTATTGTTAGCAATTGCCTCTGAAGCATGCTCCAGCAGATACTCCAAGGAGTGACCGGCCTTCTCAACTTGGTGGCACGGATATAATCCAATGCTTTCCGACTGCCATAAGACAATGCTGCAAAAGATTTTCAGAACGTCAAAATCTGAAGTCAGTGAGAGAAATAATGAAGATACGATGGAGAGCTTACTGGCAAGATTACTTTTGAAAGATTTGGAGATGCTCTTAGCCTCTTCTATCTTCTCTTCGGCTTCCTTCAGTTTCTTCTTCAGCTGTGTGATTTCAGAATTTTGCTTTCCGACCAACTGGGAGAGGTCATCCTTCTCAGCATTCAGAGCATCAAAGAATCTCTGCTGGTTTGAAGTCAATTTCTGCAGGCCGATGACTTCTTTATCATGAGCTAAAGATACATATAAAATCTTTAGCGATAGACTGAGGAAAAAGAAAATTAAAGTTGGCATGCGATCTTACCGACGACATCAACACGACTTTGTTCTAGATCTTTGGTCGCCTCCTTGTGGTCGGTCTGCAGCCTTTCAATCTATTTCTTGGCCAGAGAGAGCTGCTCGTCGGTAACTAGCTAGATACCAACAACAAGTCAATATCTTGAAGAAAGGATTTAATGTGAAAAAAGAATCTGGAGCATACCAAAAGTCTTGGCTTCAAGATACTCGATCCTGACCTGCATCTTCTCCATAAGAGAATATATTTTCTGAATGTGATGAAGGGCATGGTTAGTTGAAAGAATAAGTCAAAGGAAAGAAAAAAACTTAGTATTGATGTACCTTGTTGGCCTCTCGATGTTGATGGATAATCTCCATATCTTCAGCTTCAAGCCGACCCAATGAATCCTCGACCAACACGGCCTTACCCTTGTTGAGAGGGGAACAAATGTCGGTCGGGGAAGGATTGACAGTTTGAGGTGTTGACGGTGGCATCTGTGTAGGAGCTGGAGCTTTGGGCGACTCCCTCAGCTCGGTTGGTGCACTTGATGGTGTGCAGACTGGCCGAGGTAGGTCGGTCGGACGAGGAGTAGGAGCTGACCGAGTGTCTTCACACCTTTGGACGCTCTGAGCATCACTTGACCGACTGCTGTGACCATCGAAGAGCATAACATTAAAGATTAAAATGTGGTTATTAACTACAGAGATGAAGAATCGAAAAAATGCGAAGAAGTTTACCTAGAGGCTTGTTTGATTTTGATTCGGCAGACTCTCTTCTTTAAAAAAGTGGTTTGTGAGTCAGTCTCCTTCCTCTTTTGGGAAGCCTTTCCGACTTTGTCGGTCTTCTTCGCCGCTCCTGCATCACTCACCCGTTTTGCTCGGGGGCTCTGATTGGCCTGATGGTCGGTCGGAGTGTGCAGGGGTTGGCAGACCAGCATCCTGGGGTAGCTCTTCTTGGTCATCATCATTGTCTCCCATGTATTGCCGATGACGATGGACGGTCTGCTTCACTCGTCGACTTGGGGAGGGCAAGTTGACGGGAGACGAGGTAGTGGTGCCTGCGACGGTCCCTACGGTCGGCCGCACGCTCACTGATGAGCTTGAACCTCCAGTACCGGTCTGCGGCGGCTTCTCAACATAATCCGTACCCTCAGAATCATTCAAAGGGAGCGGAGGGTGTGACACAATAGTGTCCAAAACCTACAGAAATATGAAGACATCACGTGTTATGATCAGTCTATCAAAAAGAATATCAGAAATACTCAGAATGACTGAAGCTTACTCGGGCCTGCAGAATGCCGACATTGTATGCCTTTGTGATTAAGAAGTGATCATGAATAATGTCTCCTTTGAACATCTTCGATAATCATGACCGACGCAGAGTGGAGTTCGGTGGATCAGGCACTTCCCTCATCTCATCATTAGAGGCATATATCCAGGCGGGGTGACTCTGTTGCTTCAAGGGCTGCACATGGCGAACTATGAAGCTCTTCGCTAAAGTAATGCCGTCAACCCCATTTCTTTAGCTCTGCAATCTTTTCTAGCAGAGTGACCACCTGGGGGGTCGGTCGGATCTGGTCTCTCCGACTATCGCGCTTGAGGAGTGGCTTTTGCACCAGAGAAATCAGCAAGAGCCGGAGGAGGATTGTCACAATAGAACCACTCATCCCTCTAGTTCTTATTCCCTGTGTTCAATGGCACATTGATACATGCCTTCTTCTTGCGCAACTAGAAGCCAACTCCACCAATGGCGACTTGGTTTTCCTTAGTTGGCAGCGGTCGGAGGACGAAGAGATGGCAAAATAGAGTGAAATGGGGTAGAACGCCAATAAAGGCTTCACACAGATGCACAAAGATGGTAATGTGAATAATGGAGTTGGGATTGAGGTTGACGAGCTCAATTCCATAGAAGAAAAGGGGCCCGTGCGGAAAACTGCAGTAGGGAACTCCAAAACCATGCTTGAAAAAAGGGCAAAAAACTACAATCTGCTTATGGATTGGAAGGGGGCGAGTTTCCTTCGATACCTTCCAATCAATGCATGCCTGCTCCGGGAGGATGCCATCCATCACCATTGTATTCAGATCGATGGTGGTGATGCTGCTCTTTGGGAACTCCCGCAGCTGTTCCGGGATCTCCAGCTTTGAGGAAGATGATTCGGCGGCGACGACCTTCTTGGACGGCTTGCGAGGCATTGTCGATGAAGAGGTAGCGCGCTGGAGCTAGAGGCGAGGAGCTAACCCTAGCAGGAGCTCAGAGCTTGTTGGCGATGAGGACCTGTGGCGGTGGTGATGAAATGGTTAACCCTAGCTTTGAAGCAGAGGAGTTGCGAGAGCAGGGGAGGTGCAAGGAAGATAAAGCGTTATGTGTGAAATGGCGGCGTGGACCTGGAGTCACCAGTCCTTCGCCCTTTTATACCTTCGCCTTTTTGACCTAGTCTTTGAAGTCCCCATGGGTTTTGGTGGGCCGTACAGTGCCAGGCTTTTTCTGCTTATAAAAAAAATGGTGAGCCATTGTTCTTTAAAAAGAATTAATGCAATAGACCTTGAGAACTTGATCTCGGGGGCTTCTTTGATGAGAAGCGATGGAATATCCATTTACAAAATATATATACTTCACATATCTATATGATTTGAAGATCATATAGCAAGAGGACTTGATGGTCGTATGGGTTCAAGTTCACAGGTACCTTATTGATTGAAGTCAATAAGTAATTACCAACGTTGGGCTTGTTTTAATCTGAGTAATAATTTCTTAAAAAAAGACTATAGTATGATTGATGTCATTTGGCTTATTGATTATATGGTTGATGCCATATAAGTTTGCATATAGACTACAATATGATTGATGTCATGAAATTTTGAGTCTATAAATTATTCAGATAAGAGTGTAAATCACTCGACATAACTTGAAATCGGTCGGCATGATTGATGTCATGTAGACTAATCCTTTGGTTTGATGACCAGAGGATTATCAGCTCAAGCTTGCTGGTTTGAGTTGAATTTATAGAACGAAATATTAAGAGCTAATATTATTAGACTCTTACATTATTTATTAGTTTCTAAATTATACAAGAGTCGAGGGCTACACCTGATCAGGTGCACAAGATCCATCAGAAATTTTGATCACGAGGTCTTCATAATTTATGACCTATTCGCATCAACATTAAAGATCACTCGGCAAGTCACAGCTTAAAATCAGAAAGCACTCAAGGACTGTTATGGAATACTTACCTTCCGAGTATCCATAGATATGCCTAAGTTGGCAACCGACCGGGTATCTCACCAATAAGGAAACCGACCGAGTCGGCTTGGAGCATAAGGCAATTAGAGTTAGACTTTCTATGTAAATCCTTGTAGACTACGAGTAGGACTCTTTATATACCGCCTGCCGATCGGATATATAAGGCGGCAGGGAACCTCCCATCGGGGACAAGAAATTACAAGCAATACAATCCACAGAACACAGGGCGTAGGGTTTTTACTCTCATCGAGAGGGTCCGAATCTGTATAACTCGGTGTCTTTTGCAACCATCATAGTTCTTAGTCTCGATGTAGCCTTATAAATATATTGTCAAGATTAAATCTCGACACCGACAGTCTGTTCAGATAGGACACTGATTGCACTCATGTTAACATACAATGTATATATTTCCTCCGTTCTTAAATTATTATCATAATTAAAATTTTTATTTAACTTTGACCATTCATCTTATTTAAAATATTATTTCAAATATAAATTTTTTAAGTTATGTTTTAATTTACTTTGACGATAAAATAAACTATGACAACAGATATGATATTTTTAAAAAACAATTAAATATAACAAATGATCAAAATTAACTAAAAATCAACGATGATAATAATTTAAAAACAGAGAGAGTATATATTACGCCATTTGGGGTTAGCTGCGCCTCATCTTTCTTCTAAAACGATCCGCATGAATGCCTTAGTCTTAATATACAACCCAAATCCCTGGAGGCTAGTGATTCAAGCTATATGTTAAAACACGTGTGTATTGCATGCATGGATACTGTAACATGTATAAAGTGTCTAAAAGAACTTACTCCCCCATGTTTTTAGTTGACGGTGGTAGGGTAAATTTTTAGTTTAAAATTAACAACTCCCTCCGTTCTGCAATATAGCTAGTTTTGATTTTGTATTAAGTCAAACTTTTTAAACTTTGACCAGTCATAACAAAAGATTTATAATGGTTGACAACAGAAGGCTACTACTATTAGATTGGTCATGACTTAAACTATAATAATATATAAATTTTTTATAGTCAATATTTATAATTTTTTTTATTATGTATGGTCAAAGTTATAAAAGTTTGACTTAGAACAAACTCAAAACTAGCTATGTTCTGGGACAGAGGGTGTAGAAGGTTATCCTAGCAGCATCAATAGACTTTCGAAGTGAGTATATGACATGTGTTGTGTTGCGTTTCCATAATCCATGGTCTGCTACTCAACTTCGTAACCACTACAGCAAAGGGCTAAAAACCACTATAGCAGCGGTTTGGCCGACCCGCCGCTACGCTCTTATAGCTAAAAATCAGGAGTTGTAATAATGGATGACCTGAGAATGGAATGAATAGTCGTTACAGAAGGATTAGTAGAGGCGGGTGACATATTCTCCCACCGCTACCGATCATCCAAAAAAAAATCTACCCGCCTAACCCACCGTCACCATGGCTGGATCTGGCCGCGCGCTTCGGTCGGATCCACACTTGAGATGAGCCACCATCGAGGAGGAAAGAGCCTGCAACCACCGCCTTCACCCGCTGCCGTGGTGGAGGGAGGAGGTGGTGTTGGTGGTCACGGAGGGAGTGTTCGGCCGGATCAGCACCGGTTGTTGACGGGGGAGGTGGTGGCGGCATGGATACACTATCATCGTCTAGGACTCAGGCCATGTGAGCGCCGGATCTACATGGATAGTTGGGGAGGGAGGTGGAGACGACACTCAGGGGAGAGGAGGAGGTTAGCTGGGGGGGGGGTGCTCGGGGGAGAGGCGGTGCTCAGCCGTGGGATGGCACTGAGACCAGGAGAGGCGGCGCCCAATTGGTGCTTGGGGGAAGAGGCAACGCTCGATTGCACGAGGGGGCGTTGGGCTGGGGCGACATTGGAGAGAAGGGAGAAGGGAGGAGGCGGGAGAATGAGGGGCAGTCGAGGACTGTGTTATGACCCGTCGTTAAAAATCATCTTACTACTATAGTGGTGGTAGATGTTTTTAAACCCGCCCATACGTGAATTTTGATCCCACTATTATAGTGGATTTTTTTGGTAGTCACTACCGGAAACTAACTATTTGCCAAGTGTCCGGTGGTTTGCCGAGTGCATTCTGCGGGCACTCGGCACACAACGCTTTACCAAGTATTGAAAAAAACACTCGACAAACACTTTGTCGAGTGCTTTTGTTTTTGGCACTTGGTAAAATTGATGTTTGTTGAGTGTTTTTTCTCATCACTCGGCAAATAAGCTATTTGCCAAGTGTTATAGAAAAACCACTTGGCAAAATATTTTAAATCATAATTTGAAGCAGTAAATTAATTTAAATTAAAAAATTTAACTACAAAGTTGTTTAACTTCCAAAGACATATACAGCTCTTCTTTTTTGTTTTTTCTTGAATCGATAAAGTGATAGTAATATTGTTCATAAAATCTGTATCTCGTATATAGTTTCATGAAACTAGAGTAGAGATATATAAGATTTGTGAACAATGTTACTACCACTCTTTGGGATAAATAAATAATTAAAATAAAAGTTGTAAATATTTAGAGGTTATACAACTTTGTAGTTGAACACATTTTAATTTAAATTAATTTTGTCAATGAAAAGTACGTTTGAATTTCCCAAAGTCGAAAATTTTGAATTTTTCAAACGACCTTGGATGGAGAGACAATCAAAATAAAACTTGTTTATATCAAAAGGTTATGAAACTTTATAGTTGAAAACTTTTTTATTTCAAATCATTTTATCAACAAAACACTAAGTTTGAATTTCTCAAATTTGAAATTCAAATTTTATAAACGACCTCGGACGGAGAAACTCCTAAAATAAAAGTTGTAGATCTCCAAAAGGTATGAAACTTTGTAGTTGTCAATGTTTAAATTTGAATTCATTTAGGATCTCAAACAACCAATTTGTACTCTATTTAGTATAATATGTGAGGGATGATATTGAAGTTCTACCAAGGAAAAGTCTATGAAGCGAAACATCTGTTCTCTAATTGTCAGATAAGAAAACGCAACTTATTTAAATGTTTTCAAAATAGTACTTAGAAGAAATACAATTTGACTGCTTGTGTTCCATACAAAAGGCTTTAGTTCGGCGATGAAATTCATATGAAATAACAGTGAAATATGTACTAGATGCTGCTTCAGGCAATGTATATAAATTCCAGGTGCACATGATGTACGTGTGCACAACTTACTGATGGCCATAAGTTAAAATAACTCTCAACCATAATTTTAGCAACCATAAATTTAGAGGATGCTTTCAGAACATTTACTTCATCAACATATATTAAACTTCCACGCATGATTTTAGGCGTACAGATGCAAACTAACTGCTCTTGACAAGTTTGTGCACATGTGTACCAAATACCTCATACATACCAGTGGTGGAGGACAAGAATAAGTTAAGGTGTAGTAGCAAACTTTGGCTAATGCATGGCTGAAACGATAGTTGTAGAGCCTGGTAGAAGCCCAAAAAAAAAAGTCATTGAGACACACAACAGTAGGACCAACTCAAGGTGTGGGGCCTCTCATGTTGGTCCTCGGCCATTGTGTGCACCTGATATTTTCTCTTCATCAGGGTGTGTTCGTTTTTTGCCCACTAATTTTTAGACCTGGCCCATCAAGTATTAGAATACTAGTTAGAAGTACTAAATATAAATTAATAATAAAACACACTTTATAACCCCATTTAAATGATGAGATGAATCTATTATAACTAATTAAATTATGATTAGATAATATGATGCTATAGTAAACATCTCTTAATGATAATTTAAATAAGCTTGTCTCACAAATTAGCATCCAACTATATAATTATTTTTATATTTAGTTTATATTTAATCATCAAATTTAGCATTCAAATAATTAATATTAGGTAACAGCACTAAAATTTGGACCCAAGAAACGAACAGTCACAGACTGTATAAAGCTCCATAGATAATAACATAGAATTCTTTTAGGGAGGGCTCTCACGTGTTTTGATAAAAATTGTTTTAACAAATAAAGTGACTTAAATACGGGTGAAGAGTACGTGGGTGCTAGCGTTTTCACGCACGACACATGTTGCCCACTTCTGAAAGCATGCAAGTGCATCAACATTGGAAGTCCTCGCTGGCCATAGTAAGCAAGTGATCAAGGTTTGCAGGCATGCTTGGTCTTGTCATGAAGATCGGCAGCAAGCTTCTCATGATGATGTCTTGCCTTGAATCGCTTATATTAATTTTGATGATCAATGCAAATATTTCACGCTGCCAGCAATGCAGCAGCAAACTTGAGTAAATATTCATTAAAAGCTGGCAGAGCCTACTTACTAATGCACACTTTCACCATAGCGGCGGAGGGATCTCATTCCCCTTCTACTGATGTGCCACAAATGTTCATGAATTCTACTAGGTAATATTCCTGTTGTCCCCATCTTAACACGAAAGCTGCCTGCATAATAAACTGCAAAATTCTAGCAAGATGCAGACAAGGCTTATACAAAGTTCCAAGCAAGCCACTTCTCTGGATGTCCTTTTCTGTTTGTTTTCCTGTCTTGTTGTGTATGTCTTATTGCTTTTCATGTGTATATGACTGATAGGTTCTTGCGCATGTTTGGAACTTTACTACTTTGCAGCTTATTCTGACATCTAACCGTAACTGATGGTACTAAGCATGCATGTGAAAGATAAAGGTATGTTGTGCACTATAATGCAGTTAGGATACGTAAAGTATTACTTGCCTCAGCTTGCATCAGCTCCATGCAAAAAGTTAATTAAGAAATCTTTTTGATAACTTCTTTAAACAAAAAATCGTATTATTTCTTCAAATTAAGATTAACCTTGAAGGTAATTTGCACCATATGCTGAATTTTCTTATGTGTAGAACATCTTTCAGATTTTTTTATGACTAAGATCAAAGTGGCTATAATTTATTTATCCACACAAAATATTCGATCTGATTCATCTAGAATGTGGACGATGTAATACTATTAGTGAATTAGTGCCATGCGGTGGCTGCCAATATAGGACCTCTCATCTCCCTTCTTTTTCTATAGCACCCTAAGAGCAAGTATAGTGGCGCCTTGTCAGCCGGCAAATAGCTTTGCCATATCGGAAGAATCCTACCTGGAAGGGAGAGAAAAGAAGAAAGAGAAAGAAGCGAGCGACTATTTCATCGCTGGCCGTCGTCGGGCGAAAACAGCACTCCCGAGACGCTGATGAGCTTCCATCCAATAAATGCTAATTCTTAAATATTTAAATATTTTATAAACAAATGATTAAATAGCCAGCCCATTATACAGCACTCCTGAGACGCTGGCGTAACATGACATGGCCAAGTATTTCGTCCGCTGCCGGCGATATTATTAGTCTTGCTCTAATCTTCTTCTTCTCCTCCTCTTTCTCCTTCATCTCCATGGAGCCCTGCCAGGTCACTTTTTTGCTCCTCGTGAAGCGCAAATCTCATCAAAGATGGACAGTATTAGGAAGCCAGGGAGGCCATCAGTTCCTTGCCTCATTGGCTAGAGGTTCATGTAAATTGGAGGACCGTAGTTCTAGGTGATAAATAAAGAGAAACATATATTTTACTCCCCTAATGAACAATTCATTTATTATTTATTTGACCTCTTGAACAAAATCTTGGATCAATTTTCTTCCCGAACAATCCAAGTTAGTGCAATGTACTTCTTCTTATAATTTGTACCTTTTGTTTTTCAGCATTCAAGTTGAATTTGAAATTCAAATTTTTGCATGATGATAGGTGACACAACAACCTAGAATGATAACATACTTTTTTATATTATTTTCTATGCATGTATTGTTATTTTATTATCATCATGTAAAAGTTGAGCTCCAAATTCAACATGTCAGCTGAGAAAACAAAAGGAGAAACTTCACTAGCGAGTATATTGCACCGATCTGAATTATCTAGTGGAGTAAATTGAGTCATTATTCTATTTAGGTGGTTAGACCGAAAAAGTAAATTATTCAAGGGTGTAAAATGGACTTTTCCCAAAAATAATAGGGCATAAAACAAAATAAAATGGTGGAGAAACAGGAAAACAAATCTCGTGGAAGAAGAAGATTAATTAAGAGCTTTTTCATAACAACTTTTTCTTCATAACAACGATGATCTAGGAGTCAAACTCAAATGAGAATTAGAGAGAGACCCAAAAGAAAGAACAAAAATTGCAAGAATAGTGTCCGATCTGTAGCAGTGTGGCTTATTGCGCCGAAGCCACATATTAAAGGGTAAACTAACTCCTTAGAGATGTATAAGTATCTCCAACAGCTATGCAAAAAAAGACACTCAAAAAATTGATTTAGAAAGTTTTAAAAAATTATAGGGGACAAAAAAAAAGATCTACTTATGTTATTTTATTCATATTTCCTAATTTTCAATCAGCTGAAAGCTTTCAGTCAATGGTTTGCTACTTTGTGTTTGAATTTTTCTTTTATAGGATTATCTGTATAATAATTATAAACCATTGGATCTAGATCTAATGGCTCAAGTAGGTGACTGAAAGTTACCCAAACTTTCAGTCAGCTGAAAATTAGCAAGTCCGTGTGGGTCATTACATCATTATATGGAAAGATTTTAGAATTGAGAGTCTCTAAGCATGAGCCAAATGTGACAATCGTAATGACTATTTTTGGGAGGGTGGAAATTTAGAGAGCAAATATTGTGAATTGTTGGACGATAGTTTTATGATATTTTCCTAATAAAATTTAACTTTTAGGAGCGTTGATTAAAAATTGTTGAAGATAGCAGCGTTGACTTGATGAACGATGTAAACCACACTGTCACATTTGGGCCGTCGAGATTTGAACGATTAAGACTGACCGCACCCGCGTCCGGGATGCATTCCTCCAATACCGATGTAAAAAACGCTGCACCGGGTACGCTATGGCGAACGGCACCATCCCGGATGCCCTCCCACACGCCAAATCTGGCGCTATCCTAGACGTCCGCAACGCGCCGACGTGGCGCAGGGCCCGCGCGCCTTCCCAACCACCCGGGTCGCCGCACAGCAAGAGAAGAAGGACAGAGGAGGGAGCTCGGCCCGCACCGCCGACCAACCAACGACTAGGGAGCTTGGCCCGCACCGCCGTTGGTTCGCCCGGTCGGAGGAGGCCGACCGCCGCCTGGATCCGGAGGGAGGAGGGAAGCCTAGGCCTGGAGCTCGCGGCGGGCAGGGGCGGTAAGCTTGCAGCATGGCGCTCGGGATCCAGCCGGAGGGAGAGAGGCCTGCGCCGGATCTCGTCGGAGGAGGGAGGAGGAGGGCGCGACGGGCGTGGAGCTCGCGATGGGGGAGGGAGCTCGCGGAGGGCGGTGGCGTGGAACTCGCGGCGGGCAGGGGAGGTGAGCTCACGGGGGAAGGAGGCGGAGGCTCATGGAGAGGAGAGTGGGGAGGAGAGAAGGAAAAGAAAGGGAATAGGGAGAAAAAGGGAAAGAAAAAAGAGAAAAAGGGAGAGAAAAGAAAAAGGGAAGAGAAAAAAAAGAAAAATATTATTATTTAATTAAAAATTAGATTGCTAAACTATTGTAAAAGAGAAAGAAGTAAAAAAGAAAGAGGAGGAAAGATGAAAGGAGATAATAGTTAAAAACGGTTGAATAAAATATTAGGTAGTAATATAGAGAATGTATATAGAGTATGAATGAGTGCGGGAAAACTGGATATGGAGGAGAGTATTGGTGATTAAGACGGAATATTCCTTTTAGAGGATAAATTTAGAGTATAACGAATGCAGTCACTCTAATTAGGTTTGCGGCAGAACTGAGACATTTCAATTCCCACATCGATTTTTATTTCTGTTCCGTGTTATATACGCCTCCATTCAATGTATCGTACTCTAGCTACTACACAAGATGTGAACAAAGCTAACAGTAGAGCAGAGGAGACCAGCCTACGGTCTACCGGAAGGCAAGCGTATGCATGCCAACTACGTACATGAGTCGTCTGCGGGCGTTCAATGGACGATGTCCCTGGCCGGCGGGGCGGCAGCGCACGAAAGCAAGCATGACAAATATCTAAAATTACAGAGTGCTTGACACGATGCTCGACAAGCCAAATAAACATGTGTATGTGCGAGAATTAGTAACAATAGTTCTCCTATCTCGCTTAAGTAAATCCCAATCATCGGCTGCATGGTTTCTGTTGGTTACTCCTCGCTGCGCACGGCTGCACTACTGTCGGCTCAATGTTTACTTCTACATTATATAACCCACATCATGTAATGAAAAATGCACGCCAAGGTAGTAGCTTATCATTTCTTATCACGCATTATACGCATATCCTTAATTGAGCTGGATCTAAGAGAGAGAGAGAGAGAGAGAGAGAGAGCGCAATTGCAGATGCAGTCTTTCATGCACGTACGAGCAGAGCAGGCACCGGTGCAGTAGGACTGGCACTGATCTCGTTGATAGCTTGTCAGGTGAAGAAGAAAACAACAGCCAGACGACAAACGAGCCTCCTGTGTCCACGCCGGTATCCAGTGGCCGCGAAACAGAACTGCAGTTGCCCATGACGTACGTCGACAATTATATACATGCACATGTCAGATCAGGACTTAAAAGTTCTCGTGCCACAAGCTCATCGATCGATAGATTAGGATTATATTATGCTCCCTGTCCTAATTTTTTTGTTATTCTATTTTTATTAGATTTATTAAATATTCTCTTAATTTGAACAATATATATATCTAGATTTAGAAAATATTCAATAAATTTGGACAGCAAAAAAAACCTCTAAAATAATAAGTAAATTGGGCGAGAGTACCCCACTGATTAGAGCTGCATCCAGTAGTAACCATTCCATCGATCGTATTGCAGATATATACATATATACACGGTAACGGTTGCAGAATACTCTACTTGTGCAGTGTACTGATGCAGTGTCGAATCTGAATGAAAACACATCTAAAAGGTTGTCTTATTTTCTTATCCCTCAATGGCTCGGATCATCATAGAACGTTTTCAAGTTTAAAATTCTGAAACATTTTTTGTTTGCACATTATAAAATATGTCGCGTTTCCTAGAATATACTGCGATTCTGAATGTTTTGTTCTTGTTATTGTCGATTCGCTTATGCACAAATCACGTCATTTTTCTAGTCTGGCTTCATGATTCGCTACAACAGATTCAGGTTTCAAAAAAGATTGAAAGCATAACCGCACACTACCTGGCTACCTGCTGTATATGTATAGATACATCTATGATCTACTATCACCATGCCTCCATTACGGCGGCGATGAAGCTTCATTGAAGCCAAGCTCAGTGCATTGAATAGCAACCACGAAAGGGGTATGACATGGAGAGAGAGTGGCGTAGGGGTTCAGGAGGTTCTAGCTAGCAGTACTATTGGGAAGGCGGAGAATAATTTTCTATTTCAAACTGCGTAGATCTGCAGGCCCAGGAACAGTTAGGGCTTCCACAGAGGTTGCCTCCTCAATGGTGTTTGGTTATAGATACCAAGCTAAAGATTTTTTTACTGTTGTTTGGGTCTCACCTAAAAATATTTTATATCTAATTTGCAATAGATAACAGGAGAGATAGACACATAGAGGAAGGAATAACTTCAGAGGGTCCCATACTGATTCAAAGTACAATCTATAGCTCAGCGTTATTGTCATAGTTAACTCCCCTCTCTCTCTTATTTTTTATTACTTCATGTCGCACGGAACATCTGCAAACGCTACCTATACAACACCATTGTAGAGGCTCTTATCTATACTATCTTGAAGATAGGTAAAACGATATATTCTTTTTAACATCTATCTATACACACTGCCCAATCTAAGGTGGCTCCCACCATTATAAATATTGTAACTATAAAATCCGGCACCATGGTGTTAATCCGGTCCACAAAACGCGTACCATAGCATTCAGTTCAACGTTAGTAATCGTTTGGCTTGTCTATACATAGTTGCTGACAGTAAAGGTAGCTATATTTTGAATATATTCTCTCTCTTCTTCTCATTGGATCAGAACCTGCAAGCGCTAGCTATATTTAACCACTGTGGAGCCCCTTATGGGCATGCGCAGCAGCCAGCACGTAGAGGAGGGCTTAAATGAGTGGAAATCAAGGACAACGACCTCAGTGTACGCATGAGTCGTTGGCCGTTCAGCTCTATACAGCTACTAGTACGTCCCACCGTGATGTATGTCGGCTTTCAGGACCCCCGATGTGCAGAATTTCATTAATGTGACACAATAAAGATGTCTTCTGGAGCTTGTGAATAGCCGCTTCACCCTCTGCCATGCATGTCGTCTCTTGCTAAGCATGGAGAACTATCATGCTTGCATACTTGCGTGCATGGAAGAATGGACAGTCTATTATTTGACACTTTTTACTGTTTTTGCTAAATATGGCCAATTAAGTAGATACTTCTTCACGTGGAAAACATCATGGAATACCATGTTTTGTCGATGATCACAGTATGAATTCGCTAGCATATATCATATACTTACATCCGCATCATCCACTAACACTAAGTACGAATTCGCTTGTGAATTAGTACATCTAGCGTGGCCCAGAGTAATACTATCTACTAAACCATGTTTACGCAAGATAACTTTGATCTATATCACTTGTGGTTACATGACCTTATAAATATGTGAAGGGTATTCATTTGTATATTAGCCATGATAGTCACAATAGAAATGTAATTCTATGAAATTCATTTGTATATTAGCTAGAATTAAATGTTGCCGTGCGCTAATTTTATCAGTCATTGTATTTTTGCTAAAATTACTCATAAAAATAATGAATGGAATGCAAGTAAATGTGAGCTGTTTTTTAAGGTAAGTAATACAGAGCTGGTATTTTCATTAGATATATGGGGGGAAATATTGTGTTGGGCCACTGTTGGCCCATAAGTCGAGAATTCTCTGACAGGTAAGCAATTGGCAACCTATATACCTGGGCCTCGAAATAGACACTACCGCTTTGGCGTGCTGCTGTCGTTTTTTTTTCGAGGAAAGAACTTCGTTCCGATTAAGTAATGTTGTTACGAATCACACTAGGAAATGCATAAACACCAACAATCTCTTGCCAAAAGTCAACATGTTAGCTACAACTGATTCAGCTTGGTCCTGCAATTTTAAAATAATTCTCAATAATCTCAGAGGCTCTTTCATGAGCGGTGGCATAATGCCTTTTTTAGTCACATATCACTATAGTTAAAGTGAAAAAAAAGATTATAGCTAGGGTGTATGTATTTCAGTACCTTTTGAAGTGTTTGGGTGACAGAATAGAAAGAACACTCGCCCTTGCTTGCCTCGCCTTATCATGACACTCACTACACTCGCATATGCATGGATGGTCCGTTGAAATCAAATCCAATGTCTTGCATAGTCTAGCTCCATCTCGATCACCGATCTGGACTGACAGACAACCACTGCACCATCGTCTGTTACTCTTTATTTGTGACCAGGGTTGGAATAACCGGCCAGTTAACCGGGTTAACTAGAAAACCGGTCCCGACCGGTCGTGCTAACCGACCGGTTAGCCCCAGAAAACCGGACCTGGTACTATAGCAATTCAGTTAATTGGCCGGTTATCCTGGTTAACCAGTTGGTTTTTCACCAAACCGAGCCGGCCGGTTAATCAGGTTATTCCAACCTTGTTTGTGACTCGATTTTGTATATCTAACATCAGCATGGATTTTTTTTTCATATCCTTCGTATTGCAACTCCTGGTTTATAAAATTTCAGCCAGAAGAATATTTCAAGTATCTCTTTTTGTAATGTTTGCATTCTGGTTTTGAAATGTTCAAACAAGCAGTGTTGTATGCGCTTACTAAATATATATATAGGTCCTGATTGACATGTCATTCAAAGTTGCTTTAGACCATATGTGGGCTGGTAGGAGCAGATTATCCTTATACGAAGGTCCCTTCACAACAGCAAAAAAAGGCCTGTAGTGGTGGTTGAAATGCACTGTAGCGGCGGGCAGGTCACCCCCGCTACGCAATTGCAGCAATAAATAAGTATTTGTAGCGACAGGTGGTCTATCGCCGAAACAAACCACTGCTACAGGCCTGTTTTTGCTGTTGTGAAGGGACCTTCGTATAAGGATAATCTGTTCATACCCTTTTTGATCTCGTTGTTCTTTTTTATCTTTGCTTTCCATAGTGCCTTTTCCCTTATGGCTTTATGTGTCACATGTGTAGAGTATGTTAATATAAGATCTTAAAAATCCACTATAGAATAAAGTAAAATAGACATAAATAAAAATCAACTTACCTCTTCATCCGACTCATCAACGATATGTTCCAGGTAAGTTGTCGAGCTAGACGTGAACACACACGTATAGTAGCCACAATGCACACATCCTTTTACTTGCTTATAACACTATATAATAGAGAACACAAGTTAGTTACACTTTATATCATGGATACTATGATAAAGACATGTATACGATTAATATAAATCTTACCCAAAATCTATGACGGAAATATTTTTTTTTGTTTTGGATAACATTGCCCTTCCGCTTCGACATATTTCTCGTAAGCACTAAATGATCGATAAATATGTATCATTAGATGATATTAACATTATCAACTCATACATACATAGACTAATTTATTACCTATCTATGAGTTCCAGAATGTCGCTATACAATTTCTTGTCGTAGTCCAGACTATCCAATTGTACCCTTTTTAGGAATTATCATGAGACAAATCCAATGATCACTACAACAATATTGTCAACAAGTTAATTACGATTAGATTTAACTTTAACATATAATAGATGACAAAGGCAGTAGTGGTCCAACTTACTTGAAGTTGTAGGGGGCCAAAATGCATTCTCTATCTTGCCACTTCAGGTAGCAGTCATATAAATAATTTATAACCTGAGTTCTTGCTTCATTTGTTAGGACTGTTTTCATTGCAACTAGCTCTACCGGTGCCTTATCCGGGTGGTTTTCCGGATTTACCGTTGGGTTGATCGTGCTTTGGTTGATGCGCTTCGGGTTTGTGTAGGCCACCCTCTAATCTTTTCTATCATTCCTCATTCTTTGGAAAAAATAGTTTATGCCATGAAAAAAGGCATAAGATAATATATTGAATTGTGCTTGAAATACGAAGTAGATCAACACGACACTTACATGCACCACAAGGTGATGAAGTTGATGTCCATCTTGCCTAGGCGAAACATTAAGTGGACATCCTCCAAAAATAGGGCTAAGATTTGTTCATCGTCTCATTTGTTGAACAATGCATTTGGAATCTTACAAGTGATTGCGGTGACCCCTTCCTTCGATGCCATTATGTACCAGTTGTGCAACTTCCGCATCTCCCATGGCAAGTTCTTGTACAAGTTTTTTGATATAAGGGGCTTATCAAATATGAATGTCGGGTAGTCACATCGTTCATAGGATTGTCCAAAATTTGGTCGTCGTACAATAATATATCCCGAGGATGTTGTTCTTGCAGGACGAGCTTACTGATGGTTTGTATATGTTTTTTTAATCCAGCCAAGTACTTATCAATACCAGTTTTTGCTTTTGAGTCCTTTGGCTCTTTATCAAAACCGATAATCATCTTTGGGATTATTAGAGCCTTGACGACAACTGTCGCAGGCTCGACAACAACAGGCGGAGGCTCGACGACAACAGGCGAAGGCTCAACTTGAACAGGCGTAGCCTATATGAAACCTTTAGCGATGACCAGAAGAGGCTCGTTTTTCCTATAGATTATAGGGTTGTGAGTCGAGTCGGCTACCATATGAGAAGATAGGGGCTTGTTGCCTGAAGCTGCCGCATACATAGGAGACGGCTGTCCACCTGCCGTGAGTGGCTGGCTCGCATGGAAGGACCCGTGTCTAGACAACTTGGGGTGGAGAAACTCGTTTGGAGAGTATAACACCATGTCGTTTCCAAATAATGAAAGAGTCAAGCGCATCTTGGAGAGTTTTTATACCCGCCTCAGGTATCGGGCATTCGATCTCGTTGTCCTCATAGTCAGGTACTATTTCTGACACGGTGACATGCACGTAAACCGGGGGGATATCCCTGTTATGGATCGTCTGTCTTGGAAATGCCATGCTGGATGCAACCTTCATCATCTTCTCCTTGTAACGAAATAGCACATGCAGCTCACAAGGAGTATCCTTAGTGATGTCCTCCATTTCTGATTGCATGGAGACTGATGGTTGCACGGAGACTAATGGTTGCGTGGATGTGGACAAACCACGTAAGAAGCCATCCATTGCGGCTTGTAGGTTGGGGTCCAAATGACCGCTTTCTTTGTCGATAGCAAAATGAAGAAGTTGTCGCCTCCAATCTTCCTTGGCTTTCTCTTCTTGATCTTTCTTTTGCAAGATATGCTTCTTATATAGGTGTGAGGATGTTCTTGAGAAACCTTCTTTCCATGTTGACGATGATGACACTACTCTTACCTGACTATCATGTTCCTTGGTCCCAATAGCCTTTGTTAGGTCGTCCTTGTGATACTCGGGTGTAAAAAGACCAGCCTCTGTCTGCGCCATGATGGGACCTTTCAAGGCTTGCACAACTTCAACTGTCGCAGGATCCTTCACAATAATCTCTCCTTCTTTTGTTAAGTCGGAGCAACCATATACCCAATTCTTGGCACGCTCATTGGTGTTTGGCAAAGGATTAGGTTTTCCTTCTGCCCGGAGCTTGGCTTCCTTCTCTCTTCAAATCAGAATCTTCTTTTTGTATCCGCCCAGACCTAACCGCGGCTTGTACTTGTTCTGCTTGTTGAGCTCAACCATCTTTTCACTGAGCTCCTTTGAAGCACTGCTCGTGTTCTGCTCAACAAACTCATCCCATTCCTGCTGACTGATATTTCCATGCTTGTCAAATAGGGTTCAATTTTTCTTGGCGTATTGCCAGTTGAGCTTAGACTTGTAATCTCGAAAGATGTGATTGAGAGTGGACATCGTGACTTTCTTGTCTCTCTCAAGATTTGCTGGCTGGAACCGGATGGTTACCATGGCGTCATCCCACATATCATTTTTTTTCTGCCATTTGGGACTTTGCGCCAATCTTCCCACAATGGTCCCTCACCACATTGCTGCAACGGTTCCGCCATTTGGCATTGACACCAGTGGGTTCAATCGGTTCTCTATCTTTGGGGTCTAGTGTAGTAACCTCATAGATGCCCTTTGCCTTGTTCGCGGAGCGCTGACCGCGCTTGCGTTTGTGTGTGGACACTTGGGCAGGCACCTCTTTCGTTTGTTGCTCAAGGGCCTCATTTACCGCTTCCTCTGCTACAAATAGCCGATGGGCACTTCGTCGAGGGCCCTAGGATATAAATAGTATATTTTAGTTGATATAATCTATGTACCAAATAAGGAAACTATCTTTGACAAGATACCATCTCTTCAAGCACGTAATCAGGGTCCGGGTTCCCCAATTGACGTTCCTTAGGTGACGGAGGATGTGGATCCTCTAGTTCTTCCCAGTGTTCGCATAATCCTTCATCATCTAAAGACGACACCCTTCCGAGGGCGCCTTGAGGGTGTCTTCCAAATTTGTTTCTTCTAACAAATTTTCCTCTTAAGAGGGCATATTGTCCACCATGACGAAAAGACTTTGTCACCTTATATTAGATATGATGAATAGTTTAGAAAACAAGGAGTATAATACATAAGTAGTAGAGAGAGACAAGGAGAAGAATAGAAAAGTCAAATTTTGCTCTCGATGCGGGTTGCCGAAACAATGGTCTTCCAATGCTCTAAGATCCTTGACATGTACAACAGCATGTATCCGATATCCTAGGATATGGTGCATGTCACCGAACTAGCCTCACTTAGCCCGCTTTCATCATTGAGCATGTGTTGATCGCCTACGTAGAATAGATAAGTAGTATAGAGAGACAAGGAGAAGAATAGAAAAGTTAAAATTTGCTCTCAGTGCAAGTTGCCGAATCAATGGCCTTCCAACGCTCTAAGATCCTTCACCTGTACAGCACCATGTATCTGATATTCTAGGATATGGTCCATGTCGCCGGACTAGCCTCACTTAGCCCGCTTTCATCATTGAGCATGAGTCGATCGCCTATGTAGAATAGATAAGTAGTACAGAGAGACAAGGAGAAGAATAGAAAAGTCTAAATTTGCTCTCAATACTGATCTCACTTAGCTCGCTCTCAGTATTGAGTATATAGGGCAGCGAGCATCTAGATAAATTATGGCATATGGCAACAGTGATGACAAAAAAAACTAGTCATTCCACATAACAGAGGGAACATAGGGCAGCAAGTAAACTGATCAAGGCAACAATGATGACAAAAAAAATAGTCATTCCACATAACAGAGGGAACATAGGGCAGCAAGTAAACTGATTAAGGCAACAGTGAGCATCTAGATAAATTATGGCATATGGTAATAGTGAGCATAGGAGCAACAGTGAGCATATGAGCAACAGTGAGCATTTAGATAAATTGTGGCATATGGTAATAGTGAGCATAGGAGCAACAGTGAGCATATGAGCAACAGTGAGAATTTAGATAAATTATGGCATATGGTAATAGTGAGCATAGGAGCAACAGTGAGCATTTAGATAAGCATATGGTAATAATGAGCATAGGAGCAACAGTGATGACAAAAAAAATCTAGTCATTCCACATAACAGAGGGAACAAAGGGCAGCAAGTAAACTGATCAAGGCAACAGTGAGCATATGGCAACAGTGATGACAAAAAAAAACAAGTTATTCCATTTTTTTATTAGCTAAGTCACAAATATTATGCATGGTCATACAACAAGCATATTAAGCAAGCATATTCAGCAGCAGATAACAATGTCATATATAGCAGCAAAATGAACCATGTTTAGAACCATATATGGCACGGTAGCAAGTATACCACACGAGCATTAAACACATGTATGGCAGCAAGTATGAGTAGAAGTATGGCACCAAGTAAACAACAAATATGGCCACAAAAAAAACACTAAGCAACTATAGTGTGACATTGAACTACAAAACAACTAGCCGACATTGTCCGAATGACACCACTCAAAAAATAAATGGAGTATAAGCACCATTTCTCATATCTTAGCTAAGAAGGGCAACTCAGTGAGCACCATTGATCAGAAGGGCAAAAGGAGGGGGAGAGGGAGAGGGGAACGGGCCGGGCGCACCAGGCGTAGAGGATTCGGGGAGGCGGTGCTCGGGGATGGTGCAGAGGAGTCGGGGAACCCGCGCTCGGGGAGGTGGCGCTTGGGAGGCATCAGGGAGGAGGGCACGACACGGCTCGCTCAGGGAGGCGTCGGAGAGCCCGCACGGCGGCGCTCGGGGAGGCATCAGGGCGAAGGGCATGATGCGGCTCGCTCGGGGAGGCGTCCGAGAGCACGTGCAGCGGCGCTCGGGGAGGCGTCAGAGAGCCCGTGTGGCGGCGCTCGAGGAGGCGTCGGGGAGCTCACGTGGTGGCACTCGGGTGTAATACGCCTATCCAGGATGTACTATGTTACCATACCAATCCCTGGATTAGTAGTTGGTACACACATACAAATGATACCAAGGACGATACAACGATCTTTATTAAGTCCCCGTAGGGACAATAGAGTCATACAAATCTTAGATTACAAGCCAAAGAGGTGGTCAGGCCACCCTCGAAATAGAGTAAAACAACACCCAAGCTTTATTGAACTTCCATAGGTAACTCAAGCATAGGAGGCAACCTATTCGTCAAACTCCACGGGTTCTTCTTCTTCGTTTTCTTCTTCTGGATAAAACATGTTTAAGCAAGGATGAGTACATAAGATACTCCACAAGCCCTACCTCTAGCAAGGGAATATACATGCATCTGGGTAGTGGTCAAGGAATGGGTTGATTTTTCAGAGTTTTGCGGAAAGCGCATATGCATGGGGCTTACTACAGAACCAAAGGGGATTCTTGAGTAAGGGAAAACGGTTTTATAACTTTTAGTTGGTTTGACCTGGGGGAGATTCAATCGATCTCGACAGTTCCCATCTTTTAGTGTAGCCTTCCGACACGTAGTCATAACAACTCTGGCACACTTGCCAACACCTTTCACCAATACATGGGTATTACTACACCCACTCACATGTCAAGGAATTGTTGTAGCTAATATTGAGAGTCCAATGATTTGGCGTGTCATAATCAGTGACAACGGACATTCGAATGATTTAATTATAACTCTATAGAGCTTAGTATATTGTACCCACAGGCTATGTGCTCTTAGCTACAGAATAACATAACACTTTCACTTCACCTAGACACGCCCACAAGCCCACCACAGATCTCAGGGGTTCGATGACTATGACACACGCGTCATATCACCATTCACCATATAATCATGCCGAGTACTGGACTTAGCACCACTTGCACCAAAACTAACCCCTGACTCCGTTCCTACTTCCTCGGGTGGCACTTCCTTGCTGCATAACCCAGCTTTCGTGTTAGTCCTGCCTAGACAGGTTTTGTGGTCGTACTAAAAGTATAACCAAGTTGAGGTCTCACTAATCGTTCCATATGTGATCTTACATGCATAAGGATGCTAGTTTTCACACAAGTGGGCTTTAACTAAGCAATTATGAAAACAGCAAGGAAAAATGCATATAAGAAGTAGGCTCTAAGTTGGGTGCATTTTCAGAGTAACAGGAGCAATCATGATCAAGGAATAGATAGAGCTTGCCTCCTAAGGCGACCTCGAAGTCTTGCTCGTAGTCCGGGTCCTCGGGCTCATGGTCCAGGTTCTATTCATCTGCTGAGCGTGAGCTACATGTAAGCTATCGTAAAGTAAAATGATATAGAAACAAATGACAAAAGAGAATAACTAAAATGACGAGAAAACCAGACGAAATGGAGCTAGGTGAAGGGCATAAGGGGCTAGGGTTTGAAAACTAGGGCTCTTGAAAGATCTATGGGTCTTTTTGTAATTTACGAAATATCTTGAGGACCTTTCTATAATTACAGAATATATTAGGGGCTTGGTTGTAAAATGGTAGGGGCTAAAATATAATTACAGAAAAGTTGAGGTACTTTTCTATAAAAATTTTGGGCTAAAATAGAATTAAACTAATGCTCTAGGGGCTAAGTGCAAAATTATAGGGTTTTGATATTTCATAGGTTTTTAGGAATTATTTTTGTACTAGAAATGGGATTACTGCATCATGCTGATGTAATAAAGGCTATGTGATTTATTTTTGCATTGGAAAAGGGGGTGGACCGGGTCTATGGGTCGTGGACCAACATTGGGGGATCGGTCTACGGGCGCACTGTGAGCCGATTACACAGGGGCGCTCCTGGGCCTTTGGATGTGTGGTGAAGGGTTCAGATTAAGAAGAAGGAAGGGGTATCTAACTTCTAATATGCGCTGTAGTTGGGACGATGAATGGTTGTGGGTGACGGGCGACGGTACGCGGTGGCCGGAGCCAAGGGAGGCGGCGACGCCATTGCTTGCAACTCCGAAGCTCGCCGCTGGGCGCTCCGGTGGCCTAGGTTCTACGGGGTCCGGTTCAAATGGGTGCGGGGAAGGTGCCGCGTACACCTAGGTGTTCGCGAGGTGGGAGAGAGGGCTAGGGCTGGCTCTCGGTTAAGGGCATCTCGGGGTGGTGAGATTGGGGAAGGAAGGGGAAAATGGTAGCTATTTACTTGCTTTCAGGTGGCTATGGCGGCGGTGAAGTGTTAGGGAGAAGGGGTGGCTCTATTTATAGGCGGAGGAGGGCAGTGGGCAATATTTTTGCGGGGTCGGCACCAGCTCGGACACGGCAGCCATAGATGGTGAGCAGGCCAGCTGGCTTGGGCGGAGCATTGCACAGGGCGACACGACAGCTCACTGGGTCGGGTTTAAGGGCTAGGCGACGGGGCAGAGATCGGTCAAGTCACGGGTCATAGGGGGAGGTCACGTCGGCAGGGGGTGAGGCGGCGTCATGGCGCGGGTTAAGGCGGATGGCAGGACGAGATGACCATTTGCCGTCGTGCGGGGCTGACGGCTAGACGACAGGCAAGGAGTGGTCACGTCACGAAGGAGGGCAAGGAAGTGTCATTTCGCTGGCGGCAACGTCACGGTGCGGGTTAAGGCAATGCACATCACCGCTGGCCGCGTCGTGATGGGGCAGTGGTGCCAAGGGGAGTAATGGCCGGCTGTGCTCGTTGTTGGGTAGGTGGAGTGATGGCAGAGGCGTCACTTTGTGTCGGCATGATGGGTTGGCTGGCGATGGCATCGGGCCAGGGTGGTGGCGACAACGTCGGGAAAAAGTTGCGCGAGCGCGTCTGTTGAATACGTGGAAGGCGCAACATCGTGGGTCGGGCCGAAAGGCCGAGTGGGCCAGGGAACGGGCGACGGCCCGAGCGGGAGAAAGAGAAAGGGAGAGCAGGGTTGGGCCGAGGGAGAAGAAAACAGGGAAGGCGGCCCAAGGATGAAGAAAGAGTTTTGTGTTTTCAATTTCTGGTTTTTCTCCAAATTCTCAAACAATTCAAATTTTAACTCAAGTCAAAATAAGCAAGGTCAAATAGAGTCAAATAAAACATAAGAAAGTGAGATAATTCATGCACTTGCCAAGTTTCAGGTTTTAGGGTTTTGAAAATATATTTGTCTCTGTGTCTAATTAAATTTTACTTTTTCCCATTCAATTCAAAAATGGTTTTTCCTGAAAATAAAATGATTTTAGAGGTATATTTTTATGTGGCCAAAATTTAGGGTATCACATCGGGGAGGTGCCAGGGGGTCCGCGCGGTGGCATTGAGGGAGCCGGAGGGGAGGAGGGCACGTGGAGACGGCACTCGAGGGAGTCGGAGGGGAGGAGCGCACGACGGCACTCGGGGAGGAGTCAGGGAGCCCGCACGACGGCGGTCGGGAGAGCCAGAGGGGAAGGGCGCGGCTGCACTTGGGGAGCCGAAGGGGAGGAGGGCGCGACGGCACTCGAGGAGCTGGAGAGGGGCACGGTGGTGGCACTCAGGGAGATGGCGGCGGAGTTGGGCAGCCTCACGGCGTCACAAAGCAAACCGCCAGGATTAGGGTTAGGGGCCCACCGTGCCCTTGTTTATATGGGGGAGGCCTTTTTAGCGACGGTTGGCATTATGAGTTGCCGCTAAAAAGCTTGTCCTTTTGCCAAAAAGACCTTCGATGTAATCTAAATTCTATTTTGGTACTACAGTCTTGTGAAAACACCCCTACACTTTCTCAAAATTATATTTTCAGTCCTCATATTTTTTTCTTTTTAGCCCCTATATACTATTCTATTATTACAAAAAGGTCCCTATAAAACTTTGTACAATTACATCTAAGCCCCTAATCTTACATATATAATATTTTCTAAACCATAAGTATGTTTTAAGCCATTCTTGCGCTCACGCATTTGTTAGGACATGTACTATTGTTTGATCGCATCTCTAACTCTTTTTCTCCTCTTCTCGTTTCAATCAATCTTTCTATTTAAATAACTAACAAAATCTTTATATTCAAATCAGCATAAATTACATAGAACATAATACAAGGTTCTCCTAATAAATGATACTTCAAAAATAAAATTACATGATGCTTGAATTAGCCTTGAACGACTTTTTCCTAGCAATAATCGATGTGCATGTAGGGCATTCCGCCGGCATAAGTGAGTCTTGCTTCTACGAGTTTAAATTTTTTTTTGGATCTATGAAAAATGGTATCTTGTCATATTGATTGTATACATCTCGATCCTCCACATTCTCCACTCCAATGATTCTTTGTTTACCTGGAACAACAATGTATTCCTTTTCGTCCTTCGGATCAAGTACATAAAACACTTGTTTCACGATCTTGGCAAGTATCCAAGGCTCATCTTTGTGACCAACATTATTAAGATCAACAACTGTGAAACCGTATTCATCCACCTCGATGCCATTAGGGTGCTTCACCCATTTCTATTTAAATATGGTAACCTATAAATTTGCGCCGTAGTCTAGTTCCCATATTTCCTCAATATACCTGTAATACGAGGTCGTCTGGTCCTCTTCGTCAATGGCTTCTACTCAAACACCGTTGTTTTGACACTTGCTCTTCTTATTCTTCTGTTGGGTGTGGAAGGTAGAACCATTGATATCGTATTCCTGAAAGGTAACCATGGTTCTTCTCCGGCGGTTAGCTAACTTTCTCAACATTTTCTTTTCCACGGACTCACCAATTGAAAGGTCTAAGGAGTTAAACCATGATGTGAAGGAACACTTGTGCTCGTCTATGATCCATTCATCTGTCGCATCCTCGTTGTTCTGACGGATCTCTAACAGATGTTCCTTAAAGTTCAGCCCCATAATCTGCATCTGTTGCAATACGCTGAAATGTGTTTGGTCTACTTGTTTGAACTCATGATCGATGAATGATCTGCATCATGTTTTACCTTTTTCAAATAATCTACCCTCATGGCAAAACACAGGGAGACTAATTGATCTGCTACCATCATTAATGTAATATGCAACATTCGATGATCTCCTCAGTTGTGTAGCCCTCAATCATAGAATCCTCTGGATGTAAATGAGTACATACATAGCATTTCAATACATACATGAACCTCTCAAACGGAAACATCTGATATAGGTAGACGAGATCCAATCCAAACATCTGGTCGACAATATGAGTCATTAAGTGTTCCATCGTATCAAAAAAGGATGGAGGGAAGACCATCTCAAGTATGGACATTGTTTTCTTTATATGGGTCCGTAGGTCATTTAACTCGTCTTCAGTTATTACCTTCTTCGATACCGTGTTAAATAAGTAACAAAGGCGAGTTATAGCCAACCTCAACCATGGCGAATTGACAGCTCGGATAGCAATAGGGAGAAACACCAAAAGCATTGTGTGGCAATCATGAGTGTTGTACCCACTAATCTTTAACTCTTCCATGTTTACAAGATTCCTTATATTCGATGAGAAACTCGTCAATACTTTAATCCTGTTAAGGCACTTACAAAGTGTTGTTTTCTCCTCAATCGTAAGGGTGTAGGCTGTCGGGATGAGATAGTACTTTTCATTTGCTCTTTCTTACGGATAGAGCTCTAGCCTTATTCCCATCTCTACATGTGCTGAGTCCATCCTTTGTCTTACCAGGTAGGTCGAGTATAAGTCCGCTACCGCTGTCAAACACACCCTTACCAATATGCATCCAGTCGAAGGCATGATTCACTTCCAATTCTTCCCAATAATCAAAATATACGAAGAAAATAGATTTCTTCTTAAACGGTGTCTGACCCTTTGCCGTTTTTTACTCCCTTCACCGGCTTTCCAAAAACAATATTGATGTTTTTAACAAGGTTAAACACAACTTTGCCGGTCCAATGTCAAGGTTCTCTGTCATTCTCAACTGTGCCATCAAAGTGTCTAGCCATTGCGCGACATTTGCGTTTGGGTGGTAAGAATCGGCGGTTTAGCGTGTACACAAGCTTCTAGGATGCTGGAAGGTACACATGGGATGTATCGTCAATGCATACAAAACCTGTCACCTTTCCTTTCACCTGCCCTAATAGCGCCCTTAATGCTGGGGAATCACTTACCATGAAAAAAATAATTGCTTTGAGCGTGAAGTACTCTCTTTGATACTCATCCCATATACGGACCCCCTCCAACCACAGTTTCTGCAGGTCTTCGAACAGTGGTAATAAAAACATGTCTATGTCGTTTCCAGGTTCTTGGGCCCAGATATAAGAGTGGTCAATAGTAGGTACTTACGCTTGTAGCATAACCATGGTGGAATGTTGTACAATGCTAGTATCACTGGCCAAGTGCTATGAGGATTTCTCATTTGACCGAAAGGGTTCATCCCGTTTGTACTCAATGCAAGCCATAGGTTTTTTTTTCTCATTGGAGATGTCTCGATGATCTGCATTGGACTTTTTCCATTGTGTTCCATCAGTGGGATGCCAGAGCTTACCGTCCCCCTTGCGTGCATGCCATGTCATCAATGCCGTATCCCTGGGGTTGGCGAATAAGCGTCTGATATGATCAACCACGGGTAAGTATCACATGACTATCGGCGATAGAACTTCTTTTCTTCTTTCCCCCCTTTTCGGTGTTCTATACGCCACCATCGGCATCATAATCGTTGTTCCTCTTGTAACGACTGCGGTTACACCTTGGGCATCTCACAGCGTCCTGATGCTCCTTTTGATATAATATGCAATGATTTGGACACGTGTGGACTTTTTGCACACCCAACAAAAATGGGAAAATCACCTTCTTAGCAAGGTATGTGGTCCTTGGCAACGAGTTGGGTTTCAGCAGTGCATCAGAAATAAGTTCCAACAAATTCATGAAACTAGCGTCCGACCATCCATGCATGACATTCGACTTCATCAGCTCAAGTACAGTATGCAACACGGTAAACTCTTTGTCATATCCCTTAGATTCATCATATAATGGATCCTTTGATGGTTTCTCCATTGTATGAAAATTATCAAGCTCTTTAGTTGTACCGGCATTGATCAACACCTACGGCTCAATATGACATAACAACTCCTAAACATCAAAATCAGTTTCACCGCGCGACTCAACTTCAACAGGCACATCAAATTCAACAGGCTCATCAACTTCAACAGGCGCTTTAGTTATACCAACATTGATAACCTCGACTTCAACTTCAATATGCTCATCAAATTCTATATCAACCTTTTTTCACCATGTTTTATCCATCTCGTGTACCGAGCAACAAAACCCCTCTGCACCAAGTGTGAGTTGATCACTTCTATAACCGTCCACAACTTCTGATTCTTGCAATCAAAGCACGGACAAAATATATGAGTCGTCCCTTCACGTCGAGCATGTTGTGCGGCCCCTTTGACGAATTTAGAGACTTCTCATAAAAATATTGGACCTGGTCTTGGTGCCTCGTACATCCAAGATCTATCTATCGCGAACGACCTTGAACAGAAATCCAAAGATTATTAGAAATTAATTTATTAATTACATGCGGTAAAAAAGTAAATATTCGCTAAATATATATATCAAAAAATAAATAGCATGCATTGAGAAATATTATGCATGGTAAAATAAAACAAACAACAAGTTATATATTCTATATATTTGAAAATTTTTATCAAAAAAAAATACTATGTCTCTCTTGCCCTAACACTCTCTCTTCACTAGATCTAGATTTCTATTGACCCAAAAGAGCCAACATATAGTCATTTTTTGTGTAGTGATGAAAATAGATGATATATGCCTTGTGAAACATCAACTATAACCCAATATAACCATACAAATCAATCGAATTTAGCTAAAATTTGATGAAAACCTAACAAACTTAAAACCCAAAATTCAACTTAAATTCAAAATGAGAGCAAAAAAAAAACTATGGAATGAGTTCCTCTTACCTCAGAGAGCAAATTCATGTAAAAAAAAAAGAGCTCAAAACCTTCCCCCTTTATTTTCGAGATTTGTCCAAATTTTCCGGTCGCCACCGTTCGAGTGAGTGTTAGGACTGTCCGAACAACTCTTTTATAGCTCATGGACTCTATAGCGGCGATTGGCTTCTCTAACCGCTGCTATAGTGTCCTCTGTAGCGGCGGTTAGCATTGTCAACCGCCGCTATAAAGTTGTCCCATTGATAGCGGCGGTTGACAATATCAATTGCCGCTACGAAGGGGAGGAGTGGGGAGGTCTTCAGCGGCGATTCTAACCACGGCAAGCCCCCTGGCCTCTGTAGCAGCGGCCCAATTTGGGTTGTGCAGCTGCTGTTATTTTGGAAGTGCCGCTAAAGACCCTTTTTGTTGTAGTGCTTTTAAAATATACTATATCAAGCAGATTAAAATGGCCAGTAATACTTGGGGGATGGCCTTCATGATTCAAACGCGCCAATCAATAACGAAGGCTTCAACACGGAGACTATTCTTGTTGAGAGGAATACTTGCTTGCTTGTTCAGATGAATGACCAGCCGATCCGATTTTGTCTTGTGTGCTGTACTTGCTTGCGTCTCTGATGAATTATTGCCTTCGTGGTGTCGCTTTCAGCAAGCCACAAAAATAGTTAAGTATGCTACGCAAGGAGTGTGTGTCCCTGATGAATGACGTGTTTCATATTAACTTGAAGAACACTGAGCAGTACTGTAGATAAGTTACTTTCCACGGACGTGGACATAGTAACCTACTTACTTTATTTTCATCCTTACTTGACTAATATCCCATCCTAAGACGCCTATAATTTGTCTCCATTATCAGCAGTTTTTACTGCTGTTTTATAAATATATATAAGAACATTGATATAAAGTATTTTTTTTTGTATAAATACCATTTTGATGACAAATTTGCACACTTCTAGATTAGTATTGCAAATTTAACTCATAAACTTAATGGTGATAAATATTTGAGAAATACTATATGAATCGCAACCTTTGATTGCAAATACAATCGTTGTAGGTTTATATACATGTGTTACTTAACATTTGGTATGACTTTTAAATATTGACTCATTTTTTTTTAGATAATAAAAAATGGTTCCGGCCTTGACCTCAAGAGGTTACAGCCCACACTATGACAAGAATGCTACTGATTAAACTTCAGTAGCCTCACACCACACACTATTACAAGAATATTGACTTAGCTATAAGAACATCTCACAACCTTATCTTATTGAAAGGTTTTAGGTTTGTTCTCACAAAACAGACACCCTTTAGTTGCATTGCAATGTGAACGGTTATTTAGCATGTAATTTTCCCACTCCCACGACTTTTAGGTTTCGTTTAAAAACCATGAAAACGACGCTTTTGTTGTTCGTTGTTCCGGTCTAATCTATTTGCCACGTGCTCTCTTCAACGCATAGAACTGGAAGCATAGTGCTATCATATTGCGCGTCACACTCCGACGTCCTCCGCGTTGCAAGTGGTATGGAGAGATCAACTGGGAACACGGGCCGTGCGAGCCGTGACTAGCTAGAGCTTTGATCCTTCATATATCTTCGCGGATCACAAGCAGCAGCACCCTGGCGTTCATGTCACTTCCACACCCACCTGGAAAGCTCCTCATCAGTCAGCTTTTGTTGCTCCTCTCCCCGCACCGCACCCACCTATTCCTATCCCCTCTCCCTCACCTGTTTCTTGCTCCTTCGATCGAGGCAAAAAAAAAAAAGGGAAATATAAAGATTTAAAGATGGCGACGGCCGATCATCACATGACGCTGGACAGCAGCATCGGCGCCCCGCTCCTCGTGTGGGACTGCGGCAGCGCGCTCTACGACTCGTACGAGTTCACCGCCTTCAAGCGCCAGCTCGACGCCGCCGTGCTCGCCGGCGGCCGGTCCCTCTCCATGCCGCACCTCTCGTCCGGCTCAACGCCGCCGGCGCCGGCCGACGACGTCGTCGGGCACCAGCAACGACCAGGACGCAGGAACAGCCGCCTGTCGGCTCTGCTTCGAAGGCTGTTCTCCAAGGTGATCCGGCTGCGCCTGTTCCCTGCTTCCGCCAGGAACCGGGGTGCGCGAAACTGGACCACGGGGGACTGCAGCTGCGGCGCCGGGTCTCCATGGTCCGGCTCCGGCGCGCTCACCTCTATCCCGGAGGAGGAGCAGAGCGGCAGCGGCAGGAGCAGCCCGGACCCGGAGAAGGGGTCGTCGCCGGTGGAACCTGGACCGAGCGCGCTCCGCAAGTCGCAATCGGAGCGCTTCATCGGCAGCAAGGCTGCGTCGTCCATGGTGCAGTTCGAGGTCGTCGTGTAGTGTACTCCAGTAGTACGTATAGTATCACAATTCTCAAATCATTATTACTCCCTTCGTATTTCTATTGTTGATATTCCGTAGTTCAAATCTGAACTGTCGAACGTCATCAAATAAAATATGGAGGGAATACAAGTTTACAGCTATACTACTGTGAACACTGTGTTCAATCTTAATAGCATGGATACCACAGCTGGAGACCAAAAACTGATCGTTTCTGGAGTTGTCCTGTTTGAATTCATAATCTGGTTTGGATGTGCACCGGGAAAATTCACGTTATTGAATTTTGCCCATGCTCACTGAGTTGCAAAAACGATTGTTTTTCTTTTCTTTTCTTTTCTTTTTTTTTTTGATATGGAATAATTTGATTGTGAATTAAAATGATGCTAACAGGGACTGGACAAAACTCCTGCAAACCCAAATATAATCTAGTACAGTATAAAGTTAAATTTGCATGGATATTTAATTTTTTACACCGAATTCCGTTTAAATTAGTGCATGCCAGTGGCATGATCTCGTCAGGCCAAACAATGCACCAGATCCAGGAACATCGACACAGGGTGATGGTCAACACGGTGCTTCCAAAATAAGAATTGTTATTTCCAACTGTATATTTGAGGGAGACAATTTATTCATTACTTCTATCAGCAACATTATAATTTGATTGTGAAGCCTTTTATAAGTCTTCCATTTCGGTTCCTCTGCTTTTCAAAGACACATGTTATGCGGTTACTTAAGTCTCAAGAAGTATATATTCTGATTTTCAACCAGCAAAGAAGTCTCATGGAGCTCTGAAGAAACCTTTGACTTCTTGGACCTTGCAAAGTCAAAAATATACTCTTTTCATTCCAAAATATAAGCATTTGAAGTTTTAGTCCAGATTCATAGTATCTTTAATAAATCTGAACAACATATTTTTTAGATTTATTAGATAGGGGGTTACGAATTTTTAGACGCCTGAAAGTTTCGGCAACTTTCAATCACCGGTTTTGAGCCATAAATCCTATATCCAACGGTTTTTAGTTATTATACAAAAAATCCTATAAAAAACAAAACAAAACACAAAGGAACAAAGTATTGACTGAAAGCTTTCAGGCATCTGAAATCTAAGAAATTTGTATTAGATATGCTATAAATCCGGACATCCTTTCTCATAGCTTAAAATGCTTATTTTGGGATAGAGTGAGTATATACATATGAGCAAGAGGAAACATGATTCGATGAAATGTAATAATATATATATAAATACGAGCGAGAGGGAACATGATTCGATGAAATGTAATAAAAGCAGAACAACGTGTCGAAGTTTGAGTCATCAAGATAATCTGTTAGGTGGTTACAGACGACCAAACAATTGTCATGTACTACTAACAAAGCAAATACAATCATCAAGATAATGTATAGTTAGATAGTTGAAGACAACTGCCATGTGGAGTATACTAATCATAAGCAAGATAAGATTTTGAAAACAAGGTGTCGTCACCACAAAGAAACTAAGAAAGGTGAAGATGCATCTAGCATCCCTAGTGGGTTTTAGTGATTAATGACATAGAATTAAAAAATATACTAATATGACTATAAAAAATATGTGCAGATTACCAAGAGAAAGATTAATTGCCCATATTTGTAAGAAAAGTTCATCCCTCAATAAAAGAGAAAAGAAAAGAGACTCTTAGTGCTTCAAGTTTAGCTTTTGCTAATTTATTTTGAGTCATAGGTATGCCGAATTATTAAGAGAGGTAAAACTTGTCTTGCTTCTAAGGAAATTCATGTGCTCAAGCCAACTAGTAAGTTTGGTGAAAGATTAGCCAAACAAAGCCAAAGAACCAACCTTTTTCTGAGTCAACCAGAGAGTGACGGAAGTTTCGTGATCCTCTTCATGAAAGTTCCGTCAGCAGCAGATTCTTTCTTTCAGCCAACCCGAGAGTGACAGAAGTTCCGTCGTTCTCTGACAGAAGTTCCGTCACGGGAATTTCCGTGGCTCTCATGGAAGTTCTGTGAGCCCTTATTCTTTGTCTACCCGAGAGTGATGGAAGTTCCGTCACACCTTGACGGAAGTTCCGTCATGGTATCTACCTTATTTCCAGGCTCGCACAACGGCTAATTTTGAAATGACGGAAGTTTCGTGGGTTTTCATGAAAGTTCCGTCAGACTCAGAAAATATCCTAACGGCTAGTTTTTTAGAGAGCTCTATAAATAGTCTACCCCTTCCCCATGGGAAGGGTTAGACATCTTGGCATTTCACTTATTCTTCAGCTAAAGCTCTCCCCTCTCACTCCTAGACTTGTTCTTGAGATTTCAAGCAAAGTGAGAGAGATCCAACCATAAAAAGATTGATTCCATCCACTCAAAAGCTTGAGCACATCTTTTCCTCCTCAAACAAGATTCGATTTGCTTGTTACTCTTGGAGACTTGGTCTCCTAGACGGCTAGGTGTCGCCCTTGAGCTCCCAACTTGTTGTGGTGAGACGAGGACGTTTGTGAAGGTGTGATTCGTCTCCGGAGGAAAAGAATCAAGTGGAGAAAGAAATCCAAACACGATCTTTGTGATTGCTTGGCGAGAGAAAAGGGTTGAGAGAGACCCGACCACTTTGTGTGACTCCTCAACAAGGACGTAGGAACTACTTAGTGTGGTTACCGAACCTCGGAATAATTACTTGTGTCTCTCTTTACATTCTCGCATCTCTTATTGTGCTTGTGTATTTTTTTTCATATTATTATACTCGATTCACTTGGTAATTGTGTTGCTAATTATCTATCAAAGAACCCTATGTGTGCATTGCTATAGCTTCACTACTGTCAAATATCGTATCTCTTTTTTGAGTTATCCGTATTTCAATTAGTTTTAAAAAAAAGGATTGGTGAAGTTCTGTCAAATGTGATGATAGAAGTTCCGTCGTTTCTGTATTTGATCAAAGGTTAGTGCTTTTTCAGATTTAATTTTAAATTGCCTATTCAAACCCCCACCCCCCCCCCCTCCCAACACCCACATCCCTCTAGACAACTTTCAAAAGGATTTGATTTGGGTTTTTTAAACACTGGCGATCGGGCAACCACTTTTTTTTTAAGAAGATCGGGCAACCACCTATGTCGTCTTTGTTCGGTTCAAACCAGCTTTCACTGACTGAAACCCAGTGAGGACGCCTCAAAAACAAAAAACAAAAAAAAATAGTGAGGATGAAACTGGGCCTGGCCCATATTGCTAAGCATGCACGTGTGTACCTCCTCGGCCAATATTTCGAGCCTGCCATTCTTGAGCCCATCCGACGTACCGATCAGGTCAGGCCAGAAATGGCGAGCCAAGAGAAGCCCACCACGCCGCCGCCGCCGCCGCAGCCGCCGGCGTCGGAGAGCGGCGCCGCCCGACCCCGCGGGATCGGCGGCGGCGGCGCGCACGCGGGGGGCGGGGGCGGCGGGTACCCTCACCCGCCGGACGCGGCGATCCCTGACGCCGCCACGTTGCGGGACCAGTGGCGGTTCGCCGTGCGCCAGTACAGCCGCTGGTACTCGCACGCCTGGGGCACCGCCATCCTCGCCGGCGGCGCCTTCTTCGCTCTCGGGTGGCTCGTCAAGGGTTCCAATCCGCTTCCGTCCCGGGCGGAGCCACACGCCGACGCCGGCGCCAAGGGTACCGCGGTTGCCCAGGAAGAGAGGTGATTGGTGAGAACGCGCCTCTTCCCCCTTGGATTTCTTTTGTGATCTGTTAATTCCTTAATTTGTAGGTAGGAGGAATGCATCTCTTGTTTCATTGCTTAGAAAAATCGTGTATGTAGTGTGGGGATTGATTCGCGTTAGATTGCATTGGCAGAAAACAAATTGTATGTCAGGGTTAGGTTATACTAAGCATTTATATTGGGAAATGCTCTGCATACTGATGGATCCTCCGACTCCACTGTGTGACCTGTAGAAATCCGAGTTCTGCACCTGCTCGCCTCTAGTAATTTACACCGGTTAGACGACCCAGCCACATGTATACCGTTTTTCATTTATATGGGAAAAACTTAAGTAGTGCTAAAGGATCATGATTATGGACGGAGAATTGTTCATCATGAACTGCATCCATAGTATCATGTTCATGCATACTCACAGGATTAGAATGGGACTTGCACGACTAGATGAATATCCCGTGAAATTCACAGGGCAAACCGTGTAGCACAAACTAGATGCGTTATGTTCAGGATTCTGCCACTTCCAACATTCTTATGCAAATTTTGCTTTCTTCTTTTTTCGTTGTCTTTTGAATGTACTTCAGGTATATGCTGGTTTGTGTGAAGTTCAACTGGAATGTCACTGGTGAAGGGAAGCAGACTAAGCTAAAAAAGACGATGGTGCTGCAGAGTTGTGAATCATACATGGTGATCTGCTTTATGTTCCTCTTATGTTGTATATTTTCCAAAATAAAGGACATGAGTTGTTGACTCTTAAGTAAGGCTCTTGAAGAGCATGTAAATATCCAAATGAGGTGTTGGTAAAGTGTGTGCGTCTAGTGCAATTGTGGTAACATATCTTCTAGTCTATCAGAGATATAAGAACGTAATTTTGCAGTCCAACGAGAATTTTTAGTAACTGGAGCACTTGTGCATGCGTCACAAGTTACCTCTGCTATATATTACGAATTCCTTTTACAATACAGCACATCCTGACATGTTATTGCATCACGAGAAGTCCATTCTTCTGGCAGATTGCTCAAGTGCAACCATTATACCGGATGTAAAGAGGGTTGAAGCGGCCTAAGTTGCTGGACATCTCAAACTTGTGCCTGCAGAGAACAGACGATACACCATTCAGCCCAGAAACTAGCAGTGTATCGAAATCTGGCTTGAATCAGCACTGATGTCAAAATCAGGCCGCATCTTCATGGCAGTGCCTCTAGTTATTAGTTCTTGGCCAGCATCTGCATGATTATATCATTCCACGCATCAATAGGCCCGGGCAAGCACCAGTGCAGGCAATCATTCTGAATTTTCGCCGTCCTCCCCTTCTCATAAGGATGATATGTTCTGTAAGGCCCTGGATGCCCATCAGGCCTTAGCAGCGAGAGCTCGAATGTGTCGAGCAGCTTCAAATGGTCAGCGTTGTTGTGCTCCTTGTTCCCCGCTGCCTTGTTGAACTCCTCTATCTCAACCCTCCACATGGTGTTATCCTGTTCTCTGTCACCGGTCTTCCCTGGTTTGAACGGCACTGTCCTGTTGCAGGTCCCCCCGCTGGACCACTCTCCATTCTCGAAATGTGAAGGTGTCCACGTTCTGTAAAAGACTACTGGCTTGTGAGGCGAGGTTGTGATGAACTGGAAGACCTCCCTGAGTGACTTACGAAAGGAGTACTCAAAAGTTGTCTCTGTCAGGTTTTTGTTCTGGCAGGAGTGGCAGCCGATCACGATTTCATTCTCCAGGTAGATTGCAGTTTTGAAGAACCATTGACCTGTTGATATGACGACGTAATCAAAACTCTCCCATTGGTTTATCCAGTTTGGTTCCAGAACGTCAAGGTGTAGCTGGGTCTCAGAAGATGAAACTCCGTTTTCATCCTCAAATACTTCAGCTTTGACAAGGAATGGTGCCCAGACAAGAGAGACTGTGAAGTTGTGTGAAGGGAAGTGCCATCTTCTGGATTTGAAGGTCTTGTCATGGTAGACCTCAATGGGAACTTCAACCTGAATCAGGCAACAAATATTGTTGTCAGTCAAAAAAAAATTCTTAATAAACTTTGCTCTGGAGAATTTGTGCAAGTGAGAGTGATATCATCAGCTTGAAACTGCAGTACTACATAAGATTTAACCAGCATCACAATCTTCAGTAAGAACATATTTTTAATTGGTGCTGAATGATACATATTATCTCCCGAGCTACAGATGTTAAAGGATGTTTCTGAAGTACAAATCGTTCAGATGAAGCGAAGGAAATTGAACACCTTGAGGATCTTAGCATGTTGGCATATCAGATTAATCTCCTAACTGACACAGATGAGATTATAGTTCACCCTACTTTGAAGAAAAATCATTCTTGAGCTGCTGTATCTCTATCTTATCACTTCTATAGTTAATCATGCACACTAGCAGAAATGAATGAAAAGGGAAAAATCACTTTCATTTATAATATCCTAAGTAACTGCATAAAACATAGAAAACCATGAAATACCTTAGAAAGAAGACAAAGCAATGATTGGACATGATTGCGAAGGATTGAGTCACCAATAAGAGCCCAATGCTTGTCCTGCATGCCATCCAAAAAATTTTTGCTGTCGAATGGTGGTATGTCACAGCCATACGGCTTCCATTTCCAATAGAGGTAACTGGTATCAGGTCTTCCATTTGTCACACAGTTCTGAGGAGACTCAATGAAGCGGCAGCTGGCATTAGTATAAGCTGGCCCTGCTGAATGAGGAACCCACTCGCCATGGAACAGGTTACAATTTTCTGCACCAATGAAGAAATTGTGTGGTCAATTAAAAGGATAGACTAAATGACAAAAATGCCAGGTAGATCAAGAAAAAATTAAGCCAAATACACAATACACTTTTGTAAGAAGATAGGTTGTAATTTTCATATAAGCTAAAGCAAAATTTTATGAAGTGCCTTCTGGGAATTCCTCTTTAGTGTCTGGAGCAGTATAAGACATATACGCTCACACCAAAAGCTCCATCTTCCATTTCTGTACAGTACAACTGGCATATAGTATAGCAAACAAGAGAACAAGGGCAATAAGCTGATAAGTGGTAACAGTGTATGAAACAAAGAAATCGGATATTCTACCCAAATCTAGCGCGCCTTTAAAAGTCTAACCTGTGTTCATATTTGGGTGACAGAGATTGTGTTCTAATAATTTTGTTCAGTAGTACTTAAAACCCTAGCTAGGGATTTAGATCCAAACAGTGCTTCAATAATTAACTCACAGGAATTAAAGGAGGCATCATCGGGAGCCAAGAGAATTCACTTCTTTTTTTTTTTTTAATTCCCAGTCGAAGATACTTTCAATCAGATCCTGTGAAGCAAGGATCGTGCACCTTTTCATAGAGCTCCAACTACATTATCCGTTTTCACTAAACTAATGAAAAAGATCGATCATGTAACATTCTGTATCTGTAGGCATTTCGTCTGGCCAACAAAAATAAAGTGCCATACGTCACAGATGCGAACTGTAACAAAAACATGCGTCTAGGGAACTAAACAATTCAAATTACTCAGTTCAACTCTCGCACAAACTAATAAGAAGCAAAGCTTCGTTGTGGCTCTAAAGACTCGTATCGGTAAGGATTTTGACGTGCTCGTGTGATCTCTCTTATTGTTGAGATACTGTTTAACCAAGAACTCGGAGTGGGGAATTCTGAATCCCTACAAGTAAATGACTGAATATAAATGGAAAATCAAAAAGATGTTCGAGATTTACATGGAATCTATAATTCGAAAACGAATGCACATCTCTTCTCCAGCTACAACCAATATTTGAAATTCCAGTGATACAGAAAAGGCTCAGATCCTAACCAAAAACATTTCTCCATGAGAAACCACAGTCGCACGCAATTCTCGTTTGTAGAGTTTCCAGAAACAACAGAAAAACAAAAGGGTAAATAAAAACGCGAGAATCGCTCACCGATCCGAGGCGTCCCGCCACCGGCGTTCACTTCCCGCCCCGGCGCCGTCGTGACGAGCGCGGCCGCCGCCTCCGGCGAGGCGGTCGGCGGAAAAAGGTAGACCGAGGGGCCGACTAGCAGTCGCAGCGCCAGGCCCACGAGGAACACGAACAGCAGCACCTTTAGCGCCACCCTGCCGCTCACCGCCGCCTTCCTCGGCTGCGCTGGCGCGGGCGGCCATTCCGTCCCCATCCTTTCCCCAAATTCTCTAGGAGCCGAGCGACACCACCACCGACAGCACGCGAGTTTTTGTCCGGCGAAGTCGTGTCGGTGGCTCGGCGGTGACGGCGGACAGGTGAGGACTATGGACTGTGAACGCCACGCTTGCGTGGGGCCATGTTCTGTGAGAAGCGAGGAGAAGGGAAGTACAGGCATGGAAATTGATGATGTCAGGGGTGGGGTACTGAGACGCTGCCAAAACAAGACTTGGCTTTTGCAAGGGGTACCCAGGGCGGATGGCGCTCATCATAAATGTGACTGGAGGTAAAAGGGAATGTATAAATTGGAGAATGTATCTCAATTCATTTTGAAAGTGCAACATGAGAATTATGACATAGGCAAAGAATCTAAAAAAGTTGAGGGTTAGCTTCAAAAAGTTGGGAGCTAGCTGAAATATGGTGATATCGTGCAATAATTTATGACACATGTTTTTTCGTTTATAACTCACGAGGTTGTGCATGTTTTACGTAACGTAGTTTTATTAGCTACATGGTACGTCCGTTTCAAGCGAAAACTTCCTTAGATTTGTTGAACATATAAATTCTTCTAAAACAGAGTTACATCTGCCAGCTACAAATGACAAGAAGCATCATAATATACGAGAAAACATGAAATACAAATTATTAAATCACCGTACAACGACAAACGGGCATGATAGTGTTAAAAAAATGACTATATTAAATAAAAGATATAACTCTTATCCTTTTTAGGCACAGGGAGGAAAGTTTAAAATAAAGTCGTCTCTCTAGTTAATGGATACAACTGGTGGAAACATGGTTTATGAGTTACAAGTTGCAATATGGACTCACTATCACAAAATTTTGGAGGGAACATAATATTACTGGAAGATTGCAATACCATTTAATATAATCAAATTGTCGTTGATGATTTGTGAGGCAGTACATATTAATCATGATGCTGCAATTCTTAGCAAAATTCTCTGTCCAGCTAGCAACTTCGTATAAATGCACTATCTTTATCCCTTGTATATAATGTTTCATATTAAAGCAAAGTTTCAAGTTAAAGGTTTCATAATCGAAACATATATAATCCAAATCCCACCTTGCATATATACGAGTTTGAGCAAATTATAAATTGCCATCTGCTCGTCTCTCTGGTCATTGGTACTACTTTAGCCCCTTCGCAAATGTTTACAGCAGTTTTGAGGTTCAACAGTCAAAGCTACGTTACACGAGCATATGGCCCATGGTGGCATCAAGCATTGCACCTTCCTTGCCAGAAATTGTGTCTCGTCTGCTTCCCTAAAGTGCAAGAGAGTGCACCCGTTTCTTTTGGTGTGCGTCTATCAGTAGTGTACCTGTACGTCGCTTCGAGCATGCCTTTCGTGTGTTCATGAGTTCATCTTTTTTTTTTTTTTGACAGGATGAGTTCATCTTTTGGCGTCGTTTCCGCACCAAACTCTATCTCTCGAGTCATCATCATCGACGTATCCTGCTTTAAAGATGCCTGTGCGACCGACAACTGAGCACGAGAGGTTTTTTTCCTTTTTTTTTTTTTAAACAGTTCAAACAGTAGCTGACCACGCGAGACTTCCTCTGCTTAATTACATATCTTATTTTACATAATTTATTATAGGTACTTGCTAACTTTAAGCCGACTGAATGTTTAGACAACTTTCAGTCACCTCCTAAAGTCATTAGATCTAGATCCAATAGTTTATAATTATTATATAGATAATCTTATAAAAGAAAAATCAAAACACAAAATAACAAACCATTGATTAAAAGATTTCAGCTGATTGAAAGTAAGGAAACATGTTTATTATATGTAGTCCAAGCGCTTTAGATCATGAATTAAGAGTCCTTGATTAAATTTTCCTTTCCACCTGTTGACGATGAGCTGCAGCTGACGACAACGACAATTCTTAACTTTTTTTTTCAAAACTAATTCTTGACTATTTTGGTGCACATCCGACCTCCAAACCAACCTTCAGAAGAGCTGCATCATCCCAATTCAATGTGCCAAAAATTTCTTACAAATGATACAACACACTCTAGCCTGTCCAACTCAAGAATTTCTCTGTACTTATCTCAGCCTACCTATCTCATACAAACAACTTTGCAAGAACGATCTGATGCCTTGAATAGTAAAAGTTGTGGATCGACTTTCAAGTTGAAAGCATCCTTACTCAACCTTGGTGATATGACAGCCTTGGTTCGTTTTGTGCTCTCTGCAATACCAATTCACCTGTTGCTAGCACTCAGTATTCCAAAATGGGTAATCAAGGTGATAAACAAAGCTCGTAGAGGTTTCTTGTGGAGAGGTAGAAAAGAAGATAACGATCGCAGTTGTTTGGTCGCGTGGGAAAAGGTTCAGCGTCCTCTCGATATTGGTGAACTTGGAATTTTGAATCTGGAAATCATGGGCTGGTCTCTACAAATGAAATGACCTGGTCGACCTTGTGTAGGACTTGAAATCTCGGTACACTCTCATGTTTGTTCTTTATTTGATATCTCCATCATCACATAGGTGGGGAATGGAAGGAATATTTATTTTGATCGGACAAATGGTAACATTACATGACTGCTGTTTGATGGACTTAGCACCTGAGGTGGTTGCAAAGGTGTCTAAGAGAGTGATCACCACTAGGATAGTAGAACAAGCTCTAAATAACCGTCAGTGGGTGAGAGATATTAGTATTGGACTGTCGATTATTGGGCTTATTGAATATTTGTGTGATGTTGTGGAACTTGCTTCGAGATTTTGCCCTTAGTGAAGCTATGGATCAACATAGTTGGAGACATGACAATTCTGGAGTCTTCACGTCCAAGTTAGCATACAGACAGTTCTTCCAAGGATCAACTATCTTCAAGCCTTGGCGCCGAGTGTGGAAATCTTGGATCCCTCCCAAATACAAGAAGTTCTTGTGCCTGGCTATAAAAGATCAATGTTGGACTGTAGATAACCTCTCCAAGAGAGGACTTCCTCATCCACAAGTGTGTCCTATATGATCAAGAAGATGAGATGACTCAACATATTTGGGTTGGTTGTGTGTTCCTAAGAGAATTCTGGTATAATCTCCTCTCTGCTTTTGGTTTGCAATGGCTTGCTACTGACAATGAGGTTGACACCTTTGCACATTGGTAGTAAAGAACAAGTAGACGAGTCGCGAAGGCAAACAGGAAGGGTGTCAACACTTTAATAATTCTAGGAACTTGGTCGCTTTGGAAACATAGGAACTCATGGGTGTTTGATGACGCTACTCCGTCAGTCCAACAATGAACAGCCTGAAACATGAAGCTCAACTCTAGATATTTACGAGAGCTCATCGCCTCAAAGAATCGGGTTTGGGTTATTTGCTTGGGCAAGCGTGAACGTGTTGTGTGTGCCGATCCCTAATGGGTTTATCTATAAATTTAAAACTTTGTAATTTATTTAGACCCCTCTTGCCTTAGTCCTAGCTCGAGGGTCCATGTACGAACCATCTTTCTTCCCTATAATACAAAGATAACACACATGCATATTTAAATAAAAAAAATAAAATTTCCTTTTTTAGATTACAATAAAATTAATTAATTATAAACTTATAAACTCAAATCCCAACAAAATTGGCAAGTTAGGCCATTCTTAATGCATGGTTTTATTTCGTAATTTCCAAGATGCCATGTCATCTCAAAAAAAAATTGTTTAATAAATGAAATTGCTAGGTCTCTCAATGTAAAGTTTTATTTTATGGATTCATATGTTAGTATCATTTAAATGTTTCGTCTAAATGACCAATTGATGCTTGTGAAGAGATAAAACTCAAACATTCTCAATGGAGTTTCATTAGAGTTTTAAAGTTTTGGTAACTGTGTATGTGTAGTTTCATCTTCATAAAATCCAACTCTCTTCTCTCCTCATAAATTTTATGTCACATCAACAGTTTTGTCTACATATTATTTATTTATAATTAAACTCATATGAAACCATGTAAGATTCATGACCATTGAGGTCACCCCAAGGTATGAATTTTTTGGTGATAAATGACAAATATGAAATATGACTAATATCTACACAAGTGTTGTGTGTGTAGGAAACCTCTTCTACTTGATGATGATCGATGTCGGTCGCCTTGGCAATGGATAACAATGACCACAAGCATGGAGTCTTGATAAGCTTGATGGAGTCTAAGAGTTGATGGAGATATATCAAGGCTAAGGACAAGCTATGGAGCAAGTGTTTGGAACACTTGTCTAGTTGTTAGGGCTTTGAATCCATAGGAAGAATCGGACTATCAAGGGGGTCTAGGTCATGTCTCTTTAGATCATACTAGTCGGTGATGTGCATGAATATTTAGTGAAATCACAGGCACTAGGTGACAGTGGAGAAGCCAAGGAGCTATTGAAAGAAGTCAGAAAACAAAGTCAAGCGAGGACGAGGAGTTTCAGCTTCTGGACAGAGTGACCGGACAGAGAGGTCGGTGGAGACCGAACTGTACGGTCACTAGGAGATCAGAGAGCAGTCTACGAGAAGTATGTCAGCATGAAGGACCATACTGGCCGGACGGTACGGTCAGCAGACCGGACGGTTTGGTCTGTATGGATGGGAGCTGGGACAGAAAGGTGCAGAATTGGTTGCTCTCTGGAATGGACAGAGATGAAGAGACCGGATGATCCGGTCTGCTGACCGGACGGTCCGGTTAGTGTGGAGATCACCCAAGGACAGTGAGCTGTCAGTTCTGGAGGAGCCGTTACAAAGTGACCGGACGGTCCGGTCTGGCAGAGACCGGACTGTACGGTCTGTGCGTCCAGAAAGGTGATTTCATGAAGCAATGGCTAGTTGGAGGTTGGAAGACTATATAACTGGAAGCATTTGGTAAGAGCCAAGACGAAAAGAGAGGAACAGTAGAAGAAAATATTGGATATCTTGAGAGTGCTAGAGAGAGTAACTTGAGTATCTATGCACATCTAGGGCTAGGGTGTCTTTGATGGTGTGATCTAAGTTCTTACTCTTGGTCTATGGTGAGACATAGACCGGTTAAGTGTCGGTAATCGAGCCTATCGTGGTTGGTCATGAAGGTCGTCACATGTTTGTACACGGTTTGAGCCCGCAGTTGAAAGGGGCATTGCTAGTGAGCATCCGTGCCGGCTCGGAGAGTCCGGTAAGTTCTCGAGGGAGGTGAGTTTGTGCCTTGATGGTAGCGGTGACGCAACCGTGTCTTCACTTCGGGAGTGATTGCGGGTTCGTGACCGGGACTCCGATGAGAGTGGTCTAACAAGGAATAGGGGAAGGCGCCATCCTTCCGAGACCTCGGAAAAAAAAAATAATGAGTCATCTCTTACTCTATTCCTTACTTTGATGCATTTATCTTTCGCATTTACATATCGTTCTATTTATACTTGTGTGTTTACCTTGCTCTAGTTGATTACCTTCTAGACTTGCATGAATAGCCTTCTCTACTTGCTAGTCGTGCTTAGCTTTCACTTGATTACTAGCATATATAGGAGTTATTTTGGTTTGATTGATCACCCTAATATGTATTGTGCTACTCATGCTTGTGTGCTTATCTTGTACTTGATGATCTAGTAGCTTTGCATGAGTAGCCTTTTTTACTAGCTTGTTATGTGCTTCCGCGTGTTCTTGATTACTATCTTGCGTAGAAGTTGCTCTGCCTCATGTGTGATCCACTAGTATGCTTATGTTGTCTTTTCTTTCATAGGGTTATCTTGTTAGTGTGATCATCGCTAGAATTATGTAGGAGTTGTTTGAGTGGTTGATTTTAGTAATTGGTAAATTAGGTACATAATTTGAGTTCCCGATTCAACCCCCTCTCGGTCACTCGATCCTTTCAAACCACCACTGAGATTTGGCTTAGAGTTTCGTTAAACAAGACTTTAAATAGCTTATATCTATTAGTATAGTATAAATTTCTATTATTATTTTAGCTAATACCATTGTACAGATAAGCTATAATGCTTCATTGTGGTACAACACTACTAAAATGCACACAAAAATTTTACATTACTCATCATTGTCTATTCAAAAGAGAAGTAACTAACCAACATAAAACACATCCTTTTTTTTTGCATCATATCTACTTATTATGCTTTTTAGATTAGAAAATATTGTCATGCATTGAATCATTCATTTTCACATAATTTCATATAAACAAGCTACGAATAAAGGGCTAACAAATGGCACCTATAACTTATTATACTACTTCACGCAAGTTTAATTAGTTGGATATATATGGGATGGGCTTACGCTTACTAGCATATCTAGCTTCATTTAGTTGCAAGACACGACGAGAAGTTACTGAAATAAGACCGACATAGACGGTCGGTTTTGTCCTCCCTTCTATGAGGCGATCTTTTTCGTGTTTTCGAGCACATGCCGGAGGGTTCAATAGATGCACCTATCTACGAACTTAGACGTGTCAACTACAAGCAAATCGAGTGTTTTCATGAATTGATGTTAATTTTGTGATACCTTGTTCTACATCAATAAAAACACGACTTTATCCTCGTTCATTGACATAATCATCAGATGATGGGTTATTTTTCTTAACACCACTGATAAGAATCGCCTTCTCCTCAACACCATTACAAAATAGACCTTCTCCCCAGTACCATCCTCTACTTCCTCTCACTCTCCACAATACCAAAAACCTCTTCAGTGAAATTTTCTTTACCGTTTTACCCCTCTCAGTCTCCAACTCCAACCGAGAGTAGCAAGGCGGCGGGCGGATCTCGCGAGCAAGGCAACTGGCGGCGGCCGGCGGGCGGAACTCGCGTCGGGTAAGCGGCCACGGGCAGCATGAGGCGGGCGCGGCAGGAGGCGGGAGGCGAGGCGGTGCGGGGCCAGCGGCGGCGCATAGCGGCTGACGGCGCGGGCGCGTGAGCATCGGGACGGGCGGCAGGCGGCGGGGGGCCAGGGCGGCGCATCGCGAGCGCGCAGCAGGCGACGCAGGCGCGAAAGCATTGGGGCGGGCGGCAGGCGATGCGGGCGCGGGGCGGGCTGCAGGCGAGGCGGGCGCAGGACAGACGGTAGGCGGCGCGGGCGCAGGACAGACGGTAGGCGGCGCGGGCGCAGGTGCGCAGTACGCGGCAGCCGATGCCAGAGAGCAGAGCAGGTGGCCCACATGGAGGTCTCGACCATGGGTTCAAAAACCGTCGGAAACCGGTCGAAAACCGCGGTTTTCGACAAAACCGGTCCGGTCCGGTTTCACCGGACAACCGGTTTTCGACCGGACAAAATTTAAATTTTTGAAAATTTAAAAAAATTTGTATTAAAAATATGATAAAAAACTAGAGGTAAACCTTTGAATTATGATGAAACAACCTTATAAAATTAAGAAAGTTTGATAGGGAAAAAATTGCAGAAAGATGAAATATAAAAAAAAAGAAAAAAAAAAGAAAACTCACCTTATCCTCTTCTCCCTACCCCACCGTTCATTCTTTCTCTTCTCCCCAACTCCCTGCGCGGTACCGAAGCTTGCTCCTCACCAAATCGCCATTCCCTTCGCTCATCCTCCTCAATAATCCGATTTCGTGTCGGTTAGCAGGCTGCAGCACCGGCAACCGCCGAGTTCACCGGCTAGCCGAGCGGTTTCAGCGGCTAGCCGGGCGCCGAAACGGCTAGCCGAGGTAGCCGAGCACCAGTGGAGAACCGCTCGGCTAGCCGGTTATGGGTGGCGGTTAGCCGCGATTGGGGGGCGGTTTGCCGAACCAGCAGGGCGGTTAGCCGCGATTTACGTCGGTTTACAAGAAGGTAAGTGTTTCTTTTTTTTAAGATTTATTTATTTTATTAACCAGTAGGTAGCTAGATAATTTAAAGATTTTAATTAGAAAATGCACATGTTATATGGACAGGAGAAATAGTCGCCATGGGGGATCGTAGTCAAAGCGATGAGGTTTGGGAGCATGGAGAGAACATATACCAGGCTTTGCATGTAAGTATTGCAAGACACGGAAGAAGGGGGGTGGTGCCACTTGTTTCAAAGAACACTTGGCAGGACGTGGAAAAAATGTTGTGTCTTGCACTCTTGTTCCAGCAGAGGTTCGTGATTATTTTCGTCGTGAGTTGGATAGAACTGCCGATAAGAGGAGGGGCAGGCAACAAGAGAGATTGAGAAGAGAGAAAATTGCCGCCGAAGGGAATGTGGACGATGAGGATGATGAGGAGTTGCAGCGTGCCTTGCATGAGTCACGGGAGGAGGAGGCATACGCGAGGCGAGTACGTGAGCAAGGTGGGCAATACGAGCACGGTGGTGGATCGTCTCAACCTAGGAGCAGTGAAGGTGGTGGATTAATGGGGATGTTGAAGAGGTCCGTCTCTGGAAAAGAAAAAGGTGAGAAGGTGCAAACAAGGATTGACACTGGGCCGTGGACAGCGAAGAGTAGACTCGCAAGGCGGGCAATTGGGAAGGCTTGGTCTAAATGGTATCTAACAGAAGCCATTCTTGGTAAAAAGGCCGATAGTCCTTATTTCACTAGCGCTGTGAAGGAGACACAAAGATGAGGTAAATTTATTTCATTGTATTGTAACTTATCATTCAGTTTATAACATATGAGATCTTATAATGTTCAAATTTGTAGGTGAGGGTATCCCCAGTCCAATGGGTCGAGAAATAGATGGTACGTATTTAGATGCAAATGAGGAAGACATCAAAAAGCAGTTTGCAAAGTTCAAGCTAGATTGGGATATGCATGGTATTACTATAATGTGTGATTCTTGGACGGGACCAATAGGGATGAGTGTCATCAATTTCATGGTATATTACAATGGGATCATGTTTTTTTACAAGTCAATTGATGCCACCGGTCATAGCCATGATGCAAACTTCATTCACACGGTACGATCATAATGTTGTAACTTCATACTTATGCTAGATGGTATTAATCGATGTTGTTATTTGTAGGAAATTAGCAAAGTGGTAAAAGAGCTAGGGCCAGAACATATTGTGCAGATAATAACTGATAATGGAGCAAACTATAAGAAGGCTTGCAAGATGTTATTTCGCAAGTACCGGATTGTGTGGCAGCCATGTGTGGCTCACACTATCAATTTGATGTTAAAGTCCATTGGGGAGTTTCCAGAGCACAAAGCTATGATCGAGGCTGCTCGACGGATATGTCGGTGGCTTTACAACCACAACAAGTTTCATGCTATGATGCGAGTAGCTATTGGTGGTGAGTTAGTGAGATGGAATGCTACACGATTTGGCACAAACTACATGTTTCTAGAGAGCATGCTTCGTAGAAAAGATAAATTCATGCATGGGTGGCCTCTCCATCGTTTTTGGAGAGTCGTTTCAGCAACATGGATGAGGGAAGGTATGCTCATTCTTGCTTATCCAGCTTGTCGTGGTGGGACAACATGAGCCATGTCGTCAATGCAGTACAACCACTATATGCATTTCTGCGCTTCGCGGACCAGGATAAGATCCCCAATTTGAGTGAAGTTCTCTTAAGGTTCAATATGCTACGTAGTGAATATGATAGTCTATTTCATAATGATAGACATGAGTTTGATCGCTACATGGCGGTGATAAATCCAAGGATGGGTGACATTGCAAGTGACACTTATGTTAATGCAGGTAACATTTTTTTTCATTGTTACATAAATCCAATTGCTGAACATTGCTATTAAAAGTATCATTTTTTTAACAGCTGCGGGATTGCACCCAAGAACTCATTATGCTTATGGCACGACGAATAACGTCCTTCATGATCTTTGATCAGCATTTGAGACGATGACTGACACGAACACGTGTGTATCAGCACTCCAAGAAGCTGAAAATTACAGACGTAAGAGTGGTTCCTTTTCCACAGAATTGGCTCAGAAGATGGCATATGATAGTAATACTTCTCCTGGTACGTTCCGTGATGATACTTATGTTTCTTTCTAAGTCATGCCTACTTTTTCTCAAACTCACTTTTTTTTACACTTCATGATATAGCGCAATGGTGGGCTATGTTCGGTGCTGACACTCCACATCTTCAAAAGCTTGCACTACGACTTGTGTCCCAATGTTGTTTGTCAAGCGGATGTGAACGTAATTGGAGTACATTTGCATTGATTCACACAAAGGTCCGTAACAAATTATCTCATAAGAAACTAAACAAGTTGGTGTATGTCAACTATAACCTGCGCATTCGCATGAGGGAAGCGGGATTATACAAGCCACCAGACGAAGATCTATTCCATAAACTTATGGAGCTTTCTTTGTATGATGATAAAAATCCTATACGAGATTGGATGGAGAATGGCCGATCAAATACCGATCCAGTACTTGATGAGGAAGATACTGAGAGTGACACCCCTCTCCCTTCCCATTTGGTGACTGAGGGAGATGATCCAAGGGAATTGCAAAGGATTATTGGCAAAAGTTCTCTTGTTGAGTGGGCAGAGGAACATGTGGGAGATACACACATAGGCAAGCGGAAATATAAAGCTGTTTCAAGGAAACCTAATCCAAAAAAGAAGAAAATTGTTGATCCACAAGGAGTTTTCAGTGATGAGTCCAATGCTAATGAAGATCCAAGGAAGAGCCCGCCGTACCAAGAGTCGGACGATAGTAGCTCCAAATCTGATTCAAATGACGACGCGGGTGATGTGGGTGGTAGGACGATTCCACCGTCCACTCTTCAGTTTACAGGTCAAATATCTTATTGTAATATTTATTAAGTTCATAAGATTAATCACTAACTCCAGTCTTCCATTTATAGGTGAGGAAGACTTCACACATGCTACCCAAGATCAAGATCATGGCGCTCCACAATCACAAAGGATGACCATTACGGATCGTGGCAGAGGCAAGGGTAGGCAACATCATTACGGATCCTACCTCTCCCCTGTCGAAAGTGAGTCTTCATTTACCCCAACTAGTGACACAACGCCTGGTTACATTCATTACATGCTTCCTGATGCAACCCTTGAACGGCCTCCAACATGGGTCTATGAGTGACAAGATCTAGACTTTTATAACCAGATATTTTCATAATGGCAAACAACTTCACATTGGACGGGATTAAGTTGGCAACAATATAAGGCGGATTTGTTGCGAGAACAAGGGATTGCGGTCATGTCTATCGAGGAGTATAACCGGGCATGTTACAATTGGAATGAGGCACCATGGTCTTGAGTGTAGGTCATTGCATCACTCGTATTACTACATAAACTATGTTCTATTTACCTATGTAATTTTAAAATAGACATGTATGAACTATGTTTGAATCCTTGTGAAATTTATATTATGACTGTTCTATGAACCATATATTGATAATATTTGCCTATGCCTGCTATAAATACTTAATAACTTCATGCCAAAATTTTCAGCATTTTTGCACCATTTTTCACCTCATTTTTCATTTATTTACTTCAATTCCGGTTTCTGTGACTTTACTACCGAAAACCGACAAAACCGTTCAGCTAACCGGCAAAACCGGTTGGCTAGCCGTTTTCTTGTTCAAACGGTACCGTTTTTGAATTTTGGCCGGTTAGCCGACCGGTTTTGTCGGTTTTCGCGGTTTTCGCAAAACCGCGCCGGAGCGGTTTCACCGGTTCAAACGGTTTTTGAATCCCTGGTCTCGACCATAGGGAGGGGTAAAACCGGCAATGAAATAGAACTGAAGCTCAGATTGGTATGTGGGGGCACGAGTTTTATTCGACGATGGTGTTAAGAAGAAGGTCCGATTGTAGTGGTATTGAAGAGAAGGTGTCCTTTACCGATGGCGGTGAGAAGAAAATAACCCTCACATGATGAGTACTGTAGTGCTGTAGTTTGATCCTCATTTCTCTTTCTCTCTCGGTCTGTCGGTTAATTAATTGAGTTGATTGATCCAATGCCTAGCACTGGCAGACCTGTCTTGCATTGGATCATTCAAATTCAACAAATAAAGTGCACGCACTTCTACCGATGATCATGCAGTGCACACAATTCTTGCATTGGTTAATTAATAGTATTAACAGGTGAAAACCTAGATCCAGCCTACTGGATCGGGGCAACAATATACGTTGATGACATCAGTATCCTCTTGAGAACTTTGCCTTGGAGTCGCTACTAGTGTTGAAGGTCTTCACAACTTGATGCATGGGTGCGCAGCTGGGTATAGGTGTTCTTTCATCTTTACCTAGTGTTTGTATCTTACCTATATAATTTTTTCTACTCTCATCCCCATTCAAATATATTGTAAACTTATATTTGGGTCATTATGGGCCGACGTCATTATTAATATAATGAAATTCAGGTGGGGAGTTCTCCTCCACCGTCCAAAAAAAAATTTAATAGTATTTTTACTTTATATCTTCCACAAAGTCTTAGGTGCATTATTGTTTATTTCCGTACTTTCGATCCATAAGGAATGATGATTGTAGGAGTGTGTTCGTTTCTTACCCACTAATTTTAGGTCTATTTTATCGAATATTGAGATATTAATTAGAAATACTAAATATAGATTACTGATAAAACTCAGTCAATAACCCACATATTAAATGATGACATGAATCTATTAAGACTAATTAGATTATAATTAGATAATTTGATGCACAATAAATATCTTCTAATGATGACTTAATTAAACTTATTAATAGATTTGTCTTGTAACTTAGCATTCAACTATATAATTAGTTTTATATTTAATTATTATATTTAACATTCAAAGAATTAATATGATAATATTAAAATTTAGACTCTAAGAAACGAACACATGCTAAGTTGATATGTTTTCTTGGTAGCACCTAGAGCAGTACCTTCCATCGGTCACGTTAAGGGTAGAAAACCTGGAGCAATTGGATTTCCTGACAATTGAAAATCAGGAGACGTATTTTTACTCGGTATAAACTAGCTTTTTTTACTGAAAAACAATTTTTTTTAGAAGATGGTGTAAACTAGTTTTGTTGGACTTGATTTCACGGTCAATAGCAGGCTAGCCCAGCGCGATTCATCACTCATCACTTCATCACAGTCCCTGGGGGGCGTCGTCTCACTCTGTTTGCCAACAGACGCGGCGCCGCGCGACTCTTGTTGGTTGGTTCTGCTTGGACCTGAAGCTTACGGCACGTGACCTGCTGCCTCGCATTCGCCGTGCCAGTCGCGTCGCATGCCACTGACACGCACCGAAACGTGCACCGCGGCGCTACTCGCTCGGTCGTTATTGTCACCACACGCCAGGGGATAAATGGCCAATTCGGCCACACATCTGCCAACGAACAGCTAGCGCACAAGCATTTCCAGCCCACACCTGATTCCAGTTACCTCTTACTCGAAACCAGCAATCGCGAGTTTGTACAACACTCTACATGATCGTAGACCATGTTTGTTTAATCTGAATATCAGTGAAGGAGATGATATCAAACTCTTGCTTTCTCTGAGTATGATCACTGCAGCTGTGCAGCAGGCGCAAAGTCGAGAGTAGATAAAATGAGAGCATTATTCAGCTGCAGGCAGTCAGTCTCCAGCTCCAAACTTAAACGGTAGCACTACCCATTAGCTAGTTCGATGCATTTCATATAGGCAATTGCTTCAAACTGTCCTTCCATGGTGGATCAACATTACAAAATAAAAGGGGAAAAATTCATTTCATAGAAAATTACAATAATACCTCTGATGAAACTAGACCGCAACTGAACTAACGTACAGACAAGAAAATGATTCCTAAAGATTTACACCTAATCTTCTGAATTTTAGATGTGCTGTCTTGACCTGCTGTCACTGGATGAATCTTGGGACTCGCATGCCAAACCCGCGCCTCATTTTCTCAACACTACACAATTGAAATGACAAGGATATACACTTCAGTTAGCAACGAATGTTCAGCGAAACTGTGATGGCAGAAAATACCAATACAGCTTATGACGAAAGAGCATGACTTCTTTTTTAAATGGGAAAAATCATGAGAAAGAAGTTAAGAGTAGAAAACAGAACACCCGTCAGCAAACTAATATGTTGTACCGTCAGGATGTAGAATATATGTGCATGTACAAAGGAGTTTAGAGCAACTAGAAGTAACCAATGGTACCAACTACATTGGCACAACCACACACACACACATGAATCAACAATTGATGTAGCTCATGGTATGATGATAAATCTCAAAAAGGCTTCCATAAGTCTGATTACTGGCATTTACCACGACCTGTTCTATTTGCTTTTCGAGTTGCAAATCTTGTTCTTCTAAGCTGGAAGTCTCTTCCATTTTATATATATGTATATATATATATATAATCTTATCAACTGCTAAATTTGTGATCGCATATGTTTTTTCTATAGGCTGGCAACGTTATGTCTTCATTTTTAAACAATACTACTTTACTGTCAAGCACAACATTAAGCAGGAAAATGCAATGTAGTTAACACTAAAAAATCAGATGCATTAGGGCAACCTTTGAATGAGACCTACAACCTGTCCACCAATATGAATTTTGTTACTTGACTATGCTGATTTTGTTTGTTTTAGACATAGTAAGAGCAACAAATTCAGATTGTACTATTGTAGTATGGTTCATTTAAAATGTAACAAACATGGAGAAACTCCACAAAATTTAGTGATAAAAAAGAAGATGCTTACGTTGGTGCAAGCTTGCCAAGGCCATAAAGTTCTTCACCAGTTCCTTCGTCTGAAACTTTCCCAGAATTTTCTACTATATAAGATCTGCCAGGCGAATCAGTGAGTCCTCTAGCCACAAGTAAATCCAAATCCTTCTGGTGAAGTTCTCTCCCATTAACAAACACGCCAGTGTTTCCGCCAGCACAGTTTTTGGGCATGGGGTAATTAAACTCTGGAATATAAGGCTGCAGCAAAAAAAAAAAAGAATCCATTTAGAGATTTGAGTATTACTTAATAAAGCAGAAATCCATAACATCAACTCTTACGGGTATCATGCCAAGGCAGGGACGTCCCATGACACCCCAGAAGCCAGCACGGTAGTCATACCTAAGCAACATAACATCAGAATTGTTTTGACTCAAGTATCCCCATTTTTCATCTAGTCAAGCACAGGTTAATGCAAAAATCATTAGATAGCAGCTGGGGAAACATACCAATAATCACCAGGATAGATTGCTCCAGCTAGTTTCTCGGCCTTCCTAACTGCACGGTCAGAGATAGGAAAGCCATTTACAAAAACCTTTGCTCTTCCATTGCGTGTTCCATTGTTCATTTTGAAACTCTTTTTTATCAGATTGGTGAGAAATGAGTCGCCAGCCTTTGTGCCCCTAATCTGGCCAGCATCTTGTCGCATATTTAATGGATCTTTTGTACATTCAGAATCATGAGACTCATTGTATGGTGACTGCTTCTCATTTGATATACAGACATCTCTGACTGAATTCTGCTTGCAACTTTCAGTTAACAGTATAACCCTTTCAGGTTCAGAATGGGAACTTCTGCTTCCGACTCCAGAACCATCAGATGGAGAAAATCCATAGTTCTCATGGTGTGTCAAACTTGGTACACCGGGAACCGAATTGGCTTCAGGATGGAGGTCCCTAGACCGGGAAGTGTCCTCTGAGTTAGTTTCTTGAGGGCTATGGTTGTTCTCAGACTCACTTAGATTTGAGTGCAGATCTTTTTCTTGAGACTCATGGCTTCCAACAGAGAAACAATAAGCTGGAACTGACCTCTCATCTGGAGTAGCACGCTCATTGGTCCCCATGCTATTGCCGATACAATTTTGTTGTCCAGCAGATAAATGTGCACTTAGTGCAAGTTCTGATACATGGAGCTTGCTTCCATCAAGCTTGATTATGATAGCGTGCGAGCATGATCCACACCGCAATTTATACTCCTTCCCTGACAAGGATTGTGTCTTTGGAAGCTGCAGCACTTCATAGCAATTGTAACATATTGTGAAAGGGGCACCACCTGCAATTGGATCACAAGTCTGTGGGGGCTTCTTACTTACATTGGCCCTTGGATGATTCCGTGGCAAAGTACTGTCAATGCCTCTTGAATGGCATCTTTGCTGACCAAACAAGGGACTGTCTACTGGATAAGCGTTGTAACTGTTCATAAAGTATGGTGTCCTATGTTCATTGACACTCAGGGGATTCCCCTGTACAGGCAAGAATTCTCGGTGGTAGCAATGCAAGCAAGAACAAGCACCCTGGTGACAAAAACCATCATGTCGGCAGGGGACGAGAGGATCATGATCATGTTGTCCAAGGAAATAATTGTCAAAATTTCTCCATGTATAGAGACCAGCATGATGGCTAGAGGTTCTAGATTGTGCAATGGTCTCTGCATATCCTGGGAGATCCTGCCGTGCAGGCAATGGTGCATAAACATGAGGAATGCTAGGACTGTGCATATTCAATGATGGAGAGTGAAGCGAACCATTTCGGTGCAATTGAGGTGCATCATGCCTCAAGTGACTCAAGCGATCACAATTACCATATGAACTTGGGGCATCTGCTGCCCGTCTGGCTGGATCAATTCCGCTTGGCTCATCAGTTACATCGCAGGATTGCTTAACCTGGTCTCTCAGCTCGTCAAGCATCCTTAAGATTTCAGCACGGTCTTTCTCAAGGCCTCTGACTCTGCTTGGACCATCAAAGGCTGTTCCATCTGAGTGTTCTCTATTAGAATATCTGTACCTCGACTTCGAATGATAATCAACAAGGCCGTCTCCACGATAAGCATTGGTTGGAATGGAATCGATTGGAGGTCTCGGTGATATGTCTCTTACTCTCAATGAACACCCCATTTCTCTGTTCTCCCAATCACGAAAATGTCGGTACTTCGTCTCCCTGCCATCATCTCTAACAGTAGCCTTAAGATTTGCGGCAGCTGGTTTCTTCATATTGTCATGATGGCTGTAGACTGATTTACTATGAACACCTGACAAATTCTTGTTTTCTAATCTGCCGGCAGTGCTGGCTCCAGGCATAGTTTCAGAAACCTCTGAAACGCACTCCAATACTTCAAGGTACTTCACATTTCTATTGTCATAGTCATGTGAAGAATGGTCTGAATTTTTCTTCTTTGCTGCAAAATTATCAGCAAGGGAAGATATTACTTTCAAACTAAGATTACCACTCTATGACAGATCTTAATTAACCATAAAAAGGGAAGACTAAATACTGCCAAGTCATAGTATGATATTCAAAAGGAGCTCAAAACAATGTGACAAAAGAAGACCACTTCTGCAAGACTGACACTATTGCTTCCCATTGACTTGAAAACAACCTTGAAAAGTACAACCATAGACTAAATTGCAGCTGGGATCCTGAACTCTTAATTTATGACAGGACTTTAGCGCATATAAGAATCCCTTAATCAGGTAATTTAAAATATATAGTTCAAGTTCAACGATATGTTCTGTGGGCTCAGTTTGATCTATTCAAGAAATCATAAGGACAAGTGGACAACTCCAGTCTGCAGATAACCCAAAGGCGACAGCTATGTGCCTATGTCTCCATCAGCTTTGCAAGAAAAAATAGAGACATGATTTCTCCAATTCAAATCCAAAGGACGTACTAAGAGTTTAGAACTTAAGTACTGAACATGGATAGAAAATGAGAAGTTAACTTTTTTTATAAAAAAAAGAAGTCGGGAGGGGAGGCCCCTACCTAATTTTGCATTAAATTAAAAGCAATACAAGGTACCAATACAAACAAGATTATGGGCTAACAGAACCAAGATTTAGACGTGTAACGTTTGCACCAAAAAATGGAGTAAACATTTCCCTCAAGAAAAGTCAAGTTTGTTCACAAAATCGAGTAACATTTCTTAACAAAATTCAGATGTTTACATTGTTCCTTAACAGCGGAGAAAAAAATTAATCAAAATTAGAGAGTAAATATTTCCTTAAGAAACGCAAGTTTTTTTGTCAAGAACGTGGGCACATATTCATTACGCTGGATAAAACGCAGCATACAAAGAAGAAAAGGTCCGACTGAGGCTCAAGAAGAGCTTCACCTAGTCACGCACCGAGGGGGAAAAACGCAAGTTTACATTTGTCTTCAAACTGGGGAGAAGATTCAGAAGTTCACATCTCTTCTTATAATAAACTAAGTATTTTGTTCGATAAAATCAGAAGTGCACATTTGGTGCTTCAAAAAGATGGCATAAACAATATCACACATTACCCTAGACGCGCCGCAAAAAATGAGGACGAAGTATCTCCAAATTTGCCGCAAAAAAAAAAAAGTATTTGAACAGGTATTAAATTTAAATCACCCTGTTTGCAAAGGTCAATGCCACCCAAAGTCCAAAGGCAATGCCAATTCAGGATGCACGAAGCCCCGCTGGTGGATGTGGATAATGGTATAGCAGAGGAATTACAAACGAAATCTTCAGCCTGCTCTTGAAAAATAAAACGCGTACAACTTTGACTAAGCAAAAATGCAAACTGGTGGTGAGCAATGGTGCTGGGGACTTGAGCTGCGATCGATGAAGGCTGAGCCTTAGTACGCGCGTACCTTGCAGAGTGGCGCCACAGCCGCCGCAGACGTAGATGGAGTAGGCGGGCAGCTCCGGCAAGAACTTGTCGCACTTGGGGCACCGCACCACCCGAATCCGCGCAGCCGCCTCCGCCGCCGCCGCCGCGTCCCCTTCCATTCCCGACTCCTTCAAAGTACTCCTCCTCGTTGGCGGCGTCCGCGGCCGTCAAAAGAGCCGCCGCCACATCCACCAAAGAAACAGGCAGCAAGGCTAGCTCAGGATCAATTGATTCCCTTTGTATCCGCCCGTGAACCAAAGATCCAAACAGCGCAAGCAAGCGCGGCAAGAACCGCAAAGAGACCGAGCAAGCGCAGCAAAGCAGGCGTATCACGAGGCCGTTGCTGCGGTGGAGGGAAGAAAGGGAAGAAAGGGCGGGCTGGCGGAGGAGAAAAAGCGCAGAGCGAGAGAGGGAGGGAGGGAGAGAGGTCAGGTGGGTGCGAATTTAATTTGGATCGCGTCGCGCGTCCGTCAGTCGTCACTCGTCACGGGGGGCCATGGCCATCTTGGTCTCTGACTCTGATGCCCAGCCCAGGCTTTTTTCTTTGGCTTCGTCTTTCGCTCCGCGACGAGGCGCGCGCGGTGGGCAAGAAATTTACGCAGCAACGCCGGGAAACGATGATGAGTAGTAGCTCAACCACACGTTGCTATACGATCTGGCGCCTCTGTTTCATCCCCTCCTGGTTGACGTCGTCTTCGCCGCAGGTCGGAATTCGTTCACGTGCAAGATGCAGAGCAGTAAATTTAGCACTAGTGATGAACATCCATGGTAAACACCTCGTGTCGTCTGATAACATTTGACTCTGCTGCTCGGCTATTCTCAGCAACAGCAACAGCAACAGCACGCACTGAATAGAGAGCGTTGACATATTGCGAAAATCAAGTTGGAAGATCACCCGCCAAGGTAAAACATTTGCGCTGACTTTGCCGTGAGTAGCGATGATAATGTATGAAACGAAGAGGGGGAGAACAGGTCAGCAGAAGCTCAGAGTTGCACTCCGCGTAGAGATATGGACAGGCCCAATCAGGGGAACAGGTCAGCTTTGTTTACGTAGTAGTATGCCGTAGATAAATATAGCTCACTTCACTTTCAGACGTGTTCCGAGGATTGAACTCTATCCACGCAACAAGAACGCGTCACACATGCAAGTGGTAAAACAGGGGAACCCAAAGAGTCAAAACGAGTGAACATCTGGTAAACGAGTACTCCTCTACTACAAACAAAAGGAGCGTCCTGAATTCCTTGGCTCGCTGCAGTGCCATTGGCCATTGCTGTTGTTGCTCGTGCTCCGGCGGGCCCTGCCTTCCCTGCGGCGCTCTCTGTTTATTTTGGCACTTTTGCAGGCTCCAACGTACCGCTCTGCTGCCGCCGCTGATGCAACAGCGTTGCTCCTCCACGCGCGCTGAGTCGCTGACACGGTCACGATGCAGCAGCGCAGGGCAATCCATCGACGGATCGGCCACGTGAACCCGCCTGCTCACTGGCGCGAGGAATTACCTGGGATTCCGGCACAATCCCACCCCATCCAATCAACCGTCAGCACAAGCCGATTATACTCGATATTTGTCTGTCTTATGAGATAGGTTCGAAAACAAAATTTCAGAGGTTAACTTGTGGAGTATCCAGAGAGTGCGATGATATCTGCATCCTCCTCTGCAACAATAAAACTGTAGTGGCGCGCTGTTTAGCGAGGGCGATACAGCTCTCGCCTACTTTCTGCTACGGTTTCGAGTATCATCTAGGAAATCAACAGATTGGGGGGGGGGGGGGGGGGGGGGGGATCATTATTTTACTTTTCTTTATTTTTGGTCGTTTGCTCCTCATCACAAAGTATGCGCGCAATAATGTGAAACATCAAGTTATAAGGTAAACAGTAAAGTTGAGCGGTAAAAATCGCATCCTATATAGGCTATATAGGCAACGACGAACACACTATATCCCTCAGCTCATGTCGCCTAGCCTTTTCTTGTTAAGAGAAGACTGACTGCAGAGCGACTTTTGATTTTCCTTGTTTCCTCCTTGTGGGAATGCAAATATTGACTATGGAGAATAGAGAAAAGGACACCAGCAGGTCTGCAGGATCCAAAAAGCATCAAAGCGGCACACAAAACCCCTGTGACCTTTGAAAAGGATCTCCTGTGACGCGAATGCCACAACGGTTTCCATCTCAACACTCTCATTTTAATTTGCAGTATACCTTCCAGCGTCGCATGATTGCATCGTACATGAGGTGCATGAATAATGGCCGCCACACAAGTACTCGTGCTGGGTCGTTCCATTCCATGTTCCACTTTGCATCTTACGAGTATTCATTCATTTTCTTTGACACAAGAATCATTTCATTGAACCTGCGCTCGCGCGCCGCGGTGCAAGAACATTTGTCGGAATCAGCCTAGGTACTATAAATACTGCAAATAGAAACATATATTTTGGATGGTTTTTTACTTTTCAATCTGAGTTGTCAAATTTCGATGACGCAAATAATGCCTTGTCATTGTTGTCAGACAAAATTGGTTTGGGTTAAGAATTATATTCTTGGAGACAAAATAAGATTCTGAACTTAGGGACAACTTCCGTGCACAATGACATGCAATCAACCTCCAAATCAACTCCTTGCAGTTGTTGAACTTACTCAAGCCTAGAGTGGTCCTTGCAGGGGCTGTAGACTCTTATCCCTAGTAGTACGTACTAGTAGATGTTAGTACATGTATACCATCACCTTGGTCCAAATGTTCCTGTATCACTGCAGCTATACGCTACTGACCACACAGTAGGCAATTGGCATGAAAAGAAGAGTAAGGACTAATGCAACAAAGCAAACGACAGGATCATCTTTGTGCAAAAGATATGGAGTATACACAGCCACTGCAAAACTTTAGGAAACTCCTTACAGATCTCAGTTGCAACGATTTCAGCAGCAGCTCTACTTTTTAGACTGAACTTTATTAATTTAATTGGACGATGGCAAGAGGAATTAGAGTAACCTTTGAGATGAAGATGCCCCTAAATCGGATGCCCTGTGAAACTTCCTCACATGAATGAACGGTCAGGAAAGATAAAGGGAAATCATATCTTTACCCTTGATGCCGGTGCCTGCCTGCTCCATGGCCATGGTCATCCACTCACATTCTCCTGCACGGAGATCAACGCAGCAATGTTCTTTCTCAAACTAAAGGTGCTTCCTACATCTCTCACCCTCTTTCTCTTTTGATGATGATCCTATAGGAATAATTCCACACTTTACCTTTTAACTACTCTTTTTTAAAGGATTTTAAAGTTATTGTTTGGTACAGAATGTACAAGCTTGTTTTGGATTCTGTCAGGGGCTAAGCCGCAGTCACTGTACACTGGCCTCACTGCTCGCAAAGCTAGCTGGTGCAGTGTTTGTCTGTTGCCTGTACAAGGCAGACGGTGGTGTGGTGTGTGCAGTAGCGTGTATACAAGGTGATGTCTTTTCTACAATCATGTTGTGTATGTCTTGAGGTGTGAGCCATGAGCGAAAGAGGATAGGATTAAACAACAAACAAGGAGATTGCAGTAGTCTGCTTCGACTTTTCGAGCTAACATTACATGCAAAACCAAAGCAAATTTCGCTGATAAATATGGCGAGAGGGTTGGACAGACAATGTGTGTGCTCTGACTCCTGGCAAGTGAGAAATACTGCAACAGATGCAGCATGGAGTGCAGAATTGAGCGCCCTAATGTTCCTGGCCGGTCCAGAGTATGCACAATTCTTGCATCCATACGGAGAGTCAGAGACCAAAGAGGAGTGTGAAAGTTTTACCTGGGAGAGATCCGAATTAATACGGTCTAAATATTAACGGTCGAATCTGCAGGCCCAAAACTGAGTGGCCACATTTCAGGCCTGTCAGTTTTATAGATTGTGCATTCCAGAAATCAGGCCCAACATCTCGAACAGCAAGCGCAGGACAGGATCCTCTATAAACAGGGCAAGATGATCTGCTTCCAGAAATGAGCACAACACTAACCAAGGAAGCACGAGGCATACCTCTTTATCAAGCTAAGTAACCAAGTGTCAAAAACACATTAGATTTAATTCCCAGAAATAGATCCATCGGACCACCTCGTAGCCCTTTTGCCACTATATTCATAATGTAATGATCAATTATCAATGGACGTATGGGGCACACAGATCTGACAGTTAAACAGCATATCAGTTAATCTCAGGCAAGAAAATGAACTACGCAAGTCAAATATATAGTAGCATAATTCTGTTTAGGTCATCAAAGGAAAACCAGAGTGCAAACTAACGGTAAATTCATAAAAGATTGTTATGTATTCAACAAAATAGTGTATTTCCTATCCGTCAGACATACAAAACATATGACCCAATATACAGGCATCATCCATATAAACCTCTAGCCACCATGTAGCAAACGTTCTTCTCATCAGCATTTTGGTATGGCTTGGTTCTCATTAGTCATTTATCAACACACACTACAATGTTCAGATTACTCATCATCATCACCTGTTTTCTGCCTCTTCCATCGATATGCGGCTTCAATGATCTTCAAGTTTGGATCCAGTGAAATTTCCTCAGGAAATATATAATCAACAAATTCGTCATATGCAACAGCAGAGCCATCCTCCGAAGGGATGGGTCGCTTCCTTTTGACTTTTCTTGGCGCCTTCGACTGGTCCAAGCTAACATCACCAAGATGACCGAAACTAACCTCCTTGTTAAGCCATTCCTCAAGGAGCCTTGCTCTTTCCTCCTTTAGCTCTGGGGCACTGGTCCTGAAGTAGTCAGATGCCCTTTCAAAGATTGCTGGTTAAAAATAAGCCAAGCAGTTTTAGACCTCAGTCAAGGTAATTGCAAAAATACACAAAGATATCTAACTACAAAAGGATGTCATTTTTATCTAACACGTTAGTTACCTCGGCATCTTTGAGTGTGTTCTATTCGCTGAGTTTCACTGTCTTCACCACCTAAGCCAGCTGAGCCACACCTTCAAATGTGTAGTCCTGTCAAGCAATCTCTCATAAAGCTCCCTTGCTCTATCAAATTCCTTTTCATCAATTTCAAATTCCAAGTATTCCTGTATGATAAGGAAGAAAATGAGTTAGCAAGCATCCATAAGAACTGAAACTCATGACAACTTCAAGCTGCTACTCCTGGAAGTTGGTAAGATTTCCAGGAGTACTTGTAACAGAAATAACATTTTCCAATGGTTGTTTCTTTAAACAGACATTTTCCTATGGTTTTCAGGATGTATTTTTTTTGACACAAGAAAAGGTAAGACTGCCAGCAAATTTGGCATAATTGACTGTCTTCTAAAATATAAGTAATGTACAACTGGAAAGTTCACAAGATAATGGAATCGCTGACTTCAGGAAAAAGAAAACAGGTTAAGGAAAATAGGTTATTCACTAGTAGAACATAAATTGGGCAACTGTAAGTCCTACTACCTCCAGATTTTAATTGTTGACGTTAGAACAGTGTTTGTAATTCATTTTTGAACTATGAATCTTGTCCTAACATCAAGAATTAAAATACAGAGGGAGTACTTTGCAAGGCATTTAAGTGTAAAGTGCAGGATAACAGCAATACCTTCCATATAACTTCTGGTGTATCAAGGGCTGGCTGAGCAACAGCCAACTCATACACTGATCGAGCACGATCAGACTCATCAAGCCTCTTCTCCAGTTCAGCATACCTCCTCCAGGCATATGAGTTTGCTGGAAAGGACTCAATAAATTTCTCATATAATGTTCTGACACGATCAAAGTTACCCAGATAAATTTCCATTTCAATGTACTTTTTGAACAACTTGCCCTTAGGAGAGACCCCAATTGCATTACCCAGAATGCGGCGTGCAGCATGCATGTTCTTCTGCCTTATCTCAAACCGCGCTGCCAACAGCCACACCTTAGCAAAACTGAATATCTTGTGAGGGATCAGTTTTAGGCAGGCCCTATAGACTTCCCTAGCTCGTTCCATGTCAAGTGCATCGATTTCTTCATACAGGGCATAACTAATCCATAGGTAAATGTACCGCCGCCAGTACCTCTTCTCCTCTGCAGGGGGCACATTGGCGACTGCTCTCTCATAAACCTCCCTAATCCTTGCCTTCTCTCCGACGCTCTCCTCGAGCCTGATGAGGTCAAACCAAGAATCATAGTTGAGTGGGATCTTCCTCACTTCATCCTCGTATTGAATTCTCCTTTTGCCAACAATGGCATCCTCAATCCCCTCACGTTCACCGAACTGCTTCTCAAACGCCAGGAGCTTCCTATAGAGCTCGTCTGCTCGGCCCTTTGGCACCCTGTCGAGCGCGTACTTGTATATAGCTAGGGCGCGCTCCATCTTACCACAGCCTTCCTCAAACTCCGCGAACATCACGAATAGTGTCTCCGCATCCTCATCGTCGTCCGCGAGAACGTCCGCCGCGCGCTCGTACACCCGCCGCGCCCGCTCCACCTCGCCACGCTTGGCCTCAAACTTGGCGTAGCGGATGAACGCCTCCGGGTGCGGGTGCTCGGTGACGAACCGCTCGTAGACGGCCCTGGCATGGTCCACCTCGCCGTACCGGAGCTCGAACTTAGCGTAGGTGCTCCACCCTGCGGCGCCGGGTCGCCACGCCATCCACCGGTCGAACACCTGGCGGGCGTTGGCGACCGCGCCCAGCGTCTCCTCCATGTGCACGTACTTAAGCCACAGCTGGTCGACGCGGGGCAGCAACGCCACCGCGCGGTTCCACACGTTGCGCGCGTGGCTCACGCACCGGCTCCGCATCTCGAACTCCGCGTACCTCACCCACAGCGTGTGGTCGCGCTGCGCCGCCGCGGAGGACGAGAGCGCGCGCTCGTAGACGGACCGCGCGCGGTGGAGGTCCCCCTGCCGCTCCTCCCATTCGGCGTACCTGACCCACGCGGAAGGGGAGCCGCACGACGCTGCCCGGCGGACGGCGTCCTCGAACTTCTTGCGCTCGCCAAGGCGGTATTCGGCGAGCTCGTCCGCACCGGCGATCTTCCGCGCGGGTCCGCGGGGATGCTCGGGCTCCCGCCGCTCCCGGGCCTCACGGATGATCTGCTCCGCCGTGATCTGCACCTCCGCCGGGGACTTGTTCTTGACGCGCGTCACGCGGGGGAGCCTCGCCTCTGTGAGAGCGCTGAGGCTGGGATCGGACGCGGCCTCGACGACGCCACCGACGCGACGAGGGGTGGCGACCGCCATGGCTAGGGCTCGGGTTCCGGTGATGGAGTTCGGCAGGAGGAAGACGAGGTGGCAGCGAGTTGACCTGAGTCGTTTGATATGAAGGCGACGGCTGGGATGTGTTTCCTTGGACGTCGGTTTGGGGAAGCACATGAGTTCGATGTGGTTGTGGGCTGGGCTTCATATTTGTATAGCGAGATGTATCCGATGTCGAGTCTCGAGTGGAAGAAGCAGACTAATATCTGGAGGCCCATATCAGAGAAGATGATTTATGGTCGTTAGTGCTGTCCAAAAAGCTTGTGGGCCAGCATGAAGCACGTAAAAAAAAGCATGGCCCCAGCACGGTACAGCTCACTCAATTTAGGGCCCATGTCGGCACGGTCCTATGATAAATGTCGTACTTGGCACGGGCCTATGGTAAAGACCGTGCTTGGGCCGATGGCCAGGTCCTAGGGCCGGCACGACACGGCCCGATAAAATTTATTTAAATATAACTATATTTATGTTATAGTTAAAAAAGAGTTTTTTATTGTATTGATAAGTCATCTTATTACTTTAGTGGAAGTTTTAAGTTCAAATCCCACCACCCATCCTATTTCTCTTTATTTTTCATCACTTAGTGTTAATGAGCTGTAATTGAATTATTCGGCCGTGTGTAATTATGTGCCTAGTGGCTGCCCCGTCACGAATTTGTATCTTAGGACCGTGCCATAGGCCGGCAGCTGAGCCCTAATACTGTCTCGGCACGGCTCGAAATGGCCTATGAGCCGCGCCGGACCTATATTAAACGTGTCGGGCCTTTTAAAGCCGGGTCGGGCCGCTCGTTTGGACAGCTATAATGGTCGTTGAAGATCGTTTGGAAAGCCCATATCATCTTCTCTGATACACGAACAGGTTCTGATTGTGGATAGGAGGATAGGATACCACTTACCACAGTACTGGAAGGATGATCAGGCTCGTCACGGGTTCTGATTGTGGATTGAAGGATATCACATGACTAGAAGGATGATCAGGCTGGAGGGGGACGAGGGCCGAAGGCAGGAAACGATAGCGGCTCATACAGTGTTATCAGGCCCTTAATTTTGAGCGTCTAAGGCTGAGATGGCAGCATTGCGCGGGCCGGAATGAGCACTAAGAGTGTTTCAGTCATTACCTGCATCTACTTTTTTTGGATTTTTATTAATGTTAAAATAACATATTTTTTAACTTTTGATTGATTGAAAACTTTCAGTTGATAGATTGTTACTTTGTGTTTTAATTTGTTTTTAAGATTATCCGTATAATAATTATAAACTGTTGGATCTATATTCGATGGCTCAAAGAAATGATAAAAGTTATCCAAACTTTCACTTAGTTGAAAATTAAAAATTTTCTTAAAATAAGGTATTCGGCCCATTTTTGAACTTTGTCGTATGACAAGAAAAAATGGTTGACAAGAAAAAACGGTTCCAAGCCTATATGAAGAAGGGTCTATTTCAATCAGAAGTAAAAAAGAATAGTTTTGATTACTCAAATTATGTTAGTCTCATATGTGGCAAGCAGTGCAAGCAGTTTTGAATAGTTTGAAAGCCGTTTTTATGACAAATGCTCAAGGGTAAAGTCGTAAGGTGCTCTCCAACTTTTCTTTGAGTGCTCCTTCTTAGCCAGCTGATGCTTCTCTAAAATCAATTTACTCTCTAGATACTTTCATGTCTTCTCTTTCAACTGGCACCTTTGAACTTGAATTTTGGTAAATAAATTGTTAGTCAAGTTATAATGGTTAATATGTGTTTAATTATTATTTTATTTAACTTTCTTAATATTTATTTATATATTTTATTATGTGATGCAAATAGGTATCTATATGTCATTATAATTTCAAATAGGTACCCTATCTAAGATGCAACAAGTTCCAGAACACAATTTAACAAAATCCGTGGGGTGATTTGAAAACTAGAGACGGAAAAGCCGACGTGCTCTGCAACTCGGGCTTCAGTGGTGCGCGGCCGGCCGCCCCCAATCACCGGAGACTACAGACGAGAGAGAGGGAGGCAGCTCGACGCCCGCGAAGGAGGCGACGATGCAGTGGTACTTCGTGGCGGCGCTCCTCACGGTCCTCACCAGTTCACAGGCAAACCCCCTAGACCCTTCCTATTTCCTCGTGTTGCCCGCCCTTTTTCGCCGTTTTGGCTCACACGATAGCCTCCCAGATCTATCTAGTCTATAAACGGGGATGGATTATGCAGTTTAGATTGCTGCGTGCTAATGGTGTTTCTGATGAATTGCTGGATTGCAATCATTGGCGGCGGCGGGTCGATCTGCGACGGTGTCCCTACATGCAGAGGAATGTGTTCCTATGAGTGATAAAATTGGATTTCTGCAACGGTCAGATTGGTAGCTGGACGAGCTGCGTTTCCCAATTTTTCTTCTCTCTTGGTTTTAGTTAGTGACATTACTGATTATTCTGTGCCGAGGTCGAATGGATTAGTGACATTACTGATTATTCTGTGCTGAGTTCATCTTCTGATCTGAAAATCTTTCTTTCCAAGTGAAGAATCATATTTTCACAACTAGGACCTGTGGGTGGGAAGCTAGCCATGATTAAATATGCGGGGAACGTTCCAAGTGTCGTTGTTTGACTTGGTTCCTCAAATGCGGTGACTCAGTTTGGTAACTCTCGTGTTTCTAACTGGCTTTCTTGTTCATAGGGTATACTGACTACTCTCTCCCAGAGCAATGGCAAATATAAGTATGATTATGCCACCATCCCATTTCTAGCAGAACTCTTCAAGGTATGAAACTATCATTCTCTTGATTGTTAAGCTATTGCAGACTAGGTGTTTTCTTCCTGATACATTCATATCTATTTATCATACAGATTAAAACATTTCTGGGGCAATCATTTTTCAGTTCCTGTGTTGACATTATATTGTTTCAATGCAGTTGTCTGTCTCAAGCTTCTTTCTTTGGAAGGAATGCCAGTCCTCATCTCCATCAAGGATGACAAAGGAGTGGAGGAGCGTTCGGTTATATCTTGTGCCTTCCATCATATACCTCATCCACAACAATGTCCAGTTTGCAACCTTGACATATGTTGATCCTTCCACCTATCAGATAATGGGTAACCTGAAAATTGTCACAACTGGAATTTTGTTTAGGTATGCAAATTTTCTCTTCACAGCAATGTTCATTCTGATACACTTCTTAACAGGCCCAATGTAGAATGTGCTTCTTGTCAATGGAGCAAAGATTTAACTTGCATTCCTGATTTTCATAGCAGACAAGTGATACAGAACTACTGAACTGATGGGACTGTGGATTAATTTTTTCTTAGCGTAATAAATATTAAGCAGCCAAATTTCATGTTATATTGACTATATCATATGAAAACATGTAGTGTTAGTCCATCCATGACCAACAAAAGTGCCTGAAAGCCGGTAGTTTATTGTATAAACCGTTTTGTTGTTCAACTTTTGCCTGTATCGTGGAATATTTTGAATAACGTAAGGGTAGTCCTTCCTGTCTCCTTGCTTCAGCTTCTTTGGGTTATAAATGGTTGGAGTGTTCCATGTTTGCTATTGCTACATTGTTCAGTGAATGCATTTATTATAACATTCCATTTGGCATAATCTACAAAAGTAAGATAATTCTCATAATTTATGCATCCTTTGTTATGGATTCTCTGGACTTGTCTTAAATTGCTAAGTGCTAATTATAAATTCTTACTTTTCAATGAGGTTATAGTTTGGTTTTATACTTATAATTTGTTTCCCATTTGTAGGCGCATGCTAATTAAAGCTTATCCTGTGCTACTGACGTTTAATTCTTTGTCCCATTAAATGGATTAGTGATGTTTGTACCTGCAAATTTTACTAGGCTTGTCCTAAAGAGGAAATTGTCAAATCTGCAGTGGATGGCAATTATTTTACTTGCTGTTGGAACGACTACAAGCCAGGTTTGTTACTACCATGAAGTGTCTTTGCTTTTGTATTAGTTCCATGATTCCTGTATGATGTAAAGATATTGATGTCTGATAGTACTTGAGTTGCATATAACTTGATGGTTGTTAACTTGTATGGGCGTATAATCAGCTTGTATCTAACCATCTTATTTCATCTTTCTTTTTATGTATAGGTTGTGAGGGTTATTTGATCCTTATATATGCTCCAATGTTCATTTTTCTTAAGCATCTCGTATTTGTAACACTTAGCCTAGAATTTCATGTATATAATATTAAAACCTTAGCAGGATCACTGACTATCACTTCATCATGTAGCTGCTGGACTATGCAACTACAATATTTTTACTTTAGTTATTAATAATTGCTGGATTGATGCAATTATAATATATTTTTTTCATCTACCTTTGCTTCATTGAATCACCTGCCAGACAAGTATATAGTTCCACTTATTTCGTTGCTGGTTTGTTGATGTTAATTTTAAAGCTAGAAAGATCGAGTTTGTTTAGGATATTCTCTGCTGTTTGTTTTGGCCCTCACCTAGAGAGAAACAAATGATCACTACATTTTCTTCACTCCCAATTTTGTTGTGGTTTTTGAATTCATTCATTATTTTCTTTTTCTGATTTTGAACTTTCTGTTACTTACAGGTGAAAGGATGTGGAGATGCACCATGCAATTCTCTTTTTTCAGCACCAGTGCAGGGTTACATGCTTGGGGTACTTTCTGCTTGTCTATCAGCACTAGCTGGTGTATACACAGAGTACTTGATGAAGAAGAATAATGATAGTTTGTACTGGCAAAATGTGCAATTATATACGTAGGTATCCATATCTGGCGCTGGTCATTTGTTGCTGATTGCATACCCAAAACCTTTCTTGTGCTTGCCCCTAACTGTCAATGTGTTTGTGCCCGAAAGTTCTCAAGATTATCCTGTTGTTCCCTGTGTGCATGTTTCTTAACTGTTCCATCATGCATGAACGTTCTGGCAGACACTTTACATAATCCTTGAATGTGATGCCAGGTTTGGAGTTATATTTAACATGGGATGGCTTGTCTTTGGTGACTTCAAAGCTGGGTTTGAGTTGGGTCCATGGTGGCAGCGTCTTTTTAATGGTTATTCAATCACAACATGGATGGTTGTATTCAATTTAGGGTCCACAGGTCTCTTAGTCTCATGGTTGATGAAGTATTCAGATAACATAGTCAAGGTGAGATCACTTGGTCTACAAAACACAATTAAAATTTTTACCTTCATTTATGTTCCTTTGCCAGTGAGGCAGTGAGGTGAAACTTTAAAGCCTTTCTCTTTATCAATTGCTTTCAGTTTTATCTTACTAAAAAAAGGTTTCTTGTTAATCTGACAGCACTTGTTATTCGATACCAAGCTTTAGATGTGATGTACAAATATGCCCGAGAAAACTTGGAACTGAAAAATCAATAGTAAATGTCATGTTCTACTGCCAGGTTCATGTAGCAGGTTGTTCATGCTGGATATAAGATGTTTAACTTTATTGATTGAACTAGCTCTTTTTTGAGCTTTCTTTTTAAATATTTGGTTGGTCTTATGCTGTTGAAATCACTCATTTTGACCTTAGATTATGCATTTTTATTGGAAATTTGCATTTTAATTTTTTAAGCATTTGAAACCTTGTGGCCTGTGTTTCAACAGGTGTATTCGACTTCGATGGCCATGCTTTTGACTATGGTTCTGTCCATATATCTTTTCAGTGTGAAAGCTACAATTCAGGTACTTTATGTTTGCTGTATTGGATTCCACTTACTGCAGTGTTGGGATTGGTACTAACGCAATTTAATCCCTTTTATGCAGCTTTTCTTAGGCATCATCATCTGCATAATCTCCCTGCAGATGTATTTCATGCCTGTGCACATGCTTGTTGAATTGCCACAAACACTGCCAGTTTCATCAAAATAGGATCTTGCACTGTTAGGTAACTTATTGACCGGAGTTTAGGGACTATATTATTTAAAGAGCAGCATTGGTTGGTTATCTGTGGCTCTGCTGGTTTGACTTGTCGGTTTTTAAATTTGAGGCTGTAATCTTAGCAGTTTCAATGTAAGTTTCATGTTTCAGAAAAGGTGAACCAGGAGTGGTACTGAGCGTGTGATATCAATGAATAGAAGATAAATTCCTGTGGGATTTCCTGATTCGGATTCAAGTAAAGGTGGGTTCTAATTGGCACAGTATTGGGTTAGTGATAGGAAGTTCATAGAAACATTCTTCTGTTGGCGAGAAATGATTCGCTCACCTTGTGTCTGAAATTTTGACATTCCCAGTATATATTCGAAACTGGCGCATGATAGCATCTTCGTGGAAAGCTCAATGTTTCTTTGCCATGTGTATTTTATCATGTAGTTAGCTCTTTCACAAACAAACAGCTCTTCTGGAAAGATTCAAGGTGGAATTCAGTGCTCCTTGAGCAGATCATCATACATGACATCCATAGCTAATGAATATTTTGAAGTTAGCATATTACTATTTACTTCAAATCAAATAATGTGGTCAAAATCTGCATATCTGTCTTCTTGGCAGGTGTAGTCACTAGAAAAATGTATCTTGTGTTCATGATAATTCTGAATCTGTCTCTTAATTTTAATAACTGAAGCGATAATTCTGAATCTGTCTCTTAATTTTAATAACTGAAGCATGCTAACTGTAAGATGATATTGATGTTAATCATGAAGAATTTGTAAGGTGGTATAATTGCCTGGGAAGTATACTAGTTTTATTGGCTGTCCCAAGTTTTTTGCTTGTTCTAGTCCTTCAAATAATCCTTTGAGTTGTGTGCCTGGTCGTAAATTCACTTTTTGCTTACTATCCTGTATAACTAGAACTAGTATAGCTAGTTTCATCGGTATAGGCAATGTGAACTTAGTTATCTGCTTGTGCCTAGTGCCTTTTGAAACATGGCTACTGCTATATCTTCGTTGTTGCCAGCACTGAGCTTTGGGATTCTTCCCCCTTCCACATGAAAACTTTTAGCTTCCAGGTGAGCTGGCTCTAGGCACTTTAAAGGAGCACCAGTTTGAACATATTGAAAAGACCTTGCTTTTAATCGTGCTAGGATTTGTCAAGGATGATTTCGCTGCCCAGATACACAAATATCTGCTATTTAGATCACATGAGCGATTGAAAAAAATAGGCAAAGTTGTCAAATTGAAGTCCTATTATGTTCAAATTTAGTGATACTTTTGAAAAGCTTGGGAACACTAGAGATGATTTCTGGAGAACATAAACACTAGAGATAATATTGTTGATCCGTGATAATGTTCCTGAGCTCAATACTTCATTTTGTCTGTTTTCCAAACAACGTAAATTGTTTTCATGACATTTATAGTTGGGTAAGAGGTTTAGTTTGAGTGTACATTGTAAACCAAATAGTGGTATATCATTCTTGGATTGGTCAGTAATATATAGCTCCCCTTAGAATTTCTTGATGCCCAAGTTACACGGTTAGGCATTTTCGCCACATTCCAAGTTTTATTTCCTTTTTGAGCTCATGGGAGAAAAGATGAAGCAAGCAAGGTAGCTTGTAAAGTCAGCATTGTCCTTTTGGGGTGCGCTTTGATAGTTTGTGGCAAAGGCCATCTAGAGTGTACCAGAGGAGATATTTGTTCTCTATGCACAGCGGCACTAAACCATCTTAATCTCATATATATTGAGGCAAAGTTGCAACCAACCAGGCTATAAGGCTAATCGGGAAACAAAATTGAAAAATCATTAGTCCGTCGCCAATTGTTCCGGCCGTTCTAGTCTTTTCAACTAGAAAAAAAATATTCAATGTAAACCATCTATTTAGTGGAATCGTGAAAATCCTCTCAAAAATCATATCTACAAGTTTTTAAAAATTCTAAAACTTGATATGCATGTAGATGGTATGGCGATACATGCCCACACAAAATTTCAACTCGAAATTCAACTTTATTTAAAAGATAAAAAAATAACAAATCACGAGAAAGATAACATGTGCTATTTTATCTTTTTCTCCTATTTTTTTTTCATGATTTGTTATTTTTATATCTTTTTAGTGAAGTTGAATTTGGACTTTATATTTTATGTGTATATTTCTCATCATGTCATCTATATGTTATTAAGTTTTAATTTTTTTTTAAAAACTTCTAAGCATGATTTTTTATATGGTTTTCACAATTTTATCAAATATATGATTTGCACTAAATACTTTTTCCTTTCAACTATATGTAAACATGGAAGTAGCGGCATGCAAGGGCCTAACTCATCTGTTCAAAGGGAGGTAGCAACCATCAATTTGTTCACTGGCTCTTCATCGTTCCCTCATTTCTTTCTTAAGAAGACTAACAGGGCAAGACAAGCCTGACCATGTGCAACCATTCCATGTGGTACATGGCACTAAACCGAAAATGACTCTAGGTATTCTCTATGCCTGTTTGTGTTTCATATGTGATGCACATGCCTTTCCGGAATTTCACATTTATTTGGCTGGGACACAACTCGATTCCTTAAACCGATGCATTCCAAAGAAGGCCTGAACGGCCGTTTCAGCTAGGCAAGCTAACTGAAGAAGAAAGATAAGAAATACCACCGGTGAAGCAAGTTTGCCCAGACGAGGCCACCGTTTCTGCACAAGGATTGCCCCTGGTTTCTTGTTGCCCATAGTATCCGCCGCACCTTGTCTCGCAATCGCAATACCTGAGTGCTCCACAGCGTCAAGTCACATCAGCCGGAACAGAAACGCTTGCGGCACAAGCTCATTTGCGATGCACACCAAACTCATGCCTCTGCTCACACTAACAGCATTCCCGAAATCAGTCAGTGAATGAATTTCTAGTACAGTATTGAAAAAGAAAAGATCCAGACCGTTAGTTAGCAGTTCAAAATTTTACCTATAGTGAAATGCTGACGGGTGAGCCAGGGAGCTTTTACGAGGGGAGAAATTAGCGACGGACTTTGTACGACAGTAGTGTCACTTCAATGTGAGGCTGATTTGGGTAACAGCATAGCCGGACTACGACACGAGTCCAAACTGACAGTTGCGTGGACCTCATGTAATAATGATGTTTTTTTTTCTTATGCGAGCAACTATCACCTAACCATCTTTTAGGGTGATGATCGAGCTTGTTACCGCCTCTTACAAGTCTTTCCCAAAAAATAAGGAAGCGTCTTCCATAATAAATCCTTTTCGTAATACAAACAAAATAAGGAAAAGAAAAGATTCTTCCATAAACTTCACCACACAATGTTTCCAACACCATGACTCTTCCCGCTCTATAAAACCCACCTGGCACGCCTCATCAGTCACCACCGACCCCACGGCAAAACCAGCAACACAAGCAGCACCAGATTCTCTATTCAGAGCAGCAGCGAGCGACAAGCGTCCAAGCATGGGATCCTTGGGCCCGGTGGTGAGCGTGAGCGCGGCCAAGGCGGACGGCCAGCACCAGCCGGAGAGGAAGGAGAACGGCGGCGGCTGTGGCTTCCGGATGCCGCTGCACTACCCGAGGTACAAGAAGGCGGACTACGAGGAGATGCCGGAGTGGCGCGTCGACTGCCTGCTCCGGGAGTACGGCCTCCCCGCCGACGGCGACCTCGACAGCAAGCGCCGCTTCGCCATGGGCGCCTTCCTCTGGCCCGGCCAGTACTGAATGAAGCTCAAGTTAGCTGAATATTCAGAGGCTGAGCACGACTGCTTCTGCAGGCAGTGTCATAATCAGCTTCTGGAATATACATAGCATACTGATGATAATCGTTTCTTGGCTATAGACATAATGATGATGAGTTCATACTTCATAGCAGTAATTTAATTACCAGCTGCTTATTATGTAGCCGTACATAGGAGATAAGGAGAACTAATGTGTGCTTCTTGCCGCTTAGTAACGGAATGAAGGATATGCTGTATACTTATCAGAGATTGGGTGAAACGCTCTGACTCTAACTACGTTCCAGCCCCGAACAGTATATGTTCATACCTCTGCTTGTCTCTGAAAACAACTAAAATCTCCTCAGTACCCGCACTATTTCAGACTTCTACAATCGGCTGCCAAACCTGTGAATCCTCATGATTTGAATTACCGTGGCTCGAGGGTAACTCGGGCCAGATAGGCCATGATTTGGCATACCGACTTGGCCAATTCCAGCAGCACTGATGGTGAACAGCACGTTAAGCTTGTTTTCCGAGAAGCAGAGCAGGTCGCATCATCTACCTAAAACTCACCCTTCACTCTGTCGCTTGCACGGCGTCCACAGAAACCTGCTCCATGCTCTCTGACCATATCGCCTCTCTTACCTGCATGCATGGAAATTTCTAGAAGCATCAGGTAGAATTCGCAGTTGCTAATTTGCAATTGCTCTGTCTGCATCTGGTTGATACCTTTAATTTCCTGGCACATACGTAATTCGTCATAGCAAGTTCGGCGGAGATTGTGGAGGAACACCGATGGCAACCATCTGGCCCAAGCCCGAAAGCAACGCGTGGCAAGGTTGGCAAGGATCCTGTGTGCGTTCTAGTTTACGCCTCAAATTTGTATATCTTGTTTATGTACGTGCGTAAGCAGAGCACGTGTGTGTGGACATGCGCATGGCGTGTGTTAGTGTGACCTGGACCGAAATACGAAATCACCTAGACGTTGCTTTTTTTTCTTTGAAGGAAGTAGACGTTGCTTTTCAGTAAATTATACTATTGCCGACAAAAAAAAAAGTCATCAACTGTAATCGCACAACCACGACGAAGCAGACAAATGTGTTGGTGTTAAATGAAGAAGGCAATAGAGGTGGGGAGTGTCATAAATTTTGAACTGTCTTCACTGAATTTAATTTTGGACCGTAATATGATGTTCAACCAGAGGTAGTTTTCAATATGCCTGCTAGCCAAGGTTTACATAACCGAATCGTGGACCGGTTTATTATTAACCAGAAAACTGACTGGTTAATCGAGTAAAATTTGATTTGGAGAGTGGATGATCGGTAATTGGTTAACTGACTGGTTTTAACGATAACTAATGATTTATCAGTTTTGGTAATAAATTTTCAAAAACATATTTTTAAATTTATATTTTTCTAATTTTTATTAGTTAACCGCGGTTTTGTTAATCCTACTGCTAGCAGGCATGTAAGTGGGCCACTTGCAGCCTAACCCATCAAAGACAGTACACACGACATAACATCTATGCGTGCCGTACTTGTATCTTCTTCCTTTTTTTTCCATTCTCATCGGAGCTTGTGACATGGGTTGTGACATGTTAAGGTAAACATAATAGGTTCCGTTTCTCCTAGAAAAGGTCAATTATGCATCTCATATTTTCTGATTGCTTTAACAATATATTTTTAAGCAAATTTCTTATTTATCCCTGTTTTAGATGTATATATCTTATTTGTCCCTGTTTAGAATCAGTTCTTTCATATGCATCGAATTTAAACTTCTATACATTCTGTGCCCTTTTTGAACTAGTTCAGTTAACTTTTCACCTATAGACAAGTATACCCCTCAATGAGCTATACCTTATTTATCCCTAAATACATGATTATTCTTATTTGTCTCAGATCTGAATATTCAAATAAGAAGGCTAAAAAATGTGTAGATTAACCAAGTCACATAATTTTGACAATAAATAATTAAGCTCTAAATAATATCACACATCCATAATATGCCAACAAAAGCACAGATGTCCAATCATCCATATACAAAATAAAAGTGTTGCATACACGACATACTTAAGATAGTTTTGCAATAAAAGAGAAACTACTACAACACACTTAGTATTTTCCACCTAGCTTCTTCTTTGTCTTAGATTTTGCTCTTGTACCAAACGCTAGGCTATCAGGTGGAGGAAGCGCCTTAGGGAGACCAGGCGGTGTAGTAGAGGACGACACCTTAACCTGATTTGCACCATCATCAATTAGGGCTAGCTGATTCAAGCCATCACTAGTTGTCTTCTTTGTTCTCCTCCTGTGTGCACAATAAACAAAAAGAAAGTAAGAAAAAGAGGCTATCTTGGCTGTATAGAAATAAAAATAATAAAATTATACTTTTTTGGCTTTGGAACATCATCTGCATCAGGTTGGCCTCTTTTACATGTCCTCCATTAATGTCCTGTGCCATGACATATAGAGCAGGTTGGAGGTGCTCTCTTTCTGCCACCCTCATGACTTCCCTTGTATCTTTGTGTCTTAAGCCTCCCTGCAGTTCTTCTAAGTATGGGCGGATGTAGCTTAAACCCAAGGTCAACTTTAGGCCATTTAGATTGATCAGTGAGTGGTGGAATGACTCCAACATAAGCCATCTTGAACTTCTCAATGTAATAGAAGGGGTGTACAAAGTTGGCAATTTTTTGACTTGGAAGCGATGTTACGAAAGCAATAGCATGAAAGCAAGGCAAACCGGTTACCTGCCATCGCCTGCAAGTACATGTCCAAGCGAGATCAACAATGTGTCTGAAATGTCCTGAGACATCCTTGCCACTCACTTCAGCCATTGTTTCACTACTGGACTCAACATCATAGCACAAGTTTCTACTCTTCTAATTCAAATGGTTTAAGATACTAGGAAGAACAAGACCAACTATTATGTTGCCCATCTTCCTTCTTTTCCTGAATTTTATCATGATCATTTGCCTAATCTTATCAAGCAAATCAACTACCAGCAAGCTCTTGTGCTTTTTAATCCAATTATTGAAGCACTCAGCTAGGTTGTTAGTAACATAATCAACTTTGCAGCCTTCTGCAAACTTGCTTCTACTCCACAACCTTTTATGCCATTTAGCAAAATATGATTGTATCTCACGTCTAGCTTCTAGCATTGGTGCCAAATGAGCCTCAAAGTCCTCTGGAGTCCATGAATAAGCTGCTGTCCACAAGTGATCATCAAATACTTTTCCTGTAAACCGCTTTCTAAAATTTATCACTAGGTGTCTCATGCACTCCCTATGCTCAACTTGTGAAAACACTGTACTCACAACATCAAAAATGGTCTGGCCAGCATCAGTGCATATGGCAAGATCTAGTGGGCAACCAATAGTTTCTCGTAGCTTTTCCATAAACCATATCCAACCATCTATTGTCTCTGATTCAATAATTCCATATACAACTAGGAACATAAAGTTCAGGCCATCAATAGCACAAGCAGTAGCTAGCTGTCCTCGAAACTTTCCTATCAAGACAGTGCTATCAATGCCCAAAAAAGGACGACAACCATTGAGAAATCCATCCACACATGGCTTGAGAGCAACAAATACTCTTCTAAAGCACTGCTTGCCCTTCACCACCTCCCTGTCTATCTCAACTATAGAGCCAGAACACCTCTTCTTCACACCTACATAGTCAGGCACATAATTTGGACCCAATAATTCTAGCTCATCAACTTCTTCCTCCTCTAGCTCATCAACATTAGTGGTTGGCACCTCTTGGCTAGGAGCTGCTGCTGCAATTGAGAGAGCACATGGAACAACACACGTCTCCGGTTCATCTAAATCATGTATACTTGCTTGCAACGGAAGCCTTCTCACATCCTAGTATTAAGAAAATGCATTTAGTAACGCACTATCAGAAGCAATCTCAACATATTCCCGACTACTTCTATCCAAGAAAGATACATGCAACTCTTGCTCCTTCCCATGCTTAATCTTTGCCTCTAGATCTGCTAAGAAATCAATCCAATTTGTACTATCTTTGTCTACTACAAGCTTCAGATTCTTAGTCACATGATAATCTTCAACTGGCAATTCAACATAGGCAGGAACCTTAACTATCACTCTACAAGCTGAATTAGGATCCATCCTACATATGACAACAAAATTCTATTAAAAATTTTGCAAGACAATGACTCTAGTACACAAGTGAAAATGCAATTTTTCTTACCCATTAGGAACCCACTTCATCTGGTGAGGACCGGGGCAGGTGAACCCAACTCCTAGGGCCGAGCAGCTCGGTTTGCTGCCAAGCCCGACCAGCCCATGGGTCGGCTCAGGAAGGGGCGTAGGAGACGGCGAGTGAGATGGCAAAGGAGAGGGCGGGCGCGATGGGACAGGAAGGTCCTACGACGTACAGGCGGGCGGCGTCGGAGGGGGCGCGCAGGCGATGACGTCGGAGGTGGCGTGCAGGCGGGCGGCGTCAGAGTGAGGCAGGGGGCGCGATTGGGTGCAGGAGGGGGCGCTAGAGGATGGGGATTGGGAAGGGGAGCAGCCGACGGAGCAGCAGGGAGCTCCGACGAGCCGGGCGGCGCCGATGACCCCATGGCTACAGTGGGGGATCGGTTTCCCCTTTCCCTCGATCTGTTTTTTTTTCCCCTGAAACAGAGACGATAAGCAAGGGGTAGTTTTGGCAGTAAAAAGTGAAAACGGTGTGTCCACGGTAAAAAAAAAACGAGTTTGCCATTGACTCTTATGTTGACTAACGGAAAAGGACATAAAAGGTATAGAAGTTTAAATTTGGTGCATATGAAAGAACTAATTCTAAATAGGGACAAATAAGGTATACGCATCTAAAACAGGGATAAATAAGGAATTTGCTCTATATTTTTCTCTTAACAAAAACATGCAATTCAATTGGTCAAAAGAGAAATAAAAAAATCCTTTATCTTCGGAACTTCTAGCTTCAACTTTGAAAGAATAAGAGACACTGAAATAATGTGTGGCTTATTGGTTTCTTCTTTCTTGGGCAACTAAAATACTTCCGCCCTTCACTGAAGTCGATCAACAAGGAATAAGCGTAGAACCCTCACTTCCCTACAAAAGAGACTAATCACCTTCACAAATTGGGTCATTTATTGTTCTCAAGAGATAACTTCATATCCAGGGAGCAGTACCATCACTGTTGTTGGCAGCTTGGCATGAACATTTTGTTAGTAGCATTTGATGTAATATACAACCCTCTACAACTATCCCCTATCATCTACTGAATTCCTTCTCAAGACATGGACATCTTTTTATTTCTCTTATGAGTCATGCTATATTTTTATTAGAACCCTAAAGAGTGACAGTTAAGAAATAGTGTCCTATTCTTTAACCCGCTTTTGATACTTTGGCTGAGATTATCTAAAGATGGAAAAAGATAAAAGTTGGCTTTCTTTTGTAAAGGATTGTAAAGGATTTTTTCTCGAATACGCAGAAAAGCTGCGTATCATTGCATTAATAGAAGAAGTAAAAAAAATATGTATAAGAACATCCACACACACTCGTCCAAACGCACACCAACACACATACAGCCAGGAGATTGAAATAAAACTGGCACACAGCACACCACCTAGGCGACCTTAACAACTTGTTTCTGACTCATCCAATTTCTTCGACCTGGACCACATTACTTGTCAGTTGGGCTAGAGCTGCAGCACCAACTTTGCTCCACAACCAAGCTTCCTTGTAAAGAATACACTTACGTTTACATTGTACTGAAATAATAGTTATTAGCTCTTGCAATGCTGCAATTAAGAGCTAATAAGTAATGACTATTTATGCATGATGCCAACTTGCAAGCAAGTGTATACGTCAACATTCTTTCAGCCACTAGCTTCACTTGAGAGTTGAGATTCTAGTATCCTCCACATCATTCCTTTCCTTGCCTATAAATAGCTCCATTTCCTTCTGCTCAACAACATTATAAGAACAAGAATCGCAACAAACCCATTGAAGCTCTCTCTCTCTCTCTCTCTCTCTCTCTCTCTCTCCCCCCCCCCCCCCCCCCCCTCTCTCTCCACACACACACACGCATATACCCACGCCATCAAACACAAAACATGGGTTCTTTAGGCCCAACCACCGTGAGCAGCATGAGCATGGCGAAGAAGGCAGCCAGCGGGGGTACAAAGAACGGCATGGTGGTTGTTGCTGATCAGCAGCAAGGCCACAAGAACTGCAGCAGCTATGCCTTCCAGATGCCGCTGCACTACCCGCGGTACAAGAAGGCTGACTACGAGACCATGCCGGAGTGGCACGTCGACTGCCTTCTCCGAGAGTACGGCCTCCCCGTCAGCGGCGACCTCGAGAGCAAGAGAAAGTTCGCCATGGGCGCCTTCCTCTGGCCTGACCAGTACTGAAGAAACTTTGATCACCGCCTCGCCGAGGCACCACACGCACAAGGTTGACATTTGGCAGGAGGTCGAGCAAATGCTTCCTCAGTTCCGCCCCCGTGACCTCTATCAGAGGCACGGGCAAGACTGTGAACATCGTATCAAAGAAATTATGGACTTGATGATACAAATATAGTTCTATTCGCATGGATCTTCTTTGTCTTGCTAGCACCCCTCTTCTGTGTTCTTGTACAATTATTCATGTGTATAAACCAGAAGCTGTATGTTGCATGATATATTTACCTGTGTATATTAATATAAGAAAGTTGACGTCATCCGTGGCACTTCTTTCTCAGCTGCTTTTTAATCAACATAACAACTGAACGATGAATGTGTGCGTTTCCCTACTAAAAAAAATTGTTTCTTGTCCCCTAAAAATTAAACTCGGTTCTTGCAGCTTTATTTTGTTTTTCTTCTTAGAAATGGGAATGAGATTCTGATCTTTTGCATCATCTGATATTCCAATTCATTCATTGAGCCAAACTAGGTTGTTACATGACAAATTCAACTAAAGAAATTAAACTTTTAAAAAAATTCTGAATCAGAATGGTAAGATGGTATACATCAATTTGAGAATTGCTCCGTACTTTCCAAAATACAAGAAGCAACGGGCGACATGTACAGGACAATAACTAACGAATCATAATGGCCCTTGCCATTTTCTTTGATTCAGACATTGGTCAAATAATTTTGCAAAAAGAGTTTAAGCTTCTAAATCATGAGCATAATGCTGATTAATTTGATATAATCAAATAGTTGTCTTATCACTTTCATTAAACAGGAATAATATTTTTGAAACAATCTTATTATGACTGTGTACAAATTCCACTGTGTATAGCTATTTGAAAATGTTATTTTTCTATCTGATTTGAAAATGTTCTTGATGATACAGCAACAATACTGATCCTGTTATGGATTTTACAGTATGGCCTTGTTTAAAACACGAAAGTTTACGGCATTCTAGTAAGAATACGGTTCCCCTTTTATTTTTTATGTATATCGTTTTAAAATCTTGGTCCTAAAACATGACACATACCCAGGCAGCCAAATCCAATTGTGAAAACTTCACTTCAAAGAGCTTGCATTGATACAACTAGTGTGTCGTGGTATAGTCTACTCTTTCTAATCATCGCGGCAAGTTCATGTAATTATGTTTACTCATTTTGGTCAATCATCTTTTGGACAACTAGCTCTCAACCTTGCTGTCCAACAACCCGAAACCACGCGCTATTAATGACTCGCCAAGAAATTCTCTGCAGTATCGACTTGCCACCGTTTCCTGCAAGCCATGTAACTCCAGAGTCACACCATCAATCACTGTCATCTCAAGATCCATGAACTCGAGCACCTGTAGCTACCATTGCGTACATGACATTCAACTCCAACCAGTTTATTGGCTCCTAATCATTCAGTAATGTTGCTCGTCCTTGTGGCCACGTCCCAGATCAATCATGTACGCATAGTTACATGACATTGGACGGATACATGGCCCTAAGTTCATTTGCTGTATCACCATCTTGGACGACAACGACGACGCCAGTGAGCAATGCGGTGCCATGAAGCCGATGGCACCTCATCTGCGCCTGGAGATCACGACGACGCTGTCAGAATTTATTTTTGATATGTACTGATTGCTGTTCGCGTCAATTCTGAAGCCTAACATTATTCAATAGAAATGGATGGATCACGGCACACGAACTGTGGTAGTGCTGGCTGCATTCAGGCACCATCGTATTATTATTATTAGGGACCATCATTTGATTCTGCTGGCCGTGCCATGCATTCGCTGGCTGCCGCGGGAAAGCTCTCGAGATTATGATTATAACTTCTGAATTATTGGCAGATTTGTTGTATTCTCGTGAAGCTTTGTTTGATTCAGATTTTTTTGGTCACATCACAATATGCTCTCAGTAAATCCAGACTGGTCGTAAGATAAGTAATCAAGACACGTCGTAAGATAAGTACAGAATGATTGAAATGGAATTTCGAGGAATATCTAGAACAAGAGTAGAAGGATGTTTGAAGCAACTTAGGAGGCCGAGAATCATTGAACCAAATTAAGCTGAAAGCTCGGTCGGCCATCTTGGGCCTGGCCAAATAACCCATTCCACGGGCCAAAAGCCAACTTTTTTTCCTAAGTCAGTCACGGGCTAAAAGCCATTGGGTTGACATGTTAACAGAACACGGGACTTTCCACGGCGTCTCTCTGCCACCCCTGTTCTGTGGTGTCTCTGTTGCTGATTGTGAATCAATGACAGTAACGGAGTGGAGAGCGCCAAGAAACGAGGATGGAAGAAATCTACCAAACTAAGCAGGTTATCTACAAACAAACTGAGCAAAAACAAAAAAAAAAACATCAGGTGTTGTTCATGCGAAGGACGATGACCTCCGGCGGCGGCCCCAGCCGCGCGTTGCATCGGCAGATCGGGCACGTCGGGTGAACACGCAGCCACTGCTCTATGCAATGCTCGTGGAACGCGTGCCCGCACGCCGGCAGCTGCCGCGTCGCCAGCCCGTCGTCCCCTACCTTGGCAAGGCAGATCGCGCACTCCTCCTGCCCGCCGCCGCCGGAGTAAACGCCCCCCACCCGCGACTGCTTCAGCTGGGCGAGGGCGATGGCCGGAAGCCGAACGCTGCCGCGGGGCTGGTTCCGAGGAGGGATCACTTGCACCGTCTCTTCCTCCTCATTGTCGTCGCCTGCCGTTCGGTTGCGAAGAGCGGTCAGACCCAGGCGGAAGCCGATTCCGAGCAATACGACAGCGGGCAGCGCGCCAAGGAGGGCGGCGACGGAACCGGCGTTCCTCTGGGAGACGGTAGCGGCGGCTAATGTGGCGACCGCGATCCCGGCGGCGAAGATGAGGACCGCCTCGAGGAGCTCGATGATCCAAGGGCACTTTGTTTGGTGTCGGGCCATGGCGTGATGGGCGCATGCAGGTTTACACGGTTTATCAGATCAAATGCATCTCTCTCTGCATATGCATACGTTCACGGCGTGGACTCTGTTTCGAGGAAAGCGGTTTCAACTAGATAACATGGTTATTCAGCCGCATACATACTCTGATGTAGAACAGAACAATTTCCTAATACTATGTTGTAAAGTAGAATCTGTATAATTATTCTTCTTAAAAAAAATGAACTGTATCAAAATTGTTGTCGGTATCTATTATCAATTAATTAAACGAGTGTGTACCATAATACATAGCAGTGCTAAGAACACAACCAAAATACGTTTGAGACACAGTTCAACATATAAGAATTGACCAGTCTTGGAGTCCTAACATGTCCTAACTCAAGAAGAACATGGAATATACAAGTTCCAGAGATCGTCTTTGACAGATCAAACCAAAAGTTCAGCTTCACAGTATTTATGACACAAGATGTTTACAACAAAAGCACACAAAACCCCTATGACCTAGACATACTAACACTAATTTATCAGGATGCATACATACTCTCAAATACATGGCAGGGCAAGAGATGAAGAATTCCAAATGAACAGGGCAGTGACGGTTTATGTGCTACAGCCAATTGAGAGTAGAGGTGCCAGCATCCACACTGTAGTTTGATTGCTTTCCAAGGTTCATGCCATTTGCAAGCATAGCCACAATATTACCACCACGTACCCTCCCCTCTGGAGCAGTGATCGGTGTTGGAGAAAGAACCTCTGCAGGATGCACGGCATTGCTGCTCCTTTCACCAAAACTGAAAGGGCTGAATGCACCACTTTCATTGGTTCTTGGATGGGCCTCATGATTAACAACGTTGTTCGCAACAATTTCTGTTGACCCAATAGCACCGAGTGTCTGGCCACCACGGACTCGACTGTCTTCCACTAGAGCATTGTGTGCGACGCACAGTCCATTCTTGCCCCTTGAAAAGCGTTCGCAAGGAGCACTGCCAGCTCCAAGGCTCTGCCCTGGTTGGCCCCATAAGCAACGTTTACCTCCTCCATGAGCCTTGCAAAAATCGGTACTCCCCTGTGCACTCTTACTGCATCCAGCAAATTGACATCGCTTGCCCCCACCATGACGAACGCAGCAGTCTGTCCGTCCTCTAGCACTCTTGGAGCATCCTGGCACTGCACATCGCTTCCCACCCCCATGTGCAACACAGAACTGAGTGCCGCCATGGACACTCTTTGGACAGCCTTCAGCGGAACAACGTTTCCCTCCTCCATGACCCTTACAAAAGAGTGTGCTTCCCTCTGCGCCCTTGCTGCAATTTGGATGCGTGCATCTCTTGCCACCTCCATGAGATTTACAGAAATTAGTGCCACCCTGGGCACCCTTTGAGCAACCTTCATGTTTGCAACGCCGTCCACCTCCATGAGCAATGCAAAAGCCAGATTGACCCTCGGCACTCTTTGTACAGTTCTCTTTCTGGCATCTCTTGCCGCCACCATGCTTAATACAAAGGCCAGATTTTCCTCTTGCTGCCTTCATGCACCCTTCATGGCTGCAACGGCGGCCACCTCCATGTGCTATGCAGAAATCAGTACGACCTTCAGCACTCTTGGTGCATCCAAGATGCTCACAGCGCCTACCTCCTCCATGAGCTTTACAGAAGATAGTTTTTCCCTCAGCACCCTTACTGCAACCCTCTCTCTGGCACCGTCTGCCTCCACCATGTGAAATACAGTGTCCAGATGAACCCCGAGCACCTTTAAAGCATCCTGGCTGTGAACAAACTTTTGTGCTACTACATCTCTGTTGTGGGCTCATAACTCCGGAGGAACAGGCTACCGGGCTTTGCTGTAGCTGCAGCATAGGTGGAATTGAAATAGGACCATGCGACTGACTGGAGCTACATGGTAACATGTAAGGCAGTAGCTTGCTACCTGATTTCCAGCGACCTGATGTTGATCCTTCATCAACTGTTGGAACCGAGGCCAAGTTCCACGATTGCAGCAGTACATTGTGATCTTGGGCAGCCATATTAAGGTCCATATGAGTAACAACAGATTCAGATGGTCCGACAGCCAACGATAACTTAAGATCCATCACAGGCTGCTGCACTGAAGCTCTCTTAGCACTACCCAGTTTTGATGTATCTTCATTACAGAGACTGAACTGAAAATTTAGGTCCAAGTCAATGGATATTCGATCGTCCCTATCCTTTGCAGCAGAAGAAAAGGTGCAGCATGTACCCATGCTCTGCTTGCTGGAGTCAGAGGAGCTTGAAGAAGTACCTAAGCCAAGTGACAAGTCAACCCGCTTCCGCTTTAACCCTCTTGACAAAAAATCTGTGCTGTCTTGGGCAAGCACATCAACTTGTGTTGAACAAGCTCTTGGATGCATGACTACTGATCTCACCATAGGCCAGTTTCCAAGGGTATTTGGATTCAAAGATTTTTCAGTAAATCCTGAATATTCCGGTGTATGATCCATTGCTCCTAATGGCTAAAAATACCATGAAACTCTACCAATCTTTGTGGAAATAAACAGTTGACTTCACTTCCAATTTACATAATGCTATGAGAAACAAGGAACTAAAAATCTAAGCTTGTCAGTAGCCCTTTTGTCTCTATGCATCCTCCACTAACAAATCCAGAAGTATCATGACGATCCATTTGTTACAACCTTATCTGGACAGGGATGCTACTGTTTTTGGATACCGGTAGTAGGGCTACTCAGAAGTAACTGACACTGCTTTCATCAGACCAGATTAGTGAACTGGAGATCTGCACCGATGAAAAAATATAAGAAAATGTAAATATCTGTGAATTGCGGAAATAATATTGTATGGACAAGCACAAAATACACAGTAAAGCAGAACATACAGGAATTAGAATGGTAATGCACACAAAAGAAAAGTAAAACACATAACATGGTTGAAACAAAAGTGTTGTTTCCGAGTTAGTGTATTCTGCTTTTATTTTTTAATATAGTTAATGTTCAACTAAAGAGACTCAGAGAAAGATCTCGCATAAAATGCAGCAGTAGCCTCTCTGTACGGTATACTGTAAGAGAATGCAGCAATAGCTTCTCTGTATGGTATACTGCAAGAAAACAGAATATGAGAATCACCAGTAATGGTTGCATGAAGAAGCATGTGTTAAGGGTATAAGAGTCTTATTAAGAGTCTTTGTTGTAGAATCCTTTTCCTATTGCATATGCCTTTGGATGTAATAAATTGAGGGAAGGGGAGATGAGGCCAAGACTTAATACAAGAGCTATTAACACCAGCATGTACCACAAAAGTTCAACCATACATAAACAACTTGAATATTTGTAGACAACAAAAAATGTGGCACTACAATCTAGATAGGTATGACAGTCCACCACCTAAGAGCTTAAGAATTAAGTGGCATGATATAAAATTGACAAGAATGTTATGTAGTACATTTCAAGATCAGCAGGCATAAGGAGCACCGTTAACTGTTTTAAAATTGAACAATATCAAGCTCTAAGTGGATCAATTCAACCAAATCAATAGTTCATAGTTTTTAAAGATGCATCTTTACATGCTGGAAATAAAATCTGTTAAGCATTAAAATTCTCTTCTCATGGTCATGGCACACTCAATTCATTGCATTATCAAACCATAAAAAGTAGGAGCACTGGCACTGCACTATGTATAGGTATCACAATCAGTAACGTTACACCTTAGGAAGAATACTAGCAACATCACAAGAATATTTGATACTTTTGTCAATACCAACATGCAAAACAGAATTTTCACTAAGACTGAATGGTTCGAAGTGTAGCCACTTTGCTAAAGTAGCAGCACCACACTCCAGATTGGTATCACAGTCAGCAACTTTACATCTTAGGAGGAATGGTATCGACATCAAAAGAATATTCTGGATTTATATCAGCACCTACAGGTGAAACGGAGATCTGTCTTAGGACTGAATAGCTATTCTACTGAATCACGAGTTGTTAATCTTCAGGAAACATAGTTGCATCTAGAAGCAGAATCTACTAAGTACCAACAAGGGGGAAAATAGGAAGATCCTTTGCTTGGCACACTGAATATGTAGAACACACCATAACCATCAAAAGTGGCAGCACTGCTTTCTAGATGGATATCGCAGTGAGCCACTTTATACATGTCAAAAGGCATGGCAGGAATGTTATGCTTTTGTATGAGCACCAACAGGCAAAATGGAACTTTGATGCAAGGTTCAGCGATACCAAGATGATAACAGGATTTGCTGAATGGAATCACTAGCAGCTGGTCAAAATAGATGCATCTTTATGGCATAAATGAACAGAATATACTGCTAAACACTAAACAAGAAGAAAAAGGAGCATCGTCTACAAATGAATAACCAATAGGACGCCAAGAACGAAGAAAGATACGAGCAAACATCGATACTGATAGCGGAACGTTCATTAAGAGGCCAAGCTTAACACGAGCCTAAGTAGCTAAGTGAAATCGCACAATCACGAGTGCGCGCAAGCGATCAGCACTCCACCTGACACAACTTATTACCTCAAGAACTCCAATCCAAAGTCCAAACCAACTGAAGCTTCAGCAAATCAACAGGGGCGCGAGATGAGATGCTAATGCGACCACCGGGTACCAGCGCCAATAACAGAGCCTACGGGAACGGAGCCGGTCGCGGTTTCTATCTATAAAATGAATTTGAAGCGCGGCACGGGCCGCACCGGTCCAGGAAGGCAAGGACAAGGGGCTGATGAACAGCCAGGGGAAGCGACAGAGAAACAAACAACAGCGCGCGTGGCGTCCGGACGGGAAGGAGGAAACCGACCTGGGAGTGGCGCGCTGAGGGCGGAGGCGCCAAGGCTGAGGCGCCGTCCGTAGCGGAGGTCCTGCGGCGGAGGGGAAAGCGAGGGAAATGGAAGCGGAGGACAGGGACAAGTGGAGGAGGCGAGTCGACGGGACGAGGGCCTCGTGACGTGGTTGATGTGCGAATCTTGCCGTCAGTTCCGCTCAGTATGAGCCAACGAATGGAGCAGCGAGGAAACCGCCGGGCACGTTGGATGCGGCGTGCATCAAAAGCACCCTCCACAAGCCGCCAGATCAAGTGGGGAAGATAGGGTGGGCACGCGACGAAGATTATATAGACGCTGCCCTTTTGTTCCACTTAATTAATATACACTAATCACGTGGTCGACATGTCCGATGGAGGTACCGAATGTAGCTTTATAGTGACTATCGGAGAAAAAGGACAATTGTTTTAGGCGACCATGACATATATATTTATGGGAAAAGTCTATATTATTTCCCCGAACAATCCACTTTATCCAATTTACTTCCTGAACAAAAGCTCGGCTTAATTTACTCCCTGAAACAATTCAAGTCGGTGCAGTTTACTTCTTATTGTAATTTGTCTCTTTTATTTCTCTTCGTATAATTTGAATTTGATGCTCAAATTTTGCATTGTGAAAGATTATAACAATCACTATGTAAAAAATATATTTTCCTATTTTATCTAAATATTTTGTATATAATTTTAGATCTCTATAGTTAAGAAAATATTAGATAGATATTATTAAACTATATAATATATGCATAAAATATATTTTTTTAACGTAAAGTTCCATGAAAACTAACATTGTGCAAAGTTTCAGCACTAAATTCACATTGTATAAATAAAAACAAAAAAGATAAATTACATGAGAGAGTAAATTATACTGATTTAAATTATTTGAGAGAGTAAATTGAGCCAATATTTTATTCGGGGTGTAAATTGAACAAAGTAAATTGTTCGGAAGAGTAAAATGGACTTTTCTCTTTATTTAACTAAACTGCCATGACGTGGAGAAGTCTCATTTGTACAATTGGATTCCAATGTATGTTTGTATCAAACGATCATAGTTTGATTTGAGGAAGGACCAGCACATCAACTGTTTAGAACCTATTACGCTTTGAAAACACAGCCAAAAACGAAGGAAACAGTTTGATAATTTTCAGAGGTGCACGTGCGTCCCATATGTGAGTCACGGTGACATCGTAATCCTGCTGCAATTTAATTTACTGACGTGAACAAGGGAATCAACGGAAAGACGACGCGGCTTTGCAGAGACCAGTTGGCGCCGGGCACGTCGATCTCACTTGACAGAGACAGTAGGATTTGGGCAAGCACGTTGTGAGGTGGAAATTACGCGGAAACATGCGTGCAAATGCGATGCAGCCAGCCAGGATCGGAGCCTTTGGAGCCGTTGAGAGTGCGAGAAAGGCGATCGAAAAGGACATCGGCCGAGGACGCAAGTCGCATGTCGACATTGTGTCATTGTGTGTGTCACCTGATGACAGTTTTCTTTCTGATGAGTGATGAGGACACGCAGAGTGTGGATGCACATGCCCAAAACAAAAACGAAAAAAAAAAGGTTTCACCTTGGGCACACCTACCCATGGGCCAAATTTGTGCACTGACATCTACATATCACGGCCCATAGTGCCTAAGAGGCCTAACAAAACAGAACAGAGCCGAATGGGGCCCAAGAAAGTTGGTTCAGCTACCATGCCAACAGGCAAGTCCAAGAGAATGGATCACGCGCCGCTCGGTCGCTTTCTGGCCATCGGGCGCGCACAAGTTCGCCGGTCGGCACGAAGCTGCTGATATCGGCTCCTCACTCCTTCCTGGAAAGTGGAAATCAGTCGGCAGACATACAGGATGATGCGACGGCGGCGTTTGGCGGGCAGAGCTCCCTGAGGTTTGATAATGCCTATATTACTAGACGTCCAGACCTGATTGTTGCACGGCGCGGCCTCCACCCTCACCTCCAACAAGACGCTCTACAGCCGTGTTGGTTCACTGGACCGACGGCGAAGGCTGGCTTTCTCGGGGTAGCAGAAATGTAACATAGCAATTACATGGGCCGTTCAGTTTATTCGAATGGGAAGGTTGCAAGATCGATCCAGTATATCCTTTGCTAAGTTTGAAGACGGTATTGTTTGAGACAGTGATCATGAAGGTTTTTGTGCATAATGGATGGATGATATTTTTTAAATAAAATACTTTTTAGTGTTTAAATCAAGGGAAAATTCCTTCTATGTTATTGCCATAAACTTTAATCCCTTCAATGCCATCTAAAAACCTTCAATCCACTGAGTGTCATTGAATTTAAATTTTATTCCCTCCCTTGCCATTTTTATCATATTAAGTTATAATGAAAATATAAAAGGACCAATTTACCCTTCTTCCCGTGTGACCCGTCACGTGTCCACATCCCCGGGTACTCGTTGCCAGCGACCCGTCGAGCCGAGCGGTGGTGCTGGTCCTGGTCCTGCCGCACGCGCCGCCGCCCGGCCTTCTCCGACGCCGCCGTGCCGTTCGTCCCCTACGTGGACCGCTTGTGTCCCTTGCTCTGGATTCGTCCCGTGCGTGTCCCCTGCTCTGGATTCGTCCCCTGCGTGTCCCCTGCTCTGGATCCGGCGGCAGAGAGGAATCTGCGGAGCGATGTGGGGAAGAGGAGGTGGCAGGACAACGAGCAAGAGGTGGCGGGACGGCGAGCTGGAGGTGGGGCGCGGGCTCCTTCGTGCTCTGGAGGCTCCGCGACCCCGCTGCCAACGGCGACGAGCTGCTCGTGCAGCGGCGAGGCGCTGGCGGAGGGAAGGCGCGACGACGAGGTGAGGGAGGGGGGCCTCATCGACGGGCGGCAGAGTTGCGGCTGCACGTCGGAGAGAAGAAGCTGGGGAAGGAAAGCGTAGGGGAGATCGGTTGCTCATCGGTGAGAAGAAGATGCGTTCGCGACCAGCACATGCGGGAGGATAAGAGATCGGGTCATGAGAGAAGAAAAATGTAGTGGCAAAATCGGTATTTTTAAAATTAGCTAATAGTCAAAATCCCTTCCATGCCACTGTAGTACATGAGAAGGATACAAATTTAAAATTAATGGTATTCAGGGGATTTAAGTTTTTTAGGTGGCATTGAGGGGATTGAAGTTTATGCCAATGGCATAGAAGAAATTTTTTCTTAAATTAATGGCTTCAAACTTTTTGTTTATTATTCCGTAGTGATTTTTTGCTGTAATAAGATTTTGCTACATGTATCGATCGATACAACGGCAGGAATATTAATTAATATATTCCTTATTTGAAAAAACATTTCAGGCAACTGGTGTAGATTTTAACTTGTTTTTAGAAGTACGGTCACTGAGTGAAAATTACCGTAAAAATTACCGTAGAGTAATGTATGAAATTACTGTATTCAGTATTTTGATTATAGCAAATCTCTCTAAAAGTCAAGTGATTCTTCTAGCCTAAAACAAATCATAAATTTTATCTACTTTCTATTTTTATAACTATAATTTTTCATATATATACATACAATTATTCTCGATCGATACCGTCTGTTTTAGTTGCAATAATATCATTTCCAACTTTATCGAAATACCAACACTATATTCGTTTTCGTCAATACTGTTATTGATTTCTCTTCCGGAAAAAAATATGAAAGCAAAAATAATTTAGCTTTGTTCCGATTGTTTCCGACCGCTTTCATCCCTAGTGCATCATCTTATTGATCGAGATTCCAATTCAATCTCTGAGTATCTAAAGGTCTCTTTTCATAAAAAAAGTTATATGATTTTAATATGAGTTTTGTTACGGTGCCTGAAAGGAACCAGAGGTTCCGCTGCAGCAAATTAATCTGAATCGTTGGAAATTAAAATGTTAATTAGACCCTAATTAATTATAATAAGCACTAGTCAACGTTGGAAATTAGACGGGTCGTGTGCTGCTCCCCCTTGTTCGCCTCCATGCTCTTTTGTCCTCCCGCTTTACCTTTCTCGCCATCGTCTCTCCCGTGCCTCCTAAACCTGTGCAGCGATGTGGCTGCTCCTCTTGTTCCCTTATGCGGCAACCACCACGTACGAGCACGAAGAGCAGGTGAGGATCCCTGCGCGGCAACCACGCCGCTCCCGTAGTCCCGCTGCAGTGGTCATCGAGGTCCTGTGCGGCGACCACCATCAGCCTTCCTCCTTCCGAACTATCTTTATGTGCACTTATATTGGAGAAGAAAATACGATTTGCTCGTTCCCTTCACAGAAAGGCCAGGAGCAACCTGCCAAAGCAATAAGCAAAGAATTAATAAGAGGACTATTTTCTATCTCCAAGCCATCGTTAGTAATCAGGGAGCACCGAAGCCGCTGCCGTCCTCACGAACGTTTTGGCTGTCGTCGTCCTCATCCGGCACCTGATTCATGATTCGAAAGTACTAAACTATCTTTTTTTTTTACTTTGAAAAAAAGAAAGTAACTTGTACGAGAACCACAAATTTTTAGTACTGATTCACAACTTAAAGTACCTTCTACTAGATACCTCTCTATTTTTAACCGTTAGATCTGATCAAATTAATGATTATTATTAATTCTAAACACCATAACAAATCTTTTTTAATATATTCATTATATAAAATAATCTTGTATATACAATTTTCTTGGATACTTTAAGTAGTTATTACATCAAAATTTTCTTACCGAGAATAGTTGGCTCAATCATATGCAATTGTATGATCTGAAGAATTTTAAATTACACACACTAGCCAGTGGAGGCAACTTTTAATCTGTAGCTAGCTTGTGCAAACCCTCCTTCTGGTTCTCCCTGACCTCGTCAGAGTTTTAACGACCTTGGCATATGCCTGTAGACCAGACCATGTCACATCTAATTGTGCGTTCGCACGTGGACGCGCATAGAAAGAAGAAGTAGCAGGTAACTACGCGCACGATGGCGGCTGGAGGAGGCATATAAAAGCATTGCTTCGCCTCTCATCGCAATCATCCACTGCAACAATCGAGCTTTCCTCTAATCATTAGCTCAAGCAAGGCAATTCGTGCACTGCAACAATCGAGCTTCTCTCTGATCACTAGCTCAAGCAAGGCAACTCAATCGTGCATCCTCGAATAAGCAGCTTCCCATCATCATCAGCTCACGAGCCATGGCGTCGTCCGCCAAGAGCAAGAGCTCCTCTTGGCTTGCACCATTGATCATCAGCTGTGCTCTTCTCGCGTGCACAGCAAACGGCCACTTTCTCTATGTCGGTTACTACGACAGGTCCTGCCCCAACGCGGAGGACATCGTGCATTTCGTGATGGCGTCGAAGGTCGCGACCCAGCCTGCCATGGCGCCCGCCGTGCTCCGCCTCTTCTTCCACGACTGCTTCGTTAATGTACGTGACATATAATTTCACTGGTACTTTGTTTTCACTAGATATATAACATGATGTGAATACATAACAGCTAACATGAGGTGATCCAAAACTAAAAATGGACAGGGTTGTGACGCGTCCGTCCTCCTGGACAGCACGAGCCACATGGAGAGCGACAAGGCCGCCGAGCCAAACGAATCCCTTGCCGGCTTCGACGTCATCGACGAGATCAAGTCCCGCCTCGAGAGCGCCTGTCCTGGCGTCGTGTCCTGCGCCGACGTCATTGCGCTCGCCTCCCGCGATGCCGTCTCCCTGCTCGGTGGACCCGCCTGGAACGTCCCCCTCGGCCGCAAGGATGCGCGCACCGCTAACGTGTCCGCCGCCGATGCCTACCTCCCCAGTCCGCACGCAAACCTCACCGAGCTCCTCAATAAGTTTGCGACGCACGGGCTCGACGCGCAGGACATGGTTGCGCTCTCCGGGGCCCACACTGTCGGCACGGCGCGGTGCCAAAACTACCGGGCCCGCATGTACGGGTATGACGGCGAGGGCAAGATCATTGACCCGGCCTTCGCGGAGGCGCGGCGGCGCACGTGCCACGCGGTCGGCGGGGACGACGCCGTGGCGCCATTTGACGAGGAGAGCCCCCTGAGGTTCGACAACGCGTATTACAGGGACCTGATCGCACGACGTGGCCTCCTCACTTCGGATCAGGCACTCTACGGATGCGGCGGCCCGTTCGACAATCTGGTACGAACGTACAGCAAGGATGGCGAGAGGTTTGCGAGGGACTTTGCTACAGCCATGGTGAAGATGGGGAACATATCCCCGCCGTCTGATATGCCGGTGGAAGTGAGGCTCAACTGCAGGAGGATCAACTACTAATCATACCACGTCGATCTTATCGGCTTCAACTATAACAAAGAAATATGTTTGTTTTTTCAAACTTTGTACATTTATTTTATTTAATTTGTAAATTTGTAATAAAGATTTTTATAACGAGTTGTGGGCCAATTTCATTTTTCGTCATGTTTACTATGTCGGTCACAAAATGGGTCTAAGAATTATTATTACGGAGTGCCCGCCTTTCAAGTAACCAAAATACATGTTTTGAACATATTTTTATATTCAACAATTTATGCTGCTTTTCTTTTTTAGCAGTACGACTAAAGACTTTGTATGAAATCCAGAGGTTCTTGAAGAGATATAACTAGTTATTAGCGATAAATAATTGAGCGGTGTTGTCAAGTACAAGAACCACCGTGAACACTCAATAGTAATATTTCCATTGACCTCTGTTGTGCTTTTGGCAAGTAAGGTGATGTATGAGAATGCAACAAATCTACGACTTGCACTTGCAAAGGCATCTGCGAAAGGTGCATCACCCTGTTGCAGTTCATCGCAATCAGCTAATTGCGTGTTATTTTTCTCCAGACCTCTCCCTTGTTCTATTTGAGTCACTCTTGGGTTCTATCCCGATCTTTATGCCCATTCGAGATACATAGGAACTTGTTGAAGTTGTTATGCATATCTGATCAGTGAGATAAAAATCAAGAATTTCACTTGTAAGAGACAAACCTCCATGGAAGGAGAAGGACCTCATTTAGAGATTAAGGCCTTCTTGTTGTTGTTCAAAAGCAACTTTAACCGGTCATTTCTCAAAAGCATTGACACCTTCAATGCCGGACCAATTCTTCCTAAGTGGCTTAAAAGTGAAGCATGACTCACAATCAAATCATCATTCAGACTGCAGCTCAACAAATTCAGTAAATGGCAATTGTCATGAAAAAGATGATTCACTCCACGCCCAACATATAAAATTTTTAGCAGTCTCTATCAGAACTCTAGGAGCTTTGTAAGCCTTGAACGATGCCCTATCATAAATGAGGTTACACAGACAGAGCCAACCTCAACGCTCTAGGAATTCATGAAAACAAAAACATTGCCTAGGTAGAGATTCGCTACAATATCATATCGTCTTTTCATGTTCGAGCTGCTAGTTTGAGAATATCTCGTTCCATCATCCTAAAGGAGTTAGTCGAAAGTTGCTTGGTATACTGGTCATAAGGAGGAACATCTGAAAGTGTATCATTGCACAATTAGATGAGAAAATCAAGAAGGTGAACCCATTCTCAGATTTTCCATCTTCCTCATCAAAGTTGCAAGAATTAAAAGGTTAGGGAAATTTATCTGGAACACACCAACAAAACGTGATTTTATTCTAAACATAGCCTTAAAATCGAATTTAGCTAGAACACACTTCGATTGTGGAAAAATTCGTCTGTAACACACTATAACCATTTAACTATTATTTTCAACTTTTCTATCTCAATATATAAAAGACGTTAGAACTTGAAACTTGACACACATATACACTATTGTATTTTCTATCAATAAAAATAATGCTAGAATTTTTTTCTATTGTTTGGATAGCTTGCTTGATAATTAAATATTAAAACAATAAGCAAACATTAGAAACAGTCAAAAAGATTCTAGCTCCATTTTTTACTGATAGAGAATGCAACAAAGTATATGTGTGCCGAGTTTCAAACTCTAATGTGTTTTATATATTGAGATATTAAAATTAAAAATAATAGTTAAATGGTCATAGTGTATCATAGATGAATTTTTACACAATCAAAGGGTGTTCCAGCTAAATTCAATTTTGACGATGTGTTCAGGACAAAATCACATTTTATTGGTGTGTTCTAGACAAATTTTCTAAAAGGTTATTATTGATTTCTTCATCATTGTCAAGATCAATTTAAATTGATGAGCAATGTCAGTTGTACTTGACAAAACACAAGGTATGGTAATGTGGACATAATAGATGATGTTTTTTATACCTTGAATAAATACACTTAGTTAAATGCGAGAGCTTCGACCTAGTGACATATGTATAAGAGAGAAAGATCACATTTGCTAGTTTATGTAATAGAAATAGTGATTCCATTGGGAGTTCTTGTTCTGTTGAGAGTTAATTTTGTCATCATGTCCATAGGTTGAGAATATCCTTGATGCAATACAAGAAAAAAAGTGCAACACAAATGATTGAAGAGCTTCATGACTGCCCCAATCCTAATTAACATATTTCAGATTCATGAAAATATTAAGAAAGTTTTTAACACAACATTAAATATACTATATACAGAATGACTAGCAACGAATACGCAAAATAGTGGTCATTCATAAAAGTAAGAAGAAAAGTGGTTCTAAACATCTATTAAGTCTTAGAAGAACAATCACACTTATTTAAATAAAAAAAATTGATTGAATGTTGCTAAACACTACCGTTCAAGATAGAAGACATCCACAAAAAGTAGAAAAAGGGGTAGGAGCATTTCCTTTCATTATGGTAGTAGAGAAAAATGACGTGTGAAAATTATATTTTTTGTTATTTATTCTTAAATATATATCATCCTATCAAAAAAGAGCATCGTAATACAAAGTTGTTGCATGAACGATTGGGTCATCAATTAATGATTGGTGTGCTCATTAATCTTTGATGTTGCTTGTTATTTGTGCTACTTAATCTGGTGTTGGTTGCTAATGTGATTTGTGTTAAGAACTGACATACAAAATAACTATCAAGAAAAATGATTTTTAGGTTTTTACTAACCAACATTTCTAAAGTCTAAGTTATCCATGGTGTTATTGATATAGAAATAAACAAAAATCTTGTGCATAAATATTTTTGCTCCAGAAACATCCTTAAAGTACAAATTTATCAAATAATTATACTATGTTGTGAGCTAATAGTGCTATTGAATGTTTTATAGGCACTAAATATTATGTCAATTTAATTTATTTTTAATAGGAAATACATGACAACCATGTCCTATCGTTGACAAATATGGTAATCATGTCATTGTATAACGATTAGATTTTTGTGGACCTCTGATAGTGCTCTAAAATACACTACAATAACTAGCAAAGTGTCCGTACGTTGCCACGGACATTTAAAACAACAAGACATAGATAAATACAAATGATTGTAGATATATATGGAGTTTGGATGTCAGAACTCACCTTATTTTTGCAACTAATTTTTCTCACGGTAATAAAATAAGCACAGTTCTATTTTGCAACCTGTCATTGCGCAACATTGCACCAGATGTCATGGATGAAAAGCCTCCATCTTTGATATTTCATTTTCTGCGGACAAACAAAAATTCATAGGTATATCATGCCACTTGTTGATGTGTCAACCATAAGAATCAACATATAACTGTTTGTTATGATTAGTTCCACAAACGATAAACAACAGTACGTTCCTAGAGTGATCCGACATCCAAATTTAACCAAGTTCCGTCAAACTTGAAAAAAAAAACATCAAAGCCTTTTGCTCGCTGATCCATAAGAAACGAACGCTCTTCTAAATCCCGTGAGGTGAATACTAAATCCTAAAGCCTATCGGTAAACCAATATTGAAGAGAGAGAAAAGAACGTGCACATATATTGTTGACCATCATGAACCACTAATCTAACCCCTGTATTTTTCATGTCGAGGGCATGAAGAAGCAAGCCAGGAAGGCATACATGTCCCTATCGAAAAGCTGATGTTTGTGGAATGTTTGAAATTTTGCCAAGTTTATTTTGTTGGGCACTCAGTAAAAAGATCTTTATGGAGTGCAAAAAACAACCACACTCAGCAAAAATAGTGTTAACCGAGTGCAAAATAGAAAACCTTTTTGCCGAGTATTTTTCTTGGCACTCAACAAACATAGTCTTTGTCAAGTGTTTTTCTTCTAACACTCGGTAAATATGGTCTTTGTCGAGTGTTTTTCTTTTGGCACTCAACAAAGATAAATTCAAATTATATTTTAAAATCATAAATTAATTCAAATCAATAAAATTTAAACAGCAAAGTTGTATAACTCCTGAAGATCTACAACTTTTATTTTGATCATTAGTTCATTACTCAAGTTGATCTATAATATTGTTTACAAAATCTATATGTCTCATATGGTTTAATGAAACAATAAGCGAGTCATATAACATTTGTGAACAATATTACCACCACCATATCAGATGAACAAATTACCAAAACAAAAGTTGTAGATCTTTAGATGTTATATAACTTTGTAGTTCAAAACTCTTTTATTTGAATTAACTTTGTCAATGAAAAATAAGTTTAAATTAACTTTTTGTTTGTTGAATTAACAAAGTCTTTGCCAAGTGTATGATTTTGTTTGCACTCGGCAACATAACATATTTACCGAGTGTCCGACATAAAACACACGACAAAGAGATATAATATAAAAAGATTGAAAATAGAGTCTTAAATCAAATGACAGTGTGGTGTAGTGGTACGAGACTACTCAGGTGAAGAGAAGGTCATATGAGTTCGAATATCACCAGAGCCACTAAGCATGTAGCGCGTGAAAAAATGTAGCGATTTGCAACATGGACTTGGCGGGGTTGCTTGGCACCCTCTCAACATTTCAAAAAATGTTTTTGCAGTTTTATTTGTTTTTTTTAGTTTTATATTTTGCCGAGTGTAATTTGACACTTGGTGCGTGACAGAAATACTCGGCAAAGATTGCCAAGTAAATTTGTGCCGATTGCTGTTTGTCGAGTGTGCTCCGGACATGACGACTCCTCTGCTCGCCCTTATTCTCTGTCTCGACGTGCTCTCGTGCATTTGAGCATTGGCTTCCACTTCTCATGCATCTCTCACGAAGAAGCCTCTTATCTGATGCGCTCGGACCGCACGCAGACGTTGGAGTTGTTTTGAGTTATCGTTAAAATTCGCAATGCCGCGCATGTGCGAGGGTGAGCTGACGATGCCAAGGAAGTCATGGAAAACCGGGCGATCGGAACCAGGTTCGGAGAGATTTTGTTTCGTAGGAGGACATGGAAGTATGTAGGACGCCACACGTAGACAGGAAAAAAGTTATGGAAGGTTACAGCGGACATGAAAGTTGATGTATTAGCTATATATATATATATATATATATATATATATATATATATATTGGTTCAAGGACGTACAGGATGATTTATGTTTTGGTTACGATTATTTATGTTTTGTTTTTGGTGGATGTACGTGCTTTTTATTTTGCATTTTGCATTCGGATGCTGAATTGTTTTTGGCATGCATGCTTACATTGGGACTGGATAGTATTATGGCCAATAGCAACTTACGGTGTAATCGGACTGTATTCTAGTGTGTTCTTACTCCGACTACTTTTTATTTTGCATTTTGCATTCGGATGCTGAATTGTTTTCGGCATGCATGCTTACGGTGGGACCAGACAATATTATGGCCAATAGCAACTTACGGTGTAATTGGACTATATTCTAGTGTGTTCTTACTCCGACGCTGAATTGTTTTCCAAGCACAGTTCCTTCTCTGATCCTAACACGGTTTGATCAGACTGGACAACACAAAAAAGCCAGCACCAAACTATGGGACAGGTAGACTTACCTAAATTAATAAGGAGTAGAGATTTAACTCTTTTTGGAGGAGCATGAAGTGAGGTAGTAGCTTCGCCGTTGAGCATAGGCAGCGACCAAAACCAGATGTGAGCCACATGTTCGCCGAGCAGGTCTTTTCAAAAGAAGGCTCCTCTCCTAAGACGTCAACCGAGCATCTTATATCTTGATCGAGATTCCAATTCAGTGTCCGAGTATCTAAAGGTCTCTTTTCATAAAAAAATTTATGTGATTTATTGATTTTAATATATCTCTATAACTTATTAATTGAGGTGAGGTCGTCTAGACTACTTTTTTATGTCCAGATGTGTCCGTAATGTTGTCGTATTCAGTTTGTATCCTACAATGATTCATCAATCAGTTTAACTCGTTTTTGAACCATTTTCTAATCCTTTGTTGAATTGGACTCCGATTTTAATTCGATATTTCATACTAACAACAACTAATCATATATTGCTTTAACATCATATTTTAAATGAAAACTAATAACAAGAATTCCAATAATAACTCACTCCAAAATTATTATAATGAATATTCTTTTTAAAACTCAAAAAGGTAAAGCAAAATAAAAATAGAGCAAATGCTCAAAAAAAATTGATTAATTGAAAACTTTTTACGGTTACAAAAAAAACATTCTAATCATAAATTTTTTTAACAAAGACTCATGACAACGCACGGGTATTTTGCTAGTTTATTATATAATCTTGTTATATACAATTTTCTTGGATACTTTAAGTAGTCATTACATCCAATTTCATCCAAATTCTCTTATCGAGAATAGTTAGTCTCAATCATATGCAATTGTAGGTCTAAAGAGTTTTAAATTACAAACACACTAGCCAGTAGAGGCAACTTTAATTTAATCTGTAGCTAGTTTGTGCAAACCCTCCTTCTGGTCCTCCCTGACCTCGTCAGAGTTGTAACGACCTCGACATATGCCTGTAGACCAGACCATGTCATCTAGTCGTGCGCTCGCACGTGGACGCGTATATAGAAAGAAGAGGTAGCAGGTAACTACGCGCACAATGGCGGCTGGAGGAGGCATATAAAAGCATTGCTTCGCCTCTTATGGCACTCGTCCACTGCAACAATCAAGCTTTCTTCTAATCATTAGCTCCAGCAAGGCAATTCGTGCACTGCAACGGTCGAGCTTGTCTAATCATTAGCTGATCAAGCAAGGCAACTCAATGGTGCATCCTCGAAGCAGCTTCCCATCACCAGCTCGCGGGCCATGGCGTCCACCAAGAGCTCCTCTTGGCTTGCGCCATTGATCATCAGCTGTGCTCTTCTCGCGTGCACAGCCAACGGCTACCCTCTCTTCTCTCTGTCGGTTACTACGACAGGACCTGCCCCAATGCGGAGGACATCGTGCATTTCGTGATGGCGTCGAAGGTCGCGACCCGGCCTGCCATGGCGCCCGCCGTGCTGCGCCTCTTCTTCCACGACTGCTTCGTTAACGTACGTGACATATAATTTACTTCACTGGTATTTTTGCTAGATATATAACATGATGTGAATACATAACAACTAACATGAGGTGATCAAAAAATAAAAATGGACAGGGTTGTGACGCGTCGGTCCTCTGGACAGCACGAGCCACATGGAGAGCGACAAGGCCGCCGAGCCGAACGACTCCCTCGCCCGGCTTCGACGTCATCGACGAGATCAATTTCTGCCTCGAGCGCGCCTGCCCTGGCCCTGCCAATGTCATTGCGCTCGCCTCCCGCGACACCGTCTCCCTGCTTGGTGGGCCCGCCTGGAACGTCCCCCTCGGCCGCAAGGATGCACGCGCCACCAACGTGTCCGCCGCCGATGCCTACCTGTCCAGCCCGCATGCAAACCTCACCAAGCTCCTCAATAAGTTTGCGACGCATGGGCTTGACACGCAGGATATGGTTGCGCTCTCTGGGGCCCACACCATCGGCACGGCGCGGTGCCAAAACTACCGGGAGCCCGCATGTACGGGTATGACAGCGAGGGCAAGATCATTGACCTGGGCTTCGCGGAGGCACGACGGCGCACGTGCCACGCTGTCGGCAGGGACGACGCCGTGGCGCCGTTCGACGAGCATAGCCCCTTGACGTTCGACAATGCGTATTACAAAGACTTGGTCGCGCGACACGGCTTCCTCACTTCAGACCAGGCACTCTACATATGCGGCAGGAGGGTAGGAGGTTTGCGAGGGACTTCGTTACGGCCATGGTGAAGATGGGGAACATACCCCCGCTTCCCGGGATGCCGGCGGAGGTGAGGCTCAACTGCAAGAGGATCAATTACTAATCATACCACATCGATTCTATCGGCTTCAACTATAACAAAGAAATGTGTTTGTGTTTCTAATGTTTTGTACAATTATTTTGTTTAATTTATAAAGTTGCAATAATTTTTTTTAATGAGCCGTGGGCAAATTTAATTTTGTGTCGTGTTTTGAACATGATTTTATATCCGACAATTTATGTTTCCTTTCTTTTTATTAGTACGACTAATAAAGGCTTTGTATCACGAACAAGACCCACCGTGAACAATCAATGGCAAGGATTCTATCAATCTCCCATTATTAATTAGGAGATATATGGCAGACATATGGTGTAAACTAAAACTAACTCACATGGTTAGGTTTATTGTGTGGTGGAACTGAAACATACTGATTCAAATAGATTTAACATGAGTATTGCCTTTATGGCTAAATATTCTGTTAATAAAAGACAGCGTGCTCGAGAGACAATGCGGTGACTTAGTACTAAAGACACATTGTGATGCATTTACGGCTAATTATTCTCAAGATCAAGCCAATCCAATATTTCGGAGGCGCTCATATAGGTAGGATGTATGTGCAGTATGTTTATATAGATAACGAGTAATGCACTAATGCTCAACCCTTATCTATATAGAGCACTAAAGAACAAGTAACCTTAAACTAGCTTCTTCATGTAAATTCTCTCTTAAGTCTTAGAAATAAATACATTGCTGAGATAGAGAACCGCTGCAATATCATATCCTCATTTTCTGTTCTGAGCCGCTAGCTTAAGAATATCTCATTCCATCATCATGAAGAATTCGGTCGAAAGTTGTTTGGTATATATACATGTCACCAGGAGGAACATCCAGAAGTGCATCATTGCATATTTCCATGAGAAAAAAAAAATCAAGAAGGTGAACCCAATTCTCTGATTTTCCATCTTCCTCGTCAAAATTGCAAGAATTAAAACGTTGATTATTGATTTTCTTCATCTTTGGTAAACATTAATTTAAAATAATGAGCAATGTCAGTTGTACTTGAGAAAACACAAAATATGCTAATGTGAAAATAACAGATGTTTTTTTTGTACAATTACTTAATCAACTCCGTTAAAGGTAGCAGTTTTGACCTAGTGTCATTTGCTGAAGAGAGAAAGATAAGATTTGCTAGTTCAGACAATAGAATATTAAATTTGCTGGGAGTTCTTTATCTATTGAAAGTTCTTCTTCATCTGCATAGGTTGAGAATCTCCTCAATGCAATACAAGAGGAAGTGTATATTACTAATAACTTTCATTGAAAAGCTTCATGACTACTCACATTCCTAGGTAACTGATTTCAAATTCACAAAAATAATTATGAAATTTTTTTGAACACAACACTAAATACAAAATATACAGAATAGCAATGAATACATAAAGGCATGATCATTGACAAAAGGTAAGAAGAAATATTGTTGTAATCTTGATTAAACACTATCTATTAAGACAGTGGCGGAACTGGGACAAAAAATTAAGGGGGGCCACACAAACACGCCGAAAATTTGAAGGTTCAAAAAATAACACTAGCTAGTCATGACGTTCAATTTCAGTTGCCAAATGATTATGTAAAATTGAAGAAGAAAAAAGTCTCTTTCTTTATTTACTAACTTTGATTTTCTAGAAAGATTATGTAAAATTGAAGATTTCAACTGCTAACATGAGGTGATCCAAAAATAAAAATGGACAGGGTTGTGACGCGTCCGTCCTCCTGGACAGCACGAGCCACATGGAGAGCGACAAGGCCGCCGAGCCGAACGACTCCCTCGCCGGCTTCGAAGTCATCGATGAGATCAAGTCCCGCCTCGAGCGCGCCTGCCCTGGCGTCGTCTCCTGCTCTGACGTCATCGCGCTCGCTGCCCGCGACGCTGTCTCCCTCCTCGGTGGGCCCGCCTGGAACGTACCCCTCGGCCGCAAGGATGCGCGCGCCGCCAACATATCCGCCGCCGATGCATACCTTCCCAACCCGCACGCAAACCTCACGAGCTCCTCAATAAGTTTGCGACGCACGGGCTCGACACGCAGGACATGGTTGCGCTCTCTGGGGCCCACACCGTCGGCATGGCGCGGTGTCAAAATTACCGAGCCCGTGTATACGGTTACGACGGTGAGGGCAAGATCATCGACCCAGCCTTCGCGGAGGCACGACGGCGGACATGTGAGGTTGGCGGGGACAACGCCGTTGCGCCGTTCGATGAGCAGAGCCCCCTGACGTTCGACAACGCGTATTACAAAGACTTGGTCGCGAGACGTGGCCTCCTCACTTCGGATCAGGCGCTCTACGGATGCGGCGGCCCGTCCGATAATCTGGTGCGAACCTATAGCAAGGACGGAAAGAGGTTCGCGAGGGACTTTGCTACGGCCATGGTGAAGATGGGGAACATACCCCCGCCACCCGGAATGCCGGTGGAGGTGAGGCGGAACTGTAGGAGGATCAACTACTAATCATACCACGTTAATTCTATCGGCTTCAACTGTAACAAAGAAATATATTTGTTTTTTTTCAAAGCTTTGTATATTTATTATATTTAATTTGTAAAATTGCAATAAAGATTTTTATAACAAGCGGTGGGGCAATTTCATTTTCTATCTCGGTCACAAATTGTGTTTAAGAATTATGATTAGGGAGTGTCCGCTTTTCAAGTAACCAAAGTACATATGTTTCGAACATGGTTTTATATTTGACAATTCATACTGCTTTTCTTTTTTTATCAGTACGACTAAAGACTTTGTATGAAATCCAAGGGTTCTTGAAGATATATAACTAATTCTTTGCGATAAAAAATTGAACCATGTTGAACACTCAATGCAATGATTCTATCAATCTCCTATTATTAACTGGGAGACATATGGTACAAGATATATACATAGCATGATTTTGGGACGTTTCACATGTCAACAGAGGACAGTTAGGGTGGATGTTGTACTAGTTTCAGACGGAACACCACAATTGAACAAGTTCTACCTATTCAAACCCTTCACCCAGACAATGGACAAATTAAGCCAAAAAAAAGTCTCATCACATCCTCCTCCCCTTCGTTTAACCAGATAAATCCAATTCAGCTGTCCACGTGAACCCTATGTCTGGGATTGCCAGACACAAGACGATGTGAATCAAAGAGAATAAAATGGCATTTCATCAGTTTTCCGTTCACTGTCCAATGAGACATCCCAATGTACTATCTTTCAGGAAAACAATCATCGTCATCTTCAGCATCCCAGCAGTCCGGCATCGTAAATATTCTTCCGAACATTCTACTCCCACCAGATTTAAATCGTTAACACCGTTGACATTTTTAGCTACTCGTCTTATTAAAAAAATTTAAAAAATTATCAGATATTTTGTTATGATTTATTTTGTCATTAAAGAAAGTTGAAACATACCGTATAAAAAAATTAAATGCATCAACAATTTAAATCTGAAGAGAGTACTACTGACACCTCTAGTCCTCCACGCAAGCGTACAACGTAAGCTTCTTCGACAGCATCACCCGGTCCCACTTGCTCACGCAATTGTAATCTTCCTGAACTTGGTCTGCCCGTCGCGGATCCTGAGCAGCCTATTCGACCACCATGTACACACGTTGCCGCTCACACGACACCCATGCCACTCACGCGATGGAGCTCCATTGTCTACATCACGTGGTGCGTGCTCAGCTTCCGGTAGTACACAACCGACGTTTTATGTCACGAACTTGATGTGCCGCTTGCCATGAAGCACCAGAGCACCATGGGAATGCGGCCGCTGGCCTGCGCAAATTGGAACACGATGCACCAACCACTCGTCGTCATCGGCATGGAACTGTTGAGTTTACTGCACGCCCAAGCCGACAGATGGGTGCACTGGCATAAACCCACTGGGCACCGGCACACGATCCCCGGGTACACGGTCACCGTCACCTGAATAGAGACACCGGTGACGTCTAGGTGTGGGTGCGCGCGCCAGGCAACCATGACAACGTGGGTAGCGCGCGGCAGCGCAGCTTGATCTTAGAAATCTGAATAACAATGAGAATGGGGGTTATCGCTCTTGTTAATTCATTTTCCAATTTATATATAGCCCTCTAAACAATTCACAAAGTTTACGCCAAAATCTAGACTCAATACAAAGTTTCCTGTTTTGAGCTTAGCCTGAGAATATCTTGTTCCAGCATCTTGAAGGAGTCAGTCGAAAGTCACTTGGTATACAGGGTCACCAGGAGGAACATACAAAAGAGGATCTTTGCACATTTCCCTGAGAAGATCAAGAAGGCAAACCTAATTCTCGGGTTTTTCATCTTCCTCATCAAAGCGGTAAGAATTAACATGTCAATTATTGACAAGATTAATTTAAAATGATAAGTAATGTCAATTGTAGTTGACAAACCACAAAATATGCTAATGTGGAAATAACGGATAAAAACAAAAAATGTTTTTGTACCTTGACACAATCAACTCAGTTAAAGGTGGGAGCGATTAGGAGTATTTGATCCAGTGACATATGTTGAAGAGACGAAGATAAGATTTGTTGGTTGAGGCAAGAGAAATGTTTATTCTATTAGGAGTTCTTCATCTATTGAGAATTTTTCATCATCTGCGTAGTTTGAGAGTCTCCTCGACGCAATTCAAGAGTAAGAGCGCAGCCCCAATGACTTTTCATTAAAGAGCTTCATGATTACCTCATTTCTAGTTAACGGATTTTAGATTAAATAAATATTTAAGAAAGTTTATTGGACACAAAATTAATTATATAATAACAAACCATTCATAAAAGTAAAAAAAAAATTGTTCAAAAGTTTGATGAAGCCATGTAAGAACCAAGACACATACTAAGTAACAAAAATCTACCTAAATGTTTTTCTTTTCTCGAAAATAAAGAAGAGCTGCATTTCTTTGTATTAATAGAAGAAGAGAGCCAGTCCAGTTTACAACACACTCACACACCCTGGACCGAAAAAGCGTGAGTGTTTTGGTTCCATACATAAAGACGTGCCTGATACGAAACACACTACCCACACTAAAAACTCACTAGCCTTAGCTCCGAGGTGCACCCAGACCCAATGCTCGGAGGCCTTTGGCCCGGGCCAAGCACCAAAGGTGGTGCTCTTCCATACAGGATTTCATGACATCATCAACACTCGGCCTTGTGGCATAAGAAATGCAGGCATTGCGATGTTTCCATATACTCCAAGCACCTAAGATGATCAAGGAGTTGGTGCCCTCCCTACGGTCTTTACTAGTTCTGTGAGCCACCCATCTCCACCATTCTACAAAGGGGTCTTCTTCCGCCGTTGGGGCGAGCCGCAACATGCCGAGGGGTGTGAACAAATGATACCAAAATTCCCTGGCAAAGACACAGGTGGTAAGCAAATGCTGAATTGTTTCATCCTCCTGATCACAAAGTGGATACTGCTCCAGATGTGGAAGCCCTCTGCTCACAAGACGATCTGCAGTCTAGCATTTCTTCTTGATCGCTAGCAAAAAAAATAATTTGCATTTGGGTGGGGCCCAAGACTTCCACAATCTACGCCATGGTTCGAATTGGATTGAACCTGAGAAGTATGTCCGATATGCAGATTTGGTAGAGAAATTCCCAGAGGCTTCATAACACCAAATATGTCGATCGTCATCAGCAGTGAGCACAAACTCCTCTAGGAGATCCCACAGATGAAAGAACTCCATGAGGCCAATGTAGGATAGCCCTCCCACCACATTAGCTGGCCAAGAACTATCATGTAGCGCTTGTTATATCATCCTTGCATTAGTTATATGAGGAGTGACATGAGCAACAACTTCAAGAGCAAAATTTGCGATGCAACAACCATGAATCCAAAGATCTGACCAAAATAGTGTTCTAGAGCCATTGCCCACTTGTGTTGTCATAGTGATGTGGAATAGAGCTCTACTGTTCACATGGCATGGCAAGTCCAGGCCTTGCCAAGGCTGCTCTGGTTGCGTTTTTTGAAGCCACAACCAACGTATCTGTAGAACCCAACCCATCTTTTCTAAATTGAGAAAGCCAAGACCTCCTAAATCAATAGGTCGCTGAACCTTTTCCCATGATACGAGACAACACCCACCGTTTGCCTCTTTACGGCCCTTCCAAAAATAACCTCTTCTGATTTTATCAACTGCTTTAATGAACCATTTTAGGACGTTTATGGCGACCAGGAGATATAGAGGCACTGCTAAGAGAACAAAACACACCATAGCTAATCTCCCGGCCATGTTCATTAGAGATGCTTTCCATCCTGGCAGCTTACCTGCCACTTTGTCAATCCAAGGCATCAGATCAGCTTATCTCAATTTCCTGTTGGACAAAGGGAGACCAAGATAAGTACACGGGAACTCCTTGACCGGGCATTCCAGCGTATTGTTCACTGTTATAGCCACACTATCCTTGCAGGAAATAGGAATTACAGAGCTTTTTTGAAGGTTCGTTTGAATGTCTGAGGCCATCCCAAAGGAAGACAAGATGTCCTTTGTTAGCTCTAGATCCCTTTGTGTTGGCCTTATGAAGAGGGCCACATCATCAGCATATAACGACAGCCGCTGACCAACATTATGGTGTGATATAGGTTTAACCCATCCTCCTCAGCCTTGACAAAAATACTATTAAGTGCATCCATCACTAAAATGAAGAGCATTAGAGAGAGTGGGTCTCATTGCTGGAGACCTCGTTGATGATGAATCACCTCGCCTAACAAGCCATTGAGAATCACCCGTGTAGAAGCCGTGGATAACATGTTTGCCAACAAGCCACAACATTTTGGCCCAAATCCCAAATGGTTAAGGACTTCTAGCAAGAATGCCCATGATACTGTATCAAAAACTTCAGAGAGATGTCTAACTTAAGAAAAAGACTTGGCACCTTTCGTCGATGAAATAACTTGACTGTTTGTTGAACCATAATAAAGTTATCATGACTACTTCTTCTCTTGATAAAGGCACTTTGGTTCGTTGAGACCATCGAATTAAGAATAGGCGTCGATCTGTTTGCCAAAATCTTAATCACAAGCTTGACAAAGCTATGGACGAGGCTGATCGACCTAAAATCTATGGAAGATATCGCATCAATTTTCTTTAGGATCAATGTTAGATATGTTGAGTTTAGCATCCAAAGTTTCCTTGCATCTCCTTGGTGTAGGGTGAGAATCATGGCCCTGAAGTCGCCCAACATGTCTTATAAAATCTGCCGATGAAACCATCTAGACCTAGGGCATGGTTGCCTGGAAGCGTTTAAATAGTATCCCAAACTTCATCTTCAGAGATCGGATCATCTAAAAAGGTGAGATCCATCTAAAAAGGAAAAATCTTCCTAAATGTTGTTACACAATATTGATCAAGCTAAGATGAAAGACGTCCAAATAACGTAAAAAATAGGTAAGACCGTTGCTTTTAATTAGGTTAGTAAACAAAAATGTTTTGTGAAAGTTATATCATTTGTTATTATTCTTAAATATATATCATCGTATAAAAAACATCCTAATATGAATTGTTGCATGAGCGATTGGGTCGCCGGCTAGTAGTGAATGGTGTGCTCATTAATCACTGATCTTGTGATTTGTGTTAAGAACTGATGTACAAATCAATGATAAAAAAATGATTAAACATTGTAGTTTTATACTAACCAACGTTTCTAAATTCTAAGTTTTCCATGGTATCATTGATATAAAAATGAACAAAAATCTTGTGTATAAATATATTCGCTCTAGAAACATCCTTAAAGTATAATTTTGTGAAAGAATTATGCAATGCTCTGAGCTAATAACGTCATAGAATGCTTTATAGGCACTAAATATTTTTTTTTATTTTAACTATTTTTAACAAGAAAATACATGGCAATCATATCCTATCGATGACAAATACGGTAATCATGCCAACGTACAGCGATTGGATATTTGTGGACATGCAATACTGCTCTAATTAAAATAGTACTCTGCAATAATAATTTAACACCCTTTGATATTGTGCCCATCTATCACATCCTAATAGTTTTATTATTATTTTTACTTTTGGTGTAGTGTCATAACTACTAAACAAGGATTTAGTGTTGCTGGAGAAAAAATGATGATTAAGCTAATAATGCAACATCTGATTACATCATAACTAGGGACATCAAACCGGGGAACATCTTGCGGCGTGGTGCACAGGGACATCAAAGCCGGGGAACATCCTCGTCTCAGTCTATGACAACAGCATCATCGATGGCTTCGACGTTGAAGATATGTCACTTGCGGATTTCTATTCATGTCTTTTTTTTTGTCCCTTGGGTTTTTATTCCTCCATTCTAAACACTGTTTAATACTTCCTACGTTCTTAAATTGTTGTCGCCATTGATTTTTTAGTTAACTTTGATCATTCGTCTTGTTTAAAAAAATTTAACAAATGTCATATATATTATGATAATTTATTTTATCATTAAAAAAATTAAAGTATAACTTAAATTTTTGCATATTTGAAATAATATTTTAAATAAGATTAATAGTCAAAGTTATCCAAAAAAGTCAACGGTGACAAGAATTTAAGAACGGAGTAAGAGAGAAGATCATCTGTTCTGGTTGCTATGGGAATGGGTTAATGGTCATGTGGTCACATACAGGACATGTGGGAACAATAATATTTTCTAACTGCATGCAATATCCCCGTTGCCATATATTGGTTCTCAGGTCCTTGTGGTCAATTTAGAATTGTTACTACAACCAGTATCTCTTTATAGCAGTGAGACTGTAGTTATTGAGATCTTCTACTGTGTTTGCAAGTAGTGTGGACCGTCTCTTGCGTTAGATCTAATGAATCACAATTAAAGGTATCAAGTACTTAAATTTTAAGGGTATCAATGTATTTTCATCCATGACAAATCAGGAAGGGTGTAAGTTTATTAGAAAATAGGTCAGTACATGATATGTTTCTATTTACATTATTTTCATAACATTTACTTGGTTATCATCCACACGTACAAGTCAATGCAATTTGCCATTGGTTCTAATTTATATTGTTTTATTCAAACTTACTCGATTATTTTCTTGTCGAACGTTCTATATAAGGAAGAATACACCCTCGGTCTAGATGCTTCCTCCGAGTTCTTTTATCAGTTACATGTTTCTCAAAGATATATTGTATGGATTCAGGTTTTGCAAGTTCCGCTCCATAAATATGGTTAACCTGCATCCAGCCATGTAAATTACATATGAATGGCAAAATCATATAATCAAATGAAACAATCATTCACCCTATACCACTAATAGTTGTAATAAGATCTGTCTAGCTCGATCCTATGTCGCCTCAAATTCTTGTCCACATTCTGAGTGATCAATATATTAATCAATAATTGACCAAAAAACTTAGTAAATAATTAGACCATTATTGGGTATCCATATAATTTTCACCATGCTGAGACGACTTACATACCCTTCTCGCGCATTTGTCTAATTCGATCTACGACCTATACCACTCCACTTAAATCCTAAGTTACAATTAGGTAAAATGAGTAAACAGTGAGGTATCTTGACGCTGTCATCCGTGTGAGAACTCCTGCAGAAGATTTATACCGAAGGTAAAATCTAAATTAATAAACCAAATTCTCTAAGTTATCATATTTTACTCATTTGCCACTAATGTGATAATTTTTTATTTTGTATCTTATCCCTCTCTTAATCAACAGGTCTAAATCACAATACCTGTTGGTACCTCAAAGTATCTCGTAAACATCATAAAAAATCTCGTAATTATTAAGTGGTGTCAAACATTGTTCACCGATTAATAAAATAGACGACCACAAATCTAGCGAAGTATACGTACTCCCCGTATGCGGCACACGTAGCTGTTGATTTGGTCCACCAAATAAAGAAAAGTTAGTAGTACCAATCATGAAGCGTAGGGTGTGAAGATTATTAAATTTGACACACTACTGCAGAGAACTTTTTTAATCTCTAGGTAGTTTGTCCTCCCCTTCGGGTCCTCCCTCTGACGACCTTGTCATAGTTCTCATGTAGACTAGAGACGACCATGTCGTCAGTAGTCGTGCGCTCGCACGTGGACGCGCATAGAAAGAAGAAGTAGCAGGTAACTACGCGCACGATGGCGGCTGCCGCAGGCATATAAAAGCATTGCCTCGCCTCTCATCGCATTCATCCACTGCAACATTCGAGCTCTCCTCTAATCATTAGCTGAAGCAAGGCAACTCCTACGCTGCAACAATTCTAGTTTTTCTCTAATCACTAGCTCAAGCAAAGGCAACTCGATCGTGCATCCTCCAAACAGCTTCCCATCACCAGCTCACGAGCCATGGCGTCGTCCGCCAAGAGCAAGAGCTCCTCTTGGCTTGCACCATTGATCATCAGCTGTGCTCTTCTCGCGTGCACAGCAAACGGCCACTTTCTCTATGTCGGTTACTACGACAGGTCCTGCCCCAACGCGGAGGACATCGTGCATTTCGTGATGGCGTCGAAGGTCGCGACCCAGCCTGCCATGGCGCCCGCCGTGCTGCGCCTCTTCTTCCACGACTGCTTCGTCAACGTACGTGACATATAATGTACTTCACTGGTATTTTTTCTAGATATGACATGATGTGAATACATAACAGCTAACATGAGGTGATCCAAAAATAAAAATGGACAGGGTTGTGACGCGTCCGTCCTCCTGGACAGCACGAGCCACATGGAGAGCGACAAGGCCGCCGAGCCGAACGACTCCCTCGCCGGCTTCGAAGTCATCGATGAGATCAAGTCCCGCCTCGAGCGCGCCTGCCCTGGCGTCGTCTCCTGCTCTGACGTCATCGCGCTCGCTGCCCGCGACGCTGTCTCCCTCCTCGGTGGGCCCGCCTGGAACGTACCCCTCGGCCGCAAGGATGCGCGCGCCGCCAACATATCCGCCGCCGATGCATACCTTCCCAACCCGCACGCAAACCTCACCGAGCTCCTCAATAAGTTTGCGACGCACGGGCTCGACACGCAGGACATGGTTGCGCTCTCTGGGGCCCACACCGTCGGCACGGCGCGGTGTCAAAATTACCGAGCCCGTGTATACGGTTACGACGGCGAGGGCAAGATCATCGACCCAGCCTTCGCGGAGGCACGGCGGCGGACATGTGAGGTTGGCGGGGACAACGCCGTTGCGCCGTTCGATGAGCAGAGCCCCCTGACGTTCGACAACGCGTATTACAAAGACTTGGTCGCGAGACGCGGCCTCCTCACTTCGGATCAGGCGCTCTACGGATGCGGCGGCCCGTCCGATAATCTGGTGCGAACCTATAGCAAGGACGGAAAGAGGTTCGCGAGGGACTTTGCTACGGCCATGGTGAAGATGGGGAACATACCCCCGCCACCCGGAATGCCGGTGGAGGTGAGGCGGAACTGTAGGAGGATCAACTACTAATCATACCACGTCAATTCTATCGGCTTCAACTGTAACAAAGAAATATATTTGTTTTTTTTCAAAGCTTTGTATATTTATTATATTTAATTTGTAAAATTGCAATAAAGATTTTTATAACAAGCGGTGGGGCAATTTCATTTTCTATCTCGGTCACAAATTGTGTTTAAGAATTATGATTAGGGAGTGTCCGCTTTTCAAGTAACCAAAGTACATATGTTTCGAACATGGTTTTATATTTGACAATTCATACTGCTTTTCTTTTTTTATCAGTACGACTAAAGACTTTGTATGAAATCCAAGGGTTCTTGAAGATATATAACTAATTCTTTGCGATAAAAAATTGAACCATGTTGAACACTCAATGCAATGATTCTATCAATCTCCTATTATTAACTGGGAGACATATGGTACAAGATATATACATAGCATGATTTTGGGACGTTTCACATGTCAACAGAGGACAGTTAGGGTGGATGTTGTACTAGTTTCAGACGGAACACCACAATTGAACAAGTTCTACCTATTCAAACCCTTCACCCAGACAATGGACAAATTAAGCCAAAAAAAAGTCTCATCACATCCTCCTCCCCTTCGTTTAACCAGATAAATCCAATTCAGCTGTCCACGTGAACCCTATGTCTGGGATTGCCAGACACAAGACGATGTGAATCAAAGAGAATAAAATGGCATTTCATCAGTTTTCCGTTCACTGTCCAATGAGACATCCCAATGTACTATCTTTCAGGAAAACAATCATCGTCATCTTCAGCATCCCAGCAGTCCGGCATCGTAAATATTCTTCCGAACATTCTACTCCCACCAGATTTAAATCGTTAACACCGTTGACATTTTTAGCTACTCGTCTTATTAAAAAAATTTAAAAAATTATCAGATATTTTGTTATGATTTATTTTGTCATTAAAGAAAGTTGAAACATACCGTATAAAAAAATTAAATGCATCAACAATTTAAATCTGAAGAGAGTACTACTGACACCTCTAGTCCTCCACGCAAGCGTACAACGTAAGCTTCTTCGACAGCATCACCCGGTCCCACTTGCTCACGCAATTGTAATCTTCCTGAACTTGGTCTGCCCGTCGCGGATCCTGAGCAGCCTATTCGACCACCATGTACACACGTTGCCGCTCACACGACACCCATGCCACTCACGCGATGGAGCTCCATTGTCTACATCACGTGGTGCGTGCTCAGCTTCCGGTAGTACACAACCGACGTTTTATGTCACGAACTTGATGTGCCGCTTGCCATGAAGCACCAGAGCACCATGGGAATGCGGCCGCTGGCCTGCGCAAATTGGAACACGATGCACCAACCACTCGTCGTCATCGGCATGGAACTGTTGAGTTTACTGCACGCCCAAGCCGACAGATGGGTGCACTGGCATAAACCCACTGGGCACCGGCACACGATCCCCGGGCACACGGTCACCGTCACCTGAATAGAGACACCGGTGACGTCTAGGTGTGGGTGCGCGCGCCAGGCAACCATGACAACGTGGGTAGCGCGCGGCAGCGCAGCTTGATCTTAGAAATCTGAATAACAATGAGAATGGGGGTTATCGCTCTTGTTAATTCATTTTCCAATTTATATATAGCCCTCTAAACAATTCACAAAGTTTACGCCAAAATCTAGACTCAATACAAAGTTTCCTGTTTTGAGCTTAGCCTGAGAATATCTTGTTCCAGCATCTTGAAGGAGTCAGTCGAAAGTCACTTGGTATACAGGGTCACCAGGAGGAACATACAAAAGAGGATCTTTGCACATTTCCCTGAGAAGATCAAGAAGGCAAACCTAATTCTCGGGTTTTTCATCTTCCTCATCAAAGCGGTAAGAATTAACATGTCAATTATTGACAAGATTAATTTAAAATGATAAGTAATGTCAATTGTAGTTGACAAACCACAAAATATGCTAATGTGGAAATAACGGATAAAAACAAAAAATGTTTTTGTACCTTGACACAATCAACTCAGTTAAAGGTGGGAGCGATTAGGAGTATTTGATCCAGTGACATATGTTGAAGAGACGAAGATAAGATTTGTTGGTTGAGGCAAGAGAAATGTTTATTCTATTAGGAGTTCTTCATCTATTGAGAATTTTTCATCATCTGCGTAGTTTGAGAGTCTCCTCGACGCAATTCAAGAGTAAGAGCGCAGCCCCAATGACTTTTCATTAAAGAGCTTCATGATTACCTCATTTCTAGTTAACGGATTTTAGATTAAATAAATATTTAAGAAAGTTTATTGGACACAAAATTAATTATATAATAACAAACCATTCATAAAAGTAAAAAAAAAATTGTTCAAAAGTTTGATGAAGCCATGTAAGAACCAAGACACATACTAAGTAACAAAAATCTACCTAAATGTTTTTCTTTTCTCGAAAATAAAGAAGAGCTGCATTTCTTTGTATTAATAGAAGAAGAGAGCCAGTCCAGTTTACAACACACTCACACACCCTGGACCGAAAAAGCGTGAGTGTTTTGGTTCCATACATAAAGACGTGCCTGATACGAAACACACTACCCACACTAAAAACTCACTAGCCTTAGCTCCGAGGTGCACCCAGACCCAATGCTCGGAGGCCTTTGGCCCGGGCCAAGCACCAAAGGTGGTGCTCTTCCATACAGGATTTCATGACATCATCAACACTCGGCCTTGTGGCATAAGAAATGCAGGCATTGCGATGTTTCCATATACTCCAAGCACCTAAGATGATCAAGGAGTTGGTGCCCTCCCTACGGTCTTTACTAGTTCTGTGAGCCACCCATCTCCACCATTCTACAAAGGGGTCTTCTTCCGCCGTTGGGGCGAGCCGCAACATGCCGAGGGGTGTGAACAAATGATACCAAAATTCCCTGGCAAAGACACAGGTGGTAAGCAAATGCTGAATTGTTTCATCCTCCTGATCACAAAGTGGATACTGCTCCAGATGTGGAAGCCCTCTGCTCACAAGACGATCTGCAGTCTAGCATTTCTTCTTGATCGCTAGCAAAAAAAATAATTTGCATTTGGGTGGGGCCCAAGACTTCCACAATCTACGCCATGGTTCGAATTGGATTGAACCTGAGAAGTATGTCCGATATGCAGATTTGGTAGAGAAATTCCCAGAGGCTTCATAACACCAAATATGTCGATCGTCATCAGCAGTGAGCACAAACTCCTCTAGGAGATCCCACAGATGAAAGAACTCCATGAGGCCAATGTAGGATAGCCCTCCCACCACATTAGCTGGCCAAGAACTATCATGTAGCGCTTGTTATATCATCCTTGCATTAGTTATATGAGGAGTGACATGAGCAACAACTTCAAGAGCAAAATTTGCGATGCAACAACCATGAATCCAAAGATCTGACCAAAATAGTGTTCTAGAGCCATTGCCCACTTGTGTTGTCATAGTGATGTGGAATAGAGCTCTACTGTTCACATGGCATGGCAAGTCCAGGCCTTGCCAAGGCTGCTCTGGTTGCGTTTTTTGAAGCCACAACCAACGTATCTGTAGAACCCAACCCATCTTTTCTAAATTGAGAAAGCCAAGACCTCCTAAATCAATAGGTCGCTGAACCTTTTCCCATGATACGAGACAACACCCACCGTTTGCCTCTTTACGGCCCTTCCAAAAATAACCTCTTCTGATTTTATCAACTGCTTTAATGAACCATTTTAGGACGTTTATGGCGACCAGGAGATATAGAGGCACTGCTAAGAGAACAAAACACACCATAGCTAATCTCCCGGCCATGTTCATTAGAGATGCTTTCCATCCTGGCAGCTTACCTGCCACTTTGTCAATCCAAGGCATCAGATCAGCTTATCTCAATTTCCTGTTGGACAAAGGGAGACCAAGATAAGTACACGGGAACTCCTTGACCGGGCATTCCAGCGTATTGTTCACTGTTATAGCCACACTATCCTTGCAGGAAATAGGAATTACAGAGCTTTTTTGAAGGTTCGTTTGAATGTCTGAGGCCATCCCAAAGGAAGACAAGATGTCCTTTGTTAGCTCTAGATCCCTTTGTGTTGGCCTTATGAAGAGGGCCACATCATCAGCATATAACGACAGCCGCTGACCAACATTATGGTGTGATATAGGTTTAACCCATCCTCCTCAGCCTTGACAAAAATACTATTAAGTGCATCCATCACTAAAATGAAGAGCATTAGAGAGAGTGGGTCTCATTGCTGGAGACCTCGTTGATGATGAATCACCTCGCCTAACAAGCCATTGAGAATCACCCGTGTAGAAGCCGTGGATAACATGTTTGCCAACAAGCCACAACATTTTGGCCCAAATCCCAAATGGTTAAGGACTTCTAGCAAGAATGCCCATGATACTGTATCAAAAACTTCAGAGAGATGTCTAACTTAAGAAAAAGACTTGGCACCTTTCGTCGATGAAATAACTTGACTGTTTGTTGAACCATAATAAAGTTATCATGACTACTTCTTCTCTTGATAAAGGCACTTTGGTTCGTTGAGACCATCGAATTAAGAATAGGCGTCGATCTGTTTGCCAAAATCTTAATCACAAGCTTGACAAAGCTATGGACGAGGCTGATCGACCTAAAATCTATGGAAGATATCGCATCAATTTTCTTTAGGATCAATGTTAGATATGTTGAGTTTAGCATCCAAAGTTTCCTTGCATCTCCTTGGTGTAGGGTGAGAATCATGGCCCTGAAGTCGCCCAACATGTCTTATAAAATCTGCCGATGAAACCATCTAGACCTAGGGCATGGTTGCCTGGAAGCGTTTAAATAGTATCCCAAACTTCATCTTCAGAGATCGGATCATCTAAAAAGGTGAGATCCATCTAAAAAGGAAAAATCTTCCTAAATGTTGTTACACAATATTGATCAAGCTAAGATGAAAGACGTCCAAATAACGTAAAAAATAGGTAAGACCGTTGCTTTTAATTAGGTTAGTAAACAAAAATGTTTTGTGAAAGTTATATCATTTGTTATTATTCTTAAATATATATCATCGTATAAAAAACATCCTAATATGAATTGTTGCATGAGCGATTGGGTCGCCGGCTAGTAGTGAATGGTGTGCTCATTAATCACTGATCTTGTGATTTGTGTTAAGAACTGATGTACAAATCAATGATAAAAAAATGATTAAACATTGTAGTTTTATACTAACCAACGTTTCTAAATTCTAAGTTTTCCATGGTATCATTGATATAAAAATGAACAAAAATCTTGTGTATAAATATATTCGCTCTAGAAACATCCTTAAAGTATAATTTTGTGAAAGAATTATGCAATGCTCTGAGCTAATAACGTCATAGAATGCTTTATAGGCACTAAATATTTTTTTTTATTTTAACTATTTTTAACAAGAAAATACATGGCAATCATATCCTATCGATGACAAATACGGTAATCATGCCAACGTACAGCGATTGGATATTTGTGGACATGCAATACTGCTCTAATTAAAATAGTACTCTGCAATAATAATTTAACACCCTTTGATATTGTGCCCATCTATCACATCCTAATAGTTTTATTATTATTTTTACTTTTGGTGTAGTGTCATAACTACTAAACAAGGATTTAGTGTTGCTGGAGAAAAAATGATGATTAAGCTAATAATGCAACATCTGATTACATCATAACTAGGGACATCAAACCGGGGAACATCTTGCGGCGTGGTGCACAGGGACATCAAAGCCGGGGAACATCCTCGTCTCAGTCTATGACAACAGCATCATCGATGGCTTCGACGTTGAAGATATGTCACTTGCGGATTTCTATTCATGTCTTTTTTTTTGTCCCTTGGGTTTTTATTCCTCCATTCTAAACACTGTTTAATACTTCCTACGTTCTTAAATTGTTGTCGCCATTGATTTTTTAGTTAACTTTGATCATTCGTCTTGTTTAAAAAAATTTAACAAATGTCATATATATTATGATAATTTATTTTATCATTAAAAAAATTAAAGTATAACTTAAATTTTTGCATATTTGAAATAATATTTTAAATAAGATTAATAGTCAAAGTTATCCAAAAAAGTCAACGGTGACAAGAATTTAAGAACGGAGTAAGAGAGAAGATCATCTGTTCTGGTTGCTATGGGAATGGGTTAATGGTCATGTGGTCACATACAGGACATGTGGGAACAATAATATTTTCTAACTGCATGCAATATCCCCGTTGCCATATATTGGTTCTCAGGTCCTTGTGGTCAATTTAGAATTGTTACTACAACCAGTATCTCTTTATAGCAGTGAGACTGTAGTTATTGAGATCTTCTACTGTGTTTGCAAGTAGTGTGGACCGTCTCTTGCGTTAGATCTAATGAATCACAATTAAAGGTATCAAGTACTTAAATTTTAAGGGTATCAATGTATTTTCATCCATGACAAATCAGGAAGGGTGTAAGTTTATTAGAAAATAGGTCAGTACATGATATGTTTCTATTTACATTATTTTCATAACATTTACTTGGTTATCATCCACACGTACAAGTCAATGCAATTTGCCATTGGTTCTAATTTATATTGTTTTATTCAAACTTACTCGATTATTTTCTTGTCGAACGTTCTATATAAGGAAGAATACACCCTCGGTCTAGATGCTTCCTCCGAGTTCTTTTATCAGTTACATGTTTCTCAAAGATATATTGTATGGATTCAGGTTTTGCAAGTTCCGCTCCATAAATATGGTTAACCTGCATCCAGCCATGTAAATTACATATGAATGGCAAAATCATATAATCAAATGAAACAATCATTCACCCTATACCACTAATAGTTGTAATAAGATCTGTCTAGCTCGATCCTATGTCGCCTCAAATTCTTGTCCACATTCTGAGTGATCAATATATTAATCAATAATTGACCAAAAAACTTAGTAAATAATTAGACCATTATTGGGTATCCATATAATTTTCACCATGCTGAGACGACTTACATACCCTTCTCGCGCATTTGTCTAATTCGATCTACGACCTATACCACTCCACTTAAATCCTAAGTTACAATTAGGTAAAATGAGTAAACAGTGAGGTATCTTGACGCTGTCATCCGTGTGAGAACTCCTGCAGAAGATTTATACCGAAGGTAAAATCTAAATTAATAAACCAAATTCTCTAAGTTATCATATTTTACTCATTTGCCACTAATGTGATAATTTTTTATTTTGTATCTTATCCCTCTCTTAATCAACAGGTCTAAATCACAATACCTGTTGGTACCTCAAAGTATCTCGTAAACATCATAAAAAATCTCGTAATTATTAAGTGGTGTCAAACATTGTTCACCGATTAATAAAATAGACGACCACAAATCTAGCGAAGTATACGTACTCCCCGTATGCGGCACACGTAGCTGTTGATTTGGTCCACCAAATAAAGAAAAGTTAGTAGTACCAATCATGAAGCGTAGGGTGTGAAGATTATTAAATTTGACACACTACTGCAGAGAACTTTTTTAATCTCTAGGTAGTTTGTCCTCCCCTTCGGGTCCTCCCTCTGACGACCTTGTCATAGTTCTCATGTAGACTAGAGACGACCATGTCGTCAGTAGTCGTGCGCTCGCACGTGGACGCGCATAGAAAGAAGAAGTAGCAGGTAACTACGCGCACGATGGCGGCTGCCGCAGGCATATAAAAGCATTGCCTCGCCTCTCATCGCATTCATCCACTGCAACATTCGAGCTCTCCTCTAATCATTAGCTGAAGCAAGGCAACTCCTACGCTGCAACAATTCTAGTTTTTCTCTAATCACTAGCTCAAGCAAAGGCAACTCGATCGTGCATCCTCCAAACAGCTTCCCATCACCAGCTCACGAGCCATGGCGTCGTCCGCCAAGAGCAAGAGCTCCTCTTGGCTTGCACCATTGATCATCAGCTGTGCTCTTCTCGCGTGCACAGCAAACGGCCACTTTCTCTATGTCGGTTACTACGACAGGTCCTGCCCCAACGCGGAGGACATCGTGCATTTCGTGATGGCGTCGAAGGTCGCGACCCAGCCTGCCATGGCGCCCGCCGTGCTGCGCCTCTTCTTCCACGACTGCTTCGTCAACGTACGTGACATATAATGTACTTCACTGGTATTTTTTCTAGATATGACATGATGTGAATACATAACAGCTAACATGAGGTGATCCAAAAATAAAAATGGACAGGGTTGTGACGCGTCCGTCCTCCTGGACAGCACGAGCCACATGGAGAGCGACAAGGCCGCCGAGCCGAACGACTCCCTCGCCGGCTTCGAAGTCATCGATGAGATCAAGTCCCGCCTCGAGCGCGCCTGCCCTCGCGTCGTCTCCTGCTCTGACGTCATCGCGCTCGCTGCCCGCGATGCTGTCTCCCTCCTCGGTGGGCCTGCCTGGAACGTACCCCTCGGCCGCAAGGATGCGCGCGCCGCCAACATATCCGCCGCCGATGCATACCTTCCCAACCCGCACGCAAACCTCACCGAGCTCCTCAATAAGTTTACGACGCACGGGCTCGACACGCAGGACATGGTTGCGCTCTCCGGGGCCCACACCGTCGGCACGGCGCGGTGTCAAAATTACCGAGCCCGTGTATACGGTTACGATGGCGAGGGCAAGATCATCGACCCAGCCTTCGCGGAGGCACGGCGGCGGACATGTGAGGTTGGCGGGGACAACGCCGTTGCGCCGTTCGATGAGCAGAGCCCCTGACGTTCGACAACGCGTATTACAAAGACTTGGTCGCGAGACGCGGCCTCCTAACTTCGGATCAGGCGCTCTACGGATGCGGCGGCCCATCCGATAATCTGGTGCGAACCTATAGCAAGGACGGAAAGAGGTTCGCGAGGGACTTCGCTACGGCCATGGTGAAGATGGGGAACATACCCCCGCCACCCGGAATGCCGGTGGAGGTGAGGCGGAACTGTAGGATGATCAACTACTAATCATACCACGTCAATTCTATCGGCTTCAACTGTAACAAAAAGAAATGTGTTTGTTTTTCCCGTATATTTATTTTATTTAATTTGTAAAGTCACAATAAGGATTTTTATAATGAGCCATGGGCCGATTTGTAAAGTTATAATAAACATTATATAATGAGCTTTTGGCTTTTTTTTGCCGTGTTTACTATGTCAATCATAATTGTTGATTAAGAAAAATTATTAGGGGTTGCATGGTTACATGTTTCGACCACGTTTTTCTAACTATTAGAACAGCTTATTCAACAATTCTTGTTACCCTTTTTTTATAGCAGTACGACTAAAGGCTTGATGAAATGGTGGGTTATTTGTTGAAGTGACATAACTGATTAGGAATGAAGAATAGAAAAATATATTATTAGTATCATTTTTATTTTCTCCAAAATCTACATGCATTTTTGCCGAGGAGGTTAAATACATTTTTCAATACTAGGTTTTTGTTGATGTGGTTGCGTACAAGACACACAACGCACGGTAGCAGGCTATTCTTGTGAGCGTCGTCCACCGTGAACACTCAATGAGACAATGGTTCTATCAGTCTCCCAGTATTAATTAACTACTAGGAGATATATGGCCGCAGGATATATATCACTTCATCTTGAGATGTTCCACATGTCACAAAGGGATGACAACCAGCAGAAGACAGTTAGGGTGCATATTATCAAGATTTGGGAAGCTAAATTGATGGTCCACGTTTAACCAATCCTTTTAGTTACCTTACAAAGTTTTAGATGGAACACAACAAGTGAACAAGTCCTACCTATTCAAACCTTTCAACCAAAGAGATAAAAAAGAACTTCAACCAAAGAGAGAGAAAAATAAAAATTCAACCAAAGAATGGAAAAATTAAGGCCAAAAAGTCTCAGCACATACTCCCCAGTCCCCACTTTGGTCAATCAGATGAATCCAGTTCGGCTGTCCATGCGTACCCTATGGCTGGGATCGTCAGACACAAGAGTATGTGGATCACATACTCGATTATGTAACTAGTAACTGGCTTTGGAAGTTTGCTGAACGTGACAACCACTAGTAGGACGCCGGCCACATTGCAGAAACCCTGCAAGAAGAGAATTTAACAGATTATTTCAGAAAGATGTAATAAGCGAATAAGTGTGTACTCTGAGCAATGGCGAAATTAAGCCCGGGACACCACCGGTAGCTCGTCTCCGGATGGAGGCGTGGAGCTCATCGTGGTCGGCCGGCGGGCGATTTTCAGGTGCAGTTGCAATGAGTGCAAGTGAAGATGCGAACTAGAAGCACCGTGTCACGTGTTATGATGCAACTGCGTCTTGGGGTCCTCGAGATGAGCTCTGGCCGCCCTTCCTCCAGCAAGCTGCACGAGAGACCTTCCTCTGCCTCCGCCCCCAACATTGCTGCTGCACCGCTAATAATTATCGTCTCCATGGCTTAGTAGGGTTGGATCGTAAAGTCACGCACATATACATACATATATAGTAAAGTACGTATAGGACGAAACTCTAGCTACAATACTATCCGACCCCAGTTCGTTGGAAGCCGGCGTTGATACTGATGGGTTCAGCTACGGATAGGCTGACCGATTCCGTTTCCCACGTGCTGGAAACTGGGTTTAATATCAATGAAGGTAAGCTGGGTGAGTGTTTTACCTCTTTTAGCCTGGCCTAGCTCCAAATTAAGGAAGCAGCACATTCGTCTCTTTTGGCTGTGTGTTTTCAAAAAAATTTTCTCGTTCTTAAACGTGTCTGGATAATCTTTGTGAAGTATGCAGATAATTGTTTCGTAAGAGGCACTCATTCTATTGTTCCTTTATCTACTTGATGATGCAGTAATATGTTGTTCCTAATTGACGGTTTTTGTTATATATGAATATCATTATTTTTCCATATTCCTAGCCTTCAATCAATTGAAAGCTTTCAGTTGATAGTTTATTACTTTGTGTTTTGATTTTTTTTATAAGATTTTTAGTATAATACCTATAAACCGTTGTATCTAGATCTAATGGTTTAAAGAGGTGACTGAAAGTTATCAACTGAAAATTAGTAAGTTCATTATTTTTCATTCTGTAAAGTAACTTGCATGCCACACTCATTGCAAAGCTCTGAATTTACTGTCAGATCTAAGTTCAGTTCATTGCAAGACTCTGAATTAAAGTGTTAATTTCTGCTTCTTCGGGTGCACATATTGGACCTGAAAGTTCAGCGCTTGTTAAGCTTGTGCCCGTTCAGCGCTTGTGCCTATTACATATTGGACCTGAAACCTAGTTAAACTTGTGTCAGTTCAGCGCTTGTGCCTCTTGCATATTTGAACAGCATGATTTCGCCGATAAGTACTGAAGCGACCTGCACAACGGATTGCTCTTTCTGATCAAACGTCCAGTTATTCTTCTCATTCCATATATCTGCCACCAGAAAGTAAACAATGCGCCGAACTTTGCACACTTTGTCATCTTCGAACCAGAACAAAGAAGTGAACTCACGCAAGCAACCGGGTTTCCACAACCAGATATTGCTGAAGGAAGTGGCAGTTGGGGTGGCAACTCTGTTCCACACTGCCTCAGTGAAATTAAATTGTGTTAACAGATGAGGCATTGTCTCAGATTGACAGTAACACAATGGGCAGGTGGTGTTTGCATGGCCAATTGCGCTTGGTCATATGCAACATTGTTTACAGGAATATCAATATTCAGAGTATATTGTTTGAACACTGCAGCTATATCCAACTTCCTTTACAGCAAAAGGTATTCAGGTTACAACCAAAATCTGACAGTATTGTTCTTTGCCCTACAGCAAGGTTCAGTAAAGTTGTTCTTTGCCCTACTACACCTCTCAATGACATAAATTCCTGCTGTCAGTTATTCATTCAGTCGGGCTGTTCTTTGCCCAACAGTAAAGCTGACAACATACTCCGCATAATGTTCTTCCAACTTGTAAAAATCGCAGCAATGTACCATCTACAACCTGTAAATGAAAAATAAATTTCAGAAAAATGAAGAACATTAATGCAACCTGCATCGTGGAAGACAAACTCAAAGCTAAATCAGAAATGAGTTATGTGTAGTGGCGCAATTTAGTTTTGTACCAGAAACATCAGCTTTGCAAATTTCCTTTCGTACAATCATATTGTGTTCCAATTTTAGTTTTTGCCCCCCAAAACGGCAAGTATTGTGAGTTTGATTTATTTGAAGCTTACTCTGCACTTGTTTTACTATTTTAATGCATTGCTCCAAACTGCGCTACTCTACCCAAGCCAACCTATGAAACAACAGGTAGCGGCTTAGCATAAACACCAAGAAACTGGAAGGTAGGTATACTACAATTTTCATATCATTTTTTTTTAGTATCAGAAATTAAAACTACGAATTATCTTCTGCAAAGGAATTTAATTATGATTCCAATAACCTAAAATTGTTGAATCATGAAATAGATAAAATGGTCCACAGAATGGAGCGAGAGCAAAGATTTACTACAGCTCCATCTCAATATATGGAACTGCATCAAACATGAACACAGTCGAACAACACTCTGTTTGCCCATTCAATGCTTGCTACTAAGTTCATCCTAGAGAAAATACACTCGGTTAATTCTGGAGGTAGTTAAAGTTCCTAAGCAGCTGAATATAAGTTCGTTGCGTCCACACTGGCGAATGATGTGGATGGACAGCCTCTGGATAAGTGTCTCTATGGCTCCTTGTCACCTCCCGTATAGAAACCCTGTATTATGAAGGAAAAGTCAATGTGAATAATTAGACATTCTGGTTCAAGAAGTGATGATAGGGCTAGGATGGCAGTACCAGAGCCGCCGAGACACAGAATGCAACTATCCCCACAAATCCAGCCACCAAGTAGAACCAGCTGTCTCCTTCTTCATCACTTCGAGGAGTAACAGGTGATGGTGTAGTGCTCGGGGACGGTAGACATGGCTGACTGTTTATGGTTGGCAGAGACAAGCGGTATAGTGCATACAAAACGAATAGAGAGAAACCCATGAATGTAATACGGCCAGCTAGTCGAGCACACTCTTTCTCAAACCTGTACTATGTTCCAAATAATCCACTGAGAAATGCAATGCTACCAAGGAGCCACAGGCCTGCAAAAGGTCGAAGGATGCCGACTCGATGTGTAGATGGCAGGTGTGACTCGATTTGGAACAGCACTGTGAGTGCAGTGACCAAAGCAATTGCAGAAAAGATTTGTCTCTTCATCCAAACATTGTCATCCTGCAAAAATATCATTACTCAATCGATTATACTCTTGATGAAGAAAAGGAATCCTCACATTTCCTCTCAAAGCATAGAAATTCCCATATTAACTGAAGAAATAAAATGTAAGAAAAATTACCCACCACTGCTTATTATGAAAAAATTAGAGGAAAAAGGCAGTTTTACTATACATATTACCACTAGTAATTACTGATGGTTACTGGTGGTAATGCTTAGGGATAATAATATAATTTACGCACATATTTATTTATTTACCTGCATTATCATCAAGAGTAAAGAGGTCATTTTTAAACATCCTGAATCCATCCGTCGATCTGAAATATGCAATGCAAAGGGAAATATGCAATGCAAGATTTATTTACCCGCATTGCCATTTCAAAGGGAAATATGCAATGCAAGATTTATCTAACAAACTCCTCCTAAATCTAGCATGCTTACTTTATTTGGCGAATACCAATCCTTGAACGCAACTCCTCGAACTTCTGCCTTCCGAGCGATTTGGTGAAGATATCTCCAAGTTGATCTTCAGTGCGGATGAATTCGACATTGATCAGGCCGCGTTCTGCACACTCCCGGATGTAGTGATACTTTGTTTCGATGTGCTTGCTCCAGTCGTGTAGTACAGGGTTCTTGGTTAGTGAGATAGCAGACTTGTTGGCAACCATCAGAACTGGCGCACTAGCTTCTCCTCCCAAGAGTTCCGCCATTAGCCGCGCCAGCCAGACGCCTTGGCAAGCTGCAGCTGAAGCAGCAATGTACTCCGCCTCGCATGAGGACACAGCAACTACCTTCTGTTTGCTTGATTGCCATGCTACAGGGTTGTCTGAAAGGAAGTACACCATGCCGCTGGTGCTCTTCCTGTCATCGATGTCACCAGCCATGCAAAGGGAAGTATGTGCCTCACTGCCGCCCGGTGTTCATCTCTGGGCGCCTCCATAAAACGGCTCACATAGCCTACAGAGTAGGCCAGGTCGGGCCTGGTGTTGATGATGTAGCGCAGGCTCCCAACCAAGCTACGGTACTCGGTGGCATCGACTGCTGGAGTGGTTCCGACTTTGCTCAGGTGAAGGCGCGTCTCCATTGGAGTTCGACACGGATTACACCTGAGCAGTCCCGCTGTCTCCAGGATCTTCGTTGCGTACGCACCTTGGCTGATGCTGATGCCGGCTAAGCTCTGTGTCACCTCGATCCCGAGGTAGTAACTCAGCAACCCGAGGTCGCTCATGCGGAACATCTTCTTCGTCTCCGTCTTGAACTTGCCAAGGATGTCGCGGTCGCCACTCGTGACAATTAGGTCGTCGACGTAAACGCCTACGATCAGCCGTTGATCCGCCTCGCCGCGTGTGTACATGCCGTGCTCTGAGGCACAGTGGCTGAAGCCAAGGGAGATCAGCGACTCGTCGAGCTTCGCGTTCCATGCTCGGGGGGCTTGTCGTAGCCCATACAGGGCCTTATGTAAATGCAGGACCTGGCCGGTGTGTCGAGGCTCGTCGAAGCCGGGGGGCTGCTGCACAAACACTGTCTCTTGGAGGTCTCCGTTTAGAAACGCGGACTTGACGTCCATGTGATGGACCTCCCAAGAATAATGTTCGGCAATGGCGAGAAGAAGACGAACTGATTCAAGACGTGCAACAGGAGCGAATACCTCTTCGAAGTCAATGCCTTGCTTCTGGACGTAGGCCTTTGCCACGAGCCTGGCTTTGTACTTGACCACCGCACCTTGTTCATCTCGCTTGAGTTTGTAAACCCATTTGAGACCGATTGCACGATGACCACGCGGCAACTCGACCAAGCTCCATGTCTTGTTCTCTGTGATGCTCTTCATCTCCTCCAGCATGGCTTTCCGCCAATTCTCATCTTTCTCGGCTTCTGCGAAGGAGGTGGGCTCCTCCGCGCTGATGGCGTGTAGCTCAGCCATCTCCAGCTCTCGTGTTGCCAGCCCAGGCGGTGATCCTGCCCCAATCAGATTCTCCATCGTCCTGTATCTGGGCACCACATCTTCGTCTGCATCAGCATCTCGTGCGGGATCAGTGTGCGGCGGTGTCGCGTACTCCACCTCCTGCCCTGGGACGGAGGGGTGTCGCACAGGGGATGGCGAGCGCGCGTGCGCGGCCGGCGTCGACACCACGTATTCCACTGTGAATGGCTCCTCCGACCCGCGAGCTTCCGGGTTCTCATGATCCCAGTTCCAGAACATGTTCTCGTCGAAGATGAGATCACAGGACACATGCACTTTGTCGCCGGCAGGGTCGTAAACACGGTACGCCTTGGTGCCGGGTTCGTAGCCGAGGAAGATGACCTTCATCCCACGGTCATCGAGTTTGGTGAGGTGAGGACGCGTGATCTTCATGTACGCGATACAGCCAAAGACACGGAGGTGATGAACTGACGGTTTCTTGCCATGCCACGCTTCATAGGGTGTGATGCCCTGCAGTCCCTTCGTCGGCGCTCGGTTGAGCACGTATACGGCCGTCATGACCGCTTCCCCCCAGAACTTCCCAGGGAGTCCTGCCGCCTTCATCTTGCTTCTTGCAGTGCCGACGATGCTCTGGTTCCGACGCTCCAAAACCCTGTTCTGCTGAGGGGAGTAGGGCGCCGTGCGATGCTGCTGGATGCCGAGGCTGGCACAATACTCGTCGAACTATGCCGAGTTGAATTCTCCCCCACGATCGGTACGGAGCACACGCAGTTTGCGCCTAGATTCTGCCTCAGCGCGCGACTGCACGCGCTTGATTGCTGCAGCGGCGTCGCTCTTGGCTCGGAGCAGAACCAGCCACATGAAGCGGCTCTTGTCGTCGACGAGCAATAGGAAGAAGCGGTTTCCGCCCGGCGTCGGGGGCGTGACAGGGCCACACAGGTCCCCATGTACGAGGCCGAGTAGCTCCTCCGCACGGTACTGCGCTTGATTCGAGAACAGCGTCCTCCTCTGCTTGTCGACGAGGCAACCATCGCAGAGTTGGTCGACCTGTTCAATGTCGGGCAATCCACGCACCATCCCTTCCTTCCCTAGCTTCCTGAGTGCGGGAAAGTTGAGATGCCCGTACCTGGCATGCCAGCGCCATGATGCCTTCGCGCCCTTGATGGCGAGACACACCGGTTGTCCGATTGAAAGCTCGAGGATGTACAGTCGGCTTGCGTTGCGGTGGACCTTAGTGAGGAGGCGGCGTCGGTCGTCGTAGATGCGCAGAATTCCCTCATCAATGTCGATCTTGCACCCCTCCTCGTCCAACTGCCCCAAGCTGATGATATTAGCTTGCAGCCGGGGGATGTAGTACACTCCCGTGAGCCGTCGATGCTCGCCTGCCTTCCCAATGAAGACGACTGTCCCGCGCCCTTCAATCTCGACCATGGATCCATCACCGAAGCGAACAGACCCGCAGATACCGGAGTCCACCTCCGTGAATGCGGATCGGGAGCCTAACATGTGATTGGTGACCACCGTATCCAGCACCCACCGGCGCTGTCCACGGTCTTCCTTCTCTCCGAGCTAGGCGTATACGCGTTCCTCGTGCAGCTCCACCAATTCCCATCGCGGTCTGAGCAGGACGTTCTCCCCGGTTTGGGTCTCCGGTGCAGAGCGCTTGGGCGACGCCGGCGATGGCGACGCGGTACGGTGCATGGTTGTCATGGCGGCGCTCACCAGGTACAATGACGCCTCATCCTCCTCTGCTTCAGCCACGTGGGCCTTGCCGCTAGGCTTGGCTTTTCTGCGGCAATCTTTGGCCCAATGGCCCTTTTTGCCGCACTTCAGGCACTGATCGGACCCGACGTCCTGGGTCTCGCCCTTCTTCTCCCCGGTTCTGCCTCGACCACGGCCTCGGTTTCGGCCGCCTTTCTTTGATCCGTCGCCTGATCCGCCGGAGCTCCCTCCACCGCCATCACGTATCTTCAGCTTGGCTGCCCACTCCTCCGTGAGAAGAAGGCGGCCTTGTCTGTCGATGTTCTCCTTCTTCCTCCTCCGTTCTTCAACTCCGCGCAGTCGCCCGGTCACTTCTTCAATAGTGAGGCTGTTGACGTCAAGCATGGTTTCAATTGAAATTGCTACCTGCTCGAGGTTCTCCGGGATGAGGTGAAGCATCTTTTTCACGATCTCAGCCTCTGTGATCCGGCCGCCTAAGATGCTGATTTCGTTGGCGAGCCCGGTGATGCGCATGGAGAAGTCGTCCACGGTCTCGCCGTCGCGGATGAAGATCTCGTCGAAGTCGCGGCGCAGTTTCTCGGCGTTGGCTTCCCGGACACGCTACACGCCGATCCGACGCGTCTTGATTGATTCCCACGCAGATTGTGCGGTGCGCTTGGTGGAAAGCGAAGGCAGCATCTCGGGCGGCACCACGCGCAGGATCGCGGCGAATGCTAGCCGATCTTCACGATACTCGACCACCTCATCTTCATCTGGCTCGACGGCATGCCAAATCCCTTGCGCCTGCATGTTTACCCTCATCATCAAGGCCCAATCGTTGTAATTGGTCCTCGAGAGTATCGGGTACTGCACGGTCGCGGATGTTTCCTTCACCACGCGCTCGACGACGCGGCGACCGCCCTCTCGGAGGCGGGGATGGGGATCTTGGCACGCGGCGGCGAGGTGGTGATCTCGAGATGGTGTTGTTCGGTCCCCAGGACGCAGACGCCATGGCCCGGGATCGTTAGCCGCTCTGATGGCACTTGTTGGAGATCGCGGAGTCCAAGTCGACGGCGAGCCCTTGTTCAGCACAATCACACACACACACACACACACACACACGAGGAGGACAACGGTTTGGGTGCTGCGAAAAATACTGAGCAGCGTTTTCTGTTGTATTGATGCAGTATATCAAACAAACGGACTCAACTGACTTCCTACCTTTGCGCGCCACAATCCGCAGTCCGTCCATGGCGCGCACGACGCGAACAAATAGGTCGTGGGCACCCCGCGTGAACGCAGCACGTCGTCAGGTGCCTGAAAACTAGGCTGACCCAAATGGCCAGTCGACTCTCTAACTAACAAAGGGAAATATGCAATGCAAGATTTTTTTTTTTGATTGAACTGGAGGGGTCAGACCCCTACAGATTTATTTAAAAAATAGAACCAAAGCGTTATTTACAAGAAGAAAAAAAAGAACGGTGATAAAGCTATTACAAGACTGCATGTTCCTGAATCCATTGTTCTATGCCTTTCTTGTGCCTTTGCTTGGTTTTATGCAGCATCAATCTGATTTCATCTGTGAACCTTCTCTTGCAATTCTGCATTATTGGGTCAAGATTTTAGAACAACCATTTATTTCGTGTTTTCCATATACTCCATGATATTATTATAATTATGTCCAGGTAAAAAGGCACATTGATTTGTCTTTTAAGTCTTCTGATCAAAAGTGTCATTGGTAAGTGGGCTGATATGGTGATACCAATCGATGCCCAGCATGCCTTTGTAAAGTTGCATCTAAAGAATAAATGCATAGTTGTTTCTTCCCTCTAGAGAATGCACAAATCACAGACATATGAGTCAAGGTGCATGTTTCTCCTTCTCAACATACCTCTGGTATTTAGTCTATCCTTTAAAAGGAGCCAAAAAAATACTTGATGTTTAGGCTGCACATTTGCTTTCCATAACTATTTAAACACTGAATCTGCTTGAATATGCCCTTTCATGTGCTCATAAGCTTTGGAAGTACTATAGTATGCATTTCCCCATATATAGGTTCAGAGGTCATGTCCATCCTATAAATTCAGTTGATCCAAGATGTTTACTAGAAAGTTGAACTGTTGGAATGCTTGCTCAGTGAAAGAGAGATGAAATAGCTCATAAATATCAGGTGCTGACCAGACTGTTTGTAAGGATAAGTTTTGTTTTTTCGCAAAAGAAAATAATTCTGGGCACTGGTGTATTGGTATATGACCATTCCATAAATCCTGCCAAAACCATATTGTGTCTCCTCTTACTGGCTGCATAGTTGCTAATCCTTTGTATTGTGTGTTGAGCTTCATGATGTCTCTCCACCAGATTGATCCAACCACTTTATCCCCAGGCATCTTCCCATTGATGTAATGATTGTCCTATAGTAGATGGACCCAAGGTAAGTCAGCTTTGTTGTAGAACTTATGCAAATACTTCATCAATAGAGCATCATTCTGTGTGCTTAGTTGTAGCACTCCAAGACCACCCTCTTTCTTTGGTCTGCAGACCATACCCCAAGCAGCTAATGGAACCTTCTTTGAATTAATGCCGGATCCTCTCCATAACAAATGCTTTCTGTAGGTATCCACCATATGCACAACTGTCTTGTGCAATCTCAGTGTACTCATGATAAACATTGGCATTGATGTTAACACAGAATTAACCATCTCCAATTTTCCTGCCTGGGTAAGGAATTGTGCACATCATGTCAGCCTCTTCTCAATTCTTTGTACATATGGCAAGAAATCTTGAACTGAGGGTTTTGTTGTTCCCAATGGCAAACCTAAATATGTGAATGGCATTTGTCCAGTTTGGCATCCGAAAGTTCTGGTCAGCAGGTCAAATTTTTCTTCAGTGATGTTAATTGGGACCATCATTGACTTGTTATAATTGACTTTCAGACCTGTTGATGTTGCAAATGTGTTCAGCAAAGCTTTTAGCACAAATAATTGACTGGGGCATGCTTCCATTAGTAGCAAGGTGTCATCAGCATATTTGATTATTGGGAAATCAGAGCCTGCTCTCAGCAGCAGTGGCAAGTGCAGCAATCCAATATTTTTGGCCTTATTCACTATGGTTTGTAGTAAATTAGCTGCCAGTACAAATAACAAGGGTGAAAGGGGATCTCCTTGTCGTACCCCTCTTCTACAATGAAACACCTTTCCTGGCACACCATTAAGCAGGATTGAGGATGTGCCTGAGCTCATGATCATTTCCATCCAGTGCAACCATTTATCTCCAAAACCTTTGTTTCTAAGAATATCTAATATCACTTGGTGCTCTATTTTGTCAAAGGCCTTCTCAAAGTCTAATTTTAGAATAATGAGCTCTTTCTTCGATTTATGGAAGAGGTGAAGGTGTTCAAAAGCCCAAGCTAGATAGTCTTGTATGGTCCTCGATTTAATAAATCCATATTGATTAGTGTGGACTAGACTTAGTATTACCATCTGAAGTCTATTGGCCAGCAGCTTAGTGATGAGCTTTATAGAGGAATTAAGAAGAGAAATAGGCATGAAGTCTCCTACTACCAGTGGGCTATCCTTCTTAGGAACAAGTGTAATGAATGACCCATTAATGCTTTGTAAACATAGATCTTCATTGTAGAAGGCTTCACACAGTTCATAAACATCTTGAGATATGATGGGCCAACACTTCTTAAAAAAATCACCATTGAAACCATCTAGGCCAGGTGACTTGTTTGATGGGAGGTCAGCTATCACTTTATTGATTACTTCCTGTGTGAAGGGGTTGTGCAACCAGTCCAAAATCTCTGTCCTCTGTAGCAGGCTTTGTAAATCAAAATGCATTTGAGTATACTTAGAGGTACCAAGTCTTTCTTTGTATGCCTGCCATAGTAAATCAGCTTTTTGCTCATGTCTAGTAAGTGCTTGTCCAGTTTGATCATGCAGTGTGGTAATTGAGTTGATTCTATTCGAAATTGATGCTCTGGCATGAAACAATTCAGTTGTAGCATCTCCAAACTTGACCCATTTTATATTACTACGTTGCTGCCAGTAAACTTTCTGTCTCTGCAAAAGAATTTCAAGATGCTGCTGCAAGATGTTCCTGAAGTTCCATTCTTCTAAAGACAGATCCCTGAACTCTTCCATAATATCTAGAAACCCAATTACCATTTTTGTGTTAGCAATAGTGATTGATAAATTTGAGATCTTTGCTTGCCACAGTCTCAGGACTCTACTGAGATTCTTGACTTTGGCCATGAGTTTCTTTGCTTTATCTTGATGGGGGACTGGAAGATTCCAAGCATGTTGCACCACCTGTAGGAAGTCATCATGGTCCATCCAAAAGTTCTCAAATCTGAACACCTTGGCTCTTGGGATTTTAGTGCTAATGGTAATGACATAGGGTACATGATCTGAAGTATCTCTTGACAGAGTCTGAGCTGAGGTAGCAGGGTAATTTGTTACCCAGCCACTAGATGTGAAAAACCAATTCAATCTTTGTAGCAATGGGCTCTCTTGCTTATTTGACCAAATGTATTTTCCACCTTTAAGAGGGATTTTGATCAACCCCAGATTACTGATGGCTTCATTAAACATCAACATTTCATTTGCATGACCCCTTGGCTTATTTCGGTTTTCTGGACTTCTAATCATATTAAAATCTCCCACAATCAACCAATCCCAATCATCAGGCATTTCAATATTCTGAAACCAATGAATAAATTGTGGTTTTCTTTCAGGTTCACAGGGAGCATATATATTGGATAGGACCCATTTATCTCTAGATTGGAGAGAAGTGATTTCAACTGCCAAACCATATTCATTAATAAAAGCTAAAGTTCCATGCAATTTCCTGGTCTATCAAATTATGATACATCCTCTTGAAGCTCCTATGGATGGTAAACACTCAAAACCATCAAAACTTGGGGGACAAATCTTCTTAACGAAATCAATGCCAAAATGCTCCTTTTTTGTTTCTTGTAAACAAACCACCTCGCATTTAGATTCCATTGCTTTACTCCTAACAAAGTCCCATTTCCTGTTTGAATTTAGTCCTCTTATGTTCCAACAAAGTATCTTACTTTCTCTAAAGTTTGTCTGGTTCTGTTGATCCATTTACTGACAAGGGATTTGATTGAACATAACACATGCACAACATATGTATACAATAAGGACCAATATTCACTGGAGTAATCAGGGCATCCATGAACCAGGGGAGGACCAGTATCACCACTAGAAGTTACTAGATAGCAATAGCAAAATATAATAATTAAACCTATCTTTGTCTCTGGACAACCCAACATAGTACTAAGCAAGTAGTCTTGGTTATAAATTAAAACAAAAGAAACACTCCTAGTCATAGTAGTTTCAATTGCCTGACTTCTTTGATGTCTTCCTTTCATTTCCAGAATTAGTGGCTTGACTGCTGCTTGGGTCCTGATCCTCCTTGTTCTTCACCTGTTTCTTGGATATGGCAGTCTTCTTGATCTTCTTGGATCCTAAAGCAGCATCAGTGAGAGCCTCAGGTCCCACTTTACAGAATTCTGTCCCTAATTCCCTGATTACCTCAGGGGAGATTGTTGGTGGAGCACCTGCGCAGGCAAAGCAGTCCTTGTGTGGACACCCACTTCTCTTGAAACCTTTATTCAACTTCTTAACCCTGTCACTCCTTCGGCATTCAGTCTCTACTACATGACCTTTGAGCTGTCTTTTCCTAATTTTGTGCATGGCCGAAGTGGTTTCACTTGTTGCTGGGAGATTCTTCAGTGTCTTATCAGGTGTATCCATAATCTCTGCATTTGCTTTCTCATCAGGACCATCAATCTCAGAGTTTTCTTCCACTTCTATCATAGAGAAAGAATAGGTAGGTGATTCTTTAACTGAACACTAGTTTGGTAGGACATAGGTCATTCCATCTGTAACTGATTGCTTTCTAAAGACCTGCCAAGCCTGAGAGGTCAGAAAATCTTTGGCCCTGGTGTAATGGGTAGGAGATAGCAGGATGTTTGTGAAAAACATCATCCATTCAGTCGGGATAGACACAACTGCATTTTTAGACCCATCAGGAGAAAAATGCTTGGCCCAGAGCCTTATAGTATCAGCATTATAGCTTTTCATTACTCTATCCTGGAATCTAGGGTCCACCATTGGCTCAACGGCGGTTGTCGTAAAGCCAACTTGTAGATTCTGATGTATCACTAGATGCTCATTCTCTTGATTCTCCTCCTCAACCTCTACAAAGCCCAGATTATTATGAAGCAGGTCCACATGTTGATCCTGTATCCCTTAGGCCAACTGTCCCTGGTAATTCTCATCACCAATCAACATATTCAGATTGATATTGGGCATGACTGCATCCAGCCCCTAAAGGTCTAATTCCTGTCCATATTCAACCACATTCGGCATCTGTTCAGCCAAAAGTTGGACTTCATTAAGATCTGGTAGCAGGGGTACTGGTTGCTCTGGCAAGTTGTTTTGAAGCGCTGGAATATCGTCAGCCCCAACCTGTACATTCAGATCAGGGATGATAGCTGCATCCTGGGCATTGTTAGCAGGCAGAGCTAGGACCAACATTTATGCCACCTGATCATTAGCCTAAAAATATTGACCCTCCACTGTGAACTCAGAGTTTACAGGATGATTGTTGGATAAAGAGACTGAGACTTGTTGAAGAATCTCTGGAACTTGTTTAGGCACTGGTGGCTCCAAGTTGATAATCTCATGTTGATGAATTTGCTAGGGCTCATCCACTTCCATATCATCATTTGGCAGGTCTAGTGGTTGTTCATTGAGATAATATCCCATCTGGTCTCCTACAGCTGGGCAACCATTCTCCATGGCATTATTTACATTTGGCCATATGCCCCAATTGTTAGCTTCTGGCCCACCACCTTCCAATCCTTCTGGGATGGGCATACCAAATACATGCCCAGGCTCCATCTGTCCATATCCAAAGAAATCAAATGGCTCCATGTCAACATTATCATTGGCCACTGAGATTGGGTCTTCATCTTGCGGCTGATCACCAAGGAGACATCGGTGGATGACTTCAACCTGCACTATTCATGTGTCACCCTCAAAGTTTCCCCCTTCAGAATAGACTAACCATTTTGGCACCAAGACTAAGTCAATGACCTTGGCTTTGATTAAGACTCGAGCCAGACTATCTAAGTCCTGTTCCCAAACCTCAAGTTTGCCAAAAGAGGAAATAGCACTAGCAATATGTTCTTTAGTCCAGTAGTCTAAGGGAAAACCAATCAGAATCATCCAGCACTCCTGGTTAAACTAAACCCTCCTATGATTGGGTCCCTTGTCATGCTTAGCCAGATAAACATTAACATCACCAAAGGGGTGTGGGCTAGTATTGATAAGCAAATCCCTCTCACTAATACAATCAAACCGAACATAAGCTTGAGCAAATGGACTGGGCTGAATATCTCTAATGTTGACCCTCAGTCGATCACGAGAAAACTCACCCAAGACCTCTCTGACATTGTTGAAGTTAACCTGGTGCAGCGGCATGGGGTCGATGGTGATGATTGCCATGTCTTCATTGCAAGGAGGAGGTCGACCACCAATTGCTCGCACCATTGTTGCTCTCCCAGGTATCTCCATCCAATCAAAGCCTCGCGGGATGAAGGGTGAGGGGTCAATGTGGTTGTACACCATGGAGGAGTACCAAACTTACGGCTCCGGTGATGGTAGCATAAGGTTTCTGCTTGCAGAGTTTGTTTTCTCTAATTGCTCTGTTTGCAGGATAGATATTGGGGGATTGCCCAAATCGAGTTGGAGATCGGGACAAAATCCGGAAGGCGAAGAGCTGCCATTCCGAGCTTCAATTTCTTTATTCCCCTGACTAGCCGACCCATTACCTTTGGTCCTAGTTGTCTGTTGCTCCTTGCAACGATAAATTTGCAACACTTTTCGTTTTTGTTTCGTGTGGGTAGACTACCGATTACCAGGGCAATTATTTTCAATATGACCCCAATGAGAACATTTATGGCACCTGATTTGACTCCGACAAAATCCCCTACTGCAGTATTGGGCTTGATCTCTCTTGGGTTTTTGCTTGCTGGGCTCTACCTCCTTTCTCAACCGATCAGATTTTGAATTTTGAAAATCAGTAGAGCCGCCTGATTTGGGGAGCGATGAACTCGCCTGGTTCATCGCATCTTGATTTTCCGGAAATTCCAAACGATCAAAAACAGAAGCTTTGGGAAATTGTAAATGATCAAAAACTGATACCTACGGGAGACTTGATTTGATACATTGAAACACCTCTCTTGTTTTTACACTGGTTTGCTTTTTAGGGATCTGCGTGGTATTGGCTCCCATCAAAGTATTAGACCTGCGCTTTACTGTATCTACATATGATCGCTGAAGTTTCCTCTCTTTCTTCTTGTTGACTACTTTTGTCGATTCAGCCTCTTGCTCTCGCTCCCAACGCCGTGATTCATCTTCTGATCGAGGACCCCCATCGCTCCACAGGTGGAATTGAACTTTGAAAGATTCACATTCATAAGAACGCAAATTGTAAATGAAGAAACCAACCTGTTTCGAGGAGACTGAAAAGCGATACACCCGATCTTGAAGATGCAGAACATTGAAGCATCTCATAGAACCACCCAGAATTGATTGGAGAAGGTGACCAATGAAATCCTGAGATAGTCGGAATTGCATCGGCCAACCGAGACTATCAAAAAGAATTCCTGAAGGCGACACCCCGAAACAAAGGCCACCGGGAGGCCAAAACAACGCTGGATCTCTGCCTGCTTGCCAAGACCAGGCGAGGGATCGAGAGCCGGAAGATCCATGAGGGGGATTAGGAGAGATCATTGCTGGAGATCAGGCGTGAGGAAGGGGAGGGGCGGCGGCGTGGCATGCAGAGCATTTTGCCCAGGGAAAAAATAATGTGTTCCTCCTTGACATCGCGAGGCCTTTAAACACAGTGTGCAATGCAAGATTTATCTAACATTCTTCCCTATTTCTCTGCTTCTCAGCTTGAAGTTGTAGGTTTGCCTACTCAAGTTGGTGTCTGAGATTCTTCTCAATCTACCTCAGGTATAACTCAGTGTCTTTGGCATCCACACAGCCCACTGCGGACCTGGCCTTGGGACTTGTTCGTCGCATCTGCAACCGACTTGTCTGCCCACTACTGCGTCATGTTTAGAGGTGCGAGGACAATGTGCTCCTACATCCTGCGCTCACTACATCCTCCTGCAGTCGATGGCTCCGACGACACCGAAGGAGTAGCGATAGTGTCGGGCCCATCAATGTGACTGTCGTCCTCGGTGAACAGGGCAAACGCCTCCAACACGGTGACGGGTGCGCTGGTGCTGCGATGAAGGAGCCGCGATGGCGTGGTGGCAGCACGCGTCCATTTGACGCTGGCAATTGCGGTCTCTGGTGGCGCTCTGGTGTCGACGGTGTTGTCCTTGACCGCTGCAGAGATGTGCTCGGAGTCGACGATGACATTACCATCCCCAACGCAGAGAGGCGCGGCGTTCGGCCACTCGTCTCCTGCCCAGGCCGACGAAAAGTGTGGAGCGCCCGTCGCGTTGCTGCTCATGACGTTGTTGGCGGCGGGGGCACGGGCGATGGCGGCGCGACGCGTACGATTCTCGCTGGTGGCTGCAGCAGACGTCCGCGGGCGGGTGTCGTGGCTGTCCTGCTCGCCCGCCCCCGAGAAGGAACCGGTGTCGAAGGCGACGCCTTGTAGCAACTGAGTCTTAGCAGGCGGTACGAGGGCGGCGACTCTCGGATCCCCACCAGCAACAGCCGTGGGCCATGGAGCCGACGCCGATGAATCATGGGCGGCGCCACTTGGTTTCACGATGGGAGCGGCGTGGATCTTCGCCTCTGCTAAGATAGCTGTGTTGGAGGAGTCGTGGCCGAAGTCCTCCGTGGCTTCGGCGTGCTGAAGTGGCACCGTCGTGAGGGTTGTGCGGGAGGGGACACGAACGGCGCAGGATGCGGCCTGATGGGGCGTCTTGCATTGCATCCTGCGTTCCCCGCATCCGAGATCATGTCGAGGATGACGATAGGAAGGGGGAGCACGACATCAGATGGGAGGAGGGTGGCCGGACGAAGCGCTCCGCCAGTAGGATCGCCAGTTGCAGTCGGCGCCGATGAATTGTGGGCTTCGATAGAAGGAGGAGTTGGAGTTGTGCCCTCCTCCGCTCCTTCCTGCTCGAGCGTATCCAGAGCTACGCGGCAGAGGCCCGCGCTCTGCTCCCCGGCACCCAGATCGGTGGTGGATTGGCCCCCGTCCCCGCCACAGCCGTCGTAGGATGCAGGAGGTCCGGCCGTCTTCCTCTCCTGCCTGCCTTCTTCAGCCGCTTCTTTACCTGCCGCCATGGCCCATCCCAGCGAGGAGGGCGGGCCCGGCCAACAAGGCAAGGCCGAGCGCTCATGCCGAGACGGGGTGAGGTGGGGTTGGGCGAGCGGCTTCGCTTTTGCTTGGAGAAAGGTGAGGACAGCGAACGGAACGGCTGGATGCGGCCGTGAGATGTGGGAGGCGCTTATGGGATGGGCAACACCTGTGCTTCGTTTTCGAGAGCTTTTGTCGCCTTGTGAGCGGGAAGGAAGAGGTGGGCCAGGACATCGGTTGTGGTGGGCTCCCCTCCGATTCAAATCTCCTGATGATCCCCACTGGGCCCGTGCTCTTGCCCCTGACCCATCAGGTGTTCGACCAAATGTTCCGTGCGGCGGCAAGGAACCGTAGGCATTGCATCACTGTGATGGTTGTTGTGGGATCACAAAGTCGGGCTGTGAATAAAAGTCAAAGTCAACCATTGTTATCTTTTTTTATTATTATTAATCATAACTCTGAGATACAGGTGTTCATCGGAGGTCACGGAAAAGCCATGACCCTTCGGACGATACCTCCATGCCTTCAAAGGATGAAGTCATCATCTTTCGAAGGACAGAGCACTGGACCTTTCAAGCAGTACCTCCGCGCTCTTGAAGGATGAAGCCATCATCCTTCAAAGGATAGGACGCCAGGTAAGATCAAGAACCAACATGGCGCGAAGAGGGCAACACGTGGCACCAGCACGTGTTGTGGCGTGCGGAACAAGGAAGGGTACCAGAAGTGCTCAAATAACCGATTTATCCTTTCTAACCATTTTGTACGGAATATTCGAAGAATATAGTAGGTAATTAGGGATGAAATGGTCATTTGCATATGACCTAAGTACGGGCCTATAAATAGAACGCCCCTACTTACTTGTAACGGGATGAATCTTTTTGGGGATACATGAGAAGAGTCTTTTGTTCCGTTTCATACCCTTCGTAATTTCTTTTCATGTTTACTCTTTCTGTTAGTGACACTAAAGCTCATGCTCGGTGACACCAACAGTGGCGCCCACCGTGTTGTGAGATCGTACATAAGCTCATGATGAATCAACTCCACGGACCGCTGTCTTTGAGCGATACTCCACCCCCCCCCCCCCCCGAAGCAGCACTCTGAGAGACCCCCAACTGACTGATGACCAATCTACATCACAAGTAACAAAAGAGAACACACTCGAAGTGCAACCATTGCTTCAAGCAGAAGCGGCAGGTGGTCTAAAAGACCCAGTACAGCGTCCTGAACAACCGTCAAGCTCAAACCCTCCGGGAAGCAACACCCCAACCTCGATGACAGCAGCACAAGAGATGGAACTGTTAGCCCAAAGAGCCGAGCACCTTGAGCAACTCAAGCAATAGCTGTTGCCAGAACAAGAGCTAAGAAGCAAAGCACTGTTAGAGAGAGAGAAAGCCTTACAAGAGAAAGAGTACATAGCCCAGCTCAGACTCAAGAATCTGCAACTGGCAAAAGAAGTCGAAGAACTCCAGAGAACCATTGGCAGGGCAACCGCCAGGAATCAAACCAAATGTCTGAAGCCCACCAATACCTCGAGCAAGAAGTACGACTCACACAAAGTCATCAGCCGATAGCCGCAGAAGTGCTGCCAATTCGAAGAGCAAGCATAACGGGCATAATCGACAAAGACTCATCTCTCTCCGAAGGGTTGCAAAGAGCTCCATATCCATCGCAGTTCAGAATGATACCGCTAGCCAAATTCTGGGGAAATTCTGACCCACGGCAATTCCTCATGAGCTACGAAGCAGCAATCATATCAGCAGGAGGAGACGAGGTAACATTGGCAAAGGCATTCATTTGCGCCCTCGAAGAGTCCGCCCTCAATTGGTACTTTAACATGCCTCCTGGGTCTCTATACAGCTAGGAAAACATCAGGGATAAGGTGGTCGCAAGCTTTCGAGGGTTCCGCACCATTATGGAGCCATCGCACGAGCTGTTGAATATCGCCAAGCAAGAAAATGAGCAATTACATGAGTACTACAGAAGATTCCTCATGCTTCGAGCTCAGGCCCCGAGCATCACAGATGAGGCGGCAATAAGCTCTGTACTCAGAGGCATGCGAGCATGCCAGATGTCTTCATGCTGCGCGCGGATACCCCCGTACGCCATGCAAATGTTATGCACAAAGTTCGAAGAGTACAGTAGATCGGATGTGGATTACAAAAGACGCAAGCAAAGTCAAAGTAAGAGCCGCAACCAGTCACATAGCGAAGGCGGCTATCAAGAAAGGCAGTACAGAAAAACTAAGCAATCCATAGAACCCTCCCCTTCGTTCATCGGTCACATCGAGGGAGAGAAAGAAGACAATATGGGCAGAGGCAACCAGAGTAATGATTTCAGAGGAAGCGGCCAACGAGGGTGTGGCAGAGGCCGAGGCTCTGAAGTCCAGACTCGACCGGCCAGAAAGCCGTATTGTTTCTACTGCAGAAAGGACAAGGGGCACAAAACTTCCACTTGCATCAAAGCAAAAGAAATCCAAGAAAGGATCGAAGCAGAAAAGAAGGCTTTGTCCTTACCCAAATCCATCAATTATACATCGTCCAACCCATGGCCCCAGCAACCATATCCACAGCCTGCTCAGCCCAATTATCACTACTCAAGCACCCACCATCATCAACTTTACGCACCATCCTCATATTTTCATCCAACTCACCCCACACAACTGCCCAGCCAATACACCCAACCCAGACAACATTTCCAGCAACCATCACCCAGCTAAGACCAGCAAAGGCAAAAGCAAGAGCCTCAACACCTACCACAGCCCAAACCAAAGCCCACCCCAAACCAAGCCGCAACCTTCCCAGTACAAGGTTACATTGGAATGATATGCGGAGGGTCATCTTCAGACTTTGAAAACAAAAGAAGACGAAGAGACCACTTTCAAATGGTAAACAACGTTTTCATAGAAGGACCCGTGATCAAGTCAAAGTGGTCTCATATTCCCATCACATTCACTGAGTCAGATCTCAACCTCAAAGCTTTTCCGCACGTTGATGCATTTGTAATCGAAGCCCCCATCCACACCTGGATGGTCAGTAAAGTTCTCGTAGACAATGGCAACCAGGCAGACATACTGTTCATAAACACCTTCGAGCAAATGGGCCTCAACAGAAGTTCCCTGTAGCCGTCAAATATACCACTCATAGGCTTCGGTGGAAAAAGAATCACTCTCATGGGCACAATCTCCCTCCTAGTATCATTTGGCAACACTCAAAATCCTCGAACAGAATATGTAACATTCGATGTGGTGGATCTTTGCCACCCATTTAACATCATATTTGGCCGGGGCACAATTAACACCTTCGAAACCATCATCCACGGTGCATATCTATGCATGAAGATCCCAGCAACCGGAGGGGTTATCACAGTCAAAGGAGATCAGCAGATGGCAAGAGACATAGAAAAAGGTTATGCACCGGGAGAAAGAAACTGCAACAACATACAGGTTTTCCGCCAAGAGCAGCTAGAGGATGAAGAGAGAGCCCGAAAAGCTTGTGAGCAGGATAAAGTGAATGCAAGAGAAGAGACACGATATCTTGACAGAGAGAAGGTTGCAGTTCAGCCAGACGAAGAAACTAAAAAAATACTCTTCGACAAATAAGTCCTTGGCCAGTTCGTCATTGTACGCATTGGCTTAGATTCTGAAGAAGAGAAAAAACTGCTAGCATTTCTGAGTAAGAACAAAGATGTATTCGCCTGGTCTTCAGCAGACCTCGAAGGTGTGGACAGGAGCATCATAAAGCACAAGCTAGAAGTCGACACAAAGATTAGGCCAAAGAAACAAAGGCTTCGAAAGATGTTCGATGAAAAAACAGAAGCTATCAGAGCGGAAGTCCAACTACTCCTCGATGCTTCTGTTATCCGCGAAGTCAAATACCCATCTTGGCTAGCAAACTGCATAATAGTAAAGAAAAAGAATAGGAAGTGGAGAATGTGTATAGACTTCACAGATCTCAATAAAGCTTGCCCCAAAGATGATTTCCCATTGCCTCGAATTGACAAAAACGTGGACGCGGCAGCTGGGAGTGAGCTACTATCATTGCTTGATTGCTTCTCCGGCTATCATCAGATATGGCTAAGGAGAGAGGATGAGGAAAAAACAAGTTTCATCACACCCTTTGGTACTTATTGTTTCGTAAGAATGCTCGAGGGATTGAAAAATGTCGGCCCTACATTTTGCCGCATGACTCAGAAAGCCTTCGAGTCACAGTTCAGAAAAAGCGTACACGCTTATGTGGATGACATTATAGTAGCAAGCAAAGTAAAAGGAAACCATGTCTCAGACCTCGCAGAAACATTCGCAAACCTTCGAGCAGCAAGGTTAAAACTGAATTCAGAGAAGTGTGTTTTCGATATCCGAAAAGGAAGAGTAGTCGGCTGCCTGGTGTCAGCCAAAGGCATCAAAGCCAACCCGGACAAAATCAAAGCAATCATCCAAATGCAAGAGCCCCAATGCCGAAAGGATGTGCAGAAACTCACAGGCAGAATGGCGGCACTAAATCGGTTCATATCCAGATCAGCCGAGTGAAGCTTGCCCTTCTTCCAAACACTTTGAGGGGCTCAACCCTTCGAATGGGGTCCAGAACAACAAAGAGCCTTCGCAAAACTAAAAAACTACCTCGAGAAGCAATCAAAGCTAACCAATCCAGAGCATGGGGCTGTGCTACTGCTATATGTCGCTGCGTCCCATTCGGCAGTCAGTGCAGTCCTTGTACAGGAAAAGAAAATAGTCAAAATAGTTAAAGGGAAGCCGAAGGAACTCTTGGTGCAACTAACGGTATACTATGTCAGCGAGGCACTGTCTGCCTCCAAAAGGCTATATTCTGAGATGGAAAAAATCGCATACGCGGTAGTCATGGCTTCCAGGAAGCTACGACATTATTTCGAGGCTCATCACATGAAAGTGCTCACTAGCCAACCACTTAATGAAATATTTGGCAACCGAGAAGCTTCAAGAACAATCGGCAAATGGGTTATGGAACTCTCAGAGCATGTAGTAGACTTCGAGAAACGCAGTGCCATCAAGTCTCAGGTACTTGCTGACTTCATAGCAGATTGGACAGCTCCACAGCACATAAAAAATCAAACATGGTCTGAGCCAGAGTGGACAGTGCATTGCGACGGAGCCTGGGACTGGCCGGGGCAGGTATAGCAGCAGCAGTCACCTCGCCCATGGGTGTGAAAATGAAATACACTGCAAGGCTCGAGTTTAGTAAAGAAACAGACAAGTGCACCAATAACATAGCAGAGTATGAGGCAGTACTACTGGAGCTCAAGAAACTGAGAGCACTCAGAGTCCAGAGGTGCAGAATTAGAACGGATTCCAAGATCATTGCCAGCCAATATGATAAAGAATTCATAACCAGGGATCCACTGCTTGAGAAATACCACAGCACCATCCGAAGCATGGAAAAGTATTTCAAAGGCTTCGATATACAGTACATCGAGAGGAAGTTTAACACGGAGGCAGACGAGCTCGCCAAGTTGGCAGCAAGACAAGAGGCAATACTACAAGATGTGTTTTTTCAAACAATCACAGAACCTTCGATCAAAGCAGTCCTCCAGGACCCCAAGCAAATACATGCAGTAGCAAGCGAAGACTGGAGAACCTAAATCATTGCATACCTTAAGGGTATTTACGAGCCAAACACAGAGTCAGAGGCCAAAAGAATGCAGCAAAGGGCCAAGAACTACAGAATCATCGAGGGTCAGCTTTACAAGTCAGGAATTTGCGCTCCACTACTTAAGTGTGTAAGCAAAACGGAGGGCACCCAGCTACTCAGTGAGATACATATTGGACCTCGGCAACTAGCTGCAAAGGCAGTTAGACAAAGTTTCTTCTGGCCAGCTATGGTCAAGGACGCCGCAGAAGTAGTAACCAGATGCGAAGCATGCCAAAAAATCTCAAATAGACAGTCAGCACCCTCGCAGCCAACGCAACTCATAGCCCCATCATGGCCTCTCCAACGCTGGGGAATCGACATTGTTGGACCCCTACCCACAGCCCCGGGGAATTACAGGTGGGCAGTTGTAGCGCTAGAATATTTCACCAAGTGGATCGAAGCAAAACCAATCACAAACATCTCGGCAGCAACAATCAGAAAGTTCTTCTTGCAAAACATCGTCTGCCACTTCGGAGTGCCAAGGGACATAGCAGTCGACAACGGAAAACAATTCGAGAATGATATGTTCAAAGAATTCTGTCACTCCATTGGAACCAAAGTCGACTTCGCGTCAGTATATCACCCCCAGTCAAAAGGAGCCATCGAAAGAGCAAACAACCTTATATTCAAGGCAATCAAAAAGATACTCCTCGATGACAAGAAAGGAAAGTGGGCAGAAGAACTGCCAAGGGTCATATGGTCACACAATACGACCGAAACTAGGGCAACCAAATACTCGCCCTTCAGGTTACTGTACGGGGAAGAAGCAGTCACGCCCGAGGAGATTTTACATCAAAGCCCCAGAACCTTCAATGCAAAATCAACACAGCCTGCAGAGGCGGAATCAAAGGATCTCATGGAAGTCAACAGACTGGATGCAGCTGTCAACCTCAAAAAGTATCAATCAGAAACCCGCCAGTGGAGGGATCAAAAAGTTGCACCCCGAGCTTACGCAATGGGAGACCTAGTTCTACTCCGAAGCCCGAAAATAGAAAGCAAAGGCAAGCTAGAACCCAAATGGGAGGGTCCATATATTGTGGCAAAATCAAACAGGCCCAGAGCGTACAGGCACTAGACTTCACAAGGAGAAGAGTTGCCGCATTCTTGGAACGCAGACAACCTTCAAAGGTTTTACATATAGAAAAGGCACCACTCGAAGCATGTAAACAACCAAGCATAGCATGAAACTATAAGTGCTACCTTGAGCTTAGTTGGTAGATTTTATTTTTGAGCTTTCCTTTTAGGCAATTATGTAAAGGACCGTACTCTTTTCTTCACAAGGGGAACCCTTCACAGGGGTGAGGTTTTTAACGAGGCGGATCCCACGTAAACCCTAGCTAAATCTATAAAGCTGTCTTCCCCAACGCGGAAAGCCTCGCTCAGTAGAGCATGTTGAAACAACTCCCACCACGGAGATTGAAACATTCGACGAGGAGCAAAAAGCTCTCAAGCCATAGCTGCCGCACTGGCTAAGCCCGAAGAGCTAAAACCCGTGCAGCCAGCTAAGGGGCTCGTTGCAGCCCAAACCCGTCGAAGGGTTCGCCCTAAAATACCTCGTCCCTAGCACTTTGAGGGGGAGGGTGGCATTTTTCAAACAACTTAGCGAAAAATGCTAAGGGGCTCATTGCAGCCCAAACCTGTCGAAGGGTTCGCCCTAAAATACGTCGCCCCTAGCACTTCGATGGGGAGGGTGGCGTTTTTCAAAAAACTTAGCAAAAAATGCTAAAGGGCTCGTTGCAGCCCAAACCCATCGAAGGGTTCACCCTAAAATACCTCGCCCCTAGCACTTTGGGGGGGAGGGTGGCATTTTTCAAAAAACTTAGCAAAAAATGCTAAGGGGCTCATTGCAGCCCAAACTCGTCGAAGGGTTCGTCCTAAAATACCTCGCCCCTAGCACTTTGAGGGGGAGGGTGGTGTTTTTCAAAAAACTTAGCAAAAAATGCTAAGGGGCTCGTTGCAGCCCAAACCCATCGAAGGGTTCGCCCTAAAATACCTCGCCCCTAGCACTTCGAGAGGGAGGGTGGCGTTTTTTAAAAAACTTAGTCAAAAATGCTAAGGGACTCGTTGCAGCCCAAACCCGTCGAAGGGTTCACCCTAAAATACCTCGCCCCTAGCACTTCGAGGGAGAGGGTGGCGTTTTTCAAAAAAATTAGCAAAAAATGCTAAGGGGCTCGTTGCAGCCCAAACCCGTCGAAGGGTTCGCCCTAAAATACCTCGCCCCTAGCACTTCGAGGGGGAGGGTGGCGTTTTTCAAAAACCTTAGAGAAAAATGCTAAGGGGCTCATTGCAACCCAAACCCGTCGAAGGGTTCGCCCTAAAATACCTCGCCCCTAGCACTTCGAGGGGGAGGGTGACATTTTTCAAAAAACTTAGCGAAAAATGCTAAGGGACTCGTTGCAGCCCAAACCCGTCGAAGGGTTCGCCCAAAAACACCTCGCCCCCAGCACTTCGAGGGGGAGGCTGGCGTTTTTCAAAAATTTAATGTAAACGCTAAGCAGCTAATAGCAACACAAACCTAGAATAACATACTTTATTGCAATTGGAACTAACAAATGTTTACATCAGAAATCATAATCAATGGGTTCTTCTTTTACAACAACCTTAGAGGCTAACAACTGAGGAAGCAAAATGCACCATTCGTCAGCAGTGTAACCAGGCGGAGGTGGGCAAGGACTAGGTCTCGAGCCCCCGGCACCAAAGACACCCGAATCTTGGACATTTCCACTAGTTGGAACTGGCGCTTGCGAAAAAGATTTAGCAATCTTTGTCGGCGAATTCAACATAGAGCTAATTGATCGCTTCGCCACAGCAAGGCGTGGACGGGTGGCCGCGGAATTGAGGCGTCGGAACCATCGATGCCCAGGGGTTTCTCGCTTTGCTTCGGAAGCGGAGACCCGGGTGCTCGCTTCCTGCGCAGTCTGTCTACGTTAGCGGAGACTCCCCCACCACGGGACCTAGCCTTACCCCGACGACCAAGCGCGGACGATGCACTAGATGAAGCATCATGACTAAATAAGTGGGAATAATTCCCCACATAAACCACACCGACGTCCAAAGTCACCAAGCGCGCCCTAGGCGAAGTAGCGTGCCCAGGGTCCTCAAGTTTTTCAGCCTCCGTCGCAACATCTAACGCTTCAAAGCAGCTCAAACTGGCCTTAGAACTACACGAAGTGGGCGTCGGCACAGAAGCGTCATCCATTAAAGACTCGGACCCCTCACTCATCAGGCCCAATATGCGCAACGCGGAAGATCCACTAGAAGTGTCCTCTTCAGAATACCGCGCAGGCGACACGAAGGACACCTACGCAGGGTGAAGTAGGCATGTTAAAATTACAGTTACAAAATTTCCCTCAAGACCTCCCAAAAAGTATATTACATCAGCATAGCAACTACAAGTGATCCTAAACCTCGCTCGGTGCGGCCTTCGATCCACCCTCCGAAGTTCCCGCCTTCTTGGCGTCATTCCTCAAAGTGCCTTGGCCCCCCGAAGGATCTTCAGCTTGGCCGCCACCGCTCCTCGAAGAGTCACGCATCTGCACAGGCATAATCAACTTCAACTTCGAACATCATGTGAATAAATGAAAATACAATACAGAAACAGAAGTATAACCTGAGCCAATTTTTCAATCGCAGCCTATCGAGCAGCTTCTCGGCCGTGATCGCGCCAAAATTTCATAGCAACGCGTTTAGCTGCGGCAATGGCCTTCGGTGACAAGCCGTCTCGAGCGTTCGCCCCAATCGGAAAATTGCGCCTTCTCAGAGCATGGAAGTGGTTGCAGCCTTCGCGTTCCAATAGCCCGAAAGCTACCTCTGCAGGATGAAGCGAGTCGACATTGCTACGCTTGTTCATCACTCCTGGGAGAGCTTCGAACTCAGACTTTAGCCAACCAAAGAAAACAGCCTCAGTGATAGCAGTCCTATCGATCAATGACATTGGCTCAGCACCAACATAACCCAAGGCCTCGTAATATTGATGGTGTGCAGATACAGCTTGGGCAGCGAACCCATAATTGCGAGTCGATTGGTCATGCTTTAAGGCTGTGTTTTCATTTTCTAGAGCTGCAATACTAGCCTCAGCAGCTTCCATGCGACTTAAGCCGGTCTTCAATTCAGCAACCTCCGCTCGCGAAGCATCAAGCTCCTTTTGCACGCGTGCAGCTTTAAGCGCAGCTTCATCCTTGGCAAATCGAAGGCTGTTAAGCTTCTCCTTCAGCAACATATTCTCTGTTGCAAGCAAATTCTTCTCTTTCTCCAATGAGGCTAGCTCCGTGCAAGTTTTCTCAAAGAAATCCGCGTGAGGGTGTGAGCCTGAAACAAAACAACAGTCAAAACAACCCTGTCAGAAATCTCAACAAAAACAGTACAATGTTTTTTCATGCACCATCAAAGCCAAGCGTACTTACATGTCTCAAAACATGGCAGAGATTACACCGCAAGTCCCCGACTTCGAATAGTTTAGCCCCTTCGGCTATAAAAGTATCCGGCGCCGAGCATAGCTCAGCCCAAGCCTTGGGATCAGCAAAATCCTCATACCCTTCGAGCAGGCCCAAGCTTTTACTCACAGACCCCCCAGAGGTTTCAGCCCCAATCAAAAGTTGGCTTGGACTCGAAGGTCCAGGGCGGGCAGGAAATTTTTCTTTAAGTCTAGCGAGGGTGTCTGTGGCCTCCGCATCCACAGTCCGAGTCTTCATGGGAATAATGGAGGGACTCAAAGCTGGTAAATTAGCAGCACCGCCTGCAGCAGGGGGAGATACCACCACCACGTCATCCTCATCATCATCATCGCCGTCAAAAGCGTCTGTCATCGCCCCGGCGCGCACCAAAGTCCCAACGGCGCGGAGGCCAGGGGCAGAGGAGGTCGAAGAGTCCCGGTGGGGTTCTTTTGTGAGCTCGCGCTTCGGAGGGACCTTCGAAGTTTCCTCCTCCCTTTTTCTTTTCCCAATCTGCAGCGAGGGCTTCGTCGGATACTTCTCCTTTCTAGCCTTTTTGGCCCCCATCGCCTTGCCAACATATGAACCAATATTACCAGGGGGCCGGTTCCGCCTCATTCGAGGTCCTGGCGCAACACGAGCAGGGTACTTCACACTGGCCAAAGTCAGCACACGGTTAAGCCGGCCACTATGAGAAGTCCGCTTCAGGTGTGTTTGTGCTCCTCGTGTGTGTAGGGCCCTACCACAGCCTCGCTGGCGAGCTGTAGGAACGCCACAAACTCCTCGTCACCAAAACCCTGTTTATCCACGGGTACCTCTAGGAAGGGTATGGTAATGTCAGACCTCGAGGAGATTTTCTTCTAAATAAACCCGGGAATTGAGCACCCCTCGCATAGCGGCCATTTATTCGCAGCCACGAACTCTTCAACAAGGTCCCGACCACTTGAGTTGAAGGTAGCGACGCAGAAGGCAACATCATTCTTACAGCCCTTGGGCACCCTGCCCTCCGTGGATCGAGGCTCGCAGGGAGTCAGCTTCGAAGCTAAAGAAAAAATAGTTGCCTCTCCTCCGTCTGCATGAATAGTTTCCGTGGCAACCTTCACATACAGCCAGCTCTCATGCCACTTGTCGCCCCAGCGGTTTCGGCTGCACTTGAAAAACTAATTGTCGCGCTTGAAGCGGGGCACGAAGGTAACGCAACCAAAGTCAGCCTCGTGCACCATGCCATCAATCTTGATGGTCTTCGGTTAGTAGTGAGTGCAGTAATATTTGTAGAATACTTCAATATCAGGCTGGCCCTGATAACTCAGTACGTCCCAAGCAAACTTGTTCAGCATGGTCATCCCACTGGGGCTGATATGATGAAGTTGCACGTTGAACCTGCTTAGCACGTCCTTCATGAAGGATGAGCAAGGAAAGCGAAGGCCAGCAGTGAAGTGGTCTTCAAAAACCACGGCCTCGTCTTGAGCAGGGCAAGGGGTAACCTCTTGACCAGCCAGCCGGGCTCCTCCGGAGTGAAAACACCCTAACTCGGCAAGTTTATGCAACTTAGGAGCATCGAGGAGAGATCGCCCAAAAATGGAGGTTCGAGGTCTAGACCCCTCGTGTTCCTTCCCTTTCCCCTTTCGGCCCTTCGACAGGCCAAAATCACCAGCAGGTAGCAGATCACTGACATCAGCATCCACGTCTTCTAAGTCCTTGTCCACAGGACCAGAACTCCGAACCCTACGGTTCGAACCTTGCCCTTGGGCGTCGGTCGTGACCCTCTCAACACCTCGAGGAGCGAAATCCTTGTCACCACCCTCTTCCTCGTCTCCTCCTCCTCATCCTCCTCTTCCTCATCTCCATTGTCTTCCTCTTCATCATCTTCGACTTCTTTTAGTGGGTCCCGACCATGATCGTGACCCAACCCTTTGGGAACAACAGTGAGGTTATCCTCCAAGCTCCTGGCAAAATCCGCCTCGGAGTCACCCTCAATTGCAGCAGCGTCGACAGTCATTGAAGGCAGGTTTTTTTCAACAGCAGCCTCGTCAGGGTGCGCTGTCATCACCACTCGAGCCATACCTTCAGATCCTGCAATCAAACACAAAATGTGAGCTCCGTAGGAACACGAAAACTAGTCCCAACTATCGCAAGGGACACTTTGAAGTAAGGATTCATGCATACCGAGTTAGCTCGAACGTTGCCTCAAAAGCTAAAAATCACCAAACAACAGTACGAGCGCACGAAGCTATGTGAAGCTAGAGCACTAAAAAGCAAATCGCAGCAAAAACTTCGTAGACCTTTACCCCCCCCCCCCCCCTCGCCCCCCGTTTATATAGTCGGATAAAAACGGACAAGCATTTACTGCGGAGCCTTGGGAATTGGGGGCACAGTAACACAAAATTAAAAGTGGAAGTCGAAGAGCCATGACACCCAAGATAGCCAAGTGTTACCTTCAAGAGAACCGGGTGAGCTCCCAGAAGAAGACTCACTTTCTGAAACAATTACTGTTCGAACCCTAGTCATAATTGCAGGCATAGTGGGAGCTCAACGGACGAGTAACTAGTAAAAATAATAATAATTTTCCACCACAGTTATTCTCCTTTTATAGGCAGAAGCCCTAATAGCTTCGCTCAAAGCCCAACTTTGATGCTCGAAGGGTGACGTTTCGGTAAGAGATCTTGGCGAGGCGAGGGTTTCGGCCCATCAAAGTTGGACCCACCCCTCGAGGGGCTACTGTTAGGGAGATCACTTTGCATGTCACCCCTCAAGGGTTCATCAAAGTCGGACTGTGAATAAAAGTCAAAGTCAACCATTGTTACCCTTTTATTATTATTATTAATCATAACTCCGAGGTACAGGTGTTCATCAGAGGCCACGGAAAAGCCAAGACCCTTTGGACGGTACCTCTATGCCTTCGAAGGATGAAGCTGTCATCTTTCAAAGGACAGAGCAGTGAGCCTTTCAAGTAGTACCTCCACACCCTTGAAGGATGAAGCCATCATTCTTCGAAAGGCAGGGCGCCGGGCAAGATCAAGAACCGGCAAGGCGCGAAGAGGGCAACACGTGGCACCAGCACGTGTTGTGGTGTGCGGAACAAGAAAGGATACCAGAAGCACTCAAATGACCGATTTATCATTTATGACCATTTTATAAGGAATATTCGAAGAATATAGTAGGTAATTAGGGACAAAATGGTTATTTGCATATGACCTAAGTACGAGCCTATAAATAGAATGCCCCTACTTACTCGTAACGGGATGAATCTTTTTGGGGATACGTGAGAAGAGTCTTTTGTTCCATTTCATACCCTTTGTAATTCCTTTTCATGTTTACTCTTTCTGTTAGTGATACTGAAGCTCACGCTCTGTGACACCAACAATGGTCACCGCGCGCGACGCCCTGACATGGATGCCCACCGCCAAGTTTGTAACTTTGTATACAAGCGCCAGGTTGTGGCATGCACAAAGCCGGTTGGCACATGTCGGGCCGAATTAGAGTCCAGCGAGCCACCATCGAAGCCAGACATTACTGGATGCTACATGCATTTCGTCGGCCCCGACATATGCTAGAGTAACTCCAACCCTTTCCCTTTTCTATCAGCTAAACACAAAAATTTGTCATATAGGAAATGGGGATAGAAAAAACTTCTTTATCAGTTTCTCTTTCCCATCCCCTTAGTTAGGTGATCACCTAAATCCAGTCCACCATCCTCTCTATGGAGGGGATCACCTTTTCCTCACCTAAATGGTGGACCATCCCCTCTATGGAGGGGATCACCCTTCCCTCACCTAAATGGTGGATCCTACCTTTTAGGTGATAGAATAGGTGAACTGCTACAACACCATCACTTATAATTCAAAAAGTGGGTTGAAGGGATCCCCTTTAACCTCTTTTTGGTGATGAGATTAATGAGAAAGGGTTGGAGTTGCTCTTAGTTTGATTTGCAGATTTTGGAACTGAAGAAGCATTCAGCGTGTTTCCCCGTGTAATCCCTGAAAATACAAGTCGGAAGCGGATTATATATGAAGCAACACAAGGAGTCAGGAATTCGATCTGAGCTCGTCCAGCTGGCACGTCCGTGGCGGCGTGGCCTACTCCATCTTGACGACCAAGAGGTGGAGGTAGAGGAGGAGGACTCTTGGTGCTTTTCGTCGATGTCGACAAGCTCGCAGAGGAGCCACATGGCGAGCGCCAAAGTTGATGAGCATGGCCCAGCCAAGCGGACGCGAGCTCCACTTCCTGAACTCACCCTCACCAGGATGCTGCTTTCCATGATTTTCCTCTTCTATCTAACCCTTCTCCTCTACCTAAACTACCCATCGCAATCCACCATTATTACTCCGACGACGAGTCTCGTGTACCCGCGTTTTGCGGAGGCCGCCGTCGCGAGAGCCGCCTCCATCAGCACCGTCGTGAGCACCAACGATTACACTTATATCGGCTTGACTCTTGGCGACGACGCCTTCGGCGTCATGGTCACGGGGATCCACACCCGCTCCGTCCGCTTTGTCGCCATCAAGTCCCTCGCAAACGACGCCAGCAGGTCCTATGCCGCCGACGTAAACAAGATCCTGAAAGAGGCCAAGCTCCTCGCCGCCGCGGGAGGCCACCCGTCGGTCATCGCGCTACGGGCGATCACCGTCCACCCGTCGACCGGCGAGCTCCACCTCGTGATCCTCGCGGGGAGCATGGACTACGGTGCCAAGGTGGACATGTGGTCGCTCGGCTGCATCATGTCCGAGCTCCTCACCGGACGACCGGTGTTCTACGCTCCGAACGACGACGATGCGGCTGAGATGCGGGTAATCTTCGACGTGCTCAGGCCACCGTGCCCGGGCTACAACTCTTCCGAGCAGCACGACGACGACACGACACCGACGACGCTGCCGAACGTGAGCGACATCCGCAACCGGCTGCGCGACTTGTTCCTTGAGCACTGCTTGTCAGATGAAGGCTTTGATGTTTTGAAGGGGCTTCTCTCATGTGACATTGACCAGAGATTGTCGGCGACAGACGCGCTCCAGCTTCCATGGTTCGCCTCTGACGCCGTGTGAAGAAGCTCCATATGTGCCGAACCTTCAACTTCGAGATAGGGCGTCATGGACGTGGATTTTTTTCCATCGGAGGGATATTTGATTTCGAATTTGAAATTTGATTTCTAATTCCAAATTCGAATTTGAAATTTGAATTTTTCATTTCGAATTTCAAATATGGAATTTGATTTCAAATTTGAATATTTGAATTTGAATTTGAAATTTTATTTCAAATTTCGAATTTTTGAATTTGAATTTGAATTTCGTGTTCGAATTGAAATTTGGATAATTTCACTCAGGTATAAAAATGACTTTACACATGACCCTGCCATGTCAGAAAATAGAAAAAGTGCTGATGTGACACATAAAGTAAGTGATTTGGGTAAAATATACTCTCTCCGTTCTAAAGTTGTTGTCGTTATTGACTTTTTTCGTGAATAACGATAATAATTTTGGAATGGAGGGAGTAAAGCTTTTATGTGAACATAGAATAATTTGTTAAGAAAAATAAAAAAAGCGAGAATTAACTAATGACTATTGGTAAGGAGGGTAAATCCTCAATTGTGCCCCGGGCCGCCGTGCCCAGCCGGCTACAATAGTTCCGACCAGCACGACTATGACAACGCAGCGACGACGCTGCCGAACGTGAGCGACCACCGCAACCGGCTGCGTGACTTGTTCCCACATCATAGCTTGTCAGATGAAGGCTTCGATGTCTTGAACGGGCTCCTCTCTCCTGTGACGTTGACCGGAGGCTGTCAGCGACTGACGCACTCCAGTCTCCAGCTTCCGCCGGTGAAGCTCCACTTTGATTATCAGACATATATAGGGGTGACATCATTTGAGCATGCAACTCTGGGTCAGGGTCAGGTAATAATGTCAAATTTTACTGTTTTGCTGCCATCTCTTGGTCTATCTACAATACCAGAAACAGGATGGCAATTTTCACTTATAACGTCAACACTGATGATGAAGTTCTCTACATAAAATATTGCAGCTTTTACAGAAGTGAAGCGTACGTCGTGTTGAGTGTTGAAAGACAAGATTAGCTCAAGGCTAGACGAAGGAAACCAAACAAGGGAGTCATTTATGTGGATTTTGCTGTTGCCAAGCCTGCTTCATTTTTGTAATAGCCTGGCTCTTTAGCTTCCTTTATCTTTTATTATGATCGCTTTTCTTAATCTATAGGAGCCCGTTGGCAATGAACTTTTAGCTGATAACCCCAGCGCTCTGCTGTAACAAACCAGTTTATGCTTTCTATAAGTTGCTCGGTAATCCGGTTTCAAAAAAGAAATTATTTGGCTGGTCTCGCTTGGGCATTTGGAAACCTTTTTTTTTTTCCTATAAGGCTTCTCTCTCTGTTTTTAACGACAAGAGCATTTGGAAACTTAGGAACAGAGTCTTCGTCCTAGTGTGTATTGGACAGGGTTTATTGAACTGTCTATATGATAATAAGTTATAGGTCATGCAAACAGGTTGAACTTAAAAGTGTTTATTTGACATAAGCAGCTATATGCAGTTTTCATATTTATACTAGTATAAACAGTTTTGATTAAGCACCAAATAGTAGCTTTTTCAGTTTACTCTTCAGATTAGCTATTTGAATAAGCATTTTTACTAAATGACTTGACTGCTTATGCTATATGAGTGAAATCCACCGCGGGTCCTTCATCTTTTTAAAAATTCTCATTTAGGTCAATAAACTTTTAAAATGTCCATCTAGGTCCAAGAACAAAGTATACGTAGCTCAGTTCAGGTCCACACTTCTTTATTCCAATGTATTTGGCTTACATTGCAGTGCCCATGTGATCGAAGTGTGGCAGCACAAATTGTCTGTCCGAAATTTTGATGATGCCTCGGCTTCGGTGGCAGTAGTGTAAATAGTTTGCGGTCAAACTTATTAAGGGCATTTTCAGTCCGACAGGGTTGTTTGAAATTCGGTAGTGACAAGTGCAGTGGTTGGAAAGATTTCGTTATTGCAGCTCAATTGATCCGAACGTGGTGTTTATGTGCGTGTGGGAGGGCTAGAGAAGAAGCTCGACTATGATGTACATAGTGGCGGAAACTGACAATAACAAGAATGTAAAATCCAGTGATGACAATGCTCAATTTTGAGGTTAGTGGTTGACCATGGCAAATAAGAGAGAGAGAGAGAGAGAGAGAGATCATTTCCTTCATATTGGCACGACCTCACTAGCAGAAAAATGCTTGAATAAAGAAGGGTGTACTTTAACTCAACTATATAATTAGTTTATAGACCTAAATTGACATTTTAAAAGTTGATGAACCTACAATGCACTTCATTATATGCTGTGTAAGTCAGATTAATTTGAATAAGATTTTTTTTTTTTGAAAAATAATCCAAAATAATGGAGTAGGGGAGAATAAATAAGTTGAACCTGCCCAATCCAAATCCGGTCTAGTCTTGAGCTCCAACGAAAGGAGAACCAACACAGTCGTGAAGTCATGCCAGTGGTAGGTCAATGCAAGTCTACTCTAGACTGACGTGGTCGTCCATAAGACGATACCAACTTGGCATTGGTTACGTCGTGATGTCTCGTCACGCCAAGCAGTCTCATATGGTCTTAAAAAATTACAAACTTTTAAAAAGGTTCCACCCCAGCTTTATTAGAAAGCTCAATGTCGGGAAAATAACAGCGAAAGAGGTTTTGATACACGAGTACATTACTCTGAAACCCGCACGCAGGTGGCCAAAACAAACAGAAACTAGCCCCAAAGGCTACGGCCACTCTTAAGCTTTTGCCTTTGGAAACGCTCTCTTGTCTTCCTCTTGTCTTCAGTTCCTTGATCTTCTTCCTCAAGCATCAGTCAGTTGCATCCACCATCTTCTGCTCGTCGCCCTCCAAAAGTAGCTTCCATTGTTGCATTACCGCGATAATTTTAAAGATGATTTCCTTGGGTGTTTTAATCAGTTTGCCTTCAATAGCCATCTTATTCCTAATTTTCCACAGAGTCCAACACACTACTCCTAGACCAAACAGAATCACTTTATTCTCATGATGTGTTCCCCCCAACCAAGATGCCGAGAAATCTTCAATCGAAGTTGGGCGTCTATCCCAACCGAGTGCCTCCTTAATCGTTGTCCACGCGAATCGGCTGTTCACACACCTGAACATGATATGGTTTACATCCTCCACCACCCCACATAACTGACAATTAATCTCCCCTTTCCAGTTCCTTTTCTTAAGTTGTTCAGCCGACTGCACTCTATCATGGAACACCTGCCATAGAAATATTCTAACCTTCAAAGGTAGTTTTGCTTCCCAAAATTTCGCCCATCCTTCTATTGACGATCCCTCCAAAGCTCATCTGCCTATACAGTGGTCTAGTCGAGAAATTCTTATCTTTTTTTTAAAGCCCACACCACCTGATCCCTTTCTTGGTTCAGATTCACCCCCATCAGTCTATCATTCAAGCCTTCCCATTTTTCTCTCAACTCTTGTGACAGTGTCCTCCTGAAGTAAATTAACCACACTCCTTCTTCCAAGTCGGCCACCTTTGCATTTGTGTCACTGCTGATTTCGAACAGCTCATGATAGCTTACTTTAAGAGGTACCTCTCCTAACCACACATCATGCCAGAAAAGGGTCTGTTTGCCGCTATTAACTTTATGCACTGCGCCCCATTTGAACCACCGCTTAACTTTATGCAGTCCCTTCCAGAATTGTGAGCCTCTTACTGATGACGAAGAGAAAAAAAAATATGTACCTTTCATGTACTTATTATAAAGCAACTCACAAAAGATTGAATTTACTTTGTTGACTATTTTCCAAATCCATTTGTTTAGTAGGCAATCATTCATCCTTCTTGTACTTATTATCCCTAACCCTCCAAACTCTCTCAGATTAGTTACTGACTCCCACTTAGCCATGTGATACTTGAACTTCTTTCCTCCTCCCTGCCAAAAGAATCTCTTTCTTATAGAATCCATTTCCTCATGCTGACCATCAGTCAAATGGTAAAAACCCATCATATATGTAGGTATGCTGCTTAGACAGGAATTAACCAAAATCAGCCTTCCACCCGATGACATTAATCTACCTTGCCATGGGTCTGTTCTCTTACTCATTTTCTCGTTCACGCACTGTAAGGGCCTGATTGGTTACCTGTATAAGAGAGATCCAGACCCACCGGATGCATGTTGTCCATGTTTGGTTGCCTGGTGATGCTGCTGGGCCTGGCCCGCGCGATGCAATAGGGAGTCCAGAGCCTGGCTCCCGGGGTGTGGATATTTTCCTCGTTTCCCCGGAGCCAGGCTCTGGCGGTGCGATCGTGCGCTCATGATGTGCAAGCGGGAGCCGAGGCGGATGCAGGCGGGAAGCGCGGGGGGCGCGCGCGGGAAGAAGTAGGGTCACCGCCTTCATTTCGCGCCATGGACCGCTATTCGCGAACCTTCTTCTTGCTGGCGCATGAGGAGGACGCGGGAAAAGCTAGGGTTTTCGCCCCCCTTTCGCGCCATCCGCCAATGAATAAATCCACACCACCCCTTCTCCTTGCTCGTCCAGTTGCCACTTCTCTCCCTTAGCGACAGGTGACCTCGAGCTTCTGTCGTCTCTTCTCTATTATTCCCCTCTCTTGGCCAGATGCAATCTGTGTTCTAACTAGTCCTCCCTCTTTTTTTCTTTATTTTGTAGTGGTGAAATCTCGGCGAATTTGTGCCTTGTTGTTTTGCAGCGGTGAGATCTCAATGAATCCAACTGGATCTGTTGAGGTTTTCTTGCCTGGTTCGTCCTGTGCTAGTTTTCTTGCTTGGTTCGTCCTGTGCTTGTTTGCTTGGTTGAAGGTAATACGCATTTGACCTATCCCCCTAATTCCCCATCTCTGTCTTGCTTCTTTCTTGATTGAATATATGTGCCTTTATGGTTAAATCTGAGCATGTGTCCATGTCTATGTGTCTTGGATTATTTACCTATATGTGTGATGTATTTGAAGTTAAGAGTTCATTCTGAGCATATTTTGACCATATGCCTATGGTATTGTGGACTGTTATGGTAGCCTAAATGGAAAATCATGTGGTGTTTTTAAGTTAATGTGAGTTTATTTGCTCATATGCCTATGATGTGTTGGATTATGTACCTATCTGTGTGATGTATTTTAAGTTGAGATTTAAATCTGAGCTATTTTGCCTATATGCCTATGATGTGTTGGATTGAGTACCTATCTGTGTAATGTATTTTAAGTTAAAATTTAATTCTAAGCTAATTTGCCCATATGCCTATGATGTTTTTATGGCCAAGCATGTGATGTTTTTAAACCTGAGTAGTTAATTTGAGCTTATTTGCCCATATGCCTATGATGTGTTGAGATTTAATTATGAGCTTTTTTTTTACTACTATCCTGCTATCCCAGCTGGTGCATAGCCTGTTGCAGTGCTTAATGGTGCTCCAGCTACAGCTACTGCTGGACAGCAGGGTAGAGAGTCCATGCCTATGATGTCTATTTTATTATTTGCATGTTAAAATCTGAGCATATAAGCATGTCCCTAAAGGCTTTATTATTTGCACTTGTCATTTGCATAGATGTCCCCGAAAGACAAAAGAAACATGCTTATCATTCAGGCAACTGCTCTGATCACTGCTATGTATGCATTCATGTTTAGTAGGTTGTGTGATATGTATGCTGAACAATTACGACCTAGGATCACTTATGCCCCAATGAGTGCAATGGATGAGGAAAGACAAAAAACCCTGAATAAAATTTATAATAGTAATGATGTTGAGTGTGTTAACATGCTTAGAATGAGAAGGGAACCTTTTTTCCATCTTTGCAACTTGCTTAGAGACAGCATACATAGTAGTGTAGAGGAGCAAGTTGCCATGTTTTTGCATGTTGTTGGTCACAACCAACGTTTTAGAGTCATACACCAAACCTGGAGGCGTTCAATTGAGACAGTGAGCCGATATTTTAAGGAGGTTCTTTATGCTATTGGAGAACTTAGAGAATAGATGATTAAGCCTCCATCTAGTGACACACCACTTATGATAAGAAACAATCACAGATGGTATCCATACTTTAAGGTAATAAAGTCATAATCTTTAAATAACTAAGTAATCTTGATAGCATTGTATGACTGAAATGAACATTGCATTCATGTAGGATTGTGTTGGTGCAATAGATGGTACACATATCAATGCTAGAGTGTCAGCAAGGATGCAAGCTGCATTTAGGGGGAGAAAGCATATTCCAACATAAAATGTGCTAGCTACTGTGGACTTTGATCTCAAATTTACTTATGTCCTAGCTGGTTGGGAGGGGTCAGCACATGATGCCACCATTCTTGCTGATGCACTAGAAAGGCAAGATGGATTAGTAGTACCGGAAGGTAATTAAACTAATTGATCACTTATATTAAATCTTCAACAACATAGCAGTAGGACTAATACGTATGTATACTTGTTTTAGGGAAATTCTACCTAGTAGATGCTGGATATGCATGTCACCCTGGATTCCTTCCTCCATATAGGGGCACTAGATACCATCTTAACGAATATGGTGGTAGAAACTATCCAACCAACCCAAGGGAGTTGTTCAATTTGAGGCATTCAAGTTTGAGAGTAACTGTTGAGAGAGCATTTGCATCTTTAAAAAATTGTTTTCGTATTATCGACAACAAGCCTTTTCATCCATATAAAACACAAGTAAAGTTAGTGCTTGCATGTTGCATTTTACACAACTGGATACTTGACCATGGTGTAGATGAGGTTATTCCACTAGAGTCTACTTGGGAGCCCAACAACAGTGCTTCCTCTGCCATTGGGGTTGACATTGCTGAAAACCATGCTTGGGCTTCAGTAAGAGATGATATGGCCAATCTGATGTGGGCAAATAGGGGTCATTCTCACATCTACAGTTGTTGCTCTTTGTATCTGGACATGCTATTTGTATTATGCAATGATGATTTTCTGTTATGTTTAAATTTAAGGCTGTGGGCAATAAGCAATGATGATTTTCTGTTATGTTTAAATTTGAGGCTATGGGCAATAAGCAATGATGATTTTCTGTTATGTGTAAATTTGAGGCTGTGGGCATTATGCTATGATGATATTTCTTTTATATTATACTTTGAGGCTTTGGACATTATGCTATGATGATATTTCTTTTACATTATACTTTGAGGCTTTGGACATTATGCTATGATGATATTTCTTTTACATTATACTTTGAGGCTTTGGACATTATGCTATGATGATATTTCTTTTACATTATACTTTGAGGCTTTGGACATTATGCTATGATGATATTTCTATTGCATTATACTTTGAGGTTGTGGACATTATGCTATAATGATATTTCTATTGCATTATACTTTGAGGCTGTGGACATTGGGATTAATTAATTCTGATATACTTGGGGCATTAAGACATGGCTGCTGAACATGCTATGTTGGACTTGGTTGTTGCTGATCCTGCTGTCCAAGCTGGTGCGCAGCCTGTTGCAGTGCCTGATGGTGCTCCAGCTGTAGCTGCCGCTGGACAGCAGGGTAGGCAGTCCATGCGGTGGACCAATGCCATGTCCTCTTTTGTGCTTCGTCGCTTCTACCAACTGATTGCCACTGGGGTTAGAACTGATAAAGGGTTCAAGGAGGTGCACTTGAACCAAGTTGCAAAGGATCTTCATGATTTCAGTGGAACTGAGGTCACTGGAACCCAGGTTTACAACCATCTCCGTAAGTGGAGGCAGAGGTGGATCAGGGTGACAAAGCTGAGCGAACTTAGTGGTGCTTTGTGGGATGAAGACAACTTTATGATTTCCTTAGAGGAGGAGCATTATAAGGGCCATGTGAAGGTAGTGCACCCATGCATTTTTATCATTCATATTCATATCATGCATTTTTTTTTCCTATGTACATAGTAGTTGCATATCATTCACATGGCTTCAAATTTTTATACTAGGCACACCCTAAGGATGCTGACTTGCTTAACAAACCCATAGAGAACTACCAGTAGATGCAAGTCATATTTGCTAATGGTCTTGCCACAGGCAAGTTTGCCATGGGTTCCAGTGAGCCATTGGGTTCACCCTCTGACTTTGCTGAAAGCTCTTTGAAGACTGAAGATGTCAAGGTGATGAATGGAGAGCCATCTAAACAAGATGTTGCTGGTGGTAGTGGATCTGGGGTGGGCAGCAAGAGGAAAAGGTGCATCAATGACGAGGACTTGAATGTGATGAGTGGCATGACTGCTGCTGTTAGAGAAGTTGTTGATGCTATCCGTGAGACCAAGGTTGAGCCTTCTCATCCTGACCTCTATGGTGTTGTCATGTTCATGCCTGGGTTCACAGAGGAAGCTTTGATTGTGGCATATTCACACCTGCTCGATAATAGGGCTCATGGTAATGCATTTGTGAACATGACAGATTCTCACCGTGTGTTGTGGCTGAGAACTTTTCTGGCCAAGCACTACTACGTGTGAGCTTGCTCATGCTTACGGCCTGGTTGATCCACTCATTTGCTACAATCAGCCTTCTGTTAGCTGCTTTTGTGGTTCTGGTGGCTCCTTTTGTGGTTCTGGTGGCGTCTTGGTGGTTCTGGTGGCTTATTTTGTGGTTCTGGTGGCTCCTAATAGGTTCTTTTGTGCAGCTAACACCTCATACTCTGGCTGACCATATATTTAAGTTGCTAGTAGTACATATTCCACTTTGGAACTATATATATATTCCCTAAACTCTACTTTGTTATATTCTGTTCATCAGACTATTTGATGGATCAATCATTCTGCTATTTGATGCCTTGTCTCTATTCTGATTTCATATCCTTATCCAATGATGTTACTTCTTTCTGAGCATATGTCCATAGCCAATGATATTTTCTTGATATGTTACTTGTATGTAAGCATATGTCCATGGCCAATGATAATTTTTTTGATCTGTTACATGTTTTAGAGCATATGTCCATGATCAATGATAATTTTTTTGATCTGTTACATGTTTCAGAGCATATGTCCATGGCCAATGATAATTGTTTTGATCAGTTAATTGTATCTGAGCATGTGTCCATAATCAATGATAATTTTTTTTGATTTGTTACATGTTTCAGAGCATATGTCCATGACCAATGATAATTGTTTTGATCAGTTAATTGTATCTGAGCATATGTCCATGACCAATGATAATTTTTTGATCTGTTAGTTTCTGAGCATATGTCCATTGCCAATGAACATTTTTTGGATCTGTTACATGTTTCTAAGCACAAGTCAGTGGCTTCAAGGTATGTGCTATGAAGGCTTCAAGTCCAAAGAACAGGCTTTACATGCATTCTATAGTCATGAAAAACTTAGTCGTTCATGTAAAAATTTATTATTTTGTGTTGAAACTGTTGTTCATGTAAAAATTTATTAGTTTGTGTTAAAACTGTTGTTCATGTAAAGATTTAATAGTTTATGTTAAAACTATTGTTAAAACTGTTGTTATTTGTATCTTCTATCTGAACATGTTTTTTCTTAGCTGTTGGTAACCTTACCCTTATATGCAAGAGGTGAACACACCTGCATTCATCCAACCAACCAATCACACCTGCATTACATCTCATATTTAAATTGTTAAATACAACCAGCAAACCAAACACCAGCCCCAGCTGGCCTGGCTGCCTAGATACGTCAACCAAACATGTCTATGTTGTATCTGTGGAACCTGGCTGTCTGAAGCCTGGATGGCTAATTCGAGCCAGGCTGGGCTGGCCAGGTAACCAATCAGATCCTAAATCTCTCTTTCTCAACTTCCTTTGTGTGCAAAGGGATTCCTAGAAACGGGTATTTTCAAACTAATTTCTGACATACTACAAACGGGTATTTTCGGCGTGACGTGACGCAGTGTGGCCCCTGATTGCATTGGATTTTCCAAGTCAGAACTGCATTAATCTCTCCAATTCGGAACCGATTACCAGGCAACACACGAACTCCGGTCCGAGCATTAAACTAACTCCAACTGGCAGTGTCCGTGACGGCGTGGCCTCCTCCAACTATCTCGACAACACCAAGAGGAGGGCTCTCTCGATCTCTTCGTGCTTTTCCTGAACGTTGACAAGGTCGCCACCACACGCGGAGGAGCCACAATGTCGAGCGCCGAAGTGGACGTGGACGAGCGCCCTCCCGCTCCCGTACGTGGCACCAAACGGAGGCGAGCTCCACCTCCCGCACTCATCACCAAGGACACGGCGAAGTTGGCGTTGCTAACCTTGATCACCCTGTGCTACCTGACCGTCCAACTCCTCTACCCTCCTTCCCAATCCACCCATATTCCGACGAGCCTTACGTACCCGCAATTCGCGGCGGCCGCCGTCGAGAGAGCCGCCGCCATCAGCGCCGTGGTGAGCACCAACGAGTACAGCTACACGGGCAGCAGGGTTCTCGGCAACGGCACGTTCGGCTACGTCTTCACGGCGCGCCACCGCGGCTCCAACGACGTGGTCGCCGTCAAGTCCCTCAGGACCGACCGCGACCACGACGGCAACAACAGGTCCTACACCGCCGGCGCTGCCGAGATCCTCGGCGAGGCCCGCGCCCTCGCCACCGCGGGCGGCCACCCGTCGATCGTCGCGCTCCGCGCCGTCGCCGTACACCCGACGACGGGGGAGCTCTACCTCGTGATGGACCACGCGGGGCGCTCGCTGGGCCAAGAGCTCTACCGCAACCGCAGCGGCGCGCCGTTCCCGGAGCAGGACGTGCGGCGCGCGATGCGGCGGCTCCTCGCCGGCGTCGAGCACATGCACTCCCGCGGCGTCGTGCACCGGGACGTCAAGCCGGAGAACATCCTCGTCGTCGGTTCCGGCGCCGGCGCCGGCAACGACGACGTCGATGACGGCGGCGGCTTGTTATTGGACGGAGTCAAGATATGCGACCTCGGGGTCGCCATGTTCGCCGACGAGCCGGGACCGCGCGTGCGCGTCGGCACGAGCCAGTACATGGCACCGGAGATCCTCGCGGGGAACACGGACTACGGCGCCAAGGTCGACATGTGGTCGTTGGGGTGCGTCATGGCCGAGCTCCTCACCGGACGACCGGTGTTCTACGCTCCGAACGACGACGATGCGGCTAAGATGCGAGTGATCTTCGATGTGCTCGGACCGCCGTGCCCGGGCTACAACCCTTCCAACCAGCACGACGACGATGACAAGGCAGCGACGACGACGCTGCCGAACGTGAGCGACCACCGCAACCGGCTCCGCGACTTGTTCCCACAGCACAGCTTGTCAGATGAATGCTTCGATGTGCTGAAGGGGCTTCTCTCCTGTGACGCCGACCGGAGATTGTCGGCGACTGACGCGCTCCGGCTTCCGTGGTTCGCCTCTGACGCCGGTGAAGAAGCTCCATCTGCGCCGAACCTTCAACTTCGAGATAGGGCGTCATGGACGTGGATTTTTTCCCATCGGAGGGACAACCCACCAGAGAGCGAAAATTCAACAAGATATGAATAATCCTAATAGTTTTGAAAACTATGAAATTTGTCATACGTGTAGCAAACTGGTGAGAAACATACATATAAAATTTCAACTCAAAATTCAACTTCATATAAAAGATATAAAATTAACAATTCATGAAAAAAGTGGAAGGAAAAAAGACAGAATGTTAATTTGTCCTCTTCTTCCTTTATGATTTGATAATTTTATATATCTTTTAAATAATGTTGAATTTGGAGTTGAAACTTTATGTGTACGGTTTTCAGCGTATCTCAAATGCACATATGCCAAGTTTCATAATTTTTGGAAACTTTATAAAAAAAAAGTAGGGCGACATCTTCTGATCAGATATTAACTAGCACAGAGATCCTTTGTTCTGGTTCCTGCAGTTGTAATTAACGATTTAAAATGTACCAATGTACATCAATCAGTTGTAATTCAAATCCATGAAAAAAGTGGAAGGAAAAAAGACAAAATAGTGATTTTGTCCTCTTCCTCTATGATTTGATAATTTTATATCTTTTAGATAATGTTGAATATGGAGTTCAAACTATATGTGTACTGTTTTCACCATATCGAATGCACATATACCAAGTTTCATAATTTTTTGAAAGTTCTAAATAAGTTTTTTTTCATGATTTTAACGGTGAGGGGACATTCCATCGGTGGGAGAAAAAACTTTCCCAGGGCGTCATCTTCTGAGCAGATATTAACTAGCACAGAGATCCACTGATCTGGTTCCTGTAGTTGTAATTAGCGAATTAAAATGTACCAAGGTACATCAAGTAGTATAGATGCACAGCTCCCATTATTTTCACTGTATATGAAAACAATATAAAAGGTTTCAACTTTGTTGCCAAGTCCGGGGCATACAAAATCGAACCATGATTTTCAGGGTTTTTTTTTCTAACTTTTAAATGAAGGTGTGCTGAGACTAGGAATTCTGTATGCATGTTTCTTCTGTATACGCGTGTCAATTTTTTCTTAATTTTTCTAAGACTTCAATGTCTATAGTATGTGTTGATGGGGTTTACACATTTCACATAGTACTAAGTGATTTCAGGTATCTTCAATGTCTATAGTATGTGTTGATGGGGTTTACACATTTCACATAGTAAGTGATTTCAGATATGTAGGCATCTGGCAATAAATATTGATATCAATCAATTCAGATATGTAGACACACACAAAAAAAATCAGTGACTGCAATATTGCCTCTGTGATTTCAGTTTCCACTGGCTTGTGATCAATTCATTGTACTGTAACTATATCTCTCCGTAGCACTAGTCAGGACTCAGGAACAAGTATATAATAGCTATAGTGCTAGTATCCAATCTTATTCACTCAATACTAAACTAGATGGGCACAAATTTAGCAGCCATATCAGCACTAATTTCTGCACAAATGTTGCAGCTACACATATACAGACAGCTTCTCAGCTATAAAGTAAAAAGCAAATTTAACTCAAGCTTATCACATCTCTTTCATCATGGAACCATGCAACCATGTCTTGTTCTTCATCCTAGCTACCGTGTTCCTCACCGTCTCGAACTTCACGAATGGCCATGCTTGTCCAAGTAGTGTTTGCGATAGCTTGGTCAGTGACGACGGCGGCCGCCGCACGTCCTTGGAGTGTTTTCGGGGCGTGGGACGGTGCGCTCGGCCGTCGTCATCGCGGTTCTCGACACGATGGCCAACCCCAGGCACGTCTCGTTCCGTGACGACGGGATGCGGGCCCGGCCTACCACGTGGCAAGGCAGGTGCGACCTCTGGCGCGGAAGACCGTGCAACAAGAAGATCATCGGAGGCCGGACGACGAGCTCCTCCCGCGCCGCCGCCGGGCTGACGGACGGCCATGGCACGCTCACGGCGAGCACAGCGGCGGGGAGCCCCGTCGCCGGCGCCAGCGTTCTGGGCAGCGGCATCCGGCATTGCTCCGCTGGCCCAGCTGGCGGTCTACGAGGTCTGCAGCGGCGGCAACAACGGGAGCTGCGAGGACGCCGACGTGCTCGCCGGCATAGACGCCGCGCTCTCCGACGGCGCGGACGTGCTGTCGCTGTCCCTGGGCGGCGCCTCGAAGCCGTTCCACCACGACCCGGTCGCCATCGGCGCGTTCGCCGCCGTGAAGAAGGGCATCCTCGGCACGTCGTTCGCGGCATCGCTGTCGCACCCATATCCTTGCGCGGGCGGAGCCTGACCGCACCCGGCATCGTCAAGCCCGACATCATCGCCCTCGACATCAACGTCTTCGCCGCGTGGCCGTTCAAGGATGGACCGGGTCAAGGGGAAAACGCAGACGATTTTGGTTCCCTTTGAGATGGCTTATGGTGAAACAGCTTATGACATTTTAATAGTGTTTTTACTGTAGCAACAAGGCTATAAGCCAGTCAAAGCTACAGAAAACCAGCTTATTTCGACTTATGACTGCAGTGAATAGTGTTTCTACTATAGCAATAATACAGAAAAGTACATAAACTGTTGAGGCAAAAACACCAATAAGCTGTGCCAAACGGTCCACTTGTTAGCGATGTCACATTCAACATTCTTTCAGGGACGTCCATGTCGGCGCCTCACCTCAGCGGGATCGCTGCTGTGATCAAGAGCGAGCATCCAGACTCGTCGCCGGCGACAGGGCTCTGCCGGCGATGATCAAGTCTGCGATTATGACGACTGCCGACAAGGGGGCACGTGCCGACGTCAAGCCGATCCTTGACGAGAAGCTCAAGGCCGCCGGGGCTTTCGCAATGGGCGCCAGACATGTCAACCCTTCCAATGCCGCCGACCCGGACCTCGTCTACGACATGGAGGAAGCGCAGTACGTTGCTTACATCTGTGGGCTCGGATACACCGATGAACAGGTGGAGATCATCACGCACGAGAGGGATGCGTGCCGATGTGCGGGGAGGATCACCAGCGCCGAGATGAACTACCCATCCATAGTGCCCCGTTTGGGTGCAGGCAAGATAACGGTGAACCGGACACTTACAAGTGTCGAAAACGCGCATAGCAGGTACACGGTTGAGGTCAATGTTCCGGATTCTGTCACGGTTAAAGTGTCACCCTTGCTGCTTCAGTTTAGAGGGCTGAAAGACAAGAAGAGCTTCACGGTCAGCATGAGTTGGGATGCTATCAAGATGAAACACGTAGAAGGAAGTTCAAAATGGGTCTCAAAAACCCATGCCGTGAGAATTCCCGTTGTACTATACTAAGATCTTGTTTAGGAAACCGAATCCCCACGGGGATCCCTGCCCATTCCCGCGGAAGCCGGCCCCTAACAAAGGCAGCTTGAGGAAGCCAAGCTGCGCGTTTGGAAGCCCATTGCAAGGGAAAGGCCTCACCCGGGTTTGGCCTTTTTCACGGGAGAAATCATCGTCTCGCCCACCCTTCTCGACGGCGACTCGCCCACCCTCCCCGCCGGCGACTTCGACACTACCCCCCACCTGCCCACCTCCTCTGCTCAGCCCGCGAGCACCGTCGTCTCCTCCACTCGTCTGGCCCCTTGCAGTTGCCCTCACTCCCAACAACCGGCTAGAATCCCCTGTCTACTCCCAAAGAGCGGCAGGGGAGCCGACCCCAGCAAGGGAGCGCTCAACAGGGGGACAGGGGTGCAGGGGTCTCTCCCCCCCCCCCCCCCCCTCTCTCTCTCCAAACTAGACCTAAGAGAACTGTTCTGTTGGAGCTTTTTCTAAAGACCTTCATGCATCCCAACGCAGCTTAATTAATTAAACAGCAATTTTTATTAATCTGGATTAATCTCTCGCCCCAGCCTGGCCCTACCACATCCAACCGTCGGATCCAGACAAAAGGAAAATTAAAGAACGCAGACATCCAGTTTCTCAACGTGGTTTAAGTGAGAATAAAGAATAATAATCATGAAAGAGGCTAATCCAGTTTTAAGCATATGCTGCGCTTGTTGTATGGAAGAAAGAACCGTTTGTGCTTTCAACTGATCAAGATCTGTTGTTTTCCTTTTTTTTTTTTTGAGCACAAGTCACTCCTCTTTATTGATTATTGGAAGAGTACATTGTGGGTACACCCTCAGGTGGAATAAGCAACCAGACCTGTCTACAGACAGGGCTGTGCATAGAGCTCCTAGCTAACAAGTGAGCATCCATGTTTGACCTTCGATTTTCATGAACGAACTCAATGGATGTGAAGGATCGTCTTCTAGCTTTAATTTCCTTCACAATTGATCTGTATCTCCCCATACCTGCGCTATGGATACTTCTCACTGCATTTATGCAGTCCGATGCTATTCTTGCCTTCTGGATTAGCAAGTCACTGGCTAAATTAAGTCCTTCTCTGCAAGCAAGAGCTTCAGCTATCTCTGCATCCGTTATTCCCTCAATGACTACGGCAGAGGCTCCTTGGAAGCTTCCACGCTCATCTCGGGCAACTGCCACAACGACTGCAATGGTAGAGCCTTTGGATAGAGCTGCATCCACATTGATCTTCATAATACCCGTTGGAGGGGCAACCCACCTCGGGTAACTTACTTGACCATCCGGTTTCTCCTTCCTTCTTGGCATAGATAGTTCTAGGTCTGAGATAAACCTATCCACGAACAGATGCGTAGACAGTGGATTCTGAAATTCATTCTCATGAATAGCTTTCCTCCGCGCATACCATATGGCCTAGAGAGTGACCAGAACCTGAGTTAGATCCTCATGTTTTAAAGTATTCATGATCTCAACCACCCATCCCCTGGCATCCTGGCTCTGGATATGGCACATAACCTCAGTGAGTTCCTATTTCTCTAGCACCCATACACATCTTGACATATTGCAGTCAAGCAAAGAGTGCTTCCAAGAGTCTTCGGTTCCACATATAAGGCAGCGACTATTCATAGCCATATTCCTGTGGTGCCGCACATCAGCAGTGGGGATGGAGTGGTGTGCAAGCCTCCACAAAAACACCCTAATCTTTGAAGGTACATCCACTTTCCACAGCTGTGCCCATTCCTTGTGATCTGCTCCCACGTCTGAACGACCAGAGATATGTTCGAACCATGCCGTTCTCTTCTCCTTATTGTGTACTAGCATCCTGTATGCCGAGCGTACTGAGAAAATCTCAGTTCGTTCGTAGTGCCATGCCCAAAAATCATTGCCTCCATCTGTGTTTAATGGGATGTTTTCGATGATCTCCTTGTCCATAGGATTGAAAAACAGACTCAGTCTGTGTCGATCCCATGTCCTTGTGGCAGCATCTATGATCTCGCTGACCATGAGCGGGGGGTTAGCTCTAGAGCAGCAGACCGGCCTCAACAATCCATCCCGCGGAATCCAATTCATAGTCCATATTTCTGTCGAGGTACCAGTGTCGATTCTTCGGATGGGACCTTCCCTTAGAACTTCCTTGCCGTCCCACATCGCCCTCTGTCGATGATACATACCATCGGTATACTTCACATATAAGTAAAGTAAAGTAGACTCTTAAATATGTATAGTAGACCCACTAGAACTCCGTCATGTAACCCTGTCCTCCCGAATATATAAGGCGGGGCAGTGGTCTCCCTCAAGGGACATCGGTCATAACATAGAACTAGACATCATCGTCTAGGTCTATCCTCCTCGTCTAGATCTATGATCTAGACATATCAATATAAATACCACAGAACACAGGACGTAGGGTTATTATCCTATAGGAGGCCTGAACCTGTCTAAATCAACGTCTTGTGTTACCATCGTCTCTCGATCTCGCGCATACTCCTATTCTACATATAAATCCTCATAGGTGAACTACCTATGTCTATTGCCGAGAATAAATCTCAACATTTACGCTGTCCGTGGGGATTGACGCGGCGATTGGCTTGTCGAGTTTGATGGCCTCAATTTACCTTAAGATTTGATCGCGATCTGACCGGCGTTGAAACGCACAAGTCATCGCATCTTCATCAAGCTGCTCCCAGCCAAGTTGATGGCAGACTCTACTGTTTCTTGCAAGACGAGAACTCGGTGAGGCTCCCGTACTAGGAGTCAGCAAGTTACTGGTCGTGGCATGCAAGATTGTGGCACATGATTATGCAAAGATGTTGGCCGATTGCACCTCAAGTCAGCAAGTTCACCCGTCAAGCCGAGAGAAGTCGGCGTATATTTGTGGAGTCCTGGCCGTATACGGAGGCCAAGTCCGAGTTGATTATAGCAGAACAAACCATCAGCTTTGTGCAGGTTGACTCGGAGTCAGTTGAAAGTGAAAGGACCGAGTGACCGAGAGGGGGAGGGGGTAAATTGGAAACTCGCACTATTTACCAAATTCGCCAATTTCTAAAACTGACCACTCAAAACAACTTCTACATAATTCTAGTGATGATCACACTAGCAAGATAATGAATCTATGAAAGGAACTACAACCTAAATCATAGTAGTAGATCACATAGGACAATATAACTCATATGCAAGCTAGTGATAAAGATACGCGAAAGCAAACAACAAGCTAACAAAGGAACCTACTCATGCAACGCTACAAGATAAGAAACTAGAGCACACAAGCATGAGTAGTACAATACATACAATTATGATCAATTAAACCAAAGCAACTCCTATACATGCTAGTGATCAAGTATGAAGGCTAAGCACTACTAGCAAGTAAAGAAGCCTATTCATGCAAGTCTACAAGGTAGTCAACTAGAGCAAGATAAGCACACAAGCATGAATAGCACTGTATGTAAATGCGGAAAGTAAAGCATCATAGTAAGGAGTAGAATAAGAGATGGGGCTCATGATTTTTTTCTGAGATCTCAGAAGGATGGCGCCTTCCCCTATTCCTCATTGGACCACTCCCGCCTGAGTCCCGGTCCCTCCCGCCACCGATGTGGAGTTCTCTCCCATGAGCCCGCAATCACTCCGGAAGTGAAGACACGGTGCGCGTCACCGCTACCATCATGGCACAAGCTCGCCTCCCTCGAGAACTTGCCGGACTCCCCGAGCCGACACGGGCGCTCACTATTGATGCCCCTTTCACCGGCGGGCTCAAACCGTGTACAAACGTGTGATGGCCTTCACAACCAAACACGATAGGCTCGATCACCGACACATAACCGGTCTAGGTCTCACCATAGACCAAGAGTAACAACCTAGATCACACCCTCAAGTACACCCTAGCCTTAGATGTGCAAGATGCTCTAGTTACTCTCCTCTAGCACTCTCAAGATATGCAATATCTCCTCCTAGTGCTCTCCTCTATTCCTCTTGGACCTTACCAAATGCTCTCAGGTATTCCATTGGCCAAGAGAGGTCTCTAAGACCCCAGCAACGAAGTTATATAGGCTTCCAACCTCTAACTAGCCGTTGTTCCATGAAATCAGCTTTCTGGACCTACTGACCCCTCTGTCCGGTCACTATGTCCAGAAGCTAAAACTTGTCGTCTTCGCTTGACTTCGTTTTCCGGCTTCTCTGAACAGCTCCTTGGCTTCTCCACTGTCACCTAGTGCATGTGATTTCACCGAGCAACCTTGCACATCACCGACTAGACATGACCTAAGAGAAATGACCTTGACCCCCTTGATAGTCCGATTTTTCCTATGGACTCAAAGCCCTAACAACTAGACAAATGTTTTCAACACTTGCTCCATAGCTTGTCCTCAGCTTTGATCCATCTCCATCAACCCTTGGACTCCATCAAGCTCACAGGCCTCCATGCTTGCGGTCATTGTCATCAATCGCCAAGGCCGCCATCAACAATCATCATAGAGTAGAAGAGGTTTCCTATACGAACAACACTGGTATAGACATTAGTCATATTTCATGTTTGTCATTCATCACCAAAACATCATACCTTGGGGTGACCTCAATGGTCATGATCCTTATAATCTCCCCTTTTTTGGTGATGGATGACAACCACTACTTATGATGATCCAAAACGGACAAGCAATAAGGAACCAAAGGAAAAGAGTGGATTGAAAAGATTACCTTGGTCCTTACCTTGATAGTAGTCTCCTCCTTGGAATGTGCTAGGTGTTGAGGGAGAACTACCCAATCACGTAGGGCACTTGATATCTATCTTGAGTCAAATTTTGCGCTCGTCTTGGTGTCATGATTGATGATCTTGTCGAAGTAGACACGCACCAAGGACATAGATGTTCATGTCGGTGTAGGTGTTCATTGTTGTTGTAGATATGCACCATTGTTGTTCTTCTCCATATTGGTGTAGATGTTCATCTTGTCATGATCTTCATATGTACTCTAAGTGACCATGCACCATTGTCTTGATCGTCTTTATTTGATCTTCTTATTTTTCTCTATCTTTCCTTCTCCTCTTGACTTAGCTTTCGGATCTTTATGTTCTTCTCCCCCTTTGTATTAGCGATCTAGACTTGGCTTTTGGATCTTCATATCCTTCTTCCCCTTTATCACCTATCACCAAAAACCAAAGACAAACACAAGAGAACCAAGGAGCAAATAATAAACTGCAAGAGTAAGAAACTCCCTCTTTCATGGTGCTTCTCCTTAGTCACAATGGTGTTCCACCATAGCTCCCCCTACACACATGACTCAACAAAAAAAAATTCTCAAGTACGAAATGGTTAGTCATTTGTGTGATGGGAATGTATGAGCCACTTGTCTTTGAGCCGCGCGAGTAGATTTAACCTCGGAGCTCATTTAAACATGACTCAATGGGCATGAAGCACAAAGATCACTATATGATCATCTAGAAGGTCATGTACTTACATCGTAAATAAGCAACTCCCCCTAGAAACATGCTTGGGAGCATGTAAGGTATCACAATGCAAAATGCATGAGTGCAAATAATGCAAATTCAAATGCAACAAGTACACAAATGCATGATGTGATGCTAAAGGAAAGAGAGAGAAAGGCTACAAACCAAAATGCCAACGACGAGTTGTTCCCTTCTTGAGCTTACTCACAGTGGACCATTCTTCAAAGCCTTGGGCACACCATGAACCACCATCCCAAGCTTAACCCACGTCCATTGCTATCTCAAGGAGGTCCGAAGTTGACCTACAAGCAAAGAGAAACAAGCACAAAATAAAGACAACAAACAAAACAAACAAGACTATGCATATTTACAAGAGACAAGCTTTAGGGTTACTCATGTGAAGTTTGAAAGATCGAGAACATTGAGTTCTCCCCTTAGCTTGTTGAAGGTCTTCTCGTCGAGTGGCTTGGTGAAGATATCCGCCAATTGTTCATGAGTCCGCACACTCACCAGCTCAATATCCTTCTTCTCAATATGGTCTCTTATGAAATGATGCTTGACTTGAATATGCTTTGCATGACCATGATCTCCAGTTTTGAGAGCCATTTTGATTGTTGCTTCACTATCATAATATAATGACATTTGAGTAAAGTTGAGGCCATAATATGAGAGAGTTTGTCTCATATAGAGAAGTTGTGCACAGCAAGCTTCCGCTGCCATATACTCCGCTTCGACTGTAGATAGAGCCACCGAGTTTTGCTTCGTTGAGCTCCAAGGTACTAGAGATCTTCCAAAAAATTGGCAAACTCCTGATGTACTCTTCCTATTCACTTTGCATCCTGCGAAGTCCGAGTCCGAATACCCAAGAAACTCAAAGCTTGTTCCTCTAGGATACCATAGTTCCATGGTAGGTGTGTACTTGAGGTATCTAAGAATCCTCTTCACGGCCTTCAAGTGAGACTCCTTCGGATTTGCTTGATAGCGTGCACACAAGCACACACTAAACATGATGTCCAGTCTTGAGACGGTGAGATAGAGTAAGGACCCAATCATTGATCTATAGGGCTTGGGGTTCACCGGTTTACCCTTTGCATCATCATCCAAGGATTTGCTTGTCACCATAGAAGTGTGCAAAGGCTTGCAATTCTCCATGTTGAATCTCTTGAGAAGATCCTTGGTGTACTTCTCTTGATAGATGAAGTTCCCTTCTCTCAATTGTTTGACTTGAAAACCAAGGAACACATGCAACTCTCCAATCATTGACATTTGAAATTCCCTTGCTATCATCTCCCGAAACTCTTCGTTGAACTTCTCATTGGTTGACCCATAGATGATATCATCCACATAGATTTGGCACACAAAGATTCCTTCCCAACATGTCTTGTAAACAAGGTGCTATTAATGCTTTCAATCTTGAAACCATTATTGAGAAGAAAGTTCCTCAAGTGTTCATACCATGTCCTTAGTGCTTGCTTGAGGCCATAGAGAGCTTTCTTCAATTTGTACACATGTCTTGGATGTTTAGGGTCCTCAAACCCCGAAAGTTGTTCCACATAGACTTTCTCATTGATCTCTCCATTCAAGAAGGCACTTTTGATATTCATTTGAAAGAGCTTGAAGCCATTGTGTGATGCATAAGCAAGTAAGATCCGAATAGCTTCAAGATGGGCCATGGGAGCAAAGGTTTCTTCAAAGTCAATGCCCGGCACTTGAGAATATCCCTTAGCCACTAGGTGAGCCTTGTTCTTGACAATTGCTCCTTTCTCATCTTGCTTGTTCTTGAAGACCCACTTGGTGCCAACCACATTATGATTCTTGGGTCTCTCAACCAATTTCCATATCTTGCACCTCTGAAAGTTGTTCAACTCTTCTTGCATAGCTATTACCTATTTGTGATCATCCACAGCTTCATCAATGGTAGTGGGCTCAATCATAGAGATGAAAGAGAAGTTCTCAATTGCAACATTTGCCTCATCATCATTTTCTTCACTCACATAGTTGGGCTTGTATTGATTTCTCCTTGAGATGGACTCCCAATGATCAAGTCATGTGAGTGATCCTTGTTGATTGATGTGAACAAGGGTTTCCGATCTTCCGAAAGGTTCCTGGTAAGTTGATTTGGTCGGAGGCGACACACAAATCGATCCGGCTTCAGAACAGCACGTTCTAAACCCGCAACCGCAGCACGACGTCTCCTCTGGTTATCAACCGTCCAGAGACGATTGACCTCATCGAGAAGGCTAATACCTGCCTGCGAATCAAGAACACAAGCAGGAACAACGAAGAATGCAACACAATTGCAGATGTATGATTAAACTCTCGAAGTTGGGGTCTCACAAACCGATGAACGGCGACACTGTTTATGAACAGAATTGATCTAAGCAAAACCCAAACCCTAATGAAGAGGCGGCGGCTGTATATGAGGACCCTAGGATCGTGCAAGACCCCCTGGACGCAGCCCTAAGTGGGCTCAACTCCATACATGGCCCAAAGACCGATTACGGTGTCACAGCACCAGGACAGATTCTGGAAGTCGAATTGTTTTGGCGATTGCCGACGGCTCGGGACGAATTTTGACATGGGACCAGTTGGGTTGGAAAGGGCTTTTCGTTATCTTTCCAGGCATATATAGAACGTCCAAATCCGAGTCCGTATGTATTCTGGGCATCCGTTTTAGTGCAGACTGGTCCTGGGCTCCGAAACAGACTCGAAGCCGGATTTGATTGGGCCTCCACCTTGGCTTGGACGTCATTGCTGGCCCATCACGTCTCCAATAACCTCCCCAGCTATCTCATCATCATCTCCATGGTTTTTAACAACAATTAATTCATTAGGTAGTAATCTATTCTCAAAATCACATAAAGGAATCATTAGGAACAAGCTCACCCGTAAATTCAGTTGTCGCGCATGAACTTGTATTTTGGTTGGCGGAGTGCTGGGTGTATCCATAAGGGTGATGTCCTCATCATTCTCCCCCTTTTGAATTAGAGTCGTCCTCGACTCGATCCCATCTCTTTCTCCCAATAGTGGTCTCAAATCTGAAATATAAAATATAGAACTATTCCCAAACTTGGAATGCACCTCGCGTTTATATGTGTTATGAAAATTATCATCACAATGTGAAACCATAATAGAAGGCATGCCATGCAAATTAATGACCTCTTTAAAAACTTGCTCAGCAATATGAACGTCATTCTCACTCTTATGACAAGATGGAAAATGTGTGATCTTAAAAACACTAGAAAAAAATGACATGATATGGTAATTGTTATTGCAGTTTTCTAGTTCATCATTTGGTTGTACAACACAAGGAGTATTCATGTTTGAGCAAATATAAACTTTATGCACCATAAATACACCTCTATGATCATAGTTTCCTATAGCATAAAATTTGTTTCTTGTTAGTAAAGGCAATTCAGTTTGAGAAAAGATTTGCTTCTCCACGGTATTTAGATCACAAAGAACATCAAATTCAATATAACCCAAAATATTTAGACAAGACAATAATTTCTGCTCATTCTTTTCACATGTTATTAAAATCAAATGTTTTATTTCAGCACTAGTAGGTGAATCATAAGCAAAAACATTAATCTTGTTCATTTGTTGTGGCAAAGGTATAAGTGAAGCAGTGGCACACAACTCCTCTTTATCACAAGGATCAGTAGATAAATCAACTTGTGGCAAAGGCAAATCAAGACAAGGTTCCAATACAACAAGATTATTGGAACAATTCATCACATCAAGAAAGCTCTTACCTAAAACAACAACATGTTCTTCATCTTTCACACTATCCTCTTCTTTGTGTAGAACCTGAAATGTATTAGTTGCAACAAGAGGCAAGGAAATATGTTCATCATCTAATTTAGATTTTGATGTAAGTGTTGCAACATTTGAAGTAGTCCATTCTTTCCTAAATGGTTCATTCTTTCTTCTCTCAAGTCTTTGTTGATCCTCTTCTAAAATTTCAGCAGCAGACATAGGTTTAAGAGTAACTCTTCTACCATTGTATTTAAATGAATAGGTATTAGCAATGGTATTGTGCAAAGCATTATTTCTAGAAATCCAAGGCTTACTCAATAACAAATGACACGCTTGCATAGGCACTATATCAAAATCTGCACAATCCTTATAAGAACCAATAAAAAATTTAATGCGTGTAATTTTATCTACCTTTATCTTACCACAAGAATTTACCCATTGGATGTAGTATGGACAGGGGTGTGGCTGTGTGGTCAAGCCGAGCTTCTCGACCAATTCCAAGCTTGCGATGTTGTTGCTACTCTCTCCATCAATGATGACACGACAACGTCGATCCTTCATAACAAAGTGAGTCTGAAACAAGTTGTTCATTTGATTTTGCTCTACCTTCTCTATTTGAGAACTAAACACTCATTGTGCTACAACACTTGTATCAAAATCATTTGACACCATCGACTCATCACCATCGGTGTTGTAACCTGTCATTGTTAATAGAAAACAAGAAAACACACAAGAGTATATTTTCCTATCACCACTGTTTGATCACGGTGGAAACTCTCAACAAGCAAATGACAGCACCTAACTGAGTTCTTACAAGATTCTTAGTAGCAAAACAGAGGATACCTTGGAGAGTGTGATCCGACGATTGCGAGGGTCCAAAGTTCTGTGCCTATTCAGAAGGATATATGTGGAGCTAGGTAGGCAATTTATAGTAGCAAGGATTAGCAAAATTTCAATTCAAAAATTGCAAAACTGAATAATAGTCCCAAGCTAGTCTATGTCACTAGGCTAAACTTGTCTCGGACCTAGTTCAAGCAAGCAAGCAAATGGCTCAATAAAGGACACAAAGGCTGCAAGCAATTCTGAATTTTTTTCTCTTCTCCTTTCGTTTTTTTTCTTTTGTTATAGGTGCGGCTTTTTCTTCTTATTTTTTTTTCAGCACCTCTTTGCCTTTTACTTCTTTCATGATTTTTTTGACATAGAACTGCAGCAAGAGTTGCGAACTTTATAGCATAAAGAAAAAATCTAAACTTTCTTTTTTGCACTCTTTACGTAAGGAATAGATGTACATGTAGAACTGAACCGACAATTCTCATATGCAACAACGTGCAGCAATCTCTTGACTCAAGGAACAACGTGCAACAGAAAATATTCTAAGTTTCTTTTGCACACAAAAAATAGAAGGCTAGATGTTAAATAAATATTTAGTGCAAATAATTCCAGTAGTACTATTCTCTCAATGTGTGCAACAATCTGATTTTTTTTTCTTGATTGTCTATGAACAAGGACACACACGACTCAAACAAGACCAAAGAACAAGTACTAGAGCAACAACACAATGACCTTGTAGGGACTAAAATTCAGAGAAGCAAACTAAACTGAAAATTGCAAGGCACAAGGGGGGTGTAGGACAGTGGAAACACGACGAACAAATATTTTTGTAGGGTAATTTTCTGGACTCTAGGATTGAACAAAATAACAAGAATAATGGTGTATCTGAAGCTCTGATACCACTTGATGTGAACAAGGGTTCTCGATCTTCCGAAAGGTTCCTGGTAAGTTGATTTGGTCGGAGGCGACACACAAATCGATCCGGCTTCAGAACAACACGTTCTAAACCCCGCAATCGCAGCACGACGTCTCCTCACGATTGACCTCGCCGAGAAGGCTAATCCCTGCCTGCGAATCAAGAACACAAGCAAGAACAACAAAGAATGCAACACAATTGCAGATGTATGATTAAACTCTCGAAGTTGGGGTCTCACAAACCGATGAACGGCGACACTGTTTATGAACAGAATTGATCTAAGCAAAACCCAAACCCTAATGAAGAGGCGGCAGCTGTATATGAGGACTCTAGGGTCGTGCAAGACCCCCTGGATGCAGCCCTAAGTGGGCTCAACTCCATACATGGCCCAAAGGCCGATTACGGTGTTGCAGCACCAGGACAGATTCTGGAAGTCGAATTGTTTCGGCTATTGCCGACGGCTCGGTACGAATTTTGACATGGGACCAGTTGGGTTGGAAAGGGCTTTTCATTATCTTTCCAGGCATATATAGAATGTCCAAATCCGAGTCCGTATGCGTCTTGGGCATCCGTTTTAGTGCAGACTGGTCCTGGGCTCCAAAACAGACTCGAAGTCGGTTTTGATTGGGCCTCCACCTTGGCTTGGACGTCATTGCTGGCCCATCACGTCTCCAATCACCTCCCCAGCTATCTCATCATCATCTCCATGGTTTCTAACAATAATTAATTCATTAGGTAGCAATTTATTCTTAAAATCACATAAAGGAATCATTAAGAACAAGCTCACCCGTAAATTCAGTTGTCGCGCATGAACTTGTATTTTGGTTGGCGGAGTGCTGGGTGTATCCATAAGGGTGATGTCCTCATCATTGATGGCCTTGGGTCTAGCATGGTGTTTTTCTTGAGTGGGAGGGAGCTCTAGGTGAAGTATCTTGTGCATCATAGATTGCTCGCTCTCTTGAGATATGAGTATCTTGAATTCTTAGTGAAGTGGGAGAATCACTCAAATGATTTGTTGTTTTGGAGCTAGAGCTTGGTGAGGATGTTGGTCTGTTGTGTGAAGAGCTTGGAGAAGTGACTCGATGTGAAGTATGTGGGGAGGATTGGGGCTCACTTCTCTCTTGAGTTCTCTCATGGGTAGGTGGATGCATCCTCAATGAATCTTGGGAGGAGCTAGTGGGAGAGACAATGGTATCTTGGTTTGGTTCTTGCACCTCAGAAGAAGAGGTTGGTTGAGGTGGTGAAGTTGAGGTGTGACACTCCTAGTGTCATAAAGGTTCCAAGAACAACACCTTAGTCATCACAAGAGCCTAACACTAAGAATTTGAACTGAAATAACCAATTTGAACCAAATTCAAACAAATTTGAATGACACTTATACTACAAGTCCCAACTTTTCAATGTAAGTCACCACTGCCAAAACTATATGTTGTTAGTCATGGTCAAATATAATTTTGAGGATTTTCTCAGATTTTTATTCCATTAATAGATGCCCCAAATAAATGGTAGATTGGTCAAAAACTAGCTCTATTCACAAAATTCCTAATTAAATCTTATCGAGAACTGATGGTAGTTAGTATTTTTAAAACATCCAGCATATTATGGGGAGCCTGCCCTATTTTTAGTTTAATTTTACCAACTCTAGATTAATTCACACAAAAAGATTAAATGTAGCCGGCTATCGGGGTAGGAAAAATAAAAGAAAAAGAAAACTCCTTGTGGGACCCACCTGTCGGCGACTTCAAACAAACACACCGGCTCCTCCCCGCGCTCCCGCCTGCCAGTATGCCTCGTGGGCGCCGTCGGCTCGGCATCAGCCGCGCCCACGGATCGACGCCCCCACCCTGTTCCGACATCCCCTCTGTCGCCCCCGCGGTCCGAACACCCCCGTGCCCATTCTCTCTTTGGCGCACGACTCCTATTCTCTGCTCTCTCTTTCCGCCGAGGCGCTCGCCATCGCCGCCGCGCGAGCCCCGGCGCCCGGCCGCTGCACCGCCTCTCCGCCCCTGCCGTGAGCACCGCAAGCTTCGTGCCACCACCCTGGTGCTCCCCGCGGAGCTGCCGTCTTCTTTCCCCCTCCAAGTCTCCGGCAATCGACCTCTTCTTCCCCGCGTCCGACCGCCGCTCCTCCGCATCGCCCACACTCCCTGGTGAGCATCGACCCAATTCCTTTGACATGCAGCGAGCTCTTGGCTTCACGTACCTCTCCGACCTCACTCGGCTCGCCCAAGCACAGGACCCCCGCCGGAACGCCACCGCCGACCGTCGGAGTTCCACCTCGTCATCGCCGCACCTGTCTGGTGAGCCATTTCTTCTCCTTTCGCGCGCCGCATGTTCGCTGGGACCCACTGGTTGCTATCCCGGCAATGCTGCCGCAGCTGCCACCCCAGCCGGCCACCGTGCTCGCACCGCCGCACGTGGCCCGCGCTGCCGCGTGCGCGCTCGGCTCAGCCGAGCTAGCCAATGGCCAGGATGGCCACTGGGCTGCAATGGCCTTTGGGCCTAGCCTCGCTCTCGGGCCGCATTTGGCCCGAGGACGCCCCCGCGCGCGCGCTCGGCCGATGGGCCGCGCGAGATTCACCCCGTTGGGCTGTCTGGATGCGGCCCGCGTAATCAAAATTCGATTTTCTTGTTTTATTCATTTCTAGAAAGGGGTAAAACTTGTAAAATGCATAGTAAAGTAAATAATAGGGACTTTGAAGCAAAATAAATTTTGTTAGCTTTGTTTGTATCAGTACTAGTGGGGAAAAATGCTAAATCACATTGCTTGTTAGTTTTATTTTTAGGATTAAATTATGTGATAAAAACCATTATAAATTCATAACTAATTATGGGGAGCTGATAAAATCTTGAAACTTTGCCACCAAATGGGTTTTTCAGTTTCTAGTCTCCCTAGAAAATGTCATAGTGTGAGTCTCTGTATATTAGCTGTAAATTATTTAACATGTTGTTCCTTATGATAATTAATTAAAATTATTGGCTTGGTCCAGGAGAGTGAAACTTGGCCAATAAATCACTCCTAGTATAATCTAACCATATTAAATCACCCCTGCTCATTTGATGATCAGAACCGTGTCAACTTAATAAATTGTGTCTCCAGTGCAATATTACCCGTTAATATATATATGGTTCCACCTTAGGGCTGCTTAATGGGTACTTAGTACTTTACGAGGGTTGTGCTCGATACACTAAAACATTAATTAAATAGCACCTACTGGTCATGGACATCACTTATGTAGCTTAACCCCGGCCGACACATACACACCGTACCTTGGTACGACATCGTCACGGTTAAATACTGGGGTCCATGAAGGAAATACACGAAATGCTCTCACCCGGTGCCTCCGCTAAATACGCTACATTGCTGCACTAATTAACACACCCTGCACACTTCCATGAGAAATGGTGTACATTAACGTATTTATTGAGGAAGTGTCATGAATCTTCTCTCATAAGCATCATCTTTTATATCATATAGATCACGCAGTGAACCACGTGGAGACGGGACCGGAGCAGGATCCAGAAGGAGCCGGAGGTGCCGTAGCTGAGCAAGAGCAGAACCAAGGCAAGCCCCGGTGCATTATCCCCGTTTTAAATTTTTGCTCTATCACTAGCTAGGGATGTAGGCTTGACTGTGCATTAAGTGATAGGAGTTGGTTGAAACCCTAGCGTGCAGTAGGTTCCTCCTTCCAGATAATTAGCCTTAGGTCGGTAGTCGCTCTGCTTAATTTAGGATGACTACTCATCGAGTGGTATGGAGACCACTCGTAGACAGGAAATATTATCACTGGGGAATGGTGCCGGTTGAAGGATAGTGCAGATGGAATCACAATGAAGACCGGACGGGCAACTAGGTGGAAAGGAAAGGACAGCTTGTCTTCAAGGAGGTAGCCCCGTGCGAGTCACCTAAGGCTACGCCTCGTGTCCGGCCCATGGGATCTAGTTTGAACGTACTGTTTGCATGCTGGAGATATGGGCCCAGTAAACCGAGGTAGCTACGATTACTGCCTGGTCGGAAGATAGCCTTCTCCCTTCTTTGGCGGAACTGGGGCAGAGAGGAGGGGAGCAATCCACCCACGGAAGGCGGCATGGGGCGCATCGTGTTGGGGGACCCTTCTCGGGGGAGTCTGGACCCGGAAGACCCTGCGGTACCGTAAGCGAAAGGTTGCTCCATGCGGCTTTCAGAAAGCGCGTATGGGTCGTGCAAGTAGGTTTCTCCTGCAGGATGTAAATCGATTCGAGTCGCTGCCCCTCACAGTAACGAGTACCACTTGATCGCTGCTCCGGAACAGTGTCGGAAGCCATTAAGATGATAAGTGGATTTAATACTTATGTTTGGAATTATTAAGATTGTATTGCAACCATGATTGTTATAGCTTTAGTGTAAACTAAATTTATGATTATTCCGCATGACAACTTAACTTGATGCTAAAACTTGAAAAATAAGGATCCACTCTTAGGCTGGTTTTCTGGCAATATAAATCCTATCCCTAGCCTTTGCATGTCTAGGCGTCAGCTGTAGATGGCCATTTTGACGGGTCAGTCTTGCTGAGTAAATTAGTTACTCAGGGCGTAGCTCTATGTGGTTTTCAGATGACCAGGGCGGAGACTGCCACTGCGGTGGAAGATTCCACTGGGAGGGCCAGCGCCCAGTCTGTTGGAACATCGAGTGGGAACTATGCACGAATGAAGACGAGGAGTAGTTCCTTGCTTGCCGGTACGGTGCCTGGGCAAGGCACCTATTATGGCCGGGTTGTTCCCTGTGTGTCGCCGTGAGAGGGTGACTGTATCTTGTCTATTTCGTCGAATTGGTGAACCAATGTTGAACAATTCGCTTCCGTAATTTACTTCTAACAAAACTCTGATTTGTAATATGACTTTGGATTTATATAAAACTCTATTCCCCACCTATGCTCTTGTTGCAATTATATTTTTCTATCATGTGTTGTACTATTGGGCGTCACAGCGCGTGTCGCCACTCGAGGAACATCCTAGAACGGAGTCGTCTCCGTGGTAAAGCGGTTTCGTGATAGCATGGTATCAGAGCCATCTCGGGAATAATGCAATATTCAAAGACATATTTTTGAAAACCCCGTAACGATCGTGCGAGGACGTGTCCAATAGGATATTATTAGTTATGATTCTAGGTGGCAAAGCTAACTGTAAGAGGTTGTTTGTTTAAATACTGCATCTACGGCATCGTCAACGCAGGTATGTGTCCCGCCCAGTGGACTGTAACATGGGAAGCTAGCACATTGGTGTGAACGCGGGCTGATTGCGTAAAATATCAGTGTCCTGCCCTAGGACAATAATAAGGGATAATTTTCGGCTCGTTTCTTTTGATTTGATGTATTGTTTCTGGAATGAATCTTCTGTAGGTACGCTAACCACGATTCTCGTAAGAAACAAGTAGCATACGACTAACTTGAGAGATCGATTGCCACCGACTATACGTATGGTCCTATTCGTGACCAAATTTTATTTTGTGAGGACGGGTAGGCCGAAGTCATATGCATACATGAAAAACATTAAAAAGGCATCAAGACATTGACACGAAACTGAAATTTCAGCAGAAATGTCGTCCACAAAAAAATCAATACCTTCTCACTCGTGAGTCAAAAGCATGCAAATAAACACTATTGAAATCACGAATGAACTCTCTGTACATCCAGCAAGAAAAACTTGGTTTAAGAATTACCGGACAATACCATTTTTAGCCGTCCGAGTCAGCACGTCGAACTCGGGTTAATCTAAAATCCAGATTTTTAACCTATCGGGTAAAATTCATAACTCGTGATTTCCACATCGGATGGGGATGAGCAAGAACTCATTGGAAAGGTGGTGAAAAACCCTACCACCTTAGTATTCAATCACTGTCCATAATCCATAAGTAAGATCGCCTGAAAGCTCGACGAAGTGGTTGTTGTACCCTAGGACAGAACATACCATCCAGCGAAGTAACCGAATTCCCCTCTAGATTATATAACCACCTGCGGTGGCTAGATTCTGCGTATCACTCATCGCATCATATTGTTTTATTTTGACTTGCACTCTCTGCGTTGGAACAAGTACTCACTATTGGGGTTTATGTTCTAGATGGACGAGCACGGGTTTGAGATGTTCCAGCACAATGGGTGGCATTACACCACCAGTCTTCACCACCATGGCTTTCCCACTCTCCCGTGGGAGATGCTGCGCGCCTTGGGCTACGAGGAGCAGCCTTCGTACCGTGGGCGTGAGACCCGCCGCCACGGTGTGCCTTTTGCAGAGGTGCATCTCGACGTCTCTCCACACCCGCGCAACCCCGACTTGGCAGGTACGGAGAGCACAGTCACGGCTGGGAGCCTCAGGGAGGGCCTGGAGAGAGTCGCCCACTGGGCTCTCACTCACTTCTGTGGGCGCAACGTAGCAGCGCTCTCGGGGACTCCGTTCGAGATGATTCCCATTTGGCACCAGGCCACCCACGTTCAGCTCAACCACTGAGCCCATGGAGGCGGAGAATTTTCTTCGCATGCTCGAGTCCAAATTTGGGCTCCTTAACTGCACGCCTGTGCAGTGCAGAAGACGTTGTTCGCCGCGCAGCAACTGCATGGTGCAGCTGGGGCATGGTGGGCCAACCATGTCACCTCTGTGGGAGCGGACCAGCAGATTACGTGGGACGAATTCAAAGATGTGTTCCATGCTCACTACATCCCTGTGGGGCTCGTCCGCAGGAAGGCGCGTGAATTCGCCGCACTAAAGCAGGGCAACCGCAGCGTCGAGGAATACTGCAAAGAGTTCAACCGGTTGGCGCTATACGCCCCGGAACAAGTTGACACCCCCGCCAAGCACAAGGACCGTTTCTTGGAGGGGCTTAGTGCAGAGCTACAGGACCGTCTCAACCTTAACATGGGCGGCTCATTCGCTGAGTTCGTCAACAACGCTATTGTCGCGGAAGACGGGTATCGCAAGGTGATGGCAGAACGGAAGCGGTCCGCAGGTGCTATGGGGCCATCCAGTGGACCCCCGTAGAAGTTTCGCATGGTGTACACCACCCCGTCGAGACAGAGGTACCGTTCTGCCCCCGTGTCGGCACCTGTTGTGCGCCCGCCTCAGCCAGCACAGCAGCGACCCCCGGCACACCGTCAGCAGTAGAGCCAAGGTGGGTTTCGCCCACCACAGCAGCCGAACGCTCAAACTAGACCTTTTCCCTATTAGAACTATGGTCGTCTAGGGCACTTCTCGAGGGAGTGCCTGCACCCCAAGAAGAGCACTGGCCAGAAGCCGCCAAGGAACAACAATAGCGGCAACAACAACCACAACAACCGAGGGCCAGTTCGTGCTAGGCGAGTGAACAACACCACCGTGGAGGAGATTTCAGAGAACAGCCCCATCCACACTGGTATGTTCTCTGCTCGAGGCCACCCCGCACTAGTTCTGTTTGATTCGGGAGCATCACATAGCTTTTTTAGTGGGTTTTTTGTTGATAAGTACCGGCTGCCTCGCACCCTTATGAAAGCACGATACACCATTAGATCAGCTGGTGGACAAACCCCTGCTCTATATGAAATTGAGAAACTCCCAATAACCCTAGGAGCAAAAGTCTACCCTACCAAGTGCATGGTCTTAGAGGGGTGCAACATTGACATTATTCTGGGCATGTCGTGGATGAGGCAACATAAAGCTATATTAGACATAGACGCCTACACTGTACACCTAAACTCTCCCACCCATGGTAGCGTAAGCTTCCGGGTACGACCTCCCCAACTGGCCGCACCAAGCATTCACCACACCACCGCCGGGCAGATAAGAGATATTCCAGTGGTTAGAGAATTTCCGGACGTATTCCCTGACAATCTTCCTGGACTTCCACCGGATCGGGACGTTGAGTTCAAGATTGAGCTTCAGCCAGGGACGGCACCTATATCCAAAAGGCCGTATAAGATGGCGCCTAAGGAACTAGCTAAGTTAAAAGAGCAGCTAAAGGAGCTGCTGGATAAGGGATTCATTCGACCAAGTTCTTCACCTTGGGGTTGTCCGGCACTATTCATGAAAAAGAAAGATGAGACCTTGAGGCTATGTGTAGATTACCAACCCCTCAATGCAGTGACTGTCAAGAACAAATACCCACTGCCTCGTATTGACATTCTCTTTGACCAGTTGATAGGAGCTAAGGTTTTCTCCAAGATTGATCTCCGGTCTGGATACCACCAAATTAAAATCCGTGCCGAAGATGTTACCAAGACAGCATTTTCTACCCGATACGGACTATATGAGTATTTAGTGATGTCGTTTGGATTGACAAACGCACCGGCACACTTCATGTATCTCATGAACTCGGTGTTCATGCCTGAGTTGGACAAGTTTGTGGTGGTGTTCATTGACGACATCCTAGTCTACTCGAAATCAGAGGAAGAACATGTAAAGCATCTCCGTGTTGTATTATAAAGGTTAAGGGAGCACCAGCTATATGCTAAGTTTAGCAAGTGCGAGTTTTGGTTGAAGCAAGTACCATTTTTAGGCCATATTGTCTCGGAAGAAGGCATCGCGGTAGATCCCAGCAAGGTAAGCGATGTACTGAATTGGAAGACACCGAAGACCGTATTTCATATACGTAGTTTTCTGGGATTAGCTGGTTACTACCGCCGTTTCATTCCTAATTTCTCCAAAATTGTGAAGCCCATGACCGAGTTGCTTAAGAAGGGCAAGAAATTCATATGGGGTGAAGGCTGTGAAACTGCTTTTCAAACCTTGAAGAAACACCTGACCACGGCCCCAGTATTAGCTCAACCGGACCTGGGGAAACCGTTCGATGTCTATTGTGACACTTCAGGTATTGTATTGGGATGCGTGCTCATGCAAGATGGGAGAGTTATTGCTTATGGATCACGGCAATTGAGGAAGCACGAGTAGAATTATCCCGCGCATGATCTGGAATTAGCAGCAGTGGTGCTAGCCTTAAAGATGTGAAGACATTACCTCCTTGGGAATTTAGTTCGCATATACAACGACCACAAAAGCTTGAAGTACATTTTCACTCAAGACCATCTAAACATGAGACAGCGCCATTGGTTGGAGTTGATTAAGGACTACGAGTTGGAAGTGCACTGCCATCCAGGAAAGGCTAATGTCGTGGCTGACGTATTAAGCCGCAAGGCTCAATGCCACCACATTCTGGTCAGCCCGCAAGTCCAAGATGGACATTACGTTCAAATAACACCCCACGGAGCCCTCTATAACCTAGCATTAATTCCTACCTTACGGGAAGAAATACTGGCAGCCCAGAAAAATGATAGAGGCATAGCGCATCTCAGAAGGAGACTAGAAGAGGCCGATGCTAAGGTACAATGCTTCCGAGAAGATGCAGAAGGTGTTTTATGGTTCAAGGATCGACTGGTGGTGCCTAAGGATATGGAACTCCGCAAGAAGATTCTGGACGAGGCTCATATTACAAAGTACTCCATGCATCCGGGCAGCAACAAGATGTACCATGACTTGAGATCCAGATATTAGTGGACTCGTATGAAAAGGAAAATAGCCCGATATGTCGCAGAGTGTGATACCTGCCGCCAAGTCAAGGCCGATCATTTGAAGAAGGCAGGCCTACTACAACGCTTAAGTGTTCCAGCCTGGAAATGGGAAGATATCAGCATGGATTTCGTCATTGGTCTACCGCCGACGTCACATAAATTCGACTCCATATGGGTCATTGTTGACAGGTTGACAAAGTCGCCCACTTTATCCCTGTGTCGACGCGGTTCAAGATGCAGAAATATGCGCAACTATACATTGAGCGAATCATGTGTTTGCACGGAGTGCCCAAGACTATCGTATCCGATAGAGGCTCCCAGTTTGTGGGACGCTTTTGGGAGAAGCTACACGAGACACTGGGCACCAGGTTGATTAGAGGTTCCGCGTACCACCCCCAAACAGACGGTCAGACGGAAAGAGTTAACCAAATATTGGAAGACATGTTGAGGGCGTACGTATTGAATCACAACAAAAAGTGGGATGAGTACCTACCCTTGGCAGAATTTGCATACAACAATAGTTATCAGAAAAGCATCAAGATGGCACCATTCGAGGCTCTCTATGGGCGCCGCTGTCACACACCACTGAGTTCGTCAGAATCAGGGGAAAGGGTAATATTTGGCCCGGAACTAGTGCAGCAAGCTAAGCAGAAAGTGCTTGAAATTCAATCAAACTTACGAGCGGCGAAATCCAGGCAGAAAAGTTATGCAGATAAAAGGCGTCGCTAGTTGGAATTCAGGGTCGGCGGTATGGTCTACCTCCGAGTGTCACCCACCAAGGGTGTACAGCGGTTTGGGATTCGCGGGAAGTTAGCACCTCGTTATATCGGCCCCTACCCAATCATTGCGAGATGCGGACCCGTGGCCTACCAGCTTCAACTGCCAGTGGAACTCGCTGGAGTGCATGACACGTTCCACGTGTCCTAACTCAAGAAATGTTTAAAGACACCAGTAAACATACCACTGGAGAGCACCAAAGAACTACAACCCGACCTAACGTATTCCGAGCGTCCGGTGAAGGTGCTAGACGAGAAGGAACGAGCGACACGTAAGAAGACACTCAAGTTCTATAAGGTTCAATGGAGCAACCATACCGCCAGGGAGGCTACTTGGGAAACTGAAGAGTTCCTGCAAAGCCACTACCCCGAGTTCCTACGCCACCACTTAGGTAACCCGTTACCACATCCATTAATCTTGGGACGAGATTTCTTTAAGGGGGGAGGGCTGTGACACTCCTAGTGTCATAAAGGTTCCAAGAACAACACCTTAGTCATCACAAGAACCTAACACTAAGAATTTGAACTGAAATGACCAATTTGAACCAAATTCAAACAAATTTGAATGACACTTATACTACAAGTCCCAACTTTTCAATGTAAGTCACCACTGCCAAAAATATATGTTTTTGTTCATGGTCAAATATAATTTTGATGATTTTCTCAGATTTTTATTCCATTAATAGATGCCCCAAATAAATGGTAGATTGGTCAAAAACCAGCTCTATTCACAAAAATTCCTCATTAAATCTTATCGAGAACTGATGGTAGTTAGTATTTTTTAAAAATCCAGCACATTATGGGGAGCCTGCCCTATTTTTGGTTTAATTTTACCAACTCTAGATTAATTCACACAAAAAGATTAAACGTAGCCAGCTGTCGGGGTGGGAAAAATAAAAGAAAACGAAAACTCCCTGTGGGACCCACCTGTCGGCGACTTCAAACAAACACACCGGCTCCTCCCTGTGCTCCCGCTTGCCCGTACGCCGCGTGGGCGCCGTTGACTCGGCATCCATCGCGCCCACGGATCGACGCCCCCACCCCGTTCCGACATCCCCTCTGTCGCCCCCGCGGTCTGAACACCCCCCTACCCATTCTCTCTCGCGCGCGCGACTCCCATTCTCTGCTCTCTCTTTCTGCGGAGGCGCTCGCCATCGCCGCCGCGCGAGCCCTGGCGCCCGGCTGCTTGACCGCCTCCCCGCCCCTGCCGTGAGCACCGCAAGCTTCGTGCCAGCACCCTGGTGCTCCCCGTGGAGCTGCCGTCCTCTTTCCCCCTCTGAGTCTCCGGCAATCGACCTCTTTTTCCCCGCCTCTGACCGCTGCTCCTCCGCGTCGCCCGAACTCCCTGGTGAGCATCGACCTAATTCCTTTGACATGCAGTGAGCTCTTGGCTTCGCGTACCTCTCTGGCCTCACTCGGCTCGCGCAAGCACAGGACCCCCACCGGAACGCCACCGCCGACCGTCGACCGCCGGAGTTCCGCCTCGTCGTCGCCGCACCAGCCTGGTGAGCCATTTCCTCTCGTTTCGCGCACCGCATGTTCGCTGGAACCCACCGGTTGCTATCCCGACAATGCTGTCGCAGCTGCCACCCCAGCCGTCCACCGTGCTCGCACCGCCGCGCGTGGCCCACGCCGCCGCGCGTGCGCTCGGCTCAGCCGAGCTGGCCAGTGGCCGGGATGGCCACTGGGCCGCAATGGCCTTTGGGCCTGACCTCGCTCTCAGGCCACATCTGGCCCGAGGACGCCCCCGCGCGCGCGCTCAGCCAATGGGCCGCGCGAGATTCAGCCCGTTGGGCTGTCTGGATGTGCCCCGCGTAATCAAAAATCGATTTTCTAGTTTTATTCATTTCTAGAAAGGGGTAAAACTTGTAAAATGCTTAGTAAAGTAAATAATAGGGATTTTGAAGCAAAATAAATTTTGTTAGCTTTGTTAGGATCATTACTAGTAGGGAAAAATGCTAAATCACATTGCTTGTTAGTTTTATTTTTAGGATTAAATTATGTGATAAAACCATTATAAATTCATAACTAATTATGGGGAGCTGATAAAATCTTGAAACTTGGCCACCAAATGGGTTTTTCAGTTTCTAGTCTCCCTGGAGAATGTCATAGTGTGAGTCTCTGTATATTAGCTGTAAATAATTTAACATGTTTTTCCTTATGATAATTAATTAAAATTATTGGCTTGGTCCAGGAGAGTGAAACTTGGCCAATAAATCACTCCTAGTATAATCAAACCATATTAAATCACCCCTGCTCATTTGATGATCAGAACCATGTCAACTTAATAAATTGTGTCTCCAGTGCAATATTACCCGTTAATATATATATGGTTCCACCTTAGGGCTGCTTCATGGGTGCTTATTACTTTGCGAGGGTTGTGCTCCATACACTAAAACATTAATTAAATAGCACCTACTGGTCATGGACATCACTTATGTAGCTTAACCCCGGCCGACACATACACACCGTACCTTGGTACGACGTCGTCGCGGTTAAATACTAGGGTCCATGAAGGAAATACACGAAATGCTCTCACCCGGTGCCTCCGCTAAATACGCTACATTGCTGCACTAATTAACACACCCTGCACACTTCCATGAGAAATGGTGTACATTAACGAATTTATTGAGGAAGTGTCATGAATCTTCTCTCATAAGCATCATCTTTTATATCATATAGATCACGCAGTGAACCACGTGGAGACGGGACCGGAGCAGGATCCAGAAGGAGCCGGAGGTGCCGTAGCTGAGCAAGAGCAGAACCAAGGCAAGCCCCGGTGCATTATCCCCGTTTTAAATTTTTGCTCTATCACTAGCTAGGGATGTAGGCTTGACTGTGCATTAAGTGATAGGAGTTGGTTGAAACCCTAGCGTGCAGTAGGTTCCTCCTTCCATATATTTAGCCTTAGGTCGGTAGTCGCTCTGCTTAATTTAGGATGACTACTCATCGAGTGGTATGGAGATCACTCGTAGACAGGAAATATTATCACTGGGGAATGATGCCGGTTGAAGGACAGTGCAGATGGAATCACAATGAAGACCGGACGGGCAACTAGGTGGAAACGGAAGGACAGCTTGTCTTCAAGGAGGTAGCCCCGTTCGAGTCACCTAAGGCTACGCCTCATGTCCGGCCCATGGGATCAAGTTTGAACGTACTGTTTGCATGCTAGAGATATGAGCCCAGTAAATCGAGGTAGCTACGATTACTGCCTGGTCGGAAGATAGCCTTCTCCCTTCCTTGGCGGAACTGAGGTTGATAGGACGGAGCAATCCACCCACGGATGGCAGCACGGGGCGCATCCAGTTGGGGGACCCTTCTCCGGGGAGTCAGGACCCGGAAGACCCTGCGGTATCGTAAGCGAAAGGTTGCTCCATGCGGCTTTCAGGAAGCGCGTATGGGTCGTGCAAGCAGGTTTCTCCTGCAGGATGTAAATCGATTCGAGTCGGTGCCCCTCACAGTAACGAGCACCACTTGATCGCTGCTCCAGAACAGTGTCGGAATCCATTAAGATGGTAAGTGGATTTATTACTGCTGTTTGGAATTATTAAGATTGTATTGCAACCATGATTGTTATAGCTTTAGTGCAAACTAAATTTATGATTATTCCGCATGACAACTTAACTTGATGCTAAAACTTGAAAAATAAGGATCCACTCTTCGGCTGATTTTCTGACAATATAAACCCTATCCCTAGCCTTTGCATGTCTAGGCGTCGGCTATAGATGGCCATTTTGACGGGTCAGTCTTGCTGAGTAAATTAGTTACTCAGGGCGTAGCTCTATGTGGTTTTCAGATGACCAGGGCGGAGACTGCCACTATGGTGGAAGATTCCACTAGGAGGGCCAGCGCCCCGACTGTTGGAACATCGAGTGGGAGCTATGCACGAATGAATACGAGGAGTAGTTCCTTGCTTGCCAGTACGGTGCTTGGGCAAGGCACCTATTATGGCCGGGTTGTTCCCTGTGTGTCGCCGTGAGAGGGCGATTGTATCTTATCTATTTCGTCGAATTGGTGAACCAATGTTGAACAATTCGCTTCCGCAATTTACTGCTGACAAAACTCTGGTTTGTAATGTAACTTTGGATTTATATAAAACTCTGTTCTCCACCTATGCTCTTGTTGCAATTATATTTTTCTGTCATGTGTTGTACTATTGGGCGTCACAGCGCGTGTTGCCACCCGAGGGAGATCCTGGAACGGAGCCGTCTCCGTGGTAAGGCGGTTCCGTGACATGAGGGCTCATCAATGTTTTCATCATTGGCCCCGTGGGATAAAACCTCGCCCACGGGCATGTTCCTCAAAGATTCCCTCATAGGCTCATCTCCAATGTTCACTTGATGAAATTCATCTCCCTTCTAAGAACCATTTGACTCATCAAATTGCACATCATAGGATTCTTCCACACAACTTGTGGCTGAATTGTAGACCCTATATGCTTTAGAAGTTTCTGAGTATCCAACAACAATGTCTTCATCAGTTCTACTCTCAAACTTTCCTGGCTTTCTCCTCTTCTTGAGAATGTAGCACTTGCAGCCAAAGACTCGGAAATAGGAAACATTGGGTTTCCGTCCCACCAATAGCTCATATGGTGTCTTCTTCAACAACCGGTGGAGATAGACATGGTTGGAGGTGTAGCAAGCTGTGTTGATTGCTTCCGCCCAAAACCTCTCATGAGTCCCATACTCATCTAACATTGTAGGGGCTAGAGTGATGAGTGTCTTGTTCTTCCTCTCCACTACTCCATTCTGCTCCGGAGTATATGTAGCAGAGAATTCATGCTTGATCCCTTTCTTGTCACAATATTCCTCCACTGTTGTGTTCTTGAACTCAGTCCCATTATCACTCCTATCTTCACAATGCTAGCTTTGAATTCATTCTTTTCTCTTCTTGCAAACTTTCTGAAGATGTCACTTGCTTGAGACTTATTCATAAGAAAGAAGGTCCAAGTGTATCTCGTGAAGTCATCCACAACCACCAAGCAATATAGATTCCTTCCTAGACTCTTGTAATGTGTTGGCCCAAACAGGTCCATGTGCAAGAGCTCTAGAGGACAAGATGTAGACATGGAAGACTTGGTGGGGTGAGATGATGCAACTTGCTTCCCAGCTTGACAAGCACTACACAATCTGTCCTTCTCAAAGGTGACATCCTTAATTCCTTCAACTAGATTTCTCTTGACCACTTTTCTAAGTTGATTCATCCCAACATGTATTAGTCTTCTATGCCACAATCATCCTTTAGTTGCCTTGGTGAATAGGCAAGTACTTGATGGCATGTTGCTTGACTTGAAGTCTGTGGCATACAAGTTCCCATGCCTCACTCCATGAAATACTAGTCCCTTCTTTGCATTTTCAATCATTGCACCATCCTCATCAAATGTGCACTTGAAACCCATATCACAGAGTTGACCAATAGACAGGAGGTTGAAGTTGAGGGTTTCCACAAGAAAGACCTTAGAGAGATGGAGGTTCTCAGTAATGGCCACCTTGCCTGATCCTCTGACTCTCCCTTTTGAGTTATCCCCAAAGGTCACCTTCTCACTATCTTCATCTTCATCAATGCTTGTGAACATGGTTGGCTTCCCGGTCATATGTTAAGTGCACCCACTGTCAAGAATCTAATGAGTACCTCCACTCTTGTAGTTGACCTTGGTGGTAGCCATAAGACAAGCACCAGAGGAAGAAGGGTTAGTATCCAAAGCATTACTTGATTGACTTGCACTAACCTCATCACGTCGAGCGATAAGTCCATCCTCATAGATAGGGATCCTTGCAATCCCTTCCTGAAGTCTCCTCCTGATGGGATAGTGAGGAGCACGATACCTCCAATGTCCATGACCCTCCCCCATGTGTACATTGTTGAGGTCGATGTAGTAATGGGGAGGATCATAGAGACCAATGATGTGCTCAAGCACATGTCCCACTTGTGAGTGGAGTACAAGTATCATCTACATTGCTCTCTTAATTGAGAGCTCATGTCTTCTGTTGATCACCTCCTCAAGTAAGAAACCCCTCTCAGGAGTTGTGATTTGCAAGAGGAGTTTATCAATTACTTCATATGATGGGATCCTCTTAAGACCTCTGAATGAGTTTATCCTACACACAAGATCATAAATACTTAAGAGTGTATCACAAAGGTCATCATTCGGATTTCTTACAAATTCATCAAGTTGAAAGATGAGATCCTGTTGGTGAGCTCGATGAAGATACCAAAGTCGATCTTGTGGCGGAGGAGGTGGAGGTACCGGAGCCGTAGTGGTGAGATTGATCATCTCTAATGATCGTGTGAGCATTGTTGTTGGCGCTCCCCCTATACCGATGCGTGGTCGACCCGAAGTGCTTGGAGTAGAACTTGGAATGACACTTGGGGTAGAGCTTGATAAAGCGCCTGATGAAGAGCTTGGTGTAGGCCTTGATCCGACGGGGTTGTAGAAGCTACTACAAGGCAATCTTGTGGAGAGATCAAAGAAGTTTGAGCTCGAAGCTACTGCTTTGCCTTTCCTTGAGGATGCTCCATTGTCTGCCTTGGAAGTCTTCTCCCCAGTCTAGCTTGCAGTGATCTTCTCATCCTCAAAGAGCAACCCAATCATATCCTCGACAGAGAGATCCTTCTCCATGATGAGATCAAGAGTGATATAGAGGAGCTTGCTGCTAGGGAGCAAGGTGAGGATCTTCTCGACTATCACAATCTTAGGAAGCTCGAAAGTAGTTGCTCCAATCCTGTCCACAATACCTCGCAAGCAAATAAGAGAGTCAAGTAAGTCCTCATTATCATTAGCACGAAAAGCAAAGAAGTCCTCAACAAGTGTATCACTAGCATGACCAATAAAAGACTCATAAATATCATCATCACTAGTCATACTAGAGGAGCAAGTAAGATCAAGAGAGCCAGCATCATCAATCATGACATTAAGCACACTAGTAGAGTAACCTATCAAACCATCACTAGTAGAATCGAGACACTCACTAGAACTAGACACATCCACACAATCATCATCATCATACACATGATCATCGGTAAAGGTATTGGCAAAGTCCACAAGTGTGTCCATCAACTCATCCGGAATATTGGCAATTAGGTAGCTTTTAAAGCGGTCCTTCCATGAGCCATGACCCGGCCCCGAATGGGATGACATCCCAACTCAATACGGTCACTACGCAAGGCGGTTAAGCCCTATGATGAGTACCCTGCTCTGATACCACTTGAAAGGACCGAGTGACCGAGAGGGGGGGTGAATCGGGAACTTGCACTATGTACCAAATTTGCCAATTTCTTAAACCTACCACTCAAAACAACTCCTATAATTCTAGTGATGATCACACTAGCAAGATAATGAACCTATGAAAGGAACTACAATATAATCATACTAGTGGATCACATAAGACAATATAACTCCTATGCAAGCTAGTGATAAAGATACGCGGAAGAAAACAACAAGCTAGCAAAGGAACCTACTCATGCAATGCTATAAGATAAGGAACTAGAGCACACAAGCATGAGTAGTACAATACATATAAGGGTGATCAATCAAACCAAAGCTTGGACGTCCTTGCTGGCCCATCACGTCTCCAATCACCTCCCCAGATATCTCATCATCATCTCCATGGTTTCTAACAATAATTAATTCATTAGGTAGCAATCTATTCTCAAAACCACATAATAAAAACATTAGAAACGATCTCACCTGTAATTTCAGGTGATGCACATGAACTTTCACCTTAGTTGGAGGAGTGTTGTGTGTATCCATGAGTGTGATGTACTCATCATTCTCCCCCTTTTGAATTAGAGTCGTCATCGACTCGATCCCATCTCTTTCTCCCAATAGTGGTCTCAAATCTGAAATATAAAATATGGAACTATTCCCAAACTTGGAATGCACCTCGTGTTTATATGTGTTATGAAAATTATCATCACAATGTGAAACCACAATAGAAGGCATGCCATGCAAATTAATGACCTCTTTGAAAACTTGCTCAGCAATATGAACGTCATTCTTACTCTTATGACAAGATGCAAAATGTGTGATCTTAAAAACACTAGAAAAACATGACATGACATGGTAATTGTTATTGCAGTTTTCTAGTTCATCATTTGGTTGTACAACACAAGGAGTATTCATGTTTGAGCAAATATAAACTTTATGCACCATAAATACACCTCTATGATCAAAGTTTCCTATAGCATAAAATTTGTTTCTTGTTAGTAAAGGCAATTCAGTTTGAGAAAAGATTTGCTTCTCCACGGTATTTAGATCACAAAGAACATCAAATTCAATATAATCCAAAGTATTTAGAGAAGACAATAATTTCTGCTCATTCTTTTCACATGTTATTAAAATCAAATGTTTTATTTCAGCACTAGTAGGTGAATCAGAAGCAAAAACATCAAGCTTATTCATTTGTAGTGGCAAAGGTATAAGTGAAGCAGTGGCACACAACTCCTCTTTATCACAAGGATCAGTAGATAAATCAACTTATGGCAAAGGCAAATCAAGACAAGGTTCCAATACAACAAGATTGTTGGAATAATTCATCACATCAAGAAAGCTCTTACCTGAAGCAACAACATGTTCTTCATCTTTGTCACTATCCTCTTCTTTGTGTAGAATCTGAAATGTATTAGTTGCAACAAGAGGCAAGAAAATATGTTCATCATCTAATTCAGATTTTGATGTAAGTGTTGCAACATTTGAAATAGTCCATTCTTTTCTAAACAGTTCATTCTTTCTCCTTTCAAGCCTTTGTTGATCTTCTTCTAAAATTTCAGCAGTGGTCATAGGTTTAAGAGTAACTCTTCTACCATTGTATTTAAATGAGTAGCTACTTATAATGGTATTATGCGAAGCATTATTTGTAATAATCCAAGGTTTACTCAATAACAAATGACATGCTTGCATAGGTACTATATCAAATTCTGCACTATCCTTATAAGAACCAATAAAAAATTCAATACGTGCAATTTTATCTACCTTTATCTTACCAAAAGAATTTACCCATTGGATGTAGTATGGACATGGGTGTGGCTATGTTGTTAATCCAAGCTTCCTTACTAATTCTAAACTTGCGGTGTTGCGGCTACTCTCTCTATCAATGATAACACGACAACGTCGATCCTTGACAACAAAGTGAGTCTGAAATAAATTGTTCAATTGATTTTGCTCTACCTTCTCCATTTAAGGACTGAGCACTCTTTGTACTACATCACTCATATTGTTCTTATTAGACGACATTGAATCATCACCATGAGTGGCGTAACCTGTCATTGTTAGTAGCAAACAAGAAAACACACGGAAGTATATTTTCCTATCACTACTATGTGATCACAATGTAATCTCTCAACAAGCAAAGGGAAGCATCTTATCAAGCTCTTACAAAGTTCTTAATTACAACAAGCAAAGGATACCTTAGAGAGTGTGAACTGATGATTGCTAGAGTCAAAAAAAATTTGTGCGTGTTCAGAAGGAAATATATGGAGCTTGGATAGGCAATATTAGGTAGCAAGGATTAGCGAAATTTCAATTCAGAAGTTGCAAAACTGAATAATAGTCCCAAGCTAGTCTATGTCACCGGCCTAAACTTGTCTCGGACCTAGTTCAAGCAAGCAAGCAAATGACTCAACAAAGGACACAAAGAATGCAAGCAATTCTGAATTTGTATCTTTTCTTTTTTCTACTTCCTATTTTTTGTGCGGCTTTTTCTCTTGTGTCCTTTTGCCTTTTTCTTTTCTTTTCTTGAGAATCAGAACTGCAGCAAGGTATTACAAGTTTTACAATCAATGGAACCCCAGAATATTTTTTTTTCTTACTACAAGTGTAGCAAAAGGATTCTTGTAATAGCACAACTAAAACAAACTTCTATAATAAGATCAAGCACTAATTGGTTGGCTTTTGATCACAATGAGACAACAGCAGAGCACTCTAATTTTCTTTTGCATATGAAAGTAGAAGACTAGATGTTAAAGAAATATTTAGTGCACACAATTCCAGCAATACTATTATCTCAACATGTGCAACACTGATTTTTTTCCCTTGTTTGTCTATGACAAGGATATGCACGACTCAAACAAGACCAAAGAACAAGCACTAGACCAGCAACACAATGACTTTATAGGGACTAAAATTCAGAGAAGCAATCTAAAATAAAAATTTTCAAGTCACAATGGGATATAGGACAGCGGAAACACGACGAACCGATATTTTTGTGGGGCAATTTTCTGGACTATAGGATAGAATAAATAAACGAGGATAAAGACGAACCTAACGGTATACCTGAAGCTCTGATTACCACTTGATGTGGACAAGGGTTCTCGATCTTCCGATAGGTTCTGATAATCTTCATTAAGGCGGAGGCGATACACAAATCGATCCGGCTTCCAAACGACATGTTCTGAACCCCGCAATCACAGCACAGCGTCTCCTCTGGTTATCAACCATTCAAGAACAATTGACCTCGCTGAGAAGGCTTATCCTTGCCTGCAAATCAAGAACACAAGCAAGAACAAAGAATAATGCAACCAAATTTGCAAGTATACGATGAATGTAACAAGTTGGAGTCTCACAAACCGATCAAACGGCAAAACTGTTATTAATAGAATAATCTAAGCAAAACCCAAACCCTAAAGAGGCGGCGGCTGTATATGAGGACCCTAGGATCGTACAAGACCCCCTGGACGCAACCCTAAGTGGGCTCAACTCGATACATGGCCCAAAGACCGATTACGGTGTCGCAGCACCAGGACAGATTCTGGAAGTCGATTTGTTTTGGTGATTGCCGATGGCTCGGGACGAATTTTGATATGGTACTGGTTGGGTTGGAAAGTTCTTTTCGTTATCTTTCCAGGCATATATAGAACATCCAAATCCGAGTCCGTATGCGTCCTGGACGTCCGTTTTAGTGCAGACTGGTCTTGGGCTCCGAAACAGACTCGAAGTCGGTTTTGATTGGGCCTCCACCTTGGCTTGGACGTCCTTGCTGGCCCATCACGTCTCTAATCACCTCCCCAGCTATCTCATCATCATCTCCATGGTTTTTAACAACAATTAATTCATTAGATAGCAATCTATTCTCAAAATCACATAAAGGAATCATTAGGAACAAGCTCACCCGTAAATTCAGTTGTCGCGCATGAACTTGTATTTTGGTTGGCGGAGTGCTAGGTATCCATTAGAAACGATCTCACATGTAATTTTAGGTGATGCACATGAACTTTTATCTTTGTTGGAGGAGTGTTGTGTGTATCCATGAGTGTGATGTACTCATCACTCGCCTCCCTCAAGAACTTGTCGGACTCGCCGAGCCGACACGGGCGCTCACTATTGATGCCCCTTTCACCGACGGGCTCAAACCGTGTACAAACATGTGATGACCTTCACAACCAATCACGATAGGCTTGATCATAGACACCTAACAAGTCTAGGTCTCACCATAGACCAAGAGTAACAACCTAGATCACACCCTCAAGGACACCCTAGCCTTAGATGTGCAAGATGCTCTAGTTACTCTCCTCTAGCACTCTTAAGATATGTAATATCTCCTCCTAGTGCTCTCCTCTCTTTCTCTTGGACCTTACCAAATGCTCTCAGGTATTCTACTGGCCAAGAGAGGTCTCCAAGACCCCAGCAACGAAGTTATATAGGCTTCCAACCTCCAAATAACCGTTGCTCTATGAAATCAGCTTTCTGGGCCTACTGACCGGACTCTCCGGTCACTGCCTGACCTGACCGTCCGGTCATTGCAAACTTTAGCTCCAACGGCTCTACCCCTGCTGACTTCTTTACTGACTAGACCGTACGGTCAATTGACCAGACCGTCTGGTCCGTTTCTCTCTCTAGTCCAGAAACATTTCAGCGCTGCTTCCTCTCTACCATGTTCCTCAGCTGCATTGACCATACGGTCCGGTCACCTGACCGTACCGTCCGGTCTCTATAGCTCCTGCATAGACAGATTCCTCGCTACTTCGCTGTAATTCCTAGACAACTTCTCCTAGTGACCGTGCATTCCGGTCACCCCTGACCCCTCTATCCGGTCACTATGTCCAGAAGCTGAAACTTGTCGTGTTCGCTTGACTTCGTTTCTCGGCTTCTCCGAACAGCTCCTTGGCTTCTCCAATGTCACCTAGTGTCTGTGATTTCACCGAGCAACCTTGCACATCATCAACTAGACATGACCTAAGAAAAATGACCTTGACCCCCTTGATAGTCCGGTTTTTTCCTATGGACTCAAAGCCCTAACAACTAGACAAGTGTTCCCAACACATGCTCCATAGCTTGTCCTTAGCTTTGATCCATCTCCATCAACTCTTGGACTCCATCAAGCTCACAGGCCTCCATGCTTACGGTCATTATCATCAATCGCCAAGGCCCCCGTCAACAATCATCATAAAGTAGAAGAGATTTCCTACAGGAACAACACTCGTGTAGACATTAGTCACATTTCATATTTGTCATTCATCACCAAAACATCATACCTTGGGGTGATCTCAATGGTCATGATCCTTACTGAAGGCCTTCACGTGCCCACGAAGGGAAGATTCCTTCCTTTTCTTTATTCTTTCCATAATATTTTATTCTATATATTATATGCGAATCATATTGGCTAGCCGAGTGCTATCGCATAGTGTTTTTGCATGCACGTGAGCTGCGATCAACTACAAGCTCATATTTGCAACCAATTGTTGCACAGCTATGTCCGTGTCTTCATTATGGACAGAAGATCATCCGAACCTCTAGGCGGTTGCTTCGGCAAGTTTATGCCTTTGACAGGAGATCGCCACGCTTTATAGTAACATGCTTTCGGATCATTTGCCAAGTGTTTCATCGTCATGGCGGTCTGACACAAGGTGCTGGTCCATGCATACTTAACTTCATCGGCACCAGAGCAACATGATGACTAATAACTCGGACGAAGACGTGGCTACCTAGGGACATGGCCACTCGGCAATATCGCCGGCTCGCCGCGACTTGGCAACATCGCTGCGACTCATCGGCTCGACCACCCAGTAACATCATCGCAACACGATGCCTCCAACGACTTGGCGACATCGCCATGACTCGACGGCTCGACTGCTCAGTGGCTACATAGACATGCCCGGGGGCTACTCGACGACACCTTCGAAGATTTCACACTTCGGCGTCTGTTGGCACTTCCCAAGTGCCCCTTTTATATGTGAATATTACCCCAATTAGAGCATAATTGATACTAATTTACGCCATTTACCTGTGATATTGCCTATATATTTGTATATGCGTTGTTTTGGAGCTTTATTGTAGAAATAGGTAAAATTGGTGATTAATGTGATGATGCAGAGCACAGGAGTCCAGAACCGACGAAAAGCACTGAAGAAGTACAGTGCGCCGATCGGCGCAGCCCATGAGCCGATCGGCGCAAGGGTGTTTTGACCCACAGAAGTGACCGAGGCCCATTCCACATGTTTATGGAAGTTTATCTGCGCAAGACACTTGAAGATATTTGTCTAAGAAGAATTATGGAACTTCAAGAAGATTTATGGAACTCCAAGATCTTAATGTGCAGTATAAGACTTTATCTTAAAAGAAAAGGCCCACATGGCAGCTGTGGAAGACAGAGGAACCGACTCGGGGAAGAAATCAGAGAAGACACAGCTTGCGCTGATCGGCGCAATCCTGCGCCGATCGACGCAAACGTCTTATTTGCTAGAAACCAAGTCCTTTACGAGTAGAACCCCTATAAATACTTGTAAACCCTCACCGCAGAAGAGGAGGCAACAGAGGGACACCAGATCCATGAGTTAGAGCCACCGGGGCTTGCCCTGTTAGAATAAATCTCTAGTTGAGTTTCAAGAACCATTGGAGTCAAGAGTTGATCCGTCAAGGTAGGCCATCTCGACGGGGATGAATCTTACTCTATGTATCTCAAGGATGATTGAATATGTTGATGATGGTTTTGGTGATTTGTCTATCTTGATTCTATAATCATGCATGTGCTTATTCCAATTGCTTAGTTCTAGGCTAAATATGTAGTATTATCTTAATCATGGTGATTAGGATAGTATTCGGACATTGTATTGATTATGGTTGCTTGATGATGCCAGTAGTGTGGTTTAGCGGTGACAGCACTAAGCCTGCGCAGCACTATTGGATAGTTGAGTAGGGTAAGATACTCGCGCGATTAAGGGTTTCCTCCTGGCAGCGATAAATCGGGAGCCGCTCGTAAAGCAGGGTGGTCTTAATCATTATAGGTTTTCATTGATCCATGTAATTACCCATTATGATGCTATTCAATTAGACTATCTGGTTACGATCTCACTAGTAGATATCTGTCTACTCACTTATCAGCATAGGTTTACAAGATCTGGTGTACTTTGGCTTAGACTCACTGTGTGCCGATCGGCTCAACCCCTGCGCCGATCGGCGCAACAACTTTGACTTAGATCCACCAGTGCGCCGATCGGCTTGACTCCTACGTCGATCGGCGCAACCACAGATTGGCTTAGTTTCACCAGTGTGCCGATCGGCTCAATCCCCGCGCCGATCGGCGTAACGACAGATTTACTGTCTGGCGCACCTTTGCGCTGGCCAGTCTCCCCCTCATGCAACCTGACCTTGACAGTAGCCTTGACTAGATCTTTTACTGTTAACTTTGTTTAATAAATTCCTAAGGTCCCAGTGGATTCGATATACCTTGGAATACTCAATTCAAGGGAAAAAGTGCTACAATCGTACACCGTCCTCTTGCGGTATATAAGTGAGTGCGTAGATACGACCAACAAGCTTCCTTTTTCTGGCGCCGTTGCTGGGGACCATAGCAGGTTTTTTAAATATTGTTTGATGTATTAGTGTTTAGTCATTGTGCTTTACTTGTCTCTTTAGTACATATATTCTGTTAAGTGAAACTAACAGGTATGGACGGTCCTAAGTCAAACAAACCCTCTAATTACGTCGATGATCCAGAAAGACTCTTACACAAGAAGAGAACAGCGGAGAAGAGAAGCAAGTCACTTGGAGATTTGGAAGCAGCCCGCGCAACACCTCGAGTATTATTCACAATAGAAGACTCAGTTCAAGAGCAAGAAGAAGAGGAGATGGCAGAGGTACCTATGGTTAATCGTCTCAAGCCACAATTGACAAGTATTGTCAAGACGGATTTCCAAGAAGCTCAAGATCAACTTCCATATCAATTGGAGAGATATGTTGGAATAGTGGCGCAAATACCGTTCACAGGTTCAGAAGATCCCAATCATCACTTGCAATACTTCCTTGAAGTTTGCAGCACATTCAAGATAGCGGGATTGACAGAAGATCAAGCGCGTGTGAGGCTGTTCCCCTTCTCTCTAGTTGGACGCCCCAAGCAATGGTACAATGGATTGGGAAACACAGTGAAAACAGTGTGGAACACATTAGCGGCTGAATTCTTGGCCAAATACTTCCCCCCCCCCCCCCCCCCCCCCGGTAAGACTCAAGCTTTGAAAAATAAGATTCTTGTATTTATACAGAATATTGATGAGAGCATTAGAGAAGCATGGGAAAGATACAATGAGCATATGGATGCATGCCCTCATCATGGTCTGACGGTTGGAGAAGTTGTTGAGAAGTTCTACACAGGATTGAATCTTTTGTCACGTCAACATTTGGACGCCTCAGCTGCAGGATCATTCATGTCAAAAACCCCCACCGAAGCTAAGAATTTGATCAAGTTGTTAGTTGAAAATCAATTGTGGGATGGTGAGAGAAGCTCAAGGAATTTGCAACCTTCAAAAGGAGTAGCGAAGAGTGTGATTGAGAAGACTCAGGAAGAATTGATTATAGATCGCCTCGATGCTATTCAAAGAAGGTTGGACAATAATCTTCATATCCCTAAGAAAGAGACACTCAAGCTGGCGGAATCACGCTCAACATGTAGTCAGTGTGGAGAATTTGGTCATGTGCAGAAAGATTGCCCTGAAGAATAGTGGATGGAAGCCCCAATATCAACAACAAAGGAGTTCTTTCTCCCCTAGTTCGTCCATGCAAAACTCTATCCCACTTCGTCTCCAATGTCATGAGTTCTTCCAAGCTCAAGAGAAGATCAACAAGAACAATCAAGCTAGATTCAAGGAGATTGATCGTGTCCTTGAGAGAGTTAATGACAAGGTGATAGAAATTGGGAGCTCCAACGAGCAGATTTTGAAGCATACCAAGATTATGGAGCAACAGATGGGACAGCTATCGCAAGCCATTCAAGGCAATAAGGGGGCTATTCCTGGCAATACGATGTCTGCAGAACAGTTGAAGGCAATAGCCACGCGATCAAAAAAACAAACAGAAGATCCAGAACACTCTGCGAAAGCAAAGAAGCCCCGCGCCGATAGGCGCACACCCAGCGCCGATCGGCGCGACGACCCTGTCGGAGCCGATCGGCTCCCTGAAAGCGCCGATCGGCGCAAGGAGGATGATGACCTCTCTGTTCTGAAGATGGGCATGGAGACAGAAGAGCATGGCCCTGCCACGTTTCTAGATACTCAACTAGTGACGAAGACAGAAAGAGCGCGACAACACGATGAGCAGTTTGCAAGATTCGTCGATATTATGAAGAAGCTTTACATCAATGTCCCTTTTGTTGATGCTATCCAAGTTCCCACCTATGCCAAGTACATTAAGGACATGATGCAAAATAAGAAGTCTCTAGTTTCTGAGGAGGTTGTGAAGGTCATTAAGGAACTAACGGCGGCAATCAATGATGTTACACCTGAGAAGAAACCCGACCCTGGATCACCAAGCATCAAATGCATGATTGGAACAAGGATATTTGATAGGTGCTTGTGCGATCTTGGAGCAAGCGTAAGTGTTATGCCCCCGTCATATATTCACAAATCTCAATTTGCCTGAATTAGAGCCTACGGGTATGTGTTTGGAGTTAGCCGATCAATCGGTACGCTTTCCTGATGGAATTGCTGAGGATGTGCCTATTCAAATTGGAGATCATATCGTCCCTGTTGATTTTATTGTGCTTGATATGGATAAGAGGACGAGGACCCCGTTGATCTTAGGCAGACCCTTCTTGAGGACAGCAAAGGCAAGTATTGATGTTGGGATTGGTGAGATAAGCTTCGATATAAGTGGGACTCCCTACTCTTTCAAGTTTCGCCCAAAGGAAGAAGAGTGCCGTGCTATTGATGAAGTGAAGAGATACAAGACACCGTGGCATCGAGGCGTCGAAAGTAATTAGAGGGGATGTATGGATAGGTCATCCAAGCTATATGAACCATGGAGATAAGATAACCTTGTAGTGTCACGGCTTCACATCCCGCACCGCGACACTAAGGATTGATTGTTTGCGGCGAGGTCGAGCTCTTTGACCTCTAAATAACTAGAGCGCTCTTGGGAGGCAACCCAATGATCGGGGATTTAGAAGTTATTTAGTGCTTATGGGAGGGCAACCCATTTTATTTAGTTAATTAGTGCTGGCTGGGAGGGCAACCCGGTGTTTTTAAATTTGCTTGCTTATGATAAAAATAATCTCCCGAATAAAATAAAAAAATTAGAAAAGTGTGTGCTTAATTCTTGTGTACTCTTGTGTTGTCTGTTTATTCGTGCAATACTATATATATACATACTGTAGACTAACAATGCAGAAATATATAAAAAAAAAGACCAAAAACAGGAAGGAACAGAGCTTGCGCCGATCGGCTCAGCATTGCCCAAGTCAGGACAGAAGGCTGACGACGCCCAGAATTGAAGGTGTGCTAAACCAGCACAATTATTTTCAGAGACAGAGCTATTTTCAAGAATAAAGACAATATCTAGCGAAGAAACGAGGGTCCAGAAGCAAAAATGGACATCGCGCCGATCGGCGCGAGTCAGCGCCGATCGGCGCGGTTACCAGATGAGCCTCGACACGTATGCCAATACTACAGGTACATTGGAGAAGTGGAAATTAGGTGAAAGAGATGAACACGAGACATCAGAATCAGCGCCGGACCTAAATATGAGGTGCAAGGGACTTGCGTCGTTCGGCGCCCTTCTGCGCCAATCGGCGCGGGTACCCATGATGTTCCCAAATGGGCGACAAAGGCGGCAGGCATTGATTTTGAGGAACAGGTATGATTATTTTGCAGTTGTGCAGTGCAGAGGGGACACAGAATTGACCAAAAGCTGAAAAGGAGACGGCGCGCCGATCGGCGCGGGCCTGAGCCGATCGGTGCCGCCAACAAGACATCAGGATTCCGTGTTGTTCCCCTGCCAACCAACATGATGTGCCAGGAAGCGACATGAAGGAGGGGAATCAAGCATCAGAGTGGTCAGAGCATTCAAAATTTGAATTGTGCTGATCGGCGCAGTTCCTGTGCCGATCGACGCGCTCTCAAATTTTGAAATTTTATGGCGGTTCCTTCTCCTGGAAGTTTCCCACACTATAAAAGGGAGGTCAGGCGTCCCCATTCGGCACACCATCCCGGTAATCTCTCCACCTTCCCCACTACCCACGATCTCGCACATGTTCCGCATTCCTCGCAGATGGATCGTCTCCGCTCCTCCGTCGGCAAGTTGGGAAAGAGGCTGTGCCAGGGGAGCAGTTCCGACGGCAGTAGCGAGTCGAGCGGCAACTCCTCGGTGTTGGTCGTATCTACACACCCACTTATATACCGCAAGAGGACGGTGTATAGTTGTAGCTCTTTTTCCCTCAGAGTATTCCAAGGTTATCAAATCCATAGGGAACGAGCGGAACTAATACTATTAAAGGGTTACTAACAGATTGCAATGGGTTGGTTGGTGTGAATGATGACGGTGAGAAAGTGGAAGGTGAATATTATTGAAGAGGCAACAGGATAATGAAGGATTCTCTCCTTAGGATTGGTTCACTAGCATGCAACCTTATTCTTATCAATTCAAGTGATGACTCTAATATTCTACAAGACATGGTGGTTTCATTCACCTCGACTGTCACTACAGAGGCTATTAGCTCCCCACTAGTTTCTTGCACTATGTAATGGGCAAAAGTGTATTGGTCGATACACAAATGAAAAGGATAGGTAGATATGCAATAAGTTCATCACATAGATTAAATTCATCGAGAGAGTATCAACAAGCATGAGAGTTACATGACCAGATCCCCGCACCAGAGAAGAGAATATGACACTACTCACTCATCCTTCTGCTAGACATAGCAGAGGGGTGAGAAATAGCGCTGGAACACGCCCGAGCCGATCGACGCAGGCGTTGCGCCGATCGGCGCGACCTCCCTTCTGGTGGATCTCGTCGGTGTTGACGAACCTCCGCCGCCAATATCCTGGAACCCTAGTTTTAATAACTGGTTCTCGTGATCGCCGTCTCTCCTTGGTCGTCCTGGCTCTTTGATAGTTATCTTCCTTTTATACTCGACGGGATTAGATCAACTTTCACCGATTCTAACTCATACTGGGCTGGGCCTTCGGCTTTCCTGGACCGGATCATGTTTTAGTCATCTTTCCCTCCTGCGCCGATCGGCGCATGGGCCGAGCTGATCGGCGCAAATCATGTCTTCTCTTGTTTCTTCTCCGAGTCGGCTCCTCTGTCTTCCACAGCTGCCATGTGGGCCTTTTCCTTCGAGATAAAGTCTTGTACTGCTCGTTGAGATCTTGAAGTTCCATAAATCTTCTAGGCAAATATCTTCAAGTGTCTTACGTAGATAAACTTCCATAAACATGTGGAATGGCCCTTGGTCCCTTTCTGTGGGTCAAAACACCCTTGCGCCGATCGGCTCATGGACTGCGCCGATCGGCGCACTGGGCTTTTTCAGTGCTTTTTGTCGGTTCTGGACTCCTGTCCTCTCCAGCATCACTTTAATTGCCAATTTTACCTGTTTCTGCAATAAAGCTCCAAAACAACGCATATGCAAATATATAGGCAATATCATAGGTAAATAGCCTAAATTAGTATCAATTATGCTCTAATTGGGGTAATATTCGCATATAAAAGGGGCACTTTGGAAGTGCCAACAGTTCCCCCACACTCAAATCATTGCTAGTCCTCGAGCAATACAAAATCAAATATGTAATAAGAATTTTCACACCATCTCTCATGCAGTCAATCTCAATCATCATTTTTACTCATTATCCCTCCACAAAGATTTTCTCTCATCTCCTTTTAACGAATCGGCATATCTTACTTGAACTTAATCAAATTACCACAAAACCTTTTCAAAAACAATTTCAGTTCTCCTCAACTCATCTTTTAGCATCAAACGTCAAGCTTTTGGTCTTCTCTAAGTCTCTCAAGTGTATTTCCTTCCCTCTCCTATTCTAATCAAGGATTGTATGTGGATCTGTCGAAGTTCATTGTCCATCTTCACCTTGTCGGCGTTCCACGCGTCAGCTTCGCTTTTCTTCATGAATTTCTTCCGCAGATCTGACCAGACGACAGGGTCATCTCGTGTTGGTGTCAACACTTCGTCGACTTCTTCCCAGAGCCAATTTGCAGAGGGCTGAGAAAATCCGCCGCCAAGCCGATTGGCTCTAGAATCGCGCCGATTGGCGCAGAGGTCGCGCCGATCGGCGCAAGTTTCGCGCCGATCGGCGCCGCCTTGGTTTCTGCCTGATGCGCCGCCTTCCATCGCTTCTGCTCTTAGGGATTATTCTGGTGATGATGTAATGCGAGTTGATCCGTGGGTTTGCTGTCACCTTATATTTATATCCCTTGATTTCCAATTGGATTAGGACTCTTTTTCTCTTATTCGTGGAATTTAACGAGTCTTAAAAAGGCAAGGTCCAAAACTGACTCAAAACAAAAAGGACTCTGCCGCCCCGATCGGTGTAGGGTTGCGCCGATCGGTGCAGGGCTGCGCCGATCGGCGCAAGCGTCGCGCCGGTCGGCGCAAGCATCACGCCGATCGGCGCGGTACACTAAATTGCCAAAAAAGAAAAACTACAGAAATTAAAATACATACAAGCTTTTATTTTACGTCGTTAAGCTCGACCACACGGGGTACTAAGCAAAGAAATACACATCAAAAGATTTTAATTCAAATGTGTCGGGTTCTAGGTATACCTTTAGACGTTTCCCGTTCACCATGTACTTATTTCTCTTGCCATCCATTATGATTACCGCTCCCGAAGGTAACACCGTATTCACAAGATAAGGTCCCTCCCATTTGCTTTGTAGTTTGCCTTTACCAAATAATCTGAATTGCGAATTAAATAGGAGCACCCGATCTCCTTCCTTGAACTCCTTCTTCAAAAGCTTCTTATCGTACCACTTCTTTGTTTTCTCTTTGTATATAGATGCATTCTCATATGCACGTAATCTCATATGTTCCAATTCACTTATTTGTATCTTCCTTTTTATGCCGGCGGCATCAAGATCCAGATTCATCTCCTTTATAGCCCAATAAGCTTTATGTTCCAATTCCACGGTAGGTGACACGATTTCCCATAGACGAATTGATACGGTGTCATACCAATTGGTGTCTTGAATGCCGTCCTATATGCCCATAACGCTTCATTAAGCTTCGTGGCCCAATCTTTTCCTTCCTTTGTAAAATCTTCTACAGAATTCCCTTTAATTGCTTATTTGAAGTTTCTGCTTGTCCATTTGTCTAGGGTGGAAGCTGTTCCAATTCTATGTTCAATTCTAGATTTGGTTAAAAACCTAGCAAATTCTCCTCCTGTAAAATGAGATCCTCCATCTGTAATTATTATCCTTGGTACCCCATACCTAGGAAATATCTGCTCCTGAAGTATACTCCTTGATTCTCTTGTAGTGTTAGCCTTGCATGCCATTGCTTCGACCCACTTGGAGACATAATCAACGGCGACCAATATATACTCGAAACCATGAGAATTCACAAAGGGTCCCATAAAATCCATACCCCAAACATCAAAGATATCGACTTGAATATTGTACTTAAGAGGCATTGCATTCCTACCGTTAACATTCCCTATTCGTTGGCATTGAGCACATGTTGCAACATACCTTTTTGCATCTTCATGCATGGTAGGCCAATAGAATCCACTTGCCCATACCTTTGCCTGTGTTCTGAAGTAGCCATAATGTCCCCCATAATCCGAAGAATGACATTTTTGCTAAAATGCTTGCTCTTTCTTCTCTGGGTACACATCTCCGTACTGCTCCATCCTCGCAATACCTATACAAGTATGGGTCGGCCCATATAAATTTTCTCATTTTACTCTTAACTCTTTTCCTTGTGTTCTTTTTCATCAGATCAGTTTGTCCCTTGAAACCTTTGATAATATCCATCATCCAGTTCTCCCTACGATCAAATGCAGCAAACAACTGCTCTGGTCGCATTTCATCTTTTATTGGCTCAGTTGATGATGATTCAAGATGAGATAAATGATCTGCTACAGAATTTTCTACTCCTTTCTTATCTCTTATCTCCAAATCAAATTCTTGCAGCATCAATACCCATCACATTAACCGAGGCTTAGACTCCTTCTTTGAAACCAAGTATCTTATAGCAGCATGATCAGTATATACAATCACCTTAGAATTTAGAATGTAGGATCTAAACTTCTCAAAAGCAAATATAACAGCTAGCATCTCCTTCTCAATTGTTGTATAATTGATTTGCGCCTCATTCAAAGTTTTGCTAGCATAATAAATAGCATGCACTTTACCTTCCTTCCGTTGTCCAAGAACAGCTCCAACTGCATAGTCACTTGCATCACACATAATTTCAACAGGTAGACTCCAATCAGGTGGCTGCATAACGGGTGCAGAGCATAGAGCTTCCTTTAATCTTCTAAAGGCCAAGAGTCTTTCCTCATACATAACAAATTTTGTATCTTGCTTTAACAATTCTGTCAGGGGTTTAGCAATCTTCGAATAATCCTTAACAAATCTGCGATAGAAGTTGGCGTGTCCAAGAAAACTCCTCAAAGTTGTAAGATCAGTAGGGGGAGGTAATTTCTCAACTATAGATACCTTTGCCTTATCAACCTCTATCCCTCTTTTAGATATGACATGACCAAGTACTATCCCTTCTGTTACCACTAAGTCGCATTCAACACACCTTTTCAAAACCTTCTCCAAATTCTCCAAACAGCTATCAAAATCAGCATCATGTACGGAGAAGTCATCCATAAATACCTCCATAATATCTTCTATGAATTCAGCGAATATTGCATTCATGCATCTTCGAAATGTTGCAGGCGCGTTGCGAAGACCAAATGGCATCCTTCTATATGCATATGTCCCAAAAGGACAAGTAAAAGTAGTTTTCTGCTGATCTTCTGGTCTTACCGGTATTTGAAAGAAACCACTATATCCATCCAAATAACAAAAGTATGAATTCCTTGCTAATCTTTCAAGCATCTCATCAATGAACGGAAGAGGATAGTGATCTTTCTTCGTCACTTTGTTGAAACTTCTATAGTCTATGCACATTCTCCATCCAGTTACAGTCCTTTGAGCGATCAACTCATTGTTCTCGTTAGACACTACTGTCAACCCTCCTTTCTTGGGTACACAATGCACTGGACTAACCCATTCACTATTAGCAACAGGGTAGATCATACCTGCATTAAGCAGTTTCAAAATCTCCTTTTTAACCACTGGCTTCATTGATTCCTTCAACCTTCGCATCCCTTCAACCACTGGTTTAGTATTCTCCTCCAAGTTAATCTTGTGGGTGCAAAATGCGGGGCTGATTCCCTTGATGTCATCCAATGTGTAACCAATGGCCTTCTTATACCCTTAGAGCATAACAAGAAGCCTCTCTGTTTCTTCTTTCGTTAGGGCGTTGTTCACAATAACAGGATATGTTCTATTCTTTCATAGATATTCATAGCGTAGTTCCTTCGGAAGTTCCTTCTGATCCACTTCTGGTGCTTCGTCTGGATCCAGCTCCCCGAGAGGTTTAAAATCAAGTTTTCCTGGTTGAGCCGATCGGCGCAAGGGTCGCGCCGATCGGCGCTGCCAGTATGATTGAGCCGATCGGCGCAAGGGTCGCGCCGATCGGCGCTGCCAGTATGACTGAGCCGATCGGCGCAAGGGTCACGCCGATCAGCGCTGGCAGTACACTTGTCAGTTCCACACATGATGTGGTCCAGTGGGTCTCCCATATCCATCCCTATCCTCTTGTCTTCCTCTGGGCAGAATTCCTGATAGCAAGAAGAGTCTTCATGAGACGGATCATTAAATTCAAATTGCGCTTCTTCCTCTCCTAGGTGTAGCGTGATTTGACCTTTTCCAGCATCCAGAACAGCTTGTACTAATCTTAAGAATGGCCTTCTCAGAATGATATCTTCAACCCTAGTTTCCTTATTGTCTAGAACGAAGAAATCTACCGGCATTGTTTTCGAGCTGATCTCAATTTCGACATTCTTGATCACTCCCAGTGGCTTGGTTTTCCTACCATCCGTCATGATCAACTCAAGTTCAGTCTTCATCAGCCGCTATTGAGTTCCATAAGGCATGCTCATGAATGCATCGTAAGTCATCAAGCTGACACGGGAACCAAAGTCACACAAGGCTTTCAGAAATTTCTTTCCCGATATCTCACAGGGTATGTATGGTTCTTCTTTTTCGTCTTCAGTGACTCCTACAGCATACACACCACATAATCCTTCGTAGGGGGATGGCTCAAAGCAATTGTCTAGCAATCTCTTCGCTTGTTTCACCTCTATTCCATCAAGCTCTATATCATCCTTATAAAGCTTCCCTAAAACTCTCCCAACAATCTCTTGATCGAACACTTCTAACTTGAGGTGATTACTTGGGAAATTATACTCAATTCTGGCTTCGGAGGCGTCTTGCGGACTGAAGGATCTTCTCATATTAAGCAATTCTTGCAAAAAATCAATGGGAATCCAGTCCATCGGCTCAAATTCGTCAAGTGGTTTAGCATTCGCCAATGTTCTATCCCCTTCGGTTTAGCAAAATTCCCTTTAAACTCCATCAATTGATTGTCCAAAATCGCAGCTTCTATCTTGGTATATTCCTTGCTACTTGGCGGAGTCGTCAGGGTGATCGGTTCTCCTGTTATCGCGGCTGCGCCGATCGGCTCAGAGACTGCGCCGATCGGCGCACATGTCAGACCCACAGAGGTGAGTCCGACGGGCTCTATTTCTTCGAATTGTTCTGAAGTAATCATTGATCTGCTCTCGGACATCAAGATCTGTTCATCTGGCGACTCTTCTTTCTTCATAACTTCTGGGCATTACCGATTTGGTTCTAAATATTCTTTCCAATGCTTGTGCAAAGCTTCATTCTCGGCAATTTTGCCCAACAATTCGATCCCTACCTTGGTTGTCAATCTCAGAAAACTTCCTCCGGCTGATCCATCCAAATGCATCCTCGATTCCTTGTTTATGGCCATATAGAAGGTCTGAGCGCACATGTTCTCATCAATGCCAAGGTCAGGTCTTGTTTCTTCTCTGAGTCGGCTCCTCTGTCTTCCACAGCTGCCATGTGGGCCTTTTCCTTCGAGATGAAGTCTTGTACTGCTCGTTGAGATCTTGAAGTTCCATAAATCTTCTAGGCAAATATCTTCAAGTGTCTTACGCAGACAAACTTTCATAAACATGTGGAATGGCCCTTGGTCCCTTCTGTAGATCAAAACACCCTTGCGCCGGTCGGCTCATGGACTACGTCGATCGGTGCACTGGGCTTTTTCAGTGCTTTTCGTCGGTTCTGAACTCCTGTCCTCTCCAGCATCACTTTATTTTACCTGTTTCTGCAATAATGCTCCAAAACAATGCATATACAAATATATAGGCAATATCATAGGTAAATGGCCTAAATTAGTATCAATTATGCTCTAATTGGGGTAATATTCATATATAAAAGGGGCACTTGGGAAGTGCCAACACTCGGCGAGGGGTGGCTCCGACGCTCGCGATGACATGTCGGTGGGTGGTGCATCCACCGGCTCGGCGGCGGCGACATACGAGGTCCGCGCCCGCCACTCCGTCTCCGGCACGTCCCTTCCAACAGGGCGTGCTACGAGGAGCCAAACGGCGGCAAGCCATGGGGTTCCCACATCATCACCGCCGCCGGCATTCATGCCACGAACGGTGGAGGAGGGCTTCACCCTCCTGAGCGCGGAGGAACAGCGGCAATACCTCGCGGTGAGGGGAAGGTTCGTCCGCAACTTCAACCTGGACGAGACCTTCCTCACCTCGATCGGCATGTGGGAGGACTTAAGAAGCATGCTAGACAACCTCGGCGGGGTGGATTTTCACCTCCTCCCCATGGACTACAACCTCGACGTCGTCACCGAGGTTGCTTCTACGATGAGGCTTGGCACCGTCGAAGACGGTAGCGAGGCCGTCAACTTCCGCGTCCGTGACATCAGCCACACGGTGACCATGGAGGTGGCGGCTCAAGCCTTCGGCTTCGACGCCGACGCCGATGTCGCCGGCATCTTGGGACGTGGGGAGTTGGACTCCTTTTGGAGGCGGCTCTCATTCATACAAGAGATGAAGTGCGGAAACATGCGCAACCCGACCAATCAAGTCTTCCATCGGTGGTTGGCGGCGCGCATAGGCGACAAGGTCGATTCCAGCAACGTCACCGATGTGGACTTGCGGTGGCTCTTCAATGCCATCGTGAGTCCGTCTCATTGTGATGAGGACATCACTCCTATGGATACACACAACACTCCTCCAATTATGGACTTGCAAGGTGCAATGACTAGAGCTCGTGCACGACGACTAAATTTAGAGGTGAGCTCGTTCCTACGTTCTTCGCTATATGTTACTTTTGAGAATGGTTTGCTACCTAATGATTATTTTATAATTAGAAACCATGGAGAGGACCAGGAGATGATGGGAGAAGGAGCTGGGAACGTGGAGGACCAGCAAGGTCTTGCAAGCCAAAGTGGAGAACCAATCAAAACCGACTTCAAGTCTGTCTCGGGACCCAGGATCAGTCCGCACTAAAACAGTAGCCCAGGACGCATACGGACTCGGATTTGGCCGTTCTACATATGCACGGAAAGATAAGGAGAAGACCTTTCCAATGCTGCCAGGATCATGTCAAAATTCATTCGGAGTCATTGGCAAACGTCAAAACAAGAGAGTCTAGAATCTGTGTCGGTGCTGCGTCGCCTATTTTTGGCCTTTGGGCTTTGTATCTAGTTGAGCCCAATTAGGGGCGCGTCCAGAGGATCTTGCACGACCCTAGGGTCTTTATATACAGCCGCCACCGCACCATTAGGGTTTGGGTTTTGCTTAGATAAATTCTGTTCATAAACAGTGTCGCCGTTCATCAGTTTGTGAGACCCCAACTTTGAGAGTTTAATCATACATCTACAATTGTGTTGCATTCTTCGTTGTTCTTGCTTGTGTTCTTGATTCGCAGGCAGGGATTAGCCTTCTCGGTAAGGTCAATCATCTTTGGACGGTTGATAACCAGAGGAGACGTCGTGCTGCAATTGCGGGGTTTAGTACGTGCTGTTCTGAAGCCGGATCGATTTGTGTGTCGCCTCCGACCAAATTAACTTACCAAGAACCTTTCGGAAGATCGGGAACCCTTGTCCACATCACATTGCAATCCCATGTCAGTGATGGTGCGGGGTTGGCTCGACAAGAGGGGCAAGGCAAGCAAGAAGTTGGCCTTCGTGGCCTATCTTCAACGCCTAGCAGCCCTCGTCTGCGACAGCGACGGACCGGGAGGGCGCGACGACAAGTGGGAGTGCGCGATGGAGATCGGCGAGAATATGACTCGTGGCAATATTGTCACAGGAAGTGTTCGCGCCGGCTTTCATGTCGACGGCACCAACGTAAAGCTCTCGTGTGTGAAGCTAGGAGTTCTTCTCCCCCGCAAGCTGGAGGGAGGAAATTGGCTTGAGGAAGGTCTCTTGGAGGGGAGCCGAGTTCTCAAGGACCGCCGTGGGCGGGTTCGATAGCCGGGCACATCTACAGCAGCCGGCGGCGAGTGGGACTCCTGGGGGTCACGCCAGGAGTACCAGCAGTACCAGTCAGGGTGGAGCGACGCAGCGTGCGGTTCACAGCCCTCTGCGCCGATCGGCGCAGGCAACGCGCCGATCGGCGCACCCTACTGCAGCGCAGGCATTGACTACAGGTATCAAGGGCGTGTACCAGTGGTGCCTCCTGTGCCCGGTGCAGACTTTTTCGTGCCCATGCAGGGGTACCTCGACAACAACATGCACTACATTGAGCGCGTGGAGGAAGCCACGTCCCAATGGAGGTACAACCACGATGCGATGGTGGAGGAGTTCGAGCGACTCAATGCGCGGTGCTATGGCTTCGATCAGCCACCGTCTCCACTTTCGGATGACTAGAGTGCCTAGGAGTTGGCACGAGTATTGGTTTCCTGGTTTACGTTTTCTTTTATCTTTTGCAATCTTTTTCTTTATTTACTTATATGTGTGTGAGCGGGTTGGAAAACCATGTATCGGGTGTTTTTATTTTCATGCAAGTGTGTTAGTAGTAGTTTTACTTTCATGCAAGTGCGTTAAGTAGTAGTTTTATTTTTATGCAAGTGTGTTAGTAGTAGTTTTATTTTCATGAAGTGTGTGCAATCATCATCATCATGTATTCAAGTTTAGATCTTAATATAATGGTGGCGGTTATGCTCTATTAGGAGAATTGAATTATTTATTCTTTCTTGAAAAGTGTTGATGAAAATCAAATAGTGTTGAGCATTGAATAAAATTTCGAACTTACACTTAATGATTATTCGGCAAATATGTCTTCTGTGGAGCAATTTTGAGTACCCATATGCTTTATTTGTGTTGTCCAGTTTGTAATGATAACTTAGTACCAATCTTTTTAAAAATAAATTTTCATGTTGTAAACTTTAGAATTTATTGTTTTTCAAGATCCTTACCTACCAATGCCATATTTTGAATAATACTCATGAATCTTTGATACGTAGATAAACATTAAATTGATGGTTGAGTTTGGTTAGGATTTAATTCTTTTTGGTATGAACTTTATTAAGATGGCAATTCTTTGTGTATCTTTTTCTAGCCTTGAAATTACTCATGTAAAAATTCAATTTCGTTGAGTACACTACCATGAACCCAAAACATCTTGTTGAGTATCAATCCTTAACCACATCCTATATTTCTGGCTATATTTAATTCTTGAATAAAAGTTGAAGCCAGACAAATCAAATACCAACAAATATTGGTAAATTTGGGTTGAGAGACGATCGGCGCACCCTGAGCCAATCGGCGCAGCAGAGAGCAAAAAAAAACTCTGCTGTTTGCTAAGGGACTAGCAAAATTTTAAGTGTGGGGAGATGGTATATGACATGCTTATTCTCGAAATTCAATATAGCCATGAATCATTCCAACCATGAGCAATCTTCCAAGCTCAAATTTTTTCTATGCACATGTCCACATATCCAAAGTCTGAGTCCTTTCTTAAATTTTTCTTTCTTAATTGCCATCTTAATAAGTTTCTATAATTCCAATCAAGAATAATCTCCTAGCTTTACAATATATTATTGATTTATGTTTGCAATCCTTGAATTACCTCACCTAGCTACTCATATAAGCCTTACACTAATATATAGGCTACTCGACGACACCTTCGAAGATTTCGCACTTTGGCGTCTGTTGGCACTTCCCAAGTGCCCCTTTTATATGTGAATATTACCCCAATTAGAGCATAATTGATACTAATTTAGTTCATTTACCTGTGATATTGCCTATATATTTGTATATGCGTTATTTTAGAGCTTTATTACAAAAACAGGTAAAATTGGTGATTAATGCGATGATGGAGAGGACAGGAGTCCAGAACCGACGAAAAGCACTGAAGAAGCCTAGTGCGCAGATCGGCGCAGCCCATGAACCGATCGGCGCAAGCGTGTTTTGACTCACAGAAGTGATCGAGGCCCATTCCACATGTTTATGGAAGTTTATCTGCGCAAGACACTTGAAGTTGTCTAAGAAGAATTATGGAACTTCAAGAAGATTTATGGAACTCCAAGATCTTAACGTGCAGTACAAGACTTTATCTCAAAGGAAAAGGCCCACATGGCAGCTGTGGAAGACAGAGGAACCGACTCGGGGAAGAAATCAGAGAAGACACGGCTTGCGTCGATCGGCGCAATCCTACGCCGATCGGCGCAACTACCTTATTTGCTAGAAAACGAGTCCTTTATGAGTAGAACCCCTATAAATACTTGTAAACCCTCGCCGCAGAAGAGGAGGCGACAGAGGGACACCAGATCCATGAGTTAGAGCCACCGGGGCTTGCCCCGTTAGAATAGATCTCTAGTTGAGTTTCAAGAACCATTGGAGTCAAGAGTTGATCCGTCAAGGTAGGCCATCTCGACGAGGATGAATCTTACTTTATGTATCTCAAGGATGATTGAATATGTTGATGATGGTTTTGGTAATTTGTCTATCTTGATTCTATAATCATGCATGTGCTTATTCCAATTGCTTAGTTCTAGGCTAAGTAAGTAGATATTATCTTAATCATGGTGATTAGGATAGTATTCGGACATTGTATTGATTATGGTTGCTTGATGATGCCAGAAGTGTGGTTTAGCGGTGACAGCACTAAGCCTGTGCAACACTATTGGATAGTTGAGTAGGGTAAGATACTCGCGCGATTAAGGGTTTCCTCCCAGCAGCGATAAATCGGGAGCCGCTCGGAAAGCAGGGTGGTCTTACTCATTATAGGTTTTCATTGATCTATGTAATTACCTATTATGATGCTATTCAATTAGACTATCTGGTTACGATCTCACTAGTAGATATCTGGCTACTCACTTATCAGCATAGGTTTACAAGATCTGGTGTACTTTGGCTTAGACTCACTGTGTGCCGATCGGCTCAACCCCTGCGCCGATCGGCGCAACAACTTCGACTTAGATCCACCAGTGTGCCAATCGGCTCGACTCCTGTGCCGATCGGCGCAACCACAGATTGGCTTAGTTTCACCAGTGTGCCGATCGGCTCAATCCCCACGCCGATCGGCGCAACGACAGATTTACTGTCTGGCGCACCTTTGTGCTGGCCAGTCTCCCCCTCATGCAACCTGACCTTGACAGTAGCCTTGACTAGATTTTTTACTGTTAACTTCGTTTAATAAATCCCTAAGGTCCCAGTGGATTCAATATACCTTGGAATACTCAATTCAAGGGAAAAAGTGCTACAATCGTACACCGTCCTCTTGCGGTATATAAGTGGGTGCGTAGATACGACCAACAGCGTCCCGGTCAACCACTCGGTGCCTTGATGGTCCGGCTACTTGGCGACACAAGCCAACAACTTTGAGCTTCGATGTTTCGGTGACATGATGGCTCGAAATTGATGTTTGACTACTCGCCAATAACATCGGCATACTCAGGGGCTCCTCTTCAATTCGCCGAATTGTAAAGCCAAGTATCTTTATACTTTCTCGATTTAATTTTGAGGTTTTGGGGCTTAGGTCCTCTATTTGTTTTCCCATGGCCGGTTATTTCTGTTGCTAAGTAGAAGGTCGTAGGTTTTTTGATGAGTAAAGTCGGGCTTTTTAATCAGCGCTCTTATTTGTGGCTTTATTCGTCTTTATATTGCCCCGGTTCTTTAATCCTTCGCATTAAACAATCGAGCCAGGGGGCTATTTGTGTATCTATACACGTGTTCTCCCACTTTTTTGTGAACCAAGCAATACACATGTCGATCGGTGACCTTTTACTAGTGCCTCGGCCCTGACACCATATGACCCCTGTCGGTCGGTGACTTTCAGTAGTGCTTTAGCCCTGACATCTTATTTTTTGTCTTACGCTGACAAACAACTAAGGCATAGAATTTCTTAGCTACGTGATAGATTGCCACTACACTAAACCCAGAGCCAAAGTTGCTAGAGGTCATGTGTCGACTGGTTCTGATTGCTACACAACAATAATTATGACCGATATTGTTGTGGCAGACCGAGCTTCGAGCTCTTTATATTTTTTCATAAGTATCCAATGATGGATCAGTCTGGTTGCTAACGCGCGAATACGCTGCTCTGCAACACTCGGTCTATTTAAAGGAGAAAAATGGATAGATTTGACTTTTCAGTCGACAGATTTGTTTGGCTTATAAAAATATGTTTCCAAACAAATAATGTTAATTATAACAAATTATTCTAATTTCCTTTATTGTTAGGAATATTTATGATGGATATGCGGATATACCACTCGATACAGAGTGATTTCCTCACCTTCATCGGTCGACCATTCCAGCTCCGACCATGTTCATTGGTCGGCTTACAGCTCCGACCGCTACCATCGGTCGGCCACATCAGATCTGACCGGCACCTTCACTCGGTCATAATGGCTTTGAGTGATTTCTACTTCATCGGCGGTCGGCAGCTACAGTAACCTCAGCTGCCTTCTTCACTCGGCCTTATCGTCTTGAGTTGAGCGTCGCTGCCACTCGGACATGATATTTTAATTTGAGCACGGCTGCCACTCATAACGGCGATTGTCTCGGGGGCTTCTTTGAAGAGAAGCACTTTATATCAAATTTATGGTTGATGCCATAATATATAAATATATGATTTGATGATCATATGACAGTGGCTTGATGGTCACTCTATCAATATGTGCTTCTTTGATGAGAAATGCATTATCAAAAATGGTTGATGCCATAATCATTCAAAGCATGATTTGATGATCATGTCGCTATGACTTGATGGTCATATACGTGAAATAACGAGCATCACTCGATTGATTGAAGTCAGTCTATAATAGTGAAAATAAAGCTCAAAGATATGAATGATTATTATTCTTAAGAAAAGGTTACTTAATCATGATTGAAGCATGGTAACTTAGTACTTTGCTATGATTGATGTCATAAGCCTCGTTCACTCAGCTGTGATTGATGTCACCCGTGAACTTAATATCCCTCGATTGTGATTGATGTCACCCGAGTATATCCTATACCACTCAACGGTGATTGAAGTCACTTGTCTGAGTCATCTATCACTCCGTAATGATTGATGTCATTCTACTGAGTTATTTATCACTTGGATTTGATGATTTGAGTGATTTTTCCTCAAAGAGAGCCAACACGACTATTCTTGTTTTGGACTCTTGCATTATTTGCAATTTCTAAATGATACAAGAGTCTGGGGCTACACCTAATTAGGTGCACCTATTCGGTGCACCAGCTGATATAAAGTTGAAGCATTCTACATGACACAAACCAGTCAGGAAGCTACTAAAGATTATCATCCAACTTGCAAGACTCTCGGGGGCTTGTCGATGATACATACCATCAGGGTACCTCATAGATAAGGAAAGCAAAGTAAACTCCTACTTGGATATGTATAGTAGACCGACTAGGACTCCGTCATGTAACCCTGTCCCCCCCCCCCTCGGATATATAAGGTGGGATAGGGGCCTCCCTCAAGGGGCATCGGTCATAACATAGAACTAGACATCATCGTCTAGGTCTACCCTCCTCGTCTAAATCTATGATCTAGACATATCAATACAAATACCACAAAACATAGAACGTAGGGTTATTATCCTCCGGGAGGTCCGAATCTGTCTAAATCAGCGTCTTGTGTTACCATCGTCTCTCGATCTCGCGCATACCCCTATTCTACATATAAATCCTCATAAGTGAACTACCCTATGTCTATTGTTGAGAATAAGTCTCGACAACCTCCATACCCAAGACGGTAACGTGCACATATTGGACTCCAAGAACTCCCTGATCGAGAAATAAACCGCCTTTAAAACTCGTGCGCTTAGGGCTGTCAGTTCCTCCATGATCCTCCATGCTTTACAAGCAAGCAATGCTAGATTGAAAAGCTCAATCTCTCAAAATCCCAATCCTCCCATATATTTCGGTTTGATCATCTCATACCATTCTACCGAGCATGTCCTTCTTTTCCCCTCTTTGTTGCCCCACCAAAAGCTTCGAAGGAGACCATCAATGTGTTGACATAGTCCCCTTGGAAGCCTAAAGCACGACATTGAGTATGTTGGAATGGCTTGTGCAACTGCTTTCATCAATACTTCCTCCCCCCCCCCCCCAACGGAGAGGGTGGTTTCCATCCATTCCTGAACTCGTTTCCAAACTCGATTTTCAGGTATTTGAAAGCACCATTAGTAGAAACACCAACATCTGTCCCCAGATACTTCTCACTTAGTGCTTTGTTGTGAACACTTAAGACTTCCTTGATTTCTTCCCAAACACTACTGCTGCATCCCTTTGCAAAATGAATAGAAGACTTTTCCATGTTCACCTGTTGTCCCCAGGCTTGACAATATAATTGCAAAATATTCACTACTTCCACTGCACTCTCCCTATTAGCTTTGAAAAACAGCAGGCTATCATCAGCAAAAAGCAAGTGACTAACCACCAGAGCAGATGGTGCCACTTTAATCCCGTTGAGGTGGGATGACATAATTCTAGAGTTAATAAGGCCTAAGAGGCCCTTAGGTGCTAACAAAAATAAATAGGAGGAGAATGGATCACCTTGATGAATTCCACGCGTTGGCTTAAAACTTTCCAATCGATCTCTATTAAACAACACCGAGAATGAGATGGTTGTGACAAGTCTCATCACCATATCGACCAACAATTGGTGGAAACCCAAACGAGCCATTATTGCTCTTAGATAATCCTATTCTACTCGGTCATAAGTTTTTTTCATATCCAATTTCAAAGCACAACACCTGCTCTCTCTTGCAAGCTTCTTCTTCATAAAATGCATGCATTCATAGGCAGTGATGATGTTATCCGTTATCAAACGACCCGGAACAAATGTTGTCTGTTCTTCAAATATAATTTCTGGTAAAATCTCCTTGAGCCTGTTTGCCACAGTCTTAGATGCAATCTTATAGAGTACATTGCATAGGCTTATAGGTCTAAACTGGCCCAGATGCACGGGGATTTCTACCTTCGGTATCAAAACTAAGCACGTACCATTTAAAGTAGAGAGGTCCTCTTCTCCATGCAACATCCATAGTACAACTGCCGTAACTGTGACACCCCACTCTCTGGGGCATCCTATGCATCCTGTACCAATCCCTGGATCAGTAGTTGGTATGCATAATCAAATTATCTCAAATCCATACAGTACTAAAATACGAGAAAATACGGATGACTTACCAAACATGGCTAAGTTACAATGCAGCGGAAATTGGGCGCAGAAGACTGTTCACTTCAATTCATCACATCACTTCTATCCACAGGCAAACATGACCATACGACAAAACCCTAATGCTTTTAATCTTCGGGAGTTCATTCACTAAAAACCACAATTAACAAACCATGAGTACATAAGGTACTCAGCAAGCACTAACACTACTCAAGGGTAAAATCATGCCTTGAGGCTGTAGCAAGGATGTAGGCAAAAGGGTTTAATATTTGCACAAGCAACTAAGTAGGCGGGGTTCATTAAGAATAGATTTCAAGGAAAGAGGGGACCTGCCAATATTTTTCGTAGGTTGGCCCTAAGGGAGATTACAATCAATCCCAACAGTTCCCATATTTTAAAAGGAATGGATCTCCATATCCAAACCTTGCACTTCCAAACCACAGGTATCACGTCACCCACTCACACATCAAGGAGATCGGCTAACTAACGAGAGCCCAATGATTGGTGCCATGACCAATGACAACGGACATCCAAATGATTTAGGGTTAACTCTACAGAGCTTAGTATGATATACCCACAGGCTATACACTCTTTGCAAGTAAGTGCATAATGCTCTCACTTCACCCAAGCATGCCCACAAGTCCACCACGAAGCTCAGGGATTCCATCATCATGACACTTAATCATATCACAACAAAGGCACAGAGCCACAATTTTGCCAAGTACTGGACTTATCACCATTTCACCGCACCGATCCCTCAGTCCGTTTCTACTTCGTCGGGTGATACTTCCTTGCTACGTTACCCAGTATCCGCGTTAGTCCTGCTCATACAGGTTCTGTGGTCGTACTGAAATACCACCAAGTTGAGGTCTCGCTATCGTTCCTGATCGGCCGGGCAAGCACTCATCCATGACAGGTGGATCTACACCGAAGACACCATCACCAAGTACTCTGCACCAGTACTAAGGAGTCTCGCCCTCGACCAAGTACATCCCACCCAGCTTCACCATCACACAGTTGGTTTAGCACCCATCCACACCGTACTTACACGCACACCATCAAACACGTTTTCACCCATTTTTGAAATAAAAGTATGTAATATGGTGTTGCGATGAACCTCATTGCGGGGTTCCTAAGAGCTTCTAAGCATAGCAGCATTTCAGACATTAGGCATCTAATGTCGGTGTATATGGAGCTCATGAGGTGGTAAGGTAAGGCATACAAGGAGGAATTGTGATAACAACAATGGAATTACCGATACTCAAGTAGGTAGCAATCATGCAAGCTAGTCACACAATAGCACTCAAGAGAGCATGCAATATAGAGTAGGTTCTAAGTAGGTTTCTAAATTACTGTGATAGGATTAATATGATCAAGAGGATGTTAGAGCTTGCTTGTTAACGCTAATCCTTAAACGTCATGCTTTACGTCGCTTTGCGTAATGGTGTCGGAATCCGTCTCAAGACTTGGGCCTTCGGGCTTCGTCTCCAACATCAGGCTCCTCCGGTTCTTCACGTGCTATGGTACATGACGCTAGCGCGAAGAAAATAAAATAAATAAGAAATAATTAACACTCCAATTAAAACTCCAGATAGGTTATTTGAGGAGGTTTGGTGTGTACCAATGGAATTATAGGTAGGTCACATCTTGGTGGATATGGTTCGGATTTACATGGTATGATTTGGGTAGGTCGGGTCTCAGAGACTGACGGCGGGAGAATCAGTGAAAACGGAGTTCGGGCGGTGAAGATATGGTGTTTAGAGGGACAAGGAAAATATCATGATGGAAGTGGAATATGGTTGGTGGCAATAGGTTTCTTGTGTTGGGATGATCGCGTGAGCGCAAGAATCGCCGGAAACGGAGCTACGATTGAAAAGATATGATTTTTGGAATATTTGGGGGCTTATTTGTAATTCTCATAAGGCATGGGGACCTATTTGTAATTACAAAAATATTAGGGGCTTGGTTATGAAAATGGCAGGGGTTAGAATATAATTATAGAAAGTTTATGGGTCTCTATAAATTATTTGGGCTAAAACAGAATTAAAATAAAGGTCAAGGACTTTTCTGCAAAAAGACAAGAGCATGGGATTTTTCTAGAATTATTTTTGTGAAGGAAATTCTGTGGACCGGGTGCATGGCTTGGTGGACCGAGTCCACGGGGGTGGTCTACGGGTTTATGGTGGACCAGAGGGCTAAAATGCAAATAGGCATAGCTAGGCAAGAGGGGGTTTATTTGTAAAATGGGGCAGGGGCTAGATTGCAAAAGTTCCTTTTAACTCACGTGGACAGAAGGGGGATCGGCTTCTTCTTCCCTGGACGCCTCCATGGGCGAGCTCTAGTGTTCGGCCATTCGCCCAGGGAGAGGGGCAAGATGGCCGGCGAGAAAGGGAAACGGTGCGCGAGCTCGCCGCGCGTCCGTCTGAGGCAATATTCTGAGGCAATATCCCGGGGGGAGGCTGCCGGGGCGCGGTTTATTAGGTGGATGAATGGCCATGGCCGGTGGAGCTCGGGAGCGATCAAGAGCTCAGAATTAGAGCGGCTCGGGCAAGATGAGGAGGTGGGTAAAGCGCCGGTGGGGAGGTGAGGTCGTGGCGCGTCCGTTTTATAGGCGAGGTCGGCCGGGAGGCTGGTGGGTGGCGTTGTGGCGAGCTCGTGCGCCTTCAATGGCGATTGTATGCGGCGTTAATGGTGTGCAGCGCTGTGCGAGGTGACGGCTCGCTGGGAGTGATGGGACGCGTCCGCGGCGGTGTTACGTGCGTGAATGAGGGTGTGACGAACGGCGGAGCTGTTAGAGGAGGTGACACGTCGCTGCGGCTTCAATGGCGACCCTGCTAGCCATTAATGGCGGTGTCGCGTTGTGAATTATGGCCCGCGCTCGTCGTCAAGCAGGTGATGGCGCCGTGACGGGGCAGGATCTAGTCACCTCGCCGCGCACAGGCGAGGTCTCGTCGCGGCACGAGTCAGGGCGGCGGGTCCGGCTCCCGTGCGGCGTCGCGACGCGGGGGAGGTGCTTCGCGGGGCGGCGCGACTCACGGTATAAGGCGGGGCAGTTGAGCCAGGTGGCTGGTGGTGATAATGGCGGCGGCGTGTAGCGTTTAAAGACAGCCGATAGCCGGGGTCAGGGCGTGCAGGCGGGGCCAGCGGGGGTGCGCGCTCGGGTCGATGGTGTCGGGAGGTAGGAGACGATGAAAAAAGAAAAGGAAAAGGCGCCCCGGTGGGCTGGATTGGCGTGTGGCCCAGAGAAGAGGGGAGGAGGGAGAGGTGTAGCCAGGCTGGGTCGAGGCGGGGAAACGGGCCGAGGTGGTACGTGGCCCATATGGGAAAAGGGAAGGAGGGAGGGGAGCAGCCGGGCCGAGGCGCGAGCACGGCCCAGGCGGGGCTGGAGGCGGTCGGGTGGGCCAGGGCCGCGTGCGGCCCAGGTGGAGAAGGGAAAAAAGGGAGGGGCGGCTGGGCCGGCGTGCGCGCTGCGGCCCAGGAGGGGAGGTGGCGAGAAGTTGGTGGCAGCTGGGCCGGGGGAGGCTCGCTGCGGCCCAGGCGGGGAAGGGGAAAAGGGGAGGAGGCGACCGGCTCGGGCTGGGCCGAAAAGAAAAAAAAAGAGGAAGAGAGGGGATTCGGCCCAAGGGAGGGAATGAAGGGAGAAGAAGGTTTTATTCTTTTTCCTGGATTTCCGATTTGGGTTGAATTCAATTGGAGTTTTAACCGGAGTAACACACGAAGCAATCAAACGAAAACAAATAATCTAACAATAATTTTAGCAAGGTTGTTTTTAATTATTCATAAAAAAACTTCTTTTATTCCATTTCTCTATTTTAATTATTCAGCGAGGTTTTGTTTAAAAAGGAAATTAAAATCATGAGATCGTAATACAAACTAAAATTTTAAATTTGTAGTGATTTATCTAGTTAATTTAGTATTAAAATTTCAGGGTATTACAGTAACTTCTTTCCCACAGAGATCCCAGTTTTCTGAAAGAAATGGGCCGAAAAGTCGTTCGGTCCCGGTGCCTTCGTTGGGAACATCTGAAAAAGTGCTGCCTTGACCTCCTCAGACGTAAAAGGAGTGAGTAACGGTCATTCATTCATGCATTTACTTTGGTAGAAACTATCGAAAGTAACTGATCCATGTTCTATGTACCTTATGTGGAATACAGTTCTTTGTAAAAAGTAGTAGTCATCCCCCAAGCTCTCATTTGTCTTCTATAAAAGATCCATCCGGTCGACACAGCTTGTAATTTATTTCTTCGTCGTCGGCTAGCACGGAGGTGAAAAAACTTTGTGTTCTTGTCACCCGCAGACAACCACATAATTCGCAAATGCTGCTTTCACATCACCTCTTCCAGGTGATTCAGCTCCACAATTCTGTCTGTAATCTTAATTTCTGCATGGGATGGTCCGGTTCTCAGAGGGTCAGAGCGCAGGCTATCGAGTTCTTTGCTTATTCGATTGAGCTCTTGTCGCACGTTGCCGAAAGACTGCAACCCTCTAGGAAACCTAACATTGAAGCCAATTTTTCTTGTAAATCTGCCACTGTATTTGCCTTACCCAACTCTGTCCATCTCGCAGATAAGATCGGGGAGAATTCCTCGTGGTGTTCCCACATCAGTTCATATCTAAATTGCTTCCTGCTCCCCTTCCGTCTTCTGTTTGGCACTTTCTCCCATCGAAGAACAATTGGCTCATGATCTGATGCCGCTGCTGTTAAGTGAGAGACCTTAGCCATCGAAAACCTCGTACACCAGTCAGCAGTCGCTAGTGCCGATCAAGACGTACACGGCAGAACGAGTCCCCCCGCTACTTTCTTCTCATAAGTCCATTTCCTTCCCTCATAACCGAGGTCAAAAAGTTCGCACACGTCCACCATCTCACGGAACCCCGCAATCTGAGCGCGACTTCTCTCCTGAACTCCATCATGCTCATCAGTTCCATGCCAAGCAACTCATTGGTCCTGGCGGGTCTCCCTCCCGGAGCCCGCCCCTTCTGGGTTCGTCTGCTTCGCCGCCACGTTTGCTGGCTGCTTTCTCTGCCTTTTTCTTATCCCGAGGAGAGACGTAAGAGGGAGGAGGTGGGGGTACCTCTGCGAGCATCAGCTTCCTTCTAGCAGATAATTCTGCTTCCCCCACCGGCTTCTGCCCCTCTGGTTTGGTCGGGCTAGTGGCTGTATCCTTTAGTTCTTCATGATCCAGGCCGGCCTCTTCAGATGCTCTCTTCCTCGATCCCTCACTATCAGTCTTCAATTCCTTCTCCCTCCACCTTGCTTCATGTGTGCTTCCACTCCTAAACCGACCTCTCTCTCTGGCCCGGCTAGGGAAGCGTCCTCCACGGTTTGCATTTGGCCGGAACTGATCCCCGCCAGGGCTGAAACGGGCCCTGGGAGTACCCGTTTTCCATGTAGCCTTGTCAGCGATCATCCAATCTCCATACTGTAAATCAGCCTCCTGATATTCTCCAGTGCCACATTCCAAGTGTGTGTGGCCCATAAGCCCGCAGTGTGCACAGAACCGTGGTAGTTTTTCAAACTTCACCTGAATCAGAATATCCTGACCTCCTTCCGGTGTAAGCGTTATGAAACGGACCAAAGGCCGAGACGCCTCCAACCTGACCCGGGCTCTATGGAAATCCCCACTAGAAGTGGTAATTGCTCTGGGTTACACAATAACCAGTTCTATTGTTTTCCTAACGGATGAATTTTTCGTCGTCTCTCTGCACAAGCGGACCATCAAAATTCAAATGAGGAAAACCGACTGAGGTGCGCTACTGGGCTGTGGGCTCATATATCGGCTCAGAAGACATCCGTCAATGAAAATGAGGCCCATACACAGGCTAAAGTCATATAAGCCAGAGTAACCAAACTCATCGTAGCCCACAAGCGTGTCGGTCATCCAAGACAAAATGTGCAAATGAACGTAGGCCAACCCATGAACATTGTTTACCAGAAGTGGTCCTAGCCAAACGGGCCGCCCGACATGGCCCGGACCAAATCCAAAAAAGCCCGGCATGTTACATTTTGGATCAACACGACACGAAATCCTTTTCGAGCCGGGCCGGGCCGCTCGTCATACCGCGCCGTTAGCCCACGACACGGCACGAAATGTGTCAGCCGTGCCAGGCCGTCTCGATAAGCATGACAGCCCAGCCGGCACGACGAGCCTGATAGGCACGACTGACACATTTCGTTCCGTGTCATTTGTCGACGCCACGGCACGACGGGTGGCACTGCCTGGCACGTTACATTTCGGGCTGGCACGACTGCTCCCTTGCTTCACCTCAGTGTTGTCGGGAGGTGTCCTTCGCACAGCCTGAGTCGGGGGAGGCGTCCACGGACCGGCGGCGTGCTCGATGTGGGGGGAGGACCAGTTGGTGCGGCGCGCGGGAGGAGTTGCGGCAGCCGCGCGAGCATGATGCGAGTGAGGAGGACCGGCCGCCATGCTTCGAGGCGTGGCGAGAGAGGAGCCTAGGAGTGGCGGCGGCAACTTGCTCGATGCGGGCGAGGAGCGGCGGCGGTGGTGGCATGCTCGGCGCATTGCTAGCGAGAAGCGGCGACGGCGGCTTGCTTGGGCGAGGCCTGAGCACGGCGAGTGGCGGCGATGGCACAACTATGGTTGGGGCTAGCGGCAGTGCCGCACGGGAGAAGCGGAGAAGGAGAAAGGAGAAGAAGTAGAGAAGAGAAGGGATGCTCGGCTCTGGCCTGATGGGCTATTTTGTAACGTTTGATAGGTTGTGCATGTTGACGAGCTGTTAACGGGCCATATTTTCGTGCCGCTCATCAAGCTTTTACGTGTCGAAGGTTAATCGGACCGTGCTCGTGCCGTCTACCGGGTCGAGATCTCAGCCTTAGCATGACACTAAGGTGCCTATCGGGCTGGCCCGGACACGAAATGTGACGTGCCGAGCTGAATTTGAACTGGGCCAAATTTTGGGGGCCTCAGACTGGCTCAGCAGTCACCACCCAGTTCACCAGGACTAACCAGAAGGAAGTTTTCACTACGTTACCCTCGAAGTATAAAAAACTTTATTATTTTTAGCTATCGCTTTGTCCGCTGAGCCAGTACAGCCACTCATCAACGTCAGAATCAGAACAGAGCTTATATAGGATCTGCACGCACGGCGATTGAAGCCTCCAACAAGACCTCGAGTTGCTTCTCTTCTCAACTGTCAACGGTAGTCCGGTCCCGACCCGACCAGCTTTTGTCGTCAGACTCGTCAGCGGTTCGCAAACACGAGGACCCGAGTAAAAAAAATTCTTATCTTCCGCTGCCCGCTAATCATTCGGCACCTTGTTTAATCTCATCGCCTCGGAATGCTGGTACTCCTACAGATAATCTCAAGCCTTGCCCCTCCTTCAAATCAAATCAAATCAAACCAAATCTACTACTAAGAATAGCTTTTGGGGTAGTAGCCTCCGTAGACCGTAGGCGTGCACGGGCTCGTCCACGGCGCTCGAGCTGTTCCTCCTGTCCGGGCTCGCCTTGTCGCCGCCGCATGCAACGCAAGAGACGTCACGCAAACGGCCAAGCCCCCATGTGAGGGCGACGTGACCACGCGGGCAGCAGCGCGCATCGAGATAAACACCCACCACTCGCCTGTCGCATGCCGTGCCCGTGCCGAAGCTGCTGCAATAGAAACAGTACTAGCTCCTCGCCGGCGTCGCAGACGTCGCCGCAGTCGTAGACATTGCGCCGCCCGCGTCAACGTCTGCGGCTGGCTCGGGGCAGCGTGCGTGCGCCTGGCGCGCGGCACTGTGCCCTCACCGGGCTACACGGCACGCCACATTGAATGCCCTATCGCCTTCTTGACAATTTGGAACAAATTCATTAAGAAACGCGAGTAAATGTGACAGCCAGGAAGAAGAACATTCTCATCAGGATATGTGGAGCAAACATTATTGTTTCCTTTAACTACAGTAAGAACCGAATGTTTATTATTATTGTTTCTTTACGAGCTTGCATTGCAAAATTCCTTTTCTACGGTCGCAAAAACGTCTACGCAAGAGGCCGGTATGTACTTTCAATTTTCCTTGGATTCTCCAGGCGCTGTACTGTACGGGGTCATTACTCGTCCGGTCGTCCCGTCCGCTCTCGGCGCCGCACCTCGCAGCAGAATGCTTTCAGGGGAAGGATGAATTTCGATTCCTGCATACAGCTCGAGCTGATCGCGTCAGGGAGAGCAGAGCACGGCATTGTACCCGTATTGTCTCCAACGGGCAGATTTTTCTGTAGCCAGTGCTGCCAAGGAAAGCTATGACGTGATGGGTCGGGCGTCGTGTTGTCGAGCGCTGAGACACGTTCCACTCCATGGCGCCTCTCTTCATCCACACTGATACACATTGGTCCGTTGCATGGTTCTATGAGCCTATCACAACAATACCTTTGAAACTTGCATTTTCACAGATAAAAGTATATCGAGGTTCCTATTTGGACCTGAACTTGAGTCCTATATTTTCTTTTATAATTTCTGTAAAATGTTGCTTGATTTTCGTTCATGTATGCCTATAAATAAACTTGAAACTATGGCGCCTAGTAGTATAAATGAAGAGACATTTCTCAAAGTAGGCTGCACAGTTGCTTCTATTCTGTTTCGCACACTACTCTTCCTCTTCGCCCGGACTTTTGCCATTCTTCAATCCGTCTGTAATTTTCTTAATGTTTTAAATAGGAAAAAGGGAGTGATATTATTGGGTGTACAGTATACTTGGCACATGCTCATGACGAAGCACAATTCTCTATTCTTCCACTGACTGCGCGGCCCAGTTTACCAGTCACCACCCACCTCTCCCACACGCCTTCACTCATTCACCCTTCACCATCTCTCTCTCTCTCTCTCTCTTCTCCTGCAATGCGCGTCTGTGAACTGAGCAAGGTACAGATTCGCACTGTACACAAGGAGACAGCGCAAGGAAAGGAAGCGAAGCTGGGAGTGCAGAGCATGATGGCTCAATAGTCAGGGAGAGAGAGAGAGAGATGGACATATAGAGAGAGAAATACTGCAGCTGCAGGGGAAGAGGGGAGCAGCGTAGCAAGATCGCAAAGGGGAAGCAGCGGCGATGGAAGTGGAGCCACCGCCGGCCGCCGCGGTTCTGGAATGCCTGGGCGTCGGCGGAGGCGGCGATCCAGTGCTCGAGGCCATCGGTGGCAGGGCCTCGAGGAGCCCGGCCCGCGAGGCCGCCGCGGAGCCGCCACAAGACCCGGCGGACGACGGCACTACTCCAGCGACCTCCCGCAGCCGCGCGGAGGAGGAGCCGCTGCGCCGTGGCCTAGCGGTGGCGCGGGCGCGGAGGAAGGCCGGGCGCGCCACGCCGTCGCCGTCATGGAAGCTCGAGGCGTCGCCGCCGCGGGCGGAGGCGGAGGAAGCGGCCGCGGGGGCCGACGCGGGGAGGCGGGGCGGCGCGCCGGCGGCGTCGGCGCGGCAGCTGGGCGCCACCCTGTGGGAGATCCAGGACGTCATCAGGGTCGCCGGCGCGGGGCGTCGGATCCGGCGACGCGGCCGGAGGTCGCCCAACGGCGACGAGGCGGTTGCGGATGCGGATCGGGTAAGTACCTTTTGCTGGCGGCGTCGCTTTTTTTTTTTCGGTCAACATGATGACGTTGATTGGTAGTTTGTGAGCGTCATGTGCTTATTGCTGCCTTTTCTTTCACTCTTTTTATTAGTTCTTTGCTTAGATTGCGTCGTTCGATCTCACGTCAGGTTACGCGAATGACGTTGCTTTTAGTCACATCTTTTGGTGGATTAATAGCTAATTGCTCCATGTTAAAATCGTCAGTTTGTCAGAATCGTTAAGCTTAAAAAGATTGTATTCTATGACATCAGAGTCATGAACCATCTCCTTGGATTTTTCATAGTGTTCAGAGGCCTCTTTGGCTGCACAATGTACACCATCTTCAGTTCTTTATCAGGAACAGTTCGTAACCCCCCGGATGCATATCACTAACGTCTGATTTTTTTGGTGTACTATTGTAACTTGAAGTATACATACATATTTTTCTCTCCACCCACCTTTATTGAATCGTCAAGGACTGGAACTAATGCGCAATAAACGCCGAATCCTAGTTTTGTGATAGTATTGTCTGTACGACTCTTTCTCTTTTAGTATTTGCCGGTACTTATTTGACTTTTGAACTGGTGGTGGACAGATGGTGAGTCTGTAGATGGCCAGTGCATGGTACATTAGTTATTGTTTTCACCTAATCAAACGCATAACTTGATCATCCCATCCAAAAAAAGTATGGATGACCCTATCCCATCCAACCTTGTCCTCAAACCAAACGCATCCTAAGGTTCTATCTGCGGAGCAGTAAACAGCTACTATAGGCGATTAAAATGATAGTAAGCTGGGTAAAATTCAAAGAATATCAAAGCTAAAAAAGTTCCTACGTCATGCTATATGGACCCATAATGTCCTGCCTGATATGTGGTACACTTGTCTGCTTGATTACTATCTTTGTGCTGGATGACTGGCCTTCAATGTAATCATAAAAAAATACTTCGGACTTTCCTAGAAAAATATTGCATCTTTCTGGTACATCAGTCTTGCACTTATTTTCTAATTGTACCCTTTGGGTTCTTCGGGTATATATCTGTTTTTTCTTTCCCCCTAATCTGAGATTCTATTTTGCCAAACTGTATAATGACCATGAATATTTAACATGTCTCTGTTTGATGTTTTCTTTCATTTTTTCCCCGATAATAAACGGGAGAAGGAACCCTGCTTCAATTGAATAAAACAAAATATTACAAATTGAATAAAACAAAATATTACAAAGAGTTTATAGACATGTGTAAAGATATAGCATATAACATGTTGTGATTGCAAGTTTGCATCTTCAACTACTAACATGTTTAGAGGAAAAAGTTTAAAGAGCTCGATAAATACTTGAAACCTTTCTTACTCATTCGCAACTTGAATGAACCATGTAGTAGTTTTAATAAGGATCCCAGGTCATCATATCTTACCGCTGTACCTTTATTATTACATATTCTGGGCATAGCAATTTGGATGGTACTTTACGAAACACATTATGACATTATGCTTCCTAGTAGCAAATTCAGTAATGCAGTTAGTTGTAGGCACCTAACATTAGGGCTTTTTGTTGTTTCCTCAACACCATGCGCTCTGATTTTACTTTTCTTATGGGATTTAATCAGTGATAATCTTGGTTTCCTCTGTGAGTGACACAGTTTGCTGTTGTATTATTTAGATCACTAAACCATGCATACTGATATTCACAAGTTCTTTTTTAATATATATATTTCAGCCACGGAATTCAGGTGGTCATGGAGCACATCATGCAGCTTCATCAATGGAGCATGGCAAGTTACATGAAGAAAGATGTCACTCTAGACAGCCTCTTTCTCCTGCAAGTTACACTAGCTCAGTTGGAGTAAGTCTACATTTGTTCTCTCTACTATGTTTCTTGGATGAATGTTTGGTGCTTTGTATAGGGCATTGCTAAGGAATGCTGATTATTCCAACGTGTGCCTTCTATATGAGCCGTATTTGTATATAAAGTGCCACAATGTACTACCCCCTCCGTCCCAAAATAATTGACATTCTAGCCCTCTTCAGTTTCCTAAAATAATTGGCATTCTCACTTCCCGATGCACCTTTCTCTCTTCCCAATACACCTCTATCTCTCTCTCTTTCCTTCTCATTTTCTGTGCACCTATCTTTTACACTTCTCCTCAATTCCTGTGCTGAGCTCCAAAGTGCCAACTAAATTGAGACGGAGGGAGTAGGTAATTTCAGCACTCTATTTATCGTAGTATGCCATTCTTACTTTACCTGTGATGTCATTGCATTTTGTTTAGAGTTCTGCATCTCAAAGCCCTTTTGAATCGACACTTATTTCTCAAAATCTGCTGTTCATTTGACAGGCATCAACAATAAACCTTGTCAGCCCAACTCGCTCATTAGATTTTAATGCTAGATCTAGGCAGGCAGGTTATGATCTTAAAACGTCAACAGAGCTTTTGAAAGTTCTCAATCGAATTTGGAGCTTGGAGGAACAGCATGCAGCTGATGTGTCGGCAATGAAGGGACTGAAACGTGAGCTACAACATGCTCAGGCTTGCATTCAAGAACTTATGCAAGAGAGGCAGCGGTATCATCACGATATTGATTCTCTTGCTAGGCAAGTCACTGAAGATAAAATGGCTCGGAGAAACAAGGAGCAAGAGAAGATGAAGGCATCCCTTCGTTCACTGCAGGAAGAGCTTGAAGATGAGAAACATTTGAGAAAACATTCTGAGACCCTCCATAGGAAGCTAGGCAAAGAGTTATCTGAGATGAAGTCAGCATTTGTAAAGGCTGTGAAAGATCTGGAGAGAGAAAAGAAGGTAACCTGTTTGTTGGAAGATCTTTGTGATGAGTTTGCAAAAGGAATTAAAAACTATGAAGAGGAAGTCAGGGTGTTGCGACAAAAGCGTGTAAAGGAGTATGGCCACAAGTTTGATAAGTCAATAGTTCATTTTTCTGAAGCATGGCTCGATGAAAGAATGCAGATGCAAAATGCTGATGTGAGGAATGATTCTGCAGGGAGAATCCCAATTACAGAGCGGCTAAGCTGTGAGATACAGAGTTTTCTCCATCATGCTAAAACGTCAGGTAACTCCAAGAATGATAACTTGCACGTTTTTAATGAAAAGCGAGATGCAAGTTTGTGTCGGCAGTCCCTAGAGTCTGTCCCTCTGAATGGAGCCACTAGTGCTCCTCGGTTAGCTGAAGATGATGATGGCAGTTCTGTTGCCAGTGACTTGCATTGCTTTGAACTGAACATGCGTAGCAGTGCCATCAGGAATCATGAGCTTGCAGGAACTCGACGGAGGCTCACAAGCTGCATGCATTCACCAATGAGAAGGCTGGAATATTCCAATGGTGTATCCGTTGAAGGTTCACCGATGTCAAATGCACCACCTTCCTCAAAGAAAGATAAGGCAAGATCTAGCATTGGCAGACAACAATTTATTGCATCGACACCAGAAATTGACTCGCACTATGATGCCGCCATTACTCCTATAGAAGAACAGAATGAAACTGTTATGACCCAGGTTTCTAGGCGATTACGTGATGACCTGTTAAAGATCAAAATAGAGGCTCCTCAACATGCATATCTGGGGCAAAAATCAAACTACGCCCGGACGAAGTTGTGTGAATACACTACGTCACGGGATCTTCATGATATGCATGGTCCAGCACATCAGCTGAATAACGAAGGAAAATTGTTGGACTATGAAGAAATTTCTGAATCCCCAGCACATCATCAGATGCAAGGCACAAAGGAGAATACGCTTAAGGCAAAACTACTGCAAGCAAGGTTAGAGGGGCAGCATGCTCGAATGAGTGCATCGGTATACCCGTTGATCAGCACACGTAGGAAATGAGAACAGTCGAGCACATGTACCGCTTGGACAGCAGAAGGAAGTGAGAATGCATCTGAGAGCTGATGCTGTGTTGATAACCCATGACTTTGTTCGATGCGACATGACATTGCACTGCATTTGTAAGATATCTGACTAGTTGATTATTAACCTGTTCAATGGGTTCCGAGTGTTGATCCGGTGAAGTTTGATTATGTGAATCCTTCCTAGCTCTAGACACGTGTTGTAGAGATTTTCGTTGTAGGTTTCATGTGCTGACGCGAACTGTTCAGGTAGAACTGAAACGGAGATGAACTTTGGTAATCAAATGCTGTAATTTTTGTACAGTTTTCATATCTTGCAGTTGCCTGCTTTAGAAATACTGCAATTTGGTGCGGTTCCTTCTGTCTCACTGGCAGATGTTGTTATTTTCGTTTGCCACTAATAGCTCCCTCTGCGCAACAGAATATCTCCCAAAATTGAAGGAATGAAAGTACATAATCATACCATGTACTTCATCATTTCAAAATATTTGACATTTTAGCGAACTTCATTTGTTTCAAAATAATTGTCATTTTTACTTCTTGATGTAACTTTTTCTATTTTCAATACATTTCTATTCTTATCTCTCACCTTCTTGTTTAGTGTGTATCCATTTTTTTACACTTCTCCTCACTTTTCACTAAAACAAAAGTATTTTGGGATGGAGAGAGTAGTTGAAATAAAAATGATACTGCAAAATTATTACATGCGGTTCAGTTCCCTTTCAGCGGAGCTTTATGCCTGCTTGAAATTCTGCTCTGTTATATAATGGCCTTCATTGTTCAGGCAGTACGCTGCACTTTTTTGCTTTTTTCTCTTATGGCTCTGGTACGGTTGGTAGATCGAAATCTATAGCCTGGGCACCATGCTAAGATCGGCACCAAGGTGAGCCATCCAAGGTTAGTGCAAGAATCATTTTGGAGATCGAAATCTACAGCCTGGGCATCATGCTAAGATCGGCACCAAGGTGACCCACTGTTAATGCTAATGCACAACTGGTAGTTCCAATGAAAAGGAAAGAGACTGGCAGCCGAAGTGGGTTCGCTGGATGGCAAAGTTATCGTACTATTGTAGTAATGGCTAGGTTGAGTTTGGTTGCAAATACCTAAGCGATCGAAAAAGTTCAACAATCAAACTTTTTGTAGTGTTGTAAAGTTTAGCCAGCTAACTAAATTTTAGGGGTGCATGTTTAAATCTATGATTAAAGTCTGGCTAAATAAAAAGTAGATATGTCTATCCTTTATTAACTAATTAAAAAATAAGATATATATATGGGTTGAAGAAAAATATCACATGTGACGAGGGGTGATTTTGACTTTAATTGTTTTTTTTTCAAGTTTAGGAGCTTTTAGAGGGGTTGAGGTGACTAGGGATTTAAAGTTTAGCAGGTGGCCTGACTAAAATTTAAAAGATTTTAAGAGGTCATATTTAGAGTAAAAATGATTAAAGTTTAGCCAGCTAAAATTTAGTATGTGGATCCAAACAGACCCTTAAAGACGCAAGCTCAGTTTAACGAGCACTTTTTTAGGGAAGTTCTGTTGAAAGTTGATTACTTGCTCTGATCCCAGCGACACTCTCTAACAAAAGAATTACAGAGTTCAAGTAAATTATGGATCAGTATGATTTTTTACTTTTTTTTCTCTGAATTGAACACAACACAGATGCGCACACACACACACACACGTCTTTGGGTACTAATCTTTATGAATACACGCACATCTTTAAAAACTCTGCCGACTTGATCTGATTTGCGAAATCATCACATACACCTCGTTTTTTTTTTGAGAAGTTTAGGGGGGAGAGCGTCCTCATCTTTTCATTTCATTTCATTTCATGAGTGCATACATGAGTAGGATGTTATATGTCGTTTGAAATGTTTACAGAGGAGGATTGAGAGGGGAACATGGAGACCCAAGCTTGTACAACATGACGATCAACTTGGGGCAACCTACAGGACCAGAGTTCGACATCCTCATGGCACCCCGTGAAGAGTCGAGAATAGCAGGGGGGATAGGGAACGAAAAACAATATCATGACGGTGCTTCCATAGTTACTAACAGCATAAGAGGAGGAAGACGTTGAAGTGCGTGGAAGACATGGTGGGAGAAGATTGAACAAACCATAGGCGATTCACATCACCTTTAGTTACAGGGACATCAATATGGAGCCAGAAACCAGCAACAAATGGACAACCAGCGATGAGGTGCGCTGCACTTTCTGCTTGGGTGGCACAAAGATCACAATCCACGCAGTGCTTCTTTAGAAGATTGTCTTTTGTTTGAATTTGGTTCTGGACTAACAGCCAGCCAAAGAACTTTACTCTAGGAGGTGCATGATTTTCCCATATGAACTTATAATATTCACAATCTGTCCCATTTGAGACCACAGATTTGTAGACGGACGACATGTTGAGGCTGCGAGCTTTATCTTCCCATGGGCACCTTCGAACATCCGGGTTATCATTCAGTGTAACATTAGCTAACAGGTCAGACAACTTGGAGAACTCGTCAGCGGCTATCGACGTGAGGCGCGGAGCAAAGGCTTGGCGGAGTTCCAAGTTCACCACGGCGCGCACTGAGGCTTCCGGGCAACGTGCGTGTGAGTAGAGCGCTGGCAGCGCCTCAGTGAGGCTTCCGACAGCAAGCCAACAGTCGTGCCAAAAGGCGGTGGCACGACCATCCCCAACTTCAACCGTAGTGAGCAGTCTATAGTCCGGAAGAAGGCGTCGCAGCGAGGCCCAATGTGTGCCGGCTATTGTTGTTTCCGGAGCTTCAAGAGGACCACCAAACTCGGTCTCTAGCCAACGGGACCAAGCGGAATCCGTTGAGACATGAGCATGATGGAGGAGCTTCAGGAGCAAGCAAGTGTTCTGTAGGCTAAGATCACGGACACCAAGGCCTCCATCCTTCTTGGGGAGGCAAACTTGATCCCAAATGACGAGGCATTGAGCAGCAGAGACAAATTCTTCTCCAGCACAAAGGAAAGCACGTCGTAGAGCGTCGAGGGCATCGACTACGCCTTGTGGTAGAGGCAGCGGACCCATAGCATAAACCGGGAGGCTGTCAAGGACCGCGTTCACCAAGATCAGCCGGCCATGATGATTAAGAAGGCTTGCCCACCATCCAGATAGGTAACGGTCTACACTCACAATGATTGGGGCAAATGCAGAGAGCTTAAGCTTTCCGTTAGAGAGCGGGAGACCGAGGTACGTCTGTGGGAACGAGCCTTTGGAGCAGCCGAGTATATTGACATAGAGCTCAACATCATCATCTGAAACATGCATGGGCACCAATGTGCTTTTAGAATAGTTGATACTCAGTCCCGTGGCACGTGAGAAGCTCTGGAGCTGTTCCTTGAGTCGCAACACAGCTGTTTCATCAGCACGCACCACAACCAGTGTATCATCGGCGTATTGCAAGACTGTGCATGGACGGTCTGCTGCAAGAGGGTGGCGTAGGACTGGGTCTTTTGCGAGCAGCTGCTGCAGTACATGAACCACTAGGATGAACAATACGGAGACAAGGGATCCCCTTGGCGAAGGCCCTTCCGGCATGAAATCCATCTTCCAGGCACGCCATTAAGCAAAATGGCAGACTTAGCTGTTTCTTGGAGTAATTTGATCCACTCACACCACTTGTCAGGGAAGCCACGCACCCTCAAGTGACTGTCGATAGACTACCCCAACTGACGCTGTCAAAGGCTTTGGCAAAGTCTAACTTCAATACAAGAGTGGGCGTCTTTCGCTTGTAGCAACATTGGACGAGCTCAGTAGCGTACACAAAGTTCTCCGAGATTGACCGTCCCTTGATAAATCCAGTTTGATCCATATCAATCAGTTTGGACACTTGCATCCGCAGACGTGAGGTAAGAATTTTGCCTGCAATTTTGATGGGACTACCTTGCAAAGAAATAGGCCTAAAGGCACCTGGAGTCACAGCATTATTTGTCTTAGGCAGCAGCACCACATATGCACGGTTCACTCTCTCCAGATCAGTGGTGCCATCATAGAACGCAGAAAGGAAGTTCATCACTGTTGGCATGACCAATTGTCAAGCTGAACGATAGAAACCCGGGCCGAAACAATCTGGTCCTGGCGCACTGCTTGGGTTCATGGCTTTGATACACCTCGTTGTCGATGAAGACGTCGTCTTCTACTAAAAAAATAATTAGTCATAAAATATAACATTCATATCAAATTTTGAATTTAAACCCGAGTAAGCTGGTTTTATCACAATGAACCTAGCACATGATTTTTTATCTACCAAAGGTCAAATATTGTAATGTTGTGTCTACAGTAACAGATAAGAGATGTGACTTCTGTGTTCTCCAACAGTGATAGTCAGTTTCAAGAGGAAAATTGCGTCGCCGGTCGCTCGCCCCGCGCCAACCGCCTCACGCTGTCGGCCGCTTGCCCCGTGACGCTTCGCCCCGCGCACCACTGGCCGCTTGCCTCGCGCACCGCCGGTCGCTCGCCCCGCGCCTGCTCCTCACTCCGCGCCCTGATCCGCCGTTCACCGCCCTCCCTGAATCGAAGCGGAGGACCCAGCTGAGCGATGCAAATGTCGGCGACCGTCTGCGAGTCCTGTGCGGGTTTGGCCGCTCGCCCCAGACGTCTCACGTCGTACGTCTACTGCTCACGCAGTGCCCCACGAGCTGATCATCCAGCGCTCGTCCACCGGTTTCTCAAATACATTTGAGGAGAGAAAGATTATATTTTTACATTACCTCTCTCCTCGTTTGTTGGATAAGGAGCTGGACATGCACAATAACATTGGAGAGACATATCTGGTTTGCCTCTCACGATGCCTTGTCTGTTAGAGTAAGTTTTATATTTCTTCATTTGGAATATGAGCTCTTTTATCTTGGACTTATTTTTTTACTTTATTTTTTATTTATTTCATTTCGATTTTCCCTCTTTCTCTATCCATATCCTATCCTCTGGCTCTAGGTACAGCGAGACCCGAACACTTAATTTTGTTCACGTGCTAGTGCTAAAGGAATCATGTACTAGCATCGACCCTTGCTTAATATATTTGTATGAGGTGATAATATGTGCCATTAGTATTCTAGTTTTAGCATAATAAAGATGTGTTCTATTTCTGTACACTAATTTTAATTATGTTTCATCGAATATTAGAATACTAATTAGAAGTAATAAATATAAACTAATAACAAAACTCATTCTATAACCTCTAGCACTACAAGAAATTTGCTATTCTATGACATTTCAATTTTATTATAGAATGTAAAAAAATGTTGTAATATATAATTTGCGACATTTAGGTGACGATCGTCGCTGAATGTCTGTTATAAAAGATATTCAATGACGTTTCTATCCTTTATCATCACAAATTTACCATGACGATCTTTACTTTATCGCTAACTTATGATATTATATTTTCATCGCTATCTATTATGGAAACGTCACAAATGCATTTGATATAGTTATGGGCTAGGCTAGGCCCATCTAGCATTATGGGCTCAACCTATTTGTCATAATGGGCCATGACCCATTTTATATTATAGGCCAAGTTCATTAAATACAGTGGGTTATAGACTCAATAAAAATAAATGGCCTATTTTATTTACTCACTTAGATTTTTTAGGTGGGTTTAGACCACGTAGCTGGCTTTTTCCTTTTTTTTTCTTTCTCAACACATTCACCATTCTGTTCTTTCAAATTTCTTCATAAAAATATGCATCACTAATAAAATAAAAAAGTATTATAATTTGTAATTTTAAATTATGTAAGCAATAAATCTACTATATAAGAAAATTCATGAAACAAACTATATAATATATTGTATAATACATAATATGTACTTTATAGATTTCTTATATAAAATGTTTTTTGAATAACAACATTTTACTTTATATAAAAAATGTTTTTTGGATACAACATTTTACTTTGATACTAAAGCAGCTTACAAGTTATGGGAAAACATAAACTAAAAATTTACAGACAAAAGTTCTTAGTTACGATGATTTACTAGTATCGTAAAATTACGATATTACTAGTTTGCCTCTTACGACACACAATAGTTCGTTGCAATATGACATTAGATTAGTTTACGATGATTTCTATATGGTTATTACGACACACTTGAAATATTTGTTGCTAAATTGAGTAAAACATCGTAAAATGAATTGTTCCGCGACTGTCGGTGTTTAGATCACCGGCAATTAGTATTTGTTCTAGGCGGCGCGTATTTCGGTTTTGGTGATGGCTATGCAAGAGGATACAAAGATTATACTGGTTCAGGGAAAGCCCCTACGTCCAGTTCATAGCTCTGCTCGTGTTACTTGCACCGGGATATACAAAGGTGGCAAGAGAGGAGGAGGAGCCTATAAGTCTCTGGTACTTGTGTGTGTGGGTAAGTGTGTGTGTTTGGTTGTTTCTAATGTCATGGGCATTCCCTTTTATATCTCAAGAGAACCAGTCCCAATTACGGAGAGAGAGAGAGAGAGAGAGAGAGAGTAAATTTCTACACGTGTGGAGTCGGTGAAGCCGTGCCGGAGAAAATAGGGGCCCTGGTCGGTGACGTGGCCTTTGGCCCTCGTGGTCCCCCGTCGTCCTGGTCTGATGTCAGAGGTGGGAGGGCACTGTGTTCGGGCGTGCCCTCATTTTTCGTCGTCGGGTCGAGCTCCCTCGTCACTATAGAGGGAGTGCTCCGCTATTCGTGGGGTGGCGCAGCATGGGCACTGTCATATTTCTTAGGCGAGGTCTCATCCAACCGTCCATCAGATCGTCCTTTATTGTCACTGTTGGCGATGTCATCGAGTGTTAGCGGCACAGAGAGCCTTATCGTGCCTGCCATCGTCAGCAGGCGCTCGCGATGATGAGGAGGACAGGTATACGAAGAGATTTGATCCCCTGATACTGTGCGCTTCGAACTGGGTGTAGCATTTAAGACGGGACAGTTGGTAGTTGTTGACCGTCGTCCCGCTCGACCCCCACGTAGAGGGTCAACGCGTCGGGTTGCGCTTGCCTGGGCCCGCTCGGAGTTGGGATCCGTCCCATCTCGTCAGGCCAATCGAGTTTCTCCACCCGTCATCTTCGATGGTTTAGCCAGTGATTCGCAAGGTTGTCCTGTCATCCGTGGTGGTCCACAGAGGGGGTTCCGATGGAGACAAGGCTTATCGGTGGTCTCGGGGTCCGCTCACTGTTCGTTATGATGATGACGACCGTGAAACAATCGTCGTTATCCGGGAGTTGGTTAAGACCGGGCAAGCGGCCTGGCCGGCAGCTCGGGAGAGCGACCCGGTCCTTGGACCTTGGTGGGCGGACTAGTTTCATCTCGACCCCTTGGAGGGTCGAGCGGATCATCGTAGGCTCTTGACTCCTCGAGAGGTCGAGCGGGACACGGCCGACTCTCGACCTCTAGAGGGTCGAGCGAGTCGGGGGTGACGTGACCTTTGTTTCCAGAATTTGGTTGTCGTGGAGATTCCACTCGCAGAGTTCGCGCAGGTGGCTATGGTGGCGATCAGGCGCATCTGTTATTCCGATCGAGGAAGGGTCTTAGGGGCGCCACATGGCACCCCTGGTTTCTGCCCCCGAGAGCGACATTTATTAAATCTAATTAGATCATGATTATTTTCTCCGTCCTATTGAAAATATCATTATGGTATTCGTTTGAGTTAAACTTTCTTAACGTTAACTAAATAAATTTATAGAAACTATTAGAAATATTTGCATCTCTAAATAAGTTTATTATGAAAATAGATTCAATGATCTATCTAATTATATATAATAAATATTTATAATATTAATATATATTTTTAATCAAAGTTTAAAATATTTGACTTCTTGAAAAGCGAGAATGACACTTTTAATGGGACGGAGAGAGTAGATAATATGATACTACAGTAAATATCTCGTTATGATGACTTAATTGTTTAATAGAATTATCTCACAAATTAGCCTTTCATCTGTGAAATTAATTTTATATTTAATCATTCTATTTAATATTGAAAGGATTGATATAACAACACTAAAATAATAATATTTAGATTAAAAAAAACACACACCCAAGTACCTTCTAAAGCACTTCCTTTGTACGAGCGGAAGAGAATGCGGGAATCCATAAGGCCGGTATCATTTCAAGATAAAGTATAAATAAAGGGAGTGTCTAATTTTTAATCAATTAAAAATAGAGGTTTTTTTCAATCTACTCTTTTAGTCATTGGATCTAGATCTAATGATACAAAAAGACAAAAACTTTTTCATAGTCTATATATAATACTAATTAATACAAATAATCCTACACATAAATAAATAAATAATAAAAGAAAAAAAATAACAAAAGCAACCATTCCTTTGTCCGTCGACTGAAACAAAGGTTCGATTTCAGTCGACTGAAACAAAGCATTTCCGAAAAATAAATATTGTCAATCCATGCTGTCATAATTTGCAAATAGGCAACGATTTAAAGATCAATGGCGGTTTCAAAACAAGATTGTAATACATTATTTCAGTATGGTAATACTGAAAATATTGCGACACAAAATTGTATAGCTTGGCCAGCCTGTTAATTTGAAAACTCGAATTGGGACTCCATTTTATTAGGAAAAAGAGGGGGGCTGCTTCGCGTCCACGGCCGCTCGTTTCTTTCAGTCGACGGCGGCAGGGCGGGCGATTGGCAATGGAGGACGCCCCTTACCAGCTGCTTGTGATTGTGATCCTGACTTTATCGGATCTGAACATCAATTCTTTGCGATTTCAAATCGGCAGGACTTTCAAAAGGAAAACAGAACAATTTTGCTATGAATGGGGAATTTTTCTTATATGGGAGAGTTTAGGAGCGAAGCATTTTTGACAGTTTATTAGCCAAATAGGATCTCATCAGAGTTCATAGGTTTGCAATCGATTACCAGGACGCGACGATGATGAGCACCATCATTCCGATTCCCGGCCGCGATCACCTGTCAAATTACTCAGGGCGTCACATTCGCCACCTTTGCAGCGAACCGTTGTCATTTCCAACGCCAACGTGAAGAAACGAGCTCCCGTTCCGATCGAGACGACGTCAAGCAGAATAGGCACATGGGTTTGGCTGAGCAGGGCTGGCCTAGCGGTGTGTTCCTTGTGATCTAAATTTTAGTGCTGTCACATTAATCCTTCGAATATTAAATATATAGATTAAAAATAAACTAAAGATAAAATTAATTGTACAGTTAAATGTTAATTTGCGAGACAAATCTATTAAGGTTAATTAAGTCATTATTAAGAGATGTTTACTGTAGCATCACATTATCTAATCATAGTCTAATTAGTTTTAATATATTCGTCTCGTCATTTAAAGGGTGGATTATAGACTGGGTTTTGTCAGTAATTTATGTTTAGTACTTTCAATTAGTATCTTAATATTTGATGGTACGGATCTAAAAATTATAGGACAGAAAACGAACAGATCCTATGAAAGTGCCTAGAGGGGGGGGGTTGAATAGGCAATAATCCCTGAAATTCACTTAATAATAAAAGTTAAATACGCAGTGTCGGACTTGTCCGATGATTGTGGGGAAAGTCCGATGACTTGTACGACGGTACGAGATAGAAAAGTAGATCGACCGGATAAATATTGAAACTAGTGTAAGCCAAACTAGGAGCAAGTCAATATAAGCAAGGGGAAGCTGTAAAAATAAGGAGAGCAAATATCAAACTTGGTTTTCCACTAAAAACTCCACAAAGGAGGGGTTAATACAAACTTTCCGAGACGTCACCACACAAGTTGGAAGCTCTACGGGCGCCTCTAACCGTCTAGGGGATGAATCCCTAAGAGTAACAAACACAATAGTCATCGGCGGTGAGGATGAACCAAGTGCTCAAGAGGATGAAGGCTTGGAGTTGATGGAGCACTTCAATCTTCTCTCAATCCCTTCACAAATCAAGAGTGGAATCAAGGGAGTAGAGTTGGGGAGAGCAAAGTGAGCTTGAGAGTGTTTTTGAGTGGAATGAGTGATCAACCGGCCAAAGGGTGAAGAGGAGTTCTATTTATAGGCCAATGGGAAAAAGAGTCATTGGAGACCCAATTTCTAAGATCTGTGTCGGACAAGTCTGATGGTCATCGGACATATCCGATGAATCAAGGTGGCGCAGAAACAGGAGTCCGACAAGCTTGCCCGATGCCTCGGATAAGATGACCATCGGACAAGTCCGATGGCCATCGGACATGTCCGACGGCACAGGAGGGGCAGAGGATCTGGAATCCGATGGACTTGTCCGATGGCTCGGACAAGTCTTGTCCATCGGACAAGTCCGATGAAAATAGGGTGGCGGTGGAACTGTACTCCGATGAAAGTGTCCGATGCGTCGGACTTTCCTCTGGTCATCGGACATGTCCGACGACCCAGAGTGATAGAGGTACTCGAGTCCGATGGACTTGTCCAATGGGTCGGACAAGTCCAATGATTTTGTCCTGAAAAATTTTATTTGGCCTGAAAAAAGGAATTTTGCACTTAGTTCACCTCCGCTTCACTCTTTTATGTCCCTCTTAATAGTACGGCTTTTCCTATACTCAAGATTTAAAATAAAACTCCATGAACTTCATTCTTGAGCATTTTGAATTTCATCTTGAAGCACTTTGCCATCTTCTTTTCTCCCTTTTTGTTTCTATGCATTTAATCACCAAACTTTATACCATAATCTACACACATGCTCATTAAAAGATTAGTCCATTCTTAATTATATTGACACCAATCATCAAAATAAAATTAGGGGCCTAGATGCACCTTCAATCTCTCACTTTTTGATGATTGATGACAATACAACTAAATTTCATAAAAATATGCAATAAAGGTTCAGTTTGTGATAAGGAACTCCCCCTAAAAGTGTGCATGAAGAAGAAGATATGAGATAATAACAAGTGCACATATTAAAGAAAAAATGTGAGAGCTCCCCCTAAAACTATGCATACATGTTAATTTTAATTTGCAACAATTGATCACAAAAGATAGAAGAAATGCAAATGACATGATATTTCACACAAATGCACCAAGCTAAAGATAATCAACAAAGTACCAATACAATAAGCAAATAGAGTTTTACAAACCAAATAGTGTCATAAATAGTTCAACTCCAAACTCGCTCACAACTCACAAACTAAGATGATAAAAAACTAAGATAACTACACTTCTCCCCCGTTGGCATCAAGACACCCAAAAAGGAGGAAAGTGCGGGTAGAAGGTGATAAGAGCTCTAGTCGTCGGAGAACTCATAGTCTTCATCATCATCATCGCCTTTTTCCTCTTCTTCCTCATCAATAGCCAATTCTTTTCCTTTGCGCTGGCGAAGAGCATAGGCAGCTTGATCTTTACCACCCTCGCCGTCGTCATCCTCAAAGCGAATGTGTTGAGCACTCGAACCTGCGCCAGAGGAGAAAGGTGGAGAAGTCGAGTAGTACCCAAAATAGTTCATCTCCTCGACGGTGAAGGTGGGGTCATCATGAGGAGTGGGGTCATCATGAGTAGGAGGAGGTGAGCCTTCAGCTGGGAACGGTGGAGGAGGAGTCTCAATATCAAAATGGTCATAAAGACCCTTTTGATTCCTCTCAATGACGTCGAGCCTCTGATTAATGCTCCTGCACATGCTCATAAGAGATTTGAAAATCTTCATAATCCCGCTTCTCTTCCCGCGAGGAGGCGGAGGGACATGAGAGGATCCAGTGCCCTAAGAGGCAGCCCGAGGTGGTGCAGCTGAAGATGGAGGCTGAGCTGCTCCAAAGAACTATCCAGAGGTGGTATCGGGAGTCTAGTTAGAAGGAACCTGAGGTTTGAGGCTCAGATGCTTCATATCCTTGTTGAAGGTTAAGCCCGATACCTTCTCAATCATGAACATGATGTGAGGAGCATATCCACAACCATGCTTGGGAGAGATGGAGATGTCCCACATCTCCTAATAGACATAGTCAAATGCATCAAACTTTCTGTTCCCATGAACCCAGTGCAGGATATCCCTCTGAAAGGCAGGGATACGGTCAGAATTGCCTCCCCTTGGAGCTAAGGTACTCACTGCAGATCCGAAACAAGACTGAGAAGAATGGTTTTAGTCCACTGGAATTGGGAGGAAAGCAGTTATTCGGGTCCACATACATGTACCTCATGTCCTCAGCATCCATATGATTCCCCTTGTGAACCTTGTGTCTTTCTTTGCGTGTATGCTTAAGTCCAATCATACTAGCAAACTGGTTCTGGGAGCAGGTGTACTTGATGCCATTCGTCATCCAGGACATGGTTTTGGCATCTTCATCAAAATAGACACTTGAGTAAAACTGAGCTATTATTTCCGTATTCCAGGAGTATTGGAAAGTCAGGAAGGTCTTGAGACCATGATGCTCACAGGCAGCCAGCACTTGATTGAGTAATGGATGCTTCCTTGTCTTCATGTGATCCCAATCAAGCCACTTCATCTCAACCACTACATTCTTCATGCGTAGATAGGTGGAGCGGTACCAATCCGCATCGAAGTGTGCATGAAAGCGAAAATCAGAAGCTTCTTTCTCACCATCATAGAAGTTAGTTAACCTTGCCGCAGAGCAGGTCTCAATAGAGGCATGAAAGTAGTTCACAATGTCACGGTCAGAGTTCTCCATTTCTGCTGGAGGATGCATGACACTATCAAGCTCATTTGTCTCTTCCGGCTCCTCTCTTTCAGCTGGAGCTTTCAGGGTGGTGTGGCGGATGCGGCCAGCAGTCGCCTTCCTCCTCTTTGGGGGTTGGCTTTGACCTTTATCTTCGCTGGTCTTGGTTCTCTTCTCTCTCAACGGGGATGCTTCCACGTCAGACATGCTGAGGAAAGTGCAACGGAGTTTTGTTTCTTGGATGACCATGACACTAGGGACCTACGCAAGAATTGGCATGTCCCGAAGGCGCTCTTTCTATCTACCTTATCCCCGGCATAATCCGCATCGGCATAGCCTAATAGGTTGAACTTTGAGCCCTTAGGGTACCAAAGCCCTAGGTTGGGTGTGTGAACCAAATATCTCAATATTCTCTTAACAGCCACCATGTGACACTCCATAGGAGCGGCTTGAAAACATGCACACATACACACACTAAGCATGATATCGGGTCTAGATGCACAAAGATAAAGCAAAGAGCCAATTATGGAGCGATACACCTTTTGATCAACGGGTTCGTCCTTTTTGTTGAGGTCGAGGTGACCATTTGTCGGCATGGGAGTTTTGATGGGCTTTGCCTTGTCCATGTCAAATTTCTTCAATAGGTCTTGTGTGTACTTTGCTTGACATATGAAGGTGCCCTCCTTTAGTTGCTTCACTTGAAAGCCTAAAAAGAATATCAATTCTCCCATCATGGACATCTCGAACCTTTTGGTTATTATCTTGCTAAATTCATCACAAAAGATTTGGTTAGTAGAACCAAATATAATGTCATCGACATATATTTGGCATACAAAGATATCATCACCAAAACGCTTAGTGAAGAGGGTTGGATCGGCCTTGCCAATGAAAAAACCCTTTTTAACAAGAAAATCCCTAAGGAATTTATACCATGCTCTCGGAGCTTGCTTAAGCCCATAGAGCGCCTTATGGAGTTTATAAACATGGTTAGGATACTTAGAGTCTTCAAAGCCCGGTGGTTGCTCCATATACACTTCTTTCTTAATTGGCCCATTTAGGAATGCACTTTTCACGTCTATTTGGTACAACTTAAAATCATGGTGAGTAGCAAAAGCAAGTAATATTCTAATAGATTCAAGCCTTGCTACAGGGGCATAACTTTCATCAAAATCCAAACCTTTCACTTGTGAATACCCCTTTGCCACGAGCCTTGCCTTGTTTCTTGTCACAACACCATCTTCATTTTGTTTGTTGCGGAACACCCATTTGGTACCCACAACATTCTTGTTCTTTGGCTTTTCCTCCAGTGTCCACACTTCATTTCTTGTGAAGTTGTTCAATTCTTATTGCATGACCATCACCCAATCCGCATCCTCACGTGCTTGTTCTACCCTAAATGACTTCATAGAAGAGACAAAAGAGTAATGTTCATAAAAACTACTAACTCGAGATCTAGTGACTACTCTCTTGTCAATATCTCCAAGAATTTGCTCGACGGGGTGATCACGTTGTACATTTTGATGCATTCTTGATTGCGGTGGGTGTGAGCTTTCTTCACCACCATTTTTATCAACCTCTTCATCATTTCTTTGAGAATCATTGCTTGATGTTTGTTCATGATTCCCAACATCTTGATCTTGACCACTTGCGTGATCTAATTCTTTATTCTCATGATGTTAGTTTTGTCTTCAGGGAGAGGGTTGTTTTTCAATACTTGATGTTTCTTGTGATCTCACATCACCAATGGTCATCCTTTTTATTACACTTCTAGAAGCTTCATCATCTACACCATCATTAACAACTTGCTCCCCTTGAGAGCCATTAGATTCATCGAATGTCACGTCACGTGAAATTTCAACATAACCGGTGGTTTTGTTGAATACACGATAGGCATGAACATTCGACTCATAACCAAGCAAGAAACCTTCATCAACTTTTGGAGCAAATTTAGAAGTCTTGGGTTTCTTGTTTAGCATAAAGCATTTGCTCCCAAAAACATAAAAGTAGGAAATATTAGGCTTGTTACCGGTTAGTAGCTCATATGGTGTTTTCTTCAATAGTCGATGGAGATACAACCGGTTGGAGGCATGGCATGCGGTGTTGACAGCCTCGGCCCAAAAGCGGTCGGACGTCTTGTATTCATCAAGCATTATTCTTGCCATCTCAATGAGCGTGCGGTTCTTTCTTTCGGCCACCCCATTTTGTTGAGGAGAGTAGGGTGCCAAAAATTCATGCTTGATGCCTTCTTCATCGAGATACTCTTCAACTTGAGTGTTCTTGATTTCGGTGCCGTTGTCACTACTTATTTTCTTGATCTTGATCTCATATTCATTTTGTGCTCTTTTCATGAACGTCTTGAGCACATCTTTTACTTCACCTTTATCATGCAAAAAGAATACCCACGTGAAGCGAGAAAAGTCATCAACAATTACAAGACCATATTTGTTACCACCAATACTTATGTAGGAGACAGGGCCGAAGAGGTCCATGTGCAACATCTCCAATGGCCTTGTGGTGGTCATCACATTCTTGGCGGGGTGTGATGCTCCAACTTGCTTTCCCGCTTGGCATACACTATAAATTTTATCCTTCTCAAAGCAAACGTCGGTTAGTCCTATGATGTGACCGCCCTTTTGGAGTTTGTGAAGATTTCTCATACCGACATGGGCTAGCCTTCTATGCCACAACCATCCCATGTTGGACTTCGCTAATAAGCATGTACCAAGTCTAGCTTCATCCGTGGAGAAGTCCACAACATAAAGCTTTCCTTTAAGCACACCCTTAAAAGCAACCGAGCCATCACTCCTCTTATAGACGGTCACACCACATTCGTTGAACAAACAATCATAGCCCATTTTACAAAATTGCAAAATGGACAAAAGATTGAAGTCAACGTGATCAACAAGCATAACCTTAGAGAGGGAATATGAAGGAGTGAGAGGGACTTTACCATAACCTAGTACTTGTCCCGTTTCATTGTCACCAAATGTGATGTACTCATTTTTGTTATGACTTGGCTCGAATGACTTGAACATCTTTTTGTCTCCGGTCATACGATTGGTGCATCCACTATCAATCACCCAACTTGATCCTCCGGAGACATAGTCCTACAAAACAAATTAAGCTTTGTTTTTAGGTACCTAAATTTGCTTGGGTCCTTTTACGTTAGTCACAAGCACTTTGGACACCCACACACAAGCTTTTGGCCTCTTGTTGCGTGGCCCAACATATTTGGCAAACACACGTCCATGCATGTTTCTCATGAGCACATATGAAGCATCAAAATCATGAAAGAGTGCACAAGTAGCATTAGGCATATTAGCATGAGAATCATTAACAAAAGAAGAAGGATTAATATTCTTGTTCTTGGCTTGCTTCTTTTGGTAATATCCTTCCTTGGTGAACTTAAGAAATTCCTTCCCATTCTTATTCTCCCGAGCATTATGCTTGGCACCCTCAACATAACCAATGTCATCCATAACATGTGGTATTCTAGTATATGAGTATGCACCTCTTGCATACTTTGCCTTCTCATTATCAACAACATCTTTCTCATGTTGTATTTTTCTTTCAACAGCTTTTACTTGCTTGTTCAAATCATTAATCAATTTGATATTAGTAGCACAAGCATCAACATCAATATTATAGCATCTATCACATCCTTTGCTAGTGGAAGCATGAGAGGAATTATTTAAGGAGGATGTGAAAGTTGAAAGAATCCTATATTGTTCTTCAAGAGACTTATGAGTCTTTTCCAAATCCTCATACTTCTCTTGAAGTTTATCTTTAATGCTTTTAGCAATCTTACAAGTGTTCTCAATTTTAGTGAGAGACATAGTTAAGTCATTATTTTTCTTTCTCTCTTCTTCTAGGAGCTTCTCTAGTTCAAGATTTCTTTTCTTTTCAAAAACAAGCAAGTCTTCTTGTTTCTCAAGTAGCTCCTCTTGACTATCATTTTCTTCTTTTTATTTTTCAAGTAATTCCATAAATTCAAGCATTTTAGGAAGTGAAGCATTAATATTATCATCATCATCACTATTACTAGCATAAGAGGAACGCTTGTGTTTAGATTTTGTTACCTTTGATCCTCTTGCCATGAGGCACTTGTGAGTGTTGTCGTCATCATCATCACTCAAGCTCCCAAATAGAGAAGTATTGGTGGGAGTGACGCCAATGGCAAGTGTGGCAATGCCTCCCTCATCCGAGTCGGATTCGGAGGAGGAAGATGATGAAGAAGATGAATCATCGGAATTCCATTGTTGACCAATGTGAGCTTCACCTCTTCTATGCTTCTTGTACTTCTTGTCTTTCTTGTGGTGCTTGTGTTTCCTTCTTTCATCTTTGTTCTTCTTCTTTGGACATTCCGCAATGAAATGTCCTTCATCATCACATTCATAGCAAATTCTTTTTGACCTTCTTGCTTTGCCCTTGTCAAAGCTTTTCTTCTTGTAGCCATCTTTCTTGAGAAATGACTTGAATCTCCTTACAAGCAAAGCCATCTCATCATCACTATCTTCACTACTAGAATCAACCACTTTCTTTTTCTTCTCTTGTGTGGCTTTGAGTGCCACATCCTTTTTGTCACCATTTGCTCACTCAATTTGCTTGATCAAGGCATTTATCTTGTTGGCTTGATCATTTTGTTGCTTTTGGGAAAGAAGCTTTCCAAGCACTTCATCGGTGGAGAAGGTTTTGAAGTTGTCCTTCTCTCTAATGTTTGAGCAAATGTTGTTATCCCATGGTCTCAATGCTTGTAGTAGTCTCTTGTTGATATCCAAGTCGGTCATTTTAGCTCCTAGTGCTCTTCTTTGATTCACAATCCTCATGAGCCTATCATGAACTTCCTTTGGGCCTTCTCCCGGACCCATGATGAATTGGTTGAACTTATTTTGCAGTTCTTCAAGTCTTGCATCTTTGACGGAATCAATGTCCTCATAGATAACCTCAAGTTTTCTCCATAGTTGGTTGGCATTCTTTATTCCGGCTACCTTGTCATACTCGATGGCACTAAGTGTGGAAACAATTGCACTAGCAGCCATGGCATTACGATGAATGTTGATTTGATCCTTACGGGTTGAATTGTCTCTATTTTCCCACAAGAAACCATTCTCGGTTATATTTGCAATATGAGGACTCATGGATTCCAAATACATAATTATCTTGCATTTTCAATTATCATAAAATTATCCATCAAAGTAGGGGAGTCTACCGGACCCTTGCCTAATGCAATCTTCTTTGAGATCATCATAATCAAACATGACATTGTTGTAGGTTTTTGGTAGCTCATCTTTATCAATATCTTTAATCCTTGGATTTTCTTCAGGTGCATCACCCTCGGACCTTGCTTCGGACGATCCACTAGGCGGAATTTCCCTTCCCTTTGTCATCTTTATCTTCAAGCGGTTAAGCCTTCAAGAAGATCCCGCTCTGATACCAATTGAAAGTGCCTAGAGGGAGGGTGAATAGGCAATAATCCCTGAAATTCACTTAATAATAAAAGTTAAATGCGCAGCGTCGGACTTGTCTGATGATTGTGGGGAAAGTCCGATGACTTGTCCGATGGCATGAGATAGAAAAGTAGATCGACCGGGTAAATATTGAAACTAGTGTAAGCCAAGCTAGGAGCAAGTCAATATAAGCAAGGGGAAGCTGTAAAAATAAGGAGAGCAACTAGCAAGCAACCTACACAAGTTAATTTAAGAAATACGAAGCAAACCCTAACTAGTAAGTTTATGAGCAAGAACAAGTAAATGAGAGAGAAGTAATTAAAAGCACAAGTAAGGCACAAGATTTGTTCACCGAAGTTCAGCTCCACAAAGAAGCCTACGTCTCCGTTGAGGGATCCACAAAGGACCGGGTCTCTTTCAAACCCTAACCTCTCCAAGTGACCACAAAGATCAAACTTGGTTTTCCACTAAAAACTCCACAAAGGAGGGGTCAATACAAACTTTCCGAGGTGTCACCACACAAGTTGGAAGCTCTACGGGCGCCTCTAACCGTCTAGGGGATGAATCCCTAAGAGTAACAAACACAATAGTCGTCGGCGGTGAGGATGAACCAAGTGCTCAAGAGGATGAAGGCTTGGAGTCGATGGAGCACTTCAATCTTCTCTCAATCCCTTCACAAATCAAGAGTGGAATTAAGGGAGGAGAGTTGGGGAGAGCAAAGTGAGCTTGAGAGTGTTTTTGAGTGGAATGAGTGATAAACCGGCCAAAGGGCAAAGAGGGATTCTATTTATAGCCCAATGAGGAAAAGAGTCGTTGGAGACCCAATTTCTGAGATCTGTGTCGGACCAGTCCGATGGTCATCGGACATGTCCGATGAATCAAGGTGATGCAGAAACTGGAGTCCGATAAGCTTGCCCGATGCCTCGGATAAGATGACCATCGGACATGTCTGACGGCATAGGAGGGGCAGAGGAACTGGAATCCGATGGACTTGTCTGATGGCTCGGACAAGTCTTGTCCATCGGACAAGTCCGATGAAAATAGGGTGGTAGAGGAACTGTACTCTGATGAAAGTGTCCGATGCGTCGGACTTTCCTCTGGTCATCGGACAAGTCCGATGACCGTCGGACATGTCCGACGACCCAGAGTGGCAGAGGTACTGGAGTCCGATGGACTTGTTCGACGGGTCGGACAAGTCCGATGATTTTGTCCTGGAAAATTTTATTTGGCCTGGAAAGAGGAATTATGCACTTAGTTCACCTCCGTTTCACACTTTTGTGTCCCTCTTAATAGTACGGCTTTTCCTATACTCAAGATTTAAAATAAAACTTCATAAACTTTATTCTTGAGCATATTTTGAATTTCATCTTGAAGCACTTTACCATCTTCTTTTCTCCTTTTTTGTTTCTATGCATTTAATCACCAAACTTTATACCATAATCTACACACATGCTCATTAAAAGATTAGTCCGTTCTTAATTGTATTGATGTCAATCATCAAAATAAAATTAGAGGCCTAGATGCACCTTCACCCTAGATTAGAAATGTTAATTGGCTTTTAATTAGTTATTAAAGTATGTCCTTTGAGATGTGTGCTAATATTTTAAAAAGATAGTACCAAAAAAGGCTTGAACTGATATGGACATATGGTTGAAACAAAATAGCAAAAAAAGTAGTAGCAAGTGGTCGTGTAAGAAATGACATAATGAAGACCTGAAAAGTAATGATAAAGGAGCACATGGCAATGGAATGTTGTAACACAAAATTCCCAGTAGCGGCTAAGACCAGTTTTAATTAGAGTTTCATTGACATTAAACAAGATGACACATCAGTAAAAAGAATGACATGACACTATAATTAAGATGAAAGAGAGAAAATAAATTTTTTTGGGATGAGCATTGTTTCATATGTATGAAACTCTCATTAAAAACATAAAGTTTCATCTCAATATATTTCAACCAATCTCAACACGCTAATTTATTGTTAGGACTTACCTATGAAATTATGAGATAAAACTTTGCATTGAAAGAAACCATTTAATTCTTCAAAACAAACCTCTAAAACTGACACGACACTTTTAAAAATTGTGAAATAAAGCTGAGGATTGAGACTAACCTAATCACTTTCTGAACTAGTAATTTACTTCTTGAGATACGAAGATAGAAATATTACTCATCCTTACCTACCCTAAAGATTGAGGAGTGAGTATTTATATGTTTCCTACTACTAATATATAATCTTATGAAAATAAATACTAGTATAAATCCTAATATAACTTTAACTATTTTATAAGGTTGACTGAAATCTTCGGTAACTTTCAGTGGGCTGAAACAAGGAAAAGATGAACTATAACACTAGCTTTGAGTTTCAGATCATTTTGAGGAGTTTTTAACTTTAAAATTCTTGAAGCTGAGGATCCCTAACTCAAAAAATTCTTTGTGGTGGAGCAAGTGAGATGCTTTTGCAAACACGAGGCTTCTCCTTGTTTAAATAAAAGAGCAGTGCTTATTTGTTTGAGAAAGATGTGAATATTTGAATTTGATTGAGTCACCTTAATTTCTTTTTTCACCCTAAAAAAAAGTCTAAACAAAGAAATAAAAAGTACCGTAGAGACTAGCTTACCCTCATCAGCCAACAAACCAATTTTCTTCCCTAAACCCAACAGGAAAAGGCATCGTATCGCAAAGCAAAAGGCCCGGACGCTAGCTACCTATCCTCTGACACGTGGATCCCACGCTGACCGTAACACACTGTCGTCTCGGTCCCACTGGTGAGCCCAATTGCACCGTGGTGTATTTATCCACTTCCCCCCCACCGGGTGAATTCACGCCGCGTTGTTAAGCTGTCGCTTTTTCTTCTTCCCATGCTTTACATTTACACCCCCTCACACTCGTCTTATTGCGACGCTACCCCTCCACGGCTCCGGTTCCTCCATCTCTCGTTCTCCCTCTTGTTCGTCACCTGAGCTCCTCTCCCTTCGGCTACCTCGCGCTCCCCGAATCGGCACATCCTTCCTGAGTTTTTGAAGCTTCGCTAGGGTTAGGTTTGGTCAGGCTCCTGCGAGCATCGCTATGTCTGCGGCGTCTCTGGGTCGGTGGTGAGGCAGGGCGGGGCGAGGTGCGTGGTTGATTGGAGCGGCAGGAGGAGGAAGGGGAGCTGGGATGGACCCGGACTTCTCACGGGCGAGCGGCGGCCCGAGTTTCGAGTTCGCCTTCAACTCGGTCAACTTCTCCGACCGGGTGCTTCGGATCGAGATCGTAGCTGGGGACGACGCGCCGGGGGCCAAGGGCGCCGCCGGGGAGGGCTGCTCCTCGCTCGCCGACTGGGCGCGCCGCCGCAAGCGCCGCCGCGGGAAAGGTGAGGCGCGGATTTCTCTCCTCTCCTCTCGATTTCGAGGATTGGGGGAAGTCGTTGTTTGATTTTTTTTGTTCAATGCGTTGGGTGGGGAAAAGGAACCCCAGCTTGCCTTTTGAGGTGACTTGATTTGACCTGACCGTATGTTGCGGCTTTAGGTGTCCAAGCCTTCGGCCTTAAGGGTCGGAAGGCATTTTTCCTTTTGATTGAAACTGCGAAATTTGGAAGTATTATTCACTTTCAAAGCATTTCAGGTGTCCCGGAGGGAATTTAGGTTGTATTTCATTCAGTGCTATCTGACATTGACAACATCACCTGAAAACAGTGGAATATAGGGTGGATAGTGAGGGCGAATTTCTCTAACTCATGCTTGTTTATTTGTTCAACTGTAATGGTAGGATATTATTTTGCTTCAATTCCGTGGGTGTGTGATCTGATGCATGCGTTCATAATATATATGAATAACATCTGTATCACTTACAGTGAATGTTGAAGCGTCTTTGAAATGTTAGAAAATGAAGTAATATGTCATTTCAGAACGTTTGATGTCAAACGCTTACTGCTAATGTATAGATTTTATGACTCCAAGTTTCAATTGGATCCACACTAAAAATCTATTCTTCTTCGCCAAGGGATTCCTTAATCATTGATCTTACATGTTATTTAGAATGTCCTGATTGTACATTGATCTTCAGTGTCACAATAGTTTCTGCTGTGCCTTGCACTTTGTTACATTATTTTTTGTTATCGTTTTGCATGCTCTGTGATTATAAACTTTGCTAAAATATAATATCTTGAGCTGAAAAACACTTACTACTGTCATGGCTTCAGAATCTGGAAAATATACGTCGGACTTAGCAATCTGCAAAGTTGAAGCGGAGGAATGTGATGCCTTTGAGGAAGGGAACGAGGAGGCTGTAGCTATGATAGAAGAATCTCCACCTGATACCAGGCATGATGGTCAGTGCAAGAAAATCTTTGTATTTAAGTTTTTTGGGTTCGGGAAATAGAAGACACATACACTCAGTAAACTGCCTATATGATTACCAAGTTTTTTTTTAAGTGTTGCATTTTTTTGTCTTTTTGGTGGTAGAGAGATATTTTATTTATTTATTTTACTTTGCATTATGTTAATCGGCTAGTCCAATAAGTCGTCATTACAAATAACTGTAATATGCTGGAGATTAAGTATTTATTTGGGTTGTTGGGAGTAATTTATTGCAGAAGAGATTAATTCAATATTTCTGTGCTCTATCTGATATTGATTTGTCATATATTGTTCCTCATTTGCATATCTCATGGAAGCATAATGCCCTAATTGCCTGTGTACAAGTTATGTGTGTTGCAATTGACCTAATACAATCATAAATTTCAAAGGGTTATCATCTTCTAATGCCTGTGCACTGTTTTCTTCTTTTTCTAATTGCTATTCGTTCATTTCATTGGACCTTCTCTTTGCTAGGTGAGGATGGAGAAAGCAGTGACTCATCCTGGAGTATGGAGTGCACTCAAGTTTTGAGAGTAAAATCTATCTATATCAGTTCTGCAATTCTTGCTGCAAAAAGTCCTTTCTTTTACAAGGTACTTATTATTTTGTGATTCTGAAACACACTACTGCCGCCATCCTTGAATGATTGAATATAAGCATTTCTGGCTATGTATCTCTTGTCCAGATACATAGCCAGAAATGCTTATATTCTGGGACAGAGGTAGTAATAAAATACTTTAGTCATGGTATATTAGTGGGCTTACTTATCGTTGTTCTTTTTGTTAGCTTTTTTCAAATGGCATGAAAGAGTCTGACCAGAGGCATGCGACTCTTAGAATAACTACTTCAGGTAATACAGGAGCTGTTCAGCTGCAGTACACTCACATGTTCATTGTTTGATTTTGTTGCCAATATCTAAATTTCTGCCAGTTCTGGCATGACCTGCTGTAACTGAAATGATAATAAATGAGGTATACACTTGGCAATTTTTTTTTTCATTTCCCACCAGGCTAATTATCTAAATGACTAAATCATTGTGCATCTTTCCTATATTATCACAAGAATTTAGGTTCATATGCTTAACATTACATTTTAATAATTTACAACAGCAAGACGATGTAGTTCTGTTTGATTCAGTCAACATTAAACTTTTGTCTGATCATAGCATTTCTACTTTGGACAGAGGAAAATGCCCTCATGGAACTTTTAAGCTTTATGTATAGTGGAAAATTGACGACAACTCAGCCAACCCTTCTACTGGATATCTTGATGATTGCGGACAAGTTTGAGGTCGTTTCATGTATGAGGCACTGCAGTCAATTGCTTAGAAGCTTGCCTATGACCACAGAGTCTGCACTTCTTTATTTGGATCTCCCCTCCAGCATTTCAATGGCTGCTGCTGTTCAGCCACTGACTGATGCTGCCAAGGAATTTCTTGCCAATAAATACAAGGACTTGACTAAGTGAGTAGTCTTTTTTGAATAAACCAACAATTAAGTTATTGCTGCAGCATGGTGCACTCAAGGAGTGCTTCCTCTTTTCAGGTTTCAAGATGAAGCAATGAACATTCCTCTTGCTGGGATTGAAGCCATCCTATGGAGCAATGATCTTCAGGTAGCATCAGAGGACGCCATCTACGACTTCGTGATCAAGTGGGCGCGTGCTCAATACCCAAAATTGGAGGAAAGGCGTGAAATCTTGGGGACTCGCTTGCTGCCCCTTGTTCGGTTCTGCCATATGACCTGCAGGAAGTTACGGAAGGTACTTGCATGTAATGATCTGGAGCATGAGCAAGCAACTAAGTGTGTCACAGAGGCACTTCTTTACAAAGCTGATGCACCGCATCGGCAGCGTGCCCTTGCCGCAGATGTGATGACCTGTCGTAAATATGCTGAGCGAGCTTACAAATACCGCCCACTCAAGGTTGTGGAGTTTGATCGACCTTATCCACAATGCATAGCATACTTGGATCTGAAACGTGAGGAGTGCAGCCGACTTTTCCCATCTGGAAGGATTTACTCTCAAGCATTCCACCTAGCTGGACAAGGTTTCTTTCTCTCAGCACACTGTAACATGGATCAGCAAAGTGCCTTCCATTGCTTCGGTCTCTTCCTAGGGATGCAAGAGAAAGGCTCAACAAGTGTTACCGTAGATTATGAGTTTGCAGCAAGGACAAGGCCATCAGGAGAGTTTGTTAGCAAATACAAAGGCTACTATACCTTTACTGGTGGGAAGGCAGTTGGGTATCGGAATCTCTTTGCGATTCCGTGGCCAATATTTATGGCTGATGAGAGCCTCTTCTTCATTGATGGGGTGCTACATCTGCGAGCCGAATTGACCATAAAACAACCCTAGAAAGTTGGTGGTGTGCTGCTAACTCTGTCTGTCTCGTCTTGACAAAAAAAAACACTGTATGATGACGGCTTCAGCGTGAAAACTTGAGATGCTGTTTTTAGTCATGCACCTACATAGACAATTTGAATCCAGAAACCAAACTCTCCTTTTTGTTTTTGAAACTAAATGACGATGGGACTGTGAAAAGTGATTATTAACTGACAGCATCGAAATGTAGTCTCCTGTGTCTGATTATGATGTTTTTTTGGAGGCTTTAGAGTTTTAGACTCATAAAGTTCTATATTCAAGTTTGTTGTTGACAGCTAACTCTACCCGTGTTCATTGATGGTGTAAGCCATGAATGGTTTTCAAATTTGGTGTTAAGCAATATTATAACCCTAGAGATCTATCAGGTACATTTTTTTTCAATGTACCTCTAAAACACAAAGATAAGGTCAAAAAGTTATATATATGATGATTTGTCAAGTCGTAATGGTATATGGGAGTTAACGTGATGTTCAAAGACAATAAACACATCAACAGCAACAAGCCAGTAGTGGTATATTGCTATACATATTAAAATGCCTATCATGCCACTTCATATTAGGATTAAGGAAGAACATGCATTGTGCATATAGCAAATTACAGCCATATATCCTCTTTATGAAATTATTCTTGCCGTATATTCTTTTTCAGTGAAGTTGTTCATATATCCTCTGTACCTATCAATTGGCAAAAGCTTGCTTGTAAAGGTCACTCAAGAAAGATTGATCATTGATACTTGTTACGGAACCCATCATGCATCTCCTAGCTACTAGAATGTACTCGAGATCTTGTGTTCTTGAACACCGAAAGGGATTTTGTCATGGATGCCCAAGCTATGAATGAAAGGACCAAGACAGTCTTCCGTCATCACGATGACATTGACATACCATCACGACATGATAAATCACTGTGACATATTGGCATTGGCGTATACCATTCCTTCCTTTAACCATGGTAAATCACTGCGCAAATTGGCATCAGACATGGCACACGCAATGACAAACCAATTTGGAGTCTCAGCAATTTGTGCAGCCAACGCGTCAAAGACGACGACCATCGACGGACCGGTGACGCACGGTTCCATCGTTGGATCGCGGCTAGATCTGCAGGTCCATTAGGAGAAGGTAAGTCTACATAACCCCCTCAAGTATTATTGGTAGACTACTTGACTCCCTGAACTACAAAACCAGATTTTTAACCCCCTAGCCTTATCAATACCGTTTAGTTTACCCCCTCTAGTGATTTGGCCAGGTGGTTTTGCCATGCTGGAGCCTGAGGTGGAGTTCACAAGCAGGACCCACGTGTAAGTGGTGGAAGGATGGGAGAGACAGTGTGTGTTTCCATCATATCCATAACCTTGTGATGTGCTTGTGGCGGGGGACTAGCCTGGAGCTTGCCGGCGGCGAGTCTCTGAGTTAGGGGCGTCTGAGACCACTCAGATGGTGAGAGAATGGAGGGTCTTGTAAGATTCATCTTCGTAATGGAGAGCTCATCAAGGTGCAATTAGTTGCAAACAAACTCATGAGTTTGGGAGCAGTGGCCAATGCATCAATTGGGCTTCTTTCGGCCCATGGCGAAAAAATTGCTAGCTGGATTGCAGATACACGTTGAGAAGAAGTGGAAGGGGTGCGATGGTGAGTGAATAAGAAATGAGTTGAAGGAATCAAATTTTGGTACGTTCATCGGAAAAGAAAGATTTATGATGCAAAGAAGAAAGAAGGGAGCACGGGGAGGGGAGCAGGCCACGCTTCGCCTCATCTATTTCAACATCTCAGGCGCTTGCAGGTGCGATGGCAACGTGGCATCAGCAACTCAACCGAGGATGTGCGCACTACGTAGCTACGAGCCATAGCTAGCTGGCTGCTATAGCGGCAATAGCACAGTTTTTATGCTTTTGCTAGAGCACGAAGCCACAGATGCGGCGTGCGGCGATGGTCGTCGCACGAGAAGAGGAAGAGGTGGGTGACGCTTGAGATGTGAGTCTCCCAATTCAATCTTGTCTAACTCAACAAACAATGCCAGCTCAGCTGTCCATAGTGGCAAAACAACCCTCCTAAACCACCCTAGGGGGTAAACTAAACAGATTTCGATAGTTGAGAGGATTAAGTGTCTGGTTTTGAAGGTCACGGGTTACGTAGTCTAACTGCTATAGTTGAGGGGGTTATGTAGACTTATTTCTTAGGAGAACGACAAAGGAGAACGAGGAGCGTTGGATCTCGCTCGGACGGCAGATTGAAAGGATAACGCCCACGCTATGACTTTGGCTCCGCAAACCGCAGCGGGACGAATAGACAAAATCCAACCGAAACCAAACCGTGTACCCCGAGAAGGTTCCAGAACCCCCCAGCTTCTTCCACCACCAATCTCCTTCGCTTCCACGCCACCTCCACCTCCCTCTGCCCCTTTTATACGCCCCGATCTCAGCTCGTATTCTCCTTCCTCTTCCTATATCGGATTAGTTCTTGTTGGGTTCGATTCGCGTTCGCGTAGGTGCTTGCGCGCCTCGAGAAGAGGGAAGGGAAGGAGAAGGGGAGACCGATGGCGTCGAAGCGGATCCTCAAGGAGCTCAAGGACCTGCAGAAGGATCCACCAACCTCCTGCAGCGCCGGTAATTTTTTCCGTCTTCTACATTCGCTAGCCTGATACTGCTGCATTTACATACTTTTTCGAAGTTTCCATGGTGAACGTGAACGATTAGTTCTAGTTTCTCTGTGTGACGCACGGTTCCATCGTTGGATCGCGGCTAGATCTGCAGATCCATTAGGATGGCGGTAGCCTATGCCGGAAATTTCGAATGTTGTGCGTTGGTGCTGCTGTGAGTGCGGTGATTAGCTGGGGGTAAGAAGAACTAGTCCAAAATTGGAAAAGTTATATTAAGCTGCTTCTGCGATTTCGATTTCTAAAGTGTGGGCTGACGTGCTGCCTGTGTTGGTTGTATCCTTCGAGATGCCGGCCCTTTGTGTGTGTGTGTGTGTGTGTGTGTGTGTGTGTGTGTGTGTGCCGTCCGTCCTATGGTTCTCAGTTCTCACAAGTCACAACTGTACTCGTACCTCCTTAGTGTGATCTAGTAGTATTAGTTTGCTGAGAACTATAGTGCGTAATTCAGAAATATTTTGTTGTGAACCATTGAATCTCTATAAAGTCTTTTTATTGCCATCGCATTGAGTGAGCAACAACGTTGCCTAGGCAAAGTATCTAATGTCCATCTAGAAGCCGCCACGTTAGTGAATGTCTGAGCTTAAACATGGGAGTGCGAGCATGCTCCTGTAATTATATATGTTCCAGATGTAGTGATTATCTGAAAATTGGCATTCAACTTTGAATTCATCTGTTTGACTAAAGCATGCGTGTGTTGGAACATAAACAGGCCCAGTGGCGGAAGATATGTTTCACTGGCAAGCAACCATCATGGGTCCATCAGATAGTCCATATGCTGGTGGCGTCTTTTTGGTCTCTATCCATTTCCCTCCGGATTACCCATTCAAACCACCCAAGGTATGTGGAGGCATCAATGTATCATTTCATTTGTTTGTTTTCTAGACGTTACATAGGAGTGCTCGTGTAATATTTTGTTTGAATTTCAACTGTTTTGTATTTATGTGTGTCCACTGTTTCACATTGATATTTGGATTATCTAATTATGCATGGTCATACACCAAGATGGCTATGTGCGTTTGTCTAAAATAGTGAAATCAAATGGTGTTTTAGTAATTTATGAAACTGCATACTTATGTTTCTTGTAGAATGGCTTTTAAACAACCATGAATACTTTCTGTGGGGATGCATTGGATTTTTGTACTCTCTTATAAAGCATTTGTTCTGCCTATACCGTACCAAACCGAATGTAAAAAATATCTTGTGATCAACATCTGTTTATTGCAGGTTGCATTCAGGACTAAGGTTTTCCATCCGAATATCAACAGTAACGGGAGCATATGTCTTGATATCTTGAAGGAACAGTGGAGCCCAGCATTGACAGTTTCTAAGGTCAGCAAAATCTTCTGTTTTCCTGTGCTTCCAAACAAACTGTATCAAGCCAACACTGAGGACTGAAAACCATATAAGCCTCTCTACGAGTGTTCTTCTACAATTTGTCAAAATCAGTTTTTCGGTTGCGTTGGTATCTCACATGCTTTCATATTCAGGTACTCCTGTCAATTTGCTCCCTATTGACAGACCCAAATCCTGACGACCCATTGGTTCCTGAGATTGCTCACATGTACAAAACTGATCGGGCGAAATACGAGTCCACTGCCAGGAGCTGGACACAGAAATATGCGATGGGCTGACAGCTGCTACTTGCGGCAATAATGAGTTAATGACCTGCCTATCTGCCTTGTTGCATGAGCTGTCTTTGTCCTGGTTTTAATGTAGACTATATTATGACATTATGTGATCCAACGGCAGAAGGTTCAAACAATACTATGCATGTCCGACAATTAATTGGAATGGTAGATTTGAATCTTCAGTAGCCACCTCTCTGAGTTCGATCTAACGTGTTTACTGGACACATCTTTGCGTGGTGTGCATGTGAGTGTGGTATCTGATGGTTACTTCTTACTTGTTGGTTAGTGTGGTTTTGACGTGTATGTGGTGTGACCCGAGTCGAAATCAAGGCACTGATGAGACATTGGGGTCTTGGTGTTTGTCATCCCATAAATTTAGTGGGGTTCAAGTATCAAGTTCAACCTATCAAATTTAGAACTACTCGGATGTTTGCTACACAGCCGATGCGCCCCCTACGTGACATTTGACAAACCCATGTTCTACGCGTTACGTTCGTCGCATTAAACATATTGAGTTTAATTAACAATAGTTTGAACCATGAACTGCCTGATAGTTAAGCCATGCTATTCAAACCCTCACCCTGTCCTGTGTTCAGGGGTCCTTTCTTTCTCCATTAGATGTGAATGTGATTGCATATCTCTACTTCAGATTTGACATGCAAACAGAAGTGCTAGCGGGGAAAGAGCGCAAAGCACATGAATCTCATGCAAAAATATGCTGAACCCATTATTCGTTAGGGGATGAACATAATGATATACTTGCTCCTAACTTAACTCGTAAATTCATTAGAACTATATGCCTGATGTATACTGGAGACATTATGCTGAAGGAATGAAAGAAAAATATCAAGAATTGAGCTATAAAGTAACCCATTGTTTAGTCAATATTATGACTGTAACAATAATCAGGTTCTAGGAGCACGCTTGTCACTTTCGTTCGCTTGATTTCATTGGCCAAAGAGGCTAGAAATGCTTACTTGTTCAGCACAGAATGCCCGAAGAATGTTTAGACTCTCTCTTAGAATTGGTTTACTTGTTTTGCTAGGTTTTCCAAAGATTTAAACAAAATTTTATGATACTTTTCTATGGGGTACATTTCTGGATCTTTTTTGCACTCGTTTGTGAAATCGACAGCCCTAAAACTAATTCCATCATCCAGCCACCCAAGCAAGAAAAATGGTTTACTGGAAAGAAAAAAAAAGTCTTATATATGCACTCTTTCTCATTTTACAAGAGGGAAAATACCGTTTCTTGTTAATTAGATCTACAAGATAATCAACTTGCAGCCATTAGTCTTCTTACCTTAAATTTAAAACAAAAAGAGCAGCCAAAGGTAGAGGACTTCGTTGTGTGACTCTCACAAACATATGTAATCATGCCTGAATATATTACTTGTATGAGATGCAAACTGGCAGGACTGTATGATTCTGACAGGACATAGTAAAATGCGACTTTTCTTATGAATCTGATGATTACAGATATTGGAAGTACAGAGCATAAAGTAAAGAAGAATGAAAAAAGTGACAAACACAAATATGTGCAAAGGAAAATTGGGAAAAGAAAAGAAGTGATGGTACAACATAATAGACAAGAGAAAACAAATCGAATTTATTTACATATTGCCAAAAGCTAAATGCAAACTGACCTTATGAGTTGGGCAATGAAAGTTGGTCCCTTGCACTCGTCAAAGAAGCACAAAAAGGTAGCTGAAGTCCAGTTATGTAGCTATCGTATCTAATACATAATTAGATTTTGAACAGACAGAAGCCGTCCTAGCTCAGTGGTAGAGCGCGTGGCTTTTAACCACGTGGTCGTGGGTTCGATCCCCACGGACGGCGAGTGTTATTATTTATTTATTTTTTTTGTTTATTTAGGCATCCTTTCTCCTACACGTTAATGTCCATTACATACAAAATATTCGTCGTAGGTCTAGAACTGCCATGGTTGCTTAATAATGTTTGTATTTGATGTCCAAGTGCAGATTTGTTCGGAAAACATTCAAGCGACATACCATCTAGAATTTTGTAGGACTGAACAAGTGCAGATTTGTTCGGAAAACATTCAAGCGACATTCCATCTAGAATTTTGTAGGACTGAACAGCAAAAGTACGCACATATTTGTAGGATTCCAACAAACTTGAACACTGACAAAGACAAAATTGATCTAGACTTTTGACCCATGACAGATCATTATGTCACATGGAAATTGCATAAAATCAATCTACTAAACAGCGCAGAACACAGCAAACAACATTGAGCCACTAAAACACTGAAGTAGAGAGAATCTGGAGCATATATAACAACCGGACCACCGGGGCACCTCACTCCCAGAAAAACAGGACCATGCTGACCGATCAGAACCACTAGCACGCATGATCAGAACCATCTATCGAGCATACAAAAATACAACACCTCTGTATTGCCTAAGTCATTAATACTTTTGCTCTGCCAGTAATGATCATAGATTATGATCAGAAGAGCTTGTAAGGAGAGCTAGCATCCAATGGGTGAATGAGATAGGTGAGCACAAGTGCCACCAGCATCAGCACGTACGCAATCCCCTGGTCAATCGATGTGCCTGCATGGATAAATTATCCCAGGGTTCAGTATATTATGATGTAGAGAAAACAATAATCGATAGTCTAAATAGAAACCAGGCTGAGAACTCAATGCTTCAAATATAGGAGCTTGGAAACAACAGCTGAGAATTCCTGTGTACTAATGAAAGAAGTAAATGTGCGGAATATGTAGTACAGTTGCTAGACATATTTGTTCTAGAATTGGAAGTCGCTTTCAACAAAGCAAAATACTCGACATCCTTCAAACACAAGTGCAAATGAGCAGTTGCCAGGTATCATGCATTCGGTGGGAGCTACTCAAGGATACCACGCATACTACCAAGGAAAGGAAGATGCAAGCCAACTCCAACTCGACGATTGACAGGTGCACAGAAAGCACCCTTGTAGTGTGATCATCATATAAGCATCTATGCCCACCAGAAAAAAAATGTTCTCTGCAGCTTTTACTAAGGAATCTCTAGTTCTTTACAATTATTTTCAGTTTTCACAATACAACAATAGCGGCAGCAGCAAAGGTTTTTTTAATCCCAAGCAAATTGGGGCAAGCTAGATATGCAATCCACCTGTAAAAAAAAAACTTTCATATATTACTGAGAATTTATTGCATTGGGCGTGCATGGGGCAAGAAGGAAACATGGCCTCATCAGAAGAGACAGAGACTAGTATCGATCATAATCCATAAGATTGCCATAAAATTGAACTTTCTCAGTCCAATCAATATACATTGTATCAGTTTTTCAACTGCTGTTATCGCGCCAACACAAGGACAGGTAGTGAATTGATATGGTTTACTGATGGGTTGATACAATTTGGTGCCAGATCCTTATTAGTTCATCAATATTTGTGGACTAATAATAGTACATATTTTGTTGGTTTGAAGTTTAAACAGGTGGCTCCAGGTAAGCTTTGCCAAATTAACGTGCCCAAGTCAGAGATATCATGCATCACAAAAATCGTACCGTGGAACTGAAGTGCCTTGTTTGAAAGGGTAAAGTAAAAATACTAAGGGTGTGTTTGACATGGCTTATGCTTATACTGAAAATGGCTTATGTTTTGACTTATTTGTGAAAAGTGCTTATCTAGCTTATTGTAGCATAAGTTGTCAAGCCGTTTGACAAAACAGCTTATCTAAAATGGCTTATTCATGTTTCATGGTTCATAAACCCAAAAAGCTAGTATTTGTTGGCTTACTATTCTAGTACAAAAAGGCAAATAGCTTATGAGGACTTATTGCAATAAATGCTTATGCAAAATAGTTGTTTAGCAGGGTTTATGACTTATCACAGTATAAGCCACTCCATAAGCCACTCTATAAGCCCTGCCAAACACACCCTAAATTTCAGAAGAAAATAACAGGTACCGTTGGAATTTTGGTGGAATTTTGACTGTAAGTACCGAAACTTCTGCGTGTGTTACCCCACGTTGAAGAGATTCATTAAACTAAAATTTAGCATAAAGCGACCAAAGAACAAGACAGGAAACAAAAATGGGTAGTCATGTGAACCAATATTGTTCACGATCCATATCTTGAATTCCTGCAAATTAGCTCAGAACGCGTAATCAAGGAGACGGCGGCAGGCGGACTAGAGACACGCAGGCAGAGGCAGGATGGAAGCAGGGGACGGGGCCTCACCGTAGCTGGCGGGTGCCGGCGCGGGCGGCTGCGCGGGGGCGATAGCTGAGGCGGGCATCGCGATGCCCACCACGAGGACGGCCACCCCCACAAGACCCATGGAGGACCACACACCGGCCATTTTTACTCTGCCCCCTGGTGCTGACCTCTTCTTCTCCCTGGTGGAGTGGGAGAGCACCGGAACGCCGGTGACGAGGGAGGCGGCGGCGGCGGAACCGAATCGCAGCGCCGCTCGCTTCTCTCTCTAATCTCTCTCTCTCTCTCTCTCTCTCTCTCTCTCTGCGGTTCCTTAAATTTCGGGTTTCGGGAATGCAACCAACGTGCGCGCGCGCGTCTTATAGCACGACCATGAACGGCCGAGAAACACGTGGCCGCAGTCAAGGCAATGAGGAGTGGGCCCAGGTACTCCATTGTAGGCGACTCCGCCACGTACACAAGTCTTGAAGTCACTGATCGCTGGGTCCAGTAAAGAGTTAGTGAAAGGTAGGACCCCCGGTCATGGGCTCGTCCGGTAAGATTCTAGCATGGTATGGGTCGATCCAGTATTTATGACGGTAAGGGCTCCCACTGGCATGTGAGGCAACACCGCGGAAGCGCAGAGCCAGGCTGTGTGACCGGGAGCAGCCCATCACTCGCATGTGAGGCGAGGCTGCATCGCCTCATTGACCTGTGCCCTGTGGCCCCGCGTAGCGGAACGGCCATGACGTCCGGGCATTGGAGTGCCACGTCGGGGTGCGTTCGGATAGAAGAAAGGTTTCGGACTCTGACATGAGTCAGTTGAACCAGTTCCAAACAATTAAAATCTGAAATGTTTCTTATCTGAATCATTCTGAAACATTTCCCAATTTTAAACTAGAAATAAGAATTATCTAAATAGGTGTTTCAAGTGATTCTAATTCATTGTGAATCGATGACCAAACGATTTCAGTGACTCTTTTATTTCAGGTTGTGAAATGTTTCTGACTTTAATCTGGAATGTTTTTAATTTTTGTTGAATCTGAAGCTGTACCAAATAAACCCTATGTATTAGAATTTCCATATTACCAGTATCACATTTTCTATCGAAATATCTACCTGACTAACCAGAAACGAACAGAATTAAGGCGGCGATGCAGTCGATCGAATGCCAGAGAAAGCAGCAGTAAGAGGGGCAGTTGGAATAATCAACAATGATTCACTGCAGTTCCCGCGACCAAGAAGCCTGCCTGCCTGCCTATACCATATCTGGCTTTCTGCCTTATTCAAGTACTAGCAGAGTAACGATAGACTTTTTCCTTCCATTCCAGACTACCGATCTGTTTCAATGATGGCCTGCCTAGCTGCCTCCCCTGATCATTTGTGCTAGAGCGACAAGAATGAATTGACTCTGTTATCAGCACCGTATCCCTCTCGAAACTCACAGCAATACGCCCGCCAGAACTTAGCAGCACTATCATCTTTCTTTTGCTACTTGCATTGACCTGTTTTCGTTCACTGTTCACGAAAACAAATGCTTGCCGCTGACAATTGACATTCAGTTTCATAAGCGTAAAAAAAATGTGTACCTTTATCCAGAGAAAACAATCTGAAATGCAAGCTTGACGTTCAGATGATCGAGAGATCAGAACAAAACAGATTATTCGCTGTTGCTAGCCATAAGATTGGCAATATTCACTTTCGGATAACCCCAGAAACATCCGGGGTTCCATTCATAATTCATCCACCTTACAGAAACCAGTTATAGAACACGAAAGTACAATACAAAATTGTGGATTTACTTCGAGATAATTCTTTGCTTCTCACGAGTGGACGTAATAAGGAATCAAAACACAATTGAATATCGATTGGGGATTCTATACACACGGAGGCGATTATTTTCCTGCGTACATGATTTACGTAGAGAAGCTTCTAGGTACAATCACGACTGTTCCCAAAGGACACACCCAATGTGTCACCCTACAAAAAGAATAAGAAAAAATGAACCTGTTTTCTGTTGTCTATTTTCTCTTCCTGAAGTAAAATCACAAGTGTTCCCTCTCCTCTTCACCCTATATGACTTCCTCTACTTTATACATGGTGTTACATGAGTTCTTCTACTTTAGACATGATCTTATATGAATTCTTCCGTCCTAAATAGAATAGTTTCTATTTGCTCCATATGAGATCAAAAGATATTCAAGTCTGAACTGAAGAATGGTACTGGCAAAGCTCATTTCATCAAATCCAAGAATACAAAACCATTCCACAGGCTATGCAGCACCATTGAAGCCAATAGGTTACGTGACCTTGAGAAGACCCCTCCCATCACCACCCCGAGAAATACTAAAGGCATTACCCTCTGTGCGTTAAAGTGTGCAAGGGCAAAAGCTGCAGCACTTACTAGGATCGACCATGGAAGTGGCATGTACCGAGTTAGGGATGGAAGAAGGAAACCTCGAAACACAATCTCTTCCCATATAGGTGCACACACCGTGACCACAACAGCATATAAGGCCATCGCCACCGGGTCACGGGCCACAATGGATTGCTCTACACTGGACACTCCGACAACTGGACTTGGTGACATTGGAACTAGGCTGATGTTGATGTGAGAAAGTAAATTGACTAGAGGGAATAGCATGCACCCCAACGCAACATCCAAATGCCATCCGCCCTTCAAATTGAACTCGAACCATCCTGGAGGAAGGGGACGGAATCTACCAAGGCATTGGTGAAGTATGGCAATCCCAGCAAGGCCTTCAGTTATGTCTGTCAAGAGGCTATAAAGTGCTTGCCCCCTGTGTGTCAATGTTTCCTTGCTAAAGCCAGCAGCATGAGCCAAAAAAGGCACTATCCAGGAGCCCACAAGCCAAAATGTGGCAATCCACAAAAGCATGACCTGTATTCAAATAGTATATAATGAGCACTACTCCAGTGGATAAAGCATGCCTTCGGAAGATGGATGAAAGAGTTGACCTGTGCAATGGTTTCTCCAGTCCAAGGTACTGTCCAACGTTCAGTCTGAAATCTTAATATTTGGCCCTCTAAATTTTCTTTTATCTGAAACATAAATGGAAACTTCTCATGACTAACCAATCGAAATAGTCTAAACAATGATATAATTACTAAGAGTGAAGACGAGCCAAGTCAGATACAAATTGATGCTTGTTGCTCAAATAGTTTTCAACGGCATGTAACAATAAGACAATGAAGGCACATGAATCACATATTCTGTCAATGAGGACTATTTGAAACAGTTTTGTATAGAAATCAAGGTACAATTAAGATTTACAGGTAAAAAAATGCCAAAAACCAAACAACCGAGCTTGATGATAAAGTGTGTCACGAGCTGAGTTCTTGGAAATTTACATAAAGCATGTATCTTTTGTTACAAACTTAAGCATCAAAATGATCATCTCATATTTTACCTGGAAACTCAGATTTATATGTAACCAAACAAAGCCTAATAGCAAAATGGTAACTCAGTTCAATTTCAGTCGAGTTTGATGTAGATGTAGGATGGCCGAATGGGTCTACACTCAAAACAAGTCAATCCTATCCTAGTGGACAAAACATGTCTGTACAGACATAAATCAACAGGATGAACTTGCTCACCAAGCTTATCCCCTCTGTAAATCAAACTTTTCATTATAGAAAATTTAAATGAAAGAACTGAACCAAATGCATGAAACAATCATCCCCCTTAAATACTCTTCATACTACATGTTTCGTCAGTGGTGGCGAAGCTTAGTTGGGGCCATTAGGCCCCCCTGCCATCATCAATTCATCATTAAATAAACAGTAAAAATGTTACTGTTCATGACTTTTTTTGGCAAATTACACAGACCCCCCCCCCCCCAAAAAAAAAAAGAAGTTTCGCCAGTGTGTTTCGTATCATGAAGCTTCCAGGAAATGGTGCATGTAAATGGCACCACAGAGATTCAACTCGTCTTTTCCTTGAGATTGCTCAGGCTTTGATGTCTTTGTGTAATTCAGATAAGTGAGAGCATAATATTTTATCTGTCAATTCAGATATTTAACAGGGTAACTTAATTTAGTTTCATGTCAATTTGGTCTAACAAATTCTCACTAAATTCAAAAAAATCCCAATGACACTTCCATTTCTCATGCCCTTATAAATATGGTGTCATGCACTAATTTAGAATGGACAAACATTTTTTGAGTTAGCTGGCTAAATGTTCACATTGGTACAATACAAACAAACATTATCCTTGGTAAAATACAAATGACACTCCCATGGCATCTCATTTCAAGATCTGCTCTGACTAACTAGTCACAGATTCAATTATTACACAACTTGCCATATGAAAGTTGTTGCCAATCATGTGATATTTGTAGGCCTGTTGTATTATAAAGAATGCAATAGTGGTTTCTTTTACATTTATCCAGCACAAAAAATAGCACATTCTATGTTGCTTTTCATATCATGATGAAATTTGAACTTTGGAGACAGCAGGTAAATCAAACTCACCTTCTGCACTCGGATAAACCAACCCCCTTCATTAGAATTCCGCTCCTCTTCTCCACTGGAGCTTTGTGCTCCTTCCTCCTTTGCGTCCATCGCTGAGGAGCTCTCTGATTGCACAAGGTAATTGAAGCCACGGCCATCATCCGATGTAGTTGGCTCATCCTGGTCAGGCCTGAAGCATGAGGCATGCACCAACCTCCATTCCTAAACAACACACATAAGAGAGAACAGACACAAATCTCAAATTGTGACAAGAACAAGTATCACTCCAACAAGGAAAATACGTAACAGATTGTCACTGGCATGTAGAATTCTAGACCCATTAGAAGTATCCTTGAAATTGAGACCTAACTAAATCTACCCATCGCTATAGGACAAATTTTCTTCTAAACCATGCACAATTTCACCTAGTGAGATGAGATTAGCACTAAGACAGCAGGTACCCAGACAGATTCAAGCCGGCCATCTGAAATGTAACGCGAAATTTACCGAATCGGCGGCACTTTCCCCAAAATCAAAACGTGTTTTATGCAACTGATTCAAGGCTAAGGAGAGCTGCAGCGATTATAGGGAAGAAAAAAACTAGATTAAAGCACTAGTTTGGAATTGCCGTACCTTGGCTGGAGCTGCCCTCCGAGGCTCGAAGCCGAGCGATGGCCTACCTGCGGTGGAGGAGGGAGACGGAAGCCGAAGCCTAGGGCATCGGAGCCGTGGCGGAGGAGGGGCGAGGCAGGAGGCGGAGGACATGGATGGGGGTGAGGTGGAGGATGCGCCACGACCCACCTCACCACTGCCACTGGCGAGGCAGACTATGACGAGAACAAATCTGGTGCTCCCGGGCCTACGGTACTACCGTGCTCCCGACCAACGACCACCGCCCGATGGATAATCAATAGACCAGGTCTGAGCAGCGGGAGTTTCTCGGGACGTTTTATGAAACTCCCCCAGAGGAATCACGAAATCTCATATTGGTAGGTACCTTCTATTATTGTACCCCTCAATGTTTTGTCATTTCATTTTAGCCCGAACGCATGGTCCAGCTTCTCTCTCTCCAGTGGTCGGAGGTCGCGACGGCATGCCCCATCCGTCCTCCCCCACGGCTGCAATAAGCAATCGGTGACCCTGCCCTGACCGGAACCAGGGGCGAAGCCAGCTCTGAGGTTCGACGGGGTCAGCTTCATTTTTTTACCGGTGTCATTAGTGTTGTTAATAGTGCTTGAGCAATAATTTACACGCATTTTCAGAAATTCGCCTCTGGAACAGCAGTCCCCCCCCCCCCCCTCCCCCTCCCCTCCCTGGCTCTCTCTCTCCATGCGTAGGGGTTTGAGATGCCTTACATGCAAGAAAATTAGATCTCACTCAATCTGAAGAGCTACCGGAATAATTAGAAGAAAATTAGCATGCAGATCATTCGTGGTGTCGTACTTCAACTATAAATTCAATTCAGGTACGAATGTGATTCTGAGGAAGCAAAGCTTATTTGCTATTTTACTGATTTTTGTATTTCTCTTTTGCTTAAATACTCTGCATATAAATATTGTTTTTGCTTTAGCAAATGTTTGTGGACTAACACACAGCCCAACGTGTTGCAGTGAGAAAATTCACACAACGGTATCCAAAGGCCCAAGTGCCCTTGAATCTTAGGGTGTGTTTATTTTGAGGGCAAGATTAGATGGGATATGGTCATCCAAGTTTTTCTGGATGGGATGATCTAAATTATATGTTTGATTGAGTGGATTGTATGATCCAATTTTGTGTTTGGTTGGATGGATAAAGATGGATAAGACAAAATCAATAATAAAATTATAGATCTTTATTATTAAGTAATAATAATTAATTATACACTAATTAGTATGATTTATAATAATAATAATTTTAATTTTATCATAATAATTTAGAATTAATAATAAATATGCTAATTATTACTAATCCTACTATGATTAGCTTTCATCATATACTAATCAATATCTTATTGCTTATCAATTATAATATTATAGTAATAAAATATTACTTATTATTAAACCACACTAATAATGTCTAATTACTTTAGTAATTGTCATCGTTACTCAACTTGGACAGGCTCATCCAGTCATTTTTGCCGGACAGACTCATCTAGTATATTAAGGGAATATTCCTCTTCTAGTTCATCCCTATCCAGGCTGACCATAAAACAAACGCTGGACTAGATGATCCTGTCTAAGCCTATCCAGTCTAATCTAGCAAAACAAACACACCCTTAATGGCTGGTGCAGCTTCCAATTATAATTTTTTTTGAGGTCAAAATATTATAGTTTCATACTATTAAATTTCAATTCGTATTTCCCTGTATCAGTTGGTGTGTTTTCAATAAATAGCATCAAGGACTTGCCTCTCGAGGTTGGGCTCTCATGTCGTCTCCCAGGTGACGCGGGGGCAACTCGCACCGCCGCCGCCAACCCACCCTGCGCCGCACGCCTCGACGGCCGCCGCGGCACCACCACGACGCCAGCGGCGGAGCCTAATGGCTACCATCCGTAGCTCCACCTCCTTGTGTTCCTCTCTCTCGCTTCCCTCTGGTTTCTTCCTTCGTTTTTCATGGCGAGATCTAGATTCGGACCTGTTTGCTCAGCCCCTCGCCGAATCCGGCCGTGAGGGGTCCAGATCCGACCCAGTCCCGCCTCTCCCGTGCCCCTTCAGCACTGCCCCGTGACGCTCGGAGTCGAGGCTGAGCGGTGTGGCTCCGTCGTCTTAGAGAGTGCCTAGGCATGGCGCCTGGGCTCTCCATGCTCGGCCCGCCTTGCAGCGTCGTGGTGGTGCAGTTGGGTGGGTGTGGGCCACCTAGCGCCATGGCCAGAGCCGCACATCCTCTTGCGGAACCTTGCGGGCTCAACCCTTGGCTTCGGCGCCCGGATGACCAGGCTGGGTAGCTGTGCGAGCAGATCGACGAAAGCGCCATGCAACGCAGCTAGGAGAGCATGCCACCCAGAGCATCGTTGTTTTGGTCCAAAGCAATGCCTCTTTCACGGTGAAGGTTGGTGTCGTTATAGGGCACCGGGTGAAAGCTTTTGGCAACGATGGCGCCTCTGGTGTCATCTTCCTTCATGAAGGCGTTGTCAAGGTGGCCTCGCGGTGTCGATCTCAAGATTCTACGGGTGTAAACCCAAGTTTAACCTGCGCCTGAACGGGCAATGATGGCGTCCTCAACGTTCTACCCTTCTTGAAGGTATTGTCTTGGAGTCTACGATGAGGTTAGCATTGTCCTGTGATCTGCTACACCACGCCATGGTTCTTGTGGAGTCCCTCGTGCTTGCTTGCTCCATTGTTATTCTCTGTCTGCTCCGGTTGTTTTGTCAGCCTATGGTTGATATTGGAAACTCGTCTTTGCTCCTCCTCCATTCCTTGGTGGTCTTGCTTCATTATATGCCGGGCAAACGAGACTATGACATCCTCTTGGGTCTCCTTGTTCTCCTCTCGGTGGTGCTTCCACTTTGAGGCTTCCTCCCCTCAAATGGCGTTGGAGTGGTGTCGTTGGGATTCCGAATGGTCTTACAAAGTGACATCAACCACGATCATCGTCTGTCAATTGACTCTAAGTTTTACGGTTACGTGGATTGAAGGTTGTCAAAGTGAAGTTGCTCCATGATGCCATATGTTGATAGATAGTTGTTGTTACATGTGTGTTGTGTTGTGTTTGGTTTAGTTTCCATGTTATGTGTTTGTGTGTATTGTATTCCCTCCGGTTTCTCTCCCTTGCTGATGTATCCTCTACTATTAGCGAAATGCGTCATCCAAATATCCATGGCCTTGCCATGCTTAAATGGTAAATCAATATAAAAGGTGGGATGTTCTCCCCCCCCCCCCTCCTAATTTCATCAAAAAAATGAATAGCATCAAGAAACAAGATAAGTAAGTCAAGAATTCATGCCCATCCTTCATTAGTTAGAAAATATATACATGTGCTCTGTTTGCATTTAAATCCTTGTATGGCTGAATTTTTAAGTTTTCTTATAGGCAAATTTATCTAAGAGACATCGAGAAATCGTGTCTTTATCTTCAACACATCGCTCAAAGGCATTTTTAGCTGGAACACATTTTAATTCATGATTATTGTCTGGAACACACGGTGTCTAATAAAATAGTATTTTCTGCTGAAAGCTTATGTGAAAAATGACCTTTGTGCCCTTTTTCCTGGTCTTCTTCCTCCGAGGCGGGGTGCGGGCGCAGTGCAGCAACGTGCGGGCGTAGGGCGAGACAGGCTCATGACAGCTGGTTGCCAGACAGGCGCGGGATGCAGCGCATCCGAGTGCGAGCGTCCTCTGCTACGTTGACGACGCGGCCGTGGATCCCGTGGCGGCGAGTATCGGCTGCTACGTCGATGACGTGACACTATACGCGCGATGCGACCGCGAGGTCCATGCCGCCAACCCCTCGCCTGACCCCAACACGCGCGGAGGCCGCACTGAAGCGGTCGTCGGACAGAGGAAAAATGACAGCGGGGGTTGCTTGGGGAAGACGACCCGACGACGAGCTCGGTCGGGGATCTGGGGGCGGCGGCGAGGGCGGCCGCAGCCCACGCGTCTCTGTCGTCGTGGCCGCGTCTCTGGAGCGCGCACTCCTCCTTGCCTCTGCGACGGTGGTCCTCTCCTGCGCGCTCTACCTGTACGCATTCCACCATGCCGGCCGGGACGGCCGGCTTCGCCGGGGAGCCGTGCAAGGTGTTCGATGGCCGTAAGCGCGAGAAGAAGACGATGGCAGGGGCTTTGTTTTTCTTTTTACAAAAGTTTCTCTCAGCACTTTGACTGGATTTTTTTTATGTGACGCGGTGTATTCCAGACAATAATCACGAAATTGAAGTGTGTTCCAGCTAAAAATGCCTTTGAGCAGTGTGTTGAAAATAAAGACACATTTTTCTCGATATCTCTCAGATAAATTTGTCTTTCTTTTATCATCAAGACTGTAACGTATGAACTACATATTATGCAGGTTTTGGTGTGTCGCTAGGACATGGGGCTGCTAGTTAGTTTTTGTGGACTCTGCATGATTAAGAAAATGTCTTGGACATTTTTTTTGCTAGTTCCACATAATTCTTAGAACTACATCTATACTTGATAATGTTACTTTTAATTGAATGTTCTGAAACTGTAAGGCTGCACGCTCGAGTGGCCCATCTCTTGCTGTAGAATTGTTCAATAATGCTTCATATGAAGGATGTGTAGTTGTATACTCCTAACTATAATTTTGTTGGACTTAATTTGCTCTTAGTAACAGAACATCCTTCAGATGCTAATGTAATATGCAGAGTGCAAGAATGTTGGGAGAAGTTTGCAGTTTCTCCTTCTTCAATATTGCATAAACTAGTCATGGAGCCCCTTGCACTTGATTGAGAGTTCAGTTGTTCTTCAGCTTATAAGTTATATAAATTTACAGGGGCAGGCAGTTCAGGGGTGTTTTCTCAGAATAAAATACATGGCGGCAGAAGACTGTATTCCAGCGGAGAAAGCAACTTATTTTTTTAATATCCATTTCATAAGAGCATTAGTTGTTCTGTACAGAATAATGATATAGCTGAGTGATAAAAGGGTTGTGATTGAGCCAAGTTCTGCTCTTTGTAATCATACTGTAGAGATGTTTTTCCCCTATACTCCTCCTTTTGCTAATTGTTGTCGTTCCGACCGTCAGTTTGAACTAGAAAAGAACTGATCAACGCTGTCCGAGCGACAGTATTTAAAAAACGGAGTAGATCAAAAGGTTGCTTGTGCGTCTTCGAGCCCATAACAGAATCATTGAGTTGTGAGTTCTATATAGTATTTTGATGTGTGACCAGCCTGCAAACATTTGAAACAACTTGATCATTGCACTGCAAGATAATAACATGCTATAGCTTGGAAACAATTCACCTACCACTACATGATTGAAATGGTGACAGTTTACTCCATGCTTTAGAACAGTTGAAATCCACAAAACGTTGACAACCACATGCTTTTAAATACATCAGGCTGACTTGATTTGTATATTATAACAATCTTAACATCACAGATTCATATCAATTTTCTGCACTTTACCCCCGTTCCATACACATTTTTTGCAAGGTTAAATGTTAGAGCCAGATCACAATAAAAAAAACAGATAATCACTTACATTTTCTTAAAACTGGGGTTAACATTGATGTAATGGGGAAGAATAATTAGGTCTTATATTTTGCCCAGAGCTTGAGAGACACGTTGATTGGGAGAATTGTTCTTCATTGATTGACTGCCAAAGAGGAGAATAAGTTAGTAATTTTTTTTGATTGTGTGAAATGTGTAAAATCATGGAGAATTAAATGAAAAGTGTATTATTTTACATGCATATGAAAAACTAGCAGGGACCCGTTACCTGCCCGAAACTCTATGGGGGTACAGACACAGGTTTGAATTTCCACCAGCGGGTGTGGATGCCGGTGGGGATTTTCACCCGCAACATTTCTTATCATGGGTGGGCTTTGCTCCAACCACCCCGAACCCCCATTGCCATCCCTAACGATGATGATGGCATAAAAAACATGCAACTAATAATAAGCGCTTTACAAATTCAATATGTTGTACATAACCTAAACATGACATCATATTGTTCACCCAATTTCTGTCATATATAACATTGAGTGTCAATATTTTAAAAGCAGTATTCTGTTATGACACTTAAAAATATGCATTGCTCTTATGCATTAATTTTTTTCTAATTTATGTTCTCTTTTGTGTCATTTTGAATGAACGCATCATTGTCCTTGTATGTGTTTTCTTCATTTACGATGGCTCTGATTAGACTCATAGATGATCAATATGTATTGCATGTATCCAAACCGAGGTGAAAACAATATCATAAGGATCATGCATCAGAGTGTAAGAAATACTTTTTTTTTTGTTTATTATATGGTGACTGGATTGATAAATATGTTAAATGAGTTTTGTCATTTGAAAACTATTTTTATATGTTTATTTTGATTTTCAAACTGAAATATTAATTTCCTTTTCTTAGTATTATAAGGATGTGACGTTCAAACCTATGAAAGAAGATGTTGGTACTAGTTAGTGGCATGATTAAGTATTTCTTTTATAGGTGTTTCTCTCCCTTATTTATTTAGGCATTCTGTTTTTTAGTTAAAAAAGTGCCTTTTAGGCCCCCTTTGGAATGGAGGGTTGGCATAGAATTTTTGGAGGATTCTACTTAGGAGAAAATTTCCTATACACCCCTTTGGTTCACAGGAAAGCAAAGGAAAAATTCCATAGGATTGCTTTCCTATGTCTCAATTTCACAGGAATCTTACCAAGAGGTCAGACCTTTTGGAAAATTTCTAGCACGAACAGACGTCTCTAATCTCTTGCTCTAATGCTCTATCCGCGCTGGTTGTTAGCTTGCTGGGTCGTCATCTTTTGCAATGACCGCTGGTCCTCGGTACATTGGCAGTTTGGCACACAACATAGCGGCAAGCACAATACTAGCTAGGGTTTTTGCGCTTGCTTGATGATCACGTGAATACTCAAGCATGTAGCATAAGCACGTTTGTAATGTACGAGCTTGTTCTGATCAGTTTCAGCATTCTTGGGCTAGAATTGGAAATGAAATATGTGGGTAACAATAACCAAGAATGGAACATTCAAACCGAGATAATAACAAGCAGGTAAATTCGAGAGCAACACATTTATTTATTTCAGTGCATAGCATCTAGTTAGTTCAAGTGAAATTCTAAATATTAGTCATTGTACACATTTAAAATCCTACGACTTTCCTGTGGTGCTATCAAAGGGTTTATTTTCGAAATTCCTATGTTTACAATTCCTATAGGAATAAAGAATCATGCTACCTCAAATCCTGTGTTTTTTCTATTCCTATATTTTTCTTATCCTGTGTTTCAAAGGAGCCCTTAGCTTTTGACATTGTTAGATTCTGCTATTGATTTTAAGTTTTTAGCTACTCATCGCATCAAAAGCCTAATTTTCATTTTGTAAAAAGTAATTAAGAATCTTATTCGTTTTACCTTGCTGAAAAAAGATTTTCATCACAGATCAAATCTAACAAGGACTGAGAGATGTAAGTTTTCTTTAATGTGGATCATCGTGGAACTATAAGTATGTTTTTGTCAAGGAAATCCAGATCACCATTTTCGCTGTCACGTAGCCCCGTGCCCCCGTCGAGCCTGACACGACGAAGCACCGAAACCGACCCCCCACAACCACGCCGGCACGCCCCAGCCAGCCCCACTTCCAAATCGCAGCACCCGGCGGCACCCGTAGATCTCGCTCCAAGCCCAAACACCCGTCCCGCTCCCCACCTTCCCGGCGCTCTCACCCCCTCCCTCCCATGGCGAAGGGCGGCGGCAGCGGCGGCGGGGAGCCCATCCCGCTGTCGCGGTTCGGCGCCCTGGTGGCCCAGCTCGAGTCCGTGGTGGCGTCGGCTAGGCAGAAGCCTCCCGACGCGCTTCTCTGCTTCGACCTCCTCTCCGAGCTCTCCTCTGCCATCGACGAGGCCCCCAAGGTCCGTTCCTCCCCCTCGGTTCTCGTCCCGGCCACTGATCTCTCCCTGTGGAGCAATGCTTGTGTGTACACGCCTGCCATTGCCGTTGTGCTCGTACCGGTTCCCGCCCGCGGATCTCCGGCGAGTTGCTAGTGGTGTTGCTCTACCATGACCCGCTTGCAGCTCTCCTGCGTATTTGAGAAAAAAAAAGCATGTTGCGGAGAGCGTTTTCGTCTGCTTGCTGCTTGTTTTTGCACTTGTCCTCGTGAATCAGTAGCGATATTTCAATTTAGCAACTTGCTCTGGTCACGCGGTCTGCTTTTGCTGCAGTGAAGGGGACAACCGAAGAGCAGACAGGCTAAACCATTCTTGTCAATTATCAAAATATATTAATTGATTGTCTTATTAATGGAAGACGTATGGGTATACTGATGTTGAACTGTGCACCTGCGTTGCTATGCAGGAGACCATACAGCTTTGGCAAAGAAAATGTGAAGATGCCCTCCAATCCTTGCTCGTCCTTGGAGCTCGACGCCCTGTTCGGCGCCTGGCGTCATCAGCGATGGGGCGAATAATTGAGAAAGGTGATGCGATATCGGTGTACTCTAGAGCAGGTACCCTACAGGGGTGGTTAGTAGACATGAAAAGAGCGGAACCCATGGCATGTGCAGGTTAGAAATTGCTATCCATCTTTCTTCTTTTCTTGTTTGAACTGCATCGGATGTTATAGTCCATGTGTTAGGAATTCACTGATTCTACACACAATTAATGACGAACCAACTTATCTCTGATGAATTGACTAAATATATCTAGATATGCATGTATAATACTCCTACAATGCACGGTCTGGTGTTAAGCCTGCTATGGATCACCCATGCATAAAGCTGTTACTGCCAGCCACTCTATTAGGTTGCACACTGCACAGCCAGTGATCACAGCCTTAAAGATGTCACCCGTCAAAGATGCAGACACCTTAGTTTCTTTTTTTCTTTGAAGCCGCCGCGGCCTTTACCCAATGAAACCATTGCCATTGTTAATAATTGGCACAGTAGCCCTAATAGTCATGCCTCTCTCATTTATGTCTGATGGCGTAGTAGGCTCCATTTTCAAACCTAAGTCATAAATGTGTCAAATGCAGATATGAGGGCTCAACTAATTCATCTTAGCTTTCCAATGCTTTAGCATATTCAATATTACAATCCAGGTTCTGAATGGTGCATCAGAGGCCTAATCATACTGGATATCTCTCCCTTGATCTTATGTGAAAGTTTTGTCACACACTGAACTAAATGTAATCTGTGGCAAGTAAGTATTTAACAGTTATGATCTTTGCATCTTTTGAGTTAATCTAAACCATTTTAGGAAAGAAGTAAAAATATCCAAATCTGCTAATATTTGCAATCATTTGATTATCAAAATGAACTTAAAGATTGAGTGGAGAGCCCTGGTCTTTCTGCCTGAAGGAGCACCAGACGATGTGGTGTTGTACGACGAGCTGCTGATGTTTCTGTACTCTTCTTTTTACGCCATACCATATATATAATCTTTTGAGAGTAGTGATATATAAACACAGCGATATCTATTATCATGTGATCTGCTTATTCGTTTTGGTATTTTGTTCCCTTGTTTTTATCTGATATAACTGAACTAAAAGAATATTCCTAACAGGTGCAGCACAGTGTCTTGGAGAAATTTACCGCTTATTCGGGCGCAAGATTACTGCAGGCTTGATTGAGACATCAAGCATTGTTGCCAGACTCATGAAGTATCATGAGGTTATATGCTTTCCCTGAAGTTCTGTTCCTGTTCATTTCTCACTTCAATTTGTCGTATTTAGTAATTCTAGCCACTCATTATTTTTTATGTATATTTTGTATCCAAAATTTCTATTTCAATGCATCATTTTTGTTTAGACATATATGTCATGGAAAAATAGGGAAATTTATTAGTGACCACTGACCAGGGTTCCGGCGCCCCAATTATTTAAAATAGGATAACTTTAACATGTTGAAGGGGAGCCCTGGCGCAGCGGTAAAGCTGTTGCCTTGTGACCATGAGGTCACGGGTTTGAGTCCTGGAAACAACCTCTTGCAGAAATGCAGGGAAAGGCTCATGTAGGCAGTGCACATGGAGACATGAAGACCTGCAAAAGATCAATTTTGAAATCATCTTTAATATCAAAATTCAGAAGTGGCACTGTTTGCCGATGATGAACAGTTCCAGATGATTCCTTTCCATTTCGTTTCTTGACATTTAGGTTGAATCCATGATGAAATTTTATGTACCTACTTAAAAATTGATGTGTACTACACATCTGATTATTTTGACAATTATTTGAAACATTGCAACATGTGGAATTTCTGCCCCAGTATTTGTTTTGAGCGTCTAGAAACAATGATTCCTATAATGTTTGACTATTTTATGTAATAGATTTAATTGTAGATTTTTTTGTTCAATGCTTTCTTTCTCATCTGCAAAGACCTGTGGTGCTCTTGAACTATTGCCTATGCTTGGTGAATAGTTCATGGGTCCTGCTTCATTTTCTACTAGAAAAAGGAATCCTTACAGTTCTCTAAAATAAAACAACAGGACTTTGTGAGACAAGATGCACTTCTCTTGCTTGAGAATGCATTGGAAGGATCTGGTGGTGGTGGTGGTGCTGCAGCTTATCTGGAGGCTTTCCGAATCATTATGCGAGGAGGTGTAAATGACAAATCATTCATTGTCAGAGTAGCAGCAGCACGATGCTTGAAGGCATTTGCTAATATTGGTGGGCCTGGGTTGGGGATGACTGACCTTGATACTTCTATGACATCTTGTGTTAAGGTACTGTTTAATTCTTTCTTTCTCATGTTTAGTGCACTTCTGCTGGGAGAAAACTACTTGCTGAATCAGTTCATTTTATTGATAACATGCTATAGGGCTTGGAAGATACAATATCATCAGTTAGAGATTCATTTGCGGAAGCACTTGGTGCCATCCTTGCTCTTTCAGTGAATCCAGATGCACAGGTATATAAGTTTCACATTTTTGTCAACTGTTTGGTTGGCACAATTTAGACATGTGTGTATTTTGATATATACAGGTAAGGAAAGGAGGAAAAAAGCAAAGTGCTCCTGCAAAGAAATTTGAAGATGGCGTGCAAAAACATTTGATTTTGCCATTTGTCAAAGGTAAAGAAAGTCTTTACATGAATGGAATGCCATGTACATCAACTGATATGCTGTAATGTCTCATGAGTTAGCTATCATGAATATTTGCTGCCCTTATTCAGGCAAGAAGCTAAGGTCATAACGTTTTGAGAGTGATATTTGTTGCCCTAATTCAGACAAGAAGCTAAAGTCAAAAGATTTTGAGAGTTATATGTGAAACATGCTTACTGATTTTGAATATGTTTGAAATGAGTTATTCTGTTTTTTGTGTATGTTAAAATTTGATTATCCCAATGTCACAAATATCAGTCAGTAAAATACCTGTATCACATATGGATATAGCTCCTTCTCACCTTTTGTTTAACTGCTTATAATATGTTATATGGTAGAGTAGCATTTTCTCAACACTAGAGTCTGGATAACACTTTGTTGCATTGCATTAGTTTTATTTTTTATAAATAACTAGAGGTAACATTATTAGCTGGCTGCCTAGCCTTGTATTGCCAGTTTTATTCCACAATAAGGCAGTTTCAAAAAAAAAAAAAGAGGAAGCTTTATGTGTTATCATTCTAAAATGAAAAAATTGAATTAATTCTACATGTTATGAAAAAATGGATAAATGAGAAACCCCATGCTATCATTTTAAATGCCTTTTGCATGCTCTATCCTACCCGCACTTTCCTGGCTTCAGATCAAGATAAATAAACAGAGCAAAGATAAATTGAGCATAAAACTATAGTTAGCTAAACTGGTGTTGAGTAAAATTAAAATTGGACAAACTGTGATTGTTATAAGTTACCTTCTCAGTCACTAGCAGTTTTGGATATGATGGTCCTGTGGTCTCCATGACAGAAAATGTTCAGGTCCATTGGATCTGGCTGGCTAGGAACATTCAGAATTTCGAAACTGTCTTCATGTTGTCAAGAAAGCTTATGATTTTGAGAGGAGTGTCGAATTCTAACTGCTTTGCAAACTTTTGTTACAGAAAAAATATTCTTCCATTAATGATTTTTTTTCGTCAAGCTATTCAAGGACAATGTCCATCTTTGGTTTATTAAACAGCAGATTCACTTGGTCTATTTTCAGCAATTTAGAATTTTGCAGTGACGTCAAACTTGTAGGATTATGTGTAATCTTTATATGCTATCAAAAGATCAATGACATGGGACTCACCTAATTTTCTCTTGTTATAAGCTCGTAGGAGCATGCCTATGGTGGGGAATAAGAGGGCATGTACCTCTCACCCACAAAACATTAAAACCTCTTAGTTCCAAGAAAACAGGGGTGGGATCTGCATGAAATCATCAAGAGCTACACAAACAGTAGAGTATAATGGTAATATAAAAGTAAGGTAAACAAAAGTAGAAGGTAGTAGTAATGTCAATGTATGTAGTACCTGTAATATTAATAGTGTTAAAAGAAATTCAATTACTAGGTCATGATTACATTGATCACTAATTTCGACGTGCTATGCTAATGCAATTTGTTTGCCGCATTCCATTTCTGCATGGTTCAGGATACCTTCGACGTATGATGAGTAATTCATTCTTAAGTGCGTTAAGTGAATTGTTTCATGTTTTCCCTTTGCAGCACATGGAGCTAATGCGAAGAAACTCCGCATCGGTTTGGCTTTATCGTGGGTGTTCTTTCTGCAGGTAAGATTGATTCAGAAAAAAAAAGCAGCTAAACTAGGAAGTAAGCAAAACAATGTGAACGAACCACACCCTAAGATCTAAAGGCAAAAAAAGAAGAAGTATAAATAGCATGACACAGTATGCTATGAAGGCACAACCATAGGTTGGCACCATACAATATACAGTAATATTCAAACAAGAGCTAGCACCATCTAACTGATTATCAAGCATCTGCTGAATATGACAACACTGTTATTATTGTCATATTTCTTTCCTTCTGACTGTTAGTTTTGATGAAAGCTCTGAAGGAATCATAACACTCATATTCCTAAACAGTTGCATGTCTATCCCAGAGTTCCTAACTGCGAGCTAAGTACTATCATGTTCGTTTCGTAGACCTTTTATGTTTTGATGATTTGCCTAGAATGGTTCATTTGCCTGGCTTTTATGACATACTGGTATTTCGATTTGGCCCGTCATTTACCCAGTGGTGAAGCTAGGGAGGGGCCTGCCCCCACCCCCCACCCCAATGCTTGGTCTACTCTTCATGTATATACACAGAAAATTACCATGTAATTAAGTAAAAAAAATGCTATTGACCCCTCCTTATAAGCTCTGTTTTATCTTTTGGCCCCCCTCATTGTTAGATTCTAGCTTTGCCCCTGCATTTACCGTGATTATTTGACACAGATGATTCATTTGAAGTATGGTACCGCAGACAGTGAGCTTCAAAACTATGCTATACAAGCAATGGAAATTCTCCAAGGAAATGATTCTCCTGATCCACATGCTTTGGTACATCTTTTATTCGTTTGTTAATAATTTCTGCACTGACGATTAAGATTTTAATGAACCATGAATTCTTCAACACAGAACTCTGTGAAGTTCTCCACAGTGCATTTTTATTGAAAAAAATGTTAGCAGGTTACAAAATATGAATGAACCACGGCATAACATACAATTACTTAGTTTCATTGGATTTTGCTTTAAGATACCTTTTTTGTGAGAAAATATGTCATAAGTAGAGTAGAACAATTAACTTTTAGAACTAATATGAGATGTACAAATTTATATCTTTAAAAAGAAAACATATTGTACGCTGGAGGTAATTTGTTGCACAGCCATTGTTTTTAATCTTAAGAGTTTCTTATTGTTCATCATCTAAATGCCAGGCATGTGTTATATACATTCTTCGAGTTGGTATTGCGGATCAGATGACTGAGCCAACACAGCGTGAGTTCTTGGTATTTCTGGGGAGAAAGGTTTGGCAGATTCCTTCTGGTCATAAAAACGTTACGGAATATTTGAGTTTACAATTTTACATAATTTCTGAATTTTTGAAACAGTTGGAGTCTTCAAACTACACTGCTCCGATGAGAGTGGCATCATTACGTATTCTGTCTTACATTTTGAGAAGCTTGGGTGAGGTATTTGCAGAGCTTTACCACCTCACGCTTTCTATTTCCACTGATTATTTGCAACCCAGCATGTGCATTGTGTATGGAACACATGGGTAAGTGTGTGATATTGGTGCCCAAGTTTTGTATTTCGCTATACACTGTGATGTGGTGGGATGGGGTATGGGGAGAGGATCTGAAAAGATTTCTTGCTTGACTTCAAATGAATGGTTGTACCTTGTTGTGTAGATAATTCAAACCACTGAATCATACCAATTAACGTTGAACCAATTTTGGCGCCCCTTTAAAAACACAAATCAGATTGAGAAAAAAAGAAAAATGTTGGGATTGGAAAACACAAGAATTGGTTGTCATTCATATAAAAGTGTGTATATTGTGCAAGAGAGGTTATACTAGAGTAAATTAAAAAGAGCCTTCATGAATGAAGAGTGAACGTGTTAGAGAATGAGTGAAGTTGCTTTGGAGTGACATAAGAAATTTCAAAATGCGGTTTGGAGTTCATGTTTAGAATCCCACCAAAATTTTGAGAAAGGGCCTTCCAGAATCTTTTGCGTCAGTCGATGTCCGAATATGAAGAGCGGGCGGGCGACATATGAAAAAGTTATCTTATCTGTAACCCGGGGGTGGTGCGGCTATGGGTGTGCCCTTGTACATGTCTATCTAGGTGTGCCCCCATAGGACAATTACTATAGCAACTTATTGCTGCTCCAGTGAAGTATATGGCGTGTTTATATTTTATTTACATGTACTTCGAAAAATACTCAATTTTTTTTACAGCAACTTTCCTTTTTAATGCTACATGGCATGTGCATTCTGCAGGTTCCATCTGAATTCAAGGACGTTCTTGATAACACTGTTGTGGCAGCATTGTCCCATTCTTCAGCTCATGTATGTTGTGCACACATGATTCATCCACTGGATAACTATCTTGTTGCTGATCTAAGTATTCATAAAGACAACGTTGTGCGGTTGTGCCTTTCCCCCCCTTAAATGCGCAGGAGAGCTGCGTGTTATTTCATTAATAAGAAGAATATATTGTACAAGGAAAGGGATGTTACACCTCTTCCTAAAAAGCCAAAACATACCCAGGAGTCAGGATGTATACACATGAAACAAAACATCTCAGACACGCCACACCAAAAATAGAAAAAAAGGGTTTGTAACTTACGAGAAGCTGATTCGCCAAAGCAGTGGCTAATTTGGATCATAGCTTTCAGATAAGTGGATAATGCCTGTAATACCTCTATAAGCGTCATTTATCAGAATCAGAACGACCACAAGGCCAGATTGTGGTTCTGGTTTTAGCTTTCACTTTGGATTAGGGAATCTGTTTCCAGAATCATACTGTTTCTTGCAACTTTTGCAGTAGGGGACAGAATTCAGATTCAAAAGCTACAAGAGGGGTTTATTTTGATTAGAAGGAACAACAAACTTTTATGGATGAGGAACTTAGACAAATAATTCTTTCTCAGCATGTTGTATTGTGATTGCATTACATAGTACACAATTCTGCTCCCTTTAGAGAAACCCAGGGGCGGAGCTAGGGAAAAATCATGGGGGGTGCGGGTCTATGGAGATTTATAGTTTCTAGTTCTTTGTATGGTGAAAATTTGATTTCACAAGCCTAAAACTGCCAAAGAGTTGGGTGCATCTGCACCCAATAGCTACAACGTGGTTTCGCCACTGGAGAAACCCATAGTTGATTAGTTTATTACTGAAGTGTCCTGCCTTTAGATACAAAATTTACATGCAATTTCATAAACAACAACAAACTATTCTTTATAAGTTGCATACCATTCGTTACGACTTATGACCGATACATTTTCTACGCATCTAATTTTGCTGGATGCTGAGGCAAACATAATGCTACTTGGTCTTCCATTAATTTCCGCTGAGGCAAAATATGAATGGCTCAAAAGTTGAATTTATCTTTAATCATCTTTGGACAACCTGCTGGTAATGCAGATATATGGTTTACACTATGCACTTTGTTTCCTGAAACAGGAACTGCATACTCCATTCTATATTCGTTTGCTAGTTGTTATCATTGTTTCCCTTCTATTGTATGAAGCTGTTGCCTGATAGCTACTTCTCACATTATATAGGTTCGCGTTGAGGCAGCTTTAACGTTGCGTGCTTTAGCAGAGGTTGATCCTACATGTGTTGGTGGTTTAGTTTCATATGGTGTCACAACACTGCATGCCCTTAGAGAGACTGTATCATTTGATAAGGTATTGTTTTACTCCTGCCAAATCATATGGCAAGTTCTTGCTAGTTGCTATCCTGATTTAATTCGTGCTTTACTAAAGCAAGTATCTTAGTATTTAGACCAACTGTAATAATTCTTACTTTAATCATTTCTTCTGACATTATATAGGCATATACTTTATTAAATCAAGTATTTGGACCTCATGTGTTACATCAAGCGACAGTATCAAGCGACAGTAAAGTTGTTTGTAGCAAATACTGTGTTACAGGCTAAATCAAGGCTGCCACATGCTCTGCTATATTTTGCAGATTATGTGAAATGACAGTTGCTACAGAAGCTCTAAAAAGTTACACACTTGATGTCTGCATCATCTCTCATACAGCTTCACAACTTCTCTCTATCATAGGAGGAAGTGTTGTACCTAATGAGCTCTCCATAAACCAGATGAACCTCTTAAAAATTCAAAATGCAGAATCCGACAATTGGTTGACAAATGTTGTACTCTTCATTTGATAATTGGTTGACAAATGTTGTACTCTTCATTTGATCAAGTATTCATATTATCCCCACATTAGTCATTGCAAATGTTCATTGATCTAGTTCAGGATTCAGATATGTGACTACTATGCATGAAGGGATATATTATCCAGTGCTTTTTACATGATATTCCATCAATGTCTTTAGTTAATCTTTTGTCAACTATTTTTTCCTGTGCTCTATTTGCTATCACATATTTATGAGACTGTTGCTCTAACCTTTATTATCTTCATAAATTTGCTGAAAATAGGGTAAAAATCTGAACCTGGAGCTAGATTTACTACACGGACAGGCTACTGTTTTAGCTGCTCTTGTTGCGATCTCACCAAAGTTGCTTCTCGGTTATCCTGCAAGGTTCACATTTTTCTTCTTCACCATGCCCTGTTCTGATATTTAAGTAAGCTTGAGTTTTCTTTTTAGTTCTTTTTCCCTCCTTTATATTTTATTTTTCTGTTGAATAATTATGTAGGCTGCCCAAGTCTGTACTTGAATTGTCCAAAAAAATGCTAAATGGCTTTAGTCGAAATCCAGTGGCTGCAATCGCGGAGCGTGAAGCGGGGTGGTTGCTTTTAGCTTCTCTTTTAGCATCCATGCCAAAAGAGGTATCAGAGATATCCTGTCACGTATGTCAAATACCATTATACATCATTATCGTGATGCCTATTAAACATAACCATGCATGCAGGAACTAGAAGATCAAGTATTTGATGTTCTTTTGCTATGGGCTGCTCCTTTTACCGGAAACCCTGAATCGTACCTTCGTCATATACAGGATTGGGCATCAGAACTGCGGTTAGTTTCTTGATTCCATGTGGATCTCATTTCTTTTAGCAATATTATCCGCTATCTTCTTTGATTCCAATGTTAAAGATCTCGCTTCCTGATGTCTCTTTGTTCGATATCATGGAGTCAGCTTAAGTGTTAGGCAGTTGGCACAAGAAAAATAAAATGATGTTCTGGTTTTATAGATACACAGAGACATCTAGTTAACGACAAAAGTTGCCGTGGCAATGTCTTTCTACAACACCAAAACTAGTATAATTTTATTGACAAATACCTTATATGATCTTTTTGCTAGTACTTGTGGGTTTCATCTCTAGCCTACCCCAACTTGCTTGGGACGACAAGGCTTTGTTGTTGGTGGTGATGGTGAGGTCATGCTAGGTGATATTTCATGGTATATGTTCTTCGTGAACGATTTGGTTCTAGTTGACAAAAGGCAGGAGTTAGTAGGAAACTAGACTCATGGGGGCAGGCTCTAGAGTCGAGAGGTTTTAGGTGTTATGAATAGCACTTGTACTCGTTATGGGGCACTAGGTCCAAATATATACATGTACAAGTGTGGACGGATATGCACTAAACCCCTTATACTATCGGAAAATTACAGAAAAGACCCCCCCTCCCCCCTCAAACTCAAGGTGGATCAAGAGCACTGAGTTTGGAGAGATAGAACCTGTGCTGAGCTGTGGTCTGTGCCTTAGTAAAGAAATCAGCCAACTCAAGGCACATACTAAAGACCAACAACAACAACATCCCGCACTCGTGTATAATAAACATCAACTTTAATATGCGTGGAAAGTTCATGCTTCACCAGATCATGAGCAATGTTTTTAAGGCGTTGTTTAGATGCTAAACGACGACACGCCTTATGCACATATGGCGTCCGCCTCATGCACAAGTCATCCAGAAATCATCGTTTCATCATCCACCTGACGCCATCACTGATAGGGCGGACATCAAGCAAGTGCGCGTGCGCACAGATTTGGATGTCAAATGGGCAGAATGGAGGGAGAGGGAGGGATGCTGCTAGTTTGTCATCAAGATGCTGCCCGACCCTAAACCATTGCCACCGAGGGAGAGAGGGACAGAGGGAGGGAAGAAGGCTGCTGGGCGTCTAGACCTCGAGGTAGGCCGGTAGGGACTGTTTGGTGCTACCGGAGCACCCGCCCTTGTGTGCTGGTGTTCTTCATTCTAAACTTGCATAGCGTGGTACTAAATCACATTGCCATGCACACACTTGCCACTACATTGCCATGCACACACTTGGGAGTAACTACTTTGCGTTTGATTGATGATAGGTTTATTGACGTGTTATATATGTCTGATGCAGGGTTCTGTCAGTTGCAATCGAGGCACTTACTGCCTTCATAAGAAGTTTTGTTTATCCTATTATCACAACTGCCGATGGTGGAATCTTGCTTAATCCTGTGCTGGCCTACCTTGGTGGGTGCGTAAAAATTTCTGCTTATTTGCTATTTGATCTGCGTTTTATGGTGCTTAAATTTTGAGCTATATCATCCAGGGCCCTTTCCCTCATATCTTCGTTGAGCTCGAAGCAAGTGCCAAATGTGAAGTCTGCTTTGGACCTGTTCACAACTAGAACATTAATGGCATATAAGTCCCTTTCCAATCCAGTGGTATACAAATCTGAGCACCAGCAGATGCTTCAGCTATGCTCAAGCCCTTTCAGGTTAACGCACCTCTTGGATCGCATATTTTATGTCTTTACCCTTGAATTTTTATTATGCGTTAAAATGCTTTTGTTCCTTTGTCTCTCCTTTTTTGAGTTCCCTTGGGTTTCATCTCTAGCCTACCCCAACTTGCTTGGGATAAAAAGGCTTTGTTGTTGTTGTTGTTTGTTGTTGTTAAAATGATCAACAGGCTATACGTTGGGAGGGGGGGGGGTTGAAATAGACTTATTACTTATTCCTTTCTTGATCATTTCTTTTCCATACCATTCCTGAATGTTTGTGATTATTATGTGCTTTCCATTATCTGAATCTACTCGCATGTCCCAATATGATGTCATATCTACATTAATTTTTGATGGAATAGTTATATCCAAATTACTGTCTCGTTGTTAATCTACTTTTGTGTTTTGTGTATTATCATTACGGTTGATGAAATTAGTGATCCTTCTGGATGGGAAGAAAGCTCATGCTTGAAGTTTTTGTTGGATAAGAGAGATGCTTCGTTGGGTCCGTGGATACCTGGAAGGTATTTGTTGAGTATGGGTTGGAGCTAAGGTGTAGCAAATTTTCTGGCCTTTTATATTGACTTTTGGGTATCAGGGATTCATTTGAGGATGAACTACGTGCTTTTGTTGGTGGTTTTGATGGTTTTCTACCATGCGTGTGGGATGATGAAATCAACAGTTTTCCACAGGTAGCTATATGCCTCAAAATTGCATATGATCATGCTTGCTTATATGCCTCAAAATTGCATATCATGCTTGCTTAAAACTAATGATACTACTGATTTCCCTTCTAGACAGAGAAGTAGGATCCTAGCCCTATGCCAGTTTTTTAACTAATGCCCATTTGTTCTGGAAGAAGCTATTTAGCATTAGTAATACTGTAATAGTGTGCATGCAACTTGAGTACACTACCATTCTGGTGAAGGTTAACGTTCTTTGCTTCGTTTTCTTGAATGATCAGGAGAACTGTACCATTTTGTTACGAAGAGATAAAGAGTACAAAGGCTCAACACACCCCAGAACGCACTCTTGAGTAAAACACAAATAGGTGCTTCACGCTTATTGCAGGAAAAAAACTGACCAGCTCACCCAAACTTAGACTAGCTATCCTAAAAACTTGGACTAAGCTTGAGGCACCAGCCATACACCATAGAGCACTCTCGATGCCCACTATCTGTAGCACTGCCGGGACGCTTGTGCTTGAACCGCTAAAAATGCAGTTGTTCTGGTGCCTCCAAAGCTCCCATGTGACCAGCACGATTAGGGAGTTATAAGTCCTCTCCAATCCTTTTTTACTCCTTTGATAGCATTGCACCATAATCTAGAGAACTTGACTTCTGTGGGTGGACAGCAAGGATGAACCTTTTTTGGATCAATGTCCAGACTTGCCAGGTGAAAACACACAAGGATGTGCTGAATTGATTCCTCAGCTTGATCACAGAGGGGGCAGGCAGTCTGGTGTGGCAAGCCATGCTTGTCCCCAACCGCTATTCTTGATAGCAAGCCATAAGAAAAGTTACAGTGCAGTGGCCCCATGTTTTTCATGTCCTTTTCCATGGCGCGAACATGATTGTTCGGAGCTCTGACAAAGAAAGCATTGGAGGACAATCTTGAAAAATAGGAGCCTGACCAGGTTAAACACTACTTGTGCTGGTTCAGTATCATATATTGAAGAGATAAGCCATCCACCATGTCTCATGTTAGAAGGTATTCCGTCAAGACTTGGACAATGAGGGCCACTTTGATGTTGGACTCATGTTCTTTGCTTATCTGCAGTGTTTTCTTGTGACGGCTTAGAAAGGAATAATGCTGAAAATATTTGTGGTTAGAAATACTATCCTGTTTAGGATGACTTGTGAGCTGAAGGAACACCTGCCATTTATGCGTCAATGCCATTTTTCAACATGCGCTATCTTTATAGCATCACTGAATTCTTATTAGTCATTATGGGTGTTTAGTATTGTATAAGCTAAATTTCAGTTATGCTTCTTGTCATTGACTTTCACTAGTCAGGTGCTGATTCTGAATAATATGTTTCATTTTTCTTAATGAAGCCAGAGTCGGTTAGCAAAATGCTTGTCAATCAGATGCTTCTCTGTTATGGTTTCATTTTTGCATGTCAGGTGCACTCTTAATTTCAAGGAACCCACTCAACTTTTTTTTTATTAGTCCCCCTGTGCTAGATGGTTCTAAATATTATTTTGACACATACACTGACAGGACAACACTGTCAAGATGCGACTCTTGAACAGTCTTGACCAATGCCTTAAGTCTTGGAAGAAGCACTCGTGCTATACATTTCTAGTTACAAATGCATGTGTTGCTCTACTATCGGGGTTGAAGGTATTTGTCATATTTGTTATGTATCTGAAACTCTCAGCTCTAACAATGTCATCACTCTCTTTTGTTTCTAATAAGATACATGCCTTGTTTCAGGACTTACTCACTTTTCGTGGTGGTCAGTCATTGCCGATTGATATACTTAGTATGATCCAGTCAATATTCAAGGTGTTGTGATACATACTATCTGGGAACTTGTTACTCTGATCCCCAACCCTACTTGTTTATTTTTAATTTAATTTAACACGTTTGCTGCTTCAGGGCATTTTAGCAGAGCCTGAAATTTCTACAGCACAGCGGCGAGCAGTATGTGAGGGTCTTGGTTTACTCACACGAGTTGGGAATGATATCTTCACTGCAAGGATGGTTTGTCTCTTCATTATTATTTTATACCCCCTCCGGTTTTCTTTTGTTGACGTTGACTAGTGCAAATTTGCACTAGCCAATGTCAACAAAAAAAGTCTGGAGGGAGTATTTGACACAGACCAGTTGTGGGGTGTGCTATTGAGCTAACCTATGAGTAGATGAACTTCCTTCGCATCAGCTTTTTTTTTTATTTGACCTAGTGTCATCTGTTTTGAAGTCTAGGATCAATTTCTTTTATCTTGCTAATGTGATGAGCCGAGCCAAAGCATGATTGTTGTTCATTTGAAATTGACACATATGAACTGTTCCAATTTACAAGTGCAATCAAATAAATTTCGGAAATGAGCATGATTGGGAATGAGGTGGTACTTTCGATCAACACATATATGAATTGTAGTCTTCATCTTCATATGGATGATATGTTACATTTGGTTTTCTCGCTTTTTTATTTTCTAGTTTATTCTTGCTAGTGATTGAAGCATTTTCCAATTTGCTAGGCTCGCTCTCTTCTTGGAGACTTGACAACATCAACAGACATGAGCTACACAGCATCGGTTGCACTTTCCCTTGGCTGCATCCATCGGAGGTAAGCTGTCAGTATCTAAAGAGATCTCTGTTGCATTAGCTTTGGGTCTCCCTGAAATTATACTTTATCTCCTTTAGGTTGTTTCATTATGATACTTTGGCATTGTAATATTAAAAAAAATCTCTGTTCCAAAACCACTTATCGTTAACGCCTGACATACTAGTTTAGAAATAGAGTCGACCGCCAAGCTGACAATTGTTGCAGTTCTCTTTGTGCTTCTTCCGAGCTATGCCTGGATTATTAATTCTAAAGTACACTGGATAAGCTTCCAGAGGCCTCAAGAGGCACCAGTACATACCAGGATAATAAGACGACCTGATAATGTGAAGAGAAGCAGGGGAGGACCAAACTTGACAGAGCCTGTGAAGAGAGACCTGAAGGATTGGAATATCGTTAAGGTGTTAGCCATAATTAGGAGAGCATGGAGATTAGTAATCCACATGCTAGAACCTTGATTCCCTGTTTCCCCTTTTTTACCCTTTTCTGCTTGGTTTATTGTTGCTCTTTTCCTCCTCTTTTTTTCTCTTTTTTCCTTTCTGTCTTCCTTTAATATTGTTTGATCTTTCGTATTGGATCTTGTGGGTTTCATCTGTAGCCTACCCCAACTTGCTTGGGACTAAAAGGCTTTGTTGTTGTGCACTGGATAGGCTTAGAGTCATTGTTTCAATTGTGCACCTGTATGTTTATGTGTTTCGGTGTAAGTCGATGCAACTTCAGTGTTTATGGAAATGAGGGTTTTTCTTTCCTTTTTAAGTGTTGGCACCTAGAATGTTGTCAAGGAGCTAGCCATGGATAGGAGAATGTGGAAGTTAGCAATTCACCTGCCAGAACCTTGATTCTTTGTTTTTTCCTCTTTTTTTTTTTTGGGTTTGGTTTTATATTGCCCTTATCCCACTTGTTTTCTACTTTTTCGTGTTCACTTTCCGTGGGTTTATTTCCTCTCTTTTCTCTATTTTTTTGTTTGGTTTTGTATTGCTCTTTCCCCACCTCTCTTTTTCCATCTTTCTTTTGTTTGTTTGTTCTTGTGCTTTGGTTCTTTGGGGTTTCATCTCTAGCCTTCCCCTACTTGCTTGGGATTAAAGGCTTAGTTGTTGTTGTTTAAGTGTTGACACCTTTCTTCTTTAGCTTCAAAGTGAATTGGATAGTTCAAATGTATTTCTACTGGACCCATAGACATGGACCTGAATTTGGGACCAAGCGATAACATAATAAATAATAGCACCCCAAGGTTATCTAAATCCAGCCACTATTTTGTGCCTGCTAGGCTTCAATATTTTAGTGGCACGGCTATTTGATATATGGAGGTCACTGCAATGCTATGTTTTCTGTGGATGCAGTGCTGGAGGAATGGCGTTATCTAGTCTGGTTACGCCGACTGTGAGCTTGCTATCTCATTTGAGTAAAAGCTCTAATTCTAATCTGCAGTTGTGGTCACTGCATGCTCTTCTTTTAACAATTGAAGCTGCTGGCTTATCTTATGTCTCCCAAGTTCAGGTATTGTATTGTAACCCAAAGTTTGTGCTGGTATCGTAAGTGCAGCATTTTTTTTTGAGTGTAGTAGGCCGGACATGCACTAGTTTGCTGAAAACATGCTTTGCATAATCTCTTCATTCACTAATGTGAGGAAATAATGGGAGGTATTGGCAGTGCAAAGGGTCCACATGCTATTGGTTTAACCATCTTATCCTTACCATCTAACTACACTGTAAAGCCATATTTAGTGTCCTTAATTTTCTATATTAATAATGATTCCTCTATTGTGGCTTACTGAGGGGGCCACCCAAATATTTAATCAAGAGAAATCCTTCTATGAAACTAAAAGAGACACATAAGCAATTTTTTGTGCTCTTGCAGATTGAAAACCTCTCTTAGTCTCTTTACTGTATTTTATGTGGTTGCAACATGCTTGAAGCATCATGTTCTTGCACTGTTGATGGTAAATTTCTAATGGGTGCTTTGGTACCTTGTTATGCAGGGGACACTCTTCCTTGCTATGGAGATACTTCTCCTGGAAGAAAATGGATACATGGATCTTAGACAGGGAATTGGTCATCTTATCAATGCAATAGTAGCAGTTCTTGGTCCTGAGCTTTCCCCTGGTAGCACATTCTTTTCGCGCTGTAAGGTTGGATTGACTTTCTGCAAAGTTTCCATTTGACCCTTTTCCAGAAGAAAATGATCCAACCTACCTTTCCAAAGGATCCTGCTGCGATTACTTTTTTTTTTGAGGAAAAGCTGCATTTACTTCGAAGCCTGAGGGGGCCGCGGCGGCAGTGGCCGCACCCGCGCCCGCGGGGGTCGCGGGGCCGGTGGCGGCCAGGGCGGCGGCGTAGGAGGGAGGGAGAGGAGGGAAAGAGGAGGAGGAGGGGAGGGGGGGGAGGGAGGCTGGCGGCCGGCCATGGCGGCGGCCGGCGGTGAGGGTGCCGGCGGCGGCGGGTGGGAGGGAGAGGAGAGAGGAGAGGAGAGGAAACCCTAGCTCTATACCATGTTGGAGAGAATGATTCCTTGTATTCCTCCAAACCCTAGAAGGGTGGGTAAATATACAGATTACATGGGCCTCTAGATGTGCCTAATATATGGGCCAACATATACACTAACATCTTCATTGATAGATACTTACCATTCTGAACATTATATCCACTTACTGAATAATACATTGTCAACTGTTTGCTAAACTATTGCACTTCTTGTTAGAGAAAATCTGACTGTAGTTTTGGCACTACCTATAGTCTATAGTGAGTCTATAGTGTGTTAAATAGGTAAAGGTCTGTGATTTGCCTTATGCCCTTTTAATTGAGACTATAACTATAATGACATGTACTTACTGATGGAGTGGGGGGGGGGACTTGGAATTGACAGACATGAGTTATAGTCATTCAACCTTTTTTTCCCTCCTATTCATCTTCAAAAAGAGTTCCATGTAACCTTTTTTCCCCTAATAATTTCAGTCTGTCATAGCGGAGATCAGTTCCTCGAATGAAACGGCTACACTTTTAGAGTATGTATTGTCATATTGTACATAAACAACTTACATTTTTTATTTCAGAAGCAATCGATTTGGGGGAGGTCAATAGAAATGTAATCTTCAATGCATTTTTTGTAATGTTGTGTGAAATTTGTGAAACTTGCAGATCAGTTAGATTTGCTCAGCAGCTTGTTCTTTTTGCTCCTCAAGCTGTTCCTGTGCATTCACATGTTCAAGGTCTTGTGCCGACTCTTTACTCAAGACAGGTAGATGATGCTATTATTATTTACATTGTTATTTACTTTCGTATTGGTGCTTCCCCTCTCACAGTATGTTCCTTGTAACAGCCGAGCCTTAGGTACTTAGCAGTGTCGACACTGCGTCATCTGATTGAAAGAGACCCGGTAAGGTCTGCTTGGATATATCTATATATTTATGCAGTACTTTAGTTCAAATGTCTAGCAGTTGTTTGTATCAGGGGCGTGTGACATTTCCTCATGTATGCCTAACTCACTGCATAACACAGAAAATGAAATGTTATTTCTGAATATTGTATTTGTTTTTGGTGGGGCACTTTGCTTTTCCCAGACCAGATAATTTTTACCTGTTATCATTTTTATTTTTCGAATTTTATTCTTGCCACTCCACCTTCAGTTGTGTTTGGTTTTACCATTTTTCTTGTTCATTTTGGGCCGAATCCTATAACGTAGTGAGCATCAGTTAGAAGACATGAGACAAGTGGCCGCTAATAGCAGTGATATATATATACTTCACGTGGTCTTTGTCTCACTTTAGGAGGATATTTTGTATGTAACAACATAATTTTGGCAAATTTATATTCATAGTCAGTCAACTAATGGTCAAACCAATTGCAACGGTAAAAAGAAACAAGTTAATTACAGAAAACAAATGACACATGGAAAACAGAGACAAATCGAAGAGTTTTAGGTAACTGGTGCGTGGCAATAAGATAAATTGTTCAAACGTGCTGAAGTTTCTGGAAGATGTCTTTTGGAGTTGCTCACAAAGAGAAAAAAAAAGGGGAAAAACTCGGTTTGTTTTGGATGCTAGTAACTTTATATGCAAGTCCACAAATGTATAGGATTTGAGTTTTTTAGGTAATATTAAGTTTAATCATATCATTATATTTTTTATGTTCCTTTTATCTTGAGCATCACTTAAGTATGATGGATGGCTAGTTCACTAATAAACTAGATTTAACTTTTGTATGCTAAATATCAGTGTTTTTGGTTACTATAAATTGTTAAAATAATTTTGCTGGCATCCTTATGTACAAGATTTGTGTGGCTTTTAACTTGATTTATTTCTATACTTAAGATTTCCATGCTATTGTAATTTGCTTGTCTCATTTATTGCTGGGTCTCTTTTACCAGACTGCAATGATCGACGAAAACATTGAAGAGAATCTGTTCAGTATGCTTGATGAGGAAACTGATTCTGAGTATGTCATTTTATTTGAATATGTGGTAGATCCTATATGCTATCCATGAGTTCTTGTACTATTTGTTACATCCAAGTACCCACTTAGTATTATCAACTGCTGTGCTATATTTCTGCATTAGCAGACATGTGATTTGTCTTGCTGTCTCTTAGATACATTGGATGCATGTTTACTATAATATCAAAGTGTTGGGCTGGTGTATAATATTGGCCACTGTGCTAGCTTTCCTTTGTGAAATGATCTAATAATTGAACATTCAAATTTGTAGAATAGCGATGTTGGTTCGTGCAACTATTATTCGCTTATTGTATACATCATGCCCACAACGTCCATCTCGGTGGTTGGCAGTTTTGCGAAATATGGTACGTACACATGCTTTTCTTGGCAAATTCAGTTGAGCGTATATATTGTAGTTTAGGAATGCAACCATGATGTCGAGTGATTAATTTTTGTGATGAGTATCATACCTATTGTCATTTGTTTTTTGCCAATTCATTTAAATTGTTGTAACTTGAAGGGTTTTGTACTATCTGATTGTAGCATATCTGTTTTGTGCACTATTCTCCTTGTTTACCTTAACACTTTGAGACTGAATAAGTTATTACATTTCTCTTTGCTATGCTCAATCACTGAAAGCCTTTTGTAATTTAAAAACTATCCCCCCCCCCTCCCTCCTCCTCCTGAGAATGTCCCCTTGAATGCCTAGGTATTCAGAATTTTACACTGATTTTTTCCTTTTTGGTGAATTTTGGATGTCAATAATACATCAAGTGTACTTCATCACAGCTTTGTTTATTCTTTCATTGCATCACAGAATCAATATGTGATTCTTCAGGTGGCAATATTCTTTGGAGTTGGTAAACTCATTCCATTGTTCTTTGTTACCATTTAGGTTCTCGCGACATCAATTGCAAGAAACACGAGTGAAAGTTTGTCCAGTTCTGGACATAATCACCTGGACAATACATCTGATAATGATGTATACTATGGAGAGGACGAGGACACCATGATCTCTAATTCAAAACAGGAGCAAACACACCATTCTACTTCTAGAATGAGCCAGTTTCCTCAAAGAAACAAGCACCTTAGATATCGCACCAGGGTTTTTGCAGCAGAGTATGTTTTCTATTGATAGTCTTTTTCTGCTTCAATGAAATCCAATTTTCCCTGAATATGTTCATCTTTTTCCCTTAATATACTGGAATGATATGTTTCCTTGTATGAAAATAGATGTGTCAGCCATGTACCGATTGCAGTTGGATCCGAACCAGCTCATTTTGACCTCTTGTTAGCAAGGAGTGCGATAACGCAAGGGACTTACTTGTCAAATGATTGGCTAGTGCTTAAGTTACAGGAGTTGGTCGCACTTTCATATCAGGTGTTCACATGAATCAGATTTTACATTGTGACCATAGAGTGTCAAATTTATCCAATTAAAGGCTGGTAACTACCTTTGATGGCAGATAAGTACTGGACAGTTTGAAGGGATGCAACCAATAGGTGTGAAGCTCTTATGTTTGATTATGGATAAGGTATCTCAGCTATTTTTGAGATTGAGTCCTGGGGATAAATAAAAAATGCTGGTCATGTACTGTGATGTTAATTACCCATGACTATGGTTAATACAAAGCAAACATCTGAATCTTGCTCCAGGACATGAAATAACCGGTGCCTACATGGCTTGTTGTCAGTGCATTTTAGTGCCATTTAAAATGAGGTGAATATGTAATAAACCATTTAGTGAGGTGCATTATTCTACTTAGTTTGATCTCTCTACTATTCTACTATTGAGCGCAACTAGTAATAAATAAGACGAACACATTTTTTATGGATCATCTGATCAACTATGAAATTGGTGTCATTATGCCAAAGTTCCCTTGCTTATTTCATTTGATTAGGATTTCAGATATACACTGAATCATCACAAATTCTCATCCAGATCGATCTTGGGAACTGTTGAGTGCATGTGTTACAAATACATAAAAATGTTATAAATCTTTGTAATTTTGTGGCTCTTACAAATTTATTGTGATAATGTCTAATGGCTGTACTTCCTTCTCAACATGGAACCCCAACAGGTCCATGATATTTGACAGGGGGAAGTATCAAACAATTGAACTGAGCTATATGTTTTTATCTGATCAATTGTTCTTTTGAGCACATGTGTTGATTTTTTTTTGAGGAATCATGTGTTGATTTTCATGCCACTGACTATTTGTTACTTTAGATTTTTTTTTTAAAAGGACTATTTGTTGCTTTATATTCCTTGATGATAGGCACCATATGTTGTTCAGCTTGCCTTTCAAGTCATAAGCCCCTTTCTGTTGTTACAATCAAATCTATCCTTATCTTTTGTGTTTATTTTGTCTTTTTAGTTTGGCATGGCAGCCGATCCTGAATTTCCTGGGCACATCTTGTTGGAACAATTTCAGGTGATTTTTTAGATTTCTTTAACAATCTTTTCTTTGGGCACAGATGAAAAAATCTGATGCCTTTGGCATGCAATTAAATATACTCATAATTGACATAAAAGAATACTGATGTCAGCAAGCTGTGAAGGTACTGTTTAATTAATGGACCAACGTTTTGATGCTACTCTTGTGTATTTTGAAATGCAGGCCCAACTTGTTTCTGCAGTTAGAACAGCTATAAGTACTGCTTCTGGTCCACTTCTTCTAGAGGCTGGACTTGAACTTGCCACAAGGGTCTGTATTACTAAAAGACCCCTCTTTCGCACACCATAAACATGTGTTGTGCTGATAAGCATCTATGTTTCAATGAACCAGGTTATGACATGCAGTGTAATTGGTGGGGATAGAGTGGCTCTTAATCGGCTGTTTTTGCTGATATCACGTCCATTAAGTGACATAGAGGGCCTATTTTATCCATCTTTTGCTGACTGGGTAGTTTGCAAGGTATTTCAGCTCTCATACGTTGCTTTATATAGCATTGTATCTCATTCTTTTTTGTATTGGATATTTGGTGATGGTGTCCTGAGTATAACCTTAGGCTGTCTATCTGACAGATAAAAGTTCGCCTTATTACTGCCCATGCTGCAGTCAAGTGTTATACCTATCAGTTCTTGAGGATGAAGGAAAATGCTCCTGATGAATATCAGCAGTTGGCACCTTTGCTTGCAGATAGCTCAACTCTATTAGGAAAATATTGGGTTGGAGCCCTCAAGGATTATATTGCTATAAGCTTTGGTTTGCTTTCAAAAGTTAATGTAAGACCATACATCAGACATCGTCTACTGATACCAATGATTATATAATTATATAATGATTCATATTATCTTCTTTTAAACAGTACAAGCCATTCCTTGATGGAATTCAGTCTTTACTGGTCTCATCGAAGGTGCAAAAGTATCTTGATGAAGTTTGGGCATTGATTCTTCAAGCGATAGCCCTTGACGCTGCTCCGATGGAGTTTGACATGAATGAGTCTGAAGAATTACTTGAACGGATATTTATATCTGGATGTAGCATGGTCAAACTGGAAAGAACTGAATTCCAGTTTCTCTGGGGACTGTCTGTCCTTGTGCTGTTCCATGCACACCAATCAGTGAAGAATAATGCTGTAAAAATCAATCTTGACTACAGGAAAGACAAAAAATTTGGAGAATTCATTGTTCATGGACTAGATGATCCAAAACCATGTGATCTGGTGTTATCTGTGCTGTTCTCCCTAACAACTGAAGTGTTTTTCACCAAGAATTTTCTTTCAGTGGATATATGCCTCGAACTCCTCCAGGTCAGTTTCGAAAGATGTAAAACTTGGTCTCCTATTTGTTAACATGTCCAATAGTATTAGATACCCCTGTCATAAAAACATGTTTTTTTAGGGAATTACAACAGGGGAACCCCTACTGTAGTATATATTAATATATTAAAAACAAGAGAAAATAAAAACCTAAAAGTACAGAGAGTCATAAAAACATGTTGTTTAGATTCAGACATGGTATCAGATTTACCTTTGATTATTTACATTCAATTGTCTATATGTATGATTTCTCATTTCCTTATATTTTAAAAGGTAGTTATGGTCGTTATCAAGTTGAAACAGATGTATTTTCATAGCTAACATGTATTTGCAAACAGATGTAGTATTTGCTTGTATCCACACACACATGAAAATATCCAACTAAATTTGTTTCCAGTTCCAAATGACGAGTTGCCTAAACAGAAATCCGATATGTGGTGCCAATGGTCCATGTGTCCAACCAACCTGGAGAGGATAATAGGTATATGGTGGTCTTAGATTGTCCCAAACCATACCTTAGATTGGCAGAAATTTGTCTTGGAAGTCTGTCACTGCATTGAAGAAGCACCAGTAGCTTGTTATCGTTGGGAGAGATTCTGCTTGGAGGTTCGAAACCATTTTTGAGGTAGTTAGGCAAAATATTCTCTTGGTTCCTTGGGCCTTACTCCAGAAGTCCAGAACTATTTTAACAACTTTGTGTTTTGGTTATAACTAACCATGGGCACATTTAGGGGGGGGGGGGGGGGAGACAAAAATAGTTCTTTTCTTCTGACAGGTCCAACCTGAGTCTTGGCTTGTATGCGGAATCATACATCTGCTGTTCTTTCTAAATGACTTTGAGGTCAAACTTTGTAAATTTTGGTCGTTTATAGGTTTTAAATTTTCTCAATTTTTGTATGGAGACTCACTACAACCGTCCCCATAAATACTATCATAATGCTAACTAACTAATTCTAAAAGCCCTGAAAAGTAATGACTTTAGTCAGATAGGGGATAATTAAAAGTCAATGACACTACTATTTAAGATGGGAAAGGGGAGTATTTATGTGAAATAACATTTGGGCCAGGCCAGACGGCTGTTATTTTTGTGGCTATACTGCCAACAGGCCAGATGAGTATCCCCCTCCGATCGGAATTGACATTTCAGACAGCTTGAATGGCCTACGTGAGGCACAATTGCACTGTCTGAAATGTGAATTAGATCCAATTAAACTGAGTAACATGTAAGCTAGGAAAGTATGTAATTGAGTTAGTATAGGGTTTGCTAATATTCATTTTTGGGGAAATACAGTAGGGTATGTCCTAGTGTGGTATGAAATTATTAATAAGAGACTGATCTAATAAGTAAGTGCATGAGTCCAAGCGATACAAAATATGGAACTGATTAATTTGTTGATGATGAACTTGTTGATTTGTGCCTTAGCGGCTCATCAGAACAAAAGTATCTAATTTGGGACCAGATGGAATTGATAATCCAGGGTCCCGATCTGATCAGTTTTTAGTTGAGGGTCGTTTGTTAACTTTAGCCAATGGTTGAGGGTCGTTGGTGAAATCTTGTCTAATTGTGCTGTATCCTTCACTATAAAATATCATTCCTCTATTAACAAGAATTTTGTCACTGCAGGCCCTTACATATGCTGATTGCTCAAGTGCTCCTGTTGTACGTCTGTTCACACAGGTACCGTCATTCTGGTGGTAATTACTTGCAGTCCATATTGGATCCACCAATACCATTCTGTACTGATTCTTGTTTAAGAGAAAAAAAGCGCATATATCACTTGCCCATCCATTTCTATTTAAACTGAAAAGGCTTTGTTGCGGTGATGAACAGGGTCCACAAAACTGGTCAGTGAATTATTTTATCTGTTAGTCTAGAATTAGATATTATCTGCTAGGGCTTTTGACCATGTTCGTATGCTGGGATTGTTTGACTGTGCAAACTCTTTATTCTTGCAGAGGCTTGCCTTCAAGCCTCTACCCCTAGCAGCTGCTGTTTATCATTGGAACTGGAGTTGCTGTGTTCTAGTTTCTAACATGGGTCTGAGTCTTGGTGGTGTTGCTATAATGAGATTAGTTATGATGGACCTATATTGTTCTGAGTAATGTTTTTCTTATAAGCTAATTGTTTTGTTGCATGTTTCTTGTTCCTCATTTGACTAGTGCCTAAGTTCTATTTTGTCATGAAGGTTATCAGACTGTGCCCTGAAAGTTATTTTGAGGTGGAAGCTTTTGTCTTCTCTGCATTAGAACTATACACTCGGCATCTTGCCATTATACTTCAATGGTAATTCTTGTTGCAATGTACTTCATTTCAAACTTTCATGCTATAATGCAATTCTAATATCCATTGCTGGGCTTCCAGTAATAGCTTTCTGTTCCTTGCACTATAAATAAGCAAAATTATTTCTGTACTTGTTACCACAGTGGGGTTGGAAGCTCTCATAAATCAAGCAATACTTTGATTTCTGATTTGTCTGTTGCATTTGAGACGATGGCTTGTCGAATGAAGAATGAGGTAATGATACAATGCAATTTGATAATTATCACTGATCGCATCTATTGCTAAATTGCCTTGAATCTCCTTTAATTATGGAATCTTATAGCCATATACCTTTAATTTGTGGAACCTAATAGCCTGTCTCATTTAGCAGCACTTGTGGAAGCTCATGATATTACTGGCATCTGCATTACACCAATCATTTCAACCAGCGTCAACTAACTTATGTTTGTCAAATATCATCTCCTTCCTGCAAAATATGTTGCCTTTCATGAGTAAATGTATTAAAGGTATCATCTTCCCTTTTTTCTTAGTTTTACTTATTATCCTCCAAACATGTTCACCTTTCCTGATCCCTTTCTATTTACAAGAAAACACTGCTATATTCTTATGATGAAAATATTCAAATTTCAGAATTTCCCTTGCAAGACTTCAAATATCCAGTGTTTTTTAGGGTAACTACAGTAGGGAAGCCCCTACTGTGGTATATATGTATATATATAAATAAGAGCCAAATAAGCAGAACTGTACAGCACGAACACTACAAAAAGAGAAAGAACTAGGAGATGCTATGCAGCCAAGATAAAGCTAACTCTCTATCTACAGAGTTTAGCCTGTACGCTTGTTGCCTTCTTCAAATATCCAGTGTTATTCGCTACAAATCAAAGTCTTTTCAGTTCTTCCCTTAAGGTTTAGTAAACCAGCAAAAGCATTTTGTCTAGCGTGAAAATAGTATTTCTGTGTTTTTTGGTAGGAGTATGACATAGACATTTTTTATTTGGATGTGATCCAATTATGAACACGCTACTAACCTGCTGTTTTATCAGTGCTTGTATTATGACACTAAGCAAATCCTAAGTAGGTAATCAAGATGTACAACAGAATGTCATTCCCCCCTTCTTTATAAATATATTGAGTCAGTACAATTTTGGGAGGGTCAATATCATAATAGCCTAAAAAAAGGCACCTAGTCATAAAATTGCCGGGCTAAAAAATGGCTCTTTCCTTTGAAATGAAACAGTATTTCATCAAGAATAATAATCATGCCAGCCTAAAAGTTAGTTCCCAATTTGTTTTGTAGAAAGAGCAGGATCAGATGTTGAGTGCGCAATCCCTAAAGTCGTCTTAGGAGCTTTGGTGAGCCTATTGGCATTCTTCTGTACTGAATGTGATAAAAGGATCTCGGTACTCGAAAACAAGACTTCTGATTCCTGCAAGCTGTTGGCAAAGTTGCTACTTTTCTGTTTGTTAGAAGCCACTGATCTTGCTAAACTTGTTCATGGTTATCTGAGTGAAAATGAGAGTAGCAATGAGGCTCTTATCTGGGGTAGCTTCAGGCATTGTGTACAGGTTATTGAAGGTTCTCTTCACAGCAGCAACTTACAGGTATATAACCGGCTTTGCTTTTTGTTGGCACCTAGAATTTCATTCTGTTAGTTGGTAATTAAGAATTTGATTTCACTAAGCAGGTGCAAATGCTGGGTGTACATGCACTGAGAAGCTGTGCACAGAAAGAGCTAGCTGAGGGTTCAGAAACCAAGACACGTTATTTTATGGTGTTGCTTGGGGAATTACTAGGAGATGTGTTTTTGGTGTTGCAAGTTACATTGAAGGTACTATGTGAAAATTACTAATTACTCAATATTCTGCAAAATAGAGTGGTCTTCACTGACAAACTTCTAATTCCAGGAGTGTTCAAACAAGGAATCTGTTAGTATTATTGATGAATGTTTGAAACTACTTTTCCTTTTCCACACGCTAGCACAATCAAAGGAGTACCAGCAAGATGCTACAATTGTTCTGCTGGATGCTTTACTGATGGTTTTCTATCTTTCCAGTGAATCAAGTTCACAGGTAGCATTGGATTTGTTCTTTTTTTCATCACTTGTCAGAAATCTGGTGTCCAGTTCGCTTTTCGTTTACTGTTTCCCACAATGTTCTTATTTCAGGAACTTGCTGAAGTAAATGCCATTTCCAAGAAATTGTTCTCTCATTTTATTCAGATTCCATCTGTTGCTATACTCATGAAAGATATAATGCTTTCTGCACCACCTAATAAGAGACAACAGCTTCAGGTATTGTTCATCAATGTAGCATGCAAATTTTTGTTTAGAACAAAATATTTGGTGATTGTACATACAATATCAATGCATGTTGATGTCTTGTAGTTTTAGGCCTGGATTTTATGATGATATTAAAGATTTTTATTTGTACTTAAACAGGCAGCATGAGATTGACCGATTTATTTAAGAATTTGGAAAAAATGTATTTCAACATTTCTGACAGCACCATTGATACTCTACAAATTTTTTTTGCTGTTGCATCTGTAGGACATGGTCCGAGCTTCAGTCAATCAAGGCCAGATAATGGTGTCGACGAATTTGAGTTCACTGTCAGAGCAAAGTGTCCAAGACAGTAGCAGTAAAAGACCTGAGTCTATTGCTGAAATTCCTGATTGTGATGTAAAGCAAGAGAGGGGTGAAAAAGTAGATGATAATGATGATGATGATGATTGGGGGGACGATTGGGATGCTTTTCAATCTCTTCCAGCAACTGTTGTCAATGATAGTGATTCTACTATAATTATTTCATCTATATCTGAAGAAATCCCTCCTGAAAGTAGTCATCCTGGGCAGAACCCTCAGGAGAACCCTCAGGAAAACATTAGTATGGATATTAGAGATATGGACAATGGAGCTGATGAGATGGAAGGCAGAACGTATGCTGACAAGGAACTTGAAAAACCCTCTGATTTGCAATGTTCAAGTACAGAACCCTGTGATTTGCAATGCTCAAATACAGAAGAACAGGTCAAGCATGAATTCCCAGGGTTATCAGGGGAAGATTCTGATGAACTTGACCCAACAGTTGGTTGCACAGAGCCTTTGGCTCATATAGAGAGAGCAGACAAACTGCAGCAGGTTCATGACTCGGGGATGAGTGATGGCATGGACTTGCCAAATGAAGGCATTGATCAACCAGTTGAAGAGAGCAAAGGTATCTCTGGGGAATTTCAAGGGATTGAAGGAAATGTTCTTAATGACAATATTTGTTCTAGTGATGATTCCACAAGTGATTCAAATAATCTGTCAGATGTGATGGAGGATGTTGTCAACAAGAGTAGCAACAATGTATTGAGGGTTAAAGACAAGCTTGTTAAGGATGACAGCGAGGATTGCAGTGAAAAATTGTCATGTTCCTCTCAAGATGGCATGTCAGGAAATGTGCTCAGCAGGTGTGAAGGACACGATGATCCTGCAAATACTGAAACAAAGCCAGAGCCGGTTGAGGATGGGTAGGATGAATTTGTGACCAGCGTAGATCGTCTGAGAAAACTGTATAGGAGATTGCATACCAGAACTGAGGAAGTAAACAAGATTTGGCTCCTTTATTTATGCTCTTCATTTCTTGAACTGTAGTGATGCTGTTGAATTATTATTGTGCCTCACTGCCTCTGCAGTTCAAAAGAATCATTTGCACCCAGATGTGGTGACGGAAGCATAAACAGCCATGCTCCATGGTACAAATTGCATGTACAGGCAGTGATTGAGGGCTAGATGCAGTGTAAATTTTGTTGCCCGGTGCCCCGGTACATTAAGATGGACTTGCGAGATACACACTACACTTTTCTACTCTTTGAATGTTTTTTCTTGGGTTGCATGTTGTAAAATTTTTGAACAGAACATTATGTCTTATAAGGTGATACCCGATATAGAGACAAATGTAACGGCCGATCTCTTGTTTGTATTTGGGGCCCTATGATAGGGCTAATGTTTGCATTGGCTCCCTTATGCTGCTTATTCACATGTTTTGTGCTGGGCACATGCTCACTAAAGCATTGCATGCTGCCCATTAATCTAATGTTTTCTACTGGCAACATGTAAACAAAAACATTCTTTTGGAACACAGTATACAATTTTCATACTGCCTAAAGGACGATTGTGCACATATTGCAGTTTTTGTTCCTATTGTGTACTAAAAAAAGAAGGTTCTATGCGGCCAGCGTTAAAAGAAAACAGAACATCAACTTTTCAAGCCAGTCTTAGCCAATTTGTTTTGTCAAGCAGGTTGCTTAAGCCTCCAACCAAACATGCCCGAAGGACTACAAGATTTGCGAATGGTTGCCGCTTGCAGAAAACGAAAAATGCATGGTTTGATCAGCATATGCAACTAGGTAAAAATACAATCTGTTGGTGGTGAGAACTAAAAACATTCTAACCTTTTTATCAAGAAATATCAAATTTCATCCAGAGCAAAGCTTCATTTTTCTTGTCTTTTTATTACTTTTACATGAGCAAGCTGTGATGTGATTGAGCTTCTACTCTTCGGGAAAATATTTAGTGCAAATGGTGATTTAGTGAAGCAACTCCATGTTTGCGTGGTTGCACCAAATCACCCATTTGCACTAAATATTTCCCCCCTATTCTTCAGGATTCAGTTATCGGTGACAATTAGATGCTAGCTTTAGATTGTCAATGCATAATTGGATATTTTCCTTTGTGGATTCTGTAGGCCAACAACAAACAGCGGAAAGTGTTTTGGCTATGAATCTGGACAAGCACTTTGTCTAGACTCATTACTAGAATGCTAATGGAGGTTACTTTACTCAAAATTGGGGAAAATTACCAATTTATCGGTGATTTTCCTAAAGTGATGAACAAAATTGTGATTATGAAAGTTAATTATTGCACATAGACTAGTGCAATAAATGTTAGAAGTTTTGGGCAATGGACCAAATTAATAATTCCAATAAATTCCAAAGGCTCATGTCCACATGTATGACATGATGAGGGACTTTAGTCCCATACTGCTAGTCTAGGAAGGAGAAGAACAATTTATATACTTGAGCTATCTCCACCTAGTTGAGCTAGTAGGAGAGAAGAGGAAGAACACACGCGCTCGCTCGTCACGCCTCGCCGGGCGGGGCGGGGCGGGGCGAAGGGCGCGGACGCACGACATGCGCGTGAATGGTCTGGTAAATTCGAGCCTTGCGTGTGCGGGATCGCAGCTTTCTTTTGCTACTCAGATTTTATTATGCAAGAGATAATTGCGTTGACCAAATATGGTAAACAATTAATCTCTCTTAATAGTGATTAACGCATCTGTTTAATTGCTGATTAATTACCATAAGTGTGCTATCGTTATGTGTATATATATGGGGAGATGTCGCCTCTATAAAAACACGGTTTTTAGCCTCTCTCACCATTCACTATTGTGCTACCGTATCATCTTCCCCATCCCGCCGCCGACGTGCCATCGGTGTCGGGAGAGCAGGTCTTCGAAACCTACGTCTCCCTCGTGTCCTTGCACGGGATAGGGGACGTAATAGGTTTTTGGAAAGCGCCGTCGCGACTGCTCGCTCGTGATCCGCATCCTCTCCAGCGACCGATCGTTTACATCTGCATCGTCTTCTTCATCGACGGATCAGACTCTACTACGACCATCGCCGGAGCGCTTCCCTGTAAGACATCTTTTAATCTTTTTTAATGATTACATCAATCGAGTGATCTAGGCCTTGTTCCTAGGTTGTTACTAGTCGTTATGTTGAGTGCTTGCTCTTTGTTCATGTCTCACGATCAATTTGTAATTACTGAAATTAGATATATTATTACTAAACTGTTGTTATTTTCAACAATAAAGTGGCGCTGACATTCAAAATTTAAGAGCTTTTTTTACAATGCTCCAAGAGGTATCAGATATCTGAGATACCAAATAATATCTAACCGTCCATCCAGCAGGAGCACGATTGTCATTATGTGGAACTACAGTTGTGTCCGTCTTCAGTTTTCCACGGTCCGCAGTCCACACATCATTGCCGGTCGCCCCGTATGCTCCCACGCCAGCCGCAAGCTCCTCAACATCCTTTCTCGGGCAGATCGTAGGCGCAATCCGTCACGCACGCATTAAGCGTCTGATTGGGGATTTGGTCAGAGTGGTTAGCAGGAGGAAGGAGTGAAGGGGATCAGGAACAGATTGGCTCGTGCCTCTATAGGTTTTTTCATGCCGCCAAGCGCCCGCCATTGTTGGTGCAACTTGCAATTTCTTTCGTTTGCCCTTTTAAGAATCCATGAAATTCGCTGCCACACAGTTATACCTCCAAATGGATCACTTCAATAGTTAGTGCACATTATATCATTACCGTTTTTGCTGTTTTTATCGCTGATCCATTCAAACAAGTGGCGAGCTCATGACACCGAAGGACATAGAGCTGGAAGGTCTCAAAACTGGGGAAGGGAACAAGTCACGTCTGAAGGTTGCCTGTGGTGAAAACCGACGAGATGAACTAAGGCACTTGTGTTGTGTAGCAGTGTTGCCTAATGCCACACGCCCTCCTCAATACCTTCCTCGTCATTGCAGAAGCAACAGTTCACTGACTTCCCCAAGAGACCCTCAACCTGCGGTGGTGGAACCGGCGACGGCAACATCGATGCATAGGAGGGGTCCAGGGCGACAAAAACAAGATTGAATGTGAACTGCAGAAGCAAGAGATCAAGGTTTGATGACGACGGCGCCGGGAAAGCCAGCGGAGGCGCAGAAAATTATTGACATACCCTTTCATTACGTAAGTCACCGTTTGGTACTGGAGTTGGGGGCGCTGGTACGATCATACTCCCTCCGTCCAGTTCGGCACGGGAATTAAGGAGAAATGTAAAAAGTAGATGCACAGAAAATAAAAAGGAAAGAGATAGAGATAGAGGTGTATTGAAAAGAGAGAAAGATGCATCAGGAAGTGAGAATGTCAATTATTTTAGAAAAATTAAAGATGGCTAGAATGCTAATTATTTTGAGACGAAGGGAGTATATGGCTCTGTTTAGGACAGCTAACAGAAGAATCGATTCTGTGAAAATCATGATTTTCGTCGAAGTCAATTTTAACAGAATCGCTTAGAGTCGGAGCTGACCATTTGATAGTTTTCACGGAATTGCTTCTCCCGTAGCGCTCGTTTTCGAATCTTCTCTCTTCTCTTCTTTCTCGCCTCCTCTTCTCTCTGCGCCAGGGGCGGGACTGGCGGCCGCGGAGCTCGGCCAGGGGCGGGACTGGTGGCCGAGCTCGACCGAGAGGGGCGGGGCTGGCGGCGGAGTTCGCCTAGGGCGGGGCCACGGCGGAGCTTGCCGCAGCTCGCATCTGCGCCCGCGGCGGCAGAGCTTGGCCGAGAGGGGCCAGCGGTGGAGCTCGGCCAGGGACGGGGCCGCGACGCAGCTCCTCGCCGCCTGAGCTCGCCCTGCCCCACGGCCATGCGTCCGAGCTCAGCTGGAGGCTCGGGGCAGAGCGCGGCGGAGCTCCGTCGCCGGGGAGCTCGACTGGGGGCAGCGCGGCGGTGTTTGGCAGGAGGTTCGGAGCGACGGGGGCTCGGGGCCGAGCGAAGGGGCGTACGGCGGCGACCTTTAGCGCGAGGGTGGCGGCCTAGGCTCCTCCGACGGGCACGATGCGGGCAGAGCGAGTCCGGAATCGCTCGCGTCGGCCAGTATCCAGGGGGAGGCTTGATTCCGCGTCACAGGCAAAAGGAGGATCCGGGGAGAATCGATTGGTTTGGAAGCGGAAGAAGAATCGACCCGTTTGGCTCTCGATCCGGCTTAATTCCAATGTAAGCCTCCAATAATCTGTCCCAAACACAGCCTATATTTGGCCGTAGGATGGATTAAATCCAACGGTCTTAAATACAATATCTCTGATACCTGGTACATGTTAAAGCTAAATGTTTAGCTTATAATTAAGATAAAGCGACTCACAATGGCAATAGTGAGCACAGTAGTTTTGGTGGACAAAACAAGGTGCCGTGGGGGCAATACTTTTGGTTTTTGTGTGGTTAGTTCTCCGTCAATGTGTTCTAAAAAATCTGCAGTTGCGTATGACTAGTCCGTTCAAGGTTGGAAACGGTGTTCAGGCCCATTGTGGCCTGTGGGGATAGCATAATGAACCTGAAGTGCCGAGTAAAAAAACTCATTCCGAAACTTCAGCCGGGACACAAATATTCTTATGTGCATCAGCTCTCTATAGGTACGATCGTGGACAACATGATTTAATAATTTTTTTCTTCTTAAACTTTAAAAAATAATTTTTTTCTTTCATCCATTCACTTTTGTATCATACAGGTTTTTTTACTTACTCACTTTAAACATAAATATCCTCCTAGTATATTATTAAGAGTTACTATGAATTACAACCATGTGTGCACTGAAACATAAATTTTAGCCGCACTATTTTATATTATTAAACTTATATATAGCCACAATGTTTTCTACAAATCAGTCGACGTCGAATTCTCCGGAAAAACCAGGTGGACAAAAAAGAGAGTAACAGTTATACGCTGTCTTTGAGCATTCTCTTAACCTAAAGGACGGACAAAGCTAACCTTAGCATGAACAATTACCCTATAAGCCCAAAATAAATAATGTTTCAAGTTCCATGCTATATATCAAGTTCAAACACTGACAAGTGACAGCGATAGATCATCAGAGTGTAGGTTTATTTACCATCAAACTCAATAGTACTAGTACTCCGTACTATACTAGGTTTCTGGATCACCACGTAATGATCCAGCTCATGCATAGAGTACGGAAAGATAATCCGTACGGATCGGAGGCCATGGATCACGAAAATATAAGCTATCACCATTGCCATACAGTTTTCTATGGCAGCAATGTCAACTGCCAGTACGGAAGCCAAAACCGTTTTCTATTTTGCCTTCTATTTGTATAATCGCTCGAGATGCAAAACAACGTCGTGCAGGTGCAGGTGCATCCAGCGCACCATACGTGCTGCGGTGTTGGCGGCTCACCGAGTCACCGGAGAGAGCAGCCGCCGCGTGCTATGTTCCACGGACCATGTGATGCCATGTGAGATCAAGCAGAGGTGATAGGATCGATGAACTATCATAACACCACTTGCATGCTCACTCATATATTATAATGACATCACAAATAAATACATGTCATAGCTTCTTTTTAGTTTTTCTTGAAGATGTCTTCTCTGTTACGTGAGAATTCATTCGAAGTGGTAATCATGTTTTGTTCATTAGTATATATGTATGTCACTTACTTCTCTATTTTTGTTTTCTTGTTGTTCAAATAAGAGATCTAATTATTTTTTAAACTGAGATCTTTATACTAACGACAGTAAAATAACAACAGAAAGAACACAGTCATATGTTCTTTTTTTTTTTCTTATGGATCCCATATATTTGGCTAAGGCTTTATATGTACGGTAATTTAAAGATTTGAAGAAGATGATGGTTGTATATGTCAGATCTAAGTTTCCTACAGGTTACAGTTCATATTCATGTGGGTGATGCAAATGCAACCGACCATTTTGTCTAGTGACCAGGTACTTCTGCATCGATCAGCATGAGGCATGTGCCATGTGCTACCATAAAACTAAGATTTTACCTTGTCTCCTATTGACGATGATGTGATATACTAATATACACTCTATCGGATTAGTCGGAGGCTGCAAACCACTAACCGATGATACCACCAAGATTAAAACTCCGTCTTGCTAGCTACTTTGTTCATATCGATATGCGGTTCGCACGTACTTTGTTATATATCTCTCCACCTGCATATAAATTTTGACGCCTCGCTGTTGACGGGAGCAGCGTCTATCACCGAAAGCATAATGCCGTTAAATTTTAGAAAATTCGCTCCTACGAGAAGTCAAACCCAGTATCTGAGGTGTTATTGAGTCTGTTGTAACCACTAGGTTTTAAACCCTTTCACATATACTATAGTATAATATATAATACTGTACTATTTAATTTATCATTTGCCAATATTGACATTCTCTTTCTCAAACGGAAAAGAAAAGGAGTTAATTTGTTTGTTTCGGATCCAGTGTCATATGCTTTCTCATTTTTTTATTGCTAAGATTCTCATGGAGTAGGAGTAGCCGCAAGATTAGTTTAATTTTCTGATAAATTTGATATAGTACGCGATAGCCGTTGTGGACAGGACAGATCCTGTATTACTTTAGTGAAATGATTCGGATTAACGCAGCAAGAAGTACGGGTTCTTATCTATCAAACAATAGGTTTCAAAAGAAGGGAATCTTTTTTTTTCGGATGCCTGTGCTTGGTTCATTTCGAGCCTGGAAGAAGGCATTTCAAATACACATACACAAAGAAGCTAGAGAGATTACGGTCTTGACTGCATTTTATATTCATAGACTTATAGTTGGCTCAATAAAAATCTTGAGGGGCCTCGAATCCTTCATGAGATTCAGACAGTGATCGTCGTGGTTGGGACTTCGGGCCACGATCGAACTAGCTAGAAAACCCCGAATTAATTGAAAAAAATGGAACAAAATATACCACATACTATCAAAAATAGTCTCTGCACCCATATAATATATGTTCAGTAATCCTTCATGTGAAGCTTACGGCGTGCATATATACTACATATATGCCCGCAAGGGGGAACCATGTTTTGTACTAGTTCCTGATGAGGACTGAGACAGGAAATGTTGCCTCAATATATATCCTACGCAAGCAAGGGGAAAATGAAAATGTAATCATGTAATGGATGTTTGGTACAATTCCTCCGGATCTAGCTTGTTTTTTCTTATACTTACCGGATCTAGCTTTGAAATTCCTTGGGCGAAAACTAACTAACCAGTTCCCCGATTTCACTACCTTTCACCTCCACTGAAAATCATTTCTTCTTTTCATCAGAGAAAAAAAGAAAAGAAAATCCCTATGTTCCGAAAAAAGCCTTTGTGACAGCTTAATTTCATTATGCTCAATGTATTAAAAAAACTCAACAAAATTTCCAAGACCCTTTGTTTAGCTGGTGGACGATTTCCAATAATAAGTTTCGATCATGATGCCATACAAATGTTGTCAGTTGTTAAAAAAAAAGGAAAAAGTCTATTTTACTCCTCTGAATAATTCACTTTGTCTAATTTATTCCCCAAATAAAATATGGGCTCAATTTACTCCCTCAAACAATTCAAGTCGGTGCAATTTACTCGCTGTTGTAATTTGTCTTTGTTGTTTCTCTTTGTACAATTTGAATTTGATGCTCAAATTTTGCATTATGAAGGATTATAACAATCACTACGTAAAAATATATTTTTCTATTTTTTTCATTAATATTTTGTATATAATTTAGAGCTCTATAGTTAAGATAATATTAAATATTATTAAACTATATGCCATATGCGTAAAATATATTTTATATTTTTTTAACTTAAGGTTCTATGAAAACTATCATTGTGAAAAATTTCAGCACTAAATTCATATTGTACATAGAAACAAAAAAAAAAAGACAAACTACAGCAAGGTGTAAATTATACCGATTTGAATTGTTTAAGGGAGTAAATTGAGCCAAAATTTTATTCGGGATGTAAATTAGACAAAGTGAATTGTTCGGGAGGGGGGGGGGTAAAATGGACTTTTCCCAAAAAAAAACTAACATTATAGCTGTTAAAGTTCATGCCTACCGTACAATAGCGTCCACAGGATTTATTATACTACGAAGGGTTTAATCCCACGGGCTGTGGTCGTACGCAGACGTACGGCAACTGATCCGGTCAAGATAAGTTTTTGAAAAGCGTATTCATCCGTTTATGTAATCAACTGCATTTTCTTATTCCGATATGCTGTCAGCCAGCGAAACGTTGATTGAGAAGACTGGCTCTACCTTTTGTCACCTAACACGTATTGTATATAATATGTGACTAAATCGCTTACTTCAACTTCACGCCACATTTCACCTAAATCATAGATGCATGTTTTGTCACATAGCTATAGTATCTATTGCTATTAAACACTTACACTATATTATTTGGGAAAATATTGGATGCAAACCCCCTCTTCAGTATAAACGCGCAAACTCAAATGTACCGCGACCGATCTAGAACGTGCGACATGGATGAAGCTGTAAACATTTTATAGTTAACCCCGCAGCCAAAGTATGATTGTGATTTTTAGAACTAGGTGCTTTATGCGAAATGTTGTAGATGGCCGCAGGGGGTTCATTGTAAATTTCATGCTGAACTCAGCTGTTTCATCCAGACCCACGTTCTGAATCGGTCACGGTAACTTTAGATTTGCATGTTTGCATTATTTTACCTTTACAATATCATATATCCTTTACAATATCATATATCCATATATAACCTTACTCAAGTCATAAACAATAGGGTACGGTGCATTATAGGACTATATGAACGCTCCCGAAAAGTTTAGTGGTCGCTGTTGGATCCATCAACACCTATTCGAAACATCGAATGAGACAAAGGAAAAAAAAAAGTTAAACAAGATCATTATTATTACTTGGTAGCTCATTAGTTTTGGCCAAGTTCATAAACTAAATTTTCAGCTAAGATCCAATATGTCACTCTCGACGTTTCTGTTGACTATAGTATGGTAGTAATAGGAAGGAAGCTTCGTTGCTTGGTGTTATGTTTGACCTCATCTTCAGCGAGTTGCGTGCCCAATTTGCTGAAGCAAACGGCGAACACTGAATCTAGTCAAGATCTACGGAGTTGCTTTTGGGAGTATGAGCGAAAACATGACTCTCATGTGCCGCGTGTTACTCAAGGGCAGGGCACGTAGCAGCTGATCCTGGTGGGCGTACGGCCGGTGAGAAGTACGGCCGCTTATCTAGTCAAAACGTAGTCCATTCTGAAAGGTTATCACGATATAAAGCTTACATGGATACTCCAATGTCTTGCTTCTTTGTCTCGGAGAGTTTTTTTTTTTTTTGAGATGTTTGTCTCGGAGATTTACGTTTACTTTTATAGAACTTGTAAAAATGTATAACTCCAATAGTAAAGCTTCCGTGAGAGCATCCATGTACTTTTCAGACTCCAATATCAATTGTTGTTTACAATTTTTCATGGTGACCCACTCTCTATATATATGCTTAACGGCAAAGTAACCTGTATGTTGATAACAATTTATTTTATGCTCAGTGACATTCCTTTTAAATGGAATGTATAACTCTTCTTCTTACCTCTAAAGAATTTTCCTTACTTTGTCTAATTTTGATCCAATACATGTTGTAAAAAAAAAATCAAATTTGAGTCAAGGGACGACGTATTTTTCTCTATTTGTAAAATGTTGTCATAGTTAATTTTTTAATTACATCTTACCCCTTCTTATTTAAAATAGTAAATTTTAATCTGCTCTAATAATAAATAAATTATAAAATATAGGATATTTTAAAGATATTTTAATAAATAAATATAATTAGAAAAATTAACGATAACAATAATTTAAGAAGGAAAAAAGTATAAGTGCAAACTCAGAGCATGGGAAATCCGCTTCGACCCCTTTGACATTTTCAGCCGGGTCAAGTGACATTTATTTCTTGCTCATCCCCAGACCCTACCATACCAAGCCAAGCCTCCCATGCCTGTCGCTTCTTTTTAAGCCGGATCGATCGTCCAACCGGCCCCCACCACCAGCAGCACCCTCACTTCCATCCTTCTCTGCCTCAACTGCGGCGCGAGAAACAACTGCGGCTGCGGCTAGTGTTGGAAGAGCTCGCCAAGTCAACGCCTCCGATCCTCTCTCTCTCTCCTTCCTCCGTACGGTACGAGCTCTGCGAGGATCGGAGCCGGGGCGAAATGGAGGGAGATCTCTGGTGGTGCCGCGGCGGCAGCAGCAGCAGCAGCAACAACTGGGACCTTCACGCCGTCGTGCGCTTCGCCTGCAGCGGCGCCGCCAGCCAGGGTGCGCCGGCGTCGCCGCCCTCGGACGGGTCCTTCTCCTGGCCTTCCCCGTGGCAGCAGCCGCTTCCGGGCGACGACGACCCTGCTACAGACAACCTCTGCCAGGCCCTCTTGGCCGAGCCCAAGGCGGAGTCGTCGCCGCAGCCGTCTTCGCCGAGAAACGAGGCGCCGACGATCCAGCAGCCCACGCTAGCCGATGAGGCGCCGTCCAATAAGCCACGGCGGCCTTCCGGTCGTGGCGGCGGCGGGCCGACTCGATCCAAGAGGAAGTACGTGTACCGCCGTCTCATCTCCCTTCTTGTTCATTATTTGATTGGTTATATATCTTTAGGAAATGAAATGCATCTGCTCTTCTGCACATACTGATCGCTGTGATACATACATATATATATATATATATATGTAGGAGCAAGAAGAGCCAGGTGAACAAGGAGGTGACGCGGGTGCCGGCGGGCTCGCCGTCGGCGGACCTGTGGGCGTGGCGCAAGTACGGGCAGAAGCCGATCAAGGGGTCCCCGTACCCGCGCGGCTACTACCGGTGCAGCACGGACAAGGACTGCAAGGCGCGGAAGCAGGTGGAGCGGTGCCGCGCGGACCCGGGCACGCTCATCATCACCTACACCGGCGAGCACAGCCACCCCGTCCCGCTCCACCGCAACTCCCTCGCGGGGACCACGCGCAGCAAGCCGCAGCAAAAGCAGCCGCGGGCCCCGTCGTCCCCGGCCGGCGAGGAGGCCCAGTCCTCGCCGTCGCCGCCGTCGCTTGCGGCTGACACAACCAACAATAAGCTGTCGCCCGCCACGCCGCTGCGGTCGCCATCCGTGGGCGTGGAGTACGAGGACGAGGAGGACGACGACACGCTCGCCGTCAGGCTGCTGCTCGAGGACACGGAGATGGTCACCCACCAGGACGACGCGCTGCTGTTTCTCGAGCACGACGAGCCTGCCCAGCCCGTGGTTGTTCAGGGCAACGGTGCCGGCTGCGACGTTGGCGCGATGCTACTCCCCATGCCCGAAGAGCTCGCTCCGTCTGGGTGCGACGACGCCATGCTATTCCCAAATAATGAGGCCGATGAGCCCGGTACGTGTCCGGTCGGCGGCGGTGGCGCCGAGGACGTCATGCTACTCCCGAAGCCCGGCGAGCTGCAACAACCCATGACGACGGTAAACATGATGGCCAGCGGTGGCGCAGGGATGACGGCCTCAGTCATCAACTTCGCCGACGATAAGTTCTCTGCCTCAGCCCTCTCGGCGTGGGAGGCGGCAGCAGCGGAGACGGCGGCGAGTGCCTGGGGCTTGTGACTCATCGTGCATCCATTGCTTGCCAGTAATATTGCCGTCTTGCCAAGTTGTTGCCACGGAACCAACAGAAAGCTATGACAAAGGCAATAGGGAGTTCATCAAGAGATGCGAGCATCTCATTATCATCCCTTCCATCCAGCATTCCAACCACTGCACACTAGTGTTGTTTACTGATGAGTGATGTAATTAAGTGCTAATTAGCAGATAGCAGTTTGTTTTAGCTCATACCATACTGTATAATTAATCAAACTTAAAACAGTTTTCCCAAGTTCTCTGGCTGTTAAGTTGTTTCTCATCTTGTACAGATAACCAAGTAGAGATCTTGTTGATACATATATATGATAAATGATATGCGGGGTTTCCAGATTTTAATTTGCTGCTGATAATATGCACATACATATGCGTGCTAAAAACAAAATTGCATCAGTGCCATATAAATCCATGAATGCATGGTATTAATTTTGGTTTTGGCATCTCTCTCTGTGACTCGTTGCTATCACCCACCAATTTCTTGAATTCACTGTTTTTTTTTGTGTCCCTGTTGCAAGATTAATATAGATCAATATTTCGAATCTAGACCAAGACTCCCCTGACGGCATTAGTTCTATATTGAAGTCTATTTTTTTGCGTCAAACTTCAAAATGACGACATGTATAAATGTGTACGGAAATCAACGCTATCTATCTGCTGATGCGGCCTACTGATCAATAGTGACGTCGATGAGATCGCTTAACACGCCATGGTTTGCGGCTCAATTAATGATGAAAGTACTTGTTTAATAAGCAGCTTGCTCGTTATTTATAAGTATCGTGATGTACGCAGCTGCAGCATAATTTCGGGATATCCATTCTCTCTTACTTGAGACACATGTCTAAAAATATTCCAAGCAGGAGTTTTATAAGAAATTTTAGTGTCGGTCTGCGTGTTTCAGTAAAATTTACGCTTTTCCAAGCTGCTAGTGCAAAACGATGGTTTTCTGTTTGCAAGGTAGGAGTACTTCTTTCCATGGGACAACAAAAACCTCAGTCCGTAGGTTTTCAGGCTTCAGTTAATATTCTTTCAACAAAGTGTTTGTTGATGATGTGTAACGAAAGTTTGTTTCAAACAATCCAAGTTCCACAAAGTTTTCTATTCCTCAAGCAATAATGTTTGCTGAGATGCCAAGCGAGTTTGATCACACATTAAGTAAAAACAAAATGCTCATATGTTTCAGTAATGTGGTATATAACACACTTGGAACCTAAAATAAATATACTCCCTCCGTCCCAATTTAAATGACATTTTAGAGCCTGGCACGGGAATTAAGAAGAAGTGTAAAAGGTAGGTGCACAGAAAATGATGAGGAAAAAGATAGAGATAGAGATGTATCGGGAAGTGAGAAAGGTGCATCGGAACGTAAGAATGTTAATTATTTTAGAAAAACTGAAGATGACTAGAATGTCAATTATTTTAGGACGGAGGGAGTATTTAAAAACAGATTCAATAATGTTGCCCTCTTGACACAACCATGCTTGCTTGCCCGTTAGTAATTAAAACAAATTGAGCAGCAACAGAGGAAGGCAAAATTATTGTAATATCATGATAATAGCTTAATCATTTTTCTAGTAAAGGGTTTTTGTTTAATAAGACTGATGATACATGATAGGTAAACACCATCACCTGTAAAGGGTTTTTGTTTTATATATGGTGAAGCTAAGCCAATTAGAGTTCCACAGATTTATTCTTTTGAATATCTTTTTTTTTGCAAGAGGGAAGAAGAAGCACAATGGCATGTTGCATTTTTAGAAAAGAGAATATATTAAATTAATATTTCAGCCTTTGCATTGACCAATACACATGTAGCACAACCTCATTACAGAAAAGAAATGCCGCAGAATAATAAACATAAAGTTTCTAGCCATTGGTTTATAACACTATTTAAAAAGTGTCATCCGTTATTTTACGAAGATCTCCATAACCACAATCTCAAGCAATCTATAGACCGTCTTCATCAATAGGCACTCCTCCTCCTCCTTCTGTTGGAGAGACCAAAATCTCGATCAGTATGTCCCTCTGAATATCAGTTGTAGATAAGAAGGCATTGATGATTTGTAATACAAAGGAGAAGGAAATGAAACATATGAGTAAAATAAAGGGAGAATTTGATGTTCATGGCGAACAAAAAGAAGAACTGAATTATATAATTTCATTATGAGAAAGAAAAATAAATCGAACTTTCCACAAGTCTTGCTTGCTGTTAAACAATACCGAGTGTTTTTCACAAATTAAGGTTTGACAGAGGTAGTAGTTATATGCGATAGTGCACTGTGGGTTCCGATCAATCAGAGTGACAATGTGGCTGCTACTTATGACTTTTGTATCAACTAATATAGAATATCAATATTCTACTTATATACAAAATAATATTTCTCCTTTATGTAACATAATAACTTGTATGAAATCATATTCAGTATAGTATGTAAATGTGTGTAGATCACCACTCATTACTTACTGCATGCTTCCCTATATATGGTTTCATTCATGGGGCACAACTACTCCATGTGTAACCAAGGTTTTTATTATTTGTCCTTCAGTATGATCAAGCAATATCAAATCGTTGCCATACAAAGTTGTGTTGTTATTTGAGCAAGTTGTTGGTCTGATTCTTGGATTGCGGTTGGGCTACCGCTGTTCTAGGGTTCAGGTGGAATCTAACCCTTCAGCATTACACAAATTCTCAGCCGTTATGTTGGGCTTATTATAAACACGACACAGAGAGTTTATTTGTACAAATGTCGATATCATACGAAAAACATTAACTTAACCTATCTGGAGGGGTCACAATTGCAAATAGCGTGGGTATATATGAGTTTGGTGTATTACGACGGTACAAGTTTGAGTAATATAGTTACACAAAAAAAAGTTTGAGTAATATACTGAACTTCGTTTCTCTTAGGAGTTAATATTTCAGCAACTTTAAAATGAAAAGAATACCAACCGATCCGGAATAGTCTACGGGTCAGTATTCACGCGTTCTACAAGACGCTTGTAACAGGGGTGTAATCAGATTAATCTAAAAAAAAACAGGTGTAATCAGATTTATACGATATATGTCATCACACACTTAAAGCCGCACTATGGGCAAGAAGTTAAGATGATAAGCTATCTCCATCATCATACAGTTTTTTATGCTAATGTCAAACTCTTGTACGGAAGGCCAAGAATTTCTATTACTATATCTTTTGTCAGCCCAGTCGACGGTAGCAATATAAAAGCACGCAGTGTCGTGCGCTCAGCTATCTAGCAGATGTTAGACGACAGAAACCATGTGAAGCCATGTGGCTGGCATCCATGATCCATCCAAGCACAGCAACGATATAACCAAAACCTTACCAACATGCGTTTTTAATACAAAACAAAATTATTATTTTCATAAGAAAATATCTCTCCACTCTTAAAATAATTGAATATAATAAGAGACTATATTTACACACATACTATGTGCCTCTGCTATGATATGAGCACAGCACCATAATAGGGCGCCATCTCCATATGTTCGAATATGGACACAAAACTTGTTGGCTATGGACATAGAAATTAAGAAGAGGTAAAAAAGCGTTTACATAAAAAACGAAGAAGTTTTATTGTATATATTACAATCAGTAATTTACTGATAGTAATAATTAGAATAATAATATAATTGATATAATTATTTAAATATTTACATTGAATGTTGTAGGAAAATAACCGTGATTTTCATTGCACGGTAGCCATCCCTGAGAGATTTGCCGTACGAGCGATGAGCCGTCCCCATCGGCCTCCCACACATGCCACTGTATCTCTTCGATGCTTACATGGATGCGCCGCTTCGTCGTCGCCTGCATGCCTAGAATCTTTGTCCTGCGCTTCCTCAAATCACTACTCCAACGTGACCTGAACGGCTCACCGTCACGAAATCCTGATTCCATGTCATCACATATGAATTGATGACCATCGTTTAGCCATCATCGGATCAAGTCGCCCCAGTCCATTCCGCTACACGGGCACTGCGAGTGCTCGCGGCTCGCCCATCAGATGGAAGACTGTCATCGGGTCGTGGACGAACTCCGCTGCGCCGGCAACCGCCTAGTGCACCACGAGATTTGTTCGTTTGCCAAAATCGCCGTCACAAGTTGTGACCTCGTTCCTGGCTCCCGCCAATACCTAGCATCGTAGGCAGCCCTGTACCCCAGATAAGCCAATCACGGGCATCCTGACAAAGTGGTAACAGGTCGACGAGCTTCACGGCGAGAAGCAGCGCAAGCACAACGCACAATTCATTGATCACTGGCCATGCGTGAAGACTGATCTTTTGATCTTTTCCAATACTACCACAGTAAATTTATTACTACCTACAATTACTAGTTGTAATAGTGACGTGAGGATAAGTAATATGGACAGTTGGATTTTAATTACTACTAGTAATTACTGGTAGTAATATATATCGTAAAACTTGAGAAACGATTAAAAAAAACTTAAGAAAGCTAAAATGCCATATCATCTCGAATGGAGGGACTATATGCATGTCAGTTACTAGCACCATATTTTTATAGATTAGATCCAATCTGCTCACAAATATTATGATTTTATTGTATGGTGATGTAAATGCAATAGACCAATTCTAAGGCCAGGAATGAGGAATAGGATCACTGCATCATCGACCACACGTTGTAAAGTAATTTTACTTTTGTTGCCTTGTAGATAATGGCTGTATGGTGACATCTCTACTCCTTAATAATTTAGCTAAGGTTGTCATTGTTGTTGATTTAGTTTTGTAGTGACTTTGTTGTTTTAAAGTAGGTTTATTAATCATAGTCGGATAACAAAAAAAAACATACTAATCATAATTGAACTCTAACCAAAATAAAACCAGACGTAGGTTGTTCTCTATTTCTCATGATCCCATTATGTACCATGGCCAACCAACACATAAGATTTTCCTTTAATTCAACATAAAATTTGCAGGTACTCACCGTGCATCATGATCTGGATGCAGATCCGGAGCTGCTAGCCAAAGACCCGACGGTGTGGCGCTCATCCACAAACACGTCGACGAGCATGGGGAACCGCTCGACGACGAGGTGGAGCACCTCTTTAGTGTGCACCACTAACATGGCGAGCCTGGTGCGGCACCGCGACACATGCTCGAGGCGGCTCCAAAAGGCCAACCTCGCCGAACCCGCGACAGAGGAGAGCAATGATGAGGATGGATCTCGGGTCTTCGAATCTACGGCCGAGGTGAGGTCACCGCCAGGGAGGTAGCTCGGCAGTAGGGTCGACGACACAGAGGAAGCTCATGTGAGGGTCAGCCAAACACCAGGACATTGTCACTATAGGCACGGGACACTCGGACGCTGTGGCTGCGGGCTCCCGTCTGTCGCTGTGATATCAGAGAAACATATACCCGTCGCCGTGTAGTAGAATGAAAGTACCACACACTCCACTGAAAGGATCGAGTGACCAAGAGGGGGGGGGGGGAGGGGTGAATCGGGAACTCAAACTATGTACCTAATTTGTCAATTACTAAAACCGACCACTCAAACAGCTCCTACATAATTCTAATGGTGAACACAGTAGCAAGATAATCCTATGAAAGGAAGAACAACCTAAGCATACTAGTGGATCACACATAAGGGCCAATCAACTCCTATGCAAGCTAGTAATCAAAGACAAGCGGAAGCACATAATAAGCTAGCAAAGGAACCTACTCATGCAAAGCTACTAGATCATCAAATACAAGAAAAGGACACAAGCATGAGTAGCATGATACAAACTAGGGTGATCAACCAAGCCAAAGCAACTCTTAACCATGCTAGTGATCAAGTGAAAGCTAAGCACAACTAGCAAGTAAAGAAACATATTCATGCAAGTCTACAAGGTAATCAACAAGACCAAGGTAAGCACACAAGCATGAATAGCACGGTATGTAAATATGAAAGACAAAGACATCAAAGTAAGGAGTAGAGTAAGAGATGGCACATGATATTTTTTCCCGAGGACTCGGAAGGATGGCGCCTTCCCCTACTCCTCGTTGGACCACTCCCGCCGAAGTTCTGGTCCCTGCTGTCACCAAGTGGAGTTCTCACACACGAGCCCGCAATCAATCCCGAAGTGAAGACACGGTTGCGTCACCGCTGCCACCAAGGCACAAGCTCGCCTCCCTCGAGAACTTGCCGGACTCCTCGAGCCGACACGGGCGCTCACTAGCGATGCCCCTTTCACCGGTGGGCTCAAACCGGGTACAAACGTGTGACGACCTTCACAACCGATCATAATAGACTTGATCACCGATACCTAACCGGTGTAGGTCTCACCATAGACCAAGAGTAACAACCTAGATGACACCCTCAAGGAAACCCTAGCCTTAGATGTGCAAGATGCTCAGGTTACTCTCACTAGCACTCTCAAGATATGCAATATCTTCTCCTAGTGCTCTCCTCTTTTCCTCTTGGACCTTACCAAATTCTCTCAGGTATTCCACTGGCCAAGAAAGGTCTCCAAGACCCCAGCAACAAAGTTATATAGGCTTCTAACCTCCAACTAGCCGTTGCTCCCTGAAATCAGGTTCCTGGGCCAGCTGACCGGACGGTCCAGTCACTGCCTGACCGGACCGTCTAGTCACTGTAGACACGGCTCCAACGGCTCTACCCACTGCTGATCACCCTGTACTGACCATACAGCCCGGTCATAAGATCGTATTGTCCGGTCACTCCATGTGTCGGACATGTCCGATGCGTTGGACAAGTCCATCAAAGTCCAGAGAGCTGCTTACTCTCTGCCCTGTACTGATCCACACAGACCGGACCATTCGGTCTCTATAGACTTCAGCACAGACAGATTCCTCGCAAGTCTTCTCTCTGATCTCTTAGTGACCATACACTTCGGTCACCACTGACCCCTTTGTCCGGTCACTTCGTTCAGAAGTTAAAACTCTTCGTCCTCGCTTGACTTTGTTTCTCGGCTTCTCCGAATCGCTCCTTGGCTTCTCAATTGTCACCTAGTGCCTGTGATTTCACTGAGCATCCATGCATATCACCGACTAGCATGACCTAAAGAGAAATGACCTAGACCCCCTTGATAGTCTGGTTTTTTCTATGGACTCAAAGTCCTAACAACTTGACAAGTGTTCCAAACACTCGTTCCATAGCTTGTCCTTAGCCTTGATCCATCTTCATCAACCCTTGGACTCAATCAAGCTTATCAAGCCTCCATGCTTGTGGTCATTGTCTTCCATCGCCAAGGCAACCGTCTACAATCATCACAGAGTAGAAAAGATTTCCTACACGCACAACACTCGTATAGACATTTGTCACATTTCATGTTTGTCATTCATCACCAAAACATTCATACCTTGGGGTGACCTCAATGGTCATGAACCTTAAAATCTCCCACTTTTTGGTAATGAATGACAACCACTACTTATGATGATCCAAAACGAACGAGTCTCGAAGGAATAAGAAGGAAGGGACAAAAGACTAGAATGAAAACGAGAAACACGAAGAAAAGAAAGGTTTGAAAATTACCTTGGTCCTTACCTTGGAAGTAGTCTCCCCCTCGAAATGTGCTAGGTGTTGAGGGAGAACTACCCAATCATGTAGCGCACTAGAAGTTGATCTTGAGTTAAATTTTGCGCCCGTCATGGTGTCGTGTAAGTTGATCTTGTTGATGTAGACATGCACCATGGACGTAGATGTTCATGTCGGTGTAGATGTTCATTGTTGTTGTAGACATGCACCATTGTCTTGATCATCTCCATTTGGTCATCTTCTTTTGGTCTTCATGACTTATCGTGTTCTTCTCCCCTTTCTATGCTATCACCCATTTCTTGACTTTTGGATCTTCATGTCCTTCTCCCCTTTGTACTTCTCTCAATCTTGCCTTGGCTTTTGGATCTTCATATGTTATTCTCACCTTTTGTCACCTATCACCAAAAACCAAAGACAAAACACAAGAGAACCAAGGATCAAATAATAAATGGCAAGAGTTAGGAAACTCCCCCTTTCATGGTGCTCCTTCTTGGTCACGATGGTGTTCCACCATAGCTCCCCCTACACACATGACTCAACCAAATATTTCCTCAAGAATGCAATGGTTAGTCACTAGTGTGTTGGGAATGTATGAGTCACTTGTCTTTGAGCCGCACGAGTAGATTTAACCTCGGAGCTCGTTTGAACATGACTTAATGGACATAAAGCACAAAGATCACTATGTGATCATCTAGAGGGTCATATACTTACATTGTAAGTTAGCAACTCCCCTAGAAACATGCTTGGAAGCATGTAAGGTATGACGATGCAAAATGCATGAATGCAAAGAGTGCAAATGCAACAAGTATACAAATACATGATGCAACGCTAAAAGAAACAGAGAGAAAGGCTACAAACCAAAATGCCAACAACGAGTTGTTCCCTTTTCAAGCTTACTCACAATGGACCATTCTTAAAAGCCTTGGGCATACCATGAACCACCATCCCAAGCTTAACCCATGTTCATTGCTATCTCAAGGAGGTCCAAAGTTGACCTACAAGAAGAAGAGAAACAAGCACAAAACAAAGGCACAAACAACAAAACAAACAAACAAAACCTATACATATTTATAAGAGATAAGTTTTAGGGTTACTCATGTGAAGTTTGAAAGGTCAAGAACGTTGAGTTCTCCCGTTAGCTTGTTGAAGGTCTTCTCGTCGAGTGGCTTGGTGAAGATATCCGCTAATTGTTCATGAGTCCGCACACTCACCAACTTAATGTCCTTCTTCTCAACATGGTCTCTTATGAAATGATGCTTGACTTGAATATGCTTTGCATGACCATGATCTCCAGTTTTAAGAGCCATTTTGATTGCCACTTCACTATCACAATATAATGGCATTTGAGTAAAGTTGATGCCATAATCCGAGAGAGTTTGCCTCATATAGAGAAGTTGAGCACAACATGCTCTTGCCGTCATATACTCCGCTTCGGCTGTAGATAGAGCCACCAAGTTTTATTTCTTTGAGCTCTAAGACACAAGTGATCTTCCAAGAAATTGGCAACCTCCGATGTGCTCTTTCTATTCACTTTGCATCCCGCAAAGTCCGAATCCGAATACCCAAATAGCTCAAAGCTTGTTCCTCTAGGATACCATAATCCAATGGTAGGTGTGTACTTGAGGTATCTAAGTATCCTCTTTATGGCCTTCAAGTGTGACTCCTTTGGATTTGCTTGATAGCGTGCACATAAGCACACACTAAACATGATGTCCGGTCTTGAGGCGGTGAGATAGAGCAAGGACCCAATCATTGATCTATAGAGCTTGGGGTTCACCGGTTTACCCTTTGCATCATCATCCAAGGGTTTGCTTGTCGCCATAGGTGTGTGCAAAGGCTTGAAATTCTCCATGTTGAATCTCTTAAGAAGATCCTTGGTATACTTCTCTTGATAGATGAAGTTCCCTTCTCTCAATTGTTTGACTTGAAAACCAAGGAACACATGCAACTCTCCAATCATTGATATTTGAAATTTCCTAGCCATCATCTCCCGAAACTCTTCATTGAACTTCTCATTGGTTGACCCATAGATGATATTATCCACATAGATATGGCACACAAAAAGGTCCTTCCCAACATGTCTTGTAAACAAGGTGCTCTCAATACTTCCAATTTTGAAGCCACTCTTAAGAAGGAAGTTCTTCAAGTGTTCATACCATGCCCATGGTGCTTGCTTGAGGCCATAGAGAGCTTTCTTTAATTTGTACACATGTCTTGGATGTTTAGGGTCCTTAAACCCCAGAGGTTGTTCCACATAGACTTTCTCAATGATCTCTCCATTCAAGAAAGCAATCGTCACATCCATTTGATAGAGCTTGAAGCCATTGTGTGATCCATAGGCAAGTAAGATCTGAATTGCTTCAAGACGGGCCACATGAGCAAATGTTTCTTCAAAGTCAATACCCGTCACTTGAGAATATCCCTTAGCCACCAGGCAAGTCTTTTTTTTTTTTGACAATGGCCCCTTTCTCATCTTGTTTGTTCTTGAAGATCCATTTGTTGCCAACAACATTATGATTTTTTGGCCTCTCAACAAGTTTCCACACTTTGCACCTTTTAAAGTCGTTCAACTCTTATTACATAGCCATTACCCACTTGTGATCATCCATAGCTTCATCAATGGTAGTGGGCTCAATCATATAGACGAAGGAGAAGTTCTCAATTGCAATATTTGCCTCATCATCATTTCCTTCCCTCACATAGTTGGGCGTGTATTGATTTGTCCTTGTACTAACACCTTGAGATGGACTCCCAATGATCAAGTCACGTGAATGATCCTTGTTAATAGCTTTGGGTCTAGAAAGAAGTTCTTCTTGAGTGGGAGGAGGTCTAGGTGAAGTATCTTGTGCATCATAGATTGCTTGCTCTCTAGAGATATGAGTGTTTTGGATTCTTAGTGAGGTGGGGGAATCACTCATATGCTTTCTTGTCTTGGAATTAGATCTTGCAGTGGATGAGGGGTTGTCACGTAAAGAGCTTAGAGAAGTGGCTTGAGGTGAAGCATGCGGGAAGGCTTGTGGCTCACTTCTCACTTGGGTTTCCTCATGGGTAGGTGGATGCACTCTCAATGAGTCTTGTGAGGAGCTAGTGGGTGTGTCAATGGCATCTTGGATTGGTTCTTGTACCTCGGAGGATGAGGTTGGTTGAGGCGGTGTAGTAGAGGGCTCACCAATATCATCATCATTGGTCTCATGGGATAAAACCGCCCACATGCATGTTCCTCAAAGCTTTCCTCATGGGTTCATCTCCAATGTTCACTTCATAAAATTCATCTCTCTTCTGAGAACCATTTGACTCATTAAATTGCACATCATAGGCTTCTTTCACACAACCTGTAGTTGATTTGTGGACCCTATATGCCTTAGAAGTCCCTGAGTATCCAACAAAAATGCCTTCATCAGTTCTGCTCTCGAACTTCTTGGGCTTCCTCCTCTTCTTGAGAATGTAGCAAGTGCAGTTAGGAAACATTCGGTTTCCGTCCAACCAATAGCTCATAGGGTGTCTTGTTCAATACCTATGGAGATATACATAGTTGGAAGCGTAGCAAGCCGTGTTGATTGCTTCAGCCCAAAACCTCTCATGAGTTCCATAGTCATCTAGCATAGCATGAGCAAGAGTGATGAGTGTCTTGTTCTTCCTCTCCACTACTCCATTTTTCTCGGGAATATATGTAGCGGAGAATTCATGCTTGATCCCCTTCTTGTCACAATATTCCTCCACTATGGTGTTCTTGAACTCAGTCCCATTGTAACTCCTTATCTTCACAATGTTGGCCTTGAATTTATTCTTCGCCCTCTTTGCAAACTTTCTGAAGATATCACTTGCTTGAGACTTGTCCATAAGAAAGAAGGTCCAAGTGTATCTTGTGAAATAATCCACAATCACCAAGCAATATAGATTCCCTCCTAGACTCTTGTAATGTGTTGGCCCAAACAAGTCCATGTGCAAGAGCTCCAGAGGATGAGATGTAGATATGAAAGACTTGGTGGGATGTGAAGATGCAACTTGCTTCCCATCCTGACAAGCACTGCACAATCTATCTTTCTCAAAGGTCACATCCTTGATTCCTTCAACTAGATTCCTCTTGACCACTTTTTTGAGCTGATTCATTCCAACATGTGCCAATCTTCTATGCCACAACCATGCCTTAGTTGCCTTGGTGAATAGGCAAGTACTTGGTGATATGTTGCTTGATTTGAAATCCGTGACATATAAGTTCCCATGCCTCGCTCCATAAAATACTAGCCCTTTCTTTGAATTTTCAATCATTGCTCCATCCTCATCAAATGTGCACTTAAATCCCATGTCACAAAGCTGACCAATAGACAGGAGGTTGAAGTTGAGGTTTTCCAGAAGAAAGACCTTGGAGAGATGGAGGTCCTCTGTAATGGCCACCTTTCCTGAGCATCTTACTCTCCCTTTTGAGTTGTCCCCAAAAGACACCTTCTCACTATCTTTGTTTTCATCAATGTTGGTGAACATGGTTGGCTTCCCGGTCATATGTTAGGTGCACCCACTATCAAGTATCCAGTGAGTACCTCCACTCATGTAGTTGACCCTAGTAGTAGCCATAAGAGAAGCACTAGAGGAAGAGGGGTTAGTATCCATAGCATTACTCAATTGACCTTAACTTCGTCACGTCGAATAAGACCATCCTCATAATTAGGGATTCTTGCAATCCCTTCCTTAAGTCTCCTCCGTATAGGATGGTGGGGAGCACGATACCTCCAATGTCCATGACCATCTCCTATGTGCACATTGTCGAGGGTCATGTAGTAGTGGGGAGGATCATAAAGGCCAGTGATGTGCTCAAGCATGTGTCCAACTTATGTGTGAAGCACAAGTACCATCTCCATCGCTCTCTCAATTGAGAGCTCAAGTCTTCTGTTGATCACCTCATCAAGCAAGAAACCCCTCTTAGGAGTTGTCATTTGCAAGAGAAGCCTGTCAATCACCTAATATGATAAATATGATAGGATCCTCTGAAGACCTCTGAAGGAGTTTATCCTATACACAAGAGCATAAATGCTCAAGAGAGTCTCACGAAGGTCATCATTCGGATTTCTCACAAATTCATCAAATTGAAAGAAGAGATCCTCTTGGCGTGCTCGACGAAGATGCCAAAGGTGATCTTGTGGTGGAGGAGGCGGAGGCACTGGAGCCGTAGTTGTGAGATTGATCATCTCAAATGATCGTGTGAACATTGTGGTCGGCGCTCCTCTCACACCAAAGTGTGGTCCACCCGAAGTGCTTGGAGTAGAACTTGGAATGACACTTGGAGTGGAGCTTGATGAAGCGCCTGATGAAGAGCTTGGTGTAAGTCTTGATCCGAAGGGGTTGTAGAAGCTGTTGCAAGGCAATCTTGTGGAGGGATCAAAGAAGTTTGAGCTCGAAGCTACTTATTTCCCTTTGCTTGAAGACGCTTCATTGTTTGCCTTGAATGTCTTCGTCCCCGTCAAGCTTGCGGTGATCTCCTCATCCTTGAATAGTAGCCCAATCACATCATCAACATAAAGATTCTTCACCATGATGAGATCAAGGGTGATATAGCGGAGCTTGCTAGAGAGCAAGGTGATGATCTTCTCGACAATCACTAACTTGGAAAGCTCGAAAGTACTTGCTTCAATCCTGTCCACAATACCTCACAAGCAAATAAAAGAGTCAAGTAAGTCCTCATTCTCATTAACACAAAAAGCAAATAACTTCTCAACAAGTGTATCACTAGCATGATCAATAAAAGACTCACAAGCATCATCAGTACTAGTCATGCTAGAGGAGCAAGCAAGATCAAGAGGCACATCATTATCATTCATCACAATAGGTACACTAGTAGAGCAACCTATCAAATCATCACTATAAGGATCTAGGCACTCACTAGAACAAGGCACATCCACACATTCATCATCATACACAAGATCATCAGTAATGGTATTGGCAAAGTCCACAAGTGTATCACCCCTACCCTGGGGTGATCCGTGATTACCGTACCAATTCCTGGATCAGTAGTTAGTACACACGTACAAATGATACACAGTCGATTGATGACCTTTATTAAGTCCACGCAGGGACGATACACAAATACAAGTTCTGAGTTACATGCAAAAGGAATTGATCAAGCCAATCCGAACTAATGAGAACATGAATAAAGCTACAGAAACAAAGGGGTTTTGAGGGAAGGAAACAATTTTGTAATTTATAGTTGGTTGGACCTGAGGGAGATTCAGTCGATCCCAACAGTTCCCATGTTTTAGTTGGGCCTTCTGACACACAGTCATAGCAGCCCTGACACACCTTGCCACATCTTCACCAAAACACGGGATTCACTACACCCACTCACACGTCAAGAAATTTCTAAGAGCCTAATGATTGGTGTGCCATGACCAATGACAATGGACATCCAAATGATTTAGGGTTAACTCTGCAGAGCTTAGTATGTTGTACCCACAGGCTATACACTCTTTGCAAGTAAGTGCATAACGCTCTCACTTAACCTGAGCACGCACACAAGTCCACCATGAAGCTCAGGGATTCCACCATCATGACACTTAGTCATATCACATCAAAGGCACACAACCAACAATTTTGCCAAGTACTGGACTTACCATCACATCACCGCTCCAATTACTGAGTCCATTTCTACTTCTCCGGGAGATACTTCCTTGCTGCATTACACAAGATCTGCGTTAGTCCTGCCCATACAGGTTCTATGGTCGTACTGAAAATACCACCAAGTTGAGGTATTAGCTAGTCGTTCCTAGTTGGCAGGGTAAGCACTCGTCCACGACAGGTGGACCTATACCGGAGACACCATCACCAAGTACTCTGCACCAGTACTAGGAGTCTCACCCGCAGCCACATTATCACATCCACTTCACCATAACACGTTCATTTATCACCCACCTGTTCCTACACACACACACCACCAAACACCACTTTCACCCATTTTGTAAAACTTGATAGTGGAAGGTATGGTGACCAGCGTCACGAGTTCCTAAGCGTATACTAGCAAGGTAGCGTTATTATTAGCAAGGCTAATAATAACTTCTTAGGGTTATCAAGGCAGGGGTATATCAAATGCGGGCAATCAAGGATCTAACATTCACACCTTATATATGGGCGGTACGAACGCTAGTGTTCACACAAGTGGGTTTTAACTAAGCAAGTATAAAGTGACAAGGGTTAATGCATATAAGAAGTAGGCTCTAAGTTGGGTGCAGTTTCGCAATAACACGCTCAATCATGATCAAGGAATAAGTAAAGCTTGCCTCAAAACGCTATCCCTCTTCACTAGTCTTCGTGTTTCTGATCCTTATGCTTTATCGGCGGACTCCAGGTCTTTAGGTCTGGCAATTTGTGCTTTGGGCTTGCGCACAGACGCTGGGTCTCCTGGGGCTTCCTTGGACTTCGTGTAGCCTAGCACATATAGCTATGCCTAATAAATAAACTACTGTGAAAAGAATAAAAATAACAAGAGCGAACAAGAGTCAAATAAACTTTGAATAAATCGAGCAAGAAAACTTTCTATGAAAATAGTGTAGGTTTTGGGCTAGGAATGGCTTATGAGGTTGGGGACAGGTGCATGGGCAGTACCATTGGGTACTACAAACTAAGACGAACTCGTGAGCGAAAGAATCGCTCAAAATGGAGCTACAGTTTGAAAGATATGGCTTTTTAAAGGTTCTAGGGGCTTTTCTACAATTTCAGAAAGTTACAGGGACCTTTCTATAATTACAGAGAAGTTTAGGGGCTTGGTTGGAATTTTTTAATCTAGAGGACTAAAATGTAAATAGGTAGAAGGTTAGGGGGCTAGATGTAAAATGACCAGGCTCTGGCATTTCTGGGATTTACTGGATTTATTTTTGTGCTGGAAAAGGAGGTGGACTGGGTCTATGGGATGGTGGGCACGGCCTTAGCGGAAGGAGGAGGAAGAGAGAGCGAGGCCAGGCCCACGCGGGCGGGAAAAGAGAAGGGGGAGGCCGAGCTGGGTTGGGTCGAAAGGGAAACAAGAAGTGGTTTCGGCCTGTGAGAGGGGAGGAAGAGAAAATAAGTTCGTGCATTTCTGGTTTGGGTCTAAAGCAAGCAAAAATTCAAATGCGAAACTAATTTAAATTTAAAATGGCCTAACAATTTCAACTAAGGAAGCACACAAGCTGACAAGCAATTAAGCATATATTTTTAGAAAAAAATTCCTTGTTATCTCTAGTTCCAATTTAGTGACATTTCATTTTGAAAAATTTTGTAAGGAGGTAAGATTAAGGAAAATTTTTAATTAACTCTGATTTTTTTAATCTTAGTAAATTTTGGGATGCCACAACAAGAGTATCCATCAACTCATCCGGAATCATGACATTTAGGTAGCTTTTCAAGCGATCCTTCTATGAGCCATGACCCAGTCCCGAATGGATGACATCACAACTCAATACAGTCACCACTCAAAGCAGTTAAGCCCTATGATGAGCACTTGGCTCTGATACCACTTGAAAGGATCGAGTGACCGAGAGGGCAGCGTGAATCGGGAACTCAAACTATGTACCTAATTTGCCAATTATTAAACCCGACCACTAAAATAACTCCTACACAATTCTAGTGGTGAACACACTAGCAAGATAATCCTATGAAAGGAAGAACAACCTAAGCATACTAGTGGATCACACACAAGGGTCAATCAACTCCTATGCAAGCTAGTAATCAAAGACAAGCGGAAGCACACAACAAGCTAGGAAAGAAGCCTATTCATGCAAAGCTACTAGATCATCAAGTACAAGATAAGAACACAAGCATGAGTAGCATGATACAAACTAGGATGATCAACCAAACCAAAGCAACTCCTAAACATGCTAGTGATCAAGTGAAAGCTAAGCACAACTCATAAGTAAAGAAGCCTATTCATGCAAGTCTACAAGGTAATAAACAAGAGCAAGATAAGCACACAAGCATGAATAGCACGGTATGTAAATGCGAAAGATAAAGCATGAATAGTAAGGAGTAGAGTAAGAGACGGCTCATGATATTTTTTTCCCGAGGTCCCGGAAGGATGGCGCCTTCCTCTACTCCTCCTTGGACCACTCCCGTCGGAGTACCGGTTCCTCCCGCCACCAAGTGAAGTTCTTGCACACGAGCCCACAATCACTCCCAAAGTGAAGACATGGTTTTGTCACTGCTGCCACCAAGGCACAAGCTCGCTTCCCTCGAGAACTTGTTGGACTCTCCGAGCTGACACGAACACTCACTAGCAATGCCTCTTTCATCGACGGGCTCAAACCGGGTACAAACTTGTGACAGCCTCCACAACCGATCACGATAGACTCGATTACCAACACCTAACCGGTGTAGGTATCACCATAGACCAAGAGTAATAACCTAGATGACGTCCTCAAGGACACCCTAGCCTTAGATGTGCAAGATGCTCAAGTTACTCTCACTAGCACTCTTAAAATATGCAATATCTCCTCCTAGTGCTCTCCTCTTTTTCTCTTGGACCTTACCAAATTCTCTCAGGTATCCTACTGGCCAAGAGAGGTCTCGAAGACCCCAACAACAAAGTTATATATGCTTCCAACCTCCAACTTGTCATTGCTCCATGAAATCAGCTTCCTGGGCCAACTGACCGGACTGCCCAATCACTGCCTGACCGGACCGTCCGATCACTGTAGACATGGCTCCAACGGCTCTGCCCACTACTGATCTCCCTGTACTAACCGTATAGTCCGGTCATAAGATCGTATCGTCCGGTCACTCCATGTGTCAGACATGTTCGATGTATCAGACAAGTCCATCGGTCTCTAGATTGTTGCTTCCTCTCTGCCCTGTACTGATCCACACAGACCGGACCGTCCGGTCTCTATAGACTCCAGCACAGACAGATTTCTTGCAAGTCTTCTCTCTGATCTCTTAGTGACCGTACACTCCAGTCATCACTGATCCCTTTGTCCGGTCACTTCATCCAGAAGTTGAAACTCTTCGTCCTCGCTTGACTTTATTTCCCGGCTTCTCCGAACCGCTCCTTGGCTTCTCAACTGTCACCTAGTGCCTGTGATTTCACTGAGCATCCATGCACATCATCGAGTAGCATAACCTAAAGAGACATGACCTAGACCCCCTTGATAGTCCGGTTTTTCCTATGGACTCAAAGACCTAACAACTAGATAAGTGTTCCAAACACTTGTTTCATAATTTGTCCTTAGCCTTGATCTATCTTCATCAACCCTTGGACTCCATCAAGCTCATCAAGCCTCCATGCTTGTGGTCGTTGTCATCCATCACCAAGGCAATTGTCTACAATCATCATAGAGTAGAAAAAATTTCCTACACGCACAACACTCGTATAGACATTACTCATATTTTATATTTGTCATTCATCACCAAAACATTCATACCTTTGGGGTGACCTTAATGGTCATGAACCTTACATCCACCCACTCAAGCAGTCATGCTATGCAAGCAACAAAACAACACATGAGCTATAAATATGTCTCCTCGGGACGGACCAAAAGAAGTAAAGAACAGCCCCAACAAAATAGAAGCTACATGGGTCATCTATTTTGCAAGCTTCGGATACAACTGATTGGGCAAAACCTGTTTGTCGTTGGCCTGAGCTCAATTTCGAATATCACTTTGCTTTGATCTTCTGTCTATCAATTATCTTATGTAAACACAAACGATGGCTCTGTAATCATAAAAGTTCTAACAAAAAACACAATATGGCCTACGACTCCAAATCAACTTAGCCTGGCTATAGAAAAACGATGGAACAAAGGATATCTCAAACATTGGAATATATGTCCAAGCTGAGATAGATAAGATGTCAGATGAATACGTAAATTTATCAATGACGAATTTTGAGGGATCAGACGTCGCCAAAGGTGCTGTCCTAAGACTGAACGAAGGGATAGAACCAACATTAAAAGAGTAAGATATTGAAGATCTTATATGAAAAAACTGAAGATGATGTATTTTCCCATAAGTTGAACAATAAATATTTTATATTTTACTATGTTAAAGAGTTATCAAAATAAATTATATTAGACATAACATAATTATATGAGATTTTATTGCTATCAACCATGTCTTTGGATTTTAAAGTTCGTGCGAACTCACGGATACATTGCTAGTAAAACATATATATGATGCCGAATATGCACGTACCCGACATTGACACCAAACCTCGATATCTCATTTCAATCTGGTTTATACAAGATTTATTCTTGATTGCTTACTAACTTTTTTTATGATGCATTTAGTTTGTATAGTGATTTATGTGAAGTCGAAGCTCGAGGTTCAAAAAAAGGATATCGTAGTTCATTATAGACAGGTCGTGAAATGAGGCAAGATATACTTGTGGGACGTGACCTCTTGAAGAAGAATTAGCAGAAGAAGAAGCAAGATATATGCATCTAGATTTATCTAGGTTTGTAATATAAAACATGCATGTTCATAGATATATTTTTAGGAAATAAAGGAGAAACACTATACTCCCTTCATTTTTAAATTGTTATCGTCATTGATTTTTAGTTAACTTTGACTATTTATCTTATTCAAAAAAATTGAAGTAATATCATATATGTTGTCATAGTTTGTTTTATTATCAATGGAAATTGAAATATAACTTAAAATTTTGCACATTTGAAGTAATTTTTTAAATAAGACGAATGGTTAAAGTTAACTAAAAAATTAATAACGATAATAATTTAAGAATGGAGGGAGTACTAATAAAGTTTTGAGAGTAAGACAAAGAATTTTATGATCAAGTTGGTGCCGTACATTGACGTCCATTTGGACAGAAAAAAGATCAGTAGTTGGCCGTATGATATTTGCTTACAATGTATGGCAGCTAATCCAGTAAAGATAACTTTAAGAGACTTGCTAATTTTCAGTTAACTGAAAGTTTGGACAACTTTTAATTATCATTTTGAGCCATTGGATCTAGATCTAACGATTTATAATTATTATAGAGATAATCCTACAAATAAAACAAACCATTGACTGAAAGCTTTCAATTGATTGAAGGATAGGAAATATGTAACTTTAAATATGTTTTGATTTGTTATAAGTTGTCAGCGCAATGAATTTTAGTGTTATATGCTGTCAGCCAGTTCAATATTAATTTAGAAAGATTTATTTAGGCCTAATTGTCTAGTCAATGGTCGTTGTTCGACTAACCCAGCGTCTTTTCAGAACATCAAAGCGGAGAGGTTGCACACAGCTAGCTTGATGCGACCCCTCCAGATCCAGACTTGACAAAGTTGATAAACTAAATTTCTAGCTAAAATCCAATATGTCACTCTCAATGTTTGGTTGACTATTTGATTAATTTATAATAGGTGCCCCTAGCAAGAAGAGGACTTCGTAAACTGGTGTTTCGTTTGACCTGATTTTCGTTTTCCGCACTCCAAGTTGCCAATAAAGCAAAACAATTTTCAAATGAGAAATTCTAATATAGTCAAGATGATCGCCTGTTAGATTTTTTTTTTTGTTGGTTTCTGAGAACAGCTTACTCAAGGGTGAATTGGCATATTCCTTGTGGACGTACGCGTTGGGCTGTACGGCTACATATCGATGACTGGATGGTGTTCTTTTGAATGGCATATATGATCAAGATGAACGAAGATAGTAGTGGTCAAGTTATTGAATTAACATATTGTTTTGAATAATATAATCTAGCCTGAACGCGGTCACGTTGTGTTCTGAATTGTATAATCTAGTATTTCCAAATATACGTGTAGAAGGTTAAATTGAAAACTAAAGTATAAATGTTTGTCCTGACTTAATCAAAATCCTATTTTCATACATAAGGTGAGCAATAACTTTGAACTTTTTACTTATGTGTCACATTCATAAAATGTTTTCCTAACTTCTGAGGGCATCTATATAGGAAGGACAAACTGACACCATCTCTAATTGCAAAAAAAAAAACATCATCATCCATGTAAGTGAGTCATTTGTTTTCTTAAGAAAACAGGGATTATGACCCTGGCCTTGACTGGCGAGTCATGTGAGAGGCCCAGAGTCCAGTCCAGGGAACCCAAGTGACAGAGCTCCTCCCATCCAGAGCCTCTGTCCAACCAAGCTCCTTACTCGAATTCAAAAAAAAAAAAAAAAAAAGCTCCTTGCTCGACCCATAGCTGAATCGGTACAACGGTGTGTAATCGAAGCTTGAGAAAGCCTTGTAGTTGGAGGCATTGAGGACATTCCTTTTATATTTCTTCCAATATTATTTTTTTAATTTTCTATGACATCATCAGACAAAACCATCTCTTCCCGGGACGTATCCAACACCATATTTTTGACCTGCAAGGCCACTAAAGCTTTTATCCCGTTGGGCCATACCGCCATACCCTTGTTTGGTTTGACGAAACATGCATATTGATTGGTACTGAGTACGCATGGATGAGTACTAGCACGTTAGCTTTTCCACGTAGCCGTGTGTGTTCAGTGGTAACTATACCTACTAGCTAGTAGTTGTGCACATGGTTAGAAAGTGCAAGAATGGACTAAAACTAGTACTCGAGATTCGAGAAGTAGGAACGTAGATTCTACGGACTTGGCCTGATGGTAAAGACGCATGGGATGATGGGAGCGCCACGCCGGCGGGGGCTTGAACCCCCATCCCGCACTTGCCTCCTAAAGGCGGTGGCAATGGTGCCGTATGTTAAATCCCTGTCTCCTGAAGGCTGCACCATGGTGGTGTTTCTCTAAAAAATATAACTAAAACAAAAAGAAGAAGTGGGAATGTAGAAACAGATGAGGCACTCAATCGGAAAAAATATTCCTACATACATACATTTTCACTTCCACATTTTGGGCACGTTGGAGCGGTGTGTGTGTTTCTCAAATTAGAAAAACCAAAATGAGAAACACACACACCAGTAGGCATGTTGGAGCGGGAACTGGTAATACCCATCGAGAACATGTTGGAGCTCTAGAGCCATATGCTAAACATGTTGTAGCTCAGAAAAATGCTGTTTTTTATCAAAGAAGCTAGAGCTGGAGCCATTATAGAAAAATCAGAACCCAGCCAAATATGCCCTAAATTCATTGATACAGAACAAACTGAGGCATGCAACACCATGTCTGACAATGTGCACATATTTAATTACAGAAGGGCTAAATTTTAACTTAGACGATCCAAGCACAAAAGCTTAAATCATGCAACCACTAAGCATATGCCTCAATTGATTGTTGCAGTGTAATTGTAAAGTTTCTGTGTTAGTACATTTGCACGTCAGCTTTAATTAACTTTTTTTTCTCAAAAATATAGAAGAGTTGTGTTTTATTATATTAAGAAGAAAAAACGGGACAAGAACCCGATACAAGCACCCACACCATACACTCACACCACACACCCCAGTACCCCACTAATTCTAGGTTACATTCGCGCTCATGTTACATGTTAGGCGACCCCGTAAACCACACACAAGACTTCTACTATTCTGGTGGTAGAGTCAGCAACGGGACATGCCTCGCGCCCCTACCATCATCCACATTCTACTCTCCTCCTTAGCCCGAGCTAGTGTTTCAAGGAGGTTTGGAGCGATCCCATCAAACACACACCGGTTGCGATGACAACCACCCTCAGCTTCTTCTAATGCTTCTTCCGATCATGTTCTCCTTTAATTTATCATCTCTGTTTTCTTCATAAAGTTCTTTTGGGCCTCATATGCTGATTTAATTTTTTCCCTTTTGTATCCACCTAAAAACCCTTAACTCCTCATTAATATTAGTAGCATCTGGATTACAGCTACAACATTATCATGTGCCTGTGTGCCACTACCGCACCAACAATTGAGCACAAAGATGAAGCTGACACAGCAAGAGGGTACACCCTAGCCATCACTTTCCCTCGCCTTTCTTCTTTCGATCTTGACAAGGATCGGTGGTAAAGTAAAGATGTTCAGGCTTCTGCTACTGCAAAATTATTCAGTTTATACTTAAAACCTTAATTTAACTGCAAAATGGAACAATCAGCTTCTTCTACCGGCACCGTGACTGCACAATGCATCACTGAATCATAGATATTTCCTTCTTCTATTTGTGCTTGTAGCAGATGTGCCATGTTAGCCTTATACAGTACTCCCTCCGTTCCTGTTCAAACCGACGACAACAAAAAATGCAATAGGGGAGTATTTATTTGTCTAGGGCGCAACTAGCAGCAAGTCTGTGGACCTGATCACCTGAAGCACTGCGCGTGTAGAACAGACAGGAATGGGTTGCCGCGACGGAGCTGGAGTGCAGGAAGGGGACCACGTACGGTGGATGCTCTTGGCCACGCACACGGGCTCACGCACGGTCGGAGGCGACGGAGCTTGAGGACGAGGAGAGGAATGCGGGAGGCGTCTCGCGCAGCCAAACAACTTCTTTTTTTATTTCTTTATTTGAAAGTAGCCTTTTTTTTTTCTCTTTTTGAGGGAACGCCAAACAACTTCTGAAGCGGAGCGAGGGAGCAGGAGACGGCATACTACCGAGGTTGTTGTGACTTGTGAGTCGCTGGATTGACAAGGGCCCACTCGATTGGGCTGGATTTGGAGGTTAGATGGGCCAAGGAAACGAAATCTATTCGGTGTATGACCGTAGTAGAATAGTGACGACAAGGGCCCTCTCCTCTTGTGGAGTCTCACTCTTCACACTTCCAGTACTCCTATATTCTAGCAGTCTTCACTATTTCTCCATAGTTGTCTTTATTTCTCCATAGTTGTCTTGCATAACTCCTTTTTGAGACCGGCATTTAGCCACTTCCTCGTACATGCATAAACCTCACCGATTCTTAGTAAACAATCACTGTTAGCATATCCTACAACTACAATGTACTTATGTCGTGACGCCATGGACGCCGTGACGTCGACACTATATCAATATTCGCGACCGATCTATGCATAATGCACTACATCCTCTACAGTTGTGCATTAGCATTAACAGCGGCTGACATGTTGGTTAGCTAGCAGTGGACCCACATGTCAGCCACTGTTAATGCTAATGCACAACTGCAGAGAATATGGACTCTCAAGCTTGACACCGTGATGTCATCTATACACATGTTGTGCTTGCATCCATCACACGTAGTTACAAGCATCAATCCATGGACTGTGTAGGTGTACATACACAGTTCGTGTAGTTGCCTATGCACAACATTAGTGATGGTCAAACGGGTCGTCTGGCACGGCACGGCCCAGTCACGTCACGGCGTGACCCACTTAATTTCAGGCCGACATGGCACGTAATTATTTACGGGTCGTGCCGTGTCAGCCCACGTGTCTGGACGACAGCCCATGGCACGGTACGAAATTGATTAATCGTGTCGGACCGGCCCGTTAGGCACGTGGACTGATTATGGTATAACAACTCATTTAACCTATCAGCCAAAATAAATAGCAAATGATGTAAAATATGAGGGTGATAGGTTCGAACCAGGACCTCTTGTACAAGAAGAAGAGGTGTTACCACCAAAACACAAGAACATGTTGGTATTAGTAGATATTGTAAATATATTTATACTATTTTCGTACTTCAACGAGTCACCTCAGTAAACAGCCCGTGCCCGTGCCGCCCGTCGGGCTGAGGTTCTGACCCAAGCACGACACGTAGCCTCGTGCTGGGCCGGCCTAGGCACGAATTGTCATGTGCCGGGCCAAAATTTCTGTGCTTTGAGCCGGCACGCTTGGCCCGGCCCATTTGGCCACCACTACACGGCATAACGGGCATTGACGGCAGCGTTTTGCAGGCCCAATAGTCCAAATGCATGGCAGCCAGGGGATAGCATGCCTTCTGCTCCTTGTGACTGCAACGTGGGGTCCACCTAACAGACATAGATCAACGTGGCCCACCTGTCATGCATAAAGCGCCAGCCTAAAGTGCCATATGTCCTCGAAACTACGACGCGCGACTACGTGTACTGTCAGCCGCTGGACGTGCATGGCCCATTCCGGGGGCCTGTTCCAAACAGATTACGCATCCTGTGGATGTCAGTTTCCATCTATAAGCCAGAAAACACTCGTCGGTTTCTGCAGCCCCAAGGCCGGTATGTCGTCATCTCCACATCCTCGGCCGATTCCTGTGTGTACAGTGTATACCGCCGATCAGGTTTTCGTGGTGCGGGCCGGATGGACATGGGCCCGCTTGTCAGTGCGTACAGATTAAGCGAACCGAAAAAACATGGAAAGAGGGGAGAGTAAAGATCAGTCTTATTATCTGGAGTATCAAATCTTTGGAAGAACTTAGATATACTGCATTCATTATTGATTTCCAAAAAGGATTATGTTTATTTAGTAACAACTAGAACTGAACCAGGCCATTCATTTATAAAATTATATATGTTATTATAGGAAGCATATAAGGGACCATATAAATGTATCCCAAAATTTCTCCCGGATTTTTTTATTTCGATTGACTTTGACTACGTCGATTAAATTTTAGATGGTAGAAGATTTTCTTTTTAGTTGAGTGGCAAAAACATTGATCTCTAAGGATATTAGAAGGCATCTACAACATCTTGTTCTTCTTGTTCAGGACTACATTCATCTTGTATAAATCATAGCAATTGTAAATATTTTATATTTTACAAGATCAACAACAAATAAAGTATCTCATGATTGTATCAGAATTCCCGCGAAATTTTGGCATTTGAAAAGTTCTCGGTTTGTTTTCCTTCACGCCTAAAAATATTTAAAATGCCATTTTGAGTTGCGCGATAACGGTTTTGTCGCCATGTAGTGGCACAATCAAACTAGATCCCATTACTGTTGATGTTCTTGTCGTGGCTTTGTTCATCACACCTCGTGTACATGTACTTTTCATACCGTGCCACTTAGCGTTGACGATTATCACACGTACTATGTTACCACCTACTAGATTCTTTAGTTGGCGTCATCAAGGTTTTCGAATCAATGATGATTCGGATGAGGTCCACGCACACGGGAACACCGGTACCCGTTACTAATAACAGTTTTGGCGTGTTCCGTTCCGTTACAATGCAACGGATGTTGCTCGGAATCTATGATGATCCAAAGACTCCAATGCCATCAAGGCACGCGCGTGTACTTGTTTATGTCGAGCTATACCTACTATATATGTTGAACTACTCATCATTTACAACGTTGAATATGTAAACTTTTAACGATTAAAACGAAAGTGTCTCGATGATTTTCCATAGAATCTAACAGTACCTTGTGGGTGTGCTAATAGTTGAAGTCATGCATTTTATTTTTGCTAAACAGTTTTCTCTAGGGATTATTCATTGTTTGCCAAACTATTTTTGGTTACATAAATTATTAAAATAAAGCTGCAATTCAGGATATCGATGCCTAATCCCCGGAAACAGACATAGACGAAGCTTCGTTGCTCTTTCCCATGTACTCCTGTGCACCTATAAGCGAAAAGCAGCCCCGGTCATTTTGTCCCGTCTTTGAGAATGACAGAAGTCACGCAACCTAGGCCCTAGCCCAGGCCCGGTCGGCAGTCCTTCTTGCTCCTATATAAGGAGGACCCATCCCCACCGCCACTCACACCCATCTCACTCTCTCAAGCGCTCCCCTCTCCTCCACTACCGAGAGGAAGCAAGAACTAAATCGAGGCGATGGAGGGCGGTTTCGGTTGGGGTTACGGCGGCGAGGGCAACAACAACTGGGACCTGTTCGCCGTCGTGCGCCGTGGCTGCGGCGGTGGCGGCGCTGCCGTCGTGCCGCCGAACGACAACCCGTTCTTCGCGCTGCCCCCGCCGCAGCAGGGGGACATGTTGCCCGATGCCAACGTGTGGCAGTGGCAGCAAGCCATGGACATGCCCGCCATGGCTGACCCTGCTGCCAACCTTTGGCAGCAGGCCATGGACATGCCGGCGATGGGTGACCCTGCTGCTAACCTGTGGCCACAGGACATGCCACCGATGGCTGATCCTGCTGCCAACCTGTGGCAGCAGCAGGCCATGAACATGCCGGCGATGGCCGACCCTGCCTTCGCTGGCGTGGACGACGACTTCCTCACCCAGATCTTCTTCCCCACGCCTCAGCCGCCGCTGCCACCGCCACCACCAGCCTTGTCAACAAACGAAGTGCCGCCCCAACAACAAGCACCCAAGGCCGTGGACAAGCCTGAATCCTCCAACGCTGCCAGATCCAGCCGACCCAAGCAAACGTACGTAGTAAGTAAAAAGGGGAACTCGATTTATTTTTTCACTATTTATTTATTTATTTTCCTCATGCACGAAATCTGAAATGTATAATCTCTCCGTGGCGCTTCTACTACCGTGTGTGTGTGTGTGTGTGTGGCTGGTGCGCAGCAGGAGGAGCAAGAAGAACATGGAGATCAACGCCGTGATGACCGTGACGGACGAGGGCCTGGCGGCGACGGACGTGTGGTCGTGGCGCAAGTACGGGCAGAAGCCGATCAAGGGGAACATCTACCCGCGCGGCTACTACCGGTGCAGCACCGACAAGGCATGCAAGGCGCGCAGGCACGTGGAGCGCTGCGCCGCCGACCCCGCCAATCTCCTCCTCGTCACCTACACCGGCGAGCATGACCACCCCGTGCCGCGACGTAAGGGTGCGCAGTCGCAGGCGCAGCGCAGGGCGGCGGCCGCCGGGTCGTCTCGTCAGGCTCAGGTGGCACCGCCAGCACCGCCGCGCTTCGTGTACTCCAACGAGTTCGAAGCGGAGGAGGACGACGACGCCGTCGCTGTCAAGTTCCTGATCGACGACGCGGTCATGGCACCTGAGAACGCGTTCCTGTTCCACGACGCGCCGGACTACTTCAATGGCGGCGGTGGGGACAACAGCCTGATGTTCCCGCCGGTGCCCGATGAGATGGCCGTGGGCACCGGCCACGGAGGTCGAGCCCCGATCCCCAACGTGGTCATGGATACCTTCTTTGTCGACACCCTTGCGGCGGGGAGATGGGGCATGTGATTGACGTGCCTGCAGCTTCACCATCATGCCATCTACAAGTGGAATCAGCGAAGATTGAAGAAAATTACAATAAATTATTACTAGTAGTATGAAGTAATAAGAAGGGAAGAAAGAAGGTGTGTGTTATTAAGTAGTGTCATGAAGTGTTGCTATCTAGCTGTGTGCTGGTTTACTTCAGAGTCTTTTTTAATCTTCTTCTCTTTTTTTATTGTATTATTAAACATGCATGTATTCCTTGACATTTATAACTATATCCATCCTGGTTTGCAAGGATTTGTTTGGTGTTGTTGGGACTGTATAGAGATAGGGGGTGTATATTGGCGGACCCAGCATTTGGCACTTGGGTATTCCCGATCAACAGAGGCAAAAAAAAAAACCTCAATTTATTAAAGTTAAAAAAACTTTAACAAATTCTTCTTCTCTTTTTGTTTTATTGTATTATTAAGCATGAATGTATTCTTGACATTTATAACTATATCCACCCTGGTTTGCAAGAATTTGTTTGGTGTTGTGTTGGGAATGCATAGATAGGGGTGTAAACCTTCTTGTCTCATCCCTTTCACCGTGCCTCATTACGTGTCATGAAATATGATTTTACCATTAAAAAATGTTTTTAGCAGTACCGTGCAGTGCAACTGATGCTACTTTTTGTCCAGGCTCTCGCTCTCATTTGGTCTTATGTGCTACCGTTTCTGTTTTAAGGACTGGACGTATACAATACAGAGTGAATGCTTATGGAGCGGCATCAAGCGAATTACTGAATGAGCCATTTTACATATTGATCAAAAGCATTAATTATTAAGGAAAGAGTTGTGATACATATTGACCATTGATTATTTTTATTTACTTTCTCTGGCAATATGTAACACCCACCAGATTTGCAGCATATGTGATAGTCGTAGTTTCGACCCATGTGACTCTAAGCGAAGTGAGCGTGAGAGGGGTACGGTCACTACCGGAATCCCACGAAATGCCGAGTGCCGCTGGCACTCAGCAAAACATTGTTTCCCCTCGGCATCTTAGATGCCGACGGTAGCCGTCGACATCCTCGACTCGGCATCTGTGCAGTCGGCATCTACCTAGTTACCGAGTATCACAAATCGAGCACTTGGTAACTAGGTCTCCGAGGATCAGCTCGGACACTCGGTGCAAAAAAGTGACGTGACGGCGAGGTGACGGAGACGGCCTATATGCCGAGTGCCCAAGTACGAGGCACTCGACATATCTCTCCTATATGCCGAGTGCTCAGGTACGTGGCACTTGGCATATCTCTTCTATATATCGAGTGCCCGTGGAAGTGACACTCGGCATCTATCCACTATATGCTGAGTGTCACGCTGTAACACTCGACAACTTCCTGACCGGGTTGTCAGGAAATGGTCTCTTTGTTGAGTGTTAATGTCAAACACTCGGCAAATATGCTGAATTACAGCAGGTTTCTTTTTATTTTATCTAGCCACGGACCACCAAAAATCACAACAATTATATATATTATCACAGACATATAATCTACATCTCAAATGCATATCCATAAAATATCACAAGCATCATGATCGTTAATCCATAAATTATAACATCACAAGCATCCACAATTTGGTCCTCAAGTCCACAAACACACCACATCACAAGTGATAGTCACAAACGATAACAATTCGGTCCTCAAGTCCATAACAAACACAACACGTCGCAAATGCTAAAAGTATCAGAAACGGTCACTTTCTAACACTTGTACCTTTTAGGACAACAAACACCGTACTATATTAGCTTGTATTAAAAAAATCACCGTAAATGTATTTGGTGATAATGCTTGAAGGACTATATACTGGGCATGCATCCCAAGGTCATCTACACCGCGAACTAAACAGGAAACCAAAAGATACATTAGTAATTTTAACTATAACACAAGCTAGAGTTTCATGGAAATCACGCGAAAATAGGCAGAGCTAGCGACTAGACTAGATGGAGTGGACGGAGAATACCTTCACACATCTCATCCATGCTGTTTTTGGGGTTTAATTGTGGGTAAATTATTTCAGGAACTGGGGATGGGTAAGGAAGAGGTGTGCTAGCTGCTTTTCTTCACTACTGGAAAAGGTATAGGATAAGGTAGCCCCCCTCCCCCCTCCCCTTCCATCGTGTAGTTAAGTTCCAGTAATGTAGTGTTAAATTTTATGGTGATGTCCTATAAAACACTAAGTTAAGGAGCCTGATGCTCCCTCTCACTTATAGTCACACACCTACGATATTGATTACTATGATATACTCATATGGTTCATATAGATTTCAACATCTACATGCAAAATAAGTTTCAACAAAGTCTATATTGTAAAAAATAGACCACATCTATTTTGAGCTACAATAGATTATTCATGCCAAATATTCAAACAAATTGGCAGCACTCGGTCATTTCAACATAAAAACACTTGAGGGACATGACAATATATCACTGGTCTATATCAGAGAAAGTTGTAGTGTTGCAAACCATAATTCAAGTGCGATGCAAAATTTTGCAAGGTTCACTTATATCTAGAATATTTTATTTGGAGCAACGAATCCAATGAGAAGATCAAGCTATCTACTTGACACCACTCATCCATTCAACCCGGGAAGCCAAGACAAAACATTCAGAGTAACAAAAAAATGACCAACATTAGTTATTTTCAGCACATAAAGAACAATTATACACTATTGGAGAAGTCAGTTGTCAAATGAATGAGCAATAATTAAAGACTATGTATACTTAAATCCCTAATGAAAACCTCTCTCAGCTTTTGCATTCACACTTCCTACTATTTCTGACCGATTGAGCAGCAACCTTACCTCTTTGAGGCGACCAGTTATTCCTAATTGACATTCACAGCTGAAGAATATTTCCATACTGGTGCACTATTTATGTCAGTATTACACACCTTTGACCTTATCCTTTTATTGTTCTTGCAAGTTCATATGTAGTCTGGCAGGAGTTGCTTTGATCTGATTCTGATTCGTGCACTAACTTGATTCGATTGTGTATTTTTCTTTTTGCTCCTGCAGAGAATGTGGCACTGGTACCATAACTCTTATTGTGATTTTGTGATTGGCACACAATGCAAGATTTGTCATTGATCAAATCGCTCTAATATCAGCAATGAGAATGTCGTGCTTTGAGTTTAATTAAGCGATGGAATATATTAACTGTGCACTGTTACTCTGTTTTTATTTGAATCCAAAGTTGTTTGAGCACTGAGCTCAAAATGCTTGCTTACTGAGTTTGTATATTCAGAAATCAGAACCCAGAGTGCACATATTCAGAAACATCAGAACCCACATGTTTCAGACTTTCAGAAATAAGCAGAACCTCTAATTTGATTATTCATTCGCAAAGAAAAAAAAAATAGAAACAAGCAGAACCTGATTTCAGATCGTGCCAGTGTTTTTGGCTAACCTGAACCTCTAATTTGTGATGTTTTTGTTTACTGATGAATTCCACCACATTTCGTTCCTTCGCAAAGGTCCTTAGCTTGATCTAATTTCAAGCTTAAGCCCAACCGGCCGGTCCCCTTCACTCCCGTCTCCGTCTGAGCACACAAAACCCCAGCTCACTCCATTCCTCAATCGCCGCCGCCGCGGCGCCGACCCCACCGCCGCGATGCGGAAGGGGATTCGCCCCATTGACAAGGAGGAGGAGCGCCGGCGCTGTTTCAGAAAACGCAGCGCCACTCTCTTCTCCATGGCCCAGGACCTCTCTGAGGAATTCGGCGCCCACATCGCCGTCGTCGCATTCTCCCCCAACGGGGAGCCCCGCGCGTTTGGGTCGCCCACCGCCGAGTCCGTCTTCCGAACCTACCTCCCGGACGCCGCCCCGCCTCTCCCTTCCCTTTCCCCTTCCCCTCCCCGCGGCGCCGTCACCGAGACAGCGGAGGAGGCTGCGGCCCGTGTGGCCGAAATGCGGCGGGAGACTGAGGAGACCAAGGCGCAGGTCGCGGTGGAGTGGGCGCGGGTGGCCTCGGCCAAGGAGAAGGTCAGGGCAGCGCAGGCTAGCGAGGGCAAGAGGAACTGGTGGGAGGTGGATGTGGAGGCCCTTGGGGAGGAGGAGCTGCCGGTGTTCGTAAGGGCGCTCGAGATGCTCAGGAGCGAGGTCCAAGGCCGCATCGACGCGATGACATCAGCTCGCCTGCCGCTGCCGCCGAAGGAGAAGCAGCAGCAGTAGTTTGAGACTTTGAGGTTTGATCAGCTTTATCTTTACTTGTCTAATCAGGTCTATATTGCTACTAATTAGTTCTACTCTACTAATTTGAACTGTGCTTAGTTGCATATAAGGTCAAGAACGTGGTGGGGGCGTTCAGTTTGGTCGATTTGTTGTGCCTAGGGGTCTCCAGATTGCAATTACTGGGTAGATTTTGCCTGTCGGTGAATTTTACTACTGCACGGGCATAGGCAATCCTTTCTGATAGCTGGAATGTGTCTGAAACTCTGAATATGATATATCTACGAGGAGGAATGGTTGCTAGCTGTTGTTATATGTTACTAGTAGAGCTTATTGGTTCAGTATATTCTTGATCGACAGCAGTTCGAAAGTTACTCTGCATATTATGTTTTTTATGGTTAACTCGATATTTTTTCTACCTTCGACATTATCTATTTTGTGTCATTGCATCTGCTGGGCAATGCTTCTAGAGTATATGCCCGCTAGGAAGAACATGTGTTATTTTCGTATGACATAGATACCATATATAAATGTAATAGCATGAAGCCATACTACTAACATCTAAATTTATACTCAGCATGAATGGTTGGGTTCAGGTTGGACAGTGTCACTGATGTTTGTTTTTTTCCGGAAATTCTAGAATATGGATTGTGGATTGGCCTTGGTGGTTGATTCTTGTATGGTAATACCATGGTTTTTGTGGCGTTGTGGCGTCCTGTGGCGATCAACCCCCCTCACAGCGCCTAGGTGACAACTAGGCGACGCCTAGGCGTTGTGGCGTAACTAAAACTGTGTGGCGTCCTATGGCGACCCACCACCCTCACAACGCCTAGGCGACGCCACAAAAACCATGGGTAATACCGGTTCGGACAGAGATGTGAACTACTGAATGTAGAAATGTTTTCACCGGTGATAACATATAATTGCAAAACAGGGTTGCTTGAGAAACACAGAAGCAAAATACATCAGAATACAACACATCAAATTGTAAAAATAGCACACATGATCCCTTCATTTCTTTGCATCTTGTAGCAAACTGGAGGCGTAGAAGTCATTTTTACTATGCCGGATTGTCATAAATCTTAAAACTTATCTTTTTCTGTGCTACTGTGGTACAAGTGGAATCTTGAAAATCGTTTCTACTGATTACTCTTCAATTACCACAATTTTGGCATCACTTCTTTTATCAACTTATTTGAACGAGAGTAATTGATATTATTCTAGCTTCCTAAATGGTATTTTCGCTGTTTATTCCCTACCCACACTGAAAGAAAATAAGTAGAAAGATCGCTTTATCAGTATCGCTTTCTCTGTACCTCAGTCGGGTCTGAGGTGTCCCAATGGTTTTGCAGGATTTCGAGGTTTAAGACTAACAACACTTCTTTTGCTGCTGCCATTGAATGAGAAGCTCCAGTCAGAAGTAGTCATATTACTCAGGTAGTGCTTACTCATCAGGTTTTATATTGATTAGCTTTATCAGGGTACTAATTTGAACTATTTGTAATTGCATATAAGATCAAGAACAATATGCAATGTTTAGTTGGCTGATTGGTTTGCCCTAATGCCACCCAAATTTTATTTCCATGGCAGATGTGTTTTCTTCTTTTCGTAGGAGTTCTACAAGGTAGATGTTGTTGATCTATTCTGCTACCTTATTTACTGGTTTACTGTATGGGATTATTCAGGTGATACCTGTGGAAAAACAGGGTGCAACTGAATATGAGGAATGGTTGTGGTTGGTTGATGTTGTTACCAGATTAAGAACCGAAGATTATTCATTCTTTGGGTTTCAAACTAGGGGTGGGTAGTTCCATTTGTTCTTGATCCATAGCAGTCTCATGTTTTTTGGTCAGCACAGTATGTTTGACAGTTACGCAAAAAATGAATCAAACCATATATAATTTTAGTTAACACAAAAAGTAATCTCAGTGACGTAATTTCCTAGTCAGGATGGTCTTGTTATGACTGAAACTTCATAATAATTCGTTCAGGTTGGTCTATTGATATATTACATCTGGAATCTGAATCATCGGTTTTGGTTGGCATTAGTGGCTGATCATAGGTTCAGAGTGATATGGGTGGATGCCAAGCCGGCTCGGCTTGCTTTGGTCCATCTTGTTTGCATAACGAGCTGGCTTGGCTTAGTGATATGAGCTCAATCTAGCTCAGCTCGGCTCACTAAGCTTCACGAGTTGGACATAAAAGTGATTACCATGAAAAATAGTTATGTTGTGCCTAAATTTCCTCTAAATTATGATGTGAATCATATTAGTTATGTTTAAAACAGAGATGAACGTGGGCTAACATCCACTGTCGTGGACATGATACTTTGACAAACCTTTAGAACTACAATCATTCCAAAAACAAAACTTGTTAAATGATTCTTTCTTGATTCATTAGGCTCATGAGCAGCTGATAAGTTGGCTGAAGCTAGCTTGTTAACAAAACTAGCTAAATGAACAGTTGTGAATTAACTCTGCACCATTGCATTCTAGTCATTGAACGGTTGTGAATAAAACTAAACGACATTCTATTTTTAAAATTCATAAAGTTGTTAATAGCACTATTTGACTTTACGTGTATAACAAGGGTGTTGATCAGCTTCATGCTAGTACATTTGTTTTGACACGAGAATCTGATTCAGGGTAGGTGCAATTACCCCTTCAATTAAAGGTTCCAAAAATATTTCTTTAACCCTACGTGACCACGAAACGGGATACTTTAAGTACATCCTGACCCACATATATTAAATAGGTTCCCACTGCATCTAAACCTCCAAACGTTAGTATCTTATTATAAGTAGTACTACTAGGTGGTTTAAGTTTACCACTTTTGCAGTTTTGTTGGTAGTTGTTAGCATGCGAAGCCCACTGGAGTGCACTGCATTTATCAAAATTTTATTCTGTTTTGGTGCGAGAAAAATACTTGTGAGTGTTTGTGACCTGAGAGCAACCTCTAATTCATCTTTAGTCAATAAGAAATAGTTTTACAAAAGGTGATCTCATTTAGAAAAGAACTACTGAAAAGTTCGTTGTCTGAATCTATTGACAAGTTAACTGTTGGTTATGAACAGTTGGTAGTGCAAATGTACTGTACTATTTGTTTTAGCTAGTCCGGTTGTAAGTGGACCTGATGTCGTAACTTGTAAGCCCGGATTGACATAGCAAGTTAATAAGGATTTCTTCCCTATGATATTGGTCCTCATTTATGACTCGCCATTTTTTACTGTTTGCTGCCTGCTATCACTCAGTTCCAGTCCATACAGTTAAAAACTACTCTTGTAGCAGTGATGTGAATTCTGTGTGTGACATGCGTAATGAACTTTGAATTATAGATGTTTTCCAATTGTCTTAATACAACTTTTCGTGTTGAACATAATAATTCTGTACATTAGTGTACGCTTGTAGAACACAAAATATTTGTTTTCTAGAGTTTTGAACTTATGCTGTCATTTGTTTGGTACCAGTAAGGATCGTGTCTCAAGTAGGTATTTCTTACTTGCTACCAGCTGGTTTTAAATGTTCTTCCAGTAAAGAGATTGGCAGAACAATTACTGGAACTGTCAGGTCACCGAGGACCTTGGAAACCAAACAAAAACATTATTTAGCAATGATGGCACAGTGCACATATCTTTAGCATATGCTGAGCATTGCAGTGGACAAAATAGGGCTTGTGGACTGTGGTATCATGAGTACAGACGAGTTCCCAATTATCTCTAAGTTCCCATGTTTATAATCGGAAGGATTAAGAAGAAATCCGCTTTTCCATGGCAGTACTGCTGATTAATCGTCTGGCCTAACAAGTTTGTGGCTGCTGTCACGTTGGTTACTGAGATGCTTTTGAAGGTAGGTATAGCAACATTTTTGAATGATATTGTTCAGTTAACGCTAAGCAACATGGATGTGCAGCTCGACACAGATAAAGCTTGACGTCGCTTCTGTCTTGGTGAATGTGACCCATGACTGGTTCCAAAATTTGATTTCCTCGTCTGTTTCATCCGATCCAAACGTGTTTTTCTCTGTTTATTTAACCTTCTGCTAGATATAGATGTGCTGGAACCGAGTTTAGTGTGAATCCTGAAATAGATTGATGAACTTTAAAAACCTACAAGTATCACTTAAAACTACAATCTCTCGACATCTTTAAATTCCGTTGCATCGTAAATAAAAGAAGGTTGAAATTTAGGATGCCGGAGTGATGAGTGATCTACGCAGCAGACTGTTGTGGTGGGCAGGAATCGCGAGCGTCTTATTCTGAGTTTCGGTTGATGGGAGGCAGGCAGCGGACACGACGTCGTACCAAATTATAGGCTGTTGTTGTTGTTGTTGCTGTAAATCGTAGCCTTTGGCCAAACCGTTGGGCACGCCTGATTGCAGAATTCCAACCAAACCAAACCAAACGGCCCCACCAACACAACCAAACCCTTCCGCCCGCTCTCTTCTTGGTCCCCGCAGGAGGTCTCAGTGTGTGCATGCTTCCTCTGATTGTTTCCTCTGCTTGGACATTCCACCGCATCTCTGGTCGCCATGTCGTTCACCCACTTGGTAAAGACGTACGAGGTCCAGAACGACAAGTTGTTGCTCCCAAAGAAGCAGCTCGTCACCTACGCCCTGTACGCGCTGATTGCCGTGGCGCTCCTGTACCTCTTCATCGACCCTGCGCCCGCGTCGTCGTCGAAGCCGGCGGTGACTTTGCCGTGGGTACAGCAGGAGCTGCCGCCGCCGTCTCCACCTCCTTACCAACAACCAGATGAAGTATTGAGCAGTGCACCAACACAACAAGGTATAACTCCTCGTAGTGATTCTTGCAATGTTGTGTGGAAATTTTGTGGATGAATCAATTGCATTGGCCCCCCCTCTGTGTACACTGTTGCACATGTTATTGATCAGTAGCCAAAGAAGCGTCGGCGCCACAAGGTTGCGACTACTCGGACGGCGAGTGGGTGCCTGACCCGAACCCGCCGCTGTACAACGGCACGACGTGCGAGGCGATCAAGGACGGTCGCAGCTGCGCGGCGAACGGGCGCAGGGACACGGGATACCTCCACTGGCGGTGGCAGCCGCGCGGGTGCGAGCTCCCGGCCTTCTCCCCGGCCGCGTTCCTCCGCTGGCTCCGCCACAAGCACGTGGCCTTCGTGGGCGACTCGCTGGCGCGCAACCAGGCCGAGTCCCTCGTGTGCCTCCTCTCCTCCTCGCGGTCCCGGCCCGAGGAGGAGGAGGAGGAGGAGGAGCTCGTCGACGGCGGCCGGTTCCGCCGCTGGGTGTTCATAGAGCACAACGCCACCGTGTCCGTGTTCTGGTCGCCGTTCCTGGTGCGCGGCGTCGAGAAGGCCGAGAAGGCCGGCGTGCCGTACAACGACGTGGTCCTGGACGCGTTCGACGAGCGGTGGATGTCGCGGCTCGGGGAGGTCGACGCGGTGGTGCTGTCCGCGGGGCAGTGGTTCAAGATCCCCAGCGTGTACCACGAGTCCGGCAGGGTCGTGGGGTGCCACGCCTGCGCCAAGGAGCTCAACCACACGGAGACCAGCTTCTTCGCCGCGTTCCGTGACGCGGTGCATCGCACGCTCGTCGAGGTGGCGCGGAGGCACGAACATGACGCCGCTATACACAAGGGGAGGAAGGAGAAGGTGGTGGCGATGGCGACGTTCTCGCCGTCGCACTTCGAGGGGGACTGGGACAAGGGCGCGCCGTGCCCGAAGAAGCAGCCGTACAAGAGCGGGGAGAAGGAGGTCGGGTACACGGAGGCGGAGATGAGGAGGATCGTCCTGGAGGAGGTGGAGGCCGCGGCGGCCAGAGCCGGCGGGGCGGCGGCCGCCGTGCGGTTCGCGGCGCTGGACGTGACGACGCTGGCGAACCTGAGGCCGGACGGGCACCCGGGGCCGTACATGCGCAAGAACCCGGTCGTGGGAGACGACGGCCGGGTGCAGAACGACTGCTTGCACTGGTGCATGCCCGGCCCGGTCGACACGTTTAACCAGATTCTGCTGCAGACCGTACTCGGCTGACGGCGTATCTTCTCCTGACGGACTCCACTCACACCTGCAATTAATCTGCATGGAAAATCGATGTGGATCGTATATACAACAAGCACCACAAGTTTGTGAAACATTTACGTACGCCAAGTGGGAAAGTTTTGTTTCAAATGTAACCCGTTCTCTTATATTCTGGACATAAGTCGCGGTCAATATATCTTGTGGTGTTACTCCACATTTCAAACCAAACATGACATCCAACATCAACGCGCTATATATGGCTCACAAGTCACAACAGTCATCCACATCTTGCAAATACTCGCTCCATTCCTATAAACGTCAGTCATATTTAAGAACGGAAATCTGAAAAACATGTTACATGTCCATTCGGGAAATGCATAGAATCCATCCATAACAAACCTACAGATGGCGGTTTAAACAACATGTCAACCTAAAAACTACATAAAGTCCAGCAACAAAAGAGTAACAAATAACGATTATTTATAGCAGCATGTGCCCATGGTCCGCCAAGTAACAGAGTACGGAGAAGACATCAAAGGACAAATAAGTCGATGCTTATAGCCATCTGGATTTGACTTTTATCACCAGGGAGGATTTTGCAGCTGAACGAAGCAGATTGACCAGCTCTTGGAGCATCGGGTTAGCTCTGCTGCTGACGATTGTGGCATTGTTGAGGCAGGCAGCTCTCAACGGTCTTTCATTGCGAAAAGTTCTTGGCTCATACTCCATCACCGTGGGATTAATCTATTGATGCAACAATGAAAAGCTTCAACCCACTATATCTTGATAGACAAAAAATAAATATGGGAAGGGACTTTCAATTTTCAACTGCTTACCGGTCTCAGCGTGACATGGATACATTCTAGGTGAGGCGCCTGTTGGAGGAACAATGACACAGGGTACAAGTCAGCCATGCACCATTCACAAAGGACTAGGGTGGTCAAGTTGCTGAATAGTTGGCTCCCCAGTAATTCCTTCCAAGATACTAGAGGCTGTGATCAAAGAAAACGGACAAGGGAATGTCATTGCAGAGTGGAATGTACTATATATATAGTTTCTATACTTGCACTCTAAAATAAGTATAGAGAATTCCATACCTCTCTTATAGGGACATTAAGCTCTATGCTTTTAGCATGAGAAAGGCCTCGGAGTATACTGTATTTAAAATTCTCCACAATTCCCCAAACTGGATCATCTGCAGAATAATCGTCGAAATGCACGACAACCGATGCTTCTACCAGCGAAGGTAGTTTTGCCAGTGAAACGACATTGTGCCCTGAATTTATAAATCTCAGTAAAGTTAAATTGGGAGCAGATATCAACATATCTCCATCAATTTCACAATCTTTAATGCACAAACTTGTCAAAGAACTTGATGAAATCTCAAAAATATCAAGGTGGCCTGCTTCCAGCTTTAGAATCTGCAGATTTGGACAATGATCGTTGAGCTGGCTGAGGTGTGTTGCAGCTAAAGAAACACAAAAAAGAACTAATATCTTCAGGTGCCTTGAACTGAAGTTTATACTTGTATCAAGTATGAAAGGTTCAAATGATCCAACATCACAAAACTGAAGTGACTCAACCCGGTGAATCATCGCATAACTGATCCAATAGTCTACTTCTTCAGATTGCACACAACAAATGTTCAGAACTTTGAGTGGAGCTTTATCAGACCGACCCTTCAGCAGGCAAGATGCAAAGTCGATGAACCTATCTTCATCATATTCAAACTCACTTGCATTCTCAGCTTGGAGGCATGGCACAGCAGTCCATAAGTCACGCCACTGCGGGGAAAGAATGCTTGTTCGAACAACTTCCGGTGCCGGCAAGGAGGATAATATGTGTTGTAGTATACCGTCAGGAAGGTCACTTATTCTATAAGTGGCGCAGGACTTTATGCATTTGCTAGAAGAACCTTGACCACCAGTGAACTGCAGATGGTCTGGAGTGTACCTTGGACTTTCTTCATCTGTTTATTCAGAGAAAATAATTAGCAAACATGTAAACCAGTGGGACAAAAAAAAACTATCCTTAGAAGTATATTTATCTGAAAAAGATGACTAGGATATGAAAATGAGTATATCGGTACCAGATGAAGCATCCTCGTCCTTCCGAACAGGATTTTCATTTTCTGAAATAGACACCATTGATGATAGTCTTCCGCAGACAATCCTCCTGTTCAATAATATTTTAAAAAATTAAGAAGTGCACATTTGAACGTCAATGTGATATATTTATGCTAAAAAAGTCAACCCTTATATAAAATTTAAATACAAGTAAACATATCACTAGATTGAAGTACAGGACTACTACAGTGGTTAAGTCACCCCACTTATGCCACGAGGTCCTTGGTTCCATGTATACTCTTTGCATTACACAATGCAGGGTCAGACTTGCCTCGTATAATCCTTCCCTAGATCTCATCTTATGTGGAACCTTGTAGCACTAGATATTTGATTTTTTTCTAAAAAACATATCACTAGAATCATACTCTATGACGTGATTTCCTTGCCCCTGCAGCCCCCTTGCACCACTCTCATGAATCTGTCCAATGAAAATACCATTGCTTGATAGAAAAATATATAACAAAAGTAAATTACAACAATTTGAGTCCTTGCAATATTTATTTTTGAAGAGTATATTAAAGTGTGAAGGGTTATGAAAGATTAGGTAGAGAAAATCATGTTTTTACCAAATTATCTACGAACTCAAGAAAATATTCAACAAAGAAAAAAAATAACCCACAAAGCCATCATAAACACCGAGGTGCAAACTTAAGGGGAGTGGTTGTTGATAAATGTCCTAGTGGTAGTTATAAACAGGCCAATGGACCCAGAAGTTTAGATGTCAATTGTGGCACTGGTGGGAAATGAGTTGAAGCCATGAAGAGATAACCCCAATAGTATGCATGATCATACATATTATCCATTAAAGGAATTTAGTTAAGGTCTATGAGTCTCACAGTTGAATTTTTTTTTGAAAATCCTGCATCCCCCTCATCAGTTGTAGGACTCACATCCATGTCACTGTTTCGCCCCATATGCGCCCTTCCCAAGTGCTACCAACCACACCTTCCTCCATTGGCTCCTCATCTCTTCCCAGCCCCTTCTTCCCCACATCTATGATTCACTCCACCACCATCATCTCTCTCTGCCCACTCTCGCCTTCCCCTTTCGCCATCGTCACTCATCACTATTACCCCTCTCTAGGTTTTGCCATCGTGTTGTAGGGGCATGGTGCTATCAACCTCAAAAAATTGAGATAAGAAAATAAACAAACCCTAAAAAATAAAATTCATAATTGTACGGAACTAACATCACACACTTCAAATCCGCCTAGTACACTAGGCTAGTCCAAATCACACAACTGCTAGATCCACCATCATTGGAAACATTGAAGGAAACCCTAAGAAGATGCATCAATCTCGATAGATCTACAATCCATATACAAGAAATCCTAAAAAACTAAAAATCAAAATTATATGGCACTAACCTCGCACACTTCAAATCCACCTAGAATGCCAGGTCGATGCAAATCATAGCTACAAGAAGATTCTTCACTAGAGTCGCCGCCTTCGGAAGCATTTAGGAAGGAAACATTACAAATGGAGTGGGAAAGTGAGAAGGGGAGAGAGAGAGGAAAGGAGACACAATGAGTTAAATAGCAGTTGACCCGACATCAACTCCACGTGTTCTATGACATAATACAAAATAGGTATGATTCGATGATGCTGAAGTAGGCTTGCACCTATGATAAGGTACAATACCAAAGTTACTTTAACAAGCACAACACATGTCATGCTAAGGCCTAACACCTCTCCGAAGAGTTTGATTTTCACATCTTTTCGTTGACACCATCTTGCGAATGAGAGAGTAATGAGCTTTTTTCAATTAAATAGGAGAGGTTAAAGACCTCTCTTACTATTATTTTTACTTGAAAAAGGAGTTTGGATACAAAATTCTAGGAAAGAATACGAAACTTCAACTAGGAAGAAATAATAACTAATTTTTAATCATAAAGAGGCTATGATACCTATCATTTCAAATTAACCAATTGACCATCATCATAGTTTTTGTCAAACCTTTGCCGTTATATATTGCCATGGCTTCTCTTCTTGTACCATGTTCAAAAGTGTTGTTGTGTAGCATCCATTGATGGAACTTGGGTTCATGTCTAGGGGAGCGGGGGAGGGGGGATTACTAGAAATGTCAACGGGTACCCGATACCCGATGGGTAATTACTCCATTAGGGGCCGGGTATGAGAACCATTTTCAATCCACGGGGATGTACATGGGGGAAATTCATTCCCTGTCAGGTGAAATGGGTGCGGGTGTGTTCCTCCTTCCCCCGTCCCCGTTTCCCCGCAATACCCGCTAAGTGATGGTCTGATAGAATTTGGCCCAGCTGGCCCAAGCAAAATAGCCACCGTACCTCTAAATCCCTAACGCACCCTGATCTAATCCTAGCAGCCGCCACAAGCATGATGCATTCTTCCTCCTTAGTCATCGGTTGCAACTGACACTCACAGAGATGGCAATTGGAGCTTGCGTGCTCCTGTGCCCAGGCGGCGGGGACTAGATCTCGCGCGGGGCGCGCAGCGGCAACTGGATCTCACGGCGGCAGCGATGGCTGGTGCTCGCGCGAAGGAAGCGGATGGTGCTCACGCTAAGGAAGCAGATGGATGGGGGCAACGAGCACCACGGCGGTGGCTGCATCAAGGATCCTCGTTACCCGCTCGGGGTCGGGGATGGGATGGATGTCTCACCCACGAGCGGGGACGGGGACGGGGGCGGGGAGAAGTTTGCTCTGTCGGGAACGGGGATGGGACATCAAAACCCGCGGCAATTTTCCCCCTTGCCATGCCTAGGGATTACTATAAATGTGCCAAAATCTATGGTTTTACAAGGGCAGATTCAAAAATGTACAGCGACGGACGGACCGGGGGGGGGGGGGGGGGACAGCCCACTATGCCCTCAACGCAAGCTCCATCACTGGTTGCATCCAATTGTATCATTCTATCATATTTGTGCATCAACGAATGAAAGAAAAAATTATTTGCCCTCCTATATTCTATCTTAATCAAAATGTACAATCCCATTTTTTTTTCATTGAGAACCTTTGCAATGGATATAAATGAATATGAGTCATTCATTTCTCATAATAATCTAATGGTTTGGATACACTTATACTACTTTAATCATTTGAGTAGAATTGAGTAGTACTTCAATATGGTATTATGGATATTATGACCAAAAAAGTAATGGCGGGCTGTAATTTCATGAATCTCTTAGGGTGAATCATAGCAAAGGCCATTCATTTTTCCATACGTTACCGGGTTCATTTCATTTCTCCTGTTTTCCCAGTTCATTTTTTAAAAAGATCGATATTCAGCATTTATGTTATAAGAAGAAATATAGTTTGACTTGCACGAAATGCACATTACAACTAAAAGGCTGAATTAGGAGCACAAGCTAATTCAGCCTGTGATACTACGCCGATTACTCAATACCGGTATATGCACATTGGCGAAGCTACACGTTGATTGGACTGGGTGTGGAACTGTGGATGCAGCTACGCCAAACTGAAATCTCAGTGTTATCCACCTAATTTTTACCATGCATGAACCCCCTTCAGCACATACTCATGCACCCACAAGCTGAAAAATAAGCTCATACAATTAAGTGCTGAGAGGTTTGCTCCCGTATCACTATTTTTTGTTGAATTTCATTTTGAGCACAGGATTTTAACAGCTCTTCTTAGGTCCTATTTGAATCCACTCAGATTTTAAGAATTTAGATTTTAAAATTTGTAAGACCTTTAAATATGACAGATTTTTTTTTCTAGATTCTAAAATTTAGCTAGAACCAGATTTTATATGTCCAAAGACTTGAAGCTCTTCGGATTTTAATAATCTGATCAGTACTAAACACCACCATTCAAATTTTATTAAAATTCAGATTCTAACATCTTAAGATAAAAATCAGATTTTAAGAATCTGAACTGGATTCAAATAGAGACTTAGTCTAGCACTGCACCATTAGATTTCAAATGAAGGGCTCAGATCACAAATAGATTCATCCTTCCGTCTCTGTTACACGCCCTCTGCTTTTCGTCTCTAACCGTGTTATGTTTCTTTGCCAACCACACCGCCATTTTTCCTTTGCGTGATCCTCCCTCCCACGATTTGGGTGCTTCTTCCTTCTTTGTATCAATGCTTCCCATTCCCGGGGAATGAGACCAACGATGTTGTCCTCGACCCTGCTTCTCGCCCAGATTTGGAAGAGAAGGCCTCTTGCAGTGATCCATGAGGGCTGAAAGCAGCTAAATCTTCTCTCACGGTGCGCCCTGGTGCTGGTCTTTCCTCTCGACATGAGAACACAAGAAATCGTACCAGAATCGATGGTGAGCCCTTCCCTTTGTCATCTTCATCGTTGACAGATCGTCGACAGGTCCATGGGCAGATGCAAATGTGGAGCAGCGACTCCACCTGCTCCTCCCCTGCTAGATTGGATTGGCATGAACATCTGACATGTCTAATCGACATAAGAGTGTGTGCGACTGGTGAAGCAAAAACTGATGATTTACCAGTGCTAAGTGTTAGACGGAGCTAGTAGAAGACGAAACCAGCTCTATTTTTGCAATCCGAAAAAAAATAGTGTCTCAGCAAAACGGTTTGTTTGGAGTGCTATGAGTGCTCCAAATAAAAGTGATCCGCCCCCTTCTGAGCTCCACCTTCGTCATATGCACGACTACTGCAGCAATAAAACTACTCCCCTGTTGCACACCATAGTCCGGCGACTAGCATCTTCTTTTTTGGGTAAATTAGATTCATAGCACTTATAAGGGTAGCCATCCAAAGAATGACCTTAGTAAAGAGGACATCCAAGTCATGCCCTCAACAGTGTTCCAACTCTTTAAATTATGCCATTATCCTCTTTTCTTCTCATTTCATTTATTGTTTGGCCTGAAATTGCATGGGAAAAGACGCTTGTGTCCTTGGGCTTTACAGAGACAACAACACGAGCAAACAAAAATCCATCGAATCCTCCTCACGAACACAATGAACACGAGCAAACAAATCGATCGAATCCTCCTCGCGGCGGCGGCTCAGGCTGCTCATTGGAGGCGGCGGCGAGAAGCGACCGGCCAGAGCGCATGCTCGAGCAGGTGGCCGGGGCGCGCGCTCAAGCAGGCGGCGACGTGCCCAGGCAGGCAAGGCGGCGACGCGGCAGGAGCTGGGCCAGGCGGGACCAGGCGCGGGTATAGGCAGGCGAGGCGGCGCGAGCTCAGGCCGGCATGGGCCACGGGCAAGCTTGCCAAAAAAAATTTTCAATTTTCAATTTTCTATTTTTTACATGTACATTGTAATGGTGCATCCCTGTATATGCCACAAGTTCATGCCAAATACTTTTCAATTTTCGAATTTGGATCCAAAGTTCAATCTGCTTGGTGCCAAAAATATTTTTTTGACTGTTGTTTGATTTAAAATGAACAGTCCAAAAGAAATTTTTAATTTAATTAAATGGCTGAAATTGGCCAACATAAGTCTGCTTGGAGCTTTCTGTACAGACAGGGGTAGAAGCGTCTTTTTACAGTAATTTTAGGCAAAAAAGAAAATAAAAATAAGAAAAGAAGAAGGGAATGCTATAAATTAGAGTCAAAGAGCACTTTTGAGGGCATATATGTTCTTTTTACTAACGGCATTACTTGGATGACTGTCCTTATGAGTGCTATGAATCTAATTATCCCTCCTTTATCCCCTACGGTGATGTGGCTGGCAGAACGTTCTTTTGCCTCGAGTCGATCTCCAGTTCCCCACTATTGCTGAGGTCCACGTCGCGCCTTCTTAGAACGCTCCGTATCTTAAGGCCGAGGAGGTGATGGGAGGAATGGCAGACCCCAGGCCGACGTCCATGGCTGGGATGGGCTTGGGTAAAGGTGTCCAAATGGGCCGTGCTCTGTGGGCTAGCCCAAAGCACGGAAAAAAAGCTCGGCACAAGTCTGGCACTGCCTGAAAATATTTTGTGCTGGCCTGGCCCGGCACGAGGCTTTGGCCCAACAGGCGGCACGGTATGGCCCGTTTATGATTTATCAAATAGAAAAATATTTTATCCTTAAACAAATAAAGTATCATAGCTCAGTAGTGGTAAGACAACTTCATTTGGAAAATGAGGTCCAAGGTTCGAATCCCACACTCCTCATCATTTTACTCCATTTTTCCTACCGGGCTGTATTATTCTAACGAGGCTAACGGGCCAGGCCGGCACGTCTGGCCTATTCCGTGCTGTGCCGTGGGCTGACAGCCAGGCACGTGGACCGGCACGGCACGATAATCATTTCAGACCGTGCCATGCCGGCCCGAAATTCAATGAGCCGGGCCTTTTGTGCCCGTGTCAGGCGGCCCGTTTGGCCACCTTTAGGCTTGGACATACTTTCGTGGTTCGTGCCCTCTGAGAGTCCACAACTTGAGCAAGGAGAATGCCTCCGTCAATCCTGTGAAAACATGTACCACTGGATCGTGCATTGTATCCAGATGTCACGAGTGAACCGGGTTGTCGGAGCCGACGGCCAAGTGCAGAACGAGTGAACGACTCCTCCGCTAACGACGCTGTTGAGGGACACCAATCGGGCGGCGTATTTTCTTCTGATGGACTCAACTCAAACCTGCAATCTGCGTGGAAAAATCGATGTGGATCGTATATACAAGCGGTACATGTTTCTGAAACAATTACACCAACTGGGTAAGTTTTGTTTCAAATGTAAGCTGTTCTAAATTCTCGAAAACCCATCTCTCCTTGCACAAAAGTCATGGTCGATATCTTGTGACTCAACATTCCAAATCAATCCTGGCATCCAACATCAATGCGCTTTGCTTGGCTCACAAGTCACAACAGTCATTTGCACTTAGCTAATACTCTCTCCATTACTAAACGTCATATTTAAGAGCGAAGATATGAAGAAACATGTTACATGTCCATTCGGAAAATGCATAGTCCATCATTAACAAAGCTACATATGACGCTTTAAACAACACGTCCATCTAGAAAATACATAAAGTAGCAACAAAAGAGTAACAAATAACGATTACTACTTATTACAGCATGCCCATCAGCGAAGTAACAGAGTACAGAGACAACATCCAAGGACAAACAAGGCAATGCTTATAGTCATCCGGATTTGACATTTATCATCAGGGAGGATTTTGCAGCTGAACGAAACAGATTGACCAGCTCTTGGATCAATGGGTTAGCTCTGATGGAGATGATTGTGGCATTGTTGAGGCAGGCAGCTCTCAACGGTCTTGCATTGGGAAAAGTTCTTGGCTCATAATCCATCACCATGGGCTTCATCTATATATGCAACAATAAAAAGCGTCAACGCACTAATTCTTGGTAGACAAAAAAAAAGGGAAATGGAATTATCAGTTTTCAACTGCTTTTTACCGGTCTCAACCTAACATGGATATTCTCTAGGAGAGGCGCTTGTTGGAGGAACCATGATACGGGGTATGAGTCAGCCATGCACCATTCACCAAGGAATAGAGTGGTCAAGTTGCTGAATAGGTTGCTCCCCAGTAATTCCTTCCAAGATACTAGAGGCTGCGATCAATTGTAGAACATAGAAATGAGAACAACATTATGGAGTGTAATGTATATACAGTTTCAACCTGCACTAAAATGAAAGTGTATAGAATTCCGTACCTCTCTTATAGGAACATCAAGCTCTAGGCTTTTAGCATGAGAAAGGCCTCGAAGTATACTGTATTTACAATCCTCCACAATTTCCCATGTTACATCATCTGCAGAATCGATGTCGAAATACAGGACAACGGATGCCTCCTCCAACAATGGTAGTTTTTCCAGTGAAACAACTTCATTCCCTGAATTTATAAATCTCAGTAAAGTTAAATTGGGAGCAGATATCATCATATCTCCAGGAGTAGAACAGTCCCTGATGCACAATCTCGTCAAAGAACTTGACGAAATACCAAAAGTATCAAGGTGGGCATATCTCAGGCATAGAATCTGCAAGTTTGGACAGAGATCGTCGAGCTGGCTGAGGTGCGTCGCAGCTAAAGAAACATTAGAAAGAACCAGTATCTTTAGGTGGCTTGAACTAAAACTTATACTTGTATCAAGTACAAAAGGCTCATTCGCTATCTGATCATAGAACCGAAGTGATTCAACATTGTGATTTATTGCATAATGGATCCAATAGTCAACATTTGCATAACGGATCCAATACTCATCATCGTCAAAATATGTAGGGCAAATGTTCAACACTTCGAGTGGAGCTTGATCAGATCGACCATTCAGCACACAAGATACAAAGTCCATGAACTTGAATTCATCATATTCAAACTCATTCTCTTTATCAACTTGGAGGCACGGCACGGCTGTCCATAATTCACGCCACCGCGGGGATAGAATGCTTGTTCGGACAACTTCCGGTGCTGGTAAGTAGGATAGTATATTCTGTAGTACACCATCTGGAAGGTCACTTATTCTATGAGTGGTGCGGGACTTTATATGTTTCCTAGAAGAACCTTGATCTCCACTGAACTGCTGATGGCCTGTAGTTGACATTACACTTACTTCATATGTTTATGCAGAGAAAGTAATTACAAATGTAAAACCAGTGGTACAAAAATAATTATCCTTTTTTTATCACATAGGAGAGCTGGCATCATTGCATTGTAGAGAGAAGATCAATCTTACAAACACCATCACCTCACTTCGGCTACTACTACAATTCGGCTCTATAATGACAAATGTAATTTTAATGTCAGTGGCGGGCATTTTAAAAACCATCACTATTTTGGATGAATCGATAATGTCCGCTACTAAACTACAAAAATAGTGGCAGTCACCTTGTGTCTGCTACTAATTAAGAGGACAAAAATAATGGCGGATAGTATAGTAAAATATTTTAGTGGTGGGCATTGATGATGTTATTTTTCTATTAATAAATTTGAGTCATCCGTAACCGTAGATCAAAAAATAAACAGACTAGATTCACTCTACCTGCTAACCCTATAATATAAAATCACTTCTTCCTCCCTACCACAGCCGCCACCCCTCTTCATTCTCCATCTCTTTCTCTCACGCAGATCCACCTCCACGCGGCGACCGACGACCCCTCCCTCCCCGCGGCGACCGGCGGCCCCCTCCCTCCCCGCGACGGCCGGTGACCCCCTCCCTCCCCGCGGCGACCCCCTCCCTCCCTCCCCACGGCGACCGGTGACCCCCCCCCTCTCTCCTCGTGGCGGTCGGTGGTCCCCCTCCCACCCCGTGGCGACCGGCGGCCCCCTCCCTCCATGTGGCGACTGGCGGCCCCCCTCCCTCCCCATGGCAGCCCAACAGCGGGGATCTGAGTAGCCCTCCCCGCTCCAGATTTGAGGAGCCCTCCCAACAGTGGCCACTTTTTTTTTTTTGGGGGGGGGGGGGAGGGGGGAATATAGCTGCGGTCCTAGGCCGCTACTGTTTTTTTAAGTGAAAAATAGTGGCGGACAAAAAACCGTCACTACGTTTTAATCCCCGTAGTGACATATACTTAGTGGCGGAATTCAGTTCCGCCACTAAGCCTCTTTTGGGCCTGTCGCTGTAGAGCTTTTTTGTAGTAGTGGGGCAGGGTCGTGAGGGGTTGTTTTATTACAGAGGAGAGCTAAACTAAGAAACTCAAACAAAGGAGATGCCTGACCAACACACAGACAACTAAGCTAAGGTAAGCTAACCTAGCCTATCGTCGTGACTTAGACTCAGTATGCACAAGTCGTGCGTGCCCACTATGTACCAAAGTTTGGTGCTTGTCTCTGATGATTGATGCAAGGATAGGTTCCTTACAGAACATAGGAGTTCTAATGCTTTATTATGATCCAAGAGCTCAGGATGATGATAGTGTTCAGTCCCTTCTTCTTCTCTTGGGGATTATCTTGGTTGTTTTCCGCCACCACTCAGCCATTGATTTCTCCTGGTGAGTAGGTACCTGATTCTGCAACTAGGGATAAGAATCCATGACATAAACTCCCATGCGAGGAAAAGTAGTGAGGACATGTTGGGAAAACTCGTCTTCTTGATCACAGAACAGCCAATGGCCCGGTTAAGGCAGTCCTCTCCTAGCGATCCTGTCCGCTCTCCTACATCTATTTATTATTGCTAACAACCACTGGAAGATCTTTCACTTTGCTAGCACCTAGGACAACCATAAATGACGCCATGACTTGAAAGTAATTGCGACGTTGAATAACGCCCGATATAAAGATTTTGAGGTGAACTGATATAATCCATACAATTGCCAAATATGTGTATCAGCATCCTGAGGTGGATTTTCTCGTGTAGTATCCCATAGCTAAAACAAGAGGCCCACCATCAAATACCACCTCTGATGTCATCCGACGTATCATGTTCATTTAAGGCATCTGCTACCTTGTGTTGTTTACGGGTGCGGACTGGAACAGAAGCGACCACCATCGGTGCCAACTCTAGTGAACCCCATGAGCTGAGATTCCATGATGATGGTGGAAAGGTTTGTGATGAATATGTGTGTTCTCAAGACCAGTCCATGACTGGTTAGGGTTTGTCTTCTTAAATATTCATGGGATAAAAATTAAGGCTACATCATTGGAAGGCCAAGCTCATCAGTTTGAGGTTAAGCACCCCCAATCCACGGAGATCCAGAGGTAGCTAAACCTTGTCTCCTGAGATCATACAAGCAGCATGTGATATGTGGAGCTTCATGGTAGAAGTTCACTTCCATGGATTTGCGTTGTTGACTTTAATGATGCATTGGATGCAGCTGAACAATTTGGGGGAGGGGGGGGGGGGGGGGGGGGGGACGCTCGATCTGAGTGGTAGATGGATGGCTTTAGAGATGCAGTTGCAGGCTGTGGATTCCGGGACTTGGGTTTTGTTGGATTACCCTATACTTGGGACAACCAACAGGAAGGTATCCACAACATCAAAGTCCTGCTTGATCAAGGCCTTGCTACCGGGGACTTCCTTGATCTATTCCTGAATACAACTGTCTGGCATGTCCAAACAGCAAAGTCTGGCCATTGCTGCCTTGTTATTGAGTGCCTTGATCCAGGAGATCAGAGGAATAGGAGAGGGAGATCCTTTCCGTATGAGAATATGTGGCGTAGGAATGATTCGTATCATGTCCTCATTCAATCGGCATGGGAAGGAGGTACAGAGGTGGTCGACTTGACAAAACTGCTGACAAAATTAAAACAGATGCAGGGCACACTGATGGAATGGGATACAAATGTCTTCGGGACTGTTCATAAGGGATTGTCGAGACTTCGCAACAATTGGAGCAGTTGCATAGCAGATCCATTGGATGTGGACCAACAAGGAAGGAACGACAAATCATGAGCCAAATTTCACAGCTACTGGCTCGAGTCGAGGTCACAGAAAAATAACATTCAAGACTTGATTGGCTGAAGGAATGGGATCGCAATACTGAACAATTTCAGGCAAAGGCGAAGTCGAACGTGCTAATACCAATCAGGTATGGGTGTTGTGAGCTCCAGACGGGACTATGGTGACACGACAACCTATCATGAGTTATTTCATAGCCCAGGAACAGCACAAATCCGAGATGGACTTACAATATGTACTAGTGAAGGTGAATATATATAGATATTAATTAGAGGCTATGTAGACCTTACACGGTGGAAGAAGTGAATGAGCTCTTGTTATGATGGGCCCAAACAATAGTCCTGGGCCAGATGGCTTTACATCCGACTTCTACCAAACACACTGGGATTTGGTTAGACCAAGTTTTATGAGAGCATGCACGCATTTCTTAAATGAGGATGTTTTTTATGCAAAGGTAAATCTAACCACCATCATCCTATTCCAAAGACTACGAGCCCTTAGGAGATGAAACAATTTTGGTCTATTTCTTTATATAATGTTATCTACAAGATCTGCTCCAAGGTTTTGGCAAACAGGATGCAAGGTCTATTAGATGAAATCATATCTAATGAGCAGAGTACATTTGTACTCGAGAGGTTGATTAGTGACAATGTCCTCACGGCGTATGAATGCACACATTATCTCAAGAGAAAGATGGGGAAGAATGGCGCCTATGCTATTAAGCTTGACATGGCCAAGGCTTATGATCGAGTGGAATGACCTTACTTGGAGGGAGTGATGCTCAAACTGGGCTTTTCATGAGGATATTGTGCATCGGGTAATGAGGTTTGTATCCATGGTCTCCTTCTTGGACATGGTTAACGGAAAATTATCGGAAAGTTTTAGACCGACTAGGGGGGTTCGACAGGGAGATCCCATATCCCCCTATCTCTTTCTTGTGTGCGCTGAAGGCTTTTCTTCTCTATTGAAATCAAGAGGCCCAATGCAATTAGCCCGAGGGGGGGGGGGGGTCCGCGTGAGCGTGCACTCGCCATGGATCTTGTATCTACTCTTTGCGGATGACAACATTGTTTTTCCTAAACCATCGCAGAGGGGGGCCAACCAACTCAATGGAATCTTGAACATTTATCATCAGGGTTCGAGACAACTAGTGAATCAAGAGAAGTGTACGGTATTCTTTAGTGGCACTTGTACTGATGAGATGAAACAAGAGGTACTGCAGACACTTGAGATTGAGAAAGAAGCACTTGCAGAGATATACTTGGGCCTACCAATGGCTCTAGGATGATCTACAAAGGAAGCATTCAAATATATGTCAACCAGAATTAAGGGTCTAGTGGGTAGCTGCGCTGGAAGAGATATTCTTCTATAATCTAAGGCGCAAGCTATACCATCCTAGTTGTTTCTTGATTTTGAAAAAGCACCTAAAAAGCAATGAAATCCGTCATAGCTAATTATTGGTGGGGAAGCTCTGCGGATAATAGACATATGCACTGGATGAGATGGGATCTACTGATAGCCCAAGCTGAAGGGAGGAATGTCATTCATAGAACTGCCTATTTTTAATAAGGGTATGTTAGGAAAAGGGTTGGCGCTTGATCGCTAAACTTGACTCACTGTGTGCTCGTGTGCTCAAAGGAAGATATTACCATGACAACGACTTTTTAACGACAGACAGGAAGAAACATGCAAGCCAAACTTGGCGAGCCATCATGGCCGGTAGAGAAGTATTGTATAAAGGATTGGTGAAAAGAATTGGTGATGGAAGACATACTACCATCTGGTAGGAGAAGTGGATCTGCAACCACCCAACAAGGAGGCCTTTCACCCCGCCTAATGCCAGGGTTAAACATGTCTTAGACTTGTTGTCGTTGAGTGGTGGTTAGAACGAACAACTTATTCAGGATGTGTTCTGTGATTTTGATGTAGAGGCGATATTGTCAACCAATGTCCATGGCCATGGGGATGATTTCTGGGCTTGGTCATATGAGAAACATGGAACATATTCCATGAAATCAACCTATTGACGGCTAGAGGCGAGGTGACCGTAGGTGCATGATCTATCGAATGATCATGACTAGAGATGGATTGAGAAACTAGATGTTCCACCAAAAGTTCATGTCTTCTGGGGCATGTACTTCACAAATTCCTACCTGTCAAACAAGTTTTGCATAGAAGACATGTGGAGAAGATTGAATATTGTGAGGTTTGTGGAGCGATCGAGGAATCAATCAAGCACGTGCTAGTTGACTGTACAATTGCAAGAAATTTCTGGCCATGCACTCAAGAGTTAACAGATGTGAAGTTGTCGAAACTCCATGCGTTGACATAGCCGAAAGATCTCCTTCAAGAAGATATCTGCCCATCGAGGAATGCTATGGTCATATTATGCGGTATGAAGAGCTTATGGATTAACAGGAACAAATGTAGGCATGGTGAGGCCTAGCTTCATCTCCATCAAGTGGTCCAGTGGGTTTGTGCTACATCATTCAAGTAGTGGCATATTCTTCACCCAGCAAAAAATCAATTGATGAAGCATACCCAAACTTGGACTCGACTGGGACCTGGATGCTTCCAATGTAACACTGATGGGGGGGGGGGGGGTTCAATTTAGAAGAGAGATCTGAGAAAATTAGTGCAATTCTCAGGGACCATAGTGGTTGCTTCAAGGTAGTGAAGGCGAAGTGATTTGATCGGGCTATCGATACCCTGATGGTGGAAGCAATGGCATGCCATGTGTGGATGGCCCAGGAACAAGTACACCATACTATGTCTTGAGACTAACTGTTTTGAAGATGGTTAACCTATGGAGGTAGCTGGATGAGCAGGGATCCGTTGTGACCTTACTCCTATGTGATGTCAAGTCTATGTGTAGTTGCTTTTCTGAGTTTTCCTTTGTACATGCCCCTAGATCTTGTAATAAGGCAGCTCATGAATGTGCTACACTAGTCTCTAGAGAGAACTCATTGGTGGAGTGGCATATAAATCCACCAATAGCTCTCAAGGATCTACGAGACCAATAGTGTAACATTGTTTCCCTGAATTAATGAAGCTCTGTTATCCTAAAAAAACAAAAGAGACCAAACAAGCACCGCTATTCACATGCTCTCTCCCTTCCAAACATAGGCTTTTTTTGTATCTTGTTGATGATTCACATAAATCACTTAGGCGCATTGATAGCTACCAAGACATAAGGAGGAATAGCCAAGAGAATGAAACAAACCCATGTTATATGTCCTACTATGTTCATGAGAGATGCATCCCAACCAAAAAAAATTGTTACTAGTTAATTTTCTTAATCCACTTGAGAAGTTCTTCTTTTTCAATTTTCTTGTTTGAAACTGGCAAACCCAAGTATGTGCATGGGAATTCTACTGATGAGCTCACCACCTCTATTTGTGTTGGCCCACATCGAATCGATATGACAATGTCTTTGTAGATTTAATTGGAGACTTGAATTCTTACCAAATATGTCTAAGATGCTCATAGTGAAGGTCATATCTACCTCTTCTGGCCGGATGAAAAGAACAACCTTGTCAGCATAAAGCGAGATGCGATGATACCGGTTCCCTCTAGCAAAAGGTTTTAGCAGATCCAATTCTCTAGCCTTGATGAATAAGCTATTTAGCCCGTCCTCTATTAGGATGAAAAGAATTGAGAGAGGGTATCTCCTTGACACAGTCCTCTTTTGTGTCTGATCTCCTGTCTAGGCTCACTATTTAGAAGAACCCAAGTTGAAATTGTGGTAAGCAAGTTGGAAAGTAGGTTGTACCAAACTTCACCAAAACCTTGATGTGTAAGTGAAGAAAGGACCAAGATACTGAATGGAAGGCTTTAGAGATACCTAGTTTCAAAGATAGGCTCAACATCTATTGATGTTGAAGAATCTTAATTGTGTGTTGTCAAACATGTATTTATCATGAATACAACACCCTTGGACAAAAGTACATTGATTAGTAGCTACCAAGTTCTATAGCAAAGGAGCCAAATGGTTTGCCATGATTTTAGCTACTAGCTTTGCAAAGCTATGGAAGGGACTTATTGGACGAGCATCCTTGGGATACACAACCTCAGCCTTTAAGGGGATAAGGGTGAGGTATATGGAGTTATGGAGTCATAATTTCTTTCAATCTCCCCTATGCAAACACCATGATAGCTGCCATAAAGGATGGTGCAGTTTCGTCTTGAATCAGCAAACATGCTATTCACTATAGAGCTTCTATGGACGAGATGGTGATCATAATTTTGAACTTGGTCTTTCTAGGCACACACAGCTACAGAAGCAATCACATCAAATTGCATCATTATGGGGGAGGCCACGGAAGGGGCTTCATAAACGTCGATCTTGGTGTCAACATTTGGGGAGAGCCAACACAACATTTTGTGTCATCTGAGGAAGTCAAAGTGACTACAATCGCTTTGATCTCTAGGACAATGGTCCACTCATCAATGCTTAGCATGCCCGCAGCCCTCAACTCAAACGGTGAGTCACCAGCTCCTACAATGGTGGAAACATGGCACGTGTTGGAGGCAGTGGGCTTGACTTTGTAAAGGCCTCAGTGATTTATCTGAGAAAATAAGCACCATAGCAGCAACAGAAGATCCTCATGATTTGGAAAATGAGCTCATTGTCATTGATGACTCCTTAGGTGATCATTATCTTCTTGATTAGGAGATGATGGAGACATAGAATTCCTAGTTGGATGCACAGTAATCTTCACGAGATAAAATTAGACCATGCTTAACTAGTGGACTTTTGATGACGATGATTAGTGGTTCCGTGAGAACCAATTCACGCTCCGCTGGTATCTCCTCTGGCAAGAAACACCAGGCAGAGCATCTGAACCATGAGTAATCTTCTGTGTTGCAGGTGAATGTATGAACCACCTCAATCCAATCATAGGGATTAAACTTATTCTCCACCATAGACACCTCCCAAACAAGAGACAGGATGTGGCATAGCTCAATATTGATCAAAGAGGGTCAAACAACACTAGAGCCAAAAGCTTGATATGTCCACATCGATGGTAGAAACTCAAGTGGCTGGGTCAAACAAAACTAGAGTCAAATAACATATGTGGAAGGGTCAAACAACAACCTTAGACATATTGAACCCTCATCAATGTGGTAGAAACTCTACTGGCCAAATTGATTCCTCAAGCTTCATTTTCCACAAACAGGACATGACACACTTTGACCAGCATCATAGAGGTTGAGAGAAACGTTGTCAAGGTTGATTTTTATTGCTATCACCTCCACCGCATCTTTGACAAAAATTGTTGGTCCAATGGAAGTGATGATCACAGCACTTCGTAGTTGGCCTCCACGCAGACAAAATGGTTCAACCAGTTATTGACACAGGGACATGCATATTGGTCGAAGGAGCACTCAACATCGGATCCAAAGAATTTGGCAAGGTATCCCTATCATTTCTCAAATTACCCACCTATATCTGACCAATACTCTCTGTTGGATAGCATCGCAAGTAATGTCGATGAAGATAGTACACACTCCACTCTCAACCTACTTGTGATCCAGCAAAGCAGGAGTAATGTCATTGTCTGGCACCTAAGACCGAGGCTGCTAGCGTGATCTGCCGCCACACCAAGATGTGCCGCTCACCAACCTACCCTGTGGCCCGCTAACTGATAACACCGCCACACGTGCAAGAGTAGGAGTGGTGGGCTAGAGCATGATATTAGAAACACCTCATAGAAAAATCACATTGGGCAGCATGATGCAAATGGGAGAAACAATTGAATCACCTTCCTCGGAGATCCTTAGGGCCCATACATTGAGGACAATGCAACCGCTGCCAACAAGATGAAATGGGCCACAACCGTCACCTAGACGTCAGCATTAGGGCCAGGCTTCACTTGAATAGGTGTGTAGATTTCAAAGCTGAGAAGGATGCATGGGTTGGGCTTATCAACTATTGGCGGAGAAGGCTTCTATGCACCAGCAACACTACCACACCTCAGATGGTATCCGATGGCTTTAACTCAGGCCCACTAGACGAGGCAGACCTAGGCTAGAGTCAATCCACCAGAGTTCCTTTGAATGATGAGTTGGATGGAAGGGCTTTGTGAGAGGGGACAAGGAGGATGTGGAACCAAGCGCACTGCAAGAGAGGTTAGTTGTGGGGGCTGATAATGTGGCATGTGGAAACCGGTTCCGTGGTGGAGGCCAGCGGTGGGTTCCACCTAAATGAATTCATTCTTTCATTAACTAGGTAATAGCAACATGTCCATACCAAAATAACTATCATTAGAACTATCTATCTTAAAAGTTGATTAAGCTATGAACAATGAGTAATTAAGTACCAGATGAAGCTTCCTTATCGCTGGATTGTCTCTTGTGAACAAGTTTTCCATTTTCTGAAACAGACACCATTGATGACATATTTGGTCTTAGCAAGACAGTTCTCCTCCTCTGTAACATTTAAAAATAAGAAGTTCCTCAAAACTTGCCATGATGTATTTGCGTTCATAAAGAAAAGAATTTAAAGAAAAGAGTTTGACATAGTGCCAACTGCCAAAATACAAACATATCAATTGTTGAATAGAAAAATGATATAATTCTGCTGATAGATCATATGCTTTAGAGGCTATAGAAAATCATTGTGATATACTGACATTCTTCAAGTACAAAGCAACCCTTACAAAAGAAAAACGCCGAATATGAGTTTACATATCAGTAAATGGATACTCACAATTTTATTGGACCTAGAAGCTCCCTCACACAACTCATGAATTTGCCTACTAGAAATCCCATTGTTGGGTAGAAAAAATGTATAGCAATCAAAGAATTACAAAAAAAATTGTGGCCCTAAATTATTGATTTATGAAGTACATTCAGGTCAAAAGGGTTATAAAAAAAACTTAAAATGAACATGCCATATAGCACCATGTCATCCTTTCATCCCCGCTCCCCCCACTACACGTCCACCCACCCACCGAATTCCCACCACCACCACTACACGTCCACCCACCCACCGAATTCCTGAGACCGCGTTGCAGATCTATATTTGCCAAAGCACCAAGCCCTAGATAATGAAGATGGTCATGTGGTCATTCAGGAACACCATCATCACCAGCCACATCCACCTTTATCTCCTCTCTAGGTTGTGCCATCGCGTTGTAGGGGTGTGGTGTTATCAACCTCAAAAGATCTAAGATCCAAAATCAAGAACCCTAAAAACTAAAATTCAAAACTATATGACACTAACCTCATAAACTTCAAATATGTCTAGAATACCAGGCCGTTCGAATCATATAGCTGCAAGAGATTTCATAAGAAGATTTGCTGCCAGTGGAACATTGAAGAAAACCCTATGAATGAAAGGGTGAAACAAAAAGATGCATAAATCTTGTTAGATCGAAGATCCATATTTAACAAACCCTAAAAACAAAAAATAAAAATTGTATGGCACTAACCTCACATGCTTCAGATCCGTCTAGCATGTCAGGTCAAAGCAAATCATAGATGCAAGAGGATTCATCACAAGAGTCGCCACCTTTGGAAACATTCAAGAAGGGAATACTACAAATGGAAGGGGAAAGTGAGAAGGAGAGAGAGAGGGAGAGGAAAGAAGGAGGACGCAATGTATTAAATAGTAGTGGAGCCCACATGGAAGGTACAATCACATGAATTCCCCGTGTTGTCTGATGTAATACGAAGTTGGAATGATTCAATGATGCTGAAGTAGATTCGCCTATGATAAGTTACAATGCCAAAAATACTTCACATACCATGCCTGGACCTAAAACCTCTCCAAAAAGTTTGATGCTTACATATTTTTGTTGCGGTCATCTTGCGAGTGAGAGAATAAATAAGTTTTTTTATATACTATAAATAGAAGAGGACTCCACGCCTACCATTATTTTCACTTCAAAAGGAAATTTGGGTATAAAATTTTCTCGCTTGTTTTCAACTAAATAGGAGAGGACTCCGCCACTACTACCATTATTTCTCGCTTGAAAACGAAGTCCACGTACAAAGTTAGTTTAGGAAAGAATGTGAAACTCCAATTAGGAACTGTAAATAGATCATCAAACTCTAACTTGAATGATGAATAATCATTACAAATTCATCTATTGAAATTGTCCTACCACCTAAGAATTATGAACTCATTTCTAATTATGGAGATTCTAATATCTATGGTTCCAAATTCACCAAATGATCATCATCATAGTTTTTGCAATGCCTAGCATTATTGCCATGCCTACTCTATCAAGTTCAATAAAGAGAGAAATGAAAGCCAACAAAAATATGAACCCACATCAAAAGTGTTGCCATGTAGCATAGAAATGTACCATTCTATCTTATTTGGAGCATTGGCAAATTAAACAAGAACTTTTTGGCCTGCTATGTTCTATCTTAAGAGAAGTGCTCCGCTAGAGCCTTTTCTAAAAGTAGCATGAATCCCAAAGCATCTAACTTAATTGATAACAATTTTTAATTTTCTTAATCACATAGCCCGCCCCGAACCAAATCCAGTCCAGGTTGATGTGGTAAAGTGAGATCAAACAGTTTCTTCATCGCCCACTTGGTCATTACCTATCAGTCTATGACGTCAAAGATGTCTGTCACCAGCCAACGAGGCGTGAAGTCCGACGACTGGTCCATTAGCTGGCGGCAGCGCTCGAAGACTATAGAGCAACTTCCTGCTCTGTGGAGGTAGTACGATCCGTCACCCAGCTTACTACTCGAAGACTGTATTGTAAGGTTCATGATCATTGAGGTTTCCCAAAGGTATGAATGTTTTGGTGATGAATGACAAACACGAAATGTGACTAATATCTATACGAGTGTTGTACGTGTAGGAAACCTTATCCACCTTATGATGATTGTTGATGGTTGCCTTGGTGGATCATAACAATGACCTCTATCATGGAGGATTGATGAGTTTGATGGAGTCCAAGGGTTCATAAAGATCGAACAAGACTAAGGACGAGCTAGGAGCAAGTGTTTGGAATACTTGTCTACTTGTTAGGACTTGTGTCCATAGGAAAAACCGGACTATCAAAGGGGTCTAGATCATGTCTTTTAGGTCACACTAGTTGGTGATATGCATGGATGCTCAGTAAAATCACATGCACTAGATGACAGTGGAGAAGCCAATGAGTTGTTGGAAGAAGCCGGGAAACAAAGTCACACGAGGGCAATGAGTTTTAGCTTCTGAACAGAGTGACCGGACAGAAGGGTCTGGAGAGACCGGATTATACGGTCATCAGAGGATCAGAGAGGTGGACTACGAGGAATCTGTTGCATGAAGGCCCATAGAGACCGGACAGTCCGGTCTGTGTGGATGGGAGCAAAAACAGAGAGGAGCAGTTTTGAATGCCCTCTGGAATGACCGAGGATTGAAGAGACCGAAGGATCCGGTCTACTGATCGAACGGTCCGTTCAGTGCGGAGATCAACAAGGGATAGAGGTGCAATGGCTCTGGAGGAACCGTCCAGAAGTGACCGGGCGGTCCTGTCAAGCAGTGACCGGATTGTACGGTCTGTACGTACAGAAAGCTGATTTCATGGAGCAATGACTAGTTTGAGGTCGGAAGCCTATATAAACTCGTTGTTGAGGTCTTGGAGAACTCACTTGGCCATTGAAATTGCTGGGAGCATCAATAGAGAGCCAAGAGAAAAAGAGAGGAGCACTAGGAGAGGATATTGGATATCTTTGAGAGTGCTAGCGAGAGTAACTTGGGCATATATCCACATCTAAGGCTAGATTGTCCTTGAGTATGGGATCTAGACTGTTACTCTTGGTCTATGGTGAGACCTAGACTGGTTAGGTGTCAATGATCGAGCCTATTATGATTGGTTATGAAGGCCGTCACACGTTTGTACACGGTTTGATCCCGCCGTTGAAAGAAGCATCGATAGTGAGCGCACGTGTTGGCTCGGGGAGTCCGACAAGTTTTTGAGGGAGGCAAGCTTGTGCCTTGGTGGCAGCGGTGTCGCAACCGTGTCTTCGCTCCGGGAGTGATTGCGGGCTCGTGTGCGAGAACTCCACTTGGTGACGGGAGGGAGCAGTACTCCAACGGGAGTGATCCAACGAGGAGTAGGGGAAGGCAATATTCTTCCGAGACCTCGGAAAAAAAAATCATAAGTCATCTCTTACTCTACTCCTTACTATGATGATTTACCTTTCACATTTACGTATTGTGCTATTCATGCTAGTGTGCTTACCTTGCACGTGTTGATTAACTTGTAGACTTGCATGATTAGGCTCTTTATTTGCTAGTAGTGTTTAGTCTCCGAAATTGATCACTAGCATATATAGGAGTTGCTTTGCCTTGATTGATCACCCTTGTATGTATTGTGCTACTCATGCTTGTATGCTTTAGTTCATTATCCTATAAAAAGCTTTACATGAGTAGGCTCCTTTGCTAGTATGCTTCCGCGTGTTTTTGCTTACTAGCTATCATAAGAGTTGTTTTACCTTGTATGTGATCCACTAATATGCTTGTTGTTTCTTTCATAAGACTATTATCATGATCACCACTAGAATTGCTATAGAAATTATTTAAATGATCGGTTTTAGGAATTAATAAATTTGGTACATATAACGAGTTTATGATTCATTCCCTCTCAATCACTCGGTTCTTTCCGCATCATTAGCGCACGTCGTCCGTCACCACTTCGACGCGATCCAATTTGTATATTGTGTTCTTCTTGCTAGAAGTTCCGACACTGCTTGTCAAGGTGTTTGTTCTTGTCGAAGATGTCGTACACGCGGCCGCCCCTGGTCTTCGTCGCCGATGCCGCCGAGTAGGGAGTCGTTTCTTCTCCATGTCTCTCTTCCGCAATGAAGGACAATGACTAATCGGTTCGATCTGAATTGCCAGTTGGGGATGATCTGAGTTTTGGGTTGGGGCTGGGCTAGGCGGGCCAGAGATTAGGGGAAAAGAGATTATTAATATGACCAGCTGCTTTGAGATTCGTGCTACTTTTAAGAAAAAGCTTCACGGAAGCATTTCTCCTATCTTAATCAAAAGGCAAAATCTTGTTTTCCCCCTTTCATCTAGCTAGCCGCTCCTAATTCCACCGAAGTTGCGCTCTAGCATCGACATCACTAAAATGGAAAAAATCCAGCTCCCAATGTCAAATTGAGATAAAACAAATCAGTCATTTTACTACAAAGATGGGCCTGCTTTAGAGCAGCATACCTGTAGCTGTTGGCTTAAGTGGATTATTGTGGCATTTGCTTATGGTGTGTTCGTTTCCTGCACTCTAATTTTTAGATTCGTTCCATCGAATATTGAAATATTATATAAAACTACTAAATATAGATTACTGATAAAATCTAGTCCATAACTCACTCACTAAATGACAAGACGAATCTATTAAAACTAATTATGTCATGATTGGATAATGTGATGCTACAGTAAACATCTCCTAATAACAATTTAATTAAGTTTAATAGATATTAGCATCCAACTGTGTAATTAGTTTTATATTTAATTAATATATTTAACATTCGAAGGATTGATGTAACAGCATTAAAATTTAGATTAAAAAACGAACACACCCTAAGGTGACGACAGTACATCATGTTCCCATTTCAGAGGATCCTTCATGATATCTTATATCTGAATATCTGAATGGACTGTGGTCTTCAGCTAAATGCCGGAAAACTGTTTCTTCATACAGCCAATCTAGAATGAATACTGTTGAAAAAATTGTTTCAAAGTCTTGCTAGCTACTGCCCTGTTCTAGTTGGTGTAACTGTATTGTCACCAGTTCTCACATATAAAAGGACTTTTCATTCTCGCATATCAATCTGCCCGCGGAAAGATACAACGATAATTATTTATTTGTCATATAGAATTTGAAAACCTTTTTTATTCGGGAATGATATACGCTACTATGTTTAATCATTTTTTAGTTTAATCATTTTTCGAATTGTTCAATGAGATCGTTCTTTCTCCATTTCTGATAGTAATAGGTTCGTCATTTTATTTCAAAAAAAAATAGTTAGGGTGTTTTTCATTGGTACTAAAGTTGAGCATATAGGAATAATAGCCTATCAAAAGTTTGGAACGGAATCTACAGTCGCTGGAATAAATCACAAACAATTTTACTCAAATGACAAGCAGAACCTTTTATCACACAAACGAAACAAGGAGTTCATACACATCTTGTGACAGTACATCGATTGCTTTGCAATAATCTGATTTCTTTTCCCGTTCCAGAAGTCGGTCAGACGAACCTAAGCAAGCAACAAGCAGGAATGCTTCAGGAGAACCTAAGTAAACCAAACTAAATGACCCCAGCTTTGAGCTGCAGCGGGAGCGGCGTCGGAGGAGCATCAGAGCGCAGCTTGTCGGCGTGGCGCTTCACGTTGTCCCTGAGCTTCAGGAGCGCCCTGTTGAACTCGGGCAGCTCCGCCTCTCCGAGCTGCCCCACGTCGGCCTCCCACCACTGCTTGTCCGCCGGCACGGCCTGCAGCACCTTCTTCTCGACGGCGGCCATCCGCGCCTCCTCCTTGGCCACGAGCGCCCTGGTCTCCTCCACCTGCCGCAGCTTCGCCTCCACGGCCGCCCGCTCCATTTCGTCGTCGTCCAGGTACGGCTCGTCCACGCCGGGGAGGCGGCGGAGGACGCTGTCCACCGAGGGGCTGCCGAACGCGGACACCTTGCCGGCTTGGGAGAAGATGATGGCGGCGACGTGGGCGCCGCAGAGCAGGGCGGCCTCGCTGGCCTTCTTGAAGAAGCCGGACTTGCGCTTCGATTCGGTGACCTGGCGCTTGCCCTTGTCCTTGATGGGCTCGATCACGATGCGCTGCCGCCCCTTGCTCGGCGGCCTCCCATTGCTCGGTGACTTCCCCATCGGCTTGGCTGTGACCATGCCTGACGCGATGCTCTGCTTCTTTTCTTCTTCGTCTTCCTCGCCTCAGACCAGAAGCTGGCTCTTTTTCTCAGCAAAAGAACAAGATGCGATGGATCGATACAGGTGAGGCCGGAGTTTAAGTAGAAGAAGCACTTTGGTGCGGCGAGGAGAGGCGGCGGAGGGCCGCTCCGCATCCGAGACGGAAAGGTCGGGTTTTTATTTCAGGGAAGACGCCGCCGGCCGCCGGCCGATTTCCTCCGTCATTAATGGAGGGGTCTCGTCATTAATGGAAGGAAATCGCCGCTGCGGCGATCCGATTGAGAGAGGAGCCGTGGAGAGGGAGTGAGCTGGAAACAGGGGACCGGACTTCCCCTGTTTTAAATTATTTCCTTCCAAAAACATGGATACGTATTTGCCTCTTTCCAAAATTGGCCTCTGATCACTAGTCCGTATTTCTTTCCAAGAGTTGCTTAATTTATTAGAGCCTATATTCCCAGGCATATCTGATATTGATCAGATTTGTAGAATAATTGGTGTCCTGGGCAATATCAAAGAGGAAACCCTTTCTAGGCCGTTCGAATTTATCAGATTATAATAAAAAAATTCTTTAATATAAGGTTGACGTCTTGAAGCAAGTTTGTAAAAACCCTTTCTAGGCTGTTTAAATTTATCAGATTAAAACAAAAATTTCTTTAATATAAGGTTGACAAGCTAACAGGTCTTGAAGTAAGTTTGCGAAACCCTTTCTAGGCTGTTTAAATTTACCAGATCATAACAAAAAAATTCTTTAATATAAGGTTGACATCTTGAAGCAAGTTTGCGAAACCCTTTCTAGGATGTTTAAATTTACTAGATTATAACAAAATTTTCTTTAATATAAGGTTGACAAGCTGACAGGTCTTGAAGCAAGTTTGACCAATATATCTGCTTCTGAGGTTAGTATCCTAAAACAACTTCTTTGCTATGACCCAGCAAACTACCTACATCATTTTTCTCAGGCCCAAATATCATTATATGGGAACCCACCATCAGTATATCTAGATTGAAGTAGAATCGCTGCTAGGTTGCCAGGTGAATCTTAGGCAGAGATCAATGTTTGGCCCATGTTGTATGGACTGTTAAGAGATTGTTTACATATTAGAGTATTCATGATTATGAGAATTTTTTGTGCAATAAAACAGCTTTATGTATGTCTAGATTTCAGGTGACTAAAATTTTGCTGATGTTTCAGTCACTTTTGCCGGTCAATCGATATTGATCCAGCCGCTAAAAATTTTTGTTCATTTGTTCTCTAAAATAATAAAAAAGTTTCACCTAGAAACTAATCCTACAATTTTATTGTTTCTTCCGTTCATTTTCATTGTTCCTGAGATATATTTTCATTGTTCCACAAATTTAACTGAACCAAATGTAAAATTTCAGTTAACTGAAAACTAGTAAATATGATAATAAAAGTAGTTGAATCAGAGAATGTATGTTGATATGGAAACTGGCAGAATTGTCAGAACCCGAACAACATTGTTTATTTATAGCTTGGTCACAGACTCACAGTGGGAGTGAAACATGCTCTTTCACTCATGCATGATATAAAAAATATATACTTGCGAGAGGTTGCCCCTTTTATCTATGGATACGAATACCAAAAATACTTGCGAGAGGTTGTCCGTTTTATCTATGGATACGAACATCATTCTTTTAACCTAGATGTCTGGTTTCTTAAGCCAAAAAACTAAATTTTATGAACAGTCCTTTGAAAAAACTAGATTTATAAATGCTTAATTCACGAGGTACAGAACATTGAACGGTGAAGTACAGAATAACAATTCTCAGGTAAGCTGTGTAATTTCATAATTTAGGCCTTTCAAGACCTGCAACCAAAATTGGGGCATCAACTGAATATTCAGTACGTACCTCCAATTTGTACAACAGTGCAACTCCATATTCATCCTATTGTATCTTGATCGAAAGTTTCCCTCTTGTGTAATTAAAATAACATTTCAATGTCAAACAATTCAGAGGTGCGTTTTGTTACAATAGTTTGTGCTTTTAACACTTGAAATTATGATGTGTCAAAGGACTGGTGAGATCATACAGAAAACCAACTGGAACAGAACAAGCCACGAGATCGTATAAAGCATCAAAGACTGGTGAGAAATCCTCCAATTCAGTGGTGCGTTAAATAACCTTCCATTCAGAAGCAATTAGTACATCGTCTTGCGACAGGCCTTAATACGAATCGAGAAAAAGATCCTGCTTTGCTAATTTACTTTCGGGGACTAATCACACTAATCTAGCTAAAGGATCCTACTCCAGTAATTTTCACGAACAAAAAAATGCAGCTTTGAACGACGGCAGAGCGGCCTCCACTACTGCAGCAGCAGCAGCGGAGTCGGCGAAGGAGCAGCAGCAGCATCAGAGCTCAGCTTGTCGACGTGGCGCTGCACGTTGTCCCTGAGCCGCTGGAGCGCCCTTGCGAACTCCGGCAGCTCCGCCACGCCGAGCTGCTCCACGTCCGCCTCCCACCAGAACAGCCTGCCCCCCTTGGCCTGCATCACCTTCTCCCCAATGGCATTCATCCGCGCCTGCTCGGCCTCCACGCGCGCCTTGGTCTCCTCCGCCTGCCGCAGCGTCGACTCCACCGCCCAGCGGCAGGCGGCGTCGTCGTCCTCGTCCTCGTCGTAGAGGAGCCGAACGCCTTCCTCGCCGGGGAGCGGGTCGCAGGCGCGGAGCACGACGTCGACGGAGGGGTTGCCGATCGCGAACGCCTTGCCTCCCTCGGAGAAGACGACGACGGCGACGTGCGCGCCGCAGAGCTGGGAGACCTCGCTGGCCTTCTTGAAGACCCCCGTGCGGCGCTTGGAGAAGGCCACCTGCCGTTTGGCCTTGTCTTCGATGTAGCGGATCTCGATGCGCTGCCGCCCCTTGCTCGGTAGCCTCCCCGCCGTCGTCTTGGCTGTCCCCATGCCGAAGCAATGCTCTGCTTCTTCTTCGTCTACTTTGCCTGAGAAGTGAGAAGCTCTCTCTTTCTCTCTTAAGCTAGCAAGAAGTTGTGATGGGTCGATGCCGGTCGGGCCGGAGTTTAAGTAGAAGAAACACTTCGGTGCGGCGGCGAGAGGCGGCGGAGGCCCGGTCCGCATCCGAGACGGGAAAGATCGTGCTTTTATTGCTCCGTCACCAATGGAGGGGTCTCGTTAAGGAAGGAAATCGCCGCTGCGGTGATATGATTGAGCGAGGAGCTGCGGAGCGGGAGTGAGCTGGAAACAGGGACGACGAGACTTTCCCTGTTTTTGAATATTTCCTTCCTTAATTAAAAGGCGGGTACTATTTTCCCCCTTTCCAAGATTTCTCCTGTCAAAACAAAACCGAGTTCCCGGGTCGGTTGGTTAGGACCAGATGCGGTAAATCTTTATTTCCTATTTCTGCAGTATTTCGAAATGGTCCCCAAATAGTACAAAATAGTGTATCCTCGAATGAAAATGTGGAAGACTCCAGAGAAAATGCAAAATGTAGAAGACTGCCAAAACATACCGACTTTATAAATAAACTGATTCCATCAATTCAAGTATCCTCTCACAGCAAATGTACATGTTCATAGAAACATTATGTGTCAACACGTGCATGTGTGATGATAAAGCTTATGGGGACGATTGATGGCCCCTTTTCAACATTAGACTTGTCTCGGAATTTATACAAGCCAAAAAATTCTTATCGGACAAGTTATTTTACAGCAGTGTACACACAGCTCAGTGGACCACGTTCGGTAATGGGATCGTTGCACAAGCGGTGCATATATATACATCAGAACTTAAGCACCTTGATGCTAAATGTTCAGCAACTGCTTGCTGCCTGTCTCGTAATTACAACCTAAAACTATCCTTTGCACGCACGCGCGTAGTTTTTTAAGGCACATGTACACCCGAATGACTCCTGAACCAAATGTACACCCGCTGCCGACGTTTCCCGTGATGCATACGGTACAATAAGTAACTCCGTCAGAAAACCATCAAAAGCCTGCAAAGTAGTAGAGGAGCAACAAGCAATCGGTGCTAACTAACTTGTCATTAAGGTTAGGATTGTAATAGCCAGTAGAGCCATTCTCATGTTTTTTATTACTGACTTATTTCTACTTTATTTTTGAACTAAGAAAGTTATCCTAACGACATCAATTAAGAACCAGACAGAGTAACATATTTACACTTCGAAAGAAGTAAGCCGAAACTAAACCTTAGGTTGGTGGAGAAAAATCCAAACCATGTCAGCCACTCAATGTATATTGGGCTCCCAATCAGCCACCAAAGACGTGTATCACGAATTCATGCATATCATGAATTCAAGCAAATCACTCATCCGAAGCATACTTCACTTGTGAAGCCAATGGTGCTGACAGAATAGGCCCATCCTGATTCCTGCACTCCGTGTAAACAGTAATCCTGTAACATTAGAGCAGTATTGGATTAAGTTTTTTAGTTACAGTAGTCAGTGGATGAGGAATCCCATCCGTGCACTGTTTCCATCAACAAGAAAATACTTTGTCAATCAAGGAACAGGAAGGTAACTCACATGAATATGAGTGCAACATGACAGCATTGGTCAAAATCTTTCAGCCATTAGGATCATACATTAGTCAAGGCGTGCAGCTGTCTTTCAGAACTCCAAAGCTACTCTATAGACAACCATGAAACAATGGTAAGGCGGAATCACAACTGAAACGTACCCAGCTCCTGGCCATGCCTTGTAAGTTTAATGGTCTTTCCACCAACCCAATGTAGGCGGTATGAAAGGTCAAGATTATGAAGCAATAGCTTCAAATTATCAGCCTCGTCTAGCTCTTTTGTCTTTTTCTGTAAAGCCAAGAAGACCAGAACCAAAAACATCATATACAGAGTAACAGTTATACAAAGTATCTTTTAAAAAGCAAGAATGAGAACTACATACTGATATACAACTTTCAGAAGACATGAACATTACCATGCTCGATACAACAAACAACTTAAGATAATTATTTAATTTCAACGGACCAGATAGAACAGAAACAATATATCCTTCCAGAAGTCTGTTACAACATATCGATTTCTATCAGCTTCCAGAGTGAGTGTAAACAACTATGGATAATATGGATGTGTGATACTGCCAGTTTCTTTCCCCACTAAAAATTAGTTGTACCCCAAAATTTGGTTAGTTCAATTTTTTTTTGGAGTATTTTACATCCTCCCCTTGAAATGCCTTCCAGGGAAGGAACTTGAAATGCCTTCCATCAACTGATGGAGAAATACGACCGACCGTTACATACAATCACACCGTGTGAAAGAATCCACTACAGCCTCCCTTGACAACCTCATACGGTCTCCCTTTCTTATTTAGCTTTTGTTCTCGCTACTTGTTCCCTCTTCTCCTCTCACTTGTACAGCGTAAATTATTTCTGTTTTGTCTTATTTATATCATTTAACAAAATATCACAGAAGGGGCCTCTCTTGCTATATTTCCCTAAAAAAGCGACTAGAAATGTCAGCAATTTGGGGTCGTCCTAATTTAAAATTTCACAGCCTAGAAATTCCCTTCCCCAGACCCCGCAATGTGTGGGAGCTTTCAGCACTAGGTACACACAAGCAAAGAGCTTGCTAAAACTACCTTATTAGGTTACTCTCAAGTCTTCATAAGAGTATCAATCGAACATTTGAAACAACAGCATTAAAAGCAGCACATATCCTCCCAAGTGAGCTAATAACTTGTGTGAATAAACCGAATTAAGATCTATTGAGCCAAAGCAGAAGTAGGCCACAACAAAAGCTGGCCAACCCTGCCTACCAAGCCTCATCAGACCTGCAGGGTTTCATGGCCATTCATTTCCATCCCACCAGTTTTGTGACCAAGAGGACACTTCACCACCATCCCCTGTATTCACCATCCTCACCATGCCCTCTAGGGGAACCAGCACTCTCTTTCCTTTTTTAACATACGTACTGTTAGTACTCTATTTCCTTCAGGCCGTCTAATACTACTCCACGTGCAATCTTACAGTTACAAGGTCACTTGGATGCCAGGGCAACATAGTGATGCAACGATAAAAATGCAAGTGTGGTAAGTGAAATTGAAGAAAACTGTAGCTGGTGAAAATATAAATCTAAGACCACCGGTGAGACTTAAAATGACATAATAGAAATTCTTAATAACATAGTTGCACTAATCATCATAATGTAATAATAATGAAGAAAACGATGGTATACATACCTCTGAATTCCCTTGTTTATCATGTAAAATGCTAGAAATAATACTTAGACGAGCAGAGTTCGGTGAAAATCCTTCCCATGGAGGAACATAGATAAGCTTTGTACATTGGATAGGAGTAAGGCTTCTGCTGAGCCTCTCCCACCAGGCACTACCTAGCGACCACCATCTTATCATCAATCCATTTTCAGAGAAGGCGACCAGACCCTAGCAAAATGAAAAATAAAAGAAAAAGTTTTACGTCAAATCACAAGCTTAGTCGGATATACTGTGTGTTGTGACCATAGTCATTGATGAATTGTGAAGTTGAACCTTATTAACCTTGTTCACAGATATATTATCAGCAGTATACTACCTGTCTCAAAATATAAGGGACTCTTGTACATGCTCCCTTGTCCAGGTGCATAGTTAGAATCCCTTATATTTTGGGACAGAGGCAATAGTATGTATGACAATGCTGTGAGTATAAAAATTAACTGAAACATACTATCCTAACTTTTGTGAATATAAGTACAATTAGCAGTAAAATGGTATCTTATCAACTTTGAAAGTCAAATATATCATTCCCATTTTGCAAAGATCTTTTCGACCATCAGCCAACCTTGCACCATAAGTTACAAAGTGTGATTCAGCTATCAGTTTGCATTTGGGGGACTGCTGGCATCTTACAGTTTATCCAGTTCACAACATATTATGGAAGGAAAGTCCTGCCTCAGATAATTACGTATGCCACCAACAGAGGGTGAGTTAGTTGACCTATTTTGTTAAACGTCTACCCAATCTCTAGCCATATCACAACCAGGACCAAAATTGGTGCCACATCACAATATCTACACTGTAGTTTAATACGTAACAACAAGCACGAATCAGAAATGAAGTAGCTCAACGAAGTATATGATCACTACTACTGCTTGCACAATATAACAGGTTTTGAATTTGGCTAGTCTCAAACACAATTTTGCCATTAGTAGTAACATGTTCAATGAGTACAAGAACATGGAGAATGCACATTTGCAGTTTTTATGCAAATGCAAATAAATACTTGAACATTATTGGTAGCCAAAGTTTACGAAAGTTGACTATACAAAAACCATGGCTACGTCAGGTTATGTCAGAGGCATGAGATGGCATTTGGATAACTGAAATGAAAGTGCCTCAAAAAATTATGAAATGACCGTAACCTACAATGAGTCATATGAACTGAACAGTATAGAAGGATAGGCGTAAACTTAAACAGCACACTTTAAAATCATCTTATTGATTTTATTTAAAGAATTCAGCAGTTCATTAGTTGGAATTTCAAACCTCTCCATCTGGTGAGAAACTTAGGGCTGATATCAGTATGGTTGATGTTGTGTTTGGTGATCCTGCTAGTAAACTTGGAAGACCTGGTGGTCCACTTGCATCAAGAATTCTTATCTTTGTGACACTGGAAAAGAGAATAAATAAAGAGAAAAAAAATCAACTTCTCACATTAAAGGTTATGCAACAAATCTGTACTAGTCCAACAATAATAGCATTAGCGCCATGCTGCATAAGAAAACAGAAGTTTCACATTACAAATTGTCAAGGAGAAAGTTTTTTTTTTTGTGAACTGTACAGCAAGGGAAACCCCTGCTGTGGTAGATATTTATATTATATAGAAAAAACAAAAGGTGAAACAACTGTACAAAAATTAGAACCCCGTCCAGGAAAAGAAAGCAGAAAAAGAGGGAGGCACGTAGCGAAAGCTGCACCCAACAGAGAAACTATCAGTGCAAGTCTATGAGGGTAGAAAAGGTTTGTTTTTTGGCTGAGAACATTCGGTGAGCTTGAAGCTCGGCTTCAAGGAGAAAGTTGTGTAAGTTTTGTTCTCCTAGCATTCTCAAGAAAACAACAAATTAAAGGGTTATCAATGAGTTGTTCTAAATCTAGGTCACAAATTACACAATTTTGAACGAGAAAAGACGGCACTGGAAAGAGAAGGGAACATCATGTAGCAAAAAAAACTCAGCTGGTAGGGGAAAGATTGCCATTTCATCTGCGTTAAGGTGTGCAAAACAACTAGCTGCTGCGGCAGCTCTTTGTAACACACAGGCTCACCATTGCAAACTTCATTCCAACCAACAGTCAAATGATGCTGGCAAGCCAAAAATTTGGCAGGGTGCGCATTGGTGCCCAACCAAACATGCCCCAAATTTGTTCCCCTTCCTTGCCAGGTAAGCACAGAACAAAATGGCAATACAATATTTCAACGGCCCATTTGACAGAAAGTGATGGGATAGATATGTTTTATAAGAATTTTTTAGGGGATTATCGGGACCAGGTAACCATCCAGTAGTATTGAGACATTTTCAAGGAGAAAAGATGCATATGAAAATAGCTTTCAGCGTCTTTGAAGCCCATATACCTTTCTATGTCATATACACAAATTGTAGCATTATGAATCTCTCCAATAGCATCACCAACAGCCAATCTTGTCATTGAATCATTGAGAGCAACCATTGGAAATACACGTGCCATTTCTCTTAGGGCCATCATTGAACTAATAATACAAGCTTTACGCATTATCAAATTGCTTGGATCCATAGTGTGTAGGATGTAGCTGATTGCCTGCACAGATATCCAAGTATAAGAACTACAGCAAACACTGAATAACTACAAGAAAGGGTTGCCAGCACCAAATGACATAACTAACAATTTAAGAAAAGCAACATAAAAGGTCTGCAAGTGTATGTATTTAGTCAACCTCTTGAATTCAATAAATCACATAATCTTGACTTTGGATCCAAGTCAGTAAGTCACTAAATTAGAGAAAGATGAATGTCAATGAATAAATGTCGAAAGATAGCAGCTGCAAGAGAACAATCCCCCCTCTGCAGAAAAAAAAGCAAAGCAACAGAAACACTGCATTTCCACTTTTATATGAAAGGTAGCTGCATATCATCCTCTCTTTATTTTTTTGCCAGATTTTGCATTCTGCAGACAAGCTTTCAGGTGCAAGTTTCGAAGGTTTAGGACATATGAGCATACAAAAGTCTTGTACTGTTAATTAGATACTTAAGAGTGCTCTTAAAGGTTCTATGGCACACTGTCAAATAATCCTCTGAAATACTACAGCAATGACTGAAAGTAGAAACCCTCCTAACCTTGTCGAGGTATGGGGCCAATGCCTTCGGAGCGCCTCGAACCACACGGATAAGAGTTTTGAGTGAAGCTACATGAACAGGTGAATCAGAAGAAGTGGCCCAAATTTGGCTTTCTATTACACCAAAAAACCCTGTCACGTCAGTCATAGCCAAGCTTGGTAAAAGGGTACCAATCAATGTCTCCCGCATTGTAACAGCAACTGCAGTTTTATGGATGGCACTGCTTGAAGTGGCAGTGCTTAGGCACTCAACTTGGAAAAGGACATCACTCATAAAATGAGTAATATCAGTACCTAAGCATGCCTTCCAAGTACTTTCCATTCCCTCTGCTAGAAGTTCAGCTGCTGTCGAACTGTACCGATCATTCATTGACATAACCAACTTAATTAGTTGACTAACAACTAAACTTGCAAGCTCAGCTTTCACAATGCTTGGATACCAAACAACCAAAGCAGCCGCAACAATGATATTTGACGCCACTGCATCCTGGCTAGTACCTCCTATCCAAGATAACCATTCCTGATTTTCGTATGACTCCAACCAAGAGTTAATATTAGCAATATCCCCATCACCTTTGTCAATATTTTCACCATCTGCCTTCAGTAGTCCATAATTAGATACTAAAGTACTCTGTGAACCTGAGATGAGGTTATTAATATGATCCGATGTAGACGATAAGGCATCAGGTGCTTCTTTTTTGTGTATACGCAGCTGATGTGGAATAGAACGGGGAGCTGCACAATGAAACAAGGAGCGTGCAGCCATACGTACATGTTCAGATGGGTGTTGCCAAAAGCTCACCAGAAGCTGTAAAAAATTTACCAATCAGTTGGTTTCCCATGTTTTTGCATGAAAAATATAAAGACGCATAACTAAGAACACAAAAAACAAATCCAACAAGTTCAGTTCGATAACAAACAAATATTTCTATTTGCTACAAAAAAACAAATATTTCTTCATGTCTCATACATGTGAGATGTGACACAAAAGACAATAATCCCAAGCAAGATGGGATAGGCTAGAGCAACATGTGACACAAGAATTCGGAATAAATTTTCTACCAAAACAAAATATCTGTTCAAGAACTAAATTTATGTCCTATCTGCCTATCGTGCAATTTAAATACAACCAAAACTAATATTGTACATTAAATATGTATCCCCGTAGCATTTTTAAAATAATAGTGTGCAGAGTAAATCTATATCAAAAGCGTTCAATATGACAACAGTAAATAGGAGATAGGAATTGATTGCAATTAGGACCCAGCAGCTGTTACACTTCTAAAGTTTTTCATCAACACATAGCATGCAAAGTTAATCACGTTGGATGCTACAATCCAACATATTATAAAATTAGAATTATTTCAACTAAGAAATCAAAGTTAATCATGGTGGATTATCATATTTGGAATACAAACTAAACCAGATACTGTATTTGGGGTGTGTTTTGTTGTACACTACAAACAGTCTGCCAAATGCTAGTACCCCCAGCACGATTAAGCAGGCACTTAGTTTGATGCCAGCGATTTGGCTACCCCACGCGTCTACACCCATGTGTAGTCTGGTGCTAGTTCATTTTTGCACCCATGCGAGGGAGAAGATGATGACGGCAAACTGTTTGTTAAAGCATTGGCACGTGTGTGGCATGGCAATGCTGGTTGCTGGACATGAACCAAATAAGCATGCATCTCTAGCCTACAAAGGCAAGATGATTGTTCTGTTTCACAACGCTGGTTGCTGGGCATGGCAAGTGAATACAGCGGCAGGATGATTGCTCTATTTCCTTTTTCTTCCATATTACAACAAAGATCAATAACAATGTTGTGAAGTCATAAAAAATATCATAAGATTGCAATAAAATAGAGTGTGAAAGAATATAATTAAACCTGGAGGGACGGAGGCTTTATATCTCGAACCTTTTCAGCAAAATGCCTTGTATAAAATGCTGCCAAGGCACTGTTCAGCAAGACAATCAATCAGAGCATAACATATGAATTGTTGTTACATTCAGAACTGATAAGATTTCAAGACACCATACCAAAATTTTCATGACACTACGTGACTTCACAATCACATTTTAATATGTCAAATCAGCCCCAGGATGTTCGGAACTATGTGAATATCTTGAAAAGTTCTTAAAATAGGATACGACCAGAATAATGTATATCTCTGTTCATTGTAAAAAAATGCATATTTGAGATAGTTTTAAAGGGAAAGAAAAGAAAATCTGTGTCCATCTACTATAACAGGTAGTTCATTTATTTGTTTACGCTACGAATGAAGTCAGTAGTTTGGCAGATAATCCTATGCTGAAATTTGTTCCCCTACAACCCCGGTTGCTATATGGCAGCCTTCAGTACAATAATGCATATTTGGATAAGTGAATCATGAAGCTTGTCCAACAATGAGATGTCCTCAAAATGAAATTAGAACATATGAAAGTATTGTAAACAGGTAGAACAGGCCTTACTGTAAACATGTTAAAACTTAAGAATTCCAGATTAAACTATAATGTATCATGGGTTTCTGCAATGCTCCAGCGCACCAAAAAAAAAATGGCAACTCTAGCATTGCGACAATATATGAATCTGGACGGAAATGAAAGAACAATCAAACAATACCTGCTAGCATGTGTACATGAACGAGATAATGTAATCATACGTTGAGCAAGGGAAACTATAGACAGTGACCTCATGGCACAAAATTCAGCTGAAGACTTCCAAAGCTGAAACAAAAAACAGAAAAAAATCAACATCGGCAGATTTCAAGTGTGTTTTTACATGCAAATGGGATATGATCACAATAGTTTACCTCAAGAGTTGCCTCTTTGCCTGGGAACATCAATGTAAACGAGCCTCTATCCCCTACAACCCCGGTTGCTATATGACAGCCTTCAGGCTTGCAAACTTGCATCTCATCTACAAGTAATTTATCTAGCTCGCAGTCAACATCCCATAAATGCAGAAAACAGAGGCTAAATCGAAGTAAGCGCCCTTCCAATGACTCTCTAGATGGACTATCCATTTCATGAACCCCAGAAGTACTATCTAAAGTTCCAGGCTGTCCAGCTTCTTTAGGATTCTCAGTACAGAGATGATCTCTCGATGGTCTCTCACTGTTGATGTTTGTCATGCCTTGCGTGGACATGATTGCTGTGAGGTCAAACCTCAGACTTGCGATGCCGGGATAGGGGCAAGAGCACTTTATTGGACACTTTCTTTTTTTCTGTACAGTGTGGGAAGAGACAGCCTTTCCTGAATTATCTCTGTGGAAGTCATGTGCTTCATCTGGAGGTTGCATCTTCCCTTTAAAGTCATATGTTGCAGGGGCACTTACAGCCACAGAAACAGTACTTCCATTCTGATGGTTAGATGATACAGATGAAATGCCATGACCTTTTTTATTTGCATGAGGGTGATGGTGGTTCGTGTCTTTGAAAATTGGAACAAGTAAGGAAGATGCTGAGGTTGTTCCTCCCAAGATGCTCCCAGTAACTGCATTTTTAGATATGCCCCTGCAGAAGTGTTCAAATGCTGACTGAGAAGCAGTGCCTTTGATAATTCGTTCTCGGGCACCTGTTTTCAAATCCCAAATATATAGTATGGTACCTGCATCATTACAAGAGTGGAGATTCCGACATAAACAAGCTATATAGCCTTTCACTCCCTCCCAAGCTACCATTGATGCATAACCAGGATGGCCAGGAAACATCCTCTCAACCCGCATGGTTTGAAGCGAAACAAGTGCCACAAGGCCATCTTCTCCGACAGAAAGGAAACAGTCATCCCAAGGATGGTGAGTCAATGCTGGCGGCAGTATGATTTGCTTTACTGGGGCAACATGATGATGCATCACAGAAAGAAGGGTGCCAGCATCCAGATCCCAGACACGAGTTGTACAATCCAAACTCCCCGATATGAGAGCTCGGTGAAAGTTTCTTGAGTTAGAGTGAACGTGCATGTAATGTGCAGCTAAGCAAAGAATAGCTCCCTTGTGCCCCAAAAAGAACCTCTCAGACATATGTGGATAAATCCCACCACCACCAAATTTTGCAGCAGCAGGTGACATGTTAAGAAATCGGATGACTTCTATGTCACCATTATGGAAACCATAAACTACAGCATATGGTGCGTAAGAATCTTCTGAAAGTACCATTGAAGAGGACACAGTCCTTCCATACATTTCCAACCCATCTGTGTCTTCTGATAACTTATGTGAACTCACTCCCACTCCATTGTCCAGATTGTATTGAGAATGAGAGCACTCTGACCTAAATGCTTGTTCACGAAGGCCACCTTCTCCAAGAACTTTGCTCAAAGGTGGACTGTCAGTATTCTTCGCCATACTTGGTTCCAGAAATACCATAGACCACACAGAGACTATTGGTTCCCACAACAAGGATCCAGCAACCTTATGGGGACGAGACTCCACCCTAACAAGACGTCCATCAGACTGGCAAAATTTTATTGCTGATCGCTCTCCTTGCAATTGCATAAAGAAATCACCAGGAATTTCACATGCTGCCTCAGACTCGAAGGATGTGCTACCCACTGCAAACCTGTACACCACGGCAGCACCATTGCTACTCCATAACACCAAGCTCCTGACCACATTGCCATCGTCTGAAACACGGGCATCATACTCCCCATCGTTGAGGAAAACCCCTCCAGCGATGCAACCCTTCTCCCCTGCCTTATCGTCCTTGCAAAGGGAGGTGTGCACTAGAGACAACTCGCCCAGAACAGTCCCTTCAGCAACGCATTTCAACAAACACCTTTCCTTCAGCACCAACGCCAGCACCTTGCCGTCGTGAGACAGTGCCACGGCCTCCAACCCACCGTCCGCCGCCTCCACTGACGCGACGCTGGACAGCGAGCTCTCGCTAAGCCGCCTGGGCGAGTCTACCTCGACGGCCGCACCCCCCGCCACGGGCACCACCTGTGTCCGCCCCTGCGCGTCAGCCAGCACGACGCTGACGACATCACCCCCGCAGACGGCGATCGCCCTCGGCGGCGCGACCGAGAGTGGGCCGTGGAAGGCGGTGTGGAGGACGGCGAGGGTGCGGGCATCGACGACCACGAGGGTCGACACGTGGCGATGACCGCTGTCGTCGGATGCGTGGCAAAGGATCGCAACGCGGGGACTGGAGGAGGACGAGGAGGGGAGCGGCGCGACGAGGGAAGGGACGCCGGCCCAGGGCGGGAGGGAGCGGCGGCGGAGGCAGCGGAGGGGTGCGGATGCGGAGAAGAGGGAGAGCACACCCGCGGTGCAGGAGGCGAGAAGGGAGGCCGGGGAGGGGAGCGGGCAGAGAGAGGTGATGGCGGCGGCGTGCGCGCAGAGGAGCGAGGATGGGCGCAGGGAGGCGGTGGTGGAAGCGGGGGCAAGCGGCCAGTGGAGGACCGTGCCGTCGGCAGCGCCGGTGAAGAGCGCGGACGGGGTGGCGGCGGCGGCGGTGACGTGGTGGGACGGCGGCGACGGTGACCAAAGCGCGGCCACCGAGTGGCACTTCATCGCATGGAATGCGGCGCGGTGGCGCGGCGGTCCGGCGCGGCGAGGGTGAGAGAGATCTCGTCTGGGTCGGGAAGACCAGTCGATCGAGTCACCGTCACCGGATGGGATCGATATGGAGCGATTGGGACCGTCGGATCAACGCACGGATTGCTAAAAGTCAACTGTGAGTCTGTGATGATCTTTTTTTCCGTTTCCCGGACAAAGATGCAAAATGCATTTGCCTAGCTTTTTTTTTTTTTTTTTTTGAAAGGAAACTTCAGGCTTCCCATTACCCATGGGCTCCAGGCCGATCGCCGCAGACCAAACCAGCTACAAATGTCCTGGACCATGGTGCACAGCACTCAGCCCTAAACTTAGCTAGACAATCAGCCACTTTATTGCATGACCTTAGACATGTCCGAATCACACATTCATTAAAACATTCACTAATGAAGCGTTGTATTTGCCTGAACAAACCACCATCAACACTCCTATCCAATTTCGATGATGCAAGGGTTGTCTGCAGTACAGTTGCATCAGTTTCTAGCATGATTCGATTTATTCCCAACTCCGCAGCCCTGTGTAAGCTTCTAAGTGCTGCCACCGCTTCGGTCTGTAGTGCGTTGTTGACATTTTTCATTCTTCCATATCTTCCTTTCGGGAACGTACCTGAGCTATCTCGGGCCACAAAGCCCTAGCCCCCTGTGTGAGTGTTTTCCCTGTAAGAAACATCTATATTAATTTTACACATATGATCCGGAGGCGGCTCCCATCGGTTCACTCGCTGGCCTACTTTGTTTCCCTCCTTCCTCCTAAGCTTCTCGAATTCCTTTGTATAGTAGGTAACCAACGAGCAGATTTCTGGCCCTAGCACTCTTCTTCCTTCTGCATTTACTTTGTTCCGCGCTGACCACCAACGCCATAGGAGAACCCATGTTTGTAGTTGAGTCTCATTCTCTAATCCCCAAAGTGACTCCACCGCTGAGGAGCACATCACAAGCTTGAGTCGCACATGCTCTAGATTCATCATCCTCCAGCACTCCTTCACTCCTTTACACTTAAAAAAAAGGTGATCACAGTCTTCATCCGCTCTATAGCACATGGGACACAATGTGTCACATTTTACCCCTTTCCTTGTCACATTCCTTCGAACTGCTAGACTATTATGTGCAAAGCGACATATAAACATTCTAACTTTGTTGGGCAGCTCCATTCTCCATATTCTACCCCAGTCAAATTTGCCTCCATTGTTCTCCTCTCCCCTAGACCATGAGGCGTCCCTAGCATTCATATGTTCCCTTTCTTGTACAGCCACCCTATATGCCGATCTAACCGAGAAAAGCCCCTTCGCATCGAAGTGTCATGCCAGCCAATCCTTCGTTTCAGTTTTTGTCGGGATAGCAAGTATTGCCTCAACATCAATATCCCAAAAAGTATCCCTTACCAATTCTTCATCCTAGAAACCTGTAACCGAGTTGATAAGCTCAGCCACCCGTGTCAACAGGGAGGGGCCTCTTGGGCTGACCGGTTTTCCAGGTGGTGCCAGTTGGGATCCATGGATCAGACCATATGTCAAGTGACTCCCCGTTACCTACCCTCCAAATAACCCCTTCTTTGAGCAGTTGCACCCCTCTTGAAATACTCCTCCAAATGTAGGATATGCCATCACGTGCAACACATTGCATGATGTCACCATCCGGAAAATATTTGGCTCTTAGTACTTGGTAGCACAGAGTCTTCGGGTTTGTTAGCAGTCTCCACGCTTGTCGAGCTAGCATTGCAAGGTTGAACAAGTGGAGGTCCCAAAAACCAAACCCGCCCTCATTTTTTGGTAATGTTAACTTGTCCCAACTCAACCATCGACCCACCATTGAATTTATCTCCTCGTATAAGCCTTTTGTCAAGTCAAAACAAGACATCGCGTAGGTTGAGATGGCTTGGGCCACCGCTTTGATAAGCATCTCTTTTCCCGCTTTGGATAACAGCTTTTTCTGCCAACCTTGTATCCTCACCCATATCTTCTGTTTGATATACTCAAAAGCTTTCTTACGAGATTTTCCAATGGACACCGACAAGCCTAGGTATCTTTTATTTTTTGCCTCTTGTGAGATATGCAGTTCAGCCCGCACATGATCCTTCACCGCCTAAGCTGTGTTTGGGCTAAAGAGGATTGAAGATTTATCCCTGTTGATCACCTGCCCCAAAGCCCTTTCATATACATCCAGAATCCTTTGGAGCTCACATGCGTCATCTCGTTGCGCCCTCATCAAGATAAGGGAATCATTCGCAAAGAACAAATGGTTTATTCTTGGGGCTGTTGGACATATCCTGATACCCTCGATCTTCCCCTCTTCTTCAGTTTTTCTTAACATGACCGATAGTGCCTCCGCACAAAGAATGAACAAATACGGGCTCAACGGGCCCCCTTGTTGAAGCCCCCTTTGTGGGAATACCCTCCTCGTATATTCAGAATTGACTTTGATCTGATAAGACACTATGGTGACACACGTCATGATCCGGCTTATCCAATTCTTGTGAAACCCCAGTTTTTGCATTACTCTGCGCAGGAACTCCCATTCAACCCGATCGTATGCCTTGCTCATATTAAGTTTTATAGCCGCCAACCCTCTCTGCCCTGTCCTACACTCCTACAGTGATTTAGGTAATGGGTTAATTCATAGGCCCTGCATTTGCCTAGCTTGGTTGGACGAAGTCTCGAACTGCAGCTGAATTGAGTTACCTCCCTTCATAGCTTTTCCGCCTTGGTTCATTTTTTTTCCTTTTCTTTCAGCAAAGCCTTGTTTGTTGATTTCAGAAAGAAAAGCAGAGATTTTTTAGTTACATTTAACTATTCGTTTTATTTTGATTGATTATTTTTAATAAAAAACATAGTAAGATGTTCTTAGGCTAATCCCAATGATAGTTTCATTTTGATATTTTTAAGAGTGTCATGTCATCTTTATTAGTTTGAAATCATGAATGAAACTATCCCTCTAATGCATAGTTTCATTTTGGTGTTTTATTGCACTTACTTCTATATGATTTTATTGATTGTCTAAAGAATGAAATAAAATTACTCCTCTTCAAAGCACTTACTTCAATTTTAGGAAATCGTGTAGACCCAGTTTCATCTAGATGAAACTCTTCTCATCTCTTTCTTCATAAATTTTTTGCCATGTCACCAAATTGCTTATGTGACATCTCATTTAATGAAAATAAAACTCCTATTAGGAGTAGGCTTATTAAGATTAATTGTGTCTGTAGCTGATTACATTACATCTCTGATATGTTAATTTTGTAGTATGAATAAGGTTTGATTCGGGACATATATAACAGTAAAAACAATATGAAAGCTAATGTAATCTTATAGAAAAAAAAACTCTAACGATCTACCGCCTTACTTCGACCAAAGTTTAAAGAATCGGCTGGAACCGATCGATTATTCCAGTTAACCGAAGAACTGGTCTCAACCGGTCGCTCTAATCGACCGGTTCCACCGGTTTTCAGGCAAATCGAGCCGGCCAGTTCCAGCGATTTTTTGAACCTTAACTTGACTCGGAGTAATTCCACGGCGGACTCGTAGACGAAGTGACAAGCTCCAACAAACCAACAAAACGCTGCCCGTCTCCTTCCCATCTCCAAAATCCGGATCCCTAACCCTAATCCCCATCGCCGTTTCGCCGCCGCCACCACCATGCTCCGCTCGCCGGGTCATTCCCCCCGCGAACTCTCGCCGTCGCCGTCCCCCGCGCCCGCCACTCCTCGCCCCGCCTCGCCGACTCCGTCCTCCGCCTCCGCGTCTGCCCTCTCCACCACCGCCGCCACCTCCTCGAAGCGCCGGCGCGCCGAGGTGCTTGACGAGGACACCTACGTCGCCGCCATCGAGCGCATCATCGAGCGGGACTTCTTCCCCGACCTCCCCCGCCTCCGCGACCGCCTCGACTGGCTCCAGGCCGTGCGCTCCCGCGACCCGCTTATCCTCCGCGACGCCCAGCTCAAGATTCTCGAGCGCCGCCGCCGCGTCCGGCGCCAGGGGCCCGCCCCCACCCCGACACCGGCCACCTCCACCGCGCTCCGCTCCCCGTCCTTCCTCGCCACCCCCTCCGTCGCCGGCGAGGGCGCCCCCGAGGAAGAGGAGGACGAGGACATCGCGGCCGCGCTCTCCCTCGACGGCTTCTTCAACCGCTTCACCAGCGAGGACAACGAGTCCTTCTCCCGCATCCTCGAGAAGGTCAATCACCGCCGCCGGGAGCGTTATGCCCACCTCATGGAGCCTGCAGAGGCGAAAAATACACCATTGTTGGAGGATGCCAAGCGTGATAGGATAACTGATGGATATGGCACATCAGGGCAACCGCCAAGTACGCTGGAGGGTGCCAAGTTCACGGCCAAGAACCTGCTCATGTATTATCCGGCTGATCGTGGAGAAATGCCGCTCACTGAGGAGGAGCGTGCTGAGCGGATCAAGGGGCTAACCAAGGAGATTGCCAAGTCCAACACCAGGTTCCATGGGAAGGCCACAGCCGACGATGCAAGGCCGAAGGAGGAGGAGGCTGAGATACTGTATTCGCTTGTTGCAGGCACCACTCCAGGAGGAATGGCATACCACGATCCTGACAAGGCGAAGAAGTATGATTTGGAGGATCTGAGGAAGACACCCAACCCGTTCTACCTTGAGTCAGACAAGAAGGCAGACAATGGGTACAGCTTTGTGAGAACCCCGTCGCCGGCACCTGGTGTTGATGAATCGCCATTCATGACATGGGGTGAGATTGAGGGTACCCCACTGAGGCTGGATGCAGATGATACGCCAGGTGGTTCCATGGGCAGTGAGACTGCACATTTCAAGATCCCACCTCCACCTGCTCGTGATGTGAAGGCGCACCTTCTTTCAAGGGATGCTGCAAGGAAGATAAAGGAGCGATCCAAGATTTACCACAGCCATAAGCCGCCACTACCATCCCCCGTAAGGGGAGGCAGTGCAAGCCCTAGAACCCTCTCACCTGCTGCTCAGAAGTTTGTGAGAAATGCCATTTCAAAGTCGGCCAAGTCCTCAAATACTATTGATGAGTCGCTTCGTGCATCCTACAGAGGATCAACCCCATCTGCAACTGCAAGCACTCCCAAGACAAGGTTTTCAAGAGATACAGGCATTGGATCACGATCTCCGTCAACGAGGCAGGGTTCCACTCCTCCCTGGTGATTTTAGGATACCTCAATGTCATTCCATAGAATGGACAAATGATCTTGCCATGTAATGTAAGTCTGTAACAAATTGTATAACAAAAGAAATGGAAGTTGCTCGTATTTACCTTGAATCTTTCAGACTTAGAAGCAGCACATATCGTGTTGTGATAATAGTTGAAAGCTTATTTCCTATGCTGTCACTCTCATTACAGTAATACTGGAAATACTAGATATTACTGAATGTACTTTGGTGGTGACAATACTGGAAAAATCTAAATAGTTCCAGGTGTACTATATGGATAATCCCCCTGAATTTATTCTATAGCAGGTGTTCAAGAAGGTATATCACACTGGATGTTTTGATTTGGTCAGAATTTTTAGTTTGCAATTGTAGTATAACAATTTGGTTATATTTGAGCTAAAAGAATGCATGGTTTGGTAGATTCACATTCCTGTATGGTTCAATTGTCTTGGTGTCAGACTGTCAGGTACCAGTTCGCCTGTGAAAGGCATGCATGTTATCCCATGGATGTGAATGAATGTGACTCCAAGACATTGTTAATGTTCTTCTGACTGCTGATAATGCTTCTGACTTGAAGAGCTGAAAGTTTTTTGGCCCTGTGGAATAAGAGGAGGTTTCTAAACTTGAGTTTCTTTGCAAAACCGTTGAACAAATACACCAAGCCTGCCTCTAGCTTCATGGAATAGAATCTGCCAGCTGCCAAGATCCTGAAACTAATTGTTGATAATGCTTTTCATTGTACATCACAGTCAATTGGAACTGGTGAAGCTTGCATGTGTTCATATGATAGGCATCCAATTTTAATAAGCTGTGAACATATATTTGGAAATTGGAATCGATGGCATTTATCCTGAAATGAGTAGTGGGCTGGCTTGGATTATGATTTATGAGGCGAGAACCCTTTGTGAGCTGAAATTTTGCAACCACCTGATTGCCCTTTTGGTCCTGTTTTCAGGAAGGCAAGAACACAGTTTCAGGTGAATTGTGCAAATGCTGCAGTTCGCTGTATTGCCCTGCTCCATGTATTGTTCATAGAACTAAATGATATTGCTTTATGTCTTTTTTTTTTCTTTAGTGGTATTGCTTGATGTATTGTGTCTGAGCTCTGCTGAAATCGTCGTCAATTTTTTGAGGTTTACACAACATAAGAGCAACGCGAGAAGAAAGTACATCATGTACATAGCACAATGAATTGCACCGCTATGCTCAGACCGAATAGTCAGATCGTTGGTCGCATGGTCGCTGGGTAGAAGACCTACGCGGATGGCCTTCTCTTAATGTGAAACGTGTTGGGCTCTTCACTCACATGATAGTTTTTTTTTACATAACACAATGAATTGAAGAGAACACACCTACTAATTCTGTAGATTTGGATTTGGAGGGGGAGAAAAAAACAAACGGCTGGGAGAGCGACAACTGAGCTGCCTCTGCCTACCGACTACGGAGACCGAGGTGGTGGTTGTATCCTGCGGTGGAGATTGAGGAGCGCCCCACGTTATTAGCGAGCCGCAGCTACCCACAGGCCACAGGAGCCAACGTCTCTCACAGCAAGCACACAACTGCCTAGTGGCTAGTACCTACCTCGCCGGACGGAAGCAAGCAAAGCAATAATGCCGACCTCCGGCGAGAGCAGGCCGCACATCGTCCTCCTCCCGAGCGCCGGGATGGGCCACCTGGTCCCGTTCGGCCGCCTGGCCGTGGCGCTGTCCTCGTCCCACGGCTGCGACGTGTCCATGGCGACGGCGGTCCCCACCGTGTCGGCCGCGGAGTCTCGGCACATGGAGGCCCTCTTCGTCGCTTACCCGTCCGTCCGGCGCCTGGACCTCCAGCTCGCCCCGCTCGACGAGTCGCGGTTCCCCGGCGCCGACCCCTTCTTCCTCCGCTTCGAGGCCATGCGCCGGTCCTTGCCGTCGCTGCTCGGCCCGCTCGTCGCCGGCGCCTCGGCGTCCGCGCTCGTCACCGATATCGCGCTGTCGTCGGTGGTCATACCCGTCGCCAGGGACCTGGGACTCCCGTGCCACGTCCTCTTCACCGCCTCCGCCGCCATGCTCTCCTTCTGCGCCCACTTCCCCGCCTACCTCGACGCCAACAGCGCCGGTTCCGGCGGCGGCATGGGCGACGTGGACGTCCCGGGCGTGTACCGCATCCCGAAATCGTCGATCCCGCAGGCGCTGCACGACCCGAACCACCTCTTCACGCAGCAGTTCGTGGCCAACGGCCGCGGCCTCGTGCACGCCGCGGGCGTGCTGGTCAACACGTTCGACGGGCTCGAGCCGGAGGCCGTCGCGGCCCTGCGCGACGGCGCGGTCGCGGCCGGGTTCCCGCCGGTGTTCGCCGTCGGCCCGCTCCGCCCGGTGACATTTCCAACGACCGACGAGCCGGAGGGTAAGAAGAAAGACTACTACTACATGGAGTGGCTGGACGCGCAGCCGGCGCGGTCCGTGGTGTACGTGAGCTTCGGCAGCCGCAAGGCGCTGTCCAGGGACCAGATGCTGGAGCTCGCGGCGGGGCTGGAGGCCAGCGGGCACCGGTTCCTGTGGGTGGTGAAGGGCGCCGTCGTGGACAAGGACGACGCGGAGGGGCTCGCCGACCTGCTCGGCGGCGAGGAGTTCCTGGACCGCGTCAAGCCCCGCGCGCTGGTCACCAAGGCGTGGGTGGAGCAGGAGGCGGTCCTGCGCCACGCCGCCGTGGGCGCGTTCGTGAGCCACTGCGGGTGGAACTCGGTCACGGAGGCGGCGAGGAGCGGCGTGCCCGTGCTGGCGTGGCCAAGGTTCGGGGACCAGCGCGTCAACGCCGGCGTCGTGGCGCGCGCCGGGCTGGGAAAGTGGGTGGAGGGGTGGAGCTGGGAGGGGGAGGATGGGGTGGTGACCGCGGAGGAGGTCGCAGAGAAGATCAAGAGTGTCATGGCCGACGACGACGGGGCTAAGAAGGCGGCAAGGGTCCGCAACGCCGCGGAGGCCGCTACGGCCGAGGGCGGCTCCAGCTACCGGAACCTGGCGGAGTTCGTCGGACGGTGCCGCGGCGCCTGATGACCACCAAGTTAATTTGCTTAATAAGAACCATGAAACACAAGAGGATTCGAGGTTTCCACTCTACACTGATGTACCGGTACCGCCTCAGTTTGTGGCTCCTCTGCTTTGGACAACCGAGTACCGTGGCGTGGCTGAGAAACTCTCCAGAGTGACAACTTTTTTATATTTTAACCTTTTTTAAATTGATTTATTAAAAAATGACCTGCGTGAACTAAATCTTTAACCTGATATATGCATATAATCACATCAAATAAAATGGCTTGACTAATCTCACGTATAAAAGTGGATATGGATCCACGTAGAAACGAAAGTTAAAGTTCCGCCAAGTTAAATGACGTGACTACAGGGGACTCCCACCGTATTACTCAGCGTGACCGCGTAATACTAGGTGGATAGTAGTCAAAATACACGAAAGCGACCGGTGAATAGGATATTTTTACGTATATGGATCTAGAGAGAGAGAGAGAGCAGGCTTTTACACTGAAAACGGATAATGGAGCAAGCTGCCACCAGCCACTCCGAACAGTTAAGCATTCTCTGTGTTGCTAGTGCTTGGAGCATTTTTAGTGGAGGCTCATAAATGGGTTTTACTTTTTACTCTAAAATTTTGATCTTCTAAACTTTCAGCTAAAAAAATTCACTTCAGTGAAACTCCTAAACTGACTTCTATTTTATATGTTCTTCTAAATGTTGATCGCAGTTCCTAACAATAGGAGTCTCTGTTTCTTCTCCTAAATGTGTGGGTCCCATTGATTTTTTATTTTTCTATTTATCTTTCTCTTTTCCTCTCTTCTCCTCTTTCTCTCTCTTCTCCATCTTTCTTGCATCCGACCATGTAACGTCCCGCCCCTATAAGGTCGGACCCGTTTACACCTTGCAGCTCTCTAGTATCTCAAGACTATCCTCACAGATCAATACGAACCTTTTTTGAGTATTTTGTTCTTACTCGTACGCACCCGGGAATAGCTTCCCGGTCGGTCACCTATCTTGAAATTACTCCAGTCCAAACACGCTTAACCTCAGAGTTCTTTTGAGATGAGCTTTCAGAAAAGAAGTTGTAACTTGTTTGTATGAGTATTCTATCAATCCTATTGAGTTATAGGCCGGGATATCACACTCCCACCCCCTTAGAAGATCGACGTCCTCGTCGATCAACTCCAAGCCAGGAACGTCCCCTCTTGGTCACATCTGTATGCCCAGTGCCAGCGCATGCGTCATGCTGTCTGACCACTTCGGACCCAGAAAGGTCTAGGTCTCTAGCCTTGAATCAATGATAAGTTTTGGTGATAAATAACAATGCATGTTAGAACTAACCTTTTATATAAGTTTATGAGTTTAATGTTAGGTTATGTTCCATCATCAAGCAAAGGTCAAGAATAATATATTTATAAAGACTATGAACCCATTACAAGATGATTGATTGATCATATGTTGGAAGTTCTCATATGGTGAAGATGCTTGATAAAAGATGATGGTAATCATTGTGTTGATAAAGGTGTCGGTGGATATAATCAACATACGTGCTTAAAGATGAATACACATCACATGTTCAAATGTCAAACACAATATATTATTGATTCATGACAAGGGATGATATTGATGATAGTGTTGATTGTTGATACAAGCAACACGTATACATAAAGAAGATAAAGGCACTTCATGAAGGAGAATTAGACATTCCTATAGTTGATGATGTCAAAATGATTATGTTAATACTTGATATTAAATGGAAATATCAATGCAAGTATTAGTTGGAATCCATGAGTTAATAAGTGACGATGGTCAAAACAAGGATGTTATTATAAAATTGGAACATGGATTTCTAGTGACCATTTACAAGAAGATAAAAGTCATGAATTTGAAAGTATCATATTAGAGATCAAATTGACAAAGTGGATACATTATTGATGTTGGATACAAAGTAGTGTTGCATGGAAAGGCGGTGAAGGTTAGGCAAGACTCGGCTGCGATGGACCATGTGCGAGGGTGAAGGGCAAGCAAGAGGCTTGGCGCCGAAGGACCAAAGGCAATAGTAAAGAGTAAGTTAAGACTTAGCGTGATGAACCGTGCAAGACCATGTGAAGCTATGGATTATCCACATCACTCATTTAACGAAACAAGAAGATGATGTTGATATGTCACAACGAGTGCAATTGACAAAATAGCTAAAGGTGAATATACAATATCAAAAGAAGATCAAGTGGCTTGAATATAAGAAGTTGTGAAACTTTATAAGTGGATCAACATTAAGTCTATCTCATATGGACATTGCTCAAGCCAAAGGTATAATATTGGATATATATGCTTATTGATAACTAATCAAATAAATATCCAAAATGATCAATTGCGTATGGAGTTGGCGACCCTTATAAAGAAGAATGAAGATGGTATGAATGTGTTCCTATTGACATAGATTTTCTAATTGCTATTGAGTATAGGAACATCGTACTATAAAGAGGGATGCAACTTTGATAGTTTTGCTTATGTATCGGTTTGGGGGAGTGTTTAGCAAACCTATGTGTGATTTTGGAGCTTGGTAATTGCTGGGTTAGATAGCCCTTTAAATTATCTTTCCGTAGAGTCCAAAAACACCTAAATCGGCCTCCAGAGTCAAAAGTTATGGGCATTTTTCTATCGGCTGTCTGCCTGTATTGTTCCAATCGGCAGTGCCGATCCAGAACTCAGAAAAACGTTTTTTTCTTGCCCTCTGTGGTTCCCTCATCGGCAGTGCCGATGCGGGACGTCCAGAGCCCCAAATGACTAGTTTTTTTTGTCACTCTATCGGCAGTTCCGATACGGACATCGGCAGGGCCGATGCGGGACATCCAGAGCCCTAAACGACTAGTTTTTGAGCCTCTCCATCGGCAGTGCCGATCCGGGTATTGGTAGTGCCAATGTGGGACATCCAGAGCCCCAAACGACTAGTTTTTTAGCCTCTCCATCGGCAGTGCCGATCCGGGTATCGGCAGTGCCGATGCGGGACATCCAGAATCCCAAACAGCTAGTTTTTGAGCCTCTCTATCGGCAGTGCCGATCCGGATATCGGCAGTGCCGATGCGGGGCGTCCAGAGCCCCAAGGGCTTGTTTTTGAGTCTCTCCTATTTATACCCCCTTCATTCCCAACGGTTGGGGTGCTGAAAACACTTCAAAGAATCATCTATTTGAGCCAAGAAAACACCTCTCCACTCCCTATTTCTTAGTGATATACCTTGTGGGTGAGATTTGGTGAGAGATTGAGAGAGAATGAGCAAAACTCCATTGTTGAGCACTTGAGCAAGCAAGCAATCGTTGTGGCATATGTTACTCTTGGAAATTCATCCCCTAGACGACAACGCATTGTCCGGTGAGCTCTCAAGCTTGTGATGAGCCGCGGGAAGTTTGTGAAGGTTTCGATTGACCTTCGAAAGGAAAGAAATCAAGAGAAGGAAATTCGAGAAAAAGGATTGAAAGAGACCCGGCTCAAGTGTGATCGAGCCCCTCAACGGAGACGTAGGACTCATTTGAGGAGTCCGAACTTCGGTAAACAAATATTTGTCTCCATGCGCTCCTTTATTTACTTGTTACTCTCTCATGCTCTAGGGTTTGCTCTTATATTTGCTTAAATTACTAGATCTACTTGTGTAGCTTGTGTCTAGTAGTTGCTATATTGTGGTAGTGCTTCATATTAACTGTTATAGTCTTTTTATCAACCTAGTAACTGCGAAACCAACTCATCCGATCGGTCCCATCGGCACTGCCGATTGTACTGGTTCTTTTTGTTAAGTCTAATTTTGCAGAAATTTATAGAATCGCCTATTCACCCCCACCCCCTCCACCTCTAGGCGACATCAAGGTCCTTTGAATTGGTATCAGAGCCTAATCTCCTCATTAAGCTTAACCGCTTGGAGAGTTGATGATGTCGCAAGGTAAAATGTGTCAAATTCCCTATGGTTGTTCTAGCACCTCATTTTCTATCATTTCACAATCTTCACACGAGGCACCATATTTTGATGGCACAAATTATGCTTGTTGGAGATCTTCAAATGATTTCATATTTTTAGGAGATGAGTCCCAAAATTTGGTGGGTTGTAGATGTGGGCTTTTCTCACGCCTTGGATCGTGATTCTCCAACACAAGGGCAAGAGAAATGCCTACATCTCGAGGCCCAAGCTACTAATGCTTTATTTGGTGCTTTAAGTAGGGATGTTTTCAATGAGATATACAAGTTGAAGAGTGCTCATGCTATGTGAATTCGAATTCAAGAAATATATGAAGAATCCAATATGACAAGTGATATTTCTAACAATGAATTGGTAATTGAGGATGATTGCTCCACCTCAAGCTTAAATGATATTGATGACCATTCTCTTTCAAATGATTATATTAATGAAGTATCAACTCCATCGGCATCACCATGTTTCCTTATGGCCAAAGGTAACATGCAAGTAAAATTCTATGAAATTCATAGTGATCATGATGATGTTGTTGATGTTGACGGTGATGATAATGATGATGATAATGATCATGAGTATACATATGATGAGCTTGTTGCATTGTTACATGGCATGGGAAGGTATATAAAATTAGAGGAGTCTAAAATAAAAAATCTATATGATGAAAATTCTTCTTTAAAAGACTCATTAGAGGAGCTAAAGCGGTCTCATGAGGATCTTAGTGAAACTCATGAGAAGCTCATAGATGCTTATGATTCACTTGCTTCTAATGTTTTGAAAAGTGCAAAAGTAGATATAAGCATTACACATGATTTAATTGATAATGTATCTAATTGCAATGATTTATATGATAACCCTTGTCGCTCCCAAGCAAAAATATTTCCCCGAGCACTACATGTGACTTGGATTGCATAGGTGAAAAAGTGAAGCATAAGGGTCATGAAGTCAACAAAAATCACAAGAAGAACTTCAAGTCTAACATGAGCAATAATCAACAAAAGAAAAAGAAGTTAGCTCATGTTACATGTTTTAAGTGTTCAAACACGAGACACTATGCCTCTGTGTGTTCCATGAAGATTGATGATGAGACCACATTTTCGAAGAAGAAAACAAGAAGAAGTAAAAGGAAGTGTTATAGATGTCATGAGAAGGGTCATGAAATTGTTTCATGCCCTAACATAAGAAATGGTGACCTTGTGTCATCCAAGAAGTGGCTTGCCGGCAAGGAAGCAATAATTAAGAAGCAAGATAAGAAAGTGACTTGCATGAATAAGAAACATATTTGCTACACTTGCCGAGAAAAGGGACATATTGGTGAAAATTGTCCCATGGGTAACATTTCTAAGCCTATTCCTTCCAATGATCATCATTTGCTTAAGAAAGCTAGAAGTGGTAATATTGTTGCAAATGTTGTTAGTTCACACAATGCTAATGCAAAGGTTATTTGGGTGCTTAAATCTCTTGTGACTAGCATACTAAGACCCAATGTAACTTGGGTGCCCTGAAATGCTTGACTTGCTTAATAGGTACTTGGAGATGCATGGAAAACTTGACACACTTGATATAATTCATGTTGAACATCTTATGTCAAGATCCTTTCAAATTGGTATTTCTCATCACTTATGGAAAGGATGTCAAGTATGAAAATTAATGGTCTACAACCCCAACTAATGTCATCTCGGTAACAAGTGTTTATATTGAAAGTATCTATCCTCTAGCCTTATGTAGGCTTAATTCATTGTTCATGCATATCATTCGTGTATGTTGCTTGCACACTTCATTTGTACAAATTTGAGAAAGTGATGGTTACCATGTTTCGGGAAGTACTATATCATTCCATATATATTGCAACGCCAAAATGAATTCTTATTGATGCTATAATAGTTTTTGAAAAGTTTTTAAGTAAACTTCAAAATATTTAGAATGGTTTGCAAAATTGCTAACAAGTGTTTGAACATTTTCATTTGTGAAAACAAAAATGTGATTTGCAAACAAAATGTTTTATTATATCAAAACAAATTTTTTATAGAAAAACTTTCAAAATAAATCATTTTACAAATTTCTCTAATTGATCATTGTCAATCTTTTGGTATTTAAAATTGTTTTATAAGACCAATGGTTTTGAAAATGGTATTCGATTGAAAAAATTTCTCGAAAAACTATCTTGACCATTTTCGGTCCTATTCTAGCATCAAGTGAGTCTTTCCACTAGAGCCATATATTTTGTATGTATGGGTTATGGTGGTATTTATGATTCATAAAAGAGTAAATTCAAGTGACTCATCACCTTACTTAAAATTTGTATCAATGGAGCTTTGTTTTAATTATGGGCATTCTTTTGATCATCCTTGAGAAAATGAGATACTCATGCTTCTTTTATTACTAAGTGTAAAGAGTTCGTCTTGTTAATTTGCTTAATGAAGGAGCATGAATAACTTATTTGTCTTCTCTTTGCAATGAAAAATATTGTTGTTAAGACTAACCATGTGCAAGGTAATTGAGAAGATCAAACATAAATAGTAAAGCTCAAAAAGACTTAGTGGAAGAAAATTTGAAGCAATGTCAAACCTCTTCAAGATATTGGTAAACATGGGCAAGAGCTTGAGCCGATGGTATTGGGTTGCTCAAGACATTATGGCGGGTCTATCATGAATAAGATTGTGGAGGGATCAAATATGACTTGCTATATTATAATAATGATGACTAAGTCCTATTAGTGCAAGCTCAACATGAATGATGACTGTTTGACAATAAAGAGGAAATCCAACTATGACCATGCATGAAAAATTTTATAACATTGAAGATTTTGTATCTATTCTTGTCAATGGTTGAGTTGGACATCATGGAGGGATTTTGAGCTTGGTATATATTCTTGATGGTTTGCATATACAAAAGATTCCAAGCTCTCGAATTGTTGAGCACATTGAGGTAACTATCTCTATGTCTTTATATAAGTTATCTCTTTCCTAATAATAAAGAGCAACTAGATTTCATTCTATGTTTTTGCATGTTGCTCTATATCGCCAATTATATCTTGACACATGCACTAGTTGTTCTTTGTGATTACCTTTGTGGTCTTGGAGGAAATTTTTATGCGCTCATATGATTGTCATGTTATATATTAGGATTTGCTTATATGGTAAATTGTTATGCTTCATGTTATGTTTTTCAAACAATCTACATGATTTAATGTTTTTCTTCATATACTCCTAAATTACAAGTTTTGGTAAAGTCAAATGCTCAATATCCCAACTAATTTTATTCTATCGACCTCTCTGTTTTGCACTCATCGGTAGTGCCGGTGATCTCCATTGGCAGTGCCGATCCTCCTATACAGAGGCGCTGTAGAGCACAGACATCTCTCTCTTTCTGTCTTGCTAGCATCGGTAGTGCTGATGGCTCCATCGGCAGTGCTGGTCATGACATTTCAGAGAGCACCTTTTCTGTCTAATTTTCATCGGCAGTACCGATTACTCTGATCGGCAGTGCCGATCCCCCTACAAAGAGTTAAAAAAAAGGGCTAAAATTGTTTTTCTTCATATGACTTATGGCATGTTATTTCTCTCAAATTTATTTATTTTGCCTTAACCCAAGATATGGGATTTGTTCCCTCCCGGGTTGTTTTGACTATGTGCATGTTTGTCAAAGTAATTCAAATACTTGTATGCACAAATTTAGGGGGAGAATATACTATGTCATTGGTACATGAGACTAACATGTCTATCAAGTATCTTGGTAGTTTCTTTGTTTTCTCTCCATATTTTAGAAAATTTGCCTATATGGTGGATGAAGACCAAGGAAAACAAAATGTACCAAATGAATTGAATATCAAAAGGAGCAAAGGCAACATATACTTGAGGAGAATAATATTGTGAAGATGATTACTTACAAGATCAAAATAGCAAGTGATGAGGAGGAATTACAATCTATTTGGATGCATATGAACCGTCATGGAGAATCTTTGAAAAGGCTCCAAAATATTTATTTTTTTTCATGAGCATATCGGCTTTGAGAGGATTTGAAGATTTCGCTTAAAAAGGAATTGAAGCAATGAGAAACAAAGTCCTCCAAGGATATCCATCTTATAAGCGGTATCTCTTGACCATCTATCCTATGCTCAAATCCTTCTCTTAAATGTCGTATAGACGAGAATCACTTTCATGTATTTGTTGCATTGTGCCTCATTCTATATGATTAGGATTGCATGAGTTTGTTAAATCTGTTTTATGTCTTATTCTTGTATGTGAATCTAAGATACACTTTTGTGGGATGGATTGTGTTGTTTTTTACTTGTGGATTATTTCTTATGTAACCATGTTGAAAATATTTCATATCATGTCATCTTAAATCTTTATCTTTTATCATGATATGTTTGCTTACTCGGCTCGTGTCTTATCTATTCATATCTTTTTAAGCCATCACACATGTTATGTGTTTCTTAGTTTACATATCTTATCATGACATGTTAAAAACTAGCTATGTGCTTTTATATCCCTTGATGACATGGAAATAAAATTCATATGTGCTTATGAACATACCTTGACAAGCATCAAGTCTTGAATAATATTATTTATGACATATGTGTGTTATTCTCTATCATATGCTTTTATGGCCATGAACACTTGAATTGTAGGATATTCTTCTCAATTGTTATCAATAACAAGTGCATGCCTCACACAAGTAATTCAAATACTTGTATGCACAAATCTTGGAGGAGTTTATCCTTTGTTTTAAAGTTGATACTAATATTTTGACAAGCTTAACCTTTGGTTTAGTCTCATCAAGGAGAAGTAATTGATTAAGGGGGAGCCTTATATTCATATTTATTATGAAAGGAACAAAGAATGGTGAAAATATCCTACAATCATTCAAGAATATCATTTTCATAGCATCGTGAGTACATGAGTTGTTTCTATGCCTACCTATCTATTACTCATGTTTATTATGTTGTATAGTGTAGCTCTTTGTGATCTACCAACTTATATTCTCTTTGGTTCATGAAAGTATGCTTTCATATAATTTGCACTTCATAAAAAATCTTTTATAATATATTTGTCTTCTTGGACCAAACGATATAGTGCAAATTGCTCTCTTGTTTGTTACATTATTATTGCATATGTGTATGTTGAATATTCTACTATGCATAGTTTAAGGGAGAGTTGCACTATGCTTTATGAGACTAATGAGGTTGCTAAGTTTTTACATGGATACATAGTTGTTTTTTGTTAATATGGACATTTTAAGGTATGTATTCATGTTCTTGTTTTATCTTGTTGAATTGTTTTCGTTTGTTATTAAGCGCATATCATGGGATGTATTTCCTTCTTGCCTTTTTTTTAATTATTATGTGCATACGATTTTATTGAATATCTATGTATGCCCATCATATGAAGGAAATTATTCTATGTTTTTGGTATTGAGACCAACTTTACTTTGAGCTTCATATGATTTAGTCTCAAAGTGTGATAAAAGAGTGACTCTAAAGGTATGCTTCCTATTATTGCCCATTATTTGAAGATGCATTCTTTGGATTGTACTTTCATGTGATGAACTCCCTATGGTCATATCGCTCTCACATGTGCTCATAGTGTTTGTCATGAGATTCTTGCCCTTTTTGGTGCTTGATGCCAAAGGGGGAGAGAAAATAGAGGATATACAAGGAGGGAGAGATGAATGAAGAAAAGAGCAAAGAGAATAGCTCTTATGTGCATATTGTTTTCCATTATCATTATTTGATAGTGTTGTCATCAATCACCAAAAAGGGGGAGATTGAAAGGTCTAGGTCTCTAGCCTTGAATCAATGATGAGTTTTGGGGATAAATGACACTGCATATTGGAACTAACCTTTTATATAAGTTTGTGAGTTTAATGTTAGGTTATGTTCCGTCATCAAGCAAAGGTCAAGAATAATATATTCATAAAGTTTATGGACCCGTTACAAGATGATTGATTGATCATATGTTGGAAGTTCTCATATAGTGAAGATGCTTGATAAAGGATGATGGTAATCAATGTGTTGATAAAAGTGTCGGTGGATATAATCAATATACGTGCTTAAAGATGAAGACACATCACATGTTCAAAAATCAAACACAACATATTATTGATTGGTGACAAGGGATGATATTGATGATAGTGTTGATTGTTGATACAAGCAACACGTATACATAAAGAAGATCAAGGCACTTCATGAAGGAGAATTAGACATTCCTATAGTTGATGATGTCAAAATAGTTATGTTAATACTTGGTATTAAATGGAAATATCAATGCAAGTATTAGTTGGAATCCATTAGTTAATAAGTGACGATGGTCAAAGCAAGGATATTATTATAAAATTGGAACTTGGATTTCTAGTGACCATTTATAAGAAGATAAAAGTCAAGAACTTGGAAGTATCATATTTGAGATCAAATTGACAAAGTGGATACATTGTTGATGTTGGATACAAAGTAGTGTTGCATGGAAAGGCGGTGAAGGTTAGGCAAGACTCGGCTGCGATAGACCATGTGCGAGGATAAAGGGCAAGCAAGAGGCTTGGCACCGAAGGACCAAAGGCAATAGTGAAGAGTGAGTTAAGGCTTAGCGTGATGAACCGTGCAAGACCATGTGAAGCTATGGATTATCCACATCACTCATTTAACAGAACAAGAAGATGATGTTGATATGTCACAACGAGTGCAATTGACAAAAGAGCTAAAGGTGAATATACAATGTCAAAAGAAGATCAAGTGGCTTGAATATAAGAAGTTGTGAAACTTTATAAGTGGATCAACATCAAGTCTATCTCATATGGATATTGCTCAAGTCAAAGGTATAATATTGGATATATATGCTTATTGATGACTAATCAAATAAATATCCAAAATGATCAATTGCATATAGAGTTGGCGATCCTCATAAAGAAGAATGAAGATGGTATGAAGGTGTTTCTATTGACATAGATTTTCTAATTGCTTTTGAGTATCGGAACGTCGTACTATAAAGAGGGATGCAACTTTGATAGTGTTGCTTATGTCTCGGTGCTCAAATTGATCCAACAACCTTTGGGAGAGTGTTTAGCAAACCTATGTGTGATTTTGGAGCTTGGTAATAGCTGGATTGGATAGCCCTTTAAATTATCTTTCCGTAGAGTCTAAGAACACCTAAATCGGCCTCCGGAGTCAAAAGTTATGGGCATTTTTCTATCTGCTGTCTGCCTGTATTGTTCCAATCGGCAGTGCCGATCCGGAACTTAGAAAAACGTCGTTTTTTTGCCCTCTGTGGTTCCCTCATCGGTAGTGCCGATCTGGGCATCGGCAGTGCCGATTCGGGACGTCCAGAGCCCCAAACGGCTAGTTTTTTTTGCCTCTCTACCAGCAGTGCCGATGCGGGACATCCAGAGCCCCAAATGGCTAGTTTTTGAGCCTCTCCATTGGCAGTGCCAATCCGGGTATCGATAGTGCTGATGTGGGACATCCAGTGCCCCAAACGGCTAGTTTTTGAGCCTCTCCATCAGCAGTGCCGATCCGGGTATCGGCAGTGCCGATGCGGGACATCCAGAACCCCAAACGACTAGTTTTGAGCCTCTCTATCGGCAGTGCCGATGCGGGGTGTCCAGAGCCCCAACGACTAGTTTTTGAGCGTCTCCTATTTATACCCCCTTCGTTCCTAACGGTTGGGGTGCTGAAAACACTTCAAAGAATCATCCATTTGAGCCAAGAAAACACCTCTCCACTCTCCATTGCTTAGTGATATACCTTGTGGGTGAGATTTGGTGAGAGATTGGGAGAGAATGAGCAAAACTCCATTGTTGAGCACTTGACTCACACTAGCCATGTACATCATGTCTGCGCAACTGTGACCCCACGTGCCCGTGAAACCGCGAGGTTCTGCTCTGATACCAACCGTAACGTCCCGTCCCTCAGAGGTCAGGCCCTCTTACAGCTAGCAGCTCTCTAGGACCTCAAGACTGCCCTTACATACAAACACGAGTCTTTTCTGCATACTTTGTCGTCACTCGTACGCACCCGGGAAGAGCTACCTGGTCGGTCACCCATCTTGAAATTACTACAGGCCAAGCACGCTTAACCTTAAAGTTCTTTTGAGATGAGCTTCCAGAAAAGAAGTTATAACTTGTTTGTATGAGTATTCTATCAATCCTATTAAGCTCTAGGCCGGGATATCACAGACCACCCAGGCGCGCCACCTCCCGCCCCCTCCTTCCTCCTCTCCCCCCCCCTCCCCCCCGGCGCCGGTCGACCTCCCTCACCCTCCACCGTGCCAGGCCACCCTTGCCTCATCTCTGCTAGATTCGAGCTCTCTTCTTCCCTTTGTTCGTCGCTCCGTCGAATCCGAGATCGCCTCTTCCCCTTACTCTCCTCTCCGTTGGATCCGGACGGCCTCCACTCCCTCGCCAAGAACTCGAGCGGCAGGCGTGGTGAAGGAGACGGACGCCGGCGACGACGACATTAGGAGAGGGCAGGGCCGGCTCGGGGACGCGCACGGCATGCCGAAAAACCTCAGGAGCGGCGGCGGGCTACAGCAAAGCGGGAGCGGCGGCGCTTGCGGTAGAGAAAATTTTGTTTTTTCTGACATGTAGGTCCTACATATAGATAGGAGGCAGAAATACATGTTACACTAGAGTTGATTGTAATTTTGAGCTCTCAAATTTTACAAATAGGCTTGTAAAATAAGATTTAGGAGCCCATTAAAGATTCTCTAATAGTTAATCAAGCATTCAAATGTTTTGGTCTTTATTTATTCTTCTTTTCGAGGCATCTACGGAGAGAGAAGAGGCTTTACATTTCACTTGACAGTTGCCGCTGCCGCTCACGTGCACAGAACCGGATCATCTGACGAACGTCAGATCGACGTGCGCCCGTCGATCTCCCAAGCAACGGCCATGCTAACCCCGCAGCTCGTAGTGCCTCGTACGTGGATTGGTCTCTGCCTCCTTTTCTTTTGCACGTAGCCCAGTATGGCCCAGACAGCCCAATAGCTCGACGCGCTTTCTACTGGAGGGAAAAAGGTAGGGTAAGGACAGAGTGGAGGGAAAATACATTCCAGCAAGCATTTGGCGCCAGGGGAACCACGAGAGGCGAGACGGAAAAAAAGTGGCGATTTGTGAAGGCTAAAAATTTCTTCATGAGATGGACGAAGAGGCAAATCCTGAGCATCATGCATCAAATAAGTACTATTAGCTTATATTTGCTTTTTTCACCTGTTTGACTTTTTTCTGCTGCACTGATATTTGCATATTTGTAGTAGCTCATTTTAGTTGCAATCTGTACGTGCAGTTACTAAAGTACAACTCTTTTTAGTTTTTTTCCCTCTATTTTGACATCTTTCACTCTTAATACCTTAGGGAGAATGTGCTGCCTAGTTTTGCACCTTATGTTGGGATGAAATTCAAAAATCCAGATGAGGCTTGGAAGTTTTGGTTAGCTTATGGCAGTCAAACAGGTTTTGAGGTTAGGAAAAGGTACTCAAACAAATGTAAGATTGATGGCAAGATCACATCTTGTAGGTTTTTTTGTAACAAAGAAGGCCATCGAGGGAGAGATAAAAGAGATGAGTTGACAAAACGTCCACGAGGTGAAACAAGAACAGATTGTGAAGTGCATATGGGTCTTGTAAAGGATGGAGAAACATATGGCTATATTGTGTCTGAAGTGGATTTGAAACACAATCATGACCTTCACTTACCTAGAACCTTGCACTTGATGGTGTCACAGAGGAAAATTTCAGATTTGCAAGGATTTGAAATTGAGGTAGCTGATGATTCGGGTATAGGACCAAAAGCAGCACATGAGTTAGCATGCCGCCAAGTGGGCGGAGCACCTAATCGGAGCTACACCCTTCGAGACCATAAAAACTACTTACGAGGCAAGCGGCAACGAGAGATGAAACATGGTCAAGCTGGAAGCATGCTCAACTATTTTCAAAATAAGATTGCAGAGAATCCATCATTCCAATATGCCACACAACTGGATATTGAAGAGAGCATTGCAAATATATTTTGGGCTGATGCTAAAATGCTTGCTGACTATGCACACTTTGGTGATGTTGTTTCATTTGACACTACTTTTGGAACAAATAGAGAGAGCTGAACTTTTGGTGTTTTTGTTGGATTCAACCAGTTTAGAGAAACAGTTGTTTTTGGTGCTGCATTAATGTATGATGAAACATTTGAGTCATTTGAGTGGCTTTTCGAGACGTTTCTAAAAGCACATAGTGGAAAACAGCCCAAAACATTCTATACAGATCAAGATTTTGCAATGGAAAAGGCAGTTGAAAAGGTGTTTTATGAAGCATGGTATGGTTTATGCACTTTTCACATCATGCAGAATGCTATTAAACATTTGCCTCAACTACCTAAAAGTAAAAATAAAGAATCAAATCCTTTATCCATCTTCAGTGCGTGCATGTTTGAGTACGAGGACAAGTTAACATTTGAAGATAAATTTGCCCTCTTGAGGACCAAGGTGCACAAGCAGACTTGGTTAGATAGTATTTACAAGCTGAAAGAAAAATGGGCTGAATGTTACATGGAGAATGTTTACACATTGGGCATGCGAAGCACTCAATTAAGTGAGAGTTTAAATAATGACTTGAAAATTCATTTCAAATCAGACTTTGATATTATTCGTTTTCTTAAACATTTTGAAAGGGTGGTGCAAGAAAAAAGGAATAATGAATTGGATTCGGAATTTGATTCACGGAAAAGAACACCAAGGGTCATAGTGAACATACCTATGCTGTTGGACGCAAGGAAATTATACACACCTAAAATATTTGAAGCTTTCCAAAATCAATATGAATGTTCCATGACAGCATGCACCAAAGCATTGGATGAAAATAATCAGTACCTTGTCGTAGTTGGAAGCATTGGTGAAAATCCAGTCCTTGGGAAGGAGTACAAAGTAATTGGTAATCCTTTGGATCAAACATCTACATGTAGCTGCAACCTGTTCAACAGGATTGGAATATTATGTGCCCATGCTTTTAAAGTTCTGGATTTGATGAATATCAAGTCATTGCCTCCATAATATGTATTAAAGCGATGGACACGACAGGCGAGAAGTGGAACTATACAGGACAGACATGGAAGAGACATAATTGAAAATCCAAAATTGGATGCTATGCTTCTCTATAGATATTACTCTCACAAATTGCTCAATGTAGCACATCGAGCATCCAACTATCCAGAATGCAGGGCATTTATAGATAACGCAATTGAACTATTTAGTCAACAAATAGAAGAGAAAATCAGTGCATGCACAAGTGCTTCTATCAATACAGCCCAGGATGTTGTGATGTTGTAAGTCCACCAGACGACGCATTACGTAATGCACGTTTCAAAAAAAAGACAGTTCGCATGAGAAGTTCAAAGCGACAAAGACTTGGCTTTGAAAGCAAGGGTAAAGGAAGAAAAAAGGATCAAAGTGGAACTCAGTTACAAGGAAAAGCACCAGTGGTATGTCAAAATTTAAACAAAAATACATTTTTTTACCTTTTTTTGCATCTTTGAACTTTTTGATTTCCTTTTCTTGCAAGGTGCAAGAACAGGGAGAAGTTAGCAATAACAATGGGAATGAGTCTGAGCAATATAGGGTCATCAATTTCTACACTGAGCTATTGACCAGAGCAAACACCGTTGACCTAAAAATTGAAGGATATTTCTAATTCAGCAAGTGAGGAGTGCTATTTTGTCCATGAAAGTTGTGTTTTGTTATTAACAATTGTATGGTTAAAACTGTACTGTAATTATTGACAATGCTGGAAAGACATATTGCTTATGCTACATATTACAAATGCTAAATGAAATGTTCAGTGTTCAATGAAACACATTCCTCAAGTTGAATCAATGAAACTCGGCTCATCCATTTAAATAATAACATATTCGTTGATTACATTCATCACTTTTTTCAGCCACAAGTCACAAAACACTCACACACAATCTAAATCAGACTACGAAGAATAGAAGTTCAAAGACTGAAGCACTGAAGTTCAGAGAAGCTACAGAACTGTGACGGCACAGCAGATTGGGCAACGGCCCATTGTTGATAGCACCAAAGAAAGCCTCGATAGCACCTCACCATGATCGTTCCATGAGCACCTCCTTGCAGCTGCCGAGGATGCCTGGTCCTTCGACGGATTCCGCGCAAGCCTCAACATCGCCAACGTGGCACCGATGACTGTAACTCACACTTCGTGTTTGCGGCGGCGGCGTAGTCGCATACCGCGTAGATGGCTCCGGAAGATAGAACGGCGGCGTGGGCGTGGACAGCGTAGACGCGGACGGCGTGGGTGGCTCCGGCAGCCATAGCGGCGGTGTTGACCCCTTGGAACTGGGATATGGGCCGTCCGTTCTTTTGTTGGGCTTGCAGATATGAGCCATGGAGCCAGCATGGAACGATGGCCCGTTGCTTGGGAGATCGACGGACGCACGTCGATCTGACATTCATCAGATGATCCGGTTCCCACGTGCACGAGCCATGTGAATGTGACCAACAAGATCTGCGGCACACTGTAGAGGTTGTCCCTCTCTCGCGCATCCTGTTTCATGCACAAGCCAGCAACATCAGAGAATCTTTGCCTTCTTTATTCGAAAATCAATGCTGGTTGTAACTTCGCACATCTAATTTCTCACCAACTATATGCGTCTTGTCGGAATGAACACCAGAGAATTTGGCACCACTCACGGTTAACTGGCTTATGCTACTGCAGCTGCAGCAGTATGGTCTTTACGTATAGCTACAGTGAAAAGCTAGAAATTAGCAGCTTAGCCGGCTTATAAAAATTTACTTACTACCACAGTATTTTTTACTTTGCTACAATAACATAAGTAAAAGCAATAAACGGCAGTGACGAAGTCAGGATTAAAATCTATCTATGACAAACATACTATTATTAATTTGTTTAATATTTAATAAAACCTCATAATTATATGAGAATGTAAAATCTTGATAAGTAATGATTGGTTGAACGTACTGTATAAGTATTAAGTACGGCGTAGTGGTTGGGAAAGATCGATCCTCCGATGTTTCATGACTTGAAAGTGTTTCATGATTGTATAAGTATCAAGCCTTTTAAATATCTTCTTCTCGGTATAGCATATCATTAGATGTTTGAGTCATTCATCATCCATCTTGTTACGTAGAGCGTCTTGATAATTCAATGTTTCTACCATTACTTGATTCTGAAATAGAACTAAAAAAATCTCTTTATGCTTACAGCTGCTAATTATTCAATTAAACATATATAAGATAAGAAACATTGCAAATTCTAATATCACGTGCAAGCAAGATAGCAAGTATGAATTAATTGATCTCACATATCATAAATGCATACTCTAATTTTCTTACCTTTTAATTGTTTTGTAGTCCTGTCGCCATCTGAATTTGGGCGCTGGTGATTATCACAAACTTGAGGTCGCGGCACCGGCGGAGAGGCCTGAGACTGCTCCCGGTTCCTGTCCCGGCCATCCGTCGTCATTCGAAGTTGCAGTACGGCAGCACGACTTCGTTACAGTACTGAGATTGAGGAAGGCAGGGAATTAGACAATCAACTATCAGGGAAGGGAGGCGAGGCGGCGGACGTAACAAAGGCAAGGAATCGATCAGGCAATCAGCTATTGTGTTTACTAATTACTAGCTGCACTATAACTAGAGAAAAGCCCAATTAGTAATAGACCATATAATAATAGGCCCATAATATTTTATCAATCAAGATTGTGTTTGAGCTTGCTAAGCTGTCAGGAGGTGAGGGGGGGGGGGGGGGGGTTGCCGACGTGAGCTATGGCTGGCGCCGTGGCTTGCCATAGTGGCGAAGCCACTGATAAACGGTTGTATAGGCTCTCCCAAACGAGCCCTAAAAATGACACATATCGAGTGTCAATATTAAGAGTGTTTTGAGAAATAGTATTAACAATAAAACAAGATAATTAATGATAAGAGCCTCCAAAAATTTAGGCTGGCCCCTTCGAAGAGGTCAAGTGCCTCCACTCATCCCAATCTCCTTTGGCAGGGTCGAGCGTGTTGACGATTCAATGCGAGCGGGTGAACTATACAAGGACAAGTTATAAAATGTCCCTGTGATGATTACGGACACGCGCATGAGTGCTCAGTGCAGCCTGTCTGTCTCTATGCTATTAGCCCCTGTCACGAGTTCATCCCACCTTCACACGGGTTGGCACGACTGTTGTCGTTCCCAGGAGTGACGGGGCGGAAAAATTGGATGGACAGCTCCACTTGCTTTACGCCATCCACAGTGACAACGTGCTATGACACAACGACGCATTAGTCCGGGGTCGGAATCCCTCGCCTTATCCTACCCCACGAATCCATCAGCTTCGATACCGTGTCGGAATCGATGTGCCAATAAACTCTATTTCAGATTCTTGGATCGCCGTCTCCGAGTCCGACACGATCGACTCTCTCGAACTACCCCCTGCCTTTATATGCTGCACACCACGCCTCAATCATCAACAGACGGGCGCAACGATCACGCTCACATTCATTCACAACACAGTTGCAAACTTGCAATGACTCGTCAGGCATCAGGCAATGCTGTTGTGCGTTATCGCCCTTCCTCGACCATATGCCCTCCCATCCGACGGCTCTAGCCAGGGCCGCCGTGACGACGCCTCCTCCACTGCTGCCAATGTTGCCGCTGCCGGCGCCGGTGCACAAGGAGGGGGAGTTCATGGACGTCGAGCTGGGACAACAAGAAGTGGAGCAGCGTCCATCCACCGCGCAGACGACGGTGGCCGCCGCGAGAGCCCGATGCCACGGCCCACAGCTGCCTCGTCTGGATGATTGTCGCGGCGGTGCTATTCTGCGTCGTGGCGTTCCTCGGGCTGATCCTCCTAGTGGTACAAGGCATACTCGCTGAAGATCCAGTAAAGCTGCCCACGTCCATACTATAGAGATTGGCTTGCTTCGTAGAATACTTTCGTCTCTGTTTGTTGTGATTGGCTGCTTGAAGGATTCAAAAGGAGGAGAAAGGCCACATAATAAACATGAAAACTTGTGAGGTGCTGTGCTGTGCTGATTATGTTCTAGTGTGCCAACTATGTTACTGAGAATTTCATGATGTTGTGCGTCGAATTTTTTGATGTATCAGCTTGGTTTTTCTTATTTCCTTTTTGAGAAATGCTAATGTACAAAAACTTATGCAAAACCTACCTGATGCTGATGTGTAGGTCTGTAACAAAATAATGTTCTAAGTTCGATCTTGTGTATGAGCTCGCTCATGTATGCAACTCGAGGCTACTGTTGAAATTGTGACTAGTTCAAGTATGTGTTTGTTACATGTGTGTTCATGACTGAAAATGGTTAAGGATGGCAATCTCGACAAAACATTCTGACCGATTGTAAACGAACTTTGAACATGTTGTCAAATGGTCTAAATAACACCACCATTGTGTAGAGCTCATCGATATAATCAAAATACATATGTAGATTATCTAATTTGAACTCTAGATGCAAAGTTATGGAATTTACAAGATTTCAGAAATATGAATTCCAGTCTGACCAGAATCAATTTAAGACTGATCAGATTTCAAAGAGTATGAACTAAATATTTTATTTTGAATAGAAATTTGTAAGCAAACTTGATTTCTTGCGGGGCAAAGGCCTTCTACTCTATAAATATAAAAGGCCACGACCGATTGAGGTCATCCCAATTGATCAAAACATGTTTTCTTTATCTTTTTACCTCTTTTAACTTTTTAATGTCTTTTACCTCTTGATAGTGATTGAGAATGTTCTAACTAGCCTGCCGATCCTAGAAGAACCCTATGAACTTTTGCCCAGATACGGTGCCTCCTGGGCAATTGTTTGTTGGTTTTATTTGAAACTCGTGAATTCTGGTTAGACCGGAATTGATTCCGTTCACCTAAACAACAATTTATTTTAATTCTAACGCATACACTCTAGTGTTTTGGTGTTTGATCGAATTTTGTATCAAAACATTTTTTGACAACTCGACTGGGGAATAAATTCTGCTGAGATGTTCAAGATGAACATTATCAAGGCATATTCAATAGATCCTGGAGGACGTGCGCAAAACGTTCTAGGAGCATCAAAAAGAACAAAGAAGGTATTTGAAAACGCGCTAGAAGCATGAGATATTGAAGAATATTGTTTGCTAGAAAACGAATTAAGTAGAAACAATCACTTAAATCAAGGATCATACTTTTTCTTCTACTGAGACACCCAATGTGAGTAAACAAATTTGAATCCTGATGTTGCAAATTTTTTCTTCATTGTATTCTGTTAGTATGAATAGCAAGTTTGATATTATGAGTTTTGATGTTATGTCTCGCTAGAGGTGAACCTTGATTATGACATTTCTGACAATCATTTGGTTTTTCTATTCCTAATGTCGAAAGTCTTAATATTCATGTTTTCGATGATCCTTCAACTTGATAATGATCTAATGTTCCTGAGGACAACCAGTTAATCATAATTAGTTCTCTTGTCGTATTCTATATTACAAACATGTTGAGCGGTCAGGATTTGATCTAAACTAAACCATTACATTTTTGTAATGTTTCACAGGTTGGAGCATTTCACAACTGTGAAAGAAAATAAAACTTTCGATCCATAGTGTCCCCAAAAAAGAAGATCACTAGGCAATTCACATAAAGTCATGTATGACTAGAATTGAACACTAAATTAATTAATTTGTTCAATCAGTGTGAATGTGTGCTTTGTTAATCAAAACCTAATGTCATACTTCTATTTATGCCTCCATTTGTGACACAAACACCTGCAGTAACCTTGGTGTCATTGATTTTCCACCAATGTTTGATTTACTACCAGAGGGAAGCAACTAAGACGCATCAATGGATTTGAGGAACATAATTATGCATGGCAATATTATGTTCTCAAATCAATATCACCAATCAAGAAGGATGTTTCAAATTTGATAATTGACAGTATGGACTATCACTGAATTTTTTTGAACGACTGGATGTCTGCATCTCTAACAATTAATGAAATATAGTTCCACATCGCCTTCAATGGATATCACTAGTTTTCGAAGAAGAAGAAATTTACAACTGAGTTGATTTGAGAAGATAACTAGTTAAAGGAGCCTATATTTATCTGTCCGCCGATTTACACAAGAAGAACCGAGGGGTACCGGGTGTCACCATGCATGTTCCAAAGTGAGGGAGAAGTTCCAAGAAAGAAGAGCTTGGATCAGTCAGCCTAGTATTATTTTGCTTTCTCGATCCTCCACCGCAATAGTTACACTGTATATACTTTTTATTAAAAACGTTGAAACATGCATGTATTACTACTTTCGGTACACGTGACCACCATTGTGCTACGCCGAGCCTCCACGGCAGCAGGCCGGCAAGAACCGGCGAATCGTCAGCCTCTCCCGGCGCATGGAGTTCCTGTACGCCTCCACCTCGTCCTGGAGCCACTTCCCGGCGCTCGCGTCGAGGACGTCGACCCCGCGCCGGACCACGGCGCGCCCCATCCGCAGCTCGGCCTCGGCGCACGCGGCGTACACCGTGGGATCGTCCGGGCACGCCGCCACGCCGGCCTCCGCGATGCACCGCGTGCTTCAGCTGGAACGCGCCGTCCCCGGCGCAGCCGGAGACGAGGATCTCCCACTCCACGAAGAGCCTGCGCGCGGCGTCGAGGTCGCCGGCCTGCTCGGCCTCCATGTCGATCCACCCGTGGAACACGGTCTGCGGGTGCGCGCCAAACCAGAGCGCGGCGCGGAGGTGCCTGCGCGCGTCAATCATGTTGCCGGTTTCGTGGTACAGCGCCTGCGCCGCCTCGCACCACTGCACCGCGTGCCGCTCTTCCGTCGCTGGGCTAGTGTGTTCTTCGGTCGACGGCGCCATCGTCTCGACGCCGCCGCAGATCGAGGTGCTCTTGTTGGGTTTTATGATGAAGGCAAAAAGGCTCGCTCTCTCTGACCAAGAAAACTGGCCCATCATATCAGCTTCGATACCGTATCGTAACCGACGCGTCAAATAAACAAACTCCGTCTCCGATCGCCGTCTCCGAGTCCGACCCCGCCGTATGATTCCCTGCCTTTATATGCTGCTGCAGCACACCACCCCCATCCCTTAATCATCATCATCACCATCAGGCAGGTGCAGTGCAGCCATCTCGCTCACGTTTTCTTCCAAGAGAGCCGCATCGTCTGACAACTCGTCTGATGCTGCTGTGCCTCATCGCTCCTCCTCGACGATATGCCCTCCCATCCGGCCGGTCCAGCCAGGGCCGTCGCGACAACGCCTCCTCCTCCGCCGCCGATGCTGCCGCTGCCGGCGACGCTATACGAGGAGGGCGAGTTCGTGGACGTCGAGCTGGGACAACAACAAGTGGAGCAGCGTCCGTCCACCGCGCGAACGACGATGGCCGCCGCCAGCGCCCGACGCCACGGCTGCTTCGTCCGGATGATCGTCGCGACGGTGCTCATCGTCTGCGCCCTGGCCGTCTTCGGGCTGATCGTCCTAGTTGCGCAAGGAACACTCGCTGATGATCTATGAAGCTACCCTCATCCATACTGTAGACAAGATCGTCTTGTACGATGTATTCTGTAAAGAAATATACATGTTTCGTTTGGTCTCTGTTTCTGCGATTCTGCCACGGAGTTGAGCGTGGCCGCAGATTCGCTGCTTCGAGGGGATGAAAGGAGGAGAAAGGCGACATGAGAAGTTGTAGCAGGATTAGAAAACAGTTCCAGTACATAGAGCACACCTGATAAGAGCGACATTTAACTGTGTGGAGCTGTGTGCTGATTACGTTCAATTGTACAAATTATGCTACTGAAAATTCTTTAATGTATCAGCTCTATTTGTTTCCTATTTAGCTGTCATGTTAAGGTGCGTAAAAACGATTAACAAATGCTCACGTTTGAAAAAATGTTTTATTAGCTTCTGATCTTGAGAACATGCACTCGGCGCAGTGGTAAGACTTGCGGATGGGTTCAACTCTCTCTTCTCACGAAAAACAAAAACCCCTCGTCCTCCGTGTATCAAAGCAGAGGTAAAAACTCGCGGCACAGCTCACACGCCCAACTAAGTTCTTCTCGATTGAAAAGATGTTTTATTAGCTCTTATCTTTTTCCTGTTAGATGTTGTTGCATGCAACCAAAACTTTCACACCAACTTTTTTTCTCTTGCCTCCTCTCGCTCTCACCCTTGCTTCTAAATGTTCGTCCCAAATTATCCCTATACCCGTAGTTGCTCTGATTTCACGATTAGGACACTACATTTGGTATCAGATCAGTCCTTGGGCGCTCAATTTCTCACATTCTCTCATCTTTGGTTGAGTAATTCTTGACCTGGTAAACAATGGCCTTAGGTTTGACCTGACAATTCTCTGTCGAAATTACGATTAGTTCAAGTATGTTTTGTTGCCCATGCTTCCATTCCTTAGGTATTCTTCTATTGAGAGAATTTGACAACCGACATGTGTATCCTTAGTAATCTGCCAGGACAATGCAAATAGCATGACTTACGAGTTTATACAATAAAATAAGATAAGAGTAATAAAATGTATGAGATTTTTATGTTTAAATCGAACAAAATGTCTCAATCAAAGAAGCTTAATGATCCATCAGTAGCTTAGGATCTAAGGATTTCTAAAAGCTGGAGCTCTGCCAAATGGGTTTAACAGTCCTCCGTAGTGTGATTTGCTCTTTCTTCTACCAAAAAGATGTACAATAAGACCAGGGCGTGTCTAATCTTTTGCTCATGGTACTAGAAATAAAGAAAATGTTTTGTACACTTGACATAATTGCGGTCCTTCTTCTTTTATAATATTGAGGCGTAGAAAATTATGTGTTTGAAAAAAAAGGATTGCAAAATCTACAGATTAGAAATGTTGCAATCGTTATGTTGACTAAGGACTTATTATATACTGTCTACTAGCAAAGTGCCCGTGCATTACTACGAGTTTAAAATTCTTTTATACATAACATATTTGTTAAACATATGATAAAAATATATTTATTTATATGAATTTTTTAGTCCATAATAAAGTATAATTTTAAAAAAATCATGTTGACCATATATAATATTTGTTCCTCACTTACCGGATTTCTTATTTTTAGAATTTTGAGGTATCCTGTTTTCATTCTAATAATTTAGCCACTCCTGTTGAGTAGCAATTTTTTAGAACAATAATTAGCTGAGAAGAGATCTCACGTGTAGCCACTACATGATAAGAAAGTAGAATTGTATAAGATAATAGAGGATGTATTCATAAATGAGAATATTTGTGATGTACAAATGTGCCCCGCTTGCTCCTATCACGCTGACCTGCGCTTCGGTACCTCAGCCTCATGGCCCGTTCGGACTGACTCTTTATTTGACATGTGGAGGGATCAAAGACATGACGTCTAGCCACAAAATTAGTAAATATTCATGAGAAGAGAACTTGAATTTAGGATGGATATAACCTTTTAAGAGGGACTCTATGTATTATAATCGATTATATTTAATCCAAAATAATAGTATTTAAAACCTATTATTGTCATGTCTATTAATGGACAGCCCAAGACTGACAAAGTTGCACCCCGATCTAATTGGTATCTCGTCTTCTTGAGCTCAAAAACAAAAAAAAATCACCTCGTCTTCTTTCTTGTGATTTTGCAAGTGACTGTTCTAAAAGAAAAGAAAAAAGTCATTTGAGTTCCTCACCCAGCTTCCCCAGCCACCTCATTGTCCTCTTTCTAGAATATGGGCTACAGTAATGCGCAACCCTTCCTTCCTCTCTCTTTCCATGTTTGACGGGCGGTGGATCCAGATGGGAGCGGCTAGCTCCGGCAAGCGGGCGTCCGGGGAAGCGCATTCCGAGTGGTTGCTGGCTCCTGGAGGCGGGCGGCGATGGATCCTCCACAGGACCGGATTGATACGGTGTCGCCGTCGCGGATCCTGCAATGACGGACGTTTCGGAGCCCCGCGCTGGTCGTCCGCTTCTTGAGGGGGAACGTCAAGGCGCCAACGCTTGCTGTTTCTTCGGTCAAGACGAGATCGTTTGGTGGTGACAGGTAAGGATCGATTGGCTCAGCCTCTCACCATCTCTCTGATCTCCAGATCTAGATGCTTCCTGCGCTTGCTCGGGTGCGCTGGTTTAGGAATTTTATTTTTTCGTTTCACTCCTGTCACTCAAAATGCCATCACTCATACTCTATAAAATATATCTTTTTGTTACATTTAGTGAGATGTCATAGCTGCAACTGATTCTGAGATGATCGAGTATATCCGTGAGGAAACTGGCTGTACTGTTGATGCGGTGTGTTCCTCTAAGGGGCATTTTGTTAATCATCTGTAAGTTGAAATAGGATAGGAATCTAGAGTTTCGGAAAGCACAAAGGTGTTCAATTTCGCAAAGTGGATAGATGTATAGCTGTTTGATATTCGTGCATACTGAATACAGAAAAGGAAAAAGCAAGAGAAAAAAAAACTTGTAGGTTGTGATCTATCCAGGAAGATTTCGGTACTATTGCTCTTTATTAGAAATCTGCTAGTAACCTTTGCACATCATGGGTTATCATTCACCAGTGTTAAGAATGCACTATCATTGAAAAAACAAATACCCTGCAACATTATGTAAATGTAATTTCCATCTGCAACAAATTTTCAGATTTGGTTGCTATTTAGATGAGAATTTAGTTTAAGGACTATGTAAAAGTAATTTCCATCTGCCACATTATCAGAAATTGTTGTCATTTAGATGAGACTCTAGGTTAAGAATTATGAGACTTTTAAGATCGTCCACGATCTTTTTTAATGGCATACAGGTAAAAGTCTCAAGAATTATGTGTTATTCTGTTCTTGTTTGTATTCTCAAGGCATTAACTATGTTCTCTTTGTAAAAATGTTCTTACAGTGGACTTTACTTTTAGTGCACAATCTAATTTTGAACAATGCTGCTGTTTTTGTTGTTTATACAATTCCAAGGTCAAAAGGAATGTCTTTTGAGGAGCTTTCTTAATCAGCAAAGGTCTAATAATGTAAATTTGTAGCTTGTGCTCTATATAAAATTGTCTATTGCCTTTTATCAACATGCATGACTTATGGAACCAAAAAAAAGAAATGATACAAATATCTTATTTGGTCTGACATATGAATCGATTTCTAAAAATCTACGTGTCTGATTTAGTTCTTTGTGTGCATATTGTTTCAAAACACATGGCCAGCGTCCAGCAGTTCTAGGGTCCACTAAACAGTGTATCCACTCTAGCTGATCCTATGATTGACCCATGTGGGTTGGGAGGTTGAACACTCCAGTCTGTTTGTTTCACGCTCCTAATTAGAGTAAGAAATATGATATTGAGCATGCATCTTAACCTTTCGAATAAAGTGTCATTGTAATTAAAAAAGATATATAACCTACCAAGGACATTTTGCCTCCCTCTGCTTTTCCGTCAATATTTGACTTGTAGGTTGTTTAGAAGAATTAGGAGATGCTACAATATTTTCTGCAGATTGCACGCTATTATTATCTATAAATTGCGAATGACTCATCTGATTCATTTTTGTCAGATCAATGTGCATGTAGAGATTAAAAGAAAAGTATATTAGTAGAGGTTTCATAGATATTCAAGTCATGCATCACACACAAACATGAACTTCTCAAAACAACAGAAATTTGATTGCATTGTGATGATAGTAGAACTAAAAAAAAAATCTGTTGCTGCCTTATAGTGATGACAATATGTGCCACCTTAGTGATGTGAATAGAAGATTCTCCTTTGCCACCTGAGAGCCTAACTTGTTGCTTAATTGATCATGGGAAAGCTTGGTTAATCTCTACTCTTGTGTGATAGGTTTACTTTGTAAATCACATAGTTGACTCTCGTGTCTATTTGTATTGTTGTTCATTTAACAGTTTTTTCTTACATGCACATTCATTCTGCCCCAAATATAAAACAGACACAAAGGTATGACCATTGATTTATCACCTGGATGGATGGATTACACAAGGAGGCTGATGCACCTATGCGCTTGTGACTGGTGCGCTTGTGAAGCTTCTTGACGGGATGAAGCACTACAGCAGCCACAGCCAGGAGGGCAACTTTGAAGGAAACTGGAATTCAAATGCTCTCCAGGTAGGTGTGACCAATTGGATTTTTTTTGTTGATCGTTCTAGAGTGTAGTCTATTTATGTGGTTTTATTTGGGAACTCAGCACATGTTGGAAATTAATTGTAATTCTGATCGGACTCTAGTTCTTATTCTTGATCGGACTGCGATTCTTTTTTTCACATAAAACGGTCTCGGTCTCCGGTTCATATTTTTTGTTTACCTGTTTTTTTTTTTCTTTTCCTTACTTTTTTGTTTACCTGTTTTTTTCCTTTTCCTTACGTACGTCTCGGATATCCATTTTTTTTCCTTTTCTACGTCCGTCTTTTTGGCAGAATAATTTGAGAATCTTTTTTTGAGTTTTGATCGGACTCTTTTTTGAGTTTTGATCGGACTCTGATTTGATGATCCTTTTCTACGTCCGTTTTCTCTTTATACGTCCATACGTCTACGTCTGTTGGTTTGATTTGGCAGAATAAGGCTGGGCGGACGACGCCACTTCGTTTATTAAGGTGTACACTTCGTTTAATCTCTACAATCTATTAATTTAGGTGAATACGTTTAAATCTGCTGTACGTTCATAAAGTTAGAGATTGAATCCAAATCGGTTTTGTACCTTTCATCAAGCATCGAATTTTAAAAATCATAAATCCCTCGTTCGAAGTTCAAATAAGGTAACCTCGGACTCTATTTCGTAGTCCTCGAAAAGTTCTATAACTTTGTAACTTTGATATTCAATAGAAGTCTAAGATTTTACCGTTTTGGTTTCTAAATTTACGATGCAAAAATATTTGTTCAGATTCAGACTCCTCTACGCAGGTCTATGTGCGGGGCCCATATCTCTTACCTCTGAATTCTAAATAATATGATTCACATATATTCCGAAAAGGTCTTTACGAGATTTACAACTTTCGTGTTTTAACTTTTCTCATTAGAACATGTTTTCAAGTTAAAAATCGCGTTATAATACAGTGTTGTTTCTATTCTATGTGAATTGATTTTTTTATCGGATAAAGTTTTTAAAAATTTTTAGCCATTGGGGCACGACCTTGGTCTTGCATGTTAGATTTTATAGAGATCCAGTGATGTCTTGTAGACAATATGAGTTCGTGAGAATCCCTCTTTGTATGATGAATTAGGTTTCATATCGGTATTTCTCATATTTGAGCATTTTTTTAATGTTATTTCACTTAATTTTATAATATAGCACTCAAACGACACTATATATAGAAATCGATAACATTAGGGGTAAAAAAAATATTTATGATAACAATACGGTAAAAAATAGTAGAAAAATTATTACTTATGACATATAAAATGGTATACTAAGAAGCATCAATAATAATATAAATATGATCTTTCATGTAAAAAATGTGAACAATTATATTATATAAATAATTTATGTTTATAAATTATAAAAAGTATTTTATTTTTTTAACCTATAGCAACGCATGATCATTTTGCTAGTAAGGTGTATAGATAAGTAGCCTGGTAGACAACAGAACAGTTGTTTCCACAGGAGACTGATAATGTAGCACACGTCTATTTGTGTGTGGTTGGACGTTGTACCTCCTGGGTGCATGCCAGCGTGTGTCGACATTAGAAAGTGTAATATCTCACAAATTTTCCGCTTTCTTCATATATAGGATAGTTACGTGGTAATTTGGATTGATAATTAACTGATCGATACCATTCAGTCTGGTTTATACGGAGGATCAGCTGATGCACCTCCGAAAGGTGGCCAAAATCATTCAACACCAGAAGGAACAGGGGAATCATTTTGGATCTTTTTATTGAGCGAAGGAAACAGGGGAATTATTTTTCCTAGTTATATTATATGAGAATTCTATTTCTGAGAGAGAATGTAAGCAACTAGTATTCTGACTCATGTCCAGAAACATTGACGATATGAATACGCATCAGGATGGTTCTATGAAGTAAAACACACAATATATCATTGTTAATTACAATGACGAGTGGGCATCGAGCATTCATCTCTCTTGCCAATTACACTGATAAACTAACACTGCAGCCGCAAAATAACTATGATAACCTAACTGTAAATCTAATGGGTGGTGGCACATAGCATGGATTCGGCGAGCTTTTACACGGCTCGTTGTATCTCTTGTCCACCTCGACTGGCCTTGTAATGCATTTGCCATCGGAGATCTCTTGAAATTCCGCGTTCGTGCGGAACGGGCTCAAAATTATGTAGTTTTTCTCTCACTTTTTTTTTGGTTTTTTTCTTTTTCTTTCTTGTCCATAAACTAACTGAAAACCAAAAAAAAAAGAGAAAAAATCTTAAGTTGTCATGTGCGTAGTGGTCTCTCCCCGAGGCTTGCGTGCGGACCAGTCAGCCCCTCTAGCTTGCGTCTTCAGATCAAGGGTGCAAACCCTCGGTAGAAACCGGGGCCCAGGGTGACGAACACCTGCATGGCGAGCACGGCGCGCGCGCCGGCGAGACGCGGGCTCCCAAGCGGCGCGGCAAGGCCAAGCACGGCGGCGATGCGCTCCAACCCAACGGGCAGGCCCGGTCGGTCCCCGGCCACGCGCGCGACGTCGAACACGTCCCCGCACAGGAACCTCCGCGCCAGCGCGAGGAACCCGGTGATGTCGGCGGGCAGCGGCTGCCCTCCGGTGATGATCTTGAGGAAGTACGCGACGTGGTAGGCGCCGGCGTAGGTGACCCATGCGATCCCGGGCCTGCGGAGCAGCGCGCAGTGGTGGAGCGCCATGGAGAAGCTGTGCACGGGCACGCCGACGGCGCGGTGCGCGGCGAGGTCCATGCCGCGTGCGGCGAGGTGTGCGACGGAGCGCGGCGCGTGCGCGTCGGCGGCGGCGTCGAAGCCGGCGAGGTTGAACTCCCACGCCGCGCACCGCCCGTCGTCGGCGAGGATCGCGAGCCCCACCTGCAGCGGCTTCAGCGCGTCCACGTTGGCCTTGAGGAACGCGTACCGCTTCTCCGTCGTGAGGGCGGCGGGGTCCAGCTGCTGGTCGGCGCCGTGCACGACGCCCGGGTACTGCACGCTGAAGGACACGTGGCGCGCGCGCGTCGCGAAGGCCAGGACCGCGTCCATCTCGGCGTCAAGGTTGTGCGCCCACACCTGCCGGACCGGGACGCCCGTGACCGGCGGCGGCATGGCGGCGGCCGCGGCGGTATTGTAGAACGGGGCCATCATCTGCGTGGCCTTATTGGCGTAGTTGAACGGAGGCTGCGCCACGCTCCCGGCGGCATGGTAGAACGCCGGCGCCATGGTGGCGTGCGGGTAGCGGAAAGCAGGACGGCCTTTCGTCGGAACGACATACATGATTGATGGCGAACGAACTAGCTTATACTATACTAGAGCAGAAACACCTTGGGGCGCAGAAGCTGTTGGCCTTGTGGATCGACGGATTAGCAATGCAGCGGGAGGGCGAGGTGTCGTTGGTTTTATTGAGCGAACGCCTCCGTGCTGCTCGCTCACCGTGTCAGAGACGGTTCCCGGTTCGACTCAGAGTTGGCCGTGCTCATAGTCATAGACCCGCCTGACCTACGCCGACTCGAACTCGAACAGCGGGCTGAAAGTGAGGATGCGTGGAGGCCCATGGAAGCACGGAAAGAAGAGCACTTGTCGAACGAACGAAAAGCCCGGGCGACGTTCCTTGGCCCATCTGAACGCGTGATTCATCGACCTGCCTCTCAAAATGCCAAGTGTTTCAAAGAGACAATTGTCTCATGCCAGGGCCAGTTGGACATACTTAAAACAATGCGATGTGATCATCATCAACGAAGCATTCAAGGGACGCGCAGCTCTATATATCATGCATCATCGATGTATATATATATAATCAAGATCTGCAAGTGTTACTAGATCTAAGACAGAGTCAATCTGTGGACTAAAAACTTGCATATACATAAACATACCTCATGAATTACACTATCAGAAACCGGTTCTTTGTCGAGTGTGTGACACACCAGGTGTCACTTTGGCATCCTAGGAAGTAAAGGGAGATAAATCAAAAAGAAAACAATAAATTAACAACTCAAATTTTGAATTTATATGAATTTAGATTAAATCTGACTTGAACTAGAGCTGCCAATTTACACATGTAAGTGACCCAATTAAATTTTATTATCTTGATCCATGCCTAAAAAAAAAGAATTTTGGAGAATTTATGATGATTTTATATCTCATTGGTAAATAGACCAAATAAATCAAACAAATCTCAGAAACAGGGTTACTTTACAAATTCTAATTTCAAATCTTATATGAAGCTATGGAACCAGATCATACCCATAAGTAAGATACAATGTTCGGAAGAAACATATAATTTTGGCTTGATTTAACAACATCAAGAAGTTTCACTTTTGGAATTTTTACTAAACATCACTTTTCTCGGCAGAATTTAGACTTAGCAATTAAGCAAATTTGGAATTTAATAACTACCTTACAGTTTCACTTCCAGAACTACATCATCAATGTTTAGTTACTCCAAGCATTGCTCTTCATAGATGTAGAACCCAATTTAAATTTGGGCCTCATTTGATGCCTCGTATTAAATTTACAAAGTGCCTAAGTGTTAAGGAATTTCCAGACAGATTTCTTCAAATTTTCCAAATCAATTAGCCCTTTTCAAATTTGAATATATCCTAGATCAGACCAGACATGTTCTGCATGTGTCCACCAATATGATCTCCAAACTTTGCTCCATCCAATGGTGTAATCGAAAGCTATCAAAAAAATTGATTTAATACTTCAAATAGTTAATTCAAAACGCCTAATCATCATGTTATTCTGGAGTCTAACCAGTGGGTCCCACCTGTCATTGGCACTGAGGAAGCACACCCTGCCTCCCGATCGCGTGACGCCGCGTGGCCGCCGGTGTACGGGCGACCGCGCGCTGCCGCGGATCGATGCCCCCACCCGTCGTTCGGACAAGGCGAATTTACACCCCCCCGGACGCCCTCCTTTCTTCTCTACCTCACTCTCTCTCCCTGTTTTCTTCTCTCCCGAGCCGCCATGGCCGCCCGAGCGACCTCGCCGTCGCCCGGTCGCCCTGGCCATTCCCCGTCCCGGATGAGCTTCCCAACCACGCCATTCTGATCCCATCTCCCTTAGACCGTCTTCAGTCGACCCCTCCCTCAGCGACGCCTGCAGATTTAGGATTTTCCTCATCGCCGCCGACCGCCGCTTTTTCTCCTCTCTCGCGCCGCTCAGCGAGCCACCGCTCGATTCCCCTTTCCGTCGCGCTCCACTGCACCCCGCGGCACCCTCTGGCTGCGCTCGGCTCGCATCCTTGCAGCCTCTTCACGGGAACGCGGCGTCCGCCGCCGTCGGCCGCCTCGGCTCCGCCTGTCGCCGCCTCTCCTTGTCGCGCCGCGGAGCCGGTCGACTTCCTCGCCCCTCCCCGCGTGCCGCGGCTCCGCCCGGTTTTCCTTGCCGCCTTCGGCGCTAGCGGAAGCCCTCGACGGCCTTGCCTCTATCCGCCGCGGCCGCGCCTCCGTCGCGCGCCCAGGGCGCTGGGGCCATGGAGTGGGCCAGTCTCAGCTCTGGCTGGGCCAGTTCGGCCGGTTGGGCCAAGTTCGGCCATGGGTCTCGCAGCGCGCCTGGGCCAGATCTTGCCCAGGCAAGCCTTCTCCCTACTGCTGTGTTACGGATGGGCCAGAGAATTTCGGCCCATTGGCCAGGTATTTTCTAGGAAATAAAATAAGTCAAAGCAAATTTGTTTTCAGCTTCAAAATTCAAAACAAAAACAATTACTTGGAATACAAATACACAAAAATTAGTTCTGTAATATTAGGATTTTACTAAATTTTTGTAAAAATACTAAATCACAGAAACACCTAATATGTTTTATGCTATGTTTTAATGTGCAAAGAAAAATAGTTTTAACTTCAAAAATCCATACAGAAACATCTACTTCATAGAAAATTTCTAATAAATACTTTTTGGACTCGTATTGTTATGTACTATTTTAATAAATGATTAAAGTACACTGAAAGTTCAGATTTATTTAGGCGTGCATGTAATAAGCAAAAAACACAAATTAAATCATAACTCTACAATAATGCATGTTAATTTCTCAATTCTTGCATGCATGTCCTCTGTGTTGCATATAATTCCTAGGTGACTTATTTTGATCATGTCATGTTATCAAACTGAAAGTATGCATTTATCTTTATACTATTTTAAATGCATAATTAGCAGCTTAAGCACTTAACCAATTAAATTGTGCTTGAACTTTAATTTTTCAATGAATGTTAACCATACTTGTCGATAGTAGGGTACTTAATTTAGTCTATTTAGTTGTTAATATTGATGCATTTGCATGATAGATTATTTACCTGATAGTTTAATTATAGGATATTTACATGATGTGTAAAAACTTACCTTCGTAATTGGACTCAATCAAAGAAATAGATAAATGCAGATTTAACTCACCTAATTATTTCATGCTCGGGATGCCTAGTCACCTTTCCTATTAAATAATCTTGCTCATTGTGATGCTACACCCTCATATAATTAGTTTGATTATGTATGTTAGTAAAAGGTTTATCAAGAAAATGATTGCATCTTTTTTTTTTTCTACCAAGTCCAATAAGCAAGATCATTGCGGTACCTTAGCATTGCTAGTATCAATTATTCACTGCTTGAGTTACTCGTAGCATTGTTAGTGGCAGTGCCTAACCAATCCCGCATGTCAAGAGAGAAAATATGTTTAGTAAAATAATTTAGCACTTAATGGTAACACTAAATAATTGCTCGCATGCATCATGTCATGGCATATAGTTGTTTAAGAAGTGTCATGAATCATCTCCTATCCTTATTGCATTGCATTTCATCTAATAGGACTCGACTACGGGAACGTGGAGGTGGAGATAGTTCTGGGAAAGCCCGGAGCTGAAGCTAATTCTCTTAAGAGTGCTAACATTAATCTGAACCAAGGCAAGCCCCGGTGCACTCCTATGTTTTAAAATTTTATTTTATATCACATGTATGTGTGTCATGTACTGTGCATTACGTATAGAAAATGATTGAAACCCTACTTACATGTAGGAAAAGCAAATCCTATGGATATGAGTTACTTATACATCCATTCGTTAGATTTTTCTATGCTTAATATCGAATCATCGGTAGCAAAATTGAGTAGTACGGAGACTACTCGATACGGGGTGGTTCAGGAACTTGGTACTTGTAACTCTCACTTGATAATGATGAAATGATCTAAGACCGGACGGGGAAGTGCATGTGTAGGTTGAGGTGACAAGGTTGGACGTTGTTCGTCATAGCCCCGTTTGTGTCGATTAAGAACCAATTCGGGTATGGACCCATGATCAAGTTTGAACAGTACCAAGTGCATGCTAGTGATATGGGCACTAGTAAACCGACGTAGCTTGATTATCATAGTCATTGGACGGAACCTCATCGCTCTTTGGGAACGATCAGAAGTGCATGGTGGCATTTTGATGGTATGAGTGGTGGAAGGGTGCATGGTTTAACCACGTATACCGGGTATCGTGTGGAGGACATGCACCCGGGAGCGTGTGAAACCCGACCGACTCTATGGTGTTCTCGTAAAAGATTGTCGTACGTGACTCTAGGAGTGTGCGTACGCCATATATTTGGGTTTCTCCTGCAAGATATAAATCGATTCGAGTCGCTGTCCCTCGCGGTTATTGAGTACCACTTGTGAGATCGCTGCCACCTCAAATTACAAAGTGAATGATGATGATGATGATATTGTATTTTTATAAATTGTATTGCAACCATGTTTGTTATAGTATAGCTGCACAATACTTAATTTATGCAAAAACGCTATTAACTTGGCTAAAACCTGAAAATAAAGATCAATTATTAGTGCTTTTTTTTAGCAAAAATTCCAACAACCTTTGGTCAGTCCCCTGCATACTAGGTGTCGGCCTTAGCGTGCCATTTTGACAGATAAGTCTTGCTGAGTATTAGTTGCTCAGGGCTCTGCTCTATGATGTTTTGTACAGGTGTCGATCGGCACAGTCCATGAGCCGATCGGTGCAAGGGTGTTTCGGCTCATAGAATTGACCGAGGCCCATTCCACATGTTTATGGAAGTTTATCTGCGCAAGACACTTGAAGATATTTGTCTAGAAGATTTATGAAACTTCAAGAAGATTTATGGAACTTCAAGGTCTCAACGTGTAATACAAGACTTTATCTCGAAGGAAAAGGTGCACATGGCAGCTGTGAAAGACAGATGAACCGACTCGGGGAAGAAATCAGAGAATACACGGCTTGCGCCAATCGGCGCAACCGCCTTATTTGCTAGAAATCGAGTCCTTTACGAGTAGAACCCCTATAAATACTTGTACACCCTCGCCGCAGAGAGGGAGACGACAAAGGGACACCAGATCTGTGAGTTAGAGCCACCAGGGTTTGCCCCGTTAGAATAGATCTCTAGATGAGTTTCAAGAACCATTGGAGTTAAGAGTTGATCCGTCAAGGTAGGCCATCTCGACGGGGATGAATCTTACTCTATGTATCTCAAGGATGATTGAATATGTTGATGATGGTTTTAGTGATTTGTCTATCTTGATTCTATAATCATGTATGTGCTTATTTCAATTGCTTAGTTCTAGGCTAAGTAAGTAGATATTATTTTAATCGTGTTGATTAGGATAATATTCAGACATTGTATTGATTATGGTTGCTTGATGATGCTAGTAGTGTGGTTTAGTGGTGACAGCACTAAGCCTGCACAGCACTATTGGATAGTTGAGTAGGGTAAGATACTCGCGCGATTAAGGGTTTCTCTCGGCAGCGATAAATCGGGAGTCGCTCGGAAAGCATGGTGGTCTTACTTATTATAGGTTTTCATTGATCCATGTAATTACCCATTATGATGCTATTCAATTAGACTTTCTGGTTACGATCTCACTAGTAGATATCTGGCTACTCACTTAACAGCATAGGTTTACAAGATCTGACGCACTTTGGCTTTCATTCACTGGTGTGCCGATCGGCTCAACTCTTGCGCTGATCGGCGCAACAACTTTAGCTTAGTTTCAGCAGTGTGTCGATCGGCTCGACTTCTGCACTGATCAGCGCAACGACAGATTTACTATCTGGCGCTCCTTTGCACTGGCCAGTCTCTCCCTCATGCAACCTGACTTTGACAGTAGCCTTGACTAGATCTTTTACTGTTAACTTTGTTTAATAAATCCCTAAGGTCCCAGTGGATTTGATAAACCTTGGAATACTCAATTCAAGGAAAAAAGAGTTACAATCGTACACCGTTCTCTTACGGTATATAAGTGGGTGCGTAGATACGACCAACAAGCTCTATTTTCTGGCGCTGTTACCAGGGACCATAGCAGGTTTTTAAACATTGTTTGATGTATTAGTGTTTAGTCATTGTGCTTTACTTGTCTCTCTAGTATATATATTATGTTAAGTGAAACTAACAGGTATGGACGGTTCTAAGTCAAACAAACCCTCTAATTACGTCGATGATCCAAAAAGTCTCTTTCACAAGAAGAGAACAACGGAGAAGAGAAGCAAGTCACTTGGAGATTTAGAAGCAGTCCGCGTAACACCTCGAGTATTATTCACAGTAGAAGACTCAGTTCAAGAGCAAGAAGAAGAGGAGATGGCAGAGGTACCTATGGTTAATCGTCTTAAGCCACAATTGACTAATATTGTCAAGACAGATTTCCAAGAAGCTCAACATCAACTTTCGTATCAATTGGAGAGATATGTTGAAATAGTGGCGCAACAACCGTTCACAGGTTCAGAAGATCCCAATCATCACTTGCAACACTTCCTTGAGGTTTGCAGTACATTCAAGATAGCGGGATTGATAGGAGATCAAGCACATGTGCGGCTGTTCCCCTTCTCTCTAGTTGGACGCCCCAAACAATGGTACAATGGATTGGAAAACACAGTAAAAACGGCGTGGAACATGTTAGCAGCTGAATTATTGGCCAAATACTTCCCTCCTGGTAAGACTCAAGCTCTGAAAAATAAGATTCTTTGATTTACACAGAATATTGATGAAAGCATTGGAGAAGCATGGGAAAGATACAATGAATATATGGATGCATGCCCATGGTCTGATGGTTGGAGAAGTTGTTGAGAAGTTCTATACAGGATTGAATCTTTTATCACGTCAACATTTGGACGCCTCAGTTGCAGGATCATTCATGTGAAAAACCCCCACCGAAGCTAAGAATTTGGTCAAGTTGCTAGTTAAAAATCAATCGTGGGATGGTGAGAGAAGCTCAAGGAATTTGCAACCTTCAAAAGGAGTAGCGAAGAGTGTGATTGAGAAGACTCACGAAGACTTGATTATAGATCGCGTCGATGCTATTCAAAGGAGGTTAGACAATAATCTTCATATCCCTAAGGAAGAGACACCCAAGCTGGCGGAATCACGCTCCATATGTAGTGAGTGTGGAGAATTTGGTCATATGCAGAAAGATTGCCCTGAAGAGATGAAGATGCTAGAATATATGAAGAATAGTGGATGGAAGCCCCAATATCAGCAGCAACGGAGTTCTTTCTCTCCTAGTTCGTCCATGCAAAATTCTATCCCACTTCGTCTTTAATGTCATGAGTTCTTCCAAGCTCAAGAGAAGATCAACAAGGACAATCAAGCTAAATTCAAGGAGATCGATCATGTCCTTGAGAGAAATAATGACAAAGTGATAGAAATTGGGAGCTCTAACGAGCAGATTTTAAAGCATACCAAGATTAAGGAGCAACAGATGGGACAACTATCGCAAGCTATTCAAGGCAACAAGAGGGCTATTCCTGGTAATACAATGTCTGCAGAGCAGTTGAAGGCAATAGCTACATGATCAGGAAAACAAACAGAAGATCCAGAGCACTCTGCGGGAGCGAAGAAGCCCCGCGCCGATCGGCGCACACCCGGCGCCGATCGGCGCGACGACCCTGTCGGCACCGATCGGCTCCCTGAAAGCGCCGATCGGCACAACGAGGATGTTGACCTCTCTGGTCTGAAAATGGGCATGGAGACAGAAGAGCATGGCCCTGCCACGTTTCTGGATACTCAACTACTGACGAAGACAGAAAGAGCGCGACAACACGACGAGCAATTTGCAAGGATCGTCGATATTATGAAGAAGTTTTATATCAATGTCCCTTTTATTGACGCTATCCAAGTTCCCACCTATGCCAAGTACATTAAGGACATGATGCAAAACAAGAAGTCTCTAGTTTCTAAGGAGGTTGTGAAGGTCACTAAGAAACTAACGGCGGCAATCAATGATGTTGCACTGGAGAAGAAACCTGACCCTGGATCACCAAGCATCAAATGCATTATTAGAACAAGGATATTTGATAGGTGCTTGTGCGATCTTGGAGCAAGCGTAAGTGTTATGCCCCGTCATATATTCATAAATCTCAATTTGTTTTAATTAGAGCCTACGGGTATGTGTTTGGAGTTAGCCGATCAATCGGTATACTTCCCTGATGGAATTGCTGAGGATGTGCCTGTTCAAATTGGAGATCATATCGTTCCTGTTGATTTTATTGTGCTTGACATGGATAAGAGGGCGAGGACCCCGTTGATCTTAGGCAGACCCTTCTTGAGAACAGCAAAGGCAAGTATTGATGTTGGGAGTGGTGAGATAAGCTTCGATATAAGTGGGACTCCCTACTCTTTTAAATTTCGCCCGAAAAGAGAAGAGTGCCATGCTATTGATGAACTGAAGAGATACAAGACACCGTGGCAACGTGACGTCGAAAGTAATTGGAGGGGATGTATGGATAGGTCGTCCAAGGTATATGAACCATGGAGATAAGAGAACCTTATAGTGTCGCGGCCTCACATCCCGCACCGCGACACTAAGGATTGATTGTTTGCGGGGAGGTCAAGCTCTTTGACCTTTAAATAACTAGAGCGCTCTTGGGAGGCAACCCAGTGATCGGGGGATTTAGAAGTTATTTAGTGCTTATGGGAGGGCAACCCATTTCATTTAGTTAATTAGTGCTGGCCGGAAGGGCAACCCGGTGCTTTTTAAATTTGCTTGCTTGTGATAAAAACAATCTCCCGAATTAAAAAAATAGAAAAGTGTGTGCTTAATTCTTGTGTGCTCTTGCGTTGTCTGTTTATTCGTGCAAAACTGTGTATATACATACTGTAGACTAACAATGCAGGAATATAAAAAAAAAGACCAAAAACAGGAAGGGACAGAGCTTGCACTGATCGGCGCAGTATTGCCGAAGACGCCCAGAATTGAAGGAGTGCTAAAAATCAACCAACACAGTAATTTTCAGAGAGAGAGCTATTTTCAAGCGAAGAAACGAGGGGCCAGAAGCAAAAACGGACGTCACGCCGATCGACGCGAGACAGCGCCGGTCGGCGCGGTCACCAGATGAGCCTCGATACGTATGCCAATACTACAGGAACATTAGAGAAGTAGAAATTCGGTGAAAGAGATGAACACGAGGCATCAGAATCAGCGTCGGACCTAAAGACGAGGTGCAAGGGACTTGCGCCGTTCGGCGCCCTACTGCGCCGATCGGCGCAGGTACCCATGCGGTTCCCAAATGGGCGACAAAGGCGGCAGACATTGATTTTGAGGAACACGTATGATTATTATGCAGGTGTGCAGTGCAAAGGAGACACGGAATTGACCGAAAGCTGAAAAAGAGACGGCGCGTCGATCGGCGTGGGCCCGCACCGATTGGCGCCGCCAACAAGACATCAGGATTCCGTGTTGTTCCCCTACCAACCAACATGATGTGCCACGAAGCGACATAAAGGATGGGAACCAAGCATCAGAGTGATAAGAGCATTCAAAATTTGAATTGTGCCGATCGGCGCGCTCTCAAATTTTGAAATTTTACGGCGGTTCCTTCTCCTGGAAGTTTCCTACACTATAAAAGGGAGGCCAGGCGCCCCCAGTTCGGCACACCATCCCGGTAATCTCTCCACCTTCCCCACTACCCACGATCTCGCACACGTTCCGCAATTTTCACAGATGGATCGTCTCCGCTCCTCCGTCGGCAAGTTGGGCAAGAGGCTGCGCCGGAAAAGTAGTTCCGTCGGCAGCAGCGAGTCGAGCGGTGACTCCTCGGCGAGGGGTGGCTCCGACGCTCGTGATGACATGTCGGTGGGTGGTGCATCCACCGGCTCGGCAGCGGCGACATACGACATCCGCGCCCGCCACTCCGTCTCAGGCGCGTCCCTTCCAACAGGGCGTGCTACGAGGAGCCAAACGGCGGCAAGCCGTGGGGTTGCTACATCACCACCACCGGCGGCATTCATGCCGCGCCCGGTGGAGGAGGGCTTCACCCTCCTGAGCGCGGAGGAACAGCGGCACTACCTCGCGGTGAGGGGAAGGTTCGTCCCCAACTTCGACTTGGACGAGACCTTCCTCACCTCGATCGGCATGTGGGAGGACTTAAGGAGGATGCTAGACAACCTCAGCTGGGTGGATTTTCACCTCCTCCCCATGAACTACAACCTCGACGTTGTCACCGAGGTTGCCTCTACGATGAGGCTTGGCACCATCAAAGACGGTAGTGAGGCCGTCAACTTCCGCGTCCACGACATCAGCCACACGGTGACCATGGAGGCGGCGGCTCAAGCCTTCGGCTTCGGCATCAACGCCGACATCGCCGGCATCTTTGGACGCGTGGAGTTGGACTCCTTTTGGAGGCGGCTCTCGTTCGTAGAAGAAATGAAGCGCGGCAACATCCGCAACCCGACCATTCAAGTCTTCCATCGGTGGTTGGCGGCGCTCATAGGCGACAAGGTCGACTCCAACAACGTCACCGATGCGGACTTGTGGTGGCTCTTCAACGCCATCGTGAGTCCGTCTCATTGCAATCCCATGTCGGTGATGGTGCGGGGTTGGTTCGACAAGATGGGCAAGGCAAGCAAGAAGTTGGCCTTCGGGGCATATCTTCAACGTCTAGCAGCCCTCATCTGCGACGACGACGGACTGGGAGGGCGCAATGACAAGTGAGAGTGCGCGATGGAGATCGGCGAGAATATGACTCGTGGCAATATTATCACGGGAAGTGTTTGCGCCGGCTTCCATGTCGACGGCACCAACGTAAAGCTCCCGCGTGCGGAGCTAGGAGTTTTTCTCCCTCGCAAGCTGGAGGGAGGAAATTGGCTTGAGGAAGGTCTCCAGGAGGGGGGCCGAGTTCTCAAGGACCGTCGTGGGCGGGTTCGACAGCTGGACACATCTACAGCAGCCGGCGGCGAGTGGAACTCCTGGGGTCACACCAGGAGCATCAACAGTACCAAGGGCGTGTACCAATGGTGCCTCCTGTGCCTGGGGCAGACTTTTTCATGCCCATGCAGGGGTACCTCGACAACAACTTGCACTACATCGAGCGCGTCGAGGAAGCCACGTCCCAATGGAGGTACAACCACGATGCGATGGTGGAGGAGTTCGAGCGACTCAAGGCGCGGTGCAATGGCTTCGATCAGCCACCGACTCTAGTTTCGGATGACTAGAGTACCTAGGAGTTGGCACGAGTATCGATTTTCCAGTTTGCGTTTTCTTTTATCTTTTGCAATCTTTTTCTATATTTGCTTATGTTTGTGTGAGCGGGTTGAAAAACCATGTATCGGGTGTGCTTACTTTCATGCAAGTGTGTTAGTAGTAGTTTTACTTTCATGCAAGTGTGTTAGTAGTAGTTTTATTTTCATGCAAGTGTGTTAGTAGTAGTTTTATTTTCATGCAAGTGTGTGCAAAAATCATCACCATGAATTTAAGTTTTAATCTTAATATAATGGTGGCGGTTATGCTCTTTTAGGAGAATTGAATTATTTATTCTTTCTTGAAAAGTGTTGATGAAGATCAAATAGTATTGAGCATTGAATAAAATTTCGAACTTACACTTAATGATTATTCGGCAAATATGTCTTATGTGGAGCAATTTTGAGTACCCATGTGTTTCATTTGTGTTGTCCAGTTTGTGATGATAACTTAGTATCAATCTTTTCAAAAATAAATTTTCATGTTGTGAACTTTAGAATTTATTGTTTTCAAGATCCTTACCTACCAGTGCCTTATTTTGAGCAATACTCATGTACCTTTGATATGTAGATAAACATTAAATTGATGGTTGAGTTCGGTTAGGATTTAATTCTTTTTGGTATGAACTTTACTAAGATGGTAATTCTTTATGTATCTTTTTCTAGCCTTAAATTACTCATACGAAAATTCAATTCCGCTGAGTATTCCACCATAAACCCCAAATATCTTGTTGAGTATCATTCGTTGACCACATCCTATATTTCTGGCTATATTTAATTCTTGAATAAATGTTGAAGCCAGATGAATCAAATACCAACAAATGTTGGTAAATTTGGGTTGAGAGCCGATCGGCGCACCCTAAGCCGATCGGCGCAGCAGAGATTGGTGAAAAAAAAAACTCTGTTGTTTGCTAAGGGACTAGCAAAATTTTAAGTGTGGGGGGATGATATATGACATGCTTATTTTCAAAATTCATTCTAATATAGCCATGAATCATTCTAACCATGTGCAATCTTCCAAGATCAAATTTTTGCTATGCACATGTCCACATATCCAAAGTGTGAGTCCTTTCTTAAATTTTTCTTTCTTAATTGCCATCTTGATAAGTTTCTATAATTTCAACGAAGAATAATCTCCTAGCTTTACAATATATTATTGATTTATGTTTGCGATCCTTGAATTACCTCACCTAGCTACTCATATAAGCCTTACACTAATATTATTTGATCATTATGATATAGAATATAGGTTGAGTTATTTGAAAGATGAGTTGTTGCCTTGGATTATTTGGAAGATAGATTCTCTATGTTCACAATAATCTTTTAAGTGATTTTCATGCGTGAAAAAGTTATAATTTATGAGTTGGACATGATCTTTTGTTTTGGGGAGAACTTTAAGCTTTATGCCCATATTTGATCTATTTTGCTGAATACCGATATGAAATACACCACAATAGAACAATACTCAACATTCGCTGATTTGAGATATCTTTTATGATAGAAAGAGTATGTTTTTCGATTTTTCTTTCTTTTACTTTACTCGGGGCGAGCAAAGGTTTAAGTGTGGAGGAACTGTTGGCACTTCCCAAGTGCCCCTTTTATATGTGAATATTATCCCAATTAGAGCATAATTGATACTAATTTAGGCCATTTACCTGTGATATTGTCTATATATTTGTATATGCCTTGTTTTGGAGCTTTATTATAGAAATAGGTAAAATTGGTGATTAATGCGATGATGGAGAGGACAGGAGTCCAGAACTGACGAAAAGCACTGTAGAAGCTCAGAGCGCCGATCGGCGCAGTCCATGAGCCGATCGACGCAAGGGTGTTTTGGCCCACAGAAGGGACCGAGGCTCATTCCATATGTTTATGGAAGTTTATCTGCGTAAGACACTTGAAGATATTTGTCTAGAAGATTTATGGAACTTCAAGAAGATTTATGGAACTTCAAGATCTCAACGTGCGGTACAAGACTTCATCTTGAAGGAAAAGGCCCACATGGCAGCTGTGGAAGACAGAGGAACCGACTCGGGGAAGAAATTAGAGAAGACACGGCTTGCGCCGATCGGCGCAATCCTGTGCCAATCGGGGCAACCACCTTATTTGCTAGAAACCGAGTCCTTTATGAGTAGAACCCCTATAAATACTTATAAACCCTCGCCGCAGAGAGAGAGGCGACAGAGGGACACCAGATCTATGAGTTAGAGCCACCGGGGCTTGTCCCGTTAGAATAGATCTCTAGATGAGTTTCAAGAACCATTAGAGTTAAGAGTAGATCCGTCAAGGTAGGCCATCTCGACGGGGATGAATCTTACTCTATGTATCTCAAGGATGATTGAATATGTTGATAATGGTTTTGGTGATTTGTCTATCTTGATTCTATAATCATGCATATGCTTATTCCAATTGCTTAGTTCTAGGCTAAGTAATTAGATATTATCTTAATCATGGTGATTAGGATAATATTCGGATATTCTATTGATTATGGTTGCTTGATGATGCTAGTAATGTGGTTTAGCGGTGACAGCACTAAGCCTGCGCAGCACTATTGGATACTTGAGTAGGGTAAGATACTCGCGCGATTAAGGGTTTCCTCTCGGCAGTGATAAATCAGGAGCCGCTCGAAAAGCAGGGTGGTCTTACTCATTATAGGTTTTCATTGATCCATGTAATTACCCATTATGATGCTATTCGATTAGACTTTCTGGTTACGATCTCACTAGTAGATATCTGGCTACTCACTTAACAGCATAGGTTTATAAGATCTGGCGCACTTTGGCTTAGATTCACTGGTGTGCTAATCGGCTCAACTCCTGCGCCGATCGGCACAACAACTTTGGCTTAGATTCACCAGTGTGCCGATCGGCGCAACCACAGATTTACTAGATCTTGCGCATTTTGACTTAGTTTCACCAGTGTGCCGATCGGCTCGACTTCTACGCCGATCGGCGCAACGATAGATTTACTGTCTGGCGCACCTTAGCGCTGGCTAGTCTCCTGCTCATGCAACCTGACTTTGACAGTAGCCTTGACTAGATCTTTTACTGTTAACTTTGTTTAATAAATCTCTAAGATCCCAGTGGATTCGATAAATCTTGGAATACTCAATTCAAGGGAAAAAGTGCTACAATCATACACCGTCCTCTTGCGGTATATAAGTGGGTGCACAGATACGACTAATACTATGCTTGATAATGAGGCACGTCTACGAGCTTGATGTGCTTTATGATAGGATTCTAACATAAGATATATTGCTTCCATTATTTATGTTACCGAGTTTTAAACTTGTCCACCTACTCAAATCTAAATCAAAGATGTAATAATTAAATTGTAACATTACACACTATTATTTTATGCTCATATGTGTGTACTATTGGACTCTTGCTTCGTCAAGATGTCACCTAATATTCGATCGTTCGACTACCCTCTCATTCGTGGGGCGGGGATGTCACAGAGTGTCACATAAAAAACACTTGATAAAAAATTCTTCAACACTCGGCAAATACAAAACACTCGACAAACTTGTTTGTTTGTCAGAGTGTTTTCTTTGCACTCGACAAACTTGCTTTTTGAATGTTTATTTCTTGCACTCGACAAAGTTTCTTCTTTACCGAGTATTTTTTCTTTTTGACACTCTGACAAACAAGATCTTTGCCGAGTGCTAGAGAAAAAAAAATACTTGGCAAACAGAAATTCAAATCATATTTTGATGCAGTAAATTGATTAAAATTAAAAAAATCAACTATAGAGTCTATAACTTCTCAAGATGTACAAATTTTACTTTGGTCATTTCTTCAATCGACAAAGTGAAAGTAACATTTTTCACAAAATCTATATCTCCTGTAAAAACTAAAGAGAGATATTATAAGATTTGTGTACAATGTTACTATTACTTTATCAAATGAAAAAATCACAAAAAATATAAAAGTTATAGATATTTAAAATTTATACAACTTTATGTTGAACACTTTTTAATTTGAATTAATTTTATCAATGAAAAGTATGTTTGAATTTTTCAAATTTAAAAATTTGATTTTTTTTGAGGATACAATCAAAACAAAAGTTGTAGATCTCGAAAAGTTATGAAACTTTATAGTTGACAATATTTTTTATTTGAAAACATATTATCAACAAAAAATTAAGTTTGAATTTCTTAAATTTAAAATTCAAATTTTATTAACAACCTCGGATGGATAAACTTTTAAAATAAAAGTTGTAGATCTCAAAAAGATATGAAACTTTATAGTTGACAACTTTTTAATTTGAATTCATTTAGGGTCTCAAACAAGCAATTTGCACTTGGTTTATTATAATATGTGGGAAATAAAGACGGAGTATAGACTCAGTTGAGAATGTGGTGCAGTGGTAAAGGAGTCGAATCCCGCCGGCTGCACAGAGCGTGAAAAATATGAGACTTGTGACTTTAGACAGGGACGAGCACGGCGTGGCTCATGGGGGAGCATCATCCCTTCACTAAAAAATATTTTTGCTTTTTTTTGTTTATATTTTACCGAGTGGATTGTCCATTCGATAAAGAGCTCTTTGCTGACTCTTTTTTTGCTAAGTGATGTTTACCAAGTGTTACTGACCACAATGAGTTAATGCAGTAAGTTTAGGTTTATCACTCTGCAAACCATACTTCTGAATATGTGATATATTGAATGCCAAAGCGAATGCGAAATTATCATCATCTATATATGGGCCAGTTCCCAACTAAACGTGGATTGTCCATTTGTCTCCGTTTTAATGATCAAGCTCTTATCTTACACCATAGGGTGCAAGAATATGATTCGTCAGTACCGTTCACCTCATCAGGTGGAATCTTCCAAGAGCAAAGTGCAAAGCCATGTTACTTCTCCACCATGTGCAGACAGTAGTCTACATTACTGGTTGCTCAGATTGTGTGTGCTCACGAACTGCAATGAGACGAAGCAGGGATCATCTCTCCTGAGATCGAGTGAGTTGTTGCACATGGTTCATGGATATATGGATGTTGTTATTGCTGGATGGCAAGTGTGGTTTGTCGTGTCATTATTACATGTCCCTAGCTAGCCATATGTATCATCCCCTGCATGATGCATATGTGTCCAAGATATATGGTTTTTCGTTTACAAATTCCTGAAACATTGTGACGTTCTCAATTTAAAAATTATGGGGATGCCTGAACCCATGGACACAATTTTCATGCTACTCATGACAATTAAACTTCTCCCATATAGGAACATAGGGTGCTTTAATTTGTATAATATGTCTGTTGTATATTGGCAGGAACGGAAGCTAGCATCTCCGGAAATTCAGCAACAACCATCTTTCAACACGAGTGATGCCTTTTCAAAACAAAAGCTAACGTTTCAAGGACTAATCTGAATTGATGGAGAGGTGTATATGATTAACTCTATGAACCTTAAGATCAGCCAGTCTCCAGTCTCGTAGAGTTCCTCATAAGAGTATAGTATGTTAATTTGTGTGTTTATAGAGGTGAATGTTGGTGCTTATGTATTGTGTTTCGCCATTTTTTTATATATATATAAAAAAACACTAGCAGACCCACACCAACATGACCATAAACGCTGGCTAGACCTGCATATGGATCAAGTATCGTCTGTCATGTGCATCGGTCCCAGTGTCGGACTGTATTGATAAATATCTGGCGCAATTCAAATTTACAATGCAATTCGACGCGCCATGCATGGATAACACGCGTTACGTTTGCTTTCCTTGCAACACTGTACTGTGGGGGATCTTTACATTCGATGACAGTATGGCACCACAAGCATTAGAGACAGGAAGAACACATCGGCAGGACAACACAAGATCGTCGCCGCCATGCGCACACGGGCAAAAGGTGACGTTTTTATTCTTGCGCGGTGGAGTGGTGGGGTAGCTAGGTTGATGCGTCACGAGCGTCGTCCGGTCTGTCGTCGGCTGTCCCGTGCACCACGACACGGCGCGCCTAACTGTTCGAGGACAAGAATGGGTTCACGAGGCACCAAGAGACAAGGGGGCTGTAGCGAGCTAGCAACAACCAAGGGCCCGTGAAAGTAACCGACGAAACCGCCGCCCTAGCCTCCACATGATCATCAGATGCCGTCTCAACCTGTACTCCTATGTGTTACGGTTGGGGCATATTGCAGCTCAAGCTTTTCGGGATCGCGTTTTTTTTTTCCGGCATTATTCTTTCATATGTGCCGCGTGCATTATTGGTTGGTTGTTGGTCTAGCTTCCAAATCTTTCTCACTCTCTTGATTCTCTAGCTTGCGAGAGGTAGCTAGCACTGTGTCCGTACATGTACGTGAGTGCAACAGTCATGTGTCACCACCAGCTGTAGTGCCCTGTGTATATATGATCGATCCATGCAAGACCAATCAGTTCCTATGTTTGTGTGTGATCTGATCCCTCATGTGCATGAGCTGGTTTCTAAGTGATTGTTAACACAAACACAGTTGTTATTGCTCTTGTATACGCCAGCTAAAAGAGAGATGATACACCACTAGTGATAACACACAAAGACCCCTCTGGATCGGAGCATAATGATAGCAGAAATGACAGTCAAGAAGGAATTGCATCAATTCAAGTGCACCGCTGTTTTTTTTTCCTCGTGCTATTCATTTACACACACCATTCAAAACCCTCCTACGGGATGAAGATGGCACGAAAAGTAGATAAACAAGAGCCAAAGTAATTTCTACATCTCCAATCTTTCAAAATTTGTCCCAAAAAAAAAGACATGTGCACGGTACATACGAGTTTAACTAATTATCTATCTATTAAATTCGGCACCCAATCCATCCTAAATATCAAGAAACAAGTTTTCGAGCATACAATCTTTAATTTGCTATACTATTATATGTTTTTCAGAATGAACTTTTATAGGTCGTTTACATAAGTCTTCTTCCTCTATTCTTTCTGATCCGACCTATATTTTGCTCTATATGCGTTAAATACATGAGCTAGCTTTTTGATATTTTTTTGCAACATATCAAATGATCTCGTAATTGTAAACAAAGTCACGTTGCCGAGATTGTACTGTAAGATGAGAAGATTGATAGATTGAACAGACATATGCACAGCTCCGTCAATTAGCAATAGAACAAAAGATATCTTTAGTTAACACATTATTGACCCATGGATCGATCACACATACACTTTGTTTTTCTCGACCGATCGAGAGGGAAAGGTCTCGATCACAGACACTCAGAATATAAACGCAGTTTTATCTTCACAATGTACATCAGTATATATAACAGTAGCGTTGTAATTAGCAGTCAATTAATCATGACATCGCTCCCAGTTGAAGGCAGCTTGACAAGTAGACATACCTGCAAAGGTCTCGGTGGCAAGCATGCAGGCGTTCACACGCACGTACGGACGCAGGTCACCGGCCACGGCGATCGAGCTCTGCCGGCCGGCGACGCGCCCGGGTCCTGAACTCCTGATGGATCGATGAGTCACCTCCTGGCCCTGGACGCTTTCCTGCTGAGCACGACCCAGTAGAGCACCCGGTAGAGCAGGAAGAAACCGAAGAGCACCTGCACCCCCGTCCATCGCTCCTCCGCCGTGAGCCCCTTGTCGGCCAGCACGTCGCGCCCGGTCTCGGAGCACTCCCCGCCGCCGGGTCCAACGACGCCGAAGCATTTATCGGCGGCGCAGGTGTACTCGTTGGCGAGCATGGCGTCGAGCGCGTACTTGTATGGCGACGCGTAGTGCATGAACACCCAGTAGGCCGGCATGCTCCCGCGCGACAAAAAGTAACCCGAGAAGAGGAAGAACCCCGCGAGCGAGACCGACACGATGGACGTGCCGGCGATGTAGTCCGGCGCGAAGCTGCTGACGAAGAGCACGAACGAGTTGGCCGCGAGAACCGTGGCCCACACCACGAGCGCGAAGCCCGCGAACGCCGAGGGCGTGGCGGTGCAGAGGCCCGCGAGGAAGTAGACGCAGGCGGAGTAGAGCAGCGCGACGGCGAGGAGGTAGGGGAGGAAGACGAGCGTGGCGGCGGCGGCGTGGGAGGAGAGGCGGTAGAGGCCCGACGAGGTCTCGGCCAGCACGATGGGCCGCTCGGTCACGAAGGTGGGCAGCGTCTCGGTGGTGGAGGTGAGCAGGAAGGTGAGCGTGAAGGCGAAGAGGCCCAGCCGCTTGTGCGCGCCGGCCTCGCCGTCGCCCGCGCCGATGTAGATTGTGCCCAGCAGCGTGCCCACCAGCACGGATTCCAGGAAGTTGGTCAGCAGAAGCTGCTTGCTCCGGTACACCACCTTCCACGCCCGCTTGAACAGCACGGACACCTCGTGCGCCCGAGACGACGGGTACGACGACCTTGACGAAGCCGTTGCTGCTTCTGCTTTGTTGTGGTGGTGGTGCTCGTCTTCTTCATTCAGATGCGTTGTTGTCGACTCATCATGACGAGGGGTGGACGGATGCGGGATCTGGTCGAGCACTTCGAGCGCGAACTCGAGCGGGTTGAGCTGCGCGGGGACGGCGAGGCCGTGGGAGAGGAGCGCGGCGTCGAGGGCGCCCAGGGAGCCGTGGTGGAGCACGGCGCCGCGGGAGAGCAGCAGCAGCGAGTCCACGGCGGCGAGGATGCGCGCGCTGGGCTGGTGGATGGACAGCACCACGGTGGTGCCGCGCGACGCCGCCACGCCGCGGAGGCAGCCCACCACCACGCGCGCCGACGACGAGTCCAGCCCGGACGTGGGCTCGTCGAGGAGCACCACCCCGGGGTCCCGAAGGAGCGCCAGCCCGATCGACACGCGCCGCCGCTCGCCGCCGGACAGCCGCGACGGGTGGACCCGCGTGTGGGCCACGTGCGACAGCCGCAGCTCCGCGAGCAGCTCGGCCACGGCCGCCGCGGCGTCGGACGACGACGACGGACGGAGCAGCGACGCCGCGAAGGCGAAGGTCTCGGAGACGGTGAGGAGGGTGAGCGCGGCGTCGTGCTGGGGCACGTGCGCGGAAAGGCGGCGGAACGAGGAGGCACGCAGCGGGGACGAGTTGAGCAGCAGACGGCCGTGCGTCGGCGCCGTGCGCGCCGCGAGGATGTCGAGCAGCGTCGACTTACCCGCGCCGCTGGGGCCCACGACGGCCAGGATCTCGCCCGCACGCGCCGTCAGGGACACGTCGCGGAGGATGTAGTCCGGCGCGGGCGGGGCCGCGCCGCCGCACGTCGGCTTCAGGACCCGGGCCAGCGACCCCACCGGCTTCGCGTAGTAGATGTTTCGGGCCGCGAGCTCGTACGAGACCTTCTTGATCTTCTGCTTTGGCGAAGACGAGGGAGACGACGAGGATGCGTCGCCATTGTCTGATGATGATTCAGTCACGGTGGTCGTCGTGGTGGCCATTGTAGGCGAAGGGGAAGAGTAGAGGAGGCACACTGGAGGAAGTGAATGGTGGAAGGGGGGTAATGTAATGGAGGTACGGTACGGTGTCCACTTGTTAACACATATTTTTCTGGATTAGTTCGGCTGTTGATTAATCACGGTTTGGCTGGCTTATTGGAGGAGAGTGCATGACAGTGTGTAACTACGCAGCGGGACAAATAAAATCAGTGACATGAGATGATCATGCACGAATATTTGAATGTGCTATATAGTGTACACTGTCCAGATGTGATATAAGAAACCTGATAAAACTGTTTATCACTATTTCGTACATCTTAATTATCGCAATGTACTATGGTCTCAAGTATTCTTTAGGCGATGTTAATCTAGTAATATGGATATCAAACATGAGTATATGACAGCTCAAGAAAATACATACACAAAAGATCCATGCATATTGTTATTCGACTAAAGCACAATCCATGCCCGATTTATTTGGAATTTTAGTTAGTTTATGTGGTCGCCAACATAGAGCAATTTTAGTTTACCTCGGCACTGTTGTTGCATTGTCATAGCACAAGTTATGCATTTACAATTAATTATCCTTTTTTTGTTGTTAATCTCAATATACTATGGCTGAGTCAGTCGAAGGTGCATGTGTCCTTATACTCTAGAGGTAGATAATTAGTCTGAAGTTTCTTGTTGGAATTTATCACACATTCAGTTGTCCTTATACGAACCAAAAAGCTCAGAAAAGCAGCCATCACGGGATGAAGTTTGAAGCGCGTCGGCATCAGCAAAGGAGCAGGGGCATCCCCCAGCCACAAATCCTCGATGGGTTGAGATCCCAGCCAGGGCCCCGCTCCCGAGGGGCAGGCCGGTAACCATGCATGCATGCATTGACCCAAGCAGCGGTGCTGCCACGACGCAAGCATTGACACCAGTCGCCGCCACCAACGGAGATGACACGATCCGCTGCCTGGCTTTTGGCTTGGATATAAACACTCAGCGACTCGTGAACCGTGCCCAGCGCTTGGAAAGGGTAATATATGTATGTAGGGTACGGTACGGTGTCCACTTGTTAGGAAATGCCATTTTTTTTTTCTGGATCAGCTAAGACTATTGATTAATCAGGGTTTGGCTGGCTTCTTATTGCAGGCCAGTGTGAAATACGCAGCGAGACAAAATCAGTGACATGAGACGAAGCTGGAGTTTTTGGATGTGCTAGTGGCATTATTGTCCGGGTGGAATATATAATTTCTTAAAACCCATTCCAAGCATTGTGATTTTAAGTATTCTTTACACGTTGCTAATGTAAATTGAATATGAGCCATCAAGTACCGAACTCTAAAGAACCTCACCATTTACGGCGGATCTTTACATATTGTTCGACTCAAGACAAAGTCATCTTCAATCAATTATATTTATTTATGTTATGGCCATGTACATTATAACAAATATAAAACAAACGAAGTGTAGCATATAATTTGTACGGTTTTAATTTGTGTCACGAAGCTTGTTCTTGGTTCAAGTACACGTCTCGTCTTACACTTATATAGCTAATTATTCTACAATGATGAATTTATCCATCTTAATACATATGCTGGCCTATGGATTCAAAGGCCGTCATAAAAATAGGCAGTGCCTACATGCGTCGTCAGGTCCACGAGAGTGAGGGTTATGCATGTACGTGAGCTAATGCATTTGTACTGTGGTTTAATTTTCTTTGTGCCAATACTAAATGATGAAAATGTTGCGACAGATGAAAAGCCATGCCCTTATATTTGATGACTAGTATTTCGGCAGTGCATCCAACCTTTTTAAAAGGAGGGAGAGGTGGGATGTGTTGAGTTTGACCTTTTTCAGCTGTCCTTGTCCTCGTTAGTTTGTTTACGGGAGAGCAAGGCCCGGAACAAACAATCACGGGATCAAATAGCGCATCATCAGCACAGTAGCAGGGCATCAGCCACAAATCCTGGATGCATTGACCCAGGTCGTCGCCGCGCGGTCATGCATGCATGACACAAGTCGCAGCCACCCACGCCCACGGGATGACACCACCGCTGCTTGGATAGACATAGGGTGCCAATAAAACTCATAACTTCATAGCTCGTTCGACTCGAAGACGAATTTGGCTTGACTCGACTCGGCTTGTTTAAATTTCAAACGAGCTGAGCTAATTTATTAGCTCGTTATGTTAACGAGTCAGCTCGAGCGGCTCACGAGCCTAACGAGTCGCGTAATATTTAAAACGAAAACCTACCTATGGCTATGGATCATGGTCTAGCCTATCACAAGTTAACTTAACGGTATAAGTACAAACCCTAAACATATAAAGATAGTAATAACCTACTCTTGATGAGCTAGAGTGACAAATTTAAAGTTGAAGCACTATTATTTTTTTTCTTATATAGCTTATAATGAATACTTAGTTATAAAATTTATGTGAATGTATTATCTTCCTATAAAAACATATATTTTAGTGATCAAGATCGATGAATATATGAATAAATAATATTTGATTTATATTTTACATATATTTGATGGTTTAAAATATATGGTATTTTTACATGATGTATGTTATTTTTTGTTTTCTATTGATGACTAAAATAATATGTTTTTTAAGTAAAGTTTAATGAGCTATAATAAACTAGCTCGTGAACATAATAAACCGAGCCGAGCTACAATATTAACTTATTAGTATAATGAGCCGAGCTGAGCTAGCTCGCTATACTAATAAGCTATAACGAACTGGTCCCAAGCTGAGCCGAGCCGGCTTGACAGCCAGCCCTAGATAGACACCGCCGCGCCGGCCACCCCCGGGCGCGACTCGTGACTCGTGAGCCGTGCCCCGCAAAGGTGCAAACTATCCATCGTCAGCGGCATCACGGGCGCGCCGGCCGGAATGTGTAGCGCCGCCGATGGATCCCATTCCCATACTGGGCGGCGAAGATATGAAGCATCCTCTCCCCACACTCGCCACCGTAGCTTCCGAACTCGGGCCTGATCCGCTTTTTGGCTGGCAGCTGCATGATTCGCTGTTTCTTCACTTTGCCTTTTGGGTTTGCTTTGGTACCTTGCTCTGCTGCATGCTGCGTCACGGGCGTGCTACGCGCCACTTGCGCCGGCCGCCAGTGGTACAGTACCGCGTCCTCTTGCGGATCCAGCCATGGATTCATCGTGCAGAGATGTTTCTCCCGTCACTGGGTCACGACGACGCCACAGCCAGATACTCCCTCCGTTTACGGAGCAGAGATGACTTCTCGTGCACCTACGTACGCCCTACCTATACGTACACTTGTACAGAGAGATGGTGTGCCCTTGCTTTGCTTGGCCAAGCTAGTAGTAGAATACTTTGAGCATCTTTTGATCATTTATTTTTTCTGCTGAAACCGTCCAGTGTGGACCACAGTAGTAAGGCAGGCCGAGTCAAATGCGAGTCAGCAAGTGGGAAATAATGCAGGTTTCCTGGCTCTTTTCTATCTGCATGTTCGTTTAGCTAGTAATAATGCCCCTCCTGACTCAAATGTTTGTTTTCATATGCATGCGTATCCTAATATTGGCGTTGGCCACGGGATCAACGATATCGAGCTGAAACAGTCCCGTCGGGATCCTACAAATTAAGAATGGTGCATGCTTGATATGGTTTTGTTTTTGTTCTTGGTTTTGGATTTTTTCCAACCAGGATGACACCACTGAGTCAAGTCATACTAGTTTATTACACCAAGTGGATTGTTACAAAGAGCTTAAGGAGCTATCCAAGAAAGTATACACATCGTTACCGATTGTGAATTGTTACAAAGAGCTTAAGGAGCTATCCAAGAAAGATGACATTAGAAGAAATACGTATAACCAACAAATTAAGGTAAGAACTCATTATGTCCATCCTTTATATGAATAATAGAGAATATCTTGGACTTTTATCTCACATGTGTTTGGTTATTGACTTTAAGTTATATGACTAGAATGAATCAACTGCAATAATATATAGTTTGGAGGATAACTGCACTAGTGTGTTTTGATAATCTCTGTAAAGAAAATGACATAGGGATAATATATGTGTTATCCAAGTGCCATATGTACATTAGTACATTACCCAATGGCCCAATGACTCATCTTATGGATTAAATTAGATAATTGGAGATGTTTGGGCCAAATGCCAGCACAGTTACGGGCTATCAGCTGCCTCCACTCATGAGACCTAGTAGGGCGTTTTCCCGCATTTGAACTGGCCCAAATAGCAAGCTCTCTTCACCGCCTTTGTTCATTTTCCAGCCCATGAATGGTAAGCCTAGTTAGCTATTTCTTGGACTACTTTTCTCTGCTAGGCCGAATGTCAGTTCCACTTTTGACCAAGTGGAGAATGATGGACTAGCAGACCCAGGGCCCAGATTTGCTTTTCACTCATGGCTATGTGTGCTTTCTCTCTCAACAAATAAAAAAAAATCACGGCTGTGCCTATCAGAGCAGGAGGTGAGTGGTGCAAGTCTGAAATACGTACGATCCAAGAGGTCAATAATAATAATAATAATAATAATAAAGAAACGGGTGGCTCTAAATTCGTGTGAACCTTCTTGTCGGCCCCGCCTGCGATGCACACCCAAAAACATCATCGGTCGAATGTCGAACCCACCGCCCTGAGCGTCGCTTTCACCGGGTACCATCGTCCATCGGTGATGGCAACTGGAGGCTTTATGGATGGATCCAATGGGTGAGCGTTGATTCAAACGGACTTTGACGCGTACCATCAGATTAGTTTCCTGGAGTTAACTATATAATCAGATTAGTTTCCTGGAGTTAACTATATAATCAGATTATTAATAAGCATGGGATAAGATAAAGGGTTGAACTTTGCCTAGGCACCGTCATCATTATATATAGTAGTATAAGCAGAGAAATCTCGAGAGAATTGACACTCGTCGGAACAGCTGAATCCGCACCGCCCGTTGGGTCTCAGCGCCTCAGCGGCGTGCCACAGGGACAGGAACAGCCGAACAGCCGAACAGTGGGGGTGCGTATGGACGGGCCCGGATGCACGTGTCACCACGGATCTTTCCAGCAAATCCCTGGGGTCGCCGTGTCGTACCCCGCGCGCGCCACATCGGTACAGCACCCATGTGGGCCCCGGAGCGTAGGTGCGCTGCATCTCCGTCTGCCGCCACGCCACTGTGCCGACGGGACTCCAACGCCCATTAACGTCGGCAGAGCCGGTGGGCAGGGCAGCGCCGCTGCTTCACGGCTTCACCTTCAGGTCGGACAAGGTGGGCCGCCTGTGATAGGTACACGTAGCAGCAACCAAGCCCCTCCACGTTTACGGAAGCGCCGTGACGGCCGCCCACTCTCCCGCGCCGTGTTCTAGAGATCTCCATTCCCCTCGCGCGCGTCCCATCGTCTTCCCTCGCCCCCAAAAAGAGGCGGCCAGTGCACAGGCACAGACCCCGCAGTTCAGCGTGCTTTACCAAGAGAGAGAGAGAGAGAGAGAGGAGAGCGAAGTTCTTCGTTTGCTTTTCACTTGCCATGGCCGATCCAGCGGAGGAGACCGTCGCCGCGCCGCCGCCGACCCCGGCGGCGCCCGCTGATGGCGGTTCGGACCCGCCGCCGGTGCAGCTGCCTGCCGACGCTGCCTCGCCGGAGAAGGCGGCTCCCCCGGCCCCGGCGACGGAGACGAGGTCCCGTGGGTTCAGGCTTCTTGGGGAAGACACCTCCGTGCACAAGGTTCTTGGCGGCGGTAAAAGTAAGTTCTTGTTCTACTTTCCCCTCGACTCTCCCTCTTTTTCCTTATTACTGTACAGTCTTTTTTTGGGGGAAATTCCTTACTGTACAGTCTAATTACGTGGTATTTGTACTAGGATCTCCCTCTGGTCTAAAAGGAAATGAACTTGCTTTATTTGGTTTCTTTCTTGTATTGATTTGTCTGGTTGTTACTATAAATTTGTGCAGTCTAGTACATATTTGCAGTTTATTTTAGCTATCTAGCTCTGGATGTGAGGACAACAACTTTATTTTGTCTCTGCAGAAATTGGTAGCCTTACACAGCAGATCCTTTCCCCAAAACATTTGCTTCGACTGACTGTTAGAGTATTTTTTTTTTTCAGGCTATGTGTTTAGCATCATGTAGATTTCGTATATATCTGACAAAAAGGAGGTCGCTGTTTAGGATTGAACGTTCTTGGCTGCAAGATGTTGATATTTTTGTTTTTTTAATCATATTTTCTCGTATCTTTTTTTTAATTGTGTATTCCATCCGATATTAGAAATGCTTCTAGAAGAAGCATGTATTCCTGAAGAGAAGCTTAGTACTGTGTGTGGTGCTGTCAGCCACTTTTTGACAAAATTTCTATCAAATATTGCGTCCTGATAGTAAGGTTATCCCTAGGAATAAGTAGTTGCAGAATCTAGGCATGAAGTACTATTCAATTGGAAGCTATGTATACCTTACTTGCTGTTCGCTCCTGCCAATTCATGTAATGATGATCGGGATAAAAAGCAAAGGTGGAATCGCTGCCTCTTTAATCTAGCTTCTCTATGGATGCTTTTGTCAACCCTGAAATGGTGGAATGAGTCTTGTAGGTTGCTTCTGGCATCTGGCAAATTAATAGAGTAACTGAAACTGTCAATTCAATACCATGATTGACAGATTGAGTCAGCAGAGCCAATTGACCTCGCTTCATCCGAACTCATAATCCATATGCATTTTGTAGTTTACTTAACTCACAAGATATGTAAAGAGTTAATAACCTTACCTTGTTCGTTAAAAAAAATTTAATAACCTTACCTTACCGTACTGCAATTTTCATAAACTTTTGAGTTTACATATACAAAGGAGTTTGAACTGTAAATTTGAGTTTTGGTTTTAGCAGTGGGGCAGCTAAAGTCTTTTCATATCATCCTTGTTATTGTTAGAAATAAGGCATCATGCTCCTGAAAAGGGATACAGTATTATAGATTTATAGCTTTAACTTTTATGGTTATGGGGGTTCAGCTTTAGAACAGGACTTCAGCCTTATTAGAGTAGTTTCAGAATCAGAAGTGCTGATAAGGTCCTAATAGAGTTTTCTTCTATTTTCCATCATAATGCAGTGTATGCTTATCTGTTGTTGAAACTTGAAAGGGAAAAGGTATATTGCTGAAGATATCAGGGGTAGGCAGATTAGTGTTTGGCAGGCGATGTCCTGTAGTTTGCAGGGCTCACAGGTAGCTAACAATTTTTCTAGACTGCTAAATTTGCTGCTTTGCTAGTGGGTCATGTTCATAGTTTATAATGGAGAAAGTATGCTTGGTCCAGTTTTGTGTTGTGACATTGCTTAGTTGAAATTTGCACTAATCCGTGTCTACATGATGTTATTTGCACTAATCCGTGTCTACATGGTGTAACTGAAGGGAGTACTTGCAAGTAATCCAGATGTTTTGTATTTGGGCCTATTGATAAATATTCATTTCCACCTTTGTTTATGCATGAAAACACTATATTCGCAATTTATCTTGATCCGATAATTTGATATCCGTGTATTTTTTTTTTAAGTTATGTTTTGACTCTGACCCTTGCGGAACACTTCTTGCAGCTGCTGACGTTCTTTTATGGAAAGACAAGAAGACCTCTGCTATAGTGATTGGTGGCGCCACACTCCTATGGGTTCTGTTTGAAGTGCTTGATTACCATCTCCTGACTCTGATATCCCATGTAATGATTGGTCTGTTGGCCATCTTGTTCCTCTGGTCCAAAGGGATGACGTTTATTAAGAAGTGAGTTGATCTCATGACTATCCCCAGACATTCTGTTGACATAGCATCCATCTTATTCGTCATGTGCCCCTTTTACAGGAGTCCACCAGATATTCCACTAGTGCAAGTACCTGAAGATCTTGTTGTGAATGTCGCACATGCATTACGCAATGACATCAACAGAATGCTTCACATGTTGCGGGAGATTGCAATGGGACATGACCTAAAGAAGTTTCTTGGTGTATGTTCCTGTCTTCAGAGGTGACATTGGTTTTTTCTTTATGCTGGTTTTGCTCTAAGATCTTTTAACTGTTTTCATGTGCTCCCTCAGGTGATTGTTGGGCTCTGGGTTCTCTCTGGAGTTGGAAGCTGCTGTGACTTCCTCACCCTGATATATATTGGTAAAGCGACTTCGAAGATAAATACTGATGTTTTCAACATGTTAGTATTAGAATCTACTGGACTGATCAATTGTGAAATGTGAACAGCTGTCTTGATGCTCCACACCGTGCCGATCTTATACGACAAGTACCAGGACAAGGTGGACCACTTTGCTGGAAGGGCGCACACAGAGGCCTGTAAGAAGTATGAGGTGCTAGATGCCAAGGTCCTGAGCAGAATCCCTAGGGGTCCGGCCAAACCCAAGAAGCAGAACTAGAACAAGCCCCATGTTGGGGGCTTCCCGAAGGCTGGCATTGGTTGCATGAATGTTGGGCTTGTGGTTTCCAGTTTCCAGGGTATATGTGTCTGCTGGCCACATGTTGCATCACTAGGGCTCTTTAGCCGCTACCTGTGCTGGCTATGCAGCTGGATGCTGTTCGTGTTTGTGATGCCAGTTCGTCTCAACTCAATAGTCTGTATGTAATGTTTGTATCTAAACTCGACTGAAAGATGCTGAAACTCTACGTTTTCTTCTTCAACAGCGGTCTGTGAATATTGATGGTAAATAAGCCCTCTTTCACTGACACTTGTGTACTCCTTCCTGACGGGCAATTGTTCATATGAGATGTGCAGGCTTGATTCACTTGTAAGGGAAATGACGGGCTATTGTTCATATGAAATGTGCAGGCTTGATACACTTGTAAGGGAAATGTTCTTGTGACGCGCGTCCAGGTTATCAGTTTCCAACTTCCCATTTTGCTGTCGCTGATCAATTCATGTGAGGATGTCCTTTTTTGGTTTGGATCTTGTAAACGCTGTTTGGGCCAAGCAGCAATTCCAGGCAATTTTGCCCAGGCCTCCAATCAAACAGGCCTGCGGGATGAGCGAGACATATTTGCCCAGACCTCCAATCCAACAGGCCCGACGGGCTCATCCACTTCTTGGTTTCTTTGAGAAAAGGAAGAAGTCTGATTTAACTCTTTTTAACTCTTATGGCTCGATTTTCATTCTCTAATTATAAAACTTGGTAGGATGGCTCCTTTAACTTTTGATTCCATTCGTTTTTACTTCCCTGGGTATTTCGGATTTCGCTGATGTGACGTATATTGAGAGTATTCGTACGATGATGTGGTAAAGACTGTAAAAATAAAAAATTGATAAACGAGCCCTAATTTTTCCAAAGGAAAGAAAAAACAAAAAATAAAAGAAAACTTTTTTAGATAAGTTTGTTATTATTTTTTCAAAGGAAAAGAAAAAACAAAAAATGAATTGAGAAACGAATAAAAAATTGATAGCCCTGATTTTTCCAAAGGAAAAAAAAACAGAAAATGAAAAAAAATTAGATGAGTTTTTTAGATTTTTCCAAAGGAATAAAAAAACAAAAAATGAAAAAAAAACTTTTTTGCATAAGTTTTTTTTCCAAAGGAAAATTTAAAATTGAGAAAAAAATTGTGACAACTCTGATTTTTTTTAATTTTTTTGAAACTCTCTTTTTTAAAAAAAACTTATCTAAAATAGCTTTTTTTTATTTTTTCTTTTCCTAAGGAAAAAGCAGGTACTAAGTTTTTTTATTTTTTCTTTTTTTCTTTTCCTTTGGAAAAATCAGGAACTAAGTTTTGTTTTCATTTTTTCTTTTCCTTTGGAAAAATGAGGGCTGTCACAATTTCTTTCTCAATTTTTTATTTTCATAGAGTCTTCGCCACTTCATCGTATGAATAATCTCAATATACGCCACGTCAGCGAAACCACCGTCCGAAACAACCAGGGGAGAAAAAACAAACGGAATCAAAAGTTAAGAGAGTCGTCCTACCTGGTTTTATAATTAGAGGACGAAAATCGAACAACTATACCACAGATTTACTAGATCTTGCGCATTTTGACTTAGTTTCACCAGTGTGCCGATCGGCTCGACTTCTACGCCGATCGGCGCAACGACAGATTTACTGTCTGGCGCACCTTAGCGCTGGCTAGTCTCCCGCTCATGCAACCTGACTTTGACAGTAGCCTTGACTAGATCTTTTACTGTTAACTTTGTTTAATAAATCTCTAAGATCCCAGTGGATTCGATAAACCTTGGAATACTCAATTCAAGGGAAAAAGTGCTACAATCATACACTGTCCTCTTGCGGTATATAAGTGGGTGCGTAGATACGACTAATACTATGCTTGATAATGAGACACGTTTACGGGCTTGATGTGCTTTATGATAGGATTCTAACATAAGATATATTGCTTCCATTATTTATGTTACCGAGTTTTAAACTTGTCCACCTACTCAAATCTAAATCAAAGATGTAATAATTAAATTGTAACATTACACACTATTATTTTATGCTCATATGTGTGTACTATTGGACTCTTGCTTCGTCAATATGTCACCTAATAATTAAATTGTAACATTACACACTATTATAATCAGGAACTAAGTTTTGTTTTCATTTTTTCTTTTCCTTTGGAAAAATGAGGGCTGTCACAATTTCTTTCTCAATTTTTTATTTTCATAGAGTCTTCGCCACATCATCGTATGAATAATCTCAATATACGCCACGTCAGCGAAACCACCGTCCGAAACAACCAGGGGAGAAAAAACGAACGGAATCAAAAGTTAAGAGAGTCGTCCTACCCGGTTTTATAATTAGAGGACGAAAACCGAACAACTATACTTCCTCCGTCCAAAATTGTTATCGCCATTGACTTTATTCGCTACCTTTGACCATTTGTCTTATTCAAAAAATTTCAAAAAATATAATATATTTTCTCATGATTTGATTTATCATTAGATAAAATTTAAATATAACTTATAATATTTTATATTTGAACAAATATTTTAAATAAGATGAATGGTCAAAGGTAACTAAAAAAGTCAATGACGATAACAATTTTCAAATGGAGAAAGTAAGAGTTAAGGGAGATAAATCAGACTTCTTCCTTGAGAAAATCGCCACACGTGTCTGTTGTTATCGCTAACCATTAGACCAGTCTTAATAGACCTTTTATTTGTATTTAATTAGTTGTCATATCAACAAAAGTGATGATATGACAACGAATTTATTATGAAAGAAAGCAAATGGATAAAAGACTATGTGCACTTTTTCCAATAAAATAAAAGTCAAATAAAAGTGCATTGAGGATATTTTCTTTCATTCTAATCAACCACAATCAATCATTGAAGTTCACGTAATAATAATTTAATATTTTGATAAGTATATAAAACTATAATATAAAAATAAATACTGAGAGACATAATTTTATTTTATAGTACAAAATCTCAAAACTAATATCTCACTGTTAAAAAAATGTGAGATGAAAGATGGCATTGATACTGGCCTTAGCCAATGTAACACGACACTTCGTGTCCGCGCCGCCGATGAAAGCGTTGAAACAATCTGTGTTCAACGCCGTGCGCGGTCGGGATCCTCAATTAGCGGGTCGATAATGCGCCGGTGTGCCTGTGCGCAAGAATCACCTACGTTACGTGCGTGACGATGACAGTCAAATAGTGGTTGGTGGCGGAAGATTATCAGATGATGGAGGGAGGGTAGGTGTACACGCCGAGAGCGCTCTGCATTTTCAACGCCTCAGGTTCGCGCCGTCTGCTCGCCATTCCAGAGCCAGGTACTCCTCGTCTCCCCGTCGTTTCGTCCATCAAACCCGCCTCCCTCTCCTTCGATATTCTCTGGACGGGCACGGCGAATCGCGCCCGCCGCGGGTGCCTAGTTTCTGTTAGGATCTGCTCATCTTCTCTGTGGCCAGCCAAGTAAGTTCTTGCAGCTTATTTGGCGATGGTGATTTGTCTCTTCTATCGCCTTGTCCCAGTTACTTGAGAGCTTGCGAATTCCATCCATGTTATAGACTTCAGATTCGGTACCCTCGGAATCGGAACACACCTAATTTTGGAATAGGATCCTTTAGCCTATCCATCTGTCATCAAATTTGTTCTCCGGAAGTAATTCACCTAGGGCGCACACTAACTGTTCGATAGAATGCCTCAAATGTTTTGCACTTTACCTGTTTGACTTTTTATTCATGTCTGTAGCAGCAATGGCGACGCCAACCTTCACAGGACAACCACTGCGGGGTGCTCTGCCGTTGGGCAATGGTACGAATATTTAATCATTTTAATGTTTTCGAATTCTTTAGGGGTTTTACTGATTGTGACACTTAATTTTTTCTTGGCTATCTTTCTACTTCCTTATGTTGTGTTGCTGAAAGCACGTCTTTATGCATTTGTATGTTTACTCTTTGTTCGGTAGCTTATTCTTTAAGGATGCATAGCTTGGATCGGAACAAACATTTTTTTTTTCAGAAGATGACATTTGTAGTATTTAGATCTTCTTTATTTGACATACTTTAGAGGAGTTAAAATGCTTTAGATATATTTGATAGACATCAGGAAAAAGGTTTGATATTTCTTAATTACAAACCTGCTGTCTTCTTCAAGTTATAGGTATTGCTCAGAAAGTCTGTATTAAAGTCATTCAGTTTTTGATAATACATGCTGTGCTATTCTCAATTCTTACACACAGTGCATTTTTCAGGACCTCCAAGGTTGTCTGCAGTTAAGATGTCATGCTTCGCTCAGCAACAAACCACTGCCACCATGCCCTTGTCGTCTAGTTGGGAAGACATCAAAAGAACTGAACCTATTGTCAAAATGTGCGGCATTACATCAGCCAAGGATGCCGAAACTGCTGCAAAGGCTGGAGCTAAACTTATCGGGATGATTCTTTGGCCTAATTCCAAACGCTCTGTCCCATTGTCAGAAGCCAAAGAGATATCCAGAGTAGCAAAGTCTTACGGCGCTGAACCAGTTGGTGTGTTTGTGGACGATGATACTGAGACTATCTTAAGAGCTTCTGATTCATGCGACCTTGAACTTATACAGGTACAATCTTCCCCTTTTCTTGTCTACTATCCGCAACTGCAGGTGCAACAACCTGTCATTTGCTGACACACTTTCTTATACATAGCTTCATGGAGATAGCACCAGAGAACTACTTCCTGTGCTCTGGAAGAATAATCGAATCATATATGTCCTAAATGCTGATGATGATGGGAATCTTATTAATTCTCCTCCAAGTGAAGAATTTATCCTAGACTGGTTTTTGGTGGACAGTGCAAAGGGTGGCAGGTACAGAATTTTGCTTATAGATTGTTGTTTACTTAATTTCTACTGCCTAGATGTGTTTTAATTGGCTAGTAATTATTAGGTATTTTGCATGCTCTCTTTTGATCTTGCCAAATTTAACATAAGCAACGATTTACTTTTCATTATCGAGTCCACATCTATTTCTCAAGATGACTTGAGCCTTTTCTGTTTCAGCATTAGTCCTTTTGAGCCAAATAAACTTATTTTGGAAACCGTAACTTGAGTGAATAAATAAAGATGATGAAAATAAACTTATTTTGGAAACCATACCTTGAGTGAATAAATAAAGCTGATGAAATCTTCTGGATCCTTTTGCAGTGGCAAGGGTTTCAACTGGGAGAAATTTCAAATGCCATCGGTGAAAAGTAAGCACGGTTGGTTATTAGCAGGAGGCCTACATGCAGACAATGTTTGTCAAGCCGCTTCTGCTCTAAAACCAAATGGACTTGATGTTAGCAGTGGAATATGTAGCCCCGATGGCCTACGGAAAGATCCAGAGAGAGTATATGCCTTCATGAGCAGTGCAAGATCTTTGAGTTACTAAGAAATTGATAAACGTGTAGTATGTTTTCTTTGTTCAGTGTATCAAAATCAAAATAAGTAGTATAGTTGATATGAAATCTGGGTGTTTAAGCTCAGATTTTGCAGCTTTGTGCAAACTGATACCACCAATATTCTTTTGTTGTGTATATTTCTATCTCATCTTTTCTTATGCCAAAGCCAACTATTTTTTTTTGTGTGTGTGAGCTAATAAAAATATTTATGGTATCATTTTTTTTTTTCAGAAGACTATTGGCGGTATCATTTGTAATATGGAGGGAACAAATGTTTGTTAGAAAGAATTATGTATGAGGTTTCGGTTGATTTACTGATTCCTTGTATTATGAGGTTTCGTTGAATTTCCAGATCCCTTGTTTTATTCTATCTATTGCCGGCAGTCTGAAAAAGGGGCGAGGGCATCTCCTCTTCCGATGGAACGATTGGGGCGAACCATAAAGGAGGCAGGGTGGCAATCTCTTCGATTGGAAATTACTAGGAACTTTATGCGATACCTATCTCACCATTAAGACTACCGCATGAACTGTCATAAACTCTGGAGTACTAAACCTATCATACTTACTAGCAAAGTGTACATGCGTTGCTACGGATATAAATAAATTACATGAAATTATGAACACATATTTATAAATGAAGTAGCTTATTTTACCAATTTACACAAATCCTTGTACTAATTTATTTTTCAAAATCATATGCCCATATAAAATGCATACAAGAAAGAAACATTATTTGGACCAGAACAAGAAAGCCTAACAATAAACTATTTTCATACGTGTCCATAGTAATTTGAATGATAAAAAAAACTCGATCGGCGGGGAGCTAAGTGTCCCAACCGTTTCGCATTAAGAGAAAGAGAATCGCTCTTAAGCGCCGACCGAGAAACCCCCTAAAGGGGGATTTTTTTGGGTGCCGCGGCTCGAACCCAGGCGTGCGACCAAGCGGACTACCGCTAGCGACTACGACGAGTCGCCCGGGTTGGCATTGGCATAGTAATTTGAATTATAAAATCACAATAGAGTAAACTGCATAAATTAAGGGTTTGTAGTAATTTAATCTTTGATTAAAGACCACATGTGCAGCCAACGGTTTTTTCTACAGGCTAGTTGCACATACGTGTAGCCCCGCGTTTTGGTCTTGTTCTACTGCATGCATGAAACATCATCTCATCGCCCTCAAAACCATTGGTGTATGGGGAAAAACATAGAACTCATAGAACCCAGTTGTAGATATATTTTGAGAAAACAATAGTGATAATATTAAAAAAGTTTGTGATATGCTTATTCACAGATCACATGAGCTCATTAAATCAAAGGCACACGTATCTACAATTGTTCTGAACAACACAGATCTGTATAGGTAGTATTTTAAAACAGGAAAATAGTATAAGTGCTATCATCGTATAGTTAGTGGTATATACTTCAGATTATTCAGTTTTCCAGTCTTGTACCTGCTTAAATGAATTCTACAAAAGGATGCCCTCTCATAGGATAAGATAGATTATTATTTGAGTGAACAATGTCTGTAACTTATAAGATTTTATTTACCCAACAAAATTGGATCAGTGAGTAGAAAGAGAAACCAATCACTAAGGAGTATGTTACTGAATTTTTGTATATTATTAAAATATTTGTGTAATTGCATAAAAAGTGAAAAATGAGAAATTATGTCAAATTAGTTTTGATGATACATACCGTGGACAGCTTGAATAAAAGCAATTAATGATTCGGCTCGATCCAGCGTGACAAAATTGTTAACTACAACTTGTGAAAGTCCCTAGATCGAGTTGCAAGTAGCCTATTTCACTTGAAGAAAACAAAGAGCTCACTGAGCTCGTGGCATTGCAGTTTTCCGTAGACATGTCAGCATCAGAAATTGGCATTGCAAAACCAATTCAGAAGATCGGAAGGCAACTCAGCGTTAAACCTTGTAGTCTGCACAGACACGTCGGGAAGGCTTTTTGTCATTGCCGATCGCTAGTCCGTCCGTCAAGGATCCGGAAACCAGCTGGCCAATTGATAACAACAACTATCTGAAACAATAGCAATTTGAACGTGATCATGAGGACACTTCATTAACATCTTGCCATCTAATTAAACATGCACTTGGTATTAGATTGTAGAAGAGATGGATCACCTGCGGCTGGGACGATGAACACCAGCAGCATGCTGCTGCGTCAGTCCTTGCATCATACTTACTAGAATTAGATTGGAGAGGAGATGAATCACCTGCTGCATTAGACCTTGCTTCGACGCCGATAGGCAATGTCGTAGGAGGAGGATGGAGGAAACAGATCATTCAATCTTTACCGAAAGCAAAAGTCTTCCCTGCTCTCGCTCTTTCCGTTCTCGTTTTTTTCTCCTTCCCATACCTGCCGTAGCATGCACAAGGCGCCAGCCGCACGGTCAAGAAATAAAGTACAAAATGATGGAAAACCCAGCTAGACAAAGAGTCGGAACAAGAACCAAGATTGATGGGTCATTCGGTCTCACTATGAAGTCTCATCAGACAAGACGGATAGGGATTTGTGCTCATCACCTACAGCAATCTCTAGCAAAGCTTTCACCCACCGTCTCACCTTGAATCTTGATCAGACATGACGGAAAAGGGCTTCGTCCTCATCGTCTACGGCTGTCTGGTGCGCGAGTGCTGTTGCCAGAGGGTGTGGTGGATGATGATGTCTGTCGCTCTAGCTTTGTTACGGTGATGGCAAAAGCTGCCACTAGAGGGTACAGACAGAAACTGATCGCAGCAGACGTCGAGCGATGCTGCAGTTTGGAGGTTGTTTGGGGGGGGGGGGGGACAAATAGACCTTGCCTGATCACGAGAGGCTTCGGCCTTTGAGGGTTGCGTGACTAATCGTGAATTAGGGTTTCGGACGACGCGGGCAAGCACGATGGGCAGAATCATGCTGGCGCACGACATGGATCGGAAGCAATCATAATCGTCTTCCTCGTCACCTGGGGACACGAAACGATATTTTCTTTCGGAAGGGGCCATGTTATTAAGGAGTAGAGAAGAGAAAAAAAAAAGAGACCCGGGAGATTAGGAGACCACGGAGCGTGAGGGGACGTACGTGGACTCTCCTGTCCGTGAGGGAACACATTTTTTATTTATGGAAACCATCGTATATAGGGAAAGAACTATGAAAAAAAACTATGAAAACCACTCATAGCCACCACGGAAACCAACTAAAAACACCTATTTTATTTATTAGTAGAGAAGAAGAAAATACAGTCCTGATAGTTAGAAGTCTTGGATGCCCAAAAATAAATAGCAGTTGTCATATCATATATATGTCTGTTATATCTGGAAACACTGGATCATATGCATATAATAAATAGAGGGCTGGAATTTGTGTATTTAAATACTAAAACAAAGAGGAAGAGAACCTGATAAAACTACGAGCAAGTACCATAAAAGGTGTAGCATCCTAGCCCAAGACTTAATAGGATTGATAGAATACTCATATCAGCATATCAACAAGTTAGAACTTCTTTTGCGAAAGCTCATCCCCAAAGAACTCCAAGGTTAAGCGTGTTTGACCCGGAAGATAGGTGACCGACCGGAAAGTTATTTTCGGGTGCGTACGAGTAAGAACAAAAGTACATATAAAAGACTCGTGTTGGTCTGTGAGGACAGTCTTAAGATCCTAGAGAGCTGCCAGATATAAGCGAGGCCGACCTTAGAGGGGCGGAACGTTATAGTTGGTATCAGAGCCGACCCTTGCGATTTTATGAGCGCGTGGGGTCGCAGTTACGTAGGCATGGTGTGCAAGGCTAGTGTGAATCTGAAGTGGTCACACAACATGGCACATGCGCTGTCACTAGGCACATGGATGTGACCAAGAGGGGACGTTTCTGGCTTGGAGTTGATCGACGAGGACATCGATCTTCTAAGAGGGTGAGAGTGTGGTACCCGGCCCAATGCTTAATAGAATTGATAGAATACTCATATCAACAAGTTGTAATTTCTTTTTCGGAAGCTCATCTTTAAAAACTCTAAAGTTAAGCATGTTTGGCCTGGAGGATGGGTGACCGACTGGAAAGTTATTTCCGAGTGTGCACGAGTGAGGACAAAGTGCGCATAAGAGACTCGTGTTGGTCAGTGAGAGCAGTTTTGAGGTCCTAGAGAGCTGCCATGTACCAGAGTGTGCACGAGTAAGGACAAAGTGTGCATAAAAGAATCGTGTTGGTCAATGAGGACAGTCTTGAGGTCCTAGAGAGCTGCGAGGTGTAAGCGGACCCGGCCCCTCCGAGGCCGGACATTACAAAAGGGAACCATGTACAGAAATCACAATTGGTCATATGAATTTGAACAAATGGTTGTCGTGTAAAGATCAGAGTTATGCGGAAGGCAATACCCCTCAAGGGAGGTTGCCGACGTATTTATACAGGTCAAGACTTGTCATACAAGTTACAAGGAGAGCCCATGAAGGACTCGAGTACAACAGATATGGACAGCAAAATATACATGGAAACTATATCTCTAACACTCCCCTTCAATCACAACTTATACAAGTTGAGATTGGAACAAAACAATTATAACTGTTTCAACGGCAAAGGCTTAGTGAAGCCATCCGCAACCTGATCAGTAGATGAGATAAATCGTATATCCAATTGTTTCCGAGCAACTCGTTCCCGCACAAAATGGAAATCAACTTCAATATGCTTGGTGCAACCATGAAAATGAGGATTAGCTGACATATACGTAGCACACACCAGAGACACGGTGAGTGAGGAAGAAAAATCCCAAGCTCATGAAGTACACTTTGGAGCCATATAACTTCAGCAGCAGCATTTGCAAGAGCCTTATATTCAACCTCCGTACTGGAACGAGATACCGTAGCCTGTTTACGAGCACTCCACGTGATAAGATTAGAACCAAAAAAGATAGCAAAGCCACCAATAGATCGTTGATCATTAGGATTGCCAGCCCAATCCGCATCAGAAAAAGCACTCAGAAGCAACGAAGAAGTGCGATAAAGCTTAATGCCAAGTCCAACAGTGCCTTGAAGATAGCGAATGATTCTCTTAACCACAGACCAGTGAGATGTAGTGGGAGCATGCAAAAATTGACACACCTTATTGACTGCAAAAGATATATCTGGCCGAGTGAGAGTCAAATATTATAAGACACCAACAATACTCCTATAGGAAGTAGCATCTTCAGCACAAAGTGGATCACCATCAGCAAGAGATAACCTTTCATCAAACGCCATAGGAGTATTCATAATCTTGAAATTGCGCATACCAAGATGATCAATGATGTCAGTTTTATATTTTTCTTGAGTGAGAAGGAGCCCATCATCACAATGCTTAACCTCAATGCCCAAAAAATAACTTAACGTGCCTAAATCTTTGAGAGCAAAGTCCGCATGAAGATCAGCAAGAAGAGCAGTGACCGCATCAGTAGAAGAGCTCGCGACAATAATATCATCGACATAAAGCAGCAAGTACATAGTAACTGACCCTTTCTTGAAGATAAAAAGTGAAGTATCGGCCTTAGAGGAAATAAAACCAAGATGGAGCAATTTTGAACTTAATCGAGAATACCATGCTCGGGGAGCCTGCTTTAATCCATAAAGAGATTTATCAAGATTGCAGACATATGAGGGATGAATAGAACTTTGATACCCAAGTGGTTGTTTCATATAAACCTCCTCTTCAAGAACGCCATGAAGAAACGTATTCTGAACATCTAGCTGGCGGAGACACCAATTGCGAGAAGTAGCCACAGAAAGAACAAGACGGATAGTGGCAGATTTAACAACCGGGCTAAAAGTGTCATCATAATCAATACCAAACCGTTGTCAAAATCCTTTAGCCACTAATCGAGCCTTGTAACGATCAATGGAACCATCAGCCTTGCGTTTAACCTTGTAAACCCACTTGCAGTCAATTAAATTTGTAGCCTGAGAGGCAGGAACAAGATGCCACGTACCATTCTGCATGAGAGCAGTATACTCATCATCCATAGCTTGCTTCCAACGAGGGTCGTTCAAGGCTTCTTTAAGATTATTAGGTTCTCTAGTAGCACAAAAATTGCCATAACGAATCATCCCTGGGAACAACTTTTTTGGTTGAACAATATTGTTCTGTAGTCACGTCCGAACACGGGGAGGCGAAGAAGATCCTGTAGATGTAGCTGTAACAACACTCGAGGCTGGAACTGGAGGAACCGGGGGTGAGGACCCAGGTTGTGGCAGCACCAAAGTCGAGACCGGGACTGATGTCGTGGGAGAGGCAGCTGGGGCGTTGGCAGGCAAAGAGGACTCATGCACTAACGTCCCGGGCGAAGACACATGAGGACCAGATCCAACAACAGGCACTTCAGATGGTGTCGGCAATATGGTGGCAGATAGGACAGGCGGCCGATCCGAGATGGATACCGAGTCAAATGTTGCCATAGAGGACAAAGCACCCGGATCAGCTATGGACGGTAAACGCAGTTGCAAATGTGCAGGCCCCGATAACAAAAAATAAGAACTGCCTGGAGATAAGATAGAACAATCAACGTCCAATGGCGAAGCAGTCGATGAGTCAGGAACCTGCTGCACAAGGTTAGGAGACATAGGCACATAATCGATATCCACAGTAGTACCTCTAAAAGAAGTGGATGAAATTAAGGTGGAAGGCAAAAGCAAAATTTCATCACGAAGGCGAGCACCAGCATTAGGACGTAATTTGGCAAAAGGAAAAATCATCTCATCAAAGACGATATCTCGAGATATATAAACACGCCCCGTAGAGATATCAAGACATTTGTAACCCTTGTGATGAGTACTATATCCAAGGAAAGCACACTATTTGGATCGAAAAGCAAGTTTATGGGCATTGTAGGGGCGAAGATTGGGCCAACATGCGCACCCAAACATACGAAGAAAGGCATAAGCAGGTTTTGTGTCAAACAATTTTTCAATGGGAGAGACATTATCAATAACCGGCGAAGGCAAGTGATTGATAAGAAAAACGGCAGTGAGAAACGCTTCATCCTAAAATTTCAAAGGCATGAGCTAGAAGGGTGAGACCAATTTCAACGATGTGTCTATGTTTTCGTTTAGCGGAGCCATTCTGCTGATGAGTATGAGGACAAGAAACAAGATGAGTGATCCCTGCTCGCTCAAAAAAGGAACTCAAGCGTTGATATTCACCACCCCAGTCAATTTGTATGGCAAGGATTTTTCGATCAAATAGGCGCTCAACATGGGCCTGGAAATCATGAAATTTTTGAAATACCTCAGATTTGTGTTTAAGCAAATATACCCAAGTGAATTTACTAAAATCATCAATAAAGCTCACATAATAATTGTAGTTGCCTACAGAATGTGGGGTAGGACCCCATACATCAGAAAATATCAACTCTAAGGGCGCCGTAGAGACGCTTACAGACTTGGAAAATGGAAGCTAATGACTCTTACCTTGCTGACACACATCAGAAACATGTACAACAGTTTTATCTAACACAAAAGGTAACTCATGACTATGAAGGACACGGCGAGTGGTTTTGAAGGAGGGATGTCCAAGACGAGCATGCCAACGATCAGTGGAAGGTTTGACAGTATTGAAAGCCACCTTGCTGGACCGAGGTTCCAAGGACGGGATGGGGTAGAGACCGTTCCTACATGGGTCGTGCAGGAGGGTGTGCCTCGTGTGATGATCCTTTACAAGAAAAAAAGTGGGGTGAAGTTCAAGGAAAACATTATTATCGAAAGTAAGACGATGAACAGAAGCTAGGTTACGTTTTGCTTGAGGCACATGAAGTACATTATTCAGATGAATGCTTCTAGTAGGGGTATGAACAGTGGAATTACCGATATGTTCTATAGTCATATCTGCACCGTTGGCAACATGCACCTGATCACGACCACCATAGGGCTCCTTGGTGGTTAACTTGGCGAGGCTTCCCGTGATATGATCTGTAGCGGCACTATCCGCATACCACGTAGGATCAAGCGAGTATGAGGTAGTAGCAGCATCAACTTCTTTATCAGAACCCTTATCAAAGCGCTCCCAGCATCGGGGAGCCGTATGACCATACTTGAAGCAAATTTGACACTCATGGTCACGATAGGGATTATTTGGGTTACCCCCATGACCACCAGTAGCCTGCCCACGACCAGAGGCAGGAGGGCGAGGAGTCGGAGCAGAAGGTCCCCGAGAGCGATCAACACGACCACGATCACCACGGCTAGAGCCACCATGACCACGTGCAGCAGAGTTGGCCAGGATCTGAAACTGTGCCTTCTGAGTCTTTTGGGTCGCCAACCGGGCTTCAGTATCAAGAAGCCGAGAATAAAGCTCCTCAGGGTCAATCAAATCCGCCATGCCATTGATTTGTTCAATCAACGGGTTATAGTCCTCATCAAGGCCATTGAGGACATGAGACACAAAATCATCATCATCCGAGGGCTTGCCAGCAGTCGCCATCTCATCAGCAAGACCACGCAGGGTAGAGAAGTAGACTCCGATTGATATGTCGTCCTTCCGGATCGCCGTAAGTTGATTGCGTAGATGCAGAATCCGAGAACGCGACTGAGAGGCATAAGACTTGGAGATCGCAGCCCACATCGTAGCCGTAGTTGGTTGGCTAGCAACACCCGCTAGGACCTCTCGTGAGAGAGAATTGACAAGGTAGGTCAGCACATGCTGATCACGAACAGTCCATATAACGTAATCTGGGTTGGTCAATGATTTTGTGGGATCTTTATCAACAGGGACGGTCTTGGGAGGGGCCTGCTCCGAGCCGTCGATGAAACCTTCAAGCTGCACCGAGCGAATCGCCGGTAGAACTTGAGCACGCCACAGACGATAATTGTCGCGGGTCAGCTTCTCTGTAACCGGGATAGACAGAGAAGCCGGCATAGCTAGGGAGGAAGAAGACGCCATTAGCTAGATCATGAAAAAAAAAGAAGTGGCGCTCTGATTACCATGTAAAGATCAGAGTTATGCGGAAGACAATACCCCTCAAGGGAGGTTGCCGACGTATTTATACAGGCCAAGACTTGGCATATAAGTTATAAGGAGAGTTCATGAAGGACTCAAGTACAACAGATATGAACAGCAAAATATACATGGAAACTATATCTCTAATATGTGGGTCATAAGAATTTGAATAAATGGTTGCCTCCGGCAAGTTTGAACAACAAATGGTTGTCTCCGGCAAGATGGGCGTCCAGGCAAACCTTGAGATCGTGATACATACTTAGACGTGAGGATGGGTTTAGGGGCGAAGCTCGCGATGCCGACAACTTGACGTGAGATCGGGATTGGAGAACACTGGTGCCGTCGGTGCCACGATGGGAGCATAGCAGCAGTTGTGACTTCGTCGCTGAATTAGGGCTACGGAAAGCTAGAAGTGATTCGGCTGTCCGGAGGACGATTGGATCACGTGAGGCAGGACAAATCAGGCGTGCAATAAACGTGTTTGAGGGGTCAAAGCGATTAAGGGCACGGACGTGTGATCGGACTCGGACAACATGTAAGTCGAGCGGAGGGATTTTTGTTTTCCAACACCGAAAGCTAACACCAAAGGTCTAAGGGGCAGACAGATTCATCTAAATTAATAAGGAGTACTAGCAAATTATCCGTGCATTGTTATGGGTTTAAATATTTTACAACTATAAAATACTGAGTTTTCAAATTATTATAATAATGTATCAATTCTTTATGCACGTCCTTACCAGACAACGCGTAGCTTTTTCTCTAAATTATATTTTTTTATGATAATCTAAGTTCTAAATTATGTTAGATTATACATCTTAGTTGTCAGAAGAACCCTGCTTGTTGCCTTGCTCTGATGTGTATATGTATTTTGTAAAATATTGTTTTATAATTTTATGTAAGGGCACTCCGGTGACATCTGCAACTCGCCAATGTTGTACTCGTGCCTCAACCATTGGCTGTCACTAACATGGCAGGGACTGCATGGTGGGCACGTCGGAGAGGTAGCACTCCTAGTTTTCAAGTCCGTGCTCCATGATAGGCAAGGAGACGCTCATCTGATCAGGGATCCTACAGGCGGGTGTGCAGCAAGAATTCGAGGGCCACGAGAAACTCCTAACCGTGCGAAGTCACATGGTAGTTGTTGTTCACGAGCTCCGGCATAACACCTGTTTGGAGGATTTGGTCACTGATGGAGAATGCCGCCTGTGGTTAGTATTAGTGTCCCAACCATGGCTGTATACAAGCATCGACAGAGAGCCGAGAACCAGATTGCCGTAGTCAGTGTGGCTCGACGCATGGACGGTAATAGGCTTTATTTCCTCGCTATCATGGGCAGCACGGATGTGTACATCCAACACCAAAGTCAACATGAATCAAGACCTCACCACGGTGCTCGAACCAAGCCTATCACAATGCTTTGACTTGGTGAAGCTCCGTGTAACACCTAAAGATTTTATAGACATAAAAACTTTCAAGTTTATGAGATGGCAAGCGCGATGTAGAGCTTAATAGCACGTGTGAAAAAAGTTATAGAAACCGACATGGACACGAAACTCCCAACACCAAAGCCAACACCAAACTAAACCAACACCAATGACGACATCATCTAAATTAATAAGGAGTAGAGATAATGATATTTTAAAATAATTTTTTGGTTCATAAATATCATAAAAATAAACCATAAACATCAGGGAAACGAAAGATTTACATGAAACAGAACATTTTGACGCATGATTTTGTCGCTTCAAACAAACAAGTTCTAAACAGAAAATTGAAAACCGGAATGATGACATCTCAGAATTATATGATAGAAACTAGAATGAACAAAATTCATAAACCGGCTATGACTATGGGGATAAAAAGCAATTGTGATTTATGAAGAATTTTTTTCTTGGTTTGTCATACACTCATAAGATTAGATTATGAGGTCGTTAAGGCCCAAAGCTAACATTGGTCGAGTCATGAGGCCCAACAAGAAAATGAGAATAGCAGGCCCACCAATGAGGGGCTTCACGTCCTTCCGCTTGGTTAAACGTACGTGCTTGCAGCAGGCCGAGGTCTTCATGGGCCGGGCCAACAGGTCGCCTTGAAGATGGTCTAGAACGTCCTCCGTTAAACACACTTCTGACAAACTAAGAAACAAATTTGTTTCTTCATGTTACTTTATCGCATGGTAACAGCTAGTTTATGAATTTTTTTACTGTAGTTTTGATCATGTGATCTTGAAATATCATAATTCTAGTTTTCAGATTTTCATTTGAAACTTATTTATTTCAAGATTTTTTTTATGTTTGTGATTCGTCTATGACATTTTTGAGCGAAGGAATTCTTTTTTGAAATCGAAAACATTATAGCTTACATATTCCCAAGATTTATGGCAGTTCGTCTTGTAGTTTTATAAACATTTGTATCGCCTCGCATGTAACATGCCGAATTTTCATACTTTTTGAGGGTCTTTTTGCTATTTTCTCAAAGAAAAGACTTTTTTGCAAAATTTCCTCATGCAGGCCCCGCCTATCTGTCTCTTTCTCTCTATGCCGCCCGCCGCCACGCTCGTGCCAGCGCCGCCGCGCGCTGCGCGCCCAGGACGCCACGCAGCTGCCTGGCAACCACGCTGGCCGGACGCCGCCGCCACGGGCTGGGCGATAAGGCTCCTGCCTCCCTATCTCTTTTTCCCTCTCTGGTTTCTCTGGTTCCCGTTTCTTCCCCGAACCCAAACCGCCATTAACGAGAGCTCCCGAAGCTCGAGCTCGCCCCATCGCCTCAGCACCTCCCCGACCAAACCAACGCCGCAAATCGTCACGCCACCTCCTCCTCTTCCACCCCATGGTCTCCAATCGCCACTTCCCGCCTTAGTATCGGAGAATCGAAGCCGTTTCCAGAGAAGGCCAAACCAAGCTCAATTTGCCCCCTTTTCAATTACTCCCTCTACGGTGAGCCTCGTCATGTGATTTTTGTTCCTATGCGTGCACGTCGAGCTATGCTTCGCGCTGGTATTTTATTTGGGATTTTCGGTGGTCATTTGACCCCTTTCCCGTGGTGCTCCAGAGCCCCTGGGAGACCTTCGGCAGCCATGACTGAGCTCCTCGTCGAGCTGGTTCAGCAGCTCATGGCCAGATCCTCTGTGCCGCTGCGTGTCTGTAGCTTTATGTGGGCTGAATCTGGTTGGACAGTAAATAACTGTTAGCTTCTAAAATTCATAGATTAACCATCTCAACTCCGTTTTTAGTAAGACTTGTTGTGTTGGATTCATTAGAAAGTTAGCTACCAAGGAAAAATATGATCAATTATATTTTATCTACTGTAATTTAATTATTTAATTAATTGTTAGCAGTGTTTATATTTGGGTGTGCTTTACATGATTATTTGTAAGTAGAGCAATTCAAATGTTACGGTGGTAATTCTTTTTGCATTGCAACCTTAACTCATTGTACTTCATGTTCACTCAGTTTCATTACATTTGCACCTCATTTTATTCCATGCTCATGTTATTCATTCGGTGCATTATTTTATGTTCTAGAAGGAGAACAACCGGAGGGTGACGTGGGTGGTGTCGGGGGTACAGTTGAATTGGAGAACGTAAGTGGTAAACCTGCAACTCCAGACAAGCATCTATGCATATGTCAAACTATTTTAGATCAGTCTAAATGATGCTTGAGTCAATTGACCTATTGCATTAGCTGGACACTAGGGAAATTGTCGTATTCTACTTGATGCATTACCTTCCTTGCTTATTATATTACCCTTATCCTTGTAACTAAGTTGGGTTGGTCCAAATGTTGGAGGATAATCGATAATTGCTTAGTGATGCTTTATCTTAATACGGTAGAAGTCGAACGGTAGAAGGTCACCAACGTTCACATGACATAGGTAGATACTTGAAATCATTGACCTTGTCATGATGAAAATGTTAATGATGGTTATGAACTAGATAGATGGAAAATCCTTGATTGTTTGTACATAAACCTTGGCACATAATCGTACATACCACATGCTGACATATGGGTAGGCAAGCCTCACTCCTTATCTAGCTGCGACCATTTGGCTTGCGAGTTCGGAGGCTAAAGAAGGTGCTAGGGATGACCCCCGAGGGCCTAGTGCGACCAACTCGCCTTAACCAGACGTCTGGCAAATGGTCGGAGTGTATTTGAAAGGGTTGTCACAATGAATTACTCCTTATGACCGACGGGTCGTATGCGCAGTGGTCTTTATGACGTGTGGGTAAAGTTGTACAACCCCTCTAGGGTGTAAAATCAATTCGAATTGCCGGGGTCTCGGTTATGACCACGCCTTGGGACGTCTCTATTCATCATGATTATTTTTCCATAGGATATGATTTGGGAATTGAAAGAAATATGAATTACTAGTACTTTTGCTTATATATTGGGTTGTTTTTTATAGAGGTTGTCCAATAGTTTCACTTATGTCATAAAAATGCAAGTTATTCACTTCAAAAATATTAATAGCTTTTACGCACTTGTCATCCTAATTGCCTTATTCTTGTCCAAAGCCAAATGCATATTCCTTTGGATGAGAGCTATATGACTCTTCATGTAAGGCTTGCTGAGTACCTTCGTACTCACGATGTTATTTAATGAGTTTTACAGGTGAAGATGAGTACGTGTATGACTACTTCTACCCTGCCACCGATGGGGGTGAAGGACAGGAGTAGTTGGTTGTTGAGAAGGTGACGCGGATAGTGCTCGTAGTGGAGCATCGTCGTCTTTTGTTTAATAACTTCGCTGCGTAAACTCTTAAATAAGGACCGAACCTTTATAACCATGTCCTCGTTCATGCTAAGTTGGTTGTACAATTAGCATATGAGCTCTAAACTTCCCTTTTGATGTAAATTTGGCTAAGTAAAGATACTATTAAGGTAATGTAATACTTTTGTTTTCTCGTTAATTCTTGTGATAAAGATATTTATAAATGTGACTTAGCGGTGTGCACGTCGATCTTGGGTGTTGTTTGTGCATACCGGGAAATATCGGAATTATACATATTATGATTAAATATTATGGTGTTGGTTGTTTAGAATGGGCTGCGACACGTGATGTGTCGAACGATCGACGTGTGTTAATATTCATTCTTTGTTAATCGACGTATTTGGTCATAATTTGTGTAATTTGGAAGGCTCCCCCACATCGCATGGGCAGATCAAGTTTTATAAACATATAAAGAATCAGCCTCACCAATGCCGTTGCATCATCCACGCATAGATGTCTGCCTCTTGGTACTCCCATGGGCCATCTGCATGCCTTCCTTATATCATTTTCTTCATTCCCAATCATTTGACTCGAAAAAAAGGAACACTTTGACAAAATCGAAGTGTACTGAAGTCCTCTAAACAATTTTAGGTACCCTATGGTATATTCCTTCATAAAATCTTGTAAGATGTGTCAGGCTAGGTGAGATTATTAAACCTAGTACGGCCTGCCTCAATAAAACATTGTTTCTGTGGATTTGTTTTTGTGTGCTAAGAGAAAACAACAAAGTTTACAAAGAAAAAGCAGCGGTGTTTTTTGTTTATTTGATAAATAGAAAGGAATGGAGTTGACAAGAATCTGTAAAGGGATCAAAGATGACAGTCGCAACGACATATAGGTTGATTTTGACGCAATAGTAGTACCAATATTTTATAATGAAGATGTAGTAATCTGTCGGGAGCACCTATGGACACAATGAAGCGAGTACAGTACTGTGTATAAGAAGGTCAAATCAGGACGAAGAAGATGTCTCACAGCAGCAGAGAGCAGAGGAGCCATGGCCACGGCCTGGGGTCGGCCTCGATGGATAGGTTGATGGGGGTGGAAAGCTCATTTCCAGGTTTCTTTCTACTTTGAAAATAAGGCATGAACTGCGGATTCAAGAAATAGGCCCAGGTGTCCAACTTCAAATTCAAGAAAGAGGTGCATTCTTGCTAAATCTGGAGAGAGAGAAATTCATTTTCAAAACTAGGGTAAAATAAGGTCATACATTTTACAATTGTCCTCTTCTTTCTTCGCAATAATATGACACGTAAGAAACGGATGGTAGCCTGGTACAGAACTTGATCAATGCAGGTGTGTACTGTATCTTCCATGCGTGTAGGATGTCTGCCTCTTGGAACCCCCATGGGCCATGTGTATCTGCATGCCATGCTTGTAGAGTTTCTTCATTCCCAGTACATTGACATGGGGGGGAAAAAAATACTTTGACCAAATCGTAGTGTATTCAATTCCTCTAAACAATTTTAGCTACGCTGTCATATATTCCTTAATAGAAACTTGTAAGAGGTGTCAAGTGAGTAAGGTGAGATGAGTAAACGTCTGCACCTAGTATAGCCTGCCTTAATAGCACACTGATTCTCTGGCTTTGTTTTAGTTTTCGTGCTGTGTCAAGTTGGGAAGATAATATTGTTAACTGGCAAAAATCTTCTTCTTGTACTACTGCATACAGTGCTTTGCTGAGACGTGAAAACATGGAGACAAGGACTTGATTCTTGTCACATATGCATGCCGTTCCGTCGCAGCAGCAAAAAGAAGAATAAAAGTTAAAGCACGGAGTTGACAAAAATCTGTCAAGAGATGTAAGACAGTGACAGGCGAATTTTGACGCAATTTTTATTATATTATAGTGTCGTGACCAATGGGGCCGAATGTATATAAGATCAGATCAGCAAAGAAAGAAAGCAGTAGTAGAGGCATGGCCACCACCGAGATGAAGCCCGCCGACGCCTCCGATCCCGAAGGAGGGCAGAGTCCTCCGACGAGGAGCAGATCGTCATCAACATTAGAGCGCTTGCGCCAGAACCTGACCTTCCGATCGGTGTGGTCGGAGCTGAACGGCGCCATGGGCGACCTGGGCACCTACATTCCCATCGTGCTGTCCCTGGCGCTGTCCCGGCACCTGGACCTGGGCACCACCCTCATCTTCACCGGCATCTACAACGGCATCACGGGCCTGATCTACGGCGTGCCCATGCCCGTGCAGCCCATGAAGTCCATCGCCGCCGCCGCGCTGTCCGACCCGTCCTTCGCCATCCCGGAGATCATGGCCGCCGGCATCCTCACCTCCGGGTTCGTCTTCTTCCTGGGCGTGACGCGGCTCATGAAGCTCGTTTACTGGATCGTGCCGCTGCCCGTGGTGCGCGGCATCCAGCTCGCGCAGGGGCTCAACTTCGCCATGGCCGCCGTCAAGTACATCCGGTACGAGCAGGACCTGGGCAAGGCCAAGTCCATGGGCCGCCGCCCCTGGTTGGGCCTCGACGGCCTCGTCCTGGCCATCGCGGCCATCTGCTTCATCCTCCTGGTCAACGGCGCCGGCGATGACCAATCCCGACAAGGAGGAACCGGAAGCCAGGACCAGGAGGAGGATCATCAAGAAGATCGTCGTCGTCGAGAGAAGATTAGGAAATTTCTGGGTCTGCTCCCCTCGGCGGTGATCGTGTTCGTGGTGGGCGTGGCGTTCGCGGTGGCGCGGCACCCGGCGGCGGTGCGCGAGCTTCGTCTCGGCCCCTCCCGGATGCGCGTGGTGCGCATCTCGAGGGAGGCGTGGAAGCAGGGCTTCGTTAAGGGCGCGGTGCCGCAGATCCCGCTGTCCGTGCTCAACTCCGTCGTCGCCGTGTGCAAGCTCACGCGCGACCTGTTCCCGGAGAAGAAGGCGGCGACGGCGACGTCGGTGTCGGTGACCATGGGCGCCATGAACCTGGTGGGCTGCTGGTTCGGCGCCATGCCGTGCTGCCACGGCGCCGGCGGGCTGGCGGGCCAGTACAAGTTCGGGGGGCGTAGCGGCGGGTGCGTGGCGGCGCTGGGCGCGCTCAAGCTGGTGCTGGGCCTGGCGCTCGGCGCGTCCTTGCTGCGCGTGCTCGTCCAGTTCCCCACGGGGCTGCTCGGCGTGCTGCTACTCTTCGCCGGCATCGAGCTCGCCATCGCCGCCAGGGACATGTCCACCAAGGCGGAGGCGTTCGTGATGCTGCTCTGCGCCGCCGTGTCGCTTGTCGGCTCCAGCGCCGCTCTGGGATTCCTGTGTGCCATGATTGCGCACGGACTGCTCTTGCTCAGGGCATGGATCATGGGGGTCAAGCTCAGATGATACTTATTCCCAAATCCATGAAATCGGTTGTGTGGTGTTCCCTTTCAATTTCATTTCATTCACATGTCATTTTCTGGGCATGGCAAATCTTATGCACATGTGACTATTATTAATAGATAGATTGGCTGCGCCAGTTTAGTCTTAATAAATAGTTTAATTTAGTATCTGTGGACAATTTTATATTTTCAAGATTAGAAACTAAGTGCAGATGTGAATATGGTCTACAAATATAATATTTTTTGGGTGCTTAATCATAAATATGCAAACCAATCAAAATTAAACTCATAAATAGAAAATAAAGTGGGAACTTCTTTGTAAAATGTGCAAGAGCCTTATCTCTCCAAAATCAGATCCACACCAGCGCTGGCCCCTAACCTGGTCAACCCTCTCGTTCACTCCTCTTGTCCATAGCGGGAGTCACGTACGGTCTCCTCCTCCAACCATGTGAGGGCATCGTGACGTTGTGGTTTAGGTCCAGCTGCATGAAGGCGACACCAACTGTGCTGCTCCGATCAGCAAGAGGCATGTCGCCACCATGCGCGGTTGTGCGACATCGCCTTCGTCACCTACCACTGCTCCTTCATGTCGACGAAGGAGAAAAATGCAAATCGATGTCCACACACTGGCCAGTCTTGCCGAACCGTTGGGCCGTCGGCCCACATGCACGGATGCTCCAGGAGGTGTCCACGACAGCTGTAACTCACGTGTTCAAAGAGGAGACTGGTCACGCCATTCATAATATTGGAAGGGGTGAAAATCTCACCTGTGTTAACTTTAGACTATAGTATCTACACTTGGACGAAATAAGTTGAAATGAAAGCAAATTAGAGCATTAGATGGAGGGTGTTTAATTTGATTGCATGGCTACCAGTAGGACATGGAAAGGTATGCCGATAGCATAGGCAACTTGAACCGTAGGATGCCAACTCTGTAGATAGATTGTTCATCCGTATCTTCTTGCTTCTCCCGTTCCTCAACTCTCGCTCGTGCATAGATTGCTAGCTCATGCTCAGGGCATGGATCATGGCGGTTAGGCTTGAGTAGTATTCACTTTAAAATTCGTCTGTGTGTGCTTGTTCTGATAGTAGTATGTAGTTGCACAACTTTGTACCAATATAACTGGTAAGAAATGTAATAATTTGTAATAGATGTCAACATGACATTTACCTTGTGATATTGATAACTAGTAAGAAGAACCATAATATGTAAATATATGTGAAAGTGATATTACTTTTATGATATATGAATATATGCTACATGTTGCACAAAAAAAAAAAAGAATATATGCTACATAATTGAGAACAGACAATGGCGACATAATATAGTATCAATTCGATGCGGTGGCTGGCAGTAGGACATGAAAAAATGTGCCAATAGCTCAGCAATAGCTGAAGCATACATCGCGCATGCACTTGTGTGTGTCCCAACTATCGGTCAATCTTTCTCTCCATCTCTGATCGTATGCTTCTGGACTGCACCAAGCTCTCTCTCATGCATTCCAAAAAAAAAAAAGGCCGCCTGCACTCTACCTCCCCACAGGCGAAATGCCGTTCTGCTCCTCCTAGCTCCGTTGTCCAGATTCAGCTTCTCAGCTGTCCACATGTTCCATCCCACTAGCAGCAGACGCTCTCCTTTCTTTCCAGATGCCCGAAGCAAACGGTGGTTTCGTGTGTCTGCTACCGTCGTCGATGCTGGTCAGCTGGTGTGTGTAGTGTCGTGCAAAGAAACCAGGCCAGCCTTTGGTAAGAACTGACGCCAGTGGTAGGCTAGCCGTGATGCGTAAACGTTGTGTGGCCTTTGGCATCTTAAACCGACTAAGTGGGGCGATGCGTCAGGTTAGAGGACAGGTCACGTCATCCAAAACATTGTGATGTGTGAGCGTCTTTGTCCTTTAGCATATATAGATATTCCCGTCATAGCAACACACAAGACAACGGTTGAAAAAGAGATGAGACACAGTCTCAACAGTTTTGCCAGTAACATTTCTCCCTTAATCCACAACACAATTCATAATAGGGGCCGGGTAAAATAACCCAAATGATAATTGAGTGGTTCATTTGGACTTCGATCATATTTGGAGGGAGTAACGTGAACTTTATCCAAAATAAATATTTTTTAAGAATAATTATATAAACCATCTATAAATTACTTAAAGTTTGAGATCCCACCAATAACTCTTTTGTTTGCAAATTCCCACTTCCCTAGTCCCTACTGTATTTTGTTACAAAAATCACCCTACTGTGTTGTACTATATAAACCACCCTACTATATTATATAACCATTTTAGCTTTCATATTCTCAAATTTATAATACTCCGATCCAAAATTATTATCGTCATTGAATTTTTTAATTATGTTTGATCATTTGTCTTATTTAAAATATTTGTTTAAATATGAAAAATTATAAGTTATATTTAAATTTTGTCTAGTGATAAAATAAGTTATGAGAAAATACATGATAATTTTTGAAATTTATTTAAATAAGACAAATGATTAAAGGTAATAAAAAAAGCCAATAATAACAATAATTTTAAAACGGAGGAAGTAGCTGTTTTGCCCGAGCTAAAAATAGTAGTCTTTTACATGTTGCTCTCGAGATAAGTTGTTTGATCAAACGGCTTGGCTGTTTATGATACAAAAATTAGAATAAACTAGATAAGCCGTTTTGATAGATAATTTAAGAACATAAGAAGATCGTTGTATAAGCATAATCTCTCTCAAAAACCTAAAAGTCAGAATGATTATATCTTAAGACCACATCAACAAACGAAATTTATAAACTAGATGTTAACATGGTGATAAACATGAAGAAACAAATTTGTTTCTTAGTTTTTCACAAGTTTTTGTTTTAGGAAATCATGCTTCTTGTCAATGATCATGAGCATTACAGATGGCTGCGGTGGTGAGCCGATGACAGCAGCCAGGCATGCCTACCTACATCAGAGTTTACATTACTTGTAGCCAGATTATGAGCATCAGCGTTTGACCTTCTGCTCTCGTGGGGGAACTCCACCAAATTGGGATGAGAGCATTTCTCACGGTAATTAAGCAAATTATATTTCTTGCGCACATCTGCTTAATAAAACAGAGTTTTTGCTCCTACCAATTGCAGTTAACAATAATCGTGATTGTCTTTGCAGGACATATTTTTGGCAACGTGCGACACGATCGCGAGCACAGTCGACTTTGCAATGGCAGAGCTATTACAACACCCAGACACTATGAGAAAGCTGCAGGAAGAGCTGAGGAGCGTTCTCAGCTTCAAGACACGTAGAGCACTGCGACGTGGACTGTCTCCCCTACCTCCGAGCAGTCATAAGGGAGATGCTCTGGCTAATGGGTCACGGCCCTAACCAGTCTTTTTGTATTTTCAGATAAAAAATAATAAGATTTTAGTCCCTTTTTTTGTCCGGTCTAAAAAAAAATCTAGTACAAAGTTTTCGACACATTACCAGGCCTAGCTACACCCCGTGGTGCGCATTCTGACAAACGAGGCCGAGGAGAGGGTGAACATCGACGGCTACCCTGTGCCTAAGGGGTGCACTGTTCTGGTGAACCTTTGGGCGCTAGCTGCACCGCGATCCCGGGGCATGGCCGGAGCCGGACAAGTTCATGCCGGAGAGGTTCCTGCTGCGGCTCGAGGAGACCGGCTTCGTCGGGAACGCAGAGTTTTGGCCTGCCACTTGCCACCAGGATAGTACGCGCCGTGCTCGGCTCGCTGCTGCACCGCATCGAGTGGACGCTCCAGCAGGAGGTTGGTGAAGGAAACGCTGCAACAACAAGAACTTGTAATTATGCGATTAGGATTGCGTAGTCGTTTTCTGCTTCATGCATGTATACAAGTACGTACATGATGATAGTTTTGAATAAGATTTCACCAACTAGCTTCTACTTCTTCAGAGATCGTCATACAGACATAGACTTACACTACCACAAAGATGCTCAAGGGCAATCAAACAAGAATAAAAAATAAAAATACAAAATGACCATGGGATAGCCGGATAGGTGGCATAAATTGGGACGTCATAGATTTTTCCTTTTTCGTTTAGCCGAGGTTGGCGTTGGGCCTTGGCGACGTCATTCCCACTCGGGAATCATGAGGTCCAACAAGAAACCGGAAAGCAGGCCCATGCGGGTGTATAGGTTATCGTGGCGACTTATTTTTTAAAAATAATTAATTTAAATCTAAATTTATAATAAAAAACTGTTCGAAACTAAATTTTTAGAATCTAGATGTTTTAATCACATTATTCGAATTGACGTGATACGTACATGAATCACGTCAATTCATATAGCGTGATTGTGTGTCTTGTTGGCGTGAACCGTCACGTCAGACTAGATCATCAGACTTGTTGGCGTGAACAGTTTCAGCGGTTTTTTATTATAAATTTAGATTTAAATTGATTATTTTAAAAAAATAATTCTGTCGTGGCCCGCCGCATCCTCTGTTCTCTAACTCATTACGCAGTTAAGCTGTGCAGTTGCCTCCGCCGCCGCCTCTACGAAGAGAGATTTTTCATGGAGCGACTATGCCAGAAGTTGCTCTCGATCCCTCCGCCAATCGAACCCGTGGGATCACCGGATTCTCCTCCGGGATCCATCCTCCTCGACCCCTCGGGCTACCTCAGTCCCCGGACCAACGGCACCACCACCGCCGGCCTCAGGAGCAGCGGCAAGCCCATCCTGGTCACCTTCTGGGCGGCCAGCCCGCCGCGCGTCTTCTGCTTCACAGTCCACCGTCCAGACCACGACCCGATGCTACCGGTGCTGCACGGCGTGCCCAAGATCCTCTGCTCGGACGACGACCTCGTCCCGCTCCGCGTCCCCGTCCGCCATTCTCCTCCGAACGACGACGGCATCATCGCGTGCGCATACGAGAATGAGCATGACTATTTCGTGTACGAGGCCGGCACCGCCGAGAACAAGCCGCCGTCTGTTTAAAAAAGCGGCCGCTTCGATCGCTTAAGCGCCGCCTAGGCGCTGCGCGCTGACTCAACGCATCGCTTTCGTGAAAGCGATGCATTTAGGCGGGGAAACACCTAGGCGCCGCAGATCATGATTAAGCGGCGTTTTCTTCCGCTCTTTTAGCAGCTGGAGTGCATAGAACAGGTGCTTGGATAGGATTCGAGTGCTGCTGCTGGAGTGCTTTTGTGATATGAGTGTTGCTGCTAATATTTCGACTGGACAGCTCGAATATGGTTTAAATAGGATAGATGGACTGCTATGTGTACTGGAGCAAGGACTCTTTTCTCTATTTTTTTTTCTCTTTTTGCTTTTTTTATATGAATATTCACCGCTTAATCGCAAGGCGCCTAGGCGGCCTAGGCTCTCAGCTTTTTTTATTCCGCTTTTTTAAACATTGCTTATGCTTGTCCCCACGCCGAGCGACGACGTCGAGTTCCGTGACGAGGAGGTCGTCCTTCTGCGCTGCCGCCGCAGCGACACGTTCTTCTTCCTCGCCGTGATGTGTAGGGAAACCATCGAGTTTCAGTCCCGTCTCCACCTTTACAGCTCCGAGACGGGGAGATGGTCCACGAGGTTGATGGAGGTCGTCGGTGCGCCGAAATACCTCGGGTACCACAACACGGACAAGGCGATCGCCATATTCGGTGGGCGGTGTTCGGTGGGCTGGGTAGACCTCTGGCGAGGCATCCTCGTCTGCGACCTGCTGCCGCTGGATATACCCAACGAGCTTCGCTACACCGCGCTGCCAACGCCACTGATGCCCAAGCCGGAGGATGATCCAACGTGTTTTCGGACCATTGTTGTCTTCGAAGGTTGCATCAAGTTCTTTGAGATGCATTACGTCGGGCTGGTGGCACTCCCCGGATGCGTGGACACCTTCCATCTTAAAGGATGGGAGGCCGTAACGAAGATGATAAAAATTCCGAGTATGGGTTTAGCTGCCAACAACTGGGAGGACGACTGCGCGATCCAGTTTTCCGAAGTCCCTGTTGACAGCCCGGTTCATGCGCAAATGCTGTCTAATCTAAAACCGGGTGACGATGGGAAGCTAACCTTGAAGAAGCTCCGAGGAGGTTACCCTGCCCTGAGCTTGCACGACCAGGATGTTGTTTACATTGTTAACATGCCATTATCAGGGGAGATGCAGCTGTCATCGGTGATTGCTCTGGATATGAGGAACAAGGCTATAAAAAGTGCGGCTTATTTTGGTGGAACCGGAAGACCTATATGTTACGGCTTCTCCTACCTTCAAAGTGGGATCTCTAAGCATCTGGCTATTGCGTCCACCACCATGTAATTCTTTCTGAATTCGAGATTATCTCGGCGGTAGTTAACTGATATTTAGTTTTTGCGTCAATCACTTTTTTGGACCGTTCGATGAAGATCTAGCGGCCGGGAGTCATCTTTAACCTCTCGCCCTGCTCCAACCGGCGCTCACCCCCGCCGCCTGCCCCGCCCACCGTCGGCCGACCGCCCGCGGTTGATGCGGCGTCCCCGCCGCCTCGTCGCACCACCACCCACCGCCGTGCCGGCCGCCTCCCCCGAACCCCTCCTCTACCTCCGACGGCAATGGAGGAACACCGGCAACCCCTCCCCCCTAAGCCGCCAGCACTAATCCGCCTGCCAACGACGCGGAGGCGCATTCGCCGTCATATCGCACCGTCCCCGCGCTCTGCCACCCCACCTCCCGTTGACAAGCTCCGACAGCACTAATCCGCCTGCAAGCGACACGGCGCTTGCCGCCGCGTCGCACCGCTCGCGCTGTCCCCGTGCCCCGCCTCCCCATCTCCCGCTGGTGAGCTCCGTCTCCTCCTCCTCCCCTCCCTTTGATCGTCATCCAACGAAGCCAAAATCTGACTGACGGGAAAGCAAAAAATCTGGTGACTGATAAGGAGCAAATTTGAATTCTTTTGGGCTTTCATGGCCTCGCTAAGCTTATTCGGTCGTTTTATTTCAACTGCTTAAAAAATAGCTTCGCTCATCTACTCGGTGCGCGTAGCTTCGTTCCACGGCAGGGCAAATGCTCTGTTTTTTAACCACGACCAAAAACAGAGGGAGTATCATCGTTTTTCTAACGGTGTGCGTGCTTGTTCCGTGTCCGTACGCTTCTTCACAGACAGGGGAATCTTTGTTGTGCGCGCGTGAGATGAAAAAGAAATGTATTCCGTATGTGCTGATCTTGCACCAGATGAGTTCCTGGGGAGGATTAATAAACCAGCTAGGAATAACGTACGGCATGAACACAGCCCACAAACGAAAACGATCGACGGGTACAAGACGGGTTTGGGTTAAACCACTCCGTTGCTGGGTCTGAAAGTGATTGACTACCGCAGGCCGGTCAGAGTGGTGTCATATCGACCCGCCTGGCCACCAAACCAGCCAACCCCACCATGTTGTGCCCGCCTCGAGCAATGTGGTGTGCGACGCGTGGTGTTTTATTTTTAGCATGGATCCGGTCACGGCATCTCAAGGATTGATTACAGACAATGGAATCGGAGGACGTTTGTTAAACTACTAACCATCAGGGTACTTAAGTGGACGTCGTTGCCGCGAAACAATGCAGTTTTGCAGATTCGAGCCGCATACTTGACATCGTTTGTTTCGTTTTGAAAAGGGCACTCTATGGTGCGCTTATAAAGAACTAGAAGCTGTGCAGTTTCCTCATGGCGTAAATGTGTGAAAATAAAAACGGCGTAAACGTTCAACAAATATGACTGCCCACGTAGTTATCAGAGGTAGTAGAAATGCAAACATCATTGTAGCAAAGCGGATGTACCGCCACAACTCACAAGGATCATATATATGCAGGAGTGTAGATGTGTTGCCCTTGTTAGCTAAAAGTGCAAATATGTTGCAGTGGAGTTGACGTCCGCAAAACAAGATTAGGAAATCTGATTTGGTGCGCGGGTAGCCGCAAGTAGTTTGGTGCCGCACCACAGACAAAATTAGCTCTTTGTGATGTTAGCCATTACTAGTAATAAGTCAACATCATCTCTAACATAATAATATGTACGGTATTATTTTCAAACTCCAACTTTCATGGAGTCATCACTTCAAAAAAATTGGTCTCAACATTTTAATATTGACGCCCGCAAAAAAAAAACATTTTAATATTGACAACCATCTAAAGGTATCCGACCGGTCATGCTTTACAAATCTCTGCAAGCCTCTTATAAGGGAACATTACGTTAGAAAACCTAAAAGACGTGAATAGTATGTGCAAATTATTGCTGACATATGCTGGTATATATATAACAATATTTTGCTCACCATCACTCAACAGAGAGCATGATACGATCAATGTTGCTTGGTGACTGCATCCTTTACTTGATCTTTCGAAAAAGACTGCATCCTTTACTTTTAGTTAGCACATCGGTACACATTTCTTTGAATTTCCTTTATCCCAAACACACCCTAAAGGTATAAACCCAGCTGTACGCGTGTAACTAGCAGATCTGCCGAGTATATGCATATGCATGTGTGGAGAAGAAGCACAACGTTTAAAATGCTACGAATAATTAGCAAGTGCCATATATATGTACTTGCCTACTTCGATGCAGGGTGCTTCAGTTGGAACTTATCCTGTTGCTGGCACGCACGTCACTCTCTCTGTTGTTGCACGCATAGGTGAAAGGAATTGATTGTTTCATGCATGTAGTAAGGATTAAAAGCTGCTAGCTCATGCGAGAAACTTTAGCTGAATGTATATGCAAATGCATTAAGTACATCACTCAAGCTCTTCTTCATTGCTGGCCGCTCTACTATAAAAAGTGATGCTATCTCAAGCTTTGCACACCGATGAGGAAAAAGGAAGCCTCAACTTTTGGCGCAGTATATTAATAGAAACGCACAATGAACTAATGAAAAAACAGGAGGCGATAGCTTGCACGAGTATAGTTTTTTCTTGACTTCTTGTGCATAACAGAGGAAGCACGAAGAACAGAAAAGAACAACACGGAAATAACATCGGTGAGTGACACTGCAGCTTGTTACTGTAGTAAGGAGAGCGGGTAAAACTGGCCGTGTTCTGAACGAAGGCTGCAACGGTGTTTGTAGCGGCCATGAATGGAAGTGTGCAACACGAAGGGACACGCGCACGTTTTTACCATTTTGAGTTACTTCGACGCGCCTTCCTTGTGATCACTGATATATGATGTCCACGCGCAACAAGCAGTGCGATGTTCTTTGTCCTCAGGTGATCTGAAAGGATTTTCTGTGTGTAGTATTATAAAAGGCGACAAAAACTGTTCAAACCCATCCCTCTATTTGTAGTGTAGCAAAGCGAATAAAACTCATCGCCTATAGAGAACGATACAGCGAGGCAAAACCATTATTGTTCAGGCCCATCTCTCCCTCTACTGTAGCACAGAGCAAGTAGCAGAGATAACGTGTCGCCAGATTAAAATACAACTATATCTATTTTTGGTGCGATTTTCACGTGAACCCCTGCATGTTTTCCCGAGTCGTGACTGATGAAGCTTACTCAGCAGCACAACAGCTGCGGCCCATTTGACCGTGTGTCAGCGAAATAACACTACTACTACTCGCTTCGTCAGTCGTCATACCACGCAATCGGCGAGGTTTGGTTGTCAGGAGTTGTTTTATAGTAAACCGCACTCCCGACACGTGATGCACAGCAGCTGATAAGCCCTGTTTCGTCGGGTATATAAACCCCACATGGCCACCCGCAGCAATGGCAGATCAAAGATCAGATAAGTGGGTATCTATCTATCTATCTATCTATCTATCGGAGTAACAGTTATACGGGATCCTCAGTTATACAACACAGCACTCGAGCATGGCAGGAGCAGCAGACCACGATGCCGAGCAGCACGGCAACGACGCCGTCGCCGTCGCCGAGTGGAGGGTGGCCGTGCCGGACACCGACGGCGAGCACGAGAACGTGAAACGGCGCCGCTGCGGGCTGTCGTTCTCGTGGATCGCCGCGGCAGCCGGGTTCGCCCGGACGGTGTGGAATATCGGCGCGGACGACCCGAGGAAGGCGGTGCACGGTCTGAAGGTGGCGTTGGCCCTCACGCTGTGCTCCGTCTTCTACTACGTCCGGCCGCTCTACGACTTCACCGGCGAGAGCGCCATGTGGGCCGTGCTGACGGTCGTCGTCGTCTTCGAGTACACCGTCGGTGGTTGCCTGTACAAAGGGATCAACAGAGCCATGGCGACGTTCTCCGGCGGCGCGCTGGCCCTCGGCGTGCAGTGGGTCGCCAGCAAGTCCAGCAAGGAGTTGGAGCCGTACATCCTCGCTGCCTCGCTCTTCGTGTTCGGTGCGTTCCTTTTCATAATGTATTAACTAATAAACTGTCACTGTCAATTGCGCTGAGCTAACTCTGATACATTTCTGATGTATACGCAGCCGCTGCGGCGACCTACTCCCGTTTCATCCCGACGATGAAGGCGCGGTTCGACTACGGCGTGACCATCTTCATCCTGACGTACACGCTGGTGGCCGTGTCGGGCTACCGCGTCGACGAGATCCTCTCGCTGGCGCAGAACCGGCTGACCACCATCGCCATCGGCGCCGTCATCTGCTTCGCGGTGTGCGCGCTCGTGGTCCCCGTCTGGGCGGGCCAGGAGCTGCACGACCAGGTGGCGCGCAACATGGACAAGCTCGCCGCCGCCGTCGAGGCCTGCGTCGACGAATACTTCTCCTCGGCGGAGGAGACTCATCAAGCGGCGATGGGGTACTACAAGGCCGTGCTGAACGGCAAGGCGTCCGAGGACTCGCTGGCCAACCTCGCCACGTGGGAGCCCGCGCACGGCAAGTTCGGGTTCCGCCACCCCTACAAGATGTACCAGAAGATCGGCGCCGCCATGCGCTCCTGCGCGTACAGCGTCGACGCCCTCGCCGCGTGCGCCTCCGCGAAGATACAGGCGCCGGTGAGCGTTAAGACGAGCGTGGCCGGCTCGTGTGCCGCGTTGAGCCGGCACTGCGCCGCCGTGCTCCGCGAGGCGTCGGGGTCGCTCGCGTCCATGACGACTCGGTCCGCCCGCCTCGCCCTCCTTGTCGACGACATGAACAAAGCTGCGCGGGACATGAGGGAAGAGCTGAGGTGCCTCGCGGTGGTACTGGAGGAAGAAGAAGAAGAAGAAGAAGCAGAGCACGAGCAGAGCACTGCTGCGGCGCCGCAGATTCTTGAGGTCCTACCGCTGTTCACCGCCACGTCACTCCTTCTGGAGATCTGCGCGAGAGCGGAAGGCGTCGTCGCCGCCGTCGAGACCTTGGCGAAGATGGCCAGGTTCAAGAGAGCCGACGACCGCGACGAGGAGAGCGCAGTTGACGTCGAGGCGGCCGTTGTTCCCATCCCCATGGGCAGCACCCTCGGCGCAGACGTGCCACAAGCAGAGCACGCTAAGGTCGCCGTCGACAAGCCGAAGACGACGGAGCTGACGACGGGCCATGTCTCCGACCAAGCACCTCGTGACCAGGTGGGCGAGCTGATCAATGTGCTGATGCGGCGGCGGAGCTCCAAGAAGCGGGCGCGCGGGGAGCCCAAGGTGTGCCCGCTCAAAGTACAGGATGATGATTTCACGGTCCACGCGCCCAGCCCGACGAGCCGGTCCATGGAGCTCACGGGGACCCACGCGCACGTCGTGCCCAGCCCCAAGAGCTGGTCCACGGACCTGACTGCCCACCCCCACGATTTCAAGGTCCACGCGCCCAGCCCACGACACCGTACTTCGGTGGTGGAACTCGCGGCCGGGCACCCTGCAGTGGCGCCCAGCCCGAGGAACAGATCCGTAGATCTCGTCGGACACCCGCCGATCGCGCCCAGCCCAAGGAACCGGTCTATGGACTTCGCTACCCACGGGCCAGTCCTGCCTAGCCCAAGGCATCGTTCCATTCTCGGGGTGGCCTGAAACAAGGACTCTGCTTTCTTTTTTTGCATAACAGGGTTTCTCCTGGAATTTCATTACTTTGACATAACGAAATCACAGCAGTTCAAAAGATAAAACGGAATAGAAAGAAAAACGGTTTGCCCAGGCTAGCGCGTTCATGGGACTTACTACTTATTACAAAGGTTTGATCACAGCACTCAGGGCTGACTAGAGTTTCCACCAAACTGATGTTTCATGTGTTGCCACCGCAACCAAGCTTTGTTAGAATTTCTGGACTTTTCACTCCTTATCCTGAGATCGCCCGACGTTGTCCGCGTCTTGTTCCAAGGTTCTGCTGTTGTGGGTGAACTCTCACTGCTGCTTGTTGTAGAACTTCTGCTCCTCCTTCCAGGTTCTGCTTGTCATCCGTCTTTTATAGCCCTGTCCAGTATTTCAAAAAAACACAAGCATAACAAACAATCTCAGTAGGAGATCGTATCAATTTTTTCTCAAAGCACACTCTGTTTCTCATTTTCCAAATCGCCCAGCATATGGCTGCCAGACCAACATAATAAAATCTTTCTCCCTTGAGGCAGGAAATGGTTCACCCAGGTTTTATATTGCGCGAATGATTCAGGGCGATAGTCTGCTCCTAGAACCATTGCAACTATACTCCAAACATATTTTACAACCACACACTCAAACATCAGATGGTTAATTGTCTCCTCTTGATTGCAAAAACTGCACTTTCCATTTCCCTTCCATTTTCTCTTATGAGGTTATCTTTGGTTAAGATTGCATCTTGCTTAATTAGCCACATAAAGATTTTTATTTTTAATGGAATCCTGGCCCCCCAAATCTCCTTGTTTGGTTTGTCAGCTACAGCATGACACAGTTTGTTATACATTGATTTCACTGTGAATTTCTCGGATTTTTCCAGAGACCACTTAGGTAGATCTCTTGAATCTCCCATTGCCACTGTTGTTACTGTATTTCTGATATGTCCGAGTTGCCTTTGTAACAATTCATCTATCCATCTACTAAAGGATAACTGCCAGTTTCTGCTGGCCAAGAGGGCCACAGTTATCTTTTTTTCATTACACACTGTCCACAGTTCTATGTATTTCTCCTTAAGAGTGAAATTGCCAAACCACTTATCTTTCCAAAAGTCGATCCCTTGCCCGCTACCTAATATGAGAGACCTCTCTTGGATGTAATAATCTCTTACTTTCAGTAAGTCATACCACACAGGTGAGTCTTGTACTTTATGTTTTACTTGAGAAACCAACCATTTCTGATATATTTCTTCCTTACTATTTCTTGCCAAAGCCCCTCCTCTTTTTCCAATTTCCACCACCATTTACACAACAAGCTAATGTTTAATTTCCTCAGGTCTTTGATGCCTAAACCCCCTTTTCTCTTGGGTAGGCAGATCTTGGACCACTTCACAAGGTAGTACTTTTTCTTAGTACCGCCCCCCTGTCAGAAGATTCTCTTTCTAATCTTATCCATTCTTTCAATAGTTGTTTTGGGCAGCAAGTACATGGACATATGATAGATCGGTATACTGCTTAAACTTGTATTAATTAGCAAGTTTCTACCACCTATAGTTAGCGAACCACCTTGCCAACCATCTAATCTTTTTTCCAGTTTTCCTTCAACCGGTGCCCAGTCCACTATTCTAAGTCTTGAGCTGGAAACGGGGACTCCTAGATATTTTATAGGCCATTCTCCTATTACACAATTGAACATTTCAGAGTAAAACTGAGCTTTTTGGTCATCCTGCTGGACCACCATTAGCTCACTCTTTTGGAAATTAATTTTGAGCCCTGACATTGCTTCATATATATATAACAACAGTTTCATGTTAATGGCAGTTTCAGGGTTCTCTTTCATGCAAATGATGGTATTCTGCATACTGAAGAGCTACCACTCCTTTGTCAATTATATGTGGGACTAGTCCCACTAGCAGGTTTGATTGTTGTCCCACATTGATCATTTTGGCCAGGGTATCGGCTGCAATATTGAATAGAAAAGGTGACAGAGGATCACCTTGTCTTACTCCTTTCCCACTTTGGAAATAAGGTCCCATCTGGTTATTCACCTTAACACAAAGAGTTCCCTTGGTAACAACCATTTTAATCCATCTATACCATTTTCCATCAAATCCCCTGCTCTCTAGACAGTGAAACAGGAAATCCCAACTAATTTTGTCATAAGCTTTTTCAAAGTCCAGCTTAAGAACAAGCCCATTTTGTTTTTTAACTCCTGTTTCATGCAAAATTTCATCGAGGCAAATAATTCCATCCATAATGTTTCTTCCCTTAATAAAGGCATTTTGGCATCTATTTATGATCCTCCCCATAATCAACTCCATTCTCAGGGTCATCACTTTGGTGAAGATTTTGTATTTCACATTCCATAAACAAATAGGCCTATACTATTGAATTTTACTAGCATCTTTCAGCTTAGGTAATAGTGTAATCACACCATAATTCATTCTAGTAATGTCCAAGTTCCCATTGAAGAAGTCCTCAAATAAACTTAGGAGATCTTCCTTGATTACCTCCCAACAATCTTGGTAGAATTCTATTGGAATGTGATCAGGTCCAGGAGCAGTGTTCTTTTCCATTGAGAAAACTGCTCTTTTTACCTAATCTTCTGTAAAATTCTTAGTGAGTTCAACATTTTCTTCACTAGTTAACCTTTCTATAGGGTCCCAACATTTAGGATCAAATTGAAATGAAGGTTTGTCTTCAGGTCCAAACAAGGTCTTATAATACTCACTTGCATGGGCTAAGAGATTCTCATCGCCCTCTATAATTCTATCACCATGATACAGGGAATAAATTGTATTCTTCCTCTTCTTCCCATTTGCCACCCTATGAAAGAATTATGTATTATTATCCCCCTTGAGAAGCCAAGTAGAGTTTGACCTTTCATTTCAATACTGCTCTTCTAACTCAATCTTTCTCATCAATTCGGTTTGTATCTCCGTTTTTCTTTTTATTTGACACGCGTCAAGAGCTTGCTTTTCTTCCAAGTTTTCAAGAGCAAGCAACTCCTCTTGTAACTCTTTCTTCAATCTCCTTTCATCACCTTTTAGTTTATCCCCCCAACCTTTTAAATAGGTTTTAATACGTCTTTCTTTTATAGACCACTTCTCTAAGTTAGACTTTGCCATCACCGGTTTATCCCAAATCTCTCGAATCTTTATACAACACTCTTCCTGTTTAAGCCAGGACAGTTCAAACCTAAACGACTTTCTACAATGCTTACAATCCTGCCCTACTGAAAAAATTAATGGATTATGATCAGACATAATCCTAGGGAGTTTTTTAATCGTTGACAAGGGGAATTTGATTTCCCATTCTTTGTTCATTAGAGCTCTATCCAACTTCTCTAGAGTTGGATTTGCTTGGTTATTAGACCACGTGAATTTCCCCCTAGTCAAATAAATCTCTCTGATCTCGTACATACTGATAATTTGATTAAACATATCACTCCATTTACTGCCTAAGAAAGTTTTGTTTTTCTCCAAACTGAATTGCAACAGGTTGAAATCTCCACCAATCAACATTGGTAATTTAGTCGCACCACAAATTTGAGAGAGTTCAATAAGGAACTCCTCTTTATCCTCCTCCTGTGCTGGCCCATACACTGTCACTAAGGACCAGTCTACATTCTCCTTTTTATCATGAACAATTGCTGCTATACTGAACTTGCCACTATGAAAATTAATCACATCAAATCTATCAATATTTACTCCACATAAAATCCCCCCAGATTTGCCCCTGGAAGGTAGCCAATACCACGCAAAAGATTTCTGGAAGTCTACTTTCCTAAAAAATTTGTCATTGAAGTTTTTTTTCATAGTCTCCTGGACACCCACAAAATCTACTTGATGTTCATGGAGCAAATTCTTAAGGAAAGTGCCCAAACCTTTTTTCTCCACCCCCCTGCAATTCCAAATTATACCATTCATTTTGATTTTTTTCCCCTTCCTTCCTTTCCTTACCGGGATCCCAGGGCTAACCTTAGGACTCTCCATTTTACTATTGGCACTCTCTAAAGGTGAGGCCAAATACTTTTCTCTTGTTCCACAAAAAGATCTTCTCTTTTTCTTCTTTTTGGAACTTTTACATAAAACCAATTGAAATCCTTTTTCGTCCTTAGATTCCTCAGAGTACCAGCCCAGAAGTTTATGCTCCATAGAGTGGATGACATTTTCTTGCATTTCAGCATCATTATCATTATGTGACGATTCACTAGTTTCTTCTAATTGGTGCCTAGCTACTTCCAGGTCTTTAATAATATCAAATTTTGCCATATCACTAATCTTCACATTGACTCCCATATTACTAGATTTATTCATTAAAGTTTGATCATCCAGAACAACAAACGAATTAGAAGAGGTTAGATTCGTACCTTCAAGGTTTCTCTTTTTTGCCAGTTGTTCAGCCTTTTCACTGATTTTACCATATTGCCCCACAAGTCTGGAGCTTCTACTTGGGTTCTCTTTTTTTTTCCTCCACATGTACTATATCAATTACTTGCTCCTGATTTTCCTCCAGGTTTGCATTTCTATGAGCCCCATCATTCAATTATCTGTCTTCCGATTCAACTTTTTCCTCCTCTTCTTCTTGAACTGCTGCAATCCTCCTCTTGTCACTTTCCATCTCTCCTGTCTCCTTTCTTTCATTCCACTTTTCTTGTTCCTGTAACACCTTCTCAGTCTCAGTTCCCCTTCCCTCTTCTTCTTCCTGGCTAGAGAATTCCACACCAGGTGCTTCCTGAGTTCCTCTTGGAGGACTAGGTGATTCCATCCTTTGCACATCTATTGTTGTGTGTAGACCTCCCCCTCCTTGAACTTCCAATAGCATGCACTTTCCTTTCTCCATTTTCCCTTTCCCTTCATTTATTGCTATCTTTGCTTCTAAAGTTACAAGAGGATCAAATTTGGATTGGAACAAGTTTGATCCATATTCATTGATTACAACTGTGTGCAAGGCATTGCATTGCATTGACCATAACTTCTTATCTCCCTCTGTGAATTCCTCTCCCATCTTAGAGCATCCAATGTTTAGGACATCACTTCCTGGTACAATTAATGGACCCATATTCAAACCCTCATCCTCACTGTCGTCTTCCTCAATCAGAGTCACTTAAATTTTTCCTGCACTCTCTTCCTCAACCACTAGTTTTAGGGGTTCCTGCATAATTTTCCCATACATATTCTGAGCATCAGCCATAAATTTTGGCGGTGCTGAGCTTAGTTTGGGATTGTTGTTTTGAGTTCCCACCTTTGGGTCCCTTGTATCAACAGTTTTTTGCTTCTTGGGCGAGGGATCTCCCTTTCCTTTATCATCTTTCCCATCGATTCTGACCCATTTGTTTCCAACTGGGTTTGTCTTCCCTTCCTGCAGGACTTCTCTTTGGAAGGAGAAGTCATAAAAGTGTAATCCCAGCATCCCTTCAACAATCGCTGGTACTTTTGTAGCATCCTTGCATCCAATTTTTAGTCTCACAAAATCCCACTTCTTGAGATTATTCTCATCCACTTCCAATGTGAGACCTACTAGAGATCCCACCCTGCAAACATTTGGTATTGACCTCTTCTCCACACGTATTCCCCTTACCCTAAACCAGGCCTCATCCGTAGCCCCTTTAGATCCCATGCAAGAAGACCATTTCTGAATTTTAATAACCACTGATGGTACTGTCCTTAACCTCATTTCCCTGAAGTGTGCTGCCTCATCTACTTTCTTCTCCGTGGGAAACCTCATCTGAAACTGTTTAGCCGTAATTCTTTTAGCATTCCATCTCCATGTTGAGCTTGGGCTTGCTAGAGTTTTGAACTCATTCTCCAGTTGTCTAGCAGTCATCTCCCCATCTTTCACATTGATCACAGCACATGCTGCCATGTCTTCAGAACCTTGATCACAAGGAACATCCTCTATATAATAAAACCCTTGCTCAGGAGCAGCTGACCCACAAAAAGGTGCAACGAAATCCCATGGTTTACTAGTTGGACAGTTTGCTCTGATGCGCCTAGTGTTACCACATTTCCCACACTCAAGCATCATATTGTTACCAACTTGCTCCACTGTTCTCCTTCCTTCCACCCTTCTTTGTTCCCCAGCTTTTATGTTAATACTTTCAGAGTTATTGCTAATATCCCTCTGATCCTGATTTGCAGCCCCCTCCTGCATTCTGCTGGTTCCAACATTTTGTCCACCATATCCATGTTTGTCCTCATCCCTCCTTTGGTTTAACACCTTACCCACTTTGCCACCCTGGTCCAGGCCTGCCCCCCTCCTGTTTGTCTATTGTCTTGCATCGAGTTTCCTTGACCACCTTGATGCTGAAATTTACTTTTCTGGCTTGGTCCATTGTTATTCTGCTACCAGTTCCCTCCTCCAGCGATGTGCTTGTTGTGCATGCCCCCTACAGTTTGATTGCCCATTACCTTGTGTTGATCTTCGCTACTCTGCTCGTTGTCCTCACGAAAGCCTAAGTGATTTTCACCTGTCAGATTCCTCTCTCTGAACCCCCCTTGCAGCTCGTGTTCTTCTCAACCTCCTCTTTGTTCGAATCCTAGTCTTGCCCCCGTTCTGCCCGCTCCCTTGCCACTCCTTCCTGCTCCCAGACCACTTTGGTTTGCTCTAAACCCTCCATGATTTGGTGCAAATCCACCCCTTTTCTGAGCAAATCCCCTCTGTTTTGCTCAAATCTCCCTCTATTATTCCCCGCACCACCATGATTTGGAAGAAATCTGTTCATTTGATGTATGCCTTTGCACTACCTGCACAAACGACCTAGTATCCCCACCAAAAGACTCCAGTTGGTGCAATCTCCATAGAGGGGAGAATCACCCTGTACCTTGTGCTTAGGGTTCAGCGATTTCTGATGAACCTGCACCACTCCGCAGTATCCAACCTCAATACTCCTCCAAACATGTTCCAATTTCACCACGCGGGTCGGGGTAGGTTTAGGTCTAGAGTTCCTTAGTTCAGACTCAAAAGGAGCCAAATCCTGGGTGAAATTTGTGGGAGTAGGTGGGGGAGAAGAGGGATGGAATCGATCTAAGGCGATACCTTCCGTTGGTGCTGGTGTAGAAGCTCGGTCCCATGGCAGCCCACCAGCAACAGTACTGGGCTGTGCCTGATGGGTCGAGTTAGACCATGCTTCCGTTCCAGTCGCACCAGTCTCTTCCTGCGTGAGCCCCACCATTCCTCCACCTTCATGTGTAACCTCCCTTGGAGACTGCGTCGTCCATAGCGGCGCCCTCGTTGAAGGGTCTCCGTCATCTCTCCCGTCGCCTCTCAGACCCATCCTTCTCTTCGGCTCACTTTCGTATCAGGACTCTGCTTTCTTTATCCAAGCTCTAGCAAAAGCAGAGTGAGATGCTCCATCTATAACATGATAGAATTGAAAAGTTTGCCATCTGGTGAAGCCACTCAGGTCGTTCAATATTTTCCCTTTTTATTGACCTTTGACACATGTTGTATCTGTGATTGTACCTCCTCTGTTTCTAGGTATGAGTAGGGATACAATTGTGACAAACGTTGAATTAAGGCCGCACCAATTGCCACAAATGCAAACGATTAGGCTACTCTTCTGGGGCCATGGTTACTTTCGTATCCTTGTGGAATGTCATGGAGTGGTGCGGCATGCGCGCACGCCCCCTGTGCCTCGGCGATGACGTCGAAGAAGAGCAGCTGGAACTCGGCTTGGGCTTCCCCTCGCTTGGCGTCAATACCAGTCGATGCATTCATGAGAAATGTGCACATGCACCGGGTCCTCTAGGATGGTGGATTGGTCACAAGGACCTCGTGCACCGAGCACCGTGGAAATCCTGGCCGCGCATAAAGCTTCCTTTTTTTTAAGTGGAAAACATTTCCATTAACTTGAGGCTAGCTGAAGGTCAGCCGCCACGAGAGAGTTTACAAATGTTAGACATCCAACTGGCCAAATCTTATCAGCACCCCCCGAGCCCCACTGGGCAAGCTTATCAGCTAAAGCTTCCTTTCACCCGTCTGGTTCACATACGACAACCAACACACCCACGCGCACGCTCTGTGAACTGCTCAAAACAACGGAACTCTTCGAAGCCCAAAAGAGTACTGGTCCTGAACGAAGAAACATGCACAATGCATCCAGCTAGTACGTCAACCAGAACGCCAGTGCCATGACTGGTCCATGAATCTCTATGTTCTCAATATCTCCTTTTTTATCAACTCACTAACAACAATTTCATGACGAGGATAAAACATGACATCAAGTGTATATGTTTGCATTCTACCTGTTGCTAGGTGCAAATACAATAGAATATGATGATCTGTTTGTAAGTAAAACTAACAACCTTGATACAACAGTTAAGTCTAATGAATATCTTGTCCTCATGGATATCAGCACTGATATTGGTCATTTTTTATCGATTATAATATGCTTCTTTTGTAATCTACTTTGAATTCTCAATCACAATGGAACAAAAAAAAAGTTATAACTCCCTGCTCCATAACTTCATCTTGCAAACAAGGTTATCTAAAGAAAAAAAATGCAATTGGATGCATCTAAAGTTTCATATCACACAATCCCTCTCTTATATAAACAAGAGAAAGATGGAGAAAATATATGTGGAAGGAGTGAAACCAACGATTTTTTCCGAAGGAGTTAACCATGTGGATAACCATACCAGGTTTTCATCATGAGATGCAAGCGCAACAAACAATTTGTTATGGGTATTTGTTCAGACAAAGCAGCATGGCATTTTCTCTTGAAGAGATTGCTTGTGAAGTTTAGAGTTTGAGATGCTTCCTCTGTTTTCTTGCTATTCTGATTTTTACCTCCATTTCCCAGTATCACATTTGCTAGTTGTAAGGTTAATGAAACTTCTAAAGATAATTTTCATCCGTACATCATGATGGATGGCAGTTCTCTTGTCCTCATCGTCAAAATAATAATCAAAGAAGGTACGTCGAGCCTGTGCATGGCGACTTCACCATACGAACCAGAATACGGGATCACGCCTGTGCCGCCACTAAGGCCCACACGCCTGTGCATGTCTATGCTTTGTGAGGCCTTTGGGCTCGCCCGCATTGACCACGACACGGTCCGGCCGCCTCACGGTCCTCGGAGACTATATGAACTAGTGTTTCATTCTGTCACACCCCCTAATCCCACAGAATTGTTATCTACAAACATGTTGCACAACCATACCCTTACCGCAAGCACATACAAGAGGGTCTCATGTGAACTCTCATACCCATGTTCCCGCGGCACCTCTCACAATGATCTGTAATATGAACTGAACTTATATAAGCCAGAGAGGATGTCCTAGTAACTTATATAAGATACGGCGGCCAAGCACCAAGAAGGGGACGTGCAATATGCCTAGAACCCAAGCTGTTCCTGCAGGCACCGTTGAATTCAGCTCCGAAAGAGCTTGCTTGTGTACATCTGAAACATGGTGAATTATTCGCTCATATGACATGAGTGGATCATATGTGTTTGGTGTCCTCGAAACTGCAATGATGCCTCAGATCCCAAGAATTTGATGGAGATGCGGGTCTACTATGGCTTAATAATTTTTCTTTTAAAAAAACCGACAGGAGTGCTACCATTCACTAAGATAGAGAGAGTAAATTACAACCTACCTGTACAAAGTCATGTAGCTGCTGGGGCAGGTGCAGTTCATGAGCAAGCTTGTGCCCGGTAGCCTCTGTGTAATTGTAGCGAGTAAGGACTAGCCTTTTTATTTCATAATATTAGCCTAAAAAATATTTAGATATAGTATTAATTAAGGCAGAATTGTGACATGCACAATATTTTACATATAGAACAATCTATCTATATTAAACGCTGTCCGTTCTCTAAAAAACTATTGGGCCACATCAGCTTTATACTTACCAACCGTCAGATCATTGCAACATTCAATCTAAAGCGTAGAATGGTTTTAAGCAGTTACGGAGGGACGTGAGCACTTTGTGTGCTTCTGAAAACATCCAATCAGATTTTGGGCAGCTCCAGCCACACATAAACAAAAGGATGAGAAAAAAAATGCAGCCATTGGTTTCAATGCCTTCACCACGCAATGTGATCCCAAAATAAATTATTTTTTTTCTTTTCTTAAAATGGCTTCCAGTAATTTTCTAATAAGGCTTATATCAAAATGCAATGAATCTAAATTCTAAATCTACCATTGTACTATGCATATAACATATCTACTCAAGTTAAATCACCACCAGAATGCAAGTCATTGCTAAAAAAGAAAATATTTATCTTGAAACTATCTAGATGAAGCAAAAGTTTTATAGATATGTTAAAGATATAGGGTAGTTATACCTCAAATCATAATTTTAATTGTGACTTCACAATCAATTTTTAAAATTAAGAATTTCTCCCCTACAATTGATGGTTTTGATATTCCGCTAGCTACTACAATCTGAAGAAGGAAAGAAAATAAGTAAACTATTTTCTTTGAAAATAAGTAAATGGCTTATATCAAAATGCAATGAATCTAAATTCTAAATCTACCATTCTACTATGCATATAACATATCTACTCGAGTTAAATCGGCACCAGAATGCAAGTCATTGCTAAAAAATAAAATATTTATCTTGAAATTATCTAGATGAAGCAAAAGTTTTAAAGATATGTTAAAAATATAGGGTAGTTATACCTCAAATTGCAATTTTAATTGTGACTTCACAATCGATATTTAAAATTAAGAATTTCTCCCCTATAATTGATGGTTTTGATATTCCGCTAGCTACTACAATCTGAAAAAGGAAAGAAAATAAGTAAACTATTTTCTTTGAAAATAAGTAAACAATTTTTAAATTATTAAGACCTAAACAAATGTATCCCTTCCGCCTTCGATCATCCTCTTTCGTGCACCCTATCGTTTGTCTCCTTTTGGACCCCAAGTCCACAGGTTGTCCAAGTAGAGGCTAAAAGGATGAGATTAGCATATGCACTACTGGAATCGCTTGCTTTGTCGAGTGTCAGGAACGCTCAACAAAGTATTTGCCGAGTATTACACTTGACAAAAAGCACTCGACAAAGAAAGACTCAGCAATTGACGTGAAGTAGCTCGATGGAGGTAGCAGATTATTTTTTCCTAATCACATCCATGATTGACGACACATGTCCTATCAAATTAGTAAAACCACATAAACCTTGAATCTACTTCACAAATGTATGATAAGTATATAGTCTAAAGGTGAACCAATTTCTAGAGATTTAAGAACATATACGAAAGTTTAGTATTTGAAATATGCACAGATTGTGTTGAGATTAATTTTACTATTCAAATATGGCTATGTCAAATTACAGTTAAATATTAAAGTAACAAAAGAAGTAGAAACAATGATAGTTTCTATCTTTTTACACCATATTGTTTTTGAAGGTTAAACGTCGGGCTTTCGATTAAATACAAGAAATTTTACAAAGTTTTTCAAAGGAAGACAGTACACATATTTTTATCTTTTAAAGGACAGCCAATAGAATGACTAAAATTAGAACACTCAAAAGCAAGGTTGTCATTCCTTGAAGCAATTTACACCATATTTAACACTGTTAAATACCTTTAACATGAAGAGGTAAAGTATCACTTCATTCTTGAAAAGTGAGGACAGCATTAAAATCATCCTGTTATTTCAATTGCACATAGATACAGGGTGTCCACCTCCATAGCTACCATTCACGTCATTCTACCTTTATTTTTGTTGTGTAACTTACTGTCGATTCACATACAATTGATGACATCATGACAATCATTTTAATTTTTGTGACTAATAATGTTGTTCCAGTGGCATCAATTAAAAACCATATGTAATAAGAAAGTAGTTGTTTAATTAAAAAGTGATACTCCATGGGCAGAGCGGACCGCTGAGCTCGTCGGGTCAGCACACGTTCGTGACATGGTCAGTTTGATATATAAACAATCATGAATTGTGATTTTCCACTGGATTACCAGATAAACAACGGTGAGTTGACATGGACGACATAAGTAGCTTCACCACTACACTAAGTGGTCCAGAAATGTTAATTAGTCTATTATTTAATCTAATGATGGCTGTCTAATGAACCACACATCAAGTGATGGAAAGAAGAAAAGCGCAGCAATGGCGCACAGTATTTCTAGTTATATGTTTATGTGATATTGATCATTTGTGACCGTCCCCTGCCACATCAAAAAAAAATAAAAATCCCCCATCTAGATCTGCCTTGTCTCCTAAAGTAGAGGATGCCACTTTACTCTCACCATTAGGGAAACAACGAGTAAGGCCCTGTTTGGATCCATACCAGTTTCTTAAAAACTGGTTTTTATTTTTAGTTTCTAAAAATTGGTATTTAAATAAAAACTAAATGGAGATGTTTGGATCATGACTTTTATAATCTATAAACTAGCTTTTAGATAATTAATATATTGGAATAAAGCAAAAACTAGCATTAGCTAGATTGGACCAGATTATAGGTTTTTTAAAAATTCATAATCTAATTTATAAAAACTGATATAAAAACTGATCTATTTAGAAACACTTCAGTTTCTAGAAACCAGTTTCTTAAAAACTGGAGTAATACAAACAGGGTCTAAAGAAATGCTCTATACCTGGATCGAGCAATGATTCGATGGCCACCTTCCTGACTACCACACATACATTTATTTCGACATGGAGGTTGCACGGCAGTAGCATGATAATCTTTTTGCTATCTTGGCTCCAACTACTACATCGTACAGTTCATCAAAACTGCAGCAGCACATATGTTTTTTAAACTAATATTTCGTTATCTGTCACCTTCCAATCCTATAGAATAATTGTTAACTACCAGCTGTCATAATAATTTCCTTTGCTTGCCCCATCCGGCTAGCAGCGGCCACAACTCTTATAGCAAGCACACACAACAATGTCTGGTGTAAACTGCCATGCCTAATGCTCATGCTCTCCCATCAAATCTCACAATGATCTATTGTAATGTGAACTCAACTTACATAAGACAGAGAGGAATGGCACAGTACCACCAATGGTGATATCTAATGCAGAAATAAAGTTGGTGTGAGGCATATTTCTATTGCACAAAAGTAGGAGTCGCATTTTATGACAATACTGCAGATCATTGATTATTGTCCGTATATCCATGTGGACAAAATGATGCTTTGTAAACGTAATAACTGAATGAACTTGATGCAACCATGACACACCAATTAAGTGTAATGAATATCTTGTTCTCGTCCCACATGGGCAAAATCATATATCAGCACTGATATTGGTCATTTTTTAGTTATACTTTGTTTCTTTTGTATTATACTTTGATATCTCAATCACTAAAAAGAAGTTATAACACACATAGTCTCTATACCTGCTCCACAATTTCATTTCGGGAACGAGGTTATCCATAAAAAGTCATTAATTGGATGCACCTCAATTCCATACCACACAATCCCTTTCTTGGTAATCATAAACACGAAAGGTGCTCTACAAGGAAACATACTGGGTTCGCGCATGGGCGTTGCTCCAAAGATCAGAGGAGGATGCTACTATGTTGAAGGATGCATGCCGGTCTCTAGAGACGATGACCATCCAAGTTTTCATCAACCATGGATGGAGATTTAGCAATAGGATTACTGTCTAATAATTACCACCCAAACTTTTGTTGGTGTTTCATACTTTTTTATACTTGGTGTGTTATCGATGTGGTTATGCTGTGTCTACCACAGATAATAATGTAACAGTTGGCTATAGCTCCTAACGGGGTGCAGGCCGAAACATGTTTTATTCCATTATCTAAAAAAAATAAACACGAAAGGTGGAGAAAATATATGTGGACAGAGTGAAATCAATAAACATGTGACAAAGCATGCAAAATTTTTATCACGAGATGCAAGCGCAGAAAACAATTTGATATAGGTGTTTGTTTAGACAAAGCAGCACTGTAACACCCACAAATTTCCTAATGTAAATAAATTTATAAATTAATATAATTACAATATTTCCATACTTAAAATTTATATAAGTCAAGTTTCATCATGTTGTTTGTTTTCATTTGAGTGGAAATCAAATTTGAAATACGAAAGAATTCGTTTGGAAAATAGAAAACACAAACGTGAGCTGCAGTTTGGGCCTAAACCCATTCATTTCATAAAGTAAACCCTTTCCTCAGCAATTGGGCCATAGCAGGCTGGCCCAACTCGACTCTCCCAACCACCAGACCACTCTTGCTCTCACTGACGCGTTGGACCCACTTGTCATCCCCTTCGCAGCGCCTCTCATTCAAACCGCCGCCACGACGCCCATGACGCCAGAGAAATCGGACCCCGAACGCGCCCTCCCTTCGGAACCACTCCCAAGGCCCAGCCTATAAGTCCCGCACCCCTAGTCATCGCCAGTTTTCTTTCCCCGCTCCCCCTTTTGCCGTGAAAGGTTGGGGACCGCCATTGACGGTTCTTCTCCGGTAAGTCGCCGCCATACCTCGTTTTCGCGTGACCTCATGTCGGTTTCTCTCTCTATGACATGCCGCATGATGTCATAGGTTCACCAGGGACCTCGCCGACCTGTTCGTTTCGTCGATCCGGAGCCGAGACGTCATTTCTTGACGTCGTCTTCTTCAATTCCGGTGAGCAGCGCCGCCGCTTCGCAGTTACATACTTGATGTCATCGTTTGCCTAGCTAACCACAGCCACGGAACCGCAGAGTTGCACTGAGTCTCCCACGCACGTTCGCGACGCCTCTCCAAGCCTGCAGAACCGTCTCCGACGAGCGCCGCCGACCTCGCCTGCAGCTCACCATCGCGAGAACGACTCCTGCCAGTTTCGCCTTCGTTTAGCCTCCTGGTGAGTGAGCTGTGATCCCCTCTCCGTTTTGCACTAGTTCCCGTAGTGTTTAGGCCGGCGCAGCGCATTTCGCGTTGCCTCCAGCGAGCTCCGTCGAGCAGCCATGGCGTCGCCGCCGTGTTTAGGCTTAGAAAGTTACGCTTTGACCAGCACCGTTGGATCTGCTAGGGATGGTGTAGATTAGATAGATGCATACCCCTTCATTGGCCAATAGCTGATCGCCATGTGTCACTTCATAATCCCAGTCAGCAATTCCGATTTAATTAAATTAGTTTCTGATTATTGCCTCATCCTGATGTCAGCCTTTCACAATAATTCGTTTACTGTACAAAAATAATTCTTATAATTTCGAAATTATGCACAGTTTTTGAGAAAAGCCCCAGTAACTTGAAACCCTTATAACTTTTTCACACGTACTCCGTTTTAGGCGATTCTTGCGCTCACGCGACCGTGAAGATGTAGGCTTTCTGTTAGTATATTTTGTTTACTATGATTCTATTATTTTCTCTGTATTCTTAGTATTGTTTGTTGTTACTTGTCGGTACTGTTATGCGTGATTAGAACCTGTCTAAGAGTCGACGTTCGACCTCCAAGAGTAGAACTTTGAAGTGTTTGAGCAATAGCTTTCTGAAGGCAAGTGTTCTTGACCATATTGACCCTATTTATAGGATATGTTGTTTTATAAAATTACATGTTTGTCTAAATTGAATCCCATGTTATGGTTTACTAGATTTTCCTTACCATTCCTTGAAGCCTTTGATTTAGATTATAGGATAATGGGTAGAGTTTTACTTAGTTTTGCGGTCCATGGTTGGGTTTGGGAATCGGTCTAATAATCTTGAATAATGCAATATTGAACTTAATTCATTTGGGTTGGTAATTGTTTTTAGCAACATGGAGCATAGGAAATCTAGGCAGGTTGGTTGTTTGGTATGGTGCCGCCATGCACGAGATCTTGGTTTGTGCTAGTGCCTGCTGTAGATTTAAAGACCGATTCATGGACTTAGTAACTCGGCTGAACAACGCAACCATGAGACCAACATGGGCACGGCCTGGCCAATTAATTAGATGTTCACTTATCCTTGTACTATGGTTGTTCAGTGGCGCAAGAGGGGGCTTCTGCGTCGGAGGGAAAATAGATTCCATTTATGCTGTTAGTGGTGAAACCTTAGCGGGTGCCTACAGGATAAGTGATGCTTTGTAAAGACCTTGTAGTTTGATCCTGACCACACACCACAGAAGTGTGAGGCAAAATGAAAAGCACGACTCGTGGAGAATGTGTACAAATCTTGCAAAGATAAAACTGTCATGATAGCCGTACTCACGGTCAAGAGCGGATCTGGACTTCTTCGTGATTAGGAGGACTTGGTGGGTTTGGATGGTTATTGGTAGCCAGGTGTTGGAACCCTGGTGAGTCGGTAGTCGGATTGGAAATCCGATGAGGTATTCCTTGTGTTTTGGTCTTGTTGGAGCTTGAAAATTATACTTAGTAAACAGGATGTCTTTATGAAATGAGTCTAGGCTAGTTGCTTAGTGCATTAAACCTTGAGTAAGCCTTTCTTGTTACTAGCCATGCATGTCATATTTTTCTCCCACTTCCTGAGTACTCTATGTACTCACGTGTTACTCTTTCCCTCTATATTTCTTGGACCATACGCTGCTTGGACAATGGAGAAGAAGGAGGTGTCGATAATGATGACTTTGACTTCGATGTGCCGTACTAGGCTGGTTTCACCGGACAACGCCTGTAGTTGTTGGAGACACGCTGTATTTGGATTGCTGCTATTGTATCTTTTCTTTCAGACCTACGGGTTCTTATGTAAATAGATGTGAATTGACTAAACTGATTCTGACATGCATGTGAATTGCATCTGGTTTTATGTTAATAAAATTGGGTGTGACAAGCACATCGTTGTCTCTTGAGCAGAATGCTTGTGAAGTTCAGAGTTCCATAGGCCTTCCTCTGTTTTCTTTCTGTTCAGGCGTCGGTGCGCGTCAAGAAGAACTTGGCCGCACGCCGGTGCCGCGCTGAGCCTGAACTGCGTCGCCGTGCTCCGTGATGCATCGAGCTCAGTAGCCTCCATGACGACCCGGTCCAGCCACCTCGCCCTCCTCGTAGACGACATGAACGCCGCCGAGGTTGTGCCACTGTTCACTGGCGTCTCTCCGCCGCCTGGACATGTGCTGCCAAATTCAAGAAAACCGACGACGACCGGGCGGAGGAGAACACGGCGCACGTCGCCGCTCATCTGGACCCGCCGATCGAGCATCTCGGGACCAGGTGGATGCGCTGATTAAGGTGCATGATGCGGCGTCACGAGAAGCGGGCCCGCAGCCGTCGCTAGATGATGATTTCACGGTCCTCGCGCCCAGCCTAACGAGCTGCCCTGGTCCATGGAGCTCACGAGGACCGACGCGCAGGTCGTGCCCGGCCCCAAGAGCTAGTCCATCGATCCAGCGATCTCGTCGGTGGCGCCCAGTCCTAGAAACCGATCCAACGATCTCGTCGGAGGCACTTCGGCCGATGGCGCCCAGTTCGAGGAACCTGTACATCGCTGGCCATGGACCCGTCGTGCTAGCCAGCCCCAGGAACAGGTCTATGGACTTCACCAACCACGGGCCAGTCCTGCCTAGCCCAAGGCACCGCTTCATTCTCGGGGTGGCCTGAAACTAGGATCCACGGCGTCTTCATCCAAGTTCCAGCAACAGCGAGCAAGGCAACCTCGAGTGTGTGTGTAATGCATCCAGTACAACTTGACAGAATAGGAAAACTATGTGTGTATTTAGAACAGGTGGGCAGTCATTGAATCCGTCGTTTGGTGACGTCACTATGCTTGCTCAACATTTCCTTCCTTTTTTTATCGACTCAGGAACACCAATGTCTATGATTGTACCTCTCCTCTGTTTCTAGGTATAAATAGGATTCAAAGTGTCACAAAAGGGCTTCAGCACACGAACATTCTACTTAAGCCCGCAACACAGTGCCACAAATGCAAACGTCAGTGCTACCTGTTTTTGCGCTATTTGATTTATCGTAAGACTTCACCATCCTTGTCGGAATACTCGAATTTCGATGAACTCGAGCGTGTTGTTGAGTGCCGACCACGAACAAACGCGCTTCATCAGCATGTTGCACGAACGTCCAAGAAGAGCTGGAGCTGGGCGTCCTCTCGCTTGGCATCCAGTCCAGTCCGAGCAGTGAGAAATGTGCATGTGCACCAGATCTTGTGGTCCTCATCATAACGGATTCCGTGCAACGTGGACAAGGCCGTGAACCCTTGCGGCGCGCACAGCTTCCATTCATCCGTCTGGTACTCTGGTTCGCATACGACAGCCACACCCACACCACGCCCTGAGAACCGCTGGAATGGAAATGGAACCATGCTATTTCACGGTCACCAATCTAAGAAAGTCGAAAAAGAAACACCAGCGCCGCGTACACGGTCTGCTTAGGAAGGGCGTGGGGTTGAAATCATATAACGCTATGTATTTTGTTGGTGTTGCGATGGCCTGATAACGGAAATAGAGTCATTGACGCTAAATCTTGTCCTCTTATTTACCATATAATTACTCACAATCAAAACCGATCAATGGAGAACCTATCTGGGTCACGTTGTCACAGGCGCGGATTCAAGGTTGGTCACCCGCTCCCTGCTAACCTGCCCCAAGACATCTTCACGGGGCCAACATTATTGAGCCACTGAAGCTTTGCCATCACCTTCATCAACTGGCACACCATTGTTGTGTCGCTTTTCTACTCGGTCTACGTCAGTTCGAGCTCTTGAATGCCTTTGATATCAGCTCTATCAACATCCAGCATTACCACAAAATTTTTTAGGTGGACAAAACCTTAGAGTGCGCTTGCAATACTATGTTAACAACATAGCAGTTTTACGGTACATATTACTATGAATAAATTACTGATGGTAATTATTATGATAGTAATGTATTTGACACAATTATTTAGATATTTACATTGCAATGCCACTAGGATTAAATAGGAAATTTACATAGTAAATAGTAATGCCTGCATCGCACATTGCCACTCTCAAGCCGGCGTCGCCCCGCACGCCGCGTCCACCACCAACTTTTGTTTATTTCATCCTAGGTAATGGTACCGAAGGCCATGGAGAGACAATGAACGTACAATGCCATGAGCCGTAGCACTGGTTTCAATTTCGATGGAGCAGATGGAAATTATGCCTAGTCTGCAATTGGAGAGAGGATTGCTGAGGATCCCATCGAAGAGGCCGTGCTCAGGTTCTGGTGGAGTTCCTAGCGAGGGAGGATTCCGTCAGTGTTAGGAGATCGAAGCGGTGGCGATGCTATTTTCAGGAGATTCGAAATGGAATAAGCCGGTATCCGATTACAGAGTAATTGATTACGGAGCAGGCCATACCAAATTGCTTAGCCTTATTACATTATGAATTGAGGAACCAAATTAATCTCGACTTCATCAAGTGCGGACATCCACCCCGCTACAGATATAGTGATGTTGACCTCCCACCTCCGTCTCAAGTCACTGTCGGAGTCTCCCCTGCACCTTCATCAAGTGCGGACATCCGGACACGGACATGTTACACGCCAACATATTTTTAATTTCATGTATTCAAGTGAGCAAACACATATAACATACATTGCATAATAACTGTGGACTACACCTTGAACTTATGATTGCTTACTATCTTATTGATACATATATTACTACTAATGTTATCAATTCACAAGTCACAACATGCTTGAAACGTTAACACTGCTTTTTGATGCAAAAAGAGGAGCGAGAGCTCCCTCTTTATTGAAGAACCCAAGCAGGTTGAATGGAAGAAATTGGGATAGAGCAGAAAGAGAATCTAGAATTTGAGACTCTGTGTGTGTGTGTGTGTTTTTTCTTTGTGAATGGTAATGGGCTCCAGCTCCATTTCCTTGCCCCCGCCGTCATAGAACCATTTTATTCACGGGGAAGGCGGTAAAGCCTATATATGTTTCACTTCAGATCCCCCCCCCCCCCCGCCATGTACATGTGAATAGTGTATAAGAAAAAAAAAGGGATATGGAACCGTAACAGGTGTGGGCGTTTGCCGAATTTTTTGGTCTTACAAAAATGCCATATGACACGTTACTAACACCGAAGATATTTTTTTTTTTTACAATTGTGTGGCGGCTATTTATGCATCTACACGCGTCTCATTGAAACGAAAACCACTGACATGATACTACGAGAAAGTATGCTTGGCGCTGTCCTTCATGGAGTAACCTACATTAGCAAATCATAGAATTTGTGGAGCGTCGGCCGTTTGAGCTGACCAAAACGAGCATTCTACTTAAAATCCGAGGCACCCTGCATGTTAGCACAGCCGTCATCGCGCATCTACGATAAAATTTCACTTCCTGACGCTTCCCGATCCCGTAGAACTTGTTATTCACATTCACAGGCATTTGTCACAACAGCTATTTTTTTTAATCAGCCTCCATCTTGCAAACCCCCATAGCATGCACCGCGCACTAGCCTCAGTTATATATGACTGCCATCATCATCCTTCATTACCGCTCACATTTATTCGACTGTACATTTTACTTGATATAAAGGATATATAGCTTTGAGCCACAACACAAACGAGTTACAGCTTTTCAAGAAATGCATGTGATTCATATTTATCTTGACTATGAGTGACGTTAACATCATTGTAGGAAGTCGACAGCCACATGTGATTCATAATTTCATATTTTGAATAAGAAGATTGGTTAAAGTCAGTCATGATAATAATATAAAAATGGAAGGGTAAGTACTGGCACTACCACAAAACGGGTCTGTAGCGGCGGCAGCCCAAAGGCCATAGCGGCGCGGCCCAAAGTGAGCCGCCGCTACATAGACTAGGGGACCTGCCACGTTGTGAGCCACCGCTATAGAGCCCACTATAGCGGCGGTTGACATTGTCAACCGCCGCTATAAATGGCCCAGGTTTATAGCGGCGGTTGACAATGTCAACCACCGCTATTTAGGGCATAGTAGCGGTGGTTGATAATTCCAACCGCCGCTACAAAGTGGCCAGACTATAAATAGAGCGTTCCGACAGCTCCCCGTTTCACTCGAACAGTGGTGGCCCAAAAATTTGGGCAAATCACGAAAATCAAAGGGGGAAGGTTTTGAGTTCGTTTTGCAGAAATTTGATCTTTATAGTAAGGAGAACTCATTCCATAGGTTTTTTTTTATCTCTCATTTCGAAATCAAGTTGAATTTTGGGTTTTAAGTTTGTTAGGTTTTCAACAAATTTTAGCTAAATTCTTTTGATTTGGATGGTTTTATTGGGTTGTAGTTGAAGTTTGTGAAGGCATACATCATCTCTTTTCATCACTACACAAAAAAATTATTATAAGTAGCTTGTTTTATGTCAATGGGAATCTAGATCTAGTTTGGTTTTTAGAAGAGAGAGAATGTAGTATTAGGGCAAGAGGGATGTTAATTTTTTTATTATTTTTTGATAAATGTTAATTAATATATAAAATAATTTGATGTTTGCTTCATTTTACCTTGCGTAATATTTCTCACTTCATGTAATTTATTTTTCAATGTTTATATATTTAGTGAATATTTAAATTTCTTGTTACACATAATTAATTAATTAATATCTAATATTTTTTGGATAGATGGTGATAAAAGTTAAATAAAATATAAAATAATTTATTGTTTGTTTCATTTTACCTTGTATAATATTTCTCACTTCATGTAATATTTAGTGAATGTTTAAATCTTTTATCACACATAATTAATTAATGAATTTTAATAATTTTTGGATTTTCGTTCAAAGTTGTTCGCGATGGATAGATCTTGGATGTATGAGGCGCCAAGACCGGGTCCAATATTTTTACACGAAGTCTCCAAGTTTGTTCAAGGGGCCGCACAACATGCTAGACGTGAACGAACAACTGATATATATTGTCCGTGTTTTGATTGCAAGAATCAGAAGTCGTGGAATGATATAGAGGTAATCAAATCACACTTGGTGCGGAGGGGTTTTGTTAAGGGGTATACGAGGTGGACAAAATATGGTGAGAACAGTGTGGTCGATATAGAATTTGATGAGCATATTGAAATTGAAGTCGAGGCTGTCAATTCGCCTGATGCAGATGCGACGGAGTCGCCTGGTGAAGCTGATTTTGATGTTGAGGAGTTGTTATGTCACATTGAGCCATAGGTGTCGATCAATGCCGGTACAACTAAAGGGCTTGATAATTTTCATAGAATAGAGAAGACATCAAAGGATCCATTATATGATGAATCTAAGGATATGGTAAAGAGTTCACCATGTTGTGTACTGTACTTGAGCTGATGAAGCTGAAGGCCATGCATGGCTGGTCGGACGCTAGTTTCACGGATTTGTTGGAACTTATTTCCGATGCGCTGCCGAAGCCCAACTTGTTACCAAGGACAACATACCTTGCTAAGAAGCTGATTTTCCCACTTTTGTTGGGCATGCAAAAAATTCACGCGTGTCCAAATCATTACATATTGTATTGAAAGGAGCATCAGGATGCTGTGAGATGCCCATGGTGCAAACACATTCGTTACAAGAGGAACAACGATTGTGACGCCGATGATGGCGTGAAGAATACAACTAAGGAAAGAAAAAAGAAAAGAAGTTCTATCGTCGATGACAATGATGATAGTTCGCCAACGCTAGGGATGCGGCAATGATGACATGGCATGCACGTAAGGGGGACGGTAAGATCAGGCATCCCGCAGATGGAACAGAGTGGAAAAAGTTTGATGAGGATCATCGAGACTTCTCTAATGAGGAAAGAAACATACAGTTTGCATTGAGTACAGACGAGACGAACCCATTCGGTCAAATGAGGAATCCGCATAGCACTTGGCCAGTGATACTAGCAATGTACAACATTCCACCATGGCTATGCCATAAGCGTATGTATCTACTGCTAACCACTCTTATATCTGGGCCTAAAGAATTTGGTAACGACATAGACATGTTCTTAGTGCTATTGTTCGAAAACATGCAGAAACTGTGGTTGGAGGGGGTTCGTATATGGGATGAGTATCGAAGAGAGTACTTCACGCTCAGAGGAATTATTTTTTGCACGGTAAGTGATTCCCCGACACTAAGGGCGCTATCAGGACAGGTCAAAGGAAAGGTGACATGTTTCGTATGTGTTGATGATACATCCCATGTGTACCTTCCAGCATCCCAGAAGCTCGTGTATACACAAAACCGCCGATTCTTACCAGCAAAACACAAGTATCACGCGATGGCTAGACACTTTGATGGCAATGTTGAGAACGACATAGAACCTTAACGTTGGACTAGCAGGATCGTGTTTGACCTTGTTTTTTAAAAAATATTAGTGTTTTTTTTTGGAAAGCCGATGAAGGGAGTCAAAAAGGCAAAAGGTCTCACGCCGTTTAAGAAGAAATCCATTTTCTTCGTATATTTCAATTATTGGAAAAAATTGAAAGTAAATCATGCCTTTGACTGGATGCATATTGGGAAGGGTGTATTTGATAGTAGTAGTGGACTTATACTCGATAAAGCTAGTAAGACAAAGGATGGACTCAGCGCACGTATAGATCTTGTAGTGATGGGAATAAGATCAGAGCTCCATCCGCAAGAAAGAGCAAATGGAAAGTAGTCCCCCCCCCCCCCCCCCGGCAGCCTACACACTTACGATTGAGGAGAAAACAACATTTTGTAAGTGCCTCAGTGGGATTAAAGTACCAACGAGTTTCTCCTCAAATATTAAGAATCTTGTAAACATGGAAGAGTTAAAGATAAGTGAGTACAACACTCATGATTGCCACATAATGCTTTCAGTGTTTTTCCCTATTGCTATCAGAGCTGTTAAATCACCATGGCTAAAGTTGGCTGTAACTCGTCTTTGCTACTTCTTTAACGCGGTATCGAAGAAGGTGATAACTGAAGACGAGTTAAATGACCTACGAACCCACATGAAGGAAACAATGTGCATACTTGAGATGGTCTTCCCTAAATCCTTTTTCGATACAATGGAACACTTCATGATTCATACTGTTGACCAGATCTCTGCATTGGGCCTTGTCTACCTGCATCAGATGTTTCCGTTTGAGAGGTTTATGTATGTATTGAAATGCTATATATGTACTCATTCACATCCAGAGAGTTCTATGATTAAGGGCTACACAACTGAGGAGATCATCGAATGTTTCTCAGATTACATTAATGATGGTAGCAGATCAATTGGTCTCCCCGTGTCTCATCATGAGGTTAGATTATCTAGAAAAGGTATGAAAGGATGTAGATCGTTCATCGACCGTGACTTCAAACGAGTGGACCAAGCACATTTCAGCGTATTGCAACAGACGCAGATTGTGGGACCGTACTTTGAGAAGCATCTGTTAGAGCTCCGTCGGAACAACAAGGATGCGACGGATAAATGGATTATCAGAGGCTGCGGCAGATGAGGCCCTCGAGCAGCAAACGAAAGAGGTGCTTGCCCAAGTGTCCACACACAAATGCAAGCACGGTCAGCGCTCCGCGAACAAGGCAGAGGGCATCTACGAGGTTACTGTAGTAGACCCCAAAGATGGGGAACTGATTGAACCCACTTGTGTCAATGCCAAATGGCGGAACCATTGCGGCAAAGTGGTGAGGGACCATTGCAAAATCACGTGGCAAGATTGGCTCCAAGTCCCGGATGGTAGAAAAGACGATATGAGGGCTGACATCATGGCAACCATCCGATTCTAGCCAGCAGATCTCGAGAGAGCCAAGAAGGCCATGATATCCACTCTCAATAACATCTTTCGAGATTACAAGTCCAAGCTCAATTGCCGATACGTCAAGAAAAATCAAACCTCATTCGACAAGCATGGAAATATCAGTCAGCAAGAATAGGATGAGTTTGTTGAGCAGAAGACGAGCAATGCTTCGAAGGAGCTCAGTGAAAAGATGGTTGAGCTGAACAAGCGGAACAAGTACAAGCTGCGGTTAGGTCCGGGCGGATACAAAAAGAATATTCTGATTTGGAGAGAGTCGGAAGCCAAGCTCCGCGTAGAAGGAAAATCTGATTCTTTGCCAAACACCAATGAGCGTACCAGGAATTGGGTATATGGTCGCTCCGAGTTAACCGATGAAGGAGAAATTATTGTGAAGGATCCCGCGATAGTTGAAGTCATGCAAGCCTTGAAAGGTCCCATCATGACACAGACAGAGGCTGGTCTGTTTACATCGGAGTATCACAAGGATGAGCTAGAGAAGGCTATTGGGACCAAAGAACATGGTGGTCGGGTATGGGGAGTGTCATCGTCGGCAATATGGAAAGAAGGTTTCTCTGAAACATCCTCACACCTATACAAGAAGCATACATTGCACAAGAAAGAGCAAAAAGACAAAGCCAAGGAGGATTGGAGGTGGCAACTTCTTATGTTCGCTATCGACAAACAAAGTGATCGTTTGAATCCTAACCTGCAGGCTGCTATGGATGCCTTCTTACGTGGTTCATCCTCATCCACGCAGCCATAAGTCTCCACGCAACCATCAGTCTCGGGTCAACCATCAGTCTCAATGCAACCATCAGAAACGGAGGACCTTACTGAGGAAACGTCGTGTGAGTTGCATGTGCCATTTGGTTACAAGGGGAAGACGATGAAGGTTGCATCCGGCATGGCACTTCCAGGACGGACGCTCCATAACCAGGATATCCCTTCCGGTTACGTGCGTGTCTCCATGTCGGATATAGTACCTGGCTCTGAGAACAATGAGATCGAATGCCCGATACCTGAGACGGGTATAGAAACTCTCCAAGACGCACTCGACTCTTTCATCATTTGGAAACGTCGTGATGTTGTCCTCTCCACACGAGCTTATCCACCCCCGTTGTCTGGTCACGGGTCCTTTCATGCGAGCCAGCCAGTCACGACAGCTGGAAAACAGTCTCCTATGTTTGCGGCAGCTTTGGGCAACAAGCCCTAATCTTCTCATCCGGAAGACGGCTCGACTCTCAGTCCTATAATCTATCATGACAATGAGCCTCTTCCGGAGACTGTTCAACTCGAGCCTTCGCCTGTTGTCGAAAAGCTCCACCAATTCAATTCTAGGCTCTGACAATTGAAGTCAAGGCTCTGGTAATCCCAAAGACGATTACCGGTTTTGACAAAAATCCAAAGGACGCAAAAGCAAAAAGTGATGTTGATAAGTACTTGGCTGGATTGAAAAAACGTCTAGTAACCACCGACAAGCTCATCCAGTAAGAAGAAGATCCTCGGGATGTATTGTCGTACGATGATCAAATTTTGGACAATCCTACCGACGATGTGAAATACCCGAAATTCATATTCGGTAAACCCCTTATATCAAAGAACATGTACAAGAACCTACCATGGGAGATGCGGAAGTTGCACGACTGGTACATGATGGCGTTGAAGGAAGCAGTCACCGAAATCACTTGTATGATTCCAAAAGAGGTGTTCAACGAAGAAGACAAACAAATCTTATGCCTATTTTGGGAGGATGTCCACTCGATGTTTCGTCTAGACCAGATGGATGTCACCTTCATCACCCTGTGGTGCATGTAAGTGTCGTGTTCGATTTACTTCATATTTCAAGCATAATTCCATATCTGATCTTATGCTTTTTTTTTTGTAGTATGAACTCCTTTTTCCAAAGAAAGAAGACCAACAGAAAAGATTGGAGGGTGGCCTACGTCAACCCAAGCCAGATCAACCAAAGCTCCATCAACCCAACGGTAAATTCGAAAAATTATCCGGATAAGACACCAATAGAGCTTGCTGAAATGAAGACGGTCTTGACAACAGAAGCAAGGACTTATGTTGCAAATTACTTGTACGACTGCTTCATGAGGTGACAAGATAGAGAGTGCATTATGGCCCCTTACAACTTCAAGTAAGTTGGACAACTACTGCCTTTGTTATGTATCCTATGTTAAAATTAAATCCAATCGTAATTAACTTGTTGACAATAAACATTGTTGTTGTGATCATTAGATCAGTCTGATGATATTTCCGAAAGAAGGGTACCTTCTATCGCTTAACAGCCTGGACTATGACAAGAACTTATACGACAACATTCTGAAAGTCATAGATCGGTAAGAAATTGGTCTTTGTGTGTATGGTTTGATAATATTAATATCATTTAATGATAAGCTTTTGTTGATCGCGCAGTGCTTACGAGAAATATGTCATAGCCGGCGGGGCATGTCATCCTACAAGGAAAAAGAAGATGTACTTCTGTCATAAGTTTTAGGTAAGACTTATATGCATCTCATACATGTTCTTATCATACTATCCATTCATATAATTATCGTAGGTGTAACGAACTTATGTTTTCTAATTTATAGTGCCATAAGCAAATACGAGGAAGTGTGCATTGTGGTTACTACACTTGTGTGTTCTCGGCTGGCACTTCAACTTACCTGGACCATATCATTGAGGAGTCTCAACAAGAGGTAAGTTGATTTTGTTTATGTCCATTTTACTTTACCTGGACTATATCATTGAGGACTCTGCTCATATAACACAGAAAGCCGCAAGGACAAAGAGAGAATGAGCTGCAAAGATGAAAAGGAACGACGAGATCAAAAAGGGTATAATTCCTGAATCACGCATTCACTTGAGTATAAATGTCATGTATCTAGTTGTAGCTTCTCTTTGTCGTTTTATATTGAGAGAGATAATTAGTCCAGAAGGGAAGTGCTTTGATTCAAACAGTGAATTAGCAATAAAACATAGGTACCTTTGTGAGTGGGCTGGTTCAAGAGCACCATATGAGCCTAGTGTGTCGAAAAAAGATGATGACTATGCATTAGGGTTCATATAAAACATTTTGTAATCTCGATTGAATATTTTGATGATAATGTTGTATATATTCTGTGATGAGATATAAATATCTGTGATGAGATTGTAAATATCTGTGATGAGATGTTATAAATATCTATGATGAGATTTGTAAATTTCTATGTATGCAGAATCTGTGATTTCTAATTTCTGTATATTTGCTAAATTTTATTTTATTTTTTGGCAAATAACAAGTAGCGGCGGTTGATGTTGTCAACCGCCGCTACTAATAGCTAACAATAGCGGCGATTGATGATGTCAACCGCCGCTACTAGTAGCTAACAATAGCGGCGGTTGACATCTTCAACCGCCACTAATAATGTGTCTATAGCGGCGGTTATTTGGTCGACAGACCACCCGCCGCTACAAACGCTTATTTGTAGCTATGTTTGCGTAGCGGCGGGATGGCCTGCCCGCTGCTACAGAGCTTTTTGAACCGCCGCTAAAGGCCTTTTTTTTGCTGTTGTGTGGCTTCTCTGCTTCGATGCAGGATGCTTCATGAATTGGAACACCGTCTGCTAGTAGCTTTATTTGTTGTAATGTTGTGGCTCAGTTCACCAGTGGGGTGGCCTGAAACAAGAGTTCAAGGCTCTCTTCATTCTTCATCCAAGCTCGACAGCAGCAGCCCGCAAGGCAAACTCACTATCTTCTCTACCATCATCATGCAGGGATCCATACATATATACCACTTCAAGATGCATCCGCTACAACTTGACCGGATAGGAAAATTATGTGAAAGGTTAGGTCCATGTGCCATCTGGTCATGCCACTCAATCTCTGAATGCTCAATATATCCTTTTTTTAGATGTCAATATTTCATTTTTTTAATCAACTCAGGAACAATAATGTCACGAAGAGGATAAAACTTGGCATGAGGTGTATAAGCTTGCATTGTACCCTCTTCCTAGGTGCGAATAAAATAGAATATTATGATCTATTATTACCATAATTAAGTCTAACACATATCTTTTCATTCTCTGATACCTCTCAATCTCATAGAATTGTTAACTACAATAGTTTTTTCTTGACCCATACGCATCTAGCGAACCCGAAACACTTCGTAACAACCACACGCAATAGTCTCATATAGACTGACATGAGCCTCCTTTATCAGCGACTGCTGCTAGCGACGAGCCTCTTTCATATCACATCCCATAACGAGCGATTGTACTATGCATTAACCTTTATAAGACGGAGGACAGCAAAGTAGAACCAAGATGGCTTTTACAGTGCAGCCCACAATACCATGCATCACTGTATTATACTGGTGGTGTTAAATTGAGCCTGCGACTGAGGTTACCCAGGTTACTGTACAATCATTCATCCTTCCGCATGCAGCCACTCGCATCGATGACACCCAACGCTGCACATGGAGCTGTCACCGCCGCCACGGCTCGATCGAAATATACCCAGCGCTGCGCTTGGGGCATTCCACGTTCGTCATCCGGCGACAGGCACAACCAGTGACACTAGATATCCCACACGTTTGGCCTTCAGTACTTGCGAATCCCTTGCCGCGCACAAGGCACGTTGCTGCGTACAATAACCTCGTGTCGCGTCAGCTTTGAAGACGGCATCCGTGGCGTTAGGAAAGGAGCGAGAGCGAGGTGTTTGGCCCTCCTGGAGACCTGCACGAGCATGGAAGGCGTCGTCGTCGCCGTCCACGTTGAAGAGAACAAACAAACACGAACGAGGAGGAGGACACGGTTGATGCCCCTCGTCATGAGGACCACCCTTTCTGCGGACGTGCCCAGCCCGAGACGCCGTGGTGAAGCTCGTCGTCGCCCGCCCCCTGATCGCACTCAGCCCTCCGTCGATCTTGTCGGATACTAGCCGATTGCGCGCAGTCCAAGGAACCGGTCTGTGGACATGATCGCTGGCCATGGACCTGTCATGCTAGCCCAGTCCCAGAAACAGGTCTATGGAATTCGCCGGCCTGTCCTGTCCTGCCTAGCCCAAGGCATCGCTCCATACTTGGGGTGGCCTGAAACAAAGATTCACGCACGGCCTCTCCTCTCTTCATCCGATCTCCAGCAACAGCGTCAAGGCAGCAAGGCAACCTCTCTATCTTCATCAAGTAAAGATGTGGCTTTATCATTACCTCCCATATTGATCGATTACGTCTTGTGTTCTTTAATTCTAGACACAAATGAACCACAGAGGACAACAAATGAACACAACTGAGTTATAACTTGAACAACAAAGCACATGTGGCTCACATTTTTGTGTCCACAAAGTAGATGAATCTTTTTTTTTTTACATATTTTTAAAATCAACTAGAAACTTTTAGTTGATAGTTTGTTACTTTGTATTTTATTTTTTTTATAGGATTATCTGTATAATAATTATAAACCGTTGGATCTAGATCCGACGGCTCAAAGAGGTGATTGAAAGTTGTCCAAACTTTCAGTCAACTGAAAATTAGAAAGTTCTAAATAATAATTTTCCTATTCTATTAAATAGGTTTTTGTAGATAATGAGATGATTATATATATGTATTTTCTAGCCTCCAATGGACTAAAAGATTTTAGTCAATGGTTTGACTTTGTGTTTTGATTTTTCTTTTGTAGGATTATCTGTATAATAATTATAAATTGTTAGATCCAGATCCAATGACTCAAAGGGATAATTAAAAGTTGTCCAAACTTTCAGTTAGCTGAAAATTAGCAAATCATTTATTAATATGTGCATTTGAACAGGTGGACGGTCATTGTATCTCTCCCACTTGATGATGCCACTCTACTCGCTCAAGATCATGAAGAGCAGCAAAGTTGCCATCAGGTATCTATGCGTGAGAAACCTTGATGTCTGCACACGGCAACTTGATACAATTCCACATGAAGCTTTTTTTTTTGAAAAAAGGCAGGAGCACTGCCATTCATTAAGATAGAAGCAACAATTACAACCTAATGTTACAAAGAATAACCCAGCAAGACTCCGAGGTCCGAGCTATGGACACATCACCAAGCTAGGAATACAAAACCAAACAAGCAAAGCAACATAGCATACCACAAACAATAACAAAGAACACTCTTGGAAATTCTTAAGCCTTCTAAGGTCAACAACTTGGGATGCATCCTCAAAGCCTCCAAGAATCTCACCACTTTGGCCAAGACACTCAACTGATTGTCTCTCTTAACAAAAACCCACTTCTTAGTCAGCATATCATGAACCACTTTGATTACTTGCTTCCGAGATCCAACTTTGGTCTTCCGATAGTGACCGATACTTCGGGTGTCGATCGGATGCTCCATAACAACATCTTTCTTAGACAAGTTGAAATGCAGAATGTGGGGATATAAGGGAGCTACTGTTAACTGCTTGAAGTCGCTTAAGGTCTTGATCAATTCATGTCCAACCAATTGCTCCGCCTCACTCCTAAGCAACACTGAAGTCTATATTTCTTCAGAGAAGGTGTGATGGTTGACATCACGCGGGGACGAGTCTGTGGCCAGCATAGTGGATGAGCCCTTCCCCGTGTTGCTCCTCTGGTCCATGAGGAGGGCCTCTAGCAACATTGGGTTTAACATCCTCTTGCAGGTTGTCGACGATGTGTTGTGTCTGAAAAGTAGAAGGCTGTCATCGACCCAAGCATCAACATCACTGTGATGTGTGGTGGTGCAAGGATGCCCTCTGGATTATGATAAGGAATGCTCTTCGGAGGCTGCTTGGAACTACTTGAAAGACAATGTCTGGAGGTGTGACCGAAACCATGACATCGCCAACATCATGTTGGGTTAGGACATGATGCTACATTGTGATCTTGAGCAAGACAATTAAAGCATAGACCTTTCATCTTTCTCAAGTAGAGTGAGCATTGCTCCACCTGCTGACAGATCTCATTATCTGGCTGGGGCACTGTGTGTGACTGTGGTCGTTTGATCTTCACTGCTTGCCAACCCTCATTAGTTCCAAGTTTGTCTACTTGATCAGTAGCATTGTCATCGACGGACAACGACGGGTTCCTTCCTTCTTGGCGGCCGGAGCCACAGTGATACAGCAGGACCTCTTTGTATGAGGGCTCGTTACGCCGCTGCAACTGGAGATTGAGATTATGCCAATTGCTTAATCCATGATAAGATTTCACTTTCTGATGCTTCCCAATCCCGTAGAACTGTTGTTATTCACACTCATGTCAAACACACAATCTTTTGTCTGCCCCCCATCTTGCAAATCCCTATAGTAGGCTCTCGGTTATATATGACTGTCATCCTCCTCTTTCATTACCTCTCACATTTAATCGGTTCTTCATTTTACTGGATAAAGGATAGTTATGATGAGCCACAACGCACAAACGAAATAGTATAATTTTTCCAGAAATGCATATGACTCATATTAATGTCTAACTGAAGCTTTTCCTAAAGCTTTTCTCCACTATGTGTGATGCATCTTCGTAGGAAGTCGACATCAACAATATACATACGGTTCACCGCCTCTCCACCTCCCCACCTCCCTCGAGCTCGGTCTGCAGCCTCGTCTCCACCACCCCCTATCCCTCAAGCTCGGTCCACCGCCGCCTTCACTGCCTACGTCGCTAGATCCGCCTTCACCGCTAGTGACTAGTGTGATGAGGCTTGAATTGGATTTTGTATTTGTGCTCGACAATAAAATTCGAAATGGAGATTGTATTTGTGCTCGTGACAATGAAAATTGAATTGGAGCTTAAATTGTGTTTCATATTATTTAAAGGTTAAAGTTTAAAGGCTAAAGTTTAGCCTGGACTAAACTTTACGAGCTAAAGTTTAGCTCCTAATAAAAACGAACAGGCCCAAGTCATGTAAGGGCCTTGACCCGGCAGCAGCAAGCTGGGCCTTCCGCCTTCGCGTCGGCCTTCCCGGCAGCGAGCGGCGCAAGCTGCCGTGCACACACCAGCCTTCCTAGCAGCGATCTACGCCCTCGTAATTTGAACTAAGTTAATAGATATTAATGACATGATCAGTGCCACTGAATTTTTATTACATGTTAATTATGAGTACTGCAATGTGATTGTTCGGTGGAAAATAATAATTATTTGTGGAATTGTGTTACTGATCAATTATCAAGATTATATTAATCATAAGGTTTTGTGATGTGATTATATGATTTCGTGATGTGATTATGTGATTGTTTTCCGATGGATCATGGATCAGTAATTCTAGTAATAGCAACTGATCATCAGTCACTAAAAACATGTCGATCGGTGAAACTTTGACTGACGTCACTTACTCACTTACATCGATCATGGTTGTTGGTCGGCAAAGATGTTTACCGACCGATGATATGTTGCTAAAGGTTTCTTTACTGACCCCTCGTCGTATGTTGTTGAAAGTAAACCTTTGTATCCTGAGTGGGGTGGCCTAAAACAAAAACTTAAGGCTCTCTTCAATCTTAATCCAGCTCCAGGAACCGTCCATAGTGAGATTTCCTTCGTTCCACATGGGCAGTGACACTCTGTGGCAGTGACGAAGCTAGAGCTACAAAGACTCGAGTGCCATTGACTTCTCCTGAGTGTTTATTAGTGTCTCTTAAGTGTTTTTAGGTGGTGCTCATATGGTGAAAATCTAAAAGCTTACACTGAAATCTTCAGTTTCCCTGGTGCCATGGCACTTCAGGAGGCTGTACCTAGCTTCGCCCGTGCTTTGTGGTGATCTGTATTTCTGCAATATCAGTGAGGCAAGGAAAAACAATTTTTTTAGGTCAACAAAAAAATTGCTGTGAGGCTTCTTACATTTTTTTAACATCATAACGCAAATTGGTGTTTGGACGTGAAACATATGGCTGTAAGACTCATCTATATGTTCCCTACAAATCCTTTTTCTTGTATTGGGATGAAGAAATGATCAAAATACGATTTGTAAATTTTTAGAAGTTATACAATTTTGTAGTTGAACACTTTTTACTTGAATTAGTTTTGTCAACAAAAAGTATGTTTGAATTTCTCAATTTTGAAAATTTAAATTTTTTAGACGACCTCGGATGGAGAAACAATCAAAATAAAAGTTGTAGATCTCAAAAACATATGTAACTTTGTAGTTGACATGTTTTTATTTGAAATCATATTGTCAATGAAAAACTAACTTTGAATTTCTCAAATTTGAAATTCAAAATTTGTAAACGATCTCAGATGGAGAAACTCTTGATATGAAAATTGTAGACCTCAAAAGGTTATAAAACTTTGTAGTTGATAACTTTTTAATTTGAATTCATTTGGGGTATCAAACAAGCAATTTGCACTCGGATTAGCATAATATGTGAGAAATAAAAACAGAGTATAAACTCAATTGAGTGTGTGCTACAGTGAAGAGGAGGTTACGCGCAAAAGAAAGGTCACGTTCCAGTGCCTCTGGTCGCGCAGCGTGGGAAAATCGTGCAACTTGTGTAACTTGATAGAGGGCAAGTTGGGCGTGGCCAGTGGGAGCCTCCCCTAATTATTTTTTTTGCTATATTTTTTATATTGTTTTTATTATTTTTAAAGTGCCGAGTGTCAAAAAAAAACTCAACAAAGACTCTTTATCAACTTTTTTTTTGTCTAGTGATGTTTTCAACAAATCTTTTACATATTTAGCCTTTTGCCGAGTGCCCGGTTTCCGGTCTCCAGCTAGTTCGAAGAGCCGCCGCCGGTGTCGAATTGGAGAAGCGGGCGGCGGCGCTTTCTGCAAAGTTGTCAGGCTGACGGGATACAAGGCCGTGCTGTACGCAAGGCATATGTGGATTCACAGCTGGCCAATCTAGCCACATGAGTGCCCGCGCACGACAACTTCCGGTTCCGCGACCCATGTCCGATGTACCAGAAGATCGGCGCCGCAACGCGCTCCTGCGCGTACAACGTCGACGCCATGGACAAGGCGCAGGTGGCAGCGCGCGTCAAGAAGACCTGGCCGGCGCGTGCGTGGTCTGGGCCGGCACTGCGCCGCCGTGCTCCGGGAGGCGTCGGGATCGATCGCGTCGATGACTAGTTGACTACGCGGTCCGACCCTCCTCGGCTTCCCCTTCTTGGAGCTCCACCGCCACAAGCCGCATAGCACCTTGATCAGCTCGCCCAATGGCCAAGTTCCAGAAAGCCGCCAACGACCACCAGGAGAGGAGAACACGGTGGACGTCGAGGAGGCCGTTGATCCCGTCACCATGACCACAACAGACACGTGCACACACTTCCAAGTATGCGGCTTGCGGCGGCGGAGCTCCAAGGCGAGCCAAGGTGTGCCCGCTGCCGCTGCTGTATGATTTCACGGTCCACGCGCCCGGCCCGACGAGCCGGTCCACGGAGCTCACGATGACCCACGCGCACGTCGTATATACCACCCCAAGAGCTGGTTCATGGACCTGACTGCGCAGGCCCCAGTCCGAGATACCGTTGTTTGGACTTCGCCAACCACAGGCCAAGGGCCAAGGTAAGGCTCCATACTCTACTCGGGGAGGTCTGTCCTCTCTTGATCCAAGCTCCAGCAACACTGACCAAGGCAACCTCCCTCTCTGTTCTACCACCTCGAGCAAGGATCCATAAAACTTGACAGAATTGGAAGAATCTGGCACAGTTGGCACTATGTGTATAGTATATGCGTGCACCTCCTCTATTTCTCTTGGTATGAATATATAGGATAATAGCGCTACAACGGACAAATTATGTCAGCTCACGGCTACAGCATGAGCACTCTACTTTAAAGCTGCGACGAATTGAGACAAATGCAAACATTAGCGCAACTGTTGTTCCACCAACTCTTTCGTATATCCTATCATTTCACTTTCTGGTGCTTCCCGATCCCATATAGGACTGTTGTTCACACGTATGTCATGGCAGTTTCTTTTCTTAGTCTCCATATAGTAAATGTAATCCCAACTCCCATAGCACGCACAAACCAGGCTCTTTATATGTAGGAGAAGTAGGTAGTTTCTAAAACCTTGATTGTAATATTGAGCTCTCTGAGCAAATACATAGAAGTATAAGAATTGGTGGCAAGAAGCAAGTCTCTTCAAGATATTTTCAATAATAGGTATAATCTAACATTAACTCTCATTTTGATCTATTACATCTTGTATGCTTTAATGGTAGACACCTGAGGACAACAAATGAACACAACTGAGTTATAACTTGAACAGGAAAGTATGTGACTCACATTTTTGTGTCCACTGTCAAGAAGGTCGATAAAACTTTTTCAAGAGATGATGATCCACTACCACAGAAAGGGGTTTTAGTGATGGGGATCTAGGTACATTAGAGACGTAAAACGTCCCCATCTTAATTTTTACGGCTATAGTGATGGGGTTTCCACCGTCTATATAACGAATCAACTAGAGACGTCATTTTATCCCTGTCGCTACTGATTTTCAGGGACGGAAGCTATCCCCGTCCCAATAGCTCATTCTGAAAAAATAAAAAAAAAGAATAACAAAGGGGTGGGGAGGAGAAGGCCACCGTCAAGGGAGAAGAGCGTCGAGGGGGTGGCCGCCGGTGGAGAGCTCGGTGAAGAGGAGGCGCGTGTCGGTCGTCGGTATGTGGAGAGCTCGACAGAGGGGGAGGGGTTAGAGGCTGATGCCGCTGCTCGAGGAGAGCTTGAGCACGGGGGCCGCCACCGTTGGATCTGGTGAGCTCGAGGCCCTCCATTGCCCGATCCGATGAGCTCGGCGAGGAGGAGGCAGGGCGCGCGGGAGAGAGGAGGCGAGGGGAGGCACAGCACCGCCTCGAGCTGTGCGAGCGCCGCCGCGGTGAGGAGCGCGTCACCGGGGCCAGTGCCGGGGCCGGGGCCGCACCCGTCGATTGCGAGGAGCGCGTCTCCTCCAAGGCTCGGGCGGGGTAGAGGGGAGGGGCGGCGGTGATGGCGCATGTCAGAGTAGAGAAGAGGAGGGGCGGAGGGAGGCGGGCATGCAGGAGAGAGGAGGGGAGGGAGGCGGGCGACGACAGAGAGGAGAAGGAGAGGAGGGGAGGCAGGCGAGCAGCGGAGAGGAGAAGGAGAGGAGGAGAGGGGAGGAGAGAGCGGCAGGACAAGGAGGATGAGGTGGGGAGAAGAGAGCGGCGGCGGGAGAATGAGGAGGGAGGAGAGCGCTAGGATTTTGGCTTTCAAGTTGATTGAGGGGGGCGCGGCGGAGGGAAAAAAAAAGAAAAGGTTGGTGGGATTTGAACTCTGGATATGGGGTATCCGTGCGCCTTAAGTCCAAAATTTTTCACCAGCAGGCCACCAAGTGACTTGATGCTAATTTCCGTCACTATATATAATAGAGACGGGGATTTAAAACCCGTCGCTACAAGTAAACCCCGCCTATATAGCTTGAAGCAGGAGTGTCGGGGATTCAAAACCCCGTCTCTAACCTAGAACACCGTCCCTAATTCTTGAAATAAGTAGTGATAGTGATTTAAAATCCCGTCTCTAATCTAAAACCCCGTCCCTATTGCTTGGAGCTATAGAGACGAATTTTTTGTAGACGACACTAAAACTTTTGCTACAGACGGATTTCTAGAAACACATCACTATAAGTGCCCTTCAACTAAATAGCAGAGACGCATTTCTAGAAACCCATATCTATAAGCGATCTAGTGACATGACTATTTTACCCGTCTTTAAACTCGCGTCACTAAATCCCTATTTTGTGGTAGTGGATCCAAAAATCCATTTTACTGGTTCGGTAGTATACTAGTCCAAAAGGCTAACCTGCTGGGTAACCCTGCTTTTGGGTATATGCTACCACTACGGGAAATCCTCCCTTTACCGAGTGTATTCTATTGGGCACTCGGCAAACTGGCTCTTTGCCGAGTGTAAAAAAAATTACATTCGATAAACACTTTACTGAGTGTATTTTTTGATGGCACTCGGCAAAAATTTGGTGACACTCGGCAAAGGATGGTCTTTGCCAAGTGTTTTTTGGTGACACTCTGCAAAGACCATTTTTAATTGTTTTGATCATTTTTAAGTTAAATAATATATTAAATTTTGAACTCAAACTTGCCATGTAACTGTTTAATGACAGTTCTAACCCATTTAAATTTTTGTTTCCTTTTTATTATGATTTTATAAAAAAAATATGTTTTGAAATGAGACTATGGCTATCATGTTATGGAGAAATATAGTCATAGTCTATGTGTAACGAACCTTAATAAAAGTAATTTTTTTAAAAAAAATTATCCAAAAATTGAAATCATATGTGTATGATTTCTGCATACACACCATTTTGCATTCGGCAAAGAGGTAAAATATAAAATGAGTAAAAACAATATGCAGTCACAAGTGAATGTGTGGTGTAGTGGTAGGGGAGTCTATGCATGAAGGGGAGGGCCCGGATTCGAGTTCGAATCTTGGTGAACCCACTTAGCCGCGTAGAGTGTGAAAAATACCGCGACTTGAATGGGCAGGCTGGGTTCGGTCATGATTTTTTTTTTGTAATTTTTTTGTGTTTTTTTTGTGATTTATATTTTACCGAGTGTATTTTGACCGGGACGTCCTCCCTCCAGCAGTGACCTCCCTGACCCCCCACCTCGGGCTGCCTCCTCCCTATCTTATGTCGGGCGACGATAGATCTAGCCATGGCGGTCTTGAAGAGGGGCGGCAACCTCCTCCCTCTCTAGCGGGCGGCATGGGGTGGCTGTCCTCCTCCGATCGGATCCACGGTGCACTGGGCTAGGAGGGGGGGGGGGCGACCTCCTCTCCGGTCGGATCAATCACATGTGGGACCAGCAGCGTAGGCCTCCCTCCTCCTCCCTCTCTGGCGGATTGCGCGGCGAGAGGCGGAGCGCAACGACGTGTTGCGTCCGGCCTCCTGCGGCTGGTCCAGGCGGCGGTTGGCCTCTTCTGTGCGGGCTCGGGCCGGGAGGAGCGACGACCTCCTCGATGCGGTCTCCTCCCTTACGCGGCTGGATCTGGTGATGACGGCGACTGGGCTGCCTCTCTCTCCTCTCCGACAGCTGGATCTAGCTTGGAGATGGCGGATCCGGCCGGCGGCGGCGGTCGGGCCGCTAGGTTTTTTTTTTCTGGATTAATTTATAGCGATGGATCACATTATCACCCACTGCTGCTACAATGAAGTTTTTAGCGGCGGGGTGTTTGGTCTATGGATAACCCGCCGCAACAAAGCTCTATTTTTAGCTGTGTTTTTATTACAGCGGGTTGGTCGCCCCATTGCTACAGTGTATTTGCACTCGCCGCTATATCCCTTTTTTTGTAGTAGTGTATGCTTATCAGACTAATGTTTAATTCTCTGGCACTTCCCAGTCCCATATAATTGTTATCTACAAGTCCGATCTAGGGATCGCAACCCTTATGTCTCATGTAGACTGACGTGCCCTCTCCCATCAGCTCTCACAGTGATCTATTGTAGTATGCACTGAACTTATATAAGACAAAGAGCACAGCTTAATTAGCAGCACCAACGGGTGATTAATAATGCATAAAGTAGGTGTGAGTCACATTTCTATTGCACAAAAAAAGTAAGTGATCGGGTCACATTGTTTTATACTATTGCAGATGAATGTTGACTGTCGTCCGAATATTCATGAACACAGATGATGCACATGTAACAATTGAACTTGATGCCTCTAAAACAACAGTTAAATTTAATAAACTAGAAACAGAGCGCGACATTATCGCGCTAGGCATGTTTGTAAATAATTTAGGTTTTTTATCCTGATGGCTGACCAGCAAGCTGCTATGTCAAATATGTCCAAAGGAAAAAAAAAAACTGTGCGACGCACCATAGTTAAACCAGCATATTCTAAATTACCTTGTTCGATTAGTATTTCAAATAATGAAAGGTACAATATTAAGAAATCTGTTGTCTTCTATATGGAGTCTGTTTACTATTGTTTTAAAGGCATCTTTACCCTCTCTAAAACAGAAAATGTTAGAAAACAAACACCAAAAATTAATACACCTATGGTTCTGATTGTTATGTAAAAAAATAAAGTACATAATCTCTACTTGAGGATTGTAATGCAGAATGAATTTGATAAAGTACAAAACCTGTACTAATAAAATTTGAAATATACCGAGTTGAGGCGAGGCTTTGAACCTGTTGAGCACACCACGACTGTTGTGGCCCATCAAGCGTGATGTTCTTAAACTGCTTGACATGTTGTTCCTAACAACTTCCATGCTTTTACTATAAACTGGGCACGTGGCGTGATTTCCAATAGCCAACCGTAACTCCTTGATAGAGTATAATGCAAATTAATGTGACTGCCAAAGTTGCTGCACTCTATTATACAAATTGGAAAAGAGTTCACTCTTTTGCAAAATATACATATATATATACCAAGCACACAAGCTTGTATTTAAGTAGAGGTTTTATTGGAATTTCTCTGTTACACTTTGAAACAGGAGTTTTTTTTTAACTGCCAGTAAAAGAAGAGTACATGTTCCACAATAATACACATGCTATGCATACACCAAAAGCTACAGTGCCATAAGTCTCTTTTCATTATTCTGCATTATGCTTTGAATATAACTACTAAATATGGAAAGAAATTATTCCCAGAAAGCACTACGATGTGGCTAATGTTTGTTCTTATAATTCTAATGCTCATAGCTGGAATCAAGAAATATTTTCGAAAAGGTGGAACTTTTCTTGTCTGACTTGTTAGGAAAAGATAGATTAACAGATTATTAGCTACCATTGTATAAAAATATATTTATGTATTATTTTTTCTTACCTTACAACCTTCCTTTTTTAAAATGCATTGAATCATTATTATTCTGATCACTTTGCTCATCATTACTAGCATTAGCTTGCTATTCAATTACAGGGAAAACAATTATCTTACAACCTTCCTTTTTTTTAAAATGAATCATTATTATTCGGATCACCTTGTTCATCATTACTAGCATTAGCTTGCTATTCAATTACACGGGAAAAAATAAGTTCAAAACCTTAAAATGGAAGGGAGATCTTCTATATTAAAAAAACAAAAAAATCTAGCATTAACTTTCTGAACTGTATGTTGAAGTAGCACATAAAACCAAATATAGTTTAATTATTCTATTGGAAATTTATTTATTTCTGTATGACATTGCATCTCAACAGTTTGGTATGAATCAAGGATTTTCTAACTTTAGTATGTAACATGCAAATAAATCCGGTTCAATATTTGGCCCAACAAGTGCAATACTATATTATTTTGTTTATATACGCTTTGAAAAGCCTTTTCTGTAAATTTCTTGATGGACTTATATATGAATAGATTATCTCAATATTATGGGTACTACTTAGAATCGCCTTGTAAAGCTGTTCTCAAGTTTCATGACCAGCTGCAGAACGAAGTTGTAGTAAATCAATAGCCTATGTCTACGCATAAGTAAGTCTTAAACTATGGGAGTACCTGAGAGTTAGAGCAGGTCTATTGGCTGTAACATTTTGTCAAACAGCTTGCAGGCGGTGGGTGCAACACAATAGTGAACGCCATTCTCACTGGTAAAGATAAGCAGAGGGACGGACAAAGGATGGTGCTGGGACTGCTGGCCACAAGCTAGTATCCTCATGTCGACCATGCCATTGAGGTGTTGAGGTGAGACAGGGCAGGGGCGTATGAGCTGGATCCTGTGTGTCTCTTCTCTGTTCTGAAGATTGTTGTAGCTTGATCTTCTTGTCGTTGGCCACTGCTTTTCTGTTGCGACCTTCCTATGCATGGGCTTGCATTAACGCTAGATCTCACAAGTTCTGTGGAGGAGAAACGACAATCAGCACTCCAAACAATATAACCTAGATGGATAGAGGGTCTTGTAGAGACGCATTGATAGGGGCAGAGGTAGCCAGGAGAGGCGTTGAGGCAAAGTGGGTATCAAGCGCCATGGGCAGGGCGCGCGGTTGTCCCAGAAGCTGAGGCAGTGGAAGTAGAGGAGCACCGGACAGGGGCTGATCGCACATGCTGCACGCGAGCAGGTGCGCGAACTTGATGACGACTCGGCAGTGCGCGGCCTCGGGCACGCCAAGGTCATCGGAGAGGAAGGAGAAGACGGGGTGCAGGTAGGCGCGGCGGCAGGTGCGCTGGGAGCCGGGGACGTCGACCCGACCCGATCTGCATCCGACGGCCCTTATGACGAGTTTGTTGAATTGAACGGTTAATCTTTAACGGGTGATGTGGGTTAACGAGTTTTGAGAGAATGCACGCATTTTAAGATAGATAGATATCTTGTGCTCACCCTCCATGATCAAGATTATATCAGAACCGATATTGGTCACTCATGTTTTTTATTGAGTATAATAATCTGCTTATTTTTGTGCATCAACTACAAAAGTTACGTTATCAATGGGCGTTGTGTGCACCTACTACACAAACTTCGTTTCACAAAAGAGGTTAATCAAAAAGAAATAGTAATGGATGCAACTCGATTTATGGATGACACAATCCTCTTGTTTCTTATAAATGGGAAAGGTCGATGGGGAAGCAGCGAGACCAATGAATTTTCCAAAGGAGAATGGGAGCACAAAAAAGTCAAGGTTTTCATCAATGGTCGTTTGTTCATCAGACATATAGCAGCACAACGTTGCCTTTTGAGGGGAGTGCTTGTGAAGTTCAGAGATTGAGAGGTCTTCCTCTGTTTTCTCTCTGTTCTGATTTTCCCCTCCATTTTCCAGTATTTCCTATCTAGGTAATGGATGTAGATGAAAATTCTAATTAAAGAAATTATACTTCCCTTCATACTTGATGATGGATGGCAGTTCTCCAGCCTGTATGGTAAAAAAAAAACATATGGAGTCGTTCTTTGAGTAAAACATGCGAATGAGATGGCACAAATGAATATATCCACCAAACAGTTGCAGAAAATAAAATAAAAAATAGCTTCATGTTACTCTTACAACACCAAATTCAAGCAAATTCAAGCACATCAGAATTTCAGAAAGGCGACCCAAATTCAAGCAACCAAAGAGCTTATGGATCTTTCCGAGCAATTTGTTCATAACTATGTGCTTGCCGCTGAATTTTTCATTGGTCTGGCTGCAGAACGTCCCACATCTAGAAAGACTTCATCAAAATCTCAAGTTACGGATGGACGGCGACACAGCTAAATCGCACCTCCTAGCCCTCCTCGCGGGCGGTCGCAGCGCAGTCGTGTTGGGCGGGGAACCGGTGCCTGAGGTTTACACTCGCTCCTGTTCAAGAAGGTGAGCGCCTCCTTTTACCTTCGCACGGGTCGCTGCTGCCCATGTTTGCTGGTTGATGGGTCGACGGAACGGCGAACGAGAGCAACGCCGGAAAACAGATCAGAAGCGGCAGAAACAACACCGCAGCCTTCCTCGGAACTTGTGCGAAACTCCAAGTCGACCAAAGTGTCATGAAACGGGATCCGATCCCGTCCTGAAAACCGGTTGTGCGAACGCGTCGAAGAACAACGACGCAATACAGAATATTCCCACGTCAACTGATAACAACCCAATTTCTCTACATCTCAGCGATCACGCCAGATGGCAGTAGAGAAGCGCCAGCTACAATGTGAAAATGAAAACCGGCGACGATAACGAAACAAGAAATAGAATCCTAATTTTTTTTTATTAATTTTGTATTTGACTCTGATATCACTTATTAGCAAATAATACATAAACAAAATTAAAACATGACATTACGTGAAAAACCCTTGTGGAAAAACCACGGGTACCGATCAACAATCTTCTCGTATAGCACAAGATATATATATAAGGATGAAAACTAAGAAAATAAAATCCTTAAATAATATGATTGTAACATGAGAGGACTCCACCTCTCATACCTCATAGACATCTCTAGCGAAAACTCTAATTTAAATCATATTTTAACAAGTTTAAAAAGCTAACCTGCTAGGTAGCTCTGCTTTTGTGTACATATGCATGGCTAGTGGAGTTTGAAAGAAGACTGTCTAGGCTATCACATGAACTGTACCACTTAAGTCAGTAGAGAGGTTTGTTAATACTAATTCTTATTCCATTATTTGCGACTTTAAAATAACAAAATTTATAATGAATTAGTTGTAGTTACTCTGACTGAACACATAACTTAGCCCTAAATGTTCATGTTCAATGGAATAAGTAAAGTAAAATCCAGAAGCAAAACACTTATCAACAACGTTGCAATGCAGGCTTTCACCCCCTCCATCACTTGAGCCATGTTTTCTGAAACGTGAAGACGCCATGCATGGGGGAAATAAGTGCTTTACAAGTACGTATACACGTGATCATGTTTATTTATGGGAGGTGCAGATTACACGGCAGCTATAGCTTAACCGAATAAAACACTTCAGCAATGATCCCGTGTACACGTACTTGTAACTCTTATGTTTCTATGTGTGCTAGCACGAAAATCCTTGAACATTGTACACTTTATCCGAACTACACTTGCACATATGCTTTTCAAACTAACGTTTAGTTCGCTGACATTTCCCAATCCCATAAAATTGTAGGACCCAATTAGGGAGTTCAACCCTTTTAGTAAGCACAAGCCACACTGTCTCATTTAGACTGCCATGCCCAATAATAGCCCATGCTACCCCATCACCTCTCACAATGATCTACTATAATATGAACTAAACTTATATAAGACTCTGAGGACGGCACGATGACACCAATGGGTGATACTGACAACTAATGCAGAAATAAATTAGGTGTGATGCAGATGACTGCTAACTGCTCGCATATCCATGTGGGCAAAATAATGCTCAAGTAAGAGTAACAACTGAATACACTTGATGATGCAACCTTGTCAGTTGTCACAACAATTAAGTCTAATGAATATCTTGTCTTTATCCCCCTGAGATTACACACCAGCACTGATATTGGACATGTTTTAATTAATTATAATATGCTTGTTTTAATTTGTAATGTACTTCACTTTCTCAATCACTGTGGAACAACAAAAAAAAGGTTATAACTCACGTAGTCTCTACACCTGCTCCACAGCTTCATCTCACAAACGATGTTAACCAAAAAAAAAAAAGGTAACTGGATGCATCTCAATTTCGATATCACATAATGCCCCTCTGATTTCTCATAATGCAAAAAGTGTACTCCTCCGTTTTTATTTTGATGTCATCGGTGAATTAGCCGACGATAACATTTTAAGACCGGCGGAGTAGAAAATATAAGTTGAAGGATTGAAACCAATGAATTTTCCAAATGAGTTAAACATTAGAAAACCACCCAGCTTTTTCATTATTTTTAGAAAATGGATACAATATCCGACCCAGCTTTTTCATGACAATGCAAACGCAGCAAACAATTTGATATGCGTGTTTGTTCAGACAAAGCAGCGAGCGCTTGTGAAGTTCATGGTTTCACAGGCTTCCTATGTTTTCTTGCTGTTCTGATTGTCTAGTCCATTTTTCCAGTTTTTTCTACCTGTAAAGTATATGAAAATTCCAAAGACAATATTCTATTTCCTTTTTATTATCATAATTGATGATGGATGGCAGTTCTCCGGCATTTATTTATCATTAAAAAAGAAAAGAAAAGAATAATCAAAGAAAATACGTTTTGCATGCCTGAGCCCGCGCACAGCGAGTTCGGTTTCCACCCGCTGTACCAGAAGATCGGTGCCACCATGCTCTGCTGTGCTTACACCATCGACCCCCTCGCGGCCTGCGCCGCCGTGAAGGCCCACACTCCGGCGCAACCGCCAAGTCAAGAAGAACGACCTGGCTGGCCCTGCACCTCGCTGAGTGGGCACTGTGTCGCTGTGTTTCGTGAGGCGCCAGGGTCGGTCGCATTAGCGATGACGCAGTCCGGCCGCCTCACCGTCCAACACGAACGCCGCTGTGCGCGGAGAACATGAGGGAACAGCTGATGAGACTAGCGTCCCTCCTCCTGAAGATCTGCGTGATAGCGAATGGCGTCGTCGATGCCCGGGCTATGGTCATGTTCAAGAAAGCCGACGACTGCGACCAAGCTGGGCGAGCTAATGAAGGTGCTAACGACGCGCCGGAGCACCAAGAAGTGGGGGCGCGGGGAGCCAAACGTGTGACTGCAGCCACCGTTGAATTCAGCTCAGAAAGAGCCTGCTGGTATATGTCTGCTGACTGTGAAACATGGAGGATGTGCTCATATGACATGAGTGGGTCAAATGTGTTTGGTACCCTTGAAACTACGATGCATCATTAGATCCCAAGAATTTGCAGGGGATCCAGGGTAAGAAACTTCAGTACAAATGATCTCATTTATACATACGTATAGCCCCTTGTGTTCCTAGAAGTCAGGTACTACGAGCACGAGAATGGGATTTTGATCACGGCTTCAGCTTGAGCATTCTAAGTTCCATCCACTCTAGACTAGCACATATGCTTTTAAAACTAGTGTTTTATTCTCTGACACTTCCCAATCCCATAGAATTGATATCTACAAACATGTGCATGTCGCCATGGTTTTTGTAATTTTTCAAGCCCCATCTAGCGAGCACAACCATACCCTTACAGCAAGCACACGCGAGAGGGTCTCATGTGGACTGTCATGCCAGTATTTCCACAACACCTCTCACAATGTGTACTGAAGTTATATAAGACACAAAGGATGACACAGTAACAACAGCGGGTGATACATAACAATTAAAGTAGTGCAGATGAATGCTTACTGTCTGCAGTATCATGAAGACGACTGATGCTAAGTAAAAGTAACAAGACTGAATTCGATGCAACCTTGACACAACAGTTCAGTCTAATAAATACTATATGTCTATATCCCCCCCCCCCCCCCTATCCCTCCCCTGCCGATATCTCAACCTTAATATTGGTCATGTTTTTATTGAGACAACGAGTAAGGCAATCGGTGCATGCATTGGAGTAGTTTTGGTATTTTATAATATTAACCTCAAAAATATTTACAAATAGTATCAATCAAGCTAGAACTATTACATGAGCAATATATTACATATAGAAGAATCATATGTATTTGCGGTCTGGATCTTTTGTGATGACTTATTCAATTTATAGACCATCCCTACCACATCTAAATGAGAAAATCCCGCATCTGCTCTGCCTTCTCTCCTAAACCAGAGGATGCCACTTGTGTAGCCGCCAGGGAAACATCGAGTAAGGAAAATGCTCCATACCTGCATCTTGCGTATGTATACTATGGTAGACCCTATGATATTACCTAGCATGATAGACTTGTCTACATCTTGCGTAGACTTGTCTAATTTATTATACAATCTGTTCATCATGTTTATAATTTATTTTTAGATTAAATAAAAATTAAAAGTTCTTATATATCCAACAAAGAAATGGGCACTCGGAAAGAGCCTCCTCATATCATATGACAAGAGTGGATCATATGTTTGGTTCCCTTGAAACCACCATACCTCATCCGAAGAATTTTTAGGAGATGCAAGCCCTCTGTAGCTTAACACACACACACACACACACAAAAAAAAACCTTTAGCGCAATTGATCTCATGTACACGTACTTGCAACCCCTGTGTTCCGATCCTCAAGCACATTAAAGGTCACACCATTGCGGCTCCATCTTGAGCAATCTACATTCCATCCAAACCAGCCTAGCACATATGCTTTTAGAACCAGTGATTAATTTTCTGACGCTCCCTAATCCCATAAAATTGTTATCTATAGGTATGTTGCAATGATTTTTTATTTAAAGCCTCATCTAGCAAGCACAACCATATCCCTTATAGCAAGCACACACAAGAGGGTTCTGTGTTTCCATGTTTCCTCTCACAATGATCTATTGTAACCTGCACTGAACTTATATAAGACACAAAAGATGGCACAATAATACCAGCAGATGATATAGTGAAGTAATGTAGAGGAATGCTTACTGCCTGCATATTCATAAAGACGAATGATGCTCAAGTAATAAAAGTAATAACAACTGAGCTCGATCCAACCTCAATAGAACAATTAAGTCTAATAAATATTGTGTCATCCTCCCCCATGGCTGATATATCAGACTTTAATATTAGTCATGTTTTTATCCATCAGTGCATGCATTGGAGTAGCCTTGGTATTCGAAAATATTAACTTCAAAAATATTTAGAAATATTATCAATCAAGCTAGCCTTGGTATTCCATCAGTGCATGCATTGGAGTTACATGAACAATATTTTACATATAGCAAAAACATATGTTTTTGCAATCTGGATCCTCTGCGACAACTTATTTATTTCTGAACCATCCCTGTCGCATCGAAACGAGCAAATCTCCCACCTACTCTGCCTTCTCTCCTAAACCAGAGGATGCCACTTTCCTGTCTCCACTACGCAAACATCGAGTAAAGGACATGCTCTACACCTGAATCGAGCAAGGATTGGATGGCAACCTACCTACATTTATTTGGAGATGCAGGTCACTGGCTAGCTATAGCTTAACAGAATAAAAAACATCAGCAGAACTGATCAAGTATACTAGTTGTAACTCTTGGGTTTCTATTTGTGGTATCACGATAACCTTTGTTCAAGCTCGGCTCCAACTTGAGCATTCTACAGCCCATCCAAATTATAGTAGCACATCAAAAAAAAAAAAAACTTGACCTACGGGGGTATGACGGTCCCTGGGCATTATATTTAAGGAGAAGATCATCTCACGCAGATCAAAAAAAACCCTCGAACCCCCCTTCTCCCTTACATTGGAGCCACTAGCTTTGTGAGAACCTGAGCCGGGATCACCATGAGCGTCGTTGCTTCTAGAGGCGAGGCCTTAACCAAATGCTTTGGTACGGGGAGAGACGAGGAGATTTTTTTAATCCAGATCGCAAATTCGTTTCCACTAAGAGTCGAACATGGGACCTGAGAGATGCTATTCAGGCACCTTACCAGTGAGGTAAAGGCCCTTTCGCATAGTAGCACATATGCTTTTCAAACTTGATGAAACCTTGACACAACAATTAACTAATAAATATCTAGTCATCATCCTGCATGACTGAGATTATATATCATGTTTTTTATTGATTATAAAAGCAATTCCAGTGGGTATGTAATATTGAGCACCCAAATTCTAATTTGTAGAGTGGCCTGCAAATTTTAGGCGTCCAAAATGACTCTCAACTCCATGGGGAAAACTAGCCCAAGCCCCTACTTTTGATGGGACCTGATTATCAGTGTCCAAAACTATCCACTTTTCTAACGCCTCCCTCCCCTCCTCGATCCCCCGCTGCTACTGCCCCGCTTCGGCCCCAGCTCCGGCATCTCCACGCCCCACAATGTCGACCCATGCCCGCCATCCTACCCATGCTCGCCGCCCCCATCCCCATGGAGCCCATCCCCCTTGCCCTGCTCGTCGCACCCACCCCAAGCGCCATCGCAGACCCCCCTGCATCCGCCTCCGCCAAGGATGACCTAAGTCTCCAACAGTGGTTCCTCTGGCATCCTGCTCTTGTCACAGCCCCTGGTGCCATCCCGCCTGCGCCCACAACCACTCCCTCTCCCGCGCCACCAATGCCTACCATCTTGGTCCTTAACATCATGCTCGGAGAAGGAAGGAAAAAGGATGGGCGTTGCCAAGCTCAATGCCGAAGGAGGTAGACTGGAGGCAGGATGGGGATGTGTCATGGGGCTCGCCTGAGAGCGGGCGACAATAGTGGGCATGAAGCTTGATCTTGGGCACGATGGCGAGCTATCCCCGAGCTCCCCCGCCTGCCCGTAGCGTCGCCCTCCGCCCGCGCTCCGACCCTAGCGTGGCGGTAGCAGCACCGCTGCTATGCCAAAAAAGAAAGAAAAAAAGAAATAGAAAAAAATGGTGGGATACATATTTATAAGGGTGAATAGGAGGGTCCAAACTCCAAATCTAGGGGTATGAACATAGAATTTGAGAGGGCATGGAAAATAGGAGACCAAGTTGAAGCCCTGTTGGAGTTGAACTTTTGCTAGGCATGCAAAATTTATAATGGGAGACGTTGTTAGGGGCTTCTACCGGAGTTGCTCTAATCTGTTTCTTTTATACCGTACTTTAATTTCTCAATCACCGTGAACAAAAGAAAAGGAAGTTATAACTCAAGTAGTCTCCATATACCTCGTCCACGACTTCATTTCATAAACGAGGTTATCCATAAAAAATGTATTAGTTGGGTGCACCTCAATTCCATATCACACAATCCCTCTCATTTCTCATAAAACATGAAACGTGGAGGAAATATATGGGAACGGGTGAAACTAAATTTTTTTCCAAAGGAGCTAAACATGTGGCAAATCATGAAGGATTTTCATCACGAGATGCAAGGGAAGCAAACAATTTGATATGTGTGTTATTTCAGACAAAGAAGAACAACGTTGTGTCTTGAGCAGAGAGTGCTTGTGAAGTTCAGAGCTTCAGAGGCTTCCTCTGTTTCGTGCTGTTCTTACTTATTTGCTACCTGTAAGGTAGATCAAGATTCTAAAGACAATATTTACTTTTTCTCATATTCATGATGGATGGTGATTCTCCGGCCTTTGTCGTCAAGCAAAAACAAAAAAAAACAAAAAATAAAAAATTGATACGTCTTGCATGGAGCCAGCGGACGCGACTGTCATGCGTTGTACCATCAGAGGTATACATAGTATGGGAAGGTTTGGAGTAGCAGTCATGTTTACAACAAATAATCGCAACAACCTAATCTAGATAAACTAGATGGTGGCTGTCGTAACCTTCGTGGATAGAGTACGTTAGGATTCTTCAGTTAACACTTGCACATATGCTTTTCAAACCAATGTTTAATTTGCTGACACTTCCCAATCCCATAAAATTTTAGGGCCCATTTAGAGAGCACAACCCTTTTAGCAAGCACAAGCGTAGACTGTCACGCCCGATTGCCCATGCTACCCCATCACCTCTCAAAATGATTTACTGTAATGTGAACTGAACTTATATAAGACTCTGAGGAGGACGGCACAGCAACCTCAATGAGTAATAACTAATGTAGAAATGAATTAGCTGTGACGCAGATGGCTGCTTACTGCTCGCATATCCATGTGGGCAAAATAATGCTCAAGTAAGAGTAACAACTGAATACACTTGATGCAACATTCTCACAACAACTAAGTCTAATGAATATCTTGTCCTCATCCCTCATGGCTGAGATTGCATATCAGCACTGATATCGGTCATGTTTTAATTGATTATAATATGCTTCTTTTAATTTGTAATGTACTTCGATTTCTCAATCACTGTGGAACACAAAAAAAAAAAGGTTATAACTCACATAGTCTGTACACCTGCTCCACAACTTCATCTCGAAAACGAGGTTATCCACAAAAAAGGTAATTGGATGCACCTCAATTTCCATATCACACAATCCCCCTCTGATTTCTCATAACGCGAAAGGTGGAGAAAATATAAGTGGAAGGAGCGAAACCAATGAATTCTCCAAAGGAGTTAAACGTGAGGAAAACCAGCCAGCGTTTTCATCACAAGCTGCAAACACAGCCAACAATTTGATATGGCCATATGCGTGTTTGTTCAGACAAAGCAGCAAGCGCTTGTGAAGTTCATGGTTTCAGAGGCTTCCTCTGTTTTCTTGCTGTTCTGATTTTCTAGTCCATTTTTCCAGTATTTGCTACCTGTTCTCCGGCCTTTATTCATCGTCAACAAAAGAAATGAATAATCAAAGAAGATGTGTTTTGCATTCCTGAGCACGTGCACGACAAGTTCGGTTTCCGTGCACGATCTGGCTGCTGGCGCCTGCGCCTCGCTGAGTCAGATGGAGAACGAACGCGAGGAGAATGCAGTTGACGTCGAGGCGGGTCGTGCCCACCGCCATGAGCAGCATAGACTCACGTGCCGCAAGAGACGCACACTAAAGTGGACGCCGACCAGGTCGGCGAGCTAATGAAGGTGCTGACGACGCGTCGGAGCACCAAGAAGTGGGGGCGCGGGGAACTAAGGTGTGATCGCGTCGACCGTTGAATTCATCTCAGAAAAAGCCAGCTGCTGGTGTACATCTGGTGACTAAAACATGGCAGATGTGCTCATATGACATGAGTGGTGAATCATATGTGTTTGGTGCCCTTGAAACTGCGATGCCTCGTTAGATCCCAAGAATTTGTAGGAGATACAGGCCAATTATATCTTAACAAAATAAGAAACGTTTGTACAAATGACATTTATACGTCCTTATAGCCGTTGTGTTCCTAGGAGTTGGCTACTGCGAGCACGAAACCGGCGTCTGCATGGCGGCTTCAGCTTGAAAATTGTACAAGCCATCCAATCTTGACTAGCACATATGCTTTTGAAACTAGTGTTTTATTCTCTGACAGTTCCCAATCCCGTAGAATTGATATCCACAATCATGTGCATGTCGCAATGGTTTTTGTAATTTTTTAGGCCCCATCTAGCGAGCACGATCATACCCTTACAGCAAGCACACGCAAGAGGGTCTCATGTGGACTGCCGTGCCAATGTTTCCACAATACCTCTCAAAATGTGCACTGAAGTTATATAAGACACAAAGAATGGCACAGTAACAACAGCAGGTGATAACTATTAAAGTTGTGCCGATGAATAATGCTTACTGTCTTCTCTGCAGTATCATGAAGACGAATGATGCTCAAGTAAAAGTAACAAGGACTGAACCCGATCACTACCGGAATCTCCCGTTTGCCGAGTGCACAAGACACTCGGCAAAGCACATGAAACACTCGGCAACGTGTTTGCTGAGTGTTGCACTCGGTAAAAGTCGCTCAGCAAAACTTTACTCGGTAAAGGGTACTTTGCCGAATGCTTTTTATCACGCACTTGACAAACATTTTACCAAGAGTCAAAAGACATTCTCGACAAAAAAAGAATAAACGGTGGACCGATGAAAACGGGCGTTTTGCCGAGTGTCTTTGTCATGACACTCGGCAAAGGCCCTAACCGGTGCCATAGAAAATATATGGCAGTGCCTATAAAAATTAGCCACGTAGCAAGCAGGTAACTAATCCCTCCGAAAATCTCTTTCACGCCTATTTTCTCTTTTTGACGTTGTCCATCATCTTTCTCATATACGGCAGCAGAAATTAGACTGTGAGCTTTGATTTATAACTTAATAATACATAAAAAAGAAGAAACATATTGATCTTTATTAATCCCAGCAAATCTTTATATGAACTAGTTCCTGACCAGATGGAATAAAATAGTACACAAGACTGCAGTCAGATTTAGAGTGGAATAAAACAGCACTAAAGTTCCCAACGAAGAGCAAAGTACATTGAAAAGAATCGCATGTGCATTGTCCTCTAACCTTGTTGTGGCTACCGACGGGCCATTGTGTGCAACAGTTTTAATTTGTTTAGGAATCCTAATATTCTTGAATATGGATTGAGAAGGAATGTCATGAATTGAATGTGTAAAAGAAATAGTGTATATGTCGTTCAGAACAACAGTTTTTTTTTTCAGAATGTTTAGAACAGCAACTTGAGAAGACATGTACAGAGGCAGGGACAGCAGGATCACCGTGCAAGGAAGGTAGAGGACAGGGACAGCATGGGGAAAGAAATAGGCCTGAAAAATCAGTTATGAGGGATTAATCTAATAAGACATACTTGCTACGTGGCCAGTTTTTATAGGCGCTGCCATATATTTGAAAAATTTTCCGGATTGTATGGCCACTTTTGCGGACAGGCCGCACGGAATTTTTTCCCTAGCGATAGCGCCTGCGATATTTTGCCAGCTGACTTAGCTCTTGCTCCTCGGTCAGCTTGTTGTAATTGTACCGCTCGTACATGTAAACTCTATTTGTCTACAACTTATTAATTGAGGTATGGTTGTTCACTTCGTTTTCATAAAGTTAGAGATTGAATCCGAGTCGGTTTTATATCTTCCATGTTAAGCACTGATTTTCATAAATCATAACTCTCACGTCCGGAGCTCAAATGAAACAAACTAGGACTCTATCTCGTAGCTCTCAAAAAGTTCTACAACTTTAATATTTAATGCATTCACAAATTTGGAAGTTTTTGTATCCAAATATACGATGCAAAAATATCTGTTCCGATATTCAGACTTCTCTACGCACAACTCCTTGCGAAGCCTATATCTCATAGCTCCAGAGTCCAAATAATATGATGCATATATGTTTCGGAAAACTCTCGATGAGATCTACAACTTTCATAGTCATATTTTTCCTATTAGAGTACGTCTTGAAGTCTCAAATCGCGACGCAATACAATACTGTTTCTGGACTGCGTAAATTGTTTTTTCCTTTCGGATAAACCTTCTAAAAATCCCTAGTCATTGGGTCACAACTTTGACCTTGCATGTTGTGGTTTATATACATACAGAGATATCTTATAGGTGCCATGGGCTTATAGGAAACCCGGAGTCAGGTTTCATATCGCTACTTCTCATCTTTGAACCTTTTTAGTGTTATTTCATGTAATTCTGCAACATCTCAAACAATACTACATGTCGAAATCGTCAATATCAGAGATAAAAAGACATATTATGATGAGAATATGATAAAAAATAGTAAGAAAATAATTGCTTCTGCATATAAAATGGTATACTAAGAAACATCAATAGTAATATAAATATTATCTTTCATGTAAAAATATTAATAATACTATATATGTTTAACAAATATATTATGAAAATAATTTTTTTATTTAAACTATATAAAAGTTTTATTTATTTTAAATCCGTCGCAACGTACGGACACTTTGCTAGTTTTCTTATAAATAAAAAAGTCCGGCAATGTCTGGATTTCGAAAAAATAAGACTTTGCCAGCCACGGACCTGTCGTGCCTAGCCCAAGGCATCCCTCCAAACTTGGGGTGGTCTGAAACTAGGATTCACGGCGTCTCCTTCTCTCGATTCTTCATCGAAGCTCCAGCGACAGTAGCAAGGCAACCTCGCTATCTGCTCTACTATCATCGACCAAGGATCCATATACAACTTGACAGAATAGGAACACTCTGGCATAATTGTTATTGTTACTTTTCTTCTTCCGTTCCTTTTTTATCAACACGCTCTTCGATTCGGGGTTCTATAACAGTTGTGCAGCCCTTGCATCTGGCTAAGCAACTCTTTGCTTGCTCAATATTTCAATCTTTTATCAACTCACGACAAATATGTTATGGAGAGCAACAAAATTCATACCATGTGCATATGCCACTGCCTCCTCTGTTTCTCGCTAGCGCTTCATGCTGCGCGCGATCTGCTTCTAGTTCTAGTGCGTGGTTGCAAGAGAAGAAGAGGATTGTAAGGGAAGAAGAGCATGAGAGCTGCTTCATGTGTTCTGAGTTCTGACGCCCACACATGAGTCCAATGACCAATGAGAGTGTTCGGATGGGAAGAAGCGGATGGCTGATGTGGCGACATTAAAGAGACATGTGCTTCTTCTGAGTTTATGACGTGGTGGGCTCTGGGCTTCTTTTGCAAGGGATAGTGCTGGAGCTGGGTGGAATTTGGTCTCAACATACAGGCGTAGCAGCAGCACATGGGTGTGGTGTCGAAGGTAAATGACTTGTCAGTATACTTTTGTACATGGGCGTGGGTCTTTGTAAACTGCTACAGTAAATTTTTACACTAGCTTTAGGGGCGGTGACAATATGGACCGATGTTACAAATATCCTGTATTGCACGCAATGTCCCACCAAGTCTATATTGACGGTTGTCTTTGCTGCCACCACTACTTGTTTTTTGCTGCCGCCGCTATAGTGCCGTTTTGTGGTAGTGCTATCTATGGTTGTCAAATGCTGATGATGTTTTTTAGATACAGACAGTACAAATTTTAGCATAATCATCCAATTATATATTGTAGACGTGGCTCACGATACAAGATCTGCCCTAGGTCTCAAATAACATAGATGAGTAATCACAGACCCCGCCTAAGACCATATGGGAACACAACACAGACTGGGAACATTGAAACTATGTCAGACGGTGCGGACTGTACTTATCAGTGAATCCCGTCTGCGATAAGTTACGTTAGTAGCTTAGGGTCAGCAGCCCCAACCAGAGATTTGAGATGGCCCTAACTAAGGAATCCAGATGGCTTATATCCTGTCTGTGGAAGTCAGTTTTCTTCTCCTCCTGAGTTGGTACCCCATCATAGATGCGTTAGGACATACAGGGTGCTTTCCCATCTGTAATGGCTCTTGTGTCTCATCTGTGATTGTCAATTCTGTAGTAGAGGATCGGTTGGTAGGTTGCCTTTTTTTTCTTTGCTAATGCATATATACACTCGTCCGAATAGCCAACAATATCTTGCATGGAAGATCTGCTTATTAGCATAGAAATATTATTTCGCATAAAGTCATGATGATGCCAATGACAAGAGGAGGACATACTTTTCAATTCTGGAGAAATACGTACTCCCTATATTCTTAGATTGTTGTTTTTCTTGACTTTTTAAGTTATATTTGACCATTCATCTTTAATTAAAAAATAATAGTTTTAAAATATTTTTTATGATTTCTTTGTTCATCACTAGAGAAAATTTAAATAGAACTTATAATTTTACAAATTTAAATTATATTTTAAAAATAGAAATGAAGGGAGTCGATATTATTCTGCATATTTCACTAGTGTTCCTGATTAATACTTACAAACCAGTGAAGCTTAGCAGAGATAATGCAATGTAAATCTTACAAAGCACAAAAGCATACGGTAAAAGCCTGTATATAACACTCTTAAATTGGATCAAAAGCCTGTATACAAAGCATACGGTAAAAGCCTGTATACAAAGCACAAAAGCATACGGTAATTTTATGCATATAACACTCTTAAATTGGATCAAGTCGGGACAGGAAATGGAATCCTGTCTTCGAGGTGTTCCGACTTTCGGGCGGAGAATATAGAGACGGCGGTGGCCTGCCGTTGACGACTTGTAAGCACCCCTGACCCTCTCGACTTCGGCCCGCTTGCAGTCAGGTTGGCAGACAAGGCCCTGCTCAATGCCTGGACCTGGCCCTGCGTAGGTTGCCACTCGCTAGTTTCCTGAGCCACGTGGCATCATCCCACTATCATAAAACGGACCTTTAGTGGCAGTAGCCCAAAGGCCGTAACGACGCAGTCGAAAGTGGGCCGCCGCTATAGAGGTTAGGAGGCCCGTCACGAAGCAAACCGCCGGTGAAGAGCCCCTATAGCGGCGGTTGACAATGTCAACCGCCGCAATAAATGGCCGATATTTATAGTGGCAGTTGACAATGCCAATCACCGTTATTAAGGGCATAATAGTGACGGTTGACAATGCAGACCGCTGCTATAAAGTGTCAAGGCTATAAAAGCCGCGTTCGGACAGCTCCAGCTCCCACTCGAACAGTGGCGGTCCAAAAATTTTGGCAAATCACGAAAATCAAAGGGAGGAGGTTTTGAGTTTTTTTTTTTTGCAGGAATTTGCTCTCTGAGGTAAGGTGAACTCATCCCATAGATTTTTTTATGCTCTCATTTTGAAATCAAGTTGAATTTTGGGTTTTAAGTTTGTTAGGTTTTTATGAAATTTTAGCAAATGTTTGTTGATTTGGATGGTTATATTGGGTTGTATTTGAAATTTATGAAGGCAAACATCATCTATTTTCATCACTACACAAAACAATTACTATATCTAGCTTCTTTTATATCAATGAAAATCATGATCCAGTTTAGTTTTCAGAAGAGAGAGAAAGTAGTGTTAGGGCTATATTAATTTTTATTAATTCTTGATAAAAGTTATATTAATATATAAAATAATTTGATGTTTATTTCATTTTACCTTGCATAATTAATATTTCTCACTTTATGTAATATATATATATATATATATATATTGAAAAATAAATTAGCACTCCTATTTAGCAACACCGGTGTTAAATAGTTCACGGCGAAGCACCGCCCGTCTCCGACGACCCAGCCCATCCATAATAACCCACTACTATCCCGCAACCATAGTTTTATTACTCTAACCATAAAAACATGAATAAAAAATTATTGTTAACCATTCATCCTACGACAGCAACCATAGTTTTATTACCTGACCATAAAAATACTATTGAATAGAAAAGTATTGTTCGTGAACCGTCCATCCCACGACCATAACTTCATTATCCTGACCGAATAGAAAACTGCAGTATGCATAGACACAAGAAGAAAATTATTGTCATAACCATAAGAACACCACTCTGACCATAATTTTCAAACAATAAAATTTTATGGTCGGAAGAGGAGTTTTATTGTTCTGGCCATTCGTAAAATACTTATGGTCACACTGACCATAGTACTTACGGCCACCCGAGGAACACTGACAATTATGGTTGATGCAGCCAAATTTATAGTTTATGGTCACGAAAAAATACTTATGGTCAATACCAGAAAAATTATTGTCAATACAAAATGCAGAAAATCTATTGTCATCGAATTCCACTTCCTATGGTCCGGCAAGCCAGGCTTTATGGTCCTACAGGCCAAGCATTATGGTCGTCCTATATAAATGCTATTGGCAATCAATTTCTTGTTGCGTAAGTGCTAAGCCACACGGGAACACAAACATAATTTATGGTTATGGTCCACATCAGGTTTTATACTGGTCAAACTTAAAAATAAAGTTTAATGCCCATTAATAATTTTGAATGGAAAAAATATATTGTCATCTCCTAGGATACATAGACCGAATAACAATATGGATTGGAACCATAAAATAACTATCAGACATTATCTTTCTCCTTCCCATGGGACTCCAGCTCTTTTTTCCCCTGATCTAGTACCTGCATCGCAATAGTGTAGGAAACTATGTTCTTTGATGCTGCCCTGATAACATTCATCATTTTGTTCATCAACTTTATATCATTACTTTCAATGCACACCTGTTTGGATTCATCCGTTAGCCCAAATGCCTAAACATGGTTATAATTGTTCAGCAGTGTGGTCTGATCAAAGAAACCTACAGAAAAATCATTTCAAACATCAGATGAATCGATACTATAACTAACACGCTGTACCTGGGCATCACACCTTCTTGACTCCATTGATATCCAGCTATTTCCTAGTACCAAATGACGTGCAACATTCGTCATGGTGTTTATAGATATTTATAGAGGATGGCATGCAAGCCTGCTGGTTGCAATCCCATAATTATGGCAATATTAAATCAAATCAGGGCATATAATCCCTTCAAAGAGATCTGAACGGATTTATCCCATACATGGCCCCACCACTTTGGAGCCATATTACTAAAATTAATGGTATTGGTACACCCATGTAAAACTTTCTTAGATGTTTTATAATGGTTGGAAGAATTACACTTGTGAGCACTAGATGATAGATGTTTTCCCAGTTCTTAAATTATGGTTAGAATACTTCCTTGATTACGATGCAGAAAAAGAAATCATGCTGATAATTATGGTTGACGAAGCAAATTTTATAGCTTCATGGTCGGGAGACCAATACTTATGATCCACACTAGATATGTCTAGTATTGCGGTTTTATGGGTTAAGATGACAAAAAATATGGTCAAAACAAATTGCAGAAAATCTATGGTCGTGTGTCACCAAAGTGCACCTTATTTGATCATTGACCCGGCACGTGTGCAATCGGGGTGTGCAATCGGGGAGTGTGTATGGTCGTGTCAGCGAATTTCTTATATTTGTGGCTAGTCGTAAAATACTTAAGGTCACGCTGGCCATTATACTTACGGCCACCGGAGAAACACTAACAATTATGGTTGATGCAGCCAAATTTATAGTTTTATGGTCATGAAAAAAATACTTATGATCAAGTCAGGCTCTATGGTCATATAGGCCAGGCAATGGTCATGGGAGCCAATTTCAAACTTTTATGGTTGCGGAGTTATAAAACTATGGTTACAAGAACCATATTGACTTCTCACGAAACAATTATGGACGCGGGATGAGTTTTATGGTTGTGGCATGGATTCTTACGAAAACAATTATGGTCGCTGGGGGAGTTTTATGGTCGTGCCATGGATTCCCACGAAAACATTATGGTCGCGGGGAAGTTTTATGGTCGTGCATATGGGTCGCCGGAGCTTCGGCCAGGTCGTCACGCTAAATAGTATTTAACGCGCTGCACGTTAAATAGCAGATCCCTATATATATATATATATATATATATATGCAAAGGTTCATTGTTTTCTTCTGATCCTGCAGAGGTTCCATCTCTTTCTTCCACTTCAATGGCGACATGCAGTTGTTATGATCCTGGTCTACTAGTCTGCAAATATCACATGAGTCAGTTGCCCGATGATAATTAAGGATGTCACAATTAAGACTGAAGTTGGTGAACCATAAAAACTTTCATGGCATCTCATAGCAAGTAATAACAAAAAAAATTATGGCAACGTAATGTCATTTTTTCTGCTCACAAATAACGGGATCATAGCAAATAATGTAGTCTCTAAACATAAAACCTACTTTAGGCCACTAAATCATGATCATAAAACCTATGCTAATCCTAAAGTGAATTGTTTAGGAGAGTAAAATGAATTTTTCTCCAGTAAATAGTATTTTTAACATAATAATGACACGTTAATATTGTAATTTTTGACTTACATAAACATTCTAAGATGAAAGTGATGAATCATAAAAACCTTGACTCTTTGCTACTACATTAACATGATAGCAATATTATTACATGTGACAACAAAAACCTCAACTTTTTGCAACTAAATTAGCTTGATAGAAGTGACTATAAAAACCTTGACCACTTACTACCAAATTATAGCCTGATAGTAAATAGGAGTATTAGTTTTTGCATACTAATGATATGTTTTTATCTCAAATGGCACATACTTTTGGAGTATGTCATGGTGAACCATAAAAGCCTCGACTATTTGCTACTAGAGTAGCCTGAAAGTAAATATTAATTTTTGCATACTAACTATACGTTTTATCTCAAATGCTACGTACCTTTGGATTCTATGAACCTAAGAGGAAGCTGGTGAATCATTAAAGCCTCGACTATTTGCTACTAGAGTAGCCTGATAGCAAATATTTTTGAGTGAGACCATAATATTACGTAACCAAGTTCTTTAATCACAAATAACATAGTGCTTGAGCATAACGTAGTTTTGTGAGAGTAAAATCTCTGATCTATTTCTAATCTTAGTAATCATGTTTTATATTTACATCACCAGACAGATTGACAAATGTCAATACGGTTGCATCAAGTTGTCATAGTGGATTTCACTATAAGCCACTCATCACAATCTGATCACAGAATTGGTCCATTATTTATTTCATTATTGGTGTCATTACTGCAACAGAATGACAGTTGTCACTCTGAATGCAGTTCTAAAAAATCAAAACAAAACGAATAGTACATTTTGCTGTTTCATTTACTTTTTACTCACAACGAACGAAGTAAAGATATGGTTCACGTAAAAAGCACTCACGTTACCAGAGAGTCAATTCTATTAAAAGTTTATTTTTATGAAAAATAAGTAGAAATTAGCAAATTGGAAACATCTTGATTAATATCATTTGCCTGGTGCTTTGGAGCAACATTAACAATTTTATAGGCCTTTTTTCATCTGAATAGTAATAATAAAATTAGTGCACTTTTTGTTCCGAACTTACACTGTAACTTCATATTTAGAAAAATCACAAACAACAAAATCTTCAAAGTACTAGAATAAAGTGGCGCTCTGGAACATAGCTTATTTCAAGGTCCATGCACTACACTCTTGTAATCCATGAAAAACATTTAAGAATATAGAATTTTACACTGTAAGAGACTAGAGTCATGATATACAGTCATAAGTGAGATATACACCTGTAGCTTGTTAGCTTTCTTGTTTGTTCAATCAATATATTTAAGTATACAGTTCCAAAATACATACATATACAGTTTGGGAGCATAATCTCACTCCACCTACTGCACCTCAGATCAGGAAAAAAAAAGGGAAAAGAAATAATGAAGAAGCTAGATAGGATGAATATACTAATGCTAAAATGAAACTTCAAACATAGGTGCACCACTCAGTTGTTACCAAGATTTCAAGCTTTTCTCCACCGAGCAATAATAAAACGAGAAAAAAAAACTGCTACCCCTCCTGTTTGTAACAAAAGTCTCAATTTTTCAAGAATTTCAGGAGCCAACATCCTAAGTAATAATGCAATCAAAATTCACCAGAGGAATCTTGTGCAAATTTCTAAATAATTTTTAACACCATCTCAATAAAAGGAAAAAATGTGAGTGCAAATGGAAAAATATCACACGCATGTACAGAGCCCAAAAGCAAAACACCCAGCGTACCCTTCCTGGCCTCTCCTTGCCAGTAGCTGGTTAGACAAATACTGACTTTTGGAAGAGAAAAATGGCAACAAAAAAAAAGATGAAAAATCAGATCCACATGACTGCGGGTGGCGCATCATCAATGGAAGCATTACCTCCTTCCTTTCCTGTGCGGCGCGACCTGCATGGAAGAGGACAAACAAGAACTGCACCGGTTGCATGGTGAGCTTGTGTGGACCTGGCGCTGTGCATCCGGAGCAACTTGTGTGGACCTGGCGCTGTGCATCCGGAGCAAGTGGTCGTCTGGCCGAAGCTGACACCGTCGTGTGCATCTAGCAGCTTGTGGTTCCATGGGCTCGTACTTTTTGAGACGACATGCATTTGCCAGTCTTCCACACACCTCCCGAACTCATGTATCTGGCCATTCTTGCTGGACGAAGACAAGCAGGATATCTGGACAACGTGACCGCCGCTGGAGGGACGGAGAGAAGCTGCACGCGCTGGTGTAGATGAGGACTCCGTTGTGAGCCCCTCGATCGTGTAAACCACCCCGACCACCAAGGCCCTGCAAGCCGCTAGGGCGCCAATGTGATCACCGTCAGCCGTGGACGACGCGAACGCGTCCTTGCCGCCGTTGAGGGAAGTCGAATCCGCGCTGCATGCGATAGACGGCCATCGACATGGTGACATCGAAGAAGAGAACGATTGAATGATCTGCCAAAAAAATTGAGGATTGGGTCCAGAAAATAAAAGAGATGCGTCTCGATCGAGAACAATTACATCAATCGGACAAATCACCTCTCATTTTGTGCTTCCAATCACCGGCATCCTGTCAGCTAGATGACGTCTTCTGGAAACAAACCATGAACTCCTTAATCATTCCAGTTCTAGCGGAAGCCAAAAAAAATTGATCGCTAGAGTGTACCGTGGAAGGAGATTTCTAGCAACATTACCTCTGTTGACGATCGAAGGACGAACGCAACAAGCTGCCGCCACCGACGACAGGGTTCGAAGAAAAATGTTTGCCGCAGTCCGAAACCTTGAAGTGCGGCATGCTTTTTCCCCGAGATGGAATCAGGAAGAAATCACGTATAAATGGCATAAAATGATCAAGCTGCCTCCGAGGGCGAATAAATTCCCTAACAACAGGAGTCATTTAAAGGCATTAAAATAGAAATGTATCAATTAACATTTAATGTTGGTTTAATTAAATGTCTGGTTTTTTTTCATTTGATTTTTTAACGGTCTGGCTGGCTTGGATTGGGTGCGGTATGACGTGGCTGCTGATTAGGCTGGATGTGGAATATTATATATACCACATCCAGGGGGCAGCGCTAAATCACACCCAGGATATGATATATTATATCACTCTCCTGTGCCACGTAGACAGTAAAGGACGTCCCCTGGTGCTGCACTACCAGCTGGCCAAGATTAAACCCACCCGTTTTTCTTTAGCTGGTCCGGAACTCACCCGGTTTTTTCTCCACCGATGGAGCTGCTGGTTTCCCTGATTAATCACTCACAGATTGCGTCATGGATTTATTAGGACTGAATCCATTAAAATAATGGAAGGTGACTATGAGTACTACCCAACTTTCGTGAGAACAAAAAAAAAGATACGTTTGACCGCGGAAGGTTGGTATTTTGAGCATGTGATTAGCATAAATAATATAGGGTATTGCTTGATCGTAGAATCTGGTTAAATACGGACATCTGTAAGCATAAAAAACTACTCTTTTGAACCGAGAAGCTAGATTGTAATCTCAAATAACGTATGCACCTAGATTAGCCTAATAAGAAATATTATTGTGTATGATCATAAAAATCTATATTATTTGCTACTAGATTAATTATTAGCCTACAAGTAGTAAATATTAGTTTTCACATAATAGTGACACATTTTGATGGCAATTCCAGTTACTCTAGCAATTTATCAATCTTTGATGAAGCTTGTTAACCCTAAAAAACTCAACTATTTGCTAAGAGATTAGCCTGATAGCAATATTTTTTGTTTGTGATCAGAAAAACCTTCACTATTTACTACCATATTAGCCTGATAGCAAATATTGTTGTGTGTGACCATAAAACCCACTACCAAAGATTATAGCTTGATAGCAAACATTAGTTTCCACTTGTTAATGACATGTTTTTATCCCAAATTCAACCTTTGCAATCTGCCTCGTAGCAAATATTCTTGTGTGGGACCATAATATTATACAACTATGTGCCTTAATCACAAATAATATTGTGCTTGAACACAAAAAACAAAAATTGTACAAAGGGTCAAGTTTTGCAAAGAACCTATTTGTAATCTCACTAATCAAGTTTTATATTTACAGGGACAAACAATTATCTGTCGTATGACAAATATCAATATGGTTATGTCAAGTACTCATAGCAGAATTGGTCCATTTTTTATTGGAAACGGAGAAAGAGTACATTTTGTGATTTTGCTACAAGCCTTGCATCCAAATCTAGATCATAAAATTGGTCTATTTTTTATTTCAATATTCATATCGTTATTGCAACAAGAAGACTATTTTACACTCTGAATGCAGTTCTACAAAATCAAACCAATTTTTTTATGTGATAGTACATTTTGCTGTTTCATATACTTTTTACTCGAAAGACAACAAAATACAGATATGGTCCACCTAAAAAGCACTGACATTACATGACATGCAATTGCATCAAGAAAATAATTTTATAGAAAATAAGTAGAAACTGACAAATTTGAAATATATCCTGATTACATATGCCGTCCTGGCGCTTTACAGGGTTACAGTGACATAAAAAGTTTGTTTTGCTTGTCTGTGTAGACGGTTGGAAGCGCATCCAAGATCATCCAGTGATCATATGGCTACCTGCGTTTCATCAGTTTTGCCAAGAAAGAGGAAGGATTATTAAATTAGGAAAATAAAGGAGCCACGTATTGCTCGAGATAAATACATCAATCAATAAGGTGAGCAGATACGAAACTTGACCTCATGTCTGTGCAAGTAATATCAGCAGCAGCCTGAGTGTCCGTCTGAACATGGACAAAAAATGAATTTCGTACCTTGAAAGGGATGCCGCTACTAGGACCAAGATCGTCATCCAGGTTCGGAGGTGCAGATGCAGCCGGCTGCCCCGTCGAGACGTCGAAACAATTGCTGCGACAGTCCGAAGTCTAGAATTAGATCAACACACATGGAGACGGCAGTGATCGTTGTTTGACAAGGTGAGATACCGAAGTCGTTGTCGTCGTTTGACGGGAAACGACGCAGCTTCCGCGGGCAGGATTTGGTTGTCTGACGGGGGGTGAATCTCGCACCTCTCTTATGTGCTAGCAATCACCAGAAGCTTGGGATTATCCGACATCATTCTAGTAGACGATTGGCCTCGTCCATCTGAAAACAAACATGGACCCGTTATCGTTGGTCACTAATCATTCAAGTTTCATCGCAAGCAAAGAAAGAAATTGATAGCTGATTTGTAAAATGCTACCATATGGTTGCATGCGTACCATGAGTTGTAGGAACAAGACATCTGTTGAGGATTCTAGGATAAAGCAGACAACCTGCCGGCTGACACCACCGTCAAGAGGTTAAAAAAAAATGTCACCACACTGGAAGACCTGAATGCGCGGCATGCACTTTCGCCGTGGTGGAATAACTATTTATGAATCACTACAACAAAAACGGTTTATAGCGGCGGAGACAATTTTTCATTAGCGACGCACAAATCTTATCCCGCTGCTACAGTGCCAAAAAATACAATTTTCAGACTAACCGCCGCTAAAATAAATTAATAGCGGCGGGTCACTAAGTGGGCCACTGCTAAACATCTGTAGCGGCGACCCACATTGTCACCCGCCGCTACTTGTTGGCCCATCACTCATCCCAGCCCATCAGACCAATAAAAATATAAAAGAAGACAAACCCTAACATTCTACCTCACCCTCCAGCCGCCTCCTCCTACCTTCTCCTCTCCCCAGCTGCCACCGCCCTCCTCTCCCTTCTCTCTTCTCCTCCCTTCTCTTCTCTCCCGGGGCCACCGCGCCCCTCCCCCTCTCCGCAGCCACAACTGTCTCTCCTCCGGCTCCTCCGCGCCGCCCGCTCCTCCGGCCAGCCCGCGCCGCCCCTCCTTCATCGAGGCGCTGACGGATCCAGCGCGAGCTCCACCACGGGTGGCAGATCCGGTGGCGGGGCGCGCGGAGGAGGGCCGCCGTCTCCTCTCCTCCCCTCCGGATCTCCAGCGTGGTGGTGTCATGGGCCCTCTACACCGACGGATCCGGCGTGAGCTCCACCATGGGCGGCAGATATGGTGGCGGGGCGCACGGAGGAGGGCCGCCGTCTCCTCCCCTCCGGATCTTTAGCGCGGTGGTGTCATGGGCCCTCTACGCCGACGGATCCGGCGTGAGCTCCACCACGGGCGGCAGATCTGGTGGCGGGGCGCGCGGAGGAGGGCCGCCGTCTCCTCTCCTCCCCTCCGGATCTCTAGCTTGGTGGTGGCGTAGAAGATCCGGCCCGTGGACGGCGTCGACGTTGCGGGATCGGCTCCGACGATGGCAGCTTCATGCGGCGGCGCGGATCCACTCCTCGGGCAGGCGATGGGCGGGCGAAGGGTGGCGGATCCAGCCCCGAGGTGGGCGCGTGCTCATGTGGGCTGGCGGGCTCATGTGGGTGGGCGTTTTTTTTGTTTTTGGGGTTGATGCGTAGCGGCGGGTGAAGATGTCACCCGCCGCTACTATTATCTTTTTAGCTGCGGTCGATTCATGCTCGGATCGTCCATCGCTACAGTTTTTTATTTTTAGCTGTGATAATGTAGTGGTGGACCGGCTAACCCGCCGCTATAGTGGGTTTTGGCCCGCCGCTACAGGGCGTTTGTGTTGAAGTGAATGGAATCAAATGATTAGGCTGTCCATGGGCCAGTAAATTCCATAACAAGAGGAGTCATTCATGGGTATTCAAAAGGAAACACATTAATTAATCATTAATCCTGGATTATTTGCCGGTCTGGTTTTTTTTGTTGTTTTTTTAGAGGGCGTGCTGGCTGGTTTGGATCTGGGTATCGTGTGACGTGGCTGATCATTAGGCAGGGTGTGGAATATTATGTCATATATATATATATATATATAGTGATTGTTTAATTTTTTTATTATACATAATTAATTATTTAATTAAAAATATTTTTTTGGTTCTCGTTCAAGGTTGTTCGCAATGGATAGATCTTGGATGTACGAGGAACTAAGATCGGATCCAATATTTTTATGAGAAGTCTCTAAATTCATTGACTGGGGCACATCACATACTCGGCGCGAAGGGACGATTGATATACATTGTCCGTGCTATGATTGCAAGAATGAGAAGCTATGAAAGGATATAAAAGTAATCAAATCATACTTGGTGCGGAGGGGTTTAGTTGCAGGGTGCGCGACATGGACAAAATATGGTGAGAACAGTGTGGTTGATATGGAATTTGATGAGGCTATTGAAGTTAAAGTCGAGTCTGTGAATTCGCCTGGTGCAGCTGCAACAGAGTCACGTGGTGAAGCTGATTTTGATGTTGAGAAGTTGTTATGTCACATTGAGCCATATGTGTTGATCAATGCCGGTACAACTAAAGGGCTTGATAATTTTCATACTATAAAAAAGGCATCAAAGGACCCACTATATGAGGAATTTAAGGGATGTGAAAAAGAGTTCATTTTGTTGCGTACTATACTTGAGCTAATGAAGTTGAAGGCCATGCATGGCTGATCGGACCCTAGTTTTACAGATTTATTGGAACTTATTTCTGATGTGCTGCCGAAGCCCAAATTGTTGCCAAGGACCACATACCTTGCTAAGAAGCTGATTTCCTCACTTTCGTTGGGCATGAAAAAAATTCACACGTGTCCAAATCATTGCATATTGTATCGAAAGGAGCATCAGAACGTTGTGAGATGCTCAAGGTGCAAATGCAGTCATTACAAGAGGAACAACGATTATGATGTCAATTGTGGCGTGAAGAATATAAAAAAGGAGAGAAAGAAGAAAAGAAGTTATATCGTTGATGACAGTGATGATAATAAGGTTCATGCCTTAGTCATGTAGTACTTACCCGTGGTCGATCGCATCAGACACTTGTTCGCCAACCCTAGGGATGCGGTAATGATGACATGGCATGCACGCAAGGGGGACGATAAGCTCAGGCATCCCGTCAATGGAACACAGTGAAAAAAGTTGATGAGAATCATCGAGATTTCTCTAATGACGAAAGGAACCTACAGCTTGCATAGAGTACAGACGGGATGAACTCTTTCGGTCAAATGAGGAATCCACATAGCACTTGGCCAGTGATACTAGCAATATACAATATTTCACCATGGTTATGCCATAAGCATAAGTAACTACTGCTGACCACTCTTATATCTGGGCCCAAAGAACCTAAAAACGACGTAGACGTGTTCTTAGTACCATTGTTTGAAGACCTACAGAAACTATGGTTGGAGGGGGTCCGTATATGGGATGAGTATTGAAGAGAGTACTTCATGCTCAGAGCCATTATTTTTCACACGTCTAGTGATTCTCCGGCATTAAGGGCGCTATCAGGGCAGGTCAAAGAAAAGACGACATGTTTCGTATACATTGATGATACATCTCATGTGTACCTTCCAGCATCACAGAAGCTAGTGTATATGCGAAACCACCGATTCTTACCAGATGCCAACCGCCGCTACTATTCTAGCATAATAGCGACGGTTGACATCTTCAACCGTCGCTACAAAGGAGTCTGTAGCGGCGGTTTGTTTTGGTGACAGGCCACCCGCCGCTACAAATGTTTATTTGTAACTACGATTGCATAGCGGCGGGGTGGCCTGTCCGCTGCTACAGAGCTTTTTCTAACTGCCGCTACAGGCCTATTTTGCTATTGTGTCTGGCCATCGATATCGAGGCAGGCTTCTCGGAAAGATGGTGAGCCTGCCGCGTGTCGCATCCTTCCCTGCGCAGAGCACTGGTGGCTGGGGCTCGTGTGGGGACTTGATCTTGCCCGGCTACAACATCATTGGTGGGGCTCCATGAGCAGAAGGCGCTGCTTCATGCCGTGGTCAGTCCCTCAGACGTCAAATGGACAATGTTATACAATTTCAAACGGACAATGATCTGGCCTGAAGAAAAAAGGATTCCTTTCGAAGTGGCCGATATCAAGGTGGATCCTATTACCATTGAAGCACGCCTTTTCATTTCAATCCGTATACAACTGGTTCATGAAGATTACTTACCGGACCAACCACCTTCCTCAATGCAAAGCAAGATATTTAGTGTAGTGAATGTGCAGCAGAACACTCCAACCCTATACTGTACTTGTTCTGTTATAGAGAAAAAAAAATCAATTTTCTACCGACTCATCCTATATAATGTATTCTTGTTGGCGGAACAGAGGAGAAGAAATACCTGGGCATGGCAACAACCTGGTGGTAAGGATACAATAGGAGTAGGAGGCTAAAGGAATGTACAAATTAGATGGCCACAATATTCTCGTCCTCTTCCACTAAATTGTTGCTTTAGGTTGCTCTGTGGACAGATGCCACATACTCACATGTACAGTGGTCAGCTGCAGCCATCTAACAAGGGGAACAACAATTGAAATCAGATTATAAGGTGGCACGCAGTAGTGCCTTGGACAGCTGAGTTGGAGCTCAGTTGCCCGAGCCCGCGCTTTGGAGTTTGGATGCTACTACTCTCTGTAGAGCTGTGTTGGAGCGTCCCTATGGCGGATGGCCACAGCTGAAGTCTGAAGATGCAATGCATGTATCCATAGTGCGTGGTTGCAAGAGAAGAAGAGGATTGTAAGGTAAGAAGAGGATGAGAGCTGCTTCATGTGTTCTGAGTTCTGACGCCCAAACATGAGTCCAGAGCATGTGTTGACACATGAGTCCAATAAGAGCTTTTTTTTTTTCATGTTCTTTGCTTGCTTACTGATGCCATTCCAGTACCGCATGGAATGGCGGTATGTTCCATGTTGGTCCATAACGGCCAGTACCTGCTGAACTACCTGTACATACCGGTTAAGATTCAAAATAACATCTCATTTAAATGAGCATCATCGCCCCATTATTCCATTGAAAATGATCACTGTAACTAAATACTTGTCTATGACTTAAACATGAATATAATAAAAATTGTTTAAAATATATATGTTTTCTATAATTCTATTATCAATATTATTACATAAAGGTCATAAAGGTCAGAATGGTATGCCGGTACCAAGCAATGGATCAGTTATATTCCATTGGCCAAACCAGAATGGAATTGAAAAAGTTACCATATTTGTGATCTCATCTCAAAAGATATCAACATAGACTCTTGTTACGGTGGGTTATACTACTTAAAACCTTCATGTAGTATAAATCTAATCTAACCGTTTATTTACAAGGACGGTATTGTAATTGACTAACAAATCCAATTATTTACTGAGTCTGCCATCATAGGACACCATCATCTTGTCCAACCGGTATGACAAAAGAAATCGCAATAAGTAAGGTTGGCCACCGGCCCACCGCCGCCGCAGCCATAAGCGCGTATGCATGCCCACCACCACTGCCGCCGCCAGTTGCGCTCGCCTCACCGCCGCCGCCGCCACTAGCGCCTCCTGTCCCGTGATCTGATGCATCTCTGGTGAGGCCACGGCTGCCAGCGCTACCGAAAATGCATCTGGTATTCAATTTGAACTCAAACTCTAGAAAGATGCGCACTCAAGGTCCTATGACCACTGACCAGATCTACTGATAAAGAGATCAAAACTTAGCTGAGCATTGAAGATCAAAATTACTTTTTTTTAGATAATGGAAAAGTTCCGACCTTTTGCAACTTGCATATGGACAACAAGGACTCCGATTTACAGCATTAGGCGCTTACAAAGCGCGTTGAAAAAAAAGAAATGAAGCAAACTAAGAAAGAATTAATAACAAAGCCTATGCCGCATTGGCCACCCATGCATGGAGAAGACACTCACGGTGACCACTTCCAACGCCAGGCATGCTTTCATAATAACCTCCCTGTGGATATCCTTCTGCATATTCTCCAAAAGCAACACCAGTAAGTCGCTTTGAACACCACCTGCATCAATGAGATCATTGATTTTTTGTCAAACACTATATCATTCCTACAAAGCCAAATCGACCAGAAAATGGCTGCAACCCTAATGATGATCAATCTTTTTTCTTTCACTCCCTTCGAAATTAACCAATCCCCAAGGATGTGATTAGTATTAAGCAGTCTTTGTAAACCAGTAGCAATGATAAAAATCCGCCAAACATTTTGGGCGATATGACATTCAAAGAAGAGATGTTGAATAGACTCGTTAGAATTTCAAAAACAGCATTTTTGGGAGCCTTTCCATTTTTTTCGCCAAATTATCTTTGGTCAAGGTTACTCCTCTTGAAAGATTCCATAAGAAAATTTTGATCTTTAAAGGGAGCTTGATCTTCCATTGGTGTCTCAATCTGGACTTAGTTTGGAGCATCATAGCATATACATAGAGTGGACCGAGAATAGGCCACTTTCATGTAGATTCCATTTGAACCTATTCGGTTTGTCTCTAAGGAGCACGGTGCTAAGCTTAGAAACCATATTGTTCCATTCTACTAACTTTAAGTCAGTTATGGGTCTTGTAAAAGTGAGGTTAAGAGGGATAGACTGAAAGACATGGTGAACAATATCATTCTTCCATCTCGCCACGTTATACAAGTTTGCAAATTGTTCACTTAGAGGTATATTATCCATCCAAGTGTCTTTCTAGAATCTAATCTGGCTTCCATCCCTAATTTGAAATGAGCCCCATTTGAAAAACTCTTCCCTTACATTTAGTAACCCAACCTAGAAGTGAGAATCACTTGGTTTTCTTTGGATCTGTGTGAGAGGGGTGTTATGAAAGTATTTGTTTCTAAGCAATCTTTGCCACATTCCATCTTCATTGAACAGTCTAAAAAGCCATTTACTCAGATGACAAATATTTTTAGTGCGAAGATTAATCACCCCAAGCCCCCCTTGATCTTTTGGTTGACATAGTATTTCCCATTTAGCAAGGTGATATTTCTTTTTGTGTCCTTCCCCCTCCCAATAGAATTTGGAGTGGATTGTGTCTAATTTCTTCAGGACACCCTCTAGAATCTCAAAGATGGACATCATGAATAATGGCAGGTTGCTGAGCACGACATTAACAAGTATTAGCTGCCCCTAGCACACATAAGTTTTCCTTTGCACTTATTCAATTTCTTTTGAAATCCCTAGATCACATCATTTCATTCACTATTCCTGAGTCCCCTATGGATCATAAGAATACCTAGGTATTTGAATGGTAGTTTTCCAATGTTGCATCCGAAATAGTAGTATACTCGTCCTCAAAATCCTTTGCTTCTCCAAAACAAAAGAGTTCGCTTTTTTTGAAGTTGATTTTGAGGCCAAATAATTATTTGAAGACGCATAACAAAAGCTTCATATTATTAGCCTTTTGTATGTCATGATCCATAAAGATGATGGTGTCGTCAGCGTACTGTAGTATCGACAACCCATCATCAATAAGATCTGGTAGAACACCCTTTGTTTGGCCGTCAGTTTTAGCTCTCGTGATGAGTATTGCGAGCATATCTGCCACCAAATTAAACAATATAGGGGATAAAGGATCGCCCTGTCTGAGGCCTTTGTATGTCTAGAAGTAAGGTCCTATTTCATTATTGACTTTAACCCCCACATGACCACCAGAAACAAAGCTTTGGATCTAGTTGCACCAAGTATCGAAGAAGCCCTTCATACGCAAAGCTTGCTGAAGGATAGGCCATTTGACCTTATCATAAGACTTTTCAAAATCGAGCTTTAGAATAACTCCGTTTTTGTGTTTCCGGTGCAGTTCATGGAAAGATGCGCACTCAAAGTCCTATGACCACTGACCAGATCTACTGGTGTTGGCACCGGAATTTGGACCAGTCCCATTGGTCAGAGGCGGAGAGTTGAAGTTGGCCAAAGTCAGCGAAGCTCAACGGCCAAAAGGAATAAAGTGGGCCCAATAGGGTTATTTTATCTCTTTCTTTTTTAGTTTAGATTTTGTTTAGAAATAAATTAGGACGGATTGTTTAGGAGTCCTGACCGAGTCGGGTCAAAACCCCTTGCACGAGGCTATAAATATGTAATAGGATTTGTACATAAAGACAACACTTTTTTGTTAAATACAATTTGGCGCATCGCCAAACCTTTTCTCGATGACATCCTCGTCTCGCGTGGGCTGCATCGGCTCCGATCTAGACGAGAGACCTTGATTAGTCAACCTCGGTAATTCTATCGACTTCAACTAGTACTTTCTCATTGATTTAATATTCTAGTTGTTATCTTTAGAATTGCTAGTTATCCAGCAATTAGATCTTAATTACGTTTATACTATCAACTTTTGGTTGTAATACTGTCTCGGTTAGGTCCGATCTACTGTAATCTTTAGTAGGTTTTATGAGTTTGATTTAGATCTTATATTCGAGTCATCTTATTGATTTTACCCATTATTGGAGAGTTTTTAGTTCTATTAGGTTTGTTTAGGCACTATCTCTATTAAGTTCGATCTGCTCGAGCCAGTGAGGCTGCATTGATTCTGACCTCTCGCTGAGTCGATAGGATTAGGTACGATTTAATCATAGGTAGAGTCGATAGGGTTCTATCGGAACGTTTAGCCGACAAGTTATCACAGTTCGATCGACTTCTCAGTGTTTCACTCGTTTATCGATGTGTTAATAGAAGTCGATTGCCCCCTTTATTTAATAAGATTAGATCTATGATCTTGAGGCATATGTAGCGACGGGCAGAAAGGCACTATAGCAGCAGATCGGCCGACCCGTCGCTACACAAACGCAACTAAAAATAGAAGACTATAGCGGCGGTTGTCCTGAGAACGGAACAAACCGCCGCTATAGCTGAAATAGTAGCGGCGGGTGACATCTTCACTCGCTGCTACCCTTGGATCCGAAAAACATAAAAAAAGGCCCGCCTAGCCCGCGCCAGGCCCACTGTGGATCTGCGGTAGGTATCCTGCCCGCCGCCATCCGGCTGGATCTGCCGCCGAGCCACCGCGCCACCCGGGACCACCCCAGGCCCGCGCCGTGGGGATGTGCTCGCGGAAGACGCCCTGGGACCAGATCCGGCCACCCAGGGCCAGATCCCGGCATCTCGGAGCCGGATCTCCCGCCGCCAGCCGCTGCTCGTGGAGGAGGAGGCCCGCGCCATGGAGATGTGCTCGCGGAAGATGCCCTGGGACCAGATCCGGCCACACCGGGGCCAGATCCCGGCGTCTCAGTGCCGGATCTCCCGCCGCCAGCCGCCGCTCGTCGCCGCTTGTGGAGGAGGACTCGGATCTTCTCGGCGCCACTGCCGCTCATGGAGGAGGGAGGAGGCGAGGGGCGCCGCATCGCTGGAGGCCGTCGCCTCACCCGTCGTCGCCCCTGAAGGCCAGCGCAGCTCCGCCCGCCGCCGCCTCCGGAGGCCGGCGCAAAGAGAGAGGAGGGAGGATGCCAGCGCCGCCATGGAGTCCGAGCCGCGCCGCCTCGAGAGAGAGGAGGGAGGAGGCCAGGTCAGGGGAGGGAGGAGGCTAGCGTCGCCTCGAGAGAGAGGAGGGAGGTCGGGGGAGAGAGGCGCTCGGGGGAGGGAGGAGGCCAGGTCGGGGGAGAGAGGCGCTCGGGAGAGAGACAGAGAGAGCACTAACAGCGGCGTGAGGAGGGAGGGAGTGAGGGTGGTGGTTTAGGGTTTGAGAATTTATACAGGAGACAGGGTGGAGTGGGCCGTGGGTGAAAGTGGGCTTCAGCGGCGGTGCACGTTGTGGGCCGCCGCTATTGACTGTTTGTTGTGACGGGTGATATTTTGACCCGCCGCTACAAATATTTCTTCAATTATAGCGGCGGGTTTCTTTTGGATCGTAGCTACAGGAGTTTGGGTTGCGTCGCTACAGGTCGTTTTTGTTGTAGTGATATTTGGAGTACCAGCTACCAGATCTATCGACTTAGCACTACTAAAGGGTAGAGTTTTGTGCATGATTATTGTACTTCTATCAATTCTGGCCCATCGGCTTTCCTGCATCGACAGAGCGAGTTTTAGCGTGTTCATCATAAATGTATTGACTTTGCTCTATGGATTTAGTTCTTGTCAGCACTAGTTATGCAATATTTAATACTTGTTGATTGAATTGCCGATGAACCGATACAAATCAGCTGATTTGTTTATTTTAATAATATATTTTGTTGTTTATAGCCATCAGTTGGTTTTCACTAACAGTGATTATTGGCTTTCCTCATCGGCCTGTCCTGGGCCGGTGACCCGTGGAATTTAATTGTTTGTCTCTTTGTCGATTTGCAGGGAAAATCGACTGGCACGCTCTGGTTTCTTTTTGTTGAGCCTGCACTAGAGTTAAGCAAATCTCTTGGGTCACGCGTGTGATTTTCGCGTCAACACGCTTTTTCGCACGCCCGATGGAACCGAGAACTTCAAGACCTACAACATGGTTGAACTTGGAATGCCAAAAGATCCCAAGCTTCCCGAGAACCCTACACCAAAACATGATGTCGACGCGGATCTGAAGATGGAGAACATGATGCCTGTTGACAGGGATGATCTGAGCGATGAAACAAAGGCACAAATTGATCAGAAAATCACGGAGTATGAAAGCCTTTTGTTCAGCACATTTAGCAAAACTAGGCATGGCAAGATTATACAGAGGGGAAAATTACCCGTTGCTGCTTTGATTGATGAAGATGAAAGTGAGAAGTCACCTGCTGATAGACTAATGGAGGCGGTAGATGAGGCTACATTGAACATCATGATACATGCAGCTATACATCATGCATTGATTAATCAATCACCTGTATTGGTAAATACTTTGAGGGCTTTGATTATTCAGACAGTGGAGGGGTGTGTATATGATGATCCAACATGTGGACCGATGTATTTCCGTATGCAGGGGAATAATCCTCGGCCTGCAAATGAAGGACTTGAGCAACAGCCACCCAGTACTAGCATTGTAATTCCTTCAGCAAGCTCGGGGCCAGCACTAGAGAGTGCCACTCCACCCCCAAGGAATAACAGTGGTGCCGCTACAAGGAGATCACCTGGGTCTAGTCCTAGGATTATTTTATAGAAGACATCACCGCAGACACAACCGCAGTATTACAGGCAAGAGACTTCGGAGCCAAATGTGACATATGGTACAACACCAAATATAGAGCCGAACCTGTTCGGCATGCCGTCATCATCTGCATTGCCTGGGAGTTGGGAGGCCAGCACACTGTGGTCATTTTTGGTTCGCAGACAACCCCACAAGTGCCAGCGTCTGGTCCTGCATTGGCTACTCCAAAAACCAATGTTTTGATCGATGTCAGGGCAGTGAAGATTGCTGAGGTAATGAGAGATCAATTCGGGTTAAAGCCAAAGCAACAAACTTATATGTATCGACCCCCATATCCTCCTAGCTATGACTTGATCCCTATGCCCAGTCGATACAGGCCACCAGAATTTACTAAGTTTACTGGATAAGACAATACCACCACTGTTGAGCATATCAGCCGGTTCTCAATGCAATGCGGAGAAGCAGGAGCTACTGAAGCAATGAAGATCAGGCTATTTCCTCTATCATTATGTGGATTAACTTTCTCCTGGTTTGTGTCCTTGCCCCAAACTCTATTATAACTTGGGCCGATCTCAAATAGAAATTTCATAAATATTTTTTCACTAAGATCAGGGAAATGAGATTGTCAGATTTGATTGCTATGAGGCAGAAGGCTCGTGTGTCTATGCATGATTATGTGCAGAGGTTTAGGGAAGTGCGAAGTAAATGTTTTAGTCTACAGTTGATAGATAATCAGATGGCGGAGATTGTTTTTAATGGGTTAGTAGCGCCCCTAAGGGAAAAGTTTCCCTCGGCTGAGTTTGAGAGCTTGTCCCAACTGGTACAGAAGGTATCTATCCAGGAGAATCTGACTCGAGGGGCACGATCTAGGCCGATTCGGGTCAACTATAATGATTACAATTCTGAGTCTAGGGAGGAGACTGAAGAGGTCAATATGGCCGAGTGGACTAGGAATAAGAATATTATGTCGTGTCCTTGGGTGAAGCAGAACAAGCCAGAAGAAAAGTATGACTTGAATATCACCAAGGTCGATAAAATATTTGACATGCTGTTGTAGGAGAAGCACATTCAGTTGCCACCTAATCATTTGATCCCACCTGCTGAAGAATTGAAGAAGAGGTATTGCAAATGGCATACCTCGCCGTCCCATAATGCCAATGACTACAAAGTTTTCAGAAGACAGATACAGATGGCGATTGAACAAGGCAAGATAAAGTTTACTAAAGGTGCTATGAAGATCGATGGACATCCATTCCCTGCAAATGTTAACATGGCTGGTATCCACAATGTTGAAGCTTTTATTAGCCGATATCAGAAGAAAAGGGAAAGAGAATTAAAGGAATCACAGTTTGATCCACACTAGGAGTTTTCGTTTTTGAAATATTGCTGGGAGAATAACATGAAGCTGCCTTTGATCGATAATTGTCATGGTTGCAGTCGGTGTGTAGATCAGATGTACAGAGAGGCTCCAAAGTTCTATCAACAGAAAGATCGACAAAGCAACATCAAAGAGTCAATGAAAAGAAAAGTCGATGGGCAAGGCAGAGTGTAAGCTTTTGATCGACTTGGAGCAGGGAAGATTGAAGAAAAAGATAAGTTTGATAAAGAAGTCGATGAAGAGTTGCAGGAAGAACAATCACAAGAAGAGCAGTAGTGTCTATCTGGTCTATTTTCTAGGAGCGAGAAACGAAGAGTTCAGAGGATGCGATGCCGACAGATAAGGGCTGGTAGATATTATTATGATGAGGATGACGATCAGCCGCCTAAAAAGGTTTGGAGACCAAAGGTAAAATCACAAGTACAAGTACCCGGTGCTACAGTGGGCATGGTGATGATGCTTCCGCAAGAGTTCATGGCCTCAGAAGAGGAATTGTTTGCTGCTGATGATGAGGTGCCTCAGTTAGTATTTGATATCTAGCAAGCAGTATTTGATAAACCAGATGAAGTAAAATATCGGTACTTGAAGGCTTTATATTTAAAAGGGTTCATCAACGGGATGCCGATGGTGAAAATGATGGTTGATAGAGGTGCTACGGTCAATATCATGCCAATCACTACTGCCAGAAAGTTGAGTATGACCGATGATGAGTTAATCGATAGTAACATGATTTTGCGAGATTATGGTGGTCGTACTACAGCAGCCAAAAAAGTTTTGAATGTGGAACTCACAATTGGTAGTAAAACTTTGCCGGTTACTATCTTTGTTATTGAAGGAATGGTAGCCTACAGCCTTCTACTAGGTCATGACTGGATACATGCGAATTGTTGTGTACCATCTACAATGCACCAGTCTATGATCCAGTGGATCGGTGATCAAGTGGAAGTGGTTCTAGCCGATGAAACCATCTTTGTTACATCGGCCGATTTAGCGCCATGGCACGCAGATGATATGGAGTGTCTCTCTGGCAGGATTTGAGATGGAGACTATGTCAAGATTACTACTCAGGGTCTTGAGGTGGTGGACTAGTCAAATTCGAAGTTGTTTCTCTGACAGGCACCCCGATGGAATTTGCAGAAGATGGCAAGCTAGGAAAAGGGTTTATGTCGCCCGATGAATTGCAAGAAGTCGATATAGGAGATGATGACAAACCTAGGACGTCATTTATCAGTAAGAAATTAGATGACGATTTTAAAGTTGAATTAATAAAATTATTAAAGGAGTATCGGGATTGTTTTGCTTCGAATTGTTCTGAAATGCCCATCAAACCTGGATATCGACCATACAAGCAACCACCACGAAGGGTTGATCCCAAGATTTATGATGATGTCAAGACTGAGATTACTAGATTATATGATGCTAAATTTATTAGGCCTTGCCGATATACAGAGTAGGTGTCAAATATTGTGCCTGTTTCAAGAAGTGTGGAAAGTTGAAAGTTTGCATCGACTTTTGACCATTGAATAAAGCCACTCCCAAAGACGGTTACCCGATGCCGATAGCAAATCTTCTGGTTGATGCCGCAGCAGGACATAAGATCATTAGTTTTATGGATGGTAATGCTGGATATAATCAAATTTTTTATGGCAGAAGAAGACATACCAAAGACTGCTTTCAGGTGTCCAGGGGCTATTGGATTATATGAAGAACGCTGGAGCCACGTATCAGAGAGACATGAATTATATTTTCCATGATCTAATTGGCAAGTTAGTAGAAATTTATATTGATGATGTGGTGATTAAATCCAGACAAGTAGGAGATCATATAGCCGATTTGTGGGAAGTACTTTAAAGAACAAGAAAATATGGTTTAAAGATGAACCCAAAGAAGTGTGCTTTCAGTGTGTTGGCTGGTCAGTTTCTGGGATTTATTGTGCATGAACAAGGAATTGAAGTTGGTCCAAAGAGTATGAAGGCTATCAACGACATCGAGCCACCGACCAATAAGACAGAGCTTCAATCTTTGACCGGCAAAGTTAATTTCATTAGAAGATTTATTTCAAACTTATCTGATCACGCCTCCTGTGTTGGTGCCACTAAGAGAAGGGTTACCTTTTAAGTTATATATTGTTGCGGATAAGAAGTCTATCAGATCAACTTTGATTCAAGAACAAGATGGCAAAGAGAGAGTTGTGTTTTACTTAAGTCGAAGATTAATTGATGCCAAAACTAGGTATACTGAGATTGAAAAATTATGTTTATGTTTATATTTCTCATTTGTGAAGTTAAGGCATTATCTACTATCGATCGAGTGTGTGCTGGTATGCAAAGCCGATGTCATCAAGTATATGCTATCGGCTCCGATTCTAAAAGGCAGGATTGGAAAATGGATGCTGACATTAGCTGAATATGATCTAACTTATGAGTCTCCTAAAGCTATCAAGGGTCAGATTCTGGCTGATCTGGTGGTTGAACATTGTGGCTCGAGTATGTCGATGATAGAGCCGATACCATGGTTACTGTTTTTCGATGGTTCTGTATGCAAGAATGGATGTGGTATCAGGCTCGTCATCGTATCACCTCAGGGGGGGCAAGATTTGAGTTTGCATTTGCTGTGGAGGTATCAACTAACAATCAAGTTTAGTATAGAGCTGTTCTCAAAGGCCTGTAGATTTTGCGAGAAGATGAGGCTGACTTCGTTGAAATCATTGGTGATTCGTTGCTGGTACTCGGGCAATTAGCAGGAGATTTTGAATGTAGAGATAATATTCTGAGATTGTTTTATGTCGAGTGTCAGGATATGATACAATGCTTCAAGGCCGTGAGTTTCAAGCATGTCCTGAGGAAGCAAAACATGGAAGCAAATGATTTGGCACAGAAGGTGTCAGGCTATCAACTGAATACTAGTGGTACGATTGTGGAGATCACTGATGTCAATGAAACCAAGCAAGCTGATATCGATGAGATCAATGTCGATGGAGAAGATTGGAGGACCAAGATAGTGCAGTACCTCAAAAATCCAGCGCAGCGCACTCCTCGTAAAATCAGATACATGGCATTGAGGTATGTTTTATTAGAAGAAAAGCTTTATTATCAGACGATTGATGGTGTATTATTAAGATGTTTAAATCAAGAAGAAGCCAAGGTGGTTATGTGTGAAATTCATGAAGGCATCTGTGGTACACATCAATCGCCCATAAAATGAGATGGTTGTTGAAAAGGGTTGGGTATTATTGGCCAAATATGCTAGAAGATTGCTTCAAGTATTATAGAGGGTGTCAAGATTGCCAGAATTTTGGAGCAATTCAGAGAGCGCCGGCATCGGCCATGAATCCGATCATTAAGTCGTGGCCGTTTAGAGGATGGGGTGTGGATATGATTGGCCAAATTTATCCAGCATCAAGCAAAGGTCACAAGTATATTCTGACGGCAACAGATTATTTCACAAAATGGTTTGAAGCAGTACTAATGAAGAATGTGACATCTCATGATGTGATCAATTTTGTTTAGGAGCATATTATTTATAGGTTTGGTGTGCCGCGGACTATTACTACTGACCAGGGTTTTATGTTTACTTTGGAAGAGTTTCAAAGCTTTGCTGATAGTATGGGAATCAAATTGTTGAATTCTTCGCCTTGTTATGCTAAAGCCAATGGTCAAGCAGAAGCATCTAATAAGAGTTTGATTAAGCTTATCAAGAGGAAGATTGACCAGCAACCAAGGAAGTGGCATACAACATTGGCTGAGTCGTTATGGGCCTACATGATGACATGTCATGGTTCTATAAAGGTAACACCATATCAGCTAGTTTATGGGCATCAAGCGGTTTTGCCATGGGAAAAGAATTTGGGATCAAGAAGAGTAGAGTTGCAAGATCAACTATCAGTCGATGAATATCAACATATGATGTATGATGAGTTAGAAGATGTCGTGCAACATCAGATGGGGGCTTTAGAAAAGATTCAAGAAAACAAGGCTCGTGTATCCAAGTTTCACAATAAAAAGGTGGTGCCTAAAAGTTTTTCAGAAGGAGATCTTGTCTGGAAGTTGATTATGCCCATCGGCTCCAAAGATAGTCGATTTGGAAAGTGGTCTCCAACATGGGAGGGACTGTTGACGGCTGTTAAGTACCATTTTCAACCGTCAACTATACTCAAATAAAGGAGAATTTGGCATTTCATACACGCATGCTTTAGCACAATAATATAGTTCCACTTGTACTTGGAGAACTTTGTGCATGCAGGAGGAAATGTGAAGGAAACACCTCAAAAGGCAAGAAAACACACTTTCGACTAATCAGAGAGCGCCACATGGACGTCACACGGATTGAAGGGCCCATTTGCAGCACTTAACCGACGTAACTCCCTGTAATACCGCGCAAACCAACGTCAGGGCCCACAGGACAGCCACCTGGAGAAAGCACAGGCCAGGAGGGGCCACCCCCAGGTCGGCCGACCTGGTCAGGTCGGCCGACCCGGCCGGGCGCCCTCTCCGCCTGGGCTTCCACGTGTTGGCTCCTCCGCGACTCCTGATGACGGTTTGAGATGCCTTCCGTGGCGGTTACTCTCCCTTGCCGACCTATTGAGGCTATAAATAGGAGGGTGTGCCTTCACACTCAACACACACCACAAGAAGCATTTCTCTCTTGCTAGTAGTAGTTCTCGGAGTTTTAGTGGAGTTAGGCCGAGTCTAGAGCTCTCTAGTCCCAAGTCTTCACTTGGAATTGGTATGGCTCTTGTATCTTTTCCCTTTTGTAAGACTTTGCTCTTATCAATATATATCTATTTTCTATATAGTTGTGCTTGGGTCATGAGTTTCTTGTTTGATTTTGTGATCCATATATGTGATAGTATAGTCTACTTGTGTGATAGTAGTTTATATTTATTATACTACTATTGTCATGCTAGTTATGTACCGTCACTATAGTCTAGTTTATATGTTATAGTCTCGATGCTTAGTTTTAGCTGATAAAGTATAGCATGGGTTTGGTGATCGTATTCGTACGATAGCTCTGCCTCGTTAATAGTAATCGCGGAGGGGCAGAGTGCTCTTTGGTCATGCAAGTATGGTACTTGGGTGACTGATTTGCATCAATTATTCGTTAGTCTACTGGTTCGTTGAGGTAGGCGGCAGGTGGTGACAGCCCTGTCCGTCCTTTGAAATCCTCCCCGCTAGGCTAGTGCGTAGGCTCTTGGCGGAAGTCGCCTGTGGATGCAGGGGTAAGTCCGTGCCTGAAGTGCTATACTATTGACTGCTGAACCTGAGTGTGGGTTTGTATGTATTCTACTTAGGCTATGCAACTGTATAGTAATGTATAGTAGGAGTAGCTTAGCCTAGTCTTTCCTCCACTAGACTTTATTTATTTAGTAGGAATCTTCTGTGTGTGTCACACTACCCGGTTATTATCATGTACCCGCCTGTCTTGGTTAGATATCCTTGCTAATTGTTAACATGATCTTATATGTTAGTAACGCTTCTTGATCATAACCTTCCTTTGGGATAAACAAATACGATACCCTGAATACTTCCGGGTGAAATGCTACAGCGGTATTCTCCGTGCGCTTGCGGATTTTACCTACTTGACTCTGGGACATATTAGTGAACCGTTTCTGGCCCCGTGCCGGGAATGATTTATTAATATGGCTTAGCAAAAGTCAACAAGCATTTCTGGCGCCGTTGCCGGGGAAGGCGTATGATCTAAGAAAAATTACTAATGTATATAGTAGTGTTGCAATTATTAAGGCTATCTCCTAGGCAGGCTAACCTTGCTTTGTTTTCTGCATTTTGTATGAAAACAGGGTAGTGTATGACTGGTTTCGACTTGCCGACAAACTTCACTGAAGATCCTGAGTCACTCCTGAGAAGGACACGAGCTAGGCTCACCCCTCCTCGTAAGGAGATTCGGCCAATCGAACCTGTCATTCCCGCACCATCAAGCTCTGAGCAAATGGCTGACAAGACCCTCCGCGAGTTCTCCGCTCCCTCCACTGCCAACATCCCTACGGGACCAGCTGGCAATGTGGGGGGATGCGAACTTCGAGATCAAGACCGGTCTCATCACTATGGTGCAGGCTAGCCCATTCTGTGGGAAAGCCAATGAGGACGCTAGTGCTCATCTCCAGCAATTCCTGGAGATTTGCAACACGTTCAAAAAGAAGGACAGCCTCATCACATTCATGAAGAACTTCCTTGAGAAGGAAAAAGTTGCACAGCAACAACTGATGAAGGCAAGGAGGCAAAGGTCACACATTAAGCAACAGCCTCCGAAGTCCACAAGGCAGCAACCTCCGAGGTCTGCAAAGAAACAGGCTGTGAAGCCTGCAAAACCGCAGCCTCCGAAGCCCGAGAAGCCACCGACCACAACAAAGACCAAGAAGATGTGGCAAATGAAACAAGAAGCATCATCCGTGTCTTCATCTCCGGGACCGGACAACGCTTCATCGAGCTGAACGCTGGAGAAAAGTCCCGCTCGTCGGACTTTGAAAGGTGAGTCCTCGCCGGGAGGTTAAACCGGTAGTTATCCATATTTGCTCTTTTAATTGCATATTTGCTTTCCACCACATTTTGATTTTTTCCCGACCACTGCATTTCTGCATTCTTGAATTTTTCCAGCCACCTTGGAATTTTTCAAAACTCATTTGCATTTCTGAAAATTTAGAAAATAGGTTTTTGGGCTTTCCATTTTGAAAAGATTTTTTGTCGAGCTTTTTGAGCAAAAAGGCAGCAGGGGACAAATCCCCTAGCCGTTGGGGAACACATAGGAAAAAGGGGGCTGCCAGGAGGCCCACCTGCCAGGTCGGCCGACCTGGTGGGGTCGGCCGACCCCCTGGCTCCACCTTTTCCTGTGCTCCTTTCTCCCAACGGCTATATGGCCGTTGCTCTGTACCTTTCTAACGGCCATCTTGCTTCCTTGGCTATAAAACCGCCCAGGAGGAGGAGTTTCACCATTCCAAGCTCATCTTTCACTCCCCTCCTTTGCTCACTTGTTGCTCTCCCAAAATTTCGTGTTCTTCAACTTTACTACAGCCCCAAAAACCCAAAAAAATATTTCCCCTCTGTTTTAGTGCATTTGCCAGTTGTTGTGAGAAGAAAACCAATTTCGGAGAAGCTCGGGTTTGTCATTTTCACTAACGCTCACCCGAACACTTGTTCGATCTTGTTTTTGTTCTTGTCTTGTGTTTGTTCTTGTGTGCAGCCATGTTCAACCGAATGAATCAAGTTGCCGGAATCAAGCGGAGGAAAAGCACTCGTGCAAGCACGAGCCAAGCATCCTCCGTCGAGCTCACACCAAGTCCGGGGCATGGTGACCCCGAAGCTGAAATTCCGGAGGAAAGGCCGGCCTTGCTCATCACCGAGGAGCATCTCGACATCAAGGACGACCGCGAGGGCCAAGCCATCGCGCTCATGAGAGAACGGCCATTCGCCCACACCCGACGCTTCGATCCGGACTTCCTCGAGAAAATAGGTATGAGAGAAGAATTTGCCTCTATTTTTCGCACTATGGGTTGGCTAAATTTCGTAGAAGTAGATGAGCCGGGTTCTCGTTTGCTTACTATGTAGTTTTTATGCACCCTTAGAAAGTATGATGAAGGCATTTCTTTTCGCTTGTTTGGGCAAGAGCGCTTGGTCACATGGGGTGATCTTCATGCTATGCTAGGTCTAAATCCTAAATGTAGGCTAGACTTAGATAAAGCGCTAAAGGGGTTCCATAAAGAAAGTTTTTGGAAAAAGATTTCCGGAAACGAGTGGGGTCCCAAGCCTAGAACAAGTGCCATCCATAATCCTACACTTAGATTTATGCATGTGTGGTTGGCTATGACCTTGTTTCCTCGAGGTGACATTAGGGTTGTCCGGCAAGATGAATTAAAAATACTTTATGCCATGGTTAAGAAAATTAGGGTGTCACCCGCGGAATGCATGATTGATCAATGGTTAGACAATATAAAGTTGACAGGACCAATTGAGTGCACCTCTTTAGTTACTCGCATTGCGCAGAAGTGTGGTCTGCTTGAGAATGTTCATGTTGAATATTTGACGGTAGATAGAGAATTTCTAGGCGAGGACTATTTTGTGCAAGGACATACTTTGAAACATGGTCCAAATAATGCCTTGATCTATCACTTTCCCGGGTATACAAATGAATTCCCGTTACCTAACCCGGGTCTTCGTTTGTATCACTGTCGGGCACTAACCCTCCCACTTGAGCCAGTGGGAGAAGTTCGCAGGCATAGTGTTTCAGGGCGACCGACACGTTCCCGTAGGCATATGGAGCCTACACCGGAGTTTCACACTCCGACCGGAGATCCGGTATGGGAGCAGCCCCCGCCACAGGACGAGGCGGGTGCATCAACATGGCTGGCCGGAGCATGGGAATCTCAGTACGATTACCCCATGCAGACGTCATCAAGTTCAAGCGGACCGCCATCCTTTGCCACTCGGTCATTCTCATCCCGTGGGTTCCGTGAACTCAACTATGGGATGTCCGAGTTGACAAGGAGGGTGGACGACATTGATTTGCGCACCGAGAGCATGCAACAAACTCTCACGCAACATGTCGCCGACACCCAGCAATGGCAGAATTTCAGTGACAACCAATTCCGCCAGCTGAACGCGATGATGGCTCAGAATCAGAACAATTGGGATGCCTTCTTCCGCTCCCAAGGCTACGACCCGAACCAGCAGATATGAGCAAGAACAAGCTTGGGGGAGGACCTCCCTTCTCACGGTAACTTGTATCTTTCCCCTTTTCTTTATTTCTTGCATTTGCTAAATCTGAAAATCCATAAAAATTTGCAAAATATAAAAAGAACAAAAATATTTCCCTTTTTCATGCGCGGTATGAATGTGTATAATTTTCCTATGTTGAGATGATGAATAGTTGCTCTGTCCTTTATTCCTCTCTAATGCTAGTTTACAACTTAGTACTCTCTCAAGAGTTAGGTTTGTTGGTAAATCTTGCCTTGAACTTGAATCTTGTGGGTAGCATATGCATTCTCTAGTTCTAAGTTGTTGAGAGGTATGATATGATAGATAGGGCTGCTATGATCTTGCTCAACGTAAATCTTGAATTCCGGAGTTTTATTTTTCAAAATGACAAATTGATAAGTTCCTCAATGATGAAATTCCCACCACAGCCATATGTAGTGTTTACATTTGAAAACCTTTACACATATGCTGCTTGTTTCACATTGAGCTTAGTCAAAATTGTTGTGACCCTAGTAGAACTCTTTTCATGCTTTCTTGATCAAGATCATATACACACATCCACCGCCATGAGCTATCCTTCTAAATCAAGAAGATAGCATCCACCATATCCACCATATCCACCGTGAGCTATTCTTCTACACCGGAAGAAAGCCACTATCCATCCCTCCATCCAAAGAAACACTCCATATATCCATTGCAAAATTCCTCTCTAAAAGTATTCATTGCAAACTAGGACTATGGCTATGCAAAAAAAAAAAAAGAAAAGAAAGAAAAAAAATGCTCAAAAAAGAGAGCAAGCAAAAGATAGCCATAGCCTAGAAACTCCAAAAGAGAGAAGGAAAATTCAAAAAGGAGTTATTTCTTCCCATCCACCATTCCTCCGTTCTCCCACACACTTGCACATCTTGATCAAGATTGTTTGAATTGATGTTTTTCTTCGATCCGGTCTTTTGACATAGCAATATTATGTGAACATGAGTGCTTCATATATCCCTACCTTGAGCTCCACATAAAGCCTTATTTAGAAGTAGGTGATTATAGGCAACACTTTGCCTTGGTGAGGAATCATACACATATTGAGTGATCCGAGAGAATCATTTGAGGAACTTGGTTTTTATTTTCAAAATCTTTTGAAAACCTCCGAGATAACATAGCGGAATCTAGAGCAAGTGATTGGTGCCCTGCAATTGTTCTATCTCTCAACCGCCCAAGACAATGAGGTATAAAAGCCCCATGGATCGAGGTAAATGGGTAAGTTATGTGCCAATATATTTAATTCTAGGAAGAGTACTTTGTTGTGCGCATAGTATTATTGAGGAGTAGGACATTGTAGCAACTCCTGATCAACAACTTAAGTTTATCTTTGCTTCGGGACGAGCAAAGGGTAAGCTTGGGGGAGTTTGTTGACGGCTGTTAAGTACCATTTTCAACCGTCAACTATACTCAAATAAAGGAGAATTTGGCATTTCATACACGCATGCTTTAGCACAATAATATAGTTCCACTTGTACTTGGAGAACTTTGTGCATGCAGGAGGAAATGTGAAGGAAACACCTCAAAAGGCAAGAAAACACACTTTCGACCAATCAGAGAGCGCCACATGGACGTCACACGGATTGAAGGGCCCATTTGCAGCACTTAACCGACGTAACTCCCTGTAATACCGCGCAAACCAACGTCAGGGCCCACAGGACAGCCACCTGGAGAAAGCACAGGCCAGGAGGGGCCACCCCCAGGTCGGCCGACCTGGTCAGGTCGGCCGACCCGGTCGGGCGCCCTCTCCGCCTGGGCTTCCACGTGTTGGCTCCTCCGCGACTCCTGATAACGGTTTGAGATGCCTTCCGTGGCGGTTACTCTCCCTTGCCGACCTATTGAGGCTATAAATAGGAGGGTGTGCCTTCACACTCAACACACACCACAAGAAGCATTTCTCTCTTGCTAGTAGTAGTTCTCGGAGTTTTAGTGGAGTTAGGCCGAGTCTAGAGCTCTCTAGTCCCAAGTCTTCACTTGGAATTGGTATGGCTCTTGTATCTTTTCCCTTTTGTAAGACTTTGCTCTTATCAATATATATCTATTTTCTATATAGTTGTGCTTGGGTCATGAGTTTCTTGTTTGATTTTGTGATCCATATATGTGATAGTATAGTCTACTTGTGTGATAGTAGTTTATATTTATTATACTACTATTGTCATGCTAGTTATGTACCGTCACTATAGTCTAGTTTATATGTTATAGTCTCGATGCTTAGTTTTAGCTGATAAAGTATAGCATGGGTTTGGTGATCGTATTCGTACGATAGCTCTGCCTCGTTAATAGTAATCGCGGAGGGGCAGAGTGCTCTTTGGTCATGCAAGTATGGTACTTGGGTGACTGATTTGCATCAATTATTCGTTAGTCTACTGGTTCGTTGAGGTAGGCGGCAGGTGGTGACAGCCCTGTCCGTCCTTTGAAATCCTCCCCGCTAGGCTAGTGCGTAGGCTCTTGGCGGAAGTCGCCTGTGGATGCAGGGGTAAGTCCGTGCCTGAAGTGCTATACTATTGACTGCTGAACCTGAGTGTGGGTCTGTATGTATTCTACTTAGGCTATGCAACTGTATAGTAATGTATAGTAGGAGTAGCTTAGCCTAGTCTTTCCTCCACTAGACTTTATTTATTTAGTAGGAATCTTCTGTGTGTGTCACACTACCCGGTTATTATCATGTACCCGCCTGTCTTGGTTAGATATCCTTGCTAATTGTTAACATGATCTTATATGTTAGTAACGCTTCTTGATCATAACCTTCCTTTGGGATAAACAAATACGATACCCTGAATACTTCCGGGTGAAATGCTACAGCGGTATTCTCCGTGCGCTTGCGGATTTTACCTACTTGACTCTGGGACATATTAGTGAACCGTTTCTGGCCCCGTGCCGGGAATGATTTATTAATATGGCTTAGCAAAAGTCAACAGGGACCATTTAAAGTGAGCCGATGTGCACCGGGCAATGCATATTTTTTACAAGGATTGGATGGAGAAGAGTTTGGGAGAGCAATTAATGGGAAATATTTGAAGAAATATCATCCGAGTGTTTGGATTGGCGCATGATCTTGAGTGATTGGTCACAGCCGATATGAAGAATATCGTCCGTAGCAGAAAAATAAAGGAGAAAATAAGTCACAACCGATGTTTATACATCGTCTTCAGATGGCCGATATCAGGGATATCGCCCTAAGCTCAAAAAATATTACAGAACTAAATATTGTTTGCAGATTTACAAGATAACTCATATCTAATGACTACTCCTTTGGACAATAGAAGTCGATGAGGTCGATTGCCTTCATACGAAGCTCATCTACTTGGGTGATGATGTAGGCATCTTCTTTGATTGACCCAGGTATAGTGGATGCAGTGTCCCATAGGCTGCTTGCTTGTTCATAAGCCGATGTCACGATATTCTCTTGCGCCAAGATTTCTTGTGGTACTCTGGCAAGGGATATTTTTGCATCAGCTATCTCTTTGTTATTTGCCTCCAAAGCCGCCAGGATTGCTTCTCGTTCCCTCCGCAAATCTTCGAGTTTTGCTTCAAGATCAATAGGCTTTGAGAAAAGAGCGACATATTTATTCTTGTCATCCTCTGCTTTCTTATTGGCTGCCTCTGCTCGAGTCTTGTGTTCCAATCGGCGCTCGACTCGAGTTTGGGCTTGAAGCACCTGGATTTGGTGAAATTCAATAAAGGCCACTGGTTGCAGCACCAAGAAAAGGCCAAGTGGCAGCATGTCCTTGATTTCCAAGTAGCATTGCCTGATGGGAGTTGCATTCAGCACGAGTCATTCGTTGGGGATCCCGTCTAATCGTTGATGAACCTGCTGGAGTGTGGCTTTAATTTCTAGAGGCAGATAGACCGAAGATGTGCGCCTGGAGATTTGAGCCTGGGAAAAAGAATGTTAGAGTGAAGGATAGTAAAGAAATGAGTTGATTTGAAAAACGGTTATGCTTACTATTGTCTCTGGAACAGAAGCAGATCTTGGAGCATCGGTTGACACAGTGTCAATGGGGATTTGAGATTGAATGACCGATGACAAGATTGCTTGAGGAGTTCAATGAGTTAAGGTATGAAACAATTGCATGTTAAAAAAGTCGAAGATTCTACCTGTGGATCTACCCAAGGGACAATGGCCCAAGTCGACGAGACTGCAGTGGTGGAGATAGTTTCTTCGGCTTCTCTCTTAGAACTGACCACGTCGACATTCTCAGAGTCGATGGAGGCGGTGTGCACCGAAAGATCTGATAAAGTAGCGCTGCTGGATCGGCTCCCAGAGCTCGGTATAATTTCCTAAGAGAGAGCCAGAAAGGTAAGCTACATTTTGTGAGAGGAGGGAAAGTTTAAGGTCAAAGAATGTTCTTACCATGCCCAGTGAAGATGAAGGTTGTTTCATCGGCTCAGGAGAGTGCACTGGTTCTGTTGTTAATAACTCAGTGTCTTGAGCCAATGTAATCATTGTTGATGGGGTGATTGAAGTCGATGGTGATGTCTGAGAGACAAAAGACTCATTAAGTTGAGAGTAAATAAAGACCATACAAATACAAGGTTGTTACCTGTACAGCATGGGCCAGCCCAGTGACGACTTCTTTAGCTACTTCTGGGAGTACAACCGAAGTCAATGAAGCTGCAGGAGTCGATGATGGGATCTGAAAGTTGTGTGAAGTTAGCAAGAAGAAGCAAGAAGCAGAATATATCCGAGTACAGTACCTGTGCGGTATTAATAGGCTCAGTGGCGACTTCTTGGGCCACTTCTTAGGGAACGGTCGAAGTCCATGAAACAAGCTGATGATCGAAAGATTTAAGATTTTCAGGTGTGAATATGCTGGAATTAAAGGGTATTAAGGTTATTTCCTGGGCTACTGGGGCGGGTTCTACTGGAGTCGATTCGGCTGCCATGAGTCTGGCATTTTTTGCTATTCTGCCGGGGTCGATTGAGTTTCAGTGTTGGCTTTCCTCTTTGTTGACTTCTTCCTCATGGCTTTGCGAGTTATCTTCATCAGGCCTCGACTGCTGAGAAGTTGAGCAGGAGTTGGAGCATCACAGCCAATGTTGGGATTGTTGGCCGTTCGACAAGATACGATCGGCTTCTCGCTGTTGCTCACAGTTGGAGGAATTATGGCCGGGTCCTGTGTCAAGAAGAAATTAATTATGAAAGTCGATGAAAGTATAATTCAAATTGATATCAAATGAAAAGAGACTTACTGTGTCCACGATGTCGACGAGATGGTCAGTCATTTGGTTGCAGAAAAGGTGTTTCTTCCATTCTTTTTACCAGGACTTGAACAATGTAGAGATGGAGGGCAGCAGTTGAATATCGGCCGGGTTGCCCATCGGGATCTTTGAGGCCATGTCATAGATCTTCTTGTATTCAAGAGGACTTTTGAGTGCTTGTCTAATACTAAGACGACCGAAAAAGAAGGAACCGATGGGAAGCCAACCAAAGCCGAGTTGATAGGAAATGGTGTAGGGTTATAAAACTCGTATGAACGAGTTCTAAGTTGTCCGCCAGGGAAGTCGACGGGCAAGATGCCAGGTCTAATGCAAGCTTCAAAGATGAGGGTTGATTCTCTGTCCTATAGAGGATTGTCTGGGCCAAAGATGGAAGGGTTTTCAAACTCCAGATCTCCATAGGGGAACCATATCCGTTTATCTGCTTGGATGCCGTTGTAGAAGAGGGTGAAATAAATGTTGATGTCTTCTCTAGACATCCGAAATCCAGGAATTACCATGGCAGCCTCACCCAAAGATGTGCAATGATGCATTGGGATTTCCTCACCCTCTGCCACATCTGTCGATAGGAATGAGTTTTCTGAAAAGGGGTCCAACTTCATGGCCTGAGAATAGTAGACATTGAGCCACAACTGTATGAACCACCATGGACCCCCCACTTGAATGGTTTGGTTGGTCTGGACGCTGACGGCGGTGCGGTGTAAGAGATGGTACACAGAGCCCAAGAGAAACCTACCCAGAGGAAATTTGTTGCCATCAGCCAAGATATCAGCTACGCCCAAGAAGTTGGCAGTGAGCATACAGGATGAGCCACAGAAGATGAGATGTTCAAGCCAAAGATTTAAAAATGCGGATAGCTCTCAGTTGGAGACTGATCCGGTCTTCTAGTGAGTAGCGATATATTTAGGCCCGCTATTTGACCACTTGGTGTCAAACTTGCGTTGTTTATGGTTTTTTTTGATGAGGAAGGGATTGTAATACTGGTCAACATTTAAACCAAGAAGCATCACCACATCCATAAGGGAGGGTGCCATAGGACCTTGATGGAATAAAAAAGCATTCAGAGCATTAGACCAAAAATAAGAGGCTGCCGCCAGTATCGGTTCATTTTTAGCCATATCAACTAGTGAAAGTGGCAGTGCTATGTAAATTTGGGCATCTAGAAGAGTGGCGGCACGAGCAGTAGTGACCCTATGATACCAATTTCTCCAGCCCGGGATTGATGATGGCCATGATCCGAAAACAGTTTTCCAGGGTTCAGGGGTGGCTAGGATTGATTTGAAGGGGATCCGGTTGGTTTCACAGTTGATAAGTTCCGTGGGGTCAAAATCATTGTAGGTGCCTAGATAAAAATGATTTTGATCAACACCGGAGGGGATGCAGATCTGATTCTCGAGTTCCTAGTACGAGTGAACGATAAAACTACAGTAAGTATGGCATGAGAAGAAGATGCAAGAGATTACTGCTAGTTCATAATAGCTACAGTGAGTATGAGTCTATGAACAACAACCAAGCATATGCCAAGGTGAATCTGAAAATGAGATCTAAAAGCAGAAGGAAGCGGGAGAAAGGTTTACCTCAGGAACATTCTCGGGGTTGCCATTAGCAGAAGGGTGGTTGAAGTTGTCAGCACTCGTCGGTGCTTGAGTCCCGAGTTGCCTGAGATAGAGGGGATGCGCTAGCGAAACAGAGGAGAGAGAAGAAGGTGAAAAGGCTCAAGCTTGGGTAAAAATGAAAGAAGGAAGAAGATGCCTTTATCAGGATGAGACACCTGTAGGTGCGGTAAAGACGCGCAATAAACGAGGAGATAAAATCCGGCGCACAAAGATTTCGTACCCTAGACTCGGGGGGCATATGTTGGCACCGGAATTTGGACCGGTCCCAATGGTCGGAGGCGGAGAGTTGAAATCGGCCAAAGTCAGCGAAGCTCAACGGCCGAAAGGAATAAAGTGGGCCCGATAGGGTTATTTTATATCTTTCTTTTTTTAGTTTAGATTTTGTTTAGAAATAAATTAGGATGGATCGTTTAGCAGTCCTGACCGAGTCGGGTCAAAACCCCTTGCACGGGGCTATAAATATGTAATAGGATTTGTACATATAGACATCACTTTTTTGTTAAATACAATTCGACACATCGCCAAACCTTTTCTCGACGACATCCTCGTCTCGCATGGGCTGCATTGGCTCCAATCTCGGCGAGAGACTTGGATTAGTCAACTTCAGTAATTCTATCGACTTCAACTAGTACTTTCTCATTGATTTAATATTCTAGTTGTTATCTTTAGAATTGCGTTTATACTATCAACTTTTGGTTGCAATACTGTCTCGGTTAGGTCTGATCTATTGTAATCTTTAGTAGGTTTTATGAGTTTGATTTAGATCTGTTATTTAAGTCATCTTATTGATTTTACCCATTATTGGAGAGTTTTTAGTTTTATTAGCTTTGTTTGGTACTGTCTCGATTAAGTTCGATCTGCTCGAGCCAATGAGGTTGCATCGATTCTGACCTCTCGCTGAGTCAATAGGATTAGGTATGATTCGATCATAGGTAGAGTCGATAGGGTTCTGTCGGGACGTTTAGCCGATAAGTTATCATGGTTCGATCGACTTCTTAGTGTTTCACTCGTTTATCGATGTGTTAATAGGAGTTGATTGCCCCCTTTATTTAATAAGATTAGATCTGTGATCTTGAGGCATATTTTCAATACCAGCTACCAGAGCTATCGACTTAACACTAATGAAGAGTAGAGTTATGTGCATGATTACTGTACTTCTGTCGATTCTGGCCCATCGGCTTTCCTGCATCGACAGAGCGAGTTTTAGCGTATTTGTCATAAATCTATCGACGTTGCTCTATCAATTTAGTTCTTGTCGGCACTACTTATGCAATATTTAATACTTGTTCATTGAATTGCCGATGAGCTGATTGTAACAGAACCGCCTTACCATGGAGACGACTCCGTTCTAGTATCTTTCTCGGATGACGACACGCGCTGTGACGCCTAATAGTACAACACATGACAGAAATAATATAGTTACAATAGGAACATAGATAGAGTACAGAGTTTTACATAAATCCGAATTTAAGCTACAAATCAGAGTTTGAAAGTACAAAAGCGGAATAGTTCGATAGTAGATAAAATCATTCGATGAAAAGCTTAAGATATAATCGTTCTCTCCGATGATACATAGAAGTAGATCTGGTCTTGATAAGTGTCATGCCCATAACACTATACCGGCAAGCAACAAGGTGCAGCTCTTATGGACTGCAAGGTTCACACTCGACGTTCCAAAAGTCGGGAAACTAGACACCCTGATCATCATAAAACCACAAAGAGCTACGCCCTGAGCAATTAATACTCAGCAAGACTGACCCATCAAAATGGCTATCTATAGCCGACTCCTAGACATTCAAAGGCTAAGGGTAGGGTTTATATTACCAAAAAGCCAGCCTATGAGTAGATCCGTATTTTTTTTTCAAGTTTTAGCATCAAGTTAAGTCGTCATGCAAAATAATAAATTTAGTTTGCACTATAGCTAGAACAATCATGGTTGCAATACAAATGTTAATAATTCCAAACAGCAATATTGAACCCATTCATCTTATTAAGCTTCCAACTACATTCCGGAGCAGCGATCAAGTGGTACTCATTACTGTGAGGGGCAGCGACTCGAATCGATTTACATCCTGTAGGAGAAACCTGCTTGCACGATCCATACACGCTTCATGGAAGCCGCATGGAGCAACCTTTCGCATACGGTATCACAAGGTCTTCTAGGTCCAGACTCCTCTGAGAAGGATCCCCCAACACGATGGGTCCCGTATCGCCATCCGTGGGTGCATTCCTCCCTCCTCTCTTTCCTAGTTCCGCCAACAAGAGAGAAGGTAATCTTCCGACTAGGCAATAGTCGTAGCTACGTCAGTTTACTAGGCTCATAATTCCAGCATGTAAACAGTACGTTCAAACTTGATCCCATGGGCCGGACACGATGCATAGCCTTAGGTGACTCGGACGGGGCTTCCTCCTTGAAGACAAGTTGTCCTTCCCTTTCCACCTAATTGCCCGTCCAGTCTTCACTTGTTATCCCATTCCATCTTTCTTTCATCTGACATCATTTCCAAGTGATAATATTTCCTGATCTATGAGTGGTCTCCATACCACTCGACGAATGATCATCCTAAATTAAGCTAAGCAAATACCGTCCTAAGGCTATTATTTGTTAAAGGGGACCTACTGCTATACTATTTTTCAAGCAACTCCTATAAACTTAATGCACAAACAAGCCTACATCCCTAATTAGTGATAAAATAAAAATGTAAAACTGGTGGGATGCACCGGGGCTTGCCTTGGTCCTGCTCCTGGTTAGCTGAAGCACCACCTGGTCCTTCTGGCTTCTGCGCCTGTCCTGCCTCCACGTGGTTCACTTCGTGATCTATATGATGTAAATGATGATGATTAAGAGAGAAGGTTCATGGTACTTCCTCAACAAATACGTTAATGTAGAAATGTGATATGTAGAAGTGAAGAGTTGTATGTGTACTTGTGATCGAGTAATATCAAGAGTGTGTTGAGCATGTTATCGTGCGAGAGTAAGCATAAATTGGATAAACCCGAAATTGCACTACCGAGTAATTAGAAAATATTAATTTTACAAGACAATTAAATGACTTAGCATGATTTAGTTGTTATTTACTCATGAGTTATTTACTGTAAATAGAACATACCATGAGTGGTTCTTATGTCAAGTTTCAATTATACACATAGCTTGCTTGATTTTTAATAATTAAACAATGGACAAGGGAAATTAATTATTTTAACATGGTTCTATTTGTCAATAGTGCATGAGTGATTTACTGTAAATGGAGAATGCCAGGAGTGAATTATATGCCAAATTTCACTTACATGCAATGAGCCATTAATTTTAAATAATTAGAACAATGCAAAAGGTTAAATAATTAATTATGACTAAAATACAAAGAATCAGAACTTGTGCTTTTACAGGAAAGTGCAATATGTCAACACATGATTATTCACCAAGTTTCATGAATTTACTGGTCACCTAGAATTCTTTATGATTTTATTAGTGTTTTAGCTAATCAATTTAGTGCTGGTAATACTCACACGCAGAGGGATTTAGTATTTTTCTTAAATAGTACATGCCTAGAGGAAGAGGATTTTAGTTGCTTGAAAATTCCTAATAATCAATTAGTTATGCATTTTGTAAGAATTGCTGGACCAATCAGAATCGGCCACACAGGTGCTTGCAGGGTCACAGCCACAGCAGACCCGGCCAGATCAGCGCAGGCACGAGCAGCGCTCGACCATGGCGGCGAGGAGCTCACCGGAGGTGGCCTAACACGCTGGTGGAGGTCCCGTCAAAAAACATCAAATCCGTGATGCACAAGCAGTGATTCGAGGAGTCGTTTCTTGGAGGAGTTAGATAACTCCCTTGCGCATGTTTTGGTGGCGGGGATTCGACTGGGATGTGGCGGAATGCCCGGGCAATAAGGTCTAAGCGGCGGCGGGGAGAGCTCGAGCTCAGCCGAGAGAGAGAACGTGTGTGAGAGAGAGAGCGCAAGTGGGGAGGGGATCAAAACGGTGGTCAGGACTCCGGTTTTTGGAGCCCGGTTTCGGACCAGGGGAGCGCTTGCCGGTGGGCAACGGCCACGTGGCAACGTAGGAAGATAGAGAGGAGACTGACATGTGGGTCCCGCGAAGTCTTTCTTTTTTGTTAGTTTTCAAAACTGCGCTGTTTTGCTAATTTCCTATCTTTAAAAATATTGAACCCCAGACAAATCTAAAAATCTGAGCATGTTCACAGTGATATGCTCTAATTTATAAAAATACTAGTACTGGGCACATTACATTCAAATTTGAATAAGAAATTTTTAAAGAGTGGTAGTTTTTAACCAATTGAACATTTATTTGGGGCACTAAATCAAGGTATAAAATTTTAAGAAAATTCTCAAATTTCTATTTTGACATCCGCTATAACATATATTTTTATTAGGCCTAAGTTATGTTGAGAAATTTGGACTTGTAGTTTAAATGACATTCTAATTTACTTGAATTCAATTCAAATTTAATCATTTTTCAGTTTAACTTTACCCTAAGCTCTATTCCTGGTGGAGATAACTCTAGTATGGTGGTAGGGATGTTACACCGATACAAAATCAGCCAATTAGTTTATTTTAATAATATCTTTTGCTGTTTATAGCCATCGGTTCGTTTTTACTAACAGTGATTATCGGCTTTCTTCATCGGCCTGTCCTGGACCGGTGACCCGTGAAATTTAACCGTTTATCTCTTTGTCGATTTGCAGGGAAAATCGACTGGCACGTCCCGCTTTCTTTGTGTTGAGCCCGCACTAGAGTTAAGCAAATCTCTCGGGTCACGCGTGTGATTTTCGCATCAACAACTGGTAAAGAGATCAAAACTTAGCTGAGCATTGAAGATCAAGCAATGATTCTGTTCGTGGTTATCAGTGTTGCTCATATTTGACATATAACCATATTTATGGTGTCAAAATTACTGAAGAGTTACATCTGGTGCTCTTTAGTTTTTCAGGGGATGTAAAACATGTAACACTCAGATTGGAAGAATTAGTACTATTTCCTGGGTCATGCTCGTCTACCTTTTCACATGTGCTTAGGCAAGTGATATATTTACCTATAGAGTAAAATCCATTGGCGGTCCTTAAACTTGTTTCGGGGTGTCATCTAGCTCTCTAAACTCTCAATATGCATATCTGGATCCTTGAACTTGTTAAAGTGTGTCATCTAGGTTCAAAGTACCAAAAATACCTCTTTGTCTTCTTTTATGCATGGCTTCCCCTCCTATTTTTCTATAATTATACCATGTTGTGTTAAAAATAAAAGTGCATTAGAATAAATCATGATAGCATAGTTAATTTAGAAAAAAATACTCCTTGTATGCTAACATGCCTTCTTTTATTCATGGCTTTCTCTCTTATTATACCATGTTGCGGTAAAAAATAAAAATTTATTAGAATGAATTGTGATAGCAGAGTTAATTTAGGGAGAGAAAGTTTAAGAAAAATCATGCTAGTTTATCACCCCAACTAATAAATCAGAGCAGTATTTTCAGTACTTTGGACCTAGATGACACACTTTAACAAGTTCAGGTATCAAAATATATATTTTAAGAGTTTGAAGACCTAGATAACACCGTAATACAAGTTTAAGGACCGCTGGTACATTTTACTCAAGACCAAGGTGTGCCAGCAGACAACATTGGATGATTTCATGGTCGACGCGCCCAGCCCGAGGAACCGATTCATGGAGCTCATGACGAGCCACGCAATGTGCGGGTTGTGCCCAGCCCTAAAGAGCCCCAGGCATGGAGCTCGGCCGGCCACCTGCTCATTGCGACCAGCCCGAGGAACCGGTCTATGGACTTCGCCAGCCACGGACCTGTCGTGCCTAGCCCAAGGCATCATTCCAATCATCTCACGGTATTTCAGGGCCCATATCGAGAGCATAACCATTATAGCAAGCACACACTGCCATGCCCAATCGCCTATGCTTCCCCGTCACTTCTCACAATGGTCTATTGTAATGTGAACTGAACTTATATAAGACATAGAGGACGACACAATAACAACGAGTGATAACTAATCACTATACCACGGTTGAATTTTACCGACTCATAATAACCACTAATTGTCAGTCGCTTAACATCACCCATAGATGGTTGGTCGCTAATTCTAGGTACACCGATGCTCTGTGGGTCGGTAAATGTCGTTGCAATTACCGGTACACCGATGCTAGGTGTCCGATCGGGTCGACTGAGAAATTATTTGGCAGTGGCAAAAGCACCAGAACTTGTCAAGTGTAATGGGTCTTTTGGTAAAATAATCTAAAATAAGCACATCTTTAGTAGATTATTAGATTATCATAATCTAGCCTCTGGATTAATAAATCTGGCCTTATAATTTGTCTTGTTTCTTTGTTTTTTTAGATTATTTGATCTTGATTAAATAATCTGGATACGAATAAGCTAAAACAAACAGACCCTAATTGCATGAAGTGCATGTACCGTGAGTGTGTCATGACTCATGAAACAAAAATTTGGTATATTGAAGTCCGACACGCCGTGAAGAGCACCGTGTGGCGGCTCTTCACCATACGTAGACTTTTGGAAAATGGCCTCATTTAGAGTGTTGGTGTAAGAAAAATTAAGGAAAAACAAAGAACAAAATCCGAATCACGTATACTGCAATGACACGTGTTAATGTTAGTGTTAGGCACGAACGAAATCCTAGCATGTGCATACAAAAGACTTGTTGTACAAATCCTAGGTCACGTTTACCAAAAACAAAAACAACTGATAGATCCCGGAGCCGTCGAGCCGAGAGCTCCCGCCGCGCATAGACACAACATGATGCATGCAAAATCTTAACAACTTTAGAAGAAAATCTGACTATAATCAAGTACTTTCCAAAAAGCAAATAAACTAACATGACCTATTACCATCTAGGAGGTAGATCACGATCTCTAGTTAAAATAGATGAAATCTGCGACAGAGTAGAACCTATAAATTTTCCAAAGAGTTAAACATGCGGCAAGCGTCCACATATGTTTGCTCCACCAGGATTTTCATCCCGAGATGCAAGCGAAGTGTACAATTTGATCCCTTGAAAAAAAAAAGAAGTATACAATTTGATATAGGTGTCATTTTACACAAAGCAGAACAACGTAGTCTCTTTAACCGAGGGTGCTTGTGAAGTTCAGAGTTTCTTGCTGTTCTGATTTTTACCTCCATTTTCCAATATTTGCCACCTGTAAGGTAGATGAAAATTCTAAAGACAATATTGTTCCTCTCATAATTGGTGATGGATGGCAGTTCTCCGGCCTATTTATTGTCAAACCAAAATAAAAAAAAATATCAAAGAATCGTCTTGCATGCAGCCCGCACACGGCCACTTCGGTTTCCACCATCCGTATGTACCTGAACATCGGCGACGCCACGCACTGCTGCGCTTGTAACGTCGACGCCCTCGCCGCCCAAAACGCCTAGCACATGTCAAAAAGAACCTGGCCGGTACCTGCGCTGCCATGCTCCGTGAGGCCTTCGACTGGGTGAGTCGGTGGCATCGATGACGCACGGTCTCGCTGCCTCGCCATGCTCGTGAATGAGACGAATGCCGCCGTGGGGGGACATGAGGAAACAGCTAGCCGTTGTTCATGAAGGAAAAGACGAGGCAGAGAGGAGGTCGTCGTCAACGTTGTCGACACCCTGGAAACGACGGTCAAGTTCAAGAAAGCTGCCAACGGTGAGGAGAACGCCGAGGCGGCCGTCCTATCGCCATGACCATGAGCACAATAAACGTGCACGTGCCGCAAGAGACACACACTAAGAGCATCTCCAGTAGTGGCATGTAAATTGAAGCCCACAAACTCTATTTGCAGGCTGGCCTGTAAATTATGGGCCTCCTAAAAATGTTGCAATCTCCAGTGGCAAAAACAGCCTAGGCCCCTATTATTTTCCTGACAGGTGGGACCAGTATGTCAGCGACTTAGCCATTCTCTTCGTCTCATCTTCCACCTCTCGATCTCCCTTGCCGCTGCACCCCGCCCTGCTGCTGCTCTGGCGCTGTTGTACCCTGCCCTGCTCCTGCTTCCCTGCTACCGCACCCCGGCCTGCTCCTGCTCCGATGCCGCCGCACCCCGCCCTGGTTGCACAAGATTCGGCACCGGAGCTGGCAGCGGACGGCAGCAGGTGGGCTGGTGAGAGGCTAGGGGGGGGGGGGGAGGAGGCAGAGGATGGCGTGCCGGGCAGAGCAGGGGTGACGCGTGGCGGAGTAGTAGGGACGACATGCTGTCGGGCGGTACCAGGAGAAGAAATGGGGGAGGGGAGGGGAGGCGTGACTGCGCGGGGGAGAAGAGGCGAGGGGGGAGGGCGGCGGCCAGCTGCTGGCGAGTGGGGTGACGGGCGGGGCGAAGGGCGGGGAGGCAGAGCAGAGAAGAGGCGGTGGCACAGGGGAGAAGAGGCGTGGTGGAGGCGGGGCGGCAGCCGGCGGCAAGGGGAAGGGAGGTGGCGTGTTGGCCGAACGCAGGGGAAAGGTAGGCGGCGCACCGGCCAGCGGCGGTGGGAGCGAGGCGGGCAGGCGGCGTGCCCGACAACGGCCTTGGGAGGGAGGCGGCGTTGGTGTGCGAGAGGGAGGAGCGAGAAAGGAAAGAAAAGAGAGGAAAAAGAGAAAGAAAAAAAAAACATGGGGCCCACTTTAGGAGGGGTATAGGAGGCTCTAAAACTTGGGGTTGGGTGGAGGCAATTTGCATGCCCATACAAAATGCATGCCCATATGAGGGCCCTGCTGGAGCAAATTTTTTTGCTTGGCATGTAAAATTTGAGATAGGTGCTTGGATGCATGCCACTACTGGAGTTGCTCTAAGGTCGCAAAACGAGATGCACGCTAAGGTCGCCGCCTCACTGCCTCAGGATCTGACCGGCGAGCTCATCAAGGTTCCAATGCGGCAGTGGAGCACCATGAAGTGAAGGCACGGGGAGCTAAAGGTGTGCCTGCAACCGCCGTTGAATTCAGCTCAGAAAGAACCTGCTCTGATCAATGTACGTCTCTGCTGACTGAAACATGGCGGATGCCCTCATATGACATAAGTGGGGTCATATGTTCTGTTTGGTGCCCCTGAAACTGCGATGCCTCAGATCCCAAGAATTTGTATGAGATGGAGCCAACTATGGCTTAACAAAATAAAAGACAGCACAACTGATCTCATTTAGTCATTTATACGTACTTCTAGTGGCCCCTGTGTTCCCAGGGCTGCTACTGCTACCACTTACAAGTTCTTTCCTTCGGGGCTCCAGCTTGAGTACTCTACATTCCATTCAGAACAAACTAGCACATATGCTTTTGAAACTAGTGATTCGTTCTCTGACACTTTCCAATCCCATAGAGTCGTCATCCACGAGTCACAGTGGTTTCTGTTTCAAGTCCCATCTGGTGAGCACAACCATACCCTTATAGCAACCACACGCAATAGGGCGTCAAGTATCATGTGGATTCTTATGCTTGTGTTCCCACATCACCTCTCACAATGATCTATTATAATGTGCACTAAACTTATATAAGACACAGAGAATGGCATAATAATGCAAATGAATGCTTTTTGTCTGCATATTAATGAGGTAAAAGATGCTGTGGAAAGAGAGCAATGACTCTGGAGGAGTCATCCGGTGGAGACCGGACTGTCAAGTCTCCACCGGGTAGTGACCGGACTGTCCGGTCAGTATGTCCAGAGAGTTGTTTCGTAGAGCAACAGCTAGTTTGAGATTGGAAGCCCATATAAACTCGTTGTTGGGGTCTTGGAGACTGCCTTTGGCCATTGGGATTGCTGGGAGCACCGGTTGAGAGCCAAAGGGCCAAGAGAGGAGCACTAGGAGAAGATATTAGATATCTTGAGAGTGCTAGTAAGAGTAACTTGAGCATTTATCCACATCTAGGGCTAGGGTGTCCTTGAGGGTGTGATCTAGACTGTTACTTTTGGTCTATGATGAGACCTAGACCGGTTAGGTGTCGGTGATCAACCCTATCGTGATTGGTTGTGAAGGCCGTCATACGTTTGTACATGGTTTGAGACCGCCGTTGAAAGGGGCATCGCTAGTGAGTGTCCGTGTCGGCTCCGGGAGTCTGGCACATTCTCGAGAAAGGCGAGCTTATGCCTTGGTGGCAGCGGTGACGCGACCGTGTCTTCACTCTGGGAGTGATTGCGGGCTTGTGTGCGAGAACTCCACTTGATGGCGGGAGGGACCGGTACTCTGGCGGGAGTGGTCAAATGAGGAGTAGGGGAAGGCGCCATCCTTTCGAGACCTCGGGTAAAAATCATAAGCCATCTCTTACTCTAATCCTTACTTTGATGCTTTTACCTTTCGCATTTACATACCGTACTATTCATGCTTATGTGCTTATCTTGCTCTAGTTAATTATCTTGTAGAATTACGTGAATAGGCTTCTGTACTTGGTTGTTGTGCTTAGCTTTCAGCTGATCACTAGCATATATAGGAGTTGCTTTGGCTTTATTGATCACCCTAGTATGTATTGTGCTATTCATGCTTGTGTGCTTATCTTGTACTTGATGATCTAGTAGCTTTGCATGAGTAGGCTCCGTGTGTTTTAGATTATTAGCTTGCATAGGAGTTGCTTTGTCTCGTGTGTGATCCACTAGTATGCTTAGGTTGTCTTTTCTTTTATAGGGTTATCTTGTTAGTGTACTCACCACTAGAATTATGTAGGAGTTGTTTTGAGTGGTCGGTTTTAGGAATTGGCGAATTAGGTACATATTATTAGTTCCCGATTCACCCCACCCCCTCTCGGTCACTCGATCCTTTAAAACTTTAACGGCGGGCCAAGAAGTGACCCACTTCTACCCATGAAAATAAATAATAAAAAAAGTTCAGATGCCGCCACCAGCCCGGTCGGATCTATCGCCGTCACCGACGGACGAGATCCAGGCCCAGTGCCATCGTCGAATACGCCCCACCATGTTGTCGCCGTATCCACCCCACCTCATTGTTTGGCGCTGTAGAGGATGTAGGCCAGTCGTTTTTGGATCCGCCCCACCTCGCCAATGGCGATCGGAGTGGACGGGGCGGCTGGATCCGTCGGTTGTGCCGCTACCGATCGAAGAGAAGAGTAGGTCGGATCCACTACCGCGAGGAGAGGGAGAGGAGGGGGGCACCTCCTGTGAGGTGAGGAGGGGCCCATACCAGCGCCACCTCCCAGATTTGCCACCATGAGGAGAGGGAGCTATCAGGAGAGGGAGCTGCCCCGCACGCCATCGAAAGAGGGAGCGCCAGAGGGGGCCCAACCTGGATCCGTCGGCCATGTTAGGGTGAGAAGGGAGGAGCTCGCCCAGAGGGTAAGGAGAGAAGGGAGGAGGTGGTCACAGGGGCTGAGTAGAGAGAAGGGAGGAGGAAAATGTGGTTAAGGTTTGGGACGACTAGATTTTTATAGGGCTCAGATCAGTTGGCCAAAGAAAAAAAAGAATTGGGCCTCATATTTTTTTATATCGGAGGCCCATGTTATCAACCGCCTCTAAAAGTTGATTTTTAGAGGTGGATCATAATGTGATCTGGCACTATAAATAGTCTCTATTTTTAGAGGTGGACCATATTGTGAATTGTCGCTAAAAATCGATTTTTAGAAGCGGTTGACAACATGGACCGCTGCTAAAAATCATTTAACCACTGTAGCGGCGGGTTTCTTTATACCCGCCTCTACGACATTTTGGATGCCAGCACTATAGTGCACTTTTTATGTAGTGCAAGTAACGTAACAAGTGAAGTTGATGCAACCCTGACACAATAGTTAAGTTTAATATTTAGGGTGTGTTTGGTTGGGTTGTGGCTGTGAGAAAAAGCTAGTATGGGATGTGGTTGTGAAAAAAGCTATTATGAGATATCAGCTATGAGAAAAGTCAGAAGATGTTTGATTAACTAGATGTGACTTTTATAATAAGAACTGTCAATAGACCCCACATATTATTTGTACTATTCACCACTCAGTTATTTCCTTCTCTCACCGATGAGTGGACCCTGCTTGCCAGCTCCTTCTTCTTCATTACATCTCTCTCTCTCTCTCTCTCTCTCTCTCTCTCTCTCTCTCTCTCTCTCTTCAAGCCTGATGTGAGCATGGCGCCGCCCGCCTCCCTCGTGCCCGACGCTGCCGCCTCCTCCCCCATGCCCGGCACCACGGCTACTGCTGCCTCCCCCCCTGCCCCCTTGCATCCGACACCATCGCCTCCTCTCTCGCACCCGTCACCACCCTCCTCCATCGACGCCGAGCTGGGCCGCCCCTGCGCGTTGGAGTCGCGCCCACTGCTGCTGAGGCTCGAGATCCCCACCTCATCTGCTGGCGATGTGATGAAGATGCAGAGCAGAGAGGGTGGAGCGAAGAAAAAAAAAGAAAAAATGATTTGGTAACTTCATAAGCGGTGACAAGAGGGTAATTTCTTTGAAGTTATCGTTCCCACAGCCGGAGAAAGCAGCACTAGACATGCTGTGGCATTTGTACTGAGTAGAAAGCTACTTTTGGTGAAAGCAAATTTTATTTTTCTACCTCTTTGGTTGGCTTTTTTTGACTTTTTTTAGAAAGCCAGAGTCAAAAAAATCTCAACCAAACAGGCCCTTATTGTGTCTTCCTTCCCTGTGGCTAAGATTGCATATCAGCCTTGATATTGGTCATGTTTTTATTGAGTATATTGTGCTTCTTTTGTACTTCTTTGATTTCTCATCACTGTAGAATGCAAAAATCAAAATGTAACCGATATTTTCTATACCTGCTCCACAACTTTGTTTTGCAAAGATAGAGTAATTAGATACGACTCAATTTCCATATCACATAATCCTCCCTCATATCTCTAATAAATGTGAAGGGTGGAGGAATTTGACCATGTGGAAGGTACGAAAACAATGAATTTTCGAAAGGAACTAAACATGCAGAAAACCTTCCAGGATTTTCATCAAGAGATGCAACACAATTTGATATAGGTGTTTCTTCAAAGAAAGCAGCACAACATTGTGTCTTGACTCTTGAGGAGAGGGCTTATGAAGTTCAATGCTTGAGAGCATTCCTATGTTTTCTTGCTCTTAGGAATTTTACCTCCATTTTTCAGTATTTGCTACTCCAAACTAGGTGAAGTAGATCTAAAAAATCTAAAGAAACAATTTCTTCTGCTCATACTTAATGATGGATAGCTTCTATCCGGTCTTTAGGCCAAAATAAAAGAGAGGTTGTCGAGCATCCTACCATAAGACGTTATTGGAAGATCTAGAAGTAGTACCGATCACTCATTTTTCGACCATATTGAAACCAACAAATCCTCCACCCCTGAACCAAGGCATGCTCGTAATCCCAGCTCTACCTCTGGCAGCCAGGAAAATCCAATGTTGTCTTATGCCCAATTGCCCATGCTACCTCATCACATCTCACAATGATCTATTGTAATGTAAATTAAATTTATAAAAGACCAAGAGGACAATGCAATAACACCAATGAGATATAACTAATGCAAAAATAATGTTTTCATGGAGGATTCTGTTTTATCATAATCCCAGCTCTAGCTCTGGTAACCAAGAAAATCCAATGTCTATTATTCAATACCTCTTTTTTAACTATTATAATGCTAGGATGATCTGAAGAACTGTCTATATAGCTATGGGGCTAACACCACCAAGGAATGTACATATGCTTGGGAACTAGCTCTCTAATTTTAATTTAGTGGAGAGAAGTAACATTTTGGTGGGACTTTCTATATTATGTTGGGTAATTTGGAGATGTCGTAATGATTTAATCTTTCAAAATTGTCGATGTTCATCATTTATGCAGGTTATCTTCAGGAGAACATATTGGATGTGGTTCTGATCACTGCTGCAGTGTGATGATGGTACAAACAATTCCTTCCAATGTGTGAGCAAGATGTTGGAGACCACTGTGTTCTAGCTCTTTGCTTCACATGGTTGGAAGTTTAATAATAGACTTTGTCCCGCTTCTTCCATTATCATTGTTCCCTTGTAATGTTAGCATAAGCTAAGTTTGTAATAAATTGTATGTTGTGTGCGAACTCGCGAAAGCGGAAATTTTATTCCATTATCTAAAAAAAAGGGAAATCGAATATATCATGCCCAATTGCCCATGCTACCCCATCACCGCAGCGATTCACAGACTTTCCTCTCTTGATCCAAGTTCCAACAACAGCGACCAAGACAACCTTGCTTTCTCCTCGATCATCTCAAGCAAGGATCCATACAACATGACAGAGATGGGAAGAACTTTTCACAGTTCTTAGTTGACACCATGTGTATATGCCTGCACCCCCTCTGTCTCTTGGAATATGAATAGGATAGCAGCGTGACAGCATCATCGACAATGGATGTCAGCTCAAAGCTCATGACTACAGCATTAGCATTCTACTTGAAACCTACGATGTATTTAGACAAATGCAAACATCAGTGCAACTGTTTCAGCGCGAACTGCTTGATTGATGCTATCATTTTACTATCCGATGCTTCCCAATCCCATAGGACTGTTGTTCACAAGCATGTCACCACTCACGACAGTCTTTTTTATTAGTACCCTATATAGTAAACGTAATCCCAAATCCAACTCCCGTATAGCATATGCACAGCAACAGACTCTATGTAGGAGGGATAGGTAGTGAATAAAAACCTGGATTGTAGCATTGAGCTCACCGAGAAAATATATAATAGTATAGGAATTTGTGTCAAGAAGCAAGTTTCTTCATGATATTTTCAGTTATAGATATACTCTAACATTACCTCTCATTTTGATCAATTACATCTTGTGTGCTTTAGTAATAGACACTCATGAACCACAAAGGACAACAAATGAAGCACAACTGAGTTATAACTTTAACAGGAAAGCATGTGACTCACATTTTTGTGCCCACTTTCCAGAATGTAGATGAAGTTTTTTTTTTTAAGAGCTGTTGATCCAGAATGCCGTTTTAATGGTTTGAGACTATACGATTTCAATAAAAGGTAACATGCTGCTTGCAGCATGGGACCCTGCTTTTGGGTACATGCTACTGGGGGTTGAAAGATCAAATGTCCTTTAGGATGATGAGTGTCTAGGCTAATCACATGAATTGTACCACTAATTCTTATTTTATTTAACACTTTTAAATAACAAAATTTGGAGTGAAATTGTTGAAGTTACTCTGTCTGAACAACTATTATTTAGCCTTAAATGTTCGTGTTTAATGGAACAAGTAAAATTCAAAAGTCAAAACTTATCAACCGCAAGTTGCAATGCATGCTTCCAATCGTCCATCACTCGAGCCATATTTATTTTTTTTAAACGTGAAGATGCCTTGGGAGGAGAAGTGACGAAATCTTTGGATGAGCACTGGTGCTGGGCTCGACATGGTAAATCTCCACCAGAGCTTCGTATACTCTCTCCAAATCCTTTTATTGTCATTAGGAAAATAATATTAATCTCCAAAATATTTAGAAATAGTATCAATCAAGCTAGAACTATTACATGCACAATATTTTACTTGTAGCACAACCATGTGTTTATGTGTTGGATCCTGTGTAATGACTCATTTTCGGACCATCCCTGTCATATTGGAATGAACAAATCCACCATATCTATCTGCTTTCTCTCCTAAACCAGGGGGGTGTCACCTTTCTCTCGCAATCAGTGAAACAACAAATAAGGCAATGCTCTATACATACGTTTTTTTGTGGGAGATGCAGGTTACAGGCCAGCTATAGCTTCACCGAATAAAACACATCGGCACAACTGAATGTGTGTATACATACTTGTAGCTCCGGTGTTTTTATGTGTGCTAGCACGACAGCCTTTGTTAAAACTCGGCTCCAACTTGAGCATTGTCCAAACTACACTTGCAGATTTTCAAACTAATGTTTCGTTGATTAGGTCAGTTGGCAAAACTCCATGGTGGGAGGGAGCCGGCCATGGTTCGAACCCGCACCTACACATGGCCTCCAAGGAAGGCGGGGGATGTTTGTCCCATTTTTTTTTAAAAAAAAGAAATGTTTCGTTCATTGACACTTCCCAATCCGATGAAATTATTATCTACAATACAATCTCGTCATCACAGTATTCCAGGGCCATCTAACGAACACAACCCTTAAAACAGCAAGCACGCACGGCAATATCTCATGCCCAATTTCCCATGCTACCCCATCACCTCTCACAATGATTTATTGTAATGTGAACTGAACTTATATAAGACACAGGATGTCATAATAACACCAATAAGTGACAACTAAATGCAAAAATAAATTAGGTGTGATGTATATGACTGCTTACTGCTCGCGTATCCATGTGGAGAAAATGATGCTCAAGTAAAAGTAACAAGGCAACATAGACTTGATGCAAGCTTGGCATAACAATTAAGTCTAATGAATATCTTGTCCTCGTCCCCATGGCTGGTATTACGTATCAGCACTGATATTGCCATATTGGTCATGTTTTTATTGATTATAATATGCTTCAAAGTCTATAATGTACCTGTATTTCTGAATCACTCCGGAGGAACAAAAAATAATTCATAACTCTTGTAGTCTCTGTGGCTGAACAACTTCATCTCGCAAACGATGTTATAAAAAAAAAGCAAACTGGATGCACCTCAATTTCCACATCACACAATGCCTCTTATTTCTCATAACTCAAGAGGTGGACAAAATATATGTGCATGGTGCGAAACCAACGAATTTTCCAAAGGAGTCAAACACATGTGGTAAACCACCCAACGTTCTGATCACTAGCGTAGCAAACAATTTGATATGGGTATTTGTTCAGACAAAGCAGCGTGTGCTTGCGAAGTTCAGAGTTTCAGGCTTCCTCTGTTTTCTTGCTGTTGTGATTTTTACCTCCATTTTCCATTATTTTTTACCTGTAAGATAGAGGAAAATTCTAACGGCAATGTTTTCTTCTTCTCATAATCTGCGCCTGATGGTTCGTTCTCCTATCCAGTCTCAGTCCAGCAGCCCACGGGAAACGAATCGATTAAAAAAGGAAAAAGAAGAATCACTGGACCCTAACTGCTATCGGGGCTTACGTGCGGCGGTGATCAGGATCACTTGGCGGCGGTGATCAGCTTTAAAAATACTATGGCTGAAATATCTATTTTACATGTCATATATATTTCTGGAACCATATTCATGCCCACGACCATGGCAAATTTTCATTATGAAAACTAGATCAAGCGGCCCGCGCAAATTGCGCGTGCTAGACTTTCAATTTTTTGTGAAAGTAACTCCATGTATTTGTTAATATTTTCATTATATTAATTAATCATTAGTAAATGTTAGATGTTGATATCTTGGAATCCTTTCACGATTATATGCACACACGTATGTGATACAGTTTATGGTAATCGAGAATAGTTACAGTTATGATATTTGAGAAACAATAGACAAACATGATTACTTGTGGGCTAGACTCAAAGTGGTAAAATATATTTCTTAAACATGCAATTGACAATAGTCACAGTTGAGATTTTTTAGGAACAATAGACAAAGGTTTGTTGTCTCCGGCAATCTTTCAACTGAAGGATCTCCTTAATACATCACAAATTCTCCAATATCTCGGTTATCTTATGCCAGGAATATTTGCACTTAATGCTTTCGTAAAACTCTGCATGTTCTGAGTTTCTATCTTATTGTCAAGGAATATTACCGTATATGCATGTGGATTACCCCTCATTTGGAATTCGGTGAAGTATATATATGCAGTCAAAATGCTAAGTGTCACTTAACCTAGACATTAATAGCCATAACATGCTGAAATATTTTATTATAATATCGTTACTTTGAAACCATTAAATGTTAAAAGAAATCCTCCTCTGTTCTTTTATTTTCCTAAAATGGTTTCCTTCAGTCACATATATTCCCTTTTAATTTTCTAATCCATATATAAAGGATTAAATGTTGAAAGAAATAATCTATCTCGTTTTACAGTATCAAGCACTTGTTGCAGGCGTTTTTGCACATGCATGTCTTCTACTCACATCCATAGGCCATATGCCTGCCGTCAGTGATTTAGTCTTGGGTTTCATTGGAGGCTTGGGGTGTACGAGTATGGTGCTTATTTGCAAGGACTCAGGATAAAAGAAATATTCTTTTCATCAAAGCTAAATGCGAGTTAAGACGAATACATATAGCAACTTCCTTGTGACTGCCAATTTGTGTATGCTGATCACAGGTTAAAAAGGAGCTCAGGCTACAGCTATGCAGGGCGGAGGTCATCTTTGTTTGGAGTTGAGAAAACAGGAGAGCTTATTAGCAATAAAAATATTGATAGGCTTACCTTGAGCAGGGTCACGACGTCTAGATCCATCACTCTTGTCACGGACATGTCCAGCATGTCCACGAATCTAGACATGGCAGACTCCGGATCCACAAGTTCTTTGGTCCACCATAGATTGCCGGGGCAGCAGAGCTGCTGCAGTGCTTAATGACTTCAGTTTAATTTGCAGCTCCAGATCAAGAAGAACCTCGACATTGTATCACTCCAAGTTCTTGTTCATCTAGTATCCAAGCGTGAGCAAAACCCGTTGGTCCTCACGAAACGTGAACCTGGCATGCTAGTGTGCGATGCTATGATGAGCCCGGTTGATTTTCGAGCCCACCTCGCACAGAAAGCCTTGAAATCCACCCGTTTTCACGGTATGGATTTTACAAATCATGATCAGGCTGGGAAATAGTCGATGGCATTCACCTCTGATGAGCGCTATAGATCTCTTCTTGGCCTTCCCAACTGGCCATAGCTCAATGCCTCAACACATTGCCATATGTCCAGCCATGTGCCGGAGTGCTAATCAGCCTGTTTCCTAGTCTTTCTTTTCCTTTTTCTGCATGAATCATTCAGCTGCTAGGTGGAGTCATTGTCATTGGAATTCTAGGGTTCATGCACTCTTGCGGCGGCGAGGGTGAAGAATAGGTAGCTTTGAGATGTTAGGATCGATAATCCCTCGTAATTAGGAGGCTGGTATATATTTTTCACGTTGATCTCACAGCAGAGACGAAAGGTTGGATGTTTTTTCTTTGCTGTGAGGGATAGGAATACAGGTCCGATGTTTTGCATTTTTGTGGGAATTTCTAGCCTATTTTTTTTTTCTAGCCACCATGGTTGAAAGTTCATCTCCTTTTATTAATAAATAAATAGAAAATATGATATCTTACATGTTGACTAATCTCAGTATCTCTCCATTCTCTAGTTACCTAGATGGTAGCGCTTCCCTTGCATTGATTAGATAAACTGGAACATCATGCCGTTGTATTAAAGGGACTCATTGTTCATGCAAGACACACTGTGCATCGGGGCCTCTTATAAGATAGGGACTTGCTAATTTTCAGCTGACTGAAAGTTTGGACAACTTTCAATCACCGCTTTAAGTCATAGAATCTAGATTCAACAGTTTATAATTATTATACAGATAATCTTATAAAAATAAATCAAAACACAAAGTAACAAACCATTGACTGAAAGCTTTCAGTCAATTAAAGGCTAGAAAATATGAATAAGATACTATCATAAATTATTTTCACACATTTATGGGAATTCATCAGATCAGTTATCTTTTCTATAAATGTCAACTGATAATTATTAGCTTAAAGGTTAGATACCAAACTCAGAAAAGCTCTTAAAACATACTGCACCTGCACTTTTCTAATTTTCTAGTCAGTTGCTTTTTCAGACATTTATGACAATAAATTTATAGTTTAACTATATCTATAACAATTTCAACTGCACTTTCTTTTTCTTTGACTGCCATATATATCGGATGTACATTCGATGCATGCCTGCGTTAGTAACGCGATAACTTAAAAGTTAATGCAAATCTACGATTCTGCAAAGCAGGCATGCATAGCACCATCTAAAATAATTGTAGAAGGCATATATACCTCCTAAGAGAACTTTTTTTATTATTCAGAATCATTCTACTGTATTTTGGCAAAATAAATAACGGCACATGTGCAAGTGATACATACATAAATAACTCTGCAATAGATTGATCGAAGTAATAACTCTGCAAAAGAAGTCCGACATGTTCATAGGTTGTTGAAAGCAAATTGCTAGCTGTTTGCTTGGCATCACAACGGCTGTGGTGCATGAAGTAAAGTAATAACATTGTCTGCAATGGCTCAAGATGGTCATATATATAGCCTAGCCATGCGCAGCTCGAGATATAGCCTTATGGCAAGGATGCCAGATGCGGAAGACAATATATGTTGTTCTCAGTGTGCTGCATCAGGGAAAATTGTGCATGCATGGTCATGCCCATGAAGTTTGGGAGAGGGGGGGGGGGGGGGGGGGGGCGAACTCACAACGTACTGGTGTGATGAAGCATATGGTAGGATTTGGTAGCATGGAGAGACAACGACTGAAATCATTCGTCTTTGTGCTTTTGGATCGTGAGGATGAAGACAAACAGGTGCTTGTGTGCTTGAAAGTCTACGGGATATATAATCAGGATCACGTGATGTGTTACATGAGGATCACACAGGGTTGAGATCAGGGGCCAGATTTCCTTTTTTAGATATGTGATGCATGTGGAGATTGAAGGCTAGATTTTTCTTTTTTTTTTTTGAGAATTTCTAGTCTACTCTTTTTTTCTAGACACCATAATAGAAATATCATCTTCTTTTATTAATAAATAGATACGAAGATAAGTATCTTTCATGCATGTTTGGGAAAAACAATATACTAATATGCTTGACGGCTCTTTCCAATCCAAATTGCTTTGTTATATGAAGTTGGCTATTTTTTGTTGTTGTATGCCAAGATTTGGGCGATCTTCAAAATCTTTTATTTACTCTTATGATTTTCTTGATATAAGTTAGGCGTTATTTAGCGACACACTCTTACTTTCGTAGAACAATTAAAATTTAAGGACAACATGTATATCATCAAGAGAAGTAGTATACAGACCTGAGACATAGATTCCCGAACTGATCGTGTCAAGGGAGTTGTATTTGTATCGAATACACCATGGATAGAGCCATGGATAGAGGTGTATAGAGTAGTATACAGACCTTGCGACATATAAGTTAGGCATTATTCTCCTGTTCCTCTATACACCTCTGGAACAGCATTTTGCACTACAACAAAAAACGCCTATAGCGGCGGACCAAAATACACTGTAGTGACGGGTATGGGCAACTGCCGCTATGTTTTCGCAGCTAGAAATAAAGATTTAAAGCGGTGGATGACCAACGAACCGCACAAACCGCCGCTATAGAGATATTAATAGCGGCGGATGACATCTTCACCCGCCGCTATCATTGAACCAAAAAAAAAAAGCCGGATATGCCGCCGTTCCACCGGATCTGCCATCGAGCCACGTCGAGGAGGGGAGGTGGGGCTCTGTTGGTCACGCGCCGCTGGGCTGAGCCGTAGCTGTGCGCGAGGCAGCCACCGCCCACCCGCGATGCCGCCTGCTGCCAGATTCGGCACCACATGCTGTGCGCCACCGCTTAGTGAAGGGAGGCGACCGGATCCGACCACCACATGTCGTGCGCCGCTGCTTGGAGAGGGGAGGCGGCCGGATCCAGCCACCACTTGCCGTGCGCTACCGCCTGGAGAGGGGAGGCTGCCAGATCTGGCCGTCGGGACGCTGTCACCAAGGGCCTCGCGCGGAAGCCTCTCCTCATCGGGTCACACTCGTCGAGGCGTCTCCTCGCTGTCAGACCACGCTCGCCAAGGCCATGCACCGCCGGATCTGCGCCGCCCGCCTGCCTGCCACATGCCCCCGGGTATGGCCGTCGCTGTGCGCCGCGTCGCGGCGGCGCCGCCAGCCTGCCTGCCTACCGCATGCCCCCGGGCAGGACCGCTGTTGTCTGCCACACCGGCAGTGACTGGGGGAGGGAGCAGGCAGTGGCAGTGGAGGGGGAGGAAGAGAAGTCGACGGCGTCTGGGGAGGGAGGAGGATTGGGAGGCTGAGATAGGGTTACCTTCTTTTTTATATGGGCCACGGATTTATTGGGCTGAGTGGAGTTTTTTAGCGGTGGGTGATTTTTTAGTCCGCCTCTAACGTGGGCTTTAGCGGCGGATGACTTTTTGGGCCGCCGCTAACGTGGGCTTTAGCGGCGGGTGACTTTTTGGGCCGCCGCTATTGATATTTATCTAATTATAACGGCGGGGTATTTCTGGGCCGCTGCTATGCTAAATTGGATTGTGCCGCTATAGGCCTTTTTTGTGCTAGTGTTGTGCACGTGCATCATGGATGCACAATACACATAGATACATGCATATATAGCTGGGATATGATGGGTTCCATCCACCTGTAAAATAAAATATATATTCAGTTTGCGGAATAGTTACGTAGTTTAATACATCATGTATATATGTGTGTACATAATAATGTAGCAATATTTGTACGCTTGGAATTTTCAATGGGGTCCATTCTCCGGAGAACAATCAGGATGAACACAGAGTGGAGAAAGGAATTTTTTATTTTGTTCAGAGCAATCAGTAATTACCATCTGGAAGGACGGATAGAGTAAAGGGGCGTAGAATCATCTAAGCTTTAGGCTGTCATTGTCGTGAACACTGTGGCTAACCTTCTGAAGTTGGCCTGCTGCCTTAGCCATAGGCCAGTAAGGGCAGCGCCTACAAGGTACACCATGCTTCCATGCCATGGAAGAGATGAGACGGGACAAACAAAATTTCTGCCTGCAACGGTCACATAATTTATACCAGACGGGGCTGCTGAACTGCTTTTTCCATGGCGCATGCTATGTGGTATGCTTGGGCTCACAGCAATGGGCATCGACTGTCATCGCCTATCTCACCATGCCATGAGCACGGTAGAACCAATCTAGCATCCAAATTGATCTGACAACTCTTCAACACGCTGAATCTCATCTACCATCAATAAGCGAGTAGACTTCTTCACAATCTTGCGCCGATCTCATTCTTCATGCCCATGATGTTCCGTGTTCTCGTTGTTGCTCATAGTGGGACTCGCCTATAGCATCTAGGACGCCCATGAACAGGGCATTCCGTGAGGGAGAATCCTATCGAGCAGATCGGAACCGGGAGCCAGGATGAGACGCCGGCGTTTGTACGTACTGTTAACAGATTGAGGGGGATTACGTGATGAAGGAAGATTAACGGCTGGATGTAATTCTGAGATAATGCAAGAAGGAGATTAAGGGACAGATGTTTTGCTTTTTTGTGAGAATTTCTAGTCTATTTTTCTTTTTTTCCTAGACATCATGGTGAAAAATTCATCTCCTTTTATTATTAAATAGATAAATACTATAGCTGAAATTTCGTATTTTTGCTGTACACATTCCTTAAAAAATCTATTTGATCAAATTTGCATATATATATTTTGGAGTTTTTGGAATTATTCACGTTTTTTCAGATTTATTGACTCGTTTTCAAATCTGTTTACGAATTTTCAGACTATCTAGGAATAAAATATTGTTTTGTGGCATCAGGAACGAACGTGAGGAAGGATCGTGCGTAGGTAGCCAGCTTTCGAACCATCAGGGGCAGATTAGTCATTGCAGTGGTCTGTTTTAGATTAAAGAAAAAGAAAAACGAATTAGAAGGAGATAATGGTATGATTATGAGACTAATCCTGTTTAGGGATGTTATAATCCGGATGTCATGTTTAGAAGCTGTTTTAAAGCTGGCTGCTCTTACGGATGGTGGCAGCCCAATTTCACCTCGCACCTGTCCCCACGCATCGTGGATTTCCCCATCCCTTCCTGTTCCTTCCCTGACAATCTCTGCTGGCTGGACGTAATTTGTCATTCGTGCCGCCGAGCACCCGTGCCCTGGCTGAGAAATGACGCCCAACTCGAACCTACAGTCACCAAATCAACCACGACGGCGGCCAATTTCTCAGGTATCTAAAGTACTACTGGAGATTGGCAATAGCACAAAGGACATCTTACGTGTTTATAGCAGTTTGTGTTAGTGATATTATTGTGTTTTGAAGTGATATTGTGTTCTGAATATTCATGGCTTAAGATAATACGAGAAATCACTTATTTGTAGTATATTATTGCCTACGGCCCTGGTGTATTAAGGAATGAAAATGCTCATCTATATATATGTAAGCTGTTGCTTGCAATTTTCTTTGGGGCTTAGCATTCCTCCCCTGGTGTACTGGACTTCCCGCGGCAAAGCGCGGGGGTTTTGCTAGTTGGACAGAAATTTTGGTTGTTACTGTACCCGTACAGTATTTGATGTGCAGTAGAGGAGCCCAGCCCGCAGGTTACGCCGTCGAGCACGATTCGGCGCCGGGGTCAGTTGGCTAACAGAGAGGTATATATGAGTAAAATTAGTCGTCCTCACTGAGTCGTTTCCTTTTACTTTTTCTGAAATTATATTTGCCAGTCATTAGTCAGCTAGTACATAGTGAGCGATACAGTAGGCGAAAACATTGAATCACGGCTACTAAGAATCTTAGATGAATAGAACATGCCCGGGCAGCAATAGTTTCCACTGCCTAGAAAGAGCAAGGTGATCTTTGTAATTGATCGTAGATCTTTCAAGTCGTAGAAAAAATTAAACATAGATGAAGGACGCACTGATTTTCGCCGTCAATATATAGTGATTATATATGACTAATTAAAAATCAGGACAAAAATGTCAACATTTACATCATCACTTGTTTAGTACAGAAATTAATATTTGTAATAGCATTATTATTATTTGACTAGAGAGGTCATATATAGGAACAAGTACATACATTTGATGGCTAGCTCTTTCTATGCAGTTTGATAAGCAGATGGGATCAGCCTGGGAACTGGGTGAACCATTACCGGCACAGCTCGCTGCAGCAGCAGAGTGAACGCCTCATCCATGTTGAGCTTATCCGGCGTTTGGCCAACAGGCAACTCCCAGTGGAAAGCATGCACCAGAGTAGCGCTCGTGAGCGTGACCATCCGCAGGCCCCAGCTGAGGCCCGCGCATATCCTCCGACCCGCGCCGAACGGTATGAGCTGGAAGTGAGCCCCTTTGACATCAACGTTCTCATGTGAACCACCTGGGAGGAACCGGGCCGGTCGGAACTCGAGAGGGTCGGGCCACAGGGCTGGGTCACGTGCGATGCCCCACACATTGACCAGCAGCTCGGAGCCCTTTGGGATGCGGTAGCCAGCAACCTCGCAGTCGTCAGCGGCCATGCGTGGCAGCGAGAGCGGCGTGGACGGGTGGAGGCGGAATGTCTCCTTGATTACCGCGTTGAAGAAGGTGAGGCTCGGGAGGTCAGTCTCCGAGACGAGCCTGTCGCGGCCCACGACGGCGTCCAGCTCCTCCTGGGCTTGCTTCAGGATGTCCGGGTGACGGATCATCTCGGCTAGCGACCACTCCACTATTGTCGACGTTGTGTCTGTCCCTGCCACGAACAGGTTCTGCCACAAGGCCATATATATATATATATATATATATAGTGACTTGATTCGTACGCAAAAGAAAGACACAGCTAGAGAGGTGAGCCGCTATATATCCGAAAGGACGACAAAACTTACCAAAATAAGTGCCTTGATGTATGTATCCGTGATCCTGTCCTCGTCGCCGCCGGTCAGCGGCTGCTCCTTCTGGACCATCGCCAGCAGCAACCCCAGCAGGTCCTTATTGCTTTCCTCGTCGGCAGCAGGCTGAAACCTGCTGGACCTCCTCTCAGATATTATACCGTTCATCATGTCGTCGAACCGGCGGTGCAGCTTCTTCATGTTGGCCACCACGCGTTGAGGGTCCAGCCAGCGTAGTGCCGGCACAAAGTCGCCGACGTTGAGCACGCCGCCCACTTGAATTACCTCCAGCACGATCTCTTTGAAGTCCCTGGTGGCACCTTCTTTGCCATCCTCCGCAAACACGCGCAATCCGACCGCAGCCCGCGAGAGCGCGTTGGTCGTGCACACGTTCACCGCCCTGCCCAGCGGCACTACAGTACTGGCCTCCCCGAGCGCCTTCACCATGAGTGCGGCCTCCCTTTCCCGGACATCCCGTAGATCCTCGAGCGCGCGGGCCGAGAAGAGGTTCACGGCGCACACCTTCCGCATGGCGCGCCACCGGGGCCCGTAGGGCGCGAACACGACGTCCTGGTAGTCGTACGCCATGTGCTCGCCGCCAGAATTGGGCGGTCGGCAGCTGAAGTTGGCGTCGTGGATGCGGAGGAACTGCTCCGCCACGGCAGCAGACCCGGCAACCACCACGTTGGAGCTGCCGAATCGCAGACGGAGCAGAGGGCCGTACACCTTGCTCATCTCGTGCAATGTTTGGTGGCTCTTCCCGCCCAGCTGTGGCAGGTTTCCAAGCACGGGCCAGCCCCTAGGGCCAGGCGGTAGCGGTGGACGCCGCCGCCTCCCTTCTACCGCCTTTCCAGCAAGGAAGAAGAGGACGTAGCATACGATCGTGGACACGGCGAAGGTGGAGACCAGAAATGGGAGAGGGAGGTCCATGACGAGGACGACAGCTTCATACATGGGCGTAGCAATGTATGAGCATGCATCTGTATCTAATAAACATGATCGACGAAATGAGGTTGGTGCAATGGATGTGAGCCTTACCAACTCCCATATCTCGATCAATTCGTCCCGCTGGCAATATGATTTAGTCTGGAGACGTACGATCACGTGAGGCATACAAATCTTATGAAATACTATGGATTTTTGTTAGTCATATGGAGGACCACCTATCCGGCCGGTTAGACGTCATAGGTTATGTTGTCTCATTATTGTCATTACCATCTTTAGCAAATGGGTACTTCAGTTTAAGTTTACCCCCAGTATATTACTTATAAACAACTACAAAGTGACCCGGCTAGAAATGGCACTGTTTAAATTTTTGCATGCCGCAGTATGGCATCTCCGAGTGCCGACATGTGTCAAGCAAATCAGTTTTTTTTTTCTATTTTTATTAATCCAAAATTTATCTGTTTATTATTAGTTAAAGTCATAAATAAACTGTTTAGTTTGATCTATACTGTTCAATCTTCATAAAATCCAACGAATCATATCTTCTCTTTTATAGATTAATGTGGTAATTTTGTGACGTTCAGAGTAAACATGGAAACTTCTTTTTCTCTGCAAATAAGATGATAAATAGATAAATTCGCTTCGTAAATAGTAACAACGATGACAATATATTGAATTGTGCTCACTCAAACATAACAAATGTGAAGTGTACCGTAGAAGAAGCTTAGAGATAGCCATAACTTCTAACCATTGCTTGCGCAGTCTTTTCCCTCGATATTCACTCTGACGCTGCAAGTACTCTTTGTTTCAGCTGGGCTAGTATTTTCAATTAGGTTGCAGGGACGCCGGGTGATGGTCCTTCGCATGCACCTACCTTTGCATGCCTATCGCCATCGAAATATTAGGTGAACTACTGACGCTAGATGTGATGTCATGCACACGTGGTGTCAATCACTGACGGCAGTTATCTTTTTCTTTTTTCTTTATTTTTTTCCACGAAGCCTTGTTGAACCGAACAGAAGGAAAAATAAAATATGTACTCAGTGCTTTTTTTATATATAAAACAAGAGGACCAACGCATGCATATTTTTATTTGCGGACACAAACAGTCGTAACATCAAGTTTATATCATTTGTATAATGACGTTGGAGTAACATGTTGTTGGAGAAAACAGGTAGACTATGATAGCTATAAACAATTTCTACCGTTCAATCAATCAGGAACGAGGTTGCAAGAAGGGATTATGGACCATTATCACTAGACGCACAGATCGAGCAAAAACTAGGTTGCAGTGGCGAGATCTAATGTAGTCGTGTGTCAGTATAGAGTATGTAATTGTTCATAGAAATTATCTTCTCCTCATCCAGTCAAACAGCACTACAGCAATAGCGTCTCCTCGCGATATCCACCCATACGTTGTTGGAAGAGTCCACCCTTAGACTGGCCGCACTGGGCTACGGTACCGCGGGCTGCAGGACGTGTTTAGAGGAAAAAGCCCCGCAGCGGGGTACGCTATCGCCAGCGCTATCCCGGCGGACGGCTTCGCGTCCGCTAATTTCAGCGTATTGGCGGACGGTCCTCTAAAGAAAGATTCTGCAGCAGCGCACGCCACGTGGAATCAAGAGAGAGAAAAGATAGATAAACAAAAGGAAAAAATGAGGAGAGGGGAGATGATAGTTGGAGATAGTTGAATAAAATATAGGATAATTAATATAGAGTATGAGATATAAAAGATGATGGGTGCGGGAGAAATGGATATAGAGGAGAGAATATCGATGACCAGACTGGAATATTTCTTTTAGAGGATGAAAATAGAGTATAACGAGTACGGACAGTCTTAGCTCCTCATCCACATATATAGACCCTGCTAATGTGCAACCTCATTTCGATCCATTAACAGTCTATTTTCTCATGGATCAGTATATGTATGGCCATCACATATGGATCCAATCCATATTGTCTCCTGGGCATATTTTTGACACATGCGATGCTCTTTGAATTAGATATTTTTTAAACCAATTAAATTTAGATTTTCTTTAGCTTCTCCTCCACATATATAGACCCCGCTAATGCGCCACCTCATTTCGATCCATTAACAGTCTATTTTCTCATGGATCAGTATACGTATGGCATCACATATGGATCCAATCCATATTATCTCCTGGGCATATTTTCAACACATGCGATGCTCTTTGAATTAGATATTTTTTAAACCGATTAAATTTAGATTTTCTTTAGCTCCTCCTCCACATATATAGACCCTGCTAATGCACCATCTCATTTCGATCCATTAACAGTCTATTTCCTCATGGATCAATATATGTATGACCATCACATATGGATTCAATCCATATTGTCTCCTGGGCATATTTTCAACACATGCAATGCTCTTTGAAATTAGAAAAAATTTTAAAATCGATTAAATTTAGATTTTCTAAATAATGTGAAAAAGAATTCTGGCTTTTACCTCGTTTCAGGCTATAGACACTTATTACAATGTTTCGAGCACTTCCATGTGCTCAAATTCACACTCAATACCACAAAAGGAAAACAATAACATAGTTTTAACTGTACATCATGAAGCAGCAATTCTATTGCTAAATCTTCATCGGAAGTAGGAGAAGACTTGCATGACCGTCATCTCCAGCGAGAAGTGTCTAGAAGTTACTCTGAAGAGTATCTGCATATATGTATTCACGAGACATTGGTCGGATGCCATATCATTTCTGTTAAGCAAAATCATCTAACAGACGACAGAAACAACCAAAACAATCAATTACTCGAGCCTCATAACCATAAAGCCAAGCAATAAGTGATTGACACTAGTCGATATGTCTAAAATAAATGTAACCTGGATAGCCCGCCAATTAAATCTATCAAAAGAACAGTTAAAGAAAAGGTGTTCTATTTTTCATTATGTAAACACAAAATTGATTTCTTACTACCCTTCCAATTTCAACTTGCCAGATTGTCTTTAGGTAATAAAACTTAATTTTTTAGGTACCACATGAAAATCTTGATTTTAAACGGCAACTTGAGTTTCCACAGCAGCTTGTTCTACTTGAAATCCGTGACGTATTGAGATAAATGCAAACATTAGAGCAACTTTTTTTGTACGAGCTGCTTCATTGATGCTATCAAGGGCGAGGCGCTTGATTGATGCTATCATTTAACTTTCTAATGCTTCCCAATCCCATAGTGTTGGAATATGTATCTAGGTCTTGTATTGTACTTAGCTTGTATAGCAAGTCTTGTAGTTAGCTTGTATGTCAAGTAACCCTCTAGGGTTTGTATTGTACCCCGCACTATATAAGTGCCCATACATCAATAGAATTCCCATCGTGGATTCCTCCAACTCTTTGTTTCCTTCATGGTATACAGAGACTACGATCTACCCCTCTGCTTCTGCTCCTAAAAACCTAACTCCCTCCCCACGCAGCCGCCACCACCTCCACCTCCTGCCATGGCCAAACCCAACGCCATTGCCCAACCAAACCTGGCAGATGTCCTCGCTGCCGCCCTTCCCCCAGCAGCACAACCTAACCCGGCCGCTGCCCTTGCCACAATCAACATCAAATCCCACATCCCCATTGCCCTATAGCTCAACCATCCCAATTACCGAGCCTAGCGCGAGCTCTTCCTCACCCTCCTCGGCAAGTTTGGTGCCACCCGTCATGTCGATGGCACATCAGCTCCCGATCCCGTCGATCCAGCTTGGCAAGCGGTCGACTTCTCCGTCCGATCCCTACTCTACTCAGCGGTCTCTCTCTATATCATGCGCAAGGTCATGACACCCGGTGCCACCGCCCACATGATCTGGGGCAAGATCGAAGGGTTGTTCCAAAATTACAAGCCCTCTCGAGCTCTTGCTCTTGAGGCTGAGTTCCGTAACCTGGCCCAAGGCGACATGTCCGTCCTGGACTACACGGAGAAGCTGTAGTCCTATTTCGATGGCCTCGCCGCTCTTGGCTACGCCGTCACCGAGCCAACCTTGGTGCTCACCCTTCTCCGCGGGCTTAGCGCACCTCTACGCTCCATGGGCTCCATTATCAAGATGCACGATCCGCTGCCCATGTTCTCCAAAGCCTGCTCCATGTTGGCATTAGAGGAGGCTGATCTGAAGATCTCCCAGCCTAGCGACTCCATTGCCCTCGCTGCACCATCGGCACCCAAGGCTCCCGTGGTGCCCCCTCCACCGGCGTCGAACCCTGCCCGGCCACCCTCCTACAACCGCAACTGGAACCGCAACAACCGTCACAACAACTTCAGTAGCGACGGCCAACAGAACCAGGTCGGGTTCGGTGCACCACGCCCCTGGCTCAACCCATACACCGGCATGTTCCAGATGTGGCCCATGCAGCCGGGTCAGGGCATCCTCGGTCCTCACCCGGATATCCAACGTCGAGCCATGATCGCCGGCGCTCCTCAGGCACAGGGGCTGCCCCCTTACCCCTCACCATATGGTGCTCCAGCTCTAGGCACCTCCTGTGGATCCACTTGGGACCACATGGCGCTGGCCAATGCCCTCAACTCCATGACCCTGCAGCTGCCTGATTGGTACATGGATTCGGGCACCTCCTCCCACCTCACGAACAACTAGGGTAACCTCCCCTCCACCAATTCCTCTATTCCTTCATCTCGCATCCTTGTTGGTAATGGTTCCTTTCTTCCAATCACTGGTAGTGGTAGTGTTGTTTTTCCATCTCCTACCCGACCACTCTCTTTATCCAACGTTTTTGTCTCACCTGATTTAATCACTAATCTTATCTCTGTTCTTTGTTTTACTACCGATAACCAAGTTTCTGTGGAATTTGACCCTTTTGGCTTATCTGTGAAGGACCTACGCACCCGGGCGATGATTCATCGGTGCAATAGCTCCAGGGATCTTTCTCCCTTCTCCTCGACGCCACCCACTAGTGCTCATGCCCTTGCCATGCTTCCCGAGACCATCTGGCATCGCCGCCTCGAACATCCTAGTGCTCGTGTGCTCTCCCATTTGCGTTCGTCTAATGTAATTTCTGTTTTGCCAAATAGGACTCCCATGACAATCTGTCATGAGTGCCAATTAGGTCGTCATACCCGTTTGTCCTTTGCTCCCTCATTGTCGAAAACTTGCAGGCCTTTTGAAATAATTCATTGTGATTTGTGGACATCCCCTGTCCCATGTATTTTAGGTTGTAAGTAATATCTGGTGTATCTCGATGATTTTACACATTATCTCTGGACATTCCCACTCAAACTAAAATCTAAAACTTTTTCTACCCTTTGCAATTTCTTTGCCTACGCCCTCACTCACTTTCAAAGTCGCATTCAGTTCATTCAAAGTGATAATGGTAGGGAGTTTGACAAGAACGCCGCATGCTCTTTCCTCTCTAATCAGGGCACTAGCTTCTGTCTCTCATGCCCTCACACCTCTCAACAAAACGGGAAAGCTGAATGTGTTATTCGCTCCAACAACAACGTCCTGCACACCTTGTTGATCCAAGCTGGTCTTCATCCTCCTTACTGGGTTGAAGCCCTTCAAAGTGCCACTCATCTCTTTAACCTTCACCCCACCAAAACCCTTCAAAACCTCACGCCACATAAAGCTCTCTTTGGATTGCCACCTTCATACTCTCACCTTCGGACATTTGGATGTCGATGCTACCCTAACTTGGCGGACACGATGCCTCACAAATTAGCACCTTGCTCCACCAAATGCATCTTTCTAGGCTATCCCAAAGATCACAAAGGCTATCGCTATCTAGATCTAACCACAAACAAAGTCACCACCTCCCGACATGTTGTCTTCGATGAGTTTACCTTTCCTTACATGTCACGATCGAGAGTCCCTCCCACGATGTATTGTTTTCTTGATGACCCTGCAGATGATGATGATGCTCTCCCAGGAATCACCACGACGTCCCCAGCCACCTGGAGTGGCCCGACGCCATCCTTGCCGCGTACTGCTACACACGGCACGACTTCATCACCCCCTGCCGCATCGCCGCGTGATGCCACATGCGGCCAGATTCCTCCGCGCATTGCCATGCGTGGCTTGACATCACCACCACGCGCCTCCACGCGCGGCCCAGCTACTTCACTACCAGCCGATCGCTACACTCATCGGCCCCCCCGTGTCCTAGGTATACATTCGGTGTGATCGTTCCCCTGCTGCTTCAGCTGCACCTGCTCAAACGCACTCGGCCGACGCAGCGCCGCTGATCTCTGAGCTCTCTACTGGGCCATCCCGGGCGCGCATTGTGCATGTTCCACCTGTGTAGAACGACCACCCAATGAACACTCGCGGCAAGCTCGGCATCCGACAGCCCGAGGACATTTTTGATCTATAGGTGTCCGACCCTTCTCTAGTTCCTTCCTCTTATCAGTGTGCTCTCGCTGACCCGAATTGGAAAAGCGCCATGATCGAAGAGTTCAACGCACTCACCATCAACAACACATGGGATCTTGTACCTCATCCTCCGGATGCTAACATTGTCTCTAGGAAGTGGATTTTTCGTCAAAAGTTCAGAGTTGATGGCTCATTAGAATGCTACAAAGCTCGTTGGGTGCTTCGTGTTTTTTCACAGCAGCCAGGGATCGATTTTGATGAAACATTCAGCCCAGTGGTTAAGCCTGCCACAATACGGATAGTTCTCTCCCTTGCGGTTTGTTAGTCTTGACCAATTCATCAACTGGACATCAAAAATGCTTTCCTCAATGGCACCCTCATGGAGACAGTCTATTGTCAGCAGCCTTTTGGCTTTGTCGACCCGGCTCATCCGCATCATTGCATGTTTGTAAGTTAAACAAGTCACATTATGGTCTGAAACAAGCTCCTCGGGCATGGTACACCAGATTTCAGAATTTCATTCTTTCAATTGGGTTTTGTGGCTGCAAAAGTGATACGTCCCTGTTCATCTACAAACGTGGTTTAGAAGTTGCATATCTCCTACTCTACGTTAATGACATAGTTCTCACTGCCTCCACCACTGCTCTTCTTCAACGGATCATCTTCTCACTTCGGCTAGAGTTTGTTATGAGTGATCTTGGTAGTCTACATTATTTTCTGGGTGTAGCAGCTCATCGCACCCCCACCGGTCTATTCCTCACTCTATGGAACTGCTTAGCCAAGCCAAGATGGACAAGTGCAACCCTTGCGCCACGCCTATCGAAGCTCGCTCCAAGCTTCCATCTGATGCTAGTCCACCCATCGCCAACCCCACCCTCTACATAAGTCTTGCCGGCGTTTTCTAGTTCCTCACTTTGACACGGCCTAACATTGCTCATGTCATGCAACAAGTGTGCCTTCATATGCATCATCCGCGAGAAGAACATTTTTCTCTATTAAAGCGTATTCTTCGCTACATCGAAGGAACCTTGCAGCTCGGCCTTCAGCTCACATGTGGCTCCTATGGTGATTTTGTCATTTATTCAGACGCCAACTGGGCCTGCTGTCCGGGCACGCGACGATCTACCTCAGGTTTTTGTGTGTTCCTTGGTGACAATCTTATTTCTTGGTTTTCTAAGCGCCAAGCAACAGTCTCGCGCTCCAGCACGGAGGCTTAATACGGAGGTGTTGCCAATGCCATGGCCGAGGCATGTTAGCTGCGCCATCTACTTGTTGAACTGCACCGACCCCTCTCCAAGACTACGGTGGTATACTGTGACAATATCAGCATTTTTTATCTGTCAACAAATCTCATTCAACACCAACACACCAAGCATGTAGAGATCGACCTATATTTTATGCGTGACTGTGTTGCTCTTGGAGAAGTTCGGGTGCTTCATGTTCCAACTACTTCCAATATGCGGACATATTCACTAAAGGACTTCCAACTTCTGTGTTTCAATCTTTTCGGTCCAGTAACACTGTGGGGGACTGTTGGAATATGTACTTAGGTCTTGTATTGTACTTAGCTTGTATAGCAAGTCTTGTACTTAGCTTGTATGTCAAGTAACCGTCTAGGGTTTGTATTGTAACCCGCACTATATAAGTGCCCATACATCAATAGCATTCCCATCGTGGATTCCTCCAACTCTTTGTTTCCTTTACATAGGACTGTTGTTCACAAGCATGTCATGACGATCCCTTTTATTAGTACCGATATAGCAAGTGTAATCCCAAATCCAACTTCCACCGCATGCACAGCAACATGCTCTATGTAGGAGGCATAGATAGTCCCGTGAATATAACCTAGATTGTCACATTGAGCTCACCGAGTAAATATATAACTATATAAAAGGATAAGACTTTTTTGCAAAAAGCAAGTCTATATCCTCAAGATATTTTCAACTAGAGATTATTTTTGAGATAAAAGAAGGATTATATTAAATAATGACTGAGTACATCTTCATGTTACAAGCACTCTGAAATACAAAGATATTATAACTAAGTGCATTCAGTATGTAGCTCTAAAACTCAATCCTAAACCTGTATGAAGATTCATATAGATAATCACATAGGCAAACACTCAGCAAATAGTCTGAGAACAGATGCCTAGGAAATGGCGGCCAACATTCCTATAGGTAGAATTGAGCATAATCCACTTCTTTTTCATGTCTTCCTTCTTCTTTCTTCTGCCACTGAAGAAGAAGAAAAAACATTAAACCTGATCTCACAAGCCCTTCATCACGGTTGGGATCAACCACGACAAAACGACGAAGGGACCAGAGAATTTTATTCCATGCCAACAACATCATCTTTGCCTCGATGTCGCCGTCCGGAAACCTAAATCTCCATGTCACCATGACATGAAAGTTGTTGACGATGTCGTCACCGCCATCATCTTCATTGATGCCGCCATGGAGAGACCAAATTCACCCTTTATCCTCGACGTGATCAGCGAGAAAAAGGAGGAATCCTAATGTCGAATAACTCGACATGGAGAAGACCTTAACCCTAACCTAAGACTCAATCTAAGAAAAAGGATAACTTGACTAAAAAGAAGGGTGAATCCCCGCTCCTCCTCGCCGCTGGTGTGGGCATCGGAGGAGAAGGAGGAGGGGGACCAAGCGGCGGCAGTGGCTAGGCGCTCCTGGTGGCGGCGGTGCTAGGTCAGGAGCGGGGGAAATTTATAATGGTGTGGCTGACTTGGTCGGTCGATATTTTCAACTGGAGATATGCTATAACATTACCTCTTATATTGATCGATTACATTTTATGTGCTTTAATGGCACGCACTTCCGAACCACAAAGGACAACAAATGAAAACAGCTGAGTTATAACTTGAAAAGGAAAGTATGTGACTTGCATTTTTATAACTTGAAAAGGAAAGTATGTTGTAACATCCTGATTTTTCAATTTTTAAGTATTTTTAAATTTTCCTAGAATTAAATTAAGTTGTAGTATGTTATTAAAAAAAGAATTATTTTCTAAAAAAATAATCCAATTTAGGTTATTTTAAAATTTGGAATGTTGCATTCATGCTGGTTAATTGCACTAGGATTTTATGGTTTGTAAAAGTTTATTTAAAAACCCGAGTAGGAATCGAGTTGGATTAATTTTAGAGTTTAGGGAAAAGAAAACAGAAAAGAAAAAGGAAAGAAAACCCTCCCCTGGCCTTGGGCCAGAATTCCCTTTCCTCGGCCCACTCTCTCTCCCCACTCCCCCTCTCTCTCGGCTTGGGCCGGTTCCCCCCCTCCCCAAGGCCTAGCTCCTTCCCTCCCTTTCCCCCTCTCTCTATTTAAGCTTGGGCCGAGCTCCCCCTCGCCCGTACGGCCCAGCCATCCCGCCAGCCCAGCAGCGCGCCGCGCAGCCCGTGGCCGAGCTCAGCCAGCCCCCCTCCCCCCCCCCCGAAACCCTAGCCGCCAGTGCCGCAGCCACCATTCTCGGCGTGCACGCCAAGGCAACCTAGGGTCCACACCCATAAATAGCGAGCCCCCTCCCCCCCACGCCCCGTGCCGCCTTTCCCCACCCCGCCGCCTCGCCGCGTCGTGCCGTCGTTCCACCGTCACCATCGCCGTCGCTCGAAGCCACCGCCTCCGAGCACCTCGCCCCGTCGCGCGTCTTCCGGTTAGCTCGCCGCTCCCTGCCGCCTTCCCCTCTCCCCTCCCCTTCGGTTCTCGTGCCCTGGAGCTCCCTCCCCGCGAGCTCCAGCGCGTCGCGCAAGGCCGCCACCGCCGGTGGTCCACGGTGGACCCGTGGACCGCGGGTCAACGCCTGGTCCGCAGACCCATGGACCCGGTCCATGGGGTTTTAGGGTTTAAGTTAATTAATTATAATTCCCAGGAATTTGATAATTTTGCGTCTAGGCCCCTGTAATAAAATTATATTTTTAACCTAATTTTTCTACCGAACCTTTATTTAATTATATTTAGGCCTCTAAGTTACTAATTAATTATTTTTAGTATTGTAATTTTACAAAAACACCCCTAAACTTATTAGTAATTATGTTTTTGTCCTACATTTTTTACACTTTGGTCCTTGTATTTTTATAAATTGCATTTTGGTACCTAATATTTTCTTAAATTATATTTTATACTTATATTTAACGTTTAGTCCTTATACTTTTCTAAAATTACTTTTAGGCCCTTTAACTTGTCTGTTTTTATATTTTAACCCCTGAAACTTCAAATCGCCATAACTTTTCAACCGTAGCTCGAAACTGAGAAATTCTTGCATCATCGCGATCGTAGTGATTAATATTATTCGTTCATACTGTCTTAAAGTAATTTACTGATTTTACTATTTTAACCATAGAACTTCAAACGTTAATAACTTTTTACTAGTAACTCGGATTGAGACGATTCTTGCGCTCACGCGATCGTAGCAACATGTACTTTTTTGTAGTATTATTTTCTTTGTTGTTTGTTACTATATGGTGTGTTGCTTCTTAGTTTCTTTGTATGCTTGTCTTTCCGGTGTGATGTTAGTAGATGACCAGCAGTTGGAGAACTTCCAGGACCTCCAGCCAGAAGACTTTGAGCAGTAGCAGGGGGAACCAGGCAAGTGTCCTTGATGCATTTTAAACATATGTTTTATATTTCTCTCTATCTTTATGCATGCTTATTAATATTGAATCCTATGTGTCCCTGTTCTATATTATTCCTTGTCGCCTGGATTCTGGTGTAGTATGCTAGGATGGGTACATCATGCTTAGTTGCTATGTCGAGATTAGAAGTGTCTATTATTAATCTTGATTAATGGTTTACTTTAACTTAATGATCATAAGGGATGGGTAACCCTTTGTTTTAGCAATATAGAACTAGGGTGATCCAAGCAGGAGGATGGTGATGATGGTGCGGGTATGCACGTGTACTCTGTATAGTATTATGGGTTTGTGGTGGTACCTGCTTGGGATTACAAGGGTAGGTTCATGGAATGTGTAACCATGAAAACAGCGCAAAGCACAGGGCTGATATGGGTAGGCTTGGTTGAGTATCGAGATGTCTTCCCAGTTTTGTTAGCAGTCGAGGAATGAGGACAGAATGATTTTACTTTCGACCTCAGGCGATGGATGGTTTTACTCCTAGCCACGGTGCCAGAGGGGGGCTTCTGTAGGAACAGTTTCAATTCCATAGCGGTGAAACCTTAGCGTGGATTGTTTGCAAGCTGAAAACCTCTTTGAAAGACCTTGTGGTGCTCTCTTGGCCTCACACCTACGGTAGTGTGGTTTGGGCAACATGAAGACTCTCTAGTCACTGCATAGTGAAGAAATCACCAACATGTGGGTAAAGTTGTGCAACCTCTGCAGAGTGTCAAACTATTATAACAGTTGTGCTCACGGTCATGAGCGACATGGACCTTTCACACGATTAGAGGGATTGGATGGGTGGACTTGGTGGGTAGCCAAGTTTAGTTTGGGCGGTGTAACCCGTGGTTGCTATAGGAGGTGTAACCTGTAGTGTGGTTTTTCGTGGGCGGTGTAACCAATGGTTGGCTACAGGCGGTGTAACCTGTAGTGTTAGATAGATGAGATAATTTGGGGGTACTTTTCACCTAGTAAATAGGATGGCTTTTCTACTAGGTGTAGGTGCTCATTTATGCAAATAAACCATTATGTTAGTCTTTTTTGTATAAGCTTGCATGTCATATTTTCCTCACTTGCTGAGTATGACATGTGCTCATCCTTGCTATTTCCCTTTGCTATTGTACTATAAACTGTTGCTCAGAAGATGATGGAGAGATGCATTACATCGATGAGGACTACTACTAGGCGAGCGTGCCCCCGGTCGATTGCCTGTGGTGTTATGGTGTTTTCCACTGCTATTTATCGTGAGAGTCATTTTAGTCTTCAAAGACAATCATTTATGTAATAATCATATGTTGTAATACTGACATTGATTATATTGTGATTCACTTACTGTCGATATGTGTAAAACTTGTTCCTGGACACACATATGTTAAGCACTTAGTTTTGTCCTTAAAACCGGGTGTGACATATGTGATCAAGAAAACAAAGCAGAGTTACCTCCTCAAGATGAAACTTTTAAAAGAAAATTACAAATACCCACTTGCATGTTTGGGAGGTTTTCATATACCCACCTGCAAGTGTTTCTATTTCAGTCAAACACCTATAAAATACACTTAATTTTCACATACCCACCTGGTAATCTTGACTGATCAATATGGCTCTTAGCAAGCATCCAAGATTGCTTAAAATAGATTACTGTAACTAGATAACATATAATATTATTTGAATCATACATACATATTATATTTCTTAAGCTTTTTTCCCTCTACATTGTTCATAACAATTCATAGGATCCTAGCTAGATTACTGTATTGTTGGTGATTGTTGGAAGAAATTTGGTGATGTCATATTTGTCTGGATAATAATTACACTAAGGTGAAATATCCGAATCAATATTGAAAAGCCAAATAAGAATTACATTAGTTGGTCAAAGTTGCCAAGGGGGTATCTAAAAACTAGGTGTAACTTGTAAGTGTTTGACTAAAAAAAAAACACTTACAGATGGGTATATGAAAACCCCTCTAATATGCAAGTGGATATTTGTAATTTTTCCAACTTTTTAAATAGTTGCTGATCTAAAAGTCTATTTTACAACAATAACAACTAAGTCTTTAATCTCAAATAATTTGGGATAGGCTAGAGATGAAACCCTGAAGAACCCAATCATAAGAGTAAAACAAACAAATAGAAGAAATAAGACAAAGAAGAAGAAGAGAGGCAGGAAAAAAGAACAATAAAAAAACCTGAATAAGGAAAAGAAAAGAAGAGGTATTAAAAGGGTGATATAAAACTAAACAAAAGAAAACTAGAAGAATAAAGAATTAAGATTCTTGTCCGTGAATTGCTAATTTCCACGCTATACTATCCATGGCTAACTCCTTGACGACATTCCAATTATTTTAAGTCTCGCCTCACAGCCTCCTCCCATGTCAAATTTGGTTTTCCTATGCCCCTCTTCACATTATTTGGTCATCTTAATAGCTTGTTCTGCACTGATGCTTCTTCAGGTCTCCATTGCATATGTCCAAGCCATCAAACGATAATACACAAGCTTCTCCTTAGCTGTTATTACCCCTAATATCTCCCATATGTCATCATTTTAGACACGATTTTTTCTTGTGTCGCGACAAATCTATCATCATTGCTACACTTAGCTGCTGGACATGTCGCCTTTTAGTGAGCCAACATCCTGCTCTAAAAGATTGCTTTAATTGTTCCATATTATACGAGTTCATAAAAAGCTATCCTGCTGGGTAACCTTGCTTTTGGATACATGCTATGGAGTTTGTAAGATGAAATGGCTCAAATGCCCTTTAGGATTATGAGTGTCGAACTAATCATATGAAATGTACCATAAATTCTTATTTTATTTGTCACTTTCAAACAACAAAATTTAGAGCAATTGTTGTAGTTACTATGTCTGAACAAATAATTTAGCCCTAAATGTTCATGTTCAATGGAACAAGTAAAATCCAAAACACAAAACTTATCAACCACACGTTGCAATGCATGCTTCCAACCGTCCATCACTTTGAGCTATGTTTTCTAAAACGTGAAGATGGCTTGGGAGGAAAAGTCACGGAGTCTTTGGATGAGCACCGGCGCTTGGCTCGACACGGCAAATCACCACTGGAGCTTCATATGCTCTCTCCGAATCCTTTTATTGTCATTAGGAAAATAATATTAACCTCCAAAATATTTAGAAATAGTATCAATCAAGCTAGAACTGTTACATGCATGCACAATATTTTACTTGTAGCACTAGCACAACCATGTGTTTATGACTTGGATCCTCTGACGACTCATTTCTGGACCATCCCTGCCAGACACTACTATAATAGGAGCCTTCAATATCACTTTAATTTTTATTATAATGGCGGACATCATGAAAAGAATAAAGATGCTATTGTAGTACATAGACGCTGATGTCAGTGGCTAGAAGCGCTATTGCAGTGCAACTAACAATATCGGACACCGATGACATCATCAACGACAATGATATTGTTATCTAAGCGATATACCAATATCGGTCAGTTGCTGATGTCAATAACGTCCGATATTGAAATATTCCACTACAATATCAGGTCTTTGACCGACGTCAGCATGTCCGATATTGATGATTCCGGCTACCAAACCACTAATAAAAATATAGCAGGGAGTTTCATGCAAATATGCCACCTTTTTTCTTTCTTTTAATTTTTTCATTCTATGAAAAAATACACCGGCCGTGGTATTGGGCCGAATGTCAGTCAGCGAGGCTCACCTGGCCCGCTCAGGCACATCGATCTAACCCTAGCATCATTCCCTTCTCTCCTTCTCATTGAAGGCCGGTATCAAACAACATTGGCCGATATTATTAGACGAAACCAGCAATATTATTAGAGCAATAGCGCACCGTTTGTTCGATATTACAAGGTCTTTTTGTCTCCTATCGAAGGCCTTGATTGTAGTGATATTGAAAAGAGCAAATCCACCATATGTATCTGCTTTCTCTTCTGAACCAGAGGGATATCACCTTCCTCTCGCAACCAGGGAAACAACAAATAAAGCAATGATGCTCTATACATACGTTTTTTCTTTTCGTGGGAGATGCAGGTTACAGCCAACTATAGCTTAGCCAAATAAAACACTTCGACACAACTGAAAGCGTGTATACATACTTGTAACTCTTGTTTGTCTATGTGTGCTAGCACGAGAGCCTTTGTTCCAACTTGAACATTCTACAGGACAACTTATATAAGACACAGAGGACGACAACACAATAACACCAGTGAGTGATAACTAATGCAAAAATAAATTAGGTGTCATGCATATGATTTTTCACTGCTCGCGTATCCAATATTCATGTGGGCAAAATGATGTTAAGTAACAATTAAATGTAGACTTAATGCATCCGTGGAAAAACAATTAAGTCTAATGAATATCTTGTTCTCATATATCCCCATGGATGATATTTCATATCAGCACTGAAATTGGTCATGTTTTTCTTAATTATAATATGCTAAGAATTTTATAATGCACTTTTATTTCTCAAACACTGTGGAACAAGAAAAAAAATTATAACGCATGTAGTCACTATACCTACTGCACAACTTCATCTCGCAAACAAGGTTATCCAAGAAAAGAAAAGTAATTGGATGCACCTCAATATTTCCACATCAGACAATGCCTCTTATTTCTCATAACGCAAAACATGGAGAAAATATATGCGCAAAGGAGCAAAACCAATGAATTTTCCAGAGGAGTCAAGCATGTGGTAAACCACCCAACGTTCTTATCACAAGCGTACTCCTCCATTCGCTATTCGCTAATTATTGTCGTTTTGACCGCCGGATTGAACTAGAAAAGAACTAACCGACGTTGTCCGAGTTGCAGTATTTAAAAACGGAGGAGTAGCAAATAATTTGACATGGGTGTTTATTCAGTGAAAGGAGCGTGTGCTTGTGTCACGCTGAAAACGATTCGGGGCGAACTGCCGAACCGCACGAACCGAGCCTCAACTTTTCAATCGAGCCGGTTCGGTTCAACCCTGTATCCATGTGGGTTGCAAGTTGCAACTCGAACAGACCCACTTGACCCCAGGATCGAATCGATCCCCTTTGCAGCGAGAACGACTCCCCCATCGCCGCCACCGGCCACCGGCCGTCGCCATCTCCCGTCCAGCATGCTACCCACCAGCAGATCGAGTTCATTGCTATCCGAAGCCGCACGTAGCCCCTCTTCAGCCCTAGAAGCCGCATCCCTATTCTCCATCCTGATCTAGAAGCTGCTCTCAATCTCGATCTGGAGGCAAATCACCAGTTTGAGGATCGTTGGCCACCGGCTGCTGCTGTTTTGATGGCTGAAGCCTGTCGCCACATTCGTATTGTCCTGGCCCCTCAGCTCTACGAGCAGATCACCTGGGCACGACGATGAGCCTCATCTTGCGGTTGAAGAAGATGGTGACAATTCACCAGTAAATCTTGCGACGGCAGAACGTGTCGGCTCTCCAGCACCAAGATCGTCCACGGTACTGAGTTCCCCGGTTGTAGGCACATCTACGGCAACTGGATTTCGAACACCAACGACACTAATTAGCTCAGGCCCTCACGGTGAGTTTTAGCATTTTCTTTAAATTCTTTAGCATCATCTGTGAAAAGTTGAATTGTCTGACATTTTACTGAATTGGTCCTTGTACTAGTTTTGTTAGTACTAGAAAAATTATCTGTGACAAAAACTACAGTTTTCATGTAGCAAATTTTGCTCTTGTAGAGCAACAGGAAAAACTTAGTACACAGAACAAATGTAGGAAACCTTCATCCTGAAAGTACTTCGAAATAAATTGAAATGGTGCTCCTGTGCAGTTCATAATGAGATACTGGAGGTGCTTTGCAAATGACTTTCGAAGCTAGCTTTGCAAATGAGTGGATCAGACTATGGGCCTGAATTCTTTTACTGACTGAGCCATCTCTTGTTTAGGTAGCAGTGTTATGCATGCTGTGTTTAATTTTTCCAAAGGACCCATGTTTAGTGTGTATAGACAATTGAAGGCACGTACCATGTTAATCAGCCAAAATAGGTTAACAAATAGCACCCGAGTTAATCAGCCACTCCACATGCTTATTAGGGTCTGCTAGAAAAGTTATGGCAAAAGCTTTGATGTTCTTCATGTTAATTGAAGAACATATCATTATGTATTCTACTGTTTCATTATTGCTATGTATTTTTCTGTCCTAGCTAGGAAATCTATGTCTTCTAATATTGTGTGTATGGGAAAACTAATATTCATACTTACTGCACTTGTTCATAGGATTGAACCTAGATGCTGAGACATACGATGTTGATGGTGACGTTTAATTTGGACAATCTGTTGGATACTGAGGAAATTGCAAGAGTAACAAAAAGGTTGAGATCAGATTCTTGGAAGGAGTTTGTGCCTATAGTGGCCGATGGAGTTATTGTCAAAGGAAGGTGCAAGCACTGTGACATACTTATTGGGGCCAAGAGAGGTGCAGGGACAAGTGCTCTAGGCACCCATTTGACGAGATGCAAGAAACGCAGCAGAGCACTCCAGATCGTGCATAATCTCACTTCTACTTTACGCTCTCCCGGTGGAGCTCGTTTCAAAAATTGGAGATATGATCCACAAGCATCTCGACGTGCATTCTTGCGAATGATTGTATTGCATGAGATGCCCTTTATGATTGCAGAGTACGATGGATTTAGGAGTTTCCTTGAAACATTGAACCCTATGTTCAATGTGGGTTGTCGGGTCACAGCTAGTAATGGATGCATGAAAGAATTTCAGGAGATGAAGTTAGAGCTTAAGAGGTACTTCCAAACCTTGAATTGCAGGTTCTCTTTGACAGCAGACATGTAGATAAGTAATCAGACTTTGGGGTATATTTGTGTCACATGCCATTTCATTGATATGGACTGGAAACTGCAGAAAAGAATTATCAGATTCATTGATGTCAAGACACCCCATACAGGAGCAGAATTATTCAGTAACATTCTTAATTGCATTCAAGAATGGGGCATTGAAGAGAAGATATGTGGGATCACACTAGATAATGCTTCAGCCAATGATACAATGGTCGGATTCTTGAAGCGCAATCTTGTGGATAAGAGGGTCCTACCTGCCAATGGGAAGTTGTTCCACCATCGCTGTGCTGCACATGTCATTAATTTGATTGTCAAAGATGGGCTGAAGCTTGTTGATCCAATTGTTGTTAATATTCGGGAAAGTGTCAAGTATATTCGGTCATCACAGTCTCGAAAGCAAAAGTTCAAGGAGATTATTGCACAAGAAGGTCTTGAAAGCAAAAAACAACCTGGACTTGATGTGCCCACTCGATGGAACTCAACATGCTTGATGCTGAAATCAGCTCTAGTGTTTAGGAAAGCATTTGACTCATTGGTGAAGCAAGATCCTAGTTACAAATATGGGCCATCTGATGATGAATGGAAACTGGCTGGAATGCTCTATGAGCAATTGGAGGCATTCAACGAGGCAACAAATGTGATTTCTGCATCCAAATACCCTACCTCCAACCTCTACTTCCATATGCTGTTGAAGATCAAGCTAGTTTTAGAGAAAGAAGCACTAGAAGTCGGTTCTGAAATTGAGAAGGTGCTAAAAGGGATGAAGAAAAAGTTCAGGAAATATTGGAATAAGACATGTAACACTATGTATTCCTGTTGTTTTGGACCCACGGTACAAGCTTAAGTTTCTTGCTTTCATTTTCAATGAGTCCTTTCCTGAAAAAGCTGAAAGGAGACTTGCTAGAGTGGAAGCACTATTTCGACAACTTTTTGCATCATACTGTTCTGAGCTAGAAAATGAAAATGCAGCCTCTACTCAACAAGTCAGAGTAGATCATGCAGTACTTCCAGTTGGGAATGACCCTTGGGCTGCATGGGATCAGCAACTTACCATTGATATTGAAGCTCAAGTCTCTTCAGCGCCTGATATATATTTGAATGAGAATCCAATTCCAAGGTCTAATGAATTTGATATACTGAAGTGGTGGATGGGAAACAGCTCCAAGTACCCGATCCTTGCTAGAATGGAGCCATTTAAGCCACTTCTGTAGCATCAGAGTCTGCTTTTAGCACTTGAGGAAGAGTTATTACACCTTTCCGTAGCAGCTTAGCTCCTGAGACAGTGGAAGCGCTTATATGCTCACAAGATTGGTATCGAACAGCAGCAGCCTCTACTGAGTTTAGCATGGTGTCAATCCATGATGATGTTGTCATTGATGATACCGGGTATGTTATTTTTCTAGCACAAGACTTGAACTTTACCAACATTTTAACTCACAAAAGGTGTAAACACTACAAAAGAGAAGCATCTGGTATGTATTTGATTAGGAGATATATGCACATCATTAACCATGCTCCTCCATAGTGAACTCGTCCTGCTGTCTTTTGGTACATAGAGAACCAAATTTATATATGAACTAATTTTGCTTTTTCTACATATAGGCGGCTCTGATAGAGGACCAAGAAATGTCTCATGGTTTTGATATGGAGGAAATGTCCCTGATCTTGGAAGGCTGAGGTTGTGCTGTGTTTGTTGATAGTGCCTTCTCAATGCAAGTTTTAGTGTTATGGTTCCTAGTACAGTTGTTAGTCCTGTGTAACAATCTGTTGAACCATGGTCAGACAATGATAGTGCCTTACAATTGCATCTGTCTGCATCTTGGCTGGCATTTTAATGTACTGTGATCATCTTTTAAAGTCTCCAGCCCAGATTGCTCTACGGTGGCCTAATGTAGTAATGAAAGATTGGCTTCATCTTTAGTTAACTATGAAAGGCTATACTGTAGATTCAGTAAAGAATTGGAGCATGCTTGCCTATTGTCAATTTGCTAAGTGCCTTCAGCTCGGTCTATCCTAGAACAACAATAGTTAGAAGCATGGCAGAGAATTCGGCAAAGTTTCCCGGTCAAAGTTTTTGCTAATTAAACACAGATCGTGACCTCAGCCAAGTGTGATGAAGTCACAGTTGTTTATGGTTGAAGCACTCTGAAATTTTCAGCAAAATAAGGGCTGCAGCGAATTTCTTGAGTGCTAGCTGATCCCACGGTGCGACTCGTGAGAGAAGCAGCTGAGGCCGCGGTTCTGATCACAGGTGCGGGGCTGACCCTTGGTTCGGCTGTTCGTACGGGATAATAGGTTCGGGTCGATCCTTAACCCCCTCGTCAACGAATGGAGTCGTAGGATCAGCGAACGGGGCGCACCGATTCGAACCGTTTTCAGCGTGATGCTTGTGAAGTTCAGAGACTCAAGAGGCTTCCTCTGTTTTCTTGCTGTTGTGATTTTTACCTCCATTTTCCATTATTTGTTACCTGTAAGATAGATGAAAATTCTAACGACAATATATTTTTTTTTTGTCTTTTCATAATTGATGATGGATGGAAGTTGTCTGGCCTTTATTTATTGTTAAATAAAAAAGATTTTAAAAAAGATACGGTTTGCATGGAGCCATCCCTATGCGGTATGCTCTGTACCAGAAGAGCGACGCCGCCATGCGCAAGCGCCGACGCACGTCAGGACTCATGAAGAACCTGGCGCCGCCGTGCTCCAAGACGCGTCAGGCTCGGTCGAGTCGGTGAAGACGCAGTCTGTCGTCCTCGCCGCCAACATGAACGCGCCGCAGCGGGGAACACGAGGGATAGCTGATGCCCCTAGTGTCCCTCGTCCTCGAGATCTGCACCAGAGCGGAGGGCGCTGCCCTGGAAACACGGACCGCGAGGGCGCCACTTGATCGGAGATGGCGACCAACCAAGCGCCTTGGGAGTGGGACCAAGGTGTCGAATCCGTTTATGCAGCGGCGGAGCACAAAGAAAGAAGCGGCCGCACGGGGAGCTCAAGGTGTGCCCGCAGGACGCAGCCGCCATTGGATGACTTTACAGGACACGACGCCCAGCGCGCAACGAGCCGATCCAAAAAGCTCACGACGACCCACGCGCACGTAAAATCCTTCAATAACAGCTGGTACATGGGTCTTACCAGCCCGTGGATGTTTGATGTCTGCTCACGGCTGCAGCAGCAGCATTACGCCCGACAGTCTGACTAATGATGCCAACGTTAGCGCAACTATTTTCATGCTATATTTGCTTGATCTATGCTAACGTTTCACTTTCTGATGCTTCCCAATCCCATAGAACTATTAATCAGAACCATGTCACAACAGGTTTTTTCTAGCCCCTCATCGTCTAGCTAGCGAACGCTATCTCTTGTCCCATAGCATATACCTAGGCAAAGGCTCTATATGCAACGAGGATATAGGTTTGGATAATATGTGGGTTCGACTATATATATTTTGTGCCCTCAAAGCAAATATATAGGAGTACAAACACACCACGACAAGAAGCAGGCCACCCTCAGATATTTCCAACACTACAGATATACTCCAACAATTACCTCTCACAGTCATCAATTGCACCCTATGCTTTGAAAGTGGACACTTGGGAGCCACAAAGGACAAAAACTATGAGCACAACTGGGTTATAACTTTTATGAGAAAAGCGGGTGACTCAAATTTTGTGTCCTAGGGCTGAAGCTTTGGTTTCAGAAGCTGTTGGTTCGAAAAGCAAGCATGTTTGGTAACTCTGTCTTTACGTACCAGATTGGTGGGTAAAAAAAATATGAATATCTGAAACAGCCTTTAGGAAGATGAGGATCTGGACTGATCATATGAGACATTGGCTCTGGTGCAGGGCGTCCTGCACATATTAGGTGCAGGGCCAATGGGTGTTTGACAAGTGTCCTATGGGCCCAACAAAAATTAACAGCCTTTGAAGATAATCCGGAGTTTTCAATTGATACGGACGCATTACTGATAGTACAATTATCAGCAACGGTTCATTCTTATGAACCGTTGTTGATAGATTGTTTCAAGAAAAAAAAAATGGTCGTGTTAACAGAATCTTAATACATAACTTCACATAATCTCAAACAAGTCTATATATATATATATTGATGTTACACAAATCCAAAAAAAGGCATGCGACATAATCATACAAGTCTAACAAAAGTATCATATCATACAAGTCCACAATACTACTCAACATAAATCTTACATGAACACGAAAGTCTTACATCAACACAAATTTGAACTCACTTATTAACCGAGAAATCTGAAATGTGTTTCTTTCTTGAATGAGAGGTAGGGATAAAGCTCGATGGTGGTGTTAGTGAAGGGCGGAGATGTTCTATGTCCCATTTGAAAACATGGTACCTATCAGACTCTGGACTAACACGCTCATTTATGAAACCTAGAAGTTGTTCCTGAAGTGCTAGAATCTTTTGTAGAGTGAGAGGCCTTGTCCCCATTTTCTACAAGAAAGAAATGAAAGAAGTTAAGTTAGCGTCATGTATGTGTAAACTACAATGCAACATAAACAAAGAATCCATCTAAATTTTATCAACATATGCATTAGCTTACCTGAATTCTTTTTTGCTTATTGGTGAAGTGAAGCATTGAATACACAAAAGCCACACAAATTAGTTCCCTTTTCTTGCTTACTACAAGGATATGTTGTGAACTTGAATTGTTTTGTATATGGAAGTACACGAACACCATGCTCTAGAAGACGTTTGAACACCCTACATATGTTTACACTTGTTTAGATGCAAATAATAACTAGAATAAGTAATACATAAATATGACAAAGTAGTTTACCATTGTAGCATGTCTTCAAGTTTTTTCCAGTCTTCTCTTGGCTTGTCTAATGAGTCCATCATATAGACGTCACTACTTTCTAATTTAATGCCAAACAGGACCCAGTAAAACCTATATAAACCCAGTGATAAGAAAAAGTTGTTCGAACATGGTAAAGTACTTTTGTTGTTACATATATACCTGAAATTATAAGGTAGAAATATGTATTTCTTCCTTTGGAAAGTAAGAATAAAGTTGACTATGTATTCCTCTGTGTGTTGAGGTTTTGAGTTCACCAGTGAAGCGTTTACAAATGTCGGGTCAAGATAAGCCATATCAAAAATATTTTTATCCTCACATATTTTTATCTGTATTCTACAAAGACATATGAAACAAGTTTAGTCATTCAATATGATAACACAATGATATATTAATAATATATCATAAAACATATAAACATGAGACTTACAGTGACCACAAACATATGAATTATGCTCCAAGTGCATCAGCTTTCAATAGTTGATGCATTTTATCCCAACAAATCCACCTCACCATCACCATGGAGGAAATCTTTATGCTTGTATTGAAATGCAAACTGCAGGTGCACCATGGTGCAGGTAGCAACACAAGAAAGACCTTGACAGTACGACATAACTGCAGTACTAAAATAGCTAAAGCAACGCCATAGGTTGCTAACGATTCAAGCAGCCCTTGATGTCGTAATAACTCAGGCCAGCTTATAAGATAAAGAACGAATAACTAAGGTTGCTAACGATTTGGCAAGGAGTGCTCACCGTGAGCTTCCAAAGAAGAACAGAGCTTCAGCTCTCCTCTCGCTGCTAGATTTCACATGGACAAGATAGGAATGAAGTAGCAGATAGGGAGCAAGGCATGGCATAATATCATTTGGCAAAGTAAAAAATAGACACAAATTAAGGTTTCCTTTAGAAGCAAAATGTACCCTTAAAATCCCAAAACATCCTCAGAATTCTAGACCCATCGCCCATCTTATAGATTTCAAAAGGACTTTGCAGTACCAATTTGATGAACAGACTATGCTTACGAGTAGAATTAGAGGGAACCTTGCTAAATCACCATACTAATTAAATCTCTACGGCAATTTCAACAGAGCAAATGATCCAGATAGATACTAATCTATCTAATCCTAGACAGTTTAACTCTAGACAAATTTACCAATTTCAGCATCATCTCTAAACTCATCCTATAATTTCACCCAGAGATCTGCCGAGATCACACCCGTGCATTCTAAACGCTTCGAAGTATTTCCAAGAAATTAACTAAGGCATATACTACAACACAATTATGTATAAAAAAACAAAGGCAGGGAGAGCATCGATACCTTGCCTGCCGAGTGACGAACAGTAGGAACACGAAGGCAGGGCAGCAGAGGTCGGCGGTGGCCGGAGCGTCGGGACAGAGCGATGTCGATAGGTGGTGGTGGCGTCTGTCGGGACAGGGGAGGCAGAGGTGGGGTAGGGGGAGACGGAGGCGGAGGCGAGGCAGGGAGAGATGGTGGCAGAGTTAGGGCAGGGAGGTGGCGGCGGCTAGAGCGTCGGGCGGTGGCGGCGATGGCTGGAGCGTCTGGTGATGGCCGGAGGGTTGGGGCGGCTGAGCAGGGGAGGCAGAGGCGGAGGCGAGGCAGGGGAGGCGGAGTCAGAGGCAGGGCAGGGGAGGTCGTAGCGGAGGCTGGAGCGATGGGCAGCGCCAGCCGGAGGGTCAGAGCGGCTGGGCTGGAGCGTCGGGCGGCATATGTCGGGAGGATATGAGGGAGGGTGTCGCTGGTATATGGAGAAGGCATCAACAGCGGTTCATTCATCTGAACCGCTACTGAAACTTTTTTTTGACTTTTTTTTCTATGACGTCAATTTTAAATATCATATGAGAAATACATGAAAAAATATACATATAAATTCATAATACAGATTAACACAAATATTGCTAGTACTTAGTTATTTTTTTCTCTTTGACTTTTTTTTCTAGGACGTCAATTTTAAATATTGCATGAGAAATACATGAAAAAATATACATACAAATCCATGATACAAATTGATATAAATATGGCTAGTACTTAGTTATTTTTTCTCTTTGACTTTTTTTTTCTATTTCTAGGACATCAATTTTTAATATTGCATGAGAAATACATCAAAATATATATATATATAAATCCATGATACAAATTAACACAAACAATGCTAGTACTTAGTTATTTTTTCTCTTTGACTTTTTTTCTAGGATGTCAATTTCAAATATTGCATGAGAAATACATGAAAAATATACATGATATAAATTAACATAAATATTGCGTCATTTGTGCAAATTATATGTATAAATCCATGTTACAAATTAACACAAATATTGCTAGTACTTAGTTATTACATGAGACATCCTTTCATTTTACAATGATAGCTTCGTGGTGATTGTGGCGTATGTAGGTAGGTTTCTCGGTGTCATCAATGGAAGAGAGGATGGTATCCTCACCGAATGGAGGCAAATCGTCAAATCGATCGTATGCTTCCTCATTGACAACATCCTCAACACCAACTATTGTTCTTTTTCCTTGAAGAACGACGTGTTGCTCCTCGTGGTTAGTTGGGTCTGGATCCTTTACGTAGGAACTTGTGTGACATCTTTGGCAAGAACAAATGGTTGTTCTCTGTAACCAACAAATTTAAAATTGACGATAGTCATACCATACTTGTCAACCTTTACTCCATTAGGGAGTGTGACCCATTGGCAACGGAACAAGGGGACCTTTAAATTTTTTCCATACTCAAGCCCCTAAATCTCCTCTATGAATCCATAGTATGTCTCCTTGTTGCCATCACAATCATATGCATCAATACAAACACCGCTATTTTGGTTCGCGCTCTTGTGGTCTTGTGCCATTGTATAAAATGTAAAGCAACTAATGTCATATGCTTTATATGAATGAATCATAGTTGATGGACCATTTGCTAGTAAGTCTAACAATATGTCATCAGGTGTCTTGTCAACGGGTGAATCATCTTGATCCTTACCCATCATTTGTATATGTAGCCAAGTGCCGAAATTGTTTTGGTGCTCCCTTGCAATGTAGTCTTTAGACTTTTTTGGATTCATGGATCATAACATTTGGACATGCATTTTGATGTATGGGGCCGCCACAAGGGATTGTTGCAGAACAGTGAAATGTGCTTGGGTGTATGAAACATAGTCATTGATGTTGAAGGTAGTATGATCTCGCGTGCCTTTCCCACTTAGACACCCTTCATGGCATGAAACAGGCTTACCAATTGCGTTTAGATCCATATAATCAATAGCGAACTCAATAACTTCCTCTATTTCCCAACTTTGGGCCATGCAACATTCCGGAACACTTTGATTATGAACATACTTTTTCAGAACTGTCATGAATCTTTCAAATGGACACATCTGATGGAGAAACACAGGACCAAGGTATTTCATCTCATGCACAATATGAACGAGAAAGTGAGACATTATATCAAAAAATGAGGGAGGAAAAATTTTCTTGAGGTTGCACATTGTGTGTATCAAATCTTCATGAAGTTTTGTTAGTTTTATTGGATCCACAACCTTTTGTGAAATTGCATTGAAAAATGAACATAACTTTATGATCATGTCTCGAACCTTGTCCGGAAGAATTCCTCTAATTGCAACTAGAAGCAACTGTACCATCAACATATGACAATCGTGTAACTTCTTGAAACACACTTTTAAAGTTTTCATGTTCACAAATCCAGATTCATTGGCAGAGTAACCACTCGGAACTTTAATTCCATGCAAGCACTTGCACATGTTGATCTTTTCTTGTTTACTTAGGGTATAGCTAGCTATTGGAAGTTTTTTTGTCCCATTTTCAAGTACTTTGTGGTGAAGATCCTTTCTTAGCTTCAGATCCTCTAAGTCCATCCGCGATTTGAGTGTATCTTTGGTTTTGCCAGGTATAGCTGCCATGGTACAAACCGTGCTCTCGCACACATTCTTCTCCACATGCATGAGATCAATTATGTGATGCACCATCAACTCTTTCCAATATGGTAGATCCCAAAATATTGACCTCTTTTTGAATAAACTATTAGTTGACTTTGTACTTCCCTTCCCCTTTCCAAGATCAACTTTAAGATTCTTTACCATCTTATATACTTGTTCACCAGTACGAATCTTTGGTGTAGGACAAGTCTCGGTTGTCCCATCAAAAGCTTTCTTATTTGTTTGGTACGAATGATCTGGTCATAGAAACCTACGATGGTTTATGTACCCTACTTTCTTACAATGATTAAGCCAAGTGCCAAAAGTTTCCTCCATGCACCACACACATCCATTGTATCCTTTGAATGCCTATCCTGAAATACTACCAAGTGCGCAACCATCTTGAATCGTTATGAGCAATATCGCTTGTAGATTGAAATGCTTATGCTCATATTCATCCCACACTCTTACGCCCTCTTTTTTCCATAGTACAAGGAGTTCATCAGTTAGTAGTCGCAAATACACATCAATATCATTACTGACTTGGACTGGCCCACTGATCAACAATAGCATCATTATGAACTTGCGCTTCATACAAAGCCATAATGGAAGGTTGTAGATACATAAACTAACTGGCCAAGTGCTGTGTATGTGGCATGTTTCTCCAAAGGGATTCATCCCATTTGTACTTAACCCAAATCGTATATTCCTGATTTCCTTTTTAAAGTCCTTATGTTTCCTATCAAATTCCCTCTATTGAATTCCATCAGCAGGATGACGAAGCATTCCATCTTTCTTGCGCCCAACCACGTGCCACTGAATTAGCTCAACATTCGCTTTGTTAGCGAACAATCGCTTCAAACAAGGGATTATTGGGAAATACCAAGCCACCTTAGCAGGTATTCTTCTATTTTTTTTATCTCCTCCTTATCATTTTCATCCATATCTACGACATTTCGCTTGTATCATGATGACCCACAGATACGACATTCCTCAAACATTGCATCATCATCACGAAATAGCATGCAGTCATTTTGACATGCATGTATTTTCTCCACCTCCAATCCTAACGGACAAACAACTTTCTTAGCTTGGTACGTGTTTTGAGGCAACTCATTTTCTTTTGGAAGCAAATCCTTTAAAAATTGTAACAATTCAGTGAAACTTTTATCTGACCAATTATTGCTAGCCTTCATTTGTAGCAAGGTGAGTACAACATGCAACTTGTTGTGTTCTTTCTTACAACCTGAAAACAGTGGTGTCTCGTAGTCCTTCGTCATCTTTGAGAAGTTTTCACTATTGAAGTCACCCTCTATATTGCATAACATCTCATCTAAGTCATCCACATCGTTATCAATTAGCACATCATTGTCTTGTTCTATTGTGACCTTGTTACCCTGACCTTCTTCAGCCGTAGTATGTCCCTCATCCACAACCTCCTTGTGCTCCCCTTGTTTAGTCCAACATGTATATCCACTCATGAAGCCTCTACTAATCAAGTGCTCACGAATTTCCTCTACATTCGAGGTCGTCTTCTCATTACGATAATCGTGACATGGGCAACATATGTAGTGAACGCTAGACAAGTCTTTTGTCTTATTATATGTTGCAACGGCCTCCAAAAAAATAATCTAGTCCATCAAAAAACCGTTGGCATAAACGGCTTCCAACATACATCCATGTTCGATCCATCTGCCAAATTATTACTGTCATAAAAAAGAAGAGATGAAATGATAATGCACTAATACTATATATTGTACTTAAGTGTTTTTTAATAATTACATTGCATCTTGATTGCTCCATGTTTGAGTGCCAAGCTTGTCCAGAGACTCGACCACCACCATCTGAGGATCCACTAGGTGAACATTGCTGCTGCCTCTTTGTACCAGCGGGAGGGCGAGTCATCAGAGACCTTAATAGCATGTGGTAATAACATTGCATTAATAGATGACTAATAATATCTTATTTCAACAATTTTATAAAATCAATGTCTCTATAATACCGTGGACATAACCTTCCATCATGCTATTTCAACTTATTTCAAGCAATTTATAAATACTTGATAAAAAATTGAAAGTACCTTAGTATTCTATTTTAATTCATTATTTTCTCTTTAAATCATTTAGCAATAAATCTAGTTGTCTCTATAATACTATGACTCTATTTAAGTTTGACTCTACCTCACACATAATTCAAGCATATTCTAATTGCAAGACTAGAAAGCAAACATTACCTACTCTCTCTTCTAAGAGCCATTAAACATGGAAATTTAGATTGAGTGAAAAATAAGATAATCCAACCAACCTTCGAGAGCCCAAAATGGTAGAATCCTATAATTTTTTAACACTCCAACCATAGCAACGGATACAAATGGCATCCCTCGGCCTTTGGAGGAAGAGTGTCTTGCACAAATGGCGGAAGAAATAACGCTTGTGAGGACGTTGGAATGAAGAGGAGAGGTTATATATGTACACGCATTATCTGCAGCAGTTCTGTAAATGAACCAATGTTGATAATTATTATTAACAGTGGTTCACTACAACAATTATTGCTCAGGGTCCGCATGTCCTGAACCGTTGCTGACAATTTATTATTAGCAGGGGTTCATTTGAATGAGCCGCTGCTGATAATTTGGAAACTTATCAGGAATGGTTCATTTAAATGAACCGCTGTTGATACCCATTATCAACAGCGGTTCATTAGAGTAGCAATTATTGGTCAGGGCCAGTAGTTTTTGAACCGCTACTGATAATCTTTTAGCATCGGTTCTAGAGCAATCGCTGCTGATAGGGCGCTGTTTATGACTATTTCTGTACTAGTGCCCATTGCCAAATACGTCGTGCCTCCGCTGTCGTCAAACGTTCGGGGGATCATTCATTCCTTCGCCATGATGTTTGATATTGTGTCGTCATCTTCAGCCTAAGCAAACCGAAATGTTCTCTCTTCATCTTGTTGGTCTGAATTGAATATGGATCCTGCTGTCATGGAATTGTTTCATCGAGACATGGAGATAGACAGAGAGGACATGAATAATTCCAAGCTAGTCCATCTCCTATCCTCACCAGGTCTTCCATGGCTAGCCAATAATCAATCTTACTTCTCTTCTATTCGGGGCAAGGCAGTGTTAAGTTGTTCAAAGCAGGGAATCAGTAAGAAGAACCCATCAAAGGCAAGGCAAAGAAATCGATCTAGGCTACCGTGCTTGCATGCGAATAATCAAGCTGTCAACGATGTGTGTTCAGATATCAGCTTTAGGAGATTGCGGACCACATTACTAATCGCCTAAGGTTCTGTTTGGATCCTCTCAGATTATATAATATGGATTCTATAATCTGAGAAGCCTCCAAACAGGTCAGAGATTTTGTTAGATTATGCACAGATTATAATGCCAGATTATATAATCTCATAATGTCAGATTATGCCAGATTATATAATCTGAGATGATCCAAACAGAGCCTGACTTGGGGGTACTCTTCTCACTCTTCTCCAACAATTGTTCTTTCCAAAGTTCCTGTTTCCATGTCCTGTGGTCACGGTTCATATGGGGCAGAAGGGCCAAGAAGATGCCGTAGAGATGGTTGGAGTTGGAGGATTTTCATGGATCGAACTCGGCACAAACATCCATCTGAATGCGGCAGTGGATGAGGACGATGAGAATGTGCTACTCCGCTGAGGTCGTATCAATCAAAAACTCAAGATTACTTCCTAAAACTGTTAATTTATTTAGCCCCCCCCCCCACACATGACACGTGTCAACACCCATTAGCCCTGCACCCAATATGTGCAGGGTGCCCTGCACCAGAGCAAGACTACAACTTAAGTTTGCGGAAATTGGTAGGTTATACTAACTGTCGATCTATTTTGAAATAATTGCGATTACACTGAGCAAACAATTTAGTTGTCCTGAACTTTGCCTTCGATGGAACTAGTGAAATCCAAAAAGAGGACTTACCAAACATAAGTTGCAGTCCATGCTTCCAAATGTCCATCCAGCCATGTTTTCTGAAACGTGAGGACACCTCAAGAGGAAAAGCAACATGATTTTTGGAAGAGCATCGGCGCTGGGCTTGGCACGGCCGCACGGGAGCTCGGTCGATGGCATAGCAGGAAATGACGCTTCAGTAACGGGACTCGAAGAAATAAAGATGATGATAACCCACCTCTTTGTAACCTTTGACACCTATGATTCTCAATTGCTTCTCGTCATTCCTCAAGACTGGGATTGCATATTTTCGTAGGCATTTCCCATGTGGCATCGTTCAAAAAATCTAGAAGTACTACCAAAGTGCTCGCGCGTTACTACGGGATTCAAACCATATAGACACCTATATATTTGATAAATACAGTTTGACAGACAATTTTGTTACACTACAAGAGATAATCTATATATTCTTCCAAATTATTTGATGTTGTCATGTATAATTTTCTTTCATTGATGATCATTTATGTTTTTTTATTAATGTAGGATAATTAATAATATGAAATATACTATATCCATATATAAAATAATAGAAATAATCTTATCGCTTAATATACCAATAATACAAATTGAAGAATTGTTTGACCACTACATATACGTATAATTATGAATTGAGTTATGTATAAAGGACTTAAGATCAATTGAAGAATCAAGCAACAAATTTGAATATAGTTGTCAGGTAACAAATCTATATATATCTCTACTCTTATTAATTTAGGTGAGTCCATCTACCCGGATTTTAATGTTGGTTTTTGGCATTGATTCGAATACAATCCCAGTGAAACAGTGATGCATTGGAAAGTGCTTCCGAAACAAAATAGAACGTCCACATTCAAAAGCAATTCGGGATCGGAGAAACAAAAACACAAAAATACATAAAAACTTGCCCACTTTGCGTTGGTCACCCTTGTAGAATTCCAGGGGACGAGCTGGTCGACATGGTTGGGCTCGCCGAAGGTGGACTTGTCATCCTCGCCGGTGTCCATGTTGTTGCCCTCGGTCTCAGTGGATCTGTCTCTGTCTGCTCCCCCGCCGCCCTACTCGTCATCATTGTATTGGTAGATGGTGCCTGGTGGTGCTGGATGCCAAGCTGACGAACTGGAAGTTGGGTGTGGCGAGGTCGGTGGAAGCGGCAGCAACGACGACGCCAACGCTCAGCGGATGCTCGCCTCCCAGAGTCAGCTGGCCATGGCAGGGAACGGGTGCATCTTTCTCCCCGACGTTGACATGGTGCTATTGCTGTCAGTTCGAGGAACAACAACGTGTTGAGGTGGTCATTGTGGTCGATAGAACCAGGCAAAGTGGGAGCGTGTTTCCTCATCGTATTTGCCTTGAAATACGAGTTTTGGGTTAAGAAGGATGTGAGGTGGAGGCTGGAGGGAGGAGTTGCCGCTGGTGGGAGCCGAGCAGCGCTCAGGAGTGCAACATTTGGAGAGGGCGAGGCGGAAGCAGCGCCTCGGCCATTCAGGCCTTCTGCTATTTCTACGAGTAGACTAAATGATTGAAATAGTAACTTGCAATCATAGCTTATGGAATATTGAGGCCGGGAAAAAAATTTCAGAAATCATGGCATCGATTAGTGTTAAGTAATGATATCAGAAAGGTATAAAGTCTATTGATACGGAGAGCTGCTTTGTATAAAGTGATGATATGAGAAAAGGGTATAAAGTCTACTAATATGGAGCTGTCGCTGCTAGAACTGATAACAAAGTTCATTTCAAATGTTGTGAGATGAACTGCTTTAAAAAAAATGTTGTGAGATGAATTTATAGGATTATCAACCATAAGTAGTACTGCAGGATCAAAGATTATTAATGTTAGTATATATGGCTAAATGTTTAAATTAACATATTTAAAGAGTGAAAGTGAACGGAAATATTCGATGAGAGAATTAACGTTAGACTATGTAATACTATAATATTAGAAATAGTATATAGGTTTTTTATATGTTATAAAATTATCTATCAAACAATAACTATAAAATATACTAAAGTCAATGACGACTACAATTTAATTTTTTTAAAATCTCGTAGCAACGCACGGACACATTATTGCTAGTACTTACTCCTTAATAATTGAGGTGAGTCCGTCTACCATTTCTTTAATTAAAAGTAGCAAAGTGACCATGTGTTGCTACGGCTTTTAAATAATTAAAATCAACATATATAAGTATGATAGATATTTATTAAATAGAAAAAGAAATATCACTTCTAATAATAGGATATTACATAGTTTAACACAATTCTCCTATAGTTTGTCAATTTCTTTCACTATTTGACTATGTTAGACTTGAAGCTTAACTTAGTACAACATTGATAATTTTTTTTAATCTTTGATTTCATATTACTTTCGGATTCTAACCCAAGAAACTAATATAGTAACTTTTTAGTCTCAATTTCATCATACTTTTTAATTTTTCAAATATCCTTTATCATCATTGTTAAAAAGTTTACCAATGTCAAACATCACAAGAGCTATACCACAAAATGCCGAACCAGTCTGAGAAGTACTTGAACGACAGATGTTGAGCAAACAAGCTCATAGGGTGATGAGATGGCGAGATCATGATCGAAGTCCCAGCTCCTCGTCTGGTGGCGCTGAGATCTCGTTCATATAACAGTCTGATTTTCGGTTTTGTCTGGGAGGCAGCTACAATGTCAATATCGCGTCAATATGGCCGGCAGATGCTCCTATACTGCTAATCGATGAATTCCGGGCAACTTCATTGCATAATTGAATGAGCCTGTCGTCCTAGCGCTCCAATGGTGACGGCGGTAGCGCTCGAGCTCACGCTTGGATGCTAGGGCATGAAGTGAGGAGGGTTTGAAATAAAGAATGAAGAGGCGTTCAAGGCTCCCTTTTACGTTAAGAGTGCCTCGATGCAGGCCTTAAACTCAGAGTTTTCATAATACATGATGGCTCCGGGATCCAAATCTTAAACTTCCAAGTCTATAGGATGGCAAGCGCGATACAACTTGATAGCACATATAAAAAAAGTTGTAGAAACCGACACGGAACTCCCAACACCAAAGGTAACACCAAACTAAACCAACACCAATAACGACCTCACCTAAATTAATACTAGCAAAGTGCTCGTGCGTTACCACGGGCTTAAACACACACACATATAAGATGTGTAAAGAGTTACTGGTTAAAAAGGAAATTCGTACTTGCGGCAGATCATCTTCGCCTCATTGTGCTTCAGTGCAAGCTCACGGAGATTAGGCTCGATGGTGTAGGGGTAACAACGGTCTCCGTCACCACGAAGGCGAATAACAAGGTGAAGAGTGTTGGATAAATTAGCACTTTTAGTTTTATATTAATCCAAAAATAAATCATAAACATGATTAACAGATTGCATGATAAACTAGACAAGTCTACGCAAGATCTAGACAGGTCTATAAGGCCAGATAAAAACATAGCATCTACCAAACTAGCAACATCCATCATAGATAAACAGATCACGAAAGCTAGTATGGAAGACATAGTTTGAGATGAGAGTACGTGCGTTTCCTTCTGGACTGGGTAGAGTAGATGGCAACGACGTGCAGCACCGTCACGTTGTTGATGACGGCAGGTGAGACCGACTCGACGACGAGGAAGATGAGCCGTGGCGACAAGCTTTACGAAGACGAGGAAGCGATCGAGCAGTCACGCAGAGCGCTTTTCAAAAACCTTATTCGCCCTCTCCCAGTGCAGGATTGTAGAGAACGACGGTTCCGGAGATCTGCTCTCCCGTTCGCCCGTGCACGCCGACGATCAGAATGGAGAAGTCTTGGCGACACAACAGTAGCGAGAGGCAAAACACTAGGCGATTGCGTAATATGATTTGCGGCGATACCCGTACGTATTTCTAGGGAGGAACCGCTAGGGTTGGGCGTCCCACAGCCGAGTCGGTTACTATATTAATATATCAGTTTCCATAATCAAATATATAGAAATATATGGAACACGTAGCAAAAAGAAAGTGCAAAAAGAAGTCGCGCTCCCGCAAGACAAGCGACCGAATTTCGGCAGACCATTCACGCAGGTGATGCGTGGCCGCGCCCATCGCCCACGCCACGCCCGGCCCGGCCTAGTCCGGCGAGGCGAGGCGAGCGAGCGAGCGCGCGCGTGTGTTCTTTCTTCTTCTCATTCACACACTTGCAAGAGATGCTAGAGCAACCAACCTTATAAGTTGGACTTCCTCTACCTCCACTAGCAATGTGGGACTAAACCTTTGCACTCCTACCACTCATGAATGGGCCATTGAGATTTTTTAGGATTTATTGTGAATATTAATGGGCCAAGCCCATATAATTCCAACAATCCCCCACCAGATCTCAAAGTCCCAGCTAGACTTTGCCTCACCCCACTGTTGTTTAATATACCTAAACCTTCAGTGGAGACTGTTAAGTTGAACTTCCACCTAGAACAATAAGCTACACTCATTCACAACTTGAACAATGGACTATGCCTTGAATTTCAAGTTTTGTGCAAACAAGTTTCACTTACTGTCATAACTTATACTAAACCTCCAGTAGACTTCTCCGCGGGTGAAGCATATAGGTCATACTCCCTTGGTCTTTCATGAGCTTAATAGAGATCACCCAAATCTCATAGATTGCGACCTTACAACAATCGGGCTCATATAGGTGTATTCATTCAAGAATGTTCTATAGGACAACATCTTCGCTATTTAAAGCCAACTAAATACATTAAGACAACAACCAACCTACCATACAGATATCGAGAGTAATGCATTGCTTCTCGAGTGGGTTATAAAAGGTTACTCTTATGCTAACCAATAGCTTGTTCTTCCCAGGTCCTACTTCACAGGATCTCCGATCCCATAGGTTGGGTTACTACTATGGAATAGCACATATGGGTCTCATACCCATCTCCTTCGATGCACTGTCTATCACATTACGTGACAGCCCCTTGGTGAATTGATCTGTCAGGTTCTCACCAGTTGAAATATATTCTACTGATATGACTCCGAAGTTTCTCATTTTCCTGACAGACTTCAAACGTCTCTTAATATGTCTTGATGACTTCATATTGTCCTTAGAATTGTTCACTTTGACTATCAGAGTTTGATTGTCACAATTCATGAGGATTGCCGGCATAGGTTTCTCGATAATAGGCAAGTCCATCAAGAGCTCACGTAGCCAATCGGTCTCAAAAGTAGCTGTATCTAGTGCGGTAAGCTCTGCTTCCGTGGTAGACCTCATCAAAATGGTCTGTTTGCATGATCTCCATGAAACAGCAGAACCAGAGTAAATGCATATCCACTCGTGGCATACAGCTCATCAGCATCAGATATCCAATTGGAATCACTATAGCCCTCTAGTACTTCTGGATATCCAGAATAATGAATTCCATAATCCATAGTACCAACGAAATAGTGCATTACCTGCTCAAGCGCACACCAATGATCATCTCCCAGGCAAGAAGTAAACCGGCTCAGTTTGCTCATAGCAAACGAGATGTCAGGCCTAGTAGCACTAGCTAAATACATAAGTGATCTAATAATCTGAGAATATCTTAATTGGTCTCTGCCGATTCTCTTATTCTTTTGAAGGATCAAGCTGGGATCATAAGGTGTTGGAGAAGGCTTGCTATCCTTGTAACCAAAACAGTTCAAGAGCTTCTCAACATAATGAGATTGCGTAAGAGTAATCCCATTCTCTCCTTTGATTAGCTTGATGTTCAAGATAACATCAGCCTCACCCAGATCCTTCATATCAAAGCTTTAGCACAGAAAAGTCTTGACCTCATTGATCACGTCAAGATTTGTTCCAAAGATGAGTATGTCATCACCATACAAGCACAATATAACTCCCTGATCCCCACCATGATGGTAGTACACACATTTATCAGCCTCATTGGCTGAAAAGCCTACTGCTAGAAGTGTTGAATCAAATTTCTCATGCCACTGCTTAGGAGCTTGTTTCAGACCATACAAAGAGTTCAACAACTTGCACACCTTGTCTTCTTGATCCTTTATAACAAATCCATCTGGCTGATCCATATAGATTTCCTCATCCAACTCTCCATTAAGGAAAGTTGTCTTAACGTCCATCTGATGGACGATAAGACCATGTGAGGCAGCCAGAGCAAGTAATACACGAATAGTGGTCAATCTAGCAACAGGTGAATAAGTGTCAAAGAAGTCTTCGCCTTCTTTCTGAGTATAACCCTTAGCCACAAGCCGAGCCTTATACTTGTCAATAGTACCATCAGGCTTAAGCTTTTTCTTGAACACTCATTTACAACCCACAGGTTTGCAACCATATGGTCTATCGACAACTTTCCAAGTTCCATTAGAAAGAATAGAGTCCATCTCATTATGGACAGCTTCTTTTCAGTCATCTGCATCAGAAGATGCATATGCCTCTGAAATGGTTCTAGGAGTGTCATCCACAAGATAAACAATGAAATAATCACCAAAAGACTTTGCAGTCCTTTGTCTCTTGCTCCTCCTAGGAGCTTCACTTTCAATCTCCTCATGGATTGGTTCAAGTGTTTGTTCAGCATGATTAGAAAATGCAATAGGTTCAGGAGTTGTTTCAGCAATCATATCAGAAGATAATCTAGACATGCTATGTAAATCTTTCATAGGAAAAATGTTCTCAAAGAAAGTAGCATCACGAGACTCCATTAATGAATTAACATGAACATCAGGCACCTTGAATTTAACCACTAAAAATCTATAGGCAATGCTATGATGGGCATATCTAAGAAATATACAATCAACAGTTTTAGGTCCAAACTTATGCTTCTTGTTGATTGGTACGTTAACTTTGGCCAAACAACCCCATGTGCGTAAGTAAGAGAGCGATGGCTTTCTACCAATCCATTCCTTATATGGCGTCTTCTCCTTATTCTTCATGGGAACTCTAATTAGGACATGACATGATGTCAATAAAGCCTCCCCCCGCCATGCCTTAGATAATTCAGCCGTGTCTAACATGGAATTAACCAAGTCAGTCAAGGTATGATTCTTTCTTTCGGAAACCCCGTTTGATTGGGGAGAATAGGGGGGCGTCCTCTCATGTATCATACCATGTTCCGCACAGAATAAGTCAAACTCATTTGAGAAATACTCGCCATCACGATCGGACCTAATTCTTTTGATCTTTTTCTCCAGTTGAGTTTCAACTTCAGCCTTATAAATTTTATAGTTTAGAGCCTCATTTTTCGTTTTTAGCAAATAAACATAGCAATATCTAGTCGCATTATCAATCAAAGTCATCAAATATCTCTTTCCACCTTCAGTCAATATACCATTCATCTCACAAAGATCTGAATGTATAAGTTCTAGCGGTGCTAAGTGTCTCTCCTCTGCAGCCTTGTGAGGCTTTCGAGGTTGCTTAGATTGCACACAACTTGAGCACTTAGAACCTTTGACAATGGAAAAATTCAGAATTAAATTCAAGCTGAAAAGTCGAGACATAGAACCAACATTTAGATGACATAAACGTGAATGCCAAACACTAGCATCACTCTCATTAACACCATCACAAATATAGTTCACAGACTTATTGCAATAATCTGAAAGGGAAAAGCAGAACAAGCCTCCGCACTCATAGCCTTTACCAATAAATTGTCCACTCTTAGACACGATAAATTTATTCGACTCAAGCACTACCTTAAAACCATCCCTACACAAAAGGGAGCCACTAACGAGATTCTTTTTTATAGAAGGGACATGTTGTACATTTTTTAATTGGACAATCTTCTCCAAAGTGAACTTCAGCTCGACCATGCCAACACCATGAACAGAAGCATGTGACCCATTCCCCATTAGGACAGAGGAATCCCGGACGACCTAGTAAGAAGTAAACAAAGAAGCATCAGCACACACATGAATATTAGCATTAGTATCAAGCCACCAACTAATAGATTGAAATACAGAAAAAATATATGGTAAATTACCATACCCACTATTTTCTCCAGCACTGGTCACCATGTTCGTAGTCTTCTGCTGTGGAGGATTCCTTTCTTTGCGTTCTGTACACTTTTTTGCCTAATGCTCATTAGAACCGCAAAAAAGCATGCTCCCTTCTCCTTGTTCTTCTTCTTGAAGGTAGTGGTCTGCTTAGGCTTATTGTTCTTGCCCTTGCCCTTACCACCACTGCCATGAGACTGCTGTGGATGATGCACCATATTGGCAACGGTGTGTCCCTCGTTAGCTTTAGAACGTCCATCCTTCTCATGAGCTTTCTCCTCAACATCAAGAGACGCGATTAAATCTGAGACAGATATGTTCGTTCTCTTGTGTTTAAGAGTAGTGGCAAAATCCCTTCAAGACGGAGGCAATTTGGCAATCATGCCCCCAGCCACAAGCTTCTCAGGTACGACGATCTTAAGCAGTTCGAGTTCCTTCATAATGCGCTGTATCTCATGAGCCTGCGCGACGACAGATTTACCATCTACCATCTTATAATCATGGTACTGCTCAATGACATACAGTTTAGTGCTAGCATCAGAACCACCATAGTCAGCGATCAGAGCGTCCCACAATTCCTTTGCGACTGTATGATGGATATAGACGTCCTGAAGACGATCTATCAAAGCTCCAATAACAGCGCCCAAGAATATTGTATTGGCTTCACTGTAGTCCTTTTCCTGATCTGCAGTGAGATCGTCTTTAAGTTTGCTAGTGGACACCCAGAACACATTCATGGCACTAAGCCATAGAGTGACTTTCACTTGCCATCTCTTAAAGTGCACGCCAGTGAATTTCTCTGGCCTCAGTGCATCGACAAATCCAGCCATAAAACTAAAGTCCTACAATAAGGTTTTTAGAATGTTGGATAAATTAGCACTTTTAGTTTTATATTAATCCAGAAATAAATCATAAGCATGATTAACAGATTGCATGATGAACTAGACAAGTCTACGCAAGATCTACATAAGTCTATAAGGCCAGACAAAAACATAGCATCTACCATACTAGCAACATCCATCATAGATAAACAGATCATGAAAGCTAGTATGAAAGACATGGTTTGAGATGAGAGTACGTACGTTTCCTTCTGGACTGGATAGAGTAGATGGCAACGACGTGCAGCACCGTCACGTTGTTGACGACGGTGGATGAGACTGACTCGACGATGAGAAAGACGAGCCGTGGCGATAAGCTTGAACGAAGACGAGAAAGCGATCGAGCAGTCGCGCAGAGCGCTTCCCAAAAACCTTATTCGCCCTCTCTCGGTGCAGGATCGTAGAGGACGACGGTTCCAGAGACCTGCTCTCCCGTTCGCCAGTGCGCACCAACGATCGGGATGGAGAAGTCTTGGCGGCGCAACAGTAGTGAGAGGCAAAACCCTAGGCGATTGCGTGATATGATTTGCGGTGATACCCGTACATATTTATAGGAAGGATCCGCTAGGGTTGGGCGTCCCGCAACCGAGTCGGTTACCATATTAATACGTCGGTTTCCATAATCAAATATATGGAAATATATGGAACACGCAGCAAAAAGAAAGCGCAAAAGAAAGCCGCGCTCCCGCAAGGCAAGGGACCGAATTTCGGCGGACCATTCACGTAGGTGATGCGCGGCCGCGCCCCCGCCCCGCCCGACGAGCGAGCGCGCGCGTGTTCTTCCTTCTTCTCATCCACACACTTGCAAGAGATGCTAGAGCAACCAACCTTATAAGTTGGACTCCCTCTACCTCCACTAGCAATGTGGGACTAAACCTTTACACTCTCACCACTTATGAATGGGCCTTTGAGATTTTTTTAGGAATTATTATGAATATTAATGGGCCAAGCCCATATAATTCCAACAAAGAGTTGATTCTTTCTGGATGTATGTCAGCCCCATCGTGCAGCCATTCTCTCTCTGCTTCCCTGCAAGGATCAGACGTTGCTGATCCGGCGGCATGCCTTCCTTTTCTTATAGTTTGGCCGTGACATTGTCGATGGTGTCGCTGCTCTAGACCTCCAGCATGATCGTCTTCCCCCATCAGGGTCTTCAAGAAGATCTGCATCTTGCCGGTGGCGGAGGTTGCGATGGCAAACGTAAAGGCTATTGCCAAGTTATCAAACCACGTGATTGCATGTCTATATAGATGCTAGCACCAGAGTGTAGGCAATTTTCAGTTCTTGCTTGGCTTGGTTTTGTCAGGGATCCGCCGACTTGTTCTCCGGTGTGGTAAAACAAAAGCGGTCGGTATGTTTAGTTGAAACAGTATAGAACAAACCTATTTCAAAAAAAAACACCAACCAGCGCCAGTGTAGGCAATTTTCAGTTCTTGTTCGGCTCGGTTTTGTCAGGGGTCGGCCGACTTGTTCCCCGGTGTAGTAAGACAAAAGTGGTCCGTATGTTTAGTTGAGACAGTATAGGATAAACCTATTTAAAAAAAACAACACCAACCAACATCAAAGTCAACACCAAATTAAAGTAACACCAATGACAACCTCACCTAATAAATTAATATAAGAGTAGAGAAGTAGTAGAGATTTGTGTTTTGGTGTTGGTTTTGATATGTTCGACATCCACCAAAACAAAACACATGTCTGGTTCGTATACGTATATCCAAACCAACATATGAACGGTTCGTATACGACCATGACATGAAAACCCCACGCACACACGATCTTCCGTCTTGCTGCCGTGTTGCACGCGACCTTCCCGTCTTCCCGTCTTGACGACCTTGCCGTCTTGATATGTTCGGCATCCACCAAAACAAAACGCACATCTTCACGGTGCCGGCGAGGGTGTTCGTCAAAGCACGGAACACCAGATCTTGGCCCTCCACGTCCTGTTCCAGCACGGTCAAGCAGCTCCCTTATGGCAAGTCAAGTTCCTGGTTCTTTCATTTCCTATAACCTCTGGCTTTTGTTGACGTAGAACACATGGAGTTCATCATCCGTCGCTCGCCGTCATTGGTCAGCATCAGCACTACTACGTGCCTACGTCCACCACGCGCCGCCGCACGTTCATCCTGGCCACGACGCGGTGCCGCCGGGTGTTGATGTTCATGGTCACCAGCACTACCACGCCCAATACGATGCGCTGCTCGATTTCTTCTTCAGCAACACTACTATGCGGGCTTCCGTCACTACCAGCCACTGCCGACACCACGTCTGCTAGGATCCCTGCGCCTGCGATCAATTAACTAGGTGCACAAAATTTCACAGCCAGCATTGTGTCTCACCGCGCTTGAGATCCTCGCTTGCTGTCATTGTCTATATGTCCTACGTTCTTGATAAATCCATGGTCCTGGGCTTTCTTCTTGATGACAAGGAAAGAAACAAAAATAAAAGATCACATAACTTCTGATACTCTGAAGAGATGCAATTATATTCTTATTCCGTGCCATCCTAGCGGGCGAGACTCGAGTCGTGCTGCCACTTGCAATGTCTGGGGTGCTAACTACTCACAACCTTCTACAGCTTCGTACATACGCCGGCGTCACCAAGTCGCTCGCGTTGCCCGGCATCGATTGGTACGGTGAGTTTGTTCCAGCTCACAATTTATTCATCCATCGCACCACCGTGCTCAATGCCTGGCTGTCATCCATGGTCCACAAACGAACTAAAGGTTTAGATTTGTACGTTCATACGTGTGACAGCCTGGCCCAAAAAGAGTGACAGCCTAAGCTAGCAAAAGTTACTAATGTGATATTTGACAACATTCTATTTTTTTCAACATAAAAAGGATATGTGCTTTTCTTTATATTGCAGTCCATCACTGCGAGATGAATCTTCTTCAAGATGGACTGCAAATATCCTTGAAGCCAGGTTCTGTTGCGAAATTATCAAATATGATGTTCTTACTGATGCTATCTTTGTTGAATTTGTCAAGGGAACATGCTGTCATTTTTTTTCTAGCAACAAATCTCTATAATTAATGTTGAAAGGAAGCAAAGAGGATATTTTTTTTTTGAAGAACATATGAACAATCTGTCCAATAAGATAATGTAGAATAATTTTCATAACTATGTACAAAAAATGAAACTGATCATATAGCAATTGCTTCTTTCTTTTCTTTTTACTTTGTACAAGATAGATGTCTAATTCTAATTGTAGATGCCTACCTAAAGTTGGGAGTGACTCTATATGCTCTTTTTCTTACACTCAAATGTAAATGGTTAATATAGAAATTACTGCATATTTTATTTGGTGAAAATTTATTATTCCTTAAAAGCCCGTAGCAACGCACGGGTACTTTGCTAGTTTGAATATACTTTTCGTGTCAATGTCTACATTTGAATATTGCTAAAAGTACCAAATGTTTTGAGATCCCGTAAAGTAGGACCTGGGAAGAACAAGCTATTGATAACCATAAGAGTAACCCTTTATAACCCACTCGACAAGTGATGTATTACTTTCGATATTTGTATGGTAGATTGGTTGTTGCTTTAAAGTATTTAGTTGGCTTTAAATAGCGAAGATGTTGTCCTACATAATATCCTTGAATGAATATACCTATGTGAGCCCGATTGTTGTAAGGTCGCAATTTGTGAGATTTTGGTGATCTCTATTAAGCTCATGAAAGACCAAGGAACTATGACCTATATGCTCCACGTATGGAGAAACCTAACGGAGGTCTAGTATCAATTATGACAGTAAGCAAAACTTGTTTACACAAAACTTGCAATTCAATGCATAATTCATTGTTCAAGTTGTGAATGAGTGTAGCTTATTGTTCTAATGGAAGTTCAACTTAACAGTCTCCACTGAAAACACCAGTATATTAATCAACAATGGGATGAGGCGAAGTCTAGATGGGACTTTGAGATCTGGTGGAGGATTGTTGGAATTATATGGGCTTGGTCTATTTATAGTCCTAATAATTTCTAGTAAATCTCAAAGACGCATTCATGAGTGGTAGGAGTGTAAAGGTTTAGTCTCACATTGCTAGTGAAGGTGGAGGGAGTTCAACTTATAAGGTTGGTTGCTCTAGCATCTCTTGCAAGTGCGTGGATGGGAGAAGAGAAGAACACACGCGCGCGCTCGCCTTGTCTTGCCTTGCATTGCCGGGGCGGGGTGGGGCATGGGCGATGGGCGCAGCCGCGCATCTCTTGCATGAATGATCCACCGAATTCTAGGCCCTTGCCTTGCGAGAGTGCGGCTTCCTTTTCCACTTCCCTTTTTGTTGCGTGTCCATTATGTTTTGATATGGAAACTGATTCGGTTGCGGGATACCCAATCCTACAGGTTCCTTCCTATATATATGTACGGGTGCCACCACAGATTATATCAAGCAATTGTCTAGTATTTTGAATCTATCTACTTTTGTCCCGCCAACACTGCTCCATCCCGATTGTCGACGTGCACCGGCGAACGGGAGAGCAGGTCTCCGGAACAGTCATCCTCTACGATCCTGCACCAGGGGAGAGCGGATAAGGTTTTTGGGAAGTGCTCTACACGACTGCTCGGTCGCTTCCTCGTCTTCACCAAGTTCGTCTCCACGGCTTGTCTTCCTATACATCGAGTCGGTCTCACCCGTTGTCGCCAATAATATGACGGTGTTGAACGTTGTTCCCGCCTACTCTACCCGGTCCAGAAGAAAACATACATACTATCATCTCAAACCATATCTTCCATACTGACTATCATGATCTGTTTATCTATGATAGTTATAGATAGTATGGTAGATGTTGTGATTTTGTCTCTCTTTATAGACCTATCTAGATCTTGCATAGACTTGTCTAGTTCATCATGTAATCTGTTAATCATATTTATAATTTATTTCTTAGTTAATATAAAACTAAAAGTGCTAATTTATCCAACACATAATAATATTAAGAAAACTTTGATGGTGAAAAAAGGGTCATAAACAATTTTCATGCATTGAAGAACAAGATTCAACTCTCATTAATTAGCACTCAGAAGAAAAATCAGTTACCTGCAGGATCCTAGACACCAAGCGCCGTGACCTCTGCTGCCACATCCTAGCTAGGTCTTGGAATAAAAAAAATATTGGTGGAAGGCACTGAGAAGCATCATGGAAAACCATCGTAGAGCTTTTCCCAAATGTATCTACTGTGCATCATTTTCCAAACAGGTTTTTTATATTATATGACAAAAAAAATTCTTCAATGCACATTAAGTCAATCCAGTCCAAGCCTCATATTATGCAGCACAAAACTGAAAACGCACACTAACGCTCCTGCCTCTGAAACTTTATAGCCTGCTTTTATTCTTTTTTACCTATGGCAAGACACAGATCAGGCTCATCTCACAACACCTATTCCTCAACTTTTCAACATAAATATAGATCAACCAAATACAAATCTATTGGAAGGGAAAAAGCTAGGAAATAGCATGGGTGTACTTTGGCGTTGAGATTCAGGGGTCCATTGCAGCAAACTGTTAGATCGAAAGATCTACAATCTTAAACCATGACTAAGCAGGATCACTAGGCTAACAATAGATCACACGTAGTACAACTAACTAATGCGAAAAATAGAGAGATTCAGCCTTCTTACCGGAGGCGATAGCATCCATTGTCGTCGGTGCAGAGGTGATGTAGTCGATGACGAGGGCGCTGTCAGGGACGTAGCATAGACGTTCCTTAAGCGTCTTCTTACGTTAGCGAAAACCTTCAGGACAGTACCGGGATTGCCCCGGTCTTGGATCTCATGCTTCCAAGCCTTCCAGTGCCCCTTAGTGCGTGAGCTGAACCTCGGTGGGGTTTGACCCTCTCTTTATATAGCGTTGTAGGCCCGGGGCAGAGTCCAATAGATGGCTTAGGCTTTGAAATGACCAAGTGACTGAGAGGGGGGGGGTGAATCAGGAACTCGCACTATGTACCAAATTCGTCAATTTCTAAAACTGATCACTCAAAACAACTACTACACAATTCTAATGGTGATCACACTAGCAAGATAATGAACCCATGAAAGAAACAACAACCTAAGCATACTAGTGGAACACACAAGGCAATACAACTCCTATGCAAGCTAGTAATAAAGGCACGCGGAAGCAATCAATAAGCTAACAAAGGAGCCAACTCATGCAATGCTACAAGATAAGGAACTAGAGCACACAAGCATGAGTAGCACAATACATACAAGGGTTAGTAATCAAGCCAATGTAACTCCTATACATGCTAGTGATCGAATATGAAAGCAAAGCACTACTAGCAAGTAAAGAAGCCTATTCATGCAAGTCTACTAGGTAGTCAACTAGAGCAAGGCAAACACACAAGCATGAATAACATAGTATGTAAATACGGAAAGTAAAGCATCATAGTAAGAAGTAGAGTAAGAGATGACTCATGATTTTTTTCTCAAGGTCCCGATCCCTCCCGCCACCAATGTGGAGTTCTCGCCCATGAGCCCTCAATCACTCTCGGAGTGAATACATGGTGTGCGTCACCGCTGCCACCAAGGCACAAGCTCGCCTCCCTCGAGAACTTGCCGAACTCCCCGAGCCGACACGGGCGCTCACTACCGATACCCCTTCCACCGGCGGGCTCAAACCGGGTACAAACGTGTGACGGCCTTTACAACCGATCACGATAGGCTCGATCACCGACACCTAACCGGTCGAGGTCTCACCATAGACCAAGAGTAACAACATAGATCACATCTTCAAGAACACCCTAGCCTTAGATGTGCAAGATGCTCTTGTTACTCTCACTAGCACTGTTAAGATATGCAATATCTCCTCCTAGTGCTCCTCTATTTTTCTCTTGCCTCTCACCAAATGCTCCAAGCAATTCCACTGGCCAAGAGAGGTCTCCAAGACCCCAACAACGAAGTTATATAGGCTTCCAACCTCCAACTAGACGTTGCTCCACCAAATGATCTTCAACTGCGACAATGTTCCCATCAGCCACTCTTAGGCTTCGCTCCCCCTTCTTATAGTTCGGATCAAACGGAATACCTGTAATGAATTAGAAATGTGCACAATGGCACCTAAGTCAATCCACCAAGAATTAAGGGGAAAATCTGCTAAGAATAAGTCATCAATAAAGGAAACAACATCAAACTTATCATTATCGTTCTCCTTCAGCCATTCCTTGAAGCCTGGACAAGCCTTCTGAAGATGCTTAGGAGAATCACTGAGGAACACAACATCTTGTCATCCTTGGACTAGTAGCGCTTGAACTTGTTGTTGTTGTTCTTAGGAGCAAAGTTCGTGTTCCTGTTCCTCCTGTGCTTCTTCTGCCCTTGCTTGTGGCTACCTGACTCATGCTGGTTCTTAGGTGAGTTGTTGATGCTGAGGTTGCCAACCATGTTCACAACTTCCTTCATCTTCTCAGTCTTAAGCCTTTCTTTTTCAACACAGTAGCTGATCAACTCACTAATGGACCAAGTGGTCTTGTTGGTGTTGTAGTTAATCTTGAAAGCAACATACTATGGTGATGGAAGTGAGGTCATGATGAAGTGCACAAGGAAACCCTCAGAGATCTCTATATTCATTTCCTTAAGCCAGTTAGCCATGTCACACATACAGAGAATGTGCTCCCTTATGCCAGTCTAGCCATTGTACTGAGAGGCAACTAACTTCATAATGAGAGTGCTAGCATAAGTCTTAGAGGAGTTCTTAAAATTCTCCTCAATCTTGGCCAGAAACTCCTTAGCATTCAGATCCACCTCCTAAGTATTCTTAGTGGGGATGACACCCTTGATTCCAGCACTGATAGTCTGAGTCATGACCATGATCGCCATACAGTCGGATCTCTCCCACTTCTCAAGCGCAGCTGAAGTCTGCCCTGTAGCAGGCTTATCCTCCCTTAGTGCCAGATCAAGATCATTCCATGCCAAGCATGTCATGGCCTTGCCCTTCCAGTCAGGGAAGTTCGCTCCATTGAGCGGCTAAATGTTGTTCAGGTAGGAGGCAACAACATTGACTTAGTAACTAAAAATAAGATGAAATAAACTTAACTTAGTAAACAAATACAATGAAATGTGAATAAAAGCATGATAATAACCCAATGGTGGTTTGATTAAAATCATACAATTAAATTTCAATTTGCATCATCGGTTGGGAAACCAAACGAAAATCATCTTAATACTCATGATTAAACAGCGGTGGTTAGAAATAATCATAAGTTCAAATAAATTTCATGATAATTCAATTTATTTAGAGGCATCTCAAACTATAGTGGTGGATTTAATACTTAAATTATGAATTAACATAAATAAAACACCAACAACACTTAAACTTAAATGTACTTAGGAATTAATCTTAAAAGAATACTTAAAAGTTAAATAACTTATGTTTATCTAGGAAATAATATTTCGACAGAAAAATACTTAAACGTAAAATAAAATAAACAAGAATGAATTAAATTTAGTCGGTACTGCTCTCTCATCTCCAACTGACCGTACAGTCCGGTCACTACTGACCGACCGTCCGGTCTCTCTGTCCAGAAGCTTAAACTTCTCATCCTCGCTTGAATTTGTGTGCCGGCTTATTCCAACAGCTTCTTGGCTTCTCCACTGTCACCTAGTGCCTGTGATTTCACCGAGCACCCATGCATATCACCAAAAACAACGACCCAAAGAGACATGACCTAGACCCTCTTGATAGTCCGGTTTTTTCTATGGTCTCAAAGCCATAACAACTAGACAAGTGTTTCAAACACTCACTCCATAGTTTGTCCCTAACTCTGATCCATCTCCATCAACCCTTGGACTCCATGTAGCTCATCAAGCCTCCATGCTTGTGGTCATTGTCATCAACCGCCAAGGCAACCATCAACAATCATCATCAAGTAGAAGGGGTTTCCTACATGCACAACACTCGTATAGCCATTAGACACATTTCATGTTAGTCATTCGTCACCAAAACATTCATACCTTGGGGTGACCTTAATGGTCATGATCCTTACAATCTCCCTTTTTTTGGTGATGGATGACAACCACTACTTATGATAATCCAAAACGAACGAGCAACAAGGAACCAATGGAAAAGATAGGTTTAAAAGAATTACCTTGGTCCTTACTTTGGAAGTAGTCTCCCCCTTGGAATGTGCTAGGTGTTGAGGGAGAACTACCCAGTCATGTAGCACAGTAGAACTTTCGCTTGAGTTGAATTTTGCGCCCGTCATGGTGTCGTGGTAGTTGATCTTTTTGACGTAGACACGCACCATAGACGTAGTTGTTCATGTCGGTGTAGATGTTCATTGTTGTTTTTCTCCATGTTGGTGTAGATGTTCATCTTGACATGATCTTCATATGTACTCCAAGTGAACATGCACCATTGTCTTCATGTTCTTCTCATCCATCTTTTGGTCTGTATGACTTCTCTTGTTCTTCTCCTCCTTTGTACTTTTCTTTATCTTGACTTGGCTTTTAGATCTTCATGTTCTTCTCCCCATTTGTCACCTATCACCAAAAACCAAACACAAAACACAAGAGAACCAAGGGGCAAATTCAATGTCCCTCTTCTCAACATGGTCTCTTATGAAATGATGCTTCACTTGAATATACTTCGCTTGACCATGATCTCCAGTTTTGAGAGCCATTTTGATCGCCGCCTCACTATCGCAATATATTGCGACATTTGAGTATAGTTGAGGCCATAATCCGAGAGAGTTTGCTGCATATAGAGAAGTTGGGCACAACAAGCTCCTGCTGCCATATACTCCGCTTCGCCTATAGATAGAGCCACCGAGTTTTGCTTCTTTGAGATCCAAGATACAATAGATCTTCCAAGAAATTGGCAACCTCCCGATGTGCTCTTCCTGTTCACTTTGCAACCCGCGAAGTCCGAATCTGAATACCAAAATAACTCAAAGCTTATGCCTCTAGGATACCATAATCCCATAGTAGGTGTGTACTTGAGGTATCTAAGTATCCTCTTCACGGCGTTCAAGTGTGACTCCTTTGGATTTGCTTGTTAGCATGCACACAAGCACACCCTAAACATGATGTCCGGTCTTGAGGCAGTGAGATAGAGCAAAGAACCAATCATTGATCTATAGAGCATGGGGTTTATCGGTTTTCCCTTTGCATCATCATCCAAGGGTTTGCTTGTCGCTATAGGTGTATGCAAAGGCTTGCAATTCTTCATGTCGAATCTCTTGAGAAGATCCTTGGTATGCTTCTCTTGATAGATAGAGTTCCCTTCTCTCAATTTATTTGACTTGAAAACCAAGAAACACATGCAACTCTCCAATCATTGATATTTAAAATTCCCAAGCCATCATCTCCCGAAACTCTTCGTTGAACTTCTCATTGGTTGACCCATAGATGATATCATCCACATAGATTATGCACACAAAGAGATCCTTCTCAACTTGTCTTGTGAACAACGTGCTGTCAATACTTCCAATTTTGAAGCTATTCTTAAGAAGGAAGTTCCTCAAATGTTCATACCATGTCCTTAGTGCTTGCTTGAGGCCATAGAGAGCTTTCTTCAATTTGTACACATGTCTTGGATTTTTAGGGTCCTCAAACCCTGGAGGTTGCTCCACATATACTTTCTCATTGATCTCTCTATTCAAGAATGCACTTTTGATATCCATTTGATGGAGCTTGAAGCCATTGTGTGATGCATAGGCAAGTAAGATCCGAATAGCTTCAAGATGGGCCACGGGAGCAAACGTTTCTTCAAAGTCAATACCCGCCACTTGAGAATACCCCTTAGCCACTAGGCGAGCCTTATTCTTGGTAATGGCCCCTTTCTTATCTTGTTTTTTATTGAAGACTCACTTGGTGCCAACAACATTATTATTCTTAGGCCTCTCAACAAGTTTCCACACTTTGCACCTCTTGAAGTTGTTCAACTCTTCTTGCATAGCAATTACCCACTTGTGATCATCCATAGCTTCGTCAATGGTTGTGGGCTCAATCATAGAGATGAAGGAGAAGTTCTTAATTGCAACATTTGCCTCATCAAGATTTTGTCCATTCACATAGTTGGGCTTGTATTGATTCCTCCTTGTCTTAACTTCTTGAGATGGACTCCCAATGATCAAGTCACGTGAATGATCCTTTTTGATAGGTTTGGGTCTAGGAAGAGGTTCTTCTTGAGCGGGAGGAGGTCTAGGTGAAGTATCCAGAGCATCATGAATTGCTTGCTCTCTAGAGATATGAGTGTCTTGGATTCCTAGTAAGGTGGGGGAATCACTCATATGCTTTCTTCTTTTGGAACTAGAGCTTGGAGTGGATGAGGGGTTGTCATGTGAAGAGCTTGGAGCAGTGGCTTGAGGTGAGGTATGTGGGGAGGCTTGTGGCTCACTTCTCACTTGGGTTTCCTCATGGGTAGGTGGATGCACTCTCAATGAATCTTGGGGGGAGCTAGTGTGTGTGTCAATGGCATCTTGGGTTGGTTCTTTCACCTCAGAGGATGAGGTTGGTTGAGGTGGTGGAGTAGAGGGCTCACCAATATCACCATCATTGTCCTCGTGGGGTAAAACCACGCCCACGGGCATGTTCCTCAAAGCTTCCCACATGGGTTCATCTCCAATGTTCACTTCATGAAACTCATCTCTTTTCGGAGAACCATTTGAATCATCAAATTGCACATCATAGGATTTTTCCACACAACCCGTGGCTGAGTTGTAGACCCTATATGCCTTAGAAGTCCCTGAGTACCGAACAAGAATGCCTTCATTAGTTCTACTCTCAAACTTTCCGGGCTTCCTCCTCTCTTGAGAATGTAGCAAGTGCAGCCAAAGACCCAAAAATAGGAAACATTCGGTTTCCGTCCAACCAATAGCTCATATGGTGTCTTCTCTAATAGCCGGTGGAGATATACACGGTTGGAAGTGTAGCAAGTTGTGTTGATTGCTTCAGTCCAAAACCTCTCATGAGTTCAATACTCATCTAACATACAAGGAGCAAGAGTGATGAGTGTCTTGTTCTTCCTCTGCATTACTCCATTCTGCTCGGGAGCATATGTAGTGGAGAATTCATGTTTGATTTCCTTCTTGTCACAATATTGCTCCACTGTTGTGTTCTTGAACTCAGTCCCATTGTCACTCCTTATCTTCACAATGTTGGCCTTGAATTCATTCTTTGCTCTCCTTGCAAACTTTCTGAAGATATCACTTACTTGAGACTTGTCCACAAGAAAGAAGGTCCAAGTGTATCTTCTGAAGTCATCCACAATCACCAAGCAATATAGATTGCCTCCAGGAGTCTTGTAATGTGTTGGCCCAGACAAATCCATGTGCAAGAGCTCCAGAGGACAAAATATAGACATGAAAGACTTGGTGGGATATGAAGATGCAACTTGCTTTCCAGCCTGACAAGCACTGCACTATCTATCTTTCTTAAAGGTCACATCCTTGATTCCTTCAACAAGATTCCTCTTGACCATATTTATGAGCTAATTCATTCCAACATGTGTCAGTCTTCTATGCCACAACCATCACTTAGTTGCCTTGGTGAATAGGCAAGTATTTGGTGGCATGTTGCTTGATTTGAAGTCCATGACATACAAGTTCCCATGCCTCACACCATGAAATACTAGCCCTTTCTTTGCATTTTCAATCATTGCACCATCCTCATCAAATGTGCACTTGAATTCCATGTCACAAAACTGACCAATAGACAGGAGGTTGAAATTGAGGGTTTCCACAAGAAAGACCTTGGAGAGATGGAGGTCTTCTATAATGGCCACCTTGTCTGAGCCTCTATCTCTCCCTTTTGAGTTGTCCCAAAAAGTAACCTTCTCACTGTGTTCGTCTTCATCAATGTTGGTGAACATGGTTGGCTTCCCGATCATATGTTGGGTGCACCCACTATCAAGTATCCAGTGGATACCTCCACTCTTGTAGTTGACCCTGGTAGTAGCCCTAAGACAAGCACTAGAGGAAGAAGGGTTAGTATCCAAAGCATTGCTCAATTGACTTGCACCAACCTCAGTATGACGAACCATGAGACCATCCTCATAATTAGGGGTCCTTGCAATCCCTTCCTGAAGTCTCCTCCATATAGGATGGTAGGGAGCACGATACCTCCAATGTCCATGACCATCCCCCTTGTGCACATTGTAGAGGTCGATGTAATAGTAGGGAGGGTCATGAAGTCCAGTGACATGCTCAAGCACGTGTCCCACTTGTGTGTGAAGCACAAGTATCATCTCCATCGCTCTCTCAATTGAGAGCTCATGCCTTCTGTTGATCACCTCATTAAGCAAGAAACTCCTCTCAGGAACGGTGATTTGCAGAAAGCACTTGTCAATTAGTTCATGTGGTGGAATCCTCCAAAGTCCCTGAAAGGAGTTTATCCTGCACACAAGATCATAAATGCTCTAGAGATTCTCACAAAGGTCATCATTAAGATTTCTCACAAAGTCATCAAATTCAAAGAATAGATCCTGTTGGTGAGCTCGACGAATATGCCAAAGATGATCGTGGTGGAGGAGGCGGAGGCCCCAAAGCCATAGTGGTGAGATTGATCATCTCCAATGATCGTGTGACCATTGTGGTCGGCACTCCTCTCACACCAATGCGTGTTCCACTTGAAGTGCTTGGAGTAGAACTTGGAATGGCACTTGAGGTAGAGCTCGATGAAGCGCCTGATGAAGAGCTTGGTATAGGTCTTGATACGAAGGGGTTGTAGAAGCTGTTGCAAGGCAATCTTGTGGAGGGATCAAAGATGTTTGAGCTCAAGACAACTTCTTTCCCTTTGCTTCAAGATGCTTCATTGTGCGCCTTGAACTTCTTCTTTCCCGTCAAGCTTGTGGTGATCTCCTCATCCTTGAAGAGCAGCCCGATCACATCATCAACGGAGAGGTCTCGTCCATGATAAGATCAAGGGTGATGTAGAGAAGCTTGCTGCTAGGGAGCAAGGTGAGGATGTTTTCGACAATCAATATCTTTGGGAGCTCGAAGAGTCTTTCATTTTCTGCAATTCCATCCATGATACCTCGCAAACGAATAGGAGAGTCAAGTAAGTCCTCATTCTCATTAGCACGAAAATCAAAGAACTCCCTAAAAAGTAAGTCACTAGCATGACCAACAAAAGGCTCACAAGGATCATCAGTACTAGTCACACTAGAAGATCAAGAGACACATCATTATCATTCATCACATTAGGCACACTGGGAGCGCAACCTATTAAATTATCATTAGAGGAATCTAGGCACTCACAAGAACTAGGCACATCCACACAATCATCGTCATACACATGATTATCGTTAAAGGTATTGGCAAAGTCCACAAGAGTATCCATCAACTCATCCGGAATCATGGCATTTAGGTAGCTTTTCAAGCCATCCTTCCATGAGCCATGACCTGACCCTGAATGGGATGACATCACAACTCAATACGGTCACTACTCAAGGCAATAAAGCCCTATGATGAGCACTTGGCTCTGATACCACTTGAAAGGATTGAGTGACTGAGAGAGGGGTGAGTCAGGAACTCAAACTATCTACCTAATTTGCTAATTACCAAAATCATCCACTCAAACAACTCCGACACAATTCTAGTGGTGATCACACTAACAAGATAACCCTATGAAAGGAAAGACAACCTAAGCATACTAGTGGATCACACACGAGTCAAAGCAACTCCTATGCAAGCTAGTAATCAAGAACACGCGGAAGCACACAACAAGCTAGCAAAGGAGCCTACTCATGCAAATGATGTGAACAAGGGTTCCCGATCTTTCGAAAGGTTCTTGGTAAGTTGATTTGGTCGGAGGCGATACACAAATCGATCCGGCTTCAGAACAGCATGTTCTAAACCCCGCAATCGCAGCACGACGTCTCCTCTGGTTATCAACCGTCCAAAAGACGATTGACCTCGCCGAGAAGGCTGATCCCTGCCTGCGAATCAAGAACACAAGCAAGAACAACGAAGATTGCAACACAATTGCAGATGTATGATTAAACTCTCGAAGTTGGGGTCTCACAAACCGATGAACGGCGAAACTGTTTATGAACAGAATTGATCTAAGCAAAACCCGAACCCTAATGGTGCGGCGGCGGCTGTATATAAAGACCCTAGGGTCGTGCAAGACCCTCTGGACGCGCCCCTAATTGGGCTCAACTAGATACAAAGCCCAAAGGCCAAAAATAGGCGACGCAGCACCGACACAGATTCTGGACTCTCTCTTGTTTTGACGATTCCCGATGACTCCGGATGAATTTTGACATGAGGCCAGCGGCATTGGAAAGGTCTTCTCCTTATCTTTCCGTGCATATATGGAACATCCAAATCCGAGTCCGTATGCGTCCTGGGCAACTGTTTTAGTACAGACTGGTCCTGGGTCCCGAAACAGACTCGAAGTCGGTTTTGATTGGGCCTCCACTTTGGCTTCCAAGTCCTTGCTGGTCCTCCACGTTCCCAGCTCCTTCTCCCATCATCTCCTGGTCTTCTCCATGGTTTCTAATCATAAAATAATCATTAGGTAGCAAACCATTCTCAAAAGTAACATATAGCGAAGAACGTAGGAACGAGCTCACCTCTAAATTTAGTCGTCGTGCACGAGCTCTAGTCATTGGACCTTGCAAGTCCAGATTTGGAGGAGTGTTGTGTGTATCCATAGGAGTGATGTCCTCATCAGCAAAGCTACTAGATCATCAAGTATAAGATAAGCACACAAGCATGAGTAGCACAATACATACTAGGGTGATCAATCAAGCCAAAGCAACACCTATACATGCTAGTGATCAAATGAAGGCTAAGCACAACTAGCAAGTAGAGAAGCCTATTCATGCAAGTCTGCAAGATAATCAACTAGAGCAAGGTAAGCACACAAGAATGAATAGCACGGTATGTAAATGCGAAAGGTAAAGGCATCAAAGTAAGGAGTAGAATAAGAGATGGCTCATGATTTTTTTTCCTGAAGTCTCGAAAGGATGGCGCCTTCCCTTACTCCTTATTGGACCACTCCCGCCGGAGTGTCGATCCCTCCCACCACCAAGTGGAGTTTTGACAAGCAAGCCCACAATCACTCCCGGAGTGAAGACACGATTGCGTTACCACTGCCACCCAGGCCCAAGCTCGCCTCCCTCGAGATCTTGCCGGACTCCCTGAGCTGGCACGGATGCTCACTAGCGATGCCCCTTTCAACGGTGGGCTCAAACCATGTACAAACGTGTGACAGCCTTTATAACCAATCATGATAGGCTCAATCACCGACACCTAATCGGTCTAGGTCTCACCATAGACCAAGAGTAACAACTTTGATCACACCCATTTTTGCACCTCTCTGTCCCAACTCCCATCCATACAGACCAGATCGTCCGGTCTACTGACTATACCGTCCAGTCAGTATGGGCCTTCATGCTGATAGACGTCTCACACACTACTCAGTCGTTCAGTCCGATCACTACTGACCGACCGTCCGGTCTCTCTGTCCAGAAGCTAAAACTTCTCACCCTCGCTTGACTTTGTCTCTTGGCTTCTTCCAATAGCTCCTTGGTTTCTCCACTGTCACCTAGTGCCTATGGTTTCACTGAGCATCCATGCACATCCCTGACTAGCATAACCCAAAGAGATAAGACCTAGACCCCCTTAATAGTCCGGTTTTTCCTATGGACTAAAGGCCCTAACAATTAGACAAGTGTTCCAAACACTTACTCCATAGCTTGTCCTTAGCCTTGATCCATCTCAATCAACCCTTGGACTCCATCAAGCTCATCAAGCCTCCATGCTTGTGGTCATTGTTATCAACCTCCAAGGCAACCATCAACAATCATCATTAAGTAAAAAAGGTTTTCTACACGCACAACACTTGTGTAGATATTAGACACATTTCATGTTTGTCATTCATCACCAAAACATTCATACCTTGGGGTGACCTCAATGGTCATGATCCTTACAAAACGGTCCCATAATTTGATCATATTGAGCATGCTTCCCGTAGTATTCTCCACCTCTATCTGATCTTACATTTTTAATGGAAGTGTTATGATGGTTCTCAAGTTCCAATTTATAAATCTTAAATATTTCTAGCGCATCTGAATGCTTACGTATGGGGTAGATATGTCCATAACGGGAATAATCATCAGTAAATGTTATAAAAGAATCATAGCCATCTACTGATGTCAATGAGAGAGGGCCATAGATGTCTGTGTGAATTATTTCTAAAACACACACCCGTACTCCTTGTTGCGCCTTTCTTAATAGTCTTAGCATATTTTCCCTTAATGCAGTCAATGCATTGTTCTGAATCTAAGAAGTCTATTTTATCAAATATCTCATCTTTAATGAGATGCTCCATTCTCCCCCTCGAAATATGGCCAAGGCGACAATGCCACAATTTTGAAAAGGTCTCATTAACACACTTACGCTTATATGAAACATTAGAAATATTCATCATAGAATCATCAAGGGAGAGCATATAAAGTTTGCCTTGCCTAACTGCAAGACCCACATTTATTGCATTAAACTATATCACACACTGATTATTGCCAAACTCACAAAAATGTTCCGAATCATCTAAATCTGACACAGAAATAAGGTTTCTCTTTAAACTAGGAACATAAAGGACATCATCTAAATTAAGCTGGAAGTCGCCTGACAACTCTAAGTGGAAGCTTCCAATGCCTTCAACTTCAACAACGTTCCCATCAGCCACTCTTTGGCTTCGCTCTCCCCTTCTTATAGTTTGGATCGAACGGAATACCTGTAGTGAATTAGAAATGTGCACAGTGGCACCTGAGTCAATCCACCAAGTATTAAAGGAAAAATCTGCTAAGAATAATTTATCAATAAAGGAAACAACATCAAACTTATCATTATCGTTCTCCTTCAGCCATTCCTTGAAGCCTGGACAAGCCTTCTGAAGATGCTTAGGAGAATCATAGAAGGAACTCAACATCTTGTCACCCTTAGACTGGTGGCGCTTGAACTTGTTGTTGTTGTTCTAAGGAGCAAAGTTCTTGTTCCCGTTCCTCCTGTGCTTCTTCTATCCTTGCTTGCTGCTACCTGACTCGCTGGTTCTTAGGTGGGCTGTTGATGCTGAGGTTGCCAACCATGTTCACAACTTCCTTCATTCTTCTTCAACACAGTAGCTGATCAACTCACTGATGGACCAAGTGGTCTTGTTGGTGTTGTAGTTAATCTTGAAATCAGCATACTATGGTGATGGCAGTGAGGTCATGATGAAGTCCACAAGGAAACCCTCAGAGATCTCCATCTTCATTTCCTTAAGCATGTTAGCCATGTCACACATACTCAGAATGTGCTCCCTTATGCTAGTCTGGCCATTGTACTGAGAGGCCACTAACTTCTTGATGAGAGTGCTAGCATAAGTCTTAGAGGAGCTCTTAAAATTCTCCTCAATCTTGGCCAGAAACTCCTTAGCATTCAGATCCACCCCCTGATTATTCTTAGTGGGGATGACACCCTTGATTCTAGCACTGATAGTCTGAGTCATGACCATGATCGCCATACGGTCAGATCTCTCCCACTTCTCAAGAGCAGCTAAAGTTTGCCCTGCAGTAGGTGTTGTATGCTTATCCTCCCTTAGCGCTAGATCAAGATCATTCCATGCCAAGCATGTCATGACCTTGGCCTTCCAATCAGGGAAGTTCACTCCATTGATCGGCTCAATGTTGTTCGGGTAGGAGGCAACAACATTGACTTAGTAACTGAAAATAAGATGAAATAAACTTAACTTAGTTAACATATACAATGAAATGCAAATAAAAGCATGATAATAACCCAACAGCGGTTTTATTAAAATCATACAGTTAAATTTCAATTTGCATCATCGATGGGAAAACAAATGAAATTCATCTTAATACTCATGATTAAACAACGGTGGTCAGAAATAATCATAAGTTTACTCTAAATAAATTTCACAGTAATTCAATTTTATTTAGAGGCATCTCAAAGTATAGTGGTGGATTTAATACTTAAATTATGAATTAACAGAAATAAAACACCAACAACACTTAAACTTTTCTTGATCTTTTTGATGTAGACACGCACCATAGACATAGATGTTCATGTCAGTGTAGATGTTCATTGTTATTTTTCTCCATGTTGGTGTAGATGTTCATCTTGACATGATCTTCATATGTACTCCAAGTGAACATGCACCATTGTCTTCATGTTCTTCTCATCCATCTTTTTTTGGTCTTCATGACTTTTCTTGTTTTTCTCCTCCTTTGTACTTTTCTTGATCTTGACTTGGTTTTTGGATCTTCATGTTCTTCTCCCGATTTGTCACATATGAAATTCATCTTAATACTCATGAGTAAAGAACAGTGGTCAAAAATAATCATAAGTTTACTCTTAATACATGGTGGTTTAATTTTATTTAGAGGCATCTCAAAGTATAGTGGTGGATTTAATACTTAAATTATGAATTAACATAAATAAAACACCAACAATACTTAAACTTAAATGTACTTAGGAATTAATCTTAAAAGAATACTTAAAAGTTAAAAAACTTATGTTTATCTGGGAAATAATATTTCGGCAAATAAATACTAAAACTTCAAATAAAATAAACAAGAATGAACTAAATTCAGTCACTACTGAAAAATTGGCCAATGGAGAAAACTAAAACGCACGGCAAGCCTTAATGCGCACGCAGCCCAGCAAAGCAGGCGGGCGGCAACGTGCCCCGACAGGCAGTGCGCGACCAGCGAGCGCGTTCAGGGGCGAGCAAGTGACACACCCGCGGCTGAGGAGCGGAGCGGGCAGGGAGCGCGCACGTGGTGCGGCCCAGGCGCGGCCTCGTAGCAGACAAGCAGGCCATGAAATTGGCCCAGCGCGCGCACGAGGCGGGGAAAGCAGCCGGCCTGGCCCATCCGTGGTTGTCTCGGCCCCGCCTAGATCTCGGCCGTTGGACATGATGGACGGGTAGGAAAAGACTGGATCTCACTTAAATAGTAGAAATTTCGCCAGCCCTTCAAACCCTAGCTCATTTTCACTCCTTCCCCCATTCTGAGATCAGCCGTGAGCAGCTAAGAGAGAGAGTGATGTGACAGCGTGATGCGCACACGGTGACATGGCCCGTGCACGGTGGCGCGACTCATGGTGGACTGTCGACGCTCGGCGCGGTGGAGCCATCACGGGGCCACTTGCTGGCGTGCGTGCTCCCCTTGCAGTGAGTACGCCGCCATCGAGGGGTCCCTAGGCGGCTCCCTAATGCTCTTAAACAGTCATTTAATAAAGGTAAATCACTTAATCTTAGGGTTAGGGTTATGGGGAGTTGCATGTGTGTGAGTTGATTCGGTGTTTTTCGCAAATCCCCTTTTCTAATCTCAATGTGTCATGGTGAAAACCGAAACCCTAGCCCTTAGATCTGAACTAAGCATGAATAAAATGAACTTAAAAAACTACTCTGAACTAATAGATCTACTAAAGTTGAGCTTAAACACGACTTAGATACTAATCATCGCCTCTGATAAATTAATACTTAATTAACCAAACCACTAAACTTAATAAACTAGTGGATCTAATCAGACTAGCATAAAGGCGACTAATACCAAATGTTAGATCGAAAGATCTACAATCTTAAACCATAACTAAGCAGGATCACTAGTCTAACAATAGATCACACCTAGTACAACTAACTAATGTGGAAAACAGAGGTGATGTAGTCGATGGCAAGGGCGCTATCGGGAACGTAACATAGAAATTCCTTGAGCGCCTTCTTGGGGTAGTAGAAACCTTCAGAGCGGTACCAGCATTGCCCCGGTCATGGATCTCGTGCTTCCAAGCCTTCCAGCGCCCTTAGTGATCGGTGGGTGGATTAGGGTTTGGGTAAACCTTGGAATGCATGAGCTAAACCCCGATGGGGTTTGACCCTCTCTTTATATAGCGCTGTAGGCCCGAGGCCGAGTCCAATAGATTGCTTAGGCTTGCCTCCCGATCACGGGAAAAACGGACTCCGGATCTGTTGCCAAAACGAGATTTAGGGGAAACTAAATCTCCCTTTTATTCTTTGTTCTGTTGTTTGACTGAGGTCAACCAAATAAAATCCAACACAAACACGCAGCTGTTGGTATCTTTGTGATGAGGAAACGATTAAGCTACCTTCTCAAACGGCGACGAAGAAACCACCAAAGCCATAGTGGGAGGAGTGGAAGGGGGAGAGCTGGCTCCATCTCCTCGCCAAGCTGCACCACAGCGTCATCGTCAACCTACAAGACGCAAGCACCTCCGCATGCAAGGCCAGGAAGGAGAAAAGTCGGGCGGGGTGGCGCTGGCGCTCGGCTGCGGCTGATGCAAGGGCGTGGAATCGTGCGTTAGCGCTCAGGTGTTGGGCTCACCTGCGTATTGTGTTGGGTTATTGGGCCTTGGCGTAATTATTAATATGATCTTTTGCAGCAGTCCTCGAAGAGGAAAAAGGCTCACAAAAAAACACGAAAGGTAGCAAAGACGTTCTTTTTCCTCATGTGCATGCCAACATCTGTCATTGCTGGAATTTTGAGCTCCAATTGATGGCTACAGATGGATTAAGGAGTAAAGATGTTTATCAAAACAGAACTTCGCGGACATGGATAACGGATCTAGGGTATTTTGGAGCTTAAACAAGAAAGCGTCCAATGGCGATGCTGAGGCGAACAAGAACTCGTCCAATGACGGTAATGGTGCTTGATGTTGGGGCGAGGTGAAGCAATACGACGCAAGGGAATGAGCGTTGGGACATTTTATGAACATGGGATCTCTTTACTTCCTCCAACCTACAAGCAATCAAATCAGACTCCAATTTTCTAAAATACTGACGATCAAACCAGATAATGGCTCAAAATCGGCTCATACATACGACTACCAATTTGACAGGATGGACACAAAAATTCAGTGTAGATAACTACACCTCTTATTAAGAGTAGAGATAGAGATTACATATAAAATATTTTACTTATAACACAACCATGTGTTAGCGTGCGTGATCTGGATCCTTTGTGATGACTCATTTTTGACCATACTGAAACAAGCAAATCTTTCACCTCTATCTCTGCCTTGTTGTCTTCTAAACCAGGTGGTATAATATTCTCCTCTCGATCATCCAAGATCCTTTGATCAGGGAAACAACTGGAAAGGAAACTTCCATCGTCATCTGCTCTATACCCGGATCCAGCAAGGATGGGATGACCACCTTCCAACTCTCATGGATACATTTATGCGCGAGAATGCGAGATCCATGCAGACCAACTTTGATAGGATACAACTTGAGCGCAATTGATCTCATGTGTATGTTCTTGTAACTGTGGATGTTCTAGGTGTGTTAGCACCAAATGTCTCTTTCTCTGTTGGTTCATGCTCAAGCATTCTACCTTCAATTCAAAAGACACTAGCACATGCACTTTTCAAACCAATGTTTTATTCTCTGACACCTCCCAATTCCACAGAAATAATATCTACAAGCATGTCAGAAAAGTTTTTCCAAGCCCGACCTAGAGAGCGCAACCCTTGTAACAAGCACACGCAAGAGTATCTTATGTAGACTGCCATGCCCTCCTCTATCACCACTCATAAATGATTCATTGTAATATGCACTATGCTTATATAAAGATATAGAGGAAACCACAATAATATAAGGAGAGTTTTGACGTCTAAAATAATGACCAGTAGTTTAAGAAAAACTCTAAAATGTCACCACACGGTGGAAGTTTTTATTATTATTATTTAATTCTTTCTCAACTGATATTTTATAAATAACCTAGAAACTGACCTATTTTGGTCATGCCAAATAGTTTAACGTGACAAATGTATATGGTCACACCAAGTAATTCAACGTGACCAAATGACTCATAATAGAAATGATTTGATTTAGCTAGATCATCCAACGAGACATTTCATGTCAGTTAGTTTGGCGTAATCCTAGACACATGTCACGACAAACCGATTGACATGACTAGAAGGGGTCAGATTCTAAAATTTTAGTTTATTAGGTTATTATTAAATATTAATTTAATAAACATTAAAAAAAGGGTTGCCCCGCGGTGTCTCCGTTCAGCTCCCAGGCGCGATCGCCGTAGGAGATCCCTTCATTAGCATCTTGGCAGATGCCAGAGCTCTCAGCCTCCAATACTAATAATGATGTCGTCTAGTACAGTACAGCGGCCGCGGAGAACATATTTTAGCTGAACCTGAAAGGCATTATCCTAGGCATCTGAGTTAGAAACAGCCAACCATGTGTTTTTTAAGTGTGTTGTTGCTCAATGTATGTGGTCTGAGCTTACTGATTGTTTGAATACTAGACTAGACAATAACTATGAAAACATAGCTGGTAAATGGTTGCGTAATAAGAAGTTTGGTATCATTAATATGATCACAGCTGCTGCTCTTTGGAGCCTGTGGAAATTAAGGAATTATTTTGTGTTCCAGAGTGGTTGCTGGATGGGGATGAATATGCTCTGGGACAGATTGGTGCTGATAATCAAACAATGGAAGATCCTCTGTCCGACTATCAAATCAGAGAATTTCATGGCGAGAGTGACAGAGCTGAAAATGAAAGCAAGGAGCTGTGGAAGGATAACCAACTGAAGGCAAGGATCTTTCACTGGTCGGGACTGCAGCAAGTGAACCAGTGTGACTAGATGCATGATGTAATAGAATAGAAGTTTGTGGAGGTGTTTCTGGGTTGTTTCTTCATGCTGTTCATGAGTGAGGGGAGAGTACTCTGTACTGTGTTGTAAAACGATTGGTGGTCTTTTGCAATATGGGACCGGGGTGCTGTCCCTTGAACTCTAAAAAAAATTTTATCCTAGGCATCTTTGGCACTCCGTCCTCAGCCAACAGCCATGTCCATTAGGCGGCACGTTTTTTTTTCTTTCTTTGGTTCTCAATCGGCTCTGAAAATTCCCCTAAATATATTTTTTGTGCACAGAGATGAAGTCTGCTCTTTCAATACCCTTTCTATTGCAAGTTTATGAAGACAAATCCAATGTTATTAACTAATAATTCACTATTTTCATTTCTGATGCTAGATTGATGCGGGTTTAGAATCACAAGCTACCAACTGACTGAAACATAGCGAATTCATCTTAGAAAGAGCCTGTTGATTTCCATTTGTCACTGCACTCATGTAACATGGAGTGTCTACCTGCCATGATTAGTGCTCTTATAGGGTGTTTGGCATGGCTTCATAGTTGAACTCCAGTTACGAGCGAATTGAATCAGAGCCAGCCAAAGATCTCAGCTCCAGAAATTTTCAAAGCAGCCAAACTCTGAGGAGTTTGCGGAGCGCTAGTTCAATTTTTCAGAGCACCTCTGAACCCACTCTCAAAATCACCAAAAAGAAAGAAGACTCAGGGTTAAGAACAGATTACCCACAAATGCCATACCTTACATAAAAAACGGTTCATTTCTTTTCCTTCCTCCCCAGTCCACGCGCATCTCCCCTGCTCGCTTGGCGCGGCGTCACCCCGGCCGTAGCGAGCCAACCCTGGTCATCACCAGTGCCCCTGTTTGCTCTGCTGCGAAGCTTCATCTCCCCCAGCACGCCATGCTGCCTAGACTGTCCCACGACACATGAGGATGCAAGGAAGAGCGGCCCCCGGCTCGGATGAGCGGCACTACACCACCTGATGCTAGTCAGAGCCTGGACACCCATTTCCGACCTACTTCTCCTCCGCCTGCGTACCACCTCAGTCAGGGGCGACGACCATGCAGCAAGGTAACAACCTAATCTATTTCCTTTTTTTTTTGAATATTTGCTGTCTCATTGAGCTGTGAGCTGTGGATTTGTTTGTTACTTGACAGAATAGATATAAATCTTATTTGTTATGAAATGAACCAATATTCTTATGCTGAGAAGTTCTTGTGAGTTGGTTAGATGTCGGAAATAGATAAACCCTCCATAACATTCATTGAGACTATCACTTCACCCATAAAACTCTCTTTTCTGGAGCTAAAAACAACAATCTAGCCAAACACTTATATACACAGCTCTACAGCAGAGGAACATCAAAGTGGAGTTTTGGAGTGGAGCTGCTTTGCAGTGGAGCAGAGTCATACCAACACGTCCTATGCATGCCAACGATAACTTGATAGAATAAATCTCTAGCAAAATTGCATGCTGGGTATGCACTTGTATCCTTTCTTGGTCTGCTCAAACAAAAATTCTCATGTGGTCGTGGAGCATCAGCATTCTACGTTCTGGGTGAATTACACTAGGACATATGCTTTTGAAACTAATGTTTAATTCTCTGGCACTTCCCAATCCCAAAGAATTGTTATCTTCAAGCCCCAACTAGAGATCACATTATCATGAAGACTGACATGCCCTCCCCCATCAACTCTCACAATGATATATTGTAATCTGCACTGAACTAATATAAGACATACAGGATGGTACAGTAGCACTGAAAGTATGCTTGAGTTTCTGTTGCACAAAAGTAGGTGATCACTGTAGAACACAAAAGAATACAAAAGTTATAACTCTACCTTGTCTGCACCTATACTCGACAACTTCATTCCGCAAAGGAGGTTATCCAAAAAGAAAATAGTACTTGGTGCAAATCGATTTCGATATCACACAATCTTCTTTGTTTCCCATAAATACGAAAGGTACGGTGGAACAAATATATGTGAAATAAGATTACCATATCAGATTTTTGTTTTTTGAAAGTAGAATGAAATTGTCTTTCTCAATGTTTACTTTCATTTCACAGTTTCATATGTTTGACAGAATATTAATTGTTACATGGTTTAATGGTTAAATATGTCATACAAATTGTGAGAGATGAAAGTGAAGAGTCTCAATCCACTTTTATTTGTCTTTCATACTCTAAAAAAGAGTGTAAATTGTCTTTCATCTAGATGAAAAACATCTCCTCTCTCTTCTTAAATTTCATGTCACCCGTATAAGCGAAACCAATGAATTTGTCAAAGGAGGAGTTAAGCATTTTCATCATTGTGCATTTGTTCAGACATAGGAGCATAACGTTACCTCTTGAGGAGAGTGCTTATGAAGTTCAGAGATTGAGAGGCCTTCCTCTACTTTCTCTCTGTTCTGATTTTGACCTACCTATAGGTAATGTGTGATGAAAATTCTAATTGGTGAAAAAAAACGACAGAGAGAAAAGATATGTTGCATGGAGTCGTTCTTTGAGTTAAAAAAAAATGAGATAGCACAAGCAATTATAGAAATAGCTTCATGCTACTCTTACACCACGAGTGCTCTCACAATCAGAACGGCGACCTAAATTCATGCAACCAAACAGCTTACGGATCTTTCCGAGCAATTTTTTTGTATCCACGTGCTTGCCATATACTCCCTTCATTCTAAAATTGTTATCGTGGTTGACTTTTTCGCTACATTTGACCATTTGTCTAATTCAAATAATTTTATAAAATATTATATATTTTCTTATAATTTATTTTATCACTAAATAAAATTTAATAATACTTTATAATTTTTATATTTAAATAAATATTTTAAATAAGACAAATGATCAAAGATAAGAAAAAAGTTAACAACAATTTTGGAACGCATAGAGTAACTTTTTTCAATGGTCAAGTCTGACTGCAGAACGTCCCACATCAAGACTTCGTCATTAGAATATCTTCAAGTTACGGATGGCCGGAGCCAACCTGCCTCCACCGTCCTTCTGCGCGTCGCGGCCGCACTGCCCGGCCCTCCTCGCTGCCGCCGCCCCCGCCGCCGCGCGGGCCGCCACGGCGCAGTCATGGTCGGCGGGGAACCGGTGCCTGAGGCACAACTTCTGGCCGCACCCCTTGCACTGGCTCGTGTTGGAGAAGGTGAGCGTCTCCTTGCACCGCCGCGCGGGGCACCTTGGCTTGCGCTTCTTGGCCGGGTCGCAGCTTCGAGACCGCGTGTGCGCGTCGAGCACGGCCCGGTCGTCCTGCCCCGGCATCCGCTCGACGGCGACGCCACATGCCTCGCAGATTACGACGGTGCGGCCCTGGTCGGCGGCCTTGGCGCAGCCGTGGTCCTTGTACGTCCGGTGATCCGTGCAGAACGTCTTGCCGCAGCCGTCGCAGACGAACGGCAGGAAGTCCAGCTGGTTGCAGTCGGGATCGTCGCAGTGCGCGCCCAGGTCAGGGAAAGCCTCCGTTCCTCGCCGCGCCATCAACGCCTCTCTCTCTCTCTCTCTCTCTCTCTCTCTCTCTCTCTCTCTCTCTCTCTCTCTCTCTCTCTCTTCTCCTCGGCTTGCACGAGGTCGTTTTCACCTTCCTGTCGCGCAATTTGTAGCTGCGGGTGTTTGGCTTGCGTGTGGGGAAGGTCTAGTGGATTTTATAGTTATTTGCTCTTTCTTCCCGTGCAAGAAGCTAGGCGTATGAATCCGAGTTTGTCCTGGCGAGCGTTCGGGATACGTCTGGACGCGCCGTTTCTTAGCCGGGTCAGTTTCTTCTTGCTGGAGGGGATGGTCCGCGTCGGTCGTGACGTTGCGGGGAGCGGGACCGAGGATTTGGTGTCGTGTGGACCAGGTTGTCGGCCGTTGAAGGATGATTTCACGGTCCATGCGACCAGCCCACGCGCCGCAGGTCCTGCCCAGCCTGAACGAAGGCAAGGCATGGCCCAGGCCCGTTAAGAGCAACGCTAATAATTTTGGGATAATTACGTTTTGACCATGATTCCGGAGACTAATGGTCATATAGTTTTAGATTTTTCTCTCTTAAAAAAATATATATATAATCTCAGATTTTTAAACTTTGTATTTTTATCATAACTTTTTTCACCCGAACCAACTGTCAGCTATAACTTTCACCGACTTCTATTTGGGATAGAATAAATGCTTGAAAAAAAAAACAATTAAAAAAAAGTGACCAAATTGCCCCTAACTTCTTGTTCTTCTCTACGTTTTCTCCCGAAACCGTTCTCTCGTCATGACCTAACCCTAGCGGCGGGCGATTGGCGGCAGCGGCTGCTGCTGTGACGGCAGGCGGCGGATGCGAGCGGAAGCGCAGGACGCAGGCGGTCGTCGGGCGACGGCAAAGGCGCAGGCACGTGACGGTGGGCGCAGGCCAAGGCAGAGGCATCACGCGCGAGGGCGACATAGGTGCATGCAGAGGCGGCACACGTGATAGTTCACAGGGCTGGAGCAGGAATTCTTGGAGGCACGATGCGAGTGGGATACAAGACGGGGCGGCGCGTGTGGGAGGGCGCAAGTGCGCAGAGTGGTATCGACGGCAGGCGGACGTGTGCATGCGAGAGAAATGCGGAGCGGCGCCAATGGCGGGCGCGCGCGCAAGCAACACAGCAGGACCAGGCTCGTGCGGGTTGTATTTGTTCCAATTTTAAATTGACCAAATTCAAATATATTTGTTAAATTCTATTTAGTTTTTAAAATTATTCTATTTCAATTAGTTTAAAATCAGTTATAAAGATAAATTTCAAAACGATGGTATAAAAACAAAATGGGACAATAGCGTTTTAATGTCATTTTCTTGAACTTTTTATGAAATTTGATCACAATTCTTTTTCTTTTCTTATTAAAATCTGTCCAGATTTTGAAATTTTAAAATTATTGCAATGTCTCATGTCAAAATTATGGTGGAATCACAACTTAAACATCAAAATTATGGTAAAATCGTAAATGGACAATTTAGTCTTTGTCCAAGGAAGTTAATATCGTTAGAGCCTCCTAACGGACTTGTGGTAAAAATTTTGTTCATATTCAAAAATTGATGGTAAAATTGCACAATCTCAAAATCGATGGTGAAAACGTAATTGGAGTCCGAAACGATGGTTGTTATGCAATTGTCCCAATAGTTTAGCCTATTGCTGGCTAAATGGAAGTGCCATGTCACATAGATCTAGCAAAATAGTCAGCGTATATAATAGAATGGCTATTAGATTGGCTAAGAGGATGATTCTAACAATTATTCAAATATTTAATGCTTTTATGGCCCTTCAACTATGGTCTATATCTTTGTGGCCCTTCAAACATGTTCATTTAGCATCTAGATTACTGATTACGATGAAGCAAAGAATTTGTTTTTCCTATTACGATCGAACCGCCCTGACAAAATAAATCAAATTTGTTGGAGGTATTTGTTGGCAGCACCATTGTATAACACAAATCACTCTTCGATCTATATGCTCATTCGTTATCTCCGTTTGAAAGGGAAAAAGGAAGAGAAAATTGGATTCTAGACACCGAAAGATTCTGGTTTTAGAAATTTAGCATCAAAATTTTCTAGTACACTTTAATACCATCAAAAGTTTCTCCGTTTAGAAATCTAGCACTCAGTGACGTTTTCCGTCTATCCGGTCTGTTCTTCTCCCTGTTAGCTTTCTTCATGATCGAAGTAGGTCTGGAGAGGGTTTTTTTTAAAAAAAAAAACAAAGGTCTGGAGCGCCATATGGATGCTGGGACAGTAGCAGCCACTGCTTTCGTTGAGGCAAAAACAAGCTGAAACAGTCCCAAATCGGGATCAGAATTCTCGACCCAAATCCACCATTACCGCCAACAAAATCAACCGTAGAGAAATACTTCCTCTGCTTCTTCTTGGCGCTTGCCTATTGTCCTAATTGAAGGGGGCACAGACAATCGGGGACAGAAGAGAAGAGCTGCTAGCCATGACCGAGGCAAGAAGGCAGGATAGACGGAAAACGTCACAGAGTGCTAAATTTCTAAACGAAGAAACTTTAGATGGTATTAAAGTGTACCATAAAAATTTGATGGTAAATTTCTGAAACCGAGATCTTTCAGTGTCTAGAACCCAATTTTCCCAAAAAGGAAAGAAAGAAAGAAGACTCAGGAAACTCCACGCGAGTAGCAGGAAGGAGGCAGCAACAAGCCCCGAGCAGCGGCCCTAGTCACCCGCACGGCGCACGCAGCCAATATCAGCAATCAAAACACCATCGTTTTTCTTTCGCCTGACTGCAGCACCCAGAGATGGTAAAGTCGAGTGAAGGCACGATTTTTAGATTGATTCGACCTTTTAAGGTTTGAAGGTCACAATCGGAGATGAACTGGGAAGAATTGAGGCTTAATCCTTCGATTTCAGATCACTTTGGTGTGCCGGAGATCGATTTGGTGTGAGAAGATTGTTTTAGCGGGAAGAGCAGAAGAGATCGATGGTTAGAGGCTTGGAGCAGGGGATCGGAGGAGGAAGGAAACGCCGGTTTAGTCGCCCGCAGCGGGGTGAGAGCGGGCGCCAGCGTCTCTTTCTCCTTTTCTCACTCCTCTACACGTATACGTAGGACTTGTATGACGTGAATAGCTATTTAACCAGCTGATTGTAACTTACTATACTTGCTCAAAGAGCAAGGCTAATAATTTAGTCTGCTGCTAACTAAATGTAAGTGCCATGTCATATAGAGCTGATAAAATAGCCAATTCATATAATGGATTGACTATTAGATTGGCTAAGAGGATGATTACAATAATGACTTAAATATTTAATACATACAAGTGCAGATCATTAAATGTGGTCTATATCTTTGTGGCCTTGCAAACAACAAAACTATAAGCTCATCCAACCATTGATCAGTTGTACCAAAGAAACATAGTTCAATTAGCATGTACGCAATTACAGGTTATGCTGAAGCAGACATTGTTTGGGAAAATAATTTGTTTTCTTATTATGACCAAACGACCCTAACGAAAATATAAATTATCTGGAGGCATTTGTTAGCAACGCCATCACTACCAGAAATCGGCCGTTTGTTGAGTGTCCGGTGGTTTGCCAAGTGCATCCTATCGGGAATTTAGTAAATCGGCTTTTTGGCGAGAGTAAAAAAAAACACTCACCAAACACTTTACCGAGTGTATTTTTGGCTGACACTCGGTAAAGAAAGGTCTTTGCCGAGTGTTTTTTTATGATACTCGACAAAGAGAGGTCTTTGCCTGAAAGGATCATAGTGACCGAGAGGGGGGAGTGAATCGGGAACTATCTCTATGTATCAAAAATACCAATTCTTATGATCAATACACTCAAATCAACTCCTACACAATTCTAGTGGTGATCACACTAACAAGATAATCCTATAAAAGAAAAGATAACCTATGCATACTAGTGGATCGCACGAGTCAATACAACTCCTATGCAATTCTAGTGATCAAGCATGCCAATGCAACTCCTAAACATGCTAGTGAACAAATACGGAAGCTTAAACACTACTAGCAAGCAAGGAGCCTAAAGATGCAAGTCTACAAGATAAACAACTAGAACAAGGCAAGCATACAAGCATGAATAGCACGGTATGTAAAGACTGAAAGTAAAGGCATCAAAGTAAAGAGCGAAGTAAGAGATGGCTCATGATATTTTTTTTCTGAGGTCTCGGAAGGATGGCGCCTTCCCCTACTCTTCGTTAGACCACTCCCGCCGGAGTCCCGGTCCCTCCCGCCACCAAGTGGAGTTCTCGCACACGATCCCACAATCACTTCCGGAGTGAAGACATGGTGCAAGTCACCGCTGCCATCAAGGCACAAGCTCACCTTCCTCAAGAACTTGCCGGACTCCCAGAGCCGGCACGGGCGCTCACTTGCGATGGCCCTTTCACCGACGGGCTCAAACTGTGTACAAACTTGTGACGACCTTCACAACCAATCATGATAGGCTCAGTCACCGACACCTAACTGGTCTAGGTCTCACCATAGACCAAGAGTAACAACCTAGATCACACCCTCAAGGACACCCTAGCCTTAGATGTACAAGATCACTCTATGTTACTCTCACAAGCACTCTCAAGATATGCAATATCTCCTCCTAGTGCTCTCCTCTTATCCTCTTGCACCTTACCAAATGCTCTCAGGTATTCCACTGACCAAGAGATGTCTCCAAGACCCCAACAAAAAAGTTATATAGGCTTCCAACCTCCAACTAGCCGTTACTCCACGAAATCTTCTTCTGGGTGTACTGACCGAACTGTCCGATCACTGCCTGACTGGACCATCCGGTCACTCTGGGAACGGTTCCCCGAGTCGTTGGCTTCTCTGTGCGCCGAAGATCTCATACTGACCGGACCATCCGGTCAGCTGACCGGACCGTCCGGTCAGACTTTCTCTCTCCATTACAGAAACATTTCTAGAGCTTGCTTCCTCGCTGCGCCGAGTCAGTTTGTGCAGACCGGACCGTCCGATCACTACAGACTCAACTCAGGCAGTTTCCTCACTGAGTCTTCTTGCTGGATTTCCTGTTCTCCTAGTGCCCGCATAGTCCGGTCTCCACTGACCCCTCTGTCTAGTCACTATGTCCAGAAGCTGATATTTGTCGTCCTCGCTTGACTTCATTTCCCGGCTTCTCCGAACTGCTCCTTGGCTTCTCCACTGTCACCTAGTGTCTGTGATTTCACCAAGCAACCTTGCACATCACCGACTAGACATGAACTAGACCCCCTTAATAGTCCGGTTTTTTCTATGGACTCAAAGCCCTAATAACTAGACAAGTGTTCCCAACACTTGATCCATAGCTTGTCCTTGGCTTTGATCCATCTTCAACAACCCTTGGACTCCATCAATCTCACCAAGCCTTTATGCTTGTGGTCATTGTCATCAATCGCCAAGGCAACTGTCATGATCATCTTAAGTAGAAGATGTTTCCTACACGCACAACACTCGTGTAGACATTAGTCATATTTCATGCTTGTCATTCATCACCAAAACAACCTCTTCATGTTCTACTTGTCCTTCTCCTTCTCATTCTTTATGTTGAATCTTCATGAACTTCTCCCCCTTTGTGTTGTTGACTAGGCTTGGCTTTTGGATCTTCATGTTCTTCTCCCTCTTTGTCACCTATCACCAAAAACCACAAACCGAAGACAAACACAAGAGGACCAAGGAGCAAATAATAAAATATAAGAAGTAGAAAGACTCCCCCTTTCATAGTGATCCTCCTTGGTCATAATGGCCTTCCACCATAGCTTCCCCTACACACATGACTCAACAAAGAATTTCTCAAGTATGCAATGGTTAGTCATTAGTATGTTGGGAATGTATGAGTCACTTGTCTTTGAGCCGCATGAGTAAATTTAACCTTTGAGCTCGTTTGAACATGACTCAATGGGCATGAAGCACAAAGATCACTATGTGATCATCTAGAGGGTCATATACCTACATTGTAAATAAGCAACTCCCCCTAGAAACATGCTTAGAAGCATGTAAGGTATCACAATGCAAGAATGCATGAATGCAACAAGTTTACAAATATATGATACGATGCTAAAGGAAAGAGAGAGAAAAACTACAAACCAAAGTGTCAACGACCAGTTGTTCCCTTCTTGAGCTTACTCACAATGGACCATTCTTCAAAGCCTTGGGCACACCATGAACCACCTTCCCAAGCTTAACCCATGTCCACTGCTATCTCAAGGAGGTCCGAAGTTAACCTATAAGAGAAGAGAAACAAGAACAAAACAAAGACATAAACAACAAAACAAACAAACAAAGTTGTATAAATATACAAGAGACAAGCTTTAGGGTTACTCAAGTGAAGTTGGAAAGGTCGAGAACATTGAGTTCTCCCCTTAGCTTGTTTGAAGGTCTTCTCGTCAAGAGGCTTGGTGACGATATCCGCGAATTGTTCATGAGTTTGCACATGCACCAAGTCAGTGTCCTTCTTCTCAACATGGTCTCGAATGAAGTGATGTTTGATCTCTATGTGCTTTGCATGACCATGATCTCCAGTTTTGAGAGTCATCTTGATCCCCGCTTCACTATCACAATAGAGTGGCATTTTAGTGAAGTTGAGGCCATAGTATGAGAGCATTTGCCTTATGTAGAGAAGTTGAGCATAACATGCTCCTGCTACCATATACTCCGCTTCAACTGTAGATAGAGCCACCAGTTTTGCTTCTTTGAGCTCCAAGATACTAGAGATCTTCCAAGAAATTGGCAATCTCCTGATATACCCTTTCTATTCACTTTGCATCCCGTGAATTCCGAGTCCGAATACCCAAGTAACTCAAATCTTGTTCCTCTAGGGTATCATAACCCTATGGTAGGTGTGTACTTGAGGTATCTAAGTATCCTCTTCGCGGCCTTCAAGTGTGACTCCTTTGGATTTGCTTGATAGCGTGCGCACAAGAACACACTAAACATGTTGTCTGGTCTTGAGATGGTGAGATAGAGCAAGGATCCAATCATTGATCTATAGAGCTTGGGGTTCACCGGTTTTCCCTTCTCATCCATGTCCAAGGGTTTGCTTGTTGTCATAGGAGTGCGCAAGGGTTTGCTATTTTCCATGTCGAATCTTTTGAGAAGATCCTTGGTGTACTTTTCTTGACCGATGAAGTTTCCTTCTCTCAATTGCTTCACTTCAAAACCGAGGAACACATGGAGCTCTCCAATCATAGACATTTGAAATTCCCTTGCCATCATTTTTCGGAACTCCTCATTGTACTTCTCATTTGTTGGCCCATATATGATATCATCCACATAGATTTGGCACACGAAGAGATCCTTCCCAACATGCCTTATTGTCGGTGTTTAGATCACCGGCTAGTAGAATTTGTTCAAGGGGGCGCGCGTTTCGGGCTTGGCGATGCCTTGTTGTCCAGGAGGGCTCGGGCTCCAGCTCCGTTCCTCATCGGTGTTGTCGTACCGGCCTCCGCGGCGTGGTTGATGGCCTCTTTCCTGGTTCTACCGCTCTCTCTTGTGGCGATGCGCCTTGAAAATGTGACGCGCGTCGCGGTGGGGTCCGACTCAGTTGTGGATCAAGGCTTTCTTAGATGCACCTCCAGCCGGGATTGGTTGCTGAACCGAGTGCAGTTGTGAACCGGTGGTGGTGCTGCCTCCTCCCGCACGTCCGAACGTGGAGATCTATTGGCTAGATTGAGCAGCACGCCGTTGTGAGCTCGCCGCTTGGAGCTCGGCGGCCTTGTCTAGAAGAGCCGCGACTTCCCGCTGAGCCTGCTAGGCCTCCGACATTGCAGGCTCAGGGAGAGTATTAAGGAGGGCAACGGCTGCCACTATGTTTTGTCTCGCGCGAGCAAACTAAGGAGGCCCTTGGTCGTCGGTGATGATGCGCTGAAGGACATCGCGGGCCATGGCAAGAGTGTGTCCGCCCGTGTCGGGATGGGCTAGCTCGCGGTCTATCCCTTCCTTTTTGTGCTCGAGCTGGCGCCGAGTCTCTTCCAGCTCCACCTGCCTTGCCCTCAACCGTTGTTGAAGGTCGTTTGGGAAAGGCGTGGTCTGCGGGTTCCTGGCCGCAGTGACGGGAATGTTGACAAGGGTTTCCCCTCCTCCCGCACCCGTCGTCAGGTTTGCCCGGGCGAGGGTCCTGGGATTCGCCATCGCTCCGGCGGCCGAGGTCCCGGCACCCCCTGCAGCTGAGGCGGGCGCAAGCCGCACCATATTGCTCCCTCACGGGGTGCCGCAACTTTTCGCATAGCTTCCGGACTCAGAGCTAGAGTCTCCCACTGACCCCACGTCGATGAGGTTGAAGAGAGACTCGTCTGCACGCTCGATCACGCCAACAAACCCAGAGCCCACAAAGGCGGGAACCGCGAGTTGTGCGGTCACGCTTTGGAAACACCTCGCGGCGTTCCGTAAGCCTCATGGGTAGCCCTCCAAAGGGGTTTCAGTGAGCCTGTCCGGGCGGAGGGGCTCTTCTCCGAGAAGTTGCTCGTGGGTGCTCGCCAGCACGAACGAGAAGTGTCGGAGGCCTTCCGGATCGGGCGTAGGGCCCAAGTAACACTCCAGATGGAGCCATAGCTTGTCCTCATAACCAGACGATGCCACGGAGCGGTCAGTGACGTGCGGCCTGGCCGGCTCAAGTCGAACCGTGTGCATCGCCTCGTCGGCGACTGCAACGACCGTCGTGATAGGATCTGGGAGTCACTTATCAACGAGTTCCAAGGTCCCATCTCCTATGACTACGAAGTCGAGCGTGTCACTCGCATCTTCTAGCCACCACGGACGCGTCACTGCGACAGCGGTTGCGTGGACTGGAGGCAGTGGGGATGTCAGAATGCTGACACACAACAGCTTTCGGTCCGCCGTGGCGACGAACTCCAGACTCCCGAAGAAGATGTTGCTGCCGGGAGCCCAGAAGGTGGAGGAGGTGGCCATCTGAACCGTGGAGTGGTGAAGTGAAACGCGCAAAGCCCCTACCTGGCGTGCCAACTGTCGGTGTTTAGATCACCGGCTAGTAGAATTTGTTCAAGGGGCACGTGTTTCAGGCTCGATGATGGCTAAGCAAGAGGACACGGGGGGTTATACTGGTTCGGGGAAGCCCCCTACGTCCAGTTCTCAGACCTTCTCGTGTTACTTGCTCCGATTGGGGAGTACAATGGTGGTGAGAGAGGAGAGGGCTCCAAACCTCGGGTGCGAGGGGTGTGTGTGTGTTTGCTCTCTGTCGTCGTTTTTTCGCTCCTCTACTTGAAAGAGGCGCGGGTCTCTCCTTTTATACTTCAAGGGGAAAGGACCCACGTTACAGAGAGAGAAAGAGAGAGAGATTTCTACACGTGATGAGTCGGTGGAGATGTGCCGAAGAAGGCAAAGCCCTTAGTCGGTGGCGTAGTCTTCGGTCCTTGTGGCCCCCATCATCCTGGTCTTGCGTCAGAGGGGCGGTACTGCATCCGAGCGTGCCCCCGTTCTCCGTTGCCGGGTCGAGTCCCCCTGTGTTCCTATAGCCGGCGTGTTCTGCCGTGTGCGGGGAGGTGCAGCATGGGCATTGTCACGTCATTCAAGAAAGGTTCCATCTAACTGTCCATCAAGCCGTCCTGCACCATCACCATTAGGTGTGTCATCGGGCGATGGCAGCACAGTGAGCCTCGCCATGCCTGTCATCGTCAGCGGGCGCTGGTGATGATGAGGGGGGCAGGTATCCGAAGAGATTTGACTCCTTGATACGGTTTATATGTAATAAGCATGGCACTAAAGGCCGCGTGGTTGGTGGTTGTTGACTGTTGGCTCGCTCGACCCCCTCCGTCGGGGGTCGTCGCGTCGGGTTGCACCTGTCCAGACCTGCTTGGAGTTGGAATCCATCTCGTCCTGACAAGGCAATCGAGCTTCTCCACTCTGCCACTCCTGGCTTGGTCAGGGGTCTGTCGTCCCGTCCCGTCGCGGTTCGGGCCCCACTGATGGGAGTTGACGGAGGCTGAGCTTATCCAATGGTTACGGGGGGGGGGGGGGGGGCACTATTGTCATGGCCATAGTGTCAGTGAAACAACCGTCTTTGTCTCGGAGTAGACGAGCTTAAATGAGCGGTTGCTTGGGAGAACGAGCCATGCTCGGGTCCTGTTAGGCGGAGCGATTTGTCCTCGACCCTCTTTGTGGGTTCGAGCGAGGCGCAGCGAGCGCTCGACCACTCGGGGGTCGAGCGGAACATGACCGGCCCTCGCCCCCAGAGGGGGGTCGAGCAATTCGGGGGAGCGGTGCAGTTTTTGCGGCCAAGGTTTGACCGTCACGGAGACGCTTTTTGTGGGGGCCTGCGCGGGTGATGCCTTGGGGGTGATTCATCCGGGCCAAAGGACCCGGATGCGTGTGGGTCCCTAGGGGGTTCCACGTGGAACCCTGTTTTCTACCCTCGACACTTGTGAACAAGGTGCTATCAATGCTTCCAATCTTGAACCCATTCTTGAGAAGGAAGTTTCTCAAGTGTTCATACCATGCCCTTGGTGCTTGCTTGAGTCCATAGAGAGCCTTCTTCAGATTGTACACATGTCTAGGATAGGATGTTTGGGATCCTCAAATCCCGGAGGTTGTTCCACATAGACTTTCTTATATATCTCTCCATTTAAGAATGCACTCTTCACATCCATTTGATAGAGCTTGAAGCCATTGTGTGAAGCATAGGCAAGCATGATCCGAATAGCTTCAATTCGAGCCACAGGAGCAAATGTTTCCTCAAAGTCAATTCCCGCCACTTAAGAGTATCCCTTAACCACTAGGCGAGCCTTGTTTTTCACAATTGCCCCTTTCTCATCTTGTGTCTTCTTGAAAACCCACTTGGTGCCAACAACATTATGATTCTTGGTCTCTCAACAAGTTTCCATACTTTGCACCTTTTGAAGTTGTTCAATTTTTCTTACATGGCAATTACCCACTTGTGATCATCCATTGCCTCTTCAATTGTTGTGGGCTCTATCATGGAGATGAAAGAGCAGTTCTTAACTGCAACATTGGCCTCATCATCATTTTCCTCATTGTTCACATAGTTTGGCTTGTATTGATTTCTCCTTGTCCTTACCCCTTGAGATGGACTCCCAATGATCAAATCCTGAGAATGGTCCTTGTTGATAGCATTGTGTCTAGGATGATGTTCTTTTTGAGTAGGAGGAGGTCTAGGCGATGTATCTTGGGCATCATGGATAGCTTGCTCTCTTGAAATATGAGTGTCTTGGATTCTTAAACAGGTGGGAGAATCACTCATAGGCTTTCTAGCTTTAGACTTAGAGCTTGGATTGGATGAGGATGTATCATTTGAGGAGTTTGGAGAAGTGGCTCGAGATAGAGTAGGTGGGGGAACTTGTGACTCACTTCTCTCTTGGGTGTTTTCTTGGGTAGGTGGATGCACTCTCAATGAATTTTGGGAGGAGCTAGAAGGTGTGTTGGTGGCATCTTGGTTTGGTTCTTGCACCTCGGAGGGTGAAGTTGCTTGAGGTGGTGGAGTGAAGGGCTCACCAATATCATCATCAATAACCTCGTGGGGTAAAACCTCACCCACGGGCATTCTTCTCATAGCCTCCCTCATGGGTCCATCACCAATGTTCACATCAAGAAATTCATATCCCTTTTGAGAACCATTTGAGTCATCAAATTGCACATCATAGGTTTCCTCCACACAACCTGTAGTTGAGTTGTAGTCCCGATATGCTTTAGAAGTTCCAGAGTATCCAACAAGTATGCCTTCATCCGTTCTGCTCTCAAACTTCCCGGGCTTCCTCCTCTTATTGAGAATGTAGCAAGTGCAATCAAAGACCCGAAAATAGGAAACATTTGGTTTCCGTCCAACCAGTAGCTCATAGGGACCGGTGAAGGTACACACGGTTGGAAGTGTAGCAAGTCATGTTGATTGCTTCAGCCCAAAACCTCTCATGAGTTCCATACTCATCTAGCATAGCACGAGCAAGAGTGATGAGCGTCTTGTTCTTTCTCTCCACTACTCCATTTTGTTCGGGAGTATATGTAGCGGAGAATTCATGTTTGATTTCCTTCTTGTCACAATATTCCTCCACTGTTGTATTCTTGAATTCTATCCCATTGTCACTTCTTATCTTCACAATGTTGGCCTTGAATTCATTCTTTGCTCTCCTTGCAAGTTTTCTGAAGACATCACTTGCTTGAGACTTCTCCACTAGAAAGAAGGTCCAAGTGTATCTCGTGAAGTCATCCACAATCACCAAGCAATAGAGATTGCCTCCTAGACTCTTGTAATGTGTTGGCCCAAACAAATCCATGTGCAAGAGCTCCAAAGGATGAGATGTTGACATGAAAGACTTGGTGGGGTGAGAGGAGGCAACTTGCTTTCCGGCTTGGCGAGCACTGCATAGTCTATCCTTTTTAAAGGTCACATCCTTGATTCCTTCAACTAGATTCCTCTTGACCACTTTTCTGAGCTGACTCATCCTAACATGTGCTAATCTTATGTGCCACAATCATCCCTTGGTTGATTTTGTGAAGAGACAAGTACTTGGAGGCATGTTGCTAGATTTGAAGTCCGTGACATACAAGTTTCCATGCCTTACTCCATGAAAAATTAGCCCTTTCTTAGCATTTTCAATTGTTGCACCGTCCTCATCAAATGTGCACTTGAATCCCATGTCACACAACTGACCAATGGATAGAAGGTTGAAGTTGAGGTTTTCCACAAGAAATACCTTGGAGAGATGGAGATCCTCTATAATGGTCATCTTGCCTGAGCCTCTAACTCTCCCCTTTGAGTTATTCTCAAAAGTCACATTCTCACTGTCTTCGTCTTCATCAATGTTGGTGAACATGGTTGGCTTCCCGGTCATGTGTTGGATGCACCCACTATCAAGGATCCAATAGGTACCTCCACTCTTGTAGTTGACCCTGGTGGTAACCATAAGACAAGCACTAGAGGAACAAGGGTCAGTATCCAAAGCATTGCTCAATTGACTTGTACTAACCTCATCACGTCGAACTATGAGACCATCCTCATAAGTAGGGATTCTTGCAATCCCTTCATAAAGTCTTCTTCGTATAGGATGGTGGGGAGCACGATACCTCTAATGACCATGACCATCCCCCATGTGTACATTGTCGAGGTTGATGTAGTAGTGGGGAGGGTCATAGAGTCCAATGACGTTCTCGAGCACGTGACCCACTTGTGAGTGGAGCACAAGTATCATCTCCATTGCTCTCTTAATTGAGAACTCATGTCTCCGGTTGACTACTTCCTCAAGCAAGAAGCCCCTCTTCGGAGTTGTGATTTGTAGGAGGCACATGTCAATCACTTGAAATGATGGGATTCTCCAAAGACCACAGAATGAGTTTATCTTGCACACAAGATCATAGATGCTCAAGAGATTATCACAGAGGTCATCATTTGGATTTCTCATAAACTCATCAAATTGAAAGAAGAGATCCTGTTGTTGAGCTCGACGAAGATGCCAAAGTTGATCTTGTGGTGGAGGAGGTTGTGGTAGAGGCGTCGGGACTGTGGTAGTGAGATTGATCATCCCATTTGATCTCCTGAGTATTGTTGTTGGCGCCCCTCTCACACCGATGCACGGTCCACCCGAAGTGCTTGAAGTAGATCTAGGAATGGCACTTGAGGTAGAACTTGATGAAGCGCCTGACGAAGAGCTTGGTGTAGTTTTTTATCCATAGGGGTTGTAGAAGCTGCTGCACGACAATCTTGTGGAGGGATCAAAGAAGTTTGAGCCCGAGGCTACTTCTTTTCTCTTGATCGAAGATGCTCCATTGTCGGCCTTGTGATCCTTCTTCCTCGTCAAGCTTGCAGTGATCTCCTCATCCTTGAAGAGCAGCCCAATCACATCATCAACGAAGAGGTTCTTGTCCATGATGAGATCAAGGGTGATGTAGAGGAGCTTGCTGCTAGAAAGCAAGGTGAGGATCTTCTCGACAATCAATATCTTGGGAAGCTCGAAGGCGGTTGCTGCAATTCTGTTTGCAATACCTCGCAAACAAATAAGAGAGTCAAGTAAGTCTTTATTCTCAATAGCATGAAAGTCATAGAACTCCATAATAAGAGAATCACTAGCAAGATCAATAGAAGCATCACAAGCATCATCAACACTAGTCATGCTAGAGGAGCAAGCAAGATCAAGAGACACATCATTATCATTCATTAAATCAGGCACACTAGCAGAGCAACCAATCAAGTTATCATTAGACAAACCTAGGCACTCGCTAGAACTAGGCACATCCACATAATCATCATCATCATACACAAGATCATCGGTAAAGGTATTGGCAAAGTCCACAAGAGTATCCATCAACTCATCCGGAATCATGGCATTTAGGTAGCTTTTCAAGCGATCCTTCCATGAGCCATGACCCGGCCCCAAATGGATGACATCCCAACTCAATTCGGTCACTACTCAAGGCGGTTAAGCCCTATATTGAGCACTTGGCTCTAATACCACTTGAAAGGATCATAGTGACCGAGAGAGGGGGGTGAATCGAGAACTATCTCTATGTACCAAAAATACCAATTCCTATGACCAATACGCTCAAATCAACTCCTACACAATTCTAGTGGTGATCACACTAACAAAATAATCCTATAAAAGAAAAGACAACCTATGCATACTAGTGGATCACATGAGTCAATACGACTCCTATGCAATTCTAGTGATCAAGCATTCCAATGCAACTCCTAAACATGCTAGTGAACAAATGCGGAAGCTTAAACACTACTAGCAAGCAAGGAGCCTAAACATGTAAGTCTACAAGATGAACAACTAGAACAAGACAAGCATACAAGCATGAATAGCACGGTATGTAAATACTGAAAGTAAAGGCATCAAAGTAAAGAGCGGAGTAAGAGATGGCTCATGATATTTTTTCTCGAGGTCTCGGAAGGATGGCGCCTTCCCCTACTCCTCGTTGGACCACTCCCACCGGAGTCCCGGTCCCTCCCGCCACCAAGTGGAGTTCTCGCACATGAGCCCGCAATCACTTCTGGAGTGAAGACACGATACGCGTCACCGCTGCCACCAAAGCACAAGCTCGCCTCCCTCGAGAACTTGCCGGACTCCCGGAGCCGGCACGGGCGTTCACTAGCGATGCCTCTTTCACCTGCGGGCTCAAACCGTATATAAACTTGTGACGGCCTTCACAACCAATCACGATAGGCTCGATCACCGATACCTAATCGGTCTAGGTCTCACCATAGACTAAGAGTAACAACCTACATCACACCCTCAAGGACACCCTAGCCTTAGATGTGCAAGATCACTCTATGTTACTCTCACAAGCACTCTCAAGATATGCAATATCTCCTCCTAGTGCTCTCCTTTTTTCCTCTTGGACATTACCAAATGCTCTGAGGTATTTCACTGGCCAAGAGAGGTCTCCAAGACCCCAGCAATGAAGTTATATAGGCTTCCAACCTCCAACTAGCCGTTACTCCATTAAATCTTCTTCTGGGCGTACTGACCGGACTGTCCAGTCACTGCCTGACCAGACCGTCCGGTCACTCTAGGAACGGTTTCCCGAGTCGTTGGCTTCTCTGTGCGCCAAAGATCTCGTACTGACCGGACCGTCCAGTCAGCTGACCGGACCGTCCGGTCAGACTTTCTCTCTCCATTACAAAAACATTTCCAGAGCTCGCTTCCTCGCTGCCCTGAGTCAGTCTGTGCAGACCGGACCGTCTAGTCACTACAGACTCAACTCAGACAGTTTCCTCGCTGAGTCTTCTCGCTGGATTTCCTGTTCTCCTAGTGACCATACAGTCCTGTTTCCACTGACCCCTTTGTCCGGTCACTATGTCCAGAAGCTGAAACTTGTCGTCCTCACTTTATTTCATTTCTCGGTTTCTCTGAATTGCTCCTTGGCTTCTCCACTGTCACCTATTGCATGTGATTTCATCAAGCAAACTTACACATCACCGACTAGACATGACCTAAGAGAAATGACTTAGACCCCCTTGATAGTCCGGTTTTTCCTATGAACTCAAAGCCCTAACAACTAGACAAGTGTTCTCAACACTTGCTCCATAGCTTGTCCTTAGTTTTGATCCATCTCTAACAACCCTTGGACTCTATCAACCTCACCAAGCCTTCATGCTTGTGGTTATTATCATCAATCGCCAAGGCAACCGTCATGATCATCTTAAGTAGAAGATGTTTTCTACATGTACAACACTTGTGTAGACATTAGTCATATTTCATGCTTGTCATTCATCACCAAAACATATATACCTTGGGGTGACCTCAATGGTCATGATCCTTACATTGCCAAGTGTTTTTTTGTGACACTCGACAAAGGAAGGTCTTTGCCGAGTATTTTTTGAAGACACTAGACAAACATCATTTTTCAATTGTTTTGATCATTTTTAAATTAAATAATATGTTAAATTTTAAACTCACACTTGACATGTCACTATTTAATGACAATTCCAATTTATTTATATTTTTTCCTTTTTTTATGATTTTACAAAAATATGTTTTGAAATGAGATCACATGGCTACTATGTTATGAAAAATATATAGCTATAGTTTATATATAATAAACCTAAATAAGTGTAAGTTCTTTTTAAATTTTAACCAAATATTGTACTCAGCCGAGCGACTCGTGAGCGCTCGTTCTGTTCTCTCTCTCATTTACTCGCTCCTCCACCTTGGATTTACGTGACATGGATCGTTATTTCGCTGGCTGACTCAGCCTTACTATAATTGCTCTAAGTCGTGACCCGGAAGAGCTGGCCCCTGGCCATGCGCCCATGCCATGCCACTCATGAGCATCCCGTATGAAACATTAGGTTAACCATGCCGGCCAGCCCATTAGGTTAATTCTTGTGGGTAAAATCATCGGGGTGAGGGGGAGGGGGACAAATACTAATGAATTAACACGGAATTTATACCAAAAACTAAAAAAAAATTCATGGAATTGATCAAATACAGGGGACCCAAGGAATAGCTCAATTAACTCCGAATTATGATATTAATTCTCTCTTGATCATCATTAAGAAATAGTTCAAATGTGTGGGACACGGATGGCAGAAACAGCACGATGGACGCAAATCACAGGTCACATGAATGAAAATGCGAAAAGGTGCAGATAATCACATTTTTTTTTGTGCATGCTGGCAGCTAAGATGAGTGGAAGAAATGTAGATAATGGTTACTCAGGTAACAGAATTGGTTCAATTTCCAGCAACATCATCGCTTAGTTTTTCAATTAGTAAGTGGCTGAAGATGTGACTCTTGTTTTGATTCTGATCACTTTGGCATTATTCATATATAGACTATATATTCTTATACTTAGATCACAACAGTTAGTAACTAGGAGCTACTAGGATACATAGCTGGACTGAATGGTTCAATTTCCAGCAACATCATCGCTACAAACCTGACACTTAGGAACTAAAAATGTGATGTGCCTAGATCTAGTACTTCAACACTTCAGTAGTGATTTGGAAATTAAAATGGGTGCACTGCACTGCTCGATAAAACCACCAAGTGTTTCTCCAGAAGATGAGTGAATGTCACATAGTATGCTTAAGTGACTTAATTCTTGTTGGATTATACTAAACTCCTAAATACAAACTTATTGTTAAGATTCTCTTGTTCCTTCACAGAGCTACATAAAGAAGAGTTATCTTGGTGGTGGGAACCGTTGCAGACAAGATGATAATTCATAGACTGAATTATAAGTTCGTTTTGTGGTCTAGTGGCCATGTGTCTGTTCTCCATTAGTCATGTTTGTGTGGTTTAGTAGCCATGCACTTCAGGCATGTTTAACTGCTGATTCACATGCTTATTAATTATATTGTTGAAATGTTTCCTAAAACTAAATGGAGGTATTTGAATCTATAGTACATTTTGTGGGCAGTGTATAGTGATTTTGTAACCATGCTTGTGAATGGATGTATTGAATCTGCAACCATATTTGTGAATGGAGTTGATTCTTTAGCCATGTTTCTGTGGATGAAATGGAGAAACAAAAAAAAAATTGTTGCATTTTTATTTTTTATTTTTATATCTACCATTAGGGACGGGGAATTGGTGATAAAAATGCGTCTCTGAGCTAGCAACAGTGATGGGGTTTTAGATACCTGTCACTAAAAATAGTGACGGGTTTATAAAATCCGTCTCTGAGCCAGCAAGAGCGACGGGGTTATATATAGTTGTCACTAAAAATAGTGATGGGTTTACCAAATCCGTCCCTAAAGGTTATAGGGACGGTTTTAGAAATCTGTCTCTATAATGCAATAAGGATGGGCATAAGTGTCGTCTTTGTAGATCTGGATTTAGTGACGGTAAAATCCCCGTCGCTATAGCCTAGGACTTAGAGACACGAAAATTGAGACGGTCACGTTTTACGTTACTAAAAGTCCTAGACTACCATCACTAAAAGCCTATTATGTAGTAGTGAGATACACACATATTTGCGCGCGCGTGTTAACCATGGCTCTTTCTTTCCGATTGGTCATGTTGTTCAGTCTGCATAGCTCACATTTTTTAGTTGGTTGCACCACTTTGGAGTAGCAATGTGACTATGTGAGACTAAAGTCCGCACAGTGTTTACTTGAAAGTTGTTCGTTTACACATTGTGTTAGAGCATCTCCAGCAGATGCTCTAAAACTGATGCTTTATATCCAGTTTTAAATATCCTGCAAACCTCAATTTTAAAGATTCAAAGACCTGTGCTACAGCAGATGTTGTATAACTGCTGCTGTATATTTCTCGTTTTCTTTGAAGCATTTCATCAAACACGTTGATTGCGGGAGGGGGCAGCTCGTGGAGTGAAACAACTCATCGACCTTGCGGAGGAAGTGGCTCGGCGGTTGGGCTGCCTAGATGGCGACCTCGCTGGTGCACTCCTGTGGCCATGCAGCGAGAGCTCGGATGTGGAGCTCCGACGCGGCGACAGAAGGAGCAGTGCGGGCAGCCTTGAGTGGTAGCGAGAGGCTCGAGCTCCGATATGCCCACGGCGGCGTCACCAGCAATCCCACATCCTTGCTCCTCTGCCTCACCGGCGCCACCGCACCGCTCGCCCCTGCTCCTCGGCCTCACTGGCGTCGCCGCTCCTCTACACTCGCCGGTCGCCGATGAGGCCATCCGCCACGACGTCATCCGCGCTGCCATCCGCCCTCACCCGCGTTGCCATCCGCCACGACAGCGACGGGCTTCGCATACTTGCGTTCCAGTCCCTCTGCTTCGACGAGCTGTCCGACTCGCGATTGGGCAGGAGGGCGGCTCAGGGGCGCCCTCTGCTTTGGCGATCCAGAAGCGAAGCTGGAAGGTCGAACGGCGAGGTCCGACGGCCTCCTTCGGCTGTTGGAGGCGAGGTTGGGCAGCGCCGAAAGTGGCTGTTGGCTCCCGCCAAGCGTGTCCCGTGGATAAAGCACAAGATAGAGTATGGGATGTGGTGCTCTAAATATACAGCACAAGGGAGTAACTATAAAGGATCTGTAAAAAATTTTAAAGCACGGGGTTAGTTTAAAACATCTGCTGGAGTATTCTTGTGCTTTATGTTGCCAGATTTTAAAGCATGGGGGTCATTTTAAAGCATCTGCTGGAGATGTTCTTAATGGTTTACACATAGATGTTACTATTTACATGCACTACATCATGGTAGGTTGTACTCCCATGTTTTTGAAATATTGATGTTCCGACAGAAATGGTCATTTTTTTTAGTTCAATCTGTCAGTCGGGAACGACAGGAATTAAGGAACGGGGTGAGTAATGTCACCAGATGATTTGAATTTATTTTTTATAATTTGGAAGTTTTCAAAATGGGCCTCTCGGAAGCCTATTTCAACGCAGTTGTCCGCTACCTTGCCACCAGTTACTTCGTTGTTCTCCCATTCTCCATCGAACCTACCTGCCTCCCCTGAAACGTGTCGTGCTCGCCGGGAGAAACCTCGCCAGTGAAACTAAACTCAAAACCTAGCTTTTTAAAAACTCACGCGGCTTGAACATCAACTCAATCAACACTGATTGCCCTTGGTCGACAAGAAATAAGTTTGTTAAAAGTATCTCCAGTGGAGCTCTTAAATGTGCCCCTATTCTAAAACTAAAAAATACTTACCTCAGTGGTCCTCTAAACTTCTTTCTATTTTATATGTTGTTTTAAATTTTTCCTTCAGCCTCGGGTTTTTGAGTCTCCAACCAAACTCCAAAACATGGATCTCATTTTTTTTTGTTTTTTTTTCATTTTCTTTCTCCTCTCCCTCTCCCGCATCGAGAGAAGACGGCGGCTTCGGTGCCACCACCACGCCGCCTAACCAAGGGTGGAGCGCGACATCGAGCACAGGCGAGGAGGCGGCGTCGACACGAGCCACCATGTTGCCTCTCCCCCCGTGCTCTCCTCTCCCGGTACGAAGCAAGAACAAGGCTTCTCTAGGTATGAAGCAAGAACAGGGTGGTCACTAGCGAGCAAGCACGACAGGGCAGCGCAGGTGGCTGGCCGAGGGCAGTGCGGGTGCCGGGAGGTCGAGTAGCCGTCGCGCCTCCCCTGCCTGGTCCTGTTTCCTCTCTAGGCCATCCCTACTGTCGAGCTCACACGGGCTTGTTGGGGAAGGGGACAGCGAGGGGAGTCAGAGATCCTCAAGGGGGTGGGCCTACTATTGAGCTCAATCTTCTTTCACCTCAACACCATGGAGCCCGTTGGCGGTGGTGGTGGAGCGGCGGGCGCATGGGCAGGCGTAGCGGTGGCATGACGGTGCAGGTTGGGCGAGTCCTGGTGGAGAAGTGGTCGTGTGCTCGGGTAGGCGATGGAGCAGCGCGGCCATCGACAGGCGGCAAAGGAGAGGCAGGGGCGGCGGAGTGGAATAGGAGATTGAGTTTTTTTTTTTACTGACATATGGGTCTCATAATGAATAGGAGCCTGGATGCATACTCTTATTAGTGTGAGTGTAAATTTGGGCTCTTAAATTTTATAGGCCGACTTATAAAATTAGATTTGAAAACCCAAATTTACATTACTTCACTAGAGATGCTCTACGGAAAAGGGACACGCTGATGCTGGATACATTGACGCCACAAAAACTGATTTTAAAACTCGACATTTCACCAAAAGAAACACTCGCATCGATGTCTGTTCTCCAAAATGTGTACTGCTATATGTTCTGTTGAAAATTAGGAACGCATAAAAAAAAGTCATGATCAGAAACAATGCAGGATGTCCTCTGTCCCCTTCGTTGGTGGGATAACCCTATTGATCAGCCAAGAAAGACATCGACGATGTCCGGTTGAATGCAGTTTCCTAATCGTTGACGTCGTTGGCCTTCTCGACGTCGTCTCGTCTCTCGGCGTCGGTGACGACAAATCGCCTCCAGTACCAGTGCTTCTCCCATACGGCGGCCATGTCCTCGATGGGCACCCCCTTGGTCTCCGGCAGGAAGAAGTAGACGAGGACCGTCATGGCGGCGAGCAGCGCGGCGAAGACGAAGAAGAGCGTGTATCTGAGGCGGCAGAAGAGCGGGAGGAACGCCTGCGCGATGACGAAGTTGACGAGCATGTTGACCGCGACGGTGATGCTCTGGCCCGCGGGGCGCACCTCGAGCGGCATGACCTCGCTGGGCACGAGCCACCCGAGCGGGCCCCAGGACCACGAGAACCCCGCGATGTAGACGCACATGACCGCCACGGTGGCCGCCGCGAGTCCCCGGCCTCGGACTGCTTACGGTACACCGAGGGGAAGAAGCGGAGCAGGAAGGGGTCCATCGACGTCACGACGCCGGAGACGCCGACGTCGTAGCCGAAGAGGAGACCGCCCGTGGCCGCCACCAGGCACGCCATGAACACGAACGTGGTCAACCCGCCGGGGTAGTCCCGCCGCGCGCCGGCCGGCGTCGCGAAGGCACCGCCCGCCATCGACCCGGCGCAACCGCACCGGTTTTGCGATAATATATAAACCACGAGGCGGCGACGAGTCTGATTCGATCGCCGCGCGCCGCCTGATTCGCTCCTCGTCGCGGACGGTGCGGTTTTTATAGTCGTGTGAACACGTAGGCGGTACGTTAACCTACGGGCTACGACCGGGGTGGGAAAGGTTTTGTTTCCGTAGCGGGTAGCCGCAGTCGTTTTTCGTTTCTGTTTCCTTTTCTATCTTCCCGCATAAATATAGTACTTTTTTTATTTATTATTAATAATTGACAAAAAAAAGAGAAAAAACAATTATCCTATTTGAACCAAGGCTTCAATTCCTGCCATTTTTCATGCTACTTGCCCGGGCCGCTGCCCCATCTGTACAGAGTGCCATTAGCGAGTCATCATAATAGTTTTCGAAATGTTTGCAAAGTGCCAAAGCAAATTGTGTAAAGGATGTTCGGATTTTATAATAACCATCACACAATTGGAATGTTGGCAGAGTCCAGCTTTCGGTTCAAAACAACACGACTAGATTGAGCCTTTGAAGTACTTCATAATGGTGCAAGCTGTTAGTGTCATGTTCACGATATATAATAATGGTTCATAAACTGTACTGTGAACAATATAGAGTGTTTTAATGTTCAGTTTGAACTAATCCTGTTGTTTTAATGATAACATTTTCAGAATGGTGAAGTATTTGATTAGTAGCATAGTATATTCGATTTAGCCAAGCCAGCGGCCAACTTGCCCGTGATTTTGCATGCTTGTACACGGAAGGCCAAATTTTCATACAGGGCAAAGATTTGGCTTTCAATCAAATGGACGAATCTTCGGGGTCCCACAGCCAGCATAGCAAGCAATGTTCGGGTCCAGCAAATTTCATGTGGCGAAGGACGGAAGGAGACTTTTGGAATCTGCCGACCGAGACCCGAATTTGGAATGACGCCGCGAACCGTCTCTCTGACTCGTGGCCCCACACAGAAACGCGAACCGATTTCCACAGCCCAAAAAAGATCGCTGAATTTTATTTCGGTCCTCGCCCCCTTTCTCTGACCGACCGGAAAAAGCCGCCGCCGAAACGCGGAGTGAGGAGGGGAAAGCGGGAGGACCTCGCCGGCTTAGGGTTTGCGCCGCCGCCGCGATGCCGCAGTCGTTGCTGGTGGAGCGCGCCACGAGCGATTCGCTCATCGGGCCCGACTGGTCGCTCAACCTCGAGATCTGCGACATCCTCAACCACGACCCCTCGTGAGCCACCCTTCCGCCCTTTCGCATCGATTGATAATTCCTACCCGCTGTTTAGCGTCGGGGGGGGAGGTGCCCGCGGGCTGCAGTTAGGAGGCCGTAGCGCTGCAGAATTTTTTTGGTAGTCTCGTGGTGTTTCAGCAGGGTAGGCAGCTGGGGTGAAACTTGTGGTGAATATGTGGGTTAAAGCGTTAAAGGGTTGGGCGGAATTGTGGATGATCATTCCTCGTGGCCATGTTGTATTCAGGGGAATGCCCAATTTTTCGTTCCTGATACATAAATGTGTAGTTATGTTTCTTTGTTCATGAGATCCACCTTAACATTATTAAGAGACTACTGGATGCTGAGGGAGTTCACGATATGTGAGAAATAGAAATTTGTTGGGTTCAATAAATAACAAGTGGAGTTCTTTATTGAATGTACAATCTGTGGTCAGTTTAGAGCGATGGTAAATTTAATGCAATAGGGCACGCAGTCCTTTTCTCATGGCAGCATGGTGCCAACCAGCCGCCGCATCGTCACAGTATACGGTAGAAGCATGGAGTGGCAAACAAATCATATTTCTTTTGACATTTAGCTTTTGGTGTATCTTGGAGTCGTTTCATTGTCATCTTATGTTCGTGACTTGGTGTACTGGTGGAGACTATGTTTCATCTTGATGACACTGATTAATTTTTAGTTAATGTAAAGACTTAGAATCTTGATTAGTTATTGATACTTGAACCTTAAGTCTATGTTTTTTTTAACTAATAGATGACTACTGTATTGTTTGGATTTATGATCTAGTAGATCTAAAGGTTGTTAGACAAATAACGAGGATCTCAACTTGAACTTTATAAAACTGTATCTGCTACATTGTACTTTTAGACATTGTGCCAGTTTTTATGGCTATATTGCTCTCTAATGGCATTGTGTGAATATTACTGTGCTATTTTCACTTCTGGTATGTTTGCTCACACTTTCATTCAACTAGGCAAACCAAAGATGTGGTGAAAACTATCAAGAAACGGATTGGACACAAGAACTCAAAGGTCCAGCTTCTTACATTAACAGTAAGTACCATTCTAAAATTTGCTTGATATATGTTGTCTGCGTCTGAACCACCAGTCGCCATTTTATCATGGACATCAGACAGTATCTTCGGATAGTTTTTTGCCATCATTAAATTAAAACTGTGAATATCATTCTTTAACTTCTCCTAATTTGATACACTATAGTTATCCCTCAAGACAAGTAATTGAGTTATGTTCTGCAATTTATTTTTCTGACTTAAGCCTGTCTTTAATTCAACATCAAACTATCTTATTAAGCTTGTGCTAAATTACCCCAATGGTGTTCCTTTGTTTTCAGTTACTGGAGACCCTGATTAAAAATTGTGGAGATTTTGTTCATATGCATGTTGCTGAGAGGGACATACTTCATGAAATGGTGAAGATAGTTAAGAAAAAGGTCTGCCAAATGCTTAAATAAACCATTCAATATTCTTTCATTAAAATATCTACACCTGTGATTTATTTTGTTTTGTAGCCTGATTATCATGTGAAAGAGAAGATACTAATTCTAATAGATACTTGGCAAGAAGCTTTTGGCGGTTCCCGTGCAAGATATCCACAGTACTATGTGGCATATCAGGAGCTACTGGTATATTGCAGGACTTAATTATCTTACATTTGTTTCTTCTCCCATAGATGTTGGCCATTTATAATATTGTCAGTTTACAACAAATCTCTGTAATATTGTCAATGTACAAGAAAATAATTCATAACCATTTTGTCTATTAGCTTTTTCCTTCCTTTCTTTTTCTTGTTTTCTTTTCCTTTTTTCTTTCTTATGATTATTCTTGTTGGTTCTTGTCCCTAGCTTACCCAACTTGTTTCGGACTACAAGGATTTGTTGTTGTCATTGTACAAAAAAAATTGTGGAGTAACAGAAATAGTCAATACGTTTAGTAGCAGAAAGTAACAGCCTGTTGTTTCACCATCCAAAATAATTTAATATTCAAAAGAAAGTGGTTTATTTTCATTTCAGCTACATTTTATTTGCATTGTTTATAGCACCAAACCTTCTAGCATTCATCATAATTTCATTCTTCTAATGAAGCGTGCTGGAGCTGTATTTCCTCAAAGACCGGAGAGTTCTGTGCCAATCTATACTCCTCCACAGACGCAACCTCTACAGAATTATCCACCTCCTGCTTTACGTAACACTGATTACCGACAAGATGCAGCAGAGTCTTCTTCAGCACCAGAAGTATCTACACTTAGGTATGTTTCTTCCTAAACCCATTCTAACATGTATTTGTGTTATTAAGGTTGGCATTATCTTTTTGGGTTTTTGGATTAGGATAAAATTGAGTGCTCATATTGTACCTTCCCTTGTTATACTATGCAATTGACCAAAAATATAACATTTTTGAGATGATTGCGACACTCATTACCTCATTGCAACATGTCTATAGTTCATTCCCATTGAGACCATTTTGGTAAAATTTCTGGTCTAAGCAGACCTCTATGAGGTTACTTGTGGATTTAGGGGACGTTTAATCTGGGAGTTTTTTCCTCCAGTGATTGAATTTGTTTCTATTACCTCACATCTCATCCTTTCTGTGGAACTTTGGAAAACCTGATTTTGATTTTGATTTTGATATCAATTCTGTTGTCACATAATGTTATCATTGCTATGATTAGCACTGTTTCATTTCTTTGAAGAAAAGCCCTATTATAATACTTTTTCTAAATCGCATTATCCTTTTTTTGCCAGCTTGACTGAAATTCAGAATGCTCGTGGGGTCATGGATGTTCTTTCAGAGATGTTGAATGCTATCGATCCTGGTAACAGAGAGGTATTTTCCTGCCTTCTGGCACTTGCTCTATGTAATTATATGATGATTAGTTTATTGTAGAAAGTTAAGTATGTGGTCAAATCATCACTGACCTATTGTTGTTGAGCTTCTTGGTATTAAAAACTGTATATTTATTCACTATTTACAGATCATTCTGCTGAATTGGGCTGTTCTTCAGTTATCTCACAAAATCATATTTCTATATTGTATTGAACATGCAGGGTCTAAGGCAGGAGGTCATCGTAGATCTTGTGGACCAATGCCGCTCTTACAAGCAAAGAGTGGTGCAGCTTGTCAACACAACATCGTAAGTTTCCATGATATGTTATGCTCTTCTGAGCAACATGTATACTACATGAAATTGGGTAGCCAAAATTTAGGTTATGACTCACTCTGACCAATGTACTCTTGACAATCCACTAAATACTTTCTGTCAGGCTCATTAAAATTGTAAATCATCTGTTTCCACATTGTACTGGGGATATATGTGGTAGAAACTGCCTGTTTTGCTTTGATTCAATACATTAGATTAATTTTGATCCAATCTCCAAGCTCGACATAATGGCACTTTATATTGGTTCTCTCATTTTCTTCTTTATATTTAATGGTGACAGAGATGAGGATCTGCTAAGCCAGGGCCTTTCACTAAATGATGATTTGCAGCGTGTTCTAGCAAAACACGATGCAATTGCTGCTGGAATAGCAGTGCGAGTAGAAAAACCAAAATCAGTCCAGGCCCGTGCAGACAGTTCACCACCAACAAAGCCGGAGGGAGCAAAGGAGCCAGATCAAAGGTTGTTTCATCTCATTTCACTGATTCTGTTTTAATTTGCTGGCAGAAATGACAATGGATCAAATGAGGGTCTATAACACTTGAAGTAGTCTTTTAACATTGATGCTTGACTGACATTGCTGTATACCTTATATACATATCAGGTCTTCTAAAGATGACAAGAACCTGGCTCCATTTGAGCAGTTAGCACTTCCTGCGCCTCCGTCATCCAGCAGTCCAAAATCCCAGGCAGCACCTGCAGTTAACCCTAATATCGACCTGCTTAGTGGGGATGATTTCTTTAAAGCAGAACCTGTTAATTCTCAAGCCCTTGTTCCTGCTGGAAATACGCCTGCAGCTTCAGCTTCTTCAGGCAACAATACTTTAGACCTTGTAGACATGTTTGCAGACAGTAGTGTTAGTAATAATAATGGCCAGAATCCTCCCATCTCTTCTTCTATATTAAACACAAATCCTAATCTCTCACCACCACAAGCATATCCTGCTCCTCAACATCCTGCTCAATTGCAACAGCCTTCTCTGTATTCTAATGGTTTGAGTCCAAATACAATGACACCTTATGATCAAAGCTCAAACCCAGCAAGTTCATGGAATGGTCAGCTTGCTCAGGGAATGGCTCCACCACACCAGGCGCCAAATTATGGTATGAGCACTATGTTGTACTGTGATATGGGCGTGTAATGTGTTGTCATAGTAGTATTTTTGTTTTCTTTTTCCTTTTGTTCCTAAAGCACAATCGGGAAGATGTTGTAGCTAGATGTAGATGATTCCAAAATGCTACAAATTTAATCTACTTCTTTGCTTTTAAAAACACTTTGATTAGGGGTCACCTTTTCTTACTTAATATAAAGCTGCTGCTTAAAAAAAAATCAGAAGTACTGCCAATCCAACTTGGAGGACTCCACATGATGGACAAACTGCATCAGGAAACTCTTTTTAAATGCAATATATTTCCATTTGCATCTTAACAAATGTAAAAGAAAATCCAAAAGCCAAACTCTTGAGGTTTCTAGATACAATTCCACAAAACAGTATTGTCTTAGTCCACCTCAATGCTGAACAGAGCCTATAATAATAAATTTTGTTTGTTTGTGAATTAGCTTGTTTATCTTGCTGTTTGTTTATCATGTTAAAATGGTGGTCTCAACTATTGGACACTTGTTCTTGGTATAGGTCAAGATGATCAAAGCAATGACCTGCCGCCACCACCCTGGGAAACCCAAAATGCAGAAAGTGATCACTTCCAGACTGGCCATTCCGGTGGGCTGTCAGTGGCATCAGGACAACTAGGAGTTAGTCAGCCTCAGCCAGTTCCAATCACCCAGCCTGGGCATCAAATTGCGCAATCACAACCCATGCTCACTGGACAAGTAGGAGGAATGCAATTTCAGCCTGGGTTCGGGGCTCAACAATCTCATCCTGTGCAAAATATGCAGTATGGGGGAATGTATCCTCCAGTGCAAGGCAACCAACCAGGAGGCATATATCCCCAGCAGATGGCAGGAGATTTGTACCAGCAACAGATGTATAGTGGCCAGATGGCCGGTTATGGCTACAATCAGCAGCCTGGAGGCTACTATGTTCCAAATGCTGCATATGCGTATTCCAGTGCCAATGAGCTATCTCAGAGAATGAATGGGCTCTCAGTGCAAGACAACAGTTACTATGGTGCGCCTGCATCCTCTTCCCTTCAGCCGCGTAATCGGCCAAGCAGACCTGAAGATTCACTTTTTAGTGATCTTGTCAACATTGCCAAAACAAAGCCTAGCAAAACTGGCACCTAATAAGGCTGTGGCTTGTAAAGATTAGTGGATGCATATTACCTGTCCTGGCCATGGCAACAGCTCTTGGAGCTCACAGTATATAAGTTCTTTAAAATTCTTTTTTCCCCATTGGAAAGCAGTAGGTGAGAGTTATAGATACCTAGAATCATAGTGAGTATGGTTCAGCATAATTTTATTTTGTTTATTACTTTTTGCAAGTATTATTCTTTCTTTACTCATTCTGGAGTTGTGTGTACATATATAATATCCATCAGAAGAGGAAAAAAAATCTGGCTACCTATTGGTTTTTCATTGGTTACGTGTATTTCACTTTGTTGGTTACCCGTTGGTGCTTCAGCAACCTATATGTCGCCTGAGATTCGGAATGCTGCCTCTAGACCTGTCAATCTGTTATGCATCTTTGGACTTGGCTACTGCATCTGTTGAATTGTGTTGGTGAGATTTGTTACGAGCATTCAACGGCACATTTGGCAAAGTAGCTTTCATGCGAATAGTAATTTATCATTCAGTGTGGTAAAGTAATTCCGACATTGAGCAGCTATTCTACAGGGCTATTGTATCAAGAAGAAAGTTGAAATGAGTTCAGCCTCCAATTTTTTGGGCTCTAATGGAGTAAGGTTCTATCTGTCAAAACTTTTCTATTTTTAACATCTGAATTCAGCTTCTCATATCTTAAATTGGTGTATTATTACGGATTTGATGAATGGAGCTTAACTCGTGCCAAATATTGGTCCGAGAACATATCGATGCCCAATTTTGAGCACTATGTGTTTTTGTTAAAACAGCTGATGTTATCTGCCAGTGGGGTATTCAGAATATACTTTTCAGGACGGATATACATGTAATTGTTTTTATGCTTACAAACTAAATTTAAAAGCTTTGGACTTTTCAAAAACCTTGACCAAATTTTGCCTAAAGTATCATTTTATAAAACGAATGAGACTTTGAATAAGTTAGAAGGGTTTTAAAAGATATTTCGCAGCTTCAAAGTTTGCTTTGATTTTTGACGCGTTTCGTAGTTTCGAGTGGTATAGGGCTGTCTGCCGATAAGTCAAACTCAAAAACCCCGGCCAGCCCCTTTCTCCCACCTTTGTGCTCGGCCCTTCAAGATAATGGCGGCCTCGCCTGCGGTCCTCCGATCTAGGGTTTTAGCCCGAGCCGTCAGCTCCTCCCTCCGCCGCAGCCTCCTTGGCGCCCACGCCAATCCTCCTCCCTCTCTCCTCGCCGCCTCTCCCCGCCCGTCAGCCGTCCACAGGTACGGCCACCAATCCCCACGCGTCTCGAATCTCCCTTCTCCTCTGACATTGTTCCGTCTCGATCTCTCAGATTACCGGCTGTTTGCGGAGGCCTTCTGTCCGTGATGCCACTGCACAGCGCCGTCGCGTCGGCGCGGCTCCAGTCCGCGATCGCGCCCGAATCCCAGAGCTGGGGCATCGTCCCTCAAGGTGCTGCTACGCGGAATTTTCTTTTAATTTTAGCATTCTTTGATTGCATTTGGTTGGAGGTGGAAGATATTCTCTCGTGTATTGTCATTACTGTATTAGCAGCTCTGCATTAGGAATGGAAAATTTGTAGGGATTGTGTGCAAACTGAGAGGCAGAAAGCAATAAGTGGTTGAAATGCTTAACATTTTTAACTGAGAAGAAGATATTAGAAACCAAAATTGTTACTCAGCAAGTCAGCAATTGATGGGGCAGTATTCTGGTTAGATAGAATCATAGAAATGTTGATCAAGATGAAGTTAAATTATTCTGTAGATCATTTGTATTTTATTTGGCATAGATATGGATGTTGGCATGACTTTTGACATTGAAATGTATGCTATGTGATGTTTTGTGTAAATATACTTCTGCAATCACCATTAGAATTCTTTTTCCTCTTCCCTGTTTTCCCTAGCATGCTACAAGTACCCACAAAATGAATCTTCTAGTTGTGCTTCCTTGATCTGTATATGTAATTTAGTGTTCTCAATTCTCAAATACCTTGTACTTCCTCCAGTTTTAAATTGATGATGTTAGGACAAATATTTCTAGCTCAGTTTTGAGCTAAAAAGATTGTTCTAATGCTATCAATCAAATCCGGAGGGAGTATCTGATTATCATTTTATTAATCATATCTATAGGTGTTTTTTTAGATTAATAATCAAATTTTCCAACAATTCCCAAGTGTATTTTATTTTATTTTTATTTTTTTTGAAATGGCTGTCATCGTCTTCGTCTTTTCCAGTATGTTTCTATTGTTTTATATATAGCCATAAATTTTGGTTCCTCCATACTCACGTTGCATGATGACGTTAAGACAGCCAACCTTCTTGAAATCAGCTCTTAACATCATTTATTTGAGTATGGCGTACTAACCATGTGAGTGTCAGCTAACTTGTGCTGTGGAGATATTTATAGTGGTACCATTTTATTGGTCTAAAGTATCAAAATGATTAGTACTTAATGTCTGCATATAACTGAACCAGCATATGTAGCACCTACTAATATCATCTTGACATTCTGAATTTTCTCCATTCATAATGTACTTCTTTCACCCACTTTTTGTTTTTCTGTTTTCTGTTGTCTATGTCTACTGGTGGTGAAGTTATTGTGCACCTTCCATGTCTCACTGAATGACTGAATTCTGTTGCTTCCTAGTAAGGTATATTTTGATGCAAAAGTTGTCTTATTATTTCTTTTTGTTTCTTGCAGGAAACTCAATGCCTTTATGACAGCCTAGTTCCACACTTCTTGTATCTCTGGGCTCAGCTCAGAAGCTTTTCGAGACTCTGATGCTTTTTGTTGCAGTGTACTGGCAAACTTAGAAGTAGCCATGAACTATTTAGCCATGACAGGACATGTTTTTATTATTGTGAGGAAAAAAAAAACATGGCTTTTGGGTTGCTGCAATATCTGGTTCTGCAGGATCATGTTAAGATTTAAGTTGCCCTTGCTTGTTTTGGAGATTTTCCATGATTTTGGCAGTTACACTATAAAATTCTAGAGATGCAATGTTTGATGTGCATCCTTGTCCATGAGTATCGTGGTTCACTTTCCTTTTTGAGTTCTGAGCGTAGTCACCATGTGTGCAAACATGGCATGCACAATTTTCATGCCTGTGATTGGAATGTTATGGTTGGCGTTCAATGATAACGAAACACTTGTGTTTGTTCACAATTTTCAGCTGCAAAAATATATGCTGAAACTAGGGTTTGAAGCCTGAATCGGCCAACTTTTTTTTTTTTTTTTTTTTGAGGGAGCCTGAATCGGCCAACTAGGAGATCGAATGATTTCATATTCAACTGTAATAAACGCAATTAGTAAAAAACTGTAGTACTCAGACAAATATGAACCAGTGTATAAATAAATAACAAACTGCAGAGCCATTAGATACGTAGCTCCAATAGTTACAAATATAATTCCAAACGATGACCTTTTTTACAGCAAAGATGACTGCCGCTCCGCTGTTGACAGGACTAAGATTAAGGCTCTATCATATTGACAAACTGAAACCAAAAAGAGATAAATCTAAACCAAGAATTTGTAAGCCTGGATTGACAAAAGATCCCTGGCAATTGACAACGAAAGGATCGTTAACATATTCCTGAAAAAATATTGAAAAATCAACTATTATTCCCTTGCTAGTTCAGCAAAATATACCGGCAACGTCTATCGCAACTTGCCCTCAAATCAGTTCAAGAAACTACTTTCAGCGGCCCGCGGCATTCCCGGTCGTGCTCCCTGGCCATGAGCTTGACGTCGTAGACGCGCGAGCCGATCCTGTCGCGAACCAGTTCCATGAACGCGTCGAGGTCGTCAGGAAGGCGCTCGCCGATCATCATCTTGAGCAAGTACGCCACGTGGTAGGCGCCCGTGAATGTGGTCCAGTCCGGGGACGCCCTGATGAGGCCCGAGTCCCTGAGCAGCCAGCGGAGCTAGTATCCCGGGACGCCGTCGTACTTGAGGCGGTAGAAGTCGACGCCGCGGCTGGCGAGGTAGGCCACGGACGCCGGCGCGCAGCGGTGGGCCTGGGGCCCGTCGGAGAGCATGTCGAAGTCTGACAGGTTGAACACCCAGGCGTGGGCCTTGCCGTCGGCCGTGCGCACGGCGAGGCCCACCTGCAGCGGCCGCAGACGGGTGGCGTGCGGCGCGATGGCGGAGAGGGCGCGGGACTCGGCATGGAAATTGTTGGACCACACGGGGACGGCGTCCATGGCGCTGACGATGACGACTCGCGCGGTCGTTGCGGCGGCGTTCAGGAACTCACGCAGGCGTGTAAGCCTTCGAGACGAACACACACGATGTGGAAAGGTGGAGGGGGGGGGGGGGGGGGGGGGCTTTCATTAGTACTGCTAAATTATATAGGCGTGCCATCTAAGAACGACTTCCCCGATGATGTTTCATTCACTAATCGTCGGACTCGGTTTCGGCTTCCGACTCACCACGAACTTGCAGCTTCCGAATTACATTTTTTATGTATTTCAAAAATATCTTGCTGTCATGGATATTCAGTTCTCCAGTCGCACGCTGAGGAAAAATGATTATTAATTATTTGTAATGCAAATAATATCTCATTTTTTGATATTTTACATCTAGCTTGCTTTGAATGCACAAAAGATTAATATGTATCTATTTTAGTCATGTACGAATGAACCATACAACATACTAAAAGAATAAATTGATCCATACCCACGATTGGTCACTCTCATCGTCGTCCTTTCCCCTTCTCCTGCCTCCTTCATCCAGCCGGTTTGAAAGGTTATTAATGGATTTTCTTGTCGATGACTATAAAAGCTCTTATACATATAAATAAAATCATATAAATTATATATTCACATGTATTTTGATAGTATTACCCTAACATTTTTTTTACATTGAATTGACTCAACTTTCTTTTTGATCGTAATATGGAATTCTATTAATTGTTGGGCATAACAACATCACTGGCAAACACATGATTGTTACGATCATCGGACTTTCGACAACGTTGTTAACCACAAGGTCGGAGGTTCGTGCCCTCCTTCTAGCGCCGGACTCATCACTATGAATTGATCTCCTTGTCGAGCCCACCAACTATTGGTTTTACACAATTCAGAGAAAAAAATCACAAATGATTTCCTCCAATTCACCGACCACAACATAGGAATTTTACAGCTCCACTTTGAGATTCCGCTGATCGAACGGCTATAAAAGCCTACACAATATAAGGATAAAAAATCATCTTACTGAACAAGTAAACAAACTACCAAATTTCTTGTTCTCTGCTCTTTATCTTCCTCTTTAAGTCATCGCCGTAATTATATCCAAGCCTTGCCGATGTGCTGCCGGAAGTCCGAGTATCGTGACAATGAGGTAGCCGAATAGTTTTGCTAGTTCATGGGCTATAGAATTACACAACCTAAATCACCTAATAATACATTAAATTCAGAGATATTTTGCCTTACAAAAATCGCACACCGATGTCTGATTGGTAGGTTCCTAAGGAGATCAGCAACCAGCCATCCATCTCAATGGACCGTGAACCAAATGGCACGTTTCCATTCCTGATTTTCTGCGACTCGAAAGAACCAAACAAACCCCTAAAATCTCAATAGTAGACCCGCACCACAGCGCCGCCGAGCTCAACGCCGCCATCGGGAGGCCCCTCTGCTGGTGCTGGACCCTCCTTCACCGGCCATCCTACACCTCGCCCCGGTCCAGCTGAGTGGAGATCCACCCCGCCCATCCGGACACGGGGACTGGTTCCCTCTGGCCTCTGTTCTTGGTAAAGTAATCCGCTAATCCCTCCCCAGTCAATTTCTGCAATTTGTGCGCTGCTCCATGTTCAACCCTTTTTTAAAAAAAAGAAAAAATATAGGTTCGTTTGAGCTCTGTTTCATCTGTTTGGGACCTTTGGATGAATTTAGCTGGTGAATGATTTCATACATGTTACTACCAGAGAATTTTGCCTTCTTGTACTAGCTTGTTTGTTTATATGCCTACTCAGTTGTCATCAAGCATTTCCTGTTGTTCCAAATTCCGAATGAATTTGTCGTGATAAATTACCCTGTGGGGTAACTTTCAGTGTGCAGTCCTCTGGTTTGTCTACCTACTATTAGTAGTAAAAAATGGGCTCATTGTAATGACTGGAGAACCTTTGTACAATGCAGGTCTTTACACCATGACATCATTCACTATGTGCACCTTGCCGCAAACTGTTGTCGCATCCACTACAGCTGCACGATTCTCAGGTGAATATCTCCTCCTTGGCTGCCATATGGCACGTGATATACTTTAGAAGCTCAGCTGTTACCAATATTATATAGTTATTCACTGAGTCCTCACTTGTAAAAATTTGTCAAGAGACCAGCTAATTATGCACATGCACATATCTTTTTAGTTAGGAATATATGTTCACATATTCTGAAGTCAGCCTCGCTTGGAATATGCTTAGCTATTATATAATCTCACGGATATGCATACACCAAGTTATCTTTTTAGATCGGTTGCATGAACTTTACTAAACCTAAACACACTTAAATATGGTATATGATGTATTTTGTTTCAATCCAGCTGACATTTACCAGAATGGTCTTGTAAAGTCGATTGGGTGGGTATGGTCGTGGTTTCTGATTTTGGGAAATATCATGGTTGAAGTTCCCTCACATTTTTGACCTGGATCTGAAAAACACCATAGCACTGTTGTTTGCTAAGTCATGAGAACATTTTATAACAACTGCTATGGCGATATTCTGTTGTTATACTATGTCAAAACCTATTGTTGGGATATTCTTAGAAGATCCAAACAAGAATAATCGTTTATTAACTGAATCCTGTTGTGAGAGAAGTCTTTTGTCATTTTGATGCAGGGACAAGACGCAACAAACTGACTGAACAGTATTTGGAAATTCAGAGGGAACAAATCTACACCATTTCAGTTACTGGAAAAGTATCTGCTAAAGCAACAGTGCGTGTATGTATTCTTTTCCCACTAGCTGTGCTTCTTAATCCAGTGATTTTTTTTCTTGATTTGATGTGTGTCTTTGTTTTCCTATTCAAGTAAAAGTTCCATGAAACGGGAAAGGACATGAATTTGTTGAGAAGAAAGAATGTACTGTCAATTTCTGAACTATGTTCTTTTTCGTTTACAAGCGGAGTTCTGAAGTACAAAGCTACGGTTGCAATTAGTACACTATCGACATGATGGTAAACGCAATCAATTCAAATTTACAGGAAGGTTTCTTCATTAAGTAGGGGAGACCTTGGAATGACGCATTGCCAGGACATGCATTAGCTGGCTCAGTAGTACATAGATATGCTCAAGATGACCACCATCTAATATGATAAATTAATCTTCTTTATTATATGTCCGTGTGTGGTAGTTATCCAATCAGTTTACTATATTTTCCTTTATCTAGTCATGTGGACTAAAGCAACATGCATCTTTAGTTCTTTACGCATCCTTGATGTATTGTGAGATGAAATCCTCATCCGGTCTTCTAATGCAAGTAGGATTGAATTGCTGTTGGGAAATTTGGATACCTTGGGTTCAGAATGAGACATGTTGTTATTCTAACATTGGTTTGTCATATACCAAAAACAGTGTAGCATGCACCCATAGATCATGTGACCATGAATTGTCACCACTCAACATGTTAATGCTATCAGGAGATTTAAGGATCATAGTAAATTGGCAATTAGGTTTATTATTTTCTCTTGATGGTCAATTAACTTGTTAACTAGAGATCAAGAATCACATTTCAGACTTCTTTACACCAAGCACTCTTTTTTTTTTAACAGCTTATGCCGTTGCCTGGGTGAACTTTTTGATTGAAAAGAAATGCATCTCTTGTTTTGTTATGAGTTGAACTTATGATATTGCAATTCGAGATCTGATATTTTCTTTTTAAAATGTCTGGTTTGAACAATACTATTCATTTCAGGCTGTAAGATGCTATGCAACACAAACCCAAAACATACAGAGCAAATCTTCCACGGCAACTATCCAACGAGCTGACCTCAAAGGTACAAACTCTGCATGGTTGTACCTTTTTGGTGTGCCGAACTGCCGATCTAACTACTTACCACACATAATGAAACTGACTATTTGTATTCATATATCCCTTTGATTCAATTTATCATATATTAATTTCCAGGGAAGGTGAATGGACCTAAACTTGATGATGGCAGCGGGGGCTTTCCTCCATTCCGTTTCGGTAAAGGCGGTGGAGGTGGTGGCGGAGGGGGCAGCAATTACTTTGGTGGTTTTTTCCTTTTTGCCTGTGTTTTGCTTCTGGACTACCTAAAGGAAGTCGAGAAAAACATGCTTCTACAAAGGCATCGTACTGGAGATGAAGCAAGCATTGGGCTGGCACAATAACCCCCATTTTCATTTTGGATACCTTTAGGGTAGCGTTTGATGTAAGCTTCAGCTTGTTCAATCGCTGATATGGTGATTAATCTTTGAACATATTGATGTACCAATTTTATGAACACAATTGTCATATTTTAAACCCACTAACAAGATGTGACAAAGTTTATTACCAAATCGTATAAAATCTTTAAATAAAGATGTCAATTGTAGTTTTTTTTTTGGGCGGGGGGCACAGCGAGGGAGGACGATGTAGAGGGAACATCGTTTGTTACTTCTGCCGATGGACAGTTTCAAATGCTTCTTCTGTCTCCCCTTAGAGCTTTTTTTTTCATATCAACTAAAAGTGGTCATTTCCCTCGAGAATAACTAGGAGTGGCAAATCTTGAAGTGCACTTCTTTGGGTAGCAAATTCTTATATTTCTGGTGTTTGCAAAACATTCAGTGGGTTCTGGTAGATAGCACCTTACTCCCATATAAATTTATAGATTCAGAGCTAAAACCCATTTGTGGATTAAAAATAGAAGGTTAGTTATACACCGATTCAAGAGCATGCAGCTATTATGGCCCCGAAACCATATTAAGAGACAAAAAAATTTTGGTCACCCGGACAGCATACATCGTCAAATATTTCGTTCTACAGAAAAGGAAAACCATACAAGACTCAATATTAACCAAGCTCGTTACATGATCAGTAGGTCATTCATTGCCTGCTTTACATCTCATGAATGACTAATGCTACATGGCCGGTCGCCGTTTCTGGCAACCGGGGTACTATACTATCCATATGTACAAAGAAATTGACAGTGGTATAAACACATCTCATCTTGAACTAGAAAATACAAATTATGTGCTAAGTCTTCTTTTACTGCACTTGGTCTGTTGATACACTATTTGATGCTAACGAGTGGCTAGTTACAGGATTTTCGGGGCTGATTCGGGCATTCAATTTTCCTTCAACTTTTCCTGGGGCTAAAATGATGCCGGGTTCATCATGACTTTGAGCATCCAACTGCATCTCTGCCCCCGATGATAATCTTTCTTCTGTTATATCAGCAAATAGTCAGCTCAGAAAGATCAATAAGAAAGAAAATTATTTCATGAATAAAGCAGCACACATTTTAAATGCCAAAATAAAGCCTTTGAAGCATATAAGATGCCAATTTCCAATATCAAGGCTGGAAAATTACATCAAACAAGAAGATGATACAAAGCATTTATCAACTGAAAATCTTCATGTACCAGGATGCTAAAAAGATTGTTGATGGTCACTAGGAAATAATAAGCTAATTTTCTTCCAAACCCCTGAATCTAGGTCGACAGGAATTCATATAGAACTTACCAAATGCAGTCCAAGTTGTCTTGTGCTAACTTCATTGGAAACATTTTAAATTTCTATTTATCCTGCTGGTTTCCAACATATGTTTATTTTTTATTTTATTTTATTTTAGGGAAATACAGTAGGGGAAACCCCTACTGTGGTAATATATTAATTAGATAAGTAAGAAGAAACCTTTACACGCAAAACACAAACATAAGTGAACCCTCAGCTGGAGGGGCAGAGCCGCACCCTACCCAAAGCCAAGGAAAAAAGATACCTCCCAAAGCAGAGGTTGTGAAAACAGGAGAAAGCAGTACTGGAAACTATACTAAGGAGTTGAGCCAAAGCTGAATGTCCTCTCTCTGTTGATGTTTGAATCTGTACATCTGGATCTTTATGGTCACAATGAAGCACCTTTTCCAAACTTGGAAAGAAGGATTTTCTGATCTGAAGATTTTTTCATTTCTCCGCTTCCAGATTTCCCATGATGCTATGGTAAAAATCTCCAGGAAGTAACTGTGTTGCCATTCGTGCTTGGCCGTCTCAATGGTATCGAAGAAATATAGGCTATGGTCCCAGTGAAGACCCAGGTGGGACCAACAGGCTGCACTGAAGGAGTATTGGAAGAACAAGTGATAGGTGTATTCTTCAGTGTTGGTGTTGCAAAGGACACAAGTGTAGTCATCCCCTTCAATGCTGTAGTTTTTCCTTCTGAGTATATTCCTGGAGTTGAGTCTGTCTCTGAATAGTAACCAAAGAAAGATCTTTAGTTTCTTTGCTACCCTGGTTTCCCAAATCCATTTAAATGGTAGTGGAGGTTGTATTGACGCAAAGGATAGTTTGTAGTATTGGCTTGCTTTGTATGTTGTTGTCCCCCAGATGTATGTCCAACAGTCTTTCTGCTGCTCATTTTGCTTGACCTGTTGGATAATCTGATTAAGGTATTCAGTTCCTGTGCTGCATGTTGTGATAGAGGGAGATGAAAATTTGACTGGATATTCTGGTTTGCTATATATTTTGCAACAGAAATCTTCTTGTTCCTGGCAAAAGAGTATAGTCTTGGCAGCTCATTTGCTAGTAGGTGCCCATTCCAAACATCAGTCCATAATTGCACTGTATCTCCAATGCCCACTGTCGTTGTTGCAATTCCTCTGTACTGGTCACTCAGTCTCATTACATCACTGAACCAGAATGATCCTTTTTCAGCTGTTGCATGTGGGATCTGTCCATTTGCATAGTGAGTGCCCAAGGAATGTCTTCCTTGTTGTAGAACTTATGTAGGTGCTTGATGAGCAGTGCATTATTCATTATCTTAAGGTTCTTCAAACCTAGTCCACCCTTTTCTTTTGGAGTTGTTACCTTGGCCCATGCAACCATAGGCTTTCCTTTTCCTGCTATATCTGATCCTCTCCAGAGCGCGTGCTTTCTAGCCTGGTCTATTGCATTTAGGTTTGTGACATGCATTTTCAGCGTACACAAGGTGTAGATTGGTACTGAGGACACTGCAGTATCTACCAATGTTGCTCTGCCAGCCATAGTCAGCCAAGTTGCAGTTGCTGTGATCCGGCGTTCTATCTTGTTGACTAGTGGCGCATGGTCTTCTACTCTGGGTTTGGTGGTGCCCATCAGAAGTCCCAAATAAGTGAAGGGGTATTTACCACCTGACATCCAAATACTCCTGCTAGTTGTTCTGCTTTTCCAGTTGAGATGTTGATTGGCAGGAGACAAGACTTGCTGTAGTTTACCTTGAGGCCTGTTGATTGGCTGAAGGAATATAACAAACCTTTCAAGTAATATAGTTGTCTCTGTGACGCTTGCATTACCAAAATCATACCATCCGCATACTGCACTATTGGAAAGTCAGTTGTGTGTGAGAGGTTTAATGGGCGCTGCAGAATTCCCATTTCACACGCTTTGTTTACAATATATTGTAGCACTTCAGCTGCCAGCACAAATAAGAGTGGGGATAATGGGTCCCCTTGCCTCACTCCTCTTTTATACTTGAAGTATTTCCCGGGGACTCCATTTAGAAGGATTGCTGACAAGGCAGAGTCCAATATTTCCTTAGTCCACTGTATCCATTTTTCCGGGAAGCCTAGTTGCTGCAGCATATTGATTATTGTGTTGTGCTCAATTGTGTCAAATGCCTTCTCAAAGTCCAGTTTTAATATCACCATTTCTCTTTTTGAGTGGTGGCATTGATGGAGACATTCATATGCCCAGGCTAGACAGTCATGGATTGTCCTGGATTTGATGAATCCATACTAATTGACATATGTTTATTTCAGGATATAAAAAAATTACTAATTGGATAATTATAAGTAATATAGAGGGGGAAATGCAATTGAAGCATATCAAAACGAAAGCAACAAAATACGTAAAATGAGCATCAATGTTACTCAAGAAGCAATATCTTAGTAAATTCCTCACCATTTACTTGTCCACGTGTGATAATTCTCCGGAGGTAGTTTCGGAACTCTCTCAACACTGCATTTTCCTGCGCAATGTGTAGCTCCGAAATGTCCTGATCAGGCAACACGAGTGGAATTGAAGTTCTACAATCTATTCCAAATGTGAGATCTTGCTCATCACACATCAGTGCTTGTGTTGCTGGAGAGGCAGGCCTATGATTCTCTTGGGCATTAGAGCAATGTGATCCCAATTCACCAGTGTTTTGCTGGTCTGAAATGGTCACATTGTCAAGTTCACTAGCTTTCTGGACTTCCTCCTCATTAGCACCAAAGTTTACAATAGTATTTGTGCCAGTTTCTCTATCAACTTTCTTCTCCACTTTGCTATCTGCAAATACAAGAAGGTTTAGTAAAAAATAAATCATGATGGCAATGTTCAACCTTCATTTGGTGCTGAAATTAGAATGTTTTTCAAGTTGATTTGGTGCTCAAACTCAAACAAAGGATATTTCAAGTTTGCATCAAAATTACCCTAGGCCTCTCACCTAAAAATTGAAATAGATAGGAAAACTATATAATTCTATATGAGCATCTCAAAACTTCCGTCCGTGTCAAAAAGATAAACATTATCGAACACATAGCATTGTCTAAAAATGCAACAAAAGTACAGGAAGATATGTTTTTGCTTTAGTTTCTGATCACTAAGGTAGTTCACCTTCCAATTGTAATTAACTGAGTTCACCAAAGTTGCATATTCATGCATACTGGTTGAAAATAGTTCAGCAAAACAGAGAGAGAAAAAAAAAAGAAAAAAAATATGTATACCAGCTATTGTCATAAATCCCTCTGATGCCTTTGTGCATACAATCACCAAATGGGTGGCTAGGTCGTTGGTATCACTGAATTGGATAGTGTTTGCAAGTGGAGACCTAACAAAATAGCATATTTCATTAGAAGGATATGCAATGCAAAGGAGGCATCAAAATATTACTATTGCAATATACACTCCTCCGTTCTCCTTTACTAGTTTTGGAATGTGGACTAGGGATTCCATGCATACCTTTTACACGACTTTTCAAACATTTTCTCTTTGTGGCAGATATTTTTAATATAATTTTAAAGTGAGCAATATAAATAGTTGTGTTTATACTAATGGACAAAGTTTACAAAGAATCTCGTACACATTGACATGGTTTCCAACTTTTGACTTTCCTCTTTCACATAGAAGATAGTATTTTAAATAAACCCAGCATCATTAATTTTCATGAACCACGCGGCTAATATGGTTGATGGTGGTGCTACCTCATAATGGTATAAACTACAACCAGCAAATGAAAAAGGAAAGTATGAATTAATAGTCCAGAGGTTATGCTAAAAATGACATTCTACCAGCAGGTGATTGATCGATTCTTCCTGCTGATCACATAGCGGGCAACGGGTTGGATGTGGCAAGCTCCTCTAGCCAACCTATCCGCCGTCCAGCAGCGATTGTGTGCTGCCAACCAGAGAAAGAACCGACATTTGCCCGGGGCCCAGGTTTTCCAAATCCGTTCCCAAGGCTCAAAACTTGTGGATCCTTGAAAGAGAGCTTCATATGCTGAGCTTGCACTGTAGTGTCCGGAGGGGGAGAGTCTCCAAACATGTGTGTCTTGTACACCTGTTTGTAGCTGCAGCTCAGATAAAACATTGCACAATTGGAGAACTTGCTCAATAACTTGGATAGTAGCCACTCCATAAATATCTTTGGTCCATCTCAGATTTTCCATAGCCTCGGCTACTGTCCTCTTGTTTGCAAACCCTAGCGCATCAACCTTGGATCACTTGCACCACAGCCTTCGCGAAGTAATTTTCAGCAATGGTGGCAGGAGGTAGCGTCCTTGGTGGGAAGCGTCCAACGCAAGGGACTGAACACTGTTATCATCTTGGGCGCCTGGGTTATATGGCACCATAGAAACGACTGTGTGTTCAATGGCGCCTCACCCAGTCTCTCAGCGGCATTGGCTATGGCTGGGGACGAAGCTAGACTATGGAGCTTGGCCGGGGCTAGGGGGTTATCTCCTGCAGCCGGCAATGACTCCGAAGTTTGAGTGCTTCAGTATTCTGGTCGGGTGGCAGGAAATCATGTAATTGGCGCACTTGTAATCAGATTTTAGGGGTTGTTTGGGGTGTGTGGTGTATGTTCTGCTGTACATAATTCTCTCTTCTAGTAATGAAATGATACGCAGCTTTCCTACGTGTTCGAGGAAAAAAAAATGGTAAAAATGACAAGAGCCCAAACAGGGTTAATAGTTCATTCAGGTGCTTTTATTCTTAGGTTCCAACAAACAAATGGAACATATTCCTTACTTACCTGTAGACCATTCTAGGTTTCTTTTGTAAGTTATCAATGCACTCCTGTCCAGTAGATGAAGCAACATGGGAAGCATCCACATAGTTGGCCTAGTACAAATAAAAAAAAAATAACCCAGAGAATTTAGAGATAGAGTCATGCAAAATCAATATCAAAGTAGATGAGCACAGAACTGGGCATTGAAATAATCATTCAAAGAGAGAAAAGGGTACCACTATGTGCCATGGTAAACAAGTTTAATACAGAAGATAATAGTGAAGTTGGCAGAACCACAACATGCAAAACATACCTCTTGAAACCGTGCCTGCATCATGTTTTCTTCGCCATTAACTCTCTGAACAGGGGGGTCTTCTTTGGGCCTTTTTTTACGCACTGGAGAAAATCTACACCCTGAAGATCCAATGGCACCATTCAGAGCAACATTAGCTGCTTGTTGGATGTTATTTCGATCACATGAATTATCTCCTTGACGTATAGCCTGTAGCTCTTTACTTCCTTCAACGTTCTTGCAATCCATACATTTACAATTCTTGGAGCAAAGGATATTTGCTTGGTAACATTCACAGTATTTCTTTAGACAACCTGACTTCTTGCAATGACAACCTTTATTGTGCTTTGGAAGTGAAGGTGCTGCACCAGCATCATCCTGATAGTCAGTTTGAGATTAGCAAGATTGGTTAAACATATAGATAAGAAATGCATACGTGAGTATTTATCAAAATCCATAATGATACAACAGGCATTTAGCCCGCAAATATGTTGCCATAAATATGCATGTCGGTCATCTGTACATCTTCTAGCATGGGTAATGATCAAATAGACATCTACGCTTCGTCTAAAAGTATGAAAGTACAGTACAGCTAGACATGATGAAACGAGCAGCATGGTATAGCACTAGTGCTCAAGTCTGGGCTGTCGTTATTCCTGGATTCATTCTAACTTGCAACATGATTCATGTGTGTGTCCAACTAAGCAAGCAGAAACCTCTGTAGGGGATCCACTACTGTATATTCCCTAAAAAAGCAGATATTGCTGGTGTCTGTAACACAATTGTTACATCATGTGGGACAAATGTGGATAATGAGATAAAACTTCTATTATCAACTCTATATGTTAGACTACATGAAGAGCATCTGCCGCAACCATTTCTTGAGAAAACAGTGTACCTTCTGAACACTGACATTATTTGAAATATTTTCAATCTTAGGTTGAAAGGCATTCGGATTGCGTTGCTTCGTATTGTTAATAGCCTCCTGCCTAGTCTTTTCATTCTCAACAGTATTTCCACAATGTTTACAGTTGCAGCCATCACAATAAACACCTGCTGCAAAACACTCACAGTACCTAGGAAATGAATATCAAGTTAGAGATTGTACCTTCTGTTCACATGATGTTCTCTATGATAATAAATACTAGAATAACTTAGGGTACATAGAAATTGAAATCATCAAATTGGAAATATGAGCAAAATATAGCAAACACAACACTTCATTTACATATGTTAATCTTAAATGAACTTTAATGTAAAAGAGTAGATTTGGCTCTAAGTGGACAAAAGCTGAAAGAGCAGATTTTGCTTAAAATGATTTAAAAGCCATATGCTAATCTTAAATGAACTTTAATGTATATATGATACATTTTTCTCTATTTGTCCTATGACTAAAAAAATAATTCTAGACCCAAGACATAGGCCTACCACATTTACAAAGAATTCAGTTTAGTAAACCATTGACACAATACTGACCCTATCTGCACACTAATATGATATAGACATAAGTATTTGTAAATGACATCCAACAATATCGAAACTTATGGGCATGGCTGAAAACTGAGTTTCATATCCAACAATACTCACAGCTTTAGACAATGTGAGTTTTTGCAGTTACAATGTTTCTTTCTCTTAGTTGGGGTGCCACTCTTCACTTCAACCATAGGCTTCCTGAAATACAAAATGTTGATATAAGTCGTTAGCAAAAGGAGTTGTCTGAATTTTGTGTGCAAGTACTCTTCTTGCTTTTTGTTTCTCCAATCAAAAAATATAAAATGTACTCACAGGAGAGCAACAAAATGGCTTTCACAAATAACAATCAACATCATGAAGGTTCATTCCCACCCCAAAAAAAAAACGTAATTAATGCCAGGGAGGACTTCCAAAGATGCACAAGCTAGAAGGGGTGGATGTCACAGCCAACTAGGGTTCCATTTTCTTGATTCTCCTTTTTTTTCTTAAAAATGGAGAATTAGGATGGCTCTACTACAACATGGTGCAATTTCAGTGCATAATATATCCATTCTGCATTTTGAGGCATTCATGGAGAAAGATTCGTTAATACCAGTAGTGAACAAAGTGGTACCCATTCTTCAAAACGACACCTCATAGAACTGACGAGTCATGAATGGATCATAGTGAATAACATAGGCCTATGTATCTCTAAAGTTGCTTAATCATAGTGATACCCACTCTATAGCAATTAAATTTGAAGATGCTTAATCATGTCACCAAAAGCAAAACAGTCAAGTCAAACCTTGATAATTCCCAACCAATTCAATAACCTCAATCTTCCAAAATCACTGAAGTCTCTAGTCTCACATCTTGGTATACAAATCAACAGCGCATCCTTTGATCTTCATACATAATCCAATTCCAAAATTTCCCTAACCACGACTGGGACTACTATCTAGAAGACCACAGAATTTCTTACTAGCATCAGACACAAAACCCACCAAGAAGAGCTATGTTCTCCACACCAAGAAATCAAGAGACCGCATATTAGAATTTGAATTCTCAAAAGCAATAACTTGCTTACATGGGCGTGAAGGACACTGGCCACGGCCTCGGCACCGGCTGTACCGAGACCGCCAGCTTCGGATGCTGCTGCGGCTGCGGTGGCGCCGTCGACTCAACTGCTGCAGCAAGCGGCAGCATCGGCGCCCGTGGGTCCATCCCCTGTTGCTTCTCCTGCTCCATCACCAGACCAAACTTCCACCGGCTTAGGTCTCGAAACCAAAACCCACAGATTGCTTCTCCGATTTATCCACCTAACCACTCGGAGAGACCCAAAGTCAAATCTTTCCACGCTACCGCGTGGAATTGAGGCAGTTTGGGTCAGGGAGCCAAAAACTCGAGTCCTTGGTTGGCTCCCAACTCGGGAGAAAGAATTAAAAAAAAAAAAGCGAGGGAAAAGAAGAGCGACGCTATGAGGAGATCGATTCCACGAAGCGGAATTCGAGGCGAAGATGGAGGAAGGGTTCCGGGCAGTAGAATCCTAAGAAATTTGTGCCGCGGGCGGATTTGGGAGGGAGGGAGGGAGGGCGGAGAAGGAGCTGATGGGCAGCGCAGGAGGTTTGTTTGGTCTCTCCCCCAAATTTTTGAATCTCAAGTATTATATTCTGCTTTACTTTCCTTTTCCGAAACACCTTTACAATTTCTCTCATATGTTTTTTAGATCTTTCCCCGAACTTTAGCTTCGGGTGAAGTTAATTTCAGAACTACTCGAGGTTCAAATGTTTATTGTACGAGTAATCTGATCCATCACCTTTTATCTTGTTTTTACTTGTGTCACTAAACTTTCGAAATACTCATCGATTTTATTAATTGCAAATCTTGATCAGATATCTGTACTGCTTCTATCATATCTCTACTACTTATTAATTTATGTGAGATTATTATTAGTGTTGGTTTAGTTTGATGTTAACTTTAATGTTTGGAGTTTCGTGTCCGTATGGATTTCTATAACTTTTTTTTACATGTGCTATCAAGCTGCACCGCGCTTGCCATCCCATAGACTTTTTAAGATTTGAATCTCGAAGCCATATGGAAACTCTGAGTTTAAGGACCGCATCAACACACTCTTACCGTAAAAAGGAGCCTTAAATGCCTCTTGATTCTTTATTTCGAACTCTCCTCGCTTCGTGCCCTAGCGTCCAAGCATGAGCTCGAGCGTTGCCGCCGTCATTAGAGCGCTAGGACGGGCTCATTCAATTATGTAATAAAGTTGCTCGGAAGTCATCGAGTAGCAGTATAGGAGCACCTGCCGCCCATATTGACGTGATATTGACGTTGTAGCTGCCTCCCAGACAAAGCCGAAAATCAGACTGTCGTACGAACGAGATCTCAGCGTCACCAGACGAGGAACCGGGACTTCTCATCACCCTGTGAGCTTCTTTGCTTAACATCTGTCATTCAAGTACTTCTCAGAGTGGTTCGGCATTTTATGGTATAGCTCTTGTGATGTTTGACATTGGTGAGCTTTTTAACAATGATGATAAAGGACGTTTGAAAAATTAAAAAATATGATAAAAGTGAGACTAAAAAGTTACTATATTAGTTTTTTGGGTTAGAACCCAAAAGTAATATATAATCAAAGATTAAAAAAAATTATCAATGTTATACTAAGTTTAACTAAAAGTTTAATATAGTCAAATAGTGAAAGAGATTGATAAACTATAGGAGAATTATGTTAAACTATGTAATATCCTATTATTGAAGTGATATTTTTTCTATTTAATAAATATTTATCATACTTATATATATTAATTTTAATTATTTAAAAGTCATAGCAACGTACAGGCACTTTGTTAGTTTATATATATATGTTGTGTAACTTCTGTTGTAAATAGGACACATTTTAGACTAATGCAGTTCAATGATAAATTGTACACTTTCCGCTAAAAGGTTAAGTAGAACATACAATTTTAAGTAAAATTTAAGTTTAAAAAGTAATAAGTATAAGTCTCATCATATTTTAAGCACTCAGAATCAATCTAAAGATAAGCGGTGTGAATTCTGATCTATGCACCCCGCTCCCAAGCTTTTCTTTCACTTGATGTGCTCCTTTGTCTTCATTAGATGGCAACATTTCCACTATCATTCGATTATGCTCTTGATATCCACCATCAATGAGTTTAGCATAGATAGACTTAGAATAAAAAAACTCGACCTGCCAGGAGAAGAGCCACCCCCGACAGCATTATATTAAGAAGAAGAGTCTTTTCACGCAAGCCGAGAAAATCCCCGAACCTCCTCCGTAACCATACACAGGGACTCAGTTGGCCTTGTGAGCTGTGGCACGAGTCTTTACCTGTACTTTGATTAGAGAAGACGAGGAGATTTTTTTATCTGCATTATGCGCACTGCAGCACTACACGCTGCAACAGTGTCGCGCACTGTGTGTGCTACAGTGTCACATGCTGCAACAGTGCAGCGGTGAGGCTCGTGGTTGATCCGAGGATCGAACCCACGACCGGTCGTTCGCACACCAGCGAACTGACCAACCGAGTTAACGCTCGGTCCTCTAGACTTAGAATAAAAACATACAATAGCCATGCTATCAATTACTCTATATAGGAAAAAGAAAATAAGATCCCTCGTTCTGGGACATTGTTTCATTTGAAGCGTCATCACATCCTCACCATTGCATTGTAATGCAACATCCTTATCTATGGTTACAATGAAATATTTGGTCGATTATGGGTAAATGTGGTCACACCCCACAAATTTCTAAAATATTCACTGCCCCATCCCCTCCTCTATATCAATTCCACATGCTGATAATTTCATTTAATTTCTGAATGAGGTCAATAATCATCCATAAACTTCTCTCCATCCGGTTTCATCGCTCAAAAATTACATAAATATAGGTCCTAAATATTTAAATGTGCTACTCAGGATATAAAGTTTTGGTCATCCAACTTATGAGACAACCAAGTGTGTGGAGCTCACATGTAGGGTGCCACTTGGCAGCAGCTCATTTCTCCTCTATCATTTTCATCTCCTACGACCTTCCTCAACCTCCGCTTAAGCTATCTCCAACGGGTCATCCATATGGTGGCCCATAACCATTTTAGGTTTCAAAATCAGAAAAAACACCTCTCCAACGGATGATCCAAAGAGGAGACCCATTTTCGATGAGTCCAGATCTGTGACCCACAAATGCATCAGTTGTTCCCGCGACCCATCACGCATCGGAACCCCCCCCCCCCACCCCCACCCCCACCCCGCCACTCCACCCACGCCGGCCGTCGCCGCATCTGTCCGCCCGCTTCAACACGTCGTATCTAGCCGCGCCCACCCGCCCGCCCACCCGAGCTCCACGCCAGCCGATCACCGCATCTATCCGTATCCGCCCACCAGCTCGAGCTCCATGCCGGTCTGCCACATCAACCCGCCCGCTCGAGCTCCATGTCGGTCGGGCGCCGCATCTGGCCCTCCACTGCCGGTCAAGCTCCTGATTTTCGGTCTCCTGTTGGAGATCGCTATTTTTAGATCTCGCCCCTTTGGTACTGTGGTCACCCATTCATGCATTTGGGTCTCCAATTTGAGTCTTCACCCTTGGAGATAGCATTAGTTATCATAACTACATCTCAATGATAAGCTGAGTGAAAAGTAACTTGTACACAAACATATCTTTTATTGACATATTTGGGTCCAGGTCTACATGTCCATGAATACATATTTCTTTTCCCTGAGACGAGCGGAAAAAGGACCAAATGACAAATACAGAGGTTTTTTAAGAATAATATGACAAATACAGAGTTACGAAACCTTTTAGACGCACCAATCGCTCGATATAAAAAGACAAGAAGTTACCCCGTTAACTTTTTTTAAAAAAAAACTTTCGCAAATCTCAAAGCAGCCTGGTTTATTAAGAAAATTTTATTTCTTGATTAATCCCCGGGCCCAGCCCAGTTCGGATCCATCCAGCTCGCCCAGCCCAGTCGTGAAGCTTAGTTCGAAACACGGTCACGTCACCGGTAAGCAGCTCCATCAGCCGCGATGCCATCGTCGCCTGTGAGCAGCTCCGAGAAGGAATGGTAGGGCAAGGACACATATCTTTCAAAATCGATTACAACACAAAAAGAAAGAAGAATATAAACAAATGACCCTATTCTGAAGTTTCATCGGAAGTACTCATAAATCCACCCAAGAAGCCAGCGCCATTGCAGCTTCCACATAAGATTTCGCGCTTTCCTCTGCAAAGATAAAATTTTTGTACACACAATTGTCAACCGAGATGATGAATTTTAAATGAAACAGCATATTTGCTAATAGCTTTGAATGATGAGTTAGATGCATGCCTAAGGGACCACTCCTAGTGACACAATAACTGTTTTCTTTTTCCTTTTATTCGAATTTCCACTGTCCTAGAGTCAATAGAAATAATACCTGCAAAGCCAGCATAAAGCTCCAGCCTTAAATCGGCCATTGAAATGGTCAACTGAATTCACCCCACTTCCCTTGCATTGGGTGCATACAATTGCACCTGTAAATTTATAGTGAAACTGTTAATACATAAGAAAAAAGACATTCAACTGGAAACAGCAGTTGGGAGCATTCGCATAGCATATACATCAGAACATGTCTCTACCTCAAAAAAAAAAAAACATCAGAACATGTCTCAGCTTAAAATATGTACGATACATTAACAAACAGTGCTCTTAAAATCATTTTCTTGACACAGTTATATCTAATTGGAAAACAAGAGCCTTTAGTCCGAACTTCTTTGCTGAAACTTGATGTATCCCTTTTTTCCCTCAAAAACACATGAGTTGCGCTTCTTTTGTATTAAGAGGAGAAAAGAGTAGTTCAATTATCACCACCACCTCATCCTAGACAGGAAATGAAGGGTTGTATGATAAACATGAAAGGATCGAACCAGTTAAAGATCACCAACTCAGCCAGACCTAAAGCACACTAGCCCCATCCTTGTGATCTCCCTAGACCTAGTGCTCGGAGCCCTCTAGCCCCTGCTAAACACCAGAGTACTTAAAGGACCTCATGGCCTCTTGAATACTTGGATTAGCACCCTCAAAGACACAGAAAAAATTGATATATCAATAGTTTACAATTATAAGACGGGCAATGATGTTGTACTTTCAAGATTGCAAAAGAAATTGTTTCAGAGGATGATCAAACAACAAATTTCGTAAGAAGACTTTGGTAAGTTTGGTAATTTTATACAAGAGAAATTATTCATTTTCACCACTGAATTTCACCAAGACTCATGGATGCCGCAGCTCATTGTATCTCCTTTGTCATGTATGGGAACAACAATTGGCTGTTGTATCATTACTTCATAGGCAAGAAAATATTTAAACTACAATATTACTAAACACTCAAGTATAATTTATAAAGAAACCACATTCAATAAGTATGGGGTGGAATAGGACGTATTCGCAACTGCCAACATATACTTACATACTTAAGATAGCAACAGCAAGAAAGTTTTTTGCGTTTGTAAAGTGTAAACTTGTTTTGTGACAACAGACAAGAAAATATGCCATCATAATTTTATTGACATGATACATACTCTTCATATCCAGAGAAGGTGAAGAAGAAAAGCTTAAGGAAAATAAGATGAATGCATGCTTACCATTTCCTTCGCAGTCCTTGCAAAGGATACTGTTTACCTTCTGAGGCTTTTTAGTGCTTTGGTCATTTTCTGTGGCCTGTTTAAATGAGAACGCTAAAACTTTAGGAAACAATAGGCGGATCTCAGCCAAAACTCAAAAGTGGTAAATAAATAGGGGTAGATTTGGAGATAACTAATGCATCATTCATATCTCTTCATCATACATGGCAAATTATAATATATAATATCTATCCTATATTCTTAAAAATGAAGCCTGTAATATTGTTTTCATATAATTGTCTCCTTTATGCATATGAATCAAATATTTTGGTCTATCTTGTTTTGGATGAATGAAAATTAATCTGCACTAAGTTAGAATCTTTGGGATGATAAACTAAAAACAAGTAGCAAGCATAATAGGTAAACTAAAAATAAATGGTTAGCTGCATCATCACCTTCACGTAGAACTTCTCACGTAATATTAAGGGTGTGTTTGGTAGGGCTTATGCTTATGCTCTAGATTATCTGTCAATAGTGCTTATCCAGCGTGTTTATTCAAACAACTTATCTAGAGAGTAAGGTGCAAAAAGATACTATTTGGTGCTTGAGCAAAACTGCTTATGCTAGTACAAATATGAAAAATGCTTACAGTTGCTTATGTCAATATAAGCACTTTTGAGTTCAACCCGTTTTGTTGGGCTTATAGCTTATTATGACATAAGCAGTTCATTAAGCCCTGCCAAACATACACTAACTATCCCTCTTGTCGCAAAGGAAATATTTGACAGCCTCCGAGCCACTTAACCACTATTTTAATGTAATGATATTAATACTCAGTAAAATTATAATCTTAATAAATTCCTTTTGAACTGAAATTTACAAGATTGTTTCCGTGTCCCAATTCCTGAATCGATAGATATACTCATAACCAAAGTTTTTCCCAGAAATATACTGCACAAGTCTCAAAGAGATTGGCTTTCTTTACTGAAGGAGAAAGTAGTTTTACTATTTGAAGCTTTTACCATGATAGTGCCTTATTCCTATTTTCTGCAAGCTCTCATTTAGTAATTACAGCAATTGTTCTTGTTCCTACTAATTTATTCAACCGTTAGGCACGCAAGCCAACTACTTTCACAACGAGAGTTTTTTTTTTTTTTTGACGCTTTCACAACGAGAGGTATATCAAGACCAAAGTAGCCAAGTGTTACCAGAATCAACTAAATCCCACCTGGGGTACCACCTCGAACCCCCAAACACAAATTTAGCTGGAAAATGAATGGAGTACTGATCAGTGTACCCTCAATTGTTGCTGCCACTCTTAGACTGACTCTGACAGGAGAAGCAAACAACTATTCAGGATAACCATTCTTTGTTTCTCTCTCTCTACATTTACATATTTGCAATACTAGGAGCATCAACCCAAATAAGAAGAGCAGGGCTCGAGAAACAATGACATGCGTATGGGGCGGCGGGCAAGACAAAGCAGCAGACCTTGGTCTTGACGGAGAGGAGCTTGCAGCGGCGAGAGACGGGCCGGAGGGAGATAACCGCAGGAGGAGAGGTTTTCAGGTGAGCTGGAGGAGAGGGAGCGGTTGCCGTGAGGCTCGCCGTGGCCGCCATTGGGGAGGAGCGACGCACGAGGAAGAGGCTGCAGAGAAGATAGCGGACGGCTAGCGAGGACGGGGGAGCAGGGCAATCCACTTCGATAAGAGAAAAGATTCGACGGGACGGGAGGTTCATTTTACAGATACGCCCCTCTCAGAGTAGGATTTTGTAACGACATCAAAGGAGCAAAAGAATTATGTACAAGGCAAAAAAATTGAATGAGCCACTAATTCTTTAGTCACTTTGAAGTTTGCTATCCATCTACCAACATAGCGTACCACTAGATCTCCCTAAAATTCACAATGATGATAGGCTGCATGTCAACTAACTCAACGAGCGTGCCAAAGTTTGAAGTGAGATGGGAACAACCGAACAATAGAAAGAAAAGGCCGACTAGATCGACTGAGCAACACTGCAATCAGTACAAAACTGAGCTTACTAGACATGCCTGACAGCTACTACCAAATATTCAATATTCGCAAATCCGACGCTGCGCTATGATAACTCACTAAACCTATTATATACATCAACATTATGCTCAAGCTCCAAACAGAGGACAAACACATGTTAGATAATTGTTTTTCCTGATATCAATTGTAGAACTTTCGATGCTTCTCTACAAGATCTGATGAAGCCTCAAAACTCAGACAATACAGTTGTCCTTGCCTAGCAACAGTGAGCAGTAAAACCAGTCGTCCAAGGAATGTACCAACTGAGCAAGAAATAACGAAATAATTGATCTGACATGACCGAAGACTAAATTAGCTCACATGGCTCAAAGCATCCAAAGATGGTTATGCATAATATCTTGTTCATATCTGGCCTTTAATGATGATGCACTGATAGTTTCTGAAGGAAGCGACACAATTACCACTGGTTCAGCACACAAAATGGATCTCTAAAAATATTACAAGCTGCAGATACTCAGCTCCAGCTTGGCTAAATTTTCCTTCATGACAAGCAGTTCATGATGATCTAGTAGCCATCATCATTTCTAGCATGGGGAGCAGCACGTCGATCACCTCGCCCCTCACCAGGGTATGGGCCACCTCCTGGTCTGTAACCACGACCTCGGCCACGGCCAGTCTCCAGATTATTTGGCCTACCTCGGCTCATGTATGGATCAGCGTAGTCATCAGGTGGACCTCTTCCGGTAAAAGAACTCTTCATCAGCCTGTTACGAGGAGAACGGCTTCTGTCACGCAGATCACTACCCCAGTTATCCCGAGGAGACCCTGATCGACGGCGGCTCCTGTCAAGATACATCCCATCACGTGGACGCTCCCTCTGATTGTAGCCATCAGTGACAGACCAATCAAACTTGGCCTGGTCCCTTGGATCACGGTCACCACGGAAGGCCATCCGTTCCTTAAGTGGAGGCTCAGCAAACCGCCCTGCACGATCTGCTGGTGGAGACCGAGATGCATATCCCCGATCACCCATACCCCAAGCACGAGGTGGTGATCTGTACCCAGCCATCTCTCTTAAAGGGGCACGCTCAACTGGAGGGCCACCGATCCTTGCAGGTCCTCGTGGAGGAGGGCTCCTGGCAGGTCCTCGTGGAGGAGGGCTTAAGTAAACCCTGCGAGGGCTGCGGCTAGGCTCATATACTTCAGGTGCATATCGGTACTTGTTGCAGTTGTTACAGTGAGTGCGACGGGCAAAATTGAGATTTCCACAACTGACATGAAAAGGAAGAGGTTCATTAGAAACATTAGAGGGCATATACTGCTGCATGACGAATAATGACAAGCTTAAAAATCACTTACTTTGGATTCTGGCATATCCAGTCACCTTCTCTTGGTGACAAGTTGGGATCATTTCTGTGAACATATTCTCCATCAATATTTATGAAATCCTTTCCAGGATGGCCCCTGCCATATGACCTACCCCCTCTTCCATATGGTGGAGAACCCTCGCGAAACCTTCCACCTCTACCACCCCCTTGATACCCACGGGGATAACGTGGACCAACAGCATCATCATAACTGCTAGCTTCTCTGCGTAGGCGCGGTGGTGAAGGTCCAGGATGCATCCCATATCCTGAAATGAAGTAATAAAAATTCCAAGTAAGCACTAAAAACAAAGGTAATTAACAATCAGCAAGGAATTCTTACACCAGCCACATCGAATAGGCAAACCATTTCAGAATTACTTTTTAACAAAGCTAACTCCAAATGCCGAAAGATGATTGCTAAGGCAAACATTTCTGAGAAGGAAATACCATTGCAAGTTGAAATTGCCGCTGAAACTATCTGCCCACTGTGATTCACGATGTACTTAGTAGCTAAACATCCAAATATCAGAATTGGACATTGCTACAAAATCTTAATTCCTTTAACCAATAAGATTTCCATTCCATGTAATTTAAACTAGCTCTCAAACATTTGTCAGGTCAATTACTAAGTGATACAAAGTAGGAACACTGGAGCAGTCCGTTGATAATATCAAATAGTAGAATTAGTCAGGCCACCCCACTGAATACCACTTATGTTCCTCCACATCATTCACAAGGTTATGCCGCCATAAGCATCTAATCTTGCATCAGAAGCTAAAGAATTCCTATTTGAAAAAGGAAGGCTATCAAGAAGCACCATACCCTACATCACTGTGGTGTTCCCTAAATTACCAAGTCAACTATCTGCTTCTGCTTTCTCGATCATAATGGAGCTTCAGGTTATTAGCATGCAGAATATCAGACAAATCTCATCTTTGAAGTGTCCTGCAGCACAATTGTGACAACTTAGCATTGAGGCAAATATGCATCCCTTGATGCTTCACGACATCAAGATGTGAGCATGCATGGCAACTCCGTTGTATTATAGTCTCTCCAGCACCAAATTACTTTATTGTCTCAAGAACATTACACCCTTCACAAGGCTACAACTTGGCATGGTCCTATTTTTCTAAAATGTATCCAATGACTTGCTGCATTATGATGTAATCTCAAAATATCAAACTCAAAAGGCTTTTTATTGTCAGACTCCTGTTCAAGCCTTCCAGGTAACCATGTTGCAAATTAACTTTAGCAAACCTGGCCTTCTATTAGCTCTTAAATAGATCCTAAACAAGGAACTTAAATCACAGCTTCTTGAACCTCAAATTCATCTTATCCTCTCAAAGGTTCAAACATTGAGGACAGCACGAACCAAATGATTCTTCTTGCATCAAAGCTGCTAACGTATATTTTTCCATGCTAATTCCAATTTGTCATAGTTCTCACTTCTCAGGCTGTGTTGATATGACATCTAAGTCTCAGGTTGTGTTCTCAATGTCTCAGCTGTGTTGATATGACATCTAAGTCTGAAGTCTATGTCAACCGTTCACTACTTGTTCTCACAACACTTCAACCCTCTTCGCAGTATGCCATATCGCATATGCAAATGTGACTGCATTTTCACAATACTTACATCACAGAATGCTTCCACATCATTATGCCCGCAAATAATGTAGGCTGGCAGAGCAATATCATAACTCTGCACCAAAGCCTCAGCGGTTGTCTCATCTTGCAAAGAAATGGCACCCAAGACAGTCAAGTTGGAAACTGTTACAGTAGAATAGCAAATTCCATACTTCAATTGATATTTTAGTAGAGCTTGCAGTGCTTGGCCATTGAACTGAACATCCAAGCCAGCAAAGAATTAGAAGAATACAATTTCTCAGGTATATCAGGTTGGTTTCAGGCATTCATTCTCTTCATTATTTTCCTAATACGGTGCATCGATAATAAAAACTTATTCTATAAAGCAGGCAGATATGAATAGAACTATCAAGCAGTATAGCTAGCAATATTTAGCTCAACAGAAAATACTATAAAACAAGGCACATCCTTTGATAAATGAAGGAACGGAAAAAGAAACGTACATATTGTAATATGTTACAAACTATATTGCATAAAAAGATAAGATACTAATATGTTGCAGTAAATTACGAAAAAAAAGTCTTAACTGTACTAAATCCAGGTCATATTACGCCGGGAAATCCTCTTAATTAAATACTTCAAACAAAAAAAACAGTGCATCATGAAATCAAAAGAGGTAAAAGCATTACAGAGCAATGTAAAATGTTGAGAAGAGGAATCATGGTAGTTAAAACAAGATTGACATCATACATGGAAATGAGACCTCATATGCACAAAAGAATTTCCAAAAAAAAAATGGAAAACAGAGACAGTCTGGATAGACAGCTGCTTGATCTTTTATCAACTAACATGAACCACAAAAGTATAGAACATGTCAGATTTCAGAGTAATGGAGATTTACTCAAATAGCACTTGCTAGTTGCTAAAATACACACGGTACCACTTAAATTGTTACCTCAAAGGCTCAAACAGAGAAATCGTTTGGTGGAATAAATACTATATATGTTCCCTTCATGCATTCAATACAACAACAACGATAACAAGAAAGCCTTTTAGTACCTATCAAGTTGGGGTAGACTAGAGATGAAACCCACAAGGAACACCAAAAGGACAAACAGAAGTAAAGGAACGTCGTAAAGAAAAAGAGAAAAAAGAGGAGGATGGGGGGGCACAAAGCAAAGAGGAATAGGCAAAAAAAAAAAAAGGATGAAACCTTCATGCGTTCAATTTTTCAACATTTTAACCAGACAGAACAAATACTGTAAGATTGGTCAAATAAATTATCACATCGATCGATTAGACACAAAAGTATTATACACATCAATGTATTTCAAATATTTCTGCAGCACATGAATGGAAAAGGTGTGGTCAGCGTTGTATCCTTTCAACCGTGCCAATAACGTAACAGGAGTAACGGAATCGAAATCATCTCTGGACAAAACGCATCATTGTGATTTTTTTTTTTTTTTGCCCTTCATAACCCCACGATCGTTCGCCTTTTCAAAGAAAAATCAATTGATGAGATGTGACGGTTCCATTCTCTTTCTAAACACAACCCAGCAACCTAAACGAACAGAAACTGTTGCTACTGAAAAAACACATGGTGTATGTGAAAGCAAGACATACTGGCAAAACCTAATTACAGAAATGTCATAAAGCATCAAGTATCCACCGGCACTCAAGGAATATTGCCCAAAAATCATCCGACAGGAATAATGTAAACACTTGCGCGTGAATCCAGCAAATACCGTACAACAGGAATCCTTACAACCATGCACGAATGCAGCATCATAAAAATTATGAATTGAATATATTGGAAAAAGGATAGATTCAAGAGTTCGCAGCAGACCTTGCGGCTGATCATGGAAACGCGGGTGCCGGGAAGGCTGGAACCGGGGCGGGCTGTAGCGGCGGCGCGGGGAAGGGGGGCTCGCAGGGCGCCGCCTCTCTGGCGGAGGCGGCGACCGGCGCCTGTCCCATCCACGGGGGGCCGGCGGCGAGAACTCCCTCCGGCGGCGTGGGGGCGGGGACCCGCGGCGCGGGCCACCACCTTGCGGGGAGGGCGAACGGGCTGGGCGGCCAGCGGCGGGAGGTGGGGAGGATCCCCCGTTCTCCTGCGGCGGCAGCCTGACGACGAGGCTGCTGAGAGGGAGCCGCGCGGGCTGCGGCGCCGGGGGAGCGGGCTCCGGGTCCGCCTCAGCATCGGGCTCGGGCTCGGGCTCCGGGGTGATACGCGGCGGGGAGACGTCCTCGAACTCGTCGTCGTCGTCGTCGTCTTCGAAGTCGTCGCCTCTGCCGCGGGGCCTCATCTCGCTGAAGATGATGCGACGGCGGCGGCGGCTCTCTAGGGTTTGGGGACGGGCGATGGGAGAGGCTGCTGCGTGTTGCGGCTTGACTGGAACGAAGCGGGTCAAGCCACAGCTCGGTTCTGCGATTATCCAATGCGGTTTCGGCGTTGGACTGGGGTCTCTGGCTCGCCCGGTCCCTGCGTCAGAAGAGACCGTGAGACACGCAAGTACGCCTCCGAATGGAGGATTTTTTTTTCATCACTCATGCGTTTTTTCCTCCTACTAAAGAAATTGGTTTGTGCGACAATTCTGCATTCCACATAGGTAAAAGCTAAACTGCACTCGCTTGTTTCAGTCTTTCTCAACACTCAGAATACTGTCATGCTATCCATGTGGCGATTTTACCTTCTTCAATTTTGACGAGCTCCGACGGTAAGATTAGTGTTTCCAATTAGGAGGTTAGGATTTGAGATTGAAGGCCTAATGAAGTCTGATGCCTTAGAAAGAAGCTTAGCAGCGGAAGGATGGACCAACAGTGGTGACGGTTTGTGGGCGGGGCGATAAGGTGACGAGGGTGTCACCAGCTGAGATGGAGGAAGATTGGACAAGATCCAGATAGGGACGATCATATAATGACAATAATGATGGTCGAGACGATGGTGGAAGATGATAATAGGTGGGTCGTCTTGACGGGGTAGAATCTCACCGGAGGATCACATGGGACAAGACGACGATGAGGGCAGCTTGGAGAGAGAGAAAACTAGAGGTTGAAGAATGAAGATGATCGGATGTCGTAGGATCTCTATCTGACGGAAGAAAAAATTGAGTGTTAGGATCGTTTATAACACTCAAGCGCCAGTTATACAGCCCCTTTCAAATAAGGTCTATGGATTGCTTGAAAATGGATAACATGGTATTTATGTTCTTTTTTTTGTTTTGAAAATGCTGAAATAAAGGCACGCATTGGTTTTCCTTTGTGTGTGTTTTTTTTTGTCCCTGTGATTACCGAATTTGCAAACCTCATATAAATGTTGCCAAACTTCTTTCCAACTCAAGCAATAATGTTGATGATGTGGTATCAGGACAAATTATTAAAAGTGTTGATATGCATCAGCGGGTTGTAAAATGTTATGATACTTTATTCTTGATTAAATGGTCCTTGTCGTTTTTGACAACTTCTTTACAAAACCGGTGAAAACTGGTCGATATCAGTTTTCAATAAAAACTGAACATATATATTATTGCAAAATGCTTTATCAAAAAATTTTTGTCAACCGAAAATTAGAGGCTTGGGATGAACAAGAGTAACAGAGCTGGTGTTAGACCAATTTTAGTAGTGATTCATTTGAGTTTCATACTCATTAAATAATATGTCACATAGATAAAATTGATGATGTGACATAAAATTTACAAGAAGAGAAGTGAGATATGTTTCATTAAGATAAAACTATATGTATACGATTACCAAAACTTTGAAACTGGAATAAACCTCCACTGAGAATATTTGAGTTTCATCTATTCATATTTATCGACTCTCATTGGTTATTTAGATGAAACATTTAAATGATACACTAACATATGAAATTGTGAAATAAAATTTTATATTAAGATATCTATTTTCAATCATCAACTTATAGATTATAAAATGATATGACATTCTTAAAAATAATAAAATAAAATTATGTACTGAGAATGAACTTAAATAGTCCTTGGGCCGCACAAGGCCATCGTTCGGCCCAACAAACCTCACCATTGGACGCCACTGGCTCTCCATATTTTCCCCTCCATCCAAGCCTCCAACGGTCGCCTCGCCGCTCCGGAGCTTCCTCTCGGACAATCCATCGCCGATTCGCGTGCATTAAATTCCCAAGAATTCAGATCGTGTTGATACGATGAACAAAAGGAAGGAAATCACGAGTTAGGATCGCTTTCCCACAAAAATCACCCAAGTTGCAAACTTTCCCCACCGCCTTCTTCCGCCGCGAGCATATTTGGTATGTTTCGTTAGCCTGCATATATACGCAGGCTTCGCGACCTTGCAATCTTTCCATCGAGACCAAGAAAGAAGGAGAGGAGGAGCCAAGAAATCAACAAGGGCTTGCCGTTGATCGAGAGAGGAGAGAGAGAAAGCGAAGGGGAGCGCGCGGGCGGCCATGGAGCCAACAAGGCAAGAAGTTGAGGGCGGAGTAGCGCTGGCAACGGCGCCGCGGCCCCGGAAGCCGAGCAAGGGGCGGCAGCGCATCGAGATCCGCTACATCGAAGACAAGGCCCAGCGGCAGGTGACCTTCTCCAAGCGCCGCATGGGGATCTTCAAGAAGGTCGGCGAGCTCTCTCAGCTCTGCGGCGCGTGCGTTGCCGTCGTCGTCTTCTCCGAGAGGGGCAGGCCGTTCGCGATCGGTGCTCCCTCCGTCGACGTCGTGCTCCGCGCCTGCAACCCGCTCCCCGGCGAGGAAGGCGCTCGGCTCCTCTACGACGAGGACGAGGTGGACGCCGCCGCCTGCCGCGGGTTGGTGGAGGCGGCGCTGCGGCAGGCGGAGGAGACCGAGGCGCGTGTGAAGGCCGAGAAGGTGCGGATGAACGCCATCGGGGAGAAGGTGATGCAGGCCAAGGGAGACAGGCTGTTCTGGTGGGACGCGGACGTGGAGCAGCTCGGCGAGGCGGAGCTGCCGGAATTCGCTAGGGCGCTCCAGCGGCTCAGGGACAATGTGCAGCGCCGCGCCGACCAGCTGAGCTCGGCCGATCCTCCTCCGCCGACTCCACTGCCGCTGCAGTAGTGGCGGCCGCTCTGCCGGCGTTCAAAGCTCCCCTTTTTCTGTTCTTGAAAATTACTGAAGTAGGATCTTTTTAGTTAGTTTAATGCTTCGCTTGCTTACTTAGATTAGTGAGATTGCTCTCCCACCAGGATGAAATTAGCAAAGTAGGATCTTTTTGTGGATTGCTATTGAGGGGGCAGTGACTGTCGCAAGACGATGTCCAAGTCCAATTGCTTCAATTGAATTGGAGGATTTCTCACCACTCCTTGATGCTTTTATGATCTTATGGCTTGCAGTTTCAGTTAGTTTTCTGTGTGATTTCACCAGTCCTTGGCACATCATAATTTCAAGTATTAAGTACAACATGTTTTCTGGATTGTTAAACATTGAAATCTTATTTTAATTACCCAAGAGGGAAAATAAGATAGAAGTTCGGTTAGCTAGGAGAATTTCTAATGGAGTGTACAGATTGAAGGTACGTATTGAATATTCAGCTGCAGCCTCAGTTTTGGTTTCAGGTAGTCTAAATTCCGAAGTTGCCCAGCTCATCTGAATTGCTATAAATTACTGCCAAGTTGTGAAATACAGGCACTGTTATTCAGTAATTTTAGTACTCAAACGTTCTGTACCTCGTTAACTAAGCATTATAAATCTTGTTTCTTCAAAGGACCATTCGTAAATAGTGGTTTTGTGATATTTAATTTTGTTCATTGACAACCTACTAAGTTAAACAATGATGTTTGTAAGGGCCAACCTCTCGCTATTTTTGTTTTCATGCATCAATGAAAGAGGACGTTTAGTCAGACTCTTTAAGGCTAAATAATGCTGTTTCAGTTCCGATAATCCTCCCATTTGCCACATCAACATACGTTCTCAGATGATTTAACAATTACTTTTATTATTACCACAAGAAAGTTGGTTCTGTTGTACAAAAATTCTGACAATTCATGAATACTCTAAAATTTAAAAATCTCTCAACATTTCATACAACATGGCCCGAACTTTGATGAAGAGCACCAGTCCTGGCAGTGATTTCTACTTAAGCGTAGATATAATGATATATAGTCTCCATGCATCTTTCTTCATCAGGAAAAGCGTATGCTGAAACCCTTGTCAGTTCTGGATACATCCATGGTACCAAACTCGTCAAAGTCTGAATCTGAACCACCATTCCTGTTATTTGCCCATTCTTCCATAGAGCTGTTATCATCATCATCATCCTTTGAAGCTGGGACTTGTAATCCTTCTATAGGTGCAGGCGAGGGTTCGTCCGTGAAGTACCGGTCATTCAACAGGACAGCTGCACTTACCCTCTTTGCTGGGTCATAGCAAAGCAGTTGCTTAATGATACTAACCTCAGAAGCAGATCTATTAGGCAAACATACTTCCAGACCTGTTGGCTTCTCAACCTTGTTAAAGAAAATTTTGTTGTAGTCTGGTAAATTTGAACAACCTGGAAAGGTTTCTTCTGTGATGTTGCCCAGGACCCCAATTATTCTACTTATCTGATCAATATCAGATATGCCGGGAAATATAGGCTCCAAATTAAGCAACTCAGCCAAAATACATCCTAGCGACCAGAGGTCAATCTCCAGTCCATAGTTTGTTGATCCATATAGAAGCTCAGGAGCCCTAAACCACCTTGTACCAACACAGGATGTGAAGGCACCAGACTCTTCCCCCATTCCTTCCAAATCATATGTGTAAGAGGCTCGGAATGGATCATCTTCGATGTCTCCTGTGCTGCACGTGGCAAGACATGATGCATTTCCATCTTGCAGACTCATTTTGTCAACATCACTGGATTTGGCCCGGAGTTGGTCCAGCTCATGTAGGTAGTCAGCTGCAGTGAGAGTCTCTGGCTCCTGACTTACATGAACGTCAGATCCATGAGATGATGGTTCCTCTTCTGTTCCTTGTAACTCTGGTTGTTGTTGTGAAACCCACGGCTCTACACCAGAACTTTCCTCACCTTGTGGCATATCCAGGTAAGTAGGTGTTGTCTGCTGAAGTATCCTGGCCTGGGGCAAAGAGAAATGTTTGTCAAAATCCAACCAACTGAAGCTGTTGATAGTCACAGATACAAAAGTTCAGAAAAGACAACTGATTCACCAAAAGTTGAAGAATTTCCATCATTACGGCCAACTTCATCAAAACATTAACAAATGGAGACTAGTATACTTGTATGCGGGAAAGCCAAAATGCATAACAAGCTTTCATGTCAGTTGGTGAATCAGATTTTGCATTTAAAAAGGTTTCATGCTGACTACTTGAGAACATTCACTATCCTGACAGTTTCTTTCAATTGATTGTGAATAGGCTGAACAGGAGATGGTGATATACAGTATGTACTAATGAACATATGACATCCAACACCATAAGGTAGACCAAACAAAGAACTAAACATGACACTGGGCTATGATTACTAGAAAACATACCACTGGCAAGCTGCAGTATATTGTCACTCCTTTGAATGTTGAAATGATGAAACCAAACAGCTCTAGCTAAAATAAGAATATTCGGTGATCTCATTAAGTTGGGCATCCTTGTTCAACAAAATGGTATGTTAGAGAGCACCAGATTGGACAAAATTCTTTGAGCGACAAATGGTTTTAACATTCGATAGACTAAATCATTCAGGTGGACACCATATATAAACCCTCCAGGAATCTTGTAGAGATACTTAACCTAACCAACAAATGACTTAAGTTAAATGTTTTCTACAGTGCCTCCAAGATAGATGCAGTTGAGAGGGACTGAAAAGTGAAAAACTCAATAACAGATCAAATCTCCACATGCCCATACTTTCGTAATGAAGCCACTCAGGACATCTAACTGAGCTATCAGTTATCAACAATCAGGCCATTATGTTGGATGGAATCAAATTACACCTCTGTATGCAATCAAATATTCTTGCATCAATCTTATCTTATACAAGTTGTGTGACTCGACTTTGAACATTTCCAAATCCAAGGAAGGGTAACTACATCCGTTATGAATATAAACATTTCCAGTGCCAAACATTGAATAGTTGTTAATACTTTTGGTTTATTTTAAAACATAAATGCTTAACTTCCAGATGACAAGTAACCGTCCCCCTAACATACATGCAGTCAGTCACAAGTAATGTTTCTGCTTACGGAATGATCCTAACTACTCACCCAAAATATTGGAAAAATCTGGATCTTCAACAACCAAGTACCATCCCAATATAACCACAAACCACACCTAAAAAGGGGAGGAGATGTTATCTGACCTATACACATCAAATCCAGATAATCCAATGTGCTGTACAGAGTCAGTTAATCTTATCTCCATGGTTAATCCTAAGATAACAGCGATACCACCATGACATTACAACACATCGAAGTGCCATTACCTCAAATCTACACAAATCCCCTACCCTTGTTTGACTTAACACATAAAAGAGACAGCTTCAATAGATGGACTGAGGATAACTACAAGGCTTGAAGATGTTAACCTGACCAAAGTCAGCGACTTTGAGCACCCCGTCCTCGGAGATGAGCAGGTTCGCCGGCTTGAGGTCGCGGTGCACGATGCCGGCGCGGTGGCACGCGGCGACCCCCTCGAGCACCTGCAGCATCCACCGCTTGAGCTGCGCGACGGGTATGCCGGTCCCATCGTCACGGGCACGGCGCCTGGCGTCGCGCACGACGGCGGCGAGGTCGAGCGGGAGCCACTCGAGGACGAGGACGTCGTCGTCGCAGTCGCCGCCGGGGAAGTGGTCGAGGAGCGCGACGACGTGCGGGGAGGAGACTGAGAGGAGGGCGTCGGCCTCGCGGCGGGCGCTGACGGCGTCGTGGACCTCCTTGAGGGCAACGGTTGCGCCGTCAGAGCGGCGGCGGCCGCGGTAGACGTCGGCGTAGGCGCCGGAGCCCGCACGGCCGAGGACCTCGTAGCGGGAGGTGACGTCGGGGCGGCCGTGGATGCTCCAGCTCCCGCCGCCGCCGCCGCCGCCGCCGATCGCCATTGGGGGGAACTTGGGATTGTGGTAGAGACGGAGCTTGGGACAATGAATGGAGCTGGAGCTGGACAGCTGGTGGCGAGCTTCCCAGCTTGGGCCAAGCGGTTCGAAGGCCTGGGCGGTCCAGCCCGCCTGGAGAGGTCGCCCTGTCCAAGAAAATAAAAACACAGAACGTTCGCGCCACAACCGTAAAAACAAGATGTCAGACTCAGACGGACTTCCTTGCTACACTTTTGAATTTTGAAGGCGGTTTTGGCTTTTTTTTTTTTCGATGAGGTTTTGGCTGATACTGTGCAAGCATACCGATGACTTCGCTTTTCCACTCCCTCCATTCTAAAAATTTTGTCGTTAAAATAACAGAATTAGTTTAAATTTAAACTAATCTTGTTGTTCTAACGACATTATTTTTAAAATAAAGAAAGTATTATAAATATTTTCTAATCATCTTCTTTGGAAAAAAATGTGTCTTAAAATTATTATTTTTCCCCATAATGCTGGAACGACCTGAGCCATTTGACAAGGGTTTTGTTGAGTGTTAGTCAACCAAACATTTTATGAAAGTGATAGGGTTGAACGGGAAGGAACAAAATATGGCTAGAATATTTTTTTTCCTTGGCACTAGAAGAGTGACCGAGTCACTAAGCCAGACCTCAGTGTACAACTGATAAGATTATGTCACTCGACATATATTATCTTTTGCGTAAATTTTTTTTTTATTTATGCCGCGGCAGGCGTGGAAGGACCGAAGGTGCTCTGTTTTTCTTTTCTGTGTTTGACCCATCCTGTGTGGACAGATCATACTGATGCAGCACAAGCAGGCAGAAGACGTGTCCCCTGAACGAAAGCGTCGGTGCTTCACTCTTGCACGTGGCGATGTACCACTGTAGCAAATCCGGCCCTGCCACGCCTCTTTGCCCGGAGCTGCGCCTTTACATGGTCACACATTCAGACCAACTGACAGTGAGACAACCACCACGGGCTTCAAGGACACTCGAGACGCGCGGCCAAAGCACACAGCATTCCGAGCCCCTGCACCGAAGCAAGATCGAGCCATGGAGACCGCGGCGGCCGCCGTGGGCAGCGTCCTCCGCAAGCTGCAGGCCTACCTGAGCGACCACAAAGAAGAAGATCACTGCGGCGGAGGCGTGAAGCAGCTCGGCCGCATCCACGCCGCGCTCCTCGGCAACGCCGGCGCCCTGCCGAGACAGCCCCACGACGAGCCGGCGGCGGCGTGGACGGGCGAGGCGAGGGAGCTGGCGTACGACGTGGAGGACGCCGTCGACGGCCTCCTCGTCGCGTCGTCGCCGCCGGGCTCCCTCAGCCGCACGATCACGGGGCTTCTCCAGAGAGCCACCGATCTTTCTAGAGCCCGTCCTCGGATCCCAGCTGGCGTTCCTGCGGCCGCCGCCGTCGTCGACCACCCTCGCAAGAAGCACCAGCTGCCTCCACCGCCGGACGGCGAGGCGGGCGTCGTCGGCGTTGATGATGCCAGGGACGGGCTCATCAGGAGGCTGCGCCTGCGCGACGAAGACGACGAGCAGGTGAAAGTGGTCTCCGTCGTCGGGCCCGTGGCGATGGGCAAGACGACCCTCGCTGCAGCGGCGTATGGCGTGCTCAAGTCGAGGTTCGATTGCGCGGCGTTCGTCTCCGTCGGGCTTGATCCCGACATCACCCAGGTTTTGGAGAGCGCGCTACGGCAGCTTGGCGTCAGCAAGGAAGCCAACGCTGGTGAACCGAGGGACGAGTCCTCGCTCGTCAGTCGGCTGAGAGAGTTGCTGCAAAACAAGAGGTACGCGTACTGGCACCACCTCAGAGTCTTAGAAAATTAGAAGAGCCATATAAGATTTGTATTGTACCCTGGTTCAGATGTATTGCGAATGTCAGTTGTTTTGGCCATTGATAAGTTAGCGGGAAAATTTTAAGAAAGAGTCGCATTTGTGGCTGCAGCATTACGATTTTTCCCCATGCATCTAGCTGTTGTTTTCACTCGTTTCATTAGCATATTATTAGTAAAATGCACAGCTAATATTTGTTATTACCAACGTGATACATCTAGGTACTTGATTGTTCTAGACGATGTATGGGAGAAATCGTCCTGGGAGAAGATCCGAATTGCCTTGGCTGACAACCATCTTGGAAGCAGAATAGTCACAACTACCCGCAGCCTTGATTTCGCTGATGAAGTTGGAGCAACATATGAGCTGAAGCCCCTTTCTTCAGAGAATTCAAAGAAACTATTCTTCAGAACAGTGTTTGGTTGTGAAGATAAGCAGCCTGATGATGAATTTACCGAAGCAACAGATAAAATCCTGGAGAAATGCGGTGGCGTGCCGTTAGCTATCATTACACTCGGCAAATTGCTGGCTGGTAATAAGGTGGGAGATAAAGGGGAATGGCACGGAGTGTGCGAGTCCATCGGTTCAACACTCGAAGACACTGCTGACGTGAAGAACATGAGAATGGCAGTGTCAACGGGCTATTACAATCTCCCTTCCCATCTGAGGGCTTGCTTGCTATACATGAGTATTTTCCCGGAGAATTATGAGATCAGGAGAGACCGGCTGATCTGGCGGTGGATAGCCGAAGGTTTTGTCCGGCCTGGGGACGGACAAGAGGTGAGCTTATTCGAGCTCGGGCAGAGCTACTTCGACGAACTTGTCAACAGAAGCATGATCCAGTTTCTGGATATTGATTTCTCTGATGATGGTTACAGGGATGAGTACTGCTGCAGCGTGAGTTTCCCGGTTATGGATTTCATTAGATACTTGTCAGACCAAGAGAACTTTGTAACTGTACTGGACAGCGTGCAAGGCTTATTGGCTTCGGATATGCCCGTTCGCAGGGTATCTGTTCGTGGTGGTGGAAGCAAAGCAGAGGATGTTGTGTCAAAAAGAAGGAAAGCAGAGGACTCTGCTTCTCTCGGCAGCAACGGCATGAACGTGCCTCACCTGAGGTCCCTCACCGTTTTCAGCCCTGCAACACCTGAAACAAGCATTGATCTGAAGACGTGTAAATTTCTACGTGTGTTAGACCTAGAAGGATGCGATCTTTCAGAGTCTGAACTTCTCCAGGACCATCTTGGAAGTTTGGTTCACCTGAGGTACCTTGGCCTACGAGAGACACGCATCGCCTCTGTCCCTGAAGAAATCGGCAACCTCAAGTTTCTGCAAACACTGGACCTGGACGAGAACCTCAAGGTGTTCGACCTGCCGGCGAGCATCACTCGTCTCGGAGAGCTCACGTGCCTGCGCGTCTCCACTCTGACGCGGCTGCCGAGCGGGATCGGGAGCCTGACGGCGCTGGAGGAGCTCTCGGACGTCTCGACGCGGTACGCGCCGGACCTCGTGAAGGAGCTGGGCAGCCTGACGAAGCTGAGGGTGCTCAAGATCAGGCTGTACAGGCTCTCGAGGAGTGAGGAGGAAGCATTCCTGGAGTCTCTGCGCAACCTCCGCAAGCTCCAGACGCTGGAGGTCTACGCCGACGGCGGCGACGAGCCCGAGAAGAAGGAGCTGTGCGAAGAAGAAGAAGCCTGGTGGGCCCCGCCGCGCAGCCTCGTCGAGTTCAGCGCCGGCGCGTTGAACGCGCACTGGAGCCCGGTGGCGCGGCTGCTGCCGCCGCTGCGGCGCTTCGACGCCGCCGCGCCGAACCTGTCCGTCCTCGTCGCGAAGGTCGCCGAGCTGCGGCAGCGCGACGTCGACGCGCTCGGGACGCTGCCGGCGCTCCGGGTCCTGCGCCTAGAGCCGTACGCCACGGCGGAGGCGATCCACGTGTCCGGCGGCGCGTGCTTCCCGCGCCTGACGGAGTGCCGGTTCCGGGACGCCGACGTGGCGCCCGTGTTCGGTCGTGGGGCCATGCCGCGGCTAAGGAGGCTGGAGATCTGCTTCAACGTGCGGAAGACCGTCGACCTCGGCAACGGCGGGTTCGAGTTCGGGCTGGAGAACCTGCTCTGCCTCGAGGAAGTCTCAGTCTACGTCGGATGCCAGGAGTCCACCGAGCCGGAGGCCGAGGCCGCGGAGGCGGCGCTGCGCCGTGCCGCCGATGGCCACCCTAACCGCGCCGCCTTCGACGTGATCACGTTCGGCGAAGAACTCATGTGTTTCTCAGATGACGACAATTAGTTCTTTTTATTTTTCCTTTTCTTTTCGTTTCGTCTTTTTGGCTTCGTGTTGAGCACTGTCGTGATGGTCTTTTTAGGCTTCGTTCTGCTTAGGTGAACACATCCAAAATTCTTCTGCAGCCAAAATTGAATCTTGCGCACCTCGTTCAATTAGATTTTGTATGAAGGTAATATTTCTCTGCCACATCAACTAAATAAAACTCTAAATAGTAAGATAAGACAACAATCACTTTAATTTATAAATATGAACTTACATGCAAATACAAATAAAAACAATGCAATATAATGCATGACTCACTTCTACACTCAAATCCAAACAAAAAATAGTGAGGGCTGCAACCACAATGCTCATTTCAACGTGTATTGTTGTATCGTCTTCGCATTCCAACGGAGAGTGCAAAAATGCATTGTCATATATGATTTTTTTGTGCTTCAAACTTCATATGTAAATATAAGAGGTTTTTTTTTGTCTATGAGACACTCAATAAACATGATTTTATCTGTTGGATATCAAAACTCTATATTTTGTCTTTCGAACACTCAGAAATTGTGGCTTTTGTCTGTAGAACACTTTAGCAGCAGAAGTAAATATTTTTAATATTTTTATCTCAATTCACACAATGCATTTGTAACTTCAAATATGCACAATGATTATTTTTAATATTTTTTATCTCAAGTCACACAATACATCTGTAAATTGTTTTTAGCATTAATAAGTTGCTAGTAAAATTTCAAGAAGTTTGAGAAACATAAGGTCTTATAACGAGTTGCATCTTTGATCTTGTTCTCCTGTAGCTATATGTAGGCATCTACGTTACACGGATACATCAGTGAGGCAGCGTATCGTGTATCCGATATGTATCGGATGCGGATACGTGTCCGATACTCTATGGATATGTATCCCTTGAGTATCCGATTTTTATTTTTTTTATGATTATTAGATACGTGAGCTGATACGTATCACACTTGTGGATACGGCCCAGGCCATTAACCAGCCTTATCTGCCCCCGATACCTAAGCCTCCCTCAATCCCTGACCACCCCGACGCCCATGACACCCTAATCCTCTCCGTCTGGCGACGCCGCCACCCTGCTCACCGGCTGCCGTCCACCGGCGACGAGCCTCCATCCCTGCTCGCCGGCCGGCGACGAGCCTCCATCCCTGCTCGCCGGCCGGCGACGACGAGTTTCCACCCTTGCGACGCAGATCGAGGCTCCAGCAAACTGCCGTGAGGTAATACCCTTCCCCATTCTCGATGTCCTCTTCTTCTATAGTTTGTGGCCGCTAGTTGCTTGCTTTCTTTACTCCCCACTTCATCTTCCTCCCTCCACCCGTTAGTGACTTCTTGTTGCTTGAATGCAGTAGATGGCGTCTCCAAATATGAGTAGTGCTAGTGCTGCTAGCGTAGAATCTGCAAACACACACACACACAACAGACATCAAGGCTCCACTTTGGGATCATGTCACTATTATGGAGAGGCCTAAAACTGGTGGAGGAAATGCTTTATGACGCTGCAAGTACTGTCCGATGTAAAAATTGAGTAGCTACACTAGAGTTGAAGCTCATTTGCTGCAGAAGGGAAGACAAGGAATAGGTAAATGTCCTAATGTTACATATGAAATGCTTAGTGACATGAGAAAGAAAGTTGAAAGGTGCAAGAATCTAGTGGAAAGATCGAAGAGGAGAACTGTTTCTTTGCCTACTGCTCCTTCCTCAAGCAATACTGCTGACACCAACAAAAAGAACAAGAGGGAGCCTGCTTCTGCATTGGAAAAAGCTTGGGCATTAGAAGACCGTAAGCACTTGGATGCTTTAATTTGTAGAGCAATTTATTCTGGAGGGGTAGCTTTTAATTTTCTGAGAAATCCATACCTTCGAGAAGCCTTTGCCTTTGCTTGCAGCCGCAACATGCAAGGTTATGTGATTCCTGGTTACAACAGAGCTAAGGAGGGACTTCTGAAGCAAGAAAGGAGGCACATAGAGAATTTGTTGGACAGCACAAAGAGCACATGGGCTGAGAAGGGAGTTACAATCTGCTCTGATGGTTGGTCAGATCCTCAGAGGCGACCAATAATCAATTTTGTTGCTGTTTCTGACAAAGCACCTATGTTTTTGAGGGCTGATAATTGTGAAGGTCAGTACAAATCAAAAGAATACATTGCTGAAAAGTTGAAGGTATAATTGAAGAAGTAGGTCGACATAATGTGGTACAAATCATTACAGACAATGCTGCAAATTACAAAGGTGCTGGTCTCATAATAGAATCTGAGTATGATAACATATTTTGGACACCTTGTGTTGTGCATACCCTAAATCTTGCTTTGAAAAGTATATGTGAACCTAAAATAGGAAACAACCCTTCTGATGAAGAAATGTTTGTTTGGGGGGAACTTCAATTTATCTATGATGTGAAAACTGAGGCTGCTTTGATAAAGAATTTCATAATGAATCATGGCATGCGACTTTCAATGTTCAATCAGTTCAGTCGTTTGAAGTTACTTTCTATTGCTGAAACAAGATTTGCTTCTGTTGTATGTATGGTGAGGCGGTTTGTTGAGGTAAAAACAGCCCTCCAACAAATGGTGATTAGTGACAGGTGGAATGTGTATAGAGAAGTCAGAGATGATTCTTCAACAACTCCAACAGCTTAGTGATGTATGGTGGGACAAGGTGGACTATATTCTTAGTATTACTACACCTATATATGAAATGATTCGTATAACAGATACTGACACACCATGCCTTCACTTAGTTTATGAGATGTGGGATTCAATGATAGAGAAAGTAAAGAAAGTGATATATCGATATGAGGGCAAGCAAGAAGATGAGGAATCAGACTTGTACTCGGTTATATATGACATACTGATTGCTAGGTGGACAAAAGGAAATAATCCACTTCACTGTTTGGCTCATTCACTTAATCCAAGGTACAAAAGTAACAAAACTGCAAACTGCCATTTTGATTTTTTCCATTCATTTGCGTTATTCAGATTTCTTACATTCACTATAAATCTAAAATCATGATGCCAAAATTGCAGATATTATAGCAAAAGGTGGCTTGAAGAAGGTGTTGGCCGTGAACCACCCCACTAGGATAAGGAGGTATCGAAAATGAGGATGGTTTGCTTTAAGAAGTTCTTTCCCATGCCAGAAGAGTTGGCTAAAGTAAAAGAAGAGTACTTAAGGTTTTCTAGTTGTTCAGAAGAATTTAATGATCCTGACTCAATCCATGATAGATGGGTTGTTTCTCCTATGACTTGGTGGACAAATCATGGACAATCTGCTCCCTTATTGATGAGTTTGGCCATGAAATTGCTTAGCCAACCGGCCTCATCTTCTTGTTGTGAAAGAAACTGGAGCACCTACAGCTTTGTCCATAGTGTTAAGAGAAATGCCTTAACTCCAGAGCGTGTTAAAGATTTGGTCTTTATGCACTCAAATCTGAGGCATCTATCAAGAAGAACTGATGCATATAAGACAGGAGAGACAAGAATGTGGGATGTAGGAGGGAATTCTTTTGATTCACTTGGTGGTATTGGCGTTCTTGAAGTGGCTGACCTATCCCTTGATGAACCTGAATTACAGTCTGTGACTTTTGGTTTGGATGCTGAGGCTCCGCAAGTTGATGACAATGAAACAAATGAGGAATAAGAACATGATGCGATCCTGAACTGCAACTTGAGAGCCTAAATGCCTTGCTGGCGGCTGCTGCTATGCTGTAATAGAGCTTAAGTAGTTAAATAGATTGGCACTTTAATGAGACCTGCTGTTATTTATTTATTTATTTATTTATTTAAAAAATAGAAAACGTATCCACGTATCGTATTTTTTAGAAAATTGCCATATCCGCGTATCAGTATCCTACTGATACCGATACGCGTATCCGTATCCGTGCTGCATAGGTAGGCATTCCTCTTCTTTCATCAGCTAATAATAAAGCAGAGCTGATATTTGTTATTACAAACACGATGTACCTAGGTACTTTATTGTCCTTGATAATTTATGGGATAAATCATCCTGGGAGAAGGTCAGAACAGCCTTGAACAATCATTTTAAAAATAGAATAGTAACGACTACCAAGATTCTTGATGTTGCTGATGAAGTTGGAGCAACATATGAGCTGAAGCCCCTTTCTCAGGAAAATTCCAAGACACTATTTTTCAGAACTGTATTTGGTTGTGAAGACAAGCATCCTGATGATGAATTTACAGAAGTAGCGGATACAATTTTGGAGAAATGTGGTGGTGTGCCATTAGCTATCATCACACTAGCCAAGTTCGTAATAAGGTGGGAGATAAAAGTGAGTGGCACAAAGTTTGTGAGTCCATCGGTTCAAGACTCGAAGACACTCCTGAAGTGAAGGTATGAGACTGACAGTGTCTACTAGCTATTATGATCTCCCTCCCCGTCTGAGGGTTTGTTTGTTGTATATGATTATTTTCCTCGAGAATTGTGAGATCAGGCGAGATCGGTTGATATGCGGGTGGATAGCTGAAGGTTTTGTCAAGGGAACGGACAAGGGGAGAGTTTATTTGAGCTCGGGCAGAGTTGCTTCGACGACCTTGTGAACAGAAGTATGATCCAGTTTCTAGACATTGATTTTTCTGATGATGGTGGCAGGGGTGAAAACTGGTACAGTTTGAGTTTCCCAGTGATGGATTTCATCAGCTACCTATCAAGTCAAGAGAAGTTTGCCACTGTAATGGATGGCGAGCAATGCGTGTTACCATTGGACGTTCCGGTTCACAGGATGTCTGTCCGAGGTGGAAGCAAAGCAGAGGACTCTACTTCTCTAGGCACCGTGAGCATTCCTCCCCAACTGAGGTCCCTCACTTGTTTCAGTTCTGCCACTTCTGTAAGATGCATTGATCTGAAGATGTCAAAGTCTCTACGTGTTTTGGACCTAGAAGGATGCAATAGTTGCAACACCTTCTTTAGGAGCATCTTGGAAGTTTGATTTATCTGAGGTACCTAAGACTATGAGAGACACACATCACCCTGTCACTGAAGAGATTGGCAACCTGAAGTTTCCACAAACACTAGACCTCGACGACAACGCAAGGTGCCGACGAGCGTTACTCGGCTTGGAGCAAGTCGAAAAAGTCGTTGGAACCGGCCGGCTCGGTTTGGCTGAAAACCGGCCGGTTAACCGGGAAACCGGCTGACTAACCGTTTAGCTACGGTAACTAGTTACGGTTAGCCGGGTGGAACTGGCCGGTTAGGACGATCGGCCAGGACCGGTTCCTCGGTTAACCGGGATAACCGGCCGGTTCTAGCCAGTTCTTCAAACCCTGACTTGGAGAGCTCGTGTTTTGAACTCAGTAGTACATTCGATAATGCCTCATGAACATCAACAGACAATTTATGGAGTGAACCTCTTTATTTTTTTTATATGTACAAGACCGAAAGCAATATCTCATTAAAATAAAACATAAAGTGTCATGAACAAAAGTGTCAAGAGCAATAATGCATGCTACCACCCTTCCTGATTATAACGTAGTGAACCGTCCATATCATCTGAAAAGCATACATCATAAAGACCATCTATACTGCAAAGTTCTATGAACTGATAATAAGACATCAAGGCTCACCCACCTCCGTTTTTACAACATAAAAATGTGCACTATTCATACTTTCATCATCAATAACCACTCTCTTTTCTACCAACCTCCACCCTCTTCTTGTAAGCAGCAGTTGCAATGAAAGACTAATAATTTGTCGCTTCCTTCCATCGCACTTGCAAGAACACGCCGATCATCAATAACTTAAGCTTACTAATCAATTTTGAGTCCATGGGAGCTTGAGTCTAGACTCTAGTGCGTTGAGCTATAAGGATAAATGGATTATAACTACAGTAAATGACTCAAATTAACGTGCTACTACATATATTCAGAAATGTATGCATTATTTGGTTTTAATTAATGTCAAAGTTTTTCAAGTTGAACTAGTAATATCTAAAAAAATAAATTATAGAGAAATGAAAAATTTATGCGCTATGATGCTTAGTTTCATGATAAATCTAACAACGCCAGTTTTCTGTTGCCAATGGGGCAATAAAAAATGGGCGCAGTTATGAAGATCCTCAAAGAGCTAATTTGCTAAGTGCCATAATAAAGATCATGGAGTTATAAAATATCATCGTACGTGTGATTAATAGCGTAAAGATCATGGAGCTGCATCCTCAAATGGAGCTTTTTTTATCCAGAAAAACAAGCAGGCGCGTGCCACTTATGCGTTTTTGAAACATATTCGTGAAGAAAAAGTTAACAGAAATTAAAAAGCGTCGACAGCAGGATTCGAACCTGCGCGGGCAAAGCCCAGTAGATTTCGAGTCTACCTCCTTAACCACTCGGACATATCGACTTTGTTGGCGTACTGACTGACAATTTATATTTATTAATGATACGTAATCCGGAAACCGCCGATCAATGTTCTGATCGGACTCGGATTCGGAGCGCGGCGGCTATAAAGGTCCGAGCCACGCCGTCGCAGTCCTCCATCAACTAGCCGCCTCCTCGTGTTCTCGCGAGTCGAATCCAAAGAAAATTTAGCCATGTTGATGGCGGCTGGGGCGAGCGGAATAATTCCGCCATGGCGGTGCGCGACAAGCTCCGCGGCAGGATCGGCCAGGCCAGGGCCAAGCGATACTGGCCGGGGAAGGCGCCTGACTGGGCGGGTGCCCTCGCCGACGACCACTTCGACCTCCCCTGCGTTGCCGCCGCGCTGGACAAGGCGTTCCCGCTCCCCGGAGACAGAGCAGATGCCGCCGCCGCCGTCGGGGATGACAGCCGCGTCCCCGACCACCGCCGTCTCATCCGGGAGGCGGAGGTCGTGTCCGAGGTGGTGCCGGCTGTCGAAAACGAGGAGCACGAGGAGGAGAGGAGGCGTTGGATCCGGGAGCGGCGGCTGCCGGTGGTGGAGGAGGAGGAGCTCCTGCCGCGAGAGGAGGACGACGGTCCCGTGACGGACGAGGAGGAAACAGAGTACGAGACGGATTCAGAGGAGGACGAGGCGGTGTGCATCGCCGTGGCGAAGCCGGTGTTCGTACAGAAATCGCAGCGGGACACGATCGCGGAGAGGGAACTGATCTTGGAGGAGAAGCGGATGCTCGAGGAGCTGGTGAAGAAGAGGATGGAGGAGCGAAAGGTCGAGACCAGGCGGATCGTGGTGGAGGTGATCATGGAGGAGGAGCAAATCGAGAAGGCACAGACCAAGGAGGCCGCTGACACTATGGACATTGACACGGATGACGAGTTGGATGCAGAGGAGGAGTACGAGGCGTGGAAGAACAGAGAGATTTCCAGAATCAGGGAGGCGAGGGAGGCCAGGTTGAGACAGAAAGGGGAGACGAAGATGATGAACTTGGAAGGGATGGATCGGAAAGTGCCCGCGCAGCCCAAGCAGAGGCGCAAATTCCTGCAAAGATACTATCACAGGGGCGCCTTCTTCCAGGACAAGCCTGATGATATCTACATGCGCGATTTCTCTGAAGCCACCGGAGAAGACAGGATGAACAGGTCCATCTTGCCCGAGGTTATGCAGGTTAAAAACTTTGGGCGGAAGGGTAGGCCCAAGTGGACGCACCTCTCCAACGAGGACACTTCACGTTCGAGTATTCCGTGTGTACTCTACTAGGCTGTCATAGTTAATAATGTGAATGTTTAGCTGTAGCATTTCAGCCCTTATAGTGCCTTTCTGTGTTGTTCTAAGTACATCGACGATGGCCTGAAATGAAATCTGTTCTGCTCATACTAGTAGTCTCATGACTGGTAACTGAAACTCTGAATCTCTATCAAGAAAGTTTCTGCAGACGTTTGCCAGTTCTGTTTTGCATGTTCTGCCATCTGTTGATACAATTCATACTGAAGTCCTGCTCACGAATTAATGTTTTGACCATTAACAGTTTACGGTGAAATAGGCTTTTCTACCAAGTATAGTGAATGCATATATTTCCAAACCAAAGGGAGCAAGAAGAATAAGGTATGGGATGCAAAATGCAATGACAGAATGTCTGTTTCCTGCCCGAACCGGTATTGATCTGCCGCTAGCACATCTGAAATGAGTGGCCCTACAGTTTTTCATTTGTTTTTCAGTCCATAGGAGAATAAATTAGTTGTGTCCATGGTATTGATCTGCTGCCTGCACTGCATTCTGATGCCTAGTTAGTAAGATTCGGTTCGAAAATAGAAACAACAGTTGCAAAATGGGCCATTAACGTTATGAAAAAAATGCGCCATAACGCTTAATATTTAAATTCCTTGGATAGTATAACATTATCAAAGTTTGTACGAAACGTGTAGGTCCTGTTTTATAATGGTTCTCAGTTTTCATGTTAAAGAATTTTCATGTCACCCTTTTTCGTAAGCCACAATTCCAATTAAAGACTTCAGATGCTACCTGCCTTTATGACACTTCTCTGAATAATATTGCAAAACCATGCTTCTTTTACTTTAGTTGTCTCTCTGTGTTCTTATCAGTTGTAAGATTTTTGGAGTTGGGACTATCCCTACATGCCATTTTTCTTCTTTTTTATTTGGTATATTACCTTCACGAAATCCCCGTTACGTTTTGTTCATCACCATTGACCTTAAATTCTGTTAGTTCAGATCAGCTAAGTTATAGCTACATCGCTGATGAACGGAGTTCTTTTTCTGGGGGAAAGATGAACGGAGTTCTCTGCCCAGGTACAAGGAATCTGTAAACTTCATAAATCCAAATAACCATCTGCAATTCTACGTACATTGTTGATTAATATGAAGCAGACCCATTTAAGCAAATGATGGATATCGCCTAAAAGAACCTTAAGATATCATTCACTAGATGGTGACAAATATATCTAAAGAACCAACTGAAGCGTCCATTCTTTGTGGTGTTTATGATTTAAATACTTCATTTTGTATTTTTTTTAAAGTTTTTTTCTCTTTGCAATTGAGATTATTCAAAGGATGCCCCCCTTTTCACTTTTGTCAACACTGTCAATATTAAAATGTAAGTTTTGCATCTGATTATTTGTTGTGCAAACTATTTTTCCTATAGACTTCATCTCTCAATTTTTCCACACATGCAAGGTAACTCTGCAGCATCTTCATCTTGACTTCGCTGGTGCCATGGGCTATCAGGTTGTGAACTGTCATCAGCTATACATATATACAATGCCGCTATTTGAAAGCTCTGCATTGTTTCTGGTTGCTCTATTACGTAGACAGTACGCTTGCAAACACTGAAACTAAATTACTTGTGAACTCTATGTGTGTAGCTACAACCAATCACAACATTTTCCCAACAGCAGTGATAATTTTTGCACGCTTTATAGTGCTCTTGTATGTCTGTATGCTAGTATTTAATATACACAAGTGTACACAAACATTTTACATGATCATTTTCAATAAATGATTTATAAAATGTAGCTAGAAGGCCAAGACTCGATCTGCGCAACTCTAACCTGAAATTTGCCCATATTTATGGAGTTGACTAGTCCCATATTGTCTTTGTTTTGGTCTCATATGTACCTGTATGTCTTATAGATAGGCTTGTTGATCTACAGTGACTTTTTATTGGCTGTATATTTCAATTCTAACATGGTGTAAGAGCTAGAACTCTTAAGGTTACATCAAACACTAACAAAACTGAATTTAAAAATGTAGCGATTTGAGGTTCTAGATCTGGTACCATTTTAGAGTTGAAATAAAAAATTGATACATTGCACTGTTTGTCAATATGTCTACATACATAGTATATAGGGCATAAAAGTTCAAGCAAACACCTCATATGACTAATCTTAGAGAAGATCATGCGAGGATTTACGAAAGCTAAAAAATGTCTGAGGTGCTCTATTTTTTTGGTTTTCCTAGTTTTGAAATCAAAGGGCTGATAATGTGCAAAGTTAACAACTTACAGAACAACAATATCTGAATACAATGTGAACTTTCTTCCTATATACTCCCTTCGTCCCAAAATAATTGATGTTTTGGCTCCGGGCACGGGAATTAAGGAGAAACATAAAAGGTAGTTACACAGAAAACAAAGAGGAGAGAGATAGAGATAGAGATGTATTGAAAAGAGAGAAAGCTGTATCGGGAGTGAGAATGACAATTATTTTGAGACAAATGGAGTTGGCTAAAGTGTCAAATATTTTAGGATGGAGGGAGTAATATAAATCCTAGCACAGACAATTTTAGTGCATTGTTGGTTTATTTTGACTAGTGATATTGCTGATACAGGGGAAGCCTGCATTGTTATTTCCTAACTAGTGATATACATGCAATTGGCTTCCAACCAATGCCTATTGCCTAACTGTGGCTAGGACGCCATACACATGCTGGCATGACCAAACACTCCGAATAATATATAGTTCTTAGGATTTGACATCTTACCTACATGTCATTCACTTAGGATGGCCTCATGTGTGATTTGATATAAACATTGAATCCTGAAAGGAACATAACTTTGTCGATGTGTTATGAAAAAACTCATGTTATAGAAAAAAAAACAAATTCCAATAAAGCACAAAACATAATCAGCTTTTATATAGCTCTTTGTCAACTTGTTCGATCGAACTACCACAACAGGTTATAGGATAAAGATACACAAATCAGTTTTTTTTCTTTCTAAAAGCTATTTTTATAAGTGGATCTCACTAGCATATGAAAATTGAAGCTGAAGCTGCTTGATTGAGAGAGTCTATTCAATATATTCCATTCCTCTCAATATGGAATCATGACCCCATCGAGGAAACGCATTTACAATATTTTTTGTTTAAAAAAACTTACACACACAGACAGGACAATGACCAAATTGCAAAGGAAATTTCAAGCCATAACGACTCAACTTCATTTTAAAGAAAAGAATATTAAAACACATTTACCGTTGGTCCTTTTTCTACATCTTACATAATGACTTGTCATATACTAACTTCAAAAGAAAATTAGGATTTGAAACTTTGAATGCAAGTTGCATTCTATCAAATTTTTTTTCAAATTAAGATGTGTCATTTAATATTTTTCCAGGTGTGAGTTCTATCGACTTTTTTTTTCAAATTTCAAAAGATATTGCTTGAGGAGATTTTCATGATTCTAACAAGGGGTTTTTATGGGCTCATATGGCATGTTGCGTTTTTTTTTTCTCAGAAGAAATCTGTATTTTCAAATTGATGACACCTGCTATCATATCAAGCATTAAGAATTACTAGGTGAATGCAACGAAAAGGTACCGAAACAATCAACGGTGCTTAGAATTTATCACTAGTTAAACGAACATGTGGTCTGTATCAACAATAACTAGTGGTTTACTCAAACAACCAACATGGTCAGATGCATACTTACCTAAGAGGGGCCAGGGGGACATTCTTAGGCAGTAACCAAGGCTCGTGTCGGGGTGCAAAAGTGCCTTTCTGCGATATTAAACGCGGCCTAATTTGACCAAAACGCCGCCCGTAATACTAGTAGTACAATAATAATCCACCGCTAAACCCGGCCGGCCGGCCGGTGGCCTGGTGAATCGCTACGCACCGCCGTTCAACGCATCGAAGAGTACCACAACTCCGGGGTTCACTCCGGGAGTTTGGACGTGCTGCTGCCGGGTTGGAGGACGGGTGTTTTTTCTGCTGAGAAGTGCAAGCATGCGCTGATATGTTCACGGTAAGGACAATTTTCTGGTGCAAATGCTCCCTCGTGTCACAAATAAGTGTCGTTTGGACATTAGTAACACCAATTATCACCATGAGACAGTATGCAATCCAAAATTTCCTGAGCCACGCTGATAATCTCGGTTCTCTGACCCTGGAATAACACCAGGAGCAGGAGCTAAGAGGGAGGGGTCAACAAGGTTCCTTTACCAACCTTTCGTCGTTCTGACAATGCAGCAAATTACTAGAGAGATTTCAGCAAAAATTCATATCGAGTGCTTAAAAGATTTCGTTCAGTTGCAACCCCATGGCTCAAACTAACTTTCATTTACCTCAGTTTCTTCGATTCATCAGTCCAAACAAAAATAAGAAAAAACAGAAAAAGAGGCATCACATTTCCACACGAATTGAATAATCAATGCAGCCTGCCTGGCTGCGCGGCGCACGTACGGCTGAAGTACGTGACCACTCCACCGTGCGCCCGCACGTGCGCCCGCGTGGCAGCCTTCGTCATTATTCCGACGGCACCAGCCGAGTAGGCGTCAATGCAACCGACATCCAGCAGCCGTGGACTGGACCAGCACCTCCGAGCCGGTCGCGCATCGGGGTCGCTTTGTACATGGCGCTGCACCCACGCGTCGCCGTCCATGTCGGCAGCGGCCAACCGTGATGCAAGCTGGTCTGCCCGTGCGCATCGGCCGACCGGTGGCGTCTCCACGTCTGGCCAAGCTAACCAGCAATATGGTCCGGTTCGGCAATCGTCTTTTTTTTTTCTGTCTTTTCTTGATCATCCTTCCAGGGATTTTGTGCTCATGTCGAGCTTGACAGTTTATTTCTTTGCATAGTTAGTTATTTCTAGAGATATGGTAACTATGTAGGGGTCGCGGGAAGAGACAATCCCTTCCACTGCATAAACCTTGAACTGCTATATGATCTTTGTTTCGAATGAAATGAAATTGATCCGATTCAAAAAAGAAAAAAAATCCTTCCAAGGCTTTTCGACACCTAATATCTTTTCCTCTCTGCAGATCTTACTAAAATACATATGAAATTCTAGATTTCAGATGCTAGTGAATTTTGGAGAGCATGTATTAAAAGCTATAGATAAAACTAGTAGGATGTATTCAAAATTTGACTAGATTTATTATTTTTTGCAACAGTCAAAGTTAGTTTTTTAAACTTCATACTGGTGTTACTTCCATGAAAGGAAGGCTAAATCTAGCCTCCAAAAGTTACTAAAAGAAGTCTCTCAGCTTCTCTTTTGCTTATAGTTATACGTGACATTATGTTCACACGCACTAAAAAATGAATCTATAGCAGTATGTGTGTTAAATTATTATGTTAGTCTTCCCTGATGATAATGCACGTGCTATCAACTAATATAGTGATATGTCTGCCAAAACTATTGATGACAATGGTAGTTGCATTCACATCCCAGTGCAAAAAAACCTCAAATAAACAATATACACACCATAATAAGACATACAAAAATTTGCATACTCTATCCCGCGACAGTGCTGTTCTGTTTATCCTTCAAATCCATGAAAGAAGCAATCAGTGGGGAAAGAAACAAACCGGAATCCGGGATTCTTGGTTCTTAGCGCCGTACATTGCCCTACACCCCAATAGACAAGACAAAACCATCTAAAAAAATGAAGACGACAAAAGTTGAATTGAAGAATAAACAGAGCAGTTTGCAATGCTGTATTGTAAATTAATACAAGGGCTTCTACGAAAAATGCACACCATTAAACCCCACCTCGGGTCCTCCTCTGTCTCCCTCCCCTCCTCACTCCAGCAATTCACCGGTAAGCAGACAAGAAACCTCACAAGCCAACCTCTCCACTCATCACCTCTGCTTTCGAAGAAACCAAGACTATCCTATTTCCTGATGCTGTGATGCTCGCTGGGTTCACCTAGACATGGCACCGCCACAGGAGCGGGACTACATCGGGCTGTCGCCTGCCGCGGCGGCGGCGGCCACGGAGCTGCGCCTGGGTCTGCCGGGCACGGAGGAGGCGGAGGGCGGTGAGGAAGCGGCGGGGGCGCCACTGACGCTGGAGCTGCTACCCAAAGGTAGCGCGAAGCGCGGGTTCACGGACGCCATCGTGGGGGGCTCGGCCGGGCAGCGGCTGGACGCGGCGGCGCGGGGCAAGGCGGCGGCGGCGGAGGACGAGGAAGAAGAGGAGGAGAAGAAGAAGGCGCAAGCGCCGGCGGCAAAGTAGGTTGATTTGGGAATTCGGGTTGGTGTGTGGGTTTGCTGATTGGTGCCTTGGTGGTTTAAGCTCCTCTGTTCCTTCCCCTCCTCTTAAAAATGTTTTCTTCTCCGGTTCTTTGGCAAGATTATAATTTTTTTCTGTCAAAAATAGCTTTATTTTGTTGATAAAATTAAATTTGGTAGTTGATTATCATTCTTTTTTTTTTAATACAACTTTCTTTTTCTTTGCTAATTCTCCTGTTTTTCTCCTTGAAAACAATCCATTCGTTGTTCCCTTAATATTTTGTCAATATTTATACTTTTTTCATCCGTCGTAATAGTGACTTTAGCGGTTTTTGTTAAAATAAATTGTAAAATTAAAAGAAAACCTGCTAAACCGCTATGTAAAGGTTATTTAGGACTGTGCGTCTGTTCTCCAATTTGAGAGATGCCATTATGCCAGACTCACACTCATTGCAATAAGGTAGTTATCGATTGGCCCAATTAGTATGGTTTTTATTCTCTGTTCAGCAATTGGGCATTTCGGCCTGCTCAGTATTGCATCCTCACAAACTCCTCCGCGGTTGTAGTTGTACTGTAATTATCTGTAGTTTGTTCTTATTTGGCAACTTTGGATTGATATCGTTTTGACTATAATGATCTCTGTAACAGAGCTCAAGTGGTAGGATGGCCACCAATCCGCAGTTACCGGAAGAACACCATGGCAATGAGCCTTCCTGCTCCCAAAATCAAAGATGATGTTGGGGCCAAGCAGGCACCAACTCAGGGATGCCTCTATGTAAAGGTTAGCATGGATGGTGCGCCATATCTTAGGAAAGTGGATCTTAAGGTGTACAATAACTACAAGGAGCTCTCGTTGGCGCTGGAGAAGATGTTCAGCTCCTTTACTGTTGGTGAGATCTTGTGTTGCCCATATCTTTTTTGAGGTCAATAGTGTTGCGTAAAAATAATGCATACTGCATGATGTTCCATTTTTAATCAGATAACTGTTTTTTTGTGAATTGCTACTTTTGCCTATGCAGTCTTTACCATCGGGGTAGATCTAGTGTCCTTATAGGACAGGAATTTCCCCACAGCTGCTTATTAATCATTGAGGTTGCGAGCTTTGTCATTTAACAGACTGCGGTCCTGCAGTATAACTGGTGCTTAAACTATAACGAACAAGGACCAGATATTGTGTTAGTTAACTATTAAGGGATGTCTGATATTGGCTTGATCCTTTCTCGTCCCAGGCCATTAACACATCTTGCATGGTGTATTGACAGGGGAACTATTGAACTAATATTACCTGCCAGTATCGTAATGCTGTATCAAAAGCTTTCTGTTTTGGATGTTTCTATTCATCCTAAAACTGAGTCTATACCTGGCATGCACGATATTGTTTCATGTTCTTTGTGCTGTCTGTGCTGCATCTGCAGCCGCGTACTAGAATTTATTTCATTTGAAACGTGCAGATATTTTTTTTTCTGATGTAATAACAATGTTGTCCGTTATTTCATCCATGTCAGTTACAAGACTCAATTGGAGTAGTTTTCCATTTGTCTAGATCAGGCATTGAGCATCTCTGTTGAACATGAATCACGAACAGAGAATTACTCTGAATTCTTTCCTGTGTCCTGCAGGCCTTGGCAAATCTAATGGGAAATCAGGGAGAGAAGGACTAGCTGATTGCCGCCTGACGGATCTTAAAAATGGGACTGAACTTGTCCTCACTTATGAGGACAAGGATGGAGATTGGATGCTTGTTGGTGATGTCCCCTGGCGGTGAGTGATTCCCTAACGCGTTTCTCAACTTATGCATCGATGGTTTTGAACTCCTTTTGTAAATATCTAATATTATTGGATAGAATATTATTTAAGGCACTGTACAGTATACTTTTATCTAGTATGCTTTCTTGGGCATGATTAGACTTCAGTATTGTCAGTTGGAGAATTAATTCTGGTTACTTTGTGCTCCATGGAAGGCGCTTGGCTACTAAACTTCATTTTGTTGTGTTGCAGAATGTTCACTGACAGCTGTAGAAGGCTCAGAATCATGAAGGGCTCTGATGCAGTGGGACTTGGTAAGTATAGGTGATACATTGTAAAATATGTATGTGTTGCGCACATTCATCGCCTTCTGTGGACTGTGGAGGAATATCAAAGGAACTACTGCCTGCATTTCTATGCAGCTGCATTTATAGAAGTTCCCTTTTTTTTGGCCCAATCATCAAAAGTTCCAGTTAGATCGAACTAGGCTGGGTCTAATCCATTTACAACAGGCATGGACATATGTTTACTCTGGTTTCTTATCATAGACCAGGGCAGAGAATCTGTGCATGAATTGTTTTTGCTCTGATTACAAGACTGTAATATGGTAATATACTTTAACTTTTTCAGCTCCTAGAGCCACTGAGAAGACCAAGAATCATACCTAGCAAAAGGATGAACATGATCAGCTCCTTGCAATCAATCATAGTGTCACCTGTAATGCTCCATTCTCGAAAACACAAGATTAATAGACTTAAGATGTGAGAAGGGGTTTACTTATATCTATGTCTGCTTCGTGTGTGTGTGTGTGTGTGTGTGTGTTTGTGTGTTTTTTTTCAGCCTTGGTTTCGATCAAGATATGTTAGATTGAAAACACAAGTTGTGTATGTTCCTGTATGTCTGTCTATGTGACTGTGTGCCGTAGTTTCTGTTGTAAATGGTTGTACTGTATGCTGCAAAATGTCTGTGGAGTACATCTTTGTGCTGGCTAAACTCCCTAGTGAGTTAGTATGTATGTAGATATTGTTTCTTGTATGTAAAATACCAAAAATACTCTGCCCTAATGCTTTGTGAAACCTCGTGTTTGCTCGAAGGGTATCATTATTTTAGCTATGTATTTTAACTTGATTGTTCTGATCATGTGGCTGCTCATGCTGAACCGTCAGAATGGTGATAATTCTAGTAGTTAGAAGATCACATCAGGCTGTCATAATCTTCACTTTCTGTTCTAGGGCAGTGCACTTGCTTACTTCGGTTATGGACCTGTACATCCTAAAACCGTACCGAGTTAGCTGGTCCAGGTTCTGGAGTCCCTTTAGGTGTCTGGTCGTTTCCAATCTCTATGTAGCATGCACTGCAAGGGTGGTGGTGCACACCCTATTACAATAGTGGGCTTCAATCAGTGCTTTGGTTAGTGGGGGCCTTCCATCAGTTATCCTTTTCCTGGTGCCATGATAGTGTCTTTGGAAAGCAGGGGTAAGGTTTCCTTGCAATCATTCATGCAGCATCAAGTAAAGAGCAAGGGGAGAACAAATAACTCTGAAATAGCTGTTATGTCACCGTGAATTCTGGCTTTCTTGTTTTGCTCTTCCAACACAGTATTGCTACTGTATATACAATATGCACTAACTACACTGATGCAGTGGCTTGTTGGTTGGCATGTGCCATGTTTTAACTTGGCTGGGATGATATTGCTGGTTCATTCGATAATGTGTTGCTTAATATATGGTTGGGTGTCCTTTCAAGCTGAGACACAGGATATTTTGGTGCCCCGTCTTGCTTGTGCTGCCTCTATTCTAGTCATGCATCTCGCACGCACGCCTGCTGCCATTGGAGAAAGGAAAGGAAAGACGCCTTGTTCTGATTCCTCAGCAACTGAAACACCGATATGGTTTGGTTATTTGCCTCACTGGCCGGCCGTGGCTTGGAGCATCTTTCTCCTGCTGGTGTGGCGTGGTGTGGTGGGCTATAAGATGTTTTGTTCCGATTCCTCAGCAATTGAGCTCCAGATATGGATATACAAACTGGAGTCAAGTTCGGCCATCGCATTGCCTTTTGGCTGCGTGTTCCTGGTGGTCCTGCACTAGACAATTGTGTTCCTACCTCTGGTTCCAACCTTAATTGTGATTTTATCCTTATTTTTCTATTTTGTAATTTTATCTCTGAAATATTATGATTTTACCATTAGTAGGAATAAACTTTGTATTTATTTTGAAATCATAGGGATGAGATCACAATTGAACATTGGATCAACGGTAAAAATGTAATAACCCTTTCTAGTATTGTGATGTCTCACTTGTTTTTTTTCGATGAAAAACAGGAGGGGAATCCCCTACTGTACTTTTATTAAAATTAAAAAAGTGGCAAAGTTAGCTGTACAAAAGGAAAAGGTAGCTGTACAAAAGAAGAAGGGAAAAATTACAAGAAAGACATCTATGCTGAAAGAGTGAGTTGAAAGCTCGGCTTTGCTCTATGGCTTAACATGAGGAATAGTTCTCTAAACTCTTGTTTCCATCCAGCGAGAGATAGTTGTGCCCCATTGAAGATGATGTTATTTCTATGTATCCAGATGGTCCAAGTTGCCACTATCACAACTTCCATGTAGCAATCAAACATGAAACTTCTCTTGCCCTGTTCGATCATCTCTGAGACTGTCAAAGACAGGTCCCAAATGATGTGTAAAGACATCCAACATGATTGAGCAAACTCGCATTGAAAGAATAGATGCTTGTGTGTTTCTTCCAGACCATGGGCACATAGCACATAGTCAACAGTAGGCGCATTGAACCTCTTACGTCAAATTTCTAGTATTCAGTCGGTCATTGAGTAATAACCAAAAGAAGACTTTGTGTTTGCCTTGACAACAGGTGTTCCATATCCACTGAAAAGGAGCATGTACTGGTCTCTGTCTAATAATTGCTTCATAAGCCTTTTTGATGAGAAAATCCCTAACCCCCAAATATATGTCCATATGTCATGCTGCTCCTCTTGCTTGCTCCACTGGTGAATGGAGTCCATTAGCCTAGCTAGCTGATGCGAGGCAGGCATTGATAGTGGCAAATAAAAGATTCGGTCATAGTGAGGCAGCAGACTCATGAACCTCTTGACTGAGCAATTGGGCTCCTTTGCAAAGGAGAAAAGATGCGAATAGAGCTGTTGCAATGATCCAAAATCCCAGATGTCTCTCCAGAACATGGTAGTATCCCCAGCTCCCACCATAACTTTTGCATATCCTCTGAAATCTTCAAATAACTTGCAAAGAGCATGCCACCAAAAGGAGCCTCTAGGACTTCTGGCTTGAGGGGCGTGAGGTCCTGTTTAGTAGGCTTTCCAGGTGAGGTCAACCCAGGGTAGATCAGCTTTGTTGAAAAATTTGTGCAAGTGCTTCAACAAAAGTGCCTTATTCTACGCATCAATATCAATAATACCTAGCCCCCTCTGACTTTTGGGCCGTTGGACCTTATGCCATGCAGCTAAGAAATTCCTCTTCTTGTTAAGATCAGATCCTCACCAGAGACAATGTCGCCTATATTTGTCAATCTGCTCTATAAATGTTATAGATAGGCGAACAACTGACATGACATATGTATGTAAGGCCGAAAGCACTGAGTTATTAAGTGTGAGTCTTCCTGCATATGAAGTGAAAGGAGTGATGCCCAGTGATGTCTCACTTGTTGACAAGTACTAGTACTTATTTCTTCAAAATGCATCATTCCTTGTGATTTTGCGAGAATGTTATAATTCATGAACGAATTATATAACCTTCCCACTTGGAAACAGGGAATAGAACCAGAACTGGAATGTTTTTTTTTATACCAAGAACCAGAATGGTTTGAGGACCACCATGAGAGCAGTACACTATGCTCATAGTGGTTGACAATTTTTTTTTTCCAAATTGTAGTGATAAACATTCACTTTTAGTGCGATGGCCTAATCAGAGGTAGGATATCAGTTGTATGTGTTGATAAGATGTTTACCATCTTTAAACACAAATGGACTTTTTCTACGGATGTGCATGATTTTTTTTATAGGAATTGTAATAGTCACATAAATACATCATCTGAAACTTCATAAGCTTCGTGAATCCTTACAGAAAACATGACTATACTAATAAGAAGAAAGGAGGAACAAGCTTACAGATCACGCCAGCCAGGAACAAAGGCCACACAGGCCATATTACCCATTGCTACAAGAGTTGTCGCAGAAAACCAGCCCAACAAACTGCAAGTATTGAATAGGAACAAAGCTTATCTTGTGTCATGTAAAATGGGCCGGCATGAGGCCCGGTCACTTTGGCCCAGCACAGGCACGGCACAGCCCGACCACCAACGAGCCGTGCCGGCACAGCCTGGTTCACTGTTCCGTGATTGGGCCGACCCCTAGCCACGGACCGTAAAGAGCAGCGGCCCGGTAACAGCCCGGTATATTTAGCAGACCGCATTTCTCCTCCCCTCCCTGCACCGGCCCACCAAGCCGACCTCATATAAATCCGCTCCCGTAACCCGGCAACCGTCTGTCCGTCTCCTCAAGTCCTCCCCACGTCCGCCGCCCCGCCCCGCTCCTCACCCGCCCGTCGCGCTTCGGTCTCCGCCCCGCCGCCGCTCCTCCACATCCGCAGCCCCGCCTTCTTCCTCCCCGCCCGCCGTGCTCCATGGCTCCCCGCCCGCCGCCCCGCTCGTCGCCCGCCACACTCCGGTCTCCGCCCCGTCGCCGCCTCCGACCTCCGCCCCGCTTCGCCTCCGGCCTCTGTGCTGCTCGCCACGCCGCTGGCGCTGCCTCCGCTTTGCTTCGCCCCGCCGCCGCGCACCGCTCCCTCCTCCGCGATGGAGACGGGTGGCATGCCGCCGGGCTCGCGGGCCATTCGGGCCGGCACGGCATGGTGAACAGCGTTTCGTGCCGACCCCTAAGCCTGTGGGCTCATTCGTCACGGCCCGCCATGCCATGCCAGCCCGAATGACTACGGTGTCGGCCCTAAGCGGGCCCGGGCTGTGCCGTGTCGGGCCGCCCGAATGCCCAGATATACCTCCAATGTTAACCTTATACTTAACAATTTATCCAAGTATACGTGATCCAGGACGATGGTAAACTAAATTGAGGTTAAAACAGTTATTTTATTTGTAAGCTTCCACCGCGAACTGGGATTGCTTTCTTTCATGGAAAATGCCCCTTCTTTCAGTTAGCTGTCCATAACTACCATGTATATACTAGACTACGCGTGGTAATAGAATTGCCAATCGTAGTGCAAGCTTACAAAAATTTAACTATTGTTATATGAAAAGGTAAATCTATCTCATAGCTGGTACGTACTAATACTAATTCCCAATTCCTGCTGGCCAGTTCGTAATGAATGAGACCATAGATGAGGCTATTAAAGGGGAGTTGCATATTTTCAAATCAAATGAAAACAGAAAGATATTCAGACGAAACATCCCAGGCTGCTTCGCGCCACCGAGTCCGCCTATGCTGGCCCTGCCACGCTAAGTCGCTAACCCATCGGCAAATCTCACTACGCTCTGTTCCTGTGCTTGCCACCGGCCGTCTCCTCACCTCCGCCTGGCCGGCCTCCCTCCTCTCTGGGACAACCCCCCAGACCCCAGCTAAACCTTACCGGTGGCCTGAAGAGGAGTTAACATGAAAAAAAATTAAGAAAATATTCAACCCCCTTAACAACAATTATTGCCCATGGAGCATTGTTTTTCTTCAGAAAATAATTAAGGCCCATGGAGCATTTGACCAACTTACGCGTGCCCTGCCCGAGTTGAGGGCAAGCACTAGGCTAGCAGTATAGTCGTCGCCCTAGATTATTGCACATTGCATGCTGAGCACTCACCCAATTAGCTAGGCTGACAAATCAAAGATGCCGCCATCACTATACTATTCAAATGGTTCAACACAATAAACGAGCTTGGCAACATCCTGCGAGCTGCAGAAAACATGAGTGCCACCAGAGAAACTGCCAGCATGACAACAACTAAACGAATTGTTCAATCTGGAGCACTTATATATGCAAAACCCCTCTACATTTCTGAAGGAGAGGCCGTCGGTGTGTGAACTCAACAGAAAGAACTTCGTTCAAAGGCAACGCCCATACCGAGGTCTCTCGACATGGGGTGCTCGATGAGGACGTCTCTCCTCGCCGTCATCGTTGCGCTGGTGGCGGTGCTGGAGCTGGGTCTCGTCGGCGCCAACTTCCTGGACACATGTGACATCACATGGGAACCGCAGAACGCCAAGTTCGACGAGGGCGGCAACCACCTCACGCTCTCCCTCGTCAGCAACTCCTCAGGCTGCATGCTAAGGACCAAGAAGCAGTTCATCTTCGGCAGCGTCTCCACTCTGATCAAACTGGTCAAGGGCAACTCGGCCGGCACCGTCACAACCTACTACGTGAGTTCTTGATTCCAGTTCCTCTTGCACGCGCGTGCATTTCCCGTAGTGCCTCCTTTTGGTTACATATTTACATGATGATGAAATGGTGAACGAAATTACAGACGTCCTCCATAGGCGACAACCACGACGAGATCGACTTCGAGTTCCTGGGCAACGAGACCGGGCAGCCCTACACGTTCCACACCAACGTCTTCGCCGATGGTGTGGGCCAGAAGGAGATGCAGTTCCGGCCATGGTTCGACCCCACCGCCGACTTCCACAACTACACCATCTTCTGGAACCCCTGCATGATAGTGTACGCATAGTCTTGCTTGCTTGCTCTCTATGTGACTATGTCGTTCTTATTACCACCGTCCACCAACAACCATGCGATCGTGGAATATGTCAACTGTTTTGAAATGATGATGCAGGTGGTTCGTGGACAGCATCCCGATCCGCGTGTTCCGGAACCACGCCGCCGAGGGCGTGCCGTTCCCGACGCGGCGGCCCATGTACGCCTTCTCCAGCATCTGGGCGGCGGAGGACTGGGCCACGCAGGGAGGCCGCGTCAAGACGGACTGGAGCAAGGCGCCGTTCGTGGCCGAGTACCGCGGCATCGACCTCCGCATCTGCGAGTGCTCCTCCGCCGGCTGCTCCGACGCCTGCGCGGGCTCCGGCAACTGGTACGCCGCGCCGGAGCTGTGCAAGCTGACCGACAGCGAGCTGCACCAGATGCGCTCCGTGCAGCTGGGCTACACCATCTACGACTACTGCGCCGACCCCGAGAGGTACAATGGCACGGTGCCGCCGGAGTGCAGCATGCCGCAGTCCTGATCACATCGAACTGCTATAAGACATCGACGGGCCCATACAAATAGATGCGCGCGTGACATATATGCCCCAATTCTTTTCTCTTTTGAAATTTTGAGGAGCATTAACGGCATCGAATCTGCTGTTGGTGTGTATCACATTATTTTATTTGTTGTTGGTGTGTATCAATAGCTCAAACATTTTTTTATTCTGTTTTTTGAAGTTAATAATAACTCTTTTTTACGAATGAAGTTAATAATAACTGTTTATTTTCTTAGATATAACGGTCCAAAATATAGAGCTACATACTAAAAGACACGTACTTTAAGTTGTGAAACAGTACTAAAAATCGGTGGTCAAATACTAATTATTTTCTATCTTCTATATATATATATATATATATATATATATATATATATATACTAGTAAAGTGTTTGTGCGTTGCTATGTATTTTAATAAATAATTTAAAACACATACTATAAATAGTATTCTAAATATTATACTTTATTTTCTTAATTATTACACAGCAAAAGACAATTTATATGTTGTTCCTAATAATGAGATATTACGTAGTGTATCACAAATTCTCTCATAGTAGGTCTTTAATCTTTTCCACACTTTGACAATGTTCCATTAGAATTGTACTATCCAAATTGCGTAGAAGTTTCATAATTTTTTATTCTATACAACTATTGACTGATGATCCTAGATATTCATATGGTAGCCTATTAATCTCATATTTCATCCAAATTGTTGATAAGAGGAGGAGTGTGCTGACCGGCACACAGCCGTGCTGATCAACACATGTGCTTTCCACTTGTATTCTCTCATTCAACTGAACCATGTCCATGGATCTCGGTAGGACGAGTGAGTAGTCCTTGTATTATCCTCTGTGAGGAAGGAAACCTAGTCATGTAAACTCTCAACACTTCTGTATTTATTCGATGCGTTCAGTCTATGTGATGTGCTTATTTTATATGTGATTGTGCACGATCCCATATATGAACTTATTAGCATTGCTAGATGTTTAGTTGTGTTATGATAATCACATAGTGCTAGAAAATAGTGGAGAACGATCAGCTCTTGCCGTGACAAGGTCAGAGTGAATAAAACCATCATATCTTATAGAATACTAGATATATCAAATGAATCAATAGTACGAGTTGCATGCTAGTTACCTAAACCATACGAGGGAATCCTTTTATAATCTTGTTAAACCCTCTAGTCCTTTTGTTTTTAATTGTTTCTAGCTTTTCATAAACAAGTTTTTGATACTTCAAGTTAGTAGAATAAATAATAGTGAAAGTCCTGTTTGCTCTATGTGGATTCGATTCAGCTTTGGAATACTCTGAGAGAAAATAAGCTATAATTTTACGCCGTCCTATTACGGTATATAAATGGGTGCGTACATACGATCAACAACTATCATATCAAAGACAAGATTCATCTAGCCACATCTATAACATTTTTCTCTTGAACAACTTATAAATGAAATATGAGAGACGGGTGGCCATATGCCCCGTCTATGATTTGGATCCAAGATAATGGCACTCAGGGCCATAGGTTATACCCAGGCTATAGGCCTGATAGATGAGAAATTACGCTTGGAGCCACAAGTTATAGAGGAGGAGCTTAGATTAGTTATGAACAAGTAGTTGATCTCAATATTTAAGGAACCTGTTCTTAGTTTTATGGATCTTATCACTTTGCTTCTTTGTTGATATTGTTTTGGTAAATCTTGCTGATGAATGTAGGACATGTTCCTTTCTTTTGTTGGTCTTTAGAAAAAAAAAAGGCTTGACTTGAGCCATGTCTCAGATACTAGTATTTAAAGACAAGGGCTGATCACTTGACCCATGTCTAATATATCAAGTAGTCACATATAGACTTAAGTTAGGTCTAGCCTCTAATATGTGTTATAAGAAATGATGTATCCTCAATATCTAATGACCTCACATCATAGATGTGGTAGGGTAGATGGGCCCTCTCCCATCTCTGATGCTTAGCCCCGTTGTTTATGTAGTCCTATTAATAGTCATCCTCTGGGCGAATGCTATCACATTTCACAAATAGTTGATTTCTTATTAGTCTAATAATTTTTTGTATAGTTCTCATATTGTTTCATTATTTGTTTTTAGATATTTAGGCATAAAATCTACCATTCATTTTTGTATTGTCCATAACTTGTGTTAATAGTGTGTCAATGGTAGAAATACTCTTAGATTGAGAATAATGATAGATGAAAAAGGATAAAAGAAAAATGAATTGAATAATAAAGATTGCATACATGGTATTGATAGGAAAAAACAAATTTTTTAATAATTGAAACAGACAAATTAGACTTCTTTCTCCAAATAATTCAGTGCTCGTACTACCACGTGCTTCAACCCACCTTTGGTGCTCTTCACCACATCAACCCAAATATGTGGCCCATTGTTTGTGACAAAGCAAGAGGGCCTGGTGGGCCCTTTAAGTGGAGATATAAAAAAGCCCATGTAATGTAGGGTGTTGCTACAACCGGAGTATCGGATTGGTAAACTAGTAAAAATTCCCCATCCTCTTCTTCCCCTAATCCTTTTTTCTGATCTTCCATTGTTTTGACTTTCTGCTAGCCCCTGTCGCCATAGTGCGGAGAGAGAGGAGGAATCATAACCCATTTTCCCCACAAAGTTCTAATTTTTGAAGCGAAATGACACCATCACTAGATACTGGGTCCCAGGTTTTCCACTTCCTTCCAGCCGAGGTAGCGGAAATGGAGATATTTGCAGAAGAATTCAATGGTGTTGTTCCCTCATACTATATTTGTAAGAGTCTTGCTAAGAAGTTCTCGACTTACCGCAATCATATTGGCAAGGTCAAGGTCCAACCCAAACAGGTAAGTAGTTCTCGGTATGATTATTCTAGCAAATCTAGATCTACTATCCCATTAGGAACCAATTTCAATAAGACATGACTATGATTGTGGTTGGGTGTAGGTGAAGAACTGGTTTCGTAACCACCACTACTGCAATCGACAAGGAATCACTATAGGTGTGGGGGAGACTGACAACACGATTCCTGCTACAGGATCCATCCTTATGGATCTTTTGTTGTCTCAAACTACGCACAATGGCAACTCTCTAGGTGATGATTGTTATTATAGTTACTTGATGTTCTTTTTACTCAAGCTCATCACTGTGTTTCTTTCCTAACCTATTTGCTCGAACATTGTCCTTACGGGTCCGATTGAAGGACAGATCCTTTGTTCAAATGGATCCGAAACATTCTATTTGTGATCCTTTTCTTAATTGTTTCAATTAGCATACATGGACCATGGTCCAAATCTGATCGCTACCAAACTTTCTTTGCATCATGATATTTGTGTTGCTCCCTTTTCTTTATAACCGGTCACATCCAGTTTTAATTTGATCTTAATAATTGTATTATTTGTTTCATGGCTCTAAAGATATATGCAATCTAACTTTTTTCTACCAAAAAAGGAATGAGTGCTTTGGAGGAGTCCCTGTTTGAAGCTAAGTCTACTAAGGATGGTTCATGGTATCAATATATTTTGACTTCCTTTGTGTTGTAACCATTCTAATATCCATATATGCAGTACAAACCATTTTTATTGCCATGTATGCTCCTTTTAAATAAATAACAGATGGTCTAATTAGATCAGTAATTATTGGTTATTAACTTTACCATTCTTGTTGCTTACACTACTTTGTGGGTGCGTCCTATCAACTATAACATAATTGGGAGAGGGGGGGGGGGGGGTACAATTATGAAATGGAGCTAAGCTAATATTGGAAATGATACTTATATCCATCCTAGGCTCACAAACTTTAATTTAATTTGAACTAATAACAAGGACTATGTCTTAACCAATAGATGTTAATAAAGGTATGACAAGGAATGGTTAATGATTAGACATGCTTGTTTAAAGTTATCATAGTATGTCACACATTACTAAGTCGATGAGAAAAACCACACTAAAGAAATTTTTGGCTTCATTCACTACCATTGAAGGTATTTGGAATCCCTTATATTCTATTAGTGTGAAAAAAGGCTTTCCTATGGCACTGGTAGTGGGATATAAGGGATTGCAGAGATTTTCAGTGGTAGATACAAAGTATCAATTTCATATATACTTCTTTTACAATACAAGATCTAATTTCCACTATGTGCTCTAGAATTATTACATACTGAAAATGTAACATATCTGATTATATGTCACACTTTGATATTGCAGGTGTGATGTTGATGCATTCCTGAATCATCGGTTGTGGGAAACAAATGATCCGGTAAGGACTAAGGACGTAAATAAAATTTCCTCCATTCCATTGGTGATGCTAATGAACAAAAGGCATTTGTGTGAAGCGGCAAGCTAACACTTCAATGCTCTTATTTCACATTCCTATACACTATGAAAACATTTTTGTGGTGAATTGCTTATAATCACTTCATGTCAGGACCCCACTATATAAGCTATAACAGTACATTCTTATGAACTTCAAAATTGATGTTGTTAGGAGTGTCTGTATAAATCTATAAGACCGTAAGGATTCTAGGATAAGCTTTCAACATGACACATGAATAGGATAGTTAGTAGGGAGTTCTAACAAAATTGGTGACATCTCCTCCATTCAAGCAAAACTCTACCGACTAAAACCTCCCCTCCCCATTAGCTAGCACTATCCCACTGTAACCATCGATATCTTACCAAACACACCCTAAAAGTAGTTTTATCATTTTCATTCAAACTTTTATTTTATCATTTTTTCATTAAAGTTTCATAGTACTAAAAATCTAGCATTCAATTCATCTAAAAGTAGTTGTATTTTCTAGCTCTGGGATTACTGATGATAATCTGCTATATTTCGTGTAGCAACTTTTTCAATTTATTGTTAACAAAAAACTTAATATATATTACTAATATATGGACATGCCACCATTATTTTTGAATGATGTACACGTTTTTGCCCTTTTGTAATGTCAATTTTATATTGCTTTTACCACAAGAATATTTACTAATCTTTTGCCTTTTACTTTTTAATTCTGTTTCAGGAAGTACATGTTCGTTTCACTGAATCTGGAGTAGTGGAGGATGAATGGGTGAATCTTTATCAATGTGTGCGACAACGTTCTCTCCCATGTGCAGATACAGAATGTGTTGCTGTTATTTGTGGTGATCATGTTCTTTGCTTTAAGGTATTTTTTATCCCAAACATATATCAGATCATCTTATTATATGATGACGTGAAACTTGCGGCATACCTAAGCTGTAAATCATGGTGCTATATGTTCTTATGGATTTATTTTGAACTCCAGATTTATTAAAAAAATACTAGGTTGGTGGGGAAAATAACCCCACAATATTGTTGTTTAGACCTCTGGTCAAGAAAATCCATGAATCCGGTCTCATCCTCAAGGAGACCCACCCCCCGCCCCCCACCCCCGTGGTTCGGGCCTTACTCATGGTTTGGGCTCCACCCACCACAAGTTGGATTAGTAGAGTATATGACACAATGGCTGGATGTTTTCATTCCACAAATTTTGCACATCAGGATTTGAATCCTGGTGTGAGGCCTCACACTCGGAGGCTCTAGTCAACTGAGCTATTGTCAATTTGACTCTAGATTTATATGAGCTCTTGACCTCTATATTATATGGTATAGCATCTCCCCTGCCAAAAACCAAAAATATTTAAATGGAGAAGTTAGATTAATTCGCATAGGCTAGGGCTTCTGGCAGAAATTGTGAAATAAAGTAGAACAGATACACATATATTTTTTTTATCTTCTCCATCTATAACCTTTGGCTGATAAATATTTTTCAGGAAAGTGAAGAACAAGCTCTCCGTTTTGATGCTTGTGTGCTTGATGTTCAAAGGAATAGGCATGACATAAGAGGATGTCGGTGTAGATTCCATGTTCGCTATGAGCATGATAAAACTGAGGTAGTTCTTCCCCCTATGAACCATTATCCATGAACAGAATCTAATATAGTAGAAAAGCTTGTTCTAAAATTGGTTTATTGTTGCAATATAATGATCAATGTGAATTACTTCTGCATAGCTAACTGGTATTGTGGATGGACTCTCACTATCATATTGAAGTACTCCATGTGCAGATCGGGCTTGGCTTGTAGACTATGGTTTCATGTTCTTTTAAGCCTAAGACTAATCCCTTGATAAAGAAAAATATAATGTCTGGAGTATAAACTGCACTTAGGTTATTGATGATGTACATATTCATCATTTGGACACTTGAAATTTCTTGTGCATATATAAGACTTAAAAGCAAGAACTGGTGCTCAACCCAGTTGATGACAATGGTGCTTGCTGGCACCCACGGTCACCCGAGTTCGAGCCCAGCGCTACCCGGTGCTCATCCTCCCTTGTTCTTAATAAAGCTGTAGGTGGGAGCGAATTTGCGATCTGGGTTAAAAAAATCCCCTCGCCTCTCCCCGCACCAAAGCATTTGGTTAAAGCCTCGCCTCTGGAAGCAACGACGCCCATGGTGGCCCCGGCCCAGGTTCTTACAAGGCTGGTGGCCCCGATGTATGGGGGGGGAGGGGGGGTTCGAGGGTTTTCTTGATATGCGTGAGAGAATCTTCTCCTTAAATACAATGTCCGAGGGCCGTCATACCCCCTGCAGGTCAAGTTTTTTTAATAAAGCTGTAGTGCTCCTGTCCATGGTGTCCGGGCCAAGTATTTCATTTTTTTATAAAACTGAAAAGTGATTTAATTCCTGAATCAATGGTAGTGAAAGAGGCCTATGCATAATAGTTTATAACCAAAATAAAAGTTAGAGCACAATATAAAGTTTCAGGTCCTAAACTTGATCTGTCATATGACCAAATATGCTATATCTGTAAGTTGACGTGTCTAAAACCTGCATATTTTGTTCTATAGCTTGTACTTTATTGTTGCAATATCCTGACATTCACTTTGTTTGTTTAGGAAATTGTTGCACTGTGGAAGGTGCTTCGTCGACCAGAAACAAACTACAGGCTTCAAACTCCACATGCTACCATTTGAAAACAAAAAGGTTGTTTTTGTTTCTAAGAATAATAAAATGCTGTAATGTAACTGAGTCAATTTCTAGGATATTGTGTTATTTGTTTTCCAAATTTTAGTTCCATATATTCAAACCCTAAGGGATGTATCATGTGCTATTTAGTATCAGATTGTCTAGATTGGTATATGTTTGTCTTATAAATTATGAGATTCTATGTAATTAGTTCTATGGAATGTTGGATTGACTATTTAATGTCTTTTGCGGTGAGATGATAGTGGTATTATAAATTAAAGGTTGATATGCATCCCTTATAGAATTATGATTGGTCCTCTTAAATAATTTCTAGAAAATTTCAAAGCCCCTCATGCAAGGTAGACACATCGATTTATTATTGGTTAGCAATCAATATGTGGATAGGGCTGTCCCAACTCGTTCAGCCTTTCAAACATGACGAAGAAAATGATGCTGCATCCTAGTAGTCTGGTTTACTGGAGCCTGGATGTACAGTACAATAGAGGCCAAGGTCCAAGGGTGCAAGGACAACTAGTCGTGGAGCTATGGCGTGCACGACTCATTGATATTAACAGGATGAGTGACCAATGAAGCTTGTGAATTTTTCATCGATGTCATGCACTGCATGTGAGATGTTGCCGTCGGATGATTATTTATGTGAACGCTAGGGCGTCATAACACTGTACATTTCGCTCGTGTTTCTTGCTCTCCGAAACCTCTGTTCGTCTCCCACTCTCTATCTCTACAAGAACCTTCAGGTAGCAGCATATTTTCCTAACCCATACGGCATATCCTTCATGCGACCCACGCCCAGTAATGTCACTAGTAAGCTGACAGCTTCTTAATTTGTTTAGCCGTCACTCTTTACATTATCTAGCCATCCGTGCAGTCAAAGAGATACCTTATGTCGTGTGTGAGTGGCTCAGCAAAACATCGACTATTTTGTGTGTGGTTGTAGGAGCAATGTTGATCTGTAGATGATGTTCATTACTGTTATTTTCTATTAACACAAGTAATATTTTCATTTCTAAAAAAATTAAGACGAGTAGTACTTTGAACTAGGATAGGTATTTTTCTTGCCAAAGAGGCACTAACAAGTAACAACACTTCCTTACTAAAATTGAGCTAATTTTAGTACGAATTTTCATTGCTCTTTTGCTCGTTTCCATTTTAGGTCTTGTTTGGTATGTTGTGGAACGACTTTTTGATTTAATGGATGATTACCCATAAATCAGAAATTCCAAAGAGGCAGGTTAATTAAGAAAGAGTTATATGGAAAAACAATATTAGATGATTATTTAATTGAAGGTGCAAATGTCTAGTGAAGTTGGAAGAAGAAATAAAAAGTTTGCATGCGTGTGCATGGCTGCTGACTCCTTTCTTTTTCCCACTATAGAACCATTGAATTATTTACATAATTAAGTGTAACATATGAGTAATGCATGGCTGTTTGTTTCACCTTCGGTGTGCGCATGTCATCAAGAGTCTTTTGATCTTTGCTCTTCCACTCACGTGTACTCCTCTAGCACCTATAAAATAAGCGCAAGAGGCTCCATCCAAAAACACAACAACACATGTCTCTCTCACATACAACAGTAGCTGCTACAGTAATCATCCTCGTCCCGACATCTGCGTGCACAGGCGTTGGGAGAGCAGGCCTCCAGAACCTTGTCCCTCTCGTGTTCCTGCACCAGGATAGGAAGATGATATGGTTTTTGAGGAGCGATCATCACGACTGCTCACTGGTTCTGACATTTGTGTTCGTCTACGTTCGTCTATGTCCTCTTCATCAAGTGAACGTCTGCATCGACTACTTCTTGATGGCAAGCCCGAACGGTGATGGTATCCTCAATGTGATCCCTCTCATTGCACCGACTCAGTATGTTTTTCTCACATCTTGTCTCTTGGCTTTTCTGTTATTAATCAATAAATTAGGCACGGTGATGTATGTGGTTGTTTCTTTTAATTGCTACATAATTCTAGTCATGCTTATGCTTTATATTATCAATTTTTTTTATTAAACTTGATAGTTTATTGCCTCTAATTCCAACAACGATTCAGCACCTGTTGGACTCAAACTCAGACTTCACCAATTGAAGGACTTGGTACGTTGTGTCTTGTGTAGATCAGACTAGAATGACATCATTATTGGATAATACTAAATAGCGACTGACAGTGGGTCGGTAAGTTTGATTATTTTGAATTGTTGACGACTGACTCTTGGTCGGTAATTCTGAATATTTTAAATTGTTGGTAAAAAATAGTTGGTCGGTAATTCTGATTATTTGAATTGTTGATGACTGACAGTTGATTGGTAATGCTACTTCTATCGATCTACTATCGGTTAGTAAAGATTTCATATTCCTGATCTACGACCAGTCGCTAAAACACATTTTTGGTCGGTAAAACTTACCGGGATTCAGTCCACAAGGGTCCTAAAGAAACAGTTGTTTCCAAATCCGGACAAACTACATTGATGGGGCCACATTCCCTATCGAATTTGGGCTAACCGAGGTCGTAGTAGGGATAAGTGGCACAACTTGATAAATTCGATATGACAAAAAAAGTAGAGTCCAAAACTTACCAAAGTCAATAATCTTATACTATAATATTCCATAATATTGTACATTAGTTGAAACCATGATCAAAATATATTTAGCACTAACAAAATCCCCAATCAGTCTTGATATCTTGTCAAAAAAATAATAAAATATAATTAGAATATCTGAACGAGTATGTATGTTGGAGAATTTAGCATTTCCTCGCACATCAATAATGTAAAAGACAAGTTGATGATTCAGTTCTATTGGTTTCATATAATCAAAATCATTAGGATATAACTTTGCTAGGCTCATCAAACTCTCAACATTGAAGTCCTAAAACCCATTTCTTGGATTGAAAGCAATTGAAAACATAAAAAGCTGAGAAGTAGTCTCATTGACAAGTTCTTGTATTAGCCAATCAAGAATATCATTGAAGGTTGCAATTTCAAAATGATGCCTACACTACAAGGTTTCAGGTCTGTTGCAAGACCCTAAAAACGTTGCTATATGGGTATTTTCATTGCGATAATAAACTATCGCAACGATGTTGTGTCGTTGGGAGGCGTCGCAAGTAGTTGTGCTGCGATAGCACATTGCATCGATTTTTTGTATCATTGCGGTAGTTGTGGCTTGTTGCAACGACATGTGGTGTTGCGTATAGGTGATATGGCAACGACGGCTACGTTGTAGTAGGACGGATTCGCAACTACATGCATCGTCGCTATAATGGCTATTGCATCAACGTTGCCTAGTTGCAAATACGCAATATTGCAACGCTCGTGAGGTGTAGCGAATGCTGCAATTGCCACGCAGGTGCTCGCCGCGATATGTGACCCAAATTGCAACAACCTCCTCCGTGTTGCTATACGTTGAGCTGCAATCGCAACACCGGTCGTGTCATTGCTATAGGCTCACCTGCAATCGCGACAAAAGGACGCATCGTTGCTATACACCCAAACAGAATTGCTATGCCTGTCGTGCCGTTGCTATACGCTCAACTGCAATCGCGACGCAAGAATACTATGGTTTAACAAAATACTTTGGTTTTGGGAGGTAGGGAGGTGTTTGGATGTGACAAGTTTTGTAGTTTTAGAAACCATGGTATTGCTAAAAGTGCAGGTATTTTGGAGTTTTAAAAACTCTACTCCCCACCTCTTTTTTCTAAACCAAACAGGGCCTAGCGTAACTTTCAACCTGCTTTAGTTTTTGTGTTACAATGTTACCGGCTTGGCTTGAATGATGATACGTGCCATTTTCTAGGGTTAGCCGGTGGCATTCGCTGTCTCTTGCTCTATCGGACAGTATTGTCGAATTGGTGGACGGGATTGCAGCCATCAGGCTGATGACTGTTGGAAAGGAAGAACACAAACAGGTGATGAAGCAGCATGGCTTCATACCTGGTGTCCCTATGCTATTGACGTCGGCATCCACTCCAGAAGGCCAAATAGAAGAGCCTGATGTTCTTTTTGGATCCTTTGGGCTGCATATTATCGGGCAAGGGACGACGATGACCTCATCGTCACAATCAGTTCTTGAGGTGCTGAAGGGACGTAGTTGGTTGGCTACGAAGGATGACTCGCTTGTCACTATTGATCAGGAGTTCTCCCTGAGCCTGGTCAACTCAATCACTGGCAAGAGTATCCCACTGCCACTGTTGTCGTCAAACAACGATAGAAATGAAGAGTTGTTGTCTAATTTCATGAAGAATGATGACGTTAGTGGTCGTGGACCTCTGTTCATCGAGCGCGCAGTCCTCTGTAAGACATCCAGGCAAGATGGTGGTCCCTTTGTGATCCTTTTGTTATCTTCAGGAAACATCATGTACCATGAGAAGACTGATGGCATGTGGATGACACTACCAAATATAGACCGATTTGCAACAAGATTTGTGGATGTTGCTTACTGGGAAGAGCGGTACGTGGTGGCAATCGGTCAATATGGTTCGATGAAGTTTTGGGACCTGTCTATGAAGCCCATTATTACTGAATCTCCTAAATGGATCCGGGGTCCCCCTTATGCTCGTATAGTACTATTAGTAATTTCAGTTTTTGTTCTTGTATTCTTTGGGTCAATGTATGTCTCACTCATTTCCAACTTGGCAATTGTGAATGCCTTTTGTAAAGCCTGGTCATGAGCTACAAAACATTCAAGAATTCTCTGTAGTTTCCTCTATTGTAGGATGTCTTTGACTCATCATGGCACTCAAAAGGCAATCCTTGCTTCAACAGATATCTGCATGAATCAATTGCACCATGCAATTGGATAAAATATGCATTTTTAGAAGTTTCACTTTGTTTGTGAAGAGAAACGTCAATGTGTTGTTCCCATTGCAACAAATCATCACAAATTTTTAATGCTATATTATGTGGGCTGCTAATATCACCTACATGATCTTTCAATCGGTCCTTATTATTCCAACAATTCCAACCATCTATGACAAATGACTTGTATCCGGCCTTCTTCCTAGTAGGGTCTCCCATCAAGAAACAAGTAAAACAATAAGCTCTATAAGTGGACTCGCTATACTCAAGCCAACTCTAAAATTCATCAAACTATTCAGGATTAAACCTTCTATTTCTCTCTCCAATCCACGTCCATGGAAAATTAAGAGTGCGAGGTTGACAAGGTCCATTTTCCAAGTACCTTCTTCTTATCACATCTCTGAGATTAGGATGGTACACTCTTATTTCTTTCCTTCTCCCTGGATCAAATTGGATTTCCTCCTCCCAATTGATATCTTCTAGAGCTGAAATTCTAGCACTGCTCACCCTTTGTTGCTGATGAGAATTATCAACATTGTTAGGAGCTTCTAGTGCTTTCCTTTCCAACCATCCTTCCATTAAATTTCTTCACATGATTTACAGTTTATAAAAGAAGCTCCAATTGCAAACCCTAACCCTACAATTTGATGTAGCAGTGTGGAATCGGTAAGCAGTAAGCAAAATCAAAACTGGATTGCTTCAAAAAATATACTCTAAGAAACAAAAATCAGGAAGAAATTAGTTGTGTACCATCTAATTTATCCACCATGGTGTTGCATCAGGGAAAATGAAGAATGCAAAGCCGATGGGGAAGGATTGAAGGTATGGTAAAGGATTTTGGCAAGAAGGCACGCCGCTGCAGTCGCAACCACCAACAAGCAGAGTGCTCCCTGGATCTAACCTCGATGGTGAATTGGTGATTTTTGGTGACCTAAGCTTCGCGGCGCCGCGTCTTGTTTCCCTCATGAACGAAACAGAGCAGACAATACCCCTCTGGCTCGACGGACGCATGCGCATTTTCTGTGTGGCATCTCGGCCGTCTGGTGGCCTTATGGGCCTAGCTAGGCTAATAAGGCCAAGCCTGGGCTGCAATTTTGGTTGTTGGCACCAGATGTTGCACTAGCCGACTGGGCATGGCTGCCTGTGTGGTGCACATGTTTGGGTTTAGGTGATGCACAAGTGGTGAATAATTGACGCTAATCATTGAGTTTTACTTTTTACCGTGGTACCGATGCACTCGGGACTACCAATGTAGCTTCGCCTGAGGTAGGGAATATGGATGAATGCAAACCCATGTTTTTCCAAACAAAATTAAACCTCTTTTTTCATCCTTCATTAGATTTTTTTTCCCATCGTATCTGATTTGGAGATACCAAATCAGAGAATGGGTATTCTTTAAAAATGATTAAGGTGTGACCACAATATCCTTCATCTATGCCCCACACACGGCTCTCCGTACCAGATTTGGACACAACTGCCGCCTTGTTGCTGAGCTCGACATCATGTAGCTGCTGGGCTTGGTGGAGGCTAACGCTCCTGTGGCCGGCGTCTGTTAAGCCCAGCGATCCCGACTCCTGTGGTTGGCGTCCATCCAAACCATCAATGATGCACACTTTTCATGACAAGGTCCATCTGGTCTAGCACGCCACCTCACTCCTGGGCTTGACCATAGCGCTCATCATGGTTGGCGTTCGTTTCCATGGTCCATATTTTGTTCAGAAAGGAGTAATGACAATAATAAGAGATTTTACATGCGTGAGACTAATGGCCAAGGCATGGTTTCCTAGTTTTGAATTACTTACGATTCTGTAAGACGTCGAGCACCACTAGGCCTTTTGCTCCTGCGGTCATCCAGTTCCGCGCTTCGTCTTGGATGCTTGAGATGAGGTGTGCTTTTGCCTAAAAATTCTGTTATTACATTCGTTCCAAATCATCCATATGGTGAGCATTGTTACTGATGCAATCCCTTTGGAGAGCAAGGTGGATGGTGCACTGCTTACTTTGTCTATGTACCACTCTTTGATTGAAGTTGAGCTTGTTATTTCCCTTGTTTCCGGTTTGAGGGACTGCTAGTTTGCCCATGCGCCTTTTGATGACCATAGTTGTTTGGAGCATGTGCATTCGAAGAATAGGTGTTTTGTTGTTTCCAAATTTCTATCGTAAATAGGGTAGAAATTCTCACTTGGCCAGCCTTGATGTTGTAGGCGGTCAACAGTCCAAATATGGTGCTGCAGCATGAGCCATATGAATACCTTCACCCGTGGTGGTGCCTAGTTTTGCCATATCGTTTTGGGTGAGTTGCAGATTGTGCTTCCATGGAATTTGAGCTGGTATGCAGATTTTGCAGTATATTCTCCAGATGATGTTTGTGTCTAGGTGATGGTATCATTCGCTATGTCTAGTAGATTAAGTTCTGCTGCCTCAATAACCTCCGAGAGCTTGAAATAGTCATTAAGGATGGCATGGTTTAGGTTGTAGGCAATGTCACGGATCCATTTGTCATCTGTGATTGCGTTGAGCACTATCCTCTTTTTGCAACGGTTGTGCTTGTACAATTCTGGGAAGATTGTTGCCGGCGATGTTCCTTGCAGCCAGCTCGATGCCCAGAAGATCGCCTTTTGTCCAATATGTACTATGACTCTGGTTGCCGCTATAAATAGGACGGTGTCGGTTGCATCCACCGGTGATTCTGTGCCGATCCAAGGTCGGCTTGGCTGTGTCCAAGTGTACCATAGCCATCTTAGTCTCAAGGCATGGCCGAATTTCAACAAATTATGCATACCTAAGAGCATATCCAAAAGCTCCCCAAAAATAGATCCTGACAGAGTGTTTTTAGTAGTAGCCTAAAAATTATTAAAGATAATTTTTTTTGTTTTTTTAAATAGTTCTCACTAAAAATAGACCAAGAAAACTTTTAATTGGGCTACCTCAGCATCTAGGGCCACAACGATATTAATTTTCATAGAAATACAAGAATTGAGGCCTCCAACTTTCTCCTTGTTTTTAGCTATAAATAAGATGAATTTAGGAGGAGAATAAATATATGAGTTGTTTTAGAGAGCTGTTGGAGATCATTTTTTAGATTAAACCCTATTAATTTGTTTTAGGAAGAGTTTATGGGGCACTTTTAGAGATGCTCTAAGCCTTCATATTTGATCGGTCACGTTACCTTGACCCAGGACTCCTTGCATTTGCCACCATGTAGTTTGCTGGTTCTTGCCCAGAGGAAACGCTGACAGATTTTGTCCATGTCTTGTCGAATTGTTTTGGTGTCTTGAGTATTGTTAGCAAATATGTTGGCAAGGATGATAGAACGGATCGCACTAGTTCTTTTCATCCAGTTATGTTCAGCATGTTTCCCTACCACCCCGCTAGCTTTGCACGTGCTCTGTCATGAATTGGCTGTAGATGTACTAGTCGTAATCTTCCTGTGGTGAGTGGCAAACTAAGGTAGGTTAGCGGGAAATTTGCACGTTGCCCTTCAAATGGTTGTAGTATGTCATCCAAGTCGAGGTCTTGGCATCCGATTCTTGAGACCGACCTCTTTTGTATTTGATTTGCAATCCAATAGCTTGTCCAAATTTATTCACAATTTGCATGAGTGTCCAAACCTCCTCCCTGTTCGGGTTTAGGAATACTGCCGCATCATCAGCATAGAGGGATGCACGTATTTTTGGTTGTCACCTGCATAGTGGAGTGAGAGTGCCATCCTCTGTAATAACAAGTTGCAGCAGTCGTTGTAGGGTGTCGATCGCCAGGATGAAGATTTATGGTGAAAGCGGATCACCTTGCCGCAGTCCACGCTTGTGTTGTACTATTGGGTCTGGCACGCCATTAAGTAGGATGGATGATGCGAAGGAGGAAACTATTAGGGACATCCAGCTTCTCCACCGTTCGTTGAAGCCCCAATAGCTGAGCAACTCGAAGATGTATTCCCAATAGACTGTGTCAAAAGATTTTGATATGTCTAACTTGAAGAGTAGTGTTGAGGTTTTGGTTCGGTGGTAGGCCCTCTCTAGGTTTCTCACTTAGAGAAAGTTGTCTTGTATGCATCTACATTTGATGAACGCGCTTTGCGAGGTGGAAATTAGTGAGTCAATTTGCTTTGATAGTCGCAATGCTAGTATCTTGGCTATCATCTTCACAAACGATTGGATTAGACTGATGGGCCGGAAATCCTTCGTTGAAGTCGCCACTTCGGTTTTTTATATGAGAACAATTGAAGCGGTGTTCATTTTTCTAGAGGCCCTGTGTGTAAGTTGTGGATACAGTTGATTGCTGTGACTAAATCTTGTTTCATTATTGACCTGCACACTCTGTAGAAATCTCCAGTGAATCCATTGGGCCCGGGAGCCTTGTCTTTTGGTTGATCTTGGATTGCTGCCAGGATTTCGCCTTCTATGAAAGCACCTTCCAGCATTGTATTGTCCACTTGGCTGAGTTGCAGCTCGTTTCACCTGAAGGTATATTGTCTGTTTTGTTTTGAGCCATTTGTGCCCATGAATTGAGGAATTTGAGGTGTTGAGGATTTACGAATGTACAAGAACTGCGAAACGAGCAGTGCTCAATTGGCAAGGCTTCCACCGTGAGCGTTGCCCGCTCGGGTTCGACCCGCAAGGTGCGCACCACGGGAGCAGGCCGAAGCCTTTACGGCTCCTCGCGTCTGCTCCCTCCATACGGCGCTGATGGGCCCCTCGAATGGCCCACCGCATGAAAAAAAAAAGTACAAGAACTAGCCAAGCACCTAAGACGGAATCAACAAATGGCTCACGGAATGGCTGGATCGAATATCAGAGTTGTGTTTGCGCGGCTGCTAGAGCTTGAATTAGATGGCTGGCGCTGGAGCTCCAATGGACGGTGCAGCTCGGGGAAAATGTGGTAGAGCTCAACACTGCGCAGAAGTATAGATTGAGGAAGGGATGGCCCATGTGAAGCCCATGGCAACGCAGGCCAATCGAGCAAGGAGGAACGGCGGTGCTACTCAGCAGTGTCATCTCGGTACAAGAGGTCCTGTAGGTGCGGGAACGAACGGAAGAGAACGTGAATTATTGATTTTAGCTGAAAAATGGATGCACCTAAACTATTGATTTTATGAATGAGACAGGTTGAGTGGCCGAGCGTGTGAATCTTCAATCGACGGTATACATGTGACCGAGATGTCGCCGTCGGATTATCGACCCATCCACGTGACGTTGTGCATTTCCCTCTCTTCTCTTTTGATCCTTTTTCTGGTCCCTTCGTTCTTTTTTCTCCCACTCTATCTGGCTGTTGCTCATCTCTCTCTCTCTATCTACCAGAACATTCAGGTAGTAGAGAGGATATTACCCGTGCCCACACGGCAGATCGTCTATCTCCATCCATCGTCCTGTGATGTCACTAACTAAGCTGACAGCTTCTTTGGTTTATATTTAACCATTAATTGTTTGCAGTATTTAGTACAGCCGTCCGTGCCGAGACCTTTCGTTGTTTGTTTGGGTGGCTCAACAAAAAATCGATTATTTTGTTTTGTGGTTGACGATAAGACTTTGAACTAGGATGGGTAATTTTCTTGCAGAGGATCGGAGCTACTAACACTGAGTACCTTGAACAGAGCTAATTTCAGTATGAATCTTTCATGCCCCTTTGGATGCTTTCGTTGTATAGTTGCTAATGGGGATGAATGCGCAAACCCATGTTTTCCAAAACAAAATCAGAGGTTACCAGAATTTCAGTCCATGGACGAGGTTGAGGGATGCCAATTTAGAGTTGCTCCATGTGCCCAGTTAAGCTAGTCAACGGCTTTCTAAATTGTCAACTGCCATATGGATAGCTTGCAGTGGTCAGAAAAAGTGACTATAAATTACAAACAGAAACCTCTCATTTCCGAGTGATCATCACGCATTTCAAGCAAATTTGATTCTTTAGAAAACGTTTGCCCAGATTCCTAAGAACTTCATCATAATTTGTGATTCTTCTTTAAGCTTTTGTGGCGCATAATCCATGATTTTTCTTTAAGAAACAATTAGAAACTATCCATGATTTTCTTTAAGAAACAATTAGAAACTATCTCCCAGACTATAGGATCAAGAAACAAAATAAAGATTTCAAATAAACAAATAAATAAAACCAATATTCTTTATAGCCGTGCACTGAGTGATAATGCCTGTGCATTGTATATTATCATGTTGCACAGAGATCAGAGAAGAAGAATATTTCTGAGAACATGCCAGCCTATCACCATGCCCGGACGATCCGATCAAATTATACACATCACTACATGCAATTCTACACATCACGATCTATAGCTGTATTAGTTTTCCTATTGCGAAGTAAGGACTATCCATCAGAGGATAACATGCTAGCTGCCGTTGTTCAGTCATGAGTCGCGTATACACATGTCCAAACGATTTTATTTTAGATCCATCGCCTGGTCCCTAATTGAATGAATTGCTAGGCTGTAATTCATGGACCAGTAGTACTCCATCAGCTAGCAGCTCGCCAGAAAGATTCCATCCTATCTGCTGCACACACATGTTGCTGTCTGCCATTGCAATGCGTCGTCATCATGCCGATCTTCTAGCCTGATGCATAATTCGCTTCTGCACAAATTTGGGGCGATTTCAGCCCGCAGATATTTCTGCACATGCCTCTGCTTTCAGTGAATCTCGGATCATGCTTGTTTTATCCATGTTTAATAAAGTTTCTGAGTTTTATTATGATGTTTCCTTTTGTTGGAAACTTGGAATTGATGGTTATTGCATGTTGAAACCTTTGGCTGCATTTTTGCTGTCCGTGTTAGTGTTCTGTTTCCATTGGCAGACACCTAAATTCAACCTATTCATGTAGCTCCAGCAGATTTGTATCCAAATTATGTAAATTCGAAAGCACTTGTAACAAATGTTTGGATGTATAATGTGACGTATGTACGACATTGCTCATCTCACTGGTAGCTTAGCCTCGTCTCTCAAAATTCCATAAAAGCATTGTTCAGACACATTTTAGAAGGAAACGTTGATATATTTGCTTCATATGTAAAAGAAACTTTTTCGAAATACTTTGTCTTTAGGCGAAGTCAGGTAACTGGAATTATGCCACTGCTGGCAGTAATGGCACCCCCTTTTGTTGTGTGTAATCATAGTTTCGCTCAATTCATCATATATGCAGCCTCGTGCCCTTCTGACATAACAATATAACTTGCTTTAACCATCAGAAGAGATTACAAACTTGAGATGCGAGACCTTCCTCGTCATGGGATCCAGTGAGAATCATGCATGGTATATGCTGCCAGCACGATTTTGCATCCAAAGAATGATTAAGCTGCCAACTCTGAACATTAATAATTGTATAGACCATTGTATCCTGCGCTTACTTCATCAAACTGCACCACTGGCTTGAAAGCTAAAAATGGAGGAAACACACTACATTTATCCAGTCAAACAGTTGCGAAGGCTAACTCCACCGAGTGACTTATATGCTCACTCAAATCTAAAATGGGTCTTAAAAGGTAAAAGACTGCCTCCAACAGAGTACTCAAACACAAATCTATTTTTTAAAAATCATCTGGACCGCAACCCACATATAGAGCGTTTGCTCTCACGATCCAAACCAGCTGCTCTGTCTCCCCCGCCGCATCTCCGCCTCCCGCGCCGGCCGAGCTCTGAGCTGCCGCCTCCCCCGCCGCATCCCGGCCTCACCCGTCGGCCGAGCTCCGAGTTGCTCCGCCTCTTCCGTAGCATCCCCGCCTCACCCCCCAACCGACCTCCGAGTTGCCGCCTCCCCCACCACATCAGGATCTAAAAGCGGAAGAACATTTTATGGAGTACCAAGGATATGTTGTAACTATGTACCAATCTGTCAGCCATAAAAGTTTTAGAATACTCGATCTCTAGATTATTTTTCTTGATGTTAAGACAAGACAGTTAGTTCATGTTAACAATAATTATCCTATTTGAACGTAGAATAGAAAACAATTCAGGGGTAGTATTAATGTTCAATGTTTTATAAAATTGTTCTAGGACGTCAAATGGAAAAGTGAACAAGTTGGGCCGTACCGAACGGATAGGAATGTCAGTAACTTGAACCACGCAGATGACATCCCCAGAACATATCTTTAATTCATCCTCAAACCGAAGATTTCGTCTTTGCAAGTCCCACCCATAAATGCAGGGGTCCATCATCCATTCCGTCCATCTTGGCTCCATCTGTGATACAAACCTTTCTCTTTCTTTCTTGCAGTGCTTCGGATAACGTTTTCTTTCATCGCAGATAATGACTCGGTGCTAAGACATCAACCATTAATCAACTTAATCCAAATGGCAGCTAACTAGTTCTTCGCCATCTCTTCTTTTTTTATCAGCTACAGGGACGATGAGGCTGCGACTCCCGCACGCCACGAGGGCGCCTGGCTGGTTGGTCGGCCTCGCCGGGCCCCGCGAATGATTGATGCCTGTGAGCTTTCGGCGGCGGAGATGGACGGGGACTCTCACTGTGTGTGTTTCGAGCTCTCGAGAGGCTTCGGCGCCGGCTGCCACAGCTGGCGTACCGGCATTGGATAAGGACCGGGCATGTGAAGCCGCCGGAGACGCCACGTCGTCCACGAATGGGCTCTGTGATCTGTGGTGGTTGTTAACGGGTTTGGATCCGCCGTCGAATTTGAAATTAGCGCCGCTCGTCTCTCGTGCAGATGAATAATCTTTGTTGACACAACACTATGAATGAAGAGAAATGGATGTAAATCGACGAACGGTGAAACGTCAACTTTGAACCGTTGTAAGTCGTCTTCTTGTTCCTTTTTTTTTTTTTTTTTTTTTTTTGCAAATATGTCTGAGCATGTTTCGTTAAGACGAAATCGAAATTTGTTCTACATGGTAAATTATGAATGAAGCTCGCTCCATAAACATACAACTGTGTGACTGATATATAATGCAAAATGTTTCCTATTTCAATTGAGCACCATGTTAAGAATGGCCTTCTGCTATCAAATAGTAAAAGCCACACCACATATACCGGATCAAAACCACTAATATGAGTTAACCTCTGTCCTATTTTATTCCTGGCATTTATTTCCTTAAATATCTGGAGAGGGCCCTCAGTTATGCAAGGTGAGCCACAGGCAGCTCCCCTATAAGAACGGCCCACTCGTCCAGTCCCTGATCCGCGTTTTCAGTGAGTGACTTCCACTATTACACCTCCCCATCTCAGTCACTCACCCAGCTCCTCGTCCCCTCTCTCATCATACAGCCACCATGTCGGGCAACATCGCCTTCGGCCGGTTCGACGACTCGTTCAGCGCGGCCTCGCTCAAGGCCTATGTCGCTGAGTTCATCTCCACCCTCATCTTCGTCTTCGCCGGCGTCGGCTCGGCCATCGCTTACAGTAAGTCACTTACTGGGGTGTTAATAAACGAACATGATGTGCTTGCATAGTAATTCCTCCGTTTCAAAGTTAATTTTTTTTGAATTATCTTTGATCATTCGTCTTATTTAAAAAATTTTGAAAATTATTATATACTTTTTATTATTAGTTTTATTACTAGATAAACTTAAAATATAATTAATAATTTTATATATTTAAAATAATTTTTTAAATAAGACGGAAAAAAATCAATGATAATAATAATTTTGAAACAGATGAAATAATTAACAAGAAGGCTGGATAATAATATGAATGATTGCAGCCAAGTTGACCGGCGGCGCCCCTCTTGATGCGTCCGGCCTAATCGCCGTGGCGGTGTGCCACGGGTTCGGCCTCTTCGTCGCGGTGGCCATCGGCGCCAACATCTCCGGCGGGCACGTGAACCCGGCCGTGACCTTCGGCCTGGCCCTGGGCGGCCAGATCACCATCCTCACGGGCCTCTTCTACTGGGTGGCCCAGCTCCTGGGCGCCATCGTCGGCGCCGTCCTCGTGCAGTACTGCACCGGCGTGGCCACACCGACCCACGGGCTCTCCGGCGTGGGCGCGCTCGAGGGCGTGGTCATGGAGATCATCGTCACCTTCGGCCTCGTCTACACCGTGTACGCCACCGCCGCCGACCCGAAGAAGGGATCGCTCGGAACCATCGCGCCCATCGCCATCGGCTTCATCGTGGGCGCCAACATCCTCGTGGCCGGCCCGTTCTCCGGCGGGTCCATGAACCCGGCCCGCTCCTTCGGCCCGGCCGTGGCCAGCGGCGACTTCACCAACATCTGGATCTACTGGGTCGGCCCGCTCATCGGCGGCGGGCTCGCCGGACTCGTCTACCGCTACATCTACATGTGCGGCGACCACGCGCCCGTCGCCAGCAGCGACTTCTAAGAAATTATGTGTAGAAGCCCAAGTGAAGAATCCAAGGACGCCTCTCTCGCTCGTTGTTTTGATTGGTTCCTCCTCGTGAATTCGTGATGTTGGTTGGCAGAAGCATAAAGCGCGCGCCGGTCAGGCAGGCTGCGGACGAATGTTGTTTGGTTCAGATAAAATTTGGCCCCGGAGGCTGTGTGCACTATTTGGATGATCCATGTTTATCTTTGAGTTTCTTCCTTTTGTAATGTAGTGATGAGATGTGAAGTTGGTGGGGTTTAAGAACCAGTGCTATTCTGTTCATTTCGTTCATCGCATGGTAAATACGATTTGCCTGCACATAAAGTGGCCATAGCCACATTCAGTAGCAATGGTGCTTATTTTGGCTTCGTTGGTAAGCCACCTTTTTCGCAATTACTCACTAAATGTGATTTAAGAAACGGTTTGCTTGAGCTGTGATGTTAGGGTGTGTGGTCTTAGGCCATGATAAGGTTGGTAGGAAGAGGAGAACAGAGAACGATGCTGCTTGGCAGGCGCGTGGCTGTGCGCCACCCATTGTGAGTCACTAGGGGACATTCAGACAGTGTGTTTTATAAGAACAGTTTTCCTTTGTCGATTCTTTCAACTAACTGACAAAAACCTTGTCTCTTTAGTTCAGTGAGAGAGACATATGGGTAATGATTGATCCCTAAGATGCTTTGGACCAACAACCACTAAAGGGAGAAGGAGAGGGCAACATCAGATCAGCTCAGCACAGCAGGACAGTATTGGGCCGATGCAATGAAAAGTACTGGAACGAAGATTAGCCCAATAGAAGCTATGGTTTTCCATTTCTTGCATGTTTGGTTTCTGTCCGAAGGTGTTTGTATGACCAATAATTATGTTGAATTGTTGAGTAACAAAAGGGTGGTGTGTTTTGCATAAAAAAAAAAAGAATTCTTGACAAGTCGAGTATTTCGTAGTATCGTTTCGTGAACGTTACTTTAATTTTTTTGATATTCAGTTATATTGTTTCTGAGCTTTATTGCATATGTATGTGAATTTAAAATTGTCCTCTCGAGAAGTCTGTTACGACAAACTTGAAGTAGTGTTTTTTTCGCAGGCAGAACATTCATGTAAGTACTAGGTCGGTCCATGAACACGGATAAAAATGGACCTGCAAAACATGTTTGAACTGAATGTGATTAATTTGTCTTGTCAAAACCCAGATTTCCGATGTAATGCATGGAACGCTTCCCTGAAGTCATCGTGCCGGATCTCAGACGATTCTGAGCAAGACTCCACTTTATTCAACGAGCACACATGCCCCAGGTACGTAACATTCCTTGGGCCTTATTAATGCGTGGTGGTCTCCGAAAGTGCCGCGAGTCCACACATGCCATCACGCGTCGCAAGTTCCTCCGGGCCATGCAACTCCCTGGGCCAGTTGGTGTGCGGAACGTGCGATGATCGGGGACATGGCTGGCGCCGTATAGCTAGGTAGGGAAGAGACACGCGCATGTCGTCGGCGTCCAACAAGCCACCCGTCAACAACCACCGTCGGACGTCGAGCGGCGGGCGCCAATAAGCCAGCAGCATCCCCAACAATACCAACAACGACGACGACTTGGAGGACGCCGCCGCCATGTCGAGCGACTACCTCAACTACACGGTCCTCATGCCGCCCACCCCCGACAACCAGCCCTCCGCAACCGGCGGCGCTCCATCATCCGGCGTCTCTGGTGGTGCCTCCAGGTCAGACCTTCCGCCGTACGGCTCGAACAAGGTCGTGAACCGGCGCGGCGGCGGCGCTGACGACGGCGGCGCGGCGAAGATGGACCGTCGGCTGTCGACGGCGCGCGTGCCGTCGCCGTCGTCCAAGTCTCTGCTGGTGCGCAGCCAGACGGGCGACTTCGACCACAACCGGTGGCTGTTCGAGACCAAGGGCACCTACGGCATCGGCAACGCCTACTGGCCGCAGGACGCCGCCACCGCGTACGCCGCTGACCACGACGACCCGCCGGGTCCCGTCAAGATGGAGGACCTCGTCGACAAGCCGTGGAAGCCGCTCAGCCGCAAGGTGGCCATCCCGCCGGGCATCCTCAGCCCCTACAGGCTTCTTGTGCTTGTGCGTTTCGTGTCGCTGTTCCTGTTCCTGATCTGGCGCGCGACGAACCCCAACATGGACGCGCTGTGGCTGTGGGGCATCTCCATCGTGTGCGAGTTCTGGTTCGCCTTCTCCTGGATCCTGGACCAGATGCCCAAACTCAACCCGATCAACCGCGCCGCCGACCTGGCCGCGCTCCGGGAGAAGTTCGAGTCGTCCTCCCCGTCCAACCCGACGGGCCGGTCCGACCTGCCCGGGCTGGACGTCTTCATCTCCACCGCCGACCCCTACAAGGAGCCGCCCCTGGTGACGGCCAACGTGCTCCTCTCCATCCTCGCCACCGAGTACCCCGTCGAGAAGCTCTTCGTCTACATCTCCGACGACGGCGGCGCGCTGCTCACCTTCGAGGCCATGGCGGAGGCCTGCGCGTTCGCCAAGGTGTGGGTGCCGTTCTGCCGGAAGCACGGCGTCGAGCCGCGGAACCCCGACGCGTACTTCGCGCAGAAGGGGGATCCCACCAAGGGCAAGAAGCGGTCGGATTTCGTCAAGGATCGGAGGTGGATCAAGCGCGAGTACGACGAGTTTAAGGTCCGGATTAACGGGCTCCCCGACCTCATCAAACGCCGCACCAACGCCATCAACAAGCGGGAGCGCAAGGCCGCGAGGGAGAAGAAGCAGAGTGATGCTCCGGCGGTTGTCAAGGCCACGTGGATGGCCGACGGGACTCACTGGCCCGGCACCTGGCTCGACTCGGCTCCCGACCACGCCAAGGGCGACCACGCCAGCATCGTGCAGGTCCTTCATTTCTACTAGATGCTAGATAGATGCTCAGCATATATAAGCTCATCATGCTCAGACCAAAAAAAAAAAAAAGCAGGTGATGATCAAGAACCCTCACTACGACGTTGTTTACGGCGACCCCGGCGAGCACCCGTACCTGGACTTCACCGACGTGGACATCCGCATCCCGATGTTCGCGTACCTCTCCCGCGAGAAGCGTCCCGGGTACGACCACAACAAGAAGGCCGGCGCCATGAACGCGATGGTCCGCGCCTCCGCCATCCTGTCCAACGGCGCCTTCATGCTCAACTTCGACTGCGACCACTACATCTACAACTGCCAGGCCATCCGGGAGGCCATGTGCTACATGCTGGACCGCGGCGGCGACCGCATCTGCTACATCCAGTTCCCGCAGCGGTTCGAGGGCATCGACCCCTCCGACCGCTACGCCAACCACAACACCGTCTTCTTCGACGGCAACATGCGCGCGCTCGACGGCCTGCAGGGTCCCATGTACGTCGGCACGGGCTGCCTCTTCCGCCGCTACGCCGTGTACGGGTTCGACCCGCCCCGCGCGGCCGAGTACCACGGCATCTACGGCCAGACCAAACTGCCCGTCACCAACCCGGCGGAGCCCGACGAGCAGGACAGGGATAACGTCCGCCGGTTCGGAAAGTCCAAGCTGTTCGTGGACTCCATCGCCGTGGCCGAGTACCAGGGCCGCCCGCTGCAGGACCACCCGTCGGTGCTCAACGGCCGGCCACCGGGAGCGCTGCTGGCCCCGCGCCCGCCGCTGGACGCGGCCACCGTGGCGGAATCCGTGGCGGTGATCTCGTGCTGGTACGAGGACGCCACGGAGTGGGGGCAGCGCGTGGGGTGGATCTACGGTTCTGTGACCGAAGACGTGGTCACGGGCTACCGCATGCACAACCGCGGGTGGCGATCCGTGTACTGCATCACCCGGCGCGACGCGTTCCGGGGCACGGCGCCCATCAACCTCACGGACCGGCTGCACCAGGTGCTGCGCTGGGCGACGGGCTCCGTGGAGATCTTCTTCTCACGGAACAACGCGATCCTGGCCTCACGCAGGCTCAAGTTCCTGCAGCGCCTCGCGTACCTCAACGTGGGCATCTACCCGTTCACGTCGCTCTTCCTCATCATGTACTGCCTCCTGCCCGCGCTGTCCCTCTTCTCGGGACAGTTCATCGTGGCCACGCTGGACCCGACCTTCCTCTGCTACCTCCTCCTCATCACCATCACGCTCATGCTGCTCTGCCTGCTGGAGGTGAAGTGGTCGGGCATCGGGCTGGAGGAGTGGTGGCGGAACGAGCAGTTCTGGGTCATCGGCGGCACGTCGGCGCACCTGGCGGCGGTGCTGCAGGGCCTGCTCAAGGTCGGCGCGGGGATCGAGATCTCCTTCACGCTCACGGCCAAGGCCGCCGCAGAGGACGACGACGACCCCTTCGCCGAGCTGTACCTCGTCAAGTGGACCTCGCTCTTCATCCCGCCGCTCGCAATCATCGGGATCAACATCATCGCGCTCGTCGTGGGGGTGTCCCGCGCCGTGTACGCCGAGATCCCGCAGTACAGCAAGCTGCTGGGCGGCGGCTTCTTCAGCTTCTGGGTGCTCGCGCACTACTACCCGTTCGCAAAGGGGCTCATGGGACGACGCGGCCGCACGCCCACCGTCGTCTACGTCTGGGCGGGGCTCATCTCCATCACCGTCTCCCTGCTCTGGATCACCATCAGCCCGCCCGACGACAGGATCACGCAGGGAGGCATCGACGTCTGACAAGAATATTGTACCACATACAACCCGACATTTTCAACATTATTATTCAATTAGCACCAGTACATATCTCATATCTCAATTTTGAGCATGCTACAGGCAACACCGACGACCTGTGTACAGGTAGCTAGCGCTAGTGTATAAGAACTCCTGTACAGCTACTGAATCAATATTCAACAAATTATTAAACGACAAGACATAAAGGAACACTAACAGTACAGGAGTCCTTTCTATTTTTGTTCCGTTAATTACTGCTTAATTTGGCTATAAACTATGTGCACGTGATGATTCATCCACTTTTGTTACTAAAGACAATTTCTCTCTACTCTTTAATAATTTGAGATTTGCTAGTTTCAATTGTCTGAGATTCTTCACTTCCCTCAATCATGTTTTTAAAACAAAACAAATATACACATAGAACTTCTTTGTATTGAAGATTAAACCTTTTATTATTTGAATTGAAACATATAATTACATCATTTAATTTCTTTGAAACTTTTTTTCTCTCTTTACAATTGAAACTTTGTTCCAATACAAATGAAATATTCTTTTTAATGAAGGTGAGCATATTATATATACGTATAAAATTTATTTTTCTTATTGAAAGATGAAATCTTTTGTATTATAAATCTTGAACTTATTTATATATGTAAATTTTTTATATAAGATGGAACTAAATTTTATTGACTAAGACATAAGCAAAATCTCAAGTCATCTGATGAGACATCCTGTAATAATTTAGATGAGTTTGTGATTGATGTTGGTTTTACATGTTGGGTTAGTTTGATACGAACTCACGTGAGTCTGATTTATATCAACAAATTATTAAACGACAAGACATGAAGGAACACTAACAGTACAAGAGTCCTTTCTATTTTTGTACCTGTAATTACCGCTTAATTTGGCTATAAACTATGTGCACGTGATGATTCATCCACTTTTGTTACTAAAGACAATTTCTCTCTACTCTTTAATAATTTGAGATTTACTAGTTTCAATTAACTGAGATTCTTCACTTCCCTCAATCATGTTTTTAAAACAAAACAAATATACACATAGAACTTCTTTGTATTGAAGATTAAATCTTTTATTATTTGAATTGGAACATATAATTACATCAGTTAATTTCTTTGAAACTTTTTTCTCTCTTTACAAATAAAACTTTGTTCCAATACAAATGAAATATTTTTTTAATGAAGGTGAGCATATTATATATACGCATGAAATTTATTTTTCTTATTGAAAGATGAAATCTTTCGTATTATAAATCTTCAACTTGTTTATATATAGAAATTTCTTATATAAGATGAAACAAAATTTTATTGACTAAGACATAAGCAAAATCTCAGTCATCTGATGAGACATCCTGTAATAATTTAGATGAGGTTGTGATTGGTGTTGGTTTTACATGTTGGGTTAGTTTGATACGAACTCATGTGAGTCTGATTTATATCAACAAATTACTAAACGACAAGACATGAAAGAACACTAACAGTACAGGAGTTCTTTCTATTTTTGTACGTGTAATTACAGCTTAATTTGGCTATAAACTATGTGCACGTGATGATTCATCCACTTTTGTTACTAAAGATAATTTCTCTCTACTCTTTAATAATTTGAGATTTGCTAGTTTCAATTAGCTGAGATTCTTCACTTCCCTCAATCACGTTTTTAAAACAAAACAAATATACACATAGAACTTCTTTGTATTGAAGATTAAACCTTTTATTATTTGAATTGGAACATATAATTATATCAGTTAATTTCTTTGAAACTTTTTTCTCTCTTTACAAATGAAACTTTGTTCCAATACAAATGAAATATTTTTTTAATGAAGGTGAGCATATTATATATACGCATGAAATTTATTTTTCTTATTGAAAGATGAAATCTTTCGTATTATAAATCTTCAACTTGTTTATATATAGAAATTTCTTATATAAGATGAAACAAAATTTTATTGACTAAGACATAAGCAAAATCTCAGTCATCTGATGAGACATCCTGTAATAATTTAGATGAGGTTGTGATTGGTGTTGGTTTTACATGTTGGGTTAGTTTGATACGAACTCATGTGAGTCTGATTTATATCAACAAATTACTAAACGACAAGACATGAAAGAACACTAACAGTACAGGAGTTCTTTCTATTTTTGTACCTGTAATTACCGCTTAATTTGGCTATAAACTATGTGCACGTGATGATTCATCCACTTTTGTTACTAAAGACAATTTCTCTCTACTCTTTAATAATTTGAGATTTGCTAGTTTCAATTAGCTGAGATTCTTCACTTCCCTCAATCACGTTTTTAAAACAAAACAAATATACACATAGAACTTCTTTGTATTGAAGATTAAACCTTTTATTATTTGAATGGGAACATATAATTACATCAGTTAATTTCTTTGAAACTTTTTTCTCTCTTTACAAATGAAACTTTGTTCCAATACAAATAAAATATTTTTTTAATGAAGGTGAGCATATTATATATACGCATGAAATTTATTTTTCTTATTGAAAGATGAAATCTTTCGTATTATAAATCTTCAACTTGTTTATATATAGAAATTTCTTATATAAAATGAAACAAAATTTTATTGACTAAGACATAAGCAAAATCTCAGTCATCTGATGAGACATCCTGTAATAATTTAGATGAGGTTGTGATTGGTGTTGGTTTTACGTGTTGGGTTAGTTTGATACGAACTCACGTGAGTCTGATTTATATCAACAAATTACTAAACTACAAGAAATAAAAAAACACTAACAGTACAGGAGTTCTTTCTAGTTTTGTACTAGTAATTACCGCTTAATTTGGCTATAGACTATGTGCACTTGATGATTCATCCATTTTTGTTACTAAAGACAATTTCTCTCTACTCTTTAATAATTTAAGATTTGCTAGTTTCAATTAACTGAGATTCTTCACTCCCCTCAATCACGTTTTTAAAACAAAACAAATATACACATAGAACTTCTTTGTATTGAAGATTAAACCTTTTATTATTTGAATTGGAACATATAATTACATCATTTAATTTCTTTAAAACTTTTTTCTCTCTTTACAAATAAAACTTTGTTCCAATACAAATGAAATATTTTTTTAATGAAGGTGAGCATATTATATATACGCATGAAATTTATTTTTCTTATTGAAAGATGAAATCTTTCGTATTATAAATCTTCAACTTGTTTATATATAGAAATTTCTTATATAAGATGAAACAAAATTTTATTGACTAAGACATAAGCAAAATCTCAGTCATCTGATGAGACATCCTGTAATAATTTAGATGAGGTTGTGATTGGTGTTGGTTTTACGTGTTGGGTTAGTTTGATACGAACTCACGTGAGTCTGATTTATATCAACAAATTACTAAACTACAAGAAATAAAAAAACACTAACAGTACAGGAGTTCTTTCTAGTTTTGTACTAGTAATTACCGCTTAATTTGGCTATAGACTATGTGCACTTGATGATTCATCCATTTTTGTTACTAAAGACAATTTCTCTCTACTCTTTAATAATTTAAGATTTGCTAGTTTCAATTAACTGAGATTCTTCACTCCCCTCAATCACGTTTTTAAAACAAAACAAATATACACATAGAACTTCTTTGTATTGAAGATTAAACCTTTTATTATTTGAATTGGAACATATAATTACATCATTTAATTTCTTTAAAACTTTTTTCTCTCTTTACAAATAAAACTTTGTTCCAATACAAATGAAATATTTTTTTAATGAAGGTGAGCATATTATATATACGCATGAAATTTATTTTTCTTATTGAAAGATGAAATCTTTCGTATTATAAATCTTCAACTTGTTTATATATAGAAATTTCTTATATAAGATGAAACAAAATTTTATTGACTAAGACATAAGCAAAATCTCAGTCATCTGATGAGACATCCTGTAATAATTTAGATGAGGTTGTGATTGGTGTTGGTTTTACGTGTTGGGTTAGTTTGATACGAACTCACGTGAGTCTGATTTATATCAACAAATTACTAAACTACAAGAAATGAAAGAACACTAACAGTACAGGAGTTCTTTCTAGTTTTGTACCAGTAATTACCGCTTAATTTGGCTATAAACTATGTGTACGTGATAATTCATCACTTTTGTTACTAAAGGCAATTTCTCTCTACTCTTTAATAATTTGAGATTTGCTAGTTTCAATTCTCTGAGATTCTTCACTTCCCTCAATCATGTTTTTAAAACAAAACAAATATACACATAGAACTTCTTTGTATTGAAGATTAAACCTTTTATTATTTAAATTGAAACATATAATTACATCATTTAATTTCTTTGAAACTTTTTTCTCTCTTTACAAATGAAACTTTGTTCCAATACAAATGAAATATTTTTTTGATAAAGGTGAGCATATTATATATACGCATGAAATTTATTTTTTTTATTGAAAGATGAAATCTTTTGTATTATAAATCTTGAACTTGTTTATATATGGAAATTTTTTATATAAGATGGGACTAAATTTTATTGAGTAAGATATAAGCAAAATCTTAGTCATCTGATGAGACATCCTGTAATAATTTAGATGAGATTGTGATTGATGTTGGTTTTACGTGTTGGGTTAGTTTGATACGAACTCTCGTGAGTCTGATTTATATACATACGTTGTGTCGTGTATAGCCAATGCATGGATTAACATGACATAAACTATATATGTTCTTTGAGAAAAATATTATGTGGTCAAGAAAAATAGTCAAAAGATTCTTTGGGTTGGATGACAAGATTTAATTGTGCTCCATACTATATATATATATATATATATATATATATATATATATATATATATATATATATATATATATATATATATATATATATATATATATATATATATATATATATATATATATATATATATAGATGATAGTCTAATAAGTATTGTACAATCCCTCCAGATTCTTTGCTATATATTTTGGGTCATACTTTTGGGATATACCCGCAAAAAAAATTTTTTTGGGGATATAAATATAATGAAAACATTGAATCCAATTAATGGCATAATTAACCACATTCCAAATTCGGAGGTGATCAGCGGCTATAAATAGCCGTAGCACGCAAGAGCGGGTGATCACAACATCGAGAGATCTCAAAATATTTTGTTTCCTCAGTCGAACGTATAAGCAAAGTCGTCAGGCACGAGCGAGAACCATGGCACGCACAGGCACCGTCGTTGTTCTCCTCGCGCTCGCCTTGCTGCTGGTTGCCACGGCAGCCTCGGCAAAACGCCCGTCGTGCTGCAGCGACAACCACTCCTGGGGCGACGAGCTGATGGAGACAACCGGGTGCTCGCCGGGCCACCAGAATGACAGCTGCAACGACTGGTGCTCTGCCTCCTGCCGCGGCGGCGAGTGCAAGATTCGAGGCGGCAAGCACGTCTGCCACTGCTACTGCTGATCTGCTGCCCGTTGCATTGCCTGTGTTCTACTACTTCATTCCGTCGCTGCAAGTTTCGCTACTGTATTATTTTGTGAGCGTATCCTATTTTTTCTGTATGTAGCTATGCAGCGAATTCAGGGTGTTGGTTATTATTTGAGCGAGTTGTAACTCATTACAATGTTCACAATTATCACAAATAATTATGAAAATCATGCTTCCTTTGTCACAAGATCCAAGGTCATAAGGAGGCGAACCTTCTTTTATAGGAGTACTCACTATCTCCCAAAATATAAGGGACTTCTAATAATAAAAAAAGGAATTCTGAGTTTGGTCAAGTCAATTAAAACTTTGATTATTAATAGACAAATATTTGTAAATATTGATAAAATAAAAAATGATATCACTAAATTAGCTATAAAACCAATTATCTTAATCTGGAATTATTTTATTTAAAATATTTTATTCTTATAGATATTGTTGATCAGAGTTATAGATAATATTTGACTTTGACTAGATCTACAATCTCTTCTACAATCTTGAGCTTGATCCAGGCATTTTTTGGGAATAACGGGCCCAGGCAAGGCCAGGTTTGGGCTCAAAGTCTCAAAAGCTTTGAAATTGTTTTTGTTATCCAGAAAAATATACTGTCAATTATCTATGCACATGCTCAAAAAAGTTATCTATGCATAAATTAGTTCGTTATTATAGATAATTTGAAAGATCCCTTTGTCACATTTTGTCGGATGACCCACATTCTGTCAACCTGAAAATGGTTTTTGAAGTGTTAAAAGTCAGCTGAAATATAGGACAAATATGTATTTTAGATGCTTAGAAACCAAACCTATTGATGTTCTGCCAGAAAAAAAGAGACTTGCTAACTTTTAACTGATTGAAAGTTTGGACAACTTTCAGTCACCATTTTAAGCCATTAGATTTAGATCCAGCGGCTTAAAGTTATTGTATTGATAATCCTACTAAAAAAAAAATCAAAACATACAGTAACAAACCATCATGATTGAAGGCTAGAAAACATGAAAAAAATCATCAGTAAGTGACTGAGTGGTAGCTGTGAATAAAGGATTATAAGAAAGATAGAAAAGGAAAACTATGCATGATGCATGCCTGCAAAATAAGGTCAAAGTTGATACGGATGTCATTTTTCTCAAGCAAAGTTATTAGGAAGAAAAATCTTTAATCGATTTGAGAGAGTTGCTTTTTAAGCACATTGGAAAGAAAAAAAAATCTGGAAATACATGCACCGAACCAGATGTTTGTTCAAAGTATTTTCTACATTGATTAAATTTCCATGGGTTTGTGTGGGCCGATTGCATCTATGATTCGCTTGGAAGCAATTTGGAAGGGCAAATTTATGGATCCGGGACGAAGGCAAATCAATCAGCGAATACTACCCAGGCATGCAAAGTATTTCCTATTGCGCTTATAAAATTAATTCCATATGTTAGGGTCGGTCACCCTACAACTGACCATACGTACATACATGGTAACTAAATAATATTAACATAATCTCTCTATATGTTTCCAAAATCAGAGGAAGCCCCCAGCTATAAATATCTGCGAGCACGCATGAAGGACCATCATCACAACAACACAAACGACATCAAAGTATTTCGCGTTCCCTCGTAGTCCTCTAGCTCAAGACACCAAGACGATCGACATGGCTCGCGTAGGCGGTGGTGCAGTCGTCGTCCTCTTCGTGCTGGCTTTCATGGTCGCCTCGGCTGGTAATTAACTAAAACTCTATCTATTTATATTTATATGTTATTTTAAGGTTTTTAATTTTTTTTTTCAATTATATGTCATTCTCGCTTTTCAATGCACCTTTTTCTCTTCCTAATATAATCTTCTCTTTTTTTACTATATTTTTATCTTTATCTCTCTTCTTCTCGTTTTTAGTGCACTTATCTTTTTACTTCTTCTTATTTTTCGTACCCAACTCTAAAATAACATCTAAATTTGAACGGAAGGAGTAGACCTTAATTTTTACAGATTAAATTAATATCCTCAGCTCACCGCCTTCTATGCTGCATGCATATATGCATAGATTTGACGATACGTGCTTGATGAATTTTTCGTTGCAAACGTGCAGCCGCCGCGAAGACAATCCCCAAGTGCTGCCAGCACTTCCACCAATGGGGACCCCCTAACCAGAAGGCCGGTTGCGCGCTGGACCAGAATGACGCTTGCGACCAGTGGTGCCAGCCTACCTGCCGCGGCGGCGAATGCAAGATTCGCGACGGCGGAAAGCATGTCTGCCACTGCTACTGTTGATCCTGTTGGGGGTCTTCTGCCGCTGCTAGGTTAGAATAATACGAATAGCACGAACTCATTTAGATAGTCACGAGTTTCGAAATCATTTCGGGCCTGTTTTTTGCGAGACAGGGATCTCTATGATCTAGGAGCTATATATATTATATCAACCTTTTGCACAGCAATATCTGGGTTCATACAGTGATAAGTCAAATTTATTGAAACCTGACAGGTCCATCAGACCAAATAATATGGAAAGCACACAATCATAACATCGTCATTTGTAAACCTAATCAACGAAGAAACACAAAACTATTCACTAAACCACAATTTGTCGTCGTTTTGATTGCCTATCAACAAATTCTTCTTACAGGGGAGCGCTTGGCAGCCGCTGCACACACACACAAAAAAAACACTTGTTGCTGCTTCCCGTTGCTCACTAATTAAGAACCAGTGGACCATAAAGTCCGCTGGTCATTCATGATAATCTCGATAAATTGTTCAACTCGCACTAAGTGACATCTAAGCCCATTTGAGACTTTCACTATGGTGGTCCATGAGAGGATGGAAGTTTAGTCCAGCTTATGTTAACCATTTTGTGCGAAGACAAAAACGTAAATATGTTCATGTGAGTGTTAAGGTCCATCCAACATAAGCTGGCTAAGCAGACTTAAGCCACTTTGGATGGATGTAGACTGTTATACCGCTGCCACCCAAAGCCGCCCTGCGCTAGGCTTTTCTGGGCTTTTTTGGTCACGTCAAGTCACATCAGAGATGGCACAACTGGCCTCCAGTCTTTCCTAAAAAGAAACAACTGGCCTTCAGTATAGAAAATAAAAGCACACCTCGCCATACACATAGAAACGGAATTGGTTCACCTTCTTCCACAAATGTAAGAATTCCTGGCACAAATAAAAGTTTGTATCCTCCATAATAGAGACACAATTATTAAGACACTTCTTTCTGAGCCCTGATACCACTATGAAGCTAAGTCATATTTCAGAATTTTTTTTTTGTACTGTGAGTCATTTGAACAGCTGTGTATGTAGGGGTTGTTGTTTTTTTTTTTGCTGAAAGTGTCCGAATGAAAACTTTGGTGTGCAAATCATTATTGACCACCACTTGGTTTGGTTCCAGCATCATCATTTTCTTCCGCAAATATTCAATAGCAAATCAAGGGAACCATGCCGCAAGCACATGCTGCTTATACATTCGAAGCTAAAGAAATACTATTGACATTCGGACATGAACGCATGATGCAGCAACAAGATTTTGGCAAACCAAAGCTAAAAAAAAAAACGTTGGCTGTCTTGGTGAAAATTTGCATGGTTTGCTCCGTCGCCTAATAGCGACCGCTTCCAAGACTGGTGGCGCCGGGCAAACAAACGGACGGCAAAGGAGGCCAGGCAAGGCCTAAATTCTTTTGTCATTCTCGTGGCTTGGGAGCTGTGGAAACAACGCAACCGCTACGTGTTTGCTGCCGCCTAACCTTAAGTGCACACGCTTGTCAAACATATCAAGGAGGAGGCGACGCTATAGGCGGCGGCGGGAGCAAAGAAGCTGGCCCGGCTTCTGCTGTAGAGCTCCAGTTAGCTGCTTGTTTAGGGTAGTATTTTATATTCACGGTCGCGTATGTAAACCATAAACTCTCGCCGTTCATCGGTCTGTATCAGATCCTTCCCTCTTCTTAATACAAAGATGCGCAATCCTCCTGCGCGTTCGAGAAAAAAAAATTGCATGGTTTGCAAAACTAAAAATTTTGGTATTTTGATTTCCAGATTTTGGCTAGCCGAAATATGTACTTGATACTCTGTGCACAAATAAAACAAAAGCACACATTTTTGTTTATTCAGAATGTTGGAGGACAAACCCAAGTGCAGGTACAGACCGAACTGTGGCAGTATACAAGTAGTAGTAGCGTCACAGGACACTCAAATTTGAACACCGGGAAACATATAAACACACACATGGCAACCTCACAACAACGGCTTGAGAAGGAGTTACACCAAAAACGAAAAACGGTTTGTGGTAAGGCAACCGATCAGTCCATCACGTCCACAGCACCAATGTGCACCTGATGGTGAATCAACGACGGATCTTAAGCGTCTTGTGCGACGACGTTTTCCTTTGACAGTTCCTCTAGCGACTTTCCCTTTGACTCCGGGACGAATAGGGACATGAGCATTCCTAGGAAGTTTGTTCCTGCGAGTAGGAATAGCGCGTTGCGTATGCCGATCCCGGGCGAGTAGCCGTGGTCTGGGTTTTTTGGGTCCTGCGCGGCGTAGAGGAACCCGAAGGCTCCGATGATGGCTCCGGCCTTCCCCGCCGCGGCTGAGATTCCGTGGCACGTGGACCGCAGCCGGGCGGGGAAGATCTCCGCGGGCACGATGAACGTGGTGCTGTTTGGCCCGAAGTTTGCGAAGAAGAACGTGAGTCCGTAGAGCACGACGAACCCGGTGTGGTTTGCCGGCTGCGTCCAGTGCTCGTATGGCGCCCCGAGGGCGATCATGAATACTGTCATCATGAGGAATCCCATGATCTGGATCCAGAACCTTCCGATGACATCGATGAGTGCGACGGTGAACCAGTATCCCGGGATGGTTCCACAGAGCGCGATGAACGCCTGGGCGCGGGAGATGCGAAAGACCTCCTCGATCGCGTTCATGGTCCTGGCGGGCGGGATCCAGCCGACCTTGCTGAAGATGTCCTTCTGGAACAGGTTCTGGGAGTAGAACGCAATGTCCAATAGGAACCATGTCGATGTGGTGGCCAGGAGGTGGAGCCCGTGTCGCCTCAGGAACTGCATGGAGAAGAGTCCCCATGTGTCACCACCAGCAACGACCTGTCGCTCCACCTGCTCATCGTCTTCCTGGATATCCTTTTTGAGCACCTTGGCCATGTCTGCCGTGGCCTGTTTCGTGTTGCGCGCGATGAGGGCCGTGTACCGTGCCGTCTCGGGCATCTTCATGCGCCAGTAGTAAGTGAGCGCAGCGGGCACAGTGCCGAACATGAGCACGACCCGCCACAGGTAGTCCGCCTCGGGCACCAGCGACGCCTTGGCGTCCACGTAGTAAGGAGGCGCCGGGTACGCGTTCCGGAACGCGGCGGAGACGACGAGCGCGACGATGGTGCCGAAGAGGATGCCGAATCCCTGCATCGCGAACACGGCGGCGATGAATGCGCCCCGGGTCTTCTTGTTGGCGTACTCTGACATGATCGTCGCTGATAATGGATAGTCTCCGCCGATGCCGAACCCGAGCCAGAACCGGAAGAAGCAGAGCGTGCCGATCACCCCTTTTGGGGTGTGCCCGAACGAGAGGCCCGACGCCACGGAGCAGAGCACCATGAGGATGAGAGTGAAGCCGTACACGCTCTTGCGCCCCAGCTTGTCGCCGAGCCACCCGAAGAAGAGCTGCCCGGCAAGCGTGCCGCAGAGGGCCACGCCGTTCACGGCGGCAGACACGTTGGGCGGGAGGCTGCCGGGGTCCTTGCTGCTTGGGTCTGTGTAGTACAGGCGGCCAAGAAGCTTGGTCACCAGCGAGATGCAGAACAGGTCGTACGCGTCCGTGAAGAACCCCATGCCGGCGATCACGATGGTCATGAAGTGGTACCATTGCGTCTTGGCCTGGTCAAGAGTGGTCAGGACGTTCAGCTGACCCCCAGCCATTATGTTGTTGCCAACCAACTTCTCCTCGATCTTCCCTTCAATGATCAGCCGCCGATGATAGAGGTAAGAGATGGTTTTTTTGCTTGTTGCTTCGATAGCTCTTCCTGACCAGTATATATAGCCATGCATGCTGACCAACACAGGGGCGCATCAAAAGAATATACTCACCTCCAATTGCCCTGTTGCACGTATAAAATGTCCGTACACCACGACATGCCAGATCTATCCGTACTTGGCCTGTACGACAACCATGGAGACGGCGACATGTTACTAAAAAATGGCCTCCCCTTATTTTCCATCTTTTAGGTGATCCTTGTAATCTTATTCTCAATCAATAAATTCTCTAATGTGTAATGGTGAATCCAAAAGTCAAATGCGTAATGTGTTGCAGTTGGGAGAGCGACATGCATGTATAGCAAGTTCTGGTCGAATTTCTGATGGAGGGATGATGGATTTTGTGGAGTGTCAAATCATTTTTATATGATTTGACTTTCAAGTTTGGAAATTTTGAGCCTGATACTTGTACAGGTTACTTCGATTTCGACATGCTTGCGTCATCTAAGGATCGGTTAGGTGATCATAAGTCATGGACCTTATTTCAGATAACGCATTGTTAGATAGCAATGGTCTGGAGAGAAACACAAACACACACAGAGAGTACGAGAATGGCGAACAATGTTGCAGATTATGTTGGCTCACTACGGGAACGACTTATTCCTTGGACATTCGGCAACTTTGGGTTTTCCGGTAGTGGCTCTGGCTAACTCAAAATATAGAGGTGTTTTTTTTAGGAAAAAAATATTAACTTAATATTCCGGCCTCTGTATCGACCGATACATGTAGCACAAATTTAGTACATAAGAAGAATACTAGGGAATAATAAACATAGAGTTTCTATTTATCGATTTATCGCGCTAGAAAGTTGTTCTATTTGAGAAGCACCAGCCATTATTCGTGAAGATCTCCATGGCCACAGTCTCAAGCAATCTGCATGTCATCTTCATCAATGGACACAATCTGATACGTGTGTTTTGAAGTTGGATGCCAAAATTAATACTTGTGTTGATCTTATTTCAGGTAAGGCGTTGTTAGATAGCTATGGTGTAGAGAGTTCAAGAATGGCAAACGATGTTACGGATTATGTTGGTCGCATGGCTATCACACAATGGAGAGGCCTATAGACATCTTCTATAGTTTCAAAGATGACTGCTGCAGTGCCGCCTGCAATGCCATCGTTTCAAAGAGCTCATCGAACCACCTTAGCTGGGTGGACCTCATCATCACCATGTGCACACTTGTGCTCTCCCTCTCTCTTTTGCTGCCATTCTCTGGTGTGTTGTAAAGATCCTTCTCAATTCTCATCTCTGTCAGTATTCTGTTTTTTTACATATTAATTAATATATTTACCACAGTGAGGGTCTCTCTCGCTGTATATTAAAAAAACACTAATAATTCAATATTCTTATTTCTCTAAATTTTGAAATGAGAACACAGTGAACAATATGCCTGCCGCCATGTAACTGCTAGTAGATGGATATCAATCTATACTATATAAAGCCACTTAATGCCAGTACTTTCGAAGTTTGATTTCAGATATAGTTTTTTGGAGCATGTCAGATGATTTCTGAATAAACTCATGCACCACTAGCAATAGGCTAATCCTGATATGTGCTGTTCAGCAGGAAGCGTTGACATCTACATCTTGGTGCGCTTCGTGCTATTGGGGCTTACATCTTTTGTTTGCAATAAGTCTAGCGAATTACAACTCACAACTAATTGAGAATTAATTTAGAACACACATCTTAGGACTCTTTTCTTTTATAAACAATAGCAAAACAACAGTTGTCAATGCCTATGATTCGAATATGCGAATCTCGGGCGCCATTATCTTCATCGCAGCACTGACGTGCTGTAATTAGACAGATTCCAACATAATTGGTGTATGAAATGTTGCAGTCCTTATCATAGCCAAAACTTGTCCATTAGTATCTCCTTGACAACACAGGGAGATTCAACTTTTGTTTTTAGGTAAATCTAGAGAAAGATATCCGCCCCAGCTGTTTTTCCTGTGCCCTTCCTTTCGATTGAAAGTTGAAATAATCCTGGAGCACATTTACCTTTGAAGAGATGATGACAGTAGTGCCCTGATGTTAGCAGGCGAACATATTGTAGAACTTTATGAAAGCAACTTCCATGCCACAAACTGTCTCGAGACCCCGTCACTTCAATCTATGTCATCAGTAATGATTTTGAGTATTGGGACTAATTGTCAACCATATTCAGATGAGGTTATTTTCCTATATTACCAGTTGTTGACTTCTATATTATCCGATAAAATTTTGTCTGACCGCTACAACACAAAATTTTTAACCAAAAGTCAAACATAACATATTTTAGCAACTATATAGCTATTGTGCAATTAACTTCTCTAACAAACTATCCATTTATTCCAAAGTGGTCATCTTATTTCTCAAATATGTGACATTTCATTGCATAAGTTTCCATTGCGGGGACATTCTATCAATTTTTTGAAGGATACAGTGTGAAGCCCTCCCAGATTTAGAAAATTTTTGTATCTTCAGACAGAGAGAGATTATATTGTACGGAGTGGTAGACGTGAAGCTCTGTCTTGCAGTTTCATTACAGATCACCCATATGATCTTTGATACAGTGTTTTCTGCTGCGGTCAATCATATGCTCTTGTCCCCATGAATTGAAAAACTGTTGAAAACCGGCTGGTTTTCACGGTTTTTGGCGAAACTGATCTGGTCCAGTTTCATCGGACATGTGGTTTATCGGAAAAACCGAACCTAGACATTGTAGCATAAACGGTTTTCATTTGGTTTTCTCTGTTTATCGACCAGTTTTTGGTAATACAAAAAATGGTACTATAGTGGTTTTTGAATCCTTGCTTGTCCCCTTGCAAGAAAAATCATATGATCTTATCACCCCTTCATTTCAAGGATATATTATTTGATGACAACTTGATAAGCCATGGATCCTATTTCAGGAAAGGGTTGTTCGATATCCTGCTGTATTGGTATAGTGAGTACAAAAATGGCAAACAATGTTGTAGGTGTTGACTGTTGACGGCGGGCACGCGGTCGTCTCACAATGCAAAGCATAGACATCTACACATGTTCGTCCAAGTAAGGGACACCACTACTGGGGCCAGTGCAGCAGTGTTATGCAATTGTTTTTTGCAAATTTATTGGAATGTCTAGCCAGTTTTATACTGGTATAAGATGGGTTTGGTTATTCCTTATATTTCAAAAATCACCAATTTCATAATTCAAATTTTTCATTGCTTTGAAAAGTTGAAATGAGAACAGAACAATTATCTCAATATACCTGCTAGAATTAAGGTTGTCAATCTACCATATATGAGCACACTTTCGATTTGAAGTTGAAACAATCCTGGAACAGAGTTACCTGTGAAGAGATGAAAGCAGCCTCCATGACGCCATACAGCTTAGGGTTGAGACCCGACAATTCAATTTGTGTCAGTAAAGTATGATTATTGGGAGTTGGGACTAATTGTCAACCATATTTTGAGTTAACATCCCTAGATTAGTTGATTTCTCTATTATCTGATGAAAATTTGCCTGACTTCTACATACATTTTGCCGACAATCAAACTTAACCGATTTAGTAAGTTTACCTCCTATGCAGTTTTTTTTTAACGAAAGAGGCAGGTGCTCTGTCGTTTCATTATAGAAGAAGCAAAAGAGTCCAAATAATATAGTTTTGGAGAACAAGCAGCTTATGCTGCACTGTAATGTTGCAGGCAGAGTAAGTTTAATTTCCGGTCCTGTGGTGCGCCATGTGGTAGCCATCGATCTCCTCCTTCGATAACATTGTCATGTGAAGTTTGTCCCGCTCAACTCTTTCGAAGATTCTTCTGTTCTTTCCTTCCATATGTTCCACCACGTGTAAAGGATCATACCACATAACTTTTTTATATCATGATTTGTCATCTGTCCTATTGCCCCTTGAAGCCAAGCTGGTACTGATGTTGTTGCTTCCTCCGGTGTTGGGCATCCTGCAAAAGAGAACCAACTATGAATATATGTAAGGATTTGTCGTGCAAAAGCACAACCAACTAGTAGGTGGTAGTTTGTCTCCGCTTCATTTAGGCACATCAGACATATGACTTGTTGTCCCATCCTTTAGTGCTTTTTCATGCAGTGCAATCCACGCAAATATAATGACCTTTAAACTCGCTTTTGCCTTCCATAGATGCTTTATTTGGAAAGGTTTAGGCGTTTCCACGAATTGCGCTATGTAGGCCGACTTTGCGCTGTATTCTCCATCTCCGGTCAGCGCCCATGCAACTTCATCCTGGTCACTTTCTACTAACTGTATTTGTTCAAGCTGCCACCACAGTTGCACATACTCCATGATCTGTTGTATAGTGGTTATTTTTCTCACTGATCTGATCCAGTTTTTATTTGTAAGTTCTTTGTGAACGTTTCTACTCTTGAATTTTGCGATGGCATACAAATTTAGTGACCTATATTTCAGCGTCTTCTGTGCAGTTTAACTTCTATGACAAAGGGTTTTCATAGGAAAAACATGGAATTCTCGTTCCTGTGGAATATATAGTACTATAGTACCTCTTGGGATGCAGGATTTTGATGTAGGAGTTGTGGAGGGTATTTTCCTTTGCTACCTCTTTTGCTTGAAAAACGTAGAATTCTAGAAATTCGGTCTGATTCTCTTTTTTTTCGCTCATGTGCGTAGGGCCAAGGCAAATCATCCTCATCAGCTATTAAAAAAAACCTCGACCTGCTGGGGTAACACTATCACAAAAAGGCCCTTTAGCGACGGAACTGAAATTCACGTAGCGGCATGTTCAAAGAAGACCGCCGCTACAATATTTTTTCCTTGAACGAAAATATACCGGAATTCAGAATGGAATACTTCAAAGGATGCTTATTTTTGTTTGTCACAATGATGCGGACCAAATCCTTTTCTTTTTGAAATTTCTGAAATTCTTTTGTTTATGTTTGGTATGGAAGAATATGGGATAATGATCCTCTGCAGCACAACGCAATCACTGACATGCGAATGTGAACCCGAGCCCATGTGTCAGTGAACTCTACTGGGCCTCTACATTGGTGTAGTGTAGATATAGCTTTGCGGTGCCATGTTATCTGAAATGTACTGCAAAACCAGTGTCAGTCCAGCGCTACTTACCATAGCGGCAATGACCTATAACCAAGCATGTGAGGCTTGCATCTTACTCTCTCTCTCTCTCCTCTTCCCACTAACCCAAGTCCTGCCATCCACCATTCCAGGGCTGATTTTTTGGGTCCTGCCTCTGATTTTTGGGCAGGCGTAAACGATGGATCATCTTTTGTACCTACCTTCACCGGTCATGGGTCATCTTTTATGTCAGACTAATGGAGATGCCCTTAGGGGTTCCACAACAGCTTGCACAAGGTAGTGTTTGCAGGATAGGAATTCATTTTTTTATAAAAAGAAAGAAGAGAGAGGAGAAAGATAATGCTGGCAGCAACAATGATTATCTATAGTTAATGTTGCAGATTCAAGTATATTTTTTTTGTCTATTTCTCCTTTGCATGAGGCTGACTTGCACCAGGACTATGGCTTATTAGCAGATCCCAGTACTGTTGAGATAGGACATAAAAACAAAGTATTATTTAACTAGTCTTTAACACATCTTCTTAAGTATTACAGATAGCAACTAATGTAGACGCACTTAAGGGCCTCCACAACAGCTGACACAAGATAGCTTTTACAGGGTACGAATCCATCCTTAGTAAAAAGAGAGAGGAGAAAGATAACGCTGGCAGCAACAATGATCTATAGTTAATGCTGCAGACTCATGTATCTTTTTCTTGTCTATTTCTCCTTTGCATGAGGCTGACTTGCACTACTATAGCTAGCAGGACCCACTACTGTTTAGATAGGACATAAAAACAAAGTATTATTTAACTAGTCTTTGACATATCTTCTTAAGTATTATTATACTAGATAGCAACTAGTGTAGACGCCCTTACATCATTCAGCGCTGCAGATATCCAAATCCTGTCCATTTATTTATTTTTACAGTAGATTAGGTTGTACCATGCAAGAAACTACTAGTTTATATGCTTTGACTTCTAATCGCTCCGATCATAATGTTTGAAATTGTTCATTTTCATAGTCTCCGGTAGCTTTAACCATTATGGTCTATTGACATAGAGTTTCTTCTAAATGTATGATACTATAAATGCACATTTTTACTTCTGATTTTTATGTCTGCAAACCCAAAATTTAAAAATGTACCTATAGTCAAGTTTTTTTTTTACAAAAATGACCGAGTGTCATGTATGCTAGCAAAACTATACATAGTCCCTAATAATCAGTCCTTGAAATGAGTGGGTTATAAGAGCATATGACTTTTTTAGCGAGGAGACAAGAGCATATGATTGATCGGTGCAAAGAAACATTATGTGACACTCCTAGTGTCAATAGGGACCCAAGGGTGTCACCTAGGCAGTATAAAACCATGACACCAAGCATTGGAATTTAAATTCAAATTACAATTCAATTGAATTCAAAACCCAATGGAATGCCCTTTGAACTGCAAGTCCCAAATTTTCCATAAGACTCACCTTTGAAAAAATTATATGTTGATGGTCTTGGTCAATTAGAATTTTGGTAATTTTCTCAGAATTTTAATCCATCAATAAAGGCCCCAAATAATTGTTAGAATGGTTAAAAACCAGCTCTGTTCATTATATTCCTGAGCTTTTTGTGGTGGGGACTGTTGGTAGTTAGTATTTTTGTAAAAACCAGCACATTATGGGGAGCCTACCATAATTTTGGGCTGATTTTAGCAGATCTGGATTAATTCTAACAAAATTTGCAAAGGCAGTCGGCTGAAAGGATTGGAAAAAGAAAGGAAAAAGAAAAACTGCCCGTGGGACCCGCCCGTCAGTGACTCAGAGAAAACACACCGACCGCAGCCGCGCTGCCCCGCCCGTCGCGCGCCGCGTGGTCGCCGTCGTACGGTCAACGGCCGTTGCCGCGGATCGACGGGCCCACACGCGCGTCCGGACATCCCTTTTGCCGACCGCCGCGCTGTCCGAACCCCGCATTCACTCCTTCGCGCTCTCTCTCTCTCTCTCCCGCCTGCGCGCCGCGCCCATTGCCGCCCGGTGCTGCTCCGCGCCACCGCCGCCTCGCCGTCGCTTCCAGGAGCCCGTCGACGTCCACGGCCTCGCTTCGGCGTCTTCAAGCTCCACGCGAAGCCACCTTCCCCTTTCCGCATCAAGCTGCCGCGGATCGACCTCTTCCTCCCCGTCTCCGACCGCCGCCCCACCACGTTGCCCGGCACCCACGGTGAGCCCCTGACCGATTCCTTGCTCGAGGAGCTTCCCATCTTGTTCGCGCACGCGTTTGAGCTCGGGACGAGCAAATCCGACCACGTTTTCCCCTAGTTCGTCGCTCGAGGCCGCCGCCGACCACCGCAACCCCCACCTCGCCGGTGAGACCACACCCCCGGCCTCCCTCTTGCAGGAGAAGCTCGGTGACTTCCTTCTCCGTGCTCCAGTGAAGCTCTCCGTCTAGATCCCGAGCCCTACCGCCCTTCCCTTGCCGTGCTAGCCGACGACGACCCCTGCCCTGTTTCCGCCGCCGCCGCTGGGCTATGTCCGGCCATCGCCGGTGGTTTCCGATAGCTTAGATGAGTGCGCGGTGTTGAGTAGATCATTTCTCCTTTCTGGACCAGCCCGAGCCAGAGACCGCAGCGAGCTGCGGCGAGCCCTCCCTGCCGGCGCCGCCGTGCTCCGGCGAGCGCACGCGCGCGCGCGCGCGCGCCCTTGGCCCCGCTGGCCGCTGGGCCGCGAAGGCCAGTGGGCCTGGCCTCGCTCTGGGCCGCGCTCGGCCGAGCGCCCTCGCGCTCGCGCTCGCCGCTGGGCCGCGCGCGAGTCCCAGCCCAGTGGGCTGCCTGTTGCGGCCCACGATGTTTAAATCGGTTTTTCTCATTTAAAACATTTCCAGAAATAGGTTAAACTGGTAAAATTACATAGTAAATTGAATAATAGGAAATTTGTAGCAAAATAAATTTTATTAGACTTGTGTGAACTTGCACTGTTGTAAAAAAATGTTAATACCACATGTTTAGTAATTTTTATACCAGGGTTAAAATAAATAGGAATAACACTAATAGAATTTTTAATTAATTACAGAAAGTTGATAAAATATTAAAAATTGGCCTCCAGGTAGGATTTTCAGTTTCAGTCTTCCTAGAAAAATTTCATAAAGAAAATTCTCTGTTTAATTATCTGAAATTAATTAAATGCCTTTTTCCTTATAATAATTAATAATTAATTTTTGGCTTAGTATTTGATAGGGAAACTTAACAATTAATTCTCTCCTGGTGTAACCTAATTCTAATTAATCACCCCTGCCCCTTTTAAAGAGCAGAACCTGGTCGACTTAATAAATTGTGCCCCGAGGGCAATTTTAACCGTCGATTAATGGAGCCGCTTAGGGCTGTTCACGGGTACTTGTACTTTGCGAAGGTCTTGCTCACACTAGTGCTATTTAGTTAGCACCTGCAAACCCTGGCGCTACTTGCACAGCTTTGCCCGGCAACCACCGACACACCGTACTTGGATGCGACGTCGTCGCGGTCAAGTACTGGAGTCCATGAAGGAAATACACGAAGTACCCTCGTCCTGTGCCCCACTCCTTGAGTGAGGCTTTCGAACGTCTCGCCGCACACCGTTTAATTTCACTGATAATAGTGTGCATTAACGTATTTATTGAGGAAGTGTCATGAATCTTCTCTCATAGCATTCCCTCTTGCATCATATAGATCACGCCGTGAACCACGTGGAGGCAGGACCGGAGCAGGATCCCGAAGGAGCTGAAGGTGTCGTAGCTGACCAAGAGCAGAACGAAGGCAAGCCCCGGTGCATAACCCCGTTTTGAATTTTTATTCTATCACTAGCTAGGAATGTAAGCTTGTCTGTGCATTAAGTGATAGGAGTTGATTGAATCCCTAGCGTGTAGTAGGTTCCTCTTCCCGATTATTAGCCTCAGGACGATAGTCGCTCTGCTTAAAGTAAGACGACTGTTTATCGAGTGGTATGGAGACCACTCATAGATAGGAATTATTATCACTGGAAAATGGGTTTGGATGAAGGAAAGGGTGGATGGAATCACAATGAAGACCGGACGGGCAACTAGATGGAAAGGGAAGGACAGTTTGTCTTCAAGGAGGTAGCCCCGTCCGAGTCCCCCCTAAGGCTACGCCTCGTGTCCGGCCCATGGGATCAAGTTTGAATGTACTGTTTGCATGCTGGAGATATGGACCCAGTAAACCGATATAGCTACGACTACCGCTTGGTCTGAAGATAGCCTTCTCCCTTCTTTGGTGGAACTGGGGCTGAGAGGAGGGAACAATCCACCCACGGATGGCGGCATGAGGCGCATCGCGATGGGGGACCCTTCTCGGGGGAGTCTGGACCCGGAAGACCCTGCGGTACCGTGAGCGAAAGGTTGCTCCATGCGGCTTCCCGGAAGCGCGTATGGGTCGTGCAAGCAGGTTTCTCCTGCATGATGTAAATCGATTCGAGTCGCTGCCCCACACAGTAACGAGTACCACTTGATCGCTGCTACGGAACAGTGCCGGAAGCCATTAAGATGTTGTGTGGGTTTAATACTGCTGTTTGAAATTATTAAGATTGTATTGCAACTATGATTGTTATAGCTCTAGTGCAAACTAAATTTATTTCTCTGCATGACAACTCAACTTGATGCTAAAACTTGAAAAATAGGGATCCACTCTTAGGCGGGTTTTCTGGCAATTTAAAACCCTACCCCCCTAGCCTTGCATGTCTAGTTGTCGGCTGTAGTTGACCATTTTGACGGGTCAGTCTTGCTGAGTAAATTAGTTACTCAGGGCGTAGCTCTATGTGGTTTTCAGATGACCAGGTCGGAGAGTGCCACTGTGAAGGAAGGTTTCATTGGGAGGGCCAGCGCCCCGATTGCTGGAACATCGAATGGGAGCTGTGCACGAATGATGATGAGGAGTAGATCTTTGCTTGCCGGCACGGTGCTTGGGCAAGGCACCTATTATGGCCGGATGATCTCTGTGTGTCGCCGTGAGAGGGCGATTGTATCTTAGCTGTTTCTTCAAACTAGTGAACCAGTGTTGAACAATTCGCTTCCGCAAATTTATTCTGTCAAAACTCCGGTTTGTAATATAACTTCGGATTTATGTAAACTCTGCTTCTCCACCTATGTTCCTGTTACAATTATTTTTCTCTGTCATGTATTGTACTATTGGGCGCCACAGCGCGTGTCGTCACCCGAGGGAGATCCTGGAACGGAACCGTCTCCGTGGTAAGGCGGGTCCGTGACACATTATATCAAAAAGACCATGGATGATCTGTAATGAAACTGCTAAAACAGAGCTTCACAGGTACATTCCGTATAATCTCTCTATCTGAAGAAGAATAATTTGTGTTTATTTGACTTGGCATTTGATGCCTTAGCTTGTATTTTATTTCTTTTCTCATGGTTCGGAAGGATATTTATGCGTCTTATACATAATTACAAAGAAAAAGGACGGGTAACTGTTCCAGGATCGCTTCAAGTTGCAATCAACAAAGGATATAAGATACTACGTAAACAAGTACGACGGATATCTGTCAACGATTCACCAGAAAAAAAAAATCCCTGTTATCAAGGAGAAGTGTCCAAGTGTTGGCTATGATAAGGACTGCACATCCTGACATTCATTACCATTCGGTACTTCTGGAGAAGATTAATGCACATTATGTTGTATAACCTTCCTAGCTTAGAACAGATCAGCGTTGCGGTGAGGATAATGTGAATATACAAATGTCTGTCAATATTCGAATATTCGGATGGCCAGGGCATTGACAACTAATGTCTGATATTTAAAACAATAGGCCTTCTCAGATCTTGTGATTTTCTAAATGAATCCTCAATTAATTATGATTAAGTTGTAATTTTCTACGCTGATTGCGAACAGATAATGTAAGCCCATAATAGTCTGAATAGCATGCAGTGCATGCACATATCAACGCTTCCTGCTGAACAGCACATGTCACGATTAGCCTATTACTCGTAGTGCGTGATTTTATTTTGAAACTATCTGGCATGGAACTTAGCATTTAGTGAGTTCATAGTATATTGCCATCCGTCTAGCAATAGCAGGTACGTGGTGGCAGCATAAAATTTTGAAGGAATAAGAACTTAGTATGAGTGGATAGATAGTTCGAGCATCCAATAGCTGGGTTTATATAGTAAAATTGACATCCTTGTATTGTTCACTACGTTCTTTTTATGTACTTGTATAAGGAGTCATACTAACTAAAGACAACTTGGCTAGAAGAAACTCGAATAGAAATATAAAATATTATTTTTGTAATCTAAGTGAGAGCATCCAACACCTGTTCTACTATTGTACTATTGCTAGATTTGTTTGCAATCTCCCTCCGCCCGATAACTTTCAACATATGTTTTCTAATTGGTTAGGGGATACAGAGTTTAAAATCAAAAAGTTAACTCGGTGTGGCGTGTCAAGTCTATGTTGGGTATTGTGGTTGTGTCGTAATAATGTGGTTTTTGACAAATCATCTATACCTTACTATCTACAGGTGATATTCAGAGAGACACATTGGTCAAGGTTTTGGTCCTTACTTTAGAAGGAGGTGCGCCCATTGATGAAGATGACATGCAGATTGCTTGAGACTGTGGCCATGGAGATCTTCACGAATAATGGCTGGTGCTTCTCAAATAGAACAACTTTCTAGCGCGATAAATCGATAAATAGAAACTCTATGTTTATTATTCCCTAGTATTCTTCTTATGTACTAAATTTGTGCTACATGTATCGGTCGATACAGAGGCCGGAATATTAAGTTAATATTTTTTTCCTAAAAAAAACACCTCTATATTTTGAGTTAGCCAGAGCCACTACCGGAAAACCCAAAGTTGCCGAATGTCCAAGGAATAAGTCGTTCCCGTAGTGAGCCAACATAATCTGCAACATTGTTCGCCATTCTCGTACTCTCTGTGTGTGTTTGTGTTTCTCTCCAGACCATTGCTATCTAACAATGCGTTATCTGAAATAAGGTCCATGACTTATGATCACCTAACCGATCCTTAGATGACGCAAGCATGTCGAAATCGAAGTAACCTGTACAAGTATCAGGCTCAAAATTTCCAAACTTGAAAGTCAAATCATATAAAAATGATTTGACACTCCACAAAATCCATCATCCCTCCATCAGAAATTCGACCAGAACTTGCTATACATGCATGTCGCTCTCCCAACTGCAACACATTACGCATTTGACTTTTGGATTCACCATTACACATTAGAGAATTTATTGATTGAGAATAAGATTACAAGGATCACCTAAAAGATGGAAAATAAGGGGAGGCCATTTTTTAGTAACATGTCGCCGTCTCCATGGTTGTCGTACAGGCCAAGTACGGATAGATCTGGCATGTCGTGGTGTACGGACATTTTATACGTGCAACAGGGCAATTGGAGGTGAGTATATTCTTTTGATGCGCCCCTGTGTTGGTCAGCATGCATGGCTATATATACTGGTCAGGAAGAGCTATCGAAGCAACAAGCAAAAAAACCATCTCTTACCTCTATCATCGGCGGCTGATCATTGAAGGGAAGATCGAGGAGAAGTTGGTTGGCAACAACATAATGGCTGGGGGTCAGCTGAACGTCCTGACCACTCTTGACCAGGCCAAGACGCAATGGTACCACTTCATGACCATCGTGATCGCCGGCATGGGGTTCTTCACGGACGCGTACGACCTGTTCTGCATCTCGCTGGTGACCAAGCTTCTTGGCCGCCTGTACTACACAGACCCAAGCAGCAAGGACCCCGGCAGCCTCCCGCCCAACGTGTCTGCCGCCGTGAACGGCGTGGCCCTCTGCGGCACGCTTGCCGGGCAGCTCTTCTTCGGGTGGCTCGGCGACAAGCTGGGGCGCAAGAGCGTGTACGGCTTCACTCTCATCCTCATGGTGCTCTGCTCCGTGGCGTCGGGCCTCTCGTTCGGGCACACCCCAAAAGGGGTGATCGGCACGCTCTGCTTCTTCCGGTTCTGGCTCGGGTTCGGCATCGGCGGAGACTATCCATTATCAGCGACGATCATGTCAGAGTACGCCAACAAGAAGACCCGGGGCGCATTCATCGCCGCCGTGTTCGCGATGCAGGGATTCGGCATCCTCTTCGGCACCATCGTCGCGCTCGTCGTCTCCGCCGCGTTCCGGAACGCGTACCCGGCGCCTCCTTACTACGTGGACGCCAAGGCGTCGCTGGTGCCCGAGGCGGACTACCTGTGGCGGGTCGTGCTCATGTTCGGCACTGTGCCCGCTGCGCTCACTTACTACTGGCGCATGAAGATGCCCGAGACGGCACGGTACACGGCCCTCATCGCGCGCAACACGAAACAGGCCACGGCAGACATGGCCAAGGTGCTCAAAAAGGATATCCAGGAAGACGATGAGCAGGTGGAGCGACAGGTCGTTGCTGGTGGTGACACATGGGGACTCTTCTCCATGCAGTTCCTGAGGCGACACGGGCTCCACCTCCTGGCCACCACATCGACATGGTTCCTATTGGACATTGCGTTCTACTCCCAGAACCTGTTCCAGAAGGACATCTTCAGCAAGGTCGGCTGGATCCCGCCCGCCAGGACCATGAACGCGATCGAGGAGGTCTTTCGCATCTCCCGCGCCCAGGCGTTCATCGCGCTCTGTGGAACCATCCCGGGATACTGGTTCACCGTCGCACTCATCGATGTCATCGGAAGGTTCTGGATCCAGATCATGGGATTCCTCATGATGACAGTATTCATGATCGCCCTCGGGGCGCCATACGAGCACTGGACGCAGCCGGCAAACCACACCGGGTTCGTCGTGCTCTACGGACTCACGTTCTTCTTCGCAAACTTCGGGCCAAACAGCACCACGTTCATCGTGCCCGCGGAGATCTTCCCCGCCCGGCTGCGGTCCACGTGCCACGGAATCTCAGCCGCGGCGGGGAAGGCCGGAGCCATCATCGGAGCCTTCGGGTTCCTCTACGCCGCGCAGGACCCAAAAAACCCAGACCACGGCTACTCGCCCGGGATCGGCATACGCAACGCGCTATTCCTACTCGCAGGAACAAACTTCCTAGGAATGCTCATGTCCCTATTCGTCCCGGAGTCAAAGGGAAAGTCGCTAGAGGAACTGTCAAAGGAAAACGTCGTCGCACAAGACGCTTAAGATCCGTCGTTGATTCACCATCAGGTGCACATTGGTGCTGTGGACGCGTGCACGTACGACTGGTTGGCTTCTTTCCCAAACCGTTGTGAGGTTGCTTGTGTGTTTATGTATTTCCTTTTATTTCCCGGTGCTTGATTTGCCCCGGTCCATGATAATATGTGTTTGTATTGTGTTTTCAAAGAGAGAGTGTGTGTTTCTCTACAACCAAAAGAAGGAAAAGTACAAAGTAACAAAATTGTACATCACAGGACTAGCTCTTCCTCAGACAAAGAGAATCCACGGACTGGTAGCCGCGAAGCTCTATTTTACAATTCCGTTAGCTTTTCCTTCTGGGTCAATGTCTCAATAATGTCAATGATATGTTCGTATCACCATTCACTTCAAAAATCTCTAAGCTGGGAAGTGCAGGTTATTAAAATACAATGCGCAGGAACCACAAGTTGTATTAGTTGTTTGCACGTTAAATACCTTATCTGCTATAGAAATGGAAATGGAAAGGACAAGGATCCTCCTCTATGCATGCATGGTAATCCATGGCTGGTACCTCGGTATATATAGTTGCATACCTTGCCGAGGCTTCCATTCTAACTGCTTCGAGAGTTCCAAGAAGAAGAAGAAAAAAGAACTGCTTCGATGCCGAAACAAAAGAACTTCAGAAGGGAGGTTGTATAATAGACCTATAGTATTCGGGTTGTGAGCTCGTAACCCAGCTAAACGACCATTTGCTTTCAATATAAGCGGGGCTAATTACCTCTGATATAAAAAAGAACTTTACTCAGATAGGCATGCTGAAATTTGAAAGTGCTACATCATCAGCTACACCTATTAACATTGGTCGTACGGACGGATGGGATGGGTCAACCCGACGCACGCAGAACGTTTCCGCAAACAAAAAGCTGGGTGGAATACAAATAGTGCATGTGATGTTTGGCCCTGTCAAATATTCATAATGTTCCAAAACGATATTCAAACGGAAATGTTGTTGTTCAATCCACTGAAAACAGAACTAGTTGTTGCTTTTGTTTTTTTTTCTTTTTATTATTTATTTATTTATAGGATTATTTGTATTAATTAGTGTTATGTATAGACTATAGAAAAATTTTATCTTTTTGTATCCATTAGATCTAGATCTAAGAGCTAAAAGCGCTAATTGAAAATAACACTATTTTCAATCGATTGAAAATTAGATGCTCCCATATTCAAAAGTTCATGAATCTTTACTATGCGGGCTGCCTGTGATTTAGTCAAAATCATACCACATCAGAGGAAAAATCAGATATTCACATGATCACTTTTTCCAATTCAGACCTTGTATTATTTGTTGCAATATATGGCTTCATGAATCGTTTTACACAGCAGGCTTCCTGTGATTTCAGCATGCCTAACCAACACTTGTAAGGCTTCTGAACTTATATTTGGGTTATATGCAATTTCTTGTGATTTTCTTTTTATTGTCAAACTGCCTCTATCTTCCGTGACTTGGTGGCTCCTCTGTATCCTCATGTCAATCCGATCGTTGCACCAGTACAAAACCCTTGTTTCAAATACACCACGAAAACACTTGGTCAACTGCAGCTCTATCTCGCGCTGTAATAGGTGTCACGCCAGTACAAAATTTATGGTTTAATATCTCAAGGGCCACTCAATAACTACTCAATACAAAATCCTTTTCTGCTCAGAACGGTGCATTTGAAATGCAAATGAAAACTAAGATACACCAGAACTACAAAATTTGCTCTACTTTCTTGCAAGTGATTCTGATTTATGCTCACTGCCAGCAGTCACAATATATCCAGCTCCGACCTGAAATTAATCGTATGACGGAAGGGCATTAAATAAACTATTTCATGGTGATATTGGCATCATAAAACACTAAATATAAATTTAAGTTTTCCTTCATTTTTCATTTTACATATGGCCAGTAAATGAAGGTTTTCTTTTATCAGTACAAAGTTTGACTTAATACTAACAAGGTCACTACATGACAACTGAAGTGTCGTGAATGGGAAACAACAGTCTACAAAACTTTCACCACTGGGGAAACTATAGTATTATGGAAGGAAAAAAAAAATATGCACACTATTTCTGATGTCCAAACTAAATAATCATCTGATAGATTAGTTTAAAAAGTTCAGCTGCACCATTGCATGTATTTCAAAATGTCACCTATTTTTTTTGCTATAGAGTACAGATTACCTGGCAATCCTTCAAGACAGCACGTTCTTGAAGTTGAACGTTATTGCATACGACAGAACCTTGTATGTGGCAACCGTCTTCAATAACGACATGGTTCATCACGACAGAGTTAACAATCTGTAGCAATTACTCAGCATGTAAGTGCAATATTCAATGCACAAAGAACTTTGTGTGCAGGTTCAGCAAACTAGATGGAACATGTTACAATAACAGAGGTGGTGAAGCTACATGGGCTGTGGAAGAGCTGGGAAGGGACATAACTCAAACAGACAATTTATAGGAACTACTTTTCCAATCCAACTTGAAAGGGTTGTTTGAGCCTCAATTTCTATCACAAAACAAAATATATTGAATGAAAAATAGAGATTTCCTCTGCGCCTTTCCCAACACCCCCACCCCAACCCACAACACCTCGTAGATCGGCTATAATTTATCTTATACATTGTAAGTTTGCCGAAGTAATACTAGTAATGTTATCAAAGTAAACTCAAGAACTAAGGTTATTTGTGCTGCAATGAAACAGCAGCTTTTTTCTGGTGTTCTCTCCTTTATTCATATATGCGATGGATTATAATCATGGCCTTATGGGGTGCAGATCATGGCCATAGTGGCCCTATTCTCTAGCATGACCAGCATCATGATGTGCTTATCTAACTGCCTATGACCCTGAAACATAGCTGAAATCCTAGCGGCTACCTGACAGTGCTAACTGTCAACATTGAACTGACGAAACTGAAGAACAACTAGATAACTACATTACTGAACATAAACAGGGCTTACTAACAGCTAATTTGCCCAACTGACAACACATAGTCACTACAATGCAATTATATCCAACTACAAATGGCAAATCCATTAAAACAGCAAAATTAAATTATTACATGATAATCATAACACATAAATTGGCCTTTTACTGACAACAAGCAGAGATCATCAACTAAATCTTGCCAACCACCATCTGTGAATCTTGCCGGACTGTTCTCGCTGGCTAATGTTGGTTGAGATACAGTGCCATACGGCACCATGTATCACATATATATAACGAAGACCGGCAGCACCTGGAGGTGTTGCGCGAGTCCAACCAAACCTCATTGTCATCAAGGTTTGATATGGTAACAGAGCCTTCGTGATTCTTTTACGCCATGACTTCCGCTAACACTACTTCCGCCGTCATGCCCTCCACTACCACCTCCACCATCCCCAGCTTCGACGGCTTCATCATGGTCAAACTTACTCGTGACAACTACCTGCTGTGGCAGGCGCAAGTTCTGCCATACCTGAGTCAACGTCTCCTCGGCTACGTCGACGGCACCAACGTGTGCCCATCGAAGACGGTGACCACTGGCGATAAAGACAAGCCTGTGGTTGAAGCAAACCCTGCATACGATGTATGGGTACAGCAGGATCAACTCATCCTCAGCTCTCTCGTGGCGTCACTCTCGCCAGAATGCCTCGGTCAATGTCTCTTCCTCTCTACTTCAAGAGCGGTTTGGGAGAAACTAGAAGGCCTCTACGCTGCTCAATCTCGAGCGCGGACCATGCAGATCCGCATGCAACTGGCGACCCTAAAGAAGCAAGACATGTCTGCCTCTGACTACTACAACCGTGTCAAAGGGATGACTGACACCCTTGCGGCGGCTGGCGCTGGTCTCCGTGATGATGATCACGTACCTCCTTGCTGGGTTTAATGAAGACTATGACTCCTTTGTGACTTCGGTCACCACCAGATCGAATCCAATGACTCTCACTGAGGTATATGATCATTTTCTTAGTTTTGAGATGCGTATTATAAATCGTCATAGTCCGTCCCAGCTAGATGATGCTTCTGCCAATTATGCATCACGTGGTGGTCGTGGTGGCCGCAATGGTGGCCGCAACAGCGGCGGTGGCCGTGGTGGTCGCAAACCACCACAAAACAGCAGCAACAATGACCGTTCCAGTGGTGGTGACAGCCGCCCGCGCTGTCAAATCTGTGAGCGTGTCGGTCATCGGGCACATCAGTGCTGGTACCGGTACGAGGACGAAAATCAGAAGGACGAGAAGCGATCTGCTGTCTTTGCTGCCAACCCATCGTATGCAGTGGATACTAACTGGTACTCTGATACAGGAGCGACTGATCATATCACCAATGATCTAGATCGTCTCGCTGTACATGAGAAGTACAAAGGCAAGGATCATATTCAGACCGCAGGTGGATCAGGTATGCCGATTCTTCATGTTGGTCACTCGCAAATTTCTACATCTAGTCGTCCACTTAAACTTCGTTATATTCTTCATGCACCACAGCCATGTAAACATCTACTTTCTGTTCATCGTTTTTCCCGCGATAACAATGTGTTCTTTGAATTTCATCCCTCTCATTTTCTTATCAAGGACAAAGCCACGAGGACTCCTCTTCTGGGCGGTAGATGCAAGAATGGTCTTTATCCCTTAGAGCTCACCAATGAAGCCATTGCATGGGAAGCACTACACACACGTCACGTCCAAGTGTAGATTTATGGCACCATCGCCTAGGCCATCCAGGATCGTTTGCTTTCAAGCATGTCATTAGTCAGAATAACTTAGTTGTTGCTCCTTCTAGTTCAGTTGAGTCTGTTTGCAACTCTTGTCAGATGGCCAAGAGCCATCAACTTTCTTTTGGTAGTTCCATCAATAAATCTGCTTCCCCATTAGAATTGGTGCATTCAGATGTTTGGGGTCCTGCTATCCGCTCCTCAAGTGGTTTTCGATACTACGTGAGTTTCATTGATGATTTCTCTAAATTCACATGGATTTATTTTCTTAAAAACAAATCTGAGGTTCACAAAATTTTTATTGAGTTCCAGAAGCATGTCAAGCGATTGTTAGATAAGAAAATTCTTTGTGTCCAGAGTGATTGGGGAGGGGAGTATCAACGCTTAAACACTTATCTGAAATCTGTTGGCATTCAACACCGTGTTTACTGTCCTCACACACATCAACAAAATGGCGTTGCTGAACGAAGACATCGTCATATTGTCGATATGGGTCTAGCTTTGATGGCCTATAGTTCTCTTCCCCTCCGCTTCTGGGATGAAGCTTTCACAACCAGCTGCTGTTGGAAATTAATTCATATTCTTAAGCTAGAGGAAGTCAATTTGCATTTGACTACTATGAAGAACACATAAGATCGGATCTTGATGTTTCTAAGGGTTAGCTAGCATTAGTTGTAGCCTAGCTGTTAGAGAAGTATTAAAGTTTGCTTTGACAACTTGTATGACGGTTGTTGAAGTCTATGTAAGTTAGCGAACAAGGAGTGAGATCTGGGTCGGACAGGTTGCCATAGAGGACTGCCCGGGCTGCAGAGTAGGAGGTGTCGTAGCCGGAGGCTTGTAGGCTCACCGGAGGCATCTATAGGTGCTTAGAAAGGAATTGATCGAGTGGATCAATTCCAAGTAGGTTGTTGTGGTAACCATTGTATGTTTCTGTGTGAAACAAGAGCTTTAGTGATCTTTGTGTCTAACAATTGGTACCAGAGCCTAGGTTGTTCAGACATCGAAGATTATGGCAGTCGATGAATCAAGCAAGGCCGCTGCAGGTAGTGAGGGTGTGACAAGAGTCCCTAAGAGAGAAGGAAAGGTGCCCCTCCAGTACCCGCTGCTCAACAAGACAAATTACGGCGCTTGGGCGGTGAGGATGAAGTTGTTGATGCGAGCTCAAGGTGTGTGGGGAGTGGTTGATCCCAACGCCAAGCAGCGCATCAAGGATGAAGGACGAGATGGCCATGGCAATCATATCCATGGGGCTTGGAGATGACATGCTAATGCAAGTTGCTGACAAGGAGTCCGCATTTGACATGTGGACAGCGTTGTGCTCTATGCACATGGGGGCTGAGGACGCCAAGGAGGCAAAGATCCAAACGCTGCGCTGGGTGCTCGAGAACCTTTGCATGGGTGACGCAGAATCAGTTGACGACTTTGCAGCGAAGATAATGCTGCTTGTTGGCCAGGTCCGAGGACTTGGAGAGAAGATTGAGGAGGCTCAAGTCGTCAAGAGACTGCTGCGAGCTGTGTCCAATAGGTTCGTCCATATTGCATCAGCGATCGAGCAATTTGGAGACTTGAAGAAGATGACCTTGGAAGAGGTCATTGGTCCCTAAAGGCGCACGAGGAACGCATCAAGGCACGAGGAGCACGTATTGAGGAGCAGCTTTTTGTGGCCAGGGGCTTGGAGTCGTCGCAAGGCCATGGCCGCGGCCGTGGAGGTGAAGGACGCAAGGACAAAAGCAAGGATAAGTGCTACAATTGTGACAAATATGGACATCATTCATATGAGTGCCCTGCCAAAAGAAAAGGCAAGAAGCAAGAGAAGGCGCTTCTTGCTGATGGTTTTGGCACAGCTGATGCTGAGCCGAAATTGCTATGAAAATGCAGAAAGTAGATGGCGCTACGGTGCCACAACAAGATGAAGTGGTGCTGCGAGACCACAAAAAGACGATGCTGCAGTACCATGAGGAGACTGCGGTGCTGCGAGGCCGCTAGAAGAATGGTGACTGCGAGCTGCTAGGAGAAAATGGTGACTGCGAGCTGCTAGGAGAAAAGATTTTAGCACGGTGGCGCTGTGAACGAAGTGCTCAAACGGAGAAGAGGAAGCCACTGCATGTGGCAAGAAGATATCTCAAGAATATGAATTAAGGGGGAGATTGTTGGAAATTAATTCATTTCTTAAGCTAGAGGAAGTCAATTTGCATTTGACTACTATGAAGAACACACAAGATCGGATCTTGATGTTTCTAAGGGTTAGCTAGCATTAGTTGTAGCCTAGCTGTTAGAGAAGTATTAAAGTTTGCTTTGACAACTTGTATGACGGTTGTTGAAGTCTATAAAAGGAGGAGGGGGAGAGGGGGGCAAAAACCCCTGAGATGTAAGTTAGCAAACAAGGTGTGAGATCTGGGTCGGGCAGGTTGCCGTAGAGGACTGCCCGGGCTGCAGAGTAGGAGGTGCCGTAGCCGGAGGCTTGTAGGCTCACCGGAGGCATCTATAGGTGCTTAGAAAGGAATTGATCGAGTGGATCAATTCCAAGTAGGTTGTTGTGATAACCATTGTATGTTTCTGTGTGAAACAAGAGCTTTAGTGATCTTTGTGTCTAACAGCTGCTACCTTATAAATCGCTTACCGAGTCGCACCATTAATCTTAGCACTCCCTTTGAACGCCTGCTTTCCAAGAAACCTGACTACTCGAGCCTCAAATCCTTTGGTTGTGCCTGCTGGCCGAACATGCGTCCGTATAACAATCATAAGTTATCTTTCCGATCCTTGTCATGTTTTTCTAGGATACAGCAGTATGCATAAAGGATATAAATGTTTGCATGTGACTACAGGTCGGGTTTATCTCTCGCGAGACGTTGTTTTCGATGAGCTCAAGTTCCCTTTTGCCAATCCCACCTCTCCACCAAAATCTCATGTTTACAACGAACATGTCCTTCTTCCAATGTTGCCAATCCCACAACCTCCCATTCTGCACAATGCGGGTGATCAACTAGAAGATAGGACAGACCATGTTCTTGTGCCTAATGAGTCTAATTCTTTCTTGCCTAGTACTGTTGTTCTACCCCAGCCACCGCAGGAACATGGACAAGATAATGCTCCAGCATAGAACCTGCTTGCAGATTCACCTCAACCTGCCGCTGCGACGGATACTGCAACGGAGCTGGTTTTGGCGCCTGCAGCTACTGAATCAGCCCCACTGCCATCACAAGTTCCACATCCAACATCAGGCAGACCTCGAACACATCTACAGAACAACATTGTTCAACCTCGACAGTTTGGGTTTGATATTATCTGTTATGACAGTCGCAAGAAAGGTTTTGCTGCTCACACAATGCCATCGGATGATGCTGACCCTACCTCTTATACTGTGGCTGTAAAGTCGCCTCACTGATCTCAAGCTATGCAGGCTGAGTATGATGCATTGATGCACAACCAAACTTGGCAACTAGTTCCAGCTTCTGGGGTCACTAATTTAGTAGATTGCAAATGGATTTTCAAAACCAAAAGGAAGGCAGATGGCTCAGTTGAAAGGTACAAGTCGAGGTTGGTCGCAAAGGGCTTCAATCAACGGTATGGCATTGACTACAAGGATACATTTAGCCCCGTTGTCAAGCCCACCACTGTTCGCTTATTGTTGTCCATAGCACTGTCAAGAGGTTGGAGCGTGAAGCAAGCTGATGTGAAGAATGCATTTTTGCATGGGGACCTTCAGGAATCAGTGCACATGAAACAACCGCCTGGCTATGTCAGTACTACTCACCCAGATTATGTGTGCAAGCTACAGAAAGCCATCTATGGGATTATAGCATGATACAGAGTAATATAGCAGTATGGATAACAGGATAAGCAAACCTCATGCCTATGCACTATTCTTAAGCAAAAATCTATTCTAAGCAAGCAAGACTTTTAAAGTCCTAGTTAAAGCAGTTTCATAACCTCCCAATCCCACTCATTTAAACTTGCGTCCAATTCTTAGTTTTGCATCCAAACAAAACAGTGCCAATAAGTAAAACCTTTCAACATGATATATGAAATAATACAGAATGAAACACCAAGGTGCACTGTAGTTACCTTTACGTTGGAACCGATTCGGCAATGACGACCAATCACAGACCGCTTCACACTGCACTTGTCACCTAGCTGTGAACCCTCAGCAAGAATGCAATGTGGCCCTATCTAAACAAACATGAAGTCCGACAAAAATAAGCCAAAGGAGGTATTGGATTTAAAAAGAAAAAAAATCCAACTTAGAACATTGATGCAGAATTGGATGTGTATGTATATTATAACCATTATGTTAAAAGTTATAAGTTACACCTTGGCTATCAAACAGATAACGTTTTTCAAAATGTATAGATCCATCACGTGTGCATTATATTATTTAGTTTGTCATTCAATATACTTACATGTCAACGAATTCTTAAAATGTTTGCAGAAATATAACTTGACTAAGTTATCACAAATCTAACTGGTTAACAGAATGTAAATTATGAAACAACTGTCAACAGATATAAGTTTAATAGCACCTAGTTTCCTTGAATAATACATGAGAAATGGAAGAAAGGTAAATAAGACATGTAGGACATTAAAACAATGAAAGAGACGGTATGTTGAGATGTCGAATTTATATGTTTTGAAAAAATATTTCTAGAACTATAACAGAAATATCACGTACCACCAGTGAAATTCATGTCCTATTTATGTATCATAAGATATAACTATCATGTCCTTAGATTCATTCCAAAAATGTTCTAAGAAAACAAATCCATACCGCGCTACAATTCCTATATTAATTGTCAGATTGGCCCTTGTCATCTTAAATCCAACAAACGAATATTTCTACATTCATATATACAACATGGTGACGCATAACATACTCGCATCCTAAATTCAATTGGGCATTTGTTTCCTTTATTTGCTGCAAACCATCTCAAGATGCAATTAGTTGAGTGAATGAGATCAAACTTACTGTAGTTTTTGATCCAAGCACCGAAGATGGATGAATGATATTGTTATGTGCAGAGAATGAATAACCAGACAGATGACTAACTTCCCCAACAACCTGCAACCCAAGAGTTTGCTAAGTTCAAGCATGAATACAACACTGATGCATTGAACAAAGTGATTTCCTTCGGAATCATATCCTTACATCTCGATTAATATCACAGTATGCCTGAATAGAGTTCAGACGGTGACAGTATTTGCTTTTACTAGCAATATAAACACAGCACCTGTGTCCATTTGAATTTGATAGCACACCATGCTTGAAAGAAGATGGTGCAATGATGCGGTGCTGTGACAAACACTGTAAATTACCAATGGATGTTACAGCATTATTCCCAGTTTCGTCAACTGATGCTCCATTGCCACCTGACAGAGCTGATTTCTGTACAAATTTGGCAGCAATTAAATACTGCTGAGGATGAAACTATTACACAAATACATACCAAGCATGAACATACCAATTGATTCCTCACTAAGTATGGGAGAACTTCAAGTCTAATGCTACGGTATGCTTCCTTCTGTTCCAGAACCTCCTGTAATATTGTCCTGCGCAGAGCCGTATATTATAGCAAGAAATGGCTGAATGAGAGCACATTTCAAGGAATAAGACAATTAAATTCAAACGAAAAGGGCACAATTAAAGTTATTCCCAAGGGAAAAGGCATCACAAGAGGTGAAACGAATCTAGACCAACCTTTTAAAAGCATAAAGATGCGCATCCATCAGGTCACTTCGAATTTCCATCTAACATAAAGAAGAGAGCATAAATTAGTCAGTTTAGATGAGTAAACAATCCAAAATCAAAACTCACAAAATACTTGTAGATATGTTTCATCATTTGCAATTGAACTACCAACTGTATACATAGAAGCATTCAAACAATACAGAATATTTCCCATTCACAAAGTGTCAATTGGGTATTTTGACCGTTTTCTTATGAAGGTATCTCTGGGCTCCATGAGTAGTTAGTGCACACCTTATAATGTTGACCACAATAAAAGGAATGATGGAATTTTCTACCACGCATCATTTGTCTATCACAATACAGCCTGTCCCCTATATTTCTCAGCCTTCTCCCAACTAAGTCCTAGTTTTGTAAAACTTGAGGACTTGAGGCTATTTCAGACAACACCAATTTGACAGTGTCTCGAGATTTTGCATCAAGCAATGTGTCCAGTAAGACATGAAAGTTTCAGGCATAGGAAAGATGTCTTTGACTTGTGAGACTAGCCCTCAACCTAATTAAAAGGAGGTTTGAAACACTGCACTTCAGGGTAAAGTATAAGATTCAAAATACATTGATTTGGGGAAAGCTCAACAGAAACTTGTGTTGCATCATGAAGAACACAAATGAACAAAAAGGTCTGGAGTACAACGAGATGAACATATATCTGACTCTAGCCAAGTCATTCCATTATTAGTTAATAACATGAAGGGCTTAAAAAAAGTATAATTCTATAATGATGTACACTCTATAATATGTACATTCCATATTATCAGAGCAAGTTTGCAACAAACTATCATTGTGTGTGGTTGACTTGTCATTGTGAAGTACAGTTAGCATTGCTTTTGACAAAATTATACAGGGACAAATATAGATCGAAATCTAATAGCAGTGGATCGATCGCCCACCACAACCAACAAAAAACGGTACTTGGTCTTTGAATTTTTGTTATGTGCACAATTACATCATTGCAACAGCAAACAAGTTACAAAACCTAAAGACACGGCCTGATGCGGCATGTTTATTTTTCATGAAAAATGATGCATGGCAATGAGCCACAAAATATAGATGCCTTACCTGACCTACAGCACTAAGATACAAAATTGTTGTCAGGGACAATTGATTTGATTAAAATTATGGGTACCTTACCTGACCTACAGCTCGGATTTTTCTCTTGTGAACTCGAACATCTTTTTCAACATCTGTTCCTGCAAGTGATGAAAGGATTATAAATCATGAGAGGCAGTATTAGCTTCTTATTATACATTTTAATAAATCACAGTAAACAAACCTGACACAATATGCAACAAAAATTGCTTTGTTGTGTCCAGCCCAACTATGTTCAAACGATTTGGCTTTTTAGCTTTGTCTTTCCCTCCAGAAACAGCAGCATCTGAAGGACCACTTACAGGAACAGAGCACAGTAAAGCAGTAACAGCGGCACCATTTCTTCTATGAGTAGCAGCGACTGACCCAGGTAATACATCTGTTACCAGATCTCCACTGATTACCTATTCAAAGACAGCTAATGCATTATATCATCTAGTATATCTTGCAATTTCTGCCATCATTGTTACAGTATGAAATCACAAACAATTACCAAAATATCACTTGCTGTCAGACGCTTTGAAATAGCTCGTAATGCACCAGCAGTTCCAAGGTCCTCGGGAACAGCAACTACCTGAACACAAAGTAGAGTTACTTTAACAAACAAATGATAGTTCCTTGGTTTTCCATGAGATTGGGCCGTAGGATAAAGAAACAAATGCAATAAAAAAAAAAGACGAATCAGAACGAGGAAGTACAAAGAGACTGAGTAAACACTAGAATGAATTCAAGTTTAAGCAACTCAACATATTATGCCGATTTTGCTTCTAATAGGAAATGAGATATCCATGTGGCAATTGATTAGCATTGATGAAGCCAAACAGTAAGGTAGAACGTCCATGTTCTCTAGTAAAAAGCCTAATATAACTACAGAGTCGGCATCTCTACCATTCCTTCCTTCATCCCCTCACCCATGCTTTTAAAACGGTGATTAGTCCAAAAAATATAACGAGTCCCAGTCATTGTTGGCATGAGATAAGCTGACCCCAGTCGCATTGTGCTTTGTGCCAAGTAATCGACATGGAACAAGTTCTATGAACTTAATCATATCCACCAGATATCTTGCTTTAGAAACTTCTTTGCTCTGCAATAACGACTAGTCGACTATATTAATTATTTGTCTTAAAAGAAATCGTCATATGACATATTCACACAATTGCTTGCACAATTTTTCAATATCTTCTCCGTTTATGCGTTTATATTAAGAAAAGAAGAACATGGAAGCATGGTAAGTGTTGCAGTTTGAGATGCCAAACCCGGCTTTGAGCTCACCTCCACAAAGAGGCGGTCTACATAGGCGCTGGAGACCCAAGCTCCGACGAGGCGCGCCGCCTCCTGCCCCTCTACCACCTGCATACGCACGCACGCGCACATCAGCGAGAAGGCCCCCACGAGCCTGTGGAACAGACACCTATGCGGGAACAGAAGAGCGCTCACCACTATGAGGTCCTTGAGGTTGCTAGTCTCGAGGAGGTCGAGCACGTAGGAGAGCACGGGGCGGTTGGCGACCGGGAGGAGCGCCTTGGGGACGTCCTGCGCGAGGCGAAGATGAGGATTAGTTCGGGTGCCGTGTCGAGAGCGGGCAGGAGGGAGATGGGAGGAGGATAAGGGACCTTAGAGATGAGCGGCGAGAGGCTCTCGGAGGTTCCTCCAGCGAGAACGACAACCTGGAAGTCCATCTCTGGCGGCAGCAGCGGCGGCGACGGAGGGGAGGGGATCGCCGGCGAGGTTTTGGTGCTCGTCTGATTTCGGGGAAAAACAGGCTCGCCCTCTGTGAACTTTGGATCGGGCAGGGAGTTCGGGCCCGGGATGGGCCGGAAGTAGAGCAATTGGGACACGCTCAGAAAATAATCGACTCGGCCCATTAGGTTCGATCCAATTTGGACAAACCAACCAAAGCTCTTTCCCTCAAAAAAAAAAGAAAAGAAAAAGAAAAAAAAGCTCCAGTCCAATTTGAACAAGAAATGGAATATTCTATTAAATCCCATCATGGTCAAATCCAGTTGACAAGGCAGGAGGTGTGTCGTGACGCTAGAGGTTTGGATACGAGCATATTTTAGCCCAGAATCTGTTAGACTTGTATTATTGGGCTTAATTGTATTAGTTGATTCTGGGCTAAAAGCCCGTGTACTAGGGCTTGCCGATCATGCTCCCCTGACTATTTGTACTCGGCTATTGCCTCATGGTAATACACCAATCAATTATTTCCAACTAATACAAGTCTAAGAGCATATGCCATGACTGAAGTTCCTAAGATGAAGTTCAGATTAAAAATTTAGTACGCATCGTTCGTGTATTCTCATTTGTAGTTTTCAAATCCAGAAGTAAACTATCTCACCGTTTTTACATCTGCTATTCTTCCAGCTATCGAGAATGTAGCTCGTCACAAGTATGGTCACGGAGTTCTGGAGCTCTTTGGCAAGTGAAAGCAAGGCGAAACGTTCGTACTCCTTGGTAGGAAGAGAGCTTTTTAGAGACGGGGAACAACCTATGATCACCGCTATCCAAATCATGATGGATTTTGACCGAAAGTTTGCTTACTGTCTTATGGCCTATGGCACGTCCCTTGATGGATTTTCTAGATTAGAATCGATTTTAATTATTCTAGCGTTGAAATCGGTCGTGCAGTGCCATATGGTTGACTGACAGGTGGACTTGACTGGAGGAGTCCAGCGAAGAATCCTGATCCGCATCGTCCTCTCTGGCAGGTGCACCTGCACCTCCGCACCTCCTCCCCTGCCGGCCGGCCACCGCTTCCATCTGGCCCTTCGTCCTAATCGCAGCTGCCGTCCTACTCATCCCTATCTCTGCTAGCCGCCGCTCGCCGCTCCTCTTGCGCAGGGTGAGATATGGCTCAACTGCGCGCCGTGGCCCTTAAGGCCGACAGCCTCGCAAGCCCCACCCGCGCGCCCGGCCACTGCACGGCACATCGAAGGTCCTCCGCAAGGTCTGTACCACAAAAAAAAAAAACTTCCTTTTTGTGCTGAAATTGATGTTTGTATCGTTTGGTGTCGTATGTGGTGCAGGTTTGGCAGAGTGAAGTTTCGAGTAGCAGCAGTCTCTGTAGATGATTATCTTCCGATGCGAAGTACCGAAGTCAAAAATCGGTAATTTTCTTAGCCCAAGGAGAAAATCGTCACCATGTTTGGTTCCTTTTGGAACTTCCTTGATCATTCATAGACTTACTTGAGAGGTAACTTAAGTGAAGTCAGTATGATTTCATATAAGCATGTAGCTTATGTGAAGACCCCATATTATGTTTCTTATATCAACGAGGCCAGGAGTTGTTTTGTGCATCCTTTCAGGCTTACAAGCTACCATGACAGCATGGTTACAATCTTTAGGGAAGACATTTTATTAGCTCAACCAAAGTTGATAATCATTTCAACCATGTGAATAATTGCACCTACTGATGCTAGTGATTGATAACTTGCGAGCTTCTGAGTTAAGAGTGGAAACTATCAATAGAAGGTATATGTGAAAGGCAGGCACACAAGTATGAATTTCTTGAAATGCTTCTTTTAGCTGAGTACCTTGTAGTGAATTGCCTCAACTCACAGGAATAGTATGGGTCTGGACATAATAAGTTAATATCATGCAAGTTTTTGTGTGGCAATTGAGGTTGGTTCAGCGTGAGGAAGTAAAACATGTACAACTCGTTCTGCGTTGATTGCAATTGATAGTTTCTGTTTGGTAGCTTTATACCAATTCATATTGATACTTGATTTGCAGACAAGACAAGCATAAGGCCCTTGCGACATGTTATCTTATGCTTGAATCTGATCTTCCTCTGTCTGGGTGCAGGACATCCAAGGGTGATATCACAAGTCTCAGACTAATCACAGCGGTCAAAACCCCCTATTTGCCAGATGGAAGATTTGATCTCGAAGCATATGATTCTTTGGTAAATATGCAGATAGAGGGCGGTGCTGAAGGTGTGATAGTCGGTGGAACAACAGGCGAGGGTCACCTTATGAGCTGGGATGAGCACATCATGCTCATTGGGCATACCGTTAATTGCTTCGGCACTAGAATTAAAGTGATAGGCAACACAGGAAGTAACTCAACTGGAGAAGCTGTTCACGCAACGGAGCAGGGATTTGCCGTGGGCATGCATGCAGCTCTTCACATCAATCCTTACTATGGGAAGACCTCAAGCAGAGGATTAATATCTCATTTCAAAACCGTCCTTCCAATGGGTCCAACCATCATTTATAATGTACCTTCGAGGACTGGACAGGATATTCCTCCTTCAGTTATTGAGGTGATATCGGGTTACCCGAACATGGCTGGTGTGAAAGAATGTGTTGGACATGAGAGGGTTAAACGCTACACTGACAAAGGTATCACGGTATGGAGCGGTAATGATGATGAATGTCATGATTCTAGGTGGAAATATGGTGCTACTGGAGTCATTTCTGTAGCTAGCAACCTTGTTCCTGGTCTGATGCGGAGTCTCATGTATGAAGGGGAGAATGTGACGCTACGTGAAAAGCTTTCAACACTAATGAAATGGCTCTTCTGCGAGCCAAATCCAATTGCTCTGAACACTGCCCTGGCTCAGCTTGGGGTGGCAAGACCTGTTTTCAGACTGCCATATGAACCTCTTCCTCTTGAAAAGAGGGTTGAGTTTGTCCGGATTGTTGAAGCTATTGGACGGAACCACTTTGTTGGACAGAAAGAGACACAGGTTCTCGACGATGATGATTTTGTGTCGGTTACCAGGTATAAGTGAGTCTTAGTCACATATACGCTGATGAATAAAACTGGTGCAATAATTTATTCTTTGCCTTGTAGATTTTTTGGCACTTTTCGGTCAACAGCTGTTAATATTATCTGTAAATGGAACCAGATTGATTGGACACTTGTACTATATGTTTTGTGTTAGAGTCTCGTTGTGTTAACAAACAGGGACTCTCGTCAGTAACTCAAGTACTAAATATATCACCGAAGTGTATATTATTACAAGGAAACTGAGCGAAATCAGTTTCAGAGCTAAAACATAGATTTCAAGATAAAAACGGTGATGTGCTTACTTCAGTCTCTTCAGTTTATGTAATTCGAACTTTAACAGAACATGCAGTGCTTTGTTAGACATATACTACGTACAACGCTTGTCATATCCCAAAAACTAACTGCTAGTGTGCTTTGAAATTTAACGATACCTGGCCACTGCCAGTCTGTGCCAAACACTGCTAATTGCTGCATCTGTTGATGCACCATTGGGGTTGCTCCAACTGTAAAAGTATAAGGGGATGTTTTGATGAGAGGTATCTCGTTGAAAGTTGGAGAATGGGTCCATATTTGAGCTACGACGTAATGTCTTCAATGGAAAATCATCAATTATCACAGGTGGCATGCGAAATAATTGAAATGTCATTGGTCTTTCGTTACATAGAATCTACTGTAACTCAGATGTTACAGTTATCTAAAAGAGTACCTTGAACTTTGAAGCGAGATTGTAAATCTGTTTTGTATTCCCTTAGTTCTCAAATTGTTAGAAGAAAGTAAGTGCATATGCACTACCACCATGATTCTGATTCCATCTTGTTGTGGGCAGGCCTTTGGACCGTGGTACTGTAGCGGCCCATGACACTATAGCGTCATGGTTACTGTAGCACCGCCGTTACTTAGCCATCAAGTTAGGTTAGTTAGAATTAGGGTCGGCTCTACCTCTATATAAAGAGAAGCACGACAGTCATTTGGAATCAAGCAATCAATCAATGAAGAATAATTCTTCCAATCTTTCAATGTCTCTCAAGCTCTAGTCAAAGCATAAGGCTCAATTATCCTTCCCATTACATCTGGTATCAGATTGTCAACAATTCTTCCCATGGCTTCTGTTGCCAAATTCTCATAAAAATCATACTCTGATATGACTCTTAGAGAACTGATCAATCTGCTTACGGCGTGACTAGAAGCAAAAGAGGCTGCCAACCTTATTGTAGTGCTGGCCCAACCTGTTATGATTGTGCCTATAGCAGAAGAGAAGAAGCCAGAATGTTTGGCGGAGCTAGTCCAAACTATTGTGCAGGTGCCAAAGGCGCCTATCCCTTCGACCTCGCTGTTCTTGACTGTCCCAACTGTACCCTTGCTGAGGAAGAAGACACAAAAGAAGAAGAAGAATGCTATTGTTGCACCGTTGTTACCATCTACACATCTTCGACCAGTGGCTTACCTTAAGCATTGTGGTATGCGTCGGAAGTGCAAGGTATCTCGGTGTCCTCTCTGGCCAATCACTGATCATGCATGTGGTGTCAAGAAGGGTGCAGCTATTGCATCCTGCTGGTTCCTAAGGAAATTGACTACTTCTTCGTTAACATCAAGCAATGTGAAAACCACCCTTCCTTCATCATCTAATACCATTTCTAGTCACCCACTGACTTTTCATCGATGCCAAGAAGCATGTTGGGTTGTTGCACGTGTTAGAGCTGATAGTTCTGAGAGTTTTTCATGGAAGCCTGGAGGAACTGTTGTCTGTCTTACTGCTGCAGTATGTGGTTACCAGGGGAGCTACACTATGGCCATAAAAATCTAAAGTTTGAAATTATAAAATAAATCAAGATGTAAAAAACTTACTTTTAGATATTTTGGTTTTATTTAGAAATCGATCCAGTTGTTGTAGAACGAAGGCTCCACAGCTCGAGTGCAAGCTGCATCTCAAGGAGGAAGGAAAAGGGACCAGGATGACAAGTGCGTGGTACAGGACTCAGTCGTGGTCACCACTATAGCTCGAGGACGAGCTATCTCGGAAGGAGGGATGGAGATGTTATGGGCAAGCCTTTGGACCGTGGTACTGTAGCGACCCAGCACACTATAGCATCACGGTTACTATAGCACCGCCCTTACTTAGCCGTCAAGTTAGGTTAGATAGAATTAGGGTCGGCTCTACCTCTATATAAAGAGAAGCATGACAGTTATTTAAAATCAAGCAATCAATCAATGAAGAACAATTCTTCTAATCCCTCAATATTTCTCAAGCTCTAGGCAAAGCATAATATCCAATTATCCTCCCCATTACACATCTCTAGTGAAACGCTTTGCCGATTCAGTCTGTAACTAAAACAACTGAACATATTCAATACTGATCTAAACAGACTCATCCTAATTCAGTTGGCAGCGAAGGAACATATGACTACAGGCATCCATCACAATTAGATAAGCGAAGCATTCTTCTCCTCGGCCCTATACATATGTTACTCCTGACGAGTGATGAAGCTTGTTTCCATCATGATGCGTGCTTTGCACTATATGATTATATAAACCGGAATATTTTCGCTTCCTGCCGGTTCACCTTTTTTATATTATAAACCTTATTCTAAAAAAAAACAGTGGCAATGTACACATTCCCCCTTTAGTTTTTCTGAGAGAGTTTTCTGGATGTATCAGAATCCTCACACACAACATACCTCTCACTAACATTTTTGCTGTAATTGTTGTCATGGTATACTCAAATAAATCCTTAACTATGAATCATGCTCCAAAGAATAACGTTCTTACAAAAATAATAATAACCACATAAATTGACCATCTAAGTAGAATATAGAATTAATACAGATTGCAGGTCTGCTCTGAATATATTTCGAAGTGCAGCTTCAGGTTTGTTCTCGCTGCACCTACATAGTGAATTAGAAAAGCACATCTCACATGAATCCATGCAACTTTCTGAGGTAAATAACGCAATAGATCCTAGTTTTAGTCGTTGTCAAGATACAACCGAGAGCATGTCGAACAAAAACAATAAACGTGCTCCACTACAAGCTCGTCAGAGCCCGGGTAGAACTAAAACAGGCCCAGCAAAAGAAGTACCATGACATCCCATACATATCAATCACCAGTTCACCATACTGATAAAGGTCTAAAAACAAGAGACATGTATTCACAAAATGTGCCAGCAAAATGTACTCACTGACTAAAACCAAACGAAATCATTTGAGGGGATACAACAAATGAAATCATTAGTTCCCTGACCAGTGCCTTGTCAACATACTTACAACAAACTGGATACAGCTGGAACAACTAGAACAGTTATTCTGGAACCCTAAACAAACTACTTGTCGAGGTGACGGTCTATGATTTCAGATATGGTTTCTAAGAACATGTTTTCACTTGTCCCTGGGAGAACAGCATCCTCAGCTTCCTGGATGATGTCCTCAATCTCAGAGTCTCTATTCACAGTTTCCCTGCACAGTATGCGCCCTATGTCATATGGTGTGAGGCCACGTGCTGCACCTTTCTTCAAAAGCATGGTGCTGATGCGCAGGACACGAGCACATCTTGGAGACAGCTCCCACCCGTGGAACTTGAGAAGCTTGATGTCTTTTTCAGCATCTAGTGATCTGATGTATGCAATGGTTTCATCAGTGAAGGGTTCACGGGCTTGGGGCCAGTACAGCCACTCAAATGTACAATCTTCAAACTGCGTCACAAAATAAAAGGGAAAATATGAAGCATTAGCCAGCCTAATTGAATAATTATGATGCCAAGTGATGACCTGAGTAACATAGAAAAGTAGTCACCTTCTCTGGCAAGCAGTAACCGTGATCAATTGGAATCAGCTTGTAGTTGCCACCTTCTCCCTCCTTGCATGTTAGAATGTTGCCTGCATGACGATCAGCATTTGCTAGCCTAATGTCTAACACTGCTATTTTGTGGACCTCCTGGACTGGAAAAGCACGAGGACCCATGTCCTCGGTGCTTCCATTGTTCTTCATGAACATCTGCAGTGACCCAATCTTGAAGCTCTTGCCCCTATGTAAGGACCGGACCAATGCTGTGGGAGGCACACCAGAAAACCCAACACTGTCACCTGATTTACAATTACCAGCTGGATGATCGAGAATATAAGCTGCAACTTCCCTTAAGGCACCTTCCCCAACAACTGTTCCCCTCTTCATTCCCTCCCCATCAGTGGATAGAGGAAGGCCCCTAGGGTTGTTTTCAGCCATAGGTTCCTCATCGATAGGCTTAAACACAGCAACATTCTTCTGGCCTGTTGCATCTTGCATGAAGTAAACCCCTCCTGACCCTTCAGCTGACATCACAGGTAGGTGTCCATTCTCCAATCCAGCTATGGTTGACCGTATCATTTTCATCACTTCAGGTGACAACTTCACGTTTGGATTAACAACAATTGGTTCAACAAGAGCAGGCTTGACACCAGCTGTTTTTGCAGCGTTCAGATCCTTCTGCAGGTTGTCTTTCTCCTGTGGGTTGACAACTGTAACCAGAGTATCTCTATCAACCTGCTGTGTTCGTACCTTTGCTGGCTTACGGATGAACAAATGGATCACAGCATGCTCCCTCTTGCTAATATCAGCAATCAGCTGGTGATCCTCAAGCACCTCACCATCATATTCAAGCTTATGATCCTCCAGGTTACCAATATCCTCGTCACCCTCTGCTGCAAGCTGGTTCTTGAGATACTTGACGTTGCGGCTTTGGTCCACCTGAAACTGGAATTTCTTCCCTGTGGCGGTCTCGATGTTAATCACCTGAAGATCAGACAGCCGAATCACAAGGTGCAGAACATTTCCCTCGGACAGTCCATAATCCTTGATAGGGCAGTTGTTGCGTGCCAGCTCATGCCCATCCAGCACGAGCCGCTGCTTTGTCACCACAAAGCCCTTGAACCGCTGGATGCGCAGCTTCACCTGAGCGATGGACTCGGATCCCAGCACGCTCATGGGCATGGGCGGCGCACCGGGCACAGCAAGGAAGATAAGAATAGAATCCTGTAGCTGCGACCCGGGCAGGCAGTGCTGCGACCGGCTGCCATCAAAGCAGATGGGGAAGAGAGCAAGGTCTTTCGGGACTGGCCCCAGGGCAATCACACCAGCAGATGACATTTTCACAGGGAGCGAAGGAGGCTGGAGCTTCCTCGACTGCTACCACTACTATTTACACTAACACTACAACCAGACACTAAGAAGTGGACGCCATGGAGATTGCAAGCCAAGGGTTCCTTCCTTCCAGTCCAGGATGGAGGAAACCCTCAACACAGAAAGCCCCACAGCAACCCAAGTGGTTACAAGCCCATAGATTGACACACTAAATCTGCACAGAAAATAAGAGATATTTCAGTCACAAAGCACCAAAACAAATCAGAAATGGAGGAAATCGGAAGTAACGGCGAGGAAAACGTACCAGGACTCGTTCGATTGGGGCGCAGAACTTTCACTTTGCCCCTCTGCCGACTATATCCCCAATCGCGTGATGGAAGCTGCAAGGGTCATATCATCCGGAGCGGATCAGCCACGAAGTCACCTCAAACCCCCAGTAGCAGAATCACAGCAGAAATGTGTACAATTTCTCACCTAAAACTGTCGCCCCTGCTCCACGGAAGGAGAGCACCCCGATTGGGGGCTATACAGCCCCACGGATTCTGCCCCTCCCAGAACAGAGCCTGCCTGCAAGGGCCTGACCATCCATCCGGAGCAATCAGCCACGAGATACACTCGAATCGGAGGAAAATAGTAACGAAAATCAGAAAAAAAAAATTCTCACCTGCAGCCGCTCCCCTTGATCCCCAAATGGGGAGAAACACAGAAAAAGGCTCGATCCCTTCAATCCGCTCCCCACTTGCTGCACAATCCCGTCAAATTCCTTTCCTCCGGGTCACAACCTGCCGCATCACGCCACAGATCAGCACAGCAATTCCAATTCAAACTACCTCAAAAATCAATCAAATCGAGAATCGCAGGACCGCGGCAGGGGAGAGGAGGTGAGGACGACGGGACGCGACTCACCGGGCGAAGAGATTCCGCAGGAGCCCCACCCGACGAGACCGCTTCTTCTTCTTGCTCCGCACGGGAGAAGGGAAGGAAGGAAGGAGGAAATGTTTGCAGTGCGCAGCAAGGAAGACAACGACAGCGAGAGAGAAATGGACGGAAGAGAGAGAAAGGGGAATGCGGGCAGCGGCTTTTTATGCGGGGCGTGGGCCTGGTGGGGCCGTCCATCGCTTGACGGCGTGAATGAACCCCCGTAACGTGCGGGGAGCGTAGCTTCGTGGAAAGGGGTGGGAGATTTTTTCCTCGTGTGACGGTTCTGTCCCTGGGAGCTGACGGACGGTAGACGGGAGACGGAGGCGAGGAGAGCGACGGTGGGGTGGAGGACAAGAAATCTCGCTGTCAAAGATTAATTAGTAATTACGGTGCTAAGCTGGATTGCAAATGGTTATTAATAAGTGATGAGGCTCCGGTGAAATGAAATGCTGGAGTTGACTAGATCAATCTAGAAGATTAGTACGGGCTTGCTCACGTGCAGTCGTGCAGGCACGACCATGTTGCTCTTTTTTTCTCTTTCTCTGCTGCTCCGATTTGAAATATCTTCGTTCTGAAAATTCTTTAAACAAATAAGATATTCGCTAATTTTGAGTTGCTTGAAATTAAGGTCCTTTTCAGTCAAAAGCATTATATCTATATTTGGTTCAAAAGAAAGCATTATATCTATATTGATCGATTATAAATACCTCATATATTAACTATTTTCTCTATAATCAATATAGTTATGAATTTTGGGGTGTTTTACATATTACATTATTTAAAATCAAAACAAATCAATTTACTGAACGTCGAATCGATTGAAACGTAGAACATCTGAATTAATAAAGGTAATGAAATGTTTGCAATTTTTTAAAAAAATATACAATTAACCTCATATAAAAGGTAATGAAACGTAGGAACTTTTCCTTGGTCCTTGGTAGCCTAACAAAAAATATAGGGTCTTGAAACGGTCGGCTAGGGGACCAGGACAAGCTGGTCAGCCGAGCGCGTGAGGTTTGGAGGCTACAAGAAAAAACCCAACTTGAGAGGAGCTTACCCTCTCTTTTTGAGTTGAGAGATGCGCTAGCTGGAGAGAAGAGGACGAAAGGGATTAGGCGAATGCGTAGGCTGTGACGCTTGCCCATGAGGCTGAACCGTGAGATAACGACGTGGGTGGGATACTGGCTGCCGGCTGGCGGCCGGTGGTGTGCAATGACGAAACCATGGGCGGGCCGGGCGCGAGAGCTTCCGTTCCGTCCGTTCAATGAGCCGTTCCAGTTTTGCTGGCGCCTGTTTACTTTTTCTCTCTCTACGTGGGAACATCGCAATGGCATCTTCTCTGGTCCACCGCTCTTACTCCGTCCAGGTCCATGGCCCCCCGCAACGCATCTGGACCGGCCCGAGAGCGTTCAGCACCAGAAGAATACTGGAGTTGCCTAAAATATATATATATATACTGGAGTACTACCGTACTAGCGTCCAGATTCTTTTCGATAACATATACATAAATTTTGAAGGGAAAGAGCTATTCAAATTGCGTGTGTGTGGACAGTGGTATAAATGAGATGCAATCAAAATATCTGTGATCGGACAGAAAATTGACAAGTTGACGTTATGAGTCACGAGCGACGACCATAGACCGCTAACCAATTTCAAATTGACAGTGGCTGTTCAACTATTGTCAAACTAGAAGAGAACAATATTTTTAAGAAAAGTAGTAGTTCAACCCAAATTTGTCAAACTAGAGGTCAGCAATAATGTTTGTACTTTGTTACTGTCGATATCGGATATAAGCATTTCCAAACGATTCTTCACATTTCACAACTTATACCTTCGGTAAGAGGATACTTTCATGAGATCTCTACTTTCATCTTGTAGCACAAGGAGCAGAAAGCGATCAGGATAACAGATGTCAACACAAGACCTTGAGTGATACCGGCTCTAACCTTACGTCAAGATTAAAAAAGTTTTTCCTCTACTATCTCTCTCTATCCCACACAAATCTGATTAAACTGAGATCCAAGAGCTCACAAATCATCTGGGTTCAAAGGTTAATATTAACCTTTGAACCATGATATTTGAGGATGTGACTGCACAACACATGAATTATCAATGACGACATTTTTTAGCCTTTTATGTTATTATCATCGTACACTTGTTTATACCCTGAGAGGATGCACAGGTTATAATACTCCTCTTATACGAGTATTCTTTGTAGTTGCCGTTGGACTTTAGAAAAGACACTAAACGCCCCGTTCGCACTATAGGAGGAGCTGTACTGCACTGGCAGGAAAGGATGGAATGGAATCGCTCAACAACACCACTGATGAGACTATTGGAACGTTGCTTCGCCCGCTCCCTCGCGCACACGCGCCTCGGTGCTCCGACGTGCCGCTGCCTCATTGGTTCGCACACGCGTCCTGGTCCCCTCTTCCGTAAGCGGCGACCAGCTTTGTTTTAAACTGTGAGTGAGTGACCACCGAACGGTCGAACAAAGCACGCGCGTCGCCCTCTTTCTTTAATTTAATATTTTGATTATTTATTCGTATTACTCAACCGACCGCGTCAAGAAAATCTCGCCGCCGTCCGTCCGTTGCCTTTGCCTCCGCCGCGCGCCGGTGCCGCATGCCGGACACGTAATGGTGGAGCTGGGAGCTGACGCGGCGGCTTTCCGTTGGAATCATTGAACGGGAAAGCCAGTTTTGTGTGTCAAGGAATCTGATCACCTGCAGCTAGACACTGACGTTTTTTAGTTTCGTTTCCGTAAGGATTTTGTGAATTGAAAAATGTTCTATGGAATGATAGATATCTTTCTTGATGAATACGATAATAAAGATATGCCTGAAACCATGTGCAGTCTAGTTGGCGACACTGATTCTGTCGGATAACAATTATCGTCGATAATAAGGGAGCCCCTGTTTTATGGATGAGGAGGGACCCAAGGCCTAAAGTATTTTTTAGAGAAGCAAATTTAATTTCAAAAGAAGATTTTCAGTAGCACCGTAGAAGTGCACTCCGTTCCGCTTACCTTCATTAGTCCTCTTTTCTTCTCTTTTCTTTTTATAAATTTTCCTTCTTTACTTTTTTTGAGCTAAATCGAAGAAAAAATATATTAAAATTATGAAAAATTCAAATGGAGGAAAGACAAAGAACTGAAAAAAAAACAGCAGCATAAAATAGTGGCCTTTTCTCTCATCACAGCGGTCCGCTGATCAACTTTTATAGCCCTCCCTCCTCTCACACACACAGTGACAGAACCAAGAAAAGCCTGCGTGCACATCGTAATGGATAACAACTTAACGCAAACATCAATAACACCAACATAAACCTCCACAGTTTATAACTGAACATCGTGCTAGGAGTATATCCACCCTTACCGTATAAGCAAATCATTACTGTAATACAAAAGGCATGAGACCAAAAAGAAACCGGATGAATTGAAGCGTGACTGAGGTACGAACTGACCAGTTTTCCCATTTTGATTTGAGCTTAAGGCACCCGACAACCTGACAGATTGACATAAAAAAATTATAACTTAGTAATATACCGATGCATCGTTTTAAACATGTGATCTAGTTTTACTTACTGCCGAAGCTGCAACACCGTTTTTCGTGAATAAAATAACGGATTTACTAATTTTTAGCTGACTGAAAGTTTAGTCAATTTTTAGTCACCTTTTTGAACCATTAGATCTAAATCTAATAATTTATAATTATTATATAGATAATTTTAAAAAAATTAAAACACAAAGTAACAAACTATTGACTAAAACTTTCAGCTAATTGAAAGCTAGAAAACATGATAAAATAAACTTGAACAAGTGATTCTTCACGATCTCCATTCCATGCCATTGTCATCAGAAGTAACCTTGTGTGGGTACATCTAAGACATCTAGCCCAAACCTAATAGTTCTATCAGCCCATCGAGAAAAAGAAGTTTTTTTAAAAAAAAAAGAAAAGAGGAACACGGCATGGCCGCATCACAAAACGCACAAAGGCTGAAGCCGAACTGCCAGTCAGTGATCAATTCAGTTCAATAGCTATTGTAACAAGGAAATAAAACTCGAGTACCTTATGACACAACTTTCCAATGTGGCGGTATGTCACAAATCTGTTCAGCTGCTCCATACATGCCGAAAAAATGACTGGATTAATAATGAGCCTTCTACTCTGCTAGGGAGCGGATGCAGACATTTCTCTACACTAACAAAATCTCTCTTTTACATCTTTGTTTCTTTAGGGCTCTTTCTTCTATCCTATGGAAGTATACAGAACTAAATCCTCAACTGCCCAAATGAGGCAACAAAATTTTTTCAACATCTTACAGGTTCCTGTCTAAAAATTCTAGAATCCTCTCCTCCATATAAAGACGGCACGGTAGCCCTCGCGGCATATGCCTTTCATCTGGGAAGATGAGTAGCTCATAGTGCTTTCTTGCCACAATTAGGGAGTTGATGAGCCTTGCTGTGTGCCTAAAATGAACATTCTCGTCCATCATGCCATGAACGAGTAGCAGCTTCCCCTTGAGATTTTTCACATGATGCATTATTGACCCAAATTCATAAGCATCCTTATTCTCTGAGGGCAGACCCATGTACTTCTCAGTATAGAACGTATCATACCCATCCCAGGCCGTCACTGGAGCACCAGCCATAGCACAACAGAATATTTCAGGAAACCTTGCAAGGCACATCGCCGACAGAAATCCCCCATAGCTCCAACCGTACATGCCTATATGTCCAGGTACAGCAAGACCTTGTTTTATTAGCCACTCTGCACCTGTTAATTGATCTTCAGCATCCACACGACCAATATTATACTTCAAGTGTCCCTCAAATTGTAATCCTCGCCTTGAAGTTCCCCGATTGTCCAGCTAAAAGTTTTAAAACAACAATGTCAGGCGCCACATGTATCCTTGTCCCAGAGGAATCTCTGGCAAACAAATAAAATCACATTATGAGACCCCACTGAAAATCGAAATGCAGCAAGTTACAAAGTTTGAAGTTCTAAACTAATCTTAAGAAAGAGTAAATATGATTCCTATCAATGTAATGGTGTCAGCTACAGTTCTCTTGAATCTACCTTTTGTCAACCGACCTGATTGGTGTCCAATTATCCAACAATTACAATAGTTTGGAGCAGCCATGCTCTCCTGCTTTTGTTTCACTAGGCATAGGGAACACCGTCTCAAACCATTGATGCAAAACATCTATTGCGTAGACAAAGGTTATTAATATGGCCATGAACAGGCAGATAACCACTAGCAAGTGTCCAATGAACCATGTCACATTTCCCCCCCTCTTTACAAGCATGCCAATTCAAGAACAACCATTTTAATACAATTGAGACATCAAGGTGGTGTCCAGCTAAGCTCCCAGATAACATGCGTCCTCATTAGTATTTGACCTAGAACCAGGTACTACCCTCCAAACTCTGACTAACTAATACCAGTACACAGCAGTCCATAAACTTATAATTCCCCTTTCACCAAAAAAAAAAAAAACTTATCATTCCACATATACCTCCCTCATCTAGTTTCGTTTTTTTTTTTAAAGGTAAATGAACTATCATGTGACTCCCAACTGAAAAAAAAAATAAACAAAGAAGTTTTGAAGTCTCAACTTATATGTTGAACAAGTTAACACCAGAATACGAACCTTCCACACTAATATGCCCTTACTTCTGAGGTACTGAGCTCTCATGTCAACTGTGCTATTCCATGAATCATATACGAGTTGTGCACTAGGACCGCCATATACACTAATCACTGTTCTGTATGGGGGTGGTCCAAATTGTTTCTCATCAGGGAGGTATATATTTGCATATAGTGAGTTTCCATCCTTTGCGCTAATCCGAACTATCTCCAGAGGAAACTGTTGGAGGTTAATAAGACGTGGGATTGTCACTGGCTGATATATAGAAAATATTACACTTCCATCAATCAGTGAACAAAGTGATATCACAGGAGGAGACTTTACTGACTCATAGACACCAATGAACCTTAGCAACTGATGGTCAAGAATAACTGAATGCCACCCTGTCCCACTAGTCAACCTCTTAGGTGTTTGTAATGGAAGACCACGGTCAGGAAAAAGGTTTGTTTGATACAAATGCGATTCCAGTGGCCCATCCATTGAACCAGTGAAATAAATCAGTCCAGTGCACTCGTTAACGGCAACTACCTGGTCTACCATCCAGTCACCTTGTGTAAGAGGTGCAACACAAGTTCCACCATTTCCATGAAGATACAAATGTCTGAACCCAGTCTTCTCACTGGCCCAAATAAAGCAGTCTTCATATCTATCGTTTTCTCCTTTATCTAAAGGAGTGAAACAATCATTTATTGTAACCCATATATTATGCTTTTCTTCTAGTAATACTTTCCTTTTCCCTGTAGCAATGTCAAACTTAAGCAGCTTCAGTTGGGTATGGGTTCTGTTAAGAACCTGAACTGCAAGAGCACCATTATGCATCCAGATAACTCTAGCAAGATATTCCTCCTTGCCGCTATTGGATTTATTCTGGTCACCACAAAGGATATCCATCCAAGTTATTTCTCCTCCATGTGAAGGAACAACTCCAAGGTGCACTTTAGCATTAGCTTCTCCAGCAAAAGGGTATGCATGGTCCTCTTGAGCATTTGGACCAGTATAATTTTTGCCTTGATGCATAATTCTATAAAGTGGGACATCAGATGAATCTACTTCAGTAAAAGCAAGTTTCTTGCTATCTGGAGACCACCAAATCCCTGTCTTCCTTTCCATCTCTTCCTAAAATGATGAAGTTACTAAAGATGAGACACAGAAGTGCTGAAAAGAAGAAGAAAATCAAAATGAAAAGTTCACACACCTGAGCAATGTACTCTGCCAGTCCACGAGTCTGAAACGGGGCGACATGGTTAGACATGGTTCATTTTCCTAGCTCAGATAATAGCTTCAAAGTAAGATCTTCAGTTGGTACATGTCAAAATTTGCATACACTAGATACATTTCTGTTTAACTAGGTACTAGTCTTTTTACTTGATTCACGTACATTCAGTAACCAAAGTTGGTCATGTTAAATGAATTTAAAAATGTTGATATTGAATATATAAAGAAATCAATCAATTCAAGGGAATCATTTAAAATGTTAAATCACCTACAGTGAAAGGCTATAAATTGCATTTCAACACAATATGCTACAACATGCAGGCTGCAACAAACATAAACTTTTCTTAATACAAATGAATTCCAACAGAATATGCTACAACAAACATAAAATTTTCTGAATAGAAATAATTTGGCAGAGAGCACCTGTGACAAGGAACTCAAATGCTTATCCTGTAATTTGTCAGTAACAATTAGCTCATTAAATTAAAGAAAATAAATCAAGGATGTTATGATGAGTGAGTGAGAATGCAGACATACCTTTTTACTGTCTCTAGCACCAAAGGTCAGTTGCCTAATTACACTGTCAGAAAAATCCGACGAATAAAGCTCATCATCCCTTACAAAGGCAATCATGCTACCATTCGGAGATAGATGTGGATCGATGATAGGGGAACTAGGTGTACTTTGTAACTTGAGTTCTGGTTCTGAACCATAAAGATCCTGGAAGTAAACCTATTAAAAAAAAGAGATAAATATTACATTGTTTATAATAATATTTTCCATCAATTAAGTAAAACAATTTCCTGAAATGCAACAATATATTGAATTATTTAAGAGAACTGCTAACAAGTAAAACTATTTTTTATAGCTAGCTCATATTACCAGGGTACATGCTTGGCTTAGCAGCAAAATTGTGGCAGCAAATCACTTGGTCATACCAACTGGTCATAGGACGAAGCTCATACTACCAATAAAATACTCCAAATTTGCAGCAATGCAGGTCAATTGAATTTCGTGTTTTGACAATAAATACTACATATCGCATTTGGTTCCCAAACAGAAAAAATGGTCTTGTCTAGTTACTACAGATAAAAATAACAAAAAGAAAATGATGTTTTCATGGTAATCAAGAAATTACGTTCTTTTACTTTTGGCACAACATGGGGTCGGCTATTGGCTTCAGTATAGTTTCCCAGAATGTTGAAGTTTGAAGAAAACTTAATGGTACTTAGTACCTCACAAAAGTTTAGTAACCTAATATGCTACAGAATTTCCATTAAAGCACAATGTATTTAGAGAATGTACCATTAAAACAAACTCTAAACATGGCCGGTGATTTCACTTATAGAGGATAAAACACTCCATCACTGCACTAGCCGAGATGATACACGCTTAGTCCATCCTGACCAGTATAACCATTGGCCAACACGTTTAAATTAAAGCTACCAATTCATTTCAACAACAGCTAACATACCATTTAACATTGATGCATATCACAAAACCAACCAGTAGAACATCATCCAGGGGACAATCTTGACAGCCTAGCAATAACATTGGTAGAAATGAAGGGAAGTAAACGCATAAACAACAGGTCGCCAAGAAGGTACGAACCCCGGACGGGAGGGGCACCACGATGCCGTCGCGGCCACTCCCCGGGTCAAAGCGCCACTCGTAGTACGTCACCCCGAGGCCGCGCTCGCGGGAGCGCTCCCGCCGCAGTCGCTCATCGGCGGAGAGGTTGCACTCCTCGAGCCCATCGCCGCCGGGGGCCGTGAAGAGCAGCTCCTGCCTCCGCTCGACGGTGTCGAGGACGAACACCTGGTGGTGCAGTGTGCCGTCGGCGCTGAATAGGAACGCGATGCGCTGGTCGTCGGGGCTGAAGCTGAGCCCCGTCGGCGCCTCGCAGCCCGGCAGCGGGTGCGCGACGATCTCCTCGACACGCATGGGTAGGAGGCCGCCGTTGCCGGCCGCCGCCTCCTGATCGGCGGATGAGAGGGCCGCCATGCGCTCGAGGCGCCGCTTCTTGCCGTTGACCTCCTCCGGCCTGTCAACGCCGGAAGATTGCATCGGCGGCGAGTTGGTCCCGGCCAAGAAGGCCGGGGAATCAACAGAGAGACCAAGATAGGCAGGAGCCTGTGCAGCAGAAACGGAAAGCCAACAAACCAAGATGGAACTGTGGAAACTGGGGGCCGGCGCTGGGCAGTGTGGCGGCGGATCACTGTGGCGGAGAGGGGGAGGATGGTTTTGCGAATTGAGATCAGTTTCCACCTGTGTTTCGAACTTTCGAAAGGAATGAATGGGGTCTGGAGGAGGGACCCCCTCTCAGATTTGAGATTTCCACATGGTTTTGTTTCTTTAGTTTGATTGATTTATACCATTATAATTTTTGTTATGAACGATCATGCTATTGTTTTGAGATTTAGAGAACTATAAGGTTTATAGTTGCTGTGAGAATGTGTTATAATTTGGAAAATAAGTTCGGAGAAGATAATCAGAGAAAACAAGCTCAAATGGATGGCGATTGTATGCTTATGTAAAAAGATTGAAAACCACTATATGGAAACTAGGGATATGAAAGGTGTGTCTTGATGTTAATCATCGTCTTCTGTCAACACATTCGTTTGGCGGGAGAAAGAAGATCAACCACACCACGTTAGATTATCGTTTAACGGTTGAGACGACGTTTCGCGCTCACATCCGCAACCCACTCCCTCTTCTCACCGACGATGAAAAGGTGAGGGAAGGCCCCCCCCCCCTCTCCTATAGCTTCTAGTTTTTGTTGTTTTAACTATTCATTTATAGGTCTTCATAATATCATGATTCTCTTAATTAACAAACTAAATTTACTGTCATAATAATGGGATTTGTTGATGTCAGGCTTGATGTGCTGAGCCGTCTTTGAGGTAAGCTTGAATGAAATCCCCTCCCTTTGATACGCTGGCATCCTCATCCCCACCCCATGTCATCTCATTGAGATTACTCCATTGCTTTCCATCCATCGCCACCACCAGATCTAGGTTTCTCAACCTAGATTCATAAAACCCTGCTTTAAATAATCAATAGATCCTTGAATGCTTGGTTAATGAATCGATCATACATAACCATGTTGACATGGTCCTATCCTAAGAGCATCTCCAAGAGACTACGTATATTATTAGCTAAATTTATAGATTTTTTTCTCTTTTATAAAAGTAGAAATACTCTAAAACTAAGAAGTATTCCAACACACTCTTTAAATTCTGGACTCTCCATATTTTCAATAGTTCACGTCAACTTTTTCTTTCAACGAGCAGACTGTATCTACCCTTTTTCTTGTCGTAACTGCATGCATCAGCTTTTGCCCTACTCTGGAAGAATGTATTCATAGTTGAGTTTAAAAAAAAATGTGTTTTTAGTTTTTTTTTGAGATAAAGATCGGATTTCATTAATATATAACCCCTATTACAACTGAGACCTCAACATAAAGTAAAATTACATTGAAGTACGCCACTAGATATCTATCCTTCATCTTCCTTGCACACGGTGTCATCCACTGCTCTGAGAAAATCCATTGTTGTGAAACAACACCCGATCCAAACCGATCTGCAGTCTCAACCAACAGAAGACTCCACAGACTTGGAGGTCGCAAAACAGACGTTGCATGCTCAATCATTGTAGGGAGTAAAAGGCACCGAAAGTACATCGACCAAATCTTTTGAAGGTTAAACCGAACATAATATCCGCTGACATCATTAGTAAACACAACGATGACCGGAAGAGTAAATACGTCGCCACCGATAGTAACATTAGCGACCGAAAAGACAATCTCATCCGAGGAAAAAACAGATCCAATCCCTCCTCAAAGAGGATTAGGTCATCAACGCACCTCGATCTCTCAATGAAGAACACGACTTATCCGAAGAGAACGACATATTCTCTAGAGGAGATCCAGTACGACATTGGAAGCCAAATCAAAAATATCGAAGAGACAATCCAAATCTAACCTAATTATTCTAAAAAAAGGAAAAATTAAGGAAAAAACCTAACAAAATAGTAGATCTACTAAAGAATCTACTAGATGGACCCCTGCTCCCCTTGCTACATGTCAGGAGGTCAGAGACGAAGAGAAACAGGGGCCGGAGGCGTGGGCGTCGGCGACGGCAAGCACTCGACGACGATGGAGCTTTCGCCTGAGTCGCCCCTCGGGGGCGACGTGGGGGACGGGGCGGCGCTGTTTTTTCGTCGACCCTTATTTGGATGTGTACAAAGCAATTACAATATGTTCATAGTTGTGATGTGTTCGGATTGATCACAAGTTGTTGTTGAGCCTAGATTTAATAATGAGATATATGTAACCAATCTAATGGAACTTTTTACAGATTTACGACCCTAAACAATCAATTCTCAAATGTAATTTATGATGAGATAGAATGTCATTGGTTTCATTGGATTGCATGCAAGAGGATTAAGCATTCAAATACGTCGAGACCTAACGTTCTTGACAATGTCATCCATCAGTGTATTGTTCTTAACAGTATATTCCCTCCGTCTTAAAATATAAGAATTTAAATTTTTAGTCCAGATTTATAAAATCTTCAATGCATCTAGACATTGTTTAGATACATTAAAGATGTTATGAATCTGGATATCCTCTCTCATAGTCTGAAGTGGTTATATTTAATATCTAGATACATTAAATATATTATGAATCTGGACACCCTGTCTCATAGACTGAAGTGTTTATATTTTAAGGCAGAGGAAATAACTTTCATGGCTCTTAGTCAACACTATCCGATTTCATGAATGAGATGAGTATGAACATCTACTATGGCTATCTGTACGAGTCATCATGTCTCCCAATCAACATTATGCATAGGAGTGTCATCCAAATCTAAGTAACATATTTTTCATGATCTAATATAAATCATTGTAGCCTGTTATCTCCTTGGACATGCTAGTTTTATTCAAGAACAAAAAAATATAAACCAGTTTTATTAAAGAAAAAACTTTGGACATGCCACTGATACGGGCCGCCATCGTCCATCGGCCACATTTGCAAAGGGCCACCATTGTAGCCCGTTAGCTCCTTGGGTCTGGCGTTCGCCGCCTACACTATCTGGGCCGACGATGCTTCATCTGGTTTGAGAAGATGCGCATCTGATTCCTGTGTCTGTTCCGGCGAGGGCGCGCCGAGGAGATTCAGCCGCTCCGCGAATCACTGTTTCCAGAATATTCGTCCCTTGTTAAGCGCGTGATGGGCACAGCGGATAAGATGCGTCCTGGTCTCCGTCGGGTTCGCAGCGGGTCGACACGACGCCACCCACGCGAAACGTCGGTACACGTGGCGACCTCGTCTTTGTTGAGGCACGCTGTACGTGCACACCGCACTGCCGACGCGTCGTCAGCTCCGTGCTCTGGAGCCTCGCCACGCATCTCCCTCGCGCTTCCAGATTTATACGAGCGGGCTCGCGGAAAACAAAACGCGAGCTCGATATCACCGTGTCAGCTATCGAGAGCACCAGCTAGGTAAGCTAGAGAGACTTTGGAGCGTGCACACGCACAGATTGAGATCGAGACAGCAGCAGCAGCAGTAGCAATGGCGCAGGCGCAGCCGAGGAGGGAGCAGGACATGGATGAGCAGCTCCACCAGGCGGCGCTGCCGCAGCAGGTGGCGTCGTCAGAGCAGGCGGCCATCCGGTACGGCCACGTGTTCGCGGTGACGGGCGAGCTGGCCGGGCAGCCCATCTCCCCGCGCGACGCGGCGGCCATGCGGTCCGCGGAGGACAGCGTGGCGGGCGTGCAGGTCCCGGAGGCGGCCGGCGGCGGGTTCAGCGCGGCCACCGCCATGGAGACGGCCGCCGCGTACAACACGGCCGTGGGCGCCGTGGCTCCCGACCAGGCCAGCGACGCCGCCGCCGTCCACGGCATCTCCGTCACCCAGACCGCCGTCCCGGGCGGCCGCGTCGTCACCGAGTTCGTCGCGGGCCAGGTTCGATCCGTTGGAGCGTACTCGGTTTTTGCGCGTGTTTTCGTTTGGTTCTGACGACCGCGCGCTACGATGTGATGTTTGTTGTAGGTTGTTGGGCAGTACTCTGTGGCGGACCCGCCGCCGGCGGCGGAGGAGGACGCGACGAAGATCACGATCGGCGAGGCGCTGGAGGCCACGGCGCGGGCGGGCGGCGGGCGCCCCATCGACCCCGCCGACGCGGAGGCCATCCGGGCGGCGGAGATGAGCGCGCTGGGGGCGGACGTCGCCATGCCCGGCGGGCTCGGCGACGTGGCGCGGGCCGCCGCGCGCGCCAACACGCGGGCCACGCGCGACGACGACAAGGTCAAGGTCGGGGACGTGCTCGCGGTACGCACGCGATCTTCACCCTAATTACTTACTGTACTGCTCGTGATGGTATGAACTGGTAAAATATGGTGCTCAAGCTTTCTTTGGAATAATAACCAACTGGTAAAACGATGTGCAGGACGCGACGGCGAAGCTTGCGGGCGACAAGGCCGCGGCAACGGAGGACGCGACGCGGGTGGTGCAGGCGGAGAAGTTCAACGACGCCGGGGCGCGCCCCCGGGCCGGCGGGGTCGGCGCCGCGGTGGCCACGGCGGCCAGGCTCAACGAGGACAACGCCCTCGGCGGCGACGCCCAGTAATCACACCGAACCAAAAGCCGATCGATGTAACAACGTGCAAATGGACCGAGCCGAGCGGATCAAGGTCGGTCGCTAGGCTACTGCACGTGTAGTGAACTAGAGGTGTCTGTACATAGAGGAATAAATCTTGTCCTTGTTCAGTGCTTAACCAGCAGGAGTTGCTATTGTTCGCTCGGTCCACCGACATCATCAACTTTTATGGAGATCGAACAATTACCGTCCCGTTCTTCCCCATCCCGGGAATTTCAGTTGTAAGCATGGTACGACCCCTTGCTTTGACTCCGGCCAATTCTTTGCACTGGGCAGTGGCGACTTTCTGATCGATGACATCACAACTGCAACGAACGTAACATAGCGTAGCACGTGCAGACCGAATCTCCACTCCAATCCTCTGCTTGGCTTGGGATGTTCTTTCTTCTGGACTAAGGGCAAGTACAAAGTGTTATCTTATGGACTAAGGGCAAGTACAAAGTGTTATATTATAGGTCGTTTCATACATGACATATAATTTTACAAACATATAATTTTAATACGAATAGAGATCTTATTAGTTATTTTTTATTAATTATATGATTTTTTAATTTATAGATATAAAAAAAATATTTATAAATTAAAGATTACTAGACCTCGTATAATGATGTGAGAGCCATCTCATACTCCTAAATTTTAATGTATGAGGTGGTTGCTATGTGAAATAATCACCTCTTTCTCTTATTATTCTCTCTCTTTCACATCATCAAAAATTCTATATAACAATGTATAAGATAATATATAAGACTAACTATGTGTAATATTGTAGCGGCCATAACCCTGTCCAAGCCCGGACGCGTATGAGTGACGACTATTCAACAGGAAGCCATGGCCAAACAAAGGGAGAACAATCAACGCTTCTTCCGTGCCATGCGTGCGAGACAAGGGAACGCTTGGATTTTTTTTTTTCTGTTCAGTTTTACAAAATGGAGCCTGGGAGCGCCTGAGATGCTACGAATTTGTACCTGCATTCACTGAAAGACCACCGTTTTTTATTTACCCATCGTACATTTATTCTGGCTTTTTAAGCACTTTTTACGGTTGACTCATGCTCGGCGTGTGGCCTTGCTGCTGCATAGCCATACACCAGGCGCGCCGGCGCAGTTGACTGAGCGCTGCACCTACCCGTGGCGCTCCTAGCATGGTGTACCGAAATCACTGTGTTCTATTCTTCACAAATCACATTGACAAAAAAAAAAAAAAAAAAAATTCTAAACTAGCTTCGTGTAATCCAGTCAAACGACGTTTCAACGAAGCACATCCCTAGCACTCTATAAATACTAGCTTAGCCAGGTTTAGTGCTTTATATAGGTCAAGTTAGCAACAAAGTATGATTGCCAGGTACAAAGCTGCTACGCTCCATTCGCTGCTGCTGCTGGTGGTTGGGGTCGCACTACTGTCAACAACGAGCGCAGGGGCTCAGATAATGGCGTTCTTGCCGAACTGCAACTTCCAGGAGGTGAGCCTGGCGCCCTGCATGGCCGGAGGCGGCGGGAACATCAGCGGCGCCTGCTGCTCGTCGCTGAACGGCGCCCTCGACGCCGGGCACCGCTGCGTGTGCTCGCTGCTGCTGTCCAACCCGGTGTTCGCGTCCCTCGTGACCAACCTCCTCACGCTGCCGCTCATGCTGCCGCTGCCTGGGTGCTTCCTCTTCGCCCCCTCTCTTGCAGCTTGCCAAGGTATGCACTAGTATGTCACAACAAGATATTTCTAACCTTCTTGAATGTTTTAGTCCCGTAATAAACATCTATGGACTGAAAAAAAAAAATTGTACTTGTAATGCGATACTAATGCTTGGTGAAAAATTCGCTGCAGCGACCACAATACAGCAGCAGACGAATGCGCCACCCACAGCCACACCTGCCATTGCGACCACGGGGGGTGATGCTGCTGCTGGCATGACGGATCTTCCTACTACTCCGGCGGCCACCATCACGCCACCGCCGGAGAAGAAGAGTGCTGGTCCAGAAAAGGATGGGAGAGCCGCTGGCAATGGCACCAGTGAGGCGGCTCCAAGGGCGGGGCAGAGCGTCAGCCGGAGCGACGCGTGCCGGCGGCATCCGGGCAACGCTGGTCAGGGAACAGCGTACGCGCTCACGTTTCTGACGGCCGTAGCTGTATTCTGGATCAACTGCATTACCGTTTCATGGTAGGATGCATATACTACTATTCAGAATGGAAAGACTGATGGACGGGCTATATTTTGTAGAGAAATGGAAATCACGGAATGCTATGCACAAGCTGTTTTGGTCGTCGTCAGTGGTAAAACTCAAGGACGGAATTCTCAGAGCGCATCAAGCATAGTAACATACTAGGAAAGTACATGATCGAGTACAATTCCTCTAGTTCCCTTCCAGTATACTCAAAACCTCACTAACCTGCCCAGAAAATAACAAGGGCATTCACCTCACCAAAAGAACATAAACATAACATTATTGGCAAACGCAATACTACCTAGTCATCAGCTACCATAAAATAGCTATACCTTTTTCTTTTTTTCTTTTGAGAATGGAAAAAAGCTAATAAATCCACTGGTTTCTGCTACATAACAGTCACAAGAATACATCTTTCGACAAGTAGTTGTAGGTCAACAACAGAAAACCAACACAAACTGTAATCAGCTGCTCAGTAGCAGTGGTTCCACGGTACAACTGGCAAACATTGCAATTTAGCTTGATTTGAAAATCTAGGAACTATTCAACAGTAGGCGAGGCATTAAGTAGCTTGTGAACATGTTAAGACGTTATTATTCATTCCCATCAAAATAATTTACGGTTCATACTTGGATTTGTTAATCACCAAACATGCATCGAAATCTTATGAAGCAAATACACCCCTAAATATCTTCAGGAGCTGCAGTCAGAATAGTAAGAAGTATAGTGGTCCTAACTAAAAAGACAACAAAGCATGGATGCATGTCCTTATTTTCGTGAAATAATTTCAAATAGTAAATCGGCTTGGCAAAGATCATCCAAGTGCTAGTTGCCACTGCACAAATGGTCCAAAGATAAGAGCTACTAATTATGATGGTGTCGTCTGTAGGGGTTAACATTGCACTATTATAGTTTCTTACGTTTAATTCTTCACATGGAGTTTTGTACATTCATTCATTCCTTCTTTTTTGGAGCTGTCCATTGTAATATATTGCTGTCAAGCATGATACCTTTTCTCTTATACTGGAAGCAATATTATCAGATCCCACTTACCAGCTGAAAATGAAATATGGTGGATCAAAGATCAGCATATTTGGGGCAGTTCCGCAGAAATGCCTAATGCATGGATGGCGATACTTAAACACTACGACTGTGGAGTGCTAGCCTTTTATTACCTCTTTGTCACCTTCTTGGGCAGCTACACCAACATTTGTTTTGTTCACATCAACATTTATGTTGTCTTGATTTTCTACCTCAGCTATCTCCATCCTTTCCAGGGTTCAAAATTATAGCTTGAACTCTTCCTTCCATAACGAACTAGGACTGGACCTATTTGGCTCATCTTAACTAAAACTATCCTGCTGCAGAGTTGACATAATGGAGAAGCATAAGACATCAGAAATCAACAGAGATGAAAATCTGATACTATTAACTATCCTATTTTAATTTTGAATAATATTACTTTATTCTAAAAATGAATATAATAATTGCTCATTTGTTAATCAAGTGTCATTAACAAATCCTAGACTCATGGCAAACGATATGAATCAAGCATGTCATGAGCTTCTCCATTGGGGATGTCGAAGCATGTGACATCAAACTTCAACTTAGTTTGGAGATGAAATGCAATCTGTTGTAAAATGGTGACAAAAGCCTACATCCCAATTAAAACTTTCTCAACAACCACACATTCAAGAAGTAAACTGAGACCAGCTAGCTCAATTGTTTTCTGACAATGGTAAAACACTTTCCATTTTGTTTGTATCTTCATAAGTGCTTTGTTGTTTTTCATCGGTTTAAATAACACAAAAGCACAGGCACATGCTGTACCAGCCAAATTGGTGTGGATAAGATGAAACTATTGCTCGTTCAAATGTTGACTCATTTACAAACATGCATAGTTTCTAACGTTGCTATATTAATGATACTCATAATGCATCAAGAACAGAATATAAAAAAAAACTTACATTGGAGCATGTAACAGAATTTGCGAATAAAATTTTCTATATAAATTCTAAATGCCAAAATATCCATGGGATGACTGAGAAGAAGAAAAGCAGCACTAACAGGGATTCTGCAGCCCGCAAGTCAAAAGTTTCTTACCATTACCTTTCAAATTTGTGCCTCCGTGGAAGAATCTGACACACCAAGAGGTTTCATGTTGTCCATTGTTGCATTATCAGGGGAACTGATTGCATAAGTTGTTTCTGGATTTTCCTCTCTTGCTTGAGCACCTTGGTTGTGCAATGTATTTTTCGGATTTTTCCTTCTTGCCTTTTTAGCAAGCCGGTTAGTGTTTTTCTGATCAACATTGGAGCTACATTTAACATCATTTGGTCCAGGTACTGTTAGCATTTCATTTTGCACTTTCTTTTGCCGTTTCTTCCGCACTCCTTTTGTTTTCTGCACATGATTTGTTGGATCAACTGCAGTTTCTGTTCCATGTTTGCCTTGTTCTGACTGTTCTTTCTCAGCTTCCTTATCATTGTACGTTTCTTTCTGCAATTTGCCTTTCTTTTTCAGAAGATGAGCTCTAGGCTTTTTCCTACCTTGCTTCTTCTCTGATGTGGAAACTTCTGCAAATGTGTGTTGACCAGTTTCTTCTTGTGACGTAAAAAATGATGGTGCACTAGCATTACTGAGTATCTCTGCGTGGTCAGTTTCCATTCTTGTCTGTGTTTTGCTGTGTACTATTCTTTCTTTATGCTCATTCTCAGTACCGTGACTTAGCTGTTGGCCACTCTCAGAAGAAATAGATGGTTCCTGCTCTTGAATTGATGGCACATTCTGTGTCCTCATATTCAAAAGGTCTCCTGAGTTTCTCTGAGGTGATGTTGTGGTCATAGATCCAGCCATTACAGTAGTTTTACATGCTTCTGTACCTATTATGCTTGTATTATGAGAAGAAAACTCTTCACAGCAAGCCGTACGAGCAACTTTTGCAGAAGTTCTGGTTGCTTCAATTTCTTGAATCCCATTGAAATCACTCACATTATTATCCAGGGGTATCTCGTTCTTTGTCAACTCAGATGATAAGATGCTGAAACCTTCAGATGGTTCTGAAACTACATTGGTGCTAAACTCATGTGTATTATCCTTTGCATAAATCATCTGTTTTTCATGAAACGGCACATATGGTTCTGTACATTGAGTGCAATCTAGATCTTTTTTGCATATCTCTAAAAATTGTTCTTTCCTTTTGAATTCGGATGGAGTGCTTGCTCCATTAGGACCAGATTTATGTACATTTGTAGAACCAATTTGTGTGAGGTCAGAGACTTCTGATTCTCCAATATTTCCCTGATCCTTTTCACTGTTGTTCATGACTGGTGCTCCATTTTTCAGATCAACATTCTGCTCCATACTTTCCTCAACCTTATCTTTGGACAAACATGTGCCATTTGATTCGCTGCCTGAAATCTCATCAAGATAGGATTGGCTACCATAAGTTTCAGAAATTTCTTCCTCAATAGCATCTATTGATTTTGGAATGACAATGTCATTCTTTTCGTTGGTATAACATTTTGCATGGATTTCTTCTTCAGACGTGTGAACCCCTGCAGCATTCCTTCTCATTTTTCGGATGTTAGTACCATCATACGTAGCAACATCTTTGCGACAAAATGAATTGCTCAGGACAAACCATTTCCTTGAATCCTGAGCTCTTTTTATGTTGCTCATCAATTCTTTCCGGTCTAACACTGGTTTCCTCAGTAAACCATGTGGGAATTCCTGACCATTCCAGAATTCATTCAGGTCACCTTTATCGGATTCATCTTCCTCCATCTCAGGCCTGAGCATATCAAACAACTTCTCAGGCAACTGCGCCTTACTCCTACTTTGAATTAGCTTGGATGCAACAAATACAATGCAGATACCACATAATGCAGCAAAAGCACTCCATGTGGCACTCCTTGAAGATGGCACGTTTCTCTGTGAAACTGAAACCTCTCCATTCAGAACAGATGATCCCATCCTCTCAACTGAAGAGAAGTGAAACCGTGAGCTGTTAGCACTGCTATTTGGAGCCACACGCTCGCCGCTTTCAAGCTCCATAGCTATCGCCCTTGCACGAGACGATATAGACTCCAAATCGCCACTCCCTTCACTCTCTGCAGCTTCACTCCTATTCATGATTTCATCCTCATGTACCTCAAACTGCATCATATTGCCATCTGGATCTTTATAAACACCAAATGCAGGACCAGCCCCTGTTCCGCAGAGAGGGACTTCCTCTGTATCTCCAATCATATCCAATTTAGAATCACCGCTCCAAGAAGCACCCTGGCCAACAGAAATTTCCAATTCCTGATCAAGATCCGATGACGGCTCGGCACGCAAATAACCAAATTTCAGTTCTTGGATATCTAAACACCCAAACTCGGGGGACTCGTAGCACGGAGGACGCACCTGGTGCTGCACAACCAGCTGCGGCGGGGGTTGCGATGCCTTCTCCCGCAGCGCGTTCCGGCGCCGTGGCGGCGGCCGTAGGACCCGCGCCGGGACAAGGGAGACCTCACTGCTGGAGGCAGCGAAGCGCCTCCAAGAACGGATTTTGACGGCGGGGGCGTTGCTGCTGTGAGGGGGAACGAACTTGCCGGCGATCTGGCAGAAGTAGCGGACGGGTGAGAGGTGCGGGGAGTGGCCGGAGGCCGCCATTTCGGGGAGGATGAGGGGAGCTAGAGGACGATGAAGGGAGGCGGACGGAGCCGAGCGGGGGCGGGGATGACCATGGCGGCTGGGAGAAGCTAAAACCCTGGCAGGCTAAAATCCTCGTCTTTGGAAATGGACAGCGAGTCGTTTGAGCCGGCTGCTTGTTTAACATTATGAAAACGAAACCTGTTTGAAAGCGATAATGCACCTAGTCCCTACTCCCTAGATCACTAGTGTGTTTGGGCATCCGATTTCCTCCACTACCACCGTGTTGGCCTTCCCCTTTATAATTTTGAAGAGACCAAGAGCAAGCAATATAAGGGAACCTAAGCATAGCTATCGAACTGACTTTTTAGATCTCTTTATATTATATTACCAACTAATTTCTGCTGTCAAATTGATTGAAATGCTCATCTATTTTCTAGAGGGCCCCATGTACGTTTTCTTCATCCAATAATCACCCCAAGCAATGTTGAGCATGTTCAACAGGATCGCAGAAACAAGAGGACAAACACAGCTGTAATTAGAAAAATGACATGCTAATATACATCTCAATCAAATGATCCTGTTGGGATCATTCATTTCAGCTGAAAAGATTAGGAATGCAGGCTCCTGTGTCAGGATTCTGCTGCTCCTTCCAGATCCGGCCTGTCACTCGCAGTTTCAGCTCCTTCCTGTCCCCGCCGGAGAAGAACAGAGCCATATTGCGCTGGATTATTAGTCCGTCGTGGCTGTCCCGCACTTTGCGGTGACTGTCACGGATGCTGCGAGGTGTGCCCTCCCATATCATCTTCCTTCCATTGGCACCCACCTCAAGACTATAACTGTAGTTCCTTGCATCATTCTCATCGCCCATGAAGCGGAGGAATGCCATGTACACGGGTGCCATTCCAAGCTGGAAAGCCTCAAAATGCAGGCAGAAGTATTGCCCAAAACAATGAAAAACCTGAAAAGCAGACATAGTGTCTAATTTAGAATCAATCTGTTCACGTGATAAAAGCAAGAGCAAATTCATCATATCGTTGTAAAGGTCCAACCTATTTTCACTTAGGTAATTTAAAGCCTTCAGGGAAAAAATTGAATACAATTAATGAAATTTTATTCATACAAAACAATACGAATAAAAGGTACGATCAACAAATATCAAATTAGTATACTGGGCCACTAGGGAACTGTACATATTGGCTATTATATGTATAAAGTTGTACTACCTCCATATTTTAATCGATGTGGCCGGCCAATTCAAATTTGCACTACCGAATGACATCAATAAAAATATGGAGGTAGTACATAATATCAGGTAATTGATACAGCAAGACTACTGAGGATAAAGCATAAAAGTAATCAAGGGCCAAGGCATATACTCACAGTTAGCATCCAAGTTGCATTTTCGACCTCTCTGGGGTTGGATTTCACATAGCGATGGTTGAATGTGCACCCAGAATGCATGTCAACCTTATGGTCATCTCTTAGATGTGAAACAAGGAAGGGAATATCCCCAACAACAGAGCATTCAGATCCCGCATAAGGGCAGTTGTATGGCCTAAAATTGCATTGCGACTCATGCTTGAGCTTGCTATAGTATGGGAATATCTCTGGACAACCTAGTGAGTAGTATTTGCACGGTAGCTCAAGTGATTCCGCTACTTTCTCCAGTGCTAAACACCTGATGTCACCCAGCTCCTGTCGACAGGTAGGGCAGCGATTGTGGACCCGAGCTTTGCAGGTTGAACACAAGGTATGGCCATTTTGGCACTGTAAAATAAACAAATAAGATAATTATGTTAGCAATCTCAATTCAAGTTCAACAAAAAAAAAATGCTGGACCTAAATAAACCATGACATAACACCTGTACTAAACATATCTGACGAAAATACAAGAACAACTGAACAACAAATTAAGCAAGCATTTAGTAAGTGGCATAGGCAAAAAGATCTTGACTTTAAGTCAACCTTTTGGTCTGTCATATTTATTTGATTTTGCAGTATTTTTTCCCGGTACCAACATATTATTTTAGCACAATATAACATTCTCCAGCGAACAATTTAGTGTTGATTCTTGAAACGTTTAGAATGCACTAAACCAATATAAAAGAGGAAGTATAGCACCTATAGAATCAACTCAAGCAGCTGAATCCTAGAAAAGGCTCCAGGCAATATTTGAAGGAATTAATACAATGATCCCACTCTATCCAATATGATTATAAATTCTGCAAGATAAATCTTTATTTCGTTTACAACAATAGGGCATATAAGGCTTTTGTTTATTCTTAAGTGTGTCTGTGTGGGACCCAACCTACAAATTGTGCCTTCAACTCCAAAATATCATGATAGCAATGTGTAACAAATGATAAATGATTGCACAGGCCAGTTATAATGAAAAACTAAACAAAACGATCTCCTCCTTATGACACTCCAGTCCACCATTTCTCAATCTCTGAATAACTCAAGAATCCAAACCAGGGGCTGAAAAGGACATGCTACCTCATTCAGCCAAAAAGATTCCCCGAAGAAGAATGATTGTATGTTTATCACTAATAACAAAATGAATTCTTAAAAACAATTCAGAATCATCTAGTACATCGCGTCAGTTGGTCCATGTTCATAATGTCGAATGTCATTACCACAGAATCCAATGGATGGGCATCATTTTTATCGAATCGATAATCTTGCAAGAACAAAAAAAAAAAAAAAAAAGGAATAACTGAACACGCAAGTTGAATCGTGTTGGCCCAGATCCGAACAAGCAACCAAGATCCCATCTTTCTCGGGACAGGTAACAACATTGGGCTAGTTCGCAGGGCAAACCTAAGATCCGTAGGCAATCAAGAAACAAAGAATCCCAGAGGGCGGGCGCTGACCTGGTGGATCGGAGGGTACATGGAGTTGGTGCAGACGGGACATTCGAGCAGCTCGTGCACGCTGGCCGCCGGAGAGATCAGCGGCCCCGCCACACCCCCTCCGGCTCCCACCGCCGCAGCGGCATTGCCTCCGCCCCCGCCGCCTGGGACGACCCCGATGCTCGCCGCCGCCACCGCGGCTGCCGCAGCGGATGAGGTCTTGAGGAAGGGGCGGGGCAGGTGCGACGAAGAGACGGCGTCGTCGTCGTCCATGCCGTCCATCGAGGACACGCACTCGATGCTGTCCATCATGTCCATGCTGCTTGGCCGCGGCGGCCGGGTCAGGCCCGGCCGGAACCGGGGGGAGGCTATGGACGGGGTTGTGAATCGGGTGAGCCTCGCGGCGTCGGCAGTTCGGCACCACTTGGTCCGGCGTTCGAGTTCTTGGAGAATCGAAATGGATTCTCCAAGAACTCGACGACGACGAGAGGGGGCAGCGCCGAGACGCGAAGCGAGAGGGAGGTATTTCCCTTCGTCGCCCCTCCTCGCGTTCGGGTTCGGTTGGTCTTTTTTTTTTTTTTTTTGAAATCGGTTCGGTTGGTCTTGATCGTTTGCCGGGCTATCTTTTCGTGTTCTTTTTTTTTTTTTGGCGTTTCTCTTTTTTCCTTGGCTGCCTTGTGCCGGGTTGGGGGTGATGGACGTGTGGCACTGACAGTATTCAACCAGCCGTAGCCATGTTCGCCGCCGGCGGTTCAATCAATTTTTGAAACGGAACCTGACAGTCACCCGGCGACAGATTTCATTTCAGGCCTTTTCCCTGCGAACCTGAGAACGGATCGGGTCGGTGCGACCCTTTCCCTGCCCCTGTGATCCTTACTATGGTTAGGCGGTTTGAGGATCGCCCCGCTCCGTTGCTTTGTAGGGCTGACGCTTGCCCAATGCCGGAAGGTCAACGAAGTTGATGAACTGATGACGGGGAAGCCCCGGTGAACGGCGGGTCACCGTGGGCCGCTTCGCCTCTGCGCGCGTATGCCGGGCAGCAGAGTTTAGTTGCTGTTGAATCTCGCATTGGCGGCACGAGCGGTTCAACAGCGAGTCGGGGACAACCACAAGCCGGAGGCGCAGCGACGAGCCAACGGCGCCCAGATCGAGGGACGACGGAAGATTGGAAATAATAATTCGGCTCGACCCACATATCCGATTTGCCCTATGGACGAATATGCAAGCACTAGGGTCGATGGGGTCGTTCAAGGTGAACCGGTTTCGTTTCGGTTCAAATCGAACCGCTTAGCTGCTAGAATTTCGGGTCGGGTCGAACTGTTTTGTTCTCAGATTTATATTATGGAGGGGAGGGTGTCGCTTGCCGTACTGTTCATCACAGCCGGTCACTCTTATCAGTGATTGTAAGGCAGTAGTGGGCAGTACGTTAGTGGATCTGCTTCTGTTTGAAGAAGCTTTGCCTTGTCTTGCCAGTCGAGGAGGTTAGCGATGCAATGGTCAGGCTAGCGATGCAGTTCAATAATTTGTTTTGTTTTGGATCCTGGAAATTCGTTTGGATCATGCCACAATTTCATGTCTGATTTTGGGTGTCTCAATATGATTACTATCTCAGCTAGACAGTTTTCACCAGACCTCTCCATCCAAATAAGACTGGATTGCATGTCCAACTTTTTCTACAAATAGGCAAGAGAATGTGTAGTTGTTGCTTCTGCTTCTCCTCTAGCTTTCCATTTTCTTTATCTGTTGCCATGATGGGCAGGTGAAGGACCTGCATGACGAAGAGTTGAGGACGTCAGTTGTGGCATTGGATGAAATGACACATTGGCATGCGAAGCATGTGTGCACTACTAGTGGTGACCAGGTTCGAAAAAACCAGATTAATCAGCAAACTGGTCCGGACCGATTACACCAATTGGTTGGTTAACCTCGTGTTATGATTTATATATTTTCAAAATTCAAAAAAAAATTATATCCAATAAAACAGGTGAAATCAGTCGGTAACCAGTAAAATCAGCTGGTTAACCACAAAACTGATAAATTTAAAATTTAAAAATTTGCATTTGAATATATATAGACAAAACTGGTGAAATTGAGTGGTTAACTGCCAAAACCTATCGTTTAACCGGTATAACTGATCACCTACCATCACCTCGCCATAAATCAAATTTTGCCCAATTATTCAGCCGGTTTTACTGGTTCTCTACCGGTGAACTAGTCCTGACTGGTTCTACTGGTTGGAACGGTTATGTAAACCCTGATGGTGACAAGACACTACTAGAGAAACTTGCATATTGGAGGCATATGTGCAGTACATGTTCTATTAAAAAAATGTGGGAGATAATATTCTAAAATGAATATTTATTTATAATTTAAGTTCATAACTCACAGAAACCAATTCGTTTACTTTTTTGATATCAGTCTTATGGATAGCAATTCATCAACATTATTTTAAAAGATAGCCATATTTATTTGCATGTTTACACTTACTTGAGCTGGACTGTTTTAACATCGTAAATACTGCTTCAATATACACCATACAAATTTATAATTACATATTAAAATCATGGTCAATCGTTGCTGAAGAAACATTATAAAAAAACTCTCAAATTACAGATGTAAGAAGATTTTTTTTAGAAAAGCGAATATATTAATATCCCGGTCTCTGCATCGACAAATGCATGTAGCATCAAATTATTACAAAAAAGTTACAGCCCACGGGATAATAAACACGAAGTTTCTATCCATTGGTTTATAACTAGAACATTATTCTATTTGAGAAGCGCCAATCATTATTCGCGAAGATCTTCATGGCAACAGTCTCAAGATATCTGCAAGCCATCTTTATCAGTGGGCGCTCCTCCTCCTTCAACAAAAGGGACCGAAACCGAGCCCAATATGTCCCTCTGAAGATCACCTAAAGATAAGAAGGTATGTGTGATTTGTCAAACACAATATCATTACGACATAGCCAAATTGTCCAACATAGGCTAGACACCTCACTCCAAATCACTTCTTTCATTTTTGGTTCGGTATCCCCTAACCAGTCATTGAACAAGTTGTGAAAGTTGCTAGGAGGTGTAATATTAAAAGAAATAAAGAGTACTCGCCATACAAACCGAGCTAAATAACAATCGAAGAAAAGATGTTGTATACTTTCACTTAGATTACAGAAACAACACTTACTACTCCCGTTCCAATTCCTCCTAGATAAATTGTCTTTTATTAGGGTGACACTTTTGAAAAGATACCACAGAAATACCTTTATCTTGAGTGGTACTTTAATTTTTCATAAGTTCATGGTAAAGGGCAAGGCTTGTGTCGTTGACAACGCTCGATACATGGTTTTCACGAAGAAAAGACCATTTTGGTTTAGGACCCATAGAAATGAGTCCTTATCATTCGACAGAATAATGTCTGAAACTAAGAAAACTAACTGGTACCAAGACATTAGATTTTGGCCTGAAAGTCCTCTCCTAAACATGATATTTAATGGGTTAGAGGAGAAAACACTTGCTACAGTTGTATTTTTTCTTCTAACGATAAGATAAAGATTGGGGAAGCGATCCATAAAGCACTCATTCCCCATCCAGATATCTTCCCAAAAATAAATTTGTTCTCCATCACCAAGATGAAGACTCCCTAAATGGAAGAAATCTTTCTTTACAATCATTAAACCTGTCCAAAAATGTGAGTCCCAAGGCATATGCTCAACTTGTGTTAGAGTCTTGGAATGCAAGTACTTACGTCTCAAAATATTCTGCCAAACACCATCAGAATTAAATAGCCTAAAAAGCAATTTACTAATGAGACATTTATTTTGGGTCTCTAGATTTACAATCCCCATTCCACCTTGGTCTTTTGGAGTGCACAAAATACTCCATTTAGATAGACGGTACTTCTTTTTATGACCTTCGTTTTGCCAAAAAAAAAAATGAGATCTATAGTAATTTAATTTCTCCAACACCCCTTTTGGAACCTCAAAAAAAGGAAACATAAACATGGGAAGACTACTTAGGATATAATTGATGAGGGTCAACCGTCCGTCGATTGAAAGCATTTTGCTTCTCCAACAACTTAGTCTTTTTTGAAATCTTTCCTCTAAACAATTCCAATCTGTATTAGATAATCTCCGATGATGCATCGGAATTCCAAGATATCTAAATGGTAGAGCACCTAGCTTACACCCAAAGATATCAGTGTAATCTTCTCTCGATTGTACGACCTCTCCAAAGCAAAAGAGTTCACTCTTATGAAAATTAATTTTTAGACCAGAAAGTTATTCAAAAACACTTAGCAAGAATTTCAAGTTTCTGGCTTCATCTAGGTTATGATCAAGGAGCAAAATTGTATCATCTACATATTGAAGGATAGACAGACCATCGTCAACTAAGTGTGGGACAACACCGGTTAGCTGCCCATTAGCCTTAGCCCGCTCGATTATGATTGCCAGGACAAAAGGGGAGATAAAGGGTCGCCCTGCCTAACCCCCTTTTTTGTCTGAAAAAATGACCTACGTCATCATTCACCTTTACAACAACACTTTCTTTCTCAACAACGAGACAAATCCATTTGCACCACTCAGGTGAAAAGCCCTTTAACCGTAACACTTGTTGTAGAAACGACCACTTGACTTTGTCATAAGCTTTTTCAAAGTCTAGTTTTAAGATTACCGCATCATTTTTCTTTTTCTGAATTTCGTGAAGAGCTTCATGGAGAGTGACCATCCCATCTAAAATAAAGCGGCCTGACATAAATGCTAACTGGGATTGAGAAATGTGACCTTTAATAACCTGAGCCAGTCTATTATTTAAGACCTTTGTAAAGATGTTGAAACTAACATTTAAAAGGCAAATGGGGCGATATTGTTATATGCATGAAGCATCTGTCTTTTTCGGCAGCAACGTTATTATGCCAAAATTGAGATGATGGATGGGTAAATCTCCATCAAAAAAAGAGTTAAACAATTCTATTAAGTCTGGCTTTATAACTTCCCAAAAGAATTGGTAAAATTCAGCTGGAAATCTATCTGGTCCAGACGCCTTATTATGTTCCATCTGAAAAAACTGCCTCTTTTATTTCTTTCTCAGAGAAGGGTGCCGTGAGAAACTCATTCTCCTAGAGTGAGACTTGTGGTATATCCTCTTTGAACTCCTCATCAACGACAAACTCATTACCTTCGTAAGGGCCAAAAAGATTTTTATAGTACTCTGTAATATATTGCTTGAGATTTTCATGTCCAACTATAATACCCTCCTCTTGTTCTAAAGGGAATTTAAGCTCCAGATCCGTACTCACTAAGATACGGTCCAGCTTCTCATAAGTTGATACCTCAGTATAACTCGCCCAAGTGAATTGTTTTCCTGAAAGATCTAACTCTCTAAGATTTAACGAGTCAATAATAGCATTAAAGAGGTTGGGCAAGTGGCTCTGAAATCTGTTATTGTTTTTCTCAGAAGCATTGTAGATGATATTAAAATCCCCTCCAACCAATAGAGGGAGAGTTTCAATCCCCCACGCCCTTACTAACTTTGAAAGGAACTCATCCTTAAACTCGTTCTGTGCAGCTCAATACACAGTCATAAGCACCCATTTGAACCCATCGAATTTGTTAGTTATCCTAAACTTGATAAAATAATCTCCCAATTCTATGCTGTTAACCACAAAGATCAATACATTAACCTCCAGAAGAATACCTCCCGACATTTTGTGTCGTCCAGTGCCAAGAGAAATCAGCGCCCGCACAGAAATGTCCCAGACACTCAGTCGAGAAAGAGGTTTTACCTATTTCAAGGATAGAAATAAAATCTAGGCTATGTTCTCTAGAAGTATAAAAATGAAATCCATGTTTGGCCAAGTCACGTAGGCCGTGGCTATTCGAGAAAATTTCTTTCATTAGAACACAATTTTCTTTTTAGCTTTAACCTTTCGCTTAGTTGTCCCCTTTTGAAAATTTGAAACTTGATTAATGGGACATCGACTAGAGCACCACTAAGATGGTCCTGTTCGTCTAGCAAATCTTAGGTGAGGTCGCCACATAGGCGTCCCAGCGGAGAAGCAAAATCAGACTCTAAGTCTTCATCGCGTTCACAAGAAAAACTAGAAATTAAATGGCGAGAAGGTTTAACTCTAGCCTGTTCTATTCCATCTATCCGAGAAACCGCCACATCAACATCCTTAGACGACGATCCTTTGAGCAACTCCAAACCTTCCCCTTTCCTATCAGGTAAACATAAAAATCTGTCATATAGGACATGGAGATGGAAAAAACTTCTTTATCAGTTTTCCTTTCCTATCCCCTTGGTTAGATGATCACCTAAATTCAGTCCACCATCTCCTCTATGGAGGGGATCACCCTTCCCTCACCTAAATGGTGGACCCTATCCTTTTAGGTGATGGAATAGGTAAACTGCTACAATACCATCACCTATAATTTAAAAAGTGGGTTGAAGAGATCCTTTAACCTCTTATAGGTAATGAGATTAAAAGAAAACAGTTAGAGTTACTCTAAACAGATACCCACCGTTCTAACATTCTGCTTAATAACAGAGAGGGAGGATGGGAGAGAGGCAGAAGACTTAGTTGGGAAACCGCTACCTTGGCTGCTTTTTCCAGGGAGTCAATGTCTGCCACCGCTGCAGAACGCTTGCTCCGACGAACCGGTGACCGCACGTCACCCAGAAGTTCCCAAGTATGCTCCGAACCTAAGTGGAGTGGAGGTCGACGATGCCTGATGCTGAAACGCCTGCCCGCAACATATATATGCTCCCCGAGGCCGTCCAGATGCGACCCAGGGGAAGCAACGCCGACAGCAGGAAAACTAGAACTCCTGAGCGAGCTCAGCTCCGAGTCCCCCGCCGGCGGAATCGCAGCAAGAACAGAGGACGCTCCCAGTGGCATACTCCCGTAGAGACGTCCCGACCACAGCAATTTGCTTGGGGACCTCCGGTCTCGATGGTGCAGTAGACGGCGAACTCTTTGCCTTGGCGTTGGCAGCCGTAGGACGCACATCAGACGGCTGCGTCCCAGCCAACGCGCAGGACACAGCAGACATACTCGTCTGTGTCGTAGCAGCCGCGTGTGCCGAGACCGCAGACGACGCACCCAACGCCTTGATGTCATCCACCCCATGGAGGTGAGGTGAGGTGAGGTGAGGCTCGGAACGAACCCCGCACCTTAGAGACAGCCTCCAACGGGGCGGCGCTGGAAGGATTCTCAAGCCTAGCGCCAACGCTTGGCACAGAACCCCCACTATTCGCCTGAAGGCCACCTGCAGATTGCACAACAGCAGCCGGACTCTGCTTTTTGGTGTGCAGCGAGCCTGAGCAGTTAACAACAGAGCTAGTTGCCACATAGTGCGTAGCATTAGAATTAGTCAATTGATTAGCCGATGCCTTGTTAGAAGCAAGAGTAGTAGATGCCTTGACCATCTCTATCGGCTCACTAGGAAGGACATCAACAAAGTTCTTCATAACAGGTGGCCTTCACAGTAAGAAGATAATAGGTGTGCAATTATTAGATAAAGAAATGAGGTCATAACAGTTAAACATCACCGGTCAGAGCACATTTCTTATATAGCGTACGTGCTGCCTTTGTTGTAATACGAAGATGAAAGTAATCATGTGTTGACGACGGTTGTAAATGTAATAAGGCAACATGGATGTCGATCTCGAACATTGTTTGAGCATATCTTGAAATACTGGGACTAAGTTTTTTTTTTTAACAAATGGTTTCTAATTATGGCTGCCATGGATGATTGTCAACATGTTGCTGTATATCAAAAGTTCCACGCGTGTTAAGCTCTCGTTTACGGACGATTGATGCATTTGGTTAATTGCTTGTATAATTTGAGGAGTTCTCCCTCCACATTGTACATCTTAATAATCAAGCCTATATAAATCCAAGTTCTTAATTTGCAGATAATATATGAATTCGTCTCTCTCCAGCCTCCAGGGCGCGCGGCCCCGTGAGCAATGCACGTTAAAGGTCCCGCCGGCTCCCTCACGGCACCATGGCACACCGCGGTGCAGTTATTGCCGTCACGCCCCCTCACCTTGGTCTCCTGGATCCTAAAGCCGGACCACTCATCCCCGTTCTCCATTGTTGGAGCTACCACAACAGCACAGCACACATGGGCAAGAAGCCCGCGTCCGGCTGGCTGGCCACCGTCCGGAAGGTCTTCAAGCCCACGGCTTCCGACAAGGATCTGCGCCACGCCAAGAAGCAGGTTTTACACTCTGGTTCATGCATGCGTGCTTGTTTGTTGTCGATTGGTAGCTCCAGTTATTGGCATTCATCACATTGTTGATCCCCGTGGACTTCATTTCAGAAGGGAGGCGAAGTTGAGGCCTCTGCCGATGCGGCTGGCGGTGGAGGGGAAGCAGCTGAAGTTGTCTCGATCGATCACTTCCCTGCAGCTGATGAGACGTCACCGGAGGTCACGAATGAAGGCATCGGCGCCGTGGTTTGGTTGGAACGGGAGGATGGCTATGGGGAGGTGGCCGGCGCCAGGAGAGATCAGCACTACCGCGGCATGGCTGCTGAGGAGGTGGCGTCTAGAGTGGTGAGAATGGTTGCAGCCGCGCGCCGGAGAGCGGGCGGCCGAGAAGAACGTGCCGCCGTGCGAATCCAGGCGTTCTACAGAGGATACTTGGTACGTATTATTGTTCTTGCACAAAATGTGGTTGAGCTATATAATTTTCGTCGAAAAGGATTAAAAATTGAGAACCTGATGGTGCCTATACTATAACCGAATTTCTAGGGCAATGCATTATCTTGCATTGTAGTTAAATAATCGACCGCTACAACAAGCAGGAATTACCGATTCTTCATGACTTATTTAGGTCATGTTTAGATCCCACCAGTTTATAAGATACAGTTTGTAAGATAGTGATTTTTAGAAACTAGAGAGCATCTAAAGAGATAAGTTTTTATATCAGTTTATATAAAATAGATTATGAGTTTTTAAGAAACCCATAATCTGACTCAATCCAGCTAATATTAGTTTTTACCTTATTCTAATATAATTAACTATCAAACAACTAGTTTATAGATTATAAAACTAGGATCCAAACATCCCCACTTAGTTTTTATTTAAAAATCAGTTTCTAGAAACTGAAAGTAAAAACCAACTTTTAATAAACTAGGTGGATCCAAACATGACCTTAGTAATACGTAAAATATATAAAATGAGTCTTTCAGCGAAAAGTTCATTAGTTGGATTAGAGTTAATAGATTTCCCCAGCATAAAAGTGGACCTCCGTGTGTGTGCGCGCGCGCGCATCCCGTGAGATTGATCAGTCACTCAACATGTGACTGACCAATGGCTAAATTAAAGGGGTTTGTTGCCACACCTTGGACTTTTGATTTGCATGCAACTACAAAGGATTCGCACGGCAACATACTAAGAGCACGCGCATACTTTACAATGTGACATATAATAATATAATATATAGATTAGACACAGCATCAATGCATCACCATTAATTATGACACAAGGGAGAGATGGTAATGACCGGAACGCTTGTCTCTGCAGGCGCGGCGAGCCCTGCGCGCGCTGCGGGGTCTGGTGCGGCTGCAGGCGCTGGTGCGCGGGCACCAGGTGCGGCGGCAGGTCCAACGCACCATGCGCTGCATGCAAGCGCTGGTGCGCGCGCAGGACCGCGTCCGCGCCCGCCGCCTCACCACATCCTCCTCCCCTTCCCCTTATGTCGTCGGCAGCCGCGCATGCCATCCCAGCAGCCGTCTCGTCCACCAGCAGCACGGCGGCAGACGCTCTTTCGGGCACGAACGCCTTGTTGGCTTGGATGACCACCACCACGAGACGATGCAGGAGCAGCAACAGGCTCCTCCACGACACAGCAACGCGAGCAGCACTTTCCTGGTGCATCATCAGGAAATCTGGGACGACGATATGTTGCTGCGGCACGAGCACGACAGTACGGCGGCTGCCCGTGCCACCTACGATGCTTACGAATTCCAGCATCGGCGACAGCAGGTCCGACCGAGCATCGTTTGATTTCTTCTTGAAATACTATATACTTCTTGTTTTTATGAAGTGAATTTATTCATCACACATACATATTTAATTAGTGGCATCGAACAGTGAGGCAATTAAATTATGCAGCAGGAGAGGGATAAACGCAGTAACAACAACGCCGGGTGGCATTATTGGATGGAGGGCTCCGTTCAGCCTCTGCAGCACGCGCCAGATGATGATCAGACAAATAACAACCAGCAGCACTGCGGCGCGCCCGAGACGTCCTACGTGACGGCGGCCGCCACCGACGACGTCTCGGAGAACACCGTGGAGATGGAGGCCGCCAGGAATAATAAGCAGAGCCCAACAACGAGGGACCTGTACCCTCCTGTCCGCCCTCCGGTGATCCCGGGGTACATGGCGGCGACGCAGTCCGCGCGCGCCAAGGCTCGCATGGCTGCTCCGACGACGAGGGCGCACGCGCGAACCAGGTCCGGATCGGCGGCGCCAAGTGGGAGCCCAGCGTCGACGGCGACCTCGGGCTGGGGCATGACGATGAGCCATCACAACGGTGGCAGCGCCCGTGCGCTGCCGCAAAAGGCTTTGCACAGCCCGGAGTCCAGCTGCAGCGGTGACCGATACAGTTAGCCGGACGGAGCAGAGGCTGGCCTTTGCTTGTGCGTCTTCTTCACACCAACATACTCAACACTTGCTTCAACTGTCTATCTGGATGTTTCATTTACAGAATTACAGGTCATATAGATAGGGCACGTGAGGAATTATGGCCAAGACAATTTCTGTCACAACTGCATAACTAGCTACAGTTGAATAGCAGCTATCATGTTGAACGAGACTGCTATATTATCACTATTTCAGGTAACCAGTTCCATCGATGGACGTTTGCACGTCATCGACGAATTGGTTAATCAGTTGTTGTACCCAATTAATTGTCTACCAAACTGATTATTACTTACCGACCTGCCTCACAAGCAGAGTGCAGGGCAGACACGCTCTTTCATTGGCAATTAGAGCGAGCCCAAAGGTGCGACACTGGAGCTAGCATTTGTTTTGCCAGCTCATGTAAGAGACAACAGCCAGAGTATTCTAGTATCTTATTCTGTCTTTTTATACACTGTTCGAAAAAAACAAAGGGCTTTTATAGTACTGTTTTTGATTCCCTTCCACCTCAGCCAAATGGATGATGTGGCATCTCTAGAGACAGTGAACAGTAACCATTGGACACACTCTTAGTTAGCTCTGCCATGTCAGATTTTCAGATGACATGACTTCAAATTTACATGCTCTTATAAATACTGTTCTCAAGCATACCATCACGTGTGCAAGTTTCTGACATTAATCGGTTACAGCATATACTAGATTTTGACGTTGTTCTACCAACCGCTTCGAGATGAGGGGTTCCTGAGGTGTTACATAGTCAATTTCTTGCCGCTAGTGGAGAGGATAATCGATCACTATTGGTTATAACCCTCATTAATTTGGGTCTTTCAATTCATTGAAAACGAAAATTGGACCATTGAAACATAAAGAATTTTTCTTATTAATATGAAAACGATTATTTGTTGTACTCTTCTTTCTTTTCTGTAGTTTAAATCCTTTGTTCTTCTCTTGCACATAACTTTTTCAGTATTTTTAATAAAATTCTATCGGCAAGGGAGCTTCCCCTCCTGTTCATAAGTCATAACTAGACCTAACCCACCCTTGGTTGTGCCCAATGCCATTTTGAACAAGCCTTTCACGTCCCTATCAAATTCTATGCTTTCGCACGTATGCATGCTGCCACCGCGGTTTTGTTCAGGACACCGTACGTACGCAGCAATATTAAGATTTGACATTTGAGTCACATGCGCGCGCATCTCAGGCTATAAATAGACGTGATCCGTCGTGCAAGACATGCCGAGGCTCACGCGCACACACACAAGAGACAATCCAACTACAGCGTGCCTGAACTAGCTAGAGGCTGCCGTGCTTGATCTAGTTATGATCGATGGATTCTCTCAGTGGTGGCCGCTCAGAGGCGAGGTGGTGCGCGACTGCGCGGTCACCGGCAGCCTGGGGTTCATGGCGCGGCACCTGGTCGCCGCGCTGCTCCGTTCCGGTGAGTGGCACGTGCGGGTCACTGACCTTGCCCCCACTGTGGTGCGCGGCCGTGGGGAGACCGAGGAGATCCTACGCAATGGCCTCCGTGACGGCAGGGCCGTGTATTTCTCACTTGATGTCTGCACCTTAGAGCAAGTCTAATAACATCGTCCACTGCTGGCTGTGTCTTTGTGCCACATCACTAAACGTTTTTACAATCGTAAGCTGATATAATGGACAGGAGATTAAATGAGAGTTTATTAGACTATTTAAATATTTAATATTTACATGCAGTGGTCACAAGTTATATCTTTTCTTGGTTTTGATGCTTAAGCCGACGACTGAATACTCGCATGCACCGTTCTCTCTCTTAGAGCAGGGCTAATGCAAGCGCCCGCTGCCGGCGAAATGGAGCGTACAAGTCATCTTCAGCCAGCAATAAAAAATGCTTGTATAACGGCGTCGTCGGAAGTGAGCGCCTCGTAGATTATTTAATTAATTAAAATATCGCTGGGACATCGCAGTATGCACGCATTCTTCTCGGGGAACCTGCTTCCACCAGCGATGAGCGGGCGACGAAATAATCGCCAACACGTTTCTCTCTCTTCCCTTCTCTCTCTTCCAGCTAAAATTTTGATGACATGGACAACTGCTTCCCTCTCTCCTCCACATCGGCTGTTTAGATGACAACGCTGGTGTTTTGCCAGCCATTATACTTGCTCTTAGATTAGCTTGTTAGAGCATCTCTAACAGGACTCTCAAATTAATCTTTTATTTTATTTTTTGAGAGTTTAGCTCAAAAACTCAACTTTAGTAGATTGAAATTTCAGAAGGGGCTCTCAAATCCTTTTAGTGACTCTTGTGTTTTAGAGGATCCTACTTCTCTCTCAAACGTGGGTTTCATATTTTTTTTTTCATTTCTTTGTTTTTTCTTTCTCCTTTTCCTCTCTGCGATTGTGCCCGTCCAGCAAAGAAAACGCCGTCGCCGCCACCTCGCCGGGGGCAGAGGGCAACCCCGGACGCGGGAGGCGCCGATGGCGGGCAGGCGGCGCTGAGAGCATGCAGGATGGCGAGCCGGATCTCGGGCGGATCTCGGGCTCGAGCAATGGCGGATCTCGGGCTAGAGCGATGGTGGATCTCGGGCAGATCTCGGGCCGGAGAGCGGGTGGATCTCCACCGATGACAAGCACCCTTGCCGGCTTCGAATCCCGCCGCCAAGGCGACGAAGCTCGCCACCCCTCGACTCCCTGGTCTCCCTCTCCATGTCCCGGCCGAGCTCGTCCCTCCCCTCCGCCCGAGCGCCGGAGCACGTCGCCCGAGCTCACCCTTCCCCGAGCGCTGGCACGCGGCGCGAGCGGGGGTGGCGGATGGAGGCTCACGACGGGCTTCAACGGCTTTCGGGGGCTCCTCTACGAGCTCAGCCCTCCTGCTAATCCTCACGTGCGACGCCATCTCCTGCGGCGGCGGCGACCTCCCCCGCGCGGGCGACGACGTCGGCGGGCGACACGGGCCTCCAATCGCTGGCGGCGGGCAGCACCGCCGAGCGCCGGAGCGGGCGGAGCTGAGCTCTGTTTCTGGTTTCCGCCACTGACAGGTGGCTCCCGCGGTTCAGAGAAAAATGAGAGCTAAAAAATAAGCAGTACTGCAGGAGTTGAAAGGAAAAATTGAGAGGGAAAAAATGGGAGCCAGCTCTCAAAAGAGATTGTAAAAGGTTATATTTGAGAGGTACCACTGGAGATGTTCTTAAAGATGATACTTACTATAATTTTATAGGATATAATGATAGCACATGAAGAAGACTCGCATCGCAACACGGAAAATATGCTTATTTTGCATCCTAAAATAAAATAATAATTGCGTAAACCTGCACTATATATATTACTTGGAATTTGAGATTTTCACCCAAAATTATTTTGTTACAAGTAACTACCTATCTACTAGGTTTCGTTACAAAAATCATTCAAATTCGCACATGTTCAATTGATTCAACCTGTTTTCACTCATTTGGAGTAGTTTATGGTGTATGCATGAACGTTACAAAATTTTACAAGTATAATCTCCAAATGGTATTTTAGGAAATGTGCCAAAAAAAATTTAATTAGAGGTTAAACGGGTATGCCAGAGTTTGAGATCTAGAAACATTTTTTTACGGAAATAAGATGAATAAGACTCAATTCAAAAACTTAAATAATGTTAAATCTAATTAACTTAGGATTTTTCAATTTATATAAAAATCACATGAGATTTGTAATAAAAAATCTTATGGTTGAGTATCTCAAACTCAAAACGGCTTATGAGATGGTTTATAAAATTAAACCTAAAAGGGATTATTTCATAAATCAGTGCACGTTTGTTTCGTGTCCTTCGTGTTCTGCAACCCCGATTTTTAATGCCCATGAAAATATGGAAAATCAACTCCAACATCTCAATTATTTATCTGTGATGATGTTAAGAATAGAACTTTTCACTATCATATTTTCAAACATTAACAGAGCTAAATATATTTTTTTGAACACCCAGTTATCTAGACATTGCAGCCGTGATACAAAAAGGTTGTGATTACAACTTTTGAAATGATCAAAGATCTTTTTTTTAATGTTGATTTCTCCCCTAGTAGAAATCTATCATCTCAGCTGACCTTTATTTCATTTTACATGCCGTAACAACAATATAGGTTTCATTGCTATGCATATCCATATGCAGTAGAATCAAGCAAATCTAATTGCTTAAGTTGAATGCTTATTATTTCATTATTTCTTATATTCAGGTTTTGAAGGGGTGGATGTGCGGCCGGCGATCCTAGCAAGAACGACTTGAAACTTCATTATAAGGTCAACGTTGAGGGCCGTGTCAGTACCTTACTTGTTCCTAATTGATCGGTCTAAGTGCCTAACATTGGTCTCTTTTCAGTTCAAAATACTCTCCCATGCTTAAATCTTTGCTCGTGCTCGAGTAAATAAATCACTTTACCCTCTCAAAGAGAGATTAATATTGTAGTCATGTTTTCTTCACTTGTATTCATCAAAGCACATGCATATGCAACCTGTTTTAAGAATATAGCACAAAAGTTTTATATTGCACCAATTCTACTACTCACAAATATTAGTGGGGGACAAAATATGACTTAGAATCAACCATAATGATCAAATAAAGTAGCTTCAACTCTCAGAACAGATTACTCCTCAAACTAGGTCTTAAGATCAGAAAGTTTTTCTAAAAATTCAGTCTCATACATCCAAACAAAGCACTCTCTTACAAAGAATCAAAACAATACTCATCTCACAAGCCAAACAACTAGAAGTGATCCTATCTACAAATATTTAGTGGAAGGCTTTATGTGTAGCTTGGTAGGAAAACAACTAGCAAAACAATATAACTTAGAATATTGTCAACTCAAGAGATAGTTCTATTGGTTTTATAGAGAGTTGTCAAAAAGGCCATTAGAACAAATACGATGGAGGAGAGGAAAAACACACTCTTTGGAAAGGTGGACATGTGTAAATGGCAAAGGATGATCTCGAGACACAAATGAAGTTCTCAAATTTGGATTGCACATGGTTGGAAGGATAGAGTTTTAGCCAAATGAATGCACTTACTTGATGATTTTGTGCACAATCTTGTAAATTCCACTCTTGAAACTTGATAGAATTAGAAATATTCTTAATCTTCCATCAACAATCCTTGAAGTCCATTAGCTAGTGCTTCAGAATGTGAATGATGATCCATCTCCCCCATGCTTAAACGATGCTCGTCCTTGAGCATCGGAAGTGGAAAAATAAACAACACTAGCTAAATCCTTTAATTCTTCTCCCCGACCATCTGAAACACATATACTTGATTTTTGGAGACAATAGAGAACTTTTTGAAACTTGGGGTGCTCGTGCTGATCGACCGGAGATCGTGCCGGTCTGCACGCTTCTAATTTTGCTACGTCTTCTCCTCATATTGATGAAAATCTTCGTCTTGAGCAAGAGATTTTGATAATTTATGCATAAAACCATAGAAATAGTGCAATGGCTCGATGAGAAACTCATATTACAGATTGTGTACAAAGAGTGGATAACACAAAAGAAAGTATGGGTTTACAGGTTGAATATGAACGAAGGCTAGCAAACTAGTGAAAGATACATAAACGAAGTGGCCAGCTTCTAAGTCTCATTCCAAAAGAACACAAACTTGAACCAACTCACCAAGTAACATGTTGCAAACTACAAATTTATCATATAAGTGTAGCATATTTGGCTTTGGGAGGTATAATGAATGCAAGAGAGCAATATTTGTAAGGATAAGAGACAATAAGACATTAGAGTTTTTCAAAAATTATTAAGTACTCTAGCTATGTTGGAGTTTTCTTTTCAGGGAGTAAAGCATATTGTCACGAAGAACAATTCAATCATATGGGGTCTCTATCAAATCATTTGTCAACAAACACCACCACTAAAGCAAATAGAGTTCATAGAATTGATGCTTGGTTCCAAATTTATTCAAAATTCAGCGAGGGACAATCATATGCAACGAATCATATATGTAAGTTCCAACAACAGTAGCAACTTTTATCATATCTCTAGCAAATATCCTCATTATAATCTCTATAATCTATTAATTGAGGTGCGGTCGTTCACTTCATATCCACAAAGCTAGAGATTGAATCCAAATCGGTTTCGTAACTTCCATATTAAGTACCACATTAAAAAAATCATAACTCCCTCGTCCGGAGCTCAAATGAGGCAAACGTGGACTCTATCGCGTAGCCCACAAAATGTTCTACAACTTTGATATTCAATAAAATTCCAGATTCCATAGTTTTGGTTTCCAAATATGCGATGCACAAATATTTGTTCTGATTCGGACTCCTCTGCGCAGGTCGCTGTGTGGGACCCATATCTCCTAGCTCCGAAGTCCAACTAATATGATCCATATATATTTCAAAAATTCCTCGACGAGATCTATAATGTTCGTGTTTTAACTTTTTCCATTAGAGCAAGTCTTCAAGTTCAAAATCATGTTGCAGTGCAGGCGTATTGCTGGACTGCGTGAATTGATTTTTTTCCTTTTAGATAAAGCTTCTAGAAATCTTTAGGCATTGGGCCATGACCTTGACCTTGTGTTAGGTTTCATGGAGATCCAGAGGTGTCTTGTAGGCATCATAGTCATATGGAAAACCCTCTTTGCATGACGAGTTGGGCTTCATATCGGTACTTCTTATATTTGAGCTTTTTTTAATATCATGTCACTTAATTTTACAACATAGCACTCAAATGATACTACATGTGAAAATCATTAACATTAGAGGTTAAAAAACATATTTAGTGAAAAAATTATTACTTTTAACATATAAAATGGTATACTAAGAAGCACCAACGGAAATACAAATATGATCTTTTATATAAAAAATGTCAATAATATTGTATATATCTAATAATTATATTGTGTAAATAATTTATATTTAAATCATAAAGAGTTTTTTATTTTTTTAAGCCCGTAGCAATGCACGGACACTTTGCTAGTCATGTATTATTTGGAGTGAAAGCTCAAGCAAATGACGATGATGTACACAAAACATGCTGCCCTAGATAGATTAATGACATTTGGTCACCCTAAGGTAGCTATTAGGGATTTTTCATTATCCATTCTATGTTCTAAGTGATAAATTACAAATAACCTTTCGCATGAACAAAACTAAAGGGTATCACAAAAGAAGAGAGGAAAAAACCCCCAAATTGATGGCAAATGGCACTTACAGGGATGAGAAGAAAATGAGATTAGAGAAGAGAAGAAACATAGAGATGTTACCGTCTTTATATCAATCGAAGTCCCGCATGTGCCTCTCCCATGCTTAAAATTTTGCTGAATTGCATGAGAGAGACTCAATAGCAGGGGTAGCGAGAGAGTGCCGATCGGCACAAACAATGGTGCCGATCGGCACACTCCATCTTTGACTTCGTTCTCGGATTTTCAACTTATTCATCTCCTTGTAGCTGCTGTCCTGACGCTTCCTATTGTACAAGGGTTGTTTCTCCGTTATTCCTTCAATCTCCTTCTTGTGAGAGTGATTTTTTTATTCCTGCAAAACAATTAAATGCACTACTACCCCCGAGATGGGAGTAGAAACAATATCATCCATCTAGCAACAAGCTCAATGTTTAACTTATGGCCAATCTTGTTCTAGTAGGAAAAGAAAATAAAAAGAACCTAATGGGTGTATGTGTGTGCACAAGTGTGGATGCATGAGGTTAATATCACAATGTTAGCAAAGAAACAAGACCAAAACAATGTTGTTCAACAATTTAGTCTAAAGACCATGTTCACACAAAATTGCTAAATGAATGTGCATGCCTACACAATTCTAGAAACAATAGTATTCATTATGTAGTCTTGAATCAAAGCAAATAAAGTGAAGAAAAAAGTTTTATGATGTTAGCAACGAACATTAGAGGCCTGGAAACTATACAAGAGCAATGTTTACACCTAGCTCTAAGCACCATGCTTACAACTAGATTGCTAGCAATCTAAACGAAATTCTTTAACTACCAAAGTCTATACACCATGTCATGACTTAGCTATTGCAAAACTTCGGCAAACTTAGAGAGATAGCGCATTGAAAAAGGCTAGTGACCAACCAATGCAAATGATGCAAGACATAGCGAGGCAAATGAACTATCCAATGTTGTTCAACAAATAATTATAAACATCACGTTTACACTTTAATTTGCTAGAAAGAGTGCGCAAAGTCAATTAAATCCTTATTAGTGAGTAAACAAGCCAAGTTATCATGAGTGAGGAGGTGAATATGAAATGCAAAATCAGAGGCTCACGTGAAATAAAACAAAAAAAATATTATGCGACAGTGATGAAATGCTTAGAAAGCATTTGGGCACTATGCCGATCAGCAATGCAGGTGTGCTGATCGGCACTAGGGAGATTGGTTCTATATGTCATGAAAAATGAAGGGTGGGAGGCTTGGGTGGGCTGAAATCAAATGGTTAAATGCATACAGACAGAGAAAAATGATGTAAATACAAAAATAAATTGCTTATAAACAATGCATGCAGTGGATGATTTTGACAACGAAATAAAACAAATGATGGTGGAGGAGGTCTAAAAACAAAAAGTTAGTCTAGAACTAATTAGCCACAAGTGAATCCATTGAGTTGGGTAATTCTCAAGAAAAACTCTAGGTTGCCCTCCTAGCAGCACTAAACAAATCAAACAAAAAGACACAAAAACACGAGTTGCCTCCTGAAAAGCGCTTCAATTATAGTCATGTAGCTAGACTTCTTACATACCTGGATGCCGTGAAGCCATGATTCTTGGTGTAACATCCAAAAGATGTCCATGCACCTTGTACTATGCAAACTTCGTCGTGGTTCACCTGTTGCCCTTTTTCATTGTGTTGCATAATGTTTAATGTGTGTATATGATCTAATGCTCTTTAATCTTCTATCTTGTTCATTCTCTGATCATTTGCTCATGGGAGAATTGCTCAAGATATCTTCATTGTTGTCGTCTTGATTTTTCGGAAAATCTTGACAACTTCATCTTTTTATGCATTGGAGCGAGGTATGGCGAGGTAGAGTGAATGCAATTACTCAATGCTTGCCTATTGATCCATCAAGTCGACGGTAGGAAATTCTTTCAAATCTGCCATGTCTTCTTTGTACCGACGCCTTGTTGATGCCTTTGCGCTGTGACCACAGTGAATTAGAGGCTGGGACCTTTTCCACTGTGACAGGCATCAAATTATCTTTCCAAAAAGTGCTCACGCGTCCTCATCAGACTCCGTATGAGGGAGATATGGTCTTTTTACTAATGGTATGTCAGGCTGTTTCACGAGGAATCCAAATTGAATTCAAAGTTTCCAAATATTCAAACTCTGTGTGTTTGGATCGACTTGAATCCGTGTATATCATCCAAAAGAAGTCTTATAAGTGTTTGGAAACCCAAAGATCATATGGATATGGTCCTCCAATTCCATATTTGCTTCAAACTTCGAATTGGTTGCAATCCTCGTGGGATGCTGAAACAACCTGCACATCGTCTAGTGATTTGGCCATAAATCCTTGTAGAAAGCTTCAAATAATGTGAGGTTTGATCCATTGGAAACTAGACTTGATGTCTTCCACAATATCAATATTTTAGACCTTGCAATAGTCTATATGATCACGCACATCTTCTTGAAGTAAGCAGACAGAACATCAACTTTTGATCAAGTACATATCCACCATGTCTTCAATATTTTCTTTTAAATCTTTAGTCGTTATGCCAAACACCCCTCAATCTTCTCTCCCAATATCTATTGCTGTGAACAAGACAAAATCCTTGCAAAGCATTAGTTTACAAAAAATATTGACACATAAGCGTATCTCGTTCTCATGGAGCGGTGTGTGCTGTTCCGTAGATCAGAGAAGAGGGTCTCGATAGCAGATGATGGGCCACTAACGGAGTTAGCACCTCCTGCTAAAGAGCAAAAGAGTCGACAGGGTGCAGTGTCGATCAGCACCACCATCATGGCGGTCGGCACAAGCAGCAATGTCGCCTTGCATGGTTGTGTGCCTAGCTTTGAACCTGTTTTTAATGGACACAAATAAAAAAAAGAGGGTATGTGCAATACAAAAGATATAGGATTCGTCCGATAAACTAGATAGATAACCCTAGGTTCGAGTTGTCGATCCCCGACAACGGCGCCAGAAAAGTTTGTTGGTCGTAGTTACGCACTCACTTATATACCACAAGTGTACGGTGTACGTTGTAGTTTTTTCCTAGAGTATTCCAAGGTTTATATCGAATCCAAAAGGATCAGCAAGAGAACCATGTTTAGGGTCTTCTATTTCTTTTAAAGAATCAATTCTAGCATGAAGTACATATTGCACATACGAGAGCATTAAAGATGAAAGCTAGGGGTTTTATGCCGATTGACATGAAGGCCTTTTATCGTGAAGTCTTTCTTGAGTCAAAAAGCATACACAGACACCAAAGAGAACCACCTAGAGTTAGCCTGCATGCATCTAGCGGGAGGAGAAAGGACGTGCCGATCGGCGTAATTGGTGTGCCGATCGGCATCGAAGCAGTAGCAATGTGTCATCTATGATCCTAGCTTATTTGACACTTACAGTGAAGCATAAACTATTAGCATCATAAACGGAATTACTTGGTATACAAAGTCATGAGCGATCGATGAAGGGACTTTTTCGGGGGTCTCATGTCACGAGCAGTCCCCGTAATCTTATCTACGACTTCTTTCTACACGTATTTCTATGAGTAATGCTGATTCAATACAAGATCCTAAATACTACTCTAATCACCACAATTAAGATAGCAATCAAAGTACTTAGCCTATGTAATAAGTAAGGATTAAGCACATGCAAGAATAAACAAACCCTGGGGTCTCGAATAATCAAAACCATTCATCAACATAATAGATTCAACTTCAAGAAGACCACACAATCCAGACGAATAGTCAAGGATAGAATCAAGATAAACACAGAGATAAATATATGAACAATACCTTTATTCATAACTGTCAGGGGGTTGTGCCGATCGACATGAAGATCGTGTCGATCGGCACCGCCTTGTTTCAACGTTGACGACTCCTAAGATATATGGCTCTACTTCTCCTTATCTCTGGTGTAGCATGACCACGCAGGACGGCTACCCGACTAGACTACATCTCTCAATTTGGTGGCTCTTTGAATCTGATAGCCTCCCAGTGATGTGCAGAGGCTTCTAGGGTGTGCTTGAGGTAAATACTAGTCCACACACCTCCTTCCACGTCCTTGGGGTGTTTATATAGGGTCAGGGAACATCCTCCTTGCTTGGCCACGAAGTTAGCCCCTTGGAGATAGAGTCCAAGTCGGTTTCAAACCTTCCATATCAAGCACCAACTTCTAAAAATCATAACTCCCACGTTCAGATTCCATCTCGTAGGTCTTGAAAGGTTCTACAACTTTGGTATTCAATGGAAGTCCATATTCGGCTGTCTTGGTTCCCTAAAATGCGATGCAGGAATATCTGTTCTGATTCAAACTCTTCTATGCTGGTCTCCTTGCGGGGTCTATATCTCCTAGCACCATAATCCAAATAATATGATACATATATGTGCTGGAAAGATCTTGACAAGATCTACAGCTTGTTTGTTATAATGTTTCCCATTAGAGCATGTCTTGAACTTCGAAACTGCATCGTAACGCAGTGCTGTTTCTGGGCTGCGCGAATTGAACTTTCCTTCCGGATAAACCTTCTAGAAGTCCTTAGGCATTGGGTCACGACCTTGGGCTTACATGTTGGGTTTCATGGACATCTAGAGGTGTCTTGTAGAAGCCATGGGCTTGTGGGAAGCCCTCCTTGCATGGCGAGTCGGGCTTCACATCAGTACTTCTTATAGTTGAGCATTTTTAGTGTCTTTTCACCTATTTCTGCAACAAAGCACTCAAACGACACTACATGTGGAAATTGTCAACATTAGAGGTAATAATACATACTTATAATTAGAATATGATGGAATAAGATGAGAAAATGACTGCTTTTTGTGTATAAAATGTGTAGCTAAGAAGAGCCAACAGGCGATAGAGACCATCACCGCTAGGAAGGAAGAGTGTGTGGACCGACATCGTGTCATGCCGATCAGCACTTGTGGATCCCACATTGTATTCTCCCTTCTGCCGAACCATGTCTCTGGATCTCGGTAGAATGAGTGAGTAGTCTTCATATTCTCTCTCCGTGGGGAAGGAACCATAGATATGTAAACTCTCAACTCTTATGAATTTGTTTGGTGTGTTTAGTCTATGTGTGATGAGTTTATCCCTCATGAGACGAGCACAATTTCATTTATGAACCCTTTAGCAATTGTTAGGCGTCTGGCTTTGCTGTGATAATCACATAGTGCAAGAAACCAGTGGGAAACGATTAGCTTCCGCCATGATAGGGCTAGAGTGAGCAGAACCACCATGTCTTGTAAATTACTAAATTTACCTAAAGAAATTGTAGAGCGAGTTGCATGCTGAGTTACCTGAACCATAGGGGGAAATACTTCCAAACCCTGATCAAACCTTCAAGTTCTTTGTGTTCATTAGTTCTCATCATTTCATACATTCACTCTCGTAATACATTATAGTTAGTAAATTAGATTATAGTAAAGTTTTGCCTGCTCTCTATGGATTTGATATAATCTTGGAATACTATGAGGAAAACAAGATATAACTATACACCGTCCTCTTGCGGTATGTAAGTGGCTGCATAACTATGACCAACAAGCCTATTTTCTGGCGCCGTTGGAGCAAGCCAGTTCTTTCACTATCTGTTTGATTTGCTAACCTCTAATCCCCTTTTTTCTATTTTGTGTTCTTTTGTGTTTTTTTTGTTTTTTTTTTCAGTATGGGAATGCTAGTCTCGGACGGTCAGAGATCACTCATTGCCATCTATCCTGCAAATCTCAGATGAAAAGGTCACTGCTTTGTCTTTCGTGCTAAATCAAATCATCATTGGAATGGCCGAAGAAAGGAAATTTTCTGGAACAATGGAGGCGAATCCTTACACACATCTTCAAGACCTTGAGGTTCTCTGTCAAACATTCAAGCATGAAGGAGTGCCCCAAAATTGGTATAGATGGCTGCTATTTCCGTTCTTTATAAGCGGAAAGGCAAAAGAGTGGTATAAGTCAGCCTCACTGAAGCCTCCCTCCGAGATGACCATCATAAGAGATTTTTGGAGAGTTTCGCTATGCCTACAGGGGACAAGTTTAGATCCCTAGAAAATGCAACCTTTGAGTGAATTTGAGCCGTTGGATTGGATCCCCATTGATTTCACTGAAAATTTGCTAATATGAGGAGAACGTTCAATCCGAAGTATGCTTCTTCGCTAGGAATTGAATATAATTTTCCCAGTAATACAAAGACGTCTGAAATATTGGACGATATATTGATTGGAGAAGTATTAGGAAAATTATACTAGGAGGATTCAGCGATAGAAGATTTGGAAATTAAGCAAGGAAAGAGACTGCTAGATTGTTGTTTTGTCCCCTCACCCTATGAAAGACTTTGCATATTTTATGCAGTCGATCTGACTCAAGAAACAGAAGAGGATTCCCATATATAGTGTGAAGTAGAAGGCCTTCAGTTTCTTAGAGCTTTATGTGATTTCAGTTCTCGTGTTAGTCTTATGACCTATGAAGCATTCACGAAATTGCCAACCTGAGTTAAAGGACGTCTGGTTGGCACTGAATTGGAATTGATTATGGCTGATGGGAGACATACCAAACCTTTGGAAGTCATCACAAATATGAAGATAGTTGTCAAAAACAATAATGTCCGAGTTGACGTATTCATTTTTGACAAAAGAGAGGTAGGAGTAGAAGATGTCATATTGGGAAGACCCTTCTTAAGATTGGTACAAGCGGTTTTCGACGTAGGAAAAGGACGTCTCAAATTTACATTGGGAGGAGAGGAAATTCTTTTTGATTTTCAAGATACCCCTCCTACCCTGAACAAATTTTTCCCTAAAAAATATAAGGAAATTAATATCGAGTATGTAGACCCTCTGAACAAATTATTAGAAGATAAGATTGTCAGGACACAGGAGATGCCGATTGGCACCAGAAGTGTATCGGTCAGCATGGGAACCATGTCGATCGGCACAAAAGTAAACCTGAGGTATTTGAACCTCTTGGCACACTTGATACAAAAGAGGCACCTGATGTCGAGAAAAAGCCACTTCCTGAAGGTCTGCGATACAAGTATTTGGGGAAGTACAAATCCTATCCGGTTATTGTTAATAGTGCCCTAAACGAGGACGAGACAACACGACTTCTTGCATTTTTGAAAAAGTATTAGAAGGCTATTGGATATTGTTTGGATACCATAAAAGGGATAGACCCAGCCTTTTGTACCCATAAGATAAATGTCGAAGACTCTACTAAACTAGTAGTTGAGGGGATGAGAAGATTGAAGGAAAGTATGAAGGATGTGGTAGAGAAGGAAGTTCTATGACTGCTTAATACCGACATGATATCTCCAGTACCTAACAGTGAATGGGTTAGCCCAGTGCATTGTGTCCCTAAAAAGTGAGGAATGACAGTGCCTAATGAAAACAATGAATTGATCCCTCAAAGGACGGTAACAGGATGGAGGATCTGCATTGATTATAGGAAACTCAACAAAGCAAGAAAAAAAGATCATTATCCATTACCTTTTATCTAGATAGATATAGTGGTTTCTTTCAAATACTTGTTGTAGACATTTCTTAACGTCGTCACTAAGTTTCCTTAGCAACGAAGCTAGAAATGTTTATTGGTAATATTTAACAAATGCAGAGAGTTCGCAAGCGCACAGAGAATACCGTTGTATCATTTCACCCGAAAGTATCAAGGGAATCGTATTTGTTTTATCCCAAAGAAGGCATATGATTGATCAAAGTAATTACCATGTTTCTAGACATTGCACATTGGATTAAGAGACAGAGTCCTCACAGGGGTAAGGATAAAGATAAACATGATAGTGGAGACACAGATAGCATACTCAAGTTAGGTAAATATTAGTTTAGTGGAGAAGAACAAAGAAAGAGCTAAGTTCCTATGTTGCTTTTATATAGTTACATAGTCTATATTATATACTATTATAAAGATACAATGATAATGCAAGAAGATCAGATCATCACACCCTAGGCATCCGATTTTTCCCTGCATCCACAGTACGATTCTGGCCAAGAGCCTATAGCATAGCCGAACGTGGGGGATTTCAAAGGACAGGTAGGGATATCACCACCTACTACCTACCCCTAGCAATCCATGGTCTACACGACAAATAATGCATTTTATTGATTTAAGCACCACACTTACATCTCTAGAATAATACTCCTAATCCCTTAAGCGTTAGATCAAAAAAGGAGTAATCACATTTAAGTGAACACTAAGCACATGGAAATGATCTAAGTCACACATTAGTCATGCATCATTATAACGACATAAATAAAGACTATAATAAAGGCTTATGTCTAACATGATAATATAATATAACTACATTACTAACATGCAAGCATAATAACCACATACATGAATGGATCATATAATCAAACAAGAAACACATGACCCAAGTATAACTATATAGAAAGATTAAATATATTAAATAGAATAAAGTCTTACAAAAGAAGAAAGATACAAGAGCCATACCACAACTCCAAGGAAGACTTGGGAACTAAAGAAGACTCTATTCTAAGCCTAACTCCACTAAAACTAAAAGGAATCACTAATGAATAAGAGAGTAATGCTTCTTGGTGTGTGCTTTGGAGTGAGGCCTCTCCCTTCTATTTATACTGCCCAAAGTCGGTTCCTGGAGTCGGTAACCGCCGCCAAACGTGCACAACCGTCATTGGGGAGTCACCAGGAGCCAACACGTGGAGGCCATGCACCAGGGGGGCCACTCCCTATTCGATCAAACACCCCTGTTCGGCCGAACAGGGGGGGATTCCCCTCGGGTGCCGTCGCCTTTGGTGCCCTGCCAGGTGGGTCCCATTGCCCAGTGACACTGTAAGGTCGGTTGTTAAGGCGGTTTTCTTCTGTAGGTAGGCCAGTCAATCCTTGGGAGTCCCTGTTGGTGCGTTCTGATTGGTAGAAGTTGTGTTTCTTCGCCACATGGGTGTGTTTCCTCCTTCATTTCGTTATTTCTCCTACATGTGAGTGATTCTCCAAGCAATAGTGGATATTCATTATTTCTAACAAGCATGCATGGTGGGAATATACAATCCTTCTTTATTTTGAGTAATGTTGATGGCCGGAAATGGTATTTAACGACCGTCAACACCTGTTCGACCAGAAAATCAGCACAAGACAACATTTACTTGTCCATATGGAACCTATGCCTATAATCGTATGCCATTTGGGCTTTGCAATGTACCTGCTACTTTCCAAAGATGTATGAATGCAATCTTCGCAGAGTTTATTGAAGACATCATGCAGGTATTTATGGATGATTTCTCTTCTCATGGAACCGATTTTGATAGTTGTTCGGCAAACATAGAGAAGGTTCTGAAAAGGTGTGTTGAAGTGGATCTGGTTCTTAATTAGGAGAAGTGTCATTTTATGGTCACACAAGGAATAGTTTTGGGACATGTTATCTCCAAGCGAAGAATTGAAGTTGATAAGGCAAAGATGTCAACAGTAGAAAGGTTGCCTTCGCTGACAGATCTCAAAACTTTATGGAGTTTCCTTGGACATGCAAATTTCTACCGATAGTTTGTTAAAGATTACTCCAAGATTGCTAAGCCGTTAACAGAATTGTTACAAAAAGATGTGCCTTTTGATATGTATTACAAAAGACTATGTGCATTCAGGAAATTAAAACGAGCTTTATGTTCTGCTCCTACTATGCAACCACCTGATTGGAATCTGCCCTTTGAAATTATGTGCGATGCAAGTTATTATGCAGTGGGTACAGTTCTGGGACAACATAAGAAAGGTAAAGTTCATGCCATCTACTATGCTAGCAAGACTCTTAATGAAGCACAAATAAACTATACAACTACAGAAAAGGAAATGCTGGCAGTGATATTTGCTTTTGAGAAGTATCGATCATATATCATCAACTCTAAAATCATAGTTTACATAGATCATGCTGCCATTAGATTTCTTATTTCCAAAAAGGAGTCTAAACCCAGATTGCTTCAATGGGTTTTAATGTTGCAAGAATTTGATTTGGAGATAAGGGACAAGAAGTGAATAGAAAATTCTATAACTGATCATCTTTCACGCATTATGCTCGATGAAGAATATACAAATATTACTGATGAGATGCAACAGGAATATCTATATGTAGTACTTGATACTAAAGATAATTGGATGCACGACATAGTATCAAGATTCCAACAAAACATGGATTATCTCTCCCAAAATGCTAAACGCAAGGTTAAAAGCGAGATGCAGAAATTTACTTGGGATGACCCTTACCTGTATCGCTACTGTGAAGATGGAGCTGTGAGAAAATGTGTAACACCTAGAAATTAATTAAGATTTTATTTGGAAAACCCATGACTTTTGACCTGCCACAACATTTGGTTTTCCTCCACCTTTCCTTAAAGAAGAAGGTGGAACCCAAGGGTTGGGTGTGGCTGCTGCTGGACACCAGGAAATAGAAGGAGAAAAGCCAAGGGAGAAGAGGAGGAGAAGGAAAGAAGAGGGAGGAGGAAGGAAAGAAGGGGTGGATCCTAGGAAGGAGAACGAATCCATAGATCCTCCCTCACCATGATTGGAGATCAAGGTAGGATCTTGATGTTACCCTCTCTGATTTTTGGTAGATTAGAACCTAGGTTTAGTGGTAACCATGTCAGGTTTGAATTAAACTCCTAGATCTCTCTCGTTGTGGTTCCTGCGTGTAGCAGTTTCGATCAAGTTTGAAGATATCTCTGTTTGCCCATGTTCGTGACCTTAAAAAAATGAAACCTTTCTAAGATATATAGAGATTTTTATGATCTTTCCAACGGTGTATGATAGAGTTTCACTAGATCTGAGATGCCGGAGTTGTGCTGTTTCTAATCAGACTGATTTCCAGTCTCATAAATCTGATGTTTGTCTATTTAAGTCTGAATCTACCCTGTTTAACGTCCGAATTAGGACTCCGGATGACTAAGGAAAGTGTTGAATGCTTCATAGTATTTCTGGATTGGGGTCATTTGTCACCATATCTGGTCGAAAACTCCAGTTATGATGTTTTTAGTACAGTTGTTCTATTTTTATTGTTAGATTGTCAGTCTGTTATAAAACCTCAAGTTAGTCCGTCATAATGATTTTTCTGGAGGATGGTTTGAACTAGAAAATTAACTCTAATGCAGTTTTACACCCTCTTACGAAAGATAGAATTTTTATAACTAAAGGGTATCGAGATATCTGTATTTTGATGCAACTCTATCAGTTCTAGACAGTCTGTTTTGAAGTGCAGTTGAGGCTAGTTTCCTGACATGATCAACTTTAGATTCTATCATATTGGTGTAGCATACCTCCTGTAGTATCTAAATAATCTGGTTTGCCAAGTGTTGTTGCTTTTATATTTGAAGATTATGAGGAATACAAGCAACCATACTTCTGTCCTATTTGTAGTACTTGAGTAGTTTAGTAAGCGATGGGTTTGGACGGCGTAGAAGCGCTTTACTTGTTTTCTTTACATATGCATGATTGTTATGGTGCTGAGAAATGCTTTTGATCAGGTGGCGCTTCTTCGAACTGTGTTTAGCTTTATGGCTTGATCATTGGAGAAGGCAAGTAAACGTAGCGCTGTGGTCTACATGCTTTAACTCTGTTATTTGAATTGCCTTCACTAAACTTTAGTACTTCAAATCAGGAAGATAATCTATTAATTAGAAGTTATTTGTTTCTTTTGAAGTATTCTTATATCATATTATGGCAGTTCTATTTGCATATGAAGTTTGAAGCTCGCATACATGAGTTTATACATTGCAATCTTGCATTTTTACACTATCCGTTGTATGCATAAGAAGACACCGTAGCCTGATGTTGGTGTGGTAAGTATCGGTACAGTAATGCATGTGGTTGCTGCTCTAACTTCCTTATGTTTGGATTTGAGGGTAGAAGTGAAATCATGCATTGCATCGCATCATTTGCACCTGCATTTGCATGGATGATCATATATTTGAAGCAATTGATGTTTATTCTTACAATCTGGAGTTATATTCAGTTGATACAGTACTATGATGTTTCAATTTAAATTTGATGCTTAATCAAACTGTGGTTTAAATAACATTTTTAAAGCAATTTACTTGTTGAGGTTTTCCATAAACCTCATATGCTTCTTTTATCATCTCAGGTACTTGAGCTTTGGAAGATTTGAACGTGGGAAGGGAGTAGCAACACGTGTGCACAATTTACCATCATCTCATTGTTCAAACACTACACTTGAGTTTTTATAATAATGCTTGGCTGTTTGAGTCTTCTTTTTGTGGAATAATCACTTGGGGTTGCAAAGTCTTGTGTTATCGGTTGATACTAATTGTTTGATGCTTCCGCATACTCCGTTGTTGATGGTAGTGTAGTGTGGTAACGTTCCGGAATTTGTAGGGTCATGCTATAGAATTTCTGGGGTGTTACAAAATGTGTTCCTTGTAATCAATGATTTAGTATTCTTGAAAAGTGTCATTCTCTGGATTATGGAGGTCATTATGGACATTTTCGAACACAAGATAAAGTGTGGGCCAACGGATTTTGTTGGCCTTCTATGCATGAAGATGCTAAAAGGTATGGTGCAACATGCCCTCAAGGTCTGTGGATTTCATGGGACCATTTGTTAATTCATATGGTTTGAATATATACTAGTTGTTGTGGATTATGTATCAAAATGGGTCGAAGCTATACCATGTAGAGTTAGATCTACAAGGGAATCTGGAGCTATGATTTTAGACTGCATTTTCCACGGTATGGAGTACCCAAAGTCATTATAATAGATGGAGGAAGTCATTTTACTGGAAGCGAGTTCACCAAAGCTTTAACAAAGCTGCGAATTGAGCATAGAATCGAAACTGCTTACCATCCACAGACCAATGGACAAGCAGAAACATCCAACAAACAATTAAAAAGCATTCTCCAGAAGGTAGTAACAAAGGAAGAGAAAGATTGGTCGAATAAGTTAAATGGAGCACTTTGGGCTTACCGTACGACATTCAAGACACCAATTGGTATGACACCTTATCAATTTGTGTTTGGAAAAACTTGTCATCTTGTTGTAGAATTGGAGCATAGAGCATATTGGGCAATAAAAGAGATGAATTTGAATATGGATGCCGTTGCAATGAAAAGAAAAATCCAGATTAGTGAGCTCGAGGAATTAAGATTAAAAGCATATGACAATGCTGCAATCTATAAAGAAAAGATTAAGCGATGGTATGGCAAAAATCTGCTGAAAGAGGTGTTTCATGAAGGAGACAAGGTGCTTCTCTTCAATTCAATATTTCGATTATTCGGCAAGGGTAAATTGAAGAGCAAATAGGATGGCCCAAATATTGTTAATCGGGTTTTACCATCGGGAGCTGTTGTCATCATGGATGGACGACGACAAGAATACATGAAAAATGGTCAACGGTAAAAGGTATATCTAGAACCTAACATTTTTGAGCTTAAATCTTTTGATATTTATTATGTCCAGTGAACAATTGGGTGGTCGAGCCTAAAGACATAAAACAAAGGCATTGTACCTATTGTTTTTCTTTGTTTTTTGTGATTTTATTTATTTGAGTCAGTTCAAACACTTTTTGCCTATGTGCCAATCGACATAGCCTCATGCCGATCGGCACGGTCGAGTCCGAGTGTGTTATGAGTTGTCGAGTCGCCTTCCTTCGACATATGCTTCTGAAATTCCTGTATTTATGAGTTGGACTGCAATACGAACAAGGATTCTATGCATATAAATACATGAGGCCACTAGGGGTTTTTAACATCCAAACTTCTTACTTCCGAATTCCGACGCAACCCAAAACCTTATATCAATGCAAGGTGATGGATATGGTGACGCTTCTGGCGGTGCCGATCGGCACAGAGTTGAAGCCAGTCGGCACGACCTTGACGTCGGTTGGCACCATGCCGATGGCGATCTGCATGAAGGGAGTTTTTCAACCATGAGCTTCATACTGCCATGGGCAGATAATAGATTGATTTCCCCCATTGAGGAAGATTCAATCATATGGTCATCTCTTCGACAAGCATGGATGCGCAAGAGCGAGTCCAACAAGTGGAATCAAGAGAAGAACGAGATGGATGCTGCACTTCAGAAGAAGGTTAAGGAGGTATTGATCCGTAAGGGTAAATCTACGCTGTTTAATGAACACGAAGCCATCTCTGAGAGGTATACCATGGATGGTCTTCTCTTTTTTGATCGCCCTTTGAACTATCAAGACTTTATTGCTTTCGAGGAGATGCTTTTTGCTGAAGAAAGAGAAGTTTTAGATCATGATTGTTTTCTCACTATGCATAGAGCAACATTATATAGAGAATATCAAATTGAGTTGCGGAGCAATGCTGCAGAAGCTAAGGACAGACAGGATCAACAAGGTGAGGATGCCGACTGACACGATGTTATTGTCGATCGACACGAAGCTCAACCAGGTGTTTTGACTACATGGGAGATCTTCTAGGAGAATCATTAGAGTGGTCATTAGAGGCAAGTGGAGAATTCTATGAATAATGATCCTAAATTTATCCGTAGAAATTTTTTGACCGATAATGGTTTTCCCGTTGCTGTTGGGCAGAAATTACCATGTGAGCTTAATGACGAGACCCTTCGTCATATCAAAAGGGCATGAGAATTTGAGGAGCAACAAGAGAAAAATTTAGAGGAGCTACGTGCACTTATCAACAAGACTAAACAGGATGTCGATCGACAGGACGCAAGTGCCGATCGGCACGACCTAAAGAAGGTGGATTTTGTATATTTTACTAATTGTTCTGATGAAGAGCCTGCTGCCAAGAGACACAAAGATTCAGATGTTCGTTGATCTGTTCGTCTCTCAGCCAAACATAGGAGATGGCATTCTGACCAATGTAATGACGTTTCTGAATCTTTGTATTGCTTAGAAACTCTTTCGAATATTGAAGCACAGGCAGCAGTCAGCAAATATGATATTAAGGAAGAGGAGACAAAAACTGAAGAAGAAGAACCAATGGAGGAGGTCCAAATTAGGGACGATGAGGAAGAGGAGCCAATGGAGGTAATTCAGATGGAAGAAGTGGATGAAGATGACTCTGATAAAGAAAGGAAGGATGTAGATCAAAACATCAATAGAGCAGAGGGATATGAGGCAGACCAGGAGCGATGCCGATCAGCACCCCGTACATGCCGATTAGCATAGGGGCCAAACATTGCTTCTTCCTTTGATTTTATGAGTCACTGTCCTCCTGCCCCGTTATGCTGCTATAAATGTCGCCACAACATTGAAGATATTTACCGACGATTAGAAGACTTGGAGGTCATGATAGAGTCTGACTGCCCTTTTCATGATAAGAATATTTGGGAAATCTTTTGCATATTGAGAAGGAATGGCATGTAAGTTTAGGAAAGTCGGGTTAGGTGTTCTTCCTTACAATGAGGACATTGTAAATTTTGAGTGTGGGGGAGGATCGTCTATCCTCTAGAGCCACTTTGAGTCTTGTGAGTTGTGAGTCTTAGTTTATTGTGGCGTGAGAGTTTATTTAGTGAGTGCTTAGTTAAATCATGGTGTCAAAGATTTATGATGCTTTAAATAAAGTGAGTGTTAGTCGTCAAATTAATACCCCATGTTTATGTCTTGCTTTTACAACTGTTTCACTTAAGTTGCTTGAGTTGTTGAATGTCACTTGGCTCATTATTTGGTTTGTGAAAACCCCTTGCCGATCGACACACACAGAAAGAAAAAAAAAGGGAAGTTGAAGAAAAAGATAAGGTCAGGAGAAAAATTCATACATTCAGAAGACAAATCCAGATCCAGTTTGCACGGCTTGCTTGATTCCATTTTTTATCTTTATTTCTTAGTTCTTTGTGTATTGCATTAATTCTTAGAAGGCATGATTGAGCATATTTTTGACTTCGACAACTTTTGATTCAATTGGTTATTTCCCCTCTAAGATCCACAAATAAGTTGTACATTTGAGCAAAGAGGGAAGGATACACATTTGAGCAAAAAAGTGAAATCCTGAAATTCATGCATTCTTCGTCTAAATGATATGAAGGGAGAATAAAATTTTGTTTATCATTGAGCCTTGTGATGATTTGATTAATTCAAGTGTTGAGGTGAGATAGTTTTCAAACTGAGAAAATCCTTGTGGAGGGATATAAGTTGATACAATGACTAACACTCATTGAATAAGAAGTATTGTTGATTTTTGGCTTCATGATTTGATTGTAAGAGGTGGTGGTTGGTTGAGAAGTGATTGCTCAAGGACTAGCAATGATTTGAGTGTGGGGGAGCTGTTGGTGCTTTTTAGATATACATTATTAGGCCATAATTCGGGTGTTTTTGCACTTTATTTTATTGGTCTACTAATAATTAACCCCCAAATATTGCATATATCTATGTTTTCCTAGTTTTCTTTGTCTTATGAAGGAAATAGGTGAAAACAGAGGATTATGGACCAGAAGCCATGGGATTGGGCCAAGAACATGGAAGATGGAATGCGGTGCCGAACGGCACTGCCCAAGTGTCAATCGGCACATGTAGGGCAAGCTCGAATCAGAGAGGAATTCTACAATATCAAAGTCCAGTGCAGAATTGAAGTCAACATCGACGCAACTAGACCCAGAACATGACTATATAAAGAGAAAGAAATATCTCCTTAGAGGGATCGATCACAAAACTCTTAACCTAGGGTTTAGAGAAGTTGCGGCGGCGACAGAGACCATGACCAACCATCATCGGGAAGGAAGAGTGTGTTGACCGGCATCCTCTCATGTTAATCGGCACTTGTGGATCCCACATTGTATTCTCCCTTCTACCAAACCATGTCAATGGATCTCGGTAGATTGGATGAGTAGTCTTCATATTCTCTCCCATGGGGAAGAAACCCTAGCTATGTAAACTCTCAACTCTTATGAATTTGTTTGGTGTGTTTAGTCTATGTGTGATGAGTTTATCCCTGATGAGATGTGCACAATCTCATTTATGAAACATTTAGCAATTGCTAGGTGTTTGGCCTTGCTGTGATGATCACATAGTGCAAGAAACCAGTGGAGAACGATTAGCTTCCGCCATGACAGGGCCAGAGTGAGTAGAACCACCATGTCTTATAGAATACTAAATTTACCTAAAGAAATTGTAGAGCGAGTTGCATGCTAAGTTACCTGAACCATAGGAGGGAATACTTTCAAACCCTGATCAAACCTTCAAGTTCCTTCTATTCATTAGTTCTCACCATTTCATACATTCACTCTCATAATACATTTTAGTTAGTAAATTAGATAATAGTGAAAGTTTCGCCTGCTCTCTATGGATTCGATATAACCTTGGAATACTCTAAGAGAAAACAAGCTACAATTGTACACCATCCTCTTGCGATATATAAGTGGGTGCGTAACTACAACCAACAATGGCGCACGTCGATTCAACATGGCAAATCCTCGCAGTGATGCTAAACCAGGAAAGTGGGAACCTCGATGATCAAGGCCCACTCATATAACTGCATGTGTAGCTCTCTCTCTCTCTCTCACTCTCTCTCTCTCTCTCTCTCTCCCTCTCTGTAACTAGCCCCTACCCCTTGATGTATAAAAGGGGAGACCTCTTCTTCTATGTCCAAGTCTTCTCACTTTCACGCATCCATGAACACAGAGAAGCATGCCTCACACACACGCAAGCTCACCAGAGACTTGGAGACCCCCTCCTCTCTTGCCATTATTATACCTCCCATGTATACTCCCATGTAAGTAACAACAGCAGCCCGAAACTAGACGTAGGGGTTCTCCCCGAACCAGTATAACCCTTGTGTCCTCTTATGAACCATCCGGCCTTAAACGCACAATACATGGAAATTTACTAGCCAGTGATACGAAACACCAACACTCAGCGTGACCCAATTCTGATGTTGGTCGATCCCCTCACCATTAGGAAAGAGAGATGTGCTGCCTAACCTCTTGACCCTGTCCTCCTTGCTGATTCGATTTGTTTTCATATCTTTTCCCATTATGGATTGTAGACTGAAGAACCAATTGGTGGGGCAAGGGGAAGACGAACCATAGGTCAGATAATTCGATCCCGTTTGTTCTCGCCTCATTCTATTGCTATTTCAAAGTGTGCAGTAGCAGATCAATAGCATTTTGAGGATTTTAGAAGCTGATATGAGTTGGACATTAATAAGAAAGTTGTAGATATTTTCTTTACCTTTCTAACAAGTATTTGTACACATTCTTTCATCATGAATTGAAGAAGTTATGAGTGTTTGAATCTGACTGTTTTTCTTGTCAGTCAAATCTGTCAGGTCCATTTCAGTTGCGAGTTTTAGTGTTTTAGATGTCAATTGTGACTAGGGCCATATAAGGAAAGTTGTATAATATTACAAGATCTTTCCAATGCATATTTATATGCAATTTTGCATTATGTAGAACTTGAGTTATGTCTGTTTGAAGTCTAGTATCGATTTATGTCAGTTTCCTTTAGTTTCAGTTTTGAGTCAGTTTTAGTTATATCTCTCTCTTTTGAGTGGCAATTTAAAATGTCTTAGGGGCATAATTGATCTAGGATGATATTAAGACTTTTGTAGTACTTTGTTCAGGATTTCTTTGGGGTATTGGTTCGTCTAGTTTGGTTGAGTGGTTTGGGAGTTATGATTTTCCAAAGTTAGTGCCTTTCTGGTGTTTAACAGATTATGATGTTCATGTTGTAGAGACAATTACAATTAGTAAACCTTCGAATAAAATTTGGTAATCAATACCAAAGTTGTACATTGTTCTATGTTGATTCTTATGAAGTATTTATTTGTTATCATTGTTGTTATAATTTTAATGTTATGTAAAAGACAAGCAACACTGTTGTTGTTTATCAAAGTGAGGTGTTCTGTTTTTATCAATTATTGGTTGGGACGTAGGAATGATATGAATGTTGACTGTAAATGATTTATAGAGTGTTTTTACTGAATGTTTTGTTACAAAACAGGTGGGTGCTCCGAGTCATCCGTAGTACTCTGATCTTCTTCGGTTGAGAGTCAAGTGAATGTAGCGGTGGTTTTGCTACCGTTTTGACTTGTTATTTTTATCACCTATACCGTAATGTTAAGCACCACATCTTACCACTAAGAATTGATTCTTGCCTTATTTATTCACTCAATTAGAAATAGTTGATGCTTAATTATTTATATATGACTAGGGATGAAAACAGATGGGATACGGACGGATATCATTGATCCTGTATCCTATCTCATATATTTTTCTCAGATGCGGAGTCGGACACGGATTGTATCGGATACAGGTATGGAAGCGGATAGTCTCGGTCTCGAATACGAATCATCACGGATCAAATATGAGAATCACCACTATCGGGCAATGTCGGACATGAATATTTACTCGGATATTGAATAAAAGCAACAATGAAACATGACACATGTCCAAACTCCCAAGGTACTGAAATAGTTGTGAGTTGCGACACCATACGTTACAATTATAAATAACTTAAGTTTGCGCCGTCAACGTACATCTGATAGATATAAATTAATAGATGTAGATATATTATTTAAGTCTCCTCCATCAGTCACTCTCGTCCTCCTCGCCCTCGCCTTCCTCTGTCTCTATGATCTCACTCTCCCCCTACAAGAAGTACATATTTCATAGTAATATGGATATTAGAATCAAGTAAAGAGCCTCTAACACTAAGTAGTAAGTACTATGATGTAACCTACCTCCTCGCATTCTTTTTCTTTAACCTGCGGCTCCATCTCCAACTCATCAAGAATTGATCCTACATTGCCATTATGACCTGTAATTTAAAAATGATGAATAAATAGACCAATAAAGTTTTTAAAGATGTACAAAACAAGTATACCTTTCTTTAATGCAATAGTCCAGTCCTTTGCACAAATTAGAGCCTCAATCACCTCTGGATCCAAATGACTACGGAATGAATTAACAACACGACCACCAGCACTAAAAGCTGATTCTGAGGGAACAGTAGACACTTGAACAGACAATACATCTCGTGCAAGTAGTGACAGAGTAGGATATGTCACTTGATTGCCATTCCACCATGCCAATATGTCGAATTCTGCACCCTTACCACTAGGATCCACCCACCGAATTGGTTTTTCTTTCAAGTATATCTCCAGTTCACTTACTTCACCACTTTTGGTTCCACCATCATCGTCATACAAAAACTCCTCAATAGTATTAGCACTACTACTTGTATGAGAATTTGTAGCAGGTTCAGCTGAAGCATCACTCTTCAAGGATTCACGTGCACTGGACAAATAAGCTTGGAACATTTTCTTTACATGATCCATATAGCAATTAAGTTCAGTCTCAACATCAGCCCTGTCATGGTAAATCTTCTTCAGAAAATACTCCACCAACCTTTTCTTGTATCTAGGATCAAGGATGCAAGCCACGGCAAGGGCTATGTTGGACTTTTCGCAGTACTTGTCATATTTTGCTTGCATGGCGTCAGCCATAGAAGCAATAGTGACATCAGCACTAGCACACCATTCTCTAAGTGCTAACTTTATATCACAAAATTTCCACCAAAACAAGTTTGCTGTTGGATATTGATTTCCAGAGAATAATACAGTAGCATCATTGAGTTTCTGCAAACACTTGCACAATGACTCTGCCATATCCCACTCATCATCTGATGGAGCACAATGTGTATATTTGTCTTCGTGCAAGTAGGCTAGCCTTTGAAAAGCCGTTCTGTAGTAAATAGCATGGCTCAACATATCATATGTCGAATTCCATCTTGTAGGAACATCTAGCGGAAGACCAGATTTATTATTGAGTTCAAAAAAATTCTGCACACTTCTCAAACTCCTCCCATTGCAATGTGGAGTTTTTCACAATAACAATAGTAGCTCTAATATTCTTAACTGAAGATGCAATTACTTTTAAGCCATCTTGAGCAACCAAATTTAATATGTGGCATAAACATCTCATGTGAAAATTGGCACCATCACAGATCAATGGAGGAGACTTATTAAGCTTGGACAGGTTATTGATCTCCTGTACAACTACTTTTGCACATTTATCATTGGATGATGCATTGTCCAGGGTGAGAGCAAATAACCTCTTCTCTAGGTTCCAAGACATCACAACCTTGATAAATTCAGTTGCAAGTATAGTTCCTTTATGCTGCCCTTTGACATTTATGAAACAAACTATTCTTTTCTGCATCTTCCAGTTATCATCAATCCAATGTATGGTGATGCACATATAAGCTTTATTTTGATTAGATGTCCACATATCCATGGTTGCAGAAAACCGACAAGAAAGAGTTTTCAGAAGATAATATGACATTTGAACATTTCCATTATTTCATTCCTGGTGCTAATATGACATTTGAATGAAAAATGTGGACGCAACAACTTGATGAAATCAACAAAGAACTCATGCTCAACCATCTTAAAGGGGTATTCATGCATAACTATTGTCAAATAAAACTTTTTTAGACTAACTTCAGGATCATATTTATAAGTCTGAACCATTGTAGTGTTACCTTCATCATCACCCTTCACGCCATGTAGTTGTTGCTGCCCTGGCTTTATCGAGTGTTTCCCTTGCAAATGATTCCAGAAGGCCTTTGTAGCCTTGATGGACTCAGCACGAGTTTTGTAAGAACATCTATTGCATTTCGCCCAGAGTTGTTTCTCTATCACACCATCATCTCTCTTTTTCATCACTGTAGATTCTGTATAGTGCTCCCAGACCTTGGATGTAGACTTTTTCTGCTTCTTTCTAGCAGGCTCCACTTCTGCGGTGTAGGTTCCATCATCTTCAATTTCTTCAATAACGACAGGTACTGGCCCTCCAATAACAGTGGCCTCATTAGACGCAAAGACGGCAGCTGGTTGCATTATATTTGGCGCTAATTCACCTGTGCCAACGGCCGTAGCAGCAGCACAAGGAGATGCTCCTGTACTCGCGCACACACTCGCACTTGTTGCAGGCGCAGCCATCCTTAATCAGTTAAACCTAATAGACACAATTAAAAAGTAATTAGGACAAGTGATTATCCGTGGCGTGGTGGTGGGTGGACTAGTAGTATTGGTACCTGTACTAGTATACTACCTGGTAGGAGACTTCAGCTGGCTGGCGGCGGGCGGCGGCGGCCGGTCAACACCAAGTCCACGTGAAATACATCGTAGAAGTCATGTAGCACAGCACTAGGTACGTATGGTTCTGTGAAAGGAAGGTGGACTGGCTAATTGCTAATTGGGCCATTAATTTGATTGGGCTCGGGTGTGCACTTGGACTGTAAGCGGATAGTGCATCGGATGATTTTCGGATACATCCGACAAAATTCACGGATATCCGCTATCCAACGGATACCTCCTTCCCTACATCCGACTCCGAGATCCGATTGAAGTATCCGACTCCGATTCCGAGATCTGAAGAAAACACCGCATATCCGATTTTATGGCTCCGATTAACATCTGATGTGCTTCAGGCAGTCAGGCGGTCGGATAGTATCCGATCTGTTTTCATCCCTATATATGACCTTTTATTGTTGGAGCATGGTTTATGTGGTTAATCCACATCCTTGGAGAAAGTTGAAGTTTATATTATTATTATTGCATCATGCCATGTGCATTGTATCATTAATTCTAGTTAATTCAGTTCTCTCAAGTCTGACTGTTACCATCACATAATATTTGACAAATACCATGCAAATACCATCCTTGTCAAACAATGTATCATACATTCTAGTTAATTCTAGTTGAGTTGAATATTAAATAGAAAAAATATTATGCATGGTATTTGTCAAACAATAGACACACACACCTATCACATGACTCAATAAAAGTTTGATGAGAAATTTTAGATATTTTACAACAAATAAATATGCATATAAATTATTCTAGGTTCATCATTAACATCCCCAGATTATAACAAAGAGAAATATTGTACCATAAAAAGAGAGGAGAACATTTATTTGGAACAGAGACACAAAACCAAACCCAACATCTCTTCAAGTGTTGGACCAAGTGGGACAACTTGTAAGTTACAAAAGATTAGTATATATATGGATCATATTATTATACTTATGGTATTATTCCACCAACGATGGTCCTATAACAAAAACAAACATATAATCCTAGGAACAGATTTAGAAATGACATCAACAAAGTTTCTCTAGCATTCTTTCTTACTTTTGTTGTGTTTGATTTTTTGTAGCCTTCAAACTGAACATCCAACGTTTTCAATGCTTATGATGGGATTTTTCTTTTGTTTAGCCATGAAGATATGCCACCATGTGAAGAGCCACAAATTGAGACCAAGAATAAATAAAATTTAACATCTAAACAACACATACTGAAAATTTGAAACAAATCTAGTAGATAAGAGTGCTTATCAACAACCTAGCTGTCAGAGTACTGTAAGTTAGGTACCGAATTAAAGTAAATACCACATGATATTTTGGTGTTTGTAGGATTTATCCCCATCCAAGATTTTATTGGAATGGTCATGATAAAGACCAAACATTAAAACCAAGTCCACTCCACACACTCCAACAAGAATTGAATCAATTGATATGAAGGGTTGCTATCGAAAGTATATCAATACACTATGCAATATTTTTTCAACCAAACAAATTGTAATCTTCAATAGCCATGTGCTTTCTTGAATTCAGCAGCAGCTTTCGAGCCGTATCAAATGTGTGTGCACCCCCACCCTCCTTTGATCTGCATATATATTAATTATTATTAAACAAACTACTTCATGCAAAAACAGAATAATAGATAGCAACAAAATACAACAAGAATAAATCATTTTAACTACATCTACCAAACAAAATAAATATCATACAATATGTACCTATCTAGGTAGTAGCAATTTTATGCATTTTGTGATGAGTTGGAACTGTTAGATGCTCAAAAATAGCTACATGCTGACCACAAAGTAGTAACATTCACTACCAGCCCATTAGCTGAGGGAGGAATACAACTATGACACATCTACATATATATAAAAGACGCAACCTATTAAAAGTCATAACTTCTATTTCTTTGTAACCACGTTGAGCCACATCACCTCAATTATTTTTCACCATTAGATCGTTTCCTCCCTCACATCAGTCCATCCATGCAAGTACGTCAGCTTCTCTCCACAAAACATACGTACAATTTGTCTAGCATTAAGAGTCAACACCATTATTTTTTCTTAATTACCTCTCCACTATGTATTACGTTGCTGCATCTTCAATTGCTCTCTCCGACTGTCATTCTAAACTGAAGAATTTTTGATGTTATGACACCAATAAAATGGTAAGAGAAAAATGCTGCCAACCGCAGGCAAGCGACCCAACAGCCACACACGCCGTTTTAAAGTTATCAATTTCCATGCAACTATTCAGATGTAAAAAAAATGGCTCATTTACTATTCTATAACCGGCACACTAAAATTTCAACGCCGAGATGGGTAGCTGAGAAGTCTCCAAATTTATTATAAATTCTTAGCCTCCTCCGAGGAAATAGCACCCGGGTGAATCTCACTCCAAGTTATTTTGTTTTTCTTTTCTCTGACCGAAGCTCACTCTACATATTGTTGATCTGCATCCTAAACAACTATCGCCTACAGGAAGTGCTCTAGACTCCAGATCCTATTGCCTGCTTGACAGCGTTCTCTCTCTCTCTCTCTCTCTCTCTAATGTTAGCATTTGTTTTCAGTCACCAGACGTTATTTCTGGAATTCTGGCCATTTACCATCGCGTTATTGTTAATGAAATGTCTCAGTATTCTTTTTTTAGGTGTCTCAGTGTATTCTTTTTTTGAAGGTGTCTTTGTATTCAAGCCGTCATATGATACCATTAGTTTTTGTTTTAGATAATATTCTAATAATTCATTTTTTATGATTGATTATACCAGATGATAAACAAAATGTCTGGTAATAATTAAATATTCTTTTTTTATAGGTGTCTTTGTATTCAAGTCATCCTATATGATTAAACAAGCTATTGTGCTCATAATCAAGCTATAACTTTTAATTTTTTTTTTGCCTATCTTATATAATTGGCATATACTTCATTACCGTCTCATTTCTTTATATCAATATCAAATTTTAAGTTATATAAAATTATATACCATCCATAATATTTTTTCTATTTAATATTCAACTCAAAAGTTCTCTCAAGTCCCGCAACAACGTGCGGGGTTTTATCTAGTTTATATATAAAAAAGCATGTCATCAATTATTCTTCAAGAGTATTTTTCACAAACTACAAATATTTATATGGAGATAGAGAATGGAGTCAGAACTATCTGCAATGATGAATTGACGTTATACATAAAGGTTGGTGGTTGTATTTCATCCTCACACATTGAAATCCTCCAAAAACACAAATACAATAATGCATGCCAATGCAAACCATAAAACTATTATACCATTGGAAAAATTGTGATGTTTTCTTTTGGAACTTATTATGAAATCTACTTAACCTTAAGACATTTGTTTGTATTTTCCTGACCATTTAATTTTTAGTACCAATTGAAACATACCATAAATCAGGTTTATTAAATGGGTTTGTTAGTTTGGAAGTTTGCGTTGTCATATGGCTACCATATCTGTCAACCTTTGTCCTTTGTATATCCATTTTGTTGATTTTTGGGTGGTGTGATGGCCCTAAGGGAAAGAAGGGTGACATGGTAGCTCATATTCCAATACATTCGCATCACCAAAATTGTTGGCATTATTGATAGCCGGTAAACTCGCCATAGTCTTTAGTGACATGGGTCGTTGGAGCTCGCATAACAAAGTGTGATGATGGTAACAAGGTGATGGTGCCGATGATGACTGATGAGGAAGGTAAAAGGATGAACTTGCTGGTGAAGGATCAAGATAATATGATGCATGAGACAAGTGATGAAATTATAGTAGATCTGTCACCATGGCCCCATCCCTAGTCACACAATCCATTCATACATTGGAGTTTACCTAATTTTCCTATAGCCCAATCCAATTAATATGACAGAGTAGCGATTGATGATACATTAGCTCTGGGCACCAGGATGAGTTAAAGAATTACTTAAGGAACAAACCATTTTTTCATATAAATCAACAACATGTTTTAGATGTATTGAAAGGGTGCACAACCATACTTTCAAGGCAAGCTTAATCGTTGCTTGTTGGCCCATCCCATGTCTGTCTGTCGAATAGGTCACTCAGTAACGGGAGGGCTCATTAATTAGTAGAGAGGGCTCACTAATGAGGAGGCCGCTCAAGCTTGGCATTGGGTGAGGCGAGAGCCATAGGTGAGGGGCGGAACGACATGGACACATTGAGTTGAATGTTTGCTAATTGAGATCTCTTGGGCTCGGTTTTGAGATCATATCATTTTAGTTGTCCTTCAGTTGGATAAAATTTGTAATCCAACTTAAGTGCCAATTCTATAGAGAATCTAAACAGTTGATCAAATCTAATTCTATCCCAAATTCTATGGCTCAATTCTGACATCTAAGAAATATAGGTAAAGAGGATAATGGAACATAGTTTTACAAGACCAAGGGTTTAAGTAAACCAAACCAAATTCAAAGAGGCTAGGTGCAGGACTCCAATGATACTTAGGAGACTTAAGGGCCCACTCTTTTCGCTCCCTCGTAAAATTATGATTATCCATCCTAGAAATTTGATCCATTAAAAGTTTTATATGCAAGAAAAAAATCCACAAAAATCTTCTACATTCACCAATCCATCCTCACATTTCCAATTATCCAAACTCCATGACAGCTAGTTACTCAATTGGTAATATTTGTGAAATCCATGTAAACAACACACTAAATAATTAAGGGGGTACTCATTAACTTAATAAAGGCATTTGATTTCCATTCCATTCTAGTATCAAATATATAGCAATAAATGTTCTGTAAAAGATCTTATAACCCATCTAATAAGGATGACACAATTCATATTTTTCTAGTGTATATCAAAGTTTCTATCTTTCTACAAAAGTTGTGTCTTTCCATTCCAAACTAAGCACTCAACAATGGAAAGCTTGTAATGCATACTCCAAGGATAATGCACATTTGTTTTCATGAGGTTGATGTCATTTTTTTGTAGCACTTCATTGAGGAATGTGTTCAATGTTCAAACAACAAAGTAGCATGAAAAAGAAACCAAGGAAAGTGCACAAAGCAACGACTAATCATAGCTAGAATCCATATTATGATAGTATATAGCAAACATGGCAAATAATTGATGACATAATCGATAGATTTCCCGTGTTAAGCATGGAGCTACCTCCATAATATTTGTATAGGTGCAAATAAAGCATTTTTATTTCCTTCATTGGTTGCTCATATGTTTGGGACTAGTTAGATTTTCCAATAATATCTAACAAAGACAAAAATAATATTGGAAACTTTGGAGTACCAAAACAAGTAAGACTTCCTACTTGAAACCAATAAATTGTATCGACAAAAGACATATGAATAAACTAGAGCATCACGAATGTAAAAAAAATTAGTTCGAACTTGAAAACAAAACATATGAGAATATATTAATAAATATTGCAGTCTCATCTTTGTAAAAACAAAGAAGTGATCCAACCTTAGTATTTTGGGCTAGTGGATGGCATCAAGGCACTGACTGGAATCAAGAGGATTCTCATCGGTTGACGCTTGTTGCGGTAGAATGGTCCTTTCTTGAACATACGATGGCGAGTATGGATCATAAATTGTTGAGCGGGGATTATAAGATGGTGAACATAGATGATAGTGTGGGGACGATGGATCATGAGGTGTCGAGCATGGATCATAGGGTGGTGAGCATGATTCATCTTGTGGTGAACATAAATCATAAGGTGCTGATTGAAAATATGGTTGTGAGCATCGATCATATGGTTGGTATCTTGATGTCTCTAGAGATACTGGAGATGTCAAAGAGTATCCAGGATTTACAGGGGACGTCAGAGAGTATGTAGTCAAACCTAATGATTCTGAGTGACCATACCACATCTTTGGTGGGTACTCTGGTGGTGGTGGTGTATAAGGTACAAAACTCTTCCATGTTGTATGGTCCTCTGCTGACTTTGGGTAAATAGCTGATGTTGTAGGATAATACATTGAGGAACTAAGTGAATGTAGTTGTCCTGATGGCTTCTTTGATGAGTGTGTCACTGATTTTGGTGAATGAAGCATCAAATCATCCCTAATATTGTACATTGGTGGTAAGTATGGAGGTGATGTTGCTGATTCTGGAAAGCATGGAGGTGATGTTGGTGAGTATATTGGTGACATTGAAGGATGTTTGGGTGATTCTAGAAAGTATGGAGGTGATGTTGGTGAGTATATTGGTGACATTGTAGGATATTTGGGTGTTTGTGGAATGTATGGAGGTGATGTTGGTGAGTATATTGGAGATGTTGGAGAATGTTTGGGTGATTTTGGAAAATACGGAGGAGATGTTGGTGAGTATTGTGGCCCCATTGGAGAATAAGGTGATTCTGGAAAGTATTGAAGTGGTGTTGGTGAGTATATTGGTGACATTGGAGGATATGTGGGTGATTCTGGAAAGTATGGAGCTGATGTTGGTGACTATATTGGAGACATTGGAGAATATTTGGGTGATTCTGGAAAATATGGAGGAGATGTTGGTGAGTATTGTGGTCCCATTGGAGAATAAGGTGATTCTGGAAAGTATTGAGGTGATGTTGGTGAGTATATTGGTGACATTGGAGGATATGTGGGTGATTCTAGAAAGTATGGAGCTGTTGTTGGTGAGTATGCTGACGACGTTGATAGTAACAGTGGAGGTGATGTTGGACAATATATCGGTGAATCTAATGAATGTGATGGCAATGGAGAATTTGTTGGTGATTTAGGCGCTAAATATGGACAATAAAGCATCGGAGATTCATGAACATGGCACTGATCTGGATCTTGATGATCCAGAGATTTGGTTGTGAAATTGTTGAATCTTGGCCAAGGGGGAAATTTTTCAGCCATCAACCTTTGATGTCGGTTGACCTCTTCTTTTGCCACAACAATAAATACTTACCCTGATTTGTCTCCAGGAACATAGATCTGGTATTCTTGCAATTTTGCTCGGAAGATTTGCGATGTCGATGTGCCTGGTAATAAGAAGGCAGTTGTAGCAACCAAACTAAGCAGGGATGTAGGATGCTAGAGGAAGTGGCAATAAGATGGCAAGAGTTCTTACCTCGATGGAGAGATTGAAGGAAGATGAGAGGCACTAGCTGGAGAGACAATGCGGCGGCGGGTAGACGGACTAGGGTTTGGATGGGGGAAAGGATGGTGAGGGGAGAATATATAGTATGAATATAAGAGTCAGAGAGCCGTGTGATCTGGATCCAACGATGTCTTAAAATAAATTATAATAGACAACACATTGTTTATAAGCCATTTTTCAGTTTTAAAGTTTGATGCATGTTGATATTTATTATTATGACAATCGGCTGCACTATCTTATTATCATTCAATGTTTTGGAGAGTCATTACATGGAGCTACTCCATAACATGTTTTAAATAGCATCATATAATAGACTCCATGCATATTCGGATTATGCTATTGATACTCTGCAACCCTCTTGGAGAAGGACATAAATTAACAAACTAAGGTGAAGGTACAATGCACTCAAGTTAAAAATATGTACAACTTCACTAAGTTGGCCTCAGGTGGAACTCCTTAAATGGAAACATGCACTGGAAAGGCATAATTTGGAAGGCATGCTACAGGTGCCTCTTGGCAACTCAACAATTAACAAATGAATGCGAAAGATTGCCACTACAAACTAGGGAGCATTGGTTGTGGGACACTACAAAGACATGGATTCAAGCGTAACACACAACACAATTCGTATTTTGCTCTAGCAGGCACTAAAAAATTATGGTTCTTAGCTACGACACACCGCCCACAATATAATATGTTTTCCCTCTGCGAAAGGTGAGAGAAACTTTCAAAATGACATCCGATGCCCCTAGTTACTGTGATACCCTGAAAATTGGCCATTTAAAATATACCTCATAAATCATTTTATTTATTTTCAAAGAAAACCATTTTGGAGTAGAAAGGAAAAATAAACCTTAATTAAACTTAGAGACATACAATTTCAAAATCCTAAAACTTGGAACATGACAAGTGCCTGCCTTTTTATTTCTCTCAGAATTTATTTGAATTCCTTGTTTGAAGTTCATTTGCTTGAATTTGATTTGATTTGAGAAAAACCAGAAATAATAAGGAACTCATTTCCCATTCCGGCCACCTTCTTTCTCCCCCCCCCCCCCTCGTGGCCCAACCACCGCAGCCCACCTCCCCTTTTTCCTTCTCCCGCTCGGGTTGCCTCCCTCCTCTTCTCCTCCGGCCCAACAGCCTCGTGGCCCAGCCCCTTCTCACGCATCCCTTCTTCCTCCCGACACAGTCACCACCCCGTTCTGCCCAATGCCGTCGCACCGATGCAAACCGACGCCCGCCTTCACTTCCACCTGCCCGACGACGAGCACTGCACCGCGCCATCACTCCCGCTTGGCCTCGCGCGCCATCAACGCTCGCCTCGTCACCATGCGTCCAAGGACGCGTCCCGTCATCCTACTCTGCACCGTAACGAGCACAGAGCCACTGCAAAGTCTCCCCCGATGAGACCCCTCCCTGCCACCTGCTGTCGCGATGCCATTCACCTCGACATAACGACTGATCACCTCACCCCACACTGCCGCTATTGTTGGCCCCCTCCCGACGTGACCCCTCCTCACAGCCATCACAACGCCACTAACCCGGCACAACGCTCAGCCATGTAGGCCTCCTCCGCCTATAAATAGGACCGCCCATCACCACAAACACCTCACCACCGCCACCGCCGCTCAAAGGCAAGCACCGAGCCCTTTCTTTTTCTCTCTCTCTCTCCTGCCATTCCCGAGTCGGCTTTCTCCTTCAACCCAAGCTCGCCCGAGACCACCCCAAGCCTCGAGACCATACCCAGTAGACGCCTCCCCTGCACCCGATAGCCCTAATCCCATGGGGCCTAGACCACCAGAGCGCCCAACGGCGAGCTCCGGAGTTGCCGATCATGGCGCTATCGTCACCCTCCCCTCCGACCGTTGCACGCCGGCGCCCCCCCCCCCCACCCCCAAAGCCATCCATCGCCCAGCCAACTACCCATATTAGAAGCCCTACCTCTTCGGTTATTTTAATCTCGGCCACCCATCCACCGATCAATGGCCCACAACCCTCTGACCCATGTACCGACCCCGTGCACCTGGTCCACCAGCCCGTAGACCCATTCCATAGGTTTTCCTATACAAAAATAAATCCCAGAAAAATAGAGTAAATGCCAGACCCTATAATTTTATAGTTAGCCCCCTGAACTTCAGTTTAATTTTGTTTTAGCCCAAAATTTGTACACAAAAGTACCTCAACTTTTCTATAATTATATTTTAAACCCTGCCATTTTACAACCAAGCCCATGATATTTTCTAAAATTACACAAAGGTCCTCAAGATATTCTATAATTACAAATAGGCCCCTAGACCTTCTAAAAGCCCTAGTTTTCAAACTGTAACTCCGATTCAGGCAATTCTTGCGCCGTTGAAATTGTTGTCTCGAACCCTAGCCCCAGAAGCTCTTCACCTAGCCTCATTTCATCTGGCTTTCTCACCATTTGTCTTTCTTTTGATTTTTGTGTCATTTTATGTCACAATAGCTTACGCATAGCAGACGAAGAGAACCAGGTGCAGGAGCCCAAGGACCTAGACTACAAGGAAGACGTCGACGATGTGATAGGAGGCAAGATCTATCTATTCCTTGATCATGATTGCTCCTAATATTCTAAAAAATGCACCTAACTTAGAGCCTACTTCTTATATGCATTATTCCTTGCTATTTTCATAATTGCTTAGTTAAAACCCACTTGTGTGAAAACTAACGTCCTTATCGCCTATATAAGATATGGACGTTAGATCCTTGATTGGCCGTAATTGATATCCCACTACCTTGATAACCCTAGTAAGTTATTCTTAGTAATGCTAATGGTAACGACACCCTTGCTAGTATACACTTAGGACTCTGTGATCCATATCACCATACCTGGACACTACAAAGATTTATAAAATGTGTGAAAACATGTTTGACGGTGTGCGTACGAATGGGTGGGTGTTAAACCAGCGGTGTTAAGGTGAAGCTGGGTGGGTAGACTTGGCCGTGGGTGAGGCTCCTTAAGTACTAGTGCACAGTACTTGGTGATGGTGTCTTCGGTGTAGGTCCACCTGTCATGGACGAGTGCTCGCCCTGCCGCTTAGGAACGATTCGTTAAGACCTCAACTTGGTGATATTTTTGTTATGACCACAGAATCTGTATGGGCATGACTAACACGGAACTTGGGTTACACAGCAAGGAAGTATCACCCGGTAAAGTAAGAATGGACTCAGGGGCTGGTTTTGGTGCAATTGGTGAAAAGTCCAGTACTTGGCAAGAATATATGGTGAATGGTGATATGACTATGTGTTATAGTTGCGGTAATATGACTGTGTGTCATAGTTGCGGAACCCCTGAGATCTGTGGTGGACTTGTGGGCATGCCTAGGTGAAGTGGGAGCGTTATGTGATCCGTAGCTAAGAGCACATAGCCAGTGGGTATAGCGTACTAAGCTCTACAGAGTTAATACCTAAATCATTCGGATGTCTGTTGTCACTGGTTATGACACACAAAATCATTGGGCTCTTAAGATTTTCTTGATGTGTGAGTGGGTGTAGTGAGACCCGTGTTTTGGTGAATGGTGTTGGCAAGGTGTGTTAGAGCCGTTATGACTGTGTGTCAGAAGGCTCAACTAAAATATAGGAACTGACGAGATCGATTGTAATCTCCCCAGGTCCAACCAACTAAAAGTTATCAAACTGTTTTCTCTTCTCAAAACCCCTTGGTTCTGTAGTAAGCCCTTGCATCCGCACTTTCCGCAAAACTCTGAAAACTCAACCCCATTCCTTGACTACTACCCCAAATGCATATATATATACCCTTGCTAGAGGTAGGACTTGCGGAGTACCTTATGTACTCACCCTTGCTTTAAATTAATTTTCCAGAAGAAGGAGAAGAAGAAGAAGAAGCACCCATGGAGTTTGATGAATAGGTAGTGTCCTATGCTCGAGTTGCCTGTGGACTTCAATAAAGCTTGTGTGTTGTTTTCTTTATTTCGAGGATGGCATGACCACCTCTCAGCTTGTAATCTAAGACTTGTATGACCTTATCGTCCCTGTGTGGACTTAATAAAGATTGTTGTATCGCCCTTAGTATCATTCGTATGTGTGTACCAACTATTGATCCAGGGATTAGTATGTAAACACCGTATATCCCGGGTAGGGGTATCACAGTTACTGTTTGGACCCGGACCAAGTTTGAGCCAGACCAAGTAGTGAAACCCTAATTGAACCTTATCCACTCGGTTGCTCCCTTACCCGATAGCATTCAACTCCATCTCTCCCCCCCCCCCCACCCTGACCCATGACAACTCCTCCACCACCATCTTAATATCCACCGACCATTGACTAGATCCGTGGAGTCGTGCCCCCCAATGGAGTAGATCTAAAGGAGGCATGAAGGGCTGAGCTTGGGAAGACCATAATGCTGTCGAAAGGGGATAATGATGGGTAGAGGCTAACAAGCTTGGGGTCCCCGACCCAAGCAACTGAACCTGTCATGGATTCTAGATGGGTAAGACTCTCAGCCTTCATCTCTATAGTTGTAGGTACATTTGTTTGAGGTAGGCTTCATTTCGTTGTTCTTCTTCTTTTTGTGCCTTATGCTTTGTGTGTTGTATAGAATGGATACTAGCACGACTTGTAGATTTTATTTTCATGTCGGTGATTACTAGGAAAAGGATAGTGGAATCTACCACATTAGTAGCAATATTAGATGGATTTGTGACAAAGATCAAGTGTGTTGGGGCATGTATGTTGATTTATTTGATGAGCTAAAACTAGGAATGGGGAAGAGGTTGTCGGTCAGTTGCTAGGACAAAGTGCAATCTAAGTACATCAAAAACAATTTTGATTTTACCTTGCTTTCTGCCTTCGATATGTACTTGGATATTACTATGGTGTCTCTCAATGTTGTTGTACTTGATGAGTTATGTTATGAGACTTGGTGTAATGTAGTGACCACTACTTAAAATCCTAAAATAGGGTATGAAGTAGCAGTCACATAGATGAACAAATGCCACATTGTTCCTGCTCCTAACCCAGATGCAGGACATTCTGGTCCTACTCCAAACCTAGATGCAAGGCATTCTGATCATGCTCCCAACCCATCCAACACTAACAATGCTGAAGCATGACCTTCTGATCCTACTGTGAACAGAAATTATGGTGATGTTGATGTATAGGATGAATTTGATGAAATTGAATATATAGGGCCTGTGAATGAGAAGGCTACTTATGTTCACCTGGTTTCAGATCAAGAAACTGATGATGATGATGAGTACATTCCTGATTCGGATGAGGAGAACCAGGATGACTGTGTTGTTGATGATAAAGTTGGTGATCGTATTCTAGTGCACTGTACAGACTTAGAAAATCCTAATATTGATGTAGGTGTGACATTTGAGGATGAAGATACTTTCAAGAAGGCAATAAGACAGTATGATATTCTAAATGAGATTGAAATTGCAGCTCGTAGTAGTGAATCTAAAAGGTACAGAGGGCACTGCAAACGTAAGAGGTGCAAGAGGAGGATTCGTGCATCTCAATTACCTAATGGACAACATGGCAGGTGAGTACTTTATATTATAGTTTCTAATTTGCTTGTTTTACTTTCATTTCTGTATGTGAGTATTAACCACTTGTGTCAATTGTTGCAGATAAAGAAGATGCATAAGAAACCCTCTTGTAGAAGCACAAGCAAACTACCAAACAATTACATGATCAATCAGTTTTGGGATCGATATAGGATAAAATCCACATTACTCTCTTCAAGTATGGGTGAAGTTCAGATAACCCACTAAACTATTATTTGGTTGTTTTACCCCCATTATTCGTGAAACTAGAACATTTTACACCTTTGACTGGTATTTTAATCCCAAATTGTTGATATAGTTTGGGATAGAGTTGAGATTGCACCTCTTAGCCTTACATATGTCTTGTCTAATGTGGTAAATAAATTAATCTGACATATAATCCTATTCTAATCCAGTTATGATGTGTGTGCACCCTTGTTTCTATACCGTCTTGCCTTCCTTTCTGTTCCATATATCTCCCGAGGTGCTCAGCCAATAGGAGCTCGTGGTCACTGACGAGCTCACTCAATCTGTGCCACAGCGTTGTTCAAAGAAGAAACCCGAAGAACCAAAGAACAAACAAACAGAACAAAGGTTGAAGAAATAAAAAGTTGCAAAAAGAGCAATATATACTGGGTTTCATCTCTGCGAAATGAAGTCGCTCAATTTCTGCTTGTAATGTAACGAGATACAAGAAACATGGGTATGAAAATCTTCAAATGCTTAAAAGAAAACTCTAAAACGTCACATAATTCTCAGGCCTCAGAAGAAATTGGACTTCCACCGAAACTATGCTATGGACAGAAAAGACTGTAATCACTTTTTCTTCTTGCCACCTTTCGTCTTTGAAGGGCCCGCATTTGAAGCATTAGTCTGAGGTTCCTGCTTCTTAGTCCTCCCATGATGCTTGGGAACCAGCTCAGCTATTTGGATCATCAGCTGCTTCTCTGTAAATATATGAGGCTGTGTCAATAAATTAGAATTGCAAAATTTTGCTCATAAAGCACACACATATATCATTCTAATTTTCGACAAAAGGCCAATCACAATTGAGACAAGATTAACTAAAGCAGTAGCAGTAGCAGTAGTTAGTACTATAATTGCTTGCAATTGTTTTATCCTGCAGCATGTGTTGCCAGCTGCAGAGTTCATCTTTCAGTAGCATAATGACACATCAATGTTTTGTTATCTTCTTTCTAACCAGTACTTAAAAGCATCTTAAACAGCTCAGGAAAAAAAAAACAATGAGTGACCTTTTTTACCCCAGCCTGAAAATTCACTCCCACAAGGAATCAAACACAGGACCATGAGGGTGCTATTGAGAGTCCTAACTCCTAACCACTAGGGCAAGACCCCGTTTGCATTATTAATTAAGAGGAAAACAGCCTGAATTCAGACGAAACTCAAACACACCTTGAACCAAGAATCAAACTCAGATTAGAAATTCAAACAAATTTTATACAAAAGTGTCATTGACAACCTAGCCTTGTGATTTATTTAAGGAGAACTGCTCATAAACTTGCTATATCATGGAGATATATCATATCAAACAAAATGAAACAAAATCAAAAGGAGCATTTGATCTGATAGTGAGAATAAGGCAACAAATATGAGACATGACGACAGAGTCCTGAAGGCCGTGCAACAAACTTGTTGGTAGCAGTACCACAAATAACTATATTTTGGGCCTTGTAAGGTGAACTCCCCCTTTGGAACCAAAACTATAATTCACAGTAGGTGGCCAAATTATTTGTAATATTTGAGCCATGTTACAAAAAGGGTAAAGTTTGATAAGGGACACTATAAAAACGTGGAATGGGGGTTCAGCCTAGTAGACCTATATGTCGGTTCACTTTACACTGAGCACTAAGTGTAGGAAGAAGGTAACAAAAAAAATGGTTTTGTGAGGATAACAGCCTAATTGGCTGATTTTTTAGGTGGGGGCATGAAACAACCAATGTCATATAGAAAATTTGCCATCTATATAGAGCATCTTTAGCTCTGTACCGTCTTCTCTTCTGCCAAATGCTGAATAATAAGTTGTTATCAACTCAAATGCTATAATATGTGAATACATCATATAATTGTACTAGACAAAATGTTAATAATTACCTACTGGCATCAATCAATAGGATAATTCAAGCATCACAAAACGACCATGATTTACTAGTAAAGAGATATGCTTGGCCTCACGTAAAAGCCAAATCTCGCCCCAATTTGGAAACTAATCAATGTGCTTATCACTTCTACTTCACCCAATAGCAAGTCCTTGAAATTTTCATGTCACACAACATTTTCACGACCTACTTAAATGTTTTCAAGACAAATCAAAGGCACTGCTTAGTTGTCGTCCAGGTGTACTCAGGTCACTATAAGATGGCCAAGCCAAGTTATGCCTAGACGACATGGCCGCTCAGACCACTACAGGACATCTTACCGCCTTAAAAACTAGAGACAATTCCCTCTATGCCATTGAAAATTTACATGGTTCCTTACTTGCCATGGAAATATTTGAAGTTTCTTATTTGCCATCCATATAAATTATGATTCCTTCAGTGCCATTTTCGTTGATTTAGTCCTCTAAACAATGTTTTTTTCTTTTTTTTTTCTCGAACACGTAGGAGAGCTGTGTATCTCGAACAAAACAAAACAAAGGAAAAATAACAAATGCAAAGATAAAATGTCTATAGAACACGCATGTTGTTTACAGAAGATCATTGCATGCAATTTCTCAAACAAAACAAAGGAGAAATGAAGATGTCAGTGCACAGCAATAAAATGTGACAATATTCTCCCAAAAAAGCTGAAAAATAGTAGTATGCCACCTCCTACTGCAATATAAAAAAAATTGTCATGTTTCAGTGAAAAAAGCGAACAAAATTTGTTGAAAAGTGGCATTGGAGACATCAAAAGTTAAGTTGATGGAAAATAAGGAAATTCAAATATTTTAATGGCAAATAAGGAACCATATAAATTTTCAATGGCATAGAAGGAATTCTCTCTAAAAACTATGAGATTAATTATCACTAGATTTTAAGCTATACTATGAGATCCCACAGGGATAGCTCTTCTTAGATTCCGTGAAGAAGGATGAGTTCTGTAGCAAGTAAGGATCTAAAAGTGTGGATAACCTGAATGACAGTTGGAGTAATTGAAGTTACCTATCAAAAGAACCTAAAAGAATGATGATTAGAGTAATAATTGAAGTCAAATTTGGTAAAGGGAGGCTGATGGTTATGTGGCCCATATTCCATATTCAACAGACAAGGAAGGAGATGGTGAATCAATTGAAACTATGTAGGTAGTGATGAATCAAAGGTAACATTTTTGCAAAGGCAATGTCCAAATCTTCAAGATTCCTAGTGTAAAAGTGATTAACCTGTAGTCTGTCAGTTATCACCGCAGAACAAACTACAGATTTTAATACAGAGAAGATTCAGAAAGTAATTAACAGAATTTCAAACAATTATAGAGCTTATCCGAACCTTGCATGATAGGCATGTTGGTTTTGATAATAAACGTAGATATGCAGGTAGACCAATAGGGTAACCAAGTTATCAAATACACAAAGATAACTCGGGCACCAGTGTACATCTAAGGGTGTCACCTCTGATTCAAGTTAAATTAGGCTGGGAGTTACAATCTACTCTCATTTTCAGAAGAGCCTTCCTCCGTGCCTTCAATTCAAGACAAGTAATATCCCTGCTAGTCTTGTTCAGCAAGAAGCTATTAAGAACATTGTGACAAAGGAGGTAGGTGTTCCATAGGTTCAAACTTCAAATTTAAGTTTCTTCTAACAACTAAAATTGCAAATTTCAACTAATACTAGCACATTGCACATCGCTCTTGATCTTGTCAGCAGCACCAATAGTAATATAGGATATGCATCCAAATAAAAATAATCCGTTCCATAAAAGGTTTTCACCTTAGGCGAAAGAAAGGTGGCTACTAGGATCAGAATTAGATCAGAAATTCAGGACTTACTTGTTTTAATCGCAGGATTGACCGGGGAGCCGTCATCCTTCTTGAGCTGCACCCTGACCCTCCCAACCTGGAAGAAATCTCGAGGGTACGCCTTGTCCAGCTACCCAGCGCAAACAATCCACACATGAACGCCCATCAGATGTGCAAACAAGAGCGGGAAAAAAACTAGAAAATTCCGAAAAGAAAAATTAACAAGCATCAGAGAAAGATGAGGCGGATACCTCGATGGCGTGGGGGATCTTGAGGTGGGAGCAGCAGTCGGCGATCTCGATGCAGGTGGGGTCCGGGCAGGCCTTCGCCGCAGCGATGCGCCGACCCTCAGCGACCGTCTTCTTGGAGTTGAGGTACACCGGGTAGATGACGTTCCACTTCTTGATGGTGCTCCTCATGTCGCCGCCGCCGCCGTCCATCTGCGCGCCGTTCGACGCCAGCACGGAATAGATCCTGGTCCAAGAACCGTCGAGAGAGCAGAGGGATCAAGGTGAACGCGGGATCTAAACGTTGCTAGGGCAGGAACTGTCAACAGAGAGGAAGAAAGCCATCGAAGGGAGCTTACCGTGCCACCGCGGACGGGAATCTGATTGATTTTGACAGAACCAGTCAATTAGCAGAAAGAACTGCCGAAGACGGTGAAACAGAAGCAACAAAAAGCGAGGGGAATTTAACTTTTTTTTTTCTTTTTCTTTTTCCTTGCTTTGACACTTCCTCAAAATAAAAACATTCTTTCAGATATAGCTAGAAAGAAAAAAAAATTATAAAATATAAAACTACTAGCAAAGTGTCCATACGAACTTGAATCTCTACTTTTAGTTAAAACAGATAAACACGTCAACGTGCTAACATGTTGGTTATTATCAAATCAAATCAATTCTTTTTTCATCAAGTTTATTTTTTTTAGAATAATATTTTGTTCTCATGCAACTCGGATGTTGTTTTGTTCCGCGTAAAAGTCGTATTTTTGTATTTATAAAAACTGATCGCACTCGTGTTACACTATATTCATCCTCTAAAAGGAATCTTCTATCCTGTTCAGCGATATTCTTTCTTTTATATCAATTTTCGTCGCATCCGTCATACTCTATATTCCATCCTCTATCCTAAGTATCCTCTTTGGGCCCTACACAGCATCCTATCTACTCTTTCTTTTTCTCTCCCCTCTCTATCTTTCCTTCTTTCTGAATCTCTCTCTTTTCTCTTTCCTCTGCCACAGCGCGAGCGAGCTCCCGCGCGGCGCCGTAGCCAACGCCGCGCGCCGCCACGCTCCTACTCCACCTCCTCCGCACGAGCTCGCCGTCGAGGACCTCCTCCTCCACCGCGTGTCGTCGCCGCCGCCGAGGCCCTCCTCCTCCCCCGCGTGCCGCCGCCGAGGACCTCCTCCTCCCCCGTCGTCGAGGCCCTCCTTGTCCACCACGCGCTGCCGCCGAGGACGTCCTCCTCCCCCATCGTCGAGGCCCTCCTCGTCCACCGTGTGTCGCCGCCGAGGACCTCCTCCTCCCCCGCCGCCAAGGCCCTCCTCCTCCCCCACCGTCAAGGATGTCCTATTCCTCCCCCGTGTGAGCTCGCCGCCGAGGCCGTCCTGTTCCTCCCTCGTGCGAGTTCGCCGCCGAGGTCGTCCTGTTCCTCCCCCGCGCGAGCTCGCCATCGAGGCCCTCCTCCTCCCCCACCGCCGAGGCCCTAAGGTTCCTCGCCGCCGAGGCCCTCCTCCTCCCCTGCCGCCGCCGAGGCCCTCCTCCGGATCTAGCCGAGCACCACCTCACCGCCAGCGCCCTCTCCTCCTCAGCCCCCGAGCGCCCACGCCCTCTCCTCCTCCGCCGCCGAGCGCTCGCATCCTCTCCTCCACCACCACCGAGCCCCACCTCGCCGCCAACGCGATGGGGAGGCCCGATCTGCGATGGGGAGGTGGATCCGTTGCCCGGGTTGGGTCCTCAGCGGCCAGATCTAGCCACGGTCGTCGTCCACCAGCATCGAGCGACCGTCGAGGAGGAGCAGAGGAGTTGGGATGGTGGGAGGAGGCGCGGGCCTTGCACCATAGCATGCGTCCACTACTCCGCTTGATTTAGCGGTTCCGGAGCTTCACGCTACGGTAGCGGACTGCATAGAGGACGGCGGTGCAGCTCCTTTTTCCGCTAAAGGTTCCTGGAGGAAGCTATCCAGGGAGCCGGTGCGGACAGTCTTATATTTATGGAAGGGGAGCATTGTGAAGTATCTAGACCCTAGTTTAAGGATTTTGGTAATTATTGAAGAATTGGGATTCACTATAATTCAAGGATGATCAATTCATATTTATACTACAATGAAGATGAAAAAGATGGCACAAGGCAAAGGTATAACACTAGGTTTTCTATTTTGCCGGTCATAAGGTGATTAGAGGAGAAAATGACCGAGTTGTTAGTATAGTTGCCGAACTATTAAGAGGGGTTGATGCTCTAGTAACTTGATGAATATGTAGTTGCCACTTTGTGAGAAATCATTCATCCAAACTCCTTGTGAAAGTACACCTCCAAATATTCTTTGAAAATTCTATGCAATTTACATCAAATATTCCTTGCTTATCCTATGGTGTTTTTGCCCCAACAAATTCTCTAAAAAATATATGTTGGAAACTTTCAATTTTTTTTCCTGAAAAAATCCTATCGAAGGAGGGCTAGCGGTCTGACTGAAAAGGTATTGTGGTCTGACCGTGAGCGTCCAGAAGGGTGTGCGCGTCATGCCCGTGGCGGTCTCACCGCCAGGAGTCCGCGGTTCGGCCGCCAGGACGGCGCGGTCTCACCGCTAGGGTGTGGCGGTCTGACCAACCACGTCCAAAGAGGGCCGAGGACCAAGCCCTTATGGCGGTCTGGCCGCTTGGAGCTGTCGGTCTGACCGCTAGGTGATGGCGGTCTGACCGCGGACCCTGGACGGTCTGACTGTACACGACCAGAGAGTTCTTGGCCTCGGTCTGGCTCTGACGGTCTGACCGCCAGTCTTCTGACCAGTTTGAATGCCAGTCAAACTAGTCATTGGGTTTATGGCGGTCTGACCGCCAGGGAGGCACGGTTTGACCACCAAGTGCGCAAAATCTTGTAATGGTTAGTTTTTTATGCCTTGGCTATATATACTCACTCCCCTCATGCATTTCATCTGTCTCGACACCTTGAGCTATATTATTGAGCTATTTGAGCCTTCTCCTCTCTCACATAAACTTCCATTGATCCATTGCAAGTGTGTGAGTTTCTAGTGCATGTTCTTGAGTGATTCAAGCATTGTGTAACTAGTTGTTCATCAAGCGAGCGACGTCGGCTTGTTACTCTTGGAGGTTGCCGCCTCCTAGTCGGCTTGGTGGCGTAGAAAACATGAACCCTTCTAGAAGATTGTGAAGGAGGCCCGGTGTTCTTGTAACAGGTCTTGTACTCACCTCGGTGGAGCGGCAAAGGGTAACTTTAGTGAAGTCAAGGTTTGGAGAGGTTCAAGGGATTGGTTTGGCTTAAGATCAAGTTGCTCTTGTGTGAGTCCTTCTTGTTGGAGAAGTGATTTTTTGATAGATAAGCAAATCAAAGGCTTGAATCCACCTCAACATCGATTAGGGGTGAATGCCAAGTCACCGAGACCACAGGTTAAATTGGTGTCTCTTTCTCTTGTTTAATTCTTGCTCTTTACATTATTAGAGATTATGATGATGCAGGTCACCTAGGATTGCAAACCTTTAGCTCTCAACCTAGGTGTTGTTTTAATTTCTGGCATTATTATTTTGTATTATTTCCGCAATCTTTGTGCAGGTTATTAATTTGTCAAAAATCGCCTATTCACCCCCCCCCTCTCTAGTCGGTACCCTAGATCCTACAAGTGGTATCAGAGATGGTACTCCCTTTTTAACAAGGATTTAACCATCCGGGAGTAGGATAATGGCTAGCAACAATGTCAATGTCGGTCACGCTCCGTACTTTGATGGATCAGACATTGATTATTGGAAAACATGCATGAAAATTCATCTTCAAGCTATGGGTGACTCTGTGTGGAATTTTGTGGGTGTTGGTTTTGCTGTGCTTAATCCACAAGAGCTCACACCTACAGACCGAGAAAATATGAAGGCCAATGCTCAAGCAATGAATGTGCTCATTCGAGCATTGTGCAAAGAAGAATATGATAGAGTGTGCAAACTCACCACTGCTTATGAGGTTTGGCAAATTCTCATTAAGGCTCATGAAGGCACAAGTATGGTCAAGAGTGCTAAGCTATTCATTTGCAAAGGAAAATTTGAGAAATTTTCTTTACTTCCAAACAAAGACTTGAAAAAAAAGCTTTTATCGGTTGACACATATTGTGAATGAGCTCAAGGACCTTGAATTTAAGGTTGACAATGTTGATATCTCTCATAAGTTTCTTAGAGCTTTGCTGCCTAAGTACGAAACAATTGTCACCACGCTAGTGAGGTCGGACTTCACAAAGATTACTCCCTCACAAGTCTTGGGGAAAATTCTTACTCATGACATTTTCAAGCAATCACAACTAGAGCTTTATGGTGATCAATGCGAAAGTAGCAAGAAGAATATCGCATTCAAAGCCAAAGCATCAAAAGTGGATAGTGATGATGAAGGTGAAAGTACCGATGAGGAAGTTGCTTTGATGGTAAGAAGATTCAAGAAATTCATGAAGAAGAAAGGAGACCGAAGATCATCAAGTAGAAATTCTTTTGCAAACAAGAAATGTTTTGAATGTGGAGACATGGGACATATCTCTACAAATTGTAAGAAAAAGAAAGATGGTGAAAGATATAGCAAAGGAAAGAAAAAGAATTAAAATAAAGTGTTCAACAAAAAAGATGGCAAAGCTTATCTAGTTGAATGGGATTCGGATGCAAGTTCGGATTCTGAAAATAAAGATAGCAACAATGAGAATAAGTCCTCTAAAGTGGGACTTGCAAGCATTGCCATCAAGGAAGCTCCCTCTCTATTTGACTCATATATGTGCTTCATGGCAAAAGGAGAACCCAAGGTATGTGATGATGATGATATATTTTCTTATGATGATCTTGTTTATATGGTAAGTGTGCTTGATGAATCTCTAGGAAAGACTAAGAAATTGTATAAGGAATTGAAAAAGAAATATGCTTCACTACATGAGTCCTGTGAGGAGCTAAAGACCTCTCATGAGAATCTAAAGGAGGATCATGAGAAGCTTAAGGAAGCTCAAGATACTTATGTTGAAAAACAAGATGTTGGAATCACTTGTGATATGCTCATGCCTAGTATGAATAAAGTTAGTACTTCTAGCATATTAACCTCATGTGAGGATTTATTAGCTATGCCTTGCTCATCTAAAACTGATTCATATGAAAGTTCTTCAAGTTCATGTGACCCTTTGCTTATTGTTGAAAATGATGAATTGCGTGAAACGGTGGATTCTCTTGTTAAAGCTCTTGCAAATTGTCACAAGGGTGAAAATGTTTTTAACAAAATATGGGAGTGTCAAAGATTCACTCTCAAGCATAAGGGACTTGGTTTTATTCCCAAGAAAAATAAAAGTGCCTTTGTAGAGAAGAAAAGTACTTTCATTAAAGAAAATGGTTTGTATTGCTCTAAATGCAAAAATACCAGGCATCTTGAAAAGGATTGTACCGGAAGTAAAAATCTGATGTTTAAAGATATGGATGCTTCTTATGTTCTTACTAAATCTTCTAATGGTGTTGTTTATGCCAAGTTTGTTGGTAAAAATAAGAAGCACGCTCAAAAGTCAAAAACTGCATTGCCAAAAGTTGGTGCAAAGAAAAGAAGTATTTGGGTGCCAAAAGCCTTGGTCACTAACCTCCAAGGACCCAAGCAAGGTTGGGTACCTAAAAGAAACTAATTTTGTTTTGTAGGTGAATTACAAATCCGGAGGACATCATTGGGTGCTTGATAGTGGTTGTTCACAACATATGACTAGAAATGGAGACATGTTCACCTCAATGAATAATGAAGGTTCAGAATTTGATAAAATTACCTTTGGAGATAATAGCAAAGGCAAAGTGAAAGGATTGGGGAAAATTTCTATCTCAAATGATTTGTCTATCTCAAATGTCTTGCTAGTTGAATCATTGAGTTTTAATTTATTATATGTGGCTCAATTATGTGATCTTGGACTCACTTGCATTTTCTCTCCAAAAGATGTTGTCATTACTAGCATCAAGAATAATGAGTTGATATTTAAAGGATTTCGGTATGGAAATCTTTATCTAGTGGACTTCTCATCTAAAGATGCAAATTTGAGCACTTGTTTATTTACCAAAGCCTCAAAAGGATGGGTGTGGCATAGAAGGCTTGGTCATGTTGGAATAAAACAATTGAACTGTCTTATGAAGCATGATCTAGTAATTGGATTGCAAGATGTGATATTTGAAAAGGATAAATTATGTAGTACTTGTTAATCTGAAAAACAAGTTGGAAGTTCTCAACCTTCAAAAAGTGTTATGTCTACTACAAGACCATTGGAGCTGCTACATATGAATCTATTTGGACCAACCACATATAGAAGCATTGGTGGAAATAGCTATTGTTTTATTATTGTGGATGACTTCTGAAGATATACATGGGTGTTATTTCTACATGGCAAATCAAATGTATTCAACATATTCAAGAACTTTGCAAAAAGGGCTGAAAATGAATTTGAGTTCAACATCAAGAAAATTAGAATTGGCAATGGCACCGAGTTCAAGAATTACAAAGTTGATGAATATTGTGAAGAAAGGGGAATTAAACATGAATTTTCAGCAAAGTACACTCCGGAACAAAATGGTGTTGTTGAAAGGAAAAAAAACAACCTTGATTGATATGGCAAGATCAATGCTTTCAGAATATAATGTTTCGGATAGTTTTTGGGCTGAAGCTATTAACACTGCTTGTCATGCCTCAAATAGACTCTATTGCCATTGGTTATTGAAAAAGACTCCTTATGAGCTTCTAGTGGGAAGAAAGCCAAATATATCATATTTTCGTGTATTTGGTTGCAAATGCTATATATTAAGAAAAGGCTCAAGATTGTTAAAATTCCAAGGAAATTGTGATGAAGGATTCTTACTTGGATATTCTTCAAATAGCAAAGCTTATCGAGTATTCAATAAGAATTTCGGAATTGTGGAAGAATCAAGTGATGTTGAGTTTGATGTGACAAATGGATCTCAATAAGAGCAAGAAAATATAGATGATGTGGGAGATGAGGGATTGAGAAAAGCTATGAAGAATATGACCATTGGTGATACTAAACCCAAGGATGAAAAAGACGATGATATGAGTACATCAATATTTCAAGTACCATCCTCCTCACCTACTTCAAATGATCATGGTCAATCTAGCAATAAGGATGGAGATGAAAATGTTTCAATCCAATCTGAAAATGAAGATTCCTCAAGTACTCCTCAAGATATAAATGCTCAACCTAAGATTCATAATTCTATTGCAAAAGATCATCCGGTTAATCAAATTGTTGGTGATATAAACAAAGGTGTTCAAACAAGATCAAGACTTGGCTCATTTTGTGAACACTACTCTTTTGTTTCAAATGGAGAACCAACTAAAATAGATGACGCCCTAAATGATCCATATTAGGTAAATGCTATGCATGAAGAGCTAAATAATTTTGCCTGTAATGACGTCTGGGAGTTGGTAAAAAGACCAAGTGATCATAATGTCATTGGATTGAGTGTTTCAGAACAAGCAAGATAAAAAAGGTGTGGTTGTGCGAAACAAGGCAAGACTTGTGGCACAAGGCTACACTCAAGTTGAAGGCTTGGATTTTGATGAAACTTTTGCTCCCGTTGCAAGACTTGAAGCAATAAGAATCTTACTTGCATATGCCACTTCTCACAATATCAAATTATATCAAATGGATGTGAAAAGTGCCTTCTTAAATGGAAAAATAAATGAGCTAGTATTTGTGGAACAACCACTCGGGTTTGAAGACCCAAAGAGGCCAAATTATGTTTACAAGCTTTCAAAAGCACTATATGGTCTTAAACAAACACCACGTGCTTGGTATGAAAGATTGAGTGATTTTCTTGTCTCTAAAGGGTTCAAGATTAGAAAGGTGGACACCACCTTATTTACCAAGAAAATTGGAGATGATCTCTTTATTTGTCAAATTTATGTTGATGATATCATTTTTGGATCAACAAATAAAGATTTTGTAAGGAATTTGGAAATATGATATCCAAAGAATTTGAAATGTCCATGATTGGTGAATTGAGTTTCTTTCTTGGTCTTCAAGTGAAACAAACAAAAGATGGGACTTTTATTTGACAAAGCAAGTATGTGAACGATCTTCTCAAACATTTTGGAATAGAAAATTTTAAACCAATCAAAACACCTATGGCAACAAATGCACATCTTGATCTTGATGAAGGAGGAAATTCGGTTGATCTAAAGCTATTTTGTTCTATGATTGGAAGTCTTCTTTATCTCACCGCATCTAGGCTCTATATAATGTTTAGTGTTTGTATGTATGCGAGATATCAAGCATCACAAAAAGAATGTCATATGATGGATGTCAAAAGAATATTGAGATACTTTAAGCAAACACCAAATTTAGGCCTGTGGTATCCAAAAGGTGCTCAATCTGTTCTTATTGGATTTTCTAATTCAGATTATGTTGGATGCAAAATTGATACAAAAAGTACCTTTGGCAAATGTCAATTGCTTGGAAGATCATTGGTTTCATGGTCATCAAAGAACCAAAATTCAGTTGCTCTCTCAACAGCCGAAGCTGAATACGTTTCAGCCGGTAGTTGTTGTGCACAATTATTATGGATGAAGCAAACTTTATTGGATTATGGAGTAAAATTTGATGCATTCCTCTCTTATGTGACAACAAAAGTGTTGTGAAGATTGCTCCTAATCCTGTCCAACACAAGAGAACCAAGCATATTGATATCCGCCATCATTTTATAAGGGATCATGTGAGCAAAGGAGACATTGTGATGGAAAGTATGAATATGGAAGATCAATTGGCTGATATCTTCACTAAACCTCTTGATGAGACTCGGTTTTCCAAGTTGAGAAGCGAACTCAATGTTATTGATATCTCCAACATTGCTTGATGGATTCATTCTTTGTTTTTCATTCGCTCGTGGTTTGACTTGATTTTCTTTTCTCTTGGATGTCACATTTAGGGGGAGCCCCATATCTCTTCATATGTATTGGTTCCTCTCTTAAGTGAATAAATCAAAATTGATGCCATAATACTCTTCAAAATTTTTGTTTTATGAAAACACACACATATGCAAAATATATTCAAACAAAAAAGGGATTCAAAATTCCCACTCTAAATTTTAAAAGTTCTTTTTAACAAAATTATCTTATTCACCTTAAAAGTCTCAAAATGACCTTTTCTTTCCTCTCTAAAATTATTTATGGCATCTAGTGAGTTCAGCACATAGAATCTTGCATTCTCATATGCAATGATCCATAATGTGTATTTCTGTTCATACATTCCCATGTTTGACATAATACCCATTTTCCCCTTGTTCATGACTCTTAGTTGAAGTCTTGTCATTGCTCTTTGATTTTCATGAAGAAAGAGATCAAGGGATCAAACATGAGAAATTTAAATCATCCAAGGAGTCCATTATGTTGAATGCTCAGTAATCAAGGTGGAATTCAAGTTGTTCAAAGTTATTAAGTTAAAAATTGAAACTTTCTGTACATGATTTAGAATATTCAGAGCAAGCAACTAAAGAATCGCAGCTCACGATCAGATCGACAGTAGCACACGATCAGACCATCAACAGCGGTCAGACCGCAATGGAGTCCTGGTTAGACCGGCAGGGGGAGGCCCTGGAAAAGGGTCTCTGGGCGCGAGCGGTCCGCCAGGGGTGCACGGTCAGACCGCCAACCGCATCGACTTCCTGGTTGGCCTTATCTTTTTTCCTCCATACCCCTTCGACCCAACCTCTTCCAAACACAAAAAAGCCTCAAGTTGAGTCATCAATTGTTGGGGGTTCTAATACTGTTGATATGGAAGATGTCAGTGATGCCGATGAAGAGTTTGATCCTTCCCACTGGAACATACCCAAGAAACGGAGGAAGGCTAATGAGTATGTGAGAGCTCGCCGAAACTATGCCTATGACCTTGATGTCTCCTCTCAAATTCCTCAATTTCACACCAAGGTACAACTTGATGCTTTTCTTGGACATCTCGTGGACAAGGGCATTTTTCCCTCATAAATGGATTGATTGAACCTACATTGATCAATTTGACTCCATAAAGCCTTTGATTCCTCTGTTTAAAAATGTTGGCCTTTATGACTTTGTGGAACTCAAGTGTGCATGGAATGATACTATCACTCATCAGTTCTATGCTACCATAGAAATTGATTGGGAGGAAGCCGAGCTCACTTGGATGACTGGCACTCGCCGCTACTCTGCTACCTTCACTGACTTTGCAACGATCATCAAAATTGATAGAACTAGATACAACATTGTTTCCTAAGAGTGGGAACTCTGAGGTCTTTTGAGATAAATTTTGTAACTTCATACATCACATCATGGGCGGGCGCCGAATTGATATTGTTCGCTTTATGCTTAAGTACATTGAGCAAGTTTCATCCAGTATCCAGCTCAATCTATATTATGCCCCCTACATCATGTCCCTTATTCTTCGGCACACAAAATTCATGGTGCGTGATTGTAGGACTCTGCAGCCGAGCTATAAGCCCTTTTCTGTAACTAAGCATGTGCTCACTCAACCCCCTCTAGTAGCGCTTGCTCAGCAAGATCATGTTGCACATGAAGAAGAACATGAGGAAGAAGATCCCCAGTGGCAGCCATGGGCTCCTGCACCTCCTCCACCGTCTGCTCAGAACTTTCAGGCTTTTCTCCCTCATATTCAGAGTCCAGTCCAGCAGGGTATACAGGCCAGTATGGATGCTTTTCACACCTCATATGCTCACCAGTATCATACTCCCATGATGCAGCAGCTCAACACCATGCAACAGAATATGGGTCAGATGAGAACAGATGTTGATGCCCTCAATACTCAGTTTCAGACCATGACCACAAACTACACCTATCTTCACAATGACTATGAGACCATGAGCACAAACTACACCACTCTTCATAATGATTATCAGACCTTGCATTAGGAGTTTCATGATTTCAGTAGCCATATGTTTGGTGTCTTCCCTCGTGCTCCTCCTCTGCCGGGGTATATGCCTTATCCCTACTATCTCCCACCACCTCCACCAGCGAACGAGTGATATTTTTGGCAATGTGATGCCAAAGGGAGAGTGACTTATGAAGTGAAGATTTGATGATGAGAAGATGAAGATCAAGAAGATGACTTTGAGCAAGATGGATGGATGGATTGGACCTTGATCTTAAATTCATGGCTATCTCTTTCTTTGTTCTTCTCATGTGTATCTTTCTTATGGTTGTGTTTGAGACTATGTCGCTTGCTTTTATTTGAAACTTTGTTTGTAATGTTGGTTGCACAAGAATATTTGGTTTGACATTTGGTTTGAGTTTATCTTAAACTTATCGTGTTTGAGGTTCCTCTCGTTTTATTATGATTATGCTAAGATTCAGGGGGAGCTCACCTTGTGTGGCTCATTCATGCTTCACTTTATTGTATTGTCATCAATTACCAAAAAGGGGTAGATTGAAGTATCTAGACCCTAGTTTAAGGGTTTTGTTAATTAATGAAGAATTATGGCTCACTATAATTCAAGGATGATCAATTCATATTTATACTACAATGAAGATGAAAAAGATGGCACAAGGCAAAGGTATAAAACTAGGTTTTCTATTTTGCCGGTCATAAGGTGATTAAAGGATAAAATGACCGAGTTGTTAGTATAGTTGCCGAACTATTAAGAGGGGTTGATGCTCTAGTAACTTGATGAATATTTAGTTGCCACTTTGTGAGAAATCATTCATCTAAACTCCTTTTGAAAGTACACCTCCAAATATTCTTTGAAAATCTTATGCAATTACACCAAATATTCCTTCCTTATCCTATGGTGTTTTTACCCCAACAAATTCCCTAAAAATAATATGTTGGAAACCCTCAATTTTTTTCCTAAAAAATCCTATCAAAGGAGGGCAGGTAGTCTGACTGAAAAGGTGCTCAGTCTTACCATGCGCGTCCAGAGGGGTGTGCGCGGCATGCCCATGGCAGTCTCATTGCCAAGAGTCCGCGGTTTGGCTGCCAGGACGGCGCGGTCTCACCGCTCGGGCGTGGCGGTCTGACCGCCCACATCCAAAGAGGGCCGAGAACCAAGCCCTTTTGGCGGTATGACCGACTGGAGCTGTCGGTCTGACCGCTAGGCGATGGCGGTCTGATCGCGGACCCTGGACAGTCTCCCCGTGCATGACCAGAGAGTTCTGGGCCTCGGTCTGGCTCTGATAGTCTGAACGTCAGTGGTGCCCGGTCTGACCGCCAGTCTTCTGACCAGTTTGAATGCCAGTCAAACTAGCCGTTAGGTTTGTGGTGATCTGACCGCCAGGGAGGAGCGGTCTGACCGCCAGGTGCGCAGAATCTTGTAACGGCTAGTTTTTTATGCCTTGGCTATATATACTCACTCCCCTCGTGCATTTCATCTGTCTTGACACCCTGAGCTATATTGTTGAGCTATTTGAGTCTTCTTCTCTCACACACAAGCTTCCATTGATCCATTGTAAGTGTGTGAGATTATAGTGCGTGTTCTTGAGTGATTCAAGCTTTGTGGCACTAGTTGTTCATCAGGCGAGCGACGTCGACTAGTTACTCTTGGAGGTTGCCGCCTCATAGTCGGCTTGGTGGCATGGAAACTGTGAGCCCTTCAAGAAGATTGTGAAGGAGGCCCGGTGTTCTTGTAAGAGGTCTTGTACTCACCTCGCTGGAGCGACAAAGGATAACTCTAGTGAAATCGAGGTTTGGAGAGGTTCAAGGGATTGGTTTGGCTTAAGATCAAGTTGCTCTTGTGTGAGTCCTTCTTGTTGGAGAAGTGAGTTCTTGATAGAGAAGCAAATCAAAGGCTTGAATCCACCTCAACGTGGATTAGAGGTGAACGGCAAGTCACCGAGATCACGGGTTAAATTGGTGTCTCTTTCTCTTGTTTAATTCTTGCTCTTTACATTATTAGAGATTATGATGATGCATGTCATCTAGGATTGCAAACCTTTAGCTCTCAACCTAGGTGTTGTTTTAATTACAGCTATTATTATCTTGTATTATTTCTGTAATCTTTGTGTAGGTTATTAATTTATCAAAAACCGCCTATTCACCCCCTCCCCCCCCCCCCCCCCCCTCTAGTCGGTATCCTAGATCCTACACATTGTATGGACATGTTCTCTAAGTAGAAGCTCATATGGACGTGTTCTATGAGTAGGAATCTATTTGAAACAACTTTTTATCCTGATACAACTCGAATGTTGTTTTATCGTATGAAGCCTATTTTCAATCAGGCAACATCATATGGACATGTTCATCTATTTTAGCTAAGAGTATAGATAAATATTTAAATGAATTAATCACAAAAGTATAATTGTAGGATAATACATACAATAGTCAGTCATCTTTAGCTACATTATTGCCAAGCTTGGGATTTAATATGTAAATTTTAAAACTAAAGACTTAATATGGCAAAAGCATCATACTCTCTTTGTTCTATTTTTTTATTTTGTTCCAACCAAATAATATAGCCTCCGCTCACTTGGTCAGCACAAAACCTTTGTCTGAAACGATCAGAAATATAGAACGGAGTAGTAGGTTTTAGGTAACAGTTGTAAAACAAAAAAAAATCAATGAGTGAAATTATTTATGATAAGATCTTCACGACAATCCTTTGAATCCATGTCAATCACTAAGATGACCAATCACCGAGATCATATATTGAGAATAGATAAATTCCTACATGCATTACAATCATGTAGAAATTAAATGCATATTTTTATGTTGGTACTCAGTCATCAAAACATTCATACATTTAATGTTTTTATACTCTAATGGTCATGAAGCTTACAGCATGAGGGATCGTCATCCAACAATTTAGGTAATCAATGAAGTGATTTTTATTTCCTTATGTCTCCTTTGCTCCATGCATGTTTGGATTTAGTTTGTTTAGCATGTCCTCAATGTATTGCTTCTCATTGATTCCTGTAGATGTTGGAATATTTGATATGGTTCATATATGCTACTTAGGGTTAATCAGCCAAGTTGCTCACAATTCTGCTCCTACAATATTTTTTTTGGACAGTACACAATGGAAGATCAATGGACGTTTAAAGCTTTCAGGTGTCCAATCTAGAATTTTTGCTATCTTTCCAACAAAACCTTAAATCAAAATTTCCGTCAAGTATTATGGCAGTTACCATATTCGGAATGTAGATGCCAACTTTAAGAATTGCTAGTGTTGTGGTTACTAATACAGAACAAACTCTAGGAGGCGCATCGAGGATGGAACCGAAGGCCCCCTTCGAGGTGTCAACTCCTCGAACGAGAATAAAGGGAGCGAGAGACAAGAGAACAACAACAATCTACAGAAGGTTCAACTGTGTCCCTTCGGTAATGATCTATATTGATTAATCCGGTCCATATCGGTGAAGTGATTGAATTACCCGTTATCAGAGCGGGTAGTGGAGCATTTATAGTCTCATTCTCACAAGAGTGATTTCTTTGAGTATAGTATCACATGCCCACCCGGTGCTTGACCGTCCACGTAGGTGCGATCGACAAGATCCGTGCGGCCACCTTGCAACGGAGCCGTAACACTGCCGTGGACCAAGGTGATTTCGCTGCAATTATGACTGGCATCGGGCAACAGACTGGTAGAAAATGAGAACAGTAAACGGTGCTAATTTGATCCATCCTCTTTAATATGGTTGCGGGGTCCATGATCTCATTAATGCTGCACGTCTTGGTCCTTGATTGCATGTCTCCCCAAGCCACGTTATGACTATTAATTCAATTAACATATATTTCAATTAGCAACATAATCCAACATGTTCTAAAAGTATAGGAAAAATAGCCGTTAAAATCTTAACAATTTCACTAAAGTAAGGAATAGGTGATATGGTGAGACACGACATATTAGCATTTTGCAGCTACACAACAAAAGAGGTAACCAGTTAACAACATAGTACATAATGAAAAAAGTTTAACTATCTAAATCCAATCATATGTGATCTGAATTATTATAGAGAACTCCAACAGTAAATTAAACGCTGCAAGGGTTTTATTATATCGCTTATTTTACTACACTTTATGAATTATATATCAACTAAATATTAAAATCATTTCCATATAATTTTGTTCAATAATATTATAATTCTAAATTTTTTAGTTCTTTTGGATCATGCTCATGAGGGCATCAAGTTTGCTTTTGAGCAAATAGTAAACCTGGCTAAAATGCTCCAACTACTTTAAATGGGGTTGCGACGTACTCATCTATAATTATGCCTGCATGCAGTGGCCACGAACATGACTAGTGCCTTGATTACATGCCTTCATGTAATTCAAATTTGAATGGTGTGAAGACGCACGGTCTTAAATTCATATCAGCGGTTCTATAAATAATTATTAGAAAGATGCTACCGATTTCAAAATGAATTATTAGAAAATGTAGAAGAAGGACTCTAACTTGGTATTTTACATATGAATGAGGAAGGTGATTTTTCAAGAAAACAACTTACTGTCACTTGCTTGTTGGATAATACGGCTAATTCAAGTCATAGAAACAAAACACTTATTTGCACTTCATACTTCTATTATTGAAATACTTATTACCTATTTTTTATTTTCTACAAAAAAATGTTATTTTTATTTGTGGGTGAAAATCTGATTGTTCTATAGTGCCTCGGTCTAAGTAGAAACTCACATGAAAGATCACTGGAGCTATCAATTAAATATAAAAAAGGGCGTAGACATGATTGATTTAGGTGAAATGTGAAGCATGTAACTTTTAAAATAACCTAATCTAAACAAAATCTAGCCAGAAATAACCAAATGTGCCAGGATATACAGCAAAAGCAATGCACATGACCAAGTGTCCAAGCTTAGCTGCATTCATGCTACATTGATTCACTACATTTATTAGGAATGGTACAGTTCGACATTGATCATAATATTCACCAGGAAACTCCCTGCCCTCTAGATAAATGAATAATATGTTATATATGCATTACCGATGCCACAATGGATAAATGGATTGCTGACCAAAAAACATGTAGCAGATATTTTTCTTATCTTAGCTCATATCGTTTCTTTTTTCTCATACTCCCATGCTTTGCTTAGCTGAACCTTAACCGAAGAATCTGAAATGCATACCATTTTTGTTTTACATGAATTTTTTATTTTGATACAGATGATCAAATGTCTTGATAAGGAAAAGATAAAGAAAGATCTTTTCATATTCATATAAATACTTGGATTGTTACAAGTGTTTATTTTAATATAAAAAAAGCCCTAACTAGATGCTACAACATCTCATAACCGACCGCTCATGATTCAAGGATGGTGGCCTTTAATTCATGTTGCGCGGAACCATCCATGCGGTCAGCTTGAGTTCAATGTGTGCATTAATTCGGTTGGTATAATCATCTGTTACGACCATCGTGATGAACTGTTCAGTGTGTTAAGCTATTCCGTTCCCCGTTATGGTCTTTGGTCAGCACGAACGTTAAAGCACACGTGTCAGTGTTTTGTAGAGTGGGCACATGCCCTTGTGGTCACATAATTATTTTCCTATTCTCATATGTCCATACAAAGTGTATTTACATGATTATCCTTTATCTAGTTTACATAGTCAAGGATAATGTAGTCTTTGATCTATATCTGATACATGTCCCCAGGAGTCAATCTTCGATACCTATGTCGGGGGCCCGCTTGTCCGTACAGCCTTCGGTCGTACCTCATTGCAGCCAAACATGTCTGATTGCTCTCGGCTAGGTCTTTGTCTGTTATGTCTTCAGTCCATCTTTGTCTCTTGTTATCTGTTAATGGGTTCCAATTAGGACTAGGAGAGACTAGGTGATGGGCTTCCTCCCAGCAGCTAGCTCTCTCACACATGTTACGACTTTTAGTATTACGATAAGTTTTTACTTTTTAGTGGTCTTGAATGTCGAATATCTAGGGATGAAAATGGAAATTGTTGTAGTCGCTTGAATAATGTTGCTTCCATGGAAATTTGGGAGCTTTCAGTTGAGTAATGTTATGATTATGGCATGTGAAAGTCCGTTGAACACCTCTATTAGAAAATACGTTTGGTTGGGACTTTGTTTTTTCTTTGTATTAAACGGTGATTCACTCAATGGAAAAAAATTATAGTTTAGGAACTCTATAGAAAGCTAGAGGAGTTCTTCATGAATATTTGAAAGTCCTTCGTATAGGTCCTCTACAACAGAAATATGTATTATATTTGTAGAATAAATATGTTTAGACAAATGTCTTGTGTAAATGGAGGGAGTAATCCCATATTTCTGTCATTCTAATTTTTTTATACTTTTTCTCAAATGATTTACCATCCTCGTATTCTAATATATCTTTTTATTTTTCTAATACATTTCTATATCTATATTTTGCCGTACTTACTTTTTAAATTTTTTATTCTATGATTAGAATAATAAAACGATAAGTAAATCAGGATGAAAAGAAAACAGGTATCAAAATAGTTTACTCATTATAGCGGACTATGTATTTCGAGGGGTAGTTTTCTTCCGAGTCAACACACCCACACCGTCAAGATGAATTGCTTAATTAGTATTATTAGGAAGTTGCGTAGCCCTTGAGGAAAATGGTTAGGAGTACAGTAGTGGTGTGTCCTACCCGGACCCCCACTTCGAAGACTTTCCTGGAAGCGCACAACACGAACTCGATGGCGTCCACCCCCTGCATATCCAGAACGAAACCCGACCCCAATCAATCAAATAAAAAAATAAATAAGAGTAGGAAACCGACCCGCGGCCCGTCATCATGACCGTCGGCCCCATCCAACCCTAGATCTAACGCTCTGGGATTCTCCACACTTCCGAATCCTCTTCCACCCGCGTCCACCTATAAAATCTGCGGCCGCAGCCCAGGGACGGCCCAAACAAGCCGCAACACCGCACCTTTCCCCAATCTCGATCGATCTCGCCGCCGAGGGCTAGCAACCAAGAAAGGGGAAGAAGATGCCGAAGAACAAGGGTAAGGGAGGCAAGAACCGCAAGCGTGGGAAGAACGAGGCCGACGACGACAAGCGCGAGCTGGTGTTCAAGGAGGACGGGCAGGAGTACGCGCAGGTGACCCGCATGCTCGGCAACGGGCGGTGCGAGGCCATCTGCGTTGACGGCACCCGCCGGCTCTGCCACATCCGGGGCAAGATGCACAAGAAGGTATGGATCGCCGCCGGGGACATCGTCCTCGTCGGCCTCCGCGACTACCAGGACGACAAGGCTGACGTCATCCTCAAGTACATGAACGACGAGGCCAGGCTGCTCAAGGCCTACGGGGAGCTGCCGGAGACGCTCAGGCTCAACGAGGGTGTGGACGTCGACGGGCCCGAGGGAGAGGCCGAGGACAGCGACTACATCCAGTTCGAGGACGAGGACATCGACAAGATCTAAGCCTTCTTATTTGTCTTTGCTCCAGTCAATTACCTGCCTTATATGACTTGCTTCCTGTTCTAAGTAGTATTATGCTGCTGGCTGTTACGGATTTGTACTCTTGCCAGCATATATAATCTTGTGATGAGACGAGATGTGGTTAGGATATGAGGTGGTTGGTTAAATAATCGCGGATTAATCTCGTGTGCATCTAATACATGCTATTAACTCTGGTGTGATATTATTGTTGTGGATTGCCATATTCTGTTCTTGGTTAATTTTGCTGTTGGGTTCAATTCGATTTAGGTTTTGGCCTGTGCTATGATTTGGGATGTAGAGAGGGACTTCTGGAGCAATCCTCGCTTAATGAATTCTGATTGTAATTGCAACTGGTCGTATCAATGAATTAGAACCATTTAGATTGAAGCTGCGTAGTGTTTGTGCTAATTTCCAAGGATTGATTGGGAGCTGTTTAGGTTTGTGTGATCTTTTGAAAATTGGGATTGGTGTGGACTTCCTGAGTTAGGGAGTAATGATCATCTTATTTCTGTTGTGATCCATGCACAAGTTTCTTTGATATCACCCAGAACCATTTATTTCTTGTTATAGGAATTATTGGATTGTGGTATGTGTCTTTCTTTCTTCCTTTTCTTGCCCTCTTAACTCTAATTTCGATGGACGTCTCTGTAGAACAATCAGAAAAAGGGTTATTGCGAGCCAGAAAATCTCGACGGCTTTTTTTTTTTTTTTTTACTTCTCGACGACTTAGTTATTGCTGCTCATAGGCCTGTTTGGGATTTCTCTGGGTGCTGGTTTTATTTAGTCAGGTTTCTTCACTCTCTTTCTTTAAAGATGGTCAGATCATGTTTGGGTTCCATACCTGTAGAAGTCTTTTTAATGGCTGTGAGTGCCGCGTGAATGAAACTACGTCTCTCAGTGTTTATTTTCATATCATAGTTTTATATGCTTATTAAAACATTAAATTGTTATTAGGTGGCCTTTAATGGTTGGTTATAGTTGGTTGGGATGAAAGAAAATATCCTCAATGCACTTTTATTTGAGTTTTATTTTGTTGAAAAAAATGCACATAGCTTTTTATGGAGATAAAAGTTATTAAATCTCTTTCATAATAAATTCTTTGTTTATGTGGTAACTAATTAAATGCAAATAAAAGGCTCATTAAGACTGATCTTACTCATCTTAGTAAAACAAGTTACTAATATTTATTTTATTTGAACTATAACTAAATGTATCCAGCGTTTGGACTTCGGAGTGGGAGTGGCATCTTTACTCATTTTGAGCTTTGACATCAAAGGTTATGCATGGGAGAGTTTTCTCAGGGTCTCAACAAAACTATGTGCGCTTGGACTTAGGAGTGGGAGTGGCATCTTTACTCATCTCGAGCTTTGACATCAAAGGTTATGCCTGGTCAGAGTTTTTCCAGGGTCTCAACCAAAACTATGTGGTGTTTTGCCATTGATCGCAGTATGTGATTATTGGGATGGACTTCCGTTAAACCTCCTCCCAGCCTACTGATTGAAGCATTCCATAAAGGTTCAACATTTGTTCTTATTTTTTATCTCCGAAGCACTCGGCTTAAAGAAGTAAATAAAAAAAAGATAAGATAGGGCTCCTTTGGAACGTAGGGTAGGAGAAACAAAGGAATAAAAAAAACATAGGAATTGAAGTAGCATGTTTTATCATTCCTACAGGGTTTCAAAACACAGGAATAAGGAAGTGAAGTTCTTTGGTAACATCATAGAAAAACAAAGGAATCTACCAAGCACCCTTTTTTTCAAGTATGAACAAGTGCATGTTTAAATTTCTTTATAGAAATTAAGAAACTATTTCATCTATTTCCTTCATTTGGTTTCTTTTTATGGTACTTGAATTCCTTGCATTCAGTTTGAACTGCAACACGCACCCCAAAAAATTTCTGCTGCACCTCCGTTGGCCACAGGAAATTTCCAAGAGGTCACACCTCTTGCTTCTTTTCCTATGAAATCAAGCTGAATGCAATCCTTTGGAAATTTTCCTTTGTCTATCCTGTGAACCAAAGGGTGTGTATAGGAAAAATTCCAAAGGAACCAAATCCTTCAAAAACCCTGTGATTTCCTCCATTCCAAAGGCACCCTACATTTCAACAATTTAAAGAACGCAAGAAACCTTAGATTTTGAGAAATCAAATGTCAGAGCATATATCATGTGTGCTCAGACTTGGCCCTTATTTCACCCTGTCCAAGCACCAGATATTGAAAAACAATTGCGTTCGGGATATGAAAGGTTAAGCACCACATATTTGTGTAACACAAAAACGTTGGCTTTCTCAGAGAATAAAATAGGCGACATTTCAAGGAAGATAACCAGTTTTACTTCTTTTTTTATGAAAAAATAATATGTCAAGCCATTGCTGCATCTTTTTATTTCTTAACCGAACATCGCAACACGTCCTCAAGCATGAATGTCCGCAAGGAGAAGCAATGTAGCAAAGAACGGTTCGATGGAGATAGCAGCATCATACATCAAGGTATTGGAAACACAAAATTGTAGAGGCGTAATTTCAAAAATGGTAGAACTAAAAGAATCAAATAACTAAAATGGCTCAAAGTCCTGACATAACTCTGACCACTTAGCACAAGAGAATAGGAAACAACAAATCATATTTTTTTTCGCTACTTAGCATTACAACTAGACTAAACAGATGTTAAAAGCATATCATGCATGAGCATTTTGCACAGGGGAAAAATAATGCTCAATCAAACAACTATTATAATAATCACATGGACTCGGATTCATTGCACCTAAAAATACATAAGAAACATCATAAAGTAGCTATGGATGCAGAGCGCAGCAATGTCTTCAATTAGGCATGTCATCCTGGACTGAAAATTGAAAAGGGGGAAAGAGTTATATATTGCCGATCCATGGACAACAGAGAGAGAGAGAGTGAGAGAGAGAGAGAGAGACTCACTGCTAAGAATAAATCCCTGCAGCAGGCTCTGAGCTTTGTCAGCCTGTTCAGGGGTACCGGATATTCGAACAACTTTCTCCAACGCATCAGGTCTATCTTCGGCGAGTGTGACACTGGCACCAGACATCTGTCACAATAGAGTTAGAAGGTTAATAGCGAGGAAGATATGTCCATCCTAGTACTAAAAAAAATCTAGGATATACAGCACCTCGCTTATTTGTGCAAGCTTGCTACCAGACCTCATGGTGAGGCTTGCAGCAGCGCTTCTTGGTATTACAACTTCTAATGTGCTTCTGGTCACAAGAGGCACGGCAAATCTGGTGGAGAACAAAAAATGGTGGTCACGGAACAACCAAACATAAGAAATCATGCAAAAACACAAACTTACCGTTTTGTAGTACTCTGCCTCATATCATCATTAATGTTGCTACCTTGCTCAAATGAGCCACTTGCACTTCCTCCACTATCCTGCAATTCGAAAATGCTTTAATGAATAGTCTGAACAAAACAGACGATACCATACAAGCTAGAAGAGTAACATGACTTATAAAGTTATAACCAACAATTGTATACTGCCAACATCAGTAAATCATATAGTACACAAATTCTCATGTTTATAAATTTCTACCTTTGTTTTGTCAGAAATTCAAAATTCAAGGTGATATTCAACCATCACTCAGTCAATAGGAAGAAAACTGTGGTCTAAGCAAAAGACAGGAAATTAATGCGGGAAATGCCACAAAGATAAGAGTGGCAAAAAATATTACAAAAAAATTGACCATTAGAGTTGTATAAACATCTCTTAAACAACTTTGATCCATGGACATCTTTTCCAGCGTCATCAGCGAATTATATGTATGCCAGAGTTTACCTTTGAGTGCCAGGAAGCTGTCATTTGTGGTGCTTGGTGGTAAGCAGTCATCGGAAGATCATTTCCCTGATATGGTCCTCGAGGTGAGCCATTTGCTGGAGATATGGATCCATGCACATTAATGTTGCCAACTTGAATTGGACCAGACATCTCACGGTACAGATAACTCCTTAATTTCATGGTTACTTGCATAAGAGCATTTCGAGCAGCTCTAATCTCTCCAACAATCTGCAATAACACGATGTCCTCAGCCACCAGAAAGAAAAGGATAATGGACTTGAAACTAAAAAAATATATAAGGAAAGCATGTAGACAATAATGCCAGCATCAAATTCATGATACTATGTGTAATAAAGGATGGTAGTGGTTGTATTTAGGTCAAATTCAGGTTGGCTTAGAAAGGCAAACTAATCACTACTCCTTTGTGTTCTAGCATATTCACAGCGAAAAAACTACCTAGGTCCCAATCCATAGGAACAAATTGCCAAAGAAAAAATTATGTGCCTGAATTACCATATACATGTCGAAAGATTCAAAATGGCAAAAATGATAACTTTTCATAGAATTAAGACAAACCTGTATGAGTTCGTCGGACTCTAGGGCGCAGGATGGAAGATCTTCTCTGGGTAATATCTGTATGTTTGCACTAGTTTGTCTCTGTATATCAGATAATGATCCATCCCTTCCCTCAAAGCAAGCAATTTCACTGGACGGAACAAGTAGTCTTGTTGTGATAATGTTATCCTTGTCAGGGCCAAGGTCAACAATATGAGTTTGGATGTGCAGCAGCGCTTCTTGAGCAGGGAAAAGCTCATGATCTGGCCCCTATGAAAATTATGTCCATGTTATGAAATCCATATAAAAATGAGTCCTTCAAGAGGGGAAAGCCAATCTCATAATTCATTAAAGATGATAGTTAAAAATACGATACGTCCAGCAAAGGCATACTAAAATATTTCAAATGAACAGCTACCAAAGTGGACACATCATAACAGAAGGCAAAACGAAGGTTGCATGATAGCATTATTTGTATGGTACCTTTTATCAACTATGGGATGCCTCCACAAATATTAGGGAATACTGAATCATGTATATAACGATAACTAAAAAACCTAGACCAAAGGTATCTCATAATTAAATATAGAAGTTGGAAAACTTCCTTGAACAATAATTACTTGATCAACAAAAACAAAGTACAAGTAGCTGGCTTTCATCTATCAGTAGTACTTCAGAAAAAAAATGTTTCAACAGCATAAAATCTTAGCAAGTGTCACTTGTAATGATGTTGTGTTACTCATCGTATCATAATAATAATAATGTCCAAATTATACAATAAAGTAAAACTTGAGCCATAAACAATCTAAAGGATTTCAAATGAGAATCCTAATCAAATGTGCTAGTAGAATATGTCATCTGCTACATCCGATATATCAAGCAATCTGAGTGCAACACCTACTCCTTCCGTCCCATTTTGGAGTCCGGCGCGGGAATCAATTAAGAAGTGTAAAAGGTAGGTGCAAAAAAAAAACGAGGAAAGAGATAGAGGTGTATTGTAAAGAGAGAAAGTTGCACCGGGAAGTGAGAATGCCAATTATTTTGGGACAACTGAAGAGGGCTAAAGTGCCAATTATTTTGGGACGGAGGGAGTACCGGAGTAGTATTTATGAAGCATCACAATGTTATCGTGGAAAAGAAATTTAGCTACTACATATGGACAAGACAAATTGTCAAAGGAACAGTTCGAACATGCTCACTACGTACTCCTATTTACATTGTTGTTGTTACGACAACAATTCTAGTTCAAAAGACAACAATTTGAGAACAGAGGGAGTATTGTTCTAGAGATGCTAAAAGACAGCAAATACTAAAATATTCTCAGAAGGTGACAAATCCCTATTAGATGCTCCTGATTTTTTTTAAAAAAATAAAGGAATGACTGGAGGCTGGAGCATATGCCATCAAGAAAGAACAAGGCTACCTAGGAGGAACTATATATTTTTGCATTACCAAGAACACGCGCAACAAAAATCCATTCATGTTTCTGGGAGCTAGTGCTAGCACAAGAAAAATGGTTGAAAAGTCACCGTTTGAAAGACCACCAACTGAGCTAGGTGCAGCTCTTAGGAACATAAATCATTTTGTACGAAATTTCTCCATTGGCTTCAGTTTAACCTAGAATTTTGTGCCCTCCATGCCAAGAACATATAGCATAACTAAATTCCCAACCATGTCACAAAACATAATTCAAGTGTCAATTACTCAATACCATTATAGGAAATTATATCTGAGTTGCTATGCCTAATATTTGTAGCATTGAGTTGTAGTCAAGACTCAAGAAAAACATTTGCTGAGTTCAAAATATGGAAAGGAAAGAGGTACATATAATTATGTAAGAATATCTGCTTACCTCTCTTGATGTGATGATTACTACCCTTTCGTCAGAACCAGAAATGATATCAGTAAGCCTAACATCAACACCAACATCTGTCTGTAGCATCTCTATTAATCCATCATGCGTACCAATTAAACTATTAGCCTTGTCATTTGGACAAAGAATCCGAAATACAATATCATCAAACTGAAACTCTGGATGTTCGACCTTGCCACCATTTGAATCAAACTCATATCGTGGTGGCTCCATGCCACTGTTGTTTCTAATCTGCTCAGGCCGTCCATAAGGTTCTTCATATACAGGCATCTGCATCTGCTGAACACCTCCTAGATATTCATCTTCCGGAGAAATCCGACGCTCTGGTGAATTCATCCGCCCACGGAAGGGACCGCGGTCGCGGTGTAAGCTTTCCTTCAGGCGATCAGAGATTATTGCAACAGCCTTTTTAACACAATTACCTTCTCCAACAACCTAAAACATCACGTCACGATCACCCATTTAAAATGAGAAGATAGTACACAATAGAGATGTTCAATACTGATGCAACTATGCATCCTAATGTGCAAGAAACTTGGATCATCATATAGCACTTGCAAATACATAGCCCTTGCAGGGTAATAGTTTTATTGAATATACTCCCTCTAGTCTTCTTTTCTTGTTGTTAGGACAAGCTGCTAGAAAAACAATAAAAAAACTGAAGAGTGGAGTTCTATTAATAGCCTATGAATAAATTATAAGAGAAAAGAACCTGCCTAAAACTATGGTTATGCAGCCAGTTACCCCATAAAATTTCAAACTCAGCACTGTACCCTTCTAGTTGTAATACAAAGAAATCACCCCCCTAGCCTTGTCTCGGGGATGGTTTTGCCACCATGAACATGACATGTCCTAGGTTTGGTGCTGACATGTGACATGAAACAATGTTACTGGCTTACAAACAAATGAAAACACTAAAGAGTCTAATCGGCTTTCTCAAGATCGTGTTATCGCGGTTCAAGAGCATCCGACTATCTCAAGCAAGAGCAAAGAGGCAATGGTTAGCACATCACACGTTCTGTTGTAAGTTGCAACAACAGTGGAGTTGCAACAAGAGTGGGGTTATCCTGTTCCATCTTTAAGGAGAATAGCAGCAACCACCATCAGTGCTGACCTCAACTTTCACAGTCCACATCTGTAACGTTGCTCAGGGTTAGTCCAACAGATCCTGCACCCTATCCAGTTTCAGCACAATACTCAGACCATATTAAAGTCATAGGCATTCCTCTACTTCACTCCCAATGGCCTAAGGACAAGAGGTGCAATGACCAGCCACCAGTCAGGGCAAATCCACGTCCATGGGACAGGGTTAATTTTGTGTTTGATTGATTAGTGGTTGAAACATGCATGAGTGCATAAGAAGGTTCTCATAGGGCACCTTGACAGAAAAGGGTACTTCAAGCCATCATCCTTGTCAATAGTGGTGGAGGAGTAGGACATGGACAACACTGAAGAGATGTAATGCTTCATGAGTCATGACAGCAGTAGCTGCAACAGAAAACATCTTCTATGATGGCACAGGATGACTTTAGTTCAGGCTATCGGTGTATCACTGCCAGCAGGTGAAGTTCATCATATGTCTCATACTCTCATGTCCGAGCATGCTGTGGACTTGTGTCAATGCTGTTTTCTGTTAATTGATAATTTTATGCTATCCCATATGTTCAGGTTACTTTAGAGATCTGTTAGGTAGTATATTCCACAGAGAATTTCCAGTTTGATCATAACAATCAAGTAGATTCATCCAGGGTCAGCATCACAAGTACTAACCACGTTCATGATAAGCAACACTAAGCAAACCAACAACCATAAAAGGGTCCAGTAAAAGGCATGGCTACCATTAATTTTTGGACAGTATATCTTGGAAATCAGCAGGAGAAGTCATCTTGAGTAACCAATCTCAGAGGTGTAGATAGTGCATTAACCGACCTAAAAGAATAGTGGAGTTTGGGGCACCACCTACCCCGCCAGATGATGCATTCACAGTGCTTAAAGAGCTATGTCAATTGCAGCAGTACCTTCGTAGCCAGATGATGCATTCATGGAGCTAAAAGTAGTGGAACTATCTTTGTCTACGGCTCTACGCATTGGGATTTGAGTTCTAGTCCTATCATCAACGATATTTGATTGATTAATCTTTGTTCTTATGTTACTGTTTGCATAATGGAATGTTCATCCTCCACTCAAGCAACCGAATCCGAAATCATGATTAACGCATCATAGCAAAGGATTACATACCTGAACAACCTCCTCCGAAACGGATACACAGCGCGGCGTGTTCTGGTCGCGCGGCAGGATCCTTATGTGCGTCTTGGTCTCCATCCTCATCTGCTCGATGATCTTGCCACCCTTGCCGAGCAGGCAACCGACATGGAGGCGCGGCACGATGAGCCGCGTGGTGGTCTTCCCCCGGTCGCGGGGGTCCTTGCCCCTGGGCCCGTACTCTCCGTCCTCGTCCCCGTCGTCCGGGTCCGTCTCGAGGATCCGCCGGTGCACCATGAGGAGCGCCTCCTGCGCGGGCGAGAATGATGGCGGGCGGCCGTCCGCCTCGCGCCGCACGCCGTCGACCGTCTCGATGACGCGGACATGGTCCCCCGCGAAGGGCTGGTGGACGGTGACGATTGCGCTGGTGTCGTCGCGGACCTTGGTGACGAAGCCCGGCGTGAAGCCGTAGGCCTTGGACTCCGGGCACAGGATGCGGAAGGAGGTGGTGGAGGACGCGGCCGAGGTGCCGCCGGGCCCGGCCGCGGCAGCGGAAGGGGGAGGCGGCGGGGGCGGAGGTGGCGCGGCATCGGCCGGGATAAAGCCGCCGCCGCCGCGGCGGTCAGAACCTCCGCCAGGGGGTCCGCGGCGGTGGTAGCTGGAGCTAGGGTTCTGGTTGCGGCGGTCGAACCGCGGCTTGGACCGGGGCGGCGGCGAGTCCTGGTCGTAGTGGTAGCCGCGCTTGGAGCGGGAGCGATCCATCGCCGCGATTCGAGAGTTGTTCGCTTTGGTCTCGTTCGATTTTCGGCTCCGATTTCGGAGATTTGGTGCGCTCCGGCGTGGTTAGGGTTTACAGCACCGCGGCAACCGGCAGATTGAGGGGCGGCGGCGCCATTAGCATCTCGGAGAGAGAGGAGCGGAGCGGATGTGCGCCTGTTCGGTCGGGTCCGCCGCGAGCGAGACTCGGGTCTGCGGGGTCGAGTACTCGAGTGCGATGCGGTGTGCGTGTGCCCGTGCGGTCCGCGTGACGGAGGAGGGGGGATATCGATAGACGTGTCGATGTCGACAGAGTTTGAAACTATCCTCGAATCGTTTCAAACAAGTGTACTGAACTGATCATCTCTTTATTTGAAACTATCCTCGTATCGTTTTGCAAAAAAAGTGAGCAATAGAAACATGGTATCCCAAACCAAAACAATAGCAGTAATCCTAGAAATTATTACTCGGAGATGTCATGTAAGGATTTTTTTTATGAATGTTCATTTTTCTGAAGACAAAAGTAATGTCATTTATATTTCGAAAAAGTGCAAGAGTCTAAGAGCTATAGATAACATCATCCGTCCTATATTACTTATCGTCCTTATATCCTGAGATTTTTTTAAATCACTTTTATTCTCTTTCTCTCTCTCTCTCTCTATGTCTCTCTCTTCATTTCTTGTGTATTTATTTTCTCAACTGTCTAATATCTCTACAACAACACAAATTAAGACGGATAGAGTAACATAAATAGTAGTAGTCTAATAGTTAGAATTGTTACATATGCATTGCTTTCTAAATTTGGGTGGTAAGGACAATAAATTTACTTCGACTCAATCAACAAAGCTAGCTTGGTAGCTAAAATATGGTAATTTTTTGTCTCTATATTACCATTAAGGTTAATATTTTTTTTTTATTTTTTTTTCTTGTCGTTAGAACAGGCTCGTTAATGCAAATTTGCATTAGCTATATTGTCCTAATGACAAGAATTTAGAAGCAGATAAAATAAGAATTTATAAAAATAAATTACATCTGGTTAGACTATATTACCTTTTATTTTGAGTGATTATATGGTAATTTATCATGAATTACATTCAATATGTCGATAACACTTATCACAATTAATTAAACATAGTTAAAATATAAAAATTAATATTCACATAAAACTACTTTGGATGTTTTTGGACTTGATTTAAACAAACACTTATTACATACGGACACGAACATCTGGTTAGACTATATAGTAAATTAAAAGATTTACATATCAGATTTAATTGACACGTTCAACATATATTTTGTTTTATTAAAAATATATTTTAAAGAGTATTTTCTACATTGACATGGTTTATATTACGTCTAGTTAATGTGTCGTTGCGGCGATCCAGCTACCAACGTACCATGTCATTAGGTGCATGTTAACCAATGGAGGATGGCTGGGGAATTTTGGTGTCGGCTTGACCTAGCAGGAAGCACTCGTTCGAAGGGACGACAAATAAGCAAGTGCGATGTCTGGAACACGTTTGGAAGCATGCACTTAACCCCAGCTGCATCCGCGCATGTAAAATCTTTCATTTTTCTCATGTTTGATAGTCTGGAGAGATATTTCATCCTGCATCCGCAAATGTAAAAAGGGATCGAAGGTGTTGCATCCGCAGGAATGCTCAAATCGGCTTTTGCTCTAAAGCTAGCCTCGCTTTGTCTCTCGTGTGATGTTTATAGTCACCTATTGTAAGCTTGCTTTCACAATTGTTTTCGTCCACCTCTCAAGCGGCGGAATAGGCGGTGGCGCGAGCATGCGGCCATCGCCGCCGACATGCTATGGACAATACGAGTTGTGTCCTACTCTATCATCTCCCAAGGCCACCGCGCTCTACGAGCTTGAATCAATGGATTAGTCAATCAACTGGTGTTGATTAATATTTTTCTTTTAAACTAGATTAGTCACATAAAACTACTTTGGATGCGATGGATGAGTCGCCTGCAAAAAATTAAAAGCGGCGTCTCTGATGTCAAATCCCGCACACCTGACGGGCCCTCATGACGAGGCCCGTCAGGAGCAATGAGTCTTCTCGGCTGGAACTGCCGATGGGTGGGGAACCCTCGGACAGTTCAGGAACTGTGTCTTAATTAGGACACATAACCCTATGTTAGTTTTCCTTTCTGAAACTTGACAGAGTGAGAGTTGTATGAAGGGTCTTAGTGGTAGATTAGGCTTTCAAAATTGTTTTTCTTTTCAGTCTCAGAATAAAGGTGGTGGTTTAGCGTTGTATTTCAATGATTCGGTAGTACTTTCTTTGCAGTCTTTGTCTAATTGCCATATTGATGTGATCGTCAAAGAGAAGTTGACCTCGAACATCTGGAGGGCAACCTTTGTCTATGGGGAACCCAGAGTAGAAAATAGGCACCTCATGTGGAATAGATTGAGGCAGATCAAATCCTCGGTGGCGGAATCTTGGATGGTAATCGGGGATTTTAATGAAGCTACTAACCAGTATGAGCACTTTTCAGAAACCAAGAGAGCAGCTAAGCAGATGGCTTCGTTCAGGGAGGCCCTCTCTGATTGTGAGCTCATAGACATGGGTTTTAGAGGACTCACGTCGACTTATGACAACAGAAAGGTTGGAAACAGAAACGTGAAGGTAAGGCTGGACAGGGCAGTGGCAACTAGAGATTGGCTGGCCCTTTATCCTGACGTGGAGGTGAGGCACCTGGTGTCTCCACGATCAGATCACTGCCCGATCCTTTTGACCCTGCAGAAGCCAGACAGTGCCCCCCGTAAGAAAATATTACGCTATGAAATTATGTGGGAGCGTGAGAAATCTTTAGCCGAGGAGGTTGCAAGTTGCTGGCAAGCGGTCTCAGGTAAGGGAAGCCTTGGTCATATTGCTGACTCCTTAAAACTTGTGATGTCCCAGCTGCACAGATGGAGCATGGAGAAGTTTGGATCTGTCAGGAAAGAACTGGAGGCACTCAGAAAACAACTCGAGACTTTGCAGCAGCAGCGGGACATGGATAGCAGGGAAGATATTCTAAGTACCATGCGGCGAATGGATGAGATCCTTTATAGGGAACAAATGATGTGGTTGCAAAGGTCAAGGATCATGTGGTTATAAGAAGGGGACAGAAACACCAAGTATTTTCATCGCAAGGCTGTATGGTGAGCACGCAAAAATAAGATAAAAAAGCTCAGGAAAGATAATGGTGAGTGGACCGAAAACAAGGATGAGATGCAATCTATGGCAACAGTTTATTTCAATACTCTGTTCACGAAAGATCATGGGGTTATCCCGAGTGAGGTTACAAACTTGGTCCAAGCAGATATTTCTGTAGAAATGAATGACATGCTGTGTCAGGAGTTTTCGATGGAAGAAATAAGCAACGCCCTGTTTCAGATTGGTCCGCTGAAGGCTGCAGGTCCGGATGGTTTTCCGACAAGGTTTTTTTCAGCGAAACTAGAGTGTCCTTCGAGAGGACGTGGTACGGGTGGTGAAAACATTCTTTGATACAGGCATCATGCCGGAGGAGGTAAATGAAACATCTATAGTGTTGATTCCAAAGATAGATGATCCTGAGTGCTTAAAAGACTTCTGGCCGATTAGCCTCTGTAATGTGATCTATAAAGTGGTATCGAAGTGCATGGTAAATCGACTGAATCCGCTTCTGAACGACCTCATTGCTCCAAATCAGAGCGCGTTCATTCTGGGGAGGCTGATATCGGATAACGCTCTTATCGCCTTTGAATGTATACATACCCTTCAGCAGAACTCGAATCTAGATAGGAATTTATGTGCATTTAAACTGGATCTCACTAAGGCGTATGACAGGGTCGACTGGAATTTTTTAGAGGCAATTATGTTGAAAAGAGGCTTTCATAGCAAATGGGTACAGTGGGTGATGAGTTGTGTGACTACTGTACGCTATCGTGTTAACTTCAACGGCGTCTTGATGGATGCTTTCCAGCCAACCCGAGGTCTACGTCAAGGTGATCCACTCTCTCCCTACTTATTCCTGCTTGTGTCTGACTGTTTGTCTATTTTGGAACATGAAGTGCAGGGCGCATAACGCCAATCAAGGTGTTCAGGAGAGCTCCCCCTGTGTCTCACCTCCTCTTTGCGGACAACAGCTTACTTTTCTTCAAAGCCACGGGGGAGGAGGCGATGAATGTGAGGCAGGCGCTGCATAGATTTGGGACGGGTACGGGACAACTCCTAAATCCCAGCAAGTGTTCCCTGCTCTTTGCTAACGAGTGCCCAGAACACCTTGTGGAGGAAGTCCGGACAATGTTGGGCGTGGACTCGGTTGCTTTTGAACCCAAATATCTGGGGCTACCGACCCCCGAAGGTAGACTAAAAATGGACCGGTTCCAGCCAATCAAGGAACGACTGGGCAAGAGGCTGGCGTCGTGGTGGGAGAAGGACCTCTCCTTTGGAGCCAAAGAGGTATAGATCAAAGCCATTGCCCAGGCCATTCCCACCTACACGATGAGTGTATTCAGGCTGCATGACACTCTCTGTGAAGAGCTGGAGAAAATGATCCGAGGCTACTGGTGGGGTGCAAAAAACAGAAAGCGGAGAACACACTGGATATCCTAGGAAAAAATGTTGAAAACAAAGAGCAACGGAGGAATGGTCTTCCGAGACCTCAAGCTGTTTAACCAAACGCTTTTAGCAAGGCAAGCATGGCGACTGGTGGAATTCTCAGACAGTTTGTGTGCTCGGGTGCTAAAATCAAAATACTACCTGAATGGGAACCTATTGGACACGGTCTTTAGCCAGAATGCTTCTCCTACTTGGCGGGCCATTGAACACGGTCTAGAATTGCTCAAAGAGGGGATCATTTGGAGGATTGGTGATGGAAAGAAAACGAGAATTTGGAGGGATAATTGGTTGCCATGCGATTTGGGACTTCGAATATGGGGGAAACAGAGGCCTTGTCGCCTCAAGTGGGTTTCACAACTGATGCTAGAGAATGGCTCTGGGTGGAACGATTACACTCTAGGACGATTCGTGCTGCCTCATGATGTGGAAGTGATCAAGAACATAAAGATTGGAAATGCAAATAGGCCAGACCGCCTAGCATGGCACTATGAGAAGATCGGTATATTTATGGTCAGAAGCGCATACAGGCTGGCGGCGAGGATTAAAGAGGCGAGGGCAGGTATATTAGCAAGTAGCTCGAGACCAATGGGTGGGCGGCCCGTGTGGAAGTCTGTGTGGCAACTCGATGTCCCGCCGAAAGTACGCATTTTCATATGGCGTGTGGTCAATAGGGGGTTGGCTACAAAGGTCAATAAGTGGAAAAGAAAGATGGAGGTGGACAATGAGTGCGAAGTCTGTGGACGGGAACCAGAGACAGAACACCATGCACTCATAGCCTGCGGCCACGCTGCACTGCTTAGAAAGGCGATGAAGAAGAGCTGGGAACTCCCATCGGAAGAGCGACTAAGAGACAGGGATACAGAGTGGCTCCTTAGACTCCTGACATTCCTGGATGCAGAGCAAGGGTCTCATTTGGCGTTGCTCCTATGGAGAACATGGCAGGTTCGGAATGAGATAACACACCATGAGAAGGTTAGTACGATCGAGGGTTCTGTCCACTTCGTGAAAAGCTATATTGAATCTTTGCATAGTGCCAAGCATTATCCGGCTGATTGGGTCGGCAATGGAAAGCAGAAGGTGAATTCAGTCGTCGGGAGTAGACGGGCAGAGATAGCACATAACCTGAGATGGCAACCTCCCTGGGAGGGCTAGGCGAAAGTGAATGTTGATGGAGCATACTCTCCGAACAATGGGCAAGGCACAGTAGGGGTGATCATAAGAGATGCAAGTGGCGCGGTCATACTTACTATATGGAAAGTGATTTTTCAGGCTGCGTCGGCTGAGGAGGTGAAGGCGCTGGCATGCATTGAAGGGTTAAGCATGGCTGCAGAATGGGTGAGAGACCGGATGGTGCTAGAGTCGGACTGTTTAGAGCTTATTAGGGGCCTAGAGAGAAAGGGGACACCACGGTCGAGTTTGTGTTTTCAGTTGGAGGAGATTCAACGGCTATGTAGCTGTTTGCCTGGGGTAGAGATCCGAGCTATTAGGAGGGAGCAAAATCGTGCTGCACATGAGCTGGCACAGTTAGCAAAGCGCACGGCACACACGGCTATGTGGCGAGCGCAGAGTCCTAGCTGTATCAAGCAACTGGTTGCTCAAGAATGTAATTGTTCCTCTGAGTAATTAATAAAGCTCCCTCTTAGTTCGAAAAAAAAATAGTCAAAGAGCTTTTGAAAATCTTTTATTTCTTTTCTTTCACCTTGGAGAAATAGTATTTTGCTAATGTCATAGTGTGAGAGATTGAAGAAAGTGAAAGGGGTAACTCTATCGTACTTCAGATGCAATGTAACCAGAAAAACTTGTTAGCCTATCAATCAAAGTCTCGAATGAGCCTGTTTCAACGTGTGCGGATTATCAAACACGGTTTTTAAAAAGATTTTGCATCTGCTCGTCGTGATTTGCAAGAGCCAGCCTAAATACAGGAAATGCCGTCAGGCTTACCAAACGCGCCCTCGGTTCCTCTTCCGTTCCGTGCGCGCCGGTGCGCGCCGAGGTGCCGCCCCTGACGAGCAAATAAAAAACAACGGAAAAAATGCTGTCTCCTCCCGCCTCGATCCGTGCCCTCGCCTTCCGCCGCCTCCCACTTCCCCACCCGCCACTCCTCCCGCCTCGGCCGCCTCCTCGCCTCGGTCCCGCGTGTTCCCTCATGCCCTTCTCCGCCCAGTCCGGGGGCCAAGAGGAGGCAGTAGCGGAGGATGAAGAAGCACTCCCCGCCGCCGCCGCCACCGAGGGCGGGGCCGAGGTAAGCCACGAGGAGTGGCAGCGCTGGGGCACCACCTCGCCGCTCCCGGCCGCGGTGGCCGCCGTCGTCCGCGAGCTGCTTCATATGGAGGCCGCCGCCGGCGAGAAGATGCGCTTCGGCGGCGTCGGCTGCAAGCTAAAGGTGACGCCATTTTTTTAGTTCTTTTTACCCAGTCCCTCAGATTCTGGTGGCTCCTTGTATGCTGCTGTAGTTGTGATTATGGAGCATCACAAGGTGATGACGCTGATGGTTTTGCTGTTTGATTTACCTGGAATTTGCAGGGTGATTTCAAAGACATGGAGGACAAGAAGCACAGGGCAGTCTACGAAACGCTCGCTGACTCCGAAGAGAAGCTGCAGTACTTCTCAGCTCGGCAGATCGGTTGTCGTTTGCTAGGGAGCAGAGGATACCTTTGCCAGAAGGTAATGTACAGTCCCTGAGCATTGTGAGGTGCTATTAGCAATGCAACAGTTTGGGGTTCAATGATTAGTTGAATTGAACTTTTATTTCTGAGATTTACATGTTTATAAGGTGCTTCTATACGATGCAGTAGTTTGAGGTTTATTCGTTGTCTTTCCAAAAGTCTGCATAAGTGAACCGTTTACCTCTGAAAAATTTCAGTGCTGGTTACCGATGGAAGATTGTATGTGTGCCCAGATTCTTCCTTGCAACCTTTGGAGGGGGATGAAATTCTGGCTATATATGCACCCAAAGGTCGGCAAAAGAGAACAGGGTCCTGCAGTATTGTTCTGGATCCTTTTTTTATTGTGTAAGCATCCCTCTTTTTTGCAGGACTTTTTGCGCCAAAATAACACCGGAAAGTTACTCTGGCAAGTGTTTGGCGTCCAAGCTGCACAGCTATGTATCTTTGGTATCCAAGAGCATGAAGATATCATGTGGGATGCATTTCAGCGTTCAGGTCATTGTATAACCGTTTTGATTGATAAAACCTAAGAATGTGTAGAATGGCCATGGTTTAGGCATTATTGTGCAGTACTTTAGATTAGCTTCATTTTTATGCTTGGTTAATTGTCCTTCCAAGAGTTGTAGAAGGTGGGCAAGCATTCTTTGTCAACTAATCTCACCTGGTATGAATCCCATTTAGGACACAGATAATTGCTTAGTTGTACTTGTGGGTTTCATATCTGGCCTACACCAACTTGCTTGGGACTAGATGTTGGATTGCTTAGTTCTATAGGTGATACAACTCATGCTACTAATTTTACTACCGTAATTCAGCTGCAACCATTTCTCTGTTTAGTGGCCTTGCTGTGATACTCGTAGTGTCTTATGCTTATGCAGTTGATCTATCATGACGATAGTCCGATTCAAGGTTTAATTGGCATATTTAGTTGGTTCATGAACGCTAAAGGGTCTTCATAGTAGCAAAATGAAATATTTCTATGCGGCATTCAATAGACCTGGGGAAGGGCATGATGCATGATGTTGATGAATCTGATAGTGTTTATCATACCAGGAATGCAAGAATTAGGCTAGGAAGTTTGAGGGGAATATTATAAGATGGGGAATAAACATTAGTTAAAAAGTATGTACAATTTAGCGAGGATAACAACTAGAGCCTTATTAGTATTGTACTTTGCGGAATCGTTTGGAGTGTAAACTATCAGTATTCTGTAGTGACATTGCCCACTTTGGCTTCATGCAAATTGCTGGTGTAATTATACTTTTCTAGGTCTCATTTGTGCCGTTATGATAAATCCCTTTGTCACTTAGATTTAGCTCAGCACAAATTTAATAGTGACTTGATATTGTAGCAATTTGTCCTCATTGAAAAAGATTAGAAATAATATATGATATATTTTTCAAACCCACTTGTTTAGTGATATACTTCTCTTTAATTCGTATTGCAAATTAGTTGAACTGCTTTCAAGAGGCGCATTGCTATAGAGAAGTAGACTTGTTGATCTGAAACATCTAGTTGAGCACAAAATAAACTGCTCGTTTCAAATTGTGTCTCAGATTAAATAAGTATCTCCTGCTCCTGCTATAAACCCATTCCTTTGAAATCCTGGGCTTCCCTTATTACTTCGAGATCCCATTATTGTATTGTTTGCATTCAAATCCAGTGCGTCATTGTTTTTTCACTTTGGTTTTAGTCTCATATAATCACCTTGAATGGGTTTACTGATGATGGCCCTGTTATAATTGCAATCTTGGATGCAATTATTGGTTAAATTACAAGTTGTCGCGAGAGAAAAAATGCATACTGTATATATTTACGAGCTGGTCACTACAATTAAAAATGTCGAGTCGAGTACATGTAATTATTTGTGGTCTATAGAATATTGTTCTTTTAAATCAGTCACTTAGTAGTCACATTGTTCTGTTGATCTTTATCTTTGGACGCTTCTCCATGAGTTCAATGTCTTTTCCATTTTGGTATGGTGTTTCTACAGGAAAGGGAAAGATTTCATTTCTATATCCAAACAAGAGTTCAGTCCCCAAGTCTGTCAGTGACCTTGAATTTGATGGTTTGTCTTTGACCTCTGACCTTGATGTGATGGTACGTATTATGCTCTTTAAGCAGCCATTCAATGAGTTCTATCACATGTTGGGGCTTTTTGGTGAACACACTATGTTTAAGTGTCAATAATGATTAACTCCTTTGAGTGTTTAGAACTAATCACACAATAAATCAGCATTTTAGTTTGTGGTAATAATTTAACTTTTGCAATGCAGGGTTCACATGATGAACCTTTCAACTTTGTTTTGCTTGATGGTACCTGGAGTAATTCTGCTGCTCTGTACAGAAGGTTAAAGGTACAGTTTCAATACATTTATCATTGGACTTGCACATTCTTTAGTTGTTCTTGAGTCTACCATGATACATAGATCTGCACATATCTTTTCTTCTGGCTTGTGTGGCTGACATATCAACTACAAATGCATGCAGACTCCACCTGTTGAATTCGGTTACATTTAACAGAAGCAATGATTTTAGTTTACTGAACATTTGCCTAAACTCCGAAGTACCTATAGCTCCATGAAATTCAGTTTGAAAGTGTTCTTTCAAATTATTATTCCTGGGTACTTCTATCTCAAGAATTTACCCTATCTAGTTCGAGGTTTCTAGATAAGTTCTGGTCTGCCATAATTCCTATATATTACACTGACCTCGGAACTATACTAAAGTTATGACTCACAACTCACTTTAAGGGATGAGAGCAGTACTCCTGTAGATTGCATAATTCTTAGATGGTTGCATACTAAGCGATATCCATTGGCCCAATCATTAACAAAAAAATATTTCACAAAATCCAAGACTAAATTATGTTTTAAGCATAGTAGTTTAGGAGGTTCAAGGTTTGAACTCTTTAGTTCTATGGCCAATGGAATGATACCATTAGCTGAATGCCCTGTTATCTGATGGTTTGTACAGGAAAGATGTACTGCAGTTTGGGGAGAAGAGGATATACCCTGTATCTCACTGTCTACACTGACTGCTTCAGTGATGCATAAATTACGGTGAGCTAAAGGCTTTATCTATTTGTTCCTACTCCATTGTTTTGGAAGTGCGTACAGTGTACCTATGATCTTGTTTTATAAAACAGACCTCAGCCTGCATGGGATCGTACCTGCACTGCGGCGGCTGCAGCTGGCCTTCTTTTGGAGTTGCACATGCGACCTGACCTCAGTGCATTTGAGTTGGAAAAGCAAGCTGAGGCAGTTGAGTGCTCGTTAGATATCTTGCTAGATGCTCTCACTGTACGACGGGTTCGCCTGGGTAGATCTATAACTCGAAAACAGAGACATAATAGGAACTGCGTATAGTGAAAGAACAACACAACAGATGAAAGCATGAAATGCCTGGAAGCTGATTCTATTTTGTAGAATTGGATAGCTGATCAGATAGTTGAACTGATCTATTATTTTGTTTAGGTCACTACTTCACTTCACTGTTGTAGTTTTTAACAGTGGTGGCGATGTAAAATACATTGAGCATGAAGAGGAGTTTTTTTTTTCTCTCTTTTGGCACTCACGGATGTGAAAATTTAAAACTACAGTTGTTTAGAAACAGACTAAAAGTGCAAGGTTGGCACAGTGAATTAATAGACAGATTGAAGGGGCAAGGACGGCACATACTAGTAAACTGTCTGAAGCTTTGGAGGCAACAACACAAATAGTTAACCTCAATGGTACCCATATATGATTTGCCACGACGAAGTAAAAAAGATATATCGCACAATTTTAACAACTTTAGGAGCATTGCACCCAGAAAATAAAATGCAAACATTCATTCAGGTTAAACTCAGGCAGCAGGGATAACACGGTGGTCATGTTCCAAGAAAACAGAAGGTATACAATCATATGATTAGAACATCTAATTTCTATGGAGCGCTGTCCCTAGCAAAGTTTTTCTTTTCCATGAAAAAAGGCTATACATGTATCACTGCATTGCACCAATCTGAGCATATGCGTCAGCGAGGAAGCTTAACTACACACTAACAGTACATCGAAGGGCTGAATAAGAGGACAAAATCACCAGCGCCGCTTGCTAAGTCGCCATGAATTTGGCTCGCTGTGCCTATCATACAGAGGTTCGATCCTTTCTTGGCGCTTCCGCTTACTGACTTTCATCGGATCCACAGACCTGTAGAACCTCGGTGCCAGTTCTACCAGCCATCTGGGTTCAACAGCTGTGACCTCCCTCATGTACTCTTTCGTTGTCATGACAATTTCATGGTAAATCACCCACTCTGGCTGCTGATGAAAGAGAGCACTACTTGGGTGGATATACACCTGCTGATTATCAGCAAGGGTCCTGTATCCTCCCTTGGGATCCTTCCTTGCAGTGTGGAAGAAGAATCCAGCAGTTAGGGCTTTCCCTATCTTGGTGGAATCATTTCCGGAAGAGACAACATCAAGCTTGTACTTGTCCATGATTTCAAGAAGCTGTTTCCGCACATCCTGTGCTCTCCTTAGACATGTTACCTGAATGAAATTCTCAAAACACCATGGTCCTGAAAACCCCTTTGCCTTCCATGCCTCATACACCGTAAGTAGAGTTATATGATCACCTTCTGGCTGGAAAAAGTTTGATCGTTTACGATCTGCTTGAGCTTGCTTCTCTCTTGGCCGATAGAATATGTTCCCAGTTTGAATCATTGCAATGATTGTCAATATTTCATCACTGCATCCAAGGTCCACACTAGCAAGGAGCATCTTTGAAAGTGGTGGTTCTTGTGGAAATTCAGCCATCTTCCTCCCAATCTTGGTAAGAAGGCCCTCTTCGTCTAAGGCGCCAAGGCTGTATAGTTGTTTCATAGCCGAGAGGAGGGCTTGAGACGCTGGTGGGTCCATGAAGTCAAATGATAAAAGATCATTTATTCCCATTGCCTTCATGTTAAGAACCATCCAACCCAAGTTAACCCTCTGGATTTCTGGAGTAGTTGTTGGGGGCATTTCATTGCGATAGGCACTCTCAGTGTACAGACGGTAACACTTGCCCGGGCCTGTACGTCCAGCACGCCCGGCTCTTTGCTTAGCTGATGCCTGAGAGATTGGAGTGATAACCAGCGAATCCAATCCTAGCTTAGGGTTGTACACATTAAGTTTCGCAAAGCCTGGATCAACAACATAATAAATCCCATCTATTGTAATGGATGCTTCCGCTATGTTGGTGGCCACAACCACCTTCCTCTTCCCAGCAGGAGCGGGTTCGAAAATCTTTGACTGCATTTCAGTTGGAAGAGCGCTGTACACAGGACAGATCATCAACTCCGGTATGTCATCACCGAATGCTTTCATCCGCTCATGAAGACACTCGCAAGCATGCTCAATCTCTTCCTGGCCAGTCAGGAACAATAGGATATCACCTTCAGGTTCTGTCAGATGAATCTGCAATACAGTGATCAGTGCAGCATCCATGTAGTCACTCTCTGGCTGCTTTGTATGCAATATCTCAACCGGAAACGTTCTTCCAGGAATTGTAAAAATATTGCAATCGAAAAAGTAACCAGAGAACTTCTCAGCATCGAGAGTGGCAGAAGTGACTATTAACCTCAGATCAGTTCTCCGTCTAATCAGGTGCTTGAGCAAGCCAAAGAGAATATCTGTGTAGATGGTCCTCTCATGTGCCTCATCAAGCATGACTACCGAATAGGAAGAGAGGTCCTTGTCTACCAAAATCTCTCGCAGGAGCATTCCGTCTGTCATATACTTGATGACAGTTTCAGGTCCAGTATGGTCATCAAAGCGTATAGAATAACCAACTTCCTCTCCCAATCGACAGCCAAACTCCTCTGCTACTCTCTTTGCTACCGACTCTGCAGCAACCCTGCGAGGCTGAGTACACGCAATTTTCCCCCTTGTAGTATACCCTTCTTCAGCAAGGTACTGTGTAACTTGGGTTGTTTTCCCTGAGCCTGTCTCACCAATAACCACCAAAACTTGGTTTTCATGAACAGCTTTGATCAGCTCATTCTTGAGCCTGAATATAGGAAGACTTTGTCTCTGCTGTTGAATTGAAAGACTCGACCTATGACCATATTTACCAGCTTTCCCATGCATCATCTTCCATTCTGGCACACTCTGAGCTGATAATCCAGTGCCCCTCAGCTCCTGCATCAGATACCTTCCATCTGACATGGGGTCTTCCCATGACCGATTAAGATCCGTAGGGACTGCATCCAGCATCTGTCTTTGCTCCTGGCTACGAATATCACGCCGCTCTTTAACAAGTGCAGTCTGCAGAACAGCTGCTCGGCTCATCGATCCCTCCGGGTTCTTGCAAACCCTCACCGGAGACATGTCAATTGAGAACTGCCCCTGCCCACTCAAGAATGCTGGCTCATCCTCGTTGAGCTCAATCTCAAGCTCCTGCTCCACATCTTCCTCCTGGTAAGGCATCCCATCATCATCCTCATCAAGTAACTTTGGGTAGTCCTTGGCATCCAACGCCCCGGATGCAATCAATTGCTTGATCTCCCACCTCTCCGGCGAGCTCATCCGCCTGACTGGCCGCCGCGGGGCAGGGCCAGCCCCCTCGTCATCAGGAACGAAGACCCCGGTTGTTCGTGAGCTTTTCCCGGGAGCTCTAGGCCGACTAGGCGCGCCGTCGACCTCCCCTGAGCGCCGACCCGTCGGCAGGAGATCCCTTCCCGTATCCTGATCGACGTCTCGCATCGACAGCTCCAGCTTGGTGCCCCGCACCGAGAGGACCTTGACGAACACCTCCTGGCCGTGGGTGACGGCAACACGGCGGCCGGGCATCTGGGACACGTGGACGACCCCCTCGCGGCCGCGCGCGCCGTCGAGAAGGACGAAGCACCCGGCGTCTGATACCCAGGTGACCGTCCCGCGGCGCACCTGGTTCGGCACCGGCTCCGCGTCCGTCTCCTCCTCGCCATCGCGTCCCACTGCACTTGCGCCACGGGAGGAGGCGGGGTTCCTGGGGACGGCCGCGCCGGGCGAGGGCGCGGGGGCGTGGTCGGGGATGGCTCGGATGACGGCGTGGAGGGAGCGGGCAAGGTAGTCCGGCAGGTCGGCGCCGTGGGCCCTGAGGCTGGCGCTGAAGTCGGCGGCGGAGGACGCGGCGCGGCCGAGGTCGACGACGAACTCGGCGAGGACGCGGTCGGCGACGCCGAGGTGGGCCTCCAGGTCGGAGCAGACCTTGGAGACGAGCGAGAGCTGCGTGAGCCGCCGCATCCCCTCGTCCGCCGCCATGGCGGGGTGAGCGAGCGAGGGGCGGTCGAGACGGGTGGGCCCTACTCGCGTCGTGTCAATTTGGGGAAGAGAAACGGTGCGGTGGAAGGCGGTGCAGGCCGCAGACGTCGGAGGCGGCCACACAAATAGCACACGCGCGGTCGTCCGACTCGACGGAATCCGCGGCCGCGTCTGCTTCTCGAGTCAGTTCTCTGGAGAATCCAGCCTCCTAGGAAAGCGCCCGGCAGCCGGGCTCCGAGACATTTCTGATTCAAAAAAATATCTCCGGCCACCTTGCTAGACCGAGCTAATCGCGTTGGCCGATCGGAGATGATGTTCCCGACTTTAATGGCAACTGAGGAAACTTCCAATCCGAATGGAATCTCCTGGGAATACTAAAGAAATCTCTTGGAAACTCCAGGGAGTGACGGTAACCATTTTTTTTTAAAATGACCTAAAAACCTATTTTCAAATAATTTATCCTAGCAACAAAAAGATAAAAATATAGGATCAGTTTAAAAACAAGACCTGTCGGGGTAAGACTGTCCTAACGGCATTGCATTAATAAAAGAATATCTTCTCACGTAGTGTCGGTGTTTAGATCACCGGCTAGTAGAATTTGTTCACGGAAACACGTGTTTCAGACTCGACAATGGCTAAGCAAGAGGACACGAGAGGTTATACTGGTTTGGAGAGGTCCCCTATGTCTAGCTTTCAGGTCTGCTCGTGTTACTTGCTCCGGTTGGAGAGTACAATGGTGGTGAGAGAGGAGAGGGCTCCAAGTCTCGGGTGCGAGTGATGCGTGTGCGGTCGCTGTTGTCGTCAGTTGTTGTTTCTCTGTGGCCCGTCGCTGTTTTTCGTCCCCCCTGAAAGAGGCGCGGGTCTCCCCTTTTATACTCCAAGGGGACCCACGTTACAGAGAAAAAAATAGAGAGAGATTTCTACACGTGATGAGTCGGTGGAGACGTGTCGAAGAAGGCAGAGTCCTTAGTCGGTGGCGTAGTCTTCGGTCATTGTGGTCCCCATCGTCCTGGTCTAGCGTCCGAGCGTGCCCCCGTTCTGCGTCGTCGAGTCGAGTCCCCCTGTGTTACTGTAGTCGGCGTGTTCCGCTATATACGGGGAGGTGCAGCATGTGCATTATCACGTTATTCAAGTAAGGTTCAATCTAGCTGTCCATCAAATCGTCCTGTATCATCACCATTAGGTATGTCATCGGGCGATGACAGCATAGTGAGCCTCGCCATGCCTGTCATCGTCAGCGGGCGCTGGTGATGACGAGGGGGGCAGGTATCCGGAGAGATTTGACTCTCTGATACTGTACACGCGTAATGGGCATGACATTTAAGGCCGGGTGGTTGGCGGTTATTGACCGTTGTCTCGCTCGACCCCCTCAGTCGGGGGTCGTCGTGTCAGGTTGCGTCTGTCCGGGCCTATTTGGAGTTGGAATCCGTACCGTCCTGACAAGGCAATCGAGTTTCTCCACTCCGCCACTTCTGGTTTGATCAGGGATTATGGGGGACACGCATTGTCGTCATGGACCTAGAAGGTGCTACTAAAACACCTTACAACTATGGTAAATATAGGGTCAGTTTAATCTATAGGTAATATATACTCCCTTCGTTCTTAAATTGTTGTCGTCATTGATTTTTTTAGTTAATTTTAACCATTCGTCTTATTCAAAAAAATTTAAGTAATATCATATATATTGTCATAGTTTGTTTTACTAGCAAATGAAATTGAAGCATAACTTAAAATTTTACACATTTAAAATAATATTTTAAATAAGACGAATGATCAAAGTTAATTAAAAAAGTCAATAGCGATAACAATTTAAGAATGACAGGAGTACTCTTTTTTCTCTAATGGTAGGTAATATATACTCTCTATGTCCCATATTACTTGTCATTTTACACTTAGACCGTCCGCATCGGTGTACGGTAAAAAATCCTCGAGTATATATTTACCATAAAATCCACTGCACCGAAGTATTGGATCGTTCCTGTAAACGAGCGGACCGTAAATCCCTCCTCCAAATCTAGCATCTCAAAAAAAAATGCTATCGTCGTCCCGCAGCCTCCAGCCTCCAACCAACGCCTTCCCTCGTGTCCGTCTGAGGAACACCCGCAAGCTGGCTCCTCGCGCTCGTCTATGGCTCTCCGTCTCGCACTTGTCGGTGGCTTCACGGTGGTGGTGGCCAAACCTACCCTGCGTCACGCCGTTGTCAAGGGCCGCCGTCGAGAGAAGGTTCCGCCAGATCCGCCGCCGTGGAGGGAAGAGTGGATCCGCGACCGGGAGGGGCCGACACTGCCGGACCCGAGCTAGTTGGCCACCTCCTCACCGTCATTTCGATCCGCGCGGAGAAGACAATGGGGCCGACGGTGCCAACCCGAAGCACCACGCCCAGCCCCGTCGTGGCGCTCGTCCAGCCCCTCCCATGAGCTCCACCTCCGCCACTTGATTGAAGACAATCACTTTAGCAGAGATTCTTGTGTAGTGGTTTATGAGACACTAGTGTACTGCACCCTAATACAAACCACTTGCGCAAGCCAATCTAACTTTGCTTTTGCAAAAGCACTTCAGTCGTGGAAATTCCACAACAAGTAGACAAGCACAGACCTCCATTCCATACAATATTTTTTTTAATTACAATTCATTAATTAAATATTACTACTAACAATTATTATGTACTAAAAAATTATTACTAATTATTTTCAGTTACGTGATTTAAAAATTACCATTTAATATGACTGTGTTATGAAAAAATGTGTTCATTATAGTAAGATGGTAGTTGGAGATGATTGATATAATAATATGTGGTAGTTGAGATAGAGGATAAGATATAGAGCATGATGGTTGATGAATGCGGGAAAAATTAGTATAAAAAAAAATATTACTAACTAGGATAAAATATTTCTTTTAGAGGATGAATTTAGAGGAGCACGAGATTCAGTTTTACTAATTTATATATCATACTTGTATCTCAATGCACCTTTTTCTTTTTCCAACACATATCTATCTCTATCTCTCACTTTCTCGTTTTCTGTATACCTACATACCTATATTTTTTACTTATTTTTAATCTTCATATCCAATTCCAAAATGTCAAATAACATGGGACGGAGGTAGTAGCAGGGAATGATCGGCAATCAAAATGGATAGTGATGTTGGCGTACTGTGCTAATCACATTTTACATGTGTACCAGGGGAAATGAATGGGACAAAATCTGAAATGTCCGGAAATGGTACAGTATCCTGCTCTGATCAATGAACTTCTCAAGAAACTTATCTATTAGCAGAAACTTATCGGATATAAGGTTCACGAACCATGTTGGGAATCAACAACACGCATCACCTGCGTGAAGCACCATGTTGGGAATCAACAACACGCATCACCTGTGTCAAGCAGTGGGTCAAGAGAGTCCCATTCAGAACCACACACGCTTGCTGCGGCAAACATGGAGAAACTGTTTGCCGCCACAATGTGGCTCCTGGAAGCATCATTTGGTAGAATACCGCCTTGATATCCAGATTTCTTGTTTGAAATTTCATCCTCAGTGTTACCACACCGAGAATTTGATGTAGTGATGCTGATCGGAGCTGGATAAACCCAATGTGCCAAAAGCGGCAGGATTGCGGCATGACCCATTCGGCATTTTGACACCAGTCCTGCTGTATCCTGGAACTGGAGTTATTTGCACTCCCTCGGTGGGAAGACAACAAACATCCGTTTCTGAATGCTCTCCTTTGATATCGTGTGACTACTGAGCATCCTTTCGCACTATCGACAACTCAGTTGGTGTCGGATGTTTCTCTACAGCAATGCGTTTTGCCAAAAAATCCATTGGGTCTTCGGTGATAGACCCTGGCCGGTATTTACAGTGATCTCCTAAATCGTCGATAGCTCGACGTTTGCGGATGAAACATGGAGGTTGTGACATTCCTAGAACTGACTGTTCTGTCCCAAGGTCACTGTGAGCCCCTCGGTGTAGAGGGAGCTGTCGAGGGTGTACAAGAATATCCAAAGTTAGCAAAGCATGTGAACAAAAACTCCCCAGCTCAGTACCTGTCTCTAGCTTTCCTGTTAAGGGAAAAGACAGATAAGTGCAACATAAGTTTTTTTTTTTTGGAAGACGACTAAATTCAACATCAGAAAAGTACATTTCGGTGTCCACAATATACTCTAATTAGGATAACAATTTTCAATGAGAATGTCTTCTAATAGAATCATGTAGTCTGTTGAATCATGCTTTTACCGAGTAACGCAACGTCTAGTTTAATAGGTAACTTCAGAAACAGTACAGTTTGCAGAATAGGCTTGGAATACGTAATATCCGTTTGAAGATATTACCTCTGTTGAAGAGTTCGAGTCCTTGTTCTAGATAAGGAGGACGCTCTTGAGGATTGGAAAGGAAAGATGCTAAAAGCGCCTTAAATGAGGCTAACTGGAAATCTGAAATACTTGGATCTTCAGTCCAGGGTGGTTTTTGTTCATACGTCCCTGCTTTGTAATAAGCATTTCTAGCAACATCAATAAGAACCTGGTCCATTTCTGTTCTCCAGGAGTATGTCCTAAATGAACCCCCCTGCTCAAGCTAACAGAAGTAAGTACCCGATTCAAGAGATGCTAGTATAGTGCTTAAAATTAAGGGTGACTCAGAAATTTTATTTTGGAAAAAAATGAATCCTATTGGAGGATATTACTAAATTGCCCTCTGGAAGGAAAGGCATACAAAGTATTCAAAACATGGGAAAGAAAACATGTAATGCACTCCATGTCACACAGATCAATACCCAAGTTTTCCCGCTGAATTAACTATTTCCAGGCTTTGAAAATACTATATAGGCTGTGTCATGCAGTGTAACTATACAGAATAATGAAATATGCAGTACCTTTCTTTTTGGAATTCAACTGACCTGAAAGATAAGTGGATTCTGGAAACAAACCAAGAGAAATTACAAAGTTCACAAGTCATGTTACAAAGACATTTTTTACTATTTAACGTTTTGTGTTATTGACAAAACAATAACAGAAACGGCTGTACAAATATTTACCCCAGGCTCACAAATGCAACAGTCAAAAGAACAATACGTGGTTGCATAATTTGATTCCCAACCAAAAAGAATGTTCTGCTTTAGTCATACCATAGTGAGAAGTACTACCAATGTCTCCAATGCACCAATTTTCACACATAAAGGAGCCTTCATATGTCTACTACTGGTAGATTCACAATTTAGAACGGTTGACCTTTGCAGTTGCTGTCTCTGCTCCATGTTGGAGGGACCTTCCAATGATGAGCAAATTGTTGCTTGTACTGAATCAGTACACGTCGAGAATAAGCTCCTTCCAGAATTATCATCCAGATCAACAAAAATATTGCTAATCACCACTTCAAGCAACTGCATAACCATACCTGGACAATATGTGAGAAGACTCGCAACAGATTTAACAATAAATGTTTATAATGAACTACAGGTATCAAGTCAACTGATCTATGCTTCAACTTCAAGGAAATGCACTATCCAAGTACACAAGGAGTAAAACCCAATGAGCTTCAAATCTGTTTGTCAGACAGTCCGTCAGTAGTTTAGCCTCCAATGTGTCCATGCTACATCATCAAAGTAGACAAACCATACATATACTTTGCTACCATGCGTCCATGCTCACACTTAATCTAGTAAAGATCAAGAGCCACCTACCAACTCCCATGGAACTCAGCAATAATCTCACAGCAGTGTAGAGTTTGCTTCTTATTGAAGGGAGTTTTGCTCTTTTGAAGTACTCAGCTATGAGTGTTACAACAATACCAGCATGTGGTATCAGTGAGCTGCAATAGAATATACAATGACATTAGAGTGCTCTTGCATTATCAGGTTAAATTAAAATGAAACTTAGTGGCTGCCTTATAAAATTATTATCGCACTAATATACAATGACAACAATTTCAAAATAGATAGAACGTGTAAGGTAGTAATATCTAGCATGTACAGGAAAAAGAACCATGTCATATTGGGCATCAGGACAACACTTTTGTCTGAAAAGAAAGTGAACATCTTTTAGGTCACTAAATCTCAGAAGTTAAAAATTTGTTTCGTGCTGATATATCTACAGGATTTATGCTCAAGATTGTTATATTCAATTGACGACTATGCATGCATTTCTCAACCACCGGTGTTTTTGACTTACTACAAAGACAGTAAAAAATGATGAATGTTACCTGCGCATTCCTTTAATAGTGGAAGCAAGCAAGTCCAAAAATATTGAATGCAATGTTGGAATCTCAAAGCAAATAAGCTCCTGATACAAGGGGGCATTTGACTGGAACAGTGATTTAAGCGAAGATCCATCAATCAACAGCACCTTTTGTATTGAAGTTACCAATGCATGCACTGGAATATTGGTCACCTTAGATGCAAATAAAAACAAAAAAGGCATGTCTTAGGGAGCCTTAAATAGTCATAGAAAACAGAACAATGCTGTTTGAACAAACCTGAATTGGATAAGAACTAGTCAGCATCTCAGAGCAGCAATGGATAAGAGCTGAAATGGTAGGGACTACATACACACGAGAGACTGTTGTTGAAATGCGTTGATCTATGTAAATTGTCTGGCCTCCTAGTGGTGCTACTAATTCAAATTCAGGTGGATCTAGCTGCATCAATAGCTTTTGATCAGTATGCCCTGTAATGTGATACTGATGCATGGTTATACTTTGCACAATGATGCAATAAAAATACTAGACAAACGACGAAATCTCTAGGATCCTACCTTCTTCAAGTCCAAGAAAAGTGTCATTCAACATATTGTTTACCACAGTCAATATCTTCTGAATCATCAGTGACATACTATTCTCAGAAATTCTCAGGCAAGGTAACAATGCTAGAGTACTGGCAAGTTTCTTGAAGACAGAAAATGTAAGAGGCCAGTCATATAGCGAACTCTCATGACAAAGAATGTAAAATAAAATTCAATTGCATCGATAAAAAATAGATATGTAATATTTCACACCTTTGACTGTTGTAAATTGTATTGACCACTCATAATTTTTGCTGTAATGACAGATTCGACCTGAAATAACAAATATAGGCATGCAAATCACCATAGTTTACAAGTCCCCTGACCAACAATTGCATGATAGGGCACATGCTTGTGGAAGTTAGAATGGAACAGCTCAAAGTTCAAAATGAGGGTTAACATACTTAGTACAAAACTGTCAAACATGAAAGTCTATACTCTTGTCTACTTTGTTAACTACTATTTCAAATTGTGGGCACCAGTTGGATCATAGGTTAGACATTAGGATAGAATTGAGACTATTCTGCAGTGGATGGAAATTTTGATGGTATAACACTCATTTCTTACCAGAAAAGCCCATGTATGTACAAGGATTGATTTTACTTCCGCACTTAGCTGCTCACATTGGCACCAAAATTTGTCGGTACATGGTCACATCCTCCAGGTCTTTTCCTGCACCATGATATGGCTCCTGATCCGAGACTGAAGAAGTGTCCAGTAGTTGACCTCCTTGTGTCACAATCTCCAGCATAGTCGGCATCACAATATCCAAGCACCTGGCATTCTTTTGTCTTTTTATACAAGATGCCAAAGTTAATGGTGCCTTTAACATACCTGAGGATACCCCTGACTGTATCAAGGTGAGGCTTCTTTGGCTTGCTCATATACCGACTAACCACACCAACTGAATAAGATATATCTGGTCGAGTCAGTGTGAGATAAATAAGACTCCTGACCATTTGTCGGTACATGGTCACATCCTCCAGGTCTTTTCCTTCGTCTTCCCTTAGCCTCACATTGGCATCCATAGGAGTAGAGATAGGTTTGCAGTCAAGCATGCCATACCTCTGAAGAAGGTCCTTGGCATATTTTTGTTGGCCCAGAAATAGACCTTCATTCATATGCTCCACCTCAAGTCCAAGGAAGTGTCTCAGCTCTCCTAACTCCTTCATCTGAAAACGAACTGAGAGGTTTTCTCTTGTCCTTTGTATTTCCTCTAAGTAGTCTCCAGTGACGATCAAGTCATCAACATAGACAAGGACTATTGCTAATCTTCCTTCCTTGGTCTTCACAAATAAGCTAGAATCTGATGGAGCAACTTTAAATCCACTTTGTATGAGGAACTCACCGATTTTCCCATACCATGCTCTTGGAGCTTGCTTCAAGCCATAAAGAGCCTTCTTCAATTTGTAGACATACTCAGGGTGGATCTTGCTCTCAAACCCTGTTGGTTGTTCCATATAGATATCCTTGTCAAGTTTGCCATGTAGGAAGGCATTCTTGACATCCATCTGCCACAACTTCCAAGACTTTCAAGCCGCCAATGCAAGCAATACTCGAATAGTTGTGATTTTGGCCACAGGGCTAAATGTTTCTTCATAATCAAGTCCATATTGTTGAGAGAACCCCTGAGCAACAAGACGAGCCTTATACCTTTCAATTGAGTCGTCTGGACGAGTCTTCACTTTATAAACCCATTTACAAGATATGGTTTCACATCTTTTGGCCTTGGCACTAAATCCCATGTTTGATTTTCATTTAGTGCCTTAATCTCGTCCTCTATTGCCTTAAGCCACTTGGAGCCTTGTGCTGCTTCTTCATAAGAGGATGGCTCAATAGGTATAGAGTCATCAATAAGGGCCGCATTAGCATACCTTGGTTTATTTTTTCTCCGCCTATATGTCCGCAATCCTTGTGTAGGCTCCTCGAGCTCCAGTTGGTGGGGAGGCTCCTCCATGGTTGTTTGGTGTACTCCGGTCTTCTAGGGATTCTTGGCCTTGCTTGGTGACTCTTCTATGACTTTTCTTGGTGTTGGTTCCTTTTCCTTTTCTTCATCTTCTTTGGTTTCTTCTAGAACCTCCTTCAGGGTAGGAGATTCTGGTATCTCGATCTTTTCTGGAACCCACCATGTAGAGGCTTCATCAAATACCACGTTCCTTGATGTGTGGCACTTCCCTGTGGTTGGATCGCAGCACCTCCAACCCTTTCGTGCATCATCATAGCCAACAAAGATGCATCGGATTGCCTTCTTTTTAAACTTGCTTCTGAGGTGATCAGGCACAAATACATAGCTTACACAACCAAATATCTTCAAATGGCTGACCGTTGGCTTTATTTTCCAAAGCATCTCATGAAGAGACTTGAATCCCAATTTATCTTGAGGTAGCCTATTAATTACATAGGCTAATGTCTTCATACACTCTGCCCAAAACCTTCCAAGAACATTCTTGGCATGGAGCATACTTCGACACGTTTCTGCAAGGTGATGATTCTTACGCTCCGCTACTCCATTTTGTTGTGGAGTATTGGGACAAGTCAATTACCTTCTTATCTTTTGCTCCTTAAGATAGATGGTGAACTCATTAGATAAATACTCCCTTCCATTATCAGTGCGCAAGCACTGAATTTTCTTATCAAGTTCACCTTCTACATTCTTCTTGAATTCTCGAAATTTTATGAAAGTCTCAGACTTTTCTTTCATGAAGTATAAACCCAAACGTACCTTGAGAAGTCATCAATAAAAGTCACTGTGTACCTCATTCCTATTCCAAGAGATTTTTGCTTGACTGGGCCAAAGACATCCGAGTGTATGAGCTCCAATGGTGTCTTGGACCGATACTCTCACTCTTTGTATGGTAACTGGTGAGTCTTTTCATATTGACAACCTTCACAGACCATGTCTGTCCGGATGTCCACTTGAGGAAGTCCCTTCAAAACTTGCTTCCTCATCATCTCCTTCAACTTGTTGTAATTCACATGCCTAAGACGTGCATGCCAGAGATCACCAGTCTCGTTCTTTTGAGCCTTGTCCACATAAGCCTCCTGAGCAGAGAGTACATATACTGATTGTAGCATCTTTCCTTCTATGATAGGTGTGCCGATCACTTTCACTTGTCCAAAAATGGCTACTTTATTTGGCCCGAAGAGAACATACTTTCCCTCTGCTATCAGTTGTGGTACTGACAACAGATTCTTCTTCAATTCTGGAACATGATAAACCTTTTTGAGTTGGAGTTGTTGAGGACCGTACCTTAAGATAGTAGCTTTCCCAACATGAGAGATAGGCAACTTTGTGTTGTCCGCTGTTAAAACCACTCTTCTTCCCTTGTAGTCGGTCATATCCTCCAACTTCTTGTAATCATTGGTCATGTGGTTGGAGCACCCTGAATCAACAATCCAATCCTCCTTATAATTTAGTGTTGGAGTGGTAGTTGCTGCAAAAGCAGGAGCCTCCTTGTCCTCCTCCAACTCTTCTTCGTCAACTTCTAGAGAAAATCCAGCTTCAGCATCCCATTCTTCTTCACTAACGGGTGTCTCCTCCTCCTTTTTCTTCATTGTGGTTGTGGCCATGTTTCCTTCAAAGCGCTTCTTTGGCAGCCAACAATTTCGAGCAAAGTGACTTTTCTTACCACATTTGAAGCACCCGTCATTATACTTCCTCATATTTTGCTGGTCTTCTCTTTTCCCTTGTGCTCCCTTGAAGTGTTGCGTCTTTCTTTTGGATGAGGCTTGCCATCTTCAGTCCACCTTGGTTTGGGCCTTCCTTGTCCCCGTGGTGGTCCCTTCTTTTTATTATAAGTGAAGAGCGCCTCTTCTTCTTCCTTCAAAGTGATTCTACCCATTTGCTTTGCTAACTCCTCCTGATTAGTCAACAAATTTTCTAGCTCTACTAATGAAGGTTGAGTAGGCCATCCCCTTACTGCGGCAATAAAACCATTGTACTCTAGTCTAAGTCATGGATGATGATTCTTTTCATACGAGCATCACTCACCTTCTCCTCCGGCTCAAGTTGAGATATTTTTCGGAAAATAGATTTAATTTTTGTAAAATATTGACTTATAGTCATATTTCCTTGAGAGATACCTGCTAGCTCATTTTCCAATAGCTAGAGGCGCGCTTCATTCTTTTTGGAGAATAATTTCCCCAATATCTCCCAGGTCGTCTTCGGAGTCTCCACATCTCGAATGTGCTCCAATAGGTCCTCCTCAATTGTTGTCTTCAACACGAACATAGCCTTACCGGTCTTAATGCGCCACTTCCGTAGCGCACTCTCTTTCTTAGGAGGGACTGCCTTGGCTCCTTCAATGACCTCCCATAAGTCCTGACCTTGCAAGTAGGACTCCATGCAAGTCTTCCAATAGCCATAGTTGTGGCTATTGATCTTCTTGATTCCACTACTCGCGCTAGCAAGATCCACCATGATGATTGATGTCCAACGTCAATAAGCTTCTCTAGTCCTAGACCAATAAGCTTCACAGTCCCAGACTGTGCACTGGCAGAATCTCCCTTTAGCGCCTTGTTATAGCACCAAACACGGCAAGCAACTTGTGCTCCTCAAAGCAGCCTCCTTGCGACGGTCCTAGACCGCCTGCTCTGATACCACTTGTTAAAAGTTGATGACCCAAATACCCACTATGAGGACCTATACCTATGCTAACCCAACTCTCAGATTGGTTAGTCTCTTTAGGTTCTAGATACTTAGTGTCGGGTCCTTGACGAGTAAGTCGTCTTCTTAGCTTCCAGGTGGCAGTGCCAACCTACAGATAAAGCTTGCTTCCGGATGGCAGAGCCAATCTTCAGATAAAGTACAGACCCTTGTGATCCTGGGTGGCAGAGCCAACCTTCAAACAGATCACAACTTAACTAATGCACTAAGTACTAAAAACTATAAGGCTGAACCAGAAGACTTTAACTTACAAGAAAACACTCTTTTATTAACCACACAACTATTACACGAGGGAGTACACAACTCTTTTTAGGTGGCTGTCCTACTACTTTCGCTTCTCTTACTCTCCTCTTCCTAGCACTCCATACTACTCACCATGCTCATAGATGGATGGCATGGCAAGGCAAGGGGGGTGGCTCCTCTATTTATAGACCTAGGTGAGCCATGGCACTATGACAAGTGTCCATGTTCTAGAACATTATAAGAAAATATCTAGATTCTACACTATTCTAAACTTGCCATGATATTAGCTCTAGAACACTCCTAATAGAAATATCTAGATTCATGAATAAGAGAGAAGATTCCGGAAGTTTGCATTGCTATCTTTCAACATATATATATTACAAAATAACTCAAAACTGTACAAGGCCCAGATGGGCCAAAAGCTACAGAAATATGCAGGAGAATTCTCTCCTTATCGGGAATATGCAGTTGCTACTTGTCATGTATTGCTGTAAATGTGACGAATGTTTTTGGTAAGTTGGTGTTAATTCCAACATAACAGTACTGAAAATACTAATTGGATAATTTAGAAGAATGTGAAGCTTTTGATTATGACAATCTTTCCTAAGCTTGGTAATGAAGGCTTGAAAGTGGTTTTGTTAAGTAGCCATTATCTGCTGAAGGAGACAAAAGTATTCAAACTGGTTATGAGTTCTCTTATTTTCCCTTGGAGAAAGCAACTGAAAATAATGGGGCACCAGATATTCATGATAAGCAGAAGAAGTTTAGATGTAAAAAACAGAAGATAACTCATACTTTATTGAAGTGCCGATATACAGATGAAGGGAAGAGTTTCATAAGCAAGCCCAGCAAATCAGCTGCTTTCTCCTGCAATGGTAAATACCACTATGTATTCTTATGTGATAGATTTGTAACAACAGCGACAAAGCCTTTAATCCCAAGCAAGTTGAGGTAGGCTAGAGATGAAACCTCAAAGAACCAAAGCACAAGGACAAACAAACAAAAATGGAAAATGGAAAAGAAGAAAGGGCCAAATAAGAAACTGACCCTGTTTTCAAGTCCAATTGCACGTTTGGCCCTCTTTTTTAGGGTTTGCACGTTTGACCCTGTGTTTTTGAAAATGGTTGCATGATTGACCCTGTTTTTTGCATGGTTGACCCTAGTTTTTGCACCAAGTAGGGTCAATCATGCAATGATTTTCAAAAACTTAGGGTCAAACGTACAAATCTTAAAAAAAGAGGATCAAACATACAACTGGACTTTAAAATGAGGTCAGGGACATAATTGTCCCAAGAAAAAAAGAGAGGCGGGAAAAACAATAGGAAACCAAACAAATGTGATAAATTTGTATTAGGAAAATAATTTATAAAGATCAAAGGAGTACATACTGTGACAGGACCATTCTCATCCAGTAGCCGTAGCAATGGTTTGATGACTTTCCTAGCTAAAGAAGTTGCCTCATTCTTTAACTTAGAGAAAGTAGACAATCTGATCATAATAAAGATAAATTATATTACCTTTATTTATGTTACATAGTAAAAATATAATAGATGCTATGAAAAATTGCAAATAAATTAACTGTTCTGTAGCATATTGTTAGGAGAGATATGTTGTGTCTCATCCTTTTCTTTCTGAGTTTAAGTTTGAGTATTTCTCCCTTTTCAGTCAAAATGGTAGACATATTGTTCAATTGGTCTCTTCCAACCAGAATTTTATTGGCTTACTTCAAGTATTTTGGACGTCCTGTTTCTACACCTTACTTTAACAACATCTGTCTCCCATGAATCATGCCCATAACACCTATTCTCTTTATTGTTGAAATGTATAAAATAGTTTTGAGTGGCATACCTGACAAATAAATCAAACATGGAAATACATGTGGACATGTTCACCATTTTTATGCAAGATGGTGCCTGCCCAAATTGAAACGATAATCTATCAGCTCAAATGCCAAAACAGAGAAAATGATGCACACATTAATATGTCTCTATTATTTTGAAGGAAATAACCACACCTAGTAGGTATAAAAGGAAAACTTGCATACAACACAACTTAGGTACAGGTTTTTCCCACAAACACAAGATTTTGGCCAAACTTTCATAACACCACATTAATATGTCTCTATTAATTTGAAGGAAATAACCACACCTAGTAGGTATAAAAGGAAGAGTTGCATACAACACAACTTAGGTACAGGTTTTTCCCACAAACACAAGATTTTGGCCAAACTTTCATAACACCACGTGTAGTTTTTTATTGTCACATTGCATTACCATTTACCACAACTTGTTGATACCACTGTCAAATAGGCCCATATATACATGACATATTGTCCACCCGATCTTGCAATAAGGAAAGCTTCTAGTTAGCAGGGCAATGGGCTCAAACGAATTATATTATGTGCAACTAGGGATCCTATGGACCCACAATAGCATGACTAATGACGAGCATGTACAAAGTGAAAAGAGGTGCCAAAAGGATATGGAAACTTTGAAGGATCCCTAACAAGTGTTGAGGTATTTATCAGAATGACGTGTTCAATATACAACTTTTAAAACCTGAAACTTATATATGAACAAACTCCAAGACAATCTGTAACTTGAACTGCAATATACCATGCATGTTCTTACCTTCATGTTACCCAGAACCTTCTGAAACCAGTCGGAGTAAGATTTCACAAAGCGCCCATCAGAACACTCTTGGAATGTCAAACCAAGAAAAGAAGTACCGACCCAGCAGCTGTGTTCCTATTGAATGATGAAATTAGAGGAGTGTGATATATTAGTAAACACAATGCTCATACTATTACATTAAATTATCAAGTAGCAACAGAGTTATCAGACTTCGGAACACCATGCCTGACATAGAACCGCAATCCGATGAGAAAGTCAAGCTACCGAGATTTGATGAAGAGATATGGTGTTCTCATGAGTAGCATTTCGTTAATGGAATCGTAGCTGAATCATGTCTGGGAAGGTTGCTCTGAACTTCTAATTCTGTCAACTTGACTATATAGATGTCGAACAGTCGAAGGTAGCAAAAATTTTCCATATGCAAATCCGCCAGTTTGAAGAAGGAACAATTTCTCCTGAGCAAGGATCACATGAGCACAAACAAAGGAAGAGCTAGATCATCTGATGATTCTTACGATGCAGAGAGAAAGTGTCTTTACCTCACTGTTAAGGTGCCTGAGTAGCACCTCCCAGGTCCCAGGTTCGACTCCCAGTGGGAGCGAATTTGCGATCTGGGTAAAAAAATCCTCTCGCCTCTCGCTGCACCAAAGCATTTGGTTAAGGCCTCGCCTCTGAAAGCAACGGCGTCGATAGTGGCCCCGGCCCAGGTTCTCACAAGGCTGGTAGCCCTAATGTAAGGGGAGAGGGAGGTTCGGAGGTTTTCTTGATCTACCTAAGAGGATCTTCTCCTTAAATACAATGTCCGGGGGCGTCGTACCCCCGCCGTGTTTTTGATTCTTACGATGCAGACGTGAACAATCCTACCGAATCCACGCATTTTCTCACAACAAAACAACGAATTCGTTCCACAAGGACAAGGGCATGAATCCCCCACACTTAAACTGACTAATCACGCATCCTGCTGCCAAAATTCACAAGTAAAGGGAACAAAGACGACGGCGATCGGTATCGGATCGAATGTATGAGCAGGGAGCGAGAGGGGCCACAGCCGGATGTACGCACACGTACCCTGTCGCTGTGCATGAGGCCGAGGAGGCGGTCGACCCAGGCGTCGACAGCGGCGCGCCACTCCTCCCGGAGCCCCGGGTCCCCCGCGTTGTCCTCGGCGAGGAGGCCGTGCGCGCGGACGGCGTCGGCCGCGTACGCGAGGTCCGCGGGGCGGCGCGGCGGGCCCAGGCCCGCGCCCTCGTCGTCCGGGAGCGGCAGGCAGTCGTTCAGCAGCGCGAGGAGGAGGCGCGGGCGCAGGCAGAGGTCGCGCCTCCCCGCGAGGGCGCCGGCGGAGGCGGCGGCCATCGGTAAGGGAAGGCGGACCGCGGACGACGAGGTATAGCCGTTACGACCACCCAGTAGCGGTGTGGCTTTTGAAACGCGCCGTGATGTGCCTGGACTGGAGGATGGATTCGGTCGGTATCACTTGTTACTCTGTGTGCGGGCCCCGCGGATGCCGCGAGTGCTCTGGCCGTGGAAACAGAAGGGCAGTGGCTCAACGCGCCGTCGGCGAGATCCTCGTGCTCGTGAACGAGGCAGTGGCCAACGCGCCCGCTCCGTAAATGTGGTGGTCTCTATGTTCAACCCAGTGTCAAAAACACTATTATTCGGAGGTTAAAATGGGTTGATAATTTTGACATATTTTCATGGGCTATCATTTAAGCATTATCAACATGCTTAAATATTGTCGAAACACATAATGTAAAACCTTTCGCTCAAAAAAAAAACATAATGTAAAACCTTCATTATATTTTAGCTCACTAGATGCTTAGTCCTAACGAGCCATCCAGCTCTGATATTGCACTCAAATACTCAAAACAAAGGTTTCGCTGCATAAGAGGTGACACGTTGAGGCATCACTGATGTTTGTTTTCTCCTTCCTTTTGTGCTGAAAGGTTTGGTTTGGTTTTTTTTGTTTTTTTTTTTTGAGGGACAGGCGTCAAACATTATTGGTGTGAATGTGATGGTACTTTATACTACCAGAGAAACAATGGAATTCGCTGCACTCATTCTTAATTTGGAACAGCTCCTAACCCAGGTGAAGTCGGTTAAAAAAAAGTAAAGTCGGTTAAAAAATACTTTGTGTGTGATTGGGCGTCATTTTTTTTAAGGGAATAAAGAAAAGATAAAGAAAAAACGCTCAGTGCTTAAGCAAATGACAAGCCCAAGCGCAGCCCACGAAAGAAGCACAGCTCGGCCCGACACTCTCTCTGCTCGAAACCTCCTGAGTCTACTACGACGAAGGAACAGAGAGAGAAAAGGAGCGCGCGGCGAACTCGCGGGGACTAGGGTATCTGCTGTCGGCCGCGTTTCGTCCCCATCGACTGCGCTCAAGTCGCCCCCGCCGTTGATCCTCTGCTTCCGTCCCAAGAACCCCAGCCCCCTCTTCTGTGGCAGCGCCGCCGTCCCTTTTTCGATCTCCTTCGTGTACCCCGTTTTGCCGAGAGCAAGCCGATCTGGTAATCTTCCCCTTCCTCTCAGTCCAGGAACTCGATGCTTGAAACTTGGAATCTGAAAGTTCTCAGCTAATTACGGAGATTGGTGCCATGCGAATCTTTGGCACCCGTACCATCGTTTTGCATGGTTTTTGTTTCATTTTGGTATTTGAATTATTTCCCTGCCAATGGACTTGTATTGTGCCTAAAATTTTTCAATAGTTATCATTCATACATATGCTTCTTGCTAATTGACTATACTCCGATTTTGTGCAACTTGTAGGCTGCGGTCATTTGCTCCGATGGAGAGTTCTCCTGTAGCTTCAGAACATGAGGAGGGTCAATATGGAGTTGATTGGTTCGCTAGTGGTTTGTCGTCAGAGGGCAGTCCCATAGTGGAAGTAGTTATGCCTAGGACCGGCAGTCCTGCAACAACCAAGCGAGCTAGGGCGTTGATTTCAAATGCAATTGATCGGGCAAAACTAGCAAGGTGTCTGGTGGGTTCTCCAGCTTTAAGGTTGATCAATCAAATGGCGATGTCATCTCAACTGCAAATGACAGGCTCTCCAGCTGTTAGATCCCCATCAACAGTGTTGAGATCTTCTACACCCGCTACAACACGTAATTCATGTGGTAAGATAACAATATGTTGCCTTTTATCCCTCCTGTGAATAGCTATATTGGTCTGAAGTATTTGGTGGTTGCTGTCTGTTACCGGTATTAGTAGCAGCAGACAGTCCATTTACCAATGAAAAGCTCTTTGATTGCTCAGGCTCATTTAACACAAACACAATGCGAGTAAACAACGGCGATGCAGACAGTGGCGAAGCTTAGTTGGGGCCATTAGGGCTCTGATACCAGATGATATGGCGTCGGTGATGTGAACTAGGCGCAGACTAACCCTAACTCGCCCTCCTTCGAGGCTGAGTATATTGGATTAATTCTGCTTGCTTTATTTCATAATACGCCCAGCATTATATAGCCAGGCCCTGAATACATGTGCTACTCAAAACAGCACTAGAGTCCTTGACCAACTCAACAACTTGACTAATACTTTCTATAACACTTAACCGACTCAAACTCTAATTCAACTTCTTTGACAGCAAGCAACCAAATCTACCATAATCCTGAGTCCTAAGTAAATATGACTCAGCCACTTTGATTAATTGATATGGACGTCTCTTTCTTCTGCCAGCTTCTATACTGCTTGCCGAAGAAGGCATCCACAACCCCCCCCCCCCTGCCATCATTAAATAAACAGTAAAAACGCTACTGTTCATGGTTTTTTTTGCTAAATTACACAACCCCCCCCCCCCCCCCTAGTTCCAATTTAAGCTTCGCCAGTGGATGCAGATGGTCTGCTCGTTAATCTTTGCTCTCATCTTGACAACCTTGTTTCTCGTCTTATGTTTCATGCTGGCTTCATTGTACTCAGTGATCTCTCTAGGGGACCGAGGTTGGTGGAACTGGAAGAGAATGAAGTAGAAAAGCATGAACTCAGAGTCTGCGATGGGGCAGCCATTGCAAGCTCGTGGTCTGTACGTCACCATTCTTTCTGGCTCCTACATGGTCACGCATCTCCACACTCATCTGCAGTATCCGCTATGATTCCAAGTTGTGGCAAGAGGGTTATTTTGCTTCCAAGTTCTAAAATCAGACATGTTTTACCTTTGGCATACGCCTATACACGTTAGCTTGAAGGCATTGGGCTTGGGCTCGAGGAAGCCAGGAAGGGGAACGCCTGTGCATGTTCTCTCGATGTGCCACTCAGCATATGATTTATGGCTGGCTTCACCACTGGTGATAAACAGGCCATTGGAACAAGTCACCTGACACCTGTGCATGTTCTCTCGATGCGCCACTCAGCATACGATTTATGGCTGGCTTCACCACTGGTGATAAACAGGGCATTGGAACAAGTCACCTGAAAAGGCATTTGGAATGGTGCAAAACAAGATCTAAAGTGAATGTGATGGTAGGTAGATAAATTATGTGCGGGTGCTAATCCTACTGATGTAGATGTTATAGAAAATTGGGTTAATGGTCATCAGGAAACAATACAAGTTAAATAAATCATCCCACAATCTCACCCCCACCAAGCCCTTCAATTTCATTTTGTACTGATATGTGTGGCAGTGCGGCCACATGAGCTGGACTCCTATACTGCCTCTATTCGGTGACATGAACCCCATCTAGCGAGCTTTAGGTTGTAAATTGTGACATGCAGTGGGTCTAAGTGTTTGATGGCTTTGGTCTGAATGTTTTGTTCGTTTATTACACTTGCAGAGATGCTTTAGGGTTCCTGTCTTTTCATGCACACTTTTATATGATATTTGCCTCTGTGATCTGTAAGTTCTATATGTTGCTATTTCATCTATACATGAAGCAAGTCTTCCACTTTGGGCAGTATCCTGGGGGCAGAACCAAAATTATGGAAAATGATCTTAATTCTATAGTGATCGCTAATGGCAATGGGATGTTACTATGTTCCTTAATTCATCTTTTTTGTTAGGGTGGACTGAGTTTTTTATTTTATTTTTGGACAGCGATAGAATAAATTTACAAATCATTATATTCATATGTCATTTGTTTCTGCCATCTGCTTATCTACATATCTTTAGAAGATGCAACCCACTAAGAATCATTAACTTATATTTCTCTCAACTTTCATGCAGCCACATCAGCTCAACTGTTTCAGCCATCCGATTTAACATTTTGTATGTTTTCAGCCATTGGATGCACATGCATTCTCTTCCTTTCTCATTTAATATGTACTCAAAGCACCCCGTCACCTGAGATGAACTGCTTAACGTGCACTTCATTGCATGCACGCCTCCTCAGTCCCATCTTTTGCAACTGCTGTGTGCTCAAAGCATTGAATTATTTCTCCTTTAATTGCCCATTCAATTTCCTCTTCAATTGTTTCCACGCATGCAGTATTGCGCTTCCGTTTCTGCCGCAGTACGCAATCTAGAACTTCCTTCTACACCTGCAAGTGCTCACAATTTCCACTAATTTATACTGCACCATCAAAGACTATTTAATTCTGTACAATGTCTCGGTCCTATTTAACCTCCCAATCGACTCCTGCAGATTGTAGTGACGAGCTTTCCTTTTTTTCAACTCTTGATGTGTCTTACTATGAACAGTTCTGTACTGCGTTCTTTGCATTCCCTCACTCCTGATGCATGCAATAGTTGTTGTTGTTGTTGGCACTATACTTTTCTATACATGAGAAACAGATATTCGTGGCAATCCTCTCTCAGTTGTTGTTGTTGTTGGCACTATACTTTTCTATACTGAGAAACAGATATTCGTGGCAATCCTCTCTCTCTCTCTCTCCAAACTGTTTTTCTCATTTTTCTATTCACGGTGACCCACATACCAAATCCCTTTTTCGATTTAACCATTCTCTTTTTTCTGCATTTACTCAAGTGGTGCTGCACATCAGCTCATCAACAAAGTTATTCTCACTTAATTTTTACCTTATCTTTTTTAATCCTTTTTTAAAATGGTATAAACGATTGCAAATAGATAAAGCACAAAGCTTTCCAATTTCACCAACTTCGTAATTTAATTGACATATGATTAAACTGTTACTTGCATATTGTTCCATCCTCTTGCATATTGTCCCATCCAATTTCTTATTTGAGGTCATTTGTTATGTACCAATGTCATCCGCCTGCAGATTCTATGCATTTATTTGATAGATTGAGGTAAAACTTCTAGCACAGTGTTGTCTGACTGAATCAATATATATGATCTATGCAACTCTTCCATTATATTATGTATTATACACCATATCTATAAAGGTTAACACGGTTTGTAGTACTGTTAGAAAAACAATTTTGTATTCATGTTACTTAGTTATCCGAGTTCAATGCATCAAATGTTTCTCGATTTCATTTTCATGAAAAAGGGAGGGTGATGCTGGATTTGTTCCAAATAAAAATCCTTTACCAATGGAGGCCATGGTTGAGGGAAATGATTCCTTTCTAGAGCAAAGATCTTTTTTCCCATGAAATTAGCGGTTGTGTGGAAATGTTTTCTTGCTAGAGCCCAATCATATGTGTAAATATTATGATTATAGTCCCGTCTGTATTATTTCTAACCATGTTGCTACTTATAACAATCCACTCAGAATTATTTTTCCACCACTTGCTTAAATTATCTATTATTTACCTAATTAATGTCCATCTATATTTATCTCACAATTTTCCGCAGCAACGCGCGGGGAAATCAGCTAGTCCTTATATAATTTTGATGACTTTCTAATCTCATTAAACTATCTATTATTTACCTAATTAATGTCCATCTATATTTATCTCACAATTTTCTGCAGCAACGCTCGGGGAAATCAGCTAGTCCTTATATAATTTTGATGACTTTCTAATCTCATTAAATTCAGTCCAGCACTCTGAATACCCAGTGCTAATTGATATTGCAGAAGTATCACAGCAGTGCTTCATGATGGATGATCTCCCGGATGCACTGCTTTCAGAGATCATCAAGAGGCTTACCAGGACAAGTGATCTTAATTCCCTTTCCTTGTGTCGAAGAGGCTCTATAACATTGAGGGAGAGTTAAGAGATGCTGTCCATCTTGGCTGTGGTTTGTTTCCTGTGACATTGGCTGTGACTTCACTATGCTCCCGGTTTCCCAATTTGAGCAAAGTGGAATTCAATTACTCTGGTTGGAAACCTGAGCACGGGATACAGTTGGATAACCAAGGCCTCCGTGTACTTTCATCCTGCTGCCACTCGCTCAGTGATCTCACTTTAAGCTTCTGCTCGTTCATTGATGACTCAGGCCTCAGTTTACTAGCATGCTTTAAGAAGTTGATGTCTCTCAGGTTCAACACATTGCCAAAAATAACTTCTTGCGGGCTTCTCTCTGTGGCAGTTGGTTGTAAGAGTCTATCTTCTCTCTACCTTATCCACTGCAATAAAGTAAGCAATGTAGAATGGCTGGAGTACCTTGGCAGGACTCGATCATTAGAAGAACTTGTAGTATTTAACTGTGAGAGGATTCGCCAGTTTGACCTCCAAAGGCTTGGTGCAGGATGGATGAAGCTTCGGAAGTTTGAGCTTCAAATCAGGGGTTTGCCAGACATATTATTTGATCCTGATGATCCTTCATATGTGTCACACAACCAGTATAGATATGATTTCTGCTGTGAGACTTTAAAGGATTTGACTTTGGTGTGGCTCACAACAGTGCCTGAAATAGGATTGCATTGCCTTCTGAGCAAGTGCGTAGCATTAGAGAAACTTTGCCTTAGCTGTATTACGGGTATAAAGGATAATGACATGGTTACACTCGCCCACAATTGCAGCAACCTTAGAAGCATCTCACTTCTGTTGAGGCCTGAGTATTGTGAAGGTTATGCTTACAGGACAGCGTTGACTGATGACACCCTTAAGGCCCTAGCCCTCAGGTGTCCTATGCTTCAGTCTGTTGAGCTTGCATTTTTTGGGTGCTTGCCTGAGTGGCCTGAAATAGGCTTCACACAGGATGGCCTCATCACTCTCATTCAGTCTTGTCCGATCCATGAGCTCGTGCTAAGACGTGCCAATATCTTTGATGATGAGGGAATGAAGGCCCTCTCGTGTGCACAATTCCTGGAGTCACTTAAACTTGTGCAGATTATTGCGATAACAAATGCTGGGATGCGCCACCTTGCATGTAGCCCAAGTTTGATGAACCTCACACTGGAGCTGTGCGATGGTATTACTGATGATGGAGTGGGTGAAGTGGTTCGTAGACGGAAGCTAGATTCTCTGACTATTGAAAAATGTGCTAAGGTCTCTCAAGAAGCTGTGAATGGGGCTGCCAAATCTGTTCAATACACAGATGATTGCCCAAGCTTCAAAAGGTGGGTGGATTGCTGTTTGTACGGAAATAAGTACTGTGACCATCTTGCATGATGAAGTCCCTTCAAGTTCGCCTGTTCGGATTTGGATTTGCTATGTGGATTGCGCATCTTATTTGCATGACCTTCGTCCATCGACTGTATTGTGTATGACCGGAGTATATTAGCTTGTAATAATATCGTTATAGCTTTTTGTGTTCAATCTCTGTAAGCAAATTTTCATAGACCGTACCACAGATTATAAAGAACACAGCTAACAAGGAATAAACATATTCCACCAGTCTCATGCAACTCCGTACAATAGACATTTTCTTGTATATGCACGAACATAGCGACAAATAACAGACGTTTCTATTTTCAGCAAAAAAAAGGTCACAGATAACAAGATTGCCATGTTCTTGTTTTCAAGCCTGGGGGTGTAGACCCCTCCCTAGTCCATGTTATCTTGGATTTGCCGGATGGTAGACTGTGCGACCCAACCTTTTCCCTAGTTTTTGAGCCAACAGGCATATATTCATATAAAAGAAAGGTGCATATATTCATATAAAAGAAAGGTGCATAGACGAGACGTCTTGCATTTAGAAGTGACATACGAGTAGCTGCCTGCTTCCTCTTCAATTGAAACAGGGGTAAAAAGGGCCTAGAATCTTTCATTGATCTGGGTTTAGGCTGGAAAGTGTCAGCAACATATGCCAAGATCCACGAAACTTGTTTAACAATGATAGAATGGTTTAACTAAGTTGTTCTAACAACAATAATTTTAGAATGGAGGTTGTAAGGGTGCGTCTGATACAGCTATGTAACTATTTATTAAAAATACTTATATTTAATAAGCAATTTAGATTGTTAAACAACAAAATAGCAAAAGTACTTACTACCTCCGTCCTATAAAGAGTGTCGCTTTTGACTTTGAGACATCACTTTTGACCTTCTGTCTTATTTAAAAAATTTATATAAATATAAAAATAAATATGTTATGATTCAAGTATCTCTGATGATAAAAATCAATTATAAAAAATAAATAACATTTGCACAAAAAAATTGAATAGGATGAACAGTCAAACACAACATTAAAAAGTCAAAAGCAACACTCTTTATGGAACGGAGGGAGTACTATCATAAACACTTTGACAAAGCAGCAAAACGTAGTTTTTAGTGCTTACGGACAAACATAAGCAGTTTGGATAGATAAGTATAAATAGTTTTATCAAATGGGTGTACAAGCACTATAAACAATTTTAACATAATCTTTACTCTTAATTAAAAAAGATGAACATGTTCATACGGTGTTACATGAAGAAAAAAAATACGAACAGGCTTCAACTAAAAATTGCATGAGAAAAAAACAAATATAACTCGATATTACGTTGCATAAGAAAAAAAACAAAAAAACAAATACAACTCAGTGTATACACAACCATAATTACGCGTGCGCCTGTTCTGTTGCCTCGATCAGGATTAGGACTGAGGGACGTGGGTAGGAGGGCGATTTGATGCATTCAAGCTGTTTTGAGGAAACATATTCAAGCTGTTTTGAGGAAACATTTTATTTTTTAGGAAACCTGATGCATTGAAGCTGATCTGATGGTCATCAATTTCAGCTGATGAGAATTGAGAGCGTACGATTTGGCACGTGACGTCCTCGGTCATGAGTTTGTGTCTCCCAGGTCAGCTCTCCGGCGTGAGTTTTTGCCATGAGAACAACAATGGTGGTCATTCTCACCTCCATCCCATGTAGGATCTAGCAGGTGGCGTCCTTGGTCATGAGTTCGTCTCTCCTGGTTCAGCTCTGCGATGTGAGTTTTTTGGCGAGCGGCGGGGCGCCCGACAACGGTAGGCCAAGAGCCGAGCATCCAACGAGGGTAGCTAAGCCCCATTTCGTTGGTGGGGAGGAGAAAGGGATATGGTTTTTGGCGTCCGAGAGTGTTTGGTGGGACCGTGTGAGGAAGACCCAGATAGTGTTGAGAAGAGGATAAGGTCAATTTCTTCGATCCTGTAAGTCTCATATTTTTTATATTTTATTTACATGATCGTGAGCTTCAAAATTAATAAATTAATAACAAAACATGTTGTTGGTTAAATAATAATCAGAAAAGTTAGGAATCTACTTATTATTCCTATGATTTGTTTTGTGTCTATTCAAACTATTATTCTCAAATTTTCTAAAGTTTTCTAATCCTATATTTTACACATGACCGTCGTCGATGCGGATCGAGACATCCCCATCCACAGCTGCAACGATGAAGGAAGGTTGACAACTTCGGACTCGAAAGACCATGGTAACCAAGGACGTGTGTTAGAGGAGGCAACGATAGCAAAGCGCGAGCTGCCGGTCCTCATGACCTTTGCGGTTCACGGCGCACACCCCATCCTCCTTTTGATCCCTCAAATGTCGGCTCATGAATTAATGGGAGGAGCGACGTCGAGAGGTAGCGACGATGACGGACGGGCACTTGGCTCCTGATCTGACAACAACGGTGTCAAGGCATGGTGAAAGTTGGTGGGGAGGTAGTTCTGTAAGCTAGAGGTCGATAGGAGAAAGTGACCTCAAGAAAGTTAACGCAGTACTAGAGGATAGCCATGGATATGTAGGCAAACAAAAAAAAATAAAAAAAGTTGTTTGAGCCGCTCCATTAAAATAATTAGTAATATAATATAAATTTTGATTGGATAGAAGAAAGTAGTAATAATACCACACGGTACTAAGCACAATGCATAATTTACAAAATAAAAATTAGAAAAGATGTGATGATATTATTTTATTTTCAAGAATATTAAAATGTATATTTAATCTAATAATAATTTTTAAAAAACTATTATTTATAATTTTAAAATACCATGGACACATTGCTAGTAATAGACACTATAAATACCATAAGCAATTTATACATAGACCACGTCAAACACATCCTAAATAAATATATGCTGGAGGTTAAAAATTCTTAAACTCTTGTAATAATGTCATAGTGGCAATTATGGAAAAGAAAAAAACAAAATAACACTAACCTGTGGTGAAACGTGAAACCCAAGTCGGTCCACTCCAGCCAGCCCATCCTGGCCTGCCCGTCCTAGCAGAACACAGAATGAAAAGAGGACGGCGATGAGAGGGAGCTAGTGAGATGAGGGTTTCCGCCGCCGGCAGCTCTTCCTTCTTCCCGGTCGTGCTTAAGGGCGCCGCCACCGCCACCGCCACCGATCCCTGATTCCGCCCTTTGAAACCCTAGTGGAGCCTCTTTTAATTTCAGGTATGGCATTGAATTGTTTTCCGCCCCTCTGCATTATTTGTTAATTTGAGCGGCAGCCTACCCGAAACTAGTTTTTTGGGGGAACTCGATTTTTGTACTTGTTTTACTCCCCCTCCCCCCAAAAAATGTACTTGTTCTTTTCAGGCCATGAGCCTATCTTGCCAACAATATAGCAGATAGAGGAGATGATTATGTGCTTAAATATGTGTTACTACTCACTAGGCAGCCTCATAAATAGGTTTATTTTCATGAGGTTTTCCTTTTTGTGGCATGATTTCGTGTGAATTGTTAGGTACTCTTCACAATATGCCAGTTTTGAACATGGCTGCTACTTGTTACTTGAATCTAGTTCGTCTATCATTTGTAGTTCTAACTGTATTAGAAATTCAACATACAAGGGTGTAGGTCTGGTTAATTTGTTGGTGTTGTTGCTTCATTGCTATTTGCTCAGCAGTTCTGAGCCAAACATACAAAGTGCTACCTGAATTGATGTTTTTCATGAGGACATGTAAAGGTGCCTTAAAGGACATTTTAAACATTTAACAGATATAGGTACTAGTAAAGGTGCCTTAAAGGGTTCATTTATGTATAATATGCACACATGCTTCTTTACCAGTTTCACTACTGTGACCTGCTTAATTATATTGCTTGCACTTTCCTCTTCAAATGAAGCACTTTCCACTCTCTGATTAATTGAAAAGATCAGGTGCCATACACCAATGCCTATGGTATGTTGCTTAGTTACCTTCATTGATCTTTCTTGTTAGGATGCACAGAGGAGTTTTCATCAGTAGATATAACAGTTTGATGATATGTAGCTTCTTGATTTGTTTAACATCTACAATCGTATTATCTTCATATGCTTTGTTCTGAATTTTAGGTTTGTATTCTGAGTGCCTTTTGAACCTTGAGATTGCCAAATTAGCACAGCTTGGCCGTCCAATGGAAGACCTACCAGTGTCTTTGTTTGGAGAAATTGTCAAGCGGCTTATCAAGACAAGTGATCTTAATTCTCTTTCCCTTGTGTCCAAGCGGATCTACACCATGGAGGCAGAACTAAGGGATGCTATCTATGTTGGCTACGGTGTTCACCCTGCAAAAGTGCCCTTGGCATCGCTATGCTCCCGGTTCCCTAATTTGTGCAAAGTGGAATTCAATTACTCGTGTTGGACGCCCAATCATGGGATGCAGTTGGACAATGAAGGCCTCCGTTTGTTTTCATCTTGCTGCCCCTTGCTTACTGATCTCACCTTAAGCTCCTGCTCATATGTTGATGATACAGGCCTTGGTTTTCTAGCATGTTTCAAGAAGCTGATGTATCTGAAATTGAATGCATTACCAGCGATAACTTCATCTGGGCTTCTCTTAGTGGCTGTTGGTTGTAAGAACCTATCTGCACTTCACCTTGACAGCTGCAATAAGCTAAGTAGTGCGAAGTGGCTGGAGTACCTTGGCAGTGTTGGATCACTCGAAGAACTTGTAGTAAAATGTTGTGAGCAGATCAGCCAATTTGACCTCCTAAAGCTTGGTCCAGGATGGATGAAGCTCCAGAAGTTTGAGTTTCGGACCAATGGTTGGATCAGTGTATTTGATCCTCGTGATCCTATGTTCAAAAAGCAGGAGCAATACAGATATGATTTCAACTGTGAGACTTTGAAGGATTTGACATTGTCACATATCACAACAGAGCATGAAATAGGACTTCGTTATCTCCTGAGGAAGTGCAAAGCACTAGAGAACCTTTGCCTTCATTATGTTCATGGTATAAAAGACAATGACATGATTACACTTTCACGCAACTCCAGCAACCTTAGAAGCATCTCACTTCGTCTCACGCCTCAATTCAATGAAGGTCGTGTTTTCAGAACATCATTGACTGACGACACTCTTAAAGCTCTAGCCCTCAGCTGTCCTTTGCTTCAATCTTTTGAGCTTATATTTTTGGCATGTGATGAGTACTATCCAGAAATAGGATTCACACAGGAGGGCCTGGTGACGCTCATTCAGTCTTGTCCGATCCGTGACTTTGTGCTAAGTGGTGCTCACATCTTTGATGATGACGGGATGAGAGCCCTCTCGTGTGCAAAATTTCTAGAGACACTTGAACTTATGCACATCATGCACATTACTGATGCTGGGATGCGCTTCCTCGCACATACCCCACGTTTGATCAACCTCATTCTGCGGCAGTGTGATGGTTTTACTGACGATGGAGTGGGTGAGGTGACACGTACTTGCAAGTTGGAATCTCTTACTGTCGAAGGCTGCTCTCATGTCTCTCGTCAAGTTATTGAGGGGGCTGCCAAATCAGTTCACTATGAAGAAGGTTACCCAGGCTTGTTCAATCTTGGTAGAGCATAACAGTCAGGCAGGATGAAGTGCCCTTTGAAAGTTTTGGTTCTGTTTGACCCCAAGGTAAAAGGATGCAAACCATCCATGGCACCATGTTTTTCATTATTAAAATTCCTGAACCTCGGTTACCCTCATGCTTTTATTGTTGTTTGTTGCTCAAGGATTGTAATGTGTAATAGTAGTAACCAGTTAGTGACACACTGCAACTTTATTATTCGGTTAGTAGTATGTTTTGTGTGTTTTTCACCTCTAGCTGTTCCAAATCGACATGAAGTACAAGGCTCACCATTTCAGGTCTACTTCTGTATCCTCTGTTACTCCCCCTGTTTCGGGTAAATGTTACTAAAAAAATGCTTAATTTTATTAAAAATGCTTAAGTTTTATAAAAAATGGTTTGAAAGACATCTGCTACTTTCTGAAAAATGATTTGGAAGACGGATCTACCAGCTTCATTTCTCAATTCTCTTACAAGTTCTTGTCAGATGTTACAGGAATGATCAAATTTTGGTAAGTATGTTTTGTACATGCACACAACCACAAAAGTATCAGCAATCTAGAAAGATTAGGCAAACCCTTAAACCGTGGTCCATGTTTCTTCATGTATGGTTTCTATTTCAATTGGCAACCAAACTGTTTCTTTTTCTTAGTTTGACTGCTGGCGTGAGGAAAATGACTTGCCTTTTACTAGTACGTGAGATGTCTCTGCTATCACTGATTTTTGTGCCTCCAACCTCGTGGCATCATAGCTCCCGGTCCTGAACAAATTCATGTCCTTTCTCTCTTCTTCGATTCTTACACTTCCTCAGTTCCTATGCTATGCCGCCCACGCCACTGGCAGTGCGTTGTTCTGGTGACCCTCAAGGCCTCAACCCTCGTCACGGCATCCGGAGTTCCGGACTATACTTGACTGGCGAGGAATTGAAGGCGTACGTGAGTATCTTTTTCTCGATAACATGAGAAGGCGTACGCATCGCCACCTGACCGCCAGACGCCAGGAGAGGAAAGCTCACCTCTCTGGACGGCTACATGAACGCCCGTTGCGCCTCTGGACTCTCTCTGCCATGAGCAGGAGCATGAAGATCGTAGAGCTTCACCTGTGTGGCTGAGTCCTCCACCATCAAGTGCGACAGGTTGGGCAAAGAGTCAAAGACGTTGACTCCGTAATGGCCGGCCTAAACGTATTAGTTGTTAAGGCTCGGTAAATAGGTTAAGGTAGTTTAAGCTATTAAGCTTCAAGTTTTTCTTTTCTTTTCTTTTACGATGAGAATCCGCCTTCCTAGTACAACGTACGATGCGACTGTTTTTTTTTTTTCTCTCCGTCCGGTGAAGAAAAGCAGACACGATGGAGACATCATTGATTTTTTTTTTTCCATTTTCTTTTGGAAGGGCAATCATCATCGGTATAGTGGTGCTTTATGCGATAAGAGAACAGTCGAATTCCATGCACTCATGCTTTATTGGTAACAGTTCCGGGCCGATGTTTTAATTTTCTGATGGGAAGAAGTCCTATTTTTCTACCTCAACTATTTGAGAGAGGTGCAGATTATGTCTTTAATTACAAAACCGGCTACTTTAACTCCCTTAACTCTTAGATAGGATACAAGTTTCCTCCCCGGGTGATATTTTGAGTGGTTTTGGCTGACTAAGCACGGTAAGACCCACATGTCAGTTGCCACGTAGACATGGAGGGGTCCACATGTCAGTTGCAATATTTTTTTCCTCTCCTTCTTTCTTCTCTCCTCTCCTCTCCGCTCATGAGCACCATGCCTACGTGGTGTTCTTGGTATAAAAGATAATGACATGATTACACTCTTGCGCAACTGCAGCAACCTTAGAACTGTCTCTCTTCGTCTGACCCCTCAATTCAATGAAGGTCATGTTTTCAGAACATCATTGACTGACGACTGTCTTAAGGCTCTAGCCCTCGGATGTCCTATGCTTCAATCTTTTGAGCTTATATTTTGGGGATGTGATGAGATCTATCCAGAAATAGGATTCACACAGGAGGGCCTTGTTATGCTCATTCAGTCTTGTCCAATCCGTGACTTTGTACTAAGTGGTGCTCATATCTTTGATGACGATGGGGTGAAGGCCCTATCATGTGCACAATTTCTGGAGACACTTGAACTTATGAACTGCATGCAGATAACTGATGCTGGGATGCGCTTCCTCGCACGTGCCCCACGTTTGATCAACCTCATTCTACGGCAGTGTGATGGTTTTACTGACGATGGAGTTGGTGAGGTGATACGTGCTTGCAAGTTGGAGTCTCTGATTGTTGAAGGTTGCTCTCATGTCTCTCAAGAAGCGATTCAGGGAGCTGCCAAATCAGTTCACTATGAAGAAGATTATCCAGGATTACTCAATCTTGGTAGAACATAACTGTCAGGCCGGATGAAGTGCCCTTGGAAAGTTTCAGGTGAAAGGTTGCAGACCGTCGATGGCCGTGTTTTTCATTATTAATATTTTTGAACCTCGGTTATGTCCTGATCCTTTTACTGTTATTTGTCACTCAAAGGATTGTAATCAGTGGCACTGAGATTTTGGTTCATTGTGATATTGTGCCCTCATCCTTTATTGTGGTAGCCAATTAGTGACACACTACGACTTTCTGCAGTTAGTAGTATGTTTTGTGCGTCCTTCACCTCTCTAGCCTTTCCACCCGAAGTAGCTCCAAGGTTCACCATTTCAGGTTACTAGGTTATTACAATATTACTACTTTTGTATCCTCACTGACCCTCTTCCGGGCAAATGTTACTTGTGATAATGCTTGAGTTTTATGGAAAATGGTTTGGAAGACAGATCAGCTATTTTCTCAAAGGGAAATTTGTCTGAGAGATTTGGAAGTCGGATGTACCAACTTCATTTCTTATTTCTCTTGCAAGTTTTTGCTATATATTACAGGAATGTTCAAACTTCGGTAAGTATGGTTTGTGCATGCACAAAACTACAAAAGTATCAGCAATCTAAACCCTGCTCCTGTGGTAGGTCCATGCTTCTTCATATATGGTTTTTATTTCAATTGGCAACCAAACTGTTTCTTTTTCTTTTTATTATTGGCGTGAGGAAAATGACTTGCCTTTTACTATTGACGTGAGATGTCTCAACTAATACATGATTTCGATGCCGTCTCTCGCCTCGTGGCATCGTCGCTCCCGGTCCTTGGGAAATTCATGTCCCGTGTCTCCTCTGCGAATAATGTTACACTTCCTCAGTTCCTCTGCCATGCCGGCAGTGCGTGACCCTCCTGCGGACTAGCTACCTCAGCTCCTCACTCACGAAGCTACCTGACTGCTGAGAAAGGCGTCCGTAAGGATCACCACCAAGATAACCAAAGCTCACCTGTCTACGGGCTACTTGAACCTCCGTTAGTCCGTTGCGTCTGTGATCTACCTCTGCCACGGGCGAGATCACAACAGGAATGTGGAGATTGGAGAGCTTCAAAGGTCACATGTGTCCCCTACAACTATTGCGACAGGTTGGCCAGAGACGACGTTGACCTCGTAATGTCCGGCCCTGCATGGATGCCAACCTCTTTCGTTCGGTGTTACAACATGGCAAGTAGCTCTTTACGCTGAAGCTATTGTATAACATTGTTTGGTACTTTGGTTGGTCAATGATATCCAAAAACAATTTATCCCATGATCACTCGTGGCAACCTGTACCGTGAGGTCAACATTTCTTCGGCGTATGACTGACGGATGGGCGCGAGTCATGCACGGTCGTCGCCTCCGAGCAGTCGATGACCAAGACGAAAACTAGAAAAAGCAGAGGCGGAAAGGAGCATAGTCGACTTGCCTGAGGAAACGTTTTGCCTGAAAATATCTTGGACTTTTTTTTTTCTTTTTCCTAGCCAGACAAGTATGGAGTTGGTGCCTGAGCCTGAAAAGCTAATGGAGAGATAGAAAGAATATGCTTTCTTGTCTAATATAGCTTTAAATCAATATCCTTTTGCTTTATGTGTAACAGCTATTATTAGACAACAACAATGCTTGCACCCATTGGAAACATAGACATGTTTCAATGTTACATTAGACATCCAAATGTTTATGCTTGTTTCATAATCCATTTACATGGTTGTTAATATAGGATCATCGTCTGACGTGTTTGCCATGTTCGGCATAATGAAAATGATATCAATATGGTGACAATTAATCAAGGAGATAGAGAGCACATGTTAACAACCACTGATTCAGAGAAATAACCATTAGTTCCTGATATGTGTCTACCAAGCCGGTCATTTGATTTTAATGGCATGAGACTGTTGGCAAACTAAACGTGTTTGGTGGCAGTTCGGGCTAGTTTGGTTCTTGCCGTGAGAACGACGCCTGAGTCAGGCAGCTTTGTCAGGCGTCTAATTTCGGACACCTGCGGCTAGTGTTTCTGCCTGATGAGCGACCTGCTTGGGAGGACAAGAACCAAACAAGCCCTTCATATCTCAAACAAGAAACACCCAAATGGCCTTTATCCGAGTGTCTCATATTAGTCTTATATTTGTTGATCAAACAATCAATAATTTTGATGCACTTTCTATAGATCAAGAGCTACGGATGTATAAGATCTGAAAAACTCCTTCACATGAGTCATCATGGTTAGACTAGTTCAAGAGAGCAGATTAAGTGATGTTACAATTAAGAAATTTTGAATCTTCTGAAATCAAGTATATCCATAGCTTCAATGACTTGGTTCACAAGAGAATTTAGTATTCTCATATAATATTATCGTTGATTTAATGAATATGAGTTTTTTTTTTCAAACATAGTACACAACTTTGACTAGTGTTATTAACTAATATTTTTATATTAGTTAAAGAAAAACTAACATAACTAATATTTTTATATTAGTTAAAGAAAAACTAACATATTTTTAATAATTTAATTTAATTGTAAATATGTTACTTCGTCATTTGTATTGTCCACCTCCATGCCACCATAAAGGCTCATAAGTTTTATAGACGAGTTTAATGAGATGATATAGTTGTATGATTTTTTAGCCAAGTGTTAGATTAGTCATAGGTTTTTTACAACTTTGTAGGTTTTTGAAACATGTATTTGTAGGTTTTTGAAATTTATTCGTTGAAAAAAGGTAGTAATATTTTTCAAAGCAACTGGGATCTCATCCGCACTCGCTCTCGACGCGTCTTCCACGGCTGGGGTTGCAGCCTCGCCTCACGCAAGCTGAAAGCAGGAAGCACCGAAGCAGTGAAGTCGAACACGCGGAAACCGGCCATCCTTCTTTGTCTACTCCACTTCTCGGCTCGAGACGCGCCTTTTGAATCCACCCCACCCCGTCTCCCCCGAAACGCCATACGCTACTGCTCCTCGACCACCCCCGGTTCAGCCAGCTAAACCCAGATCGCGCCGCGGGCTTGCCGCCACTAGCCCGTGGCCCTAGGTCTCGCCGCCGCGATGTCGTCGTCCAGGCGACGTAGAGGCGGCGGGGGCCCCGAGCGGGTCGCGGAGAACTGGGAGCGCCTCGTCCGCGCGGCGCTCAAGCGCGACCGGGACCAGCACCGTGCGGGCGGCACCGCGTCGGCCGCCGCGGCGGGGTTGGGCCTGGCCTCCGCCGTGCCGGCCTCCCTAGGCCGGACCACCAACATCGAGCAGATCCTGCAGGCTGCCGACGACATCGGGGATGAGGACCCCAACGTCGCCCGGATCCGTAGGCTCCCCCTTCACGCTCCTCCCCTCTCGTTTTTGGTTCGCTTCCGTCGAACTCGCAATTTTACTACCTGCTGCCGTCGCAAGTGGCTGGGGGTTCTGGAATTGCTGAATTGGGGGCGAATTACGCCTCGGGGTGTGGGGTTTAGGAGTTGGCGAGTTGTGTGCTTAGCGTCATTTTAGCTCCTCTATTGTGCACTTTTCTATTCGCGTGTGCTTGCCTGTTAGTGTGCGAGCTGAGATGCCATTTTGAATTCTCTAGTTAGTTGAGTGTTTTAGTAGGGTTTACTTGTTTCACCACCATGCCGAGTAGTGTTTTAGGGTAAGCTGCTTGTGACTTCAAGCAATTTTCTAGGCATTTCCGCAATCTGTGGGTGATCAATGGGTTTTCCGCGTGTTAAAGAGCTTTCAAGGTCCTGCTGGCTCATGCTTGATTTTCATGTCCCGTTTAGATGATTTACTTGGGAAACACTACAGTGGTAACCATACATATTTAATTAAGACATCACATACTAGATTGATTCACCCTTGCGAAGCTTAATCTGTTTGTTCTTTAACTAAGAATACCACTCGACTTTACTAGAGCTTGTGCTTTGATGCTATCCTTGTTAATCATGCCCCTTTTGGTTGTACTCCAGTTTGTGAACAAGCATACACAATGGCTCAAAATCTGGATCCCAGCAGCGAGGGTAGAGGTGTCTTACAGTTTAAGACAGGTTTAACATCTGTTATCAAGGTATGCTTTGCTCTCATGACACCACATTACTACTCATAATTCTATTAATGCCATTTTTCTTCAGTTTCCTTTCCGCTGAACTATTTCTAACTTTTCTTAGCTATCGTGGTATTCTGCAGCAAAAACTTGCTAAGAAGGATGGGGCTCCGATTGACCGACAAAATGATATTCAAGTCCTTTGGAACTTCTATTTGGAATACAAGAGTCGGCGTCGGGTTGATGATATGCAACGAGAGCAGGATAGACTGAGGGAGTCCGGGACTTATAGTACTGAGTACGAGCTCTCTTTGTTAGAAACCACACTGTTTTCCCTCCAATTTATTTGGTTGCACATTTGCTAGGGTACTTGACGATTACATGTTGCTGTGATTGACGTTAGCTAGAATGATCATCTAGGTTGGCGGGCTTCTGCTCTGACCATGGGATCCATCTAGTTCCATTATACCATTCCATTAACTTGATTTTTAGTAGAGGGTACATGCCAGTTTTCCTGTAGCCCAGAAAGAATGTATATCCACTTTGTGATTACTAGATATCTGATCTAGAAACCACGTACATGTCAGTGAACCGGTTTATACCTGTGTTTTTTTAGCATATTCTATGTAAATGTTGCAAAAGAACCATAGAATTGACTTGGATAGGTGCATGACATTATTTGTGACTGTTCAACTTCTCTTTGCATTCAATTTTTTTATGCATTAGACTAGATTGCACATGTTCCCTCTTCTTGTTGGCTACTATACCAGTATATATGACTTGCCACTTCTTGAAACATTGTTAATTGAAGCTGATACTATACTATGATATCCCTCCCTCCCCCTCTCTGAGCAATATGAAGATGGCACTACACTAAATTGCACGTGTTTAGAAAAACTTTTTTAGTATGTTATGATCTTACTCAGTCAATACGTTTTTGTGCTATGTTCAGGATGGGAGCTAGGGCTATGGAAATGAGAAAGGTTTATGCTACTTTGAGGGCTTTGCTTGATGTTCTTGAAAATCTAGTCGGCCCATCACCAACCGATAGGCTTGGAAGGCAAGTTCTAGAGGAGGTAATCCAGTACAGAGCTTCTGATCGTGCTATCCTTTTCCTTTACCTTTTATTGACAATTGTCTCGATATTTATTTGCCGTGTACTGTTTATTTCATTCCTGCAGCACATTTATATTATTTATATTAATAATTTAATATATTTATATATACTATTGAACTTAACAAACGCCAAATTGCTTGATACTGAAGTTTCTGTTGTTTTATATGTATCACTAAACTGTTATTCTTCTGCATTGGATTTTTTCAGATAAAGAAAATAAAAAGATCTGATGCAGCCCTGAGAGGCGAACTTATGCCCTACAATATTGTTCCCCTTGATGCACCGTCGTCAGTGGCAAATATTATTGGTTTTTTTCCTGAGGTATTATTATTTTTTGTTCCATTTCTCTTGTAAAATGACCTACTTAGTCATTGCATATGTATATAGGTATATACTTCCACATTCTTAAATACTCCCTCCAGTTATGGATAAGTGTTTTGGACTTAAGAGTGTTCAAAACATGGTTTCGAAAACATAGCTTGTATGTACCGCATTTATAAACCTGGTATAACTCGAGTATTTTAGAAGTATGTTTGCCAAATACTCAAGTCGATAAATGCCGTCTTCATATTGCCTGCCAAGGTACTTACGAAGATTTTCCTGGTTAATGTTAACTCTCTTGGATGACACTTATGAAACTGGACTGTATTATGCAACATGCCACTTCCATTTTTGTCACAATTTACAAGACAGATATATGTCACAGCAATGTTTCTTTGCTGAAGCATTAGAATATATTTTGGATTCATAGCTTAAAAAGAGCAGGAAATGGTGGTTACCATTATAACAGTACAGTTGTCTGGTGGTGCTCAAGACTCTCGTTATTTCATTGTGCTGTCAGATAAAAAAATGCCTGTGTTGACTCTCTTTCATGCAATTCTTCTAGGTTAGGGCTGCAACAGCTGCAATTCAAAATTGTGAGGACCTGCCACGGTTCCCTTATGATACACCACAGCTAAGGCAAAAAGACATTTTTGACCTTCTGCAGTATGTTTTTGGCTTTCAGGTAAGAAGACCTTTTGCAGTATGTTTTGAATGTTTTATATTTTATCCTGCATGTTTCCGTATGATAGTTAAAACTGATGCTTCCTCATAACAACGTACTACTGTATGTTTTTTAATGCTTGTATTCTATGTTGGAAGTATCAAACAGTAGAACTTGATAGATCTATTTCGCTTGTTGACTAGCACCACTTAGTCTTGAGGTACTTTGGTTGCTCTTTTGTCTTATCATCTGTTGTCTTTGTTTTGAAAAAAGAGAAGTCAACTAAGCGAAGTGTCACAATTCATTTAGAAAACCAGATTTTTTTTTTTTCAAAAGGAGACCCAGATTGACTTTCCACAACTCCAGTAAGACTACACTATTAGTGGTACTAGTTTTCTAAAGTAAAATACTATATGCAACCGTAGTATATCTCAAAAGTTCCCAATATTTTTCAAAACTCTGAAATTACTTTGTAACCAGAGAGGGCCCTACTGTTGCGATTATTGTTTGTTTGTAATCTTGTGCCTGGTATTCTTGTATTATAGGTCTGAATTACTCATAAAGCAGCTGCCGAAAGTTGTTTCTTTTACTTTATCTGCTATTGATTGTTATCATTTTTGGATCCACTTTCACATTTATGTTATGTTGACTGTTGAGTATCTAATCCAGTTGAGTGGCTGTTCCAGGATGATAATATTCGGAACCAACGTGAAAATGTTGTGCTCACCTTAGCCAATGCTCAGTCACGGCTCAGCCTGCCTGTTGGGACAGAACCGGTCGGTTCTTCTGTTCATTTACTGGACGTTGTATCATCAGATTCTGGGTTTTGATTAGATCTATCCTGATATTGTAATACTATTCCTTAGGTTCCCACATAGGTTTCTTGTAAATTTTGCTTGGTTTATAGAGCATTTTTTTTAAAATTAATAATCTGTTTTTGTTATTTGATCAGCATAAAACAACAACAACAACAAAACTTTTTAGTCTCAAGCAAGTTGGGGTAGGCTAGAGAATTAGAAGCCAGTTACTTTTACTTATCAGTCTAATTCTGCTAATATAATTGCCTCAGGAAGCATAGTGCATAGATTTAGCAAAGTAATATTGAGTCTGTAATTAGTGAATTAAAACTCATCAATGTAATCGTAGCTGTCGAATGATCTGTAGCCTCAGAAACTTGCCATGAATGTAATCTTTTTCAATAACCCTTAATGTTATATATTTTCTGTGTATACATTCAACACATGCTGAACCATTGGTTTCTGCAGAAAATTGATGAGAGGGCTGTAACAGAAGTTTTTTGCAAAGTTCTGGACAACTACATAAAATGGTGTCGATACTTGGGCAAGCGTGTTGCATGGACAAGGTAATTTGAATACTTGTTGTGGGTCTTTCTCTTTGCATTTTATTATCTTACATGAAGCTTACAAGTTATTACCTCTATTTTTGGTAGCCTTTCTCTGTGCATTTTATTATCTTACAGGAAGCTTACAAGTTATTACTTCTATTTTTGGTAGCCTTGAAGCAGTTAATAAGAACAGAAAAATCATATTGGTTGCTCTCTATTTCCTGATTTGGGGTGAAGCAGCGAATATTCGTTTTCTTCCAGAATGTCTATGCTACATTTTCCACAACGTGAGTTCCGTCCTGTCATCAAGTGCTTGTCTTTTTCTTTCTGTGTTGCTTCGGATGGACAATGTGTTTAGTATGGGCTACCTTTATGGTCTTGTCAGTTTGTCAAGGGAAACTGGTATAGTTTAATGCAGCAAACATTTACCTAAGCTCTCTGTTTCATCCTTAACCCTGGACCACTGGTTCTAGCTTGTCTCATGGAACATCATTGTTCCTCATAGTTATTAGTCCACTACAAGATCAGTGGAAAAGTTTGTTATACCCCCAAAATAGTTACTTCCTCCCTTTTTAAATTGTAGTTGCTGTTGACTTTTTGAGTTATGTTTGACCATTCATCTTATTCAAAATATTAGTTCCAATATGCAAAATTATAAGTTATGTTTAAATTTTGTTTAGTAATAAAACAAATCACAACAAAATATATGAGATTTTTTTTAAAAATTAAATAAGACAAATGGTCAAATGTAACTTAAAAAGTCAACAATGACAACAATTTAAGGATGGAGGGAGTATCAATTAGATATATGCTATGTTTATATGTTTTCACTTCTCGGCATAGATTGATTCTTCTGATGAAGAAAACACTGCCCTTGAGTAACCAAATACCTCTACTTAGCATATTTGATTCATGGAAACAAGTCCTATTTCTCTAGCAATGTGCATCAATGGCAGTGTATTCAGTTTAATGAAATTATTGGGACATTTCAGATGGCAAAGGAACTCGATGGGATTCTTGATTCATCTGAAGCTGAACCTGCAAAGAGTTGTATCACTAGCGATGGTTCCACCTCATATCTGGAGAAAATAATTACACCAATATATCAAACCATGGCTGCGGTAGGTTTATCTATTGAAGGTTTTAGCTTAGGTTTATCTGTTGAAGGTTTTAGCTTTGATTTTGCCTTTATCTTAACTGGGGCACTGGGCTGCTAATGAAGTGACAAACAAGAAGCTCTGGTGGGGGAAAAACCACCCCCACAGTATGAATTGGCATGTATCCTTCGTTAATTCAATTAGTTGTTCGGCATGTGCAAAAGCTTGATAATGTACTCCATCATGTTTACTCTTTCACATTTCTAAATTAAAGCTCAAAATGTGTCAGCCGAGGCGTACAAAAGATTAAGTTTTGCTATTTTAAATAGTTTTTTATCTTCTCTTTTGATTTGCCATACTGTTCTTAGAATCCTAACGTGTTACAATGTAAAGAGGGGTGGCATATGGTACATTGCAGCACTGCTGCCAATTTCACAAACTCCAGACCGGAAATCATGGGAGGAGTCTGTGAAGAGAGATATGAAGGATTGGAATACTGCCAAAATGTTTCTATGGATAGGAGCACATGTACACTAGCAATCCACATGCTATAGAACCTTGTGTTTGGTTGTTGGTGTCACCTTTTTTCTATTATTTTTTTCTCCTTTTCTCATTTCCTTCTTTTCTTTTAAGTATGGCTCTTCGTGCTGGTTCTTGCTTGTACTTGTGGGATTCATCTCTAGTTGGCAAACATTTGAATTAGACTTTTCTTGTGAATCAGGTGTTCATAATATTTGAATTATTCTGTTCTTGTGGGCTAGGTGGCATTTAGCTAATTTGTTTTGCCTCTCTCCTGAATTAAGCTCTTCTATAGGGTGAAATTAGCTAATTGCATTGTTTAGTTTTTATCTTGCTTCTTTTGTCAATGCATTGAAGGTTTGTGCATTTTATACCGTATACAGGAGGCTCACAATTCTAATGATGGAAAATCAGCGCATTCTGCTTGGAGGAATTATGATGACTTCAATGAATATTTCTGGTTTGTCTTGACTTGCTTTTCTGCTGTTTCTGCCTGTATCCTTTTCTTTTCTGTGTTTTATTTTTTTTCTGTTGCATATGTGCAGGTCCCGTTCATGCTTTGATTTAAGTTGGCCACTGGCTGAGGGGTCCAAGTTTTTACGCAAGCCTGCAAAGAGGAAGCGTGTAAGTTAATCATGTATATTTTCCTTACGAGACTAGTGGTCATGTATATTTTCCTTATGAGACTAGTGGTTTTGTTGCATGTGACCTGTGAGGTGCATGCAATATGAGAAGTATTCTGTAGAGGATATTATCAGTTGAGGTCCTACTTTCGTATCAGCTAGTTTCTATCATAGCTTTCCATAGTTTAACTGCATGTTATCTAATTTTGATCACATGATTTACACTCATTATCTAAATTATGATTTACACTCATTATAAATTATGATTTATACTCACTATCCAAATTGTACAATTCTACCGTTCACTCATGTTATGCTAAAACTTGTATTTAAAACTTTAGTCTTAGTCTATCAGAAAACTACGAGCCTCTGGCTTAAAAACAGTTAAAATCTAATTTGAAAATTAAGCTAGCTGAGTGGGGATGCTTTTTTTTATGATTCATTTTTCTGCTGTGGATGCATAGAGGAAAGAGCTGGAGGATATGATTATGTTTCCTTTCTTGTGTGTTTGCAAAATTGTTTTATTGAAAATGTGATAGTAAAAAAGAGCTTGAAGGCTCAACTGAACATGGGGAGTTCTCTTAAACACCTTTCTTTATTTTGTGAAATATTTGGTGGTACATGTTATTACGGGGGAGAAGTTTTTCCTAAATTATTACTCTTTTTTACTTGCTATTTCTGATCTTGATCCCTTATATACATTTATTCTTAATTATCCTTCTTTATTTTGTGAAATATTTGGTGGTACATGTTATTGAGAGGGAGAAATTTTGCCTAAAAATTAACCTCTTGCCATAATTATTACTTTTTTACTTACTATTTCTTAATTTGGTTCCTTATATACAGACAGGGAAGACCAATTTTGTTGAGCACCGCACATTTCTGCATTTATATCGCAGTTTTCATCGCCTATGGATTTTTTTACTATTAATGTTTCAGGTTCGTGGTTAGAGGTTATAATTAATAAATGAATAAATATATCAATAATGTATAATGCTAAATATGTTAATTTGTTTTCCCTGATTTATGATGCAGTGCTTAGCTGTTATTGCCTTTCACCATGGGAAGATAAACATTGGTACCATTAAAGTACTGCTCAGCGCTGGACCGGCCTTTTTCATACTAAACTTTATTGAGTGTATGTGTTCTTCTAATTTAATATGATTTCTTTTTATGCTTTGTTCCTTACAACATTCTCTTTGAACTTTGACCTCAACTATCACCTGCTGGTTTATCTGGTGAACTGTTATGTTCCATACTTTTTTTGACGTGAACGTTATGTTCCATATTTATGGTATTTCTTTTTTAGGCTGCTTGGATGTGATACTCATGTTTGGCGCTTATAAGACAGCAAAAGGTTTTGCTATCTCAAGATTAGTTATTCGGTTTCTTTGGTTGACCACAGTTTCAACATTTGTAACCTATCTTTATGTGTGAGTATTTTGTTATATCCTCCACCCCCCTCCTTTTTTTTCCTAATATATACAAGGTTACATATGCACTTGAGAGCTGAAATGCTGAGCAGGAAAGTCTTGGAAGAGAAAAATGCAAGAAACTCTGATTCAACTTATTTCCGGATCTATGTTCTTGTTCTTGGAGGTTATGCTGCTGTTCGGCTCGTGTTTGCATTAATGGCCAAGATCCCAGCTTGTCATAGGCTCTCCAGTTATTCTGATCGGTCACAGTTTTTCCAATTTTTCAAGTGGATATACCAGGTAGATCCATCTTCGTCCTACATAGATTTGAAATACAGTTTTGTCATCAAGTGTTGCTTTAATCTTGTTTTTCTTATTTGTTCTTAGGAACGATATTATGTTGGACGGGGGCTTTATGAGAGTATTAGTGATTATGCCAGGTTCATCCTTTTTCTTTTCATGATTTTGGAAGAATGTCTATCTTGTCTAAACATCGAGTGTACCTTTCATTTATATATTTTAGCAATTTAGATACTGTATGAATATCTAGTGGCTGTGTGGAAACTGCAAATTTGTTTCCTGAGGATTGGTTGTGAAGTAATTAAATCTGACATAGTGGTTTTTACATGGGGTGTAATTTACATCCTGGCTATAGTTCTGAAAGGCTTCCTGTAGGTGACAAGGTGCTCCAGGGGGTCGCGACAAGGGCTTATTATGTGTTGTCGCGTAGGCAACAATGCGTAGCATACTCTGCCCGGATGACTCCTGTTTTTAAGTCGGGAGTCGGACCTAGATGCCTTGTCACCGATCAGGTGACTAGGTCGACTAGACGGCCGACTATTGACTAGTTGATGCCTAGCTGGTCAATTAGGTTGCATGGTGTTGAAGGCATCTAAGTAGTATACTGAATATTATTCAATCTTGTTGGAGGTGTGGCTCATTGTCATCACTTGAAGCTGGACGCTTGGATCCTGAGACCAGCAGCAACTTGTTGGCAATGCATCACCACAGCATGGCAGTTCAACGGCAGCTTGGAGTGAGAGGCTGGTGCCTTCGGGGCACTTCCAGGGATGGTCAGCAGGCTAGAGAGAGGAGAAACAGGGGAAAGGGGCAACCATACAACTAAAACCCTATAGGTTCAAAACTACCTAGACGTCTGAAGTCACGCTGCAGTACCTAATTGACTGTATCTGACAGACTTTTTGGTGATCGGACGGCTTGGAAACAGCTTCTAGACGTCCAAGTTGTGCTGCGTTACCTAGTTGACTGTAGTTGACCTACTTGGAAATACTGGAAATGCCCGATGACCTTTTTTTTTTCTTGAACGCATAGGTTACTAGCATTTTGTAACTTGTTAGGTTATCATTTCAAATGCTCACCAGCTTCTCTCGATCCACTTGGTCTTCACTCTTCAGTATTTATTCCGTGATAAAGTTTTCTTTTGCAGATATGTTATATTTTGGCTGGTAATACTGGCATGCAAATTCACCTTCGCTTATTTCCTCCAGGTGTCTATAACCACATCATTCAGAAGTTTCTTGCTTGCTTTATGTTTTGTGTGATTATAAAAATACTCAATACATTGTTATTCACTTTTGCAGATCCGACCTTTGGTTGAGCCAACTAATATAATTGTGCAGTTACGTAATTTGAATTATTCCTGGCATGATCTTGTATCAAAGGGTTAGTAAATTTGAAAATTTTTATGAGAACATCGCTGCTCACTTGTATTACATTCTTATCTACTATAGAATTCAACATTGGTCTTGATAGTGTGTTCTTTTATTAGGAAATAAAAATGCTTTGACCATTCTGAGTCTATGGGCACCAGTCTTAGCTGTAAGTTCCCTGTGTTGTCTGTAATTTATTTTCTATAAGAAAAGTGATTATGTAAATGGTGTATTACCTCATTTTATTTGTATTTTTAGATATACCTGATGGACATTCACATATGGTACACTCTCTTATCTGCTCTTGTTGGTGGTGTTATGGGTGCTAGAGCTCGCCTTGGGGAGGTACATTTTGCCTTCTATATCCTGGTCCCTTTCATGGATCTGAGTTCTGTCAACTGTGCTTACGTTGCTTATTGCTTCCATATGACTTGATTACCATTCTGATTGTTGCTATATAATGCAGATTCGCTCCATAGAAATGCTTCATAAACGTTTTGAGAGTTTTCCTGAAGCTTTTGCTAAAACTCTTTCCCCTCGAAGGTTCTTTCTATTCCTTAATTTTGTGTCACTTTGAGGTCTTATTATGCAAAGCGCATTTGGAGTCTCCTACTGTTTTCGCGTAAAAAAAAGTCTTATTATGCGCAGCAGATTAAGATGTCTTCTATAAGTTGCTTTGGACTTTGGACGTTTAGATGCTTTTTTAACACCTTTCTATTTTATGGTGCAGAATACCTAGCAGACCTGTTGCTGAGGTAAATGACAACTCTCTGCCACATATAGTTGAATACTTTCTTGAAAACATTGGTCCAATAACCTGACCTTACTAACCATCTAGGTGCCTCTGCTGGGGTTGGTCATATCCCTTCCTCTCCCTCCCTGTGCACCCACACAAATACTTGAAGGACTTAATTTTAGTTTTTTTTGGCCCTGCATTGTTTTTGGAGCTAGGTTAGCCCAACATGGCATGCCAATCTAGCTCGTTTGATTTCTGCAGCTGGAATTCCCATTCTCATTATTGTTGTTTTTATTGCTCAGGGGATTCTTGTAACAACTTCAACAATACACTGAACCTTTTTGTTATTTTAGCTGTTCATTTTCTGTTAATTATTGAAAATAGCTTAGTTGATGTGATAATAGATATCCTTCTTGTTTCTCAAAGTTCATATGAGTGTAATGCCATACTAATTGTTTTTACCACTCAACATCAGGATTCAGAAATTACGAAGATGTATGCATCGATATTTTCCCCATTTTGGAATGAAATTATCAAGAGCTTGCGCGAAGAGGACTATGTCAGTAACAGGTGTGGTGCGGGAATAGCTATAGCTTGTTATCTTATATAATGACCCTGTTTGCTTCAATATCTTGGTGGAATTTCCTTTCAGGGAAATGGATCTGCTTATGATGCCAAGTAACTGTGGAAATTTAACGCTTGTACAGTGGCCATTGTTTCTTCTGACTAGCAAGGTATGGTATATCTTAGTTGAAATTAACCTTTTTCTTTGCAAGAATGAATCGTTTGTATATCAGAAGCATGTGATTTGACTGCTATAATTTTGTCGGTTGCTTCTGTAGATCATGTTGGCAAATGACTATGCTATTGACTGTAAAGACTCGCAGTATGAGCTTTGGTATAGAATATCCAAAGACGAGTACATGGCTTATGCTGTCAAGGAATGTTACCAGAGCACTGAAAGAATTCTTCACTCCTTAGTTGATGCTGAAGGGCAGCGATGGTATGCTTGCTTACCGAGATGCGGAATCTGTTATTGACATCAAGGCTATTCTATACTTTTTAACAAATTATGTTTTATTTGTAACTGTGCTGCTATACAGGGTTGAAAGGCTTTTCCGAGATCTCAATGAAAGTATAGCACAGGGTTCACTTTTAGTGACTATAAATCTCAAGAAGTTGCAATTAGTCCAGTCAAGGCTTACTGGTTTAACTGGTCTTCTGGTAAGATTTGTTACTCCTATTTGAGATCTGGGCATGAAAACCCAGTCTAAAGTGCTTTACTAATATGCTTTTTGCATTATTTGTTAGAACGACAGTTTAGTGTAGGTGCTTTATCTTGGTTATTGTTGGATTATCCTTATTTCATTTGTATTTCTTAATTTTTCATGAACATGTTGATGATAGATTGAATTTTCCATTAGATACGTGATGAAACTGCTGGACGTGCAGCTGGTGTTACAAAAGCTCTCCTTGAGCTCTATGAAGTTATTACTCATGAATTTCTTGCACCAAACCTGAGGTATGTAGTTAAGCTCAGTTTTATTAGAAATAGATGTCAGCTCCATTCATTCTCTCTTTCAAATATGTTCTTTCTTTCTGCAGGGAACAGTTTGATACCTGGCAATTATTATTAAGAGCGAGAAATGAAGGGCGCTTGTTCTCTAAGATTATCTGGCCAAAGGATCCAGAAATGGTACATTTTCTTATAAATCTGAATGATCTTTTTTATAGCTTTCATGCATTAACAGTGTGATGATTTTTTTTTGTCCCTTCAGAAAGAACAGGTTAAGCGCTTACACTTACTTTTGACTGTCAAAGACTCTGCTGCCAATATTCCTAAAAATTTGGAAGCTCGGAGAAGATTACAATTTTTCACCAATTCACTATTCATGGATATGCCAGCAGCAAAGCCTGTATCTGAGATGATCCCGTTCAGGTACTATAAATGCATATGGTCTTCATTCTATTTCAAGAAATGGGGTCCTTTTTAACACCTAATATTTTATGTGCAACAGTGTCTTTACTCCGTATTACAGTGAGACTGTGCTGTATAGCATGTCCGAGCTTCTTGTTGAGAACGAAGATGGTGTATCTATACTTTTTTATCTTCAGAAAATATATCCTGGTACTGTTACCCTTCTTAAGTGTGCACTTTAAAAGGAATTTTTTATTTGTCATGGACCTTTTCTTTTTCCTCTGAAGTGTAACCATTTTTCCTTCTTAAATAGTCACTTGCCTGTTCTGCAAGTGGATTGCTTTGGGATTTGTAAATATTTTTATTGTTTGTGACTTATGATTTGGTCAAGTATCCATATATATTGGGGCACATCAAGACCTTGGTAGCTGAAATATGAGTAATGTACTATATTCTGGCAAGATGATGGGTACAAAAGCAATAGTCCATGCATATGAAAAATAAAATTTTTGTTTGTTGAGCATGCATGCATTGTACATATTATAAGGAGCTTTTGATTTTTCATCTTGTTCTTTCTTCATACTTTTAGACGTTGATAATTTCTTAGTTCAATGCTTTCCAATCCTATGGAGTATAAAAGTGGTCTGGAGTGCAGAAAATAAACTTTGCATTGATCTAATGTTTTCAAACTGTTGTTGCACGGTAAAGTAGAAGCATTATTATTACAGTGTCTCCTTGTTCTGAGGCTGATTCCAAAACTGAGTCCTTGCCTTGCTGAATACTACCTCTGGTGTTTTTTTTCTTGTGCTTAGGACAAGATGCTTAGTTCTAATTTGAACTAAGAACTTTGTCCTAACGACAAGAAAACAAGTACGGAGGGAGTATGTGGGAGGCAGGGAGGACTGTACTGTTGAATGTTTTTTCACTGCTACTAGGAAACAAATTCTTCTTTTTTCCTTGTTTTGCTTTACTTTCTTACTCAACAGTAACTCTACACAGACATGCCTTTTTTTTCTTTACCTATATCTTTATATGTTTCACCTCATATATTGGAGGTGGACCCATCCCTTTCTGGCCCACTCCCATGAGGGTATTTTTTTTCACATCAAATCCTCCGTTTATTTGGTTCACAGATGAATGGGCAAACTTTTTAGAACGAATTGGCCGGGGTGAATCATCAGAGGATGATTTTAAGGATAGTCCAACTGACACCTTGGAACTGCGGTTTTGGGTGTCGTATCGTGGCCAAACTTTGGCAAGGACAGGTTAGTTTGTTGTTTGTTTCTTTCTTGCTACAGTTAAATGGTTTAAGCAGCAGAAAAAATGATGCACAATATTTGCATCATTGTCTCTTTTTGATTGCTATGTTCCTTGACTTATTTTGCTAATGCAGTGCGTGGAATGATGTATTATAGAAGAGCTTTGATGTTACAAAGTTACCTTGAGAAGAGATACCTTGGAGGTGAGTATACAGTTTCCTGTTTGTTTATTAAAACACATTTTTGCTAATCTTGATCATTGTGCTTCCTCTCATCAGGTATTGAAGATGCCAATTCAGCAGCCGAATATATTGACACTCAAGGCTATGAGTTATCTCCTGATGCACGGGCCCAAGCAGATATTAAATTTACTTATGTTGTTTCATGCCAAATATACGGACAGCAGAAGCAAATGAAAAAGCAAGAGGCTGCGGATATTGCTCTCTTACTGCAAAGGTTGACTTTCTTGTATTTCATTTTTATTTGAATGCTTTTTTTTTCTTGATTAGAATATAGTCTTAAATTTGCTCGCAAGTCGATTTTTTTTTCTCTCTACAGGATGAGCTAGGCATCTTTTTTTTTTTTTCCTTCTGTTATCTGTGTTGTCTTAAGTTTAAGAATCTATATTTTGCTCAACACTTTTGAGGTCCTGTTTAGAACATATGACTTGTAAGATCCCTGTAGGAATTGATACAAATTTCTTGTGAAACTGATAACATCTCGGTGATACTGATCACATTTTGTTGTAAATTTGTAGAAACGAGGCTCTTCGGGTAGCTTTCATACATGAAGAGGACGGTGCATCTGGGAAAGAATATTATTCCAAGCTAGTAAAGGCAGATGTTCATGGCAGAGATCAAGTCAGTCCAATTCCCTTAATATATTCATTATTCTTTTCCATGTGGTGCACTTGTCTCGCCTAACTGAAACCAATTACGATTTACGAGCCTGTACCCATGCCCATACACCATTCATAAATTCAGCGTGAGCTATGATTGCTAGTGTACCGTACTTTGCTCGAACGAAGTATCAGTAGGTGATAAAATGACTGGTGTTTTTGGCTAGGTGGTCGGTCATGAATCAAGTGATAACTGAATCCTGATGCTATACCGTTCTTGTTTCCTTTACTGCGAAAATCAGGCACTTGAGCCCTTTCTAACATAAATAAAATTTGCTCCTTGGTCAGGCAAAAATCTTCTCATTTTAACAAAACTGATACATTGTTTTCTCATGTTGTATACTTAGCTACGATGTGCAGACCAAGCTAACAGGTTAAGATGACATCGTAGTTAAGATGACCTTCTCTTCTTAATGCAATGATATGCAGATCTCCTGCGTATTTGAGGGAAAAAAAAACTGAGCGGTGCTGCTTGTTTGATGCTAAACTGTCACTGCTATTAGCAACTGCAGATGCCATTGTAACCTTAGCCCATTGATATAGAGTATATAGAAAAACCCTGCCTTCTTCATCTTTTGTAAAAGCCTTGCTGAGAGATATCAACAATCTGGTGCATAGTTATTGGGCGGCAATTTCTTAGTTAAGTACTCCCTCCGTTCCAAAATTGTTGTCGCCATTGACTTTTTTCATTATCTTTGACCATTCGTCTTATTCAAAAAATTATAAAAAATATCATGTATTTTTTCATAATTTGTTTTTGTTACACTAACCTCGGGATTAGGGAAGATAATCAGCCATTAGGCTGAGTGTTGTCTATATAGACATAAGTATGGGCCTGGACAATATGGGCCTTAACACCCCCCCTCAAACTCAAGGCAGATCAGAAGCGTTGAGTTTGAGCAAATGAAGTCGATGCTGCTCTTGAGTTTGTGCTTCAATGAAGAAATCTGCAACTTGTAATGCTGATGGCACATATGGAAGACCAATTGTTTTTTGATGGCAATGAGAACGTGTAAAGGCAACATCAACACCAATATGTTTAGCTTGGCCATGCTTGACAGGTTCTTGAGCAATTTTGATGGCACCAGTATTATCACAGAGGAGAGGTGTTGGAGAGTCACAAATGATACCGAATTCAGCCAACAACCATCGAAGCCATATAATCTCAGCTGTGGTGGAGGCAAGTGCTCTAAGTTCTGCCTCTGTACTAGATCTCGAAATAGCATGAAAGAGATGACCATAGTGAACTGAAGTGGGAGCACTAACAAATTGACTCAAAATATGGACAGCATGAGCAAGATCTGGCCTTGTGAGTGAGGTAGACCAGACTACCAACAATATGACGATATCTGGAGGGATTCTGAAGTGGCTCACCATCATCATGTCGAAGCTGTAAGTTAAGTTCCATAGGTGTGGCAGCTGTCCGATTATCAGTGAGACCAGAACGATCTATAAGATCCTGTATGTATTTGGACTGAGAAATATAATACCCCTGTGCTGAATGTGTAACCTCAATACCCAAGAAGTAACTAAAGAGGACCTAAATCAGACATTTGAAATTGTTCACCAAGCTGTTTCTTGACAAGAGAAATATGGTCCATATCATCTCCTGTGATAAGCATTATCATCAACATATAAGAGGAGCAGAGTACGACCACGTGGAGAGACATGAACGAATAAGGCAGGATCATGATCACTAGGCGAGAAACCAGCAGCCTTGATGACAGTCACGAAACGCTCAAACCATGCACGTGGAGCTTGTTTAAGTCCATATAAGTCACGGCGTAGGCGACAGACATGGCCTGGAGGTGTATCCACACCTAGAGGAGGCTGCATATAAACTTCTTCATGCAGATCACCATGCAAAAAGGCATTCTTGACATCCATTTGAGAAATACTCCATGAACGAATGGCAGCCACTGCAATCATAGTACGTACAGTGGTCATATGAGCAACTGGGGCAAATGTCTCCTCATAGTCGAGTCCATGGATCTGCTGAAAACCTCGAGCAACAAGACGGGCTTTATATCTCTCAATAGAACCATCTGACTTGGTCTTAACTTTGAACACCCATTTACTAGAAATAGGAACAGCATGTGAAGGTAATGGGACAATTTCCCAAGTACCTGTGCGATCAAGGGCAGCAAGCTCTTCAGCCATAGCAAGTTGCCATTCTGAAATAACTGAAGCTTCCTGATAGGTTTTCGGCTCATGAAGGACGGCACCAACACATGTCTTTGTACGTGGATAACCCAATCTATTAGGAGGCTCTATAGTTGTACGATCACGAAGCTTATATCCAGCAGGAACCTGTGTCTTATCAGAAAGAATATTTGACTCATTAGTGTTAGCAGAAGCATCAAAACGAAGACTAGAGGAACCAGCCGAAGACGGAGAATCAGGCACATGCTCTGTGTGGTGAGGAATTATGCGGAATTTCTACGTGGGGTGTGGTACTGTTATGAATAGCACTTGTATTCATAATGAGGGCACTAGGCCCAAATATATACATGTATAGATGTGGGTAAATATGCATAAAACTTCTTATACAATGGAAAAACTACAAGAATACATATACATCTAACACCCCCCCCCCCAAAACTCAGGGTGGATCAAGAACACCGAGTTTGGAGAGATAAAACCTATGTCTAGTTCCAGTTTGTGCCTTGGTGAACAAATCAGCCAACTGAATCTCTGAAGGCACATACTGAGGAGAAACAATACCATCCTGCACCTGTGCTCGTGTATAAAAAGCATCAACACCAACATGCTTACTGAGTTCATGCTTCACAGGATCAAGAGCCATACTGATAGCACTTATACTTAGAAAAAAGAGAAGTCGGCCTAGAAACATAAACACCAAAATCCTCAAGCAACCATCGTAACCAAGTAACCTCTGCTGTCACAAGAGCCATAGCACGCAACTCAGCCTCTGCACTCGAACGAGAAACTGTTGTCTGCTTCTTAGTTTTCCAAGCAATGAGAGAACCACCAAGAAACACACAAAAAGCAAAAAAAGAGCGACGATCAGAGGAATCATTAGCCCAAGTAGCATCACAATATGCCTGGAGCTGTAGAGAGCTGGAGCGTGGAAAGAACAAGCGACGAGATATAGTCCCACAAAGATAACGCAGGACTCGAAGCAAGTGAGTATAGTGGAGCTGGGTGGGAGCGGAAACAAACTGACTCAGAATATGCACAACATGCGAAATATCAGGACGAGTAACACCAAGATAAACAAGACTCCCCACAATATGATGATAGCGAGTAGGATCAGGGAGAAGCTCACCATCAGTGGCACGAAGGTGAACATTAAGCTTTATAGGAGTCTCAACAGTGCAATGATCAGTGAGAGAAGCACGATCAAGAAGGTCATTAATGTATTTTTCTTGAGACAGATAGAACCCCTCAGATGTAGAGGAAATCTCAATCCCAAGAAATAACGAAGAGGACCAAGATTAGACATCAAAAACTGCTCACTGAGACGCGCCTTCACAAAAGCTATGTATTCAGAATCATCTTCAATAATGATCATATCATCAACATAAAGAAGGAGAAGAGTCCGACCACGAGCAGATGTGTGAACAAAAAGTGTTGGATCATGATTACTGGCAGAAAAACCACCAGCAGTGACCACAGAAGCAAAGCGCTGAGACCAAGCACAAGGAGCTTGCTTTAGACCATAAAGTGACAGACAAACCATACCCTCAGGAACAAAATACCCAGGTGGTGGACGCATATACACATCCTCATGTACTCACCATTAAGAAAGGCATTCTTGACATCAAGCTGAGAGATGGACCACTCACGAACAGAGGCCACAACAAGAAGAGTGCAGACTGTAGTCATGTGAGCTACATGCGCAAAGGTCTCATCATAGTCATGGCCATACTCATGCTGAAAGCCGCGAGCAACAAGACGAGCCTTATAGCGCTCAAGAGAACCGTTAGAGCGGGTCTTCACCTTATAGATCCACTTACAAGTAATAGGACGAACATGTGCTAGAAGGGGAACAAGATCCCACGTACCAGTACGCTCAAGGGCAGCAATCTCCTCAGCCATAGCATGCTGTCATTCCTGATGTAGAACAGCGTCACGATAAGTGGTGGGTTCAGAAAGAACCGTAGTGGAATAGGCAGAAGGAGAATAGAAATCAGGACGTCGACGAGTACGATTGCCACGTCTAATAAACTGCTCAGGCGAAGAATCCTCCGACGAAGATGCGTCCAACATAAATGAGGGCTCATCAGGTGAGAGTGACACATCAGGAGAAGAGGGCTCAACAGAGGATGAATGAACCTGCCGAGTATAGACCTGTGTCACTGGTGGCTTCACAGTATAGTCCGGGTCCATAGAAGGACCGGAAAAAAACTCTCTAGAAGAAGACTCCGGTACAGAAGGCACCTCATGAGAAGATGTCGGCACTAATGAGGAAGGTACCATAGGAGAAGGTATCGGCGCCAGCGAAGAAGGCACCGGACATGTACTAACAATATAGGCATCAGGTAAAGTCAAGAATGAAAGTGGGTCAACTAAAGATGCAGGAGAGGTGTCCAAAGATGGACGAGAAAAGTAAGGACGTGACTCGTCAAAAACAACATCCCGAGAAACCCGCATCCGACGACCAACAGGATCCCAACAACGATATCCCTTATGCTCAGCACTATAGTCTAGAAAAACACACTCAACAGACTGGGCAGTCAACTTAGTGCGCTCACGAGGGGCAAGAAGCACATAACACAGCCAAAAAGACGAAGGCCGGAGTAGTCTGGCAACTGGTAAAAAAGACGCTCATAAGGAATCCCGTCACGAAGGGTTGACGAAAGCTGAATATTAACCAAATAGTTGGCAGTAGAGACAGTCTCAGCCCAAAAATAAGGTGGGACACAAGAAGCAAGCATAAGAGCACGAGCAGTCTCAAGAAGATGACGATGCTTACGCTCAGCGACTCCATTCTGGGCATGAGCACCAGGACATGAAAACTGAGCATGAGTGCCATGCTGAGAAAGAACCTAGCGAAGAGCTCTAGAAAGATACTCTCCTGCAGAGTCCGCATGAAAAACACGAATATATGTGTCAAAATGAGTGCGAATCATAGCAGTAAAAGTCTTATAAATGCATAAAGCCTCACTACGATGTTTCATAAAATAAATCCATGTGTTGCGAGAAAAATCATCTATAAAAAGTATATAATATCTATGCCTCTCTGTAGAAACAAAGGGAGCAGGACCCCATACATCTGAATGAACAAGATCAAATGGACGCTGAGACACAGACTCACTCGAATGGTAGGGAAGTTGTATGTGCTTGCCTAATCGACATCCCTGACACTGATTTACAGACTCATGACCTAAAACAGACCCTAAAAGACCACGATGAATCATAGTGGACAAACGAGAGACACAAATATGATCCAAACGATGATGCCACTGAGCAAAAGATGAGGTCGACGATGCAGCAAAACTGGAGTAAACCAGACTGGCGGACGTAGCGGAAGGAAGATGAAGCCAGTCCAGCTCCCAAAGACGCTGTGAATCACGACGTCGGGGGTCAGAACCAACTATCTGACCCGTGCAACGATCCTGAACATAGCAAAAATCAGGGTCAAGAATCACACGACAGTCATGATCAATAAGTTGACCGGCTGACATAAGCTGCATGGTTAGATCAGGTACACAAGAAATATTTGGAACAGAAAAAGAATCGGATAAAAGAGTGCCCTTTCCTACAACAGGAAGAGATCCATCGGCTGTATGAACAAAACCAGAATGAGATGGAGAAACCATGGAAGAGAGACAAGTGCGATATGGAGTCATATAAAAAGAAGCACCAGAGTCAAGAATCCATGGACAAATACCTGGAGTAGAAGAGGAATGAGGTCCCTCAGTGGAAGACTGAGAAGCAGCAGCAGAACCCGTGAGTGCAGAAGACTGAGTCACAAAACTAGCAGCTCCTGGTGGTGCAGAGGGCGCAAGGTGATGTAGTAACATGAGGATCTCCTGTGTGTCTGAACCAGCTAAACCCTTCTGAGAGCCTCCAACACTAACACTACCAATACTCTGTGAAGTACCCTGTGAAGAACGACGAGTCTGAGCCTTCTTCTCCCTCTTCTTTCTATAACAATAAGACTCCACATGTCCCTCCTTACCACAATAGTCACACTGAAAAGTACTAGAGCCACATCGACTCCCAGAAGAAGGCACCACAGAAGAAGGCACCATAGGAGGAGCAATTGAAGAAGGAGAAGCAGCTGAAGAACGAGCAGCCAACACTGAAGGAGATGGTAACAAACTGGCCTCACGAAGACGAATCTCCTCATTACGAATGTCAGCAAGAGCATCCATCAAAGAGACACAAGGGTGACGAGCAAGTAGTTGAGCACGACATGACTCAATACTCATCACGAAGGCGAGTCAAGAAGTCATAAGTGCGACGAAGCTCCAGTGCCTTGTTCTGGCTCAGGCAGGACTCACACGTGCTAGGAGACAACTGAGGACCAAGATTGTCAAGCTGACGCCAAATCGCAGATATCTGACCATAGAACTCATCAACTGTGGAGCCACCCTGTCGAAGAAGCTGCTCCTGACGAATGGCAGCAAGAAAGGTAGACTGTCCAGAGGGCTCATATCTCTCACGAAGAAAAGCCCACATCTGATGTGTATACTTAAACTCAACAATATCCGCAAAGAACTGATCCTCCATACTAGCAACAACAATAGCAACAGCTCGAGCATCCACATCAACCCATGTCCTGTATGTAGCATACTGAGACTCATAAGATGCCATACGATCCTCATAATCACCATGTAGCTTCTCCACTGCAGCATTAGAATCAGCAAGCATTTTGTTATACACTGCCTTCTCAGCATCAGTGGCCATCGGCGAAAGAACATGCGCAACTGGAAGCATAGGCGATGTAGGAGCCATAGGACGAGGCGGACAGGAAAGCTTGCCAGTAAGAAACCCCTAAAGATACAAACCACGCATATGAATCCGAAGACGAGGAACCCAGTCCCGATAGTTGGTGCCATTGGAAAGCACCAGACAACGAAGAATAACAACTCCATTGGACGATGGAGGAGCCATATCGATGGCGAGAGCGCAAAAGGAGCAGTGGCGGGCGACGGCGAGAGCGCAAAGGAAAGCGGCGCAAGCTGCAGTTTTTTTTTTTAATATATATATAGAGTACCCTACTGGAAAAGTTACTGGTAGGCGACAAGAATAGTCACCGAAAAAACCAGCTGAACCAAAACAGTAGTCCTCTCCTTTTCGTTTTTTTTGCCCTTTTTTTCCCCCTTATCTCTTGTCTACCACCAATCGGTGGTCAACAACAAAGACACAGAAGAACCGAGCAAGCAGAGAGTAGAAGACAAAGATTCCCAGCAACACCCATGCAACAGGACAGCCTTCACGGTGAGAATCAAATCTGCTCTCACCCACGTGCTCCAGTCCAGCAACGTGTGACTCGGAGGAGGAATCCAACAATACAGCCTGGAGACAAACCACAACAGCAAACCAAACACAAGCCGACGATTCCAGAACAGCAGCGGCAGCAGATCAATGATGAGATCCAACAAAAAGCCAGCAGCAAGAGAGAGAGGAATCGATGGCAAGGTGAGCTGAGTGAAAACCAGAGAAAGAAATCGGCGGTGGCGGCGGGATGGGTACGCGCAAGTGCAACGCGTGGGGGAGGAAAAAAAAACCTAGGATTTGGCTTTATACCATGTTATGAATAATTTTGGAAAAAATTATTCATTGTAGTTATTTTAAGTTCTATTTATTGTAGTTAAGGAGGAAAAGAAACCTAGGATAATCAAAGGTAACAAAAAAAGTCAATGGCGACAATAATTTTGGAACGGAGGGAGTATATAACTATTCATTTATTGTAGTTATTTTAAGTTCTATGCATGCGGATTTAAAAAAAAGTTCTATGGATGCAAACAAAAAGTTTATAAGTCTTATCCTTACAGAAAAATATGTTCTAAAATCTAAACTTTGAAGTACCATACTACTCTCAAAGTAGTGCAGTTACTGGGCGGCAATTTCTTAGTTAAGTATAAAACTATTCATTTATTGTAGTGATTTTAAGTTCTATGCATGCGGATTAAAAAAAAAGTTCTATGCATGCAAACAAAAAGTTTATAAGTCTTATCCTTAAAGAAAAATATGTTCTAAACTTTGAAGTACCGTACTACTCTCAAACTACTTGTGCCTCATATATATATATATATATATATGCTATTGATTCTAATTTGAATCACAACTAAGGAACATAATTTTATTTGGGGTGATATGCATGGTTGCAGTTTTAATCTTTAATTGCATGTTGCCCTCGTCTTTTCAACTCGGCATTTTTTCCCCTAAAGTATCACATTTGCCCATGTTTTTGAAGGGAAAACAAGGCTAAACGTGCTATATCCTCAAAATACAGGGCAAACATGCCAAGTTAAAAAAAAAAACGAAGGCAAATGTGTGAAATCTCTTTTATTTGCTGCTGCTTGTCAGCCTAGTTCATTTTGTTGATGTTGTTTTTGCGGAACTGATTAACTTGTTATGCTTTATCTGGCTATCTTTGTTACACAGGAAATATACTCCATTAAACTGCCTGGGAACCCCAAGCTTGGTGAGGGGAAGCCTGAAAATCAAAACCATGCTATAATCTTCACTCGAGGGGATGCAATACAGACAATTGATATGAATCAGGTTTTCCTTTCGTTTTCTCATTTGGTGCAAAATGTATCTATAGACACTAGTATAAACTCTGCTAATATCCCCCAGCAGAATGGATCTCTAGACACTAGTATAAGCATAGGTTATAAAAGCTATGCCAAGCAAATTCCCTAAAAAATATTTTTGCGCTTGGACTGGTCACTGGTTGTTCCATATTTTAACAGCCTACTTCAAGGTATATATGCTTAGCTATCCCTGCCTGTTGGATCATGTTATATCCTTCTCACACTTGGTAACTTTTTTTCCTTGAAGATGGATACTTTACTTTCTTTTTTTAACATGCTTGTGGTTTTTAATAAGAAACATCTAGAGCTAGCATATTATAGGTGCTATGGTACACCTTAGCCACCACATAAGGCATGAACAAAATTTTCCAAGGGTTGTGAGGATCACCATCGCACACGAGAAAAACGAGACGCACACCCTTCCTTTTCCAATGAATGTGCCCACAATAATGGCAATCCACACTAGAGTTTATATGGGTGCTAGAATTTGGATCGGGCATATTTGGATGCTTCTTTTTCTCAGTGTGATACGAGTATATATTCTAATTTTTCATTTTAGGATGACAGGAGAGAGGCTTGGGATGTTTATTTGTAACCTTAACTGACAGAAGGCTCTATGTAGGATAACTACTTGGAGGAGGCAATGAAAATGAGAAATTTACTTGAAGAATTCCGTAATGTTTATGGAAACCATGGCATTCGAAATCCAACGATTCTTGGAGTGAGGGAGCATGTGTTCACGGGGAGGTTGTTATTTAAATAATCTCACTTATGTACAGCTATTGACCTGACTATCTGTCTGTATTGACCTGCTCTACTTTATTTCTGCTGCAGTGTGTCTTCATTGGCATCATTTATGTCAAATCAGGAAACTAGTTTTGTTACTTTGGGTCAACGTGTTCTTGCTTACCTCAAGTGAGTAAATGTTGCCAATCATGTGATAGCTTGCTGTAGGGAATAATTTCTAGCTGCTATTTCTTAGTATGAAATCTGTGATGTAATTCTGAACCACTTACTGGTGATATCTTTTCCTTCTCCAGGGTTCGTATGCATTATGGACATCCTGATGTTTTTGATCGGATATTTCATATAACCAGAGGCGGCATAAGCAAGGCATCCCGAGTTATTAATATCAGTGAAGATATATTCGCTGGTGCGTGCTTTGTATAATGTACTTTAAGTTGCAATATTGAGTTGGAAACAGTGTCAGCAGCGTTCATTGGCAACCTTGCAAGCATACGGGGCTTAAATATGTTGCTTTTGATGCTTGGAATATGGATTTCCAATACTTGAAAAGAATAATATTTGCAACTCGAACTCAAAAGTAGTCTGGGTGAATCATTGAGATTTTCCTTGTGATGCTACTTCTTTCTTGCTTTTTTATAAAATAAATTGGATTAGAATATTGTAATTCAGGTTTTACTAAAATGGTCACTATTATTCAGGTGTCCTAGAAAGATTCTTAATCGTAATATTACAGAATTATATTGTTGATAGTACCAAACTTGTGGGAGAATATGTATACGCATGGAGACGTGGGCTCTGCAATATCATTACCATTGTCTATCACATTTAGATGACTAGACATTAGTTTGAATTACCTTTTTCATATTGGATAGTTGAACAACTTAGTTTGACCTTTTAGTGTTAACGAATCTGCAGGATTCAATTCGACACTGCGCCAGGGGAATATCACACACCATGAATATATCCAGGTTAACATTCAAGTTCATTTTTATATACTGTTCTGTTGTTATTTGACTGAATAGGGCATGCACGCTTGCATATTTTTGTGCGTGAAGTTGATAGTATGTTCATTACAGTATGGCGGGGAACCATCATATGTAATTCACCATCAGTATTGATTCTTATGTTGTATAATGCACATTTGGTAATCTTATTACACAATTTGCAAGGGCACATGTGTCAACATATTGTATGTTCATGAATTCATAGATTTATTTTTCAGGCACATGCATGCCTGCCTTTACTAACGGAGCATGTGCCATTATGTCTACATTTTTCTATTCCCAGAAAAGTTTATTTCCCTCGAGGGAATAAAAAAATTGATTCCTTCCAGGTTGGAAAAGGACGGGATGTGGGCTTGAACCAAATTGCACTTTTTGAGGGTAAAGTAGCTGGAGGCAATGGTGAACAAGTTCTTAGTCGAGATGTGTACCGTCTGGGGCAGTTATTTGACTTCTTCAGGATGCTAACCTTCTTTTTCACCACCGTTGGTTATTATGTCTGCACAATGGTACTCTCCTTCCGTCCCTTGCTCCCTCTGCACATTGGTTTACTTTTAGGTTGCAGGGTTTTTTCTTTAGCATCTTTGTGCTCCGTACACACCATTTCAGTTTGCTTTAATGTTGATTATGACCAAATCTTTGATATGCTTATCTCTTATGTTTGCAGATGACAGTTCTAACGGTATACATCTTCTTATATGGACGGGTGTATCTGGTAATTACTCTGAATTTAAATTTTTGTGCTCCTTTTTTTTTCTCAATCATGCAGGAGAGCTGCATATCATTGTATTTAATAGAGAACTTTTTGAGGAACACTGCCCTTCCTTTTTTGTGCTCCTTTTTTTCTCCTGGTTGATGCATATTTATCAGAGTGATGCTTTTGTTTTTTTTTCTATAATCTGACTGGGACTGGCTATTTCAGGCTCTCTCTGGACTTGACTTCTCGATATCTCGCCAAGCTAGATTTTTGGGGAACACTGCCCTCGATGCAGCTTTGAATGCTCAATTTTTGGTCCAGATTGGCGTTTTTACTGCAGTGCCGATGATAATGGGTTTTATTTTGGAGCTGGGGCTGCTAAAGGTGGGCATTTTTTTGCAGCAATGATACTTGCTCTTTATAGTGGTATTTATAATTACATCACATATTTCAATTTTGTGCAGGCTGTTTTTAGTTTTATTACAATGCAACTTCAGTTTTGCTCGGTATTTTTCACCTTTTCACTTGGAACTAGAACACATTATTTTGGCAGAACAATTCTTCATGGTGGTGCAAAGGTACAAAAAAATCCTATTCATTGTTACAAATGTAAATAGAATATTTCTTATAGTTTCCTCGATGCAGTATCGCGCTACTGGAAGAGGATTTGTTGTTCGCCACATAAAGTTCGCTGAAAATTATAGGCTTTATTCTCGAAGCCACTTTGTCAAAGCGTAAGTCATTACTTTGAAAGTAGTCAAGAGTTACAGTAAATTAGACATGTACTATTAATCGGTGGACAAGTCTATCTCCGTATAGTGGATACGGGTGCTATTGTTTTATGTCAACCATATTGCTTTTATAGTATCTTGTATTATCATGCGGCATTGCTATTGGATATTTTAGACATGTATATTGTTTCAAAATGATAATGGTGCATTGATGTATCGAAACATAAAATCTAGATTATGATTATACGTGTGTTGGACCTTGGTGAGGAAAAGCAGTGGTTTCTGCATGTAAGAAAGTTCATTATTCCAACTGGAAACACACATGAATGTTTCTTCTAGATGTTACTGGGATCTGGCACATTAAATAGGGTCTTTGGTTCTTGTTAAGTGTAGCATCATTAAATGATAATGGGAGCTTTATTTGATCATCATCTCAAAGATATTCTTGTTGCAGGCTTGAGGTTGCTCTGCTCCTCATCATTTACATCGCTTATGGCTACACGAAGGGTGGTTCTTCTTCCTTCATTCTGCTAACTATTAGTAGTTGGATCCTTGTTTTTTCTTGGCTTTTTGCGCCATACATTTTCAACCCTTCTGGTTTCGAGTGGCAAAAGTAAGTTTTGAGAAATCCTATCATTATTTTTTTCCCTTCAAGTTAGTTGCTATTGAAGAAAAAATGACCATTGACTACGATAATGTGAACATTTAGTTAGTTTCTCATTGTGGATGGACCATCTCAAAGTATAGGAAGCGCTGTCATTAAATTTGGCTTTAAATATAAGTTTGCATTTTTCATATAATTTGTTCATAGCAGTAGTAATGCATTTTGTTAACACTTAGTGTTGTATTTCTCGTATCCGTTCTTCCTTTTTATGGCTGCGTTATCGATCAGGACTGTTGAGGACTTTGATGATTGGACGAATTGGTTACTCTATAAAGGTGGAGTTGGTGTAAAGGGTGACAACAGCTGGGAATCGTGGTGGGAGGAGGAGCAGGTAAGTACTCAGTGGCACTGTGTTTGTTTGAACACTGGTTTGTTCCTTGCACTTAATAATTAAAGTTTTCTGGATATTATACAGGCTCATATCAAGACATTGAGAGGACGAATCCTCGAGACAATCCTTAGCCTCAGATTCCTTATTTTTCAATATGGAATTGTGTACAAGCTTAATATCACAGAACATAATACTTCACTTGCTGTAAGTTGATAGTAGCTCTTCTCTGTAATTCTCAGTTTCCCTCCCTCTTTACTTCTAACTATTCATTATTATATATATTTACTGAGTTTTGTATAGATTAACTTTGCCATCTCTTTTATTTTGATCACTTAGCGTATCAATGGTGCATAGCTCTTTTGTATGTCCCTATATGCTGATTAGTGTAGACTCCACTAGCCTTCCCTTTTGCACTTCCCAAAAAAGAATTCAACATAGTATTTCAGCTGTCTGGACCAAGGATGCTTGTGTTTTCTTATGATATGTGAATTGAATTCATGATTTGGACTTAGTTATAATATTACGGAACTCTTTTTTCATTGTAATCTTGTTATGGGTTTTAGTGTTGACGGGGGTATTGTTGACATTTAGGACTTCAATATTGTAAACAAATATCTTGATTTCTTTTATGACATTGGTTATTGATTTAGAGAAAATTCCTTAGTGGCCATCAAAATTTTTTCTGTTTCCTTATTGGCCATCAAAAATTTTCAATTTCCCTAGTGGCCATGGAGTTAAATATTTTTGCCTTATTGGCCATCATAGTGTCAAACTTGGAGAAGAAAAGTCACTTTTACCCTTTGTAGCATCTTTGTGACCAATAGTCCTTATTAACCATGAAATCAAAAAATAATATTAGTTAATACTTAATTTATAAATCTGAACATCATGAGTGTATTTTTGAATTTTGGACAGCCACAATATGTATTTTTTTTACATTAGTAAAAAAATTTATCTGCTAAATAAAACTTAAAAGTGCATACTCATATTTTGTTCATATTAACAAACTATATTAATGAAATTCTATGATTAATAAGGAACATTTGCACAAAATTGTTGTTAGGGGCAAAAATATCTTATTTTTCAGTTTTAACACTTGGATGGCCAATAAGGCAAAAAATTTCAATCCAATGGTCACTAGGGAACTTCAAAATGTTTGATGGCTAATAAGGAATCAAAAAAATTTCTGATGGCCACGAAGGAATTTCCCCATTGATTTAACCACCACCATCATATGGAAGGAGCCGAAGAATACTATGATAGGATCCATGTCCTTTACTGACATTGCTGCTGCCTTCATTCTTGTTACTTTTATCTATCTAATGTTGCACACTTGCCAGGTTTATGGCTTCTCGTGGATTGTGCTTCTCGTTATGGTCCTCCTGTTTAAGGTTTGCCATTCTAATGTTTGAATCTCATCTTTTTTGTTGTCTTAAACTGCAAGCACCATATCTAAGCTAAGCTGTATCCTGTTCTCTCAGCTTTTCACTGCAACTCCAAAGAAGTCGACTGCCTTGCCGACTTTTGTTCGGTTTCTACAGGGCCTCCTCGCTATTGGGATTATTGCAGGAATTGCTCTACTTATAGCACTCACACAATTTACAATTGCTGATTTATTTGCAAGCGCACTTGCTTTTATAGCGACTGGTTGGTGTGTTCTATGTGTAAGTACAACAATATTATTATTTCATTCCAGTTGTAATAGTGCTTGTATTATATTGATCTGCTACTTTGTTAAGTGATTTACCATGTTACGTAAACTTAGTTGTTTACCATGTTACGTAAACTTAGTTGAGCCCGTTCAGTCAAATACTCAAATTATTGCATTAGCTATCCTTATTTGCGACTAACATGCTTAATAACTTGTCATGACACAGCTGGCTGTCACATGGAAAAGACTAATCAAAGCCATTGGGCTATGGGATTCTGTCCGTGAGATCGCTCGGATGTATGACGCAGGAATGGGGGCTGTCATCTTTGTGCCCATTGTGTTCTTCTCGTGGTTCCCCTTTGTATCCACCTTCCAGTCACGCATCCTGTTCAACCAAGCATTTAGCCGTGGTCTGGAGATCTCCCTTATCTTGGCTGGAAACAAGGCAAATCAACAGACATGAAGTCTTCGGATTGTCTCTTTTTGTTGTACATTCCTGGGATTAGTTAGGGCTAGTTCAACGAAAACAAATAGTGAGGATTATTTTGAACCACCACCTTTATGTACATAATTGCCTCTATTGTTTGAACACTACTTACATTGAGAAAGAGACATGGCAATCTTAGATGTGCCAATATTATAATCTGAGCAGACTGTATGACCTTTTTAACAGATTTTTCGATTCAGATTTATGGTTAAGAATTGGTGACCCAATTGTTTAGCTGACGCTGGAGCTCAATCTCCAAGCTGCTACTTTTAACGGTGATCGTACTTTTTCCCTGAAGCATTCCAAAAGATTGAACTATTATGTATTGCTCAACTCATTCGTAAGTCTAGCACAAACGTGGACTACGACTCTATGAGTAGATTGTACTATATTTTTTCATATTTTCTAGCCTTCAATTGATTGAAAGTTGATGGTTTGTTACTTTGTCAAAACAATGAAAGTTGTTCAACCTTTTAGTCAACTTAAAATAGCTCATATTTTTTTACTGTATCCCTTTAGGATTTGAACTCGATACATGTGGTTGTGGTTCTAAAAAAGCTCAGTGAAGATACCTGCCACGCCTGCCCTGTCAATTCTTCAGAACCTGCTCTCTTCTCATTTGCACTTCTCTTATCAGCTTTGGTGCCGGATTGCACCCCAACTAAGGCATGCATGTCCTTACAGCAATGTCAATTATGTTATTCTCATAGCAGATTTTGTGGTTGGCATCTGCGATTTTTTTTGGTATGATTGCAACCCCTTTCTAGTTGCTACACCGGGTCCAAATGGGCATCAATCTAAGATGAGAAGTGCCTATAGTCAAACGGAGATCCACCTCGTGCTTCCCCTGCTAGAACCACCGTGGCCGCGCTTCAGCAGCACCATCAGCCCATCACGGACGTTTCCTCCGTGGTGCTAGTAACCACCGTAGGTGTATGTGTTTTTTTTTCCTTGAATTCGCAGATCATTTCATGAAGACAAAGAGTTGTGACGTACAACACACGTCACACACTGATTAACTTTAGATACATTAGCATCTTTTTCTCTATCTTTACTATCTCTACTACTCTTTAAAAGAGCGAGTCAAAATTTAATACCCTTTAAAAGAACGAGTCAAAATTTAACTATGTTTACCAACCTAATTACCCCTAACAGACATAATCCAAACTATGTGCACACAAAAAAAATGCACAGAGAACAATTCCTTTTATAAATCCAACGTTCAAAAATTGCTTTCAGATGCCCACGTTAGATCCGATGGATCCGGACGTCTGGATCTCCCACCCTCAACTCCCACGTTGTCCCCGACTAAAAACAGCACATGTTTCTCCTCTCTCACCCCAACTCCTTTAGCGACCCAGAAAAATCGGCGCCGTCTCTGACAGTCAGGTCGCTTGCGTCCTGGCGGCTCAAAGCCTCGTCCCGAACTCCGGCCAGATCTGGAGTTTTGGGTACGCGAATCCTCCCAATCAAAATAAGAATTTTGCTCCTGGGTCTAGGGCCTTGCTCGGTTCTGTGGTGGCGTCCGACCCTGTCCCGGAAAGGGGAGGGCGCTAGTGATGGCAGGGCAGAGTGGCGGCGGGGTCGGGGGAGGTGGCAGACGGGACAGAGGCGGGGGAGAGCAGCATGGTGGAGCTGGTGGAGAGGGAGTGGGCCTAGAGGGCCTACTCCGTGGTCTACGACTGTCAAAGGAGGAGCAAAGTGGTGTACGGGGGGCATGGAGGAGGCGGTGGTGCAGGTGCCACAGGCTGTGGGCAAGCTCTTCTCTAGCAAAGTCGCATTTGTGGATGGGTTAGCGTAGACATTGGGGCGAATTTGGTGCCCGATGCAAGGAGTCAAGTGCAAGGATTTGGGACGCAATCTCTTCCTGTTTACCTTTTTGCAGCTAGGGGGGGGGGGGGGGGGGGGGAGAGACGAGCCATTACAGAAGGGCCATGGGAATTCGGCGGTGACTTGCTCATTGTTGTGGATTTTGACAACACAAAAAGATTGAAGGATCTGGAGTTTGTCTACACACCAGTGTGGCTATGTATTTACGACCTTCCCCTGGGCATGATGAATTCAGATAGTGGAATCCTCATTGGCAATAAGGTGAGGAAAACACTGGAGGTGGACACAGATGAGGATGGCAACACAGTGGGGGGCTTTCTTCGAGTGAAAGTGTGTGTGGATATTCGTAAACCTCTGATGAGGGGAGTCATGCTAGAGGAGGCTGGGAATGGCGTGGGGTGCTGGTGTCCTTTCCAGTATGAGCACTTACCCAATTTCTGTTATAGCTGTGGTAAATTGGGGCATGTTGAGAGGGACTGTGATGAAGTTCTAGGGAAGGAAGGGGGTGAGAAGCAGTATGGTGCTTGGCTCCGTGTACCTCCAGCACGAGGCCGCACGGGCAGCGAGGCCCGGGCACGATGATCACAAGGTGGCTTATCTGGTGGGAGCAAAGAAGGGCGAAGTTGGGGGAGTGGGAAGAAATCCAGTGCTACAGAGAGGCCTTTCTCTCTATCCAGAACACAGAAGAGGCAAGATGGGGGAGGACAGAGAGCTAAAGGATGATGCAACTAGTCCAGCAAAACAAGTGCCAGTCAAGGGTCTGGAAATTGATGGGCAGCCATGACAACTTACTTTTATAGAAGAAAGCAACATACGGGGGGAGGAGGGACAGCTATGCCAGGAAGGGAAGGAAGCTACTGACCGACATATTGTGAGGGGTGCAGCTCAGGAGGGAGAGAAGCAACAAACACTAGGTGGCCATGTAGTGGCAAAAGAGCAAGGGGATTGTGCACACAGGCACATGCAAGTTTCCATGCAACTGGAGGTGGGGGCAAAAGGGATGGAAGTAGATGGTGGAAAGCTAAATGAAAGTGAAACACATGTGAATTCAACTGAATGGTTTCCTGGTGGTGATGACACTCATGAAAAAAAGCACCCAGATTCCCACCTTTGGCCTAATACAACAGGTGGGGTAGACCATGGGAAGAAGAAGCAGGGGGGGGGGTACTTTTAAGTGATATAAGCGCACCAGTGTTGGGATGGCGAAGGATCAGGGGGATATAGGGGACCATAAACGTTCCTTGCATGAGGTGGATGGTGCAGGAGAGAATGACACAAAGAAACTAAAAGTAGCAGGGGTGGAAGGGGATGTAGTACAGTGGTACCAGGTGAGACAACAAGCAGGACTGTCCGGTTAGTCCTGCCGGGATAAATGAGGCTAATTGCCTGGAATTGCTGGGTATTAGGGAATGGCCCGGCAATTCGTGGCATTCTTGATCTCCAGAAGGAGGAGGACCCCGACGTTTTGTTTCTGTGTGAGACAAAACACAATGGCAAGTGGCTGGATTGGCTCTGATGGAGGTTGGGATTGACTAATATGGTGGCAAAAGATAATGAGGGAGCTAGTGGCGGGCTAGCAATTTTTTGGAGGAAAGACGTTGACTTATCTGTGGAAAACTTGTCAAAGTATCACATTGACATGATAATAAAGGAACCTGATGATTTTAAATGGTGCTACACTGGTATATATGGGTAGTATAGAAGTGAGCTAAAGGGCAACACGTGGGAGACCATGCACATTTTGAAATCCAGAATGGATTTACCGTGGTTTTGTTGTAGAGATTTCAATGAGATCCTTTTTGCACATGAGAAGGAGGGGGGTGCAGCATGACTAGAGGGGGCCATGGAAGAATTTAGGAAGGCATTAGAGGATTGTGAACTTCATGATGTCGGTTTTGTGGGGGACATGTTTACTTGGAGAAACCAAGATGCGGACAACTATATGCGGGAACGATTGGACCGAGCAGTGGCAAATACGACTTGGCGGTGCAAGTTCCCTTTAGTTCGAGTGATCAACAGGGATCCCAGACACTCTGACCATAGACTGGTTATTATTAATGTGGGTGCTCGAGAGCTAAGAAGGTGGGAAAGACCAAGGGATGTATTGCGGAAATTTGAGGCAAGATGGCTAGAGGAGGAACAATGTGCAGCCAAAGTGGAAGAAGCCTGGGGGAGTACGCTCATGGAAGGGGACACCAAAATGATTGAACTTCAAGGCCGAGTGCTGCAGGAGTTGTGGGAGTGGGATCGTGTGGTGTTGGGAAAAAGGGTGAAAAATGCAAAGAGGGAATTGGAGAGGTGTAGGCGGGGGAGGCTCTCTCCAAATGGCGTGCATCAGGAGCATGTGCTAAAATATAAGCTAGAGCGCTTGGAGGACCAGTTGCATATCTTCTGGAAACAAAGGGCTCATAACTCATGGCTCTTGAAAGGAGATCAGAACACCAATTTTTTTCATGCTTTCGCTTCTAAAAGGAAAAGGAAGAGTGTTATAGAAAACTTACAAGACGATGGGGGCGAGGTGGTGGCGGGGAAACAGTTGAAGGATTTTATAGCTAATCAGTATCAATCTCTCTTCATGTCTTATGCAGGTGGCAATTTGGAGGAGGTTCTATCTTGTGTGATCACGCGTGTCACACAGGAAATGAATGACACGCTGTTGGCCCCTTTCTCGGGGATGAAATCTGGTCTGCGCTTGAAAGTATTGGAGATCTGAAGGCGCCTGGAGCTAATGGTATCCCGGCTGTCTTCTACAAGTGATTCTGGAACCTGATCGGGGAGCAAGTTAAAAAGGAGGTGTTGGAGGTACTCAATGGAGGAGAAATGCCTCTAGGGTGGAATGACACAATCATTGTGCTCATACCTAAAGTCAAGGAACCCGAGAGGCTAAAAGATCTAAGACTGATTAGCCTCTGCACTGTACTCTATAAGCCCATATCCAAAGTTATGGCAAATAGGCTCAAGTTGGTTCTCCCTGATCTCATCTCTCCTACCCAAAGTGAATTTGTGCCGGGTCGCCTGATCACAGATAATGTTCTCCTCGCCTATGAGCTAACACACCATATCAAGAACAAGAGGTCAGGCAAGCATGGAACAGTGGCAATCAAGTTGGATATGAGCAAGGCATATGATAGAGTGGAGTGGTCTTTTTTTGGCAGGAATGATGACAAAACTAGGCTTCCATCCGCAATGGACAGATCTGATAATGAAATATATCTCCTCGGTGAATTACCGTATAAAGGTAAATGGCAACTACACTCAAACCATCATCCCACAAAGGGGCCTGTGGCAGGGGGACCCGCTTTCCCCCTACCTATTTCTTCTTTGTGCAGAGGGGCTCTCAGCAATGGTACAGAAGGCTGAACAGGAATGTAAATTGGTGGGCATCAAGGTGTGCAGAAACGCCCCGAGTGTGAATCACCTTTTCGGGGCGTGTGAATCACCTTTTCTTTACGGATGACCCACTAGTGCTTATGAAAGCGGGGCGGGCGGAGGCATAGGAGTTAAAGCGAATTTTGGCGATGTATGAAGCAGTCTCAGGGCAAATGGTTAATAAAGACAAATCATCAATCTTGTTTAGCCCGAGTACTGGGGGAACATGAGGGGAGTAATGAAAGCTATTCTCTCCATGAATCATGAAACAGTGGGAGAGCACTATTTAGGGCTGCTGGTCTCGGTGGGTAAATCACGTAAGAAGACATTCTCATACATTAAGAAAAGAATTTGGGCCAAGGTCCAAGGTTGGCAGGAAAGGCTTCTATCAAAGGCGGGTAAGGAGATACCCATTAAGGCGGTCACCCAAGCAATTCCCACCTATGCCATGTCTTGTTTTGATATCACTAAAGGTCTTTGTGAGGAGTTGGGTTCTATGATTGGAAGATATTGGTATAGCAACCAATACAAGGAACACAAACTTCATTGGTTGAGCTGGGACACTTTGACGAGACCAAAAAAGCATAGAGGACTAGGCTTCCGAGACCTTCACCTATTCAATACAGCAATGTTGGCTAGGCAGGCATGGCGGCTTCTGATTAACCTAGACACCTTGTGTGGACGGGGTCCTGAAGGCAAAGTATTTCCCACAAGAGAACATCCTAAAGAGCCGGGCGCATGGGGGCATGTCGTACTCATGGCGCAGCATTTTGCAAGGAGTTGAGCTGTTAAAGGAAGGGCTGATATGGAGAGTGGGTAATGGCTCTGGGATCAATATATGGTGTGACCCATGGGTTCCTCGAGGGACCACAAGAAGGCCCATAACACTAAGGGGTCCTTCCCTTCTAACGATGGTCAACGAGCTGATGGGCCCTGCATCTGGAATAAAGATGGCAACGAGCACGATTTCGGGCGAGCGCCTGCGGGTAAAAACCCATTGGGCTCAGATTCAGGCGCCAATTCTCGCTCGCGGGCACGGACACGGGCAGCAGTTCAAACCCACAGGCATTTTCTTAACGGGCAGGAAAAAGACTCGTCCGAATCCGATTGCTCGTTTGCCCTTTACTATACCTGACATGTGGACCTCAATAAGGATCAATATATATTCTCAAATTAGGTTTTCTCTTGTGCTCCCTCTCAATTCCTTCGACATCCGCCACAACCCCACCCTGTCCGCTCGTTACCACCGCCCCCGACCCCCTTGATCTCGTTGCCCCCGGTCCCGGCCCCGTTGATCCCACCCTTGCCATCCCCAGCCCCATCGATCCCGCCCCCGCCACCGACACCCTCGGCTCCAGCGCCGTCGATCCCACCCCCGCCACCCCCGCCCCCGTCGATCTCGCTGTTGCCGGCCTCGGACCCGCCCCCACCCCAGCCGTCCTCGGCCCCGTCGATTCCGCCCTCGCCGCCGCTGCAGAGGACCCCAGGGCCGCGCCTGCGCCCAAGATAGGAGACCGCAGCTCAGGGAGGTCGCTGCCGCTCCAATCTTTAGCGCGATCTCGAGGAAGAGCACCTCGCCGTGCGTCTCCTTGCCACCCGCCTCCCTTGAGCGCAATCCCCATCAGGCAAGCGGGCATGCCCGTGGGCATCAAGTATCCATGGGCATCGGGCACGAGCGTCATTTCCTACCCATGACGGATGGCGGGCGCGGGCACGGGCAGACGATGGCACTATCCGCGGGCAGTTTGCCCATTGCCATCTCTAGTCTGGAACGTGGGATGAGCAGCTGGTCACAGATACCTTTTGGCCAGAAGATGCAGCAATTATCCTTGCGCTACCCACCCATCAAGAGTTGAGCGATTGGCCTGCATGGCACTATGACTCACGTGGGAGGTTCTCGGTGAAATTTGCTTACAAAGTAGCTTTGCAGGCAAGAGACATGAAACGTAGGTGCCTTTTGGCGGTTTCTTCAAGCCCAACGGGGGTGGTGTTCAATTGGCAAAAGATTTGGTCTATTCCAGCTCCAAACAAGGTTAAAATGTTCCTATGGTGACTAACTCACAATAGCCATCCAGTTAAAAGGAGTTTGCGCAGGAGAGGGGTCAAAACAGAGACACTTTGCCCGGTTTGTAACAGGCTGGATGAACACGGTGGTCACTTATTTTTCAAATGCAAACATGTTAGGGCATGCTGAAATTCTTTGAACCTGGAAGCGACAGGAAGTGCTCTAGCTCAATGCAGATCAAGCAAAGAAGTGTTTCAGAAGGTCTGGATGCTGGATGAGAATAAACAAATGGTGATTTGGGTTCTCCTCTGGCGTTGGTGGAATGCTAGGAACAAAGCCAATACGGGCGAGAGAATGGCCTCAACGGACGAGGTGTGTGGGTCTGTTTGATACCATGTGCAGGAGTTTCAGAAGTTGCAAAGCCTAGGGGGCACGCCCAAGACTGTCAGACTGCTCAAATGGGAAGAACCTCCGGAGCATGTTTATAAAATTAATGTCGATGGGCCGTTCCTTGCTCATTAAAGGAGTGGTGGCTGGGGGTTTGTGATTAGAGACCACACAGGGTCTGTGCTGGAGGCATGGATTGAAAAACCGATGAAAACCGGTCGGTTTTCATGATTTTTGACCAAATCGGTCCGGTCTGGTTTCAACGGACGACTGGTTTTCGGTTGAATTATTTTTTGAAATTTGTAAATTTAAAAAAATTTGTAATTTTAAAAACTGATAAAACCGAGCGATAAACCAGAGAAACCGAGAGGTTTTTCGAAAGAAGAAATTTTCTCAATAAACTGAGCGGTAAACCGAGAAAACCGAGCGATAAACTAGAGAAACTGGTCGGTAAACCAGAGAAACCGACCGGTTAGCTCTAAAATTTTGTCCAAATTTGGTTTTTGATGTTTGAGCGGTTTTTCTAGTTTTCGTGAAAACCGTAAAACCGGTGTGATCCGATTTTCTCGGTTCAAACGGTTTTTTAAACCCTGGCTAGAGGCAGGGGCGGCAAAAATTCAGTGGGCAGCAGATGGTCTCCAAACTGAAGCCAAAGCAGCGTTACAAGGCCTGGAGAAGGCGGCGTATTGGGCAGTGGCAGACCCATAGATTGAGAGTTGGGTATTCCTGGTCGGTAAAGGATTTTTTTTGTTTAACGTGAAATAACTAAGAGAAAATTTTGTCAACAATACCATTATTTTAATGTAAATTGTTCATATATTTCCATAATGCTTAAGAGAAATTACAAAAAAAAGAGACCAATCACAATTCATCACGGTGTGAAATTGCTTGATAATGTCAATATTCGTGTTGTAATGTTCGAGGTCGACCAGGTCCTGCTTACAACTGGTGGGTGTGGTGATTTCGCAACGAGTCGGCCAACCCAATGGTTTGGCAATCCAGGTCAGTTTTTGAGAGAATCAAAGGGGAGAACAACTAAACGTGGAATGCTTGGCAGGGCAGTTTGATAGCGTCAAATTTGCTACCAGCAACACAGGACGCAGCAGAACCATATAGAGCATATGAGCCTCAATAATCAGTTAAGAGTTGACATGTAGGCAATTAATTTGGTATGGTGGAACCGAACACTGGCCATTTTATTTAGAGACAAATTTGATCCAGCTTGAAGTAATTCTGCTCAACACATGAAGTATTAGCATATGTAAAAGACATTTACTCAGTTGTTTTATAAAATAGTTGGGTATTCCTAGGAATACCCAGCCATCATGCTAGGTCCGCCAATGGTATTGTGGAATGCTGAAGATCATCCTTGAAATGGATGCGGCAAACCTAAGGTGTGCAATTATATCAGATTCCTGGGATGATAGTCCAGGAGAGAGTATGTTTAGACATATCAAGAAATTCATGTTTAGTTGTCAATGTATGTCCTCGTCCATGGGTGTAGGGCCTCGCCTGCGAGCGAGCCTTTGTTCTGGTCTTTTGCTCCAGAGTTTGTAAGTGACTATGTTTGTGGCGATCTACTGGAGGTTTGCAGCTAATGGAAGCATCAGGCTGAGTTAAAAAATAAAAAAATAAAAAACTCCTTCAGCGACAGTTTTTTTTTTTAAAGACTCCTTCATCGATCATCTCGAGCGACCGTTAGCCTTGGTCTTGGCGACTCGAACGACGACCGCTCTGTCACCGTCGCCACCCCGGCGACGAGTCCCCTCCCTACCTCCTCCTCTCGTCAAAATGTAGATACAACATCCTCTCTATCCCCTTCGCCAACAGTAGCCTCTCAAATCGCTCCAATTAGCAGATCGAATAGCCGTTGGGCGGTTGCTGTCACGGCCATCCGCCGGCAATGAGGCCGCGATCGTGCCCCAACCCAACACTTCCGGAGCTCTGTCGTCGCTGCGCCGCTGGAGGTCGTCGAGGTCGCCGCCTCCCTCCGCATTTGCAGCTGCCGGTGGGGGCCATAGTCGAAATGACCTTCGTAGCGCCCCATCCGTCCTCCCCTCGGACTCTGCCGTCGACGTGTTGCAAGGGTAGGGAGGGCTGGCCCTCGGCCGGTGTCACAGTAGTCGACTGCCTATCTGTGGCCGTGCCGTCAGGCCCGTTCCTGTTGCCGGTGAGCCAGAAGCTGCAGCTGCGCGTTGGATGGCTTCGCTATCCCTCCCCACAACGCTCCGTTAGAGCAAGCCACTAGGAAAACAGTCGCGCTGCCGCTTCTCGGCTGCGGATCAAAGCAATCATGAGGAATTGTGCGCCTCTCGTGATTCTTTCTTCTTTCTTGCATTTGGCATTTGCTGATTCGTTTATTTTTTTTGCTCGGTTCTTGCAGATTGGGGGAAAGGCAAGGATTCACGTGAGGGGCTCGGAGGGGCAGGAATCATAGTTAACAATCATGAAACATGAGTGAATTTAGTTCGTTCTTCAGGGAGAGGATTTGTTGTTTCTGTCTTGACTGTGTTTTTCTGATGCGTTTATGAGTTTTTGGGACAGAATTCCTGAGGGGAGTACTATTCTTGTGCTTTCGGTGAGTTATTTGATGTGGATTTCTGGATAAAGTTTTTTTTAATCTAATCCACCGTGTCTTATTTTCTTGAATCCTGCAGGGTTCACGTTCCCCAAATTTCGTCAGCGTGTCAAGCATACACAGCCGTGGTCACCCATCTAGCTTTTGCTGTCACCCATTCTGTTGTTGATGCCACAGAACCAAGTCGCCTAAGCAGCCTGCCTGCGGACATCACATGTCTTTCTTGGTGTAGCACATCGAGCTTATCCATGGTCTCACAACTTCCGTTTTCTCTCCTCCAGTTGTCAGTGTAAGTAACCACTTTAATCACAAATCCACATATGTGTGTTTTGGAGTTTTAGATTAAACAATAAATCGTGATTAATGGAAATGATGACTATGCATGTAGATGGACATATATAGTGTCATCTTTGCATTCCAGAAATATTCTGTGACAATCCATTTAATTGTTGACCGTATTATATTGATCGAGCAGGCTCTATCAAAATCTGCCCAGCTAGCTTTGATAAGTTTGAATTCTTGCCATCAGAAGGTGCAGCAGGGGGTTGTATCACTATATGGAAGAGTAATAAATTCACTGGTGTCCTCTCTTTTATGAATGATTATGGGCTTGCTGTGGAATTCACATCTTTACATAATGGACTAAGATGGGTGCTGTCTAACATCTATGCTTTTGTAGAACATGACAAGAAGCCGTTTTTTTTTAGATTGGCTAAGTAATGTTGATATGCCAGATGAATGTGACTGGATGCTAGTAGGTGACTTCAATCTTCTATGATGTCCTAAAAACAGAAATAAGCCTGGTGGTAATGCAAATGAAATAATGTTATTTAATGAAGCTATTAGCAGTCTTGGGTTGGTAGAGATACCTTTAAAGGGATGTAAATATACTTGGTCCAACAAACAAGAACACCCTCTACTTCAAAGGCTGGACTGGTTTTTCACTTCGAGTGGATGGTTGACAACTTACCCTGCTACAATGGCACACACTCTCTCTAGGGATACATCTAATCATGTGCCATGTATTGTCACTATATCCACAACAATGCCCAGAGCCAAGATCTTTCGCTTTGAAAATTTCTGGATGAAACATGAAGATTTTTTGTCCATTGTGCAACATGCATGGTCTCTTCCCACTCGACAACAAGATAAAGCTAAGACAATAGTTGCAAAATTCAAAAATCTAGAAATGGTCCTTAGGACCTGGCAATCAGACCTATCAACTCTATCAACCACTATTAAAAACACTAAACTCATGATCGCTTTTTTGGATAAAATGGAGGAACAGAGAGACCTATCACTGGAAGAGTGGAACTTTAGAGTCATCTTGTAAACTCACCTGGAATCCTTTCTGCATAAGCAAAAAAATTATTGGCAACAGAGAAGCATCATCAAATGGGTTAAATTTGGAGATGCCACCACATATTTCTTTCATGCCAGGGCTACAAACAGTCATAGAATTAACATTATCACCACTCTAAAAGATCATGTGGGTCAATCTCTATCACAACATGAAGATAAAGCTGAATTACTATGGATTGCTTACAAAGAAAGATTGGGTACTTTTGATCACACTACCATGCACTTTGATCTAGACACCTTATTGTCTTCAGTAGATAACTTGGATTGGCTTCAGCAGCCTTTCACCACTGAAGAAATTGATAAAGTCATTGCAGAACTGACTTCTAACAAATCACCAAATCCTGATGGTTTCAATGGTGACTTTCTTAAAAAGTGTTGGCCAATAATATACAAGGACTTCTATGAACTGTGCTCAGCTTTTTATGAAGGGGAAATCTGTCTTAGAAGCATTAATGGCTCCTATGTCACTCTAGTCCCAAAGAAAGAAGCCCCTGAATTAGTGAGTGACTTCAGGCCCATCTCTCTCCTCAATTCATCAATCAAACTGATAACCAAGCTCTTGGCAAATAGGCTGCAAAAAGTCATCATACATCTCATCCATACCAATCATTATGGGTTTATCGAAACCAGGACCATACAAGACTGTCTTGCCTGGTCTTTTGAATACCTTCATCTCTGTCACAAGTCACGAAAAGAGATGATTATTTTGAAGCTAGATTTTGAGAAAGCTTTTGATAAAATTAAGCATCATGTAATCTTGGATATCCTCAGGCATAAAGGCTTTAGTGATAAATAGTTGCTCTGGATGGACATGATTATGAATTCAGCTACTTCATCAATTCTACTAAATGTTCCATGAAAAGTTTTTCATTATAAAAGAGGTGTGAGGCAAGATGATCCCCTCTCCCCTCTATTATTTGTTCTGGCTGTAGATCTCCTCCAATCAATTCTCAACAAAGCTAAAGATGAAGGGTTGCTATAGCTTGCACTACCTCTAGGAGCAGCAACAGATTTTCTAGTGGTACAATATGCTGATGACACCCTTCTCATTATGGAAGCATGCCCAAGACAATTGTTTGTTCTCAAAGCTTTGCTCAACACTTTCTCAGACTCCACAGGGCTAAAGGTTAGCTATAGCAAATCAATGATGGTGCCAATCAATGTCTTAGATGAGAAAATGGATATCCTCACTCAAACCTTTGGCTATCAAGCTGGCTCTATGCCCTTTACCTATCTAGAATTACCATTGGGCACCACAAAGCCATCAATACAAGATTTTATTCCATACGTACAGAGAATTGAGAGAAGACTTACTTGCTGTGCCAATTTCCTTACCCAGGCAGGCAAACTAGAAATGGTAAACTCAATCATCACATTTATGCCCATGTTCTTAATGTGCACTTTGAGACTCCATAAGACTACCATTGATATGCTAGATGTTTATAGAAAACACCTACTATGGAGAGGTTTAGATATAAACTCCTTAATATGATGCTCATCTCCTTAATATGATGCCGTCGGGGGGGGGGGGGGGGGGGGGCTTCTTCCCCCAGCAGGTCGAGTTTTTTTTAGAAGGAGAAACAGACTCGTATGTCTATGAACTTTGCATACTGCAGAGAATGGAAACCCAACTGCATTTGTTTGTGAGATGCAACTTTGCCAAAGCCTGTTGGGCTATTCTTGGATTCCGTATGCCTACACATCTACTGGTCCTGAGTCTAATCAAATACCTGAAAAGAAAGCTCGTTGTGCCATTTTACGTGGATATAATCATTATTATGTGATGGAGCATTTGGACCACAAGAAATGAATGGATTTTCAGAAATATTGACCCAACAGTTCAAGCCTGTAAGCATAAGTTTTTCAGGGAGCTCAAGATGGTTGTCCATAGAGCCAAGCAAGCCCATGTTGATGAATTGATACAATGGATCCAAGACAGGATAGATCTCTAGTTTTCCTCTTCTTTTTGTATCTTTCTCCATTTTGTTTACACTAGTTGTAATTACTTTTTTTAATAATAAATAAAATTATCTGTAGGGGCTCGTGCCTCCCGTTCTTTCAAAAAAAAAACTTATCTGAATATTCTAAAATCTGATTTTTCTAGCTACTCTACCGTTTCACTCAGTTCCTCAATTTCTCAATTTCATTTAGGAGGTATGTATGTCTAATTGTCTACTATAAGTTAGATATCTCAATTTTTTCAGTGGTTAGCAAATCAATTTCTAGAGTTATGTTCTATTTCAATATCTGTTAACAGGTGAACAAGCTGCTTTGAAAGTGCAATTGTTTAATCTGCATCCACTCTAGAGAATGACCCAGTAAAAAAGATAATTGTTTTAGTCTCTTGACTTATAGTAGACTAATTTGATAAATTATGTTGTCTTGCTTTGCTTGATCATGTGCACATGAGATTGAGACTCGAGTAACTTGTTATCATCCATGTGTTCTAGTTTGCTAAGTTTTGCTTCATCACTGGCTAGCTTGATGGCCAACAATTATCTCCTACTTAGATCCTTTTATCTTTATGTGCCATGTACATCTAAATGTATATTCTCCCTATTTAAAATGTGGAAATAATTTGATGGTTATGTGCTTATAAATGATCCTTGTTTGTTTTGGGTCTGACTATAAATGGCTCCCTGGTTATAAATTATAACTTTTTAGGTGTGATGTCAAAGAATATTTTGATGGCAGAATCGTTATTTGTTATACTATCTAAAGGGCAGGCAGATGGACTATAGCAAGGCTTGCAGTCACACCTACAGGGATATTCTATCACACTGGTATAGTCTCATTGTTCCCTATTGTTACGTCACTTTAAGAACAAGTGTTTAACTATCTTAAAGCTATTTTTTCTTCCATCGGTATTAATGGTTTGTGTAAATTGCAGTTAGTTAAACAGGTGATTTTGCGCACACAGAACTACCTTTCATTGAGCGATATATATAGTACAACATGGAGTAGAGTACAAATAAGATCTATAACAAATTATATCCCAACAAACTCTCTGTTCGGATCATAACACTACAACTGATCCTCATCTATCCTAACTTACGCATATGCTATAGGATAGGAACGGCACTGCCGTATCTACTTGTTCAACACAGTTTACTTCATTTTTTTCAGAGATATTTAACCTCTGGTTACAATGTAAGAAGGCTAACTTATGTTAGTGCACAGAAGCATTGTATTTTTTATGCCATATCAGTTTGTCAAAGAGATTATCTATGTATTTTCCACGGAGCTAGCTAGGTAGTGTTTTTTTGCCTTTGTCAAATTAGGGAGAGTTGTAGTGGCTAGTGTTGTTGCAATTTCTCATGTCACGTGTACTCAGAATTGATTGTGGTCACTATTGTAGGTGTAAACGTGTACTTCACCCGTTCCAAAATTATTGTTGTCATTGATTTTTTTAGTTATCTTTGATCATTCATCTTATTTAAAATATTTATTTAAATATAAAAAATTAGAAGTTATATTTAAATTTTATCTAATAATAAAACAAATTATGAGAAAATACATGATATTTTTAATTTTTTTTAAATAAGACGAATGATCAAAGTTAGCGCAAAAGTCAATGACGACTATAATTTTAGAACCGAGATAGTAAACTATAAGTGCATGATAGTTGAATTCGGGTTTTTATTGACCATTTAACATGGATCATCATAGTACTATGCAAATTCTGATCATGGAGCAAAACAACCGTTTGGAGAGATAGCCCCTACTGCTAAATACTCTGAGTTGATATGTAAATGTGAATTTGTTTGATTTGAAATTTTCTATTTATCTTAAGTTTTACTGATAAAATATCTTTGAAATCTTTTGAAATGCGAGGGGTAAAATTATGATAACGTAACAGGAGGTACATATTTGTAAACAATTGTTACAACTCAACTGACGTGAAGTTTTATTGAAAAAGCATGTTAAATTTGAAAGTACCTATATACTCAATTTTATATTTATGAATCTTCAATAATCATAAGCATGATGGGAAGATTATAAATAAACTCTACTTCAGTACGGAAGCTTAAAAATAAACTCTATTTCAGTACATATTTAATTATGAAAATATGTGAAATTTTAGTGCTGGAAATTTGCATTACTCAATTTTCCATATAGTGTAAGGACTGAAGGCATATCGAGAAGAGGGTGAATCGGTAAGCCGACCACGAATCCGAATACTTTAATTCACACCACTAGCACCTAACAATCGTTACAACCTAAGCAGTTCTAGTAGGCCAAGACCCTACACATGCTAGTGTTCATGATGAGTACGAAATACGGAAGCTAAATGCACTAGCCTATGCAAGCCACAAGTCACCCTACGAACTAGAGCACACAAAATGCGGAATAGTAAAGAGGGGTCAAGGGATGCTCATGATTTTTTTCCGAGATCTCGGAAGGATGGTGTCTTCCCCTAATCCTCGTTGCACCACTCCCGTCGAAGTTCCAGTCTCTCCCGCCATCAATGTGGAGTTCTCGCCCACGAGCCCGCAATCACTCCTGAAGTGAAGACACGGTGCGCGTCACCGCTGCCACCAAGGCACAAGCTTGCCTCCCTCGAGAACTTGCCAGACTCCTCGAGCCGACATGGGCGCTCACTATTGATGCCCCTTTCACCGGCGGGCTCAAACCGTGTACAAACGTGTGACGGCCTTTACAACCGATCATGATAGGCTCGATCACCGACACCTAACCGGTCTAGGTCTCACCATAGACCAAGAGTAACAACCTAGATCACACCCTCAAGGACACCCTAGCCTTAGATGTGCACAATGCTCTTGTTACTCTCACTAGCACTCTCAAGATATGCAATATCTCCTCCTAGTGCTCCTCTCTTTTCCTCTTGGCTCTCACCAAATGCTTCAAACAATTCCACTGGCTAAGAGAGGTCTCCCAGACCCCGGCAACGAAGTCATATAGGTTTTCAACCTCCAACTAGTCGTTGCTCCATGAGATCACCTTTCTGGACACACTGATCGGACAGTCTGGTCTTTGCCTGACCGGACCGTCCGGTCACTCCTGGAACGACTCCTCGAGCCGTTGGCTTCGCTGCGCAAGTGAACTCCTTGTACTGTCCAGACGTCGGATAAGTCTGACACGTCAGACATCCTCGTCGAACTCCAGAGAGTTGCTTCCTCTCTGTCATGTGCTTCACCCATACAGACTGGACCGTCCGGTCTGTAGAGCGGACCGTTCGGTCTCTATGGTCCTTGGCACAAACAGATTTCTCGCTAAGTCTTCTCTCTGAACTGTCTTCTCCACTGATGACGGTACAGTCCGGTCACTCCTTGACCGAATATCCGGTCTCTCTGTCCAGAAGCTGAAACTTTTCGTCATTGCTTGACTTCGTTTCTCGACTTCTCCGAACAGCTCCTTGGCTTCTCCAATGTCATCTAGTGCCTATGATTTCACTGAGCATCCATGCACATCACTGACTAGACATGACCTAAGAGAAATGACCTAGACCTCCTTGATAGTTTCGATTTTTTCTATGGACTCAAGGCCCTAACAACTAGACAAGTGTTCCCAACACTTGCTCTATAGCTTGTCCTTAGTCTTGATCTATCTCCATCAACCCTTGGACTCCATCAAGCTTATCAAGTCTCCATGCTTGTGGTCATTATCATACTCCCTCCATCCCAATTTATTTGACATTGAGGCTCTGTTTTTTAGTGTTCATATACATAGCATCTTCTATGAACTTAGTATATAGGTAAAACATCAATTATTTTGGAATGAAGGGAGTACATCGCCAAGGCAACCAGATTTATAATAGAGTTTAGAGATGATTTCTGCAAACACAACACTTATATAGATATTAACCCATAATTTCATAGTTGTCATCTATCACCAAAATATTTATACCTTAGAAATCCAATCATCAATGTCATGAAGCTTACACATAGCATTAGCACAGACACTATAATAGTTTAATAACACGACCAACAACAAGCAATTGATGGCCTAATCAGGAAGCCGGCCGTGCGAGCTCCCGAGCTCTAACACAACACACAACACTACTGGGGTGAGAGTCCTCTCCGAGCTGATCTATCCGCAACCACATAAAGAACTAACCCTTTTTTTTTAGAAGTGACACTTCTTTGACGCCCAAATCTTTCAAATGAGCTCCCATGGTTCAGCCTGCACCGCTCCAATGAAAAAGATTTCATATACAGATTTTGATGGTTATTATCCATTTCAATCACGTAGGATTATCAAAATAAGATTTTGATGGTTCTGACATGCATGTAGACAGGGGCGGAGCTGCACCCCGTGCTGGGAGGGGGGGCTGGCAGCACCTCCTTGGCTCAAAAAAAAATTCAAGTACCTTCTAGCTTCCCTTTGGTTTTCATGGCGTGAATTAGCTCCAATAATCCTCAGTGCAGGAGCAGCTCACGCCTCAGCTCTAGTCTCAGCCTATAGCACCGTAATTCTTTATAATACTTTCAAATGCTTCAAAAACTACTAATTAAAATAAATATTCTATTTAATAGTGCTTTTTTCTTTGTTAATTATTAGAACTTTACAAGTAATCATCATAAAGCAATAATTTACAATGCAAATAAATACAGGCTTAGCTTGTCACTACCAGCACCCCCTTTGCTCGGTTCCTGGCTCCGCCACTGCATGTAGACAGATTTTTATGAGTATTATCACGTAGGATTTATTTATTATGTCAAATAAAAAGAGAATGGTGCGAGAATGAGATGGTTACTTTGCAAAGCAACCATCTCATACGCTAAATTTAGGAATATAAAATGTTTTGACACTATTATATGAGATGTCATATAATTTATTATATACTAATTAATAAAAGACAACTGACAATGTCACATATTACATAAGTAATAGAATAATATAAACCATTTCAATATTATGTCATATGTGAGATGTTACCATTGTACTTCTGAGACATTAACTTCTCTCGCAACATGCCCAAAGGCAACGCCCGCTGCTAGCTCTTGTCGCCCCGTCCTGCCATGCGCAGAGCGCGCGTCTGTGAGATAGCTCACCCAAGCACTAGAACTTGATTAAGCATCAACAATCCTCTCTGTTCTCATTTTTTTTTTATAAAATATTATTTTTGCGGGCTCTTAGGTGCCCTCATTGGGGACGCTTTCAGCCGAACATGACATTGGCGACGTCGTGCAGCCCGTGGATGCCTCTGCACACACAGTGCTCTACAAGTTTGAAATTCACGTGTCATCGTGTATGAAGATCGGAACCATTTCATTGAGTGTTCACTCAGTTCTCAAATTATTGATGTTAAGATAATAACTTTAGTTTATTTTTATTAGAATTTTGTTTGTAGCGATAATAGTTTAAAAACATAGAGATTACCTGACAAGCCAAATGGGTTAGGCTTGTTATCTATTTAGCGTTTTGGGTACTTTTTCTCTCCCCCTCCGCTGTTTGTTTCGTTTTTTGTTTCCTCTCTTCGCTGGTGAATATTAGTAAGCATACAGGGAAAGGAATTGCGGCTCCCTGTTAATTTGACTGTCGTGGATGCCTCCTGAGTCCGCCGCATTACCGTATTACTTGGGGTTGGGATTTTCTACCGTGCCTTATGCAGTTGGCCCATGTGTGGTCCTCTCCGGCCTGTCTCCTCGCTGCTCACGGCGTTGCTTTTTCTTTGCCGCTCGGCCCATGTACGAGCCTCTTGCCGATGTGTTCCGATAGTTTCACCCATCAGCCTAGCCTAGACCATGCAGATGACGGATGCATGATGCAACAGAGGAAGGTGGGCTCCATTGGACTAGAGGTCCCATTTATGAGTGAGAAATATTAATTTGTGGATATAGAGCGTTGATCGTCATGTGGTCAGATTTTTTTTGCAGCTGTCACTGCAGACGGTGAAGCACCACCGCATGTCAAAGATGAAAAAAATAGAAAAAAGGAAAACAAAATTAGTGGGAGGTTTTCTCATTTTCTGTATTTATTGCATCATCAAGTCAGACAATTAATGCCCATATTGCATGAGTGAATAGACACAATACTACACTATCATGGTAATGTTATGAATAATCTATTGGATAATTAAACTTGATTTTACTTTCAAGACTACAATAGTGGATGGCAAGACCAAAAATAGGCACGGCGAAGCGCGCCATGTCTTCCAAGGTAAGTATATCAGTGAAAGCCAGGCGCTCCTCTCCTTATTTTGCATGACGTGGCCAATCTCCCGAACGATCACGTATTTTTTTAACTGGCGTGACTACTGTCCGGCAGTGACGCGTCCTTCTGGTGCCCTGCCCTTCACTATGTCGCTTGGGTGGGAACACTAGGGTGTGGGCGTGGGCTGCCTCACATCGGCAATACAATCGACCTGTGTCTGGGTCTAATTTCGTTGCTCCAGAGTTCGTCGACCATGAAGGGGCAGTTACCGCTGGTGAATAATTTCACAGCCCGTTTAGTGCGGTTGCAAAAAAATTTTACGTGATTTGCTGGCTCCACTGAGTATTTTATATTACTTATTCAAAACAATAGCACCAGATATTGCCAATTATTGTATTTACCTCCAATATATTGGAAATATACTTTCATCAAAATATAATTTCAAATTTTTCTGGTTATTAAATACTAACTCGTACATAACTACATATCATATTTTTTTTATTCAGAAACCGGAACAATGCACGTGATTTACCATATGAGAGACAATGGATTAGTTAGGTGTATACAAATAATATTATTTCATACGGACACAGCGCAGCGGGCCAAACTGTCTAGTAGGATTATATATAACCTAAACATGCCGGCTTGTTATCTGGACGTCCAGAGAACCAGCGGAGCTCTATCAGAAGTTAACACCTTTTTTTTTTCCTGAGGAACTGACATATTGACTTGGATGCTCTCCATGCAACTACTCCGGTGGAAGGAGTAATTTCCATTGGGCTTGAACCATTATCTCCGGGACGACGGAATATTGAGAAAACCGTCATCCGGACGTTGCGTTTTCTGATGTTATTTTGAGAATAACTTATTTTGAAGGAGTCTCGTTGACGAAGTGGCCCGTCCCGACTGCCGAGCAGACGACGGCGTCCATCTCTGCCTACATGCATGCGGGCGGCCATTACTCCACGTCGTGCGTTTAAATTCGAGATAAATTTTTGTGACCCGCAGTTTGACTGACCAAGAAAGAAGTGCAAGTCTTTCGCAAAAAAAAAAAAAAGAAAGAAAGAAGTGCAAGTCGACATTATTTTGTTACATAAAAAGTTACTACTAGTAGTATATAGATTAGATAGCTGAGCACGTACTATTATTTTTTCCGCTCCATTGCAGCTTGGATTATTCGTCCTTACGATTTACGAACCTCGATCTTGTAGCAATTACTACTAGCTTCTGCGCTGGGAAGAACAACACAGAAAGAAACTCCACAAGAGACGACGTGACGAAGGAGGGGCGATGTAATCATGGCGCTGCGCTTGTGGTGATCCGCGGATCTGATGAATTAACGCACGTAGAGCAGACACAGTACTAGCAGAGGCCGTAGGGAGACAGAAGGTGGGTTCCAGGGCCGAGTTGACGGGTCGGCAGAGGACACGTCGAATCACCCCAGCTAGCAACCATCCATCCCTCCCACACCGCAGCCATCTGTGTCTAATGTGAGGCCATGGTACTGCCGCGACGGCGTCCCGTGCTTCATTCTGTGAATATAATCATCCTGGTTACGGCTATATTACTAGCTTGCGTTGAAATTGCTGTTTCTATCATCCCCGATGCGCGCCGCCTGCTACGAATCGGAGATGACACGCAGCAACGATGGCAAAGCTTTAACATCAATCGCCTGCAGGTAACTTTTCCTTTGGGAGAACACAAGAAGGATCCTGCCTGCCTTACAAACCCATATAATAAGGCCAATACTACTCCACTACGTAAGCTGATATCACATGGAAATCATCACGTGAGATTCGACGTTGATGTTTCATGGTCTGAATCTTCAGGTCGCAGTGCCAGCAGAGAGTTTGGGATTGCATAGAAATGCGCTGCTAAACGCCCTAGCCTAAGCGCACAGAAGTTTCCAGCTACGAGTCGTAGGCGGCCAAGCTGTGAGATTAGCGAGCCTGCCCTCTCTACTTTTTCGCGTTGCAGCGTATACGTACGTTCCAGTTAGCTGGCTGGCTGGCTGGCTGGCTGATGATCTCTGGCAAAGCCACGGCTGCAGTGCAGTTAGCCCCGTTCTTTTACATCGGTCGATCTGTCGTCAGCGGCTGCTTTGGGCAGATCGTGACATGCGAATTGCAGCTAGGCATCATGACAACTCCCATGGCATTATACACTCTGGGGCTCAGTGCCTCCTGCATTCTACAGTACAGTACGTATGCCAAATGTCATGTTCTCGTTCTCACTCTCCATGGCTTCTCCGAGAATAATTTGAGGTGCTTGTTCCGTTTGATCATCGCTCTCCTTCTCAAGTTCTCAACTCTCCATGGCTTCTCAAGACTGGTACTATTATTGCTTAAGAAGTTTTGCTTCCGTGGATTTTTGGTCCATTGCAATGTAATGAGGCGAACAAGCACTCTAAAACCCTAAAAAAAGGACGTGGATTTTTTTTTCCACGGATAGGACATCCGGCTCAATTTAGTTGGCACTTTGGACTCTCACACGGGAATTAAATATAATTGTAAAAGGTAGGTATATAAAAAAAAAAGAGTAAAAAGATAGAAATAAAGATGTATTGAGAAAAGAAAAAGGGGCATCAAAAAGTGAGAATGTTTATTATTTTAAAAAAACTAAAGAAAGTTAGAATGCCAATTATTTTAGAATAGGAGAGTATTAAATAGTTCTAAACCTTGACATAGTGAAAATATGCACGCAAAGTTTTAACTTAAAGTAAAAATACTATATAATTATAAATCATAAAAAATCAACAGAAAAAGATGAAATAGTTAATTTGTATGATTTGTTAACTACTCCTTCGTCCCGATTTAATTTACGCTCTGGAGATGAAAAGTTTTCCCGTTATAATTGACGTTCTCGGATTCCAAGGATACGGTGAACGAAATTTTCCAACCCCTACCCCTAATTAATGCAGCTTCCCATCTCTTCCTTCGTCGAAATCAACAGCCGCACGGCCGCACCTCGCCCGCATCTTCTCCCCGCCTAGTCCATGGATCTGCCGCCGCCACTACCCATCCGGCTTCCCACCGCGTGCTCCCGCACCTCGAACGCGGACGGCCTGAGCGGAGCCCCTCAACGAGCACCACCGCGTTGGGACGAACAGCTTCAGCCCGGTGACGCGTTTGGATAGAAAGGCGGCCGAGATCCCGGCCTCTCCTGCATCTTGGCCAAGATCCATGATGGCATCTCACGATGGAGGAGCAGACTGCAGTTGGAGGGTTGGCATCGTGCTTTCTCCACCCCGCCCCCCATCAATCGATCCGAGGTGCGCTCGATTCCATGGATGAAGGTGGCGACGACTGCATCTTCCTCCCCAAAGCGAAGTTTCTGGAAAGAGAGAGAAAGTATGGGAGAGAGGGAAATAAGGCTCCGAGGCTGGTGAGCTTGCGCGGAGGTCATCAGGTGGCCATAGCGGGGATGCACGTCGATGGGATCTACGGCGCCGGTGAGGTCTTCAGCATAGGGAGGGAGCAGGGGCTTTTTTTTTTTCTAGTTTTTCTTTTTTGCTGCCATCTGACCATGGTTTATATAACCGGGGATAACAGCTGGTTATCCCGTTAACTGGAAAATCGTTACCGGTAACGGTTGGTTGTGCTAACGGTTAGCCGTAAAAAACTGACTGGTATTATAGTAATTTGGTTAATCGGTCGATTTTTTCGTTAACCGATTGGTTTTTCGCTGAGCTGAGGTGACCGGTTAATCGGGTTATGTGAACCTTGCATCTGGTCGGACCAGGGTTCGAATAACCGGTGGAAATCGGCCAGTTATTCCGGTTAACCGGATAATTGGTCCCGGCCGGTCGTGCTAACCAAGTGGTTAGCCGAAGAAAACCTAACTTGGTACTATAGTAATACGGTTAACCAGTTGGTTATTTCGGTTAACCAATCGGTTTTTCATCGAACCGAGCTAGCCTGTTATCCCCGTTATTTGAACCCTATACCGGACATGACTTAAAGAGGGGTAGCAGGGACTATTTTTGCTTTGTCGGCCAGCTTCTTGGTTTCTCCATCCATTCCGAGCTGAGTATATATCTTTTAGGTGAGGTTGAATTTGAATCTAGAACTTTGTGTGTATGTGTTTTATCATGTGAACTATATGTATGTCTAATTTTATAATTTTTTAAGACTTTTAAATAACTTTTTTATTCATGATTTCACAGGTGAGGGGGGACATGCCATGTGAGAATAAACTTTCCCCGTGAGAGAGCTGACTGGCCGATGTGAAAAAAAAAATCAAAAGCCGCGGCCTGTTTGATTTTAGAAGATTTTTGCCAGAGAAGAATCACCAGTACACAATTAATCTGATACTGTACTTCTACTGGCTCCAGAGAATTGAGCACGCATGTCCGAGACGTGCTTGCGAGGAGCTGCGGCTGGCGGCCATGGTTGGGTGGCCGGTGATGTTGTACTGATGGATGGATGGAGCCCATCGAGCGGAGCCTGTACTAGTACTAATAACCCTGTATATCCGGCGTCATGTACCCATCGGTCCACGGCAGGAGACGTCCCCATCGCGTCGGTCGCCATCACCCGTCCGTCGCTTGCATAAAATACTCCTCCTCCTCTCTTCCTCCTGCCAAAGAAAAAAAAGAGTGGGAGAAATAAAACAAGAGGCATGGGCGCATGGGCAGCATGGCAACGGGACGTGACGTTTAGGATGGACGCATGCATGCAGAAAAGAGAGGGAATCATGCCGTGTCAGGGCAAACGGCCGGGTGGACTTTTAACCCGTTCCAGTCAGCACCACCCGATGCACTATTGTCCACGTTACACTGTCCCTGTGCAGCCCCCGTCCACTTGGATGGAGATCTCATTCGTTCTCACTCATCTCCATCAGCGGTTCATCAGCAACTACAGAACCAGGTTAAAGACACATTCTCTAGCCAAGGGTGGGTGATGATCGTCCTCTCACATTTCGTTCTCAGCGGTTCATTTGTGTAAGACCATAATTTTATGTGACAAAATCATGCTGCATTGAACAAAATTTGGTGGTCATATCATCCATATAATGCCAAGGACTGCTAGAGAGTCATAGTTACATTCTTCTCACAGTCTGAATTAATTTCTTTAATATCTTGTGTTGAGTTTGTAAGATGCATTTTTTTGCGTTGGATTTTACACGTTTTTAAAATTATTACAATTAGCAAAGTGCCTGTGCGTTGCGACGGATCTAAGAAAAATAAAACACTCTGTATGTTTTAAATAAAAAAATCATTTACACAATATATTTGTTAAACATATATAGTATTATTAATACTTTTACATGAAAAATTATATTTATGTTATTGTTAATGCTTCTTAGTATACCATTTTATATGCAAAAGTAATTATTTTCTCACCATTTTCTACCATATTCTTATCATAAATATATTTTTTTTATCTCTAGTATTGACGATTTCGACATGTAGTGTTGTTTGCGATGTTACAGAATTAGGTGAAATAATGCTAAAAAGGTTCAAAGATGAGAAGTAGCGATATGAAGCCTGATTTCGGGTTTCCCACAAGCCCATGACACATACGAGATAACTCTGTTCGTACATAAAACCCAACATGCAAGCTCAAGGTCGTGAATCAATAACTAAGGATTTATAGAAGGTTTATTAAGAAAAAATAATTTACATAGTCCAGAAACATCACTGTATTGCGTCGCGGTTTTGAACTTCAAGACATGCTCCAATAGGAAAAGTGTGACTACAAAACTTGTAGATCTCGTCGAGAGCTTTCCGGAACATATATCCATCGTATTATTTGGACTCCGGAGCTACGAGATATAGGCCCCGCAAAGAGACGTGCGTAGAGGAGTCTGAATCGGAATAGATAATTTTGTATCGTATATTTGAACACAAATACTTGAATGTAGGAGTCCATTGAATACCAAAGTTATGAAACTTTTTGAGGGCTACGAGATAGAGTCTGAGTTTATTTTATTTGGACTCCGGACGTGAGAGTTATGATATTTGAAAGTCGATGCTTAATATGGAAGTTATAAAACCTACTTGAATTCAATCTCTAACTTTGTGGACACGAAGTGAACGACCGCAACTCAATTAATAAGTTATAGAGAAGAGATTTTGTTGTGTTCCCAAGTTTCTTTCAATGTGACGTTTCTAAAATCATTATGAATATTTCTAAGTTTCTTTCGCAGTTGTCGGGTGCACTCGAAATTATTGGATTTGGCTTACGCAAAAATAATGTAGTGGCTACAAAGACTGGAGCATATATTTACATATACTAGCACTATATAGGAATGATACATTCGACCTATTAGAAAATTAGTTGTCCAGAAAAATCTCTTAAAAACTATAGGGTCCATGATAAGTCCAATGTTTGACCATCAACGCATGCATGACGGTTACAAGTCACCCTGATCACCAAACGAATGTGGCCTAAGCACAGGGTATAAATGTTTTGTGACTGCCATTGCCTAGAGTTTGAGGCAATGAAATTGTCGCGCATTACCTCCCATAAGGTCATCTTTTTGTTTTGTCCGGACACGCAAACCCCCAAAACGTCATCAGAGGAACCAAAACCGCTCGCAATCATAGCTTTGTCAACAGAAGCAGTGGACAAGGAACATGCCAAAAAATAAAAAGCAGCGGACACATCATAGAACTAGCCATGCATAACTTGGAACGATCGGTCATGCTTTACCAGTGTACTGCAAACACATCATGGCTTCTACAGAAGAAACACGTCAACTCGGACGTGTCCGTACATCACCGACATTAATCATGCAGCTTACACATCAAATCCTACGGCGACTTCGCTTCACTAGCCTACTGATGATGAGACGGAAGAGTTCATCGACTCGCAGTTAGTCGCATGCCACATGGACACGATTACAACAGCTTATTCAGCAGCTACTAGGACTAACAATCAAGCTTAACTTACACGACTTAAACCATAATAGGTTTTTACTACTAGATACTCGACGAAGATCTACTAGATACTTGACGAAGATCACACAACCACAGGGCCATCGATATGCCCCGACCGACCAGAGCTGCGTGTGCATCTAGAAGCCCCAGGCATAGGCGCCGTCGAGCTGGCCTGGGCCGACGGCCATCTGCGGCGGCGCCGCGCGGCCCAAGCCGGCCTCGACCTTAATGACGTCCATCATCATGCCGCCGGCGGGGGCCCAGTGGTGATGGGCCGCTCCGCCGCCCATCGCCGACGCCGCCACCGCCGCGCCGGAGGTGTGGAATGGCGGCAGCTGGAAGTTGCTTCCGTCCTGCAGCGCGCGGAGGTTGGTGAAGAAGCTGGCCGGCGACGGCGGCGACTCGACGGCGAGCGGGGCCGGGTTGTACTGTCCGATGCCGAGGAGCGTGGCATCCATGGCGGTGGAGAAGCAGGGCACGAGCTCACGCCCGGTGACCAGGTTGTTGTTGTTGCTACAAGCGTTGGCAGCGACGATGCCGCTGCCGCCGTAGCCCATGTAGGACCCGCCGCCGCACTCGCCGTCGGGGAGGTGCAGCGGGCGCTGCGGCGCGGACGAGGCGGACGCACCGCCGCCGCCACCGCCGCCGACGGAGGCGGAGGTGGAGTCGGAGAAGCAGGAGGCGTCGCCGCCGGCGCTGCTGAGGCCGACGAAGCGGTTCTTGGTGCGCGCGGACGGGACCTCGCCGGGCTTCTGGAACACCCGGGCGATCACCCACTCATCCTGCATTTAATCAAGTAACACGTGCGTGCGTGCGTGAGATAAACAGGAAAACAGTGTGTAATGTAGTACTACCATCATAAAGAAGAAATAATGATCTTCGTACTTTCAGGTGTCATAGACATTCTTTTATGTGAAACAGAAACGCGAACAGTACTATCAACCACGGAGATTATATGCACACTAAAAGCTCTTTTTATTAAAATATACACTACTCTACTTGGCATGTCGTGTTTGAACATCATATATGCCTATCCAGGACAACTAGACGACGTGCATACATGTTCAGATAAGATCTGTCGTTTAATTTCACTGTAGTGGGAAACAAGAAAGAAAAGGAATTGGTCTTGCTGATGAATAGCCCAAACACACTCCAAAAGATTTGATCCACGGACAGTGAAAATCATCAGATTCAGAAGGATTTCTTTCAGCAGTACTAGTAGTACAGAAAAAAGAAGGAAAAGCTCAAACAAGACAATGCATCATTTACGCGGCCATGCACGCACTGGCAGTCTGGCCCTGCAGCACTGGCGTTCGCATCGCCGAGCACTGGCCGAGATAAGATTCGTATCGCTCCCCTCCCTTGCCATATCTACGCATGGAGCAGGAGCAGCATACGATGGGCATTGCTGGCAAGCAGAGAGCTCTGGCGCACCTGAGCACTGTGCTACTACTCCCTACTCATAGCACGCGGCCATCTTACCGGAGGGGTGAGATTGTGACGACGCCCTAGCTACTATAGGTTGTATCATTACATTGTGTCTCTACTCTCTAGTAAAAGCTGCTCCCAGTTTTTGGAAATTATTTTTTGAGTTCTACACTTGAGTAGAAGAAAAAGAAACCTTGCCAAAAGAATCCAATGAACTCAGCATTTTGGCAGGGAGGCAGGAAGCATGACGAAGGATAAGATCAATCAAGAAGTCAAAAAAAAAAAAAAGGACATAAATGGAAGAAAAAAAGATGGAAGAACAGAAGGAAGAAGGAAGAACAGTGAGTACACTGACCCTTGTGGATCCGGGTTGGTGTGCGTACGCGTATGTCCCCTCGAGCCTGTACTCGTGCATGACCCAATGCGTCTTCTGTCCCTTGGGCGCCCTGCCGCGGTAGAAGACGAGCGTCTTCTTCATCCCGACGAGCGCCGGTCCGGCCCGGATCTCGCGGTCCTTTCCCGTGGCCTTCCAGTACCCGGCGACGGTGGCGCGGTTGGTGCGGAGGCCCGTGGGGTACTTGCGGTCGCGGAGGCTGTAGAAGTACCACTCCTTCTCCCCCATGGCCGCCTTCTCGGGCAGCTCCCACGGCTCGCACTTGTTCAGGTCGATCTCCGCGATGGCGCGCCCGCGGAAGCTGCTGTCCAGGGACTTGCGCAGAAGGTAGAAGCTGATCAGCTCCTCGTCCGTCGGGTGGAACCGGAACCCCGGCGGCAGGTCGCACATGGCGCCGCCGCGGAACCGCTCCATCATCGCCTCTCTCCGTCCGGAAGCAGGAGCAGTGCCACTGCCTGTGCCTGGTACAGAAAAGCAGAAAAGACAAGAAGAAGATGCGTCCATTATTAATGCTTCGTGGGGTGGAATGGATCGGAGGAGCCAACAAGGAACAGAAAGGAAAGGGGAATGGAAGGATCAGCATCAAGATCAGTACCTCCTCTTTCCTCTAGTGACAGAGAGAGCGCAAATGGCTTTGGCGCGGGTGGCTTGAGCTCAAATTGCCTCGTGTGAACTGCTGGTTTTATAGAGGGAGGGGAGCAGGAGGAGGCGAGGAGGCAGGTGCGTGGTTTGGTGAGCCGGAGTAAATGCCGGATTCGACGAATCGTGGGCTCTGTCAGTCTCTCGCGGGTGAGAAGGAGAGAGAGAGAGAGAGGAGGGCCCCGGCACGGAGGAGGACGGTGGCGTGCCGGAGCTTTGCTTGTGTCTGGGGTTTCCGGCACGGGGCGACCAGACTACCAGATGAGACGAGATAGGTGATGAGGGACACAGCGATGTGCAGCTCTCTCTGCCCGACCATCCATCCACCCGCGCCTCCATCCATCGATTGCTTCCCGCAACCCATTTACGCGCAGGCGCCTGCCTTCTCTGCCTGCCTCGTGCACCGGTTGCAATTCCTTCCTGCAATCCAATCTCTCTTTTTTTTTGGTATAATCAACATTTGGATTGTACTAGATTTATTAACGAAAATAAAACAGAAAATGTTGGTGGTACAAGTCGTGCGTGTGGCTCCTGCTTGATGGGATTGTTGTGCTCCTACATAGTATGGCAAATGTTCACACGACTGTACATAGATTGACCGTACATCTTAAACACTTTCTCTTATATCGATGTGTACTCCTTTCGTTTTAAAATTATTGTTGTTATTAACTTTTTTTGTTATTTTTAACTATTCGTCTTCTTCAAAATTTTTTGAAAATTATCATATATTTTGGTCTCTTCCACATACTATGTCTCTAGCTCACAAGTTTGTACTACACGTGTCAATAATAATCACGAGCCAAAATGCGTATCAAAAGGACTCACGAAAGATAAATGAGTGTCCAAACAGTTCTCAAGTGTGCCTTAAGTTCACAATATAGTAGTACAAATTGTAACAATAGACGGAGATTATTATTATTTTTTTCAAAAACCACATTAGGCTTCATTCGAGTTTCGAACAAGTTGGGCTCAAATTTTCTTTCTACCTAATTTCCTTTGCGCTTAATTTCAACACAAGCTTATTCGAGCTTTAAATTATCTCTTATGTGAGGCTTCATATTCAAGTAGGAGTATTGTATACTTTTGAAACTTCAATGAAGGGAACTTCATTTAATGTTCCTTACTCTCGGAGTGGAGCTAGCTGAGCCCATACTTGAACATTTGTTGATTCGGGTTAGGCTTGAGAAAAGCACAGCGATAAAGTCAAAAGCCCGAGCCAACTGGAGGTTGGTCTTTGGGTCTAAAATTTAGGCCAAGCTTTGTTGCATACCTTTTTTTTCCTTCAGATTTTTTATATTTTCTTAGATTGTTTAGGTATATAGTCAGAATGAAAGCCTGAGTTCAGCATAATTTATGGAACGGGCTGAAATTGGCTGGATGGGTTCATCGGGCTGGCAAGCCCATGATCTACTATAGTACTAGTACTACCTTTTACCTTAAATGACAGCCTAGACCAAGCTTAGCTAAACAAGCACCATTTACATCCTTATAGAATTACAGCCTAGACATCCTTTCTTTTAAACCTTTGAAACTGGGCCACTTTGTTTTTCCGAGTGTTCCTAGAATACCGTTGGACATTAAGGGTTCCTTTGGAACGTAGGATAGCAAAAACGTAGAAATAGGAAAAATACAATAATTGAGATGTTATGTTTTTGGAAACCTATAGGAATGAAAACTATAGAAATTGAGATGAGAAAGCCTTTGGTGGTCTCATAAGAAAAACAAAGAAACTTATAGTTTGCTCTCATAGGAATTGAGATGCGATAGGGACGGCTAAGAGGATGGAGGCTCGCGCGGCCTGCGATGAGGACGGAGGCTCGCGTGGCCGGCGACGGGGGCGACGATGAGGACAGAGCCTCGTGTGCCCGGCGACGGGGACAGATGCGTAGTTGCTCCGTCTGATGAGAGGATGAGGACGGGATTTTATTCTTTGGTAATGCAAAGCAGCGACCGGGACGCGCCAACAATGCGCGGGAGCAGTTTCGTTTCGCGCCAGGAAAGAAAAAAGAGCTCGGAGCTCTTGCTTCCGTTCCCGTAAAATGTAGCTCAGGAACCCGTTCCTATGGAATTTTTCCTTCACTTTTCTTGTGTGCGAAAGGACTATACAGGAAAAAATCCTACACAAATCCTATCCTATGTTTTTCCTTTACTATTCCTTCAATCCAAAGGGGGCCTAAGTATATACTCAAAATCCTGTACTGCTTCAGCCAAATAATCCGGCCTGGGCAATGAAAGTATAGTATGAACAAATTTGTCCCAGGTCCCAGCTCGAGCATGCCTCGAAGGATCTGGTCCTTTGTTTGAGGAGATAGGGAGAGAGAAGGGATGAGTTAAATGAGCCTTGTACGCTTGTGTGACATGGTGGAACAGAGCATGCCGCTGCGAGCTCGAGAGAGCGTGCGTGAGAAGCTGTGCAGGTTACTCCTCGCGTCTCTCGCCGTCTCTTGTCCGGTACAGCGAGAGAAGAAAAGCAGAGGGACAGTAAGAGACAGGGAACAGATGGTAGGAGAAGTTTGCAAGAAAGGAGCAACCAAGAGAGAGAGAGAGAAAGAGGTATGTGTGCTCCACAGTGTACGTGCTCCATGATGAGAGAGGGAGTGGAGTTGATCTGCCGCCCACAGAGGCCAGAGCTATCAGAAAAGCCTGCCCCGTATCTCCGTTCTCCACTCCTCATCAGACGCCATTAAAATTTGGTAAATCATGCTCTTCCATCGCATCACTTGTCTCTCTCTCTCCCTCTGGCTTTACGAGCCCGTCCGCTTGGCCTGTAGCCCGAGTGGTGCGTAGCAAAGCAGCAGCAGAGAGAGAAGAAGGCAGAGAGAGATGGACGCGCAGCCAGGCAGCAGGCGCATGGGGATGGATCACTGTGGCAGCTCTGCCCCGCCGGCCACGTTCAGAGACACTGGAGTGGCGCTGCTGCGACTCATCAGATGCATGCGTGCATCTCCTTTTATGAATTTCTTTCGGCTTCTTTCCAGCCAGGATCAATGCCCGGTTCAATGCAATCCGGAACTGTTTTTCATTCGTTCATTGCCCGGTTCAATGCAACCCGGAGCTTGTTGCTCGAGTGTTTTGGGCCAGCCAGGATCAGGACCTCTTTTAGATAAATGAAAATTGTACTTTTTCTGTTTCAAAATAATTGATGTTTTAGTTTCAAATACGAAAATTAAGAAGAAGTATAAAATATAATTGTATAGTAAATAACCAGGAGAGAGATAAAGATATAGATGTATTGAAAAGAGAGAAAGTTACATCGGTAAGTAAGAATTATAATTATTTTAAGACAAACTGAGTTGGTTATATTGTTAAATATTTTGAGGCGGAGGGAGTATCATTTATTAATTGTATCAAATAGCAAATCTCAACATCCTTCCATGCTGCACTTGTTGTAGATAGTAATAGACTTGTTGTAAAAGGTCATTTTTTTAATAATAGAAATATATTAAAGTATTAAAACATAGTATAAGTGGGACCACAAGTGGGACTCATAGACAGCCGCGTGGTACTCAAGCAGCAGACATTGAGGACATGTCGACACACGCGTCGGGGGAATGCATCAAAGGCTGACATGTGAAAGAGCACCTTTGACTAGAGTGCGTCACCGCCTCTAGAGTTCTCGTCGCAGGCAAACCGGAAGGGCCTCCGTTGCTTCTCTGGGAAGACTTGGAGGTTACAGAGGGAGAGGCCTTCGTTGGATGAAGTTGTTGGTGTGATTGATTTTGTAGAAGCAATGTCGACGAATAGAAGATTGACCACCGATGCGGGTGGCGACAAAGCGCTTCACGCATTGTGGCACTCATGAGGCTATGGCAGACACCGGTATGACCGAGTCATGCCGTGAAGGCAGCCCGAGTCCAAACCGACGACGAGGGGGCCTCCCTTGCTCTCACTAGAGAGAAGGTTGAAGTGGAGATGACAGGAATCCCAAGGTAAGCTTGTCACTGGCACTACACATGAAGTTGGAGCGATTAATACCAACGGGTACAGGATGGACTTCGTCTTCTCCTTAGGGATTGGCGGGGGACACGTGGGCAGCCATGTCCATCGGGGTCGTCGAGAAAGCCGACAGCTGAACACAACAACGGGGTGGTGGCTTGATGCTCGGTGGAGGGATGCGACTCTTGTGGTGGAGGTGGCATGGCGGATGAAGCCGACTCGATGGAGAAGATAGTGATAGCTGGCGTGCAGATTCGGGCCCAGAGGTGGTGGATGTGCCTCCTCCTGGCCCAGATTTGGAGACGAAAGCTTTGAGAGAGCTCTCTCAGAAGACCTACTCGTCGATGTTGAATGCGAGGAAGGCAGCCACGAAAGGTGGGGGCGGAGAAAGGGGACCTATGACTACCTTATTGGAGGGGCGCGGCTTGCTGCCAGTCACTTCGAAGAGCATAAGGATGACGACAAGGAGAGCCCGGAAAAACAAAGAAAAAAAAGTAGGACATAGCCCTGCTACTGCTGAGAGACACTTGAATAGCTGCAATCTAAGACTCTAAGCTACAAGCGGGGTGGCTCCTCTCCGCTCGCCGGCTACCGGCGAGGTCGCAGGAGGCAGGGGGCGGGGGCTGATGAGAATCTATTGCGAGTAGTGTCGAAGCCACATGGGGGTGCTGCCCGTGCTGCAGCACCCCCTTATCCACTAAATCATCAGTTTAGACTATTAGAAAATTAAAAAATATAGGTAAATAGTACAACTAGAACTCTAATAATCTACATAACAAGAGGTCAGCACCCCCTTAAGTAAATTGCTGGCTCCGCCCCTGATTGCGAGTTAGCCAATTGCCTAACACATGGCTACGCTTCCACTAAAATTTGCCTTTAGTACTCCAATCTATTCCATTTAACCATGTACTTGACGAACATGACAAATGTTACTAGTAGGAAGATTCAAATCTCAGTTACTTATATCACTGTTCATATGTGACCTTGGTAATAAAGTGAAGACAAGATGACTCTCAAAAGGAATGAGGCATCATGTCCATCTGGGTTCAAGCTCCCCATCATCTGGTTTAAAATTTAGTGTGGACTCATGCATGATGAAGCAGAGCTCAACGAGTGCTGGCCTGTTGGGAAGCTAGACAGATTGGCAGGAGCGGTATGTCGGGGCGCGCGCTATATTGGCAATGATGGCCGTGGAAAAAGCAATCGTTTTGTCTTTGTTAGGCTTTACCAAATCACAGTTAACTTGGTTAAGTGATAAACCAGTCCGGGCAGGTTACAATGGTTGACCGATTATCCATCGGTTTTGATTTGAAATTTTTAAATTTAAAATTTTACAAAATAAAACTAGTAAAATTGGTTGATTAACCGACAGAACCGGTGAGTTAACCCATGAAACGGATCAAAACATTTAAAGTCTATATTTGAAAATTTGGAAACAAAACCACTGAAATCAACTAGTTAACCGGTGAAATCAGTCATTTAACTGGTCTTAAATAATTGGCAAAATTTACTAGTGGACACTACAGAATGTTGATATTTTTCTCTAGGACACTACTCAATGTTGGTTTTGCCAAAAGACACTATACAAGTGTGGCAATTAGCTACAACACATCCAAGTCATTAAAATATTATTTCACAAAAATATGAAGAAGGTGAAAATGACCATAGTACCCTTGCAGCCATTTTGGCACATTACTGAACTAATAAGCCCATTAAGAATTATTAATTGTATTAATAAAGTATTACTATTTTTTAGATCATAATTTAAAATAATTGTTTTTAAGGATTTATAAGGTATCTGTAGCTTTATAAATTGGAGACAACAATATATTTCTCGTGGTCACAAATGCATATGCATTGGAGTCAGAAAGTATTAGGTAAGATATTTAAATAAAGCATATAAACAGATAGGTTGATTAGCTTAAAGATGTGGTAAAAATTGGACTGAGGCTATCATGTTTTTTTGCACCTCTTTCATATATTCAGAAATAATATTTTAATAACTTGGATGTGTTGTAGCTAATTACCAAACTTAGATAGTATCTTTTAGCAAAACCAACATTGAATAGTGTCCTATAACTAATACCAACATTGTATAGTGTCCACTAACAAATTTTACCTAAACAATTTGCTTCTTGAAATGAATTATGTCCGGTTAACTGACCAGTTTCACCGGCCAAACGGTCACCTAAATCTTGGTCTCTGTGCTTGCCAATCGGTTCTTTCGTTCTTTCTTAGTATTATTGCGCACTGCTAATGACGAGATAACAAGCGATTTTTCCTGGTCGTTATCTTCAGCAAAGAAAAAAAAAGGGTCTAGTCGATGGGGTTTTCCCCTGTATTTTTATTTGGAATTGGCATATAACATAGGGAAGTTAAAATCTTACATTTTAGAACAAAAGGGGTATTAAACCGAACTATAGCGTTCTCCCAAGCAAACGTTGGCAAAACATTCCAAAGACAACACTAAAATCTAAATACCAGTTCAAGCAAGTACCAGTCCTATTCACGCTATACACGTGGTAGTCACTGCCACCAATGTGAAATAAAACACGTGACAGTTGCAATGGTTAAAACAAAAATCTTTCCAAATTCCAACGACGACTCAACCGATCACTCATTGGTCTGCTCCACATAGGCGATGGACAGTGGCGGCAAGCGATGGCGCTTCGCGTCGGCGAACGCGGCAGTGTCGGCAACCAGCGAGAAGAGCGTCCAGCGCTACTTGCGCGACCTGCACGGCTGCCTGGACGAGCGGGCCCGCGGCCCATGATCCCGCTGAGCCATGGGGACCCCGCCTCCTCCCCCTCCTTCCGCACTGCTCCTGAGGCGGTGGAGGCTGTCGCCGCCGCCCTCCGCTCCGGCGAGTTCAATGGATACCCATCCGTCACCACCGACCTCTCAGCTCGCTGGTCAGCACCTGTCCATCCTCGTCTCTTTACTTCTGTTGTTAAGAGTGTATTCGTTTTCTGCCCACTAATTTTTAGATCCGTCTCATCGAATATTGGGATATTAATTAGAAATACTAAATATAGATTATTAATAACAAAATCCAGTTCATAACCCATCCACTAAATGATGAGACAAATCTATTAAACCTAATTAGACCATAATTAGATAATGTGATGTTATAATAAATACCTTCGAATAATGATTTAATTATGCTCCTTCCAATAATGACTTAATTATGCTTAATAGATTTGTCTCACAAATTAGCATCTAACTATGTAATTAATTTTATATTTAATTACTGTATTTAGTATTCAAAGGATTGATATCACAACATTAAAATTTAGACCAGGAAACGAACACATAAGTTGTTTCTTGGCACTTCTATCAGGAGAAATTTGTTTCTACTTTGCCTGCTGTGTAGATGGTGACTGTTGGGCAAGAACATATTGAATTGTTCTGCCCGAATGGGTACCCGATTGAATTCTTAGCTCCCGGTTCTGCTTGTGTTGAAATCAGGGTACAATCTGGGTTAGCTTGGTCTCTGTTTCTTCATTCTTGGGGGAAATTTTAGCTGAAAGGCAGAGTCTTAGTAAATGTAACAAAAATGTGTTTGGGATGTAGCTAATTTTGATACTGACATGGTTCTCTCAACTTCAACCACCTGTTTCTACTGCAGCAGTGTATTTAAGAAACTACTACGATTGTATAGTTTTCAGATGTACTTTTTTTAAACACTGACATGAACCCAATTTGAGAGCCTACATCTAAATGTAATTTACTCATTTTTGTCTGAATAACTGCGTGGGAATTCACAGTTACATATATTTAAAAACTAACAATGTACAATATCAGTTCAATCTTTCGTTAACCTATTTGTCATTTAATGAGGCATCACTATGGTTTTCGTCACGTGATAGAAGATATTACTCTCTTCCCTCTTTTGCACCATCCATTTCAACTTGCTGTTGTCTTGCCTCCATCTAACTCATGCTTGAGCGACATACATATCTGTCTCATAGCACAGCTATTACAAATTTTTTTCATCCATAGATAAAGTCTTTATCATGTGTTATACTGCTTTTTTAGCAATTAACACTTTCTAATTGAACTCAGAGCTATTGCAGAGTACCTATCCCTTGACCTCCCTTATAAGCTTTCACCTGAGGATATTCTCCTCACTTCTGGAGGTACCCAACTGAAAATTGCATAGAGGGATGGGGGTGGGGGGTAGGGGAGGGTGAATAGTCAAATCTAAAAAGCCTGTGAAATTGGACTTAAACAAATTTATCAGTCTGACCGGCAGTGTCGGGCATGGGGATTGACAGTGCCGATGGCCACTGCTAATGGCAGTTCGGCAGTGCCGGTGGATAAACAGACAACCGAGAAAATACTAGGTTTAAGTGGTTTCGTAATTACTAGATGATAAATAACTACGATAATAGTTGAAAGGAAACTCTACAACAATAAGTAACAACTAAATAAAAATTACACAAGTAGAACTAGTAAATTAAGCAAATACAAGAGCAAACCCTATAGCATAAGAATAAAGCAACAAGTAAATAAAGGAGCATACGAAGACACAAGATTTGTTACCGAAGTTCGAGCTCACAAACAACCCTACGCTTCTGTTAAGAAGTCCACAAAGGACCGGGTCTCTTTCAACCCTATTCTCACTCAAGCGACCATAAAGATCGAGCTCGAGTTCTTCACTATCAATTTTCTTGCAGGATAGGTAATACAAACTTTCCGAGACGTCACCACACAAGTTGAGAGCTCTACGGACACCGCTAACCGTCAAGGAGCAAAGCTCCAAGAGTAACAAGAACAAGTCACAAAGATGGCAAAGTCGAATGCTCAAGAGTGAAATGATGCTCTTTTTATCATAGAAATAATGGCTCACTCAAACCCTAGCTCAAAGAATGAAGCTTTGACTTAGAGAGGGAGAGTGAGAAGAGTGGGCCTCAAAAGTGCCTTTGATTTTCGGATTGGAGAGAAGACAGGAAGTGGGGTGAAGTCCTTTTATACAAAGAGCTCAAAAAGAGCCGTTGGTCTGTCTGGATGTCCCGCACCGGCACTGCCGATTGAGCTATCAGCACTGCCGATGGGGTTAATGACATATTGTCATAGATCGTAGAGCAAGGATTTGGCTCGCACCAGCACTGCCGATCCAAGCATCAGCACTGCCGGTGAGGCAGACACAGAGCAAAAGTGTTCTCTCGGCACTCCCGCTCGGAGTCAGACAGAGAACCCGACGAAAGCAAGGTCTCTATGGGAGGGGATCGGCACTGCCGATCAGGAGATCGGCACTACCGATGAGCTACAGCCTGGGACAGACAGAAAGCGTGGCTCTCTTGAAGAAATGACCAGCACTGCCGATCCTAGAGATCGGCACTGCCGATGAGCTACAGCCAGAGAGCTAGAAAGAACAACCAACTCTGGAAGAAGAGATCGGCACTGCCGATGCTGGTAAGACAAAAGCCAGAGAGGTGTCTTGGTATCACAACACCTCTGGGAGCGGGGATCGGCACTGCCGGTGAAGGCAACCGGCACTGCCGACGGGTATAAAAACAGAGGGCTGATAGAATTGGTTTATGAGAGAATTTTGAGCGTATGACTTCACCAAACTTATAAATTTGTACCCCTCTTAATAATACGGTTTGCCTACACTCAAGATATAAAATAAAAACTCCATGATCTTCATTCTTGAGTAGAATTTAGACCTTCAATTAGTGACAAATGACCATCTCCTTTTCCCCTTTTTGTTTCAATGCATTTCATTCATCAATTTGAGATAATCATCTACACATATGCTCAATAAAACATTAGTCTGTTCTTAATTGTATTGACTTAATTATATTGACGATAATCACCAAAATAAAATTAGGGGCCTAGATGCACTTTCAATCTCTCCTTTTTGGTGATTGATGACAATACAACTAGATTTCATAGAAAAATAAATAGAAGAGAAGTGGAGCTCCCCCTAAATGTGTGCATGAGAATGATAGAGAACACTAATAACAATTGCACATATTTTAAAAAGAGATGTGAGAGCTCCCCCTAACACCGTGCATATGAGACAAATTGCAACCATTAAGCATAAGAGTTTGAGACAATGCATATGACAAGAATTTTCACACAAATGTAACTAGAAAGTGAAAAATAACAATAGACATTAATGACACAAGAACTCATAAAGCATAAATGGAGAGTTTTACAAGCACAAACCACAAGCAAGCAGATATAACTTTGTCCATCACTCTCACAACTCACAAAATGAAAAAAGATAATATTCTTCTCCCCCTTTGGCATCACAACACCAAAAAGGCAAAAGAAGCGACTGAAGCCTCACTCGTCTGTACTAGCATCGTCATTGTCCTCATCATCATCCTCCGCCTGCTGGACAACCTGTGTAGCCTGAGTGTAGATACCCCTGGGATCATCATAAGAACCCATGTCCGGTAGAGGAATGAACTCAAGTCGAGGTGGAAGCTTAATACTGGTGGAGGCGGCGAGGGTCCTCATGTCAGACTGCATCTGAGAGAGAGAGCCTGATGCTGCTCTCTAACTCTGCTGTGTCCCGGCATATGCAAAACATGGATTTGATGGCACGGGTGACCTTGGACGAGCGGCGGCGGGGGCGAGGAGCAGCACTAGGACCGATGACCACTGCTGCTGCTACTGATGTTTGAGGCACATCTGCTGCTGCTGGAGGAGGAGATCCATCTCTGGGAGGTGTGGCAATGAGAGAAAATTTCTTCGGGATGATGGAGGGGTGCTTGTGATCACAAATGAACTAACAGCCCACAACACGCAAAATCATCTTCATAATGTAAGGAGCATACACTATTGATGATTTACTGGAGTAGGAGTTGTAGAGAATCTCTGTCCAGATAAAGTCAAAGACACTGAAAATTTCTGCTCCCTCTCTCATAGCAAACATCAAGGTCTTGGTGGAACTCAGAATATGTGGGTGATCCCCCATCTTAGGAGTCAAAATCACTCTAAGCATGTTGTTGAGGACATGGTAATAGGGCTTCATGCCATAGTAGGAACCGTGCTCAACGCCATACTTAGGATCTGAATATCTGGCATCATACATAATACTCCACTCACTGTCCTCCTGAGGATCAAAGATGGCCGCCTTGGGCTTCGCTCTGTCAGTCTCATCAAAGCCAAGAATATGGGAGAAGTGAAAGTAGGTGATACTGAAGCGATTGCCCTCAATAGTCCAGTGCAGCTTGGAATCCATGTGATTCTCCTCATTTATGTTAATCCACAGAGTAGAGTAAATCTGGGCAATGATCTCATCATTCCAGTGCTGATGCAAACCCATGATATGTATCAAGTTCCTTCTATCACACTCTTACCGAATTAGCTGAAAGGTGGGATCATTTGCTGCTGCCATCTTGTCCCAGTCAATGCACTTCATGGGTGCAACTCTATGAGTGGTCTTCTTTAGAATATTCTTGTACCAAGACACCTGAGTCAAGTCCCAAAATCTGACATTTGATACGCTTAGCTGCTTGGGCTGTGTCCAGGGAATGGTCAGCCTATACTCTCTCATCTCATCCCTGGACACAGGTACTGGAATCCTGAAGTCCTGTGAAACCTGTGGAGCAAGCATCTGATAGGTGATGGTAGAGCGCATGGGTTCAGGCTGAGGCTCATGGATGACCTCATCCTCAGACTCATCACTCTCCTCATCACCGTCCTCATCCTCCTGCTGAGCTTCCTCTTCCTCTGAGCCTTCTTTGCTCTCCTCATTGTCACTGGGAGAGGGAGAGTGAGGTGGAAGGGCTTTGCCTTTGCCCTTCCCATGACCAAGGCCAACACCACGTGAGGTGGCTTGACCGAAGTCTCCGCCTCTGCCCCGTTTTCCTCCTCCACCTCGCCGAGCAAGGGGGGAGACGTCAGGGTTGAAGTCCTCGTCAGAGTCACTGGCAGTCCCCGGATGTTTCTGCCTCTTGCCACCTATGATCTGTCAAGGAATAGAGAGCAAAGTAAATAATAGGGAAGAGAGAAGATGGTTTAAAAAATGTTGCAAAGAACAGCCACTGAGTTGCTGTCTGGTTGGCCTGACCGGCAGTGCCGGTAGGTCAAACAGAGAGCAACTCGAAAAGTGCTCTTTGGTTGCCCTAACCGACAGTGCCGGTGTCATCCATCGGCAGTGCCGATGAGGCTGCAACGGTCACTTAGGCCATCGATAGTGCCGGTGGGGTCCATCGGCAGTGCCGACCGAGGGGGATTCAAACCCTAATTCCACTAGAACTTGAAATTTAGTCACTAAAACTCTACCAAATTTCCCGAGTGACTAAATTACTCCTAGATGAACATCTTTAACATGTGAAATTTCGCAAAAACATAAGGTATTGCGAGATTCAAAGAATGGAGATTTTCCAAAATACCTTCAAAGGTCCTTCAAATCTGAGAGGAGATGGAGGAGGAAAGGTCTAGAAGGCGATTTGATGCACTTCCCGCTTGATTCCACAAAGTTTTTGCAAGGGTTTTGGAGGGGTGGATCTCATTTAGGGTGGGAAGGAGAGAGGTGGGGAGACTGAGAAGAGGCTCGGTCCCATGAGGGGACCGAGTCAATTTCAAAACCCAGGATTCCGCATCGGCAGTGCCGGTGCAGGTCAACGCACAAGGTCCAGGCCCACATCAGCAGTGTTGATGGTGAGCGTCGGTAGTGCCGATGAGGGCTGCCCGAGGGACAAAAGTACCAAACAGAAAGCTATCTCTGTTGGACAACTGATCGGCAGTGCCGATGAATGTACCGGCAGTGCCGATGCTCTGAAGATCAGACATGATAGAGTGGAGGAAAGGAGAGATAGAGGTTTTTCAAAAATAGTTTTTGATGGACAAGGAGCTATCTTGACATTATATGGTCAGCCAACAATCAATAATTCATAACGATGACCATATTTTGACAAGATTTGATCTAGAGATCAAGAAACAACATCAATAGCAAAAATAATAGATTTTTGACATAAAGCAATGATTTTTGCAATAACCAAACAATCACCATTCAGATGTGCACATCCTTTACATCACATTGCTAAAGTCAAGAATATTTAGTTCACTTCTAAGATAGAAAAATCTCTTCTCATCGAGGGGCTTGGTGAATATATCGGCTAGTTCATCTTCGGTTCGCACATGACTAACTTCTGTGTCCCCCTTGATAGAATGATCTCTCAAAAAGTGGTGGCAGATATCTATATGCTTTGTGCACGAATGCTCAACGGGGTTATAAGCAAGCTTTATGGCACTCTCATTGTCATATAGGAAAGGAACACGGTTTAACTTGTAACCATAGTCCCTTAGAGTTTATCTCATCCAAAGTAGTTGTGCACAACAACTACCGGCTGCAACATACTCCGCTTCGGCCGTGGAAAGTGCAACGGAATTTTGTTTCTTAGATGACCATGACACTAGGAATCTACCCAGAAATTGGCATGTCCCGGAGGTGCTCTTTATATCCACCTTATCCCCGGCATAATCCGCATCGGAATAGCCTAATAGGTTGAACTTTGAATCCTTGGGGTACCAAAGCCCTAGGTTGGGTGTGTGAACCAAATATCTCAATATTTTCTTAACGACCACCATGTGACACTCCATGGGAGCGGCTTGAAAAGGTGGACACATACACACACTAAGCATGATATCGGGCCTAGATGCACAAAGATAAAGCAAAGATCCTATCATGGAGCGGTATACCTTTTGATCAACGGGTCTATTCTTTTTGTTCAGGTCGAGGTGGCCATTTGTTGGCATGGGAGTTTTGATGGGCTTAGCCTTGTCCATGTCAAACTTCTTCAATAGGTCTTGTGTGTACTTGGCTTGACATATGAAGGTCCCCTCCTTGAGTTGCTTCACTTGGAAGCCTAGAAAGAATGTCAATTCTCCCATCATGGACATCTCGAACCTCTTGATCATTATCTTGCTAAATTCATCACAAAAACTTTGGTTAGTAGAACCAAATATAATATCGTTGACATATATTTGGCACATAAATATATCATCACCAAAACGCTTTGTGAAAAGAGTTGCATCGGCCTTGCCAATGACAAAACCCTTCTTAACAAGAAAATCCCTAAGGCATTCATACCATGCTCTTGGAGCTTGCTTAAGCCCATAGAGCGCCTTATGGAGTTTATAAACATGGTTAGGATACTTAGGGTCTTCAAAGCCCGATGGTTGCTCCACATACACTTCTTTCTTGATTGGCCCATTGAGGAATGCACTTTACACATCCATTTGGTAAACTTAAAATCATCGTGAGTAGCAAAAGCAAGTAATATTCTAATTGATTCAAGTCTTGCTACGGGGGCATAGGTTTCATCAAAATCTAAACCTTCTACTTGTGAATACCCTTTTGCCACGAGCCTTGCCTTCTTTTTTTGTCACAACACCATCTTCATTTTGTTTGTTGCGGAACACTCATTTGGTGCACACAACATTCTTGTTCTTCGGTCTTTTCTCCAATGTCCATATTTTATTTCTTGTGAAGTTGTTCAATTCTTCTTGCATGGTCATCACCCAATCTGAATCCTCAAGTGCTTGTTCTATCCTAAATGGCTCCATAGAAGAGACAAAAAAGTAATGTTCACAAAAATTACTAACTCGAGATCTAGTGATTACCCCCTTATCAATATCTTCAAGAATTTGCTCGACGGGATGATCATATTGTACATTTTGATGCACTCTTGGGTGTGGTGGATGTGAGCTTCTTTGACCACCATCTTTATCAACCACTTGATCATGTCTTTGGGAGTCATCACTTGATGCTTGTACATGATCACCAACATCTTGATCTTGACCACTTATATGATCAATTTCTTCCTTTTCACAATGTTGGTCTTGTCTTGAGGGAGAGGGTTGATTTTCAAAACATGTTGGTTCTTGTAATCTCACATCACCAATGGCCATCCTTTTTATTGTATTTCTAGGAGCATCATTATCTACATCATCATTAACAACTTGCTCCTCTTGAGAGCCGTTAGATTCATCAAATGTCACGTCACGTGAGATTTCAACACAACCGGTGGTTTTGTTGAACACACGGTAAGCATGAACATTTGAGCCATAGCCAAGCAAGAAACCTTCATCAACTTTTGGAGCAAACTTTGAAGTCTTGGGTCTCTTTTTGAGCATAAAACATTTGCTCCCAAAAACATGAAAATAGGAAATATTAGGTTTGTTATCGGTTAGTAGCTCATATGATGTTTTCTTCAATAGTCGATGGAGATATAACCGGTTGGAGGCATGGCATGCGGTGTTGACAGCTTCGGCCCAAAAACGGTCAGACGTCTAGTATTTATCAAGCATTGTTCTTGCCATCTCAATGAGTGTGCGGTTCTTTCTTTCGGCCACCCCATTTTATTGAGGGGAGTAGGGTGCCGAAAATTCATGCTTGATGCCTTCTCAATCAAGGTATTTCTCAACTTGGGTGTTCTTGAATTCGGTGCCGTTGTCACTTCTTATTTTCTTGATTTTGACTTCATATTCATTTTGTGCTCTTTTCATGAATGTCTTGAGCGTGTCTTTCATTTCATCTTTATTATGCAAAAAGAATACCCACGTGAAGCGAGAAAAATCATCAACAATTAAAATACCATATTTGTTACCACCAATGCTTATATAGGAGATTGGGCCGAAGAGGTTCTTGTGCAACATCTCCAATGGTCTTGTGGTCGTCATCACGTTCTTAGAGGGGTGTGAAGCTCCAACTTGCTTTCACGCTTGACATGCACTACAAATTCTATCTTTCTCAAAGCATACATCGGTTAGTCCTATGATGTGGTCGTCCTTTTAGAGTTTGTGAAGATTTCTCATACCAACATGGGCTAGCCTTCTATGCCATAACCACCCCATGTTGGACTTTGCTAATAAACATGTACCAAGTCAAGCTTCATCTGTGGAGAAATCCATAACATAAAGCTTTCCTTTGAGCACACCCTTAAAAGCAACCGAGCCATCACTCCTCTTATAGACGGTCACACCACCTTCATTGAACAAGCAATCATAGCCCATTTTAAAAAATTGTGAAATAGACAATAGATTAAAGTCAACATGATCAACAAGCATAACCTTAGAAAGAGAATACGAAGGAGTAAGAGGAACTTTACCATAACCTAACACTTGTCTCGTTCCATTATCACCAAATATGATGTATTCATTTTTGTTGTGACTTGGCTCCAATGACTTGAACATCTTTTTGTCTCCGATCATATGATTGGTGCATCCACTATCAATTACCCAACTTGACCCTCCGGAGACATAGTCCTATAAAACAAATTAAGCTTTGTTTTTAGGTACCTAAATTTGCTTGGGTCCTTTCATATTAGTCATAAGTACTTTGGACACCCACACACAAGCTTTTGATCTCTTGTTGCGTGGCCCAACATATTTGGCAAAGGCACGACTATGCATGTTTCTCATGAGCACATAAGATGCATCAAAGTTATGAAAGAGTGCACAAGAGTTATTAGGCACATTAGCATGAAAATCATTAACAAATGAAGTTTGGTTAGTGTTCTTGTTCTTGGCTTGCTTCTTTTGATAAGATCTTTCCTTGGTGAACTTAAGCAATTCCTTCTCATTCTTGTTTTCTCTAGCATTGTGCTTGGCATCCTCAACATAACCAATGCCATCCATGACATGAGGCATTGTAGTGTTAGAGTATGCACCTCTTGCATACTTTGCCTTTTTATCATCAACAATATTTTTCTTATATTGTATTTTGCTTTCAAGAGACCTTACTTTCTTGTTCATATCATCGATCAATTTCACATTAGTAGCACAAGCATCAACATCAATATTATAATAGCTATCACATCCTTTGCTAGTGGAAGCATGAGAGTTGTTGGTGGAAGATGTGAAGGTTGAAGAATCCTATATTGTTCTTCAAGAGACTTATGAGTCTTTTCCAAAACCTCATACTTCCCTTGAAGTTCATCTTTTGTGCTTTTAACATTCTCACAAGAATTTGCAATTTTGGTGAGAGACATTATTAATTCTTTCAAGTTCAAGGAGCTTATCTAGTTCAATGTTTCTCTCCTTTTCAAGAATGAGCAAGTCTTCTTTCTTTTCAAGAAGCTCCTCTTGCCTATCGTTTTCTTCCTTTTGTTTTTCAAGCAATTTCATGAATTTAAGCATTTTAGGAAGTGAAGTATTAACATTATTATTATCATCATCATCATCACTACTACTATCATAAGAGGAACACTTATGTTTAGATTTTGATACCTTGGATCCTCTTGCCATGAAGCATTTGTGAGTGTTGTCATCATCATCATCACTCAAGCTCCCAAATAGAGAAGCGTTGGTGGGAGTGATGCCAATGGCAATCGTAGCAATGCCTCCTTCATCCGAGTCGGATTCGGAGGAGGAAGATGATGAAGAGGATGAGTCATCGGAATTCCATTCTTGACCAATGTGAGCTTCACCTCTTCTATGCTTCTTGTACTTCTTGTCTTTCTTGTGTTACTTGTCTTTCTTTCTTTCATCCTTGTTCTTCTTCTTGGGACATTCCGCAATGAAATGTCCTTCATCTCTACACTCATAGCAAGTCCTTTTTGAACTTCTCACTTTGCCCTTGTCATCGATGGAGAAACTTTTGAAGTTGTTCTTCTCTGTAATGTTTGAGCAAATGTTGCTATACCCATGGTCTTAATGCTTATAGCAATCTTTTGTTGATATCCAAGTCGGTCATTTTAGCTCCTAGTGCTCTTTTTTAATTTACAATCCTCATGAGCCTATCATGAACCTCTTTTGGGCCTTCTCTCGGACTCATGATGAATAAGTTGAATTCATTTTGTAGTTCTTCATGTCTTGCATCCTTAACAGAATCAATGCCCTCATAGATAACCTCAAGTTTTCTCCATAGTTGATTGACATTCTTTATTCCGACAACCTTATCATACTCGGTAGAGCTAAGTGCGGAGACAAATGCACTAGCTGCCACGACATTGCGATGAATGTTGATTTGATACTTGCAAGTTGGATTGTCTCTATTTTCCCACAAGAAATCATTCTTGGTTATACTTGCAACATGTGGACTCATAGATTCTAAATACATCATCATCTTGCATTTCCAATGATCATAGAATTGTCCATCAAAATAAGGGAGTCTACCGGATCCTTGCCCAATGCGATCTTCTTTGAGATCATCGTAATCAAACATGATATTGTTGTAGGTTCTTGGTAGATCATCTTTGTCACCATCTCCATCTCGAGAACCACTAGCGCCATCTTTGGTTGGAAGAGTAGTGGATGGTCGTTCTTCCGGTTTTGACATCTTTAATCTTCAAGCGGTTAAGCTTTGTAGAAGATACCGGCTCTAATACCAATTGAAAGTTGCCTAGCGGGAGATGAATAGGCAAATCTAAAAAACCTGTGAAATTAGACTTAAACAAATTTATCAGTCTGACCAGCAGTACCGGTGATGGGGATCGACAGTGTCGATGGTCACTGCCGATGACAGATCGGCAGTGCCGATGGATGAACAGGCAGCCAAGAAAATACTAGGTTTAGGTGGTTTCGCAGTTACTAGGTGATAAATGACTACGATAATAGTTGAAAGGAAGCTCTACAATAATAAGTAACAACTAAATAAAAACTACACAAGTAGAAGTAGTAAACTAAGCAAATACAAGAGCAAACCCTAGAGCATAAGAATAAAGCAACAAGTAAATAAAGGAGCACACGGAGACAGAAGATTTGTTACCGAAGCTCGGGCTCACAAAGAACCCTACGTCTCCGTTGAGAAGTCCACAAAGGACCAGGTCTCTTTCAACCCTATTATCACTCAAGCGAACACAAAGATCGAGCTCAAGTTCTACACTATCAATTCCCTTGGGGGATAGGTACTACAAACTTTCCGAGACGTCACCACACAAGTTGGGAGCTCTACGGGCACCGTTAACCGTCTAGGAGCAAACAAGCACAAGTCATAAAGATGGCGAAGTTGAATGCTCAAGAGTAGAATAATGCTCTTTTTTCACTTAGAAACAATAGCTCACTTAAACCCTAGCTTAAAGAATGAAGCTTTGACTTCGAGAGGGAGAGTGAGGAGAGTGGAGCTCAAAAGTGCCTTTTGATTTTCGGATTGAAGAGAGAAGACACGAAGTGGGGTGAAGCCCTTTTATACAAAGGGCTCAAAAAGAGTCGTTGGCCTGCCTGGATGCCCCGCACCGGCACTGCCGATCGAGCCATTGACACTGCCGATAGGGTTACTGACACATTGTCATAGATCACAGAGCAAGGATTTGGCCCGCACCGACACTGCCGGTGAGGCAGACACAGGGCAGAAGTGTTCTCTGGGAAACCCTGACCAGCACTACCAGTCAAGAAGACCGGCACTCACGATTGGAGTTAGACAGAGAACCCGAGGAAAGCAAGGTCTCTGTACGAGGGGATCGGCACTGCCAATCAGGAGATCGGCACTGCCGATGAGCTACAGCCTGAGCCAGACAGAAAGCATGGCTCTCTTGGAGAAATGACCGGCACTACCGATCCGGGAGATCGGCACTGCCGATGAGCTACAGCCAGAGAGAACATCCAACTCTAGAAGAAGAGATCGGCACTGCCGATCTGGAGGATCGGCACTGCTGATGCTGGCAAGACAGAAAGCCAGAGAGGTGTCTAGGCATCACAGCGCCTCTGGGAGCGAGGATCAGCATTGCTGGTGAAGGCAACCAGCACTACCGATGGGTGTAAACAGAGGGCTGACCGAATTGGTGTGAGGGAATTTTGAGCGTATGACTTCACCAAACTTATAAATTTATACCCTTCTTAATAGTACGGTTTGCCTACACTCAAGATATAAAATAAAAACTTCATGATCTTCATTATTGAGTAGATTTTGGACCTTCAATTAGTGACAAATGACCATCTCCTTTTCCTCTTTCTGTTTCAATGTATTTCATTCATCAATTTAAGATAGTCATTTACACACATGCTCAATAAAATATTAGTCTGTTCTTAATTATATTGACGCCAGTGACTAAATTAAAATTAGGAGCGTAGATGCACTTTCACCAAGCAATTGAGATTGTGATATCTGTTCTTGGTCAACCAGGTTCCAATAAATTGCTCCCAAAGCCTGGTTACCCAAAACATGAAGCACATGCAATTTTTTATAACATGGAAGTATGACATTATGATCTTTTTCCAGAGAGGGCTTGGGAGGTTGATCTGGAAGCTGTTCAAACTCTTGCAGATGATAACACTGTTGCAATATTGCTTACTAACCCCAACAACCCATGTGGCAGTGTGTATACTTACGAGCATTTGGCCAAGGTTTGTAATGTACCATTCTACCCAAGTAAAATTTTGTTTTTTCTGTTGGTACTGTAAATCTTAGTACATGCTTGTATCAGATATGTAGATTGCAGATACAGCAAACAAGCTTGGTATATTAGTCATTTCTGATGAAGTATATGGTCACCTTGTCTATGGTAGCACTCCGTTTGTCCCGATGGGTATTTTTGGAGAGATTGATCCAGTTTTCAATCTTGGAGCTATATCAAAAAAGATGGGCTGTACCTGGCTGGAGGCTTGGCTGGATAGCAGCTTGTGACCCTAAAGGCATTCTGAAAGAAACCAAGGTGATTCTATCCTTCCATACATTTTGTTTTTTTTTTATGGAGTTGACCTACGTATGGTGGTGCAATATCCTTTTGTCAGTTCAGCTTGTTTGTACTTCATAATGAAAATTGTATTTTTTTCCCCCGCAAAAAAAAAGAAAAGAAAATTGTAACTTTTCATATCAATGCTTATTGGTTATTGCTCCTCTAATTTGAGATGTTACTGTTAATGGAATAATCAATATGCGGGGGAAAAGCTGTATTTTAGATTATAGCGCACAGATCTGTACATGAGCTCTTTGAATTGGTTCTTGAATTAGCTCTTTATGTGATATTGCTGATTCCGTTACTCAAGTAATTCCATTGTTACCTGTTTGCACTTTATTGATCTTCAATAATGCTAGGTTTCTCATTCACTCAGAAGCTTTGCAACATTAACAACAAATCCTGCAACATTTGTTGAGGTTAGTATCGGATTGATGTTGATAACCTCTATATAGTGTTTTTATGAAACCTGTCTATAAATTTTTTATTTCGAATTTTGTGAGGAAATAATTTTTTCCTTCATATATATATCAGGTAGGAGTACAGACTCGGGCCTCTCAGCTATTCTCTCTTTTTTTTTTCCGGTGAAACAATCAACATTTATTGCAAACTATAAGGTTAAGGAAGTGTTCATGTCCAGTGCTGTTATGACTCAAACTAATATGTGACTTAACCATCTTTTAAAGTTTTCAGTTGTCACCATTTCACAGAATATTCTCGTGATGTACATTGAAAGGTCCATTCATCAGGGAGCTATTCCTCATATTATGAAGAACACAAATGATGAATTTTTCAGCAACATTGTGAAGTTGTTAAAGGAGACTGCAGAGATATGTTACTGTGAATGCCCACACAAACCAGAGGGATCATTTTATTTGATGGTAAGAGAAAATAACGTTCTTTCCTTTGTTTGAAAGCAGCTAGGCTGACATAATGCTCTGCAGGTGAAACTAGATGTATCGCAACTGTCAGATATAAGTGATGATGTAGATTTCTGCAGAAAGTTGGCAAAGGAGGAATCGGTCATGCTATTGTCTGGTATAAGGTAGCAGGAAAAGAAACTAATAGTTTATCTCACCAAACATCAAATACAGATGCACGTGTTTTTCAATATATAAAGTGCACACAATATTCATGAGTCACTATGGGTATAATCTCAATGAACTAGAATATACATATAGTTTGTCCGAACCAGTGTATGAAAGGCCCAGGTTGCCTAATAGACCATTTCTAAAGCACTGCTAGCACAACATATGTGCTAAATGGCTCGGCAGCCTTCGTTTCTTCGAGATATGCTGAAAGGAAGTACCTTCCGTTTGGGCTTTGCTTTTCACTCACATAATAATTAGTATTGTGTTTTTAATTGCAGAGGGCAACTTTACTGTTATTTTCCATATAGTATGCTTGCTACACATAAATAAATTTACTTACTGATTTTGCAGGGACAATTTACTGATTTTGCAGGGACAGCATTAGGTAAAGAGAACTGGTTGCGCATCACTTTTACTACAGAACCACCAAAACTCAAGCAGGGATTCGATAGACTGAGGTCCTTTTGCCAGAGGCACCAGTCAGAGATCAACTGATCTTCAGATGTGCCTCCGCGGGAATGAAGAGCAGTTTTCAGTGTTCGCTGGCCGGCCTCATGCGGGTATAATAAATCACATTTAGATCAAACATTTATCATGTGCGGGGGATTTGTACCAAGCATGAGTGGCGCTTCAGTAATTGTATTATAGCTACTAAAATTATCCATGTTAAGAATTAAGATAGCTGAAGTACAATATTCTCCTACTCCTTGATGTGTCAGAGTTTGATTAAGATGGCTATGATAATGAATGGTTGTGCTGCACAACGATAAAAACAACTAGTCATATCTTTCCCACATCCGTGTAACTTTCTTTGGAAAAGTTTTGCTGGAATCTACTTTTCAATTTTGAAAAGTTTTACTTGAAACTGTTTATACAAATTTTGCCTAAAAAATGTTGATCTAACTTTTCACACAAGTTTTGATGAAAGCTTTAATTATTAAAAGCTTGAGATATGCTCCAGTGCAACTCTTTTTTGAAAGTAGTATGGATCTTAAAGCATCCTAGTGTAAGTTTCATGACCATTGATGATTGGATACTCAAGGTATGAATGTTTTGGTGATAGATGATAATTATAAAATTATAAGCTAATATCTACACGAGTGTTGTCTATACAGGAATCATCTTTAAACTCTACTACAAATCATATGGATGATTGTTGTCTTGGCAATTGATGACAATGACCACAAGCATGTAGGCTTGTGAGCTTGATGGAGTCCGAGGGTTAATGGAGATAAATCAAAGCAAAGGACAAACTATGGAGCAAGTGTTGGGAACACTTGTCTAGTTGTTAGGGCTTTGAGTCCATAGAAAAAACCGGACTATCAAGGGGGGTCTAATTCATATCTTTTAGGTCACACTAGTTAATGATGTGCATGGATGCTCAGTAAAATCACAGGCACTAGATGACAATGGAGAATCCAATGAGCTGTTCGGAGAAGCCGGAAAACAAATTCAAGCGAGGACGAGGAGTTTCAGCTTTTGGACGAAGTGACCGGACAGAGGGGTCAGTGTAGACCGGACTGTACGGTCACTAAGTGGACAAAGAGCAGTTAGCAAGGAATTTGTCTGCACAAGGATCAATAGTGACCGGACGGTCCGGTCTGTATGAAGACGCGCCGAGACAAAGAGGACGCATATTAGGAGCTCTCTAAAATGGAGAGAGAAAGTCTGATCAAATGGTCCGGTCAGCTGACCGGACGGTTCGGTCAGTACAGCAGTTCAGTCTGGACAGAGGAGCCAACGGCTCAGGGAGCCATTCCAGAGAGACTGGACGGTGCGGTTTGGCAGTGACCGGACAATCCGGTCATTGGGGTCTAGAAAATGGATTTCATGGAGCAACGACTAGTTGGAGGTTGAAAGCCTATATAACTTTGTTGCTCAAGCATACTATACTTCTTAACATGGATAATTTTAACCAGCTATAATACTCTTGGCTAGTGGAATTGATTGAAGTATTTGGTGAGAGCCAAGAGAGAGGAGAGCACTAGGAGGAGATATTGCATATCTTGAGAGTGCTAGTGGGAGTAACTTAAGCATTGATGCACATCTAATGCTAGAGTATCCTTGAGGGTGTGATCTAGGTTGTTACTCCTGGTCTATGGTGAGACCTAGACCGGTTAGGCGTCATCTTTCCGAGACCTCAGGAAAAAATCATGAGCATTCCTTGACTCCCTCTTTACTATTCCGCAATTGTGTGCTCTAGTAACTAGGTTGAATTGTGGCTTGCATAAGCTAGTGTGTTTGGCTTTCACGCTTGCTATCATCATGAACACTAGCATGTGTAGGGTCTTGCCCTACTAGAATTGTTAGGTTCTAACGATTGCTAGGTCCTAGTAGTGTAAATTGAAGTATTCGGATTCGTGGTTGGCTTACTAATTCACCCTCCCCCCCCCCTCTTGGTACGCCTTCGGTCCTTACAAGTGGTATCAGAGTCAAGTGCTTATTTTTGAGGCTTCACCGCCTTGAGTAAGGATGTCGAGACAGGTGGGGAGTGTTTCCATATTTGATTGGGAGTTCTACGGGTATTGGAAGGCTCATATGCAAGCCTACTTGGAGTCTCTTGATCCAGAGATATGGATGGTGGCCCATGAGTCTGATGCGGATGTGAACGTGCTTGAATCTGATTTCACTAAGAACAACGCTAAGGCCAAGAATGCTCTGTTTACATGCATATCTAAGGATGTCTTTGCTAGGTTGGATGCAAGTTGCACAACACATGGTATCTGGACTGAGATTCAGGGTCTCTATGAGGGTACCAGTGATGTCAAAGAGCAAAGATATTATGTGCTGAAGAATAAGTATGATAACTTCACTAGATTGCCACATGAGAGAGATTACACTGTTTATTTTCACTTTCATATACTAGTGGAGGAGATCAATGCTCTTGGGTATGACTTCAAGCTAAAGCCTGTCGAGGTGATAAGAAGATTCTTGAGGCTATTCAAAGACCCCAAAGTATGACTCCATCATCACTTTCACCTTGCAAGGTGACCTCAAGACCAAGACCATGAAAGATGTACTTGGCAAGATCACCGCCTTTGAGAGTTACCAGCTTGGTTTGGATGATCCTCAACCATCCAACCTTGCTCTTCAAGCCGAGAAGCAAGAGCCTATCAAGTGAAGGAAGAGCAAGAAGAAGGCAGAGATCGAAGAAGATGATGATGATGAAGATGACTTGGCTCTTCTCATGAGAAAGATGAGGACTTTCAAGAACAAGTTTGCCTCCAAGTCCAGGGACAAGTGCTTTAACTGTGGCTCAAAGAATCATTTTGTACGAGAGTGCCCAGAGCCCAAGAAAGAAGGTCTCAAGTCCCAAGAGTCTAGTGACGAAGAAGAAGATGATGAAGACCCTAAAGCCAAGCAAAAGAAGAAGAGGTACTTCAACAAGGACAAGAGCAAAGGCAAAGGTAAAGCTCAAGACCACAAGAAGAAGTTCTCACTCAAGACACTTGTTGGGGAGTGGACAAGTGACAACTCAAGTGATGAGCCCTCTTCCTCAAGTGATGAAGAACTGGCTGGTCTAGCCATGATCAAGACCACATCACCACGAGCTCTTCCTCCACCTCCCATGTGCCTCATGGCCGCGAGCCAACTTGGGGAGAGTGAGGATGAGAGCAATGACGACAGCGATGATGAGGAGCTCTCCTGCGCCGAGCTTTGGAGCATGCTTGAGCAAGCCTGCAACATCGCCGTCAAGAAATCTAAAATGTTGGATGTGATAAGAAAAGAGTGTAAGTTGGCTAAAGACCGTGTTGATGAGCTTGAGAGTGATCTCAAGGACCTTGTCACATCTCATGAGACCCGAAACAAGAGTTATGACAAACTCAAGAGTAATCATGTAGAGCTACGTGAGAAGTACGAGGCCCTGGAACTTAATTTTGAGGCCATCAATGTCGATAACCTTGCATCTCCCTCCTCTAGTTCATCCAAGAGTGATGCTTCAACTATGTGTGATGAACTAATCACCTCGGTCGAGGTTTCTTCTCTTGAGCCATTTGTTTTCGAGGAATATCACAAGCTCAAGGAAGAGAGGAAGATGGTGATGGACGGCTTCGAGAGGCTCACACGTGGTAGAGCCATCCACAAGGAGATTCTTGGGAGAAACCTTGTGAACAATGTCTCCCACCGGGTACTTGGCTCATATCCCGCCGCCATCGATATCATCAAGACAAGTGACTCCATCCCCGCATTGATCAAGCCCCTACTCGCCGATGACTACTATTGTGAGAGGTGTTGCAAGGATGGTCACGCCATCAAGGATTGTCCTATGGTGAGAAATTCCATTGTTTTACCTAACGCTAACTTGTTCCATGAGAACACACATTTCAAGCTTTTTAGGAACAAGGATGGCAAGGTGAATGCTAAGGCTTTGGGACCACCAAACAAGAAGAGAAAGGTCAAGAGCATATGTGTGCCTAAGTGTATTGTTGATCTTAAGAGATCATCGAAGTACAAGTGGGTGCCCAAAAACAAGACCTATAAGATGGTGGTGGTGGTGGACTGGGAGTTTCATGAAGATCATGTGAAGTCCACCACAAGTGTCATGGACCTCAACAATCTATCTACTCATAAGGGAGGTAACCATGTTAGTTCTTGGTAGTTGTAGTGTGTTTTTCCTTCTCTTGCTTTGCATGGTAATTAGGACTCCTTTGTGACTAGTATGCTTTGCATCCATACATGTGTAAAGAACTAAAAGAAAAATACATAAAAATTAGTTAATGTCTAACCCATCCAAGATAGCTATAAGTAAGGGGGAGTGCTTGAGATGGCGGTTTGGCTTCTTTCAAGACAAGGGTATGACTTATAGTGAGTAAGCTTGGAAGGGATTCAAACTTGACATTATTAGATCTCCTTTGTGTATTGTTTAATATTGCTTGCATTCACATCACATGTTTACTTTTATTGCATATTTAAATTGATTATTGCATGCATCATATAGGAAACACAAAGGAGGCTTGTCACATTTGGAGATATTTGTGCCTCAAGATCTATATGAGATTACATCTCTGAAAGTGTGACCAGAGGAAAGGATTGTGCTTCATGCCCATTGAGCAAACTCTCATAAACTTCGAGGTGAAATCCACTCGCGCGGTTCATGGATTAACGCTCATACATACTCATTTGGCTCTTATTCGCCTTGGTCCTTATTTGCTCGATTCTTCATTTGTCATTTGCGAAAATTATAAGGCTATAAAGAACCACTATTTGAAAAGGAGTGTTTGAGAGTTCTCTTCATACTCCAAGTGCAGTGTTTAATTGGGTGTTAAGTGAGAGCACTTGAAAAATGGAGAAATTCCTTGATTCAGCAAAATCGTGAAAGTGACCGTATGGTCCGGTCAGTAGACCATACAGTTTGGTCTGTGCAGCAATGCACTGTTGCTTTGGGGGTCTGGAAATAGCGACCAGACGAAATGTCTTGTAAAGATCATACCGTTCGGTCTACATGTCGTTCTGTTCACCCAGAACCTAGGTTTCCAAAATCCTTGAAGTGATCGGACAGTACGGTGACCTGAGCGGACCGTCCGATCACCTCGTTTGGTCGTGCGATGCAATTCCTGATCTGGACCGTTGACCTCGCCTTGATTGATCTCGACCGTTGATCCTGCTTTGACCTAGGTCAAATCAGGGAGACCTCCTTTGTCTTCATCTTCGTTCTCCCCCCGAGCGCCGAGAGCATGCACCTGATGCCGCCGACGTCGCCCTGATCATTGCTATCGCCGCCCTCACCTCGCCCTCCCCCCGTCGTCGAGTCACCGTGTCGCGTCTCCCCTTCACCAGCACCGCCACTCTCCCCTAGCCGCGCCCGACCCCTAGCGCTGCCGCCTATTGCCTAGCCGCCGTCGCAGCTGCTCGCCGCCCAGCACGGTCACCGACGCCAACCGCTGCTGCTACTTTCTCACGCGCACACACAAGAGCCCACAGAACCGAGCTCCACCCGACATTAGAGGAAGGCATGCCCCCCTTCCTCCACCTCCATTGCCGGCGACCCTAAAAAGCTTCTGTTTTTTGGCAATCGATTGCGTGTTCCTCGCATCTTCAGCTTCGAGTACTCTCAAGGTATTGATCTTATCACCTATTCATCGTTTTACGCCCTATTTTCAAGTAATTAGTTTAATTGATACAATTAGATTGACTACCCATGATTAAGTTGCATTAATTAGCTAATTAGCTCAACCTAGGTTGCAATTAGTTCTATGCACATCTATTAATTACAATTCTAGGGTTTGTCTCTCGTTTAGTCTGCAGTTAGATTTATTGCCTACTATTTGACTGCACACTAGATGACTCGCACCAAGCACATATAGTCGATAATCACTGTTGTTACTTTGCATATTTGTCTAGTGATCATATCCTTCACCTCAGTGCTAGGATTTCTATTGCGCATTTTTACCTAGCGGCGCTTTGATTCTAGATTTATATAGGGTCTGTACTTATCCTTTCTATACCTACGTGTGTGCAGTGACCCTTTTCAGCAGCAGCAGAGATGGCAGGTTCTAGACAAGATAAGGGTAAGGGCAATATGCCAGAGAAGCCGAAGAGTAAGAAGAGGACCAGACTAGACCCTGAGTCAGAAAGGGCCAGGAGGTTAGCATAGCACCTGGATGCCATGGAGGCTTCCCATAGGATACCTAGATCACTGTTGATCATAGGTACTCAGACAGACGACCAGGGTCGCAGGAGGACCACCAGGTAGAGGACCATAGGACCAGAGCTATACACAGGGATCAGGTTGCCACCGTGGTCGTAGGGTACTCCGACTTCTCGTCAAGAGAGGTTGTCGAGACCTGCAGAGCAGGGATCCTCCAGGTAGCAGGAGAAGTCAGAGTCAGAGGAGAGCTCAGAGTACGAGTCTGAGGAGTTTGAGGAGATAGAGGAGACTGAGCAGCCAGCACAGCCATAGCAGCAGAGGACTGCTCACCGGATAGGAGACCCGAGGTGCACCTGTGCAATGTGCACGAGGAGGCAGCAGAGACTTGTACAGGCAGCCGGAGAGACAAACATTTTTAAGGTTCATGCGAAGAAACCTTAAGACGCTTCGTCTTGTCTCTTTCGAGCAGTGGGTTTCAGTCCCTAGGGACCCTGCTGTAGGAGAGAGGTACTGGACAGGCCTCCAGAGGAGAATTGGAGAGGGCCTGAGACACTATCTTGCCATGAAGGGCAAGTCTGGACTATTTGTGTTGCAACAGTACACTACTTACCAGGCTATGAGGAGAGCCACAGGCACAGACATGGAGCAGTACTTCACGTACCCACCTGGTCTGGCAGAGCTAGTCACGGAGCCCTACAGGTACAGAGAGAATATAGTTTTGGAGTTCTATGCTACACTGTGGGTAGCCAGAGGTCGTTCTGAGATCTGGTTCCTATTTAGAGGAGAGCCTCAAAGACTTACCAAGGAGTACTTGATCGCTAACCTAGGGCTCCTTGCTTCAGACTTGCAGCTTTACAGGAGTGCCTATGGGACGTTTGCTCCATCCCGCAGACCACAGGGAGGGACGCTACCTTCAGACGACTTGGTGTCGATTGCCTGTCAACCACCACACACCCCAGGTTTTGGCAAAGGCCCTACAAGACTCACCGCAGAGGCTAAGGTGGTGAGAGCGATAGTCACCAGGACTATCATTCCCAGGTCTGGATACAGAGAGGAGTTTACACTTCTACACCAGTGGGCAGTGGCAGCTATCCTCAGGAGACAGCAGTTTGATCTCGCAGACCTTCTGATTGCTGAGATGGAGAAGGTCATCTCTAAGAGAGTTGGAGGACATCACTTAGTCTACGGTACATACATCTGCTAACTTTTGAGGAGGATGGGACTAGTGACAAAAGAGCAGTACGACGCGTTCCCTGAGGTGACCACCAGCTACTCACCTCGAGTCCCCAGGGGATTGCAGTCAGTCTTGAGTCAGCAGACGGGAGAGGAGGAGTAGGAGTCACCGCCAGTCATTCACGAGCAGGCAGCTCATCCAGAGATGGTGGTTCTAGAGTCAGCCAGTACAGGAGCACCTCCCCATCCTTCAGGGACACAGTTAGAGGACGCTATCACTATTGTAGCACTCGCATGACGCCTGAGTGACTTCATTCAAAGCACAACTGAGGATAAACGTCAGATGATGAAGGTCATCAGAGGACAGGCAGAGCTTCAGAGACAGCAGATGACATAGATGGTTAAGTTCACTCAGAGGCAGGCCAGTCAGCATCCAGGACCTTCTACTCTTCCACAGTTTCAGATGCTACAGACACAGTCAGGCCCCTTCACTGCCATGATGACAGCCCAATCAAGCGGGTTGTCACACTCAGGGGTGTTATCGATAGGGGGAGTCGAAAAGACTCACTCACCAGCTCAATTCTCCCTCGTGTCCGCCTTCTTAGTGTCTGCGTTGTTCACTTCACCGACACACTCTTTAACTTTACTGATGGCAGGACCTTCCACCTCCCAGCAGCTACCAGTTATGAGTCTATTTTTTGAGATAGTGCACACCACACGTGCAGACTCCGAGACAGCCCTAGAGTCAGCTACAGCTCCACCCTCTTCTACTACAGACACCCCTCTAGTCACACATGAGGTAGCAGAGGATCTGGTCCACCGAGGTTTCACGCAGGAGGGTGTGGATGACCTCGCTCTTCTTCAGGCGACTGTTGTCGAGGAGACATCCACAGTCCCACTAGCAGGGCAGGACAGAGGGTCTGAGTCGCCTGTAGACCTTGAGTTCTTTGAGCAATTAGATGTTCAGGCGGCACAGGCTCAGGGAGAGTAGCATGACCCAGCACAGGAGCAGCCCAGAGCAGAGCCTTCAAAGAACATTGATGCACCACGTCCTTCGACCACGAGCGCATAGATGTTTGCTTTTTCTCACTTTTTGGTGCTTGTTGCCAAAGGGGGAGAGGTAGTCATAGGTCTAGGGGGAGTGGGAGTATGATCCTGTGCGATCGAGAGTAGCATGTATCTAGGCGGACCATACGTGTACATTGGTTTTGGAAGATAGATACATTTGGATCTTATTTTGATGGATTTATCAAGTGTTCATGGATTTTGATGAGTCATGGTTTTTCATTCGCTTGGGTTTGACTCATCTTGATCTCACTTGGTTTATTTTCATACGCAGTGCCTTGTCTTTCTTTATTTATCTCGTATGTCTGTGTATGATTCCATGATGATGATTGCTTGTTCTTAATTTTTATGCATTGCTATGCTACCCTGTTGCATATCATCATTCATGTCTTGCATTGCATGTCTGTATGCTCTAATTAATATCTTCACATTACATGCATGCATATCATCTAGAGTGTGCTCTTCTTTCTTATCCCTCTTAGCTCTTGATGATGCCTGATTGAGTAGGATCGTGTTCATTCATTGCTTATGCTTTTGAGGTTCCCCTCGATCGTTGTGTAGCTCTTTTAGCTCTGTTGTTTTATGACAAATATTATAATAAGTAGTGCCTGTCATCAATCACCAAAAAGGGAGAGATTGTAAGCTTCATGACCAGTGATGATTGGATCCCCAATATATGAATTTTTTGGTGATAGATGGCCACTATGAAATTGTTGGCTAATATCTACACAAGTGTTGTCTATGTAGGAATCATCTCTAAACTCTACTATAAATCATATGGATGATGGTTGCCTTGGCGATTGATGACAATGACCACAAGCATGAAGGCTTGTGAGCTTGATGGAGTCCAAGGGTTGATAGAGATGAATCAAAGCTAAGTACAAGCTATGAAGCAAGTGTTGAGAACACTTGTCTAGTTGTTAGGGCTTTGAGTTCATAGAAAAAACCAGACTATCAAGGGGGTCCAGGTCATGTCTCTTAGGTCACACTAGTTGCTGATGTGCATGGATGCTCAGTGAAATCACAAGCACTAGGTGATAGTGGAGAAGCCAAGGAGCTGTTCGGAGAAGCCGGAAAACAAAATCAAACGAGGACGAGGACAGAGGGGTCAGTGGAGACCGGATTATACGGTCACTAAGTGGACAAAGAGCAGTTTGCAAGGACTGTCTGTGTAAGGATCAATAGTAACCGGACGGTCCGGTCAGCAGACTGGATGGTCCGGTCTGTATGAAGACACGCCGAGATCGAGAGCACGCAAATTGAGAGCTCTCTAGAATAAGAGAGAAAGTCTGATCGGACGGTCCGGTCAGCTGATCGGACGGTCCGGTCAGTACAGGAGTTCAGTCTGGACAGAGCAGCCAATAGCTCTGGGAGTCGTTCTAGAGAGACCGGACGGTCCGGTCTGTCAGTGACCGGACAGTCCGGTCATAGGGGTCCAGAAAGTGGATTTTGTGGAGCAACGACTAGTTGAAGATTGGAAGCCTATATAACTTCGTTGCTAGGGTCTTGGAGACCACTCTTGGCTAGTGGAATTGCTTGGAGCATTTGGTGAGAGCCAAGAGACAAAGAGGAGAGCACTAGGAGGAGATATTGCATATCTTGAGAGTGCTAGTGAGAGTAACTTGAGCATTGATGCACATCTAAGGCTAGGGTGTCCTTGAGGGTGTGATCTAGGTTCTTACTCTTGGTCTATGGTGAGACCTAGATCGGTTAGGTGTCCATGATCGAGCCTATCATAATCTATTGTGAAGACCGTCACACGTTTGTATACGGTTTAAGCCCGCCAGTGAAAGGGGTATCGCTAGTGAGCGCCCGTGTCGGCTCGGGGAGTCCGGCAAGTTCTCGAGGGATGCGAGCTTGTGCCTTGGTGGCAGCAGTGACGCGCACTGTGTCTTCGCTCCGAGAGTGATTGCGGGCTCGTGGGCGAGAACTCCACATTAGTGGTGGGAGGGACCGGGACTCCGGCGGGAGTGGTCCAACAACGAGTAGGGGAAGGCGCCATCCTTCCGAGACCTTGGGAATAAATCATGAGCATTCCTTGACCCTCTCTTTACTATTCCGTAATTGTGTGCTCTAGTAACTAGTTTGAATTATGGCTTGCATAGGCTAGTGTGTTAGGCTTCGGCGCTTGCTATCATTATGAACACTAGCATGTGTAAGGTCTTGGCCTAATAGAATTGTTAGGTTACAACGATTGCTAGGTTCTAGTAGTGTAAATTAAAGTATTCGGATTCGTGGTCGGCTTATCGATTCACCCCCCCCCTCCCTCTTCTCGGTACGCCTTTGGTCCTTACACCTAGGTAATTAAATAGGTAAACTAATTTCTAATTCTAGGGTCCTAACCGGCCCTCTCTCAGGAATGATCGCCGCCACATATGTGTCAGCAGGCCTCCGCTTCGGCCACTGATGCGTGTTCGCGGCAACACGGGCTAATGTTTGACCTAGCGATGTTTCTCAGATGCAGCCCAAATGCAATGATTCTTGGCCCAGGTACGCATATGCGGTTCAAATAATGGAATATTTAGTCCAAATAATGGAAGTTATACCATTTCACTCAGAGAAAAGTCTTATTTGCCTCCCTTAACTTATGTGGTGTCATACTTTGGCTCCCTCAACTATAAAATCGGGTAGCCAATACCTTGAACTATTAAAACCGGTTTAATCTTCCTCGCTCAGCGGTTTGAGACAGCGGTTTTGTCTGACGTGGCATAGTTGATCCCACGTGTCATGCGCCATGTCATTATTTCTCTCTCTCTCTCTCTCTCCCTCTCTCTCTCTCTCTCTCTCTCTCTCTCTCTTTTTCCCCTTTTCTCTTTCCTTCCCTTTTCTTCTCTTTCCCTCTCCTCTAGATCCCCGCTGCCATCGACTCCTTCTACTCCTGTCTCTACGCCGCCGTGATTGCCGCTGGCGCCACGTGCTTCTCCCCTCTGTCACCGATGCCGATGACTGTTGTCAGCGTCGCGTCCTCCTCCCCTCCTTCTCTGCTGACCGGCTGCTCTGCCTCTGCGTTCGTCGTCGGCTATCATCGCCGCCGCGGACACACCCCTCGCCTCCTCTTCACCACTGTCGACGAGCACATGTCCGACCTCTCCACGCCCGGGGATGCAGACCAGCACCTCCGACTCAGATTTAGATGGCAAGGGCGACAGAAGCAATGGCTTGGGGAAGAGGATTCCTGACATCACACCCCACAACCGCGCATGGCTTCGCACCCCGCCACCGCGTCCGGCATCGCCACAACCCGCCGCTCCTGGCCGTGGACCTCACTCCCCGTAGCCGCACCTGGTCGGACACCCCGTCACCACGTCATGCCTTGCCGACGACTTGTCACGACCCATCGCGCTCGACCATGGGCCTCTCATCCTGCCACCACGCCTGGCCTCGCTGCCGCCCCGTCGCAATTGGTTGTGCATCGCCCCGCTCTCCGTATGCTCAGAAGTTTAGAAAAGAAGAAGATAGAAAAGAGAAGAGAGAGAGAGAGATGATGTGGCATGTGACATGTCCAATCCACACTGCCACATCAGACAAAACCACTATCAAAACCGTCCATGGAGCAAAACTGCACCATGATCAATAATTCAAGATATCAGATATCCGGTTTTATAGTTGAGAGAGCTAAAGTGCGACACCCCAACAAGTTGAGGGAGACAAATAGGACTTTTCTCTTTCAGTCAAGATTTGATTGGGCCTCTGTTGTATGCGTCGATCGTATGAATCGATGCCGCTGCTAAGGGTGCGTTTGGTTGGAGGGCGAAGTTGGATGGGAGATGACGGCTAATTTTTAGTGGGATATGGTGGCCAAGTTTTTTATTTGGTAGAACGGATATGCTCACCAAATTTTTTGTTTGGTAGGGTGGACAAGCCGATCAAGTTTTTTGTTTGGTTGGTGGATGAACATGGATGAGTTGAATATGATGACGAATGTTGTGCAAAGGTGAGCTTACCCTTAAATACTTATGACAACAGCAAACATAATCATTCAACAAATTTGAGAAAATCACACATACATAATTAATAGCTGAATAATTAAGGTTCTGAATAATCATTCCATACTATGACTTTAACAAATTAGACTTAGCCATACACCAAGCACAAACATTGGCTAACAGAGTACATAATATTAACCAAAATAACCTGTATCTTCCAACACATTCAAAATCATAGGATTTTGCTCACTAACAAACTTAGCAAAGTCACTAAGCTGGACATCAAAGGGCTTCTGCATGAATGCTCTAGCTTTCCTCGGATTATTAACAAAGTACTCGAAGTAATCTGAAACATGTGTGCTATCAAACCTTCACGTGAAGCTGCAGGTGGTTGGCTTCTTGTCGTGGAGGTGCAGGGATCGATGCGGCTTCAGGATCTGGCGCAGATCGACAAAGGCCTGGTCTTCGATGCAGCATTTGGTCTTCTACAACAGCAGAGTACACCGGAGCAGCGGAGAAAAACGCAGCGCAGGCACGGGCGAAGGACAGGCGAGTGCAGATCTACGGCGTCGCCGCCATATCTGTGAGAGGGAGAGAGGAGGGCGTTGGGTGTGGTGAATGGATGAGGGTGAAACATGATGGGGGCACGAGGGGGTAACGCCAACATTGCCAACATCGCGAGCCACAATCATCCAGCTGATTTGTCCGGATGCCATTATCCATTATATTTGTAGAATATTCCTCTGGTTGGCGGCCACACCACCTTTGACCACCAACGAAACATATTCAAAATGCTAGCTGCCATCTTCCATTCACCCAAAGTCATCTAACCAAACACATCCTAAATGACTCGTAGTTTCTCGGGCGGTCATCGGTCGTCGGTGTGACATCGTCGTTTTGGTTAAGCATTCCGAGAGCTATCAGGCTGTCAGCATATATAATCTCAGACACTTGTCGTTTCACCATGTGTCTATACCATGTCTTCCGCCATGAGCGGAGCTAGTGGGTGGACAGGGTGGGCCCCGACCCACCCTGAGATTTTAACATTCGGCCGTAGGACCTCCATCCAGGCATTCAAATCGTGAGTCAATATGTAACACTGAATGGGCCTTTAGGAATTGTTTCGCATTGACAGCCCAGCAGTGCTCGTAAAGCCCATGTGAGAAGCCCCATCAACACCCGCAAAGCACAACAGCCTACCTGCCCAATGCCCATCGTTTGAAATCGGCATATTTTTTTCTTCTCTCATCTTTCTTCTTTTTTTGTTGTACTAATGCAGTTGCGCTACAAATTTGTGACAGGCACAATGTTTCCCATTCAATGTTTTATAAGCGTCACCTAAAGATTTTTTTTTGAACCTAATTAAACATTTTGAGTATAATATTTGAGCTAGTTCTTTATGAAATTAAATTACTTTAATCAAAATGTTAGATATTCTTAAATGTAATTATGAAATTTTATTTATGTGACATCATATTTTGTTTTATTAATTTTAATACATACATCACATTTGAAAGTATAGATTTATGATTTAAGATAAAACTGAGTTTTAAATTTTATCCTGGATTGTATGTATGTCATATTTATTGAAATTGTGTACTTTCGACGAATTGTGATATGAGAAAAAAATTATGTCAGCCCATCCTGAGTTTGAATCCTAGCTCCGCAACTGTCTCCTGCCATTGCTTGCTTGCACTTAACTTGCCTTTGCTGAAGATATTGTAATGTCGTCGTCGTTGTTGAACTCAGCAGCTTCTAGCTCCACAATGCGACAGTGTGCACCCGTGTCACGCTTTTGAGGCTTGTCATTGTTGTCCTCGTCTCTTGTTTTTTTTTTTTCGACCGAGGGAAACACATGCATTACCTTTCATTAAGCAAACACAATTACACGAGTTTCATCACGTCAGGAGTTGTGTGGCATGACGAAATGGGTACATGTATGTACACGGCGGTGACGCAGGGAGGGAGATTTGGGATCCTCATTTTGGTCAACCCGCCGTGAAAGCCTTACTCGAGGGAGATTCATGCTGACTTTGGACGCGTGAGAGAGCCAACTTCCACTATAATGCCGAGGTCTGGCTCTCATGTTCTCTTCGGTTCAACGGAAAGGCTGAGTATGTGTTTGACATTTGATCACAGCGTGGAAGGTTGAATAAAGACTTCTTGTCCCTTGAAGTCGTTAGTATTCTGCGGCACGCCGATCTATGCATGTTACAGATTCTAGCTGGACTTTTAAGCGTTCATGATGAGCCGCGTGAGTTCCTTGTCCGTGTCCACATATATCCTCACCTTCGCTGGATCTCTAACTCCTACATCAATCCCCTTGAACTGGTAAATTGATTGATGCGCTTGACAATTGACATGGGTAAAATTTTCGGAAATATTTGATTGGTTTGTTTCAGTTAACATGTGCACCTTTACATCAAGTGTTGTATTATTAGCCAAAGCGTGATATTGTAGACCATGTTACGTTGTAATAAAAAGAAGTTTAATTCTAGGACAAATAATTACACAAACTCATGGTGACAGTGTGTATGGAGGGTTAAGGGTTTGGTTAGATGCCCCAAATTCAGCCGATGGAAACTTAACTAGCAGGCATTGAATTGGAGGCCAAGAAAAACAGAAAACTCATCCATCTATTTACTAGCCATTCAAATAAACTCTATTTTCCATCACATGAACATATACAGCACATTCATGCAACATTGGTTTCAACTCTAGTCTCTAGCCAGCAGCTGCGTGATAAATTTTGCTTGTTGAACTATGAAACTGGCACGGAGGAGATATTTCTTGTTCACAGAATACGTCAATTGTCACGAACAGTTAGTATCTATATATTGCATTTGACTGTTGAATTGAAATTAATAATAATTACCTGGTGCCATATTCTTGATGTACCGGCGGCTATATACACCCCAGGATGCCTGACACTCGTTCCACAGAAGAAAAGTTTGGGAAACAACGACTCTTTCAGACAAAACGTCCACGTTTTTGCCGCCTGTAAATTACTCCAACTAAGTAGCTGTGCCATGCTCTTTATTGATAATTCGAGTTTGACTAGACTTAGAATAAACGGCCGGTAACTCGATGACTTTTCCAACTCCACGCTTAACGGTCTCAATGGTTTAACTTGGTTAATCCAACGAGTCATTTTTTCATCTTGTTTACTCGTACAGTAGAACGCAACTCGTGTCTCAGTGCCCCGCTGATGTAATGCAACTACCTAGTCGACCCCAAACTTAATCTGGACCTAGAAAACTGAACCTCTATCCTGAGCCCTTCATATGAGAGGTCGTCGGCCCACGGATCTCTGTAACAACAGATCCCAGTGTTGGCTTTTCCCTTCTTCATGCTAAGCACATCAAGAAGTACAGCATATTCATTTTATGATTATATATTATGCTTGATAAACTCTCAATTACAAGCGTAGAAAAGTTATAAGATATGACTGTCTCATTAACATTTTTGGCCCGATAATTTGTCTGAAGTTTTTCAACAAAGTTTGAATTTTGAAATGAAAGTATATTATCCTCGTTGGTTACAATATTTGTTTCCACTTCCAATGTGTACTATGACGACTAGAAAACTCCATGTTCCCTGTAGTCCAAATTAGTAGGGAAGGAAGAGCCTAAAACGGTACTCTCTCCATTCCAAAATATAGTTAATTCTAGATTATCCTAAGTTGAATTTTTTTTTTACCTTTGACTATATTCATAATAAAATCTATAAATATTGATCAGTTAAGACTTATATATTATTATAGTTTAATTCATATTCAATCTAATAGTGTATTCTTAATTATATTGGCAATCTTTATAAAATTTTTATATGGATCGTCAAAGTTAATTTTTTTTGACTTAGGACAAACTCAAAACTAGCTACATTTTGGGTGTGTTTGGTTGCCCGCACCAGCTTGGGCCTGGCTGAGGGGCGGATACAGGCCCAACAGAGCTAGCATGTACAGATACAGGCTCACATGTTTGGTTGTCTAGTTAGCTCTGGGCCTGGTTTGAGAGAGTTGGTGTTTGGTAGCCTGATTTACTGGTTAAGTTGCAGGGTGGGTGCAGGGAGGAGTGATTGATAGGCTGCATGCGATTGTGGTTTGATTACCTTGGTTCAGAACTGGTGAAGTTACCGGGTCGTTTTTTGTTTGTTTTTCACACCATTTTCTTTCATTCACAGGAGCAACATGTTACCAAAAACCAACTTTTGCATTGATAAAATTAAGTTACAAAGTTCTTTCTTGGTACATGTCAAACTACATGCTAGTTCATTGACTTGTTCTTCACTGACGATTTGTTATTCACCTAGTACATTGATATCTAGCTCAGCTAAAATTAACCTAGTATATTGACTGATACATGATGATGAAAAAATTAATCTAGTACACTGATATCTAGCTCAGCTAAAATATCCAGCAATTTGTTGTAGACGGCCACCATCTGATCTTGAGCATAATACATCTACTCACTGTTGATTTGTTAATCACAATGGCATAAAGATGTAAGATCATAAATTTGTGATAATTGGACTTAAAATTTGACAACCATCACTTGATCTTTTTTTTTTGGAGCACAATAGAACATATTAAAACAATAACAATTCAATATGACGGATACAGAGCAAATGGCCATACAAGGTAACCCTAGCGCGTCGGGGCTGGCTCGTCAGTTTTGTCGGCTGTAGCTGTGGGTGCAGGCGCGCGGGCGGGCAATGCATCGGACGGGCCAGGCTTTGGAGCGAAGGTCGAATTTTGTGTTCCTCTCGGGCCAGGCTGCGGGGCTCAAGTTGCATATGTGGAGCCAGGCCCAGGAGCCAATTCAGGTAACCAAACACTAGAAGGCTGCACCGTCTGGACCTTGCTAGGGATCAGGCCAGGTAACCAAACACACCCTCTACGATGGAGGGAGTATAAAACATGTATCTCTAGCTAATGTGTTGTGTAAATGAGATTACTTTTCTAGTTACTCATTGCGACTAAGCAAAAATAAACTAAGTATTTGAGCATATAGGAAATTATAGCAAAGTAGAAACTCGTAAAATTGTTCAGTTTTTGAACCGAACAAAAACTTGTCGATTAATCGAAAAAAATCCGCCAGTTAACCATTTTGTTATAGCACACATGTTCGGTTTTCATTGAAAAACAGTCATCTGACAAAATCAGACCAGACTGGTTTTTAGGGTAACCGTCCAAAACCTTGGTACATACTGACAGAGAGAGTTGTAGTACTTGAGATTATTTGTACAATGATGCTGTGATCACTGCTGGCGCATAATAAGCTGATATACAACTAATTCATGATTATAATAACAATGACCTGATTTAGTGCTATGCCTGAACTGGATTGACACCCTTCTGAAGCTGTCCCGTTACTTCCTGCCGGCAGCTAGCACAACGACCGATTCTAAGAACAAGAATACACAACTGCACTACGAAATCTTCCTAACGGACTGACACCCATCTGAAGCTGCCCCGTTAGATCCTGTCGGCAGCTAGCAGAAAGACCGATTCTAAATAAGAAGAATATATGATTGCACATGTGGGAGTCAACGAAATCTTCCTATAAATTCTCTCCCGTCAGTGATACATTGCTGCATTCAGTATCGGTTCATTACACACACAAAACCGTACGTCTTCGCGTTCTCTCTCTTTGTCCCGGGTTCCGGCACACACGGCCTCTTCGTCGTTCTTACCCTACTAGCATGTCTTCAAGCCAGGAAATGGGGGAAGAATATGGTTAGATATATTAATGATCTTCTCTAAACTCTGCATTCAATAATCTCTTGGCAGTAACAAAAGCTTGCTCCTATTACAGGTTATCATTGTTCCAAGAACAAGACGAAGAAGTCTTCAGAGCCCAGGCCGCCGTCGCTGGACATATCTGTCGCTTGCCCTCTGCTAACTCCGGCGGCATCAGTATTTCCAACAGCAGGTATATATAGTCATGGGTTCATATAGTTTCACGTGCATGAAGGTCTCCACTATGAAAACGGAAAGAACAGAACAACAGCTTTCTTTAGTCAACTTCGATATAACGTTCACCGATTTTAATTGTCAAAAAAAAAAAACGTTCACCGATTTTCCATAATATCGAAAATTCACAGGATTTTCAACTTGTTTCTAGCATCGGACTATTACAGGCTCGATGAACTGCTGACGAAAGAGGAAAAGGATTTACGAGTCAAGATCCGGCAGTTTATGGAGAAAGAAGCTGCTCCCGTGGTATCTAAGGTCTGTGTTACGACTGAATTTATTTGTCGAAGAGTATATTCTCCTCCCCTTCTAATTATCTAGAGGTAGTGTCGTTGTGAGTTAGTGATATTACGTGATATTGGTGCATTCTGATGCTTTGTTTATAACTTCCTAATAGTACTGGGAGACAGCAGACTTCCCGTTTCACCTGATTCCAAAGCTAGGCTCCCTCGGAATTGCTGGTGGCATCATTAAGGTATCAACATTCGTATATGCTACATAATATGCCATTTTTGTCCCTCTGCTATTTAGCTCATTTGTGCCTAATATTTCCAATGAGATTAATCAATGTCCAGTTAAGGTAGACTAAAACTAAAAGTATACACCAGAAGTAGCAACTTTTAAATCAGGCTAAAGCCTAGAAAATCAAATGGAAGGACCTTATTAATTACATATTCTAATTCGATATTGGTCTTAAATTTCGTATACTCTAGGTGGATTGATCAGTTTGCACTAAATATATCAGAATCTCGTTATCTACAGAGTTTACATTGCCTTACTGTGTTTTTTTTTTCAGGGTCATGGATGTCCTGGGCTATCTGCAGTTGCTTATGCTATGTGCGTTTCAGAGATGGCTCGCGTAGATACAAGCATTGCCTCCTTCTGTCTGGTTCAGTCTTGTCTTGCAATGCTTAGTATAGGTATGTGTCAATCTTAAGGATATAATAATAACTAGAATGAGAACATCAAAACACTTAAAGACCCTGAAATGATAACCTTTTTCTTTTTCCTCGAACCCAATTAACAAAAATACATTGCTAGCAATTAATAATGAATACGTCTACTTATTTCTTATCATCCTCCGGTGGTGAATTGAGCAGCACAACTGGGATCGGAAGCGCAAAAGGAGAAGTATTTGCCTCCGTTGAGCCGAATGCAGAAAGTTTGTGTATACGTAAGTGAAAAGATCAGTCTCATAGCAGTACGTCAAATGGATGCCAAACGGAAGCAACTGCATGCTTGACTAATTAATCATGCACACTTTCAGGCCTTGACAGAGCCAGACCACGGCAGCGACGCGAGCTCTATGAGCACCAAGGCCAGAAAGGTAGTTACTACTTGCATCATTTTATTCTCATTTGCTGGGGAAACTGTGAATGAATGTGCGATAATTAATTTCCTTCTCCGGCAGGTCCCTGGAGGGTGGATCCTTAATGGTCAGAAGCGCTGGCCGGCGAACAGCAGCTTCGCAGACGTGTTCGTGGTGCTGGCGCAAAACACTGTAACCAACCAGGTCAACGGGTTCATCGTTAATTCTGGGAGTCCCGGACTAAAGGTCGGCACCATCGGGAACAAGATGTCCCTGAGGATCATCCAGAACTGCGACATAGTTCTGGAGGACGTCTTTGTGCCTGATGACGATCACTTATCCGGCGCCAACAATTTCCAGGATCTCGTCGACGTAATAAACAACACACACATATCAGTTGTTTCAAAATTAGCATCACTATATATATATATATATATATATATATATATATATATATATATATATTCAGTTTCAGTGTCATCATCCATTTAGAGATGGTGATTGATGGTTGTTCTTGACTGCAGGCTCTGTCCGTGGCGCGCATCATGGTGGCTTGGGTGGCCATCGGTGTGGCGATGGGTGCGTACGACACATGTCTAAGATACCTAATGGAGAGGAAACAGTTCGGTGCACCCCTGGCGGCGTTCCAGCTTAACCAAGAGAAGCTCGTCAGGATGCTGGGCAACATCCAGGCCATGTCTCTGCTCGGCTGGCGCCTCTGCAAGATGCACGATTCCGGCAACATGACGGTCGGCCAGGCCAGCATGGGCAAGGTGATTATCAGCTAGCATGCATTACTCCGTTTCGATATGAACGATATTTTTTTTGGGGGGGCGGGGGGGGGGGAGGGATAATATTTTGATATGAACGATCCAATCAGAAATTTCGCAAATTTGCGGGGACAAATTCGATCGAGCTTGCTTCATATCGTACGTGGACATTAACATGGCCTCTTGATTAATGTGTAGGCATGGATCACAAAGACAGCAAGGGAGACGGTGGCGCTTGGCCGAGAGCTTCTCGGCGGCAACGGCATCGTCACGGATTTTCACGTCGGCAAGGTGCGTCTCATCATCTGTTTTCTTTACTGCTGACGTTTGTGCAGTTTCTCACGATCTTGGGATTAGGAATACTCATCCTTAATTTGTACTGTGGTGCTTATGTGATGGCTACACATGCAGGCGTTCTGTGATATGGAGTCAGTGTACTCGTACGAGGGCAGCTACGACGTCAACGCGCTGATTGTCGCAAGGGAGGTCACAGGCATTTCCAGCATTCGGCCGGCGAGCCGCCTCTAGGGCTACCAATTAAGGCATCACCAAACCAAACATCATGTAGAAACAGACCGTGCTTATAGTTTTGGTTCAAATCTACTGGGTGAAACTATTCTTCTAACTTATTGTATTGTAGGCCACAGAGTAATACACAATAGTAGGGGCTATCATATATAAGAGACATCTCCTCTTATAACCTCACAATATTATACGAATGTATTCTTGTACTATCAGAATATGATGTAAGAACATGAATAATATGAAATATTTTGGTTTGTGTTTTCAGTCTTGCAGTAGGTTTTGCCTTGTCCATATGGAAAGCGCACGGTGGTTCTGGATCTTAAGCAATCCTAGACATAAGATTAATAAAACTAATAATAACCCATCAAAACAGTCGATTCATTTGGAGGAAGCCAACGATTTACTCAAGATCATAGTCTGTTTGTGCCGAAGTAGCCAAGAGCGAGCTGTCGCGATCATGGATGTGTGAAAGCACCACACACGTGTGGTTAACTTGTACAGCCAAGGACGGCAACCGACGGTGTCAACGAAGCCGTTCAATTCCATAGGAAAAAAAAAAACCGCATTTCAAAGGGGGCTTATACTTCTCTGATAGAGCGTTATATACAACTAACAGTACAAAATAGGATCTTGCACCGCAGTAATTCTGGCAACAGATTTTTTTCATGATTCCTCTGGTACACCCTGTGTTCCCATAATTTCCATCACAGCATGAGTGCCACACTGACTATTCGGATGTCTTCCCACGTCGATCGCTGCCTCGTTTTAACTGTCGTGGGTCACGCAGAGAGTGCTGCAGCCTTTGCAGAGGGGAGCGCCACTGCATCGCGGCCATGATTTATTAGGTATGTGGGCGATGTTGCATTGCATGCACACGCCCACCTACCCATTGGCACGAAGAGGCCAGGTCATCCATGCTTCCATTTTTGGAGTTGAGATCTTTGATCTATTTGGCCGAACCCATTCATTTTCCTTAATGAAAAATCAAATTTCTGCATAGTATTTTATAATTAAAATGCCCACGAAATAGACACAAGTAGTTACAGTTACAGTAGCTTACTTATTAGTATCTTAACTTGGCGAAGAATATTTTCTGTTGGGTACTTCCGTCTCCTTAATTGCACTTAGCATTATTACATCTTCTGATTTCTGGACATTTGGATACGTATCCTGCAAGCAGTGTGGAACTTATGTCGTTGCTTTTTCTCTCTGCTGTTCCAGTCCAGCCTTTTGCTCCCTGCCGTTTATGTGCCATTAATGTCAGACGCTCCCACAGCATGCCCTGGCACCGCCACAACAAAATGCTCGTCCATATAAATCTGCACCCTGCGTCACCGCCTTTCATCGGTGCATCCTTTCCCTTTCCTCTTCAGCATTTCAGAAACAGAGCAAATCTGGGTCGCCATGGAGGTGGAGGTGAGTCATGATAACATGCTGTGAGCAAGAACTCTCATACTATTATGCAGCGCAATGCAATTCCTTCTATTTGCTGGTACTAAGTTACTAGTAACATTCTCATCTTCTATCTAAATGATCTCAAAAAAAAAAACTTCTATCTAAATGACTAAGAGTCTCTTGCGTTTGCTGTTATACAGCATAGTTCATTCCTCCTCTCTTAAGCTTTGCTAGTATTCTCACCTTCTATATATCTGAATGAATCTTGCGTTTGCTGTTATACACTACTGCTAGAAGATTATGGGGTGTCAGATCCCGGCGTTTGGGTGGTGGAACTACTGCCACGACCTGTCCATCACGCAGTACTTCGACTCGGCCATGCAGGCCAAGCTCATGAAGCGATGGAACCACCGTGGCGACGGTGACGAGAAGAAGGGCATTGCCGGCGGCGAACAGCTTGACTTGTTCCGGAGCTACTCTTTTCAACGCAAGCCACCCCAGATTAAGGTACGCACTAAGACCAATTCTGGTGTACAACACAATGACAGTTCGGATAATTGTTAGATCAGTAATGATCATTTAGATACTTCACTAATTTGGTTTGGCATTGGGCCAGGTGATAAGGAGGCAAGTAGACAAGCACAACAACGACGGTGAGCTGCCGCATGACGGCGGCGTGCAAGCTGAAGTTGGAGCCTCTTTTTCTTCAAGAAAAGAAGTTGAAGCCTGCGCAGTGAAGCGGAAGGTTGTCAGTAGGGCTGTCGATGAGGACCTGTACAAGGTGCCTCAACCGCTATACAAGAAACCTAAAAAGGTATACATACTACAGACAAAACCAAGGTTTTATAAGTGTCCGACACACAAATTATCCTATACTAAAACACCAAGCTGTATCATTTAGTATTCTTTTTCTTCGGAGGCAACCTTTTTTTTTTTTTTTTTTGCTGTTGTTTTTCGTTTCTTGCGTTTTCAACTTTACTCAAGTATGTGCGTAGCTGCATGCTTGATGTTACTTTCTTACTCCATAGTCTTGGTTCTTCTCTCCGTCCACAATTTATGGATTACGATGTAGTGTACATTTGAGGATAAAATATTATTAAAAAGGACTTATTTGACAAACTGATATACATTATGTAATAAATATATTACGTTGTTAGACATATAGATCACAAAGAACAAAATACTGGTTTCCAGTTTCATACTAGTTCCCTGCAGAATACACAATGCAAATAGACTGTACCACAGTATTTAACCTCATCTAGTCTAACAATAATTTTTGTCAATCTTTCAGATGAGAAAGGTGGTCTGGAGCATGTGGATTGGGTGCCTGGGTTTGGATTGCATTGCCTGAGGAACCATGAAGTAGCTAGCTTATTTATGTCATGTCCAGAAAATAATTGTTATTGACCCCACCACGAGTGAATGTTCTGTTTTTCCTAGTCTACATGTGTTTGCCTTTTCAGTTTCCTTGCATTGCCAATCATTTTGATAAAATAAACTAGTTATTATCTCTTTGTACCTTAGCACTCTCTTATCATCAGGCAGCACTGCAGTATTATGAAAATGAACTTTGCAGTCAGATTGTACCTTTGAGGCAGACTCATACGTCTCCTTAGTGCGGCTTTTGAGCAAACTGAAACAAGGGTGTGAAGTCCCGGATATAAATTTGTTAACCCTTCATTGTAGTACTAAGATAATATAGAAACAGAGAGTACAAATAGAAACACCCAATTTCTCCAAAAACACACACACACACACACACAAACACCTGACAACACAAGTATCAAGAATTATGACAACAGAAAGAGAAACAAACAAAAACGAACAAGACACTCCCTAACACTCTACAGTTCCCAAAGAACTGATGCGCCACAGACAACCCAGCCAACCATCATGGCAACGGCCTCTAAAGACTAAGACAGAAGGGAACTGTTGGTTTCTTTTGGCCTACTTAGGCTTGTACAGTTCTGCTCTGTTGTTTGGTTTCGTTACTTTTATTAATACAAAATCCCAACAGTAGGGGGTTCCCCTACTGTATATTCCTAAAAAAAATGGCCTCTAAAGGGCTTTGTCCAACACTTGATATTCAACTTATCGAGCATTGGGGAGGTAGTCCCTCTGCTTTTAATTGTTAGGACAAGAATTCTAGTTTAAAAATGAACTAGAGTTGTTGTTCACTTGTTCTAATGACAACAAATCGAGAATAGAGGGAGTACCTTTGAGAACGTCACTCTGGTGCTTCCACAAGCAACACACAGTGACAGTGAGTTACTTCCGCTTCTTCTTCGACATCCGATGGACCACCTAGTGCCACCAGGACCAGAACACACCGTGTGCACTGGCTGGTGCGTGCTGCTGGAGGCCGAACCTTTTGCAACATTGAACCACACATCGAGCTCCAAAAAGAAACCCGCCAACAGGTGATTGATGGTCTCATCACCCTGATAGCACAAAGGGCATGGGGGTGGATTTGAAGCTCCTCTTGGTGTGTCGATCAGATGTCTAGCATCTCTTGTGGAGGACGAGCCACATGAAAAATATGGTCTATCAGCAAAATTTTGAAGAAAAACCCAGATGATTTTTGTGTGGTCATGTCTTCTATGGAAAGATTGGTGAGAAAAAAATGGATTTTACCTACTCATATCTCAGCATCTTCTGGTATACAGCAGTAGCATGCTAAATAATGTAACTGCCAGGTTGCAATAGCCTATCTGGATCTCCCAAAACAAGTGCAAGCTTACCATTACCTGCAAAATAACAATTACAATGAAGAACAATGGCGGGAACAAGATGTAGTTAGGTATTAAAATAGGAATATCCCAACAGAAACACTGTTTATATGCGTGCAACAACATAATGGCAATGTGTACCTCAGAAGAAGAAGACATGTATAATGCTCTTAAGGACGATGCCTTTTTCTTAGCATTTGTAGTATCTGGTCCTCCAAAGCTTCCACAATTTTAGTCTACTCAGAGAACAGCTGGAGACATGCTTCACTCTCATTGGACTCTACATAGGTAGGAACATATTCATGATCCAACATGTCCCAGGCTAGAAGATCTAACACATCGTATGTAGCTTCCCTTCCATGATGCAATAACTGATCAGATGAAAACACATGAACATGGTTCTTGATACACAGCCAACTGCACGACTGAACCTTACTTGCTCTTTGATCTTCCATTGACCTTAACACTCCAGCCATTTTCTCCCACTTACATCTGGAACCATAAATTCGAAACAAAACAGTATATGGCAGTGATGATAGTGATTTCAGATCCAACATCTTTTCTGCTACGAACTCTGCCATGTGAATATTCCCTTGAATTATGCATGCCTCAAGAATACTAGAGAATGCAGCAGCTCCACATTTCTGCAACCTGTCCTCTGCATAATTTACTGCCTCGCTGAACATTCCTGCCTGGCTTAATATGTCCACCATACAAGCATGGTGCTCAAGACTAGGCATAACGTGGTATTTATCTTTAAATAGGGAGATTATATCCAATCCTTCAGTTACCAGACCTTTCGAGCTGCATGCAGACAATGCTCCAAAAAGAGTTATTTTGTCAGGCCGAATACAACGCTTGACCATCCTTCTAAACATTCTAAGAGCTTCTCTATCTCTTCCATTTTGCAATAGACCAAGCAGCATCGTATTCCATAAGACCAAATCTTTAGAGTGCACTGCATTGAATATTTTCCTGGCAGTTTTCATCAAACCCAATTTGCAGTACATGTCAGTTAGGGCGGTAGCAACGATCACATCATCCCCAAATCCAAGTTTACAAACTAGGCAATGGATTTGAGTGCCCTGCTCCATCATACCGAAACATGAACTCCATCTCAAGATGCTGGAAAAGGTGAATTCAGTTGGAACAACACCATTTCGCAGAGCTGCCGCAAAGAGGTTGAGGGCTTCTTCCATTAAACCGCTCCTTGCATAGCCAGATATCATCGCATTGCAAGGTTCTGAGTCCCATGTTGTCATTCCTCTGAAAAGCCAAACAGCATGAGACAATCTGTCAGACATGCAGAGGAAGGAAATAACAGCACTACAAACGACGGAGTTTGAAATCAAACTTGTTTTGAGGCCTAGGGCTAGAATCTGGTCACCCTGTGTGAAGTCCTCCATGTCAGAGCAGGCACTGAGCACAGTGGACATAGTGAAGCCATCAACTGAAAGGCCCTTGCTCCTCATAGACCAGAAACACTCAAAGACTCCACTGCTGTGAGATTGATCTTTGTAAACGGCCATGACAGAGTTCCATGAAGCGGCATCCAGTTCTTGCATGCATGAGAAGACCCGCGCTGCATACTGCATGAGACCGATTCTGCGGTACATATCAATGAGTGCGTTGCCTACTACAGCATCACTGTGTGCCAGCCCATGACGGATGGCTGCTCCATGGAGCTGCCGACCATGGGATACAGAATGAATTGCTGTCGAAACTTTGGAGAAGGTGAAGCCGGTGGGCTGGACACCATGCGCCTTCATGTCGTGCACGATCCGGAACGCATCATCTGGACGTGAACCGGCAATGTAACCGGAGATGATGGAGTTGTAGGATACCGCGTCCCTGTGGGGCATTCCGTCGAATAGCTTGCGTGCGCCCTCCAGGAGGCGGGAGGAGATGAGCGCAGCGAGCAGGATATTGTGGGAGAAGACGTTCAGTCTGACGGGCGCGTGGCGTAGGAGCGCGACTGCGGAGTGAGCGGCGCCGAGGCGAGAGTAGGCGGCGGCGAGGCAGTTGGCGAGGTAAGGGGAGCTGAAGAAGGCGCGGGAGCAGCGGAGGAGGCGGCCGTGGGTCGCGGCTGCCGCAGCGCGGGAGGCGCAGCGGGCGAGGAGAGCGGCAACGGCACTGGGAGTCAGGGAAGGGGCTTCGGACGACGGCGAGGAGGAGGACATCGACGGCGCGGCGGCGCTCGGTTGCTTCAGCCATAGGGATGCGGCGCGCGACGGCGCGCGTCCTAGTCAGCCCGTTCGCGTCGATGAATCATCATATAGTCATCTCCACCGCAGGCTGCCCGCTTCGGTTTAATCTGGGCCGTCCGGAAGTTTTCTTTTTAAGCAAGTATATATCTTTTATTCTTTTGGACGAGAGAGATCGCAGCATCCTATAAAATTGTGGAGTCGGTCATATCACAAAATATAGGTGCATTTCGTTTCGAACAAAAAAGGAAAAGAAAAAAAAACAGGCATATTTGCCGCAACGTTAACCCGGGAAAGCTCTAGCTTCAAATCGCCATTGGGATCCCACATTCAATTTGCTCATGTTCTCACTCGAAATCATATCAGGATCATCGGCAGCCACCCTTCGCACAATCCACCTCAGCAGTCGACTCCTGCGCCGTCCGTTTCGAATGAACCAATCCGACGACTCACCATCCAGTCACTCACTGCTCGTTTCTTCTTCAGCCTAAACAACCGCTTCAAGAAAATCAACTGTCTTTAGTGAGATCCAACGAGCTAGGTGCCGCTGATCATCAAAACGGATTCGTTGGATGACGCAGGCGCAGCAGACAAATATTGGACCAATTTTGCTTCATCTCATGAATATTTGGTGAATTTCGCAATTTTGTGACTAGGGTTTAGAAAGAGAAAATAATGAAATTCAAGAAGAATTAGTTGGTCAGGTCCAAATTCAACAAAGCTAGTATCAATTGACGGGTGGCACAGCTCGCAGCTTGGTTGGAGGATAGTTTAAATCTTTCGTTTTAAGAATTGCCAAAATTTCTTTGTTCACCTCTTCACGAGATGAACAAGAGTTTGAATTTTTTGTCGGACTGGTTGATTTGGATCGGGACGGCGTAGGGTCGACTGCTGAGGCCAACTGCCGACGATCCTGATCCCTCAAAATCGCCACTGAGATCCACATTCAATGTGCAAAAATATTTTCAGAAAATGGATTTGGAAAACATTTGGGCTTACATAGCAGACACCAGGGTTAAGGAGAACGGGCCTGGTCGCAGAGTGGAGGAACAAACAGGCTATGTGCTTGAGCGAATAGCAGTCAGCCCAACCACGCCAAACAAAGGATGTGTCACAAATTCGAACTAGTCCATCTCCATCCGATCCACATCTCAATCCCGAGCCAGTTCTCAATCGCCATCATTTAATTTCTAATCATATATCTACACTAGTATGAACAAAACCACTATGGTGGATTCAGTTCACATATGGGTACTGGCTGTTCGACGTCTTTAAGGTCAAGTCGCATATCTTCACTGCTGCTCAACCACTAAGGAGGCTGCAGCTTCAGAAAATTCTGTTTCCTCGCATACTAGAGTTGAACTGAAGCTCTTGAACAGACTACACAAAAACTAATTCTGAAGCTCGGACTAGTGCTTGCATTCTGGCCGGACAAAATATATATCCTGTCAGTCTTCTGTCGTCATTGATTGATCTTCTCCATGAGTTCTGTTTATTCCCTGCTGTGAACTACACTTCGTTCAGCAGTACTGATAGTAATATCGCAGTACCACCATACAAAAGAATGCTGCACAAAGAGATGTTTTATGTTAACTTTGCCTAACAAATAAGCAAATAAAACAAACAGATACCTGCAGTCAACTGCGATTTTGTCACCACTTTTTAAAAAAAAAAACAAAAAGATAACATAAATGGGGATTTGATTGTATGCATTCTAAAAAGAATGGCCATCTAGGACATGTGACACTGCACACACTAATAATCTAACCAACCCTGAACCAACGGATAATTAAAGACCACACTAGACCCTTTTGTACATTGATCAACTTCCAACTCGACTTTCAAAGTACCTACTGCGTCAATGTGTAAGGAACAGGAACTTATCAAGCTAATTTCATGTTCAAGCCATAGACTTCTGCTCTATTGAACCATGCTAGTATTACATATGTGTGCACTTCTCCTATCCCAAAGCAATGCCATTATGGACATCACCAATCGTAAACACACAACTTGACTGTTAAATTTCATTATGACGCATTTATAGAACTTAATAAATAGAATTGTAACAATTTCCAGTTCAAATTGAGTTGAAGATAAAGAAATTCAAGGATGAAGATGCACATTTCTCTATCTTGCTTCCATGGCTCCAGCCATTGACTGTGCACCACATATTTCATTTCAGTAAATCAGAATCAGACTAAAGACCTATCAGGTCACTAGTAGGTATTCCCAGTTAAACAAAATTTGACACTCCCAGTTTTCATGATACCACATTGTCTTGAATGAAAATTGAAAATCTTAGTTTCAATGTACAACTGAATAAACAACTCTTCATAATTTGGTATTTAAAATACTTCTGCAAAGATCTTGAACAACAGCTTAGTCACTAACCATAATACTGTTTTCTGGGTTTTTCAGTACAATCAAGCAAAAAACATATGGTATGCTTAACTACATTCATTTATCTTAATATCTTATTGCAACAATACAAGACTATCTAAGCAGTTTATCTAAGCATGCTGTTTCAATGCAACGAATTGTCAACATTGTACCTGCCAAGATGCGTGTCTTAACGCTAAGTAAGTTCCAGGAGGTAGTCACCACAATGGCCATAACAAGTTTCTTGCGTGGACAGGATTTCCATGCATTTAGAATCCGGTCCTTCAAACCTTTAGCTGAAAAAAAAACACAGAGCAATGACTAATTGGAAATTTAGAAAGCATTTCAAACAAACGGAGTAAATGTTTCATACCTTTTGAGTGAATTCGACCCGAATAGCAGCTATAAAGTTTTGGAAGTGTAAAACAACCAAAGAATCCTGCAAGTTTTTCAACTTTTCATCATACCCAAGATGATATATTGGTTGTAGTCACACAAACATTTAGCTTATATGCCCCACTCAATCATACCTGTTGCCAAAAGCCGCCATGTGGTTAGCAGATGACCAAATTTAGCACCAAATAGAAGAAGAGGCAACACCTAAGATTCCAGAAATCAGATACCACACAATCAAATCAAGAAATCCTTACGTATCTCTCCACGAAGATAGAGCAAGGAATCAAATGTAAGGCTTACTTTGAGAGTCATTGATGCATCACCAGAGAAAACTGATTGGGCCACAGATATGATTGTGTTAATAACTGGTAAGACAGCTCGAGCAGCATGTTGTACATCTTCGTCGGTCAATTGGAATTGTCTTGGAGGTTCACCCTGCTGTCTGTTACAGTTTCAGGCAACAATTCAACAAAACATTATATCAACACAAATTGCAGACTGAAACGTTATTGAATTGTACCTCTGAAATACAGAGTCCTTCAAGAAAGCTAAGCCCAACATCACAACACCAAACCGGCAACTCACTGAGATTGGACTGTAAGTTACAAGGAAACATAAAAAACCAGATTAAAAATATGGAACACGTAGAACAAGATCCTGATAGAATAGTTGAAATTCCACATGCCTGAAGTTGATGTCTCTTGACAAAGAGGAAGAGATGAAAACCATGGATCCAGAGCCAAACCAAAATGCTGATTTGGCAACATTATTCCACATAACCAAGTCGGTGACCATCTCCCAAAGACCTTCACAACCATTCTGACGTTCATTATTAGCACCTGTTTGCAAAAGAAAGTTAACCATCTTTAGGTGAAAACTAATAAGAATCTTGAGTATAATACCACAAGAAAGCACATGAAAGATAAGAATAGCTGCAAAATCATTTTCTAGAATTAAAATGGTTTTATTGTATGAAATTATGATTGACATCCATGGACAGGAACAATGCTTATTTATAAGGAACTGATGGGCAGAAACTTATTTTAACTCACTATAATATCAATGTAACTGAAAGAAAAATATTTCGGATATATTTTAGACAACAAGGTTTCACATCACACAAGATATTCTCTGCCTCAAATCCATATGACGTGTCGGAAAATTACATGATTGCATATTCTAATAGAAATTTGAATTCGAATGGACAGTAGTGGATATCATAAGTCCAGTTTCTGCATAACTGTGGATTGTAAAATGGTCTTGCCACTATCTAAACCACAATTGTGAAACCAAACTAAGTTACTCATTTATTGATGATAAATTAGAAAAAAAAATGCAACTATGTTTGCCAACATTGCAGCCAGACCAGTCCTATGGTCAACTAACACTCAAAGTAAAATAATACACAGAAGCTCTTACTAAGGCCAAAACTTCAAAATTTGAACCACTTCTGATAATCACGTATTTTCTTTGAACCCTAAAATTCAAATTGAGGTTGGTCTACTAGCCATTGATCACTGACCGCGAGTCAATTCTGTGGTAGCATAAGGGACAATAGCGAAGCTCGAACCATTCTCCTTCAGTGACACCAATGATCCCTTGGATGCTTGCGCTTTCCCGGTCGTCTTCCTCCTTCGCACTTTCCCGGCCGCATCCTCCTCCACCACCTCCTTCCCTTTCTTCTCCGTCCCCACCCCTCGTGCCCCCCTCTTGCTCCTCTTCATGGGCGAAGCCACTGCCGATGCCTCCGAGCCCTCAGCGCGCGGTTCCCTCGTCCCGCGGCGCTTCCTCCGTGGTGACGCTGCAGGGGCCGCGCCATCGTCGGCAGTCGTGGGGCGCGCCCTCTTGGACCTGCGGGCCCGGGCGGGATGGCCGCCGGGCACGTCGTCGCGAGGGGAGGGGGAAACCGGGGATTGCGACGGCGGCGGAGGCGCCGCAGTGGCGTCGGAGGGCGGCACGGGGGTTGGGGCGGGGTGGCCCGGCGAGTCGATCTCCATTTCTATGGGTTTTGGCTTGGTCGGCACTAGAAATTTGTCTTTTTGTTTTACTACATTTTATTTATACACATATGAACTCGAATTTGAGCCTCATGTATCTTTTTCTTAAAATTTTCTTATTTTTAGTAATTATAGTGCCTTACATAACATTATAACATATCATAAATAATTGTAAATAACTGGAATGATTAATGAGAACAATAATATAAGTAACATAAGATGAAATGAGTGCTCCTGCTACGATAGTGCAAAGCACAAAAACATGCTTTTCTCCTCTTCACTGATTTTCGAGTTAAGATGAATCTATAAATTTACCTCCATGTTATAATATAATTTATTTTAATACTTATTTTTAAAGAAGATGATATTAAAATGTCACTATATTCACTAGCACAGTCTACCACAACATCCCCCCCCCCCTCTCTCTCTCTGCAGGAAAGATGCACACGGCTTCGTATATTTGGTTCATTGCTCTAAGGAGTACTCATTTACGTTGGAGAATATTTTATATCAAAAGATTCATAAAACTGTTTCGGTTTTTGTTTCTCAAATTGTTTATGGGAAAGTATCCACAATTTTTTTGAAATCTTTATTCAAAGTTCATTGGAAACTCGTCTTTAAATAATACTTGAGTGTAGTTTTTATTGTATTAATTTGAATCACTTTTTTTTAATTGTTATGTAAACCCTATAAACAATAGTTTTAGAATGGAGAGAATAGCTTCTAACAATGCCATCAGCAGGTTATAAATCACGCGTGCAAATTTGTGGTCCTCCTAATTACACATCGCATGATAGTGTCGACTGCGTACATTAGTGAGTGCAACGAAGACTTCAATAGCAACGGAATTTTGTATTGCTATTGCGCAACATTCACATTCATATTTCATTTGTATAATTAAGAAGAAGATGATACAAATTAAGCCTCATATTTTTTGCTGTACACTTCACTGATGGTGACAATTTACACTAAAAATTGCAATCTACTATGCGTTCCAATTCCAAATTAACAGTCGTCAACCATTGTTGTGTTTTATGCTACTTTCCAATATTTCCCTCTTCCCTGTAACCCGTTGACAGTCTTACGTTACCATATGCGCTGCAGAAACGAACAAGTCAGAATCTGCATTCCTTTTTTTTTTCTCTCAGCAAATAAAAACTTGCCCCCATTATGATCATGTATGAGCGGGTCGTTTCGTAGTCTTGTCGTCTCGGTGATGCAGATCACGATGACAAAGACGGCATTGCACGCGAGCTGCGAAAACGCCACGTTCTCCACCCAAGATCCCCGTCTTTGTTGGGAGGCCACCTTCTCGTCCTCGGCTTCATCGCCTCCGGTTGCTGGTGGCGCATACGTCGCTGACGATGGCAAGTACCTGAACCAAATCGATAATAAGATTCAGCGGACACGCGTCAATAATATGTCGTCAAGATTAGGGGCAGATGAGGTTAATTAGTGAATTACTACTAACATCATGACGATGATGAGGACCAGAACGGCCGGGGAGATTTGCCCTGCGTCGATGGAGTTCTCCCCCGAATGCCTGGCGTTCACCACCGTGAAGAACGCGTTGACCAATCTTCTGGTACGTGCTCCACCCGTCGAACAGAGGGGAACTCCAATCCATGGCGCAGAACATCAAGACGCCAGCCACCAAGAGGCCGTCGACCGTGGCGACAAAGAGCGCCGTGGGCAGGTTCCGCCGGAGATGAGTGTACTCCGGCTCCCTCCGGGTCGGTGACCATGTTCTCCAGCGACCTGAGCTTGGTCACTTTTCTGATTATCTGTTCCTCCGGGTCAGATGATTGGTTTCATAGGCCCAGTTTATAGTCACTCTTCTGATTATCACTCTAGTAGAACGTATGCATAGGATTAACAGTCACTTTGACGTGCATAATGCAAATGAAACAGACATGTCAGGAGTGATAAAACTTCTGAGGCAAACAGAAGATATTCAGGCATAACAGCTTTTGGTTCCCTATGAGTACCACAGAGTGGCTGGACGAGATATGCATACAAACGAAATTGAGATATGCATACAAACGAAATTATAAGAGATATGATAGATCAGATAACTCCGGTGTTGTAATAGATTAATGCTATGCACTTTCATCACAAATTTGACAATGAGAACGGTACTACAACCAGAAAATTTTCAAGTTCCCACTCGGTAAACTAAACGACCTCTAATTACAATCATCCAGAAGTTATTTCTTTCTGCTCATGGATCCAAAGCCAAAAATAGAATGATTACAACTGCAACCTTTTTGCTTGCCTAGCCAACCTAAAGCACTGTATTCCGGAACGCGGATATCAGTCTCGGTGACAATAGCAAGATGAATGCCAAAACTGAGCCGAAGAACATCTTGGTCAGGTAGTGCATAAAGTCAATGTCAGAATCGGTGTCATTAGGCTTCCTGGTCACAAGGGCTGAAGCAGAGGGCAGAGCTTCAACAACAGCATCTGCAAGGTCAGAGATGAAGGACCCCGTGCATCCAAGAGCAGGAACCCTGCCCCAGTTCTCAATGCCAGATTCTAGAGCCAATTCCTTGTACTCCATGTCAATTTCTTCCAGCGTCTCAATGTGCTCACTCACAAAACTGTATTTATCATAGATGGTTTAGATTAGAATAAACCAAAATATGGATACAAATATAAAAAATTACAATATGTCAAACATGTCTGTGAGTCTGTCAAACATAGTAAAGCAGATCCTGGCATATTTCAGCTTGTGTTATATCTAGAGAAATATTTTATTGAAATGAGAAAAATTAATAACCTGTTAGCTATCACTAATGAGGCATTATATTGTAGTAGTTTTGTTATGGTCTTGATGTGCAGACTTATTAGGCCCAACACCCGTTTTGAGAAAACATATGAAATTAAAAGCTTTATTAGTTAAAAATTGCAAGTTTTGTGTGAACAACTAAATACATGAATCATGGAAATTGAATGAGGAAACTACTGAACCACAGGAACAGGATAATGCTCAACTTGATTAATACCTTACTGGAACAGCCAGGAGGCTCTTTACACCCTTTTGACCAAGTTCAACCAACACTTCATCAGTATATGGCTTCAACCATTGAACTGGGCCAACCCGACTCTGCATGCAGGTAAGTGTTACTACTGTAGTAAATGGCAACAAGTATGAAAAAGCATTAATCCAAACTGTATAAACTTTGAAATATTTTCTATGTAATCATTTTAGAGATAAATATATTTTGATTGGTAGATTTTTAAAAATATACCTGTTTATATGCTTTGAAATTCCTACTGTAAATGTTGTACAGCAAAGAAAGCACTTAATGACCGAAGTATTTCTATGTTTTAATCGTATATACCTGGTAAGCCAGAGTGTGGTTGTTTAAAATTCCTCTGGATCTCAACTCTCCCATGATCAAAGCAATACATTCCTCCATCTGATCTCGGTAAGGATCCCCAGCATCCTCAACATAGGTAAGTGGCACACCATGTGCACTGAAGAATATCATAACCTGTCATATATTTTCACAAGAATGAAAAATAATGTAAGAATCTGTCACAGAAATAGAAGCTTATTCTAGAAATTGACAGTATTCAAGTATCAATTGATCATTAAGCTTTGCAGTAAATTGTACAAGGCTACAGAGATACAATACCATGGTACTATTTCATTATATATCTACTAACATTATATTCATTTCGTCAATCCAAAGACATGAGTATGTCACTTGTCAAAGTTTAGCAGAGGATCTACAAAAAATGCCAACAAGTCCCAGAAACATGTCTATAAGGAATGAGACAGCTAGCTACCGTGACTGACTTTGATCTGGACTGCAATGCGAAAAAAGAAATCCTACCTCTTCAGGATTGGAGAAAATAGATAGCTCTTTCTCAATTAAGTCAGCCATTGATTTCACATAGCCATCACGTTGGTACCATGATTCAATGATGGAAATTGGCAAGCCAGAAAAGTATGCATCTTCCCTGCATGGATACTCTTGTATCAGCATTTCAGGTTCTTGCAGCAGTAAAAAAATAGGATCATAATTCATAGCAAGGACAACAACCTACTTTACAATGTCTTGGAGAACACGAATGCTTGACCCACTCGTCGATATGGAGTACTGAGGGTAAAGTGGAAGAACAACCAACTTGGTAATCCTATCCTTCTTAATCTATAACCAATCAAAAAACAGAGAAATTATCCATCAGCTATCACAAGTTGGATTCATAGCAGAAAGTACAACCTGAAAACCATGAAATAAATGTACAATATTTAAGCAAATGATAATTTCATGGTTAGTTGAGCTCTAATTATCATTTACGTCGTCGAAGAAATATCAGGCGCCACATCATGTCGTCGAAGCCGTATGCGGACAAAGTGGCATTGCTTGGCTTCCTTGCCACTGTTGGCCACGGGTGTCGGGCGTGCATGAGCAGGGCCTCATCCACATACGCCTGCAGCATCTGGACAGTCGCACTTCAGCATCGACGACACAAACCTCATCATGCTGCACCTAAGCACCTTCACCATCGCCTAGTTGCTGTTCGATTCGGGCTGAACGGCACACAGATCCATGTAAATAGTGTCCACTGGCGGAGCCAGGTTCAGGCCAGAAGGGGCTCCCCCCCCCCCCCCTGTCTGGTAAATTTTCAAAGGCCCGGGGGTAAAACAGTGGCTCAGCCTGTCTAATTGGTCTAGAATCAAGATAAAGGGTTAGACAACACTGTCATTTATTGAATTGCTAGTATCAGGTGAGCGTTCAGCTGATTAGAAGACTAGAAACTTTAGCTAGCTGGGGCTGGATGCCTGTTATTGAGGTTCGCTACTGTAGCGGCCCCTTCTATGGTCTGTAGCTGGCTCCGCCAGTGATAGTGTCTGCGTGGCCATTCATTTACCCTTTTTGACCATTTATACAGGACAACCATTTAATTGCTGATTAGGAGCTAAACTGCATAGTTGGGTACCGTGTAGCATTTAAACACATTGGTTTTAATTCAACCAAGACAAGAGGTCTCACCTGATCAATAGCTTCTTCTGTGAATGGGTACCAATACCGCATTCCAACATAAATGTTTGCATGCAATTTTTTATTTTCCAGTGCAGTCTTCAAAGCATTTGCCTGAAATGTAGTTGTTCTAGTGAGAATAGGAATCATGAGTACCCAAAAATGAGGTCAACATGTAACAAAGTTTCAAAGCTATCAAGTTTAGCAGTTGATAAACCACAATCAATATAACATGATTAAAGCATCAATAAAAATATGAATAAACTAAAGCTGAATAAAAACATAGTATAATTTAGGGCATGTCCACTTTACCTGCTCATCGGTAATTTTCCTCAAAGGTGATCCACCACCAATGGAAGCGTACCCCTCCTTACTCTTAGGTGCTCTAAAAGTTGAAATAAGTTTGGCCAGTGGTCTTTGAAGAAACCTGAACAGCCTAGGGAGACGAATGATATCCTGAACAATGAAGAATTTGGTACTACGTTATGACTATGTTTTACAACTAAAATTTAAAATAACTCAGTACATGCAAGGGGAAAAATACTTTGGATTCAACATATATAGAATCAATGGTTGATCATAGACAATATAAATTATGTATGTTCCGAGGATGCAAGAAGATCAAAGTTGGAAGTAAATTTCCTATTTTTACTAGCAGTAATTCACTGACAAACAAAAACAGTGTGTTAGGTATCTGTCCAACATGCAAATTATATTTCTGTATCGAAAATTTTCAAGAGCTAGATGATGGCTACAGTAGTCGGTTAAGAAGCACTGATAAGAAAATTAGTATATAATGTAATATACTTCAAGGAGTTGCAAATAATCATTAGAAGCTTCCAGATAGAATGCATTAAATCAGCTATGAACAATTAGCGAACAGGTGAAAGGGCAACCATGGTAAGAAAAGCATGAGGTGTAATCACATACAGGATCAGCAAACAGGTTGAATAGAAATGGTTGGACATCATCCAGGGTCTCTGGACCACCAAGATTCAACAAGAGCACCCCAACTTTTTCTTCAACAGCTTCAGATGATACACCTTTGGCTTCATCAAATGAAGTACACACATTTGCAGAGCTAGAGGCAGCAGCAAGGGTCCACTGATGTTTAAGTACTGGCCTTCTGTCAACCAAACCAGAGGATCCACTTGCTACTAACTGCAAGTTCTGCCCGTGTTTGGTAGACGCACCACAACTTGTAAAACAAGTAGCTTTACCACATGACCTGTCAATAATAGCAGCAACAAATCAATATTACAAAACATGATATATGCTTCGGTGCAAACATACAGATGAGCCAATTTAAAAAAACAAAGGCTCTTATGTCCATTTGCAATCAAAAAATCATCTATATATAGCTGCACCAAACTGGGGTGGATAATAATGAACAACAATGTCAGCAAGTTTCCTGAGGACTCATTAATATCATTGACAACACCAAATTCATTTTGGTAAAACAATTTCACAGAATTGTGACATTTAAATCCATAAATCTACATGTTTCTATTATTTTCAAGGAAAAGAAAACACAGTATTTGATATCAGTTTCCTTCTGAAGCATTGACCACATTAACCTTCTTTCACAAAATTCAAATCATAGGCCCTCACCCACAACATCACTGCACCTTTGTATCCAGAGAGAGCACTTGGAATGACATATTACAATTTTGAGGCTTCGCAGGGTTTATCTTACTACGTGTAACGTCATTATGTGTGCAGCACTGAGCCTCTGACAAAGTGGAGGGGAAAACTGCCACTGGAAACACTAACTGAGCAAGAGCAATGGAAATGTTATAATCCTATGAAACTCCTGGTACAACGACCTCTAGACAGTTGATTTATACTGGGATTCATTACAAAATACTAGTTAAACAAAACAAAAGGCATGGGAGGCATACAAAAAGGAAATTGATTCCGTAAAGAGTGTACTGTGTCAGCTAAGCATTATTCCACGCTAGCACAATTCAGATCGCGGGGATCGCTCGTGCCAAGGATGAAAATACAGAAAACGGAAAGAGACCGAGCGGCACTCACGTCGCGGACTCTGTCTTCCCCAAGATCTTGCCGCCGGCGCACCTGGAGCCGAGAACCCGGCACTCCATGATCCACGGGAGGGCGATCTGCCGGGCGGAGGAGCTGCAGGACAGGGAGGGAGGAATGGCGCCGCGGCGTGGATCTCTCCCTTTCCTCTTCGAGTCGTCTACTCTGCACTCGCTTTCAGTCGGTTCGGTTGGGTTCGGTCGTGGAGAAGAATATTAAATGCGGTTTGCCTGCTGGGTCAAACGTGGCAGCGCGCGGTGCCGAAGCGTGCAACGACCCCCGCGCTCACCCGTCTCTCCGCATCTTCCTCGCAGGGCACAGGGACCGGACGCACGTGCCGTCTTGTAGCGCACACTTTTTTTTTGTCAAGGAAAAAAAATCTGTGGACCTCTTTTTTAAGGAACAAAATCTGGATTATTGGAGCTGGGAAAATTGTGCCAGTGTAAAACGCGTGACTCAGTTTGATTTCTCTTCTGTTAGGTAAGTATAATGATGTTGTCTCATAAACCGTTTCATGCATGATATGTAATCTTAAGATGGGTTATAAAATAACTTATATAATGGATTATCTTATTAGTTGTCTCCTACTAATTATATGATTCTTTAATTTATAGATGTAAAAAAAATATTTATAGATTAAAAGACTTCTAGAACTGGTACAATGATATGAGAGCCGTCTCATACTTCTAAATTTTAACGCATAAGGTGATTGCTACGTGAAACAACTACCTCTTTGTCTCATAACCCTCTCTTTCTTTCACATTATCAAAAATTCTATATGACAATGTATGAGACAGTTTATAAGACTACCTACGTGACTACGTGTAGCATTATACCTACACTAAAAAAAATTATAAAGCAAATACCCACCTGGAATTTTGCTAAAGTTGGATTTTGCCATATCAGAGGCTATTTCGAATATTTTTTCTTGTTGGGAGTAATAGCATGTACTATCTTTTGTTCGTTTTTAGTATGATTATTATATGACTCATTTCTTAGATCATTAGCATCATGCTTAAAGTTTTTATCATGAACATAATCTTCTCCAAACATAAAATGATTTTTTTTCTAACATAAAATGGCCTATACATTTGACTAATAAATCCATCGGCCTCCTGGGCCTGGCCCAACAGAAAAGAACAGAAAAATCCACCGCTGTGACTCAGCCCACTTACCTGTTACCACCCTCCTTGATCCAGAATAAATCCTAAGGCCCAGCCCACTTACCGCTCTGTCGAGGCGGCGAGCCCCTGCCGTCCAGTCGGCACTCGGCACTGAGGAGGTCGCGGCGACCGGCGAGGACTAGCAGCGGCCACCGGAGGCGATCAGGTATGTTCGTTGCTGCTTCTCCGTGGGATTCCGGAACTAGATTCCTAATCACGTCGCTTCGCGCCCGCTACTCCCTTACATGCTCCAATGTTCACTTCCTACTAGGGTTCGTCTTCGCCGCATCCGTCCGAGTCAGCTCCGCCTCGTCCGCAGTGGCGCTTGTTCCGTAATCAGGAGTCAGGACGCCCTCTCTGGCCTTCTACCCTTTCCTCGCCAGGTCAAGTTCGCCTGCCCAGTATTGCTTACTATTTCCGAGCTATACCAAGTGAATTGCCTGTCAAGTATAAAGTGAATCCTGTTTGATTAAGTCCTTCATCAAATCTTCGTAAAACCAAAATTCGTTGTTCTGTGATTTTCCCGTATTGAACATCTATCCTCCATTTAATTGTCCATTCCACATTTTGTTCAGTTCGGTCTACTCGTTGTTATGAGTTGTAGTTGACTGAGGTGGGTATGATATGGTAACGGTCGGTTGGAGAAAGTCAGGACGTAAACTGCAAACATTTTTTTTATTGTTGTTGAACTTTTGTTAGATGGATGTTGCTGATGTTGTTCTTGCTACACTATGGTTTATCGTGCTCCTAATTGCTCAAACTTTAGCAATTGTTAATTCAACCATAACGCTGAATTGGCTTTTAATTTCATCCCTTTCTAACAGTGTGAAGTAACTCTGAAAGATACACCGAAAAAGTCCCTGTGTTCTTAATTTTTCCTTGCCATTTATCTTTTTCCAGTTACTAACATCAAAAGACCCTTCCCAGGCTAAGGTTTTACATATTGCAATGGGAATACCAAAGGAGTTTCTCTGGGACCATTTCATATCGGAAAGAGAGTCAAAGGCATGCTCTAAGCTCGTTGATTACTTAAAGGAGGAAGCTTCCACAGTCGATGTCCACGTTCCGGGTTGCGACCCCTCAAATGAGAGACAGTTGAAGTCTAGTGATCTGTCAAAGCATTTGACATCTTCAGCCTTAGAGTGGATGACCCAGATCCACTTTGCAGGTTGGTCTCTCAATGGCAAGTTCTCAGTTGATGATATTCTCATCACACCTCTTAGCTATCTCAAGATGAACAAAGACAAAATGAACCTTTTAAGGAAGTGCAGACTCAAGCGGAAAAAGAAAGACATGGCAGCTATTGCAGAGGTGATTCACACCGGTATCTTCAAAGGTGCAACTGACATCCCACATGACCTTCGGCATTTGCTATGGCTGTTGCGACACTACAAGAGTCGTTATGTTAATCTGGTGCGCAACCACCCATCACTACATAATGAGGAGAAAAACCTTTCTACTTTTGGACTCCTATACATGTGCCTTCAACAACTTTCTGAGGAGGATCAGGTGAAGTACAGTAGGATTGTTTCCAAAGTCCGCTACTGCAACATTAACAAAGACCACTGGAAATTGAGGATTCAGCAGAATAAATATCTGATGCAACTCATTAAACCCAATAGCACTCTGTCTGCTCAAGTTCAGCCGTCCCTTGCCGCTGTTGGAGGTACACAGCATTTTACTGAACAACAGATCAATTCTATTGGTCCTGAATACAGTAACGAGGGAGATGGGCTACTAGACTTTCTATCAGATGCACGAGAGAATTTGGTTGATATCTCCGTTGGAGAAGTCAAGCTGAAAAGGGGGCAAAAGAGGAAGGAGAAAGTTGTTCTGTTTCAGTATCATCAGATGCAGCATATGTTCGATGCAGCTGTCCCGCAGGTCTTATGCAGGTTATTGAAGGCCATGCATGCAGAGAATGCCGTGCCACAGGGTATATTTTGTGTTACTATGAGTGACTTACTTCGGGGACTAAACTGATGGTTTGGCGTTCTGCATATGTGATGGTTTGTAAATTCATGTTTCGTGTTACAATGAGACTTTCTGAGTAGGACTTGGTTATGAGTAGATCTTTTGTTGACATTGCTCTGTCTCATTACCCGTACAATGCTCCATGGATATGCCTTTGTGAATATTACACCTGAGTTGCAACCGGATGATTGTCACAAGGTGACCTGTATGACTATGGCCACATTTATGGTGTTTCTCTTTGTTTTTACTTAACACCGCCTTTATGCTCATCATGGAGGCTAGCATGCCTATTCAGTAATGTATCCTAAGTGTATCATCTGTGTGTTGATCCTAAATCCTGGCACGCTTTGTTTCTCTAAACTTTTACAGTGTGCTGACAAATTGAGATTGGCAAATGTATTTCAATGTGATGTTTTCAGGAGCTGTTACAAATTGCCCTTTACCGTACTATGCATGAATGTTTTGTATGTACTCATAGGTCATTTTGGCTGCGCAGCGCAGAGCAGAATCTTCAGAGATTCGATGTGGCGGCTATCTTTAGGCTCTATCATTAGTCTGGTTAAGAATTTTTTTTTCATTTTCTTATATTTGACTACACGCACATGGTTTCAAGTGCATATTTTCTATTCTTATTTCTTATTGCACACACATGGTTACTGTTATGCGTGTCAGGGTGACGATCAATCTGATGCTTAGGAATTAGGATTGTAATGCTGTATGGTTCAAATATTTAGTGGCCATCAGCTCTAGCCCAAATATGTAGCGACCACTGCTTCTTACAGTCAAAGATTGAAGTACATTAAAAATTTTCTTCAATATATAATACTGGTAGTCTAGTACCAAGGTGTTGTCGCCGGCCATTGATGACTTTGAAAGATGGAAATGTAAGCTCCACATGAAAACATTACATTAGGCAAAGTATGATACCACATTAAAAAAACATCATATTGTCAATAAGACTACAATTGCCCACACGAATTTCTTGGATTACCCTGCTTCTGCCAAAAATGGCAACCGTTTCATCCCATCTCAGCAACCACCACATAAATTGCAGTGAACAATACTATATGACGGTGGTTCACAGATATTAGGCACAAGGTGCACAAGATGTTTTTGGGAGTCCCCATGTATGGACATCACATAACTTGCTGCCTTTGAATCCAGAGACGGACCACAGAACAATTCATTAGAAGAACGTCCCTTCTGGCGGCTGCACTAGTTTGCGATTCTGTGGCGATGCCATCTCTTTCTTGAGCTGGGTTAAGATGTGCTCCATTGTGTACTTACACTGCCAGTTTGCTAGCACATTGAACTTCTTCGGGTCAACCTACATGCCATCAAGCACATAGTTATAACAATTAGAAAAGTATGCGAAATGTCAACCCGAACTAAAATTCCGCATGAGCATCAGAAAGATAGCAGTTACCACTCCAGTCTCATGATTAACGCATGTCATATTTATTCTTGAATGAAATCTAACAGATGGTGGCTTCTCAGGGTAGTCCTTGTCACAAAACAATTTCAACTGGTAGATGCGACCCTCATGGACAGTCTGCAAAAATAAGGAAAATACAAGTAAAGACATTGTATCAAATCAAGGCATTTCTGACTCTGGTTTTATGATACGAAATGCGGGAACTATAGCTATGGATGGATTGAGTAAAGAGACCGTAATCTCACATTATGTGGGCCAATAATGGTGCCAGTCCACGACCGCATGTAGATGTCATCTGCATCGTCCATCCCATAGCTCACTGTTCCATCTCCAATGCCCTTCTCCCCACGCTCAAGCTCCTCCAGCAGTCTGAAGTTCCGAGGAACTAAGAAAATTTTGCATGAGTCAGCTCAACAAGGACAAAGTACTGCAAAATAGTTCAATGGGAAAAAATAACAGTTTGCTCTGCAATTGAACAAACATTGAACAATGGTACCCTGGAATAGATTGTCCATTTTCCAGAATGCAGACTCATGCAATTGGCATTCCTTGTATCGGGAGAGAAAGAAGTCCAAGAGGCTCACTTGCAATTATTTTCATATGGTGAACTGAAAAATAGCATAGTTTCTGGTTTTTATTGAAATAAACAGGGAAAAAAAGCATCAGGCTGCTGCCAACAGTAACAGAGAAATGAAAACTACCAAACATGTTACTGCAGATATTCAGTATCAGTGCATATTGTTTCAAAAAGGGAAGAACTCAATAAGTGGCTGACTGGCCAGTACTACAGCCAGTGGCGGAGCCAGGGAGCACCTCAATGGGAGCTCATCTCTGCGCCCCTGACTACAGCAATGAACACAGAAGTGCAGAACTACTGAACAATTTAAGTTCGGTATTAATTCCTTAAAGCAGCAGTGAAATGTTTACAATGACGATCTTAGGTGCACATGTAGCATCAAACAAATGCCTAAATCCTGCTAAATATTCTGCCGTGGAAGCACCTTATTCAATTATCCCGTTACTTAACCAAAAGTTCAAAACAAATGCAATGCATCAACATGGTCAATATAAGAGTAAAAAAGAAACACCACACAACTCCCTAAGCATGCATTGTACCAAAACTCTGCGGCTGCAACCCATCAAATCCTAACACGACCGAAGCGCCATGAATTATTTTCCCCTCATGGTGCCTAATCTGACGCCTCCCACACGAATATCACGTCTTGATTAACGCGTCTGCCATCGCCTGACCTGTCCAAACAAATCCACTGCATCTACTCGCACGACGCACGGTCGGAGCACGAACCGCACCGCCATCGATTAGGAACAGGGCTAGCCGCGGCGAGCCACAAGATCACGCAGGAGGGATCAAATCAAACAGCGCGAAATTATTTTTTATAGCTAGTTCGCGGGGACGCGAATAGGCGGCGAAAGAGAAGAGACGGATAGAGGAGGATGGACTGCTCACCGACAACACCCGATCCAGCGGCGGAGCTTCCCGGCGTCATCGCCGATCGATAGATCGCCGGGGGCCGACAGGGGAATGGGGGTTTCGACTTTTCGCTCTGCTTCTCGAAGGGAAAGGTCTCGTTTGTTGTGTGCGGCTCCGGTTGTTTTCTCTTGTTCCTGTTGGGAGTCAAATGGAATTATTTGAAGGTAGCTAACCGCCCATTAGATTTTGGGTTAATTTGATCCATGCCATTATAAATTTAACAGTTTGAAAATTTGCCATTAAACTTTCATTAATCGGGTGAGTGTCATTAAACTTTGCTCAGGTTGGAAATATGTCACTATCTATGTTTTTAAATGTTTTAGACCCACTAGCAGGGTGAATCGTTGTTGCTTGTGAATTTGTCCGCTAATGGAATCCGCATCCTGCAATCCTTGTAAAATTGTTGTTCTTTTTTTGCCAGATTTCAGTGAGTGCTGTGTAGAATGGATTAGATTCTAGCGCGAGAGACAGGATACAGTTGCGGACTGAAAACCATGCTGCTGGAGGGATCCGACGGGGGAGGGGATTGCGGCCTTGGATGTGAGGGTTGCGGTCTTGGGCGTGAGGTTCTGACGCCTAGGCTGCCCATGGGACAGAGTAGCCTCTGTTGCCGGCCTCACTCTGGACAGCGACGGTGTGCAAGTCTTCCTCCATCGCTTGTCTAGCGTCGCCTCCGCCACCTCATCTCCGAAGCTCGTCCTCTCGCTTGTTTCATCCTCCTCGTCTTCTCGTAGCTGACCTTCCCATCCCTCCTTGTCCACACACTATGGGATGGGGTTGGGGGAGATGGGCCGTCGGCGGCGGCAGTCCATGCGTGGCACTTGGTCGGGGAAGGTGACCTCGCTGAGAGTGCAACGTACATAAGGCAGGGACAAATAAGGACATATCAAAATACAGAGTCATACCGATGGACCTAAAATATTAAAAAAACGTAGATAATGACATTTTCCAATCCGAGCAAAAGTTTAATGACACTCACCTGATGAATGAAAGTTCAATGGCAAATTTTCAAACCATCAAATTTATAATGGCATGGATCAAATTAACCTTTAGATTTTTCATGAAGCACTCAGATGGAGGAGCAAGGTTCCAGATATATTTGTGGGAATCTTTTTGCTGCTGATACTATCAGCAAATGAGAATCTTTTGTTAAAAAAAAGCAAATGGGAATCTTTCGCACTAAATTTTTTGATAAAAGAAATGGTGGTATTAAAAATCGGCAAATACTTATATTTTTAAATAGTAATAGTATTTAAAAAAACATAAATGCACTAAGGGGTTGTTAATTTTCATGGGTTAAAGTCTAAAACTAAACTTTAGTCCAAATTTTAGTTGTAGAGAAACGAACTGAAGGAGTAAAAGTTGAGCTAAACTTTAGTTTTAGAGAAGAAAAAGAGTTAAAAGGAAGGCTAAATTTTAGCCCCGGAGAGTTACTAAAGTTTAGCTCCTCATGAAAATGAACACGGTCTCCAATGCATGAATTTTGGTTGTAACCACACTTGCAGTCAGCTTTTACCAAAATTACAGTGATTATTACTCTTTTTCTGTAATTTTGAATTGCGGCAGGTGTACTCTTAAGTATATCATGTGTGCGAAGTGTTACTTAGCATCCAATTCCACTCAACTGGAAACAAAAAAGAAATGAGTAGAAAATCTGAGCTATCATCTTTTAATCCAACTAAAAAAAATTCAAGTGTCAATCATCATGCGAACACGTGAGTGTTGCATAGACAGCCCCTTGTCGCTCACGGCTCACGCACTGACTTCAGGCTACTTTGAGCCAGAGCTTCAACCAAATTAATCCTCATATATATACACGTTAAATGTGATTGAAAACAACTCCTCCCTCTATATTTTTTTGTTAACGTTCAGACAGAAAACTTGTAGTATAAAATTAAGCTAACTGAACTGCTGAGACGTCAACAATTCCCGATCAGAGGTAGTATAAAAGAGTAGAAATGTAATCCAAAAAAAGCGAATCCTGGTGACCGTGCAGTACAGGTGCACGTTGGTTCCGCTTCCTGGTGATCGTGTTGTCGCCAGGCTTCAGGCTTGACGAGCTATCATATCAGAAGTTGAGAACTGCTCGTGGGTATTTGAGACCTGTTTCACCTGGCTGGCAATTCTTTTCTTCTGAATGAAAAGGCAGAGCACCTGCCTCTTTGCCTAATAAAAAGAAATTTTTGTTTGACCGGCTAGTTGATTCTAATCCATGGATGAATGCGGTGTTACTCATGCAGAGTGCTCATTATACCGGTGTCGTGATTTTGCGTGCTCATTTAACTCCTTGGTACATCCATGGATTAGAGGTTTAGTGTAGCTTACACTTAATTGATCTTGATATTTAGTTTTCAAAAGAAACTTAAAGAGATGTTATTAAGTCTAGCCAAGTCACATAATTTACTGGCAACAAAGTTGACTTAACAGTTGAATGAACACATAGAGAAAAAACACTCAGACCGTAATCCCAGCCATGTAACCGGCTCGTACTCGTACACGTGACCGAAGTGGTGTCTGGTACCGTACAAGTATCCGTACACTCACTCCGTCTAGGAATCCAGGAAGGAGGTAGCGACCGCAGCCGAGTCGACGGAGGAATAGCGAGCGTGTGTTGTGTGTGGGATCCGAGTCCGACGTGTGACCACTCAGGGCTTGAATCGCCCAACTATAAATCAAGGCAACGGCTTCCCTCCACAAACACACAAACAATCAGACACACACCACCGACGCACAACTCGATCGTCGTCTCCCACCCAAGTCGTGATCACGAGTTCGCTTAATTTCTTCGAGTTCCGTCATCGATCTTTAATTTTCGGGCCCGATCATCATCATCACCATCATCATCATAAGAAGAAGAAGGTAGCGCGTCCGTGCGAGAAGAAGAAGCTGCAATAATGGCGGTGGCCGGGCCGGGCGGGCGTCGGCATGCGGAGTACCCCGGCGGTCTGACGCTGTTCGTGTTCATGGCGTGCCTGGTGGCGTCCTCTGGCGGCCTCATCTTCGGCTACGACATCGGCATCTCCGGCGGCGTCACGTCCATGGACCCCTTCCTGAGCCGCTTCTTCCCCTCCGTCTACCACAAGCAGCACTCCTCGTCCGAGAGCACCAACCAGTACTGCAAGTTCGACAGCCAGCTGCTGACCCTCTTCACCTCCTCGCTCTACCTCTCCGCGCTGGCCGCCTCGCTTCTCGCCGCCTCCGTCACCCGCGCCGCGGGCCGCAAGTGGTCCATGTTCCTTGGCGGGCTCACCTTCCTCGCGGGCTGCGCGCTCAACGCCGCCGCGGTGAATGTAACCATGCTCATCCTGGGCCGCGTGCTGCTGGGCGTCGGCGTGGGCTTCGCGAACCAGAGCGTCCCCGTCTACCTCTCGGAGATGGCCCCGGCCCGCGCGCGCGGGATGCTCAACAACGGGTTCCAGCTCATGATCACGCTGGGGATCCTCCTCGCCAACCTCGTCAACTACGGCACCGCCCGCATCCCCGGCGGCTGGGGATGGCGCCTCAGCCTCGGCCTCGCCGCCGTCCCGGCCCTCGTCATGACCGCCGGCTCCCTCTTCCTCCCCGACACGCCCAACTCGCTCCTCGAGCGCGGCCACCCCGTCGAGGCCAAAAGGATGCTGCGGCGCGTGCGCGGCGTCGATGACGTCACGCACGAGTACGACGACCTGGTCAGCGCCGGCGACGTGTCCCGCGCCGTGGCCCACCCGTGGCGCGACATCCTCAAACGCAAGTACCGCCCTCAACTGGTGATGTCGATTGCCATCCCACTTTTACAGCAGCTGACGGGGATCAACGTGATCATGTTCTACGCGCCGGTGCTGTTCAAGACGCTAGGGTTCGGGGCCAGCGCGTCGCTCATGTCGGCGGTGATCACGGGCCTCGTCAACCTCGCGTCCACGCTCGTCTCCGTCTTCACCGTCGACCGCCTCGGCCGCCGCGCGCTCTTCCTCGAGGGCGGCGCGCAGATGCTGGCGGGCCAGGTGGCCGTCGGCGCGCTCGTGGGGGCCCGCCTCGGCTGGGCCGGCGTCGCCGCGTTCCCGCCGGCCTACGCCGCGGCCGTCGTCGTCGTCATGTGCGCCTACGTCGCGGGATTCGCCTGGTCCTGGGGCCCGCTCGGGTGGCTCGTGCCCAGCGAGGTCATGCCGCTCGAGGTCAGGCCCGCGGGACAGGCCGTCACCGTCGCCGTCAACATGCTCATGACCTTCGCCGTCGCGCAGGCGTTCCTGCCCTTGCTCTGCCGACTCAGGTTCGCGCTCTTCTTCGTCTTCGCGGGGTGCGTCGTCCTCATGACGGGGTTCGTCTACTTCTTACTCCCCGAGACCAAGGGCGTGCCCATCGAGGACATGGCAGAGGTATGGAAGGCGCACTGGTACTGGAAGAGATTCGTCATCACCGACCACCATGATGACGGCAGTCGCGGAGACATCGAGATGGGAAACAACAACTAGATCGAAGCAGCTTATATTTCTTACTAGTTTAGTTTAACTCTTTTCATATTAGTATATTAGACTACCATACTGCTAATTCTTATATTTTGTATACGTCAATGTTATTTTTCATACTTTTGTCTTCTTTTTATTAATTTGTAATGATTATTTTTTTCTGAAATCCATCCTTGTCTGCGTTATGAATATACAGCCCTTCCCTTGCGATTCACGACCATCACAAGCTAGTTTCATGGCTTGGGTTTTATTTTGTTCCTGCCAATTGCAGCTGCGTACCGCGGGACAGAAATCCAATGGCTGTAAAACGTCCGAGTGTAATCGAGTGATTATAGAAAACAGAACACATCTTCTAAGGAATAGGATCAAAAGTTATCCCATGGAATGATGGAACAAAATCATCACAGTTTAAGAATCGAATGTCTATAAGCAGCAGGGCAAAAGTAAAGACTACAGAAGATTTTATTGATTCATCATTCATAAAAATACTAGTCATGAAGTCACAAACGATACAATAACGAAAACAGTGGCAAACAAACAGGAGAGTCTTTCTCTAGGTATCCTTCTAAACTAATGCACTCGGTAGTCACTCAGACGACGTGGCGAAAACTCCTACAGTACTCCTGAGAGGGAGACCAATCAATCAAGCAGCCTTGGGCTTGGGCTTCAGTCTCTTCAATTGGGAGTAAAGGAAAACTCCCGCAAGAGCAATTCCGGTACCTGGACAAAACAAAATGTTTCAAATTTGAGAAAGTGAACGGAATAAACATGATCAAGTTATTACTAGAGCAATGAATTGAAAAAGACACCCACCGAGAGAGTTAATAGGAGAAACAGGGGTCCTGAAGAACAGAACAGAGGTCACAATAACCACCACACGCTTGACGCAGTTGCCCACTGAATGGGTAACTGGGGACACCCTAGCGAGGATCATGTATGACACCTTCAACAAATTACACAAAGATAACAGGATCAGTAAGCAGGTTCATGTTGTGAATCCATGATAGCCTGTATAGACATCCAATGAACTTTTACATGCATATAATATATCTGAAATCATCATCAGTGATGCAACCCACAAGGAACAAACAAACCAAGCAATGCAAACAGGACAGATATCAGAGACAACTGAATACAAGGTTGACCTGTTGGTACGCATGGAAACAGAATGCAGCAATCAACGATCTCGTGTATATCTGTTTTAGATTCAAGCCCTGCCCAAGATAAGATTAAAAAAATCAAGACGTGTCCTCCAGCTATGTACAAATAAATACCTTCTGTTAGTAAGCAGGGTACTCACAGCAGACTGCAAAAATGCAGGACTGACTTTCACACCTTCTGTTAGCAAGGTTACTGGGGCCAAGAGGAAGAATGACATAACCGTAATGATTGAGAAGAGGTTAATGTTGTCAAGAGATTCCTGATTAGACGCAGAGAAAAGAAAGATGGTTAGGTGTAAGTTTGAAAGGAAATCGAAAGCATGTGTCATCAATAACTGAAACAAACAAACCGACATTAATCATCTGCGTAATTCAGGAAACTGTGAGTGATCATTTAGTTACCTCTTTCTTCACCATAAGCTTCTTGCTCAGCACATTCCTTGACTGGAAGGTAACATTTGAAGCCATTGCACTCCAGAATCCAGCCCTGTATCATGAAAAAGTTAGTTACCCAAGAGTAACGAATGAGGTGCCAAGGACGTCTTGGGAGAGTAGTTATCACAAATACTTTAGAACTATGGTTGAGAACTATGTGTGAAAGCACATATCCACATACATTTCATACATTAATTGTACAACAGAGATGAGTCCAATTAAAGCATAGAAACACTATCATGAAACATTAGTCCAAGTAAAACTTCCAAGGTACAACATATGATTGAAGTAATGGAACCCAATATAATGATAAATAGCATGAAACAAGCATATTAGTCATATAAGAACTCTACTTTGCATAAGGAGCATCCTGATTTCTTGTATTTAGAGGAACGTGGTTTATCTTACCAGTTGAAAGAAGCCTCAGTAAGAGATGCCAATGCCACACCACCAACAATTGGAAGAAGAGACATTACAACCCAAGGAGTAGGCAGCTGCGAATTTTAATTGTCAGAAACAAAACAAGAAACAAGAATGATTTCATCATATATTCAAACAGTTCCACAGTTGCTACTTGGCGACACATTGGGCAGAAAATGGAATTACCTCACCAAGGAACATCGCAGAAAGGAGGACCGAAAAGAACGGCTCCATGGCCTTGATAGTATGTGTAAATGACACAGCAACCTTTCCAAGGCTCATGTTCGTGAAAAGATTGCCCATGGTATGGACAATAGCCAGAGGAAGGATAGCCAAAAGCTGGAAAACAAGAAGTAAGAACAATTATAGCAGATGTTCATCCTGGTATATTGTATGTGTACTGAAAGCTCATATGTTGGAAACTAATATTTACCTGTGCACCAGAAATCTTTGGTCTTTTAAGGATACCGGTGATCCACATGAATAAAGCAATGACAGTCCCAACAGCAAACTGCACGGTTGTGATGTTGATGGGGTATGGCAAAGCCTTCAAAACCTGGCAATCAAAGTGACAGTTAGAGTGTCATATAAGACACAAAAAGGTGACAACTTCTATGCCAACAGATCACAACCACATTGATATACCAGAACAATATAGTATATTCTCTTCATTTAGCTATAAACAATGCACTTGTCACTTGTCAGTACACTACATTGATAAAAGACACCCAGAAAGCATATGCGCTATCTGGGATTCTCGATGATATGTTGAAACACTGTAAAACATGGCAGCAATGTTGTCTAGTGCATTTAACCTGTTCAACTCTTATCACAATGGAGAAAATACAGGTCTGAACTGACATAGAGATGAGTAGATGACCACCTATTTACTACTAAAAATGAAAAGGCATGTGTAATGTGCAGTGCAATCTGTGAAATCATCCACAGAAAGGATGCTAGATAGAAGCTTGACAAAGTAGCGTACGTTTCATTTTTACACATGTACGGTTGGTGTAATCACAATTCAAAAGGACTGCAAAGTTAGCTCCCAGTCATGAGTGGGATTTAAAGGTTATATCAGTTGAGGATCTTTATAGGTTCGAAGCATATTCTTGCAGTCACACAAGTGGACTGGTCCACAATTATGAAACCGAAAAAGTTTCAGAACAGGGATTGCACAGATTCATGGAAAATGCCGGACAGAAGATCCACCCAGCATATTCAAAAACATGACTACAAGAATAGCTACAAGTCGACCACCACGCAGAAATGGAAACACAGAGTAGGATCTGTCCTTGCACGCACCACAACAACCAAAGCTGGCAGCACCTAATTAATCTACCCACTGAATACTGATTTGTTAGCTGATCAGACCGAATCACTACACGCAGCGATTTTAGACACGAAAAAACTGATGAGATCCCGTGGAAAGCGACAGAGAGGGCGCGACTGCGACAGCAGATCAGCGTGCGTGCGTGTGTGCACTGTCAGCTCACCTGCTTGTTGTAGATGTTGAAGTAGATGTTGAAGAGGTACCAGAGGCCGAAGAGCGCCCCCAACTGCAGCGTCTTCGCGAGCCCTCCGCTTCCCTCCTCACCTCCGGCGGCGCCCTCCGTCGCCTTCGCGGCCGTGGCCGCCACGGGCCGGACTGCCCGATTCTCCTCCAAAGGCGAGGCCGGCACGAGCCCGAGGCGGCGTCCGGAGGCCGTGAGGCCCGCGCGGGGCAGCGCCGCCGCGACGGAGAGGCCGAGCCCGCGAGGCGGGAGGCCGGCGCCGGCGCCGCGGCGGGGGCTAGCCGAGAGCGGCCGCGCGGCGCATGGCCGGACGAGCCCGATGGCCGCCGCGCTCTGCATCTCCCGTGCCGACCGAAGGTTCCGGGAGCTTCGGGAGGCGGGTGGAGGGCTCAAGGCGGCGGCGGCGGCGGCGGCGGAGAGCACGAGGATCGCTAGTTGCCGGGGTTGGTGGCCTAGGCGAGATTTGGAAGTGGGTTTTATGTAGCGAACGAGGTCGAACTGAGCTGGCCAAGGTCGGGCCAGGGAGGTTCAGTGTACGGCCCACTTGCAGTGTGATGACGTGGCCACGGAACAGCTGTCGTGTACAAAAGCCATGCCGGAGCCCAAAGAGCAACGTCTGAGTCGTCGAGGCTCCCGTTGCCAAATGTTGGACTGGATCCTGGGCCGTTCGATGCTTTCGAAGGGAGGCTGCGGGGGCCGCACGCGAAGCTCTCAATAGCTTCCCAAAAAATTACTCTTCGAACTGATTCAGCCTAATAATCATCAGTGTAGAGCATTTTCAAGAGTTTCTTAAAAAATTACTTCTAAAAATCTTTTTTACGCGGCATAAAAGATTATGGGATCAAAATTTCTATCCTCCTCCAACAATTCCCCTAAAAATAGACTAAAACACCTTTTAAATTGGACTAGTTCAGCAAGTTTTTGGAAAGGAATCATGACAAGAACATGTCACTGGGAGTTTTTGGAAAGGAGAAATAGAATTCTTCTCCTATTTATAGCTACAAGTGGGATGAGTTTAAGGAAGAAATAAATTTAGGAAAGGTTTAGGGAGCTATTGGAGAAGATTTTCTTTGAATAGATCTCATTAATTTAGTTTAGAGAGAGTTTATGAGACTTTTTTGGAGATCTCTAAAAGATTTACCTTAAACTATTTCTAATGGGGAGTTTCATTTTGCTGTTCCTAAGGCGCCACGTCATAGAACACATTGAAACACTCATTTTCAAAGTAATTTTTGTTGTTTTCTAGGTTAGTGTGGACTACCATTTAATTGTTGAATTATTATTGATTAAATTTGCATATGAAATAAAATGTTTGTTCTCAATGTCAATTTTATAGTACTGAACCAGTGTAGAGTCTTGAAAATAATATATATCTAATTTCATTTGGATGATGAAACTGATTTCTTCTTACACTACATAGTAGTTAGTTTGTTGCATTGTCAAAAAAGCTCACATGATATGGTTTTATACTGAAAATGAAAATCTTATTAGAAGCACCCTTAATAGGCATGTTTAATTGTTCTAACCTACAGTTTAGATCCGGGTTTTGCTTCTCGGTCGTCTTCGACCAGTTCAAATCATTATTTTTTTTAAAAAAAAATGCCATTAGATTGCATTGCACAATGTTCCATTATTCTGCTGGACCACCTACCTAGAAAAATCTTCAATAATCAGCACAAGTATATCTTAATAAGTACAGTATATATTACTAAGTGCCTGTTTATTTTAGATTATTATCCACTTATATTATATAATCTGATTTAAATAATTTAATTGGTAAACAAACAGACCAAATTATAAGGCAGATTATACAATTTTAAAAATCAGATTATAATAAACTGAACATGAGCTTATTTGAGATTATTTTGACAAAAACCGCCCATAAAAACTTGAGTGAAATTAACCATAATTGCCATCCCTTTTAGGGGAAATCGATTTCAAATCCAGCGAAAATGGATGCTCTAGAAGGCCATAATGCGGAGGACAACCTTTCTCAAGCATTGGAATACCAAAACTCGTTGAGGAGAAATCTCTTTGAGGAGGACGAAGGAGTCCCGGCGCTGGGCGGATCGTCCGGGCTCGGGCGCGGATGGAGTCCCGACGCTGGGCGCGGCAGGGGCGGAGGGATCCCCGGCGTTGGCTCGCTTGGTGGGAGCGGCGGGATCGGCGGGCGCGGCGCGAGCTCCAGCGCCGCCATCGGTGGACCTGCAGGCGGGAGCGCGAGCCTTGGGCTCGGCTTGCAGGCGGGAGCCCCGGGCTTGGCAGGCTCGGCGGCTATAGCGGGAACCATTTGCAAGGACTTCGTGTAAGAGGCAAAAAAGAGATACTCCTATTTAACAGTTACATTTCTCTCTTCGCAATTATATTAAAGGGAGAATTGGGCTAATAGCACTCCTAAACAAAGTCTTCTTTAAAACAATACCTCTAATTACAACATCCGAATTATAACATCCCTAAACATAGTTTTCTCCGTAGCATACTATTTCCTTTTCTTAACCCGGATTTACTTTTCTTTAATCCGAAATTAGTAAGGGAGATGACCATTATGCCCCTGGTTATTAACGAAACAGAAACGCCCGTCGTCGCCGCCTTCAATAATTATGCTACATCATCACGCGGTGTGGCACCCTGATCATCGATCGTTGGACATATCAATTACTAGCTAGGACGATCACTGTATTCAACACGTAACCAGTGGTGGCGTCTGGCTTTTTATGCCAGCTATGCTAGCTGTAAGTTTTGGAAGAAACAGAACGGATCTCGTCTTTGGCCTAACAAGGCATCCATGGTGCTGTGCACGCACGCTAGCGAAGGAACGCGCCCCGCGAAGTTTGTTTCGTTGGCTCTTGTCCACTTCCACTGCATGGCAGTGTGATGCGTGACATGATACCGGAACCGTGATCTCTAGTGCTTCGTGACAGGGCAGATGCCATGAAAAGCATGCTAGTTTATATGGCATGTGTGTGGAGCGAAGCTATGCTAGCTCATTTGCCATCAGTGTGTGTGCGGGCGATGATGAGTAAGACGACGGTTCCAAACTCGAAACAAAACCGAACAGACGGTGCCAAATTAAGGTAACACGTACGAGCAAAGCAACACTGGATGGAAAACAGGAAAAAATAATAAATAGAAATGCGTGGGGTTTCTGGTGGAGAGGGGCCAACGTGGATGCAGGGAGTCGGGACTGTTTGCCATATGCGGAGGTGAATTGAGATCGGACGCACGTCTCAGTCTCAGGCGTGGGGGCTGTGCGTTCTGCACATGCATCCCAGACTACCAGTGGCATCAAGGCCACCCCGGCGTACTGAACAATGTGTCTTGAAGCATTGTGACTGCGGGTTAATTAATATATATAGTACTAGCTAGTATATTCATTGAAGCAAACGGTCAAACTTTTTTCACAAAATTTGACGCTCCAACAAAATGGGTCGGCACCATCCGTGACCCGGGAGAGCGAGCGAGCATGCAACTAGTACATGCAAAATAAACCACCAAAACCAAGGCATGCAGCGATTGATAATAGAATCAGATGGCGAAGTACTGGAATGCGTTGCCGAGTCGTCGGCCCGCGTAGTGGTGCGGGTGGTCCGGGTACGTGCACTCGGTGCTGAAGAGCAGCCAGTTCCGTCGGCATCGCTTGACGGGTAGGTCCCCGATGACCCGTACCCCGCCGCCGGGCGTCTCGAGCCTTACGGCGTCGCGCTCGAAGACGACGCGGCACATGCCGCCGCCGCCGCTGGGGTCCTGGCACTCGCGGGCCTCGGCCCACCGCGGGTCCAGCAGCGTGATGTCGGCCACGTAGTTGCCCGCGTAGGCCCAGCTGCACCGCACGAAGTGGGCCTCCTCCGGCGTCGTCCGCTGGTGGCCGTCATGGGCCTCCTCCTTCTCGTCGTCCTCGCCTTGTTGGACGATGAGCTCCACGACGCGGCGGCCGGCGTCGCCGCGGGGCACGTGGCCGCGGGGCACGACGCTCAGCTCGGGGAAGAAGGAGTGGCCCACCGCGCGGCAGACCAGGTCCATCCCGCCCGCCGAGGAGAGCCGGTTCTCCACCACCGCGTAGAAGGACTCGCTGCTGCTGTCGCCGCCGGCGGCCACCGTGGCTATGGCGGCAAAGGCCACGGCCACGGCGGCGAGGCGCACCGCCATTTCTTTTGGTGGGGTGCTCTTCGGGTTTGGAAACCGTGGCGCCTGCCGCTGCTCGCGGCCCAGGACGGCCTTTTATTGGGCCCCGTTTGAAGCTATTTTTGGGTAGCCTTCCTTTGCTTCCTGCTATATTTAGTTTCAGATGTGTGTTCTCACAGCCACAAGTACATGCTGTTGAACAGAGCAGGAGTTTATACCATTGTATAATTCATACGGTTCAAAACAAATCGTAAGTCATGCATGGTCCGTAACGGATAGACCGTTTTTCATTTTTAACTGAACAGGAGGGGCGTGATTGTCTGATTGAGATCTTGCTTTGCAATCTGCTGCCACAGTTTGTAATGATCCTTTTTTCTTTTTTTTTGACAAAACAGGAGGAGTTTGTAATGATCTTCGACGCACGTTCCCCCGCAACTTTTCTTTTGAGACCTATGTATGCACGTTGGTTTTTCCGATCTTCAAAAGTTCATTGCACCCACTGCGGTAATACTAATAGTTACTACTACTTTATACAACAGCATGTTTCCGCACTCCATGGTTTTGACCTTCGAAATCCAGTAAAAAGGTATCTGGAAACATAGGATCGTCAAATTCCACACTAAAAGTCAGCTTTCCGTTGAAGGGACCGTCCAAATCCATGGGAACCTACGAATGTCTAGGAAAGCAGCTGGTGGACACAGATCTGGCGCTGGAAACAAAGATTCTTACCACCATCTGTTTCTTACCGAATCCCAGCTCTGTTTCCCCAAACTACCCGGCGTCGCTTCGAGAACCGATCGACCAGAATATGTGCGCCGCCACAACGAATGAATGATTCAACAAGCTAAACAAAAGCAAAAGTTGCTTTCCTCATGACAATGAGGTTAACTATTAAGTACAAATGGATGCTGATAGAGGCACCAACGAATGGATGGTAGCTAACGAGTGTTTAATTAGCCAATGGAGAACAACACTTTTTCTTGGCTCTTTATTTATTCTCTGCTTCCTTTCACTTTTTCTCCTTGGCTTTGTGCAATGGGAAACATGTCAACGTTCATTGTTGTTAAATTGTTTTAACCCGACAACAGTTAGGAAGTGTAGCAGCCTAGTTCGATACCAACACAGCTGTAAAAATCCCACAAGAGTTAGTTACACTGTTCAAAAAAAATTGTTAATTTATTCTCCGTTGGCTTCTTAATCACTAGTTAGAGGATTTTGTCAACTTTTGAATCTGCAAAATAAAAATTGACAAAAGGATTATTCCTAAAAAAAAATTACCGCAAACACATAGATTAGAGTAGAGACGAAAGGCTGCAACGGTTAACCTAGACCGTCACTCCACCTGACCTATCACGGTCACGCCTTTGAATACCAGCACATAGAACATTCTTTAACAAGGGAAATGGGTCCAAATTGCTGTTCCTAGCATCAGGGGCCGAAAAACGGTAGCTTCACCTGCAAACTTCATTTTCTCTTTCGTTTCGCTGCTCTTGCCCCTTACAAATAAGGAGGAAGAGGAGAAACACTGCACCAGAGCTATTGTAAATTTTCAACACGAGAATAAGGAGACATGAACACCGACTTGGGCTCACCGAGGGAGCTCACCGGGCTGCAGCGGAGGAGGGCGCTATATCAGCCGGTGCTGCCTCCATGTCTTCAGGTTTGCACACCTCTTTCTTCCCTGAAGCAACAAGAGTACTATATGATGATACCTAGCTACCTAGGCCATTTCCATCCATGCAGCATACACATTTGCCCTTTGAGTTTTATGGAAGTTTGCATGTTCTTGGTTATAGTGTTATGGCTGCGCATCACTTACTTTAATTGTCGTTGGGAAGCTCAAAACAGCTGGACTTCTGTTGTGCATCAAGGAACTTTTGTCGCCTTGCTACATTGGAATGAACCTATCTCAGTATTATTTTCTTTTTTTATTGTACATATGAATCGAATGAACATAACTCTGTTAATGGAAGAATTGAGTTGGTGAGGCTTCTCTGAAAGTGATTTTCTGTGAGAATCAGATTTTTCTAAAGATAAAAGTGATTCTCTATAGTAAACTGTTATAACAAGAACAAAGAATCACTTCACGGAATCAGAAGATGCTACTTTTTTCAACACCTAACTCCTAGTTCATTTCAGATAATCAAACATCATAGAATCAGCTAAAAATAACTTTTCTAAAAAAATATTTTCCTGTTTTTAAATTATTATCACCACTGATTTTTTAGCTATGTTTGGTCATTCATCTCGTTCATTTTTTTGAAAAAAATTATTATATTTTTTGTTATGATTTGTTTGTCATCGAAGGAAATTGAAAATAACTCTCGTTTATTTTTTAAAAAAATATTATATTTTTTGTTATGATTTGTTTTGTTTTTTTTTCTGAAAGGAATACCCCAAGGGAGACCCCTGGGGTGCACGTGCAGCACCCAGGGTTCGAATCCTGGACGGGAACACTCCAGCTAGTGGCCTTTGCCACTGCGCCGTGAGCCCCTTTGCATGATTTGTTTTGTCATCGAAGAAAATTGGAAATAACTTATAATTTTATATATTTAAACTAATTTTGAATAAGAAGAAGTCAACGTAACTTAAAAAGTTAACAAAGAGGGAGAGGGAGTAACATTTTGTATAGCTTTCCTAATTCTGCTTAAAAATCATCTCCGTAGAGCTATGTCAAGCAAGGGTTCCAACCCCCCTGATTAAACACACCCTGCCACCTGGGTTCCAATCCCCCTACATCTTGGCTTACAAAGCGACGTACTTTTGTCAGGTAGTCAGGACTAGAGTTTGTGGATTTTCTCGGCCGTGTGTTGCACATGCTTCCCTTGAAAACTGCAGAGACGATCTTACCCGACCGAGTTTTTCAACGGAACAGGAGACTAGTGACTTTCGAGACTTGCGGTCAGGGCAATGGGATCCGTGGATCAGGCGACACCTGATAGTCATTTATCAGTACCGCTGCTGTAGCTAACACCTGTGTGACCAGCGTATGACAAATTGACAATTTTGCACAAATTTATGAGTACAGCTGCTTCAGGCTGTTCTAGAGGAAGCACAATCCTGTGTTGAGATAATTCCAGTTCTCCTCTCCTGATTTTTTACCGTAGGAATGATAGCGAAATGGATTTGGAAGCATGTGTCCTAGTAGCTTTATTCTAGAAAAAAAACGAATCGACTAGGAGAGATGTTTTGGTTAACACTGGGCAGAATTATCTTTGAGATTATTTCAGCTACCAAAATGCTACCTGAAATCATTCTTATCTCATACTATCATGTCTCTGAATGTATGTTGTGAAATTTCAACTAGCATGACCAGGGAACGAGGATCACTGTGGAGTTTGGTGACTCAACAACAACCATCGATCCAAAATGTGCAGATATTATCGCACAGGCATTTCCACACACTTTTGGTCAGAAACTGGTGCATTTTCTGGGGCCAAGCATGATGGTCAAAGGAGAGCAACCACCACTTAGGTTGGTCTCCAATTCAAGATTTCATGGCGTTTTCAGCACGATATCATCCGGAATTATCTTTTGACATAGTTCCCAAACCACACCCTTTTGTAGGGTGGGCGTGGTGTTTTCTGGAAGACAGTCACCTGGAGGGCACAATGTCATCTGGGGTACCTATGATGCTTTGAAAGCTCAGAATCCATGCAATGTTCTACTTGGATTTGTAGGTGAGCATAGTTACCGTTTTTTCTTACTTTTTGAAGTAATTTTGCGGTAGAAATGCCTGCATGGTAGTTTCAGTCAACATACTGGCCAGTTGGATGCTTAAACCCGTCATTCTGCATAACTTTGTTGATGTGGTAAAACCAAATAACTGAAACTTGATACTTTGCACTACAGTTTTGTTTTGCAAATGACACAATTGCATATATTTTATTCATGTTTTGAGAGAGTTAGTGACTTTTAAAATGGTTTAGTGAATTCTCGGATTGTATAGTGTGTTTCTACAAAAACTATTAAAAATATAAAGGAGAGTTAATTTGATTTTTTTGAACTTCTGCGTAGGTGGCACTGAAGGCTTATTTGCGAAGAAGACTTTGGAGATCACAGACGATGCTCTTTTGTCATACAGGAATCAAGGTCTATTAAACTTATTTAGCTAAATTCAGCTGTCCTTAGGTCATATACACCTCTGATAACAGGAAAATGTTTACCTTCTTGAAGGTGGTTTTGATTTGCTGGGCAGGACTGTTGATCGGATCCGCACGGCAGAGCAAGTGAATGCTGCAATGTCAACATGTCGTGATCTTAACTTGGATGGCTTAATAATCATTGGAGGTACTATTAGAAGATAATCAAACAAATCACAATTTTCATTTAGTTAAATTTATTCTCAGTTCTCATGGTAATTGTTAACAGCGACGACTTCCATAATTATCACAAAGTGAACTGTGTGACAGCAGTGATATTTCAGCTCTTAAAACAAATGGGATCTGTTTTTTTTTCATCTCAAATTTGCAATAATTACTTGTCCATATTTACCACATTTCTAGCATGTTTGATCATGAAGTAATAAGTATAGCTTCCTAATCTCCAGGATTGACCTCCAATTCAGACGCTGCTCAGCTTGCAGAGACCTTTGCCGAGCGTAACTCCAAGACAAAAGTATGAAATCATTAGCGAGTTGACATGCTCCTAATCTTGAAATATTAATAAGTATTCTAATAAGTAATCTTTTTGTAACAGGTAGTAGGTGTCCCTGTTACACTAAATGGTGATCTAAAGAATCAGTTTGTGGAAACAACGGTCGGTTTTGACACAGTGTGCAAGGTGAATCTTTGTTGTACTAGAAGTGAAGCTATGCAAATCTTCAAGTAGCAATGTCTTCTAGATGTCAAACATTCTTGGGATTAATGGTTAATGCGGTGTACAAATTTCATTTCCTGACAAATGTCTGCAATTTCTTCCCTCCAGGTGATTTCTCAGCTTATAAGCAATGTTTGCCTCGATGCCGTCTCAGCTGGAAAGGTAAAACGCATATGATAACCATTTTTTTGGAGTTGGGAAGGAATAACGGATTATTCTGAATTGTACATTTACTCTGCTCCGCTTTTTCTTCTTTGTCAGTACTACTATTTTGTTCGCTTGATGGGTGGCAAAGCATCTCATGTTGCCTTGGAGTGCGCACTTCAATCACACCCGAACATGGTCCGGTTTGATCAAGTTAAAATATTCCATATTTGGTAAACAGTAATTGCTTTTGCTAATTTTCTCCACTTTTACAGGTTATCTTAGGAGAGGAGGTGGCCTTGTCGAAGCTCACACTGATGGAAATCACAAACAAGATCTGTGATGGAGTCGAAGCGAGGGCAGCAGAAGGTTCTTAGAGTTGAAATTCGTTAAAAATTATTTATACCAATCTCTCCTAAACGAAATACATGTTACAACATACAAATGTGATTTTGATAAGCTCGATATCAATTTTCAGGGAAACACCATGGCGTGCTACTTATTCCTGAGGGACTAATTGAAAGCATTCCAGAGATGTATGCTCTCATGCAGGTAGGTGCATCTTAGTTCTTATTATAACTATATGATGAACTGAACAATCTGAGTTCCAAATCTTAGAAGCTTTCCTTCTGAATACTGTAGGAAATTAACGTTCTCTACAGCAATAATGTTCATAGCAATGACATTCCATCTCATCTTTCTCCCTGGGCTGCTGCCTTATTTATGTTCCTGCCACCATTCATCAGGAGTGAGGTCCTACATCACTTTATAATTGTTGGTTCTTTAATATTTTACACTTACAAATTGTGGTCTTAAGACCTGGTTCATCTTGTGTACAGTTGCTCCTGCATCAAGAATCTGATAACTCAGCGCAGCTATCGCAGGTTTGCATAATGCTCAGCTCTTCATTGATATGTATCTTACAGAGTTTTTGTCTCGAATATCTTACAGAGTTATTGACGGCCAGTTTTCCTTCTCCAGATCGATACTGAGCAGCTCTTAGCTCATTTAGTACAAGCAGAAATGAACAAGAGAATGGTATGTTCGAGAAATTATATGCATAGAATTTCTGCATGCAACTCTTTTGAATTCTTATTTTGTTGATTGGTTTCAGAAAGAAGGAAAGTACAAGGGAAGAAAATTCAGCCCAGTTTGCCACTTCTTTGGATGTCAAGCTCGAGGATCAGTGCCATCTAAATTCGATTGTGATTATGCTTATGTAAGAAGAAAAGGAAATATTCCATTACATACAAATAAAAAGATCTTGTTATCTAAAAAAGGTAACAGACAATCTATTATCTCTAAAAATTGAAGAATGCAGGTTCTTGGCCATAACTGTCTGCAAATAATAGCTGCCGGGTTGAATGGTTACATGGCTACAGTAACAAATCTGAAGGAGTCGACACACAAGTGGCGATGCGCTGCTGTTCCTATAACTGTGTGCTCTTTTCTTCTGACCCTTTGGTCTTTTCTGTGGATTATGTTCAAGTGACATCAAGACTGTAATGTGACACACAATCAATTCCAGGCAATGGTGAGTGTGAGGAGGCACCTGCGTGGTCCTGGAGCTGTTCCTGTCGGAAAACCAGTTATTCATCCTTCTCCAATTGACCTGAAAGGGAAGTCATATGAGTAAGTGGAGTTTCTATTTATAGACTATATATATTTAGTCATGCTCCCAAAATACAAAGCTGCATTTCTTTTTTCTTGGTGTCCTGTTTTTTAACCTATAAGTGAACTTGAAATGTTCAAATAATCACACTAACGGTGTCTAGATTTGGATTATGAAGCAGTCATTCACTCATTCCTTCTTGAGAATATGGAAAAACATTCACCAAAAAAGGTTGTTTTGGAAAGAATATTTAAAAGTAGTAACCATGGACAACAGCATAACTAATTTTGCTTTATTTTCAGGCTTACCAATACCATGACTACATTAATTTGTTTGAATCCACAGATCTGTAAATTTCAGATAGCGAAATACAACAATTTATTTTCTCATATTGTTCAGGGTTCTTAGAGAGAAAGCCTCGAGCTTTCTGTTAGATGATTTCTACAGTACTCCAGGAGGCATTCAGTTTGAGGGACCAGGCGCAGACACCAAGCCTATCACGTTGACAATCGAAGAACAAGACTATCTGGGTGATATCAAGATACTGCAAGACTACTTGGACAAGGTCTGTGCATATAAAAAAACTGCATTTGATATGTATCTACCTTCAGAAACAAACCTGTGACTGAAACTTGTCGACCCTGATGTCTCAGTTGAGGATCCTTCTGAAGCCAGGATGCTCAAGGGAGATTCTGAGGGCAGCAATAAGCTCGATTGAGTCAGCAAACGATGTGCTCAAGGTCATGTCTGTGCCCCTCAATGCTGAGATCCCTCTCTACAACTTCAATTGATTCTTCAACATTCTTTAGCTATGATCAGTTCTGCAAAACTGGTTGAGAAATTGGATTTCCTCTGTAGCTCTCTTTTGTGTTCAGTTCTTTTTACTGGTGATAGAACCTTACCACTCATGTTAATAAACTTGCACGAATGGGTGGCTTCTACGGTATGCCACAAGAATACTTCATTCACATAACTGAAGCTTTTAGGGAATATATCCCTATGGAATCGCCTGTTTCTGTGGAATATTCACTTATTTTTTTCACTATGAACAACAACACCGAGAACCTGCCAGGTACTTTTGCCAAATCAAATCAGTATACAGAACATAGCAAATTAACAGGCTACAAGCTAAAGCATCAACCACCAAAGGCACAAAACTGGGCCGCTTTGGAGCAGTCAAAGTTCTACTATCTCACATTACGCATGGCTCAATTTATCATAATTTGCTGCACAATGCGTGTAGCGTACGAAGGCAGAAAGAGTCTATGCACAAGATATTTTGTAAAAACAAAAAAAGATTCCAACATACATTCAAACTATCAGAATCACAAATTCAAGTTTTCAAACTCAACATTACATTTCGAAATCACCTCATCACCCGTCAAAAAAGAAATCACCCCCCCCCCCCCCCCCCCCCCCCCCCCGCCTTTTTTTTAAGGCAACAAAGACTCATACTAGTAACTGGGAAATGGTGCCTTAATTGGCATTGTTTATCTTCTGATGATATCCTCACAAGTTGATGCCAACCTTGGTGATTTTGCAACACAGAAAGTAGCCACTATCTGAAGGAGACGATAAGAATGAGAGATCAGCATCTGCTGCAAACCAACCTGCAGTGCAATGCAACAAGAATCAATTTAAGTAATAGTTGTAATTGTATAGTTCAAGACCCATAGCAACACTCTTCTGTCCCATAGGCCATAGTGCAGGTCTTTTACTCATATTTTGATATATACTGTGACTTTCAGTAGCATCATCAACATAATAAATTTGGTTTCTACAAGCAGTATAACCTTATATACATGGTGAAGGTTGCCTTATATGACTGTTCCGCTCGGGATTACAGCATCCTTAATTACAGTGACAATTCCACTCTTGATAAAGTATCCTTCTGTCTCCCTTACCGCTTCTTGGACATTGTGACAGTTGATTATCTGTAGAAGCAACAAACCATTTAAAAATAATCCATGTCTCATACAACACTGAATATTCTTTTCTTCCTTATTTTCTCTTAAGCGTGCCAGAAATATTTGTGCAACAATGTACAATTATTTTACGGGATTAAATGCTTTGTTGTTGTTGTTGTTGTTTTAAAAGTTCAACAATAGATAATAGATACACAGAATTGCGGTTGCTTGACTGATACAATACCTGCACATTTTCTCCAATGCGAGCATTCTTGTCGATTATTGCTTTTCTGATATGTGCATTCTTCCCAATACCAATTGGAATACCACCAGTCTCCGAAAGGATTTTCTTATCATTTTCAGTCTGAACAAAATTATGATAAGCTCTCATGATAATTCAATGGCACAGGGAGATCTATTTGACTTTATTTTACCTCATAATAGTCTGCACCCATCAGCAAAGAATCCTCTATCACTGCACCTTCAGATATGCAAGAGCGGAGTCCAACCACGGAATGGTTGATTGTGCAATGCTAGCAAAAGGAAGACAAATGGCAAGAAAAACAACAAGTTTAGAAACTCTTTATTTTGAAAATGAGGGAGTCTGCATTGAAGCAATGACTAATATATCCCAAAATGTATTATCATATAGCTGTCACAAACAGTAGAAAGCAATACATCAGCAAGCATGTGAAATGGCTTCTTACTTTAATAACACAACCTTCGCCGATAACACTATCTGTCACATCAGCTTCAAGAACCTTTGAAGGAGGCAAATATCTGGGTTGTGTATATATTGGAGAAGAACGGTCATAGAAGCTGCATTATGAATGTTTAATCAAAACAATTAGGCTGTGAACTCCAGAAGGATGCTTCAATCATACCAATACCTATAGTAAAATTGGGTAAACCTACCTAAAATCTGGTACTGGCTTCTTTGTTATTCCCAAGTTTGCATTATAAAATGCCTCAATCGTACCAATATCTTCCCAGTAACCATCATATAAGTAAGCTTGTACCTATGAAACACAATGGCAATGTAAGAAAACATAGTAATATGGAATATGGATAATAAGTCACAAAGTATAAATACTAAGTCCACAAGCTAAGTCTCTTGATAAATCAGATAACAGCTTTTTTTCATTAAAATACTGAAATTCATAAATACTAAGTCAATGAACTAGATATGAAGAAAAAGAAACCTAGACGAGTTTCAAGAACACTGCATACCCTCATTCCAACTTCTGTTGCACCAGGAATAACCTCACTTCCGAAGTCATTTGCTGAAGGAAATTTCTCTCGGAGAAGCCGAAGCATCACATCCTTGCTAAAGACATATATTCCCATACTAGCAATGTATGGCAATTCCTTGGCCCTCTCAGGATCAAGGCCCAGTATTGTTGTGTCAACCTGCAAAATGAAAACAAGGAGAAAATAACTTACAAAGCCCAATTACAGAAGTAAATAGCTTCAAAAGTCAGGATACGGAAAGGGATTATCATAATTGTACCATCATTGATTTCAACTTGTCCCCTTTAGGTTTTTCTGCAAACTCAACTATTCTCCCTTCATCATCAATTTTCATAAGGCCAAACGCAGTTGCACGTTGTTCATCCATTGGCAAGGCAGCAACAGTTATATCAGCATCTGTTTCCCTGTGGGCTTGAATGAACTTTTGGTAATCCATACGGTATAGGTGATCTCCAGCCAGAATAAGGTATTCCATAACATTGTGCTCCTCAAAGAGCCACAAATACTGGCGCACAGCATCTGCAGTACCCTAAAATGGGAAAAGGTGAAAAACAAATCAACATATCAGTCCGTGAAGTGGGATGGGGAATTCTAATGCAGGTGACAAAATCATGTAAGTGGGTTACAGCAGAGACAAGGATTTCATGCTTATAATTTTGATGAATTAGTAACAGCTTGTTTCAGCCCAAATGCAACTATTGTACCTGCTAACCTCGTGAAAACTTTTAAATACATACCCCTATTGTTAAGCATCAAGTGCCAATGTAATAAAGTTCAATAGTTCAAATCAAATGGCAGGATATGCACTAACTCTAATATGCTTACCAAACCAGAGTGCAATACACCACACTGAAATTTAGCTACAAAGTGGTATCCCGTGCACCAATGCAGCTGCATGCCTGCATCTGATGCCGAAATTATATTGACACCAACCCATTTCTTACAGATAAATGGACACAAAGACAGCCAAGAGAGTAATAATACACATAAGCTTAAAATCAGCCATATGCGTGGCACCAAAGACAAGCACTCCTGTTGTTAAATTGAACATTATACTCAGGGGTCAGGGCTGATGACGATACATCAACAAATGAAGAAAGATACCTGAAACCAGTTAGGATTCTCCGGACTCTGCTGTGCAGCAAGAACTTCAACGAATCCCTCATTCTTGTACCCAGCAATGTTATTCCCATAGGCCCTTGAGAGGTGTCGGTTGAGTGAAGCAGAGTTGAACTGCGTCAGCACATAAATCTTGGACACATTGCTGTTCAGACAATTGCTGACCGGGATATCTATGAGCCTGTAGTTAGCGCCCAAAGGCACCGCAGGCTTCGCCCTCTTCTTTGTCAGAGGGTACAGCCTTGACCCAGCACCACCTCCAAGGATGATCCCAAGAACACTCTGCAGGACAAATGAATCAGATCAATCACATATGACGAAATTTAGACAGAACATTCAGAGACAGGGGGTATACACATGAACTGCTCCTGTACTGAAACACCAGGCTCGATCAGAAGATGTAATAAATTGAACGGCAAAGTACAAACTTAGATCACGAGCTGATTATTTAATGCGATACATGGACCACACATAGATCCTTGGTTATAAACTAAAGGTCTCCCAACAACAATCATCGGTGAGGTGTGTCATCAAGCAACTATAGAATAGACGAAGTGTCAGCATCATCTCTTCGGTTACAGTGGAGTGGATACAGAGAATCCAATACCAAACAAAAATTCTTTATATCTACGGAGGAATCGAGTAATCTTCCTGAGAAGGCAGCAGAATAGAACGTTTTCTTATACCCGTCTGAAAAGTATAAGAAAAATTAATCGATCCAAATGCAATTCCTTAAATAATGGAGTATAAGAACTCCATGACGAATTCCAATAAAGACCATTCGATCTCGCAATTTTTTCACGCAAAACCACGCAGAAAGATCCAACCTTTTCACGCGAAAAGTACGCCTCGAAATCGTAACAAGTTCTACGCACTAGCGTAGCGAAGGAACAAAAGGCGAGAAAAAGAAATCGCCGACGCGAGAAGACGGAAAAGGTTGCATTTCCTGATCCCCTTACCGTGCTAGCGTCCGGATCGAGGCACGTCTGCGAGCTCTTCGAGTCCGACACGGCCCTCGGCGAGAACACGAACGGCCTCCGGGCAGGCACCGCCGCACGCAGCCGGCTCCCGCTGGTGCCACGGCGCCAACCGGGCTGCTCCCCGCGGCGGAGATCGCCGGTGGCGGAGAATGGTGCCGGGATCGGGGCCCTGGAGGTGGCGGCCATCGCTCCCGTTGCCGTCGCCATCGGCGGGGGGACAGAGCGAGCTCGCGGCAACGGTGCAGAGTGAAGAGAGGGCAGGGAGGTGGGGGCACGTGACTGACGGACGAAACTGACACTGTAGAGTGTAGAGTGGCGTGGCCTCTACCGTCTCTGAGAATTTGAGAGCGCTTTCTCTTCTTTCTTTTTGTGCACCTGATGATGTGTTGGGAATGATTTGGCTGTATTTATACAGCACTCAGTGTGCTCAGTGTGCTGTCCCAGCCAACGGAGGCATGACTGAGATGACCCAAATGCCCCTGGTTGTTTCTTCCTGATTTTTCTCCTTGATCAATGATCATGTGGTTTGTGGAGTGACTCATATGCAGCAACTCAAGTCGTTTGTGATTGAATTTTTTATCTCTTTTTATTAGATCTTATATAAAGGATTTAAGAAAGATAGTTGTTGAGTGTCTAACTTGGAGAACTGTAACTGCGCGACACCACGTGATGCGTGTTTTGCTTTCTACTAGTACAGTACTCGCAACTTAGCATGGATGTTTGTGTCCAAACAAACGGGAGGCACGTGTACTAACTAATTTTGTCTAACAACAGGCTGTGCTTATTGAATCACGACCTGGTTTGAAAGAGGTGGCACCACATCATTTTGTTTGTTAGTATGTGGTGTGTTTGTTTTACGGTTTGTCGCTGCAACGTTTTGCATTTATTATTGTTTGTTGGAAATTTTCTGTCTGCAAAGAAACAAAATTAAAAACCTAGAATGTACTCCCGCCGTTCATTTTCTAGGTATATAATAATGATGTTGATAGGCCTGATTTTAGTTTTCCGGCCATGCAAAGTTCGAGGATGATGAAGTTGCCCAAAGTCCTAATGCGGCCCAGCTCATCAGGCCCAAATAAAGTCCATGGACCAGAGTAACTTGAGATCGCCTCTCCTCCTCTCGGCCCTTCGTAGCAGAGCGCCAGAGCCTGAAAAAAAAAAAGCAGGGTACAGACTACAGAGACTCAGAGAGAATGGAGAGCAGAGAAGAGGAGCGGAAGGGCAGCGGTGGCGCCGTCGCCGCAGCCGCCGCCGGCGTCTCAACGCCGGGGATGAACCTAAAGAACCTCGTGTCGAGGGAATACTACGGCCACAAAAAGAAGGTAACCCCTCTAGGCGTCCCTGCAACTTCGCTGCCATGGGAATATATGCTCAAGGACCTAAACCCCAAAATCTAGCAAGGGAAGGAACCAAAGTTCCAATCTATTATAACTTCCGGGTCCATATCGTCAGTAGAAGCAGCCCTATATCCCCGATCTTGCAAGCAGAATCCGGAGCATAGATATGACAATTTCAATCTTTGGGTTTTCTGGTTTGGTTTCTGTCTAGATTATAAATGGGATCCTTCTTTCTTCCAAAAAAAAAAAAAAAAAGAAGAAGAATGGGATCCTTCCTTGGTTTCGGTTCAGCTTGCTGTAGACCAAGCAAGAATGTATGAGCAACGTGAGTGGAAATTTAGCTCTGTTCCTTTTGGAGAAACTAATGTTTAGGGCAGCTGAAAATAATAAAAAACTTTGCCCAATCCATCCACTTACGAACGAATTTGAATGTAATAGGCAGAATGTGTTGTTTTCAAGTCTCTTTCATTCTTGTTCTGAGTGCTTGGGCTGCTAAATTTTGCTTCATTCTGGTAATAAACGGCGTGGATGCTGTTAGCCTCTGGTTCCAAGGAAAGATAGTCGTTAGTAATTAGTATCAACTATCAAGGCATGCTGAAAAAACTGATGTTCAGCAGGCTAAGGAAGAAGTTCATGCTCTCCAGTGTCGACTTTTAGTGATTGTCTAGCTTTCTGTTGCAAACTAAAGCAATCTGTTGATCACGTTTTAAATAATCTTATTTTGTTTCCTGCCAACTGCTGATCATGTTGCTAAATAATCCGTGTAACAGGTCTTCTACTCTAGTACTAGACGCTGCGAAAAATTGGCTGAATATATTTCTTCTGTCTTTGCTCTTTGTTCCTGCTTTTACTTAGTAAAGTAACTTATCATCATTATGTCAGGTGCACTCTGTAGCATGGAATTGCCTAGGCACAAAGCTTGCATCAGGATCTATTGATCATACTGCCCGTGTCTGGAGCATTGATCCCCATGGACATGTAACTTCCTCTCCTATTGTTGCTACCACCTGTATTCCTAAAAAATGGCATCTCTCTTATGTTCTTTCACACTCTTGAGTCTTGAGTATTTTGGCCCTTTTTTATTAAGAATCGTTTTGATGAATTGTTATCATTAGGATATTTCCAATCTTGTAGAACTTACAAAAGTTATGACCTTAACCATAGATACTGATGGTGTGACATGTCAAAGAGGGCTAAATGCTATACATTCTGCAAGACTGCGACACTATCTTTAGTTTTGAGAATGATTGCATTAAAGAAAATGTGATAATCCAATATTTTGAAATGAAACATAAATAATATCATGCATGTCGTACAAAATGAGTTAGGAAAACCTGCTCAAAATCGTGTCCAGATTCATCTTTGATGTAAAGATTGGAGAAAGAGAAGTGATACCGTTGTTACATGATGAACAATGCCAAATTGGTTACTGTCTATTTTGTTTATTGACATCTAGGATGACTTGGATGCTGTATTTTCACAGGTTTACTTAAATTCACTTGTGCTTTATGCATTAATTTTTTATGACTATTTCTGGAATCTAGATGCTGAATTTGCTAGCTGGGGTGCTGGAACCTCTGGACACAAGTCTGTAACCTGCATAAAATAGCAGCATAGCTTCCATTCCTTAACAAATTAAGTGTCATACCTCAATGATATTTGTGGACATTCAAGAAGTACTCTCCTCTTGCTTACCCAATTTGCTTGGGACTAAAAGGCTTTTTTGTTATTGTTGTTGTGACATTCAAAAGGTTGTTGCCATATCCCATAATCTGTTAGTAAGGTAATAGTTCAGTCGAAAGAATGAAAGATGGGATGTTGACAGCAAGTAATGCAATTATGAATGGAGTTTGGGTTAGAGTATTTTTGTTTTTAAATATAATCTACCACAGTAGGGGTTTCCCTTACTGTATATTCCTCAGAAAAAGAGTAGTTTTGTTAGGTTTCTAAAGCATCATGGTCAGGATCATCGTTTTTTTTGTAGGGGATAGTGAATTTCAGCCTAAATCTCTTAATAGAAAGTTCTAAAGTTCAACCTTGTGCTGACTAGGATTTTTCTTATACAGTCCAAGGTTAAAGATATTGAACTGAAAGGCCACACAGATAGTGTAGATCAGCTATGCTGGGATCCAAAGCATCCTGATACAGTTGCTACTGCAGCTGCTGACAAGTCAATCCGCCTTTGGGATGCTCGAAGTAAGTAGGACACTTCATATTTTATACTTCTAGAATATACAGTTTTGCTCTTCATTTCTCGTGCATTTTGGCATACTATCTTCAACCGATGAATTGCATTTTGGACTTTGTCCGTTCCTTTATTCTCTCACATTTACAATGAATTATAGGTAGAAAGATCTCTTGTATAATGACTACATCTGGTAAGTTATTTTGTGCTACCTATACCTGGTTTGGGATTTTAAATTTACTCTGTCTCTTCATATCATGGTTTGTTTTAGTGGCAGTGTACTTGTTGGTCAACTATATCCTTCTAGTCCTCACACTTTATGTGCTTATTTCTTGAATAATTTTATGTGCTTATTTCAGGCGGAAAATGTCAAGTCGTTGAACTTAGTGGAGAAAATATCAACATCACATATAAACATGACGGTACTGAGATAGCTGTTGGAAACAAGGTTCATGTTGCTTAACTTATCTTTGGTATCACAAAGAATGGTACATGTAACTTATTATTAATGTACATATGCAGTAATAAAGCGCTCCACCATCAATTATTTTCTAGTTTATATATTGTGTTATTTCAGCAAGTACTATGTTAGAAATTAATGTATGTTAAAGCATGGAAGCTCTGCAATAAAGCATTGTTGGATCCTCTCTCTCTCTCTCTCTCCACCATCTTTTTTTAATCGCATCGTACTAATACAATAAAAGCCTTAATGACTTGTAGGAGGATGAGCTGACAATATTGGATGTTCGGACACTTAAAGCAACTAAGACACACAAATTTGGTTATGAGGTACTTTCCAACCTAGATATTCTGTAACATTCCCTTCTGTTGATCCAACCGTACTCGGATGAATACACATGTGCATATGTTCTTATCTAAGGAAATTTGATGTATGAATATTTTATATGGTTACTGCTACTTAAATTTACCTAACAGTTTGAGTCTGCTTATTTTGCTTAGTGTGCATTATTGCTGATTTGTATTCCTTTCTAATCTTTATGTTTTCAGTTTTCTGTACTTCTCATTTTCCTTTAATTTTGTAGTATGTAGCCCTCAGATCTATAGTTTCTCTTGTCGTTTGGCATTTCTTAATTAAACTGTTCATTTGTTTCTCAGATCAATGAGATTGCATGGAATAAAACTGGAGATCTATTCTTCATCACTACAGGACTTGGTAAGGCACAAGATGCCTCTTACTCAATTCTGCATGAATTGGCTCACATTAATTGAGAATAACAAAAAAGAAACATACATTTTGGCAATTTCAAATGTTACATATCGTATTAGTTGATGTTAATATTTCACATGGTGCATCGCTCAACTGTACAGGCCTAGGGCAAATGACAAACTCTTGGTCTCTACTAGGCTAAAACTTTTATAGATTCGTTTTGAAGCTGTAGCTTTGGTTTTGGTTTTATTGTTTGGTTTTCTGTTTTGTACATATCTTATTTTTACAGTGTTGTGCTTCCAGTTCTTACTCTCTCCACGTCAAAAAGATTGCAGTTCTGGCTCTGTACGAGGTTCATAGAAGATTCTGTGAATCTGGACAAGCTCCCTGTCCATCTTCATAGAAGATGCTATGAACCTAGACAACTTGAGACATAGCCAAAAGCCCATAATGACATCTTTTTTGAAATGGAGAGGGGTACTTATACTAATACTACCACACTTGGGGTTTCTCTTACCATATTTCCCTAAAAAAATATTCCACATGGTTTATTATTTCTGCAGGATATGTTGAGGTGATTAAGGATCTCAATTTCACAAAGACCTGCAAATTGAATGCTCATACAGCAGGGTGCTATTGCATTGCTATGGATCCCCTTGATAGGTGACAACTCTCTCCTCTGTGTCCACTTTCTTCATTCATTCCTCACTGCTGACTGCTCACATGATATGCCTGCCCCCTTGTGCTTCTTAAGATTTTTAAACCATATTGATTGGTTGTCAGTTCTGCTGTCTGACTTTTTTGAGAATCTGCTGTCTGACATGTAACATTTAACAATGAAATGCTTGATGCAGATGATTGCATGGTCAATGGCACCAATTCAGTTTAACATAAACAACAGCTATTCAACCGATATTGGGCTATTAGAATATCAAGACTATTGAATTTGTACATTGTGGTTTCATACTGTTATCCAAGTTCTTGTCCAGAACAATATGAAAATTAGTTTCATGCATTTATATAATCATGCATACATAGTTTTGCCAAGTCATCATATGCTTTACTCTAATATTCAGATTCATTACAATTGCTTAATGATGCAAGCCAAAAATTGTTCTGATGCCAGGTATTTCGCTGTTGGAAGTGCAGATTCACTTGTCAGTCTTTGGAATGTCAAAGAGTTGCTGTGCATTAAAACCTTCTCAAAACTAGAGTATGTTTCCTCTATTGTCAGTATTTTTGGAGAACTGCATTTTACAATCTTTTTTTTTGAAAGACGTGGCTCTACATAGCTTTTTTGATATTTTATTAAAAGAATATAACCTCAACATTGCTCATAATGTTAAGGAGAGCAAGTTACAGGATCAATTAATCTTATGTCTCTTATCTTTTTATCTTATAAAATATGTTAAATGGCATAAAAATAATAAACTGCGCCATAATCGACCTAGTTTTCTATCTCCTAGAAATTCAGCATGTATTGTCACCCAAATGATTGTTGTCTTAGGTTCAAACACCTCAATATTGCCTTGGCTTGTGGACTTGGATAAAATTTACTGAGGGTCCCTTTGGTTCTTAGAATTGGAAGTAACAAAATGAATTGGTCCTCAAATTCAAATCAATGCTCAAATGCTTAATGGCCATTTTATATGCGAGCACTAGCAGTCTAAGAAAATGTTGGCGAAGTGCTGTTGAGAGGGTGTTTTTGATGAAAATGTTTTGTTTTTGGTGGCTGGGGATGATAAGGAAATGGTGACTCAGAGATGCATCTTCCTGTTAAAATGAGTTTATGGTATTTGTCTGTGAATATTTTGCTTGCCCTTTTCTGAGTAGGACCGCAAGTATCCTGTTTTCAGTTTCCATAAGCTTAGCAATATACCTCTACATGTATATATGTATTTTCCTAATATTTTTCATTTCAGGTGGCCTGTCAGAACAGTTAGCTTCAATCATACTGGAGAGTTTATTGCGTATGCTAGTGAAGATCCTTTCATTGATATTGTGAGTGGTCACTTTTAGTGTAAATGTCATTTGGTTCTAGACTAACTGTTGTCAAAGTATATGTTTTTAATAACATTTTGTCCTTCCATCAGGCTAATGTTCAGACTGGACGGTCAATTCATCAAATTCCATGTAAAGCAGCTATGAATAGTGTTGAATGGAACCCTAAGCACAACCTCCTGGCGTATGCAGGAGATGACAAGAACAAGTACCAAGCTGATGAAGGTATGTTTGCTATAATTCAATCCTTTTTTACTTTAATGAAACAGACTAGGATATGATTGATTTGACGGATTCTAGTGCTATTTTGATTGATATGCTCCTATTTTATCATATCTTAAGAGTGACAGTGATATATGAAAAAATTGATTAAATTTTCTTTGTTTCTGCAGGTGTTTTCCGGATTTTTGGCTTTGAAACACATAACTAATGTTGAGTAGACTACCATCATGAAGTTCTCTTTGTAGATTAAATTACAGTTTGGGGTGATCAATTATTCATGTTCTGCCAACTTGAACTGGAATGTATTGTTGTATTGTACCTCATGTGACTAGTTTTTTTTTTCCTCAAAGGACATGCTTAGGCCAGTCTCAATGGAGAGTTTCGTAAGCATTAAAATCTATGCCACATCAGCAGTTTTGGTGACATGGCAAGGTTATTATGAGTAAATAGAATGTGGAGTTTCATGAGATGAGAGGTGTTTCATCCCATAAAATCCAACAGGTCCAGTTACCAAAATCTCAGTTTTGGAGACAGTGCATTGAGACTGACCTTAGTAGAACTCCTGCTCATAGTCCTTAAGGAGCTCTATCAGAACAAGCAGAAAAAAACTGCACCGGTAAGAGTAAGAGGGGCCGAGGCCATTTCAAAAAAATAAATAAAAAAGAGGGGCCGAGGCCGGAGCTCTACCACTACCAGCCTGGCCCAAAAGAATCGTATCATGACTGCATCAATTCCTAGTAGTTCGTGTAGTGGCCGGGAGTCATCTCTATATACTTCTTAATAAAACAGGTATGGTCTTTTACTTTCGATGGTTTCCGTGGTTTGTTTGGTTTTAAACTGTTCGACACCTTCATGATTGTCGTGGCGCAAAACAACTTGGCGATTGTTTCCAGTCTCCAGTCCAATCATGACACGCTTACACATAACTAGCTCAGGATTTAGGACTATAAATTATTGCATCCCAACATAACAGCAACACTCTCTTGTCTATCCTAAACTGCAGATCGACGACCCATGACAGCAATGGCAAAGAAAGCGGATGCCATGAATGCTTGCTTAGCCCAGGCGTTGGCGGCGTCGCTGCTGTGCGGTCATCGCGGAGAAGGACCAGAACCTGGTGTTCTCACCGTTCTCGATCCACGTGGCCCTAGCGCTGATGTCCACTGTCGTGGCCGGAGACACCCTCGTCGTCGTCATTGGCGCCCTGCATTAACAAGATTTTCATTTATTATTACCCGAAAAAAAGAAAGATTTATTAGACATGTTTGGTTAAAGTACGTAATTTTTCAGCATCTTTCGTATTAATAAACATCAGAGATACAACACTATTATTGCAGCCAGTTCATTCTACCAAGGGTTCAAGGTGCTTAAGCTCCTGTACGAGGTGTTGCACGGGCACTGGCACGACTGGAAGCTGCAGATAGTGTTCGGTGATCTTCTACGAGGACGTCCCGATCGGTGAGTAAGCTGACTTTTGAGACGAACCTCGTCGAGGACCTCCAGAATATAATCTGGGCCTTCACTTCCCTTTCCATCACCGGAGACGCTAACATGAGCGAGTTGCTTTTTGTGAACAGAGAGAATATCCTGCACAAGGCGGTCATCAAGAGATGAACGAGGAGGGCAGCGAGGCGGCAGCCGTCATGCATGCTGGAATCGAACGATGACCTGGGATATGCACTAGACTTCGACGACGATGTGCCGCCACCCGAACCTGTGGATTTTGTTGCCGATGTCACCCGTTCATGTTCTTCATTGTGGAGGAGACGTCGGGCGCTGTTTTTTTTGCTGGGCATGTGCTTGATCCTTCTAAGGAATCATAGTCGACACTCGCTCGGCCAGAGGGGACGTGGTACACATCCCTACAAACACAACAATGCATGACAGAATTTGATCATCAAATTACGTTTTTGTTGAACCATAAGTGAATTGTCTATCCTTTCCCATCAGCTTAGTCTTTTAGGTGAACTGGTTGGTGCATGGTAGCTTAATATGGTATTAAGCCAGAAGTCTTGAGTTCAAGTCCTGGTAACCGCATTTTTCGTTGTGTCGCTCCTATTTCCATGTTTGCGCCCCGAGAAAGCTGCACGTGAGGGAGAGTGTTGAATCATAAGTGAATTGTCCACCCTTCCTCATCAGCTTAGGCTTTTAAGTGAACTGGTTGGTGCATAGTAGCTTAATAATTTTGCTAGCTGCGTACCTTCTTCTGATGTTGTTCTTCAAAATCTTACACGTTGTGCTAATGTAAAAAAGGCTAGAATTGATTATGGTGCGAGGAGAAAGAAGATCAACCAGAGTTTAGAGTTCTGGCAGTCCACGTGGGACTCCCTTGCAACAGAACGCACAAAATTACGGACAAGCAACTGTGTGGGCTGTGCTACTGCTCGCCGTCGTCCATGTCCAAGACAAAGTTCATGATCGATCTTCATCACAATTAGATAATCATCATTGTTCTTACTATTGTGCATCAACGGCCAAGCATATTTGCCAACCTAGCGTTACGTGCTAAATATTATAAGCTTATTACTTGTTACCCACTGATGATAACAGCGCTCACCTTCATATTGATTTATTTATTGTATGGATTAGGAGTGAGCATGGTCGCACTATTAAAACTTTTTTTTTTGTTTCAAAAGGAAGTGCAATATATAGCTTATTTTACACCCAGGAAGTGGCCATGCACATATTAGTTTATTACCATGGTTACTAATTCTACGTCTACACGAGGTTAACTGTTTTGTATTATACTCTTAATCCGTGCAATTTTTTGTATCCAAGCTACAAATCATCTGTAAATTGTATAATTTATATTAGTTGTTGCAATTTTAGTCTGCTAAATCATGAGGCCAATCTTATATGCAGAATGATACGACAAAGTTAGTACAAGAATATTGATAAAATTAGTACAATAATATTCAATTCTATGTGGGTGAAAAACTTGCATATTTATAGTACAAGTATAATGATAAAAAATGCAAATATGTAGCGTGAACAATAATATTGTACCTTGAAAAAAAATTTCACCAACATTCATAATGGATAAACAGTCTAATTCTACGGGATGGATTGTTATATGGTGTCTGTAGTTGTATTTTTAAGACCGTAGCAACGCACGAGTATTTTACATATATACTTATATTTCTACAAATAAATTAGATATAAGTATAACTCTCGGTCTCTACACGATTCACTAATAGTTAAGAGGGAGCAGAAGTCTATTATTTCTCAACAAGATTCACATTAAAATGTGTTACAGTAATAATGAAGCCAAAATACCAAGTTGCATACAAGGGGAGAAAAATCAGAGGGATATAATTTTCCCAAATAGAAGTACGGAGGCTTTAGTTTTTCAAAGATTTTGTTCTCGGAAGATCTGATATATCCAAGTTGTAATCATAATCTTTTAGTGATAAAAGAAACAAAATTTCTCTTTTATTGTGCCTTGCAATAGTGAAATTGAACTAGTTGGTGCATTGTCTCAGTAAGTCAAAGGAACTTCAGACGAGGACTTAAGGCTAGTTCCAATGGTGAGTTTCATTTTGTTGTTTTCAAAACTGCCACATAAGTAATAAGGCATTTGTTTGAAAAATGAAATCCTCCATACAATGCGTGATTTCATTTTTATTATTTTCTAGACATGCAAGACACAAAGTGTTTTGGAAACGTTGTACACATGGTTTCATTTAGATGAAACTGCTATTCTCTCTTTCCTTATTAATTTCTTGTCACGTCATCTAAAATGATGACATGACACTCTATTTAATAAAAATGAAACTCTCATTAAGAGTAGCCTAATAATGGTTCTATCATCACTATAGTACGCATATTTACATCGTCAACAATGAAAGAGAATGTGACAACTGAACAACAATGGCATTGCTTCGAGTTATCCAAAAAAAAAATGGCATTGCTTATGAAAAATAGCACTTTGACAGTTTGACCTCTTGGCATCCATAGCAAATTCACTTGAATACTACCGTTGTTGTTCCAATATGATCTGTTCACATTCTGATTTGCACAAACAGAATGTGTTATGCACGCATGATGGAAATTAGACATCTTACAGGGATTCAAATCCATAAAAAGAGCAAAAACAGACACTGATGCTTGCAGGAATTCTTGAAAAAAAAAACACCAACAAGAATCATATTTTCAGCCGATCATCATGCCTCTTTACTCAGGAGTCAGGCCCTGTACACATTGAAATGTTTTGCCCATCGCCGTGCCATGAACGGGTCATGGTAGTCTCGTCTGTCGACACAGCAGCTTCTCCTCTCCCCGCCAATGCTCAGTCCCATCTCTCTCGTCCCACTACACCGGCTGTCGCCTTTCTCTTCAAACCCAACAGCGATCTCACCTGTTCTCAACTGATCCTCTCTTCCACCCTCCAAGTAACTGTAACCAACCAGTATAAAGCCACAATCTGCCACAAGGTCGAGCGGGATTCTTCTCTCCTCACCACCCCTCAACTCTCCAAGCCTCACCATTCCCCCATTCTCCCCTATCCTGAGCTGGGTGTCACCTATAACACCGCCAAGCAAGCGTGCTAGGAGTTCCTCGAATTCATGCATGATAAAGCCACTTTGCACTGCAAAACCGAGCCCAACATGGAACTGGTGAACCGGGATATTTGAATGGTTCACGTCCAACCCAAGACAGTTGCGGACTGGATGGTCAGACAGGTGAAGGATGCAGTTACTTGGGTTCTGATGTGCCCGGTCCTCCAATATCTTAAAACCCTTATGTAAAGCCCCTACTGGATCAGTTCCACCAACACAACAGAGGTGTTCAATGACCTGTAACGCCATTCTTTTTCCATGGGATGTCATCCGCCGCAAGGGGAAGGCACGAGTTGCAGTGGTGGCATTCGTGACAATGGCTAACCGATCAATTGCCCTCATGGAGAAGACAACAAGTGCCATTGACTGCTTCAAGAGTCTCAGATGTGGCCCGTTTGGGCTGGCAACCAGGACCAAGTCCATGGCTGGCTGCGGAGCAAGACTAACAGATAGGTAAACACGCCTTTGTCCACTTGGTGAAGCGATCTGTGGTGGTGAAAGCATGGAAGAACTGCTGTATTGGCAGTGCTGTTGTAGTGGCAATAAGCGTCCACATGGGTAATGTCCGAGAACATGATGGTGAGCTGCCACAGGAGCCGGAATAAGGGCGAAGCGAAGACATGGGTCTACATGTTCCGTCAAAGTGTAAGGCTCAACTGGATCATCATCATTGTAGCGGGTAGCACGGATGGATGACCTTCTGTTAACACGGGATGAAGCAATGTTGTCATCAAGGATGCGCAAGATTGGATCTGACTGGTTATGCAGCAATGGCGGAACCTTCAGGTCACGTGGCAGCTCAGACCATTGTGCACGGCAGATAGGGCAGGTGACATTGCCGTGGCGGATGTTGGAGGCAATGCATAGGAAGTGAAAAGAGTGGGAACATTGCGCTGTGAATATTGATGGTCTCTCACCAATGTCAACATCAGTGCTGCTGGTGCTGAGGAGCTCCAAACATATTGCACATAGGTTCTGAAAATCAAAGGTACAACAATTACTTGAGGAATTCGTTAGAAGGAAAATGTATGTCTACGAAGCTCATAACTGAATAGGTGCCACCCTCTAGCATTATTAACTACAAATAATACAAAATAAAATTTGTCATCCGAGAGCAGGTTGCTTGAGGATGGATAAAGCTTCCTCATAAACCATTTCTGCTATAACATTATAGAAAATTTCACAACATATTAACAGAAAATCCCAAAAGACCGAATCAAACTCTTTGCAGAATACATTCTAACTTTGATGGCATCTACCACAAATGACTCACGTGCATGTAACTGCATCGTGATTCACTAGCAAGGTATATGAATAAAGAGTATGTTCTGCATGGCTGCAGCTTTATAAGTTGTTTCTTTAGAATCAATCAAAAGGAAGTAGTTATTTTCTTGGCAGTTGAGCATGATACTAAGATATTAGTGTTAGTCACAATAGCTAGCGTGATATGGTGCTATTCTTCATTGGGAGACAAAGCATTGTCTCATTCAATAGATCACACAAGTGTCCACCAACCATTGCCAAAAGTACCAGGACAAGATAGATCCAAATTATGGATACTTGAAAAATATAGACATAATTACATGGATCATTACTAGATGCTAGTGATCATGCAAGCCTTGTATATTAAACTAATGTATGCAGCCTTTCATATACATGATAATTGGGAACAGTCATTTATTCCATATGAAGGATTATTATTAGTATATTTCCTGTTTCCAAGAGCATCGTTTGCAGTATAATAACCTCATAAGATGATATAGTTTTCTTTTACAAAATAGCACATCTCAGAGATATCCCTCTAAGCATACAAAATCTTCACCATGAATGATTCCTGGTCTCTAGAAAAGGGCTAAACTGAACCCTTATTAGCCAGAATTTTTCTGCACTCATCTTGCCCGAATGCTTTTAGTTTGTCACATCTACCATAGCTAATCAGTTTGTCCCTTGTGTCCTAATCAATCCCTTCACTATTTTTTTCTCGACTAATTTTATTATTGAAAGGAAATGAAAATAGTGTTGGTGCTCCAATTTTTTTTTAAGAAAAATCATACATCTGGAAAGAAAAAGATAGAAAAGGGGATGTAAGTGGGCATATAGCTGGTACCTTGTCAGCTATTCTGGTGCTGGTGGGTTCCTCCAGCTTTTGCTGCCCTCCATCACAGCTATCTGCAGGAGCATTCACTGCTGAGCATGAGATCTGCATGTATCACAAGTAGCAATGTGTCACTGAGTAGGATACACTTGCACTTTGCAATAACGCTACATGTCTACATTCCGTATGCTGTTGCTGTTCGTCTGTTTGAACAATAAATACACTATACGAAGAAAAGGGGAAAATGAATGGTAAGGGTATTCTCATATGCATCTATGTACTTTCTATTTCTCTATCAATGATTCCTAACATACCCATGTGGGTAGGGTACCGAAGGAAATTCTAGAAATGCATACAGCCACCAAGTGTTCGTTACCTTACAGTGCTGAGAGACTGAAACACTGCTAGGTGCTAACAGTCAAGTTACTGAATCACATGTTACTATACAGTTCTGTAACATGGCATATCAAAACAGAAAGTGCATCATAGGAGATGTCCCGTGCCAAAGAAACAGATTATCAGGGAAGGAAGAAATAGAATAACATATTTTTCTAAGAAAAAAGGGACATTTTAGGGGACACAAATGCTAAGATAAAAAAAATGTACGCTATGCAGTGTAACTTGCAAAAAAAAAAAAAAATGGGGGAAAATGTGATACCCATGAGAATGCACACCCTTTCACCAGCAACTGGTACAGAATGACCTCCAAACAATTATTATAAATCCAAAATTCAGGTTGTGCGTAGTTTCTAAACCTCACTTTTATGCTTTGATCAAAAGTCAAATTTCGAATGGAAAATAGAATAAAATAAAATAGCAGTAAAAACGGTACATGGTGGACAGCGTGGAGGGTGCATCAAACTTTAAGAGGTCAATATTTCTCCCGAGGTACCGGTACAAGATAAGATGAAGAAAGAGCCAGAAAATAGTTCCTATTAATGGATCAACAGTATGACGAACTAGAATTCAGGTAGGCCAAGGAACTACTGTTAGGAATAGTAACTAATACTGCACACCTAAGTCGAAAAGGAAATGTCCATAGGAGTGCTTTTGTTACTTTCATTCTAGTCAATTTTCAGAATCAAGACTAATTTTTGAACCAAAATATTGCCTAACAAAAAAAAAACGAATGGGGTAAAATTGTAAATTGAATCATTAACCACGTATTCTTTCTAGGAAAAAGACAATCAAACGAACAAGGAAGTAACACTTTTGCAGCAACCTTTCTGTTGGAAGGGACAAGACAGAGTCAGCTGGTGAACAAGCAGTAAAATCTTAGACCACAAGGAGACAAAAACTTCACCCTTTGCTGGAAGCCAGCCACAAACCACGCCTAAAATGAAGGGGGAAAACCCAAATGTAGTTGAAAAGAAGATGAAATGGATATAAAATGTCCTTGACGAAAAAAGAAAATAATGACATGACAGGGAACATAGGCATTGATTTCTTGGTGAGCAAACCAAAGAATCAAAAGTGATTCGTTCAACAAACTACAAACTCCTACAGTTCCACAAATGCTCATGGAATCTCATTTTCCTGGACATGTAAATCTGATGAAGTGGCCAAAATGCAGCAGAAATTAGTCAGTACAGAGCCATTTGGACAAGAACAGTTGCCACAAAACCAGCTCCTAGGTCATCGAAACAAAAAAAAAACACATACGAAATAGAAAGATGAGGGGCTTACAGTCTTGGACGGCGGGGAAGGAGATGCGTCGTAGGAGAAGAAGGAAGCGCAGGAGAGGCCGATCCGCTTGGCCGCCGCCCTCCGCCACCTCGCAAGCGTCCCTTCACCGCCGTCGCCGCTCGCGCAGCCCCCGACCATTGCTCCCTCTCCCTCTCCTCCCCACGCAGCTGCCTACAGCACCATAATCTCCATCTTTTCTGGCTCCCTTCTGCTCTCTCTCCTACCTCTCAATCTCTCTCCCTCCCCTGGTCAGTGGAGGTGTAAACGCTACCGCGTGGCTTGCCTTGTGGGCTTGTACACGGAGCACGGTGGTGGTGGGGCTTTCTCTCTCCTGCAGAGGGAAGGTGAGGTGAGCAGAGTTGGCAATTGCAATGTAGCCCTTGTCATTTTCTCATTTGGATTTATAGACCCACCTTCAAATTAAAACAAATGGTGATTCATTGTTATGCCAACCATTACCTATAGGAGTGTATTAGGCCAGACTAAGTTTTTAATGGATGTTGTTTCAGGATTAAACTTAGACCTGACACTTTTAAAATACCCAATTAATCAAGGGATAATCCTATAGATGCCATTGCAAAATGCTTGAATCTCAAATATACCAATGCAAAATGGCTTATTCCAGATATGCCATCAGATTACAAATTTTATTCCGTATAAGCCATTGGTGCATATGAAAAGACCAACATACCCTGTACTTTCTTCTTCCACCTACTATTCGAGTTTGGACTTTGAGCTTGTTGAGTGGCCATGGTGGCCATGCCCGCACCTCTGCAACTGCACGGCCCATTCCAGTCGCGGCGAGCCGCAGACGCTCCTCCCGCTCACGTGCTCTCACTTTTGTCGACCTCGCCATGCGTGCCCCCTTCCCCCCCTCCCCCTCGTCCAGCCCGTAGGCGCCACGCCTTCGTCCGGCCACTACGCCACGTGAGCGTCAACGCCGCCGTCGCATGCCTTCGCCCACGAAGCTGCCGCGCGTGCACCCGCCCCGCTGTGCTGCGCCTTGGTCAGGCCTTCACGCATGCTTGCCTGGACGGGCTGCCTCGCTGCTCCGCACGTTCGTCCTCGGCTCTCCCACAGCGTCGTGCACCCTTGTTGCTTTATTTAGTTTAATTAATAACCATAATTAAGATAAAAGGGTAGATTAATCATTTTTAAAAAAAGAATTGATAGTTTGATGACATAAATGGCACCAATACGATAAATTTTGCAACATAATAGTATTTATGGGATAAGTAGTTTTGCGATAGCGAATCCGGGATAAACAAAAAATGCAATGGCATCTACGCATTAATCAAATTTCTTGAACCAGGAGAGAATAGAGAGGAACTCCGGCAAGATTGATGGCTCGACAAAGCCATATGTGGACAGCAATAGTGTTTTCATAACTCCAATAAAGTCACCATGATAATACTGAACATTGCATTTCATAACGCCCCTAGTGCTCGGACACTGAACTTTGTACTACTGATGATTGAAAAAGCGAAGACTTAGAATTCAAAACATATTTAGATTTCCAGGACACTGAACTTATTTGAACATTTTAGAAGCAATAGGACGCAACTCAAATTAAAGAGATCTCCAGGATCTCTCTGAAAAAAGAGGCCTTGCCTGTGCCTGCTGAGCTGCTATTGACCGTGGTCCTCCCCACTGCTCTTGCTCTGTCTCTCTTTTTCCCTTTGAGCACGGGAAGAACAATTATAAACCTTTTGCGTGCATGCCTGGCCCTGCTTGACTGCCTTGGACTCTGTCACTCGCGACCCGCCCATTACGGATCACATCCCAGCCGTCGATCGATCGGCAACCCAGGCACTTCAAAGGATCATAGCCGTCCAAATATAGCGAGCAGTCAGTTACTGAGCCACGCGGTCAGTCAGTCAGTCAGAGCGGCACGATGGCCGAAATGTTCAGTTGAGACCTTTTGTTTCTTCTCCCTTTTTCTTTATTTCACCTCAACAAGAACGAGCTTCTTCCATTGGAAGTGGTGTGTGTTGGGCAGGAGGGAGAAGGCGACAACAGAATCGGCAGACGCATGGAATGGCAGTATGTGTGCAGCCAAGTCATATAGTGCAGTAGTTGAATTAGTTGCAACCTGCAGTTACAAGTGTCACTAGCACTGACCCAAAAGATGACCGGACAAGCTATTAGTAGGTGGATTGTGGTTTAGAAACGAGCAGGGAAATGTTTATCCTCTTCTGAAATTCAGGGATGATGATCTTTTGTGGAATGGTTAGGAAACCTTTGTGAAGTAAGCGTTGCTCCCATGCTTATATTATGTAAAGGTTTGTTTTCTTTGGTGAGACGCAGTAAGTTTTAAACTCTCTATAGCATAGGGACTAAGCATGTACAACTACACGTTTGATACATAACACATTATTTGTATTTTCAACAAAGAAACACTGAAATATATTTTAACTAAAAGTATTTTGTTTTGTTACACAGATAATACATATGATGTGGTTTTCCCCACCGGACGCCGTTCACCATGAGGAAGTTTTGTACTACACAACAACCAGGATCATTCGTTGGCCATTTGGCCAAGTTAACAATAATCAAGTATTATGTCTTCCACCCCTTGAACATAGGAATTCTAAGGGTAAAAAAAAAATGCAAAGTGTGTAATATGTTCTTGACAATTGTTCAAATTATTTATTTATTTTTATTTATATGCAATTGTTCTGTTTAGTAAGCAACTAGCAAGCATAGAAAATCATAACCTCGATGCCGCCAGGTCTAAGTAGGTATAGCACCCAGAGCCAGAGCTAAAAGTACCTCTTGTGCGTTAATAAAAAAATGCGACAGCAGTCACATCATAAGAAAAAGGCACTATAAATTGGTTCGTGCTCTGTGCTGGAAGAAGTGATGTACGTTTTGAACAAGCTGTATGGGTGCACAATCCTAACCACTTTCACTTTAGAATCATCAATCAATATGGTACCTAGATCATTTTAACAGGGGGTTGGAGAATTTCGTGAGCCCAGCTAATAAAGCCACCAAACATAATGCGTGGAAGAAAGCAATTAGAGTACCAACCTGATTAATTAGCAAAATCACTCTTAAGCACGCCTCTCTCTAGATTTTGCCGTGCACTCAATCATGATGAAATTAAAGGTCAAAGGGTACTGTAACTTTGGTTAGAGGATCCAAGGTCACTGTACTGTACTCTAGCTGGGACATACCGTACCTAGTAGCTAGTAGGACTGTAGGAGTGTTGGACACATGCAAAGAAAACATCCAAGCAGCATTGGCAATTCGGCATCACAAGGTGACCATTAGAGCAAGCATACGTCTTCTTTTCTGGAGTTTGATGCATCGGCAGCTGGCATATACGAACAGCAGCGAAAACGACCACGTACTGGCAAAAAGATAAACCATTTCTTACACGCACATTACCATAAAACAAGAGTTTACCATCTGAAATTCTTAGATCAATCAGCTCCACCGTATTAAGGCAGGAAAAAATTTATATGCGAGCGTTACAAATTCCAGTATATATATAAACTTTAGTTCTAGTCCATGCAAACGCAAACCTCATGGGACCCACCGTCGCAAAAGAAAACAATTCTGCCGCCAAGATAAAGTGAAAGCAAAGAAAGCTGGCATCGAGCCGTTGGCATGCGACGAGTAGAGGATGGCGGCCGCCGCAGAAGTCAGCACGAACACATCGGATACACCCACCACATCGACACGGCGTGCGCCATGACACGCCATCCCGTTGGACGTTGGTCACACATACCTTTTTATTTTTCCTTCTCCTGACTGCATAAAAAAAACAAAAAATAGAGGTGTTCGATTATAACTCAAAACGTATCATGCCCATCATTTCTCGAGAATCGAAAGGCAACAAAGTTTTGTTTAAAAATGAAACAATGGCCTGCGATGCAATTCTGATTAAAAAAAAGCAGCTTCTGATTTTTCCCTCCAACAGGAAATGAAATGGCACATGCAAACATCAGCACACTTACCTGAATCGTCCGTACACCATTGTCCCGCCTTCCGCCGACAAAACAAAGGAAAAGTTAGATGAACAAGAAACAAAGCACAAGGTCAGAGAAAAGGCCATCAGTGTTCATTTGGGTGAGACCAGGGGAACAAATATAAATCTGCTGCAAATGCAATGCCATCATAACCCCGACTCTTGATTTCATGGAAACTTTTGGTAGCCATTACTGGTAATAACAGCCAATGTCCTGCTCTTTAGCAGACAGGCCAGGCATGGCACAAAGGGTAAAGCTGGTGCACTGAAACAAAGTGCAATGATGTACAACACGCACAGGTGAAAGCTAAGGATTAAAAAGTACTAGAAGGAATTGCTCTGAATCTGAAGCATCAGTATCTCAAGATCGTCATGGACTAAAAGAGTATGTTTCATACAATTATATATGATAATAGCCTCCCCCACTTGGAAAAGACATAAGCCGGGCAGGCAATTTCAACTGCATAATCTGAGGAGTGCACACTTAACATACGATTCTGACAATATGGTCAGCTACAATACTAGTGCCATAGAGTATACGCATAAAACGCATAAAAGCTTGCTTGCTCATTCATTTAACACACTACTGAGTTCTTATTTCCAAAGCATCAATATGCAACAGTTCAATCAATGTAACCGAAGAGGCCATGACTAAGTGCATACAGACAGATAGACCGAGCTTTCCAGAAAGATGGGGTCATCTATGCGATTTAAGGATGCATGCAACAGAAGATAGCAGAGATGACAAAATAGGAACGAACTTCAAAATTGAACTGCATTACTATGTACTGATGGAGACATGATATCAGAAATTCAGAACCTCTGGAACCAAAGTCAGTCCATATAATAGATACTGAGGAAAAGAATGTAATAAAATTCTAGCATCACCCTTACGGCAAAACCGCAAGAGCGACTCTCAAATAGCCTCCCATAGAATGGTCATTACACATTTACACCACTTAGATCAGTCTCAGGCTCCTTAGTGACAAAAGAAATGGCACCATAGGATGATCCTTGCAGGTTGACATTAGGAACAACCTGCCATAAGATGATTCAAATGGTAATGAGCGGATATGCAAAGTGCAAGCGGGTGCCCTGTTAGTAATAATAGTGAAAAATTGAGAGTTCACAAGTTTTGGTTATAAAGATGCTCTAATAAAGGCAAGAACCTCACTAAAATCAAAACACTGATTCCATGCAGCTCAAGCAGGAAGAGGAACCTGGACCTAGGCTTGGCACATGGCTAAGGCTAGCCCAGCCAAGTTTCTTGCATTAGTAATAAATCTAAAGGAAATAAGTTTTGCCGAACCTAGTGAGGTGTTATGGATACATTTCGACTAAATAATTGAAGCAAGAAAAAGACGAGTTTTGACTAAATGATACATGAAACCTGTAGTAACTACGACATTGAAGTTTGCTAGTATAAACAACTTGATCAAATTAGTGACTACAACACTGAATTTTGCTATAAACAAGTTCAAGCAGGACATAGATGCATATTATTTGCACTGTTGCACAGATGGTACTGGAGCAAAAACAGAAGATTGTTCGAGAAACAATTACCTCATCTATTTCTTAGTACCAGGATTTGATTGCTGCTGTATCTGCTTAAGAAGGGTTGCTGCCAACTGCAATGTCGCTTGAAGGCGCTGTTGAGGATCTCCGTCAAGTTCTTCCTGGGAGGTTAGTTGCTGGTTAGCTTGCTGGCCAGAAGGAACTGGAGGCTGTACTATGGGAGCACTTGATGTGTGCTGCTGATAGGACGGAGGGCCTTCAGGAAGTGGAGGAACAAGCAATCCTAACGGCACAGAGGAATAAGGGGGACACACCAGTGCATGCATAGGTGGTATAGCAAAAGTAGTATTAGAAAGTATAGGTGCACTGGCTGGAATTGGAATGGATGAATTTGGTGGTTGTGAGCCTTGTATTGGTGGCGCGGGAACCTGTAATTGCGGCATAGATGGTGGAACAGGCAGCAGAGAGTTCTGGATAGGGATGGGAACAGAGCCAGTAGAGCTGCATGTCATCATTGGAACTGCACAATGTCCATGTGGATTGGAATTCTGTAATCCGAATTGTTTGTTTGAGCTGTCCATAGGAACTTCCTTTTCAGGTTGGTTTCGTTGTGAAAGAAGGGCAGTCAGTTGCGCTAGTTGATCCTGTGGTAGAGATACGGGGAGAAGAGGTTGATTAGGTCTAGTAACCTCCTGCAATTTAGGTTGTGCAGGAGGGCAGGACATGTTGTTTGATGCTTCACCTGGTGCATACATGGATGCTGTCCCTTTTGGCTCTAGTGTCCTGTTATATACATGTGACATTGCATTCTGAGCCAAATAACTAAAATTAACAGAATCTGGGCCCGGTTCACTAATGTTATTGGACCATCCTGGCAACACGTTTCGGAGTTGCTGATGTTTATAATGTACTATACCACCCATTTGGGAGTCAGCTGGTGGCCTTTCTTGCGGTAACTGAGAGTCAGCATACAGAGGAGCACTCTCCGGCTTGTAAGGTGGAACAAAATCAGTATTTGCCGGGTTATAACTTCCAGCCGATGAACTGATATAATCTGGAAACTGCGGCAATGCCCTGATATCCGGAGGATTAAGTCTTCGCAGCAAATCCATATCGTCATGACTGCTCACATCAGCTTTCAAATGACTTGCAGAAGATGTGGGACCTCTCTCCAGTGATTTGCGACTTGGAGAGCTATAATCTGGGTTTGACTGCAGAAACTTCAGAATGACCCCCGATATGCTAACTTTTCCTGGTACCCTCAATACTTGCTCAGAGAAATCTGATGGAGGAACAAGAAACAAGGTGCTTCTCTCTCCTAGTTGACAAACTGCTGCACGCTGCTTATCACCAAGATAATTCATGAACTCATTATAAGCTGTCATGTCAGCATCATTCTCTGGAACAAAAAATACCACCCAGCTGGCAGCAGCTTGATAGTAGTGCTTAGCAAGCATATCCAGATTAGTCCTAGCAGTGCAATTCAGAAACTCAGGCCTGAAAATACAAAGCAGTAGAGTGAACATCAACAGCTTTCAGTGCCTAAGTGATGTTGGTAACTTGGTACGTTGAATGATATCAATGGATGAGTAGATGTCCCATTGATCTCATTATGAACATATGAAAGTGTGCAGTGTAGATGCTTCTCTACCAGACACCAGGAGTCAAGTGCAATGTGCTATCTAAAGTCTAAGACGTGCTCTGGGTGCCACTCACCAAAAACGAAAAAACGTAAGTGCTTTGAATGATGATGAGAATATTCCCTGATCTAGGTGTTGTGTTATCAGTTGTAGCTAAGAGATGGTATAGGGGAAAAAACTTACAACATGAAGTTAAGGACCTTCCCAACTGGGAAGCATCGAGCTCGACATATTGGTGTGCCTCCCTTTGCTATTGTGCCGTTCCAGCTCCATTCTTCCTTAAGAGCAGGTTCATGATGTTCAGGAGTCAATCTATCCAAATCTCCTAAATGCCTAGCAGAACTGTCATGAACATGCCAGGGAGCATGTTTATCAATAAGTGGGACTAGGTTCCTTAAAGAATCATTTTGATGTCTATCATGAATATGAGTAAACTGGTAAGTTCTAGTGTGTAAATCATCTTCTGGCAGATCATTGAGTGGCCTCCTCAGGTAGTCAGGGTAAAATTTTCCTGGGCGAAATTCTGAGAAAGGATGTTCAGGAAGTTCAGCATCATGCACCTGACCACCCCTCAGCTTCTTTGTAACTGGGTACGAATTATCTTCAACATCCCAATGATCTTCCGAAGGAAAGGGTCTCCGAGGTCGCTCAATAGGAACATTATGCCATGGTGCATCACTCCTGACCGAAGGGCTCTGTCTAAGTTGGTCATAAAGTTCCTCAGGCATCCTTCTATCTGAATGTGGTTCCCGTATTCCAAAAGTCTCAATATTAGAAACAGGGCCAAGATCTATTTCAGGTTCCTGATGAAAATAATTATTCCTTCTGAAGCTCACATCATCAGCTTCCCTCAACAATCTATTAGGGCCATACTGTGGTGATGGCATGCGGAAATATCTCAGAGGGCTATCAAAAGGCCTAGTCCTAGGAAAGGCTTCAAAGTCTTGCTCATAGATATGTCGAGCACTAGATTGGGGAGAATATGGGGGAACACAGGTATGTTTCCCAACTTCTGCTACACCTTCATTCCTTGAAAAGCATATGCTTACTCGTGGATTACTGAAAAGCTTTCCCTGAAGTGCTGTTTTTGCCCTGCAGGCTGCTGAAATACTAGTGTACTGGACAAATGCATATGTACGGCCTGGGAATGTTGTTATCCTGAGAATCTTCCCAAATGGCAAAAAGGCTTCCCACAGCGCTGCCTCATCAACCTTTAAATCATAAGGAAAACCTATCCATAACACCTCACTAGGTTCTGTTGACCTATTTCTTTTAGATTTATCTATTGTTTTTTCAGGACATGGTTGCTGTTTTCTTCCATGTACAATGGAGTGCCGCTCATCAGCATACTGCGTGTATCTGTCATCCATTGAGCTACCTGAAGCCTTGTCCTGTAAATTCAAATACTTCATGTAACCTGGTACCATTTTATACATGCAATAGCTTAAATGCAAATAACAAGAGGGCCTGATACACAAAGTTAGAGGATATTAAAACGTCAGTGGTTTAGTCATGATTGTAACATCAGTTTAGATGACAGTTTCAAGGTCCAATTGACAAATAAGCTAGATGTAGAAGTCGCAATGCACAAAACACTCGAGGTTGCAATAAATGTATTGTTTTGCACTGAAATGGTGAAAATCAGTTGTGAAAACTAAACAGTGAAACATCTCAGCGAAATCATCACATTTCCGGTTTCATAGCTTTCCACAACAAGTCAAAGAAGCCTTAAGCAAAAGGAAGGAACTATTTATTAGTGACGTCACGGAGATTGAGCACCTGCAATTGCAAATACCGCCCACCATAATGGAACACAAATGCTAAACAATTATCCTAAATATTCCTCAGGTTAGCCATTCGAAGAACGCTATTGGTCATTCCGAATTCTTGGCATACCGCAGCACTAAATAATCTGAAAGTAGATTTGCCCTTTTATCATTATTGTAATGAACAAATGAAGCCTGCATACATCAATATTTCTGAAAGTTCTCATGTGTATCATTAGTTCTGACATATCCTTGAAGTTGATGGGGACGGGATATGTCAAGTGGTGTAGCAGGTCAATAAAAATGAAACAAGAAATCTGACACACAATGGTGGCATGTCCTGGAAGCATGTTATAGTTCTTGATTTCCTATCTGATTTTATTGGCCCGAACTAGGCTCACAATAGGTATAACAGACAGCCTTTATAAGTTGTGTATGACTTTTAGGATTATATATCATCCATCTTTCTCTTTTGGTATTGTTTCAACACATGTTGCCACAAGGCCATATTAGTAAGTTGTCGCCATATCCCACATTCTTATTCGAACATAACAAACTGACACAGCATCATTGAGGTCTGATGACTGTTAGTGTTATGGCATGGTATCATCTCGACATGTTGCAACATAATCACATGGCACCATCCTTGAACAGGAGCATGCTGCTTCTTAACGCGTGTCCAAGGAGGTGAGAAGGGGATTCAAATGACATCCTTATATACGTGGAACATTTAAAAATGTAAATGGAATTACCTTCCTGTTTCAAACACCATGAGCAACATGGCTTCTTAAAAGAAGACATTTAGTTGGGAAGAAGAGCTTGTTCAGTCACTAAGTTTTTATTGTTTTTGTTTCGGAACAATCATGATGTGTGCTTAATAGCGCTTCAGTGGTTTGTGCCTGTCTGGTTTGCGGTTCATGTAAACAGTGCTGGCCAAGTGGAAACTATCTGTCAATAGTTCTTGACACCTTTCAGGTCAAATGTGCAAAGAGCTGGATTGTCTGTAGTTTTAGAAAGCGTCTGTGTATTTGTAGAAGGTTCGATTGAGTCAACATGGTTCTAGCATGACTGGAGTTACCATGACTTTAGTAACAACAGTTTCATCAGCAATGATTCAGAGCACAAGGCTACCATTTGAAAAAGACAATGTCCCTATTAATCAAAATAGCATGCCGATCATGGTGCTTCAACCTTTACCAACCATTTTGTGATTATATGGCCAAATTAGCTGATTAGAAGGTATGAACTAATTAAGTAACTATAAGGAAACCATGAGTAAGAAGAGATTTTTTTTTCTACACTCCAGCCAATCTATTGAACGTGATTAGATCCATGTCAATGACTCTCCAGAAATTATCCTTGAGGACCAATAATCCTTCCCCAGGTTCAAGAGGCTTATACTGCTACTGTTTTCTGTACTCTAGTATAGATATAACCCCTGGCAAATGTTTTGTGGATGCGACAGAGTAGGTGCAGTTAGCATTAGAAAACAGGTTATATAGTGTACATCAGGCTTTAATGGAAAAAGAAAGAAATATATGTAAACACATGAACTGTAAATTACAAGAAATAATGGATATATATAATTAATGAATCATAATGAGCAAATACAATATGTAGTCAAATCGGGCCTGTGTAGTTAAAGTGTATAGCAGCCGCAAATTTTGATGTACACGGCATATGTAAGCTAGTAAAACAAGGTAACACTTTCTCATCAGTAATAGGACTTCAGTGCAATGGAACTTAATTCAAGCTGCACATTATGTCTCTGGCAAAGTTCCATGTCATGATGAAAAGGTCCAGGAAAGCCTCATAGTGCCAAGCAATGAAAAACGAGACAGCATGCCAGGGAAATATAAAGTGACTATCAATGGTATTGGGACACTACACTTGCTGCAAGCCATCTCTGATGCTTCATAAGTAACCAGATTGCCTTACTTCGTACCAGAAAAAGAATGTCAATCTAGTTTTCGTGTCCATACAATTTCGCCTGATTTATCCTCAAATTGTTCAGTATCAGACATACTAGATATAGAATATGTGATGATCAAACTATGAAGATGCACTGTATCTGATCATATAAAAATAAGAATGCACTGTGTGTCTGAATTACAAGTTACAACCAGAAATATCAAGATTTTAGAGTTGTTGGTCCCGAAAAGGATGACCAGGGAAGTTACATGATAACAATCCTAACAATGTTAATCTGAACGTTAACTTCTGCCTTGCTTAAAGAGTAAGGACATTTGATAACTAAGGGGTGACAATGTATAACCGTGGAAGTGAAATATATACACCAGTACCCAGCTGCCTTTTTTAGATAAATAAATCTTACATAAGTAGGATTAACCACATATGAACACAGGAGAGATTTTCCATTAGCCAAGAACATGGAATGGACTTCTGCTCTGCTGTTCTTGCACATGATACAGATAACCATGTTTGGGCCTAATTTTGACCATGAGGCAAAACGGTAAGACCTAAACTTGGCACTCAGCTTGTCATGAAATTTGACCGTTCTAGTTTCAATCTTCAATGTTGCAAAAATGATAAGAGAAGCACAATGCACCAGTGATAGTTTCAACACAAAGCAAGTGCATAAGAACAAAGGATGCTCAACACTAACCCCCTTGGAAAACTCGATCCTAACGGGCGCCCCGCCGAGCCGGGTCCCCTGTAGCTCCCGCATCGCCGCGATAGCGTCCTCCTCCCGCAGGAAGCTCACGAAAGCGAAGCTCCGCCCCGGGTCGCGGGCAATGTCCTCGACGTCGCCGCACCGTAGGAACAGCTCCAACAGGTCGGACGCCGTGACGCCCGGCGCCAGGCCGCCCACCCACAGGTGCCGGGACGGCGGCGCCACCCCCCAGCCCGACGCCCGACGCGGTGGTGGTGGGTCCTCATCGCGGGGGCCGAAACGGGGCCGCGGTACGTTGCCCCGCGCGCCGCCAAACCTCTCCCGCCCGCCGCCGTAGCCGCGGCGGCCCCTCGCCATCTGCAAGAAGCGATCGCGATTCGTCAGGGAGGCCGCATTTCCCACGCGCGGCATCGACGACGTGTACATGAGAGAGGAAGAGAGATGAGCGAGAAGAGGATAGTACCATTCGCACTGCGGTGAAGCGCCGGCGCCGGCGCCGGCAGCAATTGGGAGGTTAGGGTTGCTGTTTACTGTTGGACGGGACGGATGAGAATGGCGTTTTCTTTCTCGTATTTTCTTTCTCTGGAAAGATATATTATTCCTCACGTCACCGGTCACCCCTAACTAATGTTGTTGCAAAGTGGATTTCTAAGGAAAAGAATTATGAGAGACCGGGTCTCTCACACATCCGAGAGACCCAGACCTCCATGTGACACGTCCCATCATAATCTGCAACTCCCCCCTCAATCCTAATCTTAAGCCTAATTCTTTGAGTTAAGCAACAAGCCACATACCTTTCGTCTTCGTCGACTTGACATCCGCGCAGAAGGACTAATTGAATTTTCCATCGAGCGAGCCTTCCCCGGGACTCGTAGGATGCACTCCTTGAAATCCAATGCGATCGCAGCAACTTTGATGAATTCACAATTTGACAGTGTTAGAGATAATCATATGTGTCATGGGTAGAATCCTCTAGTTATATAAAAAAGGCACATCTAGAGATCTAGAGATCTTATTGTAAAGTTTGAGGACTTGATTGCAATATTTAATCCCACCAATGGAATAAACATCAAACCCTCCTCCTCTTCCTCTATAAATAGAGGGGTAGGGCTTGAGGGAGAGGACCTTGGGCCATTGCTCATGGGCCTCCTTCCTCTCTCACTCCCTCTCATCTCTCATATTCGGAGGTTAAGCACCCTAACATTGACGCCCACCGTGCTCGACACGTTTTTTCTTTTTTATAAAGAGATGAGACTAAGAAAGGAAGAGAGCGAAGTTTAGTGTGTTTGGACAATATTTTTTCTCCAAAAAACCATACTTCGTTCATACACAATATGCAGGCAACTTCATTTTCAATTTATCAAAAGCTGCACAGCTAGCCCAACGAAGGTCACATCTTGTTTCATGATATAATTCATTTTCATCCTCCAACCTTCGCATAGTTCTACTTGAACCTTGTTTAAAGGGAAAATGAATTTTCTAATTATGTTTACTCGATGGATGACAGCTTCGCTCAACCTACCCCTCGAGCTACTCAGACCCCCATGAAGCAAACGCGAAACCTTTGGACGAAACTGCGTCGTCTCCTCCGCATGGCAAGATCGGCACCCCCGCACGGCCAGCGCACAACCTATGCTAATAGAGCAGCACCCGAACACTCAACGGGCGCAAACCCAAGCTACAACTGCATCCTCCGTGCGGCAAGCTGGAACCCTCAAGCCATCGAACGAAGTTCCGAACTTCCACTCAGCGTCAACAAGTTGCCAGACAATATGACCACTCGCTGCTTCGCACAGCAAGCCTGGCGCAAAGGCTTCATGGCAGCAATGGTCAATCATCACCTGCTACCTCCAAACATAGCAGGCGCACCAGCTTCGTCAATCACGTTCACCAGCCAACCATAGAACAGCAGTAATGAAGCCTCGAGGTATTCAAACCAAAGCCACTCTCGAGGTATGAGTTACGTGAAGAGAGAAGGCCAACCAATACCCAGGGTGACGAGTCAAGCTGCGTTTTCTCCTCCGTGTAGCAAGTGCAGCGCTCTCGCAAGCTAGTTGCAACTCCGTACGGCAAACGCGGAATTCTCAAACAACCATCGCCAAGTCAGTGAAGAACATACGCCAATCCAAAGTCTAGGACCGCAGTCCAAACACAATTGATCAAAAAAAAAAGGAAAAACGAGAGAGAAAAAAAGAAAGAGTCAGAGGAAAAAAAAAGAGAAAAAAGAGAGAGAGAAAAGAAAAAGAAGAAGAATGAGGGTGTGCAAGGCACAGCCTGAGATCGGAACACTTTGAGCACCACCCAAGCCCAGAACACCTCGAGTGCCCGAGTATGGAACACTTTGAGCAGCGCTCAAGCTCGGAACACCTCGAGTGCTGTCTCCAACAACACCCCGGCGGCTCATCGCTCACCATTTGCAAGCCATCTGTCTCTGTCACATCTGCAACCACCCTCGCGCTGCACCTTGATTCTTCAGGCAGCAAGCTCAGCAGCTTCCATGGCAAATGCGGCAACTACCACGACAAGCTCAGCAACCTCCACGGCAATCTCGGCAACCTCCGCGGCAAATGCGGCAACCACCACGGCAAGCTTAGAAACCTCCATGGCAAGCTCGGCAACCTCCACCGGCGGCACTCGCAACGTCCACCAAACAATGAAGTCAACCAACACGCATCGAAGCAACCTCCAAATACCCTCGGGTCCCTCGAGCGGCAAAACACGCAGCCTCGTGGTGTACCTCTGAAGCCCTCGCACGGCAAGTCAAAAGCCACCTTCAAGCAAGTGTGAAATTCTTGCAAGTCAGGATGCATCTCGATTCTCCGTGCGGCAAAACCCTCGGACCTTCGAGGTACCTTCGGAGCTTTTGTGTACTTGAAGCGTACTTCGAGCGGCAAGGCAAGGCAGAAGCTTCGAGGTGCCCTCAGAGTTTTGTGTGGCAAGTCAATATCAACCAGCATGTACGTACATCAGAATGCAAGCTTCAGAGCTGCTAGCTACAAGCCAGCATAGCTCGGAACATCTCAGAGCCCAAGCTCAGAACACCTCGTACAGTGGTTGAGTTTGAGACACTTTGTGGAGCACCTCGATTCTCCGTGCGGCAAGCTGGGCTACCTTCGCAACCTTCACGGCACTTTCAGAACCTCCGTGCGGCAAGCTCGGTAACCTCTGCGGCAAGCACAAGGCAACCTTCGCGGCACCTTCAGAACCCCCATGCAGCAAGCGCGGCAACCTCCACCGCAAGCGCTGATCTCCGTCAGCTCAGCATCAAAGTAGGGGAGCCTCCGCCCCGTACCTCCACTTGACATCGAGAAACTGCAAGGGCGATGGGCAAAGTTTTCTACAAAGCGAAAGTCAACCAGCATCTCCATCAAAGCAACCAAGCCGAGAATGCATGCAAGCTTTCAGTACCTGCAACTTCGAGGAATCCCAGCAAGTCAAGCAACTTCGAGAGGTCGAGCTCGGAACACCTCGTGTGCCTAAGCTCAGAAAACCTCGAGCATCACTCAATCTCTTGGAACAGGTCAATCGACCCTCGAGGTACCTCATATTGGCAGTCCCGACACCCTTGCAAAAGTCGCGCTCCATACCTCGAGCGGCAGAAATACCTCGTGCAACACTTGCACCTATGGGCACCTCGAGCAGAAACTACGAGCTCTCGAGCGAGAAGTTCGGAACCTGCACAAGTCATGAATACTTCGTGCAACACTTGAGCCAGCCACTATGCACCAGCTAGCACTCGAGGGATAAAACCAGACAAGTCACCATGAAAGCTGCTGGCAAGAACTGAACCTTTCTGTCCGAATGGAACCAGACTAGACATCGGACGAGCACAAGATGCTTGTGAATACCCTCGTGCAAAGCCTAAGCTTGGAACACCTAGTTTAGTACTTGAGGTTGGGACACTCTGTGCAGCCACCGATTTTGGAACAAGTCAAGTCACCGTTAATGGTGCCCATTACCATCGATCCATTACTCTTATGAGAATGGAACCCCATGTAAAAAAAAGGAAAAGAAAAAAAAGAGAAAAAAGAAAAAGAAAAAAAGGAAAAGAAAAAAAAGAGAAAAATGAAAAGAAGGAAGAAAAGAGAGAAAAAGGAATAAAAAGAGAGAAAAAAAAAACTCGAGGTATTCTTGGAACCCAGCGCGGCAAATCAAGAAAACTCGAGGCACCTTTGCAACCCTCAAGCCGCCGCATGAAGTTCCGAACTTCCACTCGGTGTCAACAGATTGCCAGCAGGCAATACGACCACTTGCTACTTAGCACAGCAAGCCGGCATCTGGCGCGAAGGCTTCGTGACAGGTAATGAGTTTGTTATGGTCTTATCACCATGTTCCCTTAAGCTTTGACAGAAAGCTCTGACATGCATTACTAAGGCACGTACTAAGTTCTTAATCGCTTAAAACATACCAGGCTTTAACTACTCACGTGAGATGTGTGCATGCATGCACGTATGCCTAGCATACTTTCGTCTCACACTATGCAAAAGCAACCTTTGTACTGCCCATAACCTTCGAGTGGCACACCGTACGCCGAAGGTTCATAACCCTGGCGTTGCAGCTAATAACCTTTGAAGGCTGACAATCCTCGTAGGGCAACTCATAATCCTCGTGTGACACACCATCCCTAGAAAGTTGAAACCCTCGAAGCGGTAACACAGGCTACCTGTGAGGCAAAACCTTAGCCAGGTGACAGTGCGGACCTTCGAACCGCAATTGAAACAACCTCAGTGAACCGCAATTGAAACAACCCCAGAACCCTCGAGGGTACCAGCCGAAGCTAGAATCCTCGAGCCACGTGCAAGCCTAGCAACTTTAGAGACCCTCAACTCCACACCATCGTTAAGTCTGCATGCACATCGTGATTTTACTATATCCAGATCCTCAGGCTTTCTTATATTCTACCAACTTTATCAAGCCATAACCTTGGTTTAGAACATGCTAGTTGCAATAAAACGTGCACCCTAGCTGATCAATTCTCAAACTGCTTGAGGGATCGCTCATGCTCGAGGGATCGCTCACCTTCATACACGAAACCGCTCAAGGGACAGCTCACTCCCGCGGAACCCCCTACACCTAGCACGGAACCCTCACAAGAGCGGGTCCATAACCCTTGTATGGCAGGCCCGGACCCCGTGCGTAAGCCTAGAACCCTAGTAAGCTACGCCAGCCTGCGCTCTGAGTCTCCTTGTGTCAACATACACTCGTCACCTTCGAGTGCTAAGAGCCGGTCTGCTGATCCTCTCTGTTCAACATTGAGAGGCCGGCAAGCAACATATCCTACCTACAACATCTGCACGGCAAATGAGCTTATCTGGAAATATTTTTCAGGAGAACCCTCCGTTCCGCCTCGCACATCCATGATAATTCTTCCGCAAAGTTGTGTGCATGCATGCATGCCCAGCACACATTTGCTCTACACTTTGCAAAAATAACCTTCGAGCTTTGTTAGCAAATAGGACAAACATTGTGATTAATATTTGAGCGCATTCCTTGACCATGGAAGTAGACGAGTCGAATACAAAGTTTACATGCATTCCGCAATCATGCAAATATTTAGACCTTCAACTTCAGGCCCCAATAAGACTTTAATTATTGTTCACAATTCTTGTTTTCAAAAAAAAAACTGATGTTTAGTATTTGATAGTGCCATCTCAGAAACAAACTCGAACCTTAGCAGGACCAGTTAACTCTCTTGTACGGTCTTACAAGAGAACGTTACATCTCAGTCAATTTTCCATATCATTCATCACTCTCGAGTGAACTTTTTAATAACAGTATTGTCTCTTAGATAAGGCTGCCGATACATGTTTTGCCCAACCAGCAAGTTCCCAATAGGAGCTCGGCTCATCTTTATACCAAAATTTTTCGGTCACTAACACGCAGAGCTTTGCCTCCCTTAAGCTAACCCTATCCTACAAGATCACCCCTCTTGGTATGTAGGTTTATTGATTTCCAATTGTTGATCTATGGTTTCCACCGGACATCTGACATTAAACAGTTTTGGTACTCTCTGATCAATGGCTTTTGGCTATACTACTTTTCCTCAGCAGGCAACATTTACATTCATTCGCTTGTTAAATGGATAAAACCAATATGAATAGGGCCGTACGTTGTTGATTTTTACAACTTACGTTGTTGATTTTTACAACTTACATTCATTCGCTTGTTAAATGGATAAAACCAATATGAATAGGGCCGTACGTTGTTGATTTTTACAACTTACTCATTCTATGGATAAAACCATTAGCACAATCAAATTTACTCACTTTATCATATCTGCTAAAGCATACCATTGCATGGCTAAGGTCGAAAGAGCCAAGAGCTCATCAAAAGTCTCCGAGAGGAGCAAATGTCAAAAAATTTCGACAAAGAGCCAAGAGCTCATCAAAAGTCTCCCAAGGGAGCAAATGTTGAAAACTTTCGACAAAGAGCCAAGATCTCATCAAAAGTCTCCCAAGGGAGCAAATGTCAAAAAATTTCGATAAAGAGCCAAGAGCTCATCAAAAGTCTCCCAAGAGAGCAAATGTCAAAAAATTTCGACAAAGAGCCAAGAAGCTCATAAAAGTCTCCCAAGGGAGAAAATGTCAAAAAATCAACAATGTACCAACATATCACAACGTCTCCAAGGGAGAAAACTTTGCACAACACTCATCGAAGTGTTGAAGGTTTTAATTCATGCATTACCCACCAACACTTCGTGCTGAAGATGAGCACAATTATTGGCTATTGAATACTTTTTTCCTCCAGAATGGGCACTACACTTTGAGCTCAAAGTAAGCGCAACATTTTGCATACAAAGCCCTGTATCGAAATGCAGACCTTCCAACAATAAAAAGCCGCTCGAGGGGTTTGATGCCCTGAGTCATGCATTCTTATCAATTATAATGGTCACTTCGATCACAAGAAATCCTTCGAATTTTCACACAAGTTATTTTGTCAGAAGCGAGCCAAAAATTGATAATCTCGACAAAGAGCTAGAAGTGCTCAAAAGTCTCCAAAACAAAGCAATAATCAAACAATCAACAATGAACCAAGAGGTTACAAAGTCTCCAAGAGAGAAAAATATGCACAAACACCCATCAAGGGCATGTGCCAATGGTTTTATACATGTATATACATATACACACACATATGTAGAGTTACCTTATGCAAAGAAACCTCGATCATGGTTTCAAGCAACCCTATATGCAAGAAGTGTAAATACCTCATGCAAAAAGTACGAAATGCATACCTCGCATGAACTCTCTTGCAACAACAATGCGAGATCAACCCTTGAGCTCCATCAAAAGCATCTAGAATTGTATGCTAGAAGAGCCCTCGTAGATCAAGCTGCATCTTGTAGGATCACACAAAAACCTGCCAGGTTAATCACCCTCAAAGCCTCATAAGAGGCTCGAGGGGCTCGCCATCAATTTTCTATAACGTCTTTGGCCTACCCTCGAAGCTTTACAAACGACTCGAGGGGCTCACCGTCGACCTTAGGTGACATCTTCAATTTATCCTCGAAGCCTCACAAGAGGCTCGAGGGGCTCACCATCAATTTTCTGTGATGTCTTTGGCTTACGCTCAAAGCTTTACAAATGACACGAGAGGCTCGTTGTCGACCTTTGATGTCATCAACAACTCACCCTCGACGCCTTACAATGGCTCAAGGGGCTTCTATTCGACTCACTAAGATTATTAAGTCACCCTTAACGCATTACAGCGGCTCGAAGGGCTCAATATTTGAAAAACATAGGCTGCACGCCAGGAAATACATAGAACCACCCCTCTACACATCAAGATAAGTTGCCTTATCTTTCTGGCTCTGCATAATTGCATTTAGTTAGTGGCCTGTTCTAAGCATCCTCGAAACCTTCGAGTAGCGAGTGAAACACCCTCATGCCCACCAAGTATATCAAACCGCGGCTAGAACAATTGACGAAGTGTCTGGGAACAAAGGTTCAAACAAAAACCGCTAATAATAAAACAACAACTTGTCCTAGCAATATACGCACCATAGCTAACCGCTCAGAAGTGTCGAAACAACTTCATGAAGGAAGTTGGAATATTCGATGAAGCATAATGCTTAGTAACGAGCCACGATGGCATGACCTAGGTAATCACCCCATCACTGGCTCAAGGCACCAATAATCTGGCACGTCTGCACGAGGCACCCTATGAATGCAGGGCTGTGAGGTATGTCGTGAAACCCTCGAAGCCTTGCAGATACTCGAGGGGCTCACCGTCGACCCCTCAGCAACATCTTTTAAGCCACCCTCGAAGCCTCGCTAAGGCTCGAGGGGCTCGCCATTAACCTTCGGTGATATTTTTGACTAACCCTTGAAGCCTTAAAAAGGCTCAAGGTGCTCATTGTCGACCTTCGACGACATCTTCAACTCGCCCTCGAAGCCTTGTAACGGCTCGAGGGGCTCACCGATGACATCTTCGACTCACCCTAGAGGACAGTCAAAGGATCAAGGGGCTTATCATCAACATCAAAAAAGGCTACGCGGGTCATACTGGAGGACCATGAGTAAAGCTTCTCTTATGAACACCAGCCAAGAGGGGCTACGGGGGTCATACTGGAGGACCAGTCCTCCCATGAGGGCAGGTTTTTGCCTGGCGCTCATAAGAGACGATTTGAAGGATAGCAACACCCTTTGAGCCAACAACAATATCTAAAATATTATGATCATTATTAACGATGCAGGCTTATTTTTTGTTATCTAGCAAGGGCTTCAGGGGCTCACTTTTAGCATCATCATCGATTCACCCTCAAGGCATAACAAAGGCTTGAGGGGACCGTAGTTGACCTTTCGCGTCGCCATCGGCTCAGCCATATCATCAACTTATTCTCGAAGCCTGTTACTCGAGGCATTCATCATCAACCTGCGGCTTCGTCACCGACTCATTCTTAAGGCCTTGTGACGACTTGAGGGGATCAACATAACTCAACATCGACATCGACTTACCCTTGACGCCTACTATCGATTCAACGACAGTATCAGATATACTCTCGATGCCTTACAATGGAGTTTTGGGTGAGGAAGGAACGTCAAAAAGGACATTCGTCATTGGCAACTATAGTTCAAGCTATAATGGGACCTCTTTTAGGATTAGCAACTATTTGGTCTTGTTGTGCCAGCCAAGACCGAATAGTTGAGGGGCTACTGTTGGGGATAGCCACATGTGTCATGGGCTAGGATCTCCTAGTTGTATAAAAGAGGCCCATCTAGAGGTCTAGAGACCTTGTTGTAAAGTTTGAGGACTTGATTGCAATATTCAATCCCACCAATGGAATAAACATCAAACCCTCCCCCTCTCCCTCTATAAATAGAGGGGTAGGGCTTGAGGGAGAGGACCTTGGGCCATTGCTCATGGGCCTCCTTCCTCTCTCACTCCCTCTCATCTCTCATGTTTAGAGGTTAAGCACCCCAACAGACAGAAAGCAAAGTGCTAACTGGCCAAATCGTTATTAGAACTGGCTGGCAGTTCCTTTATGTTCTTTGCTAAACACTAATGCTGTTTTATGTAGCCTTAGAGCTTGCCAATATTGATTGAATGACTTCAGCGCTTGCAATTGAAACCCTGATGATATTGTTTGTCGATTAAAGCAAAAAAAGGTGATCAGAACAGAGGAGGCAAGACAAGCTGAGATTGACATGCCGCATGCGCTCCCGGCGGGGTTTGGGAGCTCGTCGAAGATGAAAGCTCAACGGCCTATAGCCTAATGGAGGAACGACGATGGCGTTAAGGTTTAGCATTCGGATTAGAGAAGCTACTTTGAGATTATGATCAGACACGTGTCAGTTATAGGTTGTGGGTCTCTCCGATTAACAAAAAGATCGGGTCTCTCATAATTCTTTTTTGATTTCTAAAGGAGTTTTTCTTTTTTTCTTTACGGAAGTCGGGTTTTTCGGCTATGATGAATAAGCGTTGCTACGAGCTTGATTAAGAAAACAAAATACTCTTCCATATACATGATAGAACATAACCTAAAAAAGAGTAAAACGGTGTTTTGAGGTTCACTGTAACATCTCAGCTCAGGGTTTAATAGGATTGATAAAATACTTATATCAATAAGTTGCAACTTCTTTTCTAGAAGCTCATCTTGAAAGAACTCTAAGGTTAAATGTACTTGACCTAGAGCAATTCTAGGATCGGTGACCGATCAAAAAGGTCTCCTCGAGTGCGCACGAGTGATGACAAAGTGTGCAGAAAAGACATGTGTTGGTATGTGAAGGAAGTCTTGAAGTCCTAGAGAGCTATCAGGTGTAAGCGGACACGACCTCGGAGGGACAGGACGTTACAATTGGTATTAGAACCGACCCTTGTGGTTTCACGGACGCGTGGAGTCACAGTTGCGCAGACATGGTGTGCATGACTGGTGTGGTCCGGAGTGGTCATACAACATGACACATGCGCTGGGACTGCGCACACGAACGTGGTTAAGAGGGAACGCTCCTGACCTGGGGTTGACCGACAAGGTTGTCGGTCTTCTAAGAGGGTGAGAGTGTAATATCCCGGCTCAGGGCTTAATAGCATTGATTGAAAGGACCTTTATGTCGACAAGAGGGGGGGGGGAGGGGTGAATAGGCGTTCCTGGAATTTATTCGCAAAAACTCACAGCGGAATTAGTACTACAAAAAACCGAACCCTCCGGTTTAGCAAACCGGACACTCTGGTTTTTGTCAGAGAGACAGAGAGACAGAATAAACCAAGCACAAAAGAAACAAGCGGGAACTCTAAGCATGCACTCTAGCATACAGGCAACAAGGCTAGAGCGAGGTGATTTCACAAAGAAATCACTTAGATAAAACACTAACCAAAATCGGACACTCCAGTTTCCTCGGGACAAAAAATAGAGGCAAGGGGAAAACAACTCCCGGAAGAGATCTAGTACAAAGCAAAGCTACCAGAGGTTGCACATAGGCAAGAGCAGGATTATCCACATAGGAAAACAAGAACAACAACTCAAGCAACCTATGACAAATTAAAGCAAGCTAGAACTTAAACAACAACAAGGAACAAGGGAGCACACGAGGATTTATTTACCGGAGTTCAACCAACTTGCAACCAAGTTATCTACCTCTCCATTGAGAGGCTCGGTCACACTTGAGCCAGATCTCTTTCAGCCCTTTTACCTCGCCAAGCAATCACCAAGATTAAGCTTGGATGACCAAGCAATCACCAAGATCCAGCCCGATACTCCACTAAGCTTGCTTCTTCCCTTGCGTAGGTGAAGCCGATCTTTACAAAATTTCCCAAGGCTCACCACAAATTTGGGAGCTCTAGGACGATGCCTAGCCGTCTAGAAATCTTTAATTCCAAGAGTAATAAATGTTTCACGAAATCTTGCTATGGAACAATGCTCATGTGCTCAGTCTTTCTCACAAAGAGAATCTCTCTCAATCCAATTCTCAGAATGAGATCAATCCTCACAAAGAGGAGTTGGGGAGAGTGCTAGAGGCCTTTGGATATGTTATTTTCATGAATGGACTCAGCAGCTGTTGGAAGAGTATAAATACTCATCCCTCCAAAAGTAGCTGTTGAGAACTAGCTAGTAAAAACCGGACACTCTGGTTTCCAAAACCGGATCATCCGATTTTGGTTGAACTAGCCGTTGGAATTCAAACTAGACCAAAACTGGACACTTCGATTTCTGAAACCGGACACTCCGATATTCCTGGAACAGTAAGAAGTTTGTGTATGTTTGGCTATTGTGTGTCAATCTTCTCACTTGGAGTTTTCCTTTGAGCATTGAGACTTAGCATATCTTCCATGTAATATCCCTCTTGATAGAGCGGCATGCCTAGACTCATGATTTAAACAAAAAGAGACTTTCTTTAACTTGAGCTTGTATAATTTGAATCTTATCACCTCTTCATCTTTAGCTTTATGAGAGATGCAACATGTACTTTTCATTTTGGCGTCATCAACTAGAGATTGTGACTTGTAATATTTGAATCCACATGATCACCTTCTATAATGTATTTACAAGTCACTTTGTGTCTTCATTTTCATCATCAATTGATACTTGGCAACATATGACATCTTGTAGCTTGATCGGTCCATGATTATGCTATACTTACCCTTCACCATTGCATTTGGTCCCTCAGCGCTAAGACTCATCTTGCCCTTCTCCTTGCATGGTCCATCGTGGTCAAGTCAAGCCAATCACTCACCATGTTTGCTAACTTGAGCCATACATTACTTTGAATCATTCACATGAATTCCTTTGACATTGTGTAGACATTTTGATCACTTTGCCTTTAATGAAGTATCCAATTGTGAGTCCGTAAGTAATTAATCATCATGCTTTTTTCATATATCCTTTGATCCTTGTGAACAAGCCAATTAAATAAATACCGAATCATACAATCAATATCCATGTTGATATATACGATGTATATTTGTTAATTATTTCTTGCTTAATCACTTCACAAGAATCATTAGTCATTTAATCACGTTGTCATTCAATACACCAAAACCCACTAGGGGACTAGATGCACTTTTAATCTCCCCCTTTTTGGTGATTGATGATAACCTTGATTAAAGCTTACAAAGGATATGTGTCGAGGCTTATACTCGACAATAAATTTATAGGGCTACATCGGGATTAAGAACTCGATGGTTAGGACACAAGACGCCGATTTAGACAGGTTCAGGCCGTCTCAACGAGAGTAAAAACCCTACGTTCTGTGTTCTGTGGTTTGTATTGATGTTATGTTTCGTGTGTTGTCTTGCGTTGTCCCTTAATAGGGGTTCCCTGCCGCCTTATATATCCGGTCGGTAAGGGGTATATGAAGAGTCTTGTTTAGTCTACAAGGATTCATATGGAAAGTCTATCTCTAATTGCCTTGCGCTCCAAGCCAACTCAGTCGGTTACCTTATGGTTGAGGTACCGGGTCATCTACCGACTTAGGCATAACTATGGATACCTATAAGGTAAGTATTCCACAGCAGCCCCTGAGTGCTTCCTGATTTTGAGCTCTGACATGCCGAGTGAACTTCGAGATTATGTGACTAGATCACAAATTAGGAAGACCTCTTGATTGAAGTTCCTGATGGATCTGGTGCGCTGACTAGGTGCACTTGATCAAGTGTAGCCCCCGACTCTTGTATAATTTGGAGACTAACAAATAATATAAGAGTCTAATAATATTAGCTCTTAACATTTTGTTGTATATAATTCACTCAAACCATCAAGCTCGAGCTTAGGTAAACCTTTAATCATCAAATCAGAAGGTCAGTTAACAAGACATCAATCTCGCCGACCGGTTGATAAAAAGGCCGAGTGATATACACTCTTATCCGAGTGACTTGTAGATCTGAATTTCATGACATCAATCATGTCTTATCCCATATAAAAGAATATGACATCAATCATATAATAGTACTAAGCTAAATGACATCAATCATAATACAACTTTTCGTTAATGAATTGTGACCCTTCATAATATAAGTCCATTTTTGATAATTAATTATCGACATCAATCAATAACTTATCTCTTGAACTTATATCCGTATGACCATCAAGTCCTCTGCTACATGATCGTCAAATCATATAGATACGAAAAGTATTTATCGAAGATGTTTGAAGGAGACAACATCCAAGATCACTTATTAATTACGAAGGCATACAACGTGGGCACTCTATGGGCCCGAGTAAGCCTCGGTCGTCTTGGATAATTCTGACGTCCCTTTGAATAATCACAATGTGTGATGTCTTGATGTTTTTGCAGGTTCTGGACACTTACATGTCACACCCTCCGCTCCCTCCGACCGATTCCGAGGGACCGGATTATCTCAAAAAACCACCGCAGTCTGGCACCGGTGATGCTAGTTCTTCAACGGTTGCCCGACCGACCGAAGAGATCATCGCTAGCATCTCCATAGCACCTCCTCGCCCTGACCTGCTCTCTCCTAGCCGACGAGTAAAGCAGACCGCTCACCGTCATCAGCAATATGTAGGAGATGACGATGATTACGAGGAGGAGCACCGTCATGATGCCAGCCTGCCGGCCCCTGCACACTCCGACCGACCATCTAGCCAATCGGAGCCCCCGAGCAAATCAGAGAGTGGTGCAAGGGTGGCAAAGAAGACTGATGAAGCCGCCAAGACTTCCCTGAAGAGGAAGGATTCTGACTCGTAAACCACTTCTCTAAAGAAGAAAGTCTGTCGGATCAAAATTAAACAAGCCTCTAGGTATAATTCTTCACGCTTTCGATGCTTCATAATCGTTATTACCAACTATTGTCAGACTTTAATGCTATGCTCTTTGGCAAGCATAGCGGTCGGTCAAGTGATAATCAGAGTGCCCAAGGGTCTCAAGACACTAGGTTGACTCCTGCTCCTCAATTGACCGACCAGCCTCAGTCGGTCCGCACACCATCAAGCGTGCAGGCTGAGCCGAGGAAGTTGTCCAACGCTCCAGAGCCTATGTGACTTCCAACACCTACTCCTCAGACCGTCAACCCTTCCCCGACAGGCATGTTTTCTCCCCGTTATAAGGGTAAGACCGTGTTGGTTGAGGACTCACTGAGTCGACCGAAAGCTGAAGACATGGACGTCATGCATCAACATAGAGAGGCCAACAAGGTACATCAATACCAAGTTTTTCTCTTCCTTGAATCATTCTTCCAACTAACCATACCCTTCTTCATATTGAGAGAATATATTCACTTGTGGAGAAAAAGCAAGCCAGGATTGAATATCACTAGGCCGAAACTTATGGTAAGTCCCGAACATCCTATGCATTCACACTTCTCCATTAAAGGTATTGACTTGTTGTCAACAGTTACCGGCGAGCAGCTTTCCGAAGCCAGAAGGCAAATTGAGAAGCTGCAGACCGACCACAAGGTGGTGACCAAAGCTCTAGAGCAGAGTCGTGCTGATGTCGTTGGTAAGATTGCAGACCAACTTATATTTACTTCTTTCTCACTCTATTGCTAAAGCCTTTATTTGTATTTTTAGCTCGTGATCAGAAGGTCACCGACCTGGAGAAATTAACTTCAAACCAGCAGAGATTCTTAGATGCTCTGACTGCCGAGAAGAATGACCTTTGCAAGTCGGTCGAAGAGCAGAGCGCTGAGATTACTCGACTGAGGAAGGAATTGGAGGATACTGAAGGAAAGGTTGAGGAGGCCAAGAGCATCTCCAAGTCCTTCAAATGTAATCTTGCCAGTAAGCTATCTTTTTAAGCCTTCTATCATCGCTTTTGGACTTCATCATCTAATACCCTTTATGACATTTGCAGCCATATCTTACGGTGCTCGGAAAGCATTGGATTATATCCATGCTAACCAAGTGGAGAAGACCGGGCACTCCTTGGAGTACTTGCTAGAGCACGCGCCAGAGGTGATCGCCAAGAATACCAGAAAGGTGGGAACTAAGGCCGGGAGTCAAGTACTGGCTATTTGCCAATCTTGGTCTCCTGCTCTACCATTGGACAAGGTCAAGGAGGGCTTCAACCCTGACTTGATGATCGATCAATGTCAGTTGCTTATGGATTCCATGCTGGAAACCTTCCGTGCCTTAGTTGATAATGTAGAGGTCGACCCCATCGTGCCGTCTCCTCCAGCAACTCCGGAGGTAGAATTACAAGATGATGCCTCCTCTCCTTCACAGGAGCTATAATATTTGCAATGTCAACAAATATTAGTAGTCTTTGAATCAGAAAAACAATATTGTCTCCATGTAAATATAAATATTAATTCTTGTGCTTGCTTAGTTACTAAACAAGTTTGGAAAAATCAACTAAATAGTCATAAAGGCAATCTCCTATTACTTAGAGAAAATCAATCGGTGCCAAGCTGCATTAGTCACGCTATAGCACTTAAACTTTTTTACCTTAAGTCTTTTAGAGACAAAAAGAGAAGTCGCACCAGTCTGCCTTAGTATATTAGGTTGTAATTTATTACTACGTAACAAACAGAATCGACTAATCAACACATGACCTCTCACACTTTGGCTCTGGGTTTAGTGTAGTAGCAGTCTGTTATACAATATAAATTGTATAACCATAATGTTCCGGCGTAAGACCAAAAAACTTTAGACTGTGTCGAAATATGAGAAATCGGTCGGAAAAATCCAAAACCAGAATCTGTCAAGATTAAGAAGTAGTGGGACATTATTACTAGCCCCCTGGCTCGATTGTTTAATGCTATAAATTAAGGAATCGAGACAAATAAGAATAAAATCAAAAACATCTTCCATCAAAAAGACTTTAAATTTCATTCAATAATAATGTATAAAAATACAATAAGAAGACTAAGTATAGAAACGACGTAGCTGATTGATGTTCCATGAATTTGGTACGTCGTCGCCGTCTTCATACATCAGTCGATAAGCCCCCGGCCGGGTAACTTCTTTGACCACATAAGGTCCTTCCCATTTAGGGGATAGCTTGTGCTGATTCTTGGTTGATTGCACTCATCGCAACACTAAATCTCCAACAAGAAACTGGCAACTACAAACATTTTTGTCATAATAACGTCGCAAGTATTGCTGGTATACTGCCGACCGAAACAGAGCGCGATCACGCAACTCCTCTGCTGCAATCAACTCAATCACTCGATTGTCTTCAGAAAGCTTCTCATCATACCCCTTGACTCGCGCTGAAACGAGATTTACCTCAGTCGGCAGCATAGCCTCGGAACCGTAGACCAACGAGAAAGGTGACTGGCCAGTAGCCCGACTGACATTAGTGTGTAGCCCCCAGAGGACCGAAGGCAATTCTCGGACCCACTGACCGGGCTACGGTTTGAGCCTGTCAAATATTTGGGGCTTCAATCCTTGAAGAATCATACCATTGGCCCATCCGACCTGCCCATTGCTTTGAGAATAAGCCACAGATGCAAAGTGGATTTTTATTCCCATCTCATCGACAAAGTCACGGAACTCCTCAGATGTAAACTGAGTACCATTATCGGTGATGATATCATGAGGAACCCCAAACCGAGTGAAGACATCTCTGACAAACTCGATCGCCTTCTTTGAAGTTATCTTGCCGATCAGCTTCGCTTCAATCCACTTGGTGAATTTGTCAATAGCAACAAACAAATGAGTAAACCTGCCTGGTGCTTTCTTGAAAGGACCAACAATGTCAAGCCCCCAGACTGCAAAAGGCCAAGTCACAGGTATCATCTAAAGTTGCTGCGAAGGCACGGGTGTCTGTTGAGCAAAGAATTGACAGCCTTCACACTTTCGAACGACTTGGTGTGCATCTTCGACCGCCGTGAGCCAATAGAACCCTTGCCGGAAGGCTTTGCCGACCAAAGTCTTGGAAGCCGCATGGTTGCCACATACTCCTGAATGGATTTCTTCCATCAATTCTTTGCCTTCTGGAATCGTTATGCATCGCATCAAGATATTTGAACCCCCTCGTCGATAGAGTAGGTCGTCCACCATCAAATATCCTCGACACTTTGCCTTCAATCTTTGTTGCTCATTATGATCCAGAGGCAGCATTCCCTTAGTCAAAAATTGGACAACCAGGTCGTGCCAGTCGGTCTGTATGTTGGTATCATCTACCATCTCAACAACATCGGTCCTTAAGACATCAGACCGAGGAAAAATAGTGGGAGAATCAAGGGTGTGTAAGAAAACACCGGGTGGGACAATCGCTCGAGACGATCCCATCTTGGCTAGTTCATCAACCGCTTGATAATTATCCCGAAGAATATGTGTGAACTTCAGTCCATCAAATTTATTTTCAAGCTTCCTTACTTTTTGGCAATAGGCAACCATATTGCTATCCACACAGTTCCAATCCTTAGTGACTTGGTTGATGACCAGAGCCGAATCACCAAAGATGTCGAGACGTTGAACGCCGAGTGATACGGCAATGCGTAGACCATATAGAAGAGCCTCATATTCCGCAACATTATTAGACGCGCGAAACATGATCTGGAGGACATACCGGAGCTTTTCTCCTTGTGGTGAGATGAGCACAATCCCTGCACCCACTCCAGGTAACTGGAGGGATTCGTCAATGTATATTTTCCTGTACTCAATATCTTGCGGTGCTGGCGGCATCTGAATCTCTGTCCACTCGGAAACAAAATTAGCTAACGCTTGTCCTTTAATTCCCGAACGGGGTACAAACGTAATGGTGAATTGATCGAGCTCGACTGCCCACTTGGCAATCTTTCCTTCTGCTTCTCAAATGTGGACGACTTCTCCGAGTGCAAAGGTTGTTTAAACTTCAATGAGATGAGCCTAAAAATAGTGCTTCAGCTTCCTCGAAGTGATCAAGAGCGCATATAGTAGCTTCAAGATTTGGTGGTATCATATTTTGGAGGCACTAAGGACCTCACTAACAAAATACACTGGGTGTTATACTTTTTGTGCGTGACCCTCTTATTCTCGATCGATCGCTAAAACGGTACTCACAACTTGAGTTATGGCTGATATGTAGAGCTGAAGCTTTTCTTGTGGCTCGGGAGGCACCAGTAGTGGAATATTGCTGAGGTGGACCTTCAACTCATCCAATGCCGACTGCGCCTCTGTTGTCCAGATAAAGTCATCCTGCTTTTTGAGCAACTTAAAAAACGATAGACCCTAACCCCAGTCGGGAGATAAAGTGACTTAAAGATGCCATGCATTTGGTCAACTTCTAAACATCTCTTTGGGAATTAGCTGGCCCCATATCAAGGATCGCCTTGATTTTGTCCGGGTTAGCCTCTATACCTCGTTTTGAAACGATGTAACCGAGTAGCTTTCCCGAAGGAACCCCAAAAACACACTTTTTAGGGTTCAACTTCATGAGTATCATCTCAAGTTGTCAAATGTCTCTGCCAGGTCAGAGAGAAGTTCTTCAACATTCTGAGTCTTTACCACGATGTCGTCGACATATGCTTCTGCGTTCCGGCCGACCTGAGTTTTGAGACGGCGTTGAATACCATGTTGGTAAGTCGCGCTAGCATTTTTTAGACCAAATGGCATAGTAGTATAGCAGTAGGCGCCGAAGGGAGTTATAAATGAAGTCTTGATCTGATCTTCAACTTTCAATGGGATCTGGTGATAGCCTGAATAGGCATACAGAAAGCTTAAAAGCTCACACCCGACTGTTGAGTCTACAATCTGATCAATACGTGGCAGAGCGAAGAGGTCTTTAGGGCAGACCTTGTTCAAATCGGTATAATTGATACACATCCGCCACTCTTTATTCTTCTTAGGTACATGGACTGGATTTGCTAGCCAATCAAGATGATACACTTCCCTTATAAACTTAGCGTCTAATAATCTAGCTATCTCCTTCATCATGGCGTCCTTGCGGTCTTGTGCAAACCTTCTAAGCCTTTGCTTGACGGGGGTGGTCCTAGGAGGCACCCTTAGCTCGTGCTCAATCTTTTCCCTAGAAACTCCCGGCATGTCAGAAGGCTTCCATGCAAAGATGTCCCTATTTTCCTGAAGGAAAAGAGTGAGCGCGAGTTCCTATTTCTCGTCAAGGTCGGCCCCTGCATAAGTGACTTGGAAGGGTCTTCTGGATCGAGCGAAACTTCTTTGGTAGGGACATCGTTAGTCTGGATCTTGTCCTTGGTGGGCTTCTTCATGGGGGCCTCCGTATCGGTCGGTCCCTGACTGCCAACTGCCTTCTGAATCTCCAGCCGGTCGGATAGCATCAACTATCGGTCGGCCATCTCACAACTCTGTACATCACAATCGAAAGAATTTCGAAGGTCAGAGTGGAGGGAGATGATTCCCTTAGGGCCTGGCATCTTTAGAGTGAGATACGGGTAGTGCGAAACCGCCATGAATTTTGCCATTGCCGATCTGCCTAGGATAGCGTGGTAAGCAAACTCGAAGTAGGCTACCTGGAAAAGATAACGCGCTCAGTTCTGAAGTTCTCATGGGTTCTAAAGTTGACAGACAGAGTGATCTATCCAATAGGAACAGAAGTCTTGCCTGACACAATCCCATGGAAGAGAGAGGAACTTTGCTGCAAGTCGCTGACCGACAAGCCTAATTTCATGAGGGTCTTAGTGAAGATCAAATCCAAACTGCTTCCTCCATCAATGAGTAGTTTGTTGAACTTACCCCTTTCATCGTTGCCGCGAGTACTAGCGGGTAGCGACCTGGCTTGGGCATATGCCTTGGGTTGTCCGACCGACCGAAAGTAACCGGGACTTCAGACCACCTCATGTACTCAGGCGCAGCCGGTTCTACGGAATTGATCTCACGTAGTTCTAGTTTTTGTTTGCGTTTGGACGTGTAGGCATCCAGACCTCCAAAGATGAAGTTGACTTCCTTCCGAGGTTCCTGGAACTCTCCATCCTCGTCCTTGTCGTCACTGTCATTGGCTTTGTCCTTGTCGTTGCGTCTTAGTGGATCTTTGGCCACCTTTAGCATGACAGTTGCAAATCCCTTCAAGCGGTAATAGTCCTTTGCTTTGTCGTTTCACTTTGGATGCCACAGGCATGGGCCACTCAGCAAGTCGTCCATGGTCTATTGGTTCGTCCGAGGATTTTTCCTTGTTTGGTCTACTGCTGCGACCATGTTCTCAGTCTTTTGCTTCTTGTCCTTCTTAGAGGACTTCGGTTTGTCTGAGTGCTTCTCCTTGCCTTTGCCACGGATGTCATACAAGGCCCATTCTCTAGATGCGAACTTATCAGCAATCTCAAAGCACTCCCGAGCAGCCAGCCTGAGATCATGATTCCTCTGACCGATCTCCTGAACTAGCTCATCGCTTTGAACACCTCCTTGGAAGGCTGCAATGATTTGTTGGTCCAGGATATTAGGGATCTCAGTCTTCTTGGCGCAGAACCACTTGATGTAGTCGCGTAAAGATTCGTCAGCCTTCTTCTTGATCCGGGTGAGGTCGAAGTGATTACCCGACTGGTTGTAGGTAGCTTGGAAGCTTTCAATGAACTTCTTGTTGTGGTCACCCCATGAAGTAATCGATCTCTCCGGGAGCGATGTGAGGCAAACTCGAATGGCTGGCTCAAGATAGACCAGCAGATAGTTAGCCATCACATAGGTGTTGCCTCCTGCCGCTCGAATCGCCATGCTATAAAGCTGAAGCCACTCTTGAATGTGGGTCTGACCATCATACTTCTCGATGGGGACCGACTTGAATCCTTTAGGCCACCGAGCAATTCGAAGCTCCGGTATGAAGCCTTGATCCGATTGAACTCGTCCTTGTTAAGGGTGACCGACCTCCGTCGCCGGTCTGATGACCGGGAAGGTGAAGACGCACGACGATTATGGCGAGGACCAATATTGTCACTATGACAACGACGCCGGTCATCTTCATCATGGTTTTTGCATCGGTCCTGATCGTCTTGTCGACGTCAGTCGTCGCAATTGTCTCTTGGTGGTGAATGATGTCATCAGTCCTCTTGTCGGTTGTCCCGTCGATCATCTTGTCGGTCATCAGTCGTCCTGTCGCGGCACTCCTTCTTGTGGCGCTGGTCATCCAGGATCTGCTCTTTAGTATGAGAGTTGATGGTATCTCGTCCATCGTGGGGTCTCATGGAATTCCTTAGATCACTGTCCATCCTCGAGAAGTTGCGTTGCTAGAACTCGCCAGTGACTGTGGTTCGTCCCGGACCTTGTCTTGAACAGCAGCTACTTTGAGCATGGCTACTGCCTTATGCATTGCAGGGGTTTGATATGCTGCGTCAGCCATCAAGCTGTCAAGCAATGTTTTAGCCCCAGTGATGTTGAACTGAGGGGTTTCATAGACCTTGACGTCATCCACTTCAATTTCCAAATCTCCGAGGTCTAGCCGTCGCGCCAATCAGGAGCCACGAGATCCTCTCGGTCGGCGGCAGTGACCGTTCGAAGGTGGTATCTCTTCGGGGTCGTCGTCCCATTGGCCTTCCTCGCCATGTCCATTGTTGTTGTTGGCAAGATCATCATCATTGTTGTCATCATCCCTATCATTGATCGGGTCCTCATGAACCTCGACCATGTTGACGGCCAAAGGATAAGGGCACGTAGATCCATCTGAGTCCTCATCAAAGGAACAGACCGACTTAGAGTCGTACCCGGTGGGTAGATCTATGTCGCCGAATCCGAGTGGAACTAATGCAGGGATCAGATCTGACGGGCTCGATGATCACACGATGAGATCGGTTGTGGCCGAGTCGGATCGACGATCGTCGAGGCCTAGCGCTCCGTTGGAGTCGGCGGTGAAGTCGAGCGACCCAAAGGAAATCTTGAAATCCGGTGAGTACTGGATGGTGGGAATCTCGGCCATCAAAGTCAACGGCGAATCCCGGTGAGCCTTGTCCCCTACCTGGCGCGCCAACTTTCGAGGCTTATACTCGGCAATAAAATTATAGGGCTACATCGAGATTAAGGACTCGATGGTTAGGACACAAGACGCCGATTTAGACAGGTTCGAGCCCTCTCGACGAGAGTAAAAACCCTACGTTCTGTGTTCTATGGTTTGTATGGATGTTATGTTTCGTGTGTTGTCTTGTGTTGTCCCGTAATAGGGGTTCCCTACTGCCTTATATATCCGGTCAGTAAGGGGTACATAAAGAGTCCTACTCGTAGTCTACAAGGATTCATATGAAAAGTCTATCTCTAATTGCCTTGCGCTCCAAGCCGACTCAGTCGGTTACCTTATGGATGAGGTACCCGGTTATCTACCGACTTAGGCATAACTATGGATACCTATAAGGTAAGTATTCCACAATATGTAACAAAGATTTTAAATGCAAACATATAGGTGATCTCTCCCCTAAGTATTTGCATGTTTGAATTGAAATCGAATCTTGGCCTCAAATGCCATTTGCACATTTTGAAGAAATACATGAGAGCTCCCCCTATATGTGTGCATTTGTAAGGTGTAACAAGTGTGTGACAATTCAGTTTGTGATGCATATGTCAAGAAGAACTCAAAGAACAAAAAAAACATATGTGCTTTCTAGCAAAACCGGACCATCCAATTTTGGAATCCGGACCATCCGGTTTTCCCAGATTTCACATATTCAGGAAAAACAATACACCACATCATTATGCATCACATATTACCACAAGGATAGTCTTAAAACATAATTAAAACAAGGTTCACATACATCACACACATTATAATTTATTCTCAAGTCCACTAGAGAAGAAAAATGAAAAAAATATACTGGTCAGGCCAAAACCAGACCATCCGGTTTTGAAAACCAGACCATCCGGTTTTTCTACCAGAACTGAAATGAAGTATAAATCAAGTGCTACTTTCTTGAGCTTTAATCTTCTCTCCCCCTTTATCATCTAGCACCAAAAGGGGTGGTCAATAACTCCAGAGCTCATGCGTGAAATCCAAGGCACTTTTCTTCACGGTGATCTTTCCTTAGTTCTAAGGAGGATCAAATGAAGATGGCTGCTGCCCATATCCTCCATATCCATAGCCACCAAGACTCATATCACCATAAATCTGAGTAGCATAGTCATTCTGCTCCTCAAAACTAGCCATCCTGTCTTCCCAAGTCTCCATAGGACTTGCTGCACCCTCTGACCCAACAGGAAAGCAAGGTGGCTAAATCTCTAGCTTGCTGTGAATTTCCTTGACTCTCTTAGTAATCTTCTTCCTTTCCTGCCTCAAATTATGAGCTCTCACATCAGACTCATACTGCTTCTTGTTGAGGCAAAAGAGCATGTTCATTATTCTTCTCAAAAGCGAGGGTGGCTCGTCCACCTGCTGCCCTCTGCCACTATGAAAGGACCGAGTGATCGAGAGGGGGGGGGGGGGGGAGGGTGAATCGAGAACTCACACTACGTACCAAATTCACCAAATACTAAAACCGACCGCTCAAACAACTTCTACACAATTCTAGTGGTGATCGCACTAACAAGATAATCCTATGAAAGCAAAGACAACCAAAGCATACTAGTGGATCACACACGAGGCACACAACTCCTATGCAAGCTAGTAATCAAAGACACGCGGAAGAACACAACAAGCTAGCAAAGGAGCCTACTCATGCAAAGCTACTAGATCATCAAGAACAATATAAACACACAAGCATGAGTAGCACTATACATACTAGGGTGATCAACCAAGCCAAAACAAATCCTATACATTCTACTCCATCCGTTTGTTTTTTACCCGCGCCTAAGGTCTTGGCTCAAAGACCAAGGAAAAATTGCTGGCCGTCCATAATGAGTTTCGTTTCCTCGTCTTCTTTCCTAATCAAGGCTATAATTAATCGTGTAGCCCCGCCATCAGCCAACCACGTCCGAGTCCAACTCCTGCATGCACGGCAGTCCACGCTCGCCCGCCTCCTCCGTGATTAATTCTCAGCACGTTAACAAACTTTTCATTGGTAACCGAGGCATGCAATCGTAATACGCAGAAGAAAAATAGAAAATTTTTTGAGAGCATATACACGGGTGAAAAACAAACGGAGGGAGTAGAGATCAAGTGAAAGCTAAGCACAACTAGCAAGTAGAGAAGCCTATTCATGCAAGTCTATAAGTAATCAACTAGAGCTAGATAACCACACAAGCATGAATAGCATGGTATGTAAATGCGGAAAGTATTGCATCAAAGTAAGAAGTAGAGTAAGAGATGGCTCATGATTTTTCCTGAGGTCTTGGAAGGGTGGCGACTTCCCCTATTCCTTGTTGGACAACTCCTGCTGGAGTACCGGTTCCTCCCGCCACCAAGTGGAGTTCTCGCACACGAGCCCACAATCACTCCCGGAGTGAAGACACGGTTGTGTCACCGCTGCCACCAAAGCACAAGCTCGCCTCCCTCGAGAACTTGTCGGACTCCCCGAGCCGACACGAGCGCTCACTATTGATGCCCCTTTCACCGGCAGGCTCAAACCGTGTACAAATGTGTGACGGCCTTCACAACCAATCATGATATGCTCGATCACCAACACCTAACTAGTCTAGGTCTCACCATAGACCAAGAATAACAACCTAGATCACACCCTCAAGGACACCCTAGCCTTAGATGTGCATCAATGCTTAAGTTACTCTCACTAGCACTCTCAAGATATCCAATATCTCCTCCTAGTGCTTCTCTCTTGGCCTTTTGGCTCCCAATAGATGCTCCTAGCAATCCCAATGGGCAAAGTCAGTCTCTAAGACCCCAGCAATGAGTTTATATGGGCTTCCAACCTCTTGCTCCATGAAACAGCCTTGTGGATATACTGACCGGACGGTCCGGTCACTGTCCAGACCAGACAGTCCGGTCTCCATCGGATGGATCCTCCAGAGCTGTTGCTCTCTGTCCGTTGTTTCCTCCATACTGACCATACAGTCCGGTCTTCATCACTGAATCTCTGAACAGAGCCGTTGCAACCACTTCCTTGTCTGTCTAGCATTTCCTCCTACACACCATACAGTCCAGTCTATAGACTGTATAGTCCGGTCTGTATAAATTCTGCTCCAACAGATTTTCTCATGGCCAACTTCTCCTCTGTTCTGGAATTCCTCCTGATGACCGTACCGTCTGGTCTTTACGACCCTCTGTCCAGTCTCTATCTCTAGAAGCTGAAACTCCTCGTCCTCGCTTGACTTCGTTTCCCGGCTTCTCCGAACAGCTCATTGGCTTCTCCACTGTCATCTAGTGCCCGTGATTTCACTGAGCATCCATGCACATCACCGAGTAGACATGACATAAGAGAAATGACATAGACCCCCTTGATAGTATGGTTTTTCCTATGGACTCAAAGCCCTAACAATTAGACAAGTGTTCCCAACACTTTCTACATAACTTGTCCTTAATTTGTCATTCATCACCAAAACATTCATACCCCGGGGTGACCTCAATGGTCATGATCCTTACAATCTCCCCCTTTTTGGTGATGGATGACAACCACTACTTATGATGATCCAAAACGGACGAGCACCAAAGAACCAAAGGAAAAGAAAGGAATGAAAGGATTACCTTGGTCCTTACCTTGGAAGTAGTCTCCCCCTTAGAATGTGCTAGGTGTTGAATTTTACGCCCATCTTGGTGTCGTGGTTGATAATCTTGTCGAAGTAAACACGCACCAAGGACATAGATGTTCATGTCGGTGTAGATGTTCATTGTTGTTGTAGACATGCACCATCATTGTTCCTCTCTATGTCAATGTAGATGTTCATCTTGACATGATCTTCATGTGTACTCCAAGTGAACATGCTCCATTGTCTTGATTATCTTCATTTAATCTTCATGTTCTCCTCCATCTTTCCTTCTCTCCCCTTTTGTATTTTTCTTGATCTTTGACTTGGCTTTTTGGATCTTCATGTTCTTCTCCTCCTTTGTGTTATCGATCTAGACTTGGCTTTTAGATCTTCATGTTCGTTCTCCCCCTTTATCACCTATCACCAAAAACCAAAGACAAAACACAAAAGAACTAAGGAGCAAATAATAAATGGCAAGAGTTAGAAAACTCCCCCTTTCATGGTGCTCCTCCTTGGTCGTGATAGTGTTCAACCATAGCTCCCCCTACACATATGACTCAACAAAAAATTTCCTCAAGGATGCAATGGTTAGTTATTAGTGTGTTGGGAATGTATGAGTCACTTGTCTTTGAGCCACGCGAGTAGATTTAACCTCGGAGCACGTTTGAACATGACTCAATGGGCATGAAGCACAAAGATCACTATGTTATCATCTAGAGGGTCATATACTTACATTGTAAATAAGCAACTCCCTCTAGAAATATGCTTGGAAATATGTAACGTATCACAATGCAAAATGCATGAATGCAAATGCAAAGGCAACAAGTATACAAATGCATGATGCGATGCTAAAAGAAAGCAAGAGAAAGGCTACAAACTAAAGTGCCAAAGACGAGTTGTTCCCTTCTCGAGCTTACTCACAATAAACCATTCATCAAAGCCTTGGGCACACCATGAACCACCTTCTTAAGCTTAACCCATGTCCATTGCTATCTCAAGGAGGTCCGAAGTCGACCTACAAGAAAAGGGAAAACAAATACAAAACAAAGGCACAAACAACAAACAAAACAAACAAAGCTATACATATTTACAAGAGACAAGCTTTAGGGTTACTCATGTAGAGTTTGAAAGGTCGAGAACATTAAGTTCTCCCCTTAGCTTGTTGAAGGTCTTCTCGTCGAGTGGCTTGGTGAAGATATCTGCCAATTGTTCATGAGTCCGCACACTAAAGCTCAATATCCTTCTTCTCAACATCGTCTCATATGAAATGATGCTTGACTTGAATATGCTTCGCATGACCATGATCTCTAGTTTTGAGAGCTATTTTGATTGCCGCTTCACTATCACAATATAATGGAATTTGAGTGAAGTTGAGGCCATAATCCGAGAGTTTTTGCCTCATGTAGAGAAGTTGTGCACAACAAGCTCCCGCTGCCATGTACTCTGCTTCTGCTGTAGATAGAGCCACCGAGTTTTGCTTCTTAGAGCACCAAGATACAAGAGATCTTCCAAGAGTTTGGCAACCTCCTGATGTACTCTTTCTATTCACTTTGCATCCTGCGAAGTTTGAATCCAAATACCCAAGTAACTCAAGGCTTGTTCCTCTAAGATACCATAATCCCATGGTAGGTGTGTAGTTAAGGTATCTCATAATCCTCTTCGCTGCCTTCAAGTGAGACTCCTTTGGATTTGCTTGATAGCATGCACATAAGCACACATTAAACCTGATGTTCGGTCTTGAGGCGATGAGATAGAGCAAGGACCCAATCATTGATCTATAGAGCTTGGGGTTCACCAGTTTACCCTTTGCATCATCATCTAAGGATTTGCTTGTCGCCATAGGTGTGTGCAAAGGCTTGCAATTTTCCATATTGAATCTCTTGAGAAGATCCTTGGTATACTTCTCTTGATAGATGAAGTTCCCTTCTCTCAATTGTTTGACTTGAAAACCAAGGAACACATGCAACGCTCCAATCATTGACATTTGAAATTCCCTAGCCATCATTTCTCGGAACACTTTCCTGTACTTCTTATTGGTTGACCCATAGATGATATCATCCACATAGATTTGGCACATAAAGAGGTCCTTCCCAAGATGCCTTGTGAACATGGTGTTGTCAATGCTTCCAATGGTGAATCCATTCTTGAGTAGGAAGTTCTCCAAATATTTATACCATGTCCTTGGTGCTTGCTTGAGACCATAGAGAGCTTTCTTCAATTTGTACACATGTCTTGGATGTTTAGGGTCCTCAAACCCCGAAGGTTGTTCCATATAGACTTTCTCATTGATCTCTCCATTCAGGATGGCACTTTTAACATCCATTTGATAGAGCTTAAAGCCATTGTGTGATGCATAGGCAAATAAGATCCGAATAATTTTAAGACAAGCCACAGGAGCAAAGGTTTTTTCAAAGTGTCTATTTTATATGTGAATATTACCCCAATTAGAGCATAATCGATACTAATTTAGGCCATTTACCTGTGATATTGCCTATATATTTGTATATGCGTTGTTTTGGAGCTTTATTGCAGAAACAGGTAAAATTGGTGATTAATGCGATGATGGAGAGGACAGGAGTCCAGAACCGATGAAAAGCACTGAAGAAGCCCAGTGCGCCGATCGGCGCAGCTCATGAGCCGATCGGCGCAAGGGTGTTTTGACCCACAGAAGTGACCGAGGCCCATTCCACATGTTTATTGAAGTTTATCTGCACAAGACACTTGAAGATATTTGTCTAAGAAGAATTATGGAACTTCAAGAAGATTTATAGAACTCCAAGATCTTAACGTACAGTACAACACTTTATCTCGAAGGAAAAGGCCCACATGGCAGCTGTGGAAGACAGAGGAACCGACTCGGGGAAGAAATTAGAGAAGACACGGCTTGCGCCGATCGGCGCAATCCTGCGCCGATCAGCGCAACCGCCTTATTTGCTAGAAACCGAGTCCTTTACGAGTAGAACCCCTATAAATACTTGTAAACCCTCACCGCAGAAGAAGAGGCGACAGAGGGACACCAGATCCGTGAGTTAGAGCCACCGGGGCTTGCCCCGTTAGAATAGATCTCTAGTTGAGTTTCAAGAACCATTGGAGTCAAGAGTTGATCCGTCAAGGTAGGCCATCTTGACGGGGATGAATCTTACTCTATGTATCTCAAAGATGATTGAATATGTTGATGATGGTTTTGATGATGTTTATCTTGATTCTATAATCATGCATGTGCTTATTCCAATTGCTTAGTTCTAGGCTAAGTAAGTAGATATTATCTTAATCGTGGTGATTAGGATAGTATTCGGACATTGTATTGATTATGGTTGCTTGATGATGCCAGTAGTGTGGTTTAGCGGTGAGATAAAATAGGGAGCCGCTCGAAAAGCAGGGTGATCTTACTCATTATAGGTTTTCATTAATCTATGTAATTATCCATTATGATGCTATTCAATTAGACTATCTGGTTATGATCTCACTAGTAGATATCTGGCTACTCACTTACCAGCATAGGTTTACAAGACCTGGAACACTTTGGCTTAGACTCACTGGTGTGCCGATCGGCTCAACCCTTGCGCCAATCGGCGCAACAAATTCAGCTTAGATCCACCAGTGTGCCGATCGGCTCAATTCCAGCGCCGATCGGCGCAACCCCAGATTCACTAGATCTCGCACACTTTGACTTAGTTTCACTAGTGTGCCGATCGGCTCGACTCCCACGCCGATCGATGCATCGACAGATTTACTGTCTGGCGCACCTTTGTGCTGGCCAGTCTCCCCCTCATGCAACCTGACCTTGACAGTAGCCTTGACTAGATCTTTTACTGTTAACTTTGTTTAATAAATCTCTAAGGTCCCAGTGGATTCGATATACCTTGGAATACTCAATTCAAGAGAAAAAGTGTTATAATCGTACTGCTCAAGCCTTCGGCTTCGACGCTGACGCCGACATCGCCGGCATCTTGGGACGTGGAGAGTTGGAATCTTTTTGGAGGCGGCTCTCGTTCATAGAGGAGATGAAGCACGGCAACATCCGCAACTCGACCATTCAATTTTTCCATCGGTGGTTGGCGGCGCGCATAGGCGACATGGTCGACTCCAGCAACATCACCGATGTGGACTTACGGTGGCTCTTCAACGCCATCGTGAGTCCGTCTCATTGCAATCCCATGTCGGTGATGGTGCGAAGTTGGCTCGACAAGAGGGGCAAGGCAAGCAAGAAGTTGGCCTTCGGGGCCTATCTTCAATGCCTAGCAGCCCTCGTCTGCGACAGCGATGGACCGGGAGGACGCGACGGCATGTGGGAGTGCGCGACGGAGATCGGCGAGAATATGACTCGTGGCAATATTGTCACGGGAAGTGTTCGCGCTGGCTTCCATGTCGGCGGCACCAACGTAAAGCTCCCGTGTACGGAGCTAGGAGTTTTTCTCCCTCGCAAGCTGGAGGGAGGAAATTGGCTTGAGGAAGGTCTCTTGGAGGGGGGCCGAGTTCTCAAGGACCGCCGTGGGCGGGTTCGACAGCCGGACACATCTACAGCACCCGGTAGCGAGTGGGATTCCTGGGGGGTCACGCCAGGAGTACCAGCAGTACCAGTCAGGGTGGAGCGGCGCAGCGGGCGGTTCACAGCCCTCTGCACTGATCGACGCAGGCAACACGCCGTTCGGCGCACCCTACTATAGCATAGACATTGACAACATGTACCAAGGGCGTGTACCAGTGGTGCCTCCTGTGCCCGGTGCAGACTTTTTCGTGCCTATGCAGGGGTACCTCGACAACAACATGCACTACATCGAGCGCGTGGAGGACGCCATGTTCCAATGGAGGAACAACCACGCTGCGATGGTGGAGGAGTTCGAGCGACTCAAGGCGCGGTGCTATGACTTCGATCAGCCACCGTCTCCACTTTCGGATGACTAGAGTGCCTAGGAGTTGACACGAGTATCGGTTTCCCAGTTTGGATTTTCTTTTATCTTTTCTAGTCTTTTTCTTTATTTACTTATATGTGTGTGAGCGGGTTGGGAAACCATGTATCGGTTGTGTTTATTTTCATGCAAGTGTGTTAGTAGTAGTTTTACTTTCATGAAAGTGTGTTAGTAGTAGTTTTATTTTCATGTAAGTGTGTGCAAAAATCATCATCATGTATTCAAGTTTAGATCTTAATATAATGGTGGCGGTTATGCTCTATTAGGAGAATTGAATTATTTATTCTTTCTTGACAAGTGTTGATGAAGATCAAATAGTGTTGAGTATTGAATAAAATTTTGAACTTACACTTAATGATTATTCGGCAAATATGTCTTATGTGGAGCAATTTTGAGTACCCATGTGCTTCATTTGTGTTGTGCAGTTTGTAATGATAACTTAGTACCAATCTTTTCAAAAATAAATTTTCATGTTGTGAACTTTAGAATTTATTGTTTTTCAAGATCCTTACCTATCAATGCCATATTTTGAAGAATACTCATGAACCTTTGATATGTAGATAAACATTAAATTGATGGTTGAGTTTGGTTAGGATTTAATTCTTTTTGGTATGAACTTTATTAAGATGGCAATTCTTTGTGTATCTTTTTCTAGCCTTGAAATTACTCATGTAAAAATTCAATTCCGCTGAGTACACTACCATAAACCCAAAACATCTTGTTGAGTATCATTCCTTGACCACATCCTATATTTTTGGCTATATTTAATTCTTGAAAAAAAGTAGAAGCCAGGCAAGTCAAATACCAACAAGTGTTGGTAAATTTAGGTTGAGAGCCGATCGGCGTAGCAGAGATAGTTGAAAAAAAACTCTACTGTTTGCTAAGAGACTAGCAAAATTTTAAGTGTGGGGGGATGGTATATGATATGCTTATTCTCGAAATTCAATATAGCCATGAATCATTCCAACCATGTGCAATCTTCCAAGATCGAATTTTTTGCTATGCACATGTCCACATATCCAAAGTCTGAGTTCTTTCTTAAATTTTTCTTTCTTAATTGCCATCTTGATAAGTTTCTATAACTCCAACAAAGAATAATCTCCTAGCTTTACAATATATTATTGATTTATGTTTGCAATCCTTGAATTATCTCACCTAGCTACTCATATAAGATTACACTAATATTATTTGATCATTATGATGTAGAATATAGGTTGAGTGATTTGAAAGATGAGTTGTTGCCTCGGATTATTTGGAAGATAGATTCTCTATGTTCACAATAATCTTTTAAGTGATTCTCATGTGTGGAAAAGTTATAATTTATGAATTGGACATGATCTTTTGCTTTGGGGAGAACTTTAAGCTTATGCCCATATTTGATCTATTTTGCTGAATACCAATATGAAATACACCATAATAGAACAATGCTCAACATTTGCTGATTTGAGATATCTTTTATGATAGGAAGAGTATATTTTTCAATTTTTCTTTCTTTTACTTTACTCGGGACGAGCAAAGGTTTAAGTGTGGGGGAACTGTTGGCACTTCCAAGTGTCCCTTTTATATGTGAATATTATCCCAATTAGAGCATAATTAATACTAATTTAGGCCATTTACCTGTGATATTGCCTATATATTTGTATATGCGTTGTTTTGGAGCTTTATTGCAGAAACAGGTAAAATTGGTGATTAATGCGATGATGGAGAGGACAGGAGTCCAGAACCGACGAAAAGCACTGAAGAAGCCCGGTGCGCCGATCGGCGCAGCCAATGAGCCGATTGGCGCAAGGGTGTTTTGACCCACAGAAGTGACTGAGGCCCATTCCACATGTTTATGGAAGTTTATCTGCGCAAGACACTTGAAGATATTTTTCTAAGAAGAATTTTGGAACTTCAAGAAGATTTATGGAACTCCAAGATATTAACGTGCAGTACAAGACTTTATCTCGAACGTAAAGGCCCACATGGCAGCTGTGGAAGACAGAGGAACCGACTCGGGGAAGAAATCAGAGAAGACACGGCTTGCACCGATTGACACAATCCTGCGTCGATCGGCGCAACCGCCTTATTTGCTAGAAACAAAGTCCTTTATGAGTAGAACCCCTATAAATACTTGTAAACCCTCACCGCAGAAGAAGAGGCGATAGAGGGACACCAGATCCGTGAGTTAGAGCCACCGGGGCTTGTCCCGTTAGAATAGTTCTCTAGTTGAGTTTCAAGAACCATTGGAATCAAGAGTTGATCCGTCAAGGTAGGCCATCTCGACGGGGATGAATCTTACTCTATGTATCTCAAGGATGATTGAATATGTTGATGATGGTTTTGGTGATTTGTCTATTTTGATTCTATAATCATGCATGTGCTTATTCCAATTGCTTAGTTCTAGGCTAAGTAAGTAGATATTATCTTCATCGTGGTGATTAGGATAGTATTCGGACATTGTATTGATTATGGTTGCTTGATGATGCCAGTAGTATGGTTTAGCGGTGATAGCACTAAGCCTGCGTAACACTATTGGATAGTTGAGTAGGGTAAGATACTCGCGCGATTAAGGGTTTCCTCCCCGCTGAGATAAAATAGGGAGCCGCTCGACAAGCAGGGTGATCTTACTCGTTATAGGTTTTCATTGATCTATGTAATTATCCATTATGATGCTATTCAATTAGACTATCTGGTTATGATCTCACTAGTAGATATCTGACTACTCACTTACCAGCATAGGTTTACAAGATCTGGAACACTTTGGCTTAGACTCACTAGTGTGCCGATCGGCTCAACCCCTACGCTGATCGGCGCAACAACTTCAGCTTAGATCCACCAGTGTGCTGATCGGCTCAATTCCAGCGCTGATCAACGCAACCCAGATTCACTAGATCTCGCACACTTTGACTTAGTTTCACTGGTGTGCCAATCGGCTCGACTCCCGCGCCGATCGGCGCATCGACAGATTTACTGTTTAGCGCACCTTTGCGCTGGCCAGTCTCCCCCTCATGCAACCTGACCTTGACAATAGCCTTGACTAGATCTTTTACTGTTAACTTTGTTTAATAAATCCCTAAGGTCCCAGTGGGTTCGATATACCTTGGAATACTCAATTCAAGGGAAAAAGTGCTACAATCGTACACCGTCCTTATTGATCAAGTCACGTGAATGACCCTTATTGATACATTTGGGTCTAGGAAGATGGACTCCTAATGATCAAGTCATGTGAATGACCTTTATTGATAGCAATCCATGATGCACAAGATAAGCACACAAGCATGAGTAGCACTATACATACTAGGATGATCAATCAAGCCAAAACAACTCCTATACATGCTAGTGATCAAGTGAAAGCTAAGCAGAACTAGCAAGTAGAGAAGCCTATTCATGCAAGTCTACAAGTAATCAACTAGAGCTAGGTAACCACACAAGCATGAATAGCATGGTATATAAATACAGAAAGTAATGCATCAAAGTAAGGAGTAGAGTAAGAGATGGCTCATGATTTTTCCCGAGGTCTCGGAAGGATGGCGTCATCCCCTACTCCTTGTTGGACCACTCCCGCCGGAGTACCGGTCCCTCCCACCACCAAGTTGAGTTCTCGCACACGAGCCCGCAATCACTCCCAGAGTGAAGACATGGTTGAGTCACCGCTGCCACCAAGGCACAAGCTCGCCTCCCTCGAGAACTTGCCGGACTCCCCGAGCCGACACGGACACTCACTATTGATGCCCCTTTCACCGGCGGGTTCAAATAGTATACAAACGTGTGACGACCTTCACAACCAATCATGATAGGCTCGATCACTGACACCTAACCGGTCTAGGTCTCACCATAGACGAAGAGTAACAAACTAGATCACACCCTCAAGGACATCCTAGCCTTAAATGTGCATCAATGCTCAAGTTACTCTCACTAGCACTCTCAAGATATCCAATATCTCCTCCTAGTGCTCCTCTCTTAGACCTTTGGCTCCCATAGATGCTCCTAGCAATCCCAATGGCCAAAGGCAGTCTTCAAGACCCCAACAGCGAGTCTATATAGGCTTCCAACCTCAAACTGATCGTTGCTCCACGAAATAGCCTTCTGGACGTACTAACCTGATGGTCCGGTCACTGTCCAGACCGGATAGTCCTGTCTCCACTGGATGGCTCCTCCAGATCCATTGGTCTTTGTCCCCTGTTTCCTCCATACTAGTCGTACAGTCCGGTCTTCATCACGGAATATCCAAACAGAGCCGTTGCAACCACTTCCTCGTCTGTCCAGAATTTTCTCCTACAGATCATACAGTTTGGTCTATAGATCGTATAGTCTGGTCTGTACAAATTCTAAACCAACAGATTTCCTTGCAGTGAACTTCTCCTTTGTTCTGGAAATCCTCCTGATGACCGTACCGTCCGGTCTCTATGACCCTCTGTCCGGTCTCTATCTCCAGATGCTGAAACTCCTCGTGCTCGTTTGACTTCGTTTTCCAGCTTCTCCGAATAGCTCTTGGCTTCTCCACTGTCATCTAGTGTCTGTGATTTCACTGAGCATCCATACACATCACCGACTAAACATGACCTAAGAGAAATGACCTAGACCCCCTTGATAGTCCGGTTTTTCCTATGGACTCAAAGCCCTAACAACTAGACAAGTGTTCCCAACACTTGCTCCATAACTTGTTCTTAGCTTTGATTCATGTTCATTAACCCTTGGACTCCATCAAACTCACAAGCCTCCATGCTTACGGTCATTGTTATCCATCGCCAGGGCCACCGTCAACAATCATCATAGAGCAGAAAGGTTTCCTACACGAACAACACTCGTGTAGACATTAGTCACACATTTCATATTTGTCATTCATCACCAAAATATTCATACCTCGGGGTAACCTCAATGGTCATGATCCTTACACACTAGCACCCATGGAAGGTGGTGCACAGTGAGATGAACGTGCCATAGGCTAAGTGGGGGTTGTAGGAGCTGCTGCTGCTGTGTCCTCCTGTGGGTGAGCCACTATCTTGATCTTGTACCTCGCGTGGACGCTATCACACACAGATGTGCCACCGGTGACTTTCTCCATCATATGCATGATGTATGGCGCATACCCACAACTCTTCGAAGAGTGATTTGCAATGCCCTTTATCTCCTCCCATATGAAGTCGAAGACTGAGAAGGTAGTACCATGTGGAGGAGTGGAACACATAGCAGCCAAAATGTTTTTCTTATAGGAGGAAATGGTTGTGGAGTCACCTTTCCTAGGGTGAGAGTACGTCTGAACATCCTGTTGATGTAGTAGTAGAAGGGGAGTTTGTGCCCTCTGCTGCCCTGCTTGTTCCTTGGGTACATGAAACCCATTCTATCCGCCTTTAGAGCATGATGCAAGTGAAGTGTAGGACGGTTGGCATCATTCCTCTCAAAACCAAGCAGCCTAGCAAACTGAGCATAGCTGATCTTATACCACTGTCCCTCAGTCATCCAGTGGAATTTCTCGCATTTTCATGCTCCTCAATATATAAGGTGGCATAGAACTGAGCAATGGCCTTATTGTTCCAATTCTTCTAAAATGCCATGATATCACTTACACTCTTGGCCTTGCATTCTGCCACTACACTGTTGATGATGACATCATCCTTAGCAATCAGGTAGTCCTAATCAACCCACTGAGCAGCTGAATCTTTGGTATGATAACAGTCTCATAATAGTCTTGATGGAAGTGTGACCAAAACCTGTAATCTGTTCCATGCTGCTTTGGAGAAGCTCTGTAGTTGATAGCTCTCATCTTTCTCACCTCGTCCACATTTCCCTTGTAGTTGACTTTTTGCCTACATGACGGAGTCTAAGGAATAGTAAATTTAGGATTACCAAAGTCAACATAATCTGTTGGAACTGGCTCATCAACATCAAAGGTTTCCTCATCCTCCTGCATGATATCATCCTCTCCTCCTGCTGCCATGGAGGTTCCAGGCTCCCTATGGTGGCTAGGCCTAGGAGGAGATGGTACTCATGTCTCATCCTCAACATCCTCGTCAGAGGAAGTCCCATTGTCACTAGGCTATGAAGTTGGGTCTTTTTGACCACCTGTTTCCTTCTCTGATAGACTCTGTCATCATGCTTTGCTTTCAAATTCCTCTCACCCTTGGGATACGACATAATGTCCCTTGAGAAGGAGTGACAATCCAAAAACCGGAGGAGGAATCCGGAGTCTCCGAAGTTGGAGACCTTGATTTCACCAAGAAATCACTTTCCCAATGGCGGGAGCCTTCAAATCGCCAATGAGGAGGAGAAGAAGAAGGAGCCGGCATCGGTTGGAGTGAGAGTCAAATGAAGAAACACGAGACGGTAAGTTCTGGCAGGATTGGTTTAAATCCAAGAAAACCGGACTGTCTGGTTTGGAAACCAGACTATCCGGTTTTGCCTGATCAGACAGACAAAACTAGCTTTTGAACAGATTTTCCTCCATTCTTTTCATTCCTCAATTCTTCTCCAAATTCAACCTCCTTTCATCTCATACAAATCTTTCTCTTGCACTATCCTTTGTTAATCTCTTTTAAAACTCATTTGCTAGTATTTGCTCATTACAAATTCTTATCCTTTGATGTGCACTTCTCTTGTCCAAAGGGTTTGTGAGACAAGGGGTCCGCTCTTTGCAACTTCTTGTTCCCTTGATGATGTGAAGATTAGAATTGAGATATTTTATCAACAAGAGATATAGATTGGATTTTTGGACTTGAGATAGAAGACCTCACAAATTGTGGTTAGGCAGCAATCAATCAAGTTGACCTATAGCCACAATTTGTTTGATGTGATCACAAAGATCAAGAGTCAAATGTTTTTCAAAATGCAAGCATAACAGGATTAAGGGTTTTCAAAAAACATCTATCCTAACTCACAAAGAGTATGTAGTGACAAAAGCCACATACATATTAAGGCAGGTCCTACCACATGAGTTGTCCTACCACATGAGTTCTATATGCAAAGGAGACAAAGAATGAAGAGCATTAAGGAGAACTTACCTTGGCCTTGTCTACCTTTTTCCCCTATCAAATTAGGTAGCACTACATCATCCTTGTTCTTGATGCACTTTCAATGATAGATGATGACATTTATGGCATAAGCTAGAATTATTCAAAGAACGATCATCTAGAGAGGAAGAGATCACCGAAGATCTTTCCATGTAGTTGCTGCTCACATGATCACTTGGAGTATAGACATTAGTTCTTCTTAACTTATGACATAGGATGAATCTCCCCCTCAATATATGCACCAAATTATCGAATAATTTTTGTATGTGCATTTTTGCTCGGTTAAGGAGTTGATGAGATACAAACTATATCTTAGTTAAGGCACAGATAATTATAGCTAAGAAAGCAAAGAAAATAGGGAATACTCACAAAGCATTGATTGTAGGGTGTTCTTATGATTTCTGGTCAAAATCGGACCAACCATCCGGATTTTCCAGAGTCTGGAATTTCACCCATGTCTCGGACATGTCCGATGATCATAGGACATGTCTGATGACTTCAAAGTACCATGCTCTCTAGAGTCCGATGGACATGCTTGATGCATCGGACAGGGTCAGGGAAACCGGACCATCCGGTTTTCCTGAGTTCCTAATTTTTTAGGTACTTCACCAAACATTCTTATCTTCTTGCTTTGTTTTGCTCTCTTGGCTTCTTGTTTGTGTTCATCAATCCTGAGAGATATTCAAGACAAATTTCTCTGAGGGAGACATTAATTGCATCTCTTTACAAAGGCATTCATGCTTGCACACTTGAGAGCACTTCTCAAGTACTAAACATGAACTTGCGGATTCATTGTTGCAGGAATACGGAACAAGAAAGGAATGTTTAGTGATACTTATTCTTTTTCCTTGATGTCATTGATGTAGATAGTATTGGAATGTCTCCACACTTGGCAATTTGTATGTTATCCCATTATTCTTGTGCATGCCATGTCATCAATGCATCACCTGCAGCTTATGAACACTTTCAAGCACATTTTGGTACCCAACACTTGTTGGGTCCTAAAGGGTTAGTGACATAAGCTTTAGGCATCCAAATTGACTTTGCACTATCAATGGGTGAACTCATCACCTTGACAGCATAGGAGTCAACATTTGCCTTAGCACAAGATACATGATTGTGGACAAGATTTGAAGGGGCTTGAGCCATAGGGCAATCCTTACTCATGTGACCTTTTTCACGGAAAATATAACATTTGCGGTGTTTGATTTTATTTGCCTTCACCTTGAGTTGTCTTTTGGTACTTCCATTCTTGTCCATGTATCGGTTAAGTGCTAACACAAAACCTTTCTCAAGCTTCTCTTGTGATCTCAACCTGCTTGTAGAAACCAGACCATCCGGTTTTCAAAGACTTGCTGTTTTCTTGATTTTGTTGTGCATTGAGAAATTTTGTGCCCTGCCTCATGGCAACCAAAACATCTTCTCTGAGATAAGTTTCTTTGTCTTCTAGAAAGTGTTGGTTGAGTCTTTTTCTTGATTGGACACTTGGAGGAAAAGTGTCCCTTTGTTGAGCACTCAAAGCATATGATATGAGCACTTGTTTTGTTCCTCTTATTGCTCTTCATGTCATTGACTTTTTCAAGGTCAGTCGTGGAGCTTTGGGAGTATGTGACGGTTGGTCCCTTCTCAAGCTTTTTCACCATGTTGTCATGGTTATCTTTAGATGGTTGCACAAGACCTTTGCCTTTTAACCGACTTAAGTCCATCTTGAGCTTCTTATTTTCTTCCTTGAGAGCATCATTTTCACTTGCAATGAGCTCATCACAAGTTTCTACAATTATATGCTCATCAAGAGATGGGTGTTCTTGAAGACAACATACGTTAGCACATGATAAATCAATGGATATAGGTGCACATGTGCAAGTGTGAGATTGGAAGGATTTTACCACTGTTAGCTCAACCTCATGTGTTGTCTCTAGCATGACGTAAGTGTCGACTAGCTTTTCATGGGAGCTTAGAAGTTTGCTATGTCTCTTTTGCAAATCAAGATGCTTTTTAGCTAGCTTTTGGTACTCCTTGAAGACCATTTGGTTTGCCTTCTCTAATTGTGCTACATAAGATAGAGAGTTAATAGTATATGCATCATTGTTACTTAAATCATCACCTTTAGCAAGTGTGGATGTTATGGCTTCTCTTTGTCTCTTGGTCATGAGACGGAAAGAGTCCACATCCTCTAACCAGGAGCTTGTTGGTGATGTAGACTCCTCACTTGGTTTGAACCTATAACAGTCAAGATCATTGACACCTTTTATTGAAATTGTTTCTGTCTTGCCAAAACCGGACACCTTGGTTTAGGAAACCAGACCATCCGGTTTTCCCAGGTAGACAGATGTGGCCCTGGTTTCTCGACCTTTTGATTGCTCATGTTGGTGTTGGTCTTTTAAGCTTGCTGAGGAGGAGATGTTCTCTGGCTCACATCCCAACAATGATTTTTTTCTCATTGCTAGAGCCATACATATCCTCAAGTGTCTTTCAAATAAGGTGAGCACTCTTGCGGTGACCAAACTTCTTAAGGATCATGCCAACCACCTCTGCACTCAAAGCACTAGATAAAGCATGAAATGCACAAGCTTCGAGATATAAGCATTTCTGTTGAGCTTTTGTTGGAGGACGATCTCCAAAGTCATGAGAACATCCTATATCTACGATCCACCAAACTTGAGGGCTCATTTCACGTAAGTAGGAAGACATGAGATTTTTCCATGAAGCAAAGTTTGCTCCATTGAAGCATGTGACCTCGAAGGACGGTGAAGCGATGTGTGGAAGCGACATCATTTTCTCCAAGCGGTGAAGCCTAATAAGGAGATTAGGCTCTAATACCAATTGAAAGGACCTTGATATCGCCTAGAGGCGGGGGGTGAATACGCGCTTCCAGAATTTATTCACAAAACCTCACAGCAGAATTAGTATTGCCAAAAACTGGACCCTCTGGGTTAGCAAACCGGACACTCCGGTTTTTGTCAGGGAGACAGAATAAACAAGGCGCAAAAGAAACAAGCGGGAACTCCAAGCATGCACTCTACCACACAGGCAACAAGGCTAGAGCGAAGTGATTTCACACAGAAATCACTTAGATAAAACACTAACCAAAACCGGACACTTCGGTTTCCAAAACCGTATGCTTTGGTTTCCTCACGACAGAAAACAGAGGCAAGGGGAAAACAGCTCCCGGAAGGGATCTAGTACAAGGCGAAGCTACCAGAGGTTGCACACAGGCAAGAGCAGGATTATCCACTTAGGAAAACAAGAACAACTACTCAAGCAACCTATGAGAAATTAAAGCAAGTTAGAACTTAAACAACAACAAGGAACAAGGGAGCATATGAGGATTTATTTATCGGAGTTCAACCAACTTGCAACCAAGTTGTCTGCCTCTCCGTTGAGGGGCTCGATCACACTTGATCCGTGTCTCTTTCAACCCTTTTACCTCACCTAGCAATCACCAAGATCAAGCTTGGATAAGCAAGCAATCACCAAGATCCAGCCCAATACTCCACTAAGCTTGCTTCTTCCCTTGTGGAGGTGAAGCCGACCTTTACACACTTTCCCAAGGCTCACCAAAAACTTGAGAGCTCTAGAGCGACGCCTAGCCATCTAGAAATCTTCAATTCCAAGACTAATAAATGTTTCACGGAATCTTGCTATGCAACAATGCTCAAGTGCTCAATCTTTCTCACAAAGAGTATCTCTCTCAACCCAATTCTCACAAAGAGATCAATCCTCACAAAGAGGAGTTGGGGAGAATGCTAGAGGCCTTTGGATATGTTATTTTCATAAATGGAGTCAGCAGCTACCGAAGGAGGGTTTGGAAGAGTATAAATATTCATCCCTCCAAAAGTAGCCGTTGAGAACTACCCATTGAAAACCGGACACTTCGGTTTCTAAAATCGGAGCATCCGATTTTGGTGCATAGGAAAAGCCGTACTATTAAGATGGACACAAAAATGTGAAGCGGAGGTGAACTAAGTGCAAAATTCGCATTTCTAGGCCATACAAAAATTTCCAGGGCAAAATCATCGGACTTGTCCGACCCATCGGACAAGTCCATCGGACTCCAGTAGCTCTGCCACTCTGGGTCGTCGGACAAGTCCGATGACCAGAGGAAAGTCCCTCTCACTCCTTCATATTCTCTCTCTAAGGTTATGCTTGTTGATCACATTGACTTCAATCTTTTGTCCTCTTCACAATTTTGTAAAATGGGATATGATTGTTTGTTCAACGAATGTGGTGTGACCGTCTATAAGAGGAGTGATGGCTCGGTTGCTTTTAAGGGTGTGCTTAAAGGAAAGCTTTATGTTGTGGACTTCTCCACGGATGAAGCTAGACTTGGTACATGCTTACTAGCAAAATTCAACATGGGATGGTTGTGGCATAGAAGGCTAGCCCATGTTGGTATGAGAAATCTTCACAAACTCCAAAAAGGCGGCCACATCATAGGACTAACCGACGTTCGCTTTGAGAAGGATAAAATTTGTAGTGCATGCCAAGCGGGAAAGCAAGTTGGAGCATCACATCCCGCCAAGAATGTGATGACCACCACAAGGCCATTGGAGATGTTGCACATGGACCTCTTCGGCCCTGTCTCCTACATAAGTATTGGTGGTAACAAATATGGCCTAGTAATTGTTGATGATTTTTCTCGCTTCATGTGGGTATTCTTTTTGCATGATAAAGGTGAAGTAAAAGATGTGCTCAAGACGTTCATGAAAAGAGCACAAAATGAATATGAAGTCAAGATCAAGAAAATAAGGAGTGACAACAGCACCGAATTCAAGAACACTCAAGTTGAAGAGTATCTCGATGAAGAAGGCATCAAGCATGAATTTTCGGCACCCTACTCCCCTCAACAAAATGCGGTAGCCGAAAGAAAGAACCGCATGCTCATTGAGATAGCAAGGACAATGCTTGATGAATACAAGACGTCCGACCGTTTTTGGGCCGAGGCCGTCAACACCGCATGCCATGCCTCCAACCGGTTGTATCTCCACCGACTATTGAAGAAAACACCATATGAGCTACTAACCGGTAACAAGCCTAATATTTCCTACTTTCGTGTTTTTGGGAGCAAATGCTTTATGCTAAACAAGAAACCCAAGACTTCTAAGTTTGCTCCAAAAGTTGATGAGGGTTTCTTGCTTGGTTATGGGTCGAATGTTCATGCCTATCGTGTATTCAATAAAACCACCGGTTGTGTTGAAATCTCACGTGACGTGACATTCGATGAATCTAATGGCTCTCAAGGGGAGCAAGTTGTTAATGATGGTGTAGATGATGAAGCTCCTAGAAGTGTAATAAAAAGGATGGCCATTGGTGATGTGAGACCACAAGAAACATCAAGTATTGAAAGTCTACCCTCTCCCTCAAGACAAAACCAACATAATGAGAATAAGGAATTAGATCACGCAAGTGGTCAAGATCAAGATGTTGGGAATCGTGAACAAGCATCAAGCAATGATTCTCAGAGACATGATGAAGAGGCTGATAAAGATGGTGGTCAAGAAAGCTCACACCCACCGCATCCAAGAGTACATCAAAATGTACAACGTGATCACCCCGTCGAGCAAATTCTTGGAGATATTGACAAGGGAGTAATCACTAGATCTCGAGTTAGTAATTTTTGTGAACATTACTCTTTTGTCTCTTCTATGGAGCCATTTAGGGTAGAGCAAGCACTTGAGGATGCGGATTGGGTGATGGCCATGCAAGAAGAGTTGAACAACTTCACAAGAAATAAAGTGTGGACACTGGAGGAAAGGCCAAAGAACAAGAATGTTGTGGGCACCAAATGGGTGTTCCGCAACAAACAAAATAAAGATGGTGTTGTGACAAGAAACAAGGCAAGGCTCGTGGCAAAGGGTTATTCACAAGTGGAAGGTTTGGATTGTGATGAAACTTATGCCCCCGTACCAAGGCTTGAATCTATTAGAATATTACTAGCATTTTCTACTCACCATGATTTTAAGTTGTACCAAATGGACGTGAAAAGTGCATTCCTAAACGGGCCAATCAAAGAAGAAGTGTATATGGAGCAACCACCGGGCTTTGAAGACTCTAAGTATCCGAACCATGTTTATAAAGTCCATAAGGCGCTCTATGGGCTCAAGCAAGCCCCGAGAGCATGGTATGAATGCCTTAGGGATTTTCTTGTTAAAAAGGGTTTTGTCATTGGCAAGGCTGATCCAACCCTCTTCACTAAGCGTTTTGGCGATGATATCTTTGTATGCCAAATATATGTCGATGACATTATATTTGGTTCTACTAACCAAACCTTTTGTGATGAATTTAGCAAGATAATGACCAAAAGGTTCGAGATGTCTATGATGGGAGAATTGACATTCTTTCTAGGCTTCCAAGTGAAGCAACTCAAGGAGGGCACCTTCATATGTCAAGCAAAGTACACACAAGACTTATTGAAGAAATTTGACATGGACAAGGCAAAGCCCATCAAAACTCCCATGCTGATAAATGGTCATCTCGACCTCAACAAAAAGGATGATCCCGTTGATCAAAAGGTATATCGCTCCATAATTAGCTCTTTGCTTTATCTTTGTGCATCTAGGCCCGATATCATGCTTAGTGTGTGTATGTGTGCACGTTTTCAAGCCGCTCCTATGGAGTGTCACATGGTGGCTGTTAAGGGAATATTGAGATATTTGGTTCACACACCCAACCTAGGGCTTTGGTACCCCAAGGGCTCAAAGTTCAACCTATTAGGCTATTCCGATGCGGATTATGTCAGGGACAAGGTAGATAGAAAGAGCACCTCCGGGACATGCCAATTCTTGGGTAGATCCCTAGTGTCATGGTCATCCAAGAAACAAAACTCTGTTGCACTTTCCACAACCGAAGCGGAGTATGTTGCAGCCGGTAGTTGTTGTGCACAGCTACTTTGGATGAGACAAACTCTAAGGGATTACGGTTACAAGTTGAACCGTATTCCGCTCCTATGTGACAACGAGAGTGCCATAAAGCTTGCTTATAACCCCATTGAGCATTCACGCACAAAGCATATAGATATCCGCCACCACTTTTTGAGAGATCATTCCATCAAAGGGGATATCGAAGTTAGCCATGTGAGAACCGAAGATCAACTAGCCGATATATTCACCAAGCCCCTAGATGAGAAGAGATTTTGCTATCTTAGGAGTAAACTAAATATTCTTGACTCTAGCAATGTGATGTAGAGAATGTGCACATATGAATGGTGCTTGTTTTTTAATTACAAAAAAAAATCATTATTGTTTTATGTCAAAAATCTATTATTTGTGCTATTGAAGTTGGTTTTTGATCACTAGATCGAATCTTGATAAAATATGGCCATTGTTATGTTTTGTTGATTGTTGGCTGACCATAAGATGTCAAGACTCTCCATCAAACTATTTTTAAAGAAAATAAAAAATCCTCTACTCTTTCCTGGCTGGGCTCTAATCTCTCAGGTCATTCTGGCGTCGGACAAGTCTGATAGTTGTCGGACATGCCCGATAGCGTCGGACAAGTCCGACGGTCTAGGGTTCGACCCTATAAAAATCAGCCCGACTCATCCCTTCAGTCAAACCTTCCTCATTCATCTCCCTCACGTTCTCTCTCCTCAAGAACACCCCCATTGGCGGCACCAAGGAGATCTCCCTCTCCCGCCATCCATTGGAGAAAGTTTGGAGATCAAGAGGTCCTCCTCCACCAAAGTAGTCCAATCCCCCATCGTTTTTGCAAGGTTTAACCCTAATCCCCTCTCTTTCTTGGTTTCACCCTTAGGGTTAGGGTTATGGATTAATGCTAGTGCCAAATCTTGTTCCCTTGCGCCTCTAGTTAGTTGTTAGTGGAGTAGAAGAAGTTGGGTTACTTGTGGTAGGTGGATTCGTGAAGGATCTAGGTTTTTGGAAAAACTGTGTGTCATCGGACAAGTCCGACGACCATCGGACAAGTCCGATGCATCGGACTTGCCCGATGATTACCGGACATGTCCGATGACCTGCAGTTTCTTCAAAAACCTGAACTCTTCATTGATTCTCCTCACCCCTATTCCTCTTTTTGACTCCCTCCTAACTTGTTGCTCGCCACATTTTCTCAGCATGTCTGACGTGGAAGCATCCCCCTTGAGGTAGAAGAGGACCAAGACCGCCGAAGACCAAGGCCAAAGCCAACCCCCAAAGAGGAGGAAGGCCACTGCTGGGCGGATCCGCCACACCAAACTAAAAGCCCCAGTTGCTAGAGAGGAGCCTGAAGAGACAAATGAGGTTGACAGTGTCATGCATCCTCCGGCGGAAATGGGCAACTCTGACCGTGACAAGGTGAACTATCTTCATGCCTCCACTGAGACCTGCTCTACGGCAAGGCTAACTAACTTCTATGATGGTGAGAAAGAAGCTTTTGATTTCCGCTTTCATGCACATTTTCATGCGGACTGGTATCGTTCCACCTATCTACGCATGAAGAATGCAGTGGTTGAGATGAAGTGGCTGGATTGGGATCACATGAAGACAAAGAAGCATCCATTACTCGATCAAGTGCTGGTTGCCTGTGAGCATCATGGTCTCAAGGCCTTCCTGACTTCCCAGTACTCCTGGAATAGGGAAATCATAGCTCAGTTTTATTCAACTGTCTATTTTGATGAGGATGCCAAAACCATGTCCTGGATGATGAATGACACCAAGTATACCTGCTCCCAGAACCAGTTTGCTGGTATGATTGGACTTAAGCACACACGCAAGGAAAGGCACAAGGTTCACAAGAGAAATCATATGGATGCTGATGACATAAGGTACATGTATGTGGACCCGGACAACTGCTCTCCTCCCAACTCCACTGGACTGAAACCATTCTTCTCAGTCTTGTTTCGGATCTGCAGGAGTACTTTAGCTCCAAGGGGAGGCAACTCTGACCGTATTCCTACCTATCAGAGGGATATTCTGCACTGGGTTCATGGGAACAGGAAATTTGATGTCTTTGACTATGTCTTTCAGGAAATGTGGGACATCTCCATCTCTCCCAAGCGTGGCTGTGGATACGCACCTCACATCATGTTCATGATTGAGAAGGTGTCGGGCTTAACCTTCACCAAGGATATGAAGCATCTGAGCCTGAAACCTCAGATTCCTTCTAATTGGACTCCTGACACCACTTCTGGCCAGTTCTTTGGAGCAGCTCAGCCTCCTTCTTCAGCTGCACCACCTCAGCCACCTCGGGCTGCCCCTCGGGGCACTGGATCCTCTCATGTGCCTCCGCCTCCTCGCGGCAAGAGAAGCGGGATTATGAAGATGTTCAAATCCCTTATGAGCATGTGCAGGAGCATTAATCAGAGGCTAGACGTCATTGAAAGAAATCAAAAGGGTCTCTATGACCATTTTGGTATTGAGACTCCTCCTCCACCGTCCCCAGCTGAAGGCTCACCTCCTCCCACTCATGATGACCCCGCTCCTCAAGGTGACCCCACCTTCACCGTCGAGGAGATGAACTACTTTGGGTACTACCCGACTCCTCCTCCTTTCACTTCTGGTGCAGGTTCAAGTGCTCAACACATTCGCTTTGAGGATGATGACGGCGAAGGTGGTGAAGATGAAGCTGCCCATACTCTTCGCCAGCGCAAAGGGAAAGAACCGGCTATTGATGAGGAAGAAGAGGAAGAAGGCGATGACGATGATGAAGACTACGAGTTCTCCAATGACTAGAGCTCTCATCACCTTCTACCCGCACTTTTCTCCTTTTTGGGTGTCTTGATGCCAAAGGGGGAGAAGTGTAGTTATCTCAGTTTTTTTTATCTTAGTTTGTGAGTTGTGAGTGAGTTTGGAGTTGAATTATTTATGGCACTATTTGGTTTGTAAAACTCTATGTTTGCTATCTATGTGGTTGGTTTGTGCACCTTATTTGCTTATTGTATTGGTACTTTGTTGATTATCTTGTTATTTGCATTTCGTCTATCTTGTGTGATCTATTGGTGTAAATTAACATGTATGCGTAGTTTTAGGGGGAGCTCTCATAATTTTTTAATATATGTGCACTTGTTATTATCTCATATTCTCTCACTCATGCACACATTTAGAGGGAGCTCCTCATCACAAACTGAATCCTCATTGCATAATTTTATGAAATCTAGTTGTATTGTCATCAATCACCAAAAAGGGGGAGATTGAAGGTGCATCTAGGCCCCTAATTTTATTTTGGTGATTGGCGCCAATACAATTAAGAATGGACTAATCTTTTAATGAGCATGTGTGTAGATTATGGTACAAAGTTTGGTGATTAAATGCACAGAAACAGAAAGGGAGAAAAGAAGATGGCAAAGTGCTTCAAGTTGAAATTCAAAATATGCTCAAGAATGAAGTTCATAGTATTTTATTTTAATTCTTGAGTATAGGAAAAGCTGTACTATTAAGAGGGACACAAAAGTGTGAAGCGGAGGTGAACTATGTACAAAATTCCTATTTCTAGGCCATACAAAAATTTCCATGGCAAAATCATCGGACTTGTCCGACCCATCGGACAAGTCCATCGGACTCCAGTAGCTCTGCCACTCTGGGTCGTCGGACATGTCCGACGGTCATCGGACAAGTCCGATGACCAGAGGAAAGTCCGACGCATCGAACACTTTCATCGGAGTACAGTTCCTCTGCCACCCTTTTTCATCGGACTTGTCCGATGAACAAGACTTGTCCGAGCCATCGGACAAGTCCATCGGATTCCAGTACCTCTGCCACCCTTTTTCATCGGACTTGTCCGATGGCCATCGGACTTGTCCGATGAACAAGACTTGTCCGAGCCATCGGACAAGTCCATCGGATTCCAGTACCTCTGCCACCCCTGTGTCGTCGGACATGTCCGATGGCCAACTTATCCGAGGCATCGGGCAAGCTTGTCGGACTCCAGTTTCTGCGCCACCTTGATTCATCGGACATGTCCGATGACCATCGGACTTGTCCGACACAGATCTCAGAAATTGGGTCTCCAACGACTCTTTTCCCCATTGGGCTATAAATAGAACACCTCTTCGTCCAGTGGCTGGTTGGTCACTCATTTCCACTCAAAAACACTCCCAAGCTCACATTGCTCTCTCCAACTCTCCTCCCTTGATTCCACTCTTGATTTGTGAAGGGATTGAGAGAAGATTGAAGTGCTCCATCGACTCCAAGCTTTCATCCTCTTGAGCACTTGGTTCATCCTCACCGCCGACAACTTTTGTGTTTGTTACTCTTGGGGATTCTTCCCCTAGATGGTTAGAGGTACCCGTAGAGCTCCCAACTTGTGTGGTGACGCCTCGGGAAGTTTGTATTGACCCCTCCTCTGTGGAGTTTCTAGTGGAAAACCAAGTTTGATCTTTGTGGTCACTTGGAGAGGTTAGGGTTGAAAGAGACCCGGTCCTTTATGGATCCCTCAACGGAGACGTAGGCTCCTTTGTGGAGCTGAACTTCGGTGAACAAATCTTGTGTCTTGCTTGTACTTTCAATCACTTGTGTCTTATTTACTTGTTCTTGCTCATAAACTTGCTAGTTAGGGTTTACTTCGTATTTCTTAGATTAACTTGTGTAGGTTGCTTGGTAGTTGCTCTCCTTATTTTTATAGCACCCCCTTGCTTATATTCATCTACTCCTAGCTTGCCCTACACTAGTTTTAGCATTTACTCGGTCGATCTACTTTTCTATCTTGTGCCATCGGACAAGTCATCGGACTTTCCCTACAATCGTCGGACAAGTCCGACACTGCGCATTTGACTTTTATTATTAAGTGAATTTCAGGGATAATTGCCTATTCACCCCCCCCCCCCTCTAGGCACTTTCAGCAACATACCTAAACTCAAGATTAAAACAAAAAGGAGACTTTCTTCAACTTGAGCTTGCATAATTTGAATCTTGTCACCTCTTCATCTTTAGCTTTATGAGAGATGCAACATGTACTTTTCCTTTTGGCGTCATCAACTAGAGCTTGTGACTTGTAATATTTGAATCCATACGATCACCTTATATAATGTATTCACAAGCCACTTTGTGTCTTCATTTTCATCATCAATTGATACTTGGCAACATATGACACCTTGTAGCTTGATCGGTCCATGATTATGCTATACTTACCCTTCACCATTGCATTTGGTCCCTCGGCGCTAAGACTCATCTTGCCCTTCTCCTTGCATAGTCCATCACGGTCAAGTCAAGCCAATCACTCACCATCTTTGGTAAATTGAGCCATACATTACTTTGAATCATTCACATGAATTCCTTTGTCATTGTGTAGACATTTTGTTCACTTTGCTTTTAATGGAGTATCCAATTGTGAGTCCGTAAGCAATTAATCATCATTCTTTTTCATACATCCTTTGATCCATGTAAACAAGCCAATTAAATAAATACCGAATCATACAATCAATATCCATGTCGACACATACAATGTACATTTGTTAATTATGTCCTGCTTAATCACTTCACAGGAATCATTAGTCCTTTAATCATATTGTCATTCAATACACCAAAACCCACTAGGGTACTAGATGCACTTTTAATCTCTCCATGTTTGGTAATTGATGATAACCTCGATTAAAGCTTACAAAAGATAAGTAACAAAATTTTAAATGCAAACATATAGGTGATCTCTCCCCTAAGTATGTGCATGTTTGAATTGAATTCAAATCTTGGCCTCAAATGACATTTGCACATTTTCAAGAAATACATGAGAGATCCCCCTATATGTGTACATTTGTGGGGTGTAACAAATGTGTGACAGTTCAGTTCGCGATGCATATGTCAAGAAGAACTCAAAGAACAAGAAAAACATATGTGCTTTCTAGCAAAACTGGACCATCTGATTTTGGAATCACGTTTTATGCCGTTTTTTTGTGGGCAAGCCTGCATGGTGAATGCTCGCTAATCAGATCAGACATGATAATATCTAAAATCTAAATGAAACAAATATATGCAATCGCCATGTAGAATTAGAAACATACTTTTGAAAAAATATTGAAGGAAAGAATCCGAGGCTCCGTGTTGCTGTTGCCATCAAAGGAAAAACTATCAACGATGTTCCTCAATGGACAACTACTGATCAAAATCCAATGGCAGATTGATAGAGACGACAACTACATGTGTCGGTGTTTAGATCACCGGCTAGTAGAATTTGTTCTAGGGGATGCGCGTTACAGAGAGAGAGAGAGAGAGGCAGAGGGAGAGAGATAGGTTCTATTCGTATTGTCTCCATTATGTTGCCCCGGGGCAGGTTTGGCCGGTGGTGTGGTCTTCAATTCTCGCGGGTTCTGTCGCCTCGGTTTTTGTGTCAGTTGGCACTGTGTAGACGCGTGGCCCCATAATCCATCGATGAGTCGAGCCTCCACGTTCCTGTAGAAGGCGTGTTCCGCCGAAAGGGGGTGATGCAGCACGGGCAGCATCACATCGCTTGGGCAAAGTTTGATCCATCTGTCCATCAAGCCGTCCTGCATCGCCACTGTTAAGGGTGTAATCGGGTGAGTGCAGCATGGGGTGCCTTGCCGCACCTGCCTTCGTCAGCTGATGTAGGCAATGATGATGAGAGCAGGTGTGCAGAGGGATTTGACCTCTTGATAGTGTGGACGCATATTCGGTACGACATTTAAGGCGGGGTGGTTGGCGGTTGTTGACTACCGCTCCGTTCGACCCCCTCGTTGAGGGTCGAGGCGTCGGGTTGTGCCTATCCGGGCCCGTCTAGAGTTGGGGTCCGTCCCGTCATGGCAGGGAAATTAAGTTTCTTTATCCCGCTATTTCCATTTGGATGATGGCTTGTCGGGTCATCCCGTCGGAGGGGTAGGACCCGCTCGGTGAGAGTTGGCAGCACCAGAGCTTATTCTGTGGTTCTGCCCCCACTTGTGCTGTCATAGTTTTGGCGGCGATGAATCAGTCATCCTTATCTTCGAAGCGTTTGGACAGGGTGAATGACAAGGCTATCAGAGCTGGGTGAGGCGAGTCGCGTCCGAGCCTCTATGGACAGGCAAATGCTGCTTCGACCCTCGAGGGGTCGAGCGAGCGGAAGCGGGTGTCGACCCTTGGGTGGATCAAGCGGAGCGCGATCACTCCTCGACCCTTGATGGGTCGAGCGAGACGCAGCTGGCTCTCGGTCCTAGGTGGGTCGAGCAGGATGCAGCTGACTTTTCGACCCTCGGTGGGTCGAGCGGGTCGGGAGTAGTACTGTCTTTCCCCTGAGACTCGGCCGGCGCGGAGGTTCCCTTTGTGGGGCCACGCTGATTCCACGTTGGCCGTGGTTTTGACGGACCCATCGTTATTAGACACCTCGTATTTGGAGTACAGAAGAAAAAAGAATTTTATTCCTCATAGATTAAAGTATGGTCTCCTATCCCTTTTTGGATTGGATGTCGTCGTATATATCTCTGGATCGAGGGCAGGAAAATGATTTTTATTCCATGTAGCTATTCGTTTATGGATGAGAACCAACCTGAGCAAAATTTGAAGGAGAACTAATCCGAGAAAAAATTGGCAGAGTGGATTTTTTTTCTCATGTTTTTTTCTTTTTCTGAAATCTATCATAACAAACTCGGTTTAGACTTGATTTTTTTTTTCTTTTTTGCATTTGAAACTGATAAAAACAGACTTTGAAAAGACCGGGCAAAATAACCACCTGGGATTTGGGGCGTACGACATCACTTCAAATAATAAGGGGTAAAGATATAGCTAATAGCTAGGAGGAGTTCCATGAAAAAACTTATAGGCTCTAATAATATAATTGTTTTTTTATATGTATGTGGAGATGTTCATACAGCAAATTTCTTCTGTACCATAGGTACACTTCCTTTAGAGTAATCATTTCTAATTCTTATTTCCCTTTGTGCCACTATTGTTATTTCTTTAGAAAATATCACTTACCTCTCTCATCCTTATGTTTTTTGTTATTGCCTCTCTTTGTCGGGAGATTTTTACTATTTTGACCATGATACTGATGGGTTTCGATAAAATGATCATCATATATTAGGTTTCGTCAAAATAACCACGAAATCGATGTTTCCTCCAGTAAAATGACCATCTTCAGTTTCTTCAATTTTGATAACTTTTTTAGTTTTTTTTACATGTGCACTGACAAAATTGTTGTCGCCCTACTTCTTCCTCTCTCCCTCTCCTCACGACGAGCTGGCTCCCCCGCGGTGCTCCCATCCACCATGTAGCAGACTAGGGCCAACGCGGTGCCGGCGACCATGGCACATGGCCGGTTCTCCCGCACAAGGCAGAGCGTCTGGATCCCGACGCGGACGATGCGGGCGTGGGCGGTGGCCAGGTCACAGAACCAGGCCTCCGCGGCGGGGACGTGAGTGTGGAGGACGGTGCGGGAGAGGCGGAAGAGCGCGACAAGGCCCAGGTGGGAGGCCAACGCACCGGTCACAGCGTTGGCGCTCAACGGCGCGGCTGCACTGGAGGCCCACGTGAACGTGGGCGCCGTGGTGGAGGCTGCCGTGTTGGTGGCGGGCTGCACTTGGCACCATCGATGGCGTGGTGGAGGGCCTGGTCGCGCTTGTGTGACAAGTGAGCCAAGTCGCTGTGAGGACTGAGGAGAGAGAGGAGGAAAGAGAGCGAGGGCACTTTAGTCCGTGCACATGTAAAAATATAAAAAAAAGTTATCAACATCGAAAAAATTAAAGGTGGTCATTTTACGGGAGAAAGCATCGATTTTATGGTTATTTTACCAAAATCCAATATATAATAATCGTTTTATCAAAACTCATCGGTTTCGTAGTTCAAAATAACAAAAATCTCTTTTGCTGGGTAGCACCAATATTGCGTGCCGTCGGGGCCCTTTCGCCTTGGGCCTGTCTTTCGTGCTTTGCGCCACACATTGCTCTGTTCTTTGCACTACATGGAGCGAACGGGGCTCGCCCGTCATACTGCTCAGCAGTGCCGGTAATTGACATATAGGATTCGGATCCACATTACTCTAGGTAGAGGCGGCTGAGCTGTTCAGTGTGAAGTACGGGTTCCATTCGCCCCTCACTCAATTTAGGACATGAAGCGATTCTGTTCTTATTGGATCCAGTTAGAATTGTAGTTCTCTTTCCTGTTGTGCCAATCAATCTCGAAAACGATTCAGAGATCAGCTGAACTCACACATTCCACCTCATGCTCTGCTGATATAACTGGCTCCTTCAACTCCATTCGGATTATAAAAAATAAGGTTGCACGTGGAAAACAAATTATCACGAGCTAGTGGTTCCGCTCTAGTAAAGTTTTGTATAAGACAGCATGGAAGTGCCAATGTACTTCAGCTTCCACTAGAAATAGGACATGTCCTGAGAATAGAAAAACGCCCTTCAACCGATCCAAAAGTTCAGTTCTTCTTCCACCGCTTGTAATGGTCATGACCGTCATGGCAGGGTCCAGCCATCCAGGGACGAGCAAAAGAACGACACAGTCGTTGGGCACGGGAGAGAGGAAGGTTGCCATACGGAGGGAAGGTCGTCGTCGTTCTTTGACACAGCCGGCGGCGCTAGCAGATCGAGTCCGCGCACACAGCCAGCGCCAGCGGCAGGGATGGCGGGTCGAATCATCAAGCCGCAGACTTGTTTTGCTGGAACGTAACCGAGCGCCTGGAGCCGAATGAGGAGCTTGAGTTTAGACTTGATTATTAATCTGATTGTTCACTGCGACTGGGCTCCCCTGCATGAACAAAAATAATATGTAAGCCATTTTTCTCAACACAGTAAAACTATAATAATTTATATTTGATTTCATAAGTTTTTTTTGGGGGAATTTTGATTTCATAAGTAATTATTACTCTTTAAGTATATAATTGGGCCTCAGGGCCCATCTTTATCAGCCCAGGCCATCCTCAAACTTAGGGTCTCTTTTTTAGCTACAGCAAAAAATGAAATTCGACCCGGCCCAACAGTTCTGTGGTCTACTGAATCAACCAGAAGTCCACAAGGCCAGAAGGGCATAAGTTTCCAAAAAAAAAAAAAAATCAGAAAGGTATACTAATAAATCAACTCGTTGTCTTGATTTCTTTATCCGCTAGCATGATGACGTCTTGATGTAGACATGAGCATGTGCAAGACCATATTTTGCAAGCAAGTAGTAGCACGCTAGAAAATGGAAAACAAACCTAATCAATTGGAGAAGAGGCACCCATCAGTCTCTCTCTGTTCAGGTTGGGCTCTCACATGTTATGCCATCCACTAGCTTTTATTTTACGAAAACGAAATCGGATTGTTTATTTCAATCCAGTTGCCATATTGGGCTCACCAAACAACACACACAGAGAGACAGAGGAGTGAGAAGCGCAAGTACAATAGCCACAAGGGAGCTGAAAATTTCCTTGCTCCAATGATTGTGCAGTCACCAGACACCAGGGATTCATTCTACTCCAATCAAACGAGATAAAGAAACCATTTCTTTTTGCTGCCGTTTTTTAATCTTAGAGACGATGATGACGCTAGGACTAACCAGATATTTAAGTGCGATGTAATTTTCAATCAACAGAGGAAAAGGACAGTGCTCTGCACTAATAAGCGTCATTATGGCACTAATGTTAATGTGAGGCTTCCAGCTTCAGCAACCAGACTACCAGAGGTCCAGAGCAGAGCTTCACATTTCACGAGAGAGGGAGGAGGGAAGAGAGAGAGAGAGAGAGAGAGGCAGGCCAGGGGGAATCTCAATCGCTGCCAGTGGAAAGCGGCAGTAGGAGCAGAAGGGAAGCAAGAACAGGCAAGAAAGAGAGGGAGAGAGAAAGCCGAGGGACTTTTCGTTGGATTGGATCCTTCGCTTTTGCGGGGGAAGAAGGAGCAGCAGGAGGAGATGTTCCCGCCTGGCCTGATCCACCACCGTCCGGACGGCCCCGCGCCCGGCGACGCGCCGCCACGGTCGGGGCCCGGCGGCGGGCCGAGCCTGGTGCTGACGGCGGACCCCAAGCCCAGGCTGCGGTGGACGGCCGACCTCCATGAGCGCTTCGTCGACGCCGTCGCGCAGCTCGGCGGGCCTGAGAGTGAGCCGCTCCCTCCCACCCGTCTCTCCTTTCTTGATGCTTTCCGGTTCTTGAGCTCGGAGCTCGGCATTGGAGAGCAATGCGCGGTCGTTGATTGGTGTCTCGATTGATTTTCTCGTTGGTCTCCCCGAGGGTAGTCTGCGTGCTGCGCGGCAGGTTTTTGCTGCTGGTGCTGGGAGCGACGGTCTGGTCCTTCGACTGGGGATGGTTGCACCAAGATCATAGGAAATTTTAGATCGTTTCCCTGGTCAAGGTCGAGGGCGCCTGATGTGATTCGAGCTAAATGCGGTGCCTGTTGCGCAAGTCCCCTTGTGCATTTGCGCTTAGGATTTTAGATTCAGGCCATTGAAACGACGATAGGGTTTGGGTGTTGCATGAACGAGTTATAGGCTTTGGAGTTGGGATTTAGTGGGATTCTCGAGGGATATGCGATGGATTTTCTGTTCTATATAGGAAAATTGGTCCTTTGATTGATCGAATTCCACGGTTTTATGGCAGTAACCTGTTATGAAGTCTTGATGACAAAATTAGGAGACTGGCACCATGTATGTTCGAGCTTGGCTCTCATATTTGCAGCTATTAGGAATTTTCTTTTTGAAGTTTGAGGCTATGGGAGCTAGCTGGTGTTTTGTTTGCTCTTTTGAGCTACGCATTTCAAATAGCGTTGTTTGGGTGTGTTTTATATCCTGAGCCTAGATTTGAAACACAACATTGGACTATTGATTTGAATAAATGCTTCTCGGTTAGTCACAGTGATTTTGTTTGTGTTCATGTGCAAGCCGCAGTGAACCAGCCACGTGGTTCTTGTAAATTAGTATTTTTCTTGGTACTTGATTCTGGTTGAACGAGTTGCCATACATAATGTAGCATATCGTTATTATGTAGGTAATTGCTTCTTATATGACATAATTGAGGGATGAGGGTCCTGTACTTTTTTGTGCTTCTGGTTTAGTTTGGATATCTAAGTGCCTTATTGTGTAGCTTTATTGTCCTTGTTGTTTTGTATAAGTGAGTTGTACAATTTCAGGTTCCTGTTGTTTGTGATTATTTATCTAAAATTAGAGTAATTTCTTCAATGTTTCCTAATTTGTTTTTTCTTATGGATTCAATTTCCGGCATTGAAAATGCTTGCAAAAGCTGCGAACATTCTAAAACTAATGTAGCATGTCGTTATTATGTAGGTAATTGCTTCTTACAACATAATTGAGAGATAAGGGTCCTTTATCTTTTTGCGTTTATTGTTTACTAGTTTCGACATCTAAGTGCCTTGTTGTGTAGCCTTATTGTCCTTGTTGTTTTGTGCAAGTGAGCTGTATGGTTTCAGGTTCTTGTTTTTGTGACTATCTAAACAAACTAGAGTCAAATGTTTCCAAAATTTGTTTTTCTAATGGATTCAATTCTTGTCATTAAAAACGCCCGTAAAACGGCTACAGGCATTCTAAAACTAAGTTGTGTGTAGTCAATAATGAAATAATGTCAGGACAAATAGTAGTGGCATCTCATGTTCCAATACATGTTTTTGGTGTTCTCTTCTATGATTTTTGTGTGAAGAATCATTAGTTTCTAGTGTCACCAGATCCAATTGCATGCCAAATTTCACTGCAAATGATACTCCAAACATGTTAGTGCCCTAAATTACTGGCTTGACATAATGCCATTATTTAGTTGATATCATTGAAGTTGTACAGCAAAACAATACAGTTTCCTGTTCAAATTGTTTTGAAAACATTGTTAAATGAGTTACTAATCCTGCAGAAGCAACACCAAAAACTATCTTGAGGACAATGGGCGTCAAGGGGCTTACGCTTTTCCACTTGAAGAGCCATCTTCAGGTACTCCGGCATATCTGCATATTCTGTAGTCTGAAATGGAACTTGTTCTGAAAGTTTGTCGATTTGTTCTTGCGATCAGAAATATAGATTGGGGAAACAATCTGGTAAAGAGGGCTCAGAGCAATCTAAAGATGGTAAGTGCCTTGGTTCAAGTCTTTATGATGGCATTATCAATTAGACAATCTGTTGATTTACTGTTCCTTCTAATTACTGTTTTGGTTACTGCTTTGGTCCCTCCTAATCTAGTTCGTTGAAGGTCATTCTGAAGTCAACATGTACACTTTTTTCCCTTGCTGTCTGTACACTTGTTCTTTTTCTCGCGCTTCTACTTGGTTCATGGTCTTGCTGTGTTAGCTTGCTCATTGTGTGTCCAGTGTTATTTCATAATTTATCAATCATTTAACAATATGACCCTGATAGATTATATAAGATGCATGCCAGTAATCCAAGTCGGTACTTTTGAATTATTGGGGTTTTATGGCAGTTATCTAAGTCGGAGGCCTCCACTTGTGTCCACATATATGCAATGAGAGTAAAAGGAAAGCTTGAAACCATAGTATTCTCTCTTGGAATTAATACCTGTGGTTTCTGTTTACGTTGTTTCACAACTGAAGAGTATTGCCCCTGCAAATATAGTTTTCTGTTTTCATGCATTTGAAGTTTGTTTACCAAATCTCTTGTATGGTCTATGTTCACTTAAGTTTAGTACTTTTTGAAAGGACCAATTAATGTAATATGTACAAATTTTCATTTTGAATCAACAGTAAGTAAACAAAATGGGCAATAGGCCAGTAGCTTGGGAAAACCCAATACCTTACGTGATAGGGTTGTAACTAGTTATCTATTTATTAACTTGTAAAAGTAAGTGTTGGAAGAATTCTGTTGCTTCTTGTACTAACGTTTGACCTCTATTTGGGGTTACCTTCCCCAAATGCAGCATCCTATCTTATTGATGGTCAGAGTGGCATGAGTGTATCCCCTAGAGTTCCTGCCCAGGATGTGAAAGAGTATGCTTCATCAGCTACTCCTTGTTGAGCACATTAGTTTACTATTCTTTTCTAGTAGACTACAGCACTTGCATAAATTTACATTGATTGTGCTAAATCAGAGTTATCTATACTTTCTGCAGAAGTCAAGAAGTCAAAGAAGCACTAAGAGCACAGATGGAAGTGCAGCGGAGATTGCATGAACAAGTGGAGGTAACTAACTGCACACTCAGTTATGCTCATGAATTTAGCTTCCTTAATATGTTGTAAGGAAAGAAAATGCCACTTTTCGTATTTTCTGCTTTTGACAGCCAGCAGTTTAAGACATGAAGCTGGGCAGGAATTTATTAATATATCTTAGGTATCTTCATGTGAGTGATGAAATTGTGTTCATTTGGTTTTTAGTTGGGAGGACCATCTTCCTAATAGAATGGGAGTCAGCTCTTGTTGTGGAAGTATGCATCCACCAATGAAACCTTCTACTTTGTGTTCTTTATGGAAGGCCGCAGTGCGGCACTGCTACAGATTGCTTTCAATTTTGCAACCAGGTCTCTTGTAGGAATGGACTCTTACTGAAATTAGAACTGCAGGCCGAGAAAACAAAAGATGTGATTAGGGACTAAAACATTGTGAATGACATGAACTTTGGTATATCGTCCATAATTGGAGCTAGTCTTTATGATATGGATGATAGATCTATCTATAACAGTTGTCTGTAGGATAAGCTTTGGGGTCTTGGGTCAGTCCAGCAACACAGCAACATAGCTACCACGTGACAACCATAACAGCCAGGCCTTAGTTATTAGCCTGTCAGTTAGCTAGCAGTCTTAGGGATCAAGTATTCATAAGAATTGGGTTGTGTTGCGGTGACTTTGGCAAGGCAGCTGGGGGATTAGAGGTAAGCAGAAGTTAGTCGAAAAGGAAGGAATCCTCTTACTGTTGCATATCCAGTTTGAACATGAAAAACTCCACATAAGACCTGCTTGTTTACAACTTCACATGAATATGGGGATGTGTTTCAATATCAATACTTGACAGTTTTTCCAATGATCAGGTCCAGAAGCGGGTGCAGATCAGAATGGACGCACTCCAGAAATACATTGACACGATTCTAGAGAATGCATGCAAATTGGTCACTGAGCAGTTTGCCTCAAGTGGCTTCAGCATCTCAGACCATGATCTCCCGGAACTATCTCCTGGCGGGGTCATGTGTGGGCCCAATGACACGTTGAGCTCGTCTGTCTTCAACCAGCTCTCAGTTAGCTCCATTGACTCCCATAGTCCAGGAGGCAAACCTTCTCCGTCGGGCATCGAAGGCCCACCACTGCTCCTCCAGAAGTCACCTGAGCTTAAAAGGAGGTCTTCTTGAGCTGTGTCCGACAGAATCTGGGTGTAGTACTGATTTTCTTGTCCTCGTAAGCAATGTTGAATATCATAGTGACAAGGGAAATTGTTCAACCAGTCTTGTAGTAGCTGACTTGTTCTCTTGCTAGTGCCTGCCAAGTGGCAGTGTTCGGTCTGTTGTTTGATCTCAATCAAAACAAATGTATGTTTATATGGACTCCCTGATGTGCTAGATCAAGTGCCTTGATATCTGATTCGTGCCATGGGATTTAATATTCCTGTCATCCTTTGCACATTTCAGCGGTCTTCTGTGTCCTTCTTGTGCTAATGCATGCTTGCACAATGATTTTAAGTCTGCATAAGCAATAGCACACTCTGTTGCTATTGCCTTGTTTGCTCATCCAAAGTTCGGAACTCCGTTTTAGATGAAACACTTTATTCCATGCTATCGTTTTGTCATAAATATTAATAACTGTTTCCCATTGCAAATTTAAGCCCTAGTAGACGTCTAATTTCTCTCTTTCTGGGAATGATGATATTGTTGCTTTTCTTCAGAAAACTGCAGAACCAAGCAGGACCACATGACAATGAACACTTTCAAACGATAGGCTATCTTCGTACACAAATACATGTCCCTTTTCTGCGATGTCATGGTCACCATATTTTCACCAGTCCCATTTGTGTATGCTCTAATGACCAATTAACCGCATCCACCACGCACTAGCATTTGAGGGGAAAACAACACTGCACACACTACTGACCTGTCCATGGGGCAAGAAAAGGGAATATTCCTGGCATCGGTAGAGAAGATGCCTGCAGCCGAAACTTCCAACCTCAAAATACAATACCCCTTGTGTTATTGTCGACAAGGACTACCAATGCATTTCGAGTACTAAGAAATGTTGTTTGAAGATAAAATCGAGGTCTGTTGAGTTGAGCCTGCAACAGATGTGATAGTTCCAACAAGGGAGGTAATTCTGTAATAAGTCATATAAGGTGGTTGATTACGTCGAGGGATTAGGAACTAAGAGCATCTGTATCTGATACCCTTAGTAGGAAGACATAATATCCCATCAGCGGCTGCAACATCACAAGCATACATATTTTGGGAAAGAGTGGATAGGGCGGGCAAGCAGAGGAACAGCCGAGTACAAGTGCGCAAGTAGCCACCGTGCTCTGTACTGCATTGAGCATTATTAGGAGCTTTGTACTGCATTGACATTGGATAAAAAAGAACGGATCTTCACTACAGTACTGAGAATAAAAAAATAAATGAGTAAACAGTACAGCAGAACACTATAGCTATAAGATAAATACATATTGTTCATGACCCTCTGCATTGATTGAAGCAATGCAGAGGATTTGGATCCTGCATTGTAGCAGGAGGCTTGGACCCTAGGCATTTGGACAATCAACCTTTGCCAACTGGACAGTGCACACAACGTTTCTAGTTTATTGGCCCATAAACTGGTAGCTGCACTTTGTCATTGGTCGTGCATTTTATCTGTACTGTTTTGACAGAAAATCGCAAGGTTACGATGAGTAGATAGCGTCCAGGTTCATGGAGGGCTCTACTAATCACACAGAACGTATGTCCAGGTTCACGGGGACAACTTACTTTGCTTCGTCAGCGTGAGCAGCTGTATTGCTTGTTTATGTTATTGCTCGATGGCATTGTATCTGTATTAGTGTTGGTGTCTTGTGAATACAAGTTGGTTGGTGTTACTGTAAAAGCCGAGTGTGTGCGAAGCTCTAATTCTTTTCTTAATTTTTGAAATGGAGGAAGAGTGGGTCAGTTGTGATTTTTCTTTGTACTTTTAATTTTTACTGTAGCGGTACATCTCGTGTCCAAAAGTTACTTAACATTTAGGAAATTTCATATTCGAGATAAAATTGGCCACGGCAAAGTATGTGTCGTGTGAAACATTGAATTTACGGATTCGTAGTCTCTCGTATGAACCCATGAAATATCGTCAAAACTGAAGTTTTGACGCGCAGTAAAGTTAACAAAAATCATGGTGGACTTGGTTGCCACAGTGTGACGTCATGTTGCGAACCACCACTGACTGACGGCGTCCTTCCTCTTCTCTCGTTCATAAAATGATGGTTGGATGGATGGATTCGCGAATAAATTCCGTTTTCATCACTCTTCCATTTCCTGGCCCCTGATTCCATCCTCAACCTGCCAGACGGACGCGCCTCTCATCCCCGGCAGCCTTACCGCCGGCGAGCCAGCAGGGTTCGTCCCGCTCGATCCGATCCGTCGCTCTCGCTCTCTCGCCGGGGAGGCACCTCTGGTCGCCGCCGTCACCGTTTCCTACTCCTCTTCGGACCTCGTCGGTGGTGGCGCCGGACCCGCGCCGGCGGAGATCCGTGCCGTTCCGTTCTTGGATTGGTCTGCTCCTCTTTGCTGGTAACAGGTGAGTGGTAACTGACCCTACCTCGTTCGCTCATCGGACTGTATTGGACGGGCTCCCCCGTCCTTGCCGTGTCATACGATTTCATTCAGTCCTTGTCCGCTGGGTAGGATTCCTTTGCTGCGGCCGGCGGCTTCTTGCTAATAATTCAGCTGTCCACCGCGAATCTGGCGCAGGGTTATTAGCCTTTCTCGGCGCATGGGATCGATCAGTAGATTCCTGTTGAAGTTGTGCTGTATAGGAGCACCAATTCGAGGTGCGGGGATGCAGTCTGTTCTAAGAAAAAAGCTGTATTTTTTTTTTTTTTTGGTTTGCGGGGGGTTTAAGCCAGGAACCCATTCCGTCCCCTGTTTCTGATTGTTGTACCACGGGATCAATAAATCAAGTGTTCTTCTTCTTGGAATTATTGTCAGATTGATTGCTAGTGGCTGAAATGGAGAGAAGAGTATTTGGTGGTCGAACTGCCGATTTCTCTTCAAAGTCTTACAGTTTCTGCTTGATAAGTTGGTACTTTCCTAGTATACTAGTGTTCACATATACTGAATTAGGCCTGTGATATGTTTTCGCTATCCCCTCTAAGGTGCCAATAAAGCCTCCTTGATGTACCTTGGTTCCTGGTGAAACATTGTCTGTCCTTTTCTGCTAGTTATGGTTGTGATGTTCATATGGGGTTAAACAACTATGAAATACATGCAAACATCGATATCTTCTTTTCACTTGCTCTTTTATGCTTTGTACCTCTGAATCGCTGGAACAATTTGTTTGTGATTACTGTAAGCCAAACTGTCTCCCTTATGAAACTGTTATCTAACATTACCTCTTGGTATGAGCAAAACTGTTATCTTCTTTTCACTTGCTCTTTTATGCTCTATTACAGTGTCACTGTTTTCTTTTTTCCTGCAGAGGTATGAGCAATGCACTCAACAAAACCAGAAGCTAGTTTTGGCCAAGCTCATACTGACTCGATTGTAAACCAGCAGCAAATGGTGTTTGCTGGAAACAACATGGATCCGAGTAATGGAGCTAATAACAATACAAACATGGCCGCAAGGCAACGTTTACGGTGGACAAATGAACTCCATGAAAGATTTGTAGAGGCCGTTACTCAACTTGGTGGTCCTGATAGTATGTATACTACTGCTGTACCTTTATTACTCACTTAACTCAATTTTGCAAAATATATAAGCACAATTCCTTCCTGTATAATTGCCTTTATGAACCTGATAACTTCTGATTTCCTAGAATCATACTTAGACATGTAAATTTGTTTCCTTTTTCTTTTGGATGAAATTGGAGAGAGGACTCCAACAGATTAATATATATTAAATGTTGAACGGGGAAGACAACAACTAGCCAAGTACTGCTTCTAGGCATTCTGTGATGAGGAGACTAACTTGCTTTTGCCCTATGGATAGCCATTTTGAATTCATCCAGAAACTAAAACATTTGTACTTTTACTAACCGCTTGAATTCCTCGAATGAAACAGGAGCAACTCCTAAAGGAGTTTTGAGAATAATGGGTGTGCCAGGATTAACAATTTACCATGTGAAAAGTCACTTGCAGGTATATATTTTCCCCATATCACACTATTTTAATATTTTTTATCATTATTCACTTCTTTAATAATTGCACCATTCCTGTTTCAGAAATACAGGCTAGCAAAGTACATTCCTGACTCTTCAACTGATGGTAGGTGAACACTCTCGTCACCATATATTTGGCAGTACTAGTTCTTCCTAATGTGTATCTCTTGTAGGTAACAAGGCTGATAACAAAGACCCTGGGGATCTGCTTGCAGGACTTGAGGAATCCTCGTATGAACTCACCTGTCTATGCTTTTACTTCACTGAAGAATACATATTCTAAGTCTAGTTCCTCTTTTGAGTCATTTTCTATTGGTACTGTCTTAGTGGCATGGCATGAGTGCATGAATCAGAAGTGTGAAATACATGTGTCATTATATATTTCAATGTAGTCACATCCTAGTACTGTTTGATGTTTCTGACTAATTACAGATGAGAGAAGTTTTTCTAATAGCATACACACAGTGGCAGAATAGCTCGATGCCTCATTTTGAACTGATTTCTGCAAAGTGAAATTTACTACTTTGTTCAAAAAAGATGATCTACTGCTCACCATTTATTGACCTTTACTGTTGCACGGCTAGATGGTAGAAAAGATTAAATAGTGAAGTTGAAACAACTTCAAAACTGAAATTTAGGCACTAGGCAATGAAAATAGATTTTGCATTAATCCCTTTTATTTCTTTTTTTTTACATCCATTTTTTTATGAACTTTTGATAATGAAACTTTTCTTTTTGACAGTGGGTTGCAGATATCTGAAGCCCTCAAGCTGCAGATGGAGGTCCAAAAGAGGCTGCATGAACAGTTAGAAGTGAGCCTTTCCTGCATGTCCCATTTATATGAAGTTTTGTCCTTTTGTACTCTTATCGGACTGTATTTTCACCTTACTGGCCCTACTTAATTAAGTAGATACATGTGGGCATCAATAAGGAGACTTAATCCAAATTTAAGAAATGTTATGCATGCAAACATTTGTAGTTCATTTCACATAGAATTCAGACTGATGGTTAACCGCCACTACTTGGAGTCCCTTGGTGGTGTGTTTATTGTGTTGTGACATTTTCTACATCATACACCAAGCTATTGATTTTGTTGACCTCATTGCTTCTATTCTATTAATGGCTGTATATTTGTATTACATACATTGTTAATTTTACAATGCCATTCAACAGATTGAGTGCTGAGATGTTCTGATTACACATTTGTTTTAGGTACAAAGGCAGCTGCAGTTGAGAATTGAGGCTCAGGGCAAGTACCTTCAGAAGATCATTGAAGAGCAGCAGCGTATTACTGGTGTGAAGTCTGAAATGACTGTTGCAGGTGCCTCTGTCACAGTATCATCGAATGAACAATTCCCTGACTCCGAGAGGACTGAACCATCAACTCCTGCACCTACATCTGAGTCCCCAACACAATGTGCTTCTAATAGGGACAATGGAGCCCGAACTGAAGCACCCAAGAGCCCCTGTCATGATGATTCTCTTTCTCACCATGAACCTCTAACGCCTGATTCTAACCGTCAGCCAGGTTCTCCTACAGCTAGTCCAAACCATGATAGGGCAGCAAAAAGGCAACGAAGCAGTGGCACAGAATTCTTAGAAACTGATTTTCCCCTCGCACGCCACGTTTTCGAGTCGAGCTCGGGCTCAGAGTTCCAACAATATTCCATGTCCTACTCAGGCCATTAGCATCTTGTGCTTGAATCACTATGTCTTTGACAGTTTGTTCAGGACTATCTGCATGATCTGATCAATTTCGGTAGCTTTGGTTAGAATGTCATTGTCTCACAGGACACATTGTTGGTACAAAAAGTTGTAGTTGTTCAGGTGATAATTTATATGGCATTTACCGAGTTCCTATGTTTATAAAACGGTAGTCTGTACTTCAGTTGGGATATCTGAACTCTGAAGCCTGTTGTTTACCATGCACTCCACCTCTACTTATCAGGGTTATGAGGATATAGAGTTTGCTCATTTAGCATGTAATATGTAATGATGTCTGACCAGAAGCAGAAGCTTCAATTGTAGAATATTTCAGGAGTGTCTTGTGTAGCTGTGTCGTGCATGTGTTGCTATGTTGGTAACCTTCAGAACCAAATTCCATGACGGCATCTGTAACCGTTTCAATACCTGTGTAACTGTGTGCACTGTGCTCAAGAATATGAAGCGGTTCCATAACTTCAGCAGGGCTTTTTATAGACATTATTATTAGCACAATCATATAACCATTTTTAAGAGCGAATCAGGTGTCCATACAGCTGCGTATCCCGGTGCATTCCTGTGACACCTCTGGTATCATGCAATCCTTTTTGGGAAGAATATTAGAGCCATCCCCACAAGCATGAGCACCTGGAACAAAAACTTAAACTGAAATTGATCTAATTTAAATTAAATTCAAGCGAATTTGAATAGCATTTGAACTAAAAGTTCAAATTTTTCAACATAAGTCACATCTACCAAAAATGTATATTGTCAATCATGGGTACTTAGAATTTTGGAAAATTGATCAGAATTTTTCGACTTCATCAAATGCCCTAAATAAATGCTCAAAGTCCAAAAACAGTCATATTTTGAAACATTACTATTTAAATTTTCATCATAATCCAAGGTTGACACTTATTTTCTTAATTTTCTACACATCCTAACGAGCCCACCCATATGTTGGGTTTTCGCTGATCCTCCGTAGATTAAATGCTATGAAATTAACAAGAGCAGACTGTTTGCAAAGTTTGAAAAAGATTAAAACCGAGCAGGCCCACTTGTCGGCGACCCGCCAGAAACACAATTGGGCGCCGCGCGCTCACCCCGGTGGCGCGACGCCGCGTGGTCTCCGGCATACGGCCGAGCGGGCGAGGCCACGGATCGACGCCCCTACCTAGCTCAGACATCCCCCTGTCTCCCTCACTCCTGTCTGAACGACGCACCCATTTCCTCTCCCTCGCTCCCGTTTCTTCTCTGCCTGGCCGAGCCACCAACGCCACCGCTCCTCCACGTCGCCCGGTCGCCACCGTCCATCGGAGCTCAAGCCAAGACACAGGAAGCCACGTCGGGATGTACTGAAGCCCCTCCACACGTCACCTCCCCTTCCCTCGCCCGGCATTGGGAGATCGACGCAGTTCTTCCCCGGCTGCGGCAACTCCGGCCAACTCCACTCCGCGGCATCACGTTTATTCCACGGTGAGCCTGGGATCGATTCCTCAAATGGGAAGCTTACTAGAACCCTTGCGCACACCCTTCACCACCTGCATGTGCAGATTACGCAGCGACATCGCCAAATTTGAAGCTTCTGCCGCCGCCGACCAAACTGGTCGCCTCGCCGACGAGCATGCACCTTTGACCCCTCCTCGTCGCCTTCGACCTCGCGCCACCCTTCTGCTCGTTGAGGAGAAACTCCAAGGCAAGATCCTAAGCCCTCTCGCCCTCCCATTCCCATGTTGTCCGATGCCGAACCTCGCCCCTGTTTCCGCCACTGTCGCGATCCCATCTCCGGCCATCTCCGGTGTTTTTCGACCTGTCCAGTAGGTGCGCACCATCAAGGGGACCATTTTCTCTTTTGGACCCGAACTCAGCAGTGGCCCAATCGCCCTGCGGTGAGCTCGCGTTGACCGCCGCCGCCCGCCGTCGTCGTGCTAGCCCGGTGAGCCGCCTTTCGTAATCTCACGCGCCGCGTGTTCGCCAAGACTCACCGGCCGTCGTCGCGGCAATGCAGCCGTCGCCACCACTCCGGCTGACCGCCGTGCTCGCGCCACCGCGCGCGGCCGAGGGCGTCGCCGCCTTGCGCTCGGCTCGGCCGAGCTGGCCGATGGGCCAAGCTGGCCTCTGGGCCGCGCCCCGCCTAGGACAGATCTGGCCCAGGAGCCCCTCTCCCGCGTGGGCTTCGGTCCGCTGGACTGTTGGAATGTGGCCCACATGCATTAAATGGATTTTTCTTAATTTATCAATTCTAGAAAATGGTCCAACATTGCAAAATACATAGTAAAATAAATACTACGAATTTTGGGGTAGAATAAATTTTAGTAGATCCTCTGAGCATGCACTATTTAAGAAAAATACTAAAGGCCTCTGCATGTTAGGGTTTTTATCCAAATTAAATTAATTATGCAATACACTTAATAATTCATAAGTAATTCACTGTAATTTATAAATTAATGCAATTTGGTATTTAACCATGGGTTGTCGGGCCTAATCATTGTGCAAAGTCACACCTGATAATTCTCTGTATATTGGTCACTATTGATTAATTAACCCTTTATCTTATTTTATTTATTAAAAATTAATGGCTCATTGCATGTATGTGCAAGTTGACAAGTAATCTAGTCCTGGCATGTTTTAGTTAGTAATTCACCCATGTTCATGTGACCTCCAGAACCATGCTAAAATATTATTTACTTCTAAAACTTGATAATCCGTAAACGCTATAAATGTGGGGTGGCAACTTAACGTGCAACAACACCCCCGTTCACTACTACATGCCACATAGTTGTATTAACGTATTTGTTCAAGAAGTGTCATGAATCTTCTTTCATACACATCATCGCATTTGCATCATGTAGATTATGAACTGAACCACGTGGAGGCAAGACAGGAGTAGAAGCCAGAAGGACCTGGTAGTGTTTCATCGGACCAGGAGCAGGCTCAAGGCAAGCCCCGGTGCATCCCACCAAGTTTTAACCTTTTAATTTTATCACTAGTTAGGGATGTAGGCTTGTCTGTGCATTAAGTTTATAGGAGTTGTTTGAAAACCTAGTATTGTAGTAGGTTCTCTTTACCCGATGATAGCCTCGGAACGATAGTCGCTTTGCTTAATCTAGGACGATTATTCATCGAGTGGTATGGAGACCACTCGTAGACTAGGAAATATTATCACTGAGAAATGATATCGGTTGAAGGAAAGTTTGGATGGGACAACAATGAAGACCGGACGGGCAACTAGGTGGAAAGTGAAGGACAGCTTGTCTTCAAGGAGGTAGCCCCGTCCGAGTCACCTAAGGCTACACGTCGTGTCCGGTCCTATAAGGTCAAGTTTGAACGTACTGTTTGCATGCTGGAGTGCTTCGTCGGAAGATACCCTACTCCCTTATTTGGTGGAACTGGAGCTGAGAGGAGGGAGCAATCCACCCATGGATAATGGTACGGGACGCATCGCATTAGGGGACCCTTCTCGGGGAAGCCAAGCCCGGAAGACCTTGTGGTACCGTATGCGAAAGGTTGCTCCATGCGGCTTTCATGAATCGCGTATGAATCGTATAAGCAGGTTTCTCCTATAGGATATAAATCGATTCGAGTCGCTGCCCCTCACAATAACGAGTACCACTTGATCGCTGCTCCGGAACGTTGTTGGAAGCCATTAATATGATGAATGGGTTCGATATTGCTGTATAGAATTATTATTAATTGCATTACAACCATGATTATTATAGTCATAGTGCAAACTAAATTTTATTGTTTCGCACATCAACTTAACTTGCTGCTAAAATTTGAAAAATAGGATCCACTCTTAGGCCGGTTTTTGGCAATATAAACCCTACCCTTAGCATGTGCATGTTTAGGAGTCGGCTGTAGATGGCCGTTTTGACGGGTCAGTCTTCTTGAGTATTAGTTACTCTAGGCGTAGCTATATGTGGTTTTCAGATAATGAGGGTGGAGATTGCTACTACGGTGGAAGGTTCCACTAGGAGGGTCAACGTCCAGACAGCTAGACGGTGCACTGACAACGAGGAGGATTAAGGTGTTAATTGCCGATTATGTGTTCGGGCAAACATCTACAAGGTCGGATGTTCTATGTGAATCGCCATGAGAGGACGACTGTATCTTACTTATTCCGTCGGATCATTTTATTCCTGTTGAACTATTCGCTTTCTCATTTTTAGAAACTCTGGTTTGTAACTTAAATTTAGATTTATGTAAAACTCTATGCTCTATCTTATTTTTGTTACAAGCTATGTTATTTCTGCCATGTGTTATACTATTAGGCGTCACAGCGCATGTCGCCACCTAAGAAAGATCCTGAAATGGAATCGTCTTCGTGTTAAGACGGTTCTGTTATAATTCGTCGTTGAAGTGATGCTGATACTCCACAAAGTCGGGCACCATTTTCTCTGGATTGTACGTTTCTCTGGTAGTAAAGCACCATGTTCTCCTGATCAAGCAGTATTAACTGACCCTCTCTCCTCTCACCTCATATAGACAGGTACCAGTGACTTTGTCTGTGTATTGACACGTTCATATAGCATATGAAAAAAAACATAGCATTGAAAGGTGTGGAGTGTACCTGAAGCTGAAGTAAAGGATTTGTGCTTACGCATGTATCCCGTAAAGCATTCTCGTAAACCACACCCCGAGCAATAATGACGCTATTATACTAGTTAAGCATCCGTACCTTTGCCTCCACACGAAGAAGAGGGCTCCGGATCTGTAATGCCTTGTGGCTTTTGGTCGTATATCTTTTGTGTATTATATACGTCCTTCGACGTGTGCTCAGAGCAACTGAGATGCCAATTCCGCTGCTCAGTCGTATCTATGTCCATGTAAGCAGGCCATCAGGGGAAGAAGGAGGTCACAAGCTTTCAGCAGATAGACACGCATCTGACTTTGGCAATCAGTGCTTTTGCGCGTCTCTCTCATCGCCCGGTGACCGTTACTATTGCCGGATCAGTTGTTTCTTCTGAAGGAGAAGGACTGTTGTGCTTCCTCTGGTAGGCACGCACGCCCGCGTTCTCTGATATCTTCGAATTAAGTTGACGCTAATACTGAAGAAAAAGGCTCTAATTCTCCGTGTTGCAGAGGGTTGGTGCCATGTCGGGCATGGAGGTGGCCGGCATCCAGGCGGCACGCTGGGTGCTCGGCAGGGCGCTGGACCTCGTGTCGAGCGGGGCGCTGGAGGCGTGGGCGGCCAGCACTGAGCTCGGCCCCAACATCGAGGCGCTCAAGATGGAGCTTCTGTACGCGCAGGGCATGCTCAACAATGCCCGCGGTCGGGAGATTCAGAACCCGGCACTGGTGGAGCTGCTACAGAAGCTCCGGGACCTGGGGTACCGGGCCGACGACGTGCTGGACGAGCTGGACTACTTTCGTATCCAGGACGAGCTCGACGCACCTTCCATGCGGCCGACGAGCATGAAGGCGGTGGACTCCGCAATTGCGCCTTCAATGCTGTCCATACCGCTAGAGCCATTTCAAAGAAGCTTAGTGGCATCTCCAAGTGCTGCTCCGGTTCCGGTGGTGATAGCCATAACGAGCCTGTAAGTGGTGGCACAAGAGGAGGACCCAGAAGGTGTGGAGCTTGGCCATGTCTTGGCCTCGCAACTCCTTCGGATGAGGAGGAGGAGGAGGAGTGGCACAGCAACAACAACAACAACAACAAGAAAGATGACCTTGGTTGCATGGGTAGGCTCGCAACAGGTGCCGGAAACACCATCCACTCCATCGGTAAACATCTTCCATGCCACTCTGCTTGTTGTGTCCAAAATCATTCCAACTCCAACATTGCATCAAATGAGCGACAACGATTCCTCTGTTGCGCATGGCCTAGTAAGGCGCCGCAGAGAGAACGAGAACAAGTGGTAGAAACACCAAAACTGAAATTCAATAGGGTCGAGGTATCTCAAAATATGAAGGAGATTGTAGAGCAATTAAAGCCTGTGTGTTCCAAGGTATCCACAATTCTTAATCTTGAATTGTTGGACTCAAACCGTAGCGTTGCCCAGTGGATTGCTGCATCACTTGATGGAAGGGTTTCGAATAAACAATGGCACACACCTGTTCAAAAAATTGCCAAGAGTCGACCCATAACCACCTCAGAGCTTATAGAGCCTAAGTTATATGGCAGGGAGGACAAGACAAGTAAGATTATTCATGACATTACCAAGGGAGAATACTGTGAAAAGACCCTCACGGTACTTCCTATTGTTGGTCCAGGGGGCATAGGGAAGACAGCCCTAACGCAATACATTTATAATGATGTGGAACTGCAAAAACATTTTGAGGTGAAATTATGGGTATGCGTGTCTGTCAACTTCAATGTGTATAGACTTATACAAGAGATTGTAGAGAAGCTCTCAAATGACAAGAAGGATACTCCTGACAACAAGTTAATTGAACAAAGGTTAAAATCAAAAAGGTTTTTACTTGTCCTGGATGATATATGGAATTGTAGCGATGAGGATGAGTGGAAAAGATTTTTAGTGCCTTTCACCAAAGGGCAAACGAAAGGTAGTGTTATTCTGGTCACAACCCGGTTTCCTGCAGTAGCACAGATGGTTAAGACAGTTAGCCATCACTTGGACTTGGAAGGATTAGACCATGAAGCATTTAAGCAGTTATTCTTGGCATGTATCTTTGAAGATAAGAAAACACAAAACGATCATATTGGATTGCTTGAGATTGGAGACATGATACTGCAAAAACTCAAGGGTTCACCTCTTGCAGCCAAAACTGTGGGAAGATTGTTAAGAAACAACCTGGATTTGGATCACTGGACTAGAGTACTAGAGAGCAGAGAATGGGAATCACAACAAGGTGACCATGATATCATGCCAGCATTGAAGCTAAGCTTTGATTATCTCCCCTTCCATATTCAACAATGTTTTACCTATTGTGCATTGTTTCCAGAAGATTACAAATTTGCTAGAGAAGAGCTAATTCACCTATGGATTGGATTGGATGTTTTGCATCCACATAGTGAAAATACAAGCATTGAAGATATCGGACTAAGCTATTTGAATGAACTGACCAATAATGGATTTTTGAAAATGGAAAAAGAAAAATATGGGGACACTCGCTATGTTATTCATGATCGCTTCATGAATTAGCACTAAAGGTTTCAGCACCTGAATGCCTTAGCATATATAGCTCTAGTGTAGGCTCCACAAAAGTCTTCCCATCTGTACGCCACTTGTCTATCAACATAGACGACTCAAGTGTTAAGGATAGAATGACTTTTGATGATTGCAAGAAAGATTTTAGTGAATTGGACAAACGACTAAAAGTTGAAAATTTACACTCTTTGATGTTATTTGGGAAGACTTTGTGAAGACTTTTAGTGGTTTGTTCAGTAAAGCAAAAGCCCTGCGTGTTATTTTTCTATCTGGAGAAATATGCATGGAAGAGTTATTTGCTAACTATTTGAATCTTATCCATCTTCGGCATCTTAAGATAAGTGGTTTTCTTGGATCGGGACTAAGTAAGAATATTTCAAGATATTATCACCTGAGGATCCTTGATCTAGAACATGAAAGCCGTGGGCACGACAATTATTTACCAAGAGATATGAGCAACCTCATAAAGTAGCACGTGGGCCGAGCATCTCCAGCATGTCAAGGCGGTATTCGAGGTCCTCCGCGCGCACCAGCTCTTCATCAAGCATTCCAAGTGCGCTTTGGGGTCTTCCTCGGTCACCTACCTCGGCCACATTATCTCCGACGACGGGGTGGCAATGGATCCGGAGAAGGTAGCAGCGGTGGACACGTGGCCTCGCCCACGTAATGTCAAGGCACTGCGCGGCTTCCTAGGGCTAACGGGATATTACTGGAAGTTCATCTCCGGCTATGGCACGGTAGCAGCCCCCCTCACCGGCCTGCTCAAGAAGGAGGCATTTACATGGCATGCAGCTGCTGATCAGGCCTTTATTGACCTCAAGAAGGCCCTCATGACGGCTCCTCTGCTGCAAATGCCCGACTTTGCCCAGACATTCATTGTCGAGTGTGACGCGTCGGGGTCTGGATTTGGTGCTGTCCTGCACCAAGGGGTAGGCGCCATTGCTTTCTTCAGTCGCGCCGTGGCACCACACCATGCCAAGCTACCAGCGTATGAGCGCGAGCTGATTGGTCTCGTTAAGGCTGTGCGCAATTGGCGGCCATATTTGTGGGGTCGTACGTTCCAGGTGCGCACGGATCATTATAGCTTGAAGTTCATTCTTGACCAGCGATTGTCCACTATTCCACAACACACATGGGTCAGTAAGCTCTTCGGCTATGATTTTACGGTGGAGTACAGACCGGGAAAATTAAATACGGTCGTAGATGCCTTGTCTCGTCGTGATGAGGAGTCCCTGGTCGCACATGCCATATCTGCCCCGACGTTCGATATCTTCGACATTCTTCGCCAAGAGTTGGGGGCGGATCCTCAGGCAGGGACAGTACGAGCTGACATGGCTGCAGGAACAGCTGCTACGGACTGGACCGAGACGAATGGCCTGCTGTTATTCAAGGGCAAGGTATTTGTCCCAGACCAGTCAGAGTTGTGGCCGCAGCTACTGGCTTATGCCCATGATACCGAACATGAAGGAGTGCAGAAGTCGTTGCAACGATGGACGGCGTCTTTTTATAGTCGTGTTTCGGACAGGCGCGTGCGGGATTATGTCAGTAGCTGTGCTGTTTGTCAACGCAACAAGACAGAACACCTCCATCCAGCGGGGTTGCTTCAGCCCTTGCCTGTTCCGTGGGAGGTGTGGAGCGATGTTTCCATGGACTTCATCGAGGCTTTTCCAAAGGTGGGCGGCAAATCTATCATATTAACGGTGGTGGATCGCTTCTCCAAATACAATCACTTCATCGCTTTAGGTCATCCCTACACGGCAGCATCCGTCGCCAAAGCTTTCTTTGACAACATCGTTCGGCTGCATGGCATCCCTTGTTCTATTGTTAGCGACAGGGATGTGGTGTTCACGAACACATTTTGGTCGGAGCTCTTCAGACTTTCAGGAGTACAATTGCACAAGAGTTCCACTTTCCACCCGCAGACGGATGGTCAGTCAGAGGTCGTCAACCGTGTGATCACTATGTATCTGCGGTGTTTGGCGGGGGATAGGCCACGCTCGTGGCTTCGGTGGTTGGCATGGGCAGAATACTGCTATAATACCTCATATCATACTGCTGTTCGTAGCACTCCGTTACGGATTGTATATGGGCGAGATCCCCCGTCTCTCATTAAATATCAGCTCGGTTCTGCATGAACAGCAGCTGTCGATAGGCAGCTCCAGGACCGTGACGAGTTCATGGCAGAGATAAAAGGAGAGGTTACTGCAAGCTCAATCAACGATGAAGGCCTATCAAGATCAGAACAGACGTGAACTGGAGTTTGTGGCGGGAGACTGGGTTTGGCTTCGCCTCCAGCAGCGTACTGCAGCGGGTATTTCTTTGGCTTCGCCGTCAAAGTTGGGTCCGCGTTATTATGGTCCATACCAGATTTTGGAACACATTGGAGAAGTCTCCTATAAGTTACAGTTGCCGGCATGCGCAAAGATACACGACGTGTTTCACGTTTCATTGCTGAAGAAGTACGTCGGTGACCCTCCGACAGTTGTGGTGCCTCTACCGGATTTGCTTCATGGTTTTGTTGTTCCTACTCCTGAGAAGGTGGTTCGAGGTAGGTTGAACAGGGGGCGCTGGGAGTTGTTAGTCCAGTGGCAAGAAAGGGCAGCTTCTGAGGCGTCCTGGAAAGACTTGGAGGAGTTCAAACGGATGCATCCAGCTGTGCAGCTTGAGGACGAGCTGTTTGTTGGGGAGGAGGGAAGTGTTGTCGATGCATTTGTGGACAGGAAGTACCAGAGGCGTAAGCCTCTTCAACCTGCGCTTAACAACTAGGAGGATTAGTTGGGATAGAGTTGGAGTCGTAGTACAGTTGGAATCAGGTCAAGTCAATTAGGAAAGAAAAGATAGGAGGTTGAGTCGGTTTGGATTGGATGGGATTCCGAGTATAAAGGAACCCATGGTAGTTTGTATTAGGCATCGAGAAAATAATGAGAGTTACCGGTTGGCACCCTATTCTTCGGTCATCGTGGCTGGCGAGTTGCCCAGCCTCGGTGACGTCTCTAATCCCTCTGCTCCTTACCTTCGTTACCCCCTACGTTCCTCTCCCTCTGCGCAAGCCTTGCTGGTCTCTCCTCTCAAGGATCAGGAAACCACGCCACAACACCGTGACACCATTCACGCTGTCGGTAAACACCTTCCATCCTGCTATGTTTCACCTGCACAAAATGATTCCAACGCCAACACTGCATCAAGTGGGCGTCGTGGATTCCTCTCTCGTGGCCGCCGTCCCAACAAGGCACCACAAAGAAAACGCATCGCACAAGCACCGAAACTCAAGTTCGATAGGGTCGAGGCGTCTCGAAGCATGAGGGAGATTATAGAGCAGTTGAAGCCTGTGTGCGCCAAGGTCTCCACGATTCTTAATCTGGAGTTGTTGGACTCCAATCGTAGCATTGCCCACTGCATTGCTACCACCCTTGACGCAAGATCTTCAGGCAAACAGTGGCACAAAACCTTACCACCTGCTGGAAACGCTATAAGCCGACCCATAACCACCTCAGAGTCTGTGCAGAAAGAGAGTTATGGCAGGAAGGGTGAGACAAATAATATTATCTTCAACATTACTGAGGGAGAATACCATCATAACCACCTCACAGTGCTCCCAATTGTTGGCCCAGGGGGGTTAGGGAAGACGACTCTAATCCAACACATATACAATGATGACAAAGTTCAGGCCCATTTTGATATAAAGTTGTGGGTATGTGTGTCTATCAACTTTAATGTCTATAGACTGACCTAGGAGATTGCAGATAAACTCGGAGATGGCAAACAGAGTAGTCCAGATAAGATGATTGCTGAGAGGTTAAACTCTAAGAGGTTTTTGCTTGTCCTAGATGATATGTGGAGTTGTAGTAACGAGGATGAATGGGAAAGGTTTTTGATTCCTTTCAAGAAAGGGCAAACAAAAGGCAACGTAATTCTGGTCACAACTCGAATTCCCCAATTAGCACAGATGGTTAAAACAACTGGGCAATATATAGATTTAAAAGGTTTAGACCCAGAAAATTTTACTAAGTTATTCTTTGCTTGGGTCTTCGGTGACGAGCAACCACAGAACCATCATAGTGGATTACTTGACATTGGAAATCAGATAAAGGAAAAGCTAAAGGGCTCCCCTCTTGCGGCAAAAACAGTGGGAAGATTGTTAAGAAGCTATATTGATTTGGGCCACTAGACTAGGGTCTTAGAAAGTAAAGAATGGGAATTCCAGAATGGTGAAAATGATATTATGCCTGCTTTGAAGCTTAGCTTTGACTATCTCCCTTTCCAACTGCAACAATGTTTCATCTATTGTGGTTTGTTTCCTGAAGATTACAAATTTGGTAAAGAAGAGCTAGTCCGTTTATGGATAGGACTGGATGTCTTGCATTCACATGGTGAAAATAAATGTATTGAAGAAATAGGACAGAACTGTTTGACAGAATTAATTAACCATGGATTTTTCAAAACAGAGGAAGATGAAGAAGGAAACAATTTTTATATTATCCATGATCTACTTCATGAATTAGCACTAAAGGTTTCAACACCTGAATGCCTTAGCATACACAGTTCAACTGTGAGATCAGTAGAAATCCTCCCATCCATTCGTCACTTGTGTATCCACATTGATGAGATAAGTGTCAAGGACAGAAAGAATTTCGATACTTGTCGAGAGGATTTTAGTGCATTAGGAAAAAGATTGAAAGTGGAAAACCTACGCTCATTGATGTTATTTGGATCTTACCAAGAAAGCTTTGTGAAGATTCTTAGTGGTTCGTTTTGTAAAGCAAAAGCACTTCGTGTCATTTTACTACATCATTATTCAAATTACAGTATGAAAGATTTACTGCAAAACTTTTCGAAACTAGTACATCTTCGTTACCTTCAGAAAGGCATGGAGTTTTCTTATTATCTTCAGTCGCCGCCACCCAACTGTATTTCAAGATCTTATCATCTTAGGGTTTTGGATATACAGGGACGCTTTGAGTGGAACGATTTTCCAAGAGATATGAGCAACCTTGTAAAGTTACGTCATTTTATTGTACAAGACTATACAATGCACACAAATCTTTATAAGGTGGGGAGATTGAAATCATTACATGAACTTAGAAGATTTGTGGTCAAAAAGGAAGCACATGGTTTTGAATTGGGGGAAATAGGAAAATTGCTAGAGCTTAGAGGATCAATTTGCATTAGCAATCTTGAACTGGTTGAAGAACAAGAAGAAGCGCAAGAAGCAAAACTGATGCATAAAACCCACTTGCACGAGTTAATATTGGAATGGGGGATTAATAGATCTAACAAGGATCCTGCACGTGAACAACAAGTTCTTGAAGCCCTCAGGCCAGGTAGCAATCTTTTGGAGCTATGCATTATAGGCCATGGCGGCACTACTTGCCCTTCATGGCTAGGTGTGAACCCATGGACTAAAAGTTTAGAATCTCTTCGGCTGAACAATGTAGATTGGCAAATATACCCACCTATTGGAGAGTTGTGGCTAGTTAATGAACATGGTGAAGAATATTCAGGTAATATCTCTAACCCGAATTTCCGCAATTTGAAAAGGATAGAACTTGGAAACCTAGAAAGGTTGAGAAAATGGGTTGTCGATAGCACTTCCCAATTGTTTTCCCAGCTGGAAATCCTAATCATTAAAGACTGCCCTGAACTCATCGAGCTATCATTTTCAGTTTGTAATTGCAGTCAACAAGAGCGAAAGACAACTTGGTTTCCTAAACTGCGAGAGCTCGTTATCAATAATTGCCCAAAATTTTTGTCCTTGCCTCATGTTCCTTGGACCAGAGCTCCTTGTTCTGTCAAGATAGAAGGAGTTGGTTTATTAGGCTTTAAGCGGCTGGATTATGGAGAAGATTACAAGTCTCAATTATCCTTGAATGTTGTGGGAAATGATGCTCAGGACAGTGCCTTGTGGATGGTTGTGAACTTTGATAACCTAACCGAGTTAATGAACTTGCATATGAAAACATGTCCCCCAGTGCAGCTTGACTGCCTGCAAATGTTGTCATGTCTGAAAACCATAAATATATCAAATTTGGAAAATCCCTTTTGGCCAGTTGAAGAAAAGGGAAGCTGTGTGCAATACAACCTTCCATGCGAATGCATTGGGATCAGTGGGATTGGTGCTAGTGGGAAGAGATTAACACAAGTGCTCTCTTACATGCCGAAGCTCTCGAAGTTATTTATATCAGAATGTAAGAAGATAACAGGGTTAGTTGTGGTGGGACAGCACCAGCTGCTGCAGAAGTCAAAAGAGGAGGAACTAGCAGAAGGGTTGCTGCTCTTGCCTCCGCAACTACAGGAGCTGGAGTTCTATGACTTGCCAGAGTTAATGTTGCTCCGACCCGATTCAGTGGACAACAGTAAAGGAGGTGGAAAGGGAGGCGGGCTGCAAGGTCTGTGCTCGCTTCGTTCATTGAGAATTTGGAAATGCCCCAAGTTACTGCCGTCCTATTTGTCATCGTCTTCTTCTTGTTTTCCCTTTCCGACCTCTCTGCAAACGCTCCTTCTTAATGGCATGGAGGGCATGGAGACGCTGGCGCCCCTGTCAAACCTTACCTCTCTCATTGAATTGGAGATACGGGGATGTGGGGATCTAAGAGGCGAGGGTCTGTGGCGTCTCCTCGCCCAGGGTTGTCTCACCCAATTAACAGTTGGCTTTACCCCCAATTTCTTCGCTGGTTTCGTGGCCCCAGATGCAGTCTGTTCCTCTAAACTGCAGTCGCTTCAGGTGGAGGATGTCGGCATTGCAGGATTCCTTGATGCACGGATCTGCAGGTTCCTATCTTCCTCCCTCACCAAGTTACTTCTTCAGACGGACGAGAAGATTGAGCGCTTCACAACGCAGCAAGAGGAGGCCCTTCAGCTCCTCATCTCCCTGCAGCAACTCCATTTCTGGGGGTGGAGCAAGCTTCGGTACCTCCCAGGAGGGCTGAATAGACTTCCCAAGCTTACGGAATTATGGATCTATAAATGTCCAGTCGTTTGCTCATTTCCCGACCTTCCTGATTCCCTGCAAGAATTACTTATCGTAATGTGCCCATCCATCCGGACGCTACCCAAGAGCGGCCTCCCAAGATCATTACAAGTATTAAATGTTCAGGGAGCCGACAACGTGGAGCTACGAAGGCAGTGCCGCAAACTAAAAGGAACCATTCCAATCGTAAGGGCCTGAGTAATCAAGGTAATATGCACTTTCTGTTTCTACTCGTCACCGCACCCTACCCATTTGATTTAACGATTTGGCTTGCAATTCTTACCCGAAGCCATTACAGCTAGATATTCTTTGTTTATTTCACTGATTCATCTGAGTAACCCACTTGTTTTACCTACTCTTCTTCAGGGCTCTTGTTCGAGTTGTATATTCTTCTAGCCTCATAGGATCCGCCCTGTATCTGGGTACACTTCTGCATTGTCAAGAATGAATATATCAACACCTCCTACTTACAATTGGTACGTACATTTTGAATTTCCTCAAGTTCCCATACACAGTCTAGATCTTTAATCCCAATTCATGGACATGCAAAGGGAATCCATGAGTTTGCTTTGTTGTTACACAGGGCAAAGAAAAGGTATTCAAGAATGGTTAAGTTGAATAGGATTTTTTAGAATTTTTCTCTGTTCTTGTTTGATTTTCCTTGTTGTTATGACTATATACTAATTATTGATACAATCACTGTTCTTTCAAAAAAAAAAAAGCTCGGTGGGTTTTTCCTTTCTAATCTTTTACTGGTAGTTAGTTCCACACTCCCATAGTTAGAGTCGATTTAACTGTTCCGGGAGTGAAATCTGCTAAGCCGTTCTATATATGCTAAAGCTAAATGTTATTTAGTCATTGATGATAAAAGCTCTGGGTTTCTATTACAGCAATCAATATCAAGAGACAATAACGACTGTGTAAAATTGTTTCATACTTTCATCTTAATTGTTAGTTCTGAGTTGTGAGACATAGTGATAAAGATTCTGAATGCTCTTGTTAGACCACTAGCCCCAATATGAAAAAATATCTACAAATATCACTGGTTCACATCTTTAACTTTTTCACAACAGTACTTTGTACTTTCATGTTATTATATCAAAAGCCAATACAGTAAATCGTTTCAATATTTCTTTTCTGCTGTAGTACTTGAAATACTGAAAACTTACATCTTTTCTTGGTATTTTTGCCAGCAGAAATAATGTTCAAGCTACTGTAAATAATCCTCTAAAGTTTTCGGTTCATGGTTTTCAGATACCCTGGCTCATTCCTGCATTGGAAATCCTTCAGATGCTAACTGCAGTGAGGACAAGTCCACTCACTGAGCTGAAGCAGGGAGCTTGGAACAGATGAGAACTTGGAACATAGCATTTCAGTCAACCATTGCCGACATATATGTTCCTTTGTGCAAATAGTCATCTGAAGCAGTTTCAAATTGAATTATCCTTCCAATTTGCCACGCTGTTGTAGTCACCCAAGGTTTAGATATGAGGTGAGTCTCGTATTTTCAAGTGTGTTCTGATGCCAGTAGTGTATTCCAAATATTATTCCTTGTAGATATATTGATGAAATTATGAACATTGCAGGAATTCGTCTGGATATCTAGCCAAGATCACAAATATCTTCTGCACAGGCGGGGCTCATTTGACATAGTGTCTGTCACTGGACGCAAAGCTTTTATGGATCTCTCTTGCAAGGAGGATGCAAGTAGCAAACTGGGTGGAAGCATACATACTTACGAGACAAAGGTTTGCTTCCAGTCAGATCAGAAGTGAGATGGCACCTATGAAGCCCTGAAAGCTCAAAGGCAACAACTGTTTTCCGAAGCCACGCCATGACTCTTCTACTGCTTCAGGCAATGTTCCTTGTACGCAATCTCAGATGATCAAAGTGATTCGTTTGTAGAGCGAACAAAGCAAGTGACCAATGCTGCTTTATTTAAACAATAGCTTGTGTTCCGTGACAGTATAATTTTGGGATTTTGTAGCTTGTGTCCCTTGTGCCTCTGCTTAAATGCCTAAGACAAGCTGCAGCTGCAGTAGTTGGATGGCTCTGCACCGAAGTTTCAGAATCTATGATCTTTATGATTTTCATTTGATTTTTGCTGATATGTGCCAAAGGAAAACTGAAAGAGTAAGAAACTAGTTGTCCAACAAGAAGGATGCCGATCAAATCGATGCTTCCCCTCATTAATAACTCTGTAACAGAATATCTTGGTTGAAACAGGAACATTGGTGGAAGGAGTGCTAGCTCTTGCTCCAAACAATGGTAATCCTGTTAAATCAAGAGAAACAGACTTCTCCAATTGTTCTCAGGTCGTACTAAAACAAGGGGGGAGCTAACATTATGATCAGATCCTACTAAAACAAAAACAATACTCCCTCCGTTCCAAAATTTTTAGGGAGTGTCTAATTTTCAGTCGAGTGAGGATTTTTTTTTTTCAATCAACGCTTTTAGCTCTTAAATCTAGATCTAATAGATACAAAATGATAATTTTTTATAGTCTATATATAATTGTAGTTAATACATATAATCCTACAAATAAATAAATAACAAAAGAATTGAACAAAATGGTTATCGTAGACCACCATGCATTGAAAAATGCAGTCAATTGAAAGGAACACTTGTTTTTAATCGACTGAAAACAAGTATTCCCGAAATTTTAATGTTTGTCATCTTATTCATTTTTTTTAAAAAGTTTATATTTATAATTTATTTTATCACTAGAAAAATCGAAACATAACTTATATTTTTTATATTTGAACTAATATTTTAAATAAGATCAATTATGCTAAAATATTTTGGAACAGAAATAGTATTAAATAATTTCTCTTAAAAAAATGGGTACCTTTACCGATCTTGCGCGAACCAAATCAAATGCTTAGGGGTAAAACGGCGGGAAAGCAAGCAGCAGTTTGGCGCCAAGCCTGTCGCCAACGCGCCCAGACAGATCTCGGTTCTCGCCTTTCCTCCTCCGTCCCCATCCCCCTAGTCGTCTGCCTTCCATTTGCATCCAGTGGGCTCAGCCGAGGTAAGCGGGAAAGGAAGCGGCGGCGATGCAGATCCGCGTGCGGTGCGGGTGCGGCGAGTCGTCGTGCCCGGAGTGGGCCGTCGTGGAGCTGCAGGGCGTGGTGCAGCCGCAGCCCTCCTTCACCGGCGACATCCGCGGCCTCCACATCGGCCGCCTCTGCTCCGCCCCCTCCCCGTCCTCCTCTTCTTCCTCCAAGGCGGGGTACACCTTCACGGTAGGGTACCATGAGCTCGCCGGGACGAAGGTCACGCTCAAGAAGCCACTGCTGGTGCTCAGGAAGAAGAAGGTCGGTGGCGGGGATCAAGAACCACCCACGACGGCGGCGGCGGATGTGGAGCTGGAGGTGATTGGCATCATCCGGCACAAGATCCTGTTCAAGGACCGCCCCAAGGCCCTCATCTCAAGTAAGCTATCGATCCATTGTTTTTTTTTCAATCCAATTGATTCTGATTTCGCCTAGAAAATTGCTGATTCGTTTCCTCGGTGTTCTTCAGAGCCTCCCGTCAAGGAGAAGAAGACTCTACAGTCCGCGGCAGCTTGAGGCCTTTTCTTGCACTAGGCAGCAGTCTGCAATCTTCATGCCATCGTGCAAGGACTGGAATCCCCTAGATTTGTTTTCTTGACAGTATCGTGAGTTTGCAGATTGTTCTTATCGCTGTTTATCTGATAATGGCTGCACCGGAAAGAGTTTAAGAATGAATCAGTTAAACTGTTTGTTGCTTTCATGGTGGTTACAGTTTGTATGATTATTTCATGTCTCTCTCATTGTGAAATCTTTAGATGTTTAGAGTATTTTCTCAAAGAAAAGCTTGAGCTCCACCCAGTATGTGGCTGCCTGTCGTGACTATAACCCCGATAGTACTTCAACCCTAGAACCATACGGTCTTCGATCATTCAGATTTCAGAGGATCTTGATCAAGTACAGACGCAAATTGGTTCAAATATCACAGCTTCCGGAACCATGATCTTTGTTAATTCGCCGTTACTGTGATTTTAAATTCTATTAATCAGAAAAATAATCTGACCAAATATTCTGATAATCTGGTCGCTAGATCATGTAAAATGTTATGGAGCCCTTACTCTTATATGTGACCAAATTGAGTGGCACCTTGATTGGTCAATAGAGATATCTCAACAACAAAACCATATCTTTTTTTTTTTTTTTTTGAAAACGCAGGAGAACTGCACTTCATTTCATTAAGAAGAAGAGTTGCAAAGTACAACACACACGCCACACACCCTCCAAATTCTAGGTTACATACTGATTAGGACGACCCAACACCTCTTGGCCAACTAGGGATCTACTGATGTTGTTGTACAACAAAACCATATCAAAAAAAAAAAAAAAAGTTTGGCGCTCATGTAATCAGTGCCAGTCAAAGTCACCTTGTTGGCATAATGCATCATCAAATCGTAAATACAATTAGTTGGCATCTAGTGAAGACATAATCAAGAAATACTTGGTTCACCATAATTATGTAAGATCTTCATCAAACTGTAAATATAATTGTGGGTTCATCTCAATTATGTAAGATCATATGGTTCAGCTCCACACCTGAGCTCATTTGTATCAACTTAAATTGGCCAAAAGAATTTTGAAAGTGGCAAAATCTCTATAAAGAACCAGCCCTATATTCTGGAAAAGAATCTAAATGAACTGCCTAGTGTAGTGTAAACCATAGCTGGAGACTCATTATATTTGCAAAGCTCTACCTTTTAACAAATTCCAGCTTTGAGAAAGCCTCCTATATATAGCCTAAAATCCTAATACAAAATTCTACTAGTGCTCTACAATGGGAGCATCTTGCTGCATCCCACACGATTTGCTTCCCTCCTTATCCCTGGGATTCATGACTAAGTGATGTCTCTTAAAATGATCTGAAAGCTTGGTTTTTCCTCAGTTACCTATGATCCTTTGGAGTTGTCCGCAGACCTTCATGAGTCCGATATCCTCGCCATCTCATTTTACTTGTAAGTAATAAACAGTGATTTCCTGATTATAACACAAGTAATGATCAAACATTAATTAATACACTTCTGAAGTATTTACAAGGAGGCAAACCGTATTCTAGGAAGAAGCGAATAAACTGTCTTTCAGGAAGTGTGATTAACTATGGGAGAAATAAAAAAATATGCTAACATAGGCATAAATGTTGCTGTAAATTTTGCATAATTACAAATATGTCCTCCACGCTTCAAATTGGCCAAGACCACCTGAACATTGGGTGGGGCATCCTTAAACACCCCAGCATTGCGCTGCTTCCAGATTTTCCATGCTCCAAGAATGATCAGAGTGTTGAGGCATGAGGCCTTTACTTTGTTCTTTTGCCACGCGTCTGCACCAGGAAGCAAAGTCCGTCTCATTGTTTCACAGAGTGAATTGCTGTAAATTGAATGGTGCCAGCAGATTATACCAGAACTCCCTTGTGAAAACACATCCCACAAGTATATGTTGTACTGTCTCATCATCTTGATCACATAGGACACATTGTTCTGGATGTGCAAGTCCTTGATTGGCCAGCTGATCCACGGTCCAGCACTTGTTCCTTATGGCTAACCAAAGGAACATCTAACATTTCAGTGGAGCTCAAGATTTCCAAGTCATCTCCAAGGTTCAAAACTTATTGAGCCATAGAAAATAGCTTGTAAGCAGATTTGGATGCAAAAGAACCTGAGCTCTCATGTTTCCTAATGGGGGTTGTCCATATCCGTGAGAGAAACTCTCCACAATATGCCACAGTATCAGATACTCTATTAAACCATTTAGTGATAGACCCCATCATATATCTCTCACCCAAGAGTGATGGTCAAGGACCTCTGCCACTGTTCTAAACTTGACCACACGGTTGATTAATGAGACAACTCATTCTTTGTTGGTTTATTTACTGATCACAAATTATTGTAAGACACAGCCCCTCATGGTTCGGCCCGGAGTGAGGTGGTGATGATTTGTAAGGGGGCATTTTTTTTCTCTCTCTTAATACAATGATACACAGCTCACCTGCATATTCGAGAAAAAAATTTAATGAGACAATTAACAGTCAAAAAGCAGTTCTTCATCGGATGAACACAAATGAAGTTCAGTAAGGGCTTTCTTGCATAGGACATGAGTCATTCACTAGGATTGGTGGGGAAATAAACCAACAGTATCCCAGCTAATTCAAATGGATGTGATCAATTACGGTGATATTACAATAAAAAATACATCTCTATCAATATCTGACGGTTACTGCATCAACTGTGAATAGATACAGAGATATTGACAGAGGGATGAGTACCACTCTATTCTGTTTTTAGCTTGTATGTAGCGTGTCTGTGTCTTTACTTCCACAAAACAAGGGAGACGCAAGATTACCAACTACTCAAATCAGTACCTTTAACTTATTCTTGAGAATGAAATGCTCAGTAACTACTCATCTCTTTCCACTTCTGTGGAAGCTAAAACAAGATGTATACATAAGCAGGTATTCAGCAGGCTTTTCTGGCTTTTTGCAATGGAAGCCAGCCAAATATTCGCATATTAGATCAAAGATGTCAGCTGTTGCTATTCAATCATCAGCTCCTCGAAATAAGTACAGACATTTTTGGTTATGTCACATCAGTGCCATATATACAATGTAGTACGCCATTGCCTGCTGCAGTATAAAAGAAATTCGAGATTTCATCGCCGGGACTTTGAACAGGGCATGTCATCCTCTTCATATACAGTTGAATATGGTAAGGCGCGCTGCTTCAAATTTATAGGGTTTCAACCTTGACATGATCAGGATCATCACAACCCAAACCATCAACAAGTATATCATACTCGCATTCCATATGTGACTGCAAGCAATCAAGAATGGCCAGGACATTGTTGACTTGGCTCTCTGATCTGTTTTCTGCTGTGAAGGTATGAACTTTATTGCCAACTTCTATCCAGCTGCACCCAATATTCGTCTGCAGCCCTCTCTGCTTCATGGCCTTCCTCACTCTGGCCACATCGCCCCAGCAACCAATGCTGGCGTACAGATTCGCAAGCTGCACATGAGTTGCAGCACAACCTGGTTCCAGTTTAATACGTTGCTCTGCAGCATGGATGCCAATCGAATTTCTTCCATGCACCCTACAGGAAGCTAGTAGAGAGCCCCATATGATGCCATTTGGAGGCATGGACATCGTCTGGATCAAATTCCATGCTTCATCAATCAATCCTGCACGGCCAAGGAGATCGACCATACATGAGTAGTGATCTAGCTCAGGTTTTATTCCACGTTCAATCATTGTTCTGAAGAAGCGTTGGCCTTCTGCTACGAGGCATGCATGCCGGCAAGATGAAAGCACACCAAGGAATGAGATAGCATCTGGTTGTATGTGCTCCTCCATTTCTTTTAGCAAGTTTAGGCAATGCTCGGCAAGGCCATTCTGTGAATATCCAAAGATCATGGAATTCCAAGAGACCAGGTCTTTGCAAGCAATGCTCTCAAATATGGTTTGTGCTTCACTAATACTCCCGCACTTTGCGTACATTGATATCAGTGCATTGGATACATGCACATAGGAGGCAAAACCCATTCTCATTTGTAGGCCATGAACACTTCTACCAAGTGCAAGCAATGCGTGGTTGGTGCAGATACTGATGATAGTTGCAAAGGTGATGTCATTTGGCTTGCACACAGACTGCCTCATCAATGCAAACAAATGGAGACATGGCTCAACCTGACTATCCTGGGCGTAGCCAGAAATTAGTGCTGTCCATGACACAGTATTTTTTGTTGTCATGCTTAGGAAAACCTGATGGGCATTTTCCAACTGACTGTGTCTTGAATAAAAGCTGATCAGTGAGCTTCCAATGAGGACAGATGATGCACATCCTAGTTTCACTAGTAGAGCATGAAGTTGTGCACCTCTGGTAAGATTTTGCCAATCACCGCAGGAGCTCAAGAAAGATGCAAAAATAGATGTATTTGAACTGATGTTCCCCCTCCTATGCAACTCCACTATCTGCATAAACGTGTCCTCCTTTGTGAACCTGGCCACGGAATGAAGAACTGAGACATTCTTCGAAACAGTATTTCTGAGTTTGCACAGTGCTGGATTAGGACTTGAGCTAACAAAGTCCAGAGACTCTTTGCGAGTAGCATGCTGTTTATATTGAGCTCCCAGGATGTCATGCATACAGTCACTGATAAGGCGATGATGGGATGGAAGTTCCTCTTCGGCGTTACATTTGGCTGGTACGAGGTCCAAAACTCTCAATGCATCATGAAAATTGCCATGCCCTTGCTTTGCTGACCTCGCGGGCGCTGCTGAGGATGTTCCGAAATCTGCAATGTCAAGATGAATCACTGCTGATAATGCTGGCAAAACAGTGCGGTTGTTGAAACAGTGGCAGCAGAAAAGATGGTTGTGCATGACCAAAGCTGCCCATGTCCAAGACCGAGGAGCAGAGAGAGAGTAAGCCTTTTTCATAACACATTATTCCACCATACTATAACGGACCATTGGCAGACAATCCTGCTCCTGAGGCGAAAGAGGCAATACCACAAGCACCTTGCGTGCAAGGACGGTTATGATGTTGCGCAGAGGAGTAACCCCAAAAGCTTGGAAACAAACTGCACCGGCGCCTCAACTCGGTTGCCAAATAATGCCGGCTCTTGCAGCGATACGATGAAGAAGACAAAGAACCAATTAATCTGACCTAGTAGGAGGGGAAATGGAAGAACAGACTGGATTAGTACGCGGGGAAGGTAAGCAGGACACCACGCGTCAAGCAATATATTCATGAATAGCTAAATGGAGTGGAGTTGCTTTTAGTTTTCGATCATAAACAGACCAAACCAACCAATTCAATTCAAGAACCATAAATAAACCGATCAAAGCAAAGGTGGGATAGGCTGGATGACTCACAAGAAAGGAGAAGAATAATAATAAACCAATCCGACCCACGTCCGGGCGGGCAGCAGCAGAGAACCGATGACCAGAAGGCAGCGCTGCGCTCGCGGCGAACCAGCCGGTGACCGTCTCCGCCGCGCCGTTCTCGTACGAGAGCGTCCTCTTCGGCGCCGCCGCGCAGGACACGTCACACGGCCTATGCGCTTATTGTTGGCTCCGGCCCATGGATCTAGGTGAACACTGCCAATGAGCCCGCGGCAGTGCAGATGTGAAGGAAATCTGGATTATTCACCTAGGCCCATGGGTCCAGCCCATTAGTTTCTCCCGATCATTCTAGCCCAAGGAAAATGATGCTCGCTGTCGCTGCACAGCAGAAGTGCAGATGTACCACAAAAATTATTCTAAAAAAATGTATAATCATGAACACATTAAAGTCTCTTTCTCACAACTGGTTTTCGATTGCGTGGTCAAGGCCTATATCAATGGGATTTGTTACGTGTCTATTTGGATTGGACCAATAGCCGTGAAGACTTTTCAATATTCTCATGAAGGGAGACTACAAATTGACAACCAAGGAAGGCTTGTAAGTTGTGACTAGTATGAGATGGTAAAAAAAAAAAAAAAACTTAACCCGCGGGGGATATGACGGTCTCCGGGCATTACAGAAGATCCTCTCATGCAGATTAAGAAAATCCCCTCCTTCTTATATTGGGCCACCAGCCTTGTAAGAACCTGGGTCGGGGCCACCGTAGACGTCGTTGCTTACAGATGCGAGGCCTTAACCAAATGCTTTGGTGCAGAGAGAGGCGAGGGGATTTTTTTAACCCAGATCGTAAATTCGCTCCCACTGAGAATCGAACCTGAGAATTGAGAGGTGCTACTCAGGCACCTTACCAATGAGGTAAAGACCCTTTCTTAGTATGAGATGGTAAAGAAACACCACCAATGAAAATCTTGTTTCGTTCAACGGGTTCAACGGTTCAATTGTCATTTTCTTTCTAACAATGTTGTATTGGTACATTTAGTATTTTGTGGACGTATTGGTGTGCTTACTTAGCTTGAATTCAAATTACACATTTCAAATCAATCAGTAAAATTACACATGGCGTGCAAGAAATTGTTGATATGATTTCATTCGGTTTCTGTAGCAGTATGAAATAAGCTCGTCATACATCGTCTATGCTGATCAATTTGTATCTCAATTTATTTCAGGACCCTAATGCATTATTTACTATATCCCAAATTACACTGATGCTGAATGCATCAGCCAAAAATTCAGCCCACCAGATACTCTGATAATTCGATCATGGCGCTGTAAAAATATTCCACAACCCCACAGCAACCACTGATTTAATCGTTTTCCAACACAAATATCGAGATCAAACCAGAAAACGAAATTGTCAACACTCATGGCTTGCGAAATCAGCGCTAAATAGATTAATTTCATGAGATGTTGCCCTGCTAGCAAAAATCACTGAACATCACAATCCAATCATAAATAAAAATGTGGTATCCAATGTAGCCACGAGAAGATAAGGGGTTGTTAATTCTGCCTCACCAACCTGACATTTTTTTATATAGGCCATATGCTCAGGATCCACATATGAGCTCACTCCATCATACTCAAGTTGCCAGAATTTTAAATTTTTGCAAGTCAGACAAGATTTCAAGATAATAAGATGCCTAATTCTCAACCATATACTCTTCAAAAGAATATGAATAGATCGCTCTGTATAATATTGCTTATATTTACAGCCTCCTATTCACAGGACTGATCTTTCCACTCTTTCCGTCAAGCAGAATCATAGCTGGAGAGCAATTCTAGTTTCTATGGAGCAATCCTACCCTCAGCAGGTTCCAGCCTCTTGTATTCAGTGTAGGAGAAAGCCTCCTAATCCAGTTGTGCTTATCTTGTCTGTGCATCTCTTTCCCCAAAATTTTTACACTGCACTACGACTTTTTGCATCCTACTGCATTGGTTATGATTTCTTACCCTTTTTCTTGTCCCTGGGATCTGCAATCAAGTGATGACTCTCAAGAAGATCTGAAAGCGTAATCTTCCCACAGTTTCCTGTGTCCAGCCTCTGGAATTGGTCGCAGATCATCATGATATCTTTTTCAGAAATCTTCCCCATCTCCTTTAGCTTGTAAATCACAAATTCTGATTTCCTGAATAAGTAATGATCAAATATTAGTTTAATGCAATAGCGACAATTTATGAGGAAGCAAGCTGTATTCTACACAGAAGCAAATAAATCCTCTTACAGGAGGAAACTACAAAAAGCCCATGCTACAATAGAAAGACAGTGTGATGACATAGCTAAACCGTAAAAGTAATTACAGCCTACATCACGGGTGAAAGAAATCAATACTATAGCTGCTGCGTGGTTAAAAAATGTAGCAAAATAAAATGTTCAGTATGTCAAGACAAGACTAGCAAAGTTCTTATGTATATGGTGCTCCGTAATCTTATGTTTGATAACTAATAAGCAGGGAGGAAGCTTTGCAGAAAACTTCATAAGCATTTTCGGATATTCCTTGCCACATTGACCAGATTAGAAGTACATGGTGCAAATTGTTCAAAAACTAAATACAAGTTGAAATCTAAAACTTGGAAAAGTACTACAGATGCTGGCAAGATCAAAGAGCTGAAATATCATTCATATAGTTATCACAACTAAATAATATACCAAACTGAATAAAAATTTATATATTTAAGTTTTCACGTTCAGCATAAAATTAATGCAGTTTCAAACTTTTCTGTATGACCAATCAAGCACAAAGATACCTGAGTTAATCTATATGGTTAAAACCAATGAGCCAGCAAATGGACACAAATGCAACTTTTAATTACACTGTCATGAATAAAGATTGCTAGAGTGGACCTATGTGCTAACAATAAAAATACAAGCCAATTCCCTCCCCCAAAAAAAAAAACAAGCCAAAGATTATTGACATTTTTTCTGATATCTTGCATATTTAAATTCATATAGAAATATAGATGAGCTTATGCCCATAATGGAAAGATATAACTAGTAAACAAGAAGTATAAGAAAATCAGCAGCAATGTAGCATGATATCCATGATTTCTCCAGTTACCCAGCCTGCTATTGTATTTTACAGAAACAAAAATCAACATCCTATTTTCACATGGTGAATCTCTACATACGCAACATAGCTTATTCCAAACCATTCTGTCATTCTTGAGAATTGATCAAATGCAAACTCAAAAGCCATAATTGATCTATAGTATTTTAAAATAATCTATTGTGTTACAGAGATTGCATGATAAAAACTTTTCATGCATGACAATTGACATGACGAATTTATGAACTTATTTTATTTTGTATTGTGAATTGCATATTTATTTTATTTTGTCAACAGAGAAGAAGTCACATTATCAATTCATCATACTACAAGCACTACAGATTTTATATATCTGTCTACAATGATAGCACCAGAAATATATTCAAAGAACTTTCAAGATCCTCTATTCCAGTTTTCTCAACAGTGTGGTAAAGTAAACTGTCCAAGTCATTCCATCTGTTTGTTTTGTGTTACATTGAGAAACATAATCACATATTATATTAGTCATAAACTATTCTTGTAGAGCAACTGCAAGAAAGGCAGAGATGGAGCTTCAGGGAAAACATGTGTGTGGTGGTGGTTGGGGGGTGCATGGCCACAACTAAGGTCCATTGGTGAACAAAGAAAAAAATTCATTCATGGCAACATGATTAATTTGTAAATTGCATACACCTTTTTCCCGTGTCAAAAGACAAAAATTGCACAATCAGTTGACAGCAATTCACAAGCAACTGCATATATCATTCTAATTCTACAATGATTTCCACTAGCACTGTATTCAAAGAACTTTTAATATCGCATATTCCAGTGACAATACAATAAATCTGAACAGTCTCCAAATACCACATTCTCATCCAGCCATCCATTTTTTCATACCACCAGATCAAATGATGCAGTTCGATGGAAAATCACATAGAAATTCATAACCCAATGAATTCTTGTTATGTTCACGTCTCTTCATTTATGTTCACATGGGCAAGTAAGTGTCTTGAAATACAAGAATGCCACCAATCAGTAACAACATAATGACCAACTTACTCATGCTAATTAGGAGCTTGTGTACTCAATACCATACCATACAAAAAACCAGACAAATTATTGACTAATTTTGCTTCTGTTTTTAAACATGAATATATAACCCCCTCAAGAAAAGAAGCATCTGGACAATCAAATGCAACAAGAGACAGTAACACACAGCAGACATACATTACACCAATGGTCATTTTTTTTTTTTTTTGAAAGATATAAGATAGTCATGTTACTTTCAGAAATCCAGTTACAATCTAACCTTGTACTCTTGTAGATCGGACGGCCTAGATCTTTGGAAGCAAGGGTTCCAGCTTAGCATTAAGTTGCCTCCTTCTTATAAATATTTTGGGATCTAGGGGACTCTCAATTGAATCTTAGGTTTGTTGCAATCAAATCATATTACGTTAAACAAAATACTCCCTCTGGTTTTAAATACTTTATGTTAGGACAAGTTCCTGAATTCATTTACGAGCTAAGTTGTCCTAACAGCAAGTATTCAAAACTGGAGTGAGTAACTTGATAGAAGTAGAACTAGACAACAGTAAACGGAACAGTTAACAGCCTAATACTAATGTTAATGATATACCCATTGCTGACTATAGCACCTAGCTGCTATTATGTTCATCTGAAACTTGTGTTCTGTGACTATTTACTTTGCCTGGTTGGTGATCAGCTGGATAGTGCCATAGTTCCTCAGCAGTTGATTAATTTACTCTACTTCAAGTACCCATTGGCATGCTATACCAGTGAATGATCTTGCATCACAAAGACTAAGAAGCAATTGTGTAATCCCCTAACATGGCAGTAAATACAAGTAAGAATCTGAGATGAAAGATGGTATCAGCTTACGTGACATATCCATTGTTGTCGATGTCCGCAGCAAGGAACTCTGATACAGTCATGTCTCTTGACAGCACCCACTTGGCCATGGCACGGTGCCTCTTGTCGATCCTCATCTCCGCCAAGTAGAGAAATGCCCTTGCCACGGCCAGGGTCGACACGAGAAGCCAGGCAGATGCAAAAAGCCTCCCGGGCATTGTTCGGAATGCCTGGTCCCCATATCCAACTGTGGTCACCGACATCACCGCAAGGTACACTGCGTCGAGCCACCCCAGGCTCTCCAGCTTCCTAAGCACCGTGGCCCCAACACCGACGCAAAAGGCCACCACAGTGAGGGCGAGTGCCACCTTCATGCGGATGCGCATTCGGCCTTTCTTGACATCAAAGATGTAGTTGTGGCGGTGCTTGCGAGCGGAGTGTGGGTTCTTGAGAGCAGTGATGAGGAGGTGTTCCTGCAGGTCAAGCACGTAGGAGACCATGCCTGAGAGGAGAATGTCGACGAAACCGAAGCCGACGAGGACGAAGGAGATGGAGAAGAGCTTGGCGGCGGGGGTCGCCGGTGTGATGTCCCCGTACCCGATTGTGCAGAGCGTGACGATGCAGAAGTAGAGCGCGTCGACGACGGGGTGCGTGGTCCCGGCGGAGGACTCGAAGTTGCCCGGCGCGGCGGCGTAGAAGGTGACGCCCAGGGCGAGGTAGGCAAGCAGGAAGAGGAACGCGGACAGCACGATGGACGGGCGCCGCGGCGGCTCCGGGGTCTGGTCCCCGGCCGCCGCGGCTGCCGCGAGCGCCGCCGCGCTGAGCGGCGCCATGGCCGGCGCGGTGCGGGAGCGGTGGAGGTTGCTGCGCCCGCCGGCGGCGTTGGCGAGGAAGTCGAAGAGCGAGGACGCGGCGGCGGCCGACGCGGAGGACGGCGGGTCCTCCGGGTCCGCCGGCGGCGAGGGCGGCGACGAGCAGGACGGCAGGTCGAAGTCATTCCCGTCGATGGAGATGCGACGGCGATGCGTGTAGTGCGGCGGCGGGGGAGGGGGCGGGGGCAGGTGGGGCCCGAAGATGAGGCGGTCCTTGTAGGAGGAGGCCGGGGAGGGGGGCGTCTCAAAGTCGGACACCGACGAGTTCTCCGGCAGCGAATTGAGGTGAGTCGGCAGCAGCGGGTCCATGTCCATGGCCGCACTTGGATTTTTGGATGTGTACTCCTCGCGGTTTCTCGGATTCAGTTCAGAGATGTGATGGGGATTGGATGCCGGCGACGCGAAGAGATGGGAAATCCGGACGGAGGAGGAAGGCGGCGGGCGGCCTGCCGGCGCCGGTGAGGGAGAAGAGGGTGTGGGGAAGGCTGATGTCTCGTCTGCTCAACTTGACGACGGCGAAGCCCTTTTCTTTTCTGTTTCTTTTTTCTTTTCCAGGAGAGGAATTAATTATTTGGGGAGGAGAAGATGAGATGATTTAGTCAGATCAGCAGTGTATCCTAGGCAGGGCGCCGCGAAACGCCGCGCATGTGTATGTAGTATATCTGCACATTTTTTATTTTAGGAATCGATTCTACAGTTTGCAGGTTTCTTTTGCCCTATTTTCCAAGTATTTTGTTTGGCATAACTGTGGTTCAAATATTATACTTGGCTTCTTTTGGAAGCGTAGAATTCTATAAAGATTCCACATTCCAGTGCAATCTATGACTAATTTTATGAAACTTCTTCCATATTTATGCGTTCTAAAAGAATTTCATGCTCGTGATTTGAGAAGTCCAGTGCAATTTTTCTCAACAATCTCGCGTCGTTCCTTAAAACATGAGCTGGCTCGAGCAAACCAACTAAACACGCTTTTGAGTACCTACGCAAACATAATAAATCTTCATAAAATCTATGCTTCCACGATTCTGGAGTCCGAAATGATACTGTCAGCCTGATTTGATTTAATGGCGACGACGACTAATAGAAGGAACTTACGTCTCCAATCAAAGTGTCAATTATGAGGCCGTGATGTGTGCTAAGAGGTTTCCACAGCCGTCCGATGAAAAGTTCAAAACACGGCAGAGATCTTGCAATCGTCGGTGAGTGGTGAACGTACGGACGCAGAGCTGACGGGTCACATCTTTCTCTCTTCCGCTGCATCTTATCTCCCTGTGTCTCGTGAACAACGTGATCAATCAAGACTCAAGTTGAACGGAGGAGATCGTACCATTAAGCGGTGGTGGTTAATTGACCAAATTGCCAGCCATGGACACGGTGGTTGCATGTGCACATGAACGGCCATCTCCATCTTGTATTGTTTTAGAAAAAGGAAAAAAGAAGGGTCAGTTCACAGAATTTACCCAATAAGCTCGGCATTATGTCCATGGTTGATTAACAAGAAGCAATCAACAACAACCCAGCAGTTTGCTCGTAATGATCCGTCTGCCGACCGCGATATATAGAGATAATAACGGTGTGTTGTATTATGGACATTTTGCTTGTGTACAAACCAAGTTGGACGCCGACGTACACAATAAAAAAAACTTGACCTGCAAGAGGGAGGGGATATGATGGCCTCCGAGCATCATGTAAGAAGAAGACTTTTTTATGCAGGTCGAGAAAATTTTTGAACCCCTCTCTTATCTTTACACGGGCTCAAACACCACGTGAGACTGGCCCGTCGCAAAAGCGCGCTGGTGCAGCCATTGCGACGCAAACAGCGCAGCATCTGCGTCAGGCCAAGTTGAGTGAGCTTACACGTGTTTTGGACATGAGAAAGACGAGGGAATTTTTTTGATACAAATCCCGCGCCGAGCAGCACTCGAATCCGGGATCGGTGACTCCTCAACGGGAAGCACTATCGCTGAGTTGTTTGTTCAGATGCGCCGACGTATACAACACAGAGTGGAAAAACAAAAGGCACATGACACCAGGATCATCTAGAGCCTCATCGCCGTCGCATGATGCTATAGCCAACAATCTGGTGTGTAGTTTGTAATTTTTCACGGAATCATCGTAGGAAAAAAATTTCCACCAAAAACTGAGAAAAAGAAAACAGGTGGAATATCCCTCGTTGGCATGTGGCGACAGCAGGGCCCTCCTATCTTTTTCTACTCGTATACACTCCGTGCCTCAACTGCATCCACGTGCAAACGGGTGAACCGTTCCACATGCTGCTGAAGGATCTTACACTCTATCGTTTTGCAACAGACGTAACTATCTCGACTCCTCGAGAGCATCTCGGGAATGAAAAACAACGGTTAAATTTGTTAAAAGACACTCTTTAATATTATATTTTCTCTAAGACATTAATAAATTATAGCAATTAGTTAATGAACACTCTGATTAGTAGACTGACTTTTTTAAATAGAGGAAAGACAATGTTTTACAAATGATCAAAATACCCTAGCAACAGTTTTCACATATTTGATTATACAATTTTTTATTAATTATATATGTCATAAATATTATCAAATCTTTTTAAAGAGTATTAATATTTTTCATAAAATCTATTAATCAGATGTGTTAAAGTATGATCATCTGTAGATGTCCATAAAAATCTGTTAAGCATCATTTCAAAATATCCATATTTATTCGTAACAAATCTATTAGGCATTATTAATGATTTCAAATATGATTTACAGACTTTTGTTAAAAAAAATACTCCTTGAAAAAATAATAAATATTGATTACATGGCTAGATATGTTAGTGCATAAGAATACTTTGATCATTTGTAAAACATTCTCTCTCCTCTATACAAGAAAAGTCATAATCTAGTGATCATAGTATTTATTAGCCAATTACCATAGTTTTGTAGTGTTCTAAAGCAAATACTGAGTAGTGTTCACTAGCAAATGTCAACTTTAAAAAGCGTCTCCTAGTAAATTTGGACAAAAACAAAGCCATTACTTTTCTATTTACAAGCCGGCATACAAATCTAGACAATGCAAAATTTGTTCTCAACTCCTGATACTTTCCAAAAAAACAGGCTCATATATTCACTTCGACAAGCGGGACCTAGTAACTTCTGTATGTGGGACCCATGGTCAGTGAGACAACGATTCTAACGACCAGCATGCGCGACATCGTGCGAGATCAGGGTGGCGGGCGGCGATCTCCTCCCGATGAAGGTGGGGATCTCGCCGGAGAGGTCCTTGCTGAGAAAGAGGCGGCGGAGGTTGGAGACCGGGACGCAAAGGGCGACGAGAGGGAGAGAGGCGGCGCGCGCGGCTGTCACAGACGCTACCTTGCTGCAAAGCTACGGCCCCGTCACGCCTCACCCGTGCCGGTGGCTCCGGCTCGTCCTCGCCCATCACGAAGGCAGGCGAGCACGACTGAACGAGAAAGAAGCTTAAGCTCCAAGACGACCAGCAGAGAAGTGGTGGAACATCGGACCGACAAAGGGGGAAGGGAGGCAGCGTACCCGGCCAATGGCGGATGGAGGGAGGGAGGGAGGCATTGGCGGCATGGGGTGCAAGAGAGAAAGGGAGGAGAATGAGAGGAAAAAGGGAGAAAAAGAAAGAAAAGAAATGAGATGGAATAGTAGATTAAAATTGGATGTCCATGCAAGAAGCCTGCCTAAATCGGGGCTTCACTGAAGCTGGTTTTTTTTTTTTTGTATGGGCATAAAAAAAAAATGGACTAGAGGCCCAGAGGCCTCTACTAAAGTTGCTCTTACATCTGTATCAAGCCCGAAAGACGCAGCGGTCGGTTTCCATGAAGGTGAAAGAAAGAGCTACTGACGAGGACATAAGACAACATGAACCAGTTGATGCGCTGTGGTAGTGTAGATGACACCTATACACGATACTGGCGATTCGCTATCCTTTCTCCCAGGTTAAGAATCACGCAACATGCAAGAGCGCCAAACATTTCCAGACAAACCCGAAGTTGTTATCAACATATTCTGCTGCTCTGTTCTAGGACTAGACCCAGACGAGAATAGAGATCCACTGCTGCTCCAAAAAGCCTAGTAGCCGTTTCGAGACAGCATTACGGCCCGGTGATATCCCTGCCAGTGCCACGCATGTTTCTTCCCCAACAGCAAGTAGACGAAAATAATAATAATATAATATATTATCAGATTACCTTGTGCCAATGCATCAAAATGTTCAAAGAACAAGTTCGGTGGAATAATGCACGTACAAGTTAAAAATAACACAATACCACGGGTCTCCCAACTATAAAAATTGGAAAATGCAGCGAAAGCCAGTGTCTACAAAAATCTCATCTTCACCTGTGGCGATCCCGGCTTCTTTCATAGTCATGGTCTCTGCCCCTGTCACGACCCCTTTCCCGGTCTCGACTATGGCTTCGGCTCCGACGACGCTCCCTTCCATGACTGCCTCTATCCCTGTTCCTACTTTCCTTCTCGTGGTCGTCCCTACCGTGATCCCGTCTCCTGTCTCTGCCTTCCCTTTCATCACAGTCATTCCTGCCTTGATCCCGGCTCCTCTCTCTGCTTTCCCTTTCATCATAATCATTCCTGCCACGATCCCGGCTCCTCTCTCTGCCTTCCCTTTCACCGTAGTCATTCCTGCCCCGATCCTGGCTCCTCTCTCTGCCTTCTCTTTCAGCCGAACCTACAACAGTAGAATAATACCAGCTCTTGTGTTACTAAAGAAGCAAGTTCACAAAAAAAAAAAAAAAAACGTTCTGGTATGGAATTCTTGCTCATTAAAAGTAACTTCATATTTGTATTACCAAATGTAACAGATATTTAAGGGCTCATATGACTAATGTACACAGCATAACCACAGAGCAAAAACTAGACCACAAATAATCCAGAAAATACAGTCTGAAAAGAGAAAAGGCCTAAAATGTAAGAGCATGTATAGAAAAATACCACGATGCTCAACTTCCCATCCAGCACGTCCAGACCCAGGCTCAGCACTTTCATTACGCTGTGCTTTAGCACGGAATTTCTTTTTGAGATTGCCAAATTCATCATACATCTCTCCATCATCCTAAAATACAAGACAAATTTAGCAATTGAAACACATGATCACATCATAAAAGAAATGTTAAGTTTGGTAAACATCCTACCTCCTCAGCTTCTTTCCGACGCCTTTTAACTTCCTCTAGTTCTTCTTCATCAAGTTCTTTATACCCACCACCACGGCCACCCCTGTAGCGGGGGGAAAATATTTGGTGAGAAAAGCCTCACTATTCAGACAGATGCATCTTTTTTGTAAAACAGTTAATTACATGGCTGCTCATTTTGCTGACTTAGAACAAAACAGATCATAGAAGCATTTGGCAAAAGATGCACTGCAATGCACAGCTACCATGTAAAGGTTGATACAGAGGCCACAATGTAATCCAGCAGTGATCATAAAAGCTAAAAATTGGTCACGAGAAGGGCAGAATCCCACTGCAATTGATCTTTTGTTTTGTTACAGAACTATCGTACTGTTTGATGAGTGGAAAATACAACCTAGCAATTAGGATATAAAACCTTCATACCACAGTCGAACACATACAATATCTTACTTTTTATGTAACCTGGTTTTGAGATAGTAACATGTAAATAGTCATGCAAGTGTCCTTACCTCACACCACCTTCATTGGTACCAGGCTTGGAAGTGTTACATATATTACATTTCATCCGCTTAGCCCAGTTTATGTTGCCACACCTGGAATACAAATGAAGTTATGTTTTATGCAATCATATCAGGTAGAAGGTTTATAGTCAACAAAAAAATTGCTGCAGACATAGAAGACAGCAGTGAAGTTACAGGCTACAAACAGGCAGTATAATGAATCAGCTAGTCAGGAAAGCACTATCTTACATGAATTGATGCACAATGTGAAATATTAAACTCAAGAGATGCATAAATTTCAAAACATAAATTCATAGTAACTTACATCGGGCATGGCCAATCATTTGGACCAAACAGTCCAGGTGGACCACCAACGGCAGCAGGGCCAGCACGGCTACTTCCTCTTCCGTCAGCAGTGCCACGCCCTCTACCTCTACTACCGCCACCAGCACCTCCACCAACACCAGAAGGACGAGCAGCTCCACAACGGTTACAAACACCACGGAAGGCAAAATTGACATTACCACAGCTGTATAAAGGAATCACATCAGAAATCATAGTGAAGATCATACTAGTCAATAGGCGAACTTAAGTGATAGAGAGTCGCTCACCAATCATAACAGACCTTGTATTTGGACACATCCAATCCCCATCTTGCTGCCAGGCCTTTCCTGGACCATCACCACGTCCTCTGCCTCTGCCTGCCCCGTTATCCAGTTCATCTTCCACAGCAACATCAGCAGCAACATTCAACGGTGCCGGGTTATCAAATGTATCTTTGCTTTTTGACTCAGCTATGTGAACCTGAATAGTGCTTCCATGGAAATCCTTGTTATTAAACCATTCCACCGCCGCTGAAGCAGCATGTGGATCCTCATATGTGACTGTTGCATCACCCTTTGGTTCATTGGTAACTTTATCCCTGTATATCCAAATTTTGGGGCGCCCAGTCCTTTTGTCCTTCTGTCATAATTTGACAGAAGAGATAATTTTGTCATGAAATGGAATTTAAAAGGGTATACAGAGTCATGAAGAATTTGGAAGTGGTTGCAAAAAATGTTACCTGGTAAGACCCATACCTTTAGCAACCCTATGGTGCCAAAATATTCAGCCAACATAGTCTCATCAGTTCCTGGAGGAAGATTGCACACATAAACAGAACCATTTGGGGGCCCTCTTGACATATATCCAGACATCTGTATCAAAAACTGCTGCTCAGTCAAGGAAAGAAGTGCTATTATATATATAGCTTGTAAGCAAGAACTGCAAGGATGCGATATAGACATCATCACGAGCAGAAATGTGCAGACAATAACACTAGCAATTATAGGTGAGACTGAAAAAAGACGGTAACACCTTGTTAGTAAGTAAAATGAATGTTCCATGAGACCATGAGCCAAAATAGAAAGGAAGGCTAAAGCCTCAGTTTGCAAATTGAGTTTTGGGGCTAATTTTGCTCACAACAGTTAGAATATGAAATATTAGGTCATTGCTTGATAACAACTACTATCTGCATTTTAGGAATGATGATTTTAGGTCATTTCAAACTAACTTCCTTGTCCTATGGTCATAACTTCCTTGTCCTATGGTCATAACTTTTAAATTGAAGGTAGTACTAGATAAGCTTATGGTGTTTTTCTCTGACAAGTATAAGCTTATGGTGTTACATGATTAAGGCAAGGGACAAACCAAGTGCTTACAATTCTTATAATGGAAAACATAAATCTTAGATAAGAAAGAACTAGACAAAATAAGTCAGCGGTCACAAGGTTCAGTCAGGCATAGAAACAGTGCATCTGTATCGAAACTGAATCCAATAATTCAAACGAAGGCAAAAAGACAACTAAGATGGTCAACAGTAGACTAGCTCGCCGTGACTATCCACATCACAAATTACAAGAAGCATGTTAAGAATTCAGCCCAGGTAACAGGTAGGAAACAACCACGAAGAAATCAGATGCAACGAATCAACGCCGGAATATAATCGTTTGCCGAGAGCAGAAGGTGGCACCACTGGGACCTACGGCCAGAAGCGCTGGAGCCTTGACAGACAGACTAAATCTAGCTCAGAACAGCACGGATCGCGGGAAATGGAGAACTACTCCAATCCTCCGACGCCGGCACACCCTCGGTAACGAATTGAACCTCCCGCTTGAACCATAACCCTAACCCCACGGTGCGAATTGGAAGGGCAGCACCTTCTGTGGGCTCGATAAGAGGACCAATTCCTCCACAGCAGCACGGATCGCGCGGGCCGAACCAGCACGCACCACGGTGTAGGAGCAAGAGAGGACCCTACCGGGTGCGTGCCCGAGATATGAGCAGCCACGGCAGTTTACGGGAAGTAAGAGGACGCGGCAACGGAGAGGAGGACGAGGCGGCGGAGGCAGGGAAGCTTACCTCGTCGGCGTGGAGGAGAGGGAAGGCGCGGGTCGTGGCGGCGGCGAGCAAACCCTAGTCAGGCTCGTCGTCGTCGGGCCCCCAGTATAGCGTGTGTATACTGAAGCTATAGCTAGGATTAGTGGGCTAGTGGCCTTGAAGAAAAGGGCTTATTAGGCAGGCTGGGTAGCGAGTACTCCAGATATGGGCCGGAATTTATGCGGGCTTATGTATATGAGGAGTCGGCCCGCGGTAACGCAAGTATACTCCGTTTCGCGCGCAGGGGACGCGACACGCAGTGTCTTTGGTTTGTTGGGTTAGTTGTAGCCAGGCCCTTTCAAAAAAAAAAAAAAAGTTATAGCCAGGCTAGGATGCAAGCCAGTTAGGTGTTACTCCTATTTGTTAGAAATGTAACAACAAAAGGTTTAAAAAAAATGTAACAACAAAATATATTTGTTTGTTTGGTTTCCTGTACTAGATAAGTCTTGATTAACTCTGGTTTTGTTTGGTTACCAGGTTTATCTTGAGTAAGATCACACCTACTAGTTGGGGTGAGTTTGAACTAACTCTCACCCCACCCCAACCCCCCATTTTAAGTTTCAAAATAAATTAAAAATTGGCATGTAAAACATTTGAAGGTTCTAGGAGCGTCGAGACTTGATCTCGGCAATATATTTATAGGGTTACGTCGAGACTAAGAACTATGATGGTTGCGAAAGACGTCGAGCTATACAGATTCGAACCCTCTTAATGAGAGTAAAAACCCTACGTCCTGTGTTATGTGGTTTGTATTGCTTGTAATATCATGTCCCTGATAGGAGGTTCTCTGCCGCCTTATATATCCAGTCGGTAGGGGGTACATGAAGAGTCCTACTCGTAGTCTATAAGAATTTACATAGAAAGTCTATCTCTAATTGTCTTGTGCTCCAAGCTGACTCGGTCGGTTCCCTTATTGATGAAGTACCCGGTCGGTTGCCGACTTAAGCATATCTATGGATACCCGAAAGGTAAGTATTCCACAGCAGCTCCCGAGTGCTTTCTGATTTTGAGCTGAGACTTGCCGAGCGATCTTTAATGTAGATGCGAACAGATCATAAATTAGTAAGACCTCATGATTGAAGTTTCTGATGGATCTGGCGCTCCGACTAGGTGCATCTGATCAGGTGTAGTCCCTGACTCTTATATAATTTGGAAACTAACAAATAATACCAGAGTCTAATAATATCAGCTCTTAACATTTTATTCTATAAATTCAACTCAAACCATCAAGCTTGAGCTAATAATCTTTTGATCATCAAACCAAAGGATCAGTCTACATGACATCAATCATGCCGACCGATTTAAAGTTATGCCGAATGATTTACACTCTTATCCAAATAATTTATAGACTCAAAATTCCATAACATCAATCATATAATCAATAAGCCAAATGACATCAATCATGTTATATCCTTTCTTTAAGAAAGTTTTATTCGGATCAAAGCAAGCCGAACGTTGGTAATTACTTATTGACTTCAATCAATAAAGTACCTATGAACTTGAACTTATACGACCATCAAGTGCTCTTGCTATATGATCTTCTAATCATATAGATATGGGAAGCATATATATTTTTTTAAATGGATATTTCATTACTTCTCATCAAAGAAGCCCCCCCCCCCCCCGAGATCAAGTTCTCAAGGTTTATTGCATTAATTCTTTTTTTAAAGAATAATGCCTCACCATTTTTTATAAATAGAAAAAGTCTGGCACTGTACGGCCCACCAAAGCCCATAGGGATCTCAAAGACCAGGTCAAAAAGGCAAAGGTATAAAAAGGACAGAGGGCTGTTGACCCCAAGTCCACGCTGCCATTTCGCACACAGCGCTTCGTCTTCCTTACGCCTTCCCTGCTCCCGCGACTCCTCTGCTTCAAAGGTAGGGTTAGCTTTTTCCCCCGCCGCCACAGATCTACACCATCAGCAAGCCTTGAGCTCCCGCTAGGGTTAGCTCCCTTCCTCCAGATCCAGCGTGCTACTTCTTCATCGACAATGCCTCGTAAGTCGTCCAAGAATGCTGCCGCCGCCGAATCATCTTCCTCAGAGCTGGAGATCCCGGAACAGCGGGGAGAGTTCTCCAAGAGCAGCCTCACCACCGCTGATATGAATTCAATGGTGACGGATGGCCTCCTCCCGGAGCAGGCACACATAGATTGGAAGGTACCGAAGGAAACTCATCCCCTCCCAATCCATAAACAGATCGTAGTTTTTTGCTCTTTTTTCGAGCATGGTTTTGGAGTTCCTTGCCGCAGTTTTCTGCGCGGACTCCTTTTCTTCTATGGGATTGAGCTCGTCAACCTCAATCCCAACTCCATTCTTCACATTGCCATCTTCGTGCATCCGTGCAAAGCTTTTCTAGGCGTTCTGCTCCACTTTACTCTGTTCCGCCATCTCTTTGTCCTCTGACCGCTGCCAAGTAAGGAAAACCAAGTCGCCATTGCAGGAGTCGGCTTCCAGTTGTGCAAGAAAGAGGCATATATCAATGTGCCACTGAACACCGGGAATAAGAACTGGAGGGATGAGTGGTTCTACCGTGAAAATCCTCCCCCTGCTCTTGCTGATTTCTCTGTGCGAAGGCCACTCCTGAAGCGCGATGGTCGGAGAGACCGGATCCAACCGACCCCCAGGTGGTCACTCTGCTGGAAAACATTGCAGAGCTAAAGAATGATGGGGTTGACGGCATTACTATAGCAAAGAGCTTCATAGTTCGCCGAGTGCAGCCCTTGAAGCAGTAGAGTCACCTCGCCTGGATGTATGTCACTGATGATGAAACGAGGGAAGTGTCTGATCCACCGAACTCTTCTCTACGCCATTCGCGGCTATCAAAGATGTTCAAAGGAGACATTATTCAGGATCACTTCTTAATCACGACATACAACGTGGGCACTATGCGGGCCCGAGTAAGCTTTGGTCATTCTAAGTATTCCTGATATTCTTTTTGACAGACTGATCATAACATGCACTGTCTTCATATTTATGTAGGTTTTGGACACTTTTGTGTCACACCCTCCGCTCCCTTCGACTGATTCTGAGGGACAGGATTATGTTGAGAAGTCGCCGCAGACCGGTACTGGAGGTTCAAGCTCATTAGTGAGCGCGCGACCGACCATAGGGACCGTCGCAGGCACCACTACCTCGTCTCCCGTCAACCTGCCCTCCCTAACTCGACGAGTGAAGCAGACCGCTCATCGTCATCGGCAATACGTGAGAGACAATGATGATGACGAAGAAGAGCTACCCCAGGACGCTGATCTGCCAACCCCTACACCCTCCGACCGACCATCAAGCCGGTCAGAGCCCCCGAGCAAAACGGCGAGTGATGCAAGAGCGGCGAAGAAGACCAATGAAGTTGGCAAGTCCTCCCAGAAGAGGAAGGAGGCTGACTCGCAGACCACTTCTTCAAAGAAGAGAGTCTGCCGAATCAAAATCAAACAAGCCACTAGGTAAACTTTTTCGCATTTTTTCGATTCTTCATCTCTGTAGTTAATAGCCATATTTTAATCTTCAATGTTATGCTCTTCGGTAGTCACAGCGGTCGGTCGAGTGATGCTCAGAGCATCCAAGGGTCTAAAGACACTCGGTTAGCTCCTATTCCTTGTTCGACCAACTTACTTCGGTTAGTCTGCATACCATCAAGTGCACCAACCGAGCCGAGGAAGTCGCCCAAAGCTCCAGCTTCTACACCGATGCCAGCGCCGACACCTCAATCTGTCAATCCTCCCCAACCGACATTTCTTTCCCTCTCAACAAGGGTAAGGCCGTATTGGTCGAGGACTCATTGGGTCGGCCTGAAGCTGAATATATGGAGATTATCCATCAACACCGAGAGGCCAACAAGGTACATCAATACTAAGTTTTTTCTTTCCTTTGACTTAATATTTTGACTAACCATGCCCTTCTTCGCATTCAGAAAATATATCCTCTTATGAAGAAGAAGCAAACCAGGATTGAGTATCTTGAAGCCGAGACTTTTGGTATGCTCCAGAATCTTCTTTCATATTAGATCCTTTCTTCAAGATATTGACTTGTTGCTGATATCTTGCTAGTTATCGGCGAGCAGCTCTCCCTAGCCAAGAAACATATTGAAAGGCTGGAGACCGACCACAAGGAGGCGACTAAAGCTCTAGATCAAAGTCGTGCTGACGTCATTGGTAAGATCGCATTCCAACTTTCATTTGCTTCTTGCTCACTCTAACGCTAAAGATTTTATATGTGTCGTTAGCCCGTGATAAAAAAAGTCACCGACCTGGAGAAATTGACTTCAAACCAATAGAGATTCTTGGATGCTCTGAATGCTGAGAAGGATGATCTCTCCAAGTCGGTCGGAGAGCAAAACTCCAAAATGACTCGGCTGAAGAAGAAACTGGAGGCAGCCAAAGAGAAGATAGAGGAGGCTAAAAGCATCTCCAAATCTTTCAAATATAATCTTTCCAGTAAGCTCTCCATCGTATCTTCATTATTTCTCTTGCTGGCTTTAGATTCTGACATTCTAAAAATCTTTTGCAGCATTGTCTTATGATGCTTGAAAGGCATTGGATTATATCCATGCTAACCAAGTGGAGAAGACCGGTCACTCCTTGGAGTATCTGCTGGAGCATGCTTCAGAGGCAATTGCTAACAATACCCGGAGGGTGGCGACCGAGGCCGGGAGCCAAGTGCTGGCTATTTGCTAGTCTTGGTCTCCTGCATTGCCATTGGATAATATCAAGGAGGGCTTCAACCCAGACTTGACAATAGACCAATGCCAATTGCTTATAGACTCAATGCTGGAGACCTCCCGTGCCTTGGATGACAATGTAGAGGTTGATCCAATCGCGCCAACTCCTCTTGCATCTCCAGAAGTAGAATTGCAGGATGATGCCTCCTCTCCTTCGAAGGAGTTGTAATATCTGTAATGTTAGAAAACATTGGTAGTATTTATGTAGGAAGATAATATTATCTCGATGTAAATAATAATTGTTATGCTTGCTTCGTTCGTAAACAAGTTAAAAGATCGACAAAATAGTCATAAGGCAATCGCCTGTTACTTAAAGCAAAACGATCAGTACTTAGCTGTGTTACTTGCGCTTTAGCACTTAGATCTTTTTACCATGAGTCTTTCAGAGATAAAGACAGAAGTTACAATCGGTCTGCCTTAGCATATTAGGTTGTAACTCATAGCCGCGTAACAAGCAGAGTCGACCAGTCGACAGATGACCTCTCGCACTTTGGCTCTGGGTTTAGTGTAGTGGCAGTCTGTTGTGCAGTATGAATTGTATAACCATGATGTTAGGCATTACACCAAAAAATCTTAAGACCATATCAAGATATGGGAAATTGGTCGAACAAAATCCAAAACCAGAATTTACCAATGGTTAAGGAGTAGTGGGACATTATTACTAGCCCCCTGGCTCGATTGTTTAATATGATAGATTAAGTAATCGAGACAAATAAGAATGAAAATCATTAATAAATCTTTCATCAAAAAGACTAAAGTTTCATTCACTAATAATGTATGAGAATACAAAATATAGATTAAGTATAAAAGCGATGTAGCTGATTTATGTTCCACGAGTTTGGTATATCGTCGCCATCTTCATACTTCAGTCGATAAGCCCGCAGCCGAGTGACTTCTTTAAGCACATAAGGTCCTTCCCACTAAGGAGATAGTTTGTGCTGATTCTTGGTTGATTGCACTCGGCGTAGCACTAAATCCCTAACATAAAACTGGCGACTGCTTACATTCTTATCATAGTAACGTCGCAAGCCTTGCTGGTATAGCGCCGACCAAAACAGAGCGCGATCACGTAACTCCTCTGCCGCAATCAAATCAATCTCTCGGTTTTCTTCAGAAAGCTTCTCGTCATATCCCTTGACTCGCGCTAATACAAGGTTCACCTCGGTCGGCAGCATAGCCTCAGAGCCATAGACCAACGAGAAAGGTGACTGGCCAGTAGCCCGAATGACGTTAGTACGCAGCCCCCAGAGAACTGAAGGCAACTCTCGTACCTACCGACCGGCATAAGGTTTGAGCTTGTCAAATATCCGGGTCTTCAACCCCTGAAGAATCATACCATTGGCCCGCTCGACATGCCCATTGCTTTGAGGATGAGCCACTGATGCAAAGTGGATTTTTATGCCCATCTCATCGGCAAAGTCATGGAACTCCTCAGATGTAAACTGAGTACCATTATCGATGAAGATATCATGAGGGACCCCAAACCGAGTGAAGACATCTCTGACCATCTTGGCTAATTCATCAGCCGCTTGATTATTATCTCAAAGAACATGTGTGAACTTTAGTCCATCGAACTTATCTTCGAGCTTCCTTACTTCTTGGCAGTAAGCACCCATGTTGTCATCCACACAGTTCTAATCCTTGGTGACTTGGTTAATGACCAGAGCCGAGTCACTAAAGATGTCAAGACACCAAATGCCGAGTGAAACAGCAATGCGCAGACCGTGCAGGAGAGCTTCATATTCCACAACATTATGCGACATGCTCATCGAGAGGGCCCGAACCTGTATAACTCGGTGTCTTTTGCAACCATCATAGTTCTTAGTCTTGACGTAGCCCTATAAATATATTGCCGAGATCAAGTCTCGACAGTTAGCGCGCTAGGTAGGGGAGAAGGCTCGCCAGGATTCTCCGTCGACTAGGATGGCCGAAACTCCCAACATCTAGTACTCGCCGGACTTCAAGATTTCCTTCGCATTGCTCTACTTTGTCGTCGACACCAACAGAGAGCTAGGTCTAGAGAACCACCAATCCAACTCGGCCGCAACCAGTTTTACGGCGTGATCACCGAGCTCGTCAGATCTAATCCCAGCGTTGGCTCCATTCGGATTCGGTGAATCAGACCTACCCTTCGGGTACGACTCAAAGTCGGTCCGTTCCTTTGATGAGGATTCGGTCGGATCTGCCTGCTTCTACCCTCTGACCGTGAACGTGGTTGACATAGAGGAGAATCCATCAGGAGACAACGAGGAGGAGGGTGACTTTGAAAGAGACGGTCACGAAGAAGATGGCCACGCAAAAGAACGCGCAGAAGAAGGCCAGAAGGAAGAAAACCCCCAAGACAACAACTTGTCGGAAGAACATCGCCGCCGATCGAGAAGATCACATGGGTCCCGCCTCGCATGCCGACTGGACCTTGGACAACTTGAGATCGAAGTAGACGGCGTCAAGGTCTACGACACCCACAGAATAACATCACCAGAGCTAAAACGTTGCTTGCCAGCTTGATGGCTGACGCGGCATACCCCGACAATGCAGAATGCGGTGGCTATGCTTAAGGCCGCTGCAGCCCAAGGTGCGGCCAGAGACAAATCATAGTCGGTGGCGAGTTCCAGTCACGCGACATCACGCGGTCAGCGAAGGCGTGAGGATCTGAGAAATTCCCTCGGCATCAGCAACGGTTGGGACACCATCAACTCCTATTATGAAGAGAGGGCTCGAGACGACCGACGCCACGAGGAGGAGCATCGTGATCGGAGGAGCGACAACCGATGGGAAGACCGACGCGATCCCCCTCCAAGAAACAACCGCGATGATCGACATCGACGTGACGATCAGGACCGACGCGAGAATCGTGATGGAGATAGTCGGCGTCCTTGCCATGATGACGGTGTTGGCCCATGCCATAATCGTCGTTCATCTCCATCTCCTGGCCGACATAGAAGGTCAACTACTCCGAGCGATGAAGAATTCGACGGTAGCAAGGCCTATGTACCTAAGCTTCGCATAGCTCGGTGGCCAAAAGGGTTCAAGCCGGTTCCCATCAAAAAATACAATGGTTGGACCTACCCTCATGAGTGGCTTTAGTTGTACAGTACGGCGATTCGGTCAGCTTGGGGTGATACCTTCGATATGGCCAATTATCTACCGGTCTGCCTTGATCCGGTCATTCGGATTTGGCTCACGTCTCTTCCAGAGAAATCGGTCACCTCTTGGGGAGACCTCAACAGGAAGCTCATAGAAAGTTTCCAAGCTACTTGTAATCATCCGGGCAATCACTTCGACCTCACTTGAATCAAGCAGAAGTCTGACAAGCCCCTGCGCGACTACATCAAGCGGCTCTGCGCCAAGAAGACCGAGATCCCTAACATCCCAGATCAGCAGATCATCGCAGCCTTCCATGGAGGCATACGCAGCGATGACCTGGTTCGGGAGGTCGGTCGGAGGAATCATGACCTCAAGTTGACCGCACGGGATTGCTTCGAGATCGCAGATAAGTTCATGTTAGGAGAGTTGGCGCTAGATGACATCCGTGGCAAAGGCAAGGAGAAGGGCTCGGACAAGCCGGAGTCCTCCAAGAAGGACAAGAAAAGGAAGTCCGACAACATGGTCGCTGCGGTAGACCAATCCTAGAAAAACCCTCAGACGAAGCAGCAGACCCTAGACGACTTGCTAAGTGGCCTGTGCCTATGACACCCAAAGGGGAACCACAAAGCAAAGGACTGTTATCGACTGAAGGGCTTCACGACTGCCACGCTCAAGGTGGCCAAGGATCCGCCAAGGCGCAATGGAAAAGACAAGGCTAAAGACGGTGACAACAAGGACGAAGAAGGAGAGTTCCAGGAGCCCCCGGAAGGAAGTCAACTTCATCTTTGGAGCCCCGGATGCCTATGCGTCCAAGCGCAAGCAAAAGCTGGAATTACGTGAGATCAACTCCGTAGAGCCTGCTACGCCCAAATATATGAGGTGGTCTGAGGTACCAATCACATTTGGTTGGTCAGATCACCCTAGACACCTGCCCAAGCCAGATCGATACCCGCTGGTGCTCGCAGCCACGACGAAGGAGGTCAAGTTCAACAAAGTACTCATCGACGGAGGAAGCAGTCTGGACATGATCTTCACCAAAACCCTCATGGAGCTAGGCTTGTTGGTCAATGACCTCCACCCGAGTTCCTCACCCTTCCATGGCATCGTGCTCGGCAAGACTTCAGTTCCTATTGGACAGATCGTCCTGCCAGTTACCTTTGGAACCTGTGAGAACTTCAGGACCGAGTGTGTCATCTTCCAGGTGGCCAACTTCGAGTCAGCATACCATGCTATCCTCGGCAGACCGGTGATGGTAAAGTTCATGGCGGTCCTGCACTACCCATACCTCACTCTCAACATGTCAGGCCCTAAAGGAATAATCTCCCTCCACTCTGATCTTTGGAATTCTTTTGATTGTGATGCGTAGAGTTGTGAGATGGCCGAACAACAGTTGATGCTGTCCGATCGGCAGGAGATCCAGAAGGCAGTCGACAATGAAGAGCAGACTAACGCGGAAATCCTCATGAAGAAGCCCACCAAGGACAAGATACAGACGGACGACGTCCCTACTAAGGAGATCGCGCTCGACCCAGAGGACCCTGCTAAGATCACTTATGCAGAGGCTGACCTCGACGAGAATTAGGAACTCGCGCTCACTCTTTTCCTCTAGGAAAATAGGGACAACTTTGCATGGAAGCCTTCTGACATGCCGGGAGTTCCTAGGAAAAAGATTGAGCATGAGTTAAGGGTGCCTCCTGGGGTCACCCCTGTCAGGCAAAGGCTTAGAAGGTTTGCACAAGACCGCAAAAATGCCATGACGAAGGAGAAAGCAAGGTTATTAGATGCTAAGTTTATAAAGGAAGTGTACCATCCAGATTGATTGGCAAATCCAGTCCATGTACCCAAGAAAAATAAAGAGTGGCGGATGTGCATTGATTATACCGATTTGAATAAGGTCTGTCCTAAAGACCCCTTGGCTCTACCGCGTATCGACCAGATCGTAGACTCAACAGTTGGGTATGAGCTTTTAAGCTTTCTGGATGCCTATTTAGGCTATCACCAGATCGCACTGAAAGTTGAAGATCAAATCAAGACTTCCTTTATAACTCCTTTTGGCGCCTACTGCTACATTACTATGTCGTTTGGTCTAAAAAATGCTGGCGCGACTTACCAACATGGTATTCAATGCTACCTCAAAGCTCAGATTGGTTGGAATGCAGAAGCATATGTAGATGACATCATGGTAAAAACTCAGAGCATCGAAGAACTTCTCTTTAACCTGGCAGAGACTTTCAACAATTTGAGACGTGTTGGCGCTTCCCAAGTGCCCCTTTTATATGTGAATATTACTCCAATTAGAGCATAACTGATACTAATTTAGGCCATTTACCTGTGATATTGCCTATATATTTGTATATGCGTTGTTTTGGAGCTTTATTGCAGAAACAGGTAAAATTGGTGATTAATGCGATGATGGAGTGGACAGGAGTCCAGAACCGACGAAAAGCACTGAAGAAGCCTAGTGCGCCGATCGGCGCAAGGGTGTTTTGACCCACAGAAGTGACCGAGGTCCATTCCACATGTTTATGGAAGTTTATCTGTGCAAGACACTTGAAGATATTTGTCTAAGAAGAATTATGGAACTTCAAGAAGATTTATAGAACTCCAAGATCTTAACGTGCAGTACAAGACTTTATCTCGAAGGAAAAGGCCCACATGGCAGCTGTGGAAGACAAAGGAACCGACTCGGGGAAGAAATTAGAGAAGACATGGCTTGCGCCGATCGGCGCAATCCTGCGCCGATCGGCGCAACCGCATTATTTGCTAGAAACCGAGTCCTTTACGAGTGGAACCCCTATTAATACTTGTAAACCCTCGCCGCAAAAGAGGAGGCGACAGAGGGACACCAGATCCGTGAGTTAGAGCCACCAGGGCTTGCCCCGTTAGAATAGATCTCTAGTTGAGTTTCAAGAACCATTAGAGTCAAGAGTTGATCCGTCAAGGTAGGCCATCTGAACGGGAATGAATCTTACTCTATGTATCTCAAGGATGATTGAATATGTTGATGATGGTTTTGGTGATTTGTCTATCTTAATTCTATAATCATGCATGTGCTTATTCCAATTGCTTAGTTCTAGGCTAAGTAAGTAGATATTATCTTAATCATGGTGATTAGGATAGTATTCGGACATTGTATTGATTATGGTTGCTTGATGATGCCAGTAGTGTGGTTTAGCGGTGACAGCACTAAGCCTGCGCAGCACTATTGGATAGTTGAGTAGGGTAAGATACTCGCGCGATTAAGGGTTTCCTTCCGGCAGCGATAAATCGGAAGTCGCTCGGAAAGTAGGGTGGTCTTACTCATTATAGGTTTTCATTGATCTAAGTAATTACCCATTATGATGCTATTCAATTAGACTTTCTGGTTACGATCTCACTAGTAGATATCTGGCTACTGACTTACCAGCATAGGTTTACAAGATCTGGAACACTTTGGCTTAGACTCACTGGTGTGCCGATCGGCTCAACCCTGCGCCGATCAGCGCAACAACTTCGGCTTAGATCCACCAGTGTGCCGATCGGCTCAATTCCAGCGCCGATCGGCGCAACCACCGATTCAGCACTTTTGTTCAGTTTCACCAGCGTCCCGATCGGCTCGACTCCCGCGCCGATAGGCGCAACGACAGATTTACTGTCTGGCGCACCTTTGCGCTGGCCAGTCTCCCCCTCATGTAACCTGACCTTGATAGTAGCCTTGACTAGATCTTTTACTGTTAACTTTGTTTAATAAATCCCTAAGGTCCCAGTGGATTCCATAAACATTGGAATACTCAATTGAAGGGAAAAAGTGCTACAATCGTACACCGTCCTCTTGCGGTATATAAGTGGGTGCGTAGATACGACCAACAAGCTTCCTTTTTCTGGCGCCATTGCCGGGGACCATAGCAGGTTTTTAAACATTGTTTGATGTATTAGTGTTTAGTCATTGTGCTTTACTTGTCTTTCTAGTACATATATTCTGTTTAGTGAAACTAACAGGTATGGACGGTCCTAAGTCAAACAAACCTTCTAATTACGCCGATGATCCAGAATGACTCTTACACAAGAAGAGAACAGCGGAGAAGAGAAGCAAGTCACTTGGAGATTTGGAAGTAGTCCGCGCAACACATCGAGTATTATTCACAATAGAAGACTCAGTTCAAGAGCAAGAAGAAGAGGAGATGGCAGAGGTGCCTATGGCCAATTGTCTCAAGGCACAATTGACTAGTATTGTCAAGACAGATTTCCAAGAAGCTCAGGATCAACTTCCGTATCAATTGGATATATATGTTGGAATAGTGGCACAACAACCGTTCACAGGTTCAGAAGATCCCAATCATCACTTGCAACACTTCCTTGAAGTTTGCAACACATTCAAGATAGCGGGATTGACAGGAGATCAGGCGCGTGTGAGGCTGTTCCCCTTCTCTCTAGTTGGACGCCCCAAGCAATGGTACAATGGATTGGAAAACACAGTGAAAACGGTGTGGAACACATTAGCAGCTGAATTCTTGGCCAAATACTCCCCTCGGTAAGACTCAAGCTTTGAAAAATAAGGTTCTTGGATTTACACAGAATATTGATGAGAGCATTGGAGAAGCATGGGAAAGATACAATGAGCATATGGATGCATGACCTCATCATGGTTTGACGGTTGGAGAAGTTATTGAGAAGTTCTACACAGGATTGAATCTTTTGGCACGTCAACATTTGGACGCCTCAGCTACAGGATCATTCATGTCAAAAACCCCCACCGAAGCTAGGAATTTGATCAAATTGTTAGTTGAAAATCAATCATGGGATGGTGAGAGAAGCTCAAGAAATCTGCAACCTTCAAAAGGAGTAGCGAAGAGTGTGATTGAGAAGACTCAGGAAGAATTGATTATAGATCGCCTCGATGCTATTCAAAGAAGGTTGGACAATAATCTTCATATCCCTAAGGAAGAGACACTCAAGCTGGCGGAATCACGCTCAACATGTAGTGAGTGTGGAGAATTTGGTCATGTGCAGAAAGATTGCCCTGAAGAGATGAAGATGTTAGAATATATGAAGAATAGTGGATGGAAGCCCCAATATCAACAACAAAGGAGTTCTTTCTCTCTTAGTTCGTCCATGCAAAACTCTATCCCACTTTGTCTCCAATGTCATGAGTTCTTCCAAGCTCAAGAGAAGATCAACAAGGACAATCAAGCTAGATTCAAGGAGATTGATCGTGTCCTTGAGAGAGTTAATGACAAGGTGATAGAAATTCGGAGCTCCAACGAGTAGATTTTGAAGCATACCAAGATTATAGAGCAACAGATGGGACAGTTATCGTAAGCCATTCAAGGCAATAAGGGGGCTATTCCTGGTAATACGATGTCTGCAGAATAGTTGAAGGCAATAGCTATGCGATCAGGAAAACAAACAGAAGATCCAGAACACTCTGCGGGAGAAAAGAAGCCCCGCGACGATCGGCGCACTCCCGGCGCCGATCGGCGCGACGACCCGGTCGGAGCCGTTCGGCTCCCTGAAAGCGCCGATCGGCGCAAGGAGGATGAGGACCTCTCTGGTCTGAAGTTGGGCGTGGAGACAGAAGAGCATAGCCCTGCCACGTTTCTAGATACTCAACTACTAACGAAGACAGAAAGAGCGCGACAACACGACGAGCAGTTTGTAAGATTCGTCGATGTTATGAAGAAGCTTTACATCAATGTCCCTTTTGTTGATGCTATCCAAGTACCCACCTATGCCAAGTACATTAAGGACATGATGCAAAACAAGAAGTCTCTAGTTTCTGAGGAGGTTGTGAAGGTCACTAAGGAACTAAAGGCGGCAATCAATGATGTTGCAATGGAGAAGAAACCCGAACCTGGATCACCAAGCATCAGATGCATGATTGGAACAAGGATATTTGATAGGTGCTTGTGTGATCTTGGAGCAAGCGTAAGTGTTATGCCCCGTCATATATTCACAAATCTCAATTTGCCTGAATTAGAGCCTACGGGTATGTGTTTGGAGTTAGCCGATCAATCGGTACGCTTCCCTGATGGAATTGCTCGGGATGTGCCTATTTAAATTAGAGATCATATCGTCCCTGTTGATTTTATTGTGCTTGATATGGATAAGAGGACGAAGACCCTGTTGATCTTAGGCAGACCCTTCTTGAGGACAGCAAAGGCAAGCATTGATGTTGGGAGTGGTGAGATAAGCTTCGATATAAGTGGGACTCCCTACTCTTTCAAGTTTCGCCCAAAGGGAGAAGAGTGCCGTGCTATTGATGAAGTGAAAAGATACAAGACACCGTGGCATCGAGGCATCGAAGGTAATTAGAGGGGATGTATGGATAGATCGTCCAAGCTATATGAACCATGGAGATAAGATAACCTTGTAGTGTCGCGGTCTCACATCCCGCACTGCGACACTAAGGATTGATTGTTTGCGGGGAGGTCGAGCTCTTTGACCTTTAAATAACTAGAGCACTCTTGGGAGGCAACCCAATGATCGGGGGATTTAGAAGTTAATTAGTGCTGGCCGGGAGGGCAACCCGGTGTTTTTAAATTTGCATGCTTGTGATAAAAATAATCTCCCGAATAAAATAAAAAAAATTAGAAAAGTGTGTGCTTAATTCTTGTGTGCTCTTACGTTGTCTGTTTATTCGTTCAAAACTGTGTATATACATACTGTAGACTAACAATGCAGGAATATAAAAAAAAATCAAAAACAGGAAGGAACAGAGCTTGCGCCGATCGGCACACATCTGCGCCGATCGGCTCAGCATTGCCCAAGTCAGGACAGAAGGCCGACGACGCCCAGAATTGAAGGAGTGCTAAACCAGCACAATAATTTTTGGAGACAGAGCTATTTTCAAGGAAGACAACATCTAGCGAAGAAGCGAGGGGCCAGAAGCAAAAACGGACGTCGCGCCAATCGGCGCAAGTCAGAGCCGATCGGCGCGGTCACCAGATGAGCCCTGACACGTATGCCAATATTACAGGAACATTGGAGAAGTGGAAATTAGGTGAAAGAGATGAACACGAGGCATCAGAATCAGCGCTGGACCTAAAGACGAAGTGCAAGGGACTTGCGCCATTCGGCGCCCTAACGCGTCGATCAGCGCGGGTACCCATGATGTTCCCAATGGACGACAAAGGCGGCATGCATTGATTTTGAGGAACAAGTATGATTATTATGCAGGTGTGAAGTACAGAGGAGACACGGAATTAACCAAAAGCTGAAAAGGAGACGACGCTCCGATCGGCGCGGGCCCGCGCCGATCGGCGCCGCCAGCAAGACATCAGGATTCCGTGTTGTTCCCCTGCCAACCAACATGATGTGCCAGGAAGTGACATGAAGGAGGGGAATCAAGCATCAGAGTGGTCAGAGCATTCAAAATTTGAATTATGCCGATCGGCGCTTTCTCAAATTTTGAAATTTTATGGCGGTTCCTTCTCCTGGAAGTTTCCCACACTGTAAAAGGGAGGCCAGACGCCCCCATTCAGCACACCATCCCAGTAATGTCTCCACCTTCCCCACTATCCACGATCTTGCACACGTTCCGCATTTCTCGCAGATGGATCGTCTCTGCTCCTCCGTCGACAATTTGGGCAAGAGGCTGTGCCGGGGGAGCAGTTTTGGCGGCAGTAGCGAGTCGAGCGGTAACTCCTCGGTGAGGGGTGGCTCCGACGCTCGCGATGACATGTCGGTGGGTGGTGCATCCACTGGCTCGGCGGCAGCGACATACGAGGTCCGCGCCCACCACTCCGTCTCTAGCGCGTCCCTTCCAACAGGGCGTGCTACGAGGAGCCAAACGGCGACAAGCCGTAGGGTTCTCACATCACCACCGCCGTCGGCATTCATGCCGCGCACGGTGGAGGAGTGCTTCACCCTCCTGAGCACGGAGGAATAGCGGCACTACCTCGCGGTGAGGGGAAGGTTCATCCCCAACTTTGACCTAGACGAGACCTTCCTCACCTCGATCGGCATGTGGGAGGACTTAAGGAGGATGCTAGACAACCTCGGCTGGGTGGATTTCCACCTCCTCCCCATGGACTACAACCTCGACGTCGTCATCGAGGTTGCTTCTACGATGAGGCTTGGCAACGTCGAAGACGGTAGTGAGGACGTCAACTTCCGCGTCTGCGACATCAGCCACACAGTGACCATGGAGGCGGCGGCTCAAGCCTTCGGCTTCGACGCCGACGCTGACGTCGCCGGCATCTTGGGACGCGGGGAGTTGGACTCCTTTTGGAGGTGGCTCTCGTTCATAGAGGAGATGAAGCGCGGCAACATCCGCAACCCGACCATTCAAGTTTTCCATCGGTAGTTGGCGGCGCGCATAGGCGACAAGGACGACTCCAGCAACGTCACCGATGCGGACTTGCGGTGGCTCTTCAACGCCATCGTGAGTCCGTCTTATTGCAATCCCATGTCGGTGATGGTGCGGGGTTGGCTCGACAAGAGGGGCAAGGCAAGCAAGAAGTTAGCCTTCGGGGCCTATCTTCAACGCCTAGCAGCCCTCGTCTACGACAGCGACGGACCGAGAGGGCGCGATGACAAGTGGGAGTGCGCGACAGAGATCGGCGAGAATATGACTCGTGGCAATATTGTCACGGGAAGTGTTCGCGCCGGCCTCCATGTCGGCGGCACCAACGTAAAGCTCCCGTGTGCAGAGCTAGGAGTTTTTCTCCCTCGCAAGCTGGAGGGAGGAAATTGGCTTGAGGAAGGTCTCTTGCAGGAGGGCTGAGTTCTCAAGGACCGCCGTGGGTGGGTTCGACCGCCGGACACATCTACAGCAGCCGGCAGCGAGTGGGATTCCTTGGGGTCATGCCAGGAGTACCAGCAGTACCAGTCAGGGTGGAGCGACGCAGCGGGCGGTTCACAGCCCTCTGCACCGATCGGCACAGGCGATGCACCGATCGGCGCACCCTACTGCAGCGCAGGCATTGACTACAGGTACCAAGGGCGTGTACCAGTGGTGCCTCTTGTGCCCGGTGTAGACTTTTTCGGGCCCATGCAGGGGTACCTCGACAACAACATTCACTACATCGAGCGCGTGGAGGAAGCCTCGTCCCAATAGAGGTACAACCATGATGCGATGGTGGAGGAGTTCGAGTGACTCAAGGCGCGGTGCTATGGCTTCGATCAGCCACTGTCTCCACTTTCGGATGACTAGAGTGCCTAGGAGTTGGCACGAGTATCGGCTTCCCGGTTTGTGTTTTCTTTTATCTTTTGCAATCTTTTGCTTTATTTACTTATATGTGTGTGAGCGGGTTGGGAAACCCTGTATCGGGTGTGCTTACTTTCATGCAAGTGTGTGAGTAGTAGTTTTATTTTCATGCAAGTGTGTTAGTAGTAGTTTTATTTTCATGAAGTGTGTGAAAAAATCATCATCATGTATTCAAGTTTCAATCTTAATATAATGGTGGCGGTTATGCTCTATTAGGAGAATTGAATTATTTATTCTTTCTTTAAAAGTGTTGATGAAGATCAAATAGTGTTGAGCATTGAATAAAATTTCGAACTTACACTTAATGATTATTCGGCAAATATGTCTTAAGTGGAGCAGTTTTGAGTACCCATGAGCTTCATTTGTGTTGTCCAGTTTGTAATGATAACTTAGTATCAATCTTTTCGAAAATAAATTTTCATGTTGTGAACTTTAGAATTTATTGTTTTTTAAGATCCTTACCTACTAATGCCATATCTTGAACAATACTCATGAACCTTTGATATGTAGATAAACATTAAATTGATGGTTGAGTTTGGTTAGGATTTAATTGTTTTTGGTATGAACTTTATTAAGATGGCAATTCTTCGTGTATCTTTTTCTAGCCTTGAAATTACTCATGCAAAAATTCAATTCCGCTGAGTACACTACCATAAACCCGAAACATCTTGTTGAGTATCATTCCTTGACCACATCCTATATTTCTGGATATATTTAATTCTTGAATAAAAGTTAAAGCCAGGCAAATCAAATACCAACAAATGTTGGTAAATTTGGGTTGAGAGCCGATTGGCGCACCCTGAGCCGATCGGCGCAGCAGAGATAAAAGAAAAACTCTGTTGTTTGCTAAGGGACTAGCAAAATTTTAAGTGTGGGGGGATGGTATATGACATGCTTATTCTCGAAATTCAATATAGCCATGAATCATTCCAACCATGTGCAATCTTCCAAGATCAAATTTTTTGCTATGCACATGTCCACATATCCAAAGTCTGAGTTCTTTCTTAAATTTTTCTTTCTTAATTGCCATCTTGATAAGTTTCTATAATTCCAACAAAGAATAATCTCCTAGCTTTACAATATATTATTGATTTATGTTTGGAATCCTTGAGTTACCTCACCTAGCTACTCATATAAGCCTTACACTAATATCATTTGATCATTATGATGTAGAATATAGGTTGAGTGATTTGAAAGATGAGTTGTTGCCTTGGATTATTTGGAAGATAGATTCTCTATGTTCACAAAAATCTTTTAAGTGATTTTCATGTGTGGAAAAGTTATAATTTATGAATTGGACATGATCTTTTGCTTTGGGGAGAACTTTAAGCTTATGCCCATATTTGATCTATTTTGCTGAATACCAATATGAAATACACCACAATAGAACAATGCTCAACATTTGTTGATTTGAGATATCTTTGATGTAGAAAGAGTATGTTTTTCGATTTTTCTTTCTTTTACTTTACTCGGGACGAGTAAAGGTTTAAGTCTGGGGGAACTGTTGGCACTTCTCAAGTGCCCCTTTTATATGTGAATATTATCCCAATTAGAGCATAATTGATACTAATTTAGGCCATTTACCTGTGATATTGCCTATATATTTGTATATGCGTTGTTTTGGAGCTTTATTGCAGAAACAGGTAAAATTGGTGATTAATGTGATGATGGAGAGGACAGGAGTTCAGAACCGACGAAAAGCACTGAAGAAGCCCAGTGCGCCGATTGGCGCAGCACATGAGCCGATCAGCGTAAGGGTGTTTTGACCCACACAAGTGACCGAGACCCATTTCACATGTTTATGGTTTTGGTGATTTGTCTATCTTGATTCTATAATCATGCATGTGCTTATTCCAATTGCTTAGTTCTAGGCTAAGTATGTAGATATTATCTTAATCGTGGTGATTAGGATAGTATTAAGACATTGTATTGATTATGGTTGCTTGATGATGCCAGTAGTGTGGTTTAGCGGTGACAGCACTAAGCCTGCGCATCACTATTGGATAGTTGAGTAGGGTAAGATACTCGCGCGATTAACGGTTTCCTCCCGGCAGCGATAAATCGGGAGCCGCTCGGAAAGAAGGGTGGTCTTACTCATTATAGGTTTTCATTGATCTATATAATTACCCATTATGATGCTATTCAATTAGACTTTCTGGTTACGATCTCACTAGTAGATATCTGGCTACTCATTTATCAGCATAGGTTTACAAGATCTGGAACACTTTGGCTTAGACTCACTGGTGTGCCGATCGGCTCAACTCTACACCGATCGGCGCAACAACTTCGGCTTAGATCCACCAGTGTGCCAATCAACTCAATTCCAGCGCCGATCGATGCAACCACCGATTCACAAGATCTTGCGCACTTTTGTTCAGTTTCACCAGCGTGCCGATCGGCTCGACTCCCACGCCGATTGGCGCAATGACAGATTTACTGTCTGGCGCACCTTTGCGCTGGCCAGTCTCCCCCTCATGCAACCTGACCTTGACTAGATCTTTTACTGTTAACTTTGTTTAATAAATCCCTAAGGTCCCAGTGGATTCCATAAACCTTGGAATACTCAATTCAAGGGAAAAAGTGCTACAATCGTACACCGTCCTCTTGCGGTATATAAGTGGGTGCGTAGATACGACCAACAAGATGTTACTCGATGAAGCTGAATCCTAAAAAGTGTGTTTTTAGGGTTCCTTCGGGAAACCTACTCGGTTACATCGTTTCAAAACGAGGTATAGAGGCTAACCCAGATAAAATCAAGGCGGTCCTTGATATGGGGCCACCTAATTCTCAGAAGAATGTTCAGAAGCTGACCGGATGTATGGCATCGCTCAGTCGCTTTATTTCTCGACAAGGGGTCAGGGGTCTGCCGCTCTTTAAACTGCTCAAGAAGCAGGATGACTTCGTCTAGACAGCAGAGGCGCAATTGGCATTGGATGAACTAAAGGTCCACCTCAGTAATATTTCAGTCTTAGTGCCTTCGGAGCCGCAAGAAAAGCTTCAACTCTACATATCGACCACAACTCAAGTTGTGAGTACCATTTTAACGGTCGACCGAGAGGAAGAGGGTCACATACAAAAAGTACAACACCCGGTCTACTTCGTTAGTGAAGTTCTCAGTGCTTCCAAAACACGATGTCACCAGATCTTGAAGCTGCTATACACTCTCCTGATCACCTCAAGGAAGTTGAAGCATTACTTTGAAGCTCATCCTATTGAAGTTCAAACATTCTTTGCACTCGGCGCAGTCCTTCACAATCGAGAAGCCGAAGGAAGGATTGCTAAGTGGGCAGTCGAACTTGGTCAGTATACCATCACATTCGCACCGCGCTCGGCAATCAAAGGACAGGCATTGGTTGACTTAGTTTTCGAGTAGACAGAGATTCAAATGCCGCCTGTGTCACAAGATATCAAGTACTAGAAAATGTATTTTGATGTATCCCTCCAGTTACCTGGGGCAGGTGCAGGAATTGTGTTCATCTCACTCACAGGAGAAAGATTGTGACACGTCCTCCAGATCATGTTTCACGCGTCTAATAACGTTGCAGAATATGAAGCTCTCCTGCATGGTCTGCGCATTGCCATTTCCCTCGGCATTCGGCGTCTTGACATCTTTGGCGACTTGACTCTGGTCATTAACCAAGTCACCAAGGATTGGAACTGTGTGGATGAAAACATGGGTGCTTACTGCCAAGAAGTAAGGAAGCTCGAAGACAAGTTAGATGGACTAAAGTGCACACATGTTCTTTGAGACAATAATCAAGCTGCTGATGAATTAGCCAAGATAGGATCATCTCGATGGATTGTCCCACCTGGTGGTTTCTTACACACCCTAGATTCCCCCATTATTTCTCCTTGGTCTGATGTCTTAGCGACCGATGTTGCTGAGCCCGTAAGTGATGTCGATATAGAGACCGACTGGCGTGACCCGATTGTCCAATTCTTGAGCAAGGGTACGCTGCCTACAGATCCGAATGAGCAACAGAGGTTGAAGGCTAAATGTTGAGGATACTTGATGGTGGACGATCTACTTTATAGAAGAGGAGGATTGAACATCTTGATACGGTGCATCTCGATACCAGAAGGAAAAGTTTTGATGGAAGAAATATATGGAATACTTACCTTCCGGATATCCATAGATATGCTTAAGTCAGCAACCGACCGGGTACTTCGTCAATAAGGGAACCGACCGAGTCAGCTTGGAGCACAAGGCAATTAGAGATAGACTTTCTATGTAAATTCTTGTAGACTACGAGTAGGACTCTTCATGTACCCCCTGCCGACCGGATATATAAGGTAGCAGGGAACCCCCATCAGGGAGACGAAATTACAAGCAATACAAACCACAGAACACAGGACGTAGGATTTTTACTCTCATCGAGAGGGCCTGAACCTGTATAACTCGGCGTCTTTTGCAACCATCATAGTTCTTAGTCTTGATGTAACCCTATAAATATATTGCCGAGATCAAGTATGTGGCAATCTTACAGCTTCCAAGACTTTGGTCGGCAAGGCGTTCCGGCAAGGGTTTTATTGGCCTACAGCGGTCGATGATGCACACCAGGTCGTGCGGAAGTGTGAAGGCAGTCAATTCTTTTCTCAACAGATACATGTGCCTTCGCAGAAACTTCAGATGATACCTATGACTTGGCCTTTTGCAATCTGGGGGCTTGATATTGTTGGTCCTTTCAAGAAAGCACCAGGCGGGTTCACTCATTTGTTTGTTGCTATTGACAAATTCACCAAGTGGATTGAAGCGAAGCCGGTCGGCAAGATAACTTTAAAGAAAGCGATCGAGTTTGTGAGAGATGTCTTCACTTGGTTTGGGGTCCCTCATGATATCATCATCGACAATGGTACTTAGTTTACATCAGAGCAGTTCTGTGACTTTGCTAATAAGATGGGCATAAAAATCCACTTTGCATCAGTGGCTCATCCCTAAAGCAATGGGCAGGTCGAACGGGCCAATGCGATTCTTCAGGGGTTGATGCCCCGGATATTTGACAGTCTCAAACCATATGCCGGTCGTTGGGTACGAGAGTTGCCTTCAGTTCTCTGGGGGCTGCGTACTAACGTCAGTCGAGCTACTGGCCAGTCACCTTTCTCTTTAGTCTATGGCTCCGAGGCTATGCTGCCGACTGAGGTAAACCTTGTATCAGCGCGAGTCAAGGGATACGACGAGAAGCTTTCTGAAGAAAACAGAGAGATTGATTTGATTGCGGCAGAGGAGTTGCGTGATCGCGCTCTGTTTTGATCAGCGCTATACCAGCAAGGCTTGCGACGTTACTATGATAAGAATGTACGCAATCACCAGTTTCATATTGGGGATTTAGTGCTACGCCGAGTACAATCAACCAAGAATCGGCACAAACAATCTCCTAAGTGGGAAGGACCTTATGTGGTTAAAGAAGTCACTCGGCCAGAGGCTTATCGACTGATGTATGAAGATGGCGACAATATACCAGACTCATGGAACATAATTCAGTTATGTCGCTTTTATACTTAGTCTATCTTTTGTATTCTCATACATTATTAGTGAATGAAATTTTAGTCGTTTTGATGAAAGATTTATTGATGATTTTTATTCTTATTTATCTCGATTCCTTAATCTATCATATTAAACAATCGAGCTAGGGGGCTAGTAATAATGTCCCACTACTCCTTAACCATTGGTAAATTCTTGTTTCAGATTTTGTTCGACCGATTTCTCATATCTTGATATGGTTTTAAGATTTTTGGTCTAACACCTAACATCATGGTTATACAATTCATACTGCACAACAGACTACCACTATACTAAACCTAGAGCCAAAGTGCGAGAGGTCATGTGTCGACTGGTCGACTCTGCTTATTACGCGGCTATGAGTTACAACCTAATATGCTAAGGCAGACCAATTGCAACTTCTGTCTTTATCTCTGAAATACTCATGGTAAAAAGATCTAAGTGCTAAAGCGCAAGTAACGCAGCTAAGTACTGATTGTTTTGCTTTAAGTAACAGGAGATTGCCTTATGACTATTTTGTCGATCTTTTAACTTGTTTACGAACTAAGAAAACATAAGAATTATTATTTATATGGAGATAATATTATCTTCCTACATAAATACTATTAATGTTTTCTAACCTTACAGATATTATAACTCATTCGAAAGAGAGGAGGTATCATCCTGCAATTCTACTTCTGGAGATGCTAGGGGAGTTGGCGCGATTGGATCGACCTCTACATTATCAATCAAGGCACGGGAGGTCTCCAGCATTGAGTTCATAAGCAATTGGCATTAGTCTGTTGTCAAGTTTGGGTTGAAGCCCTCCTTGATATTATCCAATGGCAATGCAGGAGACCAAGACTAGCAAATAGCCAGCACTTGGCTCCCAGTCTCGGTCGCCACCCTCCGGGTATTGTTAGCAATTGCCTTTGAAGCATGCTCCAGCAGATACTCCAAGGAGTGACCGGTCTTCTCCACTTGGTTACCATGGATATAATCCAATGCCTTCCGAGCATCATAAGACAATGCTGCAAAAGATTTTTAGAATGTCAGAATCTAAAGCCAGCAAGAGAAATAATGAAGATACGATGGAGAGCTTACTGGCAAGATTATATTTGAAAGATTTGGAGATGCTTTTAGCCTCCTCTATCTTCTCTTCGGCTGCCTCTAGTTTCTTCTTCAGCCGAGTGATTTTGGAGTTTTGCTCTCCGACCGACTTGGAGAGGTCATCCTTCTCAGCATTCAGAGCATCCAAGAATCTCTATTGGTTTGAAGTCAATTTCTCCAGGTCGGCGACTTTTTTTATCACGGGCTAAGGACACATATAAAATCTTTAGCGTTAGAATGAGCAAGAAGCAAATGAAAGTGGGATCTGGTGATAGCCTGAATAGGCATCAAGAGAGCTTAAAACCTCACACCCGGCTATTGAGTCTACGATCTGGTCGATACGCGGTAGAGCGAAGGGGTCTTTAGGATAGACCTTATTCAAATCGGTATAATCAACGCATATCCACCACTCTTTATTCTTCTTGGGTAAAAGGATTGGATTTGCCAGCCAATCAAAAGAATTCTAAAGATCAGAGTGTAGGGAGATTATTCTTTTGGGGCTTGGCATCTTGAGAATGAGGTATGGGTAGTGCGGGACCGCCATGAACTTTGCCATCGCCGATCTACCGAAGATTGCATGGTATGCTGACTCAATGTCGGCCACATAGAAGATGACACGCTCGGTCATGAAATCCTCACAGGTTCCAAAGGTAACCGGTAGGACGATCTGTCCAATTGGAACTGAAGTCTTGCCGGGCACGATCCCGTGGAAGGGTGAGGAACTCGGCTGGAGGTCATTGACCTCCTTCATCATGGCTACGAGCACCGGCGGGTAGCGACCTGGCTTGGGCAGGTGCCTGGGGTGATCCGACTGATCAAATGTGATTGGTACCTGAGACCACCTTGTGTATTTGAGCATAGCAGGCTCTACAGAGTTGATCTCATGTAGTTCTAGCTTTTACTTGCGCTTGGACGCGTAGGCATCCGGGCCTCCGAATATGAAGTTGACTTCCTTCCGGGGCTCTTGGAACTCTCTTTCTTCATCCTTGTTGTTACCGTCTTTAGCCTTGTCTTTGCCATTGCGCCTTGGCGGATCCTTGGCCACCTTTAGCGTGGCAGTCGCGAAGCCCTTCAGTCAGTAATAGTCCTTTGCTTTGCGGTTCCCCTTTGGGTGCCATAGGCATGGAGCACTTAGCAAGTCGTCCATGGTCTACCGGTTCGTCCGAGAGTTTTTCTAGGATCAGCCTCCCGCAGCGACCATGTTGTCAGACTTCCTTTTCTTGTCCTTCTTGGAGGACTCCGGCTTGCCCGAGCGCTTCTCCTTGCCTTTGCCACGGATATCATCTAGCGCCAACTCTCTTGATGCGAACTTATTAGCGATCTCGAAGCACTCCCGTGCGGTCAACTTGAGGTCATGATTCCTCCGACCGATCTCCCGGACCAGGTCATCGCTATGTATGCCTCCTTGGAAGGCTGCGATGATCTGCTGATCTGGGACATTAGGGATCTCGGTCTTCTTGGCGTAGAACTGCTTGATGTAGTCGCGCAGGGGCTCGTTAGACTTCTGCTTGATTTGAGTGAATTCGAAGTGATTGCCCGTATGATTACAAGTAGATTGGAAACTTTCTATGAGCTTCCTGTTGAGGTCTCCCCAAGAGGTGACCGATTTCTCTGGAAGAGACGTGAGCCAAATCCGAACGGCTGGGTCAAGGCAGACCGGTAGATAATTGGCCATCACGAAGGTATCATTCCCGGCTGACTGAATCGCCATACTGTATAGCTGAAGCCACTCTTGGGGGTTGGTCTGACCATTTTGGCCATCGAGCTATGCGAATCTCAGGTACATAGGCCTTGATGTCATCGAATTCTTCATCACTCGGAGTAGTTGACCTTCTATGTCGGTCAGGAGATGGAGATGAATGATGATTATGGCATGGGCCAACATCGTCATCATGGCGACGACGCCAATTATCTCCATCACGATTCTCGTGCCGGTCCCGATCGTCACATCGACGTCGGTCGTCGCGGTAGTTTCTTGGAGGTGGATCGCATCGGTCTTCCCGTCGGTTGTCGATCCTCCGATCATGACGCTCCTCCCCGTGGCGTCGGTTGTCCCAAGCCCTCTCTTCGTAATGGGAGTTGATGGTGTCCCGACAGTCGTGGATGCTGAGGGAATTTCTCAGATCCACTCCCTTCTGCTTCGTGGGGGTCCGGTACGCTGACGCAGCCATCAAGCTGTCAAGCAACGTTTTAGCCCCGGTGATGTTGTTCTGCGGGGTGCCGTAGACCTTGACGTCGTCTACTTCAATCTTAACTTGTCCAAGGTCCAGTCGGCGTGCGAGGCGGGACCCACGCGATCCTCTCGGTCGGTGGCAATGTCCTTCCGACAAGTTGTTGTCTTGGGGGTTTTCTTCCCTGTGGCCTTCTTCTGCGCATTCTTCTGCGTGGCCATCTTCTTCGTGACCATCTCTTTCGTAGTCAGCCTCCTTCTCGTTGTCTCCTGATGGATTCTGCTCTATATCGACCACGTTCACGGTCAGAGGGTATAAGCAGGCAGATCCGACCGAATCCTCATGAAAGGAACAAACCGACTTCGAGTCGTATCCGAAGGGTAGGTCTGTTTTGCCGAATCCAAGTGGTGCCAACGCTGGGATCAGATCTGACAAGCTCGGTGATCGCGTCGTAAAACTAGCTACGGCCGAGTCAGATTGGTGGTTCTCTGGACCTAGCTCTCCGTTGGTGTCAACGACGAAGTCGAGCGATCCGAACGAGATCTTGAAGTCTGATGAGTACTGGATGTTGGGAGTTTCGGCCATCGTAGTCGACGGAGAATCCCAACGAGCCTTGGCCCCTTCCCGGTGCGATAACTTTTGAGACTTGATCTCGGCAATATATTTATAGGGCTACGTCGAGACTAAGAAATACGATGGTTGCAAAAGACGCCGAGTTATACAGGTCCAGGCCATCTTGATGAGAGTAAAAACCCTACGTCCTGTGTTTTGTTGTTTATATTTCTTGTAATGTTTTGTCCCTGAAGGGGAGTTCCCTGCCGCCTTATATATCCGATCGGCAGGGGATACATGAAGAGTCCTACTCGTAGTCTACAAGGATTTACATAGAAATTCTATCTCTAATTGCCTTGTGCTCCAAGCTGACTCGGTCGGTTCCGTTATAGATGAAGTACCCGGTCGGTTGTCGACTTAAGCATATCTATGGGTACCCGAAAGGTAAGTATTCCACATGGAGCAAATACAAATAGTAGAAATACTAGTGAGCACGAACAGAGTAGCCAGCTGATGCCCCCGGCTGCGAGAGCGATAAGGGGACCACAACTACCACAAGGCGGTGTGTGTGTGCCGTGTGTGAGGCGGCTGAACCCTGTGCACATATCCCGATGGGTCAGCCATCTCTGTCTAAGAGTGAGAGAACCACTACTTGAACCAAAAGACGGAGCACGATCTACTTCTCTGCAGCCTTGGTGAAAGAAACAATCAAAGCCCCGATCGCGCCATGCGTGCAAGGGGGGTCCTAGACTTGTCGTGATGACGTCGTCCTCACACATTTATCAGGCCCTGCACGTCGTGGCATGGAGGAAGGACATCCTGGGCGTGGTGGCGGTGGCCAATCCCTCCGCCGGCATGGCTCGTCAGCCCACGCGGAATCGCCTGGGTGCGTGCTGCTGCTCTGGTCGTTCTTCGACGGCGATGGGGAACCACGCATGGGTTCATCGTCAAGTGAGGCTTCCAACCAGGCTCATTCGAGGCTTCATTCATGCACGGTGATGACTACGGATGGTAGCTCTCACAGCTGATCGATTTTCCATGGCATCTGGTCGATTACATATGTTTGGATGCAAGGTTAGAGAAACTCTAGCCCAATGATTAAAATTGATCCTCTATACTTCATTTTAAGGGTTAACTCTCAAATTTTAGTGGTGCAAAATTATTTTCTCCCCCCTCCAGCTCAAGTGATTAAAACAGAGTCACTGTCTCTAATAGTTGCCCCAACGACTCTTTCTTCCTCCTCCTGTTGCTTGGCGCCGCCTCTTGCGCCACCGACTCCCTCTACTCGTGCCAGCGGCTCTGTCTTGTGTCACGGCCTCTCCCGGCTCTCCGTTGTGTGTGGTGTAGTCTTGCCCTCTCCTTCTCACTCCATCGCCACGCCCCATAGCTTGCGCCACCGCCTCGCTTCACCCTCGATCTTCTCCCCTATGCGCACCAACGAGGTGTTGCTGCTGTCGAGCGCGACGGCTGCGCTGCTGCCGCCGCAGGTGTAACACCCCACCCGGGGGTGACCCGTGATTACCGTACCAATCCCTGGATTAGTAGTTGGTACACACGTACAAATAATACACATCGATGTACGACCTTATTAAGTCCACGCAGGGACGATATACACATGTAAGTTCTAAATTACAAGCAAAAGGGATTGATCAAGCCAATCCGGACTAAAGAGAACATGAATAAAGCTTCGACAACTCCATAGGCAAACTCGAGCATAGGACGTGATCTACTTGTCGGCTTCAATGGATTCTCCATCTTCTTGCTGATTAAAATAAAATGAGGCAAGGGTGAGTGCATAAGGTACTCCGCAAGCACTACCCCTAGTAAGGGATATATTCATGCATTTGGGAGAGTGGTCAAGGAATAGGGTAAGGTTCAGAGTTTTGTAGAAGAGCGCGGATGCAGGGGTTTAGTATAGAAGCAAAGGTGGTTTTCGAGTGAGGAAAACAGTTTTGTAACTTTTGGTTGGTTGGACCTGAGGGAGATTACAATCGACCCCAACAGTTCTCATATTTTAGTTGAGCCTTCCAACACACAGTCATAATGACTCTGGCACACCTTGCCAACATCATTCACCAAAACACGTGTACCTACTATACACACTCACACATCAAGGGCTTGCTATAATCAAGAGCTCAAAGGATTGGTGTGACATGACCAGTGACAACGGACTTTCGAATGATTTAGGGTTAACTCTACAGAGCTTAGTACGCTGTACCTACAGGCTATGCACTCTTTGCAAGTAAGTGCATAATGCTCTCACTTCACCCAGGCATGCACACAAGTTCACCATGAAGCTCAGGGATTCCACCATCATGACACTTAGTCATATCACAACAAAGGCACACAACCAATAATTTTGCCAAAACTGGACTTATCACCATTTCACCGCACCAATCCCTGAGTCTGTTTCTACTTCGCCATGTGAAACTTTCTTGTTGCGTTACCCAGGTTCCACGTTAGTCCTACCCATACAGGTTCTGTGGTCGTACTGAAATACCACCAAGTTGAGGTCTTGCTATCGGTTCTTATGCGCAGAGCGAGCACTTGTCCACGATAGGTGGACCTACACTGAAGACACCATCACTAAGTACTCTACACCAGTACTAAGGAGTCTCGCCCACGGCCAAGTCTATCCCACCCAGCTTCGTCATCACATAGTTGATTTAGCACGCACCCATTCGCACACATACCACCAAATACATTTTCACCCATTTTGTAAAACATTGTAGTGTAAGGTGTGGTGATGTAAATCACAGGGTCCTAAGCGTATGCTAGCAAGGGTGGCGTCATCATTAGCAAGCTATTGATAACTTCCTATGTTTATTAAGGAAGTGGGATAACAATTGCGGCCAATCAAGGATCTAACATTCCTATCTTATATAGGTGATAAGAACATTAGCTTTCACACAAGTGGGTTTTAACTGAGCAATGGTAAAGTGACAAGGAGTAATGCATATAAGAAGTAGGCTCTAAGCTGGGTGCATTTTCAAAATAATAGGAGCAATCATGAATAAGGAATAGATGGAGCTTGCCCCCAAAATGCTATCCGTCTTCACTAGCCTTCGCGTTTCTGATCCTCTTGCTTTGCCGGCGAAGTCCAGGCCATTGGGTCCTTCTCTGTAGCTTGTGCTTCGGGTTCGTGCGTAGACACCGGGTCTCCTGGTATTTCTTTGGACTCCACATAGTCTAGTGCATATAGCTACGCATTATAAATAAACTATCATGAAAAAAATAAAAATAATAAGAACTCGCAAGACACGAATAAACTCCAAATAATTCGAGCAAAAAAACTTACTGTGAAAAACAACGTAGGTTTTGGGCAGAGGTTACGCGCAGTACCATTGGGTACTACTCACTAGGACGAACCCGTGAGCGAAAAAATTGCTTAAAACGGAGCCACGGTTTGAAAGTTATGGCTTTCTAAAGGTTCTAGGGGCTTTTCTACAATTTTAGAAAAGTTTAGGGCTTTGATTGTAAATTCTGGAGGGCTAAAATGTAATTACAAAAAAGTCAAGAGTCTTTTTTGTTAAATTTCTTGGCTAAAGCATAAATACGCAGAAGGTCAGGTGGCTAAGTGTAAAACGGTAGGGCCTCGGGATTTTCCTAGAGTATGGAAACTATTTTTGTATTGGAAATTCTATGGAATAGGTTCATTGGTGTTGTGGACCAGGGCTAGTGCGTGGTTCACGGGTCCAAGGTGGACCGGTTACACATGGGCGCGGATGGGCCGTTGGATCCGAGGTGGATGGCTCTGATTTAAAACATTGAAAGGGTATGGGGGCTTCTAATCTCGGTCGTTGACGGGGAAATGGATGGCCAAGGACGATCGGGGTGGTGCATGGCTGCCGGAGTTGGGGTAGGCGGCGGCGCCATGGGCGAAACTCGCCGGCGCACTAGCTCTCGTGCTCTACTAGGTGAGCTTCGACGCGGCGTGTTCCGGAGGAAGGCGGAGGGTGTGCCGCGCTTGACTGCAAACACGGGGCCGATGGGGAGGGCCCGTAGGTGGCCTGCGACATGTGAAAGAGAAGGCAAAGTGGGAGGGAAGAGGGGAAGGCGTGGCGCTAGGTCGCGGTGGCTAGCGAGATGATGGGTAGTTTTGGGAGGGGAATGGAGGGAGACGTTCGATTGGAGCTCGGTCGTGCTCGCAGTGAGGGAGCGAGCGCTTGGTGAGTGGGAGGGATGTGCGCGCGGCTATTTATAGAAGGTCGAGGGGGAGGACGATGAGGGAAGATGGAAAACGCACCGCCGTCGCTTGCGCGTTACCCCGATGTGGGCTCGGTAGCCTGTGGCGACAGGGCGCGATGTGACGCAACAGGGCAGGTGATGACACAGGGCGACGTGACTTGTCTCTGACTGGTGATAATCGGCTAGGCGACAGGCACAAGAGGGCAGCGGTGAGGCGACGGATCGGTTCAGTGGTGTTAATGGCTGCGGCAGGGGGTGCTTGGCCGGTGAGGGTGACAGCTCAGGGTGGCGCTGGCCGAAGCGATGGCTCGGGCAGAGGAGTAATGGCAAGTAGGCAGTGTTGCTGAGCGCGACTAGGGTGGTAGGCGACGCTGTGCTCGCTGGTAGTGAGTGTAGGTGGCGGGGGTTGGCACAACGGTGGCTTGTCTGCGCGTGGTTGATGACAGCGGGGCCGCGGTACAAGGCGAGCATGTGGCAGTTCAGAAGGCGTCGGCAAGTGAGTGAAGGCGTCTCAGGGCGTGCCGTGGTGACGAGACGCTTCGGGCAGGGTCGCTGTGCGGCGGCATGACGAGGCTGGCGCCGACAGTAGCGGCAGGGCGAGGCGCTGGCTTCGGAGGTGAGTGGGGAAGACGACATGGGGTGGAAGATAGGCAAGGAGGCCTGGTGGGCTGCGGGGAGTTGGGCCGAGGAGGGGAAGAGTGGGCACGGCTCAAGCGGGAAGAGTGATAGGTGTAGAGTGCCCGATCTTTCGGCGAGTGGAGATAACTTCGATTTGGTGGATGTTGACCCTCACGATCCGACTACGACGAGCAAGCCGAAGCGCCAATGCAATCGCTGAACCAACTTCCGGAGGATATTAACCTTGCGGTAAACAAGATCAACCTGATCACGAGGATCAATTCTTACGCGCAATCGAAGAACGAGCAAGAATTAGAGGCGAGCAATCTGATATATTGCACGAAGGTGGAGTTCTGAATTCACGTCGAGAGACGGATGTATAGCTAAGCTAAACTTAAAACAAAACTCGAAGATTACAAGGGGCGCAGCCCTTGACTATATAGGGGGGGGAACGAGGCATCTAGGACCGGCTGAAGTGGAGAGGCGCGCGATGGAGAGGGAGTCGCGCGACTTGGGCCACGTGGGTCTTCGGGCGGCATCATCCTGGGCCGTCGTTCCTTAGCATCAAAACCGTCTTCAATTCCTAGGCTCGAGCTCTAGTGATTGGGCCCTTGTACGTCATCGTCTCGTTAGAAGATGGATCCGTAACTCGAGGAGGCGCGATGACGAGAGGTGGAGGCGTGACAACTTGGTTTGGCGCGCCATCTTCCGTCGTCATTATTCGTATGTCATTGATGTCCTCATCAAAGAGGAGGAAGGGAGAGCCGGGCCAGGCCCACGCGGGCGGGAAAGAAGAAGAGGGAGGTCGAGCTGGGTTGGGCCGAGAGGGAAACGAGAAGGGGTTTCGGCCTGGGAGAGAGGAGGGAGAGAAATTAAGTTTGAGCGTTTCTGGTTTGGGTCTAAAGCAAACAAAAATTCAAATGCGAAACCAATTTAAATTCGAAATGGCCAAACAATTTCAACTAAAGAAGCACACAAGCTGACAAGCAATTGAGCACATATTTTAGAAAAATCTTCTTGTTATCTCTAGTTCCAATTTAGTGACATTTCATTTTAAAAAATTTTGTAAGGAGGTAAGATTAAGGAAAAAATTTAATTAACTCTGATTTTTAATATTAATAAATTTTTGGGCGCTGGGACGTGGGACATCGGGCGCTGGGACGTTGGCCAAAAGTTGCTGCCGTCGCTAGGCGCCATGGACGTGGGCACTGCTGCTGCCAGGCACGACGTTTGCATTGGAAGCTCCGACGCCCACCACCGCCGCTGAGACCAACTGCCACCGCAGGACATGCTCGCTGCCGCCACTGGTTCGGACCTTCGCATCGGGGACATGGCGAGGGCAGACACAACCTGGAGGAGAACTAGTCGGCGCGACTTCGTTGTTTCTTGGTCGTGAGCAGCAGAGGAGGAGATAATGGGGGAGCAAATATGGAGGGTCTAGACCAAAATTTGGTGACCTACTAAATTTGGTGACCCGAATAGAGGATGGAGTAGAGGAGTTTTTTTGCTCCAAGTGACTAAAAGAGCAGATAGAGGCCCATTTAGTCACTGGGCTGGAGTTGCTCTTACTACATATGTTTTCAAGAAACCACCTATCAGACACTATATGACTTTGTTTTTTTGCCTATAAACTCAGCAGTGAAACGAATGCATTCAACTCTGGGTGAATTCATTTTTAAACAGGAAAATTTCACTTTTCTCCAAAAGGATAGTCATTGGGCCTACCGTGGACTCGAACTGGGCCTCGTAAAGGTAAATCAATACCGGACCTAGTGAGTAGTGACCAGACCACCATCGCTCGGGTAACTAAGATAGTTTCAGCCACATAATATCGATCCTAGCATGCAACGCGTTCTTCCTGCGATCCTATTCCTACCTACCATGCCAAACCGAGCTCGCCCTGAGTCCGACCTCAGATAACTATACGCTTACATTATTTCACACTCTTCACAGCTACCAAATGACATGAACACTGGCTAAAGAACTGTGGGCAAAAAGTTCACGAGTTACGGGTTGTTTTGCCAACCCTGTCCAGCCATGACATAGACGAGGACACGTCTCATTAGTTACGTCGGCTTATCCTCCCACAACACACGGCCTGGACTTTGTATACACATGACGATGCTCTCATTTGGTTCTCGTCACATTATGCATCATTTAATTTAGAGCTGGTTTATATTTATATTTAGATAACTTTAATTTGGTGTGTCTCGTTCAAAACAAAAAACGTTGATGAGGAATATTTAATTCCCAAGCGTGTACCTTCTACGAACTGACGCTACTGCCAATTCAGTGTCATGTTTTACTGAGATGGCGGGCGCCTCATCAAGCTGACGAATCACTATCATTGCCGGTTCTTTCTTTCCACGTATAAGGCAGGCAGTGGAGCCGGTTCTTTCTTTCCACGTATAAGGAAGGCAGTGGAGAATGCCGATTCCTTCTTTACATCTTTGGTTCGGGACGAGATCAATAAAAAAAAAGGGAACATCTAATTTTCAATTGATTGAAAATGAGGATTCATTTTAATTATCGCTTTTAGCACTTAGATCTAGATTCAATGGATATAAAAAGATAAATTTTTTTTATAATCTATATATAACACTAATTAATACAAATAATTCTACAAATAAAAAATAACAAATAAAGCAACATTTCTCTCTCTACAAAATATTGTCAATTAAAAATATGTACTCTTTTCAATCAATTGAAAAGAAGCATTCCCGTAAAAAAAACCATTAATGACGGCTGAAGACATGGTCTGTAGTAGTCTCCAGAGCAGGAGCAGCAGGATCGACCTAGAAAACTTTACCGTGGTTTCCTGTGTGCGGATGATCCCTTTACGTACGAGATAACGCTGCAAATCTTATCTGTCTATTTTTTTTAGATAATACCTTATCTGTCCATTATCCCCGATACGAGAGCGAGGGTCGACGTACGCGACTCCAAGAGCTACTATAGTATACTGTAGATGCATTCAATCTATGGCTATAGCTATCCCACATCACGGCGTCGGTGCTAAAGTGCCACGTATAAATTGGAGCACGTCATCGTGCTCCTTTTGGCTGATCGATCGATCTTGTATTGTCGGTATGATATTAATTTAGTGCCATTTGGCCAGAGATTTGTGCATGATGATGCCAATTTATATTTTTAAACTCGTTTATTTGAATAAATACGTAAACTGGAAACGGCTGACCGGAAGGAGGGTTTCAATCGGTCCCTGACAAACAAATCCATTCAGTCATATAGTTCCCACTACTACAGAAAAGAGATTTAGTGACGGGTATCTAACGTCATTAAAGACGTAAAATCTACCCATCATTATTTTTGCGTCTCTAAATCTGAGGATATAGTAACGTGGATTTACCAGTCTCTGTATCCAAAAAAACAGAGACGTAATACAAACCCCGTTCCTAGTACTTTTTAGGGACGAACCATATCCCCGTTGCTATATCTAACTCGGATTAAATTAAAAAAAAAGAAAAAAGCGGGCCAGCTTGGCCCGGGCCAGAGGAGCCCTAAGATCCACCACCGCCGGATAGGGTGGGATGGGTGATGAGGACATCACTCCTATGGATACACACAACACTCCTCAATTCTGGACTTGCAAGGTCCAATGACTAGAGCTCGTGCACGACGACTAAATTTAGAGGTGAGCTCGTTCCTACGTTCTTTGCTATATGTTACTTTTGAGAATGGTTTGCTACCTAATGATTATTTTATGATTAGAAACTATAGAGAGGACCAGGAGATGATGGGAGAAGGAGTTGGGAACGTGGAGGACCAGCAAGGGCTTGAAAAGCCAAAGTGGAGGCCCAATCAAAACCGACTTCGCGTCTGTTTCGGCGCCCAGAACCAGTCTGCACTAAAATAGTCGCCCAGGACGCATACGGACTCGGATTCGGACGTTCTACATATGCACGGAAAGATAAGGAGAATACCTTTCCAATTCCGCTGGCCTCATATCAAAATTCATCCGAAGTCATCGAAAATCGTCGAAACAAGAGAGAGTCCAGAATCTGTGTCGGTGTTGCATCGCCTATTTTTGGCCTTTGGGCTTTGTATCTAGTTGAGCCCAATTAGGGGCGCGTTCAGAGAGTCTTGCATGACCCTAGGGTCTTTATATACAGCCGCCGCCGCACCATTAGGGTTCGGGTTTTGCTTAGATCAATTTTGTTCATAAACAGTGTCACCGTTCATCGGTTTGTGAGACCCCAACTTCGAGAGTTTAATCATACATCTATAATTGTGTTGCATTCTTCGTTGTTCTTGCTTGTGTTCTTGATTTACAGGCAGAGATTAGCCTTCTCGGCGAGGTCAATCGTCTTTGGACGGTTGATAACCAGAGGAGACGTCGTGCTGCGATTGCGGGGTTTAGAACGTGCTGTTCTGAAGCCGGATCGATTTGTGTGTCGCCTCCGACCAAATCAACTTACCAAGAACCTTTCGGAAGATCGGGAACCCTTGTTCACATCAGTGGGGAGGAACACTAGATCCGGCGAGAGAAGGTTGCTGCCTGGAGAAGGCATCAGGGGAGAGAAGGCTGCCGGATCCGGCGAGCCCGAGGTCACCGCCGTTAGATCTGGCGAGCTCGAGGAAGCCTCCGTCGCCGGGGGAGAGGAGGTCGTTGATTGAGATGAGGTTGCCGGGGGAGAGGAGGTCATCGAGGGAGATGAGGTCACCGGGAGAGAAGGGCGCTGGGGGAGAGAAGGCTGCCGGATCCGGCCATCCCGAGATCGCCGCTGCCAGATCCGACAATCCCGAAGTTGCCGCCGCCAAGAGAGAAAGGCGTCGGGGTAGAGGAGTCCGCTGCCGCCTTCTTCGTTCTCCTCTCCCTCACCTCCGCTCCGTCCGCCGCCCGCTGGGGTAGAGGAGGCCACGAGCCCGATTGCGGAAGAGGAGGGCCGTGCGTTCGCGCGGGCGTAGAGGAGTTGGAAGAGTCGGCGGTGACGGCGGGAAGGTGTGCCAGAGAGGAGAAGGAAGTGGCGGCAGGATCTGAGGAGTTGGAGAAAGGAGAAGGGAGTTGGCGGCGGCGAGAGTGGGTGACAAAGAGGCGACCAGGAGTGTGAGACTAGGGTTTTGGATTATATAGCAAAAAAAACTGAAAAGAAAAAAAAAGGGTCGGAGTGGGCTTCAAATCGTGGTCACCCAGGATCCAAAGAATTGATTTACCATCGCGCCACTGAGACGGTTGTAGTATATCCCGTCTCTAGTTCTTATTATATTAGAGACGGGGATTTAGAAACCCGTCTTCATTATAGAAACCCGTATTTATACCTTACACCTATAGTGACGGAGATTAGAAACCCTGTCTCTACTATATAAACTCGTCTCTATAGCTTACACCTATAGTGACGAGGATTAGAGACCTTGTCTCTACTATAAAAATCCGTCTCTATAGCTTACACCTATAGTGACGGCGATTAGAAACACCGTCTCTACTATAAAACCCCGTCACCGTTGTTTGCCCTATGCCAAATAGCAGTGAAACGTTTGTAAAAACTCATTTCTATAAGTGATTTAGTAACATGACTGTTTTAGCCGCCTCTAAATACGTGTAACTAAATCTTTGTTTTGTGGTAGTGTCCGATCCATGATACAGTTCATGGAAAAGTCATCCTGTATACATAATTGTTGGTGCTGCTGCTGGTGACACTGGGTGTTTTTGCTGGTGTCAAAGTCCTGGATCGGACTGGGAAATGACTGAGTCACTCACGACGTCGCCGCCAATTATTTGACATAGAAGTTGTTTACACTGGCGTGGCGTGTCAGCACACATAATTAAATTCAACTGAGGCTGTAAAGTATTTTCCAACTTCTTTCTTTACCTTTTTCACTTTTTCTACGTGTTTTCATTTCTAGAAGAGGCTGACACATACCTTCGCATATTCCAGAGAATTTTAGCGCACACTGAAATGGCGCCACAACATTGGTCCACTAAAAAGGGTGCCACGGAGGGAGAATACCGGGTCGATCTTTACATCGATCCTTTGTTGTGTCCTATGAGGTCACGAGTGAATTACTACCACTTATCTACCTAGACCAAAGACAATGACACGTATGTCACATGTTGAATAGGGGGTGTAATAATATTCAAGTACAGTAGAGACCAATGTCGTCACACCGGAAATATATTATTTTACTACTCAAAAGTGCGTCACTCATCTCCGCGGGCTAGTGGTCTCGCGGCATGAGAGACACGGATGTGCTACGTCATAGCCGTCTCTTTAATACGCATCTACCTCTACTAGTTACTATCCCGGTGTAAACACATTACACTATTCAGACGGTGCACACTTTCAGCACATCTTCCTTTGTTCCCCTTATCTTTTTGCACCCTTTTTGAATTCCTACTGGAACATAGGCGTGTATATTTCTTTATGAAATTCTAGAATTGTATGGCTCTGTATATGTCATGGTTACATTGGTCCGCATCAAAAGGTACCCATGGATAATACCATGGTTCAATCTTTACATCTTTTGTTGGGTTATGAGGTCATGAATAATTTACCACTATCTTCCTAAGTAGGTCATAACGCTTTGCTTAATCAACTAAGCTTAGTGATGATGCACTCCACACAAACTTTTATTTGCAAAAGTTGTGGTCGTACATCATGATGCAACAAGGTTGCGTGATGGATCATCATCTACATGTGTTTTCTTAATAAATACAATATATAGTAGTAAATTGGCTCGGAGAGTATATAGTGAAATAGTGGGTACATTATTTATTTGTATCACCAAAACTTTTAGGTAGATCACATATAATGTCGTTCAAGAGCCACACAGATAATGTGCAACGAGATCAAAACTCAAGTTTTAGTAGGCTGATCAAAAGGCGCGCACACACACACCAGGCCCCAAAGTTCTTGGCTACGGCAAGCTATAAAGAAAAGGGTGTTTGATAGTTCTAGCCCGGATGTAGGAAGAAGAATCTAGCTAAACAACCATGCCTGTCATCTTATCTCGTTGGGCTTCCCAAGGTATTTCCACTTAAATGGGTGATCGAGCTGATAATTACATAGCGACAGACGGCACATGAACCAAGAGGAGCGACGTAAATGCTAAAAAAAAAAGAGGAGCGACGTAAATATCACAAATTTTTTAAAAAAAACTCGACTTGTTGAGGAAAGAAGCCCTCCCGACGGCTTTTTATTAAGGAGAAAAGCTCCTCACAAACTTAAAAGAAGTGAAAAAAATATGCCACCTTACCTGACAGTATTTACTGCATCAGAACGTATGTGGGGTACTAGAGTTTTTATGGTCTTCTTGGAGATAATCTCAACGTGGATTTCCTTGAGAGGGATAAAAAAACAAGAATACTGCGTACTCTACTTTTAGCTCTTGAGAAAATTAAATGTAGATGATGTGCAACGTGTTAATTGACCAGAGAGATGGTGCCACGCGAACCATGGCTTTTGACTTGTGTTGCAGCCGCCCGGTTTTATTCGACTACTAATTTACTGCCACTTGGAAAGCAGAGCATATATGCTTTGAGTTTTTTTTTTCCCTCTGTTAAGCATATAGAACTTATAAATCCATGGTCCTAGTAGTAGATGCCAAGGGTGGAAATATTACATGCGTACTCTCTAAGCAATTTAAAGTGATCCAAAACATGTTTTTTTGTTGGCGAGGATTTAAGACATGCTCAACACTTTAATATATCTCATAGTATTCGCACTATGGATGCATGCTTGGCACATGCATTTCAATCAACTGAGATAGTAAGTCTAACACAGTAATTAAGTCCAGAAAACATCACAATGCTCTAGTAAAAACTAGCAGATTATCTGGTACTTATAAACATGCTTATCTGAAATCTGAATTGATTCATTAGTGTAGCTACAGTGCAGCAAACTGCAAGAGCAAGTAAATGTTGCCGCGTTTGTTAGGACGTAGGAGAAGAGAGGATGGTTTGTAGAAGTTCGCCCGGACAATTCGGTGATCATTTGCCGAAAGTTCCCTGGATGGATTCTTGTTTTCCTTTTGTGACGTTTTGTTTTATTGAGACGAATGCTTTGGATTCTTGTTGAAAGAATGAACTGCATCTGTGCCACGCTGTTGTTGTCAACACAATAATTGATGGGTGTGCACAATCATAGGGCGGTGCCAGGTCAATATAAGTGACAACAAAATTGACATACCAGGTTACTTTTTGTTAGATATGAGACCATTCAAAAAAAGTTTGTCTTTTTTAGTTACATCATCAAATTCATGTATATTTGATTTCAGCATATTAAGTACACTCAGAAATGTATACAGGGAATGAAGTAGGTTTTCGAAAAAGAAAAAGATGTGATATAGCACCCTGTTCGGCTAAACCGTCAACGAAACCAGCAAACTAACACATACCCATGAGTTACTGTTCATCTAATACAGTTTTTAAACGGTTTAGCCAAACTGCCGCTGAACAGGCAAAATATCAAGGATAATTATATGGCCAATATGGGCTATAGTTCTTAAAGCATTTTCAAAAGCTTCTAGAAAAATAGATCTCAAAAAAATGTTTTTAGTAGCAGATCAAAAAATATTAGGGATATTTTTTCTTGTCTTCTTCAACAATTCTTCTTAAAAATAGATCACATTAGCATCTGAGCCACAACGATATTAATTCTCTTGAAAATGCCCCCCCCCCTCCACGGTTTCCCCACTTTCTCCTTTTTTTCTAGCCAAACACCATTAGTTATTCTGTCACTGTGTATAATTTTGCCAACTGCTAGTTGAACATGTACGAGGGTAATGTGCCCTTAAATCGTTTCAGTTTTTCTTTTCTCGAACTGCTTTGTTTTTCTCATACGCTCCCCTTTGCGTTTTTGAAACATCTTCTGAATTTCTCCAGTCTGGTTAACACTCTGCTCACTAGCACGCACGAAAAAAAAGTAGAGGCCCCAAGCATAATCCAAAGACGAATCATAATCCTTTTTACATTTGAAACAATAAACCTACAAATCAATATGGCTCCTGTAAAACCGGCACGGCCATAAATTTTTGCTTGTTGACCAGATTCAGTTCATCAATTGGATCTAGTGATCCCCACTAATGAGTCCAACAAACACACGCTTCTGCCAACCATATTATATGAAGAGAACTAGACTAATACTATATGAAATGGAAGCAGCTTGTTTTCTCTCTGTTCATTCACATTTGATGATGCATGCAAAAGCTTTAGTTAGAAGAGGTTCCCAAAGGTCAAGATATACCCTAACACATATCTTTTTTCTGGATCTCTCCCATAGGAGCAAGTACCGCGCGGGCTGTTTCTGAAACCACAGATGTCGCAAGCAATCAATCAAACTAGGGACAACGACGATCAGCCCACAATTATATTCTTTTCATTGCAGATGCCACAGAAGATTCCAAACACCTCTCTCTCTTCCTCTCCCTCTCTACTTTAAGCCTCCCTTTCTCCTCCACTAATATTCAATTCACAATTTTTTTTGGCTGCTTAAACCGCCCAATTTTCATCTATAAATGCTCCCCTCCTCCAAGCTTCAATTCCCTTTTCCCCTCTTCCCCAACTCCGTTACTAGGTTTTCCTTCTTCCACTGAGCCCGATCTTGCGTGCTGTCCTTCACACCGTAGTAGCAACAACTTTAGTCTCATTGACTTCCTCCTTGTCCTTTCCAGTTCTTGTAATCCCCCCCTGAACCTCCCAGCTTTTCTAAGTTGTCAAGTTTCTAAGGGGAGATTCTGCCAAAAAAATCACTCACACCAGCAACATTACGAGGGGAGGTTCTGTCAAAATTTTCTACACCAACCACCAATTTTTCAAGGGGAGATTCTGCCAAAGTTTTCTCTCCGGCCATCAACTTCAGAGGGGGGAGGTTCTGCCAAAATTTCCTCTCCGACAATCAATTTTCTAGGGGAGATTCTGCCGAAATTTTGACTGGGTTCTTGACATAGTCACATACAAAAAGACAACAGGAATTTAAACTTTACTAGGTGACAGAAAAACTGTATACTCTTGTTTCTTGTTCTAGATGATAGGCTAGCAGAAGAAGGCACAGCATCCGTAGATGTTGTTGCTCGTCTTGTCCGAGCATCGCCTCTCCGGATCTATGATCGGCTCAGCTATCACTCGCCTTGTGCAGTCCTTCTCTGTTGTTTTCCTCTACTGGTTCTATGTCTTCTCAGTAACCTCTTAATTATTATAGCTTTTGACAATTAAGCAAAGCCCTCTCTATACGTCATAATTAAGGCAGTAGTAACTAAGAGTTATATCTGACAAATAATATTAAGAGCACACAAGACATCAAGAGGTCACCATGTCGAGTGGAACCTCCTCTGGCTCTAGCCTAGGGACCCAGAGCTCCCAGTCGTCAAGGGATGACATGAACCTCCAGGCCCAGATGGAGAATAGGAGGAAGAGGAGAAAGGAGTCCAACAGGGAGTCCGCTCGGAGGTCTAGGATGCGGAAACAACAACACCTCGACGACCTCAACTCACAGGTATTTATGCTATTTATTATGTCCTCACATATAAAAGTCTAAAACTCATGATGTATGTATGTATGTAGACCTGCACTCACTGGAAATGAAATATCTGTCCAAACAAGCTCAATAATTGTGTGTTGCCTACCTTTTCCCGAATGACACATCAACCATCAATTGCTTGTTTTACCAACTAATTATAATATTGAATCCACTACTAACATGAGTTGACACTTACCATAGGTTTTGGCTTTTCACAACCAAACATTGCTAAGCAAAAGCAAGATTTCTAATAAGAGTACCACTTTTTTGTGTCATGGTAACAGGTCGATCAGCTGAAGGACCAAAACAAGCAGCTCGGCGCGGCACTAAAAGTAACCAGCCAAAGCCTTGTTGCAGTGCAAGCACAGAACTCCGTGCTGCAAACACAGAAGATGGAGCTCGAGAGCAGGCTGGGTTCGCTAACAGATATTCTGTTGTACTTGAATGCCGGCACCACAACAACAAGCACCAGTTCTTTCGCTAACGCAGCCATCATGAACAGCGGCATCACAACAACCAGCGGCGCCTGTGATGTTCTTGGTGTCAGCACATGGAGCCAGCAACCTGTGGACTTGTACTACCAGTGCTTCTAGTTCTAGCAGAGAGGAAACTTTGTTCTTAATCTTTGATCTGTGAACATGACATAGTGGTAGGGCCAGAAGGAAAGAGGGTAGGCAGGCTCGGCTTCTGTCTCTGTCGTGTGGGACCTTTGTGTCGCCACACTGATGTATGCTTCTCTCTTAATTGTTGTTTATTCTGGGGAGATTGGGATGTTTTGGCCTTCCTGTTGTTGGTAGTGGATGGGACGGATATGCAAATTGCAGTAATTTGTGTAAAGGATTTGTTCTGGTTGTTGAGGAGTAGACGGGAAATGATATTGGGTCAGTATATGAAAGTGAAAGGCAGAGAATTTTGTACTGGCTCAGCGTATGTTTAATGATGATGGTAATATTAGATGTTGATTTGATGGCCCTTGATAACATTCATTACGATCCAGATTTGACGGCTCTTCAGGCACTGAATACTTCTATAATTCTATATCTTTGAGCGGATTATCTATGCTATGTGTTGTTTATGTGTTCTTATCAACCAATTTTTCTTTTATAATATATATACAATTGCATTTTTATTAAAAAAAAATCCATTGCCCTATATTGTTATTTTGTAATAATCAAGCCAGCATCCACAGGGGCACGTACTATTAGTTGAAAAGAAATGGTATATAGATTAAGGTTATCCTTCTTGAGACATGACAAGTAATTCTCATCTGTGTCTTGCCTAACAGAGACTTCATGCTTTCGGTGTGTAAAAAACGAGTGTATGTATCATTCAACGGCTTACCTCACTCTCTTGTACACTTTTTGCTCATGTATACCAAGTTACTGACGACATCAACAATTGAGTGTAGGATTGAGTCAGGTTTAAGCCTGCGTTCAAAGTATTTCTGAACCTTCTGGCTGTGTTGAGTTCCTGGCCCTGAGTCATAGTTTATATATGTAGCACTGTCTCATTATCTAAAAAAATGTAGTTCTGTCTGAATTCTAACTCTCTTGTGCGTCATGAAATTTGCCAGAAGCATGGCACATAGAAATAGTCCAGATTAAGTTCATCCCATTCCTAAAAGAGAGCTGAAAGCCGATGCCAGTTTAATTTGTGTGCAAATGTGCAATAAGCTGAAATTAAAAGAAAATATATGTTTTTCTAATAATGTGAAGCAGTGGAAGCACGAGCATTAGTGTGAAAAGTTTATGGAATCCAAGTAATTAAATATATACATGAATGCAAGCTAATAAACATACTTCGCAGTGCCATTGAACCTTACTCATATAGTTTTTAATATTTCCTTTTGGGGCTTGCAAGTCTGAAAATTAAGATATATAATACAAAAGCTAATTTCATTTCAAAAGTGATATAGGAATGGCATCCTATTTATGATATTGAACAACTTAGAAACACATCTAAAAGAAAAGACTCAAATTGTGGGAGAAAAACCATCTCACGGTATTGTAATTAAGAAGAGCTCAAACGAAACCCGACCAGGAAAGATCTAAAAGTCAACCTCCATTGCAACGCTAGAGTCCATCCTCCTATTTTTGAGGACATGTAGGAGCACGTGTTTCATTAAGAGGAAAGCATAATACAAAGTTTCGTCAATCCACAAACCTGAGTCACAGCCTGACAGGACTAAGGTGTCCCCTAAACAACACTAGATGCGATCCAACAACACAACAAAACTAAAGCCTACTATCGTGATCAAAAGAGAACTGACAACAACTGGTTGCCAGCCTACATTGGAGGCCCTCATCCCAAATGCGAATGACTAGCATCGAGGCCTGTAGACTCTGTCAATCTTTTATTTTTCTCCTTCCATAGCAGCCATGATTGTGAAGAGAACAAAGGAGTCGAATTCTTTGTGTCTTTCTATTGGTCAGATGTTTACCCATGCTTTGAGTCCACCCTAACCCCTACATGAGAAAGACACGGATTCGACCCCTTTGTTCTCCTCATATCATGGCTGCTATGATAGATTTTTTTTACATAGATCAATCCATCTCATGTGATTCTCACAATATGGTTATAGACACATCTTACTTTCAAAAAATATAATTTTTTTTTATCTCTGATAATGTCAGCCGTGAGACGAAGAAGAAAAAAAAAAATCACTGTCCAAAGAGACAAGCAAGGAAAGTTGGAGAGCTCTATGTCTTGTAGCAATTGTAGAACCGTCGGAGTACTTGTCAACTTTTGCAAAGTGGGAACCTGTGGCATTTCGCTATTCACCCACCTTTATTTCACAAACGAGGTGCGCACTGTTGCGCGCTCCCAAAAGCTATTTCCTCCCGACAGGCACCAATACACATATCAGCTTTTCCGTATCAAGTGAAGAAATGACGGGTGCAAACCTCGTAAGTTTTTTTCTTGAATATTTCTTTTCTTCTATATCAAGCATCGAGAAATATAATAAAAAGAAAAGCACTGTGTTATCATTGGATTTCATCATACGACTATACGAATTCGATTCATCAGTATCAGAGTTGAAAAAAGGACCCACTGGTGATGGCCATATTAAATAGTAAAATCAGGCCTCAAGCTCTGAAATCTATTGTGGCCTAGGGCGTATGCTTTACTTCTGCCTTAAGACAAATCTGAACAGAGGCTCCAAACAACTAAAATCAAACATCATAATTTGATGAAGAAAAAAAGATAGGAGAAAAACAGTGCTCCAACTATGAATAGGGGCTGCCATTCATTTCTGATTCTGGATACTTTGCTAAACTATGTACAGCTAGTATATACTGTATATCACAGATTCAAGCCAAAAATTGCAGCCATTACAGCAGCGAAGCTGCAAACGAATAAATAGAAATTAGGAAACAGTGGAAGAATTTTATTCTAATTGTTTGATCAATCATGCCAGGTTACTAGCATCGTAACACATCGACGGATGATGTAGAGCCTGGCCTTCTGCTGCTTCAGAGCCTTCTTGAGGCCCTTGAGCTTCAGATCATTAGCACCCATCCTCATCTTCATACTGTGATGCGAACGTGGTGGAGTCAAGTAGTGAGAGACGGCTTTCGGTTTGGGTTCGGACTTTTGAGCTTTGGTTTTGACTTGGTTTGGGTTTGATGTTGTGAAGGTTTATATATATAGGCAGTTGCCATGTGGGCTGTGTCAGCTAATAGCCGCTTTTTTACTCTACGCTTATGCGCGTTTATCTTAAATAACTTAACACTCGGTTCATGTTTTGCATAAAGAAATAAAAGTCCACGTTAGTAGTTTACTCCAATGGCTATTTGACTTGATGGTACATCAGTAACTTATTACTACAAGCATCATTTGCATTGCATGACTGACAAATATCATATCATTTGTTATGTTTTTATTAAATCTGAGCAAGGTAACATACTGCAAAGAAATGAAATGAGCAACTAAATCTGAGCAAGATAACAGACTGCAAAGAAATGAAATGGCATATCATTTGTTATGTTTTTATTAAAAAAAACTCGAAGGTCTAGTGACTGATTGACATTTCTAGAAAAGGTTGAGCCGGAACCAGGGTATCAAATGTCCATGTTAATAAAATTTAAGTAGATAAGAATTGTAAGCATGCAACTGAAGGGTTGCCTTTGCGGACACAACTCGATTGGTTCTGGTTTAGGGATAGAGTAAACAGACCATTTAAGCTGCTACGCAATTAAGCGAATGCCAACAAAGTTAAAGTCAATGGCTGCAGTTTTGTATTGGCGATGCCAAAAAAGTCAGCGGTATTGTAATGTCAATGGATTATTGAATATGGAGTTCCAAACATGATGTTTGACCAACAGAAACACATTGACAGAACCTGACCAAACTAGAATCAGTCCCATAAGCATCACGGAACTTATTTTTCTTCCTTTTTACTATGAAGTACTACAAATAGCAGAAGGTGATGTCTTTGTGCAGCATTGTTGCTAATCATCTTATAACACAGTTCAAAAGAGATCTATTGCCGTTATCTTTCTCGGTCCTCCTAAGAATTATGTATATATACATGCTTGAATTCCTTTTATATAGTGTCTCAAGTTGTGAGACCTCTTCCACCAGGGTTCAAATCCTGTTGTGCACAAATTTGTAAAAAAAAAAACCTTGCTGGTAGCCTCAAATATATTGGTGACGAGATGTCGACTTTAGGTGTCCGGTGTCCGGGCTGTGGGATGGTTTGAGCTCTCCCATATCTAGGGGTAGTTGCAGGTAATCACTAGCATGGTCAATGATGTCCAGTCCAAGTATCTACATGACCCTATAGGGTGATACCGGGTTCAGGGGTTTTACTTAATTGGAGAAGGTTGACCTTTTATATCAAAAGAAGACTATAAGGACCATCGTACCTCCACTGATCGAGTTTTTTTAGTTTTTTTAATGAGAACATGGAAGGAAAACATTCCCTCAGGATAGAGATTTAAGATTTGTGGTAACCACAGGGAAACATTATTGATCAAGAGCATTTCTTGATGGATCAATCTTTTGCACCATTTTATTTGTAATTTTTTGTTACCTTTCCACAAGCTTTTCTAAAAAGAAAAGAGCTTTTCCTCTAGCTCTTCATGCAAAATAAATTGCACGTCTTTTTGGAACATCTATGTCTTAAACAGCCCATGTAGGGAATCGGTAATGTTAGGTTAATTAATAATAGTAGGCATATTAAGGGTAAGTGAATAAAATATCAGTAGATAACTACTTGAGCAAAGTCAGCACAATTGTCTAACCAAACTTTTCTGAACAATGAACAGTTGATCTCAAGTGAATCCATTATCCCTAAATGCCTAGCAGACAAACGCTTTCTAACTTGAAGTTTCGGTATGAAAAGTTGGACAAATGGAATTTTGTTTTTGGCTTTTAGGTGCGGAATTGCTTCAGGTACGACTGCATCTTCTGACTCCAGCGTACGACCAATGCAAACTGTTCGCATGCACCGACTGATCTGATCTGGCTTATACTGGCCTACTGTTGGGTCGGATGACCCAGTTGTGTGTATAGCACTTCTCCTTTAGGTTCCCCTCGGGATTTGACTTGTACAGTTCTAAATTTTTTCATCTGATTATGGAAGTGCCTGGTGTGCTGAGTTGTGAGTATAGTTTTCCATATGCAATGGCAGCTCATGCCTAGATGGGAGTCAGAGATTTGAAGAGCAACTCCTAAAAAGTGTTGAAACCACCAGAAAGTCATTTGTATTCACTCATCACAATATGAAGAGAAATCAAATATGGTGTAAATCCAGTTTTTTTGGGCTGTTCGATGTTGCATTTGTCGAATCAATGGGTGTTGTTTATGGAACACTAGAAGTTTTGTCAGGAAAACTTTAGTGAGGACGCTAATTCAATTTGAAAAATATTTCACAAAAGATATAGTAGATAAATGGCTATAATTTTCAACACGACATGGGTAACTTCACCGTGTCCTTGATTTAAGTCTAAAAGATGACGTAGAAAGACATGAGGACAATTTGTTTTCTATATATGCCCTAGTATTTGGGGCCAATTTCTTATTTGTCATTCATTGTAATTTTCTCTCGACTCTTATTTGGCATTGTAACAGTGCTTATTCTTGTATGCGATTGGGACATAGTTTTTTATACATGTCATTGATGTCATGTTTTTCTTACTGCTAGTATTTTTCTAAAATAACCAAAATGCCCTGAATGAATATAACTTGGATCCACGTGAAAACAAGGTGGGGCATTTCAGTCATTTCACTTGTTAATTATGGTTTGAATTGTCAATAATGACATATAAGGGTAAGAAATTGTAAAACAATGACATTTTTTCAATATGAAATCCAGACAAATTGCAATGGCATTGAATGAAATATGTCTAGAATACCCCCCCCCCCCCCCCCCCCCCTAAAGAAAAAAGAAGAACAAGTATCGGCAGGCACAAAGGCAACAAGGAGGTTTCTTGGCACCCACAAACTGGTACCAAAACATTGCATATACTAAGGTATCACTTGTCAGAAGTCAACATAATTGTTAATTGATGATCATGTTGATGTCAACTCAAACCGAGCCCCCAAAAGGCACACTTGGAACTGAAGAAGCTACAAGTGATCTCTACTCAACATGATTTGACCATATGAGCTAGACTAAGAATAGGTGCAACGAACCTGCATTTCAGTTAATGTTTGGACCCGCCATGAAATGAATCTTAAACACAATCTTTGAGGAGCTGTATATTATTCTTTCATGGAATGAAAAGGCATCAGAGTATAATAAATTGGTCTAGCGCGGCACAGTGAACTTGCAATCTCAATCGATGCAAAAGGCTCCTCCTATAATGAAACGGCAGAGCACTGGCCTCTTTTCGTCAAAAACATCCATGCAAAAGGACGGCTAAACGTACATAATCGAATATTGATCCCAAAGTCAAGGAGAGTAGAGGATAATAACTACTGAAGTTATATGAAATTGCATGCTATATAATTATTTGTAGGAAATAAGAGAACTGTTAAAGTATACTCCATCTGTTCCAAAATTGTTATCGTCATTGACTTTTTTTATTATCTTTGATCATTCGTTTTATTCAAAATATTTATTTAAATATGAAATATTATAAGTTATATTTAAATTTCATCTAGTAATAAATCAAATCATGTGAAAATTCGTTATATATTTTAAATTTTTTTGAATAAGACGAATAGTCAAAGGTAGCGAAAAAAGTTAATGGTGACAACAATTTTAGAACGGAGGGAGTAACTGGTTAGAGGATGATTTATTCTGGACCGTCAAATCATAATACTAGCTAGTACTGTCTCAAGATTATCAGCTAGTATTATGGAGAGTAAAAGTAACCCTACTAGAGAATAATGAGAAAACGAGAATTGTCAAACAGTTTTGACATACAGGCTCTCAGAGTAACAGTGACATCGATCCTCTAGAAGCCTTTTCCAAAATGCATGGCATACTTGAATATATATTTTTCTGTTCAATTCAGGGACACTTCCTTGTATAAGAAACTAATAATGAAATTGCACTTGGTGATGATGTCGACTCGAAAGTGACTTTGTTGATATTTAGATATAATATTACTAGGCAAAGTTTTAAAAGTGCGACCGAATGAAACAATGAAGCACATAGTTTGATCAGGACATAAATTTGAAGAACAGGTAGAGGCTCCAATAGAATTAATTGTCATGTTGTGAGTGTAGGGAACGGAGAGGCTACAATAGCTAGAAACAATTTCTACCGTTCAACCAGTAAGCTTTATAAAAGGGGATCATAGATCATTACCACTAGACGCGCAGGCGGAGCGAAAGCAAGGTTGGAGAAACAACGTCCAACGTAGTCGCGCGTCGATATAGAGAATGTAGTCGTTCACAACAATCGTCTCCTCCTAGTCCAGCCGAAGCACCACAGCTGCAGCGCCTCCTTGCGGTATCCACACGTACAGGGCAGAAGGCCGCGTGCGGTATGCTAGCACCGGCGGCACGACTTAAGATGACGTGGGAGAGAGAGGGAGGGAGGTGACGACGTCTAGAGTTTCTAGACTGAATGATTACCTGCGCCTTAAGCCCCTCCTCCACTTAAATAGACCCTTCTAATGGGCCTCGACTAGTTGGCCCATTAGTGGACTAATCCCTCACGGATCAATATTGTGACACTCCTAGTGTCATAAGGGTCCCTAGGATAATACTTAGTCAGCATGAGACCCAACACTAGAAATTTGAATTTAAATTTTTCAATTCAAATTGAATTTAAACCAAATTGAATGACCCTTGCACTGCAAGTCCCAAATTTTCAGTAAAGGTCACCACTGCAAAAATTATATGTTGATGGTCATGGTCAATTAGAATTTTGGGAATTTTCTCAGATTTTTATTCCATAAATAAAGGCCCCAAATAAATGCTAGAATGGTCAAAAACCAGCTCTGTTCATAAAATTTCTAATCAAATTTTAGTGGGAACTGATGGTAGTTAGTATTTTTATTAAATTCAGCACATCATGGGGAGCCTACCTTATTTTTGGTCTGAATTTAGCAGCTCTGGATTAATTCTAACAAAAATAACAAGTGCAGTCGGGTGTTAGGATTGGAAAAAGAAAAGAAAAGAGAAAACTCCCCGCGGACCCCACCTGTCGGCGAATCAAAAGAAACACACCCGCTGCTGCCCGCTCCGCCCGACTCCGCGCGCGCCGTGTGGTCGCCGGCGTACGGCCAGCGGCCATTACCGCGGATCGAAGGCCCCACGCGCGCTCGGACATCCCCTTTGTTGCCTGTCCGAACGCCCCCCCCCCCATTCACTCCCTTTGCTCTCGCTCTCTCTCTCTCTCCCGCTCACTTCTGCCTCCGCCGTCGCCTCTTCCCCGCGTCGCCCGGCTGCTGCACCGCCTCTCCGTCCTTGCTGTGAGCACCACCAGCTTCGTGCCAACGCTCTGGTGCTCCCCGCGGAGCTGCTGTCTTCGTTCCCCTCCGAGCCGTCGTGAATCGACCCTTTCTTCCCCGCCTCCGACCGCCGCCCCTCCACGTCGCCCGACCCCCACGGTGAGCTCCTGATCGATTCCTTGCACGGGCACGCGTGAAAGCCCCTCCTTTTCCTTCCCGACCTCACTCGGCTCTCCCCCGTGCAGCCATTCATCCGGAACACCGCCGCCGACCGCCGGAGCTCCGCCTCATCGTCGCCGAGCTAGTTCCGGTGAGCCACCTTGTTCCTTCTCGCGCGCCGCGTGTTTACTTTTTTCCAACCATCGCTGTCGTGCCAATGCGGGTCCTGCCGTTTCCCCCGGCTGGCCGCCGTGCTCGCGCCACCGCGAGCGGCCGAGCGCCGCCGTCGCACGCGCGCGCGCGCTCGGCTCGGCCGCGCTGGCCACTAGGCCGCGATGGCTGGTGGGCCTGGCCTCGCTCTCGGGCCGCACCTGGCCCGAGAATGCCCCGCGCGGGCGCTCGGCCGCTAGGCCGCGCGAGTCCCAGCCCACTGGGCTGCCTGGTTGCGGCCCACGTGATAAAAATCGAATTTTCTTATTTAAATCATTTCTAGAAATGGGTTAAACTTGTAAAATGCATGGTAAAATGAATAATGGGAATTTTGAGGCAAAATAAATTTTGTTAGCCTTGTCTGGACTAGTACTAATTAGAAAAAATGCTAAATCGCAGTGCATGTTAGTTTTACTGTTAGGATTTAATTATATGATAAAAACCCTCATAAATTCATAATTAATTACAGAGAGCTGATAAAATCATGAAATTTGGTCACCAAGTAGGTTTATCAGTTTTAGTCCTCCTGGAAAAATGTCATAGGGTCTCTCTGTATATTAGCTGAAATTAATTTAATGCCTTTTTTCCTTATAATAATTAATAAAAATTATTGGCTTGGTGCATGAAAGTGAAACTTGGCAAATAAATCACTCCTGGTATAACCTAATTATAATAAATCACCACTACCTATTTAAAGATCAGAACCATGTCAACTTATTAAATTATGCCCCGAATGCAAGTTTACCCGTTAATAAAAATGGTTCCGCTTTAGGGCTGTTCACGGGTGCGTAGTACCTCGCGAGGGTTTTCCTCGACACACTAAAATACTAATTAATTAGCACCTGTTAGTCAGGGGCATCGCTTACGTAACTCCACCCCGGCACACACAAACCCACAGTACCTTGGTGCGACGTCGTCGCAACTAATTACTGGAGTCCATGAAGGAAATACACAAGCGCTCTCACCCTGTGCCCCCACTCAATAAGATATACCACTGGACGCACCATCACACCCCGCTTACTTCTGCGAATAACAGTGTACATTAACGTATTTATTAAGGAAGTGTCATGAATCTTCTCTTATAAGCACACTCTTTTGCATCATATAGATCACGCTGTGAACCACGCGGAGACGGGACCGGAGCGGGAACCCGAAGGAGCAGGAGGTGTCGTTGCTGAGCAAGAGTAGACCCAAGACAAGCCCCGGTGCATTATCCCCGTTTTAAATTTTTATTCTATCACTAGCTAGGGATGTAAGCTTGCCTGTGCATTATGTGTTAGGAGTTGATTGAAACCCTAGCGTGCACTAGGTCCCTCTTACCGATTATTAGCCTCAGGACGGTGGTCTCTCTGCTTAAATTAGGACGATCACTCATCGAGTGGTATGGAGACCACTCGTAGATAGGAAATATTATCACTGGGGAATGATATCGGATGAAGAAAAGGGTGGATGGAATCACAATGAAGACCGGACGGGCAACTAGGTGGAAAGGGAAGGACAGCTTGTCTTCAAGGAGGTAGCCCCGTCCGAGTCACCTAAGGCTACGCCTCGTGTCCGGCCCATGGGATCAAGTTTGAACGTACTATTTGCATGCTAGAGATATGGGCCCAGTAAATCGACGTAGCCATGACTACCGCTTGGTCTGAAGATAGCCTTCTCCCTTCTTTGGTGGAACTGGGGCTGAGAGGTGGGAGCAATCCACACACGGATGGCGGCACGGGGCGCATCGCGATGGGGGACCCTTCTCGGGGGAGTCTGGACCCGGAAGACCCTGCGGTACCGTGAGCGAAAGGTTGGTCCATGCGGCTTCCCGAAAGCGCGTATGGATCGTGCAAGCAGGTTTCTCCTACAGGATGTAAATTGATTCGAGTCGCTGCCCCTCATAGTAACGAGTACCACTTGATCGCTGCTCCGGAACAGTGTCGGAAGCCATTAAGATGATGAGTGGGTATAATACTGCTGTTTGGAATTCTTAAGATTGTGTTGCAACCATGATTGTTATAGCTTTAGTGCAAACTAAATTTATTATTCCGCATGGCAACTTAACTTGACGTGAAAACTTAAAAAATAAGGATCCACTCTTAGGCGGGTTTTCTGGCAATATAAACCCTATCCCTAGCCTTCGCATATCTAGGTGTCGACTGTAGTTGGCCATTTTGACGAGTCAGTCTTGCTGAGTAAATTAGTTACTCAGGGCGTAGCTCTATGTGGTTTTCAGATGACCAGGACGGAGACTGCCACTGCGGTGGAAGATTCCATTAGGAGGGCCAGCGCCCCGATTGCTGGAACATCGAATGGGAGCTATGCACGAATGAAGACGAGGATTAGTTCCTTGCTTGCCGGTACGGGGCTTGGGCAAGCACCTATTATGGCCGGGATGTTCCCTGTGTGTCGCCGTGAGAGGGCGATTGTATCTTACCTATTTCGTCGAACTGGTGAAAAAGTGTTGAACAATTCGCTTCCGCAAATTTACTTCTTTCAAAACTCTGGTTTGTAATATAATTTCGGATTTATGTAAAACTCTGTTTCCCATCTATGCTCTTGATGCAAGTATATTTCTCTGTCATGTGTTGTACTATTGGGCACCACAGCGTGTGTCGCCACCCCGAGGGAGATCCTGGAACGGAGCCGTCTCCGTGGTAAGGCGGGTCCGTGACAAATATCCATATGACCCTCACATATGGATCAAATTTGTATTGTCTCTTAGGCATATCTCCAGCAATCTCCCACTTGCACTAGAACCAATCACATAGGCAAGCGATGTTCCAACCCGTTAAGTGTGTGACCCATTAGGTTCACATGTACATGACAATGATGTGAAAACCATTTCTTAAATCATAAATCAATAGCGGCACCTAGCAGCACATATTGATTCTCATGTACACATAAAGATCATATTGGCTGAACATTTGACCTACGCATTCACCGATCTCTTTGCCTCATGATATCAGTCAAGCTCAAGACGAGATACGTGCCATCCCTTTAATAGCTCAACCATTCACTCGAATGTGTATGGATTTATCATGACTAACTATTAGTTATCGTGATTAACTTTTAATCACATTGACATGGCCATGCACTTCCAAATCCATCTAACTCGAGGGGTCCAGAGATATCTCTCCTATTATCAGGAGGGGTAAATTCCATTTTGATCGCTCACACCCCACGACATATTCCAAAGCATACTCAAAAATTACCTTTATAACTACCCAGTTACGGAATAGCGTTTGGTAACCCCTAAGTGTGTTGTTACACATTCTGGGAAACAATGACGATCTCATATCTAAGGATACCGAAGGTACATCATACAAGACAACAACTAATGACACAATAATAACATCTCGGCAAAGTCTATTAGTGGATCAGTCTAACACCCTGTTCGCCAACATGTGTCCACATTATTGATTTGATATCTCCATATCTATGATCTGTGAAACATGATCATCAACCAATACATATGCTAGTCCATGAATCATTATTATCCCACATAATGATAAGGAACTAGGAATCATTTAGGATAATATTATGAAAGAATAATGAGTTTCACAAACAAGTCACATACTTATCAATCAATGAAATTATTATTATCCAAAGAACGGAATAACACTTTATTCAATCATACATAAACATAGACATTACACAATCTCTCGTACATTAATCATGATGATATCTAATACCAATGGATCTCATATGTGCCTCATGCTTGGGCTGAGAGAGAGGTTTTGTCAACGGATCAGCAATGTTTGAATCCGTGTGCACCTTGCATATCTTCACGTCACATCGATGAACAATGTCCCGGATGAGATGAAAATGCCGCAGTATGTGTTTGTTCTTTTGATGCGCTCTAGGCTCCTTGGCTTGCGCAATGACACCACTATTATCACAATAGAGATCCATTGGACTGGATGCACTAGGAACCACACCTAACTCAGAAATAAATTTTCTGATCCAAACAGCTTCCTTTGCAGCTTTTGAAGCGGCAAGATACTCGGCCTCCGTTGTTGAGTCAGCAACCGTATCTTGCTTGGAACTCTTCCAGCTCACCGCGCCTCTACATAGGCAAAATACATATCCAAGTTGCGATCTTGAATCGTCCTTGTCGGTTTGAAAACTAGTGTCGGTGTAACCATTTACAACAAGCTCTTCCTCACCTCCATAAACTAGGAACATACCCATAGTTCTTCTCAAATACTTTAGGATATTCTTACTTGCCACCCAGTAAGCTTCTCCTGGGTTTGATTGGCATATGCTTGTAGCACTTAGAGCAAAAGCTACATCTAGACGCGTACATATCATGGCATACATGATGGATCCGATAGCCAAAGCATACGGGATCGTTCTCATCTTCTCTACCTCATCAGGTGTCGAAGGACACTGAGTCTTGCTAAGAGTAATGCCATGCGACATGGGTAAGAAACCTTTCTTAGAATCTTGCATATTGAACCATTTTAATACCTTGTCGATGTACGTGTCTTGGCTTAATCCAATTAGCCTTTTTGATCTATCTCTATAGATCTTAATGCCCAAAATTTACGCTGTCTCTCCCAAGTCCTTCATTGAAAAACTTTTTCTTAATGAAGAGTTAACATCTTCAAGCATTGGAATATTATTTTCGATTAACAATATGTCATCCACATGAAGGACTACAAATACGAGTGCGCTCCCACTAGCCTTTTTATAAACACAAAGCTCTTCTTCATTCTTGATGAAGCCAAACCTTTTGACTTCCTCATCAAAATGAAGGTTCCAACTCCGAGATGCTTGCTTTAGTACATAAATGGACTTCCGAAGTTTGCATATTTTCCCAACATTTTGTGGATCAACAAAACCTTCAGGCTGTGTCATGTACACATCCTCACTTAGGTTTCCATTAAGGAAAGCCGTTTTGACATCCATTTGCCATATCTCATAATCATAGTATGCGACAATTGCTAGGAGGATCCGAATAGACTTTAGCATAGTGACGGGCGAGAAGGTCTCACCATAATCAACACCTTGAATTTGTTTAAAACCTTTCGCCACCAATCGTGCTTTATAGATGTGAACATTTCCATCCTTGTATATCTTTTTCTTAAAACCCCATTTACATTCAATGGTTTTAACACCATCAAGTGGATTAATCAAGTTCCAAACTTGATTTTCTCTTATGGATTCTAATTCAGATCTCATGGCTCCAAGCCATTTCTCAGAGTCTGGTCCCATCATTGCTTCCGTGTATGTCTTAGGCTCATCATTGTGCAACAATAATATGTCACGCTGCCCAGTCATTTGGAGCGTGAACCTTTCAGGTGCGCGACGAGCCCGTTCAGATCTACGTGGGGCTGGTGCCTCAACAATAGGTTCTACAAAATCTTGTGCAACCTGTTTCAAATAAGGTTCAGTGGGAGAAGAAATATTTTCCAGTGTTTCTTGAACTTTTTCAAGTTGCACTGTCCTCCCACTTATCTTTCGTGAGAGAAACGCTTTCTGCAGAAAGACACCATTCCGAGCGACAAACACTTTGTCCTCCTCCCGGTTGTAGAAATAATATCTTTCGTTTCCCTAGAACATCCTACAAAGAAATATTTATCTAACTTGGGAGAAAGCTTATCAGACGTTATACGTTTTACATAAGCCTCACAACCCCAAATCTTGAGAAAAGACAGCACAGAACGCTTCTCGGTCCATATCTCATATGATGTCTTCTCTACAGATTTAGATGGAACCCTATTTAAAGTAAAAGCAGTAATTTTTAGAGCGTATCCCAAAAAAGACAATGGAAGATCACTTTCGCTCATCATTGACCTAACCATGTCCAACAAGGTTCGATTCCTCCGATCGGACACACCATTTAATTGAGGAGTTCCGGGTGGCGTCCATTGTGGAACAATTCCACATTGTCTTAGATGATCACCAAACTCATGGCTCAAGTACTCACCTCCACGATCAAATTGTAGGGTTTTAATTGTTTTGCCCAACTGATTTTGTACTTCATTTTGAAATTCTTTGAACTTTTTAAATGATTCAGACTTGTGCTTTATTAAGTAGATATAACCGTATCAATTAAAGTCATCTGCGAAAGTAATGAAGTACTGAAAACCACCTCTAGCCACACAACTCATTGGTCCATATACATCTGTATGTATAAGAGCCAATAGGTCATTTGCCATCTCACTATGTCCTGTGAAAGGTGACTTAGTCATCTTGCCAAGCAAACAAGATTCGCATGTCTCAATTGATTCAAAATCGAATGAGTGTAGAAGACCATCTTTATGGAGCTTCTCCATGCGCCTCTCATTTATATGGCCTAAACGACAATGCCAAGAGTAAGTGGGATTCAAATCATTCGGGCGGAGCCTCTTTGCATCAATGTTATAAATCGGTCTATTCTCCATATCAAGACAATACAATCCATTCACTAATAGACAATTTGCATAGAGAAAATCATTCAATAAATGGAGCAACATTTGTTTCTAATTATGACCTCATAACCATCAACTTCCTCTAAATATGAGGAGGATATAATGTTTTTGCCCAAGGCAGAAATGTAATAACAATTATTTAGTTCCAAAACTAATCCCGACGGTAATGAGAGTGGATAAGTCCTGACAGCCAACGCGACAACTTTTGCACCATTGCCGACACGAGCATCCACCTCGCATCTTGCACACTTCCTTGTCCCTTTAAGACCCTGCAACGATTTGCAAGTATGAATCATCGATCCAATATCAAATACCCATGAATCATCAGGACGAGTAGCAAGCTTAATTTCAATAACATTGATACTTGAAGTAGAAGGATCAGTAGCCTTCTTCTTCTTGAGTTCTTCCAAGTAAAGCTTGCAGTTTCTCTTCCAGTACCCAGTCTTTTTGCAGTAATGGCAAGGATCGCCTGGAGGCACTCTTGGCCTGGGAGGAGCTGCTGCAACCTTAGGCTTTGATCTTGAGATCTCATCCGCACTCTTAGCCTTGGGCTTGAGCTTTCTCTCCCTATCCTTCTGTACCATCATCACATGATTTGCCCTAGTTTTCTTGATGCTGTCCTCGGCAGTCTTTAGCATCCCATGCAATTCAGCCATAGTCTTCTTCAGATTATTCATATGAAAGTTTATTATGAATGGCTCATAGCTCGCTGGGAGCGATTGGAGAATGACATTCGTAGCCAAATCTGGGCTAAGGTGAGAACCAAGCTTGTCTAGACTGTCAATGTAACAAATCATCTTGATTACATGAGAACTGACAGGACTACCTTCAGCTAGCCTGCATGCAAACAAGGCCTTTGAGATGTTATACCTCTCAGTCCTTGCTTGGTTCTCAAACATGCCACAAAGCCCAACAATCATATTGTGGGCATCAGTGTTCTCATATTGCTTCTGAAGCTCAAAGGAAATGGTAGCAAGCATGAGACAGCCAACATCAAGTGCATCATTAGTGTGCTTGTCATACTCCCTCTTCTGGGCAGCACTAGCATTTTCAGGCAGGTCATCAGAATAAAGAAGCTCTATAATATTTTTTTTTTCTCTTGCTTGAGAACAATTCTCAAGTTGCGATACCAATCCATAAAGTTTGTTCTATTAAGTTTTTCTTTCTCAATGATCGAACGCAAATTAAAACTAGAAGCATTATTAGCGGACGACATGATCTACAACAGAAACACATGCAAGTGTATAAGCACTATGTAAATATAAAACTCCTATTAAACTATTTTAAAAGAGTTTCTTCATTATATGCTTGGAATTGTTTCCCTTAAAATGACATATAGTGGTCTAAGATCCTTATTCAACTAGTTCCTAGTGAGCTTTGGCATCACTGCTAGAAATATAGTATTGTAGGTAAGCAATATTTGCTAATCACATCATATGTGACTCTTGTTTGTAGGGAGGCATCATATGCCACGACGCCCAACACCATGCCCCAAAGCTCAAAACCGTTTTGATAGCTTCGTCAAGCAAACCAATACTAGGCTTGTGAATGTCCGACATTCACCCTACTTGTTGAGATAGTTGGGGCACTCTACTTTGGTAGACCTACCACACAACGATCGAAATTATAGTAGTTGCAGCTATTGGAAGGGCATCAATTTTTAATCTTAATTTTTCTGAGGGAACCTATACTAACATGATCATTATATCCAACATATAATACATAAAAGAATAGGATGACAGGAACATCATCATAGACAATCATATTAACTGTGAAATAATATGACCCTTTCACATGGTGATCTTCATCTCTATTGTTGCAGGCCACCTCCTCTCCATGTGTCCACCATGCTCCAACTTCGACCTCCATGAACAAATACTAACCTACTACATATAATAGCTAGTGGTGAATTACATGAAGAGATCAAACATCAGAAGTCAACATGCAGGCCGTTATACAATAATATGACAACCTCAACCCAGCTGTTTTAAACATGATTCGCAGGTCATGAAAGAACACAAACATGCATCACATACATATTCTGGGCCATATCATTCACAATATTCTCTACAAAAATAAGTTAGGCGAGAACGGATTCTATCATGTGAATCAAAAGGGGTATAACCAACTAGGAGTGTGTCCGTACGGCGATCCCGCAATGAAATCATATTATGAAATCGTAATGAAAATCTCATCAGACAAATCATATTTGGCTGAATCCGAGTGATTCATAATGCCTTAATTTTCATTAGGGTTTCATGATAGACTGCGACACATAATCTTGATCTCATCGGTCTCCTCTCCTGGTTTACGAAGTTAGTCCTGATGGTGAGAGCCAGTGGAGACAGATCGCTTACACCGAGAGGCGACATGATTACATCAGCGACACATGTGCGCTATCCATCAAACACCTTGTGAACCTCCCACTAAGACCGATTGATCTAATCAACCCGTACTACAAAAACATGCAATAGATCTTGTTTACTATATCGGCATATCAACTATATGCGCAAGATCCAGATCGTAAACTAAACAAGGTCGGCTCTGATGCCACTATAGGGGAACAGAGAGGTTATGATAGTTAGAAACAATTTCTACCGTTCAACCAGGAAGCCTTGTAAGAGGGGGTCATAGATCATTACCACTAGACGCGCAGGCGGAGCGGAAGCAAGGTTGGAGAAACAACGTCCAATGTAGTCGCGTGTCGATATAGCGGATATAGTCGTTCACAGCAACCGTCTCCTCCTGGTCCAGCCGAAGCACCACAGTTGCAGCGCCTCCTTGTGGTATCCACGCGTACAGGGCAGAAGGCCGTGCGCGGTGTGCTAGCACCGGTGGCACGACTTAGGGTGACGTGGGAGAGAGAGAGAGGGAGGTGGCGATAGCTAGGGTTTCTAGACTTAATGATTACCTGCGCCTTAAGCCCCTACTCCACTTAAATAGACTCTTCTAATAGGTCTCGACTAGTTGATCTATTAGTAGACTAATCCCTCATGGATCAATATCCGTATAACCCTCACATACGGATCAAATCTGTATTGTCTCTTAGACATATCTCCAACAGTGAGAATCAATCTGGGCTCACTATAATAGTGAAAGAGAAGTAGATTTGTTGCGAGTATACGAGCATCACAAAGAGTAACAAATTCTCGAAGGACGACAAGGACTAACAATTTTGAAGTAGAAGCGCGTTTGTCACTAATAAACTGCTGTTTTTTTATACCAAAGTCAGAGTACGTGTTCATGAACCATTTCCAATTAATTTCAACCCCAAGCCTCTCCGAAAAGGCAAGCTCGGCATACAAACATAGTAAAAAAAAACTATAAACAAAAACATTGACAAATGAGCAATGAACCTGCAGTGAGATGCCCGCTTTTCATCCTTTTGCTTCGACTGTACGTTTGTGTAGGTGACAAGAATCTTAAACACAATCTAGCAGAGCAGCTATATTCTTATCAAATCGCTGAGTTCTCAAAAAGAATAATAAATTAATCTGAAGATGCAATGGCAGTTTGTGTAATCCCTGACTCGAAGCAAGGCCTTCTTCCATGAAAACAAAAACCATTTATGGTCTTGGACATTCACACAGCCGTACGTATACGTCTGCGTATACCTCTGTGTGTATGCATATGAAACGTATAATTGACCTTCGTAAGGAACTAAGGATAACGAGACATACTGTGATTACTTGCTCTGTTAACTAAGCCAAATCAACAAAATGAACGGATGACCAACCAGGAGGCGGCAGCGGCAATTGCGAGTTCATGGAGCATTGCCTCCAGATTAGCGAGGGGCTGTTGCGGAGCGAGCATGAGATGGGGATGTCGCCGGCTCCGGCGCATCTCCCCTCTTTAAGGCTGCACGGCTCCGGCGTCCAGGGAACTAGGCCACGTCGCCCAATTATTGCGTTGAACTTCATAGTTGACATTGTGAAGGTCAGATGTGCGTTGGTACCTTCTACATCTGCCACGTCAAGCGTTTGTGCGTTGCATGTTTTCGCTTGGTGCCGCGTGGTACATTGGGCTGAATTTTCCGGCTGCGTGTGTTTGCATGCAGCGACTAACATGTTTGTGCATGTGACGACTAATTGTGTATGTGCGTGTATTCTTCTATAAATACTCCAGATCGTTGCCTCTTCTTCTTCATGCCTCGCCTTGCTTTGGTTTCGTGTTTTAGTTTGTCCACACCAAATAGAGAGCAATGGTGTTCGTTTCTCCTCTTTAAGGTTGCACGGCTCCGGCGCCCAGGGACCCAGGCCACGTCGCATGCTTTTCGTGACCATTGGATCAGACCGATCCGCGCCGCTCCTGTGCATGGCACGCGTACCCGGAAATTTTCGAAACAGACCTTGTGTTTTTTTTTTGAAACCAACCCGCCGTCCACGAAGTCCCTGGCTGAATAGTAGCTTGGACAATAATTTTTTTTCACGGATCCCCTCGTAGTTTTCTGTTAATTAGCGCAAAGAAGACGAAATGCCATTTTCTTGGTTGTTTTGCGGAAACGCAACTGCATGGTGCTTATATGAACAACCCCTTGACTGGGTATGTAGATTGTTGTCTGCGGCCATTTTATAATGACTTGTTATCGCACTTCTTTTTTTCATTTGCTGTTTTCTTTGAATGGTTTTGCTCGTAGTATTCAGCTCTATTTATTGCGTAGAATTTTATAGTTTGACATTGTGAAGATCAAGCATGTGCTGGTGTCTTTTATAGCTGTCGCGTGCCATGGTTGTGTGTTGCATGCTTTGTCTTGGTAGCGTGTGGTGCATTGAGGTGAATTTGTTGACTGTGTCTATATATGGGACGCTGATTGGGTACGTGTGTGTTGTGCGTTATTATAAATACCCTGCATTGTTGCCTCTTCTTTTTCATGCATTGGCTACTTGTTTTGGCGTGGCATTCATACCAAGTAGTAGAGACGGATGGTGCTTGTTAAAATATGTGATCTCACTCCAGAATGAAGACATGCACTATTCATGTTACAATGTCTCGTATGTGGGTGTATTGTGGTGCTCCTGATGATGGCAGTCCTTTGCACGTTGATATGGTTCTTGTTAACAAGGAGGTTTGATGCGAGTATATTTATGCCGTGGTTTTTATTTTATGTGTTTCTATTAATGGAAGGGTTTGCTGCTGCTGTAGGAAAATTCTGTGATGTTGGAGAGGGTAACAAAGCAAGAGATCTTTCATCACCATTTATACTTGTCCATAATTCTCTAAAAATAACTCCATGGACCAGACAAGTTAGTGCAATGCATTCTGAGCTTTTGTACAAGGATTGTATGTCCATTGAAGGCGTTCCTTAACATGCTTGGCATTTTGAAACAGCGGCGACTCTTTTTGATTGCGTTGAACTGGTCCAAGGAATTTGTGGAACGGCACAAGAAAGAAGCAGAACTTGCATGTGTTTGTTTGTGGGCCTGGACTTTCAATCAGGATGGATTAGCAAAGGCTGGTACATTGAAGATCGAGGAGCCCCTCATCTGGGATGACCACCCTCCTCCAGAGCATTATCCTGAGCTTGGGGTATACGCTTCACCTCCTAGGCGCACGGGGCCAGGAAAAAGTCATTTCGTATCAAGTTATAATTTATCTAGACGAAGTAATTGATTTCTCTCCATTGTGGGATGAGGACGACACTGGATGGGACTCTGATTCATCGGGCTCTACAATACCATGACCACAAGTCCATACATATCCCCAACATGTGTGAATCGAAGAGTAGCTTGCAACGCCTAATCACGTTATGCAGTATAAATAAGCAATTATTAGAACAACAGTATTATTGTAATATCATAAAAAATTATGTATATATGCAGTAGTGGTGTATATAAGTTTTTTATGGGTTACCAATACTACACAGTCATATAAATGATATATATGCTTGTTCATATATACATGATATGTACAAGGCGCAGCGTGTGCATATATTTCTGACATAATAAAGTGTGTTTATGTTGTACTCGCATTACATCTTTCATGATGAAGCTCATCACCTCGAAGTGGTGTTTTTTGTTCTCACTTTCTCAATTGTGCCTAATTTTAACCTAATGAGCTTAGCAAAATTGCTAAAAACATTGATGCAGTCACTATTAGTGTGCTATTGATAACCGTTTTTGGTGGAAAAGATGCCCGCCGTGGCTTGGATGTCACCAACTCACTAAAGTAAACTAAGATGTTATGTATGTTATCGTTGTACTTTGAACAACTATATATTATATATGAAATAGTGTTGTACTGAGTCCCACCATACGACCCTGAGGCTACTGTGCGTTTATTCTCTTTGAGAAATGGCTAAAATTATCATATAATTAACACATCACTTCTACTCATTGTGCCTAATTAGTTACGCGTGTTATTCTGCAAAAATAAAGAAAGATACGATTTACACAAGGTTCCTCGCTTTATCGTTTATGGGCATCATGCAAAAGCCAGGAGCGGCTCGGTCAATGTAATCGACGGTCCACTACAAAAAACATGATAATGAATCATGTGAAATATATATTTACATGAATAATTGCATGTCTAGCACGTGTGACAACCCCGCAGTGAAAATGTCTAATAGAAGACAAACTGTAAAGCGAATTGTCAGAAAGACAAAGTCGAACTGAACGGTAGAAAAAATGCTATAAGACAAGACGCAAATGCTTACACATAACACGTAGTAGTTAAGAGGAGCTCGGTCAATGTAGCTGGCGATCTAAAACTTGTTTCGCTAATATAGGTCATGTACGTGAAACATATATTTATATGGATAATTGCATGCATGGGAAGCACATGGCCATGGGCGATGACTTTATAGCCTTGACGCGTTATAATGAAAAAGATTAATAAAGGCCACACTAAAAAGCACATTATCAGAAAGACAAAGTTAACTAAGCAGTAGAAAAAACTATGATAGGATACAAAGGATACGATCAATAATTGGGAAACTCAAGAAAATATATTGACGGCTTACGAACTACAGATCTTCTTTGAACAATCTATATCGCCAATTGTACACAGCTGTATAATAGTCGCATCTATATTACCATATTTTAAAAAGCCTGGTAATCTTTAAGAATTTTAGATATTTTGAACTAATACAAGATGGTAAAATTAGTTTAGTAATTTTATAAAAAAGAAACTATAAAAGCATTCAGAGTGTATATCCTAGATATCCAATACCTATCAAAAATGACTTTGCATTAAATATAATCCAGTAATTTATCATTAACAATTACTCCCTCCGTCCCAAAATATTTGACACTTTAGCCAACTCTATTTGTCTCAAAATAATTGTCATTCTCACTTCCCGATGTAACTTTCTCTCTTTCCAATACATCCCTATCTCTATCTTTTTCCTCCTTGTTTCCTGTGCATCTATCTTTTATACTTCTCCTTAATTTTCGTGCCCAAAGTCAAAACGTCAATTATTTTGGGACGGAGGGAGTACCTCCTATGTAGACAGATCCAAATCAAAATTATTTAGCACAATAAGAAACTTTTTTTCTATTGAACTTGTCTATTTGTGTCGAACCTGTGTACTTTTGTAGTTCTATGCAATGAAGAATTTGTACCCCCAGTTATTTATATCTTTATGATGATATTTTGTGTTTTTTGTCCAAATATAAACTTAATCATAACATGCATTGTTTCAAGAGTACTGCATTGTTCCAAAACAGCAGGACCTCCGATGAGTATGTCACATTGAAATGAATATAAGAAAAGAATTATATGAGTTCGACCAATTCAGTCCACATCAACGCATTGCGACCCGAATGTGGTTTGTCTTTATAGGCCTTACACGTTGTGGTTCGCGTCTAATTTTTTTAGTTGTATATATGAACACACAATATGTGGTCCATTGGTTGAGCCGAATTTGGGACATGCTTCTAGAGCCTTGTTGACCCAGGCCCATGTAATCAAACACAAAAGCTTCATGTAATGATACAGAGACTCATCTCACTGACACTGCTTTCATAAACACGCCTCCCCCCAGCACATGTGACATATGCAATATATTCGGACTTTTTAAGTGCATTGTTTTCTTGTGATGTCGGGTTATAAAAAAACTCCACTATCATTAAAGTTTTGATAACCTACCATTTTATCTTTAGTATATTTGTGTATATATATCTTTTACATTTCAACCAATTCTACGCACCACTTAATAAAAAGACCGACTTAGTGGCACGCCGTAGGCGTGCCCCAGTCTCTAGTATATAGGAACTCGAACTCCTCCTCTACGCGCTACAAGTAAAGGAACACGAGAGTTCAGGCAAGTACACTACGATTCTACCAAGTTAGCTCCATACAGGCAGTTACTTCCGTTCCGATGTACACTACGCGCTACTGAACTGTGCCTTTGTGTCATACAGGCAGGGCCAGGTCCGGTTGGATTCTGAAAAGTAATAAAAAAAAAGTTAACTAATAAAATATGATGCTTTAGGATTCGTGTTGTTTCTAATAAAATTTTTAACTAATAATATGCTTTTATGTACCGTGCCACAACAGTAATCAAAGGTGAATTACTGTTGTGCCTCAGACCCACTTGCATTGTATTATGTTCATGAAAAGAACGAAGCATGAATCTAGCCACGTTCGTCAGAGATGTTCACTTAATAAACATTGGGATAGCCATCCAACAATAAACATGTTTATTACCATCCCTAAAACTGGTGGTTAGTAATCGTGTCATGTCACCAGCCAGACACAAACCGGACCAGTTTTCTAAGAATCAAGGGAACCATTTGCCTGCCTCTTGGCACCATTTGTAGCTTTAATGAAGCACAACAGGGTCAATCAGCAACAAGACACAGAAGTAACTACTTGCTTGTCTTCCGGATGTCATGTGCTGCTTCCAGGGTGCAGCCCAGCAAGTGAACTAATATCGTGTCCTCACAAAGAGTTTGTTGTACTCAAGGAACTTAACAAAAATGAATTGAAGTAAATAAAGTAGATAAAAAAGAAATTTCTCAAACAAAAGGAATGTAGTGACATATCTGCATATTCTGTGCTTGCTATATAATCGTTGTCCAGAGGATGTATTGTTTCAAGGATGCAGTAGAGGGATGCATATCGTCTGCATTACTTCAAAAACTGCAGAGAAGTATAGCAATAAACACAGTAGAACAAGAGAGGATGAACACTAGCCTGCAGTAGTACTGTACCAAAGGTCTGCAGCAACAGTACTCGGGGTTACTGTAGCGCTATTTTATTATTTTTAACGTGTGTGGTAGCTGTTGATCTCACCCGTTGAAGCTCGATCGGAAGGTTAAAATTGAGCTTAATGCCAGCTACAGTATACTCTCTGAATTTTGCCCTCCAGTGCAGAGGATGTGAACGCGCAGTGCAGTAGTGTTCTTCTATACAATCATCAGTTACCGTATAGGAAACTGGCGTAGACGTTAGATAACAGAGAATCTTAAAGGAAGGTACATTGCTATGAAACAAAGCCGATCAAGAGAGGAAATAGAAATTAACAGGACTAGGATTTCACATTTTTGCATTTAATTTTATGAAGCAAGGATTCTACAAATTCAGCAATGATTTTGTTGGATTTATTGAGAATTATCTCATTAAATCAGAAATTCCAAAAGGCATATTTAATTGATAGGAGTTACTCTCTCCGTTTCAAAATTGTTGTCGTCATTGACTTTTTTCGTTACCTTTGACCATTCATATTATTCAAAAAATTTTAAAAAATATCATATATTTTCTCATAATTTGTTTTATCACTAGATAAAATTTAAATATAACATATAACTTTTCCTATTTGAATAAATATTTTGAATAAGACGAATGATCAAAGATAATGAAAAAAGTTAATGGCGACAACAATTTTGAAATGGAGGGAGTATGTGTGGAACATTGATGGGTGTAAATGCTACATTCATGTGTGCGTATGGGCTGGTGTCAATTGGCCATTATGTGCATGCAATGCAATTAAGTTACTAATTATTAATTAAGTGACTTAATGCTAGAAATGCTTGACTTTTGGTTTTCACCTCTTGTAAGCACATAAAGAGACTAAGTCTCTTCTTCTCCCTCTCTCTCACCTATATAAAGCGAGCACGAGTCCTTGTGAGGAGAGGTGTGATACAACACAACAACTCCTTCTTTTCCATATTGCAACCACAACAATAGCTGCAAGATGAACATTCTCATCCCGACGATCCGCGCGCAGGGAGCTTTGGGAGAGCAGGCCTCCGGAACCGCTCCTGCAAGACAACACCTGCTCGGGTGGTGCGGGCGATCAGGTTTTTAGGGAGCGCTTTACGGCGCGACTGCTCACATCTTCCAGAAGCTGATCGAGGGACTGCCCTGCATCACGTCTCTTCCTGCATTGATTGTGATCGACTACTTCAAGCAAACGTACCATGATTGGTGCGAATCGAGTCGCCGGTGCCCCCGGCACTGATCCCTCTGTAGGGTATACCCTCACCCTTCTCACTTTTACTAGTTCTGTTGCGATCTTAATTAGTAATCCTGTTTTTGTCAAAATGATCATCACTTACATGTTGCTAATTATATGATTAATCTGGATTAAATTTAACATGAAAATGTCTAATTATTTAACAATCCAAAAACCTGATGGGCATTTTTCTGTTAGAGGATTTGCTGCTGCCATGAAACCCGATGGTACGTTTTACAAAAGGTGACATGCATGGATGAATCTGTGGTTGACAGCGATGAATTGCTATCACGTCGCACAGGGGAAGCCCGAATACTTCACTCCTGAAGAGAAGAGTGCGTTTGTGGCATCTGATAAGCTGTTTCGAGGCGCCGTGATTAGTGCTCTCGCTGACAAATATATAGATTCCTACATCACATGTAAAACTGCCAAGAAATTATGGAATGCATTGGATACTAAATTCGATGTTTCCTATGCCGGAAGTGAACTGTATCTCATGGAGCAGCTATTTGACTACAAGATGGTTGAGAACCATTATGTAGTTGAACAAGCTCATGAAATACAGTCACTAGTAAAAGAACTCGAACAATTTTCATGTGTGTTGCCTGACAAGTTTGTGGCTGGAGGTATTGGTACTATCTCCAAATTACCATCCGCTTGGAAGGATTTTGCTAACTCTCTAAAACACAAGAGGCAAGAGTTCAGCGTGGCTAATCTTATTGGGACTCTTGATGTTGGGGAGAGGGCGAGAGTAAAAGACACGCGCGGGAACGACGTTGAGTCTTCTACCGCCAATGTGGTGCAAAAGAAAAATAATTCTAACGCATCTCGCAATAAAAAGAAGAAGCAGGAAAAGAGAGAGAAGCCAAAGCAGACTGCCACATTTAAGAAGAAAAAGGGAAAATAAAATGAGAGTTGTTTTGTTTGCGGCAGTAATGATCATTGGGCAAGTGCATGCCCAGACCGCAAATTTATCAAGCCAAAGAAATCAGCAAACATGGTAATTAGCGAGATTATAGGAACATTGAGGTACGGTAATTTATTACCTACTATTCTTTCTGTTTGTTATTCGCCTGATTGGTGGATGGACACTGGAACTAATGTTCATGTGTGTGTTGATATTTTTTTGTTTTCTTCTTATCAGGCCGGCGTGACTGGAGCATTGTTGATGGGGAACGGGTCACGTGCATGTATTCTTTGTGTTGGTATGGTCATTCTGAATCTTACTTCGGGAAAGACCGTGCTTTTAAAGAACGTCCAGCATGTCCCCTCCATCAAGAAAAATCTAGTTAGCGGCTCTTTACTATGTAGAGATGGTTTTAAAATTGTTCTTGAGTCAAATAAATATGTATTTTCTAAGTATGGAACATTTGTTGAAAAAGGATATGAATGCGGAGGCTTGTTCCGCTTTTCATTGCATCAACATGTCTGTAATAATGTTGTGAACAATGTCTTGATTTCTGATGAGTCGAATATTTGGCATTCACGGCTTTGTCATGTTAATTTTGGGTGTATGTCACGGTTAGCTAATTTGAATTTGATTCCTAAATTTAATTTAATCAAAGATTCCAAATGTCATGCGTGCGTGCAATCTAAGCAACCTCGTAAGCCTAACAAGGCTGCGAAGGTGAGGAACTTAGAGACATTAGAACTTGTTCATACCGATCTGTGTGAAATAAACGACGAGTTGACTAAAGGCGGCAAAAGATACTTCATGACCCTTATAGATGATTGTTCTTGGTTTTGCTATATTTATTTGCTAAAAACAAAAGATGAAGCATTATATTATTTTAGGATCTATAAAGCTGAAGTAGAAAACCAACTTGAGAGAAAAATTAAATGGTTAAGATCTGATCGCGGTGGAGAATATCTTTCCAATGAATTTTCTGACTTCTGCGCTGAGCACATAATTATTCGTGAGAGGACACCGCCTTACTCACCTGAATCGAATAGGATCGTTGAGCGAAAGAACCGCATTCTAACTAATTTGGTTGACGCCATGTTAGAGACCGTGGGGCTTTCTAAGGAATAGTGGGGTGAAGCAATATTGACAGCATGTCATGTCATGAATAGAGTGCCCACAAAGAATAAAGAAATTTCACCATTCAAGGAATGGTTTAAAAGGAAAATAAATCTATCCTACTTGCGCGTTTGGGTTTGTTTGGCTATGGTGAATGTGCTAATCAACAAGAAGCATAAACTTGGATCTAAAACTATTGATTGCGTTTTCCTAGGTTATGCTCTTAACAGCGTAGGTTATAGATTCTTAGTTATTAAATCTGGAGTACCTGACATGGTGGTTGGTACAATTATTTTGTTCAGAGATGTTATATTTTTTTAGAGTAACTTTCCTATGATGAATGAACATAGCATTTCTGGTCATAAATTTGTAATTCCCCTTGAGATTTTTATACCAGTTATACACAATGAGGAACCCAATGGAAAATTCTGAGGAGGATGACAATACAATCACTCGAAAGAGTAAGAGGTAGAGGATTGCAAAATCCTTTGGTGACGACTTCATTGTGTACCTTGTGGATGACACACCCAGTATCATTGAGGAGGCATATTCCTCTCCTGATGCTGACCTGTGGAAGGAAGCAGTAAGGCGTGAGATGGATTCTATTATGTTCAATGGTACGTGGGAAGTCGTTGAGCGTCCTTATGGTTGCAAACCTATAGGATGCAAATGGGTGTTCAAGAAATAGCTAAGGTCTAATGGTACTATCAAGAGGTACAAGGCAAGGCTTGTGGTAAAGGAATATTCACAAAAGGAAGGTGAAGATTTTTTCCACACCTATTCACCTGTCACCCGTTTGACCACTATTTGAGTATTACTTTCCCTGGCAGCCTCACATGGTCTTCTCGTTCATCAGATGGATGTTAAGACAGCTTTCCTACATGGAAAGTTGGAAGAGGAGATCTATATGGATCAGCTCGATAGGTATGTAATTGGTGGTCAAAAGGGCTTTGTGTGCAAACTGCTGAAGTCCCTATACGGCCTAAAACAAGCACCTAAGCAATGACACGAGAAGTTCGAAAGAACTTTGGTATCAGCCGGCTTTGTCATGAATGAAGCTGATAATTGTGTATATTATCGGTATGGTGGGGGCGAGGGAGTCATCTTGTGTTTGTATGTTGATGACATTTTAATCTTTGGGACCAGCCTTAATGTAGTTAAGGAGGTAAAAGATTTTCTATCTAATAACTTTGAGATGAAAGATTTGGGAGAAGTTGATGTTATCCTTAACATCAAGCTGATTAGAGAAGGTAATTGTAGGGTCACTCTTGTGCAGTCCCACTATGTGGAGAAGATCTTGAGTCGTTTTCGGTTTAGCGACTGTCAATCTGCTCCAACACTTTATGATCCTAGTGTGCTATTGAGGAAAAATCAGAGAATAGCAAGGGATCAACTAAGATACTCCCAAATCATAGACTTACTCATGTACTTAGCTAACGCTATGAGGCCTGACATCTCTTTTGCTATGAGCAAATTGAGCCGGTTTGTGTCAAACCCGGGAGATGATCATTGGCGTGCTTCTAAGAAAGTAATGCGTTACCTAAAGGGTACAATGAGTTATGACATTCACTATAACGGGTATCCGAGGGTACTAGAGGGTTGTTGTGATGCCAACGGAATATCTGATGCTGATGAGATGTATGTCATGAGTGGTTATGTGTTTCTACTTGGAGGTGGCGCTGTTTCCTGGAAGTCTTACAAGCAGACCATCTTAACGAGATATACCATGGAAGCAGAATTAATAGCACTAGACACCGCCAGCATTGAGGCTGAGTGGATTCGTGATTTCCTTATGGATTTACCAGTGGTTGAAAAAACAATACCGGCTATCTCCATAAACTATGATAACCAGACTATGATAGTCAAGATAAACAGTTCCAAGGATAACATGAAGTCATCTAGGCATGTAAAAGGCGGTTGAAATCTGTCAGAAAGATGAGAAACTCTAGAGTATTAGCGTTGGACAATGTCCTTACGTCTAAAAATCTAGCAGATCAATTCATAAAGGGGCTGTCACATAACGTGATAGATAGTGCATCGAGTGAGATGGGCGTGCGACCCACCTCATGGACTATTTTCAGTGGCAACCTGTTCCATATGATCAGAGATCCCGTGAAGTGGAATGACGAAACAAGCTGAATTAGTTCGAGAGGAAAGACCCTTTATCGGTCCATCTCAGATGTACTTCTTTCCTACGCTATATGGCACGCTGGTTTTACTTTAATGTATTCCAATGGCTTATGAGAAGCAGAGATATCAAACTACAGGATATCTCCTGAGGAATACACCTATATGAGTCTGACTGCTAGTCACAGTCCGTGAAATGGTGGGAATTTCTAAAAGCTCATGAAAAGGCCAGGAGTTTGATTTATATGCTCCAAACAGCAAGAATGCTTATAGCAGCCTAGTAATAGTAAAGAATCTTAGTGAAATCTTTTTTCACACAAACCTACCAATTCAAGGCTTAGTCCATTGTGTAGTTGTGAATAGGTGTAACTCTTGTTCTAGATGGATGTTCAATCTTAACTGGTCTGTATCGAAACACTGATATATCAAAACTAAAGTGGTCTATGGGAAACTTTCAAATGTGCCTTTAAAATTTGGTAGGAATTATTGGATTTATGAGAATATCTTATTAAATTAGAAATTCCAAAAGGCATATATAATTGATAGAAGTTATGTGTGGAACATTGATGGGTGTAAATGCTACATTCATGTGTCTGTATGGGCTGGTGTCAATTAACCATTATGTGTAATTAAGTTACTAATTATCAATTAAGTGACTTAATGCTAGAAATGCTTGAATTTTGGTTTTCACCTTCCGTGAGCACATGAAGAGACTAAGTCTCTTCTTCTCCCTCTCTCTCACCTATATAAAGAGAGCGCGAGTCCCTATGAGGAGAGGTGTGACACAACATAATAACTCTTTTTTCATATTGCAACCACAACAATAGCTGCAAGATGAACATTCTCATCCCCGCGATCCGCGCGCACGGAGCTTCCGGAGAGCAGACCTCCGAAACCTCTCTCGCAAGACGACGCCTGCTCGTGTGGTGCGGGCGATCAGGTTTTTGGAGAGCGCTTTACGGTGCGACTGCTCACATCTTCCAGAAGCTGATCAAAGGACTGCACTACATCATGTCTCTTCCTGTATCGACTGTGATCGACTACTTCAAGCAAACGTACTATCACTGGTGCGAATCGAGTCGCCGGTGCCCCCGACACTGGTCCCTCCGTAGGGTGTACCCTCACCCTTCTCACTACCACTAGTTCTGTTGCGATCTTAACTAGTAATTCTATTTTTGTCAAAACGGTCATCACTTACATGCTGCTAATTATTTGATTAATATGGATTAAATTTAACATAAAAATGTCTAATTATTTAACAGATTTGACTGAAACTATACGGTAATCCTTTTGCCCAATCGACTGAAAACGCCACTCTGTTTCAGTTGACGCCAGAGTTGTTCGATTTGTTCCAATTTTCGTGCGCCTCGATAGAACCCAACCCGCCTTGATCTTTTTGTTAACGGCTCCGCAACCTCAAACAGGTCTGTATGAACCCGTTAACCTGCACGTGATTTCCTCCAACCAGTGGGCCCAGTCAATCGGGAGGAGTCGAGAAGATAAGGCGTCGGGCACAGGCGGAGGATGTGGTTCCACGGCGGTGATTTCTCGCCGGCGGCGATTTCCACTAGCCTCCACGTGCTGCTCTGGTCCGAGCGCGCCCTCGGCGACCGCGACATCGGCGAGGTCGTCGTCCCGCTCGCTGAGCTCCTCGCCGGCGTGGACGTCACAAGCCCGAAGCCGCCGCGGCTCGCGTCATACCAGGTCCACACGGTGCACCCCAGCAAGCCATGCGGCGTGCTCAACATGTCCTGCCGCCTGGGTCCCTCCGCGTCATCCATCCCCAAGGGCCGCTGCTCCGAAGGTAACATCGCGGTGAAGCTCTCCCTGAGACAGATTGTTCTGTGGGTTCGTGGCGTGTTTGAATCTGTGGTGCGCTGGTGAGGCTGTGGAGCTGAATTGCGAGGTGGTACAGGTGATGTAGGATGTGGATGCGATATAAAGGGATCAAAATGTTGGTAGCCTGTAGTTAGAGTGTTGATACACAGATTTGATTCGACGTGGTTGATATCTTGTTCAGTTTTTTATGTTCAGCTGTGTAAATGGTCCTTGGGAGCTTGCTGAGAAGCTATTGGTTTGGCAATGTCTTTGTTTTGATGTGTTTGCTTGTTCACGCTACTTATATTTGCAGTATTAGTGATTTTGTTACTTGCAAATATTGTTGGTTTTTTTTTTTTTTCTGTGAGACCACGTGCTACAAGTTTGGGCTTAGAGACTTTTCGGATTGGAAAGTGTTTCTTTTTTGTAGTTTTGCATCAGAAAATGTTCCATAGGGTTGTATGACATATTACATTCATACTTGTTAATAAATTCCATTGTTATGGAGATTTGTCCAGTTATCCTAGTTTTTCCTTGTGCCTTGTATCCATTTAGATGAGATTCAGATGGGTTATATATCATGCAGAGGCCCCATTAAATCGAAATGGTTCTCTTTTATTGCTATGTTGTTTTGTCAAGTATTTTTAGGGAACTTTTGTAAACATTAATTGCCATTCTGGCTACAAAGTTCAATGGTATTGTGTTACCAAACTATCATGTATCTATCTAGTAAATTATGAGTGATTTAGAAATATTATGATGATATTTTGTGTAACTATCTCATGTGATTGTTGACGAGGAATTACTGTAATTCCTTCATGTGATTGTTGACGAGGAATTACTGTAATTCCTTCATGTAATTGTTTGGCAACAATGTAGCCATTTCTACTATAACTACGATAACTTAAAAATATTTTAGCAGCTGCATTTTAGCAAAATTTGTTTATATGTCCTAGCTGTATCTTTGTGTAATTTATATGGACCAAGTTAGGAAGTTTGACACAGCCATGACAATAGCTTTAGTAAACATAAGTGTATTTTTAATTCATTCATTTGGCACCTTATCCTGTTTTAGTGTACTGTCCAAAGTGATGTCACCATGGATGTTTTTCTTTCTATGTTACAACTATATACCGAATTGCATGTAGCTTTAATATTAATTTCATCAAAAAATCATTGCAACTGTTCCATATTTTGTTTGCAATTCACAACCTTGTACGAATATCTAAGGCTAACCTTGCTATTCATTATGTTGCACAACACTCATGTGACTTTGAACCCGTTGTTCTACTCACCAGGTTACTGTCCTTGCATCCTATTGTGTTAGGGGGTCATAATTTTTGAAACTTTTGATCCAATCCCTTGAGCTGACTCTCGCTTGTTATGTTTATATTGAAATAAAACAGAACATTTTCTTTAAAATAAGCTACTGAGATCACTATTTCTTGTCCAAAATGATTGCACATTGATTACTTATCTGCTTGCTTGTACATAAGAGTTTTATCACAGTTTTCCTAATCAGACATTTCACTTGATAGTACCCTACGTCACCAAGAATACAGAGCAGGTTATTTTTGTCCGATTAGAGTGCTTTTATAGTTAAGACAATAATTAGTTGTTCTGGGTATATTCACTATATATAGGTTATTATAGTTAAAACAATAATTAGTTGTTCATGGTATATGAACTATATATAGGTTATTATACTAATATAGTGATGTAATGAATAAAAAAAAGTGTTAGCCAAATAAAACAAGATACGAATTAATGGTTATGCTAAATATGCAATATATTAGTTGCTTCTGAATTTTCATGTCTGTAACACATTAACAACATTTTGTACATCATACAAAGTTTTAATAATCTGTGTTATGTAAATGCTTGCAATGTTGTCATTTATGCTGTAATTAGGATAACTTAAAATATAATAGCTGCTGCATTTCAGCAAATGCTGCTTATGTCCTACCTTTAGCTTTTGTGAAATTTATATGGACCATATAAGGCAGTTTGTCACAGCCATGACTATAGCTTTAGTATACATCAGTCTATTTTTAGTTCATTCATTTGGCACCTTATCATGTTTTGGTGTACTATGAGCTTCAATGGATTACCTATGCGGTGCACCCAAATTGATGTCCCCATGTATGTAATTCTTTCTAATGTAACAACTATGAATCGAATTGCATTTAGTATTAATATTAATTGCATCTAAATATTATTGCAATTTTTTCATATCTTCTTTGCAATTTACAATCTTAAACATATAAGTATTTCAACACATGGAATTGTGTTATTTCATATTATTTATTATGTCATTTCACAATGTTTATGTGAAAAAACCATAGCACCAATTTTGTTTTCTAAACAAAACTATAGTAGCTGATGAAAGATTTTTTTATATGAAGAGTAGCTATGTTTTCTGATAAGGTCAAGTGCATTTATATCTCACTCTATTTTCCTATTAAACCAATTTAATGTGTCTTATTTATGTCTTTTGTGCGCACTGTTCGAATGCAACCCATGTTGTGGTGTTTGACCACCTTCTTGTTCTGTTTTGTTATATTAGTGCATTTGCAGTACAACCTGTTTTAAATCGTTATAATTGTGTCATGTCTCGTGCTCCCCACTTGCATCTGTTGTGAATGTGAAGCCGCATAAAATTGTTGTGCTCGTAATGCAAACGTGAGCCATATTAGTAACACTATATAATCTGTTCTTGAATTTTTAGTTTAACTATTTGTCTCCTGCAATGTTGTCATTGTACTATAGCTAGATACCTTGAACTATTTTAGCACCTGCATTTCAGCAAAACTTGTTTATATGTCCTATTTATAGATCAGGGTGGATATCACAAAATATCAGTGCTAGCACTAATAATCTTTATTCTTTTGTAGCAATGGCTGAATCTGAAACTTCAAATTCAGACGATGACTCCATGTATGAAGAGGAGGGCAACAATGACAATGTTGCTCGTCAAGGACAAAATACACATGTAAATGATTATTCTAGTTTTAATTATTGTATATTTGTGGTAAATTATTGGTGTTGTTGTTTAACAAAATATTTAAATCTTTTTAGCATGCTTCTGGACATGAAGAATACATCGATGATGACACACTTTTCAAGAGTTTCAAAATCATTAGATGAGTATGTTGTTTGCATATTTTGTGTCATGGTTTTGTTTTCTAGTAAAAGTTGATTTATCTTTTTGTGATTGAATTATGTATTCTGGTTCTTGATCTAGATGGCAGATGTAATTTCTTCAAACAATGAAGGTGAAGGTTGTTCCACACGGAACACGAGACATGGCCACAAAACAATTGGCACATCTTCAAACAAGCAAACTGATGCTCTAGCTACCACCAATGCTCTTAGCAGGTGCAATCACTCTTACTTCAAGAATATCATTCAGTCCCTTGACCAAAGGAGGAAGGATGTTGTGCGCTACTATGGCTTTCCTATCCTTCTTGAGTTTGATTGCTGCTCCGTACCAAGGAATTTTGTTGAGTGGATTGCAGATCATATTGATGAAAACTGTATGGACATTCATGCATCTGCCAAGATAATTCCAATCACACCTTTGTCCATACATAAGGCTTTGGGGCTTCACTTAGGAGGTCCAGATATTGGTAAAACTGGAGAGTCCGGTAAAGAGGATTTCTTGAAACTGTTTGAAGTGGATGAGATTCCAAGTATCAAGACATTTGGGTCTATGATCACTTCCAACAAAGAAATGTCAGATGAACAATTTTTTTGCTGCTTTATGGTTGTTGCTCTCTCTTGTTTCCTTTGTCCAAATTCAAGCACCAAGCCAAGTCCCAAGTATTTTAAGCCACTAGTTGATCTTGTAATGGTTGGTAGTTGGGATTGGAGCAAGTTTATATTTGATTGGCTGGTTACATCTATCAAGAAGTACAAGAAGAGGAAACACACATTGGGTGGATGTATATATTTCTTGGCTGTGAGTAAATTCTTAAGTGCTATCATTAAATTTTTTTCAGTTTTACAGGTTATTTGTCCTCATTCTTTTATGACATTTTACTAATTTTGCATATATTTTTAGGTATATTATTTGGATTTCCTGGACTTTGGACCAAATAGGCATATCGCATCCACCATACCAAGGATTAATGTTTGGAAAGGTGACATGATCAAGCAATTCAGTTCCTTTGATTCTCGAGACAATGTTTCTTTTGGAAAACATCCCGTAAGTAACCTAGTTCAGTTTTCATGTGTGCTTCCTCTTCTTGTATAAAATATGATGTTATAATGTGACTTGACAATTTGTTTCAGGTCAAGAATATTGATGAGACTTGTTATGCTGTTGGAGCAGTACACGAAGAACAAGTTCATAATTTGAGACAATGTTTGGAACAACAATTTGGCTACTTACAAGCTTATGATAATTGTTATTTTATAGGATGTGCTGATAATGGAATCTCTTTCATTAATTGATGAAACTTTTGAAGAATTTGCCAAACAACGTAAATGTAAAACATCAGCAACCGTGAACCCTGATATGTCATCTTTAGCAATATCTTCAATTGTACCAGTAGAACAACCTGTACCACTTGCTCTTGAGATACCTGGTGGTCAATATGTTGATCTTGTAAGTGTCTCCGTCTTTCTTTTTTGATAGATTTTGGCATATAATCTATGGCACATTTGGGATTCATTATTTTCATCATTCTAGAGTCAAGAGTCTCCGAAGGATGCGGCTGCTAGAGTCAAGAGTCTCCGAAGGATGCGGCTGCTATTGCGAGGAAGACATTATCTGAGAAGTGTTCAGATTTATCCAATGAATCTGAAAAAATGTATAATTGGTCCTTTGGTAGTGCTCAATATGCTGCTGGGAGCTCATCTGACAAGATGCCTATGTACAGAGCAAGGAGGTTTCATGTTCCTAGCAGATATGTGTCATCGCCTTACGTGCATGAGCGTGCAAAAGTTTCTATATCTGCCAAAGAAAGAAGTTTATAGAGTCCTTGATGTTTCTAACAGCGCTCACAACAAGTATGTTCTCAGTCTTTTTATTGCCAAAGATATAGTTGTCATGCCTTGTAGGTCTATTTGATATTTTTTGGTTATGTAATTGCTATAGCAATGTAAATCTGCAAAGTGTTTTGCAAAAGTTGTACTTGTTATTGTTTGTATGAATATTAGGTAAAATTTAATTATGCAATGACTATGGGAAATTTAATCTGTCAAATCTGTTTGAAAGATGTACTTGTAAAATTTTGTATCGGATTATTTGAAAATCTTTGATTATGTATTGACTATGGAAATACTAAGCAGCTAGGATTATTGTAAATCTTTGTAGGGTTATTTGATAGTATTTGGTTTTGTAATAGTTATGAAAAAAAAATCTGCAACATATGTTGTGAAAGATGATGTTGTAAGTCTTTGTAGTATTATTTGTTAAACTTTGGTTATGTATTGACTGTAGCAAAATATATATGTCAGATCAGTTATAAAAGATGTAATTGCAATTTTTTGTAGGATTATTTGAAAATCTTAGATTATGTATTGACTGAAAAAAATAAGATAAAGCCGCTAGGTCTTTTGTATAGGATGTAATTCTAAATCTTAGATTATGTATTGACTAGAGAAAAAAAATTATAACATATGTTGTCAAAGATGTGATTGTTAATATTTGTAGGATTATTTGTGAAACTTTAATTATGTAATGACTATAGCAAAATAAATAAGTCACATTATAAGTAAAAATTGTAATTTTTTGTAGGATTATTTAAAAATCTCTGATTATGTATTGACTATGAAAAAATAGGATAAAGCCACTAGGTCTTTTGTATAGGATGTAATTGTAAATAGTAGGATTATTTGAAACTCTTTGATTATGTAATGACTATAGAAAAATATGTATTTTGAAGTCTTTGAAAATGTATTTCAGAAAACACTTTGTTTATATATGAATTATTCTTTTTAGGAAAGATATTATTGATTACAAAAATGTTAGAGTGAAGTTTGGATCACTAGGAAGCTCTCTTCGACCAGGAGGAAAAGGTGGAGACATATGTTGTCAATGCACTTTGTCAGAAGATATTTGACAAGTTGCATGCAAGAAGAAGTTTCAAGCATTTCTTCTTCACACCTGTCTCACTAGGTTTTGTTTTTCTACTATCTTTGTTTCTTTTTAATGTCATATTGTATCTTATTTATACCTTTTGTGCTTTAGGATTTTTTGTTGAATAATTATGATTTCAAAAATGAAGAAGAGAGGAGAAAGAGATTTGCTAAAGCTGTCAGTTCCTTCAAGGTTGCTGATGAGGACATCACTTCTATGGATACACACAACACTACTTTAATTCTGGACTTGTAAAGTTCAAAGACTAGAGCTCGTGCACGACGACTAAATTTAGAGGTGAGCTCGTTCCTACGTTCTTTGCTATATGTTACTTTTGAGAATGGTTTGCTACCTAATGATTATTTTATGATTAGGAACCATGGAGAGGACCAGGAGATGATGGAAGAAGGAGTTGGGAATGTGGAGGATCAGCAATGGCTTGGAAGCCAAAGTGGAGGACTAATCAAAACCAACTTCGAGTCTGTTTCGGGACCCAGGACCAGTCTGCACTAAAATGGTCGTCCAGGACGCATACGGACTCGGATTTGGACGTTCTACATATGCACGGAAAGATAAGGAGAAGACCTTTCCAATGCGGTCGGTCTTATGTCAAAATTCATCCGGAGTCATCGGGAATCGTCGAAACAAAATAGGGTCCAGAATCTGTATCGGTGTTGCGTCGCATATTTTTAGCCTTTGGGCTTTGTATCTAGTTGATCCCAATTAGGGGCGCGTCCAGAGGATCTTGCACGATCCTAGGGTCTTCATATACAGCTGCCACCGCACGATTAGGGTTTAGGTTTTGCTTAGACTATTCTGTTGATAACAGTTTTGTCGTTTGATCGGTTTGTGAGACTTCAACTTGTGAGATTCTTTGTATACTTGTAAATTTGGTTGTATTCTTTTTTGTTCTTGCTTGTGTTCTTGATTTGCAGGTAAAGATAAGCCTTCTCAGCGAGGTCAATCGTTCTTGAACGGTTGATAACCAGAGGAGACGACGTGCTGTGATTGCGGGGTTCAGAACGTGTCGTTCGGAAGCCGGATCGATTTGTGTATCGCCTCCGTCTTAATCAAGATTATCAGAACTTATCGGAAGATCAGGAACTCTTGTTTACATCAAGTGGTAATGCTGCTTCTTTACTGTACAATTCGGAGCTCGTATATTGTTCTCCTTCATTTATTTGAGTGAAACATGAAAGTTTTATATGAAGGTGTTCTTCTCTATTTTTCTTTGAAAATCACAGGTGTGTTATTGTTGCCATCATTAATTATGTGCAGTTCTTCCTCATTTTCTTTCAAAATCATTGACATGTTATTGTTGCCATCAGCAAAGAATGGGTGTGGGCTGTTCTTGAACCTTGTCTTCGTGATTTTGGACCAGATTCTGCTTTCCATTGACATGTAAAAGTTGTTTTTGTAAGTGCATAGTGGTTGTTCTTTTACAGTTTCTCACTTGACCTAGTTTAAATTTTACTGATGTATGTGAAATTATTTTCTGTAGCTACAAAATTTCATGAAAATATGGAAGCTATCTGAAAAAGTGGATTTAGTTTCAGTGATAGGTTTCAGTTTGTAGATGTTCCTCAGTGTTCCAACAAGTATGTGTACCAAAACCTCATTTCCTTATGCTCCAAAAAAAATTTCTATTTATATGACTTTAATTATTGGTTCCCTATGTTTGTGACCATTCCAATTCAGTGAGGATGATGGAATTTTAATCATGAAGTTTCTAGAAGAGTGGGAGCCCACAGTTGATCTGAAATCTAAGTTTGAAGCATCAGATGTACCAAATCTTTGAATCAAGTATGCCAATGAGATAATTTTCAACCAAAGCAATGTTGCCAACGATGGCCTTAGTATTCTGAAGTCATTTGACAATGAGGTACATATTTCTAACTTTGTTATTGTTCCTTTATCCATTTTTACGTATTTTCAAAATGTATTATATTTCATATTCAATGCTGCAATGATAAGTACACTACAAAACTCTATAGTAACCAAAGTTCATATTTCTAATCTTTCACATTCTCTTGTAATCCAGGTGTACTCTAAGTATTTCGAAGGTGAAGCATAAAAGGTCAAGCATGCAAGGGGGGCTATGATGGGTTTGATGAGATTTTCTTGATGTGACATATAGTTGTTGTAGGTTTTTCGAGGTCTTTAAAAAAGTATTTTCAGGACAGCTGAAGCCTAGACAAAATATCCTAGTTATTTCTCATGGTATAGCCTTAGTTTGTATATAGGGGTCAATGTAACATAAGGGCTTCTCCCTTTATCTTTTTTCTTGCAACAAACATCTAAAGTATTGTGTTCTTGGTACTGTTAACTATGAATATGTCCCAAGCAGTTACTGTAGCAACTATATATTTTGAAGCCTATTATAGTTTGTCATGATTCATGCTTTTTAAAATTTCACTTTTTAATGTGTCTTGTGTCGTAGGGCTATTGCATATTATTAGAGATCCCCCTACGCAACCTTTGTTTTTGAGAAGGTTATTATGCTGAGAGCATTGTTATCAACTCTCTAAGATGCATAGTGTCACAGATAGTTTCATAAATAAATTGCTTACAATATTGTCTTAGTACAATAAACAGTCTACATATCATTATCCACTGATACATTAAGTTTATATATTTTGTGCTTACAAAAGCAAAACATAAATATTTTCTCTTCAATCCCATCATCTTCTCATCAAGAATCTTTGTTCAGCATCCTTTAACTCGAGCAGTGTAAGGTCCATTCCATTCTTGTCAGTCTTCCAGTCTGTTGTTTCCTTCAACTTGTTGGTTGCTATTTGGTTTTTTACTTCTCTTGGCGAGGGGAGTTTCAACACTTGTGTTGGTGGCCTGGATGTTCCCTGTGCAGTAACAAAGTTTAGGTTAGTACACATCTATTTTAATTCAAGTATCTAAAGTCATGAATATTTCTTTCTTTCTTTTACCTTCATTTTTTGTTGTTCTTTTTCTATTTTTCCCTTTAGCTGGCACTGCTGGCATATGCAATTTTTTGCAAGTTTGTCTGTTATGGTCATCGCCTTGACAATGACTGCAGCGAGTAACTTGTTTCCTTCTAACTTGCTGTGGGATACCAATTGATCTCTTAGGTAGTGGTGGTCTACCCTTTTTGGGAACATATTCTGGGTCCTGAAGTCTGGTAGCATTGGATACTTCATATGTATTTTCCGCTTCTTCCACATCATCTGGCATTTCATTCAACTTTGCTTGAGTTCTATCTGCATCCTCTAGTACTACCTTGAACTTTTGCACTGATTTTGCTCCATCTAATGCTAATCCACATAGTCTTCTGCACAGAATGTTGTCTCTAAGCTGGCTGCTGCTTCCTATTTTGATCTCTGGTATTTTGCTTTTTGTGTTATCCTGTTTATGTTCTTTTGGTCTTCATCTATCTATGAAATATTTTTCATCTAACTTAAAGATGTTCAAGTTCTGCAAAACTTTCAAGACATGGGAGCACAAGATACCATCTTTTTGAAACTTGCAGCAGATGCACACATAGTTATTTTGAGGTAATTCCAATGTAACAATGTACTTTCTTATTCTGAAATCATTATCCCTATGCTCTGGTGCTTTGTATACTGCATATATTTTGTCGTTTACAACTTCTTCACATATTAATTTAGTAGCCAGGATGACTTCACTCTGGAATTTATAGAATATTGCCCTGTTCAGGAGTACTGCTGCCTGTTTCTCAAACCCATAACCTTTTTTTATGTATAGACCTGAAATTTTTGTCACGTAGTCTTGTGTCCTTTGGTTCTTGTGTGTTGTTCCAGCTATTCTCTTATATTCATGCATAAACCTCATGATACTATAACTAGGACCAACATCGAGCTTGAATAGAGCATTTGTACCTTCACTTCTTGTTGTTGAGTGTACAAACGGGTAGAATTTGTCCTTGAAGAACACTGGAGCAAAATTGGCTCTGATTTTCCACATCTTCCAGATATTTGAATCCTCTTACGTCATATTTTGTGGCAGCTGCTAGTAAAGCTCCTCAAATTCTATGATAGTCAAGGATTTCCTTAATATGTCAAATAGATCTGCATGTAGGCCCTTGTTTCTCTCCATGGCAAAAGTTCTCCCTCCTCTTTCCTCAGCCTTTTTTGCTATATGGAAATAGCAGTTTCTGTGATCTGTGTTGGGGAACACTTTCTTGATTGCTGCATGCATTGCTAGGTCCTGATCTGCAATGATTGTTCTTAGATGTTTTCCTCCCATGCATTCCAAAAACGTATTGAACAACCACTCAAAGGTTTTGGCTGTCTCATCTTGCAGGAAAGCGCAACCGAAAAGGCAGTTGTCTCTATGCCCAGTAACTCCAACTATAGGTGCAAACTTCTGATTGTACTTATTTGTGTTGTAGGTTGTATCAAAGCTTATAAAGTCCTCAATAATACTTCCTGTTCTGGGCACTAGTCCAGAATATGTTCTTTACCTTATTACTTTTCCCAACAAATTCAAAGGTGTAGTAGAACAATGGCTCATCTGCTTGCATTCTAGAAAACCATTGCATAACTTGAGTTATGTCACTTTCTGAGCTTTCATTTCTTAATTTGGCCTTCAAGTTGGTGACATGTTTTTTCTTGTACGGTGTTGTCCCTCCTCTGATATAAGACAAGATGGCCATGATCTTTCTATCTCTAATGTTTTCATCACTAAAAGTTTTAACAAGCTTCTTCTCCATATCTGTCATTTTTGTTTGTGACCTTAGGCAGTCCTTTTGATCTTTAGCAGCAAGGGGATGGTTGTGCTCTAAATTGATTGTTGTTCTTCTGATTCAATGTCTGATGCAGAACCCTCACTTCCATCACCTGTTTGAACATGTGTATCATCACATACTTTGACATATGTATCATATGTTGCTGCCTCATCTCCTTCTTCAGTGAAAAAAAGGAAAATCTGATCTTATGTTATCTGTTTGAATGCATGCATTCTCTGCACCTGACTCTGAAACTGCTACATATTCTACATTATCACCTCTTCAAATGAACATAACATGTTGTCTCTTGTGTTGTATCTTAGGTTGTGAGAAGCAGCAGATTCCAGTTCTTGCTCTGTTTGCGACCTGCTTGTTGTCACATACATCCTTGCATCCTACAATACAAAGGTAACAATATCATCTCCATTGTTCTTTTCTATGTGTATAGCGTTTTCACCATCATACTTGTACATTTTGTGACTTACATCATATTGAGCAGGTCCTTGTAGTAGTTCCATATAGCTGGTCAACATGGGCATGTCGAGGTGCACATACAAATTTTTATTCCATTACTACATATATGATTGCATAATGTTTAGTTAACAAAATATTAAGTTTTACTATACATCAGTCTGGCCTTCAAACATTGCTATAGAAGAATTAGCTTCATGATTCACAGCAATATAAGTATTGTTCTCCTCTGATATCTTTCCAGCAGCATAATGTTCAGTGCTTCCCTGCATTAGTAAATAAAATTAATTCTTGACAAACAAGAACAACCATGATTTTTGACTTTTGCATTTCAAAAATATAGATCATTACCATTCCATAATCTGTTGGGTACATCAGTGGGTTGTTGCATATTTGACTGCTTTATATTTCTATCTCAGGATGCTTATCTAATGATATCTACAAGGACTCAAAAAAAAATAGAATTACACCTTCCGATTAAACTAATTCCACTACATTATAGTCCAATTTTCAGTGGACATGTTAAGTGCATCATATGATTCTCAAGTCACTAACTAAATTTTAGACCCATTATTCACTACTTGCATGTAGTTATATTGCAATTTCTACTACAATTATGTCCAGTTTTTGTTATGGCTGATCCTCTGAAGTAAATAACATATGTCAGTGCCTCTTTTATGTTTCATAGCAGCATATTGTTAAGTGCTTGCCTGTACAATAATAAGAACAAGGGAACCATAATATCATTTTATTGCCCTTGAAAATTGATATTATTACCTGTGCAAAGTCTCGCTGATACATAATTGAGTTTTTGTATATTTAACTGCTTTGTATTTCCATCCTTGAGTACGTACCTATTGATATCTGCATTTTGAATCACACATTTTGTATCAGGTATTTACATATGTGTCATAAAGAACTGAAAGATTATAATGTGCTTCATATGCTATGCTATCACCATTGTTTTGATTCCTCAATCTCAACTCAGAAATTTGAGTACGTACCAAGAAAGGAAGACCAAATTCACAAAGCAATCACTACAATCTGAAGCAGCAGTATCAACACCAAGGTGAAGTAGTGCATCTCATCAAAGCATCAGGCAAGTAATATATGTCAACCAGTCAGGAGACACGAGGTGCATCTAAACAAAGCAGGTGGCAAGAGGACCATCTCAAACGAACCAGGATGCAAGAGCGGGGGCAAGATTATTAGATGAGGTAGGTAATGTTACCTTTTTTTTGTTGATTCCTCCTCCTTTTCTTCTTCCATGATTTGGTTTGTTCATGTCCCCCTGATTGATTCGTCTTCTATGCTCTCTTCTGAGTTTTCTCGTCTCTCCTTTCACAGATCGATCTATGTTCTGTTTTTTTTCTTGCAGATAGGGTTACAATCTGATTCGTTAATGGGTGCGCTACAGTGATTTTTGTTTTTGGGCTTTCTTTTACAAAGGCCCAACCCTACAAATCATAAGAACTTAACAGTTTTTTATTTTGGGCTTTGACTGAACAAAGGCCCGCCCAACACAAAAGAAGCCCAAATAAACAACGTAAACATGTTTTTCAACTTATCGGGTTTGCTCCACGCGCCCGTTTTCAATCCAAATCTGTTATCGGATCATCATGGCGGACCTGTTAACAACAAAAGCACAGCTAACAAGTACAATGGTCGGATCTGAATCTGAGGATTGAAACTATCGACTGAAAGAGACCTTTATTTTCAGTCACTGGAAACTAGACACTCCCGAAACTATATATAGAACACGACACAGCGGCACCTCAGCTGTCTGTAACACCCAGGGCAATAGATACGAGCAGAGATGTGAATATAATAGAACCCGGGAATGAAGACAGAGAGGCAATCAAGGTGCCATTCCCGCTGCAGATGCTACTGTTCCAAGGGTACAGCAGAATGATTATTGTTTTCATTGTGATCATAAGGAATTGCACCTCCTCAACCTGTCTGTAAGACCCAGAGAGCAATCAAGGTGACAGGACCCAGGAATGAAGACAGATGGGCAATCAAGGTGCCATACCCATTGCAGATGCCACTTCTACTACAAGAATACAAGATTCAATATATGCTTCTGCAGCTGCTGCTATGTATCCAGAGTTTTTGCTTAAAATAGTGCAGACTTCTTGTCTTCTTGCCCTGTGCATGCATGGACCACATACATTCTGAATACTGCTGGTGCCATGGGATATGGAGATGACAACGAGCACTCAACTTATGGTGCCGGTCTCTGAATGTTGGCGGCATTGAGGTAGCTGCTTGATTTGTTTGTAACCCAAGATGATATGGGACAGTCAATATAGTGGATACAATGTCTTCAAGCTGAAATTATATTTGTGTTGGGAGCATTGTCAAACGTTTCCTTGTAACTCAAGCTTGGTTTGTAACTGGGACAAGACAATGTCAACTGAGAATCAGGTGCAACCTGCGATGGTCCACACCCCAAAAGTCAGAAGAGTTTTAACCGGTTGAGAAGTACCAGTGCAACCCAACGGAAATCAGGAGGATCATATGGTGAATATCTTCAAAAAAGTTCAGAGGTAACAATTTGATGCGTTCAACTTTATCGAAGCAACTACATTAAATATCGTTCTGGATTGCAAAGAATCAAATTACTGTGAATGATATTGTAACTCAGATCTTAGCACCAGCATCCAATTATGTTTCTCTGAAGTCTGAACCCATGCTGTTCAGAATACCTGCATCTCGGTGGCAACTAATATATGATCTAATAAGTCAATAGCAGTCTGCACTATTAAATGGCATGTGGTGGGAGCATAGCTGCACGGTGACACCGTCGTCTATATCGAGAGAGAGGGAGAGAGAGAGAGTATAAATTTTGAGGTGAGATATTTTTCTACCAAGATACTAAGAGAATTCTTTCCATACCTATAAGAGCGTGTGCGTTGCAACTTTCAAGTGCCAACCAATCTCTTGAATAGTCAAAGCAGTAGTTTTCTTAGCCAAAAAGCTTGAATGATGCTTGTCCTCGGTTGTCCGAATAAAGATTCACTACTACAATTTGACTCTATAGTGACAAACGTAATTTTAATATCAGCGGCGGGCATTTTAAAAACCATTGTTATTTTGAGTGAATCGACAATGTCCGCTACTAAACTATAAAAAATAGTGGTGGTTACCTTGTGTCCGCTACTAAGAGGACAAAAATAATGGTGGACAGTATAATAAAATATTTTAGTGGCGGACACTGATGACGTTATTTTTTCATCACTAAATTTGAGTCATCCGTAACCGTTAGATCAAAAATAAATAGACCAGATTCACTCTACCTCCTAACCCTATAATATAAAAGCACTTCTTCCTCCCCACCCTTCTCCCTTCCCACTACAGCCGCCATCCCTCTTCACTCTCTATCTCCCTCTCTCTTCTCTCATGCAGATCCACCTCCCTCCCCATGGCGACCGGCGACCCCCTCCCTCCCCGTGGCAGCCGGCGGCACCCTCCCTCCCCGCGGTGGCCCAGCGGTGGGGATCTGAGGAGCCCTCCTAATGGCGACCAGTGACCCCCCCCCCCCCCCTCACTCCCCATGGCGACCGATGGCCCCCTCTCTCCCCGTGACCCCCTCCCCGCGGCGGCCCAACGGCGGGGATCTGAGGAGCTCTCTCTGCTACGGATCTGAGGAGCCCTCCCAATGGTGGCCGGCGGCCACTTTTTTGGGAGGAAATATATAGCTACGGTTCTAGGCCACTACTGTTTTTTTAAGTGTAAAATAGTGGAGGGTAAAAAACCGTCACTACGTTTTGATCTCCGTAGTGACAGATGCTTAGTGGCGGAATTCGGTTCCGCCACTAAGCCTCTTTTTGGCCCGTCGTTGTAGAGTCATTTTGTAGTAGTGATTTTCCAAGGTGTTTTCCTTGCATTTGAGGATTCTTGACAATAATTAAAGTGGTAAGCTAAACAAGTACTCTTTCGATCTTACAGGCATAGACTGAGACGCATATATCCTCAACGGTCAATTTTTTCTGTTAATTGTCAAAGGTAAAGTATAGTACTTCCTAAAGTGGAAAATGACGAAATGGAGACATTGGAACCAACAACTTAGCATTCCCTAAGGTCACCGAAAAGAAAAATATCTAATCTTCTGGTAAGAACATAACTTCAGGTAATTTAAATTACTGCTATATATGTAGTATTAGGTATTATGAACATGGCAAAATTTCAAGCAAATTAGTTCAAATTTCCACAGGTGCTATCACAATTTGCAAGAAGATATTGGCTGCCATGTTTAACTCGATTCGGCAGAACCGCAGAAGCGTGTCACACAGTTATTGCCCAACGAGCCTATTTAAACATGTCAGTACATGCCAGCACTTGCAATCCGAAGCAACCTTACTTGCACTCTTTTGTTTTAGTAAACCAAGGTAGACCACCAGGCTTGGTTACTTCATCAAAAGTAGAATACAAAAGATGCACATGATGTACTGAACTATTTTGAGTGACGCCATACTGATTTTGATCATTTCTGAAGCAAAGTTCAAGTGTCCATACAGATCAAAATGTGAGAGAAACTGAAAAACTTTTTTTTTTTTTTGAGGAAAATACAGTAGGGGGGGGGGGAAACCATGTGGTATATATATATATATATATATATATAAAATAAACTTGAACAGGAACTGAAAAACTTGTTAGTTGTATTAACATCTAACTCCGTCTTTACATGTGTAGTAAGCAAGCCTCGCCTTCCCGAAAAGGCAAGAAAAAACAAAGAGCATTCAGAAGTCACAACAAGCTGCTCCTGAGATCCACCCACCAAGACGGCAAGGTGAAAAAAAAATGATGAAGATTAAGAAAAAAAAAAAGAACAACAGATGAAGGCATAGGAGGATAGCTTCGTGCGCCTTCAGCTTTGAAATTAGCTAGTCACTCCAGCATAGGAGCATGACGACACATCGGCGGATGATGTAGAGCCTGGCCTTCTGCTCCCTGAGCACCCTCTGCAGTTTTCCCGTGTGCTGCTTCTTTCCCCGCTCCATGGTTGCCAACAAGCTGGGAGCAAACGCAAAGGTTCAGGTGCTCAGTAGTGAGCTGTGCTGATGGGGATGGAGAGGGAGGAGAGGAGATACAGACTAGTGATGCATCCATCCATGGTTTATATAGAGGGCAGGGATTTCAAGGCCACCACACCCATCAGGGCTACCACCACCCCACATGCAGTCAACACCTTTGTGCCTTAGAAGGGACACTTCTGAGTCCAAGTGCATGCTCCTACAATTTTTGTATTGCTTAAGATAACGTTTTAGGGGGCAGCAGGACACTTACTTACTTACCTGCTTAGTTATGTGATCATGGAGGGACCCTTGATGGGTGCTGAGGAGCAACGCTCCATGATTGAAAACCGTGCGCCGCGCCGCAGACAGGATCAAGTGGCCATACAGGCCTGCCTGCAACCAAGAATAGCAACCATAGATTGGTTCAGTGATTGTTTAATGTAGCCAAGAAGGGCTGTTCGTGGTCCTTAAGCAGTCAAGGTTGCCTGGAAACCTGCAGTTTGGGTCTGCTCGGGGATGCACTTAGCCCTTAACACTGCGAAATGGACACTCGCTGACAGGCTGGTAGTAGTAAATTGGAAGATGTGAAAACAAACGGAGAATGGACAGGACAAGGGATTTGTTTTTTGCTCCTTACCTGCAGATATGTCATGTGCATTGTTCATACTGACTGCAACAGCTCAAATCAGATCCATGCTTGGAAGTCCATCATGAATATATTAGAGTTTCCCCACACTAAGTAGAGATAGTGTTATATATGTCCCCTTAGTGGAAAACATATAACAGGTTGTGAAATGGCGTGGAGATAATCAATAGAGTTACAAAAATCAAGGACATATATTTTTCAATCAAGTACAAGAAAATATGTAAATACAGACATGACAATTTTTTTAGTTTAAATTGTCCCTTTAAGACATCCTTGATTCTTGCCATTGCATATTTAAGCAAAAAAAACAATATTTAGCTAAGCACTAGGCGACATTGATAACCATGAAATAATCTAAATAGGGAACTGACTGAGTAGGCATAACCGAGGCTCCTAAACAAGACTTGCAGCAACTTGAGTGGGCCACTACACAGGTACATTACGCTAATATAATTAGCTAGAGAGTGAACAATCTAAGCACTAGGGCACCAGGCAATAACATCAACTGCAAAAGTACCAGGCCAAAAGACCAATGGTCCAATGCATCATTGCGATTTGCGTATCTCTAAGACTCGGGCGTAGAGATTCAAAAAAGAAATAAAAAATTTGGACACAATGCTTCAATATAAACTAGCTTAGCATGGAGGGGGATAAAAAGTAGAATCAATTATATTACTGGTGTTAACTGCTACAGGCAAATAAAAAAGTTATACAGATGTGAACACATAGAAATACAAGTAATAAAATATCAAAAGGACAAAAAAAGTACCGGTAGTAGTAATTAAACTATTAACAGCAGGTCATATATTTCTCTTCCTTGCAAATAATAATCTCATCATGAGACATAAAAGCATGCTCACCATGTGTTAGATTTGTATTATTATCTTAATCTCAATGCCAAGTGGTCAGAAAATGAACAACAGAACCAGCTAAAGATGCTCATCGGATTATGATTGAACTCATTTGAACTAAATGCTGGTTAACATGGGACAGTGATTGTGTGCTACAAGACCAGCATTGAGACATGGTATGTCACATGCTTGACTAGCATTCATACAGAGGATTCAACATAAGGTCAACCAATGTTGCATGCACACATCATAGCCAATCATAAGCCATAGAATCAAGGACAACAGCCAACTCAATACAACCGTACACGCTAGAGAGATACACGTAACAGATAGTGCAGATAATATTTTCCTGACAGAAAATTAACTAAGAGGCTCACAAAATCAACAAATGAAGAATTCTACTAGTGGCAAGCAGCAGACACGGCCAATAAAACAACTTAACGAGTGCTTTTGACAGGGGATCAGGCAAAACACAAGGAAATGCATCAAAACGGCTAGAATGTCACCAACTTCACATACAGGCACCCCAAACCCAAGACACATAGAAACTATTTCCTAATCATCACGATCAAGTACACTCAAAAGTGCTTTCTGGTCAAAAGATACGCCGGCGGCACAGATGGTCCGGGTAATCATTCCGTCTTCCAAGCAGCTTCCGAGTGGATTGAGACGACAGGAGGAAATCTCAAAGATACTTCAATATGAGATCTTGAAGAACTTTACCCAACTCTACCAGCAAAATCTACCGACAAGATGATAAACTATAGCAGTATACATTGTAACTAGTTACTACATGACAACTCCAAGACGACCTGGGAAAATGCAAGATCACAACTATTCATAAGGAGACCATGCAGACAATTTACACTAGTGTGAGCTATCCAGGCAAACCATGGAGAAGCAAAGCAAGAACAGGAAGGGGATAAATTAAGTTACTTGCTGCATGCATCAATGCCAGATGACAAGAACCTTCATCGAAACCATGCTGATCGCGCTGAATCTACAGATTTGTACACGTATGCGGATAACAGCGGCACAATGAGCTGTCCGTTATCTGAAATGATCGTATCCGTCAATAACATCGAGTTGTCTGTCTCCCCGACAAGAACAATAAGCTACATTCAGGTTCAGAGATTTGTCCCCTGGATTAGATAAAGGGGGAAAAGAAATATTAGCAGGGTTGCATGGGAGGAGAGGGTAGCTACATGCTTGCCTCCTGTCTATAAAAGCAAAGCCTTCTTTCCAAGATCTGCAGAAGCAAGCTCAAGCCACAGTGATCAAAGTATCCTACTCTTGATCGCATAGTTCACCAGTTCATCAAATTAACTTGTAACCATGAGGACAATGAGCCACAGCAAGCAGAAGGGGAAGGTGGCCAGAGCCCTAAAAGAGCATAGAGCCAGGCTGTACATCATCCGCCGTTGCATCGTCATGCTCCTCTGCTGGCATGACTGAACTCAAAAGCTAGCGTTTTCCTCCACTGAATTCATTAGGGGTCCATGGAGAGGTTATACTTAGCTAAGCAATAGTTAGTCAGGAGTGGAAACTGGGAAGGCACTCTGTTGCCCATGCCAGGTTGCACAGCAAGCTTGGCAGGCTAAGACATTCTATCATTTGTCTCATTATTAGTATTTTTTCTTTTTATCCACTCTTTTTACCTCCTATCAGCTGGACGATGTCGCCATACCATTTTTGTACATGCTATGTATTGTAGCTAGTGTCTACTTAGAAATGGTTCCAGGAAATCGAGCAAAGCTTATAAATTTCGTTCAAGTGAAATGAGACACTTATATATGTTTTAAAATGTTCAAAAGTTACCCAGTTGTGAAAATTAACTATTACAGTCACTTTGAAAAGACAACTCTAATAATCAATAAGCTCAGAACACAATTCTTTCTTTATTATGGAAATAATTATTAGGAGCCATCGCAACATCACACAATCCCATACTATGAATATTTTCCTACAAGCTGTGGTGGATGTATCAACTTTTATCCGGAGAAAAGAAGGAAAAAAAAAGTTGCCTCATTTTTGTTGCATTACACATTGTCAAAGAATGAACAGGAAGTCCACAATGGAACTATTTAACTATATGGTCATCAGAATGATTTCTTGAAAGCGATTACTAGCGAAATGCCTAAGCAAAACTACTGGCCATGACTTAATAAAATCTGCACTGTCTTAAGCAGAAAGAATGGTACCTACCAAAACCTATCAACAATCCTTTGTTGTCCTGATGTACTAGTGCAATACAGCTCTAACCAAGACCTAAGCTGCTACAGCGCAATAAGATATCACAGGCCCAGATAGGACAAAGTTGCTGATTAACTGGCTGCAGTCTGAGATGGAGAGGAAAATAGTACGTACTCACCAGGAATACAGGGGCCCTGTCTTCTGGGAAGAGCAGCTCCTCCTGCATAGTTATAAGCTGATCCGGGAAGGACTTCGGCCTCTCTCAGCATTTTGACTAACGTGGATAGTCTGTATGGTCGCCATGTCGGTTTTAAAGTGACGTATTCGCGTGCCGTTCAGCCAGATCGTTGCTTCAGTCCGTTCATTTCAGTCCACCACGGCCCGTATGCGGGCCTCTTTTTCCGGCACTACGGTTCACTTCTGTCCTTTTGTTTGGTCTTCCTCTTTGCTCTGTATTTTCTTCAATCCGTTCAGCACCTTCTGGTCCTTGTGCGGGCCCATTTTCCCTGCCCGTTGGTTGGTCGGCAAACGGCACGACAACGTCCTACAGGCCTATTTTTCCTGTGCCTATTCAGCGCGGCAGAGCGCGCCAACTACGCTAGTTTCTTAAGAGGCCAGAAACAGAAGAATACAATGCAGGATACCGAGACACAACGACGATGCAGATGTGACCACGCATAAGCTAACAAGTGAGCAAGAGGACAAACGCACGCACGCACGTAACAAGGCGCTGAGACACGTGCAAGACATACTCTAAGCTCTGGGCATGGGAACCCTTTCGTTCCCATGCCATTGTCAGTGTCTAGTAGTTTCACGTGATCCATAATTTTGCAGTCAGAGCATACTTGAACAATCAGTGTATAAACATAGTGCCAGTGCCACTGTTAGCAATTTACAATAAGTTTAGCTAGTCACATTAAGTTCCATTTTACAAGTCATCAGTAAGATATTGCATTGAAATTGACATGATTCAGCCATATGTGTGCACTTTGATTAAGGTCCCACTCAAAAGAAGATTGTATTGTGCCTTGGTCATCTTCCACTCAGAAGGACTGTATTGTGTTCTAATCAGCTTCCACTCAAAAAGATTGCAGTGTGTTTTCCTAGTGGATTCCAAACATTTGTTAGGTTAATCCTTAGCCTTTGTTGTCCTGTAAACAATGTTTGACCTTAAAAATGAAGGAAACGATTGCAAGATAGGAAATATTTGTTACTCCTTCTCCATGCACAATTTTTTTTCACTTAGTTCACTGTGGCATATGAATATTTGTAATAAGCATCAAGCATGGTGGCTGTCAGCATAGAGAGAAAGGAAAGAGTTTGGCCACAAACTGATCTCAATTTTTACACCCAAAGGTTCAAAGCAACAAGCATCTGATACAAAATGCTGCGAATTAAAGATTCATCAGACAAGTGTGTCATTCTGCAATCTCAATTCTTGCAATACGCATCTTTTGAGAATTTGCTATCATTGTCACAATAATATAAATCAGGATGTAGAACAGTTAGTTAATGTTTTCATATCAATCTTCTTCCAGATATACAATAATGGCAATCTCAGACTTCGGAGCTGGATCTGAACATTACTTGAAGCAACACGCAAGTAAGAAAAAGGATCCCCTCCACTACAAGTAGAAGAAGTACATGGCCAGCCTATACAGAGCAGCTATACCTAAATTCCTAAAACCTAAACCCTACCAAAATGGCAACGCCAAAAAGCATCCAGAATGGAGCGAAAAACATGATCTCTCATGGAGATCAAAAACTAATCGCTCCAGCGGAGCAACATGATAACGCAGCGGCGGAAAATGTAGAACCTAGCTCTTTTCTCCTGGAAAGCTCTGTTGAGCCTCCCCATCTGCCTACCATGTCCTCCAAGCTTCATCGTCTGATAAAGATGAAGCTTAGAGTTGATGCAAGGCAAATGAGAGGGAAGGAATGCAAAACAAGACAGCTTGTGATGTGATGGCCTGTGTGGTATGTGGGGGAAAGGAAGGTGATGCCTTTATATAGAGGTACACAAGGGATATGCCATAGCAAAAGAACATCATACCCCCACATGCAGGCAGTTTGTTAATGCATTAGGAGGCACACTTCTGACCCTAGACTTATCCTACCCCCTAATCTATGTGCTTATAGCATAGGAGATAGCAAAAAACATAAAGTATGCGTGACCATGACCATGCCAGAGAAGTACAACAGTAAAAACAGACAAGATAAAGTGGCCGTCCATCCATCCGTGCAACAAAGGAGGATGCAGGTTGTTTAGTGACTCCAAGAAAGGGACCCCGAAAAATATCCTGGCAGTGCTTAGTGGGAAGCTTCCAGGAAGGCGCCTTGATGCATAGAGTAAACACATTTAATCTCATCCATGACAGATGTTAAGAAATGGTAATACAGCTAACTATGAAGGGGAAATGGTAAACTCCGGGTTCCTATGAGGCTTGTCTGATTTCACCTTCCATGCATTGGCCTGGACTAAGAGCCGATGGACTATATCTTTGTAAGACATTGTAACAATGAAAATAACAAAAGCTCTACAGCACGCAAACCACTGGGGTACAGCTTCAGACTTCTTGGGACTTGTCTGATTTCACTTTCAATACCAGTAGAGTTAACTCCAAGATAATGCTTTCCTTAATCATCACAACAATGTTAGCCTTAGACATGTACCTGATGATCAAGTCGGCAGCCTTGGATAGTGAACAAAAACTTATGTAGGTAGAAAGGGGAAGACATCATGAGACTTGTACTCTGAAGGTGCCTTATTGGAGATCCCAGAAAAGGGGTTCTCTCTCCACTTCAGGTCATTTTACTCAGAAGACATGTTGCCTGTTGTATGCAACTGGAGAATTAAATAGCTTGACCAGACAAAAACTTGATAAAGTTGTCATATTTGCTGCCTACACAAAAAAGTTTAGTAACAGTTGTATCTTTACCTGACATTATGCAAAATTTAGGTGTCGTCATAACTTTGCTGCCTAGAATTCAGTTATTTAAAATTGTCACACTTCGAGCATGAAGTGGTGCTACGTAGATAGAAACTTGCCTAAGAACAAAGTAACTCTAGCTCTAGTGCTATAAGAAAATGTATCAATGTCCATAGAAACAAATATCAGCGAAATCACTAAAAGACATCATTGAGTCCAAATATTCCCGCAGGAAGCTGTAGTAATTATTGGATTCAACATTATAATGTACTAGGGAATCAAATCAAGAGAAAATCTCCATATGCATTGTATCTCTCTTCATACTGCTACCGAAGTCCTAACACTAGAACAAAACAGATGATGATAAGATCATGGGCAGATCGATTACAGGCACCACCAAGAAACTTCCTACTCTGAAAAAGGATCCACAAAAAATTAGACTACAAAGCAGCAGCAGTAGCATAACAAGATCATTCATGAACTCGACATGAGACAATCTATATTCCAAACATATCAGGCTTATGATAAGTAATGCTAGTAACGAACAATTAGAAGGATCCACAAATAGAATAAACACATACGATCTTAGGGAATAATTGATTTACTAGTGACCAATGTAGAATTAATACATAATGTTAAATGTAAGTCGTAACTAATTTTCAGCTTGACATTATGACTCTGACAAACACGCGTAATTAAATTTATAAAATGAAAATAACCCCATGAGCTGAATTGTTTGACCATCATGATCTGAACATGTATATGACAAGCCAAAATGCATAATAATAATCATCTCTAGAAAAGGTGGTCAAAATCAACATATGTTGAGACAACAATATGCCAAATGAAGACACTGATCCAAATGGCACAATCCATATGTCAATCGATTTCTTTCAGACCAACTGGCTCTTCTTTTCTTTGTCGAACCTAAACTACAGCAGGGGAAAACCCCACTGTTTGAATTTTATATTGATATGAAAAAAAAATAGTCCACTGTACAGAGAAAAACAAAAAAAACCACAAAGGCCTGAGGCAAAAGCAAAAGCTTATTTACAGAAGCAATCCACACTCAATACACCCAAGCAAGAAAACTAGGTCTTTTAGATTCAGAAATTCTATGACCCTGCAGGCGGGCTCTTCTTTTCTCGTGAAGATGTCATATGCATTAAGTCATTTACAGTCACTCATCTCTTGACCTAACTTTAGTAACTGCTTTTGAGCAAAGGCCATAATATAACATAATCAGCAAGCACTTTGTTATGCTTGCATCACCTAAACAAACTGGTCACTTGACGAATATACTACTTCCCATAAATTAAGTCACACAGTATATATCAATAAAGAGTGCAGCAATCAAAATCATGACTGACTGTCTATGTAAAAAAAATGCTAATGGCAGTGAACAATCTTGAGATGAAAAATATAGAAACTGAAGAATAAAATAAGGAAACTACTCATTGGTACTAAATTATGTACATGTACTTTTGGTGCTGCAAGTAGCAGCGACATTTGCTCTTTGTAATCTTCACCATTACAAGTGCAGGGCCCTCACTAATGCACTTCAAGGTGATAATTAATAATTTTCTATTGTTGATGAATACAAGTCATTGCTAGAGGAACAGCCCAGAGACAAGACAAGGCCAAGCAAGTTGCATCATTACCACCTTAAAGTTTATTCCTGACCAGCATATGTCTCGATAAACCAACTTTCAATCTGTTAAAAGTTGTAACACAGCTTTGTTGACACTATAGGGTGCATGAATGGGAATCAGAAACGAGTAAAAACCAAGACTGTAAAAGTTGGCTACAGAACAAATTCAAAACTCAGTACCCCAGGTTGTACCACATAGTATAAAATAATAGACAAACTGGAGCAATGATGGGACAAAATGGAAATCCGTGCCTAGGGGAGAGTAAAAGAAACGACAACATGGACCATGCCACACATTTTATGCAGCAAGACCAAGCTAATACTGAACCCCCCAAACACTGTATTATAAGCAAAGTATTCACAAAAAAGTTGAAAATGTAAGTAACACAAACTGATCAATACGGAACAAAATCAATGCAGATAAAAATGAACAGAAGACATGAAAGGTGCTAAGTGCAGCTATTAGCTATGTCTATGGTTGCCCAATGAGGAAAAGGTAAATCAGGGAACAATATAACTCCTACGAAATTGAATTTTCAAAGGATAGAACTACTGTCATCTTATTTGCAAGGCATACCTGAGAGTTACCTGTACAACTTTCAAAAGCACACAAGAATATCAAACAGTTACGAATGAACTAAGATAGTCATGGACAGACTGAATACCAGGAACATACTAAAACGCAAGAATCACAAACTTGAGGACAGTAAATACAATTGTGTGCTCTGCCCACAGCAGAGGGAGGAGACAACATTTCACCTCTTCTTCTCCTGCCGATTCAGCCAGCAATGTTGGGCGCACCTAGGCTTCCAATGGCCGACAAGAACAACATTATACACCAAGATGGATATGGCCAAGGAACAAACACACCGGCCCTTCTTCCTGGAGATCTTCATCCTTGCAGCAATGTTTTCAAGTCGTCCGATTAATCGCGACCAGGCGACTAATCTGGAAAGACGAAATAACCATCTTCAAAAGAGCCCCCCCCCCCCCCTTCTCTTCTTGGAGACAAAGCTTCCTGGCAGAAGCTGCACTGCAAGCCCACAGAATGCAGAAAGAGCAACAACAACAATTTGGCCAATTACTTGATTTGTACAGATAAAGTCCTGCATGCTCAGGCAGTACCTTGAACAGTTATTCCTTATCTTCTTTATTTGCGGCAGCACTTAGCTGTGCTTGCTGGTGTATGCCACCTAGGGTGCTTGGCCCTGTTTGTAGCTCATTTGAGCCTTTGCTTTCTTAGTTTTTTTCTTATATTAATTAATAAATACCTACCACATCAGGGGTTTCCCTTGTTGTACATTGTTCAAAAGAAAAAACTAAGATAGTTTTATTCTGACAAAAACAATCAAGGAATAGTAGCACAAAATCTATTCTAACAAAAACAATCAAGGAATAGTAACACAAAATCATTAAAGCTGCTCAAAACTGACATAAGATGCATAAGATCCTACCAACCTTTCAGACAGCTTACAACAGGGAGCAACATACCTAAAGAGATCTCAAAAGTTGCTCAAAGAGGCAAAGCAGGCATAATATACATAATAGTTTAGCTATCCAAGAATGAACTCTTCTGGAGCACGTCTATAGGAACTATAAAACAATTCTGTGTACCACAACTTGCATGTTATTATAGTTATAAGGCTTTTTACGAAAGGTAGGACTTTCAATAAGCCTACCACTAGTCCAATCCAATCTGCAAATAAAAGCTGCCTTTGTGGCGATTGTAAATGCTCACATGGCATGATGCGTGGTATGGCTACTTCAGCTAAGTTTCAGATCCCATTGCCACAAAAAATCTCATAATGATTAGAATCCGGAGTGAATAAGTGATTTAAAATAGTCTCCCAATTTGCACTCAACTTATTCAACTTGGTTGCACATTTTCATGTGCAGCAGTGAGCTTGTAATACAACCTCTATAAAGCTCACCATCTCTCAACGTACTAACTAAATCTACAGAAACAGAATCACTAAACACTTGGTAGAATGCTCTGATTTTTATTTCTATTCCTCCAGCTGTATCATATCTAGCACTTTAGACGTGAGATCAAAGAGAACACAAGAAGGAGGTTCATTCGAGAACTGAAAGAGTGTCGATCACGGATGTATATCATCCGCTGGTGTTTAGTGAGTCTCCTCTGTTGGCATGACTGGGCTCAAGTGTTCAAAACTCTACCTCCACAATATCAAAGCTAAAGAGCACCAATTAGTTCTATCTTTACAACCAAGAACTAAGGATATCTATTTACAGTGGGATACTTATAAACTGTGGAGCTGATCTCTTCCCTAGCTTGTTTTTTCCTCTTTTTTTTTTTTGAGAGAGAGAATACACCAAGGGAGACCCCTGAGGTGCAGGTGCAGCACCCAGGGGTCGAACCCTGGGCGGGAGCACTCCGGCCAGTGGCCTTTGCCACTGCGCCGTGAGCCCTTCGCCTTCCCTAGCTTGTTGAGGTGGAAATGTTGTGATTCTTACCTCTTTCTGTTGACTGAATAATTTTTGTTGGATTCAACTGATTGTGATTGTACATATCCCCCAATGTCTATCAACAGGAATCCATTTTTCTTGTTACAATAAAAAAATAGTTGATCAAATCAAACCTTAGATCATGCTGACCAGCTGTACTATACTGATATTTTACAAAGTTTATACAATTTGCTTCTTAGATTTCATTATTTCCCATTAAAATCAAAATAGCTCCAGGAAATTAACAAATATTACTGCACAAAATCTACAGTTCTCATTTCTCAATCTGAATATATTATCACAGCCTAGTTGAGAAGCACATGATTGCTTTTCCGCAAATAGATAACAAATAACACGTTTTATTTTTCGTGCATTTTTATATGTAAGGCACAAATAAGAAAATGCTAATGTTATCTGATTTGAAGTAGATGAAAAATAAACGTCCATCCCAGAAAAGATTGCCCAGGTTAGAAGCATGAAAGAGTAAAGTGGCAGGATGCTAATGTAATTTCTAGCTTTGCCCAATTAAGAAATAAGAACAGGATTGTGAGATGTAGCATGAATATCAATTGAATGCTTATGGCTTTATTTGGTCAGTTCCTGGCTTTCAATTTTCACTCTCAAATCAAACTGCCCGGCAATACAGAGAGGTGAAAGTGATAGAACTCGGAAAGGGAAAAAACAAAACTTGGGAATGGATGGTAAGTTAGATTGTGGTGTGCTGTAACCTTAGAGATTAAGAGGGTGTGCTTGTGCATGCACAAGCACACATGATTTTTTTTGTTTTGTTTTCTGGTTTTTTGTTAGTAAGGACTCTGTGCTGCACTCAGATGCCTCTATATAGTGGCAAAAGTTCACGTGCATGCTCAAGAAAAAAAAGGATGACTGAAAAGGATGGCTGATAAGGGCAGACTGGATGGCTCCAAATGCTCAAGTAGATATGAGAGTTGGTCTACAAATACTGGAGTAGATATGAGTGAAGACGGCAGTATGTGAGATAATGGTGTGTTTGGTTTCGGGACAAGGTGGACCGGGACGAAACCATCCCAGTTTTTAGGGATGGGACAATCATGTCTTCTGTTTGATTGAAGGGATAGAATGAGCCTTGTTTTCTGTTTGATTAGAGGGATGAACGATGTCTTCAGTCCATTAGTAGATGATTAGATGGCCATTCAGACATTTTGTTAGTAAGGACTCTGTGCTGCACTCAGACGCCTCTATATAGTGGCAAAAGTTCACGTGCATGCTCAAGAAAAAAAAGGATGACTGAAAAGGATGGCTGATAAGGGCAGACTGGATGGCTCCAAATGCTCAAGTAGATATGAGAGTTGGTCTACAAATACTGGAGTAGATATGAGTGAAGACGGCAGTATGTGAGATAATGGTGTGTTTGGTTTCGGGACAAGGTGGACCGGGACGAAACCATCCCAGTTTTTAGGGATGGGACAATCATGTCTTCTGTTTGATTGAAGGGATAGAATGAGCCTTGTTTTCTGTTTGATTAGAGGGATGAACGATGTCTTCAGTCCATTAGTAGATGATTAGATGGCCATTCAGACATTTTGTTAGTAAGGACTCTGTGCTGCACTCAGACGCCTCTATATAGTGGCAAAAGTTCACGTGCATGCTCAAGAAAAAAAAGGATGACTGAAAAGGATGGCTGATAAGGGCAGACTGGATGGCTCCAAATGCTCAAGTAGATATGAGAGTTGGTCTACAAATACTGGAGTAGATATGAGTGAAGACGGGAGTATGTGAGATAATGGTTTGTTTGGTTTCGGGACAAGGTGGACCAGGACGAAACCATCCCAGTTTTTAGGGATGGGACAATCATGTCTTCTGTTTGATTGAAGGGATAGAATGAGCCTTGTTTTCTGTTTGATTAGAGGGATGAACGATGTCTTCAGTCCATTAGTAGATGATTAGATGGCCATTCAGACATTTTGTCGAACAACCACCAAGCATGAACCCCGTGCCACCACAGTCCACAAGAGGACGACACCATGTCTGCTGCGGCTCAGGCCTCGGGCGAGGTTGCGCCGCCTAGGCCGCGGGCGAGATCACCTGTCTTCACCGCCCACCGCCCAGGACGCGGGCAAGATCGCCCAACTCCATGATCCCCCCAACCACCCCCCCCCCCCCCGGCTCCCTTGAGTTGTTCGAGATTGCAAGATGCTTGACTGCCTGCCTAGCTCGCACGACGCTTGAGCGCGCTCGCCCAACACCGCTCACGTGGCTGCAGTGTGCCCTCACCATGCTCGCAGCTAGACCGGTGTCGGGCGTCGCCATGAATGACACTGAGCTCTTGTGCATGTCCTTCGTTGGGGCACGCCCGCGTTGCCGTAGCTCCTCTAGGCTGCCGTCGACGTCGCGCGAAGAGCAAGGCCAGCCGGGATGTTCATCGACCAATGGGGCACCAAGGCCAGTTTGGAGCCATCGAGCTCAGTCTTCCTCAAGTGCTAGGGAGTTGCGGAAGAGACGGAAGACAACGGCGTCGAAGTGGGATGAGAAGATCCGACCAATTTTCAGGAGCGAATGTATCCCGCATCTGGGCAGCATATTCCCTCTTGGGATCATCCCATCTCTACCTGTCCCTCAATCAAACACTTATAAAAGTGGGATGGGATCGTCCCGTCCTTGAAACTAAACACACACTAAGAGACCGCTAGGACAGGGAATGAGATTGCAATCCTCGAATTAGGATTTATGTTCAGGGGAGGTGTGTTGTGTCAACTCGATGACAAAATTTGATCTCACCCATCAATGCATTCCCCAAACATACAGATTGATGACAGAAACTTACTGGTATTTGTGCAAGCTAAAATGTTCCAGAATGTGTGATTATATATGCTATTCAATAAATTTAGAATGTGCAAACTATCTACCAAAAATGGTACACACGAAATTAGTGCCTTCTCATATACCTAGTTCTAGAATATGTACTTTACAAAAGGATATGAGATAACAAATTATGTTAAGATCACTTAAGTTTAATCACCGAATTTTGTCATCAGCAAAGCATCCGCTGAAGCAGTTAAGTTCAGAGTCACAAAGAGAGAATAGTTGTTGATGAAAACAAGTGGAGTGGATGTGGAAAAACAGCATATGAAAGATTAAACACGATTATAGCATGATGATTCGAGTATTTATGATGTAATGTAACGCTGTTTAACTATCTGTAGCAGATAGCTAGCAAGTTACTCTGCTCATCATTGGAGAGATCACTTTCTTTTTTCCTCCCATGAAAGCAATACACTTATCCACATCTTATTCCAACAGAATAACGAGGAACAAGAAATGCAATCGCACAACAAAGTGACAACTTACAGCATATAAGTAACTTCTATAGTAAGTCTTATATATGATATATACTCCAACGCCTGTAGTTTTCATAAAAGGAGGGGGGAAAGATAGAAAAAACTAACAGCTTACATTAAGAGGTTATCCAAACCAGGGATATCAAATGGTAACTTTATAACACCAAGAGCGACAAAAAGGAGCAATAACCACGCAGGAAAGGTCATCATGCACATCACCAAGAAAGATTTTTGACCTGAAAAAGAAAAAAAAATATGAGCACAAAGGAAGAAATTTCAGTCCGAATTTTACATAAGCATTGTGAATATGTAATTGCAGTAATTAGGGGGTCAAATCATCACCTTCACAGGCGCGCTCCTCGGTGGTGTCGACGACCCACTCGGCGGCCTCGCGTAGCCGGCGCTCGGCCTCGCTCTCGGGCTTCCCGATGGGCGTGGAGGCGACCAGGTCCATGAACGCGGAGTTCTTCGCCTCCATGGAAGCGGCGGCGGCGGCGGACGCGTCGTCGGCAACACCGAGGGCGCGCCGCACCTCCGCGACGGACGGCTGCACGGGGGGCGGGGGCGCCGCTGAGCCAGGTTGTCCCTTCGGCGCGCGGCGTCGAATGATGCGGCGCACGGGCTCCCCGGCCGAGGATGCCGACGCGGAGGCGATCACGGAAAGGCGCGGGGCGCGGACGGCGCCGGCGAGGCCGAGAAGGCAGGACATGGTCGGGTTCGGGAAGGAGCGAGCGCGCAACGGGGGGCCGAAACTCGTGTCATCTGAGCAGAGCTGCAGAAGTGGATAGGCTAGTGGGGCTGACGACTGACAGGTAGGAGCATTGTTTGTTCATAGATATTTGGAGCCATCACAAACGGTTTTGTCTGGCGCATTTTCTTTCTTCTGATTTCCGTCCAAATGTGTTTTGTCTGCCATCTGTCAAGTATGTATAATATTACTATTATTATTTATTAGAGCGTCGTAAAACTATGTTCCGTGAAGAATGTAAAAATTATCGATTTATTGTTTCTTCTATTTTTTATAACAAAATATATTTTGCGCACGTCTCTATAAGACAATGCATATTTTAAGCATTGGAGAAATCTACAGACCACTAGTTCATGTCACGCTGAAAAATAGCGTTCACGTGCATCATATCTCACTTACACATCCATTCCTCAAGTAAATGAAGAATAAAACTAATAACATCAACAACAAAAAAATGATGTAACCTTTGCTGGAACGCCATATACTGAAGTACTGAACGACTGTTATGTTAGATTGGTTTCTCAAGTCACGCTACAAAATCATTTTACATGTGTCTGCACACATTCTTGAACTAGGAATACACGATAACAGGAAAAAAAAAAGGCTTCTAGAATCACACTTGGCACAAATATACCTAAGAAAAAGCACAATGTCAAGTAAGTATACAAATCAATGTCACAGTCTCGAAGGTGGCAGCAAAGAAAAACAAATTTACATGCAGGCCTTATTAGTTGATTGATCAAGCAAAAACTCACTATTACAATAACTATTTTCAGCGGACCATAAAGTATTTTAGTGACGGACATAAATATTACTGAAAATCAGTTTTTATAATGACGCAGCCTTATGACCTGTTGCTAAATGCGCCACTAGAAAAAAAAAGTGATCGGATCCACAGGTACACATATCCATTGTCATCGCCCTAACATAACCTCGGCCTCCCATACGTACCGTCGGATCTGCAGTGCCCGAGCCAGATCCGGCGCGCCATCGGAGAAAAAGATATCTCAACGCTATCACGAGGGAAAGGGAGTCGGGGAGGGAGCCGCCGCCGTCAGGGGAGGGATCTCGCCGTCATGAGGGGGAGAAGACGAGGCGCCACCGTGAGGGGGAGGGAGTCGGGAAGGGAGCAACCGCCATTGGGGGAGGGATCTTGCTACCAAGCCGGGAGCAGAGGAGGCGGTGCATCAGGGAGGTGGAGGGCACCCATAGCCTGTCGTTGTGGACCGCGCTAGGATCCGCTTCCAATGCTAGTCCCTGCCAGATCTGATGGGGAGGGAGGCCCTCTCGTCGCTACCGCTTCGCGTGGGGGAGGAAGGTCGCGTCGCTGCCGTTTTGCGTGGGCAAGGAAGGCGCCGCCGCTTCACGTGGGGAGCGCGGTAAGGGAGGTACCGCCGTCATCGCCTCCTTGCATGGCGCTAGATCTGGAGAGGGAGAGAGAAGAGGGGAAGGCAGAGAGAGAGAGAGAGAGAGAGAGAGAGAGCTGGTTTCAGAATTAGGGTTAAGTGTCTATTATATAGGTGGATGCAAAAGATAGTAACAAGTCATATTAAAGCCCGTTACTATCTAGTGTTATTTAGATGTGTTATAAAATAGTGACGAGCTAAATTAGACCAATTTAGTGATGGACCTTGAGATGCCCATCACTAATCGGTTATGGTCTTTTGTTGCTAAAAAATATTTTTGTAATAGTGACTTTCACCGCTGAAAGAGAAATGATACTACACTAAAATCAAATCTTAAGAAACTAAACTAATCCATTCTAGGGATAAAAATGATTAATCATTTCACACCATGTAGTGTCTTTCAAATGTTATGATAAAGACGTTCGTAAGTTTGTTTCTACGTGAATGAGAATACCAACATGTACTGCCTTTTGCGAAGGCATTGTCAATGTGGTTCAGAGTGAGAACTGAGAACAGAGTGCCGCAGTGGTGATAGCTGCTAGCCAGGGTCGGCTGTACTGGAGCATTGGTGCCGTCGATATGATCTCACAGTCACAGGAGCTATGTGATCTCACAGTTGCAGGAGCTAGTAAAGTCACGCACTCAACGGCTCAACGTTCACGGAGAGTGAAAAGATCCATTACTCAAGCCTGAGTGCCTGACTCCATATCTCATTTTTTGTTTCAGGGTTCTTTTACAATAGTTGAGGTAGACTATAATATAAAGAGAATAATTCAGGCTAGCAATGAAACAAACTGAATGTTGAGGGTCTTAATCTAGTTGAAACAAAAAAAAGTCGATTATATGGCCATAATATATAATATTGACACTATATTTATAATAATCTCATAAGTTATCTTAGAATAGCTTATTTTATTTGAACTTATAATCTAGTTACATGTCTTTTGTTATCCATACGAATAATAGACTAGCTTTATAGTTTGGGTTGTCAAACAACTTCACCAACTTGTATGATTTTAGGCAAATTTTACAAAAATGCCAGGTTCTTGTGGACTTGTAACACCAAACCACAAATTCTAGAAATCTTCATACAAAATCAGAGGTACTTTGATTATGAAACACAAAACCATGATTTTTTTTATATAATATCATACCATGATTTTTTTATATAATATCATGTTTCTTTACCATGTAATTGAGAACCGTACATGTCAGCATGCTTTGCCATGTTATACAATTTTCATATAGGACTTCAATCCTAGGAAAGGATCTTTTTTTGGTTATGTCTTTTTTTTTTTTTTTAGATCAGGTCAGTTTGGTTATGTAAACATTGGCTGGGCTACGCCTCAACAGCAAAAATAGCTGCTAACAAACACGGGCCCACTCGTCATAGAGTTAATTGACGACTTGGATTGATGGGCCTTTGGCCCCTTATAAAGCGAGCCCCTCTTCGTCGTCTTCGTCCGTCGTCGTCTCCGCACTCCACAGAGCAAAAAGGGAAAAAAAGGGGGAAGGAAAAAGAAGAAAAGAAGCCGGAGGAGCTAGAAACCAATTCGGGTCGGGGACCGGATTTGCGAGAGCTGGAGGGAGGGATGGCGGCGGAGAGGCAGCTGGTGGTGGCCGTTGAGGGCACGGCGGCGCTAGGGCCCTACTGGTCCACCATTGTGGCTGACTACGTCGAGAAGATCGTGCGGTACGGTCGTGCTCCCGCCCCCCTTCTGTTCCCGATGATGCTTTTTCTTGGTAGTTCTCACTTGAGGCTCTAGCGCTCCTGGAGATGAGATCCCTGGAGGGGGAGATGTGGGTGTTGGGGGTTTCGAGCTCTATTCCTTGGTCCTTGACTAGGGTTTAGCGGAAGAACCAGGCGCCGAGGCGCGGGAGTGTCTGCGTTCTTGGTTGCTGGATCGTTGGGGTGAAGGAATGAGGTGTTCTTGAGGCTCGCTTGATTTGAGGGGTGTTGATTTGAGTTCTTTTTTCCGCTTTGGGAATTGAATACTTTCGGAGTGCTAATTGGGTTTGTTGATCGTTAGCTACTGGCTTGGAAAGAAGTGCGTTTTAGTCTTTCAATCTGACACTTCTGCTATGATTGAACCTTTTGATGCTCGAGTGTGGAAACATATTAGAAATGTTACTATTGACTCATGGTACAGCCTAATTTGTTCAAGTTCTATTTTATCAATCATTATACGAGAATTGAAGCCTTAGCTTCTGTACCACACCTACCCATGGAATGTAGTTTGCCTCATTATGATGTAAACATTCACAGCTTTCAGGGTCAAAAGAGTACTGTAGATTTTATTTGTATTGTGGCTTCAATCTTCTTCTGATATATCACAATACATAAGTATTTTCCAAAAGTTTCTATTTTCCTTCTCAATCATCTAATTAGACAGCTTAGAATCTGGTTCATTCTTCGTACACCAAATCTGATGTGATCATTTTTATTTCTTGTTCACACCATTATGCAATATAACTAATTTATGAAGAAAAATCATGCAGGAGTTTTTGTGCAAGTGAAGTTCCTGGGCAGGTAGTTCCATCCTTATTAACATCCTATTGTATAGTCCTCAATTTCTGTGTGCTGTTTTTGAATTATGTGAATGTGAATGTAAAATTTATTCTTCGTTGTGTAGAAGCTTGCAGGGGCACCACCTGAGCTTGCATTAGTTGTTTTTCACACCCATGGACCTTACAGCGGTATGCTTTTATATCTTCCATGTCCATGCCCTTAACGTTTTAATGTGCAATCTTCACCAGCATTAATTTATGTTTAATTCAATATCAGTGGGCTCATGCAAATTTTATTATGCAGCTTTTGGTGTCCGGCGAAGTGGATGGACAAAAGATATGGATGCTTTCCTGTCATGGCTATCTGGAATAGCATTTAGTGGTGGGGGATTTAGTGAAGCTGCTACTTGTGAAGGTCTTGCTGAAGCACTCACGGTACTGACATTTATCATTTTTCTTAAAAGGAAAAAAAAAACTTCAGTTGGCTTCCCGGTGGCCAACATTAGCACTTAAAAATTTTGTATTCACCTTTCAAGATCCTGATATTGCAGATGTTTAAGTTATATGGTTTGAGAGCAAGATGCCTGGACTAGTACATCATGTTTTTATTTTTCCATTCTGCCAACGATTCTGTTTACTTACATATGACATTTCTTGACAAACTTGCTATTCGGTTCTTCATGAAAAAATGTTTTATTATTCCACTTGATGTCCTCCATATATTTCTTGCTCTCCTTGCAGCTGAAGATGTTATCACATCTTTCTCTGTCATGGTTTATGTTCACTCATTTTCCGTAATAAGCTCCAGAAACATAACTGTAGTTTGCACTTACCTGATAGTTAGTCCAATATTGGCATCACATATTCTTACTAAGCACAACTAGGAGTCTGAGTGCCAAGTCTGAATATGGTCTTCACATTGTTTTGAATCTGTTGCTGGTTGGGCAAATTTACCTTTATCTAAACTTTAGCCTTTATTTATTCGTAGTCAGTAGTGTGAATCATTGAGCACCAGTTATTACCGATAATCTCTGTAATCTGTACATCCCAGAGATAGGATGGAGTGGAAGTACAATCAGAGATTTTCACTAATGCTATACTTTCCTTGGGACAGCAGTCCATTTTGCTCCCCGTGATGAAACTTGAGTGCTGTAGTCACATTTCTTTTTGAGGATATTATGTTGTGATCATTTCATTACGTATTATTCTTGGATTGTAAGCTGCTGTCCTACTGCCACCCTGATTTTCATTTCTTTTATCTTCAATTAGATACTTCAGGGCGGTCTCAATACAGCCCAGAATCATCAAAACCATGAAGCACAAAAGCATTGCATACTTGTTTCTGCAAGCAATCCTTATCCTTTGCCTACCCCTGTCTATTGTCTTCCTATTCAAAGTACTGATCACAAAGAGAACAATGAATCATCAAAAGAGCCTTCTATTGCTGATGCTGAGAAAGTTGCAAAGTCATTTGCTCAGGTGCTGCATGAGTTTTGCCGTAACCTGCAACTGTTTATTTTGTGTCTAGCTTTTGGTTGACTCTACTCTACTTTTGTGGATAGTGCTCTGTCTCATTGTCAGTGATATCTCCCAAACAACTTCCAACTCTGAAGGCGATATACAATGCGGTAATTTTATCAATTTTCATTTTGTTGAATTCTTAGACATGAATGTTCTTCTATTCATTCAGTCGCCTGCTTAATTGTTTCATGATTCCTTTGATGGTTATATTTCGTTTTAGGATTGGAGGATTTCTCTCTCCATATTTGTAACAAAATATTGCTATCGTCGACATCTTCTTATTTTAAAGAAAAAACCTTTTCTTACTTTTTTTTGACCTTTTGCGGTTTCCAAGATTTGACTTTGATAATTATATTCAACAACATAAGAAAATTATTCTTCCATGAATTATATGTAACTTTAGGAATTTGATGTCAGTGTTTCATGGATATCAAATAAGAAGAGACAAAATGTGTACTTTTAATAATGTAAACTAATATGGCATGATATCACTCACTCTTATGTTATTAATTTTTCACTACTTTCACCCACTTTCAATATTGAAAGCTTCATAAACATGGAACAAGGAATGAGTTAATGCTTTGATTTTTTTAATCTTTCAGTACCAATACCTCTAGCACAACTGCTTATAGTCAAACTAAAATTGACATCTAGTAGGAAAGTCAAATCAAACTAAGCTTTCAAAATGGCATCTATATTAGGCTGGACTCAGTCATCAGATGCTGGAGGAAGTGTTAAACTAGTAATTGTACCAGCTAAATTGCAAGTAATGGTCTGGTATGATATCGATTTCTAGTTATTATGACTTCTGCTTTCATCTTATGTGATTTGATTTTGCCTTATAAGAACTGCAGCAGTTTCTTTTGATGAATAATGATACCACATTCTGCTGCAGGGAAAACGGAATCCTCGAGCTGCTGATCCATCAATTGATCATGCGAAAAACCCACATTTCCTTGTTCTGCTATCTGAGAATTTTATAGAGGCACGAACTGCTCTAAGTCGCCCTTTACATGGGAACTTGGTCCCAAATCAAAACATTACAAAGATGGACAGTGCACCTTCAGTTACTATGCCAGGACCGGCTTCAAATGCCAACCCTTCAGGTTGAACAATGTTAAAATTAGGCTTAGTTTTTCTACAAGATATATGCTTTTAGTTCTGTGGCCCTTTGTGAATGAAAATGTTGTTGGTGTGATGTTTGTGCATGGGGAACAGAGAGAGAAGCTCTAGAAGAGGCTTTGGTGTTTACACCAAGTTTAGTTGCGAGAGTTGGGTTAAGAAACACTAGTCTTGATTTGGCTAAAGGGAAAGGACAAAGTGAATTTATCTTGATATTTCCCTGCGTACAGAAAATATTACAAAAAAAAAAGAACTTATGGCTGTATATGTTGGGATGGCTGACTATTTTGTAGCAGGCAAGGTTCTGAATATGCCATTACATCATCCAGTTTTGCAAAAGGCCTACCTATTTTGGGTGAAATCTTTAGCAAAAAAAGTATGTGCTTCTGATTATTTATCCCAGAGAGAACTAATGAGATATTCAAATTATATGTGGCTGTGATGTGATGTGATTTCCTATTTTTGTTAAATGCAAAAAAATGTGCTATCTTCTGGTTGATGTGTTATCTAGTCTGATATTGCAAAAGTGAATGTACAAAACATAGCTATTAAAAGCTATGTAGTATCTGGCAACTTGTGTCACATGGTGAAAAGAGATTGCAAAAATGAATGTATTAAATACAGCAGTTGTTTTAGGTATTTTAGTCATAATGCAGTCAGATTAATTAGTGAGGCTTCCAGACATTGACTTGGAAGTTTCTAGACGGATACATAAGTGCCTGCTTCTGTTTGTGAATGCTCAAATTTATTTTTCCTAGTATTCTAAGTTATTACATGCACACTAGCTCACATTTGCATGTTTATTCAACTATTAAGGCGTATCTTTATGAAGCTTGACTGGTTTCAATAGTTCATTTGTAAATATTAAGTGTCCTAACTATAACAAGTTATTTATGTAATATGGCAACATTTTTTTGACTTCTTCTCATATCCACATTGTTATTGCTGCCTACTATAGCCATAATTAATTCTAGTCGAACATTTCCAGTGAATGGAACAATGATGGGCCGTCAACCAGTGGTGGGAGGCATTACTACTGCAAATGTTAAAGTGGTATGCTACAAAGCACATACTATTCTTGGAATTTCCCTGTTTATTAATCATCATTGTTCCAATTTGTTCGTGACTTCCATTTTTAGGAACCAGCAACCATACCAGCAATGGCTTCTGCACCAACTTTCTCGCATATAACACCCATTTCAAACATAGCTTCACAAGGAGTATCAGCATTGCAAAGTTCATCACCATCTCTTATTTCACAAGAAGCAAACATCGTGAATGATAGTGTGCACGAACAGAAGCCTAATATAGGGGTAAACCCTGTCCAACAACCAGTTCGGCCTGGCGGACATGGAAGCTTCCTCAACAACCTGTCACAAGCTAGCCGGCTGATAAATTCAACTTCTTTAGGAGGAGCAGCTGCCCCTATGGGACTACCTAACATGGGAGCAACACCCATACAGGTCCACATGTCAAGCATGATATCAAGTGGCATGACGTCGGCACCGTCTGTTATGTCTTCAGTTGCTGGATCTGGACAACCAATTGGTACTCAACAAATGGTACAAAGCACATCTCTTGGTTCCTTTGGCTCGAGCACTTCTACTGTATCCAGCAATTCGAATATTGCTGTCTCATCCTCCCTAGCTAACATCCAAAGCAGCATGGGTATGGGTCAATCAATGCCACCCATTGCACAGGGTGGAATTAGTGGAAACCAGAATGTGATGAATGGCCTTGGGACTACAACGATGTCTTCAGCACCTGCAATGATGCCAACACCTGGGATGGCCCAACAGGCAGGAGTGAATTCCCTTGGTGTGACCAACAGTGCTGCCATGAATATGCCTATTGGTCAGCACCCTAATGCTCAACAACCACAACCCTCAAAATATGTCAAAATTTGGGAGGTAAATATTTCCTCTTATATTATCATTTATTTATATGACCAGCTTCCCTGCTTCCTGGTAGATGGGGCTTGTGATGTGCAAATAGAATTCTATTCTGAATGGCAGGCCAGTTCTGAGCCCTCATGTACTAGGAGTCCTCTTCACGTGGAACAGGGTCAAAATACTTCATTTTTTCAGTCATATCAAACAAGCTTATATAGTACCAGAATTTGAAAGTTATGCTCATGTACCAAATTTGGGGCTCACATTTCTTCCTACCGTCAAGTACCAAAAAGTTGTCCTCTTCTAGTGTATTGGTGGGCACATAAAATTGTCCTGTACAGCAGCCTGTTCTTGTATTCATGAACTCACCAAAACCATACCATTTATGATGCTTAATTGGTTTAGTGTTATGTGTTGTTTTTCAGTAGCTGTACATTTACTCATCAATCTATACCATGGACATCGATCCATATTATAAATTTGTATTTATGTTTCTCACGTTGTCTTGTATCTTGACCATAGAGGATTTTCAACAATTGATGCTATGTTTCAGGGAACTTTATCTGGGCAAAGGCAAGTACAGCCTGTATTTATATGTAAACTCGAAGTAAGTCTCTATTTGCGCTATTGGATTCTAAGCATCGTGTGGTGTCTTATATAGTCTACAGCTAAATTCTTTTTGAAGTTGCAATATCACTACCAGAATGAATGATTACGGAGATACAATATATCCCACTTTTTTATTGGTCTTTGTAGTTCTGCATAAAAGTGAAAGGGAAATATTGTCTCCTTTAAAAGCTTACCTGATTAAATCTTGTTTCTGTCACTTAATTTTTTCTCAGACCCTTAAGGAAGTTAAACAAGCTAGTAATAGTATCTCCGCTCAAGGTGCTTGAATGTAGCCCCTGTAATCTTGTTGTGGCTTTGTTTACTACTTATAGTTTGAATATATTTGTTCCTAGACAATTTGTTTTTCATATATCTAACCTTCACATATCTAATAGGGTTATAGAAGCGGAACAGCTTCTGAAACGTAAGTTTTAAATACTGTATCCTTATTTTTTTTTGTTGCTTTGGATAATTTATATTTCAGTATGGCTAGCATGTTTTGTTGATTGCTATGATTAGTATCTGAAATTTATGTCCTTACTAGTTGATGCTATTTTGTTCTCATCTCCGAAGAAATGACTTCTACTCTAAAAAAATGACGTTAATAAAATCTTGTGTAGATCATGTTGAGCAAATGGAATACACTGTTATCTTTTATACTAAACATAATGCCATCTACATTGTGTATTTAGTTTGCAGTATATATTTTAAATAAGAGCGAAATGCACCCAGAGTCCTTCAACTTTTCTTCTACTCTTACTTGGCTCCATAAACTTTGAAACTGAACATATGGGTCCTATCTAAGTGGTGCAACAGATGTCCATATGCATTCAACTGGTTATTAGCACCTAATGTGGCATGCCACATCGTAACTCACATGGACACTTGCGAATTCACAGCATTGGATGGGTGAACTCTTTTGTAATGCACCCACGGTTCATACCAACACGGGTTTGAGTTCTTGAGCTCAACACATTAATGCCACAATTTCATTTCATCTAGCTAAAAGTCCCGTGATTCCAATCAGCATCGATTTGGTATGCCATGTCGGCGCTTATAGCGAGGCTGAATGGGTATGGACTTTTGTGGCATCACTTAAATAGATCGTGGACCTAAATCATCATTTTCAAAGCTTATGGTCTCAAGTGAGAAGACACAAATAGGTGCGTTTCAGTCTTTAAGCATTCTAGTTACACAGAAGGGCGTATTACCTTGAACCCCATGTTGTGGTAGTATTTTCCCTGCATGAAACATTTTTCTAATATTTGTGCATTTTTGTAGTTCCAGATTAAATGGGTATCTGAAACTATACTTTTTGTATGCAGGCTTGCAGCAGATTGGCCAGAAACTATGCAGATTGTTCGCCTCATAGCTCAGGAGCATATGAATAACAAGTTTGTTTCAAAGAAACCCATCTTGTCAACCTTTTACATTGTTGTAAGAGATGTTTCCTGTAATCTGCGGTGCATGTGCATGACATCTTTCCTGCTTATTTTGCAGACAATATGTTGGCAAGGCAGACTTTCTAGTATTTCGAACTTTGAATCAGCATGGGTTCCTTGGAAAGCTACAAGAAAAGAAGCTGGTTAGTATATGGTTCTAGTCTAGTAGTGGTCATTTGTGTTATTCGGATGTGGTTCATCTACTGTTATCTCATTTCTCATGTGCTTCGCTTGATGAATCTATTGGTACATTTCTAATGCTCAATTTATCCTCTGTTTCAGTGTGCTGTGATACAGTTACCGTCTCAAACTCTGCTTTTGTCGGTGGCTGACAAAGCAGGTCGCCTGATTGGAATGCTTTTCCCTGGGGTAATTTTGATTGCAGCTAAATAGAATTATTTCCAACCAAACAATTCATGACCACTTATTTTGTAAGATCATCACAACTATCTGTGTTTGCAAAAATATGCCCATTTTCCCCTAGGACATGGTGGTATTCAAACCACAGGTCCCAACTCAGCAGCCAGCAATGCAACAACAGCAACTTCAACAACACATGCATATGCAGCAGCGAGGCCTCCCGCTTCAACAGCAGCAGCTGCCACAGATTCAACAGCAGCAACCCCTTCCTCAACAGATGCAGCCACAGCCGCAGCAACCGCTTCAGCAACAAATGCAGCAAATGGAACAGCAGCCGCAGCAACCGCTTCAGCAACAAATGCAGCAAATGCAACAGCAGCCGCAGCAACTGCCACTTCAACAACAGCAAATGCAGCAAATACAGCAGCAGCAGCAGCAGCAGCAGATGCAGGAAATGCAACATCAGCAGCAGCACCAACAGATGCAGCAAATGCAGCAGCAGCCACAGCAGCTCCAGCAGCAGCCCCAGATGGTCGGCACAGGAATGGGCCAGCAATTCATGCAGGGGCACAACCGGGCGGTGCAGATGATGCAGGGGAAGATGGCGCCCCAAGGACCAGGCAGCATGCCTGGGGGAGGCTTCCTGCCTTGAGATTTATCTCCTAGGCTTTTGAGATGTTTCTTTGTGCCATCAGCTGACTGACAGGCGTCAGTAGAAATCATGGATTTTAGGTAGTTCCCACGATAGCGTGGGATACAAATATATTTGGGGGTTAGTTTTGTTCTTTTTCTGGGATTTAGTTTGGTCCCTTTTTGGGTTTTAGTTGTTGGTCCCTTTTTTGGGGCTAGTCGATCTTTTTTCTTTCTTTTTGTCTGATATAATGACTGGCCTTTTATTGTTCACGTAAATATCATTGTAGCTTTAAATGTCTAAAACTTCCTGTTGAATGTTATAGGAGCACAAGAGAAATTCAAAGTTGATTTTGATAGATTGGATGCACTCGGTGGTGGTCTTCATGTAATTATTTTGTATTAAATTTTACAAAATATGCTACCTTTGTTAAATTATTCAAAATAATACTTCATTAATAGTTGAGACACTTTCATTTGCTCAATGTCTTATATGGAAGCAGCTTTCATTTTTTTCTTTAGAAATATGGAGGCAACTTCATCCATACCATTCGAGTTCTAGTCCTCAAAGTTCGGGTGTCTATTCTTTTAATTACAAAAAAAATCACACAAACAATGGTGATTACAAATCACACAAACAATAGTGATGATTTTGAATGGCTTGGTAAACTCATGATGCCTAGACGATGAATGCGAGTGTAAGGTGTGGGTACAATGTGGAGATCATGTGCCAGCTGGTGTGAATATTACAATGACGTAAAAGATCTATACATTATTGCAGTGGTGCAGAGAATCTATGCACTAGCTAGATAAACGTTAATAGTAATACCAGTATATGACTATGAAAGTTAGAATGAGCCATGCGGCAAGGTGGATCTCGAACGATAGTTAATATTTGCATCTTACATGTAATTAAGGTTTACTCTACATTTTCATTTTGGCTTTCTTAATAATATCACTGTCTTATTAAATGAAGAGGATTTTAAAACTGAAAAAAGAATATCATATAGTAGCATGGTGGTGACATATGTAACGAATAAGATATTAAATATGTTCTCTAAGGCATAATCTTGGACCACCACTTTCTATTGATTTTTTTAAAAAAATATATGTATTTTTATAACATGACAATATTGAGAAAAGACTTTTCAAGTTCCACTAGTCAAAGCAACATTATTGTTTAGCAAAAGAAGTGAAATACATAATACTACCTCCTTTCTAAAATACTTGTCATTCTAGTTATAAAATGCTCAGGTGTATAAATAGAATGAAGTATTTTAAAAGTATATACTTTTATAGTGGCTATCATGTAGGTGAACTTCCCCTTCTCAGGTTGTCTAGGGGTAGTTTTATATTTTTTTTAAAAATATACTAGAAAGAGTTCATATTTTATAAACTGTAAATAGATATTTATTTGATTCATGAGCAAAACTTGACGATATAGCTTTGCCTAATAATTTATCTAACTTTGTAAAAATATCCAATTTGAACTAAGTTACAATCAACAAGAAACTCTAAATTTCCAACAAATTCATGTGTCAAGAGTAGTAAAATTTGGAATGGGCTCTCGCCTACCTGCTTCCAACAATAATCATAGACTTCAGAAAAAGCATGAACAAAACAATGATCGTCTAAGAAAAGATTTATCTGTGCAACCTTTACTCCAAAGACATGCAATAGAGCCTTCCAATTCTTCCCAAAAAGCTTTTCGATTCTAAGTTAAATGAAATGACCTATTTGGATGCAGTCGACATAAGTTGGGCAGTAGTTTCTAGTCTTCACATCAAGGTTGCTTTGGGTCTGAGCCTTCATCTTGGATGCCTTGGAGGATGATGTTGCAAGTATTCATGGTGCGGGCATCAAGGAGGTCGTGATTCCAAAGTTTAATCATGAAAAAGCACCAACTCCTGTTCACAAAAAGAAACTTATAGATCAGGATAAACAAGCACACAAATTGGAGGAGGTACCAGAGTAATACATCAAATCGGTCACTTACCACAAAAGAGGAGGGTTTTGTACAAGTTGTTTTCCATGAAATCTAGAGAACGCCTCACAGGCCCAAGGTACATGACGATCAGCCAATACCCTGCAATTTAGCACTTAAGTAAGAATTCAAACAAAAGACCAAATAACGTTCTGGTTTAGATGTACATGTCATCACATTTTGATATAGTCATGAAACAGTTAATGAAACAAAAGTCCCTGAGGTGTCCAACCAGGTACTAGAATACAATAGATTAATATAGATGTCAATAGAGAAGTGAGTACTCTTAAAGGTGAAAAGGATGCGTAAAAGGACTTATAAAGATGGATGGCATGCAAGATATGCCTAGCAACTCACGGCCGAAAGCTGAGGACCAAAAGAAAGAGGTAATCTTTACCATACTTAAAAAACGTAGTTGACGGCGGTGGTCCATCACCCTTACATCAGTTTGGCGTGGATAGGTGAACCCCACACCCGCTCTCTCAGCAATCCTGCTGATTCTCCTTCCCCAGCGGCTTTGTGTCAATACCTCAACCAATCTATCTAGTTTCTGGACAATCTCTTTCCCTCCCTAACTCCTGTGCTCCACTAATAAGCAAATGCAAATCTGCAGGTAGCAAAAGGGGCGAGGGAGATGTTCAGCCACAACAGCAGCATGATTCAGCCATAGGAGAGGGAAGAGGAGAGCACATACAGCAGAACCAAGAGGCCGGGATGGCGAACAGGAGCACCGCCTTCTCAATGTTTCTCCCTATCGTGAGATAGTTGGTGTGGGAAAAGGCTTAGGGTTATATGGCCAGCTGGACAACAAAGGGAATAGGCTGAACCAGGTCCCATATTAACCCATGCTTAGCCCAAAAGGCCCAAAACACTAATTTGTTTCTTTTGTAATTTAGGGCGTTACATTCTACCCCCCTTAAATGAATTCGTTCTTGAATTCTATCCTTTCAACAACAAGAAGGTAGGACAAAACTCACCGGTCTCGAAAAGATCAGGATACTTCTTCCGCATCTCTTCCTCGAGCTCCCAAGTACCTTCACGCTCGGTCTGATTAGTCCATAGGACTCTCACATAATTGATGGTCCTTTTCCTCATAACGCGCTCCGATGATTCTATGATCCGTATAGGACGACACTCAAGAGTCAAGTCTTGCTGCACCACGATTGGTTCTAACTCAACTTTCTGTTCTGGATCCCGCAAGTACTTCCTCAACATAGAGACATGGAAGACATTATGTACTCCAGTCATGGACTCAGGCAACTGCAAGCGATAGGCCAAACTGCCAACTCAGGCTATGATATTGAAAGGTCCAATATACCATGGACTAAGCTTTCTCGTAACACCAAAATGAACAAAACCTTTAGTTGGTGATACTTTGAGAAGAACTTGATCACCCACTACAAACTCGAGGTCTCGTCTCCTCTTATCAGCATAGCTCTTCTGGTGGCTCTGAGCGGTTAACATATTCTGCCGTATCTCCTCTACCTTCCCAGCTGTCTCATGAATCCAATCTGGACCAACCAATGATCTCTCTGAAGATTCCCAACACAACGGAGACACGCACCGTCTACCATACAAAGCCTCATATGGTGCCATCTTTAGACTAGTGTGATAACTGTTATTATAAGCAAACTCAACCAATGGTAAATGATCCTCCCAACTGCCCTTCCAAGAAAGAACACAAGCCCGAAGCATGTCCTCTAAAGTTTGAATGGTACGCTCTGACTGTTCATCGGTCTGCGGGTGGAAAGCAACATTGAGAGAAAGTGTTGTACCTAAAGCAGTGTGAAGACTCTCCCAAAATTTAGAAACAAACTTGGAGTCCCGGTCCGAAACAATAGACTTAGGCACACCGTGAAGTCGTATCACTTCCTTCATATATAAAGGAACCAATTCATGAGCTGCATTAGTTGTCTTCATTGGAATGAAGTGCACCGACTTAGTGAGTCGGTCAACCACAACCCATATAGCATCCCTACCTCGAGGAGAACGAGGTAGACCAATCACAAAATCCATAGTGATATGCTCCCATTTCCATTTTGGAATCTCCAAAGGCTTCAATAAACCTGCAGGCCTCTTGTGCTCAGCCTTCACATGCTGACACACATCACAAGCTGCAACATACTTAGCAACATCGACCTTCATCCTCTTCCACCAAAATTTTTGCTTCAGATCTTTGTACATCTTGGTCTCACCAGGATGAATGGTATAAGGAGTTCTATGAGCCTCCCTTAAAATATCCATCTTTACTTTTGACTTTTGGGGCACACAAAGACATCCCCTAAAACAGACCACATCATTCTCATCAATACTGAATTCCCGATGTTTACCATCACCTATCCTCTTACGAGCCTCCTGAATCAAGCGATCATGCTCTTGTGCCTTGCACACCTTCTCAACAATCGAAGACTCAATAAGCATCTGAGTTTCCTCTCTAGCTACGCCTGCATAGCACAAAGCGACACCTATACGGTCCAAATCTGCAATCAAGGGCATTGCCACTTTAGGAACACCAGTCCTACTAAGAGCATCTGCCACCACATTCGCCTTCCCAGGGTGATACTGAATTGTAAGGTCATAATCGCTAATCAATTCAAGCTATCTTCGCTGCCTCAGGTTTAACTCCTTTTGAGTGAAAATGTATTTGAGACTCTTGTGATCAGTAAAAATATCACAAGACTCACCATAAAGATAATGCCTCCAAGACTTCAAGGCAAACACCACAGCTGCTAACTCCAGATCATGAGTAGGATAAAGTCTCTCATGCTTCTTCACCTGTCTAGAGCCATAAGCAATGACTTTGCCATCCTGCATCAACACACAACCGAGGCCAATAGGAGAAGCATCTGTATATATCGTGTAGCGCTTCCCACTCTCTGGCAAGGTCAAAATAGGAGCATTCACTAGCTTATCCTTCAATGTCTGAAAGCTAATCTCACAGTCATTGGTCCATTTAAAGATAACACCTTTCTCTGTCAATTTCGTCAATGGCTTTGTAATGCTAGAGAAATTCTGCACAAAACGCCGATAATAACCAGCAAGACCCAAAAAACTGCGAATCTCTGTCACATTAGTAGGTCTTTCCCACTCAACAACTGAAGCAACATTCTTGGGATCCACTGAAAGGCCATGTTCATTAATAACATGACCAAGAAAAGCCACTTCAGAAAGCCAGAAGCCACACTTCTTCAATTTACCATAGAACTGGTTTTTCCTCAGAGCATCCAGAACAAGATCAAGATGTCTCTCATGCTCCTCCTTGGTCTTGGAATAGATCAAGATATCATCAAGGAAGACAACAACAAAGTCATCCAAATACTCATGCAACATCCTATTCATCGCTTCCATAAAAGCAGCAGGGGCATTTGTTAGTCCAAAAGACATAACGATATATTCATAATGCCCATACCTTGTACTAAAGACCGTCTTCTCAATATCCTCTTCTCGTATCCTCAATTGATGATAGCTAGAATTCAAATCAATCTTCGAGAATACCTTAGCACCCTTCAATTGCTCAAAGAGCACATCAATGCGAGGCAAAGGATACTTATTCTTGATAGTAACCTGATTAAGGGCACGATAGTCAACGCATAGCCTCTTACTCTTATCCTTCTTCTCCACAAATAACACCGGGAAAGCCCAAGGTGACTTGCTAGGTCTAATGAAGCCCTTAGCAAGAAGATCATCCAATTGTCGCTTCAACTCAACCTGCTCCTTGGGAGCCATCCGATAGGGAGCCTTATGGATAGGCTGAGTACCAGGAATCAACTTTATCTCAAAAACCGCACACGCACAGGCGGAATACCTGGAAGCTCAGCGGGAAACACATCTGGATAATTGCACACCACATGGATGTCCTCCACTCGCAAGATAACCTCACTACCATCCATCATAGCAAAAAGAATTCTAGATTTCCTCGTCCAACGATCAGGGAACAACTGATACAACAAGGCAAGAGAATACTTCATAGCACTACCAATAAAGATCACCTCTCTCCCAGATGGTGCCTGCAAAGACACTGTCTTCCAAAAGCAAGATATAACAGCCTGATACTGAGAAAGCCAATCCATACCCAAAATGACATCAAAAGATTCTAGAGGAATCACCACTAGGTTAACAACAAAGGTCTCATCAGCAAGAAAAATAGAACAACCCGGGCAAACCGAACAACTAGATATAATACCTTTAGCAGAACTGACCACAATGGACTGTCTAATTCTCTGCATAGAAAGTCTAGCACGAGTCACAAAACGCTCCGACACAAACGAGAAACTAGCACCGGAGTCAAAAAGAGCATATGCATCAAATGAATCAACTAAGATAGTACCTGTCACCACATCTCCACAGTCTCTGCCATCAGTAGAGGGCAAAGAGTAAGCTCTAGGAACACCAGCAGAAGAAGAAGCACCATGTGTAAAGCCACTAGAAGTCCAAGGAAGTGAAGGCGCTGAAGGAACAATAGCTTGGGGTATCCGAGGGGCCCCAAACTGCGATGGCGAAGGGACGGTCGATGTAGAAGGTGCTGTCAAGTACTAAGGGTAGAACGGCGCGGACAAGTACTGCTAAGTAGGTGGTGCTAGAAACTGTTGTTGAGTAGGTGGCACTAGAAACTGCTGCTGTGTAGAGGCCAACACATTAGCAGTGCCACTAGGAGCTGAAGAAGATACTAGCTCCCAACGCAACTTCCCATTAGGATTCTTCCTGCATACAATGTCCTTATGATCCTGGCCGCAAATAGAACAAGTACCACTCCACTGACAGTCCGCTCGATGGTGCACATCACCACACCTGAAACACACCATACCCATACCAGGCTTAGGGATAGCCCGATACTGTGCTGAACCTCCTCCTCCTAAAGAATTAGACTGAGCAGTTTTCCTGTGATATGGATGATGACGCTGAAACTTTCCCTTCTTATGACTAAGGCCACCTGACTGACCCTTCTTATCATCCTGACTGCGAGGCTGATCACTGCCTGAAGGTTTCATCTCATGAGTGTACTGATGCTGCATCTCCACACCTAAAGCTTGCTCCACGGTAGTGCGAAAATCCAGCAATGGAAAAGCACCCAAAGTGTGCCTGATCGAAGGTCTCAAGCCCTGACGAAACTGGGCCGCCTTCTCTAACTCATTATTAGCCACATGTGGAACAAAGTGCACAATCTTGTTAAACCCCACCTCATATTCAGCCACCGTCTTCTTCTCCTGCTTATAGCTTTGCAGGTCTATCTTCATCTTCTCAAGGAATGTGGTAGGGTAGAACCTCCTCTCAAATTTCCTGACAAAGACATGCCAAGTCAATGTGCCAGGTGCATGAGAATTAGCCCTCTGCACACCTCTCCACCAAGTCTGGGCCTCTCCCTTCAGCAATTGTGTTCCATAGCAAACACGATCACCATAGACCACCTCAAATACCTCCATCTTATCCTCCACATAAGTCAGCCAATCTGCAGCATCAACTGGAGAGCCACTACCATCAAATAAATCAAGCTTCATACTCATCCACTGCATCAAAGAAATCCCACTGCCTCCTGACGAGCACCAGCAGGCACACTACCCGTAGCGGTAGTAGTAGTAGCAGCGGCACTAGTAGAGGCATTGGGAATAGCCTGCCTCAAAGTTGTCATCTCTCGCTGCATTTCCTGAATTGCAGCAACAATCGCCACTGGACTAAGATCTTGATTATTAGCGGTTTCATTATTAGCCGCATCATTAGTATTACGTGCTGGACGACCACGCTTTCCTTTCTTAGGCGGCATCACTGCAGCCACACAACACACAAATAATACTACATTAATCTCAAGAAACAACACATGAACTTCAAAGAACAATCCAAACAAATATTAGACAATAAATTTAAAACTACCCATCCTACAAGTGCATGTGTGTCAATTTAAGCTTCATTATAAGTAGAACCTATAACCTAAGGCTCTGATTACCAATTGTAACACCCCGGAATCCACAAACACCCTGGGATGTCACTAAAACCACATAATCAAATAGCCGAACAAATGAAATAGAAAATTCGGCAGCACCTCCTTTGTAATACCAGCATCGCAGAAGCATAACTACAAAGACAGATAATATTAAGAAGCATCACACCAGAATTATGACGGACAACCTATCAATAGTATAAGTGAACCCAAAACAAAGGTTTATCAACCCACAGACTTTAAGCATTAATCTCAAGACTATATTAACAAAACTTTCATTATTAAGACTAAAGCCAAGAGTCCAATAAGCGACAACGTATGTGGCGTGCAGCTAATCCCTCTTCCCCTCCTAGCAATCACCAAACACCTGGAGAGAGTAGAGCAAGGGTGAGATAAAAATCTCAGCAAGAAAATTTGTTTTGTCAAGCTATTTAAAACACAAGTTCAATTAAGTAACGATTTAAAGATATCAATATGGCAAAGTCAAAACTTCATTATAAACCATAATAATCATGATTGATTAATAAAAGGCCTCCAAAAACATAAAAGATCACTTCACTTCTACCATAACATATATATGTTAATAACTTCAATGAATGCATATGAATGCAATGCCATGACCACTTTTACATCGCACCCCTCCTCGGGCAACGCACGATATGTACCGGTACAATTGCAACCATAGGATTGCAATAAACTTCAATACAATTGAGATGATATGCCTCATATGTCTTATAAATGGGAAATAAAACCTCCGCAATCTCAACTTCAGTTATAATGGAATATGAAAATAAGCCTCAAGTGAATAAATAAGTCACATGACATAAATAACCTTCATTTAGCATTTTTATTCATATTATAATGAAAGTGATGGTTCTGAATATTAAAGTGTAGGTGATAAAAATAACAAGACAAAACGGTAGCAAACCACCTCTACATTCACTTGCCTCCGATGACAAAGAAAATGCACTAGGCATGTTCTGGAGCACTACCACCTGTTTTAGAATAGTACTTCAGTACAACACTCCATAGATCATTTACAACCAACATATATAGCGCTCCTACGCCCAAACCCACAATCATCAAAATCAACGAATTGATCACTAGCAGCAGTGCTACTTGTCTTTTTTGTAGCATTAAAACTATAACAGCAATAATAGAAAATAAATTTGTATTCGGAAACTAAAGAATAAGGACTACAACTTTGGTATTCCTTGCAAAATTTAATTTCGACGTTTACTCTTTTTAAATGGCTCGACAATGTGACTGACAGAACCTGTCAAACAGCAGCACGACACTAACTTTGAAAAATCATATCTCCCAAACCAGTGAGCCAAAACAACCATGCTAGTACTTTATAAAAAGAGGGACTAGATTACTACAAAACATTCCATATGATCCGGGATCAATTCGGCCACTAAGACAACTTAAATCGTCACTCAAAACAGAACACTGCAACTGCAAACTGTAGGTCTGACGAAACTGATGAAAAACGACAGTAACATTCAGATAGCGATAACTCTAGTTCTACTCAACGAAAAGCAGCGTATAAATATGAGTTGGAAAGATCTTGCAATATTCTACAACTTTTCTAATACGGCTCTGGTCAGAATCGGCCTCTAAAACACTTATACTTGATCACAAACAGGTACTGTCCAAACTTACAGGACAACACAGCAACAGTCAACTTCAGATGGTCATAACTCCTAGAATAATCAATGAAAAAAGGCATATGAGTACTCGTTGGAAAGGTATTGAAATTATCTACAACTTTCGTTATACTGAGATTGTCTGATTAGGCATCAAAAATCATAAAAGCGGCCCCATACTAAAACTGTTTGGTGTTCTGCAACAGAGTTGAAACTGAACATGATGATCAGCAGCAGAAATTCAACGAAAAAAAACGCCATGACTCTCCAGCCTAGCCACCATTCTCTAAAGTGCAGAGGAAAGGATCGATTTGTGTCAATACCTCAACCAATCTATCTAGTTTCTGGACAATCCCTTTCCCTCCCTAACTCCCGTGCTCCACCAATAAGCAAATGCAAATCTGCAGGTAGCAAAAGGGGCGAGGGAGCTGTTCAGCCACAGCAGCAGCATGATTCAGCCATAGGAGAGGAAAGAGGAGAGCACATACAGCAGAACCAAGAGGCCGGGATGGTGAACAGGAGCGCCGCCTTCTCAATGTTTCTCCCAATCGTGAGATAGTTGGTGTGGGAAAAGGCTTAAGGTTATATGACCAGCTGGACAACAAAGGGAAAAGGCTGAACCAGGTCCCATATTAACCCATGCTCAGCCCAAAAGGCCCAAAACACTAATCTGTTTCTTTTGTAATTGAGGGCGTTACAGTTTCCTAGCTATGGCACTCAAATTTCCAATACAATTCGAAGTGTCTTTGTGAGTGAAAAAATCTAAATTTATTTAGTCTTTTAGTATATCATTTTAGCAGCAGCTTGAATATTTTACATAACATGAATGCATTGATGAATTTTGTTCTGTTGATGGAATTAGATAAGTACATTAAAATAGTATAATACAATCAACAAAACATACATAAAAGATAAATATAAAGAGATGAGCAGCTTTCAATCACCTGTGCCCTGTGCGAATGGAAGAACTGTCGTTTCTGTAGAAGTTGTTGGCTGCCAAGTTATATAAACACAAACAAACAATAAGTTACCACATTCCATTAGTAAAACTAATACTTTGATAGATAACATGGTATCCAAATTCAAGAGCATAAGTAGAAAGGGACTACTTTGTAGGGTCAGCTCGATTGACAGATAGCTTCCTTGTCTTCCTAAACTGTAGTACTGTTGGTTGTGAAAGACTGGTACCGCATAAAGTGTGAGCAGGATCAATTGAAGAAAGTCCTACAATCCCTGAAAGTTTATACTAACTAGGTAAGAAAAAAATACCAATAAAGAGAATAGAACCCCCAAAATAATGGAGTAGGAAATAATGCATATTTCTCATAACACATTTGAGTTACCATGATACTTGCAATCAGAAACAATTTGTTCACTACAATATTCAATCATTAATCAGCCATCAATTGTTTTTTACAACTCTCTAAAAATATAAAGGTGTAACTTTCACTGCACCTAGAAGGCTAGAATGTAGTGCATAAAGTGATGAAAAATGCTTTTATTCACCTTATGATATTGTGCAACAAGGAACTATAAAAAAAAACATAATGAAAGAAAGAATCAGACAACACAATGGTGAATGATTTTCATCTTTACAATCATAGAGTTATTATTACAGAACTGATAAAGAAGGGAGAACAAAGTGACTTCAAAACTACTTATAATAGACCAAATTTTGTTTCTACGAAAATTCTTTCTAGAATAAAACATAAATATATCAGTCTAAAATTAAAGGTACCAGATGACAACATACCATTCTCCCCTTGAATATTGTCATCTTCAGCCGCAACCTGGACATCTTCAGGTGACCCTGATGTCGTAATATCTGGATTTACATGCTTGGTTTCCTCAGTTGCGATTTCTAATCGCCTATGTATCTTAAGTTTCGAGCTGATGGAGCACAATTAACAAAAACATGAAAAAGAAGTGATGGTAAGAAAACAGATAATAAACAACAGAGAACGAGCATACATGTATGAAAATGTTTGATGCCATGGATCAACACCAGCCGCCCCACACTGAAAGAAAATATTTCATGTTGTTGAACCAATTTTCACAAAAAATACTTGTCAAGGTACATTACATACTATCCCATAAAATTGTTTCAACAGTAGGTATACCTATTGTTGAAACAATACCTACTGTTGAAACAATTTTATGGGATATGCAGCTTAATTTGTCAACATGGCATAATAGTTTAAGCTTACTCTAGCTTGGTTCTACACTCAGAAAGTAAAAGAAAAAGCTATCACCAGTGCTAGACTCAAACATGTGACATCCAATTAAGTTAGGTGTTTTCTTTATGAATGTACCATTACATGAGCATAGAGAAACAAGTTAAAAGGCATATAATAAACTACTAAGTTAATCAACTATGTCTTGATATAGAAAAACAAAATCACATATATCTGGAGAAGTAGCTTAAAGTTCTGCGTATCATCAATATACCTCAGTTCTCCAGACATCAGTCTTCGAACTAACATTAACAGTCTGGCGTAGTTCTGATACCTGTGTTATATAAGCAAATAAAATCAAACTATTTAGATTAAGATATATTATGCAATAGAGATTGACAAGTTCACCAACCAAAAACTCAAATTGGAATAGGTCATGCAATGAGTTCAAGTGATATTTCAGACCCTAGTATCATGTAGAAAAATTGTATTAGACATGAGTACATGGCTTATGAAAAGCTGGAGTATCTGCAAAAGAAATAAAATAAAATAATGTAGTGCAAAAGAACAAATCCACCATAAATAAAGCAAAAAGAAAGTACATGATCTCTTCTAAACACCACACTACTGGAAGAAGTGACATATGTACACATATAATACAAAAGAAACTTTTTGTAAGTTTTAACTTGAAGCTTCCACACCGTACCAAACAAAATGGGCAACAAAAATCTTCAGTGACTGGTATGAAGCATTTGAGGAATCATATAAGAATTAGAGAAATATGGGAGTAGTAAATAAAGGTAAAAATAAGAAATCAACTCAGTTTAAAAAAACTTAGGATCCTCGGTTAAAAATACTAGGACATGCACATTCACATGATCAACACTCAATAGAATTTAGGCATGTTTAGCGATGCAGGGTTCTTTCGTGGGTTAACACTTTAAACATTATCACGAAATAAAGTGCAGATCAAGACAATTGCTACAAAATATTTTCCCTTTAAGGATAATAAATATTTACGTGGTGTCTATCTGCACATTTTATTTTACAATTGTATGACTTCTTGCTCTCTAGAATAAACAAAAAAAAATTGAATTCCACTAAAATAGTCATGTCAAATGACCTGTAGCTGCAGAACTATCAAAGCAATGAGAAACACTAATTGATTGTACTGCTATCACTAATCAGCACATTAGCTAGTGATTAATTTGATGCAGCTGCTAGCTACCGTGTTTACCATAAATATTCGTCGGCAGTACACGAGAAAGACCAGTAAAAGACTCGTTCATGCGGTAGTGGGCAGGGGCTGAGTCGTTTATTTACATGGGCTGGGCCTGATTCTCAGGAAGATACTCGGTACCGGTACTAGGGAAACTGACGGAACGCCTGGAATTAGCTGGAACTCACCGAAATGACCGGTATTTGGACCGGTACGGGATGCAGCAGCTTTGGTACCGTCCAGGTCGCCGGAATGGGACATTTCGGCCGTTCCAGCCGGTACCAGAACAGGAACGGGATTCTTAAGTAAGGTACGACCTAGATTTGGGTGGTCCCTCTAATTACAAGATAGTTTGGCTACATAAAAGGAGGATGAATTTGCTGACGTAGAAAGCTAAAGGCTGAAAAAAATACTTGTTCTATCTTCTAAGGAAGCTTCACGAGGTGATGTTAAAGTTACTGCATTATACCAATAATCCTAACTAATTAGTTAGGGCAATGGAATGTAGGACTATTATGAGCTTGGCATCGTCACCTTTCACACGACCAAACACTTAATATTTTTCTTAGTTCCTAACTAGAAATATTAAACTCAACAAGCATAACTTGAAGCTAATTTAATACTTTGCACTTCATACTGAAACTTTCCATCTTCAAATTATGTAATTCAAATACTCTATAGTATTATAGCGAAGTCTTCTTAATTAGTGAAGCTTTCAAACCAAAATATTGAAGTTCAACCCAATGTAAAGCTGTCAACTCAAATATAAGCAGATGAAATTATTTTCTATTTATAGAATTAATCAATGTGTAATGGAATGCATTGTTTCAATTAGAGTACATTTGAGATCTAAAGTACATATGCATTTCAAACAAGAGTTGTAAATCTGTATAATAAGTTAATAACAGATAAACAATGAAGCATTCTAGAATTCTGAAAACTATACTATAGTTGACATATATGGAACTACTGTACCCCCTTTATACTGCATGGTCAATAATTCGACTGAAAAACAACTTGCCAGGTGAGAAAATAAATCTTCATTAATAATTATGGGCTATTTTTTACCTTATGATATTTGGCAATGATGAGGGTGGAACATCATTGTATGAGGAATTATTATAAGGAGAAAGAGACATGGCTCTTGCACCAACCTCTTGTATAGAGATGCATCCTTGTAGCTGATATGAATCCTGCAACAGTAAAAATAAAAAATCCCACCTTGAAATATTTTTTTCAAAAGTTCGGTTCACTTCAGCTGAAAGGTATAGTGTTTTTTTTTTAATAATTTCCACCAGTAAAATGGGTTATAACAATAAAGGTAAGTGAAAATAAGAAGTATCCATTTTATTTAATGGATTGGAATTACTTGCATAAAAAGGGTTGGAAATTACATTTGTGATATGGGTGAAATATATACACCTATGAAATAAATCAATTCTAGATTTCAACACATATCTTTGGAAGAAATGATCTTGAAAAGAACAATCAAATATCTTACCCAAGCATCAACTTTATGAGAACAAAATATCAAGCAACTGTCTTGCTCAAGGAAGTTTGACTGCATGAAAAAGAAAGGAAAGGGGTCAAAGGTAATAAGTAGATAAATTATAATACAATACATAGTTCTAGTAAAATTCGAGAAACATATGAGACCCATTACAAGGAGAAGGCTGAAGTACAATCACTGTAACTTATTTACTTGTCTTAAATTGAAAATTTTAAGTGACAGTGCTAATTTGAGTAACATCGCATGTTCTGCTAAGTTGCCATAATGTTGCAAGTTTGTCAGAAGTACTTATAGTTTTATAAAATTGCTCCAATATGTTTGGAACTGTAGGTCCTAACCTTATAGAAAATTTGTGTGCAATGAGAAATTTCAGCATTAAATTGTACTGTATTTAGAAGTACAAATTTACATTAGATACAAAAGAACAAACATTTTTTAAAGAATGTAAAGGTTCCCAGTAATAAGGTTAACAATTGAATGTTTAGTTACAAACATAGAACTTATTAGAAGTATGTGGGAGTAAATTGTAAAATCCAAAGTATGTGGGAGAAATCGATTTTACCTACCTCTAAGAAACTTGCACTCATAGTTACTGTAGAAGCAACCTCCATTGTATGTCCAAGACTTAAAGTCGCACAATTCTCCAAATATGAAGCAATTAAATTAATTGGTATTTGACCCCAGGAGCACTTCCCTCCAAGTTCTATTGAAAATGAAGGAAAAGTTTTAATAATGGAATGACATGCAGGTCTTCTAGTGTTTGAGGAAAAAAAAAGGAAAGAAAAGGGTCATCATTAGTCTATTTAGTAGGAACATAAATACCCTCTTGATTTTGCAGTTCAAATATCAACCTGCTGCTTAATAAATAGATTTTAGATACAAAATTTTGAACAATACCTTCTAAAAGTAGTAACAATAAGAACAATCATCTCTTCTTGTTGCAAGAGAGCAATCACATAATGCCTCGACATATTGTACTTAGACCAATCTCAATGACACTAAGCTTAGAAAATATTGTAATGGGATCAATCTAATTATGAAACTCCTTTTGAATCTTTTAGCAAAGGCTTATTGAGCTGCTCCCATGCCTTTACTTGTGGTCCAAATTAGAATGAATGACTAAACTAGGTCAGCTACTATGTTTTGACAGTTGTTAAAAGATAATAAAAATTTGCATACAATTTCACTCAAGTAAAGATATGCATTTGGAGTGAAGTCATATTAGGGTTATGAACATTGAAAGTAAAGATATGAGTCCATCATCTATTTATGTGTGCAATATTCTAAACTATTCATGAACCCAGAGAAAAGATATTCATATAGTTTCACTCAAGTGATATATTGTTCCAATTCTTAAGCTCAATACATAACTAACATGAGTTCACTCTAACTAATGAAAATTCATGCCAGTACCACAACTACCTAATAAACCATGTTAGTGTAATAGCAAGGCTCAAGGGTTATGGAACTCTATTTCAACACTTAATAGATCAGAGATCTAGATTTTCGTTTTAAAAGTTCAAGGACCCATGTGAGAATATAAAAAGGTGAATATGTCTGCATTTCACTCTAAGAAATAAGTTGGTCTACAAAATATCAAAGTATACTTACTTCGAAGAGAAGATCCATCCACAAGGTTTCTTGAGCAGTTATCTTCACAAATAGTTTGTCCAATTTGCCCTTTTTGAAATAAATAATTTAATGATAGAATGATGAAGTAACAAAACCAATAAGAGTCATATAGGATATGCACCATACCAAAACTAATCAGGATAATGTTGAGATTGCAAGAATGGGCGGTTGACAAATTCTTCACATTGGGAATGATAAATGTGGCTTCACCGCTGTCTCTATTTCCAAACTCACTAAATGAAGTAAGCAAACAAAACCTTTTGAATCGATATATTGGAGAATGCTACAAGTTCAAATAATAATTGTCATTGAGATCATTTGGTATATGAGGTAGAAGCCCTTCACCCAATTTCATAAACTAAAGGAGGCTAAACTTACCCCATCAAGTGAATCATTACTTGTAGGTATGGCTAATAGAACATAAAGAGGAAATATAGTATGTGCTTGCAATTCTGTATTTGTACTTCCAGAAAGTGATAGTGTTATCTGAATCCTGCAATGGTATAGACAAAACAAATTTAAATATAGCAAAGTGTTGTAATAAATAGTTTCAAAATTCATCTGAATTTGGAAAAAATGTAGAAGCCAACATAGACATATGCCCATCAATTCAAGCATCAAACCTCTTTTGTCGCCTAGCATGTATCTTGTATAGAAGGGATCTTTGAATAAAAAGTGGCTGCAAAATAGGAAGAAGCAAAATTTGTATGACAATGCAATTACATATAATGGCATGGACATGAGAATGGGTTTTGAATAAGAATTTGTCATTGTAGGAAGGATTTTATGTTTTTTATGGTTCGCCGTAGAATAATATTATATAGCTCAATAGGCTTGCAATACAATTAAATAAAATTATCTTCAGCAGCAGCTTGCTCAGCTGGAGACACTGGAGCTCTTGACTGTTGAAGGCAATTCTTGTCTTGAGACCCGGGCTTCCTAAATTCGATATTCCTGCTAACAAGCACAATTTGCAACGAAAACTGAGAATATGATGCATCTCACAAGAATTGGATAACCAGAACCACAACTTTGCCAAAATTTCACATCCACAAAGGATCTGAGATATATGTACTTTAATGAATTTAACCATACTAGGAATCACATAGAGTTCCTGTCTACATTTACTAACCCACCCAAAATTGGCCATCAGTCATCGGGAAATTTTCCATGCATGTCTAAACAGACTAGGGAGCAACCTACCAAACTAAGACACATCATTGTGCACAACAAATGACGCTATTCTGATGATCCATCTATGATTCTCTCATGAGCCACAATTAATCATAAAACTGGCCATAAAATAAAAAACCCAAGTGATTCTAGAACCATACAACTAACTAGTTCGCGAATGTACCCAACATCGCAAGGATGTAGTGGCTGCCCGAGCACCCTCAGATCCTGTAGAGCCCAAACGAACTTTAGGAACTCAACCCCACAAGTGGATCATGTCATCAACATAAAAAAGGGGGCATTGGTATGGTGGCGAGAAAGATTGCATTTGACGATCCCCAGGAGAGATTATGACAACGACAACAATGGTCAGGAGCAACAACCACTGGATTGAGGGACCACAAGCCAGATATGAATTGGGCAAATAGAAGCAACCACTCCTTGTGGTTTGGGGTGGGACAACGTTTTGCCATGAATGTGCTGTAGGATTTCCGCTATGTCAAGCAAATAAAATTCAGAAAACAAAACAAAAACAAATGAAGAAATCCATGTAAATCTTCAATGGCTCAAATCAGGCCTGGCTTGTCTTCAATTGAATTGTTGAAAGAAAAAAATGTATACTTGAAACATAAAAAGTAAACCAGAATTCCCAAAATTTGACACCTCAAGGATTCTGGTACATATCTCAAATCTTTTGTCAAAATCTCAAAAACAAAAGATGTACATATGATATATTTGGTTAATTTTTTTAAAAAAATGTGATATATACTTTAACTCTCAGACTTTAAAATCTGTGGACAAAAATTTCATATGGACGACCAAGATCATAGATCTAAGTAAAACATATAAAATCTTTCAATATTGTTTACAAAAATTCAAATGAGGATGTGTGCCTCGACTCTTGAACTTTAAAATTAAGAACTAACACTTTCTACCTCAATCCTAAACCCTAGATCTAGAAGGAACAATAATCTAAAATTTTCTATTTCAACATAAATCCTAGATCTAAAATGAAACATAACACAAAACTTTCTCTCTCAAACCGAAATCCTAGATCTATGAGACAACAAAGTTGTTTTTTTTTTTGGAAAGGTCTGATTGCATCCAACCTGTTTCTTCCCCGGGGACCATAACAACCACGCCTTGCATCAGCAGCAATAGCTAGACGCACATCAGATTTAGCGCTCCTCTCATGGTAACTTCTTGAGAGCATAGTTGCGAAGAGGGAAATAATGACTGGCTATGATAAATTTCACGCACGCGATGCTCATGGGTATCTATGCCGAAGACAAGAGGGAAAATGATGGCGAGATCTATAATGATATTGAGTTCAGGGAAGATGAGCCAGTAGGCGAATATAAATAAAGAAGGACAGAAAAAAGGAAGGCTGATAGGGTGCTAGTATATGAGATCCATCTTTAAAATGCGGTCATCACCTTGTTCTAATTTAGCCCAAGTAAGGCCCATCAATAGGATATCCAAAATGACTAGTGGGTTTTAGGTGTTGGAAAACATCATAACTTATTCTCCAACCAGCCCAATACCGCACTCTCTATATGCTTAATTTGATGGGAAACATATAAAAACATGCTCCCACCGATTCTCAATGGCACTCTCATTAATATTTTTGGGAGGACTCTAAGAAAATGTTGTCTGGTTCTCTCAAATCTAAAAGCATTGTCTCCGTTGACCAAGAACTTGTATCCTGCAAACAAACAAAAGTGCATTAGGATTGCAAATAAAAAGGCATGCATCATCTTTAGTAAAGATCAAGGTGAGCCTCAAAAGAATGCACAAAGAAATATAAATGCATTAGGGATATACGTGGAAAAATGGGTCATAGACCAAGCCCTGTACAACATATGACAGAAATAACATAGCTTGTAACAAGAACAAGATAGACTATAGAGTTTTATATAAATCTAAATTTAACTTACAAACCAGAGTTTTTAAAAGTGTGGAAGCGAATAGATCAACAGGAATAAAATGGTCCGACGGAATAAGTAAGATACAGTCGCCCTCTCACGGCGATACACAGTGAACATCCGGCCATGATAGGTGTTTTGCCCGAAACACCGTACCGGCAATCAACGGACTACTCCTCTTCTATGTCGGTGCACCGTTCCCACTCCATGTTCCAGCAGTGAGGGCGCTGGCCCTTCCAGTGGAACTTTCTACCACAGTGACAGTCTCCAACCTGAATATCTGAAAACCACATAGAGCTACGCCTTGAGCAACTAATACTCAGCAAGACTGACCTGTCAAAATGGCCAACTACAACCGACTCCTAGACATGCACAGGCCATAGGTAGGGTTTATGTTGCCAAAAAGCCAGCATAAGAGTGGATCCTTATTTTTCAAGTTTTAGCATCAAGTTAAGTTGACATGCAGAATAAAAAATTTAGTTTGTACTAAAACTACAACAATCATGGTTGCAATACAATCAGAACAATGCCATATAGCAGTATTGAACCCATCCATCATATTAGTGGCTTCCATCAATATTCCGGAGCAGCGATCAAGTACTGCTCGTTACTGTGAGGGGCAGCGACTCGAATCGATTTACATCCTGTAGGAGAAACCTGCTTGCATGATCCACATGCGCTTCATGGAAGCCACATGGAGCAACCTTTCGCTATTGTACCACAAGGTCTTCCGGGTCCAGACTCCCCCGAGAAGGGTCCCCCAACACGATGCGCCCCGTGCCGCCATCCGTGGGTGGATTGCTCCCTCCTCTCAGCCCAAGTTTCACCAAAGAAGAGAGAAGGCTATCTTCCAACCAGGCAGTAGTCGTAGTTACGTCGGTTTACTGGGCCCATATCTCCAGTATGTAAATAGTACGTTCAAACTTGACCTCATAGGACCGGACACGACGTATAGCCTTAGGTGACTTGGACGGGGCTACCTCCTTGAAGACAAGCTGTCCTTCCCTTTCCACCTAGTTGCCCGTCTGGTCTTCATTGTTATCCCATCCAAACTTTCCTTCAACCGATATCATTCCTCAGTGATAATATTTCTTAGTCTACGAGTGGTCTCCATACCACTCGTTAAATAGTCGTCCTAGATTAAGCAGAGCGCCTACCGTTCTGAGGCTATCATCGGGAAAAGAGAACCTACTGCAATACTAGGTTTTCAAACAACTCCTATAAACTTAATATACAGACAAGCCTACATCCCTAACTAGTGATAAAATAAAAAGGTTAAAACTTGGTGGGATGCACCGGGGCTTGCCTTGGTCCTGTTCCTGGTTAGTCGAAGCACATCCGGTCCTTCTGGCTCCTGCTCCTTTCATGCCTCCACGTGGTTCAGCTCGTGATCTACATGATGCAAATGCAATGATGTGCATAAGAGAAGATTCATGGTACTTCTTGAACAAATACATTAATACAATGATGTGGCATGTAGTAGTGAACAGGGTGTTGTCGCACGTTAAGTTGCTACCCCGCCTTTATAGCGTTTACGGATTATCGAGTTTTTGAAGTAAATAACATTTTAGCATGGTTCTGGAGGTCACATGAACAAGGGTGAATTACTATAACTAAAACATGCCAGGAGTGGATTACTTGCCAACTTGCACATACATGCAATGAGCCATTTATTTTTAATAAATAAAACAAGATAAAGGGTTAATTAATTAATGGTGACCAATATACAGAGAATTATCAGGTGTGACTTTGCATAATGATTAGGCCTGACAACCCAGGGTTAAATACCAAATTTCATTAACTTATAAATCATAGAGAATTACTTATGATTTATTAAGTGTATTGCACAATTAATTTAATTTGGATAAAAACCCCAACATGCAGAGGGCTTTAGTATTTTTCTTAAATAGAGCGTGCCCAGAGGAGCCTACTAAAATTTATTATACCCTGAAATTTGTAGTATTTATTTTACTATGCATTTTGCAATATTGGACCATTTTCTAGAATTGATAAATTGAGAAAAATCCATTTAATGCGCGTGGGCTGCATTCTAGCAGTCCAGCGGACCGAAGCCCATGCGGGAGCTCCTAGGCCAGACCTGGCCCAGGCGGGGTGCAGCCCAGAGGCCAGCTTGGCTCATCGCCAGCTCGGCCGGGCCAAGCGCGTGGCGGCGGCGGCCAGCCGGAGTGGCGGCGAAGGTTACATTGCCGTGATGGCGGACGGCGAGTGTGAGCGAGCACGTGGCGTGTAAGAGCGGGGAATGCGGCTCACCTGGCTAGCATGACGACGGCGAGGCGGGATGACGACGGGCGGCAGCAGTCGGTGACGGCGGTACGGAGGAGTGGCTGCATGGAGGGAGACCGGGTGACTTCCGAGAGGTGTGCAGGGTCGAGAGAAACGTTCATGCGGAAGGAATTGGTCCGAGACTCACCAGAGAGCTCGTGCGGCGCGGCGGAGTGGCAGTCAGAGGCGGGGAAGGAGCCGGAAATCGACGACGGCTCGGTGCAAGGGAAGAGGAGTGGCTCCAAGGGGGTGTCGTAGACGTCGGGGCGGAGCTCCGGGGGTTGTCGGCCAGGGCGGGGAGGCGGTGCAGTGGCCGAGCAACACGAGCAGCTCGGCGGCTCCAATGGCGGGCGCGCAGTGGCTTGTGAGCAGAGGGAAATGGGAAAAAGGGGGGAGAACTGTTTGGACACGGGGGGGGGGGGGGGCAAAAGGGATGTCCGAGCGGTGGTGGGGGCGTTCATCCACGGCAACGGCTGTTGCCCGTACGTCGGCAGTCACGCGGCGACCGCGGGCAGGGGAGTGAGTGCGGCGCTGGGTGTGTTTTCTTCAGGTCGCTGACGGGTAGGTCCCACGGGGAGTTTCTTTTTCATTTATTTTCCAAACCCTGACAGCCGGTTGTATTTGTTATTTTTTTGGGAATTAATTTGGAACCGACCAAGGTGATCCAAAATTATGGCAGGCCCCACAAATTATGCTCGATTTTATAAAAATGCTAACTAACATCAGTTCTTAATGAAATTTGAATAGTAATTTTGTAAATAGGGATGATTTTTGGCATATTGACCATTTATTTGGGGCATTAACCGATGGAATAAAAATCTGGGAAATTTTCTCAAAATTCTACTTGATCATGGCCTTCAACATATATTTTTGGTGGGGGTAAGTTCTATTATAATTTTAGGACTTGTAATTCAATGAGATTCAAATTGTTTGAATGAAATTCAAAATTTACCCATTCAGTTCAAATTTTTGTTCCCTGCTCTTATGCTGGTGATGAAGGTTCTAAGGGTGGGTTCTTGGGACTCCCTGACCCAGGGGTGTCACAGTCCTCCCCCCTTAAAGAAATCTCATCCCGAGATTAAAGGATGTTATAACGGTTTACTTAGGTGGTGGTGTAGGAACTCAGGGTAGTGACTTTGTAGAAATTCTTCAGTCTCCCAGGTGGCTTCTTTCTCACTATGGTTGCTCCACTGAACCTTATAGAACTTGAGCGTTTTCTTACGTGTGATCCGATCCTTCTCATCCAGTACTTTCACCGGGTGCTCTGAATATGTCAAGTCAGGTTGTAGCTGTCCAATGCTCTCCAAGGAAACGCCTACTGGTGTCTTCAAACATTTCTTGAGTTGGGACATGTGGAACGTGTGGTGCACTCCAACGAGTTCTACTGGCAGTTGGAGGTTATAGGCTGCAGGTTCACATCTTGTGATGATTGGATAGGGGCCAATATAGCGAGGTGCTAATTTTCCGTGAATCCTAAATCATTGTACACCTTTGGTTGGCGACACCCGGAGATAGACCATATCGCCGGCCCTGAATTCTAACGTGCGACGTCTTTTATCCGCATAGCTCTTTTGTATGGATTTTGCTGCTCGTAGGTTTGACTGAATTTCCAGTACCTTCTCTTTTGCTTGTTGCACCAACTCAGGTCCAAACACTACTCTTTCTCCTGATTCAGACCAGCTCAACAGTGTACGACAACGGCGACCATAGAGAGTCTTGAATGGTGCCATCTTGATGCTCTCTTGGTAACTATTGTTATATGCAAACTCGGCCAAGGGTAAGCATTCGTCCCACTTCTTGCTGTGATTCAGTACATAGGCTCTCAACATGTCTTCTAATATTTTGTTCACTCTTTCCATTTGGCCGTCTGTTTGGGGGTGGTATGCCGAGCCTCGGATTAACTTGGTGCCCAGTGACTCGTGTAGCTTTTCCCAAAAGCATCCCACGAACTAAGAGCCTCTGTCAGATACTATTGTCTTGGGCACTCCATGTAAGCATAGGATCCAATCTATATACAATTGGGCATACCTCTCTGTTATGAACCATGAAGATACAAGGATGAAGTGTGCAACTTTAGTCAGCCAATCAACAATCACCCATATAGAGTCAAACTTGCTTGAAGTGCAGGGAAGACCAACAATGAAATCCATGCTGATATCCTCCCATTTCCAAGCTGGAACACTCAAGGGTTGTAGCAGGCCTGCCTTCTTCAAACGATCGGCCTTGACTCGGTGGCAGGTATCACACTCTGCGATATATCGCGCTATTTCTCTCTTCATACGAGTCCACCAATATCTGGATCTCAAATCGTGGTACATCTTGTTGCTACCTGGATGCATGGAGTACTTTGCAATATGAGCCTCGTCCAAAAGCTTCTTGCAAAGTTCCAAATTATTAGGCACTATTAGGCGATCCTTGAACTATAAAACACCTTCTGCGTCTTCCCGAAAACGTTGAACCTTAGCATCGCCCTCTTTTAGTCTCCTTCTGAGGTGTGCCATGCTAACATCATTCTTCTGAGCTGCTACTATTTCTTCCCGCAAGGTAGGAATCAATGCTAGGTTATAGAGAGCTCCGTGGGGTGTTACTTGGACATAATGACCATCTTGAACTTGTGAGTTGATCATGATGTGATGGCATTGGCCTTGCGGCTTAGTGCGTCAGCCACGACATTTGCTAGGATCCACCGCTATGCCTTCTTCCGAGATGACGTGGCCCAGAAATGGTACTTGCTTCAACCAAAACTCGCATTTGGTAAACTTAGCATATAGTTGATGTTCCCTTAACCTCTGCAGCACAATGCGAAGATGCTCTGCATGTTCTTCTTCTATCTTGGAGTAGACTAGAATATCGTCAATAAACACCACTACAAACTTGTCCAGCTCTGGCATGAACACCGAGTTCATGAGATACATGAAGTGTGCCGGTGCATTTGTCAAACCAAACGACATCACTAAATACTCATAAAGCCCATATCGAGTAGAGAACGCTGTCTTAGGGATATCTTCGGCACGGATCTTAATTTGGTGGTATCCAAATTGCAAATCGATCTTGGAGAAAAATTTAGCTCGAATCAACTGGTCGAAGAGGATGTCAATGCAAGGTAGTGGATATGTATTCTTGATAGTCACGACATTGAGTGGTCGGTAATCCACGCATAGCCTCAAGGTCTCATCCTTCTTCTTTACGAACAACGCCGGACAACCCCAAGGTGAAGAACTCGGTCGGATAAATCCTTTATTTAGCAACTCCTTCAGCTGTTCTTTTAACTCTGCTAGCTCTTTGGGCGCCATTTTATATGGTCTCTTGGATATGGGCGCAGTGCCTGGTTGAAGCTCAATCTTGAACTCTACATCTCGATCAAGAGGTAGTCCGGGGAGGTCATCGGGGAATACGTCCGGAAATTCACTAACCACGGGAATATCCTTTATCTGTACGGCTGTGGTGTGGTGAATTCTTGGCGCGGCCACTTGGGGAGGTATTACTCGAAAGCTCACACTACCATGGGTGGGAGAGTTTAGGTATATGGTGTAGGCGTCTATGTCCAACACAGCCTTATGTTGCCTCATCCAAGGCATGCCCAGAATGATGTCAATGTTGCTCCCATCTAAGACCATGCACTTGGTAGAGTAGACTCTTGCTCCTAGGGTTATTGGGAGTTTCTCAATTTCATAGAGAGCAAGGGTTTGCCCACCGGCTGAGTTAATGGTATATCGTGATCTCATAAGGGTACGAGGCAGCCGATATTTATCAACAGAAAAACCCACTAACAAAGCTATGGGATGCCCCTGAATCAAATAGAACTAGTGTGAGGTGGTCTCGAATAGAGAACATACCAGCGAGGATGGGGCTGTTATCCGGAATCTCCTCGAAGGTAGTGTTGTTCACGCGGCCAGTGCGGACAGGTCCCTTATTGTTGTTGTTGTTGTTCCTCGGCGGGTTCTAACTAGTGTTTTTCTTGGAGTACGGGCACTCCCTTGAGAACAATTCTGTGTACCACAACTTGCACGTTATTATAGTTATAAGGCTTTTTATGAAAGGTAGGACTTTCAATAAGCCCACCACTAGTCCAATCTAATCTGCAAATAAAAGCTGCCTTTGTGGCGATTGTAAATGCTCACATGGCATGATGTGTGGTATGGCTACTTCAGCTAAGTTTCAGATCCCATTGCCACAAAAAATCTCATAATGATTAGAATCCGGAGTGAATAAGTGATTTAAAATAGTCTCCCAATTTGCACTCAACTTATTCAACTTGGTTGTATATTTTCACGTGCAGCAGTGAGCTTGTAATACAACCTCTATAAAGCTCACCATATCTCAACGTACTAACTAAATCTACAGAAACAGAATCACTAAACACTTGGTAGAATGCTCTGATTTTTATTTCTATTCCTCCAGCTGTATCATATCTAGCACTTTAGACATGAGATCAAAGAGAACACAAGAAGGAGGTTCATTCGAGAACTGAAAGAGTGTCGATCACGGATGTATATCATCCGCTGGTGTTTAGTGAGTCTCCTCTGTTGGCATGACTGGGCTCAAGTGTTCAAAACTCTACCTGCACAATATCAAAGCTAAAGAGCACCAATTAGTTCTATCTTTACAACCAAGAACTAAGGATATCTATTTACAGTGGGATACTTATAAACTATGGAGCTGATCTCTTCCCTAGCTTGTTTTTTCCTCTTTTTTTTTTGAGAGAGAATACCCCAAGGGAGACCCCTGAGGTGCAGGTGCAGCACCCAAGGGTCGAACCCTGGGCGGGAGCACTCCGGCCAGTGGCCTTTGCCACTGCGCCGTGAGCCCTTCGCCTTCCCTAGCTTGTTGAGGTGGAAATGTTGTGATTCTTACCTCTTTCTGTTGACTGAATAATTTTTGTTGGATTCAACTGATTGTGATTGTACATATCCCCCAATGTCTATCAACAGGAATCCATTTTTCTTGTTACAATAAAAAAATAGTTGATCAAATCAAACCTTAGATCATGCTGACCAGCTGTACTATACTGATATTTTACAAAGTTTATACAATTTGCTTCTTAGATTTCATTATTTCCCACCAAAATCAAAATAGTTTCAGGAAATTAAAAAATATTACTGCACAAAATCTACAGTTCTCATTTCTCAATCTGAATATATTATCACAGCCTAGTTGAGAAGCACATGATTGCTTTTCCGCAAATAGATAACAAATAACACGTTTTTATTTTTCGTGCATTTTTATATGTAAGGCACAAATAAGAAAATGCTAATGTTATCTGATTTGAAGTAGATGAAAAATAAACGTCCATCCCTGAAAAGATTGCCAGGTTAGAAGCATGAAAGAGTAAAGTGGCAGGATGCTAATGTAATTTCTAGCTTTGCCCAATTAAGAAATAAGAACAGGATTGTGAGATGTAGCATGAATATCGATTGAATGCTTATGGCTTTATTTGGTCAGTTCCTCTTTCAATTTTCACTCTCAAATCAAACTGGCCGGCATTACAGAGAGGTTAAAGTGATAGAACTCGGGAAGGGAAAAAAGAAAACTTGGGAATGGATGGTAAGTTAGATTGTGGTGTGCTGTAACCTTAGAGATTAAGAGGGTGTGCTTGTGCATGCACAAGCACACATGTTTTTTGTTTTGTTTTGTTTTCTTGTTTTTTGTTAGTAAGGACTCTGTGCTGCACTCAGATGCCTCTGTATAGTGGCAAAAGTTCACGTGCATGCTCAAGAAAAAAAAAAGGATGACTGAAAACAGGATGGCTGATAAGGGCAGACTGGATGGCTCCAAATGCTCAAGTAGATATGAGAGTTGGTCTACAAATACTGGAGTAGATATGAGTGAAGAGGGCAGTATGTGAGATAATGGTGTGTTTGGTTTCGGGACAAGGTGGGCCGGGACGAAACCATCCCAGTTTTTAGGGATGGGACAATCATGTCTTCTATTTGATTGAAAGGATAGAATGAGCCTTGTTTTCTGTTTGATTAGAGAGATGAACGTGTCTTCAGTCCATTAGTAGATGATTAGATGGCCATTCAGACATTTGATCGAACAACCACCAAGCATGAACCCTGTGCCACCACAGTCCACACGAGGACGACACCATGTCTGCTGCGGCTCAGGCTTCGGGCGAGGTTGCGCCGCCTAGGCCGCGGGCGAGATCAGCTGTCTTCACCGCCCACCGCCCAGGACGCGGGCAAGATCGCCCAACTCCATGATCCCCCGGATCCCTTGAGTTGTTCGAGATTGCAAGAGGCTTGACTGCCTGCCTAGCTCGCACGACGCTTGAGCGCCCTCGCCCAACACCGCTCACGTGGCTGCAGTGTGCCCTTACCATGCTCGCAGCTAGACCGGTGTCGGGCATCGCCATGAATGACACTGAGCTCTTGTGCATGCCCTTCGTTGAGGCGCGCCCGCGTTGCCGTAGCTCCTCTGGGCTGCCGTCGACGTCACGCGAAGAGCAAGACCAGCCGGGATGTTCATCGACCAGTGGGGCACCAAGGCCAGTTTGGAGCCATCGAGCTCAGTCTTCCTCAACTGCTAGGGAGTTGCAGAAGACACAGAAGACAACGGCGTCGAAGTGGGATGAGAAGATCCGACCAATTTTCAGGAGCGAATGTATCCCCCATCTGGGCAGCATATTCCCTCTTGGGATCATCCCATCTCTACCTGTCCCTCAATCAAACACTTATAAAAGTGGGATGGGATCGTCCCGTCCTTGAAACTAAACACACACTAAGAGACCGCTAGGACAGGGAATGAGATTGCAATCCTCGAATTAGGATTTATGTTCAGGGGAGGTGTGTTGTGTCAACTCGATGACAAAATTTGATCTCACCCATCAATGCATTCCCCAAACATACAGATTGATGACAGAAACTTACTGGTATTTGTGCAAGCTAAAATGTTCCAGAATGTGTGATTACATATGCTATTCAATAAATTTAGAATGTGCAAACTATCTACCAAAAATGGTACACACGAAATTAGTGCCTTCTCATATACCTAGTTCTAGAATATGTACTTTACAAAAGGATATGAGATAACAAATTATGTTAAGATCACTTAAGTTTAATCACCGAATTTTGTCATCAGCAAAGCATCCGCTGAAGCAGTTAAGTTCAGAGTCACAAAGAGAGAATAGTTGTTGATGAAAACAAGTGGAGTGGATGTGGAAAAACAGCATATGAAAGATTAAACACGATTATAGCATGATGATTCGAGTATTATGATGTAATGTAACGCTGTTTAACTATCTGTAGCAGATAGCTAGCAAGTTACTCTGCTCATCATTGGAGAGATCACTTTCTTTTTCCTCCCATGGAAGCAATACACTTATCCATATCTTATTCCAATAGAATAACGAGGAACAAGAAATGCAATCGCACAACAAAGTGACAACTTACAGCATATAAGTAACTTCTGTAGTAAGTCTTATATATGATATATACTCCAACGCCTGTAGTTTTCATAAAAGGAGGGGGGAAAGATAGAAAAAACTAACAGCTTACATTAAGAGGTTATCCAAACCAGGGATATCAAATGGTAACTTTATAACACCAAGAGCGACAAAAAGGAGCAAGAACCACGCAGGAAAGGTCATCATGCACATCACCAAGAAAGATTTTTGACCTGAAAAAGAAAAAAAAATGAGCACAAATGAAGAAATTTCAGTCCGAATTTTACATTAGCATTGTGAATATGTAATTGCAATAATTAGGGGGTCAAATCATCACCTTCATAGGCGCGCTCCTCGGTGGTGTCGATGACCCACTCGACGGCCTCGCGTAGCCGGCGCTCGGCCTCGCTCTCGGGCTTCCTGATGGGCGTGGAGGCGACCAGGTCCATGAACGCGGAGTTCTTCGCCTCCATGGAAGCGACGACGGCAGACGCATCGTCGGAAACACCGAGGGGCGCGCCGCACCTCCACGACGGACGGCTGCGCGGCGGGGGGGGGGGGGGGGGGGGGGGCAAGGCGACTGATAGGTAGGAGCATTGTTTGGGGGGGGGGGGGGGAGGGACGGCTGCAGAAGTCATATTAAAGCCCGTTACTATCTGGTGGTTATTTAGATGTGTTGTAAAATAGTGACGAGTCTAAACTAGACCAATTTAGTGATGGGACCTTCAGATGTCCATCACTAATCGTTATGGTCTTTTGTTTTGCAAAAAAAATATTTTTGCAGTAGTGACTTTCACCGCTGAAAGAGAAATGATACTGCACTAAAATCAAATCTTAAGAAACTAAACTGATCCTTTCTAGGGATAAAAATGATTAATCATTTCACACCATGTAGTGTCTTTCAAATGTTGTGATAAAGACGTTCGCAAGATTGTTTCTAAGTGAATGAGAATACCAACATGCATTGCCTTTCAGGGCCGGAGCTGAGTTTTTAGGGGTCTGGGCGAACCTAAAAGTCAGGGCCCTTATGTATAATATTTTTATTATAAAAGATGACTTCATCAAAGGAACAAAGTACATAGTAGGAAATGGCAGGAAGATAAGGTTCTGGATAGATGTATGGATCGGGGAATGTCCACTAAAGACAATATTTGATAATATCTTTAGTGTCTGTGAACAACAGGATGATACAATAGCAGAAATTTTTATGGAGATAAATGGAACCTAACTTTCAGAAGAAACTTTGGGCCTAGAGAGATGATGGAATGGGACGAACTTCAGGTACTGCTGGCGGAAGTAAAGTTAACAGACTCATCAGATCGTATCAGATGGATGTTAGAACCCTCTGGATAATACTCTACAAAGTCTCTATATAAGTTCTTATTGAATCCGGGAGGAACAAACAGAGGAATGATGGAGATATGGTGTTATAAAATAGTGACGAGCTAAATTAGACCAATTTAGTGATGGACCTTGAGATGCCCATCACTAATCGGTTATGGTCTTTTGTTGCTAAAAAATATTTTTGTAATAGTGACTTTCACCGCTGAAAGAGAAATGATACTACACTAAAATCAAATCTTAAGAAACTAAACTAATCCATTCTAGGGATAAAAATGATTAATCATTTCACACCATGTAGTGTCCTTTCAAATGTTATGATAAAGACGTTCGTAAGTTTGTTTCTACGTGAATGAGAATACCAACATGTACTGCCTTTTGCGAAGGCATTGTCAATGTGGTTCAGAGTGAGAACTGAGAACAGAGTGCCGCAGTGGTGATAGCTGCTAGCCAGGGTCGGCTGTACTGGAGCATTGGTGCCCGTCGATGTGATCTCACAGTCACAGGAGCTATGTGATCTCACAGTCGTAGGAGCTAGTAAAGTCACGCACTCAACGGCTCAACGTTCACGGAGAGTGAAAAGATCCATTACTCAAGCCTGAGTGCCTGACTCCATATCTCATTTTTTGTTTCAGGGTTCTTTTACAATAGTTGAGGTAGACTATAATATAAAGAGAATAATTCAGGCTAGCAATGAAACCAATTGAATGTTGAGGGTCTTAATCTAGTTGAAACAAAAAAAAGTCGATTATATGGCCATAATATATAATATTGACACTATATTTATAATAATCTCATAAGTTATCTTAGAATAGCTTATTTTATTTGAACTTATAATCTAGTTACATGTCTTTTGTTATCCATACGAATAATAGACTAGCTTTATAGTTTGGGTTGTCAAACAACTTCACCAACTTGTATGATTTTAGGCAAATTTTACAAAAATGCCAGGTTCTTGTGGACTTGTAACACCAAACCACAAATTCTAGAAATCTTCATACAAAATCAGAGGTACTTTGATTATGAAACACAAAACCATGATTTTTTTTTATATAATATCATACCATGATTTTTTTATATAATATCATGTTTCTTTACCATGTAATTGAGAACCGTACATGTCAGCATGCTTTGCCATGTTATACAATTTTCATATAGGACTTCAATCCTAGGAAAGGATCTTTTTTTGGTTATGTCTTTTTTTTTTTTTTTAGATCAGGTCAGTTTGGTTATGTAAACATTGGCTGGGCTACGCCTCAACAGCAAAAATAGCTGCTAACAAACACGGGCCCACTCGTCATAGAGTTAATTGACGACTTGGATTGATGGGCCTTTGGCCCCTTATAAAGCGAGCCCCTCTTCGTCGTCTTCGTCCGTCGTCGTCTCCGCACTCCACAGAGCAAAAAGGGAAAAAAAGGGGGAAGGAAAAAGAAGAAAAGAAGCCGGAGGAGCTAGAAACCAATTCGGGTCGGGGACCGGATTTGCGAGAGCTGGAGGGAGGGATGGCGGCGGAGAGGCAGCTGGTGGTGGCCGTTGAGGGCACGGCGGCGCTAGGGCCCTACTGGTCCACCATTGTGGCTGACTACGTCGAGAAGATCGTGCGGTACGGTCGTGCTCCCCCCCCCTTCTGTTCCCGATGATGCTTTTTCTTGGTAGTTCTCACTTGAGGCTCTAGCGCTCCTGGAGATGAGATCCCTGGAGGGGGAGATGTGGGTGTTGGGGGTTTCGAGCTCTATTCCTTGGTCCTTGACTAGGGTTTAGCGGAAGAACCAGGCGCCGAGGCGCGGGAGTGTCTGCGTTCTTGGTTGCTGGATCGTTGGGGTGAAGGAATGAGGTGTTCTTGAGGCTCGCTTGATTTGAGGGGTGTTGATTTGAGTTCTTTTTTCCGCTTTGGGAATTGAATACTTTCGGAGTGCTAATTGGGTTTGTTGATCGTTAGCTACTGGCTTGGAAAGAAGTGCGTTTTAGTCTTTCAATCTGACACTTCTGCTATGATTGAACCTTTTGATGCTCGAGTGTGGAAACATATTAGAAATGTTACTATTGACTCATGGTACAGCCTAATTTGTTCAAGTTCTATTTTATCAATCATTATACGAGAATTGAAGCCTTAGCTTCTGTACCACACCTACCCATGGAATGTAGTTTGCCTCATTATGATGTAAACATTCACAGCTTTCAGGGTCAAAAGAGTACTGTAGATTTTATTTGTATTGTGGCTTCAATCTTCTTCTGATATATCACAATACATAAGTATTTTCCAAAAGTTTCTATTTTCCTTCTCAATCATCTAATTAGACAGCTTAGAATCTTGGTTCATTCTTCGTACACCAAATCTGATGTGATCATTTTTATTTCTTGTTCACACCATTATGCAATATAACTAATTTATGAAGAAAAATCATGCAGGAGTTTTTGTGCAAGTGAAGTTCCTGGGCAGGTAGTTCCATCCTTATTAACATCCTATTGTATAAGTCCTCAATTTCTGTGTGCTGTTTTTGAATTATGTGAATGTGAATGTAAAATTTATTCTTCGTTGTGTAGAAGCTTGCAGGGGCACCACCTGAGCTTGCATTAGTTGTTTTTCACACCCATGGACCTTACAGCGGTATGCTTTTATATCTTCCATGTCCATGCCCTTAACGTTTTAATGTGCAATCTTCACCAGCATTAATTTATGTTTAATTCAATATCAGTGGGCTCATGCAAATTTTATTATGCAGCTTTTGGTGTCCGGCGAAGTGGATGGACAAAAGATATGGATGCTTTCCTGTCATGGCTATCTGGAATAGCATTTAGTGGTGGGGGATTTAGTGAAGCTGCTACTTGTGAAGGTCTTGCTGAAGCACTCACGGTACTGACATTTATCATTTTTCTAAAAGGAAAAAAAAAACTTCAGTTGGCTTCCCGGTGGCCAACATTAGCACTTAAAAATTTTGTATTCACCTTTCAAGATCCTGATATTGCAGATGTTTAAGTTATATGGTTTGAGAGCAAGATGCCTGGACTAGTACATCATGTTTTATTTTTCCATTCTGCCAATGATTCTGTTTACTTACATATGACATTTCTTGACAAACTTGTTATTCGGTTCTTCATGAAAAAATGTTTTATTATTCCACTTGATGTCCTCCATATATTTCTTGCTCTCCTTGCAGCTGAAGATGTTATCACATCTTTCTCTGTCATGGTTTATGTTCACTCATTTTCCGTAATAAGCTCCAGAAACATAAACTGTAGTTTGCACTTACCTGATAGTTAGTCCATATTGGCATCACATATTCTTACTAAGCACAACTAGGAGTCTGAGTGCCAAGTCTGAATATGGTCTTCACATTGTTTTGAATCTGTTGCTGGTTGGGCAAATTTACCTTTATCTAAACTTTAGCCTTTATTATAATTTTCAGTAATACCGATAGTGTGAATTATTGATAATCTATACTTTCCTTGGACAGCATTTTTGCTCCCGTGATGAAACTTGAGTGCTGTAGTCACATTTCTTTTTGAGGATATTATGTTGTGATCATTTCATTACGTATTATTCTTGGATTGTAAGCTGCTGTCCTACTGCCACCCTGTTTCATTTCTTTTATCTTCAATTAGATACTTCAGGGCGGTCTCAATACAGCCCAGAATCATCAAAACCATGAAGCACAAAAGCATTGCATACTTGTTTCTGCAAGCAATCCTTATCCTTTGCCTACCCTGTCTATTGTCTTCCTATTCAAAGTACTGATCACAAAGAGAACAATGAATCATCAAAAGAGCCTTCTATTGCTGATGCTGAGAAAGTTGCAAAGTCATTTGCTCAGGTGCTGCATGAGTTTTGCCGTAACCTGCAACTGTTTATTTTGTGTCTAGCTTTTGGTTGACTCTACTCTACTTTTGTGGATAGTGCTCTGTCTCTTGTCAGTGATATCTCCCAAACAACTTCCAACTCTGAAGGCGATATACAATGCGGTAATTTTATCAATTTTCATTTTGTTGAATTCTTAGACATGAATGTTCTTCTATTCATTCAGTCGCCTGCTTAATTGTTTCATGATTCCTTTGATGGTTATATTTCGTTTTAGGATTGGAGGATTTCTCTCTCCATATTTGTAACAAAATATTGCTATCGTCGACATCTTCTTATTTTAAAGAAAAAACCTTTTCTTACTTTTTTTTGATTTTGCGGTTTCCAAGATTTGACTTTGATAATTATATTCAACAACATAAGAAAATTATTCTTCCATGAATTATATGTAACTTTAGGAATTTGATGTCAGTGTTTCATGGATATCAAATAAGAAGAGACAAAATGTGTACTTTTAATAATGTAAACTAATATGGCATGATATCACTCACTCTTATGTTATTAATTTTTCACTACTTTACCACTTTCAATATTGAAAGCTTCATAAACATGGAACAAGGAATGAGTTAATGCTTTGATTTTTTTAATCTTTCAGTACCAATACCTCTAGCACAACTGCTTATAGTCAAACTAAAATTGACATCTAGTAGGAAAGTCAAATCAAACTAAGCTTTCAAAATGGCATCTATATTAGGGGACTCAGTCATCAGATTCTGGAGGAAGTGTTAAACTAGTAATTGTACAGCTAAATTGCAAGTAATGGTCTGGTATGATATCGATTTCTAGTTATTATGACTTCTGCTTTCATCTTATGTGATTTGATTTTGCCTTATAAGAACTGCAGCAGTTTCTTTTGATGAATAATGATACCACATCTGCTGCAGGGAAAACGGAATCCTCGAGCTGCTGATCCATCAATTGATCATGAAAAACCACATTTCCTTGTTCTGCTATCTGAGAATTTTATAGAGGCACGAACTGCTCTAAGTCGCCCTTTACATGGGAACTTGGTCCAATCAAAACATTACAAGATGGACAGTGCACCTTCAGTTACTATGCCAGGACCGGCTTCAAATGCCAACCCTTCAGGTTGAACAATGTTAAAATTAGGCTTAGTTTTTCTACAGATATATGCTTTTAGTTCTGTGGCCCTTTGTGAATGAAAATGTTGTTGGTGTGATGTTTGTGCATGGGGAACAGAGAGAGAAGCTCTAGAAGAGGCTTTGGTGTTTACACCAAGTTTAGTTGCGAGAGTTGGGTTAAGAAACACTAGTCTTGATTTGGCTAAAGGGAAAGGACAAAGTGAATTTATCTTGATATTTCCCTGCGTACAAAAATAAAAAAAAAAAAAACTTATGGCTGTATATGTTGGGATGGCTGACTATTTTGTAGCGGCAAGGTTCTGAATATGCCATTACATCATCCAGTTTTGCAAAAGGCTCTATTTTTGGGTGAAATCTTTAGCAAAAAAAGTATGTGCTTCTGATTATTTATCCAGGAGAACTAATGAGATATTCAAATTATATGTGGCTGTGATGTGATGTGATTTCCTATTTTTGTTAAATGCAAAAAATGTGCTATTTCGGTTGATGTGTTATCTAGTTGAATTGCAAAAGTGAATGTACAAAACATAGCTATTAAAAGCTATGTAGTATCTGGCAACTTGTGTCACATGGTGAAAAGAGATTGCAAAATGAATGTATTAAATACAGCAGTTGTTTTAGGTATTTTAGTCATAATGCAGTCAGATTAATTAGTGAGGCTTCCAGACATTGACTTGGAAGTTTCTAGACGGATACATAAGTGCCTGCTTCTGTTTGTGAATGCTCAAATTTATTTTTCCTAGTATTCTAAGTTATTACATGCACACTAGCTCACATTTGCATGTTTATTCAACTATTAAGGCGTATCTTTATGAAGCTTGACTGGTTTCAATAGTTCATTTGTAAATATTAAGTGTCCTAACTATAACAAGTTATTTATGTAATATGGCAACATTTTTTTGACTTCTTCTCATATCCACATTGTTATTGCTGCCTACTATAGCCATAATTAATTCTAGTCGAACATTTCCAGTGAATGGAACAATGATGGGCCGTCAACCAGTGGTGGGAGGCATTACTACTGCAAATGTTAAAGTGGTATGCTACAAAGCACATACTATTCTTGGAATTTCCCTGTTTATTAATCATCATTGTTCCAATTTGTTCGTGACTTCCATTTTTAGGAACCAGCAACCATACCAGCAATGGCTTCTGCACCAACTTTCTCGCATATAACACCCATTTCAAACATAGCTTCACAAGGAGTATCAGCATTGCAAAGTTCATCACCATCTCTTATTTCACAAGAAGCAAACATCGTGAATGATAGTGTGCACGAACAGAAGCCTAATATAGGGGTAAACCCTGTCCAACAACCAGTTCGGCCTGGCGGACATGGAAGCTTCCTCAACAACCTGTCACAAGCTAGCCGGCTGATAAATTCAACTTCTTTAGGAGGAGCAGCTGCCCCTATGGGACTACCTAACATGGGAGCAACACCCATACAGGTCCACATGTCAAGCATGATATCAAGTGGCATGACGTCGGCACCGTCTGTTATGTCTTCAGTTGCTGGATCTGGACAACCAATTGGTACTCAACAAATGGTACAAAGCACATCTCTTGGTTCCTTTGGCTCGAGCACTTCTACTGTATCCAGCAATTCGAATATTGCTGTCTCATCCTCCCTAGCTAACATCCAAAGCAGCATGGGTATGGGTCAATCAATGCCACCCATTGCACAGGGTGGAATTAGTGGAAACCAGAATGTGATGAATGGCCTTGGGACTACAACGATGTCTTCAGCACCTGCAATGATGCCAACACCTGGGATGGCCCAACAGGCAGGAGTGAATTCCCTTGGTGTGACCAACAGTGCTGCCATGAATATGCCTATTGGTCAGCACCCTAATGCTCAACAACCACAACCCTCAAAATATGTCAAAATTTGGGAGGTAAATATTTCCTCTTATATTATCATTTATTTATATGACCAGCTTCCCTGCTTCCTGGTAGATGGGGCTTGTGATGTGCAAATAGAATTCTATTCTGAATGGCAGGCCAGTTCTGAGCCCTCATGTACTAGGAGTCCTCTTCACGTGGAACAGGGTCAAAATACTTCATTTTTTCAGTCATATCAAACAAGCTTATATAGTACCAGAATTTGAAAGTTATGCTCATGTACCAAATTTGGGGCTCACATTTCTTCCTACCGTCAAGTACCAAAAAGTTGTCCTCTTCTAGTGTATTGGTGGGCACATAAAATTGTCCTGTACAGCAGCCTGTTCTTGTATTCATGAACTCACCAAAACCATACCATTTATGATGCTTAATTGGTTTAGTGTTATGTGTTGTTTTTCAGTAGCTGTACATTTACTCATCAATCTATACCATGGACATCGATCCATATTATAAATTTGTATTTATGTTTCTCACGTTGTCTTGTATCTTGACCATAGAGGATTTTCAACAATTGATGCTATGTTTCAGGGAACTTTATCTGGGCAAAGGCAAGTACAGCCTGTATTTATATGTAAACTCGAAGTAAGTCTCTATTTGCGCTATTGGATTCTAAGCATCGTGTGGTGTCTTATATAGTCTACAGCTAAATTCTTTTTGAAGTTGCAATATCACTACCAGAATGAATGATTACGGAGATACAATATATCCCACTTTTTTATTGGTCTTTGTAGTTCTGCATAAAAGTGAAAGGGAAATATTGTCTCCTTTAAAAGCTTACCTGATTAAATCTTGTTTCTGTCACTTAATTTTTTCTCAGACCCTTAAGGAAGTTAAACAAGCTAGTAATAGTATCTCCGCTCAAGGTGCTTGAATGTAGCCCCTGTAATCTTGTTGTGGCTTTGTTTACTACTTATAGTTTGAATATATTTGTTCCTAGACAATTTGTTTTCATATATCTAACCTTCACATATCTAATAGGGTTATAGAAGCGGACAGCTTCTGAAACGTAAGTTTTAAATACTGTATCCTTATTTTTTTTTGTTGCTTTGGATAATTTATATTTCAGTATGGCTAGCATGTTTTGTTGATTGCTATGATTAGTATCTGAAATTTATGTCCTTACTAGTTGATGCTATTTTGTTCTCATCTCCGAAGAAATGACTTCTACTCTAAAAAAATGACGTTATAAAATCTTGTGTAGATCATGTTGAGCAAATGGAATACACTGTTATCTTTATACTAAACATAATGCCATCTACATTGTGTATTTAGTTTGCAGTATATATTTTAAATAAGAGCGAAATGCACCCAGAGTCCTTCAACTTTTCTTCTACTCTTACTTGGCTCCATAAACTTTGAAACTGAACATATGGGTCCTATCTAAGTGGTGCAACAGATGTCCATATGCATTCAACTGGTTATTAGCACCTAATGTGGCATGCCACATCGTAACTCACATGGACACTTGCGAATTCACAGCATTGGATGGGTGAACTCTTTTGTAATGCACCCACGGTTCATACCAACACGGGTTTGAGTTCTTGAGCTCAACACATTAATGCCACAATTTCATTTCATCTAGCTAAAAGTCCCGTGATTCCAATCAGCATCGATTTGGTATGCCATGTCGGCGCTTATAGCGAGGCTGAATGGGTATGGACTTTTGTGGCATCACTTAAATAGATCGTGGACCTAAATCATCATTTTCAAAGCTTATGGTCTCAAGTGAGAAGACACAAATAGGTGCGTTTCAGTCTTTAAGCATTCTAGTTACACAGAAGGGCGTATTACCTTGAACCCCATGTTGTGGTAGTATTTTCCCTGCATGAAACATTTTTCTAATATTTGTGCATTTTTGTAGTTCCAGATTAAATGGGTATCTGAAACTATACTTTTTTGTATGCAGGCTTGCAGCAGATTGGCCAGAAACTATGCAGATTGTTCGCCTCATAGCTCAGGAGCATATGAATAACAAGTTTGTTTCAAAGAAACCCATCTTGTCAACCTTTTACATTGTTGTAAGAGATGTTTCCTGTAATCTGCGGTGCATGTGCATGACATCTTTCCTGCTTATTTTGCAGACAATATGTTGGCAAGGCAGACTTTCTAGTATTTCGAACTTTGAATCAGCATGGGTTCCTTGGAAAGCTACAGAAAGAAGCTGGTTAGTATATGGTTCTAGTCTAGTAGTGGTCATTTGTGTTATTCGGATGTGGTTCATCTACTGTTATCTCATTTCTCATGTGCTTCGCTTGATGAATCTATTGGTACATTTCTAATGCTCAATTTATCCTCTGTTTCAGTGTGCTGTGATACAGTTACCGTCTCAAACTCTGCTTTTGTCGTGGCTGACAAAGCAGGTCGCCTGATTGGAATGCTTTTCCCTGGGGTAATTTTGATTGCAGCTAAATAGAATTATTTCCAACCAAACAATTCATGACCACTTATTTTGTAAGATCATCACAACTATCTGTGTTTGCAAAAATATGCCCATTTTTCCCCTAGGACATGGTGGTATTCAAACCACAGGTCCCAACTCAGCAGCCAGCAATGCAACAACAGCAACTTCAACAACACATGCATATGCAGCAGCGAGGCCTCCCGCTTCAACAGCAGCAGCTGCCACAGATTCAACAGCAGCAACCCCTTCCTCAACAGATGCAGCCACAGCCGCAGCAACCGCTTCAGCAACAAATGCAGCAAATGGAACAGCAGCCGCAGCAACCGCTTCAGCAACAAATGCAGCAAATGCAACAGCAGCCGCAGCAACTGCCACTTCAACAACAGCAAATGCAGCAAATACAGCAGCAGCAGCAGCAGCAGCAGATGCAGGAAATGCAACATCAGCAGCAGCACCAACAGATGCAGCAAATGCAGCAGCAGCCACAGCAGCTCCAGCAGCAGCCCAGATGGTCGGCACAGGAATGGGCCAGCAATTCATGCAGGGGCACAACCGGCGGTGCAGATGATGCAGGGGAAGATGGCGCCCCAAGGACCAGGCAGCATGCCTGGGGGAGGCTTCCTGCCTTGAGATTTATCTCCTAGGCTTTTGAGATGTTTCTTTGTGCCATCAGCTGACTGACAGGCGTCAGTAGAAATCATGGATTTAGGTAGTTCCCACGATAGCGTGGGATACAAATATATTTGGGGGTTAGTTTTGTTCTTTTTCTGGGATTTAGTTTGGTCCCTTTTTGGGTTTTAGTTGTTGGTCCCTTTTTTGGGGCTAGTCGATCTTTTTTCTTTCTTTTTGTCTGATATAATGACTGGCCTTTTATTGTTCACGTAAATATCATTGTAGCTTTAAATGTCTAAAACTTCCTGTTGAATGTTATAGGAGCACAAGAGAAATTCAAAGTTGATTTTGATAGATTGGATGCACTCGGTGGTGGTCTTCATGTAATTATTTTGTATTAAATTTTACAAAATATGCTACCTTTGTTAAATTATTCAAAATAATACTTCATTAATATTGAGACACTTTCATTTGCTCAATGTCTTATATGGAAGCAGCTTTCATTTTTTTCTTTAGAATAGTGGAGGCAACTTCATCCATACCATTCGAGTTCTAGTCCTCAAAGTTCGGGTGTCTATTCTTTTAATTACAAAAAAAATCACACAAACAATGGTGATTACAAATCACACAAACAATAGTGATGATTTTGAATGGCTTGGTAAACTCATGATGCCTAGACGATGAATGCGAGTGTAAGGTGTGGGTACAATGTGGAGATCATGTGCCAGCTGGTGTGAATATTACAATGACGTAAAAGATCTATACATTATTGCAGTGGTGCAGAGAATCTATGCACTAGCTAGATAAACGTTAATAGTAATACCAGTATATGACTATGAAAGTTAGAATGAGCCATGCGGCAAGGTGGATCTCGAACGATAGTTAATATTTGCATCTTACATGTAATTAAGGTTTACTCTACATTTTCATTTTGGCTTTCTTAATAATATCACTGTCTTATTAAATGAAGAGGATTTTAAAACTGAAAAAAGAATATCATATAGTAGCATGGTGGTGACATATGTAACGAATAAGATATTAATATGTTCTCTAAGGCATAATCTTGGACCACCACTTTCTATTGATTTTTTTAAAAAAATATATGTATTTTTATAACATGACAATATTGAGAAAAGACTTTCAAGTTCCACTAGTCAAAGCAACATTATTGTTTAGCAAAAGAAGTGAAATACATAATACTACCTCCTTTCTAAATACTTGTCATTCTAGTTATAAAATGCTCAGGTGTATAAATAGAATGAAGTATTTAAAAGTATATACTTTTATAGTGGCTATCATGTAGGTGAACTTCCCCTTCTCAGGTTGTCTAGGGGTAGTTTTATATTTTTTTTAAAAATATACTAGAAAGAGTTCATATTTTATAAACTGTAAATAGATATTTATTTGATTCATGAGCAAAACTTGACGATATAGCTTTGCCTAATAATTTATCTAACTTTGTAAAAATATCCAATTTGAACTAAGTTACAATCAACAAGAAACTCTAAATTTCCAACAAATTCATGTGTCAAGAGTAGTAAAATTTGGAATGGGCTCTCGCCTCCTGCTTCCAACAATAATCATAGACTTCAGAAAAAGCATGAACAAAACAATGATCGTCTAAGAAAAGATTTTCTGTGCACCTTTACTCCAAAGACATGCAAATAGAGCCTTCCATTCTTCCCAAAAAGCTTTTCGATTCTAAGTTAAATGAAATGACCTATTTGGATGCAGTCGACATAAGTTGGGCAGTAGTTTCTAGTCTTCACATCAAGGTTGCTTTGGGTCTGAGCCTTCATCTTGGATGCCTTGGAGGATGATTTGCAAGTATTCATGGTGCGGGCATCAAGGAGGTCGTGATTCCAAAGTTTAATCATGAAAAAGCACCAACTCCTGTTCACAAAAAGAAACTTATAGATCAGGATATACAAGCACACAAATTGGAGGAGGTACCAGAGTAATACATCAAATCGGTCACTTACCACAAAAGAGGAGGGTTTTGTACAAGTTGTTTTCCATGAAATCTAGAGAACGCCTCACAGGCCCAAGGTACATGACGATCAGCCAATACCCTGCAATTTAGCACTTAAGTAAGAATTCAAACAAAAGACCAAATAACGTTCTGGTTTAGATGTACATGTCATCACATTTTGATATAGTCATGAAACAGTTAATGAAACAAAAGTCCCTGAGGTGTCCAACCAGGTACTAGAATACAATAGATTAATATAGATGTCAATAGAGAAGTGAGTACTCTTAAAGGTGAAAAGGATGCGTAAAAGGACTTATAAAGATGGATGGCATGCAAGATATGCCTAGCAACTCACGGCCGAAAGCTGAGGACCAAAAGAAAGAGGTAATCTTTACCATACTTAAAAAAACGTAGTTGACGGCGGTGGTCCATCACCCTTACATCAGTTTGGCGTGGATAGGTGAACCCCACACCCGCTCTCTCAGCAATCCTGCTGATTCTCCTTCCCCAGCGGCTTTGTGTCAATACCTCAACCAATCTATCTAGTTTCTGGACAATCTCTTTCCCTCCCTAACTCCTGTGCTCCACTAATAAGCAAATGCAAATCTGCAGGTAGCAAAAGGGGCGAGGGAGATGTTCAGCCACAACAGCAGCATGATTCAGCCATAGGAGAGGGAAGAGGAGAGCACATACAGCAGAACCAAGAGGCCGGGATGGCGAACAGGAGCACCGCCTTCTCAATGTTTCTCCCTATCGTGAGATAGTTGGTGTGGGAAAAGGCTTAGGGTTATATGGCCAGCTGGACAACAAAGGGAATAGGCTGAACCAGGTCCCATATTAACCCATGCTTAGCCCAAAAGGCCCAAAACACTAATTTGTTTCTTTTGTAATTTAGGGCGTTACATTCTACCCCCTTAAATGAATTCGTTCTTGAATTCTATCCTTTCAACAACAAGAAGGTAGGACAAAACTCACCGGTCTCGAAAAGATCAGGATACTTCTTCCGCATCTCTTCCTCGAGCTCCCAAGTACCTTCACGCTCGGTCTGATTAGTCCATAGGACTCTCACATAATTGATGGTCCTTTTCCTCATAACGCGCTCCGAGGATTCTATGATCCGTATAGGACGACACTCAAGAGTCAAGTCTTGCTGCACCACGATTGGTTCTAACTCAACTTTCTGTTCTGGATCCCGCAAGTACTTCCTCAACATAGAGACATGGAAGACATTATGTACTCCAGTCATGGACTCAGGCAACTGCAAGCGATAGGCCAAACTGCCAACTCAGGCTATGATATTGAAAGGTCCAATATACCATGGACTAAGCTTTCTCGTAACACCAAAATGAACAAAACCTTTAGTTGGTGATACTTGAGAAGAACTTGATCACCCACTACAAACTCGAGGTCTCGTCTCCTCTTATCAGCATAGCTCTTCTGGTGGCTCTGAGCGGTTAACATATTCTGCCGTATCTCCTCTACCTTCCCAGCTGTCTCATGAATCCAATCTGGACCAACCAATGATCTCTCTGAAGATTCCCAACACAACGAGACACGCACCGTCTACCATACAAAGCCTCATATGGTGCCATCTTTAGACTAGTGTGATAACTGTTATTATAAGCAAACTCAACCAATGGTAAATGATCCTCCCAACTGCCCTTCCAAGAAAGAACACAAGCCCGAAGCATGTCCTCTAAAGTTTGAATGGTACGCTCTGACTGTTCATCGGTCTGCGGGTGGAAAGCAACATTGAGAGAAAGTGTTGTACCTAAAGCAGTGTGAAGACTCTCCCAAAATTTAGAAACAAACTTGGAGTCCCGGTCCGAAACAATAGACTTAGGCACACCGTGAAGTCGTATCACTTCCTTCATATATAAAGGAACCAATTCATGAGCTGCATTAGTTGTCTTCATTGGAATGAAGTGCACCGACTTAGTGAGTCGGTCAACCACAACCCATATAGCATCCCTACCTCGAGGAGAACGAGGTAGACCAATCACAAAATCCATAGTGATATGCTCCCATTTCCATTTTGGAATCTCCAAAGGCTTCAATAAACCTGCAGGCCTCTTGTGCTCAGCCTTCACATGCTGACACACATCACAAGCTGCAACATACTTAGCAACATCGACCTTCATCCTCTTCCACCAAAATTTTTGCTTCAGATCTTTGTACATCTTGGTCTCACCAGGATGAATGGTATAAGGAGTTCTATGAGCCTCCCTTAAAATATCCATCTTTACTTTTGACTTTTGGGGCACACAAAGACATCCCCTAAAACAGACCACATCATTCTCATCAATACTGAATTCCCGATGTTTACCATCACCTATCCTCTTACGAGCCTCCTGAATCAAGCGATCATGCTCTTGTGCCTTGCACACCTTCTCAACAATCGAAGACTCAATAAGCATCTGAGTTTCCTCTCTAGCTACGCCTGCATAGCACAAAGCGACACCTATACGGTCCAAATCTGCAATCAAGGGCATTGCCACTTTAGGAACACCAGTCCTACTAAGAGCATCTGCCACCACATTCGCCTTCCCAGGGTGATACTGAATTGTAAGGTCATAATCGCTAATCAATTCAAGCTATCTTCGCTGCCTCAGGTTTAACTCCTTTGAGTGAAAATGTATTTGAGACTCTTGTGATCAGTAAAAATATCACAAGACTCACCATAAAGATAATGCCTCCAAGACTTCAAGGCAAACACCACAGCTGCTAACTCCAGATCATGAGTAGGATAAAGTCTCTCATGCTTCTTCACCTGTCTAGAGCCATAAGCAATGACTTTGCCATCCTGCATCAACACACAACCGAGGCCAATAGGAGAAGCATCTGTATATATCGTGTAGCGCTTCCCACTCTCTGGCAAGGTCAAAATAGGAGCATTCACTAGCTTATCCTTCAATGTCTGAAAGCTAATCTCACAGTCATTGGTCCATTTAAAGATAACACCTTTCTCTGTCAATTTCGTCAATGGCTTTGTAATGCTAGAGAAATTCTGCACAAAACGCCGATAATAACCAGCAAGACCCAAAAAACTGCGAATCTCTGTCACATTAGTAGGTCTTTCCCACTCAACAACTGAAGCAACATTCTTGGGATCCACTGAAAGGCCATGTTCATTAATAACATGACCAAGAAAAGCCACTTCAGAAAGCCAGAAGCCACACTTCTTCAATTTACCATAGAACTGGTTTTTCCTCAGAGCATCCAGAACAAGATCAAGATGTCTCTCATGCTCCTCCTTGGTCTTGGAATAGATCAAGATATCATCAAGGAAGACAACAACAAAGTCATCCAAATACTCATGCAACATCCTATTCATCGCTTCCATAAAAGCAGCAGGGGCATTTGTTAGTCCAAAAGACATAACGATATATTCATAATGCCCATACCTTGTACTAAAGACCGTCTTCTCAATATCCTCTTCTCGTATCCTCAATTGATGATAGCTAGAATTCAAATCAATCTTCGAGAATACCTTAGCACCCTTCAATTGCTCAAAGAGCACATCAATGCGAGGCAAAGGATACTTATTCTTGATAGTAACCTGATTAAGGGCACGATAGTCAACGCATAGCCTCTTACTCTTATCCTTCTTCTCCACAAATAACACCGGGAAAGCCCAAGGTGACTTGCTAGGTCTAATGAAGCCCTTAGCAAGAAGATCATCCAATTGTCGCTTCAACTCAACCTGCTCCTTGGGAGCCATCCGATAGGGAGCCTTATGGATAGGCTGAGTACCAGGAATCAACTTTATCTCAAAAACCGCACACGCACAGGCGGAATACCTGGAAGCTCAGCGGGAAACACATCTGGATAATTGCACACCACATGGATGTCCTCCACTCGCAAGATAACCTCACTACCATCCATCATAGCAAAAAGAATTCTAGATTTCCTCGTCCAACGATCAGGGAACAACTGATACAACAAGGCAAGAGAATACTTCATAGCACTACCAATAAAGATCACCTCTCTCCCAGATGGTGCCTGCAAAGACACTGTCTTCCAAAAGCAAGATATAACAGCCTGATACTGAGAAAGCCAATCCATACCCAAAATGACATCAAAAGATTCTAGAGGAATCACCACTAGGTTAACAACAAAGGTCTCATCAGCAAGAAAAATAGAACAACCCGGGCAAACCGAACAACTAGATATAATACCTTTAGCAGAACTGACCACAATGGACTGTCTAATTCTCTGCATAGAAAGTCTAGCACGAGTCACAAAACGCTCCGACACAAACGAGAAACTAGCACCGGAGTCAAAAAGAGCATATGCATCAAATGAATCAACTAAGATAGTACCTGTCACCACATCTCCACAGTCTCTGCCATCAGTAGAGGGCAAAGAGTAAGCTCTAGGAACACCAGCAGAAGAAGAAGCACCATGTGTAAAGCCACTAGAAGTCCAAGGAAGTGAAGGCGCTGAAGGAACAATAGCTTGGGGTATCCGAGGGGCCCCAAACTGCGATGGCGAAGGGACGGTCGATGTAGAAGGTGCTGTCAAGTACTAAGGGTAGAACGGCGCGGACAAGTACTGCTAAGTAGGTGGTGCTAGAAACTGTTGTTGAGTAGGTGGCACTAGAAACTGCTGCTGTGTAGAGGCCAACACATTAGCAGTGCCACTAGGAGCTGAAGAAGATACTAGCTCCCAACGCAACTTCCCATTAGGATTCTTCCTGCATACAATGTCCTTATGATCCTGGCCGCAAATAGAACAAGTACCACTCCACTGACAGTCCGCTCGATGGTGCACATCACCACACCTGAAACACACCATACCCATACCAGGCTTAGGGATAGCCCGATACTGTGCTGAACCTCCTCCTCCTAAAGAATTAGACTGAGCAGTTTTCCTGTGATATGGATGATGACGCTGAAACTTTCCCTTCTTATGACTAAGGCCACCTGACTGACCCTTCTTATCATCCTGACTGCGAGGCTGATCACTGCCTGAAGGTTTCATCTCATGAGTGTACTGATGCTGCATCTCCACACCTAAAGCTTGCTCCACGGTAGTGCGAAAATCCAGCAATGGAAAAGCACCCAAAGTGTGCCTGATCGAAGGTCTCAAGCCCTGACGAAACTGGGCCGCCTTCTCTAACTCATTATTAGCCACATGTGGAACAAAGTGCACAATCTTGTTAAACCCCACCTCATATTCAGCCACCGTCTTCTTCTCCTGCTTATAGCTTTGCAGGTCTATCTTCATCTTCTCAAGGAATGTGGTAGGGTAGAACCTCCTCTCAAATTTCCTGACAAAGACATGCCAAGTCAATGTGCCAGGTGCATGAGAATTAGCCCTCTGCACACCTCTCCACCAAGTCTGGGCCTCTCCCTTCAGCAATTGTGTTCCATAGCAAACACGATCACCATAGACCACCTCAAATACCTCCATCTTATCCTCCACATAAGTCAGCCAATCTGCAGCATCAACTGGAGAGCCACTACCATCAAATAAATCAAGCTTCATACTCATCCACTGCATCAAAGAAATCCCACTGCCTCCTGACGAGCACCAGCAGGCACACTACCCGTAGCGGTAGTAGTAGTAGCAGCGGCACTAGTAGAGGCATTGGGAATAGCCTGCCTCAAAGTTGTCATCTCTCGCTGCATTTCCTGAATTGCAGCAACAATCGCCACTGGACTAAGATCTTGATTATTAGCGGTTTCATTATTAGCCGCATCATTAGTATTACGTGCTGGACGACCACGCTTTCCTTTCTTAGGCGGCATCACTGCAGCCACACAACACACAAATAATACTACATTAATCTCAAGAAACAACACATGAACTTCAAAGAACAATCCAAACAAATATTAGACAATAAATTTAAAACTACCCATCCTACAAGTGCATGTGTGTCAATTTAAGCTTCATTATAAGTAGAACCTATAACCTAAGGCTCTGATTACCAATTGTAACACCCCGGAATCCACAAACACCCTGGGATGTCACTAAAACCACATAATCAAATAGCCGAACAAATGAAATAGAAAATTCGGCAGCACCTCCTTTGTAATACCAGCATCGCAGAAGCATAACTACAAAGACAGATAATATTAAGAAGCATCACACCAGAATTATGACGGACAACCTATCAATAGTATAAGTGAACCCAAAACAAAGGTTTATCAACCCACAGACTTTAAGCATTAATCTCAAGACTATATTAACAAAACTTTCATTATTAAGACTAAAGCCAAGAGTCCAATAAGCGACAACGTATGTGGCGTGCAGCTAATCCCTCTTCCCCTCCTAGCAATCACCAAACACCTGGAGAGAGTAGAGCAAGGGTGAGATAAAAATCTCAGCAAGAAAATTTGTTTTGTCAAGCTATTTAAAACACAAGTTCAATTAAGTAACGATTTAAAGATATCAATATGGCAAAGTCAAAACTTCATTATAAACCATAATAATCATGATTGATTAATAAAAGGCCTCCAAAAACATAAAAGATCACTTCACTTCTACCATAACATATATATGTTAATAACTTCAATGAATGCATATGAATGCAATGCCATGACCACTTTTACATCGCACCCCTCCTCGGGCAACGCACGATATGTACCGGTACAATTGCAACCATAGGATTGCAATAAACTTCAATACAATTGAGATGATATGCCTCATATGTCTTATAAATGGGAAATAAAACCTCCGCAATCTCAACTTCAGTTATAATGGAATATGAAAATAAGCCTCAAGTGAATAAATAAGTCACATGACATAAATAACCTTCATTTAGCATTTTTATTCATATTATAATGAAAGTGATGGTTCTGAATATTAAAGTGTAGGTGATAAAAATAACAAGACAAAACGGTAGCAAACCACCTCTACATTCACTTGCCTCCGATGACAAAGAAAATGCACTAGGCATGTTCTGGAGCACTACCACCTGTTTTAGAATAGTACTTCAGTACAACACTCCATAGATCATTTACAACCAACATATATAGCGCTCCTACGCCCAAACCCACAATCATCAAAATCAACGAATTGATCACTAGCAGCAGTGCTACTTGTCTTTTTTGTAGCATTAAAACTATAACAGCAATAATAGAAAATAAATTTGTATTCGGAAACTAAAGAATAAGGACTACAACTTTGGTATTCCTTGCAAAATTTAATTTCGACGTTTACTCTTTTTAAATGGCTCGACAATGTGACTGACAGAACCTGTCAAACAGCAGCACGACACTAACTTTGAAAAATCATATCTCCCAAACCAGTGAGCCAAAACAACCATGCTAGTACTTTATAAAAAGAGGGACTAGATTACTACAAAACATTCCATATGATCCGGGATCAATTCGGCCACTAAGACAACTTAAATCGTCACTCAAAACAGAACACTGCAACTGCAAACTGTAGGTCTGACGAAACTGATGAAAAACGACAGTAACATTCAGATAGCGATAACTCTAGTTCTACTCAACGAAAAGCAGCGTATAAATATGAGTTGGAAAGATCTTGCAATATTCTACAACTTTTCTAATACGGCTCTGGTCAGAATCGGCCTCTAAAACACTTATACTTGATCACAAACAGGTACTGTCCAAACTTACAGGACAACACAGCAACAGTCAACTTCAGATGGTCATAACTCCTAGAATAATCAATGAAAAAAGGCATATGAGTACTCGTTGGAAAGGTATTGAAATTATCTACAACTTTCGTTATACTGAGATTGTCTGATTAGGCATCAAAAATCATAAAAGCGGCCCCATACTAAAACTGTTTGGTGTTCTGCAACAGAGTTGAAACTGAACATGATGATCAGCAGCAGAAATTCAACGAAAAAAAAACGCCATGACTCTCCAGCCTAGCCACCATTCTCTAAAGTGCAGAGGAAAGGATCGATTTGTGTCAATACCTCAACCAATCTATCTAGTTTCTGGACAATCCCTTTCCCTCCCTAACTCCCGTGCTCCACCAATAAGCAAATGCAAATCTGCAGGTAGCAAAAGGGGCGAGGGAGCTGTTCAGCCACAGCAGCAGCATGATTCAGCCATAGGAGAGGAAAGAGGAGAGCACATACAGCAGAACCAAGAGGCCGGGATGGTGAACAGGAGCGCCGCCTTCTCAATGTTTCTCCCAATCGTGAGATAGTTGGTGTGGGAAAAGGCTTAAGGTTATATGACCAGCTGGACAACAAAGGGAAAAGGCTGAACCAGGTCCCATATTAACCCATGCTCAGCCCAAAAGGCCCAAAACACTAATCTGTTTCTTTTGTAATTGAGGGCGTTACAGTTTCCTAGCTATGGCACTCAAATTTCCAATACAATTCGAAGTGTCTTTGTGAGTGAAAAAATCTAAATTTATTTAGTCTTTTAGTATATCATTTTAGCAGCAGCTTGAATATTTTACATAACATGAATGCATTGATGAATTTTGTTCTGTTGATGGAATTAGATAAGTACATTAAAATAGTATAATACAATCAACAAAACATACATAAAAGATAAATATAAAGAGATGAGCAGCTTTCAATCACCTGTGCCCTGTGCGAATGGAAGAACTGTCGTTTCTGTAGAAGTTGTTGGCTGCCAAGTTATATAAACACAAACAAACAATAAGTTACCACATTCCATTAGTAAAACTAATACTTTGATAGATAACATGGTATCCAAATTCAAGAGCATAAGTAGAAAGGGACTACTTTGTAGGGTCAGCTCGATTGACAGATAGCTTCCTTGTCTTCCTAAACTGTAGTACTGTTGGTTGTGAAAGACTGGTACCGCATAAAGTGTGAGCAGGATCAATTGAAGAAAGTCCTACAATCCCTGAAAGTTTATACTAACTAGGTAAGAAAAAAATACCAATAAAGAGAATAGAACCCCCAAAATAATGGAGTAGGAAATAATGCATATTTCTCATAACACATTTGAGTTACCATGATACTTGCAATCAGAAACAATTTGTTCACTACAATATTCAATCATTAATCAGCCATCAATTGTTTTTTACAACTCTCTAAAAATATAAAGGTGTAACTTTCACTGCACCTAGAAGGCTAGAATGTAGTGCATAAAGTGATGAAAAATGCTTTTATTCACCTTATGATATTGTGCAACAAGGAACTATAAAAAAAAACATAATGAAAGAAAGAATCAGACAACACAATGGTGAATGATTTTCATCTTTACAATCATAGAGTTATTATTACAGAACTGATAAAGAAGGGAGAACAAAGTGACTTCAAAACTACTTATAATAGACCAAATTTTGTTTCTACGAAAATTCTTTCTAGAATAAAACATAAATATATCAGTCTAAAATTAAAGGTACCAGATGACAACATACCATTCTCCCCTTGAATATTGTCATCTTCAGCCGCAACCTGGACATCTTCAGGTGACCCTGATGTCGTAATATCTGGATTTACATGCTTGGTTTCCTCAGTTGCGATTTCTAATCGCCTATGTATCTTAAGTTTCGAGCTGATGGAGCACAATTAACAAAAACATGAAAAAGAAGTGATGGTAAGAAAACAGATAATAAACAACAGAGAACGAGCATACATGTATGAAAATGTTTGATGCCATGGATCAACACCAGCCGCCCCACACTGAAAGAAAATATTTCATGTTGTTGAACCAATTTTCACAAAAAATACTTGTCAAGGTACATTACATACTATCCCATAAAATTGTTTCAACAGTAGGTATACCTATTGTTGAAACAATACCTACTGTTGAAACAATTTTATGGGATATGCAGCTTAATTTGTCAACATGGCATAATAGTTTAAGCTTACTCTAGCTTGGTTCTACACTCAGAAAGTAAAAGAAAAAGCTATCACCAGTGCTAGACTCAAACATGTGACATCCAATTAAGTTAGGTGTTTTCTTTATGAATGTACCATTACATGAGCATAGAGAAACAAGTTAAAAGGCATATAATAAACTACTAAGTTAATCAACTATGTCTTGATATAGAAAAACAAAATCACATATATCTGGAGAAGTAGCTTAAAGTTCTGCGTATCATCAATATACCTCAGTTCTCCAGACATCAGTCTTCGAACTAACATTAACAGTCTGGCGTAGTTCTGATACCTGTGTTATATAAGCAAATAAAATCAAACTATTTAGATTAAGATATATTATGCAATAGAGATTGACAAGTTCACCAACCAAAAACTCAAATTGGAATAGGTCATGCAATGAGTTCAAGTGATATTTCAGACCCTAGTATCATGTAGAAAAATTGTATTAGACATGAGTACATGGCTTATGAAAAGCTGGAGTATCTGCAAAAGAAATAAAATAAAATAATGTAGTGCAAAAGAACAAATCCACCATAAATAAAGCAAAAAGAAAGTACATGATCTCTTCTAAACACCACACTACTGGAAGAAGTGACATATGTACACATATAATACAAAAGAAACTTTTTGTAAGTTTTAACTTGAAGCTTCCACACCGTACCAAACAAAATGGGCAACAAAAATCTTCAGTGACTGGTATGAAGCATTTGAGGAATCATATAAGAATTAGAGAAATATGGGAGTAGTAAATAAAGGTAAAAATAAGAAATCAACTCAGTTTAAAAAAACTTAGGATCCTCGGTTAAAAATACTAGGACATGCACATTCACATGATCAACACTCAATAGAATTTAGGCATGTTTAGCGATGCAGGGTTCTTTCGTGGGTTAACACTTTAAACATTATCACGAAATAAAGTGCAGATCAAGACAATTGCTACAAAATATTTTCCCTTTAAGGATAATAAATATTTACGTGGTGTCTATCTGCACATTTTATTTTACAATTGTATGACTTCTTGCTCTCTAGAATAAACAAAAAAAAATTGAATTCCACTAAAATAGTCATGTCAAATGACCTGTAGCTGCAGAACTATCAAAGCAATGAGAAACACTAATTGATTGTACTGCTATCACTAATCAGCACATTAGCTAGTGATTAATTTGATGCAGCTGCTAGCTACCGTGTTTACCATAAATATTCGTCGGCAGTACACGAGAAAGACCAGTAAAAGACTCGTTCATGCGGTAGTGGGCAGGGGCTGAGTCGTTTATTTACATGGGCTGGGCCTGATTCTCAGGAAGATACTCGGTACCGGTACTAGGGAAACTGACGGAACGCCTGGAATTAGCTGGAACTCACCGAAATGACCGGTATTTGGACCGGTACGGGATGCAGCAGCTTTGGTACCGTCCAGGTCGCCGGAATGGGACATTTCGGCCGTTCCAGCCGGTACCAGAACAGGAACGGGATTCTTAAGTAAGGTACGACCTAGATTTGGGTGGTCCCTCTAATTACAAGATAGTTTGGCTACATAAAAGGAGGATGAATTTGCTGACGTAGAAAGCTAAAGGCTGAAAAAAATACTTGTTCTATCTTCTAAGGAAGCTTCACGAGGTGATGTTAAAGTTACTGCATTATACCAATAATCCTAACTAATTAGTTAGGGCAATGGAATGTAGGACTATTATGAGCTTGGCATCGTCACCTTTCACACGACCAAACACTTAATATTTTTCTTAGTTCCTAACTAGAAATATTAAACTCAACAAGCATAACTTGAAGCTAATTTAATACTTTGCACTTCATACTGAAACTTTCCATCTTCAAATTATGTAATTCAAATACTCTATAGTATTATAGCGAAGTCTTCTTAATTAGTGAAGCTTTCAAACCAAAATATTGAAGTTCAACCCAATGTAAAGCTGTCAACTCAAATATAAGCAGATGAAATTATTTTCTATTTATAGAATTAATCAATGTGTAATGGAATGCATTGTTTCAATTAGAGTACATTTGAGATCTAAAGTACATATGCATTTCAAACAAGAGTTGTAAATCTGTATAATAAGTTAATAACAGATAAACAATGAAGCATTCTAGAATTCTGAAAACTATACTATAGTTGACATATATGGAACTACTGTACCCCCTTTATACTGCATGGTCAATAATTCGACTGAAAAACAACTTGCCAGGTGAGAAAATAAATCTTCATTAATAATTATGGGCTATTTTTTACCTTATGATATTTGGCAATGATGAGGGTGGAACATCATTGTATGAGGAATTATTATAAGGAGAAAGAGACATGGCTCTTGCACCAACCTCTTGTATAGAGATGCATCCTTGTAGCTGATATGAATCCTGCAACAGTAAAAATAAAAAATCCCACCTTGAAATATTTTTTTCAAAAGTTCGGTTCACTTCAGCTGAAAGGTATAGTGTTTTTTTTTTAATAATTTCCACCAGTAAAATGGGTTATAACAATAAAGGTAAGTGAAAATAAGAAGTATCCATTTTATTTAATGGATTGGAATTACTTGCATAAAAAGGGTTGGAAATTACATTTGTGATATGGGTGAAATATATACACCTATGAAATAAATCAATTCTAGATTTCAACACATATCTTTGGAAGAAATGATCTTGAAAAGAACAATCAAATATCTTACCCAAGCATCAACTTTATGAGAACAAAATATCAAGCAACTGTCTTGCTCAAGGAAGTTTGACTGCATGAAAAAGAAAGGAAAGGGGTCAAAGGTAATAAGTAGATAAATTATAATACAATACATAGTTCTAGTAAAATTCGAGAAACATATGAGACCCATTACAAGGAGAAGGCTGAAGTACAATCACTGTAACTTATTTACTTGTCTTAAATTGAAAATTTTAAGTGACAGTGCTAATTTGAGTAACATCGCATGTTCTGCTAAGTTGCCATAATGTTGCAAGTTTGTCAGAAGTACTTATAGTTTTATAAAATTGCTCCAATATGTTTGGAACTGTAGGTCCTAACCTTATAGAAAATTTGTGTGCAATGAGAAATTTCAGCATTAAATTGTACTGTATTTAGAAGTACAAATTTACATTAGATACAAAAGAACAAACATTTTTTAAAGAATGTAAAGGTTCCCAGTAATAAGGTTAACAATTGAATGTTTAGTTACAAACATAGAACTTATTAGAAGTATGTGGGAGTAAATTGTAAAATCCAAAGTATGTGGGAGAAATCGATTTTACCTACCTCTAAGAAACTTGCACTCATAGTTACTGTAGAAGCAACCTCCATTGTATGTCCAAGACTTAAAGTCGCACAATTCTCCAAATATGAAGCAATTAAATTAATTGGTATTTGACCCCAGGAGCACTTCCCTCCAAGTTCTATTGAAAATGAAGGAAAAGTTTTAATAATGGAATGACATGCAGGTCTTCTAGTGTTTGAGGAAAAAAAAAGGAAAGAAAAGGGTCATCATTAGTCTATTTAGTAGGAACATAAATACCCTCTTGATTTTGCAGTTCAAATATCAACCTGCTGCTTAATAAATAGATTTTAGATACAAAATTTTGAACAATACCTTCTAAAAGTAGTAACAATAAGAACAATCATCTCTTCTTGTTGCAAGAGAGCAATCACATAATGCCTCGACATATTGTACTTAGACCAATCTCAATGACACTAAGCTTAGAAAATATTGTAATGGGATCAATCTAATTATGAAACTCCTTTTGAATCTTTTAGCAAAGGCTTATTGAGCTGCTCCCATGCCTTTACTTGTGGTCCAAATTAGAATGAATGACTAAACTAGGTCAGCTACTATGTTTTGACAGTTGTTAAAAGATAATAAAAATTTGCATACAATTTCACTCAAGTAAAGATATGCATTTGGAGTGAAGTCATATTAGGGTTATGAACATTGAAAGTAAAGATATGAGTCCATCATCTATTTATGTGTGCAATATTCTAAACTATTCATGAACCCAGAGAAAAGATATTCATATAGTTTCACTCAAGTGATATATTGTTCCAATTCTTAAGCTCAATACATAACTAACATGAGTTCACTCTAACTAATGAAAATTCATGCCAGTACCACAACTACCTAATAAACCATGTTAGTGTAATAGCAAGGCTCAAGGGTTATGGAACTCTATTTCAACACTTAATAGATCAGAGATCTAGATTTTCGTTTTAAAAGTTCAAGGACCCATGTGAGAATATAAAAAGGTGAATATGTCTGCATTTCACTCTAAGAAATAAGTTGGTCTACAAAATATCAAAGTATACTTACTTCGAAGAGAAGATCCATCCACAAGGTTTCTTGAGCAGTTATCTTCACAAATAGTTTGTCCAATTTGCCCTTTTTGAAATAAATAATTTAATGATAGAATGATGAAGTAACAAAACCAATAAGAGTCATATAGGATATGCACCATACCAAAACTAATCAGGATAATGTTGAGATTGCAAGAATGGGCGGTTGACAAATTCTTCACATTGGGAATGATAAATGTGGCTTCACCGCTGTCTCTATTTCCAAACTCACTAAATGAAGTAAGCAAACAAAACCTTTTGAATCGATATATTGGAGAATGCTACAAGTTCAAATAATAATTGTCATTGAGATCATTTGGTATATGAGGTAGAAGCCCTTCACCCAATTTCATAAACTAAAGGAGGCTAAACTTACCCCATCAAGTGAATCATTACTTGTAGGTATGGCTAATAGAACATAAAGAGGAAATATAGTATGTGCTTGCAATTCTGTATTTGTACTTCCAGAAAGTGATAGTGTTATCTGAATCCTGCAATGGTATAGACAAAACAAATTTAAATATAGCAAAGTGTTGTAATAAATAGTTTCAAAATTCATCTGAATTTGGAAAAAATGTAGAAGCCAACATAGACATATGCCCATCAATTCAAGCATCAAACCTCTTTTGTCGCCTAGCATGTATCTTGTATAGAAGGGATCTTTGAATAAAAAGTGGCTGCAAAATAGGAAGAAGCAAAATTTGTATGACAATGCAATTACATATAATGGCATGGACATGAGAATGGGTTTTGAATAAGAATTTGTCATTGTAGGAAGGATTTTATGTTTTTTATGGTTCGCCGTAGAATAATATTATATAGCTCAATAGGCTTGCAATACAATTAAATAAAATTATCTTCAGCAGCAGCTTGCTCAGCTGGAGACACTGGAGCTCTTGACTGTTGAAGGCAATTCTTGTCTTGAGACCCGGGCTTCCTAAATTCGATATTCCTGCTAACAAGCACAATTTGCAACGAAAACTGAGAATATGATGCATCTCACAAGAATTGGATAACCAGAACCACAACTTTGCCAAAATTTCACATCCACAAAGGATCTGAGATATATGTACTTTAATGAATTTAACCATACTAGGAATCACATAGAGTTCCTGTCTACATTTACTAACCCACCCAAAATTGGCCATCAGTCATCGGGAAATTTTCCATGCATGTCTAAACAGACTAGGGAGCAACCTACCAAACTAAGACACATCATTGTGCACAACAAATGACGCTATTCTGATGATCCATCTATGATTCTCTCATGAGCCACAATTAATCATAAAACTGGCCATAAAATAAAAAACCCAAGTGATTCTAGAACCATACAACTAACTAGTTCGCGAATGTACCCAACATCGCAAGGATGTAGTGGCTGCCCGAGCACCCTCAGATCCTGTAGAGCCCAAACGAACTTTAGGAACTCAACCCCACAAGTGGATCATGTCATCAACATAAAAAAGGGGGCATTGGTATGGTGGCGAGAAAGATTGCATTTGACGATCCCCAGGAGAGATTATGACAACGACAACAATGGTCAGGAGCAACAACCACTGGATTGAGGGACCACAAGCCAGATATGAATTGGGCAAATAGAAGCAACCACTCCTTGTGGTTTGGGGTGGGACAACGTTTTGCCATGAATGTGCTGTAGGATTTCCGCTATGTCAAGCAAATAAAATTCAGAAAACAAAACAAAAACAAATGAAGAAATCCATGTAAATCTTCAATGGCTCAAATCAGGCCTGGCTTGTCTTCAATTGAATTGTTGAAAGAAAAAAATGTATACTTGAAACATAAAAAGTAAACCAGAATTCCCAAAATTTGACACCTCAAGGATTCTGGTACATATCTCAAATCTTTTGTCAAAATCTCAAAAACAAAAGATGTACATATGATATATTTGGTTAATTTTTTTAAAAAAATGTGATATATACTTTAACTCTCAGACTTTAAAATCTGTGGACAAAAATTTCATATGGACGACCAAGATCATAGATCTAAGTAAAACATATAAAATCTTTCAATATTGTTTACAAAAATTCAAATGAGGATGTGTGCCTCGACTCTTGAACTTTAAAATTAAGAACTAACACTTTCTACCTCAATCCTAAACCCTAGATCTAGAAGGAACAATAATCTAAAATTTTCTATTTCAACATAAATCCTAGATCTAAAATGAAACATAACACAAAACTTTCTCTCTCAAACCGAAATCCTAGATCTATGAGACAACAAAGTTGTTTTTTTTTTTGGAAAGGTCTGATTGCATCCAACCTGTTTCTTCCCCGGGGACCATAACAACCACGCCTTGCATCAGCAGCAATAGCTAGACGCACATCAGATTTAGCGCTCCTCTCATGGTAACTTCTTGAGAGCATAGTTGCGAAGAGGGAAATAATGACTGGCTATGATAAATTTCACGCACGCGATGCTCATGGGTATCTATGCCGAAGACAAGAGGGAAAATGATGGCGAGATCTATAATGATATTGAGTTCAGGGAAGATGAGCCAGTAGGCGAATATAAATAAAGAAGGACAGAAAAAAGGAAGGCTGATAGGGTGCTAGTATATGAGATCCATCTTTAAAATGCGGTCATCACCTTGTTCTAATTTAGCCCAAGTAAGGCCCATCAATAGGATATCCAAAATGACTAGTGGGTTTTAGGTGTTGGAAAACATCATAACTTATTCTCCAACCAGCCCAATACCGCACTCTCTATATGCTTAATTTGATGGGAAACATATAAAAACATGCTCCCACCGATTCTCAATGGCACTCTCATTAATATTTTTGGGAGGACTCTAAGAAAATGTTGTCTGGTTCTCTCAAATCTAAAAGCATTGTCTCCGTTGACCAAGAACTTGTATCCTGCAAACAAACAAAAGTGCATTAGGATTGCAAATAAAAAGGCATGCATCATCTTTAGTAAAGATCAAGGTGAGCCTCAAAAGAATGCACAAAGAAATATAAATGCATTAGGGATATACGTGGAAAAATGGGTCATAGACCAAGCCCTGTACAACATATGACAGAAATAACATAGCTTGTAACAAGAACAAGATAGACTATAGAGTTTTATATAAATCTAAATTTAACTTACAAACCAGAGTTTTTAAAAGTGTGGAAGCGAATAGATCAACAGGAATAAAATGGTCCGACGGAATAAGTAAGATACAGTCGCCCTCTCACGGCGATACACAGTGAACATCCGGCCATGATAGGTGTTTTGCCCGAAACACCGTACCGGCAATCAACGGACTACTCCTCTTCTATGTCGGTGCACCGTTCCCACTCCATGTTCCAGCAGTGAGGGCGCTGGCCCTTCCAGTGGAACTTTCTACCACAGTGACAGTCTCCAACCTGAATATCTGAAAACCACATAGAGCTACGCCTTGAGCAACTAATACTCAGCAAGACTGACCTGTCAAAATGGCCAACTACAACCGACTCCTAGACATGCACAGGCCATAGGTAGGGTTTATGTTGCCAAAAAGCCAGCATAAGAGTGGATCCTTATTTTTCAAGTTTTAGCATCAAGTTAAGTTGACATGCAGAATAAAAAATTTAGTTTGTACTAAAACTACAACAATCATGGTTGCAATACAATCAGAACAATGCCATATAGCAGTATTGAACCCATCCATCATATTAGTGGCTTCCATCAATATTCCGGAGCAGCGATCAAGTACTGCTCGTTACTGTGAGGGGCAGCGACTCGAATCGATTTACATCCTGTAGGAGAAACCTGCTTGCATGATCCACATGCGCTTCATGGAAGCCACATGGAGCAACCTTTCGCTATTGTACCACAAGGTCTTCCGGGTCCAGACTCCCCCGAGAAGGGTCCCCCAACACGATGCGCCCCGTGCCGCCATCCGTGGGTGGATTGCTCCCTCCTCTCAGCCCAAGTTTCACCAAAGAAGAGAGAAGGCTATCTTCCAACCAGGCAGTAGTCGTAGTTACGTCGGTTTACTGGGCCCATATCTCCAGTATGTAAATAGTACGTTCAAACTTGACCTCATAGGACCGGACACGACGTATAGCCTTAGGTGACTTGGACGGGGCTACCTCCTTGAAGACAAGCTGTCCTTCCCTTTCCACCTAGTTGCCCGTCTGGTCTTCATTGTTATCCCATCCAAACTTTCCTTCAACCGATATCATTCCTCAGTGATAATATTTCTTAGTCTACGAGTGGTCTCCATACCACTCGTTAAATAGTCGTCCTAGATTAAGCAGAGCGCCTACCGTTCTGAGGCTATCATCGGGAAAAGAGAACCTACTGCAATACTAGGTTTTCAAACAACTCCTATAAACTTAATATACAGACAAGCCTACATCCCTAACTAGTGATAAAATAAAAAGGTTAAAACTTGGTGGGATGCACCGGGGCTTGCCTTGGTCCTGTTCCTGGTTAGTCGAAGCACATCCGGTCCTTCTGGCTCCTGCTCCTTTCATGCCTCCACGTGGTTCAGCTCGTGATCTACATGATGCAAATGCAATGATGTGCATAAGAGAAGATTCATGGTACTTCTTGAACAAATACATTAATACAATGATGTGGCATGTAGTAGTGAACAGGGTGTTGTCGCACGTTAAGTTGCTACCCCGCCTTTATAGCGTTTACGGATTATCGAGTTTTTGAAGTAAATAACATTTTAGCATGGTTCTGGAGGTCACATGAACAAGGGTGAATTACTATAACTAAAACATGCCAGGAGTGGATTACTTGCCAACTTGCACATACATGCAATGAGCCATTTATTTTTAATAAATAAAACAAGATAAAGGGTTAATTAATTAATGGTGACCAATATACAGAGAATTATCAGGTGTGACTTTGCATAATGATTAGGCCTGACAACCCAGGGTTAAATACCAAATTTCATTAACTTATAAATCATAGAGAATTACTTATGATTTATTAAGTGTATTGCACAATTAATTTAATTTGGATAAAAACCCCAACATGCAGAGGGCTTTAGTATTTTTCTTAAATAGAGCGTGCCCAGAGGAGCCTACTAAAATTTATTATACCCTGAAATTTGTAGTATTTATTTTACTATGCATTTTGCAATATTGGACCATTTTCTAGAATTGATAAATTGAGAAAAATCCATTTAATGCGCGTGGGCTGCATTCTAGCAGTCCAGCGGACCGAAGCCCATGCGGGAGCTCCTAGGCCAGACCTGGCCCAGGCGGGGTGCAGCCCAGAGGCCAGCTTGGCTCATCGCCAGCTCGGCCGGGCCAAGCGCGTGGCGGCGGCGGCCAGCCGGAGTGGCGGCGAAGGTTACATTGCCGTGATGGCGGACGGCGAGTGTGAGCGAGCACGTGGCGTGTAAGAGCGGGGAATGCGGCTCACCTGGCTAGCATGACGACGGCGAGGCGGGATGACGACGGGCGGCAGCAGTCGGTGACGGCGGTACGGAGGAGTGGCTGCATGGAGGGAGACCGGGTGACTTCCGAGAGGTGTGCAGGGTCGAGAGAAACGTTCATGCGGAAGGAATTGGTCCGAGACTCACCAGAGAGCTCGTGCGGCGCGGCGGAGTGGCAGTCAGAGGCGGGGAAGGAGCCGGAAATCGACGACGGCTCGGTGCAAGGGAAGAGGAGTGGCTCCAAGGGGGTGTCGTAGACGTCGGGGCGGAGCTCCGGGGGTTGTCGGCCAGGGCGGGGAGGCGGTGCAGTGGCCGAGCAACACGAGCAGCTCGGCGGCTCCAATGGCGGGCGCGCAGTGGCTTGTGAGCAGAGGGAAATGGGAAAAAGGGGGGAGAACTGTTTGGACACGGGGGGGGGGGGGGCAAAAGGGATGTCCGAGCGGTGGTGGGGGCGTTCATCCACGGCAACGGCTGTTGCCCGTACGTCGGCAGTCACGCGGCGACCGCGGGCAGGGGAGTGAGTGCGGCGCTGGGTGTGTTTTCTTCAGGTCGCTGACGGGTAGGTCCCACGGGGAGTTTCTTTTTCATTTATTTTCCAAACCCTGACAGCCGGTTGTATTTGTTATTTTTTTGGGAATTAATTTGGAACCGACCAAGGTGATCCAAAATTATGGCAGGCCCCACAAATTATGCTCGATTTTATAAAAATGCTAACTAACATCAGTTCTTAATGAAATTTGAATAGTAATTTTGTAAATAGGGATGATTTTTGGCATATTGACCATTTATTTGGGGCATTAACCGATGGAATAAAAATCTGGGAAATTTTCTCAAAATTCTACTTGATCATGGCCTTCAACATATATTTTTGGTGGGGGTAAGTTCTATTATAATTTTAGGACTTGTAATTCAATGAGATTCAAATTGTTTGAATGAAATTCAAAATTTACCCATTCAGTTCAAATTTTTGTTCCCTGCTCTTATGCTGGTGATGAAGGTTCTAAGGGTGGGTTCTTGGGACTCCCTGACCCAGGGGTGTCACAGTCCTCCCCCCTTAAAGAAATCTCATCCCGAGATTAAAGGATGTTATAACGGTTTACTTAGGTGGTGGTGTAGGAACTCAGGGTAGTGACTTTGTAGAAATTCTTCAGTCTCCCAGGTGGCTTCTTTCTCACTATGGTTGCTCCACTGAACCTTATAGAACTTGAGCGTTTTCTTACGTGTGATCCGATCCTTCTCATCCAGTACTTTCACCGGGTGCTCTGAATATGTCAAGTCAGGTTGTAGCTGTCCAATGCTCTCCAAGGAAACGCCTACTGGTGTCTTCAAACATTTCTTGAGTTGGGACATGTGGAACGTGTGGTGCACTCCAACGAGTTCTACTGGCAGTTGGAGGTTATAGGCTGCAGGTTCACATCTTGTGATGATTGGATAGGGGCCAATATAGCGAGGTGCTAATTTTCCGTGAATCCTAAATCATTGTACACCTTTGGTTGGCGACACCCGGAGATAGACCATATCGCCGGCCCTGAATTCTAACGTGCGACGTCTTTTATCCGCATAGCTCTTTTGTATGGATTTTGCTGCTCGTAGGTTTGACTGAATTTCCAGTACCTTCTCTTTTGCTTGTTGCACCAACTCAGGTCCAAACACTACTCTTTCTCCTGATTCAGACCAGCTCAACAGTGTACGACAACGGCGACCATAGAGAGTCTTGAATGGTGCCATCTTGATGCTCTCTTGGTAACTATTGTTATATGCAAACTCGGCCAAGGGTAAGCATTCGTCCCACTTCTTGCTGTGATTCAGTACATAGGCTCTCAACATGTCTTCTAATATTTTGTTCACTCTTTCCATTTGGCCGTCTGTTTGGGGGTGGTATGCCGAGCCTCGGATTAACTTGGTGCCCAGTGACTCGTGTAGCTTTTCCCAAAAGCATCCCACGAACTAAGAGCCTCTGTCAGATACTATTGTCTTGGGCACTCCATGTAAGCATAGGATCCAATCTATATACAATTGGGCATACCTCTCTGTTATGAACCATGAAGATACAAGGATGAAGTGTGCAACTTTAGTCAGCCAATCAACAATCACCCATATAGAGTCAAACTTGCTTGAAGTGCAGGGAAGACCAACAATGAAATCCATGCTGATATCCTCCCATTTCCAAGCTGGAACACTCAAGGGTTGTAGCAGGCCTGCCTTCTTCAAACGATCGGCCTTGACTCGGTGGCAGGTATCACACTCTGCGATATATCGCGCTATTTCTCTCTTCATACGAGTCCACCAATATCTGGATCTCAAATCGTGGTACATCTTGTTGCTACCTGGATGCATGGAGTACTTTGCAATATGAGCCTCGTCCAAAAGCTTCTTGCAAAGTTCCAAATTATTAGGCACTATTAGGCGATCCTTGAACTATAAAACACCTTCTGCGTCTTCCCGAAAACGTTGAACCTTAGCATCGCCCTCTTTTAGTCTCCTTCTGAGGTGTGCCATGCTAACATCATTCTTCTGAGCTGCTACTATTTCTTCCCGCAAGGTAGGAATCAATGCTAGGTTATAGAGAGCTCCGTGGGGTGTTACTTGGACATAATGACCATCTTGAACTTGTGAGTTGATCATGATGTGATGGCATTGGCCTTGCGGCTTAGTGCGTCAGCCACGACATTTGCTAGGATCCACCGCTATGCCTTCTTCCGAGATGACGTGGCCCAGAAATGGTACTTGCTTCAACCAAAACTCGCATTTGGTAAACTTAGCATATAGTTGATGTTCCCTTAACCTCTGCAGCACAATGCGAAGATGCTCTGCATGTTCTTCTTCTATCTTGGAGTAGACTAGAATATCGTCAATAAACACCACTACAAACTTGTCCAGCTCTGGCATGAACACCGAGTTCATGAGATACATGAAGTGTGCCGGTGCATTTGTCAAACCAAACGACATCACTAAATACTCATAAAGCCCATATCGAGTAGAGAACGCTGTCTTAGGGATATCTTCGGCACGGATCTTAATTTGGTGGTATCCAAATTGCAAATCGATCTTGGAGAAAAATTTAGCTCGAATCAACTGGTCGAAGAGGATGTCAATGCAAGGTAGTGGATATGTATTCTTGATAGTCACGACATTGAGTGGTCGGTAATCCACGCATAGCCTCAAGGTCTCATCCTTCTTCTTTACGAACAACGCCGGACAACCCCAAGGTGAAGAACTCGGTCGGATAAATCCTTTATTTAGCAACTCCTTCAGCTGTTCTTTTAACTCTGCTAGCTCTTTGGGCGCCATTTTATATGGTCTCTTGGATATGGGCGCAGTGCCTGGTTGAAGCTCAATCTTGAACTCTACATCTCGATCAAGAGGTAGTCCGGGGAGGTCATCGGGGAATACGTCCGGAAATTCACTAACCACGGGAATATCCTTTATCTGTACGGCTGTGGTGTGGTGAATTCTTGGCGCGGCCACTTGGGGAGGTATTACTCGAAAGCTCACACTACCATGGGTGGGAGAGTTTAGGTATATGGTGTAGGCGTCTATGTCCAACACAGCCTTATGTTGCCTCATCCAAGGCATGCCCAGAATGATGTCAATGTTGCTCCCATCTAAGACCATGCACTTGGTAGAGTAGACTCTTGCTCCTAGGGTTATTGGGAGTTTCTCAATTTCATAGAGAGCAAGGGTTTGCCCACCGGCTGAGTTAATGGTATATCGTGATCTCATAAGGGTACGAGGCAGCCGATATTTATCAACAGAAAACCCACTAACAAAGCTATGGGATGCCCCTGAATCAAATAGAACTAGTGTGAGGTGGTCTCGAATAGAGAACATACCAGCGAGGATGGGGCTGTTATCCGGAATCTCCTCGAAGGTAGTGTTGTTCACGCGGCCAGTGCGGACAGGTCCCTTATTGTTGTTGTTGTTGTTCCTCGGCGGGTTCTAACTAGTGTTTTTCTTGGAGTACGGGCACTCCCTTGAGAACAATTCTGTGTACCACAACTTGCACGTTATTATAGTTATAAGGCTTTTTATGAAAGGTAGGACTTTCAATAAGCCCACCACTAGTCCAATCTAATCTGCAAATAAAAGCTGCCTTTGTGGCGATTGTAAATGCTCACATGGCATGATGTGTGGTATGGCTACTTCAGCTAAGTTTCAGATCCCATTGCCACAAAAAATCTCATAATGATTAGAATCCGGAGTGAATAAGTGATTTAAAATAGTCTCCCAATTTGCACTCAACTTATTCAACTTGGTTGTATATTTTCACGTGCAGCAGTGAGCTTGTAATACAACCTCTATAAAGCTCACCATATCTCAACGTACTAACTAAATCTACAGAAACAGAATCACTAAACACTTGGTAGAATGCTCTGATTTTTATTTCTATTCCTCCAGCTGTATCATATCTAGCACTTTAGACATGAGATCAAAGAGAACACAAGAAGGAGGTTCATTCGAGAACTGAAAGAGTGTCGATCACGGATGTATATCATCCGCTGGTGTTTAGTGAGTCTCCTCTGTTGGCATGACTGGGCTCAAGTGTTCAAAACTCTACCTGCACAATATCAAAGCTAAAGAGCACCAATTAGTTCTATCTTTACAACCAAGAACTAAGGATATCTATTTACAGTGGGATACTTATAAACTATGGAGCTGATCTCTTCCCTAGCTTGTTTTTTCCTCTTTTTTTTTTGAGAGAGAATACCCCAAGGGAGACCCCTGAGGTGCAGGTGCAGCACCCAAGGGTCGAACCCTGGGCGGGAGCACTCCGGCCAGTGGCCTTTGCCACTGCGCCGTGAGCCCTTCGCCTTCCCTAGCTTGTTGAGGTGGAAATGTTGTGATTCTTACCTCTTTCTGTTGACTGAATAATTTTTGTTGGATTCAACTGATTGTGATTGTACATATCCCCCAATGTCTATCAACAGGAATCCATTTTTCTTGTTACAATAAAAAAATAGTTGATCAAATCAAACCTTAGATCATGCTGACCAGCTGTACTATACTGATATTTTACAAAGTTTATACAATTTGCTTCTTAGATTTCATTATTTCCCACCAAAATCAAAATAGTTTCAGGAAATTAAAAAATATTACTGCACAAAATCTACAGTTCTCATTTCTCAATCTGAATATATTATCACAGCCTAGTTGAGAAGCACATGATTGCTTTTCCGCAAATAGATAACAAATAACACGTTTTTATTTTTCGTGCATTTTTATATGTAAGGCACAAATAAGAAAATGCTAATGTTATCTGATTTGAAGTAGATGAAAAATAAACGTCCATCCCTGAAAAGATTGCCCAGGTTAGAAGCATGAAAGAGTAAAGTGGCAGGATGCTAATGTAATTTCTAGCTTTGCCCAATTAAGAAATAAGAACAGGATTGTGAGATGTAGCATGAATATCGATTGAATGCTTATGGCTTTATTTGGTCAGTTCCTCTTTCAATTTTCACTCTCAAATCAAACTGGCCGGCATTACAGAGAGGTTAAAGTGATAGAACTCGGGAAGGGAAAAAAGAAAACTTGGGAATGGATGGTAAGTTAGATTGTGGTGTGCTGTAACCTTAGAGATTAAGAGGGTGTGCTTGTGCATGCACAAGCACACATGTTTTTTGTTTTGTTTTGTTTTCTTGTTTTTTGTTAGTAAGGACTCTGTGCTGCACTCAGATGCCTCTGTATAGTGGCAAAAGTTCACGTGCATGCTCAAGAAAAAAAAAAGGATGACTGAAAACAGGATGGCTGATAAGGGCAGACTGGATGGCTCCAAATGCTCAAGTAGATATGAGAGTTGGTCTACAAATACTGGAGTAGATATGAGTGAAGAGGGCAGTATGTGAGATAATGGTGTGTTTGGTTTCGGGACAAGGTGGGCCGGGACGAAACCATCCCAGTTTTTAGGGATGGGACAATCATGTCTTCTATTTGATTGAAAGGATAGAATGAGCCTTGTTTTCTGTTTGATTAGAGAGATGAACGTGTCTTCAGTCCATTAGTAGATGATTAGATGGCCATTCAGACATTTGATCGAACAACCACCAAGCATGAACCCTGTGCCACCACAGTCCACACGAGGACGACACCATGTCTGCTGCGGCTCAGGCTTCGGGCGAGGTTGCGCCGCCTAGGCCGCGGGCGAGATCAGCTGTCTTCACCGCCCACCGCCCAGGACGCGGGCAAGATCGCCCAACTCCATGATCCCCCGGATCCCTTGAGTTGTTCGAGATTGCAAGAGGCTTGACTGCCTGCCTAGCTCGCACGACGCTTGAGCGCCCTCGCCCAACACCGCTCACGTGGCTGCAGTGTGCCCTTACCATGCTCGCAGCTAGACCGGTGTCGGGCATCGCCATGAATGACACTGAGCTCTTGTGCATGCCCTTCGTTGAGGCGCGCCCGCGTTGCCGTAGCTCCTCTGGGCTGCCGTCGACGTCACGCGAAGAGCAAGACCAGCCGGGATGTTCATCGACCAGTGGGGCACCAAGGCCAGTTTGGAGCCATCGAGCTCAGTCTTCCTCAACTGCTAGGGAGTTGCAGAAGACACAGAAGACAACGGCGTCGAAGTGGGATGAGAAGATCCGACCAATTTTCAGGAGCGAATGTATCCCCCATCTGGGCAGCATATTCCCTCTTGGGATCATCCCATCTCTACCTGTCCCTCAATCAAACACTTATAAAAGTGGGATGGGATCGTCCCGTCCTTGAAACTAAACACACACTAAGAGACCGCTAGGACAGGGAATGAGATTGCAATCCTCGAATTAGGATTTATGTTCAGGGGAGGTGTGTTGTGTCAACTCGATGACAAAATTTGATCTCACCCATCAATGCATTCCCCAAACATACAGATTGATGACAGAAACTTACTGGTATTTGTGCAAGCTAAAATGTTCCAGAATGTGTGATTACATATGCTATTCAATAAATTTAGAATGTGCAAACTATCTACCAAAAATGGTACACACGAAATTAGTGCCTTCTCATATACCTAGTTCTAGAATATGTACTTTACAAAAGGATATGAGATAACAAATTATGTTAAGATCACTTAAGTTTAATCACCGAATTTTGTCATCAGCAAAGCATCCGCTGAAGCAGTTAAGTTCAGAGTCACAAAGAGAGAATAGTTGTTGATGAAAACAAGTGGAGTGGATGTGGAAAAACAGCATATGAAAGATTAAACACGATTATAGCATGATGATTCGAGTATTTATGATGTAATGTAACGCTGTTTAACTATCTGTAGCAGATAGCTAGCAAGTTACTCTGCTCATCATTGGAGAGATCACTTTCTTTTTTCCTCCCATGGAAGCAATACACTTATCCATATCTTATTCCAATAGAATAACGAGGAACAAGAAATGCAATCGCACAACAAAGTGACAACTTACAGCATATAAGTAACTTCTGTAGTAAGTCTTATATATGATATATACTCCAACGCCTGTAGTTTTCATAAAAGGAGGGGGGAAAGATAGAAAAAACTAACAGCTTACATTAAGAGGTTATCCAAACCAGGGATATCAAATGGTAACTTTATAACACCAAGAGCGACAAAAAGGAGCAAGAACCACGCAGGAAAGGTCATCATGCACATCACCAAGAAAGATTTTTGACCTGAAAAAGAAAAAAAAATGAGCACAAATGAAGAAATTTCAGTCCGAATTTTACATTAGCATTGTGAATATGTAATTGCAATAATTAGGGGGTCAAATCATCACCTTCATAGGCGCGCTCCTCGGTGGTGTCGATGACCCACTCGACGGCCTCGCGTAGCCGGCGCTCGGCCTCGCTCTCGGGCTTCCTGATGGGCGTGGAGGCGACCAGGTCCATGAACGCGGAGTTCTTCGCCTCCATGGAAGCGACGACGGCAGACGCATCGTCGGAAACACCGAGGGCGCGCCGCACCTCCACGACGGACGGCTGCGCGGGCGGGGGGGGGGGGGGGGGGGGGGCAAGGCGACTGATAGGTAGGAGCATTGTTTGGGGGGGGGGGGGGGAGGGACGGCTGCAGAAGTCATATTAAAGCCCGTTACTATCTGGTGTTATTTAGATGTGTTGTAAAATAGTGACGAGCTAAACTAGACCAATTTAGTGATGGACCTTCAGATGTCCATCACTAATCGTTATGGTCTTTTGTTGCAAAAAAATATTTTTGCAGTAGTGACTTTCACCGCTGAAAGAGAAATGATACTGCACTAAAATCAAATCTTAAGAAACTAAACTGATCCATTCTAGGGATAAAAATGATTAATCATTTCACACCATGTAGTGTCTTTCAAATGTTGTGATAAAGACGTTCGCAAGATTGTTTCTAAGTGAATGAGAATACCAACATGCATTGCCTTTCAGGGCCGGAGCTGAGTTTTTAGGGGTCTGGGGCGAACCTAAAAGTCAGGGCCCTTATGTATAATATTTTTATTATAAAAGATGACTTCATCAAAGGAACAAAGTACATAGTAGGAAATGGCAGGAAGATAAGGTTCTGGATAGATGTATGGATCGGGGAATGTCCACTAAAGACAATATTTGATAATATCTTTAGTGTCTGTGAACAACAGGATGATACAATAGCAGAAATTTTTTATGGAGATAAATGGAACCTAACTTTCAGAAGAAACTTTGGGCCTAGAGAGATGATGGAATGGGACGAACTTCAGGTACTGCTGGCGGAAGTAAAGTTAACAGACTCATCAGATCGTATCAGATGGATGTTAGAACCCTCTGGATAATACTCTACAAAGTCTCTATATAAGTTCTTATTGAATCCGGGAGGAACAAACAGAGGAATGATGGAGATATGGTGTTATAAAATAGTGACGAGCTAAATTAGACCAATTTAGTGATGGACCTTGAGATGCCCATCACTAATCGGTTATGGTCTTTTGTTGCTAAAAAATATTTTTGTAATAGTGACTTTCACCGCTGAAAGAGAAATGATACTACACTAAAATCAAATCTTAAGAAACTAAACTAATCCATTCTAGGGATAAAAATGATTAATCATTTCACACCATGTAGTGTCTTTCAAATGTTATGATAAAGACGTTCGTAAGTTTGTTTCTACGTGAATGAGAATACCAACATGTACTGCCTTTTGCGAAGGCATTGTCAATGTGGTTCAGAGTGAGAACTGAGAACAGAGTGCCGCAGTGGTGATAGCTGCTAGCCAGGGTCGGCTGTACTGGAGCATTGGTGCCGTCGATGTGATCTCACAGTCACAGGAGCTATGTGATCTCACAGTCGTAGGAGCTAGTAAAGTCACGCACTCAACGGCTCAACGTTCACGGAGAGTGAAAAGATCCATTACTCAAGCCTGAGTGCCTGACTCCATATCTCATTTTTTGTTTCAGGGTTCTTTTACAATAGTTGAGGTAGACTATAATATAAAGAGAATAATTCAGGCTAGCAATGAAACCAATTGAATGTTGAGGGTCTTAATCTAGTTGAAACAAAAAAAAGTCGATTATATGGCCATAATATATAATATTGACACTATATTTATAATAATCTCATAAGTTATCTTAGAATAGCTTATTTTATTTGAACTTATAATCTAGTTACATGTCTTTTGTTATCCATACGAATAATAGACTAGCTTTATAGTTTGGGTTGTCAAACAACTTCACCAACTTGTATGATTTTAGGCAAATTTTACAAAAATGCCAGGTTCTTGTGGACTTGTAACACCAAACCACAAATTCTAGAAATCTTCATACAAAATCAGAGGTACTTTGATTATGAAACACAAAACCATGATTTTTTTTTATATAATATCATACCATGATTTTTTTATATAATATCATGTTTCTTTACCATGTAATTGAGAACCGTACATGTCAGCATGCTTTGCCATGTTATACAATTTTCATATAGGACTTCAATCCTAGGAAAGGATCTTTTTTTGGTTATGTCTTTTTTTTTTTTTTAGATCAGGTCAGTTTGGTTATGTAAACATTGGCTGGGCTACGCCTCAACAGCAAAAATAGCTGCTAACAAACACGGGCCCACTCGTCATAGAGTTAATTGACGACTTGGATTGATGGGCCTTTGGCCCCTTATAAAGCGAGCCCCTCTTCGTCGTCTTCGTCCGTCGTCGTCTCCGCACTCCACAGAGCAAAAAGGGAAAAAAAGGGGGAAGGAAAAAGAAGAAAAGAAGCCGGAGGAGCTAGAAACCAATTCGGGTCGGGGACCGGATTTGCGAGAGCTGGAGGGAGGGATGGCGGCGGAGAGGCAGCTGGTGGTGGCCGTTGAGGGCACGGCGGCGCTAGGGCCCTACTGGTCCACCATTGTGGCTGACTACGTCGAGAAGATCGTGCGGTACGGTCGTGCTCCCGCCCCCCTTCTGTTCCCGATGATGCTTTTTCTTGGTAGTTCTCACTTGAGGCTCTAGCGCTCCTGGAGATGAGATCCCTGGAGGGGGAGATGTGGGTGTTGGGGGTTTCGAGCTCTATTCCTTGGTCCTTGACTAGGGTTTAGCGGAAGAACCAGGCGCCGAGGCGCGGGAGTGTCTGCGTTCTTGGTTGCTGGATCGTTGGGGTGAAGGAATGAGGTGTTCTTGAGGCTCGCTTGATTTGAGGGGTGTTGATTTGAGTTCTTTTTTCCGCTTTGGGAATTGAATACTTTCGGAGTGCTAATTGGGTTTGTTGATCGTTAGCTACTGGCTTGGAAAGAAGTGCGTTTTAGTCTTTCAATCTGACACTTCTGCTATGATTGAACCTTTTGATGCTCGAGTGTGGAAACATATTAGAAATGTTACTATTGACTCATGGTACAGCCTAATTTGTTCAAGTTCTATTTTATCAATCATTATACGAGAATTGAAGCCTTAGCTTCTGTACCACACCTACCCATGGAATGTAGTTTGCCTCATTATGATGTAAACATTCACAGCTTTCAGGGTCAAAAGAGTACTGTAGATTTTATTTGTATTGTGGCTTCAATCTTCTTCTGATATATCACAATACATAAGTATTTTCCAAAAGTTTCTATTTTCCTTCTCAATCATCTAATTAGACAGCTTAGAATCTTGGTTCATTCTTCGTACACCAAATCTGATGTGATCATTTTTATTTCTTGTTCACACCATTATGCAATATAACTAATTTATGAAGAAAAATCATGCAGGAGTTTTTGTGCAAGTGAAGTTCCTGGGCAGGTAGTTCCATCCTTATTAACATCCTATTGTATAAGTCCTCAATTTCTGTGTGCTGTTTTTGAATTATGTGAATGTGAATGTAAAATTTATTCTTCGTTGTGTAGAAGCTTGCAGGGGCACCACCTGAGCTTGCATTAGTTGTTTTTCACACCCATGGACCTTACAGCGGTATGCTTTTATATCTTCCATGTCCATGCCCTTAACGTTTTAATGTGCAATCTTCACCAGCATTAATTTATGTTTAATTCAATATCAGTGGGCTCATGCAAATTTTATTATGCAGCTTTTGGTGTCCGGCGAAGTGGATGGACAAAAGATATGGATGCTTTCCTGTCATGGCTATCTGGAATAGCATTTAGTGGTGGGGGATTTAGTGAAGCTGCTACTTGTGAAGGTCTTGCTGAAGCACTCACGGTACTGACATTTATCATTTTTCTTAAAAGGAAAAAAAAAAACTTCAGTTGGCTTCCCGGTGGCCAACATTAGCACTTAAAAATTTTGTATTCACCTTTCAAGATCCTGATATTGCAGATGTTTAAGTTATATGGTTTGAGAGCAAGATGCCTGGACTAGTACATCATGTTTTTATTTTTCCATTCTGCCAATGATTCTGTTTACTTACATATGACATTTCTTGACAAACTTGTTATTCGGTTCTTCATGAAAAAATGTTTTATTATTCCACTTGATGTCCTCCATATATTTCTTGCTCTCCTTGCAGCTGAAGATGTTATCACATCTTTCTCTGTCATGGTTTATGTTCACTCATTTTCCGTAATAAGCTCCAGAAACATAACTGTAGTTTGCACTTACCTGATAGTTAGTCCCATATTGGCATCATATATTCTTACTAAGCACAACTAGGAGTCTGAGTGCCAAGTCTGAATATGGTCTTCACATTGTTTTGAATCTGTTGCTGGTTGGGCAAATTTACCTTTATCTAAACTTTAGCCTTTATTTATTCGTAGTCAGTAGTGTGAATCATTGATAATCTGTACATCCCAGAGATTTTTCTCCCCGTGATGAAACTTGAGTGCTGTAGTCACATTTTTTTTTGAGGATATTATGTTGTGATCATTTCATTACGTATTATTCTTGGATTGTAAGCTGCTGTCCTACTGCCACCCTGATTTTCATTTCTTTTATCTTCAATTAGATACTTCAGGGCGGTCTCAATACAGCCCAGAATCATCAAAACCATGAAGCACAAAAGCATTGCATACTTGTTTCTGCAAGCAATCCTTATCCTTTGCCTACCCCTGTCTATTGTCTTCCTATTCAAAGTACTGATCACAAAGAGAACAATGAATCATCAAAAGAGCCTTCTATTGCTGATGCTGAGAAAGTTGCAAAATCATTTGCTCAGGTGCTGCATGAGTTTTGCCATAACCTGCAACTGTTTATTTTGTGTCTAGCTTTTGGTTGACTCTACTCTACTTTTGTGGATAGTGCTCTGTCTCGTTGTCAGTGATATCACCCAAACAACTTCCAACCCTGAAGGCGATATACAATGCGGTAATTTTATCAATTTTCATTTTGTTGAATTCTTAGACATGAATGTTCTTCTATTCATTCAGTCGCCTGCTTAATTGTTTCATGATTCCTTTGATGGTTATATTTCGTTTTAGGATTGGAGGATTTCTCTCTCCATATTTGTAACAAAATATTGCTATCATCGACATCTTCTTATTTTAAAGAAAAAACCTTTTCTTACTTTTTTTTGACCTTTTGCGGTTTCCAAGATTTGACTTTGATAATTATATTCAACAACATAAGAAAATTATTCTTCCATGAATTATATGTAACTTTAGGAATTTGATGTCAGTGTTTCATGGATATCAAATAAGAAGAGACAAAATGTGTACTTTTAATAATGTAAACTAATATGGCATGATATCACTCACTCTTATGTTATTAATTTTTCACTACTTTCACCCACTTTCAATATTGAAAGCTTCATAAACATGGAACAAGGAATGAGTTAATGCTTTGATTTTTTTAATCTTTCTGTACCAATACCTCTAGCACAACTGCTTATAGTCAAACTAAAATTGACATCTAGTAGGAAAGTCAAATCAAACTAAGCTTTCAAAATGGCATCTATATTAGGCTGGACTCAGTCATCAGATTCTGGAGGAAGTGTTAAATTAGTAATTGTACCAGCTAAATTGCAAGTAATGGTCTGGTATGATATCGATTTCTAGTTATTATGACTTCTGCTTTCATCTTATGTGATTTGATTTTGCCTTATAAGAACTGCAGCAGTTTCTTTTGATGAATAATGATACCACATTCTGCTGCAGGGAAAACGGAATCCTCGAGCTGCTGATCCATCAATTGATCATGCGAAAAACCCACATTTCCTTGTTCTGCTGTCTGAGAATTTTATAGAGGCACGAACTGCTCTAAGTCACCCTTTACATGGGAACTTGGTCCCAAATCAAAACATTACAAAGATGGACAGTGCACCTTCAGTTACTATGCCAGGACCGGCTTCAAATGCCAACCCTTCAGGTTGAACAATGTTAAAATTAGGCTTAGTTTTTCTACAAGATATATGCTTTTAGTTCTGTGGCCCTTTGTGAATGAAAATGTTGTTGGTGTGATGTTTGTGCATGGGGAACAGAGAGAGAAGCTCTAGAAGAGGCTTTGGTGTTTACACCAAGTTTAGTTGCGAGAGTTGGGTTAAGAAACACTAGTCTTGATTTGGCTAAAGGGAAAGGACAAAGTGAATTTATCTTGATATTTCCCTGCGTACAGAAAATATTAAAAAAATAAAAGAACTTATGGCTGTATATGTTGGGATGGCTGACTATTTTGTAGCAGGCAAGGTTCTGAATATGCCATTACATCATCCAGTTTTGCAAAAGGCCTACCTATTTTGGGTGAAATCTTTAGCAAAAAAAGTATGTGCTTCTGATTATTTATCCCAGAGAGAACTAATGAGATATTCAAATTATATGTGGCTGTGATGTGATGTGATTTCCTATTTTTGTTAAATGCAAAAAAATGTGCTATCTTCTGGTTGATGTGTTATCTAGTCTGATATTGCAAAAGTGAATGTACAAAACATAGCTATTAAAAGCTATGTAGTATCTGGCAACTTGTGTCACATGGTGAAAAGAGATTGCAAAAATGAATGTATTAAATACAGCAGTTGTTTTAGGTATTTTAGTCATAATGCAGTCAGATTAATTAGTGAGGCTTCCAGACATTGACTTGGAAGTTTCCAGACGGATACATAAGTGCCTGCTTCTGTTTGTGAATGCTCAAATTTATTTTTCCTAGTATTCTAAGTTATTACATGCACACTAGCTCACATTTGCATGTTTATTCAACTATTAAGGCGTATCTTTATGAAGCTTGACTGGTTTCAATAGTTCATTTGTAAATATTAAGTGTCCTAACTATAACAAGTTATTTATGTAATATGGCAACATTTTTTTGACTTTCTTCTCATATCCACATTGTTATTGCTGCCTACTATAGCCATAATTAATTCTAGTCGAACATTTCCAGTGAATGGAACAATGATGGGCCGTCAACCAGTTGTGGGAGGCATTACTACTGCAAATGTTAAAGTGGTATGCTACAAAGCACATACTATTCTTGGAATTTCCTTGTTTATTAATCATCATTGTTCCAATTTGTTCGTGACTTCCATTTTTAGGAACCAGCAACCATACCAGCAATGGCTTCTGCACCAACTTTTTCGCATATAACACCCATTTCAAACATGGCTTCACAAGGAGTATCAGCATTGCAAAGTTCATCACCATCTCTTATTTCACAAGAAGCAAACATCGTGAATGATAGTGTGCACGAACAGAAGCCTAATATAGGGGTAAACCCTGTCCAACAACCAGTTCGGCCTGGCGGACATGGAAGCTTCCTCAACAACCTGTCACAAGCTAGCCGGCTGATAAATTCAACTTCTTTAGGAGGAGCAGCTGCCCCTATGGGACTACCTAACATGGGAGCAACACCCATACAGGTCCACATGTCAAACATGATATCAAGTGGCATGACGTCGGCACCGTCTGTTATGTCTTCAGTTGCTGGATCTGGACAACCAATTGGTACTCAACAAATGGTACAAAGCACATCTCTTGGTTCCTTTGGCTCGAACACTTCTACTGTATCCAGCAATTCGAATATTGCTGTCTCATCCTCCCTAGCTAACATCCAAAGCAGCATGGGTATGGGTCAATCAATGCCACCCATTGCACAAGGAGGCTTGATGTCTGGTTCACAATCAGGACAGGGTGGAATTAGTGGAAACCAGAATGTGATGAGTGGCCTTGGGACTACAACGATGTCTTCAGCACCTGCAATGATGCCAACACCTGGGATGACCCAACAGGCAGGAGTGAATTCCCTTGGTGTGACCAACAGTGCTGCCATGAATATGCCTATTGGTCAGCACCCTAATGCTCAACAACTACAACCCTCAAAATATGTCAAAATTTGGGAGGTAAATATTTCCTCTTATATTAGCATTTATTTATATGACCAGCTTCCCTGCTTCCTGGTAGCTGGGGCTTGTGATGTGCAGATAGAATTCTATTCTGAATGGCAGGCCAGTTCTGAGCCCTCATGTACTAGGAGTCCTCTTAAGGTGGAACAGGGTCAAAATACTTCATTTTTTCAGTCATATCAAACAAGCTTATATAGTACCAGAATTTGAAAGTTATGCTCATGTACCAAATTTGGGGCTCACATTTCTTCCTACCGTCAAGTACCAAAAAGTTGTCCTCTTCTAGTGTATTGGTGGGCACATAAAATTGTCCTGTACAGCAGCCTGTTCTTGTATTCATGAACTCACCAAAACCATACCATTTATGATGCTTAATTGGTTTAGTGTTATGTGTTGTTTTTCAGTAGCTGTACATTTACTCATCAATCTATATCATGGACATCAATCCATATTATAAATTTGTATTTATGTTTCTCACGTTGTCTTGTATCTTGACCATAGAGGATTTTCAACAATTGATGCTATGTTTCAGGGAACTTTATCTGGGCAAAGGCAAGGACAGCCTGTATTTATATGTAAACTCGAAGTAAGTCGCTATTTGCGCTATTGGATTCTAAGCATCGTGTGGTGTCTTATATAGTCTACAGCTAAATTCTTTTTGAAGTTGCAATATCACTACCAGAATGAATGATTACGGAGATACAATATATCCCACTTTTTTATTGGTCTTTGTAGTTCTGCATGAAAGTGAAAGGGAAACATTGTCTCCTTTAAAAGCTTACCTGATTAAATCTTGTTTCTGTCACTTAATTTTTTCTCAGACCCTTAAGGAAGTTAAACAAGCTAGTAATAGTATCTCCGCTCAAGGTGCTTGAATGTAGCCCCTGTAATCTTGTTGTGGCTTTGTTTACTACTTATAGTTTGAATATATTTGTTCCTAGACAATTTGTTTTTCATATATCTAACCTTCACATATCTAATAGGGTTATAGAAGCGGAACAGCTTCTGAAACGTAAGTTTTAAATACTGTATCCTTATTTTTTTTTGTTGCTTTGGATAATTTATATTTCAGTATGGCTAGCATGTTTTGTTGATTGCTATGATTAGTATCTGAAATTTATGTCCTTACTAGTTGATGCTATTTTGTTCTCATCTCCGAAGAAATGACTTCTACTCTAAAAAAATGACGTTAATAAAATCTTGTGTAGATCATGTTGAGCAAATGGAATACACTGTTATCTTTTATACTAAACATAATGCCATCTACATTGTGTATTTAGTTTGCAGTATATATTTTAAATAAGAGCAAAATGCACCCAGAGTCCTTCAACTTTTCTTCTACTCTTACTTGGCTCCATAAACTTTGAAACTGAACATATGGGTCCTATCTAAGTGGTGCAACAGATGTCCATATGCATTCAACTGGTTATTACCACCTAATGTGGCATGCCTCATCGTAACTCACATGGGCACTTGTGAATTCACAGCATTGGATGGGTGAACTCTTTTGTAATGCACCCACGGTTCATACCAACACGGGTTTGAGTTCTTGAGCTCAACACATTAATGCCACAATTTCATTTCGTCTAGCTAAAAGTCCCGTGATTCCAATCAGCATCGATTTGGTATGCCATGTCGGCGCTTATAGCCAGGCTGAATGGGTATGGACTTTTGTGGCATCACTTAAATAGATCGTGGACCTAGATCATCATTTTCAAAGCTTATGGTCTCAAGTGAGAAGACACAAATAGGTGTGTTTCAGTCTTTAAGCATTCTAGTTACACAGAAGGGCGTATTACCTTGAACCCCATGTTGTGGTAGTATTCTCCCTGCATGAAACATTTTTCTAATATTTGTGGATTTTTGTAGTTCCAGATTAAATGGGTATCTGAAACTATACTTTTTGTATGCAGGCTTGCAGCAGATTGGCCAGAAACTATGCAGATTGTTCGCCTCATAGCTCAGGAGCATATGAATAATAAGTTTGTTTCAAAGAAACCCATCTTGTCAACCTTTTACATTGTTGTAAGAGATGTTTCCTGTAATCTGCGGTGCATGTGCATGACATCTTTCCTGCTTATTTTGCAGACAATATGTTGGCAAGGCAGACTTTCTAGTATTTCGAACTTTGAATCAGCATGGGTTCCTTGGACAGCTACAAGAAAAGAAGCTGGTTAGTATATGGTTCTAGTCTAGTAGTGGTCATTTGTGTTATTCGGATGTGGTTCATCTACTGTTATCTCATTTCTCATGTGCTTCGCTTGATGAATCTGTTGGTACATTTCTAATGCTCAATTTATCCTCTGTTTCAGTGTGCTGTGATACAGTTACCGTCTCAAACTCTGCTTTTGTCGGTGGCTGACAAAGCAGGTCGCCTGATTGGAATGCTTTTCCCTGGGGTAATTTTGATTGCAGCTAAATAGAATTATTTCCAACCAAACAATTCATGACCACTTATTTTGTAAGATCATCACAACTATCTGTGTTTGCTAAAATATGCCCATTTTCCCCTAGGACATGGTGGTATTCAAACCACAGGTCCCAACTCAGCAGCCAGCAATGCAACAACAGCAACTTCAACAACACATGCATATGCAGCAGCAAGGCCTCCCGCTTCAACAGCAGCAGCTGCCACAGATTCAACAGCAGCAACCCCTTCCTCAACAGATGCAGCAGCAGCAGCAGCCCCTTCCTCAGCAGATGCAGCCACAGCAGCAGCAGCCACTTCAGCAACAGATGCAGCCGCAGCCGCTGCAACCGCTTCAGCCACAAATGCAGCAAATGCAACAGCAGCCGCAGCAACCGCTTCAGCAACAAATGCAGCAAATGCAACAGCAGCCGCAGCAACTGCCACTTCAACAACAGCAAATGCAGCAAATACAGCAGCAGCAGCAGCAGCAGATGCAGCAAATGCAACATCAGCAGCACCACCAACAGATGCAGCAAATGCAGCAGCAGCCACAGCAGCCCCAGATGGTCGGCACAGGAATGGGCCAGCAATTCATGCAGGGGCACAACCGGGCGGTGCAGATGATGCAGGGGAAGATGGCACCCCAAGGACCAGGCAGCATGCCTGGGGGAGGCTTCCTGCCTTGAGATTTATCTCCTAGGCTTTTGAGATGTTTCTTTGTGCCATCAGCTGACCCACAGGCGTCAGTAGAAATCATGGATTTTAGGTAGTTCCCACGATAGCGTGGGATACAAATATATTTGGGGGTTAGTTTTGTTCTTTTTCTAGGAGTTAGTTTGGTGGGTTTTAGTTGTTGGTCCCTTTTTTGGGGCTAGTTGATCTTTTTTCTTTCTTTTTGCCTGGTTTTTTATTGTTCACGTAAATATCATTGTAGCTTTAAATGTCTAAAACTTCCTGTTGAATGTTATAGGAGCACAAGAGAAATTCAAAGTTGATTTTGATAGATTGGATGCACTCGGTGGTGGATTGGAATGTAATCTCACTGTCTTCATGTAATTATTTTGTATCAAATTTTACAAAATATGCTACCTTTGTTAAATTATTCAAAATAATACTTCATTAATAGTTGAGACACTTTCATCTGCTCAATGTCTTATATGGAAGTAGCTTTCATTTTTTTTTTCTTTAGAAATATGGAGGCAACTTCACCCATACAATTCCAGTTCTAGTCCTCAAAGTTCGGGTGTCTATTCTTTTAATTACAAAAAAAATCACATAAACAATGGTGATTACAAATCACACAAACAATGGTGATGATTTTGAATGGCTTGGTAAACTCATGATGCCTAGACGAAGAATGCGAGTGTAAGGTGTGGTACAATACGGTGATCATGTGCCAGCTGGTGTGAACATTACAATGACGTAAAAGATTTATATATCATTGCAGTGGTGCAGAGAATCTATGCGCTAGCCAGATAAACGTTAATAGTAATACGAGTATATGACAATGAAAGTTAGAATGAGCCATGGGGCAAGGTGGATCTCGAACGATAGTTAATATTTGCATCTTACATGTAATTAAGGTTTACATCTTCATTTTGGCTTTCTTAATAATATCACTGTCTTATTAAATGAAGGGGATTTTAAAACTGAAAAAAGAATATCATATAGTAGCATGGTGGTGACATATGTAACAAATAAGATATTAAATATGTTCTCTAAGGCATAAGCTTGGACCACCACTTTCTATTGATTTTTTTATAAAAAATATATGTATTTGTATAACATGATATTATTGAGAAAAGACTTTTCAAGTTCCACTAGTCAAAGCAACATTATTGTTTAGCAAAAGAAGTGAAATACATAATACTACCTCCTTTCTAAAATACTTGTCATTCTAGTTATAAAATGCTCAAGTGTATAAATAGAATGAAGTATTTTAAAAGTATATACTTTTATAGTGGCTATCATGTAGGTGAACTTCCCCTTCTCAGGTTGTCTAGGGGTAGTTTTATATTTTTTTAAAAAATATACTAGAAAGAGTTCATATTTTATAAACTATAAATAGATATTTATTTGATTCATGAGCAAAACTTGACGATATAGCTTTGCCTAATAATTTATCTAACTTTGTAAAAATATCCAAGTTGAACTAAGTTACAATCAACAAGAAACTCTAAATTTCCAACAAATTCATGTGTCAAGAGTAGTAAAATTTGGAATGGGCTCTCGCCTACCTGCTTCCAACAATAATCATAGACTTGAGAAAAAGCATGAACAAAACAATGATCGTCTAAGAAAAGATTTATTTGTGCAACCTTTACTCCAAAGACATGCAATAGAGCCTTCCAATTCTTCCCAAAAAGCTTTTCGATTCTAAGTTAAATGAAATGACCTATTTGGATGCAGTCGACATAAGTTGGGCAGTAGTTTCTAGTCTTCGCATCAAGGTTGCTTTGGGTCTGAGCCTTCATCTTGGATGCCTTGGAGGATGATATTGCAAGTATTCATGGTGGGGGCATCAAGGAGGTCGTGATTCCAAAGTTTAATCATGAAAAAGCGCCAACTCCTGTTCACAAAACGAAACTTATAGATCAGGATAAACAAGCACACAAATTGGAGGAGGTACCAGAGTAATACATCAAATCGGTCACTTACCACAAAAGAGGAGGGTTTTGTACAAGTTGTTTTCCATGAAATCTAGAGAACGCCTCACAGGCCCAAGGTACATGACGATCAGCCAATACCCTGTAATTTAGCACTTAAGTAAGAATTCAAACAAAAGACCAAATAACGTTCTGGTTTAGATGTACATGTCATCACATTTTGATATAGTCATGAAACAGTTAATGAAACAAAAGTCCCTGAGGTGTCCAACCAGGTACTGGAATACAAAGTAGATTAATATAGATGTCAATAGAGAAGTGAGTACTCTTAAAGGTGAAAAGGATGCGTAAAAGGACTTATAAAGATGGATGGCATGCAAGATATGCCTAGCAACTCACGGCTGAAAGCTGAGGACCAAAAGAAAGAGGTAATCTTTACCATACTTAAAAAACATAGTTGACAGCGGTGGTCCATCACCCTCACCTCAGTTTGGCGTGGACAGGTGAACCCCACACCCCCTCTCTCAGCAATCCTGCTGATTCTCCTTCCCTAGCGGCTTTGTCAGATTTCTTCCCCATCCCACCTACTCGATACCCTCCGTTTTGCTACGATTCGAGTTCACCACCAATATATCACCTGCACGCGGACGCCATCCCAACCGAGTAACTGCTCGTTGCGTAAAGCATGCTTCCGTGAATAATTTACCGAGTGCCCGTCTGAATCCGGGGCCAAGGGCCACTTGTAGCTGCCATGTGCACCCGCCCACCAGTCCAGCATGTTTGCAAATGGGAGACAGGAAGCTAATCCAGCAAAACCCTTGCTTGCTGCTTGCTACCTACCTGATCTATCACTTTTTCCTTTTTCCATCTTAGTGTTACGTTGATCATGGGGACAGGACAGATGAAGATATTCTTTCAAGGCTAAATTACTGGTTAACAAATCACACCAATCATTTTAGGTTATTTTTTGATAAATTCAATAATCTCCTTTTCAAATTAAATATAAGTAATAAACTCAAAGTGAAATTTTCTTACACCCATGGCTCAACCACCGTACCTATTTCATATCCGACTGCATACCCCTATGTGATCTATTATGAACTGGCTAAGTGATAGTCTAGGCCAGCATTGAAATCAATGCGATATGGATTAAAATCCATGGCACCTCGGTTGCAGATGGTTAATGTAATGGAGGAACATGTTGGTTATCTGTCGTTGATTTATATGGTTGTATTGTATAAATCAATGGAGGGATTGCATAATGATTGGGAGGAACCAAAGTTGAGAGGATTTATATTTTTTTGTGAAATTATAATGTTGTGCAAGTTCAATCCATAAGTTTAATTGTTTTTGATAGAAATTTGTTGATGCATAGCAACGCACTGGCGTGCAACTAGTCTTGCTAAAATCTCTACACAATACCAAATTTTTGTAACATCTTGGACATGTCGCTAAATACCGAAAATTGTGAAATCAAAATATTTGGTCTAGTCACAACACCGTATAATCGTGAATTGAAGAAATAATAATAGCATATAAAATCACCCTAATGCAATAGACAGAATTAAGAAAGATATTATGGACATGTTCCTGACCTCTGTTTTCGAACAAATGAATTCCACATATGCATAATAAGCTTCTCATCTTTTGTAACGTCAACAAATTCATCAAGCATCTGCAGGTACTCTGTAAAGTCAAAATAATAACAATCCAATAGGTAGGAAGAGCGTGGCTCAAGCTCAGATGAATGCAACAGGCTGAATATATTTCATATTTCTAATATTTTTTTTGAACTGAAATATATTCCTAAATTTTAATAATATGATTGTCACATCTTACTCTTTTGTCCTCAAAGTCAGCAATATCATCATCGACCTCATTTTCACTATCACAGTCTGAAAACAGTTGTTCTGATGCCATTGGCTACAAGAAAGTATAACGACACGATAAGAAAAGATATCAAGTGAAAGGATAATATATGTGTATGAGTCCTAGCTCACAATAATATAAACAACCTTGAGTTAAAAATCTAATAAACAAACAAATGTTAGTAGAAACGGTATTAGGAATCTAAACAGATGATTAGTAGTAGTTTTCTTTTTGACAAACAAGAAAACTATGATACATAAAAAGGCCACTTCCAGCTTCAATATGACAAATCTCCATCATTAATTGTCAATGTTTTGAGGTTAGGTTTTTTAGATGTGGGAGTGTTGTTGCCTCAGTAATTACTTCTCTTAATTTCTTATTTACCAGAAAGAGTATATTCTCCACAATGACCATAACAAACTAGCACAAAAAAAAAGCGCGTACATAGCAAAATGATAACTCATTTTAACCATGACGGATCATGTTAATATTTGTATGATATAATTAACATTGCATTTTTATAAAATTAAAAATTTGGAGCATCATCGAAGCAAACAATGCATTATTATGCTATGTAGGCAGTGTACTAGTGTTGACTGAGATAATGGATGACCATGGGTCACTATTTCAGTGCATGTTTCCTAGCTATGGCACTCAAATTTACAATACAATTCGAAGTATCTTTGTGAGTGAAAAAATCTAAATTTATTTAGTCTTTTAGTATATCATTTTAGCAGCAGCTTGAATATTTTACATAACATGAATGCATTGATGAATTTTGTTCTGTTGATGGAATTAGATAAGTACATTAAAATAGTATAATACAATCAACAAAACATACATAAAAGATAAATATAAAGATATGAGCAGCTTTCAATCACCTGTGCCCTGTGCGAATGGAAGAACTGTCGTTTCTGTAGAAGTTGTCGGCTGCCAAGTTATATAAACACAAACAAACAATAAGTTACCACATTCTATTAGTAAAACTAATACTTTGATAGATAACATGGTATCCAAATTCAAGAGTATAAGTAGAAAGGGACTACTTTCTAGGGTCAGCTCGATTGACAGATAGCTTCCTTGTCTTTCCAAACTGTAGTACTGTTGGTTGTGAAAGACTGGTACCACATAAAGTGTGAGCAGGATCAATTGAAGAAAGTCTTACAATCCCTGAAAGTTTATACTAACTAGGTAAGAAAAAAATACCGATAAAGAGAATAGAACCCCCAAAATAATGGAGTAGGAAATAATGCATATTTCTCATAACACATTTGAGTTACCATGATACTTGCAATCAGAAACAATTTGTTCACTACAATATTCAATCATTAATCAGCCATCAATTGTTTTTTACAACTCTCTACAAATATAAAGGTGTAACTTTCACTGCACCTAGAAGGCTAGAATGTAGTGCATAAAGTGATGAAAAATGCTTTTATTCACCTTATGATATTGTGCAACAAGGAACTATAAAAAAAACATAATGAAAGAAAGAATCAGACAACACAATGGTGAATGATTTTCATCTTTACCATCATAGAGTTATTATTACAGAACTGATAAAGAAGGGAGAACAAAGTGACTTCAAAACTACTTATAATAGACCAAATTTTGTTTCTATGAAAATTCTTTCTAGAATAAAACATAAATATATCAGTCTAAAATTAAAGGTACCAGATGACAACATACCATTCTCCCCTTGAATATTGTCATCTTCAGCCGCAACCTGGACATCTTCAGGCGACCCTGATGTCATAATATCTGGATTTACATGCTTGGTTTCCTCAGTTGCGATTTCTAATCGCCTACGTATCTTAAGTTTCGAGCTGATGGAGCACAATTAACAAAAACATGAAAAAGAAGTGATGGTAAGAAAACAGATAATAAACAACAGAGAACGAGCATACATGTATGAAAATGTTTGATGCCATGGATCAACACCAGCCGCCCCACACTGAAAGAAAAAATTTCATGTTGTTGAACCAATTTTCACAAAAAATACTTGTCAAGGTACATTACATACTATCCCATAAAATTGTTTCAACAGTAGGTATACCTATTGTTGAAACAATACCTACTGTTGAAACAATTTTATGGGATATGCAGCTTAATTTTTCAACATGGCATAATAGTTAAGCTTACTCTAGCTTGGTTCTACACTCAGAAAGTAAAAGAAAAAGCTATCACCAGTGCTAGACTCAAACATGTGACATCCAATTAAGTTAGGTGTTTTCTTTATGAATGTACCATTACATGAGCACAGAGAACCAGTTAAAAGGCATATAATAAACTACTAAGTTAATCAACTATGTCTTGATATAGAAAAACAAAATCACATATATCTGGAGAAGTAGCTTAAAGTTTTGCGTATCATCAATATACCTCAGTTCTCCAGACATCAGTCTTCGAACTAACATTAACAGTCTGGCGTAGTTCAGATACCTGTGTTATATAAGCAAATAAAATCAAACTATTCAGATTAAGATATATTATGCAATAGAGATTGACAAGTTCACCAACCAAAAACTCAAATTGGAATAGGTCATGCAATGAGTTCAAGTGATATTTCAGACCCTAGTATCATGTAGAAAAATTGTATTAGACATGAGTACATGGCTTATGAAAAGCTGGAGTATCTGCAAAAGAAATAAAATAAAATAATGTAGTGCAAAAGAACAAATCCACCATAAATAAAGAAAAAAGAATGTACATGATCACTTATAAACACAACACTACTGGAAGAAGTGACATATGTACACATATAATACAAAAGAAATTTTGTTGTAAGTTTTACCTTGAAGCTTCCACACCGTACCAAACAAAATGGGCAACAAAAATCTTCAGTGACTGGTATGAAGCAATTGAGGAATCATATAAGAATTAGAGAAATATGGGAGTAGTAAATAAAGGTAAAAATAAGAAATCAACTCAGTTTAAAAAAAGTTAGGATCCTCGGTTAAAAATACTAGGACATGCACATTCACATGATCAACACTCAATAGAATTTAGGCATGTTTAGCGACGCAGGGTTCTTTCATGGGTTAACACTTTAAACATTATCGCGAAATAAAGTGCAGATCAAGACAATTGCTACAAAATATTTTCCCTTTAAGGATAATAAATATTTAAGTGGTGTCTATCTGCACATTTTATTTTACAATTGTATGACTTCTTGCTCTCTAGAATAAACAAAAAAAATTGAATTCCACTAACACCGGACTCTATTGTTGTTCTCAAACAGTATGACCCTTACCTAAGAATTCCGTTCCGGTTTGGGTGTTGGAACGGAACGTTCCGGTACCGGACAACACCGACGTACCTTTCCGGACTCATTATATATTAATATTTTCATAAAAATAAGACATTTTCAAAACCTTGGCTCAAAAAAATTGACAAATAAAATAGTCATGTCAAATGACCTGTAGCTGCAAAACTATCAAAGCAACGAGAAACACTAATTGATTGTACTGCTATCACTAATCAGCACATTAGCTAGTGGTTAATTTGATGCAGCTGCTAGCTACCGTGTTTACCGGTTAAATATTCGTCGGCAGCGCACGAGCAAGACCAGTAAAAGACTCGTCCATGCGGTAGCGGGCAGGGGCTGAGTCGTTTATTTACATGGGCTGGGCCTGATTCTCAGGAAGATACTCGGTACCGGTACCAGGGAAACGGACGGAACGCCTGGAATTGGCCGGAACTCGCCGAAACGACCGGTATCGCCCGGTATTTGGACCGGTACGGGATGCAGCAGCTTTGGTACCGTCCAGGTCGTCGGAATGGGACATTTCGGCCGTTCTGGCCGGTACCGGAACGGGATTCTTAAGTACGGTACGACCTAGATTTGGGTTGTCCCTCTAATTTACAATACAAGCACTATAAATAAGGTATTTGAGGAGTGATCTTTCGACCCTACAAACAACCATAGTTAATGGTAAAACGGTGCATTACATATATATGTAGATATAGAGAGAGAGAGAGAGAGAGAGAGAGAGAACCTTCAGTCTTTTCCATCATATTATTGTAGTATTTGTAATTAAAAACTACATTGCCATCTCTTAAGCTGTGAAACAACATATCAATTACATGATAGTTTGGCTACATAAAAAGAGGATGAATTTGCTGACGTAGAAAGCTAAAGGCTGAAAAAAATACTTGTTCTATCTTCTAAGGAAGCTTCACGAGGTGATGTTAAAGTTACTGCATTATACCAATAATCCTAACTAATTAATTAGGGCAATGGAATGTAGGACTATTATGAGCTTGGCATCGTCACCTTACACACGACCAAACACTTAATATTTTTTCTTAGTTCCTAACTAGAAATATTAAACTCAACAAGCATAACTTGAAGCTGATCTAATACTTTGCACTTCATACTGAAACTTTCCATCTTCAAATTATGTAATTCAAATACTCTATAGTATTAGAGCGAAGTTTTCTCAATTAGTGAAACTTTCAAACCAAAATATTGAAGTTCAACCCAATGTAAAGCTGTCTACTCAAATACAAGCAGATGAAATTATTTTCTATTTATAAAATTAATCAATGTGTAATGGAATGCATTGTTTCAATTAGAGTACATTTGAGATCTAAAGTACATATGCATTTCAAACAAGAGTTGTAAATCTGTATAAATAAGTTAATAACAGATAAACAATGAAGCAGGCTAGAATTCTGAAAACTATACTATAGTTCACATATATGGAACTACTGTGCCCCCTTTATACTGCATGGTCAATAATTCGACTGAAAAACAACTTGCCAGGTGAGAAAATAAATCTTTATTAATAATTATGGGCTATTTTTTACCTTATGATATTTGGCAATGATGAGGGTGGAACATCATTGTATGAGGAATTATTATAAGGAGAAAGAGACATGGCTCTTGCACCAGCCTCTTGTGCAGAGATGCATGCTTGTAGCTGATATGAATCCTGCAATAGTAAAAATAAAAAATCCCACCTTGAAATATTTTTTTCAAAAGTTCGGTTCACTTCAGCTGAAAGGTATAGTTTTTTTTTAATAATTTCCACCAGTAAAATGGGTTATAACAATAAAGGTAAGTGAAAATAAGAAGTATCCATTTTATTTAATGGATTGGAATTACTTGCATAAAAAGGGTTGGAAATTACATTAGTGATATGGGTAAAATATATACACCTATGAAATAAATCAATATTCTAGCTTTCAACACATATATTTGGAAGAAATGATCTTTGAAAGAACAATCAAATATCTTACCCAAGCATCAACTTTATGAGAACAAAATATCAAGCAACTGTCTTGCTCAAGGAAGTTTGACTGCATGAAAAAGAAAGGAAAGGGGCCAAAGGTAATAAGTAGATAAATTATAATACAATACATAGTTCTCGTAAAATTCGAGAAACATATGAGAGCCATTACAAGGAGAAGGCTGAAGTACAATCACTGTAACTTATTTACTTGTCTTAAATTGAAAATTTTAAGTGACAGTGCTAATTTGAGTAACATCGCATGTTCTGCTAAGTTGCCATAATGTTGCAAGTTTGTCAGAAGTACTTATAGTTTTATAAAGTTGCTCCAATATGTTTGGAACTGTAGGTCCTAACCTTATAGAAAATTTGTGTGCAATGAGAAATTTCAGCATTAAATTGTCCTGAATTTAAAAGTACAAATTTACATTAGATACAAAAGAACAAACATTTTTTAAAGAATGTAAAGGTGCCCAGTAATAAGGTTAACAATTGAATGTTTAGTTACAAACATAGAACTTATTAGAAGTATGTGGGAGTAAATTGTAAAATCCAAAGTATGTGGGAGAAATCGATTTTACCTACCTCTAAGAAACTTGCACTCATAGTTACTGTAGAAGCAACCTCCATTGTATGTCCAAGACTTAAAGTCGCACAATTCTCCAAATATGAAGCAATTAAATTAATTGGTATTTGACCCCAGGAGCACTTCCCTCCAAGTTCTATTGAAAATGAAGGAAAAGTTTTAATAATGGAATGACATGCAGGTCTTCTAGTGTTTGAGGAAAAAAAAAGGAAAGAAAAGGGTCATCATTAGTCTATTTAGTAGGAACATAAATACCCTCTTGATTTTGCAGTTCAAATATCAACCTGCTGCTTAATAAATAGATTTTAGATACAAAATTTTGAACAATACCTTCTAAAAGTAGTAACAATAAGAACAATCATCTCTTCTTGTTGCAAGAGAGCAATCACATAATGCCTCGACATATTGTACTTAGACCAATCTCAATGACACTAAGCTTAGAAAATATTGTAATGGGATCAATCTAATTATGAAACTCCTTTTGAATCTTTTAGCAAAGGCTTATTGAGCTGCTCCCATGCCTTTACTTGTGGTCCAAATTAGAATGAATGACTAAACTAGGTCAGCTACTATGTTTTGACAGTTGTTAAAAGATAATAAAAATTTGCATACAATTTCACTCAAGTAAAGATATGCATTTGGAGTGAAGTCATATTAGGGTTATGAACATTGAAAGTAAAGATATGAGTCCATCATCTATTTATGTGTGCAATATTCTAAACTATTCATGAACCCAGAGAAAAGATATTCATATAGTTTCACTCAAGTGATATATTGTTCCAATTCTTAAGCTCAATACATAACTAACATGAGTTCACTCTAACTAATGAAAATTCATGCCAGTACCACAACTACCTAATAAACCATGTTACTGTAATAGCAAGGCTCAAGGGTTATGGAACTCTATTTCAACACTTAATAGATCAGAGATCTAGATTTTCGTTTTAAAAGTTCAAGGACCCATGTGAGAATATAAAAAGGTGAATATGTCTGCATTTCACTCTAAGAAATAAGTTGGTCTACAAAATATCAAAGTATACTTACTTCGAAGAGAAGATCCATCCACAAGGTTTCTTGAGCAGTTATCTTCACAAATAGTTTGTCCAATTTGCCCTTTTTGAAATAAATAATTTAATGATAGAATGATGAAGTAACAAAACCAATAAGAGTCATATAGGATATGCACCATACCAAAACTAATCAGGATAATGTTGAGATTGCAAGAATGGGCGGTTGACAAATTCTTCACATTGGGAATGATAAATGTGGCTTCACCGCTGTCTCTATTTCCAAACTCGCTAAATGAAGTAAGCAAACAAAACCTTTTGAATCGATATATTGGAGAATGCTACAAGTTCAAATAATCATTGTCATTGAGATCATTTGGAATAAGAGGTAGAAGCCCTTCACCCAATTTCAGAAACTAAAGGAGGCTAAACTTACCCCATCAAGTGAATCATTACTTGTAGGTATGGCTAATAGAACATAAAGAGGAAATATATTATGTGCTTGCAATTCTGTATTTGTACTTCCAGAAAGTGATAGTGTTATCTGAATCCTGCAATGGTATAGACAAAACAAATTTAAATATAGCAAAAGTTTTGTAATAAATAGTTTCAAAATTCATCTGAATTTGGAAAAAATGTAGAAGCCAACATAGACATATGCCCATCAATTCAAGCATCAAACCTCTTTTGTCGCCTAGCATGTATCTTGTATAGAAGGGATCTTTGAATAAAAAGTGGCTGCAAAATAGGAAGAAGCAAAATTTGTATGACAATGCAATTACATATAATGGCATGGACATGAGAATGGGTTTTGAATAAGAATTTGTCATTGTAGGAAGGATTTTACGTTTTTTATGGTTCGCCGTAGAATAATATTATATAGCTCAATAGGCCTGCAATACAATTCAATAAAATTATCTTCAGCAGCAGCTTGCTCAGCTGGAGACAATGGAGCTCTTGACTATTGAAGGCAATTCTTGTCTTGAGACCCTGGCTTCCTAAATTCGATATTCCTACTAACAAGCACAATTTGCAACGAAAACTAAGAATATGATGCATGTCACGAGAATTGGATAACCAGAACCACAACTTTGCCAAAATTTCACATCCACAAAGGATCAGAGATATATGTACTTTAATGAATTTAACCATACGAGGAATCACATATATTTCCTGCCTACATTTACTAACCCACCCAAAATTGGCCATCAATCATCGGGAAATTTTCCATGCATGTCTAAACAGACTAGGGAGCAACCTACCAAACTAAGACACATCATTGTGCACAACAAATGACGCTATTCTGATGATCCATCTATGATTGTCTCATGAGCCACAATTAATCATAAAACTGGCCATAAAATAAAAAAACCCAAGTGATTCTAGAACCATACAACTAACTAGTTCGCGAATGTATCCAACATCGCAAGGATGTAGTGGCTGCCCGAGCACCCTCAGATCCTGTAGAGCCCGAACGACCTTTAGGAACTCAACCCCACAAGTGGATCATGTCATCAACATAAAAAAGGGGGCAGTGGTATGGTGGCGAGAAAGATTGCATTTGACCATCCCCGGGAGAGATTATGACAACGACAACAATGGTCAGGAGCAATGACCACTGGATTGAGGGACCACAAGCCAGATATGAATTGGGCAAATAGAAGCAACCACTCCTTGTGGTTTGGGGTGGGACAACATTTTGCCATGAACGTGCTGTAGGATTTCCGCTATGTCAAGCAAATACAATTCAGAAAACAAAACAAAACAAATGAGGAAATCCATGTAAATCTTCAATAGCTGAAATCAGGCTTGGCTTGTCTTCAATTGAATTGTTGAAAGAAAAAAATGTATATTTGAAACATAAAAAGTAAACCAGAATTCCCAAAATTTGACGGCTCAAGGATTCTGGTACATATCTCAAACTTTTTGTCAAAATCTCAAAAACAAAAGATGTACATATGATATATTTCGTTAATTTTTTTTTAAAATGTGATATATACTTTAACTCTCAAACTTTAAAATCTGTGGACAAAAAATTCATATGTACGACCAAGATCATATATCTAAGTAAAACATATAAAATCTTCCAATATTGTTTTCAAAAATTCAAATGAGGATGTGTGCCTGGACTCTTGGATTTTAAAACCAACAACTAAAACTTTCTACCTCAATCCTAAACCCTAGATCTAGAAGGAACAATAATTTAAAATTTTCTATTTCAACATAAATTCTAGGTCTAAAATGAAACATAACACAAAACTTTCTCTCTCAAACCGAAATCCTAGATCTATGAGACAATAAAGTTGTTTTTTTTGGAAAGGTCTGATTGCATCCAACCTGTTTCTTCCCCGGGGACCATAATGACCACGCCTTGCATCAGCAGCAATAGCTAGACGCGCATCAGATTTAGCGCTCCTCTCATGATAACTTCTTGAGAGCATAGTTGCGAAGAGGGAAATAATGGCTGGCTATGTTAAATTTCACGCACGCGATGCTCATAGGTATCTATGCCGAAGACAAGAGGGAAAATGATGGTGAGATCTATAATGGTATTGAGTTAAGGGAAGATGAGCCAGTAGGCGAATATAAATAAAGGAGGACAGAAAAAAGGAATGCCGATAGGGTGCTAGTATATGAGATCCATCTTTAAAATGCGGTCATCACCTTGTTCTAATTTAGCCCAAGTAAGGCCCATCAATAGGAATCCAAAATGACTAGTGGGTTTTAGGTGTTGGAAAACATCATAACTTATTCTCCAACCAGCCCCTTACCGCACTCCCTATATGCTTAATTTGATGGGAAACATACAAAAACATGCTCCCACCGATTCTCAATGACACTCTCATTAATATTTTTGGGAGGACTCTAAGACAACGTCGTCTGGTTCTCTCAAATCTAAAAGCATTGTCTCCTTTGACCAAGAACTTGTATCATGCAAACAAACAAAAGTGCATTAGGATTGCAAATAAAAAGGCATGCATCATGTTTAGTAAAGATCAAGGTGAGCCTCAAAAGAATGCACAAAGAAATATAAATGCATTAGGGATATACGTGGAAAAATGGGTCATAGACCAAGCCCTGTCGGACACGACTAGATAGGACCGAGCCCGAACAACAATTCTACCAAACTATGTTGTAACCGCCCTCTCACGGCAATACACAGTGAACATCCGGCCATGATAGGTGTTTTGCCCGAAACACCGTACCGGCAATCAATGGACTACTCCTCTTTGATGTCGGTGCACCGGTCCCACTCCATGTTCCAGCAGTCAGGGCGCTGGCCCTCCCAGTGGAACCTTCCACCACAGTGACAGTCTCCACCCTGATTATCTGAAAACCACATAGAGCTACGCCCTGAGCAACTAATACTCAGCAAGACTGACCCGTCAAAATGGCCAACTATAGCCGACTCCTAGACATGCACAGACCATAGGTACGGTTTATGTTGCCAAAAAGCCAGCCTAAGGGTGGATCCTTATTTTTCAAGTTTTAGCATCAAGTTAAGTTGACATGCAGAATAAAAAATTTAGTTTGCACTAAAACTACAATAATCATGGTTGCAATACAATCAGAACAATTCCATACAGCAGTATTGAACCCAACCATCATATTAATAGCTTCCATCAATGTTCCAGAGCAGCGATCAAGTAGTGTTCGTTACTGTAAGGGGTAGCGACTCGAATCAATTTACATCCTGCAGGAGAAACCTGCTTGCATGATCCACATGCGCTTCATGGAAGCCGCATGGAGCAACCTTTCGCTACGGTACCACAAGGTCTTCCGGGTCCAGACTCCCCCGAGAAGGGTCCCCCAACATGATGCGTCCCGTGCCGCCATCCGTGGATGGATTGCTCCCTCCTCTCAGCCCCAGTTCCACCAAAGAAGGGAGAAGGCTATCTTCCGACCAGGCAGTAGTCGTAGCTACATCGGTTTACTGGGCCCATATCTCCAGCATGCAAACAGTACGTTCAAACTTGACCTCATAGGACCGGACACGACGTGTAGCCTTAGGTGACTCAGACGGGGCTACCTCCTTGAAGACAAGTTGTCCTTCCCTTTCCACCTAGTTGCCCGTTTGGTCTTCATTGTTATCCCATCCAAATTTTACTTCAGCCGATATCATTCCCTAGGGATAATATTTTCTAGTCTATGAGTGGTCTCCATACCACTCATTAAATAATCATCCTAGATTAAGCAGAGCGCCTACCGTTCTGAGGCTATCATCGGGTAAAGAGAACCTACTGCAATACTAGGTTTTCAAACAACTCCTATAAACTTAATGTACAGACAAGCCTATATCCCTAACTACTGATAAAATAAAAAGGTTAAAACTTGGTGGGATGCACCGAGGCTTGCCTTGGTCCTGTTCCTGGTTAGTCGAAGCACCTCCCGGTCCTTCTGGCTCCTGCTCCTTTCCTGCCTCCACGTGGTTCAGCTCGTGATCTACATGATGCAAATGCAATGATGTGCATGAGAGAAGATTCATGACACTTTTTGAACAAATACGTTAATACAACGATGTGGCATGTAGTAGTGAACGGGGTGTTGTCGCACGTTAAGTTGCTACCCCGCCTTTATAGCGTTTATGGATTATCGAGTTTTTTAAGTAAATAACATTTTAGCATGGTTCTGGAGATCACAAGAACATGGGTGAATTACTGTAACTAAAACATGCCAAAAGTGGATTACTTGCCAACTTGCACATACATGCAATGAGCCATTAATTTTTAATAAATAAAACAAGATAAAGGGTTAATTAATTAATGGTGACCAATATACAGAGAATTATCTGATGTGACTTTGCATAATGATTAGGCCCGACAACCCAAGGTTAAATACCAAATTTCATTAATTTATAAATTACAGAGAATTACTTATGAATTATTAAGTGTATTATACAATTAATTTAATTTGGATAAAAACCTCAGCATGCAGAGGGCTTTAGTATTTTTCTTAAATAGTGCATGCCCAGAGGAGCCTACTAAAATTTATTCTACCCCAAAATTTGGAGTATTTATTTTACTATGCATTTTGCAATATTGGACCATTTTCTGGAATTGATAAATTCAGAAAAATTCATTTAATGAGTGTGGGCTGCATTCCAGCAGTCCAGTGGGCCGAAGCCCATGCGGGGGTCCGGGGCTAGATCTGGCCCAGGCAGGGCGCGGCCCAGAGGCTAGCTTGGCCCATCGGCCAGCTCGACCGAGCCGAGCGCGTGGCGGCGGCGCCCTCGACCGCGTGTGGTGGCGCGGGCATGGCGGCCAGACGGAGTGGCGGCGACGGCTACATTGCTGCGACGCCGGCCGGCGAATGTGAGCGAGCATACGGCGCGCAAGAGCGGGGAAAGCGGCTCACCAGACTAGCATGACGACGGCGAGGTGGGATGACGGCGGGCGGCAGCGGTCGGTGATGGCGGTCCGGAGGAGTGGCTGCATGGAGGGAGACTGGGTGACTTCCGAGAGGTGTGCGGGGTTGAGAGAAACGTTCATGCGGAAGGAATTGGTCCGAGACTCATCGGAGAGCTCATGCGGCGTGGCAGAGCGGCAGTCGGAGGCGGGGAAGGAACCGGCAATCGACGATGGCTCGGTGCAAGGGAAGAGGAGTTGCTCCAAGGGGGTGTCGCAGACGTCGGGGCGGAGCTCTGGGGGTCATCGGCCAGGGCGGGGAGGCGGTGCAGCGGCCGAGCAACGCGAGCAGCTCGGCGGCTCCAATGGCGGGCGCGCAGTGGCTAGTGAGCAGAGGGAAATGGGAAAAATAGGGGAGAACTGTTTGGACAGAGGGGGGGGCAAAAGGGATGTCCGAGCGGTGGTGGGGACGTCGATCCACGGCAACGGGTGTATTGCCCATACGTCGGCGGCCACGCGGCGACCACGGGCAGGGGAGTGAGTGCGGCGCCAGGTGTGTTTTCTCCAGGTCGCTGACGGGAGGGTCCCACGGGGATTTTCTTTTTCATTTATTTTCAAACCCTGATAGCCGGTTGTATTTGTTATTTTTTGGGAATTAATTTGGAACCAATCAAGGTGATCCAAAAATATGGCAGGCCCCATATATTGTGCTTGATTTTATAAAAATGCTAACTAACATCAGTTCTTAATGAAATTTGAATAGGAATTTTGTAAACAGGGATGGTTTTTGGCATTTTGACCATGTATTTGGGGCATTTACCGATGGAATAAAAATCTAGGAAATTTTCTCAAAATTCTACTTGATCATGGCCTTCAACATATATTTTTGGTGGGGGTAAGTTCTATTATAATTTTAGGACTTGTAGTTCAATGAGATTCAAATTGTTTGAATGAAATTCAAATTTTACCCCATTCAGTTCAAATTTTTATTCCCTGCACTTATGCTAGTGATGAAGGTTCTAAGGGTGGGTTCTTGGGACTCCCTGACCCAGGGGTGTCACAGCGCTCCCCCCTTAAAGAAATCTCGTCCCGAGATTAAAGGATGTTATAACGGTTTACCTAAGTGGTGGTGTAGGAACTCAGGATAGTGAGTTTGTAGAAATTCTTTAGTCTCCCAGGTGGCTTCTTTCTCACTATGGTTGCTCCACTGAACCTTGTAGAACTTGAGCATTTTCTTACGTGTGATCTGATCCTTCTCATCCAGTACTTTCACCGGGTGCTCTGAATATGTCAAGTCAGGTTGTAGCTATCCAATGCTCTCCAAGGAAACATCTACTAGTGTCTTCAAACATTTCTTGAGATGGGACACGTGGAACGTGTGGTGCACTCCAGCGAGTTCCACTGGCAGTTGAATCTTATAGGCTATAGGTTCACATCTCGTGATGATTGGATAGGGGCCAATATAGCGAGGTGCTAACTTTCCGCGAATCCCAAATCATTGTACACCTTTGGTTGGCGACACCCGGAGATAGACCATATCGTGGGCCCTGAATTCTAACGTGCGGCGTCTTTTATCCGTATAACTCTTTTGTCTGGATTTTGCTGCTCGTAGGTTTGACTGAATTTCCAGTACCTTCTCTTCTGCTTGTTGCACCAACTCGGGTCCAAACACTAGTCTTTCTTCTGATTCAGACCATCTCAACAGTGTACGACAACGGCGACCATAGAGAGCCTCGAATGGTGCCATCTTGATGCTCTCTTGGTAACTATTGTTGTATGCAAACTCGGCCAACGGTAAGCATTCGTCCCACTTCTTGCTGTGATTCAGTACATAGGCTCTCAACATTTTTTCTAATATTTGATTCAGTCTTTCCGTTTGGCCGTCTGTTTGGGGGTGGTATGCCGAGCCTCGGATTAACTTGGTGCCTAGTGACTCGTGTAGCTTTTCCCAAAAGCGTCCCATGAACTAAGAGCCTCTATCAGATACTATTGTCTTGGGCACTCTGTGTAAGCATAGGATCCAATCTATATACAATTGCGCATACCTCTTTGTTATGAACCATGTCGATACAGGGATGAAGTGTGCAACTTTAGTCAGCCGATCAACAATCACCCATATAGAGTCAAACTTGCATGAAGTGCGGGGAAGACCAACAATGAAATCCATGCCGATATCCTCCCATTTCCAAGCTGGAACACTCAAGGGTTGTAGCAGGCCTACCTTCTTCAGATGATCGGCCTTGACTCGGCGGCAGGTATCACACTCTGCGATATATCGCACTATTTCTCTCTTCATACGAGTCCACCAATATCTGGATCTCAAATCATGGTACATATTGTTGCTACCCGGATGCATGGAGTACTTTGCAATATGAGCCTCGTCCAAAAGCTTCTTGCAAAGTTCCAAATTCTTAGGCACTACTAGGCAATCCTTGAACTATAAACACCTTCTGCGTCTTCCCGAAAACATTGAACCTTAGCATCGCCCTCTTTTAGTCTCCTTCTGAGGTGTGCCATGCCAACATCATTCTTCTGAGCTGCTACTATTTCTTCCCACAAGGTAGGAATCAATGCTAGGTTATAGAGAGCTCCGTGGGGTGTTACTTGGACATAATGACCATCTTGAACTTGTGGGCTGATCATGATGTGATGGCATTGGGCATTGCGGCTTAGTGCGTCAGCCACGACATTAGCCTTTCCTGGGTGGTAGTGCACTTCCAACTCATAGTCCATAATCAATTCCAACCAACGACGTTGTCTCATGTTCAGGTGATCTTGAGTGAAGATGTACTTCAAGCTTTTGTGATCGGTGTAGATACGAACTAGATTACCAAGCAGGTAGTGTCTCCATATTTTCAATGCTAACACCACTGCTGCTAATTCCAGATCATGTGCGGGATAGTTCTGCTCATGCTTCCTCAGTTGCCTAGATCCATAAGCGATGACTCTTCCATCTTGCATGAGCACACACCCTAATCCGATACCTGAAGCATCACAATAGACATCGAACGGCTTCCCCAAGTGCGGTTGAGCTAATACTGGGGCAGTGGTAAGATGCTTCTTTAGAGTTTGAAAAGCATCCTCTCGGCCTTGATCCCATTCAAATTTCTTTTCTTTCTTCAGCAGCTCAGTCATGGGTTTTGCAATCTTGGAGAAATTTGGGATGAAACGGCGGTAGTAACCAGCCAATCCAAGAAAGCTGCGTATATGAAATATGGTTTTCGGTGTCTTCCAATTCAATATATCTCTGACTTTGCTAGGATTCACCGCTATGCCTTCTTTCGAGATGACGTGGCCCAGAAATGGTACTTGCTTCAACCAAAACTCGCATTTGCTAAACTTAGCATATAGCTGATGTTCCCTTAACCTCTGTAGCACAATGCGAAGATGCTCTGCATGTTCTTCTTCTATCTTGGAGTAGACTAGAATGTCGTCAATAAACACCACTACAAACTTGTCCAGCTCTGGCATGAACATCGAGTTCATGAGATACATGAAGTGTGCCGGTGCATTTGTCAAACCAAACGACATCACTAAATACTCATAAAGCCCATATCGAGTGGAGAACGTTGTCTTAGGGATATCTTCGGCACGAATCTTAATTTGGTGGTATCCAGATTGCAGATCGATCTTGGAGAAAACTTTAGCTCCAATCAACTGGTCAAAGAGGATGTCAATGCAAGGTAGTGGATATGTATTCTTGATAGTCACGACATTGAGTGGTCGGTAATCCACGCATAGCCTCAATGTCTCATCCTTCTTTTTTACGAACAACACCGGACAACCCCAAGGTGAAGAACTCGGTCGGATAAATCCTTTATTTAGCAACTCCTTCGGCTGCTCTTTTAACTCTGCTAGCTCTTTGGGCACCATTTTATATGGTCTCTTGGATATGGGCGCAGTGCCTGGTTGAAGCTCAATCTTGAACTCTACATCTCGATCAGGAGGTAGTCCGGGGAGGTCATCGGGGAATACGTCCGAAAATTCACTAACCACGGGAATATCCTTTATCTGTACGGCTGTGGTGTGGTGAATTCTTGGCGCGGCCAGTTGGGGAGGTATTACCCGAAAGCTCACACAACCATGGGTGGGAGAGTTTAGGTATATGGTGTAGGCGTCTATGTCCAACACAGCCTTATGTTGCCTCATCCAAGGCATGCCCAGAATGATGTCAATGTTGTTCCCATCTAAGACCATGCACTTGGTAGAGTAGACTCTTGCTCCTAGGGTTATTGGGAGTTTCTCAATTTCATAGAGAGCAAGGGTTTGCCCACCGGCTGATTTAATGGTGTATCGTGATCTCATAAGGGTACGAGGCAGCCGATATTTATCAACAGAAAACCCACTAACAAAGCTATGTGATGCCCCTGAATCAAATAGAACTAGTGTGGGGTGGTCTTGAACAGAGAACATACCAGCGAGGATGGGGCTGTTCTCCGGAATCTCCTCCAGTGTTCACGCGGCCAGTGCGGATAGGTCCCTTGTTGTTGTTGCTGTTGTTGTTATTCCTCGGCGGGTACTGACTAGTGTTTTTCTTGGGGTACCGGCACTCCCTTGAGAAGTGTCCTACCAACCTTTCAGACAGCTTACAACAGGGAGCAACATACCTAAAGAGATCTCAAAAGTTGCTCAAAGAGGCAAAGCAGGCATAATATACATAATAGTTTAGCTATCCAAGAATGATTGGAGCACGTCTATAGGAACTATAAAACAATTCTGTGTACCACAACTTGCACGTTATTATAGTTATAAGGCTTTTTACGAAAGGTAGGACTTTCAATAAGCCCACCACTAGTCCAATCCAATCTGCAAATAAAAGCTGCCTTTGTGGCGATTGTAAATGCTCACATGGCATGATGTGTGGTATGGCTACTTCAGCTAAGTTTCAGATCCCATAGCCACAAAAAATCTCATAATGATTAGAATCCGGAGTGAATAAGTGATTTAAAATACGTCTCCCAATTTGCACTCAACTTATTCAACTTGGTTGCACATTTTCATGTGCAGCAGTGAGCTTGTAATACAACCTCTATAAAGCTCACCATCTCTCAACGTACTAACTAAATCTACAGAAACAGAATCACTAAACACTTGGTAGAATGCTCTGATTTTTATTTCTATTCCTCCAGCTGTATCATATCTAGCACTTTAGACATGAGATCAAAGAGAACACAAGAAGGAGGTTCATTCGAGAACTGAAAGAGTATCGATCACGGATGTATATCATCCGCTGGTGTTTAGTGAGTCTCCTCTGTTGGCATGACTGGGCTCAAGTGTTCAAAACTCTACCTCCACAATATCAAAGCTAAAGAGCACCAATTAGTTCTATCTTTACAACCAAGAACTAAGGATATCTATTTACAATGGGATACTTATAAAGTGTGGAGCTGATCTCTTCTCTAGCTTGTTTTTTCCTCTTTTTTTTTTGAGAGAGAGAATACCCCAAGGGAGACCCCTGAGGTGCAGGTGCACCACCCAGGGGTCGAACCTGGGCAGGAGCACTCTGGCCAGTGGCCTTTGCCACAGCGCCGTGAGCCCTTCGCCTTCCCTAGCTTGTTGAGGTGGAAATGTTGTGATTCTTACCTCTTTCTGTTGACTGAATAATTTTTGTTGGATTCAACTGATTGTGATTGTACATATCCCCCAATGTCTATCAACAGGAATCCATTTTTCTTGTTACAATAAAAAAATAGTTGATCAAATCAAACCTTAGATCATGCTGACCAGCTGTACTATACTGATATTTTACAAAGTTTATACAATTTGCTTCTTAGATTTCATTATTTCCCATCAAAATCAAAATAGTTCCAGGAAATTAACAAATATTACTGCACAAAATCTACAGTTCTCATTTCTCAATCTGAATATATTATCACAGCCTAGTTGAGAAGCACATGATTGCTTTTCCACAAATAGATAACAAATAACACGTTTTTATTTTTCGTGCATTTTGATATGTAAGGCACTAATAAGAAAATGCTAATGTTATCAGATTTGAAGTAGATAAAAAATAAATGTCCATCCCTGAAAAGATTGCCCAGGTTAGAAGCATGAAAGAGTAAAGTGGCAGGATGCTAATGTAATTTCTAGCTTTGCCCAATTAAAAAATAAGAACAGGATTGTGAGATGTAGCATGAATATCGATTGAATGCTTATGGCTTTATTTGGTCAGTTCCTGGCTTTCGATTTTCACTCTCAAATCAAACTGCCCGGCAATACAGAGAGGTGAAAGTGATAGAACTCAGAAAGGGAAAAAAGAAAACTTGGGAATGGATGGTAAGTTAGATTGTGGTGTGCTGTAACCTTAGAGATTAAGAGGGTGTGCTTGTGCATGCACAAGAACACATGTTTTTTTTTTGTTTTGTTTTCTTGTTTTTTGTTAGTAAGGACTCTGTGCTGCACTCAGATGCCTCTATATAGTGGCAAAAGTTCACGTGCATGCTCAAGAAAAAAAAGGATGACTGAAAAGGATGGCTGATAAGGGCAGACTGGATGGCTCCAAATGCTCAAGTAGATGTGAGAGTTGGTCTACAAATACTGGAGTAGATATGAGTGAAGACGGCAGTATGTGAGATAATGGTGTGTTTGGTTTCGGGACAAGGTGGGCCGGGACGAAACCATCCTAGTTTTTAGGGATGGGACAATCATGTCTTCTGTTTGATTCAAGGGATAGAATGAGCCTTGTTTTCTGTTTGATTAGAGGGATGAACGATGTCTTCAGTCCATTAGTAGATGATTAGATGGCCATTCAGACATTTTGTCGAACAACCACCAAGCATGAACCCCGTGCCACCACAGTCCACAAGAGGACGACACCATGTCTGCTGCGGCTCAGGCCTGGGGCGAGGTTGCGCCGCCTAGGCCGCGGGCGAGATCACCTGTCTTCACCGCCCACCGCCCAGGACGCGGGCAAGATCGCCCAACTCCATGATCCCCCCAACCCCCCCCCCCCCCTTGCTCCCTTGAGTTGTTCGAAATTGCAAGAGGCTTGACTGCCTGCCTAGCTCGCACGACGCTTGAGCGCGCTCGCCCAACACCGCTCACGTGGCTGCAGTGTGCCCTCACCACGCTCGCAGCTAGACCGGTGTCGGGCGTCGCCATGAATGACACTGAGCTCTTGTGCATGTCCTTCGTTGAGGCGCGCCCGCGTTGCCGTAGCTCCTCTGGGCTGCCATCGACGTCGCGCGAAGAGCAAGACCAGCCGGGATGTTCATCGACCAGTGGGACACCAAGGCCAGTTTGGAGCCATCGAGCTCAGTCTTCCTCAAGTGCTAGGGAGTTGCGGAAGAAACATAGAAGACAATGGCATCGAAGTGGGATGAGAAGATCCGACCAATTTTCAGGAGCGAATGTAGCCCGCATCTGGGCAGCATATTCCCTCTTGGGATCATCCCATCTCTACCTGTCCCTCAATCAAACACTTATAAAACTGGGATGGGATCGTCCCGTTCTTGAAACTAAACACATACTAAGAGACCGCTAGGGCAGGGAATGAGATTGCAACCCTCGAATTAGGATTTATGTTCAGGGAGGTGTGTTGTGTCAACTCGATGACAAAATTTGATCTCACCCATCAATGCATTCCCCAAACATACAGATTGATGACAGAAACTTACTGGTATTTGTGCAAGCTAAAATGTTCCAGAATATGTGGTTACATATGCTATTCAATAAATTTAGAATGTACAAAGTATCTACCAAAAATGGTACATACGAAATTAGTGCCTTCTCATATACCTAGTTCTAGAATATGTACTTTACAAAAGGATATGAGATAACAAATTATGTTAAGATCACTTAAGTTTAATCACCGAATTTTGTCATCAGCAAAGCATCCGCTGAAGCAGTTAAGTTCAGAGTCACAAAGAGAGAATAGTTGTTGATGAAAACAAGTGGAGTGGATGTGGAAAAACAGCATATGAAAGATTAAACACGATTATAGCATGATGATTCGAGTATTTATGATGTAATGTAACGCTGTTTAACTATCTGTAGCAGATAGCTAGCAAGTTACTCTGCTCATCATTGGAGAGATCACTTTCTTTTTTCCTCCCATGAAAGCAATACACTTATCCACATCTTATTCCAACAGAATAACGAGGAACAAGAAATGCAATCGCACAACAAAGTGACAACTTACAGCATATAAGTAACTTCTATAGTAAGTCTTATATATGATATATACTCCAACGCCTGTAGTTTTCATAAAAGGAGGGGCGGGGAGAGAAAAAACTAACAGCTTACATTAAGAGGTTATCCAAACCAGGGATATCAAATGGTAACTTTATAACACCAAAAGCGACAAAAAGGAGCAAGAACCACGCAGGAAAGATCATCATGCACGTCACCAAGAAGATTTTTGACCTGAAAAAGAAAAAAAAATATGAGCACAAAGGAAGAAATTTCAGTCCGAATTTTACATTAGCATTGTGAATATGTAATTGCAGTAATTAGGGGGTCAAATCATCACCTTCACAGGCGCGCTCTTCGGTGGTGTCGACGACCCACTCAGCGGCCACGCGTAGCCGGCGCTCGGCCTCGCTCTCGGGCTTCCCGATGGGCGTGGAGGCGACCAGGTCCATGAACGCGGAGTTCTTCGCCTCCATGGAAGCGGCGGCGGACGCATCGTCGGCAACACCGAGGGCGCGCTGCACCTCCGTGTCGGACGGCTGCGCGGGGGGCGGGGGCACCGCTGAGCCAGGTTGTCCCTTCGGCGCGCGGCATCGAATGATGCGGCGCACGGGCTCCCCGGCCGAGGATGCCGACGCGGAGGCGATCACGGAAAGGCGCGGGGCGCGGACGGCGCCGGCGAGGCCGAGAAGGCAGGACATGTTGAATAATTCTTGTGCCCTTTTAGTTAGTGTCTTCTTATCCAGTTAGCCTGTTTTTCTCAGGGTTAGTTAGGCGCATGACTTGTTCAGAGTTATGCGCAGTAGTTGGCTCTGACGTGCGCCAGTTCGCACGGGAGCGCGTCGTGTGTCCATGACCCGATCTTTGTGGGCATGGCGTGCATGTCAGGGCTTGATGCCCAAGTCATTTTGTATTTAGTTTTCATATAAGCAATATAGAGTCAGAAAGAAATGCTGCAAGCATTCAGCAGCACAAACAAGACCGTGTCTCTGTTCTTCCAGTTTTCACGTGATTTCGTGCGTGTGGGGTGTTTGGGCGAGCTCGCCGGTCGACGCGGTGCCGTCGTATCTCCGTCGATTTTTGACAAGTGGCATCAGAGCGGGTTGCGGTCTGGGACTCGATCGCGGCGAGGTATCGTCGCTGGAATTGTGACCGCGCGATCGACTACACACTGATGGCCGGCGGCGGCAAAAACGCTGGCGACGACTCCAGCAGCGGCGCCGTGATTTAGCGAGTGGTTCGTGAGGTGAGCAGAGGGACTAGCTACCCCGTCCTCACCAAGACCAACTATTCGGATTGGGCGATGCTGATGAAGGTGAAGCTGAAAGCTCGGGCGCTCTGGACCGCCGTCGAGAAGGGTGGCGCCGATTCTCAGGAGGAGATGATGGCGCTCGATGCTCTCTGTAGCGCCGTGCTGGCGGAGATGGTGCCGGCGATCGCTGACAAGGAAACGGCGAAGGAGGCATGGCAGGCCATCAAGACCTTGCGGGTCGGTGACGACCGCGTGAGGAAGTCGAGCGCATAGACACTACGCCAACAATTCGACTCGGCGTCCTTCAAGGATGGTGAGTCCGTGGAGGATTTCTCCCTTCGTCTGAGCAGCATGGCTGCAACACTAAAGACATTGGGAGATAAAGTTGACGAGACCAAGCAGGCGGAGAAACTTCTCCGCAGTATGCCACGGAAATTCCGGCAAATCGTGGTTGCAAGTGAGACTCTACTCGATGTGTCGTCGCTGTCCTTGGCGGACGTCACGGGACGGTTGAAGGCTGCCGAGGATGCAGAAGAGACACCTCCCTCTATGGTACAGCACGATGGCAAGCTGTATTTTACAAAGGAAGAGTGGGAAGCGCGTCGGCGGAAGCGCGATGCTGAGAACCAGTCCGGCGACGGATCGAGCAGCAGCTCGGGGATGCGTCGCGGAGGAGGACGACGCGGCCGTGGTCGTGGCCGTGGGAGCCCGTCATCAGGTGGGCCGTCAAACAACTATGGTAAGGCCACGAGTGATGAATGCAGGAGATGTGGAAAATTAGGCCATTGGGCCCAGGAGTGTAAGTCGAAGCCTAGAAGAGAGCAGGCCCATGTGGTCCAGGACGAGGCGGAGGCCTCTCTACTTTTCCTGAGGACCTTGCCGGAGCCAACAGTACCAGCCCCAAATCAATCACCGGCGAGGCTGGCGGAGGTGGCTCGATCGCGGCCAGATGCAGGCACGCGCGGATCCAAAAGGGAGGCGGCGAGATCTGGTGAGCAAGTGGTCCTGGAGGAACAGAAGATGTTCACGCATCTCGGAGCAGCGGAGGAGCACGAGGGTGATGCCTGGGTCCTTGACACCGGGGCGACGAACCACATGTCGGGGTCCCAGGCGGTGTTCGAGGACCTAGACACCATGGTCTGCGGCTCGGTGAGGTTCGGCGATGACTCCGTCACGCGGATCGAAGGTCGGGGTACGGTGATGTTTCGGTGCAAGAATAGGGAGAAGAGGTCATTCGCGGGGGTCTATTTCATCCCGCGTTTGACCATGAACATCATCAGCCTCGGGCAATTAGATGAAGTTGGGTACAAAATAGACATCGACTCCGGGGTGCTGAGGATCCGTGAGCCAGGCAGACAGTTGCTGGTGAAGGGGCAACGAGCGACGGACTGGCTGTACGTGCTGCGCATCAAGGTGGCGCAACCAGTCTGTCTGGCGGCGCGAGGTGACAAGGAGGCGTGGCTGTGGCATGCGCGCTTCGGCCATGTCCACATGGCGGCACTGCGGAAGCTCGCTCGTGAAGACATGGTCAGGGGCCTGCCAGAATTTGGTCAGGCCGAGGGCCTCTGTGAGGCGTGTCAAGCGGGGAAGCAATGGCGAAGTTCGTTCCCGGCGGAAGCACAGTACCGTGCGCCACGCACATTGGAGCTGGTTCATGGGGACCTTTGTGGGCCGATTTCGTCGACGACACCAAGCGGTAACAAATACTTCCTGCTTCTTGTGGATGATTTTAGCCGTTTCATGTGGGTAGCCGCGATCCCATCTAAGGATCGTGCAGCAGCTGCCATCAAGGAGTTCCAGACCAAGGCAGAAGGGGAGGCCGGAATCAAGCTGCGAGCACTCCGCATAGATCGCGGCGATGAATTCACCTCGGCGGAATTTGCTGAGTACTGCGTAGGAGAAGGCGTATACCGGCAGCACACCGCACCGTATAACCCTCAGCAGAACGGTGTGGTGGAGCGCCGAAACAGGACAGTGGTCGCCACAGCCAGAAGTATGCTGAAGGCAAAGGGACTGCCGGGTTGGATTTGGAGCGAGGCAGTTAACACTGCTGTGTACGTCCTGAATCGCTCGCCGATCAAGAGTGTGGAAGGAAGGACCCTGTTCAAAGCGTGGTATGGCAAGAAGCCTACAGTGCACCATTTGAGGACATTTGGATGCATTGTATATGTGAGGAACACGGTGCCACATCTCAAGAAGTTGGAAGATCGTGGCCGGAAAATGATTTTTGTAGGCTATGAGAAGGGAACTAAGGCATATAGAGCCTATGATCTAGTCACAAAGAAGGTTCACATCACTCGCGATGTTGTGTTTGATGAGCAAGATCAGTGGGATTGGAGCATAGGAGATCGTGGTGCAGATGTCGCTGGTGAAGACATGTTCACTGTAGAGTATGTGAGCCAGGCATCTCCAGTGGCCGAGGCCACTTTTGAGACACCGGGAGCAGCATCACCAGCAGCGGCGGCGTCTCCACAACCTGATTTGGGTGCCAGGTCAGCTGAAAACTATGGTGAGGCAACTGGTCTTGATGAAAATGACAATCTGGATGCTGACCATGATGAGGAGACACCACTGCGGTATCGTGCTGTAACTGAAGTCATTGGCCCTGGTTCACCTCCAGGGTATGCCGTGTGCAATTTGGGCGTCCAGCGCCTGTATATGGTAGGCGCGGAGGAGCCTACTTCGTTTGCAGAAGCAGAGCAGGAGGCATGCTGGCGCAAGGCAATGCTGGAGGAGTTGCAGGCGATTGAGGAGAACCGTACATGGACACTCACTGAGCTGCCAAGTGGTCGGCGCGCCGTTGGGCTCAAGTGGGTGTTCAAGGTGAAGAAAGACGAGAAGGGTGCTGTGGTGAGGCACAAGGCACGACTTGTTGTGAAGGGATATGCACAGAGAAGAGGGATTGACTATGATGAAGTATTTGCACTGGTTGCAAGAATGGAGGCAGTGAGGCTGCTGATAGCACTGGCGGCTCATGAAGGCTGGGAAGTCCATCACATGGACGTGAAGTCAGCATTTCTGAATGGAGATTTAGAAGAAGAATTTTATGTGCAGCAGCCTCCTGGACTGGAACAAGCTGGGCAAGAACACAAGGTATATAAACTCCACAAAGCTTTGTATGGTTTACATCAAGCTCCCCGTGCATGGAATCAAAAACAAGATGCTAGTCTGATTACTCTAGGTTTTGTTAAATGTCCTTCTGATCATGCCATATACTGCCGAGGTAGTGGTGTGGAGAGGTTAATTGTGGGAGTTTATGTTGATGATCTGGTGATTACGGGAACATGTGGTAGTATCATCAGGGAGTTTAAGAAACAGATGGCTGATCTGTTTAAGATGAGTGACTTGGGTCTGCTGAGCTACTATTTGGGTTTAGAAGTAACTCAGAGTGAGAAGGGAATTTCACTGAGTCAAAGGAATTATGCAAGGAAAATTCTGGAGAAGGGCGGTATGCTGAACTGCAATCCATGTCAGGTACCTATGGAGGCAAGACTGAAGCTGAGTAAGGATAGTAGCAGTCCTCCTGTTGATGCCACTGAATACAGAAGCTTAGTGGGAAGCTTGAGATATCTGGTGCACACCCGACCAGATTTGGCATTTTCAGTAGGGTATGTTAGCAGGTTTATGGAGGAGCCTCATGCAGAACATCTGGCAGCAGTGAAGCACATTTTGAGGTATATTGCTGGAACCTGTAACATGGGGCTTTGGTATGCAAGGAAGAAAAATCAGCAGCATGTTCTTATGGGCTTCAGTGATAGTGATCTGGCTGGAGATATTGACAGCAGGAAGATCACTTCTGGAGTCATTTTCTTTCTTGGAGACAGTGCAGTAAGTTGGCAATCGGCAAAACAGAAGGTGGTGTCCGTGTCTAGTTGTGAGGCCGAATATATTGCTGCTACAACAGCTGCTTGTCAGGGTGTGTGGTTGGCAAGGCTGCTGGGAGAATTTTTGGATTCAGAGGTGGGTAGACCAGTGATCAAAGTGGACAATAAGTCTGCCATTTCGCTGGTGCAGAACCCAGTGCATCATGACCGGAGTAAACACATTGACATAAGGTTTCATTTCATCACGAAGGCCTGATTGAAGTGAGTTTCATCAGAACTGAAGAGCAGCTTGGTGATGTACTGACAAAGCCACTCTGCAAGGTCAAGTTCAGAGAACTTCTCAAGAAGATTGGCCTTCATATCTGTTAAGTAAGTCGAGAGCACAAGACTTAGGAGGAGATTTGTTGAATAATTCTTGTGCCCTGTTAGTTAGTGTCTTCTTATCCAGTTAGCCTGTTTTGCTCAGGGTTAGTTAGGCGCATGACTTGTTCAGAGTTGTGCGTAGTAGTGGGCTCTGACGTGCGCTAGTTCGCACGGGAGCGTGTCGTGCGTCCATGACCCGATCTTTGTGGGCATAGCGTGCATGTCGGGGCTTGATGCCCAAGTCGTTTTGTATTTAGTTTTCATATAAGCAATACAGAGTCAGAAAGAAACGCTACAAGCATTCAGCAGCACAAACGAGACCGTGTCTCTGTTCTTCCAGTTTTCACGTGAGTTCGTGCACGTGGGGTGTTTGGGCGACCTCGTCGGTCGACGCGGTGCTGTCATATCTCCGGCGATCTCTGACAGGACATGGTGGGGTTCGGGAAGGAGCGAGCGCGTAAGGTGGGGTCGAAACTCGTGTCATCTGAGCAGAGCTGCAGAAGTGGATAGGCTAGTGGGGCTGACGACTGACAGGTAGGAGCACCGCTCACGTGCAGTGTGCCCTCACCACGCTCGCAGCTAGACCGGTGTCAGGCGTCGCCATGAATGACACTGAGCTCTTGTGCATGTCCTTCGTTGAGGCACGCCCGCGTTGCCGTAGCTCCTCTGGGCTGCCGTCGACGTCGCGCGAAGAGCAAGGCCAGCCGGGATGTTCATCGACCAGTGGGGCACCAAGGCCAGTTTGGAGCCATCGAGCTCAGTCTTCCTCAAGTGCTAGGGAGTTGCGGAAGAGACGGAAGACAACGGCGTCGAAGTGGGATGAGAAGATCCGACCAATTTTCAGGAGCGAATGTATCCCGCATCTGGGCAGCATATTCCCTCTTGGGATCATCCCATCTCTACCTGTCCCTCAATCAAACACTTATAAAAGTGGGATGGGATCGTCCCGTCCTTGAAACTAAACACACACTAAGAGACCGCTAGGACAGGGAATGAGATTGCAATCCTCGAATTAGGATTTATGTTCAGGGGAGGTGTGTTGTGTCAACTCGATGACAAAATTTGATCTCACCCATCAATGCATTCCCCAAACATACAGATTGATGACAGAAACTTACTGGTATTTGTGCAAGCTAAAATGTTCCAGAATGTGTGATTATATATGCTATTCAATAAATTTAGAATGTGCAAACTATCTACCAAAAATGGTACACACGAAATTAGTGCCTTCTCATATACCTAGTTCTAGAATATGTACTTTACAAAAGGATATGAGATAACAAATTATGTTAAGATCACTTAAGTTTAATCACCGAATTTTGTCATCAGCAAAGCATCCGCTGAAGCAGTTAAGTTCAGAGTCACAAAGAGAGAATAGTTGTTGATGAAAACAAGTGGAGTGGATGTGGAAAAACAGCATATGAAAGATTAAACACGATTATAGCATGATGATTCGAGTATTTATGATGTAATGTAACGCTGTTTAACTATCTGTAGCAGATAGCTAGCAAGTTACTCTGCTCATCATTGGAGAGATCACTTTCTTTTTTCCTCCCATGAAAGCAATACACTTATCCACATCTTATTCCAACAGAATAACGAGGAACAAGAAATGCAATCGCACAACAAAGTGACAACTTACAGCATATAAGTAACTTCTATAGTAAGTCTTATATATGATATATACTCCAACGCCTGTAGTTTTCATAAAAGGAGGGGGGAAAGATAGAAAAAACTAACAGCTTACATTAAGAGGTTATCCAAACCAGGGATATCAAATGGTAACTTTATAACACCAAGAGCGACAAAAAGGAGCAATAACCACGCAGGAAAGGTCATCATGCACATCACCAAGAAAGATTTTTGACCTGAAAAAGAAAAAAAAATATGAGCACAAAGGAAGAAATTTCAGTCCGAATTTTACATAAGCATTGTGAATATGTAATTGCAGTAATTAGGGGGTCAAATCATCACCTTCACAGGCGCGCTCCTCGGTGGTGTCGACGACCCACTCGGCGGCCTCGCGTAGCCGGCGCTCGGCCTCGCTCTCGGGCTTCCCGATGGGCGTGGAGGCGACCAGGTCCATGAACGCGGAGTTCTTCGCCTCCATGGAAGCGGCGGCGGCGGCGGACGCGTCGTCGGCAACACCGAGGGCGCGCCGCACCTCCGCGACGGACGGCTGCACGGGGGGCGGGGGCGCCGCTGAGCCAGGTTGTCCCTTCGGCGCGCGGCGTCGAATGATGCGGCGCACGGGCTCCCCGGCCGAGGATGCCGACGCGGAGGCGATCACGGAAAGGCGCGGGGCGCGGACGGCGCCGGCGAGGCCGAGAAGGCAGGACATGGTCGGGTTCGGGAAGGAGCGAGCGCGCAACGGGGGGCCGAAACTCGTGTCATCTGAGCAGAGCTGCAGAAGTGGATAGGCTAGTGGGGCTGACGACTGACAGGTAGGAGCATTGTTTGTTCATAGATATTTGGAGCCATCACAAACGGTTTTGTCTGGCGCATTTTCTTTCTTCTGATTTCCGTCCAAATGTGTTTTGTCTGCCATCTGTCAAGTATGTATAATATTACTATTATTATTTATTAGAGCGTCGTAAAACTATGTTCCGTGAAGAATGTAAAAATTATCGATTTATTGTTTCTTCTATTTTTTATAACAAAATATATTTTGCGCACGTCTCTATAAGACAATGCATATTTTAAGCATTGGAGAAATCTACAGACCACTAGTTCATGTCACGCTGAAAAATAGCGTTCACGTGCATCATATCTCACTTACACATCCATTCCTCAAGTAAATGAAGAATAAAACTAATAACATCAACAACAAAAAAATGATGTAACCTTTGCTGGAACGCCATATACTGAAGTACTGAACGACTGTTATGTTAGATTGGTTTCTCAAGTCACGCTACAAAATCATTTTACATGTGTCTGCACACATTCTTGAACTAGGAATACACGATAACAGGAAAAAAAAAAGGCTTCTAGAATCACACTTGGCACAAATATACCTAAGAAAAAGCACAATGTCAAGTAAGTATACAAATCAATGTCACAGTCTCGAAGGTGGCAGCAAAGAAAAACAAATTTACATGCAGGCCTTATTAGTTGATTGATCAAGCAAAAACTCACTATTACAATAACTATTTTCAGCGGACCATAAAGTATTTTAGTGACGGACATAAATATTACTGAAAATCAGTTTTTATAATGACGCAGCCTTATGACCTGTTGCTAAATGCGCCACTAGAAAAAAAAAGTGATCGGATCCACAGGTACACATATCCATTGTCATCGCCCTAACATAACCTCGGCCTCCCATACCTACCGTCGGATCTGCAGTGCCCGAGCCAGATCCGGCGCGCCATCGGAGAAAAAGATATCTCAACGCTATCACGAGGGAAAGGGAGTCGGGGAGGGAGCCGCCGCCGTCAGGGGAGGGATCTCGCCGTCATGAGGGGGAGAAGACGAGCGCCACCGTGAGGGGGAGGGAGTCGGGAAGGGAGCAACCGCCATTGGGGGAGGGATCTTGCTACCAAGCCGGGAGCAGAGGAGGCGGTGCATCAGGGAGGTGGAGGGCACCCATAGCCTGTCGTTGTGGACCGCGCTAGGATCCGCTTCCAATGCTAGTCCCTGCCAGATCTGATGGGGAGGGAGGCCCTCTCGTCGCTACCGCTTCGCGTGGGGGAGGAAGGTCGCGTCGCTGCCGTTTTGCGTGGGCAAGGAAGGCGCCGCCGCTTCACGTGGGGAGCGCGGTAAGGGAGGTACCGCCGCCATCGCCTCCTTGCATGGCGCTAGATCTGGAGAGGGAGAGAGAAGAGGGGAAGGCAGAGAGAGAGAGAGAGAGAGAGAGAGAGAGAGAGAGCTGGTTTCAGAATTAGGGTTAAGTGTCTATTATATAGGTGGATGCAAAAGATAGTAACAAGTCATATTAAAGCCCGTTACTATCTAGTGTTATTTAGATGTGTTATAAAATAGTGACGAGCTAAATTAGACCAATTTAGTGATGGACCTTGAGATGCCCATCACTAATCGGTTATGGTCTTTTGTTGCTAAAAAATATTTTTGTAATAGTGACTTTCACCGCTGAAAGAGAAATGATACTACACTAAAATCAAATCTTAAGAAACTAAACTAATCCATTCTAGGGATAAAAATGATTAATCATTTCACACCATGTAGTGTCTTTCAAATGTTATGATAAAGACGTTCGTAAGTTTGTTTCTACGTGAATGAGAATACCAACATGTACTGCCTTTTGCGAAGGCATTGTCAATGTGGTTCAGAGTGAGAACTGAGAACAGAGTGCCGCAGTGGTGATAGCTGCTAGCCAGGGTCGGCTGTACTGGAGCATTGGTGCCGTCGATGTGATCTCACAGTCACAGGAGCTATGTGATCTCACAGTCGTAGGAGCTAGTAAAGTCACGCACTCAACGGCTCAACGTTCACGGAGAGTGAAAAGATCCATTACTCAAGCCTGAGTGCCTGACTCCATATCTCATTTTTTGTTTCAGGGTTCTTTTACAATAGTTGAGGTAGACTATAATATAAAGAGAATAATTCAGGCTAGCAATGAAACAAACTGAATGTTGAGGGTCTTAATCTAGTTGAAACAAAAAAAAGTCGATTATATGGCCATAATATATAATATTGACACTATATTTATAATAATCTCATAAGTTATCTTAGAATAGCTTATTTTATTTGAACTTATAATCTAGTTACATGTCTTTTGTTATCCATACGAATAATAGACTAGCTTTATAGTTTGGGTTGTCAAACAACTTCACCAACTTGTATGATTTTAGGCAAATTTTACAAAAATGCCAGGTTCTTGTGGACTTGTAACACCAAACCACAAATTCTAGAAATCTTCATACAAAATCAGAGGTACTTTGATTATGAAACACAAAACCATGATTTTTTTTATATAATATCATACCATGATTTTTTTATATAATATCATGTTTCTTTACCATGTAATTGAGAACCGTACATGTCAGCATGCTTTGCCATGTTATACAATTTTCATATAGGACTTCAATCCTAGGAAAGGATCTTTTTTTGGTTATGTCTTTTTTTTTTTTTTTAGATCAGGTCAGTTTGGTTATGTAAACATTGGCTGGGCTACGCCTCAACAGCAAAAATAGCTGCTAACAAACACGGGCCCACTCGTCATAGAGTTAATTGACGACTTGGATTGATGGGCCTTTGGCCCCTTATAAAGCGAGCCCCTCTTCGTCGTCTTCGTCCGTCGTCGTCTCCGCACTCCACAGAGCAAAAAGGGAAAAAAAGGGGGAAGGAAAAAGAAGAAAAGAAGCCGGAGGAGCTAGAAACCAATTCGGGTCGGGGACCGGATTTGCGAGAGCTGGAGGGAGGGATGGCGGCGGAGAGGCAGCTGGTGGTGGCCGTTGAGGGCACGGCGGCGCTAGGGCCCTACTGGTCCACCATTGTGGCTGACTACGTCGAGAAGATCGTGCGGTACGGTCGTGCTCCCGCCCCCCTTCTGTTCCCGATGATGCTTTTTCTTGGTAGTTCTCACTTGAGGCTCTAGCGCTCCTGGAGATGAGATCCCTGGAGGGGGAGATGTGGGTGTTGGGGGTTTCGAGCTCTATTCCTTGGTCCTTGACTAGGGTTTAGCGGAAGAACCAGGCGCCGAGGCGCGGGAGTGTCTGCGTTCTTGGTTGCTGGATCGTTGGGGTGAAGGAATGAGGTGTTCTTGAGGCTCGCTTGATTTGAGGGGTGTTGATTTGAGTTCTTTTTTCCGCTTTGGGAATTGAATACTTTCGGAGTGCTAATTGGGTTTGTTGATCGTTAGCTACTGGCTTGGAAAGAAGTGCGTTTTAGTCTTTCAATCTGACACTTCTGCTATGATTGAACCTTTTGATGCTCGAGTGTGGAAACATATTAGAAATGTTACTATTGACTCATGGTACAGCCTAATTTGTTCAAGTTCTATTTTATCAATCATTATACGAGAATTGAAGCCTTAGCTTCTGTACCACACCTACCCATGGAATGTAGTTTGCCTCATTATGATGTAAACATTCACAGCTTTCAGGGTCAAAAGAGTACTGTAGATTTTATTTGTATTGTGGCTTCAATCTTCTTCTGATATATCACAATACATAAGTATTTTCCAAAAGTTTCTATTTTCCTTCTCAATCATCTAATTAGACAGCTTAGAATCTTGGTTCATTCTTCGTACACCAAATCTGATGTGATCATTTTTATTTCTTGTTCACACCATTATGCAATATAACTAATTTATGAAGAAAAATCATGCAGGAGTTTTTGTGCAAGTGAAGTTCCTGGGCAGGTAGTTCCATCCTTATTAACATCCTATTGTATAAGTCCTCAATTTCTGTGTGCTGTTTTTGAATTATGTGAATGTGAATGTAAAATTTATTCTTCGTTGTGTAGAAGCTTGCAGGGGCACCACCTGAGCTTGCATTAGTTGTTTTTCACACCCATGGACCTTACAGCGGTATGCTTTTATATCTTCCATGTCCATGCCCTTAACGTTTTAATGTGCAATCTTCACCAGCATTAATTTATGTTTAATTCAATATCAGTGGGCTCATGCAAATTTTATTATGCAGCTTTTGGTGTCCGGCGAAGTGGATGGACAAAAGATATGGATGCTTTCCTGTCATGGCTATCTGGAATAGCATTTAGTGGTGGGGGATTTAGTGAAGCTGCTACTTGTGAAGGTCTTGCTGAAGCACTCACGGTACTGACATTTATCATTTTTCTTAAAAGGAAAAAAAAAACTTCAGTTGGCTTCCCGGTGGCCAACATTAGCACTTAAAAATTTTGTATTCACCTTTCAAGATCCTGATATTGCAGATGTTTAAGTTATATGGTTTGAGAGCAAGATGCCTGGACTAGTACATCATGTTTTTATTTTTCCATTCTGCCAATGATTCTGTTTACTTACATATGACATTTCTTGACAAACTTGTTATTCGGTTCTTCATGAAAAAATGTTTTATTATTCCACTTGATGTCCTCCATATATTTCTTGCTCTCCTTGCAGCTGAAGATGTTATCACATCTTTCTCTGTCATGGTTTATGTTCACTCATTTTCCGTAATAAGCTCCAGAAACATAACTGTAGTTTGCACTTACCTGATAGTTAGTCCCATATTGGCATCATATATTCTTACTAAGCACAACTAGGAGTCTGAGTGCCAAGTCTGAATATGGTCTTCACATTGTTTTGAATCTGTTGCTGGTTGGGCAAATTTACCTTTATCTAAACTTTAGCCTTTATTTATTCGTAGTCAGTAGTGTGAATCATTGAGCACCAGTTATTACCGATAATCTCTGTAATCTGTACATCCCAGAGATAGGATGGAGTGGAAGTACAATCAGAGATTTTCACTAATGCTATACTTTCCTTGGGACAGCAGTCCATTTTGCTCCCCGTGATGAAACTTGAGTGCTGTAGTCACATTTCTTTTTGAGGATATTATGTTGTGATCATTTCATTACGTATTATTCTTGGATTGTAAGCTGCTGTCCTACTGCCACCCTGATTTTCATTTCTTTTATCTTCAATTAGATACTTCAGGGCGGTCTCAATACAGCCCAGAATCATCAAAACCATGAAGCACAAAAGCATTGCATACTTGTTTCTGCAAGCAATCCTTATCCTTTGCCTACCCCTGTCTATTGTCTTCCTATTCAAAGTACTGATCACAAAGAGAACAATGAATCATCAAAAGAGCCTTCTATTGCTGATGCTGAGAAAGTTGCAAAGTCATTTGCTCAGGTGCTGCATGAGTTTTGCCGTAACCTGCAACTGTTTATTTTGTGTCTAGCTTTTGGTTGACTCTACTCTACTTTTGTGGATAGTGCTCTGTCTCATTGTCAGTGATATCTCCCAAACAACTTCCAACTCTGAAGGCGATATACAATGCGGTAATTTTATCAATTTTCATTTTGTTGAATTCTTAGACATGAATGTTCTTCTATTCATTCAGTCGCCTGCTTAATTGTTTCATGATTCCTTTGATGGTTATATTTCGTTTTAGGATTGGAGGATTTCTCTCTCCATATTTGTAACAAAATATTGCTATCGTCGACATCTTCTTATTTTAAAGAAAAAACCTTTTCTTACTTTTTTTTGACCTTTTGCGGTTTCCAAGATTTGACTTTGATAATTATATTCAACAACATAAGAAAATTATTCTTCCATGAATTATATGTAACTTTAGGAATTTGATGTCAGTGTTTCATGGATATCAAATAAGAAGAGACAAAATGTGTACTTTTAATAATGTAAACTAATATGGCATGATATCACTCACTCTTATGTTATTAATTTTTCACTACTTTCACCCACTTTCAATATTGAAAGCTTCATAAACATGGAACAAGGAATGAGTTAATGCTTTGATTTTTTTAATCTTTCAGTACCAATACCTCTAGCACAACTGCTTATAGTCAAACTAAAATTGACATCTAGTAGGAAAGTCAAATCAAACTAAGCTTTCAAAATGGCATCTATATTAGGCTGGACTCAGTCATCAGATGCTGGAGGAAGTGTTAAACTAGTAATTGTACCAGCTAAATTGCAAGTAATGGTCTGGTATGATATCGATTTCTAGTTATTATGACTTCTGCTTTCATCTTATGTGATTTGATTTTGCCTTATAAGAACTGCAGCAGTTTCTTTTGATGAATAATGATACCACATTCTGCTGCAGGGAAAACGGAATCCTCGAGCTGCTGATCCATCAATTGATCATGCGAAAAACCCACATTTCCTTGTTCTGCTATCTGAGAATTTTATAGAGGCACGAACTGCTCTAAGTCGCCCTTTACATGGGAACTTGGTCCCAAATCAAAACATTACAAAGATGGACAGTGCACCTTCAGTTACTATGCCAGGACCGGCTTCAAATGCCAACCCTTCAGGTTGAACAATGTTAAAATTAGGCTTAGTTTTTCTACAAGATATATGCTTTTAGTTCTGTGGCCCTTTGTGAATGAAAATGTTGTTGGTGTGATGTTTGTGCATGGGGAACAGAGAGAGAAGCTCTAGAAGAGGCTTTGGTGTTTACACCAAGTTTAGTTGCGAGAGTTGGGTTAAGAAACACTAGTCTTGATTTGGCTAAAGGGAAAGGACAAAGTGAATTTATCTTGATATTTCCCTGCGTACAGAAAATATTACAAAAAAAAAAGAACTTATGGCTGTATATGTTGGGATGGCTGACTATTTTGTAGCAGGCAAGGTTCTGAATATGCCATTACATCATCCAGTTTTGCAAAAGGCCTACCTATTTTGGGTGAAATCTTTAGCAAAAAAAGTATGTGCTTCTGATTATTTATCCCAGAGAGAACTAATGAGATATTCAAATTATATGTGGCTGTGATGTGATGTGATTTCCTATTTTTGTTAAATGCAAAAAAATGTGCTATCTTCTGGTTGATGTGTTATCTAGTCTGATATTGCAAAAGTGAATGTACAAAACATAGCTATTAAAAGCTATGTAGTATCTGGCAACTTGTGTCACATGGTGAAAAGAGATTGCAAAAATGAATGTATTAAATACAGCAGTTGTTTTAGGTATTTTAGTCATAATGCAGTCAGATTAATTAGTGAGGCTTCCAGACATTGACTTGGAAGTTTCTAGACGGATACATAAGTGCCTGCTTCTGTTTGTGAATGCTCAAATTTATTTTTCCTAGTATTCTAAGTTATTACATGCACACTAGCTCACATTTGCATGTTTATTCAACTATTAAGGCGTATCTTTATGAAGCTTGACTGGTTTCAATAGTTCATTTGTAAATATTAAGTGTCCTAACTATAACAAGTTATTTATGTAATATGGCAACATTTTTTTGACTTCTTCTCATATCCACATTGTTATTGCTGCCTACTATAGCCATAATTAATTCTAGTCGAACATTTCCAGTGAATGGAACAATGATGGGCCGTCAACCAGTGGTGGGAGGCATTACTACTGCAAATGTTAAAGTGGTATGCTACAAAGCACATACTATTCTTGGAATTTCCCTGTTTATTAATCATCATTGTTCCAATTTGTTCGTGACTTCCATTTTTAGGAACCAGCAACCATACCAGCAATGGCTTCTGCACCAACTTTCTCGCATATAACACCCATTTCAAACATAGCTTCACAAGGAGTATCAGCATTGCAAAGTTCATCACCATCTCTTATTTCACAAGAAGCAAACATCGTGAATGATAGTGTGCACGAACAGAAGCCTAATATAGGGGTAAACCCTGTCCAACAACCAGTTCGGCCTGGCGGACATGGAAGCTTCCTCAACAACCTGTCACAAGCTAGCCGGCTGATAAATTCAACTTCTTTAGGAGGAGCAGCTGCCCCTATGGGACTACCTAACATGGGAGCAACACCCATACAGGTCCACATGTCAAGCATGATATCAAGTGGCATGACGTCGGCACCGTCTGTTATGTCTTCAGTTGCTGGATCTGGACAACCAATTGGTACTCAACAAATGGTACAAAGCACATCTCTTGGTTCCTTTGGCTCGAGCACTTCTACTGTATCCAGCAATTCGAATATTGCTGTCTCATCCTCCCTAGCTAACATCCAAAGCAGCATGGGTATGGGTCAATCAATGCCACCCATTGCACAGGGTGGAATTAGTGGAAACCAGAATGTGATGAATGGCCTTGGGACTACAACGATGTCTTCAGCACCTGCAATGATGCCAACACCTGGGATGGCCCAACAGGCAGGAGTGAATTCCCTTGGTGTGACCAACAGTGCTGCCATGAATATGCCTATTGGTCAGCACCCTAATGCTCAACAACCACAACCCTCAAAATATGTCAAAATTTGGGAGGTAAATATTTCCTCTTATATTATCATTTATTTATATGACCAGCTTCCCTGCTTCCTGGTAGATGGGGCTTGTGATGTGCAAATAGAATTCTATTCTGAATGGCAGGCCAGTTCTGAGCCCTCATGTACTAGGAGTCCTCTTCACGTGGAACAGGGTCAAAATACTTCATTTTTTCAGTCATATCAAACAAGCTTATATAGTACCAGAATTTGAAAGTTATGCTCATGTACCAAATTTGGGGCTCACATTTCTTCCTACCGTCAAGTACCAAAAAGTTGTCCTCTTCTAGTGTATTGGTGGGCACATAAAATTGTCCTGTACAGCAGCCTGTTCTTGTATTCATGAACTCACCAAAACCATACCATTTATGATGCTTAATTGGTTTAGTGTTATGTGTTGTTTTTCAGTAGCTGTACATTTACTCATCAATCTATATCATGGACATCGATCCATATTATAAATTTGTATTTATGTTTCTCACGTTGTCTTGTATCTTCACCATAGAGGATTTTCTACAATTGATGCTATGTTTCAGGGAACTTTATCTGGGAAAAGGCAAGGACAGCCTGTATTTATATGTAAACTCGAAGTAAGTCTCTATTTGCGCTATTGGATTCTAAGCATCGTGTGGTGTCTTATATAGTCTACAGCTAAATTCTTTTTGAAGTTGCAATATCACTACCAGAATGAATGATTACGGAGATACAATATCACTTTGGGTTAATTGCAAAAACCACCCTATAATTCACTTGGATTTTGAGATTCCCACCCATATTTCATTTTGTTGCAAATCCCCACCCACCCAGTGAGTTTTATTGCGAAAACCACCCCAATATACACATGTTTAATTTATTCAACATATTTTTGTTTATTTAGAGTAGCCTATGATGTTCTTATCAAACATACAAAATTTTGAAAATATAATCTTTATATTTTTTTATAGAGAATAAGCAAAAACGTCAATTAAAGTTTGAACAGTGTTTCACATAGTTTGAAATTTGAATATTTTTTTCGTGAAAATAAAAGGAATTACACACTAAAAATCTTTAACAATGTTAAACTTATTTAACTTAGTTTATTTTTAAATGTATATCAATAAAAATATATAAAATCAATTAAACATGTGTCAACTGGGTGGTTTTTGCAACTAAACTCATTGGGTGAGTGGGTGGTTTTTGCAAGGAAAACATTTATGGGTGGGAATCTCAAACTCGAAGTAACTTATGGGGTGATTTATGCAATTATCCCACTTTTTTATTGGTCTTTGTAGTTCTGCATGAAAGTGAAAGGGAAATATTGTCTCCTTTAAAAGCTTACCTGATTAAATCTTGTCTCTGTCACTTAATTTTTTCTCAGACTCTTAAGGAAGTTAAACAAGCTAGTAATAGTATCTCCGCTCAAGGTGCTTGAATGTAGCCCCTGTAATCTTGTTGTGGCTTTGTTTACTACTTATAGTTTGAATATATTTGTTCCTTGACAATTTGTTTTTCATATATCTAACCTTCACATATCTAATAGGGTTATAGAAGCGGAACAGCTTCTGAAACGTAAGTTTTAAATACTGTATCCTTATTTTTTTTGTTGCTTTGGATAATTTATATTTCAGTATGGCTAGCATGTTTTGTTGATTGCTATGATTAATATCTGAAATTTATGTCCTTACTAGTTGATGCTATTTTGTTCTCATCTCCGAAGAAATGACTTCTACTCTAAAAAAATGACGTCAATAAAATCTTGTGTAGATCATGTTGAGCAAATGGAATACACTGTTATCTTTTATACTAAACATAATGCCATCTACATTGTGTATTTAGTTTGCAGTATATATTTTAAATAAGAGCGAAATGCACCCAGAGTCCTTCAACTTTTCTTCTACTCTTACTTGGCTCCATAAACTTTGAAACTGAACATATGGGTCCTATCTAAGTGGTGCAACAGATGTCCATATGCATTCAACTGGTTATTAGCACCTAATGTGGCATGCCTCATCGTAACTCACATGGGCACTTGTGAATTCACAGCATTGGATGGGTGAACTCTTTTGTAATGCACCCACGGTTCATACCAACACGGGTTTGAGTTCTTGAGCTCAACACATTAATGCCACAATTTCATTTCATCTAGCTAAAAGTCCTGTGATTCCAATCAGCATCGATTTGGTATGCCATGTCGGCGCTTATAGCCAGGCTGAATGGGTATGGACTTTTGTGGCATCACTTAAATAGATCGTGGACCTAGATCATCATTTTCAAAGCTTATGGTCTCAAGTGAGAAGACATAAATAGGTGTGTTTCAGTCTTTAAGCATTCTAGTTACACAGAAGGGCGTATTACCTTGAATGTTGTGGTAGTATTTTCCCTGCATGAAACATTTTTCTAATATTTGTGGATTTTTGTAGTTCCAGATTAAATGGGTATCTGAAACTATACTTTTTGTATGCAGGCTTGCAGCAGATTGGCCAGAAACTATGCAGATTGTTCGCCTCATAGCTCAGGAGCATATGAATAACAAGTTTGTTTCAAAGAAACCCATCTTGTCAACCTTTTACATTGCTGTAAGAGATGTTTCCTGTAATCTGCGGTGCATGTGCATGACATCTTTCCTGCTTATTTTGCAGACAATATGTTGGCAAGGCAGACTTTCTAGTATTTCGAACTTTGAATCAGCATGGGTTCCTTGGACAGCTACAAGAAAAGAAGCTGGTTAGTATATGGTTCTAGTCTAGTAGTGGTCATTTGTGTTATTCGGATGTGGTTCATCTACTGTTATCTCATTTCTCATGTGCTTCACTTGATGAATCTGTTGGTACATTTCTAATGCTCAATTTATCCTCTGTTTCAGTGTGCTGTGATACAGTTACCGTCTCAAACTCTGCTTTTGTCGGTGGCTGACAAAGCAGGTCGCCTGATTGGAATGCTTTTCCCTGGGGTAATTTTGATTGCAGCTAAATAGAATTATTTCCAACCAAACAATTCATGACCACTTATTTTGTAAGATCATCACAACTATCTGTGTTTGCTAAAATATGCCCATTTTCCCCTAGGACATGGTGGTATTCAAACCACAGGTCCCAACTCAGCAGCCAGCAATGCAACAACAGCAACTTCAACAACACATGCATATGCAGCAGCAAGGCCTCCCGCTTCAACAGCAGCAGCTGCCACAGATTCAACAGCAGCAACCCCTTCCTCAACAGATGCAGCAGCAGCAGCAGCCCCTTCCTCAGCAGATGCAGCCACAGCAGCAGCAGCCACTTCAGCAACAGATGCAGCCGCAGCCGCTGCAACCGCTTCAGCCACAAATGCAGCAAATGCAACAGCAGCCGCAGCAACCGCTTCAGCAACAAATGCAGCAAATGCAACAGCAGCCGCAGCAACTGCCACTTCAACAACAGCAAATGCAGCAAATACAGCAGCAGCAGCAGCAGCAGCAGATGCAGCAAATGCAACATCAGCAGCACCACCAACAGATGCAGCAAATGCAGCAGCAGCCACAGCAGCCCCAGATGGTCGGCACAGGAATGGGCCAGCAATTCATGCAGGGGCACAACCGGGCGGTGCAGATGATGCAGGGGAAGATGGCACCCCAAGGACCAGGCAGCATGCCTGGGGGAGGCTTCCTGCCTTGAGATTTATCTCCTAGGCTTTTGAGATGTTTCTTTGTGCCATCAGCTGACCCACAGGCGTCAGTAGAAATCATGGATTTTAGGTAGTTCCCACGATAGCGTGGGATACAAATATATTTGGGGGTTAGTTTTGTTCTTTTTCTAGGAGTTAGTTTGGTGGGTTTTAGTTGTTGGTCCCTTTTTTGGGGCTAGTTGATCTTTTTTCTTTCTTTTTGCCTGGTTTTTTATTGTTCACGTAAATATCATTGTAGCTTTAAATGTCTAAAACTTCCTGTTGAATGTTATAGGAGCACAAGAAAAATTCAAAGTTGATTTTGATAGATTGGATGCACTCGGTGGTGGATTGGAATGTAATCTCACTGTCTTCATGTAATTATTTTGTATCAAATTTTACAAAATATGCTACCTTTGTTAAATTATTCAAAATAATACTTCATTAATAGTTGAGACACTTTCATCTGCTCAATGTCTTATATGGAAGCAGCTTTCATTTTTTTTTTCTTTAGAAATATGGAGGCAACTTCACCCATACCATTCGAGTTCTAGTCCTCAAAGTTCGGGTGTCTATTCTTTTAATTACAAAAAAATCACATAAACAACGGTGATTACAAATCACACAAACAATGGTGATGATTTTGAATGGCTTGGTAAACTCATGATGCCTAGACGAAGAATGCGAGTGTAAGGTGTGGTACAATGCGGTGATCATGTGCCATTACAATGACGTAGAAGATCTATATATCATTGCAGTGGTGCTAGGGAAACGGACGGAACGGCTGGAATTGGCTGGAACTCGTCGAAACGACCGGTATCGCCCGGTATTTGGACCGGTACGGGATGCAGCAGCTTTGGTACCGTCCAGGTCACCGGAATGGGACATTTCGGCCATTCCGGCCGGTGCCGGAACGGGATTCTTAAGTAAGCTACGACCTAGATTTGGGTTGTCCCTCAAATTTACAATCCAAGCACAATAAATAAGGTATTTGAGGAGTGATCTTTCGACCCTACAAATAACCATAGTTAATGGTAAAACGGTGCATTACATATATATGTAGAGAGAGAGAGAGAACCTTCAGTCTTTTCCATCATATTATTGTAGTATTTATAATTAAAAACTACATTGCCATCTCTTAAGCTGTGAAAAAACATATCAATTACATGATAGTTTGGCTACATAAAAAGAGGATGAATTTGCTGACGTAGAAAGCTAAAGGCTGAAAAAAATACTTGTTCTATCTTCTAAGGAAGCTTCACGAGGTGATGTTAAAGTTACTGCATTATACCAATAATCCTAACTAATTAATTAGGGTAATGGAATGTAGGACTATTATGAGCTTGGCATCGTCACCTTTCACACGACCAAACACTTAATATTTTTCTTAGTTCCTAACTAGAAATATTAAACTCAACAAGCATAACTTGAAGCTGTTCTAATACTTTGCACTTCATACTGAAACTTTCCATCTTCAAATTATGTAATTCAAATACTCTATAGTATTAGAGCGAAGTCTTCTTAATTAGTGAAACTTTCAAACCAAAATATTGAAGTTCAACCCAATGTAAAGCTTTCTACTCAAATACAAGCAGATGAAATTATTTTCTATTTATAAAATTAATCAATGTGTAATGGAATGCATTGTTTCAATTAGAGTACATTTGAGATCTAAAGTACATATGCATTTCAAACAAGAGTTGTAAATCTGTATAATAAGTTAATAACAGATAAACAATGAAGCATGCTAGAATTCTGAAAACTATACTATAGTTCACATATATGGAACTACTGTGCCCCCTTTATACTGCATGGTCAATAATTCGACTGAAAAACAACTTGCCAGGTGAGAAAATAAATCTTCATTAATAATTATGGGCTATTTTTTACCTTATGATATCTGGCAATGATGAGGGTGGAACATCATTGTATGAGGAATTATTATAAGGAGAAAGAGACATGGCTCTTGCACCAGCCTCTTGTGCAGAGATGCATACTTGTAGCTGATATGAATCCTACAACAGTAAAAATAAAAAATCCCACCTTGAAATATTTTTTTCAAAAGTTCGGTTCATTCAGCTGAAAGGTATAGTGTTTTTTTTTATAATTTCCACCGGTAAAATGGGTTATAACAATAAAGATAAGTGAAAATAATAAGTATCCATTTTATTTAATGGATTGGAATTACTTGCATAAAAATGGTTGGAAATTACATTAGTGATATGGGTGAAATATATACACCTATGAAATAAATCAATTCTAGCTTTCAACACATATATTTGAAAGAAATGATCTTGAAAAGAACAATCAAATATCTTACCAAAGCATCAACTTTATAAGAACAAAATATCAAGCAACTGTCTTGCTCAAGAAAGTTTGACTGCATGAAAAAGAAAGGAAAGGGGCCAAAGGTAATAAGTAGATAAATTATAATACAATACATAGTTCTAGTAGAATTCGAGAAACATATGAGAGCCATTACAAGGAGAAGGCTGAAGTACAATCATTGTAACTTATTTACTTATCTTAAATTGAAAATTTTAAGTGACAGTGCTAATTTGAGTAACATCGCATGTTCTGCTAAGTTGCCATAATGTTGCAAGTTTGTCAGAAGTACTTATAGTTTTATAAAATTGCTCCAATATGTTTGGAACTGTAGGTCCTAACCTTATACAAAATTTGTGTGCAATGAGAAATTTCAGCATTAAATTGTACTCCCTCCGTACCAAATTACTTGTCGTTTTGGCTCTTTATCAGATTCATTAAACATTCTCTGAATCTAGACAACATGTATGTCCAGGTTCCGAGAACGTTCAATTAATCTGGACACCAAAAAACACCTCTAGAACGACAAGTAAAAAGAAACGGAGGGAGTACTGTATTTAGAAGTACAAATTGCCATTAGATACAAAAGAACAAACATTTTCTAAAGAATGTAAAGGTGCCCTATAATAAGGTTAACAATTGAATGTTTAGTTACAAACATAGAACTTATTAGAAGTACGTGGGAGTAAATTGTAAAATCCAAAGTATGTGGGAGAAATCGATTTTACCTACCTTAAGAAACTTGCACTCATAGTTACTGTAGAAGCAACCTCCATTGTATGTCCAAGACTTAAAGTCGCACAATTCTCCAAATATGAAGCAATTAAATTAATTGGTATTTGACCCCAGGAGCACTTCCCTCCAAGTTCTGTTGAAAATGAAGGAAAAGTTTTAATAATGGAATGACATGCAGGTCTTCTAGTGTTTGAGGAAAAAAAGGAAAGAAAAGGGTCATCATTAGTCTATTTAGTAGGAACATAAATACCCTCTTGATTTTGCAGTTCAAATATCAACCTGCTGCTTAATAAATAGATTTTAGATACAAAATTTTGAACAATATCTTCTAAAAGTAGTAACAATAAGCACAATCATCTCTTGACATGTATGCAGATCCTATTAACATGCTCTTCTTGTTGCAAGAGAGCAATCACATAATGCCTCGACATATTGTACTTAGATCAATCTCAATGACACTAAGCTAAGAAAATATTGTAATGGGATCGATCTAATTATGAAACTCTTTTCGAGTCTTTTAGCAAAGGCTTATTGAGCTGCTCCCATGCCTTTACTTGTGGTCCAAATTAGAATGAATGACTAAACTAGGTCAGCTACTATGTTTTGACATAGTTGTTAAAAGATAATAAAAATTTGCATACAATTTCACTCAAGTAAAGATATGCATTTGGAGTGAAGTCATGTTAGGGTTATGAACATTGAAAGTAAAGATATGAGTCCATCATCTATTTATGTGTGCAATATTCTAAACTATTCACGAACCCAGAGAAAAGATATTGATACAGTTTCACTCAAGTGATATATTGTTCCAATTCTTAAGCTCAATACATAACTAACATGACTTCACTCCAACTAATGAAAATTCAAGCCAGTACCACAACTACCTAATAAACCATGTTAGTGTAATAGCAAGGCTCAAGGGTTATGGAACTCTATTTCAACACTTAATAGATCAGAGATCTAGATTTTCATTTTAAAAGTTTAAGGACCCATGTGAGAATATAAAAAGGTGAATATGTCTGCATTTCACTCTAAGAAATAAGTTGGTCTACAAAATACCAAAGTATACTTACTTCGAAGAGAAGATCCATCCACAAGGTTTCTTGAGCAGTTATCTTCACAAATAGTTTGTCCAATTTGCCCTTTTTGAAATAAATAATTTAATGATAGAACGATGAAGTAACAAAACTAATAAGAGTCATATAGGATATGCACCATACCAAAACTAATAATGGTAATGTTGAGATTGCAAGAATGGGCGGTTGACAAATTCTTCACATTGGGAATGATAAATGTGGCTTCACCGCTGTCTCTATTTCCAAACTCGCTAAATGAAGTAAGCAAACAAAACCTTTTGAATCGATATATTGGAGAATGCTACAAGTTCAAATAATAATTGTCATTGAGATCATTTGGTATATGAGGTAGAAGCCCTTCACCCAATTTCATAAACTAAAGGAGGCTAAACTTACCCCATCAAGTGAATCATTACTTGTAGGTATGGCTAATAGAACATAAAGAGGAAATATATTATGTGCTTGCAATTCTGTATTAGTACTTCCAGAAAGTGATAGTGTTATGTGAATCCTGCAATGGTATAGACAAAACAAATTTAGATATAGCAAAAGTTTTATAATAAATAGTTTCAAAATTCATCTGAATTTGGAAAAAATGTAGAAGCCAACATAGACATATGCCCATCAATTCAAGCATCAAACCTCTTTTGTCGCCTAGCATGTATCTTGTATAGAAGGGATCTTTGAATAAAAAGTGGCTGCAAAATAGGAAGAACCAAATTTGTATGACAATGCAATTACATTTAATGGCATGGACATGAGAATGGGTTTTGAATAAGAATTTTTCATTGTAGGAAGGATTTTACGTTTTTTATGGTTCGCTGTAGAATAATATTATATAACTCAATAGGCCTGCAATACAATTCAATAAAATTATCTTCAGCAGTAGCTTGCTCAGCTGGAGACAATGGAGCTGTTGACTGTTGAAGGCAATTCTTGTCTTGACACCCTGGCTTCCTAAATTCGATATTCCTGCTAACAAGCACAAGTTGCAATGAAAACTGAGAATATGATGCATCTCACGAGAATTGGATAACCAGAACCACAACTTTGCCAAAATTTCACATCCACAAAGGATCTGAGATATATGTACTTTAATGAATTTAACCATACTAGGAATCACATATATTTCCAGTCTACATTTACTAACCCACCCAAAATTGGCCATCAATCATCGGAAAATTTTCCATGCATGTCTAAACAGACTAGGGAGCAACCTACCAAACTAAGGCACATCATTGTGCACAACAAATGACACTATTCTGATGATCCATCTATGATTCTCTCATGAGCCACAATTAATCATAAAACTGGTCCTAAAATAAAAAACCCAAGTGATTCTAGAACCATACAACTAATTAGTTCATGAATGTACCCAACATCGCAAGGATGTAGTGGCTGTCCGAGCACCCTCAGATCCTGTAGAGCCCGAACGACCTTTAGGAACTCAACCCCACAAGTGGATCATGTCATCAATATAAAAAAGGGTGCATTGGTATGATGGCGAGAAAGATTGCATTTGATGATGCCCGGGAGAGATTATGACAACGATGACAATGGTCAGGAGCAACGACCACTAGATTGAGGGACCACAAGCCAGATATGAATTGGGCAAATAGAAGCAACCACTCCTTGTGGTTTGGGGTGGGACAACATTTCGCCATGGACGTGCTGTAGGATTTTCGCTATGTCAAGCAAATAAAATTCAGAAAACAAAACAAAAGCAAATGAAGAAATCCATGTAAATCTTCAATGGCTGAAATCAGGCTTGGCTTGTCTTCAATTGAATTGTTGAAAGAAAAAATGTGTACTTGAAACATAAAAAGTAAACCAGAATTCCCATAATTTGACGCCTCAAGGATTCTGGTACATATCTCAAATCTTTTGTCAAAATCTCAAAAACAAAAGATGTACATATGATATATTTGGTTAATTTTTTTTAAAAAATGTGATATATACTTTAACTCTCAAACTTTAAAATCTGTGGACAAAAAATTCATATGTACGACCAAGATCATAGATCTAAGTAAAACAAATAAAATCTTCCAATATTGTTTTCAAAAATTCAAATGAGGATGTGTGACTCTTGGGCTTTAAAACCAACAACTAAAACTTCTACCTCAATCCTAAGCCCTAGATCTAGAAGGAACAATAATCTAAAACTTTCTATTTCAAACATAAATCCTAGATCTAAAATGAAACATAATACAAAACTTTCTCTCTCAAACCGAAATCCTAGATCTGTGAGACAACAAAGTTGTTTTTTTTTTTGGAAAGGTCTGATTGCATCCAACCTGTTTATTCCCCGGGGACCATAACGACCGCGCCTTGCATCAGCAGCAATAGCTAGACGCGCATCAGATTTAGCGCTCCTCTCATGGTAACTTCTTGAGAGCATAGTTGCGAAGAGGGAAATAATGACTGACTATGATAAATTTCACGCACGCGATGCTCATAGGTATCTATGCCGAAGACAAGAGGGAAAATGATGGTGAGATCTATAATGGTATTGAGTTCAGGGAAGATGAGCCAGTAGGCGAATATAAATAAAGGAGGACAGAAAAAAGGAAGGTCGATAGGGTGCTAGTATATGAGATCCATCTTTAAAATGTGGTCATCACCTTGTTCTAATTTAGCCCAAGTAAGACCCATCAATAGGAAATCCAAAATGACTAGTGGGTTTTAGGTGTTGGAAAACATCATAACTTATTCTCCAACCAGCCCCTTACCGCACTCCCTATATGCTTAATTTGATGGGAAACATACAAAAACATGCTCCAACCGATTCTCAATGGCACTCTCATTAATATTTTTGGGAGGACTCTAAGACAACGTCGTCTGGTTCTCTCAAATCTAAAAGCATTGTCTCCTCTGACCAAGAACTTGTATCCTGCAAACAAACAAAAGTGCATTAGGATTGCAAATGAAAAGGCATGCATCATCTTTAGTAAAGATCAAGGTGAGCCTCAAAAGAATGCGCAAAGAAATATAAATGCATTAGGGATATACGTGGAAAAATGGGTCATAGACCAAGCCCTGTCGGACACGACTTGATAGGACCAAGCCTGGACAACAATGCTATCAAACTATGTTGTAATTGCCCATAAGCTAACCTACCAGCTTAGGCACAACTGTATGCTTCATGACGATTGGTCCCCAAAGCTATGAATGTTGGTGACAAATGACAAGCATGTAATGTGACTAATGGCTATACGAGTGTTGTGCATGTAGGAAACATTATCTATTATACATGATGATTGTTGACGGTTGCCTTGGCGATTGATGACAATGACCACAAGCAAGGAGGCTTGGAGAGATTGATGGAGTCCAAGGGTTTTATGGAGATGGATCAAGGCTAAGGACAAGCTAGGTTCAAGTGTGTTGGATCACTTGGCTAGTTGTTAGGGCTTGAGTTCATAAGAAAAAACTGAACTATCAAGGGGGTCTAGGTCATATCTCTTAGGGCATGCTACTCGATGATGTGTGTGTATGTTTTGTGAAATCACAAGGCACTAGATGACTTTAGATAGGCCAAGGAACTTCTGGAGGAAGCCCATAAACAAAGTGAAGATCCATCTAGGAGTCCCTAGTGGGTTTTGGTGAATGTTGACAAAAGATTAATTGTTCTAATATGTTATTAAGTGCATGAACATGATACCAAAGTTTAAATACCCACATTGTAAGATGTTTGGCTCCTCAATAAAGAAGAAAAGCAAAGTAGAGATAATGGACACAAAAGTGCTATGAAGATTTGTTATTAATGTTTGAGTCTAGGTATGTCGAACTATCAAGAGGGGTAAAATGTTCTTACATGCAAGAATCTTGTGCTCAAGCAAACAAAAACACTCTTGGATGAAGCTCCACCAAATTAGCAAATAGATAGTTCCACAAATAGCCAAATAACTCCAGGGCCAACAGAAGTTCCGCCCTAGGAACTTTGTTCTAGACAGTGGCTCCCTAGGTCTGATGAAAGTTTCGTTCCTGATGGAAGTTCCGTCCTGGGATCATGGTTCTAGACAATGTCTCCCTGGCCTCAACGGAAGTTCCATACTGGGAACTTAGGTTCTGGACAGTACTCTTCGAGGGTAAACGTAAGTTCTGTTTCACACGGAACTTTTGTCCCACTGCCTATTTCCCTACAACGACTCATTTTGGACCTCCACTATATATAGACCTCTCCCACCCTGTGAGAGTAGAGGTTGTTGGTGCCCTTGCTTCACTCATATTCTTCAGCAATATTCAATCACTTCACTCTTGCATTTCTCTTGAGATTCAAGACCAATAGAGAGAGTGAGAATCATTCATACAAGCTTGAGAGAATCATCCCCATCCTTGAGCACATCCCTTGCAAGCATGCTTCAAATTTCACTTATTACTCTTGGGGATTTTATCCCCAGACCGGCTAGGTGTTGCCTGCTGAACTTCCAAGCATTGTGGTGAGCCTTGGGAAGTTTGTGAAGGTCATGATTCACCATCGTAAGGAAAGAATCAAGAAGAAGAAGAAAACAAAGCTCGATCTTAGGAATTGCTTAGTGAGGACAAGGGTTGAGAGAGACCCAACTCTTAGTGAGCTCCTCAATGGAGATGTAGGAACCTCATTGTGAGGGGCTGTTGGTCATATCTACGCACCCACTTATATACCGCAAGAGGACGGTGTACGATTGTAGCATTTTTTCCCTTGAATTGAGTATTTCAAGGTATATCGAATCCACTGGGACCTTAGGGATTTATTAAACAAAGTTAACAGTAAAAGATCTAGTCAAGGCTACTGTCAAGGTCAGGTTGCATGAGGGGGAGACTGGCCAGCGCAAAGGTGCGCCAGACAGTAAATCTGTCGTTGCATCGATCGGCGCGGGGATTGAGCCGATCGGCACGCTGGTGAAACTAAGCCAAGGTTGTTGCGCCGATCGGCGCAGGTGATGAGTCGATCGGCACGCTGGTGAATCTGTGGTGGCGCCGATCGGCGCGGTGGTTGAGCCGATCGGCACACTGGTGAATCTAAGCCAAAGTGCACCAGATCTAGTAAACCTATGCTGATTAGTGAGTAGCCAGATATCTACTAGTGAGATCGTAACCAGAAAGTCTAATAGGATAGCATCATAATGGGTAATTACATGGATCAATGACAACCTATAATGAGTAAGATCACCCTGCTTTCCGAGCGGCTCCCTATTTATTCACTGCGGGGAGGAAACCCTTAATCGCGCGAGTATCTTACCCTACTCAACTATCTAATAGTGCTGCACAGGCTTAGTGCTGTCACCGCTAAACCACACTACTAGCATCATCAAGCAACCATAATCAATACAATGTCCGAATACTATCCTAATCACCATGATTACGATAATATCTACGTACTTAGCCTAGAACTAAGCAGTTGGAATAAGCACATGCATGATTATAGAATCAAGATAGACAAATCACCAAAATCATCATCAACATATTCAATCATCCTTGAGATACATAGAGTAAGATTCATCCCCGTCGAGATGGCCTACCTTGACGGATCAACTCTTGACTCCAATGGTTCTTGAAACTCAACTAGAGATCTAATCTAACGGGACAAGCCCCGGTGGCTCTAACTCACGGATCTGGTGTCCCTCTGTCGCCTCCTCTTCTGTGGCGAGGGTTTACAAGTATTTATAGGGGTTCTACTCATAAAGGACTCGGTTTCTAGCAAATAAGGCGGATGCGCCGATCGGCGCAGGATTGCGCCGATCGGCGCAAGCCGTGTCTTCTCTGGTTTCTTCTCCGAGTCGGTTCCTCTGTCTTCCACAGCTGCCATGTGGGCCTTTTCCTTCGAGATAAAGTCTTGTACTGCACGTTAAGATCTTGGAGTTCCATAAATCTTCTTGAATTTCCATAAATCTTCTTAGGCAAATATCTTCAAGTGTCTTGCGCAGATAAACTTCCATAAACATGTGGAATGGGCCTCGTTCACTTCTGTGGGCCAAAACACCCTTGCGCCGATCGGCTCATGGGCTGCATCGATCGGCGCACTGGGCTTCTTCAGTGTTTTTCGTCGGTTTTGGACTCCTGTCCTCTCCATCATCGCATTAATCACCAATTTTACCTGTTTCTGCAATAAAGCTCTAAAACAACGCATATACAAATATATAGGCAATTTTATAGGTAAATGGCCTAAATTAGTATCAATTATGCTCTAATTAGGATAATATTCACATATAAAAGGGGCACTTGGGAAGTGCCAAGAGGGGCCCAAACTTTGGTAAACAAATCTATGATGGATTTCAACACTTATATATGATGGGTTTCCACACTTATCTATGATGGGTTTCAAGTTTAGAAGATGTGCACACATCAAAGGTCCAAAATGTGGAGATTTTTGACCCATTAAGGTATGAAACACTACTACAAAAGTGATTTTTAGTTGCAAAGAACCCCAAAACATTTCAGTGGCAGACCCCTTGAGACTCATTACTAAAAACACTCTTTTTGTATGGTCTGTCACTAGAAATCATGAGGACGCTAATGTCAACAAGTAAAGGACACCAATAGTTGTCTCTCCTGATGTTAGTTGAGTCTGCCACTAGAAATGAGTTGTGAATCAAATTTGATGGCTCTGGTGAAGTCCCCATGTGAATAAATATCTTTATCTCCCACTATTCCTCCCCACCACCTGAAGGCTCCCTTCACAACAAGGACACGAACTATTCAGTGAGTGGATGCACGGGCGATCACCAGCCATGCTCCTTTCAATGGCGAGCTCAAGCCATGTACAAATTGGTGACAGCCTTCACAACCGATCGTGATAGGCTCGGTCACTGGCACCTAACTAGTTTAGGTCTCATCATAGACAAAGAGTATCAGCCTAGAACACACTCTCAAGAACACCCTAGCCTTACATGTGTATCATGCTCAGTTTACTCTTCACTCTAGCACTCCAACATATGCAATGTTTTCCAAGTGCTCACTTCTCCTCCTCTAGGATCTCTTTGATTTTCCTCTCCTCTAAAAGTGTCCAAGCTTTAAATAGGTTTCCAACCACAAACTAGCCATTGCTCCACCTAATAGCTTTGATGACGTACAAACCGAACCGTCTTCTCTCTCCCAGACCGAGCAGTAGGTCTCCTCTAAAAACCTATTTCCCAAGCCATTGTAGATTCCTCTGCTCTCTATCCACTGCTGCTTCCTGACAATTTGGATTGTCCATTCTGCACATTAGGACTGTCAGATCCCTTCTTCCCTTTCTCCACACACAACCATCTTCACCGCACTTTCTCTGTATCGAATCGCCTTTGTATAGACCGTACTGTCCAGTCTGCACACCATGCTGTCTGATATCTATGACTCTCCTCTTTAACAAAAACTCCTCGCACAACTCTTCTCTGTATAGAATTTTTGCCATACAGACTGGACTATCCGGTATGTACATCGGATCATCCGGTCTCTTTATCCTTTTGCTCTGTACAGAAGCTTCCTCGCAACATTCCTCTCTGTATAGATTTCTTCCTTTGATGACCATACTATCTGATATGCACACCGGATAGTCATGTTTGTATGTCTGATCCTTGCAGACAACTTCACTTTGTCTTGCTGATCATCACAAAATGTTTTCATAGAGACCAATCTTTACTACTTGACTGTCTGGTCTCTCCCTCGAACCTGAAAACTTCTCGTCATCTCCTTGACTTTGTTTTTCTGGCTTCCTTCACCAGTCCTTTGGCCTCTCCGTTATCATCTAGTGCCTTCTAATTTCACTAAGCATACACACACATCACTGACTAGCATGACCTAAGAGATAGAACCAAGACCCTCCCTTTTTTTTTTCTATGGACTCACATCCTAACAACTAGCCAAGTTATCCAACACACTTGAGCCTAGCTTGTCCTTGGTCATGATCCACCTCCCTCATACCCTTAAACTCTATCAAGATCTCTAAGCCTCCATGCTTATGATCGTCACCAATTACCAAAGCAACCGTCAACAATCGTCATGTATAGTAGATAAGGTTTCCTACAGGCACAAAACTCTTGTAGACATTTGTCATATTTCATGTTTGTCATTTGTTACAGAACCACCTTACCATGAAGACAATTCCATTCTAGGATCTTTCTTGAGTGGCGACACGCGTTATGACGCCTAATAGTATAACACATAAAAAAATAATACGGTTTGTACGAGAACATAGACACAGTACAAAGTTTTTACATAAATTTGAATTTAAGTTATAGACCAGAGTTTTATAAAAGTGTAGAAACTAATTGGTTCAACTATAAATAAAATAGTTCGACGAAATACTTAAGATACAATCGCCCTCTTACGAGGATACATAGAAGCAAATCTGGTCTTAATAAGTGTCATGCCCACGACACTGTACTGGCAAGCAACAGAATACTCCTCCTATGGGCTGTAAGGTTCCCACTCGATGCTCAAGAAGTCAGGAAATTGACCACCCTAATCATCTGAAAACCATAAAGAGCTACGTCCTGAGCAACTAATACTCATTAAGACTTACCAATCAAAATGGCTAACTACAACTGACTCCTAGAGATGCACAGGCTAAAGGTAGGGTTTATATTGCCAAAAAGCAGCCTACAAGTAAATCCTTATTTTTTAAGTTTTAGCATCAAGTTAATTTGTCATGTAAAAGAATAAATTTAGTTTGTGGTATATCTATAGAAAATATGGTTGCAACACAACATAATGAAATCAATACAACAATATTCAACCCATTCATCATGTTTCTCTTGTTATTATGTTCCGGAGCAGTGATCAAGTGATACTCGTTACTGTGAGTGGCAGCGACTCGAATGAATTTACATCCTGCAGGAGAAACCTGCTTGCACGATCCATACTCGCTTCATGGAAGCCACATGGAGCAACTTTTCACATACGGTACCACAAGGTCTTCTAGGCCTGGCTCCCCCGAGAAGGGTCACCCAACACGATGCATCCCGACCGCCATCCGTGAGTGGATTGCTCCCTCCTCTCAGCCCCAATTCCACCAAACAAAGGAGTAGGATATCTTCTAACCAAGCAGTAGTCGTAGCTACGTCAGTTTACTTGGCTCATAAACTCCAGCATGCAAACAGTACGTTCAAACTTGATCCTATAGGACCGGACACGACACAAACCTTAAGTGACTCAGACGAGGCTACCTCCTTGAAGACAAATTGTTCTTCCTTTTCCACCTAGTTGCCCGTCCGGTCTTCATTGTTATCCCATTTAATACGACTCAACTACGAGTAGTCTTTTTACCACTTGCTGACTCATCGCTCTAATTAAGCAGAGCCACTACGTCTTGAGGCTATCAACAGGTAAAGAAAACCTACTGCAGTGCTAGGTCTTCAAACAACTCCTATACACTTAATACACAGATTAGCCTACATCAAACTAACTAGTGACAAAATAAAAAGCGGTAAAAATTGGTGGGATGCACCAGGGCTTGCCCTGGGCTTGTTCTTAGTTCGCGGTGTCATTTCCTTGTCCTTCTGGCTCCTGTTCCGCTCTCGCCTCCACGTGGTTCACCTCGTGATCCACATGATGCAGATGTGATGTTGTGTATGAGAGAATATTCATGGCAGCCTACTTAAATAAGACTGACAAGTATGATGAGTACGGGGTGTCGATTAGTTAGGTAGATATAATTATATGATATAGACAGAGTGGGCACCTTTAGTGTATTTTCTTCATGGACTCCAGTAAATAAATGCGGTACCTTTGTATAGAAAGTACGGGGGGTATGTGTGCTCATGATCGATATATCCATGCCAGGTACATGGTGAGTGGGCACTGATCAAATAATATCTTTAGTGTGTTAGGTATGTTATTATGCAAAAATAGGTATATATCAGATAAAACCCTAAAGTGCACTATAGAGTCATTAGGAAATATTAATCCTATAAGACAACTAAATAATTTAGCATGGTTCTGGAAGCCAATTGCACATGGATGGTTTACTGTAAATAGAACACCAGGGGTGATTTATTTACCAAGTTTCACTTACATGCATCTAGGCAATAATTTTAAATAATTAAAAGCATGAAAAGGCCAATTAATTAATTGTGACAATTATGTAGAGAATTTCAAGGTGTGGATTTGCAGAAAACTAAGTATGTCATGACATGGTTATTCACCCGGTTTCAAGAATTTATCAGACTCCTGAATTTATTTATGATTTTATTCTGGTATAACCTATTTCTTTTAGTTCTGATATAAACACTAACATGCAATGGGTTTTTACATTTTTCTACAACATCACATATCCAGCGGAGACTACCAAAATTTATCTTGCTCTAAAATTCACAGTAATTATTTAGTTATGCATTTTTAAATTTTGACAATTTTTTCAGAAATGATTAATTGTGGAAAAATTATTTTCGCACACTCGGGCTGCTTTCCCTCAGCCCAGCAGACCCGAAGCCTGCGTGGAGAGGTGCCCCTGGGACAGATCTTGCCCAGGCGTGGTGCGACCCATCGGCCACATCGGCCAATCCGAGCGCTCGCGGGGCGACGCTTACGGCCATGCGCGGTGGCGTGAGCGAGGCAAGCGGCCGGGGCGACAGCAGGGCCCGCATTGGGTGCGACGGTGGTCAGGGGGTGAAGGCGGACGTGCCGCACGTTGGCCAGGGAAAAGTGGCTCACCGAGCCGGGTAACGGCGGTGCGTGAGCGCGTTCCGGCGGAGGATCTTAGCAGCGAACGCGAGGGGGAGGGATGGAGCCGGAGGCGGGTAAGGAAACGCCGATTCCCGGCGTCGGGGACCACAGCGAGCGTAGTGGCATCACGAGAAGGTCGAGGGATATCGGCGGAGCCGTGGGAGAGGTCGGCCGGGGCGAGGAGGCGCCGTAGTGGCCGGGCGATGGCGAGCGGTCGGTGGCGGAAGGGTAGAAGAAAATGAGACCCGACCAGTTGCTGCCCACCCGGTCTCTGGTTTCTGTTTCCTCAGCGTCGTTGACGGGTGGGGACCGCTCAGGTTTGGTTTTTGTTGATTTTCCAAAAACGCCTTTTTTGTTTATTTACATATCTTAAATTATAGAGCTCTATTTGCAAAACTAAAAATATGGGCAAGTTTTTCATGATGTGCTCTAAGTTATAGAAGTGATAACGTTCAACAGTCGCCATTTGAATTTAAATTTGATTTTTTCAAAGAGGGGTGGTTTTTAATCTTTTGGGCATTTATTTGAGGCATCAAATGATAAAATAAAAATTTGAGAAATTTCTCACAATTCTATTTTATCCCAAGCTATAACATATTATTTTTTGTGGGGTCAGGTTATGTTAAAATGTTTGGACTTGTAGTTCAAGTGGGCCTCTATTTTGATTCAAATTTGAAGTTTCATCAATTCAAATCTATTTCAAATGTTTGCTGTTATTTCAACCTATTGGTGGAGTTGTGCCTAGGGTATTGTGCTAAGAACCCTTAACACCAGACAGAGGTGTCACATCATTCATCACCAAAACATTCATACCTTGGGATCCATTTGTCATAAAGCCTCCAATTGTCATGAAGCCTCAAGTAACCCGTATCGTGGCATGTTGTGTCGGGCAGGCCAGCCCAACATGTCGAAAACAAGGGCCAAAGCACATGACACATGGCATGATGGGCCACTGTCAGGCCGTTCCAGGCCCGAGCACAGCCTAATAAGTTAATAGCAGTATGAATATGCACTTTTCTTAATTACAATATCAAAAATATGTTTTTAGTATACAGAACATGTTCCCACATGCACAAGAATACATTTTCAGTGTATATAAAGCATACTTTTAGTGTTAACATTGATTCTTTTTTGAAAGTTATATGGATCAAAATCTTTTAAAACTTCCACCAAAATTACACTACTTTAGGAAGGCTATGTTACATGTCTACACCAAATTGGAGTCCCGAAATCATAATACTTTGAGTGTTACAAAAAAATGTAAAATGATTTTTTGCCTTTTTGCATCTTCAAAAATATAGATTGAATTTTGAAGTCAGTTTTGGTATGGGTCTATTCGAATGCAACACTAAACGTCAACAATTTTTGGTGATTTTTTAAAATTTGTTTGCATTAATGTGTTGTCAAATTTTTCTTCATGGCATATAAGTTATAAGCATTTAAGATATTTAGAGAGCAATTCGATCTTCCATGAGTGTAAAGTGCTTCGAAAAAATTCTATGAATTTCTTTGTGCAGAGATGTAGGAGTTGATGTATATCCACACAAAAAAAAAGTCACTTGAAAATTAAAACTGATTGGAGATTTACAAAAAAAAGTGAAGATAAATGGTGAATAGTGACTATTAGTGAGTTTAACGATCATTGCAAAATTAATCTGAATCAGCGAGATGAAAATACATCCACATGATATAGAACACTATTTCTAACATTTTAGAAAAAAGATCAACGCATTTGGAAGAAATATGATCCATACAAGTTTAAAGTTTCAAAAACGAATCAAAATATAAAAAATATATAACACCCTAGAATCGACTTTCGCATGCCACTTTCCACACATATAACAACTGAACAATTAAATAGAAATCTCACAAATTCACAATGCAAGGACTCTAAGATCTACCTCTATGATCTCAAAGCTGTTGCCGAAAATGGTTTGTTGTTAGTCACTTAGGTTGCACTTCAAGTAGTATTTCAGTCAGCCTGACAGTGAGTGAAACCGGCTGGAGAGTCGCAGCGTTCACAGACGGACCATTTCCTAGCTAGGCCCAAATGTACTATTCATGCACAGTGTACAATGCATTCTACCTTCAGATCGTCGACACTACTTAAACCTATTTACATGATGCAGTAAGATTGGACAAAGCACCGAAGCTGACACTGGTAGTTGTTGTGCCAAACATATCCTGCAAAGAGAAAAAAAAAGTAATATTCTCAGTTGCTGTTGCGAGCTTACTCGACATAGGTCACCGGTCGGTGACTGAAATCATCTGCAGTAGGGTTTCAATTCGATTTTTACTGGACTGTCGACTTGACGCCGATGTACATGTTGGCTCAATCCTGGCCTGTAAAAGTGATTTGGCCCCTACTTGAATAACGTTTTTAGTGATGTTTGAAGCAGCTGAGCGACTTCAGTAACTAGGTGTGTTGAGCAGGTATTATAGTAATATTAAGGGGCTGTTTGGATCTATTTATCATGGGTAAAAGTTTAGAGGCTGAAAGTGCAGGGCTAAACTTTAGCTTCTAAACTTTAGTACCTACATGTTTGGATTCATAGCAAATGGTTAAACTTTAGCATATGCCTGCGTGAGTGGATTAAGGTTTAGTATCTTTTTGGACCTCTTGGGTGTCAAATTTTTTTAACCATTTGTCATTTCATTTTACTTTCATTTGCCCACATGATTGGATCCATTTGACAAAAAGAAAGGTCGAACCTATTAGTTTTAGCCATTTGTCATGGATCCAAATGTTCTAAGTGTAAGATTTAGACGTGTTCAGCGTTTTGGACGACGTGGATGGCCCCTGCTGCCATCGGCCAAGATAGCAGTGGTGAGTTCAGCCCGTGTGTGAGTCTTGTTTTTCTTCTTCCTCCTTCATGGGCATGGTGAGCCATACCAAGGGCTGAAGGCGACGAGGCTGAACAGTGGGAGAGAAGAATGCATAGATGGTGAAGCACGCCGGGAAGTGGGGAGGGGAATAGAAAAGTTGCCCGGTAGCGATTGAAGGCCGAGGCGATCGCAAGGCGCACTCAGGGACGGAGATGTGATGATGGTCGATGAAGAGAGAGACTAGAGGCATGATAGGGAAGATCGAGGTGGCGCGCGAGCGTGAGGGGTGGCAGCGACGACGACGAAACTATTGGAAATAACAACAGCTTAGTGATGATAAATCTAATTCCAGAAGGTACAAATACTATACAGACTACATATAATCTAGGCATGCAGATCATCAAGAAAGCTCTTATCTTAATTACGTGTACTAGTAAATCATGAGGCATAAGCAAGAAAGAAATGATAATCATAGAGACTAACAATGACCCAGGGACAAAGCCTAGATGGCACGTCGGCGGTGGGATGAGGAAGACGACGCGGCAGCACTGTAGGAAAATGACGAGAGAGGCTAAAAACCATGTGATCCTGTAGGCGACGTCTCGTCCTTTATATACACATAGCAACAACACACTTATGATAATTAATTTGCAATTAAGCAGGTGTATTAATTAATATTAAGTCAGAATAATTGCTTATCATATATGGTCAGCGCAATTACATCTTGCATAACAAAAATTCTAAGTAGCAAAAGTAAGTTACAATCCCACACACGCAAGGCTTAGATTTTACCGGACCAACTCGGATATTTAAGTTCTTTTTCTCCTCCCTAGACTAGCAATATGAGACTAAAATCCCTCGCTATGTCATGCATGTGACATGGATCTTTGAAATTTTTTGAAGTTATTAATTGGACCATAGCCCAAAACTTCTAAAGGAACTACGTCGCATGAGGATGGGTGGAGGAGGGGGAGGGAGCATGATGGCCTCCGGTGGGCCATCATGCTTGGTTGAAATAGACCTGTCAAAGTACTATGTTTACTATTTGATTCAGCCCATTAGTTCTCAAAGCCATCATGTCTCGTGTATCAGGCATCACCAAAATTGCGTTGAGCATAATATAAGCGCGGCGAAGCGCGCCAAGCCTGCCTAGTCTATTTAATAATAAAAGAAGATGAACTCTCCACCATGAGGTCTAGAAAAATAGAAAAATAAGCTAAAAATTCTCATAAAAAAAAGCAAAACTTCTGACATTTGATCTCTATCCCACATAACTCTGGAGAGACATCGGGCCCTTCATTTGCATAGCTATCCTCACATAGAAAATAAGATTCTACTGCTAAAGCCGACTCCCAATGTCTGTCGATGCTATCGTCCCAAACCTCATGTATTCACGAGCGTCTACCTTGCGAGCCCTAGCACCTCTATGTCGTAAGATGCCAAAGATGATTTCTCAACCGAGCCCCAGAAACATAATTAAGGCTTAGGAAAACATGGTTAGCACTGCCGCACATAGCTGGAAGAGCCGCGATGCAGTGAGCAGTTGTCAGTTGGGTATAGCTTGCCGCATGATTTGTCTATTCCATCAGGATCAAGACTAGGTAAACGTAGCTGGAAGTGATGCGATGCGCTGAGCAGTTGCCGGTTGAGGATAGCAGATGCAATAATCAGAGAAACTATCTACTTTGTCCTTGCCAGTGAATCCAAGTGGCGAACACGGTTGAGAATAGGCAGGTTCGATTACGCTTCATGTAGAGAGTGCTATGACGACCAAAAGAAGTTTGCTATGTAACCGCCTTTAATTTCTTTGCTATGTAATCTCAGATTATCATCTAGCCATTAATCACCTAACAAGATCCTCATTATCTCCACATCCTTTTGTTGTAGGTCTGCTCTTCTATTTTTTACAATATATATGGAAACAAAAGCACGTCCAACATTGTTTCAGCAATCCTTGGCATTACGGATCTCAACCATGCCATACTCATGTTCTATACGTATAGGGTGTGTTTGGTTGACTGGTCTAGTTGTAGTCTAGCTAGGATGCTAACCAGGCTTACCCAAGCCTGTCTTTGGCAATGCGATAACATGTTATAGCTCCTTGTTTGGTGTGCTGTACTAGGTAAGCCTGCATTGGCATTGCATTTGTCTGGTTGGCTAGACTATCTTGAATGTAATCACCTCCTGTTGGATAAGGTGAGCTTTAACTCCCATCTCTTTTTGTTCATTTTCACTTCACCTACTATTGTTACACTGAATTTGTAGCAGATAAAATAGGATTTATACTGTTAAGAAAAATAAAAGAATATTTTCTTTGTCCAGAAACAAATTGGGCCATGCAGAGGGTCAAATTGATGTCTTCCATTCAAAACAAATAAAAATTAGCATAGAAAAGAATTTGAAGGTTTGAACCGTTCAATTGTCTAATGTTTGAAGGCTAAACTTACTACGAATCAATAAAAATTCTACTAGTCCATTTCATGACGTTATTTTGGAGGTCAGTGACTATCCGTTCAGACATTTGATCGAGCACCTCCCGTGTTCCAATCATCAGCACATATCTCAGTCGGCAGCATCATTCTCCACGAGCATTGTCGAGCATGGATGAGCATCGCCAACAGCTAGAGCACCTTTGAGCCCCATCACCGTGTCATGCGGCGCCGTGTCCAAGTTCTAAACGCAGTGGTCGCATTAATCAAAGCAAGCAGCAACGGAGAATCGAGCTTCCTTAAATACAGGTTCTCAAAAACAGAGCTTTGTGAGCCCCGCCGCCTCCCAACGGATTTGCAGAAGCTAAACTCCGCCATGGATTTCAAGCTTTCACCCTTGCCTCTTGAACCACTCTACTCCCGTAACGCTGTTTACTCCGTCGATTTCTCGTCTTCGGCGAGAGAGCGCTCCCGTACGTCCGTACGACCTCGTTTGTGAGATCGTCTCGCCTCTCTCCACCGAAGCCGTGGTGGCCTTGATGTCACCGAGGGCTGAGGCGATGGTCGCCATCAACGGATTCATGGAGATGGTGAGGCATGGGAGGTGAATGGAATCCTTTCACGCGTGCAGCAGAGCCTTGTGCAAGCTTGGCTTGCTGGAAACGCTCGCTTTCCGCGTTTCCAGTAAGCCAGGCCAGGCGACGCCTTTTGCATTAGCTAGACCAGCCTTCCGTGCTCTGCAGGAAACCAAACAAAGAAAAAAGGTGTTTTGCTGTATTAGACAAACCTGGCTAAACTTTGTGCAGGAAACAAAAAACACAACCATAGTAACTGGCTATATGAGGCGCCGGCGGCGGAGTTGGTCGCCAAGACACTATAACTGACTGCCCACACCCTGCAAGATCTCCACACGCGAATGGAAACAAGGTTTGTTGTGAAGTCCACTAGCACCGAAGCTTATGCATGCCAGACAAGAAGCCAGCAACAGCAAGCCAGGTATATTCTGCACTCCTTCGATTATTTTGTTTGTTGATTGGTTGTTTCAGTTCATACATCCATCATAATCATTGATGCGAGAATATATCCGTCCATGGGGCATGGTTTAATATATCAATAGATGCAAGCCACGGTCTATCGTGGGGACAGATCAACAAGCAAAGATTCAGATCGATTATTTAGTAGATTGATTTTCACATACGGTAAATATGGATCAATCTACAATGATTGGGTTATAGTAGCTCTGTGAACTTGAGGGCGGCTTCAGTGGCGGATGGGAGGAGCACGGATTGGCGACAGTGGGTCAGGGCTGGCTGGGATCTATCGGAAGCACACTATGTCATGTAAACCTTCTAGCAATACTTTTATATGTTACTAGAGATAGAAAAAATATTACTAAAATCTATAGTACCACATTTAATAAGTGATCTAGATTGTGCTGTTACTAGAACATGTTTTATATGTCACGGAACCGTCTTACCACGGAGACGGCTCTGTTTCAGGATCTCCCTCGGGTGGCGACACGCGCTGTGACGCCCAATAGTACAACACATGACAGAAAAAATATAATTGCAACAAGAGCATAGGTGGGGAACAGAGTTTACATAAATCCGGAGTTATATTACAACCCAGAGTCTTATCAAAATAAATTGCGGAAGCGAATTATCCAACCTTGATTCAACTAATTCAACGAAATAAATAGATACAATCGTCCTCTCATGGTGACACACAGGGAACAACCCGGCAATAATAGGTGCCTTGCCCAAGCACCATACCGGCAAGCAAGAAATTACTCTTCGTCTTCATTTGTGCATAGCTCCCACTCAATGTTCCAGCAATCGGGGCGCTGGCCCTCCCAGTGGAATCTTCCACTGCAATGACAGCCTCCGCCCTAGTCATCTAAAAACCACATAGAGCTACGCCCTGAGTAACTAATTTACTAAACAAGACTGACCCGTCAAAATAGCCAACTACAGCTGACGCCTAGACATGCAAAGGCTAGGAATAGGGTTTATATTGCCAGAAAGCCAGCCTTGGAGTGGATCCTTGTTTTTCAAGTTTTAGCATCAAGTTAAGTTGTCATGCGGAATAGTAAATTTAGTTTGCACAAAAGCTATAACAATCATGGTTGCGATTCAATCTTAATAATTCCAAACAGTAGTATTAAACCCACTCATCATCTTAATGGCTTCCGACACTGTTCCGGAGCAGCGATCAAGTGGTACTCGTTACTGTGAGGGGCAGCGATTCGAATCGATTTTCATCCTACAGGAGAAACCTGCTTGCACGACCCATACGCGCTTCCTGGAAGTCGCATGGAGCAACCTTTCGCTTACGGTACCGCAGGGTCTTCCGGTTCCAGACTCCCCCGAGAAGGGTCCCCCAACGCGATGCGCCCCGTGCCGTCATCCGTGGGTGGATTGGTCTCTCTTCTCAGCCCCAATTCCACCAAAAAAGGGAGAAAGCTATCTTGCGACCAGACAGTAATCGTAGCTACATCAGTTTACTGGGCCCATAACTCCAGCATTCAAATAGTACGTTCAAACTTAACCTCATAGGACCGGACACAAGGCGTAGCCTTAGATGACTCGGACGGGGCTACCTCCTTGAAGACAAGCTGTCCTTCCCTTTCCACCTAGTTGCCCGTCTGGTCTTCATTGTGATTCCATCCGCACTGTCCTTCAACCCACATCATTCTCCAGTGATACTATTTCCTGTCTACGAGTGGTCTCCATACCACTCGATGAGTAGTCGTCCTAAATTAAGCAGAGCGACTACCGACCTAAGGCTAAATATCTGGAAGGAGGAACCTACTGCACGTTAGGGTTTCAACCAACTCCTATCACTTAATGCACAATCAAGCCTACATCCCTAACTAGTGATAGAATAAAAATTTAAAACAGAGATAATGCACCGGGGCTTGCCTAGGTTCTGCTCTTGCTCCGCTACGGCACCTCCGGCTCCTTCTGGGTCCTGCTCCGGTCCCGTCTCCACGTGGTCCACTGCGTGATCTATATGATACAAAGATGATGCTTATGAGAGAAGATTCATGGCACTTCCTCAATAAATACGTTAATGTACACTATTTCTCATGGAAGTGGGCGGGGTGTGTTGATTAGTGCAGCAATGTAGCGTATTTAGCAAAGGCACAGGGTGAGGGTGTTTCGTGTATTTTCTTCATGGACTCTAGTATTTAGTCGTGACGATGTCGTACCAAGGTACGGGGTGTGTGTGTCGGCCGGGGTTAAGCTACACAAGTGGTATCCATAACCAGTAGGTGCTATTTAATTAATGTTTAGTGTGTCGAGCACAGCCCTAGCAAAGTACTAAGTACCCATGAAGCAGCTCTAAGGTGGAACCATATACATATTAACGGGTAAAATTGCACTCGAGACATAATTTATTAAGTTGACATGGTTCTGATCATCAATGAGCAGGGGTGATTTAATATGATTAGATTATACTATGAGTGATTTATTGGCCAAGTTTCACTCTCATGCACCAAGCCAATAATTTCAATTAATTATCATAAGGAAAAAGGTGTTAAATTCTTTACAGATAATATACAGAGACTCACCCTATGACATTTTTCAGGGAGGCTAGAAATTGAAAAACCCATTTGGTGACCAAGTTTCAAGATTTTATAGCTCCCTATAACTAGTTATGAATTTATATGGGTTTTTATTACATATTTAACCCCTAAAAATAACACTGACATGCAAAGTGGTTTAGCATTTTTTTCTATTAGTACTAGTCCAGACAAGGCTAACAAAATTTATCTTGCTTCAAAATTCCTATTAATCTTTTTACTATGTATTTTACAAGTTTTACACTTTTCTGGAAATGAATAAAACAAGAAAATCGATTTTTGATTACGCGGGCCGCATCCAGGCAGCCTAGTGGGCTGAACCCATGCGGGGGAGGCGCTCCTGGGCCAGATCTGGCCCAGGCGGGCACAGCCCAGCAGCCAGCTGGCCCACTGGCCAGCTCGGCCGAGCCGAGCGCGCGCGAGAGCGACGGCGGCGTTCGGCCGCGCGCGGTGGCGCGAGCACGGCGACCAGCCGAGGGAAACGGCGGGATCTGCATTGGCACAACAACGATGGGTGGGGAGAGTCGAACACGCGGCGCGCGAGAGGGAACAAGGGGGCTCACCGGGACTAGGACTGCGACGGCGAGGCAGAGCGACGACGGTCGGCGGTGGCGTTCCGACGGGAGTCCTGCGCTTGGACGAGTCGAGTGAGGCCGGAGAGGTACGCGGAGCCAAGAGCTCGCTGCGTGTCAAAGAAATTGGGTTGAGGCTCACCAGGGAGTTCGGACGACGCGGCGGAGCGGCGGTCGGAGGCGGGAAAGAAGAGGTCGATTGCCGAAGACTCGGAGGGGAAAGAGGACGGCAGCTCCGCGGGGAGCACCAGGGTGCTGGCACGAAGCTTGGGGTGCTCACGGCAGGGGCGGGGAGGCGGTGCAGCGGCCGGGCGCCGCGGCTCCCGTGGTGGCGATGGCGATCACCTCGGCGGAAGGAGAGAGCAGAGAATGGGAGTCACGCGCGAGAGAGAGAATGGGTAGGGGGGGTGTTCGGACCGCGGGGGCGACAGAGGGGATATCGGAACGGGGTGGGGGCGTCGATCTGTGGGCGCGGCGGATGCCGAGTCGACGGCGCCCACGCGGCGTACGGGCAGGCGGGAGCGCGGGGAGGAGCCGGTGTGTTTGTTTGAAGTCGCCGACAGGTGGGTCCCACAGTGAGTTTTTCTTTTTCTTTTATTTTTCCAATCCCGACAGCTGGCTACACTTAATCTTTTTGTGTGAATTAATCTAGAGTTGATAAAATTAAACCAAAAATAAGGCAGGCTCCACATAATGTTTTGGATTTTATAAAAATACTAACTACCATCAGTTCTCGTTAAGATTTAATTAGGAATTTTGTGAATAGAGCTGGTTTTTGAAACTTCTACCATTTATTTGGGGCCTCTATTAATGGAATAAAAATCTGAGAAAATCCTCAAAATTAAACTTGATCATGACCAACAACATATATTTTTGGCAGTGATGACTTATGTTGAAAAGTTGGGTCTTGTAGTATAAGTGTCATTCAAATTTGTTTGAATTTGATTTAAATTAGGCAAATTTCAGTTTAACCATGCCATGAGTTTATTCCCTGGTGCTGCTAAACCTAATTAGATGGCAGGGGTATCACATTATAGTAACATATTTATGTGTTACTGATTATGAGAAAATGTAAAACAAACAAATTTAATTGTAACACATATATGTGTTATTATTTAATAAAAGTGTTACACTTTTGGTACCAAAAAATAGCATTAAATATAAAATAATGTCTTGCACAAGGAATCGAACTCTGGTGGCATACTTCAAGATTGATGGCAACACCAGACAACCTAGGACACACTTGTGATCATGATTTCTAAACATAGAATTTATAGTATAAGAAAAGACAACTAATGTCTATTGTCACACATATATATGTTACTACTTGAGAGAGTATGTTACAATATCATTGTTTGATTGTGGTGAATGTTCAATCATATTACTACTGTTAAAAGAAGTTCACTAGCGTTGATATATATGAATTTTGATGATCAGCTGCTTACTACCGAAGCATATGTTGCTTTAGCAGTACTAAACAAAAATAACTTCCAATGCAAAAACTAAACAATGCATTGTTTATAAAAAATAAACTTAGGTGTTTACTTTTTAAACTTGTGACATTTTCACCTAGGCTAAAGGTAGAATTTTGATTAACGTAAGCATAACGTTATTTTATAACCATTAGAGAGGACAAAATTTTATCCCAACATGAAGTCACTACCATATTATTTGGTAAATCCATTATTGAAGTAGCAAGAAAGAGATTATGAGGCTCTAACCCTATAATATTTTTGTTGCAACACTATTTTATGTTACAATAAGATTTTTCTTGTAACACTTGTACTAGATATATTATAATAAGTAATAATATTTGTAACACTTTTAATATAACACTGATTTCTTGTTACTAAAACTGTTCCTTGCAACATATTTTTAAAAATAAAAATTATGTGTTACAAAGTTATTCGTAACGCATAATTTTATGTTCTTATAAAATCTATTATAACATCAATGTCCAAGTCTTACAATCATGTGTTACTATATGTATATTTTGCAGTAGTGGCAACAGGTCAACGACTCAGGTGCCGCTAGAACGCAATGATCAAATTAGTCACGAGGGCAACTGACGAGTGCACCGAGAAAGACATGGCGTGCCGCTGCTTTCAAAATTGAGAAGCAGCAATTTTGTACCTTTTGGATCGATGGACTGTCGTGGACCTAAATACAAGTATTTTTCCTTGGTTCCCATGTAATACTGACTGTTGATTATTGTGCTTCCTCCCATAAGAAATTTTGGCATTGGCATATTTGAAATGGATGGTGCAAAGAATACTATTTCAACTCTCATGGGCAACATACAAGTAAGAACATGAAGGTTGCATTGACTTTTTTCAGGTGAGTTGTAAGAGTCGAAGTACTTGCATTCTGGTAGTGGAGGTAAATGCTCTTTGTTGTCTACTTTCTTGGTTACAAAAATACACGTGGGTTAAAGCTATAAAAATACCAATTGATTGGCAATATAAATTTCATAGAAAAAAAGAAAAGTCGTCTAGAATATCATGGTTGGGTTCTGTATATTAGTTACTTAGGTCAAAGATATTGCAAGAAAAATACCAATTGGTTGACACACCTGATCAAAGGTAAAATTCATATATCTTTTGAAAAAAAAAATCATCTTAATAGGAAAGCCGCCTAATAGAAGATGGACCAAAAATTGATATATGATTATAAAATGGTCACTCCCTAGCCCGAGCAATTGTGCGGGCTAACATCCTAGCCGTTTTAGTGTCTAGCCGCGTAGTTGCATGGGCCATTCAATCTAGTTTACTAGAATTCGAAATAACTGGCCACTAAGGGCATCTCTAACAAGTTTATAAAAAATACTCCCTAAACGTAAACTTAGGAAGCCAGCAAAAAAAATTATCCCCTAACCGTTCTTTAAATGAGGTTGCTAAATATACGCACATCCTACTTGGCCCCAAATCATCGCCAAATTTGTTCACCTCTTCTGCACTCGCAATCGCCGATTTGGCTCCGTTCCCTGCTCAGAGTTCGGTGCCAACGCAATCGTTTGCGCCATCGATGGACTATTTTATCAATCACTAGTTCCCGCTGAGAAGGCCAAAACCTGTAGTCATCCCTGTTTGCCGTCGCTGGTTCATTCTACCGCCAGAGGCTGCCCCAACATCGGGCATTGCGGCACATCCCCAACCCCTGGCCTCTCCCATCGCTATCCTCCCGCCGTTCCCGACCACCGTGTCGCCGCCCGCAAGATTTTTCCTTTTTTCCGATTCCTGTCAGCCAGTGGCGAGTCCAGGCTTGGGCTGTAGGGTGGGCCGAACATTAGTTAAGCTCATGGAGGTGGGCTGAGAAAGGAAAAAAAAAAGAGAAAATATTACTGTTTGGAGTGCTACAGTGCTAAAACAATGTAGTGGGCTGAATCTGGGGGTGAGCCGCGGCCCACCTGTCCACCCAGCTGGACTCGCCCCTGCTGTCGGCTATCGACCTCGCAAGGCCGCAAGATCATTTGTCATCGTCTCAGTGCTACGCCACCCTCAACTCAGGCATCATCCGCATGTTGTGAATCCATGTTTTCTGATTTTGGTGATTACTGAAATTGGAATATGAAACAGAAACTTGATAGTTTCAATTGTGTTTAGAACATGGATAATTAGTTCATTTTAATATCTGCTGTTTCATATTACTGATTTGTGACAACAGAAATTGACGTTTTATTTGTGGCTGCCGATCTGCAACGTATAATTTCATTTGGCCAGGGAGGAAAGCAAACGAGATGCAGCGCCCTGTGTCCTGTGAGATCATTGTTATTGCTGTGTGCGCACGGGTGAGCCGCGGCCGTCACCAGGAAAACAACCGAGGGGTCACGGAGGAAGGATGTGACGTGGTCACATTTAACATTATTTCGAAACTAAAAATAGGGAGTTGTTGGAGGAGGAAATTTTTTTAACTCCCAATAGCTATTTAGAAACTCCCTAAATAAGTATTTAGGATGTGTTTTATACATAACTATTGGAGATGCTCTAACCCCACGAACCACACAGTAATATGTAGCTTCAACTTTCTTAGCTAGTACTACTAGGGTTTAGGTTCCGGACGACCTAGATTTGTCTTGGGAAGTCGAAAAGCACGGTCTTCATATCAATAATGGTATCATCCTTCTATAATTTCACATATCATGTGGATCTGGTATATAAAACAGACTCCATTTTTACGTTTCAGCCAAAATAATTTTAAAACAGAGCAGACCTCTGGTTATATAGTTGTCGTGATCGCTTCAGCCTGAACTCTTAGAGTATACAACTTCCAGTCAATACTAATGGTCCGTTTGGCTGAGTGGATCGATTCAGATTCAAGGCTGAATCACCTAAATCACTTCTAAACAGCAAAAAGATGAAACGTTTCAGGGATGAATCACTTGAAACGTTTCAAGTTTCTTACACTACCAATCTGAATCACCCAAAATGGTGTTTCACCTGATTTAAGAATCACTTAGTTTATTTTTCTTCAAGAATCTGAATCTAGAATTTTTGCCAAACGTTTTCAAAAAATTGAAGTGATTCATTAGAAAAACGTTTTAAGAGATAATTTAAAATTTTTTTGATTCAAGATGAATCTGGAGCTGTACCAAACACACCCTAAAGTACGCAAGGAAAACACTTTGAGAGTAGCTAATATGACTAGTACGTAATAGCTACGTCGTTATTATCAACCCTCACATTTCAAAAATAAGCAGGTAATTAGCTTGCACTCGTCACTTATAATGTCAGTCAGTTTTATATTTTGTTCTTTTTCCCCTACTGAAAAGCGTGGCAAATGGTGTGTTCTTTTTCTGAGGTCTAAATTTTAGTGATGTTATATCAATCTTTTGAACGCTAACTAAATAGGATGCCTAAATATAAATCAAATATAAAACTAATTATACAGTTGGAGGCTAATATAGGAGATGATTCTATCAAGCTTAATTAAGATATCATTACAAGATGTTTACTATAGCATCATATTATCTAATCATGACCTAATTAGTCTTAATAGATTTATCACGTCATTTAGGCTAGGAGTTATGGAATGAGTTTTATCATTAACCTACATTTATCACTTCTAATTAGTATGTCAATATTGAAAAAAAACTATGGCCGGAGGGGTGTGACGATCCCACCCGCTTCATTAAGAGGAAGCAACCGACTACCCAACCGCAGAAAACCGCCGAACCTTGGCAGCAGCCAGCGAGGGGATTTTTTTTTGTGAGACCGAGGGGTCGAACCCCTGCCGCAAGGGTGAAAAAGTCACGTCTTACCACTGGGCTAAGCTCACGTTCTCATAGTATGTCAATATTCAATGGGACAAGACTAAAATTTAGTGCGCAGGAAAAGAACACACCCGAAATGTCCTTGTATATTACATCCTCGGTTTTTTTTCTTGTCATTAGGACAAACTTCTCTTGTCCTAACGGCAAGAAAAAAAACAAGATTTCATAAAAAAACAGAGGGAGTAAGTTGCAAGCTTTTAGCAGTTTTTGGGTCCAAAGATTTGTTATTTAACGGTTTGATGCCAATATGCACTTTCTGCAGTTAGGTGTGCTGATTCCGGGCAGCAAGTACTGTTTCGTACTTGCGTTTGAAGGCACAGCATATTCTGCATTAGCTTTCTCTAGGGACGATGGAGACGTCTCCAAATTGACACATACTTAATTTTCTGTTCATTTGTCCTTTCGTGATTCAAATTAAGCATGCCGACACTTGTTTACAGTTCTCATCATGCTGAATGAATCAATCAATATAACGAAAAGTGTACTCGCTTATTTTTACATATTCATACTAAAAATTGTCCTTGACACTACTCATTCACTGCACTGCATGCACGTCTTCTTGGCCAGACGACGATCAAGCTTGAGAGAGTTGTAGCTCCTTGGCAAGTTGACTTTTCCCATCCAGGCGCGTGTTAGTGCAGAAGTTGTTGGGCTGTAGTAGTTTCCGCTTTAGCTCGAAAGAAGCACATCAAGTTCGGTGCACGAGTCTCATTCATTTGTCATGCTGTTTGTTCTCCTAATTAATTACGCATGCAGGAACAAGAAAATAGAGGTGATAATGATCTGCGAGATGCATGCTCTCATCTTATCGCACAAGTTGCTTGAGTTGCAAGCACTAATTCAGGGATCTTCGTACATCATCTGGTTCGTTTCTTATTTAATCTCTTCAATTCAAACTTTGCGCATATTTGTTAAAAAATTCTAACATTGTTAATCTGAGATATTAAGACTCGCAAGGTAAAATCCAGTGTTAAGATTTTATACACAAGGGATGTTTTTAAGGTGTTTCTGAAATGGACATCAACTGCCTTGGTATGCCTGTATGAGTGGTTAAGAGTTTTTTTTTTTACGTAAACGAGTGGTTATGAATAGCTTGGTTGGTAGTATCTCTTGCCAGCTCTTGAAGGATATAAATAATTAGTGTCTCTCCTGTGTTTGGTGCATGTTGTCACGTCTCTTCACAGTGAAGGGTACAACAGTTCCAACTTCTTTAATTTCAGTCGGTATTTTGTGTAACGATGAATATTCGAGCTATAATGAGAGTGCTAGCCACTGCTGATGCTTAATAAGATACTTCTTTGTTTGTTTGTTGATAGACCGTTAGGACATCGCGATTATGAAGTGTACATGTTTTCTTTGACACTATTTGGTTTCCCCCTTCTTCCTCCCTTTATCTTCTGCAGCCTGCCCTTTTTACTAGATTAAGAGAAAAAGGGATCATTTTCAGAGCTCTTCACATTTTTCTCCCTTGGGCATATGCTACATGGTCAACAACAATATTCATTACTCTATCCATTTAGATGAATATAGCAGGGATGTGAAGATCTCAAACTAAACCATCCATTACACCTTCTTGATCGTATCTGGGAAAAGGTGTCGGCATTATTACTAACTTTTCACCAAATGATGATAATCCAATGGGGCCTCCAATAACTCCAGAACTGTCCAACAAACCATATATCCTTTTTTTTCTTCTGGCTAATTTTAGCAATAACATGAAGTGGTTAATTAGTAAACAGTTCGTGCAGCAGTAATACATGCACAGAATTAAGTCATACGCACAGCGACAACGAATGTCAGTGTTGCTAGTGAACTGACTTCACCGAAAACAATGGAGTTGAATTTGAGCTCCATTATGAAGTAAATATTTATCTTGGTGCAAATTTCATTCTCTGAAGTTTATCAGGCTTGTGAGGTCAATCTATTCGAAACCGGGCTGAGTGTTTTTTTTCTCCCGTTCCCAAGCCCAACACAAATTGTGATTTATTAATTATTTTGACGAGCAGAGTTTTTGCTTTCCATTGATTATATTCAGTTTTGTTTTGTCTTAAAAGTGGCCTAAACTTATGGTTTAAGATTGACCATTGTGCTTACGTATATGTGCTACAAGCCTCTAACACTATGCAAACTGAGCCTAGCTCAGGTGGTTAGATTCACTGTGGTGGAACCAGCCTACCTAGGTTCAAATCCTAGATTTTGATACGCTCTTTTAGAGGCATGCGTGTATATGTGTTTTGTAAAAAAAAAAAGGCTACACTATGCAGCAGTCAAATTAAATAGGCTTAACATTCGAAGATTTCCAGATGTTTTATACCACACACACCAGTTGTATTGCTGAAATACATGGACACATTCCTTTTTTTTTTTTTGAGACAGACACATTCCTTTCTGAAAGTCGATACACAGTAGCACTTCCATTCAAGCCAAATCTATTCCATAATATTTTTCTTTTGTTTTTTCTTAAATATTAAAAAGATCCTCTATATGCTTATCCACAGCTAATTAACCCGATAGTCATATATATTCAGTAGTATACCCCATTCTTGGATACTCAAATTAGCAGTTAACCAACCTTCCTTTCATGTATCAGCAGAGTTTCCCTCCGAAAAGGAAACCTATCAGTAACCTTGTACGTAAATGCTACATAAATAGAAAATGTAGACATGCGTGAGAATATGCCAAAACAAAGAATTGAGTCATAACATTCGTGCAAAGAGGGCCAGTCTGTTTGCTTGGCATGTGGCAATGTTCAAAGTTGTTGCAAGTATGTCAAAACTTAAGTGCTTTGGTTGCATAGCTTGCTCCAAACAATGCGACTACTTAAATAGGTTCAATTAAAAAAGAGTTCAATGACTTGATTTTGAGCAGTCAACTCCGTTAAAAAATGATCTAGTCCAAACCAGGTGTTCCAAATAGATCAATATCACCATTTGGTGATGAATTATACATTATTTGTATTACTTCTTGCAATTCCATTGCTTGCCAAATTACTGAGTAGTTCATGTGTCCCATACAGAACATGAACTAATATACTTGGTACTTTGTACAACTTTTTTCACAGAACAGGAGGGACAAAAGTCCCTATTGATTAAATTTCAATATTAATTAAATATTAATTAGAAGAGGTCCAATACTTTATATTTTCATTTTTTATGGTAGTCCCAAATAATTATGGTCCGTCTATTATTTGAGTAGATTCCAATGATCTCTCTTGCATCGTAGGTGTAATAGATCAACATCTATTATTATTATTATTATTATTATTATTATTATTATTATGACAAAATTTTATGGATCTGTTAGATATGTTTGGTGGAAAAAATATTAAGATTTTATCTCTAATTAAGGAAGATGACACAAAAGTTAGGCAAGTGTGTTAACCTAAATTTTTAAAACAATACTCTTTTTAGAAATTTTCTATGGTATAAAGGTTAGAATCAATATAAAGGTCATACTAATATATATCATGTAACTTCAAAATCATATCCTAGAAATTATATTTGAATAAAAATAGAAGAATTGTTATCCTAATTTACCTGAACTACTAAATAATCAGGTATAAAGCAATAAGATTAATGATATAATAATATAATATATAAAAATTCTGTCAGTTTGAATATACGGTTTTTTAATATCTAAAACCTAAATAATTATGGTTAACCTAACAAGCCATTTTGAAAACTGAAATAATTTTGGTTAACCAAATAGTGCAAAAATATCGGTTATAATGGTTCGAGTTCGGTTTCGACGTTCTGTTTACGGATTTTTTGCCCACTCCTAAGCGTGTATGTACTGGCAAAAAAAAAATAACAAGAGGGGAGTGCCATGTTCGTGTTAGGGTAGCATGGTGTTCACGGCACCATCAGAAATGGGCGAGTCAATAAATCTAAGAGTTTTATTTTTAGTTAACATTTTCTGAAAACATGTAAAGTCACGATTTGTTTCTTATTTACCTATGGGTGTTTTCCTAGTTTTTGCTATATAATGCACATCATCAGTTAATCAGGTAGGTGTGCAGTTTTATTCCAACCAGGCCTGATTCCAACTGTCTCATTCCATAGAGTTCAGCCTGACCAAACTGGTATTGACGTCAATAATTGATCTAATTCAGTCTCTGATTTAATTTGTGACTTGAAATCTGTCAAGTTCGACAGAAAACGATGGTGATATGCGTGTTACAATCTACGGCCATGCATGACCACAAATTAGGTTAACGAACTCCTAAATGGGACACTCCTGAAAATTTCAAATGATTCTGGACGATTCGTACTAAGGATGTCATGGAAAATGAGCTGTGTGCCCCATATATTGCTGACATATAAGCAACGCTAATGTAACTTGTCGCCTTCTCAATAATTATTTTCAGGGAGCCACACGGCACAAAAGTAGGCACTGAAACCTTGGCATATAAGGAACGTAATAAAATGAGCACGGCACAAAAGTAGGTTGTCAATTTGATGTGGAGCATTCCGTTAGCATTTCCATTCAAACTAGTCTATTCAAGCAATCTGAATCGATTCTTTTGCTTTTTCTAACAAATTTTATTATAGAAATAGAATGGCGAGTCCACATTATCATATTAATTTGGTTAGCTCTAGGATTTCAGCTTGCCTCATATATATTGGTAGTTTTTGCGCATACTACAGGCTATAGCCTTCACATATAGGACCAAAATATGAGGAATGCCGATTCCAACCAAGATCTTACAGTCCATTTCTTCTGGATGAAAAGGTACTAGGGCAACATATATATGTGACTAATACTAGTAACCTTTTTTTTGTTTGGAAATTCACACATCAGAAATAGCACATGTATCATGGGAATGCAACAAAAAAGATGAGCCATAATATAACCATCATGTGCAAAGAGGATCAGTCTGTTGGCTTGGCAATGTTAAGGTTTGTTGCAAGTTTCTCTTGCTGAAGTAGCTTGCATAGCCTGCTCCAAGCTACGCGACCATGGCCTCCAGAAAGGAAGCTTCATGCTTATTCATGCCTGATGCTCACGTACGTCACTATGCCATCGTTGCATGACAGGAAGCCTAACCATATAACGAACTTTAGAGTGAGATCGAAGTGACAGCACACTAGTCAAAGCATCTTAGTCAGTACACATTTTGACGCTGATCTGATCAATTCTATCAATGGAGCAAAACAATTATATCCGTTTGGAATTTGTAGGTCATCTAATTTTCCCTTCAGTAAGCGCTCAATCTACCATTATATTCACTTAATAATCGTTGCTTGGTTGTTTGATTGATTGGATCCATGTTGATCTAATAATTTGATACAGTAGGATAATTCTGCTAGCCTTTCCATTCATCCAAATTTGCCAGGACAGCTTGAAGTCTTCAATCTTGTACTAGCCATGGACAGAATTACTACGATTACTCTACTCCAACACCACATGGTACTAATTTCCAACGGAAACTCTATGTTTCAAATATATGACTCAAAAAATTGAGATATCCAAAAGCCAAAGCTAGCTCTAATTGGATTCGAATACATGTTTTGATTTGAATTTCACGTTTCGTACCCTGGAGTCAAGTTTTTCAAATTTGTTCGATCCTCATAAAGTAGTTTAAAGGGTGTGTGTTTTATACAAATTTCAGACACTCTTCTGCCCCCTTTAATAGTTAATTTAAAATCTAAAAGCTAAGTTTCTGAGAATATGCCAAAAAGATGAGCCATAACAATCACGAGGACAGGATCAATCTGTTGCCTTGGCAATGTTGAAGGTTGTTACAAGTTTTAAGGTGAAGAATCTTGCTCAGCTTGCTCCTCAGGCCATGGCTCTGCATGCAGGAAGCTTCAAGCAAGGCCGCGTGTCTCATGGCCATAACAAAACTTCAGAGAGCGATCGACTGAGAGAGATAGAGACGACTTCGTGCACCGTTACCCATGTCGCTGTGGTTTTTCAATTTTCAGGCGGGGCCAGAATATGCACGTCAGAAGTTTCAGTCCCACCTCAAAGTTTGTTAGCCTTGTTCCCTTGTTGATGGCTGTGTTTCATCAGACGGTTGGTAGCGCTTAACAAAGCATGCATGACACACACAGTCCTGGTGATAAGCCTGATACGGGAGCTAATTAAAAGTTACTTGATTTCTAGAGCTTTTGTCGAGGGAGGATATGTGGCAGGTGAAGTGGCGCAGTGTGGCTGAAAGCTACCCATGTTTGCAATTGGCTCTTATCCAGGAAGCTGTCTAGTTACAGAGATGCTTCATGTTTGCATGCGTGCATTGGCATGAAGCCATCGAGCTCTATATATTGGTGCAACTATTGGTTGTTGCCTCATCAGGAGTTCATATATACTCACTCTTGCTCGCAACCTTGCATTACTGCATTAACAGAGAGAGAGAGAGATGGCAAGAGAGATGGAGAAGGCAAGGAAGGCCACATCCCCAAAGGTTAGGAAACAAGCAACATATGTCTTGCATAGTTGCATTTGTGTATCCTAGCTAGGGCTCCATGTTTGATCAGTGTTTGTTTTGGTAACTATCAAGCTGCACACACATATTTGTGGCGATCTTATGGTGAAGAAAGGGCTGCACTAAGTTCCTTTGCACTGTAGAAAAGCCAACTTAGTCAACTCGATTTATCATATATAAGGCCTCACTCCCTAGAGCTTCAGTTCCCTTAAAGTACTACTCTTGAATTTGTTTTTAAACATTGATCAAGTTAATAGTGACATAAATATTCGTCTTGTTTCTTGGTCTTTTAAGTGACACCGATCTCTTGTCTTGTCCTATCTATACGTCAGTTACTTTCAAGTTAGTTAAAGGCTTCTTAAAGCGGAAGTAAAAGATTTTGTGTCACCTCAAGTATCATTGCGTTACTGCTCTTGGCAACTGAACGCTTCCCTCTTTATGCCTACCTGATTCTTTGCTTTCTACAAATAGTAGTAAAATAAAAAGGTTCAGTCACAACACCTGTATCTCTGATCATCATTATTTGTATTGTTCATCAAAGTTGACTGTTGTTTGCTCAGAGCGCGATGATAAATAATACTGGTCCCAAGAGCCCAGTAAGGAATGGAGGAGGATCTCCACCCCATAAGCAGAAGAACGTTATTGAGGTATGAACAGATTAATTAGGATGGTAATATAAGGAGCTTCATAAACCCTAACAATATTTGCATAAGTACTAAATTATTTTTTAAAAAAACTATAATGTGTTAGGTGCTGTTGCAAAAATGGATCCTCATTAGGCTCAATAATACACAAATGATCATGCAGGGGGTCTTTTCAAATATAAAATCCAAACTAATTTTGCACCTCAGATATGGTCAAACTTGGTAGGTTCTGAAATAATAATACTGTGGCGGATATCATGCTTTTAGTTCGATTATGATCCTTTTCTATGAAATGGTCCAGAGAATACAGAGACAGTTGTATTAAGGTGGAATGTCCACATCATTTTGATTCTTTTCCACAATAATAATCATCAAGTATAATAGTATATGTGAAGAGGCATATACTTTGCTTCGGTCAATTAATTATGACATAGCAAACTGTCAAAAAGGTATGTCTTCACAAGATGGAATGCCATGTGTAGCAGTGTCTTTCTTTTTTTTTTGAAAGATCCGGCATTACCGGCATTTTCATTTATAAGGAGAAAACAGAGTGTTTGGCGCAAGATGCGCCTTACAACATGCAGAACCCCAGAAGCATGGGCTGGGTTTGCTGGTTATAAGATGGACTACTCACTATTTGCTCGCACGATCACTGCAGCTAGTTGTTTTGCACCCGCCATACACCACATGTTGACTTCTTCTTTTATGACTTTGAGTAGCAGTGCCTTTCTGAGATCGGAGTAAAATGAGATGGTCTATCAGGGTTGAATGCTTATAACCATGATAAATTTATTTACAGTTAAATCTTCAGTCTGAACTCACAAAACTGTATATTGTTTTTTTATTCTATATATAAGCCACGAGGACGGAAAAATGAAATGCAAAATGTACGAAAAGGATCAGGCCAAGACCTGATGTCACATGACGAGGGCAAACGCCGTTCTCCAACTTCACAAACCTCGCCCAAGGTTCACTTGATTATAGTTTTTAACTCTATAATATCATAGGTTTTTATTCATTATGCAAAATAATGTTTCTGTTTTTTTAAAAAAATCATCTTGCAATATCAGAGGTCACCAAGACTTGAACAGCCACTGAGCTACCTTCGGCTTCACACTGAGGAGAGAGCAATCAGGCGAGCCGGATTCAACTATCAGGTTATATCAGTAATTCTATCTAATGAACTACACATATATTTTTTTAGACAATGCTACATATATACATACTAATCCTGCAAATTCACTTACGTTCGATGAGCATGTCAGGTAGCAAGCAAGATAAATACTCAGGAAATCATTAGGAGGTTCGAAGAGAAGTTGGCACAGGTACAGTACAAATAAGCTAAGTACAATAGCGATTTCTTGGGGACATTTTTTTTCTTTAGAAATGGAAGAGACTTCCCGCCTCTCTTCAAGGATTTCTTTCAGGACATGCCAAATTATTTTGTATTCTGTCTGAATTGTGTTCGTTGATTTCTACCAATTTTTTTATAGACTGTTTTCTGAAAGAGAGGTTGCATGCATGTTTCCAGGTGATGGAGGAACGCGAGATAAAGATGATGAGGAAGGAGATGGTTCCGAAGGCACAACTCATGCCAGCTTTTGACAAGCCATTCCATCCACAAAGGCAATTATTACACAAGCATATATATCACGAACTCACATATTAGTTATAGAGCTTGCTGGAAGACAGAACTAAATGGTTCACCAAATCATCATTAATCAGTTGAACGCACAGAACATAATTAAGAGGCAGGACGGTTAAGAAAATATGCCTAAAAGAAGACAAGAAGACAAGATTGGTCGAGTACTATGATAAGAATCTAAAGGACACAGTACAACACAATTTGTTAAGCTTTTGGAACAGATAGTACATAATTAAATGGATAAATTGGATAAGGAACAAAAAATAACCAGTGCCTTTTGGTTGGTAGCTGTTGTACGCACTGAAATTGAAATCAAGCAATTCTTTGTTTTCTGAAAGACGAAAATGACATGATGAGTAGTTTTGGAATAGTACAGGCAATGGTCATCATCAGTTGACTCCTGTTTTAGGAGTGATAATTAAGAAGTATTTCTAAAAACTACTTTCAATCACGAAAATGTAGTTAATAGTCAATTTTTTGTGTTGAATTAACATATATTTAATTGCGAAACTAATTCCTGTGTCAACAATTTGGTACCGACAGGTCGACGAGGCCGCTGACAGTCCCAAAGGAGCCCAGCTTCCTGAAGTTGAAATGCTGCATAGGTGGAGAGTTCCATCGGCATTTTTGCTACAACGGCAAGGCCATCAAGTAGCACAACACATCACCTGCGCCTATACAAGGCTACTATTTTTTGCCGTTCAGTTACTTCTCAGCATGAACCCTACGTTTCCATGGACACATGGATATGTAGTTTCAGCCCTCTCACGCGCCGGTTGTTCTGTGTACGCACGAATTTTTCACGTAGTATAGAGGAATGGTTGCCGATGTAAATTCCTTTTACTTTGCTTTCTCCTCTCTTTTTTTCCCCCTCCTTTCTCTTTTTTCCTTTTTTTTGGCCCGCTCTGAAAGACTAGCTAGGAAACCAGGTAAAGGGCTCATCAGGATGCATGCATGTGCCATGTATGTCTGAGGACACTGCAGTAATAATAAAAGCTTGCATTGCATACATAGAGGTGCACATGACCATCACTTTCACGGAGTAAATTTAATTAGCCCCTTGGATCTGAGAAAGGTTGAACTATGGCTCGCTTCCGACCAAAATGATGCGCCGCCGGGACACGCCGGAGATGGAAGGAAGCTCATGGATTACACACCGTACAGCGGATAAGTCGTCGTCACTACTGTGAACGATCGATCAAACGTGACGATCATCATCAGAGTGGCGCGCGCACGCTGTGAGTTGAATGAGATGATCGAATACACGCCTGACAAATTGAACCAGGCGCGCAAATAAAGAGGTCATAAGAATGATTGATGCGGCTGTGGGGATCTACTCTCTTCTCGTTCTCCATGTGAACGAGGACCGGTGGTTTGATCATTGTGTATGCGAGCCACATCACTTTCAGTGCAAAAGCTTTTGTTTGTTATTCCTAACGCATGGAGCGGGTGAAACAAGGTGACAGCGACAGGAAAATTAACACGCAAAGCTTATATATCATGGGTACTTCTGCCCTCAGGATCGAGGAATAAAAAGAGTTAGTTCGCCTTCTACGATGTCACCGTAAAATTCATGTCGCAATTGATCTACTATTCTCCGGCTGGTTACCTACCAGGGACAACGTAGGCAAGGTTAACGACGACGAAGCATAGCCAATGCAAAAACCGGTGCAAATGGGCTCTAGAGAACGGCCTGGCCCATTTGGCCCATGAAGCAGAGGACTTCTTTTATTATTATAAATGAAGCAGAGGACCTTGATTCGATAGGAGGGAGAGCTGGAATGTGCGTACGTGGTACAGTCAGAAGTCAGAAGAAGGACGCCAGACCCATCGATACAATCGCGTAGTATTCAGTACTGGTACGTAGCAAAAGGTCGTGCATGAGAAGATGATTAAAGATGCGTGCATGTCGGAAGGCGAGAAAACAGTGGCATCCGTGAGCAGGCCAGGCCAGCATTTGAGCTCATCAGCATGCATCGAAATGAGACGTTGTCGGAGTCCGGCGCCTCCAACCTGCTGTGTCTCGTCGCCATCATCTCCCGCCTGCCCATTCATTCCGTGCTTCTTGCTTTTTTTTTTCTCTTATCCCTTGTTGTTTGTTGAGAGAGACAGAGAGATAGATAGAGAGAGAGAGAGCACTGCATCTGCGTGTAATAAGAATGTCGACGAGTAATCTTCTGAATCATCAATTATTCCTGACCAAAAACCCCAAGTAAAAAATAAAACTTTATTCATTAGGTGATGACAAATTAAAAGTCCCACTACATATGTTTCTGGTTCGTAGCTGCAAATTGGTCGGTTCTTTCAGATTCAAAGTCAGTAGCCACTTTGACCAAACATATTTATATATATCTCCAAATTTGAGAGGTCCCGGCCCTGTGACTTCTTCCTTGATCTGGTAACATGCATGGGGCGCCACGCTCTAACCCTGCATCTTTATACGATGACAAACTGCGTGCGCAGAACCGTTTAGTATTTTGATGTTTGTTTGTAAGTCACCGACATTAGACGACGGCAAATTTTCGCAGGAACACACAGGCTGCTTGTTGCTAGCATTATTTGAAACACCAAGTACTACTACTGGTCCCTCTGACCGTACCATCATCTTCACATACATATACCTAACTTTAAGACACATGACTCGCCCATTTGCGCCGACCGGCCTGTCCTTGCGATCCATCGTCAGTCGGCTGGACGATAGACACGGAGCGAGAACAGCACAGGTGCTCCAGCAGTTCCAACGATCCCTTGCACAAAATTATCTAGATAGCTCCCACAAAAGAATTGAGTGATATGCATATATGCGTATGCAAGAGGCTTGTTTTGTACTCTAGCAACTTGTCCTGGGTTTGCTGCAACTGTAGTTTACTTTGATCATCTCCTATGGATGTAGTAGATCACAAGTACAAAGAAGCTCGGCTGCAAAGAGACAAACACTAGATGCCAATGTATGTACATCTGCCAGAGTTCTCAAGGAAGGAGAGCAACAGGAGCAAGGCGACAAGAGATGCTGGATCGAGCGAAGCTGGGTTACTGTAGTCGATGAATAGGAATGTGTTGGAATTTATTGGCCTGGCTACGGCAGATTCTGGTTGGTGAAGTGTTGTTGTTCTGGATTTGCAGAGTGGAGAGAGAGGTTGCATTGGCGATGATCAGCGTGTGACATGCATTCAGCGAGTGAGAACAGGGCATAGAATTCCGGTCCATATATGTGTTTGTGCTGACCGTCCTTCTTCTACCATTGGCGATCTCAAGTTCATGTTCATGAGCAAGGCTCATCGTCTGTCACGTGGGGACAGATTCTTACACTTGAGAGGCAGAAACGGTACATGAATTGTGATGTACAGTATATCCTTATTCATTTGTCTCATCACAATGGTTCACTTGTGTTTTTTTTTCCTCCAAACCAGTGCCAGTGATGCTTCATTTGTTTTCTATTTGTAAGCACAAAAGCTAGCATTAAGACAGCCCGAGTTTGAGTCACCGAATCATATCTTAATGCAACACCGGGGGAATGTCTTTCCTTCCGTGTTTGTATTCTTTAAATGTTAACAAAGCTGGTAGGGATTAGAGAGCTGCTGCAAACAAATAAGGCAAGGGTTTTCTTTTCCCTTCTATGCTGTGAAAACTGCAAAGAGAGCAATGCTCAAGAGAAGATGAATTTTGACACAAGTGAAAGTACTTTAAATTGTAAATCATATATATGAATATGGACGATATCCTAGTATGTCGTGTACACTACTTGCATTTCACGTGTTGCCAACCTTTCGGATCGGAGTTGATTTCCTTCGTTATTGAATAAATAACTTCTATGCCATTTCTATTCACATGTTTTAACATACTCTTCCCTTTTAAGACATTCCACCATATGTAGCTGGCTTACCTTAGGCCATGCTATCATTCTTGCAGTATTATCACTTAAACCTTGCCTCCGACGACGTTCCCCGATCATCCTAAGAGTGGTGATTTTTTTTTTGTTTCACCAGCTCTCAAACCAAAAACAAATTTTACTTCTCATTTAGCATCCCGTACAACCTTAAGATTGAATTTGTTGTTGTCGTCCATCTTGACATGATCTCGGTCGATCTGCATGTAACAAGATCATACCAGGTCACAGAATTATTTCATAATTAGCATGTTGGTGGATGATGTACTCCCTCTGTCCTGGTTTATTTGTCATTCTGGAAGGCTTTTGAGGTGTACATATTCATAGAATGTTTGCGTAAATCTAGACTTACGGATTGTTCAGGTTCAAAGAATATTTAATGAATCTGGTGAAAAGCCAGAATGACAAGTAATTGGGGACAGAGGGAGTAGCATTTTAGCTGCCACATTATCATGTAGCCATAACATATAGGCATCTTAGGTAGTAGTAAGAGAAAATATGTCCTCTCAATATTAAAGTTTACTACAGATGAGGACACTAAATGGTGGAAGTTTCTTGGAACAGTATATATAATGGATTTTATTTGCTACAGAACACTGACTAGAGGACACGCCCAAATCGGTGGAAGACTATAATTAAACATAGTACTGCGTATGGAGTGTAATATACTGGAAGGATTAAATTTTAAGATATCCGGATATGCTCAAGTTTAATCCTGGCATGTACACGCCATTTTATTTCTTATCAAAGTATACTGGAAAATACTTGACGCATCGATCACCTTCGAGAGGCCAAAAGAGTGAGTGATGAGAGAGACGATATGATGCAGTACACGTAGAGGAATGCACCCAGAAAAAGAGGAGGTGATGAAACATGGAAAAAGAAAAGCATCCATATGGATCGGCAGAGCGAGAGAGCGCAGTGACCAGAGTGAGAAAGAGATGGGATGATGTGTGACTGTGGCGTACGTCCTCGGGAGTCGTGCTATCTACACACGCACCTTGGGCTATAGGCTCGAGAGAGAGAGAGAGGAAGGGAGCAGGGGACGCAGGAAGTGGGCCCCATATGCATGCCATGCCATGCCATGCAGGTGGTCCCACGCATGCATGTGTTGTTTTGCTAGGCCCTAGTGTATGCCGGGGGCGGTCCCTTGTCCCCTGCTGCCCTAATGCCTCCAACGTCTACCTCCTGCGAAACTACTACCGCCAACACCGGCAGAACCTCCCGCCCGCTTGCTTCCCTGTGTCAAATGGGGACATATATGGTCATAAAGTGTCATAAGCGTATACACCGCCCCCCTTTTTACCTTAAAATGTAAGTAGCACACTGTTCCATAACAGTCAGTTGGAATATGTGTTGGGCATTTTAAAATTTTGTGTATAAAGACCAATGATTAGCACATCAAACCCTTTCTTGTTGTCACCATTCGAAAAGCAGGTGGTCATACGTAACGGTCATGTAGGATATATACGTGTCTGAGGCATGAGGTGTTGTGTTGATTTGAGAGAATTGAGTTTTTGCCCTTGCTAGCAGAATAATGATCACACGCAGTGGCGGCGCATATATACTTCCATTTTTTTTATGTTTTTGCGTCAGGCGCATATATATATTTCATGGTTCATGGAGTTTTAATTATATTTTTTAAAAAATTAAACTTGGCTCATGGAGTTGGGATGGGAGGTACACAATGCAAGAGAGACAAAACTAGAGCTTAGCATATTTCAGTCATTGTTGTTTCATCTGTAACAAATAGCTAGGGACCTTATATACTTGATGATAAAATGCATGCATTGGATCATGGAAAAGGGTTGTATGGCTAATCGATGGACATGTATGGTAGGGTATGTACGTAAGCTATGTCGCACGTGCAGGCCCTCTACTACACTAGCAATCATTCATCACAAGACCTCTCTCTTCTCTCTCTCTCCATTGGCTAGCTATCTATATAAAGCAGCCTCTCCCCCACCACCAGCATTCACACCACAGGTGCAGAACAAGCTCTAGCTAGGTTCTTCCTCCAACTCTTGTTGCTCCCCTCACTTCTTCTCCCTCCTTTCACTGAATCTTTAGCACATCGATCCATATTCCCCACCAGAGAGCAAGGGCAAGAAGGGAGTCATCATGCACAGCTACAGAGCCATGCACCCGTACACGCACCACCAGCAGCACCACGCCTCCTCCCTTCCCAGCAGCAAGCACGGCCATGGCGAGGACGCCGACGACGACCAGTCCCTCCTCCGCCTCTCCCTCTGGCCCCCCGGCCACCAGCACCACCACCACCACGCCTCCTCCCCCTCCTCCATCTCCACCTCCTCCTCCATGGCCGCCGCCTCTTCTTACCCATGGCTCAACCCCCAGCTGATGGGCCTGTACAATAACGGAAATAATGGAGGTGTGGGGATGAGCAGCAACAGCAGCTTCTTGTTCCACGAGCATCAGGAGCCGGCGGACGTGAGCATCTCGCTCTCCATCGCCCCTCCCTGCAGCAGCAGCAGCAGCAGCAACAGCAACGCGGCGGCTGCCTTCGCCGCGCCGTCGACGGTGACCACCGTGGCGCCCGGCGGCGGTGGCAGCGGTCAGCAGGTGCCCAGCCAGTACTGGATCCCCTCCGCCGCCGAGATCCTCGTCGGCTCCACCCAGTTCTCCTGCGCCGTCTGCAACAAGACCTTCAACCGCTTCAACAACATGCAGGTATATATCTATATATACATATTTGCTGCTAGCTAGATCTGTGATGACTCTTTGCAGTTATTAACCAAGAAGCTTCCACACACTTTTTTGTTAACACCGCTCTCCTCAGCATGCCCTAGCTAATTGTGTAAATATCGAAAAAAAAAATAACAATTTTTTTTTTTGCATGTGTATAGATGCACATGTGGGGCCACGGCTCGCAGTACCGGAAGGGCTCGGAATCCCTTCGCGGCGCGATCACGGTGGGCACGGCGCCGCCGGCGTCGCTGATGCGTCTCCCCTGCTACTGCTGCGCGGAAGGGTGCCGCAACAACATCGACCACCCGCGCGCGCGGCCGCTAAAGGACTTCCGCACGCTGCAGACGCACTACCGGCGCAAGCACGGCGCGCGGCCGTACGCGTGCCGGCGGTGCGGGAAGCGGTTCGCGGTGCGCGGCGACTGGCGCACCCACGAGAAGAACTGCGGCAAGCTCTGGTTCTGCGTCTGCGGATCCGACTTCAAGCACAAGCGCTCGCTCAAGGACCATGTGCGCTCGTTTGGTGGAGGGCACGCGCCGCATATCGTCGAGAGTGTGGCGGTGGAGGACGACGAGGATGACGATGACGATGTGGACCTGCAGATGCAGATGGACGACAATGGCAGCGCCGGAGGAGAGCCCACCGACATGGTCGTCGTCTAAGCTAGTCGTGCATGGTCTCTTTGCTTGCTTGCTTGATGCTTTTTCTTTCTTTTTTTTATTTTAGGGAGAGATCGAGTTGCATGGTTCTTCACTAGCTCTTTAATTAGGTTATCTGATCAGTACCTAGCAGAGAGAGCTACCGTTAATTGTTCCCTAGCGGCTTTATCGGCTGCTTGCTTCCATTTCTTATTAGTCGCGCGCGCAGTATTATTTCATGAGTACGCTTAATTTTCTACTAGTATGAGTTTGCAACAAATTTTCGCATGCTGCGTACTTCACTAGCTAATGCTAGACAAGTTCAAATCTGTCAAGATCGTACGTACTAGCTTGCGATGGCTGATGCCATACAGTCAGTCAGGCAGATGCCGATCACGTTACTTTGAGTGACTGAGGGAGTGAGTGAGAGTGAGAGTGAGAGTTCTGTACATGGTGTCATATGGTCACTTCTTCTACCTGTCGTCGTCGTGTGGTCTTTATCTGCGTCCAAAGCTCTACCACTGTTTCATATATACACTAGTAGTGTGTCTCGTGCTGCATTATCTGCATGTTTGTCAAGAGTGAAAAAGGGCTGGAGAGAGACTCGCTCTGCCTCTCTCTCTCTCTCTCTCTCTCTCTCCGTGTGTGTGTGTGTGTGTTTTTCTGAGCGAGCAGTACACGTACGTACCAGCTAGCTGCTGCGGCACTGTCTGCGTCATCTGTGGCTGTGGCTACTACTCGTGACTTACATTGTTGCCACGCCGAGTTTATTTTGCTGCATGCGTGATAAGGCCTATGCCTAGCTTCTTGCCATAACCATGCCTCCTCAATCTCCCGGATGATTCTCTTTTGTGCTTTCCCTCGCCGGCGACTTGTCACGTCTCAATCTCCCTCTTTCTCACTCGGATGGAGCCAGCTCAATCTGCTCTCCTACATCAGTCGTCGTCCATGCCTCTCGCTCTCATCTTTTCAAGCTGAGATCATCCAGCTCGCCCCAGGCCCTTTTGCCTGCGTGTCTTTTCACCTGCATGAAGCATGTGCGGTAAAAACTCAGACTACTACGTGCTGATCGCCAAGGACATTCATATGGTAAAAAAGCTCCTTGCTCTCACTAGCAGGCAGCCTATATATGATCGCCTAGCTCTGTTTCAGCTGCAAAGAAATACACACATCCCTATATATACCTCCAAAGGATACAGATCGCTGGAAGATACCTATACAAGCGAGAATACATGTGGTACCTCATATAGCATGTAGCTCTAATCGTGGAGTCAATGAAAAGTAAGATTCATGGAGAAAGGAGGGCTGAGGATAAAAAATTAGACATGGATCAATATGTCGGATTTGCACATACGACAAGTGCATTATGATGATAATACAGAATGTCCATGTTAGAAGTACTCAACATAATTCAACATTTAAGTATAAGGCTCAACTTTACACTTGCAAACTAGGTAGAATGAAGCACATGTGTCACGCTCTAAACTTTAGTCATGAACTTCAAAGTATGACATTATGGAAATTACCCCGTTCAAAAGGTGGAATTTTAAGTTTATACTTCTTAGATTTTCCAAAATTACTAATAAAATGTACAAGACATTGTGGAGGTGATGTTGGTTGCCAAAGTTTATGATTATCTGTTTCAAACAATATGTTTTGGTAAACAAAAAGATACACAATTCAAACAAGGCATAAATGACGTACGAAAAAGCTATATAGGAGAAGGTGTGTGCCTTTTTTTTTGCAGTTAATAGCAAATCTTCCCATAAGAATGTTTGTAGATTTTTTTTTGTTTCTGCTTGCCTATGAAATATATAGGGACTCAAATATTTCAAATGTGACCAAAATATAACGAATATGTAGTACTAACAATATGCATGCCATGCAATTCATATATAGTCAAACTCATGTATATTATTGCGTGCACACATATGTCATAAAGTTTTTTAGAAACAATAAAAGGGTTATTCCTTATGTTTCACATATCAGAGAAATGCTAAACAATTAACAATTTTATGGTCAATATCAGTTAGTCGTGTTTGTGAAACCCGATTCAATCAACACTAGTAAAAGGCATTAAATTAAAACATGAAATACTACTTACATTTAATATAACTAGAACTAATACTCATATAAATATTTTCATTCAATTAGTCGGTGTCAGTTAATTGTTTGTTCGTTCAACATCACCGAAAAGACATACTGCATAGACATAAGTAAACAGCACACGCCAAGATATATATCTACATCATCATTATTTACATATATGTACATCTAAACGAACATAAAGGTCCAGCTTATATATGCTGTGTGGTGAGTAGAGTGGGGTTGCTGATGCTGGGTCAGATTTTCTATATAGTTATTTTGTACAGGTTGTACATGGTATCCTATAAATAAAAAAAAGGTTGTAGTACATGGTATGCAAGAGATGTGAATGAGCCAAAGTCTTGAGTTAGAGATTCCAGAGAGGGGTGCAGGGGAGGGAGAAGGCTACACGCAGCTACTAGGCCTTCTCGATCGCCATGGGTGCAGCAGTAGTAGTAATCCGGCGTCCATCGTCCATGAGCTGAGCTGAGCTGAGCATGAGCATGCATCACGCAGCTTTTGGCTGCGGCACTCACTTGGCGCCTACTGATGGATGGGTGGGGATGAGAGCTGGAAATAGCGTTGGTCACGGCCTCCCATCCTCGACCTAGCTTTAACCTCTTTGCCTTTTCCAGTACTCTCTCTCTCTCTCTCTTCTCTCTGCCCAAAGCGCTCTCTCTCTCTCTCTCTCATCTCTACCAGAGGGAAGGGAGGGATGCACATGGAGATGCAGATGACTGGGCTTTTCTTCGCTTTAGTAACTTGGTAGAGAGAGAGAGAGAGAGAGAGAGTAGTCCGGCCGTCTGCATGCGACGGTAGCCTGTGCACGTAGCAGGGCGGGGAGAGACGAGAGAAGACTGCGTGCATGCATGGGCGCACGCACGCAGGCGAGGCAGGCGCAACTTGCTCGGGTCCGTCGACGTGGCACCTTGCCGTTGGTCAGAGACCAGCCGACCAATGCACGGCCTCAAAGTGAGCGCCGGCGCCTCGCACGCTCCGCAGCAAATCATGCTGTGTGCGTATTCTCTTCTACGCAAACAATCATTCAGTTCATATATTCCTGTAGTAGTGCTGCTAGCTAGGGTTGTTACTTACCAAAGTACGGAGCCGAATCTCGATCGGTACTAGTAGTATACTAGTATCTATATTACCTGATGTCAACTTGTCTCATACTAGTACTGTGTATTTCTCTCTCTCTCTCTGCTAATATGTGCTGATACACGTATAAAAACCTTGTTGATAGCCCTTGATTGATGCAGAGATTGCAATAACCAAATAAAGATTGTTAATACCACTAGCATATATGCCTATCTGGAACTGTCAATTGCAAAGCGTGCCAGCTAGTTTAATTTCTGCACACATGCTTGGATCGGATCGGACTCGACCTCACGAGAAGCACACACACGTACTCGTACCAACGCATGCATCTCGCAGTTGTATAGTAGTAGTGCAGCGTCTCATCAAGACGTATTCACTGTACATTCGTAGACACGTACGTACACATGCATGCATGGCATTCCACCGGCTGAAGCTGACGGAGAAACAGATCAGCAGGCGATCGATCGACAGACATCCCTCTGCGGCTGCGATGCGGCCTACTGTATGCTACAGTAACGGCTGTATACCGAGTGGCTGCATGGGACGTGGTTCCTGAGTTCAACTCGATTCAATTTGATGCATGCATGGATCGGTTCAGGGCATCGGACCCTGCGCGAGAGAAACTGTTACTTTGCACATACAGTAGAATGCCACAGTGTTTTTGCTGCTGCGTGCTGCATGTTGCAGTTCCATCGATCGATCCATCCATCACCATGCACATGCACGCACCCATCACACGTAACAGTACAAAGATTGCGGTTACGAGGAGCTTCGATTTTGCTCTGCTACCTGCGTGTGGGTCATGGACCGCTGCGTTCTGTGCGTAGCGTATGTATACCGTACACGGTCACCAGTACACACACAATGACACGAGCCAACACAGAACGGAAGAGACAGAGATAAAGAGAGAGAGACAGACGCCTGCGAGGTCTGGCTAGCGTGGTCATGTCACTGCACGGGCGCGTGGGCCCACGCGGGACATGCATTTGGAAACTGAGATGTGTCAGCGCGTGGCACGGCAGCACGCCACTGTTCTCCGCGACCGCTTCGCCTGTTCATGTCGCGGCCACACCACACCAGCGAGACGTGCACCGTCTGCTGTGTGTCTACGTGTTGCGCAGCCACACATCGAATATATTTGATGCATATATATAAGTTTAGAAAAAAAATATAATTATCAAATTGCGTGGATTATTAGACTGGTGTACGTGTCTTCTTACCACTATAAGAAAAACGTATTGTAGCGGCAGAATCAAAATTTGTATAGTGGCACGTTTAAAGAGGACCATACTACTGTGTTAAAATATTTTTTAGCGGTGAATCAAAATGTGAACCATCTCTTAAAATCAAGATGTGAACCGCTAAAAACTTAGGCCCGTTTAGCCCAAACTGGAGCAAATAAAAGCCTCCACTCATCTCTCCCAAACACTATCTCTCAATGTTTTTTTCCTCTGTTGCTTCCCTCTCCTCTTCTCTCCATCAGGCCGCCTCCTCCCTCTGTCTCCTCTCAACCGTCACCTCCCTCCCACTTCTCTTCTCCAGCGCCCTCCGCTCTGGCACATGCGCAACAATGGCAGGCTGCAACAACGGGTGGATGTGGTCGGGCGGAGGCGGCTCATCTCTTCTGACGCCCTCCCCTCCTTGGATCCAACGCGGGTGGGGTTAGATCCGACCGTAGTGGCACGGATCTAGCTCATGGCGGCGATTGGAGGCTTCGATCGGTGACCCCCTCCACAGCCTCTTCCCTAGCGAGCTCCTTCACGCCCCCCTTCCCCGGCGCTCCTCCACACAGCATCCTCCTCTGACGCCCCCTTCGTGCCACCCTCTCCATCAAGGTGGGGTGGATCCCGGGCAAGCTTGAGGTGGGGGCTAGATCCAGTTGCCTCGTGGGTAGGCGGTGGCGGGTTCCGGCCGCCTCTTGGGCGGCGCTTGATGGGCCCGGCCGCGTCACCGGTGGCTCGGTGTGGATCTGGCCGCCTCGTGAGCAGCAGACCTTGACAGCGGGACGGGGCCTAGCATGGGCCCGAACGCCTGCCATGATTTTTTTTATATGGTTCATAGCGGCATGTGACAATACTACATGCCGCTACGGCAGTGATGATTTTAGTGATAGTGCATGGCACCCGCCGCTAAAAACGTTCTATTTTTAGCTGCATAAGCATAACTGGGGTGGCCATGGCCACAGACTCATCACTACAGTAGACGATTCTTATAGTGTACAAAAAACTCATTTCTTCGCTCACCGAACATCTGAGAATTTTGAAGTTTCTTATATCTTCTTCGCATCCAGTTGAAGGTTTTTTCAAAATTTATTTCCCTAAATGGGAACACCACAGAGAAACCAAATCCACACGCACGTATTTATGAGCACCCCATTAGCCGAGCAGCGGACGGACTCACCTAGGCTCTTATCTTCGGACCGGTGGGCCCACCGGTCACTGACATGGGCTGCACCCAGTGCTCCATTTCTGGTGAACAACAAGCACAAGCGGCTCGCTGCATGCAAGCTCTCCAAGCTATGTATGGGCAGAGCCTTGCATATGCACGCACAGTTGCTGGTGAGTTGCGAGCAACACAGGACGTCTTCTTTTAAAACTAGTCCCTGCCGAACCTACTGGCCCCTGTCTAGCTAGGATCATGTCTTTTTTTTTATAGATTTAAGGCTACTACTAATAGAGGTTTCGATTTTATAAATAATCTGTCATCGTTGTCAGGAGAGAGAGAGAGAGAGAACTTCATCATGAAACTGAATATATGTTCCTTCTGTATTAGTTTTGTGATTCAGAGCCATGTAAAGGTGAAGCCATATACGTGGAGCAAGAAAGTTTGACGGCCCGCATGTCAATATATGATTGAGTCGACCGTGGCACTCAAATGCATGCAGAGAATGTCATCACGCACCGATCGGAATGAGGGGACAGTCCAATGTCCCATGTTTTCAAAGAAGCAAACTTTTACGGGTCAATTTCCGAGAGAAAGACTGGAAAAAGGAAAAGCGAAAACCTAAGCTAGGAGAAGTCTTGTTCACTGCGCGCCACCGGTACGGTTGTTTTTCCTTTTTGCTCGAGATCGGAGTAGTAATTAGTATTGGAGTGTATGTATCGATCGATCAGTGCTAGCTGCCTTGCAGAGACTAAAAAGCGACGAGACAAGCAAAAGGCCGACAGGGTTCATCATCATCGTGTACGTCGTTGCAACTAGTTCACGACGTCAGCGCTAGCTACCAGCTGGTGGTTCCATCTTTAATTCAGTTTTTTGTGATTCAGAGCCATGTAAAGGTAAAGCTAACACTACTACTAATAGGCTAAGGTAGGTGTGCTAGCTTTCCGTACAGGTAGCGGTTAATGTACATACGTTGGAGAAGAGTAACTATTCAATACGTATATTTGGGGTGACACACACTTCAATACGACGGGATGGACGACACACACTTCTATTTGGGGTTGGTTACGCCTTGCCCTTATCAAGGTCGTCAAAGAAATATATTTGAAATGTCAAGGATTACGACCACCGTATGTATATACCAGTTGTGGTAAACTAAAGGTACCAGTACTTCTTTTCAGCTCATTAGCAGCTCAGTGCAAGATGAACGTTATTATGCTCTGAACATAAATGAGCTTTATGAAACTGCAGGGTCTTTTTATAGAGAGACAAAACACAGCCATATCCGATGCACCCTTGTGAAATATTATGCAATGCGATGCGTGTTTGATTCTAAGAGCAACTCCAGTGGAGACCTGTAAATCGAAGCTGGTAAACATCATTTGCAGGACAGTTTGAAAAATATGGGCCTCCTAAAAACACTGCAGTCTCCATTAGCAAAGACAGCCTAGGCCCCTATTTTTCTCCCTACAGGTGGAACCATTATGTCAGCGACTCAACCAATCTTAGTGTTTCTTCGCCCGCGTCACGCCCTGCTGCTGCTTCGTGGCCCCTATTTTTCTCCCTACAGGTACTGCAGTCTACTCCTCCTCCTGCTCCCGATCTCCGGCGCCGCCGTCACGCCCTGCTGCTGCTTCGTTGCCGCCCGCCCACCCGCGTTGTGCTGGATCCAGCGCCGCCGCGCCTGCCCGTGCCCCCATCCTTGTCTCGCTGACCCCATCACCCGGACTCGGCCATGTCGGAGGGGAGGGCGACCTCAGGGGCGCAGCCATGGCGCCGCGCTCGCTCCCAACGCAGTCGTGCCCACGGCCGCCCCTGCACGTACTAGCTCCCGGAGCGTCGCGACGCCCTGCCACAGTAGCCCTACTGTCCGACGCCATACCACCCGCCCCTGCATGTCGCCCGCTCCAAGAACAGGTGCGGTAGACGACGCTGATGGTCTAACGGCGACGAGTGACGCTGGTGGATCTTGCGGCAACGGACAATGGCGGTAGGAGAGGAGGAGGCGGTGGAGGTGGGGTGTGGCACGGAGAAGAGGATGGGGAGGTGGGGCACGGCACGGCGGACACGAGGCGACGTGGTGGAGGCTGCATGGGGGAAAAGAAGCGAGGGGGATAGGAGGCGCAGGGGATGCGGGGTGGCGGCCAGCAACATGGGGAAGGGAGGCGGCGCACCCGACAACGGCGGTGGGAGGGAGGCGACTTGCGCAGAAGGTACGGTAGTGAGAACAGAGAGAAAGGGAAGAGAAGAGGGGGAAAAGAGGAAGAAAAAAAAGAAAAAGAAAAGAATAATATATGGGGTTCACTTTGGGAGGGGGAATAGAAAACTCTAAAACTTGAGACTGGCATAGAGCATTTTGAGAGCCTATGCATTTTGTATGTCTAAATAGAGACAATTTAGAGGTATTTTTTTTCTTTAACATGCAGAATTTAGGATAGGGATCTAGATGCATGCCCCTTCTTGAGATGGTCTAAAATATCGGGCAGGTCGCTGTGGAAATGGTTTTTAAGGAAGCATATCTGATAGCAGATCAACAGTCAGCGCTTCTAGCTACCTCTATCAGCTCATCCTAGAGAATATTACGAGGAAGAACCGACTAAAATAAGCGATTGATTGGCCTTGTAATGGATTGCCAATAAGTAAAACCATTCACCATACCAGTTTTGCTATAACTACTGTGTCAACAAGCTCCCAGTATGCAGCAAAGTCGTACAGCAGTAGCCATTCTGTATATTACACGCAAGCCAATCAATCAATCAACAGACATATATCTCTTGGACCATGCATGGTAAAAAAGTAAAAATTAACGGTTGCCGGTGTAAGCGGGAGCAAAAGATGCGGCCGATGTCTAGTCGCACGCAGTAGACGACGAGAGTCTCTGATCGACGTGCATGTGCGCTAGTACCACCTTCTGTAGCGTTTTAGTTCGCTTCAGATCTTCGAACTGGAGCTTCCAAACAACATATCGATCGTTCATACGCTGCCTAGTCATTTCACTCTGAATGAATATGCATGGACGTCTTGAATCGTGCACAAAGAGCATCTAGCTCAATGGTTCACCATATGACCCTGTGGATCTTTATATACCCGTCAAACATTTTGTTCAAAAGGAGATAGAGAAAAGGACCCCCATGAATTTTGGATTACTGTGAACTATCATTAAATTTAAATCTTGTGTACTAATTTTTTTTAGATAATGGAATTTCATTCCTGCCTCTACACCTAATCGTGTGTACTAAATAGGCTTAAAGAGAGTGCTTTGACCTTGAAATAAAACATTTTTTTCTCCTGCACATGTGCGAATTGAACTAACTCCTATGAAATTCTTGTGTTTTACCTTGAATTAATTTTTTTTCTCCTGAATCAGGTTGGAACTCCTATGAAATTCTTGTGCTTTGTTCCATCCTCTTCTTATGATATCTTTTTGAATCCAATCCGCATCTAGTCTCTTTTTTTTTGCAAAACACAAAAAAGATATATACATATGCTTAAATACACGAATGCACACTCACCCACATAAACACTTGCAAATATGCCCTACTCTACGATACCTTTCGAGCAGGGGCGGAGCCAGGATTACACTAAAGAGGGTGCTTAGTAGTAAATTACTTGGTCTTAAAAGCTTCCTACCACAGCTCGACATGCAAGATTTACATGCTACAGAGAATTTATAAAAGAGTTGATGTCGGACTAGTTTGTACTCATCTGTACTCAAATTTGTGCTGCCTAACTCATTTTGTGGGGTGAAATAGAAGGTATAGGATGCTTGATATACTGCCGCATGGGGTGCTGCAGCACCCCCAGCACCCCTGTGGCTCCGCCCCTGCTTTCAAGACACTACTACAAAAATGATTACTCTTCTATTCTTAAATTGTTGTTATTGTTGATTTTTTAGTTAACTTTAATCATTCATCTTATTTAAATATTATTTTAAATATGCAAAATTTTAAGTTATATTTTAATTTTATTTGATAATAAAATAAACTATAACAATATATATGATATTATTTAATTTTTTTAAATAAGATGAATGGTCAAAGTTAACTAAAAAAGTCAATAGCAACAATAATTTAAAAACATAACCGATTAGTAATGGTTATTTTATTTCCCACCATTAAAATAAGCCAGGGGAAACATGCCCATCATAAAATGGTTTAACTTAGTGACAGACACATTTGCACCTGTCACTATCGGAGACGATAAGGCTTAGTGGCGGGCCGTAACTATGGTCCACCACTAAATTATGTCACCTCCAATAAAAGAAGGGGCGTAGAAAGAGCACAACCCTACTACTTCTCGTTTGCACCCCTTCAGCTATTAACTTCACCTCCCTCTCCCACTCCCCTTCTCCGCCATCGCACATGCCCCTTCTCCACCACCGCCACCGCACGGATGGCCGTTTCGTGCCGCCTTCGTTCCTTTGTGGGGTGGATGCGTCAAATCTCACCGGGCCTGGGCCTTCACTAGTCGGTTCCTGTTGACCAAGGTAGCTCGGGTGAGACCCATCAGCGTTGATCGTGGCCAAGGCGGTGGTGGCAGCGGCAGTGGTTGTCGATTTCATTGACACAACGGCCTTCGTGGTGGCAGAGGCGACGCCGCTGGCCTGGATGACCACCCATATGGCTACGGCGGTGGCCTGGGTCAGGAAGACGGGGACGATGGCAGACAAGGCTTTAGCTAGGTTAGGATGGGCCCATCACCTTTTCAATGCAGTCCCCTTTTCTGTTATCGGTTGAATATGAGGTAGTGTTAGACTATAACTGTCACTGACACACCTTATTTTCTATAACTAAAAATGGTCTTAGTGATGGGTTAGTGGCTCGTAAAAAAAACGAGTATCAGTAACATTTTGTTAATGACGAACACAATGTCCGCCACTAAAGTTGTTCACACGTGTTGTTAAAAATCTTTTTTATAGTAGTAAAATTTTAGGAACTTTGAAGTTACCACGGATGTCGTTCGAACATATAATTATTGCTGAAATAATTAGTTATAAATATAACACCCATACTAAATTTGAGACGAGACGTAGATAGATGAGATGCAAAGTTCATGTCATAAAATAACCAAGCAAGTAAGCTTAGCTTAGTTTTCATCCAACTTCTCCGTGACTCGTGTAAACACAAACATTATGCCACATCAATTTTTTCTGCCCATGTCCATCCGAGCGATTCGAAGTAACGTGACACCTTCATTCTTACTTCCTTTATTCCAAAATTATTATCGTCATTGATTTTTTTCATAAACTTTGATCGTTCGTCTTATTTAAATAATTATCTCAAATACACAAAATTATTGATTATATTTTAAATTTATCTAGCAATAAAACTAATCATAAAAAAATATATGATAATTTTAAAAATATTTTGAATAAGACGAATGGTCAAAGTGAATGAAAAAAATCAATAACGATAATAATTTTAGAACAGAGAGAGTATAAAATAAATATATATCGTTTTTATTAGAATGTATGTACTGTAGGAAGTACTCTGTAGGGTAAAACAAAAATGGTGACGACCCGGCACGGCGATGGGCTGGGTGGGCCACCACATGCATGGCTTTAGAAGGATCCATCTCCATCCGCGGGGAAAGTAGCTAAAGGCTCGATGGACTCCCTCCCCGCAGCCGCAAGCCACGCCTGCCTGTGGGCCCGCAAAAGGCGCCCGTTGTTCCCTGAGACCATGCTCTATGGCCCACTGGGCCACGCCACCGCCACATAAAGCCAACCTCCTCCAGCCGAAACTCACTCTCCTTGCTTTACTGGGCCCCCTTTTCTCTCTCTAGATCTGCAGTCTCCCTCCTTCCTCTCTCCTCGTTCATTGTCGGTCGTACACACATTCGTACATCTACCTTCCTCTTACCTTCTATTTTCTCGTAACTCACTGTTTTTTTGTACGCTTGCTTCTCGGAGAGAAAGAGCAGTTACAGTTTTCAGATGAAACAAATGAGGATTCAGAGAGAGAGAGAGAGAGAGCAGTTACAGTTTTCAGATGAAACAAATGAGGCTTCAGATGTTGCTGCGTCGCAGGTGAACACGAAGGTCCAGGCGCGAAGCGACGGGCACGCCGATGCAGCAAACATGTTTGTGCAGGCAGAAGACCAAGAGAGAAAGAGACAGAAAAAAGCCACAAAGCACGGGGCGCATCGCAGCATGCTCTGCCAACGCTTGTGTCTCTGGGGCCTCGACCAACCGTGGCGAAGACGTGAGCCGTGCGTGGGTGCAGAACTGCCGGAACAAGTGAAGACATGTATGTTTACTTGCTGCGCTAATTGAGCAATGCTGAAAAAAATCTAGTCGCTAAACAACCCTATTAGTTGGGTTTTACTACTACGGGTTGATAAACGAAATAACGAATCCAAATATAGGAAGCATAGTACTCCTGAAAAGACAGAAAGTAACACGCGACAAGCAAATATTATGCACAAGGTTGTCTCATGAAACACAACTATTCTAGGACCGCAGCATACAAGGGAACGCTCCAACATGTACGCACAATTTTCTCAATAACCAGACATGCATCCGTTACAATTTACAATCCCACAGCTTAACGCAACAGGGCCTCTACGATTTTAAGCATCACAAGATGCGCAACGAACTACGTAATCGGCGGAACCATTGGGTTCGGCAATTTGAAACAGCAGTCACACAACTCTGAATGGGAGGAAACTGACAATGGGCTTTGCTTCCAAGACGAATCCGCTGAATCAGGCAGGCAGCACAATCAGATAATGACACTCCTGCAAAGAAAGTTGCAGCTTCAATCGGTCAATAGTACCAGAAAGAACGAAGGTGCATAATTTCTTTTAAAATGAGAAAAATGAAGTGCCTCATAAAAATGGCCGAAAAAGAAAACAGAAGAACCCATTTTGAAACACCAAAATCCTCTCCAGAAAATCACCAAAGGATGAAAAGGGGGCATTTTTATACTGAAGCACTGTGCGTTTAGAAGCTGATAGTGAAAACCAAAGGTAAAGTTAACTGGCCAGAACCCATTTCCAGAGATAGAAAATGTTTGGGAATTGGAAAGAAATTAAAAAAAAAAAACAAGGGAAGATACATCCCGGATGCATTGCATACAGGTAACGAACAGGACTTGAAAGCCAACTGCACGCGAGCTTGGGCAACACACAGTAAGGGGCCTTTTTCAGCGTTTGATAGCACCTCTACTGGAGATGTTACCAGTGTAACGAGGTGTTGGTAACTACACACAACTCATGTCAATATCACCTTTATGTAATGATTATTACTAGTGTAAGATTGCAATATAGGCAAACTGACAATAGCTCAGTTGGTTAGAGCCTCCATGCCTCCCACCAAGGGTGTGCACAATTTGTGGAATAAAAAAAAAGATCCACTCGCGGCGTCCCATTTACTTGGTTTGATCCAACCTGTGGTGGGCCAGCCCTCATGTATGGGGTGGGCTTAAAGCATGAGTTAAGGCCCGAACCATAGGGGACGGCTCCTGGAGGATGGAGACAGAGTTCATGGATTTTCTCGGCCCCTGCTTTGCAGATGCTTTTTCTTAAAAAGAATACTGCAGGGGCGGTCTTACCCCCGGGGCTGATTTTTTTATATATATATAAGATTGCAATATAAACGAAGAAGAAAACAAAGCAAACTAGGATGCACAAATATATTGTACAAGCGTACAAAGCTATAAAATTGACAGAGCAAGGATTTACATACAAGAATGATCTACTTATGAAAATAACATGGTTCTACTAAATGTTGAAGTTACCTTCAATTAAGCATATATGTATTGTTTATCAATCTGATTCATCATCAACCTGAAGAAAGCCAAGACCAAGTTAGCAGATATATATTTATCAACTCAACTGAAAAGTAGGCAGCACCAAGCCTTGGTTTCATGAAACCATTAACAGTACCACAAAAGGAAAAAAAAAATCAGTATAATAGATAGATTCTTCACTCCACCAGCACTTGAGAACGCAAATGCATGTATGTATTGCTTATCCATTAGAGAAGTAAGTAGCAGAAAGCACAGCTCATTCCCAAGAGAAATGAATATGCTACTGTTTCCTGGATCTCTGCCATTTCAGGATTGCAAAAAGAAGAACAAAAGGATGCTATTAAGAGAAGATGATAGAAGAGTTGAAGGATATGAAATAGAGGTCCACATGATTGCCATACCCAAGTGGGTAAGCACATATAAAGGACAAGTAGTCATCTGATAGCTACTTTTTTTATTACTCTTTTTGGAAGATGTCTAATTTTTTGATGCCGAGGCTAATTCATAAGCAAGAGAGTAGGAATTACAGAAACTAGTATCACTTGTATAAGATACACGGATAATGAGCTTAATGAATCAAGGCCACAACTCAAAAGTAATCTGACCAGTAGAAGAGTGGAGAAAAGACACCCACATCTTAGAGTTTACTTTTAAGCCACGATTACCATCTCTAACAGCACTAAGGGCCCACCTGGACAACTAATCTGTGATTAATCAACAATTTAGGCAAAGACTCGATGACAAAGCTGTTTGTGATAGAGCCATAAAACACATATAGCAGGTGCAAAATATATGCGAATATGCCCATATAATCCCACACAAAAAAAGAAAGTTAGGTCAAAAGCCTAATGGAGGAATAGGAATAGGGATAGAACTGGTGACAAATCCATTTTTTCGGGTTAGAGGGGTGATTTCAGTAATCGATGGCACATTATACATCAAATGGTTCAATCAAGTGGCACTACATACATCAGTGTGGGGTTCTGGAAAATATTTGCTTGCGGATAATAATGTACACACAGAGTTAACATTCATGCAGGTCTACTTAATTCTGTTTACTACATACATGAGTTTTAAACCATTGCAACATGTTGGACTCTCACATTGTATCAAGTGAATTTCTTATCCTAGACACTACAGCCAATGGCGACCAGTGAATTTCTTATCCTAGCATCACATCAGTAGTAATCCCTGTGCAATATAGAGTCCAATTGGTGATATAAGGGGTATCTGCATTAGTTTATATGGATTGGCTAGGATACAATGGGATAGCAAGAGAAACCGGCAAGTTGCCCTCCCGTGGAGGCTGACTATTTTCTTTGGTATCTTCTTGCTTAATAATGATGCGACTGGTCTTTTATTACCTTTCTCTACTCAACAAACTAACATTAGTATGCAAAACAGCTACATTCAGAATCAGTGACAAAGATATTAACTTCTAAGGATGTGGGAGCGAGAAAAGATCCAAGATATATGTGGGCTGACAACCAAAAGCAAGAAATGGAAGAAATTAAGTGTTTTGTAAGACACATATAACAAAGGTAACTCGAATGTCATACCGGTAAGAAGTGCCATTCTTCCTCTTTCAAATTGAACTTTTCAAGACTGTGGTCGCAAAACTGCAGCTGTATTAATATGAAAAGCATACAAAATTAATCAATCAAACCATATCATTTATAGATTGACAAAATTACCAGCTAAGAAACTCACAGTATGTATTTTTGTTTCATTATTGAAGTCATATACCCAACATGCGACATACCTGAAGGAATAATATTGGAAAATAAAAGCGGTCAAAATGCATAAAAGATGGACACGACAAATAAAAGGACATCTAACAACTTCCTCAATCAGATAAGAACTAAAACATCTTAGCAAAGCATAGTGTGAGTTACATGCTGTAGGCAGTCATCAATGCTACTTCCTTTTCTCTCTTAGAGCCTGGCCAATGGTTAGGGCTACCTGCTAGCTCTTGGAGAAGTTTGCTAAATGTGGGGATCACGTGGCAGTGTCTTATTTATGCTAAGAGCTAGTAACACTCACTCCTCTTTTTTTACATTAAAATACATGCTGGCACTTAACCCCTCCTTTGGGGATGCTCTTAGTTTGTTAGGTGGATCTATTAGCACTCCTCAGGTCCTTGGTTTGGTTCCCTGTGGAAGTGATGTTCAGGCTGCGGTTAAAAAAAATCCCCTCGTCTATGCCAAAGCACAGGTCTAAGGCTCGGCATAGGTCATTGGTCGTTTCATACAGGTCACGGGTGCTGCTGTGTAAGTGTGGGGCATGGGTTCAAGTGTTTCCTCGACCTGCGTGAGGTCTTTTCTTAGCAAAAATGCACAGGGGCTGTCTTACACCCACAGGTCAGTTTTTCTGTCTCTCTTAGTAGCGAGTACATTACCCAAGCAAAGAGCAATTTGGATTGCACAGATTCTCTTATTTTCGCAAACAGTACTATACAAATTTGACGTCAAAATTTCCATGCTGAAGAAACTTATTAATGTTCACAGAAAGAAAAAGGTTATGGATATTGAGGCATACTGCTTTTCTCGTGGATGCCAGAGACGAAGAAACTGCCCAATGCAATTCTCACAGCTTGTTTTTCTTTTCTTTCTGGCAGGCTGAGCCTGTGAGGTTCCTGAATTCCCATTGTGAAGAGCAATTGAGTTAACCGATTTAGGTGTGCCAAGCATTTTTCTGCAGTTTGAAGATCCGCAATGACAATCTTGACCTGCTCCAAACTGGACAAATCTGTGAATAACGCAAAGTGATTAATGACTGAAAGCAGTCCAATTACACCAAACTATAGTTCTAATTCAGTTGAACAACTTTGTAAAAAATTTGAACAAAAATAAGGATAAGACCAGCGGGGGGACTCAGATGGACATACTTATAGTCGTAGGTCAGCTCTTCCCCTTTCTTTATATCACGAAGAGCAAAAATTCCAACTCTGGTCTCTCCATCTACACTCCTGAATGCTAGTAGAATGTATCATGTCCATACGTGTGGATCATAGAAGTAAGACATATAGAGAGTATCACTAACCATTTCTGCATCTCTGTGTTTGGTTCACAACTATGATTTATGAACCGAGACATGTTTCCCTTGTTTGTTGCATCAATGATCATATTGCTAGTGACCTCACAGAGGTAGAAGTTAGTGTGACCCTGCCTTCTCATTTTCCATAGTCTTTCCTCACATGTTCTATCGTCAATAACTACAATATTTATGACAGATATTTTGGTGTCAGTTTAAATGTCCAACATCTGATGTGAGACATACACTATCATCATAATATATACCTCCATGCAATGTATTTACTTGTTCATCATAATATATACCTTTATACAATGTGTTTACTGGTTCAAAGTAAATTTGAATTAAACCATACCTTCTCCCACATATTCTATAACAAATTCTCCTTTCTTTATTTCATCCTCAGCTACCAGTCCAGATCCACATTTTTCAGTCTGAAAGGAAAAAAAAACTCTTTTAAACAAGTTGATAAAGCTTTATAATACACTAAGCAAAGGTTTAGGTAAACAACAATCATTCATTTAAAATTTAGTTACGGGAATGTAGTATGCAAATAACCAAATTATAAATTCAGAGAATTCTTATGGAATCGATGTTTTCCTCATAACATATCAAAGTCTTTCAGCAACAAGGTCTCTATTCTAAGGCTAACTCCAAAGTATTCTGTAGCTGAAGTATAGCCTTCTTTCTCATGTATTGCTCATCACAGAACTAAGGAAGTTTCTGTGACATGAAAATACAGTTTTGGACAAATAAATATGCAGAAATGGATCATTAAACTCTCAGAAAAACACACTTGTCACGGCAATAGCTATTTTCACTTTTTTTTTTGGAGAATCAGGGCAGAAGTAGTTAAATACATAAAAACAAAGATATAGGGAAAAAGGATTGTAATTCTCTCTAAATTGTTTCCAATATAACATCATCAAAATACTTCAGCTATTTCGCAAATAGCCTTTCTGTTATGAAAACAATTCAAATAGTGTACAGAGTTGCAAAATAATAGTCCAAAGTATTACTGGATATTTTGATAACATAAATGGTCGCTACAGTACTAAGCAAAATCTGAAAACAAATATCACTAGAGTGTAATTTCAAAAATATGTCAACCAACATACAGTCGTCAATCACAAAATCAAGCCACTCTTGGGTTCCTGATTGACAATGGAGAAATACCAAATTTGCAAACCAATCATGGGAGCTGAAGTGTGGACCATATACTTGGTTAGCTGAAAATATCTATCAGGTTCACAGCAATATAACTCACAAAAATCAAGAAACTACGGCAGGACGATCTGTGGGTCAGATGAGGCCATGAGGTAGCAGAATCAGCATGACTTGGGTCAGGATGACAGTGACCAACAGGAATTTTGCAGGGTGGACAGAGCACGCTATCTTTGCTCCGGGCTGCTATTGTCTCTCAGGCAGAGGCAGCAGCGCAGATAGAATAGCAAAGTGAGGAGAGGACACAGGAACTTGTTGCCAAGAGACAGAAATACGATGGAAATAGCTGCTGGAGCAACCAGATCTAGGGTTTTATGATTGTGGCGCACACAGGTCCTAGAGCCAGATGGGATCACGGGCATGTGCCCTGCTTGTAGAATTTTCCCTCCCATATTAGGGAAGAAAAAGTTCACTCCACCCTATAAGGCTGGTTTTCAAAGGGCTTGGGTTCTGTCAAATTTCGGCCAACCCAAAAGAAGAAAAACAATGGTATCACCCAGCTGGAATAAGAAATTGAGCCCCATTATAGAATCCAAAACATGGTAAGTCTTCATAAACCTTTGTTTCTAAGCAGGAATGCACCGAAGAATCAGAGCCAGAAAGAAAACAAAGAAATGTTCTAAAACATGAAAGACTGCCTATTTGGTACAAAAGTTTGTCATTGTCAGGATATTTTTGCGACCCAATATACCATTCACAGGTTTTCTGAAAGTGCTATAATTTTTCTGCCTGTAACTTAGAGTCCTAGTTTTACAGAAATAGATATCATCTATCCAAGGCCCAAAACATCAAAACATAGGCTATACATATATAATATGTATTGCAGTAAATGGTCAGCAAAATTTATTTTCTAAAATAGCCATTTGTTTCCTAATATATAATCACGGAAGCTTGAATAAATCTCACAGTAATAATCTTACCTTAATAAGTCTTGTTTGCTTCAGCGGTCTGTGTTGGAAAGATTTGTTGGCACATGCGCTGTCACATTTACAGTCTGATGAACAACAAGAGAACAACATCCTGCATTAACAAAATCCAGTGCATACAAATATATTAACAAAAATTAGACATACAGGTGCATTAATCAAATACTAACAGATTTGCATGATTTATTTTTCATTGTTTTTATAAAAGGTTAAATAAACTACCAAATCAAGAACTGATTGCAGTTCATGCACACACGTGCAGAAAGAAATATCATGAAGTATTGGCAAAAAGTGGATCCACTAAAAGATCAAGAATTGACGGGGAGAAAAAATAATAAATCTGCAACAGGGACGTTATAAAATAGAGCCATTTCATAGAGTTATGATCAGACTCTATGAAAAATCATGTTTCCAAAATAATATGAAGCCAGAAATAAAATATTTGATACAGATGAGAAAAGAGAGCTTACCCACATTGGCAATCTTTGCCACAAGCAACTAATGATCCAGAAGGGAGGCAGGAACAGAAAATGCCATCATCTTCAATGCGTCTCTTAGTGAGATATACATCTTAACAAAACTATAAGGACAACAGTAATGCAGAACTGCTCATAAGAATAGCACATATTCAGATTATCTAGAGTACAGAAATATTCCCATTGCTATGTTTGATTTGAAGCTGTAATTATGGCATTCTAAATGAGTTATCACACTGAGAAATCTGAAAGAGTTTTTGGCTCTTATCACACTGAGAAATAACGAACTCAACAGCATTAAGCCATCTTAAAATGCATACTCGTGTTGAGCACAATATTGAAAAGTACAACCTGTTGATTTCGTGCGCAACTTTCTACTTTACACAACGACTATTAAGCTACAGCAGCTTCTCTACAAGTTAAAGAATTAAGCACAATATTGAAGATAAATACGGGCAGGTACATGAAAGTCCTAGAACGTTACAGCGCACGACAAAACCGTGACATGTCAGAATATGACACGTGTATGAGCGACAGTACAGAATTAAATTAAGAAAAGATACAAACCATGTATAGTAAGAGAACAATAAATGAGGCAAAGTTTCAAGAACGTAAGTAAAGGATACTCCGCTTGATTGGTACATAGTAGCTTAACTTCCATTCTTTCAACACAGGTGGCAGATCAAAATCCACATCTGCTATGTTACTGGTCAATTCCTCAAACACCTTCTCAACTTGCTACACCAAAAAATTAGAAAATTAGTAGGCAACATAGCAAAGTAATCAAACAGGATCCAAAAGAACAAAAAAAAAATCTAGATCAAATTCTTTGAACTGCGAGCACTTCACCTTGGCTTCATTGACTCTGTTCGCTGAGCTTAATCGAACCATGAATGTATGAATTGGTGCGGAACTGTCTCTATTTCTAATAAATGAATGAATAAAATCCACAGTTCTCTGAATTGGAGAGAGATTTGGATTTTGAACGGCAATAGGACCAACCCCCTCCCCCCTTGTAGCTTTTTTTTTTGGCGAATCCACCACCAGTGGTAGCAAATCTAGGGTTTTCTTCCTGCCAGCGATAGATGACCGCTCCACAGAACTTGATTGTGGGAGACTGCACTGCAGCTGCGGGAGAAGAAGGCAGTGCCTGACGGCAATGAAGGACCGTCGCCACTGCAGGAGATAGAGAGATAAGAGCTGGCGGCACGTGTGCTCTACAGCTCTGGCTGGATGCTTCGCGATAGGAGGCCGTCTAGGTTCCCACTACCGATTTGGCAAGAATTAATTCGTTTCTGCGCTTGGATTGTTTTGCCGGAGAGGAGCCAATTCAATGTGGGGTGGGGGGAGGTGGAGTGGAAGGGCGGGGACGAAGAAAAGGAGAGATTCTGCGATGTGGCGGCGAGCCGGCGGAGCAGAGCGGAACTCGCCGGTGGCCGGTGGCGGAGCAAAATTGAGAAGCGGCAAGACAGGCAAGCGGAACTGCGGGGGTAATTTGCCTCAATACCACTTGTAAGAGGCACCCTGTCCCCAATACCATTACTAAACTGAAGCAGATCAAAGCTACCAGAACGAAGCAGAGCGATTGGGGCCACTTGGAACCTCATGCTTGCTGTGTCGAAGCCCGCCGAGTTCCATCGCCCAGGACGGAACCGCCTCGACCTCGCCGCAGCATGCAGGAGCGCGCGCCGCCCGCCCGACGCAGCGCCCGGTCTTCCAGCCCAAGTCTGCAGCTGCCGCCCACGCCTGCCTGCCCACGCCTGCTCACGCGCGCCCGCGCGAGCTCTGAAGCCACCGCCAGCCGTCGGCCCACGCGCGAGCGAGCTCCGCAGCCGCCGCTAGCCCACGCGCGCGAGCCTTCCCGCCGCCGCCGGCCAACGCGTGCGCCCAGATCCACGAGAACGAAGGGGATGAATTTTGACTGTGTGGTAGAACAGAGGGGTAAAATGGGTACGAATTTTACTTTTTTGTATTGAGGACAGAGACTACGTCACCAGGTACTGAGGACATGGTTCATTTAGTAATGACATTGGAGACAGGGCGTCTTTTACGAATGGTGTGAAGGCAATTTACCCGGACTGTGAAAGCGATGAAAAAAAAGAAAGGATTTGACACGTGTTGAGACGTGACCTGAGGAGTATTGGGCGTCATGGAATTCAGGACCTTGGTTGGGTTATACTTTGTTCCAAGATCGCGCTTGACCCAAATTTTGATTGGCGCCATGGAATTATTTTCCTTTTTAGTTTCCGTTTGATTAAAACTAAGAAATGAAGATATACATGTAACAGAACCGTCTTACCACGGAAATGACTCTATTCTAAGATTTTTCTCGGGTGACGACATGCGTTGTGACGTCCAATAGTATAACACATAACAGAAATAATACAGTTGCAATAAAAATATAGATAGAGTACAGAGTTTTATATAAATCTGAATTTTAAGTTATAAATCAGAGTTTTAAAAGTGCGGAAACGAAATAGTTCAACAGTAATAAAATGGTTCGACAGAATAAGTAAGAACAGTCGCCCTCTCACGGCGACACACATTGAATATCCGGCCATGATATGTGTTTTACCCGAAACACCGTACCGGCAATCAACGGACTCCTCCTCCTTATTGTCGGTGCACCATCCCACTCGATGTTTCAGCAGTCAGGATGCTAGCCCTTCCAGTGAAACCTATCACCGCAGTGACAGTCTCCATCCTGGTCATCTAAAAACCACATAGAGCTATGCCCTGAGTAACTAATACTTAGTAAGACTGACCCGTCAAAATGACCATCTTGCACAGGTTAAGAGTAGGATTTATATTGCCAAAAGCTTGCCTAGGAGTGAATCCTTATTTTTTTCAAGTTTTAGCATCAAGTTAAGTTGTCATGCGAAATAATAATTAAATTTAGTTTGCACTATGACTACAACAAACATAATTGCAATACAACATAATTAATCCATATAACAATATTCAACCTATTCATCTTATTAAGCTTCCAACTACATTCTGGCGGAGTTATCAAGTGGTACTCGTTACTGTGAAGGGCAGCGACTCGAATTGGTTTACATCCTGCAGGAGAAACCTGCTTGCACGACCAATACGTGCTTCTTGGAAGCCGCATGGAGCAACTTTTTGCATACGGTACTACAAGGTCTTCCAATCCAGACTCCCCCGAGAAGGGTCCCCCAACGCGATATGTCTCGTATCGTCATTCATGGGTAAATTGCTCCCTCCTCTCAGCCCCTGTTCCACCAAAGAAGGGAAAAGGCTATGTTTCGAACAGTAATCATAGCTACATCAGTTTACTGGGTCCATAACTACAGCATGTAAACAGTACGTTCAAACTTGATCTCATGGACTAGACACGCGACAGAGCCTTAGGTGACTCGGACGAGGCTACATCCTTGAAGATAAACTGTCCTTCCCTTTCCACCTAGTTGCCCGTTCGATCTTCTTTGTTATCTCATTCCAAGTCTTTCACTAAACAAATCCCCAGTGATATATGACTCAACTAAGAGTGGCTTGTTTACCACTCGCTGACTCATTGTCTTAATTAAGTAGAGCCACTATCGGTCTAATGCTTTCAATCGGTAAAGGGGTCCTACTGCAATACTAGAGTTACAGAGCAACTCCTATGAACTTAATGCATAGGCAAAACCTATATCATACCACTAGCAAAAAAATAAAAGCGGTAAATATTGGTGGGATGCACCGGGGTTTGCCTTGAGCTTGCTCCTGGTCAGCTGAATCACCTCTCGGTCCTTCTGGCTCCTACTCTGCTCATGCCTCTGCGTGGTTTAACTCGTGATCTACATGATATAAATGATGCAATGCATATGAGAACATTATTCGACACAATAGTATGATATGTAAAAGTGAAAGGGGGTGTCCTATGTTAAAAATCTACCATACTTTTATAGAGTTTAATAGAATTATCGAGCCCTAGAAAATAAATAATTATTTTAGCATAGTTCTGGAATTCAAATTAAAGTGCATAATTTGTTGCAATTAGAACAAGCCAAGGGTGAATTACTGTCCAAGTTTCATTGCCATGCTAGGTGCCAATAATTTTAAATAATTAAAACAATGAAAAGACCAATTCATTAATTGCGACAATTATACAGAGAGTTAATAGGTGTGAATTTGCAGGGAAATTAAACATGCCAAAACATGATTTTACATCAAGTCTCAAGAATGTATCAACCACATAACTTTTTATATGAATTTATTAGTGTTTTTGCTATTTAATTTAGTGCTGATAAAAATACTAACATGCAGGAGGGGGTTTAGTATTTTTCTTCACAAGTACATGTCCAGGGGAGTGTATCACAATTTAGTGTGCCCCAAAATTCATGGTAATTATTTTTTCTAGGCATTTTACAATCTCTAGTAATTTCTTGGAATTTATAAACTCAGAAAAATCAATTTAAATACTCATAGGCTGAATCTTCTGCGGCCCACTGTCCGAACGTGCGCGAGGGCGGGATCCTCGGGCCAAATCTGGCCCGAGCAAAAGGTCATGGCGCAATGCCTTGCGTGGCCCAGCAGTCGGCTCGGCCAGGCCGAGAACCCAGGCGCGGGCGGCGGCGAGCTGAGGCGGCGGCGCAACAATGCCACGCTAAGAGAGTGTCCAGGACGCAGTCGCATGCACACAGTGCACGGAAGAAGAGAGGGTGGCTCAGCGGGCAGGGTTTTCGGCTCGAGGTAGCGACGATGGTGGCCAGACGGCAGCAGAGTCGGCATTTTGGCTGTGGATCTGCGCGGAGGGGAGTCGGGTACGGTTAAGCAAGTGAAGGAGACGTAGGAGTGCTTGCATGCGTGGTTAATCGGTTAGAGTCTCACTAGGGTGGGGGAAATCGACCGAGGAGGCGGCGCTCGGAGGCGGGGAAGTAAGGTTCGATTCCCAGCGGCTCGACGCATGTGAGGTGGAGTGGCTTCACCCATTCGGCCGTACATCGGCATCCATGTGGCGTCGCGCGAGCGGGGCGAGCACGCGGCAGGCGGGTGTGTTTTCTCATAGTGGCTGATAGGTGGGTCCCATGGGAATATGATTTTTGATTTGTTTTTCCCAATTCTGACAACCGTCTGTGCTTGTTAATTTTGTGGGGATTAATCTAAGACTGATCAGGGAAAACTAAAAACATGGACAGACTCACCACATTGTGTAGATAATTAAGAAAATAAGTTTGGGCCTTGGATTATGTTGAAATTAAACAAAGAATTTCTCAAAGAGGCGCTGTTTTTAAGACTTTGGGTATTTATTTAGACTATTAAAAAGGGGCATGAAATCCTAAGAAAATTCTCAAAATTCTATTTCACCATCCTCTATACCATATATTTTTGTTAGGCCTAGGTTATATTGAAACATTTGAACTTGTAGTTTAAATGACATGTAAATTTGCTTGAATTTGGTTCGAGTTGGGAAAATTTTGGCTTACATTTTTGTTCAAAGTTCACATACTTGTGGGGATGGCTATACTATGTTGCCCTAAAGGGTTGCATGACACCAGAGGTGTCATAATACATGAGAATTTGATTTGAATTTCAAACTAAAAATATGGCTGCACAAGACTTGAATGAAACAAAAAATGAGTTAAAATAGATTTATTAGCCTGTGTAAGACTTTTCGATTATAGGGGATTGTATTGGTTTTCCTAAACATTTCAGAGATTTCAAGATGAGTGCAACACTAACAAATCATGGTTACCATATCGCTACATTACTAGTGGCAGAGCTAGGGGGGGGGGGGGGTTCGACAGGGGCCATGTGCCCCCCTTAACTTTGATTTTTTCTAAGTCACCCTTCTCAAGAACAAAAAGTTAAGTCCCCCCCCTGCCCCCCCCCCCCCCACCAAATTGCCTAGTAAGTCACAGTTGCAATTGATTATGCAATGTTCCATCGCCACCATCTGCATCCTCAGCGATTTGGATACTTCAAACACTCCCTTCAGTTCTTCTCCACGTCACCAATCTCCTCTCCACTACCAATGATGAGCCTAGCTACTCAATGTCGCCTCCTGTCGCCTCCTTGCCAAACTACGAGGCCTTTTGTGTCTGTCTTGCTTACCCATTGGATGAGCCACCATACTGCAGCTTGCTCTCATCATCCCCTCCGATTGCTCCATGGTTTTTGCGTAGCTTCTATCCTCAATGAGCATCAATAATGAGAAGGGATATGGATCCGTAAATGAATTGACATATCATATGGATTTTTTTTCTGTTGCTGATATATTTTAGCTTATTCAGACTTTTTGTTGCTATGTATTCTCCTATCTTAAAAGAATTTGAATCTCTACTATAAAAAATTCCAAATGAATTCTTTCTCTCACCTAGAATTTTTGTCCGCACTTGCGACCCGCAACCCCGCTGCGAACCATGTCAGCACCTCCGACGTCCGGCCCACTCCCACTCCTGTGACCTGATAACTGCCTCACACCTATCGCACATTCGCCCCGTACATTGCTCGCTCCATCGCCTTCGCATCATCTTCACATGCGACCCATCGGCGGCTCCGTATCAGTGCATTGTGAGTCACCGGCGCATCTCCGCTCTCGTCACCTACGACCCACGACTTCCTCCACAAATATCGCTGGTGCTGCTCCATTCCCATCACATGGGATGGGTGCCCTCCTCCACGCTTTTCATTTTGCATCTCTGTCTCGCCGTTGGACGACAACGGGCGGAGTTACGCGAGGAAGAGGAGCAATGGGCAGCAATCTTTCCACATAGGCCTCTTCTGAGCGCCACACCTGGTCGACGACAGTTGGAAGATCTTCTAGAGGATGAAACATGGTCGATGGCTGACAGAAGATCTATCGGGGGGAGAAGAATCACGTGCAACTCCTTCAGCCTGTGATCACCAGCAACTGCGCCGTTTGAACGGAATTTGCATCATGAGCTTCAAATGTAGGTTGGAGATCCCTGACTTCAATGTGTTGTGCGTCTACCTTTGGTTCTAGACTTCAGGTATGTGTTGCCATTTTTTTATTGATTCTTGTTGAATCCCTTGTGCTACCTACTTGGCTCTTACATTTGCTTCCATCAACTGCATATAGAGGAGGGACCGACTTTGAGTGCAGGAAATGCAGTAGGGTGCAAGCAATGTTAAATGTCCGTATTCTTCATCATCACTGATTAATCGCCACAGCACTAACAAATCATGGTCACCATATCACCACATAGCTAGCGGCGGAGCTAGGGGGGGGGGGGGCGACACGGGTCATGTGCCCCCTTAACTTTGATTTTTTTTCTAAGTCACCCCTCTCAAGAACATCAACTTATGCCTCCCAAGTTGTCTAGCAAATCACAATTGCAATTGATCATGCAACGTTCCACCGGTCGGAATTTGGCCCATTTTTGTGTGGCTCATTCAGGACAAAATTCAAAGCAATAAGTGACTGATGGTTTTAGTCTCACCTTCCTAGTCTATTGTGTGCATACCAACTTAAATAGCAGCTCTCCTACCTATGGCTAAATAAAGAAAGCATTGAGAGAGAAAGAGAGCATTGCTATGAATACATATGCACGCGCACGCATACGCGCTTTTTGCGTATTATCCCACGTGACTTGTGACTTGTGACCGTGGCACAGTGTGACTGTGAGCCTAAGCGAGTTTTTGCCACTCGTATCCTCCATGATCTGAACCGTTTTATACTAATCAAGACGATTATTACACGATTAATTGCCATAATTAGAGTTCATAGGCCACCCTTGCTATTAACTGCTAATTAATGGATGCAATTAGAGAGGAAACAGCTCCTAGAGGGCAGCCGTGCCTATATTAGCCCCCCTGAATACGTCCAAGTTTCCATAACAAAAAAAATCACTTCCACTTCTTCTTCCTTCTTTAGAGAGCTGTGCTATAGTGTTGAGCTGCTTCCATTTTGTTAGCCCTATTCTTCGACATGCACCGAGGAAAAGGGTGAGTGGAATCTCTAAACCATTGCCGTCGTGAAGCCTGCATGAGGGTCGGTAATAAGGTTTCTGGGTAGCGCATTTGTGCGACCGCTCGAGGCTGATCCATGACGATCCGTGCTGCCTCATCGACGAACTACAAGATCTACATCGACGGCTTGCTTCATCTGCTAGTTGCGCTAAATTAAGAACCGACAAATCCTACATGAGTCAATGTCTCCTGTGCTTTCAATTGTATTATTCTGCTTGCTGCTAGAGTTAGTTTGCATCACAAGTTTGCACGATTATGCAATTTTCCCAAAATCTAGAATTAGAATAATATGCATTTCTCCAACAATTCAGAAACCTTATCGTTGCATTTATTCTATTATTCTAGCAATGGCTGGTGCTTGGGATGCAATTGAACCTAAGAGGTTTGGCGGTGGTGAAAACTTCCGTCGTTGGCAAACTAAAGTCGGATTTTGGCTTATGTCAATGGGACTGTGGTGGATGATCCACCCAGTGATGGCATTCACAGTTGAGCAGACCACTGCATTTTCCACAACGTGCGATTCAGCGCTTGGCTGCATCTTAACCCTTTTCACGGATAATTTGTATGACGTGTATATGAATTATACCGATCCCATTGAGTTGTGGGATGCACTTGAGCGCAAATCTTAATATATTAAAATGCGTGCGTTCTCTCACAAAATAGGCACTCCATGTCAGCAACCTATTCCTCTACCGTTCAATCTCAACAATAGCAGATGTCGACCGTCAGATTGCCTCGACCAACCTTTACGTATAGATCCTTCTGAAAACGACGAATCACGTACTCTTGCAATGTGGTCCTCCCACCTCTTGTTTCTCTCTTTCTTGATGAATCTTTACTCGAAGCATCCAACTCCATTGTCTTCCCCACGAGCTCCGCCTCCATCCACCAGACCACCATCCCGCACTCCGCTGTCGGCTGCCGTCTTCTCCGGCCCGACGTACTCAAGCTCGATGAGGCAACTTGCTCATGGGGCCATTTCCTGCCCTGTCGAGCACAGCCTCCCCTAGCCGCCTCATCCTGTCGAGCACGCATTGAGTCAAGCAGCCCATCCGCATGGAGAATGTCAATGCCAAGGTCGTCACTGGATGCTGCGTTGAGATCCTCCGACTCCACCCTCATTCACGTCGCCTAGCCGCTCTCGTCAGTCATCACTGACGTTTGTGCCCATATGGAAAATTTGGGCTTGGGAGATGTTGTCTCCGTCGCTCCGCTTGTCGCCTCCCATGGCCTCAGCCCACTGGTCTTACATGGCTCTACGGCTATGGGCTACCAAAGTGCTCCTCCCCATCTCATCCTCTTGATTGAACATCCCCACAGCACTGGTGGGTGGCAGGGTCCACAACGGAGGCCATGGCGGCTGACGACCACTCCGCCTCTCCTGGTCGCCTCTGCCTCCAGCCATGGCTCCGTGCAAATCCCTCTATTGATCTAGGATGTCGTTGTGATAGTGGCCAGGCCGCACTGTCGCTTCTCCAATCTCACCAGATTTAGTGTTAAGCCAATAGAGATGGCGTGCAGTGCAGAGGAAGATCAACGAATGGCGTTGTCATTAGAGCTATGACAAGGAGTGCAGAGCTATTACCAATTCCACAACAGAGCATAGCTGCACAGGCTCTAGCTCATACGCCTCCATGAGGCAAGGTGCAGTCCTAACAGGTAACACAGCTTCTGCCTCAATGCCTCATTGCCTCAACGGCATGGTGGACATGAGGAAACTAGCTGCCCAACCCGAGATGCTAAGTCTATGTCTGTGGCTAGTATAATCCGTCTTGCCCCCTGCTTGCCGTTGCTAGTTAGAATCGTCTTCATTGTTGTGCTGTAGGCATCATTTGCAAGATGTTTGACAAAATGTCACAACCAACAGACCTGGTCTTCACTCACAAGTACTTCCAGGGTTCAATATTGACTTATGCACATAGGCCATTGTTTTGCTATAAATTTGTGGCCGCTGACCTTGAGAACAGCTTCGTAGGACTCTTATACCTGCCATCATATTGAGGTATCTATTCATATAAAAGATCATAAAAAAATTACAAAAAAAGATTGACTTTGCAAGGCTTGTCTAAACACCGATATTAGAAATGATGTGGCACCTTAGTCAGCTTTATAGAAAGTAACTTTTTACTTATTAAGTGGATGTGAAGATAAACTTGGGACACCTAACATTATTTCTTAATATAAGCATTTGCATTAAGAAAAATTAGTTTCTATATTGTGAGGTAGTCATACTATAAATATCTATCTATCAACTATTATGTTGTTATCGTATATGTCAGTATTTCATCTTAAATGATTTGGCATTTCCTTTCATAATTTTTCATGTTGACCATATAACATATTCTATAGATTGGTGATTGCACAGATAATGAGATAACAAAAAAAAGTAATTATAACATGTTTTTCCGTTATATGATTTATGGATTCTTTTTTCTTCTTTGTCAAATAGCTTTTATCATGTTCAAACTTTCCCATAATGTCACTACAGAGGTCATCAATCGTACTTTATCATTACATTGTGTTTTTTAAATCAATAGAGGATTCAACATTCGTTCCATTTGTTGCTCATTATTTGGGGTCAAAGCAGATTATTTTAGGTGAATGCAGATTATGCAGGGACACTGAAATGCACTACAATATTTGGTATATGAATCATGGCCTGCTGCAAGAGGTGTTCTGTTCTATTCTTAACTGATTTATAGGTTAGGATAAATAAAAACTTCCAAATGAAAATACGTCTCTTTTACTCACTAGATACTAATGAAATCACCTTAGGTTTATATGCCTATTCTTCATATTCTCTGTCATATTGTACTATGGTAGATCCCTTGTTACATAATTTGTTTTTTCTTTCTCTTATTAATTACATTTCTAAAATGGTAATGCTACTTTTCAGTCGATTGAAAAGTAGCATCCCTTTCAATCGATGGTTGTGTGTATATTCTTTTGTTTTTTTATTCTTTTTGTTATTTATCTATTTGTAGGATTATTTATATTAATTAGTGTTATGTATAGACTATGAACTTTTTTTATATCCATTGGATCTAGATCCAAGTGCTATAAGCGTTGATTGAAAGAAACCCCTATTTTCAATCGATTCAAAATTAGACACTCCCTTTCTAAAATCTACACAATGTATGTAGCCCACAGATTTTTGAACTGCACATGTGTCTGAAACATCTATCTTTTCAGATTGTTTCTTGCTGAAAGTTATATGCATTCAGCCTAAATTGTGGATTACTTTTCATTTATCAATTCCTGACTGCTATTAATTATTATTTTTTATTGGAATGAGCTTTCCAATATTTCTAATGGTATATTCAATCCAATGTAATAATTATAGAAGGATCTAAAAAAGTCATTCTGCTTAATATTGACAGCAAAATATAATGTGCAACTGAATTTTTGATGTCATATAAAAACACATCCCCATCATTTTTCTCTCTATTCAATGTGCTACGCAGAAATATTGGAAGCTAAAACTGATTATAAAAACATTTACAAAAGACTCTTAAGATTTATTTAATCACCATTTATTGTTCAGTTTCAACAAATCTTATAGTATTGTAAAGTATTCTGTATAAAAAATAAAGTTTTTTTACTTTCGATATTGGAGGTCTGTCCAATAACAGGGGCCATACAACAAGCTTTCAATATACTCCTAGAGAAGCACGGCAAGGCCGCACAACATTTCTAGTATGTCATCTCTGAAGCCGGTCATCTGTTGTACATGTGTGAGTAACTTTTGACTTCAGCATTGATGCTGCAAAGTCGATAGTGTCTTAAGCTCACAAGTTACAATTTTCTGGCCGGAGAGATTGCAAGTTTGGGATGTTCTTTGCATGATTGAGTTGTGGAAGCGAGTATTATTACCAAACTCCCTGCCTCGTGGAGAGATTTTGCCATGAGCTTGAAACACAAGAGGGAAGATATCTCAACCGAGAATCTGATTATAGCCCTCGACGTGGAAAAAGAAGGCAAGGGATAAAGACGCTCCAAGCACTTCTATCACTGCAGAGAATGGTGTTAGTGTAAATGCCATAGTAGAAAAGAAAACTTACTACAACAAGAACAAGGGTAAGATGCAGGCTATTGGAAAGCCTAAGTAAACCAGTAACTTCAAGAAGAACAATGCGAAAAAGGACAACATAAAATATATATATGTGTGGCAAACTAGGGCATCTTGCGAAAGATTGCCGCCACCGCAAAGACAATTCTAATGGACAACAAAAGTAGGTTGTCAATGTGACCATTAGGAAAAACAACAGGGATGAGACCGATCCATCTGGGTATGGTAATTTACCATTTGTTTTTTCAGCCATTCAATCTTTGGATTGGTGGGTTGATATGGGTGCCAATGTTCATGTGTTCTGATTTGTCTATGTTCTCTTCTTACCAGAGGACGCGGTCCTCCTCCATCCTAATGGGAAACGGGTCAGCTGCTTCTATTCTTGGTGTTGGTACAGTCGAACTGAAGCTTGCTTCAGGTAAGGCTGTCCTTTTGAAGAACGTGCAACATGCTCCAACAATAAAGAGGAATCTGATTAGTGTTTCCTTATTGTGTCAGGATGGTTATAAGTTAGTGTTTGAGTCAAATAAAGTTGTAATGTACAAGTTTAGAAACTTTGTTGGTAAAGGCTATGTAAGCGGAGGTTTATTCCACTTGAATACTTTTTGATTATTCCTATAATCTGAATGTTGCATCCATGATTAATAAATATATTTGTGAGGCTGATATATGACACTCATGTTTTTGTCATATTGAGGTTGACACCATTGCTAGAATGTCTAGATTAGAGCTTATTGCTAAGTTCAATATTGTCAAAGGATCAAAGTGTCAATTTTGTGTGGAAGCAAAACAACCTCGAAAACCATTTAAGAGTCTAGAAGAAAAGAGAAATTTGGCACCATTAGATTTTACTTATTCTGATTTGTGTGAAATGAATGGATTGTTGGCAAGAGGAGGCAAGATATATTTTATGACTTTGATTGATGATGCTACTCGTTTTTGCTATATTTACTTGCTAAAAACTAAAGATGAAGCTTTACAACACTTAAAATTTTGTAAGGCCGAGGTTGTGGACCAACTTGAGAGGAAAATCAAACGATTACGCGGTGATCATGGAGGAGAGTATACCTTAAATAATTTCTCTCTATTTTGTGTTGAACATGGATTATTCATGAAGTGACACCATCATATTCACCTCAAGCGAATGGGGTAGCTGAGAGGAGAAACTAAACTCTATCAGATTTGGTGAATGCCATGTTAAAGAGCATCGGTATGTCCTATGAATGGTGTGGGGAAGCTATCTTCATAGCTAATTTTGTCCTAAATATGATAGTGACTAAAAACACAGAAGTTACTCCCTATGAAGGATGGAATGAGAGAAAACTCAACGTCAATTTCTTGAGGACTTGGGGTTGTCTGGCGAAGGTTAATTTACCTGAGCCGAAGAAGAGAAAGCTTGGACCCAAAACAATAGATTGTGCATTTTTAGGATATGCACGTAACAGTACAACCTTTAGATTCTTAGTAGTTAAATCTGATAGTACTGAATAAAATATGAATACTATTATGGAGTTGAGAGATGCTTCATTTTTTAAGGATATATCTACTATGAGAGCAGCAGGTAGCACTTCACAGAGTGAGAATTATCATAATCATGTGAATGCTCCAGAGGATGACACACCATCATGTTAGATAAGTGATGAATTATACACACCATCTGAAGAAGATGACAATATCATCAATGAAGCTCCTCGTTGGAGTAAGAGACAAAAGATTGCAAAATCTTTTGGTGATGACTATATTGTTTATCTTGTGGATGATGCACCCAACACTCTTTTAGAGGCATATGAATCTTCAGATGTAGAATATTGGAAAGAGACAATCTATAATGAGATGGACTCTATCATGTCAAATGGGACTTGGGAGACCACTGAGTGTCCAAGCGGGTGCAAAAAAATTAGATGTAAATGGATCTTTAAAAAGAAATTGAGGCCTGATGGTACTATTTAAAAGTACAAGGCTAGACTTGAGGCCAAGGAATTCACACAAAGAGAAGGAGAGGATTTCTTTGATACATACTCTCATGTTGCCTGAATTTCCACCATTAGAGTGCTCCTTGCGCTTGCAGCTTCCTATGGTTTGCATATCCATCAAATGGATGTAAAAACTGCTTTCCTTTATGGAGAGTTAGAGGAAGATATATATATGGAGCAACCAGATGGTTATAAAATTCCTGGGCAAGAGAACAAAGTATGCAGATTAATAAAATTCCTATACACCCAAACAATAACATGAAAAACTTGACACCACTTTGACATCTGCTGGATTTAGCGTAAACGAGGCAGATAAGTGTGTGTACTATCATTATGGTGGAGGTGAGGGAGTAATATTGTGCTTGTATGTTGATGACATGTTAATTTTTAGAACAAGCACAAGTGTAATTGATGAGATCAAAACTTTCTTATCGAGGTGTTTTGGCATGAAAGATTTGGGACAAGTAGATATGATCCTAAATGTGAAGTTGATCAAAAGTGAAGATGGGATTACTTTGAATCAATCCCACTATGCGGAGAAGATATTTAGCCATTTTGGATTTGAGGATTGTAAAATCTCTCCAACTCCCTATGATGCAAGCATCAAACTTCAAAAATTTGAAAGAGAGGGAAAGATCAACCAAGATATTCACAAATAATTGGGTTCCTCATGTGTCTAGCGGGTGCCACGAGACCTGACATCTCCTATGCTGTGAGCAAACTGAGTCGGTTTACATCAAACCCTGGCGATGATCATTGGAAGAAACTTGAGCAAGTGTTGTGCTACTTGAGAGGCACAACCTCGCTTGAAATTCACTACTCGGGATACTCATCAGTGTTGGAAGGATATAGTAATTCCAATTGGATCTCAGATGTGGATGAGACCAAAGCCATGAGTGGCTATGTGTTTATGCTTGCTAGTGTTGTAGTTTCGTGGAGGTCTTGTAAGCAGACCATGCTAAAAAAAATTCACGACAGAAGCAGAACTTGTAGCACTAAAAACAACTACTACTCATGCTGAATGACTAAGAGAGCTATTTATGGACTTGCCTTTCGTTAAAAAGCTGGTACCGCCTATCCTAATGTATTGCGACAACTAATCAATTCTAGCTCAGGTTATGAATACAAAGGATAACTCAAAGTCCAATAAATATATCAAGCATAGACTAAAATTTGTCAGAAAGATGAAAACCTCCGGAGTTATAGCTGCGAGCTATGTGAAAAGAGAAAATAATCTAGCAGACCCTTTCACAAAGAGATTATCACGAAATGTGATTACCGTGATGTCTAAGAACATGGATATAAGGCTCATCTAAAAGTTACACCACAATGGTAACCTGTCCTTTCTGATCGGAGATCCCGTGACTAAGGTAGTAGGAAGAACAAGTTGATTGGTGTAACCAAAGAGTACATTATAAAGAAATAAAATGTACCCATGTTCAAATGATAAAGCGTAGTACTATTTACTCTATGGAAGGTTGGCATTAAGCCTTAATATTTTCTATTGTAAAAGATATTAGCCTATATGATATCTTGAAGAAAAACACCTACTTGAGCTCAACTATGGGTCGTAGTTCATGAGAATAGGGCTCATGAGAAGATTTGGGAGCAGACTATTAATGCTCTAGTTAGGCAAGGTTATTTTGGCAGTCTAGTATCAGTTCCGATTTCAATTGAAGTCTGCCGACACAAGGCTGAGAATTCAAGGCCTACTTCATTCTACAACTATGAAAAGATAGATATTGATATTCTAGGTTTAAATTCAACCCGTACGGTACTTTTACCAAAAGACTCGTATGTTAACAACACTACAACACAGTGATCCTTTTGACCTCTATTCCTTGCTTTGGAATTGGTGCAGAATTATTGGAATTTGGCCCATTTTTATGTGGCCCATTCAGGAGAAATTCCAAAGCAATAAGTGATTGTTGATTTTAATCCCACCTTGCTAGTCTATAGTGATGCATACCAACTTAAATAGCAGCACTCCTACCCATGACTGAATAAAAAAAGCATTAGAAGAGAAAGAGAGCATTGTTATGAGTACACATGCACGAGCATGCATACTCGCTTTTTCGCGTATTGTCCTGTGTGACTAGAGACTTGCGACCGTGGCGTGGCGTGCCTGTTAGCCTATGTGATTTTTTGCCACTCATATCCTCCATGATCTCAATCATTTTATACTAATCAAGAGTATTAATACACGGTTAATTGCCATAATTAGAGTTAATAGATCAGCCTTGTTATTAACTGCTAATTAGTGGGCATAATTAGAGAGGAAACAACTCCTAGAGGGCAGCCGTGCCTATATTAGGCCCCTAGAGACGTCCAGGTTTCCATAACTAAAAAAAATCCCTTCCACTTCTTCTTCTTCCTTCTTTGGAGAGCTGTGCTGTGGTGTTGAGATGTTTCCATCTTGCTGGCCCTATTCTTCACGTGCACCGAGAAAAAGGATAAGTGGAATATTCGAACCATTGCCATCGTGAAGCCTACATGAGGGGTGCATCTACGCAATTGCTCGTGGCTGATCCGCAACGATCTGTGCTGCCTCATCGACGAACATCTACATCGATGGTCTGCTTCATCTATTATTTGTGTTAAATTAAGCACCGACAAATCCTACGTGAGTCAGTGTCTCCCGTGTTTTTAATTGTGTTATTCTACTTGCTGCTAGAGTTAGTTTGCATCATGAGTTTCAATGATTATGAAATTTACCTAAAATCTGGAATTAGAATAACACGCATTTCTCCAACACCGCCATCACCTGCATCCTTATCGATTTGGATGCATCAAACACTCCCTTCAATTCTTCTCCACGTCGTCAATCTCCTCTCCACTTCCAACAACGAGCCTAGCTACTCAATGTCACCTCATTGCCAAACTACAAGGCCTTTTGTGCCTTTTGTGTCTGTCTTGCTTATCCATTGGATGAGCCACCATACCGCAGCCTGCTCCGATCGTCCCCTTCGATTGCTCCATGGTTTTTGCCTGGTTTCTATGCTCAATGAGCATCAATAACGACAAGCGACATGGATCCGCAAATGAATTGATGTATCATATGGATTTGTTTCTGTTGTTAGTATATTTTAGCTTATTCAGACTTTTTGTTGCTATGTATTCTCCTTTCTTAAAAGAATTGAAATCATCCACAAGTTATAGGGTCTAATAATTATTAATTTCACACCCTGGATTTGCTATAAAACCCTCAAATGAACATATTGGCTCTTTTCTGAAGTCATGACATGATCTTTCTAGGAAATCAACGGTTAGAATCATGGCTAAATGTGTTTGTTAACTTGCCTAATTTTTGAACCTTGAAATGTCGATGTGTTTGCCCCCTTTAATTATTCTTGTCCAGTTCGGCTACAGATAGCTCGTTGAACAATGAAAGATCCTATGCTGGAAATTCGACGGAATAAATTCTATGGGTCGCATACACGCTTGATTTACAGATTCATCATTCATTAGGTGGTCTTTTTTTCATAGTCTGAAAATACCACATGAAGCAAAGAAGCGGCATTATACGAGACGCCAACACTATAGGATATTGGACCTTTGCCAAGTGTTAGGGGCACTCAGAAAAAGACCTAAATACAGTCGATAAAGTCTTTGTTGAGCGTAACACTCGGTAAAGAGCATGGTAAAAATTTATTCGACAAAGAGCTCTTTGTCGAGTGTTTTTTACCAGACACTTGATAAACACTTTATCGAGTGTCAAAATACACTCGGCAAAGCCTTACACTCGACAAAATATAAATTAAAAAAAACAAATATAACAACAACTTTTTTTTGAAATGTGGGGAGACCCCCTAGCCACGCCTATGCCTCTCGCAAGTCATAGCAATTTTTTCATACGCTACATAGCTGAGTGCGGATCCCAAGAATCAAACCTGCAACCATCCACACAGCTGAGTGCGGCTGCCAAGAATCGAACCTGCAACCACCCCTATGCGCATAACATCCACTACCACTGCACCACAATGTTACTTGTATCTATACTCCATTTTAATTTCTCACCTATTATACTGATCGGAGTGTAAATTGATTTTTTGAGATACTAAACGAATTCATATTAAAAAATTATTAGCTACAAATTTTCATAACTTTTTTAGATCTATAACTTTTATTTTATGAATTTCTCCATCCGAGGTGGTTTACAAAATTTGAATTTAATATTTAAGAAATTCAAACGTAGTATTTCGTTGACAATGTGATTTCAAATGAAGAAGTTGTCAACTACAAAGTTTCATAACTTTTTGAAATCTACAACTTTTTGTTTTTATAGTTTCTTCATTCAAGGTCAGCTGAAAATTTAAAAATTTAAAAATTCAATTGTACTTTTTGTTAACAAGGTTAATTTAAATTGAAAAGTGTTGAACTATAAAGTTGTATAACTTTGAAAGATCCATAACTTTTATTTTGGTCATTTGTTCATCCAACATAAATGTAGTAACATTTTCATTAATATTATATGTGTCACTTATAGTTTCATGAAACTATGTAAGACATATAGATTTTGTGAACAATGGTGTAGATCAATTCGAGTAATAAACTAGTGGTCAAAATAAAATTTGTAGTTCTTCAGAATTTTTATAATGTTGGAGTTGATGTTTTTAATTTTAATTAATTTATGATTTCAAAATATAATTTAAATTTATCTTTGCCAAGTGCCACAAATAAAACACTCCATAAATAAAGTCTTTGGCTCGTGTTAGAAGAAAAACACTAGTTTGCCGAGTGTAAAGCAAGTTTGTTGAGTGCAAAAAAAAAAAAAACACTCAACAAAATGTTTGTCGAGTTTTTTTATGGTATTCGACAAAGCGTTGTTTGCCGAGTGTCCGATAGAATGCACTCGACAAACCGCCGGACACTCGGTAAACAGCCGGTTTCTGGTAGTGCAAGGCATATACGCATCTCTATCTGTTAAGTTACTATGCACCGATCAGTTGCACCCAAAAGCATAAGCTAATAGGAAAGGGTGAACAATTCACTTATGATTCAACACTCCCCCTCGCGTGCAGCTTCCTCGGAGCGCAAACGTGAAAATAGGAGCGGCGTGCAAGTCATATGGCTCTGATGCAATATTAATCTACTATGCACCGACTAGTTGTACCTAAAAAACGAAGCTGATGAAAAAAGGTGGACAAGTCACTTATAATTCAACACCATCGACCCTGAACTATATTTTCACATCAGGACACAAGATGCACACACGATGAATATAGTACGTAGCAACTGTTTTCCGTTCTGCAATAAGTAATGGCCAAATTTCATTCTCGGTACGTACAAGATAATTTATTAGGATACAGCTACTTCAATTTGGATAGGATATAGGACTATAGCACGTCCTGCATGCCATCCAGCAGCTTCCTTCAGACGAAAGTATATATTCCTGGTATGCTTGCAAGTATATAAATATCTCATGCAGAGAACTTCAAATATAATCGTTCAGAGGGGCTGAGGACGTATGGACGTTGTAGCGTGCGAGGAGCAATTGAGGTTGCCGGCGGGCACCAAAGCGGGTCCTGGACCTGTCGGAGTGTCATATCTCTTGGACGGCACCTGACGAGGAGGCTCTAGCTGTGGTTGTTGGTATGTCTTAGACGGCTGACGAGTAGGCCACACTGTTTGCGGAGGGCGCCACGACGGCACTACTGGTGCTGGTGCTGGTGGCTCATCACACGCCTTCATCTTCATGGACGGCACACGAAGTGTTGCCCTAGGTGACGTTTGCGTCGGCGCCTCGGCCGCTACTAGAGTCTCCTCGTACCTCTTGGACAATACGAGCACTTTATTAGGAGGCACGGCCTCAGCCTGTTGGATCGGAGCCGCCTTGGATGGCTGACGGGCAGGCCAAGGTGCCTGTGCAGGTTGTTGTTGTGCCAGTTGTGGTGGGTCGTGTGCCTTTGTGGATGATGGCAGTGGTGGTGCACGAGAAGGAGTAGTCGTTTCAGCAGACGGCAGGAACGATTGGTCATGTGACTTTGATGGCACGCGCAGAGGAGGAATTGCCTGTGGTGGCACCTGGGGGGCATACACCATGGTCGGCGTCGGATGCGCCGGTGCGGAAGAAGATGGCTGCCGCATCGTCACCGGGAGTGGTGGTGGATCATAAGATTTGGTGGGTTGGACATTTGGCCAATAAGGACTTGCATGATGAGGAGGTGGCATGGCATATCCCATGGCCGGAGCAAGTGGTGGTGGTGGTGGTGCTACAAGATATGATGGTGGCATCTGGTGATGATGATGAGGCTGTTGCTGAACTGGTGGCGGTTGTACCACGGCCACCGTCTGTGTCTGCGATGATGGCGGCGGCGGCGGCGGCGCTTGTACCACAGTTACCATCTGTGTCTGCTGCCATGATGGTGGCGGCGGTGGATGGTACCGATCAGCTGGGTCGTCGTTGGTGCTGCCGCAGCAGAACCAGAAGTCGCAGGACAGGATGAAAGACATGCTGATGAGCTGAGTTTGTTCCCACTTCTTTTGCTAGAAAACTATTGAGCTCTGGTGCTTACTGCGTTACCTCTGTAGATGAAAGTAAAATATATAGAGGAAAGAATGTAAAATATCTAGCCAAGCTTCGGATAAGCTTGCATGGTTGGTATGGCATGGGTTTACTTTGACTTGACCTGACCGATTTCGAGTTTCGGACGGCAGCGTCATTACTTTAAGTCGACAAGAATTGTATTCTATCCGGTACTCTTGCAGTTGTCTTCAAATTAAACACGCGCGCACGGAACCATCCAGTAATCAAGCCATGTATCAGATTTTGGGCATCGACTATGTTGTCATGGTTAATTCATGCATGCACCTGTGTGGCGCGCGGCTGGAAGAAGCGTGGTTATTACACTGGAGTAAGATCAGGGTTTTGCATTGCAGTCATGTTTTATGGTCGTCATTCCTGTGTTGGTCCTATGGACTGAGTCTGCACAGTCATCGGATCATTTTTTTTCTTTTTTTCTTTTTAATCTTCTACTATAGTCAAAGCGTCAAATAACCTTTTCTACATAATTCTGGTGTATTTATACAATTGTATGTATATTATGCTAACAAAGGAAGTAACGAACTACTTTTCATTAGATACCAGTTATTCACCTTAAATAATCCAGCTTTCTTTTTTCTTTGCTAGATATATCGATCTATCGTGTTCTTGTAACTCGTGCATGTAAATACCCATGACTCACTACTGGACACCAGGTATTTCTCCGTAACGGCCCAAATACACTCGACAAATGCAAAAAAAAAGAAAGTCGGCAAAGAGTCTTTGTTGAGTGGTTTTTATTGGACACTCAGCAAACACACAAGTTTGGCGAGTGCTAAAAACAAAACACTTGACAAAGTGTTTACCGAGTGTTTTTGTTGTGGCACTCGGCAAAGCGCTGATTGTCGAGTGCCGGATAGAATGCACTCGGCAAATAGCCGGTTTCCGATAGTGACTTGAAACTCAATCCACCGTTCTCTTTTGGTATGCTTCTATGTGATGATATCTGAGCCACCCCAAATGTGCTTTGAGAACTCAAATGTATTAAGTTCTCCACAAAAGAAATTTGATGATATTAGTGGCTTAATTGTTGCTGGGGACAAAAATAAAAGCATCGTTTTGTCTTGTCAGAAAACTTTGTTCCTTGATTAAAAAAAGAAAAACTGTCATTCCATACAAAATGTATCTTTATATAAGATAAGAGAACCATTGTGTGAGTCATAGTCCATCATAAGTTTCTATTTCGTTTATAATATGAACAAATGTCAGCTTATATTTTCAACTACTGAGCAACATGTTATAGCAGTTTGTACTGATTACAGGTTACTCTGGCTTAGTTTCCACACGTGAGTCACCTATTCCTGTATTCAAATTTTGATTTATGATTTTCGGGTGCAAAAACAATTGTCTCTAGTCTCCGCCACACCAACCCACTCAGTGGAATTGGCAAATTTAATTCTATCCATGTTGTACCTAATTGAGCACCTGAAGTTCCTTTTGTTTCGTTTTCAAAGAAGGGAACAAAGGAATCCAGTGTAACCGAAGCGACAATCAAAAGGTGTTTTTCTTTTTGGTTTTTTGCTATCGTTCTTTCAACATTAAGACTGCAGTCACCATTTTATATATTGTAGAAAAGAGAAAAAAAAAGTCAGAAGATGCCCTAGGACGACTTTAGAAATATATGCTGCGTGCTGGAGTTTAGGTACCCTAAAGCTAGAAGGAGCAATAGTTACGTACTTACGTGTAAAAGACATCTACATCCGGATACGAGAGCATCTTCGAATGCGAAAGTTAGCAGCACACGAAGATTATGCATATATGCTCTGAGGTATAAACTTTGACTGTTTACATATGAAAGTTACAGACACATCACGGGTATCCTGTACCTTATGCACTAATTACTTATACGCCGGTATAGCACTTTCATGCCTTTTTATCTGTAAAATACTCACTTAGTTTTATGTTTACACGGGTACTCATGAGAAGAAAAAATGCCATGACTTTCTCAAATGGGGTGAATGCACGAATTTCGCACAAAGGGCTTTTACTCTGGGAAGTGTCACATCCCTATATATCATCTGTGCATGATGTGTGTTTGCAAATTTTGAGCTGCTTCTATCTTGATTTTTATTATCCTAATTTTATACCATTTATTTTAGTTTTAAAAAATATAAGTAAAGCACTATATACCAAGGCATATAATCTGTTACATTCTGACATGTGTCCATCATGGTCAATATATGATGGATGTAACATAGGTACGATATAATCCTCCAAATACCCCCTTGTCGCCCTGTAAAGGAATAGAAGAATAAGCAAAAATGAAAGCATCACGGCCTCTACATATGGTTTATAGTTATCTACTAATCGCTATTGGACATTAATGAAAGCATCACGGCCTCTACGTATCTATAATCTACTAATCGCTTTTTGGTCCATATCACAAAGAAATTGATATCATCATCTTTAATGCCTAGTTCTAATTCACTTTAGAAGATGCCAGTTCGGCTGAGCCTGAGCTCCCTCAAAGGGATCGGTACTTACATATATTGTGTCTTCACTTGCGCCCAGCATATTGTCACTGTATTTTGTGATGAACTGGCAGCAGGAAAGAAGTAGATAAGAACTCCTAGGGTTCTGTATACTTCAAAGCATGAAGGTAAATTTTGTGCTGCCAAAACGAGAGGGATGTGAAAGTTAGGAATAGAGATTGAAAGCATCTTGTACCTTTCATACAGCATCCCAAGGCTTGTAGAATGCCTGAATACTCCACAGTGCATATGTTTGGATGGTGGAGAATCATACCAAATTGTTTGATGAAGTTGGTATCTCTCCAAACTTGATGTAAATGTTTTGTTTGGGAATCCGAAGAAAGGGAGTTTATTAGGTACAGGTAATAGGTTGACGTTTTGAAATATCCACTTCCAGTATACACCCTCCGTTACAAAGACATGGTCACAGATGAAAAGAGTATTCACACCCAGCTTCCATTTGAGTTGTTGACGTGATTTTACTTGTTGTGATACCATATACTTTTGCAATTATTTTACAATATACTGATAATGACAACCTTCTTCTCTCAGAACAGCCTCTGCAAGTGGTACAATTTGGTCGCGAAAGTTTGGATGCGCGCCACAAACGTATTCGTTTTATTTAGTTTGACAAGAACTTACAGTCTTTGCCTCGACGCCCTTTTTGGTTTTCCGATATATGACCTCATATCCCTTTTGTCGGTTGGATACTTTTTACAACGATTGTAGAACTATCATGTATGCCATGATCATGTAACAAAATACGCTCTACCAATGATGTGTAAACAGCAAGAAGGAAAATATGGGAAATAGAGTAACGTTTTGGCCCCATCTCGTCACCTCATATCCCTTTGTTCTTGTGACAAGTGACATGGTCGCCCGTTATCCGCATGCCTGGGAGCAAATAGCCGAACGGGCGTGGATTCGGGCGATGATTTATGCCCCCGGGCACGGACAACATTTAAAACCTAACGGGTAAAAGCTTAACGGGTAAGAGAAAGTACCGCCCGTACCCACATACCTGTGTACCCGATAAAATTTAGGCTTTGCTTCTTTTTTTTCCTTCCCATTCTACCCCAGCCGCCACCATCTTCCTCCAGACGCACTCCACCGCTCATCCCCTGCGCCACTCCGCTTGCCCCCCACGCCCCTCCGCTCGCCGTGTGCCCTCCACCCTCTCTGCTCGCCGCGCGTGCCCCACCCCCTCTGCTCGCCGCCCCATCCCCTTCCCCTCTGCTCGCCGTCGCACGGTCCTCCCCCTCCGCTCGCCGGACGTCGCCGCGCGCCCCTCCCCCTCCGCTCGCCGCGGCGCGCCCAAATCTCCTCGACGGCCTCACGGGCATGGCCGCGGGCACGAGTTGCCCACGGACGGCATTACTTGTCTGTGGCGGATATCGAGCACAGACACAGACAGAGGATTTGGCTTGCGGGCACGGACATGTGTCACTGCTATCAACGAACATTTTGCCTGTTGCCATCTCTACTCTCATATTCCTTTTATTGGGTATGTATATACTTTTACAACAATAACAGAAGTATCATATGTGCTCCTATAATCTGCAAAATACTAAACAAGTAGTCGTACAAAAAGCTTAGAAAACAACGTACTCAACCCATGACGTGCATACATGGAGATAAAAATATGAAACTTTGACGAAAACAATGGAACGGCCGAAAACGAACGTTTTTGAGTAATGGAAGGCGGCACGGCGCCAAGCCCGAGGCTGTTTGACGTAGTGAGACCAAAGAGAATGTAGCACCCTCAAGATTTTTTTTTAGACAAAGTGTGGGTTTATGTCGATTAGTGTTTCCACTGGGCCGAATTGAGCAAGGAGTTGAATAAGGCCCATCCAGTCCACGCAACGTCGTCCTGTGGCGCTAAAACGGAAGGAAGTTTTGAATGAGTAGACTGCCTGGTTGAGAGGCGTCACGAGAGTGAGGCAGGACAGGACGCGCTCCTCGTCCTTGGTTGCCGTTTCTGCTCCGCCCCTCGCCGGTTCACACTGAACCCTAAGCCACCAACCCCATGGACCCCACACCACCGCCGCCGCCGGTAACACACTCATCTTCCTCCGCCGCCAGTAGCTTTAGTCGGCGGCCACTACTCCAGCTCTTCGCGCGGGTCGATGACGATGTCCCGCGTGCGGCACTGATGGGCTTGCATTATTTCCAGCCGTCATCGTGGTCGTCGTTCCAACGCCGCTCCTCGATCTACTCATCGGCGTCGCTGTCCTCCTGCCTCGCCTCCGGGTCCTCCTCCCGCACCGTCGGTTCCCGCTCCTCACTTGGCTCCTCCTCGTCATCGTCATATGCGCACCTCGGGGGGCGGCGGTCGCAGACCAACACGCGCAGGATCGGGAGCTGTGACGGGCCTACCGACGGATCAGCACCACAAGCTCCAAAATAGATTTAACTTTTAGCGATGGACAGAAACATGAGTCATCGCTAAAAATCAGTTTTTAACAGTGGACAACAACTTAAACTGTTGCTAAAAATAGCACGATATATTATCAATCCATATCTTTCTCTCTCAACCAATCAGAAAGAGATACAGATTATGTTTTCTCCTACTTTGATCTCCCTGCCTACTCTCTCTCTTGCTCTCTCTCTCCCTCAACCAGCCAGGCAAGTTTCACTCACTTTCTCTCCCTCTCTCCCTCCTCTATCAGCGAGGTGGATGTGGCGGATGGTGTAGACCGACGGCGGTAGGGCGGGAGAAGGCGCATCGGCGTGGCCAGCGCGCCAAGAGCGGTGGAGGACAAGGCAGGCGTGGATGCGGGCCGAACCGAGCACCGCCGGTTAGGCGAGGATGAGCACAGGCGGCGGGCCGAGCGCCGTCGGCGCGGGGGCAAGCAAGGACGCGCGCTGGCAAGGGCGTAGGTGGTTGTGACGCTCCCCTTCTCTCCCGTTCCCCTCTAGGCGATGTTTTCCCCGACACGGATCCGACCGGGGCGTGGCCGAATCCAACCGTGGTGGCGGTGGCACGGACTAGATAGGACACTGGTGCGATTTTCTATTTAACTTTTTGGGTAAATTCATAGTGGCAGTGACATTACCACTCGCTGGTACAACAAAAACTTTAGGAATGGCTAGGTCCCTAGAGCCCGCTGCAGCAAAGAAATATTTTTAACTATGGGGTTTTGACCGGCAACCTAGGTCTTTTCTCTTGTAGTGTATGCGCCACAAACATATTTTGTTTTATTTAGTTTTGACAAGAACATACAGTCTTTGCCTCGACGCCCTTTTTGGTTTTGCGATATATGGCCTCATATCCTTTTTGTCGGTTGGATACTTTTTACAACGATCGTACAACTATCATGTATGATCATGTAACAAAATACGCTCAACCAATGATGTGTACACAGCGAGAAGGAAAATATGGGAAATGGAGGAAATAGTGGAACGGCCGAAAACGTGGTAGAGTAACGTTTTTTGGCCCCGTCTCGTTGCCCTTTGTTGTTGTGACAAGTGACATGGTCTCATATTCCTTTTTATTGGCTATGTATATACTTTTACAACAACAACAGAACCTAATCTGCAAAATCTAAACAACTAGTCGTAGAAAAAGCTTAGGAAACAACTTATCAACCCATGACGTGTATACATGGAGAAGGAAAATATGAAAATTTGATTAAAACAATGGAACGGCCGAAAACGAACGTTTTTGAGTAATGGAAGGCGGCACGGCGCCAAGCCCGACTGCCCGAGGCTGTTTGACGTAGTGAGACCAAAGTAAATGTAGCACCCACAAGATTTTTTTTTTGAGATATAGTACCCTCAAAAAATGGTTAGTCAAAGTGGGTTTGTCGATTAGTGTTTCCACTGGGCCGAATTGAGCAAGGAGTTGAATAAGGCCTATCCTGTCCACACAACGTCGTCCTGTGGCGCTAAAACGGAAGGAAGCTTTGAATAAGTCGACTGCCTGGTTGAGAGGCGTCACGAGAGTCAGGCAGGACAGGACGCGCTCCTCTGCTCCGCCCCTCGCTGGTTCGCACTAAATCCTAAGCCACCAACTCCATGGACCCCACACCGCCACCACTGTCGGCGGCAACACACTCCTCTTCCTCCGCCACCAGTAGTTTAGTCGGCGGTCACTACTCCAGCTCGTCATGCGGGTTGATGACGATGTCCCGCGTGGCGCTGATGGGCTTGCATTATTACCATTCGTCGTTGTTGTCCCAACGCCGCTCCTCAATCTACCCGTTGGCGTCGCTCCCCTCCCGCCTCGCCTCCGGATCCTCCTCCCACGCCACCGTTCCTGCTCCTCAGTTGGCTCCTATTCATCCTCATCGCATGCGCGTCTCGAGGGCGGCGGTCGCAGACCAACATAGGCGGGATCAGGAGCTATGGCGGGGCCTACCAACAGATCAGCACCACAAGTTCTAAAATAGTTTCAACTTTTAGCGACGGATAGAAACATGAGCCGTCACTAAAAATTAGTTTTTAACAATGAAAACAACTTAAACCGTTGTTAAAAATAGCATGACATGTCATCAATCCATGTCTTTCTCTCTAAACCAATCAGAAAGAGACACACAAATTATATGTTTTCTCCCACTTTAAGCTCCCTCCCTCCTTTCCCTCTCTCTCTCCCTCAACCAGTCAGATAGGTTTCACTCACTTTCTCTCCCTCTCTTCTCTCTCTCTCCCTCCTCTCTCAGCGAGGTGGACGAGGCGGGTAGTGCATACCGACGGTGGGAGGGTCGGCGAGGGCGCGCGAAGGCGCATCGGCGCGCCAAGCGCGGTGGAGGACGAGGCAAGTGTGGACACGAGCCGAGCCGAGCGCCGCCGTTCGGGCTAGGATGAGCACAGGCTGCGGGCCGAGTGCCGCCGGCGCAGGGGCTGGCGAGGACGTGCGCTGATGAGGGCGTAGGTGGTTGCGGTGCTCCCCTCCTCTCTCGTTCCCCTCTAGGCGATGCTTTCCCCGACTCGAATCTAGCCGGGGCACGGCCAGATGCGACCGTGGTGGCAGGGGCACGGGCTAGACAGGTCATGAGTGTGATTTTTTATTTAATTTTTTGGGCAAATTTATCACTCGCCGCTACAATAGAAAGTTTAGGGAAGGCTAGGTTGATCCGCAGTGCTCGTCGCAACAAAGAAATATTTTTAACTATGACGTGTTGACCCGTCGTCTAGTCCTTGTAGTGTGTGCGCCACAAACGTATTTTGTTTTATTTAGTTTTGACAAGTACTTTCAGTCTTTGCCTCGACGTCCTTTTTGGTTTTGCGATATATGGCCTCATATCCCTTTTTGTCAGTTAAATACTTTTTATAACGATCGTACAACTGTCATGTATGCCATGATCATGTAACAAAGTACGCTCAACCAATGATGTGTACACAGCGAGAAGGAAAATATGGGAAATGGAGGAAATAGTGGAACGGCCGAAAACTTGGTCGAGTAACGTTTTTTTGGCCCCATCTCGTTGCCCTTTGTTGTTGTGACAAGTGACATGCATGGTCTAATATTCCTTTTTATTGGCAATGTATATACTTTTACAAAAATAACAGAACCTAATGTGCAAAATACTAAACAAGTAGTTGTACAAAAAGCTTAGAAACCAATGTACTCAACCCATGACGTGTATACATGGAGAGAAGGAAAATTTGACGAAAACAATGGAACGGCCGAAAACGAACGTTTTTGGAAGGCGGCACGGCGCCAAGCCTGAGGCTGTTGGACGTACTGAGACGAAAGTGAACGTTTGTAGATTAGTGTTTCCACTGGGCCGAATTGAACATGTAGTTGAATAAGGCCCATCCAGTCCACGCAACGTCGCCCTGTGGCGCTAAAGCGGAAAGGAAGCTTTGAATGAGTAGACTCTCTGGCTGAGAGGCGTCACGAGAGTCAGGCAGCACAGGACGCGGTGCTCCTTGGACCTTGGTTGCCGTTTCTGCTCCGGCCCTCGCCGGTTCCCACTGAACCCTAGCCACCAACCCCATGGACCCCACACCGCCGCCGCCGGCAACACACTCCGCCGCCGCCTCGGGTAGCTCTGTCGGCGGCCAGTACCACTCGAGCTCGCGGCGCGGGTCGATGACGATGTCCAGCGCGGCGCTGATGGGCTCCTCGCATTATTCCCATCCGTCGTCGTGGTCGTCCTCCCAGCGCCGCTCCTCGATCCACCCGCCCCCCTCCCGCCTCGCCTCCTGCGGATCCTCAAGCTCCTCTGGGTCGTCGTCGTCGCGTGCGCGTGCATCACGGTCTCGTGGGTGGCGGTCGAAGAAGGAGCAGCTGTACGAGGAGCTGTGCGAGATCCGCAGCCAGAGCGCCGACTACATCTCCCGCCTCGACGCCATCGTCGCCGACCAACGCGCGCGGGACCGGGAGCAGCGGCTGCGGGGCCCAACACCGACGACTGATGATCAGCACCACCAGTCTTCTTCTCCGTCGTGGCAGAATCAGAATCAGAATCAGAACAAGTCCTCCTCGGTCGTCACGTGGTCAGATCTGACAACGCCGCCCACCGGGAGGAACATCATCTCCGGGTACGCGCCGTCCTTGGCGCATCTGCCAGATCTGCCGGCCGCGAGGAGCTTTTCCTCCTCCCCAGGCTACTACGCGTACCACCATCAGCAGCTTCAACAAGCTTGGCCGTCGTCATCGTCGACCAGCAGGGTACGTATGTGCACCGCATCTGCTCCACAGTAGGGGCTTATTCTTTCGGTACGTAGGCGCCATCATCGTTTTCGTCATCACTCCACTCGTTGCAGCATCAGGCCGGCTCCTCGTCGTCTTCCACCTTGCTGTCACCGATGATGCACCAGGACCACGCAGCAGGCTCGTCGTCGACCGCCATGTCCGGCTTCGCCGCGTTCGCCCACCGGCGGCCATCCCTAACATCGGCGTCCTCGCGTCATCATCAGCAACGACAGCAGCTGTGGAACAACCGCGGTGAGAACACCACCTTCTTACCCGCCGAGTCCTCCTCCTCCTTCTGGTCGTCATCTTCATCATCTCATGTACCATCATCTTCTGTTGATGGGTTATTCCTGCACCGCCCCTCGTCGTCTGTCTCATCACCAGAGCAGCGGCAGCAGCATGATGCGTTGCCGCCCTTGCCATCAACAACGAAGCAGACGCCACCGCTTCTTCTTCCTGTGAAGCAGGAGCCCGTGGACTTCCCCTCTAGTCGCCTGGAACCCGAGCTCATCTGCATCGATGATGAAGAACCTGTTGTTGCTGACCTGGACTCTCTTTTGGCTTCCTTGGAATCGTGTCCGGGTCTCATGGCCTCGCTACTGGAATCATCGTCTCCGGCTCCATTCCCCTTGCTTGATTCCTCATCATCATCCGCCGGATACATGCAGCAACAGATGTGTGGCAATACTGGGAATGAACTGATGATGACCTCCTGGGGTGCCACCGCCGGGACCATCAGTGGCCAAACCTGGTCGCCGATGCCGGAACAAGTGGTCACCTCCTTCGGCATGATGAGCATAGACGGCAGCAGCAGCAGCATCGTTGGTGGTAGAGGGAGCATGGCACGGAATAATTGTCAGAGCTCCTCCATGCCCATTGGGCAGCAGCAAGTGCCGTGGCAAGGTGGGACGAGGTTCTCCTCCTTGTCGTCTGATGACCTATCGCCACATTGTTGGCAGTCATCTCCACACGGTGATACGCATACACTTCAACAGTTCCTGCAGCCGATGTCAGCAGGATTTGAGATGCCCCACTTGCCACCAAGCATGAACATGGATATATTGCCTGTGGCCAACGACTCTTCTACTTCTTCTGCCACAGATTTGCTGCAGTACGGGAACAGCACTGGATCGATCAACTGGTGGAATACCAGGAGCAGTGATGCCATTATTAGTGAGTGCAACAATAGTGGAATCAGTAACATGCCCTACGGCCATGGTCACAGCTCGTCCACAACAAGCTCCATTTCCATGCCAAAGCTAAGACTCGGGGGCATGGAGTCGCAGAGGGTTGTGCCGCCGATGTCGCCATCTCCTGTTGTCACTGGTACTTGCAGCAGCATGCCACACTCGGGTGCCAATGAAGGCAGCTTATTTACAGACGCCGAGATGGAGAGACTGAAGAAAGACAAGCGCCTCTCCCAACTAGTAAACACCAACCCCAAGAGGGTCAAGAGGTATATGCAATATCATCTCCTTTATTGCATGCATGCTATGCAAAACTTCCTCAGTCGGTGTTGCAACTAATTAATATGGCTGTATCATGCAAAATATATGCAGGATTCTAGGCAACCGGGAATGTTCAGCCAGGATGAAGGCACGAAAGGAAAACTGCATCCAAGTTCTTGAGCGCCAGTTTAAAGCGCTGCAGGTTGAGAACTTATCGTTATCTTCACAGGTCATGTCAGAACAGGTTTGTTCTCAGTTTACACATGCCACAAGACGAAATACAAGTTTCTTGACTGTGATGCCGCTTATTACTGATGAATGATAATTAATTTCTGAGTCCAGGTAAAATTTGTCGAGCTAAAGAACGAAAATATTGGGATCGGACTGAGATTGCAGCAGCTGGAGGTGCAGGCCAAGATGGATGAAGGTACACCCCTGCTATTGTATTTTAACATTTGTTTTTGCTCATTTCTATATGCATTATTAATTTAATTATGTTCAGTTCATGTTGTAGTGGCAATTGAAATTGACAATGATTCTATGCACGCGTTGTAGTAGTACAAATCATGATTTAAATTTATATGCTATTAGAGCGTGATGTGCTATATATTTTCCTCGTCCAGTCAAATAGTTTTGTATTTCTTGCATATAATTTATGGGAATATGTGGCATGGTAGCTTTCTCCAAAACCTTATAGAAATGCCTATTTTCTTTGTTACAACTTGTTTGTTTTTATTGTATACGGGTGCACATATAGGTCTTTTAGGAACAATGTTAGTCAAACTTTTAAAATTAACGATATATGGACAAACAGTATGAAATTGATCTGAATAGTTCAATCATTGAAATGATTTAATAAAAATAAGTTATTTCTATTATCCGAAATAAATTTGATATGAAATTTAATAATAAATAACATGGCTCCTATGAAATTATTCCTGATCACTTTTATGTCACATCGGAAAGGATGCAATATATTTATGGAATAATATGATTTATTGCCCGTTATGTCAATCTATTAATTTGAACAATTTGACGTGACATTCAGAATCGTCCACATCATTATCTCAACTTTATGATCCTGTTTCCTATGTTTACAAAGATGTTTTCTTGGTCATCAGGTTATCCTTAAATAATTAACATGGGTACCATTGTTCTGTGTATACAGCTGAGAGTGAAGCACTGCAGGCTGAGATCGAGAGCTTAAAACTTTCTGAGCTCAGTGGATACTCAAATGACGTACCCGGCCCAATGAGCACCCATACGGGAAGATGAGACGAGCTGGTATACCGACAGTTTGCGCCAGCGCGGACCGGACCCTAGGTGATTGGTGCTATGAGCTTCCGGTGTTGCAAAGAATTTCTAGTTTTTTTTCCTTATCGAATCTGAGTGTTTTGAAAATATAAATGTCATGTGTTCCATTTATCTTCTGAACTAAGTATTGTATTTCATGAGACCACATTTATCCGAACTATGGCCTATTTTGGTGATTGAAACTTTATTCATGTTGTGGTACTTATTTGACAGAGTTTTGAATTATAGAAAGTCCATTGTTTTCCTGCTGTGCTTCTAGTGGTGAAATAATGATTCTTTTGTACTACTGTTATTGTCTGGGATTTGTTTGAATTAAGGGCATCATCCTATATCTTTTATTTTCTTATTTGAAGATCAAAATTAAAGAAGCATCCACATCCGCTCTAAAGACCATAAAATTACTACGTTATTTTTAAAAAATAAATAAATATCAGTCATTTGGATTTTATGACGATCTAATGATTTAGATAACCAAGGTAAAACTCTGAAGAAAAATAGAAAGAGAAAAATATACATGCCAACTTCAGATCTCCCTGTTTGTTTACACGAGTTTGTAGTATAACTTCTGTTTCTATTATAGCATCTATTAGCGTCCTTCATCGTAAGACTAAACAATAAAATAATATTGTTTCGGTCACAATTTTAGACTAGACGGCTCAGACCCGACGTATACGCAATTATACTCCTTAATTCGTTGCAAGGGCTCAGCAAGGAGATATAGTGCTCAAGTAATCAAATATATATAGGTAATATATAAGAAAATTGTTTAGAATTGTTTCCTTTTTTCTTAGATCATACAAGAATGCATAGTCTATGCAAGTTTGGTACAACGTTGGCCAACCTTTCCAGATCATCGCTAAGCACAAATTAAAGAAGGCGCCGTGTTCGACGGAGCATTTGACGAGGCCATCATTGCCAAGATGTTTTATAAGAGTAGCTGACGGCGAAGCCATTGAAATTCCTACTTGATGATACCTGTCGTCACTCAGTAATTAATGATGTGAAACTGCATGTGCATGGCGTGAATAAAGGAGATACAATAATCACATTGGTGATTTTTTTTTTGACATTACATTGGTGAATTTATTAATTTGTGTCATATAAACCATCATATGAAGATAGAAGCTAAGCGGCAAGGAACGATGAAAAAACTCATGGATGTTTTCTTGCCTGCGTACATGTCTATGAATCTCTGTCAAGTCATCAATATACCAGGTGAGTACCAAACATGCATATTCCCCTACTGTAACAACTAAGTCGAGACATTTGAGACTGATGACAAGGCCAAACGACAAGAGTAGGGGTAACCACCACGAGGGCGGAGCTACCACTGGCATTTGGCCCGAACTGTTCGGCAGACCACCCTCAACACATGTATAGAGAATGCGATATTAGTTTTTGACGCGCGGAAGTAACAACAAACCTATCAAGGCATATGATGCCAGATCACTATACATGTCTCTCATATTTATGAGGAACCAGTTATAGAGTTCGACATAAACTCTACACCTACTGCTAATACAATTCGAAGTTCTAAGCATAACCAAACTCGTACATAATATTCGACATATATTCCAACATGTGAAGCGAATATCGAAGCAACCATGCAATTTAATAGAGGGTGTTATGTGAAAATCAGATCACTCATACAAAATAATTAACTAATTTGAGTAGGAACAAGAGGCCATACCGCCACCACATGCTATAATTGTATTATAAAAAATGAACAATCTATACTTTATTTTTTACTTTATGTACTTAGGTACACTGACCCGTTTGCAATTATTTTCTTTTCCTCTATGATTCTAAAGATAGACCCTGTGTCATTTTTATGTCCAAACAAAGAACAGAGAGGGACTACACCAACTTGATTATGGCTTCAAAAAATACAAGGAGTCTTCACTATACATGTCTCTCAAGTAAATGCTCAATAGAAGCCATTGTTAGCGGAAACAGAAACAGTGAGGAGGTACAGCCACAATGGATGACGACGAATAGAAAATGTGGTTCCGCCACGGTTGTCGGTGAGAAGATCAAGCACCAAGCAGTGCTGGAATTGTAGGCAATATTCTATGTAATTTAATTCAGAAAATAACAACATAAAGCATGACCATGACTAAAGGTATGTAACACTGAAATGAAACTAGCCAAAACAGAAAACAAAAACAAAGAGAATTGCAAGAGAATGTCATACTGAGAGGGCATGACGATAGCTATCACGTCGAACACACCATCACCATTTGAGACAGACATCTTGAAGTAGTCGTTGATGTAGACATTCATGTGATAAAGAAGATGTATAGTAGTCGAGGTAGTCATTCACATGATGAAGATGATGTAGACATTCACCACCACCAGCGAGCAGTTGTGGTGAGTGCTCCCCAAAAACATTATCACCTCCTATCCTGATGCAAGAACGCAAGGGCTGAGGTTCCAGAGGTCCTCCTCTCCATCGTTTGTGCACGTCGGAGTTATTATATTTGTGTTCTAAAAGGGTCTCATCATCCCTTTATATAGGTGTGCAAGACAGGGAGAGGAAAGATTTTAGTCTCTTCTTGTGCTCACGAGAGGTGAAAACCAAAAGACATATTATTTAAGCAATTAGTCACTTAATTACATTAATATTGCACATAATGGCCAATTGTTGTCAGCCCACAAGCACACATGCATGTAGCATTCCCACAAATCAATGTCTCCCACATAACTCCTATTAAATAAATGAGTCTTTTGAAATTTTTTATTTAATGAGATATTACCTAGAAATCCAATAAGCAGAACATAGAGATTCAGATTGTAGCTATTGTTGAGGTCGAGGGTATGTTATGGTGTGAGTATGAAAGCGATGATGGCATTATTTTGTTTGTTAAGGACCTAAGGCTGGTGCAGATTCAGGAGGTCATGCTAAGAGACATGCATGACTTGTCTTGGAGAAATAATAGAATGCGAGACCACTAAGTGGATGTTCCTGGATAGCATATGGTATGGAACGTTGAAGAAAGTCAAGAAGTTTAAAAACACGTAATAATATTATTTGAGAAATAGAATTGCCGTAGAAAAGCATCTATCTCACATGGCCTGGGTTGTAGCAAACATGAAGTGGCTAAAATATTTGTAGCCGCGCTATTAGCGTAGGTCATTTCATTAGTTTTATTTACTTCAGTGGAATATTTCCCAGACATTTCATTGTATTCTTATGTGTCATACACATTTTCTCACATTGTCACCAATATTTCTTCCATGCCTATTTACTCTTCTAAAAACATTTATAAACATTAACATGAGTATTTATATACTTCTTTGGAATATGTTCCAGACATTTCATTGCAGGCCAAGCAAGATGGATGAAGGTACATATCTTTATAGATTGTATTTTAACATTAGTTTTTGTTCAGTTCTATATGCATTAGTTTATGTTCAGTTCTTGTAGTGACAACTGAAATTGATGACTCTGTGACATGTTGCAGTGATACAAATCATGATTTAAATTTATTTGCCATTAGAGCATGATTACTATTTTCCTGGTCTGACCAAATAGCTTTTTATTGCTTACAATTAATTTATTGGAATATGTGGTATTGTAGTATTCTGGAAACATTATAGAAATTCTTCTTTTCTTTGCACTCCCTATGAGTGCAAATATAGGTATTTTAGGGACAATGTTAGCCAATCTTTAAAATTAACCATATTGACCGAGAGTATAAAGTTGATGTGAGTAGCACAATCATTTCAATAACTGAATAATGATGTGTAACTTATATTATCTGAAATACCTTACCTCGGTATGATTAAATATTTCAAGTGGCATTTGAACACAGCCCATGTCCTAATGATATATATTTGCAACTAGCAGAAGTACTAGAAATGTGCATGCCATTTTTTTAGATAGCTATATATTTAGCCGAGCTTAAATAATGGGGAATTTGTCTGAGACACTGAGAAATTGTGGCTTCGTCCATAACACACTCACAATCGTGTTTTTGCCTGAGACATACTACGATTTTGGATGCTCCCGTTTATAGCACACTATGACCGTTTAACAATTATTTTCAACTTTTTTTATCTCAATGCACAAAATATATTTGAAGTTGAATTTTTGCACAAACATACATTGTTGCATTCTCTATCATTAAAAAATATATACATATTTTTTATAGTGTAGCTATATTTTTTGTGCAAAGATTCAAATTTTAATGTGTTTTGTATATTAAGATAAAAAGTTGAAAATAATTGTTAAAGAATAATAGTGTGCCCCAGACAAGAGCACCCAATATATATATATATATATATATATATATATATATATATATATATATATATATATATATATATATATATATATATATTGGGTGGATCTGCCCACCGATGCCTGAAGAGGAGGGGCAGCCGGATTCGCCGTCACACACCGCCTGCCGGCGACCAAAGAGGAGGGGCGGCTAGATCCGCCCTCACCCGCCGCCCCGCCGCCGATCAGAGATGAGGGGCGGCCAGATCCGCCCTCGCTCGCTGCCCATCGGTGCTCGAAGAGGAGGGCTGGCCGGATCCACCCTCGCACGCCGCCTGCTGCCGACCAGAGACTAGGGGCGGCTAGATCCGACCTCGCACGCCGCCCGTCGATGTCCAAAGATGAGAGGTGGCCAGATCCGCCCTCGCAAGCCACCTGTCGATGCTCGAAGAGGTGGGCGGCTGGATCCGCCCTTGCATGCCGCCCACCGATGCCCGAAGAGGAGGGGCGCCCGGATCCGCCCTCGTACACCGCCCACCGGAGAGGAAGGACGGACGGATCCGCCCTCGCCCGCTGCTCGTCGTGGATGTGAGCTCGTCGGGGCTGCCGCCCTTGAGGTGGAAGAGGGTGGGGGCGGTCGGATCTGCCCTTGCCCGCTGCTCGTCATGGACCACAAGCTCGTCGAGGCCGCGCGCTTGCCGGGAGCTGCTCCTCGCCTGGGCCGTGAGCTTGCCGGGGGCAAGGAGCAGCGGGTTGGAGATAGAGAAGAGAGAGGACAGCTTGGAGAAGAATGAATGGGCAGCGGCTGAGGGTGGGGAGTTGGGTTGAGTAGCTAGGGTTTCTTTTTATTTTATATGTAAATGTTGTTTCGTGGGCTGGGCTGGCTAAGGTTGCATCTATAGCGGTGGTTGAAAACTTGGACCGCCGCTATAGATAATTCAGAGCCTGTAACGACGGATTTAATTTGGGCTGCCGCTATTGAATTCGGCCTCCCGCCGCTACAGACCAGTTTTCTGGTAGTGTAATATGACCAAGTCTCTACTAATTAAAGGTTCTTAATGATCCCACTAATTGTGTCCTCACTGGGGGCACTTTCTTATCCACCGTTGAATTGGTCCCAACCATCCCACGCCTATAAGAAGGGTCCTGACTCCTAATGACATGATTAATAAGAGAAACTAATAATGGTCAGGATAATGGCAGGGCCGTTCCTGAGAATTTAGAGACCGACGGCGAACCTAAAATTCAGGTCACTCTATAATAAATATTAGAATTTGTCCATGACTTTTTTCTGTGATTTTAAGAACTCATCCTCTCGTTTCCTATACCTCCTTTTGTTGTGTTGTGAATTATGATGTATACTTTCTAGTCAACATGATATTGATGAAATAAACTAATCTATTCGTCAATCAGTTTATGAAAAACTTTTAACAACAATTATTATCAAGAGGGTGATTCGTCATGCTAGATTGGCAATGGATTCATAGTCAGTTGTTTCGTTGATCAGTTGCGACGTTTCTCATCGAGTAGCCACTATGAGGCGATAGTAGATTACCATCATCACACTTTTTCGAACAAATGAGTAGTGTAGTTGGCATGCGGCCTCCGGCTTTTTGCTTACCTGGCTTATATAACAGAAAACCAAAAAAGACTGCATGGTCATGTGATGTCGCTGCCTTGCTAAGTTGGATTGGACCAAGCCCAAGCCACAGTTGATGGGCCTTGTACACAAATACTTATCAATGGGAGGGGCCCCTGGGCCGCCGCCCTGCCAGCCCTCCCCTTAGGGCTGGCCCTGGATAATGGATACCGTAACCTCTACCCGATATAGAGACGTGTGGCAGGATGCTGAAGACCAGAGTTGACCGCCGGCGGCTTGCCGACGTTCTTCTCGTCTCAGCATCTGGAGAACAAGATCGATGCCCAAGCCTGCATCACGATGGCACGAGGACATCAGCTGTTCAAATATGGACGATTACGTCAACCGGGTCAGTAAATTACATGCTAATCTCGATTCCACTACCACAAAAACGGTTTTTAGTAACACGAGTTTAGAGACGGCTAAAATAGTCATGTCACTAGATCACTTACAGTGACGCGTTTCTAGAAACACGTCACTACTATTTGGTTGAAGCCTACCTATAATGACGATTGAGTAGAAAGTCGGCTGTAGAAATAGATTTAGTGACGTGTTTAAAAAAATCCGTCTATATAGGTTCAAGTAACAGAGACGAGGTTCTAGACTAGAGACGAAATTTTCAAATCCCGTCACTACTATTTCAAGCTATAAAGACGGGGTTCTATAGTAGGGACGGGGTTTGATATGATAAATAGAGACGGTCTTCTATAGTAGGGACGGATTTTGAAACCCCGTCCCTAATATATTAAGCTATAGAGACGGGGTTGATTCAAATACAATAGGTGGCGCTGTGGTAGAAGTCTTCCCTCTGTTCTCCTAGATTAGGAGTTCGAATCCCACCAACCATTTTTTGTTTTTCAATTTTTTTCATCCCTAGCCGCCCTCGATTTTTAATCCCCGCCGCCTCCTCACTTCGCCCGTTTCCCAGCTGAAACCCTAGCCGCCGCTCCTTCTCCCCACCTCGCCCTCCTCCTCTGCCGCCTCAACTGCACGCCTCACCCTCCTCCTCCGTCGCCTCGCCCTCACGCCGACGACCTCCTCCTCAGCCACCTCGTCATCACCCCGACGACCTCCTCCTCGAGCTCGCTAGATCGGGCGCCTCGGCCTCCTCCCCTCCTCCCCCTCAGGCGGCACCGGTGGCCTCCTCGACCTCACGTGGCTGACTCCCTCCATGGTGGATCTGGCGGCCCAGGCCTCCCACCACGAGGACCACGGCGATGCGAGGACGCTCTTGCTGCCCTTAGCGAGATTCGGTGCTAGCAGGACGCGCATCGGCGGCAGGCGGCGTTGATCCGGCATGAGGTGCTCCGTCATGTCACCAGGTAATGATCTTAGGTCACCGTGGTAGCGTAGCGCTGGGTAAAGCTCTCAGGTAGCTCGACCTACGGGTGTGGTGCGGCAAGGATGTCATCTAGGGAGCTGATACGGTTTAGAATGCATTGACCCTTTCTCTCGGTGAAGCTAGGAAGAACAACAAAGATAGTGCTGATTTACATGTTAACTATGTGTTAATTGGTGACACCCTCGTAATATTGAGAGGTATTTAGATGGAGGTGCTATCGAATATATCATCCTGCTTGTGTTCTGCAGGAACCCGTGTAGGGTTTGTTGCCTTTCAGAAACAACTGAAAAAACAAAAACCATGCATCCGTGTAGAAATATGTGTGATTAATTAGCAGTAGATATACTAGTAAGAAATTACTGAAGTTCATCAAAAGAGAACTGGAACTTTTGTACTATGAATTATGGATGCAGGAGCTGAAGCAAGTGAATGAGTTGGGGTGGAACTGAAATTGCGTAGGGCGACCAGTTATGTATCCTTTGGTTGGCAACCGGCAATCTGGCATTCAGAGGCCTAGCTAGTAGTAGTGGAGTATACTCAGGTTAGCTATGACCCCTCGCTCATCCTATAAATCCGAGCCATAGTAGTCACTACAAGAGAACCGACCATTCACGACCAAAAATTTACGACCACTAACAGTATACGGTCGTTAGATGCTTGAGAGGCCCCGTACAGTCATAACCCATTCCATCCGACGACCACAAAAGTTACTGTCGCCATACAACTGATAGATACCGTCGCTATATAAACTAGCTAACGACGATGGTGCTTACCGACGACCAGAATCTAAATGTCGCGTAATATCCGTCTCCTGACCACGTGAAAAAGGATAAAACGAAAAAAAAAAATCTCAACTAACAGACCACCACGTCCTCCTCCCCTCTTCTGCCCTGCGCAATTCTGATCTGATGCAGATCGGAAAACTTGTCAGAGGCGGCGGCGCCCATGGTCCCTGCCCTCCCTTCCTTCCCTGCGACGTCCGTCGACTTGCTATCCAGCATGGTCCTCCATTCCCCGGTATCCCTGCAACTGCGACCATCTCCCCCATCGCTCTGCCCCAGTTGCCTCTCATCAACCACGTTGAGCAGTTGATCTGGTTAAAGGTGCGTAATATTCTAACTTCGTTTTTATCTGAATATAGTTTAGTTTCAAGTGGATCCATGGTCCAATCTACTGGTATTTTTCATGGGCATGCAGTGGCGATTGTTTTTACCCAAATGCCTCTGTTATATAGATACTATGTTTGTTCCTTGATCTATAAATATCTATTGTTTTATATATGCAAATTTCAGCAAAATTTCCCTACTGAATGATAAAAATATCCGTTTCAATAACAAATCGATTTACAGAGGTTAGTTCGTAAGCTATCTCTGATATGTTTGTGGCAGCATGGATGGATCAAGTTGATGATAATCTCAGTGCTCAATATTTGGATGGTCTGACACAAAACAGATGCATATTTGGATGTGCAAACAAGTCTGAGATTGTTTTTTACACATTTTCTTTTGGTTTCTGATTCTGATGTCTTACATGATGTGCAGTGAGTATACGGGTCAGGAGGGTTCTTCATGGAGAAGGTATAAAGCAATATTATTGAGTCAGACACAACATGTTTTACAGGCTAGGGCATGGATAGATTTAGATATCACAGAGAGTTGTGATTGAAATTAGTGCACAAATAAACAGTGATGTTATTTTTATTTCAGATGGAACTATGGATGGTGAAATTGCGGAATATTATGGCATGTGTTAACAGAGATAACTGCTTCAGCTATTTTGTGGAAGGTGTGTGCCTTATTTTTTGTTGCCAGTGGGGAAAGAATTTCATAAAACAAAGGGATAAAGAACAGTGGAAGCAAACCATATAGAATAACAATTTATGACAATATTAGAGTTTAGCAATTAACCTCAACATGTTATTCCGAACCATAAGAAGGCGGCAAGGAAATTAGGCTTCCATGTTTGAATGCCATATGTTTTTTATATGTCACACAAACAAAGGGTGGCATTTTTATGCATTCTGAATCTCCCAGCAAACAGTGAGCTTGTAGAATCATATAGATTTGTTTTTGTTAAGTACTATATCATAACGCAAGCTGTTCAGTTAAGACTTCTTCACATTGCAGGCGCAGCTGGAGGAACAAATGTCATCAGATTCTTTCATATCTAGCGCAAAGCTTGTGGAAGTGGTTCCTTTTGAATCGGCGTGACAATGTAATTGGATACGGTGGAGTAAAGGGAAGGGTTCTCCTGGTGCAGCTATTACCGATTGGTGGAAAGGATTAATATGATAGGCAACGACAGGGCTTAGTGAAGAGAATATAAGGTTGTGATCTGTATGGAAAAAAGAGTGTAGAATTGAAGCATAAATTAGGTAGTAGTTAGAAACATAAATCAGAAGCAGTAATTTGGAGTGGTCATGATTCACTTTTTCATGCTATAGAAAATACATGATCTTGAGTTTCATGTGTAAGAATCAGATTGCTTAGTTAATATATTATTTTGTTATTTCAAATGTGATTGTACAGACTGCAAAGGGCTTGTTAGTGCATCCCAATGTAAATTTTGTGGCCATTTCAATAATGGTCGCTAATGTCAATTGTGAAAATATTTATGATTGAAAATATGGTTGTTTGTTTTACTAATAAAGTCCTCAGGTCTTTGATAATATTAGTAATAAAAAAGTGGGTAGTCAATAATATTACTGCAGTGATTATTAATGCTCTATATATGGTTGTTAATATGACGACAAATGTTGTTGTTACTGCCCTGCGCATGGATGTTAAAAATACAAATGTGGTCGTTAATGCTTCTTACATGGTTGTTAAAAGATAAAAATATTGTCGTTAGTGCTTCATTTCAGCTGGTATACAACCATTAACGATGGCCAATATGGTCGCTATTACTACAATTATGGTCGTAAATGCTCTACAATTAATGACAATCAACTATCCCGTCATTAAACATTTAATGACCGGAATTTGCATGTGGTCGTTATTACAATTAATGATAGAACTTTTAACGACCATGGATGACCACATTTTTGTGGTCATTATTTACTTTTAACGACCACAAATCCCATCGTTAATACTCATTTCTCTTGTGGTGAGTGGAGTTTACTTGTGGACTTCTTTTTCTTCCTTCTGAAGCCATGAGCTTCAGGTGCTATGCTAATCAACAACTTTCTCCAACATGACCAATTAGCAGTAATTGGACTTTTTAGATTATACATATAAAAAGTTAGTGTTAATTCATGTTTGCTGATGATGTGGCCGTCACCCCCTTCTGCAGGCTTCGACCGCGACGAGGCGCTCAGGTTCTTCCTTCATCCACCTCAGTCCCCACCTTCGAAGTTTCTCTGGTTCTTCCTTTTCAAACAACTTCAATTCCAAGTGCTATAATTTAGTTTATGTGCTAAGCCATGTCACAAATTCATTGATGGATGCTGCTTCTGTCTTATTTAGCCCTAAAATTTAGTTGCTGAATTTGTTCTCGAACGATATTAATTTTAGATGCTTGTGAAGGAAAATTTGGTTGACAGAATGATAGTGTTGGATGTTAATTTTCGTTACTTATGTTTAGCAGTTTACAGTGCGTAAGTGCTATTTGTGCTTAGATAAAAATCATTCATGCTTTTAGTGTTGTTGGAGATATGTGCAGCTTGCCCAGCATCATGTATGGTTAGGATTATTGCTACATAACATAATGCATCATGTTGTAATTTCTGTTGTAAACTTTTACCTTATGGTCTTTTGTTGTTTTGCAGTGGGTTATGCCTTTCCTGCTTTGTTACTGGTGGTAACAAGCTTGAGTTCATGATCGTTTGGCACAACTATGTCATATCTGCTACCACTGATGTTAGTGAGAGAACAAAATGGAATTCTTTGACGAAACACTTGCTTCAGTTGTTTGAAACTGAAATGGTTCTTGTTCTGTTTGCCTATGTTCGACCTGATGTTTTTTTTTCTAGTTCATGCATCATACTGATATCATAAGAACCTGTGTTAATCAATGTAGCAGCTACTATTAAGAGCAAAAAATATATATTCCATGTCATGTTTAGATGATAGAATACTATCTCTTCATAAAAGGTCAAGTAAAGTGCTATGTTGACATCTTTAACATGTGGCTATCTGATGTTTCTTATCAGTGCTGCAAAGAAGAATTCTCCTGGTGGTGGAAAACTACCAAGTGTTTTTTAAGATGAGAATTCCTAATTATATTGAATGGTATGTATTAGTGATTTATGCAATTAGTAAGTAGGAGCTGCTAGCAAGAGCACAAGTATTGTATTAGCATGCTGTAATCAAGTGTTATTAGCTGTTAGAATTGAATTGTATATATTAGTGATTATGTAATCATGTTTATTAGCATGACTTAGTATTTTTTCTATAGTTCATCAGAAGAGCGCCTCACATGTTTTCTAGTGTTTCCTAAAATGGATACTAAATTTGTAACCATGGTTGTAAATGGATGTATATGAATTCTGTATCTATGTTTCTATGGATGAAATGGAGAAAAAAAATCATTTCTGGTGCATTTTTTTTTATATTTACCATTAGGGACGAGGAATAATTATAAAAAATACGTCTCTGGATAGTTAATAGTGACGGGGATATAGGATGTCGTCACTAAAAATAGTGACGGGTCTATAAACCACGTCCCTAAAGATAGTTGTGAAGTTTCAGAAATCCGTCCCAAAAAAGAAACAGGAACGGGTTTCCATAGTTGTGACAGTTTCAGAAATCCGTCCCTAAAAAAAAAACAGGGATGGGTTTTAGAAATCCGTCACTAAAGGTTGTTGGGACGGGTCTGAGATATCCGTCCCTAAAAGTCAGTAGCAACAGTTTTAGAAATCCGTTACTATAGGTCAAGATTTAGTGATGGTTAAATCCCTGTTGCTACAGACTGAGATTTAGCGACGCAAAAATTGAGACGGTGACATTTTGTGTCACTAAAGGGCTTTGACCACTGTCACTAAATATCATTTCTGTAGTAGTGTTCATTGGGTGTTCATGTGAAGAGGCTAGTAGATCCTTATGTAGTAATAATCGTGAATTAAGTTCCAACAAGGTGGAGGGTGTCCACTGTCCAGGCGCAGCCTCTTGGGCTGGGATGTAGATGTAGGAAAGGAGCGTGACGAGCGAGCTCATTTTGCCTGCAACGGCTGACAGCGGTATCAGGAGAGAGAAAAAGAGAAGAGGACAAAAACCGGGTCGATGAATCCTTTTCACTATCACAAAATGAGCCTATAGCGGCGGTACAAAAAATCACATAGCGGCGGATTAAAAGAAACCCGCCGCTACAATGGACAAATGATTTTTAGCTACGGTTGACAGTGTGAACTGCAGCTAAAAATCAATTTTTTTGTCAACCGCAGCTAAGTTCACATTGTCAACCGCAGCTAAAAATCATTACCCACTGTAGCGGCCCATTTGGCCCAACTAGCACAAATAAAAACCCCCGGTTGCCTGCTCAAACCCTATCTCTCCACTTCTCCTTCCCTCTCCCAGCCGCCGCTTCTTCCCTTCCCTCTCCCAGCCACCGATGACGCCTCCCTCCTTGTCGCCTCCCTCCCTCTTCTCTCCTCGCTCAGTCTCCCCGAGGTCGTCGCCCCTCCCCGAGGTCGCCGCCCCTCCCCAGCCCTTCCCCGAGGTCGCTGCCCCATGGTCGCCGCCTCTCACCAAGATCGCCAACCAAGCATCGCGGTGACGACAACCTCCTTTGAGCGTCATCCCTCGGCGCCGCCTCTCCCTGTCCCCTCCTCGGCCCTCTACCTCCGGCATTGCTCCTCCCTGACCTATCCTCCGTAGAGCGCCGCGGCTGCCAGATCCGGCCTGGGGCGGCAACGACAACATGGGGGCGCCCGGATCTAACCTTGGAGGCGGTGACGACGACGAGCGGCGGCCAGATCCGAAAGGCGCAGCGGCGGGCGAGTCGGAGGCGGCCGGATCCAGAAGGCGCGTCGACGGATCCGGCTGGCGGCGGGGGCGACCGCTAGTGTTTTATTTTTTTATTTTTCTATATTTATTCATAGCGGCGGGTCACATTGTCACCCGCCGCTACAATGTTGTTTTCAGCAGCGGTGTGTTTCGTCCATGGATGACCCGCCGCAATAAAGTTTTTTTTTTAGCTGTGATTTCATTGCGGCGGGTCGGCTGGCCCACCGCTATAGCGCTTTTTGAACCGCCGCTACAGGTGGTTTTTGTGATAGTGTTTATACAGTTGTCAGGGAGGCCGACTGGGTGAGGCACTTCCCTGCCGACGGTGCCCACGCGGCGGCATGCAAACTCTGGCCGACTGCGTACTCGCAGGGAAAGGCAAACGACGAGGGACGAAGGCTGCTAGGTGAGGCCCTCCGTGCTTGAATTCCTGGTTTTCCTTAACACTAGGCCATTTTGTACATGCCATAAAGGTTCTAACTAAGCCAAGACAAGTCCAACCTTTGGTACAAATCTTCTCCAACATGTTATCCAGGGTTCCACTGGCAAGCAACTGTCTAAAGTTCATTATTCGGCTAGAACTAGAATGATGGGTAGGATTTCGTGGTGGTGACCTGGATCAGAGATTCGAGTTATGAAGTTTGAAACACAACTAGTGTTTGACCATTTAGGGAATACTAATTTAAAATAGTTAGTTGCTTCCAAAGATCTTGAATGTTTCCCTAAAATCCTCTTTAAGTCCCTGCATATATCCCAAATAAAATAAATTTCGGTTGAGGTGACTTTTGTGCAAAATCTTGGAGTTTCTATTTATTTGATCACATTTGATTTAGTTGCTTCGAATTGAATTTCAAGCATGAAAAACTAATGAACTTGGCATTTCTTTTCTGCTCCACATACGCATGTAGAAATTCAATTGATGAGATGCTTGTGGGTGTCACAAGGTGGGCCGGAGGCGGCGGGGTGGGTTGGACGAATCACATCCGGCCCGCCCGGCTGCGCCGATCACTACTACAGATTCGGTCTTTAGTGACGGGTTTCTAACCACAATAGACACGCAAAACAAAGTTGTCTCAATTTTCACGTCCCTAAATCTCAGTCTATAGCGACGGGGATCTAACTGTCATTGAATCTAGACCTATAGTGACGGATTTCTAAACCCGTCCCTACTGTCTTTTAGGGATGAAACTTATCCCCGTCTCTATAGGTTAATCTGATTAAATAAAAAAAAAGGTGGACCATCCCGGCCCGGCCTAGAGGATCCTGCAGGGGAGAGGAGGCCGCTGCCATCGCCGGATGGGGAGGGTAGGACGCCGAGGGGCAGGGGAGGCCACAGGATCCGAAGAGCCCGAGGCCACCGTCATCGCCGGATCCGGCGGACCGAGGAGGGAGAAGGCGTGCATGGGGACCGAGGAGGGAGCCGAAGCTAGATTCGGATGGGGAGAGGAGGCCATCGCCGTTGTCGGATACGGCGGACCGAGGAGGGAGAAGGCACGCACATGGACCGAGGAAGGAGTCAAAGCCGAATCCGGATGGGGAGAGGAGGCCGTCGCTGTTGCCGGATCTGGCACATCAAGGGAGGGAGAAGGCACGCACGTGGACCAAGGAGGGAGCCATCATCGGATCTAGATGGGGAGAGGAGGCCGCCACCGTTGCCGGATCCGAGGAGGGAGCCAAAGCCAGATCCGAATGGGGAGAGGAGGCGGGAAGGCGACGGCGTCGCAGGCGGTGGGCTTGGCGGTGCCGCCGGTGCAGATGAAGTAGTCGTTGAGGAGGAGAGTAGACCACTTACCATAGCTGCCCGCCGTGTGGGAGAGGCGGCCACACACCATAGCTGCCCACCATGTCTGCAGCGCGAGGAGCCAGCGGGCGGAGGAAGTGGAGCCGAAGAAGGGGAGGTGGCGGCATTGAAGCGACGGGCAGAGGGAGCGGAGTGGGAGAAGGGGAGGCGAAGGCAACAACATCGAAGTGGAGTGGCGGCGGGTAGGTTTTAGAGCCCAATGGGTACCTGCGGGGATTTTATCAGGTGGCTAGGGCAAGGAAAAAAAAGTTGCTGCCGAGTTTCGAACCATGGTCTCTTTTGACCAAACAAAGATATTTCACCAGTGCACCATAAAGGTCTTTGAAACTTGTACCCATCACTCTATGATTATGTAATAGGGATGAGTAAACAAAACTGCATCACTATAATTGAACCCCTTCTCTATAGCTTGGACAACTAGCGACGGGGATGTAGAACCCCGTCACTGCTACAAAAATCCGTCCTTAAAACTTGGACATCTAGCGACGGGTTTTTAAAAGCCGTCACTACTACTAAAACCTGTCCCTATTACTTGAAGCTATAGAGATGGATTTTTTAATACATGTTATTAAATCATTTGCTACAGATGGCTTTCTATATAACTGTCATTATAAGTATCTTTCAACTAAATAGCAGCTAATAACATGTTTATTTTAGCCGTCTCTAACCTCATGTCACTAAAGGTCGAATATGTGGTAGTGGATGTGCATGTGTGGACGGCACCTCTTTCCTCATCACCACAGTTTAAAGCACGTCTGGGTTAGATAAGCACGAGGTTGGTTTCAATGATGAGTGGGGACACAGGAACCTCATGGCCCACAGTTAAGTAACAGAGATACGTGCGAGACAGAACAGAGTGAGTCCGGGGACGCGACGGAGATGGCATCTTGCGCGAGTCAGCAGCAGCTCGTGCGACGCTCGTTGATCAGTGGGCTGCGCGGGGTTGCTGCATGGACCGGACCTGCGACCATGCTCAGCCACCATCCACGAAAAATGGTTCCCCGGCACCTATGCAGATAACAAATCTTCTGAAACCTATTTCACAGGATGAAGGAACTTGTCTCAACAAGCATGTAAATCGCTTTCCACTCTGCCTACCATATAGAGGCTAGGCCACGAGTACCATTATTTTGATTCCCCGCTAGTATATCTGGTCCGTTTTCTTGGTCTAAGGTTAGGAGAATTCCAGTGTATGTAGCTAGACAGGGCTGCAGTTAGATGCAGTATGGTCAAACTATACAATCTTGAACCACTTTATTTCCATCTACAGCATCTTGAATTGATCTTGTGGTGGCGAAGATATCATGGCATTAACCTACATCTCATTTGTAGGGATCAGGGACAACATTCATTCATTTTTTCTATAGCCTGTGCCATGCCAGTTGCCAGCTCAAGCACAACAGGAAAACAGCACTGTAGCGGCGCACCCCAAAATAGTGTAGCGGCGGGTACAAAGCTAAGCCGCCGCTACAGTACCTTCGAGGAGGGGGGAGGGGGCACACGACCCGCCGCTACAGATGGTAACTAGTGGTGATGGTCATTGTCACCCACCGCTAATATCCACCTGACAACTACACCACCGCCTTCCTCGGGGCTCGGTCATGCCCAGCGACACATGGTGGGGTCGTGTGGCATTGGCACCGCGCTAACCAGCGGATTGTTCTCGGTCATAAAACGATGTCACTGTGCTTTTCTTCATTTCGCCACCATGATGGCAAAGGCACAGAGCAGCTCGTGCATGGAACTTTTTCTCTGCCACTATGCATGCATGCATGCTCTTGTATATATGTCAACCTAGTGCAGAGTTTCTCTGACCACATCAAGCTTCCACGATAGGTTTCCACTACCTCTCCTCTACAAACTGCAGGCCATGCCACCTCTCCCAGCAACTTATTGCTGTCAACGAGCTCAACCCAAGAATAAGTCAGACGTCACTGGTCGTTCTGTGCGAGAGCACGCATGGCTGCGAAATGCAAGTTTTACATAACTAACTAAAATCAATTATTGATACATGCATATGGAAACAAATGCAACTTCGAAAAAATACTGAGAATTCTACTTTTGTATATTTGGACCTAGCTACCGTAAAAGTGTTGATCGGCTAGTACAAGCCAAAGTACCACAAGGCATAATCCCATCTAAGTAAGATAATTGCGTATGTTTGAGGAGGAAAAAGAAAATAGAGAGATTCCGACATTTAGGGGGATTCAACAGAAATAGTGAGTTTTTAGGAGGTTGGGACAACATTGTTAGGTAGAAAATGAACTATGCGTCAATTAATTAAAACTCAGAGAGAGAGCAGAGCTTTTCTAATTAATCTGCACCTACCAAAAACAAAGAAAAAAAAGATACACAAGACAACAAGAGAGATATGATCTTTCTTGTAGGTTTATTTTTCGCTTGAAGCATTAAACACTCTTTTTTCGAAATGGATATTTCCACTTCCTTTTTTAACAGAAAATGGAGATCATAGTTTGTTACAGCAATACCAGAAAATATATAGGAGGGGCGCCACCCCCCCTCCCTTCCACACACACACACACACACACTAGCAAACTACCAGATCTCTAGAAATAGTTTCTAGGGGAAGCATTCAACATTCTTGGTCTGCAAGAAATATTTTGGTATCTATTCTAACATCTTGTCAAAATTGTAACATTGAAATTGGACAAAATTTCAAAGAATCAAACTGGTTTAATTAAGGAGCATTATGTACTTTCAAACGACATTGCATGCTAGATTGGAATTTAAGGACCAGAACCAAGTATGTAGTGTGCATGGAGCGAGGATAAGTATTAATTGACATCCATTTAACTATATAGATAAATTTAGTTCAGCAGACAAATGGGTTTCTACTTCAAAAACGTTAAACTAAAAGGTACTACTACTACACTAATAGTGCAACATTGCACCTGACGAGTTCCCTTTATTTGGATCTGGTGGGTCGCTTTATTTTGATCTTGTTTGCCAGTCCACCAGGCCTAATCCTACTTCCTCTGCTGATCATGCTACTTTGCACTTGTGGTCTTTAATTTTTCTAACGTGACCAAAGGAGTGCACGTCTTCATCTTTTGCTTATCTGCTCGATCAACCATTCTGGAAAATTTTAAGGCATGACATTTACTACTGGAAATCAGCTGCTTGCCGAATACCTAGTTGTTGGCCGAATATATTTTGTCAAGCACTTGGCAAAAGCTCTTTGCCGAGTGCCTAGTTGAAAAAACTCATTTTTCAAATGATCTCGGATGAAGAAACAGAAAAATAATAGTAAAAAAATGATTTTTTTTCAAATAAAAATGTTGTCAACTATAAAGTTTCATAACTTTCAAAGACCTACAACTTTTATTTTTACTGTTTCTTCATCCAAGGTCATTGAAAAATTCAAAGAATAGATGATAGTAACATTGTTCACTAATATTATATATCTCACTTATAATTTCACTAAACTATATGAGAGATATAGATTTTATGAATAATATTACTATCAATTTGAGTAATGAAGAAACCAAAATAAAAATTGTAGATCTTCAGAAGTTATGAAACTTTGTAGTTAAGAAGTTTTTAATTTGAATTAATTTACTGCTTCAAAATAGATTTTGAATTTATCTTTACCGAGTGATTTTCTCCTAACACTCGCAAAGAGCTTGTTTGTCGAGTGCAAAAAAAAAATACTCAACAAACAAGCAAGTTTGCCAAGTGTTTTTCTCCTAACACTCGACGAGTGATAAAAAAAATACTCGGCAAACAAGCAAGTTTCCTGAGTGTTCTTTATATAGCACTTGGCAAATATTATTTTTGCGAGTATATTTATTTATTGAGTGTTAGAAAAAAACATTTGACAAAGAGTTTTTTATCGAGCGACCGACAAAATAAACTTGACAAACAACTAGTCACTCAGCAAACAACCGATTTCTGATACTGAAACAGAGAGAGAGAGAGAGAGAGAGAGAGAGAGAGAGAGCTTAGAGATTAAAAGATGGACGTAAGCAACGTACAAATCACCATCTCTAGCACATTTCTAGCGCCAAAATTCTGCATCAAGTCAGAAAGACAAATATGCACGGCCAAATGCAACCTAACCACTTTTTTCATTGAAGTTGCTCGCACAAACATGTAAAACCATGTATGTGGTCTAATCTGTTCCACTGAATCTCTGAAGAAGGGATGTATATAAAAAAGAGGAAGTAAACCCACTGAAGAATCTCTTACTTGGTCATCCTCAACGAAGTTGGTACGGTGCCATTCCCCTGCAGCCGATAGCTGCGAATGCAGCGCCGGAGCAGAGAACCTGCGCCACCCGCCGTGCCAAGCCGCGCCGCTCCCTGGGCTCCTGGCCACATACCTCTTCCTCTTCGGTGATGCTGCTGTTTGGCTGGACGGAGGAGCGAGCTGAAATCGTCGAAACCATGTGCACTTCTTCTATGACGATGAGCGGTTGATGGCTAAACCGTGTGCACTTTTGTCAAGGGACGCCACGATGAGCGGTACCGTATTATGCCGTTGCTCCAGATCTCACGAGCGGTCGATGGCCAAACCGTGTGCACTTTAGGCGAGAGACTATTTTGATATACTGGTGTATCTAATAACGCTCAAGAAAAAACCAAGCTGGTCTAATTAGGCTTTATGGGAGGAAAAATAAAGACCAACTAGGCAACTAAAGCTCAAGTTGAATCTATACCCTTCGGAAACTCTACAACATGGCGGATCACGCTCGTGTGCACGGCCTGGCCTTCCCCGGCCGATGTCGGCCCATGAACAAGAAGTAGACATGTCGGCGGAGGTGGCAGTGGTGTTTGGCAAGCTTCCACGATGGTGTGAGGTGGTGGCAAAACGCGACAGTTACTCATCGTCGGTGATGATTATCACGGGCAGGTTAAATGCCTGGGTTGTCAGGACGACTGCGGGTTCCAGCGAGCTTCTATTCCAACAATGTTAGAAAGTTTAGAGGAGAGGGGGGAGCGGCAATCGGCCTGACGATGGGCAGTGACACAGAGCCAGGAGGGGGGGGGGGCACGTGATCATGTGATGTGTTATCCCTTCCCTATACCCTTCTCCATGTTGTTCACGGTCTTCTCCTACAAGAACGGCCATGCTCAGACCAAAAGTTTTTTAGCATGGACCGAGAAAGGAGGTGGGTTGTGTGGTGGCAGCTCACATTCTTAACTATGGGCAAAGCATGGGACGAATGACTCTAAACATATTGTGATGTGGCCTAATGGCTCAGGTAGCCTATGGTCATGTGTTGAAAACTCAAGGTTAATGATACAAAATAATGAGTAGTGGGTAAGACGTAAAGTGAGGTAATGAAAACAACTAACTTATAACATGAGGTCGGGTGTGTTTGTGTTAAAATGTGAAGTATAAATGAACGATGAGTTTTACTGTCTAAAATATTGGCTAGTAGTTTTGAGAAACTACTGGTCAGTAGATTGATCCAATGGTTTAGATTCAACAATCTAAAAGCACAACTAATAGCCAATAATTTATCAATTTGAGGGTAATATTGTAAAAAATAAAAGTGCTAGATTTATAATAATTATTTTATATTACCATAATAAAATAAAATTAGTAATATGATTAATAATTAATATTTTACATTTTTAAAGATCAATTGACATTTTTATGATTCGGTGGGGTTAGATTCTATTATGAAAATAAGCATAAAATTATTTATTAATGGTGCAACTAAAAAATTACCCTCAAATTACTGCCAATTGTTTATCAAAACTGCTCATAAATGAATACCATATGAAAGGAACCAGTTTACAACTTCATGTGACAGCCCATGTAGCTTGGCCTATATGATCAAGAATACTCGGATCTTATTCATGGACGGAATTACAAAGTGAAATAATTAAGGAACCAAGTAACATTTAAATTGTCAGCTACACAGAACAACTATGATGTTCGTATCATCAATTTGCACGTAACTCCATTTGCACAGCAAAAGAGAAAGCTCATTATCCTTCTCGCATAGGAGCTGAAATGAACTAACAAAAGATCATAGATCGCTTTGCTCCAGTTGTATATGTCAAGGCCGATATTGGCCCATATATACTCCTGGTAATATATTATTATCAAGACTATAATTAATGGACCAGCTGTGCTCTCTAATCCCAGAAGTTAGTAACAATACAATTATGATCTCAAAAGACTTAACGATGTCACATTAGCATCAACCATAAATCACCTCCCTCAAGACAACCAAATCACATTGAAGTGTCACGGCTGAGCCAGTCACAGCATACCAGCAATACACTGAGATGGCGTATGCACCACCCTACCTCTCGTTCGTGTACTTCAATATATAGAACACAAAATTGAATAAGCTCTATCTCCAACTGATGAACCACCAAACACTGTAGCTGGCAATGTAGTTTGTTATCTCACCCTCTAATTCTGGCGGCGGCGTCGGGGGCGGAGCTGGTGGGCGTCGTCGGCGCGGCTCCGGGCAGGACTCGGTCGGCCGATGTGAGATTGAGAGCAGCAGCGGCTGGCTCTTGAGCGATGGAGCAAGGTTAGGGTTTGAAGTAGAGTTGCAATTTATATGTTATAGCTGATAAATGGACTATTGGGCTGAATATGTGGAGGTGGGCCTCGTTTTCTTCTTCTAATCGGGTCTCCATTGGACCTCCACGGGGGGATCTCACCCCCGGCTCCGCCCCGTTTCATTTCGGGGCTCCGCCCCGCTAAGCCAACGGGGGAAAACTCAGCCCCATTCCCGCCCCGATAGGGTCGGGACCCCGCGGAGCTCCGTTCCCAGCGGGGAAATTGCCGGGACGAGTCCTATATATACAGTAAGACTTAGACAACAAAATCAATAAATTTACAAGAACTGCAGGTTTATAAGTAAGAGGTCATCAAATCATGGATAACAAACTCACATAAGACTAACCCAAAAAATAAAAACTGGAAGACCAAAAAAAAAATTCTACTTAATAAAACAGGTGAACGCGTCCATACATGATGTTACACGGTGAATACGATGTCGGTGTCCGTTTTGAATATGCAGAACAATCCTTAATGCACACGACTCAGACAATAATTAATCATAGCTAATAAGGGCCTCGGGGGGGGGGGGGGGGGTGCAAGGCGTACGACATTAAATCAAAGCTTGTTATACTGGGCACCGGTGGCGGCACGAAGCCTTCGTCCTTCCTGGTGGGCCCCGTGAGTTCAAACCAGAGCACCTTTCCCAGCTCACGGTGCACCCTGTTTGGCTGTTGGCCAAACCAATGCTGTCCTCACCGTTCTCCACCGCTGGGGCGACGCACGGCTAGAACACGACCCGGTACGCCGGCCTCGGGTTCATCATGAAGTTAGAACGGGTCCATTCACTTGGCGTTTGGCTTGGTGGACGTGCCATGGGGTTCACGTCACACCCAGCTCCCTGAACAACGCGGCAGGAACTCCTCCCTGTATGTGGTCCTCTCGGGGCACACCACCAGATCCCTGTGTGCCAGCAGTACCGCCATGTTGTGTCGGTCCTGCTCCTGGTCGCGTGTCAGCCGCGCCATTTGGATCGACGTGCGTGATCATCATCTCCGACACGGGGCTCGGGTTGTATGTGATGACCGTCCTGCCCAGCGTGCGGTGGTTGCACACGTAGAGGCGTCCCACGCCGTCACCGGCCGGCGGCGAATCGGGGCGGCGTGTGGCCAGTGACGAGGCCGTAGCAGTGCATGCCAATAAGGAAGCAGACGGCGCAATAGGGGAGGAAATAGAAGGCCGGGAGGCATGAGACGTCGAGCGTGTACATTGCCAGCGTGGCGGGCAGGGTGAGCACGAAGGCGAAGCAGCCGTCGTGGAAAACAACGCGCCACCGGTACTCGTAGTGCGGCGTTTCTGGCCATTAATTTTTTAGATCCGTACTATCGAATATTAGGATACTAATTGAAAGTATTAAATATAAATTACTGATAAAATTTAGTCTGTAATTCATCTATTAAATAACAAGATGAATCTATTAAAACTAATTAGACTATGATTAGATAATATGATGTTACAGTAAACATCTTCTAATCTGTACAACTTATTAAGAGAGATGAGATCATCTAGACCAGATTTTCGTGTCCACCCACTCCGATGTGAATGTGGTTTTCGAGTGTTTGAGTTCGAATCATTTTCAAATGGTTTGTTTGTTTTGAGGATTGGAGTCCGATTCATCTTGATGCAACCCAAACAATGTTGTTAAAACGTCCTGTACTACTGTCAATCCCAACTCACCTCTCTTCACATCGTATTGCCTCGTGTTGCTTCACCATCGAGCGCCGCCGCCGATGTCGCCATTGGAGGCGTTGCCTCGTGTTCGCCATCTTCATCGAGTATATTGTTTGATCTCTAAAGCACCTTAGATTACCTTCCTAAGTCTGCGAATTACAGTTTTGATACTTATCAGCTATCCTTTACCCACATGTAGCTGTCAATTAGAGCTTGAAATTCCACCAATGGCGGAATGTTGGCGTGATTCCGAGGAAGACGATGACCTCCCGTACCTGTTCATGCCTCTGTTTTCTGTTCATGGGCCTATTTTACTGTCGTGGGCTGCTAGCTAATTCTTGGTCCTGTTAAAGTGTCAGCCGTCTGAATGACGAACTCGCGATACAGGCCATCGGTATCCCGCACACGTTGAAAATCATCCACCTCAGTTTCGGCGCCTCCGACGCCTCTACCCGCCTCCATGATTTCTCTGCCGCTCAGCCGAATCCACTGCGTTGTCCACCCCGTTTGTCGTTCATTGTTCGCTGTTCGGACGCACCACCACGGTATGTCCTTTTTGCCTGGGTCACTTGGTGTCATCCTTCTCCGTGAGCCCAACAACGAGTAGCGGAGCCAGCGAAGCGTGCACGGCTGGAAGATGAGGCCGTCATACACGCTCTCTCTCTCTCACGTATATGTAGAGAAACAACTGCATCTACTGAAACAGCTGCGCCCCTACGATGCCATTTTGAAACCACTGGTCCTGGTTGGTGCATCTCTCTCACGTCTACAACCTGTTTGATTAATTCCCCAAGAGATTTTGAACTTGACTTGATACGTCTTAAATCCAAAATCTAAGTGTTTCCTCAAGCTCATTTACTTCTCAAATCGCTCACTGTGCCATTCTTACATGAACATTCCAAAAAAAAATTTCAGCTCATGCAGTAAAAAAATAGTAGTCAAAAATATTGTTACTCTCTGGACAAGGTTATAAGAATCCGAAGTGTATGTAGTCAGTTGTACTTTGCAGTCATTCAATTTTACTACAGTATATATTGCACTGTTAAACATGGTTTGTTGAGGTAGTACTTAACAATTTAAGTGGTACTTCCTCTCTATTTTAGATAACAATAACTATCTATTATACTCTAATAACTATCAAATATATGGGTGCGTATAATTTGTTATATTTTTTAAGGCCGTAGCAACGCACGAGTCACTTTGCTAGTAATAATTTAATTAAGCTTAATAGATTTATCTTGTGAATTAGTATCCAACTGTATAATTAGTTTTATATTTAATTTATATTTAATCATTATATTTAACGTTCGAATGATTGATACGACAACACTAAAATTTAAACCTAAAGAAAACAAACACACCCTTAGTTAACTGCTTTCTAGTACCATAAAAATGGATGATCGAGCTCCTTATTTTTGTGGAAAGAAAATATTGTTTACATTTTGGGGGTGAAAACTGTCTCACAACTCATCGTCGAATTTTATTGAAATAGTGATCTGAAAGAAATTATGAAATTTATAGTAGCCACTCACGCATCATGCACAAAAAAAAATTTAAAACAGTATATGTATGTATTGGTCACCGAGCAGTGGAGGATGAAGTAGTCAAATTATTATGTTTGTTCCTATAAGAACCATTTATTATATTTTATTTATGTAAAAAATATGTATATAATATATACATACATACTAGTAGTGCTATTATTCTTGGTTGGCTTTTGGACAGGCTGAAAGATAATTCTCACGACACTCAGTTAGCATTAGCACTTTCCATCATACAAGAGTACCTTACCTCAATAGCCTAATTGAATAAGAGTAGCATATTTTCATAACATATTTATGCAGAGACTAAGTGACTGAGGAATTTCCAATTGAACAAAACTGAAAGTTTGGACTTGAAACAAAATAAAAGCATGAGTTTTGGAATAAGAGAAATTATTTTGATAATCGTTCCTCTTAAATTCAAACAAACATCATGCAAATGCCAGGAAGTTATTGGACCGGTAGGAATAACATATCAACCACACTCCCACAGTAAGGCCAAAGGAATAAGGGAGTCGAATATGAACAGGTCGTGATACAGAGAAGCTACAATTCCACAGTCCAAGACAGACAAGCAGGTTAACATAACCGGGAACAGGTAAACCGGTCCGGACCAGTTACACCGTTCAACTGGTTTAGCTCTGGTTATGATTTAAATTTTTTTGAAATTCAAGGAAAATTATATCCATTAAAACCGATAAAATCGGCCGACTAACTGGTGAAACCGATCGGTTAACCAAAAAGTCAATAAATTTAATATTTTAAAAATATGTATTTAAATCTTTTAACAAAACCGGTAAAACCGTATCGATAACTGCTAACCATGAGCCGGTCGGTCTCAACCGGTTATACCGGTCGGTTCGATTATGTTAACCCTACAGACAAGTCGATTGATGTCAGCAACAAGAAAAATACATAATAATATTTGCATTGTCTAGAAAATTAAAGGTCGTGCGTTCATAATACATATTTCAAATAATTGGAACACAAAGTACCAAACTTTTGGTGAAGCTGGGATTTAATATTTTGATTTTGACAAAATAAATTATGAATAGGCACCAATGCCCAACAAAGTCCAACAGCTGTCATAAAAAATCGAAAGGGGAAAATTAAAAAATGGGGACACCTAACATATTGCATCGCTCTTTAACTGTCACCTGCCAATCAGTTGAGAAGTGTAACCAGTAATAGAATGTTGAGCTTGGTAATCCACTAACGCACAATCAGACAACTAATATGGTAAAATCATGCCAGTCCAGGAATCAGTGAAGGTCACAGGACTGTTGCGCCAGACAACTGAAGAAGTTTTCAACTTCCCAGAAAATTATGAGGCAATGAAAGTAATCTAAGTTCAAGCATTTTTTTTTTGTTCATATGCATACAACTGAATCAACATATATAAGCAGTGATATGTGCAGGTATTAAACATTAATCTAATCAAGAAGTAACTCATTACAACATAATCCTTGGTTAAGATTACAATTCATATAGCAAGAGTGGATTCAGACAAAATGGTTCAAAACTCTTCAAGAATTGGTAATTTCATTAAGTTAACAGAAAAAGTAACTCGGATGTAGTTGGTGATTTATTTATTTTTCGAGCCAACAGATTACTAATATGTATAACACATGTCATCACTAATAACCCTTTAGGTTTAATTTACCACAATTACCTAATAGACTTGCATTAGTGAGATGCAAGAAGGCCACTACAAATAGTGAGAAAGATTTGTGAAATTTTGATATGCAGCAAACTAACTTTATCATACTTTCAAGATTGCTAGGTGGTACAGGCTGAAAAAATCTATCTAAGGCAGCAAAACAGATATTTCCGTGTATTCTAATCATAACGCATTGTTCTTCTTTCAAGATAGTAGGCAACAGCAACAGGTTACCTCAAATTTCTTCCTCGGCAAGGAAAGTGTTACCTCAGAATTTCTTTCCCTCAACTAATAGCATATGCGCCCTACTCCTGCCGTATCCTAACAATTTTAAGCTAGCCCTCAGGTCAAATTAGGAAGCTGACTCGTGAGATCATAAGGTCAAGTGGATCTAATTATCTAAAATCCACACATCTACATAAATTTATTTCACCCGTGGATAAGTCTCGGAAAAGTATCGAGCTGAAGCCTGAAGGACCCACCCCACCATCAGCTCCCCAGCGCACAAATCCACACCCACCAGAAACTAAATATTAGTAAGCATACATGCAAAGGAATTGCGGCTCCCACATAATTGTGGACGACATGGAGACTTTCTCCGATTGCCGCGTCCGCTCCGCCCGAGAGGGGTGGCTCTTCGTCGCCCGCTCGGCTGCCAAACGGCCTGTATGTGAGGGAAGAAAATTATGAGAGACCCGATCTCACGTTCATCCGAGAGATCCTTTTCCTTAACGCGACACGTGAGCACATCCGAATCTCAAAGTAACGCTCTCTCCTACCCTCCGTTTAACTTTTTTCTTTTCAGATTTATCATCACAGAATCATGGCAGGATGGTTAGACCTGTCCGACAAGCTGATGGTGAAAGGATCGAGTGACCGAGAGGGGGTGAATCGGAAACTCAAACTATGTAGTGGCGATCACACTAACAAGATAATCTTATAAAAGGAAAGATAACTTAAGTATATTAGTGGATCACACACACAACTCTTATATAAGCTAATAATCAAAGAACACGTAGAAGCACATAACAAGCTAGCAAAGAAGCCTACTCATACAAAGCTATTAGATTATCAAGTATAAGATAAGCACACAAACATGAGTGGCACAATACATACAAGGCTGAGTAATCAAGCCAATGCAACTCCTACACATGCTAGTGATCAAGTGAAAGCTAAGCACAACTAGCAAGTAGAGAAGGCTATTCCTGCAAATCTACAAGTAATTAACTAGAGCAAGGTAAGCATACAAGCATGAATAGCACAGTATGTAAATACAGAAAGTAATGCATCAAAGCAAGGAGTAGAGTAAGAAATGGCTCATGATTTTTTTTCGAGGTCTCGGAAGGATGGTGCCTTCCCCTATTCCTCGTTGGACCACTCTCGCCAGAGTTCCGATCCCTCCCGCCACCAATGTTGAGTTCTCGCCTACGAGCCCGCAATCACTTCCGAAGTGAAGACACGGTGCGCGTCACCGCTACCACCAAGGCACAAGCTTGCCTTCCTCGAGAACTTGTCAGACTCCCCGAGCTGACACTGGCGCTCACTATTGATGCCCCTTTCACCAGCAGGCACAAACCGTGTACAAACGTGTGGCGGCCTTCACAACCGATCACGATAGGCTCGATCACCGATACCTAACCGGTCTAGGTCTCACCATAGACCAAGAATAACAACCTAGATCACACGCTTAAGAATACTCTAACCTTAGATGTGCATCAATGCTCAAGTTACTCTCACTAGCACTCTCAAGATATGCAATATCTCCTTCTAGTGCTCTTTTCTTTTCCTCTTGGCTCTCACCAAATGCGCCAAGCAATTTCACTAGCCAAGAGAGGTCACTAAGACCCCAGCAACAAAGTTATATAGACTTCCAATCTCCAACTAGATGTTGCTCCACGAAATCACCCTTCTGGACACCATTGACCGGACTGTCTGGTCACTGCCGGACCGGACCATCTGGTCTCTTCTGGAACGGCTCCCAGAGTCGTTGGCTTCACTATCCTGACGATCTCCTTGTACTGACCGGACCGTCCGATCAGATTTTCTCTCTCCATTCCAGAGAGCACCATCTTCTGCACTACAGGTCTTTGCACTGACAAACTTTCTCATAGATTTCTCTCTGGTCTCCTAGTGACCGTACAGTCCGGTCTCCACTGACCTCTCTGTCCGGTCACTACGTCCAGAAGCTGAAACTCTTCGTCCTCACTTGACTTTGTTTCTCGGCTTCTTCGAATAGCTCCTTGGCTTCTCCACTGTTATCTAGTGCCTGTGATTTCACTGATCATCTATGCACATCACCGACTAGACATGAACTAAGAGATATGACCTAGACCTCCTTGATAGTCCGGTTTTTCCTATGAACTCAAAGTCCTAACAACTAGACAAATACTCCCAATACTTGCTCCATAGCTTGTACTTAGTTTTGATCTATCTTTATCAACCCTTGGACTCAATCAAGCTTACAAACCTCCATGTTTATAGTCATTGCCATCCATTGTCAATGCCGTCGTCAACAATTATCATAGAATAGAAAAGGTTTTCTACACGCACAACATTCGTGTAAACATTAATCATATTTCATGTTTATCTTTCATCATCAAAACATTCATATCTTGAGATGACCTTAATGGTCATGATCCTTACACACGGGCTTAACTTTGTTGTCATCTTCCCATGCGCTCGGCAAATTCATCCGAGTTTGTGGCGACCGGCATGCATTCCTGCATGTCTCAAATGATTCTTTTTACTAATCTCATCAGAGCAGTGATGCAAGAGGGATTAGTGCTTTAAATCTGTCTCGTTGTTTCATTCAGTCTCAAAGTGAGAATCTGAGAGATGGCAATTGATTTTTAGTTCATTGCATCCAGCCAAACCAAGAAAAAGATATCTTAGCCGGTATGCTTACAAATAAATCTGAAACGCATCAGCGCGAATAACCAGTTGATGCATGCGCGCAATCGTGATGGCCGCCGAGGAACACAAGGAAGCTGCCAAGCGTGGGCTTTCGGGGACGGTGGTCGCGTGTCGCCGATAAGCTCTGCGCCGATAAGACGACAGTTATGTTGCACGAGATAACATCGTGGCTTTGCGATTTCAAAAGGACACGTGTCATGAAGAGAGTTGGGGTCTTTCGGATGAGCGTGAGACCCGGTCTCTCATAATTTTCTTCCCGTGTGTGAGCCTCTTGTCGATGCATTGTTGTTGTTCAGCTTATCGACCCGACTAGGACGGATTTGTCACCATCATACATTTTGTTGCTTGCTGTGAGCCATAGATCACCGACCTAGACCTTATTCGGTTGTTGTGGAATAAAATCTCCATGTATTAATTACAAGACATGAATCGAGTAAAATCACACGTATCACTCAATCCATGTGAAATAACAAATTCATGTCATGATTTCATTCCCAGACTTAAAAAACTAAGTTTTGTTACATATGTTAGAGACATGAAAAAGATCAATTTAAACTCGGTTTCATACCATGTTAAACTGAACCGAACGCTCATTTTATAGCGGACCGAATTTCAAACCACATCTAATCAATTCATGTGGTTTAGACTTCAATTCATGCCGTTCCGAGCCTAAATGAATAACGCACTAGATGGTTGAGACGAGATCGGCCCGTGTGCGGCCATCACTTTGTCCCTCCTCCTTTCCTGACGGTGGCGAGGCGAATAAAGGAAGGAGACGCAGTTGCAACAGGTTGTGAAGGAGAGCTCGAGGGAGCAGAGGGGGGAGGAGGCACGACGACGTCACTTGGAGAAGATGGCATCAGTGGCGGCTACAAAGGAACAAAGGAGTGGCCATGGCGAGCGATAGAGCTGTAGCAAAGCAGCGGCACCACGCCATGACTCTAGGTGCATGATATTTCTGCCCTTCCATGATAGATCTGCAAGCAGGTAGGACAGTAGGAGGAGAAGAGCATGCGGCTAGCAAGGGGCAACTCAGTTCGACTCCATTTGTTGGGAATCTGGGTTGCTTTTGCCATTGTAGAGTTGAGAGCCGTGGTGAGCTTGGGATGGGGATGAGAACGAATAATAGGCTACAGAATCATAGAGCGGTGGGTGAGCTGGTCAGGGATGCCGAACGCGTGGAGGACTTCCTTCCACGTGGTTGAGCACATAACAAGACATGTGGTCACCTAAAAAAAAGTAAGAAATCTGCTGGGTGAATTTGTGTTCAGCCAATTTTTTTATTGGACTCCTCTGAAATTTTGGTCTGTCCGGCATCTTTCAGGGCGGCTACTAGTTCTAACTTGAGTTTGTCAGTCCGTGGGCATACGTAGAGCATCTCCAGCCAGGGCTGCACAAATGAGCCTCTAAATAGGGGTCTCAATTCGAGTCTGAACTCTAGTATAAAACAGACTCAAGCCCTTATTTTTCTTTCTGACTAGTAGACCCTCCTGTCAGCGAGTAAATCTATTTTTTTTTCTTCTTTCATGAATCGAGCTCCTCTTCTCCGGCGTCGTCGTGCTGCCCGGCCTTCTCCAGCGCCGTTGTGTTGCGCAGCTACCTGCGCTGCCCTGGATCCTCCCCCGCCGTGGTCCGCCCGTGCCCCTGGCCCCGCATCACTCATCCTCGATCGCGGCGCGACGCGGAAGAGCCGGCGCGCGGCGTTGCACAGCTGGGCGACGGCCGGTGGTCAAGACGCGGCGTGGCGCGGCGGCCGGCGGTAGGGGCGCAGCGTGGCGGCACACGGGCGGGGCGGCGGCTGGCGGTAGGGGCGCAGCGTGGCGGCACACGGGTGGGGCGGCGGCTGGTGGGCGAGGCAAGGGCCGTCGAGCGAGGCGCGATGGGCGGGACAGGACGCAACCGCGCGGTGGAGAAGAGGCAAGGGGGAGGGCGCGGCCGCGCGTGGGAGAAGAGGGGAGGGGGAGGGCGCGGCCACGCGTGGGAGAAGAGGGGAGGGGGAGGGGCGGCAGGCAGCGGCCGGCGACCGGGCGGCGGTGACCATCGGGTTGACCAGATTGGGATCGGGAAGGAGGAGAAGAAAAAGGAAAGAAAAAAATATGGACCCCACGGTGAACAGTGCTTTTGTGGGAGAAATAGGAGGCTTCAAAACTTGGAGCTGGTGAGAGGTAATTTGCATGTCCAAATAGAAGCCCTGCTGAAAGGAGTTTTATCCTTGGCATGTAAAATTTGGGATTGGGGCTTGAATGGGGGCCTCTACTGGAGTTGCTCTTATGACCTCTCCACAACCTGTGCCATGATTTTCAATGATGAAGGAAAAAGGCCTGGTAAGCATAGCGAAACGCGTCTGCTTTGCTAGTATTCCCTCCGTCCCATAATGTTTGTCATTTTAGTCCTCAACATGAAGATTAAGAAGAGAACGAATAAAGTATGTACGCAAAAATCGAGGAGATAAAAGAGAGAGATAGAGGTGTATTGAGAAGAGAGAAAGATGTCTAGAAAAGTAAGAATACTAATTATTTTAAAAAAACTAAATGGTTAGAATGCCAAATATTTTAGGATGGATGGAGTACATTATCGCTCCTGACATAAGCAGTTGCTGGATGTGCACGATTCCTGCAGTATGTGTATGACTCACGCCCGACTGTGCACAGCTGCTACAGACTTGCTTTCTGCCTAGTCCGGCATCAACGTAATCTCTGTGCTGCACTGAACTTAAGCTCTGCATCGATTTGGAACGTAAAGCTCCAATATCAAATGTTAGGTATGGAAATCACTCATCCTATGCTACACACTTTCTGAATGCAACGATCCAACTTCCGGTACAACGACAGTAATAAACCAAGAAGTATGAGCACAATCCTACTAGACACACCATAACTGAACATAAGGTCGTCAACTCGTCATTATAAACAAAAACTGCAGAAGCTCAGACACACCATAACTATAAACAAATACCTAGCAACTAGATCATTTACAGCGAGGCTCAGACCAACTAACCTGCCGACATTAAAAACAAAAACTGCAGAAGGAAGAGTACAATGAGGAAAGATCAATTGGTCCACAACGCATCTACAAGCGACAGGTATACATGAAAAAAAAAAGCAAAGCCTACCAAGCTGACAAATTTCAACCTATCTCCAGTTCAAACCATGGTCATAGTCTCCTTCCACCCTCCACATCGTCAAGAATTGAGCTACTGTCTCGTAGTGTGACAGTTTCGATCACGGTTGGTCTCACGCTGTTGGAGTTAGCATTTCTGCTGTTGCGTTCCTCGGATAACTGGAAAGTGTACGCATGAGGCCAGAAAGCTGCAAAAGAAACATCCATTTCTGTGACATCGAATAATGCAAAACTCAAAAGGTAACACAAAGAAAAGGAGGTACCATCAGCGTCATAAGGATATGGGAAAAATTGCAGATAACAAAACGAAGCAACTGTAAGACCTGCATAAGGAATAGGTCACAATGAGAAAAATTGAATATGTATCTTCAGAACAAATAGGACCGCTAGATGAACCTAAAAATGAGTTAAATTGCAAACCTATCAGGGCGCCTGTGAATACGTCTTGCCAGTGATGCCAGTAGTCATCGACTCGTGAAACAGCCACAAGTGCAGCAGTAAGAAGAGGTAGAAACACTATGCACAGCTTTGCAACATGTCCTCTGTGATCAAACGCGGTGATTTTTCCAGCTAAGTACCATGAGAGGAAGCCTAGACCAGCAAAAGACCCTGATAGGAAGTGAAAACATAAACTTTGGATGACACACTCACAATAATTGAAAACATATCGAACAGGTGAAACTTAAATTGAGCACATAAAAACTGACGGACCTATAATCTTAGTAAATCAGACAGGTTGTGCTAATGTTATAAAATGTAAAGTACTTACGTGAAAAGAGGCTAACTAGTACATGTACTCATGCACATGCGCTGATAGGAGATACAGCACAAATTCACTCAACTTAGTTCTACAAGGTGAGAAACCCAACATCTGTAACTACTTGCTAGTGGCTTGAGCAGCGCTTGCCACTAAAGTTCATCTACACAAGTATCAGCATAGGCACTCCCATTGCAATATAGGATGATCCCATGCCCACCTGAGGCCTAGGTACCCACACATTCAAATTCTCTGTTGTGCTTGTGCCTGAAATGGCTCATGATTCGCACTGTCTTGCCCAAGGGGTACAACACTTCTAGTAGACCTGTTTCACTTCCTCCCAAAAACCAAACCATGTTGAACGATGTTTCTCAAGGTAAATTTAGACATGTTACCTGTTGATAGTAAACTATTTATGTGCATTGTATATGCATAAAATGGAAGGAAACTTTCAAAGGTTGATACTATGTAAGATAAAGTACATAAAGTATGGAAATATGGAACCAATTTTACCTAGGAAAACAAATGTTACAAACTATATTAAGTACAGATGTCGTTATCTCATCACTTACAGGAAGTGTGTCCACTTGGAAAGCTCTTGTGGCCTTCCTTGATTACGCTCTTTTCACCATGGCATATAACACCAGTAGTGATATTATCATAAACCTGAAAGGATCATCTGATAAGCTCTAAGATATTATGGAACATTTAAACAGTATGAAGATCAATGCAGATGAATTGCTACAGGAACATAAGTTTAGCTCTTAAGTCTTAAGCTTTTGTCTCACATCATTTCCATCAGGGAAACAACGCCAGAAAAAATCTGGGCGCGGGCGGCCAACCCCATCCTTGATTGCATCAGTAATCACTGCAGTTATGAGCACCGAGTATAGAATCCCTACAAAATATCTATTTTCAGATTGTCTTTCCCTGATCCAATATATTGACATACTCATAGAATCATGCATGAAAAATACCCAGTATGCCGTGGTGCAAATCATAGAAATTCTTCTTCTTGAAGTAAATGCCACCAAAGATAGCACATGGTAGCACAATTCCAATTAGCTGCAGAAAAAAAAAACAGTTACCAATCTCACAAGAAGGTATTGAATGGCATAAAAATAATGTAACCAGGTCAACAGATATTCAAAGAAAAAGACACAAGAACATACCGGAACAGCCCAAAAGGGCACTGTATTGCCCTTCATCGGATATCTCAAGTCAGTCATCATGTCCCGCCCAACAAATCGGTGGAAAGGTTCAATTAAATTCAGCAGTCCATCTATGATAGCGAGGAGCAAAAGTATTATCCAGTCATACATGTGCAATCTTGCCAACTTGGTTCCATGTGACTTCATAGTGTAACAGCCTAACTGGATATCTGCCATTGTGTCCTATAAATACAGAAGTAAGACAAAAAAAAATCAGTAAATTTATAACAACTGCAAATTACAATGGCTACTTGGCAAGACAGAGGTCATCAAATCACAGAGAACAAAAACACGCAAGACTAACAAAGAGAAACTAGAAGATCAGTACTTGCAACCCTGGCTCCGCGCCGCTCCGCTTAGCACCGCTTAATCGGTTCTCCGCCTAAATCCATCACGTCGGCCTAAGCGACGCGGTCACCCAGCACACAGCACCTAGGCGCCGCTTAAGCGGGCGACGCGGATACTTTTTAAACATTGCTTGCAACAGTTCCAAGGCAGATAATGTTATTATATTCTTGGTTGGTCGAAAGATAATTCTCAAGACACTGATTAGCATTAGCATTTGCCATCATCCATGAGCTACCTCAATAGCCTAATTGAGTAAATACAGCAGATTTTCATAACATATTTATGCACGGACCTGGTGACTGAAGAATTTCCAGTTGAACAAAATTGAAAATTAGTATTTGAAACAAAAATAAATAAGCATGAGTTCTGGAATAATATTTTGACAATTTTTCTTGTCAAAAATCAAACAAACATCATACAAATGCCAGAAAGTTATTTGATCTATAGGAATAACATATCAACCACAGTAAGGCCAAAGGAACAAGGACAAACAGGTCGTGATACAGAGAAGCTACAATTCATCAGCCCAACAAGGACCAGTCCACTGAGGTTAGCAGGAAGACACACCATAATGATGTTTGCCTTGTCTAGAAAAGGTTGTGTGTTCATCAAACATATCGCAAATAATATTGGCACAAAAGGCACCAAACTTTGGTTGTTGCTGGCATTTAGTATTTCAATTTTGAAAATGTAAACTAGGAGTTGTCACCAATATCCAACAAAGTCCGAGAGCTGTATAGAAAATTAAAAAAGAACATTTAAAAAATAGAGGATGCCAAATCTATTGCATTCGACCATTAACAAAACAGTTAGCATATATCCCTCTTTTACTGTCACCTGCCAATCAGTTGAGAAATGTGAAGAGTAACAGAGTGTTAAGCTTGGTAATCTACTAACGTACAATCAGACAACTATTATGGTAGAATCATTTCAGTCCAGGAATAAGGGAAGGTCAGGGTCACAGTACTGCTGGGCCAGACAACTGAAAAAGTATTCAAACTTCCCAGAAACTTATGAGGCAACAAAAGTAACTAAGTTCAATCATCGACAGTTCATATGGACATACAGCTCAATTCACAGATATAAGAAGTTAAGTGCAGCTATAAATACACCATTGACCTAATAAAAAATACCTCAGTACACCACAATCCCTAGTTAAAGATCCCAATTCATATACTATTAGAGTGAATTCAGACAAAATGGTTCAAAAACTCTTCAAGAATTGTTAATTTCACTCAGCTAACAGGAAAAAAAGACTGCTGTAATTGCTGATTTTTGTTCCAGACAACAGGTTACTTGCCATCAACAATAACAGAGAAGCAATAAGGCCACTATAAATCGTGAGAAAGAATAATGAATCTTTATTATGCAGCAAACCAACTTTATCACACTGGATGACAAATCTATATATTGGCAGCAAAACAAAACAAAAGAATCTGTGTATTGTGATCATAACACGTTGTTCTTCTTTCAAGATAATAGGCAACAGATCGCCTCAAATTTCTTACTCGGCCAGGGAAGAGTTACCTCGGAATTTCTTCCCCTCAACTAACAACATGTGCGTGTTACTCCTGTTTTGTCCCAAGAATCTCAAGCTAGCCCAGGTCAAATTAGAAAGCTGACTCGTGACATCACTCACAAGGTCAAGTGACAAGTGGATCCAATTATCTAATCCACACATGTACATAATTTATTTCACCGGTGGACAAGTTTCCGAAATATCTCGAGCTGAAGGACCCACCCCACCAGCTCCCAGAGCACAATCCAAAAAAATAATTTTTCCGTTCTTTTCGATTTAAAATGAAACGCAAATCGATCTCCGTGATAGAACCGCTCCAAAATCCCACGAATTATTCTCGATGCTACTCTTCCCTGATCTTTAGTAACCAAAGGCTTTGATTTTTTTTTCTCCCTAGAAAAAACTGCGCAGCAATGGGGCACACGACCCATACGAGGACAGCTGTTCGCAAGAGTCGTGAAGAAAGAAGAGCCGGAGGAGAAGAGAAGATGAGGAACTCACGGGCCTGCGGGAGACCAAGGGCTCCTGGATGTCTTGCCGGGCGCCGTCGCCGCAGATCGGCGCCTCCTCGTCCTCGCTTCCTACCAGAACCGCAGAGCACGCCCCAGCTCAGAGGAGAAAAAGGCATGAATGCAATAAAGGAGAAAGAAAATGAAAGAGCGTGGCCGAGCTAATCCGATCTGCTCCACTAATTGCTGGCGGTCAAATCGAGAACGGACACCTGGAATCTTGGTATTGGTTGCTACCCCGCGGCAGGGCTTCCTTCCCCGCCCCGACGGCGGCCACCTACTCCAGCTATAGGACGTCCGTAGTACAGTAGCCTTTACCGCCGCTGCCTGGATTGGTATCTTGACACCAGCTCAGCTTGGTGGAGTGAGTGAGTAGGAGAGGAGACGACGAAAGCGAAAGCAGCAGAAGACGGGGTGCGGGACGCGAGGTCGTTGACTGGTGGTGGCCAGGTTGGGCCCACGTTTTCACGGTCTAGTAGATCTAGCTGGTTTCGTCTGGTTTCAAATCATTCCATTTTGGGTTGAGTGCGTATCAAGCCGTTTGATTTAAAGGATTATTGCTGAATACTCAAATCTTGTTGCTACTAGTAGTAGTAGGTGGTGAAGGTAAGGCACATGTGTGGGGGCTACTCAGATCAGATGTTTCATTAGTTGCCTCGCGGTTCTCCTTTTTGTCGGACAATAGTCTTTTAGTATGAAGACAGGGGTCTCAACTTGTAAACTCTAAAATATACAGTATAGTGGAGATTTTTTAAATTTACTAAACTATGTCATTTGGGTCAAAAAAAAGTTTTTTAAAAAATACATCCTATAGCCATAGATTATTATCTCTTTATCTATAAATAATTATATCAGATTTAGTCAAATATTTTTTTTATAGATTTCTAGGTTTAGTCAAAATTAAATATTTAAAACTTTGACAGAGGAAATAGCAGTCAATAGAATGAATTATGATGAGAATGCTGATATAAGAAAACTAAGGGTGCGTTTGACACAACTTATGAAAGTGCTTATACTCAATAAGCAGTTTGGACAGTCAAACAGCAAAATAGCACAAGTGCTTATGGGGTATAAGCACTTATAAATACTTTGCTATTTTGTACTATCATAAGCACTTTGGGTAAAGCAAGAAAACATAGCTTTTAGTATTTATGGTTCAGCATAAGCAGTTTGGACAAATAAGCGTAAGCAATTTTGCCAAATGAATTGACTACTTATTCTACAATAAATACTATAAGCATTAAAATAGTTTTAACACAATAAGCACTATAGACACTTTGTATATAAGCCGTGTCAAACGCATTCTAAGGATAACAAAAATCATGCTTAGAATGTATTTGACAGGGCTTATGTTATTGCTTATTAAAAGTGCTTATGGTTAATAAGCAGTTTAGGCTGCCAAACAAAGTGTTTATGTAGTATAAATACCTATAAGTACTTTGCTATTTTATACTATCATAATCATTTTAGTCAAAGCAGCAAAACATAGTTTTTAGTGTTTATGGTGGTTCTATCTCTTAGCATAAGCAGTTTAGACAGATAAGCATAAGCAGTTTTATCAAACGGGTTGACTGTTTATTCTACAATAAGCATTATAAGTACTATAAGCAATTTTGGTAGAATAAACACTTTTAGCATTTTAAATATAACCTTTATCAAACACACCCTTAATTAATAGCTACTTGATCAACCATAGAGGTATTTTGAGACTTCTAATATAAACATCATAATTTAGCGATGATGACCTAAAAAATATACTATAAGTTTAAGAATGTTCGTGCACTTTATTTGCTCTATTTTTAACTAAGGACATCGGACGACATGGGCCGGGGTTAAATTTTTTACCCCCTTGTCTCTTCATGTAAGCATTTCAAGGGGGTAAAAATTTCTTTGTTGTTACATAAGCATTTCTATGTTGTTACAAATAACATCACTCAACCTTTTTTGTGACATAAGACACGATACGGTGGATCGACCAGGAAAAAGTATGAGTGACTTTGAATGAATCATTGCCTTTTGCCCCTTTGTCACGTGATCAAGAGCCATCAGTGACAGTAACCACTGATGCTTGATTAACCAATATTACTGACCAATTGAACCATTGTTCATTGGCTCTCGCTAGACGAACCCCTCACATTCACACTGTCGCTTGTTTTCCATCCTCGCAGTGTGGATCATACAACGTCACCAATATCAAGCCCTCAGAGATGACAGCACTCAACAAGCCAGCCCACCCCTACGGCATCGTCATTTATTCGTCTGAATGTAATTCCAGAAAGCCGATGAAGGAAATGCCATAAGAGAGCTACACCTAAAATTCATTACACTAGATAGTATAATCTACCGTGGTTGCAACTATGTATCCCTGGCATTGCCTTTATATCAAAGCCGAATCAGGAAAGCAGCAGCAATAATATTCAGAACCTTTTCGTGAAACTGGCTTTATCATAAGAATCCATAGCCAAACAGCATGCTAGATACTGTAGTTCCTTTGACAAGTTAAATCGTGAATGGATGTTATGTTTTTTAATTTAATTTTCTCGTTTATTTCGCCACATGAATAGAAGAAGAAAAAAAATGCTTGCAAAACCACCTAGATATTGTATAACAGTGTAATCGTGACCAGATTTTGATTTCCAGGAACCACACGAACTCCTTCCTGGTGATGTGAGTCGAGCGACAGAGACATGTCCAATGATACATCATGTAATACATAGCCAAACTCATACATGGCCTGTTAATTTGTTAATCGAACACTAACCGCTGGCCCGGCCTGCCACCAAGGCGCGGCACTGGCCTGGCCCGTCACGGCCGAGATCTAGCGGGGCACAGCCCAGATCTGGCGCTGCCGAGCCTGCCTCCAACCACGCGGCGCGACCGACCGACAGCCCACACGAAGCGCGCGGCTCGATCAAGGCGGCAGAGCAGCCGGCGCGCCATGCCTGATGCCTCCTTCGGCCACGCAGAGAGAACAAAAATTGTCACATCAATTTCAAATTAAATAGTACAACAAAAATTTATCACATTAATGAAACAGTAGAATAAAAAGTTAACCATATTTATGTTGTTATGGCTGAAATATTTACCACATCAATTAAAGCATTTTAAAATTATTGTGAGAAATATTTATACTACTATTTAATTATCTTATATTTAACAAAATAATGCTAGTTAGGGGCTGATGAAATCATAAGCTGAAATGGTGTCATATACAAGCTTAAACTAAAATAAGGATAATTTGATTATTTCAATGTTTCTCTCTATAGTAAATCATTATTATAATAACTTAAGTGGTTTTTAGTAAAAAACGCAATTAAAGAGTGTGTTCTGCCAAAATCAAAATTGAGCATTACGTAGTGGCCAATATCACCATTGAAAACTGCCATAGAGCAAATTTTGCCTTGGAGATTAGGATTTCAACCCTAACCCTTCCCCCTTTAAATATCCGGCCACAACAGGCCAATAAATGGGCTGAGTGGCCATCGTGGGCCGAATACAAAACCAAGCAGGTCGGCATTTTCAATAAAAGAAAAAAAAAACAACGAGAAGAAGAAGAAAGATGGGTCAATTTTAGTCTATTATCTACCCATATCGCAAAATATGTGATCTTTTTGCATATTAAGCTTCAGGAATTGCTGATTTTATGATTAAGTCTCAATTTTCTTGCAAATACATCTCTGACTTTTTGTTGACGTGAAAATCACACGCGTGACCTGGGGGATCTGCTTAGCTCCAGTGCAGGCTCAATACGGAATTCGGAGCGTGCCAGTCAATTTTTCTTGCAAATCGACAAAGAGACAAACGGTCAAATTCCACGGGTCACCGGTCCAAGACACACCGATGAAGAAAGCCGATAGTCACTATTCGTGAAACCAGCCAATGCTATTGTGAAAATAAAACATAGGAGAATATAAACTGATCGGCTGATTATATCGGCTTATCGGCAAATTTAATTAAATAGGCAATTATAAATCATTAATGCCGATAAGAAATTAAAATAATAGACCAGAGTCAATAATTTTTTGGTATTCGTACAATAACTTGCCAAATCGATATAATAGACTTAAAGTCGATAGAGCCGAGTCGATAGATCTACAGTAAAGGTGCATAGACTCGCTCTATCGATGAAAGTAAGTCGATGGGTTAGAGTCTATAAAAGTATAATAATCATGAATTGTGCCCGTCGATAGATGCTAAGTCGATAGCTCTGATAGCTGGTATTACAAATATGCCTCAAATTTACAGATCTAACTCTGTTAAACAAAAGGAAAACAATCGACTTCCAACATACAGTAATAAAATAGGCAAAAAAAAACCGAGAAGTCGATTGAACCGTGATAACCTATCGGCTAAACGTCCTAATAGAAGTCTATCGACTCTACATATAAGAAGATCGAATCTAACCCTATCAGTCAGTAAGAGATCAAAAGTTGATGCAGTCTTGCTGATTCGAACAGATCAAACTTAATCGAGACATTATTTAAACACGGCAAATAAAGCTAGATTTGATCTAACTATAGATAGGATCGATCGAGTGACTCGAATAATAGATCTAAAACCCAGCTTATAAAACGTACAGAAATCGCAGAAGATCGGACCTAACCGAGACAGTAATATAATCTAAGTCGATAATACAAACCAGATAAAGACCTAATTACTGGATAACTAACAATTTCAAAGATAACAACTAGAATATCAACTAAAAGAGAAAGTACTAGCTGAAGTAGATGAAATTACCGAGGACGACTAATCTAAATCTCTCGCCGAGATTGGAGCCGATGCAGCCCGCGCGAGACGAGGATGTCGTCGAGAAAAAGTTTGGCGATGCGCCGAGTTGTATTGAACGAAAGTGTTTTTTTTTGTACAGACCCTATTACATATTTATAGCCCCATGTAAGTGATTCTGACCCGACTCGGTCAGGACTCCTCAAATAAACCGACTTGATTTAATTCTAAACTAAATCTAAATTAAAAATAGACGAAGATAAAACAACCCTAACGGGCTCACTTTATTTCCTTCGGCCGTTGAATTTTGTTGACTTTCGGCCGATTCTGACTCCACGCGGCTGACCACTTGGACCGGTCGAATTTTGGTGCCAACACATGCCCCCCGAGTCTGGGGTGCAAAATCCTTAGTGCGCCAGATTCTATCTCCTCGCCTACCGCGCGTCTTTACCACTCTGACGCTTCATGATTCAATAAATGCAGCCAACCAGAAGCCTTCCATTCATCAAATCATGCTTTCAATCTACCACTCAACCACTCGTAGCCTTTAAATACGGCCTGCCGTTCCTACGTCGTCTCGACTGCTGGCTTTACTTTTTTACCGTCCTCGTGCTTATCCCTTCCCCTCAGGTTCCTGCGCAAGCCTTATCGCTTCGTATTCTGTTAATGAAGCGGCGTCTGCACTCTCCAAAGGCCAAATCTAGACCCTATAAATAGCTCCTTCTACCAGCCCCTTTTCTTAGTCTTGCTTACAACCCTCAACCATGGGATTCTTGTTAAAAGCTTTGATAGAAAAGTACCATCTATCTCCAAATTTACTAAATATCTTATGGCGAGTACTCTTTGCCTCCTTTGCCCTCAGAGTCCTCCTTTCAATCCAAAGTCTGCAGCTCCTCCTGCCCAGAAGCCAACCCGTTAGATCTTCTACTCCGGGGTAGCGGCATGGGTGTCGAGAATGGCATCGGCGGCGCGGCCCTCTCTCCCTCTTGTCCGGCGGGTAATGTCTGATGACACTGCCATCCTCGAATGAGAATCTGAGGAAGCTGCCAATGCATTTTTTTTATATGTACCTCCCTCTATGCACTTAGGATACTAATAATTACATCTTCATCCCCTAGCTATCATAGAAGAATAGGTTTCCGCCAAAACTGGGTCTTGAGCTTGTTTTTTATCTGTAACTTCAACCGTCTGTAATCAATGTAACCCTCTTTTATTTTATGAATCTATTACTACTTGTCTCGCTGAATTTTCTTCTCTATATTTTTTATGCTAAGGGCGATGTCTATGATATCGGCCGTCTGAAGTCGATGTGTGCACATCGGCTGTAAAACACTCATCCTTCTCTTCTTCAATCTTTTATCTTTCCTGCTAAGGACAATATTTCAATATCGGTTGTGGTCAAGTGCTCGAGCTCATGAGCCAACCAAAATGCTTGGATGATATTTCTTTAAATATTTACCATTAATTGCTCTCTCAAACTCTTCTCCATCTAACCCTTGTAAGAAATATGCATTTCCGGGCGCACATCGGCTATTTTTAATGGACCTTCCTATTTTGGAGATCATTTTCCAAATCGACTGTCTCTAGACCCGATGGGCATAATTAACTTCCAAACAAGATCGCCTTCTATAAAACTTTTGGGTACCACCTTTTTGTTGTAAAATTTAGCCATGCGAGCTTTATTCTCTTGAATTTTTTCTAGAGCCTTCATCTGATGCTGCACGACATCTTCTAACTCATCAAACATAACGTGTCTATAATCATCGGCTGTCAACTGATCTTGCATCTCCGTTCTTCTAGACCCTAAATTCGTCTCCAATGGTAACACTGCTTCATGCCCATAAACCAACTGGTAAGGTGGTACATTTATTGATCCATGACAAGCCATCCTGTATGCCCATAAAGATTCGGCCAATGTCGTATGCCACTTCTTAGGTTGCTCATCTATCTTTCTCTTGATTAATTTGATCAAACTTTTGTTAGATGCTTTTGCTTGACTATTAGCTTGAGCATAATGGTGTGACGAATTCAAAAGCTTGATACCCATACTATCGGCAAAGTTTTGAAACTCTTCTGAAGTAAATACAGAGCCTTGGTTAGTTGTAATAGTCTACGACACACCAAACCTATATATAATATGTTCCTTCACAAAATTGATCACATCGCTAGTTGTCACATTCTTCATCGGCACTGCCTCAACCCACTTTATGAAATAATCTGTCATCGCCAGAATATATTTGTGATCTTTGCTTGATGCTGGATAATTTTGGTCAATCATATCCATACCACATCCTCTAAACGACCATGGCTTAATAATTTGATTCATAGCCGATGCCGGTGCTCTCTGTATTGCTCCAAACTTCTAATAATCTTGACACCCTTTATAATACTTAAAGCAATCTTCCAGCATAGTAGACTAATAGTACCCAGTTTTCTCTTTAATAGCCATCTTATTTTATGAGCCGACTGATGTATACCACAGATACCTTCATGGACTTCGCACATAACAACTTTGGCTTCTTCTTGATTTAAACATCTTAGCAACACACCATCAATCGTCCGATAATAAAGTTTTTTTTCTAATAAAACATACCTCAATGCCATATATCGAATCTTTTGAGGTGTACATTGAGCTGGATCCTTGAGATATTGGACGATCTTAGCTCTCCAATCTTCTTCATCGATATCGGCTATATCGACAAGGACTCCAGTGGCATTCAACTGATAACCCGATGCCTTCTATGCTAAATCATTTGCCTTCATATTCTATTCCCTCGGAACATGCTTGAACCTCACTGTCTTGAAGCATTGCAACAAATCTTGACACTCAGCATAAAATAATCTCAGTATATCATCTTTACATTCAAATTCTCCTGCCAGCTACCCGAGTACCAACAATGAATCCCCAATGACTTCAACACAATCGACTCCAGCTTCCTTCAACATCTGCAATCCTTTGATAACAACTCTATATTCGACCTGATTATTAGTCGACGCCTCTACAGCAAATGCAAATTCAAACCTTGCCTCCCGAGACGATATAATTAGAAGTCCGATGCCACATCCATTCTTGCAAAGGGAACCATCAAAAAACAATAACCATGGCACCGGCTCCACCATTGATACCTCTGATCCATAATGCTCAACAACCAAATCAGCCAGAACCTGACCCTTAACAACTTTAGCAGATTCATATGTCAAGTCATATTCAGCCAATGCTAGCATCCATTTACCAATTCTGCCTTTCAAAATTAGGTGACGCGTGTGATTTTTGCGTCAACACGCTTTTTGGCACGCTACCGGCTCCACCATTGATACCTCTGATCCATAATGCTCAACAACCAAATCAGCCAGAACCTGACCCTTAACAACTTTAGCAGATTCATATGTCAAGTCATATTCAGCCAATGCTAGCATCCATTTACCAATTCTGCCTTTCAAAATTAGGTGACGCGTGTGATTTTTGCGTCAACACGCTTTTTGGCACGCTACCGGCTCCACCATTGATACCTCTGATCCATAATGCTCAACAACCAAATCAGCCAGAACCTGACCCTTAACAACTTTAGCAGATTCATATGTCAAGTCATATTCAGCCAATGCTAGCATCCATTTACCAATTCTGCCTTTCAAAATTAGAGCCGATAACATATATTTGATGACATCGGCTTTGCCACCAAGCGTGCCAAAAAGCGTGTTGACGCAAAAATCACACGCGTCACCTAGAAGATCTGCTTAGCTCCAGTGCAGGCTCAATACGGAAACCGGGGCGTGCCAGTCGATTTTTCCTGCAAATTGACAAAGAGACAAGCTGTCAAATTCCACGGGTCACCGGCCCAGGACAGGCCGATGAAGAAAGCCGATAGTCATTGTTCGAGAAACCAGCCGATGCTATTGTGGGAATAAAACATAGGAGAATATAAACTGATTAGCTGATTATATCGGCTTATCGGCAAATTTAATTAAATAGATAATTATAAATCATTAATGTCGATAAGAAATTAAAACAATAGGCTAGAGTCGATAATTTCATGATATTCATACAATAACTGGCCAAATCGATATAATAGACTTAAAGTCGATAGAGCCGAGTCGATAAATCTACAGTAAAGGTGCATAGACTCGCTCTGTCGATGAAAGTAAGTCGATGTGTCAGAGTGGATAGAAGTATAATAATCATGTACGGAACTCTGCTCGTCGATAGATGCTAAGTCGATAGATCTGATAGCTGGTATTACAAATATGCCTCAAATTCACAGATCTAATTCTGTTAAACAAAAGGGGAACAATCGACTTCCAATATGCAGTAATAAAATAGGCAAAAAAATCGAGAAGTCGATCGAACCGTGATAACGTATCGGCTAAATGTGCTAACAGAACTCTATCGACTCCAGCTATAAGCAAATCGAATCTAACCCTATCAGCCCAGCAAGAGATCAAAGTCGAGGCAGCCTTGCTGATTCAAACAGATCGAACTTAATCAAGACAGTGTTCAAACATGACAAATAAAGCTAGATTTGATCTAACTATAGATAGGATCGATCGAGCGACTCAAATAATAGATCTAAAACCCAGCTTATAAAACCTACAGATATCATAGAAGATCGGACCTAACTGAGACAGTAATGCGATCTAAGTCGATAATATAAACCAGATAAAGACTTAATTACCGGATAACTAGCAATTTCAAAGATAACAAATAGAATATCAACTTAATGAGAAAGTACTAACTGAAGTCGATGAAATTACCGAGGGTGATTAATCCAAATCTCTCGCCGAGATCGGAGCCGATGCAGCCCGCATGAGACGAGGATGTCGTCGAGAAAAAGTTTGGCGATGCGCCGAGTTGTATTGAACGAAAGTGTTGTTTTTTTTTGTACAGACCTTATTACACATTTATAGCCCTATGCAAGGGATTCTGACCCGACTCGGTCAGGACTCCTCAAACAAACCGACTTGATTTAATTCTAAACTAAATCTAAATTAAAAATAGACAAGGATAAAACAACTCTAATGGACTCACTTTATTTCCTTCGGCCGTTGAATTCTGTTAATTTTTGATCGATTCTAACTCCACGCGGCTGACCATTAGGACCGGTCAAATTTCGGTGCCAACACTTTTTCATGTATAAATATGCAGTTCAATTTTACACAAAGATCCTTAGAGATTATGAATATTACCAGAATAACTAGAAAATTCACGGGAGTATGTTATTTTTCTTATAACATCTCGGATTTTGACAGATTTATGTCAGAATAGACTACGGTCCTTATAATATACTGTTTTTACGGTCTATTGATTATTTTTATATAGAAACACCAATAAAATAACTAAAACATGAAATTTTTGTTATACCACCTTATGTGAGAATCCGTTTTGCCAAACATATTTTTACAGAGAATTTGTTTTTCCAGAGAATCCATTTTCTAGATAATTCTTTTTCTAGAGAATCCGTTTTATGGAGAGATCCTACCAAAGCGGCCCTTAATTTATGATTCGAACCTTTCCGTGTCCTCTCTAACCCTCTGCTAATTGAGATGAACTGAACTTCTTAAGCGTTAGTATCTACACTAATGAATCTACATTTTTCTGCTATAATAGTGAGCAAAACTAATTGCAATCTCTAGTGATGTAGCCAATAATGTGAGTTAACCTAATGATTTAGCGTGCGTTTAACCTTACTGCTCCGATTGCTTCCATGCTTGAAACTGCTTGGTGGATGAGTCGACGACTGCAGGGATCGGCAGCATGGACACCAAAATGCGGCAACCATCGCGCTGGACGTACGGAGCGAGGCACCATCCTAGCAGCAGCCAGGACAGGAGGGAAACGGCAAGGAGGGGCAGGGAAGACACAGCCCGTTCATGAATAGAAACCGAACGCTGCGCACGACATCCATTTACAAGGTGTTAAGAACGGATGCAACACCCCCTCGCGACTACAAATTTGTGTGGTGAAACCATGCCCTGCCGCCCGTTTTTTCACCTGGCTACTCTCTCAAGAAATAATCCAATGCAAGTCAAATTTGCTGCGCAAGCACATTGTGCCAGATGCCACCTGTGACATATGCTCCAACGGCATCGAGACAGCACAACATCTGGTCTTCAACTGCAGCTTCGCCAAGTGGTTCTGGAACGCAATCGGCGCCAATCTATCAACGACCATTGTTGTCAGCGCACTCAGGGACATGCCCACACCAACAGGCGTTCCCGCCCTCCACCGAAACTGCTTAATCATCCTTTGCTGCTAGCAGCTGTGGAAATATCGCCACGACGTCGCCTTCAGGTCGATGGCCCCCTCTCTTCCTCGACTCATGGTTCAATGTAAAGAGGTTGCTGCCCTATGACGGTGTAGACTGCCTAGGAATGATCAACATGCAACAGATGTCTGGTGCTCTACTTTCTCCCTTCCAATGTAACCCGTTTTTCACCGCTTGATGTAACTCAAACAGCTCGGCCTGGTGACGACCTGCTTTTCAATGAAAATTCATGTGGGGATGTCCCCCCCCCCCCCCTGTTGACTGTAAAGAAAAGACGATGAACAGAGCGAGGATCAAATCTAATTAATGAAGTGCAATTATCAAGATATATAGCTCTAACAGTAACTATTTAAATCACAATAAATATTTTAAATATCAATGGCTGAGATTAATTGAGTAAGAGGTACCTCAGGTACCGCCCAAGCACATACCAAATCTCTTTAGTAATACTAGTATTTTGCACGTGCGACACGCACATGCTATCCTCGCGCTATAAATATTTGATAAAAGGTGTATCATCACTTATTTATCCTTGTAATATATATGAACAATTTTTTCAACCTTGTAATACATATCAAATCATAAGAAATTTCTTTTTATAGCCGAACATGACCACACATGCGAAGAATTATATACATGACATAAATAGTTTTATGACATCAAGAATTACAAACAATCAAAGTATAGTACATAATAAAGTACAATGGATCAACCTTCATCTTTAGAGGATAGACAAAGAACATGGTATGATCAAAGTCACCATGGAAAAGGAAATGTGTGGCACCAACACGACTAATTTTATGGGTCTTCTAGAACTTGTGCATATTTTTTAGAGCAAATTCCTTCTACGCCATCAAAACTTATACCAATCTCTTATGAACCATCCAAAATTATAGATTCCCTTACATACCATCATTTCAAATTTTCAATCCCTATGTGCCACTTTTGCTATTTTATCTATTAGATGGTTGTTAAATTATGATACAAAAGACCAATCTGCCTTCAAGATGAAATCTAGAAAATTTCAGAATATCATTTCTAATACCACGGATGAATTGCCTTTAAATTTTGATTTTTTATTATAATGCTGGTATTAAAAATATACCAAAACTCGAAATAACCACATATTTTTATTATGATACAACCAACAAAAATTTTAGATAATTTGCTAGATAAATATGCTATGCACGACCAAATGAGTCCAAGTATATACATCACATAATTAATCATGTTGAATATACCTATAAATTTTAGGTTCCATGCATTCAGTTAGTATATATATTATTGTCCTGACTGATCCTTCCCAGATCTCGGCAGTGTGACGCAGCAGTAACGCTTGTAGGTCTTCTCGACATCATTAGTTTCACTGGGTAGCCTCTCCTAGGCAAGAACTGATCTAATGGAAGGAACTTGTTTCTGAATGTAAAAGCTAATAAAGGTCAAGGGATGAGTATAAATTGATTATATTATCAGAATCGGCAAGGAGAAGCACATGTGTGTTGCATCTGCTTTGGCTAGCAGCACAAAGCCCTTACGGCACCCAGAACTTGATGCGGTGCATGCAAATTAAAACATACACATCTGCACAGATAAAGGTCAAATGACATAATCTAAGCATATACTTGTCAAAAGTAACTGAAAAGGCTTGATTGATTGACTTACTCCAGACCGCACTTTAAAAAAATAAGAAAAATACTAACTACTTATGTCCTCTGTGGATCATGTAAATATATCATGTCAATAACTGAATACATGTGTTCCAGAGTAAGTACAAACTGAAAAGGTGTGATTTACCGTACACTGCCCTTCACACCTACTTCATCGGAAACCCATGCAACATTCGTTGACATGGCTCTGTGACTCAATTGCCCTACTGACTAACTGGCCACCATACAAAATTCCGAAGTCGAATATTTATAAATTTGAAACAAACAATTTAGTGATATCTTTGTTTTGCATTCTGGATATGATATTGTGAATATTCAGATATACTGTCTAGAAATTATTTTTATGACAGGAATAGAAACTCATCACAGCTTTCGGAGACCTTTCTGGCTCTTACTCGAACACCTAGGAGACATGGAAGAAACAAGAATAACATTAGGGTTGTTTGATGGTGCAACAATCTGCCAACAACAGTCCTCCATTCATGAAGAAATTTCAGGGAAAAAGGGAAACAAAACACCAATTATCTACTTCATGTTAATTCATTTGCAAAGGGCGAGGAGGAGGAGCAAATAAATCACGTATAGTACTCGAGAATACACTATCCTGAGGCAACGGGCAATCCAGTGTGAGCCAGGTCTTGGTGGAGACTGCCCTCACCATCATGCGCCCAAGTGATCCAAATCCATGACCACTCCCTCGCTCTCCCGTATCTGAACGCCACATTGATGAACAAGCTAGGCCATAGAGCATCGATTAGCCAGCACATGCACCAACCATGTACCATCTACTACGCCGCAAAACTGCTGCTTCTGGTACTGACGAATCTACACAAGTAACACAACAATTATCTGGCTAGTAAGCCTGTAGTTGCAGAAAAACCATGCAGTTTCGTGGAGGTAGAAGAAAACAATGCCGAGATTGAGATGATCTTGATATTGGGTGCCTACCTTCGTTCAACGGGCCACAGCGTCTTGGTCCTCATTGGTCTGCTGCGAACCTCGTGCGACTGACAGACAATTAATATGGCACAACCCTGAGATTACTACCGCAAACCCATCGATCGAAGAAGACAGCGGTCGGCAACAATCGTAGACGCCGGCAAAGACCGAAGGATCTCCTTCTTCAGCCGATTTTGGCGTCCTGGGTTGAAGTACCCAATGATCCTAGATGATACCTTTCGTTCGACAACTATAAAAGCCGTCGCGGCCAGCCGGTTCATAAGGCGATCTAAGCGTTCCGATGTTGATTAACGTGTATGAAAATTGAAAGGAAATAGAAATCTATCATTATGGAATAGACTGATCAATTAACGTGTGCATTTATTTAGGTGTCACGAAGATAGAAAGTTGCAATTGAGGGAAAGAAAACCCGCTCATCACGACACGGAGAAAAGGAAATAACATAATCGGTGGGTTTGCAGTAGGAAATTAATGGCCTGGTGAATCACGATTCCATTTAGCGCCATCGTGGATATGGGTGGAGGCTAGAACTTGCTGTGTGAGAAAAAATGCTCGCGCTCGCGGAATCTATGCGTGAATAGCAAGGCATAAATAAAACCTGACCGATGTCAGGTTTTTGAAATCGCAGATGGGCCTAGATGAAATCCAACGCTCTGCACTGGATCAGGACGTTGATCCAAGGAGTAATTAGGAGGGTGGGTAGGTTATAGCAGAGTGATAATAATCGGCAGGATGTTTAGTCTTTATAGTATAGATAGACAATTACTCCTTTGTTCCGAAAATCTTGTCGTTTTGACAGCAAAAAATGAGTTACGTGCAGTACAAATCTTCTGTCCTAAATGACTTCAATATCAGAATGGAGGGAATCTTCATTACTGTGCGAATCAAACTGCTAGCTAGCGCGAGAGTATCTGTAAATCACAGTCCAAAATAGAACGATACCTTACACCTATATATAAAAATAAGAGATTTGTTATAATGTTTGGGAGGTACCTCCGGTTCCTCCTTCCTCAATTAATCTCAGCGGTTCATAATAAGAAGTTAATTATGAGACCAATTAGTGGTAACTAAGGGTAGTTTAGTAATATATGTTCTCTTCTTCCCCACGATCCAAAAATCCAGTCGTGTCTCTCCGCTCTCTTCTAATGGCAGACTCCATCCCGTCCAGTGCAGCTCCCGCGGTCTGTCCGTCCCTGCTGCTTCCATTGTTCGTCGTCGAGCCCGCCGGACTCTGCCCATCTCTCACTCCTCATAAATGGCACACCGCAGAGCCATGCTCATGCACCATGGGGTGGGAGCCTTCACCCTGCTTGGCGAGAAATACGAAGCTTAGGGACGGCAGGCAACATCTAGTAGAAGCCCTGCTTCCTCCGGAGTACAAGCATTTGTGTGCTGCTGATTCGACATCCGAGCCGCCATGAGAGCGGTTATTACTCGTGGCCTACAACACATCACAGCACGGACGGCTGCTGTTCGACGCTTGCTGTCGCGTCAGTCGTTGGGGCCTAAGCTCGCCTACCGGCCGCTGTCGTTGCGCTCGGTTCGATGGCCGCCTGTCGCCATCGCGCGTTGCGTCAGGGACCGAAGTACGCCTGTTGTCATCGTCGAACGCGCGAAAACTAAAAGGCCGTGCATATTAGAGGTCGAGGTGGTGATGCGAGCACCGAGGAGACGGCAGCCCATTACAGCAATGTCAGCGGTGTGCACGTAAAGGCATCGGCGGCGGCGACGCCGCTGCATCTTTGCAAGAGCTTTACTGTTATCGTATACACAGAACTAAAAGTACTAAACTACCCTTTATCCAATTAGATAAAAAGAAAATAATTAATACCGGATCCACTAATTTTTGATACTGGTCCATAACTTGAATTATATCTTAGTAGATACCTCCCACTTTTTGACTGTTAGATCTAAATAAACGAATGGTTCTTATTAACTTCAAACACCATAACATTTCTCTAAAAATAAAGAGGCTGTGGTTACACCCACACACACGCACTCCCAAAGATTTTTACGATACGATTCTTAATCTGAAAGAAGCCCAAGCACATCCAAGTCAGTAACATGATGAATATAAGAGGCAACGGCGGGGCCAGTCTTGTTTCTGTGACGATGTTCATCATCTATGTTGTCGTTTTTGGGTGCATCACATCGCCTATAGAATGTAAGTATAAAACTTTTCATCTTTTTTTTAAAGGAAATATAGATCTTCTTTTTTATGTAGCTCGTCAGTAATTTTGTGACAAGCAATAAATAAACGTATTGTCAGATGAACTTATTAAATCTCCATGTGTATCAGGTCGCTCTTCGCCACTCGAGGCTGTAGGAGCAAACTCATCTTCGTTAGATGATGGAAAGATCAAGGTGGTCTTTTGCACCCTGATTAATTTTTGTAACCATCACTGCTATTGCTGCAGCTCTGGATCCAGCGCAAAGTGTTATGATACGAGGGATCAATGCAAGGCTAACTGCCCCGCCTGTGATCCATATTGTCCTGCAAACGCAACCAGACATACAATAGGGAATGCTACACGTGAAATGTTGTATGCATGATCTTGCAATTGTGAAGATCATGCAAACTACCAATGCGACAATTATATATGAATAAATATATGCACATGTTATATGTTTTTGAGTTACTTACTCCGGATTTCAGTTGTTGACTAGAGCACTTGATGAAGCAAGTGGAGGACTCGGAAACCAGTAGAGGACACATAAGCACCAAAGGCTACAAAAACCTTGAACAGGTGGAGAACCTAAAAATAAGTATTAGAGGATACACAAGCCCTTCTTCATCGACTGCTTGAGCTCAACAAACATAGGAAGTTGCTAATTTTCAGCTGACTAAAAGTTTTGGCAACTTTCAGTCACCTCTTTAAACTATTAGATCTAGATCTAACAGTTTATAATTATTATAAAAAAATCTTATAAAAATAAATCAAAACATAAAATAACAAATCATCAACTGAAAACTTTCAGTTGATTGAAGGCTAAAAAACATGACAAAGATAACTTTGTAACTAACTCTTGAGATGGATGGGGTCATGTGTTCGACACTTTAGTGAGTGTTCTAACTCTTGAGATGGATGGAATTGTGTTGGTCATTTCGGTGAGTGCTAGCATGTGGCTGCCTCTTGACATCGAGCAAGCTGAATGTGTTTGACTCTTTTTGATCTGTCTATATGTTATGTTGCGATGTGAAACTTTGAGTGTGAAAATTGTAATGTGTATATGATTTTACAAGTACAAATTTGTATGTTATGTGGAAGTTCAAAGTTGTATATGATATGAAAATATTTGCTGGGATATGTGATGACTGTGTTAACATTATTGGGTTTAGGATGAAACAGGTCAGTCATGTTAGTGCCACGTCAATTTCAGTTGAATGATTTATAATGAAAATCAAACTAAACATGTGTGATGTTTTTAAGGTTGTTATAAACATCTATGACGTTCTGTTAGATCATTATAAATTTATAATAAAAATGTGAATTCTGTCACAAAAGATAATTAGCAACGCACAATCTATGACGAAGTAATTTTCGTTATGAACTTGTCACAGAAAGTTATTTATGATAAATTTGTTAAATTTTATGACATAATTAACTCGTCATAGAAAATTATAATTATCATAGTGATCGATATTGTAACAATTAAATGTGACCAGATTCTAATTTCCAGGAACCAGACGAACTCCTAGCTCCCTGATGCGACTCGCGCGAGAGAGACACGTCCAATGATACGTGGCCTGTTCATTTATTAATGCAAAACACTAACCACTTGCGGTTAAGCGTCGGTGTCACTCCAGCACACTTATAGAGGGTGCTGGCATACACGACCATCAATCAAATCGCACTTTACATTTGTACGTGTCCGGTTGCTTTCATGCTACTATAACGCGCGTACTTTATTTAATGCTCCTGATTGGCCCCAGCTGTCAGCTGATACGATACACGCATTAGCTTGCATGGTCATGTCAAGCTTGATAGAGCAGCTGCAAGTTGTAAACAAGCCCATTTGATCATGAATTTCCAGTCGGTGCGGCGTCTCCATGTCTATCTTAATTCGTGACATTTTTTGGTGCCCACCATATACTAGTATGGTATGATTTGTAATGCCAATTATCAGCTGCTCCAATAATACCCGCTTCAAGGCAATATTTGCTTTAGCTTAATTTAATTCAGACCGCTAACACAAGAGCATCTTATTGGTACCAAACTTTTGGGTGCATTCTGATCATCAGTAGCGTACATACATTTTCTAAAGGTTCCAAATGATTTATCGTTTGTGGCCTACAGGCTACAGCCCATTGCCACGCCATCATGGGATGATATATTGGCGTGCATGGATTTCTTTTCCGAGTTTTCGCGGTGCTTGACGGCTGTTCATGCCGACCTTCAGGTTTGCAGGATGTTTACTTTGTGCCTTTGTGGAGCACAGGTGCAGCGACGGCTTGCCATGGTGGAGCATAGAAGATCATGTACTAGGGGTAAGATATTCCTAGGTTTTTTTTTTCTATTCGAAAAGAAATCCCCGTTTCTTAATTTCTGTGTGTTGGGAAGTTTCTCACCAGTGCAAGCATACAAATGAGATTACCCTGAACTCCAAAGTGCGTTCTCCCTCCGTGTGTATTAAGTGCGTGACGTTTAAGGCGGATCATCTGGCTAAGTCAAATCAAATGAAACAAAAGTTAGTTGTCCTAATTAAAGAAGTAGTATACTTAAAACATACACACTGCGTGAGCACTACATACATAGAGCCTCGGCTTCCATGACGTGTCTCCATAGGTTTACATTTGTTTGTCTCAATTTTTGTTCAAATTGTTTGCTTGCAAGGACAGGACGTGAAATTAATGCGCAAGCGAGATATCCAATTATTGTGGAAAAAGAAACTGTTTTCTATGTACACAACTATGCCTTGAGCTGGCATCACAAGCTAGGAATGAATGTCGTCCCTACGAGACGTAGATTTTGATGCCATGAAATCTCGTCTCCGCCACAGGATCAATTAAAGATGCTGCGGATCGAATAGGTTGTTCAATATTGTGAAGCCGACCATACTACATAAAAAAATGCAGCTAAGTCTAGCCACATATATTCATGAGAAAAAGCCAAGCACTCGTAACCTAGCTAGACCAAGAAAATGGAACAATTATACTGGCAGGTGAATCAAAATGCTCATGATTGGCCTAGTCTCTAAATAGGTTTTTGCTATAGATTTGTTATCTGGGCACCATTTGTTCCTTCGTCGGTCTTAAATAAACTGCCAGCAAAACCTATACTACGAACTTGACAAGATATAAGAGAGCCGGACGGCGAGTGTAGAGATAAAGCAGATAAACCAAATGGCAGCAAAGGCAAATGAGAACAGTTCTCTGCAGACGTGTACACCACATCCCAGAAGCCAGAAGAGGCAAAGGACACACACAAGCATAGGAGACCGGTGGGGGATCTGACGTGTCAGGGAACTGGTGGCTGAGGATGGATCACCGTATTCCCATCCCGCCCCACCCGCGCGCACACGCGACGCTGACTCACACCGGAGCAGGTCCGGTCCGGTCGGTCCATGCCACACAACACATCAGGTCCCACGCGCCACACGTGGCGCCGTAACCGCCAGGCTCGTCATCGAAACCCACTCGTCGCGCTTTTTACTGTGGTGAGAAAAGGGTGGCGTCCACACATCGCGCGGATCTTCTTTCTCCGTCCAATCTGATGGGATTTATTTTTCACTGCAGAGTCACTGACGGCTGGGTCCCACGGTGGGCAAAACAGGCAATTCGAAAAGGCCCGTGTGTGGCTTTAAAGCGACGGCATCGGCGCCTCCTCTCCACTTCCCTTCTCTTCCTTCCCCCATTTCCCCTCTCGCCTCCTCTCCACTTCCCACACACAACGCGAGAGATAGCGTGACACATCTTTTTTATTATTTTTTGTTTCTTTTGTTTGTGACACACATACAAAGAAAAGAAAAAACAGAGAAGCTATCTTCGCCCCATTTCTGAGGCTGCCTTTTGCGGGCGGAGCTGGAGATGGAGACGGCGGCGGCGGCGATGCTGGAGGCGGGCGTGGGCCGGTTCTCGCGCGCGCCGGCGATGGCGGCGGCGCTGCTGGCGGAGATGTGGGCGCCGCTGGCGGTGGTGCTGGCGGCGCTCGCCACGCTGCCCAGCCTGCTGCGCCGGCTGCAGGTGATCGTGCTCCGCCTGCGCTCGCGCGGGAAGGAGGTCATCCAGTCCCACATCTCCACCTACTACTCCTCCGGCGACGAGGACGACGAGGATGAGGACGACAGCAGCTCCGACGAAGCGTCCTCCTCCGGCGACGACGACGACGACGACGAAAGGGAGCGGAACAGCGGGATGAGGAGGATCGGCTACTTGGACGACGGCGCCGCAGGATGCTTCCCGTGGGGCGGGTCCGTCGTGCGGACGTGGCAGGGCCTGCCGCGCCGCCTCTCCGGATGCGGGTTCAGCTTACCCGGCACCGGCGCCGGAGAAGGAGCGAGGCTCGCCGCGGCCGGGTTCCCCGCGGTCAGGCTGTGGGGCGCCAGCACGGCGAGCGGCGGCGAGACCTGGTGGAGCGCCGATGAAGGCGCCAGCGACGGCGCCGCCGCGGAGGCGGAGGACCTGGTCGTCCTCGGGTGGCGCCGCGACCACGCCCGCAGCCGCCGCCGCCGCGCTCTGCACGCCAAGTGAAATGACGCGGCACGGCGGCGGCGGACGCGACGACGGTCCGTGGTGGTGGGTGCGCGGCGTGAATGGGGAAAATTAGAATATGCCTTCTGGCAACCCGCTGGAGATGCCGGCCGGGCCCGCATGCCAGCGGGCAGAGCAAGGCGACGACTCGACCGGGGCTGGTGATTATTATGGGAGTGGTTAGGCCGCCGGATTGGTTGGTGGGAAATTATTTCTTAGATTTTTATAAATTCGGGGGTGAAAATTTATTAGATGAAGGAATTTGAAAGAGATGCGTGTTGTGCTGATGCTCGGCTCGCTGTTGCGGTTGGTTCATCGGTTCCTGATGATCTTCAGCTGGGGATCGGATTCATGCGTGTGATTTGTGCCGCCATTCTTTGCTACAGTTCATGTGGTGAATAATAAAAAAAAAACAAAAAAAAAAACGAAAATCGTATGGACATTGCAGACCCATGTCGATTCTGTGGGTCAGTCCCCCCTTGTACCATTCGAAAAGATAGGCTAAAGCCGATGATCTCGAGTCTTCACGCAAATCGCTTCTTTCGTAAATTCCGTGGTGACAACAGGTAGCACGTGTGATAACGGCGACCCCGGCCGATGACACGAAGCAACCTGCTTGCTTGCTGTACTAGCTCTGTGTATCGCGTCGATCGTCTCGCTTGCGCGGATGATTCAAAGCTACCGCGGCTTCCACGCACGCGTGTTTTACCGAGATCAAACACGCACGTTATATCGGGACGACATTATCCACAGACGTTGCCGTGACTGAATTCGGGCATAGTTATCGTGCCAGCTAGCGCGACGGACCGATCAGGGTCAAGGGGACGTCGAGGACGACCTCCGATCGGCCACTCGTAATCACCAGCACCAAATCAAGATTATTCCAAGTCTAAATCAAAGCCTCGTGTTAGTGTTACTTTTATTTACAAACGAAAGAGAGGTTGAAACTTCCATGTCTCGCAGTCTTAATTTTCCGGCCAGCTGCAAAATGTCAACGGCATTGGTTAAGATCGTGGTACACGTACGCTTTGAAATTGAAACGGTCCGTGCTTTAACCAGTACTTATATGTCTCTATAACCCGTCTTCGCCAGCGGAGTAGGTTTTCCTTTTTGTGGAAACCCACTTGCGCGCGCGCGGAGTCTTCTGTCACCGCTTATCGCACCCGCAAACGGACTTGCTGGTGTCACGTTCCGAGGGCGATCGATGTTGCAATCGTCGGACGGGCAGTTTCAGTTTGGTTTGAGTTTTGCAAGCGTGCACATCACACACACGTCCTGAAAGCGGATCTTGACCGTGCCTCCACTGTCACGTCTGACCTAGCTCCACATTTTTAGTGAACGGATCCCAAGAAAGCTAGTAACCAAACGAATACTGGTACTTGTTTATAGTACGGGGTTTCACAGTGGATCTAGATCTCACAGTTTTAACTACTATGTTGTTGTCTGAAAAAAATATACTACACTGTAAATGTTTCTTGTCCCAACAAGTGTGAATTGTGACAGTGTTTTTGTTTCTTTTCGAAAGACTCACTCATAAAACAAACGGAAGTACAGTAGGAGAACCGAAAGCGCACACAAGGGCAGGACCCCACGCGGCGTGTCAGCAACTGGTTGTCGAGCACATCGTCTTGGCATTAAACTGCCATTATGCCATTATTAATTATGGTGCTCATTTCTCTGTCTCCCAGTGTTCAGAGTACTGTGATGGTACTCTCTATCTCAAGCATACTCTATTTGGACTTGTCTCTTTCTCTGTCCTGTTCCCTGGGTGAGTGCGGACGACTTGGGAGAAATAACCTATATCCTTCGCCTCGGGGTATAGTTTCTTGTTTGGATTGCATGGGTGTGAAGTCGTTTTTCTTCAAACGGAGTTGTGGTCAACCTTGTCAGCCAGAGCTAATCAGTTTCAAGAATCCTGAACATCTGCTATTACTTAGTGAACGAACGGCATCATGTAGTATATTATCAGAATAAGTTCAACAAATTCGATTACGATTAATATGGAATACTACTAAACAATGCACTGATTAACTCGCACTTTATTGACTGGCCGCTCCGATCGCAATCCTATGCATGGTGGAATCGCTTTCCAACGGTGAATACGAACTCATTCCTCTTGTCGAAATCCGCTTCTTTCCTTGTCACGGCTAGTGGGCTACTAGTAGTAGCGAAGCCGCAAAGGCGACATGGTAGCGCCATCAGAAGATGCACTGGTCACCTCCACTTTTGTTTTTCTTTTCCCGAGCCTGATTATCAGGTGCAATCACATCAGATGGAAAACAGTTTCAATGAGCCTCATCCTAAAGAAAAAACCTGACAAATGTTTTATTTCTTCTCCTTTTTCAGGGCTAGTTACCTCACCGTTTGTTCCTCTCAAGAATCAGACAAACACTGCATCTCTCTCTGTTTGTGACACACTGATAATGACACGGCAACATCTTTGGACGCAACAAACAAAGGAGACAACACTTAGGGGTTTCTCTTTATTAACATACTAGCTACGGTTTCAATTGTTTATGAGCAAAGTTCTTTTTTTTTTTCTGAATGAGCAAATGTCCCTTTGGAACAGAAAATGTTATAGACCATGTCCAGACCTCAAGGAACAGGTGTCAGTCGTGACAGTTTTTTAATGGTCACAAGAAAGGATGCAGGGAACCGAAAGTGCACGGGTGTGTCAGCAACTGGTGTAGCGCATCATCTTGGCGGCAGCAGGTCGGCGGCATGTCTCATCCACCGGATCGAGATGCACGAATCAAGTTCTTAAATTATTAGGGAAAAAAGGATTATACTTACGCCGGTCGTTTCCTCTGCTCAAACATGATGTATAGTGTTGAGGAAAAACAAATCAATATACTCCATCCGTTTTTAAATTATTATTGTTATTGACTTTTTTAGTCAATTTTGACTATTCGTCTTATTTAAAATATTATTTTAAATATACAAAATTTTAAGTTATATTTTAATTTTTTTGATAATAAAACAAATTATGATAATATATATGATTACTTTAAAAGCAGGAGGCGACAATAATTTAAGAACAGAGGAAGTACATAACCATCATTTGTGGCACCAAACGAAATGATGGTGTGGGAAGAAACGAATTGCATTCTGCAAGCATGATGTCCAGCAGAAGCAGGAGACAATGCCTTTTATGTTTCCTGAAGAACAATTTGCAAGACTGACAGGTTAGCGTTGTAAAGCTTTAAGCTTGCCAGGTTTTTCTTACCCTGAATAGTACTCTAAAAAGCAATGGCGTCGATTAGTTCCTCGCGTGTTGCGATGAAACAGAGGAAGAAATTGTCAAATGGAATTGAACACAAGGTGAAATGAGATTGGGTTTGTTCTTGCAACTGACAGTAGGGCAACAAGTCCTATCTCGACGTCTGAAATGAAACCAAACTAAAGATGCGGATGCACAACAACGGATCAAGGACCGATTCTGCTCTGGAAAACAAACGCGTTCTGAAGAAATGCTTTGCCTCCCAGAAAAACAAAATCTTGAAGAACATATGCTGGCGGCTGGAGCTATGACTTTCATTTGGCAAGAAAGTAGAAACTGCCATTCCTAATCTGATGCTAGGAACTGCCATTCCTAACCTGATGCCCTCTCTATTCTGGGCACAACATATGCAAGAAGCAATGGACACGTTAGCATCAGCACATCTCACATCTTGTAACGCAAACATTGCAGGGCTTCACTTGACAGATCTTCTTGCTTAACCCCTTCAAATGAATATTCTTGATACATATACAATTAAGTGCCTACTGAATAGGCTCTAATATCCTAGGAAAATAAAATTTATGGGAAACAGAAGAAAACAGAGAAGGTAAGTTCAGTAAATCGTTGCAGGAAAAGAAGTAGTAAGAGACAATACAAGATGAGTCAAGGTCAAGGTCAAACTGGTCACAACTGAAGCATGGACAACCTAGAAAGAGGTCACAGCAACGGATTCCTTCTGGCAATCTCACTGATCTCACTCCTAACTTCAACCAGATCAGTTTTTTTTTAAAAAAGAACTTCGACCAGCTCTTCACTTCAAAACAAAATTAACCAGATCCCTTCCTAAACCAGCTTCAAAATCACTATTTAAACCACCTGAAAATGGCGCCAAAATCATCATCCTCTGCTCAAAATCCCAGAAAACGCCATCTCCTACCCGGCAGCAGCTCTGAAAGAGAAAGAGAAACACCACACCCGCCATGGACATGAAGACGAAGAGGTCCACGGCCCTGCTTCTGCTTCTGGCAGTGGTCGTCTTCACTGCGTCCGCCGGCGGCGCGGCGGCGCAGGTGTTCTGCCGGTCGCAGTTTAACCTGGCGAACGAGGCGTGCAGCCTGCGCACGATCCCCACGGGCCCGAACCCGGCGCGGCCGCTGCAGCTGCACAGCAACGGCTCCTCCTACGAGCTGCAGGCGGACCACCACGGCCGGGACCGCGACCACGTCCGCAGCCGGCGGCACGGCGGCCTGAGCCACGGCGGCGCCGACCCGTACGACACGGCGTGCTGCCGGCGGCTCATGGGCATCGACAACGCCTGCATCTGCCAGGCCATGTCCTACCTCCCCGTCTTCATGAGCAGGGTCAAGCACGCCATCAAGCTCACCCCTGTCCCCGGATGCGATGTCTCCTTCGAGTGCGCCGCCGTCTACTGACCAGGATGGCGAGGAAAGGAGGAGCCATTTTTCACTGTTCGTGGTGGGATTTTGAACAAGAAAAATAACTGTTACTCCTAGTAGATATGGTCACTCAGCAGTTTGAATTAGATTGTTAGCATATGTAATTCCGAAGGCACGCTATATTTTCATACCATGCACAACTTCATTCCTTGATGATCATTGACATTCTTCGGAGCTGACAGTGAAACTTTGACCCAAACACCAAAGTTAACTTCAGATTAGATGTAACAGGTTCGGATGATCAGTCTCTATACACATTCCTTTTCTTAAAAAAAAAAGTCTCTATACACATTACTGTTATATGGTGCTTCAGATTCAAAACTTTTGTCGTTTGACTCAAAGTCTACCAAACACCAACAGTAAAAACGTCATTTCACGAGTAGATGCAGTAGTAGTACTGTACAGTACGTAGTTTATGCACCTTTTTAAAACTAACTACTTTCTCAACCTCAATAGTTATTATGAATCCACTGTCCACTTTAGCCTAGAAGAAAGCTGTACGAAAGATCACTAAAAACTGAAGTCATAGAATAAACAGGTCAACAATATGCAAAACCAAAACGCTGCAGAGAAGCATGATATGATGAATAAACATCAACTATATGGGCATATCAAAGAATTGGAGTCTGTACATGTTTGTTACACTTGTTACAAATGTACACACGCAGGCAACTCTAGAACTGTACAATTCGCGATAAAATTGGAGGTTAATTTTTTTCTTCATCCCACCTGCAAGTACCCAGCCACCCATGGATAGACTGAAATCTGAATAGTGATAACATCCAGACAACTCAGTGAACATGACGTGCTGGTTTCTGCACAATACAGAATCAAGAGCAGATTCCAGAAGAACACACCAAAATCAAGAGCAGGCTTTCAGAGAATATGACACTACCACAAGCAGGTTTCAGTCCAGCACATCTCTAATATAAGCATCATTTGCCGTTGAGTTCACGTTCAATTGAAGCAAGGTCAAAACTACTCCAATCAGGCTCTGCATCCAGGTCAAACTCCGGGTCTTCGAATGGAAGAGGCAGGTGACTAATGTCTGCAAGGCCAATAAGGTCATCATCCAGGGGCTCACCCGTTGCACCAATGAAATCACTGACCGGGAACGCATCTCTGGGACTTTGTTTATTATCACGTAATTTAGCAGGAAGCTCATCTATTTGGTCTAGCAGGGCATTAACTGAAATCACCTTACGTGTTGGAGAGTTCAGTATGCTTTCATCTGTAGGACTGCGTTTATCAGCAGGGATGGCCGAGTCACTGTCAAGAAACTTATCTAGCAAAGCATTCACTGAAATCTCCTCAGTTCTTGGGGAGGAGTCCAGTATGCTTTCTTCTGTGGGCTCAGGGTCTGTCTCCGTTGATACCCCCCCTCCATCATGAGCTTCTTGCTCCTCCTGCTTGCACAGCATAGATGTAGACATGCAGGACAACGAGGACGAGCTGGACAAAGCTGTACACTTTACCATGGACAGTTGAGTTTTCCTGGCATCATACATTTCCCGTTTTGCTTGATATGCCGCAGCAGCCTCCTCCTCAGTCTTATGTGTAGTACACTCCCTTTTCTTTGTGAAAGGGTTGTGAATCTCTGCTTGCCAGTTACCCCAGCTCCGCCGCCGCACACCACGAAACTTGCTTGATGGTGATGGTTCCTGCTTTATTGGAACTAGCACCCCTCCGATGAGTTTCTTCTCCTTCTTGGGGGTCTGTTCATCTTCATCATCAGAGGACACACCACAGTAACTGCCTGATGGTTCCTTCTTTAATGGAACTAGCACCTGTTCGATCAGTTTCTTTTCCTTCTTGAGGTTCTGATCATCTTCATCATTAGAGGAATCGGTTGCATCAGGATCAGAACAGAAAATGCGGACCTTCCGCATAGAGGGCAACATCTTGCAGCCCAAATTCCAGATTCCAAGCAACTACTGAATATATTTCCTTAACTGCAATGGAATATGCATATACGACTTGGAGATTCATCAAACATGCTGATACATGTTTGCATTTCTGTAGATGAAGACGGAGAGGATGTGTCTACTTACCGAGTAAGATTTAAGTTTTCTTCACCAAAGACCGTATCCGAAACTGGAATTCTGGCTGACTGTTTGAATTCTAAAAAAAAAAAGGGATGTCAAACTCCGTCCACAAAACCAACTGTTAGCATTCAAACACAAGACAAGATTATAAGAGCAAGGGCTCATCTAAGTTCAGAAAAGGGAAAGCTTTCGCATCATTGGACATTGCAGGTGGTGGTCAATAATTACCAAGATCAGTTGTGATTGGGAGATTCTTGAACTTGTGCTGCCCTCAGATAAAGCAGAGAAGGAAGCAACGGTCTAAATGCAGGAACCCAGAGTACTTCAGCCCAAATCCAATTCTGAAACCATTACACATTACTATCAGGAAGTGAAATTCAAAGACTACCTGAATATGAAACTATCAAAGTAAACGAGCAAACAGATATGAACTGATGCGATCATGTAAAGCATTATATCTGCTTGCCAAACTAGACGGAAGCTACAGTTTTGTGTTCATGTGAAACGGGGATATAAGTTAATGTACAGGCCGGCCTTTATACCAGAGCACGACTGCAACATGGTTATGGTTGTCTCCAAATTCCGCACATGAGTGAAACTAATGCAATCAGGCTGATGAAGCACAAATTCTTGAAACAATAACATGGAACGAACTAGTCGGTTAATTCATGGCAACTTGTTGTTGTTGCCGCTACAACATGACAAGACATCAGGTCTTTTTCTAATCATTTTCGGGGAATGAGAAAAGGACAAATCTTTGATGCTCACACTTAATAAACAAGCATCCACGACTTCTAAAACAAGGAAGGTAGGCAGAAACTGAAGAAACCGCTAACGTCAGACAGACAGACAACAGCAGCAAGAATGGAATATTATTAAGACTTTTAGTCACTATAAAGCTTCAAACATAAACAAATACTTTTGCTAACAGCAAAATGAGGAAAGTTTTGCGCCTACATAGAAGATTATCAGAGTTCGATTCATACGACACAAATTACTATCAGGAGAACAGAATGGGCTTAAACAGAAGAAGAAACATTCGCATCAAATTAGTCACGTCAATCAGGCTGGGGAGAAATATATTACCTGGAAATCCTGAATCGAAACCCGCAGGCTCTGGCCCCTTTCTGCAGAGGCTGGAGGAGAAGGGAGGCTGGGAGAACCGGCGACATAAATGAACAGCGCGCGCGCTTCCGATCGCAAGAAGGACTACTCGGCTCCTCTCTGATCAGATCACAATCATCAAGAACAAGTGAGGCGAGGAAATTGTATCACAGCTCAAGCAAGAAGAGGAAGCAAGATTAGAATCATCCATGTTGTCCGCTCGCAATTACAGATTTCAACGGAAACATCCGTCAAAGGAAACGAAATAAAGATAGAACTAGCTCGAAAACGAGGTGAATCCCCCCGATAATCCAACCGGGCCGCCAGACCGAATTCCCCAAGAAAGAACGGGAAAAAAAATGCAATCTTTCCTGGAACAAGAAACTGGTCAGCGCCGGCACGAGAAGAAATCAACCCAAACCCTACAAAACGGCGCAATCGATTGACCAATCTCGCGAAAGAAGAAGAACCATTTGGCCCGACGCTACTTACACGAGCCTGGGTGGCACGGCAACCTCGGAAGCCGGATGCGGTGCCTGAGATTGCTTGCGAGCGGCGAATCCGGCGGAATGCGAGGGGATCGCGGGGAGGACCGCGACTTCGAAGTTGAACCGAGGTGTGTGGCAGCTGGGATCGAAAGGGAGCGATTTGGATTCTTGATTTCGCCGGGAGGGAAGGGAAAGAGGGGGAAGAAGGCTTTTATGGCATCCGCAAGAACGAAACGTGTGAGGAGACTGAGGCTGGAGGAGCAGGGGACTCATCGATTCGATGTGTAGGCGGTCCTGCGTGCCCGGATTAATAAATGCACAAGCGCCAAATTGTGGCTGTTGAGAATTTTGAAATTTTGATATGTGTTTAGTTCTACTCCTCTTGATTATAATCAGTGTACTCCCTCCGTTCCAAATTAATTGACACTTTAGCCAACTCCATTTATCTCAAAATAATTATTAATTTCACTTTCCGATACAACTTTCTCTCTTTCCAATACATCTCTGTCTCTATCTCTCGCCTCCTCATTTTCTGTGCACCTATCTTTTATATTTTTTCTTAATTCTCATATCCGAAGCCAAAACATCAATTATTTTGGGATTGAGGGAGTAGAATTTAGTGTGCGAAATATGGGATTTGTATGCGAGCATCAAACTAGTACCATGAACAAAGTGACCTTTAAACAACACTCTTTTCAACAGTAAATTAGGTCAAAATAGGCATGGATTGTAATTCTAAACACAACACATTCATTGGTATCATTATCTAAAACATATTCGTTGGTATAACGCTCCGGTAGTTGCTCAATAAGAAGGTTAACAAAAACAAGTGTCTCAATGTAAACTTAAATACCATGCAATAATAAAAAGAAAAAGAAATGCAAAAAGCCCATTTATGATTCTACCCATAAAATTTGATACCTATGCCCTGTTTGGATCCAGTTCGTATTCTTAAAATCTAACTTTTATCTTGAAATTTTAGAATCTGGATTTTAAACAAAATTTGGGTGGTGGTGTTTGATACCAAATCAGATTCTTAAATAAGATTATTAAAATCTAAGGACCTAGATTTTAGAATCAGAAAAGAAATCTATCTCGTTTGAAGGCTTCACGAATTCTAAAATCTAGATTGTTAAAATCTCAATGGATCCAAACATGACCTTACTCTCTCCAATATTTATTTTTATGGCACCAGAATAAAAATGTTTTCTTGTTTTTAATCTAATCCTATTCTACGTCATCAAAACTAATTAACGAGTACAAAACTACTCGATTTTAAGTTTATTGTTTAAACTTGGCAGATAATTGTAAGTCATGTTTGTTTCAGCTTTTAGTTGATATATTTGCCAATGTTTTACGTGTCTTATTCATAAATCTGTTCTGTTTAACTTCAAGGTAGGGTCCTTCTCTTCCTGAAAATACTGTTCTCCTCCATTCCTAAATTTATCTTGTGCTGGGTAAGGGCATGTACAGTGATTTAGACGGCTGCCGTCTATAATAGACATCCATGTCATTTTCAGAAAACATAACAAAATACATGCTCTACAATGATTATACTGTCTATAAGAGATCGATCCTACTCGATCCCCTTCATTCACTTTTGCATGCGTCTAAAATGAGTGATGATCAAACGCCAACTTTTAACTTTGTGGGTTATTTTGCGTTTCTTCGCTTCCATGAACTGTGAGAAAGAGGAAAACATTACTACACACCGATGTTTTTTTTTATGGAACTTAGATATATGCTTGCATTACAAAACAAGGTAATCTATTTGTATAAGCAAGATGTAGCTGTATGTTTGAAATCGATCTGAGTACTTTTATCTTATTCAGCCTGGTCACTTGCACTATGACTGGATTTGCATCATGACCCGTTCAGCACTAACGAAGTACGTATGACAAATCAAACCTGCCAGTGGAGATGCAATGCAGACGGATATGCAAATCCTCCATGCGTTGTTGATTACTGCAAGACGGACCACTGCATGAGCTGCAATGGCACCAAACGGGTGAGATTCGAAAGGAAAAAATTAGAGGGGAACAGAGAGCCGGGTTCGATCTCCTGTTCTTCTATGGGAGGGTAGCGGCAGATTATGCACGAGGACAAGCGGAGAGAGGAACTCGCGTGAGGGACAAAGGGAAGAGAATCAATAGTGCGTGCTATGGATGTGGAGCAGCGGATCGAGATGATGAGTAACAGAAAGTCGTAGAGGTCGCGGATAGTATCTGTACAATGGATAATAAGTCGTCGGTAAGCAGAGAATATCATGCTAAGAGCCCGTCAAGTGCATGCTCGACGACCTTTCTATCTCTTGCCTCTCTCTCTCATCCAGCTGTGATAAAATCCTACGTGGCCTTTTCTAGACGGCTGACTCACCGTATTGTACATGCCCTAAGATGAGACAATAAAAGAATCTGGAGTAAGTGGAAAAAATATAACTGTCACTTTTGACGGTGCGGTAATAGTTAACGGCATTTATTTGGTTCTTTGGGCGCACATGAGAATTGTTGAGTTATCGATGATTGCAAACACGTAGATCGATATAGAAAATGAAAAACTAAAAGCAAGAGGAGACAAAATTCTTTATTAAGTAATTCTGGTGTTATTACAAAGGGTGTCTCCTCAACTATTTATAAAGGGGAAACCCAACTTCGTATTGAATTAGGATTAGATAAGGAGCCCACATGGGCCAGGAGTCCTTCTAGAAGGTGAGCCTGGCCCAATAAGCGTTTTACAACACTCCTCCTTGGGTTCTTTATCACGATAAATATGCCTCATAAAAACTCCTTAAAAATCCAGTGAGAAAAATTGGAGAAAAGAGCACATATTACCGTCACTAGTATTGCACATATTGCCTCATCAAAAACCTGAATGAGAAAACTTTATATGAAAAACTCATAAGAGAAAAAGAGTACAATGCTTTAATCTTCGAGATTAATGTTTATCAATCTTTATGAACGATATGAATTATCTTCGAGATGATTCTTTAATTCGAGAATGTGATGTACTTAGGGAAGTTCTCCCCCTGTTTCAAGCACTTCTCTAAGTCTTCTTATGCTAATACCACGCCGACATTTTTCAAGAGTGCAAACTGGTAGTGCATTTGTGAAAATATCTGCAAGATTGTCACAAGATCGAACATGAGTTATCAAAATCTCTCCCTTCTCTTGTAATTCATGCGCATGGAAGAATTTAGATAACATATGCTTTGTCATGTTCGACTTTATGTATCTCGATTATATTTGTGCAATACAAGCTTTATTATCTTCATAGATAACTGTAGGGGATGAAGTATACGACACTCCACAACTATCTAATATATGGCTTGACATCCTCCTGATCCAGGTGCATTTCTTGGTAGCTTCAAATAATGCGATGATCTCTGAGTAATTTATTGATGTAGCAACAATTGCCTGCTTCGATGATTTCTATAAAATTGCCGTTCCACCAAATAAGAACACATATACAGTCTGCGAGATTGACTTGTGTGGATCGAATAATTAGCCAGCATCGATATACCTTACCAAGATTACTTCTGTATTCTTCTTGAAAAATAATCCAAAATCTTCAGTTCCTCTTAAATATCTGAGTACTTGTTTAATGCCTTTTCAATGTCGCATAGTTGGTGCCGAGCTGTATCTAGCAAGTAGATTAACAGCAAAAGCTATATCGAGACTCGTACCATTTGCAAGGTACATCAATACTCCAATAGCGCTGAGATAGGGGTATTGAGGTCCCAATAATTCCTCACATTCCTTCCTTGGTCTAAATGAGTCTTTCTCTACATTGAGTGATCTCACAACCATAGGGGATCTAAGTGGGTATGCATCTTTCATGTTAAATCTCTCTAACACCTTCTTGGTATAGCTTGATTGATACAATAATATCCCTTCGTGGGTATGTTCAAGCTGCAAGCCTAAATAATTTGTAGTCTTACCTAAATCCTTTATTTCAAATTCAGACTTTAAGTAAGAACATGCATCTTTGATGTCCTGTGTAGTGCCAATGATATTCAAATCATCAACATAAACAGAGATTCTGCAATATCCTTTCTCTGATTTCTTAATGAATACACAAGGACAATCATCATTCTTCGAGAATCCTTTCTCCAGTAAAAAGTTACTGAGTTTGTTATACCATATTCTTCCAGATTGCTTTAAACCATATAGTGACTTCTGAAGTTTGACACTATACAATTTGCGTTCTTCTTTATTTGGGACTTTGATTCCTTCTGAAACTTTCATATGGATTTCTGTATCTAATGTTCCATACAGATATGCAGTGACAACATTCATAAGTCGCATTTGCAAATTCATATTCAAATACCGGAAAGTAATTCCATCCATTATGGGAGAGTAGGTTTCTTCGTAGTCAATTCCTAGTCCTTGCGTGAAACCTTGAGCTACAAGTCTCGCTTTATATCTAGTTACTTCATTTTGAGCATTTCTCTTCCTGACAAACACCCATTTGTGACCCACTGGAAAGATACCTTTTGGTGCAAGGCTAACATTGCCAAACACTTCTCTTTTCTTTAGTGAGTTTAACTCTGCATAGATTGCTTCTTTCCACTTTGGCCAGTTAGGACGCTTCTTGCATTCCTTCATTGACTTTGGTTCAGATTCCAAATCAATTTGTGTTGCAATCGTGTTGGCAAAGTATGAGTCGATATTAATTGTCTTTCTATTGTATACTACTCCCGTCTCAACATAATTTGTTGAGACTTCTTCTATTCTTTCATTTTCTTGATCCACATCACTCAGGGGTGTATTTAGATCAGGAATTTTCGGTAATCCGTTGTGAGTTTCAAGTGTGCGCACATTCTCACTTGGATTTCTTCTTTAAGTCTCACCACTTCGTGTGGTTCGCTTTCACCTTCTATATTCTTCTTTTGAGTAGTTTGCTTAGAATTCTTCTCAGTAGGACGTCTCCTGGGAGCTTTAGCTTGAGCTTGTACTCTAGGCTTCTTTGGTGCCCGTATAACCGGCGCACTCCCCCTCTTCCTAGCATTCGTTGCTTTTGAGGAAGTAGGCTGGAATTCCATATAGTCATCCTCTTCAAATGGGATTTCTATTCTTTCAGGTGCCTTTGCAGTCGGTATATGAGACTTTACAACGTCTCTTGTATTGGTGAAAGCTTCTGGCAGTTCATTAGCAACCCTCTGTAGATGGAGGATATTCTGAACTTCGAGCTCAGTTTCTTTAGTGCGAGGATCCATTTCTTGAATTCCTTTAGTTTCCCATTCTATTTCACGACATTCGTCCCGAGAGAGATACTTTCCTTCCCCTAATGCCGGGAAATAATCTTCATTAAAGATACAATCAGCGAAGCGAGTTGTGTGTAGATCTCCAGTGGATGGCTCTAAATACTTGATTATGGATGCACTTTCATAGCCAACATAAACTCCGAGTTTCTGTTGTGCACCCATTGCAGTTCGTTGAGGCAGAGGAATTGAGACATATATAGCACATCCGAATCTCCGTAAGTGGAAAACATTTTGTATTGTACCACGCACCATTGCTAATGGTGATTCTTCATGTGTAGCAGATGACCTCAATTGAATTAATGTTGTTGCGTGCAACACTGCATGCCCCCAACAAGAGGTAGGCAATAAGCAATTCTACAATAATGGTCATGCTATCAACTTGATCTTCTTAATTAATGATTTTGCCAGGCCATTTTGTGTATGCACGTGTGGTACAGAGTGTTCCACTTTGATGTCCAGGCTCATACAATAGTCATTAAACACCTTCGAGGTAAATTCTCCGGCATTATCCATCCTGATGGATTGGATTCTGTGATCCTGGAAATTGGTTTTCAATTGTATGATCTGAGTTGTCAACCGTGCAAACGCATGATTTCTAGTAGATAATAAACATATATAACTCCACTTCGAGGAAGCATCAATCAATACCATGAAGTACCGGAAAGGTCCTGACATGGGGCTAATTGGTTCACATATGTCTCCTTGAATTCGTTCAAGGAATGCCATCGATTCTGCTTGAATCTTAAGCTTGGAGGGTCGAGTGATTAGCTTCCCTTTTGCACATGCAATGCACAAAAAATCTTCTTAATTTGGGAAATCTTTTGTCTTTAAGTTGTGACCATTCGAATTCTTCGTGATTCTTTGCATCATATTGAGGGCAGGATGACCAAGTCTATCGTGCCATGTTCGATAGGCTTCTTGATTGCTAAAGACGGTCTTGAATGCAGCAAATTCTTTGTGTGGTTTAACATAAGTGTAGTACATGCTTTCTTTGATGGTTGAAAAACTTTTGACGATAGTCTTGTGATCTCCATTCTTCTTGGTCATAATGAGACATTCTTCGCTTTTATCATCATTGGTTTCTACATGAAAATTATTTGCACGTATGTCCTTGAAGCTTAACAATGTCCGAGTAGACTCTGGATAAAGTAATGCTTCATGGATTATTAGCCGCGTTCCATTCGGTAGGACAATTGTGGCCCTGTCTGTGCCAATAATTCTAGTGTCATTGCTTGTGACAGTAGTTATATCTCCATCATACTTTCGAAGTGTATTGAAATAACAAGTGTCCCTAAGAACGGTAGCAGTAGTGCCACTATCTACAAGACAGAGCTCCTCATGAATAGCCATTGTACTCCACAATTTTGTAATCAATACAATTAATGTATAATCAACAGAAATAATAATGCGAACAATTTCCACATCAATATGATATATTAATGAGAAAAATTCTTCTCTTCATGAGATTATAGAAATAAACCACCTAAAACTAATGCACCCCTATTACAAATGCTTAATTCTAATGGATAACTTTTGATTCTAAGTAGTCTGCAAGACTACTGGGAATCGCCATGCAGATCCACCTCCTCTTGAACTTGTTAGGGTTGTTTTGCGCCTTCGGTGGTGCCTTCTGTGGTGCATTTGGAGCTCCTTTACCCTCGTTGTTATTCTTCTTGAATGACGTGATATTTGTTTCTTGCGGTGCCATGGATCCAGTAGGACGAGACAAATGATTCTGTTTGATCAATTTGTCCTCCCCCTGATCTTGCTGCAATGCATTGCTCAGGGCGACATAAGAGTCATATTTGTCCTTCTTGTACTGACGGCTCACATGGGTGAGCTTAGGGTGAAAGGTGGAGAGAGTCTTGTGGATGAGGTCGGGATCTTTAAGATCTTTGCCACATAGCTTCATGCGTGACATAATACGATAAAGCTTGGTATTATATTCCTCAACAGTCTTGTAGTCTTTAAAGCGTAGGTTTTGTCATTCACGCTCCACTTTAGGAAGTAAGACTGCTTCAATTTGCTCAAAGCGATTACGCAGTGAGTCCCACAAGACCTTCGGATTCCTTTCGGTCATGTACTCATTTTTCAATGTAATACATAAATGATGCCTTAGAAAATACAGGGACTGAGCTTTCTCCACTTCTGTTGCCTCAGTAACTCCTTGTTTGGGTAGAATCGTCTTCAAGAGGTTTTTGCCACTAAGGAGGATTTCAACATCCAGAGCCTAGGACAGATAGTTACTTACATGGGGGGTAAGCACGTCAAATTCTCTCTTCACAAGGTCCGACATCTGTATGATATCATTGTGCAAAAATTCCTTCATGTATATCCAAGTAATAAGGGGCATAAGCAAAGTGGTATAACAAAAACTGCATGTTTCAGTTATTTTTATTTGTATCTCTACATAAAAATAACTAATAAACCGTGAAAACGGAATAATATAAGGACTAAAGCCCATCTTGATATAAATATGAAAAAATCCGGGGTGTTATATGCAAAATAACACATTCCTGTAAAATTTCTATTCATTCTGGTAATTTTCGTAATTTCTAGGGTCTTGCTTTAAAAAATTAGGTCTGCTTCTATAAAAAATAGAAAATCTCATAATTTTGAGTACTATTTTACAAATTTTACAGATATTTTTCTGAAGTTGATAAACAGAAAAAAAATCGGCCTATTCAGCCCATGTCATCTGAAAGAATATAAAAAGAGGTCGAAACCCTAATCCTTTCCGTACTCCTCCACTTTCTGTCCATCGGCCGCCACTTTCTTCTCTTCTTTCTCTTTCTCCATCGCACCCGGCGCTTGGTGCCGCTACAACCGCCGCAGGATCCCCAGGCCACCTCGCCCATGATCACAAGCCGTCGGAGCACTCAGCCGGGTGCGCATGTGGCTGGGAGGCAGGCGGGGCGCGGGCACGCTTCGTGCGTGCCGGCAGCGCGGGGTCCAGGTGGGCCAGTCGCAGCGCTCGGCTGCCTGAGAGCAGGGGAGGCCGGGGCTTGCGCGCGTGGGCCAAACGGGGTCTCGGCTGCGCGCGCGCTGGCCGCAGCGCGGGCCATGCGGTGGTGGTCGGGAGCTGCAGGGCGGGGCGCAGGCCGCGGCTTCGTACACGGGAGCGGGCGGCAACTCGTCCAGGCGAGTGCGGCCAGGGTGCTGCGCGCGGCTGCTCGTGTCCATATGCAGCTGCATGCGTGCGTGGGTCCTGGCGCCATGGCTTCGTGCCTGTTTTTTTTCTTTGTTTCTTTTCTTGGAGACTTCGGTGCTTGGCTGGCAAATGTTTTTCCTTTTTGCTTGATCTTTCTATGTTGGATCTACAGCTAATGCACCCTTCCGTAGCCAGGGCTGGGGTCAGATCCGCCGCTGGATCTGAGATTTATTTTCTTTTCTTTGTTTGCTATGCTAATCTGGTCTGGCACAACGTCTGCCTGTGACGTTTTGGCCGAGCCATATCTGAGCTGCGCCGCTACCTTCGTGTTAGAACTTTGATGTTGTCGCCGTGGAGGCCAAGGCCGAGGAACGTTGGTGCCGGATCTGGGATGATAGGGTCCATATCTGAGCCGTCATGGCACGGATATGTGGTTTTTGTTTCTTCTTTCTAGGATGACTCTGGTCACCTTCACCGCTAGGGTTAGTGCAGATCCGGTTTTCTTCATCGTCTTTTTGACCTCTCTCGTAAGGGTTAGGGTTTGGTGATCAAGTTGCCAGATCTCGAGATTTTTTTTTCTTTTCTTTCTTATGGATCCGGTTGGAGGAGTCCCTTCTGGGTAAGCCACCCGCCGGATCTGATCTTCGTACGCGGCCTAATGCTTTCACGCGATCTTCATGCTTGTGATCGAGCGGTGGAGCCCCTAACCGACTAGGGTTAGGTTAGCCAATTGCCATATCTAGAATTTGTTTTTCTTATCTACCTCTCAACCGGTCATGACAGCGTTTGCTGCGCGTTTCCGACGGGGTGATGATTCATAGGGCACAGGTCGCAGGGTGCACCGAGCCACGCGGTGCTCGACGCCGCCATTGCAGTTTGCTTGCTTATTTTTCCTTCTTAGATCTAGACAACAATGTGTCTAGATCTTGATTTGCATGGCAAACTTGGATAGATCTTTACTGCATCGTGTCAAGATAAAAATTCAATCGAAAACATATCTTGAATCGCTGATTAGATACGCCAGCTCGATTAGAACGTGTTGAGTTATCAATGATGGTAGGCACGTAGATCGATGTAAAAAATGAAAAACTAAAAGCAACAAGAATAGAGGAGACGAAATTCTTTATTGAGTAATTTTGGGGTCATTATAAAGGGTGTCTCCTCAACTATTTATAAGAGGGAAACCTAACTTCGTGTTGGATCAGGATTAGATAAGAAGCCCATATGGGTCAAAAGTCCTTCTAGAAGGTGGGCTTGGTCCAATAAGTATTTTACAACAACAATAAGCAAGCACGCTTTAGAGTGGATGCCCATCTGAAACTCTCGAGGAGCCGCATTGCAGGCGCTCTGGCGCTGGATGTCGTGGACGGCAGCCGGCGTTCTCACTCACGTCACGTGGCCCCGACGCTATTGACACGGCGAGCAATCGCTACAACAAAAAATGCCTATAGCGGTGGACCAAAATACACTGTAGCAGAGGATATCAGCAACTGCCGCTACATTTCCATAGCTAAAAATAAAGATGTAAAGCGACGGATGACTAACAGACAACACAAACTGCCGCTACATAGATATTAATAGCGGCGGGTGACATCTTCACCCGTCGCTATCATTGAACCCGAAAAACAAAAAAAAAGCTGGATATGCCGCCGTACAGCGTTGCTCCCCACCCTTCTGTCGGATCTACCATCGAGCCACGTCGGTCGGATCTACGAGAGAGCAGGGGCACTGAACAAGGGGATGGGGAGGTCGGGAGGGGGTGGGGCTCTATTGGTCGCGCGTCGTTGTGCCGAGCTGTAGCCATGCGCGAGGCAGCCGTCGCACGCCCGCGATGCCGCCGCCTGGATAGGGTGGCGGCCGGATCCGGCCACCATATGCCCCGCGCCATCGCTTGGAGAGGAGAGGCGGCCGGATCCGGCCGTCACATACCGCGCGCCTCCACCTGTAGAGGAGAGGCGGCCAGATCTGGCCACCATATGTCGCGCGCCACCGATTGGAGAAGGGAGGCAGCCGGATTCGGCCACATGTCATGCGCTGCAGCTTGGAGAGGGGAGGCGGCCGGATTCGGCCATCACATGTCATGCGCCGTAGCTTAGAGAGGGGAGGCGGCCGGATCCGCGGCCATTAGGACGCCATCACCGAGGGCCCCGCGCTTGCCAAGGCGTCTCCTCACCACCGGGCCACGCTCGCCGTGGCCACGCACCGCCCGGCTGCGCTCGCCTCCTCATCGGGACAACCCGGATCTACGTCGCCCGCCCGCCTGTCGCATGACCCTGGGTAGGGCCGCTGCACCGGTCGAGGCGGCCGCCGCCAACCAGCCCGAGAGGCCGCCGCCCGCCTAGATCAGTGTCACCGCTGGAGTGGAGGGGGAGGAAGAGAGAAGGCAGCGGTTGAGGGAGGGAACATGCGATGGCAGTGGAGGGGGAGGGAGAGAAGTCGGCGGCGTCTGGGGAGGGAGAGAAAGGAGGAGGAATGGGAGGCTGGGTTAGGGTTACCTTCTTTTTATATGGGCCACAGATTTATTGGGCTGTGTGGAGATTTTTAGCGGCGGGTGACTTTTTGGGCCACCGCTAACGTGGGCTTTAGCGGCGGGTGACATTCTAGACCGCTGCTATTATAGGCTTTAGCGGCGGCTGAAGTTTTGGACCGCCGCTATAGATAGTTATCTAATTATAGCGGCGGGGTATTTCTAGGCCGCCGCTGTGCTTAATTGGGTTGCGCCGCTATAGACCCTTTTTGTGCTAGTGAATAATAAGCTTTTATAGTGGCTAAAGTATAACGGGAATGCTACTTTTCAGTCAATTAAAAAGTACCATCCTTTCAATCGACGGTCTTTTCAATATTATTTTGTTGTTATTTTGTTATTTTTTATTTATAGAATTATTTGTATTAATTAGTATTATGTATAGGCTATGGAAAAGTTTTATCTTTTTGTATCCATTGGATCTAGATCTAAGGGCTAAAAGCGTTGATTGAAAGAAATTTATATTTTCAATCCATTGAAAATTAGATGCTCTCAAAGTATAATGCTACAATATTTTCTGAAATAATTTCATAGGAATCATTGCAAAATTGTCCAATCCCAAATATGCCACTATTAGTGACACAGGTGGGTCCCATATGTCATTGAAACACCAGTGGCATATATGGGATTGTGTGAATTTGCAATGGTTACTGTGTAATTGCCCCATATTTTCTTGACTTGACTACATTAGCTCGAAAAACATATACTCCCACCATTTGTTATTTATTGTCGTTCCAACCGCATGATTTAGCCTGAGACCACCACGAAATACTACTCCCTCCATTCCTTATTGTAAGCATTCCAGGGTTTCAAATGCCAGAATAGTAGGAAGTGGAAAAGACTAGTTTGCCCTCGTAAAAGCTGAGATACAATGTCCGATTTAAGGCTCGCATATGGGCTGCAAGCAAACAACAGCGAGCGGGAGGAGCAGCAAAGCTTGAGTCGGCATTACCGCGTAGCTGTGGAGGCTGAGCGGTTAGCAGGGCGGGCCGCGGCGGCGGGGAGGGCCGGCGACAAGCTGGACGCGCAGCGGGCGAGCGGGGCGGGACGCGGCGGCGGGGAGGGCCGACAATGAGCGGGACGGGCCACGAAGGCGGGGCTTGCGTGGCGGCGGGGAGGTCTGATGGCGAGCTGGGTGCGCGGCGGGCAAGCGGGGCGGGATGTGGAGGCGGGGAGGGCCGGTGGCGAGCGGGGCGGGACGTGGCGACGGGGAGGGCCGACGGCGAGCGGGGTGGGCCGCAAAGGCGGGGGGGGGGGGGGAGGGAGGGCGGCGGTGAGGGACGATGGCGAGTTGGACGCGCTCGACGGCGGGGAGGGCCGATAGCAAGCTGGACACGCGCGGTGGCAGGCCCTATAGGGTGGGCGCCTGAATGAGAGAGAAAGGAGCGCTGGGGAAGAGATAAGGACTGATTGTGTGGTAAGGAGATGATATGCATGGGATCCACCAAATGCTACAAATACTTACAAATAAGAATAACTTATAAAAGCTTGGAATGTTTACAATAAAGAACGGAGGGAGTACAGTACTTGTCCGAACCGAGAGGATATGCATATCCCAAACGAGTACTATTAGTCGAAGTACCGTATCCATGCCTCAATGACAGGTCGGAGTAGTGTAGTACTTGACGTGAAAGATACTATTAATTAGATACTATCAGTCGAAGTACCGTATCCATGCCTCAATGACTAATATTGAAAATCAGACGAAGCAATCTGTTTGTCACTCTTAATCTCGGCGACATGATGCATAATAGTAGTGATTGCTATAAGATTTCCACCAAAGATAGGTTAAGTACTGCTCTATGCACAGCGGTAGGTTCTGGACGGACTTTCGATGTTAAAATTTAAAATTTGTGTCGACTGCTGAGAGAAAAATCTGATTTGAAAAACAGAATTACTTCAAAGCGTTCAGGATGCATCTTCATATACTGTAGACAGTAGATACTACAGTTTTCGCTGTGTCCAAACTAAAGGCAGCATTGCTGTAAGAGGATACTCATGTATAAAATACATGACAAGCAAATAAGAATATATTCTTCGGATAAGGAAACCATGCTCATGTATCACTAGCTTTATTAGATCCAATCAAAGAAAAAACATTTCCAGATCAATTTATACGCAGTTATATTCTGAAGACGCCTATTTTAAATTACTTCTCTCCAAATAACACTTGCCACTGTCACTTTATCATTTCCTAAAAGAGGTCCCATTCCGTTATCTCAAACTAGTCAATTGAGACCTAAATTTCTTCGCAAAAACTAAATCTAAAGGCAAAAATAAAAATCAAATAATGCGCAGCAAGATAGGAAATTAGAATATGTACATGTTAAACTTGTTACATAATAGCACAAGCTATACAAGTTACTCTAGGAACTGTACGGGCCGACAAAATTTGGGGGTCGAAGACCTCTCCAGCTGCCATGGATTTATTCATGGAAGGATTAAGACAATTTCTGTAAACATTACTGCCGCCTCCAAGGACCACCGTAAAGATCATTGCAGCAGGTATGCACAGAATACAAAGCCATCAAGACCAAATTCCTGCAGAACGTGCACCATCAAGAGCAAGATTCATCTCTCAAAGGGCCTGGAGTTCACGTTCCATTGAAACGAAGTCGAATCCACTCCAATCAAGTTCTGCATCCAGGTCGAAACCTGGGTCTTTCATTGGAAGAGGCAGGTGGCTAATGTCAGCCAGGCCAATATAGTCATCCAGAGGCTCATGCGTGACACCGACAAAATCACTGATCGCGAACATATCTTCTGAACTGGTGAAACCATCATGTCGGATTTCATCAGCCCGGCTGACATAGTCACAGACAGGAAGCTCATCTACCCGGCCTAGCAACACATCCATTGACATCTCCTTGTCTCTAGGTGTGTCTGAGAACTCCAGTAAGATATCATCCACAGGCTCAAATTCTATCTCCATGAATACTCTATTCTGTGCTTCTTGAGCAATCTGCTCGCATGAAACAGAAGACGAGACACATGACACTGAAGATGAAGTGGACAAAGCTGCAGGTTCGGATACAGGCAGTTGGGCTTTCATGGCCAACATCTCAGCACGGTACTGGCTCAATTGTGCTTCATATGCTGCAGCAGCCTCCTCCTCAGTGTCATATGAACCGATCCACTTCCGTTTCTTTCTAATAGGATCACGAATCTCTGCTGCCCACTTACCCCAGGCCCGCCTGCGCACACCACGGAACCTGCTCGTTGTTTCCTTCTTCTCTGGACCCTTCAAATCTTCAGTTCCACATGGCACTCGCATCTTCAAAGATTTTGAGGCTTTCGATTTCTTCACCTGAACTATCATTGCTTTAGAATCCTTCACCGGAACTAGCAGTGCTTTAGAATTCTTTGCTGGAACTAGCACCTCTCTTATCATTTTCTTTTCCTTCCTGGTGTTCTGATCACCCTCATCACCGGATGAATCAGTAGCATCAGGATCACAGCAGAAAATGCGGACCTTCTGCAAAGAAGGCATCATCTTGAGATGTAACTTTCAGATTCCACGTTAGATCTACTATCGGATTATTCCTCTCGGCTTCAATCTGCGATCGGGCAGACGAATTAATAAATATGATATATATACAAAGCGATAATGATGCTTATGTGGAACAGAAGCGACATTTGCATACCAAGCGAGGTAAAGATTCCTGGTCCAGTGACTGCAGTACAGAATCTCACAAATCGGAAACGAGATTCTCTCTTAACTTCAGGTCACAACTGGAGAGAGGAAAAAATGTTTTCTTCGGACCTCTCAGGAACCCGAATGCTAGCTGACTTTTTGAACTTGTAGGGTGGAGAACTCAATCCCCCAAACCAAACCTGTATAGACATTCATATCAGATAAGATTGTAAAATGACGTCCCTGGAAAGTTACAACGGGGAATGCTTTAACAATGGAGATAGCAGATACTAATTGATATTTTCTTAGTTGGAACTATATTTCCTTGCAGTTTAAGACTTACCAACTTTACTGTGATTTGGGGGATCCTTGAACTTTTACAGACTCAGGTGTGGCAAAGCAAGAAGGAAAGGTCCTAAATGCAGAAATCCAGAGTACTTCACCCCAAATCCAAATCTGAAACCATTATACATTACTACAGGAAACTTTCCAAATTCATATTGAAGGATTGGAATCCGAAAACAAGACACTGTTATGCAACAATACAACCGCATAAAAGTCTGGACACATACACCTTTGATTTAAACCATAACATACCAGAATGTAACATGTGTCTCCAAATTAAATATGGGAACAATATTAAATGCGACGAAACTAAAGAAGCACAAAATCAGAGCAATGACATGGAAATACTGCTATCAGTTGTGTCATGGGCTCAAGGTAACTTGATTATTTGCAAGTATAGCATGACAAGACATCATTAACATGTTCCTTTTTCTAGTGGAACAACAAAAGACAATCTTTGATGCTTGACAAACAAAGAAACTATGACTGCTAAAAACAAGAGCTGAAGAAACTATTAACGTCAGGCAGAGAGACGACACAAGTTTAAAGGGGTAAGCATATAAAAACATTTTTATGACATTACAACAGAAAAAAAAAAGAATAATCTGGCTCATACACTGAACAGATTAACAGCAATTATTTAACACGAAACTAAACAGGGAAGCAGATCACACTGAAGCATAGCAGAATATCACTATATCAGAGCTTGTTTCAGACGAAAGCTAAGAAAACTGAAACGTAGCTGATTACATACCAGGAAATCTTAGTCCATCAATGATGAAACAAACAATGGAGAAGAGAGGGGTAGATTACCGTGAGATCCTGAAGCGGAACCCGCAGGCCCTGGCGCCCGTCTTCCGAAGCTGGAGGAGAAGGGAGCAAGAGGCGACGGTTGGTGGCAAGGGGAGCTCAGAACCATGGAGCAGCAGAGCCGGCGACATAAATCAATGGCGCGCTCTCACTGGCAGTACTCCACTCCTGCTCTCTGCTCACATGACCAACACGACCAAGCATCGACGAGATTAGATTGATCACAGCAGTCCTTCCGAATAAAAAATAAAGAGAAGGGGGAAATCAGATTATAATAGAACTGAACGGGAAATAAAGTTTCCATCCTTTTATTTTTCCGCTTGCAATTTAAATGGAAACAGAGGAAGAGATTAGATTGGGGGCAGGCGTAATGGCCAAGGAAAAATCGCACAAAAATAGGAAAGGGAAAAACCATCTGGAAACTGTACCGAATCGCACGGGATTGCCCGACCAGACCAAGTCTCCCGCGAAAAAGGAGCAAAAAAAAAAAAAATCCAAACTTTCCCGAAACAAAAGCAGGGCAGGTAAGGGAAAGCAGCGATCGATCCGAACTCCACGCATCAAGCGATCCTGGAGAGATAGGAGCAGACCAGTCGGATGGAATCGCAACTTACTCGAGCGTGGATGCCACGGCGACCTCCGCAGGAGCCCGAGCAGGGGACTGACAGTTACGCAGGGCGAGCGGAATGGGCAGTTCGGAATCCGGGCTCCGGATCCGATCGGAGGGCTTTGCTTGTGCGATGAAGAGATGATGCTTCTGCTCTTCTCCTGGATTTTTTTCGGCAGGGAGTGGAGGAGGCGGAGGAGGAGAGAGGGGTTTAATGGCGCTTTTGGCTGGCGGAGGAGGGGAGATGACGAGACTGGGACGAGCGGAGCAGGGACACGAAACGTGTGAGGAGATGGCCACAGGGAGTAAATATAGGTGGCCACGAATGCTGGGGGTACCCAACTCGTTGGGGACGTGGTCTATGTGTACCCATTTATCAGCTGCACCATGCACTCATTTTACAGTACTAGGATTTGAGAAGTTTTAAAAAGTTCAGATGCATAGTAATCTTGGCATCCAAATGTAAACTCTGTTCAAAATTTGAAACTTTCGAGTACCACTCCATATAGCATTCAATGAGTTAACTATTCAAAATTTGAAACCCATTACTCTGTTGCTGTTTCTGAACACATGAGGCCATGACAAACGTCAATTTTCTATCAAATTGTGATGGTTGTTTTGAGAAAATAATTATAATGTTGTATATGCACGTGTGATATTCATGAAATGAATTAATGAAATGTCTAAATTAAGTCTAACTCTATAACAGTCGTAAATGAAATAACGTTACGGTTGAGAGGATATTAAGAAGTGTGATAGTTTGTTGTTGGATAGATTTCAAACTGGAGTGAGCCGAGTCCTCGTGCGCTCGAACAGTTGGCAAAACGTGTGATACATAGTTAGTTTAGCATATGCAAATACTCTGTTGTATTGAACCCTTGTTGTCCAAACTCTTTCTTTCTCCAAAAAAAAAAGTTATCAATCAAAGTTTTGACCACAACATCACTAGTAACGGTAAACATTCATTTTATTGATGGTATGGGATAAAAAAAATGAATAGGAGAACCACATATGAGGTGGCTCATTTATGGAGGAGGGAGAACAAAAGCCATCATATCCTGCCATTTTTACCATCCCTAAGTCAACTACTTACTACTACTAAAAATAAACATTGTTCCATGACAATTTCTTTCTCTACTACAATACAGAGCATGGTTTACCTATTGCTTGAATGCCTTGTTTCCTTCCAATTGACATTTAATGCTTTTTACTCTGTTTTGTTTCCGGGTTGATTTGTGTGAGTAAGATTTCGCTCGACTGTGAAGACCGGACCCTAGCCGCTAACAAAGGTTTACTACATGGTAGTGAAAATCATATTCTTGGGTGGGTTGAATTGGAATAGATCTACTTTCATTGACCTTGGTGTTAGATGCAAAACAAAGGTTTGGAGTCATATTATTGGGCTTAACTAAAAGTATTGACTGAAAAAGTATTTTGTTATATATATAAGGATGTACTCGGCTACTCACACCTAATAATAAATCTCAAATGATGTTATAGTATTAACTTATTCTACATCATTGTATATTTGCTTAAGGAAAACGAAAACCTTTGATAAAAAAAAGTGGCCTCAAAAAGATAATTGTTGCTCTTGCGGGGTGCACGAGAGAAATAGGGTCGCTAATGAGGCCTACTGCAGGCGGAGAGGCGTGTGTGCGTTGGAGCGTGACGGCTGCCCCTGCCAAAGCAACAGCGTCGCGCTCTCGCGCGTGACTCGACTCTCCCCGAAGCAGGCGGGGCCCACCGTAGCAGAGACAGAGAGCGCTGCGGCGTGGGGCGCGCGGCACGGTGTTTGGTTGGTCGGGTTTCTTGGAACCCAAGTAGCCAGGGAGCACGCGGGGCCCACTCCGATTCCCCAGGCGGCAGCGACTGTTGAAGCTGCAGCAGGCAGTGGATTCATCAGTCCATCGCCGTAAGGCCACGCGTCAGCTGCTGACGCCGCTGGAGGCGTCGCGCGCAAGGAACACCTTTTTCTCTCTCTCTCTTCGTGCATGGTTAATAATTCTCTCTCTTCGTGCATGGTTAATAATATAGCTGGCTGCTGATTAAAGACGAATGCCACATCATTTTGAGACATCAACAAAAATCACTAGTATAATGAGCTTTAGCTACTAATTCAATCAAAATTAATTATTTTATTACTTACTCCTTTCGTTCTAAAATTATTATCGTCATTCATAATTTTTGTTATCTTTAATCATTCGTCTTATTTGAAATATTTGTTTAAATATAAAAGTTATAAATTATATTTTAATTTTTTAATGATAAAATAAATTATGAGAAAATATATGATATATTTAAAAATTTTAAATAAGACGAATGATTAAAATTAATAAAAAAAACCAATGATGATAATAATTTTAAAATAGATAGAGTATCATTTAATTAGACAGTAATTTGATGGGAGCCAATAGTCTTCTCGAGCGTGCTGCTTTAGCTAACAACAAGCAGGCCACGAAACAATCGTGAGCAGTCTTCTCTCTGTTTGCTTCTCTCTCCTTCAACAAGGAACACAGCTAGGCTGACAAGGCGGGCGATACTTGCTCTTGTTTGGTTTATGGCTTTACTTCGCCACACCTCTATAGCTGGGCATTCAATCTATCCGGTCCAGCCCGACACAGGCCTGCTTAGGTATGGCTTGCCCTAGACGCGGGCTGTTCATGTCATAGATTTAAAAACCGACGAAAACTGGTTGAAAACTGTGGTTTTGGTGAAATCGGTCCGGTCCGGTTTCACGGGACAACCGGTTTTTGATCGGTTAAAATTTAAAAATTTAAATAAATTTATAAAAAAAATTATAGAAAACTAGATGAATAATGATGAATTATGGTGAAAGAAAACGATAAAACAAGCAAGTTTTAATGACAAAAAAAATCAAAGAAGAAATGAAGAGAACAAAAATAAAAAAAGAAAATACAACCTCCTCCTCCTGTTTAATCGGGGTGATTAATCCTTCATAATCACTCACATGCAGGTGGAGAAGGTGATGCGCATGCATGCGATTAAATTAATGTGAGTAATTAGCATCTGATTAGGAGAGCAATTAAAACATCCAAAAAAATAGGAGAGAAATCAGAGTCATTAGCACCGGATTAGTAGGAGAGAAATTGAACTGCCGTGTGGTAGTTAGATCCGAGTTTAAGGAAACCAGCAGATTCATGCAAAATTTCATCTTTTTCTCTTTTCATTTTTCCTTTTGTTAATTGATCTCGGTTTCTACCGCACATGAACCGATAAACCGTAAAACCGACCGGTTTATCGAGAAAACCGCTCGGTTTATCGGTTTTGAATTAAATTTTTTTCGTTTTTGAATTTTGAGCAGTTAGCCGACCGGTTTTTCCGGTTTTCACGGTTTTTGTTAAACCAATGGTCTCCGGTTTCTACGGTTTGATCGGTTTTTAAAACCTTGGTTCGTGCTGTGATCATGCTTAGTGGTCGGCCTACGGTGTGGTATGGAATAGACTTCATCGTGCATTCGTGTTGGATGCAGGGTTAAAATAACTGGGGTTAACCGGCCGGTTTACCCGGAAAACCGGTCCGTGCCGGTTACCCCGGTCGTCAGGTTAACCCTCGATTATAGTTTATATTTTTTTTAAATTTAAAAAAATTTGAATTATTCAAAACCGATGTAACCGTCTGGTTAACCGGAATAACCATCCGGTTAACCGGTGAAACCGCTCAAAAACTAATATTTTTAAATTTAAAAATATATATTCAAAATATATCACTAAAACCAATCAAACCGACCGGTTAACCGGACTAACCGGTCGGTTAACCGATGTAACCGACCGGTTAACCGGCCATTGACCCTGTGTCAGCCAAAATGAGTTTTGTCTGGTTAACCGGCCGATTATACCGGTTAACCGGGCTCGGCCGATTATACCGACCCAACCGGTTATGTTAACCTTGGTTGGATCATCTCAAATGGCACTGGAGCATTGCAGTCCAGCGGCACGATAGCGGTTGTTTGAGCGTGAAGGTGGCGGAAGTGAACACTGAGATATGGACCCGATGAGAGAGGAATAGAGCGAAAGGCGATAAACCGACAGCAAGAGCAACTCCAATGAGAGACTCTACTTGGGCCCTAACTCTAAAATTTACATGTCAAGCTAAAAATACTGCTCCAATAAAGTCATTAGTTGAACATGCATTTTATATGGACTCTAAAATTATCCCCTCCCAGTCCCAACTTTTGAAGCATCGTACTCCCTCTCCAAAAACGCAACTGACAGTAGGTCCCACATTTTTTTTTCTTTTCCTTCTCTCTTCTCCGATCTCTCCCGTCAGCCTTCTCTTCATAGGACGCCGCCGCCCGCCATCCGCCCCACTCGACGCCTCCTCTCTGCCGGCCATCGTCTTCGTCGACCCTCCTCTCTATCACTCGCCGCATCCACATCGCCTCACCGCTTCGCCTGGACCTCTTCGTCACCGCCCATCGTCGGGACCTCTTCGTCACCGCCATCGGAGCAGAGCTCTTCCTCACCGTCGGCAGCTTAGCTCTTCCTCACCACCCGCCACCCGGAGAAGTGCTACCGACGATGGATCTACGGCCATGGAACATCGGAGACCCGATTTGGTGCTCCACGGCGCAGGGTCAACCTCCGCGCTGCTGCGCCGTGGCATCTCCGGCGGCGGGCGACCTCTCCGGCCGGTGGCGTCGTTCCCGACCAAGAACCGGCGAAGGCTATTTGTCGCGCCCACCGTAGGCCTCCCCCGTGACGCCGTCGTCGGTCCCCTGCTCCCCAATGCCGCCTCCGTCGGTCTAGACCTCCACCACTCCGCCACCAACGGCTTCTTGCCCAGCTTCCTCGCCCAGCCACATCGTCCCTTCGTCGCCGGCAACAGTCAGCGACCAAGCTTCTTCGACCCGCAACGGCTTCCCTCCCCCTCGTGATATGGAGCCCCCATGCGGGCATTCGGCCTCGCCACCGCCTGGGCCACCTACCCTAATGCCGCAGCCTGTACAGCCGACCCCGCCATTGATTGGAGCCCCAGCCAAGACGACGTCACTGCATGGGCCTCCTACCAGGCCGCCACCGAGGTGAGTGAGTTCTCCATTGCTACTGTCTACTTGCACTAGTTTAGTATTGGGTACAAATATTGGTAGAGGTGATATTGTGGATAGATTGATGCCAATTTACTAGCTAGAGCGAGGAATCAATTGCTTTGCAAAATACTTTGGATGGCCGTGCACTTATGAGATTGCAGCACTGCACTTAATCATCAGACATACTTGTATGGTAAAAATTGACACTGCTATGAAAATAAACAGATTATACTTGTGTGACAGTTTTGAGAGAACAATTATTTGACTGTAGTCGTTTATTTATCCTTGGACCTGTTATTAAATAAACTAATGATCTAAAATTGTCTCTGTCTGTTCAAAAATACCGATTCTTCAACTTGCATTGAAAGTAATTTCAACTAACTGAAAGATGAGAAACATAACAACTGCAATTGCAAGAACAATACAAGAACAACACTTTAGCCTCAACTGCACATAACAAACATTTGGTGTGGTCGGACAGACGCGCAATTGCTTTGACCTCACCTGCACATACCTGTTCAGTCCAGTTGGACCTCGCAAGCGTCCATGTGCATGATGTGCCCAAAATCAGCAAGCCACCACGCCAAAAACACGCCCCATTTGCAATTTCAGCAGTCCTTTTGTAAAGGAAATCAGTCTTCCACTTTTATGATGATCAGTAGGGTAAGGGGTAAATGTGATTGAATTTCAGTGTTCAGTAAGCTTCAGAAAAAGAAAGTTCTCTGGTTTTCCCTGTAAAAAATTATGTCCACTTTTATGATGATCAGTAGGGTAAGGGGTATGATTGAAGATGACCTCTAGTGAAGTGTCTAAACCTGTATCTGGAACTTGCTAGATTTGTCATAATTAAGACGAGAAGCTGGTATGCTTAGTTTTTCTTTGCAGAATCTCTGATTTGTACCTGAGTTTCTAGTAAAGTTGTTGGGATAAATGAAAATCGCCACTGGCTGTTGGCACTTTGGGATCTTAGTATTTGCAGTTCGATTATTCTGAGGTGTGTAGAGGCAGATTCAACTTCAGTCCCAAAATGCTGATGCACCTTTCATGTTTCTTGGATGTGTTCTTTTAACATTACATTAATAATGCTGTCAGTTATCAACTAATAATATTATCAAAGCTGCTCCACTATGTGGCTACCATTTGGCTAATCAAGTGTGGAAAAGTAAGAGCTTGTAAAACACTGAAACTTGATATGTTAATCATTTTGCCAATTGACATGGCACTATCCCATTTATATAACAAAATGGACCTACTAAGCTTATACCAAATTGAAGTAGCCTTTACATCTGTTTGTTACTTTGTTTTTGCTATGACAGAAGACCTTGATAAGCTTCAAATGGAAGTAACTGAACCTAGTTGCATGTCATGACCACCCAAGTTTGAGTCCTCTTTAACAGGATTTTTGGTGTCTATTCTTCATAATTAATGCCACACAATTCCTTCTATAGGTTAGTTTAGTTTTTATAAGCGTCAGAACTAATGTATTCATGAAAGTGCTGATCATAATGGCTGTTGTTTCACATTTCATGTCATATGGCCATCACAAAGGTATCTACCCCGGCTGATCGAATAGTTGTCGTATTTTTCGATGGCGATCGGCTTGAAACTTCTCGGAAACTTGCAGATGCGAAGCTCGGGAGCAAAAGCCTTGATTCCATCAAACCCCTCATCACTCGGCAATGTAGATTTGCGTCGGTGATCGAGGGATTGTGAAGCAGACGGTGAGCGGTGCCAATGGCGAGGTCCCACATCATCCTCATGATGATGCCGTCGGTTGTCCTCGTCACGGTTATCACGCCGATCCCGATCATCTCATCATCGTCTGTCATCGCGGTTATCTCGGTGGCGCCGATAAGCATCGTCCCTCCGACTGCGTGGCTCTTCCTTATAATGTTGATTATCACGATCCCGCTCCTCATGATGAGAGTTGATGATTTGTCAACCATCTCGAACACTGAGAGAGTTTCTCAGATCTTGGCGCCCTTGATGGCCTTAGGGGATTACATGACTAGAGCTTGCAACCGACTGAGGTGGTTGGACTCTGGTCTGATCTTGAATTGCAGCAACATTAAGCATAGCCACCGCCTTCTTCATCACGGGAGTTTGGAACGCCTGATCAGCCATCAAGCCGTCAAGAAGCGTCCTTGCTCCGGTGATGTTATTCTGTGGGGTGGTGTAAACCTTCTCGTCGTCCATCTCGATCTCCAAGTCTCCGAGGTCCAGCTCTCGCGTGATGTTGTGCGATCCGCGAGATCCTCTCGGTCGACGAGGTATATGTCCTGCCGAAGGAACTTCCTCTTCTCGGTCGCCATGGTCGTTGTTTCGCAGCGGTGTACGCTGGGGTTCTTCTATTTGCACCATACATACAACACATGGATATGGGAAAGACGAACCATTCGACTCCTCATCAAAGGACATGATTGACTTACAGTCGTACCCAGTGGGTAGAACTGTCTCGTCGAGTCCGAGTGGTACGAAATGTGGGATCGGATCTGATGAACTCGATGATCGCGCCATAGCTGCGATCGGGTCAGATCGTTGATTCACCTGACCTAGGTTTCCGGCTTCGTCCACTGAGAAGTCGAGTGATCCGAAGGAGATCTGGAAGTTCGGTGAGTACTGGATGTTTGGAATCTCTGTCATCAAGGTCGATGGTGGATCTCGGGGCGCCTTGTCCCCTTCCTAACGAGTCAACTGTCGAGAATTATCCTCGACAATATATTATAGGGTTACGCACGAGACTAAGAATTTGATGGTTAAGACACAAGACGCCGATTTAGACAGATTCAGGCCCTCTCGATGAGAGTAAAAAACCTACGTCCTGTGTTCTGTGATTTGTATTGCTTCGTGACGTTGTGAACTCGTGTCCCTCGATGGGGGGTTCTTGCCGCCTTATATATCCAGTCGGTAGGGGGTACATGAAGAGTCCTACTCGTAGAGTATACAAGGTATTACATAGAAAGTCTATCTCTAATTGCCTTGTGCTCCAAGCTGACTCGGTCAGTTCCCTTATCAACGGGCCATCCTCTTGTCTTCCTACTATGGCATAGCTATGGATACTGGTAAGCTAAGTATTCCACAGCAGCCCCCGAGTGCTTTCTGATTTTGAGCTATGACTTGACGAGTGATTCTTCTTCAATAATCTTGTGAACAAGTCAGAAATTAGGAAGACCTCATGAATGAAATTCCTGATAGATCTGGTGCGCCGACTAGGTGCACCTGATCAGGTGTAGTCCCCGACTCTTGTATAATTTAGAGACTAATAAATAATGTAAGAGTCTAATAATATTGACTCTTTACATTTTGTGTTATAAAGAATATTCATACTCAAACCATCTAGTTTGAGCTGAATGACCTCCTGATCATCAAACCAAGAGCTCGGTCTGCACAACATCTATCATGCCGACCGATCATAATAAGTAGAGTGATGTATACCCTATATCGAGTGACCTTTGATCTAAATATCATGACATACATCATGTAAAGGATCAAAGAAAAGATTATGACATCAATCATAACCCAGTACTAAGCTATAATGACATCAATCACGATATAGCTTTTCCTTAAATAATCATCACTCAGACATTATAAGTTTGATATTATCTACTAACAACTGACTTACATCAGCTGCATAACTTTTAAACTTACTCTCATATGCCCATCAAGTCCTCTGCTATGTGATTATCAAATCACATAAATATGGGGATTAATGCCAGTGGTTTAGCCACAACTTTCCATCAAAGAAGCCACCGAGTTTAACAGTCAGGTTTTTTAAATCGGCAAAGAACCTTTCGAAAAGATTTTTTCTTATTTTAGGGTGCATCAAGAATAAAAAGCCTAACACTGTATGGCCTAGGACGACCCAGCTAGACCCCTACCTTTAGGTCAAACCCAAAGGTATAAAGGAGCAGAGGCGGGATAACTTCACGCCGTCATTTCGCAAGCGCTTCATCTTCCTCACGACTCCTCCGCTCCCCTGTGTTAGGGTTCTTCTGGTTCAGCCATCACCGCCGCCGTAGATCCTTCCTGCTTCCTAGCTCCCGAGCTCCTGCTAGGGTTGAGGTTGAAGCCCTAGATCCGTCGCATCAACACCATGCCGTGCAAGTTGGTCAAGGGGCCGAAGGGATCCATCGCTGCCACCGATTCCTCCTCGTCAAAGTTGGACATCCCGGAGCAGCTATGCAAATCCTCCAAGATCTCCCTCAACATCGACACGCTGAATGCCTTGGTCATTGACGGAGTTCTTCCAGAGCAGGCGCGCCTTGACAGGAAGGTACCCAGATCGGAATCACATCCTCTCCCAATACACAAGCAGATTGTAGTTTTCCGCTCCTTTGAGCGAGGCTTTAGAGTACCATGCTGGAGCTTTTTGCGCGGGCTTGAAAGTGCATCTAGGTTCCTAATTTTATTTTGGTGATTGACGTCAATACAATTAAGAATGAATTAATGTTTTTCTTGAGCATACGTGTAGATGACTATTTCAATGTGATGAATACAATGCATAGAAACAAAAAGGAGAAAAGAAGATAGTCAAATTGCTCCATGTTGGAAATCAAAATACACTCAAGAATGAAGTTCATGAAGACATTTATTTTATCTTGAGTATAGGAAAGCCATACTATCAAGAGGGACAAAAGAGTATAAAGTAAAAATGAACCAAGTGTCAAAATTTATCTTTCTAGGCCAAAATATCTTTTTCCAGCATCAAATCATCGGACTTGTCCGATGCATTGGACAAGTCCATCAGACTCCAGAAAAGCTGGCATTCAGTGCTGTCGCACTTGTCTGACAGTCATCAGACTTGTCCAATCATATAAGGTAAGTCCGACGTCTCGGATTTCTTCATCGATTTCCAGGAGCCCTGGCATCCTGTCACACCCAGTTTTAAGGATAAAACCAAGTGTTTAGCATATGTGTGTCCAGGAACAATTTCACATATATTGACAGTAAGGTGAATATCAGTATAACCAATATCATTATTAAAGCATACCATTATTACATAAATAATTATCCTTAAAGACTAAAACGACTCTCTCGTAGAATAACAACGGAAGACACCATAACACCACAGACAATCGATCGGGGGCACGCACGTCTAGTAGTAGTCCTCATCGATGTAGTCCATCTCTTCATCTTCTGAGCAACAGTATATAATACAACAACGAAGGAAAACAACCAGGGTGAGTACATGCCGTACTCAGCAAGTGGGAAAAAATATGACATGCAAGCTTAATAGAAGAAAGGCTGACATAAAGGTTTATTTGCGTAAATGAGCTCCTACACCTAAAACCAATTTAAAAGCCATCCTATTTACTAGGTGAAAAGACACAACAAAGCAAAGCAATTATCCAAATCAATTATCAGTTATAATAACAACACAAACGCGCTTGCGACCAAGTGCATCACGAAGAATATCACTAAGGTAGCCATGGAGCATCAAAGAGAACATCCCCATTTAATGAATAAGAGCAACATGAAGAACATCTCCCACTCAACGACAAACATAGAGACTAGAGCATCACGAAGAACATCTCTAATCAACATATAAACTAAAGCATCACGAAGAACATCTTTAGTCAACATAGAGCATCACGAAGAACATCTCTAACAAAAACAGGAACATCACAAAGAATATTTCCCAACCAACTTCCAGGGCATCATAGAGAACATCCCAAGCCTAAGTTCCATGTTGCTAAAAAGATTACCTCAAAATTATTAGATTGAAGGGAACTATTAATCGATATTAGCATGTTTAGGTGTGAGACTCCAAAGCATGGCTAAGCATAAGCTACTCAATACATAGGCCAAAATATCACAACAAGGCAATAAGGAATGATATGGGACATGGTATAGACTCATGGGATTCAACATTAAACAAGCATGCATGTTTGCAATCAACACATTTCAAATCATAGGATCAATATGGTGAAGGACACTTGCCTGGATCCCTTTGCTGCTGCTCAAAGTCTTCGGAATGGAGATCCTTGAAGTTCTCTAACTGCGGTTCGTCTACTCGATGTCACACCGAAAAGACAACCATACAAACAAACTAAGAAACACACATCACATAGTACCAAACATAAATGGAAACAACACTATAAAATAGTACGCGTTGCTACGATCGCGTGAGCGCAAGAATCACCTAAATTCGAGTTACGAGTAAAACGTTATTAACGTTTGAAGTTCTAGAGTTAAAATAAGTAAATCAGAAAACTATGATAAAACCGTACGGATAAATAATATCCATTACTATGATCGCATTGGCGTGAGAATTACTTAGATCGGAGCTACAGTTGAAAAGTTATGAAGATTTGAAATTTTAGGGTCTAAAACATTAAAAACAGAAATGTTAGGGACCTATTTGTAATTTTAGAAAAGCATAGGGGTTAGATTGTAAAATGTAAGGGCTAGAACATAGTTTTGGAAAATATCAGGGACCAAAATGTAATTTATAAAAATTTAAGGGGCTAAATTGTAAAAAGGTAGGACTAAAATATAATTCATAAAACATCCAGGGGTGTTTTTTATAAAATTACAGGACTAAAATATTGTTTAGGGAAAGTCTAGGGGCCTTTCAACAAAAATACAGTACTAGAAATAATTAATTACAAGCTTAGGAGCCTAAACATAATTAAATAAGTATTCTATAGAAAAATTAGGTTTTAGAAATTAATTTAAATAAAACTCAGGGGCCTAAGCGCAAAATACTCAATTACTAAGAATTTAATTAATTAAACTATACCCTAAAAATCCCATGGATCGGGTCCATGGTTCTGTGGACGGGGCGTTGACCCAGGGTCCACTGGTCCATCACGGACCAGAAGATACCCCTTCGGGGGGATGTAATCCTAGCCAGTGATCAAGGGATCGACGACCAGGGGGGGCTTTGACGGGGTGGTGGTCGCCGGCAGCCAGAAAGGCAGCGGCGCCATGGCAAGCTCGTCGGAGCTCATCGCAGGGTTGCTCCAGGGCACGACGGTCCAAGGCGAGAGGCGCGGGGGAGGCAGCGCGGGTAGGGGAAGCTCACTATGGGGTTGCGCCGGGCTGGGGAGGGCACAGAAGCGGTTGCTGTCGATAGGGAGACATGGGGTCCTTCAACGATGACGGAGAGGAGCACCGGGTGGCAAAGCTTGTCGGGGAGGAGCTGGTCGGGGGCGGCGCACCTCCACGAGGCCCGACAGCAGGTCGGCGAGGCGTGACGCGGCCGTCGTGTGCATCGGCGTGGAGCTCGTCGGGCTCCAATGGCGAGGTGGTGGCAGCGCGGGGCCGAAGGTGTCGCGACGCACGAGGGTCGACCCTATTTGTGGGCGTGGTGCCCTTGGATGGTTGGGGGGCACGCATGCCAAGGCCGGCGACAGCTAGGGTTTCAAGCTGGGGCGCGGGCCGAAGCGGACTGGCAGACTGCTGGGCTGCACGGGTGGGCCGAGGCAGGTCAGGGAGGGAGTGGGCCGCACGACAATGATTGGGCCCAAGGCCGAAAGAGAGGGAAGGAAGGGGAGAGAGAATTGGGTCGCGGGATGGGGGTAATTTGGCCCAAGGCTCAGAGAGAAGAGGCTGGGCCTTAGGAAATTTGGCCCAAAGGTTTTCTCTTTTCCTTTCCTAAATTCTATACTAACCGAAAACAATTTATAATCGAATTTTGAAATAGATTTTTACTCATAGACAAAAAAAATTCTAATGCAACTATGCAGCATGAATGCAACAACGAAAATAATAATAACCTAAATTAATTTATTTTATTTATAAAATAATCATTTTGCCTCAAATGAATGATAATGATCTAATAATTTAACTTAAATTTTAATCTATTAATAAAAGTTTAAAAATTTAGTGAAATTTAGGTCACATACCAAATTTAAAATTTTGGGGTGTGACACATCCTGTGACGTTTCCGATGACCATCGGACTTGACCGATGGACCAAGTTTGTCCGAAGCATCGGACAACTTTATCGTACTCCAAAGAGCGCGTCAACTTGATTCATTGGACATGTCTGATAACCATCGAACTTGTCCGACACAGATCTGAGAAATTTCTCTCCCAATGGCTCTTTTTCTCATTAGGCTATAAACAGAACCCTATGTCGCCCTTTGGCCGGTTTGTCATTCATTCCACTCAAAAACACTCTCAAGCATACTTTGAGCTCTCCAACTCTCATCCCTTTGTTCCACTCTTGATTTGTGAAGGGATTGAGAGAAGATTAATGTGCTTCTTCACCATCAAGCTTCCATTCTCTTGAGCACTTGGTTCATACTCATCGCCGACAACTCTTGTGTTTGTTACTCTTGAAGATTCATCCACTAGATAGTTAGGGGTACCCGTTGTGGTCCCAACGTGTGTGATGATGCATCGGAAAGTTTGTATTGATCTCTTCTTTGTGGAGTTGCTAATGGAAAACCAAGTTTGATCTTAGTGGTCACTTGGAGAGGTTAAGGGTTCAAAGAGACCCGATCTTTTGTGGATCCCTCAATAGACACGTAGGCTTCTTTATGGAGCTGAACTTTGGTGAAAAATCACGTATCTCCTTTGTGCTTTTTTACTTGTTCTTCATTTACTTGTTCTTGTTCATTAACTTGTTTGTTAGGGTTAGCTTTGTTTTCTTTATGCCATCTTGTGTAGGTTGCATGCTAGATTTTCTTCTTGCTTCTACTGCTTCCTCTAGCGTGTATTTACCTGCTCTGAACTTGCCTTGCACTAGATTCAAGTTTTAGTCAGCCGATCTACTTTTCTATCTCGTGCCATCGGACAAGTACGTGGACTTTCCCAACAATCGTCGAACAAGTCTGATACTGCGCATTTAACTTTTATTATTAAATCAATTTCAGGAATTATCTTCTATTCACCCCCCCTCTAGGCACTTTCAGGGCTCCTGTTCTTCTACGGAATTGAGTTAGTGAATCTCAATCCCAACTCGATTCTGCACATCGCTATTTTTGTGCATTTGTGTGAAGCTTTCATGGGCGTTCTGCTCGATCTCTCCCTCTTCCGCCACCTATTCATCCTCCGTCCTCTACCGTCGGTCACCAATCAAAAAGCAATCGGCAGTGTGGGGATCCAGTTGCGGATGAAGGATGTGTACATCGACGTCCCGCTGGCCACAGTGAACAAACACTGACGGGACGAGTGGTTCTATTGTGATAACCCTCTCCTTGTCCTCTCGGACTTCAATGGAGCGAAGGACAGCCCCGACCATCTTGGTCGGAGAAACTTGATCTGAACGATGCTCAGGTGCAGGACCTATTGGAGAAGATCACCGAGCTGAAGAAGGAAAGAATCCACGACATAAGAGTCACCAAGAGCTTTATTGTCCGTCGAGTTCAGCCACTCAAACAACAGAGCCAAGCTGGATGGCTATATGTCTTTGATGACAAGATGAGGGAGGTGCCCGACCCGTCGAACACGTCTTTGCGTTGAGCCCGCTTGAACAAGATGTTTGATTTGGTCGGTCCTCAAGATAATGCATTAATCAAGAAGGCATACAACAAGCGCACTCATCAAGCCCATGTAAGCTTTAGCTTCGTAGTATATCTTTCGATATTCGTTCTAGGTAGAGTGATATATGTGAATAATATCTTCATGCTTGTTTGAAGGTTCTCGACGCTCATGTATCTCACCCTCCACTCCCGTCGACTTACACAGAGGGAGTGGATTATGCTCCGAAGCCTTCACTCTAGACTGACCATGCTGAGTCAATCTTGGCAGCTGGTGGGAGCGCGCGTCAGACCGATCCAATCGGCGATGCAAGTGACTCTGCTATCCCAGTTGTAGATGACCTCCCACTGCTAACGGCAATACCACCGGGAGGGGGGGGGGGACGACGATGAGGATGATGCGCAAGAGCACCCCCAAGCGGTCGGTCAACAGTTTTCGGTCTCCTCCAACCAACCTTCAAGCCAGTCGGAGCCACCAAGCCGAACGACCAACGATGTAGAGGTGGCGGAGAAATCCACGGAGGTTGTGAAGTAGTCTTGCTTAAAGAGGAAGCATTCTGATTCCACGACCACTTCGTCGAAGAAGAAGGTCTACAGAATCAAAATCAAACAAGCCTCCGAGTAAGCCTCTTCACATCTTCATGTCTTCATTGATCCAGAGCACATCCTCAACTCTGAATGATGTATGCAGTGAACACACTACTCGGTTGACCGGGACGACAAACGTCTCGGTGTCTAAAGACCCAACCCCGACCCCAGCGCCTCATCTGACCGCCCTGCCCCAGCCTGTACCCACACCATCAAGTGTGCAGACAGAGACAACAAAGTCTCTGAGTACTCGAGTGCTGCCATCGAATATCGCCCCGACGCCAACTGCCAACATGCCAATCCTTAGCAAGGATAAGGATGTACCAGTCGAGAAGTCAACGGGACGGCCTAAAGCCGTAGACCTTGAGATCCTCCAGCAACATCGAGAGATGACCAAGGTACATCAATAGCAAGATCTTTATATTCCTTAAATTTATAAAGTTGCTAACCCACTCTACCTCTCCTTGACATAAAGTTTACTTCCTTCTAGAAGATAAGTAGTCGAGGATAGACACCCTCGAAGCTGAAGGCATCAGTAACAATTTACTTGAAGTCTTCTTCAGTATATGAGTACTTTGCCAGTCTTCTGACTTATTGTCATGCTGAATTCCCCAGTCCGTGGTCAACAGTACCAGCGAACTCAAAAGGAGCTGGAGAAGTTACATGCTGAATATAAATTAGCCACGCCTTATTAGAGCAGGGCCAACAAAACGACAAAGGTAAAGACTTTTAAGCCTTTCTCTCCTTATTGAATCCTTTAATGAGGATCTTTTATGTGTTCCTAGCTCATGAGAAGAAAATAGTGGAGTTGGAAAAACTCACTTCAAAGCAGCAGAGGTTTTGAAACGCTCTGACTAATGAGAAGGATGGAAAGACCAAGACGCTATCTGAGTGGGATGCCGAGGTTGCTGTTCTGAAGAAGAACTTGGAGGTGACCGAAAAGAAGCTCAGGGAAGCGAAAGGCAGCGTTACATCTTTGAAATGTAATCTTGCCAGTAAGCGTTCTCTTGTGCATCTCCACACCCTCCAATATATGTTGATCTTCTAATTTCCTTGTGTATTCTGCAACTCTATCCTACATCACTCGAAAGGCTCTGGACCATATCCACACCAACCAAGTCGAGCAGACCGGGCACTCGACGGAGTACTTGCTGGAGTATGCCTTGGAGGTGATGGACGCACACTAGGAGGGTTGCCATCGAAGATGGAAGTCAAGTACTGGCTATTTGCCAATCTTGGGTTCCTTTGGTTCCATTGGACAGAGTCAAGCAGGCCTTCAACCCCAAGCTTACCGTTGACAAGTGTCAGTTGTTGCTCGACTCCATGGTAGAGACCTCCTGTACCCTGGTGGAGAATGTCGACATCACTCCGGCTGGTCCTACTCCACTGGCTTCACCCACGAAAGACCTGGAAGATGATGCTTCCTCTCCTTCACAGGAGCTGTAATTATGCCTGTAATGGAAATACATTAGTAGTGTCTTTCATGTGGAAACAATTTGTTCCTTATGTAAATACAAAAAAATTTCTTGCTTAGTTGATTAATTAATCAACAAACAAGTAGAAATCAACAGAAAAGTCACTAGAGCGATCTCCTGCCTCTTAAAACTAGACCGACTAGTACTTGGCTGCGTATTCGCGCTTTAGCATTTCAATCTCTCTACCATAAGACTTTAGAGATTAAAATAGAAGACACATCTGTCTGCCTTAACATTTGAGGTCGTAATTTATAACTGCATAATAATTAGAGTTGACTAGTTGACACATGACCTCTCACACTTTGGCTCTGGGTTTAGCGTAGTGGTAGTCTGTTGTGTAGAGAAAATTATATGACTGTAATGCTTTAGCGTTACCAAGAGAAGAAGACCGTGTCAAATTATCATAAATCGGTCGGTAAGCCCAAAACCAGAATTTGTCAAGGTTAAGGTGCCTCGGGACTTTATTATTAGCCCCCTAGCATGATTGTTTAATGTATAAATTAAGGAATCGAGTCAAATAAGAATGAAAACAACAAAAACATCTTTCATCAAAAAGACTAAAGTTTCATTCAATGATGACATATGTGAATACATATAAAAACACTAAGTATAAAAACGACGTAGCTAGGTGATGTTGCAGGAGTTGGGTATATCGTCACCATCTTCATACATCAATCGATAAACCCTCGTCCGAGTGACTTCTTTGACCACATAGGGTCCTTCCTATTTGTGGTATAACTTATGCCTATTTTTGGTTGATTGCACTCACCGCAGCACTAATTCTCCAACATGGAACTGATGACTTTGTACATTCTTGTCGTAATAACTTTGCAAGCTCTGTTGGTATACTACTGACCGAAACAGAGCGTGATCACGTAACTCTACCGCAATCAACTCAATCTCTCGGTTGTCTTCAGAAAGCTTCTCGTCATATCCCTTAACTCGTGCTGACACAAGGTTTACCTCGGTCGGTAGCATGGCTTCAGAGCCATAAACCAAAGAGAAAGGTGACTGACTTGTAGCCCGACTGACGTTGGGGGCAGCCCCCAGAGGATCGACGGTAGCTCGCAAACCCACCGACCAACATAAGGTTTAAATCTGTAAAAGATCTAGGGCTTCAACCACTGGAGAATCATACCGTTGGTCCGTTCAACCTGCCCATTGTTTTGAGGATGAGCCACCGAAGCAAAGTGGATTTTTATTACCATTATCGGTGGTGATATCATGAGGAATTTCAAACCGATTGAAGATCTCTCTGACAAACTCGACTGCCTTGTTGGAAGTTATCTTGCCGACCGGCTTGGGTTCGATCCACTTGGTGAACTTGTCGATGGCAACAAACAAATGAGTAAACCCGCTTGGCGCCTTTTTGAAAGTACCGACAATGTCAAGCCTCCAGACTGCAAAGGGCCAGGTCATATGTAACATCTGAAGTTGCTGCGAAGGCACATGTGTTTGCTGAGCGAAGAATTGACAGCCTTCGACCGTCGTGGGCCAATAGAACCCTTGCCGGAAAGCCTTGCCGACCAAAGTCTTGGACGCCGCGTGATTACCGCATGGTCCTGTATGAATTTCTGCCATCAATTCCTTGCCTTCTGGAACAAAGATGCAACACATCAAGATATTAGATCCTCTTATGCGATATAATAGATCATCCACCATCAGATATCATATACTTCTGGCCTTCAACCTTTGTTTCTTGTTAGGACCCATAGGCTGCGTACCCTTGGTCAAAAATTGAACAATCGGGTCGCGCTAGTTGGTCTCCATATTTACATTGGCTCCTAGTTCTGCAACATCAGTCGTCAGCACGTTAGACCGAGGAGAGATAGTGGGTTGATCCAGGGTGTGGAGAAATACACCAGGCGGGACCATCAATCGTGATGACCCCATCTTTGCCAATTCATCAGCAACTTGATTGTTGTCACGAAGAACATGTGTGAACTTGAGTCCATCAAACTTGTTCTTCAGCTTCCTGACCTCTTGGCAGTAAGTGGCTATGTTGTCTTCCACGCAGTTCCAATCCTTAGTGACCTTGTTGATTACCAGAGCTGAGTCACCAAAGATGTCCAAGCGCTGAATGCCAAGGGATATGGCAATACGCAAACCGTGTAGGAGTGTCTCATATTCTGCCGCATTGTTGGATGCTCGGAAATTGATCTGGAGGACATATCTGAGCTTCTGTCCTTGAGGTGAGATGAGCACAATGCCAACCACTGCACCATGCAATTGGAGCAACCCATCAAAGTACAACTTCCAATATTCGATGTCTTGCAGCGCACGCGGCATCTGAATCTCTGTCCATTCAGAAACAAAATCCGCTAGAGCTTGTCCCTTGATTGCCGAGCGAGCTACGAACATTATGGTGTATTGACCAAGTTCGACCGCCCACTTAGCGACTTTGCCGACCGCCTCACCGTTATGAAGCACCTCTCCAAGTGAGAAAGATGTGTGGACTTCAATCAGGTGAGCTTGAAAATAGTGTTTCAGCTTCATCGAGGTGATCAAGAGCACATAAAGCAGCCTTAGGATCTGGTGATATCGCACTTTGGAGGCACTAAGAACCTCGCTGACAAAGTACACCGGGTGGTGTACTTTTTGTACATGACCCTCTTCCTTATGATCGACCACCAGAACGGTACTCACAACTTGAGTTGTGGCTGAAACATAGATCTAAATCTTCTCTTCTGGCTCCGGGGGCACCAAGACTAAAATCTTGCTGAGCTGATCCTTCAACTCATCCAAAGCCGCGCCTCCTCTGTCCAGGTGAACTTGTCCAGCTTCTTTAGCAGCTTGAAGAACGGGAGACCCCTGATTCCTAATCGGGAGATAAAGCCCTCAAGGCGGCCATGCAGGTGGCCAGATTCTATAAATCCCTTTGAGAGTTAGGTGGTCCCATATCAAGGATCGCCTTGATTTTCTCCGGGTTAGCCTCTATGCCTTGTTTGGAGACAATGTAGCCGAGTATCTTTCCCGAAGGTACCCCAAAAACACACTTCTTGGGATTCATCTTCATCGAGTATCGTCTCAAGTTGTCAAACATCTCTGCCAGGTCAGAGATGAGTTCTTCAACATTTCGAGTCTTTACCACAATGTCGTCAATGTACGCTTCTGTGTTCCGACCAATCTGAGTTTTGAGGCAGCGTTGAATACCACGTTGGTAAGTCGCGCTGGCGTTCTTCAGACCGAACGACATGGTAGTATAATAATAGGCGCCAAAAGGAGTTATGAAGGAAGTCTTAATTTGATCTTCGACTTTCAGTGGGATCTGGTGATAGCTTGAATAGGCATATAGAAAGCTTAAAATCTCACACCCGGCTGTTGAGTCTACAATCTGATCAATGCGTGGCAGAGCGAAAGGGTCTTTAGGGCAGACCGTGTTCGAATCGGTATAATCAATGAACATACGCCACTCTTTATTCTTCTTGGGTACAATTAGCCAACCAATAAGGATGGTACACTTCCTTAATAAAATTAGCAGATAAAAGCCTAGCTATTGTCGTACCCCTATCCGGGATATGTCGTGTATTCTGTACCAATCCTGGATCAGTAGTTGGTACACACATACATATGATACAAAGTGATACAACGATCTTTATTTAGGTCCACGCAGGGACAATAGAGTCATACAAGTCTTAAGTTACAAGCCAAAGGGGAGGACAGGCCTGCCCTAAAAGAAAATTACAAGCAAGCTTCTAGGAACTTCCACAGGTAACTCGAGCATAAGACGCAACCTACTCGTCAAACTCCTCGGGTGCTTCATCCTCATCTTCGTCCTCTGGAGGAAATTTAGTTAAAGACAAGGGTGAGTACATAAGGTACTCGACAAGCTCTACCTCTAGCTAGGGGGTAATACATGCATTTGGGAAGTAGTGAAGAATTAAGGCTATGTTTCAGAGTTTTGCGGAAAGCTCGGATGCAAGGGTTTACTTACGGAACCAATGGGGTTTTTCGGAGGAAAAACTATTTTATAACTTTTTGGTTGGTTGGACCAGAGGGAGATTCAATAAATCCTAATAGTTTCCACTTTTAGCTGAGCCTTCCGACGCGTAGTCATAATGACTCTGGCACACCATGCCACATCTTCACCAAAACATGGGTTTCACTACACCCAATCACATGACAAGGAATTTCTAAGAGCCCAATGATTTGGTGTGTCATAACCAGTGACAACGAACATTCGAATGATTTAAGGTTAACTCCGTAGAGCTTAGTATGTTGTACCCACAGGCTATGTGCTCTTAGCTACGGATCACATAACGCTCTCTCTTCACCCAGGCACGCCCATAAGTCCACCACGAAGCTCAGGGATTCCACCATCATGACACTTAGTTTATCACATCAAAGGCACACAACAAACAATTTTTGCCAAGTACTGGACTTATCATCACATCACCGCTCCAATCCCTGAGTTCGTTTCTACCTCGCCGGGTGATACTTCCTTGCTGCGTTACCCAGGATCCGCATTAGTCCTACCCATACAGGTTCTGTGGTCATACTGAAAATACCACCAAGTTGAGGTCTTAGCTAGTCGTTTCCTAGTTGGCAGGGCAACCACTCGTCCACGACAGGTGGACCTACACCGGAGCGCCTATGGGAAAACCTATGGCCCGGGTGGGCCGGGTGCACGGGGTGGTCTGTGGACCGAAACATTGTGGACCGTGGATCGGGAGGTGGAGGGCTCGGATTTAAATAACCGAAGGGGTATATTCTAATCTAATCGTGGCCGTAGGTTGTGTGATAGACGGCTGAGGGCGGAGGGCGACGGCGCGCGGTGGCCGGAGTGGAGGGAGGCGGCGGCGCCATGGCTTCCAACTCTGGCGAGCGCGGTGTAGGGCTTATGGTGGCCAAGCTTGGTCGACAAAGAGTGGAGGGGGTATGGAGGTGGTGCCGTGATTAGGGGAGGTGATTGCGAGGTGAGGGGAGGCCTAGGGCTAGTTCTTAGCTTTGGTGGCTTTGTGTGCTGTGATTGGAGAGAGAGAAAGAGGAAGAGGGGCTGTGCACTTGCCTCAGACGACTGCGAGCGGCGGTGGGGTGTTAGGCGAGGGAAGGGGCTTATTTATAGGCATAGTTGGATGGAAGGCGTCGACGTCGCGTGGAAAACATGGCGTCAGCGTTTTGCGCGCGTGGCTAGAACAACGGGGTGAGGTGACTACCGTGGTGGTGTAGCTATGGCAGTGGCGGGAGTGAAGTGACCAAGCACTGCGTTGGTGATCAAGGGCGTCGCGACGGCGGCTGGGCCGGATCGCAGGGAGGAGTCGCGTGATGGCAGGGTGAGGTCGCCTCGTCGCCCTGGTGGCAGCAGTGTCGCGGCGTGGTTCAATCGATGTGATCTGTTGCTGGGCGCATCGTGACGGAGGGGTGGTCAGGGTGATACGATCGATCGCTACGCTGGGTTATGCAATAGACGACGGTGAGGGCAAGGAGTGGTCTAGTCGAGCAGGCGGGTAGGCGAGCAGTGACAAGGTGGTGAGGTCGCATCGGTGAGCTATGCAAGGTGTTGTGCTTGTCGCGGCATGCGTTAGGGTGAGATGAGACTCGTGCTTGGCCGAGTCGCGATGAGGAGTGAAGGTGGTGTTGTGTTCGTGTTCGGGTAGGTGGAGAGCAGGCGTCGGTGCGACGGCGTTCGGCCAGGACGGCGTTGAGTGGCATCGGGGAGGAAGGAGATGGGCGCGCGGGGAGAGATGGGGTGAGCGAGGGCACGGGCCGAGGCACTAGGCCGTGTGAGAGAGGGAGCGGGCGGCGGCCCGAGCGAACGCGTGCGCGAGAAGGGTAGGCCGAGGTGTTTGGCTGCGCGGAGGAAGAGAGGGGAAAGGGGCTGGGCTGGTTGGGCTGAGAGGGAGAAAGGGAGGGGAGTGGCCTGCTAAGGGTTTTGTCTTTTTTTCTTTTGTTCTCTGGTTTTCTCAACACAACATCAAACATTCTTCAAAGTAAGAATAAATAATTTTGAGAGAAAAGATGCAATTAACATCCAAGGAAATGAGAGCAGGCACTTGTCATGTTCCAAGTTTTTAAAATTTCTAAAATAGGTTTTAGTCTATGTCTACTTTACTTTTAGATTTCCCCCCCTCTACTTGTAAATAGTTTCCTGAAATAAGTAAAATAATTTTAGGGTGTATATTTTTGTGTTGGCCAAAATTTCAGGCTCTCACAGACATACCCCATGTAAAAATGAGTCTTGTCCTCGATACTCGTGTTGTTCCTCAAATAGGTAGGGGTACTCCATCCAGAGATCGTCTTATCTTTCCTATGTGGCCTCATTTTCCGTGTGTTTATTCCATTGTACTCGACAGAAGTTGATGGTCTTTGTCCGAGTCCGCCGAGTGACAGTGTCCAAGACTTTTGCTGGGCATTCTTTGTAGCAGAGATCTGGCTACAGATCAACGGTCTCAAGTGGCAACCGGTGTTCTGGCACTTGTAGGCATTTTCTTTGTTGTGAGACATGGAATACTAGGTGTATTTCTAACAGAGCTTCTGGTAGCTCGTGCTGGTAGGCTACTTCGCCTACCCTCTTAAGGATTTTGTATGGCCCTATGTACCGAGGGGCTAGTTTACCTCGTACTTGAAACCTCCCTACTCCCCTCATAGGGGATACCTTCAGGTACACATAATCTCTAGGGTAGAACTGTATTTCTTTGCGGTGTTTATTTGCATTGCTTTTCTGTTGACTTTGTGCGGCCCTTAATGTCTCTTTGACTGCAGCGACCTTTTCTTCTGCCTCTTTAATAACTGTGGGTCTGTAGAATGATCTCTCTCCTACTTCTGACCACATCAACGTGGTTCTGCATTTCCTGCCATAGAGCATCTCAAATGGGGCCATCCTAATACTGGTCTGGTAGCTATTGTTGTAGGAGAATTCAGCGAAGGACAAACAGTCTTCCCAATTAGTTCCGTAGGTCAATACGCATGCCCTTAGCATGTCCTCAAGGACTTGGTTGACTCTTTTGGTTTGTCCATCGGTCTGAGGGTGGTATGTAGAGCTATAATCCAGTCTGGTGCGTAGGTGTGTATGCAAACTGTGTCAGAAATGTGAGGTGAACTGAGTTCCTCGATCTGATATGATCCTCGAGGGTACTCTATGCAATTTCAAGACATTGTCAATGTACAGCTGGGCTAGCTTGTCTCCTCGATGTGTTGTCTTCACGGCTATAAAACGTGCCACTTTGGTTAGCCGGTCGACTATGACCCATATTGAGTCATTTCCTTTCAGGGTCCTTGGGAGTTCTACGATGAAATCCATTGCGATGTTGTCCCAGTTCCAGATTGGGTGCAATGGTTGTAATAGTCCAGCTGGTCTCTGATGTTCGGCCTTTACCCGGTTACAAGTATCGCATCTGGCTACATATTCCGCTATATCCTTTTTCATGCCATTCCACCAGTATTTCGGTTCCAAATCTTGATACATTTTGGTGGTTCCGGGATGAATAGAGCAAGTTGAGTCATGGGCTTCCTCTAGTATTATCTTCCAGAGTTCTTCTGAGATGGGTACGCATATTCGATCCTCGAACCATAGCGTTTCCTTGTCATCTACCTGATATCCGGAAGCACTTCCCTCTTTCATAAGTTTCTTTTGCTCTTGTAACTCGATATCTCGAAGCTGAGCCTCTCGGATTTTCTCTCCCAAAGTCGGTTGAAGTTGCAGAGTTTGTATCTCTCTAGGGGAGGCTATGTGCACGTTTAATTTACCCATTTCCCGTATTAGTTCTTTGCTAATAGACGTTGCACTTATGGTGTTGCCATAAGCTTTACGACTGAGTGCGTCGGCTACAACATTGGCTTTCCCGGGGTGATTCTGCACATCCAAGTCGTAGTCCTTTATCAGTTCCAACCATCTTCTTTGTCTCAAATTCAAGTCTGTTTGGGTGAAAATGTACCTCAGACTCTTGTGACCTGTATAGATGTTGCACTTATCACTTATCAGATAGTGCCTCCATATTTTCAGGGCGTGCACTACGGCTGCCAGTTCTAGGTCATGGGTTGGGTAGTTCTGCTCGTGGGTTTTTAGTTGTCTTGACACGTAAGCAACGACTCGGTTTTCCTGCATCCGCACACACTCGAGTCCATTTTGGGATGCGTCACAGTATACTACAAAATCTTTATGTATGTGTGGCAGGGTGAGTATTGGGGCTTTCGTGAGCATTTTCTTTAGTTTTTGGAAACTGTGCTCGCATTGAGGGTTCCACTGAATTTTTTTATCTTTCCGAGTTAACTCCGTCATGGGCCTGGCAATCTTTGAAAATCTCTCGATGAACCTTCGGTAATAGCCTGCTAGTCCCAAGAAGCTCCTGATCTTAGTGGCGTTCTTAGGTTGTTTCCAATCTTCTACGGCTTCAACCTTAGCAGGATCTACTGTTATCTCTTCTGCAGTGATGGTGTGTCCTAAGAATCCAACTTGTTGCAGACAAAATTCACGCTTGCTGAACTTGGCGTATAGCTGGTGTCTTTTGAGGCGTTCTAGCACTATCCAAAGATTTGTTTGTGCTCTTCGGCACTCCTAGAGTATATGAGTATGTCATCTATGAACACCACCACGAACTTGTCCAGTTCTTCCATAAATATCTTATTCATTAGATTCATGAAATACGCTTGTGCGTTCGTCAGTCCGAAAGGCATAATAGTGAATTCAAATTGTCCATATCGGGTTACAAACGCTATCTTCTTAACGTCCTCTTCTCTGATCTTCAGTTGGTAGTATCCTGACCTGAGGTCAATCTTGGAGAAATACTTGGCTCCTTTATGTTGATCGAAGAGGTCGTCGATCCTGGGCAGTGGGTATTTCTTCTATATGGTCACTTCGTTCCGTGCGCGGTAATCTACACACATTCTCAAACTTCCGTCCTTCTTTTTCACGAATGACACTGGTGCTCCCCATGGGGATGAGCTGGGTCTGATGTATCCTTTCTACTGCAATTCAGCCAACTGTGTCTTTAGTTCTTCTAATTCGTTGGCTCCCATTCGGTATGGGCGTTTGGCGATGGGTCTCACTCCAGGGACTAAGTCAATGACAAACTCAACCTCGTGGTCTGGTGGCATTCCAGGTAATTCCTCGGGGAACACATCAGGGTATTCTCTAACTATGGACACCGTCTCTAAGGTGGGGGCGTTAGGTGGCAAATCATATTACTTTTTCCGGCTTTGCGGGGTTGACAAGTCATGTAGATTCCTTGATGGTTGACGGCTGTCACTACATGGTCCTCACATGATATGTTTCCCTTGTGCATGGATAACCAGTTCATTCCCAATATAACGTCTACCCCTTTAGTGTTTAACACCACTAGGTCTGCTAGGAAGGATACCCCACTTAAAATAATCTCTACCCCTAAGCAGCCATGTTGACATTTCATCATGGCGCTCGGAGATTGTGTAATAAGAGGTATTTTAAGTGGTGTCGTGGGTATGTGATTTTTAATGGCAAAATCCGAGGAAATGAACGAATGTGAAGCTCCCGAATCAAACAAAACCGTTGCAATGGTAGAGTTGACTAGGTACTCACCGAGCACTACGCTATTTGCGGTCTCCATTTCTTCGACGAAGAGGTGGTTAATCTTTCTGCGGTTGTAGCTCTGGGACCTGTGCTGCTGTCCTGAGCCTTGGGGAATGTTGCGGGCGACTGATCCTGCAAACTTGGTCCCTGCATTGTTGGGGTTCCGATTTCCCTGATTCTTGTAGGGGCAGACTGCTATCATGTATCTAGCTTCTCCGTAGCCATAGCACGTCCTGGAGTTGGTGGAGGTCTGGTTGACAATGGAGTTGCTCCTTGTTAGTGCATTACTCTGGCTTGTGTTCTAACGTCCTTGAGACGGTGGGTTGGAGCTGGGGGCACGATACTACATCATGGAGCGATACTAGGGCTTCTGGGCGTATCCAGTGCGCTGCTTCTTCATCCTGTCCTGGCGCTCTTGGAACTTGCGCTTCAGGTCCCTGGTTTCCGGAGCTAGTGATTCTTCCAGTAGTATGCTCTTGTTTAACAGGGTGTTGAAGTCCTCATATGTGGTTGCGATGGTGTGGGTCCTTAGCTTCCCTTACAGTCCCTTCTTGAAGTGGTCCTGCTTTGCCTTATCTGTCTTCACATCTTCAGGTGAGTAGCGAGCTAGTTTCATGAACTTCTTGATGTACTGGTTGACGGTCATGGAACCTTGCTTCAGGGTCCTAAACTCGTCCTTATTCATATCCATGATCCCATCAGGGATGTGGTACTTCCTGAAGGCTTCTTTGAACTATGTCTAGTTGATGGCAGCGGGGACCGCTGTGGCCTCACAGTAGTTATCCCACCATTCTGCTGCTGGTCCAGACAACTGATGGGCGGCTAATGCCACTTTCTCCTGGTCACTGGCGGCAACTATCTTCAGCTTCTTGGTGATCTCACGTAACCAGTCGTCAGCTGTCAGGGTCTTTTAGATTACTCTCGAAAGTCGGTGGCCTGAGTCTCATGAATTCTCACATCTTGGAGGGTCCATGTCCGCGACCTCCTCCAACGGCCTGGAGTAACTACAGCTGAATGTTCACGATGTCCGCTATGGTGGCTCGTGGTGGCGGGGCTGGCTGCTCTCCATCTCCATTTTCATGATTGTTGACTGCGGGTTGTCCTCAGAGGTGTTCTCGCCATGCTGGCTGTGTCCGTCCATCTTGGATTGACTTCTTCTGATGGAGGGGAGGGAGAGTCAGGTCTATTAGCCTTTATTTCTTCGTTTTTTTATGTTTATTTATGGCACACAAGTTCACTCAATCAAAGACCCAAATAGCACTCAACCAAACAAGCATCATGCATTTCTTATTTTACACAACGATTCTAGGCATACATGATTCATTATTCATGGTACATGGTTCATGTGCCTAGTACTAACGATCTAGGTCTGGGGTCTGGGGGCCAATCGTCGACGACTTTGACAGGGTCTTCCTCCGATCCTTCCTGAGCTTCCATAAGTTCCTCTTTAGTTTCAGGGATAGTCTCTTCCTGGGAGTGGCTGGTCGAGCCCGCGAAATTGCTGCTAGAGTCCGTCTCTGAGTCCGAGTTGATGTCCAAGTAGCCTTCCGGGCTCCTCGGGGTGGTACGGAATGCCATCTCATCTACCTTATGCTTAATGGTAGCGTGTGTATCGGAGCTCAATACAGGCGCCGAGTCTGGGAATATGTAGCATCCACTTGGTAGTTGTACGAATGCCCTTTTCCTGGGGGTGAGTCTGATCCTGCATCCGGGCGGTGGAGGCACTTCCTGAAGAGTCTTTGCAGCCTCGGAGTCGGTGGCTCCTGGGGTACGCCACGTGAACATGGTACCATGTGCCAATGGAGTGGTGCGTGAGCAGGTATTCCTGGACAGTCCATCCTCCTTAGGCTTTGGAGTCTTGGCCTCGTCGAGAGCCCTCTTCAAGTTCTTTATCTCTTCCTGCGCTGCCTCCAATACCGTACGTATAGCGTCTCTCTAGTGCACGACTTCCTCAATGTCAGAATCCTTCTTCTTGATGGTTTCTCCTATCTCGGCTCGAACGACACTAAGTTGCTGCTTGAGGGTCTCGATCTCAGCTTTGTCGAGAAGCATTTGTTGAGTCTTAGCCTCCGTTTCTATGACCAGATGTTGTTTATCTATCTTCAGTGCTCGGGAGCGGTTCTTCTCTTCTATCCAGTGATGTAGGAGGGTATCCGTGAGGCGATCCAATGCTATCAGGTACTCTACGGTGGCTGCTAACGTTGGGTCTGTCACCGTGCGAGTAGGCCCTCCGAGGCAGAGGGTACGGTGTTCCCATATTGGGTTGCTTGGATCGTCTACTGGGCCATGTGAGCGAGGGGGCGGGCAGCGGCCCGAGCGAGCACGCATGCGTGCGAAGGGTAGGCCGAGGTGTTGGGCTGCGCGGAGGAAGAAAGAGCGGAAAGGGGCTGGGCTGGTTGGGCTGGTTTTCTCAACACAACTTCAAACATTCTTCAAACTAAGAATAAATAATTTTCAGAGAAAAGATACAATTAACAATCCAGGGAAATGAGAGCATGCACTTGACATGTTCCAAGTTTTTAAAATTTCTAAAACGGGTTTTAGTCTCTTTCTACTTTACTTTTAGATTTTTCCCTCCACTTGTAAATAGTTTCCTAAAATAAATAAAATAATTTTAGGGTGTATATTTTTGTGTTGGCCAAAATTCAGGGTCTCATAGCTATCTCCTTCTTCATGGTGTCCTTGCGGTCTTGAGCAAATTATCTGAGTCGTTGCTTGATGGGTGTAGCCCCATGAGGCACCCCTAATTCGTGCTCAATTTTTTCCATAGGAACTCCCGACATGTCAGAAGGTTGCCATGTGAAAATGTCCCTTTTTTCCTAGAAGAAAAGAGTGAGCGGGATTTCCTATTTCTCCCTGAGGTCTGCCTCTGCATAAGTGACCTTAGCAGGGTCTTCCGGCCTGAGCGATATCTCCTTGGTTGGGACATCGTCCGTCTGGAGCTTCTCCTTGCAAGGCTTCTTCATGGGGGTGTCTGTATCAGCCTTCACCAGTTTGCCAACTACCTTCTAGATCTCCGACCGGTCGGACAACATCAAGTGTCGGTCGACCAACTCACAACTCCACACATCGTAATCAGAAGAGTCCTGAAGATCAGAGTGGAAGGAGATGATTCCCTTGGGGCCTAACATCTTTAATGTGAGGTATGGATAATAGGGTCTGCCTTGGATAACATGATAGGTAGACTTGAAGTCGGCTACTTGAAAAGTAACTCGCTCGGTCCTTTGAAGTTCTCTTGAGTGTCGAACGTGGTGGGTAGAGTGACTTGTCCTATTGGAACAGAGATCTTTCCCGACACGATCCCATGAAAGGAAGAAAAACTAGGCCGAAGGTCATTGATCGATAAACCTAGCTCTTTGAGGGTCTTGGTGAAAATCAAGTCAAGGCTGCTTCCTCCATCGATGAGTACTCTGTGGAACTTGACCTCCTTGATGGTAGCCGCGAGCACAAGTGGGTAGCGACCGGGCTTGGGCAGGTGCCTGAGGTGATCCGACAGATCAAAGGTAATCAGTATCTCAGACCACCTCATGTACTCGGGAGCAGCTGGTTTCACGACGTTAATCTCGCGCAATTCCAGCTTCTGCTTGCGCTTGGATGAGTAGGCATCAGGCCCGCCGAAGATGAAGTTCACCACTTTTTGGGCTTCTTGGAATTCTCCTGGTTTGTCCTTCTCGTCATCATCGGGCTTGTCCAAGCTGTTGCGCCTTGGTGGTGACTTGGCCACCTTTAGCGCGGCTGTCGCGAAGCCCTTCAACCGGTAGCAATCCTTTGCCTTGTGGTTTCCCTTGGGGTGCCATAGGCACGGGCCACTCAGCAAGTCGTCCATAGTCTGCTGGTTCATCCGAGGATTTTTCCAGGTCTGGTCTACCGTAGCGACCATGTTGTTAGTCTTTCTCTTCTTGTCATTCTTGGAGGACTCCGACTTGTCCTGGCGCTTCTCCTTCCCCTTGCCGCGGATGTCATATAGAGCCGACTCTCCTGAAGTGTACTTATCAGCGATCTCAAAGCATTGCCGAGCGGTCAGATCCAGATTGTGGTTCCACTGACCGATCTCCCGAACCAAGTCATCACTTTGTAACCCTCCTTGGAAGTCATTAATGATCTGCTAGTCCAGAACATTGGGGATCTTAGTCTTCTTAGCGCAGAAACGCTTGATGTAGTCATGTAGGGTCTCGTCGGGCTTCTGCTTGACTTGGGTGAGGTCGAAGTGGTTGCCCGGCCAGTTGTAGGTAGCGTGGAAGTCCTCAATGAACTTCTGGTTGAGGTCTCCCAAGGATGCGATTGACTTGTCTAGGAGGGAAGTGAGCCAAAATCGAATGGCTACATCAAGCCAGACCAGTAGATAATTGGCCATCACAAAATTATCTCCCCCGGCTGATCGAATAGCTATGCTATAGATCTGAAGCCACTCCCTGGGATTGGTCTAACTATAATAGTTTTCAACGACGATCGGCTTGAAACTTCTCGGGAACTTGCAGATGTAAAGCTCGGGAGCAAAAGTCTTGATTCCACCAAACCCCTCATCACTCGGCGATGTAGATTTGCGTTGGTGATCTTGAGATCATGAAGCGGACGGTGAGCAGCGCCGATGGTGGGGTCCCACATCATCGTCATGACGACGCCGTTGGTTGTCCTTGTCATGGTTCTCGCGCTGATCCCGTTCATCTCATCGTCGCGGTTATCTCGATGTAGCCGATCAACATCATCCCTCCGACTACGTTGCTCTTCCTCGGAACGTTGATTGTCACGAGCCCGCTCCACATGATGAGAGTTGATGATTTGTCGACCATCTCGAATACTAAGAGAATTTCTTAGTTCTTGGTGCCCTCGACGGCCTTGGGGAATTACATGACTAGAGCTTGCAACCGACTAAGGTGGTTGGACACTGGCTTGATTTTGAATTGCAGCAGCATTAAGCATAGCCACCGCCTTCTTCATCACGGGAGTTTAGAATGCCTGATCGGCCATCAAGCCATCAAGGAGCGTCTTTGCTCCGGTGATGTTATTCTATGGGGTGGTGTAAACCTTCTCACCGTCCATCTTTATTTCCAAGTCTCCGAGGTCCAACTCCCGCGCGATGTTGCGCGATTCGCGAGATCCTCTCGTTGGCGAGGTATATGTCCTGCCGAAGGAACTTCCTGTTCTCGGTCGCCATCCTCGTTGTTTGGCGGTGGAGTATGCCGGGGTTCTTCTATTCGCCCCATACATACGACGCATGGATATGGGCAAGCGAACCATCCGAGTCCTCATCAAAGGACCGGATTGACTTAGAGTCGTACCCGGTGGGTAGATCCGACTCGCCGAGTCCGAGTGGTACCAAAGGTGGGATCAGATCTGAAGAGCCTGATGATCACGCAATGGAATTGGCTGCGGTCGGGTCGGATCCTTGATTCACCCAACCTAGGTTTCCGGCTTCGTCCACCGAGAAGTTGAGTGATCCAAAGGAGATCCTGAAGTCCGATGAGTACTGGATGTTTGGAATCTCTGCTATGAAGGTCGATGGTGGATCTCGGCGTGCCTTGTCCTCTTCCCGGCGCGCCAACTGTTAAGACTTATTCCCAGCAATATATTTATAGGGGCTACGCACGAGACCAAGAACATGATGGTTAAGACACAAGACGCCGATTTAGATAGGTTCGGGCCCTCTAGATGAGAGTAAAAAACCTACATCCTATGTTCTATGGTTTGTATTGCTTCTTGATGTTGTCAAACTCATGTCCCTCGATGGGGGGTTCCTGTCGCCTTATATATCCCGTCGGTAGGGGGTATATGAAGAGTCTCACTCGTAGTCTACAGAAAAGCCTTATACTCATAGTACATAGAAAGTCTATCTCGAATTCCCTTGTGCTCCAAGCCAACTCGGTCAGTTCCCTTATCAATGGCCCGTCCTCTTGTCTTCCTATTATGGCATAGCTATGGATACCTTCTATAGGTTAGTTTAGTTTTTATAAGCGTCAGAACTAACATATTCATGAATGTGCTGATCATAATGGCCGTTGTTTCACATTTCATGTCATATGGAATTCAGATGCAGCTTTTCTATAGATTACTCTATCTACGTGGCCTCAAGAGACGTCTTGACATTTTGAATGTTGATGTCAACAGAAACACATGGCACGCTTGGTCAAATTTGCTCACTCATTGCTTTGCTGCTTCATCTCCAAAATTTGCTCTTTCTCATTTGGACAAATAGTTTCCATGATGAACGGTGTCTGCCCACTAATCATGTTGGGTATGACATGTTTTCTGTTGATGTTTTTTTGTAGGAACCATTGGCTGCTGGTTTGCAAACTTTCATGCAATTGATGACACAAAATTGTGATGCTGATCTTCAAGTGCTGGATGTCACTCCAAGTAGTGCCGGGAAAGGAGCACTAAGCGAGGAAGAAATTACACACAAGATGAAGACATTCAACTCAGCATTTCATGGTCAAACATCAGCAATGATCCTATCATAGCGAATGAGCAACCAGGAAAAGCACGAACATGAACTTTCACTCAAAAAGGAGTACTAACTCATTGGAACATCGATGCTCCAGCATTATTAAGAACTGCATGAAGTTTCAAAGATTTTTTGAGCAAGTTGAGCGACACCATCCAAGTGGTGTGCCACATAAAGAACACGTGAATTAACCCTGTCTTTCTCAAGCGACGCCATAAATACATTATTGGTTAATACATAATCGTTCCTATATAACTAATCACACACTTGATCTTTGTTGTAGATGAAGGAAGCTCAAGCGTTGTATGCCATAGGTGACCCGATGGGTATATCTTTTCAATTCATCCATTGCTGGCTTCAGGTTAGGCATACCAAGAAGTTCGCATCTACTCAGAAGCCACCTCCCTAGAAGTTCACGTGAAGAAGTTGAAGGACAAGGATGAGACAACTCTTCCGTCCCTCCTTCTACCAAGAGTGATCGACCTCCTGGTAGGACACAATCAAAAGAGAAGATGAAAAGAAGTCAAGGGGATGATCAATACAACCAAATGATGCAAAATTTGCTACAAATAATGTTCGTAGAACATAAGATGGAGAAAGAGCGATGGGATAAGGATATCTTGCTCGAACAACGAAGACTAGAAATTGAAGAGTGGAGATTGGAGCATCAGATTATGTTTTGTGATCTTTCCATACTGGATGCTCAACAAACGGCATATGTGTTAGCTAAAAGCAAAGGTTGCCTCACTCAGTTCGAGTATAGGTGATGATGGTAGTGCTAGTGGGTCCGTGTGATGTATTCTTAAGTTATTGACATGATGTATTCTTAAGTTATTGACATGATGCTTGAGAGTATGATGTATTCTTAAGTTATTGACATTATGTATTCTTAAGTTATAGACATGATGCTTGAGATTATGATGTATTCTTAAGTTATTTACATGATGCTTGAGAAATATATTGTTCATTCCATTGTACATGATACACAAGTTTTTCAACATACATGATGCTTGAGAAATATATTGTTTATTCCATTGTACACGGTACACAAGTTTTTCAACATACATGATGCTTTAGAAATATATCGTTTATTCCATTGTACATGATACACTATCTTTCAACATAGACAACTCTCTTGAACAATGAATTTTCCATAAATGCTCTATAAGGTCATTATGGAGTTGCTCATGTGATGAATCATCCTCAATCTCATCATGTATCTTGAGAAACTCCTCAAGTACAAGTGGATCATGGTTTTCATAGTCTTCAGGTGCCATCACACGAGGTCCACGTTGATCTTGATAGTAGTTGAAATCTTCCTCTTCTCGCTCGTCCTCAATTATCATGTTGTGCAATAGAATACATGCTTGCATTATGTACAAGATATCCTCCTTATTGCACCATCTTGCTAGACCTCTAACCATTGCAAATCGCTTTTGGAGTACCACAAAAGCTCTTTCAACATCTTTGCTCGTTGATTCTTGTGTCGCTGTGACATTTTTGCTCGTTGATTCTTGCTCTTTCGACATCTTTGCTCGTTCATTTTCTTGTTTCCCTGTGGATTCTGGAAACCTTTCACAAATGTTGTCCATCCTTATGCCATGGGCAAGATAGTACTCCAAGTTGTACTTGTTCCCATTGACCATGTACTCCACTTTAGGTGTTGCCCCTGAAGTAGGCCTCTAAAAAAGTGGAGAGCGTTGTAGGACATTGAGATTGTTGAGAGAACTGGGAAGACCAAGAAAGCGTGCCAAATCCATAGGTCTTGAGAGGCTATAGCTTCAAGGATCATGATTGGTCCATCCTTATGCCCCGTGTACACCCCTCTCTAGGCAGTTGGATAATTTTCCCATTTCCAATGCATGCAATCCATTAAACCCAACATACCAAGGAATCCTCTTGCATTGTTGATTGCCATCAATCTTGCAGTGTCCTGAGCATTGGGAGCTCTCAAGTACTCTTCACCGAATATCTCAACAACATCTTTAATGAAATGCTTTAAGCCCTCGAGGATCGTGCTCACTCCCATCCTCACGTAGTCATCCAGAGAATCAGTCGACTGACCATATACAAGCATACGGAAAGCACCAACAACCTTATGAATGGGAGATGTGCCAAGAATGCCAACTACATTCAGCTTCTATCAAAAAAAAGTCGTCATGAGACTCAACTACAGCCAAAATGCGCAAAAATAGGTTCTTCGACATCTGGAATCTCTTCTGAAGTGCTTGTGGTTGTACACAGGTTGGTCTGCGAAGTAGTCCAGGTAAATCCGCTCATGTCCTCCTGAAAGGTCCCTTTTCACATTGTGACGTCCCGGCAACAAACCATGGAACTTATTCTTACGTTTGTTTCTTCTTGAACCCTCAATAATACCGGCTAGATTCAATATATCATCATCATCGAATTCGCCGTCTTTATCCTGCCATCGTCGACAATTGGAACGCCCAAATGTTGACATCTACAATAATAGCAAAAGAGTCCATCAATAAAAGTCATTCAGTTAGACAACATCATGTAAACTAGTTATTCATTTGCACATCAAATAAAGAGAGAATTCCTTCCTTGACCTCAAAAAAGATGAAACTTCCTTTCATGGCCCTCTCCAAATCAAACTTCTCTATTTGGACCAATATCATTTTTCCTTTCCTTCCATGGCCCTTCCGTCAATTCTGTTAGGTTACACCGTGAAATACCCTCTCCCTAGAAAGTGAAATGACCATTATACCCTCGGTTTCTCTCCCTAAATCTCCCACACACGAAACAGGCAGGAGCTGCAGGCAAGACCTGGTATGATGGAGGAAGGGCTTTCCGGGGGTAGGCCTCCCATGAATCCCAGCGGTTCGACGCGTCCTCTTGGCATCGTTTGGGGCGATTCTCTGATGGATCCGGCCCAAGCAGGCGGGTGCTCGCCGGTCAGGCGCGGTCGCCGCCTGACCCGGTCGTCACGACCTCGGGTGCCCACATAGGTGCTCGAGGACAAGGGGCAGGGCACGACTGAGGTGTCCGCCACCTCAGCCCAAGCCTACCCCTCCGGCCAGGACACGAGCCGGCAATGCTCGTTGCGCGGCCACGGTAGCGCTCGCGCTCTGCTATTGTGCACCGCTCGCCGCGATTTTGATCATTTGCAATTGCTACAGATTGTATCTCGTGAGATTGGGATATTTTTTATTGAATAATAAAATGGATCCAAATACAACATTTTTGCAGAAAACTAAATTGGTGGGCAATTGTAAAAATTCTAGAAAGGATGTGAAATGTTTCGGCTTTGAGTTAGTTATGGATTCAGACTTGACAAATTTGAATGGAAAAATAATTCTCAAATTTTACCCAATTTAAGTTTAAAACAAATTGGGATACATTATTTTCAAATAAAAATGAAATAGTAAAAGAATAATCCGAGCCATTTTTAAAAAATAATTTATTTTAGGGATAAAACAGTCTTCTTACCCCTTACTTAACACCGTTAGTCAACAGAATTAATGAAAGGGTCATGGAAGGAAGGGAAAAATGATTTTGGTTCTAATAAGGAAATTCGATTTGAAAAGGACCAAGAAAGGAAGCGTCATCTTTTTCAAGGCAAAGAAAGGAATTCTCTCTCAAATAAAAGGTGGAAGATCATGGCAGATGCAAGTTAGGTGCAAAATCACTAACCAAAGTGTATATTCTATCAGATTTGCTCATTAGCAGTTAACTGAATTTTTGCTTTTGCCTCAGTCAGATTTTCGGAACAATGAAAATGTACTGCTGGAACAATCGAAGTATATTGTTCGAACAATGAAAATGTACTGCTAGAACAATTAGTTTTAAAGTAGAACAATTTTATTTTTTCAGAGAACATTTTTTTCACACAAATGAATTAAAAATATGAATGGTTGGATCAAGATCCTATGACCTTAAAAGGTGACTTAGAGATTAGCAAAATCTAAGTCACCTGAGAATGAGACACTCCCATATTCTATACCACTGCCAACTTCTATGCAACACAGTACCACACTGAACCACAAAGTTGAGGCAGCATTTCTTGCAAATGGATGTGATAAATACACCGTTCCAAATGTTCTACAAATGATACTGAGAAGTACAAAGAAGCAACTGACAACATGACACAGACTTAAAGCTTTCACTTTCAGAAAATTTGAAGTAATGCTTGAACACTCAAACAGCACATTCATTTCCCTACTAACAAATGATGCTAATTTCACACATAAATAATGGATTATTGTCTTCTCCAAACACACCATTCGTATCCATTGTTTGTTAATGTTAATACACTCTACTCATCAGTAGTTTCTTTGACAATTTTACAAAGCAAGAATCAAATGGACAATTTTGCTGTAAATTACCATGTCAAGGGGAGAACTGAATGGAGCCGGCTCGTGGGCGAGCAATGGCGGAAGCGCTGGCGCAGGGGCGAGCAATGAGGGAAGAGCTATGCAGCTGGGAGCAGGCACTGGCGCGTAGAGAAGCTCTGCAGCGCCACCGGGGACTGGCAGCGGCGGCGACCATTGGTCACTCAAAGCAAAGGCAGGGAGACTGGCCAACGGTGGCTACAGGCAACGCCGTGAGACTCTACGGAGGCGTGGGAGATCTTTGAGGCGGCGTCGGGATGGTCTGCAGCGACGCCAGGACAGTCTGCGACGGCGATGGGGAGGGGGGGGGGGGGGGGGCTCTGCAGCGGTGTCAGGGTCGGGCAAACAGGGGACATGTCGGGTGATGCAGAGCCACGTGGTGGGGCAGGGGGATCGGCCGGACCACGACAGGGCTGAATCTTGTGCAACCAGGGCGGGCGGGGTACGATGGCGGCAGAACAGCGGGATCGGCAGGACCACGGCGGCGGAGACCTAAGATCGGGAGGAGCCGATGAGGAAGACGAGTGCAAGCGGATAAAATGTATGACTCACTGACATATGGGCCTCACGTGTCAGAAACAAAAATAGTGACCTAGACTAGTTTTGCCACTGGAGTTTGCAGCCCATTTTGGAGCCTCCTATATTTTTTAGGCCGGTTTACAAATGGTTTTTGTGGGTTTTATTTGCAGGCCTCCACTGAAGTTGCTCTAAGGGCGAGTGAGAGATGATTGTGGGTCTGGGGGTGCAGGGAGTGGAATCAACCGGTGACGAAGGCGAAGAAAATCTCAAGGTGGCACTAGTATTTAGGCGGTGTTGTAGGACTCCAGGTGGACGAGGGCTCAAGGCTGCGGGTGACGACGAGGTGTGTCTGGTCCGGTCGAAGGAGAAAGGAGAGGTGGGGGCGTAGTGTCCGGTCAGGATTCAGTATGAGAAAGAAGAAAGGAGCAGCGGAGTGGCGTTGGTTAGGATTTGGGAAAGGGAGATTTGAAGGGAAGAGAAAAAGAGCGGTGCCGAGCTATCAGCCCACTAGGCTAGAAGGACATGGGAGAGAAATTTGTGCTGGGCCAGAGGAGGAAAACATTGCTAGGCCGCTGGATAAGTAAGTTGTATTATTCTTTTGGACTATTATGGAGAGGAAGAAATTCTATTTGCCTCCCTCAACTATAGAGAGAGGTGCAGATTATATCTTCAATTGGAAAACCGGGTAACCCGACTCCCTCAACTTAGTAGTGCAGTGCAATTTCACTCCATCGGCGGTATTACGAGTGGTTTTGGCTGACTCAGCGCTGTCGGGCCCACATGTCAGCTGCCACGTAGGCACTCAATACGCTCCCACTATTTTTTCCCTTTCTTTCTTCCTTCTCTCCTCTCCTCTCCTCTCATCTTCCGCCAGCCACCCGCCTCCACTCAGGCCTTCTCTACCTTCTGCCGGCCACCCGCCTCCAAACCAGCCAAATCCTAGCGGCGGCTCCCCTTTGCAGCGCGGCACACAGCGGTGGCGGCGCCTTGGGCGGGTTCACGGGTGGCGGCGTCCTGGGCGGGTCGCGACGCGGGATTGACGCTAGCGCATGCAGGGAGGACGGCACGGCGGCGCAGGCGGCCTCGACCCGCGTGGCCTCCTGGTCGCCTTTCTTGCCGCCGCGAGCGCTCCCCCACCCCGCGCTTTGACTCCGACGCGGACGGCAATGCCGCCTCGCACCCCAGTCGCGCGAGCCCGCTGCTGCCGCCTTGCACCCTGGTCGCCTGAGCCCACCGTCTCCTCGCGCCGCCCTTGTTCGTCGTCTCCTCTCGCCATGCCCTAGCCTCACGCCGACCCTGTCTATCATCCTCACCCCGACCTCAAGCCGCCTTGGCCTTGCCCCACACCGCCATCGAGCTTGTACTTGTGTCCCCGACGGGAGAGGATAGGAGAGGAGAGAAGAGGAGAAAGAAAAGAAGAAAAATGATGGGAGACTATCTATGTGGCAGCTGACATGTGGGTTCGGCATCGCTGAGTCAGCCAAAACCACTCGCAATACCGTTAAGGAAGAAAAATTACACCGCACCACTGAGTTGAGGGAATTGGGTTATCCGATTTTGTAATTAGATGTATAATCTGCACCTCCCTCAATAGTTGAGAGAGGCGAATAGGTCTTCTTCCTTATAGAGACGCCCCTTTTTGAGGCTGCGTCTCGTGCCATGCTACGGGCTAGAGGACGGCCCAAGGCACAACTCGCACCTGGCCGATACGGTCCTGATTTCTACTGTGCTGCCGAATTCATGTCTGGCTAAAATTATTGGGGCGTGTTTTAGACCATTTGTTCCAGCCTAAATGCCCAGCTATACACCTGTCTGGCCACAATGTGGTGTAGAAAAGCGGCCCCACAACTCGCCATAGAAGTCAAGTAGCCATGTACAAAACGAAAAGCGAAAATGTTGGTGCACCGAGCTTTTCACAAGAACAAACAGAGGCCACAGATGCCGAATGTTAGGCTTGGCAGATTGTGGCGTGAGACCATCCAGGAAGAAAACTTAGGTAGCACGAAGGGCCAAAGCCTCGACACAAAATTGAGCGAAAAACAAACCAAATCATAAAAGCACACATAAATAACAAGTAGATGTATTATGATAATTCTTATTTTTTGGAGAGTAAATATATGTAACGTCCTGCTCCTTCGAGATCAAGCCCGCTTACACCTGGCAGCTCTTTAGGATCTTAAGAATTTCCTCATAGACCAATACGAGTCTTTTTCGCGCATTTTGTTCTCAAACGTGCGCACCTGAAAATAACTTTCCGACTCATCATCCATCGCTCTAGGCCAAGCATGCTTAATCTCAAAGTCCTTTAGAGATGAGCTTTTGAAAAAAAAAATTACAACTTATTGCTATGAGTATTTTATCAACCCTATTATACCCTAGGCCATGTTGTTACAATATAAAACAAATAATAATATTTTAATCATGTATATTCCATATATAAATAATAAATTTTGTTAATTAAAAAATAAAGTTAGTCAGTGATGACATCTAAATAACCATATATTTCAAATGCATCTATTGATACATGGAGTCCTGGAACAAAAACAAGATGAATATCATGATGAAAAACCTCAATAATTTCGTTCATCGTCATGTTCTTCTGCTGCTGCTTGTTGTCCATATATTCTGCCATTTCAGTTTCAGCTACCACAGATTGAATTGCTTGTTGTTCTGCTAGTGACTCCGTCTCCCCCTTGCACTTCACCATCCTCAAACACTAGAGCGAATCGGCTTCGATGGAAGAAAGAAGGAAGAAGACCTATTTTACTTCCTCAACTATTCAGTAAGTCGTAGATCGTGTCTCTAATTATGAAACCGGGTAACCCAAATCCTTCAACTCTTAGGATGGTTGCAACTTTCCTTCCCGAGCGATATTCTGAGCGGTTTTAGCTGACTCAGCACAATGGGGCCTACATGTCAGTTGCCACGTAGGATTTTTCTTCTCTCCTTCTTCCTCCTGTCTCTCCCCAAATCCCACCGCCAGCTACATTGCAGCTTGGCGCAGGACCTGCACGTCGCCACCGAGATGCCGCCCCCCTTCCTCCGTGCCGCGCTCGGGTCCGTTTCCTCCCTACCCGAGCGCTCCTGCACGAGCACCTCATAAGTTCCCCGCCATGCGCATCCACGCTGCTAGGCCGCGCAGAACCCTAGCCACCGTCGCCTTGCCTCCTTCTTCATCGACGGCGACGCGAGGCAACAAGCAACCTCCGATGGTGAGACACTCGACCCTCATCCGCTTCGTCTTGTCTTTAAGTACCTGCTGGTCTTGATCGTGTCCTGATTCAGGTGGAGGAGGAGAAGAATTGGAGTGATCGTCGTCGGTCGCCGCTGGCGCACATTGAGATGGGTCACCACCGCTAGATAAGTGAACTAGCCGAGCATCATATTCGTTCATTGCTCTTTCGCGTCTCACTAATCCCATCGTGAACCAGGCCAAGGAAGACGAGTTGTTGAGGATAGAAGTTTCCAACCGATTTCCTTCTTTGCTGTTAATTTTCTCCCTGGTGAGCTTTTCTTCAAACCAAGTTGTGTTCCCATATTCCCATCTTTGTATGCCTCTGTTATCTAAAGATCGGATCGATCCCTTGTTTCGTTTGTCCAGAATGCCTCTCATGTCGCTCTCGGTGGAATCATGTGCAAAGAGTTAAAGACCAAGGTTCTACTGTAGCGTTTCTTCTTCAACCCCGACCTCTTTTTCGTCATGCGCTTGACCGTGAGCTGCTTTGGTGAGTTCATGCGAGCCCTTCCTATCTCTCTCTCTCTCTCTTCTGTAGGAGTGCTGCCGTTTAACTGCCTTTTTGATGTTGTCACCTTCACTCTGAGCTCCGCCATGGCCGTTGTGCAAACAGCTACTTTCAGCGTGTCTCTCTGCTTTGGGAATCTTGTCGTAGAGCTTTACCTAGGCATGCTGGTGCTAGTGTGCAGGAGCGCTCGCGTCGGTTGCCGCCACCCCGCGCGCCACTCTGGCTTGTGCGCCGACACTGTCGTCGAATGTCCGGATGCGCATGGCAGGGAACTGGTGAGGTGCTCATGCAGGAGCGCTCAGGTAGGGAGGAGACGGACCCGAGCGCGGCGCGGAGGAAGGGAGCCGGCGTCTCGACAGCGACATGCAGGTCCTACGCCAAGCTACAATGGAGCTGGCGGTGGGTGGGAAGAAACAGGAGGAAGAAAAAAAAATCCTACGTGGCAACTGATATGTGGGTCTCACCGTCCTGAGTCAACTAAAACCACTCAAAATACTGTTGAGGGAGGAAAGTTACAACCAACCTAATAGTGAAAGGACTTAGATTATCCGATTTTATAACTGAAGACATGATGTACAACTTACTTAAGAGTTAAGGGAGGGAAATAGAATTTCTTTCAATAAAGAACTCGTCATGGTTTCAGTCGAAGCAGCGTCCTCCTGGCCCAATAATATCTATTTTCGACAGACCCAAATATATTCAGTCCAGCCCAATGGCCCATACAACCATAACGATTCATTTTCCCTATTTCTTCCTCCTTCGAACAGAACCGAACACGGTGCCATGGCTGACACTGATTGTCAGAGAGCAGCGCAGCCCTGGTGCTCCTAAGAAGGAGCCGGGGGTCTTCCTCTAGAAGGTTAGATAGGGCGGCTTCCCTACCATGCCCCATTGGAAGATCCTCCACTACACGCCCCTTTATTCTTGGGCGTAAATGAAGAAAGGGTTGTTGAGCCTTGAGCGCCGGACGGAGCCCGGAGGAACCTTGCGCGACGAATCGGTTGGCGCCCGTTCGTTTCAACTCAGCATTTGACGCGCGTTCGGTCCCGAGCTACGGATGCTACTACAAGTTACTGAGACTTATTTTGTGAAACTGAATTACATCGCGTTGGATATATGCGAATAAAAGAAGGAAAAAGATAGGGCACGTTTGAATATAAAGTATTTATTTATGGTATTTCTCGTACTCGTAACGATGTCTGGCTTGTGTTTTCCGTCTTCTCCCGAAATTAGTCAAGGCGAGGAGCCGCACCCTGCTTGAGTGCTTTGCTGCTGGTCGCCTCCGCCGATCTCGATCTGGGCCTTCATCAACTCACGGCCGTATACTCAACTCGAAAAAAAAAAAACTCACGGCCTTTCGTCGTCTTTTCTTTTTGACTTGCTTTATCTGCTAAAAGGCCTAGCTCTAAGCCTACAAGACTCTGCTAGTTTATTTGGTACTTTGATGTTTCACCTTCAAATTAATGGCGTGGATGCAGCCTGACTCCACGGCTAAAGTGAGCTAAGAGTAGCACCCGACCTTACAACATCTATTTAATAACCATAGTAACAGCCGAACATGAAGAAAACACGCTTTAGCTCTTCAAATAAGAGAGGTTACAATCATTAAAAAAAAAAGAGAGAAATCAAAGGCTACATTGCTGAATAACGATTAAACATCAATAAAAATTCACAAATGTTATCTTCCGAATAAAGGGGGGATGAAGTGTTCAAGAGTTCAATACCTAAACCAATGAATAAATACAAAAACCATTTATCGAGTTCACTAATGACGAGACAAAAATTAAACTTCCAGTTTTATTCTCAGCTTTGCCCATGAAGGCTGAAGGGATGAAAGCCGTCAGCTAACACGGAATACCGAGAATGAAACATGACCAATACGGCAAAGATGAAACCAATCAACGAGTCCTGTTCACATGAACTGCTCTTTATAGGCACAGAACCAAGTCAGGTCCATACAATACGTGACATCTTCAGTACGAAACAAAAACATCATGCTGCTTCCAAGTCATTAGAATTTGCCCCGTTTTCTCCTAAAAGGAAATTGGAATCAGGATCAGCAATATTCACATCTAAGCAACTTATCCACAAGATAATTAAGGTTTATAGCTATCTTGGTTTTGCTTGCTGCTGGGCATGACTGAATATTTCTCGCAGAATTTGGTTGCTGGATACTAACATGTAAACTTTCACTTACCAACTAATAGACTTACTCGGACTTTCTGATCAAATAAATTTTCTTTCATTATTTATCATAAAAGCGAGCTCTTACAGAAACAATAAGTATTTTTGTGGTAAATGATTTGCAAACTATTTCAGCTACTATAAAGCATTTAATTCAAATGTGAAGTATATCAGGAATATTAACTCTGAAATATTACGATAGAGTGAAGTGCATAGCCGGCCCTTAAGTTTGTCTCACTATGTCACTCAAGTCGCCATACTCTTAAATTATAGTTCTCACTCATTAAACTTAGGCTCGGTGTCAGTTAGGTCCCTATACTATCAAGAAATAGATCAAGATTCTAAACTTGGCTTTAGGTGTTATTTAAGTCCCATACTCTCAAATACAATGTTATTCTAATTAAATTATGGTTTAATAAAATTTTGGCTTCGGATGTTATTCCAATTAAACTTTAGGTCGAGCTTAAGTCATGCTTTTAAGAATAAAGCATGACTATCATCCACACCTATCAATATTCTATATAGACACTTGAGTTGAAATTAATATATAATTAAGCTATATCTATACAAAATATATTTTAATCATACTAATTGGAAAACATTGTATTTTGAGAGACGTAGATAACGCCCGAAGCCAAGTTTAGGAATCTGGATATTTATTTTCAGAGTATAGGAACGTAAATGATATCCGAGCCTAAGTTTAGGGATATAAAACTTTAATTTAAGAGTATAGAGACCTAAATGATATAACTCAACAAGTTTAAGGACTGATCATGCATAAAGCACATAGGTAGTACAATATGTGATAAATAGTCCTGTAAAATACTTAGTTGAAACTAATGAGATTGTGGGAGAAATATTGCTAAAGTTCAGAGTATGTTTGTCAATGAACGTTGGGTAACATGTTGCAAGACAGGAAAAAAAAAACAAAAATGGATATAAGATCACTAACCGGTTGACCTTGATGTTTGACCACCAAAAAGCAAGGAAAGGTACGACGAGAACTGTATGGCTGTGCGCATCATTGGCCTCCGGTGAGCAAAAAAAGAACTCTTAGACTGGATAAACGGGTTGGTTTCCAATGTTGGCTCAAAAGATTCCAGATTCTTCTCAAATACCTTGTAGAAGTCCTTGTATATCTCATAGGGTTTTTGGCTATCCCATTTTAGATTGTTCCACCACTGTTCCTCTCCTCGTATTTGTTTTAGATGAGTAGTACCTTTAAGTTCTGATTGGAGTGGAAATTCCTGCAGCAGTGGACAACCGAACACATCCATGTATTCCAAACAAGGGCTGTCCAGCTTAAGCGAGCTAAATCTTTCTAAATTTGGCAGGTAGTTCAGCTGCAATATCCTGAGTTTTGAGAACTCATGGACTCTGTTCTCCTGTGCAGAGCCTTGTATTTCTCCATCATTTGGTTCAGCTATGATATATTTGAGCTTGGTACAAAATGATAAGTCAAGATGCTCCAAGCATGGCAATTTGAGAATCCAAGTGAGATCAGTTAGTCCATTGTTCTCGACTATGTTCAACATACGGATATACAGGAGATCCTCACCAAATTTTACTTTACTAAGATTTGGGATGCGCCAGAAGGTGAGGTACTCCAAATATGGAATAGCTTTTTTTGGAAAACTGTCATCAACATATTGAATCGACAAGCTCTCTATGCTTAGGCACATTTTGAAGTTTACTACAGTCATACTACTCTTCAACGCCAGGCTGACAGAAGACTCTCCTTGTAGTTGTTCTATACCAAGGTTGTGTATATGGATGTCTGGCAGTTCTGACAACTTCTTAAGAGCTTGACTAGTCCTGACTGTAATACCAAGGGCCAGGCCATTGTGGAAGCACTCCAGCTCTGTTAGGCTGAACTCTTTACTTTCCTTGCCATCTATCCAGCTCTCACTGAATTCGTTTTCAAAGCCTGAGTACTTGCTCTGATACAAGTACAACACTTTCAACATTGATAGCCTTGAAATCACACCATAAGGTATGTGCCTCAGGTGGTTCGTGAAACTCAGGTTTAGTATTCTTAGCTTCTTTAGTTCCCCAAGCTTTTCTGGTAGAGAGGCTATGCTTGAATCAGCAAGATTGAGGCACTGCAGGCTGACAAGGAAGCTTATATCTCTGGGAAGGTACTCAAACTGAGTCCAACTAAGATCCAAGTACTTCAGTGAAGCCATGCTTTTGAAGAAACATGATGGTATCTCATTGAAATGGAAGTTCTGTTGAAGCACCAGTACTGACAAATCAGGACAGCTTGGTAGCATAGAAGGCAGAGACTCAATGAAGTTGCACATCAGTGAGATATTTGTGGCTTGGGCCCACCTCTCTACATCTTTAACCTTCTTCATCCTAACACCTGCCTCCACAAGCCAACTCTTCTCTGATGCAATCCAGAGCGCCATGTCACGTATCATGTCATGGAGCCTGACCTCAGTATGTTTCATGTCCCCCTCCTCTAAGAAGCACACACTTTTTAGTACCCCGATGACGCCATATCCGTCATTGTGGCTTTCACAGATAGCTCTTCCGATCGGTATTAGACCCAGTCCAATCCAGCAGTTCACTAGATCGATGTTCCATATCGAGTAGTCCTCTGGCCAAAGGGCGCAAGCAAGGAAACATTCCTTCAGTTGATCACTCTTCAGGTTATCATAAGTAAGCCTCAAAGTAGCCATAATAGGATTATAATCCTTGATTCCTGAACTTTCTAGAAGCTGGCAGCTTCTGCTGATAGATCTGAGGGCAGCCTCCCACTCTTGCCACTGTCTTTTTATGGACATTGATTTCCCCACAGAAACAAGCGCCAGAGGTAGGCCATCGCACCTCTGACAGATTTCTGTCGCTAGACGTTTTATTCGCAGATCCAAGTCAATAGTCACCTTAGTGACATTACGTGAAAATAGTTCCCATGCCTCCTCGTCCTTCAGGCACTCTACTTTGATAGTCGTATGTGCACCCATGTCAGCGCATACTTGCTCCGAGCGGGTGGCTAAGATTACTTTGTGGATCTTATCACCTCCTGGTGGTGGAACTCCGATTTCTTCAAGGCTAATTTCCTCCCACAGGTCATCCAAGAGAAGCAAGAAGTTCCTCTTTGACAAATATTCAAAGATGGCGGTACAACGCGACTCTTTTCCCGTGTCCATCCTTAGCTGCAACCCAAGCTTTTCAAGTAAGCTTATTTGAAGATTTTCTGGCCTGCAGCCTCTTGATGCTGTAATGCATATGACAAAATTAAAGTTCAGGCCTTCAACTGAACTGAGAAATTGATTGTTGATGAGCTTTAGCAGCGTTGTCTTCCCAACTCCACCCATTCCCCATATCCCTATGAGTGGGATATTATCGTCCCTCAGATAGGACATGACCTTATTAAGATAAGGTTGCATTCCAATGACTGAGGTACCAACACTCCTGGGTATAACGGAAGCTGGAGGTTTATCATAAGCAACATCCTCAAATTCGCCTCTTTTGTACACGTCCTTCAGCTCCGTCAGCTTCTTGTTGGCCTTTTTGCTGATCTGGTAGCGCCTAGTGACGTTAGGAGACCATCCATGAAAACACATAGCTCTTTTTTTATAGGCATCTTCTATTTTATCTACTTCATTTATTGCATGCTTGGCAGTTTCCAGCCATTCCTTTACTTCATTCTTGCAAATTCTTTGCTTCCTCTCGGCGTTCTCAACCCGAAGCTCAATATCGTCCCTCCTTGCTTCCAGTCTTCTACACCATCCTTTTAGTTCGCCAACATTCTTCTCAGCATTGAAAGGATATGCCAGGTGTGGAAACAGCAACCCACTAGCACGACATATTATGGCGCCAGCACCTGGTACCACTTGAGCAATAATTGCCATCTCTGCAAGGATTCAGAGCTGTATAAGCAAGCATGCAAGATCTTTTCAATGACAGTTAAATCAAAAGGAAAAAAAGGTATAGTATTACTGAAACGACTTGAATCTTAAAATCAGAGAAATATTTCTCGAGCAGCCACACTGTCAGGGGGATAGTGAATAGAAGAGTCCAGATCTCCAGAATATCAACTTGCACTGCAGGACATCCAACCAGATTATATATAACCATGCATATATCTTAACCGGATATATACGAGGTTTGACATAGAAATGTTTAGTGTTTTCTTTTGCAGCGTACCATGAAAGCATGCACTTTTATCAGCAGTGCCCAGGTATGCAGCGATTCCCTCCGATAATCACTTCTTTTTTAAATCCGTCGTAACAGGCGTTCATCCTTCTTTTATATGAAATTGCATGTGCTGATTTTTGTAGAAAAAAAATCAAATCAATGTCAGTCTAGAATTGTGATTAGAAAGCATGCGTTCTATAGCTTGTTATGTCTTGTCTTTCAGGAAGAACAATTCTTGTTATTACATTTGTGTTTTTCAGATCAATACATGCATTGCTTTGTACCGCGACTCGTTTTCTCCAAACAAGCCTTATAAGCCTACAATGTGAACTGAAGCTTGGAGCAGCTGGTATGCTTCTCTTTCATCTCTGTTTTCTTGGAAGTAAGTCTTATGTAAAAATGTAGCAAATAATTGTTGATGTGATCCATATATTTATCATTGTTCCTGTTGATTATTAGTATAGATAATCAATAATATTCACGGAGCTTCCTGTTGAAGAAGTAATTAAACATTTAACTGAATTTGGTGGGACTATCCATCAGCGACATGCTGAGGATCACGCATTTGCTATTGCTCGGTTTGTACAAAAGGGTGGTACCTTTATCAATTACTGTATGGTATGTCTTCTGAGCGAAGTCCTGATGTATTGTGTGCCTGGTAATTTTTTTGTCAACCTTCTTGTGAAGAGAAATTCATGATTGCTAGTTTTCTTGTTTCTGTTAATGAATTATCATGGAGGAGCAAATTTTGGACGCACAGCTGGTGGTCCATTCATCACCACAAGCTATGATTATGATGCTTATAGATGGAAGAAATTCAGTATTTTTTTATTACCATGTTCAGTATAAACCTCTTTGGTCTATTAGTGTGTATTGAATATTGATACACTATTTACCACAAAAAGCTGCATCCCTATATTCTATGGTAGCTTTCAATTCATACGTTGGTTGTCTTCATTTGTTTTATCCTGAGAAATCTGAACTGTGGAGCCATGCGTAAACCTCAAAGCCCATATTGAGCCATTTTGACTTCTCTGTTAAGTTTTCTTACAACCATGCTGAATTCACAGTTGTACTTGTCATGATTCTCATTCAAATTTATTCAAGTTTCACTGACCGCTATGCTGAAATGAAAATATCTTTGCTTCAAATTAGATATATTAGCAAAGATTTAACATGGCCAAAGCTGATTGTTACATAGGATACATTGTTGTGGATATTGTTCATGCGACACAGATAAGTTAGCAGTTGCCAGTTGGTTAATCTTCTGCCTTCTTCATGCCACAATGCTGCGAAGATATTATGTACATAATGTATTCCTAGAGTAAACTCCAAAATACAGTTGAATTTTTTATTATTTGCACACTTTTTTTTGTATAAATATGGTTTATTTCATAAAATCGAGAGTAAACTCCAAAATGCAGTTGACTGATCTATATGGATTTGCTGGTTAAATAAATTTATTATTGACTCCTTTTTCTTTTCAAGATATGCAGTCCGTCATGATGGCAGCGTGGTGGTTCTGGGCTATTGTAGGGATAGGGCTGATGATTACAGACTTACATTCACTCATAGATATATATTATTTAAATCTTTCCTTATAGCTTGAATGTTAATTCCATGTCGAGGAGGGAATGGGGGTTTGGTTTGGGACACTGTAGCTGGTTGGTTCTGTATATTTGTTCTTACTGTGAATCTGATCATCATTCATCAAACTTAAGTGAATTATTTGTCATGTCAAACAGGAGTGGGAAGTCGCTAAAGTAGAGTAGTGATAAATCCTATCAATAAAATACATCCTAATAAAAATTAGGAGTTTTCATTTGTGAGAACATGTTTACACAGCCAATTTGGAAGGCATCTACACTTTCCATTTTTTTCCAAATTACATGTGACTAGTGATGATATCCAAATAGAGTTTAACTGCATTATATTGTCATTATTTTTTATTGTTTGCTATTCTCATAATATAATCATTACACATGTGCAGGCTTTGTTATAAAAAAATGCTTAAGAACAAAAGTACAAATGATTAGATGTGCATTTCTCAGTATGAATTAATAGTATATATTATTTGAATGAATAATAGCATGTGCGTGCCGTAAAAGACTAATATCTAAGAAAGTTCATATACCAAACCATTGCATGGTAATTATAGCCATCTTTCTACAGCTGCGCGCACTGAAAATATGACACACTGTACCATACTGAATTTTATGTCAACTAAATATTTAAAGCAGCAATCTGCATAGGAACTCAATGCAAAATAAGAATAGTACTTCTTTTTGGCTTTCCATTTGGCAATAACCATTGTTCCAGTTTCAAGGGAAGGGCTCAGAATCCTTGATTATATTGGAGCCACAATGTGTGCCTCCTATTAAAATACATACCTTATTTGTTTGAATTGAATTTTGGATTATTATATTCTGGAAAGGCTACCCAAATTTGTTTCAGGCCGCAGAAATGAAAATAAAAACTTGTACCAATATTTTTAGTTACTTAGCAAAAGTGATGCATACAAAAATAAACAGGGCAAGAGGGCTCAAGGTTTATTTTGCAACTTCTGTTATGCTATGGATAAGCTTCTACCGGACCAACAATATAAGTTTGAGGTTCTAATGGAGCAAAAGACATGTATAGTAATGCTGTACTATGGGTAAGCTTCTAAACCGGCAGTCTTCATAGAGTGAGAATACTAATGAGACCACATGCAACATTTTACGACAAACGATTTTGAAAAGGTACCGTCCAAGCAAAGCCAAACTTATCACACACAGAGCATGCACAATGCACGTTGAATTATCTTTAACGTGACATAAGTACGTACTTATTCAACATGAAGTGCAAACTATTTGCACCAGCAAAACCTGCTATAATTGGCATGCTCTGATCAGGTGAGGGTTGAAAAGAAGGTTTTGGTTTTCCTTCTTTGCATATATCACTTTGTGAACATATTTATCACCATAATTCCATGATATAAGAATTTTTTTTACAATGTTTGCAATGCAAATATTGTGGACCGTCCATTCCTTCTAATATAACGTTTCACAACTAAAGGTATGTAAACAGTGGAGGAGCGAGCTCCGGACACAAGAGGGGGCCAAACAGTAATTGGGTATAGGAGCCATCACCAAGCACACAACAAGAGACTGCGTTCAGTGATTAAACTTTCCCCAGACTGGCCAAGAGATGCGATGCACGACTGCAGGCCCATGTTTGCAGACTATATTAGCAAGGTATATAACTGCTTGCAGATTACTCGATTAGCTGTAGACCAGAATGAAATCAACCCCAATATCTAGAGACCTAAGGTCGCTCTTCACATATTGTTTCGCAGCAAGGGAGGGCCGGATCCCAGGTTGGCCGATACCTGGTTCCGCCCATGTATGTAAATATGGATGGAGGTACTTAAATATTAGTTGTAAGGATGTAACTTCATCCATTGACTTATCTAGAAGGTTAGACTATCTCTTTTCTTATATTGTTTTGGTAAGATTTACTTGGTATGATTTTTTTTCCTGCTAGACAATGTAAATTCATACATTTTATGTATTTGGATGGATGGGGGAAATATCTAGGATAACTCATAGTTTTTATTTGTATAGTTTGATTAAAATTTACTCATTACGATTGTTTATTCTCCAAGATCAAGACCTTATGTCTCTCTGGTCAATGATCGGCTTGTCTGCCTTCTCACATCTTTCTTGCATCCGATCTCAAGCATTCTAATCCAGCACTCCGACTCTTCTAATTTTTTTATGCCACATCCCTATAATCATTCGAGGCATGAGAATTTGAGTAATCAAGCAGAAAATTAAGTAGATCATTAGATTACATTATTTATAGAATATACAAATGCGCAATTCCGACCGTACTGCTCATGACTTGTCTACCATTATCAAGTGCTTTTGGAATCGTACCTATCTAAAGCCTTGTGATGAAACACACCTCTCTTTACACATTCCATGGCTGCCAATTCCTTAATGTTTCTTATGTTGTCACGATGAGAGAGAGAGAGAGAGAGAGAGCAACTCATAATGTTTCTTATATTAGTATCTATTTGTTATCGACTATAATAATTTCTATTCAATATCTTGCCCCTCTCTGATTGTAGTACTTCTTGATATATTCAGGTACCTTGTAAACATTATAAAAGATATATCATATCCGCCCTTACATGTCATCAGGTACTCGATATTTTCTATGGAATTTCGAAAATTCAAGGGGCCCAACCACATAGAAGCTTAGAAATGTACTAATTCGTCTCTACATGCAACACAGAAGATTCCAGTAAGGTTAAAGTGGTTGCTAATCACTGGAGTTAGCTATCTACATATGGCTTGAAGAGTTCTAAGCATTATTTACGATGGATGCTTACAATATAATTTAGCCATTTGAATGATTTCACATATATAATGAATGCATAGAATTGCATACCTTATGTGTTGCATACTGCCATCAGATTTTGCTGCGCATGAGGATCTGGTCTATGTTACGGTGTCTAAAATAACAGACTGAATGGCTAGAAGCCTAGAGTACGCCAGTTCGTATCGTTCAAGGAGATGGCGAATAAGCCCACTTAGTGAAAGCTGGATATATACTTGCACTGCACACGGTAGTTGATATTTTTTTGTTTGCGATGGAGGGTGGACTGGGTGGTTACGTTGAATACTTGAACGTGCCAACATGGCAATTTTAAACCTGGCGCTAAAAAAAGCAACCCAAACAGCGGCTTTCTTCCAGGATGAACAAAATCCGGACCACGCTGCTGGTCGACTCAGTCAAGAACTCGGTACGTTGCAAAAGAAATAACTGAATAGAAGGCATAACTGACAACATTTGTTTTCTATGACTGAACAAAGAGAGCTAAACGTAGGTACAATGCTACATGTAGATAGTTTTATAGACCGTCTCATGCATTTGCCACACAAAATTATTGATGATGTGGAAGAGAGGTGACAGAGGTGTTTGTTTCACGTGGCAATCATCTCATGCGCTAAACTTTAGGAGTAAGTTGTTTTCTAACTCGTCTTAAGATTACGTGGCATGCATCAGACGATTTATGAGACTACATTATTGTACTTGTCCTAAGAGCCTATTTGTTTCAGCTTATTTGAATCCAGATTATTTAATCTAGATCAGATAATCTAGGAGGACAAACAAACAGAGCAGATTATGATACTAGATTAATTAATTTAGCGGACAAATTATAATAATCTAATAATCTTATAAAGATGTACTTATTTTAGATTATTTTGACAATGACCCACTAACTTTGATAAGTTACAAAAAATTACCCGTAGTTGCCATCGACACAAATCCCCCTCGATTGGCCTCCCCACTCATGCGCAACCACTTCTTCCTCCCAGCCTCTTCTTCCCTTTTCTTACTCTTCTCTAAAAACCTAACTAGAAAGCCACCCTAATCAATCTTCAATCCATGGTGCATGCCTATGCAAATACAAACGTCTTGGTCACCATGTCCGTTCCCACTCCGTATCTCGATGCGCACGGACGATGCGTGTGCACGCCACCGCCTGACATCAATGGCACACCCATCAGTTTCTACTTGGATTGTTTTCCCAGCCGCAATGTTCATGCCTGGCATGAATCGTGTCGACGTGCCCTCACAGTCGCGGTCACTGCTCCGTTGCCGTTGGTGCTGGCTGGCTGGCACTTGTCGGGACGGCATCTAACAGGAGTGGAGGAGGTAGCAGTTCACGCGAAGATTCCTTGCCATCTCACAGTCAATGGTACTATTGTCTTATTACATCTACAACAAATAATCTGGATAAATAAGCACCTCTATTCATATTAATTAATTCAACTTAAATAATCCAATTAAATAATCTACCTAGAAACAAACCAGCCCTAAAATGCTATAGTCAGAATGTTAGCGGATCCAAAGGAACTTTTTCTTAGATTGAATGCTTGAGTAATGCGCTTCCACCAACACATCAATAGAGCTCATTTTGATAAAAAGGACAACCCACTAGGCATTAGACCGTTGTGATTTAAAAAGAAAGAGACAGCTATAACCATGCACCAAATATATGCATCCAGCAGGCTCAAAATATTTTGTATAGGTTAGTTTAGTCTAGCTTGGGATATATTGCAACTTAGAAAAGTAATAAACCTCTGTAGCATGACAATGTACTCATTTTATTTCTTCTTAATACAACGACACGCAGTTCTCATATATGTTCGAGAGAAAAAAGTAATAATGAAGTTTATAAGTTTCTGTACGTACTTTCTCAACTTTGAGAATCTATAAAATCGTAAAACTAGGGAACTGTAGAAGAACATAATGCAGTATCGCAATGGTTGCTTGTAGTAAAGCTTTTCACAGTGTAAAAGAATTTAATTCCCATTGTTTCTTGCAAAATTTGTAAAACAGGATCATGCAAAACCAAAGGATGAAGAAAGCTATATGGGACAACCTCTTATAAACTTATATATAAATGATGGGTTAGTGCAAACTATGATCGGCTGGGAAGAATCTCATCTACTTATACTATAGCAGAACTGTTTACACTAATAGCAGTACGGTGGTTGGATAAATTGGATTGAACCTATAGCATTGCTCTTTTAATATCTATTTACATGGAGAAGCTCCACTAACGGTTTGCAGGTTAGTGGTTTTGTTATTCCTTTGAGCAGTTTTACTTTCTTAATGTAGAGTTGCATTTCTCTGTAGCAAGTTGCTTACTTTTTAGACGACACGCAATGTACAGCTGTCATAATATTTTCCTTTGCTAGTTGTGTACGTAGTTGACTTCCAATAAAGTTTCTTTTTGTATAACCTTATAATTTCAGTTCTGACTCTGCCTTACGGCTGCTGGACAGTTGTCATGATTAATTATTAATAAGCAGTTCTCGAATCTCTATGATTGCCACTAGGGGTCACTTGCTACAGTACCTACCATATGAATTGTTTTATACTACTATTTTGTAAGCTTAAACAAGGTAAGGTCTAGGGATGACAATTTGGGTTCCGGATACTGGGCACTGTCGGGTTTGGCACCCGCTGGATGCGGGTGCGGGTGTGGTTGCACTTTCTCATCCACGGGGTTGACCCGCATCTGTCCCGTGTAGTCGCGGGACAGGTGCGAGTTTTTAATTTTCTTCCACCCGCGAGTGTCCTGTGAGAAAAAAAAAGCCCATAAAAACAGCTTAATGTTTCTTTATGAAAGTAAGAATTACGTGTGCAATAATCTTTATATGTGTATGTGTTGTTATATTATGTTAACTATCAAGTTATGAATGAGTTTTTAATTTTTTGATTATGTGAAATATGCTAAAATCATGTAAAATTAAACCAAAAGTGTATTTTTGATTAGGTCACAAGGCTGAAAGATAACCATTATAGTTTTTAGGTCAAGCGTTTCATCGATTTGTGATGCAAATTTCTGGAACTTTTTGCATTTTCACCAGTTTCTATAGACCTTAATAAGGTAAAATTAAGAGATGTTACGGGTGAAGCAAAAGGCCCGCCCGTGATGAGAGATGTTACGGGTGGAAATCCCCATCCGCACCCGTAACCATGGGTGGAAATCCATACCCGTATTTGCACCCATCGGGTTTTTCATATGCATGAAAAAAAATACACTTTTGGTTCAATTTTACATAATTTTAGCACATTTCATATAATCAAAAAATTAATAACTCATTCATAACTTTTCTGTAGCACATTCAGAGAACCATTAAAACTGTTTGGGAAATACTTTCACTGCAATCTTGTTGTTCCAAATAACGGGCGCTAGGAATTCAGTAAACATTTGCGAGATTACTGTAAATAGGTCTGGTAACAAGAGCCTGATCAAACATGACAAAACCCGTCCTATAAATATTGTGGAAAATATTCGTGAGAAGACTGTAACCAGGTCAATGGCAACAAGAGCCTGATCAAACACAACAAAACCTGTCAAACCATGCGAAAGGAGCCATAAGGAAAGGCGGCGGAAGGCGGTTGAATCCGCTCCTGCGATGTCAAGGTTTTGGGTTAGTTTCCCAAGAGAAGACGGGCTGCGATATCACTATATCAGGTTATCAGCATAGGCGTTTTCTGATCACTCTAACCGTGTGAGAACTTATTCGAAGCTCTAAGCTTAGGCATTTTTTACAGCTTCTGAGCACATGTCGTTCCAGTACTGCAGCACTGCCACAATGTGATGGCTCTAGTAGAAATATTGTCGGGGTTAAATCAATATAAGGAAGTGCATGTTTCTGGTTGGAACATAATTGCAAAAGATACTCTCTGATTTATAAGAGCAAAAGAAACCTTTATAAAAATCACATCATAAGCAAACACTATAGGATAATGTAGCCAGTTATCAAGGAATTTATAAGATTGATTCCAAAATTCACAATTGAGAACATTATAGGTATGTGCAAACATTGCCAACAGCAAGCAGTAGACGAAAGTTACTCCGCACCAAAGCACGGCTTAGGCCCGGCCCACGCTCACACGGGTAACGTGGCCGCCGTGTAAGGGTGGAGGAAAGGAGGTTCAGGGGTTTTCTTGATCTGCATGAGAGATCTTCTCTGATAGCAATGCCTGGGGGCCGTCATCCCCCGCAGCTCAAGTTTTTTGTTAACCTTTTTAGCAACAATACATTGGCAATTGATTCAACATTAACATTTTCAAGCTGCTGAAAAAAATCCTTAATGGATGGACAGAAGGAAGTTGTATTCACTTGTTAAATCAAGAAATGGACCTTTCATATGGTTGACCCCTGTGCTCCAAAAAGTATAGAAAGGTATGAAGAGAATTGAATAGCTGTGCGCATCATTGGTTTACGGTGTGGGAAAAATGATCCAGGAGCTTGGATGAACGGGTTGGTGCCAAGAGCTGGCTCAAAAGTTTCCAGGTTCTTCTCAAACAATTTGAAGAATGGCAAGAGCAGATTACATTTAGCATCATTGTCCCACTGAAGATTGTTCCACCACCGTTCTTCTCCCCGTATTTGTTTCAAGCAAGTGATCCCGCCACCCTCTGGCCAGAAAGGGAGATTCTTCAGCAATGGGCAACCAAACACATCTATGTACTCCAAGGAAGGACAGAGTAATTTAGGCGTGCAAATTCTTTGCAAATTTGGCAGGTGATTCAATTGTAATATTCTGAGCTTTGACAAACCACAAACTTTATTGCTTCCTTGCATGGAATCTCTGCCAACTCCCGTATCCGCGCAGCTTAATACATACTTAAGATTGCTGCAGAATGACAAATCAAGATGCTCCAGCTGTGGCAATTTGAGGATCCACGTGATATCACTGAGACCGCTGTTCTCAACTATACATAGCATGCGGATATAAAGGAGCTCGACACCAATATTCACCGAGGCCAACTTTGGAAGGCGCCAAAAAGTGAGGTACTCCAGATGTGGAGTTGCCTTTTCTATATGCTGGTCATTGGCAAGTTCAACTGACAGTTCTTCTACACTGAAACACATTCTGAAGTTTAGCACTGTAACAGTATTTTGTAATTTTAGTCTGACAGCAGATTCCCCTCCCAGTTGTTCCACACCAAGAAGGTGTATGTAGGTATCAGGAAGCAGGGCCAGCATTCGAAGAGCAAGAGAACTTCTCACAGTAACACCAAGGGATAACCCGGTGTCAAAGCATTTCAACTCTCTTAAACTGAATTCCCCATTCTTCTCACTCAACTCCCTTTCAAAGCCTGAGTACTTACTCTGGTATAAGTACAAAACTTTTAGCATAGACAATCCAGATATGACTCCACTAGGTATTCTTCTAAGATTGTTCGTGTAGCTGAGGTTCAAAAATATTAGCCTTTTCAACTTACCAAAGTTTTCTGGTAGTGATGCTATGCGTGAGTCAGCAAGGTTTAGATACTGAAGGTTTGCTAATGAACAGAATTCTGTCGGCAGTTCTTCAATTTGTGTCCAACTAAGATCCAAATACTTGAGAGAAGACATGCTCTGACAAAGAGATGGTGGGATTTCCTTGAAATGAAAATTTTGCTGCAAAACTAGCATGGACAAATCCGAAGAGCTTGGCAATGATTGCAGAGAGTCCAAGAAGTTACACATTAGTGATATTCTAGTGGCACTTTTCCATCTCCCTAAATCAAGATCACTATTTACCACACTTCTTAACTTAAGTCCTGCCTGAACTACCCAACTATGTTTCTTACCCTCATAATCTGAGGCAATCCAGAGAGCCATGTCACGGATGATATCATGAAGTCGTACCTCAGTATTTTTAATATCTCCCTCTTCTAGTAAACACATTTTCTTTAACCTCTCAATGTATGATATACCTTCATTGTGGCTGTCATTAATTGTTCTACTAACAGGGATAAGACCCAGCCCAATCCAGCAGTTCACAAGATCAACTGTCCAAATTGAATAGCCCTCAGGCCAGAGTGAGCAAACTAGGAAACATTCTTTCAGTTTATCATTCTCCAAATTGTCATATGAAATCCTCAGTGTTTCCAAAATTGGGTCAACACTCTTCATTCCTGAAGTATCCAAAATATGAGTTTTTCTTTCAAATGTCACCAGAGCATTCTCCCATTCGTGCCATGTTCTTTTTGAGGACATGGATCTTCCAACAGTAATCAGTGCCAAAGGCAAACCACCACATTTTGCGCAAACTCTTCTTGCTAGATTTTCTACTCGCATATCAGAATTTATAGCTTCCTCAGCAGAATTGTATTTGAACAGCTCCCATGCTTCATCAGAACTCAAACATTCCAATTTGATCTTTTTATCAGCTCTCATGTCAAAACAAACTTCTTCTAAGCGAGTCGTAAAAATTACTCTCTGGATCCTTGATTCATCTGAAGGTGGAATACCAACCTTTAGAAGATCAAGCGGCTCCCAGAGATCATCCACTAGAAGCAAAAAGTTCTTGTTCCTCAGATGGTAGGATATGGTTGCTGCATGAAACTCTACATCATGTTCCTGCTTTGTGTGCAACCCCAGCTTCTCTGCTAAGTTCATTTGGAGATTTTCCAACCTGCAGCCCTTGGCTGCAGTTACACAAATAATGTGATCAAAGTGCAAGCCATCAACAGAACCAATAAATTGCTTGTTGAGAAGCTTCAACAACATTGTCTTTCCTATACCCCCCATACCCCATATGCCAATCACCCTAGTTTTCTCATCCAGCACGTGACTCAAAATCTTTTTCACATTGGAATGCATTCCAATCACTACGTTGCTTACAAGGCTCTCCTGGTCCTGAATGAATGGTACAGGTCTATCAACAGATACAACTCCAAAAGAGCCTCTATCAAAAAGGTCCCTCAACTCCTCCAGTTTCGCTGAAGCTCTCTTACTGATATTGAAATTAGAAATAACATTATGGGCTCTCTTGTCATAAGCTTGGATTATTGCGTCAACTTCAGTTCTGGCAAGCTCCACTTTTTGAAGCCACTCTGTCACCTCATACATCCAGATTTGTTGTTTGCTCTCAGCCATTCTAATCATAGTATTAACATCATTGCTCCTGGCCTCCAATCTTCTACTAAAGTCAGCGAGCCTGACAATGTTTTTCTCAGGCTTGAAAGCATATTCAATGTGCAGGTGCAGACAATCACCAAAACAGGAAAACATGGTTGAGAACATTGATCCTGAATAATAATTGAAAGCCATTCTGTGATAATGGAAATGATATTAGAAATCTGAGTGCTCATGAGTTTGCAGTAAATTGATAGAATGAGAGAGAAGACAAATAGAGTAAAACACAAATACACGATATAATGTTCAATACTCTCTGTTTTCTCTCCTGTGCAGTTTTTACGTTTTATTCCAATTATGACAGACCAATCAGGCACAATAAGTTTCAGAATACTTAGCTGAAAAACTATGCTGATACAATACCCCATAAAAGAAATCCTGCAAAAATTTCATGAATATACAAAATCTTTGTATGCTCATATAATAACTGTTTAACATTTTGTTGTTATTGTTGATGCATGGATGACCAACATATACGGCAGAAGAGCAACCCATTCCAAGATCAATCTAGGGCAGGGAGAGTTTAGGGCCTCCCGGAGGATAAAACCCTACGTCTAGTTGTGATTGTATGGAATGTTGAGCTGATTGCTAGGGTTTGCATTGTGCACCAGATGATTCCTCGTGAAGGGATTGTTTACATATTTATAGGCAGGGTTGCCACCATGCAGGGTCTAAACCACATACTACTAAATCTTCGTCTATAGAAAATGATGGAGTCTATCTATGATCTCTTTCGTCAGTTATGATACCTTTTCCATCACCATAAGATTTACGTGATATAACTTTCTATACCCATAATATTATTTCCTGAATCCCTATCAGTTCGTATGTCACCAATAATAAGGTACATAGTTTTGTGGGATTTTACCTAGCATAAAAAAAAAACTTGACGTGCAGGGGTATGATGGCCCCCGGGCATTGCCTTCGAGGAGAAAATCTCTCACGCAGATCAAGAAAACCCCCGAACCTCCTTTCCTCCACCCTTACAAGACGATCATGTTGCCCATGTGAGCGTGGGTTGGGCCTTAAGCCGTGCTTCGGTGCAGGAGTCAGACGAGGGGAATTTTTTTAACCAGGCCAACAATGACTAGGCCACAACACCATAGAAACTATCCTTTACCTGCATGAAAATAATTTATGGGTTCTGGAGGGATATGCGTATGTTTTTAATTAAACCAAATGACAAGCAACCTCTGGGCTATCACATTTACAGAAACAACTAATATTTATAAGTAGGAAGCATGGTTTTGTGGCATTGTAGCGACTAGCGAGGCATGGCATCCCACCCCCATCACAGCGCACGGCTACGAGTTTGTGGCACCTCCCTCCCCCCCCCCCCCCCCCCCCCCACACACACACACACAAACACCAGAATAAAAAGGGTAGAAAGACTCTGGAGTAGTCAAAAATTGAGATTATAATCTGCTGCAGGACATGAAGAAAGAAAACAGCCAAGACTCTCCTGGTAAGACCGGTTAGAGCGACGTGCTCCAGGTGCATGACCTCTTGTCCGACCCGGGTTCGAATCACAGCACCTTCTTAAGACAAAAATCAGGGGGATGTCTCTCCACCTGGTCGAGTCTTTTTTTTTATGAAGAAAGAAAACAGAAAGTACTTTATAAAGAGGATTTAGCTGAATATAAACCATTGCATCTGACCTTTCCTGTTCACCCCAAGTTTCCCAAGCATTTCAAACAAGATGAGGAAATATGAATCAGATCCAGAGATGCAGTAATAATCAAGAAGGCAGATGATCCACTTGCCTTGATTCCCACTGATGGTAACCAAACTCCTTCCTTTGATGGTTGGCAGCTTCAGAAGCGAGAAAAATGCCCTGCAATGGGAGGCTTAAATGTGTCAACCAGTGCAGCTTGAGGAGGAGGAAAGATTTCAAGTCAAACTAAAGGCCTGCTTCGTGGCCCCAACAAATAAATAAAGAACCCGTCATGTTGGCAACCTGACATTATCATATACTTCGATTTGTGTCACTGGAAGTGGCTGCAAGAATCAAGCTACCATTACACAGTACCAACCACGGGCTACATAGCTTATTGAACAGGTTAGCCAGCACACTGGCTACCTGCTCCAAGGCAGTGACACCTTGAAGAAGACACGAATAAGATGAGGCTGAAAACGAAAACGAAAAAATGTAGTCTTGATCTGGCAACTACTCAGCAAAAGTGTCAGTACGGAACTGTTTAAATATTAAATCTAGTAAATTTGCTCCCGGCAATTGCCTATCCTCTCCGCAATATGCCCCTTCCGCAATCCACCAACTGAACTACACCAAAACATAAAAAAGGGGAGTACTAAATGATCCGAGTATCCGACAAGTGACATCACAATGATTGCATTAGTACATTTTCCAAGCCTCCGAGCTAATATTATTTGGTCATTATTGGCAAAATAATAAGTACAAATGGGAGCTTGCTAACTCAGAGGACGGGAAGAAGGGAAGGGGACAAACCCTACGCCGAAAGCGGTGGCTATCCCGTACCTGGGGCTCTTAAGCACGAGCTCGAAAGCGGGTAACTGAGGAACCGGCGAGGGACCGTCGCGGCGCCATCGCCGCAGTAGGAGGGGAACCTCGGAACCGCGCCGCCGCAGGCTCCAGCAGGCAGAAAGCGCAGAGATGGCTCGGCAGAGATGGAATGGTGCGTTTGGAACTGTTATGTACGGAGTTTTTTTTTCTTAAACGGAGCTGTTGTAGGGCAGGCCAAATTCATTTTTTCTCTCTCAAAAACAAGAAATTCATACTTACTGTTTTAGGAGTAGCTGTGAGTGGGATTTTGCTAATCTCGATATGAATCTATTTCTTTCAGTTTTTCTATATTCAGAAAAGGATAAAATCCAATTTAATTATTCACGCATGACTAAGTCCGAATAACTTCGTTAACAATAATTTGTTTGTTTTACCTCATATTTGCTAAATCAAATTATTCTTACACTTTTGATTAATATTTTAATTTTAATTTACTAACATGGATCGGGATTAATTAACTTCTTACACGTATGATGTCCAATGTAACGAAGGAATCAACAGATCATATAACTCCAACTCTATCCACCCTTTTTGTATGGGTCCTATAATTCTTCTACTCACAAGGCGATGTGGAGAGAGGTACAGGGCTACAGGTATACCCTCTACTCACAAGGCAACGTGGAGAGAGGTATAGGACTATAGGAAATGATATCAATCTCGGGCCATAATAAGCAAGTGGACGCACTTTTCGATACTATAAACATGTCATTACAAATCATGGTTTTCAGGTGCAGGTGGATTGTCCGGTCCGCTGCTACACTTACATATACTCCCTCAATTTCAGTTTATTTGGTATTCTAACTCTATTTTTTTTTATATCCAAGTTCATAACATCTACTATGAATAGAATCATTATATAGATTTATAATATTTTTTATAAATCTGATATAAAACTAAAATGTAAATTATTTTGAGACGGAAAGAGTTCGTCGACCTTTTAATCGGCCGTTTGAAGAAGATGCTGCTGAGAGTATACGTGGCGTCCTTGCCGCACTCGAACCCTCTCAAATTAAAGGCTTGCGTCATTAAAGTTAACTTATAATAATGACAACGAGTTACCGTCTTGGTTGTTATCATCTCAACTCACAGTGCTGCAGCGGCTTACCCTTGAGGGGTGCTCCCGGCGCCGGCGATTGCCAGCCCTGGGAACTATCCCTGCGTACAGCTTAGATCGTCGTTGTCCACGTGGCTAGCAGGTTGCTCCTCCTGTGACGGTGTCGTCATTGCCGTTACGGCAGTTCGATGCACTTAAGGTCTCCTTTGATAGGACTCTTTTTTTACAAAAATGAATTCTCTAGAAAATAGATTATTAAAAAAACAAATTCTCTAAAAAAATCGTTTATCAAAACGGATTCTTTTATATATGTTTAATACAAAAAATATAGAGAAATCATAAAAAGCTATGTTTTTTTATAGATTCTAGTACAAACTTAAAAAGTGCTTCTACAATAAAAAAGCATAATCTGTTTTTTCTTAAAACACTTTGTGATGAGTTTGTGGTCTGATCTTCACGACGTAGAATTACGAACAAGATAAGTAGCTTTAAAGAAATCAAGATAACTAGCTGCAAGCAGGCAAGATAACAGTGAAACTTAACGAAATCAACCCAAAGCCAACCACCGTTTCTATATGGTAACCTAAATTGAGGATTCGTCCAACCACACTCTGAGTTACCAACCAACACAACCTGCAATCAAACGGAGCAGAAGCACCAATTGGTGACGTTAAATGTCGCTTCTGTAATCTCCGGGGAAATCACAAGAGCAAAGGGGTAGAGATCACTCTCTAAATTTGATAGCACTCGGCTAACCTAAGTGGGTTATTTTCTATTATCAAAGTTGTTCCAAATGTGTGAGGTATAGGGTTTATTTATACTAAGAGCATCCCTACTAGTTGGGTGTGAAACATTCAGGAGTTTCAACTAAGAAAATGGTAGGTGAAAGATGTGAAAACAGCAGTCTCTTAAAGATTCGCGAGACTATCAGCCTCCCTGGCAATCTCCACTAAAATGAGCATTACTCTTTCATAGGAAGTCCAAATGACAAGCCGTTTATTGGAGGTGAAAGTAGACTTGATTATCTTTCCATCCATGTGTATTATGTGGGCATAATATTGAAGGTCTGGTGCGCGTGACTCTTGGAAGTTGCCTCTGAAGTCAATGAGTTTGTTTAGGTTCTATGTAACTCATGTCCTTCTTGGTGCACTCCATATAGATTGGTCTAGTGATCCCCTCCTTGTGTGTAAACCTCATGAAAATAAGTGTAGAAGACTTAGGTAGTAGAAAGTTCTTATTTAAAGTGAAATTAAATTTGTTAAGGATGGAGTCCACCTTTCTATATATTTGTACTTGACTTTGTGTAGTCGATCCTTGAATTGTTGTATAGGGTTCAAGGCTTGTTGTGGCTGACCCTTTATCGTGTGTAGCTTGTGTGTTTTCATTGATGTAATTGAATATCAGCTTGGACCATGGTTTAATTGACCATTTCTCATAGTCATTACACGACTCATCCAAAAGTTTACATAAACATGTTCTTTGCCCATTATGGGCTGTATTATTGGAGTGATCGCCAACAGTCCTTCTAGTACGGTGTGGTGCTTTATTCTGCAATGATATAAACTAAGTAGTAGTTTTCCTTTATGGAGATATTTACTTATAGAAATACTTGTAGCGTTTACCTTTGTATGTGTGGATGGCATGGTGTACTTTGCAAGTTCTCGATATGGTTTACATCATGATTTGCTTTCTTTATGTGAATGGCTTGGATGTCCTCATCACTTTGGTTAGCTTCTTAATAGAAATAACATAATCCCTACTAAGCAGGCTTGGTCGCCAGTCCTTGAGTTGTTCAAAGTGCATTTAGTCTTCTAGTGGGTTTTGGTGTATTGAATGACAACGTGATTAAAAGACTAATGATTCTTGTGAGTGATTAAGCAGGATGTAACTAACAAAGGTACATTGTATGTCTCAACGTGAATACTATTGATCAAAATGTACGCCGACTCAAATTGTGGGACATGGTTTTTAATTGTATGATTAGGTATTTATTTGAATGGCTTGTTTACAAGGATCAAAGAATGTATGAAAAAGGATGATGATCAATTGCTTGTGGATTCACAATTGGATACTCTATTAAAAGCAAAGCGATCAAAATATGTACACAATGACAAAGGAATTCATGTGAATGATGCAATATAATGTATTACTTAAGTTAGCAAGATGGTAAGTCATTAGCTTGACTTGACTGTGATGGACCATGCAAGGAGAAGGGCAAGATGAGTCTTAGCGCCGAAGGACCAATGCAGTGGTGAAGGGCAAGCATAGCATAATCTTGGACCGATCAAGCTACAAATGTCATATGTTACCAAGTATCAATTCATGATGAAAGTAAAGACACAAAGTGACTTGTGAATACATTATATAAGATGATCATATGGATTAAAATATCTCAAGTCACAAGCTCTAAGTGATGACGCCAAAATGAAAAGCACATGTTGCATCTCTCATAAAGCTAAAGTTGAAGAAGTGGCAAGCTTCAAATTATGCAAGCTCAAGTTGAAAAAAGTCTCCTTTTTTTTGTTTAATCTTGAATTTAGGCATGCCGCTCTATCAAGAGAGATGTTACATGGATGATATGCTAAGTCTCAGTGCTCAAAAGAAAATCCCAAGTGAGATGAGTGACACACAATAGCCAAACACACACAATGTTCTCACTGTCCTAAGAAAACCGGAGTGTCCGGTTACCACTGGCTAGTTCTCAACGACTACTTGTGGAGGGATGAGTATTTATTCTGAGTGGCAGCTATTTAATTTGGATTTCTGAACTCATGACCAAGATAAATGAAAAAAAGAGAAAAATCAGACGTGGAACCCACCTATCAATCTCTCATTTCTCTCTTCTTCTCTCTCCCGTTGGCGTCCGAGCTCCATGCGCGCAGACCCACCTTCTCCTCGCTCAGCTCGCCCCTATTCCTCTCTTTCTCGAATCTTCATCCGCCATTGCCGCCCTCCTCCCTGCTCGCTCTAACCGGCCGCACTGTTGCTCCTCGCTCGAGCCAAAGTACAAGATGAGTCGTCATGAAACTCGTGAACTTCCAGGGCGAGCCTCATCTTAATCCATCCATCGAGCGTGAAGTAATTTCTATTTTCCTCCGATGGCTTCACTTCGAACCCTCACCGCTGTCGTGGTGTAATTTTTCCTCTATGGTGAGCTTCAACGCCTAATCCTTGTTCTCGGGTATTCGTAACTCCCTTGCACAACTCTCTGACCACTTCTTCCTTTGGTTTCTCCGACGAGTTACGAGCAAATCAAGTTTTTCCCCAACCGCCACCGTCGGCCACCATTGACCTCCACGGTGACAGCTCCGACTGATGCCTCTCCACTCCAACCAAAGGTTTGTCGAGCTTCGTCAAGATTCCTGGTTGCTCTTCAACCGCCGCACCCAACTACTAGACCTCCACGTCAACTTCTTGTCATCACCGAGTATTCTTCCTCTACCGCCGCTTGACGTTGACTATGTTCCGGTGAGCTTTCCACCTTGCGAGTCCCTCCGTCAGATGCACCTCGGTGTGCGCATCGCTTGGGCGCGCATGTGGCCGAGCCCAGCCACTTGCAGGGCCCGGCAGCGAGCCCGAAAGCCGCACCGGCAGGCCAGTGCTGGCGCGTGCGCGAACACGTCTGTTCAAACAGACGGATGACAATCTCGTCAATATCATGAAAGTTCAATTAAAAATCCATGAAAATGTTTAAACTTTTAAATTCCATATCTAGAGTTCTAAAGCTCCTAAAATAGCAAACTCAATTTTATTAATTTCCTTATGATGAGGTCTTTGCATTGAACATTTTTTGTTGCACATGTTTTACATACAATGTTTATGTGTAAGATTTAATTGTTGCAAAGATTAATAAATTCATATGCTTAGTTGTAGATGTGATAAAATTGCAAACTAAATTATTTTAGACTCATGATATTCTGTGTTCAGAACATGTCATGTTGTTCATAGTTTCTAAGTAGATAATTCTATGTGAATTTATCTTTGAAATACTTAGAATTATATTAATGTATTTTCCGTCAACTTTTAGAGATTGAACTTGTGCACAAAAATAATACTTAATATGTTGCATCAGCATAAATTTTTCTAGGAATATATCTACTGTCCATATTTTACTAGAATTTATTTAGTGAGAAATCTTATTAAATGCATTAGAAATGAATTACTCATGATATGTTTGTGCAACTTGGTGAAATTGATGATCATGCATATATCTATCATCAGTAGGTCATCAATGTCTAGAACACCTTTACTTTACTAAATGTTTTATTTGCATTTCATACTTTAATAGCCTTGTTTAAGTACACTAGGAAACTATTACTTTGAAACTCTATTACTCAAATTTTATGCTCTGAAGCATATGTCTTAAAGAACAATGTTAATGAACAAATCTTATCTGTTATGACTCATCCATCATGTGCATTATATTTTGTTGTATTTTCTATGCATTCGTCTATGTTGACATATCGGTATTTTTATAGGAAACGTTGACATGTTGGAGGATAATCTTCAGAAAGAATCCTCGGATTTCCCAGCACAAGAAGACTCTAACATTCCTACTGATCCAGTGGTTATAGCCCAAGGCAAGCCCCGGAGCATTCCCTTGTACTTGATATGTTTTACTTTCAGTAAATAAATCACTAGATGTGTATAGGTTGTTTGTGCATTACATTTAGGAGTTGAATAAAAACCCACCTGCATTACCTGGATATATCTTATTTTTATGTAGACATGGTATATAGGTAGAGGTAGTTCGATAGAATAGCCGTTATGGTTTGTTCTAGAATCAACAGTATTTTCTAGTACTATGGATAACTAAAATATGTTGATGATATCATGTTTAATTAATTAATCTGAGACATGGGCAGGCCCCGTAGGTGTAAGGACTTGTCTCGCAAGGATGTAGCCCCGTCTATGTCGATTAGGACCTGTTCGTTGTCGGTCCTGTTGAGCAAGTATTGAACTGTACTGAATATGTGCTTGTGATATGAGAACTAGTAAACTGATGTAGTACTGTCATAAACATGTTAGACGATACCCAAATTCTTAGTTGTGAGATCTAGTAGAAGTGGACAGATTCCCGACGTAACGTGGAATGGCTGCCCACTCGGGACTTTGGACCCGAATCGACTTGTATTATGACTTTGTGAAAAGTTGTCATACATGTTCTCAAATGATGCATATGTCGTGTATTTCGTGTTTTCCTAGCTGGTGTAAATCGATTATAATTGTTGCCCCTCGTTGTAATGAATACCGCTTGGTCACTACGTCACAACGTAGTTTAATAAAGGGAAATTTCCTTCTATGTCATTGGGATAAACTTCAATTCCTTGTCTGTCACATAAAAAGGTCTTATCCCCTGAGTGCCACTAGTGCTAAATTTTTATTCTTCTCATGATATTACAGTGGCATTTGTGTGATTTTGACTCTTGTTAAATTTTAAAAATACCAGTACTGCCCCTATGGTTTTCTTCTATCACGAGCAAGCATTTGTCGGAGAGGGGGCAGCGCGCCACTATCGGAGAGGAGGAGGCAACAACATCGCGCGGGGAGGGGCAGCGCGCCGTTGTTGTGTGCGGAGGAAGGGGCGGCAAGGATGAGGCAGTACGGCGCCGTCGGGGAGGAGGGCGGGTCGGCGCACCGCCGTCGCGCGCGGAGGAATGGGTCCATAGGGAGGAGCAGCGCGCCGCCATCACGTGCAGAGCAGGCGGCGGTAGGGTGGGTCAGGGCGGCGCCGTCGCGCGTGGAGGAGGGCGAGGCGGGATGGGGCCGCGCACCGCTGTTGCGCGTGGAGGAGGTCGAGGCGGGATGGGGCGGCACACCGCCGTTGCGTGCGGAGGAGGGGGGGAGGAGCAGGAGGCGGCAGGGTGGGCCAGGGCAGCGCTGTCGCGTGCGGAGGAAGGGGCGGCAGGGAGGAGCATCGCGGCGCCGTTGTGCACGGAGGAGTGCCGTCATGCGCGGAGGAAGGGGTTGTGGGAAGAAGACGATGGAAGAAAGAAGAAGCAAACTGACATATGGTCCTATGGGCAAAATTGTGACATCCCCTCCGGCATAACCAGGATTGAGTACAGGAGAACACTCGACGAAGCGAGTTACAACAACACATACATTCATACAAGCTTGAATATTTTATATCATGGTATAATACAACCAGATTTTCGAAAATAAACAAAAGTTTTTGCAGTGGAAAAAAACATTTATTACATCAAGAGTTTAAAAACTCAACAGAAGTTTGATCACTGTTCAAAACCTTGTTCCAAACGCGTTCAACTAACTCACTCTCGGAGGCACGCCTGACTTTCTACTCTTTCGGGAACGGGATGCGTCCCCACTGAATGGAACCTCTCTCCGGTAGTTGCCCTTCATCTGGCATGCCTTCGGACCATCCAAAAGAGCATGGCTCACCACCTAAGAACAAAATAATACGAACAAAACCCTGAGTATCTAATATACTCCGTAAGACTGACCCGTCAACATGGCTCGCTAAGGCCGACACCTAGAATGCTTAGGCCTTTGACTGGTGGGTTGACTCAGACTTGTGAAAACCAGTATTTAATAGTGGATATCTATTTTCAAATTTTAGCTCAAAATAATGTATATTAATATTAAGGTTTGCCTCCTACAACTATTGCAATCAAATTTATCAAGCAAAACTAAATTATTTGAAATAATCCTTCTCTTCTCATTACTCTCGATTATCTCCGTTGTGACGAGCGATCAAGCAATACTCATTGCTGCGAGCGACGGCGATTCGAACCATGTTCAATCCAGCTAGGTAAGACCCGACTACACGACACATATGCACCGCATTGGTCGTATATGTAAACTTTTCCCGCTAACCCCAACCAGAGGTCGATCCGTTTCCAACTCCCCCGGGAATATGGAGACCCCACTAGATACCCGTCCCAGACGGTATCCATGGACGACCACCATTTCCCTCCCGTGAGACTTCAATCTCACTAACAGCCAGAAAAAGAAAGTTGGCTACGTCCTACCACTGAGTTAGTTAGGGTACATCAGCTTACGAGGTCTCATATACCAGCATGTAGATGGTACTGTTCAATACTTGCTCCCTAGGCCACAACGTGGTCCTAAATTGACACGGACGGGGTTACCACCTTGCAAGACCCAGTCTTTGCCCTTTCCTCTACTGCCCCCCTGTCTCACCATCATCATCAACTTTCATTTATTTTCTCAATGACCTCAAACAACTTAAAGCCTCCATGCTTTAAGATCATCCTATGCAGTGCTACCGATATTCCTACGATGTAAGCATAGCGCCTATCATGCTACCTGTACCTGTATAGTATAAAGACATCATAGGATATGGTAGTAATGCAGGTGGGTGTCATTCAATTTCTGAAACCTAATGCACAATCATGACTCGACTGACTGTGATAAAGAAAGAATTTAAAAACATAGGTGGGATGCACCGGGGCTTGCCATGGGTTTCGTCTGGATATGACGATGTAGGCGTGGGGTCTGTCTCAACAATCACCACCTCTGGTCCACTCTCAGTAGGTGGCTCGATGATCTCGGGTCCTATACGATTTTTCGATACGTCGTAAGTTAGTATTAGCGATGCATGAAATGCGAAATGCAATGCTTGAAATGATGGTTTGATAAAATAGTAGTCAAGATCTTAATTACTCTTGTCTAAAGTATTTCCTTCTAAAAAAAGAGTAATTAAGTCTATAAACGAAAAGGGTTTAACATGCTTCATTTCAAATAAATGACCCTTAATTACCCCATTTAAACATAAAATAAAATTATTAACAAAATAAACATTAACTTAGAAAATTAATTAATTAACAATTAAAAGATATTTTATAAACTTATTTAAATGCTTGAAAATCATATAAAATAAATATTTAATTTTATTTCATAAAGTGGTAGAGAATAATATTTGGAACCTAGCAAAATTAATCCCATATCTTTAGAAGATCTAAAACTATAGTTATGAATTTTCAAAGTTTTGGAATTAATTTTAAATTAAAAACCCGGATTTAGCAATGAACTGTATGATTTTGGCCTTACGGGCAAGGGAGCGGCCCAGCCCAGCTGCGTGGCCACGACCCAGCCGGGCGGGACACGACCCAGCTCGAGGGAGCTCTCGGGCTCGCGCGCGCGCACCGAGCGGCCTAGCCTTTCGGCCCAATCACGCGGGCACGGCCCAACTCTAGGGAACATCCCGAGCTCGCGCGCGCGTGCGCGTGGCGGCTCTGCCGCCGGAGCTCGAGCTCGTTCCCGAGCTCGGCTCGGCCAACCAAAATCAAAGATGGGGCGGCAGTGCGAGGGGAAGACAGAGGAGGGTTCGACGACAGCGAGTGCTCACCGAATCGGCTGGCGATGGACGGCGGCGAAAACAGGGCTCGGCAACGGAGGCGAGAAGAACCTAGAATTCGATCAACACATTGCAAAAACTCGATCAACAATTTTGCCAAGGGAGGCGCAAGGACATCTCGAAGCTCCGTTCTCGATCAATTTGAGAATAATTCCGAGAGAGATGGGTGAGCTCGTATCGGACTTTCAAAAGAACTTGGCTTCAATTCGTGAGCTGGGGTGGAAGGTGGTGCTAGGCGGTGACGGAGAGAAACTGGAGGTTCTGCGCGGCGGTGTGGGGCGACGGTTTGGCCGGGAAGTCGATGGCGGTAGCAGGCGGAGCTCGGTCGGCGGTGGCGGAGAGAAACAGAGAGATGAGAGAGCCGAGCGAGAGAAAAGAATGAGAGAGAGATGAGAAAAAGGGGTTGGGTAAATCCCTTCCCCGGTAAAAGCGGCGGTGAGGCACGGGTGCAGGGCGGTGCCGCGCTGCGTGGTGCCTCTGGCGCGCGCGCGCGCTAGCGCTGCCCTGGCGTGGGCGGCAAGCGGCGCTGAGATCCAGAGGCTGACGGGTGGGGCCGGCAGGTTGCACCAATAGTAAAGGTAAATATTTGTTTTTTAACAGGAATGCCACAGTCCTTCCCCCTTACAGGAATCTCATCCCGAGATTCAGAAATGTACCGTATTAGGTAGCCGTGGTTTGGAGAAATGCTGGATAATTTGCTTTGAGAAATTCCTCTTGTTCCCATGTAGCTTCTGCCTCCGAGTGATTACTCCATTGGATCTTGAAAAACTTGGTAGTTCTATGCCTTGTCACACGATCCTTTGTATCAATAATCTTGATTGGATACTCGTCATATGTTAAATCTAGCTGCAATTTTTCTACCTCTTTAATAACAACGTCCACTGGTGCCTTCAGACAGTTCTTTAGTTGAAACATGAAAGACGTTGTGGACTCCAGAAAGATGTATAGGCAATTCCAACCGATAAGCTACGGGTCCACATTGTTCTTGAATAACAAAAGGTCCGATATATCGCGGTGCCAATTTTCCTTTAATTCCAAAATGTTGAACACCTTTTGTGGGAGATATTCGCAAATATACCTGATCTCCAACGCCTTTTATTTGTATAGCTGAGTTGTCGAGATTTTGCTCGCTTCAAATTTTGTTGGATCATGCGTACTTGTTCTTCAGCTTCTTGTACTATATCGGGACCAAAGATTATTCTCTCACCACTTTCAGACCAATTCAGTGGGGTGCGACAGCTTCGTCCATATAAGGCTTGAAATGGTGACATCCCAATACTCTCTTGATAGTTGTTGTTGTAAGAGAATTCTGCCAAGGGTAAACATTTTTCCCAATCTTTGCTATATGTCAACACACAGGCTCGGAGCATATCCTCCAGATACTGATTGATTCGTTCCGTTTGCCCATCTGTCTACGGATGGTAAGCTAAACTTTGAATCAATTGAGTTCCAAGAAACTTATGTAATTGCTCCCAAAATCTAGAAATAAACTAAGACCGTCTATCCGAGATAATAGTCTTTGGTATTCCATGTAAGCAGAGAATACGAGATATGTAAAGCTCGGCATAATTCTCCACAGTATATCGAGTATGTACTGGGATGAAATGAGCAGATTTGGTTAACCTATCAATAATGACCCAAATAGAGTTGTGTTTCCGTGGACTTAGTGGTAGGCCAACAATAAAGTCCATACTAATGTCCTCCCATTTTCATGCAGGAATGCTTAAAGGTTGATGGGGTCCTGCTTGTTTCAAATGGTCAGCCTTTACCCGTCGACATGTATCGCATTCATTGATGTACTTTGCTATTTCTCGTTTCATCCTTGTCCACCAAAATATTTGCTTTAGATCTTGATACATTTTATTTGTTCCAGGATGAATAGAATATTTGGAAGTATGAGCTTCATCCAAATATTTCTTATGAAGATTGGAGTTCTTCAGAACTACTATTCTATTCTTGAACCAAACAATACCTTTATCATCTTCTCAGAAGCATATATTTCCAGTCTTTATTCGCCTCCTTATATGTTGTATACCTATATCCTTCTTTTGGGCTATCATAATGTCTTCTCGAATTGTGGGAACAAGTGCCAAGTTGGTCAGTACTCCATATGGAAGAATGCGAAGATCAGATTCACTCACCCCTTCCTTTAGTTCCTTGGTCAATATCTAAGTGGTGAGATTATTGCAATGCGCTTTTTGGCTTAAAGCATCTGCTACAACATTTGCTTTACCTGGATGGTAATGAATCTCGATTTCATAATCTTTGATTAGTTCCAACCATCTTCTTTGGTGCATATTTAGATCTGCTTGGGTAAATATGTATTTGAGACTCTTATGGTCGGTATAGAGATGTACTAGATTTCCCAAAAGATAGTGTCGCCAAATCTTTAAGGCTAGAACCACTAATGCCAATTCGAAATCATGGGTTAGATAGTGTTCCTTATGTTTCCTAAGTTGTCGTGATGCATATGCAATTACTCGTCCTTCTTGCATAAGAACGCAACCATGCCCTGTATCCGAAGCATCACAGTAAACATCAAATGGCTTTGTCAAATCTGGCTGAGCAAACACTGGTGTAGAGGTTAGTAATCTCTTTAGAGTTTGAAAAGCTTCATCGCACTCTTTGTCCCATTCATATTTTCGATTTTCTCTAATAGCTTTGTCATTAGCTTAGCAATCTTTGAGAAATTGGGAATAAACCTTCTATAGTAGCCTGCCAATCCTAAAAAGCTTCAGATTTGAGTGACTAACTTTGGTGGTTCCCAATCCAATACTTCCTGAACATTACTTGGATCAACCGCTACACCTTCAGCTGAAATCACATGATCTAGAAATGGTATCTTCTTTAACCAAAATTCACACTTGCTGAACTTGGCATACAATTGGTGATCTCTTAAGCGTTGTAAAACAATCCGCAAATGTTGAGCATGTTCCTCTTCTGACTTGGAGTAAATCAGAATATCATCTATGAAAACTACTACAAACTTGTCCAATTCTGGCATGAAAACTAAATTCATCAGGTACATAAAATGTGCCGGTGCATTGATCAGACCAAAAGACATTACCAGATATTCATAGAGTCCATACCTGGTAGAGAAAGCTGTTTTAGGTATGTCTTCAGCTCTAATTCGAATCTGGTGGTATCCCGAACGAAGATCTATTTTGGAGAATACCTTGGCCCCCATCAACTGATCAAATAGGATATCAATCCGAGGTAGTGGATACTTATTCTTGATAGTAACAGCATTTAAAGGTCGATAATCCACACATAACCTCAATGTTTGATCTTTCTTCTTGACAAACAAGGCTGGACAACCCCAAGGTGATGAACTTAGACGTATGTATCCCTTATCCAACAACTCCTGTAATTGTACCTTCAGCTCGGCAAGTTCATTGGGAGGCATCCGATAAGATCTTCGAGATATAGGTGTTGTCCCAGGTTGGAGTTCTATCTTGAATTCTATATCCCGTTCAGGAGGTAATCCTGGTAAATCTTCAGGAAAAACATCCGGATATTCCGAGACTATTGGTATCTCTTCCAGACTTTTTCTGATGACTTTATTAACCATTGGCAAGAGGGTTTGGGGAATGGTTAAAGTCAAGCAATCTTGACCATGAACACGAGAATCCAGATATATGGCTCGAGAAGCTATATCTAGAACTGCTCTATGGAAATTCATCCATTGCATTCTAAGAATTGCATCTAACCCTTGCCCTTCCAAAATAATCAAAGATGTAGAATAAACTCTGCTACCCAATTTTAGTGGCATGTTTGCCGCAATTTGATTGGCAAGTATTTTACCCCTAGGTGTAGAAATAAGATGTGGGCATGATAGTTAAGATGGCATAATATGATGCTGTTGAACATATGCTTTGCTGATAAAATTATGAGTAGCTTCGGAATCAAATAATATCATAGCGGGATGATTGGTAATAGAAAACATACCCGCGAGAACTTGTCCTCCTTTCGGTATCTCCTCAATTGTGGTGAAATTAGCACGTCCTATTTTCACTGGAGGGTTTTTGGGCCGATTCCTCTGCTGACTTGGTCCTGGTCCTTGCGGACGTGGCGTATTAGTTGTCTTCGATGGATACGGACAACTCCGAGCGAAATGTCCGGGACGACCATAATTATAACAAGGCAGAGTATTCGACAGTGGTACCGAATAGGATTGTCGAGGCTGTTGCACATTCTGGTGCTGATATGGTGGACGAAACTGATATTGTTGTGGCGGCTGCTGAGGTGCCCGATAAATGTTTCGGTGGGAAGGAGTGGCACGGTAGCGCTGATCTGTTGGTGAAGTGTATACCAACCTGTACTTGAATGGTCCTCCGTTTTCCTGTCCCATCGAAGTTCTTTCCTTGTCTTTAGCAGCCTTATGGATACAGAGAGAGTCTTCAAGAATAATGGCATCACTAACAAACTCACTGAAACTAGCAGTCCGATTCAAAATACGAGACTGCAGTTTAGTAGTTAAGCCTCCCTTGAATCGAGCTTTCTTCTTGTTCTCTGTATCCACATATTCTCAGGCATACTGTGCTAGACGGTTGAATATTTTAGAATAAGCCTGCACCGTCATATCACCTTGCTTTAATGCCAGAAACTCATTCCTTGTAATTGCTAGGCAGCGAACAAAGTTTTCTGAGTATTAACTCCATCTTGGACTCAATAGTGCGTAGCCAATATTCCGCTTCCAAAGGTTCCCCTATATCTGAAAAAGTAGGCGGACGGGTGGCTATAAAGTCCGGATAAGTTGCTTGATTAGCTGAAGCATGGTGACCTGGACGGTGCTCTGGTGGTATTGTATTTTGAACTATTTGTCGAAGTAAGTCTTCTTGTGCCACACCAAAATTTAGTATGGCCGCAATGGCTTGTGCCAAGGTGGGTGGGGGTGGTGGCACTTCTGCCCCTCCATGCTGAGAATTCTCCGCGCCATTTCCATTTCCTGTTTCAGCCATTCTGTCCAAGGAAAATCTTTTCATTAGCATCTCAATACTTATGTGTAATACATGAATAATTGATGACAACATTTTCATGGCACAACTTCACATAAAATAACAACTTATTCTAGCATCTTAATATCTGACATAAAGCATGTGTCAACACACATAGTTCACATCAATTTTATTCATCCTGCCAACTCACAGCTACTGCACATCTACTTCAACCCCTGTTAATTCTAAAGTACATGTCGCGACACGACATTGCTCACTGTTCTAAGTGAAACGTGGAGGTTACTTCCTGATCCCTAGAATCCTCCACTTCTGAACTCTCATCCTGGAGTGGTGGAATTTCCGTTGATTCCATTACTGATTCCATATCCATTATTTCCTCCGATTCTTCTTCCGCTTCCTCATCTTGTTGCTGCTGAAATTCCTGGTTCACTATATTACTATGCATCTAAATTAGATCTTCTTCTAACTGTTAGATTGTAAGATTAGCCGTTGCAAGCTGCTGGGCAATGTTCACAAGTTGCTCTTCCTTGTCATTTATTTGACTCTCTTGAATGACCAACATCTCATCCTTTTCCTATAGTCGGCTTTCCAATTCTGCTATACGGGCATCCTTCTCTTGACACAAATGACATTGCTGCCCTTCCGCATCACCGATGCCATTACCACCACTGGCCATCTCTACAGAGCAATAAAATTGACATACATCAAAATCAGCTTGAATTTTACTCTGAAACATACTCAACTAGAACAGTTTACTAAAAACATCCACTTTTATTCATTAGTAACATGTTACATCAGTTCCTACTACTACTAGTACAAACTGCTATAGTGGGGGGGGGGGGGGGTTAGGTCTACTATCAACCCACTATACAATCTAACCCATGTCAGCAAAAATATGGCGACTACCGCCATCCTACCCAGACACTCATATCTCCAGTCTACTACCTGGTGGCTATACAATCTGACTGTCAGCAAAGAAAATGTGGCTATCCTCCTACTCCTATCATCCTATCTCTACTCTCGCATCATCTACTGTGGTGGTGCATGACTGTCCGCGTCTGAGGCAACTGCGTCCTTGGACACAGCAGGGGGTCCCTCAGAGTCTAAGCCAGACACAGGAACCTCGTCGTCTCCTGCCTGCCCGTCGTGCTGCTATGGTGGTAGCTGCTGCTCCAACTGTGCAATCTGCACGTGAAGATCCTGGTGGTGATCCTCAAGTACCTGTTGTGCCTCCACAACGTTCTGAAGCTGTAACTGGAGCTGGTCTCTCTGATCAGCAAAGTTGAGCATAAGCTCGATCGCCTGGTTATGCTGCTGCGTAACCCTCATGAGCTCACCCTCTATGTCCGTAACCCTCTGTCGGGTCTCGTCAAGCTCTCCAGTGAGTCCTGCCATCTGCTCCTCCAAGTCCACTGCTCGCTGGTGAAACCGTATCGGTCCTCTGTAACCTCCATAACCTGTCCCTCAAGCTCTGCAATCCGTGCGCTCGACTCCGTGATTCGTGCATGTGACTCCCGGATCCGATGACTGTCTTCCTTGAACCGCTCTCGAAAAACAACCTACTGGCGGTTCCTCTGCTCAGTGACCTCAGCTAACTGCGTCTCCACGTCGTGAAGCTGACGCTCTAAAGCTGCCGTACGTGCCCCCTGCACGTCAGGCTCACGAACGCGTCTCTGTCCCCGTGGCATCTGCAGGAAAAAGGTTTAACAAGTTAAACACTTCTTCCCATAGTAAAATAAAGTAAACAAAAACAACGAGAGGAAAAACTGGCAGTGCAAGAAAAAATCTTAACCCTCAAAACCCCAAAATTTTCAATTATACAAAATGACATGATGCAAGCAATATGCAGCACAAGGTTAATAAGTTAATAGTTAGCATTGCTTTCTAAAACGAATAGCATCATCTATTCGCATCTTCTAGCGTCTTTCTAACTTGCCGTTCTCACTCGTGGAGTCCTAAGAAAATTTTTGCAAATTGAGTTTTTTTTTGAAAATGGACTTGAGAATGTTATACCGTTGCTTTTGTATTGCTCTGATACCAGCAGTGACATCCCCTCCGGGATAACCAGGATCGAGTATAGGAGAACACTCGACGAAACGAGTTACAACAACACATACATTCACACAAGCCTAAATATTTTACATCATGGTATAATACAACCAGGTTTTTGGAAGCAAACAAAAACTTTTGCAGCGGAAAAAAACATTTATTACATCAAGAGTTTAAAAATTCAACAGAAGTTTGATCACTGTTTAAAACCTTGTTCCAAATGCGTTCAACTAACTCACTCTCGGAGGCACGCTTAGCTTTCTACTCTTTCGGGGATGGGATGCGTTTCCACTGAATGGAACCTCCCTCCGATAGTTGCCCTTCGTCTGGCATGCCTTCGGACCAACCAAAAGAGCATGGCTCACCACCTAAGAACAAAATAATACGAACAAAACCCTGAGTATCTAATATACTCCGCAAGACTGACCCGTCAACATGGCTCGCTAAGGCCAACACCTAGAATGCTTAGGCCTTTGGCTAGCGGGTTGACTCAAACTTGCGAAAACCTGCATTTAATAGTGGATATCTATTTTCAAATTGTAGCTCAAAATTATGTTAATTAATATTAAGGTTTGCCTCCAGCAACTATTGCAATCAAATTTATCAAGCAAAACTAAATTATTTGAAATAATCCTTCTCTTCTCATTACTCTCGATTATCTCCGTTATGACGAGCGATCAAGCAATACTCATTGCTGCGAGCGACAGCGATTCGAACCAATTTCAATCCAGCTGGGTAAGACCCGACTACACGACACATACGTACCACATTGGTCGTATATGTCATGTTTTTCCCGCTAACCTGTTGGCACTTCCCAAGTGCCCCTTTTATATGCGAATATTATCCCAATTAGAGCATAATTGATACTAATTTAGGCCATTTACCTATGATATTGTCTATATATTTGTATATGCGTTGTTTTGGAGCTTTATTGCAGAAACAGGTAAAATTGGCGATTAAAGTGATGCTGGAGAGGACAAGAATCCAAAACCGACGAAAAACACTGAAGAAGCCCAGTGTGCCGATCGGCGCAGTACATGAGCCGATCGGCGCAAGGGTGTTTTTGCCCGCAGAAGTGACCGAGGCCCATTCCACATGTTTATGGAAGTTTATCTGCGCAAGATACTTGAAGATATTTGCCTAGAAGATTTATGGAACTTCAAGATCTCGACGTGCAGTACAAGACTTAATATCGAAGGAAAAGGCCCACATGGCAGCTGTGGAAGACAGAGGAACCGACTTGGAGAAGAAACAAGAGAAGACACGGCTTGCGCCGATCGGCACGGCCCATACGCTGATCGGCGCAGGAGGAAAAGATGACTAAAACATGACCCGGTCCAGGAAAGACGAAGGCCCAGCCCAGTATGAGTTAGAGTCGGTGGAAGTTGACCTAATCCCGTCGAGTATAAAAGGAAGATAACTATCAAAGAGCCAAGACACACAAGAAGAGACGGCAATCGCGAGAACCAGTTATTAAAACAAGGGTTCCAGGATATTGGTGGAGATTCGTCAACACCGACGAGATCCACCAGAAGGGAGGTCGCGCCGATCGGCGTGACGCTTGCGCCGATCGGCTCGTGCGCGTTCCAACGCTATTTCTCACCCCTCTGCTATGTCTAGCGGAAGGATGAGTGAGTAGTCTCATATTCTCTTCTCTGGTGCGGGGATCTGGTCATGTAACTCTCATACTTGTTGATACTCTCTCGATGAATTTAATCTATGTGATGAACTTTATTGCACATCTATCTATCTCTTTCTTTAGTGTATCGGCCAATACACTTTTGCCCATTACATAGTGCAAGAAACTAGTGGGGAGCTAATAGCCTCTGTAGTGACAGCCGGGGTGAACGAAACCACCATGTCGTGTAGAATATTAGAGTCATCACTTGAGTTGATAAGAATGAGGTTGCATGCTAGTGAACCAATCCTAAGGAGAGAATCCTTTATCATTCTGTTGCCTCTTCAATAGCATTCACCTTCCTCTTTCTCACCGTTATCATTCACACCAACCAACCCATTGCAATCTGTTAGTAACCCTTTAATAGTATTAGTTCTGCTTGTTCCCTGTGGATTCGATAACCTTGGAATACTCTGAGGGAAAAAGAGCTACAACTGTACACCGTCCTCTTGCGGTATATAAGTGGGTGCGTAGATACGACCAACAAGCCCTTTTTCTGGCGCCGTTGCCGGGGAACAAGCCAGTTCTTTTACTATTAATATTTTACTAATGTCTAATCCTCTCTTTTCTAGTTGTGTTTGTTTTTGTGTTTTGTGTGAATTTTTAGGATGAGTACGACAGGACCTTCTCGAACGCTTAGGGAACTTTCTCTACCATCTCCAGACATGTTGGTGCCTCAACCCTCAGATGAGAAGGCCACAGCCTCCTCGTATGTGTTGAATCCCATTATCATTAGCATGACTGAAGCAAACAAATTCTTTGGAGCGAAAGAGGAGAACCTGTATACTCACTTACAAGATTTGGAGGCACTCTGCCAAACATTCCATCATGAAGGAGTGCCTCAGGATCTTTATGGGTGGCTGCTTTTCCCATTCTCTTTGGGAGGAAAAGCCAAAGAGTGGCATAAGGCAGCATCTCGAGAAGCAAAAGGTAAGTAGAGTGAGTTAGTTGGAAATTTTTGTCTCCACTATTTTCCTTTGCCAAAGGTGCAGAAGTTGAGAAGGGAAGTGGTAAACTTCTTACAAGAAGATGAAGAATCTCTCACGTAAGCCTGGACGCGTTTTCAAATGTTGTTGAAACAAGGACCTGACCTTGGCATTGATGAGAATATGTGCGCTCAGACCTTCTACATGGCCATAAACAAGGAATCGAGGATGCATTTGGACGGATCGGCCGGAGGAAGTTTTCTGAGATTGACAGCCAAGGTAGGGATCAAATTGTTAGGCAAAATTGCCGAGAATGAAGCTTTGCACAAGCATTGGGAGGAATATCTAGAACCAAATCGGCAATGCCCAGAAGCTATGAAGAAGGAAGAGTCGACAGTTGAACAGATCCTGATGTCCGAGAGCAGATCAATGATTACTTTGGAGCAATTCAAAGAAATAAAGCCTATCAGACCCGCCTCTGTGGATCTGACAATTGCGCCGATCGACGCAGTCTTTGAGCCGATCGGCGCAGTCGTGACAACAGGAGAACCGATCACCCTGACAACTCCGCCAAGTGGCAAGGAATATACCAAGATAGAAACTGTGATTCTGGACAATCAACTGAAGGAATTTGAAGGGAATTTTGCTAAACCAAAGGGGGATAGAACATTATCGAATGCTAAACCACTTGACGAAGCCGGAATCGAGTATAATTTCCCAAGTAATCGCCTCGAGCCGGAAGTTTTCGATCAAGAGATTATTGGGAGAGTTTTAGGAAACCTTTACAAGGAAGATATAGAGCTTGATGGAACAGAGGTGAAACAAGCAAAAAGATTGCTAGACAGTTGCTTTGAGCCATCCCCCTATGAAGGATTATATGGTGTGTATGCTGTAGGTGTCACTGAAGAGGAAAAAGAAGAACCATACATACCATGTGAGATATCGAGGAAGAAATTTTCGAAGGCCTTGTGTGACTTTGGCTCTCGTGTCAGCTTGATGACTTACAATGCATTCATGAGCATGCCTTATGGAACTCAACAGCGGCTAATGGGGACTGAACTTGAGCTGATCATGGCGGATGGTAGGAAAACCAAGCCACTGGGAGTGATCAAGAATGTCAAAATTGAGATCAGCTCGAAAACAATGCCGGTAGATTTCTTTGTTCTAGACAAGACGAAAACTGGGGTTGAAGATATCATTCTGGGAAGGCCATTCTTAAGATTAGTACAAGCTGTTCTGGATGCTGGGAAAGGTCAAATCACACTACACCTGGGAGAGGAAGAAGTGCAATTTCAATTTAATGATCCGTCTCATTAAGACTCTTCTTGCTATCAGGAATTCTGCCTAGAGGAAGATGAGAGGATAGGGATGGATATGGGAGACCCACTGGACCACATCATGCGTGAAACTGACAAGTATACTACCAGCGCCGATCGGCGCGACCCCTGCGCCGATCGGCTCAATCATACTGGCAGCGTCGATCGGCGTGACCCTTGCGTCGATCGGCTCAACCAGGAAAATCCTGATTTTAAACCTCTCGAGGAGCTGGATCCAGACGAAGCGCCAGAAGTGGAACAAAAGGAACTTCCGAAGGAGCTACGCTATGAATATCTAGAAAAGAATAGAACATATCCAGTTATTGTGAACAACGCCCTAACGAAAGAAGAAACAGAAAGGCTTCTTGTTGTGCTCAAAAGGTATAAGAAGGCCATTGGTTACACATTGGATGACATCAAGGGAATCAGCCCTGCATTTTGCACCCATAAGATTAATTTGGAGGAGAATACTAAACCAGTGGTTAAAGGGATGCGAAGGTTGAAGGAATCAATGAAGCCAATGGTTAAAAAGGAGATTTTGAAGCTGCTTAATGCAGGTATGATCTACCCTGTTGCTGATAGTGAATGGGTTAGCCCAGTGCATTGTGTACCCAAGAAAGGAGGGTTGACAGTAGTGCCTATAAAACAATGAGTTGATCCCTCAAAGGACTGTAACTAGATGGAGAATGTGCATAGATTATAGAAGTTTGAACAAAGTGACGAAGAAAGATCACTATCCTCTTCCGTTCATTGATGAGATGCTTGAAAGACCAGAAGATCAGCAGAAAACTACTTTTACTTGCCCTTTTGGGACATATGCATATAGAAGGATGCCATTTGGTCTTTGCAACGCGCCTGCAATATTTCAAAGATGCATGAATGCAATATTCGCTGAATTCATAGAAGATATTATGGAGGTATTTATGGATGACTTCTCCGTACATGGTGCTGATTTTGATAGCTGTTTGGAGAATTTGGAGAAAGTTTTGAAAAGGTGTGTTGAATGCGATTTAGTTCTTAATTGGGAGAAGTGTCACTTCATGGTAAAAAAAGGGATAGTACCTGGTGATGTCATATCTAAAAGAGGGATAGAGGTTGATAAGGCAAAGGTACCTACAGTTGAGAAATTACCTCCCCCTACTGATCTTACAACTTTGAGGAGTTTTCTTGGACATGCCAACTTCTATCGCAGATTTGTTAAGGATTATTCGAAGATTGCTAAACCCCTGACAGAATTGTTAAAGCAAGATACAGAATTTGTTATGGATGAGGAAAGACTCTTGGCCTTCAGGAGATTAAAGAAAGCTCTATGCTCTGCACCCGTTATGCAGCCACCTGATTGGAGTCTACCTTTTGAAATTATGTGTGATGCAAGTGACTATGCAGTTGGAGCTGTTCTTGGACAACGGAAGGAAGGTAAAGTGCATGCTATTTATTATGCTAGCAAAAATTTGAATGAGGCGCAAATAAATTATACAACAACTTAGAAGGAGATGCTAGCTGTTATATTTGCTTTTGAGAAGTTTAGATCCTACATTCTAAATTCTAAGGTGATCGTATATACTGATCATGCTGCTATAAGATACTTGGTTTCAAAGGAGTCTAAACCTCGGTTAATGCGATGGGTATTGATGCTGCAAGAATTTGATTTCGAGATAAGAAAGGAGTAGAAAATTCTGTAGCAAATCATTTATCTCGTCTTGAATCAACATCAACTGAGCCAATAAGAGATGAAATGCGACAAGAGTAGTTATTTGCCGCATTTGATCATAGAGAGAACTGGATGATAGATATTATCATAGGTTTCAAGGGACAAACTGATCTGATGAACAAGAACACAAGGAAAAGAGTTAAGAGTGAAATGAGAAAATTTATATGGGCCGACCCATACTTGTATAGGTATTGCGAGGACGGAGCAGTACGGAGATGTGTACCCAGAGAAGAAAGAGCAAGCATTTTAGCAAAATGTCATTCTTCGGATTATAGGGGACATTATGGCTACTTCAGAACACAGGCAAAGGTATGGGCAAGTGGATTCTATTGGCCTACAACGCATGAAGATGCAAAAAGGTATGTTGCAACATGTGCTCAATGCCAACGAATAGGGATTGTTAACAGTAGGAATGCAATGCCTCTTAAGTACAATCTTCAAGTCGATATCTTTGATGTTTGGGGTATGGATTTTATGGGACCCTTTGTGAATTCTCATGGTTTTGAGTATATATTGGTCACCGTTGATTATGTCTCCAAGTGGGTCGAAGCAATAGCATGCAAGGCTAACACTACAGGAGAATCAAGGAGTATACTTCAAGAGCAGATATTTCCTAGGTACGGGGTACCCAGGATAATAATTACAGATGGAGGATCCTATTTTACAGGAGGAGAATTTGCTAGGTTTTTAACCAAATCTAGAGGTGAACATAGAATTGGAACAGCCTACCATCCCCAGACAAATGGACAAGCAGAAACTTCAAATAAGCAATTAAAGGGAATTCTGCAGAAGATTGTTACAAAGGAAGGAAAAGATTGGGCCATGAAGCTTAATGGAGCGTTATGGGCATATAGGACGGCATTCAAGACACCAATTGGTATGACACCGTATCAATTCGTCTATGGGAAATCGTGTCACCTACCGGTGGAATTGGAACATAAAGCTTATTGGGCTATAAAGGAGATGAATCTGGATCTTGATGCCGCCGGCATGAAAAAGAGGATATAAATAAGTGAATTGGAAGAAATGAGATTGCGTGCATATGAAAATACAGCCATATACAAGGAGAAAACAAAGAAGTGGTACGATAAAAAACTTTTAAAGAAGGAATTCAAGGAAGGAGATCGGGTGCTCCTATTTAACTCGCGATTCAGATTATTTGGTAAAGGCAAACTGCGGAGCAAATGGGAGGGACCTTATCTCGTGAATATGGTGTTACCTTCGGGAGCGGTAATTATAATGGATGGCAAGAGAAACAAGTACACGGTGAACGGACAGCGTCTAAAGGTATACCTAGAACCCGACACATTTGAATTAAAATCTTTTGATGTGTATTTCACTGCTTAGTACCCCGTGTGGTCGAGCTTAATGACGTAAAACAAAAGCTTGTATTTTCCGTAGTGATTTGGCAATTTAGTGTACCGCGCCGATCGACGCGACGCTGCGCCGATCGGTGCAGCCCTGCACCGATCGGCGCGGCAGAGTCCTTTTTGTTTTGAGTCGGTTTTGGATGTTGCCCTTTTAAGACTCGTTAAATTCCACGAATAAGAGAAAGAGTCCTAGTCCAATTGGAAATCAAGGGATATAAATATGAGGTGACAGCAAGCCCACGGATCAATTCGTATTACATCATCACCAGAATAAACCCTAAGAGCAGAAGCGATGGACGGCGGCGCATGAGGTAGAAACCAAGGCGGCGCCGATCGGCTCGACCCTTGCGCCGATCGACGTGACCTCTACGCCAATCGGCGTGACTCTGGAGCCGATCAGCTCGACGGTGGATTTCCTCAGCCCTCTGCAAATTGGCCCGGGGAAGAAGTCGACGAAGTGTTCACACCAACACGAGATGATCCCCTCGTCTGGTTAGATCTGCGAAAGAAATTCATGAAGAAAAACGAAGCTGACGCGTGGAACACTGACAAGGTGAAGATGGACAATAAACTTCGGCAGATGATGAAAAGAGTATTGGTGTGCAAAGGAAAATCTGTAGCGCCTATTGAAAGTGAAGTAGTTTCTCAAAGGTATACCATGGAAAATCTTCTTGATCTTGCTACGCCCTTGTCGTATGAGGATTTCCTATCTTTTGAAAGATCATTGACTGAGCAAGAGAAGGAAGAGCTAGATGAAGAGAGCGCCCTCATAATTCATAGGTGCCGACTTTATGGTGAACATGACATTGCCACCAAGTATGAACTCAAGCTGTGAGAGGAAGTCAAAGAAGCTATGTACCAGCAGGATGTGGAGACGGATCTTCAAGCTAGAAGGGATGAATCCTTTCCCAAGGTTCTTACCGATTGGGAAAGTTTTCAAGAAAATAAGATTCATAGGAAAAGTTGTATTGAGGGTTGCAAGTGTTTCTTTTGTGCTAAAGATCTTCAACGCAAGGTGGAACTCCAATTGGCAGAAGATCCAGCTTTCATACCTAGAGATTTGATATATGATGATGGCTGTCACGCAGTTCCTGGAGGAAGGACACCTAAGGAGATTAATGATGAGATTTTATGAAGGCAGCGGAATAAGGTGATCCGTGAGCGTAATCTAGAGCAGTTAGATGAGTATATGAAGGAAGCTGCTGGCTGCGCCGATCGGCACGACACTGGAGCCGATCGGGACGATCTGAAGATGGTTGACTTTATTGATCTGATGGCTCTGCCAAGTGAAGACGAAGAAACTGCTGCAAGGAAGTGTAAGATTACACCAGAGGTTCGCAGATCCACTAGATTATCGGGTAAGCCAATTCAGAATTATTCCGAATAGGATAGTGACTATACGTCATACTATTTGGAAACTTTGGAAAGTGGTGATCTTAGTGTGCCTGGAGATTTTAGTGATGATTTTGATATGCAAGGAAGCTTTGATAGTCCTAAGTTCAAAAATCAGGAAACACTTGCAGAATGCAGTAATGACAGAGCAGCAGGAACTTCAACAAGAGTTAATGGTAATGTAGAGGGAAGTGGAGGAAGTCGCAATGGTGGAAGAACACCACTACGCCGATCGGCTCGGAGGAATTTGAATAGTGCCTCTCCTTACAGCGTTGAAAATCATAACCTGCAACCGCCTGCTTGTTGTCCTGTCTGCCGAAGAAACATTGAGAGACTGTATCCAGACAGAGATCATGCTTATAGGAATCAAAGAGATGTGGACCGCAGAATACAAGATACGATCGAGATGAACGAAGCGAACTACACTTTTCTCATAAGGAATATAAGACGAATTTTCCGAGTCTTGAACAGGCATGGTCTGCATGATTAGTGTTTTGAGTTTCTTCTCTTGCAATGAGGACATTGCAAATTTTGAGTGTGGGGGAAGGTCTTTGCCATTAGTCATAGTTTTTAAGTTTTTTTGAGTCCAGTTTCTCAGTATTTAAATGTTTTTGAGTCTAGTTTCTCAGTTTTTAAGTGTTTTTGATGAGTGTTTATTTAAGTTTGCGTGTGTGCTTAAGAAAGTCACGAGTTATGTTGAGAGTTGCTTCTAGGTCTTTTATGTAGTTTAAATTCTTGCATTATCCTTAATAAAGTTAGTGTTGATTGTCAAATTGAAAGTGCCCCATGCTATTTATCTTGTCTTTCTGATGATCGATTGGTTGATTACTTGAATTTGTTGGTTACCACTTAACTTTTGAGCTTTATATTTGTGAAATTTTTTTTTGACTCATCATAAGCTAAAGCAAAAGCAAGGTCTAAATATGCCTACATAGCCGAGTGAATGAGAACAAGCTACACATTTGAACTAAGTGGATTGTAAGTAACTTTGTCAACTTTTTGCTCATGATTTCGACCAAGTTAGGAAAGGATGATCTATTTTGTTTATCTCTGTATTTCTAGCCATTCTTATCCAATTAAATTCCTTGCTATCATGAAAACCATACATCTTTATTTTTCCCTCATCCTTGATACAACCTATAATCTCAATAAAAGGGAATTCAGAAAGTTTCTGTTGCTGATACAAGACAGAAATTGTTGATCATATCAGGAAATATTAAAAAAGAGATGAAAGAAAAGAAGAAAAAAAAGAGGAAGAAAAAAAATATAGGTCGCGCCAATCGGCGCGACGCTTGCGCCGATCGACGCTGTTGCAAAAAAGAAAAAAAAAGAGGTTATTATAAAAAAGGGGTAAAGGGAAAAAATATATATTCCCTGAGAGGCAGTAAGGTCATCAAAGAAAGCAGATTTCTGATTATTCCTCATTCTTTGCCAATTGTTCTCATTGAATTTTCTTTTAGATCTTCTACATTCATCTTCTCCATTAAAAGTTCTTTTCCAAGAAAATCCTTTCTTAATAGGCATGATTGAGCACATTGTTGACATGGTTAATCTTATGGTTTAATTTAGTTATATAGCCCTCCAAGATCCATATACAATCCTTGATTAGATAGGAGAGGGAAGGAAATACACTTGAGAGACCTAGAGAAGACCAAATGCTTGATGTTTGATGCTAAAAGATAAGTTGAGGAGAACTAAAATTATTTTTGAAAAGGTTTTGTGGTAATTTAATTAAGTTCAAGTAAGATATGCCAATTGGTTAAAAGGAGATGAGAGAAGATCTTTGTGGTAGGATAACGAGTAAAAATGATGATTGAGATTGACTGCATGAGGGATGGTGTGAAAATTCTTATTACATATTTGATTTTGTATTGCTCGAGGACTAGCAATGATTTGAGTGTGGGGGAACTGTTGGCACTTCCTAAGTGCCTCTTTTATATGCGAAAATTACCCCAATTAGAGCATAATTGATACTAATTTAGGCCATTTACCTATGATATTGTCTATATATTTGTATATGCGTTGTTTTGGAGCTTTATTGCAGAAACAGGTAAAATTGGCGATAAAAGTGATACTGGAGAGGATAGGAATCCAGAACCGACGAAAAACACAGAAGAAGCCCAGTGCGCCGATCGGCGCAGTACATGAGCCGATCGACGCAAGGGTGTTTTTGCCCGCAGAAGTGACTGAGGCCCATTCCACATGTTTATGGAAGTTTATCTGCACAAGACACTTGAAGATATTTGCCTAGAAGATTTATAGAACTTCAAGATCTCGACGTGCAGTACAAGACTTAATCTCGAAGAAAAAGGCCCACATGGCAGCTATGGAAGACAGAGGAACCGACTCGGAGAAGAAACAAGAGAAGACAAGGCTTGCGCCGATCGGCACGGCCCATGCGCAGATTGGCACGGCCCATGCGCCGATCGGCGCAGGAGGAAAAGATGACTGAAACATGATTCGGTCCAGGAAAGACGGAGGCCTAGCTCAGTATGAGTTAGAGTCGGTGGAAGTTGACCTAATCCCGTCGAGTATAAAAGGAACATAACTATCAAAGAGCCAAGACACACAAGGAGAGACGGCAATCGTGAGAACCAGTTGTTAAAACTAGGGTTCTAGGATATTGGCAGCGGAGATTCGTCAGCACCGACGAGATCCACCAGAAGGAAGGTCGCACCGATCGGCGTGATGCTTGCGCCGATCGGCTCGTGCACGTTCTAGCGCTATTTCTCACCCCTCTGCTATATCTAGCGGAAGGATGAGTGAGTAGTCTCATATTCTCTTCTCTGGTGCAGGGATCTGATCATGTAACTCTCATACTTGTTGATACTCTCTCGATGAATTTAATCTATGTGATGAACTTTATTGCACATCTATCTATCTCTTTCATTAGTGTATTGGCCAATACACTCTTGCCCATTACATAGTGCAAGAAACCAGTGGGGAGCTAATAGCCTCTGTAGTGACAGCCAGGGTGAACGAAACGACCATGTCTTGTAGAATATTAGAGTCATCACTTGAGTTGATAAGAATGAAGTTGCATGCTAGTGAACCAATTCTAAGGAGAGAATCCTTCATCATGCTGTTGCCTCTTCAATAACATTCACCTTCCTCTTTCTCACCGTCATCATTTACACCAACCAACCCATTGCAATCTGTTAGTAACCCTTTAATAGTATTAGTTTCGCTCGTTCCCTATGGATTCGAAAACCTTGGAATACTCTGAGGGAAAAAGAGCTACAACTGTACACCATCCTCTTGCGGTATATAAGTGGGTGCATAGATACGACCAACACAACCCCAACCAGAGGTCGATCTGTTTCCAACTCCCCCGGGAATATGGAGACCCCACTAGATACCCGTCCCAGACGTTATCCATTGGCGACCACAATTTCCCTCCCGTGAGACTTCCATCTTACTAACAGCCAGAAAAAGAAAGTTGGCTACGTCCTACCACTGAGATAGTTAGGGTACATCATCTTACTGGTTCTCATATACCAGCATGTAGATTATATTGTTTAATACTTGCTCCCTAGGCCACAACGTAATCCTAAATTGACACGCACGGGGCTACCACCTTGCAAGATCCAGTCTTTGCCCTTTCCTCTACTGGCCCGTCTGGTATCAGCATCATCATCAACTTTCATTTATTTTCTCAATGACCTCAAACAATTTAAAGCCTCCATTCTTTAAGATCATCCTATGCAGTGCTACCAGTATTCCTACGATGTAAGCATAGTGCCTATCGTGCTACCTGTACCTGTATAGTATAAAGACATCATAGGATATGGTAGTAATGCAGGTGGGTGTCATTCAATTCCTGAAACCTAATGCACAATCATGACTCGACTGACTGTGATAAAGAAAGAATTTAAAAATATAGGTGAGATGCACCGGGGCTTGCCTTGGGTTTCGTCCGGATATGACGATGTAGGCGTGGGGTCTGTCTTAACAATCACCACCTCTGGTCCACTCTCAGTAGGTGGCTCGACGATCTCGGGTCCTATACGATTTTTTGATACGTCACAAGTTAGTATTAGCGATGCATGAAATGTGAAATACAATGCTTGAAATGATGGTTTGATAAAATAGTAGTCAAGATCTTAATTACTCTTGTTTGAAGTAAGAGTAATTAAGTCTATAAATGAAAAGGGTTTAACATGCTTCATTTCAAATAAATGACCCTTAATTACCCTATTTAAACATAAAATAAAATTATTAACAAAAAAACATTAACTTAGAAATTAAATTAATTAACAATTAAAAGATATTTCATAAACTTATTTAAATGCTTAAAAATCATATAAAATAAATATTTAATTTTATTTCATAAAGTGGTAGAGAATAATATTTGGAACCTAGCAAAATTAATCCTATAATTTTACAAGATCTAAAACTATAGTTATGAATTTTCAAAATTTTGGAATTGATTTTAAATTAAAAACCCAGATTTAGCAATGAACTGTATGATTTTGGCCTTACGGGACAAGGAGTGGCCCAGCCACACAGCAGCCCAGCCCAGCTGCGTGGCCACGGCCCAGCCTCTCGGTGGCCCAGCCGGGCGGGATACGGCCCAGCTCTAGGGAACTCTCGGGCTCGCGCGCGCGCACCCAGCGGCCTAGCCTTTCGGCCCAATCGCGCGGGCACGGCCCAGCTCCAAGGAACACCTCGAGCTCGCGCGCGTGCGTGGTGGCTCTGCCGCCGGAGCTCGAGCTCGGCTCGGCCAACCAAAATCAAAGATGGGGCGGCCGTGCGAGGGGAAGACAGAGGAGGGTTCGACGACGACAAGTGCTCACCGAATCGACTGGTGATGGATGGCGGCGGAAACAGGGCTTGGCAACGGCGGTGAGAAGAACCTGGAATTCGATCAACACATTGCAAAAACTCGATCAACAATTTAGCCAAGGGAGGCGCAAGGATATCTAGAAACTCCGTTCTCGATCAATTTGAGAATAATCTCACTGAGAGTGGAGAATTCCAAGAGAGACGGGTGAGTTCGTTTGGGACTTTCAAAAGAACCCGACTTCAATTCGTGAGCTGGGGTGGAAGGTGGTGCTAGGCGGTGACGGAGAGAAACTGGAGGTTCTGCATGGCGGTGTGGGGCGACGGTTTGGCCGGGAAGTCGACGGCGGTAGCAGGCAGAGCTCGGTCGGCGGTGGCGGAGAGAAACAGAGAGATGAGAGAGCCGAGCGAGAGAAAAGAACGAGAGAGAGATGAGGAAAAGGGGTCGGGTAAATCCCTTCCCCGACAAAAGCGGTGGCGAGGCCCAGGTGCAGGGCGATGCTGCGTTGCATGGCGCCTCTGGCACGCGCGCGCGCCAACGCTGCCTCGGCGCGGGCGACAAGCGGCGCTGAGAGCCAGAGGCTGACGGGTGGGGCCAGTGGGTCCCACCAACAGGTAAAGGTAAATAATTTTTTTAAAAAAAACAGGGATGCCACAAAAAATAGTCCTTTAACATTTTTAGTAGAGTTTAATATGATAAGGATGGCAATGAAGGGAAAAAAATTTAAAACCAATGGCACTCAGAGGATAAGACTTTTTTAGGTGGCAGACAAGGGATTGAAGTTTATCCCAATGGCATAGAAGAAATTTTCCCTTTAATAAACTCATGGATAATCATTAAAATGATGAATATATGAATGTTGTTGCTGCTTTAGTAAATCTGAATATATTATCTATTATACATGTTTTAAATTTCAGATTGTTTGTTATACTTTATAGTTCTATAATTAGTATAAATTGATAGTATTCTATAAATAATAATCACTGCTTAGCTGCTACTTAATGTTACTAAATTTATTTTTACACATCTCTGAGTCTATGCATGTCTAGGAGTCGGTTTTGTGAACCATTTATCAGATAAGACTTGTTGAGCTTAGTTGCTCAGGCTTTACCATGTTGTAGTTTTTATTTATTTTAGGTAATAATGTTGATGCATATGAGTTACCCGTGGGTGTTTTTCCTTGGGATATGTCCATTCGAGAGGGTTGGTCTGCCCATTGGGAGACTGACTAGCTGCTGCTTGTGTGTGTTTGGTTAGGTGATGATCCATATGGGTTTGGATTCATCACTATCACATGTATCATCGAGTTGTATATTTTAGACGTCTAATAACATTATCTTCCACGAGTTTTCAAACTACTTTCTGTAATATTTCCGCTGCACTAAACTATGATGTATTATAAATAATCATTTCTTCTAGAATTTTATACTCTTGGTTTGTTGTTGTATTATCTTGTGTCTGCTTAATCAGCACCTCGGGAACTTTGTTTTAAGGGGGTTGTGACAGCTAACATCAGAGCCATGTTCCGGGATAATACCACAATTAAGACATATTTTTAAGAATACGACGTATATGGTGAGGATACATTAGTATATGCCCACATATGTGTAAGGATTATAGAGTGGTGACAAAGATAACGTGTTATGTTTAAGTTGGTTTGCTATTTGGGGTTTTCATTTGAAATTTATAGTCCGCTCACAAGGACTGTAGCATTGTGAGACGATTCTTTTCATGAATCATGGCCAACTTTATATTGCTTTTTGGCTCATCTGAACAATATTGAGCCTGAGTTTGCTCGTGAGGGCTATGGCTTCGCGGGACGATTTCTTCCATATACTGTGCCATTTTTCTTGTAGTTGATGCTCATCATGATAGTTTTTTGAGCATGGGTCCGCTTACGAGGACCATGGCTTCGTAAGACGGTTCTTTTCATGAACCGTTGCCAAGTAGTATATATAACTGCTTATTTTCGTAGTTTCTTTTGAATATTATGTTATGATTCTGAACTGAATCTCTTGCAGGTACACTAACCACGTTAGAGTGTGTGTGTGTTAAAAACCTAGAATGTTTGCTTGTGAGTACGAGTCGTCACCAAAAGTTACATACACCGCAATGTATCGATAACTATATATTTTTTGAGTGAGTAACGGTTAGGATAAAAAAAATCCACTTGCAGTCATGACATGGCGTATAATCAAGTGTATTAAAATTTGATCTTACCCCTGTTTTACTTTGGCAAAAATATAGTGCAAATATGTGTTCAAAAGATCTTGAAATTTTCTTTAATTTACAACCCAATTGTAAATTTAAATCTTTTTAACATAGCTCCAGAATGCCAAATTTTGCACACTGTTCAGTCAGACTCTTCATATTCCAGCATTAGCTTGAGAATTTTATATTTTTATTTTTGTCGATGTGATGAACGTGTATGAGTATATTCTGGAAAGCTTATGAAGTCCTCTATAAGATAGTGCTAAGCATAATTTGTGAGTTGACTCTGAGTTTTCTAGAATTGTGAGTTTTTGATTGACTGCTCAGTCAGAATCTCGGTGTTCAAACATCCACTTGAAAAATTCATATCTCCTAACTCGTTTAAGATATGAAGAAGTGTTACACTTGTTGGAAAGATCTGAAAGTTTTCTTTAAACACACTAGCCTATGCAAGTCACAATTCAACCTATTCACTAGAGCACACAATTGCGGAACAGTAAAGAGGGGTTAAAAAATGCTCATGATTTTTTCCCGAGGTCTGGAAAGGATGGCACCTTACCCTAATCCTTGTTGGACCACTCCCGCCAGAGTGTCAGTCCCTCCCTCCACCAAGTAGAGTTCTCTTACACGGGCGTGCAATCACTTCCGAAGTGAAGACACGGTTGCGTCACCGCTGCCACCAAGGCACAAACTCGCCTCCCTCAAGAACTTGTCGGACACCCCGAGCCGACACAGGCGCTCACTAGCGATACCCCTTTCAACGATGGGCTCAAACCATGTACAAATGTGTGACGACCTTCACAACCAATCATAATAGGCTTGATCATCGACACCTAACCGGTCTAGGTCTCATCATAGACCAAGAGTAAAGTCGAAAATGATATAATTACAACTAAAATAGACGGTATCGATCGGGAATCGATATGAACAATCGGAAACATGAATCAGGAAGTATAGCACTCATAAAATAGGGAAATCAGAGGTGTCATGGTTATTTCTGGATGATGGCACAAGGATTTGGATAAACTGGCTGTAGCATATTGATTGTTAAATAACTGGGTGTACATGTATGAAAAATGATATCTATAAAAATAAAAAGTAGACAATTATGTTGAGAAATTTATGATTTGTTTTGGACTAGAATGATTATGTGACTTTAAGAGAGATTTGCTATAATCAAGATACTGAATACGGTAATTACCTACATTGCTCTACTGTAATTTTCATGTTAAAATGGAATTTTGCGAAAATGATTGGAAGACTTCAAAATTATTTTCATTACCTCTTTCACGAATGACTACTATTTTTGCTTTCACTTCTTCGGAATATCATTTTTACGTGTTGCGGTCGATAAAATACGAAAACAAGCATTGGTAAACCGATAATTACCACTTTTGCTTTCATCCCAACTCAAGGACACCCTAGCCTTAGATGTGGATAGATGCTCAAGTTACTCTCACTAGCACTCTTAAGATATCCAATATCCTCTTTAATGCTCCTCTCTTTTCCCCTTGGCTTCCAATAGATGCTCCCAGCTATCCCAATGGCCAAGAGAGGTCTCCAAGACCCCAACAACGAGTTTATAAAGGCTTCCAACCTCAAACTAGCCGTTGCTCCATGAAATCAGCTTTCTGGGCCTAATGAATGTATAGTCCAGTCACTGCCAGACCGGACCGTCCAGTCTCCATCTGAACGTCTCCTCCCGAGCCATTGGCTAGCTGATCTGTCACAACCCCCTTTGACCGAAGTTCTCGAGGTGCTGATTAAGCAGACACAAGATAATACAACAACAGACCAAGAGTACAAATTTACATAGAAAAGATCATTTATTTTTATTTTACATCAGAGTTTAGTGCAACGGAAATATTACAAAGGATAGTTTTAAAACACGCGGAAGATAACATGATAAAGCGTCTAAAATATACAACTTGACGATGCAAGCAAATGTGATGATTTCAAACCCATACGGATCATCACCTAGCCAAACACACAAGCAGCGGGTAGTCGGTCTCCTAGTGAGCAGACCAACCCTTGGGATAGACATATCCCAGGGAAAGACACCCATTGGTAACTCAAATGCATCAACATTATTACCTGAAATAAATAAAAACAACAACATGATAAAGTCTGAGCAACTAAGCTCAACAAGTCTTACCCGACAAATGGTTCACATAATCGACTCCTAGACATGCATAGGCTCAGAGGGGTGTAAAAATAAATTTAGTGACATTAAGCAGCAGCCAAGCATTGGATTATTATCTATAGAATCTGTCAACTTACACTAGTTATAGAACTACAATCTATAACAAGCAATCTGAAATTTAAAGCAAGTGTAATAAACAATATATTCAGATATACTAAAACAACAACAACTTCCATATAAACATCATTTTAGTTATTATTAGTGAGTTTATTAAACTACGTTGTGACGTAGTGAACAAGCGGTAATCATTACTATGAGGGACAGCTATTGCAATCGTTTTACACCAGCTGGAAAAACCTGAAGTACACGACATACGCATTATTTAAGAACACATATGACAACTTTTCACAAAATCATAATACAAGCCGATCCGGGTCCAAAGTCCTGAGTGGGCAGCCATTCCACAATACATCAGGAATCTGTCCACTCCAACTGGGTCACACGACTAAGAGTTTGGTTATCGTCTAACATGAATATGACAATGCTATACAAGTTTACTAATTCCCATATACTAGCATGTATTTGATATAGTTCAAAAATTGCTCAACAGGACAGACAATAAACGGATCCTAGGTCGGCACAGACGGGGCTACAGCCTTGCAATACAAGTCCTCTGAAGGCACTTGATCTTGGCCCTTTCACCTATGAGGCCTGTACACGTCTCAATTTTTAATTACTAACATAAACGGACTGCCACCCTGCGAGACAAGACCTCTTAGGTCCTTTGCCTTCGCCCTTTCCCTTATAGACTCGTCTAGTCTCAAAGTAAATTAATTACTTAACCATGTGAACATCATCATTCTTTAAATATTCCAAGACTATAAGTACCGTTGGTCCTAAAACTAAGCATAGCAGTTTTTCTATTGAGTTACCTGTACCTATATACCATGTCTAAATAACAATAGAATATTTCTAGGAAATGCAGGTGGGTTTCGAATCAACTCCTAAACTTAATGCACAAATCATCTATACATATCTAGTGGTTTATTTGTCGAAAGTGTACAAGGGAATGCTCCGGGGCTTGCCTTGGGCTACAAACACGGGGTCAGTAGTGACGTTAGGGTCTTCTTGTGCCGGGAAATCCGAGGATTCCTTCTGAAGATTATCCTCCGACACGTTAATGTTTCTTATAACTATACCGATATATCAACATAGGAGAATGTATAGAAAATGCAATAACATGGAATGCACACGATGAGTGAGTACTTCAATTAATATTTATTCCTCAACATTGTTCTAGAAGACATATGTTTCAGAGCATAAAATGAAAGTAGTAAAATTTCATAATAAGCACTTTTTATTGTATTAAATGAGGATTATGCAAGTATGAAATACAATTAATTCATTTACTATACTAAAAGCATGCTACTGGACATGTATGACCTACTGATGATGGATATATGTATGATTATCACATTCACCAAGTTTCATAATTATATCATGAGCAAAACATTAATAAAGCATTTAACAAGGTTTCTGACTAAATAATTTCTAGTAAAATATGTACAGAAGATATATTGCTACAAACATTCCTGGTGATGCAACATATTGAACATGATTTTTGTGCACAAGTTCAAACCCTAAAAGTGTACAAAAAATATATTAATGTAATTACAATCATTTTAAAAATAAATTCATTTAGATCTATATGTAAGAAACTAGGGTTAACAAAATATGTTCTGGATAAATCATATCCCGCGGAGTCTAAAACAATTTAATTAGCAATTTTCTTATATCTACAACTAAGTATATAAATTTCTTAATGCTAACAACAATTATATCCTACATGTAAAACTTATAGGCAAATTATGTGCAACAATATGTTCACTGCATAGATTTCATTATAAGGAAACCAACAAAATTTAGTTTGCTATTTTAGGAGCTCTGGAACTCGAGATATTGAATTTACAAGTTTAATCATTTTCCTGGATTTTCATTTAAGAGTTCGCGACATTTACGAAATTGCCATCGTCGATTTCAACATTTGTCCAGTGGCATGATGGCCAGAAAATCCACAATTCCCGCGTGGTTTCTGCACAAATCGATGGGGAAAAGGTTCCAATCAATGCGCAAGGGAGTTGGGAACACGTAAGAAAAAGAATCAAAGAAGGGAATGAACCGTAGCCGAGGAATTTGATGCCGGCATCAGAAGGGATCGACGGAGAGGCCTCCACTGTTTTTGCTTCGATTGGCTCGGTTCAGGAAGGAACTTCATAGGGAATGATAGGGGTACAGGAGAGGGGATTCTTCCGCAGGCTTTGATGGCTTTGGTTTTGCTTAGGACGTAGTAGAGTGGACGGGCTCCGAGTTTGAGCTCCGCATGGCCATGGCGGACAACAATGGTGGAGAGAGAGAGAATAGAGAGAAGCGGCAACTTCGAGGGACCAAGAGGAGAGGCAAGGTGGCGGGGGTCGGGTTTTCACCGCCCTGAGCTCAAGTGGTGGTGGCCGGGGCGGGCGACACGTGGTACGTGCGTGGTGTGCGCCCGGGCACCAGCGCAACGAAGAAGAAAAGAGAGAGGAGAGAATGAGGCGCGAGTCCCACGACTGATTTATCTTTTTCTGGAATTATCCCAGCTCCATATTCAAAAATAGAAAAAAATAGTTGCCAACTCCGAATTGAATGGGAAAAATTTATGTAGAAAGTTTGACACGTGTAGATCACAAGGAATAGGTTTCAAACTTCAATTCTAAATGGTTTGAACTTGTAATTTATTTGAATATGGTTAAAATTTAAACTTCCATGAATTAATTAGAGTATGTTCTCTCTGAAAAAAATTCTAGGAAAATTCCTAAAAGTCTTTCATGATATACCCTATCACATATATGTTTTATAGCACCTTATTGTATAGCAAAATTTAAAGTTGCTTCATAACTTAGCCACATTCTGGTTTAACTTCAAATTCAAATAAATTTGAAATGCAGTCAAAATTGAATGAGAGTTTATTAAACCAGAATTAGGTGCAATCATGTGATCAAATAAGTGTAGTGACACTAGGGTGTCACATGATCTCGTACTGACCGGACCATCCGGTCAGTAGACCAGACCATCTGGTTTCTTCATGTTCGTCGATTCCAGAGAGTGACCAGAATTCTTCCACTCTGTCCTGCGCTCCACCCATACAGACCGGACCGTCCGGTCTCTGTTGGTCTTCATGCAGACAGTTTCCTCGCAACAAGTCTTCTCTGATCAGTCTTCTCCTCTAATGATCGTACAGTCCGGTCATTCCAGACCTTCTGTCCGGTCTGTCTGTCCAGAAGCTGAAACTCCTTGTCCTCACTTGACTTTATTTTCTGGCTTTTTCCAATAGCTCCTTGGCTTCTCCACTGTCACCTAGTGCCTGTGATTTCACTGAGTATCCACGCACCTCACCGACTAGCATGACCTAAGAGACATGATCTAGACCCTCTTGATAGTCCGGTTTTTCCTATGGACTCAAAGCCCAAGCAACTAGACAAGTGTTCCAAACACTTGCTCCATAGCTTGTCCTTAGCCTTGATCCATCGTCATCAATCCTTGGACTCCGTTAAGCTCATCAAGGTCCATGCTTATCGTCATTGTCATCAATCGCCAAGGCAACCATCATCAATAAGATTTGTAGTAGAGTTTAGAGATGATTCTTGCACAGACAACACTCATGTAGATATTGGCCAATAATTTCATAGTTGTTATTAATCACCAAAACATCCATACCTCGGGGATCCAATCATCAATGGTCATGAATCTTACATATAGCCTACGCTAGCAAGACCTTGACAGGAGCACAACTTAATTATGCCACTACAGAAAAAGAGATCCTTGCCATTGTTTTTACTATTGATAAGTTTAGGTCTTACTTAGTAGGAGCAAACGTTATCATTCACACTGATCATGCTGCTTTAAAATACCTGCTCACTAAGAAAGATGCTAAACCAAGGCTAATTAGATGGATTCTTTCGCTCCAAGAATTTGACCTTGAGATTAGAGATAAGAAAGGAGTAGAAAATTCTATTGCGGATCATTTGTTGCATATGCAAGTGACTAACATGTAGAAAATTTTGATAAATGACTTCCTCCGCGATGACATGCTACTGCAAGTGACGGACTCCAATCCCTGGTATGTAGACATTGTGAATTTCATTGTTACAGTGTATATACCACCGAGGGGGGGGGGCGGACAAGAAGAAGCTCATCTATGAGAGTTGACATCACATATGGGATGACCCATACCTCTACAGAATATGTGCTGACGGGTTGCTAAGAAGATGTGTCCCAAGAATTGAAGGCACCAAGATAATTGAGAAATGACATGCATCTCCATATGGAGGTCACTATGGTGTATTCCGCACCCAAGTAAAAATCTGGCAGAGTGGATTCTTCTGGCCAACAATGCATGAAGACACAAAAGAATTCATTCGAAGATGTCAGAATTGCTAGAAGCATGGAGGGATTACTGCTCGCAATGCAATATCCCTAACATACAACCTTCAAGTGGAATTATTTGATTCATGGGGCATTGACTTCGTGGAACCATTTCCAAAGTCCTATGATTACGAGTACATCTTGGTGGCCATTGATCATGTATCCAAGTGGGTAGAAGCAATGCCATGCAGAGCTGCCGACTCAAAGCACGCCCGAAGAATGTTCCACGAGATCATCTTTCCTCGTTTTGGAATGCCACAGATGGTGATAAGTGACGGAGGGTCTTATTTCATTGATAAGACCTTCTGGAACTTCTTAAGAGAGCTTCGAGTAAAGTACAACATCGCAACTCCATACCACCCCAGACATGCGGGCAGGTAGAAACTTCAAATAAACAAATCAAGGACATCGTGCAGAAGACCATGAATGAGATGGGGAGTGGATGAAGATGAAGCTACTAGATGCACTAAGGGCATACAAGACAGCATATAAAACACCGATTGGTATGTCTCCCTTCTAGCTCGTATACGGAAAAGCATGTCATATACTAGTCGATCTGGAACATACAACACATTAGGCCATCCGAAAATGGAACATGGACTTTAGGGGGGGGGCATAGAAAAATGCAGATGTCCGAGTTAGAGGAATGGAGAGGTAAGGCTTATCATAGTGCCAAGATCACAAGGATAGAACTAAAAGATGGCACGAACGAAGGATCAGGCCTAAGGAGTTCAAGCCAGGCGACAAGGTGTTGCTCTTCAACTCCAGAGTCAAGTTGTTTGGCCATGGGAAGCTTCAGAGTAAATAGGAAGGACCACTCACCGTCATTAATGTTGCATCACATGGAGCAATCACACTTCAAGATGACAGAGGGAACCAGCTTAAAATAAATGGTCATCACTTAAAAGTCCTCCTTGAGCCAGATGACAACCAAGGTAAGGAGGTAGATGTGATAAATTTAATTGATTTCAATGCTCCATCCTAGCATTCCTCTCTTTGTTCCATTTGAATAAATTTAGACTCCCTCGTCCTAGACCTAGAAGAGTCCTTTTTGTTTTCCACAATCTTTTGTTTGTTTTGAATAAAAGAAGCTAGGTACAAGAACAAGTGTGGGGGAGGCCTCTCGGGCTTTCCGATGCGCAAACAGAAGAGGTCAACATCATGAGAAAGAGTGTGGCAGCCAGGCACATCCCAGCTTCCACCCTCTTCACTACGGCGGTTTGCGCACTCGGTCCCTTCACCTCCCTGTTTTGTGAGTTAAATTATTTCCTCTTGAATCAATCATAAACATTTAACTCGAGAGCTAAAATAAACCTTGTGGAACCCTCCATTTCATATCATGCTTCTTTTTAGTTGGCTTGCATGCTTCTTATTCCTAGTTCATAGACCTGTTGCTTGTGAACTATATCTATAGGAAAGCATGTCACCTGGGTAGTTGATGTATGAGATATGGTTTGACGAAATGAATCTTGCTCTTATGCATGATGTGCTTGGGACCTTTTCTAGCGAATATTAAAATCAATAGCTTGACTCCTCAATGATTATATCTTCCTACCAAGACCATATGATGAACTCATTGAAAACTTTATGCATATGTTATTTGTTGTCTTGTTGAACTTTGTCAAATTGTTGTGACCCTTGTGAGTTACTCTTTATGACTTTTTGATCAAGATTATGTGCACACCACTTTGCTAATACTTCTTCACTAGAAGTTAGCACCACCATATCCATCATCCATGTGTTAAATCTTCTACACTAGAAGATAGCACTTCCATCTCATTCATCCATCAATTGGAAAATAAAGTACTCCATCATATTCTGATGAACTCCCTCCCCAAATTTCCTTGTGAAAGAGACATGGGCTATTCGTGATTCAAAAAAAGGAAGAGAGAAAGAAAGAATTAGCCCATGTTCTCAATTGCTTATCAAATAGGAGGGAGAGAGCATCTAAAAAAATGGAGTGCTCACATTCATCCATCTCCCATCCACATATCCACATGTGCACATGCTTGACCAAAAGTTCATGAATTGTTCTCCTTGGATCTAGTTTTTGACTTAGTGATATCTGAGACACAAGTATGCCTCTCTTTTACCCCCACTTGAGCTCCACATAAAGCCATATTTAGAAGTAGGATGGAAAGAGACAATGTCAAATGCCCTGGTGAGGAACCATACACATTGAGAGATTTGAGAGAATCATTTAAGGAGTATAGCTATGATTTGTTTTGAAAATCATTTCAAAAACCCAAGTTACACAACAGAATGAGTGAAGATGATTGGAGTCAGGACCGTTCCATTCCTCAACCACCCAAGGTAACATGATAGACACTTTAAAAGTTCATGGGTACAGGTATGACATGGAATAATTTGCCTGCTATCATCACACCACTTGAAGTTATGATCCACCTTAGTCTTCAACCTTTACTCGAGGACGAGCAAAGGCTAAGTGTGGGAGAGTTTGTTGACTGTCCTTAAATGCTAAATCCGGCCGTCAAATCCTTGCATAAATAACATAAAAGGAATAACCAACTTAGTGGTACAAATTTATTATTAACAATTTCCACTAGTGTTGGTGAATATTTGTATGTAGGTGATTTATCCACGTATTAGAGGGAAAGCACAAGTAAATAGATAAGAAAACACACTCCCGGCCAGTCAGGGGACAGCACACAGATTGAATGGCCCACATACAGAAGGGAAACATCCTCAACAACCGACCTAAGGGTGTCATAGGACAAGAGGGCCCACCTATCAGTGTGCTAGCGAAGAGTGGGGGCCATTGGGCCCCACTCATGTTTGGCTGAACAGGCCTATTCGGCCCAAGGTGGAGTGGGCCCAATGAGGCCCATATTTTTGTGGAGGTTAGCCACCGCCTTTCCTACGTCGGTTCCCCCGCTTAGGGCGGCAGTTACCGCCTCCAGGAACCGCCTTTGGGCCTTATATAAGGAGGGGAGTGCCCCCACTCTCCACACAACACAAGAATAAGATTTAGAGCTCCACTCCAAAGGCTTTAGTAGTGCTAAAGTGCTTAGAAAATAGGGAGAGAGTGAGGGAGAGTTAGGAGGAGGTCCTGGCTTGTCGGCGTCTTCTCCACGCTTGTACCTTGGCGGATGCTTTCCTTTCTTAGTAAGTATTGGTGATCTTCCTTTGGTATTTAAGATTTCTTTTTTTTAAGTAAGTTCTTTCCTTAGTTGCTTACAAGATCATCGCTCTAGTTAGTTAGAGTATCATAGTCTTCTATAAGCGTGACGTCGAGACTTTGATAGTAATTAATAGCATAGACGTGGTGTCTAGGCTAAAGGTTACCTTGGTTTGCTGCGTGTCCCAAGGTTTGTTAGAGGTAGTCGGTAGGTGGTGATAGCCCTACCCGGCCTTAGTAATTCTCCACGTTCGGATACGCCGTAGAGCTGTTAGCCGGAGTCGCCTGTGGATGCAGGGGTAAGCCGGTGCCGAAAGTAAGCAGTTATAGATTGAGCCTATCTTATTTTAGGATCTTTTACCATAGGAATCCTCTCTATCCTCTGCCTACCATATTCTTGTTGTCCTTAGATGGTTCTTGTTGTCCTTAGACGGACTAGGATAGAAGATTAGACACATATGTTCCCTGTGAATTCGATACCTTGGAATACTCTTAGGTGAAGTGCTACAGCGGTATTCATGTGCTTGCGGATATATCTGTGATCGTAAGAAATTCTAGCACGCCGCAGAAACACTGTTCCCCAACTAGCGACCCGGCTAACCTACTGCAACCGCCCGGGCGCCCCGCATCTGCGACCCATCTCCCTCCTTGCGATCTATAGCCCCCTTCCAGCGACAACTGTATCACGGCCTGCAATCTATGCTACCACCGTTGTCATGGCCATTGAGGGATCTCGGGCTGGGATAGCGTCGTGCAGATCTGGTTATCCTTCATCAATGATAATATCCATCGCCCATGGCAGCGCAACATCCACGAGAGGCAGGTCACCTCGGCGCACATGAAAATTACTACTTAAAAAGTACAAAGTAAATTCTTTCTTTCACCTGCATCTTCGTCAAACACCTGCAACCCTTGTGCCTCCTGCCATGTGATCTGGTGCCGCATAAACATCATTCCCCAGCCAGCGACCCCGCTAACCATGCCGGATTGGCTAGGCAATGGCTGAGAATCATTTGTTTATTTTAAATATTATTGCTATCCATATTTGATTGGTGATTCTGTATACTTTTATTAACACTTGTAGCGGCTTAGTTCAGATAAATATGTACAACTTGCTTCAAAATGCGAGAGGCAAATGACTAGGACTAAAGCGGTGTATGGAAAGAACTACTGTTGTGTTGGGATACAATACCCAAATGACACTGATTCCATGTGGGTCAGTTGCATTCTTATTTCCTGGAAATTGCAAACCTTCCTCATTTCAGTTGTGAAATAGCTTGCAAAGCACATTTTGTTCTGGCTGTGTCTAGAATCTTATGTAGTTATTTTTTCAAAACTTTACCTGTACAACCAACACATATAGTGATATGTTGACTTTATCTCTTGTAACGAAGGTTCTTTGCCTGATTTTAGGATCATTTTCTTAGTTCTTATGGACTGTTGTTAGCATTATGGTCTAAAAACTAGAAACACTGAATTCATCGCAAAAAAAAAAAAAAAGAAACGCTGAAGGTTTGTCATTTGAGTTTAATCCGTGACCTCATACCTTTTGTAAATTACTAACATGTTTTCTTTTGAGTATGCAGCAATAATGCTAGAACAGAACTCTTTGCATAGAAAAGATCTTATTAGTTCTACTTGCACTACAAAAAATATACCCATCAGTTTCACTCGTCATTAATGAGCAGGTTTCTTGTAGCGTTGAGACATCAACATATGTGCCCTATCAATTTACAAGGTTCTTTGTCATTGGAAAATGCTTTATTGTTGTTGTTGTGTGCTATCATTAGAAACTGGTGATATTAAAACTATATTTGATTATGAAATTGATTCTTATGATGTTGTCAGAGAAAATGTGGTGCGCATACATATCTCTTAACTGTTAAGATTCATATGTGTTCAGCACTAGACAATTTCCTTTTGCTGCACTTGGGTCCTTGACTTTTGTCCATATTGCAGAATTACACTGAACACATTGATACACCTGGCATTCAATAAATTTAGAATCCATAGGGAAGTTATCTAGGAAAACATGTCAATTGGACACCTAAGGTATTGGATCACAACATTCATAGTATGATTTTTTTTTATCGCTTGTTCTACGAAATAAGTAGCAAGGCACGGTCATTTAGCTAGTCCAAGCAATAAATCCGGCTCACGTCGGAAAAGTATTAGGCCTATATTACAAGAGTATTAGGCATATTACCAGCCTTCCAAACCGGGCCTAAGGAAAAAGTCCTATTTTTTCTTTCAACTTTTTAAGGAATAGTAAATTGTACTTCAAATTTTTGAGGGAGAAAAATTACAACAGACCTAAGAGTTTGGAGACTCGGTTAATTGGCTTCATAGTTGGAGACGTAATCTGTGACACTAAACAGTTGAGGGAGGAAAACACCACAATATTTTCCCGATGTGGGCTGAATTTATCTGCTTGGATGACCGTTTTCTCTAAGAAAAGAATTACAACCAGTTTGGTCTGTTACCGATGGAAAATAAAAATCGCCTACGGAGGCGACACTATTTTTCTGGTATCTCCTTGTTCGTCGCCTCGCGCCTCCATCCCGTTCATGTTCATCACCGTCCTGATTTTTCGCCGGCACTGCCTCTCTCTCCTATGGTGTCTAAACCCAGCCTACTGGTGAAATTTTTACAAAATAGTCCTTTTTGAAAACATTTTTCCAAAATGGACCTGTAGGGAAAGTATTCCCAAAAATAGACACATGACATGGCACGAGCCAACAGGGCGTCGTAAGTCAACGGCACGGCGTCGAGTAATCTGGCGCCATGTGTTGCCACATCAGCAGGGGCAGGGGCAACGTGGCTGGGTTGCCCTGCTGGCCCATACGACGCCAAAGGATATGGAGCTGTTTGTGAATAGCACGGCGCCAGGTGTCTTGACGTCGTACTGCCTACTTAGGGCCGCGTCGGCCTTCCCTTTCCTTTCCCTTTCTCCATTTCTCTTCACTAGAACTTGCTTGTTTCTCTCTCATACTCGCCGCCTTGTCCTCTAATCCAAGATTTTGTGTTGGGTTTCTTTGATTTGGTCCCAACGGTAATTGCTCTCTTCCCTCTAGATTTGAGTAAAAAAATGGAGGATTACATTGGATTGAGTTATGAAAGCTAGGGTTAGGGTACAAATTTAGATAAATGTCATGATTTGTTTGATATTGCTATATGCGTTGTTACTGAGATGCTTGTTTATTGAATACAAAAATGAGGAGAAGTTATGCATAGAAGTCAGGGTTAGGGTTAGGATTTGCTTGTTTTGTACATGTAAGAAAAATAATTAAAATTGTTTGATGATTAAATTTGTTCATTTTGTTTTGTATTTTGACAGACAAAATGAGAGACAAAGATGACGGTTACGAGTACACAAGCAATGTTGGTTTTGATTTGCCGAAAGATCCTCCGCCTATGTGCTATTGTGGTGATCCGTGAACGTGGAGAGTTTCTGGTCATTTTAAGACACTCCACCAGAGGTTTTGGTACTGTGACAATAAAATAAGACTTATAATCGTTCTTCCAGTAGCGATGTGATACATATTCTTTTTGTCGTAGTGAATTTAATTTTTTGTTAACTGTGTTTGTCATGAGTATGTCAAAATATTGTGCAGGATCCTCCACTACTTTGTGACTTCAAGCAGTGGATTAATACTGAGCGACCGCCAAGTGCTTTGAAGCATATGGAGACAATGAGAAGGTTGAAGGAGTGGGAGCACAAAATGGCAACGGAGGAGAGCGGAAATTGATGGGGAGGAGGAACTTCAACGTCGTCGTGAAGCTATTAAGAAAGAGGAAGCAGATAAGCGTGAGAAAGAACATGAGAGGAAGCGGGTGAGGGCTCAACGGGCGAAGCAAGTGCTTGCTCAGGGTGGTTCGAAGGCCGTTAGAAAGGGTAAATGGCCGAGGTGCACGCAATAGTGCATATGCAATATATTAATGTTGTGGTTGGTAATTTCATGGACCATGTTTCAAGTGTTGTTATATTTTTATTGGTTGAAGTTGTGATTGTGGAATGAGTGGTGGTGTAGGACTATGTTGTATTAGTTGTCATTTTGTGGGAAGACCAAGTCTTATATTGAAGTGAATTGTTGAAAGACCAAATGCTATGTTGAAGTGAAATATTGTTATTGTGGAATGAGTGGTCTGTTTCTGCACTTGTTGGTACACATATGATATGCACATAAAAGTGATGATACAATAAGCAATAGAGATTACCTTAAAAATTGGTAACGTCCAAGAAAGGACATACGGGCGCCCGGCTCACCGCCTCAGCCGCCACCACAACACCGCAGCCGCCCCGCCTCCGCCGCCTAAACCTAAAGAGAGAGAGAGAGAGAAGAAAGAAATTTGTGGAGAAGAAAGAAACTAAGGAGAAGCCCACCCTCGATTTTGTTAACAACGAACAGCGCCAAAGAATACTGCATCGTGCTACTAACATACAGCGCCATACCCTTTGGCCAGCAGGACCAGCAGCCACGTTGCCCCATGACAACACATGGCGTCAGATTACTCAGCGCCGTGCCGTTGACTTACGGCATCATGTCGGGCGTCGCTGTGCCATGAGTCCATTTTTGAAAATACTTTCTCCAGGGACCCATTTTGAAAAAAAAAATTCAAAAAAAAGACTATTTTGTAAAAATTCCACCCTGCTGCAATCGCATCCGAAAAGGGCTGTCGGCCGATCGCTGGGCTAAAAGCCGAAAACACCCTCGTCGCTAACTCAGTGCTCTCAACTCACGGCCTTCCGTCGTCTTTTCTTTTTAACTTGCTTTATCTGCTAAAAGCCTAGCTCTAAGTCTATAGTTTATTTGGTACTTTGATGGTTCCACCTTCAAATTCATGATGTGGATGCAGCCTGACTCCACGGCTAAAGTGAGCAGGAATTCAATCTAAGACTAGCACCCGACCTTACAACATTTAATTAATAACCATAGTAACAGCCGAACATGAAGAAAACACGCTTTAGCTCTTCAAATAAGAGAGGTTACAATCATTCAAAAAAAGAGAGAAATCAAAGACTACATTGCTGAATAACAATTAAACATCAATAAAAATTGACAAATGTTGCCTTCTGACATGGTATGCCCATCAAAACAAAAGAAAAAAAAAAGGGGGGGGGGGGATGGAAGTGTTCAAGAGTTCAATGGCTAAACCAATGAAATACGAAAACCATTTTATCAAGCTCACTAATGAGACAAAAATTAAACTTCCAGTTTTATTCTCAGCTTTGTCCATGAAGCCTTAAGGGTTGAAAGTCGTCAACCTAACACGGAATACCGAGAATGAAACATGACCAATACGGCAAAGATGAAACCAATCAACGAGTCCTGTTCACATGAACTGCTCTTTATAGGCACAGAACCAAGTCAGGTCCCATACAATACATGACATCTTCAGTACGAAACAAAAACATCATGCTGTTTCCAAGTCATTAGAATTTGCCCCGTTTTCTCCTAAAAGGAAATTGGAATCAGGATCAGCAATATTCACATCTAAACAACTTATCCACAAGATAATTAAGGTTTATAGCTATCTTGGTTTTGCTTGCTGCTGGGCATGACTGAATATTTCTCGCAGAATTTGGTTGCTGCATACTAACATGTAAACTTTCACTTACCAACTAATAGACTTACTCGGACATTCTGATCAAATAAATTTCCTTTCACTATTTATCATAAAAGCAAGCTCTTACAGAAACAATAAGTATTTTTGTGGTAAATGATTTGCAAACTATTTCAACTACTATAAAGCATTTAATTCAAAAATGAAGTATATCTGGAATATTAACTCTGAAATATTACGATAGAGTGAAGTGCATAGCCGGTCCTTAAGTTTGTCTCACTATGTCTCACTCAGGTCGCCATACTCTTAAATTATAGTTCTCACTCATTAAACTTAGGCTCGGTGTCAGTTAGGTCCCTATACTATCAAGAAATAAATCAAGATCCTAAACTTGGCCTTAAGTGTTATTTAAGTCCCATACTCTCAAATACAGTGTTATTCTAATTAAATTACGGTTTAATAAAATTTTGGCTTCCGATGTTATTCCAATTAAACTTTGGGTCGAGCTTAAGTCATGCTTTTAAGAATAAAGCATGACTATCATCCACACCTATCAATATTCTATATAGACATTTGAGCTGAAATTAATATATAATTAAGCTATATCTATACAAAATATATTTTAATCAAACTAATTGGAAAACATTGTATTTTGAGAGTATGAGACGTAGATAACGTCCGAAGCCAAGTTTAGGAATCTAGATATTTATTTTGAGAGTATAGGGACGTAAATGACATCCGAGCCTAAGTTTAGGGATATAAAACTTTAATTTAATAGTATAGGGACCTAAATGACATAACTGAACAAGCTTAAGCACTGATCATGCATAAAAGACATAGGTAGTACAATATGTGATAAATAGTCCTCCAAAATACTTAGTTGAAACTAATGAGATTGCGGGAGAAATATTGCTAGAGTTTAGAGTATGTTTATCAATGAACATTGGGTAACATGTTGCAAGACAGGAAAAAAAACAAAAATGGATATAAGATCACTAACCGGTTGACCTTGATGTTTGGCCACCAAAAAGCAAGGAAAGGTACGACGAGAACTGTATGGCTGTGCGCATCATTGGTCTCCGGTGAGCAAAGAAAGAACTCTTAGACTGGATAAACAGGTTGGTTTCCAATGTTGGCTCAAAAGATTCCAGATTCTTCTCAAATACCTTGTAGAAGTCCTTGTATATCTCATAGGGTTTTTGGTTATCCCATTTTAGATTGTTCCACCACTGTTCCTCTCCTCGTATTTGTTTTAGATGAGTAGTACCTTTAAGTTCTGATTGGAGTGGAAATTCCTGCAGCAGTGGACAACCGAACACATCCATGTATTCCAAACAAGGGCTGTCCAGCTTAAGCGAGCTAAATCTTTCTAAATTTGGCAGGTAGTTCAGCTGCAATATCCTGAGTTTTGAGAACTCATGGACTCTGTTCTCCTGTGCAGAGCCTTGTATTTCTCCATCATTTGGTTCAGCTATGATATATTTGAGCTTGGTACAAAACGATAAGTCAAGATGCTCCAAGCATGGCAATTTGAGAATCCAAGTGAGATCAGTTAGTCCATTGTTCTCGACTATGTTCAACATACGGATATACAGGAGATCCTCACCAAATTTTACTTTACTAAGATTTGGGATGCGCCAGAAGGTGAGGTACTCCAAATATGGAATAGCTTTTTTTGGGAAACTGTCATCAACATATTGAATCGACAAGCTCTCTATGCTTAGGCACATTTTGAAGTTTACTACAGTCATACTACTCTTCAACGCCAGGCTGACAGAAGACTCTCCTTGTAGTTGTTCTATACCAAGGTTGTGTATATGGATGTCTGGCAGTTCTGACAACTTCTTAAGAGCTTGACTAGTCCTGACTGTAATACCAAGGGCCAGGCCATTGTGGAAGCACTCCAGCTCTGTTAGGCTGAACTCTTTACTTTCCTTGCCATCTATCCACCTCTCACTGAATTCGTTTTCAAAGCCTGAGTACTTGCTCTGATACAAGTACAACACTTTCAACATTGACAGCCTTGAAATCACACCATAAGGTATGTGCCTCAGGTGGTTCGTGAAACTCAGGTTTAGTATTCTTAGCTTCTTTAGTTCCCCAAGCTTTTCTGGTAGAGAGGCTATGCTTGAATCAGCAAGATTGAGGCACTGCAGGCTGACAAGGAAGCTTATATCTCTGGGAAGGTACTCAAACTGAGTCCAACTAAGATCCAAGTACTTCAGTGAAGCCATGCTTTTGAAGAAACATGATGGTATCTCACTGAAATGGAAGTTCTGTTGAAGCACCAGTACTGACAAATCAGGACAGCTTGGTAGCATAGAAGGCAGAGACTCAATGAAGTTGCACATCAGTGAGATATTTGTGGCTTGGGCCCACCTCTCTACATCTTTAACCTTCTTCATCCTAACACCTGCCTCCACAAGCCAACTCTTCTCTGATGCAATCCAGAGCGCCATGTCACGTATCATGTCATGGAGCCTGACCTCAGTATGTTTCATGTCCCCCTCCTCTAATAAGCACACACTTTTTAGTACCCCGATGACGCCATATCCGTCATTGTGGCTTTCACAGATAGCTCTTCCAATCGGTATTAGATCCAGTCCAATCCAGCAGTTCACTAGATCGATGTTCCATATCGAGTAGTCTTCTGGCCAAAGGGCGCAAGCAAGGAAACATTCCTTCAGTTGATCACTCTTCAGGTTATCATAAGTAAGCCTCAAAGTAGCCATAATAGGATTATAATCCTTGATTCCTGAACTTTCTAGAAGCTGGCAACTTCTGCTGATAGATCTGAGGGCAGCCTCCCACTCTTGCCACTGTCTTTTTATGGACATTGATTTCCCCACAGAAACAAGCGCCAGAGGTAGGCCATCGCACCTCTGACAGATTTCTGTCGCTAGACGTTTTATTCGCAGATCCAAGTCAATAGTCACCTTAGTGACATTACGTGAAAATAGTTCCCATGCCTCCTCGTCCTTCAGGCACTCTACTTTGATAGTCGTATGTGCACCCATGTCAGCGCATACTTGCTCCGAGCGGGTGGCTAAGATTACTTTGTGGATCTTATCACCTCCTGGTGGTGGAACTCCAATTTCTTCAAGGCTAATTTCCTCCCACAGGTCATCCAAGAGAAGCAAGAAGTTCCTCTTTGACAAATATTCAAAGATGGTGGTACAACGCGACTCTTTTCCCGTGTCCATCCTTAGCTGCAACCCAAGCTTTTCAAGTAAGCTTATTTGAAGGTTTTCTGGCCTGCAGCCTCTTGATGCTGTAATGCATATGACAAAATTAAAGTTCAGGCCTTCAACTGAACTGAGAAATTGATTGTTGATGAGCTTTAGCAGCGTTGTCTTCCCGACTCCACCCATTCCCCATATCCCTATGAGTGGGATATTATCGTCCCTCAGATAGGACATGGCCTTATTAAGATAAGGTTGCATTCCAATGACTGAGGTGCCAACACTCCTGGGTATAACGGAAGCTGGAGGTTTATCATAAGCAACATCGTCAAATTCACCTCTTTCGAACACGTCCTTCAGTTCTGTCAGCTTCTTGTTGGCTTTTTTGCTGATCTTGTAGCGTCCGATGACATTAGGAGACCATCCATGAAAACACATAGCTCTCTTTTTATACGCATATTCTATTTTATCTACTTCATTTATTGCATGCTTGGCAGTTTCCAGCCATTCTTTTACTTCATTCTTGCAAATTCTTTGCTTCCTCTCAGCGTTCTCAACCCGAAGCTCAATATCATTCCTCCTTGCTTCCAGTCTTCTACACCATCCTTTCAGCTTGCCAACATTCTTCTCAGCATTGAAAGGATATGCCAGGTGTGGAAACAACAATCCACTAGCATGACATATTATGGCAGCAGCACCTGGTACCATATGAGCAATAGTTTCCATTTCTGTAAGGAATGAGAGCTGCATAAGCAAGCAGGCAAGGTGTTCAATGGCAGTAAAATCAAGAGAGAAAAAGTTACAGAAATTACTGAATCAGTTTGAATCTTAAAAATGTCAGACAGATGTTCCTTGAGCAGCCACTCTGTCAGGGGGATAGTGAACAGGAGTCCAAATTTCCAGGAATATCAAGTTGCACTGCAGGACATCCAACCAGATTATAACCATGCATGTATCTTAACCAGATATGAGGTTTGGCATACATATTGCTACTCCATTGAAAACATAACCATAGTATTATATATAATAAAGAAAGTTCATATGCCAAACTGTTGCATGGTAACTATAGCCATCTTTCCATAGCTACACTGAAAATATGACACGCATGCAATACTGAATTTTGTGTCAACTAAATACTCCCTTCGTACCAAAATTGTTGTTGCCATTGACTTTTTCACTAACTTTGACCATTCGTTTTATTCAAAAAAAAACTAAAAAATATCATATATTTTCTCATAATTTATTTTATTACTAGATAAAATTTAAATATAACTTATAACTTTTTATATTTGATCAAATATTTTGAATAAGACGAATGGTCAAAGATAACAAAAAAAGTCAATGACGACAACAATTTTAGAACGGAGGGAGTATATAACACAGCAATCTGCATAGGAACTCAATGCAAAATATGAATAGTATACTTCTTTAGCTTTTCATTTATCAAGAACCATGATTCAACATTTTGGAGCCACAATCTGTGCCTCCTATGAGAATACATATATTATTTGTTTGAATTGAATTTTGGATTATTATATTATGATGAAAAGGCTATTGAATTAGTTTTCATGCCGCAGAAATAAAAAGAAAAAAGCTTGTACCAATCTTTGGAATTATTTAGTGAAAGTAATACACAATATTATACAAATAAATAGGGCAAGATGGCTCTATGTTTATTTATATGGAAAAAAAAACTCAACCAGCGGGGAAAGAGCACCCTGACGATACTGTAATGTAGGGAGTTCAACCCATGCCTGGCTGAAAAAGGTCACAGAAGCTAGTACACCTTTGCAGTGCACCACTGTTGCTTTAAGCCCACCCTAGCCCATACATGAGGATCCATCTCCACATGTTAGTCCATCTCATGTGCATGACCAGGGATGGGTGACTTTTTTACAACAGTCTGAAAATTTGCTCCCATAGGGAATCAAACCCAGGGCATAAGGGTGCTACTAAGAGCCTTAACCACTACCCTACGACTTTTGTTATGCTATACTATGGATAAGTTTCTACCAGACGAACAACATAAGTGAGGTTCTAATGGAGCAAAAGACATGTATACGGCAGTCTTCGTAAAGTGAGAATACTAATGAGAACCACATGCAACATTTTACCATAAACAATTTTGAAAAGTTACCGTGCACGCGAAGACAAACTTTATCAGACACAGCACACGCAATACACATGAATTGTCTTAAATGTGCCACAAGTACTTATGCAACATGAAATGCAAACTTTTTGCACCAGCAAAATCTGCGATAGTTGGCATGCTCTGATCAGGTGATGGTTGAAAAGAAGGTTTTGCTTTTCTTTTGCACATGTCATCACATACTCCCAAAGGAAGTCATTTTGGGCATGATCTCACATACCAAGGAGGGATTAATTAGGGTGTAGTTTACCCAAATTACCCACAATAAATACTCTTGCATGCATCCCCTATTCACAAGGCCGAAAGCAAAGTGGTGCAAGTTTGAGCCCTGGTACTCCCTGATTTTTGCAACTTTCGTTTGACATGAACCATTGTTTGATTTTTTTTTTCCAAAGCAACCATTCAGTGAGATAGCAGGATTTTGTGCCTTTGTGAAAACGAGTAGATGGCATTTGCTGGTAAGTGCACCGTATTTTAACTTTGTGATTACTACTAGCATCATCTCTGTTTTTGTAGTATGAAATCTTTGAAATATGTTCTTGGCCATTGGTAAAGCTTTCCCTTGATTTTCTGCTGTGCAAGTTGGTATTTCATTTCCTGCACAACCTTGTTTGAGATGTACTACAGGCATGCATGCAGATTAATGACTGGGAGCCAGCGGATGAATGCAGGTTAGTCAATGCCTTGGGAGCCAGCAGTTGTATGCATACGGATTAAAGACGAAGCAAAATGACACAGGGGCATAGACATCAAAGTTGCCGGCAAAATGAAAAGCGACTTGTAGGCTCCTGTGGTTCCTACCCTCCAGTGATTTCCTTTCTGGACCTGGAGGGAGTACCCGTTATTTGCTATGGAGTGCCCCAACCATATAGAAGTTGTTTAAGTACAGAAATGTACAAATTCTTCTCTACAGGTAACACAGAAGCTTCCAGTATGGTTCAAGTGGTTGCTCACTCTCTACATGTCTTGTAGAGTTTTAAGCATTTATGATGAATGATTGCAATATGATTTGGCCATTTGAATGATTTCACATACAATGAAATGAATGCATATAATTGCATACCTTTTGTGTTGTGACTGCCATCAGATATTGTTGCACATGAGGATCTGGTCTCTGGTGTCTAAAGCATCTGACTGAATGGCTAGAAAGCAGAGCACACCAGTTCTTATCTTTCAAGGAGATGGCGAATAAGCCCGCTCAGTGAAAGCTGGATATATACTTGCACTGAACAGAGTAGTTGAATACTTCTATTTTTTGCAATGGATAGTTGAATACTTGACTCAGTCAAGAACACGCTACCTTGATATTGACTAATGCTAAGAGTTTGATCTCAACTCAAACTCGTAATTGACTTGACGTGCAAGCCAATCCACCTGACTAAACACGTTTTTTCCTAACGTGATCATAATTAACACCCTGATCGGTTCCCTACTCACAAAATCAATCTCAAATTTCCCCACTAACCCTAACCCAAACTTACTGGAGTCGTCGATCCGCTGGGGCATGAGGTCGCCGCCGTCGTAGTTCTCCTCCCACTGGTCGCCGGTGAGGTGCCGCGCACATAAGCTTGTCGCGCGCGCACCCACCGGGAACGGATCCAGCCGTGCGGCATGAGTTTCTCCACACGAGACACCGCTCGGTGCGACTCCTATGCCGTGAGCTTGGTCGTCGCCGTCCACGCCACCGGGTTGCCGTCGCCGATTGCCGACACCGCAAGAGGAGGACCCTGCCATTAGGGCACCGCAACAGGACCCCTCAACGGAGGCGCGCGCGACATAGTCGCACGCGTCCGCCGGCGAGAGGACCTGGCACAGCTGCCGCCGGCGAGAGCACGCGGGTTGTCGCCGCCGTTCGGAACGGAGAAAACAGGGGAGAGGGAGCAGAGGAGTGAGTGGACTGAGCAGGCTTCCGGCCGGCCGGGATTTTATATCGAGTAGCTGATCCTGACCGCTCGCTCCCACCACCCGCAGCCAACGGCCGATATTGCCCCCGCGCGTGGAAGGCTGCTTTGGGCCGCGGCTGCTGTCGATTGATTACCGGGCCGCGCCAAATTAGTTGGGCTGCGCGGGCCAAATAAAAAATAAAAAACCGCTTAACTGGGCCGTAACTGGCGCGCGTTAGATGGGCTGCACTGGCTGCTGGGGCTGTTTTCTGTTTCGGGTTTAAGTTTGATAAATTCTGGGCCTGCCCCACGTTAATTGCTTATTAAGTTTCATAAATTCTGTATTTACAGATTCTGATTATTTTTCATAAGTATTTTAGTAATAATAATTATATAACAAAATTTGTGATTCTTCCACCACTGTATATTTAAGATGACCTCTTATTAGATGGAACCAAACAAAAATTTAATTAGAGAGTTCACTCATGATTATTTTGATCAAAGCTGATTATAATTTTGTTTTCTGGTGACGTAAAATTGAAAACTAATTGTGACATTTAAGGCTCCAATCACTGCAGCTTGTGCTGCAGTGCAGCTTTTGGCTGCAAGTGCTACTGCTTGAAGCAACCGTAACGACTGAAACAGCCACAGCTACAAAACTCACAAAAGATCACTTCCTAATATTCTGGCTAAAGTTGATTATTTAATGTTCTTAGTATATATCTTCTTTATTATACATATTAAGTAATAGCAAAGTGTTACGGGCTTTCAACTATCTAAGTATTTAGTAGTATATCGGTTCACCTTATGAAAGGAAGTTAGAGGAAGTATATGGTGGAGAAATTATTACAACAGTCATTATGGAATATGATACAAAATATTTGCAGAAATAAATCAAGTTGGTCCTGGTTCAGTTCCATAAGGAGCCATGCCAATAAAAAAACAAGTCACTGTTTAGTTCTATAAGGAGCCATGCTAATAAAAAAATATATGAAATACACATTTAATACTTGGTACCCGAGATAAGCAATGTGTATGTTGAGCAACGAAACATGACCTCTTGAACAAGTCAATCCTGGTTCAGTTCCATAAGGAGCCATGCCAATAAAATCGCCCTTACTTAAGTGAGTTTGATAATAGCTTCTAGGAGCACCATACTTCTTGGTGGTCGAGGCGCAGCATGAGGCCATCAAGCGAATGAGTTGTTTTGCTCTCACTATCTCAAACGATTAATCTATGTTAGAGAATAGATCTGTCGGTATTTCATATCACCGGCCAGTGAATTTCCGTGGATTGCGCATTTAGATTAGATTGTTCACAAGAGAACATAAAGATGTATACTGGTTCGGAAAAAATACATACATCTAGTTTCAAGTTGTTCGTGTTACTTGCGTCATTATATAGATGGGCTACAACAATGGTGAGAGAGGAAGAGAACTCCTAAGGACATGTTTGGCATAGCTCTACTCCACGGTGGAGCAGCTCTGCTCTTAAACTCTATTGTGGAGCAACTCTATTGTGGAGTTGGAGTCATCTCTGAGCGTGTTTGGCTAGTTGGTTGTTCCAACTCCAAAAAACAAACTTTTCCAGATGAATTGACATTATTACCCTCAACTCGTGACCCCACCTGTCATGCTCTATGATTTTTTTATTTTTTTCTTTCAAGATTATCTTTCTTCCTTCGAATGGTCATTGGAACCGAACGACTGGCGGAGCAGGACGGGCGGCCCAGCAATGGCGACCGGCGGCCTCCTCCAATCAGCGTCCAGGCGGCCTCCTCCAATCAACGTCCAGGCGGCTCGGCGTCCAGGCGGAGGCGGCGTCGGGGCTGGATGGCTTGATTCGATGCTGGGCGGGGAACGGCGTTGAGGACGCTTCGATGCAGGGCGACAAACGGCGTGGCGATGGGTTGGAGGACGATAGGACGACGGGCGGCAAAAAATCCGGCAGGGCTGACGGCCCATGGCGAGGATGCCGACGACTGGGAGGGGCGGCGCCGGTGGTGACCTGGGTCGGGGCTGTGAGAGAGGGAGAGAGAGAGAGAGAGACGGGAGAAATGCTGCCGGAGAAAATAGAGTCGAACCGTTTTTTTTGTAACCGGTGGCAATTGCGGATAATTCATATCCAACTCTGTGTCTATGTTGATTTATTTGATTCTGGGAGTGGGTGGAGAGGTGCTCCCAAAATTTGTACTATAGCTCCCTCAACTCCTCAGGGTTGGGCTGCTCCTAAAATGTGTGGAGTTGACCTGTTTGGCTGGCTCCTAGCCGCTCCGAACTGGAGCTCGGCTCTAGAGCCATGCCAAACACGCGCTAAGTCTCTGGTGTGCTGAGTGTGAGCGGAAAGCATGAGTGAACGTTCTTCCGTGCGTGTAGAACCTTGTGGTGAGAGGAGAGACCTCTTCCTTTTATGTATCAAGGAGTGGGGCCTGGTTACATAGAGAGAAAAAGGAGAGAGAGAGGGGTGTGTTCGTGGGCCCCTCTACCCCGTGTTCCCGTCGCTGGTCATGGCTGCTCCGTCAGGTTGACGCGTGTCCTTGACTTTTGCTGTGGCATCGATTGGTTATGTCCCGTCGGCACTGTAGTCGATGTACAAGTTCTGACGTGCTCCCCCTCTCTTATCGACTCTGTGATCTGGCGGTCATTACGTCTGGCTTATCCATCCGTGCGGCTCTGATCATGATTGGAGCAGGTAGGAGCAGTGGTGGGCATGGCGTGTACTATAACTGCATGCCCGTCTCCGCATTTAAGGCCAATAGTGGGTAGCTCATCCACCCATACCAACTCACCTGCTTCATCTGACCTCTGGCCGTGGGTGTCGGGCGAGGGGAAGGGATTCCGACCCCTTGTGAGTGATCGGCTGTGGAATCATTTTGTGTTTGTTGTATGGCCATTGGAGTAGATTCTGGTCAATTGATACTGCCATGTTCAGCTTTCCCAACCCACAATTCATGGAGATGGCACTGTCAATTTGCCTCTCCGACGTTGAAGTGGGATTGACCACTGACGGGGGTTGGCAACACAGTGACAGGCGTAGGCGGCACAGTAGGAATATGTGTGCTTCGTAGTCTTTCCACCACCACACCACCCAGACCATAGGGAGGGATACTACCTCCAGACGACATGGTGTCAGTAGTCTTTCCACCACCACACACCCCAGGCTTTGATAGATGCCCAGCTAGGCTCACTACAGAGGCGAAGGTGGTTAGGTCGATAGTCACCAGGACTATCATTCCGAGGTCAGGGTACAGAGAGAAGTTCACACTTCTACACTAGTGGGCAGTGGCAGCCATGATGAGGAGACAACAGTTTGACTCGGTAGATCTGATGATAGCTGAGATGGAGAAGGTTATCTCTAAGAGGGTTGGAGGACGTCACTTAGTCTATGGTCCATACATTTGCTACCTTCTAAGGAGACTTGGACTAGTGACAAAGGAGAAGTACGACGCTTTCCCTGAGATGACCACTAGCTACGTACCTCGAGTCCCTAGGAGATCGCAATCAACCTCCAGCCATCAAACGGAAGAGGAGGAGCAGGAGTCACCGCCAGTTACTCATGAGCAAGCAGCTCATCCAGAAAGGGTGGTTCCTGAGTCAGCCGTCACTGGAGCGCCACCCCAGCCAGTAGTTTTAGAGACCTATCACGCAACCTCCATAGCAGCGTTTGTAGGAACCTGGGTGACTTCATTCAAAGCTCATCTGAGGAGAGATGACAGATTATGGAGGTGATCAGGAGTCAGGCAGAGCTCTAGAGACAGCAGAGGGCACTGGTGACCACACTTATGACACAGATAGTAGAGTTCACTCAGAGACGGGCCAGTCAGCAGCCAGGACCCGCACTTCCACAGTCTCAGCTGCTGTAGACATAGCCAGGACCATTCACTGCCATGATGATAGCCTAGTCCAGTGGTTTGTCATCACACTCAGGAGTGTTACCAATAGAGGGAGCTAGACAGACTTTCTCACCAGCTCATTTCTCCCCCGTGTCAGCCTTCTCAGTATCTGCGTTGTTTACTTAACTGACACACTCTTCCACTTCGCAAATGGCAGGACCCTCTCTCCACCAACAGCTGCTAGCCAAGAGTCTGACCTTCTCAGATGTTGTACACACCACACAAGCAGCTCCACAGATAGAAACTCTCCCAATGTCAGCTACAGCTCTACCTTCTTCTGCTACGGACACCTCTCTTGTCACACCTTAGGTAGCAGAGGATATTGTCTGAGGAGGCTTCACTGAGGAGGACGTGGCCGATCTCACTGTTCTCCAGGCTTCAGTTGCACAGGAGACAGCCACGGTCCCACCAGCAGGACAAGACAGATGGTTTGAGTCACTTGTTGACCTTGAGTACTTTGAGCAGCTCGACGCACAGGTGACACAGGCTCAGGGAGAGCAGTAGGATCCAGCACAGGAGCAGTCCAGAGCAGAGCCCACAGAGGATGTCGCTGCACCCCTACCTCCTTCGACCTCGAGCGCTTAGTTGTTCTCTTCATCTCTTTTTGGTGCTTGTTGCCAATGGGGGAGAAGACATAGAGATAGGGGGAGTGGGAGTGTGATCCTTTCGATCGAGATATAGTTGCATGTATCTAGGGGGAGCTTACGTGTACATTAGTTTTGGGAATTAGATACATTTGGATATTATTTTGGTAGATTTATCGATGTTCATGGATCATGGTTTTCATTCTCTTGTGTTTGACTCATCACGATCTCATTTGGTTTATTTTCATATGCAGTGCCTTGTCTTTCTTTATTATTCTTGTATGCCCGTGTATGATTCCATAATGATGATTGCCTGCTTTTAACTCCTATGCATTGCCATGTTATCCTGTTTGTATATCATCATTCATATCTTGCATTGCATGTCTTTATGCTTTAATTAATATCTTTACATGACATGCATGCATATCATCTAGAGTGTACTTTTCTCTTTTCATTCTCTTAGCTCTTGATGATGCTTGATTGAGTAGGACCTTGTGTGTTCTTTGCTTACGCTTTTGAGGTTTCTCTCGATCATAGTGTAGCTCTTTTAGCCTTTATGTTTTATAATAAGTAGTGGTTGTCATCAATCACCGAAAAGGGGGAGATTGTAAGATTCATGACCATTGATGATTAGATTCCCGATGTATGAATGTTTTGGTGATTAATGACAACTATGAAATTATGGGCTAATATCTTCACGAGTGTTGTCTATGCAGATATCTTCTCTAAACTCTACTATAAGTCTTATTGATGATGATGGTTGCCTTGGCGATGGATGACAATGACCATAAGCATGAAGGCTTGTAAGCTTGATGGAGTCCAAGGGTTGATGGAGATGGATCAAAGCTAAGGATAAGCTATGGAGCAAATGTTTAGAATACTTGTTTAGTTGTTAGGGCTTTGAGTCCATAGAAAATACTGGACTATCAAGGGGGTCTAGGTCATGACTAATCGGTGATGTGCATGGATGCTCAGTGAAATCACAGGCACTCGGTGACAGTGGAGAAGCTAAGGAGCTGTTCGGAGAAGCCGGGTGTCATACCCTTATCTGGGGTATGTCGTGTATTCCGTACCAATCCCTGGATCGGTAGTTGGTACACACATATAAATAATACAAAGTGATACAATGATCTTTATTTAGGTCCACGTAGGGACAATAGAGTCATACAAGTCTTAAGTTACAAGCAAAGGGGAGGACATGCCTGCCCTAAAAGGAAATTACAAGCAAGCTTCTAGGAACTTCCACAGGCAACTCGAGCATAGGACGCATACTACTCGTCAAATTCCTCGGGTACTTCATCCTCATCTTCGTTTTCTAGGGGAATTTAGTTAAAGGCAAGGGTGAGTACATAAGGTACTCCACAAGCTCTACCTCTAGCAGGGGGGGGGGATACATGCATTCGAGAAGTAGTCAAGGAATAAGGCTATGTTTCAGAACTGTTTTATGACTTTTGGTTGGTTGGACCTGAGGGAGATTCAATCAATCCCAACAGTTCCCACTTTTAGCTGAGCCTTCCGACGCGTGCTTGCACATCTTCTTCACCGGGTGATACTTCCTTGCTGCGTTACCCAGGATCCGCGTTAGTCCTGCCCATACAGGTTCTGTGGTCGTACTGAAATACCACCAAGTTGAGGTCTTAGCTAGTCGTTTCCTAGTTGGCAGGGCAAGCACTCGTCCACGACAGGAGGACCTACACCAAAGACACCATCACCAAGTACTCTGCACCAATACTAGGAGTCTCACCCGTAGCCACACTATCCCATCCACTTCACCATAACACGTTCATTTATCACCCACCCGTTCCTACACACACACCACCAAACACCACTTTCACCCATTTTGCAAAACTTGATAGTGGAGAGTATGGTGACAAGCGTCACGGGTTCCTAAGCGTATACTAGCAAGGTAGCGTTATTACTAGTGAGGCTAATAATAATTTCCTAGGGTTATCAAGGCAGGAGAATATCAAATGCGGCCAATCAAGGATCTAACATTCACACCTTATATATAGGCGGTACGAACGCTAGTGTTCACACAAATGGGTTTTAACTAAGCAAGCATAAAGTGACAAGGATTAATGCATGTAAGAAGTAGGCTCTAGTTGGGCGCATTTTTAAAATAACAAGAGCAATCATGATCAAGGAATAGATAGAGCTTGCCTCCTAACGTGTCCTCGAAGTCTTCCTCGTAGTCCGGGTGCTCAGGCTCTTGCTCCTGGTTCTCTTCGTCTACGAAAACGCGAGCTACGCGTAAGCTATCGGAACATAAAATAACACATAATCAAAGGAAAAGCCAAATAGTAAGAAAACTAGAAGTTGAAGTTATGAGGAGGTTCTTATTGGTTAGGGTTTGCGACAATGATTCCAACGGCGCAAGAATCGCTTAAATCGGAGCCATGGTTTGAAAACTAGGGCTTTCGCAAGGTTTAGGGACCTATTTGTAATTTCTAGAAACTTCTAGGGACCTATCTATAATTATGAAGTCTTCTAGGGGCTTGGTTGTAAAAAGTTAGGGTCTAAAACATAATTATCGAAAAGTTGAGGTACTTCTCTACAAAAATGTTGGACTAAAACAGAAATAGACTAAAGCTTAGGGGGCTAACTATAAAACTATAGGGTTATGGGATTTTCTAAGTTTTTAGGAATTATTTTTGTATAGGAAAAGCCATGGACAGGGTCTACGGAGCGGTGGGTCGAGTGCATGAGCTCGGTCTATGGGCCAGGGGGGGTCGTTGGCTGTCGATCTAGATTCGGACGGGCAAGATTTAATTAATCGAAGGGGTATCCTACGATCTAATCTCAGCCGTTGGCTTTGCGATGGGCAACTGCGAGCGGGGAGGGCACAACATGCGGCGGCAGGAGAGAAGGACGGTGGCGGCACCATGGCTTGCAGCGCTGCCGCTCGCCGCTGGGCTCTCTGATGGCCGGGGCTCGCCAGGACTTTGTCTACATGGTTGTGGGGAAGACGCCGCGTCTACTAGGAGTGATCACAAGGTGGGAGGAGGGCTAGTGTGTGCTCTCGGTTACTGGACTCGTTGTGCCGTGATCAGGGAAGTGAGGGAGAGGACAGGGCTAAACACTTGCCTTCCGACGGCGGTGAGAGGCGATGAAGTGTTAGCGCAGAGATGGGGTGCTATTTATAGGTAGAGGAGGGCTTAACGACGTGGGGGTGTGATTCACGCTTCTATGGCGGTTAGTGGCTTTACTCTGGCCCTACTTTGCTTGACGTGACGGCTCGACAGCGGCGGAGTAATGGGCGACGCGATCGACCGATGCGCAGAGCCAAGCACCAGACGACGGCGGTGATGAGGGCTCGACGTCGGGGAAGCAGGGAGGCGTCGCGTCGTGCTCCAGTGCGGCGGTATCGTGACGTGTTTTAAGGCTCGAGCAGGGCGGTCAGGTGGAAATGAACGCGAGCTAGGCGACGAGGTGCAGGGAGGGGTCAAGTCGATCGCGGTGCCGACGTGAAGGGCATGGCGACGACGGCGGCTAGGAGGGGTCATTGATGCATCCTGTACGGCGACGTTGTGAAGTGGTACAAGGCAACATGACTCGTCCCGACGGGGCAGCGATGCCTAGGGGAGTAATGGCGGGGCTAGGTTCGTCGATGGGCAGGTGGGAACGGTGTCGGTGCGACGGCGGCCGGTGGCATCTGCGTTGCGCGGAGGGAGAAGGGAGGCACGCGGGAAGGCTAGGCCGGGAGACCGAGTGGGCCGTGGAGGCTATGCGCGGGCGTGAGTGCGCGAGCGGAGATGGGGGCTGGGCCGATCGGGCCGAAGGGGGGAAAAGGAGAGGTGCGACCTATTAAGGGGGGGGGGTTGTCTTTTCTATTTCTTTTTCTGGTTTTCTCAAACTCCATACCAAATCAAATTTAAAGAAGCAAAATTTCAGAGAAAAGATTCAAATACAAACCAAGGGAAAAATAGACCAATCACTTCACCATGTCCCAAGTTTTATAGTTTTGGAAAAATCATGGTTAGTCTATGTATAATTAAATCTTTTAATTTTTTTCTCCTCTCTTTTTGGAAATGGTTTTTTCTTGGATAAATAAAATGATTTATAAAGTGTATTTTTTATATGGACAATTTTCGAGGGTCTCACACCGAGAAACAAAGTCAAGTGAGGACGAGGAGTTTCAGCTTCTGGACATAGTGATCGAACAAAGGGGTTAGAGGAGACCGGACTGTACGGTCACTAGGAGACAAAACAGAAGTCTGCGAGGAAATCTGTCAGCGCGAAGACCTGTAGAGACCGGACGGTCCGGTCTGTATGGAGGTTGCTCGGGACAGAGAAGTGCAGAAATGGATGCTCTCTAGAATGGAGAGAGAATGTATAGACCGGGCGGTTCGGTCTATTGACCGGACGATCTGGTCAGTACAGGAGGTTGCAGGCACAGCGAAGCCAACGGCTCTGGGAGCCATTGCAGGAGTGACCGGACAGTCCGGTTAGTGTGTCCAGAAAGGCAATCTCGTGGAGCAACGGCTAGTTTGAGGTTGGAAGCCTATATAACTTTGTTACTTGGGTCTTGGAGACCTCTCTTGGCCAAAGGAAGAGCTTGAGGGCATTTGGTGAGAGCCAAGAGGAAAAGAGGAGAGCACTCGGAGAAGATATTACATATCTTGAGAGTGCTAGTGAGAGTAACTTGAGAATCTTGCGCATCTAAGGCTAGGGTGTCCTTGAGGGTGTGATCTATGTTGTTACTCTTAATCTATGGTGAGACCTAGACCAGTTAGGTGTCGGTAATCGAGTCTATCGTGATTGGTTGTGAAGGCCGTCACATGTTTGTACCCGGTTTGAGCCCGCTGATGAAAGGGGCATCGCTAGTGAGCACCCGTGTTGGCTCGGGGAGTCCGGCAAGTTCTCGAGGGAGGCGAGCTTGTGCCTTGGTGGCAGCGGTGACGTGACCGTGTCTTCACTCCAGGAGTGATTGCGGGCTCATGTTCGAGAACTCCACATTGGTGGCGGGAGGGACTGGTACTCCTACGGGAGTGGTCCAACGAGGATTAGGGGAAGGCGCCATCCTTCTGAGACCTTGATAAAAAATCATGAGTATTTCTTGACCCCTCTATACTATTCCACAATTGTGTGCTCTAGTAACTAGGTTGACTTGTGACTTGCATAGTCTAGTGTGTTTAGCTTCCGTATTTACACGCATCATGAACACTAGCATGTGTAGCGTCTTGGCCTCCTAGAATTGTTAGTTTGCAATGATTGCTAGGTTCTAGTGGTGTGAAATTGAAGTATTCGAATTTGTGGTCGGCTTACCGATTCCCCCCCCCCCCTCTCTCGGTACGCCTTCGGTCCTTACAGTGATTCAGGTTGGTAGTGTAAAAAACTTGAAAGGTTTCAAGTGATTCATCCCTGAAATATTTCAAATTTTTGCTGTTTGGAAGTGATTCAGGTGATTCAGTCTTAAATCTGAAACATTTCACTCAGCCAAACAGACACTTAGTCTGTTGGGGTGGAGGCTAAAATTTTTTTTGGACCTCTAAAAATAAAAAGTTGACCCTTAAAATGGAGTATAGATGCTCCAATTTAATCAGCCCATTGGAGTTGCTCTTATTGGGTCTGGAGGGGCATATTCGGAGCTCTATTCCCTCGCTGCGCGAGGACGCGGTCCGGAGTGAATAGAATCACCTCAGCGCCAAAAACTACAAGCTTAAGGACACCAAGGTGGCCCGGACGGAGGTACAAGCGGGCCGCTAAGCAAGAGATGAGAGAGAGAGAGAGAGAGAGAAAGACGCTGGTAGGTTGGGCTTCCATTGAGCTACGAGAGTGAAGTCGAGGATGAGGTGGAGGACAATAACGACAGAGGTGATGGTGATGACGAGTCGGATATGGACGAGAGGTACTCCCGTGCCCATGGCCTCCTTAAGCCGTTCGGCCCACGAAACCGGCTGGTCAAGGGACATCGTCTGCTGCCCCATCAGTCGAGCAGCAAGGGGACAAGGGCCTGGCCGTCAGCTCCCTTTTGTTTGGGGCTGACACGGAGAGACCAAACGTTCGGGCATTTGGAGGTTGTTCTGACCGAGCCCTTGACTTTAGTCGGGCCCCTGGAGGCGGAGGTTGCCCCGACCACGCTGCCAGTCAACGAGTGTGTGGAGGCGAGGGGTCTGACCCCTCTGTGGTTGTGCTCGCTTCCTCTGCGATGGCGGGCAATTCCCCATGGCGGCGGTGAGGACGTCGGGTGGGGGTCCGAAGCAACATTAACCTCTAGCTGGTGTCCAAGAAGGTTTTGTCGTGCCAGCCTGCCTCTCGTGCCGCGAGGGCGGGGTCGGCTGCGACGAGCCCTAGGGCCATGACGGTGACTATTACGGGTCGGTGGATACTAAAAGATGACTGATTTTTTTTAAAAAAGATCTCGAACAACACTTTGGATTGACGATTGATAAAACAACAGAAGGGATAAGAAAGCTCAACAATTGAGACACGCATGGAAAGAAGGAAGAAGTTGAGAGAACACGTGAACTCCCTCTGGTCCCCACACTCAATCCTGGTTCCCTGTACTTTGGGAACGAGATCCTCTGCCTTATGGCTCCGGGCAGTGCCCCCGTAGATTGCCAGATCAACGACATCTGTCCCCAGCTCGTCTTTGACGCTGTGCGCGGCCCAACAAGTATATTCTGGCCCATGTTCGTGTCAACGCTGCTATTTTGGAGAAAAAAGTTCGGCAACACCGATGGCGAGCGCCGCCGAACTGCTGCCGTCTTTGCCCGCTCCAGCGCCATGCGCTCCCCACCCTCCTCCCCGCTTATCCGACAACGGGCCAGTGCTTCCGCTCCATCTCCGACGACATGCCTGCCAACATCCTACGCATGCTCGTGAGGCCAAGTTATTCGACGGCCGCGACGATGCCGTTGACGAGGGTCGGAGGGGCCGCAGCTCGTTAGCTGCCAACCATGCACGGAGGCTGCGACGCGTGAGGGAGCTACGACGTTGTCGACGAGAGGCCGTAGCCAAACCAAGCTCAGGTCCTGCTGCCAAAACTTCTGTACCGGAAGCGAATTTCAGTTTCTTTCATTTCAGTTGAGATTCTGGCTGATGATTGTGATGATTGAAAAAATTGTAAACTTGATTTGAATGAAAATCAATGCAAGGAATGATAGGTTTCTCACTTCAGATTGTTCTCACTTCATGCCAACATGAGGTATCAAAGAGGGGAAAACCTTATTCTCTCTAAACATGAACTAAAACTTCAATGTAAAAAAAAGAACACTGAAAAATACATAAGATAGCTGCATATACCAGTTGCAACTAAAACTTGTTTGTACTGCAGCTAAATAAGCAAGAAAACTGGATATTCAAAGGGCAAATATGAACTAGTATTGCATACTTATTGGATCCATAGTGTTCTGGATTTGTCTCTTCTTCTATCTTGACGAGATTTTGTGAAGATTAGTTTTGGTCTTCAAACATCGCCTGATTTTCTCTCCGCCTCACGCGGCAGAACAGAGCTGAAAATGACTTTTTCCCTCCAAACATCGTAAGTCCCTTGCTTTTTCCCTCCAGCTCAAACCGCGTCGTCCTATTGGGCTGCTTGGGCCATTCTGGGCTGCGTGCAAAAGAAAGAAGCAGAGAAGACGTCAAGTGAGGGAAGTTAGAGTCGAATGACCGTTGGATGCCGGATGGACGGACACACTGCCCGCAGCCATAAGGCAGAGAATCTCGTACCGTACTTTGGGGGTGCACAGCCGCACACAACATCTCTCCTTCTGGTCCCCTCCGATCTTTTATAGTACTCGGTAGTGTAGAAAAGGAAGTTACAGCTCAATACAAAGACTATACCTGAGCTCACCCAACCAGCATCAATGCCAAAAAAAGGATACATGTGGCATGGTATGTGCCCTTAAGGGTAGTTTTTCTCCTTTCCTACGGGACATGCCCTTGCTCCGCAGCTTCCAGCTCTCCGAGTGCCCCAAGCTGAGCGCGCTTCCTGCGTGGCTCAACCACTGCACGGCCTTGACTAGCTTGAGAGTAGAGAGAGCAGATAAGGTCCAGGAGATCAGCGACCTGACCGCGCTCAGGGAGCTCCAAGTTAGTTGCTGCCGCGCGCTGCAGAGGATCTCCAACCTTGGTAGACTCGAGGACATGGAAATCGCGGCCTGCTCCGCCGCCTCAACACCGTGGAAAGTGTGCCTTTGCTACGCTCGTTGCGCCGCAGGAGCACGCAATGAACCTACCGCAGTGGCTGCAGGAGCAGCAGCAGAAGCCTCTCAGGAGGCTGGAGATTGTTGGCTCTTGGCTGTGAAGGGCTGCTCGACAAGTGTTCCTCCGCAATTAAGGACACGGCGGACCTTGTTTACGCCAAGCTGCACAACGGTTCCGCCTACTTCTCCTACACCCGGAGCACGCGACGTTTTCACAGGAGCCCGCGGTGCTTGAAACGAGCAAATATCTATGGTGCCGCCCTTATTGAGACCGTTGCTCCCCACGATGTCGTCCGTGGCGATTGGGAGGCATGGATCATGTGGCGCACCATCTATAGATTCGTTGCTGCATTAAGCTTCCACTACGAAAATATCAATCTTTGTCATGTGTATGAAACTATGCTGCGTATTTTGTTACGGGCACACGGTAAAGATGGGTCTTTGCTGATTGTCGTGTGCTAAAATAGAACACACGACAAAATCTTTATCGTGTGTAAAAAATTATTGACACACGGCAAAGATGGATGTTTGTAGTGTGTTTTTTGATGACACTCGGCAAAAATTATTTTTTAATTATTTTGATCATTTTTAAATTAAATAATATGTTAAATTTTGAACTCAAACTTGCCATATAACTATTTAGTGACAATTCCAATCCATTTATATTTTTGTTTTCCTTTCTTTATGATTTTACAAAAAATATATTTTAAAATGAGACTATATGACTACTATGTTATGAAAACATATAGTCATAGTCTATGTGTAAATGAACCTAAATAAAAGTAAATTTTTTTTTAAATTTTAACCAAAAATTATGCTCATATGTGTGTATGATTTCTGCATACACACTAATTTACATCGCAAAAATTATTAAGGTTGTTAAAATAAAAATTAATTAAGAAATTATAAAAAGTGACATTATATTTTACCGAGTGTTTTTTGTTGGTACTCAACAAACACTGTCCTTGTCGAGTGCATTATATTTTGCACTCGACAAACATGGTAAGGGGCTCTACGAGCGAAGGCGAGGGGCTCTATGCGCGAATGTGAGGTCCCGGGTTCGAATCTTGGTGAGCGCACTTTGCCGTGTAGCGCGCGAAAAAATTCCATGACTTGCGATGGGAACGGGCGGGCGGGGTTCCTCAACGCGAATTTTTTTCCTATTCTTTTAGTTTTTTTCATGATTTAGATTTTATCGAGTGTATTTTTAACACCTAGCTTTGCCGACGACTTTTTTGCCGAATGTATTCCTGAATGGTTCTGCAGTGATAAACTGGACTAGGATCTAGATCCTAGAGTCTACATGTTCACAATGCTGCACTTAATAATTATGCTAGACCACCACTACGCTTTAAGCTCCTCCATGCCTCCAAAGCCGACGTTCTGATGTAGTGTAGCTACGGTTATATAAATGATATTCATTTTGTAGTCAAACTGAATCCTGAGTATGGCTATTCCAGTAACAACTAAGAAGTATATACACTACTGGTAACTGATAGTTCGCCGTATATAGCCCACAGCGAACGGCTCCGACAGCGACTGCTGATTCGCCGTGTGCCAAAGGTCGGGCACACGGCAAACAACTTTGCCGTGTGTTTGATGGGGCACACAGTGAAATACTGCCGTTAACGGTGGCTGTGACGCCCCCCCCCCCATCTTCGCCGTGCGCCATCCAGTGTGTCCACGGCGAACTTCTCCTCTTCGCTGTGTGCCGAGCAGCTGGCACACAACAAAGTTATGGTCACTTCGCCGTATGCCAGGATCCTCACACGGCGATCTTGCTGCCCTGCTGCCCAGGAATGGTCACTTCGCCATGTACTTGGCTGCCGGCACACGACGAAGTGATGCCCAGCTGTCCAGGAATGGTCACTTCGCCGTGTGTCTGGCTGCCGGCACACGGCGAAGTGACCATTACTTTTCAGTTTTTTCTCTTTCATTCATCAGAAATAGCAGTGATACATAAAACATATATTCAACATGAACATTTCATCAATATATCACCACAATAATGAAAAACATCACGCACAAGCTTGTAAACCATAATTTTAACATAAATAGAAGGAACATGACATGTTCGACATGCAAACATCACAAGTTCAACACAAAAGTTTAAAATAAAGAAGAAATAAAGTTCACAAGCTCATTGTGGCGGTGGCTGTGGCGTCGGGAACAACTGCTGTGGCGGGAACGTCGGTGACATGCCAGGCGACATGTCAGGCATGTTCGATGCCGCCGATTGATTCTGCACAAAGTAGAAAAGATTCAAAGTGAGAACTTGTAATTTTCTAAGTGATTGTAGGGTAATAGGTTATCTAAATCTGTGATACTTGAAAATGAAAGAATAATACTTAGTTATAATCTAAATATTTATAAATTAAAGTAATAAGTCTCTAAGTGGTTGTATATTTCTAGATCTCTAAATTATTATAAGTTTCTAGTTCTCTAAATTGAACTAAGTCTATAATATTTGAAATGAATCATCTCGGCTATGAAGTAACTCACCTGAGGAGTTGCTGGAGCCAGACGTGACATAGTCGGAGGTGGCGGTAGAGATCCCCCCATCTGAGCGTGCATGGTTTGAAGGTAAGAATGCAGGTTGGCCATATCCGCCTGCTGCCTCGCCTCCAACTCTTGCCTTAGCCTTCTCTCTTCAGCGAGCTGGGCCTACAATTTTTTACCCCAATGTTACAGTACAAAATGAATATGTGATTAGTTATTGAATGATTGATGAATAAAGCAGAACTAACCTGGTGGTTGCACTTGCAACTGTGCCGTGGTTAGCCGTGGGCGTACGACCGGGGCAGTGCTCGGGTCCCTCGCTCGAATATGGGAGAGAGTGGGAGTAGTGGCTGTGTCTACAGTACCGTCGCCTATGATCAACCGGCCATGCTTCTTGCCTCCTCCCGTCCTCATGATCACCTTGCCATCAAGAGGGAGGGCGGCCAGATCCCATTCTGGGCCATGAACTTGCTTTCCTACCTCCGTGTACGCACTGATGCAGGAGTAGAAGGAGGAATTGGTGTATGACGACGACGGGTCATTCGGGTCGTAGGTGGCCTGAGACGTCTTGCCCTTGTGTGCCAAAGTCCATCCCACAAATTTAGGGCATTCAGCGCCATCATGTGCTAAGACTGCAAATAAACCATGTTACTTACAATTTATACACAATTGAAAGTTAACAAAAATATGAATCCACATACCCATTGAGCCCTGTACTCCTCGTAGCTAAGGCTGCCTTGGTGGTGTGCTGGATCAGGCATAAGCGCACGCCGTTATCGACCAGCATTGTGCATCTCCTCCCACTTCGGTGTGAACCATGTGTCCACTATGCGTTCCGAGCACTGGACATCATTACGGCACCACCACGCAGGCACCTACACGTGATCAAGTGGCTGACATGTAAGAGGATCAAATAAGCGATGTACTAAATCGAAGAATAAGATCTAAATATACATGCAAGTATTGTTCCCGTGTCAGCTTCACAGTTCTTGCCTCTTCCTTTTTAATGTGTCACCCAATGACATGTGAAGTGTAGTTTATGACGCACTAAACTTGGGCCTCGTAATGCATGTCCTTCACGAGCATACGACATCGGTTGTGAGCCACAACCTTAGCCTCCTCCTCGTGCCATGGCTCACACCTGTAGAAATCCTACATACAAACATGATGTATTCAGTGTACAATGAATGTGATGAATTGAGCAGTGTATTGCAAGAAAAGACTTACCCACATCTCTTCCACCACCCGATCCACCTTGTTGGGGTAGCACCTGTTTAATTGGTCGAATTGATTGGGGGCGGCTTCGTAGTGCTTCCATGTCCGGCAAAGCTCGTACCTTGTGCCAATGTGAACATGGCCCGGGAAGTGCTCCCTGCACAAAAGACCCTTCCCCCGACCCTTGCCTCAGGTCGACCCCAAAGGTGTGGAGGAACTTGGCATCACCCTCCTCCAAACAGACGCGCATTTTTGCATCGTTCCGCTGCCCACCATCTGCACCTGCATTTTAAGAAAGAGAAAAACAATTAGCACATATAAAGAAAATGTAATATTTTAAGACAAAATAAACAATACATATTAGAAAGTAACATGATATTAAATTCAACAATGAAATAAGTATGAATCTTACATGTATTAGAAATAATCATCGTGATCAGGATTAGTTGAATCGTATGTCTCATCATCACTATCATGCATGTCGAGATCACAATCAGGCACGTGCTCCGACGGAGGAATGTCCTCATCAATCCCTAATTGTGATTGCTCAAGCAATAGTAAGTCCTTTGCATTGGAAACCTCATCTCCAGCGTCCTCGTCATCAACCCTTTCATTATTCTCTCTACTTCCATTTCGATTTCTCCGGTTAGGTCTATTTCAATACACCATTGTAACTCATCTTCTTGAAAGAACTCTCCGTCATATGTGTTTGGGTCTATATTGTAATCTTCATTGTTTGGGACAGGTGGCCTACCGTGTGGCGCTACCTTATACATAACGTCCCAACCCTGAAGACGTTAGTCGGTTTTGTCGGTTTTGCAGGGGTATGAAAGATAGTAAACTTGTGTCACTTGTTGCGCCATAATATACACATCGTCTCCTGGATAGACGGATGGCTGTTGAATTTCAACTAGTCTAACTTTGGGGTTCCGCTGCACTTGGTTAGGATCAAACCAATGGCATTTGAATACGACAGGCTTAAGAGTGGTGCAACCATGAAACTTGAGTTCGTATATTTCTTCAATTATTCCATAGTACTCCACCCCATCTTGGGCTGTCGTACAAACTCCATAATTTGTTGAGTAAATTCTCTGTACAAATGAAAAGAAGATGAAGATAGGTTAGATGCAGATTAGTGACCAGCCACTATAAATAACCAAGAACTAGTTGGGAGAGAACTTACTGTATGTACGGCTCCACTTTAGAAAGGTTGGTCAACAAATACATCATGATAGTGTGGAACTCTGCATGTTGTAAGGTCTTAGCAGTCCCGCCACTTGCACTACCCAGTTGCCCTACGAAGAGGCTGAGGGTCGATTCATTTTCGTTGGCATTGTAACGAGGGGGTGGATTATGCCTGCTAGGAAGGGTTTCAGCATAGTATTTTGTTGTGAAGTTCGACACCTCCTCAGTACAGTATGCCTCTGCAATGGAAGCTTCAATTTTGCACTTGTTTTTACATTTTGTTCAAAGAACCTTTTGTTGTCTCTCAATTGAATAGCACCAACGACCCTGCACAGGTCCACACATTCGTGCCTCATACGGAAGGTGCACAATCATATGCTCCATCGGATTGAAAAAGCCGGGAGGAAAGATCTTCTCCAAGTTACAAATCAACACAGGAGCCATTTTTTCTAATTCTTCAATCAGAGTCCGCGATAACTCCTCTGCGCAAAGGGTGCGGAAGAAATAGCTTAACTCTGCTAGCACTAGCCACACATTGTCAGGAAGGTAGCCTCGAACCATTACTGAAAGAAGCCGCTCAATCCATATGTGGTAGTGATGACTCTTGAGCCCATTGATTCGCATAGTAGTTAAGTTCACCCCCTCCTCAGATTCGCTGCATACCCATCAGGCAATGTTATAGTTTGGATCCATTCTAGCACCTCTTTCCTTTGGTTCCTCTTCAGTACGAAATCGACTGGAGGCTTTTTCCATCTCTTGCCGTCTTTGGGAGGCAGAATGTCGAGCTTTGGTCTATTGCATAACCTGGCTGGATCCACTCTAGCCTTAACGTTGTCCTTTGTCTTATCAGGAATGTCCATGATTGTACACCAGGAAGCCTGGGCAACATTCATTTCAGTGTGCATCATATCAAGTACATGTGGAAGAAGAATTTGCTCCATGTACGGGAGCCTCCACAAGTTTGGGATCTGAGTCCAGGCATGATCGACACCATATCCCACAAAACCACCACCTTCAACATTTGCTTAGAGCGAATCTAACCATTCACGAATAGCGGCACCTATCCAAATCAGTGGTGGGGGTTCCTCAACCATGACATCTTTTGTAAAGTTCTTTATGTCCCTTCTGTATGGATGGCCCATAAGCAGAAATTGTCAATGTTTGTCGAACAAACAATATTTACCACCCTTCGCCTGCCAGAAGAACTTGAGAGCTGACTTGCATACTGGGCATGGGAACTTTCCGTGGACACACCAGCCGCTAAATGTCCCATATGCCGTATGGTCATGCATGGAGTACATGTGCCACACTATCATTTTGAAGTTTGTTTTTGTAGCTCGATCGTATGTTCATACCCCATTATTCCAAGCATGGAGCAAATCATCAATCAGAGGAGCCATGTAGACGCTTATATTATTCCCAGGGCTTTGAAGAATTATCAATGACAAAAATATGTTCTGTCATTGAAACATAACTCCGAGAGGGAGATTGAGAGGGATAACGAACATGGGCCAACAAGTGTATGGGGCAGAGGACATTCCGTATGGATTGAACCCATCTGTCGCCAACGCAACACGTACATTACGAGCTTCCGCAAATTGATCAGGATACTTGCTGTCAAAATACTTCCATGACTCAGCATCGGTTGGATGTACCATATTCTCAGGACGGTATCGTTTGCCTTCTTTGTGCCATGTCATCTGCTTTGCGGTGTCCTCAGACATGTAAATACGTTGGATCCTTAGTATGAAGGGAAGGTACCATAGGATTTTCACAGGGATCTCAAGCTGCCTCTTATGACCATCGCCAGAGTCTACCTTCGTGTACCTAGAGGGGTTACATTTAGGACAGTACTTTGCGTCTGCGTGTTCTTTCCTAAACAACACACATCCCTTAGGACAGACATGTTATCTGCTCGTATGGCATCTTAAGTGCACGAAGGAGTTTTTGTGACTCGTACATGTTGCGTGGCAGATTGTGACCACCCGGAAGTAGGCTGCCAATAACTGTCAACATGTTATCAAAGTCATCTCGACTAATGTCAAGCTGGGATTTCAATGCCATTATGCGCCCGATGGCATCCAACTGAGAAACATTAGTATGATCATAAATAGGTTTCTATGCCGAATACAACATGTCGTAATAGGCCTTTGCAGTAGGCTCTAGCGGCTCCTCCCCACCATGACTAGGTCCTTCATCCAAGTGTGCTTGATGAAAGTCATGTAACATGTCTCCGCACCCGCCATCAGCATCCTAATCATTGATGTGTTGCCTCATGACTTTGTCTCTCGCACGATGCGCTTCTCCATGGCATATCCAACGGGTATAGTTTGCCACAAACCCATTGTTGCAAATGTGTTGACCCATTTTCAATTTTGTTTGAAACAACTTGTTTTCACACTTGCTATAGGGACACGCTGCTTTACTCTGTCCTGATTCAAAGGCCTTCTTCAAAAATTTATCGACCTTGTAAATGAATTCTGTGGTGTAGTCACGCTTACCCCGCCAACCCGTATACATCCAGTCACGGTCATTCATCCTTTAACATAGCACTCGGTGTTATAAAAATTAATTGCATTTACACGATGACTATCATGGTCTACTAGGTGAGGATAGGTCCTAATCACACCCGCGGATATGTAGATAGGATAGTTTCTATGCTCCACCCCTATCCGAGACAGAATTTTAGCAGCACCTTCGGGCTGTTCTCCAAAGACACGTTCTTGTGAGGAGATTGTGTATCCGGAGAACAACAAGGAGGTGATGCTGAAACTTTGTCTCGGATATCGGTGGAGCATGGAAACTCATCAAATCTACACATCCGCAAGTTGTCCAAAAAACATGGATAACTCGAAATAGATACGGTTATAGATATGCAAACAAATGCATATTTTTAACCGTATCTCTTTCGAATGGAAGACGTCTAACTAGGTTACGTGACCAAGAAACATGAACGGAAAAGAGAGGTCTTGTATGCCTCACCTTGCTACTCTGCCAACTAATGAGCGAAGGACGGAGCCTCTCTCTGCAAGAAAATAACAAACATATTAGTCTCCATGGAAAATTTTTAGCAGCACACCCCTTACAATTTAAGGTTTCTAAAACCTGCACCAACACAATGGCATGATGGCTGACAACCACATCCAATTCACATATATATGTTTCCCATCATTAATTGTTTCAATTAATTGTGCAATCTATAAATAATGATATTTGCTACCACAAATCAACGATAAAAATAACCACACATGCATGTATCTATCACCATTTCGCCATTTAACATTACAAAGCAACATTTAATACCAAAAATTAAGCGGGCAATGTTGTCGGCCGCATCAAGAGGGGGCTATGGCGGGGGCGGGGCAGGGGCGTCAGTGCTGGGGATGGGGCAGGGGCTCTGGTGTCGAGACGGAAGGGTGCCGGCCGAGCTCAGGCCGGGGAGCCGGCAGAGGGGCGCCGGACGCGGGGCACCTGCTGTAGCACGACCACGACCTCGGGCGACGGCCGCGAGCCGGGGCGCGGGCGAGGAGGCGACAAGGGAGGGGTGGCCGAGGGCGGGGAGGCGACGAAGGCGGGGTGGCCGAGTGAGCCGACGGCGGGGTGGGTGCGGGCTAGGGGTAAGGCCGCCACCCACAGCTCTAGGCGCGGCGGGGTGAACTCGGGCCGCAGCCGGCACCAAGGAATCAACCTCTGGCCGCGGGGGGAAGCGAGCTCGAGGCACGGCGAGTACTCCCGGCGGTAGCATCATGGCTAAGGGCCGACGACCAGCAGGCGGCGACGGCGTCCTCGCGAGCACGGGTGAGTGAGTGAGATGGGAGAGGGCGAGTAAGTGGGCAGCACGCGCGTGGAATGGCTAAGTATAGAAACACACTTCGTTCTGTGCCAAGATCCGAAACACACGGCAAAGACCAGATTCGCCATGTGTCCGATCCAGTGCACACGGCGAAATGTGCTGGGCCGCCGACCACTTTCGGCCCGTTAAGAGGTTTGCCGTGTGCCAAATACTGGCACACGACAAAACATATCTTCGCCGTGTGTCACTATATGAACACACGGCAACATCAAATTTAAAAAGATTTCTATGCTCCTTTTTTCAAGAAAACATCATTTAAAATTTTTAAAAAACCAAAATGAAACCTCAATCAAATAAATATAAATTTGGAACACACAAAATTCTATTTTTCATGTACTTATAGATAAAATTCAATTGGTAAATTATAAAAATGATATAATTGCATGTTAATACATTAAATTTATCAAACTAGTTTAAACAATAACTAAAAATAAAGGTGAAGCGTTTTGTGTTGTCTATTGTGTATATAAGAAAGTTTTGATTTGAAATTCTAATTGGAATGTCTTTGCATCTATGAGTTGAAGCTCATCTTTTCTATTCCATATGGAACTTCATCGGAAAATCCTTAGGTTGTAAACATCATACGTGACAATATGCGCAAAACAACCTCAACTACTTTCCTCATACTTGTTATATGATAAATTGATATTCCGACAAATTTCATGAATTTCATACTACGTTTGAATTTTATACAATTTAAATACTATTTCACCGATGATCGTGATAATGTTTCGTAAATACGTTTTTCAAAATTTCATTCTAACTACTGGATAAGGCCTTATAGTAGTCTCAATATCATGAATATTATTTTTTTGCCTCATTTTATCCTATTATTTCATGCACGTGTAGTTCAAATTTCACTTATTCGGTAAAAAATGTTTTAAAAGAAACAAATTGGATATATATAATAAACAATATTAGAAATACCCCATATTACAATATAGAGTATCAAACAATATACATAGAGCAGATAAATAGTTATAGAGGTGAAATATAAAGTTTTTTTTTATTTGCCGTGTGCCTTTGCGAAGGCACACGACAAAGAGCTCTCTTTGCCGTGTGCTAGATGAGGCCCACACGGCAAAGAGAGCTCTTTGCCGTGTGCCTTCGCAGAGGCACACAACAAACTCTAAGCCGACTAACCGGTCGTCGGCTTGGCCGTAACGGCCATCCTTTTATCGTGAGCCCTGATCCGTGGCGTCATAGTTGTCGTGTGTTGTATCATGGGCACACGGTGAAGATGTTATTCGCCATGTGTTTGTTGTTTGTTGTGGGCCACAGAGTTTGCACACGGCGAACAAGCTCTTCGCCGTGTGCCCGAGTAAAAGCACACGGCGAAGATTGCGGCACACGGCAAATTGCGGTTTTCCGGTAGTGACAGCTGGGGCTGGGGCCATGGTATTCCAAGGAAACCATGACGAATTGAAATCTGGAAATCGTAATGTTGCTTCCATCATCTTTTCTAGTCCCTTGCTAAATAAATTTCATATGTTGGGTCTCCAAGATTTAGCTATTTTCGCCATATACTTCTTTTGAGCAATTAATATAACGGGTGAATTGAATAGTTGGATCCACATATCAGGAATGTATGCAGCATACACCATGCATTATTCTGTTTATTAAACCGTACTACAAAAATCATGATGTTCAATAAACCATGCAACAAAACATTTTACCTCTAACAAAAAGGTCTAATACTGGTGCCGAGTATACAATAATTTACAATCTGGGATGGACACGACGTAGACATATATTAAAAGAAGCAGCCCATTGTTGTATCTCTAAAGATTGGTCCAGAATTATATAGTTCTTCCCTCTATCTGAATCTTTGTGATATCTCACTATAATGCAACATTGAAATAGCTGTCATCCAGCATGGAGAAGCTCTCAATTAGTTGCGCTACATCCGGATCCATAGAGTCATCCTGTATTGCTGCTTCTGGTGTCGTAGGAGGTGCCGCAACAGGGTTCGCTGTACTGCCTACTACTACTGCTTCCGTTGGCTGGGCGCTGTTAGACGTACTTGGTCGGTTGCTTTCTGGCTCTCTAACAGTTCCCAGATTATTATGTAGTACACTGTTGAAGTAGGACGCCAAATTCTGTCCCAAAAGAAACAATAGTTCATTTATTAATTAATTATACTTTGTTCAATAATTATTGATTGACTGAAAATGGAGCAATATAATTTTGTTTTGAGGTGTACACAAGTACAAAATATATGGAACTACACTTATTTATTTAGTTACATAAATTAGCGTTTTTATAAAAGAAAATTAATTCTTGTTGTTTCACCTATTGCTAACACTATTCTGAGGAATGACCTAGCTACGGCATAATTGACCTGTGCCATTGAAGCGATCTTTTGTGCCTCATCACCGTTAAGCAAAGCAATTTGTCTAAATGATTCCAATTCGCTGTGCAAAAATGAAATTGCACCCTATCAAAAGAAATAAAATCCTTTCAGTTCCCACGTGGTGGAGAAATTATATGTATCAGTATACCTATAAAATCTGATAAAAAATATTGCCGACACAGTATACTTCTTTGTCTCTGAGTAAATACTTTTGTCACTTATTGCTTCTGTGCTATATATGTATTTTTTGTACTTTAATTATTTTACTAATATAATATATATTCCATATTTCTCCTTATATAGTAAAATCAATCCTTTTTCTGTAAAGTACTCCCTCCGTCCTAAAATAATTGGCATTCTAGCCCTCTTTATTTGTCCCAAAATAATTGACATTCTCACTTTCCGATGCACATTTTTCTCTTCCCAATACACTTCTATCTTTATCTCTTTCCTCCTTATTTTCTATGTACCTACCTTTTATATTTCTCCTTAATTCTCGTGCCAGACTCCAAAGTGTCAACTAAATTAGGATGGAGGGAGTATAAGTTTTAAAAAGATCAGCAATTTAAAATTATATCTAGTTACAAATAATGGAGAGAGTTTAGAAAATATGAATAATCAGGTTCTTTTAATATAATAAATAAATCTAAACGTGAACAGCTACTTAAAATTGCTGTCACATAGAGAGAGAGAGAGAGAGAGAGAGAGAGAGCTCCAGAACAAAATATATGACTTGTTGGTGCATTAACATATACATTACAATTCCAATGCCCAATCTTTTAAACGCTACACGTACCTGGTAGGTAGAGTGATAATCCTGCCCGATGGACTGGACCAAACCTGCTATAAGGTTTTGGGTAAGTTTGGTCTTTTTGAGATGTAACCATAGAGTCTATTGCTCTGATGGTTGGCTCATGTACATACAGGACATGTTTGTTACAAAAAGTTTGTAAAATATAATGGCATGTGTTTGTGGACAAATGTAATGTTGAAAAATTAAGTATGCTTATTATTTTATGTTAAGTGATAAGAAATTACACGCAACTACTGTGAAGTATATTTGACCAGTTTGATCACACTATTTGAAGTGGATACTTGCCACCAAGAGAAGCAAGGGGACTAAAACTGTATGCTATATTTTATGTTCATGCAAATATATAACTATATATAAATGTGTTGTGTATAGGTATAGTGATCCTAGCTAGAGCCGTATATAGAAGGAACTATTAATTAGGACTTTCTACCTTTATTGGATACATACATTATAATCCTTTATATATTTTTTCAATTGGTACAGTATAAAAGGAATATTTGAAATAGAGATATATAACATCAGACACAGTTTAATATGTGTATCGTAACAAAATTTATAGACATAAGAGCATACAAAGGCCATATGTTTGTGTCGGCACAATGTATTTCGGTTCAGCATGGATTATAGGTAACACAGATTTTCTATCGCAGACATAAGACTTTTTTTTCGGAGATGCCATGATCGAATGGAAATCTAATTCTCAGTATCCTTCCACCAGCACACAATAGAAGGTCTTTTGGACATAATAAATCACGTACTTTCAAAACCGATACTATATATATATTGTGCAAAAGTTGCAGTACTGATGGAATTTTCGAAACCACACTCAGGACATATTTTCTTAGACAACTGTATTTTTGTAGTTCTGCTAACAGTACTTATTACCATGATTTATCAAAACTACAACTGCCAATAGGCCATGGATTTTGAATAAATATGCGCTGCAACAACAAAACTGGATCTTACCAATATGACCCTCTTTGACAATAAAACCAACAAAAAAAAAGAAACGTAAAGTTATTCAACTTTGAGGCAAGATAATTTTGATTTGCAATGTCTAGAAATGAGCAGCAATAAAAAACTGATTTATAACATATGCCTTAGTTAGTTAATTCATGTGAAACATAAATTGAAACTAGATTGAAATATTTGTTCTACCTGGTATGCATAGCAAGTATAAACCAATTATGCTGTCACAGTTAAGGGAATAAACCATACTAACCATTATCGGAACTTTGGACCAGTATGTACCCGCTCATTGATAAAGTAGAGCTTGGAACAACATGATGTTGTGCTATGCCTTCCAGTTTTCCTGAAATGAGTAAATGGAAGCTAAAATTCCAACAGAATTCTTTTGTGAAAATAATACATCTCTAATAATATATATGCCAAAGATTATATTGACCATATGTGTGTGATTTCACAATGTAAGTAATTTAAATTAGCCCTATAGTGTGCTATGCCTTAAGAAATACTATCAGAAACATCCATCCGTGGTGCTGTCTATACAAACAATTAATGTATGTACACTATATACCTGATGCTACAATATATTGAGAAGTTAGCTGATGATGTACCAATTAATTGATACTGTATACAAATACACACACCTTGAGGTTGGTCTATTTGCATTTCAGTTATTCCTTCGTCATCTTTTTCCTGTACCTAATTAAGTTCCATCCAAGTGATGATAAGTTAGTTGCTGTACCAATACACAGGAAGTGAGCTAAAAGAAAAGGGAGTAAGTAGACAAGGACATGGATCGATCATGGACACGGTATTGTTGGTTTGCCGTCAAAACCGTTATGCACAGCATGATGATTTTAGTTTATCAATACCTGCTGAGATGTTGATGATGATGCTCCTGGACTGAAGACATTGAGACATGGAGTCTCCGGATCCGGAGATGCTACTGTTGAATTGCCGGCCGTCCTCCAGATTTTGCAAAGAGCCACAGTAGGCTGTTCACCAATGGAAGGAAACAGATGAAATCTTTGTATATACTAAGGCTGGAATGATTAGCAGATTCACAATCAAACACGGGTCTATTTTCCATATATAGTTCTGCATATATTGGAGCTGAATAGAGCAAAAGTTTTTATGATTGTTCAAGAATGACACCACGCATGGGCTTATGCGCCAGGAATAAGGAATGAAAAAATAGTTGCTCACAGATGCATATGCATGAAAGCATACATGTGTTTATGAACGCAGCACGGCAGCATTCTTAATAGGAAAGATGACATCATCGCATGCATATGTGTTTATCCAAGGACGTAGATGAAAGAATGACGGCTAAACAGCTAAAATAAAATTGGGTAATCCAGATTATGAATTGTAATCATATAAACCAATTTTGCATACATACTAAATTTGAATATGGATATGAAATACTTCACATAAGAAATAAAGTTGAACAAAGAGTACAGTAACAGTCTGTTGTATTTCAGAATTTAGCTAGACATGCAAAACCCAGAACAAGACTAATTAACTCAGGAATAGTTACAGAAAATGATATGAACAAACAACAATAATGACATGTAATAAATTGATAGTATTTTATGGAATAGCCCTACTAAGTGTGTAATTAAATATGCACACTAACTTCAAATAAAAAATATAAAGTGAAATATGATAAATGTAATCTATGTAAATTAAATTAAACTAAAATAAAACGAATGATCAATTAATCTAAAACTGAAAATTTTGAATTGTAACAACTGAAGTTTTGAAGATAAGTAACAAGTGAAGTGCAAACAAAGAATATTCATATTATAAAGGAACATATACGTACAGATGCATGAGACCATATATATCTTCAATACTAACCTTCTTATTTTCTTCATTTAAGGTGAGCTCAAGCATGTGGAACGCCTTCCCCCTGATGACAAGCTTGTCCACCCAGATCTTATTGGGAAAGCCATTCTTGGGACCCCGCCCTCTCCTGCTTGACCAGGTCTCCCCATCTTCCGTCTTTCGGCTTACCTTCTCTCCGCTGCGTTGAAGCTTGGTGAAGCACCAGAAGCCGCGGAAAGACATCTCTCTGGCATCCCAGTGTGCCCAGTTCAGGGAACCTGATACAGCAATAGCAATCCACCATAAACTATACAATACATGAGCAACTCGAGCTGGAGCGAGACACGAATTATCAGAAGAATATTCGAGTTTCGTAAGAAACAGTTAAACGCCCACGCTCTTGCAAGATGAACGGCTGCTACTTACTGACACTCTCGTCTGGTAATAGCTTGTACACCCGGACGAAGGGTATGAACTCGATTTCCTTGGGGAGATCGTCAAGCTCAGAGCTCCGTCTGTTCTTCTCTGTGGTATGCTTGAATTGGTTGAGGATGGTGAGCATTTTTGTGGCATCGTTGTATAGCCTGATGTCGAAGATGGGAATGGGATCCATGGCAGCGTCAGCTTGCTGTCTATCGAGCAGATCCATCTTTCTTCATTCCACGCGCGACTAAGTACTAGGTCTTAACTCTTAAGGATCAGATCAGTGACGTACATGGCACTCCCTTAACCTCAGGGTAAGAGAGGAGAACTACGTGGAGCCGGAGGTTGCCGGGTCGGTTTTGTGAATGAGGGATAGAACGACGGAAATTTCTTCAATACGCATCATTTGGTAATTAGTTATTTATACGAATAAATAAAATACATACATTCCTGTGGCTTGTGGTGGTTATCCATAGTATTACTTTAGGCAAATGCGAACGCGCAAAGAATCTCCTTACGTCGGCTAGTCGCTAGTTGATTTATTATTTAATGCACATGACGTACTACATGGAAAGAAAAATATCCCGATCAAATAAGCCCAGCGACTGCAAGTTGTTAGTTTAAGTGACTCCTTACAATAGTCAAAACAAAGTTCATGATCAGTATTCACCGAGTATATATCATTCTTGCTTTAGTATGACTGCATGCATAATGAAGACATGATAAGCTTCGATCAAATTGATGATGATACTAGCACACGGCAAATCACGGGTACTGTACAACATGTAGACAGGGCAAAAAAAAATAAGAATCCAAACTCAAATAGAACAAAATAGTTAATTCTGTACGGTATAATTAGTCTACTACTCTTGACCTTCGGTAGTAAAAGTGCGCGCATGACGAGTCCACTGTCAATCATTGGGTTGTTTTCTTGCTTGACACGTTTGACGTTTCTTCATAAAACAAACAAGAACTATCGCCTTCATTTATCCCCCTTTACTCTTTTTTTTTTTGCAGAGTACATTTGTTTCCCATTTGCAAAGAAAAGGAGATATGTTAGAGGACATATGTGCTGTTATCACAATAATACACAGGAAAGGCGATATACTGATATTCATTGGTAAATAATTAATATCTGTCAGATATATGTTTCAAACACATTTGTTTTATCCATTTTCTTAGATAACTGAAAATTTGTTCCGCCTACCCTACATTTCGATCGAGTTCTTGGAATTATTAGCTGCATGCTTGAGATGTTCCATCTCGGAAAAATGAAGGATATATCCTAACGTATAGCTAACCTCTATGTATCATCAGATTCAAAATGAGTTATACGGTCGATAGTATGTACTACTGAACTGCCTTTTATATAGTTCTTAAACCTAAATTTGTTTTATACAGAGTAAATCCTTAAAATATATACTTATCTTGGGCAGGTATTCATCAATCCTCGTTTTACTCTCCTTTCTAGATTATTTTAACGGCAGGTATATTATGAAAGTGCTTCGAAGATGACGAGGATAGTAACATACACACAGTTGGCATGTAGATTGCTCAGCTTATCGTGCTCCCTTTGTGGTGAATTTACGTTCTTTTTTAGGTGGAGAAACATATATATAGGAGTACATAGTTATTGGATGTCGGATTCAAGATGTGTGTAAACCTCTATCTAGCACAAGACACGAGGCACTTCATTTATTTCCTACTACTCACTTAATAACATTACAAACCATACTCCCTCCATACTTAAAAAAAATCGTTCTGGGTCCATATCTGATTTTACAAAAACAAGTCGTTTTCTCGAAAAGCAAAAAAATATTATAGTTGGAGAATTGAACCAGCAACCTCATAGGTGGAGCATTTTTTTCTTCATAGCAACAACTACTAGGGTGAGCACACATTATTGATTGGGTTAGTTCCAAGACGTCTTTAATAAGAACAAAGAGGAAAAATACATTCTAATTAATGAGTTATTGGTATGCTAAATCATGTTCTAAACGACTTCTTTTTGAAGTATGAAGGGAGTATACTACAAGACCGCACTACAACACGGCGGCATATCTCAGACAGTTCGTAAGTCCATCTCTCTCATAGAACTTCAACCATGGCAGAAATTCCATTAGAGATAATAACCGAAACTTTATTTTTCAACACCTAATGTCAAGATGACTTGCGTTTGAAAGAAGAGTGAATTTCAGAAACCTCTGGGTACACTACTGCAACAGAGGTTTTCAGTGACGGTTGAAAACGGCCTTAAGTGGCAGTATTCGGAGCCGCACTTAGAGCGACCAAGCCAAGTGACGGGTTCGGGCACCGCCACTAGAGGCCCATACCCAGTTGTGGTGGGACAGCATATTCCACCGTTACTCGAAAGGAAATTCAAAAAAAAAAAAAGGCGGGCCTTGGCGGGCTGAGCCCAACCCAACCCAACCAAGAAACCCTAGTTGTAGGTATCACCGCCATCAGGCCGAAGCCAGGCGCTACCACAGGCCTTAGGCCTGCTGGAGCCACGTGCAGCCTTAAGCCGGTCGAATCTGCACATGCGGAGGCCGGATCCGTCCTCCAAGCTCGAGGCTGTTGGATCCATGCACGGGGAGGCCGGATCTGCCGCATCCAAACTCAAGGCCATGGGATTCGCGCGTAGGGAGGCTGCCTACCTGGGGACGAGGGGAAGGAGGGGAGAAGCTCGTTGCGTGCATGGAGGAGGGATGCTCGGCATCGTGTGAGTGGAGGAGGCCATTCTACTATTGCCTCAGAGGGGCCCTTACAACATAGAATAGGCTACTCTGACCAAACCTCTGACTTGGCGCCACAACAATTATAATTACATATGTTTATTCATAGTTCATATGTAAGTTGTTCCTATACAACATTTACTAAAATATAGTATTAAGTAAGTGGATTGTCAATAATCCAGCTAAGAGTGTGTGACACGAATGAAGTAAAGCACCACAATACAGTACATACTTCGACTTAAGACTACTCCCTCCACCCTATTTACTTGTCATTCTGGAGCCATTTTTTGCTGTCCAGGTTCATTGAACATTCTCTGAACCTGGACATACATGTTGTCCAGATTCAGAGAATGTTCAATGAATCTGATAAAGAGCCATGACAAGTAATTTGAAACGGAAGGAATATAACAAATATCCTCTATAGAGGTGGTCCAAAAAAAGACTGTAGCACATCTTCGTAGCTAAAACCAAAGTCAACAATGGCGGGCGCAAGTTAACTGTTGGAAAAAATATTATAGCGGCAGGTTGTAACGTCACCCTGCTACAAATCAATCAAAACAATAAAAATTGTGGCTCTAGCCACCGCTGTTGTCGCTTCTCTATCATTGCCGCTGCCGTCTGCTGGTGGCCAGGGGGAGGGCGGGCGCTGCCATGTTGCAGCAATGCGCGAGTCACTCTGGCCGGATCAGCCACCACGCTATGGTGCTCGCCCCTCTGTTCGGATCTGCTGTCGCGTTCTTCACCCTCTCCTGTTGGATCTATCATCGAGGGGAAAGGTGGCAGCGCCGCGGTCGTGCAGCGCTGCTCGCCCCCCTCTAGCTGAATCTGCCACCGAGGGGAGGGAAGGCAACATCATCGATGAGGGGGAGGGGAGGTGGTGATGGCCGAGGGGAGGGGGAGGGGAGGAGGCGTCATGGCCTAGGGACATGGGGGAGGTGGCAATATTGTCAAGCTAGGGAAGGGGGAGGGGAGGCGGCGCGGTAGAGGGTAGGTGGCGGCTGGGAGAGGAGGAGGTGGCGACGGGTAGGAGAGGAGAGAGTGAAAGAGGAGGAGGTTGGGAGTTGAGAGAATGATTAGGGTTTTTGTTTCTTTTATATCTACTGATAGGCTAGTGGGTTGTGATGTGCTAATGGGGCAACAAGTTATTGCGGGGAAACATAGGCTGACGCTACAAAATGAGGATTTACTTGTAGCGACGGTCCATATAGTGTTCCACTGCTACTAATTTATATGTAGTGGTGGTTTGTCTTTGAATCATGTTTTGAAGGACTGTAGCATTCTGTAGCGGTGGGAAAAGATTTGGATGTCCCTTGTTAAAAATAGATTTGGCCGCAAGACAATCTACTTTCATTAACAGATTTATTAGATAATAAAAAATAGAGGATCTTAAGTACTATCCAAAATTCGGAAGAATTGCGTAGAGGGACCCTTGGAACAACTCAAAAAAGCTCGGCTTCTATTACAGAAAGTCGAACTAGAAGAAGATGAGTATCGGATGAATGGGCACTTCCACTTGACACCTATTTAAACGGCTCGTCTCGTCGCTACCTTATCCTATTTCCATACTTCTGTCGCTCCATCCCCGTATGGGTGGAGAACCTGTCGTTGTCTCGACTATGACACCAGAGGCTCTAGGGAAGTCGAAGGAGAGAGCACTCATCTTGGGGTGGCCTTACTACTTATATGCTTTCAGCAGTTATCCTCTCCACACTTGGCTACCCAGCGTTTACCGTAAGCATCATAACTGGTACACCAGAGGTGCGTCCTTCCCGGTCCTCTCGTACTAGGGAAAGTTGAATACCGCTTGTAAATAATCCAAGAAACATGACCGGTATAGGGACTACTAAGGGGACTAAAGAAACAAGAACAACAACGACTAATTCATCCACCAATATATTTCCGAAAAGTCGAATACTAAGCGATAAAGGTTTTGTGAAATCTTCTAGGATGTTAATTGGTAAAAGGATTTATAGTGCAGTTTTGTTGTAGTATAAGTAATGTAAAATAATAATAAATGTTTGATACGCCTTTATCATTATGCCATAATTAATCAATCGCCGTGTTTATGGACAAATAGAAGTAGCGGCATCCATCACCAAGCAGACTTCCTATTTCCATTCTCAACACCCAGATCATATTTTCCTTTCCCTACAATGCAATAGAGAATTTGGCTATGCATTGGTACTAGCATGATCGTCGAGCACAATATCTTAGGGTTATACATAATTAATATGCAGAGAATAGAATATTTATTTTAAGGCCCAAAATGATGCATCAAATAAAGCTACTCTGCACGATAGGCACCAGCAAATTAAAAGCTCGATACCTTTTTCCCCTCCGTGTAGCAGTGAGCCACTGATCTCTCCCGCACTCTGCATGTCATGGCAAATGGCAATGCCACCCACCGACCAACGTAAAGACTTCAGGCTATGCCCAAACTATGCATTATAAAATAAATAAGTAACAACTAACTAGACATTAATTATCAGGTGATAAATATTTTTTAATCATCATACACAACGAAAATCAGTACATATAGTTATAGGTTATAGACTTTGTATCTTAAATATAGTGTGGGTTCCTGCTATCACATATATAAAATATCAAAATAATCACGTACTAATATCAATTTTTTTTCTCAGAATACTTATGGCAGGACGACGTCTCTGTCGGTAGAGCTAGCTATTTTCTAAATGTTCACTTTTAGTAAACGATGTTTTTATATTGGTTTTAATAAACGATGTTAATAATACCTATGTCCATCGCTGCAAGAAAGAGTCGGAAGACAAGAGTCACATTGGATATGCACGCGACGGCCTCGCGCGGTTAACGTGTACGCGGCAGCCGAACTGGGCCTCGTTTTTCATTGCTCGGTGTTGATTTTCGGCCCAGTGAACTAGGTTCTCCGCACATCCATTCTTTTAGATTGGTTATTAAACTTAACCTCACCAATAGTACGTATTGTCTAGCCTTTTAGTAATATATTCTCCTTTGTGAATATTTCCTATATTTATTATATCAAATTTATTACTACCATGTCATTTAGCATTTATAATATGATTATAATTGGAACTATATGTAGGTGTTCTTTGTTTACTACATCGTTTTAGCCTTTTGATTATAATAAATTTTAATATTTTAAGTGGAGCAATAAAAAATTAATATCTTTAACAACATATATCCTTCAACATGTTACACATCATATGCTTTACGTATTTTGTATGGCTTCAGTTGATTGAAAGCTCTCAGTCAATAGTATGTTACTTTGTATTTTAATTTTTTTGTAGAATTATCTGTATAATAATTGTAAAGAGTTAGATTTAGATTTGATGACTTAGTGACTTGATTGAAAGGAACACCAACTTTTAGTCAACTAAAAATTAGCAAGTGCCATGTTTTAAGTTCTAACAATGAAATCTAATTGTTCTATAAGTACAATATAATTTTATTTTACATTAAAATGTTGCATAGAAAAATGAAAGCTAGAAAATAAATGACCTACTTATGGAAGAAATAAGTTGTATCGTTGGAACAATTTATTTATTTAATGTATTGGAAACAATATCGTTATGGAACAAACTATTTAATTGTTGTAACTTTTTTTTAGAACTTTGGTCTTTCTGAAGATGGAATTTGCCTTGAAAGGCTGGAAATTTTAATAATGTTGGAACAAATTCTAGATATGTGTGACTCATGTTTCGTCACACATTTGTGTATGAAACTTGTCATGTATACATATGAAACTTTTGTCATTTGTAAATGGAACCTTTTTTGAATTGAACTTAGAACTACAATTCATTTTTTTCTAGAACTTAATTCATTTAATTCAACTTGTCAGATCTTATAAAAGGATTTTTTATATAATAATTTTCTAGTTGAAAATTAAAATTTTCTTGATTGAAACTAGAATTATTAAATATTCTGTGATTTTATTAAAAATCTCTAACTTTTCTTCTTAATAAAGGAAAAAAATATTCTGGATCAGAAAAAAAAAAAAGAAAAACAACAAACATCGGATTTTCAGAGCGCGACCATCGCTCGCATTCACGGCTCGACGCGCCTTGCGTTGCGTTCGGGCCTGACTGGAGGATGGAGCCAGGCTGAGGCAAGCCAAGTTCCAGCAATGCAACTCTCAATGTTTGGTTGATTTCACAAACGAACCAAGCTCCTTTGAGAGTGATTGGATTGTTGCGTGAGGATGAAAGATTTACCTCGCACATGCGAATTCGTATGGGTGACTTTACCGCAACAACCGAGCCCCGATAGCCTGTCCTGATCTGCCGCCGCAGCCGACAACCGAGCACATTCGTATTACCTTGTATTATGCTTACATGCCATGAACAAAAGTTCTAGTACTTGAGTCTTGGCCCAACTGATCTGCCATCGCCGCTGACAATCAAGGACGACATATCAGTCCGTCTCTCCTTCCAACTGCTCCGGAGCCCCACAACGCATCCCCGGACTTAGCTTCCCGCCGCACTTCTTCCTCACTATCGATGCTGGGCCAAGAGCCGGCGAGTGGGGGAGAGGGAGAGCCTGCTACCAGATTGGAGATGGCGCTGGAGCTCGAGCTAGGACCCACAATCGGGGATGGTGGAGGCGGCGGAGGAGCTCGAGCTACGACCCACGGTTGGGGACGGCAGTGGAGCTCGAGCAACAAACCGAGGTTGGGGACGACGGCAGAGTTCAAGCTACGAGCCGAGGTTGCGGATGATGACGGCCACGGACGGCGGAGCTCAAGCAAGGCGCCGTGGCTGGGGACGACGGCGACAACGGAGTGTTCGAGAGGTGAGAATTTCGTCGAGAGGTGATCAGAGTGGTCACGTCAGCCGGTCAGTCTGGGCGGAGCTAGGCTCAGGAGTGAAGTCTGACTCGTCCCACACATTCCTTTCAGGCCAGGCCGCGGAGGGCATTTTGCATGAGATGGGCCTGACTACGGGACTTGATCAGGCAACCAAACATGTGATTCACACCAGATGGGCCTGGCCGAGGATCCACCCAGGAAACCAATCAAGCTCTTTGTATTCGTGGTGGCCGACCTGGAAAATACGAAGTAGGGAGCCGGAGACCGAGACTCGGTGTGCCGAGGAGGCCGCAATCGAGACCCTTGCACTATCTGAAACCGGATCTTTGTCTGAGTGTGAGGGCACTTTGTAAAGATCTAAATACACTCGACAAAGAGTACACGGTAAAAATTTATTTAGCAAATAACTCTTTATTAAATATTAAAATACACTTGCATTTAATAAAATGTAAATCATAAAAAAAGTAATAAAATAGCAAAATAAACTTTTGAAATGTGGGAAGGGTCCTCACCAACCAGGCTTGTGCCCGCGCAAGTCGCGGCATTTTTTTGCATGCTACGTGGCTAGGTGCGGCTATCAAGAATCAAACATGCTACCTCCCTACGCATGTAAGTGCCTCCCTGCAGTCTTAGTTGTGTCTATACTTTATTTTAATTCCTCTCATATTATACTCATCTGAGTTTAAATTACTTGTTAGATACTAAATAAATTTAAATTAAAAGTTGTCAGCTACAAAGTTTCATAACTTTTTGAGATCTATAACTTTCATTTTAGGAGTTTCTCCATCCAGGTCATTTATAAAATTTGAAATTCAAATTTAAGAAATTCAAATTTAGTGATATGTTGAGAATATGATTTCAAATAAAAAAGTTGTCAACTACAAAGTTTTATAACTTTTCGAGATCTACAACTTTTATGTTTATTGTTTCTTCATCCGAGATCGTTTGAAAAATTAAAATTTAAAAAAAATTCAAACGTACTTTTTGTTGACAAGGTTAACTTAAATTGAAAAGTGTTCAACTACAAAGTTGTATAACTTTTGAAGATTTACAATTTTTATTTTGGACATTTATTCATCCGACATATCTATAGTAATATTATTCATAAATCTTATATATATCATTTATAGTTTCATAAAACTATATGAGACATATAGGTTTTATAAATAATGTTGTTGAACTAATGATCAAAATAAAAGTTATAAATCTTTAGAAGTTATACAATTTTATAGTTAAAATTTTTTTATATTTAAATTAATTTATAGTTTTATAATACAATTTGAATTTGTGTTTGCTTAGTGCTAAAACAAAACCACTCGAAACACTTGACAAAGACCTTGTTTGCCGAGTGACAGAAAAAGCACTCGACAAACAAGCAAGTTTGTCGAGTGCCAAAGAAAAAACACTCAACAAGTTTTTTCTATGTTGCACCCGACAAACACAGTTTTGGTCGAGTGTTTTTGTTTTTTCACTCAACCAACAGATATTTATCGAGTATCCAACAAAATACGCTTGGTAAACTTCTAGACACTCGACAAACAACTGATTTTCGGTAGTATTGGCCGTGCTCGTTGGCGGGAGGCACAGGTGCCACCGAGGCCGCTCCGGGTCTCAGTCCCCGTCATCCTCGCATGATTTTGACACAGGAATGCAGCCATGCAGGGCGTTACCTTTAGCCCGAAGCATCCTTGACACCGGGAACATCTTTCACGGCTTTGGGCTGGTATCGAACTGGCGTCGTCGTTCCCGGTGAGGGGGAGAAAGGTCGGAGGGATAAGGGCTTTCTGTTGCACGGTTTTATTTTTCTTTCTGATTTGCCCTTATTAGGAGAGAAACTTCTAAATGAAGACCTATATAAGGGCAATAGTGGGATATATATGTCATGGTAAGAATCATAAGTGAACTCAAACCAAGACTCATCTAATGATCAAGTAGCATGGGTAAATAGAAGGGTTCAGGAGCTAGTTCTTTAGCACTAATTTATTTTTTAGAAAATGGAATACAAGTTTAGCACTAATTTATTACACGTGGCAAGAATGTTTCGTTGGTCTGAAGGATTATATTGAGTGTTTCTGGGAGAATGTGGTGTCAGAGCATATGTAAGGGACACCGCTGAAAGGCAAAAAGTATGGAAGTAGAGCCAAGAAGGCACTTTCAGCTTCACCGAATACTCGAGTGAGTCGATGTTGCAGGATAATTGCAGACATATATGCCATGAAAGTCATCGACCACTTCAGACATATATGCATGCATGAACCGTGTACTTGAGTGAGTCGATGTTGCAGGATAAATTGCACAGAAACAATGATAAACTAACAGTTGAACACAAAACAAGAGAAGAAAGTAACAAATAAGGAATGGTATATATATGAACGTGAAATATGTCAAGAAAGACTGACCTTATTCGCATGGCCATACGATTGAGTACGTACTGTACAAGGCAGTGGACACGCCTCTTCTTCCGGGATGGAGATGAGCAAAAGATGCTTCGACCTATCATCAATACCTCAGCATGAACTTTCTGCAGGTGCTGATGATCCATGGCTGCCTGCAGCTCTGCAGAAGAAATTAAAGGTAGCTCTCTCCAGCTCCATCTTTTTGTCAACGGAGAAACCATATATACATCACGCCTCGTTCCAATCATGCATGTGGCGTGTAATAGCTGGCCACCAAATCCGCGTCTATATGTTTATTAGCTCTTTTCAATTCAATGGTCGCCTCTAGGTTGAGCAGGCCAAGCGCATTGTCAAAGCTGGAAATATTACATTAGTTTGAGAAGGCTGAGAAGCCATCGACAGCAGGAGACAACTGGGAATATTGTGTCCTCTGCATTTCCTTGCATCGCTGGGATTCTTGTTATTGTACGATTCTCCCGTTAGTATAGATGAAAAAAATCATTCCTAATCAATAATAAAGTACCAATCACCCACCGTTTTGAAACAAAGTCGTTTTTCATATATTCTTATCGTATACTTCTCCAACGTCAAATAAAACTCAGCAGGCGTATATAGTTACATATGTTCAAACTTGGGCAGTTGGACCGTTGACCGAAGCTAAATCAAGTCTGGAACTAGCTTTGTCCAACTTCCCCTTTTTATCCAAAAATAAATTATAATTGTCTGTGATCCCCAATATTATTAAGTACATTTAGGTTTGTCCTAATTCAAAATTTGGTAACTTTGATAATAAAAATAGCTATTCTTTGTTATTGGATTCATCATAAAATTACTGTTGTAATCATGCATGTAAATTCAACATAAAATAACTACAGTATATAATCCTTCCATTTAAAATCATATACTTATGAATTTGGTCAAAGTGCCATATTGGCGACCATGTCAATCTCTTGAACAAGAGAGAATGACTTTATCATATACTTTTATGGATATATTTAGTTAAGTGTCGCTTGTTCCTCTTCCCCAGCTGTAAGACCTGAGGGCTTATGTATGATTTTCTTTGATTGTAGCCTTATTAATAAAAAGATGGAGCCTGGGAGATCTGCAGTATATAGCAATTTCCGTGGTAGGTGTTGTTAGACCAGCTGGGTCAATTGTTTGGCTCTACGATCAGCTGAGCTGCAAAATATAATGGATCTCTCTCAAATCATCTTCCCAACAAATCACGTAGAGAACAAAATGACTTCTTATCGATTGTTAAATTGTCTGGTGTCAAATCACACACAGTTGCATGCTTACATTTTGGGGAAATAAATGGAGTCTTCTTCAATTCAAACTGTAAGGCAAATAAATTAAATCGGTTTTCGCCTAATGTGTGTTCACAGCTTCGATGCAAATAAGGGATGTTTCCGTTGAGAGTAAACTTGTCCATGCGCTACCAAAACTGCCTGCGCTATTTAGATACATAGTGAAGTTATCTTTTTACTTCTTTATTTTTTAAAGCAGAGCAAAGCTCTTACTTAATAATTGCTAGAAGCCAGCATATTGCCGGACACCAGGCCCCTTACAATGCTCGGTGTTGAACACCAGAGCACAGGCTCGCTATCAGATGCAGCACTGCAACCATGGCTTGCCAGGCCATCAACTTACCCTATTACATTCACGAGGGTAGACTTTAACAGTACATGAGACAAAACTACTTGCCATAAAATCCTTGACAACTCTGAAGATGTTGCCGTTCGGACTGTCGTCCCAAGCATCAAAGGTGAGGGCGCACCCCAAATTTGCCGCATCCGTTTCCAGGATGATTCTCGGCGTTCCCCAGAAGGCTGCCTTCTCCAGGCCTTTCATCACGATCGAGCTTCTGTTTACAGAGCATCCTGCGCCCGTCCAATTTTCCCGGCTCCCACTTCCAACAACTCTCCAACACCATTTCTGATTACAAAGCCCCAGCCCACACTTAGCCCAGCAGGCAGGAAGGAGCCATCGATGTTCACCTTGTAAACATGCTCCCGTGGTACTTCCCATTTCACATTCCTTCTCTACCTCTGAACTGCCCCCTGTTTCTTCAGTTGCTCATACTCGTGGACATAGAACTTGATTGAATTGCATACTTCCTCTGCTATAGCCAATCGCTCCCCTCCATTAACCTTATTTCTGGTTGACCACCAACTTGTGACATCCTCAAATGAACAAGAACCCTGGACAAAAATTTGAACTCAAAATATGATCAAATTTGGAAGCCATTTAAGCTAGATTGAATGCCCATTGAACTACAATTCAAATATTTGCAACATAACATAGTGCCACCAAACATATATATGGTAGGTCCTGGTGAAATAAAATTTTGGTGAATTTCCCATAATTTTTCCTCATCATTTCATGCCCCAAATAAATGATCAAATGTCCAAAAACCACCCCTCTTTATAAAATTTCTATTCAAATTTTATTAAGAACTAATGGCAGTTAGCACTTTTGTAAAATCACTCACATTATGAGGAGTTGGCCCATATTTTTTGTTTTATTTGACCAGCATTGGATTAATCTCCACGAAAATAGTAAGTACTGATGGTTAGCAGGGTTAGGAAAATAAAGAAAATTCGAATTCCCCGTGGGGCCCACCCGTCAGTGACCCTAAACTAACACAACCCCGGCGCCGCCCATCTCTCGCCTGCCCGTACGCTGCATGGGCGCCAGCGGCTAGGCAACCGGCTCGCCCACGGATCGACGCCCCCACCCCCGCTTCGACATCCTCTCTATCGCCCTGCGGTCCGAACACCCCCCCCCCCCTTGCCCATTCTCTCTCTCTCGCGCGCCTTCCACCCTCTGCTCTCTCTTCCGCCGAGCCGCTCGCCATTGCCGTCGCGCGACCTCTAACTCCCGGCCATCTCATCGTCCCGCACGAGCAGCGCCAGCGCCTGGAGCCTCACCTCGACGCGTGGAAGCTCCACGGGAAGCTACTCCCCTCCTCCCGCACCGAGCCACCGCCGATTGCCGAGCTTGTCTCCGCCACCGACGACCACTCCCCCACCTCGTGTTCTCGGCTCCGGTGAGTATTTCCTGATTACTCGCACCCATGAAACCTTGGACCCCTCGCGCACGCCCTCGACCTCACTTAGCTTGCCTCAGTGCAGATCTGTCACCGGACGTCCGCCTCGCCGCCGTCGCCGCTGCTCGAGCACGTCGCCCCGCCTCTCGTCGCCGAGGACCTTGCTCGGTGAGCGTCTTTTCCCTGGTCGCCGTGCCGCACCCTCGTCCTCACTCCCTTAATCGTCGGTGGGCCAATGCCGGCCCCACCGCTGCTCTGGCTTCCGTCACACCCACGCCACCCCGTGTGGCCACGGCCCGACCACGCGTAGGACGGATCTGGCCCAGGAGCAGCCCCCGCATGGGTTTTGGTTCATTGGGCTGCTGGAATGCGGCCCATGAACGTAAAAATGAATTTTTCGGATTAAATCATTTCCAGAAAATGTGTTAAAATTGTAAAATGCATAATAAAATATTTAATGCGAATTTTGGGGCAAGGAAAATTTCTCTAGGCTCCAGCAGACATGTACTATTTAAAAAAAATACCAAAACACCCTATATGCTAGTATTTTTATCAGCATTAAATTAAATGGCAAAAACACCAATAAATTCATTTATAAATATGGGTGTCTGATAAATTCTTGATATTTGGCATATTGGGTGACCCTGTACAGTGGCATGTGTTAGTTCTCTGTATTTTAGGCATTATTAATTTTTGTACCTTTTCCCTTGTTTTAAATATTTAAAATCACTAACAAATTGCATGTAAATGAAACTTGGCCAATAAATCACTCCTGTATGTATTACTCACAGAAAAACACCCAATTTATTTTGACCTCCAGAACCATGCTAACATATTAATTGCTCACGTAAACTTGATAATTTCATCAAAACACTATAAAAGGTTGGGTAGCATTTAACGAGCGACACCCCGCTCACTTCTACATAAAATAGTATATATTAAAGTATTTATTGAGAAAGTGCCATGAATCTTCTCTCATAAGCATCATCTTTTGCATCATATAGATCACGCAGTGAACCACGTGGAGACGGGACCGGAGCAGGAGCCCGAAGGATTCGGTGGTATCGCAGCGGACCAGGAGCAGAACCCATGCAAGCCCTGGTGCATCCCACCCGTTTTAAGTTTTACTCTATCACTAGTTAGGGATGTAGGCTTGACTGTGCATTAAGTGATAGGAGTTGGTTGAAACCCTAGCGTTGCAGTAGGTTCCTTCTTCCCGATATTTAGCCTCAGGATGGTAGTCGCTCTGCTTAATTTAGGATGACCATTCACCGAGTGGTATGGAGACCACTCGTAGATAGGAAATGTTATCACTGGGAAATGATGATGGATGAAGAAAGGTGTGGATGGAATCACAATGAAGACCGGATGGGCAATTAGGTGGAAAGGGAAGGACAACTTGTCTTCAAGGAGATAGCCCCGTCCGAGTCACCTAAGGCTACGTCTCGTGTCCGGCCCGTGGGATCAAGTTTGAACATACTGTTTGCATGCTGGAGTTATGGATCTAGTAAACCGACATAGCTACGACTACTGCCTGGTTGGAAGATAGCCTTCTCCCTTCTTTGGTGGAACTGGGGCTGAGAGGAGGGAGCAATCCACCCACGGATGGCGGCACGGGGCACATCACGTTGGGGGACCCTTCTCGGGGGAGTCTGGACCCGGAAGACCCTGTGGTACCGTAAGCGAAAGATTGCTCCATGCGGCTTACAGGAAGCACGTATGGGTCATGCAAGCAGGTTTCTCCTGCAGGATGTAAATTGATTCAAGTCGCTGCCCCTCACAGTAACGAGTACCACTTGATCACTGCTCCGGAACAGTGTCGGAAGCCATTAAGATAATGAGTGGGTTAACACTGCTGTTTGAAACTATTAAGATCTATTTTGCAACCTTGATTGTTATAGTTTTAGTGCAAACTAAATTTATTATTCGGTATGACAACCTAATTGGCTGCTAAAACTTGAAAATAAGGATCCACTCGTAGGTTGGCTTTCTGGCAAAATAAACCATATCCCTAGCCTTGCATTGTCTAGGTGTCGGCTGTAGTTGGCCATTTTGTCGGTCAGTCTTGCTGAGTAAATTAGTTACTCAGGGCATAGCTCTATGTGGTTTTCAGATGACCAGGGTGGAGACTGCCACTACGGTGGGAGATTGCACTGGAAAGACCAGCGCCCTGACTGCTGGAACATCGAGTGGGAGCTGTGCACGAATGAAGATGAGGAGTAGTCCCTTGATTGTCGGTACGGTGTTTGGGCAAAGCACCTATCATGGCCGGATTGTTCACTGTATGTCGCCGTGAGAGGACGATTGTATCTCATCTATCTCGTCGAATGATTTGAATCACTGTTGAACAAATTTGGCTTTCGCATTTTCAATTTGATAAAACTCTAGTTTGTAAGATAAATTCTGATTTATGTAAAAATTCTGTACTCTACCTATGCTCTTGTTGTATTTATATTCTTCTGTCATGTGTTGTACTATTGGGCGTCACAGCGCGTGTCGCCACCCGAGAAAGATCCTAGAACGGAGCCGTCTCCGTGGTAAAACGGTTCTATGACAGCGTGGTATCAGAGCAGTCTCGGGAATAGTGCAATATTCAAAGACATATTTTTGAAAACCCTGTAACGAACGTGTGAGGACGTGCCCAATAGGTTATTATTAGTTATGATCCAGGTGGCAAAGCTAACTGTAGGAGGTTGTTTGTTTAAATACTGCATCTACGGCATCGTCAATGCAGGTATGTGTCCCGCCCTGTGGACAGTAACATGGAAAGCTAGCACAAAGGTGTGAAAGCGGGCTGATTGCGGAAAACATCAGTGTCCTGCCCTAGGACAATAATAAGGGAATATTTTCGGCTCGTTTCTTTTCTATTTGATGTAATGTTTCTGCAATCAATTTTCTGTAGGTACGCTAATCGTGAATCGAGTAAGAAACGTGTAGCATACGACTAACTTGAGAGATCGTCTACCACCAACTATGCGTATGGTCCTATTCGCGGCCAACTTTTAATTTTGAGAGGACGTATAGGCCGAAAGCATATGCATCATGTTCAATCGATATCTTCTCACTCGAGAGTCAAAAGCGTGTAAATAAATACTTACTGAAATCATGAACGAACTCTCTGTACCTCCAGCAAGAAATTTTGATTTAAAGATTACCGGGCAATGCCATTTTGGTCCATCCGAGTCAGCATATCGAATTCGGGTTAATCTGAAATTCAGATTTTTGACATATCATGTAAAATCCATAACTCTTTGCTCAGATCACCCCTAGGGCTGTATGAGCACTTTCTGGAAAGGTTACGAAAAATACTACAACTTTGGTAGTTAAATATTTCGGGTCTGAGACCTGAAAGGCAGAGCTATGAGCAAGTCTTTAGAGTAACCCGGTTCTGTCCAGAAAACCGGTTCGGAAATTTCATGGGTAGGGAAAAATTTTAATATCTCGAGTTCCAGGTATTGGATGGGGGCGTATGAACATGCGTTAGAAAGGTATTAAAATTCTCTAAAATGTGGGTACGTTGCTCCAAAGTATAATGGATTAGGACTCCAGATTTCAGGATCATTTACAGAATGAACTCCGTGCTGTTCGGAACAAATTTCTGGATTCTGACTTGCCACTTAGAATATTCATAATTCCTGATTCCCTCATTAGATGGAGTTGAGTAAGTACTTGTTAGAAAGGTGTTGAAAAACTCTACCACTTTGGTATTCAATCAATATCGAAAATCTGTAAGTATGATTGCCTAAAGGTTTGATGTAGTGGCTGCTGTACCCTAGGACAGAACATACCATTTTAGCGGAGTAACCGAACCCCCCCTAGAAAATATAACCGATTGCGGTGGTTAAATTCCATATATCACTCATCGCACTGCATTATTTTATTGTTGACTTGCACCTTCTACGTTTGGAACGATTACTCACCCTTAGGTTTGTGTTCCAGATGGACGAGCATGGGTTCGAGGTGTTCCAGCACGACGGGTGGCGTTATACCACCGGTTTACACCACCGTGGCTTTCCCACCCTCCTGTGGGAGATGCTACGCGCTCTGGGCAACGAGGAGCAGCCTTCGTACCATGAGCGTGAGACCCTCCGCCACGGTGTGACGTTTGCAGAGGTGCATATCAGCGTCTCTCCACACCCGCGCAACCCCGACTTGGCGGGGATGAAGAGCACAGTCACGGCTGGGAGCCTCAGGGAGAGGTTGGAGAGAGTCGCCCACAGGACTCTCACTCACTTCCGTGGGCGCAACATAGCAGCGCTCTTGGGGACTCCGTTCGAGATGATCCCTATTTGGCACCAGGCCGACCCGGTATGGCAGAGGCGCGTGAGACGCGTCTCCCGCGACGACTACCCGGAGTACCACGCGTGATACCAACGCGTATCTCACTACTCCGAGTACCTTCTCAACTTGGATGAGGAGTCTAGCAGCTGCAGCAGGATCTTACTAGTGGACGCTGAGCAGGTTTGGGTGCAGAGGAACAACTTGCAGGCACAGGTCAATGCACAGCAGAGAGAGATTTAGCAGTTGACAGCTGCTCTTGAGGCGCGTGAGACTCGCGTGACGGAGGTCACTGGGCAGCGTGACACTCTCGCGCAAGAGGTAGACAAACGGGGCTTGATTATACAGCAGTGTGCCAACCACAACGAGCACCTGCAGCAGCAGCTGGCGAGTGCCCAGCAGGAGATGGACCTTATGGCGGAGGACCTTGAGACCCTGGCTCACGAGAACCAAGACCTCCAGGATCACTTGGACGCGATTGCTGCGCCACCGGCAGCTCCCGCAGAGGAGGACCTCGAGGAGGACGTGGGCGAGGAGTCCGACATGGACTACAAGCCACCCGCTCCGACAGGCGCAGACCGTCCAGAACCCTCTGGCACCGCCGGAGACAGGGCTTAGTAGTCATAGTGGACATGACTAGGCTGTACATGTAGGGCATGATAGATGGGTAGCTTTTGACGATCCACGCGTGGTTGTTGTATTTTGGGGATCACATGCGTGGATAGCTTTTGGAAACTCGATGGTCGGATATTCCGAGTTTATGTAGTATGGAACTGTTAACTTGTATTAGGACCTGTGTTAACCTAGGAATTTCAGCTTTTATTAGAATTATGTTGTCTACCAATTGCTGCCCCGTGTTGCTGTGTTATTTGATTTGGTATCCTGTAATGATCATGTTGGATAAGAGACTAATTGGAATCCTTATTCTTACATTTTAGAATGGTGCGCACCCGCAATACCAACGAGCTTCATGGCGAACAGCCCGAAGATTCCAGGGCTAGGGAGAATAACTCGCCGCAGGGGACTCCACCACCACCGCCCCCACCCAACCCCATGCAAATGATGGTGCAGTTCTTCGCCACCATGATGGAAAGCTAGCACCAGCAGGCGGAATTCATGCGGGAGCTGGCACAGCAGAACCTAGCAGGCCGGAATGCTAGGGGCAATAACGACGGCGCACCGCAGAACAGCACCTACGCCGACTTCCTCGCCACCAGGCCATCTACATTCAGCTCGATCACTGAGCCCATGGAAGCGGAGAATTTTCTTCGCATGCTCAAGTCCAAATATGGGCTCCTTAACTGCACGCCAGTGCAGGTTATGTTGTTTGCAGCACAGCAGCTACATGACGCAGCTGGGGCATGGTGGGCTAACCATGTCACCTCTGTTGGTGCGGACCAACAGATCGCTTGGGATGACTTCAAGAATGCTTTCCGGGCTCACTATATCCCTACGGGGCTCATCCGCAGGAAGGCACGTTAATTCGCCGCACTGAAGCAAGGCAACTGCAGCGTCAAGGAGTACTGCGAGGAGTTCAACCGGTTGGCACTGTATGCCCCGAAACAAGTTGACAGCCCCGCCAAGCGCAAGGACCATTTCTTGGAGGGGCTAAGTGCAGAGCTGCAGGACCGCCTCAACCTCAACATAGGCGGTACATTCGCTGAATTTGTCAACAATGCTATCGTCACGGAAGATGGATATCGCAAAGTAATGGCAGATCAGAAGAGGTCCGCAAGTGCTATGGGGCCATCCAGTGGACCCTCGCAGAAGTTTTGCATGGTGTACATAGACCCATCTGGACAGAGGTACCGTTCCGCCCCCGTGACGACATCATTTGCGCGTCCACCTTAGCCAACACAGCAGCGACCCCAGGCACCACGTCAGCAGCAGGGCCAAGGTGGGTACCACCCGCCATAGCAGCAGAACGCTTAGACCAGACCTTTTTCCTGTTACAACTATGGTCGTCTTGGGCACTTCTCGAGAGAGTGCCCGCATCCCAAGAAAAGCACTGGCCCGAACCCGACAAGAAACAACAACACCCGCAACAATATGGGACCAGTCCGCACTGGCCGCGTGAACAACACCACCCTGGAGGAGATTCCAGAGAACAGCCCCATCCTTGCTGGTATGTTCTCTGATCGAGACCACCCCGCACTAGTTCTGTTTGATTCGGGAGCATCACATAGCTTTGTTAGTGGGTTCTTCGTAGATAACTACCGGCTGCCTCGTACCCTTATGGAATCACGATACACCATTAGATCAACCGGTGGGCAAACCCCTGCTCTCTATGAAATTGAGAAACTCCCAATAACCCTAGGAGCAAAAGTCTACTCTACCGAGTGCATGGTCTTGGAGGGGTGCAACATTGACATCATTCTGGGCATGCCTTGGATGAGGCAACATAAGGCTATATTGGACATAGACGCCTACACCATACACCTAAACTCTCCCACCCATGGTAGCGTAAGCTTCCGGGTACTACCTCCCCAACTGGCCGCACCAAGCATTCACCATACCACCGCCGGACAGATAAAGGATATTCCAGTGGTTAGGAAATTTCAAGATGTATTCCCTGATGATCTCCCTGGACTCCCACCGGATCGGGATGTTGAGTTCAAGATTGAGCTTTAGCCAGGGATGGCACCTATATCCAAAAGGCCGTATAAAATAGGACCCAAAAAACTAGCGAAGTTAAAAGAACAGTTGAAAGAGCTGCTAGATAAGGGGTTTATCCGACCAAGTTCTTCACCTTGGGGTTGTCCGGCACTGTTCGTAAAAAAGAAGGATGAGACCTTGAGGCTATGTGTGGATTACCGACCCCTCAATGCCGTGACTATCAAGAACAAGTACCCACTGCCCCACATTGATATTCTCTTTGATCAGTTAATAGGAGCCAAGGTTTTCTCCAAGATCGATCTCCGGTTTGGATACCATCAAATTAAAATCGGTGCATAAGATATTTCAAAGACAACGTTCTCCACTCGATACGGACTGTATGAGTATTTAGTGATGTCATTTGGGTTGACAAATGCACCGGCGCACTTCATGTATCTCATGAACTCGGTGTTCATGCCAGAGTTGGACAAGTTTGTAGTGGTGTTTATTGACGACATACTAGTCTACTCCAAGTCAGAGGAAGAGCATGCAGAGCACCTCCGTGTTGTATTGCAGAGGTTAAGGGAGCATCAGCTCTATGCTAAGTTTAGCAAATGCGAGTTTTGGCTGAAGCAAGTACCAGTTCTAGGCCATATTATCTCGGAAGAAGGCATAGCGGTGGATCCTAGCAAAGTAAGAGATGTACTGAATTGGAAGACACCGAAGACCGTATTTCATATACGTAGTTTTCTGGGATTAGCTGGTTACTACCGCCGTTTCATTTCCAACTTCTCAAAAATTGCAAAGCCCATGACCGAGCTGCTTAAGAAGGAAAAGAAATTCGTATCGGACGAAGGCTGCGAGAATGCTTTTCAAACCCTGAAGAAGCACCTGACTACGGCCCCGGTATTAGCTCAACCGGACCTGGGGAAACCGTTCGATGTCTATTGTGACGCTTCGGAGTATTGGATTAGGATGCATGCTCATGCAACATGGGAGAGTCATTGCTTATGGATCCAGGCGATTGAGGAAGCATGAACAGAATTACCCCGCACACAACCTAGAGTTAGCAGCAGTGGTGTTAGCCTTAAAGATGTGAAGACATTACCTCCTTGGAAATTTAGTTCGAATATACACCGATCACAAAAGCTTGAAGTACATTTTCAATCAGGATCACCTGAACATGAGACAATGTCGTTGATTGGAGTTGATTAAGGACTATGAGTTGGAAGTGCACTATTACCCAGGAAAGGCTAACGTCGTGGCTGATGCACTAAGCCGCAAAGCCCAATGCCACCACATCCTGGTCAGCCCGCAAGTCCAAGATGGTCATTATGTTCAAGTAACCCCCCACGGAGCCCTCTATAACCTAGCATTAATTCCTACCTTACGGGAAGAAATAGTAGCAGCCTAGAAAAAAGATGTTGGCATAGCACATCTCAGAAGGAGACTAAAAGAGGGCGACGCTAAGGTACAATGTTTTTGAGAAGATGCAGAAGGTGTTTTATGGTTCAAGAATCGACTAGTAGTACCTAAGGATATGGAACTCCGCAAGAAGATTATGGACGAGGCTCATATTGCAAAGTACTCCATGCATCCGGGCAGCAACAAGATGTACCACGATTTGAGATCCAGATATTGATGGACTCCTATGAAGAAAAAAATAGCACGATATGTCGCAGAGTGTGATACCTGCCGCCGAGTCAAGGCCGATCATCTGAAAAAGGCGGGTCTGCTACAACCCTTGAGTGTTCCAGCTTGGAAATGGGAGGATATCAGCATGGATTTCATCGTTGGCCTACCGCCGACGTCACACAAATTCGACTCTATATGGGTCATTATTGACAGGTTGACAAAGGTCGCACACTTCATCCTTGTATTGACACGGTTCAAGATGCAGAAACACGCGCAACTATACATTGAGCGAATCATGTGTTTGCACTGAGTGCCCAAGACTATCGTATCCGACAGAGGCTCCCAATTTGTGAGACGCTTCTGGGAGAAGCTACACAAGACACTAGGCACAAGGTTGATTAGAGGTTCCGCATACCACCCCCAAACAGACGGTCGGACGGAAAGAATTAACCAAATATTGGAAGACATGTTGAGAGCATATGTATTGAATCACAACAAAAAGTGGGATGAATGCCTACCCTTGGCAGAATTTGCATACAACAATAGTTATCAAGAAAGCATCAAGATGGCACCGTTCGAGGCTCTTTACGGTCGCTGTTGTCGCACACCATTTAGTTGGTCAAAATCAGGGGAGAGAGTCATATTCGGTCCAGAACTAGTGCAGCAAGCTGAGGAGAAAGTACTTAAGATCCAATCAAACCTACGAGCGGCAAAATCCAGGCAGAAAAGTTATGCGGATAAAAGACGCCGCCCGTTGGAATTTAGAGCCGGTGACATGGGTTATCTCCGAGTGTCACCAACCAAAGGTGTACAACGATTTGGAGTCCGCGGAAAACTAGCGCCCCGATACATTGGACCTTATTCGATCGTCACAAGATGTGGGCCGGTAGCCTATAAACTCCAACTGCCAGTGGAACTCGCTGGAGTGGACGACACGTTCCACATGTCCCAACTAAAGAAATGTCTGAAGACACCAGTAGACATTCCCCTAGAGACCACTGGACAACTACAACCCGATCTGATGTATTCAGAGCGTCCGGTGAGGGTGCTAGACGAGAAGGAACGAGTTACGCGTAAGAAGACACTCAAGTTCTACAAGGTTCAATGGAGCAACCACACCGTCAGTGAAGCCACCTGGGAAACTGAAGAATTCCTACAAAGCCACTACCCCAAGTTCCTACGCCACCACCTAGGTAATCCGTTACGACTTCCTTAATATCGGGACGACATTTCTTTAAGGGGGGAGGGCTGTGACATCCCCAAATGAACAAGAACCCTGGACAAAAAATTGAACTTTCAAAATATGATCAAATTTGGAAGCCATTTAAGCTAGATTGAATGCCCATTGAACTACAATTCAAATATTTGCAACATAACATAGTTCCACGAAAAATATATGTGGTAGCTCCTGGTGAAATAAAATTTTGGTGAATTTTCCATAATTTTTCCTCATCATTTAGTGCCCCAAATTTTATTAAGAACTAATGGCAGTTAGCATTTTTGTAAACTCACTCACATTATGAGGAGTTTGCCCATATTTTTGGTTTTATTTGATCAGCACTGGATTAATCTCCACGAAAATAGTAAGTACTGATGGTTAGCAGGGTTAGGAAAATAAAAAAAATTCGAATTCCCCGTGAGGCCCACCCATCAGTGACCCTAAACTAACACAACCCCGGCGCCGCCCATCTCCCGCCTGCCCGTACGCCGCATGGGCACCGGCAGCTGAGCAACCGGCTCGCCCACGGATCGACGCCCCCACCCCCGCTCCGACATCCTCTCTATCGTCCCACGGTCCGAACACTCCTCCCTCCTTGCCCATTCCCTCTCTCTCTCTCTCTCGCGTGCCTTCCACCCTCTGCTCTCTCTTTCGCTGAGCCGCTCGCCATTGCCGCCGCGCGAGCTCTGATTCCCGGCCATCTCACCGCCCCGCATGAGCAGCGCCAACGCCTGGAGCCTCACCTCGATGCGTGGAAGCTCCACGGGAATCTACTCCCCTCCTCCCGCACCGAGCCACCGCCGATTGCCAAGCTTGTCTCCGCTACCAACGACCACTCCCCCACCTCGTGTTCTCGGCTCCGGTGAGTATTTCCTGATTACTCGCACCCATGAAACCTTGGACCCCACGCGCACGCCCTCGACCTCACTCAGCTGGCCTCAGTGCAGATCTGTCACCGGACGTTCGCCTTGCCGCCGTCGCCGCTGCTCGAGCATGTCGCCCCGCCTCTCGTCGCCGAGGACCTTGCTCTTGGAGCGTCTTTTCCCTGGTCGTCGCGCCGCACCCTCGTCCTCACTCCCTTAATCGTTGGCGGGCCAATGCCGGCCCCACAGCTGCTCCGGCTTGTCGTCGCACCCGCGCCACCCCGCGTGGCCACGGCCCTGCCGCGCGCGCGCTCGGCTCTGCCGAGCTGGCCGTAGGCCAGGACCCCGCTGGGCCACAAGGCTTGCGGGCCTCAGCCGTGCGCAGGCCCGATCTGGCCTAGGAGCAGCCCTCACACGGGTTTTGGTTCATTGGGCTGCTGGAATGCGGCCCATGAACGTAAAAATGAATTTTTCGGATTAAATCATTTCCAGTAAAATGCATAATAAAATATTTAATGCGAATTTTGGGGAAAGGAAAATTTCTCTAGGCTCCAGTAGACATGTACTATTTAAGAAAAATACCAAAACACCTTGTATGCCAGTATTTTTATCAGCATTGAATTAAATGGCAAAAACACTAATAAATTCATTTATAAATATGGGTGTCTAATAAATTCTTGATATTTGGCATAAAAATCTGTTTTGGCATATTGGGTGACCCTACACAGTGGCATGTGTTAGTTCTCTGTATTTAGGCATTATTAATTTTTGTACCTTTTCCGTTGTTTTAAATATTTAAAATCACTGATAAATTGCATGTAAATGAAACTTGCCCAATAAATCACTCCTGGTATGTATTATTCACAGAAAAACACCCAATTTATTTTGACCTCTAGAACTATGCTAACATATTAATTGCTCACGTAAACTTGATAATTTCATCAAAACACTATAAAAGGCTGGGTAGCATTTAACGAGCGACACTCCGCTCACTTCTATATGAAATAGTGCACATTAATGTATTTATTAAGGAAGTGTCATGAATCTTCTCTCATAAGGATCATCATTTGCATCATATAGATCACTGTTGGTCGTATCTACGCACCCACTTATGTACCGCAAGAGGACGGTGTACAGTTGTAGCTCTTTTTCCCTCAGAGTATTCCAAGGTTATCGAATCCACAGGGAACGAGCGGAACTAATACTACTAAAGGGTTACTAACAGATTGCAATGAGTTGGTTGGTGTGAATGATGATGGTGAGAAAGAGGAAGGTGAATATTATTGAAGAGGCAACAGAATAATGAAGGATTCTCTCCTTAGGATTGGTTCACTAGCATGCAACCTCATTCTTATCAACTCAAGTAATGACTCTAATATTCTACAAGACATGGTGGTTTCGTTCACCCCGGCTGTCACTATAGAGGCTATTAGCTCCCCACTGGTTTCTTGCACTATGTAATGGACAAAAGTGTATTGGCCGATACACTAATGAAAGGGATAGATAGATGTGCAATAAAGTTCATCACATAGATTAAATTCATCGAGAGAGTATCAACAAGTATGAGAGTTACATGACCAGATCCCCGCACTAGAGAAGAGAATATGAGACTACTCACTCATCCTTTTGCTAGACATAGCAGAGGGGTGAGAAATAGCGCTGGAACGCGCATGAGCCGATCGACGCGACCTCCCTTCTGGTGGATCTCGTCGGTGTTGACAAACCTCCGCCACCAATATCCTAGACCCTAGTTTTAATAACTGGTTCTCGCGATTGCCGTCTCTCCTTGTGTGCCCCCGGCTGTTTGATAGTTATCTTCCTTTTATACTCGATGGGATTAGGTCAACTTCCACCGACTCTAACTCATACTGGGTTGGGCCTTCGGCTTTCCTGGACCGGATCATGTTTTAGTCATCTTTCCCTCCTGCGCCGATCGGCGTAGGCCATGCCTTCTCTTGTTTCTTCTCCGAGTCGGTTCCTCTATCTTCCACAGCTGCCATGTGGGGCTTTTCCTTCGAGATATAGTCTTGTACTGCACGTCGAGATCTTAAAGTTCCATAAATCTTCTAGGCAAATATCTTCAAGTGTCTTGCGCAGATAAACTTCCATAAACATGTGGAATGGGCCTCGGTCACTTCTGTGGGCTAAAACACCCTTACGCCGATCGGCTCATGGACTGTGCCGATCGGCGCACTGAGCTTCTTCAGTGCTTTTCGTTGGTTCTGGACTCCTGTCCTCTCTAGCATCACTTTAATCACCAATTTTACCTGTTTCTGCAATAAAGCTCCAAAACAACGCACATACAAATATATAGACAATATCATAGGTAAATGACCTAAATTAGTATCAATTATGCTCTAATTGGGGTAATATTCGCATATAAAAGGGGCACTTGGGAAGTGCCAACAAATACCCCACACTCAAATCATTGCTAGTCCTCGAGCAATACAAAATCAAATATGTAATAAGAATTTTCACACCATCCCTCATGCAGTCAATCTCAATCATCATTTTTACTCGTTATCCTGCCACAAAGATTTTCTCTCATCTCCTTTTAACCAATCGGCATATCTTACTTGAACTTAATCAAATTACCACAAAACCTTTTCAAAAACAATTTTAGTTCTCCTCAACTCATCTTTTAGCATCAAACATCAAGCATTTGGTCTTCTCTAGGTCTCTCAAGTGTATTTCCTTCCCTCTCCTATCTAATCAAGGATTGTATATGGATCTTGGAGGGCTATAGAACTAAATTAAACCATAAGATTAACCATGTCAACAATGTGCTCAATCATGCCTATTAAGAAAGAATTTTCTTGGAAAAGAACTCTTAATGGAGAAGATGAATGTAGAAGATCTAAAAGAAGATTCAATGAGAACAATTGGCAAATAATGAGGAATAATCAGAAATCTGCTTTCTTTACTGCCTCTCAGGGAATATATATTTTTTCTCTTTACCCCTTTTTTATAATAACCACTTTTTTTTCTTTTTGCAACAGCGCTGATCGGCGCAAGCGTCGCGCCGATCGGCGCGACCTATATTTTTTTCTTCCCTTTTTTCTTCTTTTCTTTCACCTTTTTTTTAATATTCCCTGATATGATCAGCAATTTCTGTCTTGTATCAGCAGCGGAAACTTTCTGAATTCCTTTTTATTGAGAATATAGGTTGTATCAAGGATGAGGGAGAAACAAAGATGTATGATTTTCATGATAGCAAGGAATTTAATTGGATAAGAATGGCTAGAAGTACAGAGATAAACAAAATAGATCATCCTTTCCTAACTTGGTCGAAATCATGAGCAAAAAATTGACAAAGTTACTTACAATCCACTTAGTTCAAATGTGTAGCTTGCTCTCATTCACTCGACTATGTAGGCATATTTAGACCTTGCTTTTGCTTTAGCTTATGATGAGTCAAAAGAAATTTTCACAAATATAAAGCTCAAAAGTTAAGTGGTAACCAACAAATTCAAGTAATCAATCAATCGATCATCAGAAAGACAAGATAAATAGCATGGGGCACTTTTAATTTGACAATCAACACTAACTTTATTAAGGACAATGCAAGAATTTAAACTACATAAAAGACCTAGAAGCAACTCTCAACATGACTCGTGACTCTCTTAAGCACACACACAAACTTAAATAAACACTCATCAAAAACACTTAAAACTGAGAAACTAGACTCAAAAACATTTAAAAACTGAGAAACTAGACTCAAAAACACTTAAAAACTGACTAATGGCAAAGCCCTTCCCCCACACTTAAAATTTGCAATGTTCTCATTACAAGAGAAGAAGCTCAACACACTAATCATGCAGACCATGCCTGTTCAAGGCTCGGAAAATTCATCTTATATTCCTTATGAGAAAAGTGTAGTCCGCTTCGTTCATCTCGATCGTCTCCTGTATTCTGCGGTCCACAACTCTTTGATTCCTGTAAGCACGATCTCTGTCTAGATACAGTCTCTCAATGTTTCTTCGGCAGACAGGACAGCAAGCAGGCAGTTGCAGGTTATGATTTTCAACGCTGTAAGGAGAGGCACTATTCAAATTCCTCTGAGTCGATCGGCGCATAGGCTGAGTCGATCGGCGCAGTGGTGTTCTTCCACCATTGCGACTTCCTCCACTTCCCTCTGCATTACCATTAACTCTTCTTGAAGTTCCTGCTGCCCTGTCATTACTGCATTCTGCAAGTGCTTTCTGATTTTCGAACTTAGGACTACCAAAGCTTCCTTGCATATCAAAATCATCACTAAAATCTCTAGGCACACTAAGATCACCGCTTTCCAAAGTTTCCAAATAGTATGACGCATAGTCACTATCCCATTCGGAATAATTCTGAATTGGTTTACCCGATAATCTAGCGGATCTGCGAACCTCTGGTGTAATCTTACACTTTTTTGCAGCAGTTTCTTCGTCTTCACTTGGCAGAGTCGTCAGATCAATAAATTTAACCATCTTTAGATCGTGCCGATCGGCTCCAGTGTCACGCCGATTGGCGCATCCAGCAGCTTCCTTCATATACTCATCTAGCTGGTCTAGATTACGCTCACGGATCACCTTATTCTGCTGCCTTCGTAAAATCTCATCATTAATCTCCTTAGGTGTTCTTCCTCCAGGAACTGCGCGACAGCCATCATCATATATCAAATCTCTAGGTATGAAAGCTAGATCTTCTGCCAATTGAAGTTCCACCTTGCGTTGAAGATCTTTAGCACAAAAGAAACACTTTCAACCCTCAATACAACTGTTCCTATGAATCTTATTTTCTTGAAAACTTTCCCAATCAGTAAGAACCTTGGGAAAGGATTCATCCCTTCTAGCTTGAAGATCCGTCTCCACATCCTTCTGGTACATAGCTTCTTCGACTTCCTCTCGCAGCTTGAGTTCATACTTGGCGGCAATGTCATGTTCACCATAAAGTCGGCACCTATGAATTGTGAGGGCGCTCTCTTCATCTAGCTCTTCCTTCTCTTGCTCAGTCAATGATCTTTCGAAAGATAGTAAATCCTCATACGACAAGGGCGTAGCAAGATCAAGAAGAATTTCCATGGTATACCTTTGAGAAACTACTTCACTTTCAATAGGTGCTACAGATTTTCCTTTGCGCACCAATACTCTTTTCATCATCTGCCGAAGTTCATTGTCCATCTTCACCTTGTCGGCGTTCCATGTGTCAGCTTCGCTTTTCTTCATGAATTTCTTTCGCACATCTGACCAGACGAGGGGATCATCTCGTGTAGGTGTCAACACTTCGTCAACTTCTTCCCAGGGCCAATTTGCAGAGGGCTGAGGAAATCCGCCGTCGAGATGATCGGCTCCAGAGTCGCGCCGATCGGCGCAGGGGTCGTGCCGATCGGCGCTGCCTTGGTTTCTGCCTGATGCGCCGCATTCCATCGCTTCTGCTTTTAGGGTTTGTTCTGGTGATGATGTAATACGAGTTGATCCGTGGATTTGCTGTCACCTCATATTTATATCCCTTGATTTCCAAATGGACTAGGACTCTTTCTCTTATTCGTGGAATTTAACGAGTCTTAAAAAGGCAAGGTCTAAAACCGACTCAAAACAAAAAGGACTCTGCCACGCCGAAAGGTGCAAGCATCGCGCCGATCGGCGCGGTACACTAAATCGCCAAAAAAGAAAAATTATGGAAATTAAAATACATGCAAGCTTTTGTTTTACGTTGTTAAGCTCGACCACACGGGGTACTAAGCAGTGAAATACATATCAAAAGATTTTAATTCAAATGTGTCGGGTTCTAGGTATACCTTTAGACGCTGTCCGTTCACCGTGTACTTGTTTCTCTTGCCATCCATTATGATTACCACTCCCGAAGGTAACACCGTATTCCCAAGATAAGGTCCCTCCCATTTGCTTTGCAGTTTGCCTTTACCAAATAATCTGAATCATGAATTAAATAGGAGTACCCAATCTCCTTCCTTGAACTCCTTCTTCAAAAGCTTCTTATCGTACCACTTCTTTGTTTTCTCCATGTATATGGCTGCATTTTCATATGCACGCAATCTTATCTCTTCCAATTCACTTATTTGTATCTTCCTCTTCATGCCGGCGGCATCAAGATCCAGATTCATCTCCTTTATAGCCCAATAAGCTTTATGTTCCAATTCCACCGGTAGGTGACATGATTTCCCATAGACGAATTGACACGATGTCGTACCAATTGGTGTCTTGAATGCCGTCCTATATGCCCATAACGCTCCATTAAGCTTCGTGGCCCAATCTTTTCCTTCCTTTGTAACAATCTTCTACAGAATTCCCTTTAATTGCTTATTTGAAGTTTTTGCTTGTCCATTTGTCTGCGGATGGTAGGTTGTTCCAATTCTATACTCAACTCCAGATTTGGTTAAAAACCTAGCAAATTCTCCTCCTGTAAAATGGGATCCTTCATCTGTAATTATTATCCTCGGTACCCCGTACCTAGGAAATATCTGCTCCTGAAGTATACTCCTTGATTCTCTTGTAGTGTTAGCCTTGCATGCCATTACTTCGACCCACTTGGAGACATAATCAATGGCGACCAATATATACTAGAAACCATGAGAATTCACAAAGGGTCCCATAAAATCCATACCTCAAACATCAAAGATATCGACTTGAAGATTGTACTTAAGAGACATTGCATTCCTACTGTTAACATTCCCTATTCGTTGGCATTGAGCACATGTGCAACATACCTTTTTGCATCTTCATGCATAGTAGGCCAATAGAATCCACTTGCCCATACCTTTGCCTGTGTTCTGAAGTAGCCATAATGTCCCCCATAATCCGAAGAATAACATTTTGCTAAAATGCTTGCTCTTTCTTCTCTGGGTACACATCTCCGTACTGCTTTGTCCTCGCAATACCTATACAAGTATGGGTCGGCCCATATAAATTTTCTCATTTCACTCTTAACTCTTTTCCTTGTGTTCTTGTTCATCAGATCAGTTTGTCCCTTGAAACCTTTGATAATATCCATCATCCAGTTCTCTCTACGATCAAATGCGGCAAACAACTGCTCTTGTCGCATTTCATCTCTTATTGGCTCAGTTGATGGTGATTCAAGATGAGATAAATGATCTGCTATAGAATTTTCTACTCCTTTCTTATCTCTTATCTCCAAATCAAATTCTTGCAGCATCAATACCCATCGCATTAACTGAGGTTTAGACTCCTTCTTTGAAACCAAGTATCTTATAGCAGCATGATCAGTATATACGATCACCTTAGAATTTAGAATGTAGGATCTAAACTTCTCAAAAGCAAATATAACAGCTAGCATCTCCTTCTTATTTGTTGTATAATTTATTTGCGCCTCATTCAAAGTTTTGCTAGCATAATAAATAGCATGCACTTTACCTTCCTTCCTTTGTCCAAGAACAGCTCCAACTGCATAGTCACTTGCATCACACATAATTTCAAAAGGTAGACTCCAATCAGGTGGCTGCATAACGGGTGCAGAGCATAGAGCTTCCTTTAATCTCCTGAAGGCCAAGAGTCTTTCCTCATCCATAACAAATTCTGTATCTTGCTTTAACAATTCTGTCAGGGGTTTAGCAATCTTCGAATAATCCTTAACAAATCTCCGATAGAAGTTGGCATGTCCAAGAAAACTCCTCAAAGTTGTAATATCAGTAGGGGGAGGTAATTTCTCAACTGTAGATACCTTTGCCTTATCAACCTCTATCCCTCTTTCAGATATGACATGACCAAGTACTATCCCTTCTGTTACCATGAAGTGACACTTCTCCCAGTTAAGAACTAAGTCGCATTCAACGCACCTTTTCAAAACCTTCTTCAAATTCTCCAAACAGCTATCGAAATCAGCACCATGAACGGAGAAGTCATCCATAAATACCTCCATAATATCTTCTATGAATTCAGCGAATATTGCATTCATGCATCTTTGAAACGTTGCAGGTGCGTTGCAAAGACCAAATGGCATCCTTCTATATGCATATGTCCCAAAAGGGCAAGTAAAAGTAGTTTTCTGCTGATCTTCTGGTCGTACCGGTATTTGAAAGAAACCACTATATCCATCCAAATAGCAAAAGTATGAATTCCTTGCTAACCTTTCAAGCATCTCATCAATGAAGGGAAGAGGATAGTGATCTTTCTTCGTCACTTTGTTCAAACTTCTATAATCTATGCACATTCTCCATCCAGTTACAGTCCTTTGAGGGATCAACTCATTGTTCTCGTTAGGCACTACCATCAACCCTCCTTTCTTGGGTACACAATGCACTGGACTAACCCATTCACTATCAGCAACAGGGTAGATCATACCTGCATTAAGCAACTTCAAAATCTCCTTTTTAACCACTGGCTTCATTGATTCCTTCAACCTTCGCATCCCTTCAACCACTGGTTTAGTATTCTCCTCCAAGTTAATCTTGTGGGTGCAAAATGCGGGGTTGATTCCCTTGATGTCATCCAATGTATAACCAATGGCCTTCTAATACCTTTTGAGCACAACAAGAAGCCTCTCTGTTTCTTCTTTCGTTAGGGCGTTGTTCACAATAACTGGATATGTTCTATTCTTTCCTAGATATTCATAGCGTAGCTCCTTCGGAAGTTCCTTCTGTTCCACTTCTGGCGCTTCGTCTGGATCCAGCTCCTCGAGAGGTTCAAAATCAGGATTTTCCTGGTTGAGCCGATCGGCGCAAGGGTCGCGCCGATCGGCGCTGCCAGTATGATTGAGCCGATCGGCGCAGGGGTCACGCCGATTGGCGCTGCCAGTATACTTGTCAGTTTCACACATGCTGTGGTCCAGTGGGTCTCCCATATGCATCCCTATCCTCTCGTCTTCCTCTGGGCAGAATTCCTGATAGCAAGAAGAGTCTTGATGAGACGGATCATTAAATTGAAATTGCACTTCTTCCTCTCCCAGGTGTAGCGTGATTTGACCTTTCCCAGCATCCAGAACAGCTTGTACTAATCTTAAGAATGGCCTTCCCAGAATGATATCTTCAACCCCAGTTTCCTTATTGTCTAGAACGAAGAAATCTACCGGCATTGTTTTCGAGCTGATCTCAATTTCGACATTCTTGATCACTCCCAGTGGCTTGGTTTTCCTTCCATCCGCCATGATCAGCTCAAGTTCAGTCCCCATCAGCCGCTGTTGAGTTCCATAAGGCATGCTCATGAATGCATCGTAAGTCATAAAGCTGACACGAGAGCCAAAGTCACACAAGGCTTTCGAAAATTTCTTCCCCGATACCTCACAGGGTATGTACGGTTCTTCTTTTTCCTCTTTAGTGATTCCTACAGCATACACACCACATAATCCTTCATAGGGGGATGACTCAAAGCAACTGTCTAGCAATCTTTTTGCTTGTTTCACCTCTGTTCCATCAAGCTCTATATCATCCTTGTAAAGCTTCCCTAAAACTCTCCCAATAATCTCTTGATCGAAGACTTCTGACTTGAGGTGATTACTTGAGAAATTATACTCAATTCCGGCTTCGGAGGTGTCTTGGGGACTGAAGGATCTTCTCATATTAAGCAATTCTTGCGAAAAATCATTGGGAATCCAGTCCATTGGCCCAAATTCGTTAAGTGGTTTAGCATTCGCCAATATTCTATCCCCCTTCGGTTTAGCAAAATTCCCTTCAAATTCCTTCAGTTGATTGTCCAGAATTGCCGCTTCTATCTTGGTATATTCCTTGCTACTTGGCGGAGTCGTCAGGGTGATCGGTTCTCCTATTGTCGCGACTGTGCTGATGGGCTCAGAGACTGCGCCGATCAGCTCAGAGACTGCGCTGATCATCAGATCCACAGAGGCGGGTCCGACGGGCTTTATTTCTTCGAATTGCTCCGAAGTAATCATTGATCTGCTCTCAGACATCAAGATCTGTTCAGCTGGCGACTCTTCCTTCTTCATAGCTTCCGGGCATTGCCTATTTGGTTCTAGATATTCTTTCCAATGCTTGTGCAAAGCTTCATTCTCGGTAATTTTGCCTAACAATTCGATCCCTACCTTGGCTGTCAATCTCAGAAAACTTCCTCAGGCCGATCCGTCCAAATGCATCCTCGATTCCTTGTTTATGGCCATGTAGAAGGTCTGAACGCACATATTCTCATCAATGCCAAGGTCAGGTCCTTGTTTCAACAACATTTGAAAACGCGTCCAGGCTTCCGCGAGAGATTCTTCATCTTCTTGTAAGAAGTTCACCACTTCCCTTCTCAACTTCTGCACCTTTGGCAAAGGAAAATAGTGGAGACAAAAATTTCCAACTAACTCACTCCACTTACCTTTTGCTTCTCGAGATGCTGCCTTGTGCCACTCTTTGGCTTTTCCTCCCAAAGAGAATGGGAAAAGCAGCCACCTATAAAGATCCCGAGGCACTCCTTCATGATGGAATGTTAGGCAGAGTGCCTCCAAATCTTGTAAGTGAGTATACAGGTTCTCCTCTTTCGCGCCAAAGAACTTGTTTGCTTCAGCCATGCTAATGATAATGGGGTTCAACACATACGAGGAGGTCGTGGCCTTCTCATCTGAGGGTTGAGGCACCAGCACGTCTGGAGATGGTAGAGAAAGTTCCCTGAGCGTCCGAGAAGGTCCTGTCATACTCATCCTAAAAATTCACATAAAACACAAAAACAAAAACAACTAGAAAAGAGAGGATTAGACGTTAGTAAAATATTAAAAGTAAAAGAACTGGCTTGTTCCCCGGCAACGGCGCCAGAAAAAGGGCTTGTTGGTCGTATCTACGCACCCACTTATATACCGCAAGAGAACGGTGTATAATTGTAGCTCTTTTTCCCTCAGAGTATTCCAAGGTTATCGAATCCACAGGGAACGAGCGGAACTAATACTATTAAAGGGTTACTAACAGATTGCAATGAGTTGGTTGGTGTGAATGATGATGGTAAGAAAGAGGAAGGTGAATGTTATTGAAGAGGCAATAGAATAATGAAGGATTCTCTCCTCAGGATTGGTTCACTAGCATGCAACCTCATTCTTATCAACTCAAGTGATGACTCTAATATTCTACAAGACATGGTGGTTTCGTTCACCCCGGCTGTCACTACAGAGGCTATTAGCTCCCCACTGGTTTCTTGCACTATGTAATGGGCAAAAGTGTATTGGCCGATACACTAATGAAAGGGATAGATAGATGTGCAATAAAGTTTATCACATAGATTAAATTCATCGAGAGAGTATCAATAAGTATGAGAGTTACATGACCAGATCTCCGCACCAGAGAAGAGATATGAGACTACTCACTCATCCTTCTGCTAGACATAGCAGAGGGGTGAGAAATAGCGCTGGAACGTGCACGAGCCAATCGGCGCAAGCGTCGCGCCGATCGGCGTGACCTCCCTTCTGGTGGATCTCGTCGGTGTTGACGAACCTCCGCCGCCAATATCCTGGAACCCTAGTTCTGATAACTGGTTCTCGCAATTGCCGTCTCTCCTTGTGTGCCCCCGGCTCTTTGATAGTTATCTTCCTTTTATACTCGACGGGATTTAGTCAACTTCCACCAACTCTAACTCATACTGGGCTGGGCCTTCGGCTTTCCTAGACCGGATCATGTTTTAGTTATCTTTCCCTCCTGCGCCGATCGGTGCATGGGCCGCGCCGATCGGCACAAGCCATTCCTTCTCTTGTTTCTTCTCCGAGTCGGTTTCTCTGTCTTCCACAGCTGCCATGTGGGCCTTTTTCTTCTAGATAAAGTCTTGTACTGCACGTCGAGATCTTGAAGTTCTATAAATCTTCTAGGCAAATATCTTCAAGTGTCTTGCGCAGATAAACTTCCATAAACATGTGGAATGGGCCTCGGTCACTTCTGTGGGCCAAAACACCCTTGCGCCGATCGGCTCATAGACTGCGCCGATCGGCACACTGGACTTCTTCAGTGCTTTTCGTCGGTTCTGGACTCCTGTCCTCTCCGCATCACTTTAATCGCCAATTTTACCTGTTTCTGCAATAAAGCTCCAAAACAACGCATATACAAATATATAGACAATATCATAGGTAAATGGCCTAAATTAGTATCAATTATGCTCTAATTGGGGTAATATTCGCATATAAAAGGGGCACTTGGGAAGTGCCAACAATCACACAGTGAACCACGTGGAGACGGAACCGGAGCAGGAGCCCGAAGGACTCTGTGGTATCACAGCGGACCAGGAGCAGAACCCAGGCAAGCCCCGGTGCATCCCACCCGTTTTAATTTTTACTCTATCACTAGTTAGGGATGTAGGCTTGACTGTGCATTAAGTGATAGGAGTTGGTTGAAACCCTAGCATTGTAGTAGGTTCCTTCTTCCAGATATTTAGCCTCAGGACGGTAGTCGCTCTGCTTAATTTAGGACGACCATTCACCGAGTGGTATGGAGACCACTAGTAGACAGAAAATGTTATCACTGGGGAATGATGATGGATGAAGAAAGGTGTGGATAGAATCACAATGAAGACCGGATGGGCAATTAGGTGAAAAGGAAAGGACAACTTGTCTTCAAGGAGGTAGCCCCGTCCGAGTCACCTAAGGCTACGCCTCGTGTCTGGTCCATGGGATCAAGTTTGAACGTACTGTTTGCATGCTGGAGTTATGGGCCTAGTAAACCGACGTAGCTACGACTACTGCCTGGTCGGAAGATAGCCTTCTCCCTTCTTTGGTGGAACTGGGGCTGAGAGGAGGGAGCAATCCACCCACGAATGGCGGCACGGGGCGCATCGCGTTGGGGGACCCTTCTCGGGGGAGTCTGGACCCGGAAGACCCTGCGGTACCGTAAGCAAAAGGTTGCTCCATGCGACTTCCAGAACGAGTACCACTTGATCGCTGCTCCGGAACGTCTGGGTCGTGCAAGTAGGTTTCTCCTGCAGGATGTAAATCGATTCGAGTCGCTGCCCCTCACAGTAACGAGTACCACTTGATCGCTGCTCCGGAACAGTGTTGAAAGCCATTAAGATAATGAGTGGTTTAACATTACTGTTTAAAACTATTAAGATTTATTTTACAATCTTGATTGTTATAGTTTTAGTGCAAACTAAATTTATTATTCGGTATGACAACCTAATTGGCTGCTAAAACTTGAAAATAAGGATCCACTCGTAGGCTAGCTTTCTAGCAAAATAAATCCTATCCCCAACCTTGCATGGTCTAGGTGTCAGCAGTAGTTGGCTATTTTGTCGGGTCAGTCTTACTGAGTAAATTAGTTACTCAGGGCGTAGCTCTATATGGTTTTTAGATGTCCAGGGTGGAGACTGCCACTGCGGTGGGAGATTCCACTGGGAAGGCCAGCGCCCTGACTGCTGGAACATCGAGTGGGAGCTGTGCACGAATGAAGACGATGAGTAGTCCCTTGATTGCCGGTATGGTGTTTGGGCAAAGCACCTATCATGGCCGGATTGTTCACTGTATGTCGCCATGAGAGGGCGATTGTATCTTATCTGTCTCGTCGAACGATTTAAATCACTGTTGAACAAATTTCGCTTTCGCATTTTCAATTTGATAAAACTCTGGTTTGTAAAATAAATTCTGATTTATATAAAAATTCTGTACTCTACCTATGTTCTTGTTGTATTTATATTCTTATGTCATGTGTTATACTATTGGACGTCACAACGCGTGTCGTCACCCGAGAAAGATCCTGGAACGGAGCCGTCTCCGTGGTAAGGCGGTTCTGTGACACAACTCCATAAAAGTACCCAAATATTCATCTGGGTATCATGATCAAAGATCCATATTTTTTTATCAAATAGCTCTTTACTAGATTCACATTGTGACATTGAACCAGTTCATATTTGATAGAATTGACTATCATGAATCTCCACACAACATGGGTATACTTGCATTTCAAAAATAGATGTCCACAGTCCCATCAAATCTCCTACAGACCGGACACAAAGTGTCAGTTCTTTTTCCGCCGCTGTATCAATCGCTTTATCAGCAAGCTATTGTGAGCCAATCGCCACAAGAACATTTCCACTTTATTTGGTGCTGCCACCTGCCAAATTTTGTACCATTTGAAACTGGCATCTGGGTTGTTGTTTGAGGCTGTAGCTTTGCGACCGACCTCCCTATCTCTCAGTGTTACAGCTAGCTTGTAAGCCGACTTAACAGTAAAACGGCCCTTTGAATCATAGTGCCAAGCCGGCCTGTCTTGACTTCCCATTCGAATAGGCAGCCCCAGAATCAACGCTGCATCCTCTAGCCAAAAGGTGTCAGTTACCAATTGAGACTCCTAGCTCCCCGTAATTGGGTCAATAAGTTCATTCACTGTTGTGAGAAGAGAAGATCCCCTTGGTGCGATGGGTCGTCTAGTTGTGTCTCTTGGTAACCATGTGTCATGCCATATATTGATAAGCAAACTGTCTCCTACACACCAAATGATTCCTTGCTTAATAAGTTCAATACCCTGTAGTATGATACACCATGAGTATGAGATGCTGTTGTGTGGTCCACAATGTAGTACAATAGTATTTGGGAAATATCTTGCTTTTAAAACTTGAGCACAGAGCGTGTCTGGATTGCAAAGCAGACGCCAAGCTTGTCAGGCTAACATTGCCTTGTTGAAAATTTGTAGATCCCTAAAACTTAAGCCTCCATGATAATTATCGAGTTAAGGTCTCCCAGCTCAGCCAGTGAATTTTGTACTCCTTCTCTTGCTGACTCCACTAGTACCTTCCAATCAAAGAGCCCAGCGCATCACATAAGGTTTTTGTGATATCAAAACAAGACATAGCATATGTGGGGATTGCTTGAGCAACTGCCTTTGATGAGTACCTCTTTCATCGCTTTTGATATAAGCTTCTCCTACCAGCCCTGCACCTTGGTCCATATCCTCCTCATCATGTATGAAAAAGTTCTTTTTCGTGCCTTGCCCACTGTTGGCGTTGTCTAGACACCCATTTTATGTTGTAAAAGAGGTATTTTAATGCCTAATTTTGTCTATTTTGCTAATAATTAACCCTAATTATTATGTATATCTGTAGTTTTCTTGTTTTCTATAAAATGTGAAAGAAATAGGTGAAAACAAAGAACTTATGGATCAAGAGAAACGAACTAGGCCAAGAAGGAAGAATCGCAAGGCCATGTCGATCAACACATCTCATGTGCCGACCAGCACGAGAAGACAAGGCCCAAATCTGAAGTCCACTCGGTAGTGGCGAAGCGTAATTCCTTAATCAGAGTCGGTGTCGATGCAACCTAGCCTAGAACACGAGAATATAAGGAGGAGATTGAATACGAAAAGGGGATCGATCAAGAAACTTCAGACCTATGGTTCTTAAGGATTGCAGCGGCGACATAGGTGATCACTAGCCATCACCACCAATAGGGAGTGTACCGACCGGCACAACGTCGTGTCAATCGACACATGTGCTTCCCACGTCGTATTCTCTCCTCCAACTAAACCATGCCCATGGATCTTACTAGGATGAGTGAGTAGTCCTCGTATTCTCCCCTGGGGGGGGGGCCTAGTCATGTAAACTCTCAACACTTGTGTATTATTCGATAGTCTATGTGATGATCTTATTCCATATGAGATTGTACATGATCCCATATATGAACTTTTTCTACATTGCTAGACATTTAGCTGAGTTATGAAGAATCACATAGTGCAAGAAACCAGCAGGGAATGATTAGCTCCTGCTTTGACAGGGCTAGAGTGAGTGAAATCACCACGTCTTGTAGAATACTAAACACATAAACTGAATCAATAGTATGAGTTGCATGCTAGTCACTTGAATTATAGGTGGGAATCCTTTCATAACCTTGTTAAACTTTCTAATTCATTTGTTTATACTTATTTCCTGCCTTTTCATAAATACTTTTTTAGTACTTTAAGTCAGCAAATAAAATAATAGTAAAGGTCCTGTTTGCTCTCTATGCATTCGATTAAACCTTAGAATACTCTGAGGGAAAATAAGCTACAATTATACACTGTCCTCTTGCGGTATATAAGTGGGTGCATATATACGACCAACACCCACTGACACCGGTAAGCCTAGGTACCGTTCCCCCATCATTTCCTGATTTATGGACAAGATTACCTTGATGTTGTCCTTTATATCATTCTTTGAGTTTGGGCTGAACAGAATGGATGACTTGTCCTTGTTTATCATTTGGCCAGAGACACTCTCATACACAGCCGATATACGTTTCAGCTCGTGGGCCTTGTCTTTTTCCACCTTCATAAGTACCAGCGAATCATCTACAAAAAACATATGGTTGACACTCAGCGGTCCTATGCATACATTAATTCCCACAAGTTTCCTTTCCCTCTCTACATGTTGCTGCATTGCTGATAAACCCTCGCCGCATAGGAGAAAGAGGTAAGGAGATAATAGATCCCCTTGCGGTAACCCCTTTGTGGGATGATGGTCACCGTGTATGCCACGTTTACTTTGATCCTGTAATTTATGGTTGAGATGCATTTCATTATCAACTCGATCCATTGTTGAAGAAACCCAACCTTGTTATCATGCCCTACAAGAAGGACCACTCCACCCTATAGTAGGGTTTTAACATTTTTAGTTTGATAGCCACTGTACCATGCTTACCTTGACGCCGATTCTTTATATAATGAGTAACCTCATAAGCAAGCAACACATTGTCGGTGATTAAGCGTCCCAGGACAAATGCACTTTGAGTAGGAGAAATCAGGTTTGGGAGTACCAACTTGAGTCTAATCGCCAACACTTTGAAAATCAGCTTATAAAGGATAGTACCAAGACTGATTGGCCTTAGTTCTCTGAGTTTTTTTGGTTCTTTCACCTTTGGTATGAGCACAATGACCGTATCATTCCAGTCACTCGGCATATCTCCTCCATTTAGCACCTCTAAGACTTCCTTCTTCACTTGGTCACCAATTATATCCCAAAATCTTTTGTAGAAAATGGCTGGCATCCCAACAGCACCCGGTGCTTTGAGATCTCCCATCGTTTGTAAACCGGACCAGACTTCATCCCCTGAGAAACGAGCCAAAAGCGATTGATTCAATTCATGTGATACTCGCCTTGGCACACATGAGAAGACTTCCTCTAGATTTCCACCTGCTTGGGACATAAAAAGCATTTAATATTGGTCAGATATAAAATGTTTTAGCTGTTCTCCCCCCACCACGCCACCTCCATCATCAATTAATTTTTCAATAACACTCCTCTTTCTTTCATATGCCAAGGCATGAAAAATTTGGTGCTGTGTTCCACTTCTAGAAGCCAAGAGTTATGAGCCCTCTGCTTCCAAAATACATTCAACTGCTCCTCCAAACGATAAGCTTGTCCTTTGAGCACATGTTCCTGATTCACATATGATGGATTAAGCTTTCCACGCCTGCTCCTTTCCAGCTCACGCCTTGCATTTTTAACTCTCTTCCCTAGCGCTCCCAAGACCTCCTTGTCCCACTTCCACAATTCAGACAATACTTTCCTTTGGAGTTCAATTAAATTCCCTCACCATCCATCATTGTTGTACCCCACGCTTTGTCTACTCTGGCCACACAGTCTTCTTCCAACCGATTCGCTTCAAATTTTCTGATCACATCTCTTGGACATTCCCGGCGGTGCAGTTCCTGCTCTTCTACATCCACAATAACTGACCTATGATTGGAGTGCCTAGGGTCCCCATTGATAACGTGCACCAAAGGGAATTTGCATCGCCATGTTGTATTCGCTACAACACGGTCTAAGCATTCCCTGACATAGTTGTTTGCATCATGATGATTATTTCTCTAAGTGAACACATCCCCCACAAAGCCCAAATCATGCAGTTCCTAGTCCTCCAATGCTTTCCTGGAACCCTCCATAGCATTCTCCGATCTTGGGGCCCTCCCTCTTTCTCATGAGCAAACAAGACCTCATTAAAATCACCACTACATAAGGCTGACTCCAACAAGAAGAGGCAATTTTGAGAGGCAAATCCAGCTTTGCTTCTCATGCACAGTGCAGAAGAGGGTAGGCATTAATTGTTGTCTCCAATAGACATTGCAATTTGGTGAGGCAATTCAGCAGCGCGTTCGTCCACCCGGCATCTGCCCGCGCTTCTCCGCCTCCACGCTGCCAAGCTCCGCCCGCGTGCCTCCGCCTCTATCCACCGAGCTCCGCCTCCGCGCTACCGACCTCCGCCGGCCGAGCTCCACGCTGCCGTGCTCCTCCCGCGTGCCTTTTCCTCCGCGTGTGGTCGGCTCCCGCCGCGCACCGACGCCCCCGTGATTGCCTAGCAGGAGAGAGGGAATCCATTTTTACCTCACCTCTCTCCTCACAATGCAAAATGGCTACTCGGTTTCCTCTCCTATTGGAGAGCGATTTGGTGATGCATAGTGCAAATGGTGAGGCAAAAATGGCTTTGTCTCTCATTGTTGGAGTCAGTTTAACCATGACAGATTTAGTTTTGCTATCAAAAGCCTCAGAGTCTCCCATGTTTGCTCCTTCATCTCACTCCTAGACTCCCCATGCATCCACGAATACCTCCATATAAACCCATCCGCCTCAGTAATCATCATGTCAATTTAGTTTTAGAATGAAGTAGTTCTTAATGGTTATAAGAAAAGAGTGAAATGCATCACAGGTTCATAAATTATTTAGAAATTATTATCTAGGTCTATAAACTCTTAAAATGACCATCTGGATCCCTAACTATTTTTGAATGGTTATCCAGGTCCACAAACTTTATTATGACCCCCTAGGTCCATAATCTATTTATATTATGTCAACCAGATCCACAATGTCACCACACAACTGTCCTCCATGCGCAACGCCGCCACCCAGCCACTCTCTACGCGATGACACTAGCTAGAAGCAGGAGCACTGTAGTGCCCCTGTCCAAAATTCGTTTATCGCCCTAGCCATGGGTTAGGCACGCACATTCACACACATAGCCCATCGTGGCCCTATCCTACCATCCGACCTTGCTCTCCCCATCGTTGTCTCGCCTTCTCGCATCCATTACTCGTTACCCATGATGATCTACTTGTTACTTGCGACGATGGCCCACCTTGTGTGCGTGTTGCCCTTCGCACGTGACACGCTGCCATCGTTGCCGCCTAGCGAACAGACGGGCATGCCCAAGGTCTTCGGGCACAGGACGCGATGGGAGAGTGAGGCTCTGCTGCTAGATAGTCGCACTTTAGGTCCCATTTGGCACATCTCCAGAATGACACCGTTGGGACTGATGGGTAGAGACCTAGATCTTTTCCTGCAATAACAGTTGTGGAGCATCTCGAAACCAACGACAGTGGCAATTCTTCACAACAGCCGCCTATTAATGTTGCGGGTGGAGGTGCTGCCCTTAATTTGCAGGCTGACATGGTGACCATGGAGACATAAGCTGGGGTGATGAGATCCAGGAGGGTTCCATGTCTGAGAAAAATGAAGGGAAACAGGTGGGTCCCAATGCCACATCTGGTGGTATGAAGACTAAGAAAACTAAGATCTATTGTGATAGGTATTGCTTCAATAGACATGTTCAGGCAGTTTGTATGGAGATCCTGGCTTACCAAATTTGTGAGGTAGACCGTAGACGACCATGTTGCCGCAAAATATCAAGTCAAGAAGAACGCAAAACCTATAGCACACAAAGATGATTACACGGTAGACAATTTGGGCTTTTTTTCTATATTCCGCATGGACTGATGCCAAAAGGCAAGAAAGATAGCGCCACTGCCTTAATTTCAGTTCTAGGTGGGGCACTTGAGAGGAACAACCTGTTGGCCATGTACATAGATTGGTTCCAGGCAATTTTGACTAGGACGTATATCCCCATGATACAAACACATGGACGTCTCCTTTAAGGCAGATTTGCGCACTAAACTTCGGTTCAGCAGAACTTCGAGGAGTTTGTTGAGGAGGAAGCCTTTAGACAGGAACTCCCCACTATTTGGGTAAGAGTGACTAATTTACCATTAGCGTTGAGGAAGTATGAGGTGCTATGGACGACTGGGACTAGCTTGACTCAGACTCTGACATCGGCTCGTCCTAGCTTGTTAGCGTAACGAGCTAGCTCAGCTCAACTTATTACACTAACGAATTAATAATATAGCTCAGCTATCTGCAGGTATTGTATAGGGGAATACACTGGCTTTGTTATTGGGCGTAGCTGAGGAGGACACCAAGATGATAATAGCTGCATGCCGATCCTTGGAGACGATGGTTATGCTCATTTTCGCCAATCATGGATGGAGATTTAGCAATAGGATTGCTATCTAAAATAATGTCATTCAAACAATGTTGGTGTCTTCTATTTTTCCTTCTTATCAGTTTGTTAACTTAGTTTCAACATAATATTGTAACTGGAGGCTCTAACCCCGAAAGGGGGAAGGCCGGAACGTTTTCTCCATTATCTAAAAAAAATCTCATTATGGCTCATTGAGCTTTACGTGAAAAACACTTTTTTTAATTGATATATAAGGATAAAAAAATAACTACATATTTTAAACCACCAAATATATTTAGGGGTTGTTCGTTTTTATGGACTAAAGGGTTAAAACTAAACTTTAGTTCAAATTTTAGTTTTAGAGAAATGAACTGGAGAACTAAAAGTAGAGCTAAACTTTAACTCTAGAGAAGAAAAAGGGCTAAACTTTAGTCCTCCAATAGGTGCTAAAGTTTAGCTCAAATTTTAGGAGCTAAACTAGCTCCTCATGAAAACGAACACCCCTTTAAAATCCAAACCAAACATTACTCAACCATATTTACATCCATCCACATAACTCAAATACATGTAAACAAATAACAGGTTCACACAAATGTAATAACTAAGTTTTCATTACAAAATACATAAGAGAAAAACACCAGTATAGTAGTGCTTCAACTTCAAGTTTGTTCCTAGATAGGTTGAAGGCTTTAAACAGTACGACACGTTAGGCACGTTAGGTTCGTGAGCAGCTCGAGTTGGCTTGTTAGCTTAACAAACTAAAAAACTAGCTTAACTTTTTTGAAATTGAAATGAACCAAACCGAGCTCCTTCGGAGTCGAGTGAGGTATCGTTATCACCCCTAATTGGAACTATGTTTGGAGCCACGCAAGATGTATGATCACTACTAGGAACAAATTTGAGAGACCAGTTTATGCTTTGGAATTTTTAAAGGAATTCTAACATTAAGTTGCTTGGTGCTCATGTTTAGAATCCTCAAAAGAATAGAGGAAATAAATGAATCCTATAGAATTTTTTCCATGAAATCCTACGTTCCAAAAGGCTTGATAGGAATAATTCTTACAGAAACCAGATCTTCCAAAATTCCTCCACAATTCTTCCATTCCAAAGGCCTTAGGCAACCAAACCTAAGATTCCACTCCCAGGCCTTAGCAAGATTTTCGAGTTTCGCACCTCTGATAGATTAGTATGCAAATTTCCTTGCCCTTAACACTGAACCTTTTAAACATTCAGTACATCCCAGTAGATGTCCTGAATCCATAAGGAATCAAGACAGTTCATACAACATTTGTTGATCTAAATATATCCTAAACTCAGACAAAACTATACGATAACGACAGCCATCTAAGTTACACGACACATTGCATGGCAAGAAAACAAAAAAGAACTACTCCCCCTCTTTCACCTTGTCCACCACCTGTACTTCATCATCAACTTCAACCACAGAGGAAGGCTCAGCGTCCTTCATTGCAACATCTGAACTTGAATCATTGCAGATTTCTGACTTTGCAGACAGTGTAGGACGTGCATTCTTACCTGCAGCATCTTGATCAGAAACCACGGTCACCTTGTCGGTGTTCACGTTCATCATCTTGTGCTGCTTTGAGGGTTTCTGCTCAGCTGAGCTATTCTCGTTTGATGCTGACTCTACCTTAACCTCCTTCGGTTGAGTGTGAACATCTGTAGAGGCCGCAGCTGCTCTAGCAGCATGCAAGATTTGGAGCCTGTAATCAGTTTCTGGTCGACGACACACCTTCCTTAGTGGAACAATCTCCTATAAAAGTAAATAGAAACTATGATGCAATCACACAAAACAAGCTAGACGCAGGCTGGTTTCAGATATTTACACAAAGATGCATGATATAAAAATATTACTCAAATTTAATATTTCCTAATTATCTGCATGTGGGTTTATATTGTAAATCATCAAGATTAACTATTGCAGTAAACAAGTCCAGGACAAAACATGAATTCTAATAATTAACAGCACGGGATGCAGCCCAACATAACGAGTGTTTACTAATACAGTGAATAGTGTGGCAAGTTTATTATCATATACAACACTGTTGTCTACCCTGAAATTTATGGAAGTGATTAATGGCTACTTTACATAAGCCATAATCTCAACAACTAAGCCTTTAATCCCAAGCAAGTTGGGGTAGGCTAGAGATGAAACCCCAAAAAACCCAAGCACAAGAGCAAAACAAATAAACACAGGAGAGAAGGCAAACAAGAAGAGAGGTGGGACAAGAGCAATAAAAAACCAAACAAAAAAAGAGAAAAGAGAGGAAATAAATATGTATGGGTTCAGCACAAACATTTCTCTGACATGTTTGGATATCTAATTCAGTGTCCCTAAATGATTTAACTGTAAAAACTTCATGGATCCATAATGCAATTTATCAGAAAACTATTTGTCTGCTCGTAAGAGAGAAAAAGTTCAAGTGCCAAAGGGAAAAGAAAGCAACTATACACGTTATATTATAAAATGAGAATGTAAGTTCCTAACTCAGCTCATGGACTACAACCAGTCAAGGAACGGACACACTGAGCAGACTGGAGAAGTACTACCTCAGAATCATCATGCGTATAACGAACGAGAAATCTACAACGGCATCCTCTGACATCATGCCTTCTCCTTTGAGCATCAAGGACAATAGCATCAAAATAAAGAGCCTGCTCTTTACCTTCCTGAACAAACAAAAGTATTAACTTCATGTGAGACAGCAATCAGGTCAAGGATTAGAAGCAAAAAAAAAAAAAAAAAAAAAAAGAGAGAGAGAAAAAAAATGCAAATACCAATCCTAAAAAAAATCATGCATTTATATGAATCGGTGGGATCATGAATTCTGTAACGCAACAAAAACATGGAAGCATAACATATGTGATAAGAAAATTGGTAACATAATTAAGGAATTAAACCACTGATTGCTCAGGAAGAACTGACATTGTGCTAATGCAAACATAATTTTGTACTGGTGAAGCTCATTTTGCAAGGAAATAGCAGACTGCTGAATTGATATCAAACAATAATTAATCAGTTGGATGAAAGGGAAGGAATCTAGAATTAATTTGCTAATACTTATAAACAATCTTTTAAGCTACAAACAGAAAAAACTCGAAGACACAGTGGTTTTCGACAATAACTTTTACTAAGATACCAACCAGAAATCACAAGACATCATTTATATGTCTATTTAAATGCAGCAAAAGATCGAATCAGCAGAACTACAAGATATAGATCAACCAAGTAACTTTTTTCATAAAACACGATAAAAATAGGATACATGATAAACAGTGCATCTAAGCACCCTTGAATTTTGAAACAGATTTAACAGCAATTCTCAAGTTACTGTATGATTGACAAGATAAAATGTTTAAGATGATAACCTGAAAACAGAGAATGAGATCCCCAGGAAGCACAGCAACACATTCAGTGGCTTCACATGGGAGAGAACGCTGCCGCACACATTTACGAACATTGATCCATTCATCTTCCTCTGCTCCAAATCCAGAAAATCGAACCCGTACTTCCTGAGACAAAAAAAAGTGCAAGTTAGATGGGCATTTGACATATGCAGTAATATTGAAATAACTAATGACATATGCAGTAATATTGAAATAACATATCGTTAGTTTAAGTACACATTCTGCCAAAAACTGTTGACATATAGCAATCCATGATTTAATTTAAATATCAAAGGTATTTCAATTTACATGCCATGGTTTGCTTTGATCGTAAGCTGGAACAGAAGATTGTTTCTGGTGAGACGGTGCCATGGATGGCAAGTTGAAGTGTAGGGGCGGGGGAATACAACAGGGGTAAAAATGTAAATTGGGAAACAGGAAAGGTAATAGTACCAACTCTATTAGACAGCTCTAACTTGACTAACCCTTAAACAGGATGCCTATAAACTATGCCTGACAGACCAGGACTTTAGATCTACATTGACACAATATCGTTGTTGTGTTTCGTCAGTTGCTGTCTCCAGCCACAAGCTGCTGCTTCTGTCCTTATATCATCCCAACCAATGTCTCAATTCTATTAACTTTGACCCATGTTGCACAATAAATGACATAAAAGCATCAAAATATTCACAAAATATAGTGGAAGAGTTGAAGACTATCACAGATAAATGTACTGCATTTCATCCAAAAAATAATAGGAATATAAAAGCAACAAGTAGAATCATTTACAAGGAAACAAACTTCAGTCTTAGCAAATATTTGAAAAAGTAAAAAAAAATGTCATTATGATTTAAAAACATCAAATACATTTAATGCAATCTGAGATTCTTACCGGGTCACCAGATTCGAACATCCTATGAGACAGAAAGGCAGCAACATCATACCTACAACAAAGAGGGTGGCATGAGAACATAATTTATGTTATGCCTTTTACATCTCATGCCATGGATCTGACTTATAATTCCAGTTCATGACAAATATCATCTTTTGAACAGTAAGTTGAGTACAAGTTGAGCCAATCAGTTTGGTTTGCACTAATGGCATTTTGACGCTGCCATCAAGTTACACAACAGGGATGATATAACTGATAAACAATTTTGGTATATACTCAGCTAATAGTACATAAATGCGAGCTCAATTTCACTACAAGGCATCAAAAAGGAACAAAAGCAGAAGTCTGAGAATATGTACACACCATGCGCCGTCTCTAGCTGATTTGGCTTCAAATTCGACTGGGGCAACCTCCGTACCACTTTTCCCTGATATCCAACAAGTGTAAGGATAATCAGAGGAAAAAAGAAAACAGATGGCAATCATGATCTTCGAAAATTTCCGACAACAAGAGTTAGGAGGGTGATGGCTATCCAAAGAATACACTGCCACAGTAAGGATTTGGTGTCCCCCATTCAAGCATTCCATCTATCAGGTGCTCATAAAGCCCTACCTCTGGTACTCTGGTATTACTAAATATAAGAAAAATAAATGAAAGGAAATGAGAAATCACCTGCGGCGGGGGAGGAACCCGGGTGGGCACCAGCTGCGGCGGGAGGAGCCTGGGCAGCCCTGAAGGCGGAGGAGGCGGTAGCGTGCTGGAGGCGGTCGGCCCCCGTGGGCGTCATCTTAGACGGCGGCTGCGGCGGGGGGCGGACGTTTTTGGCCCGGTGCGAGTATCGGCGGTTCTGGAACCAGTTCCATACCTACATAAACCCAGATCGAGCGAGGGGAAACACGGAAATTAAAACGGGTCCATCCATGTATTCAAACGATATACAGATACGAGAGGTGGCACCTGCTTGGGCTGGATGGCGACCCTGCCGGCGCGCTCGGGCGAGGCCGAGAACTTGTCGGCGAGGGACTGCAGCACGGCGCGGCTGGGGATGCTGTTGTGGAGCTGCTGCAGGCGCGCCTCCATCTCCGCCACCTCCGACGGCAGGAACCGGAACGCCGGCGCCCCGCTGCTCGGCGGCCGCCCCATCGCGGTTTCTTTCCTTCGACTCCCTCTCTCAGCTGCTCCTCCTACGGCGCGGACGGACGGCGAGGTCAGATGCGAAATCCTTCGCGCAAAAGGGGGAAAAGCGGAGGAGAAGAGGTTACCAGTGATGAGTGCAATGCCTGTCCGCTCTCGCCTGTTTCTCAATCTAGCGCCAGATTGGGGATCGATCCCACAGGGATGTTCTTCCTCGCGCCTGCCTGAGTGGTGGGGACCCCTTCCTCCTTTCTTTACGTGACATCACCAAGCGTCCAAAGCAGGCTCCCAATCAGATAGCTAGCCCAAGCAGCCCGGTAACAGATAGCCGCGGCCCATGCATGTCAGATTTTTTTTTTGCCTTTTCTATTCTCAAATTACTAAATATTTATATTTTATTGGCTCAAAAAAATTATTTCGTTTTATATTGATTCATGGTTTCGTATATTTATATGTATATAGCTGCCCAGTGGCGGGCCAGCACGACACAGCCTGTCACGTCGTCACGTAGTCCCTTTACACGGCCATGCCGATAGTTCATCGGGATTTTTTCATGTCAAGAGTCGACGCGAAGCACGTTTGTTTCAGGAATAAAAAGAGCCCTCGTTTTCTTCTAAATTTTGCAATCTATGTGACTATGTGCATACAACCTTCAAATTGACAGAAAAAAAAATTAGAACTAAAGCGACGAACTTTGGAACTTTTGAATAACAGATCAAACAAATTGTAGAACTGATTTTAGAACAGCACATCGAACACAAGGAAACTGACATAATGCCAATGTGGCATAGACCCATAGTACGCATACACAACAGACATCACAACAGAATTACAAACGATGTTCAGTGTTCACAAATCACAAGTACCAAATAATGTTCATCACTTCATGTCTCAAAAGAGATATCTCAAACCTTTAGAAAGAGGGGGATAGTTTATAAAAGTGATTACCTCATTAAAAACTTTAAGGTAAAATCTCATTTCAACTATATGAGGTTAAAACCCTAAAAGGGAAAAAAAAGTACAACCTTCCCTCTTTTAGTGATCTCGCGCCACGGCTCCTTATCATGCAAATCAGGCAGGTGCAAGATCAAAACTACTAAAAATATATATAAGTGGCAGTTGAAGCAATGCAAGTTTCAGAAATCAATTAAGAAGTTACCTCCATTTGCCCTAGAGAAGGCTCCATCCAAGAATAATTTGGTCATCTTCTCCTCCAGTTCCTTGTTCTCAGTGTTGTGCTATTGTCGAGCATCACCTTCCTCCCAATCCTTGATCAGTGATAACATCTCAACATGTTCAGGTGTCAGGCTTCGTCGATGGTCCTCAATTAACTTGTCGATCAAACTAAAAGCAGATTCAGAAGAAATAGTGGAAACATGAATAATCATCATGTCATTAGCCATAGTTGAGAGAACATTATAGGTTCTTTTAAGTGCAATCCTAATGTAATCCTCAAATGCATCTTGTTCACTGGTGTTCATATCATGACGAGCAATCATACAAACAAGTTCAACTCAAACTATATAAGCGTCATACCGAAAGTGAGAAACATGGCAATCAGAACTAAGATGCAAGTGTGATTGTGAAAATGAACTAGTAGCTAAAGCCTTTCTCTTGCAAGATTGAACTACCTTTGTGAAAGGACCGAGTGACCAGGAGGGGGGGGGGTTGAATCGGGAACTCGCATTATGTACCAAAAACGCCAATTCCTAAAACCGACCAATGAAACAACTCCTATCACAATTTTAGTGGTGAACACACTAGCAAGATAATAGCCCTATGAAAGAAACAACAACCTAAACATACTAGTGGATCACATAAAGGCAATACAACTCCTATGCAAGCTAGTAATTAGAGACACGCGGAAGCAAACAACAAGCTAGCAAGGGAGCCTATTCATGTAAAGCTACATGATAAGGAACTAGAGCACACAAGCATGAGTAGCACAGTACGTACAAGGCTGAGCAATCAAGCCAATGCGACTCCTATACATGCTAGTGATCAAACAGGAGCAAAGCACAACTAGCAAGTAGAGAAGCCTATTCATGCAAGTCTACTAGGTAATCAACTAGAACAAGGTAAGCACACAAGCATGAATAGCACGGTATGTAAATACGGAAAGTAATACATCAAAGTAAGGAGTAGAGTAAGAGATGGCTCATGATTTTTTTTTGAGGTCTCGGAAGGATGACGCCTTCCACTACTCCTCGTTGGACCACTCCTGCCGGAGTGTCGGTCCCTCCCGCCACCAATGTGGAGTTCTCGCCCACAAGCCCGTAATCACTCCCAGAGTGAAGACATGGTGCGCGTCACCGCTGCCACCAAGGCACAAGCTTGCCTCCATTGAGAACTTGCTGGACTCTCCGAGCCGACACGGGCGCTCACTATTGATGCCCCTTTCACCAGCGGGCTCAAACCGTGTACAAACGTGTGACGGCTTTCATAACCGATCACGATAGGCTCGATCACCGACACCTAACCAGTCTAGGTCTCACCATAGACCAAGAGTAACAACCTAGGTCATACCCTCAAGGACACCCTAGCCTTAGATGTGCATCAATGCTCAAGTTACTCTCACTAGCACTCTCAAGATATGCAATATCTCCTCCTAGTGCTCTCTTCTTTTCCTCTTGGCTCTCACTAAATGCTCCAAGCAATTCCACTGGCCAAGAGTGGTCTCCAAGACCCCCAACAACGAGTCTATATAGGTTTCTAACCTTAAACTAGTCGTTGCTTCATGAAACAGCCCTCTGGACGTACTGACCGGACGGTCTGATCGCTGTCCAGACCGGACAGTCCGATCTCCAAAGCCGTTGCTCTCTGTCCGCAGCTGTCTCCATACATACCGTACAGTCCGATCTACAGACCGTATAGTCCGGTCTTCATCGCCGAATCTCCAAACAGAGTCGTTGCAACCACTTCCTTGTCTATCTAGAATTTCCTCCTACAAACCATAAAGTCCGGTCTACAGACCATACAAATTTCCTCGCGGCCAACTTCTCCTCTGTTCTGGAATTCCTCATGATGATTGTATCGTCTAGTCTCTACGACCCTCTGTTCGGTCTCTATCTCCAGAAGCTGAAACTCCTCATCCTCGCTTGACTTTATTTCCCGGCTTCTCCGAATAGCTCCTTGGCTTCTTCACTGTCACCTAGTGCCTGTGCTTTCACTGAGCATCCATGCACATCACCGACTAGACATGACCTAAGAGAAATAACCTAGATCTCCTTGATAGTCCGGTTTTTCCTATGGACTCAAAGCCCTAACAATTAGACAAGTGTTCCCAACACTTGCTCCATAGCTTGTCCTTAGCCTTGATCCATCTTCATCAACCCTTGGACTCCATCAAGCTCATCAAGCCTCCATGCTTGTGGCCATTGTCATCCATCGCTAAGGCCATCGTAAATAATCATCATAGAGTAGAAAGGATTTCCTACATGCACAACACTTGTGTAGGCATTAGTCACATTTCATGTTTGTCATTCATCACTAAAACATTCATACCTTAGAGTGACCTCAATGGTCATGATCCTTACACTTTGTTAGATGCTATAGAAAGTTCTTGCTAGCGAAAGTTACAGAGAGCACCATACCTGACTTCCTTACCATTTTTCCAATGCTTGAGCTCTTTCATGTCTATTCATATCTCAGATGTCAGGGTCCTGGTCCTCCTCCTCTTGTCATTGATGCTTATCATCAGGCTCGCGTCCATGTCCATCAAAGAAGAAGCATTCACCCTAGAAAAGGGCCTCTGCTCTGACACAATGTCATCATCAACATCGTCTCCCTATAGCTCTTGTGCGTGAAGATTTTCATTGGTGGAGCTAGCCATCGGCGTCGACGACGATGTGGGGTAACCATCGAGCCTCAAATATTGTGGTACATGAGGCTTATGAGACCGAGCCAAAGGGGCGACAGGCTACTCCAGGGGTGAGAAAGGTGCACCAGGCCATCGGCGACCATCGAGGAGGTGGTGGTCATTGCCTCACTGGTCGGGGGCTATGGTTTGGGTCACGAGAACGATGACCAGGCTAGAGACCACGAGAATGAGAGGCGGTGCGGATGACCGACGATGGCGCAGTGTATCGTGGATGTGGCAACAAACGGCAAGATGCAGAGCATGCGAGCAGAGGAGGAGGCGATGACAGTGAGCAGTGAAGGAGGCTATGATGACAGCGAGCAGCAGAGCAGGTGAGGACGACAAGCAACAGAGTGGAGGCGTGCGTAGGAGGGGTTGCGAGAGGGGAGTGACCGAGTGGAGGCAGGACGTGGGTACGGTTCGGTGGATGTGGGGGCGTGGAGCGGCCGTTTATATATGTAGAGAAGGGAGGATGGCAAGGCCATCTAGGTTGTGCTCGTGTCAGGCCATGGTTCATGTGTGCTTTGATGGGCCAAGGCACGGGCCAACTAGGCCACCTTAATCAGGCCATGCTCGGGCCGACATGATTGGCTTGTGCCTAAGTCCAAGCATGGCCCGCACACGGCTTCATGCCGATAGGACCTGCATATCCTCTATGCATGCATATATATTAAGATAATTTGTTTTATGATCAAGGTAATACCTTCCTTACTTTATCAATCTTTATAGAGTTTTACCATGGACACTTAAAGCCAAAAATATTGACTTAGATTGAAATTAGAATTAGCAATATTATGGGATGAAGGGAGCATTATTATGCTTTAGGGTTACAAACTCATTCTTAAACAAGATATCTACAGAAACTATTGTTTCTCACGCGAGGGTTTTAAATCTGATGTATGTGAGGTGGAGCACTTGCGTCTCCTTTATTTCTATACAACACCATTTAGTCTTTGTCTCTTTTAGTGTTTCTCCCTTTCTTATTACAATAGCCAGTTTGTAAAGTAATTTGCCAATATATAGTTCTGAGCTCACTTAGAGGCATCGGGATAGAACAAAATGGGTTCTATGATACCATAACGGGACAAATGATTTTGATTTTCTCTTTTGTTCTAGATTCAAGACCTGTAGCATTATTACTGGGTTATTTAGTGTGTCGGAAAAATGCGTGGTTCTAATTCCAGATTTTAGTTTTAGGCAAATTTTATGATTGTTCAAACTTGTGATGTAAACTAACTCTAGCAGCAAGTAGAACAACACAATTAAAAACACGGGAGACATTGACTCACGTAGGGTTTGTCGGCACTTAATTTAGCGCAAATAGTAGACTAAGCAGACCGTCGATATAGACGTCATGGTTTGTCGATGAGGCAACGCAGATCGTCATGGATCAGTCTTGAGCGGTTGCGCGAATGTGCTACCCAGAAACCTTATTGCTGCCCCTCGTGCAGGCTTCACGATGGCAAAGGCTCGGAGATTCCGCTCACCCTTTTCTCCGGTGCACGCTAAGGAATAGGGCCGGCGAGATGGAAGCAGCTCAGCACCACATCACAGCTCTCCAATGGAAGGAAGAAAAAGTGGAAATGATTTTTCACGTTATGGAAACCTGGACATCTCCAGGGGCCTAATATAGGCACGGCTGCCCTCCAGGAGCCGTTTCCTCTCTTATTACGCTTACTAATTAGCAGTCAATAGCATGCTGACCTATTAACTCTAATTATGGTAATTAACTGTGTATTAATCCTCTTGATTAGTATATAACGGTTCAAATTTGATGAAGGATACAAGTGGCAAAAAGTCACTTAGGCTCACAGCCACGCCACGCCATGGTTGCGCGTTGCAAGTCACAAGTCACACGGGACAACACGCGAAAGCGCGTGCGTGTGTACTCCTAACAATGCTCTGTTTCTCTTCCAATGCTTTCTTTATTCAGCCATGGGAAGGAGTACTGCTATTTAAGTTGATGTGAACCACTATATACTTGCAAGGTGGGACTAAAACCATCAGCCACTTATTGCTTTGGAATTTCTCCTGAATGGACCACATAAAAATGGATCAAATTCCAACAATCCCCCACTAATTCCAAAGCAAGGAATAGAGGTAAAAAAAAAAGGATTACTGTGTTTTAGTATTGTTAATATACCAGTCTTTGGGTAAAAGACCCGTACGGGTTGAACTTAAACCTAGAATATCAATATTCATCTTTCCACATCTGAAGAATGGACTAGGTCTTGAATTCTTAGTCTTGTGTGGGCAGACTTCAATTGAAATCAAAACTGATACTAGGCTGCCAAAACAACCTCGCCTAATTGGAATGTTAATGGTCTGCTCCCAAATCTTCTCATGAGCCTTTATGAGAACGCCTTATTCTCACAAACTATGACCTACAGTTGAGCTCAAGTAGGTGTTTTCCTTCAAGATATCGTGTAGGCTAATATCTTTCACAACGGAAAACATTAAGGCTTAATGCCAACCTTCCATACAGTTAAGAGTACTATGCTTGTTACTTGAGCATGGGTACATTTTATATATTTATAATATACTCTTTGGTTATACCAATCAACTTGTTCTTCCTGTTATCTTAGTCATAGGATCTCTGATAAAAAAGGACAGGTTACCATTGTTGCGTAACTTTTAGATCGGCCTCATACCCATGTTCTTAGACAACACTGCTATCACATTCCATGATAATCCCTTTGTAAAAGGGTCTGTCAGATTATTTTTGCTTTTCACATAGCTCACAGCTATAACTCCGGAGGTTTTCATCTTTCTAACAGATTTCAGTCTACGCTTGATATGTTTATTGGACTTTGAGTTATCCTTTGTATTCATAACCTGAGCTAGCATTGATTGGTTATCGTAATACATTAGGATAGGCGGTACCAGCTTTTCCATGAAAGGCATGTCCATCAATAGCTATCTTAGCCATTCAACCTCATTAGTAGCTGTTTCTAGTGCTACAAGTTCTACTTCACACGTGGACTTTGTTAACATGGTCTGTTTACAAGACCTCCACAAAACTGCAGCATCAGCAAGCGTAAACACATAGCCACTCGTGGCTTTGGTCTCATCCGCATCTAGGATCCAATTGGAATCGCTATATCCTTCCAACGCTGGTGGATATCCTTAATAGTGAATTCCAAGTGAGGTTGTACCTCTCAAATAGCGCAACACTCGCTCGAGTGCCTTCTAACGATCATCTCCAGGGTTTGATGTAAACCAACTCAGTTTGCTCATAGCATAGGAGATGTCAGGTCTCCTGGCATCCGCTAGATACATGAGGGACCCAATTATTTGTTAAAATCTCAGTTGATTCTTTCCCTCTCCTTTGAATTTTCAAAGTTTCATGCTTGCACCATAGGGAGTTGGAGAGATTTTACAATCTTCAAAGCCAAAACAGCTAAGTATCTTCTCTGCATAGTGGGATTGACTCAAGGTAATCCCATCTTTGCTTTTGATCAACTTCACATTTAGGATCACATCCGCTGGTCCAAAGTCTTTCATGTCAAAACACCTTGACAAGAAAGTTTTGATCTCATCAATTACTCTTGTGCTTGTTCCAAAAATTAATATGTCATCGACATATAAGCATAATATTACTCCTTCACCCCCACCATAATGATAGTACATACATTTGTCTGCCTCGTTTACGCTAAATCCAGCAGATGTCAAAGTGGTGTCAAATTTTTTATGCCATTGTTTGGGTGCTTGTTTAAGCCCATATAGGGATTTTATCAATTTGCACACTTTATTCTCTTGCCCAGAAATTTTAGAACCATCCGGCTGCTCCATATATATCTCTATCTCTAACTCTCTATAAAGGAAAGCGGTCTTCACATCCAGTTGATGGATATGTACACCATAGGAAGCTTCAAGCACAAGGAGCACTCTAATGGTAGAAATTCGGGCATAGGAGAGTATGTATTAAAGAAATCCTCAGGTCTCAATCTATAGAGACCTTTTGAATAGTCATATCAGGCCTCAATTTCTTATTTAAGATCCACATACATCCAATTGGTTTGCACCCGCTTGGACACTCAATGATCTCCCAAATCCTATTTGACATTATAGAGTCCATCTCATTACGGACTGCCTCTTTTCAGTATTCTGCATCACAAGATGCATATGCCTCTGAAAGAGTGTTGGGCACATCATCCATAAGATATATAATATAGTCATCACCAAAAGATTTTGCAATCTTTTGTCTCTTACTCCTATGAGGAGCTTCATTGATGATATCATTATTTTCTTCAGATGGTGTATATAATTCATCGTTTATCTCATATGGTGGTGTGTCATTCTTAGGATCATTCACATGATTGTGATAATTCTCACTCTGAGAAGTGCTACATGCTGCTCTCATAGGAAATATATCCTCAAAGAATGAAGCATCTCTTGACTCTATGATAGTATTAATATTTTGTTCAGGAGTATCAGATTTAATTACTAAGAATCTATAGGCCATCCTATATGTGCATATCCCAAAAATGCACAATCTATTATTTTGGGTCCAAGCTTTCTCTTCTTCGGCTCAGGTAAATTAACCTTCACCAGACAGTCCCAAGTCCTGAAAAAATTGACATTGGTTTTTTTCTCATTCCATCCCTTATAGGGAGTGACTTCTCTGTTTTGGTCACTACCCTGTTTAGGACAAAATTAGCTGTCAAGATAGCTTCCCCCACCATTAATAGGGCATACCAGCGCTCTCTAGCATGGCATTCACCAAATCTGTTAGAATTCGGTTTTTCCTCTCAGCCACCCCATTCGCTTGAGGTGAATATGGTGGTGTCATTTCATGGATAATACCATGTTCAACACAGAATTGAGAGAAATTATTTGAGGTATACTCTCCTCCATGATCATCGCGTAATCGTTTGATTTTCTTCTTAAGTTGGTTCTCAACCTCGGCCTTATAAATCTTAATGTAATGTAAAGCTTCATCTTTAGTTTTCAGCAAGTAAATATAGCAAAAATGAGTGGCATCATCAATAAAAGTCATGAAATATCTCTTGCCTCCTATTGTCAACAATCCATTCATTTCACACAAATCAAAATGAATAAGATCTAATGGTGTCAAGTTTCTCGTTTCCTCTAAACTCTTAAATGGTTTTCGAGGTTGTTTTGCTTGCACACAAGATTGACACTTTGATCCTTTGACAATATTAAATTTAGGAATAAGCTCTATTCTGGACACTCTAGCAATGGTGTCAAACCCGATATGACAAAAACATGAGTGCCACACATCAGCCTCGCTAATTTTATTTATCATGGATGCAATATTCAGATTATAAGAATAATCAGAAGTATTCAAGCAGAACAAGCCTCCACTTAAATAGCCTTTGCCAACAAAGTTTCCAAACTTAGATATTACAACTTTATTTGACTCAAACACTAACTTATAACCATCCCGTCATAATAAAGAAACACTAATCAGATTCCTCTTTATTGTGGGAGCATGATGCATGTTCTTCAAAAGGATAGTCTTTCCTGAAGTGAGCTTCAGTTCGACCGTACCAACACCAAAAACAGAAGCAGCTGATCCGTTTCCCATCAGGATGGAGGTGGACCGTGTCCTCTAGTAAGAAGAGAATATAGACAAATCAAAACACACATGAACATTGGCACCCGTATCAACCCACCAATCCAAAGATGAAATGGCTGAAAAAACAAATGGTAAATTACCATACCCGGATGGTTTGGTCTCATCACCGTTGTTTTTGCCAATGGTCACATTGACAACCTTCTTCTGCTATCCATCAGAATTATCTTTGAGGTGGTGGCAATCTTTTGCAAGATGCCTTGGTTTGCCACACACATAGCATGCTCTGTTGTCCTTTTTCGCATTGTTCTTCTTGAAGTTAGTGGTTTTCTTAGGCTTTTCACTGGTCTGCACCTTACCCTTGTTTTTGTCGTAGTAAGTTTTCTTTTTAACTACAACATTTGCACTAGCACCATTCTCTGCAGTGGCGAAGTGCTTGGAGCGTCTTTAGCCCTTGCCTTTTCTTCCACATCGAGGGCTATAACCAGATTCTCGGTAGAGATATCTTCCCTCTTGTGTTTCAAGCTCATGGCAAAATATTTCCACGAGGTATGGAGTTTGGCAATAATGCCCGCTGCCACAACTCGATCAGGCAGAGGACATCCTAAACTTGCAATCTCTCCGGCCAAAAGCTATAACTCGTGAGCTTGAGACACTATCGACTTTGTAGCATCAATGCTAAAGTGAAAGAGTTGCTCACACGTGTATAGAAGGCGACCGGCTTCAGAGATGGCATATTTGCGCTCAAGTGCATCCTACAACTCTGTGGAATCGGGATAACTCATATACACATCATACAAATTATCCGATAAAGGGTTAAGATGCAGCCAAGCACCAAATCGCGCGTTGTGGGAAACACAGTGGTCTGCTTAACTGTGAATGACATTACTGGGTGGATCACCCACCACAGTCCCATTGGCATAAGCCAGAATTTGACTTTAGTCTGCCAAAGACGGAAATTTTCACCACCACCAAACCTCTCAGGTTTCATTGCATCCAAAGCACCAGCAATTGCTAGAATAAAAGAATAAACGTAATGATAAGGTTTCTGGATTGTTGGAAAAATACGTGTTATTCTAATTCTAGATTTAAGGCAAATTTCATGATTGTTCAAACTCGTGATGTTAACTAACTCTAGCAGCAAGTAGAACAACACAATTAAAAACACGGGAGACATTAACTCATGTCGGATTTGTTAGCGCTTAATTTAGCGCATATAGTAGACAAAGCAGACCGTCAATGTAGACGTCATAGTTCGTCAATGAGGCAGCGCAGATCATCGCGAATCACCCTCGAGCGGTCGCGTAGATGCGCTGCCGAGAAACCTTATTGCCGTCCCTCGTGTAAGCTTCACGACAGCAAAGTCTCGGAGATTCCGCTCACCCTTTTCCCCCTGTGCACGCCAAGGAATAGGGTCGGCGAGATAGAAGCAGCTCAACACCACAACACAGCTCTCCAATGGAAGGAAGAAGAAGTGGAAAGGAATTTTTTCTGTTATGGAAACCTGGACGTCTCCAGAGACCTAATATAGGCACGGCTGCCCTCCAGGAGCCGTTTTCTCTCTTATTGCCCTCACTAATTAGCAGTCAATAGCACGCTGGCCTATTAACTCTAATTATGACAGTTAACTATGTATTAATCCTCTTGATTAGTATATAACGGTTCAGATTTGATGAAGGATACGAGTGGCAAAAAGTCACTTAGGCTCATAGCCACGGTCAAATAGAAAACAGTTTGGTTCCGGCCATGCATGTCCGTGTCCAACACGAACTCGTTTGACTTTCAAGTCTTGACACAGTACACACCCTAGGTCTATGTATTCCTATATGTTTGGACGTTGTTGCTGTGGGTATCTAGCAGATCGAGCGCAAGTTTCAGCTGCATGGTAAGCTTGACAAATCGATCCATCAATCACTGCACGTGATCGCGACCAAATCAAATCCCTCATGATGGAGATGAGTGCTGCCCGTGAGAGCGAGGAAATAAAGCCGCTCATGGAGAGCATCGTCCACACGTCAAGCCACGCTGACTATGACAATCTGGTTCTCGGCTCCCTGGCGGTGCTTGTATACAACCATGGCTGGGACACCAACACCGGCGGCAGACAACATTCGCCATCGGTGACCAAACCATCCAAACAGGCGTTGTGCCGGAGCTCATGAACAACAACTGCCATGTGACTCCGCACGACTGGGTGTTCCTCGTGGCCCTCAAGGTGGTACGTGCAAGATGGCGAATGTGGTACGTGCAAGATGTGGAAACGAGGTGGTACGTGCAAGATGTGGACGATGAGTTCGTTGGAGAGGGAATTGGGGCGGTCTGACGGGTCTAACAGTTGCTTGAGTGGAGCCATGCAAGCACAGAGAAGCGAATGGGGCTGATCTGAGGAGGTGGATCATAGTTAAGGTCTCAGCAGCTCTGTTAGATCAGACGCACTTTGGACCAACACAGGACGGAGTGGAGGCAGAGCCGAGCTCAGACAAGAGGTAGCGCCAACAATGAGAGAAGAAGTCACACATGATGACCGGGATGGACGCGAGGTGGTACGTTCAAGATGTGGATGATGAGTTCATCGGAGAGGGAATTGAGGTGGTCCAACGGGTCTAACAGTTGCTTGAGTGGAGCCATACGAGCACAGAGAAGCGAATGGGGCCAATATGAGGTGGTGGATCATAGTTAAGATCTGAGCAGCTCTGTCAGATCAGACGCACTTTGGACCAGCGCGAGGACGGAGCGGAGGCGGAGCTCGATGAGCTCAGACAAGAGGCAACACCAACAATGAGAGAAGAAGCCACACATGATGGACGTGATGGACGCGAGGTGGTACATGCAAGATGTGGACGATGAGTTCGTTGGAGAGGGAACTGAGGCGGTCCGATGGGTCTAACAGTTGCTAGCACAAAGAAGCGAATTGGGCCGATCTGAGAAGTTGGATCATAGTTAAGGTCTTAGCAGCTTTGTCGGATCAGACGCACTTTGTTCCTTGCACTACGAGCTCTTTTAGAAGGAAAGATGGCCTAGTGGTAAAAGGGAAAGAAGTCAATGAGTGAAGGATACAAGCAATACCTGTCGCAACCAAGATGGCAAGGAGGTATACGTAGATCAGGTTGTAATTACATATGCTCGGGTCGTCGATCAACTTCCAAACTATGGTTTCACTTAGAAAAAAAAGGAAAATTGTAAATACTCACTTGCATTTTAGGGGCGGTTTATATACGTACCCGTAAATACTTTTGTTTCAGTCTAACATCTACAAGTTACACCTAGTTTTTGTATACTCACTTGATAACTTTGACCAGCTAATATGGCTCTTGTTTGACTTCTAACATTGATCAAGATGTTTCACTTTAGAGTGATTATCATCTAGATGAATATACCATCACCAAATTTTATCTAATTATCTTCAATAGCATGAAAATTTATGCATGATGGTATGAGATGTTATGAGAAAAATAGAGGGGTTAAATCTTAAGTATTAAGATATTTGCATGATTCGAACAATATTATAAGTAACTTAGTCACGATAGACTATTTAGAGCTATATCGGATGCTTGTCAAAAGCCATGTTGGTCAGTCAAAGTTGTGAGGGAAGTATATGAGAACTATGTATAACTTGTAAGTGTTAGACTGAAACAAAAGTACTTGTAGGTGGGTATATGAAAAAACCCCAAACATGTAAGTGGGTTTTTGCAATTTTTTCAAAAACAAAATAGATCTAGCTATTCGTTATGAGAAACAATAAAGGTAATACCATAGCATAGAAGAGGCGGAGCGGAGCTCTATGGTATGCCAGGTGAGGCATGGCATACCTTTGTAGATGTGCCCAGTCTGATCTAGAACTTAAGGGTACGTTTAGTTGAGCGTCAAAGTTGGATGGGACAGACTCATCTAGGATATCATAGACAAACTCATCTATCCTGATATTTGGTTGGATGGGTAGGCTCATGATTTTTGTTTGATTGAAGGGACAAGAACGAGAGAGACAATAATCAGTCTTAATTATATATCTTAATTTATTATTAATAATACTTTTATTATTATCAACTAACACATATTAATATTATCTCGATATAATTATCACTAATCAATAAAATATACTAATCAACATTAATTATTTTCAAATTAATTTTCAAATTACCTATTAATTAATATATTAGCACTTATACATACTAATTATTTAATTATATATCTTAATTACTAATATAGTCTATTTAAATATCACTAATCTTTTACTAATAAACATAATCAAGAAAGGTGGATGACTTCATCCCACCAATTTTGAGGGATAGATTCATCCAACATATTAAGAGAATATTCCCTGATAATTGACTCTATTTCTACTTGACTCTTAATCAAACATCTATAAGAGATGATATTGTCCCGTCCCTCTTTGTCTCTCTAACCAAACACATCTTAAATGACGCAACGCGTGGGCCATGTCCAATCTGCTAAGTGCCAACAATATCTTAAAAAAAAAAAGGAGAAACTACCGCTCGACGCCGCCGGTCCTTCTGCGCGTGGTCTCTGCATTCCCCGAAAAGCTAATGACGAAGCGAAGGCATCGATGGGCAATAGGCGGTGTTCAGGTTTGAATGTCGGCATGTAAACCTGGGCCGTCTCGTCTGTCGCTCACGTGTCACGGCCTTGCATGTCAGGCACTCTGTCGCGGCCTCATGGCCCGGAACGAGTGTTCTTGATTTTGATCCATTGATCATCCATTCATTGATAGGGGAATGGTGTCCTTGAGCCTTGATCCGTGTCACTTTGTGAATCAGTGATCATCATTCGTCGTGAGGCACCCCATTGCGTAAACCCATAGTGGATTAGCACCTGTTAGTAGTATTAATTTTAGAACTGTAAAATTTGTAAATTCACTTGGTTTAAGAACTGATTTTCTCTTGTTTTTCACTCACCTAAATATACTACTAATTAATATTTTGCAAGCTGGATTTGGTTGATCGGTATTAGCATTTCTCATGTGCTACCTACCTTTCAGAATAATCAATAAGTTAGCTCATGTTTGAATCCCTTTAGTTTTTAAAAAATTAGATTATAGAAATTAAGGTCAGTTTTTATAAACTAGATGACATGTGCCGCGGGGAGGGCATATCACAAAACCTTTAAACTTTGTCGTGTGCCATGGCCAGGACACACGACAACGGACAAGTCCCAGGTTGCCAGATGCCCCCACTTTGTCTTGTGCCATGAACAACGCACACGGCAAAGCCATAAAAATCTGCTAGCAAATTATTTGAATTAGGTGTCCCCGGATCAAAAAAACACCAATATTCAACACCATCACAGATATCATGACATGCAATATATAAATATCATCACATGCATTCAAATATCATGGCTGGACATCGACAACACAAATAATTCACAATAACCATCATAGGAGGTTAAAAAAGATAACAATCATCCACATCACATCCCTGACAGTTCAAAAACTCAAGCAAGACAAATATTACGATAGAAAGTTCACTAACGATGAGAATCTTGCCCAACAGCTGGTGACAAGTCCCGACCTTGATCACCCTCAGGCCATTGACTCCAAACTTCGATGCCGCCGATTGATTCTGCACGAATGAGAGATGTTGATTACTGATTAGTCTTTCAATAAGTGATGCTCTAGTATGCTAAGGAAGTCTCTATTATTGAGTTTGGTTATTGTAATGAATGCTCTAGTATGGACAAAACAAAAACTAAAATATTCATATTCACAAGAGTACTAGCCAGAATAGGTGCCCGAGGAGGTGGAGCAAAGGATGGCATCGACGGCAGGGTTGTACCTATACTCTGGCCAAGTGTTGCCATCCACTGAGTCAATTACTACTGCTGGTGGTCGAGCCTCCTGTCCAACTCCTATTGGATCTTCTATTGCATGTTTTGCTATAGGTCCTCCCTTGTCTTCCTCTCTGCTTCGAGCTAGGCCTGCAACATTTGATCTCATTATTGCAATGCAAAAAGAGATGTGTAAAACTAGTAAACCAATGACGAATATAACTGAAATTTTTTCAAGTGTGTCCACCCGAGACTGTGTATTGTTTGATCGAAGACGTATAGCCAGGCTTGAGCTTGTGCTCCTTGCTCGTATCACAGAGAGAGTGGGCGTATTCGCTATGTCGAGTGTGCCTTCTTCAATCCAGTACCGCCCATGCTTCTTGTCTACTCCCACCCTCATCACGACTTCCCCATCAAGATCCTGGGTCGTTGGCAGGTGTATTCAGTAAGGCGGGTGTGGACGGATGAATTGTTGTACGTCATGGGCGGGGCCTCCGGGTTGTACTGGATGTCGGGCTTTGTCGCCTTGCCTTGGCAGGCCATAGCAAATGCCTCAAACTGGCTGCAAGGATGGCCATCATGTGCCGCCGACTGCGAAACAAAATAGAAAGATGATTAGAAATTATATATTATTGAGAGTTAGAATAAATAAATGAATTCACGTACCCATTGTATTGATTGAGGAAAAGATTCCCTTGATGGTGTGCTGGACATGGAATCATCAAACGATGTTCCCGACAAGCATTATACGTCTCCTTCCAGCCCTCCGTGCACCACTTGTCCACAACAGCTTCCCAGGCAGGCGCATTGCTAGCACACCACCATGCAGGCACCTACACATCTCAAGTAAATGACATATAATTAAGAAGAGAAAATTAAGCATACTTAATGTCAAAAAAATATTAGTATTAATGTTCTACATTTATCATCATGTATTCTTCCTTGGTAAGCTTCATGCTTCTCGCTTGAGATTTGGTGACCTAACTTTAAGGTGTTGGGCGTGGTACACTATTACAGCTTGGATATGTGCCTCGTAAAACATGTCCCTCACGAGCTTAGGACATGCACGGTGAGCCATGATCTTTGCCCCGTCCTCGTATCCCGCCTGACATCTGAAGAAATCCTGCAAATAGATTTAACGTATAACATCATGATTTCAAGAATGTCAATGAATATGATGTATTGAGCAATGTAATGCGAGGAAGACTTACCCACAGCTCGGTCGGCACACGTTCTGCCTTGTTGTCGAACTTCCTGCCATCCCGATCCCAATCATCTTCGGCGACAAAGTTGTGCTTCCACGCATAGGCTAGCACATGCTCTCCGGCATAATGAACTGTGCCAAGAAAATGTGTCTTGACCAAAAGACCCAGGATGCCATTGATATGGCGATCGTGATCTCCAGGAGCGAGCACCACCCAACTCCTGCACAAGTAATTAAGTAAAATTAGTAATTTGTATTATGCTTCTATATGAATCAAATGATCAGTTTGTCATAGCATATAAAATACTTACTTAGGCGGATCGGGTCGAATCAGCGGCCATCTATCAATAGGTATCGGTCGCTTCAGGAGCTCTCAACCACACCGCTGATGAAGTAGAGGAAGTGGAACCCCCTGTCTCCTGCTCCTCCTCCTCCTCCTCCTCCTCACATGAGGACTGCTCAACTACAGGCGATGGCTCCCTCGCAAAGCTCTCCCTCTCCCTCGACCTCCTCCTCCACCCTTCCCTTTCCCTCGACCGCCTCCACCATTCCCTTTCCCTCGACCACTCCTGGAGTCCTCAGCTGCACTAGGCTCCCTCTTTTTCCTTGTTTGGTCTTCATGTACAACAACATGACTGACCTCACCAGACCGCCACCCACCATCTTTGTCCAATCACCTGTAATAAAAAAGAAAAATAATCAGCATACGATAAAAGAGTACATAAAATAAAATTTGAAATATTAAAGTACTACAAATATTCATCTCGAAATAACAATGAGCAAAAAATATTCATACATGTTCATCTAGAAATAATCATCATCAACGGGATCAGCTGGATCATAATCCTCATCATCACTTGTCCCCATGTCGATATCATCATCACTTGTCATCAACGCCAAACGTAATCACTCAAGTTCACGTAAGTCATCTGCATTATCAACCTCATCTGCAACGTACTCATTGTCTACTTTCATTTTGAACATTTCGGTTAAGTCTATCTCAAAAGTTTCTTTTAGCCCATCGCCTTGAAAGAACTCATCTTCGTGAAATATGTTTGGGTTTATGGTGTAATCAACATTGTTTGGGAGAGGTAGTTTACCATGTGGCCTTACCTTGTATACAACTTCCCAACCTTTGAGATTATCCTTGTGGCACGAGTACGAGACATAATAAACTTATGTGGCCTGTTGAGCCATGATATAGACATCGTCTCCGGGTAAGACAGAGGATTGTTGAATTCCGACAATCCCAACTTGAGTCATCCGTCTCACAACTTGCGGGTCAAACCAATGTCATTTCAAAATGACTGGAGTAAGAGGTTTGGAACTATGAAATGAGAGTTGGTATATCTCTTCAATTATTCTATAATACTCGACCCTATCAAGGCCTGGTGTAAAAACTCCGGTATTTGTGGTTCGTCGATTGGGGCGACCCTTCTTGTAGCTTCTTGTGTGAAAGTAATATCCGCTAACATCATAACCATTAAAGCACTTGATCCTATAGCTAAAATAAGCAGCAACTTGTCTCAACTCGGCACTCATGGACGCATCGATTTGTCCCTGCAAGTCAAAACAGGATAGTTCATTAATTACGCGCTATTTCTAATGTCAAACTAAGTACGAGATAAATTGGACAATACTTTATGTTTGAACCAGGAAATAAAATCGGGCATTCCATTCCCCGCACCCTGTTTGAGTAGGGTATCATATTCGTGCGGGGTAGGTTCTCTTGTTAGAGGCCAAAATTATTGTAGAAATTTCTTGTACCAACAAGAAAACAAGGGGGTTAGATTCAGAAGAGTGACTACTTGAGAAGAGAATTGTTAAGTAACTTATTACATGTACGGCTCAACTTCAGAAAGGTTGATCAACACATGTAGCATGATCTTGCGCCACTCAGGATGTGTCAACTTCTTCTGGCTCGCACCAAATGACCTTTCGAGCTGCCCTTTGAAAAGGCTAAGGTTCGATTCATTTTCATCAGCATTGTAACGAGGGAGTGGATTATGCACGCTTGAGAGGTTGTCAGCATAGTATTTTATTGTGAAGTTTGACACCTCCTCGAGAATGTATGCCTCACATGTCGTCTTTGTCATGTGCAAAATCATGACAAGGCACATGTGCGAGGGCAAGGCACACGACAAAGATCAACTTTCCCGTGTACGGAGTGACATGGCACACGACAAACATGTAACAACCATGAGTGTCGTCCAGCCCGTTGCGCGTGCAAATAGTTAACAACTTGTTTGCCGTGTGCCAGGTCACTCGGCACACGGCAAAGTTGGCCGTTACTGTGTGCCTGCCTCGTGGCACATGACAAAACCTATATTTGTGTGTCCCTCGTTTGGCACACGGCACAAAGTCCCTTTGTCAGTCGTCTCAGGCTAATTACACACAAAACTATCCCTTTTACAAATCTAATGGATAGTAATTAGCCTGAGACGACTACATCAAATCCGACGTCTCCAAACACTCGGATCTCCCAACTTCCCACCCGCCCACACACGCGTAATGGTGCCGCCTCCACGACGTCTCCGTCTCTCCGCGGCCCTAGGGCAGATCGTGGCTATAGTTGACTTCCTACGTCAAGCCAACGATGATCTGAGCCCACGATCGTCGCTCCTCGCTGCTGCGGTTCGCCGAGGACGACATCTCCGACCTGTTCTTCATGCTGGAATCATGGGCTGAGTTCTTCGTGTTTCATGATCGAGCCGATGTGTGGCGCCCTCGCCCAGTCTTCGTACGTCTTCCTTCCTCGATCGATAAACATGTGTTGCAGGCTCAACGCCGCCGTTGGTCCAACCAGCACAGCCTACCCTCCGTTGGCGCCTGGCTGGATGTAAAGTGATCAGCACTACCCGCGCGTCCAGGTGACGGCAGCTATCGCTGCCTTTGTCAATCCATAGCATGCCCACCTTGGCCAACGTGGATTGGCCTCCTACACTGGTAGTTATGCCTGCTGACTTTGATGCGAGAGGATGCATATGCAAGGTACAGCTTATATCTCAAACTGTTAATAGACTTCTGATTCTATCATGGCTTCATGATTTGTGATGACGTGTGAATTCTATTTCCGCTATGTGATCCGATTTTTGGTTGGATTTGCGTTTGTGCAATTGTGCTTTACGAGTACTAACAGTCATAGATCTTCCGGAAGCAGCATGTAGTATTCATCATTATTTTAATTTATAAATAGCAGGTATCAATGTTACATGTTTCCTCCATGCTGTAGATTGCATTATGCTTTGTGAGTACTATTCAGTCATAGATCTTCCCGAAGCATACACATAGCTAGCTGCAAATCCCGGTTCCAACACTGTATCTTGTCCTATGTATTCTTGGTGTTCGCAGTCTGTAGATGCGGGTCTCAATTTTCGTGGATGGATTTTTTCTCCAACCGACTCAGTGCCATCCCCATTTTTGAGGAACTGTTTTTACTTAAATTGTTTATGGTTATCAACTACTCAAACTATAATCTCAAAAAAAAAAAACTACTCAAACTATTTATGGTTTAGGAGTATATGGTAACTACTATGCAGGCAAAAGCACCCAGATTGATGATTGGTGTTGAGGGACAACGTGTTTTCAGTTTTGGATTAAGTGGGTAATGTTTGTGTTCCAGGGAATTTGTGGAATAGGCATATAAGGCATTAGTGACGATCTGTGAGCATCTTCAGGTGAGTGAAGTCATTATGAGCTCTACCTTTTGTTAATTATACTTCTGTTAGACCAATGTTGACTGCATTATGGGATCTTCCTTTCAATAAAGGTTCCAAATTTTGGACACGACCTTGACTATTGACTATCAATCTGGTTAACATTCTTGAATATTACTAGCCTAAAATAACTATTTTATTCTGCATAAAAATATTGAGTGACTGCATATGAGATCTTCCTTTTACTGAAGGTTTCAATTACATTCATTACTCTGATCATCTTTATCGTTAGCTGTATAATAATATGCATGCATTACTCTGTTTTCTATAATGAGGATAACAAAATGCTTGAATGCGTAGAGTTGTATGTGTAATTTCATTTACTTAATTATCTTATTACTATTTGATTATTGGATGCTTGAATGCCTAAATTAGTGATGATATTCTCATTTAATTTTCTAAGTCTAGGACCATCTTAACTATGAAGGATAACTTCCAGTCATTTTCATCTCCGGCTAACCTAGGTACACGAGTCTATTCTCAGTATTGTATAACGAGTTTTTAAAGTTATGATGTAATAGGTGCCGGTAGATGGTTAAGTCTTTAGTTTCAATAGGAGAACTAATCTGTTCAGCAACTAAACATAAGTGAACTTCTGAATAGAGTAAATAATAGTGTCCTTTATATTTGGTTTTTGATTCTAGATTTAATAAAGAGTCCTTGACAACACACAAATAAGTAGGCTTAGTAAGTGCATATGTTGGCCTTCAAATTAAAGCACTCAAATGACAGTAATTTACTCTAAAACTCTTTACTTACTGTTTGTTAACTTTATAATCTATATTCTAGGATAATCTTTGTATAAACACTAGAAAGCAATAAAACATCCTCCTTTTTAAACTTTTTTGTCTGAATTTTAATGGGGTTGTAAAGATTAGTATGGCAAGCATTCCATATAATTATCACCAAACTCATCATCTATTAGAGATTTCCCTTTTAGCAATTTAATTTTATCTATCAAAAACACGTCAATCTGCTGAGTTAGCTGACCTCCCTGATGTCTTTTTCTTTTTGTAAAATTGGCATATGAAAAATACATATAGTATGTCTAAATAATTTATTAGGACATAATTTACAAGGTCTGTAAGGATGTCATCATCCGTCATGACATATGTTTATGAATATGTTATGTAATTCTATTTTAAATAGATGGATTATCTGAAAATTATCTGATAGCATTGGAGAGTTCAAACTATACATCGACTGCTATTTCTACATTCTGAAGATTATCATGAATGTTGTTGCCATGCAAGATTTGTACAAGTGTGCACTAAAATTGTTCCATTTTTGTAAGTGATGCATATTGTATCAGTTTATCGGCTTAGTCAATCATCACATTGTTGAAAATTTGAATCCAATGGATCTAATGTTGTGCTGAGTTGCCATTTTTTATCCCCATAGCGTTAGCACGGGCAATATACTAGTAGAGTAAATAATAGTGCCCTTTATATTTGGTATTTGATTCTAGATTTGATAAAGAGTCCCGACAACACACAAATGAGTAGGCTTAGTAAGTGCATATGTTGGCCTCCAAATTAAAGTCTTTACTTACTGTTCATTAACTTTATAATCTATATTCTAGGATAAACTTTGTGTAAACACTAGAAAGCAATAAAACATCCTTCTTTTTAAACTTTTTTTGTCTGAATTTTAATGGGGTTGTAAAGATTAGTATGACAAGCATTCTATATAATTATCACCAAACTCATCATCTATTAGAGATTTTCCTTTTAGCAGTTTAATTTTATCTATCAAAGACATGTCGATCTGCTCAGCTAGCTGACCTCCCTGATGTCTTTTTCCTTTTGTAAAATTGGCATATGAAAAATACGTATAGTATGTCTAAATAATTTATTAGGACATAATTTACAAGGTCTGTAAGGATGTCGTCATCCGTCATGACATATGTTTATGAATATGTTATGTAATTCCATTTTAAATAGATGGATTATTTGAAAATTATGTGAAAGCATTGGAGAGTTCAAACTATACATCTACTGCTATTTCTACATTCTGAAGATTACCATGAATGTTGTTGCCATGCAAGATTTGTACAAGTGTGCACTAAAATTGTTCCATTTTTGTAAGTGATGGCTATTGTATCAGAAATTTTTTATCGGCTTAGTCAATCATCACATTGTTGAAAATTTGAATCCAATGGATCTAATGTTGTGCTGAGTTGCCATTTTTTATCCCTCTAGCGTTAGCACGGGCAATATACTAGTAAAGTATAAAAAATCAATTAAGATTAGAAAACAAAAAACCAAACGAAAAAAAAACTATCCTGATGGTAGTGGGATATGTGATGTTGGTGAGCTGCATTCATGGTTCAGATGATCTGATGCAGGTATGCAGGTGAAGTCATCCGAGTTGAGCCGAAAGTTCAAAGCCGAAACATGTATTTTTTTTTCCCTGTAACCTTTCGTCTTGCTGCAGCTTGCCTCTATCATCCGTTTTGCTTTTTTTTATTGCTTAAATCAAGAAGTTTACGTCCCTCACAAAGCAAAGTGAGCCATTAAAAAATGCATTGGAGTTCTTGATGAGTTCTCTGTATCATCTTTATCTCCGATGGACTTCTAAACTCGCATACCATCTTGCCGAAACTTGACGATAGTGAGCGATAGAGACCTCAAGCACACCCGAAATTGTGACAAGAACCCTTAAATACCCCGTAAAAGACATGACGTTGAATCCACAATCGACATACTGAAACCGGTTTACATCACGGTTGGAGAATGACTTTTCTAATAATATCCTAAATTTTGATTTAGAAAGTGATTTTAGATAATGGTTGGAGATACTCTAAGTGGTCCTTAGTGGTAAATAAGTAAATATTTATGTCATAATCCAACAAAAGCAAGATGTAGACAGATTATCAGATTGTGAAATTTAGAGATTCAGATTTTGGAATCCGAATCAAAATCCAGCCCTTTGTTTAAGCTTTTGGATTGTGAAATCCACAATCCACAATCTCTAGCTGAAACAACGGGGGCTTATCTAGCATGCAGTGATTCTCCTCTTCTTCTTTTTCTGGCTTTCTTCTCCAATGCGACCAACGGTGCCCGCATCTTCCGCTGTTCCTTGACTGTCGGGTTCCAATGCATGGACTGTGGAGGCACGACAACCGTCTGTTGAGCCATCACTAGTGAGGACATGGAGAAGCGGGGTTCCTTTCTAAATATTAGCCTACAGTGAAACTTCGCTACCAAGATCAGGATGTTAGACGGTTAACCTCTGTTAGGAAGAGTTTCAATCTCTAATAAACTGGTTTCCACATATGATTTTTAAATAAAAACTGAACAAACTATTTGAAACTTACTTTAAAACTACAAATATTTTTAATAGTGAATGGTAAAATATGGGCATTAGCTAGATTGAGCCACATTCTTGATTTTTTTCTTAGAAACTAAAAAACCGTTTTTTAAAAACCAGATAATAAACTAACATGCATGAACTTCGAGAACCCTCTAGTTTTTATAAGCTAGCTTTTTAAAAACTGGAGGGATTCATACATAAGCTTGCTAATATATCTAGCTAGAGTCCCACAGCATGTAATTCTGTTTTCTAAACTCTCGTTCAGGTTTCTTTGCATGTCGGATCAATCCGTTAGTTCCAACCGATCTCATACATGTATATGTACAAGTAGGAGTATTGATGATCAATACAACTTGCGCATTACAATTCCTATTCATTATCTAAAAAAAATTACAATTCCTATTCTCCGCACTCACATCTCCGATGGATATGCTACTCCTCAACCGCACTCTCACCCCCTATGTTATCCAACCCATGGGATATTGGGATGCAGTTCAATCAGACATCCAACGTGCTGCAAGAAGTGTCAATCCTTTTGTTTTTTCCCCAACGTCCAGTTTCTTGCCTCCTTTGTTATTAAACTACACTACAGAAGAAGAAATGGCCCTTGGGGAACCAAGACGAGAATCCATCTAAGAAATTTAGGACATGTTTGGATCCAATAGAGATTATAATAAACTGGTTTATGAAGATAGATTATAAAAACTTGTTTATGAATAAAAACTGGGTGGGGACGTTTGGAGACTAGATTATAAAAACTGTAATCCAGCTTTTTCAACTACCTAATGCATGAAATGGGTCATAATCTGGTTTTAGCTAGGATGGAGTAGATTATGATTTTATATAATCTGGTGATGTAGATTTAAAAACTGGAGAAAAACCTGTCCTATTTGGAGGCCCTCCAAATTATTATATAAACCAGTTTATTATAATTTAGGTGGATTTAAACAGGACCTTAGACTCAAAAAAATAAAAGGATTGGACATACACCAACCGCCTCCACAATTTTAATTGAGCACTCTATTTGAATGATTATCTCCGCTGCAACTGGAATCAGATGGGGGTTAGAGAAGATAGGCTATTCGGTTTGAAGCAAAAATTAGGTTGGAATCTTTGGTGGTTGGACCAGATAAAGTCTTGTCAGTTGTGATTGTTCTTACTCCTTACTCGATTGTTCAGTAGCAGTAAGAAAAATAGAAACTCAGGTGCCACGACAATGTTGATGTGCTCATTGGCCGTCAAACTTGAGAAGATGCGGAGGTACTGACGACCAGCAGCAGCAGAGGAACTTAATAAGAAGTTGCACCTGCGAGACGCGAGCAGAGCAGGGCCTGCTTGGCACAGCTCTTTGGTGCTTCGGCTTTGGTTGGGCTCTCAGTTCTTTGAAAAATAGTTTCACTGATTTTTTTTTTGACAAAAAGGCTTCTCCTATGGGCATAGTGTAAAAATGGGAGGAGAGCCTTTGGAAATATTTTGCTAATACAAACTTGAGAAGTGCTACTTAATTAGAGAAAAGATGTAGAGACAAAGCTTTCTTTTTGAGGGCACACATGGTTAAATTTACACAGGAAGCAATGGATAAGAATCTGAGAGATTTGTTGTTAGTATATTGGACTGATTTTAGGATGGTTTAGCTACAGCCGACAACATTAAAAGAAAAACAAAGTATATATCAAGAAGGACATATGTGATGCCAGTAGCTACGGAGAACAATATTCCCTCTTGATTAGAGTTGTCTCTTTTCTGTTCAGTACAGTTCATTAGGTGTAAATTAATATAATGTCACAATCAGATCGACGCCGACAATGAGCTGGAAATTAAGACTGAGCACACGTCTACTGGCGGCCATCATTTGCATGATTGGAGTTGGACAAACCTACGAATAAGTGGCTGCAATCTGGTTATTGAACTTCAAACCGGCTTCTCCTTTGCCTTCCGTTGACTTATATTATGGCATGGAACGACCATGGCTGTGCACCTCTGGGAAGGCTCATGGACAGCATGCAGGTAGCTCTGAGTACTTCGTCTTCTTCAGAAGAAGCAGGCTTAGGATGTCGTCGTCATATGTACCATGAGCACCGGTTGCTGCATCTCGTCCATGTAGAAAAGGTTAGTTCAATATTGCAATGTCATATATATATATATATATATATATATATATATATATATATATATATATATATGTCTTTTTTCATACTGTTTGTGCCTTCTGCATAACATACTTCGATTCTTCTGGGCTATCATCCTGCAAGATCAGGGGTTAAGATTTGCCATATCCTACTACTGTGATTGAGGACGAACCCAAGAGGTTGAACTGCCTACTTCAAATTTTCTTACTCTCCTCGTTTTCCAAAACGTAATTTTTTACTGAGAAATATTGGCAAAAGGCACGCATCTCAACTGAGGAGAGGTTCGCTGTTTGTACAATTCTGGAGATACTGCAAACAATCAATCAATTTTGCAGTCATTCAAGTACAGTGGACTGGACTAAGCTACTCTCTTACGGTACACATGACACTACAAACAATCAACTACTTCAATTCTTTTAACGCAAAACACAGTACTATTCTGGAGATTCCGCTTAACTGTTAACCCAAAAAGAGCAAATTAAATTAGTAGACATGAGATTACTAGCAATAAATTAATATGAGCTTTGTTATGGTGTTTGGAGTTAGTATTAACCATTTATTGAGTCAGATCTAAGGGTTAATAATAAGGACGTACCTGCTGAGAGGTACTTTAAGTTGTGGACCAGTACCAAAAGTAGTGGGACCAGTACCAATAATTATTTTTTAATTACACAAAGAGTAATTCAGTATCGTATTACTATATGAATTACGTATTATGTACAACATACTTCGTCTCTCACCTTCAAACACCACTTCGTCTCACGCGCCGGCGAGGACCGTCGACTTCCCCCGCCTGCTGATGAGGTCCTCCAACATCCCCCGAGTCCCTTACACCTCCACGCATCTTCTCGGGCCGGCGAGCCCTTCCAATTCCCTGCCTCTCCTCGCACCGGCGAGTTCCCCTGCCTCTACCACAGGCTCGGCAGCAGGATGATGGCTTTTGTGAAATAGCGGAGACTACAAGCGGGAAACAAACAAAGCAATCAACCATAGTAGCAGCAGCATCCGACGAGGACGGGCGGGGAACGACGATGATTGGCGGCGAGGGGCAAGGATAGATGCGGCGAGCATTGAGGACAGCAAGGAAGAAAACGAATCGAGCGAGGGATCCGGCGAGGACGTGCGACGAGCGCCGAGAGCGGGCGCCGAGCGGCGAGGACGGCCAACGAATCAAGGAAGGAGTCGAGGAACAAAGGAACCGTCGTTTTGAGACTCTCGGACGTGTATACACTGATTAATGAATTATAAAAACCAAAATACATCGAATAGTAATTAATTAAAAAACGTTTTTAACAATTTAGAATCAATGGCTGTGATTAATTGATGGGGGAGGTACATGAGGTACCGCCCAAACACCAGAACAAATCTCAATTAATATTACCTAATCAAAGTGTGTCAACATTTAATGACTGTGAAATAATAGGTGTTGTTAACAATTGAGTGAAGAATGACTTTTCTTTTGTGTTCCCATGTACTTTGACAGTGACATGTTGTCCTATTTTACGTGCTAAATTAAGGTTGTTTGTGGTTTATAATTGTCCCCTCCGTTTCATTATGTTTGTTTATTGCCCGGCACTATATATCTCAGAATGTCCGTGCATTGAGGAGAAAACAGCTATTTTCATTTTTGCATCATATAATTTGGAGGCTGTATGAATGTTTTTTTTATTGCTCGACTGTAGGTGTCTTCTTTGTTTGTTTACTTTTTTTTTTCTAAATCTACGTGCTATTAGAAATAGAATTTTTTATCATGTAATTTTGAAAACTATATGTATCTTATTTTCGATTCAGAGGCTGATATATATTTTTTTAAAATAAGAGTATGGATGGTGATGCCCACTTTTCAGCCCTATCTTATAAAGTCGGGCTGGAGGAATTAAGAGACATTATAGAATACCTATATCACGCATCTTGCGAAGTTATGGCTGCATATATTCTATTTTTTTTAAAAAAATAACAGTACGGATAGTGATGTCCACTTTCCAGCCCTATCTATATCTTATAAAGTCAGGCTAGAGGATACTTATATTATATCATTGTATCTTGCGAAGTTATGGTTGCACTGCCACTCGCCCGCTTGCGTTCCCTCTGCAGCAAGGTCGCTCGACGTGCTCAAGGCACTAAAAGTTCCCCTGACTGATTGGATGTGGGCTCTGTGCTACTGTTTCCCTGCTCCTCCACATGCATGGTCAGTTGGTCACAATATCTCCGGTAGCCTAGCAATGAGGATTACTAACCAAATCCTGGAGTCTAGAGTGTCGAAAATTCGTTTCTAGCCTAGCCCATCCATGGGACGGGCATGCGTACATATAGCATTAAACTTACACTTCGATTCTCGTTTTGTGTACAAGGATTAACTGGAAACTAGAATAAATTGCCCCACAGGTGGTGTAAGCGACAAATGAATTTTGTAGACAATGCATTATAGTTGTATTATAGCATCAACATTCGCTGCTAGGTAGGTGTGTGTCGATAGAGGATCACGGTTCGGTATATCTGCTTGTCATATTTTCAGTGTGCTTTCATGGCCGTCAACCTTTACACCCGGGGGGGGGGGGGGGGGGGGGGGGGAGGGAGGATTTTCACCCTTGCTTGTCTAAGTGGGTGAGGATGAGCATATATATAACCATTATCATTTCAGTCATAGCACTTCCAAGTTCCAACTTAATCTTTTTACTCGAAGCACAGATGGAAGCATAAGAGGAGGTAATATATGTCAAGCATGTCAATCCCAGTGCAGAGCAGGGCATTACGATGACAAGATAATGTGAAGAGAGAGAGAGAGGTAGATCAAACTTAACATAGGAGTATGTAAAGCGAGACTTGAAGGACTAGAATGTCGTTAAGGAGTTGTCAATGAATACGAATGTGTGAAAGATAGCAATCTACATACTAGAACTTTGATTCTTTGTTTTTTCTCTGTTTTTTTGTTTAGTTTTTGTCGCCCTTTTATATCTCTTCTCTTCTCTTCCTTATCTAGTATTGTTTTATCTTTTTTATCTTTTTTTTATTTTGGTTTTTGTTGCTCTTTTTTTCACCTCTCTTCTTCTTTCCCTTCTTTCTTGTGTTTGTTTGTTTTGCTCTTGTGGTTGGGTTCTTCAGGGTTTCATCGCTAGTCTATCTCAACTTGTTTGAGATTAAAGGTTTAGTTGTTATTGTTGTTATTTTTTCTTTGTTGTTAGTCTCCAGACTCATTCCCACTTGACGAAAGAAGCTTGCAAGATATGTACCGATATGGTAATGTACAGTAAATTAGTAATGTATGTCACTATCGTCATCATCTTTTAGTTACATTCAAATATACTTGCTAAAACAATTTCAAAAAGAGAGTAGCTCTACTCGACTGCCCGCTAATTACTACATAATATTTTAAGACTTTAATCTAAATATATGATAAGAAGAACTCAAGTTTAGAAACTAAAAGGATTTTTACTAATACATATTATGTTATCATCTATATAGCAAATTTTAAATCTGAGGATCAATTAGCTTTGTCGGGTGGCTCAGAAAACACTCGGCAAATAGTCTTTTTTGTCGAGTGCATTTTTCTTGACACTCGGCAAATCTTTTTTACCGAGTGTTTTTTATTTTGCCAAGTGTGCTGTGTAAGATACACGGCAAAGATGTTCTTTGCCAGTGACTGTAAAAAAACACTCGACAAAGAGGAGGGCACTCGGCAAAAAACCATTTTCCCGTAGTAGCTATAAGTTAGGACAAATTATTTTTTGCAAGATGTGACGCGACTGAAGCACCTAGTAATTTAAAATTTTTGGAGTTATGTATAACATAAATGTTTGAACATGGCCTGGTAAATATTATCATAGCATGTTTCTCGCTGCCAATAAAATTTCTGTTACATTTCCGGTTTATTGGGATAACAGCACAGCACATTGTTCTCTACAGTAGCATTAACATATAAGATGTCACCTTTTCTTTGTCAATGAGAATCAAATGATGGCGATAGTTATTGTTTTATTGTTGTAAGTTCTTGTTTTCTAAAGAAACTACTTCTGAAGCAAGCAAACTACCCAATGATTGAAAGAGACCAGTCACGCGCTTACTACATCTAACGCCAAGAGGCGACTAAATAGATGTGTACTGAATTATTTTTCTTTTTTGGCCTTGTCATATATATATCTTGCACCAAATCATTTCCATGTTTTACAGGACCCGTGGCGTGGTGCATACTTGCGTAGCATCAAAGCATGTCATGTCTTCATATATGCAGTCATACCCATAATCGAAGGATATACTCTCGGTCAACACTAGTTATGTGAATTTGCTTTCACACCTGTAAGGAGTATATTAAACTGACAATATGCAGTTGTTGAGCATATTTAAATCGACACATTTTTCCTTTCCTAGGGAATGCCTTTTTTTCTATATAGTACGTCTCGTATTTATATATTTTTATGCATAAAATTAAATCAACTAACGACTAACGCCGTCGCCTAACAGCCCTAAATAAAAAGATTCTTTGCGCGTTCGTATTCGCCTAAAATAATACTGTATGGATTACCTTCACAAGCCAGAGTCTGAGTGTATTATATCTATTCTTATAATGAAGTAGTGAACCAGTGATGCATAGAGAAGAAGCCTTCAGTCCGATCTTTTTATCAGAAAAGTTCAGAATCGGTCTAGGTAGCTCACCAAGTCGTCGTCTACTCTTGGCCTGAAGACCTCAGTTCGGGGCAGTTCTCCAAAACTCTCTCTTACCCTGGGGTTAAGGGAGTGCCATCTACGTCACTGGTCTGATCCTAACGGATTGGGGGATACACGGGGGACTCGCACCACCTCTACAGTATTCCTTAAGATCTACTCCTTCGCCAGGAATGAAGCAGTGATACCAAGCTCGTCCATAGAGAGGAAGCTCAAACCGTCATGGATCCCATTCCCATCTTCGACATCAATCTAAGCAAGGATGCCACAATTATCTTCACCCTCCTCAACCAATTCAAGCATACCACAGAGAAGAACAAACGGAGCTTTGAGCTTGACGATCTCCCCCAGAGAATCGAGTTCATACCATGGCGCCGAGTATACAAGCTATTAGCAGCCGAGAACATCAGTAAGTAGAGTTAATCTGGCAAGGAGCAAGCAGGGGGTTGAGTGGTTTAATACGAAATTCCGAACATGCCCATTTACTCTTTTCCATACCTGTCTCGCTGTGGACCGAACATACGCTCTAATAATTACGCATCAGTAAGCTTATGGTGGATTGCTATTGCTGTATTAGATTACCACAACAGGGATCACTGGGATGCCGGTGAGATGTCTTTCAGCGGGACGGGGGCATTATGGTGCTTCACCGAGCTTCAACGCAGCGGTGAAAACGTCACCAGGAAGACAGAGGATGGGCAGAGCTGGTCCGGCAAGACCGGGCGACTTCCTAAGAAAGGCTACCCCAGTGAGATTCTCGTGGCTAAGTTGGTCATCAGTAGTAAGGAGTTTCATATGCTTGAGCACACTTTGAATGAAGAAAGGGTTAGTATTGGAAGATTATCTAGTGTCATATGTACATCTATGTTGCCTTGTTTGAATAATCCACTTTCACCTGTCACACTTTGAATGAAGAAAGGGTTAGTATTGGAAGATTATATAGTCTCATATGTATATCTATGTTGCCTTGCGATTCAAAATTTTCTTCTCTTTTGAATTAATTGATTATTTATTTTAAATGGATTTTAATTCTAAAAATTACATTTACTTATATTTCCACTTATATTTTAATATTAAATTTAATTTGTATATTACTTGTATACTTGGTAGTGAAGTTCACAAGACAATATCTACAATGTCTTTGTTGTACATATTAAATTTACTGTTTCATGTATTCCTGATGAAGTCTTGTTCTAGGTTTTGAATGTATAGCTGAACTCTGTAATATAACACTGCTATTATAATCATTTGCTTTTAACTTTACATCCTTATTCAAAGTATTTTTAAAGTCCACAATTAAATTCTAATACAGATTGCAAAAAAATTATTATATATTTTTGTTTGATGATTTGTTTTGTGAAACATTTTTGTTTGATGATTCTGAAACTACTAACATTCCAGGCTTATTTTTTGTTTCTACGTTGGTGTGAATAATTTCTATATGTTTTCTGATGACGAAATTTGTAGCATTAGCTGTGTAGCACCTACGATATGAGATATTATGGTAGCTGTTAAGCGTCATTCGCAGATAAATCATAGTCCTCTCTTGCTATATTTTTGTTTTACGTTTATTAACGTGCTAAGGTAACCCCTATTTTCCATCCTACGCTTACTGTGAAAGAGTATATTTCACCTGCTTCCTTCCGTGGTGAGCAGCCTACTGTGGCTCTTTGCAAAATATGGAGGGGGGGCACCTCAACAGTAGCATCTCCGGAGACTCAATATCCCAATGTCTTCAGTCCAGGAGCATCAACGTCTCAGCAGGTACTGATAAACTAAAACCACATGCCGGCTGTGTACAAGGGTTATGATGGTAAACCAGTAATACCATGTCCATGATGGATCCATCACCCTTCTCTACTTTTAACTGCATTCAGAATATTATAACTTATCACATGGATGACCTGAATGGACCTTAATTAGGTACTGGAGGAGGATCATGGTTTCATTGACGAAGGGATAACAGGGATGCAAATCGAACAACCTCAAGGTGTGTATTTGCATTGTATACACACTATCACTTTTTAAAGTGCTCCATATATTGTTGCATTACATAGTGCACATTGTTTGTAAGATAGCCACCAACGTGTGCTATATTTTCATTGCAGTAGCACCATGGATGGAAATTTTATCGTAGTATTTCTTAAGGCACCTGTAACAATGAGCACTTAAGCGGGAAAAATTCAGTCTCATTTAAAAATGCTTAAATAGATATCTTACATAGGATTAATATAATCTTCAGCATATATATCATTAGTGATGTATTCTTTTCACATTTTTTGTCAGATATTTTAGCTTCCATTAATTAACTCGTTTCAGGACAACTGGAAGCCATAGCACAACAGCATGTCCCAAGCTCTGCATTGTCAATGAGTGGGTACATACTGCTCGAGAATTATAAGGGTTAGTATAATTTTGTTCCTTCAGTACCAGAATTCATTTTTATATTTGCTATGTATGCTGATAGAACAAATATTTTAATCTAGTTTTGTTTATGTTTGACATGAATGAACTAATTCCATCTAAAACAATGAGATGACATAGATATTCCATTAACGAGCCATGGGTATTTTTGTCAAACAAACACACATTTTTTAGTACATTATTTTCTGTTACAACATATACCTCAAGACATCACAAATCAATTTTTTTGCCTTAAAGTTAATAATCATGCATAACTATTTTTCGTAAAAAATAATCATGCATTTCTTCCTTTAGTTTGTTTTTATTGTAATGAGAGCCATAATCATCAGATCAGTTTTTGTTGCTGCAATGCATATATCATTAAGATTCATGGCCTATTTGTTGGATGATGCAGTCAGTAAATACTGTTAGCAAAACACACGAAGTAATGTTGTTGAGGAACAATATGTTCTTAATTCAATTTCCAAAATTCCAAGGCTACTGCATATGGTTCTGAAATTACATTGTAACAATCCAGCCCGTTAGCAACCTATACTAGTTGTAGCTTTGACCTAATAAGAGGCTCAGAAATAAATTGAAGTTATAGGATTAGTCCCACATCAAGTTTAGGTGGATAAGGTTTAGCATATAACCCTTGTTATTCTAGCACAATTGGATTAATCCATTTATATAAAGTGAGGACGAAAAAACATAAGTGTGTTGAAGCTATGTGTGAATAAATGTACCTGTCCCAAGTGTGTCGTTGGTGTTAAGTGGATTTTGAACGTAGGGAGTTACAGTGGTATCAAAATATCAACTCTTCGTGTGTTGTCAAGGGTGTCAACCTTTGAGGGGGTGGTGACTATAACACGCCCAACCTAGTCGCCGCCTATAGTAGTTGTAGTTTGAGCCCAAAAGATTCAGAACTGAAGTGAAGTTGTTGTAGGATTAGTCCCACATTAGTAGTTTAGATTGTTTTTTCAACCACAGTAGATCCATGTTAACCGTTTTATATGAACTCAAGATGGAAGCATAAGAGGAGTGATCTATGTGAATCCGTGTGCCTGCCCCAAAGTTGAGATAGGCAGTAAGTGGATTTTAGATGCAGAGCGTTACATACACGGTTTGTTTCCAAAAGACCTTTTCCTTGTGTGCTGGTGGAAGGATAAAAATGAGCATTATTTTCCATTTTATAGCGGGCATCTCTAAATTAAAAATAGAAATTTATATGTCTACGATAGGAAATATGTGTTACATGTAGTGTTTAACCAAGATAAATAGTACTGAACTGAAAGCATATGGTCTTGCAAAGTAATTGGCGCGGTGTTTATATTCTACTTTCTGGGTTCAATTTTTTAGTCTCCCCTCTTTATGTTATTTGTTGTGATATAATAGCTGTTGTGATTTGTGAAAGCATGTATTTGTATTGTAGATGATCTATATCTACTTCAACTTTTTTCAATTCATTGTAAGTATATTATTGTAATAATTAATTACAATATATTTATAGGGACACGACATATGTGTATATATATTCCTATAGCCAATAAAGCTTCATGTCCCTAAACAATATTTCCACCTACATAGGGCTCTAGTCATGCTTGACTTTTTACCGTGACTGAATAAATCATTTCGACACATACACACAACGAGTTTATAAATAAAAAAATCAAAATACTCTTAGAAGTTTATTGATCAGTTGGACTTATTATTTTAAGAATGTGCGCAAAGCATGTATGGTCGAGTTCTCAACAATTCTACTGTAGAAAAGTTCTTATACATAAGTTATTATATATGGAATATTGTTTGTATGAGACATTTGCAAATTAGTCAATTATATACTCTGGATTTGGTAACATATAGCAGTGCATAACTTTTTCAAAAGCTTAGGCAGTGCGTTTGTCAGTTAAGGAAATATGAAGAACGTTTTCCACCAAGAGAAGCAAGGGGACTGAAATTGTATGTATGTTCATGCACTTCTGACATAGTGATCCAGTTAGAGTATATATATATATCTACTTTACAGTGGTTGCGTGTAATTTTCTACTTAATTTTTCAACATGGCATGGTTATTATATTTTGTTGTGTTTGTCGAAAATGTGTCTTCTCTATGTGCAGTTGTGCCTAAGTCCGACCAGCAGAGCAACAAACTTTATGATTATATCTCAGAAAGGTCAAACTAGCTAATATGAAACCATTTTTTATAACTAACTAATATGAAACCTTAGCAGGTTCGGTTCGGTCTATTGGGCAGGATGACAATTCTACCTACCAGGTACGACATACAATATTTAATAAATTAACTACTGGGAATGATAATGTATACTAATGCACCAATAAGTCACGGATCCCTAACAAAGTCTATTATTTTTGTGCTAAAAGAATATTGATTAATTCAGACCTACTCTGCCTTTTTTTTTTATCTAGATATAGTTTGTAAGTGAAGGATATTTTGTCCAAATTGATATATACGGAGGAAAAGCTTGATTTTGCTATAGATGGAGAAATGTAAGATAAATTGCCTTAAACCAAAGAGTAAGTACAAAAATACATACATAGCAAAAATGCAACAAGTGACAGTGCCTTTTCTCAGGAACATTGAAGTATGTTGTTTAGAAATTGTTATCAGTTTCTATGGGTATACTAAAATAATATTTCCTCCATGGGAACTGAAATTATTTTTGGCAACGCGTTAATTCAGGATTCAATTTCATTCTTACACGACACAAAGGAATCATTTGCTATGCTTAACGGTGATGAAGGCCACAATATCGCTTCTCTGGCAAAGGTAAGTCAATATGCTGTAGCTCATTCCTCCTGATAGTATTTGCAATGTGTGAAACTAAATTTATTAACATAAAATGGTACAGAGTACTAAATAGCTTATCAGTACCAGCATATAGAACATGTTTAGCAATATTTCAGTTAAGGGTGAAATTTTTGTGGTTTCAGGATTGAACTACAAAATAACCTGTCATTGCCTGTGAAAGATATAATGTATCTTTTCATTAAAACATAATATATACATACCCAAAGATCCACAGTTCCATATATTCTAATCCTTGTGAGCACCTCAAAAGACAGTTATATTGCTCCATTTGCATTAAGCAATTCTTGCTGAACAAAGATGATACACTTATAAATGAGTTATTGTTTCTTTTTGGACAGAATTTGGCATCGTGCTTCACAAATGCACTCCATCGTACTCTGGGAATTGTTACAGCACCAGAAACCAACAGACCAAGTACTTCTAACAATACCCAGCTAATGGAAGCAGAAGCAGTAGGCAGTACAGCAAACCCTGATGAGATACCTCCTCTCCCAGAAACCGTAACACAGGATGATTTCATCATGGATCCGGATCCGGATTTGGATCTAGATCAATTCGAGGGCTTCTCCATGGTAGATATAGACAGCTATCTCAACGATATTGCATGATGTTGTCACATCAATTCAGATGGAGGAAACAAAAGACTATAAAGTTTAATCCACATCTTTTAGATACAACAGTGGCTGCTGCTTTTTACGCCAATCTGTTGTCCATTCTGAGTTGTCAATTTGTGTAGACTTCGGCGCCAGCATTGGACTCTCTTGATTGCTACAAGTAAAATACTTTAGCACAAATTTTTGTTATTATACTATGGTTCACTAAACATTGTTGCCAAAAAGTATATATTGTTCTAGAAATTTTGCTTTCCTTTTCACCTGTTTGACAATGAACTTAAGAAAAGTTGCATCACCCATCATATGGTAGCTGTGACATCCTGGCCCATTGTGGCCTATGTGGATGAGGAGGTGGCATTTATGGCATGTTTGGTTGCTGCCTGCCAAAATTGGTTAAGGTTCAAACTAAATAAACCCTTAGTTACACATTGCTAGTTTAATAGGAGAGAACTGACATAAAGGCCTAGTAAGTCTAACAGTACCAACCTTGGATTAGGCGTTTTAATCAAGTGAGGACAAAAACATACATAAGTTGGTGGAGTCATTGGGTCCATTAAAAATGTAAGTGGGCCTAGATAGGTTTGGATCCTAGCTAGAGTGTTAGAGTAGAACCTAAAATTGTTATCCAATCTTCTATAGAACAACCCAACTCATAAGAAGTTAGCTACTGTCTATCACCCTCTTTGATGTCGAGACATCACCCATCGCCGCTGTTGATGGGGTCCGATGTGTCCCAGCTGCTACCGTAGATGATCTATCACCCATGCATGTGTGGAGTATGTATATGTCCTTCACACCCATGCGGAGTCGATGATCCCCCATCGGTGCAAACCAAAATATAATGCATAACCAAGAGATGTTTATATCACCCATGTGGAATACACACAAGATCATATCAAGTTTAATAATAAAAGATCATGAATTCTTATGTGCCTTACCCATAATCAGAATATGACATGTGTTTCCTTTCTGACGTGTTATTTTCGCCTCCTTTTCCCACCACATAGACACCTCTAGTGTTGATGTGGGTTACACACACCAGTTGTGACCCCAAGCGCACGGGCTGGTTATATAATAGCTTTTTTCTCAAAGTAGTCCAAGGTTTATCGAATCCAGGTACTAGCAAGCACTACCTCAGATTTGGTAATTAGTGACGGGTAAATAGCATAATTGGTGAGAAAGCCAACCGTCTCCCGTAACGCGTCACTAAAGGTGTATCTTTAGCGATAAACTTTAACTGTCTCTAAATATTACCCCTTTAGTGACGGGTAACAAAAACCCGTCTAAAAAACTACAGAGACGTGTAGTTAACCGCGTTTATAATAGTTTTAGTGACGGTAACAAAAACTGCATCGCTAAAAGTTTTTGTGACAGGTTTGAAAATTGTGTCTATAACTAGATACAGTATGACTGAAATTGCATCGCTAATAATTTTAGTGATGGGTTTAAAAACCACGTCGGTAACAAATACAGTGACAGTGACAAAAACTACATCGCTAATAGTTTTGGTGGTGGATTTGAAAACAGCATCTATAACAGAAAGTGACGAAGGTAGAAACTGCATCGCTAATAAACATAGCGACAATGTTTGTGAACCATGTCAAATACTCAGATCCACAAGACCATTTCACATCACAGCTAAATTCATACACCATTTTAAATTCAGAGAAGAAACATCTGATATCACATATTTCAGGCAATAGATGAACAACCAAATTTACAGAACACATCATATATTACATGCCATAATCATCTCAAGCCTATGATATTTTCAAGTCACATTTTCTGACATTTCATATCAACAGTAGTATATGTGCTCATGTGAACATAATAGCAATTATCTTTTGGTTCATTTGCATCATCCACATATAGATATCATAAGTTTACTATCATTTAACAGCTATATAAATAAAGGTTGCACAAAACTGCATCTTCGATGACTTGCAACCTATTTCAATAGCTACATAAGTTAAAGTGGCACCAAAATGTATCTTCCATGTCTTGCTATCTATTTATACAGCTATATAAGATTGAGGTTAATGGTGGTGCCTTATCCTTTTGGACACCCTTTGTGCCTTGTACCCAGCGGCACTTAAACAAAGGAACCTTGAATGTCTCGTAGTTGAGCTCTCAAATTCCCTCAATTTGACCATAGTACATGCTCTTGTTCTCCGCCAAGTCATATGCATCGATACAAACACCGCTATTTTGATTCATGTTCTTTTTATCCTGGGCAATTGTATAAAATGTGTAGCCATTTATTTCATATGCTTGGTATATGTCATGATTCTGAATATAGGCCCTGATGTAAGCTTACGGAAGAAATCACTCTTCTCTGATTCTAATTACTTGATCTGATCTCTGAACCAAGTATTAAACTTCTTCATGTGTCGCCGTGCTAGCCATGCTTCGTTCCTCTTAGGATTTTATTGATGAAGCAACCTCTTGTGCTCTTCAATATAATTTGAAACATTCTTCATGTCCTGCAACACAACAAAATGAGCTTGTTCATAAGATTTACGATGATTAGGAGTCATAGCCTTTGCACTAATAGTTCCTTTAACCACCAACCTGCTCTGGTGCGGGGACTTGGTACACCGATAGGCTCTTCTGGGTCAATGTATTTAACACACCACTCAACTACTTTCTCTATAGAGTAACCTTGCACAATGCAACCTTCAGAGAGCTGTTAATTCAAAGAAAACAAAAAACATTCCCATTCGTGAAAGAAAACAAATACTAATTCAAAGAATGCTACTCAAAGAAATGACAGAAAGAAAACAAATGCGCTGCTAATTCATTCCCGTTTGTGAGTAATCAAGACAAGGTCAAAGGAGAAGAAGCATCCTCAGTTTCTCATTACTAACAAGAAGAAAAAAACCGCACTCAAAAAGAGAGATTTTTATGAATATGTTTCCCCTAATAGATGCAGTTGGCCATATTGCTTCACATCCCACTCAAAAAAAATGGCAGCATCAATCAGTTACTCAAGCAATAAGCATTCACCATCCTAATTCAAGGCACCTACGTTGACCAAATCTTCAAGGCACAACACCAAAAAATTCTAAACCTAAGAACTGGATCATTCAAGGCACCTACATTGATCAAATTGAGAACAGCCACGCTCCGGACCTAATCTAGGCAGCCATGGTGGCTGCCATCCTAAATCAAGAATAAGAAGAGGGGAGAGGGGAGGAAGAACCGAAGAGGAGGGTATGTCACTTACTAGAGAAAAGACGGGAGATGGAACCAACAGTCATCAAGGTGGCAGTGGTAGTCGTGTCTGGCACCACAGCTTGTCAGCACCGTACGGAGCTTGTCGAGGAGGCTGCAGAACGGGCCGTCGACCTTGCGGCAGCTACGGGAGAGGAGGAGCGAGCGGGGGCAGACTCCGGGGAGTGGGCGGCATGAGGTTCGAGGAGGTGTCACGGAAGCCGGAGCAGCACGAGCACCACCTGGACAGCGAGGGCTGCAGCACTTTTCTCAAGCTGTTCCGTAGTCACCGGGGGGGGGGGGGGGGAGCCGGATCGGAGCTTCTACTCGATCTTGAATGATTGCTTTCTAGCTACTTCTTTAAATAAATTTCTTGAGGTAGTCAACCACAATTGAAATGGTGACTGGCTGGTTAGTGTGTTCTTTGTGTAGACCTGTTGACGTGAGTACGATTCGTGCCATCTACATATTTTTTCTAATGCCAACAAACTTTTTATTCAAAGTGGCAAAATAATTTCTTCAGTTCCAGGTAGCAAAAAAACTGAATGTCTAGTAAACTAAATAAAAATCCGTCGCTAAACTATCATCTATAAGTGACCCGATTTTAACCCCACGTTGCTATAAACTTTTCATGACATGCCTTCAAAATGTCGTCACATGCTTTCTCTGACAGATTTCTACACGACATCATTAATAACATGTACTAACGATGGGTAATCAGATAACATTGCTAATATAAAAAATGTGTCACTGAAGTTAAGACTATCAGTGATGGACTTCCTAACACCATCACTAAAAAAGGTATCAACGATGGTTTATCAAAGAATGTCGCTAATAACTAAAGCTCCATCACTAAAGCTATGTCTATTAGTGACGGTGTTATATGAAATCCATTTCTGATTTTTGGCCCATATTATTAGTGACAGGTGTTTTTGTTCCACGTCGCTATTAATGCCTCAATTAGGATATCTTGAGGAATACTGGTGACACATTTCTGAATAGCCATCACTAACATTCCTACTAGTGATGGTTTCCTGTTTGGCATCGCTAATATGATGTCTCCTTTGTGTATTTCTATGGTAGTGCCATAAGCTGGAGAGGTTGACGATGTCGGAGATCTTCTCAAGGAGCACAAATCGGCCTGGTGTTACGAACAACAACACCCGAGAATCTCTAAATCCATAGCAAAATCATCATAGATAGCAATGAAATCAAAACACATGTTTGATCCATTCCATCTCAAGAGGGTGGCCGATGGAACAGGGGTGACGACTGTGGTGTTTGACCTAGGTGGTGGCTGCGTATGTAGCCTAGGCGGCAGATGATGAATAATTAATGATGCATATAGTACTAAATGCTTGATTGTATATCTAACCTATAGGTCTGCCTGCCTTCACTACCATCCATTATTGCTAGAAAAAGCAAAGCTCCGACTCAATAGCACAAAAGAGCACTTGTAACAGAACAGCCTTATCACGGAGACAATTCCGTTCCAGGATCTTTCTCGGTGATGACACGTGCTGTGACACCCAATAGTACAACACATGACAGAAATAATATAATCACAATAAGAACATAGATAGAGTACAAAGTTTTACATAAATCCGAAATTAAATTACAAATTAGAGTTTTAAAAATGCTGAAACAGAATAGTTCAGCAGTAATAAAATGGTCCAACGGAATAAGTATGATACAATCGCCCTCTCACGGTGACACACAGAGGACATCCGGTAATGATAGGTGTTCTGCCCAAAACTCCATACCGGCAATCAACGAACTCCTCCTTCTCATTCTTGGTGCACCGCTCCCACTCGATGTTCCAACAGTCAGGCCGTTGGTCCTCTCAGTGGAATCTTCCACCGCAGTGACAGTCTCCACCCTGATCATTTGAAAGCCACATAGAGCTACACCCTGAGCAACAAATACTCAGTAAGACTTAGCCGTCAAAATGGCCAACTGCATCCGACTCCTAGACATGCACAGGCTAAGGGTAGGGCTTGAGTTGCCAAAAAGCCAGCCTATGAGTGGGTCCCTTTTTTTCAAGTATTAGCATCCAGTTAAGTTGTCATGCAAAATAATAAATTTTGTTTGCACTATAACAACGATAATCATGGTTTCAATACAAATAATAATTGAAAGGATCGAGTGACCGAGAGGGGGGGGGTGAATTGGGAACTCAAACTATATACCTATTTTGCCAACTATTAAAATCGACCACTCAAATAACTCCTACACAACTCTAGTGGTGATCACACTAACAAGATAATCCTATGAAAGGAAATACAACCTAAGCATACTAGTGGATCACACACGAGGCACACAACTCCTATGCAAGTTAGTAATCAAAGAACACACGGAAGCACACAACAAGCTAGCAAAGGAGCCTACTCATGCAAAGCTACTAAATCAACAAGCACATGGAAGGCACACAAGCATGAGTAGCACGATACATACTAGGGTGATCAAACAAGCCTAAGCAACTCCCATACATGCTAGTGATCAAGTGTAAGCTACAACTAGCAAGTAGAGAAGCCTATTCATGTAAGTCTACAAGCAATCAACTAGAGCATGGTAAGCATACAAGCATGAATAGCACGATATGTAAATTCGGAAAGTAATGCATCAAAGTAAGGAGTAGAGTAAGAGATGACTCATGATTTTTTCCCGAGGTCTTGAAAGGATGGCGCCTTCCCCTACTCCTCGTTGGACCACTCCCGTCGGAGTCCCGGTCCCTCCCGCCACCAATGTGAAGTTCTCATCCATGAGCCCATAATCACTCCCGGAGTGAAGACACGGTGCGCGTCACCGATGCCACCAAGGCACAAGCTCGCCTCCCTCGAGAACTTGCCGGACTCTCCGAGCCGACATGGGCACTTACTAGCAATGCTCCTTTCATCGGCGGGCTCAAACCATGTACAAATGTGTGACGACCTTCACAACCAATCACGATAGGGTCGATCACCGATACCTAACCGGTCTAGGTCTCACCATAGACCAAGAGTAACAGTTGATCACACCCTCAAGGACACCCTAGCCTTAGATGTGCAAGATCGCTCCTTGTTACTCTCACTAGCACTTTCAAGATATGCAATATCTCCTCCTAATGCTCTCCTCTTTTCCTCTTGGACCTTACCAAATGCTCTCAGGTATTCCACTATCCAAGAGAGGTCTCCTAGACCCCAACAACAAAGTTATATAGGCTTCCAACCTCAAACTAGCCGTTGCTCCATGAAATTAGCTTTCTGGGCCTACTGACCGGACTGTCCGGTCACTGCCTGACCGGACCATCCGTTCACTGCAAACCTGAGCACCAACGGCTCTGCCCTGCTGAAATCCTGTATTGACCGGACCGTCCGGTCCATTTCTCTCTCCAGTCCAGAAACATTTCCAATGCTCGCTTCCTTGCTGCCCAGAGTCACTTGTACAGACCGGACCGTTCGGTCTGTAGACCGGACCGTCTGGTCTCTACAACCTCAACTCTGGCAGTTTCCTCGGTTCTTCGTTGTAAGTCCCAGACAACTTCACTTAGTGACCGTACAGTCCGGCCACCATTGACCCCTCTGTCCGGTCACTATGTCTAGAAGCTGAAACTTGTCGTCTTCGCTTGACTTTATTTTCTGGCTTCTCCGAACAGCTCCTTGGCTTCTCCACTATCATCTAGTGCCTGTGATGGGTGACAACCACTACTTATGATGATCCAAAGCGGACGAGCAATAAGGAACCAAAGGAAAAGAATGGAATGAGAGGATTACCTTGGTCCTTACCTTGGAAGTAGTCTCCCCCTTGGAATGTGCTCGGTGTTGAGAAAGAACTACCCAATCACGTAGGGCACTTGATATCTATCTTGAGTTGAATTTTGCGCCCGTCTTGGTGTCGTGGTAGGTGTTCTTGTTGATGTAGACTCACACCATAGACGTAGATGTTCATGCCAGTGTAGATGTTCATTGTTGTTCTTCTCCATGTTGGTGTGGATGTTCATCTTGTCATAATCTTCATATGTACTCCAAGTGAACATGCACCATTGACTTGATCATCTTCATGTTCTCCATTTCGTCACCATAGTCTTGGCATTTGGATTCTTCATGTTTCTTCATGTTCCTTCATGTTCTTCTCTCTATCTTTTGTGTTGGATCTTCATGAACCTCTCCCCCTTTTTGACTAGTGTTAGCTTTTGGATCTTCTTGTTCTTCTCCCCCTTTGTCACCTATCACCAAAAACCACAAACCAAATACAAAACACAAGAGAACCAAGGAGCAAATAATAAGAGACAAGAGGTATAAAGACTCCCCCTTTCATAGTGCTCCTCCTTGGTCACAAAGGCCTTCCACCATAGCTCCCCCTACACACATGACTCAACAAACAATTTCTCAAGTATGCAATGGTTAGTCATTAGTGTGTTGGGAATGTATGAGTCACTTGTCTTTGAGCCACGCGAGTAGATTTAACCTTGGAGCTCGGTTGAACATGACTCAATGGGCATGAAGCATAAATATCACTATGTGATCATCTAGAGGGTCATATACTTACATTGTAAATAAGAAACTCCCCCTAGAAACATGCTTGGAGGCATGTAAGGTATCACAATGCAAGAATGCATGAATGCAAAGAATGCAAATGCAACAAATTTACACATGCATGATGCGATGCTAAAAGAAAGAGAGGGAAAAACTACAAAACAAGGTGTCAATGACGAGTTGTTCCCTTCTTGAGCTTACTCACAATGGACCATTCTTCAAAGCCTTGAGTACACCATGAGCCACCTTCTCAAGCTTAACCCATGTCCATTGCTATCTCAAGGAGGTCCGTAGTCAACTCAAGTGAAGTTGGAGAGGTCGAGAACATTAAGCTCTCCCCTTAACTTGTTGAAGGTTTTCTCGTCAAGAGGCTTGGTGAAGATATCCACCAACTGTTCATGAGTTCGAACATGCACCAAGTCAATGTCCTTCTTCTCAACATGATCTCGAATGAAATGATGTTTGATCTCTATGTGCTTTGCATGACCATGATCTCCAGTTTTAAGAGCCATCTTGATCGCCGCTTCACTATCACAATAGAGTGGCACTAGAGTGAAGTTGAGACCATAGTTCGAGAGTGTTTGCCTCGTATAGAGAAGTTGAGCACAACATGCTCTTGCTGCCATATACTCCGCTTTGGCAGTAGATGGAGCCACCGAGTTTTGCTTCTTTGAGCTCCAAGATACTAGAGATTTTCCAAGAAATTGGCAACCTCCCGATGTAGTCTTCCTATTCACTTTGCATCCCGCGAAGTCCGAATCCAAATACCCAAGTAACTCAAAGCTTGTTCCTCTGGGGTACCATAACCCCATGGTAGGTGTGTACTTCAGATATCTTAGTATCCTCTTCACGGCCTTCAAGTGTGACTCTTTTGGATTTGCTTGATAGCGTGCGCACAAGCACACACTAAACATGATGTCCGGCCTTAAGGTGGTGAGATAGAGCAAGGACCCAATCATTGATCTATAGAGCTTGGGGTTCACTGGTTTTTCTTTTTCATCCATGTCCAAGGGTTTGGTTGTTGCCATAGGAGTGCGCAAGGGTTTGCTATTTTCCATGTTGAACCTCTTGAGAAGATCCTTGGTGTACTTTTCTTGATAGATGAAGTTTCCTTCTCTCAATTGCTTCACTTGAAAACCAAGGAACACATGGAGCTCTCCAATCATAGACATTTTAAATTCCCTTGCCATCATTTCCCGGAACTCCTCATTGTACTTCTCATTGGTTGACCCATATATGATATCATCCACATAGATTTGACACACAAAGAGATCCTTCCCAACATGCCTTGTGAACAAGGTGCTATCAATGCTTCCAATCTTGAATCCATTCTTGAGTAGGAAGTTCTTCAAATGTTCATACCATGCCCTTGGTGCTTGCTTAAGGCCATTGAGAGCTTTCTTCAATTTGTACACGTGTCTTGGATGTTTAGGGTCCTCAAACACCGGAGGTTGTTCCACATAGACTTTTTCATTGATCTCTCCATTCAAGAAGGCACTTTTGACATCCATTTGAAAGAGCTTGAAGCCATTATGTGATGCATAAGCAAGCATGATCCGAATAGCTTCAAGTCGAGCCACGGGAGTAAATGTTTCTCCAAAGTCAATGCCCGCCACTTGAGAATATCCCTTCGCCACTAGATGAGCCTTATTCTTGACAATTGTCCCGTTTCCATCTTGCTTGTTCTTGAATACCCACTTGGTGCCAATCACATTATGATTTTTGGGTCTCTCAACAAGTTTCTATACCTTGCACCTCTTGAAGTTGTTTAATTCTTCTTGCATGGCAATAACCCACTTGTGATCATTCATTGCCTCTTCCATTGTTGTGGGCTCAATCATGGAGACAAAAGAGAAGTTCTCAATTGCAACATTTGCCTCATCATCATTGTCTTCACTCACATAGTTGGGCTTGTATTGATTCCTCCTTGTCCTAACTCCCTGAGATGGACTCCCAATGATCAAGTCATGTGAGTGATCCTTGTTAATAGCCTTGGGTCTAGGGTGGTGTTCTTCTTGAGTGGGAGGAGCTCTAGGTGAAATATCTTGTGTATCATGGATTGCTCGCTCTCTTGAGATATGAGTGTCTTGGATTCTTAGGGAGGTGGGAGAGTCACTCTTATGCTTCCATGTTTTGGACTTTGAGCTTGAGGTGGATGGAAGGGTATCTTGTGAAGAGCTTGGAGAAGTAGCTTGTGGTGAAGTATGTGGGGAGGCTTGTGGCTCACTTCTCACTTGGGTTTCCTCATCACTTGGTGGGTGAACTCTCACTGAATTTTGGGAGGAGCTAGAAGGTGTACTTGTGGCATTTTGGGTTGGTTCTTGCACCTCGGAGGAAGAGGTTGGTTGAGGTGGTGGAGTAGAGGGCTCATCAATATCACCATCATTGCCCTCGTGGGGTAAAACCTCGCCCACGGGCATTCTTCTCATAGCCTCCCTCATGGGTTCATCATCAATGTTCACTTCAAGAAATTCATACCCCTTTTGAGAACCATTTGACTCATCAAATTTCACATCATATGTTTCTTCCACACAACCTGTAGCTGAGTTGTAGACTCGATATGTTTTAGAAGTTCCAGAGTACCCAACAAGTATGCCTTCATCTGTTCTGCTCTCAAACTTACCGGGCTTCCTCCTCTTCTTGAGAATGTAGCACTTGCAGCCAAAGACTCAAAAATAGGAAACATTGGGTTTCCGTCCTACCAATATCTCATATGGTGTCTTCTTCAACAGCCGGTGGAAATAGACATGGTTGGAGGTGTAGCAAGCTGTGTTGATTGCTTTAGCCAAAACCTCTCATGAGTTCCATACTCGTCCAACATGGCATGAGCAAGAGTGATGAGTGTCTTGTTCTTCCTCTCCACTACTCCATTCTACTCGGGAGTATATGTAGCGGAGAATTCATGCTTGATTCCCTTTTTGTCATAATATTCCTCCACTGTTGTGTTCTTGAACTCAGTCCTATTATCACTCTTTATCTTCACAATGCTAGCCTTGAACTCATTTTTTGCCCTTCTAGCAAACTTTCTAAATATATCACTAGCTTGAGATTTTTCTACAAGAAAGAAGGTCCAAGTGTATCTCGTGAAATCATTAACAATCACCAAGCAATAGAGATTGCCTCCCAGACTCTTGTAATGTGTTGGCCCAAACAGGTCCATGTGCAAGAGCTCTAGAGGATGAGATGTAGACATGAAAGACTTGGTGGGATGTGAAGATGCAACTTGCTTTCCAGCCTGACAAGCGCTGCACAGTTTGTCCTTCTCAAAGGTCACATCCTTGATATCTTCAACCAGATTCCTCTTGACCACCTTTCTGAGCTGATTCATTCCAACATGTGCCAGTCTTCTATGCCACAACCATCCCTTTGTTGCCTTAGAAAAGAGGTAAATACTTGATGGCATGTTACTTGATTTGAAGTCCGTGACATACAAGTTCTCATGCCTCACTCCATGAAATACTAGCCCTTTCTTTGAATTTTCAATCATTGCACCATCCTCATTAAATGTGCACTTGAAATCCATGTCACAAAGTTGACCAATAGACAGGAGGTTGAAGTTGAGGGTTTTCACAAAAAAGACCTTGGAGAGATGGAGATTCTCAGTAATGGCCACCTTGCCTGATCCTCTGACTCTCCCTTTTGAGATATCCCCAAGAGTCACCTTCTCACTGTCTTCGTCTTCATCAGTTTTGGGTGAACATGGTTGGCTTCCCGGTCATGTGTTGGGTGCACCCATTGTCAAGAATTCAATGAGTACCTCCACTATTGTAGTTGACCCTGGTAGTAGCCACAAGACAAGCACTAGAGGAAGAAGGATTAGTATCCAAAGCATTACTTGATTGACTTGCACTAACCTCATCATGTCGAGCGATAAGTCCATCCTCATAGATAGGGATCCTCTCAATCCCTTCCTGAAGTCTCTTCCTGATGGGATAGTGATGAGCACGATACCTCCAATATCCATGACCATCCCCCATGTGCACATTGTCGAGGTCGATGTAGTAATGGGGAGGATCATAGAGGCCAGTGACGTGCTCAAGCACATGTCCCACTTGTGAGTGGAGCACAAATATCATCTCCATTGCCCTCTCAATTGAGAGCTCATGCCTTCTGTTGACTACCTCCTCAAGTAAGAAACCCTTCTCAGGAGTTGTGATTTGCAAGAGGAGTCTATCAATCACTTAATATGATGGGATCCTCCGAAGACCTCTGAATAAGTTTATCCTACACACAAGATCATAAATGCTTAAGAGAGTATCACAAAGGTCATCATTCGGATTTCTCACAAATTTATTAAGTTGGAAGATGAGATCCTGTTGGTGAGCTCGACGAAGATGCCAAAGTCGATCTTGTGGCAGAGGAGGTGGAGGCGTCGGAGTCGTAGTGGTAAGATTGATCATCTCAAATGATCGAGTGAGCATTGTTGTTGGTGCTCCCCCTACACCAATGCGTGGTCCACCCGAAGTGCTTGGAGTAGAACTTGGAATGGCACTTGAGGTAGAGCTTGACAAAGCGCTCGATGAGCTTGGTGAGGGTCTTGATCCGAAGGGGTTGTAAAAGCTGTTGCAAGGCATTCTTGTAGAGGGATCAAAGAAGTTTGAGCTCGAAGGTACTTCTTTCCCTTTTCTTGAAGATGCTCCAATGTTTGCCTTGGAAGTCTTCTCCCCAGTCTAGCTTGCGGTGATCTTCTCATCATCAAAGAGCAACCTAATCACATCCTCGGCGAAGAGACCCTTCTCCATGATGAGATCAAGGTGATGTAGAGGAGCTTGCTGCTAGGGAGCAAGGTGAGGATCTTCTTGACTATCACAATCTTGGGAAGCTCAAAAGTAGTTGCTCTAATCCTGTCCACAATACCTCGCAAGCGAATAAGAGAGTTAAGTAAGTCCTCATTCTCATTAGCACGAAAATCAAAGAACTCCTCAACAAGTGTGTCACTAGCATGACCAATAAAAGACTCACAAGCATCATCATCACTAGTCATACTAGAAGTGCAAGTAAGATCAAGAGAGTCAACATCATCAATCATCACATTAGGTACACTAGTAGAGCAACCTATCAATCCATCGCTAGTAGAATCTAGGCACTTATTAGAACTAGACACAGCCACACAATCATCATCATCATATACATGATCATCGGTAAAAGTATTGGCAAAGTCCACAAGTGTGTTCATCAACTCATCCGAAACCATGGCATTTAGGAAGCCTTTCAAGCGATCCTTCCATGAGCCATGACCCGGCCCCGAATGGTATGATATCCCAACTCAATACGGTCACTACTTAAGGCGGTTAAGCCCTATGATGAGCACTTGGCTCTGATACCACTTGAAAGGATCGAGTGACCGAGAGGGAGGGGGGTGAATCGGGAACTCAAACTATGTACCTATTTTGCCAACTACTAAAACCAACCACTCAAACAACTCCTACACAACTCTAGTGGTGATCACACTAACAAGATAATCCTATGAAAGGAAAGACAACCTAAGCATACTAGTGGATCACACACGAGACACACAACTCCTATGCAAGCTAGTAATCAAAGAACACGCGGAAGCACACAACAAGCTAGCAAAGGAGCCTACTCATGCAAAGCTACAAAATTAACAAGCACATGGAAGGCACACAAGCAAGAGTAGCACGATACATATAAGCAACTCCTATACATGCTAGTGATCAAGTGTAAGCTAAGCACAACTAGCAAGTAGAGAAGCCTATTCATGTAAGTCTACAAGCAATCAACTAGAGCATGGTAAGCATACAAGTATGAATAGCACGGTATGTAAATTCGGAAAGTAATGCATCAAAGTAAGGAGTAGAGTAAGAGATGGCTCATGATTTTTTTCCCAAGGTCTCGGAAGGATGGCGCCTTCCCCTACTCCTCGTTGGACCACTCCCGCCGGAGTCCCGGTCCCTCCCGCCACCAATGTGAAGTTCTCGCCCACGAGCCCGCAATCACTCCCGAAGTGAAGACACGATGCGCGTCACCGCTGCCACCAAGGCACAAGGTCACCTCCCTTGAGAACTTGCCGGACTTCCCGAGCCAACACGGACGCTCACTAGTGATGTCCCTTTCACCGGCGGGCTCAAACCGTGTACAAACGTGTGACGGCCTTTACAACCAATCATGATAGGCTTGATCACCGACACCTAACCGGTCTAGGTCTCACCATAGACCAAGAGTAACAACCTAGATCACACCCTTAAGGACACCCTAGCCTTAGATGTGCAAGATTGCTCCTTGTTACTCTCACTAGCACTCTCAAGATATGCAATATCTCCTCCTAGTGCTCTCCTCTTTTCCTCTTGGACCTTACCAAATGCTCTCAGGTATTCCACTATACATGAGAGGTCTCCAAGACCCTAGCAATGAAGTTATATAGGCTTCCAACCTCAAACTAGCCGTTGCTCCATGAAATCAGCTTTTTGGGCCTACTGCCCGGTCACTGTCTGACCGGACCATCCGGTCATTGCGAACCTGAGCACCAACGGCTCTGCCCTGCTGAAATCCTGTACTGACCGGACCATCCGATCAGTAGACCAGACCGTCCGGTCTATTTCTCTCTTCAGTCAGAAACATTTCCAACGCTCGCTTCCTCGCTGCTCAGAGTCACTTGTACAGACCGGACCGTCCGGTCTCTACAACCTCAACTCTGGCAGTTTCCTCGCTTCTTCGCTATAAGTCCCAGACAACTTCACCTAGTGACCATACAGTCCGGTCACCATTGACCCCTCTGTCCGGTCACTATGTCCAGAAGCTGAAACTTGTCGTCTTCGCTTGACTTTGTTTCCCGGCTTCTCCGAACAGCTCCTTGGCTTCTCCACTGTCATCTAGTGCCTGTGATTTCACCGAGCAACCTTGCACATCACCGACTAGACATGACCTAAGAGAATGACCTAGACCCCCTTGATAGTCCGGTTTTTCTTATGGACTCAAAGCCCTAACAACTAGACAAGTGTTCCCAACACTTGCTCCATAGCTTGTCCTCAGCTTTGATCCATCTCCATCAACCCTTGGACTCCATCAAGTTCACAAGCCTCCATGCTTGTGGTCATAGTCATCAATCGCTAAGGTCGCCGTCTACAATCATCATAGAGTAGAAAAGGTTTCCTACATGAACAACACTCGTGTAGACATTAGTCATATTTCATGTTTGTCATTCATTACCAAACATCATATCTTGAGGTGACCTTAATGGTCATGATCCTTACAATAATAACTCCATACAACAATATTGAACCTAGTCATCATATTATTCTTCTTACTATGTTTTGGAGCAACGATCGAGTGGTACTCGTTACTGTGAGTGGTAGTGACTCGAATCAACTTACATCCTACAGAAGAAACCTGCTTGCACAATTCATATGTGCTTCATGAAAGCCGCATGGAGCAACCTTTTGCATACAATACCACAAGGTCTGCCGGATCTTGCTCCCCTGAGAAGGGTTCCCCAACGCAATGCGTCCCGACCGTCATCCGTGGGTGGCTTGCTCCCACCTCTCAGCCCTAGTTCCACCAACAAGGAGTAGGGTATCTTCCGACCAAGCAGTAGTCATAGCTCCGTCTGTTTAGTGGACCCAGAAACTCTAACATGCAAATAGTTCGCTCAGACTTGACCTCATAGGACCGGACAGCGCGAGCCTTAAGTGACTCAGACGGGGCTACATACCTGAAGACATACTGTCCTCCCCTTTTCACCTAGTTGCCCGTCTGGTCTTCATTGTTATCCCTTTCAAGCCTTTCTATAACCATTTCCCAATGAGATATATGACTCAACTACGAGTGGCCTTCCACCACACACTGACTCTTCGCCCTAATTAAGCAGAGCTACTACCGACCTAAGGTTATCATTTGGTAAAGGGATCCTACTGCAATTCTAGGGTGATGAGGACGTCACTACTACCGTTACACCCACAACTCTAACTCTGGCTGGCCCTATTACTCGCGCTCGTGCTCGACAACTGTTGAATACTTAACTTATAGGTATCCACAATTATGCCTAAGTTGGTAGACGACCGGGTACCTCATCCATAAGGTAACCGACCGAGTCGGCTTGGAGCACAAGGCAATTAGAAATAGACTTTCCATATGAATCCTTGTAGACTATGAGTAGGACTCTTCATGTACCTCTTGCCGACCGGATATATAAGGCGGCAGGGAACCCCCATCAAGGGACAGCAACCACACGAGACAACACACGAAACATAAAATCAATACAAATCACAGAACATAGGACGTAGGGTTTTTACACTCGTCGAGAGGGTCTGAACCAGTATAAATTGGCGTCTTGTGTCCTAACCATCGAGTTCTTAATCCCGACGTAGCCCTATAAATTTATTGCCGAGTACAAGTCTCGATAGTTGGCGCGCCAGGAAGGGGACAAGGCTCGCCGAGATTCACCGTCGACTTCGATGGTCGAGATTCCAACCATCCCGTACTCACCGGATTTCAAGATTTCCGTCGGGTCGCTCGACTTCACCGCTGACTTCAACGGAGTGCTAGGCCTTGATGATCGTCGATCCGACTCGACCGCAGCCGATCTCATGGCGTGATCATCGAGCCTGTCAGATCTGATCCCTACATTAGTTCCACTTGGATTCGACGACACAGATCTACCCACCGGGTACGACTCTAAGTTGGTCTGTTCCTTTGATAAAGACTCAGAGGGATCTACGTGCCCTTATCCTTTGGTCGTCAATATGGTCGAGGTTCGTGATGACCCGATCGATGATGGGGATGATGACAACAATGATGATGGTCCTGCCAACAACAACGATGGACATGGCGAGGAAGGCCAAAGGATGACGACCCCGAAGAGATACCACCTTCGAACGGTCACCGCTGCCGACCGAGAGGATCTCATGGATCCCAATTGGCATGATGGCTAGACCTCGGAGATTTGGAAATTGAAGTGGATGGCGTCAAGGTCTATGACACCCCTCAGTTCAACATCTCTGGGGCTAAAACATTGCTTGATGGCTGACGCAGCATATGAGACCCCCACATAAGGCGGTAGCCATGCTCAAAGCAGCTGCTGTTCAAGACAAGGCCTAGGACGAACCACAGTCAGTGGCGAGTTCTAGCTACGCAACTTCTCATGAACGACAACATAGTGATCTGAGGAATTCCACGAGACTCCGTGATGGAGGAGATACCATCAACTCTCGTACTGAAGAGCGGATCTGAGATGACCAGTGCCACAAGGAGGAGCGTCATGACAAGAGGACTAATGACCGACAGGACGACCGATGGGACGACCGACGACGTCAATCACCTCCAAGAGACAACCACGATGATCGATGTCAACAAGACGATCGGGACCGGCGCGAAAACCATGACGAAGATGACCGGTGTCGTCGTATCACCATAATCGTAGCGTGTCTTCACCTTCCCGGTCATCAGACCGGCGACGGAGGTCAGTCACCCCTAACGAGGATGAGTTTGATGGGATCAAGGCTTACATACCGGAGCTTTGAATTGCTCGGTGGCCTAAAGGATTCAAGTCGGTCCCCATCGAGAAGTATGATGGTCAGACCAACCCTCGGGAGTGGCTTCAGCTTTATAGCATGGTGATTCAAGTGGCAAGAGGCGACACCTATGTGATGGCTAACTATCTGCCGGTCTATCTCAAGCCAGCCATTCGGGTTTGGCTCACATCGCTCCCGGAGAGATCGATTACTTCGTGGGGCGACCTCAACAAGAAGTTCATTGAAAGCTTCCAAGCTACCTACAACCGGCCGGGTAATCACTTTGACCTCACCCGGATCAAGCAGAAGGCTGACGAATCCCTACGCGACTACATCAAGCAGTTCTGTGCCAAGAAGACTGAGATCCCCAATATCCCGGATGAACAAATCATTGCAGCCTTCCAAGGAGGTGTTCAAAGCGATGAGCTAGTTCGGGAGATAGGTCGGAGGAATCATGACCTCAGGCTAACTGCTCGGGAGTGCTTTGAGATTGCTGATAAGTTCACATCTGGAGAATCGGCCTTGTATGACATTCAAGGCAAAGGCAAGGAGAAGCGCTCGGACAAACTGGAGTCCTCCAAGAAGGACAAGAAGCGAAAGACTGAGAACATGGTCGCGGCAGTAGACCGAACAAGGAAAAATCCTCGGACGAACCAACAGACCATGGACGACTTGCTGAGTGGCCCATGCCTAGGGCATCCAAAGGGAAACCACAAAGCAAAGGACTGTTACCGCTTGAAGGGATTTGCAACTGCCGCACTGAAGGTGGCCAAAGATCTGCCAAGACACAATGGCAAGGACAAAGCCAATGACAATGACGACAAGGGCGAGGATGGAGAATTCCAAGAACCTCGGAAGGAAGTCAACTTCATCTTCGGAGGCCCGGATGCCTACACGTCCAAACGCAAACAAAAACTGGAACTACGTGAGATCAATTCTGTAGAACCGGCTGCACCTGAGTACATGAGGAGGTCTGAAGTCCCGATTACTTTCGATCGGTCGGATTACCCAAGGCACATGCCCAACCCAGGTCGTTACCCGGTAGTACTCACGGCAACGATGAAGTGGGTCAAGTTCAACAAAGTACTCATTGATGGAGGAAGCAGTCTGGATTTGATCTTCACTAAGACCCTCACGAAATTAGCCTTGTCGGTCAGCGACTTGCAGCCGAGTTCCTCTCCCTTCCATGGGATTGTGCCAGGCAAGACTTCTGTTCTTATTGGACAGATCACTCTGCCTGTCACCTTTGGAACCCGTGAGAACTTCAGGACTGAGTGCGTTATCTTCCAGGTAGCCAACTTTGAGTCTACTTACCATGCTATCCTAGGCGGACCGGCACTGGCGAAATTCATGGCGGTTCCGTACTACCCGTACCTCACTCTAAAGATGCCAGGCCCTAAGGGAATCATCTCTCTCCACTCTGACCTTCGGAATTCTTTTGATTGCGATGTGTGGAGTTGTGAGATGGCCGACCAACAGTTAATGCTGTCCGGCCGGCTCGAGATCTAGAAGGCAATTGGCAGCCAGGAACAGACTGATACAGAGGTCCCCGTGAAGAAGCCCACCAAGGACAAGATCCAGACTGATGATGTCCCCACAAAAGAAGTTTCGCTCGATCCAGAGGACCCTGCCAAGATCATTTATGCAGGGGCCGACCTCGACGAGAAATAGGAACTCACACTTCGTTTCCTCCAGGAAAATAGGGACATCTTTTCATAGAAGCCCTCTGACATCCCGGGAGTTCCTAGGGAAAAGATTGAGCACGAGCTAAGGGTGCCTCCTGGGGCCACCCCCATCAAGCAAAGGCTTAGAAGGTTTGCACAAGACCGCAAGGACGCCATGAAGAAGGAGATAGCTAGATTATTAGATGCTAAGTTTATAAGGGAAGTGTACCATCCTAATTGGCTGGCAAATCCAGTCCTTGTACCTAAGAAGAATAAAGAGTGGCGGATGTGTGTTGATTAAACCGATTTGAACAAGGTCTGTCCTAAAGACCCATTCGCTCTGCCACGTATTGATCAGATTGTAGACTCAACAGCCGGGTGTGAGCTTTTAAGCTTTCTAAATGCCTATTCAGGCTATCACAAGATCCCACTGAAAGTCAAAGATCAGATCAAGACTTTCTTTATAACTCCCTTCAGCGCCTACTACTATACTACTATGCCATTCGGTCTGAAAAATGCTGGCGCGACTTACCAACGTGGTATTCAACACTGCCTCGAAACTCAGATCGGTCGGAATGCAGAAGCGTATGTTGATGACATCAAGGTAAAGACTCGAAATGTTGAAGAACTTATCTCTGACCTGGCAGAGACCTTTGACAACTTGAGACGATACTCGATGAAGTTGAACCCTAAAAAGTGTGTTTTGGGGGTTCCTTCGGGAAAGCTACTCGGTTACATCGTTTAGAAACGAGGTATAGAGGCTAACCTAGACAAAATCAAGGTGATCCTTGATATGGGGCCACCTAATTCCTAAAGGGATGTTCAGAAGTTGACTGGATGCATGGCATCTTTAAGTCGCTGTATCTCCCGACTGGGGGTTAGGGGTCTGCCATTCTTTAAGTTGCTTAAAAAGAAGGATGACTTCAACTGGACAACAGAGGCGCAGTCGGCATTGGATGAGTTGAAGGTCCACCATAGCAATATTCCAGTACTGCTATCTCCCGAACCACAAGAAAAGCTTCAGCTCTACATATCGGCCACAACTCAAGTTGTGAGTACCGTTTTAGCGGTCGTCCGAGAAAAAGAGGGTCACGTACAAAAAGTACAACACCTAGTGTATTTTGTCAGTGAGGTCCTTAGTGCCTACAAAACACGATACCACCAGATCTTGAAGCTGCTATATGCGCTTTTGATCACTTCAAGGAAGCTGAAGCACTATTTTTAGGCTTATCCCATTGAAGTTCAAACAACCTTTGCACTCGGAGAAGTCCTCCACAATCGAGAAGCAGAAGGAAAGATTGCCAAGTGGGCAGTCGAGCTCGGTCAATTCACCATTACATTTGTACCCCGCTCGGCAATGAAAGGACAAGCGTTAGCTGACTTTGTTTCTGAGTGGACAGAGATTCAGATGCCGCCAGCACCGCAAGATATTGAGTACTGGAAAATGTACTTTGACAGATCCCTCCAGTTACCTAGAGCGAGTGCAGGGATTGTGCTCATCTCACCACAAGGAGAAAAGCTCCGGTATGTCCTCCAAATCATGTTTGGCACGTCTAACAATGCTGTGGAATATGAGGCTCTTCTACACGGTCTACGCATTGCCGTGTCACTTAGCGTTCAACGTCTCGACATCTTTGGTGATTCGACTCTGGTCATCAACCAAGTCACTAAGGATTGGAACTGTGTGGATAGCAATATGGCTGCCTATTGCCAAGAAGTAAAAAAGCTCGAAGATAAATTTGATGGACTAAAGTTCACGCATAATCTTCGGGATAACAATCAAGTGGTTGACGAACTAGCCAAGATGGGATCGTCTCGAGCGATTGTCCCACCCGGTGTTTTCTTACACACCCTTGATTCTCCCACTATTTCTCCTCGGTCTGATGTCTTAACGACCGATGTTGCTGAGATGGTAGATGATACCAACATACAGACCGACTAGCACGACTCGATTGTCCAATTTTTGACTAAGAGAACGCTGCCTCCAGATCATAATGAGCAACAAAGATTGAAGGCAAAGTGTTGAGGATATTTGATGGTGGACGACGTACTCTATCGACGAGGGGGTTCAAATATCTTGATGCGATGCATCTCGATTCCAGAAGGCAAAGAATTGATGGAAGAAATCCATTCAGGCGTATGTGGCAACCATGCGGCTTCTAAGACTTTGGTCGGCAAAGTCTTCCAGCAAGGGTTTTATTGGCCTACGGCAGTCGAAGACGCACACCAGATCATTCGAAAGTGTGAAGGTTGTCAATTCTTTGCTCAACAGACACACGTGCCTTCGTAGCAACTTCAGATGATACCTATGACTTGGCCTTTTGCAGTCTGGGGGCTTAACATTGTCAGTCCTTTCAAGGAAGCACCAGGCGGGTTTACTCATTTGTTTGTTGCTATTGACAAATTCACCAAGTGGATTAAAGCGAAGCTAGTCGGCAAGATAACTTCAAAGAAGGCGGTCGAGTTTGTCAGAGACGTCTTCACTCGGTTTGGGGTTCCTCATGATATCATCACCGATAACGGTACTCAGTTTACATCTAGGGAGTTCCGTAACTTTGCCGATGAGATGGGAATAAAAATCCACTTTGCATCAGTGAGTCATCCTCAAAGCAATGGGCAGGTCGAACGGGCCAATGGTATGATTCTTCAGGGATTCAAGTCCCGAATATTTGAAAGGCTCAAACCATACGCCGGTCAGTGGGTCCGTGAATTGCCTTCGGTTCTCTGGGGGCTGCACACTAATGTCAGTCGGGCTACTGGCTAGTCACCTTTCTCGTTGGTCTATGGTTCCGATGCTATGCTACCGACCAAGGTAAACCTCATTTCGGCGCGAGTCAAAGGATATGACGAGAATCTTTCTGAAGGCAACCGAGTGATTGAGTTGATTGCAGCAGAGGGAGTTGCGTGATCGTGCTCTATTTCAGTCGGTAGTATACCAGCAAGGCTTGCGATGTTATTATGATAAAAATATTCGTAGTCGCCAGTTTCATGTTGGAAATTTAGTGTTGCGCCAAGTGCAATCAACCATAAATCAACACAAGCTTTACCCTAAATGGGAAGGACCATATATGGTCAAAGAAATTACTCGGTCAGGGGCTTATCGACTGATGTATGAAGATGGCGACGACGTATCAAATTCATGGAACATCAATCAGCTACGTCGTTTCTATACTTTGTCTTCTTATTGTATTTTTATACATTATTATTGAATGAAATCCAAATTATTTTTGATGGAAGATGTTTTTGATTTTATTCTTATTTGTCTCGATTCCTTAATTTATAACATTAAACAATCAAGCCAGGGGGCTAGTAATAATGTCTCACTACTCATTAACCTTGACAGATTTTGGTTTTGGATCTTTTCGACCGATTTCTCATAGTTTGACATGGTCTAAAGTTTTTTGGTCTTACGCTAGAACATTATGGTTATACAATTTATGCTGCACAATGGACTGTCACTATACTAAACCCAGAGCTAAAGTGTGAGAGGTCATGTGTTGATTGGTCGATTCTATTTGTTATGCAATTATAAATTACAACCTAATATGCTAAGGCAGACTGGTACAACTTATGTTTTTGTCTCTAAAAGACTTAAGGTGAAAAGGTTTAAGTGCTATGGCGCGACTAACGTAGCTTGGCGCCGACTGATTTGCCCTAAGTAACAGGATATTGCCTTTACAACTATTTAGTTGATTTTTTGTCTAAACTTGTTTAGTAACTAAACAAGCACAAGAATTAATATTTATATTTACATAGAGACGATATTGTTTTCCTGATTCAAGTACTACTAATGTTTGTTAACATTGCAGATATTACAGCTCCTATAAGGAGAGGAGGCATCATCTTGTAACTCTAACTCCGGAGTTGCTGGAGGAGACGGCGCGATGGGGTTGACTTCTACATTATCGACTAAGGCACGGGAGATTTTTAGCATGGAATCCATAAGCAACTGACATTGATCGATCGTCAAGTTAGGGTTGAAGCCCTTCTTGACCTTGTCCAATGGTAGAGCAAGAGACCAAGATTGGCAAATAGCCAGTACTTGACTCCCGGCCTCGGTCGCCACTCTTCTAGTGTTGTTGGCGATCACCTCTGGCGCGTGCTCCAGCAAGTACTCCAAAGAGTGCCCGGTCTTCTCCACTTGGTTAGCATGGATATAAACCAATGCATTCCGAGCGCGGTAAGATATGGCTGCAAAAGTCATGAAGAGTATTAGATAATGAAGTATAAAAACGATGATAGAAGACTTAAAAACATAGCTTACTGGCAAGATTACATTTGAAGGACTTGGAGATGCTCTTAGCTTCCTCAACCTTTCCTTTGGTCTCCTCTAGTTCCTTCTTCAGCCGAGTGATCTCAGCGCTCTACTCTTCGACTGACTTGGAGAGGTCATTCTTCTCAACAGTCAGAGCATCTAAGAATCTCTGCTGGTTTGAAGTTAATTTCTTCAGGTCGGTGACCTTCTGATCACGAGCTAAAAATACAAATAAAGGATTTAGCAATAGAGTGAGAAAGAAGTAAATATAAGTTGGTCTGCAATCTTACCAATGACATCAGCACGACTCTGCTCCAGAGCTTTGGTCACCTTCTCGTGGTCGGTCTGCAGCTTCTCAATTTGCCTTCTGGCTTGGGAAAGCTGCTCGCTGGTAACTGTTGACAACAAGTGTGAATGCATATGATGTTAGGGACTTACCAAAAGTTTCAGCCTCAAGGTGTTGCCTCGAGCTGATGGACCGTTTAAGGTGTTGCAAAAAGTTAATGAGAATGCATATAAGCTTGATCTTCCTACAAAGTTTGGGGTTAGTCCCACATTTAACATTGCAGATTTAAAGCCATATTTGGAAGAAGAAGATGAGCTTGAGTCGAGGACGACTCAAATGTAAGAAGGAGAGGATGATGAGGACATCATTACTACCGTTACACCCACAACTCTAACTCCAGCTGGCCCTATTACTCGCGCTCGTGCTCGACAACTTAATTATCAAGTGAGTTCATTCTTAAGATCATGTCCATCTAATTAATACCATGGAGACACGTGCACTCTTGTTTTGCTTAGGAATGATGGGGAGGATAAGAAGGGGAGAAGATTCGCACATGCTGGATTCGGACTGCAAGACAGGGTCAACTTCTGACAGACGCCACGGACTCATACAAACTCCATTTGGGGTGTTCTAGTACTTCACGGAAACATTATCAAGTCTACTTTCCAACGGATCTGGCCTCACTTCATTATCTCTTTGGAGTCGTCCGCAATCGTCAATTTATTAAAACGACTTTTTCTATCTTCGGTGTTGCGACACCTTGTTTTGGCCCAATGGGCCGTGTATCAAGTCGAGTCCACTAAGGACGCGTCCTACGGTTGGAGCACGACCCCAGCACGCCTGTGGTTGTCCTCCCACGTCCTTATACCCCTTAGCCACAATCAAGAACAGACCGGTTTTGTTGATTAGAGTTAGCGACTTGCTACTTGCTCTCAACGCGCGTGTTGGCTAAACCGCCCGTTTGATTGTTTCCAGAACCCCATCTTATTGATAGTTTGAGTGATACGCTTCATATTTATCTCGCAATTCAATGCTTGATTACTTGTTCTTTCTAGTTCTTCGATTGCTTGCACGACGAGTGCCCTCGTGGCTGGTGGTCGCATTCCCACAAGATCGTGGCAACCATTGGAGGTGGTGTATCGGTTGCTAAGGCGCAACATCCTTGGAATAGTTGTAGTCGGGTCGTGAATATTGTCTCCTTCATCAATCGAGTTATCTTCCACCCTCTCATCGAAAGATCGGGATCAAACCCCTCGCTTGTGCATATCATAGGGTCTCAGAGCAACTCCTATCAACATAATGCACAAGCAAAACCTACATCATATACTACTAGTGGCAAAATAAAAAGCAATAAATATTGGTGGGATGCACCGGGGCTTGCCTTGAGCCTGTTTCATGTTAACGGGATCTCCTCCTTATCCTTTCTAGCTCCTGCTCTGCACCAGTCTTGATGTGGTTCAGCTCGTGATCTATATGATGCGAATGATGATGATTGTGAGAGAAGATTCATGACACTTCCTCAACAAATACGTTAATATAATAATATGATATGTAAGAGTGAAAGGGGGCGTATTTCATGCATGAGCTAAGTCGTACCAAGCATGGCAGGGAATATGAAATGATTCCAATATTATTTCCAGCATGGGAGGGGTATTGTCCTATGTTAGAATAATACTACCATGATACTATATGATAAAAGGAAATATTAAACCTTAAAAAACAAATAATTATTTTAGCATGGTTCTGGAATTCAATTGCATATGGATGATTTACTGTAAATAAATCATGCAAGGAGTGAATTATTTGCCAAGTTTCACTTACATGCATTGAGCCATTAATTTCAAATAATTAAAACAAGGCAAAAGACTAAATAACTAATTATGACTACAATACAGAGAACTAGAGTTTATGGTTTAACAGGGAGGTTCAATATGTCAAAATATAAGTATTCACCAAATGTCATGAATTTACTGGCCTCATAGATTTGTTTATGATTTTACTAATGTTTTACCTATTTATTTTAGTTCTGATAAAAATATTAACATGCATTGTGATTTGTTATTTTTTCGCCACATTAGAAATCTAAAGGATGCCATAGAATTTTTACTTTCCCCAAAATTCGTAGTATTTATTTTGCTATGTATTTTCGAAGTTCAGCCCATTTCCTGGAATTGATTAATACATTTTTTTAGCATGATTGATTAATACAAATGAAATAAAAAAAATCCGATGCGGGCTGGTTTCTATCGCGCCCAGCAGGCTGAGGCCCGTAGGGAGATCGACCCTGGTCCAGGCGTTGTGCAGCCTAGCGGCCAGCATGGCCCATCGGCCGATGCGGCCGAGCCGAGCGCGACGGCGTGAGCACGGTGGCCAGCCGGGGCAGCTGCGGAGCCCGCATTGGTGCGGCGGTGACCGAAGGGGTGTAGACGGGTAAGCGGCGCATTGGCCAGGGAGGGGTGGCTCACCGGCTAGGATTTCGGCTCGGGCGGACAACGGCGGGGTCGGCGTTCCGGCGAAGGATCTGTGCGGATGGAGGCCGAGTGGGATCAGGACAGGACAGGAAGGTGTGCGGAGAGATAGAGCGTGCATGAACCAAATAGAAGCTCACGAGGCTCACGGTGGCGCGCGCAGCGGTTGCCGGCGAGTCCCAGGAGAGAGGTTCAAAATTCCTCCATTACCAGCAAGGTCCCGGGAAATGGCTGGTGCCAGCAGCTGGAGCAGTCCCAGGCGCGTTATATTGCGGACGGGTTCGCTCGCGGAGGCGGCGGTCGGCCTGAGAGCTCGGCTCGGTTGGGAGAAAACAGTGGGAGAGAGTGAGAAGTGAAATGAGGTCTGGGAGGGGAAGAAGAAGAAGACTGAGGCTGCTTATGACGACGGAGACGACGTAAGTTACATACATGGCTTCTCGAATATATCTCGATTCGTTGTTTGAGCACTGTCAGGTGGGCCCGGCCCAGCGGTGGCCCCACTAACCAGTGACCTAGCTAGAACAGTGCTACATGCTATACGGACAGGCAAATCAATAGCCTTGTACGCGTTGGTTTATTCTTTATTAGACACACACATATGATGTATATACCGCCTTACTACTTACGTGTGAAGATAGGCTCAACTACGCATCTAGATCTTCCACCATGTTGTGGCACTACGTACATCATATATAGATATGCTCCAAATATTGGTTCAAGTCAAGCATGGAATACGTAATCCGCATGTCCACGGCAAGTAGTTGAACTCACAAAAAAACTTCAAGTGTAACTGTAAGTACCCTTCTGATGTTCCATAATATGCATGTACAAAGTTTTTTTACCGCCTTCAACTAAATGATGCGTATCTCATGTTTGGAGGTAAGACACGACCCCTAGCTAGGCCTGATGAGAACAACTCTACATGTACTTCGTATTCGTTTCATGGTTTGTGATCTCACTGTCGTGCTACAGAAGTGGGTGGTTACGCGAGGCTAAGGACGACCAAGTAGGTAACCTCATTTGATTTTACTAATAAGCGAGGTAACCTACTTGGTCACCGCGCAGAGAGATTATGAAGCACATAATTTGACTTCCAATCATTAGGGTTGCGTAGCTTTGATTCTTCCCCTCCATTTATCTAAAAATATCCAGAACAAAACATATGATAAGTATCTCTTTCAATCTAATTCTTCCCGAGAAAGATAACGAAGAAAGAGTAGCTCCGCTTTAGCACTTACAATACGACGACGCGTCACACTACCAAAAAATACACAGATAAAGCAAACATTAATTGCGTGATTCTTATCTCTCAGTTATCCAGGAATACCTATTACTGCGCCGTTAATGAATGTAAGATTGATAGTGTCAAAATATATTGTTAATAAACTTCTGAGTTCTGTAATGTACCTAACTAATAAAATATATTGCTTTATAAAAAATGTAATTGTTAAAAGGTGCTTCCTTTGAAACATAAAAGTTTAAAAGGCAGGAATAGGAAAACAAGAGAACACATCCGAAAGTTCTTTTTTTATTAAATGATTTATTGTTTCCTTATATATAATCTTCCGGTGGAGCCGTGGTCTTCCCGGTAGTAACAATCTAAACAGATAGTAACAAAAAAAAAACGATTTAAACAGATGATGGTTTTGTAGCGTAGCTGAAGGGGATACCCAGCAGCTTTCTCCTTCGCCGCGGTGCTCCCTATCGCAATCCTGTAGGCATCCTCCAAGACGCAGCACTGCAGCTCCGCCCTGCGGATTCGGCATTGGCAGAATAATGGCGGCATGGATTGACTCGATCGCTGGTTCTTTCTTTTTATCCTCTTAATTAGCGGCATTTGCAGAATAATGCGGGTTAGTTGGACAGTCTACCTCAGGCTCAGGCTGTGTGGAGGCGAGAGCAGAGCCAATTCTCGACTGTGGCGATTTGTTCTGTTGTTGTCTTGTTATTCATGTTCTGCAGCCCTTTTTTTGGGGGGGCATGATTCATGTTCTGCAGCTGTTAGTGTTATTCTTTTTTCTTTTTTTGTGAAAGGAGCTGTTAGTGTTATTCATGGTCGTCATGGCCCAACTCTTGAATACAGCCATACAGTTGTTTGTGTTTGTGCTGCGTGTTGAACTTGCAACGTTGTCCAGTTGTATCGCGATGCTTAATATTTGTTTTGTTAGGAAAACTTAAATATACTATACTGAGGTAGAATGGTCGTCATGGCCCAACTCTTGAGCGTGACGGCCAGGAACGAACGTTTAAATGCGCTCAGAACTTGACGCGCTAACAGACGTGCGCCAAAACTCTCTGCTCAGGTCAACAAACTCGCCGTGAGCCTGACTTAACTTAATTTGACTACTGTAAGCAAACTAAGCAGCTACTGTCAGCAGGAATTATTATTCTACATTTTAAGTGTTAGATATTGATTTCTAAATTGGATGCCGCTAGGTTTATTAAAGGCAAAATTGTCTGTAATACACTGAGAAAATATGGCTTCGTCTCTAACACATCGATAAAATCGAATTTATCTGCAATACACTACAATTTTGTAATTTCACGTCTGGAACATATTATGACCATTTAATAATTGTCGATATGTTAGAGACGAAGTCATGCCGCTAGGTTTATTAATATGGGTTGAAAGTGAAAATTTCGGCCTAAAGATTGGGTCGAACATGGCCCAGTGGTTCAGTAACGAAGCTAGTTAAAAGGGTAAACAATATGGTAGAGAGAGACCGGGCTTGATGAGACATATCGTGCCTACACATGCAGAGCCAGGAACACCTATTCCTATAAGAGGTACCAACTTCCAGAGGTACCACAATTTAATCCGTCAGATCAAGATAACAGAGGTACCATATTTTAATCCATCAGATCAAACTCATCTAACGGTCAAAATAAGCCGGTACCGTCATGCCTCTGCTCGGTACCTCCTACAACTAAGGGTGTACCCGTAATTTCAGAGCACTAAAATTTCCATAGATTCTATTTCCACCATGTTTTCTAGCTTTCAATGGATTAAGAACTTTCAATGAATAGTTTGTTCCTTTGTGCTTTGACTTTTATAGGATTTTTTTATATAATAATCATAAACCTTTAGATCTAGATCTAATGGCTTAAATCACTGATAGCTGAAAATTAGCAAATCCCTATTTCCACCCTTCCCATCACGTAGGATCTCCTCTCTCCGACGGTTTCCAGCCCTCGCTGGTGACGCACATCAGCGCCCAGCCGTCAGCCGCGACGGAGAGGTGAGTGGCCAGTGCGTCTTGAAGAGGCACCTCAACGCTGGCTTGCCGGGCGTTGTCGCCGCCCCCACTCGCCGATGAGATCTGATGGGCGTGCAGAAGGTTGCAGATGAGAACTCGAATGAAAATCTGCCGGTGCTCCAAGGAGCTACAAGGCGTCAGGGGACTTGGGGCAAATGAAAGCAACCAGCACCGGTGAACAAAGACATGACAAGCTCGCGCTGCTGCCGGTGCTGGCGCGTGCTAGATGCCGTTGGCGAGCTGTTGTTAGAAGGGCGAGGAGGAGCCAAGCCTCGCAGTGCAAATCACTTCTACCATCGCATACGCTCGCCAATTTGATATTTGCTACACAGGCGATCGAGAAGAGGCAATCCGGCCGGCTGAAAGGGCGGCTGCTGCATGCAGACGAGGCGGCGGGGCCGTTGAACGCTCCTCCTTCACGAAGTACAGGACTCACGTAGTGATAGGTGGAATGCCAATCGTATTCTCGTAAGACAGAACGGCTAGATGTGTCTGGTACCTTTTTTTTGTTGGTACCTTTTGGAGGACTGTAAAACATCTCTTTCCGGGAACAACGCTTTTCAACGAAAAACAAAAGTGTTAACTCATAAAAGATTTTCGACACATATTTAGCATTGTTATAAGCGCTATATGTGTTTCAAGGTCATCTCAATCCGTTAATTATCTAAAATGAAGTATCTGTTATTTTGCATGAAAATAATTGATTTCGATCCCTTCATAGACTAATGCTCCGTTTATTATTGCGATGGCTTTTCGGAAGTGCTCATTTATTTCCTATTTTAGTTGTTAGTTTTATTTTGAAGTATGTTCTCACATCTGCTACAATAGAAATCACACTAAAATGGCAAATATTCCTCTAACAAATTAGATTTCGCAGCACAACACAACAACCACAAACAGAGCCTTAACTATGATGACTAAGACTTTAACAAAGAAATGTTTATTATGTTCTTCTAATTCTTTTATGTGCATATTCTTTTGCAAAACACGCCAACAACGTGGTGGCAAGTCCTCCAGCCGAGAGAGACTACTGATCATGGTTGGACCATGGTTTGTGCATACTCCTCTGTTCAGATTTTATTGTCGTTTCGGACAAAGCATTTGTGCTACCGGCAAACTAATTCGGCTGGTCGGAATGACAATACAAAAAGAATGGAGGGAGTATATAAAAAGGAGTTACTCTCTCCTCCAAAATATATGGGATATGATCCGGACAATGGACAGTAGATCCTTGTGTACGGGAGGAGGACCTTAAGACAAGCTATACCCTGATATTCCATAGGAATGGGGCCCCGTGTATTTTGCATGTTATTTGGAGAATGTTGTCGATCCATGTGAACAAACAGGCATACGCTAACTTGTGTTGGCCCACCAATGTTATATGTGGACTAGGTCAACATATAATATATTCTCCACCACCCTTTCTTCCCAACTTCCTGAGTTCCTATGATAACAAAGGCTATAGGATTCTTTAGTTCCGTAGATTTTGTACCCCAAAACTCCTCCTACCATACATGAAAATGGAGGAAGGGAAGTCCGATGGTGGGTGGCCACTGGCTGCGATGGTGAGCGGGGTCGGGTTAGATCGTCATGGTAACGAGGCAACGAGCCCAGTGACGGTGAACGGCAGCGGATCCGGCAGCGGCATTCACTGAAGACAAGGGACAAGGGTGGTGCAAGGGAGTCACATTGACAGCATGGAGGAGCCGGGTTAGCACAAGCACAGTTGGTGGCGGCAACCGCTAGAGACGAAAGAGAAGGGCGGGGCGGGGGAAGAAGAATGGAGTAAAAAAATAGGAGCAAACAGTTCAGTCCTTGAGCTTTAGAGTCCGTTTGGCACAGCTGAAGGTGGTGCAGCTTATGCTCATTACTATAGTGTTTTTGCTATAGCTACAATTCCATAAGATGAGAAAAGCTACAAAAATCTTACTTATCACAGTTTATGCCTTTATGAAATAGTATTTTTGCTGTAGCTATAGTACCAAAAGGTACAAGCTGATGAAGCATAAGCTACAATAACCTATACCAAACGAACCCTTACACAACACATGGACAGAGGTTCATCTTGTTGTTTACCCTGAATCATAGAAATGCGGATTTTGTGAGCGTGAGGGCATATATGCCCCCTCCCGATGCCGCACATTCGAGATTCGCCGTTGTCCATGGGGTGAGTGTCTTCTGCAAAAGGCCACACGAGATTCGCCGTCGTCCACGTGCGAGATTCACCATTCGTCGTTGTAACTGCGTCGTTCCTCTCCGTTGCTGCCTCCGTCGATCGTCTGCGGCGCCGTTGGTCGCCTTGCTCCCATTCCCGTCCGTGTCGCTCATCTTGGTTCGCCTCCAGTGCTGCTCCGGTGAGCCGCGCTGCCTCCGACGAGCTCTGGTTGCACGGCTCCGCCACGTCGCAGTGAGAGACAGGAAGGAGGAAGGACAACGCAGAAACAAAATCAAACACGGTCTAACAGCGCTCAGCTTGGTTCGTGGCCATTTGGTGCCACACCGGTGAGCCTCTAGCGAGCTCCGGTGCGCAGCTGCAACGCTCCGCGGGCGGGACGGAAGAAAGAGGAAGGACAGCGCAGAAACAGAACTGAACGCCGTCTAACAGCGCTCGAAACGCCGTCTACGCGGATCTTTACACGCGTTCGGCGTCGAGCGGGGGTGTACATGAGCCCACACTCAGCCGCCGCTTTGCCTGAATCACAGTCATTGGATACGGGAAATCTTTACCCATGATAGTGATTCAATTCGATGGACCATGCAGGATGATTGCACAGAAGAATCGAAATAACATGAAAGGCACAAATAAAGTACGTACGGGGAACAGGGAAGGCATTTGTGGACTTACGTCTTCTACATGGCCGATGCTACCGGCGCCCATCATGATAGATGATACATATGAAGACTTTCTAGGTCTTCTTCTATTGAAGAAGATGAGCAGGTAATCAAAGCTACCTGTTCACCATGAGCTTTCTCGAGGCGTGGATCCATGGCTGCAGGAGAGGACATTCGAGAACAGGCCCGTCGTACGTCCCATGCCATATATCAAAGAAGGTAAGGAGAAAAGCTGGGTTTTCAAGTCTCATCAACTCTGAACAACTTTATATATTTCCCTATTCCAATCATACATGTGATGTTAGCTGGCCGCCAGAAGACTCTGCTTAATTTAGTTCCAGCTCATTTTGAGACATTATGTTAACTTACGCTGAATGAACTGTAATGGAGAGCAAACAACAAGCAACTCCAATCAAGTGGTTAATATTATTGTGCTCTGTAGCCGAGCCAAACCGAATTCTATTAGTAAATTTTATTGACTCTAGCAAAACCGTGATAAAATGAGTCCAAAGTGATACAATATACTACCAACACATTTCTCGGATTCTTCGTAATTGCTTCTCGACAAATAAGTTTTGGTTTGTTCATTGTTTGACTAAAAGGCCAATTCTAACATGTACCTATTTATATAATACCTTGTTCCAAGAGGATGCATGTGACCAGAGCTGGCCGTCAGATGATTGAGCTTAGCTTTATTAATTGCAGCTAATTGTCACCGTCTAGCTTGCCGGCCTACCGCCTCGACGACTTGCACCTGAGCCAGCTCGTACGGCCGGTAGAGCAGAGATGCGGGCCAGGGAGGAAGAGGCTGCTGACGACCTTGTCAGGAATAACGAAATTCCAGAATACGGTGACCGCCCAACCGTCACGGGGCTGTAGCGGCAAGGACTGATCGCTGTAGCATCCGGCGGCGCGCGCGGCAGCAGCGAGCTCAACTTCGCATGGTGTGGGGAGGGAACAAAGGGCGAGAGGGTAGATTAGTCTTTTTGCATGCTTGACGGGTCAACCACGGCATACATAAATGAGAATGAGGTAATGTGATGGCTCTAAACGAATAAGTGGTTTTATGTCCGCAAATAAAGGATTCAAAATATAACCTGGGGAAATTATTTCACACTATTATAATAGGAGCCTTTGTTATCACTTCGTTCTTTTTACTATAACAACAGATACCATGAGAAACACTATTGTCGTACACATACGTTGATGTCAGCAACTAGAAATGCTTTTACAGTTGATTCAAAAATATCAGACCTTGATGATATTAGCGAAGCCTACGATATTATAGTTCGGCATAGACTGTAATATCGTTCCGTGCTGATCTCAACAGTATCCGATATTACAATGTCCACTATAATATCATTGCTTCTGTTTATGGTCAACCTGTCCAATATTGATGAGTCTGGCTATAAAACTTTGTCCCCTACCTCACGTCGGATACTCTGTTCGAATCTGTTTCGAACAGAGGTTGATTGTACGAGGACGGGGGGGGGGGGGGGGGACTTTTGATTCCATTTATTTTCAAGGAATTTGTTTTACAAGGTAAGGTAAGTCCATGCCCTCACTTATATTTTTTGGTGTTTAGATGTTGTTTTCATTGTCTTTTCATTGGATAAACTATCCTTAGGGTTTCAACAACCTTTAGCTAAAACTATCATACTACATAAAATTAGATTTAAGTGTTCTAGGTGCAGCCAACAATATTATTAGAGCAATATAATCCAGTTTATCTGATATTGCAAACCAAAATGACTGATATTGTAGGCCTCTAGTAGTGCCATAGGATTTTTGCACTAATTAATATCCCGCAACGATACCAATAAAAAGTGTTCAAAGTTTAACAAAACCAAGGTTAGCACTGGGGTCGAGTTTTATCTTCATGCACTGAAGCCACCATGACCTGCATCAACATCTCGCTTATTCTTTGCCCAACCGTAGCAAGGATGATGACCAGGGCTAGGAACTAAGAAAATTGATTTGGTCATGACTGCCTTGCAAATTAATCAGTTTGATCTTTTTCTTATACTCTTATCCAAAGAATTGCTACCACCTGCCGTTGCATATTCCTCTCGTCACTGCTTGGTATTTGAGTTTGCTTCGGATATTCACAAATGGAAATCTCTCTATTCTGTTTCTTGCTCAGTCGTTGAAAGTGGCATAAATGAGCAGGCGTGGTGCCAGCGGAGATATGAGTTTTAAGTTTGGCAAACGAGAGAAGCAAGTAACTATAAATGACATATGGATGATTGTTCTAAAAAAGAGTAAAAGGTCATCCAGAAGTAAGAGAATTGCCATTCACCCAGCGACAAAAGAAGCGGGTGTCATTGTAGGATGCATAAGGGCTATGAATAATTGGTTTTAAATCTTCGGGCATATTATATTTACATTGGACATATGAGACCTATGTACACATAGGTCTGAAATGCAGTTTCAGAGCATTACAATTCACAAGTTTTAAGGAAAAGTTCAAATAAAATATTTACATGTGCTCTACAGGCCACCCATAGGATACATGGAGAGGAGACAACAATTATTATACGTCTTCGTAAGGAACACTAGTGCCATTTCCTCCATCCAGATCAAGATATTTCCCAACGTCGAAAAAGCTGTTTTCCATGGAACACGACTTTAACTCTTCATCCGGAAATTCATCCTGCGTCGTCGTTTCCGGGGCTAAAGCAGCAAGGTTACTTGCGTCGCATGGAGCTGGTTCTAATGGAAGCTGGGTGCTGTCCAATGGCATAGTGCTTTCATGATCTGCATTGATCCTCTTGAAACCGAGTGCATTTTTCAAGGATGTTGCTGCATTCTGTGCACAAAATTGAGTAATATATACTATATGTTAGTCTCTTTTTTCTCTCTAAAAAATTATTGTTCAGATGAAAGCTGCATGATGGAATGGCTAGAAATAGATTCTATCTGTGATTTGTTTTTGGTGGAAACTTACAACGACCAAGCATATATTTTAGTATAAAATAATCCTTTTTTGTTGCATTAATTTTTTCTTAAGACAATACATATTTCAGTATGCATTTATTCCTGCAGTTCCATCTATTGCAAAACTGACCTGTACAGCCGACGCGATCTTGCGTGCCTCATCCCTTTTAAAGATAGCAACTTGTTTAAATGACCCCTTCATTCTGTGCAAGAATGAAACCGCATCCTACATAATGTTTGGCACAAGAGAAAAGGATCATTAGTTTCAACTTTTCAAAACAGTTCCTCATTTGTATTTTATAAATTACTGTTTGAACTATTCTGCATCCCAGATATAAAGTTTTGAACCTTACTCTGTCTCAGTTTTATTAATATTGACACTACAGTGTTTTCATCTTATATAATAATCATGTACAAGATTGTAACTATTCATGCCAAATCTCTATATTCACTTTTACGACAGCTTAATAAATATGGTGATACTGAGATAATATTATATGCATATCCTTTGTTGGGAGTTGACAAGTTTTAATTCATCTAAAACTGATTATTTTGTCCAGAAATAGAAGAAAAATAACTGCCACATGTAAATCAAATTGATATTTATATTATTAACATAAAACCTGAAATCGTTTGTCATGAAAATCTTACAAAAACAATGATTTAAAGAATTAATGCTTCCACAATCATATGTTACACTATTTGTATAGCTCTAAATAATTATTTTAGATGTCACATGCATGCACCTGATAGGTAGTATCCTCATCATCGGGCGCAATGGACTGAATGCATCCTGCAAGATTTCCAAATTAGTTAAATTTTTAATGGATAAATTAAATCATAATGTCATTGGTCTTATTCTTGAGCTCACACATTTGGTATTGCCGTAACAAAAGTTAGAAATGGAACTAGTCACATATAATATATGCAATATTGAATGTTAATCATAATGCACGTGTCTGTGACACATATATGTTAGACATATATAATGTACTATAATGATGATGTTTTCACAAAAAAAGTATAATTTTGGTTATATTTTTCACTTATCTTTGATAAAAATGCATGGTAAGGACTATTTCTCAGTCATCCTACATGTTGGTTACATTTCTGAATTGACTGTTTATATGCATATGATGGCTTCATGTGTAATTGTGGAAACCAAAATCAAAACATTACACATAATAAGCATTATAATTTATACAATAGAGTTTGACCTTTTATGTCTTATTGACCTATTATATAAAAAATGTCTAATTAACCTTGATTGTGAAGTATAATGATTAATTAGTATTATATATACATATGTAATTCAGAAAACAAAAATTACCACATATATATCTATGTTGTTTCCTCGCTACATCAGGGGTAGCATACACTTCTACCACAGACCTAGCTAACGTTACTGATCATAAGATAGAATAGCAAATAATGTCCAAGTATTATTTTATTACCAGCATCACAAGATATAAAAGATTATATTTTGCATCAATTACTACATGAAAAAGGTACATATTCAATGATAATGAGTGTGGGCTATTGTTGGTAAATCAAAACACCTTGAGGCTGGTCTATTGACATCTCTGTTGGTTCATCATGGATCAGAAAATGATCTTCAAATACCTACATTTCATTCAGATATGGTAGTCATTAGAGATCCCTTGATAGCGTGAACAGAAGGTTAGGACATGGGATTGGAGTGTGCTATATATGTATACATGGATGTACAATACCTGCGGACTTGTTGAACCTTCAAGGCTGAATACGCTTGGTTTTGGTGTCTGTGGAGATGCTACTGTTGAACTGCCCTTCCTCCAGATCTTGCAAAGAGCTATGGTAGGCTGTTTACCAGCAGTTGTGGAAAATCAAAGTAAATGGAGGTTACAGTAAATGTCTTCATATTCAACTTAGATGAAAAAAAAGGTAAGAGGAACCTTTACGATACATATAGCACCAATTAGTTTAGAAAAAAGAATATGATTTATCAATCTGTTATGCATGATAGTTAGCTCGACTTCAATGATAAAGCTGATTTTCTATGCATATCCTTTTTTGAATCCTGGAATCCTTGCACGTATATTTGAGGTGAAGATATTCAATGAGCTATATTGAATGAGATTTATGATGTACCCTTCCATTACCGACAAATAAAAAAAAACATGGGCAGCGATCTAAAGAAAACATGCATATTGATGTTATGAATGCAGGTTGTTATTGAAGAAGAGGCGTGGCATATTGACAAGTTATGCAAGTACAAGAATAGCTGATTAACTATCAACTGTGTAAAACAAAATAAAATGTGAACAAGAAATGGATTGACAGAACTACTTCCCAAAGAAGGATAAATGGATCAGAATATACTAAAAATATGCACGTTATTCTGATTGAAGCACGCCTCAAATCACTACATATATAATAATATACCAAATTACAAGAATTATGAAAACTAATATTCTTAATATAATAGTACTAAACTATTAAACTGAACCTTGACACAAGTTTCAGGTTGAGCACAAGAATCTATATATAATATACCACCATAGTGAATTAATTGTTTTAATTTATCGGATGGTAGACAAAAACAAATTGAATATATGTCTGAATTTGTAATTTAATTGTGAGAAGAGAAATTCGTTTTGATGTAAAAGCGAATACATGTAGATGTAGAGCACTGGTCCAATAATGATCTCGAGATGTGAAACATGCTAGCACATATGATTACTGGATACTTATAACAGTAATTATTATTATTATAATATTGTTAATGGTGTCGTCTGTGTCGATACCTTTTCCTGGCTCAGGGTGAGCTCAAGCATGTCGAACGCCTTGCCGCTGATGACAAGCTTGTCAACACGGATCTCTTGGGGAAACCCATTCCTTGGTCCGCGTCCGCTCTTGCTTGACCAAGTCTGCCCATCTTCGGTCTTCCGGCTAACCTTGTCTCCGCTGCGCTGAAGCTTCGTGAAGCACCACAAGGTCCCCGCGCCACCGAAAGACAGCTCACTGGCCTCCCAGTGCTCCAACTCCGTGATCGGGTAAGCCGCTGCTGAATCAATAGGAAAGCCACGCACACAACAAGCAAAATCGGTCAACCAAAAATCGAATCTGAAAAAAAGAAGAAATCGATCGGTAGGAACGGAGAAGATTCAGTTAACTGAAAACTAGCAAATCGGCGAGCCTCGCTTGCGATCGAGCTGATCGCTACTTACTAGAGCTCTGTGCTTCCTCGAGTGGCTTGTAGACTCGGCGCCAAGGCACGGATTCATAGCTCACGGGAAAGCTCTCGAGCGCGGAGCTTCGTTTGTTAGCGTCCGGGCCGCGGAGGAAGACGTCGAGGACAGTGAAGAGCATCATGGCTTCCTGGATAGGCGCCATGCTGAAATTGGGCACCATAGCTAGTCTAGGTGCTTGATGGACAACCAGCTGGTGGCTGCTCGGAATTGGATAGAGCGAGCCTCTATTGGTTTGGATCAAAAGAATGGTGATGACGTATGATCCCTTCCCAACACCCCAGGGTGAGGCAGGAATCAGAGGGAGCGAGAGAGGAGGAAGGGATTAGAAGGCCGCCGATACTCATATATGCATCCTTGTACAAAAGTGCTGTGGGGGCCAGGAGCCTACAGTGGCCCACTAGCCAGTCAAACCAACTGAACAGAACATGGGACTAGTCTTCCCTAGCAGTGGCCACTGACCCGTGAGATACCACAGCGACGCACTTTAGGCCGGACCAATAACTCGTTTATCTGGGGTTTCACAAACACAAAAAAGAACTCGTTTATCGTTGGGAGCCAACGCGCGATGGACGCGTAATACAATCCAGGTACCGCTCGAATCTCTATCTCTCGACGTGCTGAATCCAGCCAATCCATGACGTCAACACGAGAAAGGTCATTATCGTTATGTTTTAGTAGGTGACAAAACAGGAGCAACATTATATATTACACTATAGTAATAGAGGAGTTTTACTGCCTAAAATATTGACCATTAATTTTGAGAAACTATTGACTAATATAGTCAATAGTTTGAGGGTAATTTCGTAATTACATTATTATAAATGATTTTATGTTTATTTTACAATAGAAATCTAATCCTACTGAATTATTAAAACTTCAATTGGTTTTTAAAAAAATAAAAAATTAATTATTAATCAAATTGGTAATTTATTTTTATTCATGGCAATATAAAATAATTATTGTAAATCTAGAAATATTATTTTTTCCGATATTACCCTCAAACTGATAAACTATTGACCGATAGTTATATGTTTAGATTATTGAATCTAAACCATTAGATCAAACTATTATTATTTTTTTGAAATGATTAGATCAAACTATTGGCCAATACTTTTTAAAAAAACTAATGATTAATATTTTAGACAGTAGAACTCCTCTAGTAATAACATACACACACTTTCTACAGTCGTCTCTAAAGCCATTTACAAAAACGTTTTTGAGTACCTTGAATTAGATTGACTGAAGCGGGTACATTTAATTTCTACTACAGGCAGTAGTGTTACAAAGAAACACTGACCATTGGTCTAGTGCACTGTACTGCCAAATCAATAACTGTACACGAGTTACTTAGTTCAAATAGGTTCAAATCAAGCATTGCCATAAATCAGTGAAAAATGGATACACTCTTTTGTGGCGTATGGATCAGAGCTCATATATGGTGACATGACACGGCGTCATAATGCTCATATATGGTCAAGTCAAGCACAAAATAGGTAACTATTAAGGCTTACTCCCTCCGTTCTTAAATTGTTGTCGTCGTTAACTTTGACTATTTATCTTATTTAAAAAAATTTAAGTAATATTATATATATTGTCATAGTTTATTTTATTATCAAAAAGAAAATTGAAGCATAATTTAAAATATTACATATTTGAAATAAATTTTAAATAAGACAAATGGTTAAAGTTGACTAAAAAAGTCAACGGCGACAACAATTTAAGAATGGAGGGAGTATTTGTTAGTGTCAAACAACCATGCGTACCCTTAATACATATCCACCGAAACATAACTAGTTAAGATTAGATGATGCAAAAGCAAAAAAAAAAAGTTTTCTCCTCAACGCACAGATATTTTGAGATGTATATATTCTTCCTTTAAGGAGGAAAATCGGATAAACGTGAAGCGGTGAAGGAGGCAAATAGGATTTTTTTAATTTTCTTTCACAAATCTGTTAACTAACTTTGTTGCACTAGCTTTACGTTTGCGCTGCAATTTTCACTCTCAGCACAGTTTGCAAAACCCACGCTGCCCATACAATTAATGTTTGAAGATAAATTAAAATGTTTGATTAAAATAATACGTCTCCACATTATGTTTGAGATTATAGCAATAAATCAAGAAGAGAGAAGTTTTATAGCAATAATATTTCAGATTACCTAATCAACATTTTGTTTGAAGATTCAAAACTATGCAACAATACGTTTTCTTTGACAATTGAGCCAATAATGGCGTTTCTTTTGCGTTCCCATGTACTTATTGTCCTATTATTCTAAGTTCGAAATGTTAAATTGTTTGGTTTACAAATTTCCCCCTCCGTTTCGTTTTGTTTGCATATAAAGAGACATGTATAGGACAACTCCACGCAACTATCAATACCATTTGTTTTATCTTTGCCAACGACCTGTACAGTGGTTTTAATTTGTCCTATTTAGCTCAGACGTGACAATAACTGGCTCCATATATCGGATGCCACGTCATCATCTTCCTCCTCTCCTTTCTCTCTCTCTAAGCTGGGCGGCCTCGTCCATTGGGTTCCGAGTGAACGCGTGCTGGTGTGTTCGAGACTCCGTCGACCGACTGCACAACAAGCCGCTCCATATGGGAGGAAACTCACCTAGTACCTACGTACGGGGAGGCGAAGGGATGGCATGGCATGGTGTGAGCTTCACCGTGCAAGTTGTTGTCAGCAGCGCTCATGACTGCGTCGTGGCGAGATCGACGCATGACTAGTGTCGGCTATGAAACGAGTAGAGCACGGTACCAGAAGGTGTGCAAGGAAGGGCTGCATGCAGCTTTTACTTCCACGCAATGCAAGGTAGGCAGTGGTCTCGCTTCCAAGTCTTCTATCCATGACCCGCTCGGGTGACGAGCACTGCCGCGATCTGCGCCTCTCGGGTGACGATCCTGCTCATCCGTCAGTGGCGTGAACAACTTGGGCGAGGGAGAAGAAAGAGGTGCAAAGAAATGATATTGTTTTTATTCTTACGGACAGATCATATGACTATGAGCGACTTTAGCAGTAAATTCTATAAGAACCGGTTACTCAAGTACTCCTTCCGTTTTTATTTTCCTGTCGTTAGGACAGAAAACTTAGTTTAAAAATGAACTAGTTTCCTTGTCGGGACGACAATAAAATGAAAACAGAGGGAGTATAAAAACTTTTAAATGGATAGTTCAACCTCTTTCATCGTGATACACGGGCACAGGTTCATCTGTTGGGTTCATCATGAATCACAGTTCGTTGTTGGATATGGCAAATCTTAAGCCCTGATCTTGCAGGATGATAGCCCCGAAAAACTGAAAGTACGTAATGCGAAAGGCATGGACAGTATGAGAAAATAAATAGAAAAGGCATATATATGACCTTGCAATATTGGACTGACCTTTTCTACATGGCCGAGATGCAGCAACCGGTGCTCATGATACATATGACGACGACGGCCTAAGCCTGCTTCTTCTGAAGAAGATGAGGAGGTAGGTACTCAGAGCTATCTGCATGGTGTCCATGAGCATTCTCAGAGGCGCAGAGCTATGGTCGTTCCATGCCATAATATAAGTCAACGGAAGGCAAAGGAGAATTAAGCCGGTTTGAAGTTTCAATAGCCAGATTGCAACCACTTATTCGTATGTTCGTCCAACTCCAATCATGCAAATGATGGCCGCCAGTAGACGTTTGCTCAATCTTAATTCCAGCTCATTGTCGGCATCGATCTGATTGTGATATTATATTAATTTACACTAAATGAACTGTACTGAACAGAAAAGAGACAACAACTCTAATCAAGAGGGAATATTGTTCTCCGTAGCTACTATCATCACATATGTCATTCTTGATATATCCTTGTTTTAAATTTCTTTTAATATTGTCGGCTGTAGCTAAACAATCCTAAAATCAGTCCAATACTAAAAACAAATAGTTGGGGGTGTAGTGGAACAGCGGCATCAGGAAGAGGAGCGTGATCAGCACCGCCGCCGCCATCACGATGTTGGACATGGCCGTCTTGCAGCCGGCGCTGTAGTTCACGGCGGAGCGCGAGAAGGAACCCGTCGTCACGTAGCAGGAGGCGCAGGAGCCGGCCATGTTCATGATGCCGATCGCCATCATCTCCTTGTTGCCGTCCACCTGGTAGTTGTTGATGGACGCGAATGTCCTGCCCACGGCAATCCCTTCCTGCATCATCATCAAGAAATTTTTACTGTTATCTCTCTATCAGAGACTGTAAAAATTCAGTTACGTTCAGATTCATCCAATTGTTTGCATGGTTCTTACTGTTAGGGACAGGATGCCGGTCATGATCCCTGTCTTGATTGTCAGTGCCACGTAGGAGCCACTGAATGTGAGCATGTTGGCCGAAGGAGGGTTCACTACCCTCGGGAGCAAGCCAATCTGTTTCAAGAGAAAATTATAATTTTTTATTTCACATGAATTAGTGAATGGTCTTGTCACAGAATGATCTGTAGCACCAAAGAGTTGTGCCAAACAAACGCTGCTCTGCTCGTGTCTCACAGATGCAACTTCCGTATTAAGTTCCTCTGCTGCTGGTGGTCGTCAATACCTCCCCATCTTCTGAAGTTTGACGGCCAACGATCAGATATGGACGGATATAGCTCATTCCATATTCTATTATGTATCTTTTCTCTCGGATCTAGAATCAGAACGGATAGTGATGACATATAAATATTTCTTGATCTCGTACCCGTCCTATTTTTTCTTTGTTTTGGAGTCGGAATCGGAATCGGACACATATACTATTATAAGATTTGATGGATAAAAATTATATGGTGGCAATGTTGTTAGAGGGATAATGAACATAATGATAACTAATAGATGAAAACCATGTATTTTATTTTATTATTTATATCTAATTTATAGATTTCTTTCATATTTTCAATATCATAATCATTTAATAAATTTAACTAAATTACATAAATCTCAAATTTCGGGCAGATACTGTTCATCATATATATTATCCCACTTGTTATTCTCGGACTCGAATTCAGATATGAATATTATTGGATCACTATTAATGTATCATATTTTTTTTTATGTTTGATCGTCAGACAGTCGGATATTATCCGTCCCGTTTTCATCCCTAACGAACACATCAACATTGTCGTAGCACCTGACTTTCAATTTTTCTTTTACGACCACTGAACAATCGACTAAGACCCTGTTTGGATCTACTGAGATTTTAAAAATCTAGATTTTAGAATCTACGAGATCTCCAAACAGGACAAATTTCCTTTTTAGATTGTAAAATCTAATCTCCAGATTTTAAGAATCTCATAATCTGGTTATACCTAGTTAGAGCCAGATTTTATAATTTGATCGATATCCAAACACCACTATCCAGATTTTATTTAGAATCCGAATTTTAAAATCTTAAAATAATAATCAGATTTTAAGAATCTAAACTGGATCCGAACAGGGCCTAAGGAGTAAGAACAATCCCAACTGACAAGGCTTAACCTGGTCTAACCACCAAAGATTCCAACCTAATTTGCTTCAAACTGAATACCCTATCTTCTCTAACCCCCATCTGATTTCCACCTTACCCGGTCCGTGCCGCTGCCCATGAGGAGGTCCCACACCGCCCACACGACCCCGGCAACCATCATCACCTTGGCCACCGCGGCGGCGCCCACGCGCCGGCAGAGCAGCACCAACGCCGCCACGCACTCTCGCGACCACTCTGTCCCTCGCCGCATGTCCGCGAGGAGTCGCGCCACCGCGCCGTCGATGTTAGCCACTACATTCAACTTTGTACTACAACGGTTTTGCTTTCTTCGAGAACATGCACCCCCGACCGAGCCCACCCCGAGCCGGACTCCCGATCCATGTGCTCTGCCGCCATTCTCCGCTCCAATCCACGCCGGTCGGGGTCTGCTCGACCGCTTCACTCATCCTCCGCTCCGCCGCCATGCCCGAGAGGCCACGACTTGGGCTGGCTCCCCGGCCGCCAGCCCTCCGCCTGCTCCTCCTCCCTCTCCTCCGCCGCGGCTGCAACCCCGACCACCGACGGCCTGGACCACATCAGCGCCCTTCCAGTCTTCGCGACGTTGCCTTTCGGCTCCCTGTCCGTGAGCCCACCCGCGTTGCCGCCGCATCCTTCTCGTTCACGTCCCGTGAGCGGGAGCTCGCGGAATGGGCGCGCCTCCTCGCCGCCAAGGGTGTGCAGGACCTCGTCCTCGTCAGCGAGCCTGTTATTCCGCCTCTGTATCTGTACTCGGCAACGCACCTCCCATCTGACATCTTCTGGTGTGCTTCGCTCTGACGCCTCCTCCTCGAAAAATGGACGTTCCCTGAAACCTCCAGCGCGCGCAGTGGTGCTTATGGTTGGCAATACAAGCTACAACATCATCGGTTTAAAACTATGCTCACCTTTCTTATTTTCATGTGACAACCTCTCACGGTTGGCAATACAAGCTTTCGACAGTTGTGCAGGGATGCATGCCAACTGTTTGAGATATTGGTAGTAAGGTGCATTATCTGTCGGAAACGCTATCCAGAGTGTCAGATCCATCCTAATGCAGGCCGAATTCTCATCCAACACCATATGAAAATGAAAATCTGAGTTTAGTTTCATTTACTGGCATAAACTTGATATGAACTGAAGTAAAAAATTACTGAAACTATTTATGAGTGATATAAGAACTACAAAACCAATATAATATAGCAGGGGAAGGGGTAAGCATGTCGTAGACAGGGTTGATTTCACTAGAGTAGTTCACTATAGCTTCAAAGTTATTGCAATTTTTCACAGCAAACAAGAATTTCTATTTATTCCAATGGAAAAAAAAAATATTGCTTCCAGGTAAAAGGGAAATTGTTTCAGTAGATTGTTCCATGAAAAAAATAAAAAATACTCACATTGAATTATGCTAGACAAAATTGCTAGAAGCACAAAAATTATCAAATTCCTTTAGACACTAAATTTTTCATTTCCTTCGTCATCTAAATTCTCCAACTTCTTTGCACACTAAATTCTTCAACTTCTTTGCACACTTAATTCTCCAACTCCTTGGCACACTAAATTCAACAACTCCTTTGCACACTAAATTCTCCAATCATTGGCACACTAAATTCTTCAACTCCTTAGCACACTAAATTTTTTAACTCCTTGGCACACTAAATTCTACACATGATTACACACTAAATTCTACACATGCTTTACACACTAAATTCTATAAATGTTTTGCAGACTAAATGCTACAAATGCTTCGCACACTAAATTTTACAAATGCTTTGCACACTAAATTCTATAAATATTTTGCACACTAAATTCTCCAATGAGCCGATAATTTCTATCTACGTAGTAGACGATGTTGGATTCTAGGGCCCAAACCATGTGACAATAAATACTAAATTCTATAAATGTTTTGCACACTAAATTCTATGAATGCTTTGCACACTAAATTCTACAAATGCTTTGTGCACTAAATTCTCTAATGAGTCGATAATTTCTATCAACGTTCGAGACGATGTTGGATTCTAGGGCCCAAATCATGTGGCAATAAACACTAAATTCTATAAATGCTTTGCACACTAAATTCTACAAATATTTTGCACACTAAATTCTCCAACTCCTTTAAATAATAAATAAACACTAAAAAATTACTAACACTTTTCAATACAAATTACTGATTCTATAAAATTACTAATTGTCATGTTACATTGGCAACAATTACTGACCATTACACAAGAAATTACTAACATTACTGATAACAGAAAATTATTGAATACATTTGCAAAAAATTACTAGTAAGATTTTAAAAATTACTGAAGCGGGGGGAGGGGGGGGGGTCGCTTGCTCGTTCGCTCGAGGGTTGGGCTGGTTGGCTTGATCGATTGGCTCGGTTTGGGTTCAGGGTGTAGAATAAGCTATTCTACACCTAGGTGTAGAATAATAAGTACTCCTATAGTGTAGATATAATCTGTAGTTAGGTATAGAATGACTTATTTTGTAGCCAGGTCGGCCTTGTACCCACGGAGCAAGCCTCTGTAGCCAGGTCGGCCTTGTACCCACGGAGCAAGCCAACCCAGCGAGCGCGCAGAGTCACCCGAGGCGAGTCCACCCGAGTACCCGACCAGTTTCGATCCGAAGGGGCGCGGCCTCCCCGTCGGTTTCTACCCACAATCTCTATGATTAACTGTCCACTATGGACCTTTCAAGCCAAAATTCCTGTCCTACAGGCCACCGTTGTTATTCCTAACTTACAAAATTGGAGCCACGTTGAACTGATTGAGCTCCAGTAGGTCAGGAAGATATGCTTGCTTCCGCCAAGGATGCAGCTTTGCATTTCACTCGGAATGGCGCATGGCCGGAGATCTAGCTATGCAACTTTCTCTACCTCGTAGTTCTGACATTCTTGGTCTTCCCTGTTCGTCCCGTTCAGGTTGCGAAGGAACAGAATCATGGTGTAATCACAGTGGAGTTGGGATAAAACAACATCAGGTAGTGACAATGGTTGCTTCTAAGTAGATTGGGGGCAGAGCAGTATGCGATTTCCAGCAAATAAAAGAAATCTGGTGCCGGCATGCGAAGAGGATACTCGAAAGATTATTGTGTAAAGCATCAGCACTGAAAGACACACAATATTTTTCTGGTCGCAAACTGTACATATGTTCTCATGTCTTAGGATGAGTCTAAAGAGTTCTTGGAAGCTAATAGGCACACTAGTTAGGAATAACTTGCAATTGCAAGCTAATAGCTGCATACTCAGCAAGATCAAAATTGGGAAGAACAGTAGGGATACACATGTCCCTCTTTAGAACCATTTCTTTTAGTTAATATCTTCTTGTGCGGTTCATAGTTTACTCTCATCTAAAAGAAAATAAAAAGATCTGTAATTAAGTGTTGTGATCCAACTCACTTGAGTTTCATGATTTTCATTTCCGCAATTAACTACACTTATCACATACATGAGTATATGTCACCATCGACATTCAGAAACCAACAAGTGCACATATTCAGGGCTTAGTTTGGGAACAGCTGACATAAAGTTCATTTCGAAAGAAAATTTTAGAGGAAATACTTTCATAACATTTATGCAAAATCACAAATCCAGTGTTGATAATTTGAAACTAGAAACACATGTTTACATGTGAACAAGCTCAAAATTGCAAAACAACAGTTTGCTGGTTACAAAAGCATCACAATCTGTTCCTTTCCTTTGCTTCTCTCAAGACAACAGATCGTCTTCACCAGATCCCAGATTTGTATACCATGTAAAACATCATCTTCAGGGCAGCACATCTTTTTAATGCATGCTACCAGACTCGACCACAACTGTGGCTCCACACTCTCACATCTACATGAACCAGCAGCTCGTTGTCCAATAAGCAAATTGGTGTTCATATAACATAGAACACCTAATCTTTGCCCAATATTTTTGCCCAAATGGCCTTAGATCATCTCTTAAATCATTATAATTATGAGAGAAATAGTAAATGATGTGGACCAAGACAAATAAAGTGAGATGAATTAGAAATAATTAATAAGATCTTGATAAGTGCACAGAAACAACATTGATAGCAAAATGTCAGTACCAAAAAAAAAGCAATTAAGAAACCATCGACTACAAGGACTAGAAGCATATCTTCCAAACCAAAGAAATTGAGATAAAATAAAAATATATACTCCTCCATTCTGAATATAAGCTGCAACTAGTGCAATTTGGCTGTCCTAAACGTCATCATTTCAGGAATGGAGTAAATGGGAGCAGGCACTATGCCACTGTCATCTAACTGCAAACATTGACCCCTTATTATGTCAGCTAGAATTGAGAGGATGAGTTGAAAATAAAATTTCTGGAGTCATAGTTTTATTCAGTTCAAGGTCAAGCTAGAATGAAGCAAACACCAATAGATTCTACATTAATTGGAATTCATCAGCATCACAAAACCCACATGATTTGCATTGTAAGCATATCAACAATAGTAAATAATCATATCAACAGTAGCAAAGACCAATAAAAGGCCTCATTACCTTGAGTAAACATTTCAACAATAGTAAATAATCATATCCTAGAGCAAATTTCTGAAGGCATCATCTCTTTTTTCGGAAAACTAGATTTCTTGAATTAATCTTTGGGAAAAGTAATGTGATATTACCTTCATCTGATCAGCGTCACAAGGTGCTTGAGCCTGCAGGAAGTGCAGATGCCTCTGGATTTCCATACCTTTCCTGATCTGCGTAGAAGGAAAAAAACTGAAAATTAGAAGATTAGGCTTGACAAAAAACTAGAGAGAAAGGAAGAGAGGAGTATGCAGTTGTTACCAATGCTCAAGTAGTTGGAAATAACGTCCTGGTAGATACTCAAGAAAGGCACAGTTTGCAACTGCCTGATAAAATTGGTGGTCAGTCCATGGAGAAACATAAAAAAGATACACCCTAACAAATTTCTACTAATCTACAACGAATAGGAGATGACTACATGACCCAAAAGGTTAGCAAATCAGGAATCAGAGACAAAGGCGTTGACGCAGACTGGGGGATCAAGTTGACATGGTGAATCTCACTCCGCGAGTTATTCTACACCACTAATTTCTCGAGGGATGCTGGCCGTCATGAATCCCTTCCCATCGGGTCCAACCAAAGAACAGCGGCCATTGGGCCTGTAAAAGTACTATGTATCGACTGCATTTAGGAGTTTACTCGTTCACATGAAGGGTACATATTACAGAAATTAAATTCAAAATGAATTTACTGTTGATGCTATTCCAATTGGCACTATGGTCTGCAATCCTCCCATAAAAATAGGACAGTTTCACTTTTTCAAGGTGGCTCAATTTTCATCAAGAGTGAAATGCAATCCACAATTAAATCATGAGGACATGCCTAATGAATGATGAAGATATTTGAGAAAAGAAAACAATTTGCTTACACATTAATGAAGAGTAAGGCATAATGGTAGAAATATTATTAACAAGTTCAATAATCTACAGTGCTAAATGATGTCCATAGATTTCTACAGTCAAGCATTGCCTAAATGTTTACGGAATCGACAACAAGCATAATACTGAATACCATCTTGAGGCCCTACTGTCTCCTCATGATGAACATATGAGGTCAAAATAAAAAAACTGCACAGTGGCCAGCTAATTTCAATAATTTCGAGCCCTTTTGCAGCAGGAAAGAAAAAAAAAGAAAACTAGAAGATTGGGCTTTACGTAAAACTGAAGGGATGCTGCTTTACCAACGTCTAGCCTGTGCAGGTAAAAATCGAGTCCTGGTTGATACCCAGGAAAGGCACAATCTGCCACCATCTAGTGAGATTGTGGTCCATCCATCAAACAAATATAAAAAGAAAGAAAGATCATAGTTCCAGCAAAAGGATTGTCGCACGACAACTAAATTCTACTAATCACAATTAGAAGACAGCTAATCACCTAACCCTAGTCTAACGTAACCAAAAATGTACCAAAACAGGAATCGAGAACAAAGGCGTAGATGAAAACCTTGGGATAAGTTGAGATGGCGGATGGAATCCTTCACGTCCGGACCGTCCAGGCAATGGCCGCCATTGGAACCAACGGTGAGCACAATTTCTCTGCAGCGGTGCAGGGATTCATGGGGAAGGATTACGACCTTCTCCGGTGATGTGCCCCCGTGGAGGTTAAGGGCGGCCAGAGGCAAACTGCGAATGGGATCGGCGGCGACTGGCGACGCTCGACTCGCCACAACTGTTCGTGGGGAACTGGGGATTGTGGCCTCATGGGTCGCTTCGGTTGTCGAAGCAGACGGACGGGGGTGACCGGGTCGATGGTAGAGTGGGCCGGCGAAAAAACGTTAGGTTGGTTTGGATCTGCACTAGAATGATCGACCTGTAGTCGGGTCTGTAGATTGGTTCCGGCTATAGAATTTGTCATTCTGTAGCTGGTACATATAATATATTCACTATATAGAATGGATTTTCCCTATATATATATATATATATATATATATATATATATATATATATATATATATATATATATATATATATATATATATATTGTTTTTGCAGAAAATTACCAAACAGATTATTCAATTTTTTTTTAAAAAAGTGAAGTATTTTGAAATTTATAGAGCATCATTTGGTTGCTTGCTGCTTCAAAAAGTTTTGCACCTTGGAGGCTGTCAATGTCGATCTTCTGATCTCTGCACCCTCCCCCCTGGATAGTTGAAAAAAAAAATTCAAATACATAACATGTGTCTAGAGCTGGGCGAATCATAACGACCTATTAGAACCGTTGAAATAGAAGCAACTATATATTCAATGTTGGCATTTCGATTGAAAGCTATGAAAGCTACTCAATGTAGGCTAAAAGACACTATTCAACTACGGTAATTTGATACAACACATCTAAGTTAAAATCACTATAAAGGAGAGAAAGAAATTTGCAAATGACCATAATACCTTGCAAGGTGTTGTGTGGACATACCTTTGCAGCTTTGGGGGTACGATGGTTGAATTGTTGGGTCCACAATGTCGTCGACTCATGGACAGATGGCAAGATACATGGCGGGCGGGGATGGTCGCATGGCTGATATTCATGTTGATTCCGGCGATGAATTGGCAAAATGTTCAAGTTAATGGGCATTATGATTGTGTAGGACCAAACTGGACAACCAATTTGTAGAGAAACTCATAAAAGAAATCAAATTTAAGATGAGATGCATAGATAAAGTAGATCGATTTACATGCTCGGATGTAATTTGCAAAAAAGAAAAAAACAATGCTCGGATGTGTGCGGCAGGCCGGATGTGATCACTACCGTTGGCCACACGAAGAGTGAGCATCAGGACCACTATGAGACAGTTTTGGGCCAAAAGCTACAAAACATGTTTGCATGCCTGGGCCTTGCTTAGAAGTGCCCCCCAAAAAAATGGTTCGCCCATTTATGAGCGTTGAATTTTGCAAGGACTAAATGAGATGAATAAATAGAGCTTTTTTGGCCGAAGAGAATAAAATCAAAGAGACATATGACACAAGCTCCAATAATGTAACTTGACAAGAAAAATTTTCAAATAAAACAAATCAGCTAGGACGACTAATAAAACCAAATAGAATATGTTTTTGCAAATCTTTTCTATGAAAAAAAAGATGTCAGAGTTGAAAGTGTGGGAAAAAACTTAAACATCAGAGTCTAAACTCTGTACATCATTCGATTTTATATCACGTTTCTCTCTCTCTCTCTCTCTCTCTCTCTCATTTGACGAAGTCAGGGGGAAGCCCCTACCTGATTTTCATTAAAATGCTATGAGTAGAGAGCGAAGTTACATAAGCTCATGAATGTAGAGTGCACACGCAGGTGATAAAAAAGGAAATCGGAAACTCTAATCTATTTACACTAAATGGAGGTTAGGCGCTGCTCCTGCGATCTCGTATTCCCATGCCTGGATACCAATCTCGCGAGTTGTTTGTGTTCGTCCGGTGGCTTCATATGATTCTTTGTGTCGGCATTGAGACATTATCGAACACTCCTATTTCTTGCTTTCCAAATATTCCAGGCTATCGAGATGAACACTGTTAGCTATTCCTTCGCCTGGTTCTTTTAGATTTTCTCAGTATCTGGTGTTCGTTTCTGTCTAGTTGACGATCTGAGGCTAATATTGTTTTCATTCTAGACAGTCCATGAATGTTTGAAGACTGGATAAGTGTATTAAGAAGTTGACCATTTGGGTATTTAAGACTCTCTCCCTCTTTAATTTGCCAAGAATCATCAAGATACTCGTGGTTCGTTTATTTAAGAATTTAATGATTCATTCAAGCTACCTAAGCCATCGGATAACTAACTGAGCTAATAATGTGTCCCTCAGTTTCATCAGTAGTAACATGCTTATTAAACATATAGAGCTAGCAGGTGTAGAAATGGCCCAAAAAAAACGTGAGGGGGCTAGAATAAATTTTCCATTGCATTACATGGTAAAAAAAATCATGTACACGATATATGAATTATTTTAGCTATTATTTGTCCCACATTGGGTCCTTTTGGAATGCAAGATTGAGAAAAAGACAGAACCCAGAAAAAAAATGAAAGAACTCTATAGTATCGAAGGATGTTACAGGGAATGGGAATTGTATAGTTTAGTATGGAATTCTCATGAAGCAGATGGACATTTAGGCTTTGTTTCTCTCACTTTAATTTTTTTGCACATACACAATGCGTGCCCCTATCCCCTTCGACCTTGCAATAGATTACTCCGACGCGTTGTACCATCACCGGCCGAAATATTCTTTTAGCATGTTTGCTCTAGCACGGAATTGATACAACAAGTGACGATAGCTTTAACCGAAGAGAGGTCTTGAATGTTCACATTCTAGAAGTTTTCGGCGTGGTCTAGTAGTTCTCCGCACCTGAAGTAATGTAACTCAAAGTATCTATATGCAGTAGAGATAACTGAACAAGGAGGACAGTAGAATGCAAGCGCACAGATTCAAGGAAAATGAAAATCAGTCCTTCCTTGTTTGGATAGATCTTTCTGTAGGTTTTCTTTGTTGTTTATTTTTTTGGACCACATCGTGTGACTCAGATTTTCTATTTTGTTGTACAGTGTTTTTGGATGATTTCTTTTTAACAAAATTTTAACAGTGGGGTCTCCTTGCTGTTTTCCTGGTTATCCCGGTCCGGGCTGGTTATCCCGATCGGTCGGTTAACCGTCGGTTTTGATTTAAATATTTTTAAAATTTTAAAAAAATTATATCTAATGAAACCGGTGAAACCAATCAATTAACCTGTAAAATCGCGGTTAACAACAAAAAATCAGAAAATTGTGAATTTAAAACCTATTTTTGAAATTCTATCATCAAAACCGGTAAAACCACATGTTAACCATCAATGGTGGGTTAACCGTTGTAACCAGCCGGCATCCCCTCTCCAAATCAAATTTTTCTTCGTTAACCAGCTGGTTTTTTTATTTTTCGGTTAATCAGTAAACCTGTTCCGACCGGTTTTACCTGTAGGTTCGGTTATGTAAACTTTGGTCGCAGCAGGTTCTGTTTCCTTCCCACCAGATGACAGGCTTGGTGGGCGGCTTCTTGGTCTTCATTCAATCCCCCCACCAGCGTGGTCAGGGGGTAGAGTCGTCGTCATCCCGTGTATGCCATGTCATGGCTGATCAGTTCTTTGGATTTCCAGATAACTCGAGATACTTAAATCGTAGGTTCCCCCGCTTGGCTGTGGACTCCAACGAGGACATGGAAATGACCATATGCCTCAAAAGATGGAATAGAGAATAGCGGGGTTTCTAGCACCAGGAAAATGACCACGCGCGCGAGTCAAACGATGATGGCATGCCGCGTAATCGAAGGGCGCACGCATGGGAGGTGAACGGCGTCGCCATTCGTTGTCTCGGTGTGACAGGAATGGAGAAACGAGGACGACGACTCCGATCGATCGGATCTCTACGCTTGGGCTGGGTTCGGTTGGACGGGCAGGACAGGGTTGATAAGGGACGATTAAGATTATTTAAAATATTTAATTAACCGGAGTCGCTTTGAGATGCGTCCAAGTTTTTAAAAAAGTAAACAAAAATTCATATACATGGTATATGAATTATTTTAGCTATTATTTGTCCCATATATTTTGGGTCATTTTGGAATAAAAGATTGAGAAAAGGAAGGAATGCAAAAATAAAATAAAAATGAAAGAATTCTATAGGACGGAGGACGTTACAGGGAATGGAATCTTGTGTTGTTCCTTTGGAATTCTCGTGAAGCAAATGGACCTTAGTTTTTGTTTCGCACTTTAATTGATTTTGTACATATACTATGCCTGCCCCGCCTATCCCCTTTGACCTAGCAATACATTACTCCGGCGCGTTATACTATCACTGAATCATTCTTTTAGGATGTCTGCACTAGCACGAAATCGGTTAACAAGTGACGATAGCTTCAACCGACGAGAGGTCTGGAGCGTTCATATTCTAGAAGTTTCTGGCATTTTCTCGAGTCGCGCAGGTTCTATTTCCACCGGATGACAGGTTTATTGGGTGGTTTCTTGGTCTTCATTCAAATCCTCCCACCCGCGGTTGGGGGTAGACTCGTGTTGCCATCCCGCCGTGTACCCATGCCATGTCATGGCTGATTAGTTACTTGTATTTCGAGGCAACATCTCGAGACACTTCTATCGTACATCCCGCGTGTATTACGCGGCTTTATCCATGACATATTATCTGACTTGGTCCTACACGCAACTCTCGGCAGGTTCTTTTTGAAGAGCCTTTAAATAGCCGCGCGCAGCAACTTCTGATCCTTCATCCGTGAGGAGGGACTGGCCTTGTGCAACGTCGACCAGGGCTGTTCACCGACGAAACCGTGGAACCGGTGAGAAACTGGTTAGTTCATTTTAGCACATGAATTACTGTTTATTTGTCTAATTACTGTTCATTCCTACCGTTGAACAGGCCTAACGCCGACCATGGCCCCGCCGCACTCCCTTGAGGTGACCCAGCAAGCCATGCTCATCTTCACCATCATCCAAGCCTTCATCCGTAACGGAGGCGACAACCGGCGTCAGCGTCACGCCAAGCTCGAGAGCCTGCCCCAGGAGTTCGAATCCATACCATTTCGCCAAGTCTACAGACTGCCGCCAGGATCGCACAACCTCGGTAAGTAAGCATCAACACATACTCGCCCGGGACTCAATAATAGCGTTCTCCATTTCCACTGGGATTTATTCCTAGGGAATTCCAGGCAAAGGACGATGTTTCTTTACCGGGCGTTTTTTTGTTATGGTTGCGAGATCTTTTTTATATATAGAGTCATGTGAGTTGTAGTTATGGTCTGAGATCAGTTGTTGTTATTGTCATGAGAGCTGTTGTGGTGGTTGTGAGAGTTATTTGTTATGTTTGCAAGGGCTGTTGTTATGGTCGGGAGATATTTCCTTACGGTTGCAGGTAGCTCAGTTTTATTATGGTTGTGGGTTGACTAATTGCAACTAGCTATCCCCCGTATAGAAAATACGCGCAATTCATCTTTTTTCTAAGCTTGAGTTATAAATATTTACTAGTACTCTCTTCGTTCTTAAATTATTATCGTCATTGACTTTTTTAATTAACTTTGATCATTCATCTTATTAAAAAAATAAATAATATCATATATGTTATTATAGTTTGTTTTATTGTCAAATAAAATTAAAATATAACTTAAAATTTTATATACTTAAAATAATATTTTAAATAAAATAAATAATCAAAATTAATAAAAAAAATCAACAACGACAATAATTTAAAAACAGAGGGAGTTCGTCTTATGCTTATGGCTCTTGTGCCTTTCTCCAGCTTGCCCGCACTGGGAGGCCAGCGAGCTGTCCTTTAGTGGTGCAGGAAACTTGTGGTGCTTCACGCAGCTCCTTCGCAGCGGCAGAAACATCACCCGGAAGACAGAGGACGGTCAGACCTGGGAGAGCAGAAACGGCCGAGAACGCAAGAATGGCTATCCCACTGAGATCTTTGTGAACAGGCTTGTTCTTAGCGGCCAGCCCTTTGACATGATTGAGCTCACCTTGGACGAAAGGGTGGTACCATGTACTGACTTGGTTAGTAATACTACAGATCGATCATGCATGCATCCAAACTGCAGCATGATGGTTAAATAGAACTCGAAAAGGATTTCGATGTGTGGGGAATCACCTAACTGTTTTTCTTTGGTTTTCAACAGCCTACTGTGGCTCTGTGCCAAATCCGATGGACTCAACCGGGCAACAATGTAGCAGCAAGTTCTCAACAAGATTCAAGTAATGTCAACATCTCTGATACAGCGACATCTATGGAGGTAATTATTGGCGATCGATTCACCTTGCAAGTGTATGTATATATATAATCAGCACATGCATCCACATCCTTTGACTCATATTATATCAGCTTCGAACTGATCCACATCTTTTGGATCCAACTGGATTATTGCCATATTCATTTATCATCCGTAATAAAATCATCATTATTAGCTACCGTTTAATGGAAGGGCTCTCTTAATGGAATGTGTAGGGAGAAGGTGCTGGCGGTCAGGAAGAAACAACGGAAATGGAAATAGACCCTCCACCTCCAGTCGAGGCCCCTCATGGTGTGTGCAGTGTAAATACATATCTTATTTTTGTATTATATAAAGTGGCAAATTTTGGTTAAGCACAATATGATATAATTAATAATATAATTATATAATGGTACAATATAGCAGTAGGACCTCCGCAGGATTCAAGTAATGTCAACGTCGTCCGTCTAGGAGCATCAACATCTCAAGAGGTACTGTTTCACAAGTGTATAATCAGCATATGCACATGCACCCGGCCCACATCCATGCATTGGTATCACATCAGCTACAAACTAATCCATGTCACACACATCTATCTTGACTGGCACGCTCAATTTTAAGCCACAATCACCACTAACTACCACTTCACATGGAATGTAGGGAGAAGAAGCTAACCAGGAAGGAACAATGGATTTTCAGCTAGTCGAGCCTCCTCCTCCAGGTCTGTACAAATACATATCCTTATGTAAGATTCCACCCCGTTTACAGCCTTCAGACGTGAAATAAAGTTATGGGTCTAGTCCCACATTGATGATTTAGGAGGGTGAGGGGGGTCAACATATAACTCTCATTGTTTCAGTCATAGCATCTCCGGTTAACCTTTTTATATGAAGAGAGTATGAAAGTGCAAGAGGGATACTATGTGTGAATACATGTGTACATCCCAAAGGTGAGCTGGGCGGATTTTGTACGAGGAATGTTACAATTGTATGAGAGTGTCAGCTCTTCCTACATGTGCGAGTGTTCGTGTCCATAGGCCTGCGACATAGTCATGCACCAAGGGGTCTGGTGGTCTTGGGGGTTAGCTTGTTGTACACTAGTACATAAAAAGCCTTCCATGGCAGTGGAAAATAGTCATCAGTGGTGGTTTTCTGAGCTGCCACTAAGCTCCCGCAGCTGGGAGTGATCAGGCTCAGTGGCGGGTTCGAGCACTGCCATTGATGGCCCATGCCAATGATAGTGAGATGACATCATCTTTCACTGATACTAAGAAACAATTAGGAAAACAAAAAATAGGTGGTTGGGCCCAGACGGACCAAGACTAGCCTGCTAAGCCCAAACCACCATCGAGTTCTAAATGCTTGGATCCACTGCCTCTGCCCATGACACCGCCGCCACACCTGGGAGCCACCAACGCCTCCCATGGTCAGATCCGCTCCCTATGGCTGGGATCCATCATTGCCATGACCGGATCTACCCTAATCATGCCTAGATCTCAGGACGCCCCTCCATGCCGCGCCTCACCCTTGCCGTTGGATCCTCCACGGGTCGTGTCTGAGAGAAGGGTTGGGAGAGAGAGGACCATGGAGGGGGTCCTCTTGCATGGGGGAGGAGTTGCAGTGGCGCGAGGAGGGAGGAAGAGGACGACAGCAACAACCGTGCATGTCGGGAGGAGGAGGGCGACGGTGGCTACCGTGCATGTCAGGAGGTGAGGTGGCAGCACTTGCACTTGGGGAGGAGGTGGGTGGCGGCACGTGTGGGGGGAATTGTGCCGCCATGAGAGAGAGAGAGAGAGAGAGAGAGAGAGAGGTGAAGAGCGAGTCAGAATTAGATGGAGAACACGATATTTATATCCTGAGTATTGAGTTGAGCTTTGGTTTGGTTTATGGGCCTGATGAGCCAAAAACTTCCAATGGCGATGGGCTGACATCATCCACCGCCACTAACAATGATATTCTAGTGATGATTGGGCATGATATCAACTAGCACCTCTTAGGAGGTTGTTGGGGGTCATCTAGCACTGCCACTGGTGCTAGTTTTCATTGATGTTTTTTGCTGATGTTAGTAAGAATCACCACTGGTACTAGTTTCCAGTGGCCGGTATTTTTGATGATGTCAGTTTTGGGCCTTCTAGTGGTCGGTTTTGGGTTTATCACCACTAGAAAAAAAAAGACCAGCCTCATGAAATGGTTGCTTTGTACTTGTGATATTTACTATGTGTTGCCAAGGCAACAACCCTTAAGCGGGTGACTATACAACACCCAAGCTAGTTTGTAACCTATATATAGTGGTTGTAATTTCGCCCAAAACAACCTGTAAGCAAAATGAAGTTATGGAATTAATCCCACACTAATGGTTTATGTCAGTATATAACCCTTGATGTTTTACTCATAACACCTCTGTGTTAACCCTTTTACATAAATCAAGAACAAAAGCGTAATAGAAATGCTAACACGTGTGTCGTACCAAAAGTGAATTGGATGGTAGGCGAATTTTGAATGCAAGACTTCACACTTTGTAAAATAAATGTGACAAATTCGTTCAACACACTACAAATGAGTCTAATCACAATGCCATGTTTCGTTTTGATGTTTTTAATGGTGTTGCAAAAGCAACAACATATTTCTTTGACTGGTAAAATTTTTTAGTGACATAATATAAACTTGGATTTTGATGTAGGATATTGCAACAAATTTGATGTGTTGTTGGACACCAAGAAATATCTATACATAGTGTCCAACAACAAATAAAACATGTCTCAGTGTGTCCTATAGAAAATGTCACGATTAAAAAGTGACTTGTGGCATTCTTTGACTATTGAGATATTTTATCTAGTGTACATTTCATAAGAAATATATGCAAGAGAGAAGTCGTATTCAAAAGAGTGTACACATGGTCTCCTTATGAATTTTCATTGATCCTCTCTCTTTATTAATCCCTTATCCCTCCTCTTCATTAACGACCCAATAACAAATTCTCAAAAAATTATCCAGATTTGGACTCCTCTGTGTGTATCCTTACGGGACTCCAGAACTTCATTAGGGTCATCCATATAAGTTTTAAGAAGATCTCGACGAGATTTATAACTTCGGTAGTATGACTCTCCTTATTTGAGCCCATTTCAAACTCCAAAAATATGTTACAATGAAATGTTATTTCTGGACTATGTAAATAGATATTTCTTTCAGATAAATCTTATTGAAATCTCTAGATTGAGTCTGTATGTTGTGTTTTCACTTATTTTTACAACAAAGCACACAAACACCATTATATGTGGATATTCTCATGGTTAGAGATAATAATACATAATAAGAATAAGATTGTTACCGGCATATAAAGTGGGAATGATAAGTGATGCCAAAACAAACAGAGCGTTGCTTATTACGTGGTCACCATGGACACATGTCAGCAACCATAGGTGAGGAGCAGAGCAGCCGAGGTGACCAGTGCCTTTGGAACAAGGTTTTGTGGAGACAATAAAACATGGTTGCCAACGGAAAGGGTCGTTGAACCCGGATAAGATACCTCCCACTTGTGTTCACATGTACTTAGCCATGAGGGGCTGGTCGGTGTAGCTATGAGAGGTTGCATCCGCGTATACCATATATGTAAGGTGGTGTGGTGACATCCGGAAACTATACATCTTGAACACTAGCGAATCTAATTGAGGGTTGCAACCGAGGCAGCCCATTGGGGGGGGCACCCCATGGAGACCAGCACCACACGAGCGCTGCCCATTGGAGAAGTTGGCCAGCCCCATCGACAACATCGAGGTGAGGGGAGGACATTATGTGACCCACGAACTAGAGCATATCACCACTACCAACGGTTGACTCCGAGACGAATCTGGACACCTCGTTGAGGAAGATGACCGGATCTGATGTTCCACACAAATAAATATACATGAGGATAAATTAGATATGAAGGAAATAAAGGGAGAAAGAAATGTGAGAAAAGAATGGAAAACCAACAAAGAGAGCACGAGCAGATGCCATTAGGGATTGTTGGGGTCCCCGTTGGCCAGCCGCGCAATGGTGGCTGAGGCAGGGGGACTTTGGTTGGTGGGGGTCAGTATTTGCCCCTTCTGTGTCAACTGGAGAGCGACACACATAAGGGTACTATTTCGTTTTTTCATGATCTCTTGTATTGTTTGTTCCTAAGACTCTCTTCACTAAGCGCTTGAAATCAGTTGTCATTACTGTGCATAATACTTTTAAGACTATCTAAGTGTCGTTTTCTCTTGATATTTATTATTATTATTTTCCAAATCTTTGGCAGCGATACTTGGATTGATGATAATATACATGGTTGTGGTAATTTTTCTTTCATAGTTTAGAACTGAAGATAATTCTCAATTTATTTTTAATTATTTGTCTCGGAGCCCGTCTTCCCTGTGAAGAAGAGTGAGAACGAACCATGAGCCGAGAATCGAATCCTTTCAAACAAAGGTGGGTACAAGTGCAATTGGACAACTCACTCTCAGTCTTTTTTATATTCTTTTTAGATAAAGCAAAATATATTTAATCAAGCAACAAAAGTATCCTGGTCTCTACATTATGAGATGAATGTGACTAATAATTATTATAAAGTTTCCATCACCCACGTAGTACACACACCCATTAGCCAAACAAACAAACAAACAACCGAGATATAGCAAAAAAAAATCATGAACTTAATCTATTGCTAAACTCTGTCGTATTCTTGGTGAAGATGTCAATTGTTAATGATTCTAAGAGAACGCATGCATATCGCAACAAGCTGCGTTCCTCCTTCTGGAACAATGACAACATCATGGTCCAATACATAACACTATGGATAACCTGCATATAACATGAGATAGGCATGAATGATGTATGATCGAGCTTTCAGTGCATTTAATGATTTCATCCGGTTCTACTGAAGGTCTGTATTTTGTCTATCTGCAAGAAAGCAGCTCAAGTGTCATTTATTGATGCTTTTGTTAACAGAACGTACGGCACAAATTAATCTTATACTGGAACAAATTGATGCTTTTGTTAACAGAATGTGCGGCACAAATTAGTCTTCTGCATTCAGCTCATCAACTATATACTTTATAAAAATGGCCAAATTGCATTATGGACAAGCATGACATACGTGTGTATATATGTTACACAAGCAAATTGGTAAAATTTTCGTAATATCCTTAATTTTCTAAGAAAATTGAAACAATTTTATTAATAAGAAAAAGTTATACTATGTATTTTTGATTGATGATGACCAGACTTATTAATTTCCTTATGAGTATCAAGTGTGGCATACCGCAAAAATAATAACCTCTTATGTTCGAAACATGCTCGAATCCTAAGAATGTGTAGCAACAATGTACTTGTGATTGTCTATGTCTGTACTGTGTTTAATTCTCAAAAAATAAAAACAATGTACTTGTGATTAATTCACATGGATTCTAATTAATTACAAACCATGCAGGAGATGTTTCAGACTGGCGGAAGGATTACCTTAAATGCAAGGTTCGCACATGTTTGTATTTGTGAAGTTTCTTTCATAAATTCCATTTCTAGAAAAATTAGAATAGTGTATGTTAATGTAAGCAGGCGTTTTTTTTTCTTTCTTGAACTCCCTCGCCAAATATAGTTCTAATTAGTAACTTTTATAACTGCTAGGGGTATTATTCTTAAAGTTGTCATCTTATAGATTCCAGAGGGACAACAAAAACTTCAGCGCCAATTCTAATTAGCCTTGATATATCTCAAAGAAAATGTAAACTTCAGAATATGTGTAGGCAGTGAAATAAATATAGAAGATTGCTAAGTAGTAAAACTTCACTTGCTATAAATATTTTAGTGGATATCTCATTTTTTTGTCATTTTCTCTTTTTGCTTGTAGAAAATTTGTTGAATTTAGAAATTTACTTTTTATCTAAATATGGTTGAATTAGATTTCATGAATAATTCTGAAACTTTAGAATCGTTGAATCAGGTTCATATCATTGTTGAATTAGCGTAAGAAGTCATTAAGCTAGGTTCCAGAGAAGTTGTTGACATGTATTTGAGGAAGTATTGAAGGGGTAGTCCAGTACGAACAAGAATAATCTTGTAGTGAAAATTCACCACATAGACCCTTAACCCGCTGAATGTACATATGGGATAATTTAGACATGACCAAAGCTCCTGGTTAAACTGATAAGATTGTTCACTCATTGGAACTTACAAGATTTTCTCTTTTTCCCGATGTTGATTCAGGAAGCAGTTTCATTCTTGCACAGAATGATGGCAAAACTTGAAATGATCTGTTGCTATAGTTGCGAGGCACACCGTATCACTTCACTAGTACAGGTCAGTTACTAAAAGAATGGACTAAGTGTAACATACATTTCGTCCTTCAGAACAGCTAATTAATTTTTATTTGATTTAATGTGCCCCTAGAGTGCAGCATCAATCGTGAGAGATGAAGCCAATCGTCTGGAGATAGTACTCGAAGAGCCAGAAGGCACCAGGCTAGATACATTTAGCAGCACCCAGCAACATGATTTTGCTGCCGCCCGTGATTCTAATTTTCCGGAAGTGGAAGATCAAAGACTACAACCGCATCGGCATACGGGCACAGAGCCAGGCATTTTTGAAGATGACTGTGTTGACGTGTCGGAGGATTACTTCCTCAATTTGGGTGGAGGAGGAGCAGCCTAGTTTCGATCTGGATTTCGGCAATGTACCCGATCCTTGTTATCCGTGCTAGTCCGTGTGTTTCTAGCAAAGCGTACCTACTCTAAGCAGCATCGGTCGTCAAACCTCTCCAGCTACCAAGAGGCCGCCACCGCCGTCAAGAGTGAAGAAAATGTCCTAGCCGTCACCGCCCCTTGATCCACCTCCCTCTTACTTATTATCGGCCATCACCGGTGATAAGAGCGAGGGTGATCCACCCCTCTGGTAAGTCGATACTTACAAGTGATAATGTCAGATCTCTGGTCCGTGGACATTCAGGTGGTTCTTTCATGAGGATGCAATTGGATATGGGTTTTCATGTCCATGGAAGTGGCGGCTGGACAGAGATGCGTAGTGGCTCTGTTTGGAATAATTGTGCTCCAGCCCTCTTTTCATCTCAACAATATTACATCCGGCAACAAAGAAGGACTTGTGAGATATGTTTGAGATTTGAATGACAATTGCGGTCCTCAAACCTCTATATGCAGTTGAGAGGTTCATTCAAATCTTCATGGTTGTGATAGTCGAGGTGGAGCACAAGTTTGATGTGATTTTTATTTTTATTTATGTTTGTATTATCTGTATTGGATCTTGTTTTCCTAAATATAAGTAAGGTTGAAAATGTTATCGCTGTCTTTTGTCAAAATAAATAAATAAATTCTAGTCTGTTGGACAGTGTTTTCTCTCTTATTAATGTCGAAGATGTGGAACTCTCTAGCCATTCCTCTTTTTTTTAAAACACCGTATAAATGCATGAGCCGATCCTCTAACCAAGATCGTCCTATCATTATTTACCTTTGTTCACATAGGATCTCGAGTTTTGATTGATTTATTAGTGAGATGATATTTATGCTTGCCGAACTGCAATGCCATTTTTACCTGACTAAAGTCTCACAGCGGTGTGGGACCCACCAGGAAGACCCTGGTCTCCTGTATTCGACTCCGTTTCTTTTGCGTTTGCCCCCTTCCGAGAATCCAGTTGGTTCCTAATCAACCCAGGCCGTGTGTCTGAGCTCTCTACCAAGTCTCCTCCACCTCCCAGCTCCCACCCTCCTTCATGTCTTCTTGATCCGAAGCCCCCCGAACCGAACCAACTCAGACCTCACCGCCGCCGCCGAATTCGCTCCAGCCGAAGCTCCAGCGAGCTCTACGAGGCACCCTCTCCGCCGTCATGCTCGCGTCGGCGAGGTGAGTGCGGGATTTCTTGGATTGCGCCCAGTTGGCGAGGTGTTCGGCGGATTGCCTGACCTGACAGAGCTTGTTCTTCTCCCTCTATGTGTGTGTGGTGGGCCTTGGCAGGGGATTCTGGGCGCGGCACCATCGGAAGATCCTCGTCTCGCTGGGCGTCGCTGGCGTCGGCTACGCGGCCTATCGCCTCTACGACGCGCACCGCAGCCAGCTCGTGCGGGTCGAAGAGCTGCGCACCAGGGAGGAGCAGACCGCCGACGAGCTCGTCAAGAATCAGTAAGATTCTCCCCTTATCCAGAATCGGTGCGGATCACTTGGTCTACTGGCAATCGCATTACTAGGTGTTGCGACGCATCGTGCTTGCCTTGATAGGTCCGGTCCGGTCTAGTGTGGGGGTTAGTTGCAAGGCGAAGCAGGGCCACTGGGCTGTTGCAATCCGATCGTTTTACGAGTTTTTAAACTGAATTGTTGGCCTAGTTCATGTGTGAGATTATAATGTGCAGATCAATAAGGGGAAACCAAGATAAAAGAAGTTGTTTTTCCTACAAGTTCAAATGTTTCATTATCATTTTTTTTTTCTATAGTAGAACAGGCAGAGAACCTTTTCCCATTTTGGTTTGTTACAATTATACTATAATTGATGCAAATTTGGATAACATGATGGACTTTATGGTTCGTGATGTGAATGACATGATAGTTGGAAAAACGTTGGAGAAAGATCGGAGCCATTTTTTTTCCTCAGATGTAGTATCATTGAACTCAGAGTGCAATTTCTGGTGTATGTAACTGCTTAATGTTTCACATTAACCAAGTGTCATATTTAGTAAGGACATGCCTTTCTTTTATCGTCTCTTATGCTTCGGATTTATGTTTGTGAGGCATGCTTTATTGGTCTTGTGGCACTTCCAATAGGTGGGAATTACTTAGAAGGTAGTGCTGGGGTTCTGGTGAGTTTGTTTGGTGCCTCTTTTGCTATCATATTGATTTATCTGTCTTCAATTGTTGTCTATGAAGCGTGCCTTCCTTTGCTAGGGGAAGTTATGGTCTGCAGCTCTACCAGGAGAAAACAAGATAGAAGTTGTTTTTGCAAGTTTAGTTAAAACATTTTTGTCTCAAACTTTTATAATAGAGCAGAGAGAGGACCCTATTTTTGTTAGCTAGTTAGACCAGAAGCCATGCAAATGGTACTAATTGACCTAATAGTAATAACTGACTTGTTCTTTGATGTTAATAGCATGACAGAAAAAGGAGTATTGGAGGTGTTTTAGTGGTATTTTAGTAATATTGAGAACAGAATGTAATACTAAATGTTTAACATTACGCAAATTCCATTTTAGTAAAGGCCTCACTTTCCTGATTGTGTTGTATGCTCCTCCTTTTTTGTTAGGTTGCAAACACACTTTGAAAATGTGCAAAGGATTTCTGACACGACGACCCTGCCATTTGCCATGCATTATCTCCGTACAAGGATCATGGAGGAACTGGATATTTCACACTTGACTGAGAAGCTGGTGCAAGGGAAGGGAGAATCCAATAACCTGACACCAAAGGAGAAGTTGGATACTTGGGAGAAGATTAAAATTTTGAGTATGATAATCCATATCTTACCTCTGGCATGATTTGTCGGTTTTTACTGTTGTATATATATATGTGTAACTGGTATGATGGCTCTCTTTTCTGTTAGGTTTCACAAGGACAGTTTCCTCACTGTGGGCGATGACTTTGCTTAGCTTATATGTCAGGGTTCAGGTCACAATATTAGGCAGACATCTCTACTTAGATTTTGCCCGTGATACAGATGGTGCAGAGTTACAGGTATATGTACTCTCCAGGCTCCACATAGAATCATAGATTATAAGTACAAACTTCTTGCTGATGTGTAAACATCTGACTTCTTTTCTAGGTGGAATCTGATACTTTTAGCAAAAATGGACATAAGGATTTCCTTGCAACTGCTGATTACCTTGCCACTTATGGTATCAATGCATTGATAGCACAAATGCAACATGCTGCAACAGAAATATTGAAAGAGTACATATTTCTTCTCTTGTTCTTATGATAATTTTGTTGCCAACATGTTTGGTCCTTGATATCCCTGTAGGAATCTGTTAAAATCCACCCAATGTCAGGATATGATCCATGATGGAAATGGCTGGTTTTCTACCAAGAAAATGGTTCCTGGCTGTTTATGACATGGTGTGTTTCCCTTTAGTGATACTGATGTAGAAACTTTTGCAGGAAGCAACTGAAAGATCCAATGAGCATGGACCAAGTATTGCAAACAATGTTACAAATATTGGACTTGTTCACAAGTCTTTGTGAAGATAACTCATGGATTAATTACCTCATACCTGAGAATGCCAACCTTTATGCACAGTTGATGGCTGTGTCCAGTAGTGGCTTGGATGATACAACACTTCTAAAGGATGTCAGAAAGCTTGACCAACTAATGTCTGAGACACGCATAGTATTGGCAAGGTAATGTGGCATTATGCATTGAGTCCTTTTCAGATACTGAAAGTCCATTAATTTTGATCTGTTTTTTATATGTCAGTCTTTGATTGTTTTTAACTTCATCAGTTGATTTGAATTAATTAACTGTTCATATCAAATTGTCTTATCGAGTACTAAATTGCATAGCTAATCCTTGTAGTCCATGCCAATGCGGTATATGGCATGATATTTATATGTCTTTTTCTATGTGAGGGATTCAAAACTGAAGGGGTCCAAATGAAACTGATACAAGTTGCTACGGTAACTTTTTCTGTCTCAATGGTATTTACCACTGGGATAATAGAAGTACTCCTCTTGTCCTTTGTGGGAATGTGATAGATCTAAAGAATGTCATATCACTGTAGCATATGCATATATGTCTTAGATAGTCTGATTTCTTACACAACAAACTTCATTGATACAGTTAGTAGGCGAGGGTTTAGTGTTTATGCTATTGATTCAAAAACTTTCATTGACCCAATTAATAGGCTAGTTACTCCCTTGTAATATTAGGAAAGAGTATTTTTTTTGTTGGAAAAATATTGTGCAATATATGTCTAATGCATGTTTATCGTTTTGACTTTTACAATACCAATTAATAGGCCGGTTACCCCCTTTTTGGTTTGGTTTCCTATTGCCCTTTTTCCACCTCTTCTCTTCTTTTCCTTCTTTCCTTTTTGCTTGTTTGCCTTTGTGCTTTGGTCGTTCGGGGTTTCATCTCTGGCCTATCCCAACTTGCCTCGTATTAAAGGCTTTGTTGTTGACTTTACTGTTGTAAAGATATTGTGCCGTATATATCTAATCTAATGCATGTTTAAAATTTTGATTCTTACAATATCAACTTTTATTTTTTCAAAAACTGCATGAACACATATTGGAACTGTGTTATTGCAGTGATGATTTCAAAAATATCATGGAGAGATCGTTGAGGAAGATATCAGAAGTTGTGGTAGAAGACCTGGTTGCACAAATTGGAACTCCTATTCCTCCACTTGGATTGCCCTTAGCAAAGCTCCTGGCCCGAGTAGCGCAACTGAGTTTGCCATTGCTTGAGGAGCCAAACAATAACAAGCACATCCAGATCATCCGAAGTATGCCTGAAGTGGAACTCTTCTATACATTCCTCTATGCGAACATGCCACCAGAAACATAGTTTGTACATTCATGTGAAAAGGATAGTTTCATCTGATTTTTTGACTCCAACCCCCAAAAGATAGTGGTTTTGGACTTCCGATCAGGGAAATGGGAATCAACAAACGTAAAGAGACAGAACGCTAGTTTCTGTGATGTATATGCTAAAATATGCCGTTGCTGCTAAGAGGGTATCAGCGCGGCTCTTTCCATTTGTAGTCCTATATTTCACTAGACGCCCCAGTCGTGCACGTCTAGTTAGAATCCATGTGTTTGTTCTAGATGTTGCACTGGCCAAATGGTTTATTTAAGCGGTTTCCCACATTTCTGCTATGTGCATTCCTTTATTGGGTAATACTCCCGGACATGCTTTCAACAAAATGTGCTTGGAAACGGACTGAATTACTTGAATGGTTTGTGTCATGCTATCGAACGCCAAAAAAAAAAAAGTTATCGAATTTGCAGTGATCCTCTAATATTTGTTCAACATGGAGTTCTCTCTGGTTAGTGTGCATGAATGCGTGAACTGCTCGTGGCCCCTACACAACATTTCGCTACTGCCCGTACTAAAAATCACGTCAGTCGTAGAGTGGTGCCCCGCTTCCGTGTGAAATGACAGTCAGTCATGGATAAATTGGTATCCTTTTTTACATTTTTTTTTCATAAAAATTGGCATTGCAGTTATCAAAGATCAAATATAACCACATCCCATTTGGACTTTCAATGCAGCACTGCGTCGAACACTGTAAGCACCAATCAAAATCATATGGTTAGTAAAAGTTTGAGATAACCGATTTCAGTAAAGGATATGAAACCAATATCCAAAAAGAAAAATGACAATGATCAAGATCCAGTTTTTCCAGCTTGAGTAGGGATCTCCATACCGGTAGTGTATTACAAGTTAAGGATTTTAATTGTAATATAATAATTCATCATTCATTCAGTAAACAATTGCAAATGCTCCTTGAAAAGAAATAGACATTCCACCAGTATTCCTAGTATTTTACTTGTTGCAACGTCAGAAGCACACGAGCCTGTTCAAGATTAAGAATAAATCTGCAACTCTAATTCTAAGCATGCAAGTAATTCATGTCTCCGATGGTTTAGCAGATGAAACTAAGCTTTGTTTCTCCTCATCGAACTCTTTCATGTCGATTTCATCCTTAGGTTGTTCAGATGCCGGCCCAGGCTGCGCTGCAGTATTTCCTCCTGTTGTAACAGATTGTTGATAGAGTATTCCACCGACGATAGTGAAGAGCAAGCAAACCGAACCAATTGAACTCGCGTGCTTATCCCAGATCATCACATTGATAGCCACAGTGAGGAACTTATTCACAACCCCTGTCACGGTAAATGCTGTGGCCGAAACTGCTTTCCTTGCTGCGAAACCAAAGAAACTGATGAGCAACCCAAACACACATGACAATGCCACTGCTACAAAGGCATCCATTTGGAACCAGCCTTCACCCCTTGATTCCATTGCCATGAAGACTGACTTATATTCCCCAGTAACAAACCAAAAGATGGGGGCAAGCATCAACGAAAGAAGGTTATTGTAGAGCACGAACCCCCAAGTATTCAGCCCCAAGTTTGTTACAATATGCTTGATGTACACCATTTCAGTCGTTATGGTCACCAGATAAGCAAGTGCCCACGAGTATGCTGTGAGGCTGAATGCTGAATCTGTCATCACATAGCCAACTGCTCCTCCCAATATGACCACAAGGGATAAAAATGTGAGCTTTGAAGGACATGGTTGTTTCCGAAAAGTTGTATCGGCGATAGCAACCAAAAGTGGGGTCAAAGATCTGAAAACTATAAATGTGTCAACATTTGCATGGCAGAGGAGATTTGTGTTAGTGAATATGGCAAGGTAGAACACAAGAGCTGCAGGTGCAAATTTCTTTGCGGTCTCCCAGTTGAACGGGTCATGGGATAGAAGACCTAGCTTTCCAAGGATCCAAACACCAGCAGCAGATGTTAAATACTGCAGAGTAGTTAGGAGACCAGGGTAACTGAACTTTGTCACAGCATACTTGTTGATGATTGCGAGCAAACTCGAGCACAAAGCATACCCTATCACAAGGCTGCTGGTTGCGTACTTTGCCATGAGACAAGATTGTTCACCTGAAATACGTTCAATGTTAGCGCAACTTTTTTTCTAACAAAAAAAAAAAAAAAACTGAACCAAAAATTGTAAGAAATTGCCGCCAAGCTTTCAGCAATCTGTTATGCTTCTAGAAGAAAACGAAACAAGAGATTAGAACGAAGTTTCAAGGTGCCCACAGCATAGCATGTAGAATTGAAATAACCAAAAGAATTAAACAAAATTTCACTCCCAACAGATTTTAGACAGTTTACCAACAGATCTACAAAACAAATTTTATTCCCGGTAGTCACAATTAATAATTGGACTCGGACAGTGATCCAACACAAATTACTGGTGCTAAGGGTGGAACTACTAAAATCAAGGCACAAAAATAATTTGCAACAATCTAATTTAAAGAGGCGAAAGAAAATAATTGAAAACACGTTTTGGTGAGCAGAGGTCAAGATTCTATATCACAAGCAGTTTTTATGTCTAGAGACCACTATCGCACCAATATACTAACATATCGTCCACTAAAAAAGCAGACTCAAGCAGCTGACACTTCAACCGGTCAACCCGAGATATCCTGACTCAGAATCAAACACTCAGCTCTATGCTATTCGCTATGCGTCCAATTTTTAGGACAACATCTCCACCAACTGAATACTAAAAATCTCAAAACTCTTCTTAACAGTTTTCCGCTTCCCATCAACAGCGCAACAGCAAGGAAACAATGAACCATCGGTGGCTACTCGCTGGACAAAATGGCCCTAGAAATTGCGCAGGAAATCGCGTACCTGCAAATCAGGAAAGATCCGGCCCCGCTTTGCTCAGAGATTTCCTAGATGTTTATGACCAAGAATGGTCAAGACAAGGGAAAAAGAAGGCGCCGCCTTCAGATAATCAGATCAGAGACCCCCGAGTGCGCCGGTCCCAAGAAACGATCTGAAGAACGCTCAAAGATAAGGAAAGAGAGAGAGAGAGGGAGACATACATGGAGAAGGAAGGAAGGCGCAGCGGCATTCCCCTCGGCCTCTGGGTTCCGGGCTTTGAAAGGAACTGCAATGCGAGGGGTGTGTGGCTGGGAGCCGACTGATTTATACGTCTGAAGAAGGTGGTGTCCCAAATTCAACACCTTGACGATGACGCGACGTGTCTGTAAGATAGATTTAATGAAATCACAGTGATCTGATTAATAATTGGGTTACATGAAAGAGATACTGGGGGCGCTTGGATCGTTCGATTAAAATGAGGCTCATTGTTATCCTAGTAGATACTGCAATAAGTAAAGATATCGCGCAGGTAGGACAATTGCCAATTTGTGGTAACTGTTTCAATTGTCGGATTGGATTTTATTTGGGACATCAATGGTAAGCCAAAATTAAACTAGAAAAACTGTCCCTACGTCAACATTTCAAATACGAAGGTAGTATATCACATGGACGAAACGATCACGTGTGTATCAAATTTTATAAAAATGGGATATTTTCTAATTTTGTTACTATTTTAAACATGACTACTCGTTAGCTATTTCATTTTTTTGAAATAGATTCGATCTCTACAAACGTACACAACTTTTGAATTATTACACGATCATCTGAAATTGCTGATCAAAAGGAAGACAAATCAAAGAAGGAAACAATCAAGTCAATCTATTATTATATTTTTTATTTATAATTAACAACTTCTAGGGCCATGACTTCTAGAGATGAGCTCGCCCTCTTGAACATCTCATTTGCTTCTTCATCATGCTATTAGTTGTGACCAAAACCATAATCAATATGTTCCCTTGAAAAGAGACTATATAAATGAGTATCTGGTTTTGTTAAAGATAATATCGAAACCTCCAAATAGCCCAGCATAAAACAATGCGCCCATCAAAATATAAGGTCTTAATTTATCATCTACGTTTGCCCGTCAATTCTCTAACATATGGAAAACCGATTTAGGTTAGGTTAGCCCCGTAGCCATATAAATTATCCTCCATAGCACCTTGGCATGGTGCAATCAAAGAAGAGGTGTTTAATAGTCTTATAGTAAGTGCATTGTTGATACCCCTTTTAATTCTTTCTCACTAGATTATTTTTAGTAAGAACAAATCCTTTTTAATTTGGAGGTACTAAAAGAAAATCTTTATATTAAGAGGTACTTTAAGGTCCCAAATGACTTTATGGTAAAAAGGGACATATTGATTCAACACGTAAAGGTACATGAAACGTACTGAAAATAGCCTATGTTGATGTAAATGTTATCTATCTCATAACTTTCCGTGCCATGTAACACCACACAATATTGGAGCTCAAATAGAAATTTAGGGGATATAGGCACAAGCTAAAAGACACATGTAAATCAATATTTTTGAGCAATTAAAATGTGAAATTTTGTGTTTGGCTAAGACTTTGCTAAAACCAAGAACATGGCCACAAGCTCCGATTCTAAAACCAGGGGTGTAATAAAGAAGAAAGAGTGAGGTGAAAAAAAGATATCACTGTTTCAATAAGCAAAGTAATATTCTGCTTTCTATAATTATTTGACCTAATCAACATCATTAAAGAACGAAGAGAGTATAGTATAGTATAGTATAGTATAGTATAGTATAGTATAGTATAGTATAGTATAGTATAGTATAGAGTAAATTTTAAGACACAGGATACCATAGTGTGAGCCGTGGCCGTGGTTAATCATCTGCCAGATTGAACCTCGATACTTACACCTCACATACCTCACTAGTCACTAGCAGTGTGGGCACAGAACGGACGTGGATTGCTTTTGAATCAGGTAATACAATATTACATTATTGATGGTCCATATGGCGGACATGACGTCTAAGTTAAAAACATTGCGAAAAGAGAAATTAACACTGGGCCTTCGGGTTACCCGAAAAATTCAGGTTGGGTATTTCGGATTTTTAGAATCAATATCCAAAATTACCTTAAAATTTCCAACACCCGACATTTCGGGTACCCGAAAATTCAGGTTCGGGTTTCGGGTTACCGAATAACCTGAACATAATATATATTATGTAGAAAAGAAAGTTTCTATAACACTTTTATATAAAAAAAGATGTATTTAGTCTTTAATTTTATAATAAAAAATACAATTAATTCAACAACCTTTCAACTTTGTTGGTTACATGTGTATGGGTGAATTCACCTTTAGTATTGGATGAAAGGAAGCTAAAGAGAAGTGGATTAATGATATTTCAGGTAAATCGGGTATTTTAGGTACCGGAGGTATAAACCCGAATTACCTGAAATATATTCGGGTTTTTAAATTTGTCACTCGAAAATATAATTCGGACATCGAATTTTAGTTTTTTCGGATTCGGTCTTCGGATTTTGTGCCCAGTGCTAAGAGAAATAGTAATTGGCACCAAAGAAATGATGGGAACCGTGCCACATGCACATTTTATAAGCAGATGGAGTAAGAAATCCTCGACGTCTTCATAATCTTCTGTTGGTGGGTACAGCTCTGACTTAGCGCATGCACGGGCCCCAATCCACCTCATAATAACAGTGACCTCGATATTGTAATAAATCCTCTAAAACATCTAGAGATGCTCCCATTTCCCATTTGAAAACTGCTATCAAAGTATTACATTTTTAAAAAGGGGTCAAACTCCTCACCATAAGCATCGATTCTTATCATTCTTTTTTGAGCCTTGGGGTGTGATTGAATGGCTACATTTGACTCAGTCAGGCTTGCGGAATGCAAATTGTTGCTGATTGATTATCTACATGGACTGCTGGGTTTGGCTCTCCGTATGTAAAATAGACAACTCAGCCAGGCTCTGATTATGCAGAAAAATTCTTCGTATCCGACGGACCTAGCTCGCGCTTGCATGCTGTCTCTATGGGACAAGAGAGCAGAGATGCAACGCAGGGTGTTTAATAGGCCAACCAATCAATATCTCTCAGCAAAATTTGCTATGGAGCACTCTTAAAATGTGACATTTGCTAAAAAGTACTATTTTTTTTTAACTTTCCTAGTGAGCGCTATAACTTTGTGGATATTTATGGTGGAGCACTTTGATAATATTAAGTAAAATTTTCAACAATTTTATCTCCTTACTTAAAATACGTTATGATTTGAAACTTAGCACAGTGATAAAACGCTATATTGGCTATCTATGTGTATTTTTTAAAACTATTTTTTCTAATACTTAAATATATTTTCATTTAAAAAAATACTTATTTTGTAAATTAAACTATTTAAATAATAAAAAACAACTCGTTTAAAAATACACATGGATAACTTATGCAATGTTCTATTACTTTGTTAAGTTTCAAATTATAACATATTTTAAGTTAGAAGATAAAATTATTGAAAGAATTACTTAATATTATCAAAGTGCTCCATAACAAATATCCACAAAGTTATAGTGCTCACTATCAAAGTTTAAAAAAAAAACAGTGCTTTTCAACAAATATCATACTTAAGAGTGCTCTATAGCAAATTTTACCATATCTCTACCCACCTTGTTGCATGCGTGCGAGAAGCAATCACTAGGCTCTACATGCGTTGAACCTGGCTAGCGAGGGCCAGGCTGCACTGGTACTACCAACCAATCACGGCTCAATTCGATGAATAGAGACATCGAGGACTAAATGAAATTGCCATCTGTGGTTGAATCTGCAGTCCACGACACGACTGTATCAATTGAAGGATACCTTTTACTAATTCAAATTCATCCTTGCCGCGTTTTGTTTTTGGTAACTCCTTGCCGCGTTAGTATTAAGGGGAAAAAGAAGTATAAAAGTAAGGCGATTTTTTTTCTCATGTCCTTTCAGAACAAGAAAGATTTTCTACTGAAAATAAAACCATTTTTGAGCCACTAAGAATAGAAGTTTGAGAACCACAAAAATACCAAACATAGTTTGAAATTCCATAATTTCTAGATATATGGAGATCTGGATCATTTCGGAGATCTGAACTTGTGAAGTCCGATATCTAAATTAATAGATCACATCAAAACAAAAACGTTCACTTAGTTTTAGGTAGAACACTGTTCTCTGTCATTCTTTTTCCTCGAGTCTTAGAAGGAATTAGGTCCATCTCTAATAATGTTTAAAAACAATCAAAATAGCAGTGCAGTTATCCTTGCATCGCCTTTCACGAACTGCTTCTTTCACGAGGCGGCGCACAACAACTGAGGCTGAAGAGGTCTCCTGCAGTATTTGTAACTCGAATAAAATGGGGAAAAGAGCATAAGATAAGATATATACAGATTAAGGGTAATAAAAGACAGTCATCATCTACATCAAGCTTAGCATTAGGGTCTAGTAATCTAATAAACATTCAACATAATAAAAGGAACCTAGATTTGTCTCTTGCTATGCACAAGTTAATTAATGATATTAATTTCTCTACATATGGTCACATATTTTGAATGGATATCTTCTGCTTATAATTTGACAAGTTTTCAACATAGTATATGTAACTATTAATAACTGGTAAATACTATTTAAGTTTGGATTTTATTGTTGTTTGGACCAACTCATTGGAGTTGCGGGCAGCAGAAATCTTTTGTCGGGAGCGACAACACAACTCAAAATCTTTTGTCGGGAGCGAAAACACAACTCGAACGGAGGGAGTACCCAATAGAGATACAACTGCATCTAGATTTTGGAGTCTCAGATTGTTAATAAGAAAAGGCACCTTCAACTGCTTTTGAACAAATTCAACAGCATCACTTGGTCCAAATACCTGGGCATATAGTATACAATATATGTCAGTTTCAGTATAATCTGTTGAGAAGCAGCTCAGAAATAATAGCAATGAGTATAAATAGAAGGGAAGAATGAACATACTCCCCATAAGCCATCACACCCAAGAATAACGAAATGATCTTTCTTTGTAAGTTCAAAGGAGTGGACGTCTGGTGTTGCAATCAACCCCACCTGCATTAATTTGAAGTATAAACTGATAAATGTGAATTGACGGGGTGAGGACAGAGACAGAGAACGGAATGCAACATTTCTCTGTCCAGTATAGGCTCTTTAGAACACACATTCAGAATAAAGAGTACAAGCTTTTCTTTTTGGCTAAAAATGCAGTTATTCTTGAAAGGAGCTTGAATGCCAAGGATCAGGAAGTGGAACTCTAGTGCTAATACGGAGTCTTGACCTCTTGATAGCTTTGCATGACTAAATTACCAGGATCAGGAAGATAACTGAAAATTGTAACAATGCAACAGATTCCGGGTCTGTAAAGATTTCTTTTGTTTCCATCTACTTTGTCCTAACCAAGTAACTGTGCAAAGGTGCATAATATTAGAAAATAGAAATTATAATCTAGTAATAAATCACAAGTTCACAACTCTATTTACAACAACAGTACAGCTCAGAAATTTACATAGACAACTGTGGTTAGGGATTATAGCCTACACATATATTAGATCACCGAGGACTCAAACCTGGGTGGTGTTCATGTACAGAGACACCTGCATCTCCCACCACCTGAGCTAGGTCCAATTCCTCAATACAACCTATGAAGGCAACTCGCATATTATCAGACACTCAACCTCTTGGTTGATCTACATCAACAAAATAAGGCGCACAGTTTGCAATGACTATAAATTTTCTTAGCTGCATAGTACTTTTTTGTTATCAGTGCTGTACATTACACTCGAAAGATACTTTTGTAGTTCTGTTCATTGGTGATGCTGACAAATAGAACTAGATAACACAACAACATAAGAAAAGAACTAGATAACACAACAGATAGAACTAGATAGCAGAACAACATATCTACTCCAAATAAATAGATTGATGACAAATTTAGTTCGTGACCAAATAAGTTGTCAGCAAACCTTCTTAAATTGACGATCACCCAAAGCTCTAGATACTTCAATGCGGCCTTGTAATCTTCCATTAGGACCAACAGAACCACCAGCCTTTGTTGAAGCAACAATAAAAAGTATCATGAACCACCATCAGTATACAAAATAAAAATCTGATTTCCAGAACTGAAAAGTTTAATTGAGCACATACCAACATTAAATCCATAGTAGGGGGAACAAATGAGACCACAGAAAGAAGTGAAATTCTTTACAAAGCATGTAACTACATGACCAGCCACAGAACTAAAACCGAGCGATAGAATAATGATAAGGTTGGGTATGCATAGGATGGACCCAGAAATGCATTTGCCACTCCCCATGAAACAGTCTTTTGAAAAACAATAACAAAACTGGAGAATCAAAGGACCCAGTTTGACTGAATATGACATCACAAAAATATATACAAAATAACCGCATGCCATGGTTAGCTCAAGAAGGTAGTTGACTACAACAGATACAGTACATAAAAGAGTAAATGAAATGATATGCAGCTCTGCTGCGCATTCAAGAAAAAAAAGGAAAAGATGAAAAAAAACTGTGAAATGAAAGCATAAAACAAATTACCTTCTGGATTCGGGAGCGCTCCTGTGGAAAGATGGCTTTATGCTCTCTTGTCAAAACAATAGCCTTTAGTTGACTTTTAGTTTTATCAACAACATCTTCAGCATCAGTTGAAGTGGAACGAGCCAATACGGCTTTAGCGTCTCCAGCATTCGCAACTACAACCTAGAATTTTTTAAGACAATATTTGCAAAACAGATTTCATTTTGAGAATCGACACTTCCAATTTGTGAATAGACCAAGGCATGCAAATAATCAATCGCAGAAGATGTTGTACACATGATAAACTAATGTGCAGACTATGAAGTTTGCATATTAACAGCAGCAGGTTACAGCCAAGATTGCTAACTTTCATGTACACACGTGAGTGCCTAAAAACAAAATGGCCCATGAAGAAATTTCTAGCATCTCTAACTCGGTGAAAGAAGATAAAACATACGAATTCACTGAAGAAAGAGAGAGTCTCATAAATTCATTTTCAAAAGTTCTACCAAAAAAAAAACATACTGCATACTGTTATGAAAAAAAAAATCAGGGTACTTTATACTTACTGTTTGTCCCAAGATCCAAACACATACAGCTGTTGCACCATCTTGCCAGTTTCCTGACAATATTACAGAAAAGGGATTATCACCTAGGCCACTAAAAGGAAGCCAATGGATTATGCACAACTGAATGTGCATTTTTACTTGTCACCATGACAATAAATCCTCAACATCATAATTAGAATTTTCCAAGTACACTGCCTACCAATGCATTTTACTTATCGTGTAACATTATATCAATTGCTTATAGCAGCACAAAACAGTACACTAAAAATGATTTATTATCATCAAAGGAGACTACTTATTACCTAACCATGGATCTAATGAAATATTGTGACAGCTTACAATGAAAACAATATCCTGAATAATAGCAAATATATTAGCCATTGCACAAGTCCTGGCTGATACTGCCCATAATCACTATTCTCGGTCCAAGTTCTCATGCCAAATAATGGCTATATACATTATCGTGTAACATGTAGTGGATATCCCTTGAGGAAAATAGACTTTGAGGCTACTGTTTCTAACCTTTTGTGCTTTCTTGCAGCAAAGATTCATCAGTTCTACGGAAACCTGCAAATTGGACAGAATTACGCATTAGGATAAGTTACCAACAACAAATATAAAACCTTGAAATAGCATGGTAAGAAGAACAACCAGAGAGTGACCAGCAACACAGATGCACATATGAGATATGCAAGTCACTAGTTACAAACAGGCAAAATGCTCACTGGATAAGAAGTGTAAAAAGAGAAGATCTTTGAGTTAAATTGGAGACGAGAACACTGAAGTTAAGTTGGAAATCACCATTGCTGAATTCAGAAATACCACATCATTTCAGAATGTCTACTAGGGAAATAACTTTGTGATTCTACCACAAGCTCATCAGTACAGCAGCATATAACATAAATATGGTCATGTTAGCATCTAATGTAGATATAAGTCAGAAAGTATCAAAGAATAGTCATAATCAGCTCATTTCTTTGCAAACCTAATACTCAAAACAGCTGTGGCTATGTTTTCCAGCCTATAAAGTAAAACGACGAGAACAGTAGAAAGTGAATCTTGTCACTTATTACCTAGACCCTACTAAAGTGTCTAGCCGTGAAGAACAAGTAAATCAAATTTCATGCACCAAGTACCTTCAATAATGGCCTTCTTTGCAGCTTTCACATCCACCTGCAAAACAATGGACCAATATTAGGTAACTGGAATAACTTAGTCATGTTGTGTTTTTCCACAACAGAATGGAATAGCTCAGTCATAAAATCTTTCTAAATTACTAACCTAACCATCGAGCATCTAAATAAAGCATGTAAGCACAACATGAAGCTATAGCATGTAAAGCTTTGTGTTTAAAAGCAATGGAAATCAGCAATGGATCAGAAATCCACTGCAAGAGCAATTGAAGACAAAAAGAAAATCAGCAAATATCGAATAGTAACACTGGAGAAAAGCAGATGATGTAAACAGACCAACTCACGTGGTAATCCAGCAGCAACAACATTCAGATGCAAATGCTTCTGCGCATACTCAGCAGCCAAGCGACCGCCATGCCCGTCATAAATAGCAAAATGTGCACACCTGCACCAAGCCGAACACATCAAACCACGTGTGTTGCCCGGGAGAACACAAACAGCAACAAAAAGACAATCACCTCAACTTTCCATGAGATTCAGTGCAACCATTGGGTAGCACCACCCAGGCGTCCTCCATAGTGTGCCTGCAACCCTTGTCCTCCGCGGCATCAGCCTCAATGCCAGTCAACACGGTCTCTGGCTCACCCAAAACTTTCCGGTCCACCGTGGCATTCCCATCTGGGACACATTTGTCTGCCTGTGCCTCTATTTTGTTGTGCGAGGTACCCCTAATCTCACCATTTGTCTCTTGAGAGGCACCAGACTGTGTGTGTACCGTTTCGGTAAGAGGATCAGAGCTCTTCTGCCGCTTGGACGTCGAATCTTCGTCGGTGGTGCTAGCCTCACGCTTCTGATTATTCGCCATAGCGAGCTTAAATTCCCAAACACAGGGATTCAGTGTGGAGCCATATATAGTTAAAGTGCTAAAATGCCTAATCTATTTGCAGGGAAAAAGACACCACAAAATTCAGCAAACAAATCCCCAACTAAATGATTGGAGAGAGAAGAAAAATTATTGGATTTTGCAGCCCTCGCAGTTGCGAAAGGTGTCCCAGAACAACGCTAATACTTGGAATAGGGGAATCCCTGGTTGCGAGCTAGGGTTGCTTACCAACACGAGAAGAAATGAGAATCCCCAAACAGGAAATTCAGGATGAATCACCAATCCAACCCACCGCTATTCAACACTGGATGATCGCTCCGCGAGCCAAGATTCTCACAAGGGTGGCTTGGCTTGGAGGGCTTGCGGTGACCGGAGGCGGGTTCCACGGCGGTGAGGGCGCTGGGCAGAGAATCAGAGATGAGGAGGAGGACGGTACAAAAGCGAGTTCGAGCCGGGTCTACGTGGGCTCAAAGTTTCAGGCCTAAGCAGGGCAGCCTAAAGTAGGCCCGGTTTATAGATGATTCCGAAAGCTCACAAGTTCCGGCCCAAACAAACATGCTCTTAAACTGAAAGTTGATGCCCTCTTTTGCTTCAATCTCCTTTTGCTAATATTTTAAGTTTTGCTGATCTTTGAGGATGATTGAACAGAGGGAGTAAATAATTATGGATGAATTTTATTGTTGCCTCGCTAATTAGAAATGGGTATGACACCAAAATTTTCAGTTTTGTTGATGTCCAATTAATAGTTGTTGAAGCATGAGAAATTGGCATACCTAGTTTACAAAAAAGGCAATGTCCGGACTAGTGAGAATGAGATATTCGAATGCACCAACCATGCTCTTATACTTTGTACTTTCATCCGAACTCAATGGATATCCATCATATGGTGGCACAACTTTTCCGAAGAACAAAGAGGTGTCGGCTTACAATTATGCATACCAACTTTACCCAAGAGATTCATTTTTTCGTGAACATGCCTAGGCACGCGTTTCATTAAGAGGGAGAACCCGAGAGATTCATGCACATATTTTTCTTGAGATAGCAATATTCCATCATGCTGCATTGACTCTTTCCCTTGAACGATTCACCATTTTTGCTCCTTTCAAACATCCCATCTTGTGTAGAACATCACAAACACGTTTTTCAATCTCTTTTTTTCTTCTTCTTTGGTATTGCTTGTAGCTCAGCTTTCAAAAAAAACCCAATCTAATACCCATGATGCCTTAAAGGCCATCATGTTAGCCACATTCCAGCCAAAAGGGGCTCCCCCCCCCCCCCCCTACCTGTGCAATTTTCCACTGCAAACTAGAGTCAAAATCTGTTATTAGTAGTATAAGCACATCATTTAGGCATAACTATACTTATTAGTCCCCTCTTCGTATGAAAGTTGGCTCTGCGAGTGTCTACTATGGAGGGTTAGTCTTTGCATATAGGCTGGTGATCTTATAGCAAGGCTGGATCTTGCTCTCACCCTTCTGCTGTGAATAGAGGCGAACCATTTAGTGGCATTTGTTTTGGATATTGGCCTTCCTATTGCTGCCTCCAGCCAAGTATACAAACTGCATGCTCAGATTTAGCCTTGCCTTAGAGGCCATCATGTTAGTTGATATGTAGATATATCGGCCAAGGTCAGAACTAGAGATTGGGTAGACCAGTGATGAGCTAGTTAATTCAAGCCTAATCACATTTTTTTTTTGTATCATGTGAGTGCCCTTTCTGCAGCCCTAGCAGCACAGAGTCCTTTCTTTGCCATGAGATATATTGATGAAGAATGGGAGTGGACATGATGGGCTGCTGCTCTCTCTATAATTCTCTGAGATAAACTGTTGTCTAGTTTGAGTTGCACTTTCCTTTTTAGAAAAAACAAAAGAAATGGGTTTTAAGGGTAGTTTCGTTGTGGTGATAAAAGTTATATGGCCTCTGTAGTTCGTTTGAATCATCCATAGGTTTTTCATAGATGTTTTTTTTTTGCTTTTGCCTCTGACTGGTAGGATTTGTTCATGTACCCCGTAAGTTATCAGTCTTTTCATTATCATTTGACTACTCTTGTTTTTTATGTATGTTTTGGGCACTTGAAATCATGTGATAATTTTTTGTTTAATTAAACACTGCATTTATTATGTAGACTTCAGTATTGTTTGCGTAGCATATTTATCCAAAATTATCGAGCAAGACTTATCTTTGCGACAGAGGAGATGGAGAGCTCCTGGCACTTGTCGGTCTTCTTACAGGCTGCAAAGATCTCAGAGGCAAGAGGCTATGAACAAAACAATAGTTGTCAGGGATATTGACTATAGGGTAATTCTGGTAGCATTTTAAGTTTGTGATCTGTATTCTATATGACCATTTACTCTTTGATGAATCACAAGTTAGTCAGAGGAAAGACGTCACATTTTCCATTGTCAGTCCACTCTTATGGTACTTTTATTTTACATCCTCTCTCAAACCATTTGACGCGGTTTATTCCATTACTGGGTGGGCATCAGCCCATGTGGGTACCAAGTATTTACCCTTATTTTAAACGTAACAATTCGAAACACATGAAATAATGCATGTCCAAGACCAAGTTGTGTTGGATATCCTCCATGTGTATATTCACACAAACACATGAGAAGTGTTGGATATCCTCCTCATGAGGTTGGAATGAGGAGAGAAAAATTGATACAACCTGTTAGGATGGATAGGAGATGTCCAAATGGATTGTTGAAAGCTGGATGTCAAACCAAATATGTTGATATCCAGATGGTTTTCTTATATTTAAGTGGATTTGTTATATCTAAGTGGATTGCTCATATCCAAGTGGATTTGTCGTATCCAAGAGCCCTCCTCCTCCTATAAAAGGGCATGGCTGCCACTCATTCATCCTTCAAGCAAGCAACAAGCAACAAAGCAAGCAAGGCAAGAGCCTAAGGGAGAGCCTCTAGTGCCAACTAGAGAAGAAAAATTAGGTTGCCACCAAATCTGATTGTAATCCAAGATTATTGTATAATCTTGATGAGTGAGAGTCTCTAGTGTGATCTAGAGAGGAATTTGTTGTAATCCCACATTCATATAGTGGAAGAGATTTGACTGGGCTTGGCTTCATGGTTTTTACCCTGATTTAGGGGTTTTCCACGTTAAACATCTTTTGTGCTTCTTGGTGGTGTGGCTACTACTGTGTCACTCTCATATATGCTTGATGCATATGTTTCCCTCCGTCTAAGGGCCACGTTCTTGGGTGATTTCAGATTCTACTGAAATCCGTTTATCCGCTTCCGTTGGCACTAGCGACTTCCGTTAGTGTAGTTATCCCAACATAAACTGGCATTAGAGCCGAATTAATTGTTGGAGGTTATTTCTCACTCTGGTCATCATGGAGGATGGTGCCATCTCAAGTGGAATGATCAAACTTGATACTTCAAATTATTCTCTGTGGAAGCCCATGATGGAGGATCTTCTTTATTGCAAAGATTTATATGAACCCGTCGTGAGAAATAAAATAGCCATCGGTGTCACGGAGGAAGATTGGAGAGTGCTCAATCGGAAGGCAGTAGGTATGATTCATTTATACATCAGCCACAATATATTCCATCATGTTGCTAATGACACAAATGCTTATGACTTATGGCAAAAATTGGAGTCTATGTATGAGCGGAAGACAGCACTGAATAAAGCCTCGGTAATGAAGAAACTTGCAAAGCTGGATTACCGAGATGATAGTAGCATCATTGAGCATCTAAATGTCTTCCAACGCCATGTCAATCAACTATCAGCCATGAAGACAATTCTTGATGATGAGGTACAAGCACTGTTGTTGCTAAGCTCCATGCCGGACAGCTAGAATACACTGGTTGTGTCACTTAGCAACTCTGCCCCAGATGGTAAGATCACCCTTGATATGGTGAAGAATAGCTTGTTGAATGAAGAAGCCAGAAGGAAAGAAAAAGGTACCAGTTTGGCCTCTCCTTCTGATGCATATGTTGCTGAATAAAGAAGAGCCACGTGGTAGGAGCCATGTGAGATTTCAGCAAGGAAGAAGCAAATCTACGGGGAGATCACTGTCTCAACCAAGGAGAGACATTACATGTTTCCATTGCAAGAAGGCTGGACACAAAAGAAGTGAGTGCAGAATTTACAAAAGAGAGCTCAAAGAAGCACGAAATGGCAAGAAATCCGAGCAGAAAGGTGAGAAAAATTCAGCTTTGGCCGCAATTAGTGAAGACTATCTCATTATAGAAGATGAGAGTTGTCTAAGTGTCGTTCGTGATGATGATTTGAGTTGGATAGTGGACTCAGGCACCTTCTTTCCATCTCACATCACACAAGGAGTATTTCACATCCTACACTAGTGGTGACTTCGGCTATGTGAGGAAGGGAAATAGAAATTTGTCAACCATTGTTGGCAAGGGCACTGTATGTCTTGAGACTCATATAGGCCGCAGGTTGGTGCTTGAAGATGTCAGACATGTCCCTAACATATGGCTGAATTTATTATCAATTGGAAAGCTTAATGATATTGGTCATAACAGTCACTTTGGTGAAGGAAAGTGGAAGCTCACCAAAGGTTCTCTTGTTGTGGCTCGTGGAGTCAAACAAAGATGTCTCTATGTGACCAAGACCAAGTTGTGTTGGATATCCTTCATGTGTATATTTCCCATGTGTATGTTCACACAAACACATGAGAAGTGTTGGATATCCTCCTCATGAGGTTTTTACCCTGATTTGGGAGTTTTTCACGTATATATATATATATATATATATATATATATATATATATATATATATAATACCACATATATATATTTAAATATATTTTCCGACAACTATGGAACACTCCACGGAATATTTAAAGATAGTCGCGGATTCACTATTCATATTACTATTCACACTATTCAAATTACTGTTCAAATTCTGAATTTCTAACCAATCCAACTTTTGTACCATTTACGGATAGCGACGTCTTCTTTGATTATATTAAGTGTCTTGCTAATATTTATCTTCTTACAAGACTGTTCTTTCGGCTGGCGAGGCCAAACAGACTGTCGGGCGGTATAAACTTTCTGTTGTAAAAATCCTACTCGGTACTCACCATACTTCTCGCTAATTTGCTTCAGAAGTAACAACGTCTTTCCTTTGATTCTCTAAGTCGCTAGCATATGTGACAAGTTTTTAAACGTCTCCCCAGGCAGTTCCACCTGAAGGGAACACTTCTGTGCGGCCTCAGGGTTCTCTCTAATACCACAACACGGGCTAAAACGAGAACATCGCCGTACCAGAGGTTTCTCCTATAGGGTCCCTAGCGTAAAAACTTGTCTCATATGAAAGGACTCAGATAGTCGCAGTATTTTCAAAGACAGCACTACTTCATTTCCACAAACATAGCTTACATATGGTTTTTCCTTTCGGAAAACCCCAAACACTTAAACAAACAAAGTAAAAATTATCTTGCAGACGGTATCTTACAGTGGAATTACACTCTCTATTTTACATGTGTACTACTACGACTACTACTTGGTGGTGGAGGCGGAAGAGCTCTCAGTGGATGGCATGCATAATTGGTGTACTATCAATAGTAGTCTTTTGCCTTTTATTCTTTTTGCCTCATGATTTTGTCGCATGACCATGTCTTGCAACATCATGTCAGCATGTCATTATTTTAATCAAACTTTGGTATTCGACATTATTCTTATTCTTATAGGGTCACACCACGCTTCCCATTTGAGAGTATTACTCTTAATATTTTGATTCGAAAGGGGTCTCACCACGCTTCTGATTTGAGAGTATGGCTCTCAATTATATTTGATGTACTTAATTTTGAAATGATTCTGGAGGTTGCCTATGTCCTCCAATATCCATAATGTCTTCATCTAAGAATGAACTGGTAATTTATCATCAAATGTCTTCTGTATTTCTTCAAACTTTTCGTTTATTTCTTTTTTCAGTTCTTTCAAAATATCTTCTTTTATCTCTTTCTTCCATTCAGGTGCTATTGATTCAAATTTTTCTTCCAACTTCGAGTCAATGTATTCTCCATCTTAGAAATTGCTGTAAAACCTTAGTATCATTCTAAAAGGATCAACTCCTTTTAGAAATTGTTGTAAAACCTTAGTATTATTCATGGTATCAGGGAATTGTAATATTTTCTTTGCAATATGTTCTTGTAAATATATTTTTCCTTCTCCTATTTCATGACCAAGAAAATTAATTCTTTCTTTGCAAATTTCCATTTTATTTTTAGATAATATTAAACCATTTTGTTCTACTTTTCTAAAGAATACTTCAAGATGAGCAATATGTTTCTTATAAGTTTTGGAAAAAATTAGTATATCATATATATATATACCAATATAAATTCTTGAGCTTCATTGAAAATATTTTGCATCTTTCTTTGAAATAAAGCAGGCGCATTTTTTTGTCCTAATGGCATAACAAGCCATTCAAAATGACCTTGAGGACATGTAAATGCAGTCCATTCGATTGATTCTTCTGCCATTTTAACTTGCCAAAATCCGGCTTTTAAATAAAATTTTGAAAAATATTTACTACCTTGTATCCTATTAATTAATTCTTGTTTATTTGGAATATTGAAAGCATCTTCTACTATATTGTCATTTAATCTTTTGTAATTAATGACCATTCTGAACTTTCCTCTTACTTCTTTAGCATGATTTCTAACTATAAATGCTGGAGATCTATGTGGGCTTCTACTTTCTCTTATGGCTTTTAATTTTAATAGTTCTTCAATATGCATCTTAAAGTCTTCTATATCCTTTGGAGTGGTCTCAATTGGAGCTGTTTTGATTATATAGTTTGGGTTCATTATATTGATCTTGCATACTATATCATTTTTCTCCCAATGCTTCATAGGTATTTCACTAATAATTTGAATATCTTCAAGCCTCTGTACTATCTTCTCTATGTCTTTTTTAGACTTTATATCTCTGTATAAATTTTGTGCAAATGATTGTAACCCAATGCATTCTAGGTTAGAATTTTCTATATAATATTCTTCTATATTTGAACTCAGTTCAAGGTTTGTGTGTTCTTTAGGTAATACAGTATCTAGGACTGGACTAGAAGTATCTATATCAATATTGCAAATTTGTTGTGTCCCATAGCGCTTTTTAACTTCAGAAATATATGAAACATTATCTTGTCGTGGGATAAATGTAATTCCATGTTCATGTATAATTGTTGTTTGTACTGATTGTTGTAAAAGCCTTAGCCTAATTATCAATTCATCATTTATCATAGATAGATCTCTTATTATAATTTTGTCTATTATGTATTTTGTATCATTTATATATGCTTCTATATTATAAGCTAATTGATTATGGACTTTTCTTATTCCTGACATATCTATGGAGACTTCTGCCTTATTATCATCTATAGTATGTACTATTTCAGGGTATCTAATAAAATATTTGTCATGGATGATATTTTTAGTGCATCCTATGTCTACTAAGGCTAGTATTTTATATGTAATATTTGGTCTTAATTTTATTTTTACTGGGATCCTTATGCCTAATATTTCTTTGAATGACAATCTTACTATGTATTTATTTCCAAAGCTTATCAAAGCCTCTCTTAATTGAATAATCTTATTATTCTTATTGTCTTTTATAGTTAAAGTTTGTTCCTTACATTCAATAATTTCATCTTCTTTTGCAATTTTGTTTTCAACCTTTGCTTGTAATATTTCTAATTCTGCTTCTAACTTATTTATTCTATTTTTTAATATTTGGATTTTACTAGATAAAATTTTATCTTCTGGTTCAAATTCTACTTCATATCTCCAAGCTTTTTTCTTTGTTTTCAGACATTCAAGACATGCTTGTTTAAGACACACACTACATGTGGCTCTATTATCTTGACTTGGGTAATATATGCCAAAAGTCCACTTTATATTATAGTCTCCTTTCCCTCTTATCCAGTCATGTTCACACTCTATTTGATTCATCATTTTAATTTTTAATTCAGCTAAATCCTCTATTAAATCTGATTCCTCATCACTTGATTCATATTCTGTTTCAATATTTTCTATTTCATCTGTTTCTATGATAGAATATATAGACTCATCATCTTTTATTTCATCATCGCACATTAGGATATTCTTATTGACACTATCGACTATAAATACCTTCTCTTGTTCTTCATATTTACTAGAGTATCTTTTCTGATCTTTATTAGGACAGGTTTTACTTAGATGATCAGGTGAATTGCATATAAAACATCTACATGTCTTATCATAATTCTTCCTAGGATTATATCGTCTTACATTTCTCTTATGTAAGAATGGTGGCCTAGTATCAGATCTTCTTAAGAAATATCTTCTCTTTGTTCTAGGTTTATTGTAATTTTGCTGAGGTTTTCTGAACTTTTTACTTCTATGTCTTTCTTCTCCATATGTTAAAGGTATTTGAACTATATTATTACAAAAATTATAGTCTGAATGCTTCATGGATCTTTGAGCTTGTATGCTTGCACATATTTTTCTTAACTGTTTGAACACAAATGTTATGGCTTGAGATATATTAATGACTTGTCCTTGTGTTTTTTTTTATATTCTTCAAATATCATATTGTCTAAAAGATCTGGTAGCTTATTAAAATACCTTTCTACTACTCCTTGATTAAAGCCTTGCTTAGCAGTGGTTGCATTATATAAGTAATGCTGTGAAAATTTCTTTATACCTTTCCAATTTGTTAGTGTTAATTTTTCTATCTCTCTTAATCTTTCATTTTGCAAAGTAGTATTACCTAATTCTAGATCTTCTGTTATAATAAGATGTGATATTATATTTGCAAAATTATATTGATTACTTCCAACTCTTTTCAACTTCATACTTATCTGGACATGATTCTACCCATTGTTCCCATAGAAACCTTGCTGCTTTGCCTTAAAAATGTTTCTAAATATGTTATCATATCTTCTATCCTATTTCCTATATTATGTTGATTTTGTATGTATTTTTGAACTATTAATCCTTTCCAAACACTTAGCACATTTGGCCAATTTATTGGTCATATGCAGATAAATTTAGTATTGCTCCTTCACTCTTATAATTTTAGAATTTTACTGATTTTTCAAAATTTCTCTTTTTGGAGCCCATGTAAGCATATTGACTTGGGATGTAATTATATGGGAATTCTTCTTTTGGTGGAGGCCAAGTTCTAGCTGATCTAGATGGTCTTTCTTGCTCCCCATTACTTTTTACTGAGTCATCACCATATCTTTTTCTTTTACTAACCCCTATATCCATTGCTTCCATGACATTTTCTAAGTTATGTAATCCTATATCATCTAAAGAATCTATGAAATCATTATGATCTTCGGCATCATTTCTAAGTTGTTCTTCATTATAAATTTCATTTACTGACTCTTCTTCTTCCTTAAAACTTTGTTGTAATAATTTCTCATTCATGCTCCATTGTTCTTCTTTACTTATTGGCGAAGTATTTTCTTGAGCCATATTTTTTTCTTTAGTAATTAATTGATTTTCTTTATAAGTGATATCTATCTTATTCTTAACCTCTTTCTTGATCTCTGAGCATCTCATAGAATTTTCTTTATCTTTTTTCATTCTTTTTAACCTTGCCGGTTCTAAAAAAAAGTAAAGTTCTTTTTCTCTAAATTTTGGCCATTCGTGTAACATAGAACTATTTTATTCAACATTTATTTGTTTTAATTTGTCTTCACAACAACTTATTTCTGTGTCTATATCTGGTTTCTCCATAAATTCTGAGATACTATGTCTTCTACTATTATCTATTTCTTGTTCTATTGCAACAGAAATCGAATCATCTAAAGATCTTGTCTTTAATTTATAAATCTAATACTGGTGTTTCTCTTATTATTCTCATAGCTGATATAGTCTTCATGTATGTGCAAAATCCTCTTCTTTTGTACTAATTCACCTATATCCCATTCTTCTCCTGCTCTCTCTTCAGAATTCCTTTTGATTGCATATTTTATATTATATCATTAACATTTACCTTATATTTTGTCCTGCTATTATTTGTTAATCTACCAATAAATTCTATGCTTATTAACAAATTTGTTCCTTTAAATTGTTCATATCCTTTGGTTTGAAAACCAAAACTCATTTTTTCTATAAACTCTTTTATAGGCATAATTATGTCTGGAGCTATATAAGTTATTAAACTTCCTTCATTCGTGTCTCCTTCTAAAAATCCTAGTGCTGCTTTATTAATTGTGTCCCATCTTTTGTCTAACAAAGTTATTAAAACTTTTGTGTCTAATTTCTTTCTTGTCATACTTTTGATTCCAATTATATACATTCCTTGATGAATGTATTTGTAACCTGAATATTTCAAACTATTTTCAATTTATCTACTTATAATTTTTAATTCTACTGGTTTTGTCAAAACACTTAATTCAACTTCCTTGGATATTCTATATAAACCACTTCTACTTTCGAAAAATCCCATGTGATATATTTGTTATGGCTTTATTCTTCTTAAGGTATCCTTCTGATATTTTTTCAGATTAGTTTCTACATTAATGATTTCATCAAGATTTTCTATATCCTCGTTTTTACCTTTTAGCCTATCCATTAAGGTTAAAGGTCTTGTGTCTTTATTTACTATTTGGAGGGATTGATCTCCTCTGTAGACACCTTTAGATAAGTCTATTTATCTGAATTTATGGATGTAGTGGAAGAAACTATTCCAGCTGATGATAGCACGAGTTCGTTTCTTGTGTTTTCGGTATTAACCTTTTCAAGGATTTGAGTTATTAGCTGAACTATTGTATTATTCTGTTCTATTAATATTTTTGACTCCTCTTCTTGTAACTTGATATCCTTTTGTTCTATTGTAACATTTTTAGATTCTAACTTTTTATAGATCAGAGAGACTTCTTCTTTGATATAGTCACTATTTTGGCAATATTTTATTTGTTCTATTTTTCCTTCCTCTAACTTTTGTAACGCGAGATTTATTTTATTCTGTATTAAAGAAATATTTTCTTCAATCTCCTTGTGGTCTTTATAAAGTTTATCTAGCTTTATATCTAATTCGTCTTGCCTTTTACCCCTAGTAATATAAAGATTATGTATTGAGTCTACAAGTAAGTTTAATTGTCCTTGTGAACTGTGCCAAGTATGTTCTTCTGGAGAATTAAGTTTGCACCTTATATTGATAATCTTTCTAGTATTTATTTCAGAATTCAAATACTTTAACTTCTCAATTGTAACAAGCCCTCATACCACTATTCACACGGATATATATATATATATATTAATATATTTTCCGACGACTATGGAACACTCCACAAAATATTTAAAGACATCCGCGCACGCGCGGATTCACTATTCAAATTACTATTCACACTATTCGAATTACTATTTACTATACAAATTACTATTCACAGTATTCAAATTACTGTTCAAATTCTGAATTTCTAACCAATCCAACTTTTGTAATATTTACAGATAGCGACGTCTTCTTTGATTATATTAAGTGTCTTGCTAATATTAATCTTCTTACAGGACCGTTCTTTCGGCTCGCGAGGCCAAACAGACTGCCGGGCGGTATAAACTCTCTGTTGTAAAAATCCTACTCGGTACTCACCATACTTCTCGCTAATTTGCTTCAGAAGTAACAACGTATTTCCTTTGATTCTCTAAGTCGCTAGCATATGTGACAAGTTTTTAAACGTCTCTCCAGGCAGTTCCACCCGAAGGGAACACTTCTCTGCGGCCTCAGGGTTCTCTCTAACACCACAACATGGGCTAAAACGAGAACATCGCCGTACCAGAGGTTTCTCCTATAGGGTCCCTAGCGTAGAAACTCGTCTCATATGAAAGGACTCAAATAGTCGTAGGATTTTCAAAGACAGCACTACTTCATTTCCACAAACATAGCTTACATATGGTTTTCCCTTTCAGGAAACCCCAAACACTTAAACAAATAAAGTAAAAATTACCTTGTAGGCGGTATCTTACAGTGGAATTACACTCTCTATTTTACAAGTGTACTACTACTACTACTACTTGGTGGTGGAGGCGGAAGAGCTCTTAGTGGATGGCTGGGTGACTCTGTGATTGTTCAATGCCCTCTTCTAAAGCCAGAGTCCTCCTTTTATAGTCGAGCGAGCGGTATTTCCTTCATGTTTATTCAGCACACGTAACCTTCTTTCTTTATGTAGCAAGGACACCAAGTATCTCACTTTTCCTTAAATCACAAGCACTAGGTGCTATGTCTTTTGGCATCATCTTCGTGCAAATCTTTTCCTTCTTGTCTTGGCATGCATGGCATGCATAATTGGTATACTATCAACAATAGTCTTTTGCCTTTTATTCTTTTTGCCTTATGATTTGGTCATATGACCATGTCTTGCAACATCATGTCATTATTTTGAACAAACTTTGATATTCGGTATTATTCTTATTCTTATAGGGTCACACCATGCTTCCCATTTGAGAGTATTACTCTCTCTCTCTCTATATATATATATATAGGAAGCCTTTTTCCTACTCCCGGGAGTAGCTACTCCCACGTGTATATCTCACAATATAGAGAGAACTACTACATACTTGAGATTTGTAAATTAAGTATATAGTCATACGAGAGGGTATGTGGACATACTCACTTTTTTTTTGTTGGAATACATGACGTATAAGAGCACACTCACTTTTATATAGCAGTAAATGCGATATATGTTCATATGCTTATAACTAGAAGGCCATTCAAAAAAATTTATGGTTATCACTCTCAAAAAATCCTGTTTTAAGTATGTGTACATACTCAAAATAATAAATGAGTATGAACACATATCCAAGGTGGATTTTTCAACATGGGAGTAACTACACTTGAGAGTAGAATGGATTTTCCCTATATATATATATATATATATATATATATATATATATATATATATATATATATATATATATATATATATATATATATAGGACAGCGCTAAGAGCATCTCCAAAAACTCCTCAAAAAATTGATCCTAAAAGAGTGTTTTTGGGAGCAGCTCAAAAATTATTAGGGAAAATTTTTCTTGTCTCCTCTAATAGTTCTCCCTAAAAATAGATCAGAAAAACTTTTGATTGTGCCACATCAGCATCTGGGACCACAACAATATTAATTTCCTTCTAAATACAAGTATTGGGGTCTCCAATTTTCTCCTCATTTCTAGCTACAAATGAGGAGAATTTAGGGAGAGAATAAATCTGTGACTTATTTAGGGGACCTGTTGGAGATGGTTTTTTAGACTAAATCCCATTAATTTGATTTAGAGAGAGATTTTAGGAAGCTTTTGGAGATGCTCTAAATCACACCAGGGTGTGATATATTAGATCACTCCCCTATGCCAGGTGTGTAGTAATGTGTCTAGGTGTGCTCTGGTGGTGCCCCATCCTGTAGACAGGAATAAACCAAGTCGGGTTTTTCTCTTGGACACCAAACCCAACTGGTTTTGTTGCTCCACCAATTCAGATGTGGTTGCGTTAATTAATGACCCGCTGATTAAGCCATGAAATTGGGATCCGATTCCATTAGAATAATGGAAGGTGAAGGAAGGTCACGACAATACATGTCTGCAACCAGCGTTTCTTTAGGGGGAAAAAATATGTTTTGCTGTAAAACAATTGACAATTTTTAGCATCTAACTTAGCGTAAAAAATCCTGTAGAATATACCAACATCTCTGAACACAGAAGCTAGACTAACTCCTGTGAGCAGAAATGTGCATAAATGTGATTGAATAAAGTACACTACTTTGAGCATCTTACATGTATAAAATTCCAAGAGTTAAATGATCTTTGCGAACTTTGTGTTGTGTTCATATGTCAGAAATCTCGCAACCATAATTTTGCAGTCTCTAGTGACGGCTAGCGAGGCTGGCTCTCGTGCCGCTGTAATGGCACATTCAATTTCAACCCCATTTTCAGACGCCCCACACTGATATTAGCATTATTAGTTTTATGGTCACAGCCCTTGAAAATCATGTGAGCATAAAATCCTATTTTGGTGGTCTGTAACAACAACGACCATTTTCATAGTAGTGTAAAAATTTCTTCATGTAACCATAATATATTCGTAGTTCATATGATCTTAGCCTTTGAAACTCACTGAACTGTAAAATATTAGTATTATAAAATTATCTTGAACCATTAAATATTTGTAATTCTTATTTCAAAAATTTACATTTTCTTAGCTATTGGTCAATTTAGGATGAAGCTGGTCAACCATAAAAAATTTAATTATTTGCTCTTTCATTGGCCTGATCGCAAACATTATTGTTTCTGAACGTAAAGTTTTGTATTCAAAGTACCTTGGTCGCAAATAGTACTGTGTTTGAAAACACAAAATTATGTTTTATATGGGTATGACTGTCAGGGTTTTGTCAATTTCTAAGTTACAGATAATGACATGTTTCACACCAAAAGCCACGTACTCTTGGAATTGGGGTCAACATAGGTTCAATTGAGGATTCAATTTGGTGTCACTCACATTATAATCATACAACTTTTTAATGTAAGTAAAAATATCAGTACTTTTGTAAGAAATTTATCCCGCAATAATAAACGTTTTATGGTCACAAGTTAATAGGACAATATAAAGTTGAAGCTGAGAAAGTCGCAACACATCTTAATGAACATAATCATGATAAATAAAAATTATCTCATAGCTGTGAAAGCTTTATGGTCACGAGCAGATAAGCTATTATAAAATCCTTTTCATCTAACCATAAAATATTATTAGTTTTATGCTCACAAACCTTGCTGGTAGAAATTTATGTACCATTATCGTTATTCGTTAAAGTTCTATCGTCACAACTTGTTCTATGCTCACTAACCTTGCTGGTAGAAGTTTATATGCCGTTATCATTAAATCAATAAGAATTTTATGGTCAGAAGTCATTAGGCAAATGCATGAACGTAATTTTTTAAAAAAAGACAGAGATTGCCGGAGAGCAGTATGGCTCCTATATTAAATGGCTAATCAACTCCATTAATTCATGATATTAATATTTTTGTGATATAGACGGCAGTCACACAAAACCTTTTATAATTGAATGCAAATATTCCATGCTGCGAATAGAAGGAAATTTGTATAAATCTATCAAAGTTTTGAAAATAAATTTATATGCAACAAACATTGATAGTACCCTCCATTCATATTCAGCAGACTGAAGCTGGTCTCCATGACAATCTTAGTTATTTTCAAACCAAGTTGCCTTTGATCGCAACTATTTCTATTTTTTTAACACAAAAATTATAAACTCTATGTCATCAAGTATCAGTTTCATAGTCGCAAAAATAGTGACATTTTAACATGAAATTTACCTCATGAAATTGGTCAGTCCTGGTCAACAAAACTTCAAGTATTTTCTCCTCGCATAGCTTGATAGCAAAAAAATGTTGTTTGTGAACATAATATTTTTTACCCTCATTAGTAGTAATATTGTGCTTGAATACAAAACTATATTTATATGGAATCAATTACCAATATTGTTTCGAAGGCACAAATAGTAACATGTTTGAAATTCCGGTACCCTTGTAATTGGTCAATTTAGAATGAATTTGATCAACCATGAAACTTTGAGAATTTGCTCCCTGCAGATTAATGTGATAGGATTTACGGTTAAAACGTGAATGAGAAAGCAAATGTTCTAATTGATTGTTTTTATTTCAAATAATATTTCAACCCAGTGCCCTGCTTTTTTCTTGCACGGGTTGGTTATTTATTCCTGTAGAAAAGGAGTCAAAGAAATGGAAGGTCAAGAGAGAGAAAGGTCCTGATTGGAGGTGAATAAAATTGACCCTTGTGAGTACACAATGTAATCATGTTTGATCACAGAATCTTTTATATTAACTCGATTGATGCAATAGATAATATTGTTTATCATATTTGGTGTGCCTTGTATCTATTCACTTATGATCGCAGATTATTAGTTAGTCTTCAACATAATGACCACATGTGCAGTGCCTCCTGTGAGCGGAAAATTTAACCAGATTTGCTTTCAGAAACTTCTATTTTGAGCATTTGATTTGTCTAAAAGTACCACTCAATTTGATTATCATATCGATGAAATGAAAAAAAAAATCTGATTGCAAATGGAAAAATATTACACACACGTACAGCAACAAAGCAAAGCACATTGGCTACCCTCCTGGTAACTTTCTTCCTAGCCCAGCGTGTCCGTCCTGGCCTCCTTGCTAGTTGGTCAGAGAAAGATCCACATGACAGAGCCTCGTCAAATCGTCAATGAAGCATTGAATATCCTTCCTTTCTTGTTCAGCGACCTGCGCATGGAACATGGAAGAGAAGGAAAAAACAAGAATATGAGCTGTTGCATGGTGAGCTGTGTGGTCGTGTGGATTTGTCCTTGGACAGGGCAAGCATCTGCGACACCTCCCGAACGCATGAACACTACAAGAAGTCACTGCGCGGTCGCCGGATAGAGTCGCTGAGGGATGCAGAGAAACGGCATGCGCTGATGTCGATGAGGGCCCCTCGGTTGTGCAAGGCACCCGTCGACCAAGGTCGTGCAGGCCGCCAGGGTGTTGGTGTGATCTCCATCATCCGCAGACGACGCGACCTCGCGGCCGTTGAGGGAAGCCCATCCTGCCATGCACGTGATCTACGGCCATCAACATTGAGAATTCGAGATGGTCGTAGGAGGAACAGTAGCAATCAAAAACCTGCAACGAGGCGATTTCCCTTGTTCATCTGCAAAAAAAACAAGGTTGGTTTAGGAAACGCCAAATTGTAAAACAAAAACCACTGATTTTTATCTAGAAAGGATTATTGAGTTTACCGTCGTTCAACAGTCACGCCATTGACGTCGAGATGGCCGAAACGAGCTACCGCCGCCGCCATCATCGTCCAGGAGGACGGTGCAATAGCAGTCGCCATCGAGATGGCCAAAATGAGCTACTGCAGCGGCAGCGGCCGTCCAAAACCTGGAACGGGAACAACAGCATCAAACAACGGGAGAAAATATACGTAGGAGCAAATTATGGTGGCTATTAAAGGAATTGAACAAGCGTGTTGCTCTGGGCCCTGCAAAATTCCATTATGGTGAGAGACAATCTGATATTTAAATGGAAACATAATAAATGACTCCTGGTTTTTTTTCCAAGCAGATTTTTTTACGGTTGGTTTTTTGTGGCTGCCTAAGTTGGCTGGGGTGTGGAATACTAAATCACCCAGGGTATGATATATATATATATATATATATATATATATATATATATATATATATCTGCTCCATTTTCACCTTATCGATGTACACCAGTTACAAAGCACACAAGCGAATGATCTCTTTTCTCTCAAGTGACCCACCATTTTTTTTCAGGCCAGTGTGTGTGTGGTCCATAATATTTCGCAACTTTGGATGGTAACAGAGTTTCAACTTACAAGAATCACCTAAACCACCATTTATAAAGGTCTAAATGGAAGGCACCAACTCACCTTGACCACAAATAGGGTCCTAATTCAATTAAAATGCTTTGTATTTTTTTTTGTTAACCAAATGCTTTGTATATTAATGTTAAGTCCAATGTGGCATACTGTGTATTGATTCGTTCACAGGCAAAACTTGTCTCTTTCTGTTGTGCCCTCACACTAACAAATCGAGAATAAATCGAGGTCCTCGTCTGATGATTCTCTACGATGAAATTTCTACAGCGGGAATCCGTCAATACACAGATTGACTTCTTTTCAAGTTTCTAGCTAGCTTTTTGAAGAATTGCTCATCCATCCACATATTGATTTCTTCTCAACTTACAACGAATTTGCCTTGGTCACACGCTCCTGTCCCCTTCGGGCTGCCTCAATCTTTTCATCGCGAAGCCTGCTTGCCTTCCTAGAAATTACAACAAATATCATCCTTTTTTTGTCACAAAAATTAAGTTCACTTAATAAGTTAATATAAGTGCGTTATTAGGAACACCTTATGCCTAAAAAGTAAAAAAGGTCTCCAATATGAAGTGCACATGGTCTAATCTCTTGTTTTTGTCTAAATGAACTTTTTTTATTTTCCATTTATGACTTATTTTGTCCATGTCTCAGATTCTTTCCTTATTTTCACCAAGCAACTAGAAGGAAATATGTACTTCAGCGCCACTTTCATATTTTCTACAAAAGGAGATTGAGTTGAAACTATGCAATCCATTTCCCAATGACTAATAAAAATGAGCAATGCATTCACATATATTAAAACTTGTTATGAATGTTTTTAATCCCTTGGCATGTTATACATTTCTATCTAATAGCATCTACAGATCTATAGAACTATAGATAGAAAAGACATGTGGAGGTAGTAAAAATTGGGGCCAGGCAACGTGCACGAACGAGATGTTTTATAGGATAAGAACCATTCTCTATGGACCAGACCGACTGAAACACTTTACATGTACAAGGTTCATCACAGCCCAACTAGAGTAGTGTACAGACTCACGTACACACTATAAGAGGATTCAACAGTGCACTACTAGACTCCGGTTTCAATGTTGGGCAGTCAAGAGGCAATCGAGTTCCCCAGTGCATGAAAACTATTACCAAGGAAAATGTTTTGTAGAGAAAAGCTCACTTCCCACTTGCATATAAATGCGTCCACTCCTTCGCTGTACCATTGGAAAACGACATTCATTGTAAAACTCAGCTATATTCTGTAGTTAAAAGTACGACAAGAATGAATGTACCCTCACCTGTTTCCATGGCTTCTATTTCGTTGGTCTTCCAGTGCTTTGCCACATTGTCAGCTAGTGGATCATCAGGGTTTGGAGCGCTGAGGAGTGCTTGAATGCTAAAGACCACATTTATCAAGTGCAAAGAAAATGAACAGATCTGTTGATTCTAGTTCCGTTTCAGGTCAACTTATCTCTTTCTGATTTTGTTCATCAAAAATGTTTAAGGATAGAATTCAGTGGTGCATGTATTTGTGCAGTATGAACCTCAAGTTATCTATTGTGTGCTTGTGCCTTGTGTTTGTGATGAGGTATCCAGTCATAACAAACATACTCACCAGGGAATGTCAATGGATTATGAATGCAAAAGGCATACTGCAGATGGCTGATACATGGACCAAATACACCAGAATGGCATGAATAATGAAGTAGAAACGTTCACCTCAAAAGAACCGTTCGGATCTGAAGGGCAGGACTCCACTTGTCCTTCAAAATATCAAGGCATATCCTACCAAGTTGTAGTAGTGTAGTCATTTAAGGCCATAAACGGGAAGCAACAAAACCAAACCTTGTCAATGTTGGGGTGATAAATCTTCGTGAGGAAGCGAACCTGTTTTAAGCAATCAAATCAGATAATACAAACCATATGGAAAAAGATCTTCCAGATCTTTAAACCAAATTAATCAACAAAAACTAAAATTATTAATGTCAATAGTAGAGGAATTGTCAAACAAAAATATGATTGATGTAATATAAAATCACCTAAACTCATTGATATTCACATATTCAGTTTACTTGGCAGTTGTTACTAAAAGCATCATATAACAATTTTCATCAATAAAATTTGAAGCTGAAATTTGCTGGTGGACACTGTATAAACGTGATATTTGCTGCTGGACAATGAAATAAGTTTCATTTGCTGCTGGACACTATGCCTAGTTGTCTCTTAGTGTCCAGCAGCAAATAAAACCTATCTCAATGTCCAACAGCAAATATCACAATTGAATAGTGTCCATAAGCAAAATTTCCCATCTTAATATGGTTGTATTGTGAATATGATTCACAACAGTTATCTATCAACAATTTCATAAAATCAAAGGACTGAAATACTAGTCCAGAGTACGGAAATAATGAAATACCTTCGGTGGAGCCATTGGATATTCTTCAGGCAAGAATAATTCAAGTTTGAACACACCCCCTGATAAATAGACCAATCGATAGGTATTAGGGACCAGATTGGAAAGCACAGACAAAAAGAAGTAAGTGTGTGCATTGTTTGTATTCTATGAGGGAGAAGGATGCATTAGTGGCAGCAGACAATATGTATTAATTGTCACACTAGATAAAATAAACCACCTCAGCAATTTCTGCTGAAACTTTACTAGAGAAATCTAGGGCAATGAAGCACGCTGAATACTTCAAAAAACAGAGAGGATGATTGGATGACTTGTTTGCTAGCCCATTCCATGACCCACAAGTAGGACAGGAATACTAATGGTCTAATTATACTCAACTGACTTTGGCTTTCAGAGAAACTATAGCAAACACCATCCATCCCACTATTCAAATATTTCCAGTAAAAAACAAAAAATCTTATAAATTTCAGTTTGTTTAACTTGTTGGGCCAGTTGCCACTTTTCTAGCCTACGCGATCAAAACAGTTGTGTCTGCACTACTCGCTATGGTTTAAAAGTGGGTTGCGCTCTGCTCCATAAATGTCACTGCCAACATGGATAGAGTTGGGTGTGTTAATCCGGTATACATGTTGTACCCCCAATTTAGACCATCTGCCAGCAAGAATAGTGCACATGTGTAAGGATCATGACCATTGAGGTCACCCCAAGGTATGAATGTTTTGGTGATGAATGACAAACATGAAATATGACTAATATCTACACGAGTGTTGTTCATGTAGGAAACCTCTTCTACTCTATGATGATTGTTGATGGCGGCCTTGGCGATTGATGACAATGACCGTAAGCATGGAAGCTTGTAAGCTTGATGGAGTCCAAGGGTTGATGGAGATGGATCAAAGCGAAGGACAAGCTATGGAGCAAGTGTTGGGAACACTTGTCTAGTTGTTAGGGCTTTGAGTCCATAGGAAAAACCGGACTATCAAGGGGGTCTAGATCATTTCTCTTAGGTCATGTCTAGTCGGTGATGTGCAAGGTTGCTCGGTGAAATCACAAGCACTAGGTGACAGTGGAGAAGCCAAGGAGCTGTTTGGAGAAGCCAGGAAACAAAGTCAAGCGAGGACGAGAAGTTTCAGCTTCTGGACGGAGAGACCGGACAATCGGTCAAGGAGTGACCGGACTGTATGGTCATCAGAGAAGAGAACAATCCAGAGAGAAGACTTAGTGAGGAAACTGCCAGAGTCAAGCCTATAGAGACCGGACGGTCCGGGCTACAGACCAGACGGTCCGGTGTGTACAAGATGATTTTGGGCAGCGAGTAAGCAGGAGCCGAAATATTTCTGGACTGGAGAGAGAAATGGACCGGACGGTCCGGTCAACTGACCGTACAATCTGGTCAGTACATGATTTCAGCAGGGCAGAGCCGTTGGTGCTGAGGATTGCACTGACCGAACAGTCCGGTCAGTAGGCCCAGAAAGCTTATTTCGTGGAGCAATGGCTAGTTGGAGGTTGGAAGCCTATATAACTTCGTTGCTGGGGTCTTGGAGACCTCTCTTGGCCAGTGGAATTGCTAGGAGCATTTGGTGAGAGCCAAGAGGAAAAGAGGAGAGCACTAGAAGGAGATATTGCATATCTTGGGAGTGCTAGTGAGAGTAACATGGAGTGATCTTGTACACCTAAAGGCTAGGTGTCCTTGAGGGTGTGATCTAGGTTGTTACTCTTGGTCTATGGTGAGACCTAGACCGGTTAGGTGTCGGTGATCGAGCCTATCGTGATCGGTTGTGAAGACCGTCACACGTTTGTACACGGTTTGAGCCTGCCGGTGAAAGGGGCATTGCTAGTGAGCGCTCGTGTCGGCTCGAGGAGTCCGGCAAGTTCTCAAGGGAGGCGAGCTTGTGCCTTGGTGACAGCGGTGACGCGCACCGTGTCTTCACTCCGGGAGTGAATGCAGGCTCATGGGCGAGAACTCCACATTGGTGGCGGGAAGGACCAAGACTCCAGTGGGAGTGATCCAACGAGGAGTAGGGGAAGGCGTTATCCTTCCAAGACCTCGGAAAAAAATCATTAGCTATCTCTTTCTCTACTCCTTACTTTGATGTATTACTTTCCGCATTTACATACCGTGCTATTCATGCTTGTATGCTTACCTTGCTCTAGTTGACTACCTAGTAGACTTGCACGAATAGGCTTCTTTACTTGCTAGTAGTGCTTAGCTTTCATACTTGATCACTAGCATGTATAGGAGTTGCTTTGGCTTGTTTGATCACTCTAGTATGTATTATGCTACTCATGCTTGGGGGCCTTCCATGTTCTTGATGATCTAGTAGCTTTGCATGAGTAGGCTCCTTTGCTAGCTTGTTGTGTGCTTCCGCGTGTCTTTGATTACTAGCTTGCATAGGAGTTGTGTGCCTCGTGTGTGATCCACTAGTATGCTTAGGTTGTCTGTCCTTTCATAGGATTATCTTGTTAGTGTGATCACCACTAATATTGTGTAGGAGTTGTTTGAGTGGTCGGTTTTAGTAGTTGGCAAAATAGGTACATAGTTTGAGTTTCCGATTCAACCCCCCCCCCCCCTCAAGACCGGACATCCAAGACATGTGTACAAATTAAAGAAAGCTCTCTATGGCCTCAAGCAAGCACCAAGGGCATGGTATGAACATTTGAAGAACTTCCTACTCAAGAATGGATTCACCATTGGAAGCATTGACAGCACCTTGTTCACAAGGCATGTTGGGAAGGACCTCTTTGTGTGCCAAATCTATGTGGAGGATATCATTTATAAGTCAACCAATAAGAAGTTCAATGAAGAGTTTCGGGAGATGATGGCTAGGGAATTTCAAATGTCAATGATTGGAGAGTTGCATGTGTTCCTTGGTTTTCACGTCAAACAATTAAGAGAAGGGAACTTCATCTATCAAGAGAAGTATACCAAGGATCTTCTCAAGAGGTTCAACATGGAAAATTACAAGCCCTTGCATACACCTATTGCAACTAGCAAACCCTTGGATGATGATGCAAAGGGTAAACTGGTGAACCCCAAGCACTATAGATCAATGATTGGGTCCTTGCTCTATCTCATCACCTCAAGACCGGACATCATGTTTAGTGTGTGCTTGTGTGCGTGCTATCAAGCAAATCCAAAGGAGTCCCACTTGAAGGCCGTAAAGAGAATATTGAGATACCTCAAGTACACACCTACCATGGGATTATGGTATCCTAGAGGAACAAGCTTTGAGTTACTTGGGTATTCAGACTCGGACTTCACGAGATGCAAAGTGAATAGGAAGAGTACATCGGAAGGTTGCCAATTTCTTGGAAGATCTCTAGTATCTTGGAGCTCAAAGAAGCAAAACTCGTTGGCTCTATCTACAGCCGAAGCGGAGTATATGGTAGCGGGAGCTTGTTGTGCACAACTTCTCTACATGAGGCAAACTCTCTCGGATTATGGCCTCAACTTCACTCAAATGCCATTATATTGTGATAGTGAAGCGGCAATCAAAATGGCCCTCAAAACTGGAGATCATGGTCATGCAAAGCATCATTTCATAAGAGACCATGTTGCGAAGAAGGATATTAAGCTGGTGAGTGTGCGGACTCATGAACAATTGGTGGATATCTTCACCAAGCCACTCGATGAGAAGACCTTCCACAAGCTAAGGGGAGAACTCAATGTTCTCGACCTTTCAAACTTCACAAGAGTAACCCTAAAGCTTGTCTCTTGTAAATATGTATAGCCTTGTTTGTTTTGTTTGTTGTTTGTGCCTTTGGTTTGTGTTTGTTTTTCTGAGCTTGTAGGTCAACTTCAGACCTCCTTAAGATAGCAATGGACGTGGGTCAAGCTCGGGATGGTGGTTCATGGTGTGCCCAAGGCTTTGAAGAATGGTCCATTGTGAGTAAGCTCAAGAAGGGAACAACTCGTCATTGGCATTTTGGTTTGTAGCCTTTCTCTCTCTTTCCTTTAGCATCGCATCATGCATTTGTATACTTGTTGCATTTGCATTTGCATGCTTTGCATTCATGCATTTTGCATTGTGATACCTTACATGCTTCCAAGCATGTTTCTAGGGGGAGTTGCTTATTTTCAATGTAAGTATATGACCCTCTAGATGATCACATAGTGATCTTTGTGCTTCATGCCCATTGAGTCATGTTCAAACAAGCTCCAAGGTTAAATCAACTCGCGTGGCTCAAAGACAAATGACTCATACATTCTCAACACACTAATGACTAACCATTGCATCTTTGAGGAAATATTTTGTTGAGTCTTGTGTGTAGGGGGAAGCTATGGTGAAACACTATCGTAACCAAGAAGGAGCACCATGAAAGGGGGAGTTTTCCTAACTCTTACCATTTATTATTTGCTCATTGGTTGTCTTGTGTTTTTGCCTTTGGTTTTTGGTGATAGGTGACAAAGGGGGAGAAGGACATGAAGATCCAAAAGCCAAGTATAGATCAAAACACAAAGGGGGAGAAGAACATAAAGATCCGAAAGACAAGTCAAGAGGAGAAGGAAAGATGGAGAAGAACAACAATGGTGCATATCTACAACAACAATGAACACCTACACCGACATGAACATCTACGTCCTTGGTGCGTGTCTACTTCGACAAGATCATCAACCACGACACCAAGACAGGCGCAAAATTCAACTCAAGATAGATATCAAGTGTCCTATGTGATTGGGTAGTTCTGCCTTAACACCTAGCACATTTCAAGGGGGAGAGTACTTCCAAGGTAAGAACCAAGGTAATCCTTTCATTCCTTTCTTTTCCTTTGGTTCCTTGTTGTTCGTCCGTTTTGGATCATCATAAGTAGTGGTTGTCATCCATCACCAAAAAGGGGGAGATTGTAAGGATCATGACCATTGAGGTCACCCCAAAGTATGAATATTTTGGTGATGAATGACAAACATAAAATATGACTAATGTCTATATAAGTGTTGTTCGTGTAGGAAACATCTTTTACTCTATGATGATTGTTGACGGCGGCCTTGGCAATTGATGACAATGACCGCAAGCATGGAGGCTTGTGAGCTCGATGGAGTCCAAGGGTTGATGGAGATGGATCAAAGTGAAGTACAAGCTATGGAGCAAGTGTTGGGAACACTTATCTAGTTGTTAGGGCTTTGAGTCCATAGGAAAAACCAGACTATCAAGGGGGTCTAGGTCATTTCTCTTAGGTCATGTCTAGTCGGTGATGTGCAAGGTTGCTCGGTGAAATCACAAGCACTAGGTGACAGTGGAGAAGCCAAGGAGCTGTTCGGAGAAGCCGGGAAACGAAGTCAAGCGAGGACGAGAAGTTTCAGCTTCTGGACGGAGAGACCAAACAGTCGATCAAGGAGTGACCGGACTGTACGGTCATCAGAGGAGGGAACAATCCAGAGAGAAGACTCAGTGAGGAAACTGCCAGAGTCGATCCTATAGAGACGAGACGGTCCGGTATGTATAAGATGATTCTGGGCAGCGAGGAAGCAGGAGCCGAAATGTTTCTGGACTGCAGAGAGAAACAAACCGGACGGTCCGGTCAGTACAGGATTTCAGCAGGGCAGAGCCGTTGGTGCTGAGGATCGCACTGACTGGACAGTCCGGTCAGGCAGTGACCGGACAGTCTGGTCAGTAGGCCCAGAAAGTTGATTTGGTGCAGCAACGACTAGTTGGAGGTTGGAAGCCTATATAACTTTGTTGTTGGGATCTTGGAGACCTCTCTTGGCCAGTGAAATTGCTTGGAGCATTTGGTGAGAGCCAAGAGGAAAAGAGGAGAGCACTAGGAGGAGATATTGCATATCTTGAGAGTGCTAGTGAGAGTAACATGGAGTGATTTTGCACATCTAAGGCTAGGTGTCCTTCAGGGTGTGATTCAGATTGTTACTCTTGGTCTATGGTGAGACCTAGACCGGTTAGGTGTCGGTGATCGAACCTATCATGATTGGTTGTGAAGACCGTCACACGTTTGTACACGGTTTGATCCCGCCGGTGAAAGGGGCATCGCAAATGAGCGCCCATGTCGGCTCGAGGAGTCCGGCAAGTTCTTGAGGGAGGCGAGCTTGTGCCTTGGTGGCAGCGCGCGCACCGTGTCTTCCCTCCGGGAGTGATTGCGGGCTTGTGGGTGAGAACTCCACATTGGTGGCGGGAGGGACCGAGACTCCGGCGGGAGTGGTACAACGAGGAGTAGGGGAAGGCGCCATCTTTCTGAGACCTCGGGAAAAAATCATGAGTCATCTCTTACTCTACTCCTTACTTTGATGCATTACTTTCCGCATTTACATATCGTGCTATTCATGCTTGTATGCTTACCTTGCTCTAGTTGACTACCTAGTAGACTTGCATGAATAGGCTTCTTTACTTGCTAGTAGTGCTTAGCTTTCATACTTGATCACTAGCATGTATAGGAGTTGCTTTGGCTTGTTTGATCATCCTAGTATGTATTGTGCTACTCATGCTTGTTTGCCTTCCATGTTCTTGATGATCTAGTAACTTTGCATGAGTAGGCTCCTTTGCTAGCTTGTTGTGTGCTTCCACGTGTTCTTTGATTACTAGCTTGCATAGAGGTTGTGTGACTCGTGTGTGATCCACTAGTATGTTTAGGTTGTCTTTCCTTTCATAGGATTATCTTGTTAGTGTGATCACCACTAGAATTATGTAGGAGTTGTTTGAGTGGTCGGTTTTAGTAGTTGGTAAAATAGGTACATAGTTTGAGTTCCCGATTCAACCCCCCCCCCCCCCCCCCCCCGCCTCTCGATCACTCGATCCTTTCAACATGTCTCCAATGTGACGCAAGAACATGCAAACCAAACAGCAACCTAGCTGATGAAGAAGCCTCAAGGATTGGCAATGCACAAAGTCACCGCGAAAGGTAGGTGAGGGCTCACAAATGTTGAAGAAGCAAAGCAATAGAATAGTGTGAAGTTGTAATGGCAGTATATGGCCGTGGAGAAGGGCTAAAGTTGAGAACAGAAGAAGAGCATTGAAGGGATTATAGTAGATTTTTCAAAAAAAAACTATCATTCATAAAAATGCAAGATTGCAGAAGTCCAAGCAGAAGTGCAAAAAACTGTATAAGTATTAATGAAGAAAAAATCAGTGATACTAAATTTATCCAATAAAGACAGAGTTGCATTTTTATTACAGTTGGTATTTTTGTATGGTAATATGGTAGTGGGTACATTGTATCAAATTTTCAAGTCTATCAATCATTTTCAGTGTCTGGGAGAGGATGGACCATACAAACATAAAGTTAGTTAGTAATATATAAGGCAATCAAATACAGAACATAAGAATGAGGCGAAATGATTCCTCCTCACCTTCATATGGCGACTGAGATGGGCCAAGGATCATGACATTGAAGTAGCGCATGTTCTCCTCCAATGGCGAGGCATTGATTCCTGGAGCTGCAAAAACAACAGCAAAGCCAAACAGGACCATCAACACACCATCTAGGGAAGCTCTAAGTTCAAAAAGAACTACCAGGAGCAATAAAGGGAGCTATCTTTGCACGTATAGGACCTAACCGCAATGAATTAGATGTTTTATGATTTCTTAGCTAAAGAAACACATAAACTAGAGGCTTTGGGCTTTGGAGGGGGGGGGTAATCAAAGCATAAATATGAGAAGAAAAAACCAGAAACAAACTTAAAAATATATTATGTTGGCAGTAGGAGCGTCTCACCTGGCTCGCTAAGCAATCGTTGCGTCTCCTGCAGGACACAAATCACCAAATTTGCAAAAATAAAGTTGAAAGAAGTTGATATACGAGAGGAGGGGCTCCTCACCTTGATGAGGCAGCGGGGAAGGTTGTTGTCGGCCATGGAGAGAGACACCAGTGTTTGGGTAGATTTGATGGTCGTTGGGATCGCGGCAGAGCAGGGGAGATGTTGGGGAAAGGCAGCAGCACTAGTGAAGACAATGGTGATTTGTGTTGTTCTGCACTTTGGCCCTTACGTTTTGTGGGTGTTACATGTGTAAGTGAAAAGGACGATTATTGATTTAAAGGTATGATGTGTGGTGAAATATTACCAAATTCACTTTTTTTCCAACAAGGAAGAAACCTTTATTAGGGTGTGTTGTTTCCAGTAAGAGGCTTCTAAAGTTTGTCCCCTCTAATTTGGATAAAAATGTCAGACCGTTAAATTTTAGTGGGTAGTTTGTTGCACCCCTCTAAAATGTACAAAACAGGATGAAAATGGCTGCCCTTTTGTCATGCAAAATTCATGCAAATATGAATCCATGCAAACCTTTACATAATACACTGTTCACAAGCAAAAACAAATAGTCCAAGTTCATACACATTACATGTCCGAAATTAATGGTTATAGTAAAGATCATGTGCTACCCGATCATAAAAAGCAATCATGTCCTGCTCATCATCATCCTCCTCATCATCATCTTGGTCATTAAAATCATTAGACTGATCAAGAAAATAGCCCTGTGGATCATACTCGTCCTCTCGGTCCGCCCGGTTGAAGTCCTCATCGTCATCATCATTTTTTTCTTGCAAAATTATGAAGTGCCATGCATGCTACAATAATTTTGCTTTGTTTTGCAACTAGAAAACTAGGAACAAGATACATTATTCGGAACTTTTGTTTGAGAACTCCAAATGACCTCTCTACTATATTCCTAAGTCTAGAGTGAGCATAGTTGAATGTTTCTTTCATACCTCTAGGCATTGTTCCAAGGCAAAACTCTAAAATATGGTACTTTGTTCCCTTGTATGGTACAAGATAACCCCGTTTATTTGGGTACCCAGAGTCCACAAGGTAGTACTTACCTACATGTAAAAACATCAACGAAAAGTTAAGTACTAAGTGCAAAAGGAAATTTTATATAAATGCTACTAGTGCCTATGAAAATTGCGTACCCGGAGGTGGATGTGGAGACTTGTGACCATACTTGGACATGGCATCATTGAATATTCTCATTTCATCAACTAAGCCCGGCCAACCAGCAACTACAAAGGTGTATCTCATTCCATGTCACATACGACCATTACATTTTGGCTAGTCTTACCCTTCTGGTTAAGGTACTGAACTACCTTGTCTGTTGGAACAGTAACTTCTATATGAGTGTCATCTATTGCACCTATACAACTGTTGGAAAGTCCCTTGAACCAAGGTTGTTGCAACCGACTATATATGGTACTGTAATTAGGGTTGGATGACTTAATAATGTCGATAGATAGCTTCACAATGAACTCCAAAACTTTGGCAAAATTGCGATGAACAGTATCTAGGGACCTCCCAAATATTGTGCGAGCTTCCCTAACTGGCTGCGGCATGCCAATCATCCAAAGAAACATCCCTAATGCCTCTATGGTCGAACTCTTGGTGCTAGACTCTACGCCATGGGACCCAACGAAAAGGTCATGTAGCTGATGAAACAGTTCAGATTTCATTCGAAACATGTCATGACAATAACATGGGTCCGCAAGTATCCTAACGACAAAGTTGTGTCCACTCTCCGACCCCCTAAGCCTCTTGGTTTTGTTGAAGTGGTGGGAGTCATGAATCATATCGTATAGCAGAATAGGTAGTTGTGCATTGAATTCTTCTTCGTCGTCATCATCGATCCAATTCATCCACTGCAGCCAAGAAGGTTCCCCAGCTTCAGTCTACACCACAATAACAAAAATAGAATCAGAACATTGGAATTGCAACAAAAACAAAATAAAATGGAATGCACAAATAAGCAAACAAACTCAAACAGATGCGGAAATAATCACACACAGAAATGAGGTCTCAAATTATAAAACATCATTGTCCAATCAAGAAAATTGTGAAACGGTACAGTCACACGCAACAAAGTCGACTCAAATGAATTGGGAAAGGATACATGAATGCAGAATGAAAGAAAGAAAACTAGTCCAGGTTGTTGTTCTTCATGTATCTATGGATGAATTCCATCCTTTCTTCATTTGTTTGGCACTGCAATAACAACCACCTCATCAACGTATCAGCACATAGATACGCCATCGCCAAGTGCTCGGCACTGCCTCTTCGCACCAGCTTCAAGTACCAACTTTGTGACAATGTCCAGTGCCGACACATCCTCTTCTTCTCTGCTGCTGCTGCAGCCTGCCTCTCCATGAAGGACATCTTCTGGTGACTAGCTTCTATGTTCTATATCAGCAAGTTCTAGAAAATTCAGACCATTAGACTCTTGCTTTTCTTTGCAGGGCTTGTTCCAGTTGTGCTTGTGCTGCTAGCCCTCTTGAGGCTACTGGAGCTCCTAGGACTGTCTTCATATACAACCTCAAAACCTTCATCGTTGTCTTCTTTCTCAACATCTTCCACAACTTGTCTAGGAATATATGAAGTAGAACCATCAACAGTAACCCTATCAAAAATGTCATGCAGTAGGTCTGCATAGGGTGGAGGGCCGTTCCTCGCCTTCTTCAACTCACAATTCGCGCTCTGCATTCCATAACCCTATAAAAAATGTCATGCGGTAGAATCTATGCATTAAGAGATGTATAATGACGTACCTCTAGGTTCTCATCCCACCATGATTGTTTTGCCAAATGCCAGCCTTCTGGATGCCTACCAAGGTCTGTCTTTTGCATTATGATCTTAATGAAAGAAACATGGCTTTCAGTTGGCCTAGCCTATTGTGGAACTGTGATGTATAACGCCTCAAGTTTGTCCTAGCAAAATATTGGCGGGCTATGATAGAGTAAGCCTGATTGACCATTTGCTCGATGATGTAGTTACCATTGGCTTTTTGCTCCACAATAGTTTCACAGAGGACATGAGTATTTTGGGTGGTCCAATTAACCCTATCAGTTTGCTACAATGATGAATGTGCAAACAAATTCAGACAACACCACGAAACAAGGAAACAATTTTGAAAAGAATCTGGCATTATACCTGTGTGTTGGCACCACAAAACAAGGAAACAATTTTGAAAAGAATCTGGCATTACACCTGTGTGTTGGCAGCATCGGTAACTTCATTGTCTTGCACACTATCTTCGTCGTTGTCGACCACGGCTTTGCCTTTTGCGGCCATGGAAGTACGACGCAATGCTCCGACACCACAGCCAGAAGAGGTGCTTGCAGCTGCGCCGTGACATGAAGCGCGCCTGGTGCCCCGGCTACTGTTGACGGTCATTAAATACTAATTTTAACCCTCAATATAGCCATAAATAAGGGAAGACTTAGCATTTCATACACGAATTAGCTAGGATTTATAAGATTCCACTTGTCCTTAGAAATTTATGTGCATGCAGAGAATATATATAAAAGGAGTGGAGAAATAGAGCAAGATCCGTGAAATAACATTCCGACCAATGGGAGACCACGAACGGGACTTCCCACGGATCAATGACATGGCTACACAGGATTGCACGAGAGGAAACCGACTTAACAAAGGATGTGACCCACCAACCAGCCACTCTAGTCGGCCAACCAAGTCTTGAGGCGGTTCGTTTTCCCCTTCCACATGTCACTCCCTCAGCCCTTTGGCAACGTTGGTGGCCTGAGGTTTCATGGCGGTTACTCCTTGTTACCGACCTATGGGCCCTATAAATAGAGAGGAGTGCCTCCCACTTCAACACACACCAAGAAGAATCCATTCTCTAGCATTACACTTAGTCTTCAGGTCCTAGTGGAGTTTAGGATAGAGAAGAGCTGACTAGAGGTCCTTGATCTAGTCTTGGAGTCTTTCTTATAGTTCCACACGATCCCTCTCTAGTAAGACTATTTCCTTTTATTAATATATTTATCTTCTTTACTCTTATGCTTTGTCTTTATACTAGTGTTATAATCATGTGCCTTTTATATGGTTGTTGCCTAATCATGTTTGGTTGCTCTATGCTTCACATACTCGTACTAGTCAGTCTATACTTTTGCACTCGTTCAATGCATATTGTGGTTAGACATGCTTTAGTCCATAACTTGTTAATCCGTAGGGTTAATATTATGTGTGCTATAGTGTTTAGCTTGATGATCCGTAGGGTCGAAGTTATGCATGTCTTAGCCCTTGACTTGTTGATCCGTAGGATCGAGTTATGCATTATGTAGTACTCGACTCGTTGATCCGTCAGGTTAGAGTTAAGTGTAGACTTGTTGGTCCGAAGGGTCAAAGTCCCATGAGAATCAAGAGTATTATTTAGCAATATAAGCATGGTGCTTAGATTGATAAATATCTTTAAATGCTTGGTTGCCTCACAAATAGGAATAAGTGTGGCGGTAAGGACTTAATTGCCCTTTGACACGTGTCCTAGTAAAGGATTGCTAGCAGATCATGACAGCCCTGTTGTGCTTATTAATCCTCCCTATCTCAGCTTGGCATAGGACTTAGGCTTGTATGTGTTGCATATATCTAACCTATAGATATTAGTATAGAAATACATAGGGACCCAGCTTAACTCTTCCTAACCCACTTAACCTAGACTTTGGACTAATGTTAGATTGGATTGTTCTGTGTATTACTACCCACTATCATTTATTATCCTTACCCCTATCTATGACTTTGGTATATTATTAGTTCTATGGTTATAAACATGTTATCTCTTGATCGTCGTCTTCTCTTGGGAGAACTATAAATGACAGCCATTGGAATAATCCAGTGGTGAAATGCTACAACGGGATGTCCGTGCACTTGCGTATTTAACTTTCTCACACTAACCATCTATGAGTTCTAACAACAAGTAATTCTGGTGTCTTGCCCAGTCTATTTTTTTGGTGTGACTTAGCAGATGTCAACAAGCATTTCTGGTGCCATTGTCGGGGATAGTAATATTTCTGGTGTGACGTTAAAAAATATCAACAGCCACCGCCTTGTGCACCACGTATTCCACGCGTTGCGGAGACCCCTTGATCGACATTGCACGAATACGGAGGTAGGCCTCCCATACCGTGGCAAGGATGCGGAGGTTGGGCCCTGGTGTCATGGAGGTACCATTCGTACATACCAAAATGCCTGAAGTCGTCCGATTCCGAGTTGAGGTCGAGTTGGTCAAAGTCAATGCAGGATCCGGTATTCCCTGATGCATCTCGCTGGCTCACCTCCTCGGGGAGCCCGGAATGGGTCGGGGAATACGGATCCGGGGTGGAGAAGAAGTCCCGGGTACTGTGTCCGCTGTACCCACCGTGCCCAAAGCCGTCCATGGTCGAGGAGGAAGCGCTGTTGACCTCTCCCGGCCGAGGCGACAAACGGGCAAGTGGCCAACGGATCCTGCGGCGCAAGCGACCTCGATTCCACACGCTCCGCACGGCACCGCTGCAGGTGAGCCGGGCAGAGGCGCAGCAGCAGACGCGGGACCGATGACAGCAGCAGCAACGGGGTGGTGCGTGGGAGCCGACGGTGGCTTGACCTAGCTAGGACGGCGGAAGGCGAAGGACGAAGGGGATAAGGTCGGGGGCTCGGAGTTTCACTGTCCACAGCATCCGACGGACGATTTCAGAGGCTTTTAGAGCCTCTGGAGGCTCTACCAGCTAGAGGGCCCTAAAGGCCACCCTGGACAAATTTAGAGGCCCGTTTGGATGCTGGGCCTCTAAATTTTTCAGCTTCGGGCCTTTAGACCCCAGATCCGAACGCTCCCTTAGATCAAAGAAGGGTTACAATCTGCTAAAATAAGATGTGCAGCAAAACTAAGCTCTCTCAGCCAAACTGTTCATAACATATTATTACAAGCATAACGAGCTAAATTATTAGCAACCCTATTCTGATCTCTTCGGCAGTGTTTGGTATCTATCTCACGGAGCACATTCAGTAGCATTTTCACTCATTACTTGCAACGCAAGTTGGGATCGACCTTTCTTTGTGGAATTTAGAGCTAGACACACATTTTGGTAATCCATGTCCAAAATCAGAGGAGGATTTAGCCAAAATCCTCACTTTTGTGTGCTGATTTCTCATCTCTTTGTCGCCGTACAGAAGCAAGGATTGAATGACATCTACTTAGTTCGATCTGAATTTGCGGCTCGAGCAGATCAAGATTATGGATCAAAGTTGGGCTGGGCTGGCCCCTTGACTTAGAAAATTAAAAACAAAACATTTACTAACTAGTGTCGGCTGCTTCTACCGCGACTATTTGCTAAGTGTCAGCATAGCCTTTTGCCGACAAATACAATGTCGCTTAAGGCCACATGTGCCGACAGTAGCAGGAGTTGGCAAAAGTATGTGATGTTATAGTGTAACTAAAATAGGTTGGCTGCTTTAGGTTTCTTGCTATGTTTGAAAACACTCAAAAACTTACAGCCTAAACAAACAAGTTCAAGACAACATGAGTTGTCGCCTACGCAGTCATTTGGCACACTCATGGTGTGTTTGGTTGTGTTGTGATTGGCACACTCATGGTGTGTTTGATTGTGTTGTGGCTGTAGAAAAGGCTGTTGTGGGCCGTGAGCCGTGAAAAAAAAACTATTGTAAGATTTTAGCTGTGAAAAAGCTAAAAGCCATTTGGTTGAAATGACTGTAGCCGTGAAAAAACTGGTTGTGACTGTGGAAAAGCTATGAAAATGACTGTAATGCCCCCCTGAATATTTGAGAAACAATTTATATGAAAATTGATCGTAATGCAATGTTCTATTCAAATATTAACAAGTAAATGACCATTTTAGAAAGAGAATCTTAATAATTTTATATTGTTATATCCATAACATTTTGATCCATATTAATACAATGATAGCGGTGGCCACGTGAAGACCAAGCTGAGTCGGAGGGGAGATCAGGGATGCGGCGTCGCCGGGATGCGTCACGGATGCGATCATGCGGGCGATTGTCGGGATGCGTCACCAAGGAGCCTAGATGTGGCCACGCGCGAGTGAGGGACTTCAGCATGAGAGGGAAGAGTCGCACGAGCCGAGGAATCTAGAGAGGGTCACCACGGGGAGCCCAACCTGGAGCTATCGTCGGGAGCCTGACCTGCCGCCGCCTGTAACCCTGACAGAGCGCCAGAGCCAGAGAGAGAGAGAGAGAGAGAGAGAGAGAGAGAGAGAGAGAGAGAGAGAGGAGGAGGAGGAGGCAAGTTCACAGGAAGGGAAAAGAACGAAAGGGTACACATAGAATGGCAAGGCGGGTAATTTCATCGAACTTCTGGGTTTTACAGCCAAGAAAGCACCGTTCAAGGTGCTATGAAATCTCACTACGCAAAAGCACCTGCTGCCATCAAAAGTTGCTGGAAAAGCTCGCCCTTTGGTTGGTTGCGGCCTTTTTCAAAAAGAAAAGCAGGCTGAAAAGCACAACTAAACAGAGCCTTAGTGCATGCTGAGGGATTCCTCAGACCTCACACCTCACCAACCTACATGAACCAACCTGACTTGGGTTAGGACCTAGTTTGACGTTTTGTCTGTTGTCACATATAAGAGGAGAATATCATTTTTTGTAAATGAGCATCAGTGTCAATTGACAATTTAAAAAAAATGTTTAAATTAACACACCATCAAGCAATGCTGAATGTCCTGGAGAGGGAGCATATGATTGAAAACTTCTATGCGCGTTAGAAAACACATGGCCATAGCGGATAGGCGAATAGTGGGCTGACCTACCAGCTCGTTGAATGTAGTGGCTCATGTGGCGTGTCCTATTAAGAAACCATGAAACCATGGGACAAAAAGTGGACCGCTCTATATTTTCATAGTAGTAGTTCACTTCTTTTTGAACAAGATACAAATATGTCATTGAGGCATCACAAAAGAAAATGTCATCAAGGAACTATAACACTAAATCTTTGAGCGCACAAGGTGCTCAATATATTCTAGATAGCCAGATTGCGAACTCTCGTATGCGCTTATTGGCCACTTATATCGTTCACGTAACGGCTCAAGATAAATACTTAAGCGTCCACTAACCTCATTTCACGTCTAATAAAAATATAAAATATAATGATATTACATGAAGCACGAGCTCACGCCCGGTTGACCAGTAGCTCGCGCTAGCTGTGAGCGCGGTGACCCGGGTTCAATACTCGGGGTCTAACGAGGCTATGTTTTCAGAATAAATTTCAGATAAAGATGTCTTTTGTGAAGCTACAATGGACGGACGATGTCCGTATCGCACACTGAATCCTGTAAACCTTGATGATTTCTCAAAGGACATGATCTTAACACGGGATATGGTTGTAGGGCTGTTCGTGTACGTGTGTGTAGATGTTCGCTGTGTTTACCTGGATGGAGTCTAGCGCGTACCTATCCATGCACACCAAACCGGACTCTGATAGTGACTGCACGGTGTTATGTAATTCTGAGTTTCTGACCCATACAGAAAGAAAAATTTCGAGGTGCATAGAGAGCACAGAGCAGACAGCAGATGCTCACAGCTAACTAGAGACTACTGGAACACATAGTTGGCATAATTTAAAGCCTATTGGCCCTTCTGAGAAGTAAACATTTCAGGATAAAAATAGACGCCACACTTAAGGCGCCTTGTCCATCCAACATTCCAACTTCGTTCTACAAGGTTATAACAGATCTACTAGTGACATCAGATTTGATAAAGTTTTCCCTCTTATTATCAACTCTTCTCGATAACACTTATTTATCAAGGGTTGGGTGCGAGACGGAGATAGATAGCCGAAATTACAAGGCCTAGAGCAGAATGACCAAAGGAGGATATCCCTAAAGATACAGAAAGGATGTCATTCGTGCATCCTTTTCTTATTCTTAACCAGTGTTCTGCAGACCGGCAGCTATGCCCTTCATGGTCAGGATGAGGGTGTCCTCCAGACCCGGGGCATACTCGCTGCCAGGGTTCAGCTTCACAAGCTCCGCAGCAGGCTTGCTCGAGTCCAGGATCTCCTTGGACAGGTGTGGGCGCAGCGCGACATGGTAATCTGGGTCACGGATCCGCTTCAGAGTGTAGGCTTGGCAGACATTCAGGGTGGTAATGTATGCGTCACGGAGGCGGAGCCGCTGCTTCAGATAGGGGTCACCTTCAAGAAGGTCCCTGTGCCCCGCAACCTGAAGTAGAAAAGAACATAATTATAACACTGTAATCTAGAGCTCAGTACGGTAATATGCTGGGATGGTTGTTGGACAAAGTGCATGAAATGTGTAGTAAACAGACCTGAAGAAGAAGCTTTTGGGTTTCTTCATAGTTGGCCCTCAGCTTCTCGCCCAGTGGCCGTAGTTCCTCAGAAACGAGGAGATTGTCATACAGGGCAGCAATATCAGGGTTACCCTTGGCAAACACCATCTCAATCAGATCGATGGTGACCCTGAAAAAAGGCCACTGGTTATACATCTCCTGGAGCATGTGGAGGTTCCTGATGTCCTTCTGAAGGGCATGCTTGAATGCTGCTCCAAAGCCTAGCCAGACTGGGAGATGGAAGCGTGTCTGGGTCCAAGCAAAGATCCATGGGATTGCACGGAGTGACTCGATGCCACCACTCGGCTTCCTTTTGGATGGTCTGCTTCCTATGTTCATCCTGCCATACTCTGTTTCAGGTGTTGCCTGTCAACAAACACCACAAAGTAAATATTTTGCTACATGCAGGGTCAAACTGAATGACCTCAATGATTATTATAGGGATAGATTTTAAATGTCTAGATCCCGTAAACCATGATGCTAAGTTTAGGTTAAGTATTTTACATAATTTTTTCCAATTTATATTTTCCTAATCTGATAATGGAATAAGAACAAGTACTCACAAGGCGGAAATACTCCACGAAACGTGGTTCTTGGAAGACGATGGACCGATATTCCTTTGTTGCGACAACTGCCATTTCATCAAGAAGAGCTCGCCATTCTGGCTTTGGCGCATTGGGTGGATGCATGCCATGCTCCAGGGTTGCAGCCGTGAAGCGTTGCAGTGTCCTAAAGCATAAGTGCTCCTCACCAAAGGACTGCTCAATGACCTCACCTTGGACAGTGACCCGGAGTGATCCGTGGATTGTTTCTGGAGGCTGTGACAAGATAGCAAGGTGAGTGGGACCACCACCCCTTCCAACAGTCCCACCACGACCATGGAACATCGTCAACTTCACTCCATAGTCCTTAGCGACCTTAATAACATCCTCCTGCGCCTTGTACATCTGCCATGCTGCTGACAGGCGGCCAGCATCTTTCCCTGAGTCTGAATACCCAATCATGACCTCCTGCTTGCCATTGATCCGCTGTCGGTACCAATCTATGGAAAATAATCTGGCCAATGCAGCCGGTGCAGACTCAAGATCGGCCAACTTCTCAAACAGTGGGACAACTCTAAGTGGAGTCTTGACATGACATTCACGTTGTAGGAGCTCAACAGCCAGGACATCTGAAGGAGCTGTCGCCATGGAAATGATGTATGCTCCAAAGCTGTCAGCAGGGAGTTCAGCAATCACATGGAATGTGTCTAGAACATCGGCAACTTCCTCGGTCTTGGGAAGATCTGCACCAAACAGGGGACGCTTCCCATTGAGTTCAGACAGTAACCATTCCTGGCGGCGTTCCTCAGACCACTCACGGTAAGATCCTATCCCAAGATATGTGGTGATGGCATCAAGTACGTCAGTGTGCCTATCTGATTCTTGCCTAATGTCAAGTCTCACAAGGGAGAGTCCAAAGGTGGAAACTTGCCGCAAGAAATCAAGAAGGCTTCCGTCAGCAATAATACGGTCACCACAAGCACAAAGTGACCGGTAACATAGTTCCAGTGGCTCCAATAGCTACAAGAGATTGATTCTATGGATTAGAAACTCATTAAGAAAAATACAAAGTCATTACAAGAATAACAACAAAGCCTCTTGGTCCCAAGCAAGTTAGGGTAGGTTAGAGATTAATCCCTCAAGAGGGAAGCAATAATGAGGAAGATAAGTTAGAACTGAAATTAACCATATACAAAAGACATTATTTTCAATGATTAATCAATAACTAACCTGCTCCACATTTGTTAGAGTAGCTTCCTCAGGAATGTCAGAGTTTCCACTGGATAGCAGCTCACGCGATCGTTCACGGGTGTTGTAGAGTTTATCCCTCACATCACTTAGAATTACCCGGTATGGCTCATTTGGGGGAACCTTCTTCCAGAACTCTACATGAGCAAACAATATAGACCATCCATCAAAATGTATTTTTATATATAAAAAAATAGTGCCTATATATAAAAACAAGGCTCAATTAAGAAAACCTAGATTGTGTCTATCATTTATATGGTTATACCTATGTAGTGCTTGGCATCCTTCTTAGAAGAGCGATGTAGCTCATCAGCTCGAGAGCGTAACTCATCATTGCATCGCCACATAGACAACTGCAATCATTTAAAGTTCGAGTAAATTAAATTGTCCGACATGTATAAACTAAACTCATATTACTGAAGTAATAGAAACCTCAAACATGAGATCCTCAATTTGCGCACAGTATAAATTTGCTGCCATCATTCTGGCAAGCAAGCAGACGTCTCTGGTAACTTCTGGTGTCACTCTTGGATTTCCTGCATTGCAATTTGCAAAATTAGAATAAAACCATTAAAGGTGTTTATATAAATGCACAACTGTGAAACAATGAACACAGGACAATTTAGCCTCTGCCATAAGACCAACACAAGCAATAAAGATAATCATATAAATATTTCATAACTAAGAGCCATTACATTAGACTAATACATCAAGATGTCACTCACCGTCACGATCTCCTCCCATCCAAGAAGAGAATTGAATAAGAGGAGCGTTGTAAGGAACACGCTCATTAATTCCAATATTCTTCAATGCAGTGTCAACTCGACGCAAGAACTTTGGAACACCCTTCCAGATTGTTTCATGGAAGTAGCTCATACCAGCACGCATTTCATCTTGGGGAGTTGGCTGCATTCTTCGGATCTCATCTGTTCTAAAGGCAGCTTGGATCTGAGAAAGAAGAGTTTATGTAAGTAAAGAAGTTAAATATGGATCTTTTGCTTTTGAGTATCATGCTTCAAAGGATTTGATGACTACGTTTATGCTTTTGCATCAACTGAACACGAAATGTTTGCAATGTGTACCTCTCTCTGTAGAGCCTCATCAAGTTCCTGCTTGTCATCTGGAGTGATATCTTTTGAATATAACTGAACCAAACAGTTCCTTATCCTGAAAATAAAAATAATGTTGAAATCAAGACTAAACATTAAGAAAAATTCATGTCAATTATGATGCACTGTTTGGTTAACTAACCTCGAGTGTTTCTGAAGCAGCGACCTCCTCACTGACTGTGTTGGATGTGCAGTCAAAACCAGGTCAACAGTCTGGCTTTTGAGAGCATCAAATACCTCAGCAGGTGACTTCTTAAGGTCAACAACAAGCCTCTTAAGTGTCTCCTCGATGTCAGATTCTGTCATTGCTGAGTTTTCATCAGCAAAGTCACCCTTCTTGAGCTTGATTCTCCTCCTGTACGCTATCTGGACTTCCTCAGCCAAGTTTGCCAAGTTAAGCATGTGCGAAAAAGATTTTGCAATCACAATAGAGTCCCCAGGATCCAAGCTTGTTATCATCTTTCCAAGTTCATCAAGCTTTTGATGGTCATGTTTTGTCTCATACTCAGCAGCAACCTCATAGCATTCTTGAACCTAGAGCAAAAAACCTCAGTCAATGACTGTCCATGATGAAAAAAAAAAGGAGACCATATCACTTTTGTTACAAACATGTAACATGCCAAATAAGTAATACAAAACAAATTCGCATGTCAATAAATTCAGTACAGTTTCAAACCATTTCTGAATTATGGAAGAACTTAACCCAGCTATATGCTCTTGTTTTGATACAAAGATGGCTTGTTTTGATATAAAGTATGTTTTTAAAGATTTATTTTGTAGTTTGGCTGTGAAGCTTCCATACTTTCTAGATTTTCGAATTCTTTCAGGGAAGGTAAAAGACAGGATGCAAAATTTACAAGCTACGAAACGAGACACTTTAGAATGACGAAAATTCCATATATGCCTATCATTAACATCAAGTCGATCCAATGTAAAAAATGAAATGTAATCACTAATCAATTGTTAAATACTAAAACTAAAATGTCATAAGTTTGACTATATTTTGCAATCCAAAAGGTAGGCAAACATGGCCAATCCAGATTCAGGTAGTCCAACAATACAAAATTTCCAAGTTTTTTTATATAAATAGGCCAAGTCGGTTAATAGAGCATATATGTGACCAATTGACAATGTCTTCACTCTGCAGATGCAATCATGTTTTACCGACACAATATAGATCAAAATTTTAATCTCGTTTGGTCAATCATACCAAGCCCCAATAACAAAATAGGCCTATGGAATAAAGAAACATCCCTGCATTAGGGCAAAAGATAACTGAAAAAGGGGAGAAAAAGAGATGATCAGTCTCCTTTCCACTGAGAACACAGAACATGCGAGCAAACAACATAGTAATTTTTTAGCACCCGAAACATCATGAATCCAGAAGCTGATTACCGCCAGACTTTAAAAGATTCAAAACGTTACTCTAAACTTCTAATTAACATCAACAAATCAAGCCGTAATCACCATGGATTTACCCCAACAGTAGTCTGAACTCTGAAGTCAACCACACTCTGTAATACTACTAATCAAGCTGCTCTCCGCCAAAAAAAAAAGGCACAAAACTATCAAGCGAAAAAAAAATAGAGCCAATATCATGTCTTTTACCAAAGATTGATACTCGTTCAGTGTAAAAACGCACTGACACAAAATGGCCACAACAGAAAACGTCAAAACCTTGAAAAGGAGATTAAAGATAGTAACGTCGTTCGTCTCAATACGAACTTGGTTTCTCGGATCCAACGGACCAAGACTAGCATCGCACCGCAAAAATCGAAAGAAATAAAACAATACGGAGGACGCGAAAGCTATACCAGCTCCCTGAGGTCGTCCCCGTGGAGGTCCTGGAGGATATCGAGGAAGCGGTCGAGGAGGAGAGCGTCGTACTCGATGAGCTTGTCATCCTCTGACAGCTTCCCCGGCACCAGCATCCGCAGCTGCGCGTCGATCGACGACAGCCGCTCCACCTTCCCTCCCCCTAGCGGCGCCGCCATCTCTCTCCGCCTCACAAGTCACCAACTAACCCAAATGCCGAGAACGGCAAGAACCGCCGCACTGGCCCCGATTCGGCTCAAGAACAACGAGCAAGAACCAGGCAAAAGAGGGGAAGGAGGAGGCTGCGATTGCGGGAGGAGAGGAGAGGATTCTGGCGGGCACTTATAGAAGATGGATGGCACGGGATACGGGTGATTATCAATAATAATTGATGATTAAACTAAAACGGAACAATCTAGAATGTGGAGATTGCTATTAGTCCACATGGATGGCCAGGATTTGTTACCCCGGGATCACGGAGATCGTGAGCAAGGACTGGTGGTAGCTTCTTCAGTCTTCAGTCAGATCTGGACAGACAGGGTCCCGGCTGGTTACAATGTTAGATGCCACATTTTCTTTCAATTCTTTTTTCTTATAAGCATGTTTTATGAACTAAAATCATGGTATGGTGAACTTCGGTGGTCTCATGTACGGTTATTTTGAATGCATAGAAATAAGATGTGGCTTATTTCACAGGTTATGTGTTGGTGGGTTTTTTTACAAACTTTTAATGCATAAATCTCGAAGCTATGATGCGAAGTTCATGTGTTTCAAATGTTGCTGACAGGCCCATTCCCATTTAGAAAGTCGAAAACTTCTATGCCAAAAGTTTAAATGTTCCATGTGAATCCTCATGTGGTTCATTCATGAGAAAATCTTGCGTTGCAACTTGCAAATAGGTTAACGTTTGAATAAAGTGACTTCCATCCATCTTACTACGGTTAGAAAAAATGAAAATGGCAAGATTGTGAATTTTTTTCAAGTTGCCCACCTTTATTTGTAGTTTGTTTTTTTTTCACCCAGGTCCAAATAAACAGGACTTGAAAAGCTATAGAAAAAAGATAATCCAATACGTTGCGCTATATATCTGCTTGTTTCGTCTGCGAACACAAATCGTGGCCTGGAGAAAAATACATGCAAAGACACAAGAGCTGTTACTACCAAAAAAAAACTTTGTAATGGGCAATCGATTGTGACCTTGTAATACAGGACGAGACGAAGACCTTTTGATTGGACCAACTAGAGATAGAGACGTTGCTGAGACCTGAGATTGTGTAGTTTACACTTCTGTCTTGAGACGCGGTCCTGCATCCAGACTTTACAAAAAGGTTGTCTTTTCATGAATAAAGAGAAAAGGGCATAACTTGGTTAACAGCTCCCTTCCCATAGATATGGTTCTAGAGAAAAATAAAGCTCACATTGGTTGAACATGAACTTCTTGCATTCTAGCACATTGAAGATTTTTTTTTTTTTTGAGTTTGAGTTAATTACAAGTCGTAAAAAGTGAAATGCTTTCGATCAAAAGAACATAAAAGACAACGACGAAATTATAACATTTCTTTTGGTGACATATGTGTAGATGCAAGAAGAGGATTTTGTCCCTTGCAACAATCTACCATTTCTCCAAGAAGTGTGCATCATTTTTCTTCGTGCTCGTCAAATTAGCACCAATTTTCTAACCCCTATCAATGTCTCCCAAATATTCGACCTTCTCCTCCCTGTAAGATATTATAGACCAATTATTGAGACTTACAATAGTGGTCTACATCAGTACACGACCACATGTGACCTCCAACAGCATGCGTGCTATATATTACTATTTCCGTTCTCCCTCTTTATCGGATTGGCTCTTTGGGAAGTACTAGTGGCAGTTTGACTCAGAAAGTAGCAACATAGTTGAATAATTCTTTTTTCTAAAGGGAACATAGTTGAATAAATTTTAACAGAGGAAAAATACTCTGTCCATAACAAAAATACTTTGTGTATAAAGAAAACAGAGGAAGTGAACACAACCAGGGCACAGTGCTTATTCAAGCCAATAGGAACTTTTCAACAGTCTACATCTTTGTAGATTTCGGACCTGTCAGATGAACTCTGGATAATCTTCTCTCCAAAAGATATGAAAGCAAACACGCCATGTAGAAAGAGACGTGTAATTTACTGGAAATCGACATTTTTTTGTGTTCCTCATATTTCCTTTTTCCCTGCTAAACATTAATATAGTATAAGTTGAAGTGGATTCTGGCTTCAGTGCAATTTACTTCTAAAACACTTATTACTGACACTGATATAGAGCTATCTGACAACAATTACAAGGGGTTAACGGCAATTTTCAAAATTATTGGAGGACAGATATTATAAGAAAAAAAAAAAGACGCTGAACTCTGTAACAGTCATTCTTCACCGTCGGTCCAATTATTACTTCGGTATAGTAACTAGGCTGACCAGTAACATGCTTATGACGTGATAAGCTGATAAGAGCATAGTGCTCCCTAGCTTATCTGTGAAGAGCAAAAATGGTGTTTTTTTTTTCTGTGACAAGTCTGCATCAGTCTAGTGGACAACTAAGACTTCGCTTCTTCATCATGCAAATGATGGAAGGAGTCACATGACTTGTGTTAAAGTGTAAAGCTTTCCTTGATCCAAGGCGTTGCCCCATTAACCTAATAACCCTCATGATGCTAGAATACAATAGAAGTAGACGAATATGTGGACCAGAGTGCAATAATACCATAATGTTCTTAGCATATGTTCTTAGCACGAAGTACTGCTGATCTGTAAGATGCCCATGATAAGATAAGCTGATACGAACATAGTCAAGTGGAAGTGGCAAGGCATATCTAATTATGCCCTTGGAATAGATTGTGTGCTTGGTGTGAAAAGGGAAATAATGTTCTTCGTCTCTCTAGAACATCAACAAGATGCGCACCTTGCAACTAGTATATGCCGCCACATGTGTGTCCCGTTTTTATTAGCAATGCGACGCACTAATTGTTTTTTTTTTCTGAAACAAAACGGCAGGAGATCTGTTGTTCTAAAGCAGGAGTAAACCATGAAAACAGAAATAATAGCGCCAAAGGCATATATACGGGATACCTGAAGGCACGGGCAGTAACATTTCCACCATTGTATTCACTGCACCATAAAGAACAATGCGATGCAAAGATTTGATTATGATAAAGCCTCTTTTATTGCTTACTTACAATAGAAGGTGGTGGTTGTTGTTGTCAGTTTTTTAACAAGGGAACTTGATTTCTGTGATACTCTTTCGGAAAAATTTCTACGGTATAGACTAGAATTTCACTTTCAAGACATATATATGTACAACAATTTAGTATCTTAAAAAAAAATCTATCCTTGACATGTATGCATGACGCCTCCGGGTTCATATCGAGCAATGCAAGAAATATACCGCTACTTCAATTATGTACAGTAAATAGAAAGTGTTGGTGGTCAAACCACACTCTTTCTCTTGCCACAATATTTTGAAATGTCTGCATATCTTATCACATGGCTGTCAATTGTCATATCAAAGTGATAGCTTATCATGGCGTTAGTTGCAAAGTCAAATTACCTCTCTCTAGAACACCTATAGGCAATAATGGACTTCTGTTTTGGGGGTTCCTTCTTGGAGGCACGATCAAGGAATGCTTTGTTTAATTAATTTGATGGACATTGTTGGCTTGGACGGCAGTACCACAATTTTTTAACACATGGAAGTTGATCATTGCAAGACACGCACATTATGTAAGCAATTATACAAGATATACACTATATTATGCAAAAAAAATTTAAAGGAACAGATGTATAAGCACTACCAGCTATATTTTTTTATCTTGCATATATAAAGCCAATAATGGTGGTGATCGATCCGTCATACATATTAAAGACACAGAACAAAACAAACATTTTTTGTACTGAACTTCAAATCATTATATTCCTTTCACTCCTCTTCTAACTGCTCAGCTCTTTCTGCTGCAATAATCTTTATTTAACAACAACATATACCATTAAAGTTTATTTCTAAAGAAACTAGGTCGTCACCAGTTGCGTAGTCTCTCCACTCAAAACTTGGAAATTCTTGCCGTGATGCAACATCGACAGAAGAGGATATCCAAAAGCATCTCCGGTCGTCATGGGGACTTCCACTCGCCTTTGTTGAAAGAAATGCTCTTTTTTTTGCGAAACCATTGTTGAAAGAAATGCTCATAATAATACAGAAATGTATTCGCTTGGTGTTGCTGGATCTGACTTGAGGAACACTCATGCGGTCACATCAGGGACACTTTAATTAACACAAATAATTGATGATGCCTTTGTATTCATAGGTGGTTATCTCATATCAAGAGATAAGTTATACTCAAACGATGCAAAAGATTGATCTGGACAAAGCTGTTCCTATCAATGGAAATTGTGCCTGTTAGAGAGCTAGTGAGCAGTAGTCGGGACCATTTCATGCAGGCCAAGGTTGACATTTTGACGGAATGCTGAGAGCAGAAAAATGGCACAAGGAACATACTTCCTCCGTTCTTTTTAGTATGGAAAATAACAAGACGTGAAAAAATGTGGTGCACAAAAAAATGAAAAAAGAGATAAAGATATACACATATTAGGAAGAGAAAAAGACTTACTGAAAAGTGAAAATGATAGTTATTTTGAGAAAAAAAATGTGAAGATTATAGTGACAAATAACTTGGAATAGAGGGACTGAGGGAGTATTATGTTTGGTCTCAAGATTTGTGCTTTAAAATAACTTTGTTCCGTTTGTATGCATATGTGAAATAAATAATTGAATCAAAATATTTAAATCTTGTCTATTTAATAAGGGACTTGTTAGTTTTGAGTCATCGGATCTAGATCCAACTATTTATAATTATTATATAAATAATTTTATAAAAGAAAAAATTAAAACATAAAGTAATATATCATAAGTCCAGTCTCAATGCACCATTTCATATCATAGTTTTTAATGATGCCACATCAGATTTTTGGTCTTGGTTTAGTAAATGAAACAATCCTCTGTCAATGCACCAATTTCATCTTACATTTTCATAGGCTTGGCAAAGTATTAAATTACTTGACTATGATTGGCCAAATCATATTAGGATGAAACTATGTGCTCTCAGTGGGTGTTTTAATAAAGTTCCATATGTTGGAGACAATGTCAACTAAGTTCATGAAACTCATCTACACTCTCTCCTCTTAATTTTTATGCCACATCATCATTTTTGCTGACTTGTCACCTTATTAAATATTGATGAAACTCCTACTGAGAATGATCTAAAGTTTTGAATGGATTGAATGCTAAAAAATATAATTTAATAAAGATTGATTCCGATCTGGACGAAGCTGTTAGGATGCTAACCATTTACGATGGACCTCAAAAACGTATTGTCTATAAACATAACATCACTTTGGTTCTTGTTTGGTTCCATGAAAGTATAAAAATACATTGCATGCAGTTTGTTGAACTGCTAACTGCTAGAGAGCTTGGTAATAGAGAGGATAATGACAAACAGACAAGATGATAAGTATTTTTTAAGAACGTTTCTTGTGGTGTCCATGCGTCCAGAGTGGATGAAACACTGTTTCGCGATAAATGTTGTGTTCCGTTGTTTCAGAAGACATCTTTGCTCTCCTCTCATGAGATTGCTACATTTGTAGCAATTGATTCATGTGGAAAATTCACTGCCAGTTTCAGACCCAATTCCAAATGTAAACAGCTCAACTGAAACTCTGTCTGATTGCTCTCAATTCCAAGTGCATCGTCAATTCTGCCATGATGCAGGGGCAAAACTGGAAAAGTCGTCAGTTGAGGGGACCCTCAGGGTTTCCAATTCAGTGCTCTCTCCCTCGTGACGTCTCTCTCACCGCCGCCACCCCTTTGTTCCGTCTCACCGCCGGCAAAGGCACCGGCCCATTGCACATCCAGGCCACGTCTAGTCTCGAGGCAGTTCCAGCCATTCTCGTCTAGCCCGTCCTCCGCCGACATTGGACTGGCTTGGAGTGAGGAGATCCATCCTCCCAGTCCCCACCCGTCCGTACCTGGATCGATCTCCCCAATTTTGTTTTGTAAGAAAGCGCAAGCTCTGTCCGGACTCCGGACAGATCGCTCCAGGGCTCAAGAGATGCACAGGGACAACGGCGCCGGCGACGCGACGCCGGGCTCCCCGAGCCCGACGCATGGCGGCCGCCTCCGGCACCGGAAGCGCTCCAGCGAGGTGATCCTTCCGCCCTCACTGTATGGAAATGCCTCAGATTCTTGTTATAGGAGTGAGAAATCATGCTGCATATTGCCTTCGTTGTTATTGTTGTTGTTTAGGTGCACCCTGATGTGAACAAAGCCAATGGCGCAAACTTGCTCGCGTACGACCGGAATAAGTACAAGTCGATGCTCGTCCGGACCTACTCCTCGCTGTGGATGATGGGAGGGTTCGTGTTCTTGATATACATGGGGCATCTCTACATCTGGGCCATGGTTGTGGTCATCCAAATCTTCATGGCCAAGGAGCTCTTTAATTTGCTCAGGAAGGCCAATGAGGACCGGCAGCTTCCGGGGTTTAGGATGCTGAACTGGTAAGGTGGTAGGGTCTTGCTGGTTGGTCGCTCTGAATCTGTTGCTATTGAAGCTTGCAAGTTTAATGGTTTGCATATTTTTTGTTTTCTTTTTGTAGGCATTTTTTCTTCACTGCAATGCTGTTCACTTATGGTCGTTTCCTTAGCCGTCAGCTTGTCAATACTGTGACTTCAGATAAGTTGCTGTACAAGCTTGTGAGCATGCTCATCAAGTACCAGATGTTTATTTGCTACTTCCTCTACATAGCAGGTAACTGTGATTTCATAACAACCACAGCATAGAAGTTTGCATTTTGGTACTTATTTGGATGCAAGCTAGAATTAGTAACTTCATACCGTCAATGAGAATTGAGAAGTCCCCATAGCTTGATTTGTGTAGGAATTTAGCACAAAGAGTTCGTATTATTGTCAAAATACCCAAGTGTGATAAAATTAAAGAATGTTTTACAATAACATATTTTACAAAGAAAAAGAATAGATTTTCTGTTGTGCAGTTCTTGCACATTGGTGGAGTTCAAAGGATTTTTTTCATGATGTTTACTTATGATCTTATGTTGCTTTATACACTTTTATCCTCCCTAGTAAGTTGTATTCTCTTTTTGGTTTTGGAAATTAAGCAATGGTGGGTGGGAAGGTTATTTGCGATGTGACTGTATGCAATATATTTTCCCATCATTATTAAGTTTCAATGGTTAAGTCCATAGGCTATTATAGCACGTAAATCTATAGTTGTAAAGTTTGGTAGCATTTGCATACTCGTGAGCCCTCATTTTGACAGAGACAAATGCACTCCAATAGAGTTTTTAATATCTCTTGCATGCTTCCACTGCACTAATAGATTTATGATATAGGCTTTGTATGGTTTATTGTTACGCTGAAGAAAAAGACATACAAATACCAATTCAGTCAGTATGCATGGACTCACATGATCCTTCTGATGGTATTTGCACAGTCATCTTTCACTGTGGCAAACATATTCGATGGAATATTTTGGTAAAGTTTTTCAACTTGCAGCATGTTCTAATGCTTTGATTTAATGAAAGTACATAGATGCAAATGCTCTGGTTGAATGGCTAATATGTGCATATCCGTTGAGAAGCCTGAAATGCTCTGTACTACTCTTTATGCTTGTGTCAGTAGCTTTTTTAGTTGTAATATTTGTTGATGCCTTAGTGCACCTTGTAGATATTAACTGCAAAATAACTGCTTTGAAGAGTGCTTATTCTTTCAGAAGTTCAAAGAATGTTTAAACTTATTGTAGAATGGTTATGCTGTTCTTAATGTTGTATGAGTAAAGAACAATAGTGAAAACAGTCTATTCTGTTTATGCGACCCTTAAACCTTCTTATTTGTCAAGTGGTAACTGAATGTAGCATTAACATAGCTTGCCTATAGAAAATACAAATCATTGTACGCACTTTTCTACCTATTTGTTTTTTACAACCTCTATCTATTGAATTATGTTCTGCTTTGTTTTATATTTATTTATTTATTGTATAGCATTTGATGAATGTGTAGCTGCCAAACTTGAAAGAGTGGCATTGGTGAAGTTCTGGCACCTATAGTGCATTTACATTAGGGTGGTTACTTGGGCAGGCAATTTGTTTGAGATCTGATTTTAATTCTTGCTTTCAGTAGTACCCTTATTGATGAATGTAACGCTGAAAGGACGCTGATGCTTATGTAGGTTCCTCCTACCAGCTTCATTAATTGCTATTAATGATGTTGCTGCATATTTCTTTGGATTCTTCTTTGGAAAAACACCCTTGATTAAGCTCTCTCCAAAGAAAACATGGGAAGGCTTTATAGGTGCATCAGTGACCACTATGCTTTCTGCTTTTGTGGTTAGTAATAAATACATACTTTTCTTTGGAATGATTTGTGTTTTCTGTTGCTTTACTGAGGGCCGATGCAATTGCAATATGTTGTCACATCAAGTTGTTTCTAGTAGTCTTGTTTTCTGCACATATTTTTGCATTTGCTCTTGGGCACACCTAATCATGAGCAGTAGAAACACTATGAAATGTAGAATTAACTCTCAATGTGCACCTACTCTGATAAGATTTCTTAGATTAAGCTTTTAAATGGTTTGTGGTTGAATCTGGTATGAGTATATTTATTTTTCTATTTTGGCAGCTTGCTAATTTCATGGGCCATTTCCAGTGGCTGACGTGTCCGAGAAAGGTATAGTTCTACTTTTCATAGAGGGCCTCTTTCAAATGTGTGCCAAATGTATTTCCTCAGATGATTATCCAATTCATTAATTTGTCTACAGGATTTGTCAACTGGATGGCTTCATTGTGACCCGGGTCTCATGTTTATGCCAGAAAGTTATGACTTGACAGGATGGATACCACAATGGGTGAGCAATCAATTTGAGGATGAATCATTTGCTTCAATTGATATTAATTAACTTTTAATCTCTTCTAACCAGTGCTCAATTGTTTTTCTTTATTATACAGTTTCCCTGGCGAGAAATTGCAATTATGCCTGTTCAGTGGCATGCCTTGGCTCTGGGTTTATTTGCTTCAATAATAGCACCATTTGGAGGGTTTTTTGCTAGTGGATTCAAAAGGGCTTTCAAATTTAAGGTTCTTATTTTGTTTGGGATTGTCTATTGGCAAAATACTTTATTCTTGGAAGATTATCATGATTTCTTTGCATACTTTTTCAGGATTTTGGGGACAGCATACCTGGCCATGGTGGATTTACAGATAGGATGGACTGCCAAGTAAGTACTTCGGATTTGATTTACTCCAAAAACCATGTGCTTTTGATTTACTCTTCGTAGCTGCTACTGTTAGCATGCTTCTTGTGTATTCTCTGTTCCATGTCTTCTGTGAACTGATGCTGATTCAGAGAATTCATGTTATATATGTTGCTTATTATCAAGAGAAATTAAGCTTGCTGTACCGAGTTGTGACATATATGTCTACAAAGAGTTGTGACATATGTCTACAAATTAAGCTTCCATGTTTCCATTTGTGTGTGCTTGGCAATGCAAAAGTCGATAGTCTATGGTATTATATTGTGTGCTTCAAACTTAATCTGTATTTACTGTCTGTCTATCCTTTGCAATGCTAGTTTACAACATTGGAACATCTTTTTTCGTTTCTCCATTGATGTTTCAGTCATATGCTGAGAAGTTTCATTTATGATTTGCAGATGGTCATGGCTGTCTTTGCGTACATCTATTACCAATCATTTGTGATGGTACAAGACTTATCCGTTGAGACAATTCTAGAGCAGGTAATTTGAATTCACCATACATGTACAATAAAGTTTCTAAAAAGGAGTATGCTGTTAACACCATACACGTGTATTGCAGATATTAAGGAATCTCACTTACGATGAGCAGCATGATCTGTATGAACAACTAGGCAAGTTACTGGCAACAGGGACTAGTAGTTGATGCACCAAATCCAAGAGGATGATGTGCAATGTTTTTTTGGGTCGTGAGTTAATCTGGATGTACAGCCCTAACACCCTAAGAACGGAACAGAAGAATGACAATGCTGACAAGAATAGGCACGGCTGTATGACGTTTTGGAGTATACAGCTCTCGTGTTCAGTAATTATGTGTTGTTCCCTTTTTATTTTTGGTTTAGGTATTGCTGCGTTTGTTGCTACCTCAAAACCAGATGTTCTGTCAATGTTTCTTTCACTAGTTTGTTATTTTTTGTTGAAGAATGCCTTAGAGAAACTATGCGTTTCCCAATGGATTTACTTATTACTTCAAACCCGTAAACAGTACTTGTTCGAGTTGAAAATTCCGGCAGTTCGGGGGCAAACCATCTTGTACAAATTTTCGGAACGGTTCTTCAAAAAAGAAGAGCACCAGTAAACAAAACATAGTTCTACAGTACTAACCAGGGACAATCAAACAAAACCAGCTTTTATTTGTTTCTTTTTATGCAAAACCGTAAACGCCCAGCCAGACAAAACAAATAATTGCTGTACACCCCAAAGTGCATAACACATAACACAAGAGTTCAAAAAAAAAAAAACCCCACTTAACATAATGGAACACCGCCAAACACAGAAGACAATCGTCATCCAATATGCCTATTCAGAACAGACAGCTGCCCAGAGTCTCCATTAAACAGGTAAACCTCCAGCGGGGAATATGATGAGAATGGAAACAATGAGAACCTCGTTGAGGGTTGTAATATCCTGCTTCCTTTGGGGCATGGAATGGTTAGGAGGCGTGATCCAGTACGCATCTGCCAAATCTGACCACAGGCAAAAGAATCACATCACGTCAACACTCGAAGCAAAACTTTGCGACACAAACTTGTGGATGACCCTCAGAAAAAAACACGCTATTAATCCCCAAATTCTTCTCTGATAAAAACCAATAGACTATAGAACTACCTCAATTATGCCTTTCCGTGGGGCATGGATTGCAAGACACAAGCAGTAGTCACTCCTTGTATATTCTATGTGCATAGAACTAGAAGCCTTGTCTTTATTCAGAAGCATCTCCACAAATAGACATGAAGCATCACGATAGCCCTAAGAAAGTTGTTACATTAGAATTTAATAAAGATAAAGACAAGGCTTTATGTAGCATCACAACCAATAAATACTTGATCCACAGTGGTTACATATTTCTTTCACTACATAACTCTCTCCAGTAGAAACCCCTTTAGGACAATCCAATTCACATAAACTTCATTGCCCGCAGTATGCTCAAGATATATGAGCACTTGATTTGGAGTGGTATTGGGTTGTTACCATGCTACGTAGCGGTAAATGGTGGCATGATCAGAGGATTGCACCAGACTACCCTGAACTACTCTCACAATAGCCATAGTTCGACCCATTGCAGACTTATGTTCAATGGGGCGGCATGTGAGAAACAGTAAAGAATGTACTCTATGTGCATCCTTTTGATCCTGCCACGATTTACAACTACTGTAGGACAATGCAACCAAGAACCAAACAAAATGAATGCTACATGTCTAGAGCATGGCAAAAGAGTTCTATCTAGAGCTACAACCAACCAAATAATTCATCAAAATTAGCACATAAAATCCATGGTGACAACTGCTTTATGGCATACCCATCTCTTGTATAGGCCCCTTAAGAGAAATCTAAGTCACTTAAACTTCGTTGCAGCATCAAAGAACCTTACCAAGGAAAACAGACACTTCTTGCAGGGGCAAGGAATGGTACCATAGTAGTAAATGGTGGCATGATCAGAGGACTACCCAAGGGTGCACTGAACTGCTGCTCTCAATAGGGTGATATGTGAGTGAAGCGGCAAAAACAAAATATTTTCTATGTGCATCCTCTTGATCCTACCATGATTTACAACTATTGTAGGATAGTGCAACAACCTGACAAGATTGATGCCACCTGTCTCAAGCTTGGCAAACAAGTCCTATGCACAGTAGCAACCAATTGCAATGTCATGCAAACTCTATGTGGTGACACTTTAATAACTTAATTCTCTACATGACATACTTCTCCCTCTTATAGAATCCTCAAGGAAAATCATAGTAAACTAAAGCTTGGTTGCAGCAGTAAAGACCTTATTAAGCATGTGACTTACAGTGGCATAGACCAGTAGCAATGCAGCATGCTACATAGTGGTAAATGGTGGCAGGATCCGAGGATTGCACATGGTTATCCTGAACTGCTATTGGTATATCCATTGTGGACTTGTGCTCAATGCATGAGATGTGAGAGTAACAGTTGAACATAATATTTTCATGTACATCCCACTGATCCTACCACAATTTACAACTATCATACGACAGTGCAAACTAATAACATAAAATTGATGGCACCATGCCTAAGCTACATCCACCACTTTAACTTGTCAAATATTTGTTAAATATTAGTGTTAAATCTATCTGGTCATACAGTGATAGACTTAATTCTCTTGTTGACACTCCTCTCCCTTAATTTCAAAATACCACTAGGAGCAAGCTGGATATGGCTCTCAACCCAGGTAACACCACCACCACAACAACAAAGCCTTTGAAATAAATTTTCAACCCTCTTGCATATATTACTTCCCATGTTAAACTCTCAAGGACACTTCCAAATTTTTGACAAACTAAAAATTTCTGGTTCTGGTTTCTAAAATGTAGAGTTCAGATCTAGACTGTGCTATTGCTCACAAGGTTAACCTACATAAAGGGAACCTTAAAACAATCTATAGACTTAACAAGTATGGCAAAACTACCTAATCTGACAAATATGGCTTCGAAGGAAACCAAACCAACAACAACAAGGTGACAGTCTTGACTCTTTGCAAAATCTCTTCGACTTTGTTGAAGTTATATATTATTCAGCAGTTCACAGATTTTTGTAGATTATTTAGAAAGATAAGTCAAAACTCCAAAGTGATTTACCTTCCATAACCGTACAGCCACAAGGGCATGAGTGTCCAGCAGCAGAATCCGCCCGAGAGAATCAGTTATGGCAGCCAACGTACCACTTGGAGAGAGTGTAAGCCGTTCTCCCTTCCTTGGTGAATCTTTTAAGCAGGTGAGAGGTGATGCTGCAGCATATGCAACCATGAGGAACGAATACAGTTTTCTTGAAAGATAATGATATTTAACTATTAACAATTACTTTTTGCAAAGGACTGAGGCTTCGGCCGTGACTTCTTAGGTGGCGATGGTTCGCTTCGCCACAGAATTTTTGACAAAGATGATATTGTCGAAAATGTTGCAGCAACACCTTTTGATAAAATTGCTCCAACAAGTGATCTGCTTCTATCTTCTGATAACCTGCAGAGCTACCTAGATGTTAAAAGAAGTAACAGTACTGCAACATTACTCGCAATTTTTATGTTAACAACTATGGCAGACGTCATTATATGGAATTGATTGTAATTTATTTAAATATGAATGTCAACTACAACAAATAGTTTCCGGGAAATTTTGCCACAGGACACCGCTGAATGGTGTCTTTTGCCACAGGACACCACCCAAACCCATTTTAGCTGGCGGACACGATTGGTTCCTGACTTTTGCTGTGAACCACATAACCCACTTGGAGGATGATAAGTCTATTTTGCCCTTCGGTTTGGATGAGTAATTTTTTTTGCCGGCTCAGTTGAGACAATACAAGCCACAGGACACCATCCGAAACTGAACGGTAAGCATGGTGGCAAGTATAACCTCAAAAATGGCAAATGGATGTCCAAAGATGAAAGATACTGATTGGCAGAAGTTGAAGGCTGGTAACCCAAAATAGATGTTTGTCCTCGTGATGTCCAAAGACGAAGGGGAGAACTGTACGGGCCACTGGGCAAACACTTGTTTTCTGGCCTTCACATATTGTTGCCCGACTCCCCACCTGGCCTAGTCTAGTTTGCATTGATCTGGTTTGACCATTACACCCAGGGGCATGTCGATCATTTTGAAAAAATCGTAACCAGAATTGGACCGTTCGGTGTCTCACAGCAAAAGTTAGAAATGATTAGTGTCCATCAGCAAAAATGGGTTTGTGCAGTGTCCTACGGCAAAAGCCACCTTTGAGTGGTGTCCTATGACAAAATTCCCCATAGTTTCCAATAAGAATATAATTTGACTCAGTTTTAAAAACATTCATACATGAAGAATCATTTCCGTGAAGGCTCAATCAAGTCCGAGGTAAACCACAAATACAACTCACAATGGAATGACTGACACATGATGCATGCATATGCAAGATCTGGTTGAGTAATCACCTTAATGCTCAAGCCAATGCATAATATAACTCACCTATATGCTGAAACAACAGCATCCTCTCCAACTGTGATGGAACAGTAGTGTCGCTGACTTGACTGCCCAGCAATATAAAAGTAGCTGAATTCAATATGATCGTAGCTTCAGAAAATCTCCATGAAAGGTGATTTTTTGGATGAAAAGGATAGGGAAACTAAAATAATCATAAGGCATAATGGTTTTATGTAATAATGACATCTAATAAAAGTAGATGAGCGATGAACAATTTAGTCACCTGGAGTTCTAACAAGGGTGGTGGCATCAAACCAACAATTGCGGCATCAGCACATAAACCGAACTTGCTTATATTCCAAATCTGAAAGGGTATCTTTCCAAAGGAACCTTCATCATCAGCATCATCCTCTTCAAACTTATCTTTCCAAAGACGCGACTTTACATCTTGAAATGATTTTTGAAGCATGTTCTGCAAGAAACCATGAGATGAATCACAATTATTGAATATGCACCAAGCCTTATGAAAAAGCTGGATAATGAAAATGATTCTTAATGTATAGGGGGAGGAGGGTTCGGGGGTTTTCTCAACCTGCGTGAGAAGGTCTTCTTCTTATTGGTAATGCCGCAGGGTCAGTCTAAACCCCCGGATCAAGTTTTTTTTTAATGAATATGTATTTAGTACTAGCAAGATAAAGGAGGACTTCACACAGACCTGAAGGTCAGCACCATCGAATCGTCCGATAATACCAGGGAAAACTACAGAAAGTTCGTCCGAACCTGAATCTTCCCAAGCATTCTCCTTTCTCTCACGAAAGTTGAGTTTCAGAATCTTTGCAGGATACATACTCTGAAATAAGCAAATGCAAGGACATCAAGTATGAGAAATATTAAAAGCTATCTGGATATCTACTTTGGTTAGTAAGCAGCATGGTAAATGTAAGCAGAAGAAATCCAAGGGCTGCTGGAACACATGATTGTGTAAGCACAGGAATAGGAAAATACAGGGATTCAACGAGATTGAAACAAAGTAATATTTCCATGATGTCCAACCCCATGTTACTTTTTCTTCAAAATTGCGATGGATTCATAACCTTGTTTTCCTGGCCAGTAATGCAGTCTGCTCTTAATAAAATACTAAATATGTCCTTGCAAAGACATCTGATTAAAATCCTATCAACATCAATGTGCATTTTAAGCTTTATTGTATCTAAATAAAGACAATTTCTAGTAAAAAGCATCATATTTGTAGTTTACACTACTACTGGACAACCTATATTTTCAGAAGCTACCGTCGAAATATCAAGGACTTAAACCGAATGATAAACTTATCTGATCCTAGTATGAGTAACTCGGCCATGTGAAGCAATTCCTATAAATATGGTCTTAAAAACAGAACTGATATTGATAATCCAAAACGTCTTAAAAATCCATTAACAGAAAGGCGGATGAGTCATATCTCCGAGACCTGCTTGTGCAGTAGATCGCCGGCGAGCGAGTAGAACAGGAGCCACCCGGCATCAGTACCCATTGCCACAGCCACCCCCTCCTCCGCCTCGGCGCCGTCCTCTCCGGCGAGGGGGACCCACTCCACGGCGGAGATTCGGCCCTCGTCGGACCCCAGCGCGGGCTTCAACGTGACCCCTCCGCCTCCTCCGATCGGGACGATCACGAGCACGGACCGCGCCGCGCTGGCCACGGCGAGGGCGCGCGCGCGGGGACTGAGCGAGGCCAGCACGGCAGGGTCGTCCAGCCACCCTTCCCGCTCGCCGGCGCCCGCGGCGGCGAGGTCCGTCGAGGCGGACGCGAGGAGGGCCACCTCCGTCAGGTGGTGGCCCCGCGGCGCCATGGGAGGTGGCAGGAGATCTGAGTGAGATCCGCAGAAAGTCGCGGAGATGCGATTACTGAGGAGGAGGACGACTAGACGGTTGTCGCGTCTGGTTTTGCGTACATTGCTTTGCTCGGTTTCCCTGATCGCGGTTAATGAAAGAGAATCGCATCATCCGAACTCTGAACGCGTGGCTTCTCCAGAAAGTATCTAATACTTTTCCGCACCTTAGAGCAGTGACACTTATAAAATTAGACTCTCAAATCCTATTTGACAAATTCACTTATAAAATTTAAGAGGTCGATTTTGTAAGTCTACGGACGTTCGGCGACTCGCATGTGTTGGAGTACAAGACGTCGCGGGCGGGCGGCGATTCGCGACCGCCGGAGTTCATGCCGACCGCTGGTGGCGACTCGCGGGCCTCCGATGACTCATGTGCGTCAGACCGCGGCGTGGCCTGGACGATCGCTGAGGGCGAGACGGCGCGCTAGTGGTGACTCGTGGGCGTCGGACTGCAGGATGGCGCGACGAGCTGCGATCGCGGACGGGCGTGGCCTGGGCGATCTCAGAGGGCGAGGCGGCGCGCTAATGGTGACTCGCGGGCGTGGGCGATTGTGGGCGGAGGACTCGGCTTGGGCGATCGCAGAACCCGCTGGGAACTGGTTACGGTAGGGGGGTAATTTGCAAACGATGACAGGATTAGCAGGGGCTGGCGGGCGTTGATTTGTAAAATAAGCCCACCTCTCTCCCTAACCATTCGATAGGGATCTTGTGGTATTGATCGATAGTTTGTAAAGTTTGCACAAGCCTCTTAGCTTCCACCTGATACGTTTTCCAATTTTAATCTCAACTTTAGTGGAGACTTGTAAATAGACTCCTAAACAGCGATCAACCCAAGAAAACCATCTCTCTCTTCACTCCGACGCTTCCCGCAAGTGTCGATGACCTTGCTTTGCTTCGGCCGCCATCGCCTCGGAGCTACTCCGATGACCGCCCGCGGCCACGATGCTTCGCCACCTCCACTAACTATGCTGCACCGCCGTTCGCTCTCTTCTCTGTCGCCCGCATTGACAGGGTCAAGGCGAGAGGGAGGTCTGTCCAACGCCGATGAGGTGGGCGACGACCATGACCCAGCAGAGCGCGACGACGAGCTTGTCACGAGGAGAGCACACCGCAGTGGGCAGGGGTTGCGACCTCCCAAGTCCCTCTCAGCGTTGTGCCTCGTCGGCCTCACCCCTCTCCCATCCTTGTCCATCATCGAGTCGGCCCCGCGCAGACGAGGGAGGCCACGAGGAGGAGGCTGACACCCGTCTAGTCGCGCGCAGAGGCAACCTCGTGCCCGCGGCGGCGACGGCGCCCCTATTGCCTATGTCACAGACGAGGTGGCCTCGCGCCCACAGCAGCGCCGCCACCCCTATCGCCTCTGGCGCAGACGAGGCCGCCTCGCGCCCGCAGCAGCGCCACCACCCCTTTTGTCTCTGGCACTGACCACGGCCACTCCTGCCCTGGCGCCAGTGCTGTCGCCCCTCCTGTTCCTGACATCGCCCGCGCTTGCCACCGGCTCGCGCTCCGCCCCCGGCGAAACAGAGATGGCGGCGCCGCTCTCTTGTTCGACTGGCGTGGGGAGGAAGAGAGAGAAAGAAAAAAGAGGAAATTGAAAAAGAAATGAAAAAAAGTGGGACTCATGGTTGGAAGGGGGATGAGAGGCTCCTATTCTTGGGACCTTGAAGCTAAAATTTAAGAGGATATAAAAAAATAGGAGCCCATTTGGAAGCCCTATTGAAGATGATTTTGTAAGTCTGGGCTCCTAAATTTTAGAGTGGGGTCCTGTTTAGGAGGCTCCAGTGGAGATGCTCTTGGTGCTTCCGCCCTTCTATTGTATTAATTCGAACAAAAATCTGATAGATACAAATGTAAGTCTCTATCATCATGTAAAATTTAAAATATAAAATATAAGAAATAAAAATCATGCATTAAATAGTTACGAATTGTATTGTACTGCTGACTTTTTTATTACATTTTACATAAATTTTGGTTGCATATTAAAATTTGTATGAAAGATGGCATGATCTATTCTATTTAATTTGCTATAATTTTTGCGTATGTATTTTTATATGTTACATGACAGCACAGCAACAACTAACCTATTGAGAGTACTGAAATGTTCTCGTGGCTTCTAACATGACACCTTGTACATCCGTCGGATTGTAAAGTTTTGAATGAGCAATAGTGTAGAGCTGACAACGGAAGGATTTCGGACGCTCTCATAATTTCACCTGGCGTGGCCACCCTCCCGATCAAGCATGTCGTCATCTTCAACTTGGTTTACGCATGGGTCGTGGGCTCCTATCGATGTCATGGATACTGGCCTAGAGGACCCAACGAGCATGGCCCGTGTCTGGGCCTCATTTTCCTCCTCCCTACTTTACCGACGTACCAGTCCAGTCCAGTTAACTTAGAGATGTGATAATGAGTGGGAGAGTCAAGCGTTGCATCACCACGCACAAGGAGGGGGTGGAGTCTTAGGTGGACCGCGACATTGCGAGGACATAGACATGCGAGTGGCCGACAGATCTCACATCCGTCAAGCTTTACCGTCGAGCAGAGAAGACTATCCTAGATGGGAGCTCAAGCAGCTGGGCAACGAACAGCGACTGCCGACGAGAAGAATGGGGACTAGATTGGAAGGCAGAGGAGGGAGTGGTTTGGTCGACGAACAAGCAAGGAGTTAAGAACTGCATCGTAACTATGGCTTGCGCTTTGAGCTGTGTGGAATGGAAATGGAGAGAGAGAGAGAGAGACCGTGAGAGAGGAAGATATGAAGATGAAGATAAGAAATAGCCTTTGCAGCTGTCGGTGGGCGGCAGTGAGGTGCGCCGCGTGGCGTCGGCCTCGCCAGCAACATATGTGCGAGTGGCAGGTGTGAGGTGTGAAACGGAGAAAAGAAATCACTTTTTTTTTTCAAGCGGAAAGAAAATCTGTTACGATGATCAAAGTATGGCTCCTTTGGAAGCAAACACAGATGTGAAACAGTCAATTATTGTACCTTTTGGTTTGGGGCTTTTGAACTCAGTTAAAATTACAAAATCAGCTTTCAAGTTATTCAAAGCAAAAGCATAAAACTTACGTTATTTCATAACAGTATTTTAATCAAGTTTCTAATGGGCGCAGCAAAGCACGCCTATCTACCTAGTTATTTCTAACCCAACACGGATAGCTCTCTTAATATAATGGCTCATGTTTATAAGTTTTGAGCGAGCAACCTAATGGAACATGCTAGGATTTGATTGACCCATCATCTAGATAAAGGCAATTATAAACTTTCTTATTTGCGATCTTTAATATGCCAAGCCATAGAAAAAGATAACTTCTCTGAAAAATATGCCAAGCCATACCGCCTGTGCTGGCTTCAACTGTGGTTGTAGCTTCTCTGAAAACCAATTGTTCTGGCTGTGGCTGTGACTGTTTTGTAAACGTTTGATAGGACGGCTTCTTTTGCGGCTTCTCCTCATTTATATGAATCGATATAAAATATAATTGTCCATATTGCCCCTAGACATAAGACTTGATTGTATACATGTAATTCATGTTTGCTAATAATAGTATTAAAATATATTGCACCTTAATTTTATGCTATTTTACACACATGAATTAATATGAGAAATTATATATTATTTAATAATTAGTGTAAAAGGTATCTCAATTATTTTTTACTTTGAACGAAACTATCATCAGTTAATCACATATTATACTTTGAATGAAACTATCATCACTTGATCACATCATCAATTAATCACATACTAATAATTAGTGCAAAAGCGTCTTTCTCGCGCTTGCATTAAGGGTAATTTTGGGATAGTGCTGACATGGAGGAGGAGGGAGCCGGCGAAGCTACCTTTCAGTCGCTCCCAGCTTCGCCTGTGTTTATGACCTTGGCTTCTCCCGTATTGTCCGGATGAGCCGGTGAAGAAGCACCCTGTTTGGCAGCGCGTCAGGAGAAACTGCTGAAGAAGCCGGTGGAGAAGCCCGGCCAAACGGGATCTAAATATACAATTAGTCAATTACGTTAATGTCGTATTTCACTCATGCTCCAGGGCGGTCTTTTCCTACCTTTGCTCTACAACTCCACATAACCAAAAAGAGTATGCTTTTAAATTATCTGTGAAAATAACTTGTCTAACTTATAACATCTTTTCTACATAACAGTTAAAACCATTTGACAAAAAACTTATCTGAAATATATCTTCCAAGCCAAATACAAACACAGAGCATCGCATTACCCGTCATAACCACATGCTGTCCTCTACTCATCATAAACAAGAACACATGATAAAATCTATCTTAGTATTAGTTTCATAAAAGTTTCATTCTTAATAAATGACATACCACATAGACAAAACTGATAATTTGATATGAAATTTATAATAAGACTTTAAATTTCATGACCATTAAAGTATGAAAACCCGAAAAATATGAATGTTTTGGTGATTGAATGCAAATATGAAATACGTACTAATGCCAGCATCTAGTGTTGTGGATGTAGAACCAATCTATTAACTCAAAGAAACAGATACGATGAATGATCATCTTGGTGATCGATGTGGACTCTAAGGATTGTCATGAGGATATTAAGGGAGAGTCGTGGTGATGAAGATGGATCAATGCTAAGTACAACTAGGTTCAAGTGTGTTATGATCACTTGGCTAGTGTGTAGGCTTAAATTTATAGGAAAAGTTGGATTATCAAGAGGGCACGGGTATTGCGATGCTCAAGTGAGGCTCTTGGACACTAGAAGTGATAATAGAAAAGGATCGACCAAGGTTGAAAGATTGGAAACAAAGTCAAGAGGGCATGGAGTTTTTAGCTTCAGGACAAGTCACCGTAATGTATGTCGAGGTCATTGTATGGTGACTAGATGACATAGTCGATGGAGTCACCATAAGATACGACGAGGTCGTCGTAAGGTACAGTGAACCCAGAGGAATTTATATAGAGAGAGTTCGTATCTGTATAAGTTTTTAGAGGTCATTGTAGTGTACGATGACTCACAGGAGAGGAAGTAGGTCGGGACTCAGAAGTTTCTGTTAAAGCTTTGATGAGTAAGAAGCAAAGAGTGGCCAGAAACTGGAGCTCTCAGTTGAAGATACGGCGAGATCGCCGTAGTGTATGGTGATCTAGGAAGATTTCATGCAGAGAGACACTCAAGATTAGGAGTCATTGTAAGAAAGAATAGGATCAGAGATCACCGTAATGTACGGTGACCATTTCCTGGAGTCGCCGTATTGTATGATGGTGCTTATGGCGGTTCAATCTACACGTTCGCAGCTTTTTGAACTAGTGTCACACTTGTGTGTAAGTAGAGATAGGGTTGTCATGGGCTTACAAGCTTGTTGATTGGCTTGACACTGCATGCATTGCATCATAGCACTAGTATTGCTAGGGTCTTAGCTCGGTAGAACTGCATAGGACTTATCATTAGAGGTTGTGTAGAATTGATCTAAGTGAAGTTTGAGTTGACGATCCATATAATCGATCTAATTCACCTCCCGGTACTATTCGATCCTTACAAAGAGAGTTGGATTTCATAAGGATGAAACAATATATACATTGTTTACCAAAACTTTAATACTAGAATGAAACTCTATTAAGAGTATTTAAGTTTACTATCTGCACATTTGTCATTTACATGAAGCATTTAAATACTACACTAACATATGAAATCGTGAAAGAAAACTTTGCATTGAGAGACAGAGACCTAGTCTCATTTATCAACTTTAACACTATGGGATGATATGGCACTCTTCGAAATCACAAAATGAAACCATCCATTAAGAATGACCTAATAATATGAATGTCCTCACATGGTGTCAACTTCCTGCAGCCTCTCATGCCAAATTCTCGTTGTCCTACAAAAGCTAGCGATTCAAGTAGCCATGCTATTGTATAAAGGACTCGTCAGCACAGGAGTTCTCAAATAAAGATATGTTGGAGATTGTTTCAAATTAGTAACGGGGTGAGTTAGAGCAATCACAATACAAGAGCCGGATGCCAGCTAAGAGCACATTTACTAGTCCCTTTACATATACATAAAGCCAGTAAGCTACCATCCGGAAACAGTCAATATGGTAGAACTAGTCTCTTTAAAGATGCATAAAGTCAGAATAGCACAAAAATTACAATGATTGTTCAAGGTTTTATATCTAAAATATATGGATTGTGCCTACAAAACATATATTAGCAAAAAACAATGTAACTTGCATTCCGATTGGTTCCACATAATGTCATCATATTTTAATATATTCCTTAATGCATGAAAACTTAAGGTCTCTTCAGGCGAGGTAGAAAGAGCACTTGGTCAGAGGCCACGGCCCCCCCCGGCCTAGTACATCACTGTCCTGCTCACACTCTAGAACTGAAAAAAATAAATAGAAACATAGTGAGCTGAAGAAAGAAAATACATCGAAGTCATAGGATAAATATGTGCTCAAACTAAGTGCAAGGATCCTAGGAAAACTTCAGGATGTATGCAATATTGTTTCAGCAGCAAAATCCTAATTTTCCTAACCCATTGGCATTGGGGGTACAAGACGGTCCAACAAACATAAAAAGGATTTATAAATGTGCAAGAACCCCTAGGCAAACTTCAGCGCAATACCGTGATGACATCATGTACCGCATAATCAGTAAAGCATTAGAGTGTAAACAAGTTGAAAATCATGATGTTTAACTGGCTACCTCGAGATTAAACTAGCAATGGGTTGGTGAAGAAGGGATGCATTATTATAGAACTTAGAATTAACCTTTGCAGAGATTTCTGAAGCAGGTTCTTCATTTACCAAATGAGGTGCCCTAAAGCTTGAGGATGGATCCTAAGGTGAAAGCAATGTCATAAATTGGCACAGGTTTCATCAATGAAAAAAGACGCATGCCAAAACATGTCAGCATATTTCACGAATAAAGATGCAACCCGCGAGCTTAAATCTCTCCAACCATGTGTAGTATCAAAAGATCATTGTTAAAATAGACATGTGGAGCTTTTCTACTGATCTACTAACCATTGACTGTATTAATTATAACTAAGCAAAGAACTTTTCGTCCATTAATGGACCACAGAACAACTGCATCATAACGTTTATGCTGAAAATTACTATTATGGAAGTAGTAGCAAATACAGATATAATACAACTTTGGAACCAGAGAGCTTTCAAAGAGTTGTTCCACATAAGATAAGATGAAGAATTCTCATGAAATTATAGATCATGCTGGACAGCACATGTATTACTAGTGGTCCGAAATGACTTACATCACCAAATTTTCCAGTTGTCCGTGGCCTTTTTGACTTATTTTCTGGACGAGCACTATCTCTGCAACATTCCTGAAAGCTTGACCGCTTCATGGCTGCCCAAAAAAAGAAACTAACCCTTGTTGAAACAAAAATAATTTGGTGACACATGTAGTAGCCAGCCAATGTAAATAAATGCCGTAAGCCAGCTGGCTAAAGTATATTAACAAGACAAAAGAATTAAGTTTGATAACACATCCACAGTAGCTTCCCACAGTTGGTGGTACATCAAACACATCCCACAAGCTAACAATAATGTAAAGGGCCAAAATGTGCGGGTAGTGTTGCACTCATTTAATCAAAGAAAACAGTTTAGCTTGCCTGAGTTAGAATCCAGAGAGACCACAGATGAAGAACGCTTTGAGGTTCCTGAAGTGCCTGCGAGGAAGCAACAAGCTTGGTATCTTGAAGTAGCAGCAGCTTAGTTACAGCAGTATAAAACATGACTCATGTTACCTAGTTTGGATGTAAGTTTAAGATGGCGTGATAGGGTATTCATTAAGCTGATCTGGCCCATTCTGGATCCTATGTTGAAATGTCCAACTAGGTTGCTTGTGTCGATGTGGCATCAACGAGCTGCCTTAGTCCGAACAAAAGGAACACCTGCAGAAAGCTTACTTTTAAATGCAGAGCCGCAGCTCATTTTAAACTGTCAAGAACACAAAATTATTACCTTCTTCAGGACGTCTACCAGCTTTCAAAGAAGTCTCTGAAGAACATGGAAGTGTTTAAGTCATTTGTGCGTATATGCAAATTAATAAAAGTGGCTTCACAAAATAGTGAGAATTGTGACAGAATTGGGTCTGCTAATAACCCAGAGTCCAAGATAGAAAAAAAAAAAAAGATGTACATACCAAAGAGTGCCAGCAGCGGCTCCCCTTGCAACTCTGCAAGTCAAAAGCTCAAACGTCAAGCATCATGAATCAATGCAAGTGCAAAACACATTCTTTCGAGAGAAAGATGGAATTATCAGGAGATGTTCAGTGACACCATGATACCTGGATCGTCGCTATGATTTCTCCCTTGCTTTGATGAAGGCAGCCTGCAGAAATTGCAATTTTGTTAGTGTATAGAAAGAACAAAGAAGAAACATGAGTATTGATCTTGCATATGCACCATGTGCATCTCTTGTTCATCTGAAGGTAGTACTGGGCAAGATCAGTTGATTGTTTCCTGCCAAAATTTTTCTTCACGCGACGCCTTTGAAGAAAGGTGGCTAAGATTAGATCGCATGGGCTAAAAAAATCGACAGTCACTGCTGGAAACTGCAGGCGTACCTGGATCCAACAGGCACAACGTGGTACAGGTCACTCCGGCCATACGGGTAATGCATCCTTTCCCGGAGCTCGGGCGTCTTGTAGGCCATCTTCTCGGCCACCTTTGCTGCCTTGTTCCTAACCAGCTGCCAATCCAGAAAGGCCCTGCAGCAGCAGTAATAACCCAACAAGTAAGCATCACGAGTATCGATCACATCGTATCAAGAGGGAAGTTAAGAGACCTGGCGTGATCATTGCGCTTGGAGAGGACATCGTCAACTAGGGTGGCGAAGCAGGGGTACTTGTCGAGCACAGGTTTCTTGTAGATACGATTCAACCAGTCCCAGAGATAGCTTCGTGGCATGGCGCGACCGTCAGCGAAGCCATCGAGGATCATGAAGTCGTGAAGGAACAGCATGAGCAGTCTGGCGTCGTAGCCCGAGTTGATGAAGGGGGCGAAACGGTCGATGTAGCATCTCGCTTCTTGCCATTGGCCTTCCCGGACCTTCTACACCAGGTCCTTCGTGTGGAAAATGACGGGCATGATCATTCTAGCCCTGCAATGTTAATCGACCCGATGTCTAATCAGTCGAATAGCACGAATGGGAGATGAGAGGGATAACGAATCAATTAAGCAAATCAAGAGGGGTACGGATGCATCATACGCTTGGTAGAGCTCCCAGGAGTACCACCGGAGGGAGGCGAAGAGCCGGCGGCGGCGGAGGCGCGCCGTGTAGGGATAATCCAGGGAGTGTAACGGCGAAAGCTCGTCATCGCCGGATCGCGCCATCGCTCGCTCTACCTGGCTGGATACCGCCAACGCGCGCTCGACTTCGCCTGATCCCGCCACTGCTCGTTCGATCTCGCCTGATCCGGCCATCACTCGCTCGATCTCGACGGATTCCGTCAACGCTCACGGGAAGATTTTGGTTTCTTCAACCCCGATCGATCAGGAGGATAAGGAGCCGTGCGGACGGTGTTTTGCGTGTGGGATATGTGTGGTTGTGTGCGGGATTCCTGTATGACGCGCGGCCGCGCGTTCGAATTCCTGCGGCGGTCGTGTGGATGCGGCGTGCAGGCAAACCCTAACAAACTAGTTAAGCACCCGCCGCGGCCATGTTACGTTAGCCATGCAAGAATATATGAAATTATATATAAACCTTTAGTAAACAAACACGTTTTCTTTTTAACTTGTATATACTCTGAAAGAAAAGCACTTATATCACTACCACAGAAGATGCCTCTAGCTGCAGTACAAAATATACTATAGCGACGGGTATGGGTAGCCACCGCTACGGTTCTATAGCTAAAAATAAAGTATTTAAAATGGCGGATAATCTCATGTTGGAACAAACCGCCGCTAGAAGAATATTACTAGTGACGGGTGAAGATGTCACCCGCCGCTATCATTGGATTCAAAATAAAGAAAAAGCCTGCGCGGGCCCGTGCCAGGCCCGCTATGGATCTGCCGGTAGGTGCTCGTGCCCACCGTCCTCCGGTCGGATCCGCCGCCGAGCCATCGTGCCACCCCGAGCCATCCCAGGCACCCGGCTTCGCCCGTTGCCGTGGAGGAGGAGGCCAGATCTGCTGACTGAAGAGAGGGAGAGGAGGTCGAATCCGCCGACGCTGCTCTCGAAGCCCACCTCTATGCTGCCGTGGAGGTTAGAGTCGCCGTCATCGATGGTTGAGCTCCGCCCGCCTCAAGGACTCCCGGATCTAGCCACCGTGGAGCCCGGAGCTACCTGGGGCCACGACCGACGCCGTTGAGGTCGGAGCCATCATCGTCGAGGGTTCAACTCCGCCTGCCTCTATGCTTTCCGGATCTGGCCGCCACATGGCTAGATCCGTCGTCGCCCGCTGTCGTGCCTCGCGGGTAAGGCCGTCGTGCGTCGTGCCTCGAGGGCCGCTTCCCGCATCGAGCCTCGAGGCCCGCATGGCCGGTGGGGCGGCAACGTCCGAGAGAAGAGGCAGCGATGGTGGTGGGGGGGGGGGGGGAGGAGGAGGAGGTGGTGGTCGCAGGGAGAGGAGGCGAGCACGGGCAGGAGAGGTGGGGGAAAGAGGAGGCGGCGGTGCCTGAGGGAGGAGCATGCGACGTTGAGGGGAGGGAGTGACTGAGTGAGAGGAAGGGTTAGGGTTTCCTCTTTTTTATAGCTGTTGATGGGATATAACCTGTGGATGTGGTGGGCTGACTGCTTAAATGAGCCGTGGGTAAATATAGTAGCGGCGGGTGACTTATGGGCCGCCGCTACAAAATGTAATAGCTGCGGGTGGCATAGTGGACCGCCGCTAAAAATGGTTCCAATTTGTAGCTACGGTCTATTTTAGAATGCATCGCTTGAGGCTTTTTATCTACCGCCGCTATAGACCCTTTTTCTGGTAGTGTATATTTATGAAGTACTACATATATATAATAAATCTAGAACAATATGATAACATGGAGTTAGGCTAGCAACCGAAAAGATAGAAATTACTGATAGCCTATCAAAAGTTATAAACTATGCATTATTGCATAGTGTAGTTTTAAGATTTACATATTAACTTGATACAAAACATAACTTACAATTATACATAGGTAGTTTTTTCACTGCATCAATATACATGAATATTAAACTATCACCAATTGATGGGATAAATTGATTTTCAGGCTGAGAGATTTGTGTCCTTCATGGTAAGATGTATGTTCCCAAACAAAAACGGCTACGCTGTGAACACCTGGTTCAAAAAGCGTTGGAATTGATGTCATAAAATAAATATCATTACTTACAAACTCCAAAGAAACATTGAACCTCAAATAATAGTTTTTAGCCAAAATTTGCTACAACGAACATTATCCATTTGTTGTGTTAGTGAAATAAGAAAACGTGTCCTAATTAACTAACTGACAGTCAGCAGGCAAATGTCATCTTTTTTTTTTGGGAGTGTCTCATTCTCAGGTGACTTAGATTTTGCTAATCTCTAAGTCACCTTTTCATCCCATTGGATCTTGATCCCACCATCCATAGTCTTCATTCACTTGTGTGAAAAAAATGTTCTCTAAAAAAAATGTTCCGTCTAAAAACTAATTGTTCTAGCATTACATTTTTATTCTTTCAACAGTATATTTCTATTGTTCCAACGGTAGGTTTTCATTGTTCTGAAAATCTGACTGAGGCAAAAACAAAAAATCAGTTAACTGCTAATGAGCAAATCTGTTTTTTTTTACCACAGTACCTGAAGCACACTGAGTAATCACCTAGTTTTTGCTTATACTGCATATTTATATTATTGAACAAATAGAAAATAGATGATGAAAATTGTGCGTCGCTAATTATCAGTATCCTAAAAACTACACCAACTAGAGAATCCAGAGGCAAGATATGGCAGATAGTTCTTCACCACACCAGCCCTAAAAACTACACCAACTAGAGAATCCAGAGGCAAGATATGGCAGATAGTTCTTCACCACACCAGCAACATTCGCTTGACATGGCATAATGCTTATGGGGTCATACAAACACAAAGAGAGCTCTCCACGAGATGGGCAACAACTATTTATAGTCTCCAACCTCTCTACTAGCCATTGCAATAAAACTAACTGTTGGGGAACCACTCACTGTAGCTTACGGTGACCTATCACCATACATTACAGTGACCTCAAAGTATTCAAACTTTAGCACTAGCCGTTGAATAGCTAGGTCACTGTAACTAACATTGACGAACTTCTCCTTATGACAATCTGTGGAATGCTATGCCTTCTCTACACACTTCTCCTCTGGTCCACCATAGCTTATGACGACTACGCTATAACCTTCACAGAACCATCGTGATTCTTTTTCTCTTCTCCTCTCTGAGTCACCATGACCCCACCGTCACTTTCATAGAGACGTCTGGTTTTCTGGTCTTCATTGCTTCTGCCTTACCGTAACCTACGGTGACTTTGACGTTCCTTACGGTGACCTATGCGCTTCTGTATAAAAAATTGCAGTCTCTTTGTACAAATCTTTGGCACGCACCACAGCTTACGACGACTTAATCTCCGTCAAGTGACACCCACGTATCTGGTGTAGAGATAGTCCATCTCTCCTGGACCAATGTCCATACCTTGCGGTGACCTCTGCTGCCTAACTCTTTCTCTGAGTAATTCTTCGCAGCCTTCACCATATCCTATGGTGACCATGTCGTATCTTACAATGATATGTCCTGAAGCTAAAACTCCTTTGGCCTCTTGACTTCGTTTCCTAGCTTTCCAACCTTGGTTAATCCTTCTCTATTTCCTCTTCTAGTGTCCAAGAGACTCAGTGAGCATCCCAACACTTTTAACACTAGGAAGACCTAAGAGAATGACTCAGTGCTCTCTTGATAGTCCTGTTTTTTTTTTCTTATGGACTCAAGCCTAGACACTAGCCAGGTGATCACAACCAGTGGCGGACCACACACAAAATCTTAGGGGGGGGGGGGGGGGGGGAGGGAGAAGAGGGACAAAATTGTTGAGCGGTGAAAATAGATAGTACAATACACATCAAAATTATATATACTAATATATCAAACGAAAAAATGTTAGAATGATATGTTATGGGAACACTTAGTACTAGTAGTCCTAAGTTGGGCTGGCCCCTTAACAAATATACTCTTTTAATTAACTTCTGATCTTATTTTATAATGTAATTCAAAAACTGAAATACACCAATTCAACAATGACATGAATATCTGAATCAAATTCTTTGATAGGAGTAGTAGCATGCTAGGGTTGAAAATCAAATTTGGATCAACACTCACTGCAAACAAAAAATATAATGCGTGTTGTGGCGGGTAAAAAGGCAAACCATGTCTCAATTTATGGGCCTCGGTGAGTTAGAATTAGAACATTGAGTTGGCCCAACTGGCCCCTACCCCTTAGGCATTTCTTTTTATTTTCCCCTTTCTTCTTCCTTGGATGTCTTGCGGATCAACGATCTTAGGATAAATCGCTGTGAGCCAGGCGAGGAGGGTGTGGATCATGGAGAAGGTGGAGCGGATGTTGAAGCAACTCCAACTATCAGCGGTGGAGAAGAAAGGAGTGCAGATCATGGTAGAGGAGAGTTTGAGGGAGGGTGAAGGATCGCCTCCGCAGGCGGTGGGCAAATTGCTGTCGGAGAAATGAGTGAGGGTAGAAACCCTAGTGCATGCACTAGGGAATGTGTGGTGCCCTCTGCAACCGCTGGAATGTCAAGAATTAGGGGAGAACATATTCCTATACATCTTTCATCAGGCCTTGGGGAAGCGCAGGGCTTTGGAGGAGGGGCTATGGATGCTATCTGATGAAGCACTGGTTATGGTGAATATCGATGATTCCAAAGCCCTAGATGAACTGGAGTTCAACCATATACCGATTTGGGTGAGGATAGCACAACTGCCTTTGGGTATGATGAACAGAATGACAGGAGAGGTCCTTGGGAATGAAATTGGGGAATTTATTGAAGCTGATGTTGGCACTAGGGGGAAGGCGGTTGGAGCACACTTAAGAATCAAGATTTGTCTTGATATCCGTATGCCTTTGATGCGTGGAATCATAGTTCTGGCAGGTAAAGAGGGGCAAGAGATGGAACGCTGGTGTCCATTGACCTATGAGTTTCTGTCGGAGTTTTGCTTTGTATGTGGACTGATTGGACATACAGAGAAAATATGTTTGACCCAATCGGGGAAAGGTGAGAAGAAACAATATGATAGATCATTGCGTTATGTCCCACAATGCAGGAGATCTGATGATGGCTGGAATAGGTGCGGGAATACAAACTCCTTGGGCCGGAGGTCCTCTTCCTCTGGCTTGAGGAACAAGTACCCTAGCAGTGGAGGCAGACATGTAGCAGGAGCATCAAGAAGTGATGGCCCGAGTTGGTGCAAGAGCACCTACAAAAGCTCGGAGTTCGTAAAAGGAAAATATGAAGGAGGTGACTAGTCCTTTGAAGATCATAGGTGCTATGGATATGGATAGCACAAAGGATACACAGGGTAAAGAAACGAAAAGAATGTTGTTACATGAGCAGGAAGCCAGTGATCCTCGAGAAGCGGTAGAGGGGAAGAAGGAGGACAAGGGGTACACAGATAATGTTTCACTTGTCGTGAAGGAGGTGCAAGGAGAGGCAGCAGAGGAGAAGAAGGAGGGGAAGAAGAAAGTGAATCAACCGAGAACCTTTAGGAGAAAACCGAGGGAAGAGAAGAAGAAGGAAGAGGATCGGGCGGAACAGTCTGGCAACATCAATACACCAGAAAAGAAGAGGGGTAGGGAGGAGCCTATGGATATAGAGATGTCCGAAGCAAAGAAGGAGCAGAAGGAAGTTGGAGTGGCACACAAAATGAACACTGAAGCGGGGCTACCGGGTCAGCTCCTCAGAGACCAATGAAGCTGGAGGTTTGGAACTACCGGGGGCTCCAGAATAGCCCGATAGTTCGTGGCCTTCTGAACCTTCAAAAGGAGGTGGATCCCGACATCCTTTTCTTATCTGAGACAAAGATGGATAAGAAAAAGATTCAAAAATTTTGTTCGAAACTGGGGATGACAAACCTGGTGGAGAGAGGCTGCCATGGGAAAAGTGGAGGACTCGCAGTCTTTTGGAAGAAGGAAATAAAGTTCCATCTACGTACAGTGGCTCGACTGTACATAGATGGAGACGTGGTGGAGAAAGATGGTTTGGTGTGCCATTTCCCTGGGATCTATGGTCAACCAAGGGGGGGGGGGGAGAATAAGGAGCTTACATGGAGAGTTGTACATACAATTAACGCTGTGGCTCGACAACCATGGTTGTGTGCGGGAGACTTCAACAAAGTGCTCCTCAGTTGCGAGAAAGAAGGAGGTCAGCCGAGAGCTCAATCGGCCATGGGGAAGTTCCAAGAAGCACTCGAGGATTGCTCATTCAAAGACCTGGGCTTTGTGGGGGACCCGTTCACATGGAGGAATAACAACCATAGATCCGAAAACTATATTCGGGAACGGCTGGATAGGGCAGTAGCTAATGCAGAAAGGTGTATGAAATTCCCAGCCGTCCACGTCATCAATGGAGAGAATTACCATTTGGATCACAGGCCAGTTATTATAATCACTAAACAGGAGGAGGCGTCCACCCGAGCTCGGGACCCGACCAGTTTCAAATTTGAGGCTGGCTAGGTGAAGGAAGAAGGATGTGAACCAATTGCGGAGAATGCATGGAAGCTTACTATCGATGTTTGCAAGGGAAGTGTGAGGCGGGCGGTCCATGCAGTGGCGGTGGAGTTGGGGGAATGGAGTAGGAACATTCTGCGTGACCTAGGGAAGAGAACCAAAAGAGCAAGAAAGGAACTGGAGGAGTGCCGACGTGGTAATATTGATAGGGACAGTGTTGCACGGGAGCAAATTCTGAGATACAAGCTGGATAAGTTGAAGGATCAGAAGGAGTTGTATTGGAAACAAAGAGCACACGCACACTAGCTAAAAGATGGAGATCATAATACGAAATACTTCCATGGGTATGCATCAGAAAGGAAGCGTAGGAACAGGATAAAGAAATTGAAGAAGGAGGATGGCTCCCTGGTGCAAGATGAGGTGGGGATGAAGAATCTCATTGTTGAGTATTACACAAATCTATTTCATACCCATGCAGGTGATCAGGCGGAGGAATTGTTACAACATGTAGAGCCGAGGGTGACAGGGGAGATGAATAATAGCCTAATGGAGGATGACTCGGAGGAGGAAATCAAACTAGCGCTGGATAGCATCAGGGATCTCAAGGCCCCTGGGCCTGATGGTATGCGAGCGCTGTTCTACAAGCAATACTGGTCCATTGTGGGGAAGGATGTAATCCAGGAGGTACGGTATTTTCTCAATGGTGGGGTGATGCCAGATGGATGGAATAAAATAGTGGTTTTCCTAATTCCGAAGGGGGAGGAGCCGAAGAGAATCAAAGAGCTTCGGCCAATAAGTCTGTGCAATGTGGTTTACAAGATTGCTGTGAAAGTGCTAGCAAACAGATTGAAGTTGATTCTTCCAGATATCATATCTCTCAATCAGAGTGCCTTCGTGCCAGGCATACTTATAATAGATAACGTGCTTTTGGCCTATGAGATGACCCACTACATGCAAACCAAAAGGAATGGAAGAGATGGGTATGTGGTGGTGAAATTGGACATGAGTAAAGCTTATGACAGGGTCGAGTGGTGTTTCCTAGAGCAGATGATGCTGAAAATGGGCTTTGACCCAATATGGGTCAATACCATGGTAAGATGTATATCTACTATAAGGTATAAGGTCAAGGTGAATGGTGATCTGACGGAGTCGATTGCGCCAACCCGAGGACTTCGCTAGGGGGACCCGTTATCCTCCTACCTATTCCTGATATGTGCGGAGGATTTCTCGATCTTGCTGAATAAGGCAGAGGAGAGAGGTCAACTGACGGGTGTAAAAATATGTCACACTGCCCTAAGTATTAACCACCTATTATTTGCAGACTATTCGCTGCTACTCTTCAAAATTGATCAAAGGAGTGCACAGTGTCTGCAACATATTCTTGAGTTGTATGAGGTTTGCTCGGGGCAGGTAATCAACAAGGAGAAGTCGTTTATCATGTTTAGTAGGAATACTAGAGCAGAGGACAAGAATAACATCAAGGCTGCACTTGATATTGGTACGGAAGCTCGTAATGAAAAGTATCTTGGTCTACCCGTGTATATGGGTAGATCAAAGTCGAAGACCTTTTCTTATCTGAAAGAAAGGGTTTGGAAGAGAATACAAGGGTGGAAGGAGAAGCTGTTGTCCAAGGCAGGGAGAGAAATACTGATCAAGGCGATTGCACAAGCAATTCCAACCTATGCAATGAGTTGTTTTGACCTCACAAAGACACCGTGTGATGATATCAGCACACTTGTCTGTCGGTACTGGTGGGCTAAGCAAGACAAGGGAAAATCTATGCACTGGTTGTCTTAGGAGCTTATTTGTAGTAGGAAGGAAAAAGGAGGACTGGGATTTCGTGACCCTTACATGTTCAATCTGGCAATGTTGGCAAGGCAAGGTTGGAGATTAATAGAATACCTTGACTCCTTGTGTTCTCAAGTATTACGAGCCAAATACTTTCCGGATGGTTCACTGCTTGATGCTCAGGAAGGGCCGGGTATCTCATACTCTTGGCGCAACATAGTAAGAGGAATTCAGGCTCTGAAGGAAGGTCTTATTTGGAGAGTTGGCAACGGTAATCATATCAATATCTGGAGGGACCCCTGGATACCGAGAGGGGTGACAAGGCGCCCGTGTACTCCGAGAGGACAAATCATGATTAGCAGAGTGTCAGAACTAATAAATCCGATCACCAACTCATGGGATGAGGACCTGATCCGGGATATCTTCTAGGAGGAGGATGTGCATCATATCCTTGCCATACCTATAAATCCGGAGATGGATGACTTTTTAGCATGGCACCATGATGCGAAAGGTTTGTTCTTAGTCAAATATGCATACCATGTTCTTGAAGATAAAAGAGGTCATGAAAATAAGAACCAAGCGGGGGAATCATCTAGTGGTGTACACCAGAAGCAAGTAAGTTGGTCGAAGATTTGGTGATTACCTCATCCACCCAGAGTTAAACACTTCTTGCATAGGCTTGCACACAATAGTCTGCCACTGAATAGGTTGATTGTAAGACGAGGATTGGAAGTCGATACAAGATGCCTGATTTGTTGGAGACTCGATGAGGACGGGGGGGGGGGGGGGGGGCATTGTTTCCTGAAATGCAAAATGGTGAAGCAATGCTGGAGAGCAGGCCATATGGAACAAATCAGACTCCAGTTAACTCTCCTAAATTCGAGCCAAGAAGTGGTGCAGAAGATACTACATATGACTGAACCTGAGAAGGCCAAAACAATACTGCTCTTATGGGCGTGGTGGGATGCCAGAAATAAGGTAAATGCTGGTGAAGCCTTGCCATCTTCAGATGAGGTGCTGCACAAGATAACTACAACAATGGTGGAATTGCAACAACTGAATAGCCAACAGAAGAACGGAAGAGGCGGACAAAAACACTTATGGCAACCCCCACCCTCAGATGCTCTAAAGCTTCATAATCCAGGAGAAGACAGGGTCATGGGGGTATATTGTGAGGTCATCTGATGGTCAAGCTATTGTGGCGGGGGCTGGCCGCTTCCATGCAGTCCAAGGAGCATTCGGAGCAGAACTGCATGCCTGCATTCAGGCGCTCCAGGTGTGCTCTGCGTGGGGCATGACGAGTATCCAGATCGAAACAGATTGCTCTAACCTGGTCACGGCGATGAAGAGTTCTACTTTTGATTACTCGTTGGAACGAGTGCTGATTAGGGAGGCAAAGGCCCTGGTCCTTCTCAATTTTAATAGGGTTGATTTCCTTTTCTGTCCTAGATCATGTAACTCATGTGCCCATGAGATAGCTCAAGCTGGTTTATGTAGGGACCCGAATCATCCGAATACTTGGACTGATCCCCTCCCAGAATGTGTAATGAACCAAGTTACCCACGATTTATCTGGGGTTGTGAATGAATGAAACCAGCAAGAGCTGTTTAATAATAAAAAAAAACAGCCATGAAAAAAAGCTGCAGGCAGCGATAAATCAGGGGCAAGCCGGCAGTGGGGGGAGGGGGATTCTATGGGCGGGTAGCTAGGGCAGCCGCCCCACCTTGCCGTAGGGGGCGGTCCGTCCATGATCACAACATAGTTGGACCTATCTGTCCTTAGTCTTTGATCCATCTCCATCACCATGACTCCTTATCAAGATCTTCATGGCAATCCACCGAGTACACATCAATCACCAAGGCGACCAATCACCAAGTCCATATATTAAGTTGATAGATAATTTTCTACATGCATAGCACTCATGTAGACATTAAGTATATTTCATGATTGTCATCCAATCACCAAAATATTCATAACTTTAGGGTGACAAGATTTCAATGGACATGAAGCTTATAAGCTCCTTCTCTAATCCTCCAACACGTCAAGCTCCTTCTCTAGTCCTCCAACACATCCAAAAAGACCACATCCAGATCAGTTGAGCTGCAATAACAAAGTCTTTGCTATCACCGCACTTGTCACAATCGAGTTTCAAGCAACGTCATCTGACTAAGAATGCTCTAAATGAGTTTGACACCGCATATTATTCACATTGCTGCCATCAGAGCCGAGGGATCATCGAAATTCCCCACTGACAATCCGTGCTGCCAGCTCCAATCACATTGGCACCAAGTACATTGAAGTAAAGAAATGGGGACTGAACTCAGCTACATAATTAATTCATGGACCCATATGTACGTTTTAAAAGGTTATGTACCTAGATAGGTATTCTTAAAAAGTTGAAGGACCCATGGTGTATTTTACTCTTATTAGATTATAATCCCTCCATATTAGAAAAATAATTCGTTTTGGCATTATGGCTAGTTGTTCACAAATCAATTATTTGGAAACTTTTCACACTTGTGGACTGATTTACCCCTGTGTTATTAACTCTATGCAAAAAAATGAGCTTTTGTGGGAGTGGGGAATTTTTTTTTTGACAAGATGGGTGTGAGGAATTGAACTCAAGACCTCGAGACTTGAGAATGAAGTTGCTAGCCAGTGTGAAAACACCTCCCGACATGCTTTTATGAAAGAGATGGACCCAACAGGCTATTTAATAAGGATATACGAGGAAAATTACCTCCTAATTAATGATTCCTTGTATCACAAATGATGTCCAAAATAAATTGTTTTTTCTAATATGGAGGGAGTATAGTTGTTTGATATTGTATAAGTTAACACGTTTCTCAATAAAGTTAATAAATGCAAAACAGAAACTTCAATCAGTTCTAGAAATAAAGTTATCTTGGTACATAGCCAGTAGTTCATAAAGACTCATGATCCTATCAAGGTCTTGTACATCTACCTGATAACGAACAGATTAAGTGCATATGAAACAGAGCACCCTGATAATGCCAAATAGATCGCCCACTCAAGCAATATGATATGGATAAACAGAAAGAAAAAGAAAATCCAACAAAGCCCCAAATTTCCTCCCGCCTGTCCCTCAAAATATTTTCAAGTAAAAGGTCTATATCCATATTCCTAAGGAAGGCTAAAAAACACCTTCCAATTCATATATATAAATATTGTGTCAGGGAATTACATCATGAAATATACAATAACATTATCTTGAAATACATTCACAGACCATACAGAATAATTATGTGCCTATAAATAAAAGTGCAAAGCCAAAAAAGGGGAAACGAAGCTTTGCATAGCTATGTGCCTCTTGATAATAACTTAAGAAACTAAAGCAAAGCATAATTATTGTTCTAAGCATGACCTTCTCATAAATTTAAAGCAGGTCCTGTGTACAGGTCCCTTCTAATGATAAAGCTGTCCTTAGGATGGTATTCTTCCAGCCAAACAAATTCAGATCCCTTTGTCTGGTTCAGTAAAACGCCTGGAAAGCCACAGAAAATGGAAAGTAAGAATTAGAATGCATCACAAGTACTAAACCAGGTGTGCTATGTTCATTCAGAGAAGATGTGTAAATTACCTGACGGGTCTGATTTTGGGCCCCGTCTGAAGTAGGAGCAGTGTCTCCCATCTTCTGAAGAGTAAGGAGGTGTTAAGATGTCTAGGATGGCACAAGGTGTGATGGCTTTGAAGGCGTGTACGTTCCCGGCTTCGTCTGGATGAAGAACCATCGCGCCACAAGGTGCAGACATTTCACCATCTCTCACGATCTTAGCTGGTCTTACTGCAGTTAGGAAAAGAAGGATGTACTTAGTTGACCAAACTAGAAGGAACTGCATTGCATGTACAGAAACCAGGTACTCAAATTGGAGTTGCAGAGGACTTAAAAGAGTCTCACTTTTCGAAAATTTAAGAGATTCAGATGCATCAATCCAGTCATACGACTTGACATGTACCGTGCCATATAAAAGTTTGCTAAGTACAGTCATGCCTGGATGGTTGTGGAGAGGAATGATGGATGATGCCGGTATGCAAAATATTCCAATCTGCGCAAAATGTTAATAGTACACTTGACATCAGCATTAGAAGCATCGTGCATGCTTGAAAAAATATAAGAATTTTTGTTGTAGTCCTGTGGGGAATGGACGAAGGAGGACTGAGAAACACTTACAGAGAAGCTCCGACACTCGTATATGTGACGATATCTGATCGCAGGGCTTGAATGGAACACTCTTTTCCTATTCAGGGCTCGTGGACTTCTCCAGAAACGCACAGCTTGAGCTTCACACTCAAGTCCGACGTCAGAAGGCATGATAATATCTGCTAGAAAATTGGAGTAATTTAAAATGTAATAATAGAGTGACATTCATAATTGGAAAGAAAATGTACAATGGCCCCTCACATATCTTCAAGGCTTAGTATCAGAACATTTAATGGTTGCAGCAATTCATATATGATTCACATCAAGGGCCTCTAAGGTACTTCAAATAAAATAAAAAGCTGAATGCAGTTACGAGTAGAGCAATATATCAGAAAAAGGTGAAGCAGGTGTAACATCAGAGCATGCCGTCTGATCATACTGCTTTAAACTACTGGTCATGATTCAATAGCATAGTAACACACCCACAACAACTATGCATAATCTGATTAATTGTACTACCTTATTGTGAAATCAGATTGCATACACGCCCATAAAAAAAAATAGCTTTGGTGCACATGAGGTAAGATGTTCATAAGATCAAGCCACGCCAATAAAGGATAGAAGTTCATACCTAATACAGCCTGGACATTATCAACAGCTTCAGCAGACAGTGGCCCTTTTTCAGAAAATGATACTCTACAGACTTCATAAATTTTCTGGATTGCAGGCACAGTAGCTGAAGGCATTATAAATTATATACTGTTTCAATGAGGTTTAGTCCTTGGATACGAAAATTCACTGGCGGAAGAAATTCCCACGCCAGATGAAGTTCCCTTAGCCTGTCTAGAGAAAAGAAAGGAATGTTAGTCAAGCAGACATGCAAAGTATGATATTCCAATATCAAATCAACAAAACCAAGTTTATTGTTTCTTCAAAGAAGGCAGCAGTAATATATATCGAGATGGTGATTAATCTTGTCCTACTAGTTTCATCACAATCCACAAAAATAAGAACAACAGGGCAACGCCCAATTGTTTGTGGTATCAAGCTTCAGAGTAAAGGTGCCGAAATGTACCTAATCGTAATCTGATTATGCTTTGGAACCACAACATAAACAGGCAAAATGGTCTTTACCTTTTCCATATTGCTAACAATGTTTCAGGTTTTTAAACAACTTTCGTGTCATGTAATTGCGAATTTGTGGCATCCTAAAGATGACCTCGCATAAGGCCATAAAATGGAAAAGACCTCTTGGTACACTCCAGACCAAAAGGAACAGAGAGTTAAGCAGAGAAATCGATTAGGACATCCAAGAGGCATCGATGTGAGTAGCAAAACCGCGCATCAAGTACCGATGAGAGGGCGAAACTGCGGGGGATTGAACTAGGAACGAAAGGAGAAGAGGAGATACCTCGGGATTTTGGAAGGGAGTGGTGACAGAGGAGGAGGCGGAGGAGGTCCCCTGCTCACAAGCTCCAACGGTGACCCCCCATCTTGTACTTTGATGGTGGGCCGGTTCGGTGAGCGAAAGGAACGGCTCAATGGCGACGTAGCTGTTGGAAACGTTTCCGCTTCCTTCTCCCCATAGGCCAAAATCACCGCCGGTGAGGTCCAGATCGACCTTTTCCATTTTCCCGAACCTTCAAGCTCCCGTAAATACACAAAATTCGTAACTCAAAACCACGTATGAGGTCTTACATAATCACTCATTGACCCATAGTTCCATTTGCTAGTCACAGACTCACAGCCTATCTTCAGCGAATCCTTGCGGCCAGCGAGCTCTGGACCCAGAGCGCGTTCGTGTTCTGCTCCCCATAGACTATTCTTTTTTTTTTTAATGCATTACAGGTTCATGAACTTTTTCTCCTGAGTCATCTAAGTCCACCAACTTTTATTTTGCATTTCTAGGTCACAAACTTCTCCATCTATAATATTTAGGTCGAAAAACTTTTTCTTTACGAATCTAGGTTTATAAACTTTTTAAATAATACACTAAAGACCCATAACCTTTTACGCCACCATGCCCTTGACATATGGTCCCATATCTCTCTTTATGTACGTATAGAATATTCAATCGAGAGGTCAGCAACAACATTACCGAGAGCTCTCTATATGCCTTTTTTTTTTACCATGCACGGTAACTAAGACAAAATCAACTTGATCTAGCATGTGTGATGGACTGAGAATCTCCAGACGAGTTTGCGGCTGCACACTGGAGTTGGAATGGTTATTATAACTATTATGTGTGAAACACTCAGCAAGCTCGTTGGTGCTACAATAGTTTGTGCAAAAATGGTTTCAGTCACCTGACAAGCCTATCACCCCACTCCGACGAATCCCAATGAGCCTAGGACTTTTTCTAATTCTTTCCATGGCAAACAGTGCACCACTAAAAGGTTTATGAACTTATAAATATAGATAAAAGGTTCATAGGCTTAAATAACACATACGATGCAAAATTAAAGTTTATGAACCGAGTAAATGCAAGTGGATAAGTTCATACACCCCTGGTGCATTTACTCTTTTTTTTTCGTGTTTGCTTCACGTAGAAAGCAAAAACCAAGAAAAAAATGTCACTCCTAACCAGGCTAGATATTTTCACAAAACTTTGTTTAATTTACAAATTTTCAACCAGTGATATTATATAATCGAACATGGGCATTTTTTAAATCAACAACATTGGCATTTTTTTAATCAACAACATGGGCATTTCTTATTCTTTCCAAGTAAGATGTTTCTAAAAATATAATGATAAATTAGGCAATTTGTTTTCTGTGGCAACTCACGGGCATGTGACTAGTGGAGCACGAATGACCATAATATCTGTGTGGCCGTTTCAGTTTGTTCAACAGACTCATAAAACTGCAAATCATGGTCACCAAGCTCGCTTCTTCATATGTCAATACGATCATCCTATTTTAATAATGTGATGTACTACTATGTATTACTCTGACTCATCATGGAACATGGATCTCCGATCTTTTATATAACCATTTAACTTCAACAGATTCGTAAAACTGCAAATCATGGTCACCAAGCTCGCTTCTTCATGTCAATACGATCTTCGTATTTTCATAATGTGATGTACTACTATGTATTACTCCGACTCATCATCTAACATGAGTCTCTGATCCTTTATATAACCATTTAACTTTGTATTTATGTCTCCCTCGTTTCTATATATTCAGTAATGCTTTCCATCTATTTATCCTGTTTATCTTTAGCATATTTCTAGTCTTCAATCGACTAAAAGATTTTAGCCAATGGTTTGTTATTTTGTATTTTTGTAAGATTATCTATATAATAATTATAAATTATTGATCTAGATTTGATGACTTAAAATAGTGATTGAAAATTGTCCAAATTTTTAATCAGATGGTCAGATGATCTCGTGCGGTAGGCCCCAAGTGCCAAAGACAACCACGGAGGTGACCGGATTTGATCGGAGAGAAGCAATGAGGACGGCGATGTAGCATCCATGGCTCCATCCGGTTGCCTGGCCATAAAATACCCTACAATTTACGGCAAGTTTTATCCAGACTTGAATCTTTTCTTTAGGTTTAGCGAAAGCGATTGCACATCATTGAGTTGTATAGATTAATCTCTCCGAGATGTAACACTTCCGTTTTTTCATTAGGGTTGTGGTAGAGACCAAGCAGTTTCAGTGCCTTCTATAAATAGGCAGAAGAGGGGATAGTTTTGTGATTCCAAAGAGCAATAATATCAATCAAATTCGTGATTCCATAGTGGCAGTTGCGTGGGGGTGAGTCGAAAGGTGTCATAGTGTGTTTTATTCCCGGCAATGAGTGCCCTCTTGAAAGTCCCTGGATGTCGCCTAGGGGGGGGGGGGGTGAATAGGCCTTACTGAGAAATTAATAGAACTTGCAACGGAATTAAAATTGCCAAAACCGGTTGCTTTGGTTTAGAAAACTGGTGCCTCCGGTTTTATCAGAGAGCTTGGAATAAAACAACTAATGAGAACAAAGAACCAAGCACTTAACACAAACAAGCTAATGAAACAAATACAGAAACCACCTCTATTAGATTCACAAAGAATCAACCTCAGAAAACAAACTTCAAAATCGGACCCACCGGTTTTCCTGGTACAGAAAGCAATTAAACAAGCAACACACTAACCAGAGGGGATACACTAGTAGGAACTACATCAGAGAGTAGCCAAAACACACACAAACTAGATTCACCAAGAATCTACACAATTTGGCACTGACCAAAACCGGTCCCACCGGTTTGGAAAACCAGACCCACCGGTTTCCTCGGGGCAGAGAGAGTAAAACAGGAAATAAGTTGCCACACTAAGTTCTAGCAAACTTAAAGATCCTAATAGAGCATGCAAGATCTAGAACAAGTAAACACTGAGAATACTAGCACAACTACACATGCAATCTATGAATCACAAACAAAAGAAGCAAGAACTTAAGAGAGTAAACCAAATGAAGCACACAGTGATTTGTTTGCCGAAGTTCAGATTCACCCCCGTGAACCCTACGTCTCCATTGAGGAAGCTTGAGTTGCTCACAAGGCACACTTCAAGCCGGATCTCTTTCAACCGCTTTCCCCGATCCACTATCTTTGCTTCTTTCCTTGCGGAGGCGAAGCGAACCTTCACAAACTTTTCCAAGGCTCACCACAAGCTTGGCAGCTCTAGGGCGACGCCTAGCCGACTAGGAGGTTTCACCTCCAAGAGTAACAATGCTTCACGGATTAGCAACACAATGCTCAAATGCTCAAGAGTGGGATTTTCTCTTTGGTGCTCTCAATCTAAATCTCTCTCAACCTAATGCTTAGGATTTATCACAAAGCACTCAAACCTCACAAATAGATGTTGAGGAGAGCTCTACAAGGCTTTGGATGTATTTTCTTCGTACACACACTCAACAACATCCAAAGAAGGAGGGGGGGGGGGGGGGGGAAGAAAGTGCTTATAGTTGTCCCCCAAAAACTAGCCATTGTATTGAACCAGTTAAAACCGGTCTCTCCGGTTTCCTAAACCGATAACTCCAGTTTCCCAAACCGGTACCTCCGGTTTTCCTGAACTAGCCGTTAGAGTTTTAAACTTAAACCGGTCCCTCCGATTTGGTAAATTGGTTACACCGGTTTTCCCAGTCACAATGAGAGTTAGTGTGAGTGTAGGCATTGACTTTCTCTCATCTCACTTGGGTTTTTCTTTGGGTATTGAGACATTATGAGCAAACCATGTAGCATCCCTCTTGATAGAGCGGCATGCCTAAACTCACGAGTAAATAAAAAGAACTTCTTCTTGAGCTTGCATGATAATGAATTTTGCCACTTCTTCTCTTTTATGCTTCATGAGGACTGCCACATGTGCTTTTGCTAAGCATCATCACCTAGAGCTTGTGACTTGTAATTTCTTTATTCATAAGATTCATTTTTGCCTTTTGGTTCACAAGTCATATTAAGTCTTCATGTTCCAACAAAGATTGATACTTGGAGATGTATAACCACTCATAGCTTGATCGGTTCATCGTGATTGCGCTCCACCTGCCCTTCACCATGGCTTGGTTCCCTCGATGCCAAGACTCCATCTTGCCCTTCTCCCATGCATGGTCCGTCGCGGCCAAGTCATGCCAATCCTTCACCATCTTGGTATCTTGAGCCACACATAACTTTGTATCATCGTTATTTCTTCTTTTGAAATCTTGTTTTGAAGTATTGACTTGATCAAGTTGGTTCCAAGATTAAATACCATAGAGAAATAACACTTGATCACTTCTTTTTCTTGACAACACCAATTTGTTGAGACCATCTCATATCAATGGTTTTTATGTCCCTTATTCATTTCAAACCTTGGCTTGTCGTAATATTGCTTATATGGATCTATTTATTTGACACTTCTCCTTTTCATCACATAGACCCATTTTTCTTACACAATTGTACACTATCGAAGATGATCATTTGTATTCATGCAACGTATATTCTTCATGTACAACCTGCTCATATACTCACAAAGAGGATTAGTTCTTTAATCACGTTGTCATACAACCACCAAAACCCACTAGGGACATAGATGCACTTTCAATCTCCCCCTTTTTGGTGATTGATGATAACCTTGATTAAAGCTTACAAATGATATTCATAAAATAATTTTGAATGCAAACATTTTGGTTGAGCTCCCCCTAAAACCATGCATATGAATGAAATTCACCAAATTTGGCCTCAAATGCCAATTGCACATTTTTTTTTGTAACCAATCCATGAGAGCCCCCCCTATATGTGTGCATTCGTGGGGTGCAACAAGTGTGTGTGAACATATAGTACATGATGCATATGACAAGAAAACCATAAAGGAATAAATCAAAAGAACCATATATGTTGTCTGGCAAAACTGGTTGCTCCGGTTTGCCAAACCGGTGCCTTCGATTTTTCCAGACTTCACATATTCACTAGAAAAACAGTACATCAATTCAACAAGCATCATATCATAGCACAATAAAAGGTCTTAGGGAATTATTACAAGGTTCAACACACAAAGATCACACATTACAAATTGTCTCAAGTCCATGAGATAAAAACAAAGGAGATGGATAAAAGGTTCTGTCTGGCCAAACCGGTTGCTCCGGTTTGCCAAACCGGAGCCTTCGGTATTTCCAGACAGAACAGAACTGAAGTAGCTTTAATCCAACTCTCTCCCTTTGTCATCCAGCACCAAAAGGGTTCTTCCTCAGCATCCATGATCACTCCTCCTCGTCGTCGTCTTCCTCATCTTCTTCATTGTTCGGTGGAGGGGGTGGAGGGTTAAACAGTGGCACTTGTGAAGTCTCACCTCCGCCGTAGCCAAAAGCAGACCCACTGAAACTAGTGTCACCAAACCATCAAGTGTAGGGGTTCTCCTACTCATAGCGACTCAATCTAGCCTCAAAAGACTCGATTTCTGGACTTTGTTCACCTTCAGAGGCAATAGGAGAGCGGGGTGGCTAAAGGTTGCTTTGTTGATGAAGAAGTTTCATAGTCCACGTGTCCTTCTTCCTCACTTGCCTCTCATGATGTGCCCTCACATCAACATCATGTTGGGATCTACACATCCCAAAGAGCATACCAAAGAGTTTTTTGATAGGTGAAGGAGGCTTGTCCCTTTGCTGCCCACTCCTTTTAGGTGTTGCAGAGGTGGATGCACCATGTGTTGGTGCTGCTGCACTGCTGTCCTCTATTGCATTCCTCAAGTCATTCTTGATTCTTAGGGGAAGATGCTCCTTGTCATAGTCTATAGTGCGCCCTGTCACTCCCTCAATCATATGCATAATGTAGGGTGCATATCCACAACTCTTCAACGGGCTGTTTGAAATGACTTTTATTTCCTCCCAGATAAAGTCAAATACAGAGAAATCATACCCATTTGGACCCATGGCAGCAAGGATGTTCCTGTTGTAGGAGGGGAGTTTTGTGTCATCTCCCTCTCTAGTAGTGATAGTCTTCCTAAAGAGCCTGTTGATGTAGGCAAAGAAAGGGAGCAAGTATGTGATAGTCTCATAATTACCTTGCTTCCCTGCCAGATACATATGCCTCAACCCTCTAGCATCAAGACGTGTGGCGAGGTGAATCCTGAGACGGTTGGCATCATGTCTCCCAAAACAAAAAGGTCTAGCAAACTGTGCATGGCTTACCTCATACCACTGTCCTTTTATCATCCAATGCATTTTCCTTGTGCTTGCATTCTCCTCAACATATAGGGTGGCATAGAATTATGCAATCACCTTATTATTCCAATTTTTCTGAAAACCAAGAAGATCCTTAAGATGCTTTGCCTTGCACACAACAATGACTTCATTAAAGATGGGATCATTCTTGTTTTCCATATGAGCCCAATCAACCCACTAAGAGTTAGCAACTGGGGTATGCTTCTTTGTCAAAATCACTGATTCATAAAAATCCTGCTGGAAGAAGGAGTGAAACTTGTAATCAGTGGCCTCACTAGGAAGTGGACTAGGATCCTAGGCTCTCATTTCTCTCACATAGTCTGTTTGGCCTTTGTAGCTCACTTTCTCCCTCCATCCCGGGTTTTGAGGAACCTGAAAAGATAGATGTCTAAGGTGCACATAGGTTGTAGGAGTGATTTCATCCACATCAAATTCCTCCTGCTCTTCCGCTTCCTCATCATTCTCCTCTGAGCTACTTGCTGCTCCTACTGTCCCTGACCCTTCAGTTGCTGTCCTGGGAGCAACCCTAGAAGCACCATGATGAGGATTGTAGTTCTCATCCTCCTCCTCATCATCAGAGGAGGTTTCATCTTCCTCCACTATTTCTGTCGGGGCGTCATCGATGGTCACAGTACCTCTAGGCAGCCTCTGGATTGTTTGCTTCCATCTCTTATAGACGGTGTCAAATTGTGACCCTTGCCCCCACATCATGCCTTGCTTTCACATTCCTCTCCCTTTCCTCATCTGACATGCTGTTTCTGTGATAGATTTGAATGAACAAGGTCTTAGGTTACAGCTGAGTATGAGAATAAAGGGTTTGAATAACAATTAAAGATAATAGAATGAAAATGGGTGTTCTCTGGAAAAACTGGTGCCTCTGGTTTGCCAAACCGGAGCCTCTGGTTTTCACAGAGAAAACCTATGCTCATAATCTTATCTACAATTGTTCTAGACTAGGATTAGGCATGAATAATACATAGAAACTAGGATATGACTTGAAGGATTAACAAATTGATCAAATACTCGGCACAGGGTTTTTCTACCAAAACCGGAGCAACCAGTTTACCAAACTGATGCCACCGATTTTCGCTGGCTAACCCTAGGTCAGTAACTAATCGATCTGTCCAAGTGATTAGAGGTAGGGGACATCTATAGGCTCTAGGGAAATCTAGGAGGCAATGTACTACAAGGGAACTTGAATCTACCGAAGGTACTAAGAGATCGAAAAAGAAGTCAATGGTACCTTTGGAGAAGGTGAAACTCAAATCCAGAGGAGAAATCGGAGCCTCCGATCTTGGGGCGCCAAGATCCACCCAAGAATCAAAGAATTACATGGAGAGACCTTGAAACTGCCAATGGAGGGGAGAGGAGGCCGCTGCACGGTTGATTTTGGAAGAGGGGAACAAATGAGGGTGAATGGGTAACTTTTGGGCCCGGGCTGGTTAAATCGACAAAACCGGACCCACTGGTTTACCAAACCGGTGCAACCGGTTTTGTCAGGACAGAGACAAAACCAGAAAGATGGAAGATTTTGACTTTTGAATCCTTTGAAAGCTTGAATCCTTTGCACCTTCCTTTGTAGATCAAATCCTTGATTTTGGAGATGAAGATCGTGATAATGATCAAGATTTGAGATTTGATGGAAAATTGGACTTGAGAGAGCCATGCTAAGTGTGGTTAGGCAACAAGTAATCAGGGTGAATAATAACCACAAGTAGCTCGACATGATCACAAAGATCAAGAATCAAATATTTTGAAATCCACTCAGGACAAGACATTATATAAATCTGTTCTTTATTAAGTTTTGAAAAAACTACCTTAACTCACAAATAACATGCTTATGACATTAGTCACACACATACCAAGGCACAACCTACCACATGAGTTCTACATGCAGTAATAAGGACAAATAATTTAGGATGACATACCTTTGGTAGCAATTATTCCTTTTCAACTAATAAAAAAGAAACCCAAATTTTCTTGCGCTTACTTTATCTTTTACCATTAATGCCTACGTTCCAAAAATCACCTTTTGATGCACTTTCAATGGTAGACATTTGGATTAGTAGCATAAGAAAGAATCTCTCATATAGTGATTTGCCAAACACATCCAATCAAGAATCACTTCAAGAAATAGAATATATGTTTCCTGTCAAAACCGGTCCCTCCGGTTTTGCAAACCGGTGCCTCCGGTTTTCACAGACAACATATATTGAAATAAAAACTGAGATAGAGAGAGAGATTCCTTTATACTTTATTTCAGCATGAGACATCATCAACATAAGGTATTCTCCATAGATAGACTAATCACAAGATAACTTCCCCCCCCCCCTTAACACTAGATACAAGTCAAAAACATTAGTCTCTTTTAACACTAGATATAAAAAGAATCCCCCCCCCTTAAATATGTGCTGCAAATACTTTGCATAATTTTTACAATGTGCACATGTTCTATTAGGAACTTGGAGAGGTTCAGATTATATCTTGGTTATGGTGAGGGAGTGATAAACAACATGAATTGAGACAAGTCTAGAAATACCCACAACCACATAGGTATGCGTGTTCACTTGTTATTTCCATGTTTGACTTGTATTGCTAATCCCCCACTCAACATGGGTCAATTATCAATCCAGATGTTGCCTTGCTATTTTATCTGATCAATTCATCTTCCCAAGCTTTTCAGGAGAAACCTGACCTACCGGTTCTACAATCCGGACCAACCGGTTTTCCTAAGTTCTTGATTTTCTTGTTTTTCAACAGATTTTCTTTTCTTCTTGACTCATGTTGCTTTCTTGGATTCTTGTTTGTGTTCATCAATCCTGAGACATATTCATGAAACAAATTTTCTCCGAGGAAGACATTAATTGCATCTCTTTACAAGATCATTTATGCTTGTATACTTGAGAGTATTTCTCAAGTAGTAGCATGAACTTATGGGATCATTGCTGCAGGAATAAGGAACAAGACAAAGAATATTTAGTGGTATTTATTCTTTTCCTTGATGTCTTTGATATAAATAGTATTTGAATGTATCCATCCTTGGCAAGTTTGCGTGTTGTTCCATCATTCTTGTGCATGCCAAGTCATCAATGCATCATCTGTAGCTTATGAACACTTTCACGCACATTTTGGTACTCAATGCTTATTGGGTTCTTAAGAGTTAGTCGCACAAGCTTTAGGCATCCAAATTGACTTTGCACTATCAATGGGTGAACTCATCACCTTGATAGCACAAGTGTCATTGTTGGCCTTAGAGGGTAAATACTTATTATTGACCAACTTAGAATTTAAAGCTTGAGTCAAAGGGCAATCCTTACTAAGATGTCCTTTGTCCCGACATGTGTAGCATGTTTGATGCTTAATTATTTTGGCCTTGTCCTTGATTTTCTTCTTGATGCTTTCATTTTTGTCCATGTGTCTTGGGAATGCTGACACAACGCATTTCTCCAAATGCTTAATAGGATGGAGCTTTTCTGTAGAAACCGGTGCCTCCGTTTTTGCAAACCGGTTCCTCCGGTTTTGACAGGCTTGCTCCATTCTGGATTGTCCTGGACAGGAGGCTATCTTGTGTCCTTTCTCTTAGCATCCAAAGCATCTTCTCTGAGTTAGACTTCTTTGTCTTCTAGAGAGTGTAGATTGACCATTTTTCTTCGATGGGCATTCTGAAGCAAAATGTCCCATTGATGAGCACTCGAAGCACTTGATGTGTAATTTATTTTTGATCTTTTGCTTGTTGCTCTTGTTATGAACTTTGTTCAAGCCAGTGGGAAGGCTTTTGACACATGTGGCTGTTGATCCCTGCTCAAGCTTCTTCACCATGCTATCACGTTTATCTTGAGATGGTTGCACATGGCCTTTCCCTTTCAACCAGTTTAAGTCCATGTTTAGCCTCTGAACTTCTCTTTTGAGTTAATCATTTTCACTTGCAATAAATTCATCACAAGTTTTTACAATTACTTGCTCATCATACGATGGCTTTGCTTGAGAGCAACAAGTGTTAGCACAAGATAGAATAATAGATTGTGCTGTGCATGTGCATGTGTGAGGTTGAGAAGATTTTACCACAGTAAGTGCAACATCATGAGTTGTTTCTAGCATGGTATATGAGTCAATGAGCTTCTCATGTAAGCACAGAAGATCACCATGTCTCTCTTACAATTTCTTATGCATGCCAGCTAGTTTTTGAAACTCAACCATGGTCATTTTGTTTGCTTTCTCTAGCTGTGCTACATAAGAGGATTTGTTAGTAGCACTAGTATGATCATTCCTTGAGTTGTCATCCTTTTCAACTAAGGATACATGAGATTTTCTTTGTCTCTTGGACATGAAGCAAAAAGATTTTTCATCATTTGAGCATGAGCTTCTTGGTGACATAGGGTGTGATTGGTTGGGTGCTTATGAGCCAACCAGGCCCGGTGGATGCAGGCGCGTCATGTTTGGATGGCTGGGCGGGGTATTGGGCCAGGCCCGCGCGATGCAAGATGCCCTCCGTGGCCTGGCTTGCGGCGTGCGGGATTTTTCTTCGTTTCCCCAGAGCCAGGCTCGCGGCGTGCGAGAGTGAGGGCCATGGCGGCTGCGCGGGTGCGAGGCAGGTGCAGGCGGGAAGCTTGGCGCGCACTGGCGGGAAGAGTTGCCTCACCGCCCATCTTTTCGCGCCATTCCTCCCCATCTGGCGCCATTCTTTAGCAGCGCGGGCACGGGAGGAGGCGGCGGGAAGAGCTAGGGTTTCAACCCTATTTCGCGCCTCCCCTGCCGCTATAAATCGACTCCACCGCCGTTCATCCCTCGCTTGCTCGCCATTTTCCTCCCTCGCTGCTGGTGAGGTCGACCTCGTGCCACCGCTCTCGCTCTCTCCTTCTTCTCCCCTCTTGACCGGATCTAACCTAACCTTCTTTTTCTTGTTTGAGAGTGCTTGGATCTCAGTGAATCCGAGGTTCTAGGCAAGTAGTTTTGTTTCCTCTTTCGATTCAGTACAAGTAGCCATTATTGTTGATTTTGATTTGGTTCTAGGGACCGACTGGATCTAACCTAACTCTTTTTTCTTGATTTGTCATGTGTGCAGGCACCGACTGGATCTCTTTCCTCTTTGGATTCAGTACCAGTAGCATTAGCCTTTCCTTTCCTTTTTCTTGGTCCAAGGTAAGCCCGAATGGATCTTTTCCCTATCTGTACCTCCATTGTTGCTTGTCTGAATATGTTGGTCTGAGCATGTGCCAATGTCGATGATGTATCTAAGCTTATGCTGAGCATGTTTGCCTAAATGCCAATGATGTTACTACTCTGTTATGATCTGTATCTAGCATATTTTCCCAAATGCCTATGATGGTCTTGCTTTGTTATAATGTATGTAGCATTGTTGCCCATATGCCAATGATGTCCTTGCTTTGTTATGATCTGTATCTAGCAATTTTGCCCATATGCCAATGATGTTGCCTGTTTTGCTGGTTTGTTAACATGATGCTGCACTCTGAGCATATAAGCATGTCCCTAAGGTTGTATCTATTATCTCTTTTATTTAGATGTCCCCTGAAGAACAGAGAAACAGGCTCATCATTCATGCAGCTGCTCTAGTCACTGCTATGTATGCTTTCCTGTTTAGTAGGTTGAGTGCCTCTGCTGAGGAAGCTAAGCCTAGAATTACCTATGCCCCGATGAGTGCAATGGATGAAGAAAGGCAAAAGAACTTGAATAAAATATATAACTGTGATGATGTGGAGTGTATTAGCATGCTTAGAATGAGAAGAGCACCCTTTTCCACCTTTGTAACTTGCTTAGGGACAGAAACCTCCTTAGGGATAGCATACATAGCAGTGTAGAGGAGCAGGTTGCCATGTTTCTCCATGTAGTTGGTCACAACCAACGTTTTAGAGTGATTCATAACAATTGGAGGCGATCTGTTGAGACAGTGAGCCGGTATTTTAAAGAAGTTTTGTATGCCATTAGAGAACTTAGAGATGACATGATTAAGCCTCCTTCTAGTTGGACAACACTTAAGATCAGGAACAGTCACAGATGGTATCCATATTTTAAGGTAATTGGCAATAAAATAAACCTGTAGGTACTTAACTTTGCTTGTATGACTAAACTAAGTTGTTGGAGCACATGTAGGACTGTGTAGGAGCAATAGATGGCACACATATCCATGCTAGAGTGCCATCAAAGATGCAAGCTGCATTTAGAGGGAGGAAGCATGTCCCAACCCCAAATGTCCTAGCTTGTGTGGATTTTGACTTGAAATTTACCTATGTACTTGCTAGTTGGGAGGGATCAGCACATGATGCCACCATCCTTGCTGATGCACTAGAGAGGCCTGATGGATTAGTAGTTTCACAAGGTAATGAACTAATTTGCTTAAATAAACAATTCAACATGAGTACAACTAGGACTTACACTCATGTACATTTGTTTTAGGGAAATTCTATCTAGTAGATGCTGGGTATGCTTGTCGCCCTGGATTCCTTCCTCCCTTCAGGGGCACTAGATACCATTTAAATGAGTATGGTGGTAGAAACTATCCAACCAATCCAAGGGAGCTCTTCAATTTAAGGCATTCAAGCTTAAGAGTGACTGTTGAGAGAGCATTTGCAGCTCTGAAAAATAGATTCAAGATCATTGACAACAAACCATTTCATCCATTCAGGACCCAGGTTAAATTAGTGCTTGCATGTTGCATTCTGCATAATTGGATACTTGGTTTTGGTGTAGATGAGGTCATTCCACTTGAGTCTACCTGGAGCCCAAATGAGGGCTCTAGCCATGGGGTTGACATTGCAGAAAACTCAGCTTGGGCATCATTTAGAGATGATATTGCTAATGAGATGTGGGCAAATAGAGGACACTCTCACATTTAGATGATTGCTTGTAATTGTGTTATGTATTTGTGATCCATTCATGTACCTTTGATGCACTGTGCTATATGCAATGATGATCATTTTCTGTTTATTTTCTTGAGGCATTGGGCATGTTGCAATGATGATCAGTTTCTATTTATTTTCTTGAGGCATTGGGCAATATGCAGTGATGATCAGTTTCTGTTTTATTTTCTTGAGGCATTGGGCAATATGCAATGATGATCAGTTCTATCTTATTTACTTAAGGCATTGGCATTATGCAGTGATGATCAGATCTCATTTATTTACTTGAGGCATTGGCATTATGCAGTGATGATCAGATCTCATTTATTTACTTGATGATCAGTTTGCATCTTATTTACTTGAGGCATTGGCAATATGCAATGATGATCAGTTTTCATCTTATTTACTTGAGGCCATTGGCATTATGCAATGATGTTTAGTTTCCATCTTATTTACTTGAGGCTATTGGCATTATGCAATGATGTTTAGTTTCCATCTTATTTACTTGAGGCCATTGGCATTATGCAATGATGATCAGTTTTTATCTTATTTACTTGAGGCCATTGGCATTATGCAATGATGTTTAGTTTCCATCTTATTTACTTGAGGCTATTGGCATTATGCAATGATGTTTAGTTTCCATCTTATTTACTTGAGGCCATTAGCATTATGCAATGATGTTTAGTTTCTATCTTATTTACTTGAGTTGGGTCATTGGCATTAGGACATGGACATGGCTGCTAACCCTTTGCTGCCAGCTGGTGCTCAGCTTGAGGCAGCGCCTGATGGTGCTCCAGCTGATGCTGTCGCTGGTCAGCAGGCTAGGCAGGCCATGAGGTGGACATCTGTGATGTCCTCTTTTGTGCTTCGCCGTTTTTGCCACCTTATCTCAACTAGGGTTAGAACTGACAAGGGCTTCAAGGAAGTGCACCTTAACCAAGTTGCAAAGGACCTACAAGAGTTCTCTGGGGCTGAGGTCACAGGAACACAAGTGTACAACAACCTTCGCAAGTGGAGGCAGAGGTGGATTAAGGTCACCAAGCTCAGGGAACTTAGTCTGGGGCTGAGGTCACAGGAACACAAGTGTACAACCACCTTCGCAAGTGGAGGCAGAGGTGGATTAAGGTCACCAAGCTCAGGGAACTTAGTGGGGCTTTGTGGGATGAGGACAACTTCATGATAACCTTAGAGGATGAGCACTACAAGGGCCATGTGAAGGTAGCATTAGTCTGCATTTCAAAAAAAATTTAGTCTGATTCAAGCAGTTCCATTTCACTCATACCTACCCACTTTCACTTAGGCACACCCTAAGGATGCTGAATTCCTTAACAAGCCCATAGAGAACTACCAGCAGATGGAGATCATATTTGCCAATGGCCTTGCCACAGGAAAGTTTGCCATGGGGTCTAGTGAGGCATTGGGGTCCCCTTCTGATTTTGCTGAGAGCTCACTTAAGAGTGAGGATGCCAAAGTGCCTACTGAGCCATCCACCAAAGCTCAGGATGTAGCTGGGGTAGGGAGCAAGAGGAAGAGGTCCATGCTAAGTGATGATGATGTCATTATCATGGGTGGCATGACTGCTGCAGTGAATAATGTGGCTGAAGCAATAAGAGAGACTAAGGTTAATGACTTCCATCCTGACCTCTATGGTGCTGTCATGTTCATGCCTGGGTTCACAGAGGAGGCTTTGATGGCAGCTTACTCTCACCTTCTTGACAACAAGGCTCATGGTTCTGCTTTTGTGGCCATGTCTGACTCTCACCGTGTGCTGTGGCTGAGGACTTACTTGGCCAAGCACTACTACATGTGAGTTGGTAATGCTATCAGCCTGCTGTTAGCTGCATTCTTTTGGTGATTTTATGGTGGCTTTCTTTTCTGGACTGGGCAGTGAGGAGGATGATTGAGGTGGTTCCAGGGTGGCATTCTTTTGTGCAGTTGATCTGATCCTGCCTTCTTGTGCAGTTGATCAGATAATCTTTTGTGCAGCTAACACTAATATTAGGTTGTAGTCACTGATGTCCTTATGCCAATGATGCAACTAGAAACTTTTATGGTTGTATTTGTGTCCATGACCAATGATGTCATTAGACTTCTATTACTATTATCTGAGCATGTCTGCATGGCCAATGATGTGTTCTCTTCTATTTCCTTTATCTTTACTTGCATCTGAGCATATGCCAATGACCAATAATGTCTTCTTTTCTATTTTCTGTATAGTAACTTTAATCTGAGCATATGTCAATGGCCAATGATGTATTATCTTATATTTCCTGTATACTTAATTTGATCTGAGCATATGCCAATGGCCAATGATATTGGGACTATTGCAGTTTTTATTCTCTTCTTGATTTGCTATCTAAGATCTGGTCGACTGGCATTTTCGGGTGGTAACCTCACCATTGTGTGCAAGAGGTGAACTAATCCATCTATATGCAGTCAACCAAACACAGACTGTATGCATCCAGTTTTTGAATGATTGCATGCAACCAACCAACCAATCACCATCTATGTTGGGCCTGGCTGACTCAAACCAAGAAACCAATCACACACCCCTTGCATCACCTCAGCCTGGCTCCTGAGGGCCTGGTTAAGTGATGCGAGTAAGGCTCGGCTCCTCAAGAAACCAATCACACCCATAGACTCTTCAATTGGTCTAAATCTGCAACTAGGATCTCCAGCTTGATTATCAATAGGAATAGTTTCTGTTCTGCCAAAACCGGTGCCTCTAGTTTTCTCAGATTGGCAGTTTGAGTCTTTTCTTCTTCATTGTTTGAATCATCATATATTTCTTAAATCCTAATCCACATAGCCTGAACATTCTCCAACTTGTATATCTTGTCGAATACATCCCTACTCAATGCACCGAATAAGGCATTGGTAGCTTGGGCTTGGAGATGTGGCATTTTTCTTGTGCTTGTGAGGTGGATTCCCTATCAATGTTATGAGAAAAACCTACATCCACAACGCACCAAATTTTGGGACTCATCTCCCAAAAATATGAGATCTTCTTAGCTTTCCAATTAGCATAATTTGTGCCATCAAAATATGGTGCCTCGTATGAAGGTTGTGAAATGATAGAAAACGAGGTGCTAGAACAACCATAAAGAATTTGACACATTTTACCTTGCGACATGATCGATTCTCCAAGCAGTTAGGCCTAATGAGGAGATTAGGCTCTGATACCAATTGAAAGTCCCTGGATGTCGCCTAGAAGGGGGGGGGTGAATAGGCGTTCCTGAGAAATTAACAAAACTCACAGCAGAATTAAAACTGCCAAAACCGGTTTCTCTGGTTTAGAAAACCGGTGGCTCCGGTTTTGTCAAAGAGCTTGGAATAAAACAACTAATGAGGACAAAGAACCAAGAACTTAAGACAAGCAAGCTAATAAAACAAACACAGGAACACAAACTAGATTCACCAAGAATCTACACAATTTGGCACTGACCAAAACCGGTCCCACCGGTTTCCTCGGGGCAGAGAGAATAAAATAGGAAATACAGCGCCCCACTAAGTTCTAGCAAACTTAAAGATCACATGCAAGATCTAGAGCAAGTAAACACTGAGAAGACTAGCACAACTACACATGCAATCTATGAATCACAAACAAAAGAAGCAAGAACTTAAGAGAGCAAACCAAATGAAGCACACGGTGATTTGTTTACTGAAGTTCAGATTCACCCCCGTGAACCCTACGTCTCTGTTGAGGAAGCTTGAGTTGCTCACAAGGCACACTCCAAGCCAGGTCTCTTTCAACCGCTTTCCCCAATCCACTATCTTTGCTTCTTTCCTTGCGGAGGCGACGTGAACCTTCACAAACTTTCCCAAGGCTCACCACAAGCTTGGGAGCTCTAGAGCGATGCCTAGCCGACTAGAAGGTTTCACCTCCAAGAGTAACAAATACTTCACGGATTAGCAATACAATGCTCAAATGCTCAAGAGTGAGATTTTCTCTTTCGTGCTCTCAATCTCAATCTTTCTCAACCCAATGCTTAGGGTTTATCACAAATCACACAAACCTCACGAAGAGGTGTTGGGGAGAGCTCTATAAGGCTTTTGATGTATTTTCTTCGTGCACACACTCAGTAGCATCCAAAGGAGGGAGGAAGAAAGTATTTATACTTGTCCCCCCGAAACTACCCGTTGTACTGAACCAGTCAAAACCGGTCCTTCCAGTTTCCCAAACCGGTACCTCTGGTTTTCCTGAACTAGCCGTTAGAGTTTTAAACCCAAACCGGTCCCTCCGGTTTGGTAAACCGGTTACGCCGGTTTTCCCAGTCACAGTGAGAGTTAGTGTGAGTGTAGGCATTGACTTTCTCTCATCTCACTTGGGTTTTCTTTGAGTATTGAGACATTATGAGCAAACCCTGTAGCATCCCTCTTGATAGAGCGGCATGCCTAAACTCAAGAGTAAATAAAAAAAACTTCTTCTTGAGTATGCATGATAATGAATTTTGTCACTTCTTCTCTTTTATGCTTCATGAGGACTGCCACATGTGCTTTTGCTAAGCATCATCACCTAGAGCTTGTGACTTGTAATTTGTTTATTCATAAGATTCATTTTCGCCTTTTGGTTCACAAGTCACATTAAGTCTTCATGTTCCAATAAAGATTGATACTTGGAGATGTATGACCACTCATAGCTTGATCGGTCCATCGCGATTGCGCTCCACCTGCCCTTCACCATGGCTTGGGTCCCTCGGCGTCAAGACTCTATCTTGCCCTTCTCCCATGCATGGTCCATCGCGGTCAAGTCATGCCAATCCTTCACCATCTTGCTATCTTGAGCCACACATAACTTTGTATCATCGTTATTTCTTCTTTTAAAATCTTGTTTTGAAGTATTGACTTGATCAAGTTGGTTCCAAGATTAAATACCATAGACAGATAACACTTGATCACTTCTTTTTCTTGACAACACCAATTTTTTGAGACCATCTTATATCAATGGTTTTTATGTCCCTTATTTATTTCAAATCTTGGCTTGTTGTAATATTGCTTATATGGACCTATTTATTTGACACTTCTCCTTTCCATCATATAGACCCATTTTCCTTACACAATTGTACACTATCGAAGATGATTATTTGTATTCATGCAACGTATATTCTTCATGTACAACCTACTCATATACTCACAAAGAGGATTAGTTCTTTAATCATGTTGTCATACAACCACCAAAACCCACTAAGAGACATAGATGCACTTTCACCTCTACTGATAATATTATACTCCCTCCATTCTAAAATTATTATCGTCATTGACTCTTTTACTAAACTTTGACCATTCGTCTTATTCAAAAAACTATCTCAAATATATGAAATTATTAATTATGTTTTAAGTTTATTTAGTAATAAAACTAATTATGAAAAGATATATGATAATTTTTAAAATCTTTTGAATAAAACGAATGATCAAAAACAACGAAAAAAGTCGATGACGACAATAATTTTGGAACGGAGGGAATAGATAGGAGCAAAGGGGCACAAATGTAAAGAGAGAATGACATGCTAGACATCAACATCGGAGCTGAGTCATAATTATACGCAACTACAACACAAAATACATAGCGATGACAGTATTGACACGAAGAAGTGAGCTTAATTGCCATGATTTGCAGTTTTACCAGTATGATGACCAAACTGGAACGGTCAGACAAATATGGTGGACATTCATGCATTTCACTCTTGTTTATATTGTGACCCTTTGTTATACCATTGTTACACTATTTTGTGGCCTTAGAAGTTTACTAAAGTCTGTTCACTTGCTCCAGAGACGTTTCTTTTCTTTCCTTTGGCTAGAAACAATTTTATGACGAAAAAGATAAAGAGATGCAGATGAAACGTTCCACCAACTTAATTTTTATTTTATCTCCGGCAAAGAAAAAACTCTAAGGAAGTAAAAGAAAAATATATTTCACTAAAAAACTCCAGACAATACTAAAAGGTTCAAATTAGTTTTGCACTTTAATCTTGACAGAAGTGCCGTTCGTGCACACAATGTTTTGCAAAGATGGTAAAGTTCTGTGAGCTATAACCTATGACGCTTTTAAGGCTAAAAAAGAAACAATATATCACACGATGTGCTATATTTGTTTTTTTTTTCTCGGCTAAGAAGCAGATGGCGAATGCATCTTGTATTTTATTGGAAGGAGTGGAGTAGCTGCGATGTAAAGCTTCTCACCTAACAATTATGCAGTTATCTTATGACTTGCTTGCAAAGAGCTTATGACATTTGATCTTCTTAACTTGATCTTCACAGAGAGTGTTGTCTAAGAAATCACCCGTTTCCAAGAATGTTCAGACGAAGCTATGCATGCACCATCACTATCGTGTCTTTTCTATGGAATGCGTTATGCATTCTAGATTATGCTGCGTGTTGTCTATTCAAATGTGTCCATATAAGCAAAGTATCTCTGAAGCTATATATATGGTTCATTAATCTCCTGTATCATGACTTGGACAGATTGCTTCAGTGTACCCTTCACTTCCGACGGTGTTCTGCACCCTCATGTTAATATATACCCGCCATTTGCGTCCCCTTATTTATGTCTATGTTCTTCACACTACACGAATTACTCTCCTGACTGCCATATATAGCTAGGTGCCCTCATCAACCGCTTACTAAAATCTTTCTGAGTTCAAGACCGTTCTTTATCGGAAAGCGAAAAAGAGACACTTGCATTTCTGTTGACCATGTTGACATTCAGTATCCCATTTATCTCCAACAGGTAGAATGCTATTTAGGCTTTGGAGGCAGAAGGAATATCACTACGTTCCAGTACGTAACTTTTAGTACGATCTACTAGGGACTCTGCTGTGAGGACCAGCTCGCTGGTATTAGTTACAGTGTCAAATTCTCGCTGGGTATACTAGCTAGGAACTCAGAACCAGCAATACATAGTAGCGAAGAAAGGATTTGAAGCTACGATGAGCCTATATATTTTTTTTTCTCACACAACAAATTCGAAGTGCGATTTTTCACACAACAAATTAAATGGTGGGGTCACCGTCAATCAACACCCTGCTTCCTCGTACAAGCCTGCGACACCCTTTGTACTCGTTTAGGTACAAAATGTTCTCCAAAATGTTTTAGCTACAAAATGTGATGATTGAGTCTAATATTCGTTCTGCTTCCTGAGTGTTTGTATTCAAACTTTTTGTTACATTGTACAAGCAAGTTTCTGTACAACAGAATTAAAAAAAAAAAGTTTCTGTACAACAAATGGCGGCATCCAGAGCCTACAATTTGTTTCCGACAATCGCTAAAGTCATGAACGCAGATGCAGCTCATCACAGAGTGCAGTTTCAGTTACCGAAAATCTCAATGTCGTTGCTCTATTCTCTTGAACAGGTTACATTTTTGCAGGCAATAACCATGAAAGTTGGCCAGCTCTCTAGACTATGCTAGTCACGGAGCAGTTAGTGTTGTTTTTTTTTTTTTTTGGAAACTCGAGCAGTTAGTGTTGTCAGTCACTGATCAATTACATGTAACAATATTATCTAAAAAAATGTATGAACAATGGGCAACATATTCAATTGCAGGTACAAGTGCAAAAAGTTGGCTTTTAAAGAAGAAAATCGCGGGCCAGCGAGGCGACCACGGGTAGGATGGTTTTTTATGTCTCCGTTAGATTTTTTTATTTATAAAAGTAATATATTTCATCAGGCAAATGAAAAGCTCCCGGCCTCCTTTCAGCTGGCAAATACGCCTATCGTCCATAAGAAGCTCACTTAACTTCATTGGTTTTCGTAGCAAATTGTTTTTGGCATGTGAGGCCCAAGGAAACACCACCTTTCTGTGTATGCCGGAATCGCTGCTGCAACATGTTGCCGAGTGACCACAAATTGTGTAGGAAAATAAAGGCATTAAAGGTGATGTCGGCCCAATTCCCCTCATATACTGTGGGGGCTTGGGTCACAGTGGTGACACATCCAAGGTAACTGACACCCATTCTCCAATGATCGTCGGTCCGTGCAGCAGCTCAGACCGACACCGGTGGCCGATTCCCTTCCATACTCTGAAGATTAAACCACAGTGGTATTGGTGGCTGGCAGCAGAAACTGATGTTGTTTTTCAGATAATGGAAGCAAGTTGTAAGTTTTATGACAATTGATGATTAGATCCCTAAGATATAAATATTTTGATGATAAATGACAACTATAAAATTATAGGTTAATATCTACACGAGTGTTATCTATGCAGATATCATCTCCAAACTCTACTACAAATCTTATTGATGATAACGGTTGCCTTGGTGATGGATGACAATGACCACAAATATGGAGGCTTGGTGAGGTTGATGAAGTCCAAGCGTTGATGGAGATAGATTAAGGCTAAGGACAAGCTATGAAGCAAGTGTTGCGAACACTTGTCTAATTGTTAGGGCTTTGAGTTCATAAGAAAAATCGGACTATCAAGGAGATCTAGATCATATCTCTTAGGTCACGACTAGTCGGTGATGAGCATGATGCTCAGTGAAATCACAGGTACTAGGTGACAGTGGAGAAGTCAAGGAGTTGTTCGAAGAAGCTGAGAAATGAAATCAAGCGAGGACGAGGAGTTTCACCTTCTGGTTAAAGTGACCGGACAGAGGGGTCAGTAGTGACCGGACTGTACGGTCACTAGGAGGAGTTGTCTAGGACTTTCAGCAAGGAGTGAGGAAATAGTTTGTGCTGAGAGCTGTAGTGACTAGACGGTCCGGTCTGCTGAGAGCTGTAGTGACCGGACGGTCTGGTCTGTATAGCTTCGCACAAGGCAGAGAGGAAGCTGCGCCGAAATGTTTCTGGATTGGAGAGAGAAATGGATCGGACGGTCTAGTCAATCGACCATACAGTCCGGTCAATAGGAATCAGCAGAGGGGCAGAGTTGTTGGAGCTGAAGACTGCAGTGACCGAACGGTCCGGTCAAGCAGAGACCGGACTGTCCGGTCAGTATGCCCAGAAAGTTGATTTCATGGAGCAACGACTAGTTTGAGGCTGGAAGCCTATATAACTTCGTTGTTGGGGTCTTAGAGACCTCTCTTGGCCAGTGAAATTGCTTGGAGCATTTGATGAGAGTCAAGAGGAAAAGAAAAGAGCACTAGGAGGAGGTATTGCATATCTTGAGAGTGCTAGTGAGAGTAACTTGAGCATTGATGCACATCTAAGGCTAGAGTGTACTTGAGGGTGTGATATAGGTTGTTACTCTTGATCTATGGTGAGACCTAGACCGGTTAGGTGTCGGTGATCGAGCCTATCGTGATTGATTATGAAGGCCATCACACGTTTGTACCCGGTTTGAGCCCGCCGATGAAAGGGGCATCGCTAGTGAGCGCCTGTGTCGGCTCGGGGAGTCCAACAAGTTCTTGAGAGAGGAGAGCTTGTGTCTTGGTGGCAGCGGTGACGTGCACCATGTCTTCACTCGGGGAGTGATTGCGGGCTCGTGGGCGAGAACTGCACATTGATGGCGGGAGGGACCGGCACTCCGGCGGGAGTGGTCCAACAAGGAGTAGGGGAAGGCGCCATCCTTCTGAGACCTCAGAAAAAAATCATGAGCATTCCTTGACCCCCTCATCACTATTCTGCTATTGTGTGCTCTAGCAATTAGGTTGTATTGTGGCTTGCATAGGCTAATGTGTTTGGCTTCCGCGCTTGCTATCATCATGAACACTAGCATGTGTAGGGTCTTGACCTCCTAGAATTATTAGGTTGCAACGATTGCTAGGTTCTAGTAGTGTGAATTGAATTATTTGGATTCATGGTAGGCTTACTGATTCACCCCCCCCCCCCCTCCCCCTTCTCGGTACGCCTTCGGTCCTTACAAGTGGTATCAGAGCCAAGTGCTCATCTTTGAGACTTAACCGCCTTGAGTAAGGATGTCGGAAAGGTGAGGAGTGTTCCCATATTCAATGGGGAGGACTATGGGTATTGAAAGGCTCGTATGCAAGCCTACCTGGAGTCTTTTGATCCAGAGATATGGATGGTGACTCATGAGTCTAATGCGGATGTGAACCTGCTTGAGCCTAATTTCATTAAGAACAACGCTAAGGCCAAAAATGCTCTATTTGCATCCATATCTAAGGATGTTTTTGCTAGGTTGGATGCAAGTTCGACAACATATGGTATCTGGACTGAGATTCAGGGTCTCCATGAGGGCACCAGTGATGTCAAAGAAGAAAGAAACTATGTGCTGAAGAACAAGTATGATAACTTCACTAGATTGCCACATGAGAGAGCTAACACTATTTATTCTTGCTTTTATGTATTTGTGGAGGAGATCAATGCTCTTGGGAATGACTTCAAGATGAAGCCTGTTGAGGTGCTAAGAAGATTCTTGAGGCTATTCAAAGACCCCAAGTATAAGTCCATCATCACCTTCACCTTGTAAGGTGACCTCAAGACCAAAACCTTAAAGGATATACTTGGCAAGATCCCTGCCTTCGAGAGCTATCAGTTGGGTATGGATGTTACTCAACCATCCAACATTGCTCTTCAAGCTGAGAAGCAAGAGCCTATGAAGAGCAAAAAGAGCAAGAAGAAGGCAGTGATTGAAGATGATGATGAAGATGATGAAGATGACTTGAGTGAGGACTTGGCTCTTCTCATGAAGAAGATGAGGGCCTTTAAGAACAAATGTGCTGTCAAGTCCAAGGGCAAGTGCTTCAACTGTGGGTCCAAGAACAACTTTGGTTGAGACTGCCCCAAGCCAAAGAAAGAGGCTTTCAAGTCTCAAGACTCAAGTGAAGATGAAGAAGAAGAAGAAGAAGAAGAAGAAGAAGAAGAAGAAGAAGAAGAAGAAGAAGAAGAAGAAGAAGAAGACACCAAAGCCAAGCAAAAGAAGAAGAAGTACTTCAACAAAAACAAGAGCAAAGGCAATGGCAAAGCTCAAGACCACAAGAAAAAGTTCTCACGCAAGGCTCTTGTTGGACAGTGTACAAGTGACAACTCAAATGACACATCCTCTTCCTCAAGCGATGATAAAGAAGTGGCCGGCTTAGCCATGATCAAGACCACACTTCCACAAGCTCTTCCTCCGCCCCCCACGTGCCTCATGGCTGCGAGCCAACTTGGGGAGAGTGAGGATGAGAGCAGCGATGACAGCGATAATGAGGAGCTCTCCTGTGCCGAGCTTTGGAGTATGCTTGAGAAAGCCCGCAACATCGCCATCAAGAAATCCAAAATATTGGATGTGGTAAGAAAAGAGTGTAAGTTGGCTAAGGACCATGTTGGTGAGCTTGAGAGTGAGCTCAAGGACCTTGTCACATCTCATGAGGCCCTGAACAAGAGTTATGACAAACTTAAGGGTGATCATGTAGAGCTACGTGAGAAGTATGAGGCCCTTGAACTTACTTTTGAGGCCATCAATGTTGATAACCTTGCCTCTCCCTCCTCTAGTACATCTAAGAGTGATGCTTCTACTATGTTTGATGAACTAACCACCTCGGTCGAGGTTTCTTCTCTTGAGCCATTTGTTTTGGAGGAATATCACAAACTCAAGGAAGAGAGAAAGATGGTGATGGACGGTTTCGAGAGGCTCACACGTGATAGAGCCATCCACAAGGAGATTCTTAGGGAGAAACCTTGTGAACAATGTCTCCCACCGGGTTCTTGGCTCATATCCTGCCGCCATCGACATCATCGGAACAAGTGACTCCATCCCCGCATAGATCAAGCCCCTACACGCCAATGACTACTATTACGAGAGGTGTTGCAAGGATGGTCACACCATCAAGGATTGTCCTATGGTGAGAAGATCCATTGTTTTGTCTAACGCTAACTTGTTCCATGAGAACACACATTTCAAGCTTTTTAGGAACAAGGATGGCAAGGTGAATGCTAAGGCTTTGGAACCGCCAAACAAGAAGAGAAAGGTCAAGAGCATATGGGTGCCTAAGTACATTGTTGATATTGAGATGTCAACAAAGTACAAGTGGGTGCCCAAGAACAAGAGCTAGAAGTTGGTGGTGGTGGTGGACCAGGAGCTTACTTGAAGATCAAGTGAAGTCCATCACAAGTGATATGGACCTCAACGATATATCTACTCATGAGGGAGGTATCCATGTTTGTTCTTGGTAGTTATAGTGTGTTTTTCCTTCTCTTTCATTGCATGGCAATTAGAACTCTTTTGTGATTAGTATGCTTTGCATCCATGCATGTGTAAATAACTAAAAGAAAAACACATAAAAATTAGTCAATGTCTAACCCAATCAAGATAGCTATAGCAAGGGGGAGTGCGTGATATGGTGCTTTGGCTTCTCTCAAGGCAACGGTATGGCTTATAGTGAGTAAGCTTGAGAGGGGCTCAAACTTGACATTGTTAGGGTTCCTTTGTGTCTTATTTAATATTGCTTGCATTCATATGGCATGTTTACTTTCATTGCATATGTAAAATGCTTATTGCATGCATCATATAGGAAACACAGATTTTTGTGCCTCATGTTTTATATGTGATTACATCTCCATAAGTGTGACCAAAGGAAATGATTGTGCTTCATACCCATTGAGCAATCTCTTATGAACTCCGAGGTTAAATCCACTCACGCAGTTCATGGACTAAAGATCATACATACCCATTTGGTTCTTAAATTGCTTTGGTTTTTATTTGCTCGATTCTTCATTTGGCATTTGCAAAAATTATAAGGCCATAAAGAGCCACTATTTGAAAATGAGTGTTTGAGAGTTCCCTCCATGTTCCAAGTGCAGTGTTTATTTGAGTGTTTAACGAGGGCACTTGGAAAATGGAGAAGTTCCTTGTTTCAGTGAAATTTCCATAGTGACCGTACAGTCCGATCACTGGACCGTACCGTCCGGTCATTGCCTCTGCGCACAGTGCCTTGGGGAGTCTGGTCTAAAGACCGGACAGAATGGTCCTAGAGACCATACCGTCCGTTCTGCATGATTGCCAGTAGACCCGAAGCTGATCGGACAGTCTGGTCTAGAGACTGTACCGTCCGATCACTATGATTGAAAACGCTAACTCAGCTTTTCTCAGTGACCGTTGATCTATCCTTCATTGGATCTCGGTCGTTCTTCAGTCTTGACCTAGGTCAAAGTCAAAGAAGACTTTTGTCTTCATCCTCGTTCTCTTCTCCCTACGTCGAGTCCATGTCGAGAACGCCGTCGTCGCCGTGCTTTCTTCGACAACCTGTTGCGCCGTGCCTAGCTCACCCCGTGCACGTGCTCGCTCCTCCCCGCGTCCAGCTCACCCGCAGTCGTAGCGCCACCGCAAGCCATAGCCGCCGCCGCTACCTCCTTGTCGAGTTGCCGCTGGCTGCCGTTGAGCCTCGCCACCGACGACCCTGCACCCTAGCGCGCGCACGCCTTGACCACCAGATCCGAGCTCCACTGCAAGAATTAGGGCAAGTTTCTCCTTTCACCTCTACCTCCATTGCCGATGACCTCAAAAAGTTCCATCTTTTCGGCGATCGGTCGTGAGATTGTTGCGATTCTCGACTTCGGATTCTCCAGAGTATTGTGATTTCCCCCATTCATCGATTTATACCCTAAAACTCGAGCAATTAGTGCTAATTGATGCAATTAGATTAATTGCCAATGTTTAGTTGCATTAATTAGGTAATTAGCTCAATCTAGCTACAATTAATTCCATGCCTATTTATTAATTGCATGTCTAGGGTTTGTCTCTTATTTAGTCTGTAGTTAGATTTGTTGCATATTATTTGACTGCACACTAGATGACTCGCACTAGTCACATATAGTTGATGATCACTATTGTTACTTTGCATGATTATCTAGTGATCATGTCCTTCATCTCAGTGCTTTGCTTGTAGATTTATATAGGTTCCATGCTCATCCTATCTATACCTACATATGTGCAGTGACACTTCAAAATGGAGATGGCAGGATCAGGTTAGCACAAGGGTAAGGACAAGATGCCAGAGAAGCCCAAGAGCAAGAAGAGGACCAGGCTAGACCCAGAGTTAGAGAGAGCCAGACGGTTGGCACAACACCTGGATGCCATGGAGACTTCACGCAGGACACCCGGGTCCCTGTTGAACACGAGTACACAGACAGACGACCAGGGTCCTAGGAGGAGCACCAGGCAGAGGACGACAGGACCAGAGCTGTACATAGGGGTCAGGTTGCTAGCTTGGTCGCAACGTACTCCGACTTCTCATCAGGAGAAATCGTTGAGACCTACGGAGCAGGGATCCTCCAGATAGCAGGAGGAGTCAGAGGACGAGGAGGAGAGCTCAGAGACTGAGGAATCTAAGGAGTATGAGGAGGAGGAGACCGAGGAGCCAGCATAGCCATAGCAGCAGAGGACTGCTCACCGGGCAGGAGACCCGACCTGTGCAGTGTGCACAAGGAGGCTGTAGAGACTAGTAGAAGCAGCTGAGGAGACAAACATTCTTAAGGTTCCTGCGAAGGACCTTAATTCACTTCGTCTTGTCTCCTTCGAGCAGTGGGTTCCAGTCCCTAGGGACCCTGCTGCAGGAGAGAGGTACTGGACCGGTCTTCAGAGGAGAATCGGTAAGGGACTGAGACGCTACCTTGCTAGGAAGGGCAAGGCTGGACTGTTTGTGCCACAACAGTACACGCTGTACCCGGCCATAAGGAGGGCCACAGGCACCGACATGGAGCAGTACTTCACGTACTTGCTAGGGCTAGCAGAGCTAGTTACTGCTTTATACAGGTACAGGGAGGACATGATGATGGAGTTCTACGCGACACAGTGGGTAGCCAGAGACCGCTCAGAGATCTGGTTCCTATTCAAAGGATAGCCACAATGTGTGACCAGGGAGGATCTCATAGCTAACTTCGGATTCCTGGCTTCAGACTTACAGTTGTATAGGAGTGCCTACCCGACCCTCGCTCCATCCCGCAGACCACAGGGAGGGACGCTACCTCTAGACGAGATGGTGTCAGTCGCCTTTCCACCACCACACACTCCAGGGTTTGACAGACGCCCTGCGAGGCTCATAGCAGAGGCGAAGGTGGTCAGAGCGATAGTCACTAGGACTATCATCCCGTGGTCTGAATACAGAGAGGAGTTAACACTTCTACACCAGTGGACAGTGGCAGCCATATTGAGGAGACAACCGTTTGTCTTGGCTGATTTGCTAATTGGTGAGATCAAGGAGGTTATCTTTGAGAGGATCAGGGGACGTCACTTAGTCTATAGTCCATACGATCTGCTACCTTCTGAGGAGGATGGGACTAGTGACTGAGAAGGAGTACGAGACATTCCCTGAGGTGACCAGCAGCTACTCACCTCGAGTCCCCATGGGATCACAGTCAGCCTCGAGCTAGTAGATGGGAAAGGAGGAGCAAGAGTCACCGCCAGTCACTCAGAGCAAGCAGCTCATCCAGAGACGGTGGTTCCTGAGTCAACTTGCACAGTAGCACCTCCCCAGCTCGCAGGGACATAGTCAGACGATGCTATCACTGTAGCAGCACTTGCAGGACGCCTGAGTGAGTTCATTCAGAGCACAGCTAAGGATAGACGTCAGATGATGGAAGTCATCAGGGGTCAGGCAAAGCTTCAGAGATAGCAGATGGCACTGATGACTACTCTCATGACATAGATGGTAGGGATGACTCAGAGAGAGGCCAGTCAGTAGCCAGGACGTACTACTGTTCCAAATTTTCCGACGCTGCAGACACAGCCAGGCCCCTTCACTGCCATGATGACAGCCCAGTCCAGTGGGTTGTCACACTCAAGGGTGTTACCGACAGGGGGAGTAGGACAGTCTCACTCACCAGCTTAGTTCTCCCCCGTGTCTGCCTTCTTAGTGTTTGCGTTGTTCACTTCACCGACCCACTCTTTGACTTCGCAGATGACAGGACCTTCCACCTCCCAGCAGCTACCGGTCGGGAGTCTGTTCTCAGAGATAGTGCACACCACACGTGCAAACTCCCAGACAGCCCTAGAGTCGGCTACAGCTCCACCCTCTTCTTCTACAGACACCCCTCTAGTCACACCTAAGGTAGCAGAGGATCTTGTCCGCCGTGGTTTCACTCAGGAGGATATGGATAACCTTGCTCTTCTTCAGGCGATAGTTGCTGAGGAGACATCCACAGTCCCACTAGCAGGGCAGGACAGAGGATCTGAGTCACCAATAGACCTTGGGTATTTTGAGCAGCTTGACACTCAGGTGACACAGGCTCAGGGAGAGCGGCAGGACCCAGCACAGGAGCAGCCCAGAGTAGAGCCCTCAGAGGACGTTGCTTCACCACCTCCTTCGACCACGAGCGCTTAGTTGTTTCCCTTTTCCTCTTTTTGGTGTTTGTTGCCAAAGGGGGACAAGTAGTCATAGGTCTAGGGGGAGTGGTAGTATGATCCTGTGCGATCGAGAGTCACTAGCTTGTTTCTAGGGGGAGCATACATGCACATTGGTTTTGGGAGATAGATACATTTGGATCTTATTTTGATAGATTTATCGAGTGTTCATGGATTTTGGTGAGTCATGGTTTTCATTCGCATATGTTTGACTCATCTGGATCTCACTTGGTTTATTTTCATACGCAGTGCTTTGTCTTTCATTATTTATCTTATATGCCTATGTATGGTTCCATGATGATGATTGCTTGTTCTTAATTCCTATGCATTGCCATATTATCCTGTTTGCATATCATCATTCATGTCTTGCATTGCATGTCTTTATGCTTTTATTTAATATCTTCACATGATATGCATGCATATCATCTAGAGTGTGCTCTTCTTTCTTATTTCTCTTAGCTCTTGATGATGCCTGATTGAGTAGGACCTTGTTTATTTTTTGCTTATACTTTTGAGGTTCCTCTCGATCGTTGTGTAGCTCTTTTAGCTCTGTTGTTTTATAATAAAGATTATGATAAGTAGTGGTTGTTATCAATCACCAAAAAGGGAGAGATTGTAAGCTTCATGACTATTGATGATTGGATTCCCAAGGTATGAATGTTTTATTGATAGATGATAATTATGAAATTATGGGCTAATATCTATATGAGTGTTGTCTATGTAGAAATCATCTCTAAACTCTATTACCAATCATATGGATGACGCTTGCCTTGGCGATGGATAACAATGACCACAACTATGGAGGTTTGTGAGCTTGATGGAGTCCAAGGGTTGATGGAGATGGATCAAGGCTAAGGACAAGCTATGAAGCAAGTGTTGGGAACACTTGTCTAGTTGTTAGGGTTTTGAGTCCATAGGAAAAACCGGACTATCAAGGGGGTCTAGGTCATGTCTCTTAGGTCACACTAGTTGGTGATGTGCATGGATGCTCAGTAAAATCACAGGCACTAGGTGACAGTGAAGAAGCCAACGAGCTGTTCGGAGAAGCCGGGAAACGAAGTCAAATGAGAACGAGGAGTTTCAACTTCTGGATGAAGTGACCGGACAGAGGGGTCAATGGTGACCGGACTGTATGGTCACTAGGCGGAGTTGTCTGGGACTTTCAGCGAGGAGCGAGGAAATTGTCTGTGCTGAGAGCTGTAGTGGCCGGACGGTCCGGTCTGTATAGCTTCGCACAGGGCAGAGAAGAAGCTGCGCCGAAATGTTTCTGGACTAGAGAGAGAAACGGACCGGATGGTCCGGTCAACTGACCGTACGGTCCGGTCAGTAGGAATCAGCAGAGGGGCAGAGCCGTTGGAGCTAAAGACTGCAGTGACCGGACGGGAGGGACCGACACTCAGGCGGGAGTGGTCCAATAAGGAGTAGGAGAAGGCGTCATCCTTCCGAGACCTCGGGAAAAAAATCATAAGCATTCCTTGACCCCCTCTTTACTATTCCGCTATTGTGTGCTCTAGCAATTAGGTTGTATTGTGGCTTGCATAGGCTAGTGTGTTTGGCTTCAGCACTTGCTATCATTATGAACACTAGCATGTGTAGGGCCTTGGCCTCCTAGAATTGTAGGTTATAACGATTGCTAGGTTCTAGTAGTGTCAATTGAAGTATTTGGATTCGTGGTAGGCTTACCGATTCAAACCTCCCCCCCCCCCCTCCCTCGGTACGCCTTCGGTCCTTACACAAGTTTCTGACTTTTTGCATTGTTCATGCATACAACCCGGTTCTTCAATTATTACAGATCTTGTGACCAACAAAACATACTAAGAATTGATTCGATAAAGAGCCGGCCATCCATTTCTAGCAAATATGTTCATGTCCACCACCTCCACATGCTGACACGCTTTCGTGATGGCATCTCTAGCCTCCTCTTTTTGCAAAAGTCTCCATTGCCTTAACCAATAGGAGCCCTTGAATATAACCTGTAACAAATTCATCATAGACTTTTTTGTTAAAGACAATGTCATGAAAAAGCGGAATCTACGGTTGTTTCGGAGTGCCAATTTTGGTCATGAACACCTTTGTTGACATGGAAAAAGATAGAGTTCCTTATTTGTCATTCAAGTTTGTCATATATTGAAATCTTGACATATTCTTTATGAATGATGAAATTTCTATCAAATATGAGCATAGCATTTGAACCTTATCATAAAAAATCGGTGAGCCCTCAACTGGGCATGTAGCTGAATGTAGATTCAAGAAGTCATGGTAGCTCCACATAAATCTTGTGGGTGGCTAGTGTGAGGAAGAAGGGAGAGAATGAAGTGTGGGACCTAGGTTGAGGATATAAAGCATTTTTAAGGTTTGATTAGCAATATGTATTTGATGTATACCTGTCAAATAAGAAAACAAACAAAAAATCGATGGCAAATGGCAAACTTCATTTTTTTTCAATGGTAAGAAAGAAATAACTATGTTTTCAATGGCAAATAAAACTTTTTGCATGTTCTTATCACAATGCATCTGAAATCTGTTTTGTTCTAAGAGAGAGTAATAGACTGATCAGTTTTAGTATAGAATATAGATCACAGGTAGAAAGGGAATAATTTCACATATGAATATACTACATACTATTTACCAATGGTGATGTTTATAGATATACAATATATGTGCTATTCCTTATATGAAATCAGCCCCTGGATGCTTGGTAACAGTGGAAAGAAGCCCTAGTCTACTCGGCCGCCATGTCTGCACCGCTTGCTGCCTTGATGCTCACTTGCCGAGAGGATGCTGAGATCTGGAGCAGCCGCATACCCCGTGCGGATGCTTATTTCTCTACGGCTTGGTGCTATTTGCTGACTTAAAAAATGTAAGAACATAGCTAGTTTGTTTTTTATTCTCTGTACTCTGCTCTAAATACTTTTTGAGCCAATTTGCTTAGATACCATTTCAATAAAATTGAAAATAAAAAACCCACAATTTTCCCACTTTCGAACATGTGAAAGATAACTTTATTTTATTAGAGTGAAACTGAACACATTGACAAAGATGTAGACTGAAACAGATCACATTAACAATGTGGGCTACACAAGTCAACAGCGAATGCACATGTTCGCTGCCACTAACAACCGTGAGGCAGGGGTACAGACATATGCGTACAAATTAAAACAATTAAAATGCGGAATAGCATATACCATTATTCATAAACTTCCAGAGGAATGCCATGCTAACAAGCTGTGTAACTCACGTGAACCTTGCAAGTTCACCCAAAAAGGCCTGGGCGTGCTCGTTCTTGACACAGACTGACGACGCATTGGCCCCGTCCAACTCTTTCCACGGCAGACACACCACACAGCCAGGCACGATCAATGTCTTCGGTTTCGCGTTGTACATGACCCGTGACGGTTTCCCGCTTCCGAAATCAGGCTCCTCGAAGCCGATATTTCGCCAGGAAGACAGAGCTAGCATGCTGTATAGAACCTCGCTATTAAGCTGTTGCGGATCAACCGCTGGCTGCTGGTTCTGGTTGCAATCAGTTATTCCATCCCTCTTGAACTGGTGCGGTATCTGCTCCTTGGCGTCCTTGATCAAGTTGATTAGGTTGGTGATGTCCCCGTTTGCCACTGTGCCATTAGTAGCCGTGACCAGGGGCGAGAGGGAACAGTTGCCGTAGTAGCCGTCCTTGGCACCCGCATGCCTGCGTATATTTACTGCGATCGAGAGCACGGCAGGAGCTTCTGGGTTGGACATGATGGCGCGAGTGCGACACTGCCATATCACGGCTGCGACCACCTCGAACGTGGTGCATGACTGGCCATTGCTGCTGGCACGATATTCAGCTCTGATGCGGTTGATCACGCTCGAGGGGATGGTGACGTCATGGTGAGCAAGGTCCAGTGCCTCGAAGCTACCTAGTAGTAGTAGCTGTTGCCAGGCAACAGTGGATGCAGGGAGGCTTGGAAGGGAAGCGTCCCATCGAATGGGAACAACCGATGGTTGTGACAGCCCACGAGCAAACTCGCCAACGGCCTGAAGGAATTGGGCGATACCAAACCCGTCGGCAATGGCATGATTCCACGTCACTCCGATGATGAACCCGCCGCAAGAGAACTCGGTCACCTGCATCACCATCAAAGGTTTAGAGGGGCCGCAGACCTCCACTGGGTCGTAGAGGTCCAGCTCGTCTACTACTAGTGCTTTTGAACCAGGGGACTGGTGGTCTAACAACTTGACTTCTTTTAAGGTAGAGTTGCAAGATGCCGCAACAAACTGCACACCCTCTCCGGTGCATTTGATGTGGAGCTCGTCATCATCGTTGCCTCCTGCAGCAAGGCGACCGGAAATTGGATAGTAATGGACCATGGCTTGGGATAACGCCATTTTTATGGTCTCGGCAGGCTTATGGATTGGTTGCTCGAACACAATCAAGGCTGTCACCGGAGTTCTAGTTAGAGCCTTGTCAAAAGACGAGAGCTTAATGGTGTTGCTGGTGGTCACCGGCTCATCAGATGGCCTCACTACAACGGGAGAGGACTTCCTCACTGTTACACTCATTGCCATCTCTCTCTCTCTCTCTCTCTCTGTGTGTGTGTGTGTCTCCCATTCAGGCTTTGTGATTTATATAGATAGATTAATTTGTGCGATGAAACATGTGATTGTTTTTTCAAAGGCGTCTGTTTCTTGTTTTATATCATGTATCGGGGATGAAACGTGCTATTGTTGGCTTCTCAGCCGCCAACTACCACTACCGGAATCTTGACGTTTGCCATGTGCACAGGCACATGGCGAAGGCCAGAAAACACACGGCGAAGAGGTTTACCGTGTGCAGCCTACGGCGAAGCCCCGACGGCAAATAGGATAGACGGCAAAGGCCGCTTCACTGTGTGCTTTTTGACGCGCACACGAGAAATAACTTTGCCATGTGCTAAAGTGGGCACACGGCGAAGTTTGCGACTTTGCCGTGTGCCACACCCTGGGCACACGGTAAAGGTCTTGACTTCGCCGTGTGTCATATCTTGGACACACGGCGAAGGATATATGAAAAAACAAAAAAAATTACATATTTTTATCCATAACCAATGCTTAGGCCAGTGACTTAAACACCAATCCACATATGTAGTTTTTCAGAATTTTAGTTAAACACTAAATCACCTATCATAATGCAACCAGCCAGTGACCAAAGAGAAACTACAACCAGAGCCCCTGAATACACGCACTGCACTGAACAAAAAAACTGAAATTCACGAGCCGCTACTGAATTATACTGGTCACTACCCTGTATGCAAATTAAACTGGTATTGATGTGCTATAATATCCATCAGCCTACTACATCATTACATCGAACACGTAAAGTGCAGTGCTGGAGAGGTGGCATGAATCCAAATGAATCAAGCACAAATCCACGGGAGGAGGAAGGGAGTGAGAAAAAATAGCTCACGGGTCATGCGCCAGATCCACCGAGGGAGGGTCGTCGGCGTCGGATCTGCCACTGGGGATCACCTGGCCCCTCGCCCCCGCAGCCAGCACCCCCCAGGATCTGCTGCCAGAGAGAGGGGCGACCAGGGAGAGGGGCGACCAGTTAGAGGGAGAGAGGTGAGGCGGGGAGGATGCGGATGGGCGCCGCCGGCGCAGATGGGGGCAAGATGGACAACATGGAGGAGGAGCCCGCGGCGTTGGAGGGGCCAGGGCAGGGGTGCTGGGCGGCGGCCGGGAAAGGGAGGGGAAACCCACGGTGTTGGAAGGGCCTAGGGCGCGGGCGCAGGTGCGTGGAGGCGACGGGAGCGGGGAGGCGACCGGGGGTACGCGGCGAGTGGGAGCAGGAAGGACGGCGTTGCCGGGGGTAGGGAGGGAGGCGAGGAGGTCGGAGGGGAGGGCGGCGGGGTGGGCGACGGGGAGGGCGGCGGGCGCGCGGTGGTCGAGAGGGCGTCGGGGAGGGCGACGGCGGCACTTTGAGAGAGCTCGAGGGAGAGTGAGTGAGGGAGAGAGTGGTCGAGGAGAGCCTCGAATGGCTAAGTGTCGATCCAGATTTCGCCGTGTGTTGGCACACGGTGAACTCTATGTTCGCCGTGCGCCAAAATCCAAGGCACACGGCGAACAGGCTCTTCGACGTGTGCTCATCTTCGTGGTACACGACGAAGCAGTCTCCTTTAATTTTAAAAAATAATATACTTCAAGTAAATATATCAAATAAATTTGAAAAAAAATCTAAAATTAAGTGAACCATTTTGTTTTGCTTATTGTCTATAAAAAAGATCTTATAGCAAAATCCTAATTCCAATGTTATTGTATCTACAAACCTATGAACAACTTCTTTAATCCTTATAGAACTTCTTGTGAGAGGCTTGAGTTCATGAACATGACGTCATAAAATTTATAAAACCATCTTAACTATTTACTATAGACTCTGTGTATGATTAGATGATATAACAACCGAGATGTCATGAATTTCCGACTTCATTTGAATTTAATAGAATTTAAAAACTATTTCACCACACGTTCGTGATAATGTTTCTTTAATATGAATTTCGAAATTTGATTTGAAGTACTGGATATGGCGTTACATGGGTTCAAATATCGTGAATATCATTTTTTGACTTTCATTATTCTATTATTTCATGCACTTCTAATTCAAAATTGACTTATAGGTAAAAAAATCTTGCAAATGAAATAAATTCACTAAAAATAGTAAACAGAGCTAAAAATGATCCAAATTGGAAAATAGAGTAATAATTAATGCATGTATGTTTCACAAAAAGTTATAGGATATACAATTTTTTTTTCTTGCTTCGCCGTGTGCCAAAGAAAAACACACGGCGAAGAGGCCTTTTTGCCGTGTGTCAAGGAAAAACACACGGCGAAGAGGTCTGTTCGCCGTGTGCCACATTATTAGACACACGGCAAACATAGTGACACACGACGAAGTTGTAATATGTCGTGTGCATGTTTTTTGTTGTGTGCCAGGAGATTTGCACACGGCGAAGGCCCCTTTCGCCGTGTGCCAGAGGAAATGCGCACGGCGAAATTTTGGACACACGGCAAATTTTCGTTTTCCAGTAGTGTACCCCTGATCACCAACTGTTGAAATTACTTAATCAACTTGTAGTGAGAAGAAATAAAAGACACAGTCTAATCAATTATCAAACTAGAATTATTCATGACCTACTGTTCGTGTATTCAGAGCATGCAAATTGAGATGATATGATTGTCGGGAAGAACTCCAAATGTGTGAGTTACGTTTTTTTTTGAGAAAAATAGCAGGTGCTCTACCTTTCATTATAGTAGAGTAGCAAATGGTTCATTTACAGCATGAAGTGGAAAAAAGCTAAAAAAAACTAAATATTTACAGGTATTATGTCATTTAGGCTACGCCACGTGTTGCATATGTGCCGCCTGCCATGTTTTGTATGTTTTGTGGGATAATGGTCACTAGCTGTGCTGGTGCCATTGCTTTGTTATCGAAGACTGGCATGTATCTTTCTTTCCACAAGTTCCAGGCGATGTACGTAGATCACTGCTTGTGTTTTTACCTTCTACGGAAACGGCTGGTTTGCCGAGTGCTGCTGCAGGCACTCGGGTCTCGGCGAAGCCTCAAATGCACTTTACCATGTGTAATATGGGTAATATATATATATACACTGCTAGTATATGTGTAATATGTGTTTTTACCATGACTGAGTGAAAAAATAATATATCAGGAGAGAATGCAAATTTAAAAAGTACAAGATCTTAGCCGGCTGGATTACTCACCCAGCTTAAAAAGACTGATCTCTACAAATAATTAGATAAATGTTTTTAACTTGCCTAATTCGCCTATGGACTCTAGCAAAATCAAACTGACCAGCATGGCTCAATCATCTTTTATTGCACCTTCATTTCCTCAATGTCACGGTTAGTTTTTGAGAAACTGTAAGGATCCCTTCAGTCTTTGAGAAACTAGTATTTAGAATCAGGAGGGCTTTCAAATGAGTCAGTTTATTGTGTGGTTTCGAAAAACTAGTTTCTCGATTTCTAAGCAACTATGAATTTGGCTCAACCCACCTAACACCAAATTTTGCCTCAATTCGATTCATTACCTACCCAAAAGTTGATTTATAGATTTTAAAAACCGGAATCCAACAACCCCATCTAGTTTTATTTAGAAATCAGTTTCTAAAAAACCAAAACACATTCGAATTCATAAAGAGCTTACTTTTGTTCACTTGTGAAATAAAGACTTATTTGGGGGAGTAACAGGTGCACCCGGTTGAGACAATTAAAGGTATGTTTTGAAGGTTATAACAAAAATAAGGTACCGCTATATACCATTATAATTCTGCAGATAGGGGTTAATTGGATTCATGTCATTGCAACTTTTCTGTTTTTGAGATATACCATTACAATTCACCTAATTGGAATTGTACCATCATAATTCTGCAATTGTTTGAAACATACCATTATATACGTCTAAAAGCTCTTTTGACCCATCTACAAGAGTTGTATTTTTGTATGTTCCTAAAATACCCCCGTCCTCCATCTTCCAACCTCTCCTTGTTCTCTCCTCCCAACTATTTTTAGCTCTCACGGAAACTAAAAAAGAGGAAAGTGATCCACCAAACAGATTAAGGAATCTGCTGAACCAAAACAGGGTGCAAGATTTCAATTTGCAAACCTACCAAATATTCACGGCCTACTAGGTACAACAGTACTACTTGATGCTAATCATCATCTGCTAGAGAAAAGGCAAAGCGAGGAGGTCCAGCAAAAAGCACTGACAACGAAGCAAGCCATCGAGCTAGTATGTCCAGGTCACGGGAGCATACATGGATCTAGCTAGAACGATGCAAGCTTCCCTGGATTTCAGACATCAGGGACGTTGATACCTTGCTATGTTTCTGGCCGAGGAGAGAGGTAGCTTCCATCAATGATATGTCAAGCGGATGAGTAAGAATACGAGATGGTGTAGAAGACAGGAGTAAAATGGTCCATACGAAATTAGTGATATGGTTCAAACAACTGTATAATTGTAATGACATGATTTCAATTAGGTGAATTATAATGATCTACCCTATAAAAATTAAACATTTTTTTATATATTCTTATCTAGAGTTAATCAAACACTTCTGAGATCTACCGTCCATTTTAAAGAGTTAAACCAACCAACACCATCGAATTTGTTTGGACCCACCCAAAAAAAGATATTAACGTTACAGTGTTACGCTCGCCTTACGTTGTCTTATGTTTTGCCGTTGTTTCCCTCCTGACCGCGTGGTGTTTCTGCTACTTTTTTCACCGACGTCCGCGCGTACCCGCCCGCCCGTATCCACCGGCAATCACGCCGGCGTCCTGATCTTTCCTCTTTTCCTCGCTCCTTTCCTCTGCTCTGCTGCCCACGACATTGAAGGATGCGGTGGAGGACAGCACCCACCGCCACCAGCCCTCAGCCGCCCCCTGCCGCGTCGTCGGTCTTGACCTCCCTGGACTCCTCTGCCGCCGCGCTCGGGTGCAAAAAGAGGACGTCATCCACAACATAAGGCGCGAGCGGAGGGCTCGGGATGCGGCAGGCACGGGCGCGGGCGGAGGTGGGCGCGGGAGGTGGCGGACTCGGTAGGCGGCGCGAGCGCGGCGGAGGCAGGCACGGGCGCCGATGCGGGGCCAAGCAGCGCCGGGGGCGGCAGCACCTTCTTCCCCACCTGCAGCAAGTACCCGGCGCCCCACGGCCAGCCGAGATTGCTGCGTGCGGATTTCTCTGTCTCCGTCCTCAATCCCGTCCTGCCGCAGCCTAAGATCAGGATCCTTCAAGCGTCGGTGCCGCCTGTGCCACCTCCGCTCACTCCAAGTCGACGGTAATGGGAGAGCGCGTCGAGATCACCCCTGTCTCCACCCTGGAGTTCGTGGTCCGCTCAGCAACTGTGTTGCTCCTCGCTGCCATGGAGCGACACCCGAGAAGAAGGGTCCATGGCCAGCAAACGCCATCGAGAGGTGAGTCTTTCTCCACTATACCTCCTTATTGTTGTTCGAGCGGCACTTGCACCATCAACTATGGAATGGAGGATCTTTTTCCTGAAAGAATGTAATGGGAATCTGGTTAGGGTTCTTTGTGCGTTTTATTAAAACAAATTCCCGTTTTTATTCTCTTGAGTCTATGATTCGGTTGCGTTGTTCTGTTCTTGCAAAGTCTTGGGCTGCTGGTCCTTGTCTCTAGAATATGGGGGCAGAACCCAATGGGACATGAATCTTGTGGAATTCTTTCTGCGGATTTTTTGCTCTTACTTCACATGTTCTATCTTTTGGTTTCTGCAGAGTGCTGTATTGGACGGGTCTGTACAGAATTGATCTACTGCTTTCTTCACCAAAATCCCGGTAATGATCGTTGATTGTTGTGTAATTCCAACAAATAGTCAAGTGCGAGAACTAATTTGCCTTCTCAACGCTGATGCGGCACGTATGTTTTATTAACAATCTGACGTTGTCATCATCTTCCTATCGGTTCCAATATCGCTTCCAATCTGAAATTGTGGCCTCTATTGATCAACACCACCCATCCGCCGGGAGAGACACGGTAATCTGGTAGGCATGGTAGCCTGCACTGCTCACGCCTGCGAGCTGTAAAGGTTTCTGAGATTTCCAGAACAATTATGATTCTTTAGCTTTTATAGTTCAAAATTCTATTTGATGATTTCTAATTACCCAAAACTATTGAATCCTTCCCTGAACATAACACTTTGACCAACAAATCATCAGCTGTGATGTTTGATTTTTGGCATTGCAATCTGTCATCATTTTTCCTCTTTGTGATATGTTGTAATTGTTTTTTCTCCTTTTCTTGTTTAGTTTCAATTTGGCATATACTTTTTATTATCTTTTTCACTTACATGTTCTGATTCTTCTACAGATTATGGTAAAAAAAAACATTTGTTGCATTGATTGGGGTAGAAGCTCCAATTTTTAAATCATAAACAAAAGGCTCAAGCCATAGGTATAATATTCTAATTTGAAAAGTGATATATCCATTTTCATCCAGTGCATAGATTCTACCTGAACATTTGTGAGTGGAATAGCAAGTATATATTATTTGCCCTGGATTCATTGTCAACTTCCATGCATGTATACAAGTGACAAGATTAATGGAACTGCATTGTTTCGTGCATAATGATTTCTCACAATAAAATATTTTTCATCCTGTGAAGAAGCCATGATTTAAGGTTTTTATAAAAATTGTAAATTTAAGGAGGGGGGGGGGGGTTGATATGATGCTATATCTCACTATACCATTGTTGTGCAGTTGAAGCGCCCACCATTGTGGCATGCTATAGTCCCTCGTCTTCTGTTACTTACATGGTATCTGGCCTTTTGCTCAGACAAGTAGCCCTCCCCATCTAGATGTAATGAATATTGTGACGTAAGAATTCAATATCTTTTGAGCATGTCAGCTTATATATTGCATCATGTACCGTAGAGGAGGCATTAAGCTTCAATCTGTTGCTTACTAGATATGTGAAATAGCATAAATGTGACTTTTATGCTGGCAGCAAAGGACAGTCAACTTTTATATTGGCAGCAAAAGACAGTCAATATCTTGTTTGTGAGGTCATTAAAATCAGAGCATATACCATTTGATACTAGAGTTTTTATCCATCACGGTTTGGTATCTTGCACAGATCCACCGGCAGGTTATATCAATTATTTTACTTTTATCTTGCACATCTGTTGTTGTTGGCTGGATGCAACAGTGGAAAATGGATTAGCATTACATAGATTTTTTTTATCTAAATAGGTTAATTATAACCTGGGAGGTTCTAATTTTTTCCAACTTTTTGTTAGCTGGAACTGGAAGAAACAATCAGGATAAGGGTAAGGGGGCTGGGTTAAAGGTCTTTATCGGCGCTTAACCTGCTGCTAAGCCAAGTTTGATGGTCATCACACTATAAGAGGAGGTATATTACTCTACTTATATTTGATCAGTTAATTTTCGTTATGAACTGTGCTGTATGAATTCACATTGATGAGATATGTTGATTGCTCTTTCACCATTCATGCTTTTACGAATTCGTGCCATTTTTCAGGACATGAACGGGGTATTTGGATAGTATTTATTTTTAGTGTTGACAATGAACAATTTGATAGAAAAATCAGGGTTGACTGTTGTGATTATTACTGTTGTTCAGTCCAATTTTTGTCGATGGAGGAGGCCACATTTGAAGTGAAAATCATTTCTTGTAAACATATTTCCTATGTTATTTTTTTGGGGTTCCTATTTTCTTGTCAAAGAAGCGAATTAGCGAATGGAAACAAAAGGTACAACTCAGCTCTTCATGGTTAGTATGCTCTTGAAAATATCATTTGTTTATAAACCGTTCAATATCATTCAAACATCAATGTGATTTTAAGTGTACTGGTTTTATAGGTCTTTCGCATTTTCGTGTTTGCAACAATCAACATGTGTTTTTCTTGTGATGTTGTAACAATTGTTAATTTTTAATTTTAATTCATTAGGCAGTTAAAGTAAAGTATAAATGATCAAAGATGTATCAGAAAAGCAAAATTTTAGATGACCCCTGGACTACATGATATTTCAAACTAATGTAGTTGTAATAAGTGGAAGAATAGATAATAGAAAAGTTATATTTGTGTGAATTAGTTATAAGAATAGATAATTGAAAAGTTATATTTCAAACTAATATAACATGAATTCATATTACAGTGCTTGGCTTCATGACCTAGGGCCCATGCGGCATGGGAGGAGACACGGTGGCCTTTGTTCCACAATATTTTTGGAAGAAAAGCGATTTCATCAGATAGTGTTGTAGGTGCTTATTACTTGAGGTGTTGCAGGCGCAATAAGGAGAGAGATAAACATGGAGTAACATGGGCAGATGCAATCACAATAACAATAGAGTGTAGACACGTCAACTTGCCTTATTTATTATTTAAAGATAGGGGATAAACATGGAGTACCATGTTAGGACCAAACACCGATGTTAAACTTACTCTGCACTATGGTGTGTTTGGCCTCAAGATATGCTACGAGAGAGTAGCTGTAAATAGTTCAGTTTAAGCATTTTTGTGTGCATCTTGCTTTCTCAGTAAAATATTTGTGCTTAATCAATGAAGCCATGAGTTTGTATATTTTTATATTGTCTTGTGTCCAACTACAACCAGTAAAACATAGAATACTTTTTGATTTTTTTTCTTAATTGTTGTTTAGTATTTTGCAGTAGAATCGCACACTACACTCTACATTCCATTCAGCATGTTTATCTAGCATCTCACTCCCACATGGATTTTTTGCTAACGATCATCGAAGTGTTTTTTATGCTTGTGCTACTGTTGTGGTTGAACATATTTTCCTTGTGGGTATACATGAAAATTTTAAGGTTTTATTTTACTAGATTTAGGATTGAACTATAGGATAGAGAGCTATGTTGAAAACAAAAAGCAATTCGAAGCAAGGAAGTTAAGATGATCTGATATGATTATCAATGAAAAGCATTGTTACTATATATTGTAAGAATATGATATTGCACGTGCGTGTCCCACGTGTAAAAAACTAGTATATCTCAAAAATAAAAAGTTTGCAATGGTATGAATCCAATTAACCTAAAAGATAGAGATTCTGTTTAATCAATTAGACTGAAACACAACATGAATTTGGTCCTGAAAGTCAGCCCGTAAATGAAGGATTAGGGCCTCAAATTTGATCTGTGGGCTGCGAGGCTGCTGAGATGCTCGTCCTCACCCCTCAAGTCGTTCTGCTGGCCTCTTCCGATTCCCAGCTCCACCGCCGCTCCCGCCGGCCCGCCGCCTCCACCTCGGCCCGTCCACCGCCGTCCCCCTGTCCTCAATCGTCGTACGCGCACGGCGTCGGCACGGCGCACGGAGCACGGCGTCCTCAATCCAAACTAGTCTGCTACTGCCGCGTCGCCGCCTGGAACGAGGTCAAGCCCTTGCCCCAATCGCCGCAGTCCGCTAGTTTCAAGGTAAGCATCGACGTCCCCGATTGTAAATGTCGCAGACTACTTTGGACTTTGAACTTCTCAGCTATCAAATGCGATGCAAATCAAATTTGTGCTTGGTTCATGCCCACATCCCCAAGATGCGTTTGGATTGGAACCAGCCGCCTCTAGTTCAAATATGGTTCTTTAAATCCCTAGAATTCGTCTCTAAACCCCTTTCTGAAGGACCCTCCCTAACTCATCCGTTTCTCTCCTGTTGCTCACCATTTGCGCCCACCGCACTTTCCCCTTCAGCCTCTACCTAGATTATTTTTGTTAAACAAAAAGTTCGTCCGTTGATGTATGGATGCTTCAGCCGGTCTCACCATTGACGCTGGTTTTGTTTTTTTCCTAATGAAAGCTCACTCGTCTTATTTTTATTGTGTCAAAATGAGAGTAGCCGTATCAAACAATACAGTCTTCGTTGTCGATTTTCTTCAGTGTCTTCAATTCCATCTCTAGTAAAAATATAAATCCGATATCAAATTTATTAGGTTTACAAATCCTAGTTTATGAATCAGCATAGGAATTTGAAAGTTTATGGCCAGCTATAATAGTCTAAGGCTTGTGACTTGAGATAAGCTGTCCTATAGTGTTTTATCATCCTATGGCGACCTGATATGCCTTGTCACCTAGAATGCTCGTTAGAAACCTTGGTGTAGTGCAGTATATGGTGTCTTTAAGTTTTAAATACTAATATATTTAATTCAACGAATCTCTGCTGTGAATATTGTGTTGAGTCAACCTTTTGTAGATAGATACTCTTTACAGGAAACGTTTCCAAATTGTTTCGATGCCTTTCCCAATGGAGAAGTTTGGAACCATTTGCTCATGATTTTTGTCTCTTCCTAAGGTTTCTTATCATCCATGGCACTTGTCCTCATGTGTGGACAGCCATGCAGTGGCAAGTCAGAGGCTGCTGCTTGCCTCACTGCTGCACTCCGCTCCTCGTCAGCAGATCTTACTGTTCGCATCATTGACGAGTCCTCACTACATCTGGGGCGCAATGATAGCTACAAAGGTATTGGAGTCGCGTATCATGGTTGTGCACTTTTCTTTGTGGTACATGCTTATTTTAACCAAACCATGTAATTAGCTTCTTTTTTCCCTTCTTAGATATGGTTGTGGAGAAAAACTTGAGAGGAGTTTTGAGGTCAGAAGTTGATCGGTCTGTGTCACGAGACAACATAATTATTGTTGATTCTTTGAATAACATTAAGGTGAGGGAAATGACATATCCTTCATTCTGTTTCTGAAAAATTGCAATGGTTTTTCAATTACTAATAGAAGTGTTCATGATCTGTTTTGCTGTTATAGTTCAAGTTTATATCAATGCGATCTATCTACTCCCTCGGTCCAGAAAATAGCTAGTTTTGGGTTTGTCCTAAGTCAAAATTGAAAAAGATTGATTTAAGATAAACCAAAAACTAGCTATAATCTGGGACAGAGGGAGTAAATCTCAATTTGACCCATGTAGAGAGGGAGTAAACCTCAAGGAGTTTCATGAGTACATATACATGCAGCTATGTGTGATGTAAATTAGTAATGTGACAATCTAGTTACGAGCATATTATTCTCTCTCACTTCTGTAATGTTGCTACCTCTGAGATGTGCTTTATAAATTCTCATGCAGCTTGTGTTTGCTTACAAAATGTATTATGCAATTTCTATTGCGCTTATTTATACATTGTCTTGGCTTTAATTGCAGTTGGCTGTTGTGATATGTGTAATGCACTGACTTTCATGAGATGGCAGGGGTACCGGTATGAGTTATGGTGTCTGGCACGTGCATCCGGGATAAGATATTGTGTGGTAGCCACTTGCCTTCTTGTTCATTTAATGTCTGTGTACTTCCTTATTGAATAGTTCTTTTAATACCATTGGCATAACATAATACAACAAATTTAATGTAATGACATTAATGTGTTCTAAAATATTTAGTTCAAATACAAATCAGGTTTGATACCTATCTTGAAATGGCCAATAATTAAATGGGACATCTGATGACACTAAAGTTGATACAGTGGCTATAATGAATGAAAACATTTATTTGGTAAAAAAAAAACAGGACTAGTCAATCAGGTTATCTGTTGGTGAAAGAAGCTACTTGTATTGGCCTGGATCTTCCTCTAGTGAGACAATAGGAATCTTGATGTGTTGAGCACGTTTTTCTGATTAAGACTAGAATAACCAGGATGTTTATCTTCAGTTTTGTTCACATCATCTCCTTGCTTGTTGGCTTATATTTGTTGTTCCTTTTGAATCTTGCCTTGAAGTTTAGCACAGCATTACTGAAGCTAAATTACGTGAAGAGTTTTTAAGTTCAGCAGCTAACTTCCCTAGACAATTTCGCTTTTTCAAAAAAGGGCATTTATATAAAATATTAGGAATTTAATATGCTTTCACACTATTGAATATAATGAACCATCTACTAGACGGTGATTTCCTTCATACATCAATTTCTCTCTTTCAGCTCTTTTGTGATACAGAAGTGGACCACTGTAGGGAATGGAATAGCAAGCGTCAGGAGAAAGGAGAGCCCTCCTATGATAACAATATGTAAGTCAGCTTCAATCATTCTGTACTGCATTTGACCTGTTTGCAAAATAAAAGTGGTTTGACTTGGAACTTGACACCTGCATAGCTTGACACTGCTCAACAACAACAAAAACAAGCCTTTTAGTCCCAAGCAAGTTAGGGTAGGCTAGAGATGAAACCCATAAGACCCAACAAAAAAAGACCGACATAAATAAAGGGAGACTGAAATGAAAAGACAAAAAAATAGGAGAGAAGAAAAACAATAGACCAAAAAGATAATAAACCAAAAAAAAGGGCGAAGCCAAAATCAAAGGTTCTGGCACGTGTATTGGCTAGCTCCTTAACGATATCCAATCTTTCATGTCTCTCTTCACAGACTCTTCCCATGTCAAGTTTAGTCGTCATGTGTCTCTCTTCACATTATTGGGGCATCTTATTGTCCTGCTAGTGCCACTTGAGGCACCTTATCTCAAACAACATTGTATAGGCTTTTCCTCAACTAGTGCCACCCTAATCTCTCTCTTATGTCGTCCGTTCCAGACACGATCTCTTCTTCTGTGGCCAGAAATCCATCACAATATATACATTTCCTTTTTGGTGCGGTGAGTGTGGATTGAACACTTGGCACTGCTAATATATGATATTCTTGACACTTGCTTCAGATTGCCTAGTTTCTCTTTACTGTAAAACCTTATGTTTCTTATGGGTTCTTGAGGAGAACAATTGCTCTACTTTGGATCATAGTCCACTGCTTGTTGTATGTACAGTACAGTCAGGTAGAATTGCTTCTGATACACTTTTCTATCGTGGCAGATTTGAAGATCTCGTAAGGAGGTTTGAGAAGCCAGATAGACGTAATCGTTGGGATTCCCCACTTTTTGAACTGTTTCCATCTAGAGGTAATAGAGCACCCCTTGTTTCTTTCCCCATTTAGTTAACGTTCATGTTATGCTTGTTGAAATGTCATACTAACTACTAATTACTTGTTTCTTTTAATGATTTGGGATTCAAGCAGTTAGACCTGTCTATTTTTTTACTGATAGTTGTGGAGATGAATAAATAGATTGCCATGTGCTCATGCACTCACATAATCTCTCTATTGATTCTGTGCTCCCATCAAGGCAGTTGCATTAACTCATCCAGTGGCTGGTTTCTTAGATTGATGTTTGTTTTTTTTTTCATTTTTATTTACTGATTCAACTAGATGAATATTTTTTCATTTAATAACAATTCATGTGGAGGCACATGTAATTATTCAATTTGTATGGCAGAGGAGCCCTGGATAGATTCTTTCAATGGAGTATAGATCCTGGCCAAGGCTTTCACTCTCTCTGCCTATCTTGTGTATTGCTCTTCTCTTTTAAGACCCCTAGCCGCTATGCTTTGCTAGGATACTTGCATGTGCTTTGGGGCGTCTAGTCCTTCATAACTGTACAGCCTTTGTTTGCTTTTGTTTTCTTTTTGTACAGTAATATATTACCACAATAGGCAATTCCCTTACTGTATTTCCCTAAAAAAACATTTCAGTAAAACTGTTCACATTTTACATTTCGAGTGCAGGGGAAGAATGTGACCCGCGCAGTTTGGAAAGGTTTACAATAAAACCATTTTATGCAGCCTTGAAAGTAGAATCCTTAGAAGCAGTTCACTGTAGTACTCTATTTCATGGAAGGCATATTTTGTATGTGCTGCCATATAATTTATTTTTTTGGTATCAAAGGATAAAGAAATTGTAATCATACCAAAATGATTGAGTCTAGATATCCTTTCAAATTAGGCGATCACAGTAAATGCCATTACCAAATGTCACAAGAAATCAGTACCTCGAGGGACCAGAAAAATTGGAACTATATGAGTGCCACTTGCAAAAATGTCTCTTTCCATTTGATGCTGAGGTGGAGTACAATAATTTTGCACAACAGAACTGTTCTATAATTATTTATGTTTAGGTACAGATGGAGATAGTATTTTATTCCTAGCAACCGAATATGTAATAGCGCTATCTTAAAATATCAATATTAGAATGACACACAAAGGTATTAAACATTATCTGGATTGTAGAACAAAGCATTTGGCTTTTTCATGAGTGTTTTTGTATGCCAGCCTCGAAATAGGTGCATTATAGGACAACACAAGGACTGGTAAAAGGTCTAGCTCTGTCAAATTTTAAAATAATCATGAGTGCTCTTTTTTCTTACTTGTAGTTGTCTTATTATTATTCTATTTGGTTATTCCATTTTCTTTATTGTTTTTAATAGATGAAATAGTGGAATCATCTCCTGTTATAGCTGAGGCCGTGTCATATTTGACAAAGAAACTGGATTCAAAAACAAGAGATGTAAAAGTTCTACAACCTACAATAGCCACTCAGACTGTAAGTAATTTAGTGATTTCTTTCTGATATTCCTTAGTTCTGACAGAGAATCACTCAGACTGTAAGTCATACTGTTTTTTTGTTAGTTTATGTTTTTTCTTGAAAACATAGGAGATTTACGTTTCATTTCATTAAGGAGAAAGAGGATACACTCTCCTGCGTGTTCAGAGAAAAAAGGAGAGAGAATACACTTTATGTTATAAGTGCAGAACTATTCCATATGTGGTAGTTTTTCTAATGTAGAATATTAACACATGACTTCACACTGTAGGTACGAACAACAGAGGTTAACTCCCTCTATGAGATGGACAAAGCAACACAGGTAATGGCAGTGGTCTTTGGATGGACTATGTTCTTTGGAAATATAGGTTCATTTTAACAGACAAGCTTTGATATGAATGACACTTTTGCAGGAGGTGGTCAATGCAATTGTTGAAGCACAATCTTGTGGTCTTGGGCTAGCCATGAATAAGATTTCTCTTGGACCCAACATGCCAACTATATCCTTTACTGATTGATGAAATAATATTGTTGGCTCATTATATCTTAGGAAGTTGTGCATCCATAGATTCTTGTATATAACTTTGTGCTCTCCAGTCTTTGCGTAATATCCATCTGCTGTTTCCTTTTGATGTTATGTCATGAGTATGATCAGATGGTACTGTTGTAATTTGAAAGATTAACCTCTGCTGCCCTTTTTACATGCATACTGCTCACTGATCAGATGGTACTGTTGTAATTTGACATCCTTAACTGATTGTTACATTAATCTTCAAAGACCAGTTGGCCTGCCTGAGCTTCGAAGCCTGCGACGCACTTTCATTAAGTTGGCAGGGCAGTACAGCTTGAGTGGACCACCACCTCCAACAGATGCTGATAGTGCAAAAAGGATGTTTGTGGACTATTTAAACCGTGAAGTTGGTGCATGATAGCTCTCACCTATGATGTATTAACCTTTGGTCATGTATAACATGGTATCAAATATATATGGGAAAGTTACTGAGAGCCTCTTGGCACTGGCATGTGGTTCTTTTGGTGTGCTTTTTGGTTGGCGTAGGAGATCAGTAATCTGAGTCTTTCATGACCACACCTGATTCATCAGTGGACATACTGCCGTTATACTGTGCAATTCTACTGCTAAACTGCTGCAGCTTGTAATCATGAATAGAAAACTGGTTATGAGTAGAATGACCAAGTTCTACCACGTATCTGTTTGTACAAATACATGTTGGAGATGAAGGACATTGAGTTCATTCACGAAAGCTCACCAGGGTCAGATAATGTATGCAAATTCTTTATTTTTCAAACATTGTCTGCTAACTGTAAATTTAGCTGAACAGATCTTGTAAATTTAGAATAACCTTTTCTATGAGAATCCTAATCCTATTTGAACCACGTAAATACATGGTATCTCTTTAGACGTTTTGTTGCTACCCCGGTAGCCTAAGATATTCTCCAGGTCTGAACTCGAGCTGTAGGGAATACCAGCGAGCAAAGACAAGACTAGGGATGGCAACGGGGCGGGTGGAGCAAAATCCCACGCGGGTGGAGCAAAATCCCACCCGCGATGAGAGATGTTGCGGGTGGAAATCTTCACTCGCACCCGCGGGTGGAATTTCGCACATGCGCCCACACCTGCCAGGTTTCAAGCGGGTGATGGTCCTCGTGGTTTTATTTTATGCATGAAAAAATATATTTTTAGTTTTATTTTATATGATTTTCGTATATTATATATAATAAAAAATACTAACCTATTCATAATTTGATAGTTAACACAATATGACAATATATATACATACAAAAATTATTAGACTCATATAATTCTCACTCTCACAAAGAAATATTAAACTAAAATTATTTGTGCAACTTCTATTTCGGGTTCCGCACGGCACCGGCGGATGGAAGAAAAAACCCGCACCCGCCCTGCAACTATGCAGGCGGGTGCGAGTGAGCCCAACGAGTGAGAAAGTGCACCTACACCCGCCACGCCAGGTGCCAAACCTAACAGGGCCCCACACCCGGGGCTGAATTGCCATCCCTAGCCAGGGCGAGACATCAAGCCTCCCACCGTCATTCGGGTATGGGAAGTTTCACCCTTTTTTTTCTGATTGCCAAACCATTACCAACTACTCCCTCTGTCCTAAAATACTTACGTTTTAGTTCCGGACATAAAAATTAAGAAGAAGTGTAAAAAATAATTACATAAAAAATAAGGAGAGATAAAAATAGAGATATATTGGAAAGAATGACAAATATTTTGAAACAAATGAATTTGACTAAAATGTCAAATGTTTTGGAGAGTATGTCCCATGAAGAAAACAAAAGGGAAATAAAGAGTGCCAGGACGCTTTTTTATAGCTATTAATTCATCTCGTACGAATCAATGGAGCTTTTGGCAGAACTCAAAAGTCTTCTGAACTCTATAATTGTCAGTGCGGGTACAAACCATTATCCGTCATGCCGAAGTATGATTATTCAAAAAAAACCTCGGTGGCCTTCACTGTGCTCATCAAATCTGATCAGGGTCAGACGAAGAAAATCAAACTCTAAACCTCGGCATTTCAGTATCAATTTGGACCTCTACAATATCATCAAATCTCCAAAACGGTGGTACTGTCAAGAGAGGACTTTCTGGACCTCAGCAGTCACTTCCTTTGGTGGTTTCTCAGCATGAAGGTTCGCCACTAATCCCTTCTTGGCGTAGTAGTCAATCACCTAGTGAAAGAAACTCAACGTCATTAAGTAAATAATGGCAGGGAGAATGGCTGTTGGCCTCAATTAACAGATAGAATGTTCAAAAAAAAGAGCAGAAATTTTGCCAATTGTAAGAAGGCATAGAACTTGGGGTCTAGCATAGACATAGTAATACTAATACGAAAGAGCGAAATATGGATATGTTCAAGAATTCTGAAATTTTAGAAAACTATAACATCCAGAAAGTGACATACTGGCTCAGTTTGTCTGTGGAAGGCCTCAAGTCTAGACTTCAAAACCTCAGCCGTGTCATCTTTCCTTTGAATCAATGGTTCTCCAGTGACCTGTTGAAAAAGCAAACATATAGGACCAATATTAATTAAATATACATAGTGGAATACACCATACCCGAAAAGAATTCTTTAACGAGCCACAGTATTATTTACTTGAAAAATTATAAATGTTCATACAAAAGGAAATATACATGTCCATTAGAGTTGCATGAAACTCACAGAAATTATGTCATGCAAACATCAATTGTAATGAATTGTGGAATAGTTGGCATCTTATGACAATGTGAGAAAGGTGGATCAAACTAAATGCAGACGAAAACAAAATAAAACTTTGTTGTCGCACAGTTACATAACAATGACATGCGGGTTAGGTAGAACCATTAAACACTACACAATTTTTTAATAACTGTCCAAAACAATAATACTAGTCATGAACAGAACTAGATATTAGAAAATGGGAACTAGACTAAGCAGCCAAAACTCTACAGAAACAGGTTCATAGATGGATTTAATAAACATACAATGTAGACCGTGTTCAACTTACATCATCTACTCCAGGAACCTTTGGGGGTGCAAATTTTGTGTGGTAACTCCTACCACTGGATGGATGGATCCAACGGCCAGTTATTCTTTCTTCCAAAATTGCATCATCAATAGCAAAGTTAAGAACCTTACCGATCTTGGTACCCTTATTTTCCAGCATCTCATCAAGCTGAAGAATAACATTTGATGAAACAATAAAAAGAATAAGCACAATTACATATAGGTATTGAAGTTTGGGAATGCAAGTCAATAACAGAAACCATATCATAAATTATTCAGAAATAGATTTTTCACACCTTCTGTGCTTGAACAACAGTACGAGGGAATCCATCAAGAATGAAACCCTTTTGGCATGACGGCTTCTTCATGGCTTCATCTATAATTCCCACGACTAAATCATCAGAAACAAGCTCTCCCTAAGAAATAGCAGAATAGAAAACCTTTCAGGTGGATATTCCTCCAACATCTGTTCCTTTTAGGTTTTTGTTAAATTTGAACAGCCTTACCTTGTCCATTGCTTCCTTTGCCTTAATTCCTAACGGAGTCTTAGCAGCAACAGCAGCTCTCAACATATCACCAGTTGCTAAGTGGCATAAGCAATATTCGTCCTTGATAAGGGGAGACTGTGTTCCTTTTCCAGAGCCAGGTGGACCTAAAATGTAAGAAAACTAACAAATTAGAAAACTCTCCAACAAAGATCCCCTGAAAGAAAACCTACTCAGGATATCATAACCATAAAGCTTAGTAATAAGTTGATAACAAACATCAAAGTGAGCAATATAAAGATTGCCATAAGATACACTACATGTTTTCCACAGGTTTTATATGTTATCTTAACACAATGTTTCAAGGTTTTCAAAATAAAGCTGACAAAAGACAAAGAAGTGTAACAGCCAGTGGTTTAAAAAGCGGACTGGGTTCTACACTCCGCCTAGTGCCTAATCACCACCTAGCTGACCTAATTGAGAATTCAACCACATTGTTTGCAGTGCCTTTTGGACAAAATGCGGCAATATTGCACATTGCATGTTCTGTTGGATAATTTTGTGCTTGCTTAATTGGCAAACTTGTTTAGATATTTATAATAGAAAATAGCTCAACAAGCCTGGGTATATGGGTAAAAGAAGTTCAATTCATCGAGCCTGGTAAATATATAAGGGAACAATTATGCTGAAGCACTTGCACAAAGGGTAAATTAGTAATGGAAAGTGACCTTGAAAACTACATTGTCCTGAGAAATTCAAAACAAATCATATTACTGAATCTCGAGATTTGTTTTCCATATGACATAATTTTGAGTTTACAGGAAAGCATTAAACCAGAGCTATTTATCTAAATCTGAAGTCTCCAGCCAAAGCTAAACGTTCCGATGTGCAAAAATACTAGATTGCTAAAATACTTCCAAAGGAAACAAAGGGAATGCCATCCAGCCAAACGGATGATATTCTCTTCCGAACTTCAAACATTGTGGGAACTCCCCAGCAATTCAAGCAACCACATTGCATTAAGTTGAAAAGGAACAGTTTATTACTTTTATAATTTGCGTAGTTGTGTCCACTTAGACGCTGACCACGATTCCACATGATTGCTACTGCTTCTCCTACGAGGCTAGGACACTCACCGCTTGGGCGTCCGCAGGGAACAAATTCAGAGAGCGAAACGTGTATAGAGGCAACGAAGCGAGATTCGAACCAAACGGCTACGCGGATATAGAGCCCAGACCATCTCCGGACGCGAAAGCGGGGGATCTCCCGGTTTCCCACCGGATCTTGACCTGCGCACGCGCAAGGAACAGAAGAGCGGAGGAGAGGGGAGAGGCGGACGGACCGATGAGGATGAGGCGCTTGTCGGGCTTGGAGCTGCACTTCATGCGGCGGAGCAGCTCGTGCATCAGATCCAGGGACGGCACGTCCTCTAGGTTCGCCGCCGTCGGGGACGCCATCGTCGCCGCGAGTTCTCACCGTTCCTCGGTGCTGCGACGGTGGTGCACACGGTTTTAGCTCTCTTGGATTTCCCGACGGCGGCTACAATGCTTGAATCATCCGGTGACGAACCACCAAACCGCGCCACTGGACTTTTGCGATTTGCTGATGTAAACATCATGTTACTAGAATGTCACACTTCCAACTCTTCTTTCTTGTTTCTATATATTTTTTTCTCATATATAATCACCATTATAAAATTGCTTGACCAGAACAATGATATTATTTTGTCACAGAAAATAAGTCACATACTATAAAACTAAATACATGAAGACTTTTGTGTTACTTCCGAAATTGTAATCACTAGTACTTTACACGTGCTATCAAAAATTTAATAATGATATATACTCGATGATTTGATAGTTCACTTCATCATGGTAATTATTAAAAAAAATGTGTTACTTTTTATATCAAGATAATGTTATATATTTAGAGTTATCATTCTCTGGTTTCCATTCCCTTGTCTAGAGATATTATACAAGTTTAGTAACCTCGCTTTAAAAGATTTACTAAAAAAATTATAATATCATTATCATGATTTTTATTAATCAACACCATTTATATAAGTTTAAATATTAATTGTCCAAAAATTATTTTATGTACTTGATAACCTCATCTTCAAAAATGAATTTCAATTTAGTCGGATGACCATGGTATGCTGTTAGTGTCCTCTGCTTAATCATATTTACTTTTGTCCATGGCTCTATGCGAACCACACAGGTGGAGCGCACTGGGGCTCCAACTGATGAAAATATAACACCCATTTATGCGTTCGTTCTATGATTGAAATCAGCACTATATCGTAATAAATTTTTAATAAGATATTACTATTACGTAACAATATTTAAATTATATAATCCATATTGAGACAAGTTACATGCTCAATGGGTTTTTGCAAGTGAAATTAACATCTAACAATCTCTTGCTAAAGTGTTCACACCAGAAGGAACTTGTACAGGATCTATTCAGACTAATTAAAAGAGGAACTATACATTCAAAAAAGGAGAAAAAACTAATCATTAGGTATGTTCAGGATAGCATCTTGAGGTTATTTTAGGGGGCTATCTGTTTAAAAAACATATTATAGTTTATTTCTTTATGATCCTGCCAAGAATACATTCATTGCGCTTGAAGCCCATCTGCACTACAAGTTTTCGATCCCCTAAAAATACGGACACATTTATATAGTAAAGTATAAAGAAAACATATAATAAAAAATTTGGATTTGATGTGTTTTGAGGATTACTGGAGAATGAGTTTTAAGGTATAACTGATGAATGAATGCATCCAAGCCAATTCCTTCTTTAACCTATATCAATGATGAGTGATCACAATATGTAATTTATTGATGTTTCTGTTCCATAGGGCACTTGTTATGGTCAATATGTGGTCCATGGTCTGTTGACCTGCCCAGATGCCTAAAGGGCGGGCCCAGTAACAATGGCGGTTATTGTTCACGCGTGTAAACAGTACTGATGTTACTGTAGCATCAGGCCCGCATATAAATCCTTGCCTATTAAGATAGATAAGATTAGATCTAGAGTCTTCCATATTATAATAGGTTACTTAAGGGTCAAATCTCTCTCTCTTTCAGCCGCGGCCATCACAGTACCATGCTGCCGCCCCTCCCCTCCAGCGCCTAGGACAGCAGCCTTAGGGCTGTTGCTCCACTTCTTCCTCCTCTCTCCCTCTCTACTGCCGCCTCCTCCTTCTAGCGTCGTCGCCGTTGACGCCCCCGTCGCCACCGTCGTCGTCGCTGCCTCGCCACCGCCGTTATTGCTCTCTCCTTCTCCCTCTAAATTTGTGCACATAACAGCACTACATGCACATGTTTACTACACATGTTAGTCACAATCAAAATGATGTCTACAGCAGTGGTACTAAAAAACAATATTTAAATTCTATAATCTCTGTTGTATATTTGGAACCTCTGTTCTCTGCATCATCCGAAGAAAGGTATGGTCGTTGTAGCAGCACAAGTTCTACCTCCAACTCTGGGTCAAATGCACCATCAGGATAGGAGGCAACTGGAGAAATTAGAAAACATCGAGTTATGCAGGAGACCTATTCAACACATCAAACAGAGAAGGAAAAGAGAGAAGAATACAAGAGACCCTCAAGCAGACTTCAAGTTTCTGTATCGATTTGCGCCTTTGATGATGTTTCTAGTACTGTAGTACAAGATATAGTTATCATTAAATTTTACTTTAGTAAGCCAAAATTATCAGTCTATAGTTTGATTGTATTAAACATGTAGTTTGATGGTGTTAAGCATAAATACAATAAAGATAATGAAATCGTCCGAGTGAAAATCTGCATAATGAGACACTATAATAATATTCAATAAAAAAGAATAAATTAAGTAGTTGACCAGTAACTAATATAAGTGAACCTGCTTGACTTACTTCAAGTTCTATCGTTCTATCGTTGCACTACAGGGAAGGAAATGTGAACTGCAACATTGTTTATGTACAAATCTTTATATTCTGCAACATTGTTTATGTACAAATCTTTATATTCTTACTTCAACAGATAAACAATAAAATAGTATGCATCTGAATAGACAAATATTTGGATCCTTACTTTGCGACTATTTCATTTGTATGGATTCTTGTACCTAGGTATCTACAATATATAAAAATCTTAAGAACATACCTATAAATAATTTGGATTATCATAAAATGGTACTCATAATTGTAGTATATCGTAACATAAAAACCTGTCCAAACACCCCACTCCAGACACTATGCGATGAATCGGCCTCCAGCGGAGGGGGTCGAACGAGGCGGAAGTCAACAACCACTCCCTGCACCGCCTTCAGTGTCGTACAAGGCGTGTGGCTACAGTATTAGGAGGTCAAATCTGCCTGCAAACCTACCCCTATCGTCATCATCTCCCTGCCCGATGGGATGAAGCCTGGCGCAGTGATACGACTCGCCATGATGACGCCTTTAACAGTGGTAATTGAGGACACCTTGATAGACGGGCGTGACGGGACAACGCATGGCGTCATGGTGATCGCCCACGCTACACCATCCGGATTATACAGACCGCGCTAGCTACAAAAACGAAGGATCCCAACCCATCGATGGATAGCCCAGCACGCCTCGACACAATGCACAGCGATGCCAGGACCAGGACAGCGAAACCCACGAGGACCAAAGATCACGCCATCGCTTGAAGTCCAAGCCCCCTTTCTCAAGACTTCAACGACTCTCTCTCTCTCTCTCTCTCTCTCTCTCTCTCTCTCTTCTATCTCTCTCTCTCTCTCTCTCTCTCTCTCTTTCTCTCTGTGTGTGTGTAAAACGGGCCCACCCCTTGAAGTATAAAAGGGAAGGCCCTTCTTCTTCCTAGGGGCATCGAGACATCCATCAAAAATAAACGCTCACACGATACACACACGCACACTCCACTGAGACTTGGAGGATTCTCCTCTCTCACAACCTTTGTACACACCGGTGCAAGCAGCTACCTGAATTGGACGTAGAGGGATACCCCGAACCAGTATAATCTCTTGTGTCCTCTTGCATTACCATTACCGAACTTAAGCGCGTATACCCTGAACAAATTCTACTAGCCGGTGACCGAAACACCAATAGTTGGCGTGGTGTGGAAGCGGAAAGAACGAAAGGTGGGGAGAAGCTACTGTAACCGGCGTTAAATAAGCGGACTGCCCAAGGGGTGCACTACGATTTGACCATGGGACCCAGCCTCGACTTGCCCAAGGTAAATCCCTTAACTCCCCACCTCGCGTAATGTGTGGCTAAAAACGCTCTATGTCGCCCCATTATTCCACGACTCCATGACTTACGTGGCCTTCAATGGCTCCACGTGACGTAGGCCCACCACCTCCACCACTCGGCACGAAGAAGGTGCCCCCACAATCACAACGTCGCGAATGGTGAAATGGCTCCGCTCCTCGCTCGGGCCCACTATGACGCACGCGCAAGGTAAATGCGTCGTACTCTCCTTGGATCACGGTGTAACGGTTCGAAACTATTTGAATTCCCACGCCCAACCTTAAATCCCGCCTCCGAATTTAAATTCAAAATAGATCCAGTCCTTCAAATTCTCTCATATATCTCACTGAAATTTATTTTCTGATACAACCATCAAGTATGTAGGGAACGGGTCGACCCCCGCCAGGGACCCCCGCGACCCCTACTAACCTCGTTCCTGCAGTGCTAACTCGATCGACCCACACGGTAGAACCAACGACTCGAACGACCCTGTCGGGCTTGACCGACACAGGTAAAATAGGATAAGAGGCTCAAAACTGCCTCGACGGCCCGACCCCGTCGAGGTTCGAAGGTTGGCCCCATGAACGGGTTCGACAACCGCCTCGAGCATGAAACTGAGCGAGGGGCATGAGCGATGGACCTACCTAGCGGCCAACACCCTGACACCCATGTGTCGAGGGCATCACGGTGTTCTATTGGAGTCCTGCTTCGACTCGACCATTAGTATCCCACCGAAGGTAGGCATCGAGCCCCCGGGTCCCATCGAACAGACCCTAGAACCAGTCGAGATGCAGAAATGGATCTATGAAGTCGACCACAAACTGGTTCGTTGGGACCCCACCAACAGGGAACCAGGGGCTTCACTCGAAGGAACCCGATAGCATCTCACTGAGTACCGCATTTTCAGCCTCCGGGGTAAAACAAGGACCGACTCTATCCTCCATTTTATGAACGAAGCGCGGAAGGAGAAATCGCTAAAAGTCAAAATGACCGCTCGACTGGTCCCACCATATCGAGCGGGGGCTCGAGGGACGACATCACCAATAGAGACCCAATTCCGAGGTCGCACATTACACTCCCGAAAAAATACAACCTCAAAGGGCCGAGTACCACACATATTTTAGAAAACTAGAGCTTACATTGGGGAGTAATGCATGAAACAACAAAAGTTAAGCTATTAGATAAGTTGCATCATTAAGGGAAAGGTATTTCCCTCAAACGAACACCTTCGAGCTCCTCAAGGGTAGGGCCCTAGGCCCACATCGGCGGCAGAGTCGAGCCTCCAAGAGGAACTTCAGCTCCCCCGGGTTGCAGAAGAGCGACAAATGACCTCGAATATCCGCTCCCCGGGAATCATGTGTCCTCGCCACAAGTGCCAATGTCCCACGGTGAGCATGGCATGGGGCGATGCGGCGGCTCTGCTTCACACGGCGCCTACTAAAGTAAAAAAAGGCATCAAGATGCCCGTCGACAGGAAGGCACAAGCCCTCTAAAGATGGCCCCATTCCCGGGCTGGCTGACAAAGACAACAGGAAATCGAGGAACATTGCTTTCCATGTTAAACCTGACATCACAATTCACAGCTACTTTCCACACCTTCTCCATTCTTGCAAACCATGACGTCTTCATCCTTGTTCTCACCATCACCGCTAGACACAGAGTCACCATGCATGGTCATATCCCTCCCGATAACCGAAAGGGAGCAGGGCTAGCAATATTAGTGATGTTGTGTGGCTATGATTACCCCCGCAATAAGACTAATAATAACTGTACCCGGATCCCATAGTGGGCCCAAAAAACCATGGCCCAAGCTACCCAAAATCGTCCCTAAGGACCGCGCGGTCGACGTGCTCGCGCTCCTCCTCGCTCGACCCTCATTTAGAGGATAAACCGTGCCTCGCCTCGCTCGACCCCCATAAGGGAGGCCGCGCCCACTTCACCTCGTTCGACCCCGCAGCTAGGGTCAAGAACGCTGCGAATAAGATCACCAGTTTTGCCCCTACAGTAATGATACCCACCCATACGAGTACAGTGACACTGGCATGCATGCCGCCTCTGCCAACTCATGATAGTGGTCCACTACACTGAAGACGGGACAAGGCGCCGCATCACTAACTCCACGGGAGTAACGAGTTGGAGAAACTTGATTAGAATAGTTGTGACGGACAGAATAGTGTCCAAACACCCCGCTCCAGACACTATGCGATGAAATCGGCCTCCAGCGGAGGGGGTCGGACAAGGCGGAAGTGAACAACCACTCCCTACGCCACCTTAAGTGTCTTACTAGGCGTGCAGCTACAGTATCAAGGAGTTGCCCCCCCCCCCTCTTCCCCCGCGTCGCTATTCACCCGCGCCTTCACTGCCTCTATTGGCCTGCGCTGCCACTATTCTCACCTCATCCTCGCCTTGCCGCTGGCACCGCCGCATGGCTGCTCCCGCATGTCGTCGCTCGCCTGTGCCACCGCAGCCACCGTCACTGCTGTAGCGGCCGCCATCGATGCACCGATGTCACAGCACGCAGCAGCTCTTGTCCGTGCCGTCGATGCGCCGACGCCGTAGGAGGCTGATCTGATCTCACCTTCCATCATCGCACCGGCAAAGGGGTGAGGCCACCCTCCGTCTTTGCATTGCCCCACGCAGAGCCGTCAAGGGAGAAGGAACTCCTCTTGTCGTGCATACGGGCCAACGTGTAACGTCCCGCCCCTTCGAGGTCAGGCCCACTTACACCTGATAGCTCTCTAGGATCTCAAGATTGTCCTCATAGACCAACACGAGTCTTTTCTGCGCACTTTGTCCTCACTCGTGCACACCCGAGAATAACTTCTCGGTCGGTCACCCATCATTAAATTGCTCCAGATCAAGCACGCTTAACCTCAGAGTTCTTTTAGAGATGAGCTTCCGGAAAAGAAGTTACAACTTATTATATGAGTATTCTATCAATCGTATTAAACCCTGAGCCGGGTTGTTACACTCTCACCCACTTAGAAGACCGACATCCTCGTCAACCAACCCCAGGCCAGGAACGTCCCCTCTTGGCCACGTCTGTGTGCCCAGTGCCAGCGCATGTGCCTTGCCTTGTGACCACTATCTGAGCCCACACCAGCCATGACATCATGTCTGCGCAACTGCGACCCTACCTGCAAGAGTCAGCTCTGATACCAACTGTAACGTCTCGTCCCTTCGAGACCGGACCCGCTTACACCTGGCAGCTCTCTAGGATCTCAAGACTGCCCTTACAGACCAACACGAGTCTTTTCTGCGCACTCACTTATGCACACCCGAGAATAACTTCCCAGTCGGTCACCCATCGTTAAATTACTTCGGGTCAAGCTCGCTTAACCTCAGAGTCTTTTTGAGATGAGTTCGTGGGAAAAAAGTTATAACTTATTGGTACGAGTATTCTATTAATCCTATTAAATTACTCTAGGAATAACACACGCGTGTGCTTGCTCGTCTCGCCGGATGGGGCGTGGGTGTGGGCGCGGCCGCGCATCACCTTCATGTGCTTTTTTTTTTTTGTTATGGTGTCTAATATATTTAGATACAGAAATCGACTCGATTGTGGGACGCTCAACCCTAACGGTTCTCCCCTATAAATACGTAAGGGTACCACCGCAAGTCATATCACACAATTGCCTAGGGTTTTGCCTCTTTCTACTGTTGTGCCAGTAAGACTTCTCTATCCCGATCGTCAGCGTGCAGCGACGAATGGGAGAGCAGGTCTTCGGAACCGTCGTCCTCTATGATCCTGCACTGGGAGAGGACAAATAAGGTTTTTGGGAAGCGCTCTGCATGACTGCTTGATCGCTTCCTCGTTTTCATCAGGCTCGTCGTCACGACTTGTCTTCCTCTACGTCGAGTTGGTGTCACCCGTCGTCGCCAACAATGGGACGGTGCGAAATGTTGTTGCCGCCGACTCTGCCCAGTCCAGAAGAAACTGTACGTACTCTCGTCTCAAACCATGTCTTTCATACTAACTATCATGATCTGTTTATCTATGATAGTTATGGTTAGTATGATAGATGCTATGATTTTATCTAACTTTATAGAACTATTTAGATCTTATGTAGACTTATCTAATTTATCATGTAATCTATTAATCATATTTATGATTTATTTCTAGATTAATATAAAACTAAAAATGCTAATTTATCCAACATAATATGGTTTTATAAACTCCATAAAATCTTTTGGGACAAAAAAAAAGTTCCGCCTCCATCAGTTCCCAAAAATTGGTTCCTAAAAGGATCGAACTTGAGCCATGTTGTCTGTCAAATGCTCCTATTCCCAATTGAATTAAAGATAATAAATTACTACAAACCACAGTTACGCCAAATACTAAAATATTCTTACTGTTACGGCCAATTAGGTGGCCTTGGTGTATTATACCCTTTTTCTAGGTGATGAGAAATCTGTTATGATGTAAAAGTGGAAAACAGTAAATAATGAACAGTGTTGTATTATTAATAGAGACCATTACATATTTATAGGATCCGAAGGGACACCTATGTACGGACGCATCCAGGGGTTAGTCTCCTGGACCAATGGGATGACAGAATTGTAGGGGACCGGATTGAGGATGTGGAGACCACTGATTGGTCCCTCCAGTTGGGCACCGAATTCATCCTAACACTCTCCCTTGATTAACTGATCATCAACTCACATTAATTTATCTCCTCAAAAATTCAGTGGAAAAAATGAGTAGATATAAATAGTATACTGTGAAAAACTCCTGAAACCCATTAGGAAATAGGAGAAACTAGTGCAGCATACATTATGTCTTTGGTGTCTCCTTTGAAAAACCCGTGTGAGGAAAAATCAAAAGATAGACATTTAATATTATGAAGATATTGTCTCATAAAAACCTGATATGAGAAAACTTACAAAGTAAAACTCATATAGGAAAAAAAGTACAATATGATATTTGGTAACAAGTTACTTGTTTAAGAGGAGTCTACCCCTAAACCTTGCAAATCCTTAAGTCGTCGCATACCAATCCCATGAACACATTTTTTAAATATGGAGTATGGCAGGGACTTAGTGAATAGATCAGCGAAATTATCACATGATTTGGTTTGCAAGATGTTTATCTCCCCGGTTTGCTGAAGCTCATGAGGATAAAATAGTTTAGGAGCATAATATTTGGTCATATTGCTCTTGATGTAACCTGTTTGCATCTGTGCAACACAAGCAGCATTATCTTCATAGATAATGGTTGGTGATCCAATAGGACCAATACCACATGACTGTTGTATGTGGCTAATCATCCTGCGAAGCCAAACGCATTCACAAGAGGCCTCATATAATGCAATTATCTCAGAATGATTAGTGGATGTAGCTACCATGGTTTGCTTTGCAAATTTCCATGAAATAGCAGTCCCACCATGTAAAAACACGTAGCCGGTTTGAGACCGACCATTATGCGGATCAGATAGATAACCCGCATCCGTATAACCAATTAAGTTTGAATCTGGGTTCTTTCTGAAGAAGAGACCAAGATCCATAGTGCCACGGAGATATCGTAAGATAGTCTTGATCCCAACCCAATGACGTTGGGTAGGAACAGCGCTATGTCTAGCTAGAAGATTCACTGCAAATGCAATATCAGGTCTGGTGCAATTTGTAAGATACATAAGCGCTCCGATGGCACTGAGATATGGAACCTCTGGTCCCAATAACTCTTCCCCTTCCTCCCTAAGTCTGAATTGATCTTTGTCTATTTCTACAGCTCGAACAACCATAGGAGTTGTAACAGGGTATGCTTCATCCATACTGAATTTCTCCAGTATATTCTGGACATAGGCGGACTGGTGGACAAGAATTCCTGTAGGAAGATGCTCGAGTTGTAAACCTAAATAAAATTTGGTTTGACCCAAATCCTTCATCTCGAATTCCGTCTTTAGATGATTACGTGCTTCATCAATATCTTTCGTGTCACCGATGATGTTGACATCATCTACATACACTGAGATAATGCAGAATCCTTTAAGGGATCTTTTTATGAATACATATGGACAATCATCATTGTTGAAATACCCTTTATTTAAAAGGAACTCCTTGAGTCGGTTGTACCACATTCTACCCGACTACTTTAAGCCATACAACAACTTTTTCAGCTTGACGCAATACATGTTGCGATTAGCATTTGGATTCGGCACAGAGATTCCATCAGGAACCTTCATGTAGATATCCGAATCTAGTGACCCATAGAGATATGCAGTCACTACATCCATTAACTGCATGGAGAGCTAATTTTGAACTGCCAAAGATATTAGGTACCGGAACGTAATTTCACTCATTACTGGAGAATATGTTTCATTGAAATCAATGCCGGGTCTCTGCGTGAACCCTTGGGCGACAAGCCTCGCCTTGTATCTCACAACCTCATTATTTCCGTTCCGTTTTAGGACAAAAACCCATTTGAATCCAACAGGGAATACATGGGGAGGTGTAGGCATTACAGATGAGAATACCTCTCTTTTGTTGAGCGAAGCTAATTCTGCCTGGCTTGCTTTCTCCCACTGATTCTCGTTCGAGCGTCGACGACACTCTGCCATGGTCTTAGGATCTGGATCATTCAGAAGATTGTCCGCAATCGTAGCTGAGAAATATGTGTTGATGACCATAGTTTTACGATCATATAGTTCTCCAGAACTAGTATAATTGGTGGAAATTTCTTGTATACCCTGTGATGTCTCATGATCTCCCAATACGAAATTGTCACGGTGTTCTGATGGCCCAGCTTCACTGATAGCGCGCGTTGTGGAGCTAGGTTGTGAATGTTGAGTATTCACTTGGTGTCCATCAACTAGTGGTTGACTTGCATTTATTGATTTGGAGGATTTGGTCATCGCTTTTCTTTATCACTTACTTGAAGCGTTATCATGCTTTTCGACCGTACTTTTCCCCCTCTTGTTCTGAGAAGGAGGTTGAATGGTTTTATTTGGTACCTCCACTCTTTCGGGCGCATTTCTAGCAGGAATGTAAGATTTTATGACACCTTTATAATCAGTAAACACGTCTGGTAGATTGTTTGCAATATGTTGCAAATCAATTATTTTCTGAACTTGAAGCTCAGTCTCCTTTGTACGTGGATCAGAGGATGGGTTGGTATGATCATCCCAATTAATTTCCTGGCATTCTTTTGGATACTTAAAATCTCCCCCTAATGCCGGAAAATGTTCCTCATTGAATATGCAGTCAGCATACCGGGCTGTAAATAAATCCCCTGTGAGAGGTTCCAGGTCTTTAAGGATTGATGGGGATAAATATCCCACATAGATTCCTAATTTCTTGTGGGGGCCCATAGCGGTACGCTGCGGTGGAGATATCGGTACGTATACAGCGCAACCAAACTTTCACAGATGGAAAATACTTAGGGGATTTCCACGTACAAGTTGCAACGGAGAGTTGCTGTGTTAAGCAGTTGGACGTAACTGAATTAAGTCAGTAGCATGTAATACCGCATGACCCCAACATAAGGTTGACAAGTTGCAATTATGCAGTATTGGCCTAGCTATAAGCTTGATTCTCTTGATGAGAGATTCTGCCAAACCATTTTCAGTATGGACATATGGGATAGAATGCAGAACTTGGATTCCTTGGGCCAAACAATAGTCATTGAAGGCTCACGAAGAAAATTCTGCAGTGTTGTCCATTCGAATTGTTTGAATCCGATGCTCAGGAAAACTTGCTTTTAACTTAATAATCTGGCCAATAAGTTTAGCAAAGGCATGATTACGTGTGGGCAAAAGACATACGTGAGACCATCGTGTAGATGCATCTATTAATACCATAAAATACCTGAACGGTCCAGATAATAGAGTTATAGGGCCACATATGTCACCTTGTATGCGTTCAAGAAACTTGAGTGGCTCCACTTGGATCTTAAGAGGCAAAGGCCTCAAAATCAACTTTCCCGTTGCACAAGCAATGCAAATAAAATCAGAAGATTGTGGGAATTTGGCTTCTTTTAAATAATGACTAATAGAATTGACGATAATTTTCCTCATCATCCTGATGCCGGGATGGCCAAGGCGTTCATGCCAAGTTTGGAATGTATTAACATTCTAAAAAATTATCTTGTCTACAACATATGGTACGGAGTTAATATATGTGTAGTACAATCCAGACGGTAGAGAAGGGATTCTTTCCAGAATGTCTTTGCCATATCCATTATCTTTTGTTATGAGAAGAAATTCCTCATTATTTTCTTCATGGGTGGCAATGTGCAACCCATTTTTTTGGATATCTCTAAAACTTGTAAGGGTACGAGTTGAATCTGGATACAATAATGCATCCTTGATTGTTACTTGTGTACCCATGGAAAGCGTAATAGTGGCTCGTCCCGAGCCTACTATCGTCGCATCGCGTCCAGCGATTATCAAAACACTTCCTTGCCTCTTAGTAAGAGTTTGGAAATATTTTGTTTCTCTAAGTATAGAGTTAGTGGTACAACTATCCACAAGGCATAATTCCTCCTCCATCGGATTGACCCCGTACAATCTATATAAAGCAAGAATTAAAATGAAACTTTTAGCAAATATATAGTAAAACACGTACAAATTATATTGTAGCAAAGTGTTGATACAAATTACAATATGTCAACTTTACAACTCCTGCCACCTAACAACCTTATAAAGTCTTATAATACATAGAGTACTATGTTATTTGTTACAACCAATATAAAGACTAGGACCTAGATATTTGAATATCTATGGAGATCGAGGATCCTAGTGAAGGTCTCCAAACACATCATTCGAAGCATATTCGATGATTGTGTTCTCCGTGTCCATGTAGTCTTCGACCGTCAAGGGAGGTTCTTCGCCTTTGGGTTCCATTGGAACTATTTACGAGCAATTGGCCTCACTATTGTTGTTGGATTTGAGGTTGAAGTGAGCTTCATATCCTGATCCATTCATCTGGTCTTTTCCAAGGGATTTCTGGTAGAGCGTAATCAAGTGACGGGGAGTGTGACACTTTTTAGTAATATGCTTGTAGCATTCACACTTGCGGCATTTTTCGCCCTTAGGCTGAGAAATGCCTTTCCCCTGAGCTCATGCGTTTGGCTTGTTTCTCTTTCTGTTGCGCTTACACTTGGACTTACCCTTAAAGTCGCTTTGACGATTACTAGAACCATTTAACTTTTCCTTACCCTTCTCATTGTGATGAACTTCTGAGAGAGGAGCAGCACCAACAGGGCGTTGGTGATGTGCTTTCATAGAAAGCTCATCATGCGTTTCAGCCTGAAGTAGATCTTGTATGTGTTGAGTATAGGTAGGGTAGTTCCTGCCACGGTATTGGTGTTGCAAGACCTGATCAGAAGGAAGCATGGCGTGGATAGTCTTTTCTATCTTTTCTTCCTCTGATGGTTCTTCGCCACAGAACCGCAGCTTGGCACAGATTTGGTGAACTGCATGATTGTAGGCTCCTATGGTTTTAAAATCTTGGAGCCTAAGTTGAGACCATTGAAGATTGGCCTCTGGCAGGACGACTGCCCTCTGCTGTTCATATCTGTTTTTAAGAGAAAGCCATAATGCACTAGGCTCTTCCACCATCACATACTCAGCCTTTAGGTCGGTATGGATGTGGTGCCTTATGATGTATAAGGCATTGTACTTGTAAGGCTCAGCTAGTGGTACCTCTCTCTCCTCTAGAGGAGATAGTGCCGATAGCATCCCTCGGTAGGCAAGCTTATCTTGACGTCCATCGCCCACGTAGGATAGAGTTGGCCATCGAGAGCGAGTTCGTCAAACTCACGGGCCATGGTACCTACACAGAAACAACCAGAGATTTAATTAAAACCATCATGGTGTTGATGTAACATACACAAAATCATTAAGATTTTACATGTTGTTTGATTCCTTGATTAAGCAAAATGGTTTAACGGTGGTGTATCAAACTAATAGAATTGTAAGAAAAAGGGAGGTGCAAGAAAAGGATCAATATTGCAAGAAAATAGCGAGAAATAAAAATCTCGATCGCGAATAAAAACCAAATGCAAGAACATCAATTCTAATTGCAAGTGAGAAAATTATTGTAAATAATGGTAGTATGTACCATTTAATTCTGCGGAATTAAATGTGATCTTGCAAGAAAAATTAATCTCGATTGCATGACCATGTTGTTGTGAAAGTTGTGTGTTCAATTTTTTTTTTGATTCTACTCAAATTAAGCTTAAAAATGCTTAATGAGATCGAATTGATTTGATTGCAAGAAAATTAAAATTCTCAATTGCAACAACTTGAAACACATATATGTCATATGACATAAGTACACATCAGTACACTGACTGGAAAGTAAATTACAACTTTCTACAATTACATACTAATTTTAGTGATAAACAAAGTCTAAAACCGACTATTTATAATACTGAAAACAGAAAATAAACATATTGGCCTAAATCCACAAAAATCCAAAAATCTTGGTGGAGAATGGCCTGATACATGGAGCATTGGCCTGGTGGCCCACTCAGGTGGGTGGAGAGTAGCCCACGTGGGGCGGCCTGGTCGCTGCTGCGTGGCCCAGCCGCTGGCTTAGGCGAGGCGCAGCCCAGGCAGCGTGCGCGGTGCGGCCCAGGTGCGGGCGCGGGGCGAGGCGTGGCCCAGCTGCAGGCGCAAGGCCTAGGAGCGGGTGCGGGTGCAGGGGCGGGGCGCTGTGCGGCCCAACCGGCCTGCGCACTGGCGTGCGGCCTGGAACTTGGCTCATCCGGATGGAAAATCGGGAGGAGGCAGGGTATAAATGCCACAACCGTCACCCAAAACCCTAACCGCCCCCAATTTTCCTCCATGGCGCCGCAACTGCTGTCACCAGCAACTGACGCCCGCTCCTAGCTTCAACCGCCCAGATCCAGATCACCGCCGTTCAGATCTGGCGGTTCTTCGGCATGATCCAGCTTCTACCTTCTGCGCCACCGCTCCTCCCCCTTTGAGCCTTCTCCCGGGCGCCTGCCAGCCCACCCCTCTAAACCTGGCGGTCACCACCACCGATGAGCCCTCGGGAGGGCCGGCTCAACGGTTGGAGGGGCTCTCCTTGTCGGAGGAGAGCTCGTGGTGCACGCCATTTGGGAGGAGCACCCTCCTCGCCGTGCTCGCCCATGCGCCGGCCTCCCTTCCGAGGCGGCGCGGTGGCGTGCCCACAAGGTGGGCATGGCGCTGAAGAAGACGCCCCCCATTGGGGGTGTGAGCTGATGGTGCGGCTGGTTCCGGCTGCTCGGAGCCGGTGATGACGATGAGATCCGGCGACATCGACGATGAGGTGGTGTCAGCGGCGTGGTGTACTGCCATGCGCTCGGTGGGCCTCCCCCTGCCACCGACGCGCATGCGCGCGTTGCGACGGGGAGGTGAGGGCGACGACGACATGGTCGAGGCGGCTGCTATCTCCTCCGGCTCCTCCTCTCCATCATCTCCGGTGGGAACCGTCACGTGGAGGAAGAAGGGCGACAAACCGCGATGAGCGGCTAGAGTGCCTTCTGGATCTACCGATCTAGATCCGGCCGTATGTAGTGCCATCGATGACGACGGTTCCACGACGTCTCCAGTGGCTGCTGTAGTGAAGGAGGAGACGGCAGCGGGTGCGGATGCAGATCCGATGGCCGGGTTCCCGTATAACATCCGGGGCTCGGCCTCCGGTGTTGGCGTCGGGAGCCTGGCGTCCACCGGCGCGTCTGCGGGCACTAGTGGACTCCAGTGCCCCGGCGCGAAGCCATGGACTTGGCACCACTGGGTGCCGGTTGCGGCGGCGGTTACCAGTCATCGTGCCGGACCTATGCTTGGTCCAGCGCCGGGATCGCCGCCTGCATGACGGAGGCCTAGATCCTGACCGTAACCGCTGCCATGACGCTGGCGGCGGCCACCATGGCCTTGACGGCCGCGACGGCGGTTGGGGATCCGGCGACCAAGAACATCATAGCAGCCATGGTTGTCATGACGTCCACGACGGCCGGAGAAGCCGCTGCGTCGACGACGACCACCCTGGCCAGGAGGTGAAAGAAGTGCCTGCGGAACCGGCCACGGAAGAAAACACCATGGCGGTTCCTGAAGATCTGACAGCCACGAGGCGTCTCGCGGCGGCGGAGGATGGCTCGAAGAAGAGTGGCGAGAAAAAACAACGGTGAGTGAAAACTCTGGCATTTTTACTCACTTGTGGTGTCTCCGGCGAACTTCCGGTGAACTTCCGGCGAGGCGCGGGCCCCGCCAGCAGCTGCTCTCTTTTCTCTGCTTGTAGAGCGTGCGTGATAACGTGTTGTGATGTAAAAGTGGGAGACAATAAATAATAAACAGTGTTGTATTATTAATGGGGGCCATTACATATTTATAGGATCTAAAGGGACACCGATATACGAACGCATCCAGGGGTTAGTCTTCTCAACCAATGGGATGACAGGATTGTAGGGGACCGGATTGATGATGTGAAAATTACTGATTGGTTTCCGGAGTTGGACACCGGATTCATCCTAACAAAATCGAGAGTCCCCGTGTAGAACAGAGCAACCCATGCATAACTGGAAGAGAAAAAGACAAAACAAACTGAGTTGCTGCTGCTTCTATCTAGACGAGTAGAAACGCACGCATCGGTTTGAAAAAAACGCACGCGTCGAGATCCATTCTTCATTTCCGTACTGGAGCAAGATGCATCCGTGAAAGAGCAACGGAGGAGGTGGGATGGAAATGGGCAGGCCCCACCATACGGAATATTCTAAATTTTAATATTGGGAGTCCAAGTGCCCCAAATATAACAACCAAAGTGGTGTTTTTTGAGAATAGGTAAATTTTAAAAACTGGTATTAAGAATTATTGGAGGAATGATTTTTATGTATATTCTCAAAACTTAATATTTAGGACCCTAAATTGGAAACCGTTGGAGATGCTCTTAGACAAAGACGAAAGTTGGAGATGCTCTTAGACAAAGACGAAACTGAAATGCCATGTCAAAGATGGTGGGTTTGCTACATCCACCATCAGGTTCCTAAATGTACAGAGAAACTGGAGTGCTATCGGATGGTGGTGTTAATCTCATCGTTGCCACCACTTGACGGATGGTCACATGGAAACGTGAAGAACTGAGGCTCTGAAAGTCTCACCTTCTTCAGACTAGGATCCAGTCGGTCATCTGAAGCTGGATGGGCTTCTTCACACCTTTTTCGCTTCTCCACCATAGCAAAATACTCTTGTTCCTCGCTTTCCGTGGGATCGCACGTTTTGAGTAGCAAAACACGAGGCCTATTTGGGTGGTTCTTTGCTGCCAGTTCCCAGTCTTGTCTTGTTTGTCCAGCCACTTTGTCGTCAATTGTGATTTCTTTGAGATGTTTGAAGTTTCTGATGTTAATACTTGAAACACCAACCAGACCCCGGCAGAGCAGCTGGAGTGATACGAGGTTTGGCAAAGCTCCTTGCTCGATAGTTGGCAGGCCTGAATTGAGGCTTTGCACAATAAAACAGAGACGTCGCAGGCTTGGGAATGATCCTTTTTTTATTCCGAAAGCCTCAAGCTGTTTGGCTGTCAGTTTGAAGTAAAGCAATCTGTTCAAAGTGCCCAGTGCCGACAGAGCATCCTGAGACAATGTATCTGATGAGATGGACAGCTCCGTAAGACCAGAAAGCAACGTAACAAATGCAAGGAATGGGGATAGTCGTTTTCCATGTAGTTTTAGCGACCTTAGATCATATCTGAAACCTTCGAGGCATGGATCAAAGTTAAGTGAACTCAAGAAACTCTCCGAGCATTCACTGAAATCAATTGAGAGAGAACAGTCACTGGTCCTATCAACGGGAACCTTGGTAAAAAGCTGAATGGCCCGTGACAGATCTCCAATATAAATGCTGCTAGCATACTTGCACCATATCTTAAGCTTCCTTAGCTTTTTCATATGACCTATCAGTTGCAAAAATCCTTTCTCACTGTCAGTGACAAATCCTGCTAAAACCTGTAAGTTGCTTTTGTTTCCCGTGAAGAACTTTTCTACTTTACTCATCGTCTTCTTATTCTTTATGTCATCTTTGTCAAGCATAAACTTTCCAAATAGATTAGTTAAGTGGGGCAGCAGGATGGCTTCGGTGGGTAATAAGCTTATCTTTGTTCTCCTTAAATCAAGTGTCTCCAAGCAGTGCAGTCCTTCAATACACCTGGGAAGCTCACAGATACTGCCTCCCAAACTCAGATACTTCAGATGCCATAGTTTGCATATAAGTTTAAGATGACCGACTTTCAAATCAGGGCATTCCTCTAGATCTAAGACTCGCAGTAGCCTACAATTGCGAATATAAGAAGAAGCACCATTAGCATCCCCGAAGACCGTCAGAGATCGGACACGAGAAAAATCTTCATCAGGTGGCATACATTCTGTTGGTTTGCCAGAATGGACAGAAATGTGGCGCGCATTATTAGGACTGGCACTGGGTCTTGGGTAATCATGAGATAATTTTGCGAGAAATCCCTGCATCATGGACTTGTGTTGCACAAACTCGTGCACGATCCCATGAGCTTTGCAGGTCTTCGTTTTTGAATTGTTTCTTGTATCAACTGGCTGAATGATGTTCCAGTCGATAAGCTTGTTGAAGTTCTCGTCAGCAATGTCCTGCTCATCGCGAAGAGAATCAGTTCGTGCATACCCTTCGGCTAACCACCGCCTAATTATAACTTTCCTCTTGAATGGATGATTGTTTGGGAAGATGCCAAGATACAACAGGCAAGTCAGAGCATGACCGGAGAAACTGTCGTAGTTATCGATAAGGACTTCCCTGAGATCTGCAAAGTTGTCATGGCCATGCATCTCATTCAGATGGAAGCCCAAGTTGCGGCATAACGTTCCACAAAGCTCTCCTGTTGGTTCACTTGAGCTCTTCAGATAGTCGGAAACACAGACCAGAGCGAGTGGATGGCCATCACATTTTCGCAATAGTGCTGTCGAACCTTGCTTCAACTCAGGTGAGCAGAGCCACGGAAAGGCTATTTTCCTAGAGTCTTCTTCGCCGAGGCTGTTCATTTGGTACACATAACCATTGCCATGGCTGCACATGCTAGCCACCGACTGAATAGTTGTAGTAAGTACTACTCTGCTGCTTCTACAATTATTCTCAAAGGCTGCCTTTATGGTGGTCCATTCATCCATCCGGATGTCATCAATGACAATTAAGTACCTAACAGTCCGAGTGAGAAATAAGATGTAAAGTTATATATGTGTTAAAATGGAAACCTTGCAGACATGGGTGTGAAATAATGTTTATCCTCAAATAAGTCACCTCCTTGAGCCATTAGATCTAGATCCAATAATTTATAATTCTTATACAGATAATCTTACAAAAGAAAAATTAAAACTCAAAGTAACAAACCATTGACTGAAAGCTTTCAACTGATTGAAAGCTAGAAAATATGAATAAGTATGATACGGAATTTAATTTCTATATGCATTCTATATTATAGTGACTAAAATAAGGCGTGGTTACTTTTAAAAGGGCTCAAAAGACATATAAATCAAATGTTAATCAATTAGATGTTACTAATGATCAGAAATGAGACATACTGATGTAAAACTGAAGAACATGGAACCTTCCACTTGTGCACACTAAACTGCATCTGTGTTCTTTTTGCAGTTTCTATGCATCTGTGTTCTTTTTGCAGTTTCTATGCATGTTCCAAAATAATAATGTCTTCGGATGCATTTGTGTTCATTTAGATAATGGGGAAACACATCCAGTTACAGTAGAGTAAAAATTCCTCTGGTAAGAGAAAGGGTAAAAAAATACACAATTCCAGTAACATCACCTTGTAAAATTATCACAGTTTAATTTAAAATGAAATTTAATTAGTAGAGCCATTAGTTCTAACGCTGTTTAATTAAAATTCAACATACGGCTATCACGAGACCGTATATGTAGAGTTAGAAGAAAAAAAAAGCAAAAAGAAAAGAGAGAACAGAGGAATGTGAACGCACCTGACATCCTTGAGGTTTTCTTTGATCCAGGCCTCTAGATAGTGGCTGTCAACATTCATGGCATCTTTCGGACGCATTTGCTTAATTATATCACGAAGGATCCCTCTGTTCCCATCGCCGGTCTCCGGCGAGCCCCTGGCAGCCGCAACCCAAGCACGGCAGTCGAATTTTTCCCTGGCTTGAGGGCTGTCGTAGACCGCCCTCACGAGGGTGGTCTTCCCCAATCCACCGAAGCCCACGATGGAGATGACCCTCGGCTGCTCAGGCTCGCCGTCCACCTCATCTAGCAGCGAGAGCAGCTCCTCCACAGGCTTCTCGATCCCCACCGGATTACACGCGACACGAGGCAGTGCTGATGACACAGGCTTCTCGATCCCCACCGGGTTACGCGCGACACGAGGCAGTGCTGATAACGATCCCTCGTTGGGTTGGGCACCGCCGCCGAAGCCGGTAGGAACCATGTCGATTACCCGCTGATGTGCTTCCCTGAGGCGGCTCTTGAGCTTCTGGATCTCATCGGCGAAGCTCGAACGGCTCTGAACTTTCTTCAGCTCGTGAGCGACCCGACGCACCAAGGAGGATGCTGCGCCGCCGCCAGTGAGCTGCTTGCACCTGAGGCGATGCATGAAGCGATCAACGCAGTCCTCGATGTCGTGTTGCAGATCGAGCATCTCTTCGCTGTACAGCCTCGCCACGGCGGTGCGGTCGCTCCGGTGGCCCAAGGCGCGGAGCTGATCGTCCATGGCGGCGGCGATCATGCGCAGATCCTGCTGGATCGACTGGGTCTCTTGTGCAAGGCTCTTGTGCTTGTTGTACTCCTTCTCCAGCACCAGGAAGAGCCTTCCCATCACGCTCTTCAAGAAGGCACTAGCTACGGCAGACTCCATGATTATAGGTGTATGTATTGATTGCTAGTTTTCATGGATCAAGGAGAGGGCATGGTTGAGAAAAAGGGAAGCAGCTCTACCCTCCAGAACTGTGAGACAGGGGAAGACTGCTGAAGAGTCATAATCTGCTGGCTGTTCCTCGTCTCTTCCTCACTTACCACCCACCCAAAAAAAATCCTTTTGTTGAAAAGGACAAACAAAAGGACCACGCCCTCATGAAAATTTTAATCAAATTACGCCGATTTCTCAGTTTTCATATAAAAGTATACACTTGGTACTGTTAAACTTGGTCACAGGTTCATATAATTAATTAACACAAATATGCTATGGTAAACAAGAGCCAACCTTATCACTCAACCTACATATATATTTTCCTGTTTGATCTAATTTTAATTTATCATCATGTAAGTTTAAAAGAAGTAATAGTAATAAAATCAACCTATATCAAGTATTCCCCCCTACTACTTGATACTTGCTATCCGGACTTCAAATTAAGCTCAACAAATTTTAACGGGGTTGTTCAAACTGAAACCATATTCATATGATTTATTTTTCCTACATCAACTAGAGCTTTAATCATTTCCTGCATGTAATATTCAATACACGACATATATATATGTGATACAAAATAAAACTTATAAACATGAGAGTGAATGGGGCTTACCTTGGTTCAGACATTAGGATAGAAGATGACATGACACTTTTTGAATAAATACATGATATGACATGATGCATGTATTAAAATGCAGATGTATGGTAGGAAATGATATGGGTGATTTCTTATATTTAGTTTTGTATAATGCATAATGAGTTTCTTACCGATTACGATGTAATTATGTAGCATTTTTAAACTAACTAAATGAGCAAATACATGATGATCAAGGCACTTCCATTTAAATAAAACCTAAACTAACAAAGAGCAAAGTGCACATGTGATTACAATTAAAACTACTAAGGGTGTTACTAATATTTACAAAAGTGCCATTACTATGGGTAAAATAAAGCTACAAAGATTAATTATGATTCTCGAAGATATATGCTAGTGGACAAAATATATGTTGCAGAGGCCATCATATGCGATTTATGCACCAAAGTTCATAGCAAGAACATGCATTAATAATTTCTATTAATTAAAGTAATGAAAACACTATAATGCTAATATCAGAAGAAAGATACTTCAAATTTGAATATGCCACTTGGTGAGACGCATAGAAATAGTGAAATAGATATGCATGTAAAAGTTGAATTTATTTTATATGTTTTGCTTAGTAAATACGTACGTAAATAATTTTTGATATTTAGGTTGATTTGGAATTTTACTAAAATATTACACAACTAGATGAACCAAACAAAAGTTATTTTGTTTCTATACTTTTAGTATTTCATTAGTTATGAATTATGCAAGCAAATCCTAATTATAGATCATATTTAAAAGGGTTGGAAAGATAATAAAGGGTCGGACCACTCAGATCTGGGCCATATGTAAAGCCACAAAGTGCAGGGCGCAGGGGATCCGGGGTGGAGCTTGAAGCTCCCAGCCTTGGCCGCACGGGGCTGCCGGTGAGCGGCGGCGCCCTCGCCGGAGATGAACGGTGATAGTTCGGCGGAGGCACGAGGCACGTCGCCCAAAAGTTCTCGGAACGGTGAGTGCAATGGTGGGGGATGGCGAGGTGGTGGCTCACCGTGGTGACCGGCGGCGAGCGGCGGAGCTTCGGAGTTGACTCATGGTTTTCCAATTAATGTGGCGCGCTCGATGTTTCACGGGGCAGGACTTGCCCAAGGTGTACGAGGGGCTCGATACGAAGAGCTTGAGTCGGCCGATCTATGTCGGGGAGGTGCGAGGCGACCAGCGCGCAAGCTCACCTTGGCGGCGTCAATGGCAGCTTTGACGGGAGAGAGAAAAAGGACGAGGCCGTAAGGGGAAAGGGGGGGAGGCCAAAACGGGGTGTTGGCCCTCGATTATGGAGCTGGTGGGCCGACCGAGGAGTCTTCCTGCCGGTGTACACTGCCAAGTGGCACGCCGGCGCTGGCACCTCGAGGAAGTCGAAGCTGACAGGTGGGACCCACGCGGCCTTTTTTCTTTATCATTGGTTTTCCGAACTGTCCTCCCTTATTAATTTCATAACTTTATTTCTGGAGCTCATCTGAGAAAAGTAAAAATATGGCATGTTAAGCATGATTGGCACTAAATTGAAAAAAAGAGTTTGTTCAAAATATTGCATTCGAATTTGAACAGGAATGTTTTCAATTGGGCATGTTTTTGAGCATTTAGACATTTATTTAGGGGCACTTCTGCTTACGTAAAAATTATGGGCTTTTTCTCATAATTATTTTTCACTGATCCCTACAACATATATTTTTGGTATCCACGAGTCGTGTTGAAATAATTTGACTTCAGTTCAAATGGTGCTCAAATTTGATCAATTTTTACGCGATTTTGTTATCCCTACAATGCATGAGAGTGTAATCTCATATTGATCTCGATTCACATCAGTAAATTAGGATTAGAATATAATAGTTGATTAAAAGTGTAAAATAGTCTCATTTACTAAATAACGAGAGTAAAAATAGATGATACTGTATTATATAGTTAAAACGCAGGTACATGTTAGAATTATTATTTGTAATAATTCGTCCATCTTTGAAGGAAGGAAGGAGCTCTAGATCCTCTCAATTGCTTCAAATGATGCAGAGGATATATACCTGACATTAGGACACTGTGGTGAGCGCTGGGTCAGAAATAAACATATGAGATTGTCTGCTACTGTTGAACTTAGTGGCGCACAAAAACAATAGATGGTGGCTGAAATACTGCTGCTACATAAAATGCTACAGTTCTCTCCATTTAGGACACAGCGAGACGCACTGCAGACAATACGCACCTGATGGAAAAACCCATGCGGTCACTGTTAGATGTAGACCCAAAACAAACAATGAAGAAGGACAGAACATCGATTTGGAGAGGAAATGAAGCAAGGGGGCGGAACAGGTATGCCGCTTGGAGAGGTTGCTCATTCTACTTGGATCTGATCTGATGCGGTGACGCCTTGAATTTTCGAAGGTGTGTTTATCGTGTACTACATCTGATTTCTATTCCGGCATGTCCTTGCACTTTTTTGCAAAAATCTGGCGAATTATTGCAACATGCTTGAACTTAGGCCTCAGAGAGATCTGAACTATGGAGTCCGCAACAACCGGCACCTGAGGTTTGGGGAGCAGTATGTTGAAGCTTCCTAGGCGGCTCGACGAGCTGCTACAGCGGTACGGCCACATGCTTCCGAACGGCGCGGAGGATGAGATACCGCTCATCAAGGGTGATCTCGAAAAAATAATAGCCCTTCTCCAGAAATTTGAAGAGGACCATGCGGCTGCAATGGTAAAATGCTGGACGAAGGAGGTGCGCGAGCTCTCGTACGACATCGAGGACTTCCTCGACCAGTATGAGCATGCTGCCGCTGGGTGCCTGCAGGAGGGTGAAATTACCAGACGCAGAAGTCCTCATCATAGGATTATTCGGTGGCGCAGGAGCAAGACTCCTTACCTTCCGGAGAAGCTGAGGCAGCGCCTGTGGATGGCAAATAAGATCAGAGAGTTCAGCGAGCGTGTCCAGGAGGCACTTGAACGGCACAGCATGTATAATAATCTTCAGGCTTGTAGCACCGCCTCCTGTAGAAATCCTGATCCATGTTTTGGAGCTCGGCACCCCACACTGGCTGTTGATGATGTACACAACCATGTCGGTATCGATGTTGCCATTAACAAGCTTGAAGAGTGGTTAATGGCAACGGATGGCACTATGGTTCACAATCTTAAGGTGGTATCCATTACTGGATTTGCAGGAGTGGGTAAGACCAACCTTGCCAATCAGCTTTACAACAGGCTTCGACAGCGGTTCGAATGTCAGGCATTTGTGCGGGTATCCCAAAAGCCTGATATGAGGAGGATTTTCATTACCATACTCTCTCAGGTTTGCCCACACCAGTGTCCTGACAATTGGAAGGTGCATACCCTAATTTCTATAATTAGGACACATCTCCAAGATAAGAGGTACTACTATATATTTCGCAGCTTCTTGAACTAACTAACTACATATTTCATTCAAAGAAGTTACATATTTTCATTATCATAAATTTAATGATCAATTCAGTTGTATTGGCCAAAGGTATACCTGGCCATCCGGGCTCGGTTAAACAGGCCGGCCTGAGGCCCATCAATTTTAACCCGGTACTAAGACTATACGGGCTGTGTCGGCCCGAAGCTCGGCATGAGTCATGCTTGGGCTCAGACACAAGCCCGTTGTGCTGGCCCGAGGACAGCCCAGATAAGATGGCCCGGTCGGCCCACATAGACCGCAGTCTGGTTGGCCCATTAATCCTTTTTTTTTTCTTATCTCTCCACGTATAAAAGGCTCAGATCCTAATTTTTGAATTTGTTCTCTTCTTCCTGTCGCCACTGTCCTACTCTCCCGACTCGCGCACCTCCTCTACTCTGTCGACCCCCCTCCCCCCGCCTCCTCTAAACCGCGCCTTCGCCCGCCCCCTGCCTCCTTTGCATCGCGCCATCGTCCCGTGCATCACCTCGCCCTCCAGCGCCATGCCGCTGCCCCGCAGCGCCTCGCCCTACGCCACGCCTTGCCCTCCATGCCACACCTTCGCTCTCCGGCACCGCCCGCCCCGCGCCTCGCCTTTGCCCTCTGGAGCCGTGCTTCGTGCTGGCTCGGCATGAGCGGGCCCGACGGGCCAACGACACGGCTCGATCTGTGTAAAAGCCGGTGTGCCGTGCTTGGGCTTGGCCTCGGGCCCATTGTACCGACATGACATGGCCCATTAGCTAGCTCGGCCCGTGCCGGCCCATTAAGCAAATGACCCGCCCCGACACGGCCCATTGGCCACCTATAGCCAAAGGCCAGTGTGTCCATTGTTGTTGCAAGTCTCTAATGGGTCAACCATATAGCAGCTCATGTAACTGAATACTAGAATGAATTGTATATAGCACTGTTTTTAAGAATTTTTATCTATGGAGCCAAAATTCCTTTTGTGTTTTCTACTGTTATGAAATTATTTTTCATAGTTCAAAAATTGTTTTCCAGATACTTAATCATACTTGATGATCTATGTGCAACATCAACATGGGAAATTATTAAATCTGCTCTACCAGATGGGAAAAGTCACAGCAGAATACTGACAACAACTGATATTGAGGATCTAGCGCTGCATTGTTGTGGTTATGAATCCAAGTATGTTTTTAACCTGAAACCGCTTGACGAGGATGACTCGATAGCATTATTTTTCAGTTCAATTTTTGGTCCACCACATGAATGTCCTTTAGAACTCAGGGAAGTTTCACACGATATTACAAGGAAATGTTGTGGTTTGCCACTTGCTATTGTTACTATTGCCAGTATATTGACAGATTATCTGGGGAGAAAAGAACAATGGGATTATGTAAACAAATCCTTAGGTTGCAGTTTGATGAAAATCCCTAGAACGGAAAGGATAAAGCAAATCCTTAACCTTTGTTACGACAATCTTCCCCAGTGTTTGAAAGTATGCATGCTTTATACAAGTATATATGAAGCGGGAAACATAATTCAGAAGGATGATTTAGTGAATGAGTGGATAGCAGAAGGTTTTATCCATGCGACAGAAGGGCAAGACTGGAAAGAAATTTCAAGAGGTTATTTTGATGAGCTTGTACGTCGAAAAATGATCCAGCCTGTAGATATAAAAGACAGTGGTGAGATTATTTCTTGCATGGTTCACCACATTGTACTCAATCTAATGATGGACAAGTCTATAGAAGAGAACTTTGTAACAGCAATACATCACTCTCAAGTAACAGCCATACTTGCTGACAAGGTTCGTCGATTCTCTCTTCACTTTGGCAATGCGGAAGATGTAATGCCACCAACAAATATGAGATTGTCACATGTTCGAACACTTGCTTTTTTTGGGGTCTACAAGTGCATGCCGTCAATTGTGGAGTTTCGTCTTCTTCAAGTCCTAATCCTTCATCTGTGGGGTGATAGTAATAACACCGTCCCTTTGGATTTTACCAGAATTTCAGAACTTTTCCGGCTAAGATATCTGAAGGTTGCATGTAACGTGAACATACAGCTGCATATCCAGATGCAACCCCTACAATCTTTGGAAACTCTTCAAATTGATGCCCGAGTAACTACACTTCTATCAGACAACACTCATTTACCAGACTTGCTACATCTTCATTGTCCAGCAGAAATAAGCCTGCCCAATTGGATTGGCCACATGACATCGCTTCGCACACTTGGATGCATTGATCTCACTACCGACTCAATGGAGAATTTGCAGAACCTTAGCATGCTGACCAATCTTCAAGATATTCGGCTAACCTGCCGTTCCACTGCACTTGAGACCAGCAGTAAGAACAAAATGCTAGACCATCTTCTTACGATTATGGGGACACTCGGCAATCTCAGGTCTCTAATAACTCTTGTATCTAAAGCATTTCCTCATGCAAGTTCCTCCGATAGTGCTGATTCTCAAAAATGTAGCTTTTCTAATCACGGATTCAGCAGAGTGCATATCCCTGCCCATATTCAGAGGCTTGAGTTCTCGCCGCGCATTTGCATTTTCTCCTCCCTCTCTAACTTTATTGGACAGCTCCACAAACTTCGTTTTTTAAAGATTGGGATCAACAAAATAATCGCGGGCGATATTGATATTCTGAGAAGATTGCCTTCTTTGACTATTCTCTCTCTGTATGTACACACCAAACTTGCAGAAAGGATTGTCATTGGGAAGGATGGATTTTCGGTTCTGAAACACTTCAAGCTCAAGTCCTGTGATCCATGGCTGATATTTGAGATGGATGCCATGAGTAATCTCCAAAAGCTGAAACTAGGATTCAATGCTCGCAGAGGAGACCAACGAACTATCATGCCTGTGGGTATGGAGCGCTTGTCAGGCCTCAAAGAAGTATCCGTGAAGATTGGAGGAGCCACAAGTCCTGAGGCATCCGACCGAAGAACTGCAGAGTCAGCATTCAGAGATGCCATCAGGCTGCATGCGAGGTGTCCAAGAGTCACTATACTTTATGTGAACGAGATCATTGGTTCTATGGATGACGAAACCAGCATAAAACGAGAAGAAAATTACGCGAGGTTTTCACATATGCTACCGACGAAGAGAGATACTTCAAAACTAACAGAGGAAAGCACAACCGAAAAAGACAAAATGATTCAAATTGTGCCTTGTGAAAGTTCTCGCGCTCCTGTCAGGTATGCACATTAGCTTTTTGCCAGATTGATTTTTGCCGACTTGCCTTCCTTTTGTTGAGACCGAAAATCAAACACCCATATTGCGGCATAAGACTTACACGCTATCACTTGCAGGAAACGTAAGGGGAGTGAGCCAACGAAACAATTGGTTACTAGCAACCCCAACTCGGATGGATTCTCCTGGAGGAAGTACGGCTCTACAAAACACAGGTAGCAGCATATCAGCTTAGGCCTTTTTTAGATCCTCTAGTTGTTAAAATTTAGCCAACTAAAGTTTGGATCCATGACTAAAATTTCTTTTTCTAATTGAAAAGTAGACATGCATGTTTTTCTTATCCATGACTAACCAACAAATAAGAGATTTGCTAATTTTCAGCTGACTGAATAACTTTTAACCACGACTTTAAGCTATTGGATCTATATCTAATGATTTATAATTATTATACAGATAATTTTTTAAAAAAAATTAAAAAACAAAATAAGAAACTATAGACTGAAAGGTTTTAATCCATTGAAAGCTAGAAGACATGAAAAAGTAAAATATGTGTATAGGAAGAAAAAAAAAATAGCACAGGTGGGGAGGGGTTGTTTCGACTTTGATTGCCTTTTTATTAAGTTTATGAGTTTTTAGGAGAGTTGAGGTGACTAGAAATCTAAAGTTTAAAAAATGGACTGACTAAAGTTTAGGAGAGTTTATAAGTTCATATTTATATTAAAAGTGACTAAAGTTTAGGAGATGAATCCATATAAAACCTTACACCCGACATATATTGTTTCTGAAACTGAAACGGCCGCAGAAATTACTACCGGTGCTCGTCGCGCCCCTGCAATGCGAGAAAGACGGTGCAGCGCATTGACCGCGACCCGCCTCTCTTCGACGTGCGTTACAGCGGAGAACACAGCTGCCTCCAGCCGAAGAATTCCAACGATCAGAGATCGGGCGACGAGCAGCCCAGGGCCACGCACTCCAACGACCAGGAATCGGGAGCCACGGCAGCAACAGAGGCCGCGGAGGAGGAATTCCCACTCCCATCGACGCCACCACGGTGTTGATTCCTCTGCGACGACACGGCGAGCAGCAGTCTCACGAACATCTTGCTTGCTGGGGACCAAGCAGAGCTACATTCACAAACAGAGGATCTTACAGAGGGCCACATGAACATGGTTGCTCTTGTTTCCCACTGCTCCCTGCCACTCTTACATAGCTGCACATTCCTAAACAGAGATAATCCATCATGGCAAGGCGATGGTATTCTTCTTGAGACTGCCTTCCAGGAAATACAGGTTGTTCCATTATATCTGAAAAAATAAGACTGCATGTGCTAGTCGGTGTTCTCCTCCCGAAGATGAGTACGATATTGTTGTTGATATACTCCACGCCATTTTCATGTACTTCCCAGCTCCTTCCAATCCTGTACAGACGCAATATTCTAGCCGGATGGGGGACTTAATGACGTCATTCTATCAGTATTTTTCATGGTGGTCTACCGATTTGAAAAAAGACAATTAAAAGGTTGCGTAGCTTGCCGTTAATATAAAAGCGAGAATTGGGGAATAAGGACGCGAGCTATATAGCCACAGAACGACAATAAAATTTACGATTCACACACACAAAAAAAATTCGAAGTATTCAGAGATAAATGTGAGTCGGTGACACTGGTACTCTCAGTGCCCTCGTTTTAAAAGAACCGTGTGCACAGATTTGCATTGAATATAGTATATTCATTTTCCTTCAAAGGAGATTGTTATTGACTTTGGATTTATTTTGTTGAGGGCTTTTACGTGCATACAGTGCTACGAAGCGGTGAATCTTATTACTATTAAACCGTGTGCAGTTTCTCGACCTGTGATTAGTATATTCTTTTTTCTTCAAAGGAGTTTGTTAATTATTGACTTTGGATTTATTTTGTTGAGGGCTTTTACGTGCATGCAGTGCTACAAAGCGGCGAATCTTACTACTATTAAACCGTGTGCAGTTTCTCGGCCTGCAATTGGCCAGAGTACTGTTTATCTACTTTCAACCGTCCATCGACAAATCGACGTCTCCTCTTGCACGAGAAGCTTCGAATGATGCAGTCGGTGCTCCCCCAGTCGCTGCCTTCCCCGTTCTACACCATCCTCTGCCTCCCGGCATTCGTAGCCCCCGGCGAGGCAAGCCACGCCCCAGCATCGTGCGGTCCGCCCCCTGCTCAGGGCTCCCCGATCCGTTGAGCACGCCGTGAGGCATCACCTTTAATTTTCCTTTGCCAGAAGCCTCCCTTCGTCTCGGCCTCCACCTGATGTGACACCGAAAAAACTGCCACCCGTCTTGGTCTAGCTGAAGATAACTCAAGGTCGTTTGCAGTCTCCGGCGCAACAAGTAATGGGTACAGCAAGCTTCGCTCCTACGCCGCCGGCACCCTTGCCTGCACTCCACCTCATCGGAAGGTCTCCGGGTTTGAACGGATGAATAAGTGGCTTCGATGAAGGTAAAATAACAAGATAGACCCTTCACTGCCCCAGAAACGCTCCTTATCACTGGTTGATAATGAGAGTCACCATATCTACTATCATTGTAAGCCTACGCTCCAATGCTCCACCCGTTTGACAGAATGCCTGTCTGACATGCACCGCTGGCCCTCCATGCTATTGTTTCCAACTTTCCGTTTTGGACCTTCATTCGAACCCGTAAGATTATATTAGTGTTAATGATTCTTAGTATTAACAATATCTGCGCTCCCTAGAAAAAAGCTTTTATGTTGCACACATTTGTATAAAATTTACTGTAGGGCTTATATTATGGAGCTCCTAATAAGTAAGTATATGGCTGCTAGCACTATTGTGTCATACTTTCTCTGTCCCAAAATAGTAGCCATCTTCAGTTATGAAAATATTAATAGAAAATGAAAATGAAGAATGTGATGACAGGACCAAAAACATTGCATATTTTGAGATTTTTAACTATATATAACTATTCATTCAACTAAGATTGCTTCCTAAAAACTTTAGTCGACTTTTAGCAGTTATTAATATATTTTTCCCTATAAACTATAGGATCTGAGGTGAGCTCCCGTGAGCAATCAGCTCATGACTTGCATGTACCACTGTGTTTAACATGGAATTACATTAATGTGTAGTCGGTTCCACTTTGTTGTTCGACAGGGTGCTTCTCATACCTTGAAGACTTTGTCCCTTACATGACCATGGTGTGAGACTGTTAGAAACTCGTTGTAGCTTACCATGCAAGGAAGAAAAGAAATTTGCAAAACTAGAGGAGAAATGCAGGATGCAGCGGCAGCCACAGGCACGACACACCTGACTATAAGTATTCATAAAGTTTTTGTGTAGTACTTCATATTTGGATAAATTCTGAAATTAATATCTATTGCTGATTTCTTTATTTTTTTTTCCTCTAACCATTCACTGATACTTTGTTGTTTTGGACTATATATTCAAATGAGTCTGTCAAAATCTGTCAACCTGTAATTGCATTGCATGGCTTACAATTCAGTAACATTTCTAACAACAATAGCTCTTTTATGAGGACACTAGTTTTTTGCACGTGCGACACGCACGTTGCCGTTGTTCTACAAAGTTATCATGTATTACATGAAAATATATGTTAAAAAACAGACTCATTGCTCCATTTGCATTTATAAAAATAATTAATAATTAATTGAACACCATTGTATGTTGGGACCATACCTAGTATGTGTCAAAAACATGTTATATAGAAATGACCTTTTCCAACATACAACATGAAAAAAAGAAAGGCTAATCAAACCGAGCAAGATCCATGAGTGTCTCATGTCATAGCTTACCTATAGCAGTCATCTATTGCTCCCATTAACAGTCTTGCTCCCATTAACAATCGTTCCATGTATGTATAAATAACAAGATCAATTTTGTATGAGAACTTTAGTAAGGAAATTAGAAAACATTAGGTAGTTAGTATTTTTTTTTAATTTTTAAAGTACATAACTACTTCCCTAGCAACATTAACAACATTGACATATCAGAACATTCAAATAGGTAAAGGACAAATAGGAAAAGGAGATATTTACAGCATCGTGAACATGTATGTGGATTGAGTCAGACAACCATATTGTTCAATTCCAGCATTGTTTATCTGTTGTTCTAACACTCATTGCTTGCTCAAAATAATACCCATTCCAAAAGCATGAAGTATTTGTATCGTGCCATCAAATCTACAATCCTGGACACCTCACATGATCATTGGTTCAAAGCATTTGTATTCTCGTCCACAGATAATTGAATGAATTTTCAATTAGTACCAAACATGGCATGCATCAGAACTGAACACAATTGGTAAATGTGGTTGTTATGTCCCTACAAAATCAAAGCAAGGATTTAGCAGGCATTTAGATTGCTACAAATGAGAGTTTTGTAAAGCATATAGCAATATTTGAAAAAATATGAAAATATCACAAGCCTTGTCTCTTAGAGCTGGTTTCAAAACTAACAGTCTCTAAACAGTAGATTAATAACCTGCACCTGCAAACAAAATTCCTTTGTTTTCATATTATTCGCTTTGCATTTGCAATCCTATCAGGTTCCTATTGTTTTCTAATTCCATGTTATAAAGGAACCCTCAGCTAAGCCCTCACTTTTTCTCCTCTAATTTAATATCACGAGGAGATCGCTTGACTCAAAAATATCAGTATTGCATTTTTTTTTCTATACTCTAGCTTTAGGTATCAGTGTATATGAGAGTAATGTTTTCAATTCAATCACGAGGCAACCATTCAGTAATAAGGAAATACAGTGTGCTCGATTATCTAGAGAGAGATGAGTGGGTTGGCACCAAAGATAATACTGTGCAATATATCCAGTTATTATCCAACTCACGAGATACCTAGAACAGATACTAAAAGAAAGGGGAATATATGAAATAATATTTTTCTAGCTAATCTGCATATATAAAAATCATCAAATATATGAATCATTCCCCGTAGAAACTATAGTATGTGCAGGATAAAGTTTTGCCAAAAAGAACCTCTCTCCTTATTTAGTTTCAGTTTCAATTATGATACAGCAAAAGGTTAAACACCAATTTGTTGACAAAAGTTTAGAGAACATCCTTATATTTGGCTCCCCTCATAGTCTGGCGAATAACATAATAGTAAGTTTTTTCAAAAAATAAAAATATATTTAGCTACATTGGCACAAAACTGAACCAGGACTGGTGACCAAAGATCTCACCTTTCACTTAGCAGGTATGTAGTCCTCAGGGAGGTTAGCTGAAGTGATTTCCTGTGTCCTCAGTCCTCACCCAATATTTCTTCAAACGTGCACAGCCTTTCAAGACTCAAGATGTTAAAGGATCTGTATTAGACGCATAGAGTAAAAGAAAGATTTGTATTCATATCAACATTAAGCGACACCAACTAATTGAGTAGCTGCCTAGGAACACAAGGCAAGAGCCTAGTACCAGGCTGATCTTTTGGTCTTGTGAACTGGGCATATTCTTCAGGGGTATGCAAGAACCTAGACGTTGAAAGTTTCATAATTTCTTAAGCATAATATACAGAACTGCAAGTTTATATATATCAAAAAATTAGTACAAATCTTATCCAATACTCTATAAGCATCAATTGAAGACAACTATTTAAAACAAGAGGGAGTATATTTTTCCCTACACTCCTCAACAGCTATGTGGAAGTTAAAAAAAAGTCAACTAATAAGAACTGATAACAAATAGGATATTGTGTGAACCATTATACAACTAGCACATCATATAGCTTGGTGAATGGTAGTACAAACCAAAAATCATTTGAATTAAAATTAGCATTAACTCAATGCACTTATGGTTCACTAACACTCAAGGCATTTCCATAAGCTTAGTTCTGTTCAGTTCCTCTAATATAACACAGAAACGTACCTGAATGTGAGCAACACCATTTGGAGAGATTAGCCATCATTTACTCAACGTTTCTCTCTCATATTCTTGTGGTAGCCTAAAAAATCCATGTCTGACATTGTCTGTTTTACAAGTCAAAATGGGACAAAAAAAAAAGAACAAAAACAAAACAAAAAATGGCTATACAATTCTCCAGATCCTATAAACGAACAAAACATTAGTCAACACATTCCATATGCAAATAGGATCTACACAGTCATGGAACAAATAACTGTTATCTGTATTAAATCAATCGGGGCTGGCAAAAGAGAACTGACAACTTAGTTTTATTCATCTGTACATTGAAGCTCTGGAGTCTGGTCCAGAAACACTCCAATTTTAGAAGCATAAAAGTGACCACAGGGACCTGGTTCATCAAACGTCACACGCTTTGGTTCTCTCCTATGCGTCGCTCCAGAAACCCTTTGAAATCAAGCACATGTTTTCAATCGAAACCAGTTGTGGGGCGAGCTGCAGGTCCCAGGTTCCCAGCCATGATGCCTTTGGATCTGTGCATCTAGGAGGGATAATCGTTGAGAGACCCCAAAACTGATGGAAGAAGCATGCAAACTCTTGGCAAAAGAAAATACGGAACCAAACAGAAAAGTCGTTAATCCACCACACACACACAGAAACAAAACAATGAATAATGCTTTAGGAAGGAGCAGTGGAAGGGAGCGCTGGAGCTACCGGCTTACTGCCTCGCCCTCGCTTAACTGTCGCAGCGCCGGCCCCGTGTTGCTCCCACATCGCCCCACGCCGCCACTGCCGCGGCAGCCGCGGGGTCATCCCACCTCGCCCCGTGCAGTAGCCACCGTCGATAGGACCGCCCCACCTCGCCCGCAAGCCGTCCCGCCGTCGCCGCCTGTTCTGGGATCTCCGTCTCCTTGGTTGCACATGGCCTTCCTGGCCGCCTCGGCAACAATGTGGTGGAGGGAGGCAGAGGAAGCGACGGGCTGGCCATTTTGATCCTTGGAACACGGGATTGAGAGGAGAGGAATCGAAACGGGGAAGAAGACAGACTTTCTAGATCAGTGGGCGCGTACGGCGTAAACAATTCACATGCGTCTCCGAGCTCACGGGAGCAGAGGTCGCCAAAGAATGCCGAGGTGCAACACTGTGTCGCCATGAGAGAGAGAGATCGGGCAAGAATCGACCTCATATAATCCGGCAAGACCACTAGTCGGAAGCCATGTGCATGATGAGCTCGAGATGCGCATAGCATCCACAGATCAGGGTGTCCTTGCGTGTGGTCATGCCACCGCGGAAAAGCTGGGGGCCTGATGTCATATGCAGGAGAGGATGGCCTGATCCACCTCGATGGTCGACTTTGACCGGATTCCGTAAAGAAGGATCCCGCCGCCGTGCGCCTGGAGCCGACGCGGAGCCTTATGTTGCCAAGAGGGCGACCTGCCGCACGAGCTCCGCGCCGCCACGCTCCAAGGCGGTTCGCCCGGTTCTCCTTTCGCCTCACCTAGATCTAGCGCCTGCACGTAAGGAAAGAACGCATTGCGCGCAATCACGCGGAGGACGATCTCGTCGCCAGAAATTCGGCCGTGGGTCGGTGTGGGCGGGTGGAGTTTGCTGCGGTGAAAAAAGTGTTGAATTTTATGGCAGACGACATCGATTTCTAACTGGCAATGTTGTAATGTCATATGTCCTAGTGGGTCCGGGGTTAATCACATGATAAGATTTAAATGAGATAGAAAATCAAAGGTTAGGATGAAATGGATGAATAGAATTCTAGGTGAGTTTAGATAGATAGATATTTAATTTTTATAGTATAAATGCACGAAAATATGCAAGCAAACTGTATACATGTAACTTCATATTTTCAAAATGATGGTAACAAATGGGTGACACACTGAAATAGCCATGGACGCGCGGCACGGACGCGCGACATTTTCTGGTCAAAGCCCTATGCTCCACCAGATCGCCGCCCTGCACCCTGACATGACAAGTTGCACCGCCACCCATTTTGCTCTGTCATGCACGGAATCGTCGTTGCACCATTCCTTCCATAGAATAGCCTTCTGTTCCTCCTTTGCATTGACGACACACGACAGTGGCGAAACCAGAATGGAGCAGACCGCCAGACCGTGTTGCATTTGCACACCTTTAGAAAATACACAGTTTCCGAGTAATTTTTAATTGAACATAAACTATTTATTTATTTAACAAGGAAAAATCCATTTGGGCCCTGGTGCCTATGCACCAGCTAATTCTACATGCAGAGATTTGGACGGACGGTGAACTACAACATCTGCACTCAAAATAGGAATCGATCTGCAGGAATTACAACAGAAGATGCAAAGATCAGTATGTATATACAGTGACAAAGAAGACACTCTCATCAGAGACGAAAGTAAAACGCGTGTTCATGTATTATCAGAGATGTATTTTTAGCAGACGCGTCTCAACAAAACGGCCTCCCATGCATAACACGACAGGTCATCACTCATCAGTGCCGTGTCAGGTAGAGTGAAGTCTGGCTCCCATTCGGTAACAAGATTGTCAACGAAATGTAAACATATGCTGAACCTAATAAATAATAAATATAGAGAGACAAAATGGCATTCCGATATCCAAGCTATTTAGGTTCCCACCAGAACTACTCTCCAATAAGCTATGTACATATTTCATCCAAACCTGGCCATGCATATCCCTTCTCTACATAGAGCTCTTGTGATTTGCCCTAAAAAAACGTGCTGCATGCATTTGGAGGACTTGGCTGTATGCACGGCGAATGAAAACAAGAATAATTATAGGCTGAGGAAATGCGCAATCAAAGCTACTGAGTTAGGGATCGAAGAAGCATATAGATAGGGATGGAGGCAGCCGTATATATGCATGTTCCATACTCCCCTATCTTATCTATATGTATGACACGATATGGTTCTGTCATATATATAATATAGAATAAAGATTCAAATAATATGGACTTGGGTGGCTTCTGGAAATGGAGGACGTGTGATTGACCAAAACTTCATCTGCTGATAATGTTCCGAGTTGTTTTATGCTTTTGCCGCGATCTGCATGAACTGACGCACTGGGTAGTTTGAGCATGCAGTTTGGGAACCAGCCCGCGGAAACTAAAATCTATATCGACACCATTTAACTCGTGCTTAAGCTCTGCTTGTTTTCCCTCTATATTCGGCTAATTTTAACATCTTCTTCTGTGATTCTATCTACATTATATAATTTTTTTCACACCACAGCTCTTTTTCAATCTTCTTTTACAATAACAAGTAGATACAGAGAAGAAAAGAAATAAGATCTGCTGACTTTGTTTAAACAATGTGTGACATCAGGCCTCGATGTATGTAGAGTGATACAAATAGCTGCTATTTTATTAAAATCCATGCAACGGAGAGCTAATAGAAAGGACTCCAGACACACACACAGCACACACACACAGCGGGCGGAACATGACCAGAAGGAAATTATTCGGAGAGAAAATACGGTAAATGCAGTGTGTGTGTGCGTGTCTTTAATAATTAAGGTAGTCCCCCCACCTGTATGGCCCGGGGTACTCGGGCGCTTCCCTCGCCGGCGCCACCATTCACTACAGCAAAAAGCTACTGTAGTGGCAGACGAAATGGTGCTGTAGCGGCGGGGATGACAGAACGTCGCTGCTTAACCGCAGCTAAAAAGAAACCATAATAATGGCGGGTATAAGTTCTCCACCGCCAAAGATGTGTGCTGTAGTGACGGGTGAAGAAGTCACCTGCCTCTACGAATAAAGCGAGAAAACAAAAAAAAAGGCCCTAGCCCATCGAGCCCATGACCCGTGGTTCGGGCTCCTGGCTCACGCCCCACCTGCCGCGCCTCGAGGAGGCCCGTCCGTCGCTGCGCCTTGAGGTGAGCCCCGCCCACCGCCGTGCCTCGAGGTGGCCCCGCTGCCAAGAGATGGAGGGGAGGTGGATCCGCCGCGAGGAGGGCAGAGGTTGCCGTCTGGAGAGGGCGGTGGGTGAAGGCCCGCATGGATCCGGCGGCAACGAAGGGTGTTTGCCGGATCTTGCCTCCCTCCGAGAGGATCAGCCCACCTCAGGTCCGGATCCGCCCGTGGTGGAGGCTGTCGAGGATTAGAGGATGGGGAGGGGGCTCGGGGAGGTCACTGTCGATCCTCCTGGATCCTCGCGCGCCGCCGTCGCCCTGGGTCCTCACGCCGCCTTCGATCCGTGCGCCTCTTGCGGCTGAGGCCGACGAGGACGTGGGGAGGGCGAGGGGGCTCGGGGAAGGCATCGAGGGAGGAGGGGAAGGGACTCAGCGAGGTAGCCGTCGATCCTCCCGGATTCTCGCGCACTGCCATGGTCCCGGTCCCTCGCGCCGTCGTCTATCCTCCTGGATCCTCGCGTGCCGCCGTGGTCCCGATCCCTTATGCCACCGTTGATCCGTGGCCGACGAGGACGTGGGGAGGGTGAGGGGGCTCGCGGAGGGCGTCGATGGAGGAGGGCGAGGGGCTCGGGGTGGACGAGTTGCCGTGGAGGAGGGCGAGGTGTCCTGAGGAGTGGAGGCGGCGGCATGCGGGGAGAGAAGGAGGGAGCGCGTGGGAGAGAGAAGGGCAGCGCGTTAGGGTTAGTATATTTATATACTCGTATGGTTGTGGATTGGGCCAACGGGCAAAGAAAAAAAAAATGGGCCTTAGGTTATTAGCGGCGGCCCAGGTTATGATCCGTCGCTAAAAATTGATTTTTAGTGGTGGATCATATTTTGAATCGCTATTAAAAATGTCTGCTATTTGTAGAGACGGTTCACAACGAGATCCGCCGCTAAAAAATTGATTGTTTATGGCGAATTAAGTTGTGAACCGCCCCTACAAATGATTTTACTACTGTAACAGCTGTTTTCTTTAGCCACGTTGCTACGTTAATTTTTGTTCCGCCACTAAAGGATCTTTTTGTTATAGTGATTGCATCGACGCCGGGTTGTAGAACGTGGCCATTGGAGAGCTGCCGTCCCTCGGTTCCGACGGCGACGCGGTGCACGGCGCTCTTGTACACGCCGCCGCTGATGACCTCGATCTGGTCCCCGATGTCCACGAAGATCCTGTTGCCCCCGTGGGGCTTGACGGCGACCCATTCTTCCCTGTTGCTGTCAGCCTGCAGCTTGAGGAAGTCGAGGCCGCCCACGGTTTCGTCCTGCAGCATGATGATGATGCCGCCGGCGTCCGTGTGCGAGCGGAGGCCCCACACCAGGTCCGGGCGCGGGCAGGCTGGGTACATGGCGAACTTGGTCCCCACCGACGGCTGCGCGAAGGTGTCCTTGATGTAGCCAGAGGCCAGGCCAAGATTGAGGCTCATGCACTCGGCCAGCTTCTCGGCGAGAGACACCGTCTGAGCGATGTACTTGTTCACCAACTCGCTGCACACGCATCATGCATCAGGCGTCAGGTGTGCACTTTGGCGCCACGAGCTAGCAATGCAAGAAGGGGAGCTATTCCATCCGACTCTTAAATTATTAGCATCATTATTCATATTTTGAGTTACATTTTATTATTCACCTTGTTCATTTTTAAAAAAAATATTATATATTTTGTTATGATTTGTTCTATCACTAAAGCAGGAATATTTTATAATCTTATATATTTAAACTAATATTTTAAATAAGATGAACAATTAAATATAAGTTAAAAAGTTAATAGTAACAACAATTTAGAAACGAAGAGATGAATATATAGGTATCAGCCGATGATGACTGACCAAGTTGGCTCCAAGATCTCCGGAAAGTCGGCGATGTTGCTTTTGGGGAGGTGCTGTATCGTGTAGGCGGCCTCCCAGTCCACCTGGTCTGCGGCGTGCTGCAGCAGGTCCTTGGCGAGGTCAGACGCGTAGAACTTGCTCTCCAGGTGCTCTTCGTAGTGGCCGTGAACGAAGCGCTTCACGCTCTCCATGACAGCCTCGTCCACGCCATAGTTCTCCACCTATATTAAGTGCCAAAAATTAAACCGTGCATATTTCCATTAACGTTTTTAGATGGGTAATTGATTGATTACATCGTACGTACCCAGAAGAAGCCCCAGTCCTTGCACGCCTCGTGGAGCTGTGCCATGATCTTCATCCTCTCCGACTCTTCGCCGGTGAGTCCATTGAGATCAATCACTGGGATCTCCATGTTGATCTCCACGTCTTACTCTATCTCTCCACTCAGATGGAAAATGTTGAGATGCTATATACTGTATTTAGCCCTGATGAGTCAATCTTTGCAGTGAAGCCAAGCTATGTCACTCGGGTCCTATTTATTACCCATGCATACCACCACCTATAGGCCACATGTATAAGAGCATCTCTGGTGGGAGTAGTTAAATTAGACTCCTAAAATCAAATTTGCAAGCCCACTTGTAAAATTTAGAAATCTAATTTTGCTCTCAGCTCCAGTGGAGTATTGCAAATGGACTCCTATTCATCATAGGGCCCACATGAAAAAATAATAACTGAAAATCTGCTTCTTCTCCACTCTTCTCCACCCGAGGGACTTCGGACGCCGTTGCCCTCGCCCATCCGAGCGACTTCGGCCGCCGCTACCCTCGCCGTGCACTGCTCCGGCCCGTCATCGCCCACCACGAGCTAGTCCAGCCCACTGCCGCCGTCACCCCCGCCGTGAGCTCCTCCGATGTGCCGACGCCCACCCCGGACAAGGTCGGGGGACGGCTCCCACTCCTTCGGCGCACCACTGCCCCTTCCCGCGGCCGCAGCCCCGTCGCAGCTTCGCCGGCCGGCCGAGCTCAAGACTGCGACTAGCACCACCGCTGTCCCGCCCCCGATGCCGCCGCACCATCCTGCCTGAGCTCGTGCTGCTACTCCATTCTGCCCCCAATGCCGCCGCCCTGCCTCACGGACCGTGCTTGCCTCCGGTGCCGTCGCGTGCCCCCGCCCTTGCTCATCTCGGGCGTCGCCGCCCGAGCTCCTCCTCTTCTGCAGATCGACACGAGGCGGAGAGGTCAGGCGATAGAGAGATGCGCAACTGGGCTCGTCGCTAGAAGGGAGGGAGGCAAGGGGTCCGGCGTCGGGTGCAAGAGAGGAAGAAGAGGGAGAAAGGGAGGAGAAGAGAGAAAAAAAGAAAAAATAGAAGAAAATGGTGGGGCTCATGGATAGGAGTGGGATAGGAGGCTTCTATTGCTGGGAGGCTGAAATAGAAATTTGAGAGGGCATGTAAAATGGGAGCCAGTTTAGGAGCCCCACTGGAGTGAGGTTTTTTTTGCTAGGCTTCTAAATTTTAAAGTAGAGACCCATTTAGGAGCCAACACATGTACTGGAGATGCTCTAAGACCCTCCACCGCTGATTCCCACGCATGCTATCCTTTTCACTCTTCTCTTTGTCTTAGTTCTTGTTCAGCATGCATGCCTCGTTGACCAGCATCACGTACTCAAGCCGTTGAGATCAACTATCGCTAGATACGTCATCAATAATTCTATTATTAGCATTCATATGTATTATATATTTTTTGTATAGCGGCAATAGAACCAGCTGTTTCACAGCAGGTCTGCCATATATACGTAAGCAGGGACGCACGAAGCATTACTATTTCTCTATATAATAAGGAATGGTGGTTCATGCCACAGCCTCTCCTCGCATTCTAGATATGCACTCTTCAACTACCAATGATGGTGTCAAGCAATTTGATATATAAAACGCATGATGCATTCATGCATTATTATGTCCCCGATCAGGAATAGTAGTTTTCAAACCACATCCCTCCTAACCTTCTACACATGCACTCTCCAATTACCAAAGATGGTGACCAAACAAACTTATAAGAACTTTTGGTCTACAGGATATACTAGAACCAAATTGTGTGATCTTTGTCCATGGCACACTTTAGTGTTGCTTTGAACTGAAGCATTAACTTATATTGTTAGTAATTTGATTTTAAATGCATGATTGTTTATTGTTAGAGGACCATTAACTAGAGCAGTAGCGTTTTCTTTCAAGGCCAGGGTAAATATGTCATTTTAGCATCTTTCTGAGGCTACCTTTTTTTTAGATAATGAAAATGAGTACCAGCCTTTTTTTTCTTAGAAGATATGACCCAGTATTATAAAAACTTGTAGCACATCCGTCTGCCTTAATAATAAGAAAAACATCGACCTAAAATCAGTTTGGATGATAAGATACTATAAGCAAATTGTATTGCTAAATCTCCACCCATGATCGACGAAAATTTGCATCGCTATCGTCTTCAACTTTTGGCATGCTGTCTTTATTCTCTCATTGTCTTCTTCATGCTTTTCCAGCTGTCCTCAGAGGTGAAGTCAATGGGTTTCTCTGTAGAGTACCTGCATATAAGTTTTAGTAGGAGATTTATCAAAAACAACATTATTTCTGAGGCTACCTGAATATTTGCATGGAAGGGATGAAATTTAAGACACGATTGCATTGGCAGGATATAAGTTTTTATATGGCAAATGAGGGATTACAGATTTAGCCAATGACGTAGAAGAAATTTGCCCCAGAAGATACACCAGTCCTTGCACAACTCGTAGAGCTGTGCCGTGGTCTTCATCCTCTCTGACTCGTCACCGGTGAGTCCCTTGAGATCAGTCACTGGGATCTCCATATGGATCGACACGTCTAACAAGCTCTGTCTCACCTGTCAGATGGAAAGTGTGTTGAGATGCTATTAGTCGTGAATTAACCAGCTTGCTCGTGCTGCTTGTACCGCAGCTAGCTATGCTATTCAGCTCCTATATATTTAAAACGCGCATCCATGCATGCTATAGCTTGTAAGACCGATCGAGAAGAGCTGGCTATATACACTTTGCATATGAGGGTTTGTCACGTTGACAAGTGCTTTCCATAAGGATGCCTTTGGTTATCACTCTCTTTTTTCTGTTAAGATACAAAACTTGGTTGGCAATGGGGCTCAGATTCAGATTTGGTCCGACCCATGGACACCAAAAGGGGAGACCAGGAGGCCCAGTACACCTCGGGGCACATCACTACTTACCAGGGTGGAAGAGCTCTAAACCCAATCAAGGGGGGATGGGATGAGCAACTGGGGCGTGACACCTTCTGGCTAGAGGATGTAGAGGCAATATTGAAGATCCTAATCGGGGGAGGGCGTTTTGAAGACAGGGTTGCATGGCACTATGACTCAGGGTGTGTTTGTTTTCTGGAGTCTAAAATTTAGTACTATCACATCAATTCTTCGAATACTAAATAAGATAACTAAATAATCAGGGGAGGGCGTTTTGAAGACAGGGTTGCATGGCACTATGACATCACGGTGTGTTCGTTTATTGGGGTTTAAATTTTAGTGTTATTACATCAATTCTTTGAACACTAAATAAGATGACTAAATATAAAACTGATTACATAGTTGAAGGCTAATTTACGAGATGATTCTATTAACCTTAATTAAGTCATCATTATAAGATATTTACTGTAACATCACATTGTCTAATCATGACCTAATTAGATTTAATAGATTCATCTCGTCATTTAGTCTAGGGGTTATGGAATGAGTTTTATCATTAGTCTATATTTATTACTTCTAATTAGTATTCTAATATTTAATGAGACATGACTAAAATTTAATGGGTAGGAAACAAACACACCCTCAAAAGGCCTTTTCTCGGTGAAGTCAGCATACAAACTTGTTGTCCAGAAGAGAGACAAGAGCTTGGGAAGGGATGCGGGGTCATCAAGCGGAGGGGGGTCTGCAGAAGCTGGAATTATCTTGGCACATAATATGGCAAATGAAAGTGCCACATAAGGTTCAGATGTTTCTGTGGTGCTTCATACACAATAGCCTCCCAGTTCGGGTGAATCTGAAAAGAAGAAGAGTTAAGACTGAGACCCATTGTTTGCTGTGTGCGAGATTCAGTGAGGATTGCAGCCATATGTTCTTCAAATTTAAGCATGCTAAGGTGTGCTGGAGATATATGAACATGTAGGAGGTAAGGGACGCTTTCACACAATGCAGCTATGGCAAGGAAGTGGCGATGAAGCTATGGGAGCTGCAGCCAGCAAAACAACTGAAAATTGTGGTCTGGCTGTGGAGATGGTGGACAACGCGCAACAAAGCTAATGCCGGGGAAAGGATGCAACGGGCCCAGGAGGTTTGCAGCTCGGTGGAGTTTCATCTGACGCAATTTGCAAAACTGAAAGGGCCAGCAAAACAGTCGATCAACAGATCTTAGAGGAAATGGGAACCGTCGCTAGAAGATACGTATAAGCTGAGTAGATGCTGCTTTCAAGTCCTCAACTAACAATGCAGGTTGGGGGATGGTGGCGAGAGACCACACAAGAGCTGTTCTGGATATCGGCGCAGGCAACATTCCACGAGCAAGCTCTGCTCTACACGCTGAAGCTCTGGCGGCACTGCATGGCCCGGACAGAGCGGCCGATCTGGGCATGACATGAGTGATCCTAGAGACGGACGCCTCCAACCTAGGGCTAGCTCTGAAGCCGTTTGTGATGCACCTGGCACCAGAGGGATCGATCTTTAGACAATTACATGATGCTATGGCACTTAACTTTGTTTCATGCTCGGTGTCAGTGTGTCCTCGATTTTGTAACCGGGTGGCAGGCTGTATGGCTGCCCATCCTGTAGCAGCGCTCTCGTCGAGAGAGTGTGCGTTTTGGTGCAATGCACCAAACTTTGTAACTGAATTTGTCTCTGATGATTTGCCTGGAGCTGAAGGTTAGTAAAGTTGCTTGAGTTTCAAAAAAAGATACAAAACTTGCTGAAGGTTAGTAAAGTTGCTTGAGTTTCAAAAAAAGATACAAAACTTGGTGATCATGTTGATAGCATGTTCACACTACAACTGCAATGATGCGTCCTATGCCCCTAGTATAAATATGTAATCTTACAGTAATAAAGAGATCAGTCATTCCATAATTGTCTCTCCACTTTTACATTTTACATGTTATCAAGCATGCTCTTACTACTGAGTACAGAGAGAGAGAGAGAGAAAATAGTACAGAGAGAGAGAGAGAAAAAAAACTTCGCTAGAGACGTCACGGTGAGTACCATGCCAAGATTCGGCACTCACCACCATTCTTCATCTAGTCCTTCTACACGGCGTTCAATCGCGCCACCGGACGACTCTCCTCCATTTACTGTGTTATGCTCTGACTAAATCATCCAATATACAGTTAGTACTTTTATTGGAAATTTAGGCATTATTCTACTATATTTAATCCAAAAAAGGCTCATATAGAACATGATGATAATGACTAGAGGAATATAATATATATTAAAGATAGCATAAACAGACATAGATTCCGTATGATCTATGTTAATAAGATAAACAAAAAATAAAAGGAGAGGAGGTACATACTGAGCAGGAGAGGCACTAGGAATTGCGTGCATCACCGAGTCTTCTTGAGCGCTGTTGGTTGACATGGCGAAGGACGCAGCGAGTCGATGAAAAGGAAGTAGACGTGCACGTGACGAAGTGAAGCACCGCGTGCGAACGAAGTTGAAGCAGTGTAGAGGAGGTAGCGGGCAGTCGCATCAGTCGCTCCCCAAAAACACTATCGACCCTATCCTCGTGCAAGATCGCAGCAGAGTCATGGTTCCGGAGGCCTGCCCTCCCTTGGCTTGTGCACGCAAGCTTCGGGATGAAGAAGCCTACCTTCAGCAGCTACTGAAAAGAGAGTCTCGAGAGAGAGAGCTATTGTGTTTGGTTGTGTGTGTTGTGTTTGGAGCCTCGTGCCCTTATTATATAGGTGCTAGCGAGCACCGGAGAGGAAGGCAAAGAGCTGCATGCAGCTGAAACGCATAATACATATGCAAAGAGCCATGCGTTAATTGTTTTGTGGCAATGGTATTAGTTGGAAAAAGAAGAGTAAAAGTCACGGCAATAATGCACATGCATGTGAACTTTTCTCTTCCCATCACGGTTTCCAACTTCCATTCTTTTCACCTTCCATTAAATAAAGCATTTCCACACAACTATTCTTAATTAACGGGCCTTTGGGATTTTAAAGATTTATAGATCATCTTTGATAAATCCAACAATCCCCACCAAAAATTTCAAAGGCACATTTTGAAAATTCTCTGAGTCAATCCCCAGTTTTGATATATCAGTATTACAGTGAAGACCGGTTAAGGTTGAACATCCACCTTGAACTAAAGTTACATCTATCCACAACTGAACAATGGACTACGCATTGAATTATCAGTTTTGTGTGAAATAGGTTTTACTTTAGTCCTTTACTGATACTAGGCTGCTGTAAGCATCCTCTCTGTTTGGAGCATATAAGTCGATCTCTTGGCCTTTCCATGAGTTTATTAGAGAGTACCCATTTCTCACGGATTGTGACTAGTAGTCAGACTCATATAGGTGTGATCCTTTTAAGATGTTCTGTAGGACAACATCTTTGCACACCAAGCCATTCGGATCACATTAAGATAAAAATCAACCTGGCATACAGATTAGTAGAGCGTTGCATCTTTTGCAGAATGAGATTTAAGAAATTGCTCTTCTTTCAGTTGCCCACCAGCTTGTTTTGCCAAACTGATTCACGGGATCTCCGATCACAAAGGATGGGTTACCACTGTGGTACAACTCATGTGGGTCTGAAACCCATTTCCTTCGATGCATTGTCTATCACATTTCGTGAAAGACCTTTAGTGAAAGGATCTGCCAGATTCTCAGTTGTTTGGATATAATCCAATGTTATTACTCTGGAGGTTTTCATTTTTCTGACAGATTTTAGCCTTCTCTTCACATGTCTTGATGACTTCATATTATCCTAAGAACTATTGACTTTTATGATTACAGTCTGATTGTCACAGTCATGAGGATTGCTGGTATTGGTTTCTCAACCACTGGCAAGTCCATCAAGAATTCACGAAGTCAGTCTGCTTCTACAGTAGCTGTATCCAGAGCTGTGAGTTCTACTTCCATTGTTGACCTCGTTAAGATAGTCTGCTTGCAAGATTTCCATGAAACAGCGCCACCTCCAAGAGTGAATATATATCTACTTGTGGCTTTGATCTCATCAGCATTTGATATCCAATTAGAGTCACTATATCCTTCCAGTATCTTTGGATAGCCAGAATAGTGAATTCCATAGCTCGTCGTACCTTTCAAGTAGCACAACACTCTTTCAAGAGCACACCAATGATCATCTCTAGGATTGAAACAAATCGACTCAGCTTGCTCACGGCAAAGGAGATGTCAGGTCGAGTGGCGCTGGCTAGATACATGAGTGAGCCAATGATCTGAGAATATCTCAATTGATCTTTAGCAATTCTTTGATTCTTTCGAAGCATTAAATTTGGATCATAAGGAGTTGGAGAAGGTTTACAATCACTGAAGCCGAAGCGGCTCAAAACCTTTTCCACATAATGGGACTGAACCAGCGTCACCCCACTATTTCCATCCTTTAAAAGCTTGATGTTCAAAATCACATCAGCTATTCCCAGATCTTTCATCTCAAAGTTTTGGGACAAGAACTTCTTTACTTCATTGATCACATTCAGATTTGTCCCAAAAATTAGTATGTCATCAACATACAAGCACAAAATGACTCCCTTGCCTCCACCATAGTGGTAGTATACACATTTAACAGCTTCATTCACAATAAACCCTGTAGTCGTCAAAGTTTGATCAAACTTCTCATGCCACTGCTCGGGTGCTTGCTTGAGGCCATACAAAGATTTTAACAACTTACACACTTTCCCTTCTTGACCACTCACTACAAATCCATCTGGTTGCTCCATATAGATCTCCTCTTCCAATTCTCCATTGAGAAAGGCTGTCTGGACGTCCATTTGATGAACGATAAGACCATGTGAGGCAGCCAATGACAGTACTACTCAAATTGTTGTCAATCGGGCAACAGGTGAGTAAGTGTCAAAGAAATCTTCTCCTTCGTTCTAGGTATAATCCTTGGCCATAAGCCTTGCCTTGTACTTTTCAACTGTACCATCAGGCCTTAGCTTTTTCTTGAACACCCACTTGCATCCCACAGGTTTGCACCCATAGGGTCAATCCAGAACTTCCCAAGTTTCATTAGACATTATGGAATCCATCTTGCTACGTACCGCTTCCTTCCAGTAGTCAGCGTCTTGAGATGCATAAGCTTCTTCAAGAGTCTTAGGAGTATCATCTATGAGGTACACAATGAAATCATCACCAAAGAATTTTGCAACCCTCTGTCTCTTGCTCTTTCGAGACATGTCATTGTATTCCTCCTCACGATGTCGCACATGTGTTTGTTCATCATGTACCATAGGTATGGCAGGTTCGGGAGTTATCACTGATTCATAACTCGAAGTTCCACGTGTTTCTTTCATTGGAAAGATGTTCTCAAAGAACGTGACATCTCGGGATTCCATGATTGTATCAATATAGATATCAAGTACCTCAGATTTCACTATCAAAAATCTATAACCAACACTATGGAAAGTGTACCCAAGGAACGCACAGTCCACTGTCTTAGGTCCAAGTTTGCGCTTTTTTGCCATAGGTACACTGACCTTCGCTAAACAGCCCCAAGTGCGCAAGTAAGAGAGTGTGAGTCTTTTGTTTTCCCATTCCTCGAATGGAGTCTTTTCCTTGTTCTTAACAGGAACTCGATTTAAAACATGACAAGCAGTCAATATAGCCTCATCCCACCATTCCCAGGCAAGACCCGATGTTCCTAACATGGCGTTAACCATCTCAGTTAGGGTACGGTTCTTCCTTTCAGCCACACCGTTTGACTCGGGAGAGTAGGGAGGCGTCCTTTCATGAATGATGCCATGTTCTTCACAAAATGAGTTGAACTTATTTGAAAATACTCACCACCACGATCAGACCTAACTTGTTTGATCTTTCTCTCAAGTTGGTTTTCAACCTCAGCTTTAAAGACTTTAAAATAGTGCAACGCCTCAACTTTGGTTTTCAAGAGATACACATAGTAATATCGAGTAGAGTCATCGATTAGTGTCATAAAGTATCTCTTCCCACCTCTAGTCAAAATGCCATTCATCTCGCTCAAATTAGAATGAACAAGTTCCAATGGTGCAAAGTGCCTCACCTCAGTAGTCTTGTGAGGTTTGTGAGGTTGTTTCGATTGCACACACATTTCACACTTTGAGCCTTTGACAATTTGAAATTTCGGGATTAAATTCAAGTTTGCCAGCCATGTCATACATCCAAGATTGATATGACATAAACGTGAATGCCAAGACTTAGACTCCTCATTATTGCATACATGATCAATCATTTTATTGCACTCATCTATCAAGGATAGACGGAACAAACCTCCGCAATCATAGCCTTTACCAACAAAGGTTCCATATTTAGACAATACAACTTTATTGGACTCAAATACCAACTTAAAACCATCTCTGCACAAAAGAGACCCACTAACAAGATTCTTATTTATTGTAGGGACATGTTGCACGTTCTTCAGCTGCACGGTCTTTCCCGAAGTGAGCTTCAGATTGACCGTACCAACACCACGAACAGAAGCATGCGAGCCGTTTCCCATCAACACGGAGGAAGTCCTTGCTCCCTGATAAGAAGAAATCAAAGAAACATTAGCACATACATGAACATTAGCTCCTATATCAATCCACCAATTATGGGAATGACAAACTAAAAGAACAGTTGGATTACCATACCCGGCCGTTCCCATCTCAGTGTCACCCATGACAACATTGGCAGACTTGTTGTTGTTCTTGTGTTGCTGCTTGTCTTTGCGATCCTTGCAATCTCGAGCCCAATGGTCCGAGCTACCACTCACATAGCAGTGTCCTTTGTCATTCTTCTTCTTGAAGTTGGTTGTTTGAGAAGGCTTGTTCTTGCCTTCAAAGTTGCCCATCTGGAAGTTGTTCTTCTTTTGAAAGTTCTTCTTTTGCACTGTATTGGCATTAGAAGTCGAAGTCCCTGCCTCTTGTCCTTTTACATGTGTGTCTTTAGCTCTTGCCTTCTCCTCCACAACAAGAGTTCCGATTAAATCCACCGTGGTGAACTCTTGCTTCTTGTGTTTGAGGATAGTGGCAAAATTCCTCTAGAAGGAAGAGAGCTTTGCAATAATGCAACCGGCCACAAATTTGTCTGGCAATACACATGTAAAGTTTTCGAGCTCTTTAGTGAAAGACAGTATTTTATGGGCTTGCTCTACCACTGAGCGATCATCTGCCATCTTGTAGTCATGAAAAAGCTCCATGACATACAACTCACTTCCTGCATCAGAGACTCCATACTTTGCCTCGAGCGCATCCCATACCTCCTTGCAAGTAAAGTAGTGCATGTATGCATCCACAAGGTTCTCACCAATCACGCTTATCACGGCACCTCGAAAGAGGTTATCGGCAGCCTCAAATGCTTTGTCCTCATCAGGACTAAGCGCTTTGGGCTTCCCTTGTGCCACGTGAATCACGTTCATAGGGGTGAGCCAAAGGATCATCTTCGCCTTTCAACGTTTGTAGTTCGCACCATCGAACACGTTGGCTTTTAAAGCAGCAGCAAAACCACCAGCAGAAAAATGCCTAGAAACATAGTATTTTTGGATTGTTGGAAATTTAGGCATTATTCTACTATATTTAATCCAGAAATGGTTCATATAGAACATGATGATAATGACTATAGGAATATAATAAATAGTAAAGATCGCATAAACAGACATAGATTCCGTATGATCTATGTTAATAAGATAAATAAAAAAACAAAAGGAGAGAAGGTACATACTGAGTAGGAGAGGCAATAGGAATTGCGTGCATCACCGAGTCTTCTTGAGCACTGTTGGTTGACATGGCAAAAGGCACAGCGAGTCGATGAAGAGGAAGTAGACGTGCATGTGACGAAGTGAAGCACCATGCGTGAACGAAACTGAAGCAGTGTAGAGGAGGTAACGGGCAGTCGTGTCAGTCGCTCCCCAAAAACACTATCGACCCTATCCTCGTGCAAGATCGCACCAGAGTCATGGTTTCGGAGGCCTGCCCTCCCTTGGCTTGTGCACGCAAGCTTCGGGATGAAGAAGCCTACCTTCAGCAACTACTGAAAAGAGAGTCTCGAGAGAGAGAGCTATTGTGTTTGGTTGTGTGTGTTGTGTTTGGAGCCTCGTGCTCTCATTATATAGGTGCTAGAGAGCACCGGAGAGGAAGGCAAAGAGCTGCATGCAGCTAAAACGCATAACGCATATCCATGGAAAGAGCCATGCGTTAATTGTTTTGTGGCAATGGTATTAGTTGGAAAAAGAAGAGTAAAAGTCACAGCAATAATGCACATGCATGTGAACTTTTCTCTTCCCATCACGGTTTCCAACTTCCATTCTTTTCACCTTCCATTAAATAAAGCATTTCCACACAATTATTCTTAATTAATGGGCCTTTGGGATTTTATAGATTTATGGATCATTACTGATAAATCCAACAACTTTAACTTGCAGTTCTTCAGAGCATGTCCAAAAATGATTGAACACAACTATTGATGATTGCCAATTTGACAACAACTCTCTTTTATCTTCCACTTGCAGTTCATGCCACACATTATTACCATATTTGCATTTAGAAAGGAGGCGACCACCATCTTTATCATATCTGAAACACAATCTAACTCAATTCCTGCAACACCACGGAATCCAAAAACACCCCGCGATGTCACTAAAACCATGCAATCAAACAATCGAACAAATAAATAGAAATTTCTGCAGCATCTCTTTTGTATTCATAAGGAACATGATAGCCAAAGATATAGTTATAACCAAAGAATTAATGCATCACACTAGAATTAATGAAACGTCCTATTGAACGATAATAGTAACTCGAGATGAATAAGTTTAACATCCACATTACTTTAAGCCTCATTCACAAGTCTCTAATGAATAAACTTCATTTATTAAGATTAAGTGAAGTGCAAGATGTACAGCTAATCTATCTTCCTCTCCTAGCAATCAGCAAGCACCTGGAGAGAGTAAAATAAGGGTGAGATAAGAATCTCAGCAATCAATTTTGACAAGCTATTTAAACCACAATTTGGGATTAAGCAACAGTTTAGCATTAAACTTCACTTATAGGATAATCAGGATATAAAATTGATATAAAGTAAATAACTTTCAATTAGAACACATTCAGATCATAGAGATTCAATAATAACAATATGTCACTTCAAGACACTTCACGAATGCATATTAATGCAAATGCATGTCTCCTGCCTGCGTATCCAACAAGATATGGAGTTGCATCCCATTATGCTGTACCAGTACGATCATGGCCATCGGTCAACGATATAACTTCCAATATAGATGAATGATGCAATGCACATGACATGCAATAATGACAATATAAACTTCAACTTCCTCCAAGAACGTGGTTTAACCACATAAACCATGCTTCAACAATAAAAGGTAATATATAGAGATTTAAGCATCAATTATTTATAAATAATAAGACAAGACTTAATTCTTAGTGGTAAGACATGGTTCTGGACATTATGATGTAGGTGATAAAAATAACAAGTCAAAACAGTAGCAAAACCACCGCTGCATTCACTTGCCTCCGTTGAAGAAGAAAAGTGCACTAAGCACAACGAGAAACACTACCACTTGTTTTGGAATAAAGAACTCAGTATAAACACTCCAAAGATTATTTAGAAGAAATAATCATATCATTCATATGCCCACGCCTCCAATCTATTATCGACAAAACAACAACACATCACTTTGATAAACAACATCAGTGTTGCTTACTTTTTTCATAACATGATAACAAATAAATACTTTACAAGCATCTATACCGAACAATCTACAACTTGTATATTCATTTCTAAATCTAGTTTCGACATTTACCAATTCTAAATGGCTCTACCAAGTGACTGACATAATCTGCCAAACAGCAGCATGGCACTGACTTTGCAAAATCATAACTGGCATAACACTACTCCAAATCATCAGGCCTGTAAGGATTCTATGAAAAGAGTATACATTGAACTACAAAATACTCCATACAATTCTGAACTAATTCGGCCTCTAAAGTATTTTAAACTAGAATTCAAAACTGAATGTTAAAACTGAACGCCTGTCCGTCAGAAAACTGACTTAATTTTCGACAATAACATTCAAATTGTAATAACTCGAATTCTACACAACAAAAAAAATGCGCATGAGTACATGTTGGAAAGGGATTAAGGTAATGCGTAAATTTTGTTTTATCACCATACCCAGATTCAACCTTTAATTTTACTTAAAGCATCACAAACAGGTATTGTCCAAATTGATATGACAACACAGCAATAGTCCACTTCAGAAGGCCACAACTCATTAGCATTATACCTGGACATCTGGGCCGTGTTAGCTCACAAGTGCATTTGCATTTTGGATGGATTCTCTATTTGCACTCTCACATCTATTTATGTTGTTACAAACAATGATCATCAACAGCTTTAATGACATTAGGTTTTAACTCAAGAGCAAATTCCTTGATCTACTCAGTTAATTAATTTATTTGGTATGTTAGGAATTAACTTATATAAAAAAATTATCCATATTTCAATACATATATTTTATATAGTATAATTGGATAGCCTTTTTTACTGGTTAAAATTGTATACAAGAAACAAAAACTATGGACAAAAAAGTCATTGACTGACTACCAAATCTAACGATGACAAAGAAGCACTCCTATGAAGTCTCATATATTTTATTTTTCTGCCTGATTAACTTATACTTTGTTTTACATCTAAATTTTATTCTAAATCCTATTTTCATAAATCCCTTTGAATCATTGTTATATAGACAACACAATGTTAGAAATTAACTACTTTTACATGTTTCACTTTTAAAAAACAATGATAAAATAAATGTTTCATAAATTTTATTATCACTCTTCTAGGTCCACTCAAGAACTTGGTTGGTTGAAATAGCAGATCATTAGTGTAATCACTCAGAATTTCACTACATCTAACATAGTCAAACCATTTTGTTTTAGCACAATATTGCATGGGGGTTCTATTTTATTAGAGATCTAAAGCACTGCACAAAAAAATACAGTACACGCAACAATCGCAGCGTGATCATTCTAGTACATACTATTGAACAAGAAAAAAAATCCATATGGGCCTTGGTGCCTATGCACCAGGTGATTCTACATTAGGGATGGCAATTCGGGTATCCGGTGCGGGATCTGCCAAGTTTGGCACCCGCTAGGTACGGCTGCAGGTGCACTTTTCCACCCGTGAGACTCACCCGCACCTGCCCCGCACAACCACGGGACAGGTATGGGTTTCGTCTCCAACCCGTAAGTGCCTCATAGGCCCAAAAAAAGGCCCAACCCATAAGGCACCCGGTCACCCCACTTCCCCTAACCCTAATCTTATCACGCCATCCCAGTCCCACTCTCCTAGCCACAGCCACTGCCAGCAGCACCCACCCCCGATCTTGAATTCCCGGTCCCCTTTCTCTCTCCCCTCTCCGACGCAACGCTGCCACCAACATCACCCACACGAGCCAATGCACTCGCCCTCGGCTACCGCTACGTCGAGCCATCCAAACCCTCCGCCTACCCCTGCGTTGAGATATCAACTCCTCATCCTCGCGCTCAGCCTACTATGCCACGCCCACCGCCGCGTCATGCCCAGTCCATTGTGTTTCCCACCGGTCACCGCCCAGGGTCAAGCCCAGCCCCCAACCATGTCCGCCGCCCGCCGGACTGTGCGGCAGCCCCACCCGCTTGACCGCGAGTCCAGCAGACCAGCACTCACGCCGGTGTTGCTGTGCGTGAGCTGCAGCTGCTGTGTGTGACCTGCAGCCATCGTGGAATGGCTGAAATCATGGAGCATTGCACTGGATGTATTTTTTTTACATGTACATGAGAAACCTGCAGGGGGGCCGTCACCAACTTGAAACCAGCGGTTGAGGGTGTGTAATTCCACCCGCAGCATCTCTCGTCGCATGCGGGCTTGTGCTCCATCCATCCCGAACCCGCCCCGTTGCCATTCCTATTCTACATGCAGAGATTTGGATGGAAGATGAAATACAACATCTACACTCAAATTAGGAATCAACTAGGAATTACAACAGAAGATGCAAAGATCACTGTGTGATACAGGGGCAAAGAAGACACTCTCATCAGACGAAAGTAAAACACGTGTTCATGTATTATCAGAGATGCAGTTTTAGCAGACGTGTCACATTGGAGATGTGGCTCAACAAAATGGCCTCCATAACAGGGCAGGTCATCAGTGACGTGTCAGGTAGTAGAGTGAAGTCTGCATTGCTGTAGCACCCATTCGGTAGCAAGATTGTCAAGGAAATGTGAACTTATGCTGAACCTAAATATGAAGAGACAAAATGGCATTCCGATCTACCCACCAGAACTATACTCTCCAAACTATGTACTCTCCAAGCATGCATCCCATCTCTACACATATGCTACTTCCTGCTACCTCCCATCTTTTCCATTTAAATCTTCTAGCCTCCTGATAAAGTAACTACTGCTTTAATGCCTACTACTATAATCCTATTCAACCATTCCTTCCATATCATTAAATATTTTGGGTAGGACTGGAAGGTATCGGAAAATTTTTGTGATGAGATAAAGAGTGACTCTGAGCTCTGAATTTTCAAGCAGCGGACCTGGAGCTTCAAGGTGCTCCAAGTTTTGGAGAATTCCATCCCGGACTCCCGGTCATGAGAAGATAGAAAAAAAATCCTTCTTTGCCAGGTAGAGATTTCATTTGCTGTGTGTGCCAAATGTTCAACCATCCGTTCCTTCCATGCCATTTCCGTTACTTGGCTGCTGATTTGGGCCATTGACAGCCTCAAGGCGCTCCTAAGACTTAGCCGGAGATCCACTAGATAAAGGTCAGTTTGATTTTACGTTTGTATTGGGCCGCTAGAGGATTGAACAAGCTCCATATATTGAAGAAAATTGAGCAGTACTGAAATCAGATTGAACTAGGAGATCCGCTAGAAGATTGCACACAAGCAACAAATCTTTTTACTGATTACACAACGAGATTTCTTATAGTGTGGTATGGGAAACAATGTCACATCTAACCATGTCGGCATTAAACAGTGCATTTAATTGGTTGAGTGTCAAAGTAGGATGGGACGTAGTCATCTAGGATATTTGGGATTTTCAGTCAAAAAGGATATTAGGGATGAGCTAAGAGCAAGTATAATGGTGCTTACTCAGTAGGCTAAATAAGATGACATGTCATCAAAATCCTAGTTGGATGAAAGAGAAGAGAAGAGAGAGAGAAGGGTCGGCGACTGATCAGTAGCTCGCTTGAAGCGGGCGGCACTGCAAGCAAACGCTTGCATGCAGCTTGTTGTTGGCGATTAAACCGGCAAGATCACCGAACAACCAACTGATGATCACCACATGCAGATATTAAGTGCTCCAATATTTAATACAAACAAATAACCAGCCAGCTTTATAGCCCATCCGCTATACGAACATTTTTTTTTGTGTTGGCTTTGAAGTCCTTTATAGCCAGCAGCTGGCTCTTTCATTATCCTTGCTCTAATTCACCTTGGTGTTTGGTTAGATGGACGAAAATTAAGGATGAACTTATTCATAAGTGGTGTTCCCTTCTTTTGTTCATAAGTTTGTATAGTCACCCTAGCTCTCCATAAGTTTGTGTAGTTCCCTTCTTTTGCTCATAACCTGACTTTTGAAATTGCTTGTTCTCGTCATCGTCACCAATTATTAGTGAAATTGCACGCCTGATTGCTGACACGGATTACTGACATGTGGGGCTGTACGTCACGTGACCTCACATGTCAGCGATTAATGCACGCATGCAGTTCAAGTCAGGAAACCATGATCAGCAGTAGTTGGGCAGTTCGTGCTAGTCCCTCAGCTAGCCTGGGCACGGCATTGAGCTCAACTACTCTCTCCGTTCCAATTTAATTAGTACTTTAGAGTACAACATAAGAATTAAGGAGAAGTATAAATGATAGATATATAGAATACAAGAAGAAAAGAGATAGAGATAGAGGTGTATTAGTGTTAAGCTACTATGCATCGACCAGTTGCACCTAAAAGCTTAAACTGATAGGAAAGAATGTATAATTCACTTATGGTTCAACACTCCCCCTCACGTGCAACTCCCGCAGGGCGTAAATATGAAAATAGGAGTGGCGCAGCGGAAAATACGGTCATCAGGACTTAAACTCAAGACCTTTGACTCTGATATCATGTTAAGCTACTATGCACCGACTAATTGCACCCAAAAGCTTGAGCTGATGGAAAAGTATATACAATTTACTTATTGTTTAACAATTAGGAAGAGAGAAAGATGCATCGAAAAGTGAGAATACTAATTATTTAAAAAAAATGAAGAGGGCTAAAGTGCTAACTATTTTAAAACGGAGGGAATACCATTTTGTGCCCCACCACCTTGGGCCTGCCAGTTAAGTCATTCATCAGGAAGGGTTGTATCGAGGTCGTAACGCTAGCTGCTGGATCGACAGAAGCGGTGGCAGAACACACACGAGCTTGGCAAGAAGATCAGTGACGTCAATGTTTCTGGCTGCAGGTATTTAGTAGCATGTGTCCTGTGAAATTCGACCTCTATGTATTTAGTAGCATGTGTCCTGTGAAATTCGACCTCTATGTATTTAGTAGCATGTCAAATATGCTCGGTTCATGAAAGGGTCTCTAGCCTAGTGGTCAAAGCACCTGAGTAACATGTTGCATACCTGAATTCGACTCTCTGTAGGAGCGAATTAACCGGGTCCGAAATAAAAAAAAATTAAAAAAATAGGTTGGGACTTTCCCTATTGACTTTGGTCAAAAAAAAAATATGCTCGGTTCTTGGCTTCATGGCATTAGGCCATTGCTAAAAAACCAAATTTTGTTAGGTGGTGTGGCTTTATGTTGGGCAACATGGTTGAAGAAATTATATGTGTTCAGGATGACTAATTCTATTTCCTTCACGCAAGTAATTTTCTGGGGCACCTATTGGATCTGTCAATGGTCTTTGCTACGTAAAGAAGATGAGAGGCCAAGCCTCAATGATGGTTGCCGAAAGTTGGAGATGGTCATTATGAAAGTCTTTGCAAGATTCGGGTGGTGGAAATCTTGGAATAGAATTAAAGCCTAGCCTTCGTTCTAGTCTTGCTGTTGAGTTGTGTCTTTTTTTTTTTTTTACCTCTCATTTGAGACCTTGAGTCGAAGTGCTCTTATATTGTAATGGTTTTGTTATGGACAACATCGTACACTCCCTTGGGGATGTAGAAGCTAGAACTGGTTTATTCCATTATTTTAAAAAGGGTAGAAGTTAATAATCTCTTGTTGGCACAGTCTCTTCGGTCGACTGAAGATGATAGATCAATGATTGCTGGAGTACAACAGGAAATCCATGGGCTTCGCAATCCTTTGGTTGTTGCTTTTTCTGTTTCTTATGTTAAACCGGAGGCTAATGCCGCATCTCATTGCTGTGCGAAAATGCCGACCAAGCATGTCTTAGAGATGATGTAACCAGAGATTGCAATCCATTAGTTGTTGCTTTTGGCAATCCTTTAGTTCTGGTTATATACCAGAATGTCTTAGGCATGATGTAACCAGAGATTGTAATGCTGCAGATAATGAATAGAGATCCTCTTGTTATTTGCCCTAAAAAAATTGCTGCATGCATATGGAGGACTTGGCTATAGGCACGGCGAATGAAAAGAAGAATAATCACAGGAGGAAATGCGCAATCAAAGCTTTATTGGTCATTGCGCACTGAGTAGGAACGAACCAACACATAATATAGATAGGGATGAAGGTATATATATAGCAGTATATATGCATGTTCCATACTCCCTATCTATATGCATGACACGATGCGGTTCTGTCATAATATAGAACAAATAGTATAGACTTGGTCGGCATCAGGAAATGGAGGACGTGATTGACCAAAACTTCATCTGCGGACATTGTTCCGAATTGTTTTATACTTTTTGCCGCGATCTGCATGAGCTGACGCAGTGGGTAGTTTGATCGTGCAGTTTGGGCACAAGCCCGCGGAAACTAAAATCCCCATCGATACCATTTAACTCGTGCCTAAGCTCTGCTTGTTTTCCCTCTATATTCGGCTTTTCACACATCTTCTTTCTACATTATATAATTTTCTTCACACACCACAGCACCTTTTCGTTCTTTTACATAACAAGTAGATACTGAGAAAGAAAAAGAAGATCTGACTTTATTTAAACACTGTGATTAAATATTCAATGTGTGACATCAGGCCTCGATGTGATTAAATATACAAACAGCTGCTATTTATTAAAGAAAACCCATGCAACGGAGAGCTAATAGAAAGGACTCAAGACGCGCGCGCGCACACACACAGCGTCCGGAACAAGACTACGAAGGAAATTATTCGGGATATAGCTCGGAACCGACGGCAAATGAAGGACGCATCATCGGCTATATGGATATCTTCCTTCCGCTCATCATTAGACGAGCATCTTCTTGAAGCCCTCCAACCCGGCGGTCTTGTCGCCGAACTTGGTGCGCTTTGTAATACTCGAGGTAGTCCTTCCCTCGCCGGCCACAACGTCCATGCCGGGGTTGTAGAATGTTTTTTTAGAAATAGAAGTATATATTAATATTTCTGCCTCTACGATGAGATAAATGCTAGTTGTGCATTATTACATCCACAAGATAGACTCCGCTCATAGATAAGCTGAACACACACGGAAGCAAAACACACACGGAAGCTGAACACACACGGAAGCAACTAATTAAAAAGACAATCTATTACTAAATTGCCACCCGAACTTGGAAAAAATATCCATGACTGATGTTCCAAGCACACGGCAACCCCAATGAATTTGATGTCGGTCCTCCTCATGTTGCACCAGTGACTAATAATAAATCAAGTACGTTCCTCTGAAAATCACATGCATAGAAGTAACAACTGGTGTGTCGTTAAAAAATCAAGTCATTTATACTTAACAAAATTCCCCACAACATAGTGCAAGTCCCAACCAGAATTTTACGTTCAAGTTTCTTATTCACCCCCTGGAGCCAGTTGTCCAAACATGTGTGCCACACTAGTGGGTGGGAGTAAATTGAAGGAAACTTGGATAATCCTCCAAATAAATTTAGTAAAATGGCAATAAAAAATATGTTGTATGTCCTCATCAAGACTAAAGAAAAAAAAACACATTAAACTTCTGTTAGCTTCTATTGTCTCTTCATTTACATCTTGACGCAGAGCTTAATAAGATTGATAGAATGCTCATACAAAAAAATTACAACTTCTTTTCCGAAAACTCATCTCCAAAGAACTCTAAGGTTAAGCGTGATTATGCTAGAAGTAATTTTGGTATGAGTGACCGACTGGAAAGTTCTCTCCGGATATGCACGAGTAAAGACAAAGGTCTTATTGAGGATGCATACGAGTAGAGACAAAGTACACATAAAAGAGTTTAGTTTATGAGAAATGTCTTGAGGTCCTATAGAGCTATCAGATATAAGCAGATCTAGCCTGCACAACTGTTAGCCCTGAGTCTTCGTGGCGACGCGGTGCACGGCGCCCTTGTATACCCTGCCACTGACAACAGTGATCCCCGATGTCGACGAAGATCCTGTTGCTGCTATTAGGACCCATTCATTGTCGCCCTAGAGGAAGTCCAGTGGATAATGCCGCAGCTGATTGTTGTGCCTGTGCAAAAATGCCGACCAAGCTTTTTAGGAGTTATACATGATTATCTCAAGACCAAACATGCTAATAAGAAATGTTAAAAACAATAGCACTGTTAGATCTAATTTTAACCATATCAATCATGTGAACACATATGCAAGGATAAAAGACACACATGAAACGTTCAGCATTTTTTCTTAAAATATGTTTGATATGTTTCATCAACTTCTATGAAAATAGTTTTTACCAAGAAAGAGACTAAGTCCTAATCAAACCAGTTCTTGATCTTCTGACAAAGACACTCCATCTCCAAGATTGAAACTACATTCAAACAAACGGTGCACTAGAATTATTGAGTCCATTTATTTCTTTAGTTACTTTCTTTCCCTTTCCCGATGCCTCCCAAATCAAATTTGATTGTTTCAACTTGAAAATGAGGTTCAGGTGACATCATAGCAAGTGCTTGCATAGATGCCATTTACCCTTCTGTGTTGTGTGTGGCGTCAATTTGTACAAAAAAGACACAAGAGAAAACAAGCAACCATATACTTTCTATGCGTTTTTTTAAACAAGATAGCCATCTAGTTGATTGATAAAGGCGAGCAAGTTCTCCTTAAGACGATGTCCAATGAATGCTCAAAATTGCATTCATCAATGAATAGATTGGACGGTGTTTTAACAGTGTTAAAAGAGGAGTAGTTTTATGGTAAAAAATATTGGTCAGTATTTAAAAAAAATTATTAGGCACTTTTTCAATCTAATGGCATAGATCTGTTATCTTATATCCAGTCATTTACTAAATTGAGAATAATATCGGAAAGATAAAAAAAAAAGATTAATAATTAGTTTTTATATAAAATGACATATAATAATCTGATTACTTAATCACTGTTCATCAATCTACGTTTTCTTTGTTCCTACTGTTTAAGTTTCTCTTTGGCAAAATGTCCTATTTTTCCCACGGTTATGTGGCGTGGGCTTCGGTGAGTGAAGGGCGGAACCAGGTGCCAGGTGGGCAGGTGGCAGCGGCGGTCCATCCATTCCGCCTCCTGCTGTGATGAAGAGCCGCTCCGCGCACCCAAGCATGACCGCTTCTTGCTGTGCTGGAGTTCAAATAGCTCGATGCCCTTTGTGTACATCTTCCCAAACGTCGAGTCATCGATCGACGGGACTTTGAGGATGGCTTTAATGCCTCCGGCCGCAAAGCCGGAGATGGCAACTACACGCTAAGAGCATCTACAGCAAATGCTCCTGAATAAGTTTTTATTTTAAATTTTAGAAATCGAGTTAAAAAAAACTCACTCTAATAAGGCTCCTAAACTTCTTCCTATTTTACATATCGTTTCAAATTTTCTCTCTAGCCGTTAGGTTCGGGAGTCTTCCATCCCCAACCAACGTTGACAAAATCGTCCAGACCGGTATAATCGGTCGAGCCCGGTTCATCGGATAACCTGTATAACCGGCAGGTTAGCCGGACAAGATCCGTTTTAGTTGACGCACGGTCACCGTCCGGTTATATCGATTAATCGGTCAATTAAATCTGTTTTATTAATATATTTTTGAATATATATATTTTTAAATTTAAATATACCGCTTTCCCTCACCCGCAGACATAACAATGTTGGCTCTCTAACGGAAAAAAAAAACATTGTTGGCTCGGTGGAGGCGGGTGTGGCACTGAAGGTGGGCACGCCGGGGGCGCGACAGGGCGTGGCAGCCCTGGGCGACGCGGCGCAGACGCATGCACGGGTGGGGCGTGGCAGCCCTGGACTTTACTGTACTTGTGACGCCGCTGTTTTGATGAGAATATTATTTCACAATCGTGTAAACTTTCCACAACACAGAGACGGATCAGGATCCTCTGCATTTGCAGCTTCTGGTAGTTACCAATGCTGAGAATGCCTTTTTGGTATAAGCTACCAGAAGACACCGGTGACATCGCGTCGCAGAGTCGCAGACACTGGTGCCATCAGCAGCTTAACTGGAAGAGAACTGTGGTATAAGCTAATCCTGTCAGTGCTTCATATTTAGGATGTGTTTTACGAGACTTATGTTTATATTAAGAATACTTTATTATTGAAAATAAATATTAACGGTGTCACGTGGTGTTTAAATACAAGACATAGTGCTAAACGATTCCGCCTCGCCCGACTCTAGTGGGTGGGGTTGAGCGTGTCTCACCTCGCCTAACTCCCGCGAGCAAGGTCGAGCACGTCTCGCCTCGTCCGACTTCCACGAGCGGGGTAGAGTGCGTTCCACCTCGTCCGACCCCTACAGATGCGATCGAGTGCATTCCGCCTCACCCGACCTCGGTCGATAGGGTCAAGCGTAGCTGCATAAAGATAAAAACGTTCGTCCGGTGACAATCCTGATGACACGTAGGTGCGTGCAAAGTATTGCTGACGACATATGTTGTGCTATCAACTCTTACCAGTGGTTCGTCCTGCCTCGACTGGAGCGAGACACTGTAGCACTGTCGTCCTCGAGAGTAACGAGAAGGAAAAATCTGATGGGACAATGCTGATTAACCGGAACCAACTCTAACAACTACTTGCCAAATGCCAAACGACGCGGCGTCAGACCTTCAGTGGGAGTAGGATTCCGCTCTCCTCGCCCGACCACAGGCGACGAGGATCGCACTAGGCGGAAAGTCAACAAATGACAGGGAACCAATTACCAATATGTCTTAAATGCCATGATGGGCGTGTGACAACATTGCCGATCGACCCCACTATTGTACTCCATACATGCCTGCCCCAATCGTCATTGATGTCATACGGGTGTACTTCCTCCGGTCCAGATTCTAAGCATTCTAAGCATTTGAATGTGAAAATAGGAAGAAGAGTAAAAGACGCATGTGCCCTCCAAAAAGACCTGCGTGGAGCTAACCACATCGTGTGCCATTAATAACACATGCGAGTGGTCCAACACAACAGAATGAGGTGGCATCATTTTCACTGGTCCTAACAGAGAAGTGAAAGTAATGTGCCCGCCAAACTTTTCACCGACAACCAATTTTTACAAGCGGCGATGAAGTTCAAACATTCAAAATTCAAAAGTGATCAGGACCAAATATAAGCTCGTCTACATGCTGCTCCTCTATCTCATTCTCCCTCACATTAACACACTCATCACCTGAGCACACAAGTTATGGTCCAGCATGGCTGTGGACCTGAATCTCCCACCACCAGAGGAAGATGGAGTAACTGGCGCCCAGGACATGGACCACGAGCCTGCTGCCAACCATGGAGCACCTTCGTTTGACCTAAACATGGAGCCCTATGAGTCAGGCATGCATTCTTTTGGACCACTGTTTTGATTCATGCATAGCGGTAAAGTTTACATGTTGGATAATTAGTGCATACCTCTAAACTTGTTCATTCTTCTTGATTTAGATATTGTTTGCGAAGTGAATGCTGTCAATGTCTTAGCTGAAACAACATTTTTTGACTTGAACTCAAACTTATATGTGATGGAGTCAGGTATAATAGAATCCTTGCAAGCTTAAAAATTTGTGAAGTGAATGATGTCGGGCATTTACATTGACTTTTGATGGCTCCACATAGATGACGAAGAAGACCATGTAGATGATGATGCTCATGTACATGATGAAGACCATGAAGATGAGGATGATCATGTATATGCGGACGATATTCATTACACCTTGGCTGAACAGCAGGTCCATGGATCCAGTGCTGAAGTTCATAGTCACCAAGGTAAATAGATGCAATTAAAAATTGTTAGTCACCAAGGTTCATAGTCACCAAGGTAAATAGATGCAACCTTCGTATTTTGTATTGGCTGTTCAGATCTTTTGTTTGTACATGTCATCCTATATTGTAATTATGGAACAAGCCTATATAAGTTATGATGAAGTGGAGCACAATCACATTGAAATTGGAACCATTAACAACACAATTACACAAGTACTATATCGAAATTACCATGACTAACAACACAATCAGTGACACTGATTACTACATCTATGATTCACTACAATTCAACTGGATCATACTACGAACACAACTACACCGAAATTACCACGACTAACAACACAATTAGTGCCACTGATGACTACATCTACGAACACAAATACACTGAAATTACCATGGCTCTGAGATCCTCATTTCGGTCCTAACGAATGGTTGTAGTCATCCACCGGCTTGCGTATGGGGAACAGCAGCTCGGAGTCGTCTGGTGTTGGCTGTTCTGGGAGGTATTTGAGCTCTGCCATCACTCTCCTCATCCCCGCCTCTGCCTCCCTTCTTGACGGCGGGACCCAAGCTTCACTTGCCGGTGCGCTCTCACCTCCAGTTACCTGCGCAACACTACCACCAGTTATCGCCGCAACACCACCTCCATTTTCCGGCGTGCCACCATCTCCACTTGCCGGTGTGCCCGCAGCTTGATTCGACGATGCGGCCAGACATCTGGCCCCTCTAGCCTCCACCGACGCGCCTCCCCTACGTGGCCTCGGTCGCATGAGCTGTTGCTGCTGCCACTTCAGCCGCACCAGCCGCAGAGCACCTCGACGCTGACGCTCGATTTCTCTAGGAGTAGGCACATCCTCCCCATCATCATCCATGGCGCCCGTTGATCTGCGATGTGAGGGCACCGGACACGCCGCCGTCGCTAGCTGCGATTCCAGGTGGCCAGTGCAGCAGACGACGAGGGACGCGAGCGGGAGCAGCAAGGGCGGAGGGAGGCCAGCGGGCGTGACGAGCGCAGAGGGAGGCCAGCAGGCACGACGGCGTGCGGGAAGCTACAGACGTGTGCGGTTGAGACACGAGAGCAAAGGGATAAGATTTAGGAGTTTTGTTCGGATGGGTGCCTGGGTGCTTAATTATTAGTATGGGTCCCATCTAACTCCTCAAATACTTACACTTTGAAACTATTTTTGATTCCTTCAAATGCTTAGAATCTGGACCGGAGGAAGTAGATTAGCATAGCGTCATGACAGTGACGGAGCCATAGGATGGACAAGATGGACCCCTGACCCACCCTGAATTTTGGGCCAGTAACCCACCCACACCCCTGCCCAAAAGCCCAAACAGAAAGCACAAGGCTAGCAGCGACCAGGCAAGCAGCGAATTAAGTCGAGGCTATCGCAGTGACGTGCGAACGATTGGCAACTGCGAGACCGGTGATCGGCGATTGTGACGATCCGCGAGTCTAGTTTCGGTTGTGGCCATGCGATATGCGCTTCAGGTCCGGTGATGGGCGAGTTCGGCGCGTGCGTTTGTGCCGCTGTCCGCCTTGGCCGTGGCCATGCGCCTCGGCACGGCTGCACCTGCGCATGCGGGTATACACCCATATGCAGCTCCTGCGTGCATCTTGCTACCAGGTCCTAGGTAATCAATTGTTTAATCAACCTCCACCCTAATTGAATCAGTTGCGTGCGATATGTTCTAGGTGAAGGCCTTCGACATGAGAGCACAACAAATTAATACTGTTTTTTGTTGTAATTGGATAGTTGTACTGCAAATTAGTGAAAGATGAAGAGAGATGACACAACAATGATTTATAAAACATTTTATTAAACTCATTAATTTTTATTATAACTTACATTTCAAATTTATTGTGCGGAAAAAATTATCGCCTTATCCTAGCTTTGTATCCTAGCTCCACCACTACCTGTAAATCAAACTAATCAGCGGGTGAAGCATGTCATGTCCCCGATGTTATCCACGGTGTCAATAGACCCTACCGATTGACGGGGACCGTTGGCACTCATTGACCCAGCAACATAAAGCACATTCGCAGCAACAAGATGCATGGGATACGGGACTCACGATGACTAAAGACCATGCCATCGACTCTCCTCCCCCATCGACTCCTCTCTCTTTCTCTTTCTCTCTCTCTTTGTGTCTGTGTAATCGGGTCCAACCCCAGCAAAGCAATATTTATTTATTTTTCACAGAAACACAAACGACCTGCAGTTATATTGCTTTGCATTTCTTTTTCAAATGGAAAAAAGTTTTGTCTCATCTCTGTTGTAAATATTCTGACCCTGAATAGTAAAACTCTTTCGTGAGGGTGTTTGCGAGCTATTAGTTCTTAATAAGTCTGTCGGAGCCCTGTGTTGGTCCTGAATTGTTCACTGTGTCGAAGCATTACTTCCGTGCTCGTCATTGAACAAGGTTCTAATCATGTCACTTATAATAAGAAATAGAGGGTGCTTCTGTTTTTCATTTCCATCCGTGTGTTAACAAGTGCCTTCTGGAATTGCAATTTGAAGTCTGGAGTGCAAAGTCAGAGCACCTGCCTTTTTTTAACAGAAAGAACGGTGCTCTTAGTTTGCCGTGTTCTGTTTGTCTATCTCACTGCCGTCACTGCGTGCCACTATTGATTTGGGCTCTCTATCCTACCTGGGCCAGAAGAGGCATAGAAGGTGCATCTTTCCGTTTGCTCGTTTAAGTTGAAATACGTAGATTTTCCGAGTGCCAGTTTAACCATACCATGAAATATCACCGAGACCTTTTTTTGTTGAAAATTTTTCACCAAGTTACTAGTACTTGTTCTACTGGTTGAACATCACCGTCCGCAGTATTTAAGAGTAGAAAAAAAATGGCATCCCGGCAGTCTGCTGACGCCTCCATTTTTTCGAAAAAATGCTGACGCCTCCATTCAGTAGCAAGATTCTCAAGTAGATATGGTCAGACGGTGAAACTAAATGCAGAGCGACAAAAGGACATTCGTCGCGTCATCCCCCAGCCAGAATTACTGCGCGTCCACCACTCTTTGAATCCTTCTTGCATGTCCACCAATCCGATGGCATTTCCGTCAGAGAATAAATTGCAACGGGCCAATTCCGACGGCCCGTTTCAGATCGCGCCCCCTGCAGCGGAACTCTCAAGCGCAGCACGCACACAAGAGGGAGAAATTGATTACTGTACTGTAGTATCTTATCCAGCCCCACATGTCAGTCACGCGTTTATAGGACTTACGCGGAGAGAGAATTCACTGTTCATCTGGAGAGAGGGGGAGAGCATCTGGGCAGAGCACAGTTGCGCGCCCACTCATCTCTCCCACTCGAGCTGCGCCTTTTTATGGCTGCCTCTTTTGATCCTTTTCCCCCTTTGCCCTGCTTTATTTTCTCCCCTTTGACGCATCACTAAAGCGCACCGGCAGCACTGCCCCCTCCTCCCCCTTTGCTTGTTCGCTTCCTCACTTTGCAGCGGCTGCTCCTCGTCGTCGTCCCAGCCGCCGAATTCCGCAGGCAGAGCTCCGCTGCAGCCGCTGGCACAATTGTCTCCCGTCTTTCCCAAGACTCGTTGCTGGATTGGCCATTTACATGCCGCATTGGCAGCTCTGTTGCTCCCGGTCTTCCTCTCTTGCTCCTCACAGTTCGGCGTAAAGGTGGGATGGTGCTCACTGCTCAGCAGTCTCGATTGTTCTTCTGCTCATGCCTGTTGGTGAATCGCATAATTTGGAGTGCTTGATCACTGATTGTTCTTCGTTTTATGTTCAGATCGCTAGAGGGCGTCAGGTATTACTTCTTCAAACATTTGCTGGATCCTTGCTCCACGCAACTTTTGGGCTTTGGCTGAACAAAGTTTGCATCTAGTGCTCACCCCTGTCAATCATCTTTGAGAGAGAGATAGAGGGAGGAGAAAGCGAGAGAAAAAAAGGGAGAGAGGAGAATTCGTTGAAAATGGCTGAAGTGAAACCTGAGGAGACGGTCCATCATCCACCCATGGACCAGCTCCAGGGGTTTGAGTACTGCATCGACTCGAACCCGTCCTGGGGTATGTGTCACACTGCATTGGAGCATATATGTAATTCGCCTTTGGCTCAATTTGTGAATTCAAGTTGCTAAATTCTGAATTTGTATGAGTGTTGTGGCAGGAGAAGCAATAGCTCTGGCTTTTCAGCATTACATACTGTCGTTGGGCACTGCTGTTATGATCCCCACAATGTTGGTTCCTCTTATGGGTGGAAATGATGTGAGAATCCTGTCCTGGTTTATTTACGATCTGCTTGTTCATGTCGATACAACTTAAAGCTTCAACTTTTAAAGCTTGTGTACAATTTTTGTATGAAATAAAAAAAAACTACTTCTATGATTAGAATGCCATCTGAAAACTGTTTCACCGTACCTAGCAAAAAAAAAAAAAAAACTACTTCTATGACATTGGTTGTTTGAAGGCGTTTGATCCTTCCTCTATTCTGGATTAGTTTTACTTAAAACTACTGGCTAATAGTTTGATCCAACGTTATGAATTTCATAATCTAAAATCATAACTATTGACTGATATTTTATCAGTTTGAGAGTAATATCAGAAAAAATAATATTTTAAATGAAGTTAAATTAATAATGTGATAAATAACTGATGTTTTATAATTTATAAGATGAGCTGTTTAATTATGAAAATAAATATAAATTTATTAATTAATAGAGCAATTATGAAATTATCCTAGTGCTAGTACTTTGGACAGTAAAACTCCTCATGTTCTGACTAACAAAATGTTTTTCTGTTTTATCTTTTATCAAAGCATGACAAGGCCAGGGTAGTTCAAACATTACTATTCGTGACTGGGATAAAGACCCTGCTCCAGACACTATTTGGCACTAGACTTCCTACAATCATGGGTGGCTCTTACGCATATGTTGTCCCAATCCTCTCCATAATTCGTGACCCCTCGCTCAACCAGATAGCCGATGGCCACAATGTAAGTATGCAATGATTTTCTGCCTTATCTTGTATCTTTTATTAAAAAAGGTTAGTGGAAACTCAATAGGATGATGTCTGTAGGTCACTGCATTAGCGATTCTTTTGAAGTGTCATGTACGTAAAGTTTATCCTTTTGGTCTATTTACAGAGATTTCTTCAGACAATGAGAGCCATACAAGGAGCTTTGATAGTATCCTCAAGCATTCAAATAATTCTCGGGTATAGCCAGTTGTGGGCAATATGTTCTAGGTACATGAAACAATCCCCTTTCTTACGTTAAATGGTTGATGTAATTAATTATTCATGCCCATAGCTGGTGCATAAATTGTTTCAAGGTTTTCTTAGGAATGTTTTTTTTTAAAATTTTAGCATGACATATTTGGATCACATGGTCACTATTTTTGGATCGTTCATCTTTGGATCACATGATCAATATTTGGATTGTTATCTTTTGGTATATTACAAGCTAGTCTGGGCCTTTGGCTATCCTTTGACTTTATGTGCCTATCAGTTTGAATTGAGGACATCACTTTAGACAAAGTACAATATGCTATTTTGTTAATCATAGGGAGGACAAAGAAAAACCGAAAGTATTGTGCATGTCTGGTACCTTCAGATCGACGGCAGGAATGAGAACATAACATTTTGGTCTGCATGTTGCAGGTTCTTCAGCCCACTTGGGATGGTTCCAGTGGTTGCACTGGTGGGGCTTGGCCTTTTTGAGAGAGGATTCCCTGTGGTAAATCTTATAGTCTTAATTTTGTTACCTACATAATAGTTGAGCCATTTTGATTCTCTGTAGTGATACTGAATCATGTTCTTCTTAATTAATCTTATTCTCTGTGTTGTTAAAGTTTTCTAAGCTGTTTTTCCTACCAGATCATTTATTGTAATTTACCTAATCGTGACATAGACGTTTAGCAACAATAAGTAACATCTAATTGTTACTCATGTCGTGCTCTAGGAAAAAAAATGTGTTCTGATTTAGGTCGTTTAAATTATTCTTAGAGTTTGTTTAATGCCACTGAAGAATATTCTCTTCGTAACATTTTATATTAAAATTGGAAAATTTGTTGATTATTTATCTATAATCAACAGGAACTTCCTTCTTTCTGAGAGAACTGGTATTCTAGTCTGTTTCTTTACAGAATCGTTCTCAGCTAACTGAAGACATCATTTCTCAGGTTGGGAAATGCGTAGAGATTGGTCTTCCAATGCTTATTCTATTTGTCGCGTTTTCCCAGTATCTGAAACATGTGCATGTCCGGAATGTTCCTGTTATGGAGAGATTCTCCCTGTTGTTATGCATCGCTCTTGTCTGGGTATATGCCCACATCCTCACAGCAAGTGGCGCATACAAGCATACAGCACTAGTTACTCAGATCAATTGCCGGACTGACCGTGCCAATCTCATCTCTTCTGCACTATGGTTTGGAGTCTGCCTTACATATCACTGATTCGTTTTAACCTGTATGTTCTACATTTCTCAATCAACATTTTCACATTCTTCAGGATAAGCATTCCATTCCCATTACAATGGGGCGCACCAACATTCAGTGCAGACCATACATTTGGTATGATGGCTGCCGTGCTGGTTTCTTTAATAGAGGTATATGACGACATATTTCTCATTGCATATTTGTCAAAATGTTTTCTAGATATTTATTGGTTTGTCAAAATGTCCAAAATGGCGACATATAAATGTTTCCTAGACATTTATCATGGCACTTTTTCTCCCACGCAATTTGATGGATAATATTTGAGGTTGTAGACAACAGGAGCGTTTAAGGCTGCTGCTCGTTTGGCAAGTGCAACGCCCCCACCAGCATATGTCCTCAGCAGAGGCATTGGATGGCAGGTTAGTGGTATTATCCTAACCTTCAAAAGAATTATAGTTCTTTGTCAAATTCAAGGGTGTTCACTAGAAAAAAAAGTCACATTTATAACATTTTTTCTATAACCAATAGTTTTGTATGTTGAAGAGTGAGAATATGTTAAATGTGAACTCTGTATCAATGAATTATGCTTAATCCCTGTTACATTAAAAATGATATTCAGGGAATTGGGACCCTACTGGATGGGTTATTTGGCACCGGGACTGGTTCTACCGTTTCCATGTGAGTGCATCTCTGTAGTAATACACGACTCTTCATTTTTAACATTTTTCTTTAGCTTAAATTCTGATGTTACCTGGAATATTTGCCGGGAATGCAGAGAGAATGTTGGTCTTCTTGGATCAACAAGGGTTGGTAGCAGAAGAGTGATACAGATTTCTGCTGGTTTCATGATTTTCTTCTCTATGCTAGGTAAGATTTGTCCTTAGCTAGCAACACGAAGTTCCATTTTATTCCTGGGTTTCTGAATATATCATGAATTCATTATTGCAGGAAAATTTGGAGCACTTTTTGCCTCCATTCCTTTCACAATATTTGCTGCCGTGTACTGCGTTATGTTTGGAATTGTGGGTAAGTGTTATAGTTGAAAACATAAAAAATCTTTTAGTAGCAATTTATTACTGAACAATATAACCAAGCCTGCTCCTCTGTCATCTCCTCAGCTGCTGTCGGGCTCTCCTTTATGCAGTTCACTAACATGAACTCGATGCGCAACCTCTTCATCATCGGTGTCTCACTCTTCCTGGGTTTATCTATACCAGAGTACTTCTCTCGATATTCAACGAGTTCTCAACAAGGCCCAGCGCACACAAAGGCTGGATGGGTTCGTAATTTTCGACACTAACTTAAAATTAGCTCCCAGCAAAACAATAACTAAATCTTGCACAAAAAGTGACACAAAGCTAGCGTTTAATATACCTCATTTTGTTGCAGTTCAATGACTACATCAACACAGTCTTCTCGTCCCCGCCCACTGTCGCCCTCTTAGTGGCCGTAATCCTCGACAACACACTTGATGTCAGAGATGCGGCTAGAGACCGAGGAATGCCCTGGTGGTCGCGTTTCAGGACGTTTCGGGGAGACAGCAGGAATGAAGAGTTCTATACCCTGCCGTTCAACCTCAATAGGTTCTTTCCACCATCATGAGCAAGACTACCAAGTCACGATACCAATCCAAACTGAGGACGAAGCTTATCTGCTTTGCTTTCGATAGAGTAGAAGAACAATAGAAAGCTGACTAAAGCAGGAACTAATTCTTTCTCTGTTTTTAAACTGGACCTAACTCTTTCTCTTTGTCCAATGTCCATCGATTGTATATAAACCGATTCATTTATGTTGGCCAGCGATGAGGAACCATAATGTTGGATCAGAATTTTAAACAAGCTTTTTTTAGTTCCTTCCATGTATCTCGGTATGTTGAATCAACATTTCTCTTTTCAACAAATATTGATTAGGTAGCTAAAGATTTTTCTTAAGATTAATATTTTTGTTTGGGTACCTCCAATGTGGGGAAGGGGGGATCATTGTAACAAAAGACACTCTAACAAGGAAGAATTGGAAGTGGAATAAGAAGCGTACATTCTACAATAAAACAATTAAACACCTTCTCTTTGACTATCACCATATAGAAAGAATATAGAGAATAGTTTATTTAGCTATAGGTCTTACTCCACCAAGGTCATTAGTGTCTCACATGCTAGGGACAGTGGCGAGTCCAGGCTTGAGCCGTAGGGTGGGCCGGACACTAGTTGAGCTCACGGAGGGTGGGCCGAGAAAGTGGAAAAAAAAGAAAATACTACTGTTTATAGGTGCTACAGTGCTAAAAACATGTATTGGGTTGAATCTGTGGATGAGCCGCGGCCCACTTGGTCACCACTCGCCCGACTTGCTTGTCCCAATTAGACGATAATGAGAAGCACATTATTTTGGTGGGGATTGATGCTTTATGTTGGGCTATTTGGAGATGTCATAATAATGTTGGGGTTTAATAAAATTAAATATTCCTTATTTATGCAGGCTCTTTTTAGGAGAATCTACTCACTATGTTTCTAGGTGTAACTGTAGCATAATAATAAAATAAAGGAGATGTTTACCAAGGTGAACAATAATATATTGATCTAGATCTAGATTTGTTTTTTACTTTATTGGTTTTTCATGTTCGATTAGTATTTAGTGGAGGTTTTGTACGTTTGTATAGGCCGTAATGATTCGTATATTTTTAAAGAAACATCGAATTCTTTTAAGAAGAGAGAGAGTGATCACCTTATACGAGACTCTTGGATTGATAGCCGGTTTCCATCTACAGACTAAGTCACAAGCCAGTATTGTTAATATCTGTCCTCTGTTACTTTGCTTCATTGTTCTACGGGAATTGCTGTTCCGGCCCTAATGAATTGAAGGTAGCTGGGTGTTTAAGAGCATCTCCCCCAGCCTAGCCAAAAATATCTTCAAAATATTCCTTTTTAGCTACTTTGTAAAATAGAAATCATCCAAAAAAAATGATGGAAAATAACAGCCTAGCCAAAACCGATTTCAACTCTATTTTTAAACTGGCCACGTCATCAGCGGGTCCTCTTTTCTTTCCTCTCGGCTGTGCGATCTCTGACTGAATCGTAAGAGTATAAGGCTCACCTTGAGAGGAAAAGTATACTCAAGAACTCTTATTTTCAGTCACAGAAAATAACATATTTTCAGAACAGGTCCGAGTTAAGCAAAGATTCGAAGCACTTCAAATATCCTAAGTCTACTTCCTGTATTGACTCTGAAAAGAATTAGCTAGCTTCCAGCTAAGAGGCACATAGGTGATTATGAACAGTAAACTGCAGAACTGGGGAAGATAAAATTGCAAAGATTAAAACAAACTGAAACTTCACTGTGACTAAATCTGCATAATCTGCATAAATCTGAGATGTGTATAACAAACTGAAACTTCACTGTGACTAAATCGTAGCTCTAACACAAACCAAAACTTTCAGTGACTAAATGAAAACTCTTAGACAACCTCAAACTATCATGACTATATGACAACTCTAATTATTTAGACGTTTAGCAAGAATCTCTCCTGACGCCTTTCATAGTACTGCTGTTGCTTGTAGCATAGAGTACTCATGTCAATGTTCATGATTCTATCTTCTTCAAGTTCCCTTTTGATCTTCACCCTTTCTCTCTCAATTCTGATCCTCTCTTCTTGCAAGGCAAAGGCCTTTTTGCACCTCTCTTCTTTCTTCATTTCTTTCTTAGCATCAGCTTCTTTCTTCTGAGCTACAAGGTACTCCATTGCTTCCATGCTTGCACGTTGCCGTAACCTCTGCTTCTCCTTCTTCTTTCCAGAGGTCTTTGTTGTGCACTTTCTGATGGCTGGCCACCATCAACATTACCAACTCTGAGTGAAAGTGTAGCTGCTGAAGGACTTTCATTGTTTGTTGTCTTCTGCCTTTTGCCTCGAAGATTCGGCGAGTGCTTGCGTCTGTCCATCCACTTGGGCTGATCTTTGAGTATCTTCCAACAATGCATGTATGGAAATTTCCTGCGGGTCTTGTCGTCTGCCTTGAACATTGCACATGCACTTGCGATCTGCAAATATACCAAATGGAATCATATATTATGAGGCAATCAACAAGCAGAAATGTCTGAAAGGTAAACAAGAAAGACAAGGTAGGGATTATGTAACCTTGTCATCAATAGAGCAACCACTATGGTTTCTAGCTTCAATCTTGGAAAGACAACCAACAAAGACATTGACATCATGTTGAATGCCAGACCAACAATTCATAAGAGATCCTTGAGAGTGATCAGATGTGAACTTCTTGTTGGCATGAAAGTAGTCATGAATTCTTTTCCAATATGTGCCGCGTGCTTGGTCAACTCCTTGAATAGGATCAAGTGATACATTTAGCCAAGCTGACACAAGGAATATGTCCTCATCAACACTGAAATTTTTGCTTCTTCTCTACGGTCCTTTAGCTACTCCTTCAGCATGACCTGCTACCTCATCAGGTGGTAGGTTGTCATCAAGTTGATCAGCCGCATAGACCTCAGGGTCAGGTAGTGGGTTGCCATTAGGTTGAACATCAGCATAGACATCAGGGTCAGGAAGTGGGTTGTCATCAGGTCGACCAGCAGCATAGACATCAGGATTACTTATCCCATTTGACATCAAGTTGGTGAAATATGATCCTGAATTCATGACACCTATGAATGAAAAACAAATAACAAGTGTTCTCAGTTCTAGAATTAAAAGTGCTACAATATATGACTGAACTAAAGTCCAATTACTAAAATGGCATGAAAGCATTTAAAATCTGAAAATGTATGCATCCAGGCAGTTGTGAAAGCAAAATTACTGAATATTGATCAAAATCTGATCTTATGATCATTTTGTAAAGACTAAGCTCTCTCTATTAATTATGCAGGATAACTCATTACATAGCAATCAGTCTACAAACAATGAAAGTGAGGCTGCATCTTTGAAAGAACAAAGTCTAACTTTTATATGAAGATCTCAGCTAGTAGACTCTTATGGTTTTGTTGACTGAATATTGATCAAGTGTGTCTAAATAAGGGGCATTTGGTAAATGAAACATTCAGTGCTACTGTTAAATGAAACAAATATCAATTATGGTATGAACATTTAGGGCTACTATTAATCGAAACCTTCAGAGCTACATCATCATGTTTATAGTCACGAAAGGGAACTGATCAATCATTCCTAAATTTCTATCATTTGCTCAAATTTCTGAACTCACAAAGGAAACAAAGCACAGACGCGTGACACTGCAGAAAACAAAATTTGTTCAGTAGAGAATTAATCATACCACAAAGCTCTTCCTGGACATCGATCCGGGTTGGTTGTACAAACAAATCAGGTGACAGTGGCCCAACCAAACCAGCGGGAGAAATAATGCGACGGCGATGTAAATCCACTCCTGTGTTGCCTCCAATGGAACTCTGGCTTCCATCTCCGATGAATTGGGGCATCAAAAATAGGGGAGTCTGACTTGAAATGCCTGAGCGACCAGGTGGGGATCTACGGGGAGGAGGTGGTTTCTTTGCAGCGATTTGGCTTTGCTTGTTTGTGCGATGGACAGGGATCGACATGGTGATGGGCGGCAGAGGTAGCAGAGCAACCGGCGGCGAGCGAATCACCTCGGGATCTTGCAGGTCGTGGAAGGGGACTCGGCGATTTGGAGGAACGCAGGCGCGTGGGATTAAGTAGGGTGCGGGCGTGCGAGGGGGCGGCGCCCTCTGTGAAGCACGGCGCGGGAGAAAAGGTACGGGAGAGGAAATCCTTGCGCGGGAGCGAGGCGCGGGAGCAGCGATGGTGAGTGACGACGGCTCGGCAGGCTTCACGAGCGAGATTCACGGGATGGAGGCGAAGCTATTTCTCTGAGTTGTTTGACAAGTCCGTTGGAGGGGTGTTTTGGGTGAAAATCATCAAATTTCCTTTAACATACGTGTTTGGCTAGGCTGGGGGAGATGCTCTAAAGTTTCCAAGTAACGGTGTCTCCTTCCTCGGATGACTTGAGTTGTACACGAGTGGGACGTTTGGGTTGGACCTATAGCAGTATTCTTGACTTCTTGTTCTACATGCTCACATACAAGTCACAAATTGAATGCCATGAAACTTTTCCACTCACCAATGCAACCATAGTTAGAAATGGGATACTCTTTGGCAGGTGACGCAGGATGTACGAATAGAAGTGCTTCCAGTTTTTTCTTAATATATGACAAGTAATACTGACGTGTGTTGGGGAAAATAAATGTCTCCACGATAGAGATGTATATATTAAAGATAACAACTTGCACAAACCGACCTTAGCTCAGTTGGTAGAGCGGAGGACTGTAGTTTGGTTGCAGATCAATCCTTAGGTCGCTGGTTCGAATCCGGCAGGTCGGATGGATATGTTTTTATTTTACGTTTTTCTCTTTGACAGTGATATTTCCATTTGGTCCCTGAACCCATCTTGTCATTGGCAGTAATAGCAAATAAAAAGTATTTACGTTTGAAGGAGACCTTACTTGAATGGAAGAACTACACAGAAACCACTAAACTTATTATTGTCATTCTAAAACCTGTAAATTCTGACTCTGCTCTATTATGACAACAGTGTTTATAGCCTCATCCCTCAGATGCCTTTATTCTGCGTGTTTAGTAACCGGATCAGAATGTCACACTGGTCATTACAGAAATTGGATATAACTGAAATAGCTATAACGGCGAGTGAAATGTTCATGTTAGCTGCATGGTTTGTTTTATATACAACAATTGTCCAGTGTACTTTACAAAGTCGTCAGTGATCAGGAACAGAACGCAAAAAAATGCATGAACAATTCAGCTGAGATTCTGCACAGTTAGTTCAAGGACCAAAACTATGATAGTTTCGAACTTCTGATTCTATACAACAGTTTCTATGGACAAAAGTTCCATGGAAGCCATATGGTACTCTTTGTGGGAGTGTTATTCTAGCAACTGGGGCTTCTTCAAATCTTTGGGCATCAATAATGTATACCTGAGCATATAAGAAACCAAGATTAGCTTGTTGTGTCATTCTTATGGAACGTCTGTATGTCTGCATATAACATGGTGCAGTTAAACCTTGCCTGTGATGTATTAGTTTTCTCGTTATGTACAAAGGAAATTATCCACCCGTCATCTTCACTTGAGCCACCAATTCTTGGTACAAATGCAGCTCCAGAGCAGAACATATTTTTACCAAGCCAATGGTGCTGTAGCTTAATGGGATCTGACCCTGATATCTGTTTTATAACATTGTTAAATGCATGAACCCCGTCAAGGTTTTAGAAAGCCAACGGTACTGCTTCTTAATAAGTTGTGGAACTAACCCACCGATCAATCATTCATACCTCGATGTTATTGCTCTTTTCAAGACATAGTTTTGCAAAACCTCCATATTTTGGGTTTACTGCAAGATAGGACAAAAATCAGTTAAGCTTGATATAGGGCCACAAGGAAGAAAAGTTGCAACCATAAATTCGTTGTTTTGATCCTTGTAGTTTTTTAAGCAGTTACTATCTCCTCTTTTCCCCTAGACACTGACACTTTGTCGTTGATTTGCATTGGAACTTCTGTTTCTTTTTTAGCAATACCTTTCTCACAGTTGCCACAAGAGCTTGTCAATGAATCAACCACTTGTGCATATGCATAACTATGTTGCATGCCTGTGTAGTGGTTATTGATCATTGGGAACTCCAACGAAAAATCTGTTCCTGTCAAATACTCCCCTGAGACAGCTTTTGTTTTCAAGTTTAGTCTCCATTGGTATATGCGAGAGAAAAACTCCCTACTAATTCCTTGCTTTGCCGACTTCTCATCTTCTGTAAGCTCAGAGCCTTTAGATTCACTGTTGTTCAGTGCAAGACTAGGCCCTGGTATTATTGAGTCTGCTGAATGAAGACCCCTTACCACAACCTAAGTCACCAAGAAAGAATAAAATGTATGAGTCCTCAAAATGTATAGTGCAGATTATTGCAGTAATATACGATGAGGAAATGAATAAGTGTTTGATTAGCTAACCAATTATTGAATTGTTATACCTCATCACCCTCCTCAAAACAGTTGATAAGATGGAACATGCAGAATGGTTCAACATTAAACCAGATGACTGACTCTGCATCACCAAAGCGGGGCATAATCCCTATTCTTGCATAACTTTCCTTCTCAAACTCAATCAATCTGTGCCAGGGGAGTTTGCGATTATGGTTTGCACATTAATCCTGTAGGTTCTTTAATTTAATAGGAAAAGTGTCAGTATGACTTACTGACCGCCTCTAATGAGCCTTTTGATATCAATGGTAAGCGGTAAATCTATGATAATGTTGTACCTGTATAATAAAACAGACTAAAATTGATCATAAATTGCTTGTATACTATTCGATTCTAGTATCTAAAATCAATAAACATGAATTTTACAGGTGTTGTGCACTGTCTTTTAATCAATACAAATTATGGGGAGGAAATGATGTTTGGTAAATGGTCGTACTTTAGAGTAACTCCTATATCATGACAAAGTGAACATCTGTCCAGCTTGAGGTCAACCATGTGCTTTAGTTTGGTTCCGTCAGCTGCAGTAAAATAAAGCTTGAATTGGAGTTCACGATTTGGACTCAATCTTGACGTACAGAATTGAAAAGGTTGGAAAATGTAATACCTGAGACAACTCCAATCACTAAGAACGGCCTCTTTGCATCCGTACCAAAGATGACAAGCTCCCCTGATCCAGGAGCTACCTAAGTTCATTTAACCACGAAGGAATCAGATCAGTACCCTGGCTATGTATATATGTGAAAATATTCATTTTTGAACTGGTATATGGGGCATTGGGGCCTTTTGAATTAATTAGTTTATTAACATTAAATGAGACAACACAATCCAATCTGCATGTATTTTGAAAATTAGAGCAGAGTAGGAGGTGTTGATAGAATGATTGAGGTGCAATTTGTTTTTACAATTATTTCACATTAGCAGATATACATATAAACCACACGCATAAAGCTGTGGCCTCTATGTTTTGCTTAGTTATATTCTTATACTAGGGGTGTGTTTGGTAGAGCTTTTGCTTATGCTAAAAATTACATATGCTTTGGCTTATTCATCAAAAGTGCTTATCAACCTTATCTAGCTTATTATGGTATAAACAGTCAACCTGTTTAGCAAAATAGCTTATCTAACAACTTATCTTGGGAAAGGTGACCTATAAGCTGAAAAGGTAAGATTTTTCTTGCTTATGGCTTATAGTACAAAAGAGGTTTTGACTTATGGATGCTTATAACAATAAGTGCTTATGCCTTCAATCTGTTTTGTAGAGCTTATGGCTTATGATAGTATAAACTATTCAATAAGCTGATATATAAGCTCTACCAAACACACCCTAGGTAGTTCTTTGCGGTTGCTAGTTAGCAACCGTATATGTAAGGGTGAAAACTATTTAGAACATTCACGTGGCTGCTGCTCCGTATGATGTGTGAAATAGGACGTCAAATTAGCAACGTGTCCAGGAATATAAAATGTTACATGCCCAGGATTTGGCTCATTGTTTTTCATACTTGATTTGATAAATTTCTGCCATACAAACAATCTTGACTATTTTTTGTGTGGATAGACTTGCAGCCCTTTATTTTCGTGAAACTTTGCAAGATAAGTCACTGTCTTATTCTTTGTTTAGATTAATGAGGAGACCAACATGCTGCACAGAATAAGATGGGTTGGGTCCAGGAATCTGCATGATGACATTAATTGTTGAATATTGTTTTCCGGGACAGATGAGTCACTATCTTGAATAAATTGTGTAGTACTGCCTCTAGTTTTATTTTCTTGACGTCAACACAAAGATTTTAGTTCATTTTTGAACCCGGAGGTAGTAATACATGAGTCACTTGCTACAAAGGCTTGAATTTAGCTCCTGCTGGTAAAGAGAGCAGTTGCATACTACCTTTGGATGTGCTGTGAAGGGCCGGTCCCATTCCCCACCAATGTCCCAGGCATCGCCGGTGCTGAGGTTCTCTATGCAGATCTCCTGGGGAAGATGGTTCTCAGCGACTGCAAACACCCTGCCGGCATGCTCAAAGACGTTTGTGTTGCCTATATCCTTGTTAACTTTGCCAAATCTCAACTGCAAACATATGTATATTCAGAATTTGAGAGAAACAGCACATCGTGCGTAAGTTTGGATCTGCAAATTAAGTGTTGCTTACATAGTTGAAAATGTAGGCAGAGATGATTGCCGCAGAATCTCCCTCGATGGCAGGGAGAAAGCTTGGTTTCCGTCGAGCTCTTTCAAGTTTGAACGTCTCGGATTCCACGTAGCGATTAGCGTAGGAGATTGACCAGCTACTATCCGAAATGTTCTTGGTGAAGTAGAGGGCATGGAGCATGCCCTCGCCTTCGACCCAGGTCTCGCTGGATTGTCCGAAGATCGAGACTGTGGAATGAAGGGCACCGAAGAGTGGATTGGAACCTGTATCAGAATTATTCATTCCCATTAACCACACGGTTTGCAAGGAATTCCCTGTTTATGGATAGTAATAAGACGACTGATGACATCACCATTTCTGATGTATATCCCCTCCGGGAAACCTTCAGGTATCACTCCTTCGATCTGGTGTAAGTCTATGCCTTCACTGATCTCGTCGACAACCGGTGCAAAATTGCTCTGCAAAATATGCCGGAGCATGATATTTCTGAGTTTTTGTTGGTGGGAAGACTTCCCTGAAATGTAGTAAAATACCTCAGACGGACGCAGGGCTTCGTCAGTAAATTTAAAGGTTGAGTCAACCAGCGCATCCAGAAATCTCTGCGGTGCATTCTTTATGGCCTCTGAGGCTTCCTCCACTTTTGAAGAGAGATTACTCAGGAGCTCTCTGAACAAAGGTTTCTGGAGCAAAATATGCATTAGTTTGCTGAGCATATCCAGTAAATGCAGAAGTATCCTACATAGTTGCATAATTCACTCTTAAAAAGGGAGGGATAGAGATTGATGAGAGAAAAACCTTGGCCCCTGATCTAATGGACGTTGCAGACGGAGTTCTTGCAAAAGCATAGATGGAACTTCTAGCGTTGTAGGCGCGAGAAGATAACGAGGGACGAAACGAAGCTGGCGCCTTCAACAACATTATGTTAACAACTCAACCTGATTCTACTGGGCATTTGGTGAGTTGACGCTAATTTATAGCGAATACCCTGGAGGAAGGGACAATTAATTAGACAGCATTAGCCAATGTGTCTTATTGGAATATACTGAGCTCGAATTCACCTTGTTGCATCGACCAAACAGTTTGGCCGTAGTCCTCCAATAAAAAAAAAGTTTGGCCGTACTAGTTACTAGCTAGTGGGCCAACGGCTAAGACCTTGACAGCTGAATGATAACAACTATGTGACCTGTCCTGATCACATTACGAACAAAGAAAATGGGTCGAAAATTATTGCGTGGATGGTTCCTTCCCAATCATGACGTTTGTTCTTGGATCCACATTCCGGTTCCATGTCGTGTACACTTTCCTATATATATTTTCCATATGTGAAACACCAGGAAGGAGCCTCTCCTGCTACTGGATTGGAAGGGTAGAGCTTAGAAGATAACGTTTAGGACAGCCAGATTGACCTGCATATAATGCTATTTAATTAGTAGGTCCCAAACAGCATTTTTCTCAGGTAAACTACATAAACAACACCATTTCGATTAATACAGGGTGAATCTTCTCTGAACCGGAAAAAAATCATCCTTGTTTCACGGCTCATCACTCGCTCGTTTTTCACAATGTTTCTTGCAATTTTTCTAGACCTGCAAATAATGCCAGTTGGGTCGACGATGCCCGGACACACAGAATAGATCGCAGAGTCTTAGAGCATCTCCAAGAGATTAGCTATAATATTAGCTAAAATATAGGTTTGACTCTTCATATTTAAAACCTTCTCCACGTTGAACAGAATCATTTTATTTTCAAAGTCCAATATTTGAGCCTGACAATAATCTCTACTCCTTAATAAAACCGGTGTGGTCTTCCATCTTTTACTTTCATTGGTTTTCACAATAGCCTATACCAAGGGCGGGCCAGCCGGTTAGATCACATAGGTCATGACCCGACTCGTAGCTCAATAAGCAAAGGACCCCACCTTTAAAACCCAGCTTGTTGGCCCAGTTCTGAAGGGCTTGCCCGAGTCTGTTTCAGTCTCCATGAAGCCCAAACAAGCAGCAGATGTCTTGGCCCGAGTCTTAACAAAATTCTGGGTCTATCACTGGGCTATACATAAAAACAGTCCTCACTCAATACATCATTGGTGACTCAATACATTAGTGGTGGCGGTTCCTGTACAACAACCAACAACCTATAACAGTCCTCGCTCAATACGTTGGTGGTTCCCATACAACAGTCAACAATCTATATGTTGGAAGTCTTCGTGTCGCTCAAAACCACACGTATGCTCATTGTCTGCCGGCGTCATTTCCATCGGTTGGCGGAGCTCCTTCCCATCTGTTGGCGGAGTTCCTGTCGAAAAACGGTGATCACGTTTACTCCTTTCATCACTTTTGACCCTGGAAGTCAGCTGCTTCACGAAGCTAATATGTAAAGTTTTTTCTAAATCTTTTCAAGTCCATTGCAATGCACAGGCACTTTGATAGTGTTGTTATATTGCTCGTACGTACAATTACCCGTTACGACCAATGATCAAAATAGTCTCGCGTAGTGGACACTTGGCTGTCGTGCGCCGTGTTGTGTGTCTGCGATAGCCCCGTATTGGACCCCTGAATGCAGCATGTCTTCACGCCTGACCGCTGAAAATGTGTGCGCATGCGGAAACAGGTGCGAGGGCGCACGAGGAGGGGGCGATGGCGAGTGATGTGCGTTCGGTAAAGATGAAGAGCGGATTGTCCAGGATACAGAGCGATGATAAAACAAGACGACGATAGCGAGGCTATAGGATCTTGTTTTTTTAATTTATTTTTATATTTAGTGAGAAACCATATGAATATGTGCCAAGGTTTGCAATATGTGATGAGTAATTGACATTGGTTGAGTTTGGTGTATGAGTTGAAATGCGGGAATCTATAGATTGCATGAGTTTGTGCATATCATGGTTTTGACTAACCGGAGTTGGTAAGGATGTTGGAGAGTTTACAGGAGTTGGAAAATATGTTTGCTTGTCTCATGATGTGTAGGTCACTGGAGTCAACTTAGCGGCCAACGGCGAGAGGATCGGGCACAAGTAGGAGACTTGGGCCCGAATGATCAGGAGGCTGGGTGAAGTCAAGGGTGATCCACAACGTACATGTGGAGAGGTAAGAAGCACAGACGATTTCGCGGTTGAGCCTCAAAACCGTGGGTGGTGATCAAGACGACGGGATTGACCAAGTCAAAGGTGATTGAGCGTCGGTGCAAGTAGAGGCTTCCAATGGACCGGAGGCGGGAGAGACTTACCGACGAGGAAGATTACGGGACGAGGTGACACGCGTCAAGATCAAGAAGTCGCGCTTTGAGAAGCGTGCAAGGCAGTTTTCCGGTTTGGACCTCAAAACTGGTGGTGGTGGTTGACGGTGCACGTGGCACCATCGCGGAGCTTGCGTCAAGGCGAAGCAAATTTGTGAAGGGCTCGATGACGTTCGGGCGAAGAAAAAAGAGTTGGACGATTTTGCCCCTGATGGTAGGTGGCAATGAGTTATAGGTCAAGGGTAGAGTTGTGTTGAACCCTAGGCCTATATAAGAAGAGGTGTGGTTGGTGGGAGAGGTGCCTCTTTCTATTAGCCTTATGTTAGGTGTTCATTCAAAGTGGTAGGAGAGGTCTTCATGTAATAAAGGAGAGGAGAGGGTGTTTGAGAGACATCTCTTTCCCTTCCAAATAGTGGGAAGAAGAGGCTAGCTTACTAGCTTTATATCCATGGATCTTGTAAGCATGTTTCTATGATATAAGAAGTATTTTCGTGCTCAAGATCTTCCTCTCTCCCTAAATCCCGAATTCTCTTTTTCTCTATTTTTGGAGCTATTTTCGTGGGAATTTTTTATCTCCTTTTTGGGCAAGTTTTTGGGATGGATTTTGTGGGAAACTTGGTGCTATGATGAGCTAGAACAAATTCCCATAGGTCCTTGACCAAATCCATAGCTCTAGCATCTTCGATTTGAAGGATTTCTCAAGTTTCCTCTTTTTGTTGTTCTTGGCACAAAATCTAAAATTTGTGATGATTCCTTGAGCCAATTGAGTGGATCTTCTAGGATTAGGGTCGTGATGTGTTGAGGATTTACTGGTTCAAAAATCGCATCATTTGGAGTTTGTTTGATTAGATTTTGGTCAAGTTTTTGCCTAATCCCGAAACTTTTTTCTATTCTATCGGGGTCGACCGGCACTGCCGACGACCAGGACCGGCACTGCCGGTGGGTCAGAACTCGGATTGGCACTGCCGATGCCATGACCGGCACTGCCGGTGGCTTGAGTCCAAACCCCGCACCGGCACTGCTGATGGCCAGACCGGCACTGCTGATGTGCTCTGTTAGCTGCTTCTGAGAACCCCGCACCGGCACTGCCGATGGGCATTTCCGGTACTGTCGATGGTAGTCCAGTTTCGTACTGTTTTGAGTGTTTTCAGTTCTCCTTTGTTTTCGCTGTGTTCCGCTGTTGTTGTTGATCACTTCTAGGGTTAGCATATCATTAGTTGGTGTGTGTAACCTTGGTGATCGGTTTAGAGGTTAGCTTGAGTTGTAATTGGGACATAGACTAAGTTCTTCTGAAGAATTTTAATTGGCTCCCATTCACCCTCCTTTGATCGCGTTCTCGATCCTTCATTTAGCAAATGGGTTTGTTTTAGAGAGACTGTTAGAGATGCTCTTATTCGCCGAAAGGCATTGTAACATAATCTAGAGAAAGCTAACTGTTTTTGAAAAAAAAAAAAGCTAACTCTTTTGACTAGAGATTCGTGAATGTTTGTTACATTACGTTGTCAGTTTAGAGCTCTGCGGCAATGGCATCTCGTTGGTCTTAGATTCTCTTCACGGACCTGCACGGCACGTTTGTTCGCACTTGGGGAACCGTGGAGCTGCTGATTCTACTCGCGTTTTAGCTTGAAAGTTGGTTTCACGCAGTGCTCCTGTGCTACTATGAAGATGTAATACAGAGACATGGATATTTTTTTTTATTATACAGCCATACAGGGATTTCGTAAGGCCAACTTGTTTCTTAACTGCTGTGGGATTGTAAAGCTTTTTTTAGTCTAACGATGAGGCAAAGTACGCATACAGGAAGGTTGATTTGTCATTTGTGAGCATTCCTGTGCCACCGTAACCAAGCACGACCTCAATCGTCACGTGTTTCTTATGGAACCCCATTTCTTATTGTATCCTGTGGCTTCTCACGCTGGACAAGGACAACGGCAACAACCACGTGGGGTTTATTTGAGAGTCATGTTAGCAAATAATACATAACCAAGATCGAAACACGATATAGATTAAACGTGTAAAATCCTTACGAGAAAAAATACGAGCGTCGACCGGCAATCTTTACTATTGGAGGAAAGTTATAATATAGGGGATACAATGAATTCCTCTCTCTCACACACAACTCTTCCCATACAAGATGTATATATAAGGGTGAAAACTAGGATAGATTCCCTAAACAATATGAACCGTAACACGAGAGGACTCCGTCTCTCATATCTTCTAGACGTCTCTAGCAAGGACACTACAATTCAGATCATATTTCAATAAACTTCACCTTAAGACGAATTTCATCTTATAGCAAATAAAGAATCATCATGAACTCCCTTCGACAATAAATAACACCGGACGCTAACGAGTCACTAGAACTCAAACGATAGCTGCGATCAAGCTTGATCATTGCTCAAACTTCATAACAGCACTTCCAACAAAGTGTTTAATACTCTATAATAAAGAGTACATCAGAATTGCTGCTTTGAGCAAAGCAACAAAGCCATACATCAATGGTCCAAATAACTAACCGTTAGCACGGTCTTGTGGCAGGTCTGGTCTTATAGCAGGTCTTGGTAGAAACCATGTCAAAAACAAATCCAAACAATAAAATCTGTAACAACTCTTGAACGCTTCGGATATACGAAGCAAAATTTGCAGACTCATAGAACATAACCCGTGTAAGTAGAAAAAAAAGATAGCAACTCTTGGTAACCTTTATCGTGTACGCATTACAACTCTGGTCAAAAACCAATTCTGCAAGTACGCATGGAATTCTTCCTCCTCAGAACTAGAAGCAGCACGAGGACCAAAGACTTGACAAAGACTTAGCTGGGCTGTAGTGAAAAACTAAATTTGGCGAGAACTCTTCACGGTGATCAGGGCTTGAATCTTAAATGGAGGAATAATGATAAGTCTCTCTCCGCCTAGAACAGCATCAAAACAAGCTCCTGGTAAAGGAATCTGAGTACAAATAGCAAAACAATCTCTAAATAACTTTGGAGCGTTCATCCCGAGAGCTCCTGAACCTTCACCTCGAGACAAAGCTGTAGAATAGAAACCTGTCTTGTGCAATAGAGCTCCTGGTAGCAGCTACGGGTGCATGTAGCAAAACCATCCAATATTCCTTTGGTGCGACAGGAGCAACGAATCTCGTCTTGGAAGCGGTGCGGCAGGGAGATGACAGCAACAGGGAATCATGAATAAAAATCCTCGATACTTGCTGCGGAACGGAGATTGAAGAACTCCAAAGTAGCGCCACGCATCAAATTTATCAAATTTATCTGCTTCTCACATTACCACAAAAAGGTTTTTTAGCAGCGGCATCAAAAATACTATAACAACAGTTATAAAGAAATCCGTCGCTACAGTTATAAAATAATTTTTAACAACGGTTGATATTGTCAACCGTCTTTAAAAATTAATTTTTAGCGGCGGTGAGAATGTCAACCACCTCTAAAAATAGAGTCAATTTTTAGAGGCGGATGACAATGTCAACCGCAGTTAAAAATTGATTTTTTAGCGACGATTGACATTGTCAACCGCCGTTAAAAATAATATTCGCCACGTCACCAATCCATTGTTTTAACTCTCCACCAATGAGAGTGAAGCACACAGATATGTGTTTCTCTTCTTTACTCCCATCCCTGCCTCTCTCTCCCGCATCCCTCTCTCTCTCACACACCCACCTCCTCTCTCTCTCTCCCGCATCTCTCTCCTCTCTCTCTCTCTCTCTCTCTTTCTCTCTCTCTCTCTCTCGCTTCCACATCCCTCTCCTCTCTCTCTCCCGCATCCCTCTCTTTCTGACGGCGGACGGTGGCCTGGGTCGCGACAGCGGGCGTCGATGACCGGGGTCGCGGATGGTGGGTGGCGGCCTGGGTCACAGACGGCGGCGGCGTCTTGGGGCGCGTCGGCGACAGGCTAGGGTCGCGATGACGGGCGGCGGCCGGGGTCGCGGACGGTGGGCGACGGCCTCGGTCGCGGACGGCGGGCGGCGGCCGGGGTCGCGGGCGGTAGCCGGGGTCACGGGCAACGGCCTGGGGCACGTCGGCGGCAGGCCTGAGTCGTGATGGCAGCCTAGATCCACCGAGGACGGGTCGGCGGCGGATCTACCAAGGTGGCGCCCTCCCCTTCCTCCATCTGATGTGTCGGTGGCGGATATGCCGATGCGGCGCACCTCCACGGCACGGTTCGTGCAGGGTGGCGCGGCCTGCTCGCGGTGGCGGATCCGCGGCAGTCCTCTGCCTCCTCGATGCGGTGGCAGGTCCCGCTAGTAGCGTTGCTTTTTTTTATTTTTCGGATAGATGTGTAGCGGCGGGTGAATATGTGACCCGCCGCTACTAATCCGGGTGTAGCTGCGGTTTTTTTTCATCCTCAGGACAACCGCTGCTATAGCGGTTCATTTTCAGCTGCATTTGTATAGCGGCGTGTCTACCGACCCGCCGCTACAGTGTTCTTTCGCCCGTCGTTATAGGCCTCTTTTGCTGTAGTGTCATCTACAAAGAAACGCCGACTGCAAGTTGATGGAGAAACTCACACGACGCCGTGAACGGTTTCAACTCGGCGGAGAAAATCAACTGACACGGATGAAACAAAAAAGGTCGAGCAGCACGCGCGACGATCACGCGGAATCGGAAGGATCCTGTCTTGAAACCGTGATAGGCACGGGGAATCTGAAAGCACCAGAAAGAATCATCTGGCAGATAGCGGCGACGAAAAAATAGATCAGCGGCGACGACACGATGAACAGGGATAAAACCCTAATTATTGTTTTTCACAAATCTCGTGTCTGGCTCTGATACCACTTGTTAGCAAATAATGCATAACCAAGATCAAAACACGACCCAGATTTAACGTGAAAAACCCTTGCGGGAAAAACCATGAGCGCCGACCGGCAATCTTCACTATTAGAGGAGAGTTACAACATATGGGATACAATGAATTCCTCTCTCTCACACATAATTCTTCCCATACAAGATGTATATATAAGGGTAAAAATTAGAGATAGATTCTCTAAATAATATGAACTGTAACACAAGAGGACTCCATCTCTCATATCTCCTAGACGTCTCTAGCAACGCTTTATACCTTGTTTCATTAGGAGAAATCGGCTCTTTTCTCTTGAATATCCACTTGCAATGAACGGGTTTCTTCTCTTTAGGCAATGGTACTAAATCCCAAGTACCATTCTTTTCAAGTGACTCCATCTCATTTTGCATAACGGTAACCCAATTGTTGCAATCCATAGAAGAAATAGCCTCAGAATAATTAGAAGGTTCAGCACTACCTTCAACATCTTCTGCACAACTCAAAGCATAAGCAGCAATATTACATTGCTCAATTAACCTCTTGGGTCAAACATGAGGCCTCCTAGACCTTCCATCTACAATAGAACGTTGTGGAGACTGCACAACGGGAGAAGAATGTGGGATAACAGATGAATCATCATCAATAGGTGCATCTGTGACATCAATATCTGGTGTATGTGCTGAATCAATAACATGCTCCACATGTACACTTGAGGTCTATGAACTCTGAACAGGAGCATTAGTAGACATAGCAGATTCATTAAAGGCAACACTTCTGCTAGTGAGAAACTTTTTAGATTTAGGACCCCACAATCTATAACCTTTAACACCAGAAGCATAACCAAGAAAAATGCACTTAATAGCTCTAGGATCTAATTTATCATTATCAACATGAGCATAAGCAGGACAAACAAAAACTCTCAATTCAGAATAATTGGCTGGAGAACCAGACCATACCTCACTTGGAATCTTCTTATCAATAGCAATAGAGGGAGAACGATTAATGAGAAAACAAGCAGTGGAAGCAGCCTTAGCCCAGAAACGCCTATTCAAGGCAGCATTAGACAGCATGCAACGGACTTTAGAGATGATAGTCCCGTTCATACGCCAGCCACACCATTTTGTTGAGGTGTATGAGCAACGGTGCGGTGTCTCACAATGCCATCAGACTTACAATAAGAATTAAAAGCATTAAAACAGAATTCCATCCCATTATTAGTGCGAAGAACCTTCACCTTTCTCTCAGTTTGATTTTCCACCATAATCTTCCACTCTTTGAATACAGAAAATGCTTCTGATTTATGCTTCAGAAAATAAGGTTAAACCTTTCTTAAATAATCATCAATAATGGTCAACATATACCGAGCACCTCCAAAAGAGGTCTTACGAGCTTGCACCCATAAATCAGAATGCACATAATCAAAAATATCTTCAGTTGTGTGAACCGAAGTGTTGAACTTCACCCTCTTGTGTTTTCCAAACACACAATGCTCACAGAAATCCAGCTTAGTGATGCTATGCCCATCAAGAAGTCCTCTCTTGGTCAAAGCTATCATACCAAGCTCACTCATATGCCCAAGACGCATATGCCAAAGATTAGTAGCATCAGAATCAGATAATGACTTGGTAGAAACAGAAACATTGCCAATAACTATAGTGCCTTGAAGAAATATAAATTGGCAGATAATAAATCACCTTTCATAATAACAAGAGAGCCTTTAATTACCTTCATAACTCCACCTTCAGCGGAGTACTTATACCTTTTTCGATCAAGAGTAGTTAAAGAAATGAGATTTCTTATCATAGTTGGAACATGCGTCATATCTTAATGTCCTGACAATACCATCAGACATCTTAATCTGCACAGATCCCATGCCTACTATCTTGTAAGGAGTGCTATCATCCATCAAAACAGAGCCTCCACTATGGACAAATTCATAAGTAGAAAACCAACCTCTATTAGTGCAAATATAAACGAGCAGGCAGAATCAAGAACTCATTCATCATTAATTTTAGCACATCTAGCATAAACTACGAGAATATCACCATCAGAACTGCTATCAGCAGAAGCAACAGAGGCATTACCATCATCATTTGATTTACCTTTAGCCTTTCGTTCGGCTTTTCTCTTCTCTTTGTTCTGCAACTTATAACATTCAGAAATAACATGTGTATCTCCCTTACAATATCTACAGAACTTATCTTTGCCTCTGGACTTAGAGAAACCTCTATGACCACTTGAATTTTTCTCTCTACCATTGTTGAATTTTTTTCTTTCCGTCCTACCACGGACAGACAAACCTTCTCCCTCAGAACTGACAGAAGCTTTAGAAGACACTATCAATTTCATCTTTTCCTTTGCATACAAAGCATCATAAACCTCATTGATAGTTAGTGTGTCATGACTATATAATATAGTGTCTCTAAAGTTTGAATAAGAAGGGGGCAATGAACACAAGAGCATAAGTGCTAGTCATCATCATATTTTACCTCCATAAACGCTAGGTCCAAAACAATCTCCTTGAAGACTGATAAATGAGAGGCCAAAGAATCACCCTCTTGCAGCTTGTGTGTGAACAATTTTATCTTCAAATGCATCTTGCTGGTGAGATCCTTAGACATGCAGATCGACTCCAGCTTGAGCCATAAAGTAGCAGCGGTTTTCTGTTCCAAAACCTCTTACAAAATATTATTAGATAAATGAAGATGAATTTGTGAAAGAGCCTTACGATCACGACGCTTTTCTTTATCGGTCCAAAGTTCTTTTTTCTTATTGGAGAAACCATCAAGCGCATCATCCAAATCGGTGTGCGCTAATATTGCCCTCATCTTGACTTGCCAAAAAGTAAACCGTGTATCATGGTCTAGCAGCGGAACATCATACTTGAGAAAAGCCATCGAAGAAACTCAGCAACAATCAAATCTACAACACCTCTGGTATAGTCTCGTGTGCACGAAGCAAAATCTGCAGAACTCTATGTACACTTTTATGTACGTTTAACAAGAAACCAGAACGAAATCACTGGTAGCCTTTTCCATGTGCGCCTAGCAAATCTCACCAAAAGTGCTCAACTGCCGGATGCGTCGGATTTTCTTTTCACCGTGCGGCAGCACCTAACCTGACCTCCGATCTCTAGCGATAGGGAAAAATAAATTCGGCTCGGTACTTGATAGGACATGCCAATTCGGATCATGTTCCAACAACTCAGATTTAAGATATTCCGTCTACGCAAATGCTGGCAGTCCACACCCCGTAAGGGCATACGCGTGGGGAAATGGTTATAGACTTTTAAAGATAGAAAAAATAGTTCACCATTATGTAACACTACTATAAAAAGTGATTTTTAGCAACAAAAGCTGGTTTCATATTTGTGGCGGGTACCATATAACCCGCTACTAATTCTGGCTCGAGAGACGTGCCAGTCACTAATTCGACCATAAAACATGGGTGTGCAACTTAGTGGCGGGCCTATTTCTGACCCGCCATTAAGGGTGTATTTGGCACTGCTTATGCTCAAAGTGTTTATAGTGCTTATTCTCTCAAAACTGTTTATAGTGCTTATAGTGTATAAGCACTCAACCCGTTTGGTAAAACTGCTTATTATATTTTTGTGAAACTGATTATACTGAGAGAAAGGGCCACCATAAGCACTATAAGCTACCTTTTGCTGCTTTGCCCAAAGTGCTTATGGGTAATACAAAATAACAAAGTGCTTATACCTTATAAGCGCTTCTCTATTTTGCTGTCTGGCTGTCCAAACGACTTATAGAGCATAAACACTTCCAATAAGCAGTTCAATAAGCAGTGCCAAACGTACCCTAAGTTATGCCAGCCCTATAAATATGGGGGTGCATAGTGCAATCCTAAGTGCTTCCCCTCTGCGCCCCTACTCGGCCGCCACTCCTCTCTCTCTCTCCCTTCTACCACTTTCCTTTTAGATCCGCCACCAATCTCCGCCACCCACACCTCCGCCACCCACCTCTACCATCATGCAGCGGGCCACAACGACCTACACCACTTTCTCTTGCGGATGCGAAGAGCAATCGCGCGGGTGTCGCCGTCGACTAAGGCGGCCCACACGAAGAAGCGAAGGGCCACCGGATCTGCCGGCTACCATCCCGTCAAGCATCACGACTTCGATGGTGGCGGCGGTAACGGCCAGGGCAGTGGTGGCAGTGGCCCTAGCTGTTGCCATAGTAGCCATTGCTGCATACGGGGCTATTACGGATGCGACCGAGGAGGCAGCCATTGTGGCGGGAGCAATAGCGTTCTTCATGGCCGAGGCGATGCCGCTCGCCTGGGTGGCAACCCATGCGACAGCGGTGGTGGCTCGTGCCTGGAGGATATCGGGTGCAGTGGCGGCCAGCGACCTGGCATCAACGGTGGCCAAGGGTTAGGGTTAGGTTCGGGTTAGGCAGGACCCAACACCTAACGATGCGGGCCATTTGTTTGGGTCGGCTAATGGTGTGGTAGTGAGGGCGGTGCCCATCGCTATCGTACTTCTGATTTGATGCTAATGTGCAACTTAGTGGCGGGCATGTAGTCTCTCACAAAAAATTATAGAAATCAATAACGATTATTTGTGGCGGACTCTGTGTCCGCCATAAAGACCGCTTATGGCCTTGTTGCTGAAGATGTTTTTGAAAGGAACTTGATGTCACCTAGAGGGGAGGGGGATGGAATAGGCGAAACCTATGATTTTAAAACTTAAAACAGAAATTAGTACAAAACCAGTCAGACTGGTTAGGCAAATTGATCAGACCTGTTTTGACAGTGAATGCAAGAATGTAGTTTGTTGATTCTAACTCAAACCGATACTCGAAGTAGTGCTCTAGTAAATGTTCCTTGCAGATGCACTGAGCCCCTACACAACACAAACAAGTGCACCCAAGTATATCAAAGCAGAAGCACAATGTGAGTTAGAAAACAAGCAGGAGATGCAAACCGAACAAGGAGACATAAGTGTTTGTTTGCCGAAGTTCAGATTCACCCCGTGGATTCTACGTCTCCATTGAGCAAACTTGAGCCACTTAAAAGCCAACTCCAAGCCGGATCTCTTTCAACCACTTTTCCCGGTCAAATTTAGATCAAGCTAATGACTATAAATGTTGACTTCATTTGATCAATGCTATACTTATCATCCATAGATCATTTTTGTCTTCTTCACTTGATGCTTTAACATTTTATTTCATGAGAATTGTCAACATGAGTAGTATTTGAGCACATCCATCTTGAGCTGATGACTATGGTTAATGAATTCATTTAGTCAATATTGCACTTCTTATCCATAGATCACCTTGTCTTCTTAATTCAACAAATGATTGACACTTAGAAATGTATGACTCTTCATGGCTAGTTCGATCCATTGAAATCAACTCTACTTGCTCTTCTCCATCACATAGGTGCTTCGACATCAAGCCTCTTGCTTGCCCTTCTCCAATGTATGGTCCATCGCAACCAAGTTATGTTATTCCTTCATCAACTTGCCATACTTATCCATACATATCCTTGTGACCTGCAATATGTCCACTTTTGACTAGCTTCTGTCTTGTTGATTTTTTTATTGAAATTTCCTTGGTAAGTGATGTCCATCTTCATTTCACAATAATCATGAGAGAGACATATCAAGATACGATCATACAACCATGTCTCTCTCTCATTCATGCTCACTTGTTTGTTGTGCACAAGTCTTTGTCTTATGGAACATGTGATCTTATACAAATAATATCCATAAGCTTGTCTTTGAATGATTGTCCACAATAGTTTTGTAATACAATTCCTTCTCATTATCTCAATAAATATATTAGACCTTTAATCATTTTGTCAATCAACTCACCAAAACCCACTAGGGGCCTAGATGCAATTTTAGTTTATTATAGTAGTGTAATTTTGCTTAATAGTCTTAATTAACCTATAACGGAAAGGCTTGATGAATATAAAAAATCCCAGATCAGCGTTACTCCAACATGGAATCCGTCCCCTATTGAAGTTGTCCAATTAGAAAGCTGGATCATGTGCTCCATTATCTAAAAAATTGAAGTTGCATGCCTTTGTGAAACTAAAACACTGATAAATTGATTGTCAAAAAGCTCTGATGCAGCCTGCTAGTTTCCCTGTTCTTTACCTTGTTTTGCGTATTGAGTTAGATACATACCAACATTGCTGGATGTTGAATCTTTGCTATCTCGCCCTATCAACAGTATCTCGAGTGTCATGTCCATTGGTGCACTCATCTCCATTGGATTAACAGTTAACTTCACAGCTCACATTATCCCTATAAGGGATAACTGCATAATCCATCCATAAGTCACTTAGAATTTGAAATTCCCATCTATAAAACTTTTTGTTGAAAATCTCCATCCCCTATTATATTTTGTTGCAAAAATTACTCCACCCCAGTTGACACATGTTTAATTGATTTCATATTGAGCATTTGTAAATTGTAATGGCTTTTGCAACAAAACTTAGTAGTGGATTGTGATTTATAATAAAATGACTTATGGGTTAGAATCTCAAAAGATAGTTAAACCATATAAGCCATAAAATTGTATGTTTCCTTGTCCGCCCATACAAATTTCATGTCTTTCATGTCACTAGAGTCAATTTGACTTACTGATGTTAGAGCTGGAAATGAAAGATGGAGAGTGAAAATGATCCACCTACCCCCAAGTCATGTAAGGTGACAGGGAGCCAAATAACTTTTTCCACCTATCAATTAGACAGAAATAGGATACATGAACTCTAACCTGGTCGCTTGTGTTTCATATATGATTTTTTTTTTCAGAGTATACCTTTCGGAGCACTCTTAGAAAGGTACATTTAAGGACCTGCTTTCCATGTCCCCATCTCTTGTATTCTCATTTCCTCCATTCCCCATTTAGCCCTCATCATGCGTCACTTTTAGACAGGGTAAAATAAATTGCCTGAATGCATGGTCTATTAAAGGTTATATACGTAGAAAGATCACACATATTACATCAAATGGCAAAAGCTATGTATGCATATAGTGGTTTAGACAACAGTGTGCTGTTTTTTATTGGGTGACATGAGCAATCGAGTAGTAATTACTAGACAGCATTATTCTCTATCATCTTTCTCTCCGAGACTGAGCCTCATTAGCCACGGGTGATCGTGGTCGTTAGTCGCGGCCAACCACCCCTCCCCCTCTGGAGGATTTTCTCTATCTATGTGAGGAGAGAAAATTTTCTCTTCCTCTTAATATGAAACTGTTGGGGCCTTCTCCCCTCATATAGAGTTTTCTCTCTCTCTCCTCCACATCATTAGAAATCTTAGGTGGCACACATTGCCTCACGTATGCTATGTAGTAAAGATTCATGTTACAGCTGACGGTAATAACAAAATATAACACAAACATAAGTGGATGAGAAAAAAGCTCACTTTGGACAAGTCTGAAATACTGACCAAATTGATTTTCACCTGAGCAGTATTCAATAACTGGCTACCTGCTACGTTAATAGTGTCTGTCGTGGAACGAAGAGTGTACCCTTAAAATCTAGTAACATAGATGTTGACATGATGTAGCACTACTAGCTAGCAAACACTTGTTTGAAGTACAATTGATCCCAGACACAATGCCAGATTCATATAACCACGGTAAGGTTGAACACATTGTATCCTCTTGTTCGAATAAGTGGAACTACAAACCAAAGTCACTCGATTTTTTGCAACAAATCAAAACAATTAACCGCTAGATCTAACAAGAACATGAGAGAGGTATCACTACGCACGAGATATATATCGTCATGAGAGACGGAGACGAGAAACTGTAACCGATCAAGCGAGACTCGATAAGATCGAATTGGCAAGGGAAGTGGAAGAGCCGAAGGGGGAAGCGCGTGAGGACTAGGAGAGAGTTTCGGCTGGCTTACCGGCTATATCATTGTCTTAGTGGCTTGTGACCCTGCGCCACGTAGACGACTCCACGGGCTTCGTCGTTTGCGGACGTTGCTGGTGTCTGGCCCAACAAAGGTTAGGTCCGGCTTGGAGCGGAGACAGGCCGGAATCCCTCTTTCCACCGCCTCTACAGAAAATTTTTACCGGGATCAAATGACACCGCTAGATTTACTGGTTCTTGGGCTGGAACTCAAACAGACCTGACCTCAAAACAGGTCCGCGGAACAAGGCCTGAATCGTTTGGGGTCAAAAGGACCTTCTTTTTGAGTTTTGACCTGCATGCGGGGGTGAAAATATACAGATTGTGTCTTTAAGGCTTATTATTTATTTATCTTTGTGGAACGCACTTTTAATAAGGTTTTATTATGTACAAGTATATTGCATTATTTAAAAACAGAAGAAAAAGGCCAACCGCACTAAATTGTTAGGGTTAGCAAACCACGAATCGACGACCGACGATGGAAAATCAAGCGAGGCGACGAGAGAAAAATGCGCCGGCGGTGACACTGGCGGCGACGGCGCATGACATCCCCACGTGGTCCACCGCATCTTCCGGCTCATGGACACCCACATCGCCGTGATCCGCGCGGCGACCGTGTGCAAGCGGTGGTGCGCCGTGGCGTCCACCCGCGGCACCTTCGTCCCCGGCCACCGCAACGAATTCTTCGATCCCCACCCTGGCCCACACGTCCTCGGCCACTACCACGTCGCCGACCCGTCGTACTCACCAGCGGGGTCATCGGCAACAAGCAGAAGGCCGCCGCGACCAGTACCAGTCTTCGTCCCCGCCTCGCCGTCGATCAACGCCCGCCACTTCTCCCTCAACTTCCTGCCCCGAGGGCACGGCGGGCGGCTGTGGAAGCTCGTCGACGGCCGCGGCAGCCTCCTCCTCCTCGCCAACCAGCGGCGGAACTTCTTCCCGGACCTCGTCGTCTGCGAGCCCATTACGTGGCGCCACGTCGTCATCGGCCCCTTGGCGGGCATTAAGTACCACGCCTGCCTCGGCGTCTACCTCAGCGACCACGTCAGCATGACCGCGTCTACCTCAGCGACCATGTCAGCCCTCCGATGGGTTGCACGACGACGTCGGCCGCGCCAAGGCCTGCACCTACACCCACCGCTGGCCGTGGTCGAGGCGGGTGCCGAACGGGTGGGCCATGCCCTAGGAAAAAAATTCCAGGAAAGAAAAAATTTCGGGGGTCACTGAAAAACATGAAATTTTGGAAATTTCAGAAATTTCGATGAACAAATTTGATTTTTTGAAAAATAATTGACATAATTTCACAAGAAATTATCTTTAATACATATGATATTACGGTTATATACATAAACAAAGGAATTTGAATTGGTTAAAGGTAGTCAATTATGAATTTTCGACCATCTCGATATTTCGGATTTCATTTCGCCCCCACCGAAAAATACGAAATTTTGAATATTTCGATGAAATTTCACCGAAATTGTTTTCACTAGCCATGCCGTGGGTCGATAGCTCAGATTGGGTCCTCCAGGGCGCCGGGTTGCTGCAGTGCGCGGGCCGGGCCGTGGGCAAGATGTTCTGGACCTGAAAAAACGATGATGATGACACCGCCGGCGTGCTCGCGGCAAGCGACGATGGTAGGACGTTCTGGGACAACCTGCGCCTCCCGGACCACCTCCAGGACTTGCAGGACGGCATTTCCAATCAGTTCCGGTTCGTCGATAATGGCGTGGAACGCGAGTACCCTCCGGTGGTGCGCCTGGCCACCGTGGTCGGTGATGAGCTGAGGGTCTTGAAGTGGAACCTCTTCCAATCCCTGGAGTGGGAGCTCGAGCAAAGGGTCAACCTTCACGAGGCGACGCGCGGGCTCAAGCAGCGCAAGGAGGGTTACTTCAGCCGTGCCGCCAAGATCATGACGGCGCGCAAGGGGTTCGCCGTGCTCACTCCGGCGGAGGAGACGTGGCTCTTCTCCGTCGATCTTAGGACTATGCAGGTGGAGCATGACCACTGCCAGAACAGGCTCGCCGGTGAGGTTTACCCGTACGAGCTGGTCACGCAGCCACAGATTCGTGCGGTCTGCCTTGCCTGTAAACCGTCGTGGCCCATGCACCAACATTTGCAAATGTAACTGAGGCCACTACCACGACATAATTTAATTTGGAGAAGATAGGAGTAGCATGTATGGATAGTATCTTGACTTTGGCCAGGCACTAAATTTTGATTTATACTTTTCACCAACTGAAATACGATCAGTCATGGACCCCAGTCCCTAGGCCATGGCTTTAAAAGGACCAGGACATGGTAATTGGCACCCAAGACATAGTAAGAAATCAAAGAACACGGACTCCCCCTCTTTCTCCTGACGTAGTGTGTGCATAGTAGGGTTGGGAGGCTTTGGGAGTTTATCAAATAGCAAGAGGGAAAATTCTGGAGCTGTGGGAAGGCCAACATGCAAACAACTCCACTTCAAAGACCAAAGTTGGCATTTGTGCTGAGAAGAAGATAGCACAAATTGGTGAGCAGTTCTCCGGAGGGACGGTAGTACCTCGCTCGGATGCCATCCACAAAATCCCTCTTTTAACCTTCTTGGAGGAACATCAGAAGATCAACAAGGAAGCAATACCAGACAACAAACATGCAGGGAACATGATGCAAAATGACAATGTGCAAAAGTTAGATGTGTCACAGTAGAGCCACCCATTACATTTCCTCAGCAGCATAACATGTTGGATGAGTTGTATATGGACAAACCGAATGAGAGTAGGACCCCTCCCTCTGAATCAAAGATGGATCAACCTATGGCAAAGACCCCAACTGCACAAGAGATAGAGATGGAAGGCATATAAATTGTTCGCAAGCAACTCTCAGAACCTGAGTTAGTGAATGAAAGCAATTTTACCAACATGCTCAAGAAATTCAAGGAAGTTTTCACTATACTTTTTAAGCCTTGTCTGCTCCAGACACCAAAATCCAAATCAAGTGATAAAGAGGAGGAGAAAAAACTGAAGCGCGGTCCAAGACTCAAGATGAAGATGACGAAATGCAAGATCACTAACAAGATGGCTCACGAGATTTTAGCTAAAATGGCGCAGGATCAATTGACTTTGAAACAGTACCTGGACACTTACAAGAAGCCTTTGTCCCCGGCAGCTCTGGAGGAATGCAAGAAATTAACTACAGTCGCCAAGCGAAAAAAGAAACACAACAAGAAGCTGTTGTCCGTGGCATCTTAAACTGTTGCAGCAGCATGCCATCTAGTTGTTTCATAGAACACAAGAGCAATAGTCCTAGTTGTTGCCTATCCCAGCGTTAATGAGGTACATCTAGTGAAGTTGGCTTTGTTTTTTCATCATAGTGGTCATTGGAGGCATATTGTTCTCCACGCTTTTAGATTCTTATTAGACGATGTATCTTTAGACTGTAATCTTTGCTCTTTCTACCTTAATGAATGGCAGCGCTCCTGCCCTTTTTCAAAAAAAAATAATAATCTGGAGCTGTGTTCTTCAATTGTACCTGATGGAACGCTGCAGATTATATCTGGGACTACAGTAAAAGTCCCCATGTATAAATATTGTTGTTGTAGAAAGATCTGCTGGAGCATCTGCATCTCCTAAAATGATAGCCTTTTCCTTTTTGAGACAATCTAAAATAATAGCTTGTCTGGTAGGACGGGTTACTTACGTCTCTGTCGAAGCCTTGGTCGATGCTCACATATTTTACCAGCTATTTTACACTACAACAACCAAAAAAGAAATTTAACGGCTAGTCAAAAAAGCCCATAGCAGCGAGTTTATTATGGGCTGCTGTTACAAATAAATAGAAATATATTTTTAAGGATGGTCAAAGGAGTCAATTGCTGCAAAGGAGGTTTGTAACATGACCTGTCGTTATAAATAAATTCAACTAAATTTTAGTGGCGTAGAGAAATATAAGACATCGCTGAAAATCGGTTTTTACAGGTGGACAATAACATCAACGGTCTCTAAAATGACACGCCACATCATCAATCCATGCCTTACTCTCTCAACAAATCAGAGAGCTGCATACGGCTTGTGTGCTTTCTCTCTGTATTATTTCTTTCTCTTGCTCCCAACAATTGTCCGGAGCTGAGATTTTGGGGTCCTAGGGAAAAAATCGGAGCCTTTTACATATAAATATTTTTTAGATAGAGATATCATATAGGAACATTGAAGCATACCTTCAAAGAATACAGACTCGACTACCAGCAACAGTGATGCAACGATGACAATTGACAAGGCAACTCGCATCGCGTTGCATGGTCGTGTCGGCAATGGGAGCAGCGGAGATCGGCAAGTCAACTACTGTTTCGTGGACTTCATTTGTTTTTTGCCTTGAGGATTGGACTAACGCCAGGACTAGGACCGTGCAAATGGGCCTGCATCCTGCTACTATATACATATACATGCAATGGAGGGGCCCCTAGGATCTGGGGGCCAGAGCCACCGCTCCACTTGCCCCCTCCCAAATCCGGCCCTAACAACATGTTTCTCTCTCTCACTCCCATGCAACATGTTTATTACTCTCTCCATCTTGTGGCTGGTGACGGGTGGCAGAGGACGTGAGCGGCCGACGCTGGTGGTCATGGCCGGCGACGGGCGGGCCGACGAGGGTGTCGGCGGCCGGCCTCACGAGTGGCTGCCAGCGGCCTCTCCTCTCCTCTCTTGTTGTCTCCCCGGCGAGTGGCCTCATGGCTGGCTAGAGCGGTGATGCGGGCGGGTCCAGCAGGCAAGGCGCAGACGGGTGGCATGATTTTTTTTTATTTTTTTTCAGCAAATTACCACCTGTCACTATAGTAGAAGTTTCAGCGGCGAGTCTTTTGGTCCGGCGAGAACCCACCGCAATAAAGCACTATTCTTAGCTATGGAAGCAGAGCGGCGGGTTGGTTGGCTTGTTACTAAAGTGTATTTTTGCTCGCCGCTATAGTGATCTATTGTGGCATGGGAGTTTGTCCCACCTTTCCCTCTATGTTTTGGTTATTGTCTGAATTACAGTGGTATCAGTGATTTGTCGATGGCAGTAGTCTCGATTCGGTTTGGTGAAAATTTGTAACCAGCCATTGTAATTGTAACAGGTTAACTAGCGGAGTATAATTGCCAGTTTTTGACCCGATGCTTCATTATGGTTGTGGCTGATGCCGCTATAAAACTCTTTAAGCAGTAGGATAAATACGGAACGGATAGGTATTGGCCCAAATAAAATTGTGAGTCCAATCCAAAATGCTGATGCGATAATGCAACATACAATTTAAGTCACCGATCGAATCCTTAACCCCGCAATGGAAAAGGAAACAACGCAGCGGCACGCATGGGTACGTCGTGCTCACGCTGGCGGAGGAGACGTGGCTGTTCTCCTTCGATCTCAGGACCATACATGCAGGTGGAACATGACCACCGCCAGAACGGGCTCGCCGCTGAGGCTTACCCGTACGAGCTGCTGTCACAGCCACAGATTCGTGCAGTCCGCCTTGCCTGTAATAGGGACCGTCGTGACCCATGCAACAACATTTGCAAATGCAATGACTGAGGCTCTACCACGGACGACGTTATTGGAGATGAGAGTAGCGTGGAGAGTATCTTGTTTTTATCAGGCACTAAATTTTTATCTATACTTTCACCAACCGGAATACGTTCAGTCGACCCCAAGCCATGGTTTTAAAAGGTGCAATACATGGTAATTGGCACCCAAGAGTCCAACACATCGTAAGAAATTAAAGAACATGGACTCCTCCATATTCTCTTGAGGCAGATTGTGCATTACAGGGTTGGGAGGCTTCGGGAGTTTATCAAATAGCGTAAGGAGTGATATTAGTTCTGTGATTCTACATGATGGGACCCTTTAGATTGTAGTGTGCGGAGCTTTTTCCCCCATTCCACCTGAGGATACTACTGCTTTCTTCGTACCACAAAACTACATGGTTACCCTTATCTTGGGTCGTGTTTTCAACTGGGACAGCTATGACATGTAGCTTCCACAGTCGGCCGCCAATGCCATGAATGGCATGGTAACGTGCAACAAACTCAAGAATTCTTACCCGGCGGATCGGGATCGTATCCTCTGACATTGCAAAGCAATGTCACCAAGTGACATTGCAAAGCTCTGGGCCATCCATCTACTAATCCACACCCCTTGATTAGCATAGTCTAACAGCCCGACAGTTAAACTAATGGACGTCTATTTCCGGCAACAATCCCAGGCAGGAAGTAGGCGGGAAACATAATTCCTTAGACTATTTTTTTTGGCGCCAAAGCAGGACAGATTAGCATTGTGATTGTTTCACGCCGTCGCAATTCTTTTGATTATTTGCTCGATGATTTGGAGCCGATCACCCGCCGCTGCAACACTCTTGATCAACTGTTCGACGACGCCGAGAGCCAGTCCCCTTGACACGGTGATCACTTCATTGCAGCCTTTCAGTTCTTCAAACATACGCATGTCAGATTGTTGTAGACTCAAATTATGATATTGAATCATGTTACAGTAGTATTGGCTTGTCTTTTCTAATGGAGGATGGAAACACTACCGGAAAATATGCGCATGATTCAATTCCCCAGCATAATCATGTCCCGATCACTGCCACTAGTAGGTAAGAAAAGTACGATCAAATACTAGACTGATGCATGTTTAATTACATAATCTCTCCCTGAACTTAGAAAATAATATTTTAGCCATACTGTGTAGCTTATATAACCTATCCATTTGTTTCTGCTAGCTGCAGAAAAAATTCTATTCCTAGTTGGATAAAATTCTATTCCTAGTTGGATACCTCAGATTGGCATGACATTTAGCGGTGCACAGGAGGCTGGAGAATTTTGGAATTTTTCTGGGGGCCAAATTGGTTTTGGAATTAGAAAAAGATTTCAGAATACTAGTAAACTTGAAAGATTACATCTTCTAGATTTGTTTGCTCAAAGGAAGGTTTTCGAGCAAATGATAAAAGAGATGATTTGACAAAAAAGGTCACGTGCAGAGACAAGAACAGTATGCAAAGCTCGCATGGGAATAATCTTGAATAGAGAAGATGGAAAATATAAGGTAGATGATTTGGTACTTGAACATAATCATGTATGTCAAACATCACAGACCCGGCATTTGAAATTGAAATGACAGATACCTCTGGAATTCAGCCACAGATTGCTCATGAATTTGCTACCTCAGCGACCATGTCAGCATGTCCGAGTTCGGGGTCACGTGCGTGGTCTACGAGCCCTCTGATGGGATGCACGATGACGTTGGCCGCACCAAGGCCTGCACCTACAACCACCTCTTCCCGCGGTCGAGGCGGGTGCCGAATGGGTGGGCCATGCCGTGGGCTGATAGCTCGGATTGGGTCCTCCAGGGCACCGGGTCGCTGCGGTGCGCGGGCCGGGCCACGGGCAAGATGTTCTGGACCTGGAAAAACGATGACGACGATGACACCGCCGGCGTGCTCACAGCAAGCGACATCGGTAGGACGTTCTGGGACAACCTGCGCCTCCCGGACCACCTCTGGGACTTGCAGGACGACATTTCCGAGTTCCGGTTCGTCGATAATGGCGTGGAACGCGAGTACCCTCCGGTGGCGCGCCTCGCCACTGTGGTCGGCGATGAGCTGAGGGTCTTGAAGTGGAACCTCTTCCAATCCCAGGAGTGGGAGCTCGAGCGGAGGGTCAACCTTCCTGAGGCGACGCGCGGGCTCAAGCAGCACAAGGAGGGCTACTTCCGCCGCGCAGCCAAGATCGTGACGGCGCGCAAGGGCTTCGTCGTGCTCACGCTGGCGGAGGAGACGTGGCTGTTCTTCGTCGATCTCAGGACCATGCAGGTGGAGTGTGACCACTGCCAGAACAGGCTCGCCGGTGAGGCTTACACGTACGAGCTGGTCACGCAGCCACAGATTCGTGCGGTCTGCCTTGCCTGTAAGACGGACCGTCGTGGCCCGTGCAGCAACATTTGCAAATGTAACTGAGGTCACTACCACAATGTAATTTAATTTGGAGATAGAAGTAGCATGGATAATATCTTTATTTTGGTCAGGCACTAAATTTTGATTTATACTTCTCACCAACTGAAATACGATCAGTCGTCAACCCCAGTCCCCTGGCCATGGCTTTAAAAGGAGCAGGACATGGTAATTGGCACCCGAGACATAGTAAGAAATCAAAGAACACGGACTCCCTCTTTCTCCTGACGTAGTGTGTGCATAACAGGGTTGGGAGGTTTCGGGAGTTTATTAAATAGCACGAGAGAAAGCTAGGGATGTAAGTGGGTGTCCTATGGGTAGTTGTGGGTCAAACCTCTACTTCATTTGTTAAATTAACTTTATGAGATGGGAGAAAATTCTAGTTCATTTTAGAGAGTTTTAGGCCGACTCACCGACCCATAAAATGCAAAACTTGCATTCCTAGGGAAAGATCTTGAGCTGTGTTCTTCAATTGTACCTGATGAAACTCTGCAGATTATATCTCGACTACAGTAAAAGTCCCCATGTAGATATATTGCTGTTGTAGAATGATCTGTTGGAGTATCTGCATCTCCTAAAATGATAGCCTTTTCCTTTTTGAGACAACCTAAAATAATTGCTTGTGTGGTAGGACGGGTTACGGCCCTCTATGTCGAAGCCTTGGCCGATGCTCACATATTTTGCCAGTTATTTCATACTACAACGAAAGAGAACTATAGCGGCATGTAAAAAAAAAACCATAGCAGTGATTTTATTATGGATCATTGCTACAAATGGAAATATATTTTTTAACAGCGGTCAAGGAGCCGGCTGTTACAAAAAATCATTTTTTAAAGGCGGTTGGTAACATGTACTGTCGCTACAAATAAATTCAACTTTTAGCAACAGAGAGAATTGTAAGACATTGCTAAAACTCGATTTTTAGAGGCCGATAATAACATAAACCGTCTCTAAAATAACATGCTACATCATCGATCCATGACTTACTCCCTCAACAAATCAAGAGCTGCATACGGACTGTTTCTCTCTCTCTCTCTTCTCTGTCCCTCCCATGCAACATGTTTCTTACTCTCTCCCTCTCTCTTGTGTCCGATGACAGATGGGCTGAGGTGCATCGGCAAGGACGCAAGCGGTTGTCGGTGGGCAGCCTAGGTGGTGGATGCGGGGGGGGGGGGGGGGGGGAGGGGGCAGCCTTAAGGCTAGAGGTGGGCAGGGGCGGTGAAGGCCGGGGCAAGGGTGGTGGAGGCTGGCAGGCAAGTCGACGGCCTTGTGGATTGCGATGGGTGGCGGAGGGCACGAGCGGCCGGCAAGAGTGGTTGTGGCCGGCAAGGGGCAGTGGAGCACACGTGCGGCCGATGACGGACAGGCCGACGAGGTAGCGCTGGCCCTGGGGCGGTGCAACCGCACTGGGCCCTGAAAAAGTTAAGGGCCCCATCTGAGATGAAATAGTAGTAGAGAGGAGACCCGTTTAATGCAGTACAAGGCAAAGCCGAACGTGGGTTGTGGGTGGTCGGCCTCGCGGAGTGGCTGCTGACGGCCTCTCTTCTCCTCTCTTGTGTTGTCTCCACGATGAGTGGCCTTGTGGCTGGCTAGGGTGGTGACGTAAACAGGTCCAGCAGGCAAGGTGCGGACAGCGGCGTGATTTTTTTTTATTTGGCAAATTGGTAGCCGCAGGTGACATTACCACCCGCTGCTACACTGCTACAGTATAAGTTTCAACTACGGGTCTTTTGATCCGTTGAGAACATGTCACAATAAAAGCATTATTTTTAGCTATAGAAGTAGGGTGGCAGGTTGGTTGGCCCATCACTAAAGTCTATTTTTAGCTACCACTACAGTGATCTATTATGGTTGTGTCAATGCCGGAGTTGTCCCACCTTTCCATCTTTGTTTTTGTTATTATTTGAATTGCAATGGTACCAGTGGTTGGTCGGTGGTAGGAGTCTCGATTTAGTTTGGTCAAAATTTGTAACCAGCCACTGTAAATGTAACAGCTTATTTGGATAAGCTTTTACAACAACAGCTCATTTATTGGAAGCAGAGAAGGAAAATAAAATGGGCCAAGCTTGGGGATGAAAATACAAAGTTCTTCCATGCCACAGCCACAATCCTAAATAAGAGGAAAACCATCACCTGTCTCATACTCATAGGTTCAGATGGAACAGAATTTTTCAAACATGAAGATAAAGCTTCTCTCCTATGGGAGGTCTACAAGGATATATTGGCTACCTCAGACTTTTCTAAAATGCACTTCGACCTAAGAGATCTGTTGGTAAGGGTAGATAATTTGGAGCAGCTAGATGTTCCATTTTGTCGGGGATAAGTATCAGCGGTGCCACGTGGCAATCGCTAATCCCCTCTTTTCCAAAATAATAAGTAGCCGCATCAAGGAGCCATAGTGGGCCAGCGGACTCCCAGCCCGTTATGGCACTGGGTCTACAAACTCAATGATCCTAAGTAAGGACTTAGCGCGTCTCGCCTCGCCTGGCCTCCATCGAGGAGGACGAGCCGAGTCCGCCTCGCTTGACCCCCGCTAAATTGGTCGAGCGCGTGATGTCACCCCTCGACCCTCGTCGAAGGGATTGATCACACCCCTGTAAGGACCGAAGGTGTACCGAGAGGGGGGGAGGGGTGAATCAGTAAGCCGCTCATGAATCCAAATACTTCAATTCACACTACTAGAACCTAACAATCATTGCAACCTAACAATTCTAGGAGGTCAAGACCCTACACATGCTAGTGTTGATGATGATAGCAAGCGCGGAAGCCAAACACTCTAGCCTATGCAAGCCACAATTCAACCTAGCTACTAGAGCACACAATTAGAGAATAGTAACAAGGGGGTCAAGAAATGCTCATGATTTTTTCCCGAGGTCTTGGAAGGATGGCGCCATCCCCTACTCCTCGTTGGACCACTCCCGCCGGAGTGCCGGTCCCTCCCGCCACCAATGTGGAGTTCTTGCCCACGAGTCCGCAATCACTCTCGGAGTGAAGACATGGTGCGCGTCACCACTGCCACCTAGGCACAAGCTCGCCTCACTCGAGAACTTTTCGGACTCCCTGAGTCAACATGGGCGCTCACTAGCGATGCTCCTTTCACCGACGGGCTCAAACCGGGTACGAACGTGTGACGGCCTTCACAACCAATCACGATAGGCTCGATCACCGACACCTAACCGGTCTAGGTCTCACCATAGACCAAGAGTAACATCCTAGATTATACCCTCAAGGACACCCTAGCCTTAGATGTGCATCAATACTCAAGTTACTCTCACTAGCACTCTCAAGATATGCAATATCTCCTTCTAGTGCTCTCCTCTTTGCCTCTTGGCTCTCACCAAATGCTCCAAGCAATTCCACTGGCCAAGAGTAGTCTCCAAGACCCCAACAACGAAGTTATATAGGCTTCCAACCTCCAACTAGCCATTGCTCCATGAAGTTGCCTTTCTAGACCCAATGATCGGACTGTCCGGTCACTGCCAGACCGGACCGTCCGGTCTCTCTGGAACCGTTCCCAGAACCATTAGCTGCACTGTCCAGACAACTCCTCTGAATTGACTGGACTGTTCTGTCAGTTTCTCTCTCCGTCCAAAAAATTTCTCGGCGATGCTTCCTCTCTGCCTTGTGTGGAGCCACACAGATCAGACCGTCTGGTCTGTAGACCGGACCATCTGGTCACTACAGCTCCTAGCACACACAGATTCCTCGCTGCCCGCTGTAAGTCCCAGACAAATCCTCTTAGAGACACTACGTCCAGAAGCTAAAACTCCTCGTCCTTGCTTGACTTCATTTCCCGGCTTGTCCACTGTCACCTAATGCCTGTGATTTCACTGAGCATCCAGGCACATCACTGACTAGACATGACTTAAGAGAAATGACCTAGACCCCCTTGATAGTCCGGTTTTTCTTATGGACTCAAAGCCCTAACAACTTGGGGATCCAATCATCAATGATCATGAAGCTTATAATCTCTCCCTTTTTGGTGATTGATGACAACCACTACTTAGCATAATCTTTATCATAAAACAACAGGGCTTATGAGCTACACAATAATCGAGAGGAACCTCAGAAGCATAAGCAATGAATAAACATGGTCCTACTCAATCAGGCATCATCAAGAGCTAAGAGGAATAAGAAAGAGGAGCACACTCTAGATGATATGCATGCATGCCATCTGAAGATATTAATTAAAGCATAAAGACATGCAATGCAAGACATAATAATGATACGCAATCAGGATAGCATGGCAATGCATAGAAATGAAGAACAAGCAATCATCATCATGGAATCATACACAGACATAAAGGGTAGATAATGAAAGACAAAGCATTGCGTATGAAAAATAAACCAAGTGAGGTCAAAATGAGTCAAATACAAGCGAATGAAAAACCATGACTCATCAAAATCCATGAACATCGATAAAACCACCAAAATAAGATCCAAATGTATCTATCTCCCAAAACCAATGTACACATATGCTCCCCCTAGATACATGCTAGAGACTCTCGATCACACAGGATCACACTCCAACTCTCCCTAGACCTATGACATACTTTTCCCCCTTTGACAACAAACACCAAAAAGTGGAAAAAGCAAACATCTATGCTCTCGTGGTCGAAGGAGGTGATGTAGCGACGTCCTCTGAAGGCTCCGCTCTAGGCTGCTCCTGTGCTGGGTCCTCCTACTCTCCCTGAGCCTATGTCACCTATGCGTCAAGCTGCTCAAAGTACTCAAGGTGTACAAGCGACTCAGACCCTCTGTCTTTTCCTGCTGGTGGGACTGTGGATGTCTCCTCGGCAACAGTCGCCTAAAGAAGAGCAAGGTCATCCACATCCTCCTAAGTGAAACCTCGACAGACAAGATCCTCTGCTACCTCAGGTGTGACTAGAGGGGTGTCTGTAGCAGAAGGGGGTGGAGCTGTAGCTGACTCTGAGGTTGTCTGGGAGTCTGCACGTGTGGTGTGCACTATCTCAGAAAACAGACTCCTGACTAGTAGCTACTGGGAGGTGGAAGGTGCTGCCATCTACGAAGTAGAAGAGTGTGTCAGTGAGGTGAACAACGCAGACACTGAGAAAGCAGACACGGGAGAGAACTCAGCTGGTGAGTGAGTCTGTCTTGCTCCCCCTGTCGGTAACACCCCTGAGTGTGACAACCCGCTGGACTAGGCTGTAATCATGGTAGTGAAGGGGCCTGGTTGTGTCTGCAGCATCTGAAACTGTGGAAGAGCTGAGGGTCCTAGTTGCTGACTAACCTGCCTCTGAGTCATCTCTGCCTTCTGTGTCATGAGAGTGGTCATCAGTGCCATCTGCTGTCTCTGAAGCTCTACCTGTCCCCTGATGACCTCCATCATCTGACGTCTACCCTCAGCTGTGCTCTGAATGAACTCACTTAGGTGTCCTGTGAGTGCTGCTATAGTGATATCGTCCTCTGACTGTGTCCCTGCAGGCTGAGGAGGTGCTCCTGTACTAGCTGACTCTGGAACCACCGTCTCAGTATGAGCTACCTGCTCGTGAGTGACTGGCGGTGACTCTTGCTCCTCCTCTTCCGTCTGCTAACTCGAGACTGACTGCGATCCCCTAGGGACTCAACGTGAGTAGCTGCTGGTCACCTTAGGGAATGCCTCGTACTCCTCTTCAAAAGGTAGCAGATGTATGGGCCATAGACTAAGTGACGTCCTCCTAACCTCTCAGAGATAACCTCCTCCATCTCACCAATTAGCAAGTCAGCCAAGTCTAATGACTCTCTCCTCAGAATGGCTGCCACTGCCCACTGGTGTAGCAATGTGAACTCCTCTCTGTATGCAGACCGTGGGATGATAGTCCTGGTGACTATCACTCTGACCACCTTAGCCTCTATGGTGAGTTTCACAGGGCCTCTCTCAAAGCCTGGGGTGTGCGGTGGTGGGAAGGCAACTAAAACCATCTCGTCTGCAGGTAGCGTCCCTTCCGATTGTATAGGAGACTAGACGAAGCATCTTAAGGTCCTTCGCAGGAACCTTAAGAATGTCTGTTGCTCCGGCTGCCTATACCAGTCTCTGCAGCCTCCTCGTGCACACTGCACAGGTGCACCTCGGGTCTCCTGCCCGGTGAGCAGTCCTCTGCTACTATGGCTATGCTATCTACTCAGTCTCCTCAAGCTCCTCTGACTCTAAGCTCTCCTCCTCCTTTGACTCCTCCTGCTGCTTGGAGGATCCCTGCTCCGCAGGTCTCAACGACTTCTCCTGACAAAAAGTCAGAGTGCCCTACGACCACGGTGGCAACCTGATCCCTATGTACAGCTCTAGGGCTGCTGTCCTCTATCTGGTGCTCCTTCTACGACCCTGGTCGTCTGTCTGAGTACCTATGATCAACAGTGATCCACGTGTCCTACGTGACTGCTCCATGGCGTCCAAGTGTTGTGCTAACCTCCTGGCCCTCTCTGACTCTGGGTCCAGCCTGGTCCTCTTCTTCCTCTTCGCCTCCTCTGGCATCTTACCCTTGCCCTTACCTTGTCTAGATGCTGCCATCTCTACTGTTGACAAGATGTCACTGCACACACACAGGAGACGACGGCGATGAGGGAGGAGGCGGCGGGAGAGTGTTCTCGGCTTTGGAGTCGAACGAAGAGGAAGACGAAGGGTGACTTGAATTGACCTAGGTCAAAGATCAGATCAACGGCCGAGATCTAAACAAGGCGAGATCAACGGTCAATGGAGAAAGCGGACTTCGCATTTTCAATATAGTGACTGGACGGTACGGTCTCTAGACCGGACTGTCCGGTCAGGTCCCGAGTCTGCTGGTAACCCATACAGACCAGACGGTACGGTCACTAGAACCATTCTGTCCGGTCTCTATGACCAGACTGACTCATGACACTGTGCACGATGGCACTGACCGGACTGTACGGTCCAGTGATCAGACTGTACGGTCACTACTGGAAATTTTGCTGATACAAGGAATTTCTCCATTTTCCAAGTGCCTTCACCTAACACCCAATTAAACACTGCACTTAGAGTATGAAGGAAACTCTCAAACACTCATTTTCAAATAGTGGCTCTTTATGGCCTTATAGTTTTCACAAATGCTAAATAAAGAATTGAGCAAATAAGAACCAAAGCGAATAAGAGCCAAATGGGTATATATGAGCTTTAGTCTATGAACCACACAAGTGGGTTTAACCTCGCAATTTATAAGAGCTTGCTCAATGGGCATAAAGCACAATCCTTTCCTTTGGTCACACTTGTGGAGATGTAATCTCATATAGATCATGAGGCACAAATATATCCAAATGTGACAATCCTTCTTTGTGTTTCCTATATGAAGCATGCAACAAGCATTTTACATATGCAATGAAAGTAAACATGCCATGTGAATGCAAGCAATATTAAGCCAGACACAAAGCAAACCTAACAATGTTAAGTTTGAACCCCTCTCAAGCTTACTCACTATAAGTCATATCCTTGCCTTGAGAGAAGCCAAACCACCATCTCAAGCACTCCCCCTTGCTTATAGCTATCATGAGTGGGTTAGACATTGACTAATTTTTATGTGTTTTTCTTTTAGTTATTTACACATGCATGGATGCAAAGCATACTAGTCACAAAGTAGTCCTAATTACCATGCAATGCAAGAGAAGGAAAAACACACTATAATTACCATGAACAAGCACAGTTACCTCCCTCATGAGTAGATATGACATTGAGGTCCATGTCACTTGTGATGGACTTCACATGATCTTTATGAAGCTCTCGGTTCACCACCACCACCATCTTCTAGGTCTTGTTCTTTGGTACCCACTTGTACTTTATTGACCTCTCAAGATCAACAATTCACTTAGGCACCCATATGCTCTTGACCTTTTTCTTCTTGTTTGGTGGTCCCAAAGCCTTAGCATTCACCTTGTCATCCTTGTTCCTAAAAAGCTTGAAATGTGTGTTCTCATAGAACAAGTTAGCGTTAGGCAAAATAGTGGAACTTCTCACCATACGACAATCCTTGATGGTGTGACCATCCTTGCAACACCTCTCGTAATAGTAGTCATCGGAGAGTAGGGGCTTGATCCATGCGGGGATAGAGTCACTCGTCCCGATGATGTCGATGGCGGCGGGATATGAGCCAAGTCCCCAGTGGGAGACATCGTTCACAAGGTTTCTCCCAAGAATCTCCTTGTGGATGGCTCTACCACATGTGAGCCTCTCGAAGCCGTCCATCACCATCTTCCTCTCTTCCTTGAGCTTGTGATATTTCTTTAAAACAAATTGCTCAAGAGAAGAAACCTCGACCGAGGTGGTTAGTTCATCACACACAGTGGAAGCATCACTCTTAGATGAACTAGAGGAGGGAGAGGCAAGGTTGTCAACATTGATTGCCTCAAAAGTAAGTTCAAGGGCCTCGTAGTTCTCACGTAGCTCTACATGATCACCCTTGAGTTTGTCATAACTCTTGTTTAGGGCCTCATGAGATTTGACAAGGTCCTTGAGCTCACTTCAAGCTCACAAACATAGTCCTTTGCCAACTTACTTTCTTTTCTTGCCACATCCAACATTTTGGATTTCTTGACGTTGATGTCGCGGGCTTGCTCAAGCATACTCCAAAGCTCGGCACATGAGAGGTCCTCATCATCGTTGTCGTCGCTGCTCTCATCCTCACTCTCCACAAGTTGGCTCGTGGCCATGAGGCATGTGGGAGGTGGAGGAAGAGCTCGTGGAAGTGCGGTCTTGATCATGGCTAGGCCAACCACTTCTTCATCATCGCTTGAGGAAGAGGATGTGTCACTTGAGTTGTCGCTTGTCAACTCTCCAACAAGGGCCTTGCATGAGAAATTCTTTTTGTGGTCTTGAACTTTGCCTTTGCTCTTGTCCTTTTTGAAGTACTTCTTCTTCTTTTGCTTGGCTTTGACGTCTTCTTCTTCTTCATCATCACTTGAGTCTTGGGACTTGAAAGCTTCTTTCTTTGGCTTGGGGCAATCTCGGATAAAGTGGTTCTTTGACACACATTTGAAGCACTTGCCCTTGGACTTGGGAGCAAACTTGTTCTTGAAGGTCCTCATCTTCTTCATGAGACGAGCCAAGTCCTCACTCAAGTCATCTTCATCATCATCTTCTCCTTCTTCAATTTCTGCCTTCTTCTTGCTCTTCTTGCTCTTGATAGGCTATTGCTTCTCGGCTTGAAGAGCAAGGTTGGATGGTTGAGGATCATCCAAACCCAGCACTAACAACTAGATAAGTGTTCCCAACACTTGTTCCGAACCCTTCATCGCCGCCCCTCCCGACCAAGCCGCCGCCGTATCGACCTCGCTCCTCTCGCCACGCTCTTGCATGCCACCGCTCGACCCTTCCGCGGCCGCGCGCAGCCGCTGCGTGCCTGCGAGACCTCGTGTCACCGCCGCCGTCCTTGCTGCCACCACCGTGCGCCCAGCGCCATCACTACCACTGCTCCCCTCACGCGCGCACATCTAGAGCAGCATCCACCTCCCGAGCACCTCCACTCTTAGGGCAAAGTTCTCACCTTTCCCATCCTCTATTGCCGGCGACTACGTTCTTCCGTTCTCCAGCGATCGGTTTCGAGATTCCAGTGGTACTATCGTTTCACACCCTAGGGTATTGTACACATCCTCCATTCATCATTATATGCCCTAAATTTTGAGCAATTTCCTTAATTGATGCAATCAGATTATTTGCCCATAATTAGTTGCATTAATTAGGTAATTAGCTCAACCTAGATTGCAATTAATTCCATGCTTATCTGTTAATTGCAATTTTAGGGTTTGTCTCTTGTTTAGTCTGTAGTTAGATTTATTGCCTATTATTTGACTGCATATAGTCGATGATCACTTTTGTTACTTTGCATACTTTTCTAGTGATCATGTCCTTCATTCAGTACTAGGTTTTCTATTGCGCATTCTTACCTAGCGGTGCTTTGCTTGTAGATGTATTAGGTTCTATACTTATCCTATCCCTACTCGTGTGCATGCAGTGACAGCTTGTCAACAGCAGAGATGACAGGATCTGGACAGGATAAGGGCAAGCGTAAGATGCCAGAGAAGCCGAAGAGCAAGAAGAGGACTGGGCTGGACCCAGAGTTAGAGAGGGCCTGGTGGTTAGCACAACACTTGGACGCCATGGAGCAGTCATGCAGGACGCCTAGATCACTGTTGATCACAGGTACTCAGACAGACGACCAGGGTCGTAGGAGGAGCACCAGACAGAGGATAGCAGCCCTAGAGCTGTACACAGGGATCAGGTTGCCACCGTGGTCGTAGGGCACTCTGACTTCTTGTCAGGAGAGATCGTCGAGACCTACGAAGTAGGGACCCTCCAGGCGGCAAGAGGAGTCAGAGGAGGAGTCAAAGTCAGAGGAGAGCTCAGAGTACGAGTCTAAGGAGCTCGAGGAGACAGAGCAGACTGAGCAGCCAGCACAACCACAGCAGCAGAGGACTGCTCACCTGGCAAGAGACCCGAGGTGCACCTATGCAGTGTGCATGAGGAGGCTACAGAGACTTGTAGAGGCAGCCGGGGAGACAGACATTTTTAAGGTTCCTGTGAAGGACCTTAAGATGCTTTGTCTGGTCTCCTTCGAGCAGTGGGTTCCAGACCCTAGAGATCCCGCTACAGGAGAGAGGTACTAGATGGGCCTCTAGAGGAGGATTAGAGAGGGTCTCAGACGCTACCTTGCCAGGAAGGGCAAGGTTAAACTATTTTTGTCACAACAGTATACTTTGTACTCGGGCATGAGGAGGGCCACAAGCACTAACATGGAGCCGTACTTCACGTACTTGACAGGGCTAGCAGAGCTAGTTATTGCTCCATACAGGTATAGAGAGGACATTGTCCTAGAGTTCTATGCTATACTATGGGTTGCTAGAGCCGCTCAGAGATCTGGTTCCTATTCAGAGGACAGCCACAACATGTGAGCAGGGGGGACCTAATAGCCAGCTTTGGACTTCTTGCTTCGGATTTCTAGTTGTATAGGAGTGCCTACCTGACCCTTGCTCCACCCCGCAGACCACAGGGAGGGACGCTACCTCCATATGAGATGGTGTCAGTTGCCTTTCCACCACTACACACTCCAGGGTTTGACAGACGCCCTGCTAGGCTCACAACAGAGGTGAAGGTGGTTAGAGTCATAGTCACCAGGACTATCATCCCATGGTCTGGATATAGAGAGGAGTTTACACTCTTGCACTAGTGGGCTATAGCAGCTATTCTGAGGAGACAGCCATCTGACTTGGCTGATTTGCTGATTGGTGAGATGGAGGATGTTATCTCTGAGAGGGTAGGAGGACGTCACTTAGTCTATGGCCCATACATCTGCTACCTTCTAAAGAGGATGCGACTAGTGACTGAGGATTAGTACGAGGCATTCCCTGAGGTGACCAGCACCTACTCACCTAGAGTCCCCAGGGGATCGCAGTTAGCCTCGAGTCAGCAGACGGGAGAAGAGGAGCAGGATTCACCACCAGTCACTCACGAGCAGGCAGCTCAGATAGAGACGGTGGTTCCTGAGTCAGCTAGCACAGGAGCACCTCCCAGCCTATAGGGACACAGTCAGAGGACACCATCATTGTAGCAGCACTCACAGGACGCCTGAGTGAGTTCATTCAGAGCACAGCCGAGGATAGACGTCAGATGATGGAGGTCATCAGAGAACAGGCAGAGCTTCGAAGATAGTAGATGATGCTATTGACGACACTGATGACCCAGATGATAGAGTTGACTGAGAGGAAGGCAGGTCAGCAGCCAGAACCCTTAGCACTTCCACAGTTTCAGACGCTGCAGACACAGCTAGGCCCCTTCACTGCCATGATGATAACCCAATCCAGTGGGTTGTCACACTCAGGGGTGTTACCGATAGGGGGAGCAGGACAGACTCACTCACCAGCTCAATTCTCTCAAGTGTCCGCCTTCTCAGTGTCTACGTTGTTCACTTCACCGACACACTCTTCTACTTCGTAGATGGCAGGACCTTCCACCTCCTAGCAGCTACCAGTCAGGAGTCTGTTTTTTGAGATAGTGCACACCACATGTGCAGACTCCCAGACAGCCCCAGTGTCAGCTACAGCTCCATCCTCTTCTGCGACAGACACCCCTCTAGTCACACCTGAGGTAGCAGAGGATCTGGTCTGCTGAGGTTTCACTTAGGATGATGTGGATGACTTTGCTCTACTTCAGGCGACTATTGCCGAGGAGACATCCACAGTCCCACCAGCAGGGCAGGACAGGGGGTCTGAGTCTCCTGTAGACCTTGAGTTCTTTGAGCAGTTGGATGCTCAGGCGGCACAGGCTCAGGGAGAGCAGCAAGACCCAGCACAGGAGCAGCCTAGAGCAGAGTCTTCAGAGGACGTCGCTGCACCACCTCTTTCGACCACGAGCGCATAGATGTTCGCTTTTTCCTACTTTTTTGCGCTTGTTGCCAAAGGGAGAGAAGTATGTCATAGGTTCAGGGGGAGTTGGAGTGTGATTCTGTACGATCGAAAGTTGCTAGCTTGTATCTAGGGGGAGCATACATGTATATTGGTTTTGGGAGATAGATACATTTGGATCTTATTTTGATGGTTTTATCGATGTTCGTGGATTTTTATGATTCATGGTTTTCATTCGCTTGTGTTAGACTCATCTTGATCTCACTTGGTTTATTTTCATTAGCAGTGCCTTGTCTTTCTTTATTTATCTCGTATGCCTATGTATGTCCATGATGATGATTGCTTGTTCTTAATTCTATGCATTGCCATGCTATCCTGTTTGCATATCATCATTCATGTCTTGCATTACATGTCTTTATGCTTTGATTAATATCTTCACATGACATGCATGCATATCATCTAGACTGTGCTCTTCTTCTTATATCTCTTAGCTCTTGATGATGCCTGATTGAGTAGGACCGCGTTCATTCATTGCTTATGGTTTTGAGGTTCCTCTCGATCGTTGTGTAGCTCTTTAGCCCTGTTGTTTTATGATAAAGATTATGGTAAGTAGTGGTTGTCATCAATCACCAAAAAGGGGGAGATTGTAATCTTTATGACTATTGATGATTGGATCCCCAAGGTATGAATGTTTTGCTGATAGATGACAACTATGAAATTGCGGGCTAATATCTACATGAGTGTTGTATATGCAGAAATCATCTCTAAACTCCACTACAAATCACATGGACGATAGTTGCCTTGGCGATTGATGACAATGACCACGAGCATGGAGGCTTGTGAGCTTGATGGAGTCCAAAGGTTGATGGAGATGGATCAAAGCTGAGGACAAGCTATGGAGCAAGTGTTGGGAACACTTATCTAGTTGTTAGGGCTTTGACTCCATAGGAAAAACCAGACTATCAAGGAGGTCTAGGTCATGTCTCTTAGGTCACACTAGTTGGTGATGTGCATGGAAGCTTAGTGAAATCACAGGCACTAGGTGACAGTGGAAAAGTCAAGGAGCTGTTCGGAGAAGCCAGGAAACGAAGTCAAGCGAGGACGAGGAGTTTCAACTTCTGAACAAAGTGACCGGACAGAGAGGTCAGTGGAGATCGGACTATACGGTCATGAAGTGGACAGAGAGCAGTTTGCAAGGAATTTGTCTACGCAAGTATCAATAGTGACCGGACGGTCCGGCTAGTAGACCAGACGGTCCGGTCTTTATGAAGAGGCGCTAAGACAGAGAGGACGCAAATTGGGAGCTCTCTGAAATGGATAGAGAAAGTCTAACGGGATGGTCCGGTCAGTACGAACATCAGCAGGGCAGAGCCGTTAGTGTTGAGGATTGTAGTGACCGGACAGTCTGGTCAGGCAGTGACTGGACAGTCTGGTCAGTAGGCCCAGAAAGCTGATTTCGTGAAGAAATGGCTAGTTTGAGGTTCAAAGCCTATATAACTTCGTTGCTGGGGTCTTGGAGACCACTTTTAGCTAGTGGAATTGCTTAGAGCATTTGGTGGGAGCCAAGAGGCAAAGAGGCAAGCACTAGGAGGAGATATTGCATATCTTGAGAGTGCTAGTGAGAGTAACTTGGGCATTGATGCACATCTAAGCCTAGACCGGTTAGTTGTCGATGATTGAGCCTATCATGATTGGTTGTGAAGGCCGTCACACGTTTGTACCCGGTTGAGCTTACTAGTGAAAGGGGCATCGCTAGTGAGCGCCCGTGTCAGCTCGGGGAGTCCGGCAAGTTCTCAAGGGAGGCGAGCTTGTGCCTTAGTGGCAGCGGTGATGCGCTCCATGTCTTCACCCCGGGAGTGATTGCGGGCTCGTGGGCGAGAACTCCACATTGGTGTCGGGAGGGACCAGCACTCCGACGGGAGTGGTCCAACGAGGAGTAGGGGAAGGCGCCATCCTTCCGAAACCTCAGGAAGAAATCATGAGCATTTCTTGACCTCCTCTTTACTATTCCGCAATTGTGTGCTCTAGTAACTAGGTTGAATTATGGCTTGCATAAGCTAGTGTGTTTGGCTTCCGCGCTTGCTATCATCATGAACACTAGCATGTGTAGGGTCTTGGCTTACTAGAATTGTTAGGTTGCAATGATTGTTAGGTTCTAGTAGTGTGAATTAAAGTATTTGGATTCGTGATCGGCTTACCGATTCAACCCCCCCCCCCCTCTCGATACACCTTCGGTCCTTACAACAATGCGCCACATCGCTGACCCTGCGGGAGTAACGGGGTGGAGAAACCCGACTATTATGACTAAGGTAGAGTGGGGCAATGTCCAAATGTTTCATCCCAAGTACTACACGACGAACCGACTTCCTTCAAAGAGGGTCGGACGGGACAGGAGGCAATGACTGCCACCTGCTCCATCGCAGGTGCCATACCAAGCATGCGGAAACAGTGTCAATTGGTCTAATCCTCTGCAAACCTACCCTTGTCGCCATCATAACCTGCCCGATGGGATAGAACCCGGCGCTATGGCGCAGTCCGTCATGATGATGCCCCAAACAGGGGCAATCAAGGACAGGTCGACGGGCAGGCACAATGGGACAACACACGGCCTTATGGCAATCTGTCGCATTGAGCCACTCAAGTTATCCGCCTCACGCCAACTACAGGAATGATAAGCTCAGACTCATCAATAGAAGACGGGGGCACGCCTTGACGCAGCGACTGCAGGCATAGAATCGGGACGGTAGGACCCACGAAGACCATAGACCACGCCACCAACCAAAGTCCACGCCTCCTTCCACACATCTTCGCCACCCCCCCCCCCCACGTGTTCACTACTCTCTCTCTCTTTGTAATATAGGTCCACCCCTTGGAATATAAGAGAGGAGGCCCTTCTTCCTCAAGATAAATTCACACACAATCAAGACTCTCTAGATAGATCAACTCATACACACGCACATGCGCTCACCAAGACTTGGAGAACTCTCCTCTCTCGACTCTATTGTACACCTCGATGCAAGTAACATGAGCAGCTACTCAAACTGGACGTAGGTGTACTCCCCGAACTAGTATAATACCTTGTGTTCTCTTGCATTGCTATCACCGAGCCCAAGCGCACATGCCTAGAACAAATTCTACTAGCCGGTGATGGAAACACCGACACATTTACTACAAAAGAAATTGATAAGGTCATTAATAATTTGCCAACTGATAAGTCCCCAGGGCTTGATGGCTGCAATTCTGATTTTATGAAAAAATGTTGGCCTTTGATTGCCCAAGATTTCTATGAGCTTTGCCAGGACTTTTATGATAATAATTTGTGCTTGCAAAGTACCAATGTACAGGCCAATCTGCCTGCTCAATTTTTCTATTAAGATAATTACAAAGCTACTTGCTGATAGATTGCAATAGGTGATCTTAAATCTAATTCATCAAAATCAGTACGGGTTCATAAAATCCAGGACTATACAAGACTGCTTAGCTTGGGCATTTGAATATCTACATATCTGTCACAAATTAAAAAAAAAGGAGATCCTCATACTTAAGATAGACTTTGAAAAGGCCTTTGACAAAATAGAGCATGAAGTAATTTTACAAATTCTTCAGCATAAAGGGTTTGGGGTGAAGTGGCATTAATGGATTAGAGGCATTCTCACATCAGGAACCTCATCAGTTCTCCTCAATGGAGTCCCTGGGAAAGTATTCCACTATAAGAGAGGAGTGAGACAGGGAGATCCACTATCTCTATTGCTCTTTGTGTTGGCGGCAGATCTTCTTCAAAGCATCATTAACAAAGCAAAGGACATGAATCTTTTGAGGCTTCCTATTCAAGCTGGTTACACTGAAGATTTCCTAATCATACAATATGCAGATGACACTCTAATGATAATGCAAGCCTGTCCATAAGAACTTATTGTTATAAAATCTCTCCTTAACACCTTTGCAAACTCAACAGGGCTTAAAGTGAATTACAACAAATCAAGTATGGTGCCTATAAATGTCAGTAATGAAAAAATGCAGCATCTGGCTGTCAAATTGGAGCTCCGCCTTTCACCTATCTTGGTTTGCCATTAGGACTTAAGCAACCTTTAGTATAAGACTGTCTCCCTCTCGTGCATAGAATTGAGAGAAGACTTATCTGCACCTCAATATTCTTGACTCAAGGGGTAAAACTTCAAATGTTCAACTTTGTCTTGTCTTCATTGTCCACTTACTATACTAGTTTTTGCCCGTGCGACTATTTATCCACCTAAAATATACTAACAATGCTTTGTTAATAAATGCAGATCTAATTATTTGTATTTATTTTATGTTACATGTTTTATTTATAACAAGGTTTGCACACGTGAAACCATTTTATTATAAAAAAATATAGAACATTAAAGATAATGATAATATAATTTATGATAAACTCTATTTGAACATTACTTTCTGCTTCATGGTGCCATTGCCTTGCAACGATAGTAGAGCATGAAAAGCTTTATTTTCTAATCGCGCCCATATTGCTGCCGCGGGTGTCGCGCGCCTCCTTGTACTGCTGGCCCACCTGGGCCCGCTCCTTCAGGAGCACGACGTCACGGTGCTGCTCAACCTCTCCCTCTGGACGAGAATAAGATGATCATCGTGGAGGCCGGAGCGATCAGGCCGCTCATTGCAAGTACATGGCCTTACCCGCCGCGCGGGTGAACGCATTGTGTGCGTTGCTCTGCCTCGCCCATCTTGACTAGTCTGCCACTGGTACTGCTCGTGTCCCTCCTCGAGACCGGAAGGGCCTGCAGGAAGAAGTACGCCGCCATGGCGCTGTACGCACACTGCAGCGGCGTGCGGGAGAACTGGTTCAAAAGGTAGGAATTGCGCTGTAATCACGCATAGGAAGGGAGCAAATTCAAGGAAAAGAAAAGCACGGAAATAACGTGCGTAAATATGGGAAAGGCGGAGACAAGTACAGCGGCCGGGTAAGTCTTCGTCCCGGTGAAAAATGTGTTGGATTCCAGGATGAAACGAACGACACCGAGCATAAACACCGTGACGTTTTTCCCCAGGGCTCACAATCCAGATTACATGGCTTTAATCGTGCGACTAAGTGAGGGTGGATGGGTTACATCAAAGGGTGAGATTAGGGTGGGTAAGTTAGTTTAGTGTAACAATTTTTTCTTATGATGTTTAGCTTTATAGATGTACACTTAAACTGCCAATAACTATGATCAATCAGATTGCTAAGTACAGGAGACACTATCTTTGGAGAGGAGCTGACATGAATGCATCGAAGCACCCTCTTGTAGCCTGGAAGAAAGTAATAAAACCCAAAAAGAAAGGTGGCCTGGGAGTTATAAGATTGAGAACACAAAATGAGGCTTTACTCATGAAAAACTTGCACAAGTTTTACAACAGAGCTGATCTGCCATGGGTGAAACTGATTTAGGCCAACTATTACAATAATAAATAAGTATCTTTAGAAAGAAAAAAGACTCCTTCTGGTGGAGGAACATTCTTAAACTTATCACACAATATAATGGATTGGCACAGGCAAGTTGTGGTGATGGGAAAACCATATTATTCTGGCATGATCTATGGAATGGGAAAATCATGAAATTCGAACGGCTAGAATTATTTTCTGTTGCACAAAATGTGAACATCACTCTGCATACAGTCTTGCAGGAGCAATATCTAGGTGATTTGTTTAACTTACCTTTATCAGAGTAGGCCTATAATCAATTTTGTGATCTGGACATTACGCCGCAAGCACTATATGCAAATGATGGCCTTGATACTTGGACATACATATGGGGCAATGGGAATTATTCGTCCACAAAAGTTTACAAGCAAATGATGGGATCCACAGCTGTACATCGTACATTTACCTGGTTATGGGAATCCTGTAGCCAACTCAAGAATAAAGTATTCTTTTGGTTATTGCTGAATGATAGGCTGAACACCCGAGGGCTACTCCGAAGAAAAAACATGCACTTGGACTCCTATGTGTGTGAACTATGCATCTTTCAAAAAGAGGAAATTCTACATCATCTCTTTATCAAATGCAATTTTGCTAAAGCCTGCTGGCAAACAATTGGGATCTCCTACCCACATACTCTCTCACACTTCAGGATCATCAAAAGAATAAAGAATAGTTTGCAAGTTCCATTTTACATAGAAATTATCATAATAATATCCTGGTGCATTTGGAAGCAGAGGAATGGTTGGCTTTTCAATAATGAAGATCCCTCGGTTGTTGAATTCTTTAGAGCTTTTAAAATGGAATTCTCCTTGGTTATCCATAGAGCAAAGAATATTTATTTACCACAAATGCAACAATGGTTAGATGCTCTTCATTAGTTTTTTTCTTTTCTTTTTCTATAAACTCTGTTCCTTATTTAATATGTAAACAGTAGGAGCTTGCTCCTCCTGTTTTCATCAAAAAAAAAGTAACAGCTTAACTAGGGGAGTATAATTGTCAAATTTTGATCCGATGCTTCATAATTGTTGTGGCTGATGCTATAAACCACTTTAAGCAGTAGAATAAATACGGGACGGATTTGTATTGACTCAATTTTGATTTATACTTTCACCAACCGGAATATGTTCAGTCGAACCCAGGACATGGCTTTAAAAGGAGCAACACATGGTAACTGGCACTCAAGACATACTAAGAAATCAAAGAACACTTACGGACTCGTTAATCAAAGAACACGTATGGACTCGTTCATTCTCTTGACGCAGAGTGTGCTTTACAGGGTTGGGAGGCTTTGGGAGTTTATCAAATAGCACGAAGGAAAGATCTGGAGCAGGTTTCTTCGATATGCATGCTAACCGAAGAGACTCTAAAGATTGTATTTGGGACAACAGTAAAAGACCCAATGTAGATATTGTTGTAACAAAATTAGGAAAGGGTATATAGGAAGGCTCTACAAGGCCTAGTTCTGATCCAGTTCGATATATGGGCTACTTTGCTAAACAGTCCTATTCTATGATCATTCTACTCATATATATACGTGGAGTACCTCATCATGTTATACACCACCAGTTTTATTATTATAAATTCAATGTCAGATATATGAAACACCTACAAACCAAGTTGCAAACGAAAAAACACCTACAGTGATGCATACTGCTTCTGCGGACACGAAAATCTCTGCTAGATGACCACACCTAAATTATAGAAGAGTAGACATAAAGAAAAAGTGTTCCACACTATATTATGTCTTTTGTCTACTTATATTTGTTGTGTTTCAGAGGGATGTGAGGAGAGAGTTTAGATAGCATATTAGCATATTACAACTGTCAGTAAACATCAGGTAGCAGGTAGTTCGGATTACACTTATATTTGTTGTGTTTCAGACTGGGGCGAAGCTAGGAAATCTCAATGAGGGGGGCCATATAGTAACAATTTACTGTTGAGGGGGGGCTAAATCTGAATTTTAGAGAAATTTATATGGTGAAATCTGAGGTATAATGGTGTGCACCTACCATAGGGGGAGGGGGGGGGCTGCCCCCTCCAGCCCCTCCCTTCCGTTGCCCTTGGTTTCAGAGGGATGTGTTTCCGATCGATTTCATCCCTAACAACTGATATATAGGTGTATGAAATATTATAGAAAGATCTGGTGGATTATCTTCATTCCCTAAAATGATAGGGTGTGTGGAATGGTGCAGCTTCCTCCTCCCCCTTGCCACCCAGTGGTGGGACTTTTTCACATGGCACTATGTCAGCATCGGCCCCATGAAAGGCATTAATTACCATGCCTGCCTCGGCGACCATGTCGGCACGAGTCCTCCAATAGGATGCATCTTCTCGGTCGTGCCAAAGCCTGCACCTGTACCCATCTATCACCACGGTTGAGACTGGTGCTGAACGGGTGGGCCGTGCCATGGGCGGCAAGCTCCAACTGGATCCTCTAGGGCACCAGCTCGCTGTGAAGTGCGGGCTGGGGGCAAGATGTTCTGAACATGGAAAAACAATGACAACACCACCGGCATGCTCATGGCCAATGACATCGGTAGGATGTTCTTGGACCTACGCCTCCCGAACCACCTTCGGAATTCGTAGGACCTGTCCAAGTTTTTGTTCATCGATAGCAGCGCCAAGCACGAGTACCCTCTGGTAGTAGCGCGCCTGGCACCGTGGTTGGTGACGAGCTGAGGGTCTTGAAGTGGAACCTCTTCGACTCCCAGGATCGTGATGGCTCGCAAGGGGTACGTCATGCTCACTCCGGCGGAGGAGAGCTCTTCTCGGTTGATCACAGGACAATGCAGGTCAAGCATGACAACTTTTTTTTCTCGAACACGCAAGAGAGCTGCGCGTCATTGTATTAAGAAGAAGTCAAGCATGACAACTGCCAGAAGAGGCTCGTCGGTCAGGCTTACACGTGTGAGCTGGTGACGCCGCCACAGATTCGTGTGATCTGCCTTACCTGTAAGTAGGGATGGCAATGGGTACATTACCCGCTGGGGGTGGGGAACATACCCATCCCCACTTGGAGTTTTAAACCCCGTCACCCATACCCATACCCACTTCGGGTCTCAAATTTCCTCCATAATAAATGTGGCACACAATAACCAGGACTAACATCCTGTGCCATGGTCACGTCACACAAGAGTTCTTTTGTGTGATATGGCTTTTGCAAAGAAGATGATATAACTCATGAGTGGACGGGTATTGGTTAATTATAAAGGAATGCCCTCATACCCACTGTACCCACTGGGGGATGAAAAAACCCATTAAGAGGCCCATGGAAAGAGAAATTGGTCCAAACCCCACACCCTAATAGAGTAAAAACCCATCAAGTACTGGGTCATGTATACCCATTGCCATCCCTACCTAAGAAGGGCCGTAATAGCCCTTGCAACAAGATTTGCATATGTAACTGAGGCCACTTACCACGACATTTATTGGAGACAGGAGCAGCATGTATAGTATTGTGATATTAATTGGGCACTAAATTTTGATATATACGACTTTCACCAACTGGAATACGTTCAGTCGACCCAGGCCTTGCCTTTAAAAAGGAGCAAAACATGGTAATTGGCACTCAGGACATACTATGAAATCAAAGAATACGAACTCCCTGATTCTCCTGACGTAGAGTGTGTATGATAGGATTGGGAAGCTTTGGGAGTTTATCAAATATGTCATGCGTGGGATGACCTACGAGACGTCATCCTTGTACTTGCCCTTATATTGTCTCATGTTTTCAGATGGGACAGTTTTGTCATGTAGCTTCAATGGTCAGCCGCTAAGGCAATGACATTGTGACGCGGGATGATGCAGCGCATGTTGCCGATAGCATGGTCATGGCTAGTCACTCTAGGGAACCGGCTCCCGAGGCGTGCATTGTTCCAACGGCGGATCATGTGTGCGGTCAATCGTGCGCTGGGTCTCCATCGGCGGGCTGCTGGACAAATGGCATTTACCATCATTGTAGTTGCCACTGCTTAGAATTTGACCACTAAAACAGATACATATTTTTTTTGCAACAAGAACAATTCGTATCTGTAACGTCCCGCCCCTCCGAGGCCAGGCCCGCTTACACCTGGCAGCTCTCTAGGACCTCAAGACTGTCCTCACAGACCAACACTAGTCTTTTCTGCATACTTTGTCCTCACTCGTGCGCACCCGAGAATGACTTCCCAGTCGGTCACCCATCCCTAAATTGCTCTAGGTCAAGCACGCTTAACTTTGGAGTTCTTTAGGGATGAGCTTCCGGAAAAGAAGTTGCAACTTGTTGGTATGAGTATTCTATCAATCCTATTAAGCCCTGGGTCAGGATGTCACACTCTCACCCCCTTAGGAGATCGACGTCCTCGTCGATCAACCCCAAGCCAGGAACATCCTCTCTTGGCCACGTCCGTGTGCCCCGTGCCAGCGCATGTGCCATGCTGTGTGACCACTCCGGGCCCACACCAGCCATGCACACCATGCCTGCGCAACTGCGACCCCACGCGCCCGTCAAACCGCGAGAGTCGGCTCTGATACCACGCTGTCACGGACCCGCCTTACCACGGAGACGGTTCCGTTCCAGGATCTTTCTCGGGTGGCGACACGCGCTGTGGCGCCCAATAGTACAATACATGACAGAGAAAGAAAAATAATTGCAACAGGAACATAGGTGGAGAAGCAGAGTTTACATAAATCCGAAGTTATATTACAAACCGGGGTTTGACAGAATAAAGTTGCGGAAGCGAAAAGTTCAACACTGGTTCACCAGTTTGACGAAATAGCTAAGATACAAGTCGCCCTCTCACGGCGACACACACAGAGATCATCCGGCCATAATAGGTGCCTTGCCCAAGCACCGTACCGGCAAGCAAGGACCTAATCCTCATCTTCATTTGTGCACAGCTCCCACTCGATGTTCCAACAACCGGGACACTGGTCCTCCCAATGGAACCTCCCTCCACAGTGGCATTCTCCGTCCTGGTCATCTGAAAACCACATAGAGCTACGCCCTGAGTAACTAGTTTACTCAGCAAGACTGACCCGTCAAATTGGCCAACTACAGCCGACACCTAGACATGCAAGGGCTAGGGCTAGGGTTGATATTGCTAGAAAAACTCGCCTAAGAGTGGATCCCTACTTTTTCAAGTTTTAGCATCAAGTTGAGTTGTCATGCAGAGAAATAAATTTAGTTTGCACTAGAGCTATAACAATCATAGTTGCAATACAATCTTAATAATTTCAAACAGCAGTATTGAACCCACACAACAGCTTAATGGCTTCCGGCACTGTTCCGTAGCAGTGATCAAGTGGTACTCGTTACTGCGAGGGGCAGCGACTCGAATCGATTTACATCCTGCAGGAGAAACCTGCTTGCACGACCCATACGCGCTTCCTAGGAGCCGCATGGAGCAACCTTTCGCTCACGGCACCGCAGGATCTTCCGGGTCCAGACTCCCCCGAGAAGGGTCCTCCATCGCGATGCGCCTCATGCCGCCATCCGTGGGTGGATTGTTCCCTCCTCTCAGCCCCAGTTCCACCAAAGAAGGGAGAAGGCTATCTTCAGACCAAGCGGTAGTCGTAGCTACGTCGGTTTACTGGGCCCATATCTCCAGCATGCAAACAGTACGTTCAAACTTGATCCCATGGGCCGGACACAAGGCGTAGCCTTAGGGGGGACTCGGACGGGGCTACCTCCTTGAAGACAAGCTGTCCTTCCCTTTCCACCTAATTGCCCGTCCGGTCTTCATTGTGATTCCATCCACCCTTTCCTTCATTCCAACCCATTCCCTTGTGATAATAATAATTCCTACCTACGAGTGGTCTCCATACCACTCGATAAACAGTCGTCTTACTTTAAGCAGAGCGACTATCGTCCTGAGGCTGATAATCGGGCAGAGACCTACTGCACACTAGGGTTGCAATCAACTCCTATCACTTAATGCACAGATAAACTTACATCCATAGCTAGTGATAGAATAAAAATTTAAAACGGGGTTATGCACCGGGGCTTGCCTTGGTTCTGCTCTTGGTCGGCTACGGCACCTTCCGCTCCTTCGGGATCCTGCTCCGGTCCTGCCTCCACGTGGTTCCCGGCGTGATCTATATGATGCAAGAGGGAAAGCCGTGAGGGAAGATTCATGGCACTTCCTCAATAAATACGTTAATGCACACTGTTGTTAGTGGAATTAAACGGTGTGCCGAGACGTTCGAGGGCATCACTCAAGGAGTGGGGCACAGGACGAGGGTACTTCGTGTATTTCCTTCATGGACTCCAGTACTTGACCGCGACGACGTCGCATCCAAGTACGGTGTGTCGGTGGGTGCCGGGGCAGAACTGTGCAAGTGCTGCCTAGGGTTTGCAGGTGCTCACTAAATAGCACTAGTGTGAGCAAAACCTTCGCAAGGTACAATTACCCGTGAACTGCCTGAAAACGGAACCCTTTAGCGAACGGGTAAAAATTGCACTCGGGCAATTATTAGGTCGACAGGGTTCGGGTCTACGAAAGGGCAGGGGTGATTAGTTATAATTAGGTTACACCAAGAGAGAGTTAATTGCTAAGTTTTCCCTACCAAATATTAAGCCAAAAATTAATTAGTAATTATTATAAGGAAAAAGGCATCAAATTAATTTCAGCTAATAACCATAGAATTTCTATATGAAATTTTTCCAGGAAGACTAAAACTGAAAATCCTCCCTGGAGGCCAATTTTTCATATTTTATCTGCTTTCTGTAATTAATTAAAATTCTATTAGTGTTTATCCTATTTATTTTAATCCTGATATAAAAATTACTAAACATGGGGCATTAGTATTTTTCTACAGCAGTGCAAGTTCACACCAGTCTAACAAAATTTATTTTGCTACAAAATTCCCATTATTCAATTTACTATGCAATTTACCAGTTTAACCTATTTCTGGAAATGAATAATTTACGAAAATCCGGTTTAAACACCGCGGGCCGTAAACAGGCAGCCCACTGGGCTGGGACTCGCCCGCGGCCCAGCGGCGAGCGCGAGCGCGAGGGCGCTCGGCCGAGCGCGAGGCCAGGCCCACTGGCCATCGCGGCCCAGCGGCCAGCAGAGCCGAGTGCGCGCGCGCGCGTGCGTTCGCTCGCCGGAGCACGGCGGCGCCGGTAGGTGGGGGGTCGCCGCAGCTCGCTACGGTCACTGGCTCGGGCCGGTCCTTAAAGGAGAAATGATCTACCCAACCCCGCGCACTCATCTAGGCTATCGGACACCGCCGGCGATGGTCGGACGCAGCCCAGCGACGGTGGCGGAAACAGGGCAGAGGTCGTCGACGGCTAGCGCGACAGGGGAAGGGCGGTAGGGCTCGGAATCCGGTCGGAGAGCTTCGCTGGAGCACGGAGAGGGAGGTCACCGAGTTTCTCCGGAAAGAGGGAGGCCGGGGGTGTGGTCTCACCGGGGAGGTGGGGGTTGCGGTGGTCGACGGCGGCCTCGAGCGACGAACTAAAGGAAAACGTGGTCGGATTTGCCCATCCCGAGCTCAAACGCGTGCGCGAACAAGATGTGAAGCTCCTCGAGCAAGGAATCGGTCAGGGGCTCACCGTGGGTGCCGGGCGACGTGGTGAAGTGGCGGTCGGAGACGGGGAGGAAGAGGTCGATCCGCGGCGGCTTGCTGCGGAAAGAGGAAGGTGGCTTCGCGTGGAGCTTGAAGACGCCGAGGTGAGGCCGTGGACGTCGACGAGCTCCTGGAAGTGACGGCGAGGCGGCGGTGGCGCGGAGCAGCTCCGGGCGGCAATGGCGCGGCTCGCGGGCGGAAGAGGGAGAGAGAGTGCGGAGTGAATGCGGGGCTCCGACAGCGCGCTGGTCGGCAAAAGGGGTGCCCGAACGCGCGCGTGGGCCCGTCGATCCGCGGCAACGGCCGTTGGCCGTACGCCGGCGACCACGCGGCGCGCGACGGGCGGGGCAGCGCGGCCTCGGCCGGTTTGTGTTTTCTCTGGGTCGCTGACAGGTGGGTCCCGCGGGCAGTTTTCTTTTTCTTTTCTTTTTCCACTCCTTTCAGCTGACTGCCTTTGCAAAAATTGCTGGAATTAATCCAGAGCTGATAAAATCAGACAAAAATTATGGTAGGCTCCCCATAATGTGCTGGTTTTTATAAAAATACTAGCTACCAACAGTCCCTAAAGAAATTTCCTCAAAAATTTTATGAACAGAGCTGGTTTTTGACCACTCTAACAATTATTTGAGGCCTTTACTGATGGACTAAAATTCTGATAAAATTCCCAAAATTCTAATTGACTAAGACCATCAACATATAATTTTTGCTAAGGTGAGTCTTATTGAAAATTTGGGACTTGCAGTTCAAAGGTCAATCAAATGGGTTTTGAATTCCATTGAATTTAAATGTTTGAATTTAAACCAATGCTTGGTGTCAAGGTTTTAGACTGCCTAGGTGACACCCTTGGGACCCTAATGACAATAGGGGTGTCACAGCCCTCCCCCCTTAAGAAAATCTCGTCCCGAGATTAAGGAGGTGTGAAGGTTTACCTAAATGGTGGTGTAGGAACTCGGGGTAGTGGCTTCGCAGGAACTCTTCAGTTTCCCAAGTAGCTTCTCTGGCGGTATGGTTGCTCCATTGGACTTTATAGAACTTCAGCGTCTTCTTACGTGTCGCTCGCTCCTTCTCGTCCAGAACTTTTATCGGACGCTCGGCATATGTCAGGTCAGGTTGTAGTGGTTGGGTGCCTTCCAGTGGTATGTCCACCGGTGTTTTCAAACACCTCTTGAGTTGGGACACGTGAAACGTGTCATGCACTCCAGCGAGTTCCACTGGCAGTTGGAGCTGGTAGGCCACTGGCCCACATCTAGCAATGATAGGGTAGGGACCAATATAACGGGGTGCTAACTTCCCGCGAATTCCAAACCGTTGAACACCCTTGGTGGGTGACACTCGGAGGTAGACCATATCGCCAACCCTGAACTCCAACGGGCGGCGCCTTCTATCTGCATAACTCTTCTGCCTGGACCTTGCCGCACGTAAGTTGGATTGGATTTCAAGTACCTTCTGTTCAGCTTGCTGCACTAGCTCCGGACCAAAGATTATCCTCTCCCCTGATTCTGACCAATTCACTGGTGTGCGACAGCGGCGCCCATATAGAGCCTCGAATGGTGCCATCTTGATGCTTTCCTGGTAACTGTTGTTGTAAGCGAATTCTGCCAAGGGTAGGTACTCATCCCACTTCTTGTTGTGATTCAGCACATATGCCCTCAACATGTCTTCCAATATTTGGTTAACTCTTTCCGTTTGACCGTCAGTTTGGGGGTGGTAGGCGGAACCTCTAATCAGCCGGGTACCCAGTGTCTCGTGTAGCTTCTCCCAAAAGCGTCCCACAAATTGGGAGCCTCGATCGGACACGATAGTCTTGGGCACTCCGTGCAGACACAAGATTCGCTCAATGTAGAGTTGTGCATACTTTTGCATCTTAAACCGTGTCGACACAGGGATAAAGTGGGCGACCTTTGTTAATCGGTCCACAATGACCCATATGGAGTCGAGTTTATGTGCCGTCAGCGGGAGACCAACGATAAAATCCATGCTGAGATCTTCCCATTTCCAAGCTGGAACACTCAAGGGTTGGAGTAGGCCTGCCTTCCTTAGATGATCGGCCTTGACTCTGCGGCAGGTATCACATTCTGCGACATAACGTGCTATTTCCCTTTTCATACGAGTCCACCAGTATTTGGATCTCAAATCATGGTACATTTTGTTGCTGCCCGGATGCATGGAGTATTTTGCCAGGTGAGCCTCGTCCAAAATTTCCTTGCGGAGTTTCGGATCCTTAGGAACTACCAGTCGAGTCTTGAACCATAACACACCCTCGGTATCTTCTTGAAAGCATTGTACTTTATCATCACCCTCCTTTAGCCTTCTTTTTAGACGTGCTATGCCTTCATCCTTTTTCTGAGCTGACACTATTTCTTCCCGTAAGGTAGGGATTAATGCTAAGTTATACAGGGTTCCGTGGGGTGTTACTTGGACATAATGACCATCTTGGACTTGCGGCCCGACTAAGATATGGTGACAGTGAGCCTTGCGGCTTAGGGCATCAGCCACTACATTCGCCTTTCCCGGGTGGTAATGGACTTCCAACTCGTAATCCTTAATTAATTCCAACCAACGACGTTGCCTCATGTTCAGGTGGTCTTGGGTGAAAATATACTTTAAGCTTTTGTGGTCAGTGTATATGTGAACTAAATTTCCAAGGAGGTAATGTCTCCATATTTTTAAGGCCAATACCACCGCTGCTAATTCCAGGTCATGCACGGGGTAATTCTGCTCGTGCTTCTTCAATTGCCTCGATCCATAAGCAATAACTCTTCCGTCTTGCATAAGCACACATCCCAATCCAATACCCGAAGCGTCACAGTAGACGTCGAACGGCTTTCCTAGGTCCGGTTGAGCTAAAACTGGGGCCGTGGTTAGGTGCTTCTTCAAGGCTTGAAAAGCGTTTTCGCAGCTCTCATCCCATATGAATTTCTTATCCTTCTTAAGCAGCTCTGTAATGGGCTTCGCTAATTTGGAGAAATTGGGAATAAAACGGCGGTAGTAGCCAGCTAATCCCAGAAAACTGCGGACATGGAATACGGTCTTCGGTGTCTTCCAGTTCTGCACATCTCTTACCTTGCTGGGATCTACCGCGATGCCTTCTTCCGAAACAATGTGGCCTAGAAACGGTACTTGCTTCAACCAAAACTCGCACTTGCTAAACTTAGCATACAGCTGGTGTTCCCTTAACCTCTGTAAGACAACACGGAGATGCTCTGCATGTTCCTCCTCCGTCTTCGAGTAGACTAGAATGTCGTCAATGAAAACCACCACAAACTTGTCCAACTCGGGCATGAACACTGAGTTCATGAGATACATGAAGTGTGCTGGTGCATTTGTCAATCCAAACGACATGACTAAATACTCGTATAGACCGTACCGGGTAGAAAAGGCGGTCTTGGGGACGTCCTCGGCACGAATTTTAATCTGATGATAACCCGACCGGAGATCAATCTTGGAGAACACCTTAGCTCCTATTAACTGGTCGAAGAGGATGTCAATACGGGGCAGCCGGTACTTGTCAACAAAGAACCCACTGACAAAGCTATGAGATGCTCCTGAGTCAAACAGTACTAGTGCAGGGTGGTCTCGAACAGAGAACATACCAGCAAGGATGGGACTGTTTTCCGGAATCTCCTCCAGGGTAGTGTTGTTCACTCGCCCCACACGAACTGGTCCTCGGTTGTTGCGGTTGTTGTTGGTGTTGTTACTCCTTGACGGGTTCTGACCAGTGCTTTTCTTGGGGTGTGGGCACTCCCTTGAGAAATGCCCCGGGCGGCCGCAGTTGTAGCAGGGGAAAGGTCCGGGTTGAGGGTTTGGCCGTTGGGGTGGGCGAAATCCTCCTTGACTCTGCTGCGGACGCGGTACCGGGGGTCGCTGCTGTGCTAGCTGAAGTGGGCGCACAGCAGGTGCCGGCACGGGGGCGGAGCGGTACCTCTGTCCCGACGGGGTGGTGTACACCATGCGGAACTTCTGCGGGGGTCCATTGGATGGCCCCATAGCACTTGCGGAGCGCTTCCGTTCTGCCATCACCCTGCGATATCCGTCCTCCGCGACGATCGCGTTATTGACAAACTCAGCGAAGGTGCCTCCCATGTTAAGGTTGAGGCGGTCCTGTAGCTCAGCACTTAGCCCCTCCAAGAAACGGTCCTTACGCTTGGCGGGGGTGTCCACTTGTTCCGGAACGTACAGCGCCAACCGGTTGAACTCTTCACAGTATTCCTCGACACTGCGGTTGCCCTGCTTTAGAGCGGCGAATTCACGCGCCTTCCTGCGGACGAGCCCCGCAGGGATGTAGTGAGCGCGGAACGCATCCTTGAATTCATCCCACATAATCTGTCGGTCGGTTCCCATAGAAGCGACATGGTTGGCCCACCATGCCCCAGCCGCACCATGCAGTTGCTGCGCGGCGAACAGTGTCTTCTGCACCGGCGTGCAGTTAAGGAGTCCAAATTTGGACTCAAGCATGCGAAGGAAGTTCTCTGCCTCCATGGGCTCGGTGGTTGAGCTGAACGTGGGCGGCCTGGTGGCGAGGTCATTAGGGTCCCAAGGGTGTCACCTAGGCAGTCTAAAACCTTGACACCAAGCATTGGTTTAAATTCAAACATTTAAATTCAATGGAATTCAAAACCCATTTGATTGACCTTTGAACTGCAAGTCCCAAATTTTCAATAAGACTCACCTTAGCAAAAATTATATGTTGATGGTCTTAGTCAATTAGAATTTTGGGAATTTTATCAGAATTTTAGTCCATCAGTAAAGGCCTCAAATAATTGTTAGAGTGGTCAAAAACCAGCTCTGTTCATAAAATTTTTGAGGAAATTTCTTTAGGGACTGTTGGTAGCTAGTATTTTTATAAAAACCAGCACATTATGGGGAGCCTACCATAATTTTTGTCTGATTTTATCAGCTCTGGATTAATTCCAGCAATTTTTGCAAAGGCAGTCGGCTGAAAGGAGTGGAAAAAGAAAAGAAAAAGAAAACTGCCCGCGGGACCCACCTGTCAGCGACCCAGAGAAAACACAAACCGGCCGAGGCCGCGCTGCCCCGCCCGTCGCGCGCCGCGTGGTCGCCGGCGTACGGCCAACGGCCGTTGCCGCGGATCGACGGGCCCACGCGCGCGTTCGGACACCCCTTTTGCCGACCAGCGCGCTGTCGGAGCCCCGCATTCACTCCGCACTCTCTCTCCCTCTTCCGCCCGCGAGCCGCGCCATTGCCGCCCGGAGCTGCTCCGCGCCACCGCCGCCTCGCCGTCACTTCCAGGAGCTCGTCGACGTCCACGACCTCACCTCGGCGTCTTCAAGCTCCACGCGAAGCCACCTTCCTCTTTCCGCAGCAAGCCGCCGCGGATCGACCTCTTCCTCCCCGTCTCCGACCGCCACTTCACCACGTCGCCCGGCACCCACGGTGAGCCCCTGACCGATTCCTTGCTCGAGGAGCTTCACATCTTGTTCGCGCACGCGTTTGAGCTCGGGATGGGCAAATCCGACCACGTTTTCCTTTAGTTCGTCGCTCGAGGCCGCCGTCGACCACCGCAACCCCCACCTCCCCGGTGAGACCACACCCCCGGCCTCCCTCTTTCCGGAGAAACTCGGTGACCTCCCTCTCCGTGCTCCAGCGAAGATCTCCGACCGGATTCCGAGCCCTACCGCCCTTCCCCTGCCGCGCTAGCCGTCGACGACCTCTGCCCTGTTTCTGCCACCGTCGCTGGGCTGCGTCCGACCATCGCCGGCGGTGTCCGATAGCCTAGATGAGTGCGCGGGGTTGGGTAGATCATTTCTCCTTTAAGGACCGGCCCGAGCCAGTGACCGTAGCGAGCTGCGGCGACCCCCCACCTACCGGCGCCGCCGTGCTCCGGCGAGCGAACGCACGCGCGCGCGCGCACTCGGCTCTGCTGGCCGCTGGGCCGCGATGGCCAGTGGGCCTGGCCTCGCGCTCGGCCGAGCGCCCTCGCGCTCGCGCTCGCCGCTGGGCCGCGGGCGAGTCCCAGCCCAGTGGGCTGCCTGTTTACGGCCCGCGGTGTTTAAACCGGATTTTCGTAAATTATTCATTTCCAGAAATAGGTTAAACTGGTAAATTGCATAGTAAATTGAATAATGGGAATTTTGTAGCAAAATAAATTTTGTTAGACTGGTGTGAACTTGCACTGCTGTAGAAAAATACTAATGCCCCATGTTTAGTAATTTTTATATCAGGATTAAAATAAATAGGATAAACACTAATAGAATTTTAATTAATTACAGAAAGCAGATAAAATATGAAAAATTGGCCTCCAGGGAGGATTTTCAGTTTTAGTCTTCCTGGAAAAATTTCATATAGAAATTCTATGGTTATTAGCTGAAATTAATTTGATGCCTTTTTCCTTATAATAATTACTAATTAATTTTTGGCTTAATATTTGGTAGGGAAAACTTAGCAATTAACTCTCTCTTGGTGTAACCTAATTATAACTAATCACCCCTGCCCTTTCGTAGACCCGAACCCTGTCGACCTAATAATTGCCCGAGTGCAATTTTTACCCGTTCGCTAAAGGGTTCCGTTTTCAGGCAGTTCACGGGTAATTGTACCTTGCGAAGGTTTTGCTCACACTAGTGCTATTTAGTGAGCACCTGCGAACCCTAGGCGGCACTTGCACAGTTCTGCCCCGGCACCCACCGACACACCGTACTTGGATGCGACGTCGTCGCGGTCAAGTACTGGAGTCCATGAAGGAAATACACGAAGTACCCTCGTCCTGTGCCCCACTCCTTGAGTGATGCCCTCGAACGTCTCGGCACACCGTTTAATTCCACTAACAACAGTGTGCATTAACGTATTTATTGAGGAAGTTCCATGAATCTTCCCTCACGGCTTTCCCTCTTGCATCATATAGATCACGCCGGGAACCACGTGGAGGCAGGACCGGAGCAGGATCCCGAAGGAGCGGAAGGTGCCGTAGCCGACCAAGAGCAGAACCAAGGCAAGCCCCAGTGCATAACCCCGTTTTAAATTTTTATTCTATCACTAGCTATGGATGTAAGTTTGTCTGTGCATTAAGTGATAGGAGTTGATTGCAACCCTAGTGTGCAGTAGGTCTCTGCCCGATTATCAGCCTCAGGACGATAGTCGCTCTGCTTAAAGTAAGACGACTGTTTATCGAGTGGTATGGAGACCACTCGTAGGTGGGAATTATTATTATCACAAGGGAATGGGTTGGAATGAAGGAAAGGGTGGATGGAATCACAATGAAGACCGGACGGGCAATTAGGTGGAAAGGGAAGGACAGCTTGTCTTCAAGGAGGTAGCCCCGTCCGAGTCCCCCCTAAGGCTACGCCTCGTGTCCGGCCCATGGGATCAAGTTTGAACGTACTGTTTGCATGCTGGAGATATGGGCCCAGTAAACCGACGTAGCTACGACTACCGCTTGGTCTGAAGATAGCCTTCTCCCTTCTTTGGTGGAACTGGGGCTGAGAGGAGGGAACAATCCACCCACGGATGGCGGCATGAGGCGCATCGCGATGGGGGACCCTTCTCGGGGGAGTCTGGACCCGGAAGACCCTGCGGTGCCGTGAGCGAAAGGTTGCTCCATGCGGCTCCTAGGAAGCGCGTATGGGTCGTGCAAGCAGGTTTCTCCTGCAGGATGTAAATCGATTCGAGTCGCTGCCCCTCGCAGTAACAAGTACCACTTGATCACTGCTACGGAACAGTGCCGGAAGCCATTAAGCTGTTGTGTGGGTTCAATACTACTGTTTGAAATTATTAAGATTGTATTGCAACTATGATTGTTATAGCTCTAGTGCAAACTAAATTTATTTCTCTGCATGACAACTCAACTTGATGCTAAAACTTGAAAAAGTAGGGATCCACTCTTAGGCGAGTTTTTCTGGCAATATCAACCCTAGCCCTAGCCCTTGCATGTCTAGGTGTCGGCTGTAGTTGGCCAATTTGACGGGTCAGTCTTGCTGAGTAAACTAGTTACTCAGGGCGTAGCTCTATGTGGTTTTCAGATGACCAGGACGGAGAATGCCACTGTGGAGGGAGGTTCCATTGGGAGGACCAGTGTCCCGGTTGTTGGAACATCGAGTGGGAGCTGTGCACAAATGAAGATGAGGATTAGGTCCTTGCTTGCCGGTACGGTGCTTGGGCAAGGCACCTATTATGGCCGGATGATCTCTGTGTGTGTCGCCGTGAGAGGGCGACTTGTATCTTAGCTATTTCGTCAAACTGGTGAACCAGTGTTGAACTTTTCGCTTCCGCAACTTTATTCTGTCAAACCCCGGTTTGTAATATAACTTCGGATTTATGTAAACTCTGCTTCTCCACCTATGTTCCTGTTGCAATTATTTTTCTTTCTCTGTCATGTATTGTACTATTGGGCGCCACAGCGCGTGTCGCCACCCGAGGAAGATCCTGGAACGGAACCGTCTCCGTGGTAAGGCGGGTCTGTGACAGCGTGGTATCAGAGCCCTCTCGGGAATAGTACAATATTCAAGGACATATTTTCGAAAACCCCGTAACGAACGTGTGAGGACGTGCCCAATAGGTTAGTAATAAGTTATGATTCAGGTGGCAAGGCTAACTGTAGGAGGTTGTTTGTGAAATACTGTATCTACGGCATCGTCAACGCAGGTATGTGTCCCGCCCAGTGGACTGTAACATGGGAAGCTAGCACAATGGTGTGAACGCGGGCTGATTGCGTAAAACATCAGTGTCCTGCCCTAGGACAATAATAAGGGATTATTTTTGGCTCGTTTCTTTTGATTTGATGTAATGTTTCTGGAATGAATCTTCTGCAGGTACGCTAACCACGATTCTCGTAAGAAACGGGTAGTATACGACTAACTTGAGAGATCGTCTGCCACCGACTATACGAATGGTCCTATTCGTGACCAATTTCTTGTTTGGTGAGGATGGGTAGGCCGAAAGTATTTGCATTTTTTTTAAAAGCGCCGCAACGTTAACAAGAAACCAAGGTTTTAGCAGTTTGTCTTCCTTACGAATCGACACCTCCTCGCTTGTGACTTTTGAACTCTTAAACGAACTTTCTGACTCTAGCCGGAACGTTGGTTTAAGAATCACCGGACACCACCAACGTGGTCTTCCGAGTCAGCGCGTTGAAATCAGGTTATTACAAATTTCAGGTGGTATGCCTGTCGCGCTAAATCCGTAAATCCTTGTTCCGCTCACCCTAGGGCTGTGGCTGTGTTTTCGGGGAAGCGGTTAAGGATTCTATTCCGGTAGTGTTGGATTAGAGCCGGTATTTTACTCACTGCTTCAAACTGTTTATTTTGACCTGCACCCTCTGCGTCGGGAACTAGTACTCACTTTTGGGGTTTGTGTTCCAGATGGACGAGCACGGGTTTGAGCTGTTCCGGCACGACGGGTGGCGTTATACCACCGGTCTACACCACCGTGGCTTTCCCACCCTTTTGTGGGAGATGCTACGCGCCCTGGGCTACGAGGAGCAGCCTTCGTACCGCGGGCGTGAGACCCGCTACCACGGTGTGCCTTTTGCAGAGGTGCACCTCAGTGTCTCCCCACACCCGCGCAACCCCGACTTGGCGGGTATGGAGAGCACCGTCACGGCTAGGAGCCTCCGGGAGGGCCTGGAGAGGGTCGCTCACCAGGCTCTCACTCACTTCTGTGGGCGCAACGTAGCAGCGCTCTCAGGGACGCCGTTCGAGATGATCCCCATCTGGCACCAGGCTGACCCGGTGTGGCAGAGGCGTGTGAGGCGCGTCTCTCGTGACGACTACTCGGAGTACCACGCGGGGTACCACCGCATAGCTCACGACTCCGAGTATCTCCTCAACTTGGATGAGGAGTCTAGCCGCCGCAGCAGAGTCTTGCTGGCGGAGGCTGAGCAGGTGTGGCTGCAGAGGAACGACTTGCAGACACAGGTCGATGCGCAGCAGAGAGAGATTCAGCGGTTGACCGCTGCTCTTGAGGCGAGTGAGACTCGCGTGACGGAGATCACTGAGCAGCGGGACACCCTCGCACAGGAGGTGGACAGACGAGGTATAATTATGCAGCAGCGGGCGAACCATAACGAGCACTTGCAGCAGCAGCTGGCGAGTGCCCAGTAGGAGATGGACCTTATGGGGGAGGATCTGGAGACGCTGATCCATGAGAACCAGGACCTTCAGGCTCAGTTGGACGCGATCGCTGCACCGCAGGCAGCACCCGCAGAGGAGGAGCCCGAGGAGGATGCGGGCGAAGAGTCCGACGTGGACTACGAGCCACTCGCTCCGACCGGCGCAGACCGGCCAGGGCCCTCTGGCACCGCTGGTGTCCAGGCTTGGCAGTAGTAGTAGATGCGACTAGGTCGTGCTTGTAGGGCTGGATAGATGGATAGCTTTTGGGACACTCCACGCGTGGTTGTTGTATTTTGGGGATCACCCGCGTGATTGGCTTTTGCAGACTCGACGGTCACATATTCCGAGTTCTTGTAGAGTGGAATTGTGGACTTGTACTAGGATTATGTTAACATGGAAATTTCAGCTTCATCGAGATTATGTTGTGTACCACATTGTTGTCCCGCGTGCTGTGTCATTAGCTTTGGTAACCTATATGCTCATGATTGGATAAGTGACTAACTGGACCCTTGTTCTTGTATTTCAGAATGGTGCGCACCCGTAACACCAACGAGCTGCATGGTGAGCAGCCCGAAGGTTCCAGGGCTAGAGAGACCGACTCTCCGCTAGGAACTCCACCACCGCCGCCGCCATCTAACCCCATGCAGATGATGGCGCAGTTTTTCGCGTCGATGATGGAGAGCCAGCAACAGCAGGCGGAGTTCATGCGGGAAGTGGCACGGCAAAACCTAGCACCTCGTAATGCTAGGGGCCACCATGATGGAGCGCCCCAGAACAGCTCCTACTCCGACTTCCTCGCCACCAGGCCGCCCACGTTCAGCTCAACCACCGAGCCCATGGAGGCAGAGAACTTCCTTCGCATGCTTGAGTCCAAATTTGGACTCCTTAACTGCACGCCGGTGCAGAAGACACTGTTCGCCGCGCAGCAACTGCATGGTGCGGCTGGGGCATGGTGGGCCAACCATGTCGCTTCTATGGGAACCGACCGACAGATTACGTGGGATGAATTCAAGGATGCGTTCCGCGCTCACTACATCCCTGCGGGGCTCGTCCGCAGGAAGGCGCGTGAATTCGCCGCTCTAAAGCAGGGCAACCGCAGTGTCGAGGAATACTGTGAAGAGTTCAACCGGTTGGCGCTGTACGCTCCGGAACAAGTGGACACCCCCGCCAAGCGTAAGGACCGTTTCTTGGAGGGGCTAAGTGCTGAGCTACAGGACCGCCTCAACCTTAACATGGGAGGCACCTTCGCTGAGTTTGTCAATAACGCGATCGTCGTGGAGGACGGATATCGCAGGGTGATGGCAGAACGGAAGCGCTCCGCAAGTGCTATGGGGCCATCCAATGGACCCCCGCAGAAGTTCCGCATGGTGTACACCACCCCGTCGGGACAGAGGTACCGCTCCGCCCCCGTGCCGGCACCTGCTGTGCGCCCACCTCAGCTAGCACAGCAGCGACCCCCGGTACCGCGTCCGTAGCAGAGTCAAGGAGGATTTCGCCCACCCCAACGGCCAAACCCTCAACCCGGACCTTTCCCCTGCTACAACTATGGCCGCCCGGGGCATTTCTCAAGGGAGTGCCCACACCCCAAGAAAAGCACTGGTCAGAACCCGTCAAGGAGTAACAACACCAACAACAACCGCAACAACCGAGGACCAGTTCGTGTGGGGCGAGTGAACAACACTACCCTGGAGGAGATTCCGGAAAACAGTCCCATCCTTGCTGGTATGTTCTCTGTTCGAGACCACCCTGCACTAGTACTGTTTGACTCAGGAGCATCTCATAGCTTTGTCAGTGGGTTCTTTGTTGACAAGTACCGGCTGCCCCGTACCCTTATGAGAGCACGATACGCCATTAAATCAGCTGGTGGACAAACCCCTGCTCTTTATGAAGTAGACAAACTTCCAATAACCCTAGGATCGAAGGTCTACCCTACTAAGTGCATAGTCTTAGATGGTTGCAGCATTGACGTTATCTTGGGCATGCCTTGGATGAGGCAACATAAAGCTATGCTGGACATAGACACCTACACGGTGCACTTAAACTCTCCCACCCATGGTAGCGTAAGCTTCCGAGTACGACCACCCTGACTGGTCGCACCAAGTGTTCACCACACCATAGCCGGGCAAATAAAAGATATTCCAGTGGTTAGGGAATTTCCGGACGTATTCCCTGACGACCTCCCCGGACTTCCACCGGATCGGGATGTTGAGTTCAAGATTGAGCTTCAGCCAGGAACGGCACCCATATCCAAAAGACCATATAAAATGGCGCCCAAAGAACTAGCGGAGTTGAAGGAGCAACTTAAGGAGCTACTGGATAAGGGATTCATTCGACCAAGCTCCTCGCCTTGGGGTTGTCCGGCATTGTTCGTGAAGAAGAAAGATGAGACCCTGAGGCTGTGTGTAGACTACCGACCCCTCAATGCGGTGACTGTCAAGAACAAATATCCACTGCCCCGTATTGACATCCTCTTCGACCAGTTAATAGGAGCTAAGGTGTTCTGCAAGATTGATCTCCGGTCGGGTTATCATCAGATTAAAATTCGTGCCGAGGACGTCCCCAAGACCGCCTTTTCTACCCGGTACGGTCTATACGAGTATTTAGTCATGTCGTTTGGATTGACAAATGCACCAGCACACTTCATGTATCTCATGAACTCAGTGTTCATGCCCGAGTTGGACAAGTTTGTGGTGGTTTTCATTGACGACATTCTAGTCTACTCGAAGACGGAGGAGGAACATGCAGAGCATCTCCGTGTTGTCTTACAGAGGTTAAGGGAACACCAGCTGTATGCTAAGTTTAGCAAGTGCGAGTTTTGGTTGAAGCAAGTACCGTTTCTAGGCCACATTGTTTCGGAAGAAGGCATCGCGGTAGATCCCAGCAAGGTAAGAGATGTGCAGAACTGGAAGACACCGAAGACCGTATTCCATGTCCGCAGTTTTCTGGGATTAGCTGGCTACTACCGCCGTTTTATTCCCAATTTCTCCAAATTAGCGAAGCCCATTACAGAGCTGCTTAAGAAGGATAAGAAATTCATATGGGATGAGAGCTGCGAAAACGCTTTTCAAGCCTTGAAGAAGCACCTGACCACGGCCCCAGTTTTAGCTCAACCGGACCTGGGAAAGCCGTTCGACGTCTACTGTGACGCTTCGGGTATTGGATTGGGATGTGTGCTTATGCAAGACGGAAGAGTTATTGCTTATGGATCGAGGCAATTGAAGAAGCACGAGCAGAATTACCCCGTGCATGACCTGGAATTAGCAGCGGTGGTATTGGCCTTAAAAATATGGAGACATTACCTCCTTGGAAATTTAGTTCGCATATACACTGACCACAAAAGCTTAAAGTATATTTTCACCCAAGACCACCTGAACATGAGGCAACGTCGTTGGTTGGAATTAATTAAGGATTACGAGTTGGAAGTCCATTACCACCCGGGAAAGGCGAATGTAGTGGCTGATGCCCAAAGCCGCAAGGCTCACTGTCACCATATCTTAGTCGGGCCGCAAGTCCAAGATGGTCATTATGTCCAAGTAACACCCCACGGAACCCTGTATAACTTAGCATTAATCCCTACCTTACGGGAAGAAATAGTGTCAGCTCAGAAAAAGGATGAAGGCATAGCACGTCTAAAAAGAAGGCTAAAGGAGGGTGATGATAAAGTACAATGCTTTCAAGAAGATACCGAGGGTGTGTTATGGTTCAAGACTCGACTGGTAGTTCCTAAGGATCCGAAACTCCGCAAGGAAATTTTGGACGAGGCTCACCTGGCAAAATACTCCATGCATCCGGGCAGCAACAAAATGTACCATGATTTGAGATCCAAATACTGGTGGACTCGTATGAAAAGGGAAATAGCACGTTATGTCGTAGAATGTGATACCTGCCGCAGAGTCAAGGCCGATCATCTAAGGAAGGCAGGCCTACTCCAACCCTTGAGTGTTCCAGCTTGGAAATGGGAAGATCTCAGCATGGATTTTATCGTTGGTCTCCCGCTGACGGCACATAAACTCGACTCCATATGGGTCATTGTGGACCGATTAACAAAGGTCGCCCACTTTATCCCTGTGTCGACACGGTTTAAGATGCAAAAGTATGCACAACTCTACATTGAGCGAATCTTGTGTCTGCACGGAGTGCCCAAGACTATCGTGTCTGATCGAGGCTCCCAATTTGTGGGACGCTTTTGGGAGAAGCTACACGAGACACTGGGTACCCGACTGATTAGAGGTTCCGCCTACCACCCCCAAACTGACGGTCAAACGGAAAGAGTTAACCAAATATTGGAAGACATGTTGAGGGCATATGTGCTGAATCACAACAAGAAGTGGGATGAGTACCTACCCTTGACAGAATTCGCTTACAACAACAGTTACCAGGAAAGCATCAAGATGGCACCATTCGAGGCTCTATATGGGCGCCGCTGTCGCACACCAGTGAATTGGTCAGAATCAGGGGAGAGGATAATCTTTGGTCCGGAGCTAGTGCAGCAAGCTGAACAGAAGGTACTTGAAATCCAATCCAACTTACGTGCGGCAAGGTCCAGGCAGAAGAGTTATGCAGATAGAAGGCGCCGCCCGTTGGAGTTCAGGGTTGGCGATATGGTCTACCTCCGAGTGTCACCCACCAAGGGTGTTCAACGGTTTGGAATTCGCGGGAAGTTAGCACCCCGTTATATTGGTCCCTACCCTATCATTGCTAGATGTGGGCCAGTGGCCTACCAGCTCCAACTGCCAGTGGAACTCGCTGGAGTGCATGACACGTTTCACGTGTCCCAACTCAAGAGGTGTTTGAAAACACCGGTGGACATACCACTGGAAGGCACCCAACCACTACAACCTGACCTGACATATGCCGAGCGTCCGATAAAAGTTCTGGACGAGAAGGAGCGAGCGACACGTAAGAAGACGCTGAAGTTCTATAAAGTCCAATGGAGCAACCATACCGCCAGAGAAGCTACTTGGGAAACTGAAGAGTTCCTGCGAAGCCACTACCCCGAGTTCCTACACCACCATTTAGGTAAACCTTCACACCTCCTTAATCTCGGGACGAGATTTTCTTAAGGGGGGAGGGCTGTGACACCCCTATTGTCATTAGGGTCCCAAGGGTGTCACCTAGGCAGTCTAAAACCTTGACACCAAGCATTGGTTTAAATTCAAACATTTAAATTCAATGGAATTCAAAACCCATTTGATTGACCTTTGAACTGCAAGTCCCAAATTTTCAATAAGACTCACCTTAGCAAAAATTATATGTTGATGGTCTTAGTCAATTAGAATTTTGGGAATTTTATCAGAATTTTAGTCCATCAGTAAAGGCCTCAAATAATTGTTAGAGTGGTCAAAAACCAGCTCTGTTCATAAAATTTTTGAGGAAATTTCTTTAGGGACTGTTGGTAGCTAGTATTTTTATAAAAACCAGCACATTATGGGGAGCCTACCATAATTTTTGTCTGATTTTATCAGCTCTGGATTAATTCCAGCAATTTTTGCAAAGGCAGTCGGCTGAAAGGAGTGGAAAAAGAAAAGAAAAAGAAAACTGCCCGCGGGACCCACCTGTCAGCGACCCAGAGAAAACACAAACCGGCCGAGGCCGCGCTGCCCCGCCCGTCGCGCGCCGCGTGGTCGCCGGCGTACGGCCAACGGCCGTTGCCGCGGATCGACGGGCCCACGCGCGTGTTCGGACACCCCTTTTGCCGACCAGCGCGCTGTCGGAGCCCCGCATTCACTCCGCACTCTCTCTCCCTCTTCCGCCCGCGAGCCGCGCCATTGCCGCCCGGAGCTGCTCCGCGCCACCGCCGCCTCGCCGTCACTTCCAGGAGCTCGTCGACGTCCACGGCCTCACCTCGGCGTCTTCAAGCTCCACGCGAAGCCACCTTCCTCTTTCCGCAGCAAGCCGCCGCGGATCGACCTCTTCCTCCCCGTCTCCGACCGCCACTTCACCACGTCGCCCGGCACCCACGGTGAGCCCCTGACCGATTCCTTGCTCGAGGAGCTTCACATCTTGTTCGCGCACGCGTTTGAGCTCGGGATGGGCAAATCCGACCACGTTTTCCTTTAGTTCGTCGCTCGAGGCCGCCGTCGACCACCGCAACCCCCACATCCCCGGTGAGACCACACCCCCGGCCTCCCTCTTTCCGGAGAAACTCGGTGACCTCCCTCTCCGTGCTCCAGCGAAGCTCTCCGACCGGATTCCGAGCCCTACCGCCCTTCCCCTGCCGCGCTAGCCGTCGACGACCTCTGCCCTGTTTCCGCCACCGTCGCTGGGCTGCGTCCGACCATCGCCGGCGGTGTCCGATAGCCTAGATGAGTGCGCGGGGTTGGGTAGATCATTTCTCCTTTAAGGACCGGCCCGAGCCAGTGACCGTAGCGAGCTGCGGCGACCCCCCACCTACCGGCGCCGCCGTGCTCCGGCGAGCGAACGCACGCGCGCGCGCGCACTCGGCTCTGCTGGCCGCTGGGCCGCGATGGCCAGTGGGCCTGGCCTCGCGCTCGGCCGAGCGCCCTCGCGCTCACGCTCGCCGCTGGGCCGCGGGCGAGTCCCAGCCCAGTGGGCTGCCTGTTTACGGCCCGCGGTGTTTAAACCGGATTTTCGTAAATTATTCATTTCCAGAAATAGGTTAAACTGGTAAATTGCATAGTAAATTGAATAATGGGAATTTTGTAGCAAAATAAATTTTGTTAGACTGGTGTGAACTTGCACTGCTGTAGAAAAATACTAATGCCCCATGTTTAGTAATTTTTATATCAGGATTAAAATAAATAGGATAAACACTAATAGAATTTTAATTAATTACAGAAAGCAGATAAAATATGAAAAATTGGCCTTCAGGGAGGATTTTCAGTTTTAGTCTTCCTGGAAAAATTTCATATAGAAATTCTATGGTTATTAGCTGAAATTAATTTGATGCCTTTTTCCTTATAATAATTACTAATTAATTTTTGGCTTAATATTTGGTGGGGAAAACTTAGCAATTAACTCTCTCTTGGTGTAACCTAATTATAACTAATCACCCCTGCCCTTTCGTAGACCCGAACCCTGTCGACCTAATAATTGCCCGAGTGCAATTTTTACCCGTTCGCTAAAGGGTTCCGTTTTCAGGCAGTTCACGGGTAATTGTACCTTGCGAAGGTTTTGCTCACACTAGTGCTATTTAGTGAGCACCTGCGAACCCTAGGCGGCACTTGCACAGTTCTGCCCCGGCACCCACCGACACACCGTACTTGGATGCGACGTCGTCGCGGTCAAGTACTGGAGTCCATGAAGGAAATACACGAAGTACCCTCGTCCTGTGCCCCACTCCTTGAGTGATGCCCTCGAACGTCTCGGCACACCGTTTAATTCCACTAACAACAGTGTGCATTAACGTATTTATTGAGGAAGTGCCATGAATCTTCCCTCACGGCTTTCCCTCTTGCATCATATAGATCACGCCGGGAACCACGTGGAGGCAGGACCGGAGCAGGATCCCGAAGGAGCGGAAGGTGCCGTAGCCGACCAAGAGCAGAACCAAGGCAAGCCCCGGTGCATAACCCCGTTTTAAATTTTTATTCTATCACTAGCTATGGATGTAAGTTTGTCTGTGCATTAAGTGATAGGAGTTGATTGCAACCCTAGTGTGCAGTAGGTCTCTGCCCGATTATCAGCCTCAGGACGATAGTCGCTCTGCTTAAAGTAAGACGACTGTTTATCGAGTGGTATGGAGACCACTCGTAGGTGGGAATTATTATTATCACAAGGGAATGGGTTGGAATGAAGGAAAGGGTGGATGGAATCACAATGAAGACCGGACGGGCAATTAGGTGGAAAGGGAAGGACAGCTTGTCTTCAAGGAGGTAGCCCCGTCCGAGTCCCCCCTAAGGCTACGCCTCGTGTCCGGCCTATGGGATCAAGTTTGAACGTACTGTTTGCATGCTGGAGATATGGGCCCAGTAAACCGACGTAGCTACGACTACCGCTTGGTCTGAAGATAGCCTTCTCCCTTCTTTGGTGGAACTGGGGCTGAGAGGAGGGAACAATCCACCCACGGATGGCGGCATGAGGCGCATCGTGATGGGGGACCCTTCGCGGGGGAGTCTGGACCCGGAAGACCCTGCGGTGCCGTGAGCGAAAGGTTGCTCCATGCGGCTCCTAGGAAGCGCGTATGGGTCGTGCAAGCAGGTTTCTCCTGCAGGATGTAAATCGATTCGAGTCGCTGCCCCTCGCAGTAACGAGTACCACTTGATCACTGCTACGGAACAGTGCCGGAAGCCATTAAGCTGTTGTGTGGGTTCAATACTGCTGTTTGAAATTATTAAGATTGTATTGCAACTATGATTGTTATAGCTCTAGTGCAAACTAAATTTATTTCTCTGCATGACAACTCAACTTGATGCTAAAACTTGAAAAAGTAGGGATCCACTCTTAGGCGAGTTTTTCTGGCAATATCAACCCTAGCCCTAGCCCTTGCATGTCTAGGTGTCGGCTGTAGTTGGCCAATTTGACGGGTCAGTCTTGCTGAGTAAACTAGTTACTCAGGGCGTAGCTCTATGTGGTTTTCAGATGACCAGGACGGAGAATGCCACTGTGGAGGGAGGTTCCATTGGGAGGACCAGTGTCCCGGTTGTTGGAACATCGAGTGGGAGCTGTGCACAAATGAAGATGAGGATTAGGTCCTTGCTTGCCGGTACGGTGCTTGGGCAAGGCACCTATTATGGCCGGATGATCTCTGTGTGTGTCGCCGTGAGAGGGCGACTTGTATCTTAGCTATTTCGTCAAACTGGTGAACCAGTGTTGAACTTTTCGCTTCCGCAACTTTATTCTGTCAAACCCCGGTTTGTAATATAACTTTGGATTTATGTAAACTCTGCTTCTCCACCTATGTTCCTGTTGCAATTATTTTTCTTTCTCTGTCATGTATTGTACTATTGGGCGCCACAGCGCGTGTCGCCACCCGACGAAGATCCTGGAACGGAACCGTCTCCGTGATAAGGCGGGTCTGTGACAATCGATCAAGTGGTACTCGTTACTGCGAGGGGCAGCGACTCGAATCGATTTACATCCTGCAGGAGAAACCTGCTTGCACGACCCATACGCGCTTCCTAGGAGCCGCATGGAGCAACCTTTCGCTCATGGCACCGCAGGGTCTTCCGGGTCCAGACTCCCCCGAGAAGGGTCCCCCATCGCGATGCGCCTCATGCCGCCATCCGTGGGTGGATTGTTCCCTCCTCTCAGCCCCAGTTCCACCAAAGAAGGGAGAAGGCTATCTTCAGACCAAGCGGTAGTCGTAGCTACGTCGGTTTACTGGGCCCATATCTCCAGCATGCAAACAGTACGTTCAAACTTGATCCCATGGGCCGGACACGAGGCGTAGCCTTAGGGGGGACTCGGACGGGGCTACCTCCTTGAAGACAAGCTGTCCTTCCCTTTCCACCTAATTGCCCGTCCGGTCTTCATTGTGATTCCATCCACCCTTTCCTTCATTCCAACCCATTCCCTTGTGATAATAATAATTCCCACCTACGAGTGGTCTCCATACCACTCGATAAACAGTCGTCTTACTTTAAGCAGAGCGACTATCGTCCTGAGGCTGATAATCGGGCAGAGACCTACTGCACACTAGGGTTGCAATCAACTCCTATCACTTAATGCACAGACAAACTTACATCCATAGCTAGTGATAGAATAAAAATTTAAAACGGGGTTATGCACCGGGGCTTGCCTTGGTTCTGCTCTTGGTCGGCTACGGCACCTTCCGCTCCTTCGGGATCCTGCTCCGGTCCTGCCTCCACGTGGTTCCCGGCGTGATCTATATGATGCAAGAGGGAAAGCCGTGAGGGAAGATTCATGGCACTTCCTCAATAAATACGTTAATGCACACTGTTGTTAGTGGAATTAAACGGTGTGCCGAGACGTTCGAGGGCATCACTCAAGGAGTGGGGCACAGGACGAGGGTACTTCGTGTATCTCCTTCATGGACTCCAGTACTTGACCGCGACGACGTCGCATCCAAGTACGGTGTGTCGGTGGGTGCCGGGGCAGAACTGTGCAAGTGCCGCCTAGGGTTCGCAGGTGCTCACTAAATAGCACTAGTGTGAGCAAAACCTTCGCAAGGTACAATTACCCGTGAACTGCCTGAAAACGGAACCCTTTAGCGAACGGGTAAAAATTGCACTCGGGCAATTATTAGGTCGACAGGGTTCGGGTCTACGAAAGGGCAGGGGTGATTAGTTATAATTAGGTTACACCAAGAGAGAGTTAATTGCTAAGTTTTCCCTACCAAATATTAAGCCAAAAATTAATTAGTAATTATTATAAGGAAAAAGGCATCAAATTAATTTCAGCTAATAACCATAAAATTTCTATATGAAATTTTTCCAGGAAGACTAAAACTGAAAATCCTCCCTGGAGGCCAATTTTTCATATTTTATCTGCTTTCTGTAATTAATTAAAATTCTATTAGTGTTTATCCTATTTATTTTAATCCTGATATAAAAATTACTAAACATGGGGCATTAGTATTTTTCTACAGCAGTTGCTCTGATACCAACTGTAACGTCCCGCCCCTCCGAGGCCAGGCCCGCTTACACCTGGCAGCTCTCTAGGACCTCAAGACTGTCCTGACAGACCAACACTAGTCTTTTCTGCATACTTTGTCCTCACTCGTGCACACCCGAGAATGACTTCCCGGTCGGTCACCCATTCCTAAATTGCTCTAGGCCAAGCACGCTTAACTTTGGAGTTCTTTAGGGATGAGCTTCCGGAAAAGAAGTTGCAACTTGTTGGTATGAGTATTTTATCAATCCTATTAAGCCCTGGGTCAGGATGTCACACTCTCACCCCCTTAGGAGATCGACGTCCTCGTCGATCAACCCCAAGCCAGGAACATCCTCTCTTGGCCACGTCCGTGTGCCCAGTGCCAGCGCATGTGCCATGCTGTGTGACCACTCCGGGCCCACACCAGCCATGCACACCATGCCTGGGCAACTGCGACCCCACGCGCCCGTGAAACCGCGAGAGTCGGCTCTGATACCAACTGTAACGTCACGCCCCTCCGAGGCCAGGCCCGCTTACACCTGGCAGCTCTCTAGGACCTCAAGACTGTCCTCACAGACCAACACTAGTCTTTTCTGCATACTTTGTCCTCACTCGTGCGCACCCGAGAATGACTTCCCGGTCGGTCACCCATCCCTAAATTGCTCTAGGTCAAGCACGCTTAACTTTGGAGTTCTTTAGGGATGAGCTTCCGGAAAAGAAGTTGCAACTTGTTGGTATGAGTATTATATCAATCCTATTAAGCCCTGGGTCAGGATGTCACAGTATCGGCCCATATAATATTGCTCGCCCAAAATTCTGACGCCACCCAACAAGAATTGGGGTTACAGAATCCCTAGCTAACCACCCAATGGAAAAGGAGAGAAGGCGGCGGCGCAAGAAACAGATTTTGCCAGCGGGGAAGCCCCCTACCACCGTGAACGATGTGCCTGACAGCCTGCTGAAGCTCATCATCGACCTCCTGAAGTCCCACGTCTGCTTCATCCGCGCGGCGGCCGTCTGCACGCGGTGGCGCCGGATCGCCTCGACACGCAGCATCACCCTCCGTGATTGGTACCGCCATGATTTTAATTCCTGCATCGGCCACTACCACGTCGTCGACCCGACCTTCTCATCGCCACCAGGATCTCAACCGGATCGGGCGCTGCGGCGGCGAGTGGTCTTCGTGCCAGCCTTGCCGTTGCCGTCCATCAATGCTCGCCACTTCTCCCTCGATTTCCTCCCCAAAGGTACGAGCGGCCGGCCATGGGATCTCGTTGATAGCTGTGGAAGCCTCCTGCTCCTCGCCAACACCTTGATGGCTTCCCGGAATTAGTTGTCTGCGAGCCCATCACGCAGCGCTACATCCGGATCGCGCCCATCGCTGACATGAAATACTTCCGCTGCCTCGGCGTCTCTCTGGATTACAAATATAATGTCATCACCATGTCAAATTTTACCGTGTCCTGCGCGCGGGGAACCAGGTCATCCACCTTTTTTTTTTTTGACAATTAGGTCATCCACCTTCGGAACGTCGAGTCCTCGCGCTATGCCGGCCGTTCTGCAGGATATATGTTCTGGTGCATCGAGGATGACGGCACCGTGTTCGGTTGCGAGGACCGATGGTGCTCTTTCTTGCAGTTCCGTGTCCCGGAACATGTCCGGGGCTTGTCATGCCACCAATCAATGTTCCGGTTTGTCGATGACGGCCAGTACTACTCTAGACGACGTGTGCTGGTCGCGAGCCTCATCAACGGTGAGCTCAGGGTCTTTGAGCAGCATAAGGACAATGAAGGCAGAAGCGACTGGGTACTAAAGAAGAGCCTTGATCTGCAAGAGGCTACCCGTGGGTTCCCTGGGCGCAAGGACTGCTACTTCAACCACACGGCAAAGATCGTCACCGCAGGCAATGGGTACATCGTGCTGACCCCTGCAGAGGAGACGTGGCTCTTCTCCGTCGAGCTCCGGACAATGCGTGTGGAGCGCGAGCATAGTCGGAACAGGCTCCCTGGCGAGACCTACCCATACGTGTTGGATACGAAACCAGTGGTGCGTGTCTGTTTGGTCTCTTGTAAGAATAAGCGTTGGGGATCGTGCCGTGTTATTTGCAAGTGCAGTTAGGTAGTTCTTGTTACTCTGATTGTCATGCTCAATAATCCTATCCATAGCAGAATATCGAATCTATGTCTAGGCATTAATTTGTGAACGTGGATGGGTTGTTTCCGTCCAACTGGTTATAATTATGCACTACTGTTTTCTCATGTTCTCAACACTTGATATTTGTATTTTATAGAGTGCGTGAACTCAATTATTGTCTTCATAACTTGCACGCAACAGTTTTAGACAAAAGGACATGTGTGATTAACTGGTTACTCAGCCTTGAGGCAAGCTAATATACGAGACCAATTTCTTGGCTAAATCTCGATCTCATTGTAAAAATAAACACCTAGAACAATTACATTATTCAAAATTTTTGACTGCTTAGAGCTTTATGTCAAGACGATGCCATTATAATTGCCCGCTGCTTAGAGCCTCACCAAAAAACCGATTCACATATTCTTCTTGGTTTTCCCAGAAAAAACAATTTTTATAGACCCAAGTAAAACTTGTAGTCCAAAATGTATTCTTTATCACAGGATGTCGTTGGGAGTGAGTTGGTGAGTAATTCAGACTATATAACTTCAAGTCAGGACTCAGGAGGCTGAAACAAAACTTGGATTTGCCATATACACCTTCAAGATGAAGGTTCAGAAATTTTCCAGTGCCAGAGAGCACATGTGCTCACTCTTTTTATTGATGCATAGTGTGTATTGTAGACTTGAGAGGCATCAGGAATTTAGCAGCGTAGTTTCGCCTAAGCAAGCTGGGCCCCTACATGTCCCGCAGTAACGTGGTCATCTATAAGTAGTAGATGTATGTTTAGCAGCTTTCTGGTCACAACCTTGCGCGCTGTGAGTATGACGTCACAGCAGAAATAGAGCAGAAAGAACCAGCGCCGCCACTTCTGATATTATTTATAACACCTCATATAGCAATAGAACACAGAATAGATTTTTCTCGGATGTTCTTCTTGGAAACAGAGGAAGAGTGCATATCCTAAAAATAGGTAGTGCTTTCTCTGTTCTTAAATTGTTGTTGTCATTAACTTTTTTAGTTAACTTTGATCATTCATCTTATTTAAAAAAATTTAAGTAAATATCATATATATTGTTATAATTTGTTTTATTATTAAATAAAATTGAAACATAACTTAAAATTTTACACATTTAAAATAATATTTTGAATAAGACAAATGGTCAAAATTGATAAAAAAATTAAAACGATAACAATTTAAGAACAGAGAGAGTATAAAAGATCATGATGAGATAGATCTTCCAGTAGGGAGACATGCTCTTATAGATTTATTTCTACCAGACAACTAGAACGAAAAGATAATAATTGTAATTTTTGTCTGGTAAACATCTGAAAATTTAGAAACCTGAGATGATATATACCATTATAATTGCCCACTGCTTAGAGCATTACAACAAAACCGATTTGTATTCTTTCTTCCTTTACCAAGAAAACCGATTCGTATTTTACTCACTTATATAAAACTGCTGGCCCAAGATTCTGACCCGACACAACACACAATCAGACATTGTGTGACCAAAATTTTTCTTTCAGTGAAAGTATATCACTACTATAAAAATGATTTTTAACAAAGAATGTCTTAGATGTAATAGCAACGGGCATGTTAAGACCCGTTACTAAATTGACCACAAAAGTCTTAGCTCATCACTATATTGGAATAAACTAGATAGTAATGGATCTAAATATGGTCCGTTACTATCTTTTGCAGTCCCACTATATAAGAAACACTTAGACCCTAGCCCCACACCTCCCCACTCCCTCTCTTCCTCAGATCCATTCGTCGCCTCCCTCCCCGCTGCAGCCTTTCACTGACAAGCTCCCCTCTCACCTCGGCCACGTGACAGTGGCGGCAGGTCCCCTCTCGCTTGGGCGTGTGATGGCGGTGGGGCTCCGCCCTTCCTTGGGAGTGCGACGGTAGCGACGGGCACCCCTCTCTCTCAGGCTCCCCAGAGGCTCCCTCTCCTCAGTCTCTGGTGAAGAATCCGGACTAGGAAGCACGGTGGTGGGCTTCCCTCTCCCTTGGACGCGCTATGACGACAGCGGGCACCCCTCTCTTCCCTCTCCCTTGAGCGCGCGATGGCGGCGGGGCTCCCCTCTCCCTCGGTCACGCGATGGCGGTGTCGGGCACCCCTCTCCCTCGGCCTCCTCGGCGGCACCCTCTCCTTGCTCTCTGGCGACAAATCCGGACCAGGCAGCGTGGCGGCGGGCTTCCCTCTCTCTCGGGCACACAATGGTGACGGCGGGCTCCCCTCTCTACCCTCTCCCTTGAGCGAGTGACGGCAGCTGCGGGCTCCCCTCTCCTTCATGCTCCTCGACGGCGCCCTCTCCTCGCTCTCTGGTGGCAGATCCGGACCAGGCAACGCAATGGCTGATCTAGACCTGTGTAAGCTTCATGACCATTTACGCCTTTGGTCCTTACAACCTGGTTGTGCGGCAGCGGATCCCCTCTCTCCCGGGCATGGATCTGGACCAGGCTCACTAGTGGCGGAACCTGTGGTTGTCTTCTCCGATGAGGCGTGGGTGGCGGTAGCGGGCCTGGTCATGTTTTTCTTCAGAGTAAAATACATTGACGGTCCCTAAACTTATCTCGAGGTGTCATCTAGGTCCCTAAACTTTCAATATGCATATCTAGGTCCTTGAACTTGTTAAAGTGTATCATCTAGGTCCAAAGTACAGAAAATACCCCTTGTATGCTGACATGCCTTCTTTTATTCATGGTTTTCCCTCTTATTTTTCTACAATTATACCACGTTGCATTAAAAATAGAAGTTCATTAGAATGAACTATGGTAGCATAGTTAATTTAGGAAAAAATACTCCTTGTATGCTAACATGCCTTCTTTTATTCATTGCTTTCCGTCTTATTTTATATGATTATATCATGTTGCAGTAAAAACCAAAAGTTCATTAGAATGAATTGCGGTAGCAGAATTAATTTAGGGAGAGAAAGTTTAAAAAAAATCATGTTAGTTTATCACCCATGTCATAAATCAGAGGGGCATTTTCAATGCTTTGGACCTCGATGATACACTTTAACAAGTTTAGGTATCCAAATATGCATTTTGAGAGTTCAGAGACCCAGATGACACCTTGAGACAAGTTTAAGGACTGCTGGTGTACTTTACTCTTTTTTTAATTTTATTGTGTTGCATTTACCAACGTGGTAAGAGTGCCCGTCACCGTAAATTCTTATTTTCAGTAACAATTTTTTATGGCGGACCTGATGCCTGCCACTAAAGAGTGTTGCGGCCCGTTAATGAAAACTATTATTGCAGTAGTGTATCAACCTATAAGAGAGAAGAAATCATCAACATTCTTCATGCTTGAAACAAATTGTTAATAAAACTAGAAATAAATCATATTCACAAAACAAACCATTTATAACATGAAACAAATCGTGTAAATTCTTGAACGCTAAAATCCCGCGATGAAACCCGCGTACAGGGCGGGGGGGGGGGTCGTATTGTCTGTGTCACGGACCAGCCTTACCACGGAGACGGCTCCGTTCCAGGATCTCCCTCGGGTGGCGACACACGCTGTGGTGCCCAATAGTGCAACACATGACTGAGAAAAATAATTGCAACAAGAGCGTAGGTGGGGGAAGCAGAATTTACATAAATCCAAAGTCATATTACAAACCCGAGTTTTGACAGAAATAAGTTGCGGAAGCGAGATGTTACAACATTGGTTCACCAACTCGACGAAATAGCTAAGATACAATCGCCCTCTCACGGCGACACACAAGGACCATCCGGCCATACTAGGTACTTTGCCCAAGTACCATACCGGCAAGCAAAGATCTAATCCTCATCTTTATTCGTGCACAGCTCGCATTCGATGTTCCAGCAATCGGGGCGCTGGCCCTCCCAATGGAATCTCCCACCGCAGTGGCAGTCTCCGTCCTGGTCATCTGAAAAATCACATAGAGCTACGCCCTGAGTAACTAATTTACTCAGCAAGACTGACCCGTTAAAATGGCCAACTACAGCCGACACCTAGACATGCAAAGGCTGAGGATAGGGTTATGTTGCCAGAAAACCAGCCTAGGAGTGGATCCTTATTTTTCAAGTTTTAGCACCAAGTTAAGTTATCATGTGAAATAGTAAATTTAGTTTGCACTAAAGCTATAACAATCATAGTTGCAATATAATCTTAATAATTCCAAACAGCAGTATTACACCCACTCAACATTTTAATGGCTTCCGACACTGTTCCGGAGCAATGATCAAGTAGTACTCGTTACTGTGAGGGGCAGCGACTCGAATCGATTTACATCCTGCAGGAGAAACCTGCTTGCACAACCCATACGTGCTTCCGGGAAGCCGCATGGAGCAACCTTTCGCTCACGGTACCGCAGGGTCTTCCGGGTCCAGACTCCCTCGAGAAGGGTCCCCCAACGCGATGCACCCCGTGCCGCCATCCGTGGGTGGATTGCTCCCTCCTCTCAGCCCAGTTCCACCAAAGAAGGGAGAAGGCTATCTTCAGACCAAGCGATAGTCCTAGCTACGTCGGTTTACTGGGCCCATATCTCTAGCATGCAAACAGTACGTTCAAACTTGATCCCATGGGCCGGACACGAGGCGTAGCCTTAGGGGACTCGGACGGGGCTACCTCCTTGAAGACAAGCTGTCTTTCCCTTTCCACCTAGTTGCACGTTCGGTCTTCATTGTGATTCCATCCACCTTTTCCTTCATCCGATCACGTTCCCCAGTGATAATATTCCTATCTACGAGTGGTCTCCATACCACTCGATGAGTAGTCGTCCTAATTTAATCAGAGCGACTATCGTCCTGAGGCTAATAATCAGGGAAAAAGGGACCTACTGCACGCTAGGGTTTCAATCAACTCCTATCACTTAATGCACAGGTAAACTTACATCCCTAGCTAGTGATAGAATAAAAATTTAAAACAGGAATAATGCACCGGGGCTTGCCTTGGGTCTGCTCTTGCTCAGCAATGGCACCTCCGGCTCCTTCTGGGTCCTGCTCCGGTCCCGTCTCCACGTGGTTCACGGCGTGATCTATATGATCTAAAAGGGAATGCTATGAGAGAAGATTCATGGCACTTCCTCAATAAATACATTAATGTACACCGTTATTCATGGAAGGGGCGGGGGGGGGGGGGGTGTTGATTAGTGCAGCAATATAGCGTATTTAGCGGAAGCACAGGGTGAGGTCGTTTCGTGTATTTCCTTCATGGACTCCAGTACTTACTCGCGACGACGTCGCACCAAAGTACGGTGTCTCTGTGTGTGTCGGGGTGAAGCTATGTAAGTGATGTCCATGACCAGTAGGTGCTAATTAATTAGTATTTTTGTGTGTTGAGCAAAACCCTCGCAAGGTACTGAGTAGCCGTGAACTAACCCTAACGCGGAACTATTTTTATTAACGGGTACAATTGTATTTGGGGCATAATTTAATAAGTTGACATGGTTCTGATTTTCAAATGGGCAGGAGTGATTTATTATAGTTAGAGTATACTAGAAGTGATTTATTTGCCAAGTTTCACTTACATGCACTAAGCCAACAATTTCTATTAATTATTATAAGGAAAAAGGGCATTAAATTAATTTCAGCTAATATATAGAGAATTTCTTTATGAAACTTTTCCAGGGAGACAAAAACTCACAATCCTACTTGGTGACCAATTTTTAATATTTTATCAGCTCTCTGTAATTAATTATGAATTTATAAGGGTTTTTATCATATAATTAAATCCTAACAGTAACATTAACATGCACTGTGATTTAGTATTTTCCCTTATTAGTACAAGTCCAGACAAGGCTAACAAAATTTACTTTGCCTCAAAATCCCTATTAATTATTTTACTATGTATTTTACAAGTTTAACCCATTTCTAGAAATGATTTAAATAAGAAAATTCCATTTTTACTTTGCGGGCCGCAATCCCGGCAGCCCACGGCTGCCTCGCCCGCGGGGGAGGTGCTCCTGGGCTAGATTCGGCCCAGGCGGGCACGGCCCGGAGCCCGGCTGGCCCGCTGGCCAGCTCACACGAGTCCCGCGCGCGCGCGCGCTCACCGGAGCACGGCGGCGCTGGCCGGGAGCTCGCCGCAGCCCGTTGCGGGCCCTGGCGCGAGCTGGGTTTGGAGGGAAAAAGGCCTACTCTTCGTCGCGCACCCTTCTAGGCGGTCGGGAACCACCGGCGATGGCCGGGTATGGCTCCGCGACGGTGGCGGAAGCAGGGCAGGGCTCGGCACCGGCTAGCACAAAAAGGGCAGGGCGGAAAGGCTCGAGATCTAGCCTGAGAGCTTCACCGGAGCACGGAGAAGGATGTCACCGAGTTTCCCCTGTGAGAGGGAGGCTGGGGAGGCGGGCTCACCGGCAGGGTGGTGGCTGCGGTAGTCGGCGGCGGCCTCAAACTAAGAATCTAGGGGAAGCGGTGGAAGGATTCGTCCAAATAGAGTTCAAACGTGTGCGCGATTAAGAGGGAGAGCTCCCCGTGCCAGGAATCGGAAGTTGGCTCACCTCGGGGTGAATGCGGCGCGGGGAAGCAGCTCGGGGTCGATTATCGACGCTGGGGAAGAACCGGGCCGATCTCTCAAAGCCGGCCGAGCGAAGTAGAGGGAACAGGTGCAGGGTCGTCGGGTTGTCCCGACGTTGCTCCCAGAGGCCTGGCTCGGGCTCCGGTGGGCGGTGGCGGCCAGGCGATGCGGGGCAGAGGCGACGGCGGAGGCAGAGACGAGCGGAAGAGAGAGAGAGAGCGAGAGCGAAAGGAGTGAATGGGGGGGGGGGTGTTCGGACAGGACGACAGGCGACACAAGGGATATTCGAACTCGCGCGTGGGGCCGTCGATCCGTGGCAACGGCCGTTGGCCGTACACCGGCGACCACGCGGCGCGCGCCGAGTCGAGCGGAGCAGCTGCGGCCGAGTGTGTTTTGTCTGGGTCGCTGACACGTGGGGTCCGCGGGGAGTTTTCTTTTTCATTTCTTTTTCCAATCCAATCAGCCAACTGCATTTGTTATTTTTGTTGGAATTAATTCAGAGCCGCTAAAATCCGACCAAAAATAAGGTATGCTCCCCATGATGTGCTGAATTTAATAAAAATACTAACTACCAACAGTTCCCAGTAAAAATTTGATTAGGAATTTTATGAACAGAGCTGGTTGTTAACCATTCTAGCATTTATTTGAGGCCTTTATTGAAGGATAACAAATCTAAGAAAATTCCCAAAATTCTACTTGACCATGACCATCAACATATAATTTTTGCAGTGGTGACTTTTACTGAAAATTTGGGACTTGAAGTGCAAAGGTCATTCAATTTGGTTTGAATTTGATTTGAATTGAAAAATTTAAATTCAAATTCTAGTGTTAGGATCTTATGTTGTCTAAGTGTTGTCCTTGGGACCCTACTGACACTAGGAGTGTCATAGCCCTCCCCCCTTAAGGAAATCTCGCCCCGAGATTAAGGGAGGTGTTGACGGTTACCTAAGTGGTGGCGTAGGAACTCGGGGTAGTGGCTTTGCAGGAACTCTTCAGTTTCCCAAGTAGCTTCTCTGGTGGTATGGTTGCTCCATTGAACCTTGTAGAACTTCAGTGTCTTCTTGCATGTGGCTCGCTCTTTCTCGTCTAGGACTTTCACCGGATGCTCGACATAAGTCAGGTCGGGTTGTAGTTGCTGGGTGCTCTCCAGTGGTATGTGCGTCGGTGTCTTTAAACACTTCTTGAGTTGGGACACGTGGAACGTGTCGTGCACTCCAGCGAGTTCCACTGGTAGTTGGAGTTGCTAGGCCACAGGTTCGCATCTCGCACTGATAGGGTAGGGACCAATATAACGAGGTGCTAACTTCCCGCGAATTCCAAACCGTTGTACACCCTTGGTGGGTGACACTCGGAGGTAGGCCATATCGCCGCCCCTGAATTCCAACGGGCGGCGCCTTTTATCTGCATAACTCTTCTGCCTGGACTTTGCCGCACGTAAGTTGGATTGGATTTCGCGCACCTTCTGTTCAGCTTGTTGCACTAGCTCCGGACCAAATATTATCATCTCCCCTGATTTCGACCAACTCAGTGGTGTGCGACAACGGCGCCCATAGAGAGCCTCGAATCGTGCCATTTTGATGCTTTCCTGGTAACTATTGTTGTATGCGAATTCTGCCAAGGGTAGGCACTCATCCCACATTTTGTTGTGAGTCAATACATATGCTCTTAACATGTCTTCCAATATTTGGTTAACTCTTTTCCGTTTGACCGTCTATTTGGGGGTGGTACGCGGAACCTCTGATCAACCTGGTGCCCAGTGTCTCGTGTAGCTTCTCCCAAAAGCGTCCCACAAATTGTGAGCCTCGATCGGATACGATAGTTTTGGGCACCCCGTGCAAACACAGGATTCGCTCAATGTATAGTTGCACATACTTTTGCATCTTGAACCGCGTCGACACAGGGATAAAGTGGGCGACCTTTGTTAATCGGTCAACAATGACCCATATGGAGTCGAATTTATGTGACGTCAGCGGTAGACCAACGATGAAATCCATACTGATGTCTTCCCATTTCCAGGCTGGAACACTCAAGGGTTGTAGTAGGCCTGCCTTCTTCAGATGATCGGCCTTGACTCGGCGGCAGGTATCGCACTCTGCGACATAACGTGCTATTTCCCTTTTCATACGAGTCCACCAATATTTGGATCTCAAATCATGATACATCTTGTTGCTACCCGGATGCATGGAGTACTTTGCCATGTGAGCCTCGTCCAAAATTTTCTTGCGGAGTTCTAGATCCTTAGGAACCACCAGTCAGTCCTTGAACCATAAAACACCTTCTGCGTCTTCTCGAAAGCATTGTACCTTAGCATCACCCTCTTTTAGTCTCCTTTTGAGATGTGTTATGCATCTATCATTCTGCTGGGCTGTCACTATTTCTTCTCGTGAGGTAGGAATTAACGCTAAGTTGTAGAGGGCTCCGTGGGGTGTTACTTGCACATAATGACCATCTTGGACTTGTGGGCTGACTAGGATGTGGTGGCAGTGGGCCTTGCGGCTTAGGGCGTCAGCCATGACATTCGCTTTTCCCGGGTGGTAATGGACTTCCAACTCGTAATCCTTAATCAATTCCAACCAACAGCGCTGTCTCATGTTCAGGTGGTCTTGAGTGAAAATATACTTCAAGCTTTTGTGGTTGGTGTATATACGAACTAAATTCCCAAGGAGATAATGTCTCCACATCTTTAAGGCCAATACCACTACTGCCAATTCCAGGTCATGCACGGGGTAATTCTGCTCGTGCTTCTTCAATTGCCTTGATCCATAAGCAATAACTCTTCCGTCTTACATAAGCACACATCCCAATCCAATACCTGAAGCATCACAATAGACATCGAACGGCTTCCCCAGGTCCGGTTGAGCTAATACTGGGGCCGTGGTCAGGAGCTTCTTCAAGGTTTCAAAAGCACCTTCGCAGCCTTCATCCCATATGAACTTCATATCCTTCTTAAGCAACTCGGTCATGGGCTTTGCAATTTTGGAGAAATTAGGAATGAAATGGCGGTAGTAGCCAGCTAATCCCAGAAAACTGCATATATGAAATACGGTCTTCGATGTCTTCCAGTTCAGTACATCTCTTACCTTGCTGGGATCTACCGTAATGCCTTCTTCCGAGACAATATGGCCTAAAAATGGTACTTGCTTCAACCAAAACTCGCACTTGCTAAACTTAGCATATAGCTGGTGCTCCCTTAACCTTTGTAAGACAACACGGAGATGCTCTGCATGATCTTCCTCTGACTTCGAGTAGACTAGAATGTCGTCAATGAATACCACCACAAACTTGTCCAACTCGGGCATGAACACGGAGTTCATGAGATACATGAAGTGTGTCGGTGCATTCGTCAATCCGAATGACATCACTAAATATTCATATAGACCGTATCGGGTAGAAAAGGCTGTCTTGGGAACGTCTTCGGCACGAATTTTAATCTGATGGTAACCCGACCGGAGATCAATCTTGGAGAACACCTTGGCTCCTATTAACTGGTCGAAGAGGATGTCAATACGGGACAGTAGGTATTTGTTCTTGACAGTCACCGCATTGAGGGGTCGGTAGTCTACACACAGCCTCAGGGTCTCATCTTTCTTCTTCACAAATAATGTCGGACAACCCCAAGGCGAGGAGCTTGGTCGAATGAAGCCCTTATTCAGCAGCTCCTTAAGTTGCTCCTTCAACTCAGCTAGTTCCTTAGGCGCCATTTTATACGGCCTTTTGGATATAGGTGCCGTCCCTGGCTGAAGCTCAATTTTGAACTCAACATCCCGATCCGGTGGAAGTCCTAGGAGATCGTCAGGGAATACGTCCGGAAATTCCCTAACCACTGGAATATCCTTCATTTGTCCGGTAGTGGTGTGGTGAACGCTTGGCGCGGCCAGTTGGGGTGGTCGTACCCGGAAGCTTACGCTACCATGGGTGGGAGAGTTTAGGTGCACATTGTAGGCGTCTATGTCCAGTATAGCTCTATGGTTCCTCATCCAAGGCATGCCCAGAATAATGTCAATGTTGCACCCATCTAAGACCATGCACTTAGTAGGGTAACTTTTGATCCTAGGGTTATTGGGAGTTTGTCTATTTCGTATAGAGCAGGGGTTTGTCCACCGGCTGATCTAATGGTGTATCATGCTTTCATAAGGGTGCGAGGCAGCCGTACTTATCAACGATGAGCCCACTAACAAAGCTATGTGATGCTTCTGAGTCAAACAGAACTAATGCGGGGTGGTCTCGAACAGAGAACATACCAGCAAGGATGGGGCTGTTCTCCGGAATCTCCTCCAGGGTAGTGTTGTTCACCCGCCAAGCACGAACTGGCCCTCGGTTGTTGCGGTTGTTGTTATTCCTCGGCGGTTTCTGGCCAGTGCTCTTCTTGGGGTGCGGGCACTCCCTCGAGAAATGCCCAAGACGACCGCAGTTGTAGCAGGGGAAAGATACGGTCTGAGCATTCGACTGCTGGGGTGGGCAAAATCTACCCTGACTCTGCTGCTGGTGCGGTACCGGGGTTCGCTGCTGTGCTGGCTGAGGCGGTCGCACAGCAGGTGCCGGTACGGGAGCGGAACGGTACCTCTGTCCCGACGAGGTGGTGTACACCATGCGGAACTTCTGTGGGGGGTCCACTGGATGGCCCCATAGACGATCGTGTTGTCATCACCCTGCGATATCCGTCTTCTGCGACGATCGTGTTGTTGACAAACTCGGCGAATGAGCCTCCCATGTTAAGGTTGAGGCGGTCCTGTAGCTCAGCACTCAGCCCCTCCAAGAAACGGTCCTTGCGCTTGGCGGGGGTGTCCACTTGTTCCGGGGCGTACAACGCCAACCGGTTGAACTCTTCGCAGTTTTCCTCGACACTACGACTGCCTTGCTTTAGAGCGGTGAATTTATGCGCCTTCCTGCGGACGAGCCCCGTAGGAATGTAGTGAGCGCGAAACGCATCCTTGAACTCATCCCACGTAATCTGTCGGTTGGTTCCCATAGAGGCGACATGGTTGGCCCACCATGCCCCAGCCGCACCATGCAGTTGCTGCGCGGCGAACAGTGTCTTCTGCACCGGCGTGCAGTTAAGGAGTCCAAATTTGGACTCAAGCATGCGAAGGAACTTCTCCGCCTCCATGGGCTCGGTGGTTGAGCTGAACGTGGGCGGCCTGGTGGCAAGGAAACCGGAGTAGGAGCTGTTCTGCGGTGCTCCGTCATTGTGGCCCCTAGCATTACGGGCTGCTAGGTTTTGTTGTGCCAGCTCCCGCATGAACTCCGCCTGTTGCTGCTGGCTCTCCATCATAGTGGCGAAAAACTGCGCCGTCATTTGCATGGGGTTGGATGGCGGCGGCGGTGGTCGAGTCCCTCGTGGAGAGTCAGTCCCCCTAGCCCTGGAACCTTCGGGCTGCTCGCCATGCAGCTCATTGGTGTTGCGGGTGCGCACCATTCTGAAAGGTAAGAATAAGGGGTTCAATTAGTCTCTTATCCAACATGACCATTATAGGTTACCAAATCAAATAACACAGCACACGGGGCAGCAATTTGGTAAACAACATAATTTCAACAAAGCGGGAGTTTTCCAAGTTACATCGGTCTAGTACAAGTGAACAGTTCCACTCTACATAAACTCGGAATATGTGGCCATCGAGTTTGCAAAAGCTATTCACGTGGGTGATCCCCAAAATACAACAACCACGCGTGGAGCATCCTAAAAGCTATCCATCTACCATGCCCTACAAGTACGACCTAGTCGCATCTACTACTACTGCCATGCCCTATCACCAGCGGTGCCAGAGGGTCCTAGTCGGTCCGCGTCGGTCGAAGAGGGTGGCTCGTAGTCCACGTCGGACTCCTCGCCCACATCCTCCTCGAGCTCCTCCTCCATGGGTGCTGCGGGCGGTGCAGCAACCGCGTCCAACTGAGCCTGGAGGTCCTGGTTCTCATGAGCCAGTGTCTCTAGGTCCTCCGCCATAAGGTCCTTCTCCTGCTGGGCACTTGCCAGCTGCTGTTGCAGGTGCTCGTTGTGGTTTGCCCGCTGCTGCATAATCAACCTTCGTCTATCCACCTCCTGCGCGAGGGTGTCGCGCTGCTCAGTGACCTCCGTCACGCGAGTCTCACTCGCCTCAAGAGCAGCGGTCAACCACTGAATCTCTCTCTGCTGTGCATCGACTTGTGTCTGCAGGTCATTCCTCTGCAGCCACACCTGCTCAGCATCCACCAGCAAGACTCTGCTGCGGCTGCTAGACTTCTCATCCAAGTTGAGGAGGTACTCGGAGTAGTGAGCTACGCGAAGGTATCCCGCGTGGTACCCTGGGTAGTCGTCCTGAGAGACACGTCTCACGCGCCTCTGCCACACCGGGTCAGCCTGGTGCCAAATGGGGATCATCTCGAACGGAGTCCCCGAGAGCGCTGCTACGTTGTGCCCACAGAAGTGAGTGAGAGCCCGGTGGGCGACTCTCTCTAGGCTCTCTCTAAGGCTCCCAGCCGTGACGGTGCTCTCCATACCCGCCAAGTCAGGGTTGCGCGGGTGTGGGGAGACACTGAGATACACCTCTGCAAAAGGCACACCGTGGCGGTGGGTCTCACGCTCACGGTATGACGGCTGCTCCTTGTAGCCCAAGGTGCGTAGCATTTCCCACAGAAGGGTGGGAAAGCCACGGTGGTGTAGACCGGTGGTATAACGCCACCCGTCGTGCTGGAACAGCTCAAACCCGTGCTCGTCCATCTGGAACACAAACCCAAATAGTGAGTACTCGTTCCAAACGCAGAGGGTGCAGGCCAAAATAAAACAATTCGATGCAATGAGTGATATACAGAATCTAGCCTGAGTACTAAAGTGGTAGAATCCTTCACCACTTTCCTGAAAGTGCAACTACAGCCCTAGGGGTGATCGGAGCAAGGAATTACGGGTTTTACACCATAGGTTAAAAGCTGAAATTTAGATTAACCCGTTTTCGACGTGCTGACTCGGACGGCCAAAATGGTATCGTTCGAAAATCTTTAAACCAAAATTTTCTTACTGAACGTACAGAGAGTTCATTCTTGATTTCAATAAGCATTTGTTTGCATGCTTTTGACTTTCAGGTGGAAAGATTTCAATTTTTATATGAACGACCCATCTGCTGGAATTTCAGTTTCTTATCAATGTCCTGATGCTTTTTAATAGTTTTCATTGATGCATATGATTTCGGCCTACCCGTCCTTGCCAAATAAAAATTCGGTCACGAATAGGACCATATGTATAGTCGGTGGCAATCGATCTCTCAAGTCAGTCGTATTATTCCAGAAACATGGTTAGCGTACCTGCAGAAGATTCATTCCAGAAACATTACATCAAATCAAAAGAAACGAGCCGAAAATAATCCCTTATTATTGTCCTAGGGCAGGACACTAATTTTTTACGCAATCAGCCCGCGTTCACACCATTGTGCTAGCTTCCCATGTTACAGTCCACTGGGCGGGACACATACCTGCGTTGACGATACCGTAGATGCGGTATTTAAACAAACAACCTCCTATAGTTAGCTTTGTCACCTGGAATTGTAACTACTAATATTCTATTGGGCACGTCCTCACACGATCGTTACGGGGTTTTCGAAAATATGTCTTTGAATATTGCACTATTCCCGAGATAGCTCTGATACCATGTTGTCACGGACCCGCCTTACCACGGAGACGGCTCCGTTCCAGGATCTCCCTCGGGTGGCGACACGCGCTGTGGCGCCCAATAGTGCAACACATGACTGAGAAAAATAATTGCAACAAGAGCGTAGGTGGGGGAAGCAGAATTTACATAAATGCAAAGTTATATTACAAACCGGAGTTTTGACAGAAATAAGTTGCGGAAGCGAGATGTTCAACATTGGTTCACCAACTCTACGAAATAGCTAAGATACAATCGCCCTCTCACGGCGACACACAGGGACCATCCGGCCATACTAGGTACTTTGCCCAAGTACCGTACCAGCAAGCAAAGATCTAATCCTCATCTTCATTCGTGCATAGCTCCCATTCGATGTTCCAGCACTCGGGGCGCTGGCCCTCCCAATGGAATCTCCCACCGCAGTGGCAGTCTCTGTCCTGGTCATCTGAAAAAACCACATAGAGCTACGCCCTGAGTAACTAATTTACTCAGCAAGACTGACCCGTCAAAATGGCCAACAACAGCCGACACCTAGACATGCAAAGGCTGGGGATAGGGTTATGTTGCCAGAAAATGAGCCTAGGAGTGGATCCTTGTTTTTCAAGTTTTAGCACCAAGTTAAGTTGTCATGTGAAATAGTAAATTTAGTTTGCACTAAAGCTATAACAATCATAGTTGCAATACAATCTTAATAATTCCAAACAGCAGTATTACACCCACTCAACATCTTAATGGCTTCCGACACTGTTCCGTAGCAGCGATCAAGTGGTACTCGTTCCTGTGAGGGGCAGCGACTCGAATCGGTTTACATCCTGCAGGAGAAACCTGCTTGCACGACCCATACGCGCTTCCGGGAAGCCGCATGGAGCAACCTTTCGCTCACGGTACCGCAGGGTCTTCCGGGTCCAGACTCCCCTGAGAAGGGTCCTCCAACGCGATGCGCTCCGAGCCGCCATCCGTGGGTGGATTACTCCCTCCTCTCGGCCCCAGTTCCACCAAAGAAGGGAGAAGGCTATCTTCAGACCAAGCGATAGTCGTAGCTACGTCGGTTTACTGGGTCCATATCTCCAGCATGCAAACAGTACGTTCAAACTTGATCCCATGGGCCGGACACGAGGCGTAGCCTTAGGCGACTCGGACGGGGCTACCTCCTTGAAGACAAGCTGTCCTTCACTTTCCACCTAGTTGCCTGTCCGGTCTTCATTGTGATTCCATCCACCCTTTCCTTCATCCGATCACGTTCCCCAGTGAGAATATTCCTATCTACGAGTGGTCTCCATACCACTCGATGAGTAGTCGTCCTAATTTAAGCAGAGCGACTATCGTCCTGAGGCTAATAATCAGGAAAAAAGGGACCTACTGCACGCTAGGGTTTCAATCGACTCCTATCACTTAATGCACAGGTAAACTTACATCCCTAGCTAGTGATAGAATAAAAATTTAAAACAGGAATAATGCACCGGAGCTTGCCTTGGGTCTGCTCTTGCTCAGCAACGGCACCTCCGGCTCCTTCTGGGTCCTGCTCCGGTCCCGTCTCCACGTGGTTCACGGCGTAATCTATATGATGCAAAAGAGAATGAGAGAAGATTCATGGCACTTCCTCAATAAATACATTAATGTACACCGTTATTCATGGAAGGGGCGGGGGGGGGGGGGGGGGGGGGGTTTGATTCGTGCAGCAATATAGCGTATTTAGCGGAAGCACAGGGTGAGGTCGTTTCGTGTATTTCCTTCATGGACTCCAGTACTTACTCGCGACGACGTTACGATATGTCTGTGTGTCGGGGTGAAGCTATATAACTGATGTCCATGACCAGTAGGTGCTAATTAATTAGTATTTTTGTGTGTTGAGCAAAACCCTCGCAAGGTACTGAGTAGCCGTGAACTAGCCCTAACGCGGAACTATTTTTATTAACGGGTACAATTGTATTCGGGGCATAATTTAATAAGTTGACATGGTTCTGATTTTCAAATGGGCAGGAGTGATTTATTATAGTTAGAGTATACTAGAAGTGATTTATTTGCCAAGTTTCACTTACATGCACTAAGCCAACAATTTCTATTAATTATTATAAGGAAAAAGGGTATTAAATTAATTTCAGCTAATATACAGAGAATTTATTTATGAAACTTTTCCAGGGAGACTAAAACTGACAATCCTACTTGGTGACCAATTTTTAATATTTTATCAGCTTTCTGTAATCAATTATGAATTTATAAGGGTTTTCATCATATAATTAAATCCTAACAGTAACATTAACATGCACTATGATTTAGTATTTTCCATTATTAGTACAAGTCCAGACAAGGCTAACAAAATTTACTTTGCCTCCAAATCCCTATTAATTATTTTACTATGTATTTTATAAGTTTAATCCATTTCTGGAAATGATTTAAATAAGAACATTCGATTTTTACTTCGCGGGCCGCAATCCCGGCAGCCCACGGCTGCCTCGCCCGCGGGGGAGGTGCTCCTGGGCCAGATTCGGCCCAGGTGGGCACGGCCCAGCGCCCGGCTGGCCCACTGGCCAGCTCGCCCGAGTCTCGCGCGCGCGCGCTCGTCGGAGCACGGCGGCGCTGGCCGGGGGCTCGGCGCCGGCTAGCACGAAAAGGGGAGGGCGGAAAGGCTCGGCATCTAGCCTGAGAGCTTCACTGGAGCACGGAGAAGGATGTCACCGAGTTTTCCCTGCGAGAGGGAGGCCGGGGAGGCGGGCTCACCGGCGGGGTGGTGGCTGCGGTAGTCAGCGGCGGCCTCAAACTAAGAATCTATGGGAAGCGGTGGAAGGATTCGTCTAAACAGAGTTCAAACGTGTGCGCGATTAAGAGGGAGAGCTCCCCGTGCGAGGAATCGAAAGTTGGCTCACCTCGGGGTGAATGCGGCGCCGGGAAGCAGCTCGGGGTCGATTATCGGCGCCGGGGAAGAACCGGGCCGATCTCCCAAAGTCGGCCGAGCGAAGCAGAGGGAATAGGTGCAGGGTCATCGGGTTGTCCCGGCGTTTACTCCTAGAGGCCTGGCTCGGGCTCCGGTGGGCGGTGGCGACCAGGCGATGCGGGGCAGAGGCGACGGCGGAGGCAGAGACGAGCGGAAGAGAGAGAGAGCGAGAGGGAAAGGAGTGAATGGGCGGGGGGTGTTCGGACAGGGCGACAGGCGACACAAGGGATGTCCGAACTCACGCGCGGGGCCGTCGATCCATGGCAACGGTTGTTGGCCGTACGCCGGCGACCACGCGGCGCGCGCCGAGTCGGGCGGAGCTGCTGTGGCCGAGTGTGTTTTCTCTGGGTCGCTGACAGGTGGGGTCCGCGGGGAGATTTGTTTTTCATTTCTTTTTCCAATCTAATCAGTCGACTACATTTGTTATTTTTGTTGGAATTAATTCAGAGCTGCTAAAATCCGACCAAAAATAAGGTATGCTCCCCATGATGTGCTGAATTTAATAAAAATACTAACTACCAACAGTTCCCACTAAACTTTGATTAGGAATTTTATGAACAGAGCTGGTTTTTAACCATTCTAGCATTTATTTGAGGCCTTTATTGAAGGATTAAAAATCTGAGAAAATTTCCAGAATTCTATTTGGCCATGCCCATCAAAATATAATTTTTGCAGTAGTGACTTTTACTGAAAATTTGGGACTTGAAGTGCAAAGGCTATTCAATTTGGTTTGAATTTGATTTGAATTGAAAAATTTAAATTCAAATTCTAGTGTTAGGATCTTATGCTGTCTAAGTGTTGTCCTTGGGACCCTACTGACACTAGGAGTGTCACAGTCTGACATTGCTTTGCAGTGTCACCGTGTGACATTGCTCTGCTCTACGACGTCCATCAAATAATCTATGGCCCTTAATTAGTGTAGGCTAAATGCCGGACAATTAAGCTAATGGGCCTCTATTTTGGGCAACAGCCCAGCGGAAGTAGGCGGGAAACAACAATTCTCAGACGGTAGTGCTTGGCGCCAAAACAGAACAGATTAATACGGTTGTCTCACGCCACCACAAAACTCTTGATCATTTGGTTGATGACGCGAAGAGCCGATCGTCTGCTGCTGCATTTTTTATCATCTTGTTGACGAGACCTGAACTCTTGATCATTTGGTTGATGACGCGAAGAGCTGATCGTCTGCCGCTGCATTTTTTATCAGCTTGTCGACGAGACCTGATCGCCTTGACACGGTGATTCCTTTGTCACAGCCTAGTCCGACCCTGGTATAATCATTCATTATTGTCATGCATCTTTCATTTCTTCAAAACATATGGATGCTATTAGTTCATAGTAGACTCAAATTATAATATTTAATCATGTTACAGTGTCTTTACCTAGTCTTGTTGTAATGGAGGATGAGAATACCACCGGAAAAGATGTGCATGATGCAATTCCCCAGCAAAATTATGTCCCAATCACTACTACTAGTAGGTAAGCAAAGTACGATCAAATTCTAAACTGATGCATATTTAATTACAAAATCTATCCTCTGACTTAGAAATATTTTAGTCATATTGTGTCAAAGCTTACGCTTACATAACCTATTAATTTGTTTCTGCTAGCTGCAGAACAAATACTATTCCTAGTTGGGTACCTCAGATTGGGATGACATTTAGCAGTGCAGAAGAGGCTGGAAATTTTTGGAATTATTATGGGGGCCAAATTGGTTTTGGAATCAGGAAAAGGTTTGAGAATAAAAGTAAACTTGATGGAAAGATTATGCCTTCCAGATTTGTTTGCTCAAAGGAAGGTTTTCGAGCAAACGATAAAAGAGATCATTTGACAAAAAATTCACGTGCAGAAACAAGAACTGGATGCAAAGCTCGCATGGGAATAATCTTGGATAGAGAAGATGGAAAATATAAGATAGATGATTTAGTACTTGAACATAATCATGTATTCCAAACATCACAGACCCGCCACTTGATGCCATCACAACGGAGAATATCAGAAATGCAAGCATTTGAAATTGAAATGGCAGATGTGTCTGGAATTCAGCCACGGATTGCTCATGAATTTGCTAGTAGACATGTTGGAGGAGAGGCTAATCTTGGCTACACTTGCCGTGATCGTAAGAACTACTTGCTCACAAAACGCCAAAAGGAGATGAAGTATGGCGAAGCTGGAAGCTTGCGGAGTTACTTTCAGAAAAAGATCATAGAAAATCCTTCATTCAAACATGTTTTGCAACTGGACATTGAAGAACAGATAACAAATGTTTTTTGGGCCGATGCAAAAATGATTATTGATTATGCTCATTTTGGTGATGTTGTTACTTTCGACACTACGTTTGGAACTAATAATGCAAATCGCTCATTTGGTGTGTTTGTTTGATTTAACCATTTCAGGAAAATGGTGATATTTGGGGGTGCTCTTATGTATGATGAGTCATTTGACTCTTTTAAATGGTTGTTTGAAACTTTTGTTTCAACTCATAACAACAAGAAACCAAGAACAATCTATACTGATCAGCATGCTGCTATGGGGAAGGCTATTGCAGAGGTATTGCCAGAAGTATGGCATGGACTATGTACTTGGCATATTATGGAAAATGCAACTAAGCATCTGAACCGTCAGAAGGTTGAAGGTTCAAGTGTTCTTAGTGACTTCAGTGCTTGCATGTACAACTATGAGGACGAAAGTAAATTTGAAGAAGTATTTTTCAGTATGAGAAGTAAGGTACGTAAACAAACTTGGCTTGACAGTATTTATAAACATAAGAAAAAGTGAGCTGAATGTTACATGAAAGATGTCTACATATTGGGAATAAAGAGTACACAGTTAAGTGAGAGTCTAAATAGTGATATGAAGGAGTACTTAAATATGGAGCTGAACATCCTTCGCTTCTTCAGTCATTTTGAGAGGGTAGTCCAAGCAAAATGAGACAAAGAGATAAAATCAGAGTATGGATCGAGAGAAAAGTTGCCATGCATTAAAATGAGAACTCCAATGCTTATGCAGGTAAGCAAGATTTATACACCACAAATATTTGAAGCCTTCCAAAGTGAATATGAAAGATCGATGGCAGCTTATGTGAGACCATCATCTGAAGACAATGCATACATTGTTCAGATAAGAGTTGTTGATGAAAATTCCATAGTCGAGGGGGAGCAGGGTTGTCTTTAATTTTTCAGAGTGCAAAGTTCTATGTACATGCAAATTATTTGAAAGGGTTGGAATATTATGCAGTCATGGCTTGAAAGTTTTAGATTTAATGAATATTAAGGAGTTACCTGAGCACTACATTCTGAAACGATGGACACGAGATGCTAGATGTGGAGCTGTTCATGATGCTTCTGGCGGAGATGTTTTAGCAGATCCAAAATTAGATGCAACACAACGGTTTAAGTATTTGGCACACAAGTTAATTAATTTGGCTTCTCGGGCAGCTGACTTTGAAGAATGCTCTTTGTTGGTGGATAGTGTAACTGATAGCCTTTGCAGTCAAGTTGAGGAAAAAATCAAACTGTCAACTGAGATTAATGCGAATCAATCCAAGGTTGTAGCAGACTCTGAATTATCAAATAGCATGTCACATGTTGTTGGCTTCAAGAAAAAAGAAACGACAGAAAAAAAATCGGTCAAAACGGCAGAAGACGTGGACAGACAAGCTTCAGAAAGGAAAACAAAGGTCCTCTGAACTGGTGTCTAAAGAACAACCTGATGTGGTATGTTAACTAGTATGTCAGCAAGCTTATTTATGAGTTGATTTCTGTTATAAATAATTATATCACCAATTGACAGGGCATATCGGTATCTGAAATATCTCTACGCCAAACATGCGAGCAACTGTTGACAACTGACCATGATCAGAATCAAGGTTTTGAATTCATTAAAAGTTACACTCAGCTACTGACAGTACTGCATACAACACTTCAATATTTCTAATAATTTATATGATCATTATCAAGCTTTGATGACTTATTGTTTTTTTCTTTTTTACAAAATAGGGTCACTCTGATGGCAGTGAATTGATTCCTGCTCAAGGCTTATTTGGCACTGGTTGGAATACTGACGACCACACAATTTGATGGGTTAGCTGGGAGTAGAAATTATCAGTCGGCTACTGTAGTTCTTGGCTGTAATGATGCTTTACTGTTCTCATAAATAGTTAAATATATTATGTCAAGAAATTACTTACTCACTAGCACTTTAAATTTCATTGCAAGCACTACCATCTGAGAATTGTTGATCAAGAGTTTTGCGGCGGCGTGAGACAACCATATTAATCTGTTCTGTTTTGGCGCCAAGCACTACCGTCTGAGAATTGTTGTTTCCCGCCTACTTCCGCTGGGCTGTTGCCGAAAATAGAGGACCATTAGCTTAATTGTCCGGCTATTAGCCTACACTAATTAAGAGCCATAGATTATTTGATGGACGTCGTAGAGCAGAGCAATGTCACAGGGTGACATTGCAAAGCATTGTCAGATGATACGAACCCCCCCCCCCCCCTGCCGCATGCGGGTTATGTCGCGGGATTTCAGCGTTCAAGAATTTACACGATTTGTTTCATGTTATAAATGGTTTGTTTTATGAATATGATTTATTTCTAGTTTTATTAACAATTTGTTTCAAGCATGAAGAATGTTGATGATTTGTTCTCTCTTATAGGTTGATACACTACTGCAATAATAGTTTTCATTAACGGGCCGCAACACTCTTTAGTGGCAGGCATCAGGTCCGCCATAAAAAATTGTTACTGAAAATAAGAATTTACGGTGACGGGCACTCTTACCACGTTGGTAAATGCAACACAACAAAATTAAAAAAAGAGTAAAGTGCACCAGCGGTCCTTAAACTTGTCTCAAGGTGTCATCTGGGTCACCGAACTCTCAAAATGCATATTTGGGACCTCGTCGATGGCTGCGGCAGCCTCTTACTCCTCGCCAACATGCGTCGCAGCGGCCTCTTCCCAGAACTTGTTGTCTGCGAGCCCATCACGCGGTGCTACACCAGAATCACGCCCATCAAAGACATGAAGTACTTCCGCTGCCTCGGCGTCTTCCTCGACTACAAACATAACGTCATCACCATGTCAAATTTTAGGGTGACCTGCGTGTTCTACGATCAGTCTCCGGGAATGGAAGACGGAGTCAGCAATGTCACGGCCCGGGTTTACAGCCACGATTCCTTAACCCGGAGAAAGGGCTGGAATTCATCATTGCGCCGGGTCATCAAACTCCAGAACGTTGAGTCGGCACACTATGCTGGCCGTTCTGCAGGATACATGTTCTGGTGCATGGACGATGATGGCACCGTGTTCGCTTGCAAAGAGAAAACGAGCTCTTTCACGCGGTTCCATGTCCCGTATCGTGTCCACCAGGGTTCATGCGACCAATCAACCTTTCGGTTCGTCGACGATGATGAAAGCATGTTCTCCGATTCGGTGCAGGTCGTGAGCCTGAACGGCGATGAGCTCAGGGTGTTTGTGCAGCGGAAGCTCATTAGTGGTGAAACCAAATGGGTACTGCGGGAGAGCCTTGATCTGCAAGAGGCCACCCGTTCCCTAACAGGACACAAGGGCTGCTACTTTAACAGCAGCACGGAGATCATCACCGCCGGCAAGGGGTACGTCGTGCTGGCACCTGCAGAGGAGATGTGGCTCTTCTCAGTCGAGCTCTCGACCATGCGTGTGGAGCGCGAGCACAGCCGGAACAGAATCGCCGGCGAGGCTTACTCATACGTGCTGGGGACGAGACCGGCAGTGCATGTCTGTTTGGTCTCCTGTAAGAAGGAGCGTCAGGGATCGTGTCGTGACATTTGCAAGTGCAATAAATAGATTTTTTTTTGAGAGAAAGTGCAATAAATAGATTCTTAGCTTGTCTCTTTTACGTCGTCGTAGACAATCTTATGATCCAAAGCATTCAAGAGGAAGTTGATGCAGTATTTGTGAAGGAAGGGTTGTTGAGAACTGGTTATTTTATATGTACAAATTTTTTCATAGTCTTTAAATTTGCTTATTCTCGTCTTAGCTTTCTTTGACTAAGACAAATGATCAAATTGAACTAAAAAAGTCAATGATAATATTTTTTTATAACTACATTCTAAAACTGATCTTCATAAATTATAATTTCAAAAAAAAACTGATCCAAACATATCCTCAATTATTCGCTTTTCTACAATGACTGGGTATAGCACCTATGACAGGAAGATTCTATATCTATTTAGATATTATAATTTTTTTATTTCTCTACTCTTTTATAATACTGGGTGTGGTCTTTTATTTCTCTTCTCTACGCTTCTTCGCGGACCTCGTCGTGTCTGAGCCCATCACGCAGCGCTACGTCAGGATCCACCCGATCGCGGAGATGAAGTATTTCCGCTGCCTCGGCGTGTTCCTTGGCTGGAGGTACAACGTCATCAGCATGTGCTGCTTCAAAGTGACTTGCGTGCTCTGCGACCAAGCCGCGGGGATGGAAGACGGCGTGAACATCGTCACGACCCGCGTCTACAACCACCGCGCGCCTCCGTACCCGTCGTCACGAGTGAAAAAATGGCTGGGACATCTCACGAGAGGCCATCAAGAAGAACATCGTCCACCTCCGGGGCGCCGAGTCCGCACATTTTGCCGGGCGCGCCACAGGGGGATCACATTTTGGGGCATTGAGGAGGACGGCACTGTGCTCTCCATCGAAGAGAACACGAGCAAGTTCTCACATTTCCATCTCCCCGAGCACGCTCGAGAGTCCCGTGACAAATCCACGTTCCGGTTTGTCGACGAAATATACATATGTACACCGACCCGTCAAGATGCGGGTCGTAAGCCTTATTGGTGACGAGCTCAGGGTGTTTGCTAAGCGGAAGCACGGTGATGGAACCACCGAGTGGCTGCATGAGAATAGCGTGTGCCTGCCTGAGGCCACCCGTGGGCTGCCGGGGCATAAGGAGTGCTACTTCAGCGGCACCGCAAAGATCGTGGCAGTGGGCAAGGGCTATGTCGTGCTGACGCCTGCGGAGGAGAGGTGGCTGTTCTCCGTCGAGGTCCGCACAATGAAGTGCTAGAACATGAGCTCAGTCAGTTTGTTGGTGCATGGTGTGTATTGTAGACCTGCGAGGCATCAGGAATTTAGCAGCGTGGTCTCGCCTAACGAGATGCAGCTAGATGTCCATGTTTATGTGGTCAGCAGTAACAAATAGTTATATGCTACCAGCTCTCTGTCTCTAGTCATGATAAGCTCGTCATGGTGCAGGTTGTTAGCCTTATTGGCATTGAGCTCAGGGTGTTTGCTAAGCAGAAGCACGATGATGAAACCATGTCGTCCGTGCATGAGCAGATCATGTGACTGCCTGAGGCCACCCGTATGGCTTCATGTCATAACTGTGGAAGAAACAGCATTGAGAGACTTAATGTGGCTGTTCTGTGTTGAGCTCCGGGCCGTGAAATAGATATATGCTTGGACCAGCTCTGTGCTTGAAGTTCGATATTACACTTGGCCATGATAATACCACCTCGCTGAACTTACCAAACCAAGATAGAAAACTAGAGACAGTGGCGGGAAGTTCTTCAAGCCAAATATAATAATATAAAGGACCTAATTTCATTACGATCTAGATGCTGCAGTTTGGTTTGCAAAACAGAACTGCCACAGATCCGCTAATAAATTCTTTGGGTAATGGGCATCAATGGATCTACTATTTGCACAACGCATTTATGGCACATGTTAAGTTTTCTCTCTGTAGTTACACTTTGTTCGGGGTACAGTCAATATATATTGCCACGATGTCCTATATACGGGTGTGGTCCGTGTAGGGACATTATTTGCATGAGCATCATTACGATTTAGTCATAAACATTAACTAGTCTCTGATCTAACCACCTAGGATAAGTAAATAGGGGATTAGACTCTTACAATCCTTGGACGAAGCCATCAGGCCAAGCGAAGTCCCGTGCCTGCTTGATGCAGGCGTGGCGGCGTTACGCTTGGGGTAGCGACGTCCTTCGTGACGCCAGCGACACTGCTCGTCGATTGGCGTGGTGGTCGTCATCGTCCTTCCTGTAGGAGGGGGCGGCGGCGGCCTTCGATCTGTTAGCAGCGTCCTCACGATCGTGTTTAGGGTCTTAGTGTCGGGAGAGACAAACCAACTCATGAATCGTTGGATCACGAGAGGAGCCGGCTCCCCTTATTTATGTTGCACTGCTACGAAACGGGGCCGCAACCAATGAGGTTGGCTGCACCTTCGATCAATGCGCGTACGTGATTAACGTTGTAATTAATGATGTAATTAGCAGGATAATTAGTGCATAATTAGGAAACATAAATATCTCTTTTCATAATGATCCCCAGACGTTGGTCTGATGATCACAAATCCAACAGTCCGGAGCTATGTACAACAGTGCACTTAGAGGATGTTCGTTTCCTAGGGCAAAAGCTAAACTTTGCCTAAAGTTAGCACAAGGGAAACAAATGTGTACTAAGGTTTAGCACAAGAGATAAAATAAGGCTAAAAGAAATACTAAGCTTTAGCCCTTCAAGAGGTGCTAAAGTTTTGTTCAAATTTTAGGTGCTAAACTTTAGCACTTCATGGAAAGAACACCCTCTTAGTTTCAAGAGGGCGGTGGGAAAAATGTGCTCACACAAACGTGTTGAATACTGCATACATGAGAGGAGAAAACACAAAGTTCATCTTTCCTTTTGTAAATAAGTGTTTATGATAAACATGCGAGGCATTTGAAATTTAGTAGTAACATATAACCCCCGGACAAAAATTGTTCCGGATTGCTGCTTTGAACTGAGTTCTGATACGTTGCCTGTCATTTCATAGCAAAAGAAAAGGGAACTTACTAATTTTCAAGTGATTGAAAGTTTAGGCAACTTTCAATCAATGCTTTGAGTCACTAGATCTACATCTAATGGTTTAATATTATTATACATATATAATCCTAAAAAAGAAAAATTTAAATACAAAATAACAAACTATTGACTAAAAGGTTTCAATCAATTGAAAGGTAGGAAATATGAAAAGAAAATGATAATATGGCATCCGCTTAGCTGGTTATTTATTTGTCTCATCATTATCGCTGCAATGTTTTTCGCACGAGCGAGGATCTTCGGCATATGATTGCTCATTTGTCTCACTATTGTGAGGATAATAACATAGGGTGGTCTTGAGCAGTTGAGCTTGAATGCAGAACGCTGGATGTATATTTAATTTAAATTTGAAAGGAAGAAATTTTAATTAAGTTCTTCTTCTTTACTATGATACTACTCAGCTTTGACACAAAAGTTTCTAGTCTTGCACAAAACAATGTTACATGACCAACGTTCTGAACACCTACTTTAACGCGACTAGTATTAAATAGTAGCGTTTTGCCCATACTGAAACTGACACATTAAGTACCGATCAATATGTGCCTATCGTTACACACACAAAACCCATCAAGTCAAGGACAAAGTACGCGACCCATTGAGGCTGGCTCGTCTCAGTGGGCAAGGAGGCGGGCGAGGCGGCACAAGTAGAGGCGCCTGCGTCATTGAGACTGCCGACCACCGTACACAACGTCCCCAACCACCTTCTCAGGCTCGTCATTCACCGCCTAGACGCGCACATCTCCCTCCTCCGAGCAGCCGCCATGTGCAAGCATTAGCACAGCGCATTCGCTGATGATATATTGAAATGTCCTCAAGCGCGTATTGGATTGGATACATACAAGGCTGGGGCTGCTTCTTGCCCCTGCCACTGGGACCCCATGTCCTCGGCTATCACGCTCTCATTCGAGCTACGAGCGTTCAGTGGGCCGGGATGGCTGACGACCACTACTACAAAAAGCCTCATCAGCAGCGATTCAAAACCTCTCATCAGTAGCGATTTTGAAAGCGCTACTTATAAGGTGTTGCTGATAGTCAGGTTATCAGCAGCGGTTCTAAAACCGGTGCTGATGAGTGGGTATCAGCAACGGTTCATTTAAGCGAACCGCTGCTGATGTGTGGGTATCAGCAGAGGTTCATTTCTACAAACCGCTGTTGATGAGTGGGTATCAGCAGCGGTTTACTGATATAGATTTCAGTTTTAAAAAAAATTAATTCCAAATCTTCAAGCCTTCGTGTTTCCAAAAAATATTTCTACTGTGAATATAAACTGATACAGATAGGCAGGTTCTCAGGTACTCTCTCCGTCCTGTAATTTTTGACGCTTTAGCAATATTCATCAAAACCAATGCAACTGGATGCTCTGTATTGCTACCCTGCCAGCGCGTGAATTGTTGTGCGAGAGATGTTGTTTCTTCTTTGTTTATTTAGCTGCAGATGGGATCGGCTGCCCATGTGGTAGGGTCCATCACATGCAAGTGTTGTCTTCAGTTGAAGGAAGGCTGTTTCTCTCCATTCTTTATTCATCTGCGATGGAACTACGGGGGCAGATAGAGGAGACAAGCAGACAACGCAGAACAGAGAGGAGATTGGGAACCGAGAACGTCAAATAAACTGGGAATTCGATGTGAGCGTAGAACGTTAAATAAATCAGGACGGAGGGAGTACAATGTAATATAAATATACATACATACATACATCTATATATACAAAATAAATACTAATACATTTTTTAAGAGACATTACAATTTGATCTACCATCTTCAAAAAACATGGAATATAGTTCTCACCAGGCACCATGTTGACACATGTAGCAAGCTTTTTTCTGATATTGCTTTCAGCTAGCTTCATACCTTTAAAGAAGAGGAAGAAAATGATTTCAATGTTAAGGAATAAGAAAAACATATCCACACTAATTTTATCAAACAGAGAAATACTGTTGAAAGTTTTGAAAATTATTAGCAGCGGTTGGCTAATTGAACCGGTGCTGAAAGTTTAGAAAATTATCAGCAACGGTTCTATAAGTGAATCGTTGTTGATAATCGGTTTCAGCAGCGGTTTTTCATAGGTTCAATAATTGATTAGGCACTAGAGGTTCTGAACCGCTGTTGATAACTTTTTAGCAGCGGTTTTTTAGTGGCGGTTTGAAAGAAACCGCTGCTGATAGGGCGTTGTTTATGACCTTTTTTGTTGTAGTGGACACCACCGTCCCAACTGAACGTAGTAGCTGGTGATTAGTCAAGTCCAAATTGATGCCCTAAAAAAAAAAGAGTCAAGTCCAAATTGTTAGTATATCGTAATGGCTCATCATCGACCAAGGATCACAAGAAGTCACAAGTCGAAACGTCGACACAACAGTCTTTAGCTGGCGTGAAACATTGTTGTGTTGGCAGGAAGGACGATATTGCTGGCAATATATAGGGCACGTTTTTCTCATCGGCCATATATAGCAGCTGTGTGGTTGGTAGGGAGCTGTGAACTATGTAGTGCCCAGCGAGAGCTCGGTGCAAACTTCATTGTTACAAAACAGACGCACTGAGCAATATCCACAACCATACCGTGAGACCGTGCCACGTAAACGAAGAACCAATGTTTATCCAATCCAAGACAGCTACAGAGTACTCCCCGTAGGCATTGGAAGCATCAGGTACCTTTGCATTACTGGCCGCAGATATGCTACTTGTGATAGAAATACCTGTGGCCTATGCTTGCTTGCTCAGAGGACCATGCATCATTGTGTTGCGAAGTTGGTTCTAGAGATCGGTTAGCTTATTAGCTGACACCATAGGTCCATAGCTGAAGATTGAGGTTACGCAAACTATTGCCGAGTTCTCTCACGAAACGCTTAAGATCATCCTCTTAATTATAACATTTCTAAATGTTTTTTTTACCAAGATAAACATAAGAGTTACCATTTGCACTTGAACTTTTCTTCTAATAAATGAAAAGATGAAAGTCGCTAAAATGGATACAATTATCCGGGTAGTATACAGGAACAAATCTTTTTCAAGTATGGTACAGATAAGTATTCTCTACATGCGCCCTGACTCCATCAAAAACCCGTTACGCAATGCAGCACAAGAAAACGCGGCGGTGCAGCATAGCTACAGATGCCGGTTACGAGGCGCCCGACCACCGAGTAGTAAAAGATTCCCGACGATGAGCTGCTCCACAGCATTATCTACCACCTCCATTGCCACGTCTCCTTCGTCCGGGCTGTGTGCAAGCGATAGCGCCGCATCGCCTCCACCAGCGGCATCGATCCCTACCCAGATTGGCACTGTCATGATTTTTCACCTGCATCGGCCACTACCATGTCGTAGACCCATATTTCTCATCACGCTCGCAGCTGCGCCGCCATGTCTTCGTACCCAATCTCGATCGATTTCCATCAATGCACGCCACTTCTCGCTGGACTTCTTTCCCGCAGTCCACGGCGGCCGCCCCCTCGTGGACCGCCACAGCGGCAGCATTCTTCTCCTTGCCAGCCAGCTTGATTTCTTCCCGGACCTCGTCGTATGCGATCCCATCTCTTTTCGGGATTCCTTGGATACACGCAGAACAATACGATGTCATCACCATGTCAGAATTCAAAGTGACCTGCTTTGCTCTACGACAATGCCGGGGATGGAAGACGGCGTGAGTGTTGTCACGGCCCGTGTCTACACCCATCCCGCGCCTTCATATTACAAGTCACGCGCCGAGTCTACATTCATGATGCCAGGTCCGTGCACTATGCTCTGGGTGTGTGCTCAGGGATCAATCTTCTCAGGTTTGAGGACACGACGGCACCATGTTTGCTTATGTCATTGTTCAAGAGAAGATGAGAGAATAATTGCTGTAAATTACAGTTGGGATTCCCATCAGTTCAAAATTCATACCAACAAGGGCTTCTTGAGCTTGAATGCAGAATGCTGGAACTTTACAAACATTTTAATTTGTTTATATTTTTTAGGGCATTATTCAGTTTCGACACAGAAATTTAGTAGCCACATAAACACACGAAACTATTGAGGTAGGTCAGACACACTAACACTGACAGCTACTTTTGATCAACTCGTCTCCTACCGAAATGACATATTTGAGTACCAGTTGAAAGGCACGTATTGCTCAAACACGAATTGGATCAAGGGTAAAAGTACGCCAACCAGTAAGGTTAATTCTGTACTACGAGGTAGCTCAAGTTAAACTTAATGCTTATTCTTCATCCTTGACTTGATTATTAATAGTACGTGGCAATTTTTGTTGACGGCCTAATATGCCCTAAACAATGCAAGCTAAGGGAGATGCATCCATATGTTTTCTCAACATATATTGTGAGGTGGGGTCTGGGCTCACCCATTAGCGACTGTACAGTAGTGGGCAGTACGGCAGGAACCTGCTTGGGCACATAACATAATGAAGCAATGATTGCTATAAAGGACTAGATATTTCCAACTATAGCAATGATTGCTATAAAGGACTAGATATTTCCAACATTAAACGGCATTTTTCTCCTCAACTATAGCAGTTGTAGTTGGAAGGGAGCCTGTGCTATATGTAATGCCATGAAAGGTTGTAGGCTTGGGTGAATACTCTATTGAACCACACAGACCTTTTGTTACATATAACAGATAACGCGCGTTGGCGCACAACCATACCATGAGACATACCACAACAATAAAGGAGCCGCGCAACAAGAGAGCTACAAAGTACTATCCATGGGCTTTGGAAGCATCAGGGATCTTTCAATTACATGTGATGCTGTTCGTGCCTATTCTAAGGCCAACCATCAACTTATGCTTGCTTAGTCAGAGAGGCATCAATTTATAGAGATGTTCTAGCGAGCATACAGGCGCGGAGATCCTGCTCGTGCGCTTGGATGGGGATGGGCTCACAGCTACCAGCAGTACCCCAATTGGCACCGCCGTGGACCCGTCATTATTATCATCACGTTCGCAGCAGCGTAGGAATGTCCTTCTCGCCGTTCATCAATGCACGCAATGGGCCTGGCCTGTACGAGAAAAGAAAGTTTTTCTCTTTAACCACTATGTGCATGGATTAGTATTGTAATCTGCATCTCTACCAAATAAACATTGTCTGATCCTATCACTGAACGCAATGCATCGCGGCCCTAGGGTTAGCTAGCTAATAATCCAACATGGAGAAGGGGACGAGGCGACGGCGCAGCATAGAGACACCGCCAGTGATGATGAGGCCACCGACCACGGTGCATGACATTCCCGATCAACTGCTCCACAACATCGTCCACTGTCTCCATTGCCACATCTCCATCATCCGCGCAGCGGCCATGTGCAAGCGATGGCGCCGCATTGGCTCTGCCCGCAACATGGACCCTTTCCCGGACTAGGATCGCCATCAATTTTTCACCTGCATCAGCCACTACCACGTCGTGGAACCGTCATTGATCTCGTCATCGGGGTCGCAGCGATGCCGGCATGTCTTCATCCCCATTATTGGAAGACACGTTAATGTCTTATATATATATGTAATTACTTGTATAGCAAGTAACTTAGAGATAGAACTAGATTCTAACTTCAGATAGACTTGATTCAAACTCTGATTGTTTATCTGTAAGCCACGGTAGGGGCTGTTCCTGCCTTGTATAAATACGTACGCGGCCCCTCAAAGAACGCTTCCTACAATTTCTACATGGTAATTAGAGCCATTGTTCTATAACGAGATCAGTAGAACATATAGTATAATGCACAGGATCAGTAGAACAGAAGCTTTAACATCGTCTCTAAGACCATGAATAAACCACGTATAGTATAATGCACGGGATCAGTAGAAGACTCATACGCTCTAAGATGATTAATCAATTCACTAAAACACTCAACATAGTCAGCAACAGTACTTGTTTGCCAAATATGGAACAACTGACGCACTAGCAGCTCATGGTGATCACGGCCAAACCGATCCACCAGCAAGCAACACCGCTCTCCCCAACTTGCACTACGCAACTGCTTTTCTATGGACTGTAACCAGCGCGCGGCAACTCTAGTGAAATGCATAGTGGACACCTTGGTCCAAAGAGACAGATCAACATCATACAAATCAAAATAGTCTTCACTCCTACTGATCCAAAGCTTGGGATTGTCCCTATCAAAGGAGTCATCGTCGGGCATGCTTGTTCTGAGTGCCACCAAACCTTCATTGGCAAGGTGGCATGACAGATTGGGTCATCCGTCTCATGTCATAGTTTATAAGGTTCTTAGGAGTCATAGTTTACCTTTTTCATCAGAGTCAAATAAACAAGTTTGTGATGCATGCCAACTCGACAAAAGTCACCAACTTCTATTTCCTAAGTCTGTTAGTGTGTCACAAGGTCCTTTAGATCTTGTTTTCTCAGATGTATGGGGCTCTGCCCTTAATTCAGTTGGAAATAAAAACTATTATGTGAGTTTTATTGATGACTTCAGCAAGTTCAGTTGGATTTATCTTCTAAAGCACAAATCTGAAGTATTTAAAAAATTCCATATATTTCAAAAACATGTTGAAAGATTGTTCGATAGAAAACTCCGTGCCCTGCAAACAGATTGGGGAGGAGAGTATCAATGACTAAACTCCTTTTCTAGGATTGCTATCTCTCATCTAGTATCATGTCCTCACACCCATCAACAGAATGGGGCTGCCGAACATAAGCACAGGCACATTGTTGAAGTTGGATTATCTCTCTTGGCCCATGCCTCAATGCCTTTGAAATTCTGGGATGAGGCATTTTCCACTGTTGTATTCCTTATCAATAGACTTCCCTCTAGGGTGATTGAGTTCATGACACCTCTAGAAAAACTGCATGGTACTAAACCTGACTATGATCACCTACGTGTGTTTGGCTGTGCATGTTGGCCAAATCTCAGACCTTATAACACCCATAAGTTGGCTTTTAGGTCAAAGAGATGTGTCTTTATTGGTTATAGTTCTATGCACAAAGGCTATAAGTGTCTTGATGTTTCAACTGGTAGAGTCTATATATCTCGAGATGTTATCTTTGATGAGACTGTGTTTCCTTTTGAAACCCTTCATGAAAATGCTGGTGCTAAGCTTCGTTCTGAAATTCTTCTCCTTCATCCAACTTTGCTTCCAGGGGGAGGAATAGTAAATCATGATCAGTCTTCTAACCCCACTAACCCAATTGTTGAGACTGTGCTTGATGATGAACTGCAGGATACAACACAGGAGACTATGAATACTCCTGACCCACCAGAGGATCGAAGGGGAAGTGATCATGAAAAAAACATGTCGTCTAGTGTTCCAATGCTGGAGAATGCACAATTATCTCCTGGACTAGTGTTGCAATTAGTACCTACTAACAAAACTATTGAGGTCATTACTGGCAGAAGTGCTTCTTGGGATGTTGCTGGAACAGGAGTGGTGGTTACAGAAGTGCAAAGGCCTCGCACCAGACTTCAGAATAATATTACTCACCCTAAACCTGTTCCTGAAGGTTTCATACGGTGTGGGTGTCTATGTGATTAAGGTGAACCAAGTACAGTGCAAGAAGCATTTGGTGACAAGAAGTGGAAAACAACTATGGATCAAGGGTATAATGTCTTGATTCAGAATCATACTTGGCATCTTGTGCCAAATAAGGGTGTGCAAAATGTTATAGACTGTAAATGAGTCTATAAGGTAAAGAAGAAAGCTGATGGTTCAGTTGATAGATATAAAGCTCAATTAGTGGCAAAGGGCTTTAAGCAAAGATTTGGTATAGATTATGAAGATACCTTCAGTCCAATTATGAAAGCAACTACAATTAGGATTGTGCTTTCCACTACAGTTTCAAGAGGATGGATTCTGAGGCAATTGGATGTTCAAAATGCCTTTCTCCATGGTGTGTTGGAAGAGGAGGTATTTATGAAACAACCACCGGGTTTTGAAGACAAACATCATCCATAGTATTTGTGTAAGTTGGATAAAGCAATATATGGGTTAAAACAGGCACCTAGGGCCTGGTATTCAAGGTTGAATTTGAAGCTTATACAACTTGGGTTTATTGCTTCCAAGGGAGATACTTCCTTGTTTATTTATTATAAGTCACAGGTTATCATATATTTGCTTATTTATGTGGATGATATCATTGTGGCCAGTTCAACAAATCAAGCTATAGATGCTCTGCTTTCTGATCTCAAACAAGATTTTGCATTCAAAGATCTTGGAAAGTTACATTACTTCTTGGGCATGGAGGTTGAGGATATTAGAGAAGGAATCCAAGTAACTCAAAGGAAGTATGCACTTGATTTGATTGAGAAAGCTGGAATGAAGAATTGTAAAGCAGTAAATACTCCTTTATCCACCTCTGGAAAATATTCGAGATATGAAGGAGATCCTCTTAATAGTCATGACTCTACAAGATATAGGAGTATAGTTGGTGCTTTATAATATCTAACTTTAACTAGGCCTGATATAGCTTTCTCTGTGAACAAGGTGTGTCAGTTTCTCCATTCTCCTACTGTGTTTCATATGGCTGCAGTTAAGAGGATTTTGAGATATGTCAAAGGAACTTTGCATCTTGGAATTAAGTTTGTCAAAAGCTCTTCAACTCTAGTTAGTACATTTGCTGATGCAGACTAGGGAGGTTGTCCAGATGATAGAAGGTCGACTGGTGGTTTTGTAATTTTCTTAGGTGACAATTTGGTCTCCTGGAGTGCACGCAAGCAAGCCACAGTGTCTCGTTCCAGTACAGAGGCAGAATATAAGTCTCTTGCCAATGCTACAGCTGAAGTAATCTGGGTTCAAACCATTCTAAAAGAATTGGGTGTTTTACAATCAAAGGCTGCAAGGTTATGGTGTGATAATTTAGGAGCAACATATCTGACAGCTAATCCAGTTTTTCATGCTCGAATGAAGCATATTAAAATTGATTATCATTTTGTGCAAGAAAGAGTGGCTGCAAAGTTGCTTGATGTCAGGTTTATACCGACAAATGATCAAGTTGCAGATGGCTTTACTAAACCATTGATAGTAAGGAAAATGATTAATTTCAGACACAATCTTAACATGAGAAGTTAAGATTGAGGGGTAGTATTGAAAGACACGTTAATGTCTTATATATATATAATTACTTGTATAGCAAGTAGCTTAGAGATAGAACTAGATTCTAACTTCAGATAGACTTGATTCAAACTCTGATTGTTTACCTGTAAGCCACGGCAGGGGCTGTTCCTGCCTTGTATAAATACGTACGCGGCCCCTAAAAGGGGTTTAATACTTCCTACAATTTCTACACCCATCTCTCCATCCATCAAGGCGCGCCACTTCCTGGATTTCGTCCCAAGCGCCCCCGACGGCCGCTTCTGGGACATCATCGACGTCAATGGCACCCTCAAGGTCCTGGCCAGCCAGCGGCGTGCCTTTCCCAGACCTTGTCGTGTGTGAGCCCATCACGCAGCACTACGTCAGGATCCACCCGATTACGGAGATGAAGTATTTCCGCTGCCCGGCGTGTTCCTTGGCTGCAGGTACAACGTCATCAGCATGTGCAGCTTCAAAGTGACCTGCGTGCTCTACGACCAAGCCGCGGGGATGGAAGACGACGTGAACATTGTCACGACCCACATCTACAACCACCGCATGCCTCCGTACCCCACGTCACGAGTGAAATACGGCTGGGACATGTCACGAGAGGCGATCAAAAAGAGCATCATCCACCTCCGGGGCGCCGAGTCCGCAGACTTCGCCGGGCATGCCAGGGGGATCACATTCTGGGGCATTAAGGAGGACGGCACTGTGCTCTCCATCGAAGAGAACACGGGTATGTTCTCGCATTTCCATCTCCCCGATCACGTTCGAGGAGAATCCCGTGACAAGTCCACGTTCTGGTTTGTCGACGAACTATACATGTACACCGACCCGTCAAGATGCGGGTCGTAAGCCTTATTGGCGACAAGCTCAGGGTGTTTGGTAAGCGGAAACACGATGATGGAACCACCGAGTGGCTGCATGAGAAGATTGTGTGCCTGCCTGAGGCCACCCGTGGGCTGCCGGGGCATAAGGAGTGTTACTTCAGCAGCACTGCAAAGATTGTGGCAGCGGGCAAGGGCTATGCCGTGCTGATGCCTGCGGAGGAGACGTGGCTGTTAAAGTCGCTAAAAGGCCCTTCACCTTCAGCAGCGTTCTCCGTTGAGGTCCGGACAATGAAGCTATATCACGAGCTCAAGCAAGTCCGGGACAGGCTTGCCGGGGAGGTTTACCCGTACGAGCTGCGGATACGGCCGAAGGTCAACTCTTGTATGGCTGACTGTAAGAGGGGGCGTCGTGTGTTATGCCGAGACTTTCGCAATTGCAAATAAGTTATTTCCTGCTATCATCATGGTATACAATATCTGGATGACTGCTCCAGGCGAGCCATTATAATGTAGTATAAACCAAAGCACTTGGGAGAAACCTAAGATTAATATGATTGGTAAAGGTACGGTCCCAATTCCCAAGAATTATTTGACAAGAAGGATGTGCTTGCTCTGTTAGTTACTGCTGTATCAGTTATATTGCAATTATGGAAACAGCCTGTATTTATTTATTGGAAACTTGGAATCAACTGTGTTTCTGTTCTACATTTCTCTAATTCAAAGTTGATTATTGTTTATTTTCTGCATGTTATATGAACAACAGACCTACTGGTTTACTTACTTAAGCTACAGACTAATCTTCCCTGAAACCAATATGTCTTTGGACCAGAGGTAAATATACTGTTCACTGGCTTGATAAAACAACATCGCGTTTCATAAAATTGGGATCGAAGTTCCATCAGTGAATCACATTTGTTCGGAGAATGGTCTCCTTAGAAATGTAGTATTTTTTTGTTCAACCTTATTCTTATCTGTCTTAATGCATTCTTCGGCCACAGAAGTTGGTAGTGAGTCGGTGAGTAACTATGACTATATAACATCATGCCAGGAGTGTGACTACATGCACCTTGGCTTCAAAAGGTGCATGGCAGTAGAAGTAGAGGATTGATAAATTGGAAGAGTTAGAACATGAGCTCACTCAGTTTGTTGATGCATGGTGTGTATTGTAGACCTGCGAGGCATCAGGAATTTAGCAGCGTGGTCTCACCTAACGAGATGCTGACGAGGTCAGGGTGTTTGCTAAGCGGAAGCAAGATGATGTGGAACCACCGAGTGGCTGCATGAGAAGAGCGTGTCTGCCTGAGGCCACCCGGGGGCTGCCGGGGCATACGGAGGTGCTAGCTACTTCACCAGCACTGCAAAGATCGTGGCGGCGGGCAATGGCTATGTCGTGCTGACGCCTGCGGAGGAGACGTGGCTGTTCTCTGTCGAGGTCCTGACAATGAAGAGAGCGCGAGCTCAAGCAAGTCCGGGACAGGCTTGCCAGGGAAGTTTACCCGGCCCGTATGAACTACGGACGCGGCCGAAGGTCAACTCTTGTATTGTTGAATGTAAGAGGGGGCGTCGTGTGTTATGCCGACACTTTTGCAAGTGCAAATAAGTAATTGCCTGCTATCATCATGGTATACTATCTGGATGACTGCTCCAGGCGAGCCAGTATATAATGTATATATAAACCAAAGCACTTGGGAGAAACCTGAGATTAATATGATGGGGCAAGGTACGGTCTACCTCTGAGTGTCACCCACCAAGGGTGTTCAACGGTTTGGAGTTCGTGGGAAGTTAGCACCCCGTTATATTGGTCCCTACCCTATCATTGCTAGATGTGGGCCAGTGGCCTACCAGCTCCAACTGCCAGTGGAACTCGCCGGAGTGCATGACACGTTTCACGTGTCCCAACTCAAGGGATGTTTGAAAACATCGGAGGACATACCACTGGAAAGCACCCAACCACTACAACCTGACCTGACTTATGCCGAGCATCCGATAAAAGTATTGGACGAGAAGGAGCGAGCGACACGTAAGAAGACGCTGAAGTTCTATAAAGTCCAATGGAGCAACCATACCGCCAGAGAAGCTACTTGAAAAACTGAAGAGTTCCTGCGAAGCCACTACCCCGAGTTCCTACACCACCATTTAGGTAAAAACCTTCAACACCTCTCTTAATCTCGGGACGAGATTTTCTTAAGCGGGGGAGGGCTGTGACACCCCTATTGTCATTAGGGTCCCAAGGGTGTCATCTAGGCAGTATAAACCATGACACCAAGCAATTGAGTTTGAATTCAAATTTGCAATTCAATTGGATTCAAACCCATTTGAATGACCTTGAACTGCAAGTCCCAAATTTTCAATAAGACTCACCTTTGCAAAAATTATATGTTGATGGTCTTGGTCAATTAGAATTTTGGGAATTTTATCAGAATTTTAGTCCATCAATAAAGGCCTCAAATAATTGTTAGAGTGGTCAAAAACCAGCTCTGTTCATAAAATTACTGAGGAAATTTCTGTAGGGACTGTTGGTAGTTAGTATTTTTGTAAAAACCAGCACATTATGGGGAGCCTACCATAATTTTGGTCTGATTTTAGCAGATCTGGTTTAATTCTAACAAATTTTGCAAAGGCAGTCGGCTGAAGGGATTGGAAAAAGAAAAGGAAAAAGAAAAACAGCCGTGGGACCCGCCTGTCAGCGACTCGGAGAAAACACAAACCGGCCGAGGCCGCGCTGCCCCGCCCGTCGCGCGCCGCGTGGTCGCCGGCGTACGGCCAACGGCCGTTGCCGCGGATCGACGGGCCCACGCGCGCGTTCGGACATCCCTTTTGCCGACCAGCGCGCTGTCGGAGCCCCGCATTCACTCCGCACTCTCTCTCCCTCTTCCGCCCGCGCGCCGCGCCATTGCCGCCCGGAGCTGCTCCGTGCCTCTGCCGCCTCGTCATCGCTTCCAGGAGCTCGTCGACGTCCACAGCCTCGCCTCGGCGTCTTCAAGCTCCACGTGAAGCCATCTTTCCCTTTCCGCATCGAGCCGCCGCGAATCGACCTCGTCTTCCCCGTCTCCGACCGCCGTCCCACCGCGTCGCCCGGCACCCACGGTGAGCCCCTGACCGATTCCTTGCTCGAGGAGCTTCCCATCTTGTTCGCGCACGCGTTTGAGCTCGGGATGGGCAAATCCGACCACGTTTTCCCTTAGTTCGTCGCTCGAGGCCGCCGCCGACCACCGCAACCCCCACCTCGCCGGTGAGACCACACCCCGGTCTCCCTCTTGCCGGAGAAGCTCGGTGACCTCCCTCTCCGTGCTCCAGCAAAGCTCTCCGACTGGATCCCGAGCCCTACCACCCTTCCCCTGCCGTGCTAGCCGTCGACGACCTCTGCTCTGTTTCCGCCACCGTCGCTGGGCTGCGTCCGGCCATCGCCGGCGGTGTCCGATAGCCTAGATGAGTGCGCGGGGTTGAGTAGAGCATTTCTCCTTTCTGGACCAGCCCGAGTTAGGGACCGCAGCGAGCTGCGGCGAGCCCCCCCTGCCGGCGCCACCGTGCTCCGGCGAGAGCACGCGCGCGCGCGTACTCGGCCTCGCTGGCCGCTGGGCCGCGAAGGCCAATGGGCCTGTCCTCGCACTCGGCCGAGCGCCCTCGCGCTCGCGCTCGCCGCTGGGCCGCGGGCGAGTCCCAGCCCAGTGGGCTGCCTGTTTACGGCCCGCGGTGTTTAAATCGGATTTTCGTAATTTATTCATTTCTAGAAATAGGTTAAACTGGTAAATTGCATAGTAAATTGATTAATGAGAATTTTGTAGCAAAATAAATTTTGTTAGACTGGTGTGAACTTGCACTGTTGTAGAAAAATACTAATACCACATGTTTATTAATTTTTATACCAGGGTTAAAATAAATAGGAGAAACACTAATAGAATTTTAATTAATTACAGAGAGCTGATAAAATAATAAAAAAATTGGCCTCGAGGTAGGGTTTTCAGTTTTTGCCTTCCTGGAAAGATTTCATAAATAAATTCTCTATTTAATTAGCTGAAATTAATTAAATGCCTTTTTCTTATAATAATTAATAATTAATTTTTGGCTTAATATTTGATAGGGAAACTTAGCAATTAATTCTCTCCTGGTGTAACCTAATTACAATTAATCACTCCTGCCTCTTTTGAAGAGCAGAACCGTGTCGATGAATTAAATTGTGCCCCGAGTGCAATTTTAACCGTTGATAAAATGGATCCGCTTTAGGGCTGTTCGCGGGTACTCGCACCTTGCGAGGGCTTTTGCTCACACGAGTGTTATTTGGTTAGCACCTGCAAACCCTGGGCGGTACTTGCACAGCTTTGCCCGGCACCCCCGACACCCCGTACTTGGATACGACGTCGTCGCGGTCAAGTACTGGAGTCCATGAAGGAAATACACGAAGTACCCTCGTCCTGTGCCCCACTCCTTGAGTGATGCTTTCGAACGTCTCGCCGCACACCGTTTAATTTCACTGATAATAGTGAGCATTAACGTATTTATTGAGGAAGTGCCATGAATCTTCTCTCATAGCATTCCCTCTTGCATCATATAGATCACGCCGTGAACCACATGGAGGCAGGACCGGAGCAGGATCCCGAAGGAGCTGGAGGTGTCGTAACTGACCAAGAGCAGAACCAAGGCAAGCCCCGGTGCATAACCCCGTTTTAAATTTTTATTCTATCACTAGCTAGGGATGTAAGTTTGTCTGTGCATTAAGTGATAGGAGTTGATTGCAACCCTAGTGTGCAGTAGGTCTCTGCCCGATTATTAGCCTCAGGACGATAGTCGCTCCACTTAAAGTAAGACGACTGTTTATCGAGTGGTATGGAGACCACTCGTAGATAGGAATTTTTATCACTAGGAAATGGGTTGGATGAAGAAAAGGGTGGAGGGAATCACAATGAAGACCGGACGGGCAACTAGGTGGAAAGGGAAGGACAGTTTGTCTTCAAGGAGGTAGCCCCGTCCGAGTCCCCCCCTAAGGCTACGCCTCGTGTCCGGCCCATGGGATCAAGTTTGAACGTACTGTTTGCATGCTGGATATATGGACCCAGTAAACCGACGTAGCTACGACTACCGCTTGGTCTGAAGATAGCCTTCTCCCTTCTTTGGTGGAACTGGGGCTGAGAGGAGGGAACAATCCACCCACGGATGGCGGCATGAGGCGCATCGCGATGGGGGACCCTTCTCGGGGGAGTCTGGACCCGAAAGACCCTGCGGTACCGTGAGCGAAAGGTCGCTCCATGCGGCTTCCAGGAAGCGCGTATGGGTCGTGCAAGCAGGTTTCTCCTGCAGGATGTAAATCGATTCGAGTCGCTGCCCCTCACAGTAACGAGTACCACTTGATCGCTGCTACGGAACAGTGCCGGAAGCCATTAAGATGCTATGTGGGTTTAATACTGTTGTCTGAAATTATTAAGATTGTATTGCAACTATGATTGTTATAGCTCTAGTGCAAACTAAATTTATTATTCTGCATGACAACTCAACTTGATGCTAAAACTTGAAAAGTAGGGATCCACTCTTAGGCGGGTTTTCTAGCAATTTAAAACCCTATCCCCAGCCTTTGCATGTCTAGGTGTCGGCTGTAGTTGGCCAATTGACGGGTCAGTCTTGCTGAGTAAATTAGTTACTCAGGGCGTAGCTCTATGTGGTTTTCAGCTGACCAGGTCGGAGAATGCCACTCTGGAGGAAGGTTTCATTGGGAAGGCTAGCGCCCCGATTGCGGGAACATCGAATAGGAGCTGTGCACGAATGATGAGGAGGAGTAGATCTTTGCTTGCCGGCACGGTGCTTGGGCAAGGCACCTATTATGGCCGGATGATCCCTGTGTGTCGCCGTGAGAGGGTGACTTGTATCTTAGCTATTTCGCCAAACTGGTGAACCAGTGTCGAACTTTTTGCTTCCGCAACTTTATTCTGTCAAAACTCCGGTTTGTAATATAACTTCGGATTTATGTAAACTCTGCTTCTCCACCTATGTTCCTGTTGCAATTATTTTCTTTCTCTGTCATGTATTGTACTATTGGGCGCCACAGCGCGTGGCGCCACCCGAGGAAGATCCTGGAACGGAACCGTCTTCGTGGTAAGGCGGGTCTGTGACAGCGTGGTATCAGAGCTCTCTCGGGAATAGTACAATATTCAAGGACATATTTTCGAAAACCTCGTAACGAACGTGTGAGGACGTGCCCAATAGGTTATGGATAAGTTATGATTCAGGTGGCAAGGCTAACTGTAGGAGGTTGTTTGCTTAAATACTGTACCTACGGCATCGTCAACGCAGGTATGTGTCCCGCCCAGTGGACTGTAACATGGGAAGCTAGCACAATGGTGTGAACGCGGGCTGATTGCGTAAAACATCAGTGTCCTGCCCTAGGACAATAATAAGGGATTATTTTCGGCTCGTTTCTTTTGATTTGATGTAATGTTTCTGGAATGAATCTTCTGCAGGTACGCTAACCACGATTCTCGTAAGAAACGGGTAGTATACGACTAACTTGAGAGATCGACTGCCACCGACTATACGAATGGTCCTATTCGTGAGCAACTTTTTATTTGGTGAGGACGGGTAGGCCGAAATCGTTTGCATATTTGAAAATGTTAAAAGGCGCCGCAACGTAACAAGAAACCGAAGTTCTAGCAGTATGTCTTCCGTACGAATTGTTACCTCCTCGCTTGTGACTTTTGAGCTCTTAAACGAACTTTCTGACTCTAGCCGGAACGTTGGTTTAAGAATCACCGGACACCACCAACTTGGTCGTCCGAGTCAGCACGTCGAAATCGGGCTATTACAAATTTCAGGTGGTATGCCTATTGCGCTAAATCCGTGAATCCTTGTTCCGCTCACCCTAGGGCTGTAGCTGTGTTTTCGGGGAAGTGGTTAAGGATCCTATCATGTTAGTTTTGGGCTAGAGCCTGTATTTTACTCACTGCTTCAAACTGTTTTATTTTGGCCTGCACCCTCTGTGTCGGGGACGAGTACTCACTTTTTGAGGTTTGTGTTCCAGATGGACGAGCACGGGTTTCAGCTGTTCCAGCACGACGGGTGGCGCTATACCACCGGTCTACACCACCGTGGCTTTCCCACCCTTTTGTGGGAAATGCTACGCGCCCTGGGCTACGAGGAGCAGCCTTCGTACCACGGGCGTGAGACCCGCCACCACGGTGTGCCTTTTGCAGAGGTGCACCTCAGTGTCTCCCCACACCCGCGCAACCCCGACTTGGCGGGTATGGAGAGCACCGTCACGGCTGGGAACCTCCGGGAGGGCCTGGAGAGGGTCGCTCACCAGGCTCTCACTCACTTCTGTGGGCGCAACGTAGCAGCGCTCTCGGGACGCTGTTCGAGATGATCCCCATCTGGCACCAGGCTGACCCGGTGTGGCAGAGGCGCGTGAGACGCGTCTCTCGTGACGACTACCCGGAGTACCACGCGGGGTACCACCGCGTAGCTCACTACTCCGAGTATCTCCTCAACTTGGACGAGGAGTCTAGCCGCCACAGCAGAGTCTTGCTGGCGGATGCTGAGCTGGTGTGGCTGCAGAGGAACGACCTGCAGACACAGGTCGATGCGCAACAGAGAGAGATTCAGCGGTTGAACACTGCTCTTGAGGCGAGTGAGACTCGCGTGACGGAGATCACTGAGCAGCGGGACACTCTCGCACAGGAGGTGGACAGACGAGGTATAATTATGCAGCAGCGGGCGAACCATAACGAGCACTTGCAGCAGCAGCTGGCGAGTGCCCAGCAGGAGATGGACCTTATGGGGGAGGATCTGGAGACGCTGATCCATGAGAACCAGGACCTTCAGGCTCAGTTGGACGCGGTTGCTGCACCGCAAGCAGCACCCGCAGAGGAGGAGCCCGAGGAGGATGCGGGCGAAGAGTCCGACGTGGACTACGAGCCACTCGCTCCGACCGGCGCAGACCGACCGGGGCCCTCTGGCACCGCTGGTGTCCAGGCTTGGCAGTAGTAGTAGATGCGACTAGGTCGTGCTTGTAGGGCTTGGTAGATGGATAGCTTTTGGGGCACTCCACGAGTGGTTGTTGTATTTTGGGGAATCACCTGCGTGATTGGCTTTTGCAGACTCGACGGTCACATATTCCGAGTTCATGTAGAGTGGAAATGTGGACTTGTACTAGGATTATGTTGACTTAGAAATTTCAGCTTTATCAAATTATGTTGTGTACCACATTGCTGTCCCGCGTGCTGTGTCATTAGCTTTGGTAACCTATAATGCTCATGATTGGATAAGAGACTAACTGGACCCTTATTCTTGTATTTCAGAATGGTGCGCACCCGTAACACCAATGAGCTGCATGGCGAGCAGCCCGAAGGTTCCAGGGCTAGAGAGACTGACTCACCGCTAGGAACTCCACCACCGCCGCCGCCATCTAACCCCATGCAGATGATGGCGCAGTTTTTCGCGTCGATGATGGAGAGCCAGCATCAGCAGGCAGAGTTCATGCGGGAAGTGGCACAGCAAAACCTAGCAACTCGTAGTGCTAGGGGCCACCATGATGGAGCGCCGCAGAACAGCTCCTACTCCGACTTCCTCGCCACCAGGCCGCCCACGTTCAGCTCAACCACCGAGCCCATGGAGGCGAAGAACTACCTTCGCATGCTCGAGTCTAAATTTGGACTCCTGAACTGCACGTCGATGCAGAAGACACTGTTCGCCGCGCAGCAACTGCATGGTGCGGCTGGGGCATGGTGGGCCAACCATGTCACTTCTATGGGAACCGACCGACAGATTACGTGGGACGAGTTCAAGGATGCGTTCCGCGCTCACTACATCCCTGCGGGGCTTGTCCGTAGGAAGGCGCGTGAATTCACCGTGCTGAAGGAGGGCAGTCGCAGTGTCGAGGAATACTGCGAAGAGTTCAACCGGTTGGCATTGTACGCCCCGGAGCAAGTGGACACCCCCGCCAAGCGTAAGGACCGTTTCTTGGAGGGGCTAAGTGCTGAGCTACAGGACCGCCTCAACCTTAACATGGGAGGCACATTCGCCGAGTTTGTCAATAACGCGATCGTCGCGGAGGACGGATATCGCAGGGTGATGGCAGAATGGAAGCGCTCCGCAAGTGCTATGGGGCCACCCAATGGGCCCCCGCAGAAGTTCCGCATGGTGTACACCACCCCGTCGGGACAAAGGTACCGCTCCGCCCCCGTGCCGGCACCTGTTGTGCGCCCGCCTCAGCCAGCATAGCAGCGACCCCCGGTGCTGCGTCCGCAACAGAGTAAAGGTGGATTTTGCCCACCCCAGCGGCCAAACCCTCAACCCGGATCGTTTCCCTGCTACAACTGCGGCCGCCCGGGGCATTTCTCGAGGGAGTGCCCACACCCCAAGAAGAGCACTGGTCAGAACCCGTCAAGGAGTAACAGCACCAACAACAACCACAACAACCGAGGACCAGTTCGTGCGGGGCGAGTGAACAACACTACCCTGGAGGAGATTCCGGGAAACAGTCCCATCCTTGCCGGTATGTTCTCTGTTCGAGACCACCCTGCACTAGTACTGTTTGACTCAGGAGCATCTCATAGCTTTGTCAGTGGGTTCTTCGTTGACAAGTACCGGCTGCCCCGTACCCTTATGAGAGCACGGTACACCATTAAATCAGCTGGTGGACAAACCCCTGCTCTATATGAAGTAGACAAACTTCCAATAACCGTAGGATCAAAAGTCTACCCTACTAAGTGCATAGTCTTAGATGGTTGCAGCATTGACGTTATCTTGGGCATGCCTTGGATGAGGCAACATAAAGCTATGCTGGACATAGACACCTACACGGTGCACTTAAACTCCCCCACCCATGGTAGCGTAAGCTTCCGAGTACGACCACCCCGACTGGTCGCACCAAGTGTTCACCACACCATAGCCGGACAAATAAAGGATATTCCGGTGGTTAGGGAGTTTCCGGACGTATTCCCTGACGATCTCCCCGGACTTCCACCGGATCGGGATGTTGAGTTCAAGATTGAGCTTCAGCCAGGAACGGCACCCATATCCAAAAGGCCGTATAAAATGGCGCCTAAAGAACTAGCGGAGTTGAAGGAGAAACTTAAGGAGCTACTGGATAAGGGATTCATTCGACCAAGCTCCTCGCCTTGGGGTTGTCCGGCATTGTTCGTGAAGAAGAAAGATGAGACCCTGAGGCTGTGTGTAGACTACCGACCCCTCAATGCGGTGACTGTCAAGAACAAATATCCACTGCCCCGTATTGACATCCTCTTCGACCAGTTAATAGGAGCTAAGGTGTTCTCCAAGATTGATCTCCGATCGGGTTATCATCAGATTAAAATTCATGCCGAGGACGTCCCCAAGACCGCCTTTTCTACCCGGTACGGTCTATACGAGTATTTAGTCATGTCGTTTGGATTGACAAACGCACCAGCACACTTCATGTATCTCATGAACTCGGTGTTCATGCCCGAGTTGGACAAGTTTGTGGTTGTTTTCATTGACGACATTCTAGTCTACTCGAAGACGGAGGAAGAACATGCAGAGCATCTCCGTGTTGTCTTACAGAGGTTAAGGGAACACCAGCTGTATGCTAAGTTTAGCAAGTGCGAGTTTTGGTTGAAGCAAGTACCGTTTTTAGGCCACTTTGTTTCGGAAGAAGGCATCGCAGTAGATCCCAGCAAGGTAAGAGATGTGCTAAACTGGAAGACACCGAAGACCGTATTCCATGTACGCAGTTTTCTGGGATTAGCTGGCTACTACCGCCGTTTTATTCCCAATTTCTCCAAAATCGCGAAGCCCATTACAGAGCTGCTTAAGAAGGATAAGAAATTCATATGGGAGGAGAGCTGCGAAAACGCTTTTCAAGCCTTGAAGAAGCACCTGACCACGGCCCCAGTATTAGCTCAACCGGACCTGGGGAAGCCGTTCGATGTCTATTGTGACGCTTCGGGTATTGGATTGGGATGTGTGCTTATGCAAGGCGGAAGAGTTATTGCTTATGGATCGAGGCAATTGAAGAAGCACGAGCAGAATTACCCCGTGCATGACCTGGAATTAGCAGCAGTGGTATTGGCCTTAAAAATGTGGAGACATTACCTCATTGGGAATTTAGTTCGCATATACACTGACCACAAAAGCTTGAAATATATTTTCACCCAAGACCACCTGAACATGAGACAACGTCGTTGGTTGGAATTAATTAAGGATTACGAGTTGGAAGTCCACTACCACCCGGGAAAGGCGAATGTAGTGGCTGACGCCCTAAGCCGCAAGGCTCACTGTCACCATATCTTAGTCAGCCCACAAGTCCAAGATGGTCATTATGTCCAAGTAACACCCCACGGAGCCCTATAGAACTTAGCATTAATCCCTACCTTACGGGAAGAAATAGTGTCAGCTCAGAAAAAGGATGAAGGCATAGCACATCTTAAAAGAAGGCTAAAGGAGGGGGATGATAAAGTACAATGCTTTCAAGAAGACACCGAGGGTGTGTTATGGTTCAAGACTCGACTGGTAGTTCCTAAGGATCCGGAACTCCGCAAGAAAATTTTGGACGAGGCTCACATGGCAAAATACTCCATGCATCCGGGCAGCAACAAAATGTACCATGATTTGAGATCCAAATACTGGTGGACTCGTATGAAAAGGGAAATAGCACGTTGTGTCGCAGAATGTGATACCTGCCGCAGAGTCAAGGCCGACCTTCTAAAGAAGGCAGGCCTACTCCAACCCTTGAGTGTTCCAGCTTGGAAATGGGAAGATATCAGCATGGATTTTATCGTTGGTCTTCCGTTGACGGCACATAAATTCGACTCCATCTGGGTCGTTGTGGACCGATTAACAAAGGTCGCCCACTTTATCCCTGTGTCGACGCGGTTCAAGTTGCAAAAGTATGCGCAACTCTACATTGAGCGAATCTTGTGTTTGCACGGAGTGCCCAAGACTATCGTGTCCGATCGAGGCTCCCAATTTGTGGGACGCTTTTGGGAGAAGCTACACGAGACACTGGATACCCGGCTGATTAGAGGTTCCGCATACCACCCCCAAACCGACGGTCAGACGGAAAGAGTTAACCAAATATTGGAAGACATGTTGAGGGCATATGTGCTGAATCACAACAAGAAGTGGGATGAGTACCTACCCTTGGCAGAATTCGCCTACAACAATAGTTACCAGGAAAGCATCAAGATGGCACCATTCGAGGCCCTCTATGGGCGCCGCTGTCGCACACCATTGAATTGGTCGGAATCAGGGGAGAGGATAATCTTTGGTCCGGAGCTAGTGCAGCAAGCTGAACAGAAGGTACTTGAAATCCAATCCAACTTACGTGCGGCAAAGTCCAGGCAGAAGAGTTATGCAGATAAAAGGCGCCGCCCGTTGGAATTCAGGGTTGGCGATATGGTCTACCTCCGAGTGTCACCCACCAAGGGTGTTCAACGGTTTGGAGTTCGCGGGAAGTTAGCACCCCGTTATATTGGTCCCTACCCTATCATTGCTAGATGTGGGCCAGTGGCCTACCAGCTCCAACTGCCAGTGGAACTCGTCGGAGTGCATGACACGTTTCACGTGTCCCAACTCAAGGGGTGTTTGAAAACACCGGAGGACATACCACTGGAAAGCACCCAACCACTACAACCTGACCTGACTTATGCCGAGCATCCGATAAAAGTATTGGACGAGAAGGAGCGAGCGACACGTAAGAAGACGCTGAAGTTCTATAAAGTCCAATGGAGCAACCATACCGCCAGAGAAGCTACTTGGGAAACTGAAGAGTTCCTGCGAAGCCACTACCCCGAGTTCCTACACCACCATTTAGGTAAAAACCTTCAACACCTCTCTTAATCTCGGGACGAGATTTTCTTAAGGGGGGGAGGGCTGTGACACTCCTATTGTCATTAGGGTCCCAAGGGTGTCATCTAGGCAGTATAAACCATGACACCAAGCAATTGAGTTTGAATTCAAATTTGCAATTCAATTGGATTCAAACCCATTTGAATGACCTTGAACTGCAAGTCCCAAATTTTCAATAAGACTCACCTTTGCAAAAATTATATGTTGATGGTCTTGGTCAATTAGAATTTTGGGAATTTTATCAGAATTTTAGTCCATCAATAAAGGCCTCAAATAATTGTTAGAGTGGTCAAAAACCAGCTCTGTTCATAAAATTCCTGAGGAAATTTCTGTAGGGACTGTTGGTAGTTAGTATTTTTGTAAAAACCAGCACATTATGGGGAGCCTACCATAATTTTGGTCTGATTTTAGCAGATCTGGTTTAATTCTAACAAATTTTGCAAAGGCAGTCGGCTGAAGGGATTGGAAAAAGAAAAGGAAAAAGAAAAACAGCCGTGGGACCCGCCTGTCAGCGACTCGGAGAAAACACAAACCGGCCGAGGCCGCGCTGCCCCGCCCGTCGCGCGCCGCGTGGTCGCCGGCGTACGGCCAACGGCCGTTGCCGCGGATCGACGGGCCCACGCGCGCGTTCGGACATCCCTTTTGCCGACCAGCGCGCTGTCGGAGCCCCGCATTCACTCCGCACTCTCTCTCCCTCTTCTGCCCGCGCGCCGCGCCATTGCCGCCCGGAGCTGCTCCGCGTCTCTGCCGCCTCGTCATCGCTTCCAGGAGCTCGTCGACGTCCACAGCCTCGCCTCGGCGTCTTCAAGCTCCACGTGAAGCCATCTTTCCCTTTCCGCATCGAGCCGCCGCGAATCGACCTCGTCTTCCCCGTCTCCGACCGCCGTCCCACCGCGTCGCCCGGCACCCACGGTGAGCCCCTGACCGATTCCTTGCTCGAGGAGCTTCCCATCTTGTTCGCGCACGCGTTTGAGCTCGGGATGGGCAAATCCGACCATGTTTTCCCTTAGTTCGTCGCTCGAGGCCGCCGTCGACCATCGCAACCCCCACCTCGCCGGTGAGACCACATCCCGGTCTCCCTCTTGCCGGAGAAGCTCGGTGACCTCCCTCTCCGTGCTCCGGCAAAGCTCTCCGACCGGATCCCGAGCCCTACCGCCCTTCCCCTGCCGTGCTAGCCGTCGACGACCTCTGCTCTGTTTCCGCCACCGTCGCTGGGCTGCGTCCGGCTATCGTCGGCGGTGTCCGGTAGCCTAGATGAGTGCGCGGGGTTGAGTAGAGCATTTCTCCTTTCTGGACCAGCCCGAGTTAGGGACCGCAGCGAGCCCCCCCTGCCGGCGCCGCCGTGCTCCGGCGAGAGCACGCGCGCGCGCGCGTACTCGGCCCCGCTGGCCGCTGGGCCGCGAAGGCCAGTGGGCCTGGCCTCGCGCTCGCCGCTGGGCCGCGGGCGAGTCCCAGCCCAGTGGGCTGCCTGTTTGCGGCCCGCGGTGTTTAAATCGGATTTTCGTAATTTATTCATTTCCAGAAATAGGTTAAACTGGTAAATTGCATAGTAAATAGATTAATGGGAATTTTGTAGCAAAATAAATTTTGTTAGACTGGTGTGAACTTGCACTGTTGTAGAAAAATACTAATGCCACATGTTTAGTAATTTTTATACCAGAGTTAAAATAAATAGGAGAAACACTAATAGAATTTTAATTAATTACAGAGAGCTGATAAAATAATAAAAAAATTGGCCTCCAAGTAGGGTTTTCAGTTTTAGCCTTCCTGGAAAGATTTCATAAAGAAATTCTCTATTTAATTAGCTGAAATTAATTAAATGCCTTTTTCTTATAATAATTAATAATTAATTTTTGGCTTAATATTTGATAGGGAAACTTAGCAATTAATTCTCTCCTGGTGTAACCTAATTATAATTAATCACCCCTGCCCCTTTTGAAGAGCAGAACCGTGTCGATGAATTAAATTGTGCCCCGAGTGCAATTTTAACCGTTGATAAAATGGATCCGCTTTAGGGCTGTTCGCGGGTACTCGCACCTTGCGAGGGCTTTTGCTCACACAAGTGTTATTTGGTTAGCACCTGCAAACCCTGGGCGGTACTTGCACAGCTTTGCCCGGCACCCCCGACACCCCGTACTTGGATATGACGTCGTCGCGGTCAAGTACTGGAGTCCATGAAGGAAATACACGAAGTACCCTCGTCCTGTGCCCCACTCCTTGAGTGATGCTTTCGAACGTCTCGCCGCACACCGTTTAATTTCACTGATAATAGTGAGCATTAACGTATTTATTGAGGAAGTGCCATGAATCTTCTCTCATAGCATTCCCTCTTGCATCATATAGATCACGCCGTGAACCACGTGGAGGCAGGACCGGAGCAGGATCCCGAAGGAGCTGGAGGTGCCGTAACTGACCAAGAGCAGAACCAAGGCAAGCCCCGGTGCATAACCCCGTTTTAAATTTTTATTCTATCACTAGCTAGGGATGTAAGTTTGTCTGTGCATTAAGTGATAGGAGTTGATTGCAACCCTAGTGTGCAGTAGGTCTCTGCCCGATTATTAGCCTCAGGACGATAGTCGCTCCGCTTAAAGTAAGACGACTGTTTATCGAGTGGTATGGAGACCACTCGTAGATAGGAATTTTTATCACTAGGAAATGGGTTGGATGAAGAAAAGGGTGGAGGGAATCACAATGAAGACCGGACGGGCAACTAGGTGGAAAGGGAAGGACAGTTTGTCTTCAAGGAGGTAGCCCCGTCCGAGTCCCCCCCTAAGGCTACGCCTCGTGTCCGGCCCATGGGATCAAGTTTGAACGTACTGTTTGCATGCTGGAGATATGGGCCCAGTAAACCGACGTAGCTACGACTACCGCTTGGTCTGAAGATAGCCTTCTCCCTTCTTTGGTGAAACTGGGGCTGAGAGGAGGGAACAATCCACCCACGGATGGCGGCATGAGGCGCATCGCGATGGGGGACCCTTCTCGGGGGAGTCTGGACCCGGAAGACCCTGCGGTACCGTGAGCGAAAGGTCGCTCCATGCGGCTTCCAGGAAGCGCGTATGGGTCGTGCAAGCAGGTTTCTCCTGCAGGATGTAAATCGATTCGAGTCGCTGCCCCTCACAGTAACGAGTACCACTTGATCGCTGCTACAGAACAGTGCCGGAAGCCATTAAGATGCTGTGTGGGTTTAATACTGCTGTCTGAAATTATTAAGATTGTACTGCAACTATGATTGTTATAGCTCTAGTGCAAACTAAATTTATTATTCTGCATGACAACTCAACTTGATGCTAAAACTTGAAAAGTAGGGATCCACTCTTAGGCGGGTTTTCTGGCAATTTAAAACCCTATCCCCAGCCTTTGCATGTCTAGGTGTCGGCTGTAGTTGGCCAATTGACGGGTCAGTCTTGCTGAGTAAATTAGTTACTCAGGGCGTAGCTCTATGTGGTTTTTAGCTGACCTGGTCGGAGAATGCCACTCTGGAGGAAGGTTTCATTGGGAAGGCCAGCGCCCCGATTGCGGGAACATCGAATGGGAGCTGTGCACGAATGATGAGGAGGAGTAGATCTTTGCTTGCCGGCACGGTGCTTGGGCAAGGCACCTATTATGGCCGGATGATCCCTGTGTGTCGCCGTGAGAGGGTGACTTGTATCTTAGCTATTTCGCCAAACTGGTGAACCAGTGTCGAACTTTTCGCTTCCGCAACTTTATTCTGTCAAAACTCCGGTTTGTAATATAACTTCGGATTTATGTAAACTCTACTTCTCCACCTATGTTCCTGTTGCAATTATTTTCTTTCTCTGTCATGTATTGTACTATTGGGCGCCACAGCGCATGTCGCCACCCGAGGAAGATCCTGGAATGGAACCGTCTCCGTGGTAAGGCGGGTCTGTGACAGCGAGTGTGACATCCTGACCCAGGGCTTAATAGGATTGATAGAATACCCATACCAACAAGTTGCAACTTCTTTTCCGGAAGCTCATCCCTAAAGAACTCCAAAGTTAAGCGTGCTTGACCTAGAGCAATTTAGGGATGGGTGGCCGACCGGGAAGTCATTCTCGGGTGCGCACGAGTGAGGACAAAGTATGCAGAAAAGACTAGTGTTGGTCTGTGAGGACAGTCTTGAGGTCCTAGAGAGCTGCCAGGTGTAAGCGGGCCTGGCCTCGGAGGGGCGGGACGTTACAGTTGGTATCAGAGCCGACTCTCGCGGTTTCACGGGCGCGTGGGGTCGCAGTTACGCAGGCATGGTGTGCATGGCTGGTGTGGGCCCGGAGTGGTCACACAGCATGGCACATGCGCTGGCACTGGGCACACGGACGTGGCCAAGAGAGGATGTTCCTGGCTTGGGGTTGATCGACGAGGACGTCGATCTCCTAAGGGGGTGAGAGTGTGACATCCTGACCCAGGGCTTAATAGGATTGATAGAATACTCATACCAACAAGTTGCAACTTTTTTTCCGGAAGCTCATCCCTAAAGAACTCCAAAGTTAAGCGTGTTTGACCTAGAGCAATTTAGGGATGGGTGACCGACCGGGAAGTCATTCTCGGGTGCGCACGAGTGAGGACAAAGTATACAGAAAAGACTAGTGTTGGTCTGTGAGGACAGTCTTGAGGTCCTAGAGAGCTGCCAGGTGTAAGCGGGCCTGGCCTCGGAGGGGCGGGACGTTACAATAATTCACCTACCGGTCTACTCCCTCCGTTCTTAAAATATTATCGTCATTGATTTTTTTTTTGTTAACTTTGAACATTCATCTTTTTCAAAAAAATTACAAAATATCATATATATTGCCATGGTTTGTTTTATGATCAACGAAAATTAAAGCATAACTTATAGTTTTACATATTTGAATAATATTTTGAATAAGACGAATGGTCAAAGTTATCAAAAAAAGTCAATGGTGACAACAATTTAAGAACGGAGTGCATACTTACTTAAGCTACAGACTAATCTTCCCTGAAACCAATTTTCTTTTGGACTAGAGGTAAATATATTGTTGAGTCGGTTGATAAACTAACAACACGCGTCATAAAATTGGATCGAAGTTGCATCATTGAATCACATTTGTTTGTAGGATGGTCTCCTTAGAAATGTTGTATTTTTTTTTTTGGTTCAACCTTATCTGTCTTGATGCATTCTTTTGCCACAGAAGTTGGTAGTGAGTCGGTGAGTAACTATGACTATATAACTTCATGCCCGGAGTGTGACTACATGCACCTTGGCTTTACAAGGTGCATGTCAGTAGAGAAGTAGAGTATTGAGAAATTGGAGAAGTGTCAGAACACATGAGCTCATTCAGTTTGTTGGTGCATGGTGTGTATTCTAGACCTGGGAGGCATCAGGAATTTAGTAGCGTGGTCTCGCCTAACAAGATGCAGCCAGATGTCCATGTTTTTGTGGTCGGCAGTAAGAAATAGCTATATGCTACCAGCTCTCTGTCTCTAGTCATGATAAGCTCGTCATAGTGCGGGTCGTTAGCCTTATTGGCATTGAGCTCACGGTGTTTGCTAAGCGGAAGCACGATGTCGAAACCATGGAGTCCGTGCATGTGACTGCCTGAGGCCACCCGTGTGGCTTCATGTCATAACTGTGGAAGAAACAGCATTGAGAGAATTAATATGGTTGTTCTGTTTTGAGTTCCGGGCCGTGAAATAGCTATATGCTTGGACCAGCTCTGTGCTTGAAGTTCGATATTACACTTGGCCATCATAATATCACCTCGCTGAACTTACCAAACCAAGATAGAAAACTAGACAGTGTAAGTTTAGGGCATTTAAGGCGCATGTTAAATTTTGTCTCCGTAATTACACTTTGTTCGGGGTAGAGTCCGTATATATGTTGCCACGATGCTCTATGGGTGTGGTCCGGAGCTATGTACAATAGTGCACTTTGTTTCAAGAGGGCGGTGGGGAAAATGTGCTCACACAGACGTGTTGAATACTGCATACATGAGAGAAGAGAAAACACAAAGTTCATCTTTTCTTTTGTAAATAAGTGTTTATAGCATGCGAGGCATTTTAAATTTAGTAGTAACATATAACCCCCGGACAAAAATTGTTCGGGATTGCTGCTTTGAACTGAGTTTCTGTTATGTTGCCTATCAGTTCATAGCAAAGGAAAAGGGAACTTGCTAATTTTCAGGTGATTGAAAGTTTTAACAACTTTCAATCACTGCTTTGAGTCAATAGATCTACAATTATTATACAGACTGGCTCATCTCAGCGCGCGAGGCGGCACAAGAAGAGGCGTCTGCGTCACTGAGGCTGCCAACCACCATACAGGACATCCCCCACCACCTCTCAAGCTCGTCATTCACCGCCTGGACACGCACATCTCCCTCCTCCAAGCAGCCGTCGTGTGCAAGCGTTGGTAGCTCATTCGCTGATATCAGGCTTGGGCTGCTTCTTACCCCTGCCACTGGGACCCAATGTCCTCGGCTACCACGCTATTGATCCGAGCTACGAGCATTCAGTGGGGATGGCTGACGAGACCGCCGTCCCCACTGAACGTAGTAGCTGGTGATTAGTCAAGTCCAATTGTTATATCCTCATAATAGCTGATGATCGACCATGGATCACAAGAAGTCACAAGCCGAAACGCCGACACAACAGTCTTTAGCTGGCGTAAAACATTGTTGTGTTATCCCGCAAAAAAAAAACATTGTTGTGTTGGAAGGAAGGACTATATGTTGCTGACAATATATAGGCCACGTTTTCTCATCGGCCATATATAGCAGCTGTGTGGTTGCTAGCTAGGGAGTTGTGAACTATGTAGTGTCCAGCAAGCTCGGTGCAAACTTTATTCTACAGGTTGACCTTTGTTATGAAAGAGACGCACTGAGCAATATCCACAACAATATTGTGAGACCGTGCCACATAAACGAAGAACCAATGTTTATCCAAGACAGCTACAAAGTACTCCCGTAGGCATTGGAAGCATCAGGGACCTTTGCATTACTGGCTACTGTTAGTGTTGATCTCCACCAGTTGGTCCAACGGCCATCTGGGCCCTATCTCGTGTCCTGATCCGGAGATACCCAGCCCAATGGAAGGCTAGTGGGCCCCTATCACATAGTGCATATATAGAGGAGGTGGAGGCCAGTAGCTAAGGTTACGAGGTTCAACGCCGTCACTGTTTACCCCACTGCATACGCCTAGTCCGATCGAGAGGCGCACTGCCAGCAACGGGATGCCTCATCGTGCCGGATGCCGCTGCCACCAACTGGCATCATCACCGCCTACATCATCACCGCCGTCTAGAGCTGATGGCCGCTGTGGTCGGCAACAGTGTTGGGGGATCACCTTGCGGGCCATCCTTCAGGGCCCATCAAAATTGGGCTGCGCACCGATCGAGGCTAACCATCGAGCCTTTTTTTGTTAATTCTGTCTTCGAAGTGCAGGTACCCAATGGAGGTCCCAGGAGGATCGAGCCCCTCGCCCAAGAGAAGGAAGGCGATCCCACTCGTAGGCAAGGAGTCCCTTCGAAGGTCACCAGTGCGCCTTCAAAGGTTAAAGCAGCGTCCAAACCAAGCCTCAGTGCAATATGCATCGGGTGTCACGTGGCACGAGGGCTCATGGTGTGGTGCGGGGTAAGGAAGGGTATAGGAAAGACTCAAATTACCAGTTTACCCTTTATGATGGGTTTGTATAGAATGTTTGTAGAATGTAGTAGGTAATTGAGGATAAAATGGTCATTTGCATATGACCTAAGTACGGGTCTATAAATAAAATACCCTCACTTACTTGTAAAGGGACGAGTGTTGAGGGAATATACAAAGCGGACTCATTGTTTACTTTGCTCCTTTCCATGACATCTTGCTTTTTTCTGTTTTCTGTCCGTGGTCTCAAAGCTCGTGCTTCGTGACACCAACAAACAGCACCAGGGAGGCAAAGGTACGCCGTCCAAAGATTCATACCCACTCGATCTACTCATAGTCGTCCTATAGAAAATCAACAGCGCTACAGGTATGCTACTTGTGCTAGAGATATCTGTGGCCTATGCTTGCTTGCTCGGAGGACCATTACTGATCACTTGTGTTGCGAAGTTATTGGTTCTAGTCTTCTAGAGATCGGTTAGCTTAGCTGACACCATCGGTCCATAGCTGAAGATTGAGGTTAGCTTAGCTGACACCATCGGTTCATAGCTGAAGATTTCTATATGTTTTTGGTACCAAGATAAACATAAGAGTTACCATTTGCAGGTGAACTTTTTTGCTTCTAATAAATGACAAGTTGAAAATCACTAAAATGGATACAATTATCCGGGGTAGCATACAGGAACAAATGTTCTTCGAGCATGGTACAGATTACTATTCTCTACCTGCGCCCTGACCCAAATAAACCCGACTCCATCAAAAACCCGTTACGCAATGCAGCACAAGAAAACGCGGCGGTACGGTGCAGCATAGAGACGCCGGTTACGAAGCGCCCGACCACCGAGTAAAAGATTCCCGACGATGACATATGCTACACAGCATCATCCACCACCTCCATTGCCACGTCTCCTTCTCATCCGGGCTGTGTGCAAACGATAGCGCCGCATCACCTCCACCCGGCCGCGTCACCGATCCCTACCCAGATTGGCACTGTAATGATTTTTTCACCTGCATCAGCCACTACCACATCAAAGACCCAAATTCCTCGTCACGCTCGCAGCTGCGCCACCATGTCTTCTTACCTGCATCTCGATGTCCATCAATGCACACCACTTCTCGCTGGACTTCTTTCCCGCCGTGCACGACGGCCGCCCCTGGGACCTCGTGGACGGCTGCAGCAGCATTCTTCTCCTTGCCAGCCAGCGCCGCGATTTCTTCCCGGACCTCGTCGTGTGCGAGCCCATCTCTTTCCGGGATCCACCCGATCCCAGAGATGAAGTATTCTGTATTCCTGCTGCCTTGGCGCATTCCTTGTTGGCTACAGGCATAACTATACGACGTCATCACCTTGTCAGAATTCAAAGTGACCTGCTTTGCTCTACGACAATGCCGGGGGATGGAAGACGGCGCGGCCCGTGTCTACAACCATGAACCATCGCGCGCCTTCATATTCGAAGTCACGCGCCGAGTCCACATTCATGATGCCAGGTCCGTGCACTATGGTGGGTGTGTGCTCAGGGATCAATCTTCTCGGGTTTGAGGACGACGGCACCATGCATGTTTGCTTTTATTTATGTCATTGTTCAAGACAAGATGAGAGAATAATTGCTGTAAATTGCAGTTGGTTTTCTCATCAGTTCAAAATTCATACCAACAAAGGGCTTCTTGAGCTTGAATGCAGAATGCTGGATCTTATTTCAAAATTTGAAACGCAAACATTTTAATTTATTTATATTTATTAGGGCATTATTCAGTTTCGACACAGAAATTTTGTAGCCACATAAACACACGAAACTATCGAGGTAGGTCAGACACACTAACACTGACAGCTACTTGATCAACTCGTCCCCTATAGACATGACATATTTGAGTACCAGTTGAAAGGCACGTATTGCTCGACACACGAATTGGATCAAGGATAAAAGTACGCCAACCAGTAAGGTTAATTCTGTACTACGAGTTAGCTCATGTTAAACTTAATGTTTATTCTTTCATCCTTGACTTGATTAATTTATATTAAGAGTACGTGGCAATCTTTGTTGGTGGCCTAATGTGTCCTAAACAAGCTAAGGGAGATGCATCCATATGTTTTCTCAACATATATTGTGGGGTGGGGTCTGGGCTCACGCATTAGCAACTGTACAGTAGTGGGCAGTAGGCAGGGGAACCTGCTTCGGCACAGAACATAATGAAGCAATGATTGCTAGATACAAAGGACTAGATATTTCCAACAATATATAAACGGCATTTTTCTTCTCAACTATAGCAGCTGTAGTTGGAAGGGAGCCTGTGCTCTATCTAATGCCATGAAAGGTTATAGACTTGGGTGAATACTCTATTGAACCACACAGACCTTTTTGTTATATAATAACAGATAGCGTTGGCATACAACCATATCATGAGACATGCCACAATAAAGGAGCCGCGTAACAAGAGAGCTACAAAGTACTCTCCATGGGCTTTGGAAGCATCAGGGATCTTTCAATTACATGTGATGTCGTTCGTGCCTATTTAAGGCCAACCAGCAGCTTATGCTTGCTTACTCAGAGAGGCATCACTTTATAGATTTGTTCTAGCAAGCATATGACCGTTGTTATACTTCTCAACACACCTATAGCATAACCCCTTTGCATGCCTAAAATTGTGCAGAGCTAAAACTTATCTTGGATTGACTTGTTGGAATCCACAATCTTTCTTTCTTCAGCATTAGTAGGGTTCAGGGACTTGACATCACTTGGGGCCTTGAGGGGTGTAGGTAATGGCATAGGACCCTTAAGAGGCTTGGACAGGGCCCCAAAATCAGGCTTCCTGTAATCTCTTTTCTTGCTTGGTTCGGCCACAATATCCTGCAACAAAGCCAAAGTGCAAACAATATCGAAGTCTCGGGGTCTTTGAACAACAAGAACAGAAGCTTTAACATTGTCTCTAAGACCATGAATAAACCACATATAGTATAATGCACGGGATCAGTAGAAGACTCATACGCTCTAAGATGATTAATCAATTCACTAAAACACTCAACATAGTCAGCAACAGTACTTGTTTGCCAAATATGGAACAACTGACGCACTCGCAGCTCATGCTGATCACGGCCAAACCGATCCACCAGCAAGCGACACCGCTCTCCCCAACTTGCACTACTCAACTGCTTTTCTACGGACTATAATTAGTGTGCGGCAACTCTAGTGAAATGCATAGTGGACACCTTGATCCAAAGAGACAGATCAACATCATACATATCAAAATAGTCTTCACTCCTACTGATCCAAAGCTTGGGATTGTCCCTATCAAAGAATGGAAAATGCATTTTCGGCAAATGACCTCGAAAGGCAGGTCGAGCCGTATCGAACGAACTCCCACCCGACACATCATGCGGAGATCTGAAGAACCGAGAAGTTTTGGGATGAGGATGCTCTGTCTTACCATTGTGCAAGAGACGGGTTTGGGTGAAGACACGCCAAATGCCAGTCTCCTGACGAAGGTGTTCAACGTGGTGCCCATTAGGACTGTCGGCGTTGTATACGGCAGATGGGCACTCGGACGCCGACCCATGACCCTCGAGGTTGTCGGGCTTGGTGAAGTGCTTGTCCTAGACCTCGTGATCCAAGAGTTGGTTTAGCTTGGTGACCTCCGATTTGACATTATCGACGCCAGCTCGCACTTCTCTGACCGCTGACTCGATGTGAGGGGGCTAGTTCTTGAAGGCAGCCGTCGCCGATTCCAATGCCGCCACACAGGTCACCGCCACCACCTCCATCTGGTCGAGGTGCTCAGTTGTTGACGATTCGAACGCCATGACATGGTCGTGGACACCTGCTTTTACCTCATCAAGGAAGCCGTCGACTGGGCTAAATGAACTCTTCTCGAGGCACCGATGCACTCCTCCCACTTAGTGTCCTGCTCTGCGACACGCGAGATCCACTTCTCGTCTTGCTTGGCGAAACGTTTGTCAATCCCTTCCAACAATGACTTTGAGAGATACTCGTGGGCGAGCTTTAGTTGCGGATCCATGACACCTTACTGTTTCGCATGCATGGTGTAGTGCAGGCCCTCCAGATCCAAGGATCGAAGACTTTTGATACAAGATTGTTAGCGCACACACACAGATCTCTCGGCGTTGCTCAAGTGCAAGGCGGTGGTGAGGAAGAGCAGAGGTGATCTCCTTTGTTCAGTTACTTACTTGTTCTTAGTTCTTATCCCCTACATCGAACTTGCACGGTAAGCCTATATCATTGGCACGCAGGGCGACACACGCACACCACGCTCACCCACGTCCAACCCATTCTGGCCTGTTTGTGTGAACGTTGGGCCGTCTTGCCTGTGTCCCCTTGCGCGGCCTGGACACAGACGCGCTTCCATCTGGGCCCTCCTCAGTAGAGGCACTAAGGCCCCCTTTGTTTGAGCTTTGAATTATGGATTATGGATTGTATAATTCAAAAGCTCAAACAAACGGGTAGATTGTATAAGCGGATTGCAAAATCGAACACCCAGATTGTGGAAATCCAACAATCCGGCCCAGACCAGCTTGCATCGGATTGTGAGACGTAGAATGACCAAAATACCCATCAAACTTGAGGCGAAATTACGCGCCTTTGCCATCAGGCCGCAGCGCAGTCGCACGTCCCCGCCCCGTCTCCTCCCCAATTGCGCTCGTGCACGCTCCCGTTCATCTGTTCCTTCTCCCTTCTCGCTCAGAGCCCGGAGCAAACCCTAGCGCCGCCGCCCCAATGTCCTTCCACGAGGACGAGGAGCTCTACGCCGCGGCCATGGAGTATGGCGAGGGTAGGGTAGGGTCGTCCTCCCCTGTGGGGACTCCCTCTCCCGTTGGAAGCCCACCGCTTGGCGGATCTGGCGGTGGTCTCTACCATGGCTACAACTCCTCCCCGTTCGGCGTGACCTCCGCGACGCACAGCCCAATGGCAAGCAGCCCAGCCGGCGTGGATGGATGGAGGCCAACCATTGGAGCAAGCCGAGGAGGGGGTGCTCGGGTGGCGCAAGGCCGTGGTACGGCGGCGCTCTTCGTCAGTGATGGTGCGGCTGCTGGAAGAGGTGGCCGTGGTGCGGCGACAGCGTACAGAGCCCCCAAGTCAACACATCCTGTCGGTTTTCCACCATTCCCTCCAGTGGGAACTCGACCATTCCAGGCAGCCGACGGTCCGTCCTCCCAGGCTGGCGGAGGGCCTCCATGTCGGTCTGGAGGTACTCCTCTACCAGCAAGCAGCTCGGCAGGGGTAAGCAAAAGAATTTCCTCACTGTAAATATTCATGCCCATTAGTCAGTAGTTTTTTGTGTGTATAATGTTGAACTGCAAATGATAATGAAAGTAGATTGAAGAATTTGACAAGGCAGATTGGAATAGCATCAACACTGCAACTTTTTGTAAAATTTGTGTCGAGGAAATAGACGCTGGTAATCGGCCAAATGGTACCATGAACAACAGAGGCTATACAAACATAGCGGCTAAGTATTTGCAGCGAGCCGGTTTGCGTCACTCCAGACTGCAGCTGAAGAATAGATGGGATGGATTAAAGGGATTATGGAATTTTTGGCTGAGGATCAACAAGGACACCGGTTTAGGATGGGACGAAGCAAAGCAAACCGTGGTCGCAAGTGATGATTGGTGGAAAAGTAACACAAAAGTATGTTGCAAAGAATATTTCATGCATATTGCATTGTAGTGAACAAGTTTTTTGTTGCTATGCATGTAACTCAATGCAATATATGTTCACTCATTGTTGTAGGGTCATTCTGAATGGAGGAAGCTAAGGAATGGTCCACCAGAATGGAGTGATGAACTTAGCATGATGTTTGATCTTACTGCAGTTGATGGGTCTACATCTTGTATTCCCGGGGAAGAACTTGATGAAGGACCTGATAAAGATCTGGATAATGGTCAGGAGCAGTCACAATCAAAGGGCAGCACAGCAGTGAAGAGAGGTCGAAGCAACCAAGCTACCAGCCCGTACAAAAGAGCAAAAAATCCCATGGTGAAGGTGATGAAGGACATTCGGGATTCAATTAAGACCACGAATGATGTATCCAGAAAGGTGATGCAAGGTGAATTGAGGTTTGCAGAAATGAAGGAAGTGTTGGACATGGCGAAGGAATGTGGGGCAGTTGAAGGAAGCGTGGAGTATTTCATGGCTACACAACTCTTTGTGAGAGCTGAAAACCGTGATGCATTCCGGCTCACAGATAGCAAGGAAGGAAGGTACTCGTTGCTGCAGTTTTGGTGCAAGAAGGAAGGCTACTACGAGTGTTTTATGTGATGTTGTCTAAGTATTTTGACTAGTTATTTTGCTGTCCCTATGGTGACAATGCCATTGTATGAGGATGAAGCTCTTGTGGTTGCCCAAAATCAAGCTCAGATGAACAAACAATATGGAGCAATATCATGTTCAATTGGTATGTTTTATGTTGAAAATTACTTGAACAAATCAAAGAGAAGGGCATGTGTTTACTCAGGTCATGATTGGGTTATGAAAACTCTTAGTGTTCCAAAAGATTGCTATGACATGTTTAGGATGAGCAAACCACTTTTTGCTAGGTTACATAACTTGTTGGTCACATCTTATGGTTTGAAGTCAACTAGCAATATGAAGTCCGTGGAGGCTTTAGGGATGTTTTTATGGATTGTTGGTGCTCCTCAATCATTTTCACAAGTTGCAAACCGATTTGAGAGGTCATTAGAAACTATTAGTAGGAAGTTCAATGAAGTGTTGCATAGTTTATATCTCCTTTCAAATGAATTGATCAAACCAAAGGATCCGACATTCACCATGGTTCATCCTAAGTTACATGGTACACGGTTTGCTCCTCATTTTAACAATTTCATAGGTGCAATTGATGGTACACATGTTTCGGTTGTAGTACCTTCGACGAAGGTTGTTCAATATGTGGGACGTCATGGATATCCAACTCAAAATGTTTTAGCTATATGTGACTTTGACATGAGATTCACATTTGTTGTTGCGGGATGGCCCGGGTCGGTTCATGACATGAGGGTTTTCAATGATGCCTTGCAAAAATATGCGGGAAAGTTTCCACTTCCTCCACATAGAAAATTTTATCTTGTTGACTCGGGCTATCCAAATAAGAAAGGTTTTCTTGCACCATATAAAGGGACAAAGTATCATTTGCCGGAGTTTCAACAAGGGCCAAGACCTAGTGGAAAAAAAGAGGTATTCAACCACTTGCATTCATCTCTTCGCAATGTCATTGAGCGGTCATTTGGTGTTCTAAAGATGAAATGGAGAATTTTGCTTAACTTGCCTAGTTATCCTATGTTGAAGCAATCAAAAATAATACTCGCATGTATGGCTCTTCATAACTTTATTCGTGAGAGTGCACTGGTTGATCATGAGTTTGACATGTGCGATGAAAATGAGGACTACATGCCAATACCATCAACTCATGGAGGTGATGCTAATAATATGTTGGGAGATGAGGAGCAAGACATGAACGTATTTCGTGACAACCTTGCTAATGCCCTGTATGCAATGAATTAGTAGGTTGTATGATCAAGAAAATTTATATGAACAAATATTTAAATTTGTATGAACAAATATTTAAATTTGTATGGACAAATGTATGCTTTTTCATTAATTTAAGTTATTTTAACTTTGATATTTATCTTCCATGTCGGTTGTGATGAGAAACATACTTGTTGTTGTGTTGCACGTAAAAGAAGGGTATTTCAGTCTATTACCATGTTAAAATAACAATCCAGTCACCTATAATCTGTGCAAACAAACAGCTCTCAGATTATAGAATCCCAGATTCTTACAATCCCAGATTCTATAATCTATAATCCAAAATCTGAATTCCATAATCTTTAGCTCAAGCAAAGGGGGCCTAACACAGGCACGGAGATCCTGCTCGTGCGCTTGAACGAGGATGGGCGTAGCGTAGACCAGGGTACATTGAGCTCGCAGCTTCGGGTAGTACCCCGATTGGCACCGTCGTGGACCCGTCATTATTATCGTCACATTCGCAGCAGCGCACGGGAATGTCTTTGTCCTTGTTGCCGTTCATCAATACACGTAATGGGCCTGCGCGGACTTCCTTCTCGCAGTCCCCGACAGCCGCCCCTGGGACCTCGTCGACGGCAGTGCGGCAGCATTTTTTTTCTTGCCAGCCAGTGCCGTGATCTCTTCCTGGACCGTAGCTTATCGTGTGCGATCCCACCTCTTTTCCTGATCCACCCGATCCCGGAGATGAAGTATTCCTGCTGCCTTGGCCCATTCCTTGGCTACAAGCAGAACTATACGACGTCATCACCATGTCAGAATTCAAAGTGACCTGCTTTGCTCTACGACAATGCCGGGGAATGGAAGACGGCGCGTGAGTTAGCACTTGTTAAACTTAATATTTATTCTTTCATCCATGACTTGATTAATTTATATTAAGAGTACATGGCAATCTTTGTTGGCGGCCTAATATGTCCTAAACAAGCTAAGGGAGATGCATCCATATATTTTCTCAACATATATTATGAGGTGAGGTCTGGGCTCACACATTAGCGACTATACAGTAGCGGTGTGATATCCCGACTTGGGACTTAATAGGATTGATAGAATAGTCATACCAATAAGTTGTAACTTCTTTTCTCGAAGCTCGTCTCTAAAGAACTCTGAGGTTAAGCATGTTTGACCTGGAGCGATGAGAACAAAATGCACAGAAAAGATTTGTGTTTGTCTGTGAGAAAAAGTCTTGAGATTCTAGAGAGCGGCCTGGTGTAAGCGGACCCGGCCTCGGAGGGGCGGGACATTACAAGCAGCAGGGTACATGCTTTGGCACAGAAAATAATGAAGCAATGATGGCATGAAAGGACCAGATATTTCTAACAATATATAAATGACATTTTTCTCCTCAACTATAGCAACTGTAGTTGGAAGGGAGCTGTGCTATGTAATGCCATAATGCCATGAAAGGTTGTAGGGTTGGGTGAATACTCTATTGAACCACACAGACCTTTTATTATATAATAACAGATAGCGTTGGCACACAACCATATCATGAGACATGCCACAATAAAGGTGCCGCGTAACAAGAGAGCTACGAAGTACTCTCCATGGGCTTTGGAAGCATCAGGGATCTTTCAATTTCATGTGATGTTGTTCGTGCCTATTCAAGGCCAACCAGCAGCTTATGCTTGCTTACTCAGAGAGGTATAAATTTATAGAGATGTTCTAGCGAACATAAAGGCTGCGGGCAGTACCCTGAATGGCACCGCCGTGGACCCGTCATTATTAACGTCACGTTTGCAGCAGCGCTGGAATGTCTTTGTCCTTGTCGCCGTTCATCAGTGCACGCAATGGGCCTGGCGGCCTAGGCCTGGGCCTCGTTTCATCTGCCGCGGCTTGGGGATGGCCGGCCCTGGAAACTCATCGACGGCTCTAGCAGCATTTTGCTCCTCGCTAGCCAGGCACACATCGTCATGTCTGAGCCCATCTCGTAGTGCTATGTTTGGATTCACCTGATCACGAGAATGAGGTATTTTCGCTACCTTGGCGCAATCCTTGGCTAAGGGTAGGTACAATGTTGCACGTAAATAGTTTTATAGATCATCTCATATATTGTCACATAGGATTTTTTATGATGTGGAGGAGAGAGAAGATAATGAGAAAGGAGATAGTTGTTTGACGAAGCAATCACCCATGAGCTAAAATTTAAGAGTATAAGAAGCTCTTACACCATTATAGGAATTCTAGTGGCCTTTTAACCTATAAATATTTCTTTTTACATCCATAAATCAAGGAGTCATATAACTAATAGGAGATAGCTGAATAGATTACGCTTTATATAAGTTGTTTCATAACATATCTTAAAATTATATGTCATACATAAGATGATTTATGAGACAATATCATTGTACTTGCCCTAAAGACATAACCACAATGTTATCACCATGTCGGAATTCAAGGTTACCTGCTTCACCAAGTTTGAAAGTCATGCTACAAGTCTAAGTTTGGGACCATACGTAGAAAGTCGGAGTGTATACTTAAAATTGAAAAGAAGATATTGATCGAATTTGTTCTTTTTTACAAAAGCATTATTGACCTTAGATATGTACATTATAGATTTCAGGTAACTGAAATTTTGTTAATACTTCAATCACTGGATATCGATCCAACCGCTCAAAATTTCATTTATTTGTGGGAAAAAATTATTCTTTGAAAAATAAAAATATTCCACCTAAGAACTAATTGTTTCAGCATTACATTTTTATTGTTCCAGTGATATATTTTTATTTTTATTGTTCCAGCCGCTTGGACTCGCGCACGTCTCCCTCCGCGTGGCAGCCGTCTTCAAGCGTTGGCGTCGCATTGCCGTTGGCCGCGGCGTCTTGGATTGGATACATGGCTCCCGTGTCCTAGGTGATAGGTGTAGAGTGCCCGATCTTTGACGAGTGGAGATAACTTCGATTTGGTGGATGTTGACCCTCACGATCTGACTACGACGAGTAAGCCGAAGCGCCAATGCAATCGCTGAACCAACTTCCTGAGGATATTAACCTTGCGGTAAACAAGATCAATCTGATCACGAGGATCAATTCTTACGCGCAATCGAAGAACGAGCAAGAATTAGAGGCGAGCAATCTGATGTATTGCATGAAGGTGGAGTTCTGAATTCACGTCGAGAGACGAATGTATAGCTAAGCTAAACTTAAAACAAAACTCGAAGATTACAAGGGGCGTAGCCCTTGACTATATAGGGGGAGGACGAGGCATCTAGGGCCGGCTGAAGTGGAGAGGCGCGCGGTGGAGAGGGAGTCGTGCGACTTGGGCCATGTGGGCCTTCGGGCGACATCATCCTGGGCCGTCGTTCCTTAGCATTAAAACTGTCTTCAATTCCTGGGCTCGAGCTCTAGTGATTGGGCCCTTGTACGTCGTTGTCTCGTTAGAAGATGGATCCGTAACTCGAGGAGGCGCGACGACGAGAGGTGGAGGCGTGACAGCTTGGTTTGGCGCGCCATCTTCCGTCGTCATTATTCGTATGTCGTTGATGTCCTCATCATCCTCCCATTCTTGAAGTGCAGTCGTCCTCGACGGTAACTCATCATCCTCACCCAAGTATGGTTTCAAATCTGCAACATTAAAACTAATGGAAACACCAAACTCCATGGGCAAGTCAAGAACATAAGCATTATCGTTAATCTTGGTTAGCACTTTAAAAGGACCAGCAGCACGAGGCATCAGTTTAGAGCGACGCAAAGTAGGAAATCTATCTTTACGCAAGTGCAACCAAACCGAATCACCAGGTTCAAAAGAAATATGTTTTCTACCTTTACTACCAGCAACTTGATACTTTTTATTAGGAATGGCAATGTTGTGTTGTGTTTCTTCATGCAATTGTTTCATGTGATCAATATGAGCAAGAGCATCAAGATGTGGTTCATCTTCAGCATCAATAGCAAACAAATCAATAGGCGCCTTAGGAACATAGCCATAAACAACTTCAAAAGGACACATCTTAGTGGCAGAATGTGTAGCATGATTATAAGCAAATTCAACATGAGGTAAACAATCTTTCCAGCGTCTCAAATTTTTATCTAAAACAGCTCTAAGCATAGCAGACAAAGTTCTACTTACTACCTCAGTTTGCCCATCAGTTTGAGGATCATAAGTAGTACTAAACAGCAGCTTAGTTCCTAATTTATTTCAAAGAGAACGCCAAAAAGGACTAAGAAACTTAGCATCACCGTCAGAGACAATTGTTTTAGGAATTCCATGCAATCTAACAATCTCTCCAAAGAACAATTCAGCAACATTTGAGGCATCATCAGTTTTATGACAAGGTATAAAGTGAGCCATTTTAGAAAAACGATCAACAACACAAAAATACTGTCCCTCCCCTTCTTAGTGCGAGGCAATCCCAAAACAAAATCCATCGAAATATCATGCCAAGAAGAAGAGGGAACAGGCAAGGGCATATACAAACCATGATTACCCAAACGAGATTTAGCTTTTTGACATGTAGTACAGCGTGCAACAAGGCGCTCAACATCACGGCGCATCCGTGGCCAAAAGAAATGGTCGGCCAACACCTCATGTGTCTTGAAAACTCCGAAGTGACCCATAAGACCACCTCCATGCGCCTCCTGTAACAACAAAAGATGAACCGAGCTAGCTGGAATACACAGCTTGTTAGCACGAAACAGGAACCCATCCTGCATATGAAATTTGCCCCAAGGTTTGCCGTCCTTACAATGCATCATAATATCATGAAAATCAGCATCATTCACATATTGATCTTTCAAAGCTTGCAAACCAAAGATTTTAAAGTCTAATTGGGACAACATCATATAACGACGAGACAAAGCATCGGCAATCACATTTTTCTTCCCGTTTTTATGTTTAATGATGTATGGAAAATATTCAATAAATTCAACCCATTTAGCATGACGACGATTCAGATTAGTTTGGGTTCTAATATGTTTCAAAGCCTCATGATCAGAATGAATAATAAATTCACGAGGCCATAAATAATGCTGCCATGTTTGCAAAGTTCTTACTAAAGCATAAAGTTCTTTATCATAAGTGGAATATTTAAGAGCAGCACCACTTAACTTCTCACTAAAATAAGCTATGGGTTTATGATCTTGCAACAAAACAGCACCCAAACCAATTCCACTAGCATCACATTCCAATTCAAACACTTTATCAAAATTAGGCAATTGTAAGAGAGGAGCATGAGTTAACCGTTCCTTTAAAGTGTTGAATGCGTCGTCTTGTGGTGCGCCCCACTCAAATGGCGCACCCTCCTTGGTCAGCTCATATAATGGTGTAGCAATAGAACTGAAATCCCGCACAAAACGTAATAGAAGCCTGCAAGACCAAGAAAACTGCGAACCTGTGTGACCGTCATCGCTTGGGGCCAACTCTGAATGGCGTCCACCTTGCTGCTATCGACCTCAATGCCCTGTGGAGTAACAACATATCCAAGAAACGAAACACGTTGCGTGCAAAAAGTGCATTTTTCCATGTTCCCAAACAAGTGAGCAGCACGCAAAGTATCAAAAACAGCACGCAAATGATCTAAATGCTCATTCATGAATTTGCTGTATATAAGGATATCATCAAAATAGACAACAACAAATATTCCAATGAAAGACCGAAGAACTTCATTCATTAAGCGCATAAAAGTGCTAGGAGCATTAGACAATCCAAACGGCATAACCAACCATTCATACAAGCCAAATTTAGTTTTAAAAGCCGTTTTCCATTCATCTCCTAATTTCATTCTTATTTGATGGTAACCACTACGTAAATCAACCTTAGAGAAAATTATAGCACCACTAAGTTCATCAAGCATATCATCAAGGCGTGGTATAGGATATCGATAACGAATTATAATATTGTTAATTGCACGACAATCTACACACATACGCCAAGAACCATCTTTCTTAGGAACAAGCAAAACAGGAACCGAACAAGGGCTGAGAGACTCACGAATGTAACCTTTATCAAGCAATGCCTGCACTTGACGCTGAATTTCTTTCGTCTCCTCAGGATTTGTGCGGTACGGGGCGCGATTAGGAAGCTGTGCGCCTGGAATTAAATCAATCTGATGTTCTATGCCACAAATAGGAGGAAGACCCAGCGGCATTTCAGCGGGAAAAATATCTTTATAGTCCTGCAAAAGGTTAGCAAAAGCAGGAGGAATATGCAACATAGGCGCCTCATCTAGTGAAACAAGCATACGAGAGCAAACTAGCACATAGCAAAGCAGATTAGCATCATGTAATTCATCAAAATCAGCACGTGTAGCAAGCAAGATAGGATTATTCAATTTGATCTCATGTTGAACAGGTGCAACGGAAGGCAATGTAACCAATTTTGCAGCTTTTGTCGCTCGAGTAATATCATCTTTAAGAACTTGTTCAGGTGTCATAGGATGAATAACAATTTTCTGATCCTTAAACATAAAGGAATAATAATTGGAGCGACCCTGATGAACACTATCAACATCATATTGCCAAGGACGGCCAAGCAACAAAGAGCATGCTTCCATTGGAACAACATCACAATCTACAAAATCAGAATAGGCGCCAAGAGAGAAAGGAACACGTACCGAGTGTGTTACCTTTATTTTGCCGCCATCATTAAGCCATTGAACGTGATAAGGATGTGGATGCTTTCTTGTTGGCAATGACAACTGCTCCACCAAGGTCGTACTAGCCAAATTGTTGGAACTGCCACCATCGATGATTATACGGACCGCTCGTTCTTGCACAACGCCTTTGATATGAAAAATGTTGTGGCGCTAATGCTTTTCATGCTGAACGACCTGTGTACTAAGAACACGCTGCACAACAAGAGTGGCATACCTGTCGCCGGCACTAGAGTCGACATGAAGCTCCGTATTATCTACATGATTAGTGGCAAGCATAGTCTGCTGAATATCCTCAGAATCACTAGCAGAAGAATACCCACCGTCGTCACGAATCAACATAGTTCGTTTATTTGGACAATCGCGTATCACATGACCAAATCCTCAGCAACGGTGACACTGAATATCACGAGCTCGTCCAGACGACGAGGAGGATGGCACGATCGAGGCAGATTTGGTCGTGGATGGAGCACTCGACTTGGACGTGGTCGAGGAGTGGTCGCGCGACGTGGAAGGAGGTGTCGACCGTGGAGCTGAAGGCGTCTTGGACCCTACAAAAATGTTAGTTCTTGACGAAGATTGTCGATCCTGCACTTCACGTTCAGCTTTACAAGCATATTCAAATAAGGTGGTCATATCATTATAATGCTTATAATCAAGAATATTCTGAATTTCATGATTTAACCCACCCCTAAAGCGAGCCATAGCAGCATCATCCAGTTCAACTAAACCACAGCGAATCATACCCTTTTGCAAAGCTTGATAATAATCCTCGACGGAAAGTGAACCTTGTTGAAAACGCTGCATTTGATTAAGCAAATCTCTAACATAATATGACGGCACAAAACGATGACGCATAGCAGCTTTTAATGTCGTCCAAGTGGCTGGAATATTATCAGGATATCTTTGTCTATACTCACGCCACCAAAGTAAAGCAAATTCAGTAAATTCACTAATAGCAGCCTTAACTTGTAAATTAGCAGGAATATCATGACATGCAAATTTTTGTTCAACCTCTACTTTCCAATCAAGATAAGCATCCGGATCATATTTGTCATTAAAAGTGGGAATACAAAATTTTATTTTGGCAAAAGAATCATTAATAGGAACACGTACCCTACGAGCACGACCACGGCGATTGTCATCGTCCTGCTCGGTGTCGGCGCCGTAGTCACGTGCATGTTGCAACTGCGTGAGCTGCGTCGTCATGGTCCCAAGCTGCATCGACATGGCCTCAAGACGAGTCATGATCGTCGCGAGCGTGGTGCGGGCAGCCGTATCAGCGAGGTCCAGTTGATCAAAACGCTCATTCGATAAAGTGACCATAGAGTCAAGTCTCTCGTGCATCGTCTTCATGTCGTTTTGTAGACCATCAACCTGTGCCTGGACATCCTGGAGGGTGAGCTCCTCCGACTTCGAGCTGTTTTCTGCCATAGAAACACAAGCAATACAAAAAACGGGATCCTACAACGAGAGGTGAGTGGTGGATGAAAAGCTCAATCAAAAAGCTGTTATCAAATTCTTACCCGTCCTTACCAAGCACGCAAGCGTGAACTACAACCACAGGTAAAAACCGGTGGAAGATTGGAGGAACGATTGCGTGGTGAAACAAAAACCTGCTCGTAGTAGAAAATTTGTGGGGCTAGGAGGCTGCACTCAATCCAAGGGTTAGCACAATTCAAACAATAACTGCAAAGCTGAATAATGGTGCTAAACGCGAAAAGGTTGCTGCCGGTACAAGTGCAAGAGGAAGGAAGAAGGATCAAAACAAAGTGCAGCAAGAACGCGTCGCCTGTGTTGCTCGGCCGCTCTTTTTTTTTCTCTTTTTTTCTCTTTCTTTTTTTTCTCTCTTTTTTTATACTTTTTGCTAAAAATATAAATAATGAGACCTCAAATAAGCAATTAAGCACAAGCGCTTTTTTTTGAGACAGGGGTAGAACGGTAATTAAAAGCACAAGCACTCTCTCTCTCTCGAGTAGGAACACACGAAACCGAACAGAACTAAACATAGGGTGAAGCGAGCGGGTCACGACGTAACCGAGTAGGACTCGATCAGCGAGGCGAGCGGGACACACGAAACCGAACAGAACTAAACACAGGGCGAGGCGAGCGGGTCACGACGTAACCGAGTAGGACTCGATCGTCGAGGCAGTGATTTACCCAGACTCACGGTGCAGCGGAAAAATTTGGCAAGCGAGACGGGGTAAACAGATGCGGCGGAAAGCAAACTGTGGTGGTGAAAACACGCGGCACGGCGGAAGGATACGACGATGATAGGAAGAAAACGATAAAACATAGTGTACCAGCAACGATCAAAAGCGAAGGCACAAAAACTCAACAACGTAAATTATTGAACGAAAGTGCGAGGCTCAAAACCGTGCTGGGGTAAACTTTTTTTTGTAGTTTTCGGTTTATGTGGACTTGGATAAAACTCACCGAGAAACACTGGAATCTGATACCACTTGATAGGTGTAGAGTGCCCGATCTTTCGGCGAGTGGAGATAACTTCGATTTGGTGGATGTTGACCCTCACGATCCGACTACGACGAGCAAGCCGAAGCGCCAATGCAATCGCTGAACCAACTTCCGGAGGATATTAACCTTGCGGTAAACAAGATCAACCTGATCACGAGGATCAATTCTTACGCGCAATCAAAGAACGAGCAAGAATTAGAGGCGAGCAATCTGATGTATTGTACGAAGGTGGAGTTCTGAATTCACGTCGAGAGACGGATGTATAGCTAAGCTAAACTTAAAACAAAACTCGAAGATTACAAGGGGCGCAGCCCTTGACTATATAGGGGGAGGACGAGGCATCTAGGGCCGGCTGAAGTGGAGAGGCGCGCGGTGGAGAGGGAGTCGTGCGACTTGGGCTACGTGGGCCTTCGGGCGACATCATCCTGACCGTCGTTCCTTAGCATCAAAACCGTCTTCAATTCCTGGGCTCGAGCTCTAGTGATTGGGCCCTTGTACGTCGTCGTCTCGTTAGAAGATGGATCCGTAACTCGAGGAGGCGCGACGACGAGAGGTGGAGGCGTGACAGCTTGGTTTGGCGCCATCTTCCGTCGTCATTATTCGTATGTCGTTGATGTCCTCATCACTAGGCCACTATCACGCCTTCGACTCGAGCCACTCGCCTGCGTCAGTCGTCCTCCGTGAACGCGCGCCACTTCTCCCACACGATTTCCTCCGCGCGGGCAGCGGTCGTGGGAGCCCGTCGACAGCTGCGGCAGCCTCCTCCTCGGAGCAGATGGCAGGTGAAGAGCAAGGAGAGAGGTACCACGCCCACCACCACCGAGGCGCCAAGTCGGTGTACTGTGTAGGACGTTCTGGGTCGTTGATGACCACGGCACAGTTTTGGCAGGCCGGCTTGCGAGGCATTTCGAATTCATAGAGGTACTACACCTGGCTTAGAACTGATATTATCTGGATACAGTTTGTGCTAAATCTATTTTCTAAAGTTTAACAAAAGGAAAATGATTCATTTTGAATGCTATGAGAGCAATCATTATCGTCCAGCTAGTTCTTGACCTTTATTTTTATTGTCATATTAACAGATGTATAGTGAGAAATGCATTACTGCTAGTTCTTGACCTTTATTTTTATTGTCATATTATTCGTTATTTTATCATTCATTAATGAATGTAAGGAGAGCTAACGGTCAGCCTAGTTATTGGCAGCCTACTGTGTTATCGACAAAGGGAGATGAAGCCCAATTTTTGCTTACTAGCTACACTGTCAGGTGGGAAAGACACATCATAGACCGTAATAATACAGTGATTCTTGGAAGCAAGGACTTGGTATTGCTGGCTATATATAAGCCTCATTATTCTCCTCAACCATAGCGGTTGTGATTCCGAGCTGTGCGAGGACAGGCGAGTGAAAACTTCACTGAACCGCATATATAGGCCTCTATTATAAAACAATCGGCCTGATGAGCATACAGCCATATCATGAGACACGTCACATGAACGGTGCCATGATTTTATATAACACAGCTACAATATACTCTCAATAGGCATTGGAAGCATCAGGGATCTTTCCACTACTTGCTGTAACTGTGTAGCCTGTAGAAGGCCCACCATCTGCTTATGCTTGCTTATTCAGATGACCATCAAATGATAGTGTTGTACTGGTGAGCTTGTATATGTTGGGCTGGGAGATCGCCCCCGTGCTGTTGGATGCGTTTCTGTTACCAGCAGATGGCAAGGAACTTTGAGCTTTCCTGGCTATATAACTTCATGTCAGGAATATGACTACAAGCACCTTGGTTTTAAAAGTTGCATATGCCAGTAGAAGTAGAGGATTGAGAAATTGGACAAGTGTCAGAACATGAGCTCGCTCAGTTTATTGATGCGTACCGTGTATCGTAGACCTGCGAGGCATCAGGAATTTAGCAGTGTGGTCTCGCCTAACAAGATGCAGCTAGATGTCCACGTGTATGTGGTCAGCAGTAAGAAATAGCTTTATAGTACCAGCAGCTCTCTAGTCATGATGAAATGCTTCAACGAAGTGGCTTCATGTCATCAGTGTGTGGAAACGGAATTCAGAGAATAAATGTATCTGCTGGGGAAGATGTGGATGTTCTCTGTTGACCTCCAGGCCATGAAACCAAGATGGAAAGCTAGACAGTGTCGTGAAATTCTTTAAGCCAACTTTCCTTTTAGAATAATATCAACAACCTAACTTCAATACGGTCTAGATGCCGCAGTTTGGTTTGCAAAATTAAAAGAACTGCAACGGATCGGCTAATAAATTCTTTGGGTAATGGCTATCATTGCATCTACTATTTGCGCAACACATTTATCACGTATGTAAAGTTTTGCGTCTGTACTTCCACTTTGTTCCGGGTAGAGTCCAAATATATTGCCACGATGCCCTATATCCGGAGCTACGTATAATAGTCACTTAGATTCAAGAGGGCCGTGAGAAAAATGCTCTCACACAAACGTGTTGAGTACTAACAAAGGAAGCTAAAAAATGTGCTCACATATACATGAGAGGAGAAAATACAAAGTTCATCTTTTGTTTTATAAATAAGTATTTATGATAAGCATGCGAGGCATTTAAAATAAATTAGCAGTAAGAAATTAACCCCGGACAAAAATTGTTTGTCCGGATTGCCGCATTGAACTGAGTATCTGGTACTTTTCCAGAGAGTTCGTCAGCAAAAGAAAATTATAGTGTGCCATCCACTTAGGATATCCGTCTCATCATTAACACGGCAATGATTTTTGCACCAGGGTCTTCTGCAAGCATGCTCATCTGTCTCATTATTGTAATGATAATAACATCAGGATCGCCTTGAGCAGCTGGCCTTGAATGCAGAACGCTGGAAGTATATTTAATACTGAAAAGGAGAAATTTTATTTGTTCTTCTTTACTATGGTATTACCCAGCTTTGATACGGAAAGTTTTAGTTTTGCACAAAAGCATGTTACAGCAACCAACTTATGATTGGAATGATGGCTTTGACCGCCTGGACACGCACGTGTCTCCCTCCGCTGCACCACCGCCGTGTGTACCACATCATTTTTTATTTTTTTTGGAACAGAGATTTTACTCGGTTTTTGTGGAAAGCCCAATAAGTTGTTAACAGCATCCTGATTCTGGGGTTGCCAGATTACAATACAGCACTTTAGGGCTACTCTCAACGACATCCAGAGCTCATGAGCCCTACCATTCTATAATAGCAGAAATTAAAGCATCGCTCCTGGATATCGCTTGAAGACCCTCAGTTATCTTCCTGGTCACCTTGTCCACCATCTTCGCCTCCTCCTCCAACAACAGCATCTTCCATTTCTGCAACAGTGATAGCCCAGAAAATATTGCATCAGTTGGGTTTGGAAATTTTCTCTATCGCCATCTTGTTTCTGATTTTCCATATCGCTCATTTTAAATCTGCAAAGACAAAAATCCCCATCTTTGGTGAGAGTTAAAGTTTCTTGGGGATCCATTTTTCTCATAAATCTGCAACTGATACAGGGATAGTGCTCCATGTGAAAATATTCTTGATAATGCACCTTCCATAATTTGATAGAACACATTCAAAAATAATATGATTGGTCGTTTCCTTATGCTCACACAACGCGCATAGACCATTACCTTTCCAACCTTGTTTTTTCTTACAAGCACCAAATTCTAAGCAATTGTAGCATATCTGTGTGACACCTATGTGTCATGGTTCCTATGGAAAATACATCAAAGTCATTCCCCACAAGCCTAAGAACCTAGGACAAAAAGTAAACTGAAATTGTGAACCAATTTGAACCAAATTCAAGACAAATTTGAATGTAGTTTGAACTACAAGTGCAGATTTTTACACATAACTCATACCCACCAAAAATATATGTTGATCTTTATTGTGGAGTAGAAGTTTTCTGAATTTTTCAGAATTTTATTACTTTATTAGTTGCCCCAAATAAATGGTAGAATATTCAAAAACCAGCTCTATTCACAAAATTCCTAATTAAATCTTAATGAGAACTGATGGTAGTTAGTATTTTTATAAACTTCAGAACATTATGGGACCTTCCTTATTTTTGGTTTAATTTTATCAACTCTAGATTAATTCAAACAAAAAGATTAAACGTAGCCGGCTGTAGGGGTTGGAAAGATAAAAGAAAAAGAAAACTCCCTGTGGGACCCACCTATCAGCGACTTCAAAGAAACACACCGGCGCCTCCCCGCGCTCCCGCCTGCCTGTACGCCGCGTGGGCGACGACGACTCGGTACTCGCTGCACTCACGGATCGACTGCCCCACCCGCCGTTCGGACATCCGCCTTGTCCCTCGCTTCCCTGTCCGAACGGCCTCATTCACCCCACTCGCTCCCTCTATCGCTCTCTCTCTCTCACTTGCCGCGCCCCCATTGCCGCTCGGAGCCGAGCTCCGCTCCGCCATCGCCTTCTCCGCTCGCCCACCGCACTGCGCCTTCCAGAGCCCTGCCCTGAAGCCCCGGTGCTCCGCGCGAGGCCATTCCTCTTCTCTGACCTCGAGCCGCCGAGAATCGGTGTCGTCTTCCCCGACCCCGGCCACCTCCCCCACCATCGTTCTTCCTCCACGGTGAGTCGCATTTCAATTCCGCGGGCAGCTAAGACCCTGTCCACCCCGCCCACACCCCCAGCCTCACTCGGCTTCCATCCGTGCAGCCACTCGTCCAGAACACCGCCGGCCGCCACAGTTCCGCCTCGCCGTCGCCGTGCTAGCCCCGGTGAGCCATCTTCCCTCTTTTCGCGCGCCACATGTCCGCTGGGACCCGCCGATTGCTATCCCAGCGTGCTCAGCTCGGCCGAGCTGGCCAGTGGTCGGGATGGCCACTGGGCCGCAATGGCCTTTGGGCCCGGTCTCTCTCTCGGGGCCGCATCTGGCCCGAGGACGCCCCCGCGCGCGCGCTCGACCGATGGGCCGCGTGAGCTTCAGCCTGTTGGGCTGCCTGGTTGCGGCCCGCGTAATTAGAAATCAATTTTCTTATTTTAATCATTTCCAGAAAAGTGAAAAAATTGAAAAATGCATAGTAAAATGATTAATAGGAATTTTGAGGCAAGATAAATTTTGTTAGCTTTGTCTGGACTAGTACTAGTAGGGAAAAATGCTAAATCACAATGCATGTTAGTTTTATTTTTAGGATTTAAATATGTAATAAAAACTCTCATAAATTCATAACTAATTATAGGGAGCTGATAAAATCTTGAAATTTGGCCACCAAGTAGGTTTTCCAGTTTCTAGTCTCCCTGGAAAATGTCATAGGGTGAGTCTCTGTATATTAGCTGTAGATAATTTAACACCTTTTTCCTTATGATAATTAATTAAAATTATTGGCTTGGTGCTTGAGAATAAAAATTTGCCAATAAATCACTCCTAGTATAATCTAACTATATTAAATCACCCCTGCTCATTTGATGATCAGAACCATGTCCACTTAATAAAATGTGTCTCGAGTGCAATATTACCCGTTAATATATATATATGGTTCCACCCTAGGGCTGCTTCTTGGATACTTAGTACTTTACGAGGGTTGTGCTCGATACACTAAAACATTAGTTAAATAGCACCTACTAGTCATGGGCATCACTTATGTAGCTTAACCCCGGCTGACACAAACACACCGTACCTTGGTACGACGTCTTCACGGTTAAATACTAGAGTCCATGAAGGAAATACACGAACACCCTCACCCTGTGCCTCCACTAAATACGTTGTATTGCTGAACTAATCAACACACCCCGCTCACTTCCACGAGAAATAAAATACATTAACGTATTTATTAAGGAAGTGCCATGAATCTTCTCTCATAAGCATCATCTTTGCATCATATAGATCACGCAGTAAACCACGTGGAGACGGGACCGGAGCAGGATCCAGAAGGAGCCGGACGTGCCGTAGCTGCGCAAGAGCAGAACCCAGGCAAGCCCCGGTGCATTATTCCCGTTTTAAATTTTTATTCTATCACTAGCTAGGGATGTAGGCTTGCCTGTGCATTAAGTGGTAGGAGTTGTTTAAAATCCTAGCGTGCAGTAGGTCCCTCCTTCCTGACAATCAACTTTAGGTCGGTAGTCGCTCTGCTTAATCTAGGACGACTACTCATCAAGTGGTATGGAGACCACTCGTAGATATGAAATATTATCACTGGGGAATGATATCGGATGAAGAAAAGGGTGGATGGAATCACAATGAAGACCGGACGGGCAACTAGGCAGAAAGAGAAGGATAGCTTGTCTTCAAGGAGGTAGCCCCGTCCGAGTCACCTAAGGCTACGCCTCGTGTCCGGCCCATGGGATCAAGTTTGAACATACTGTTTGCATGCTGGAGATATGGGCCCAGTAAACCAACGTAGCTACGATTACTGCTTGGTCGAAAGATAGCCTTCCCCCTTCTTTGGTGGAACTGGGGCTGAGAGGAGGGAGCAATCCACCCACGGATGGCGGCACGGGGCGCCTCGTGTTGGGGGACCCTTCTCGGGGGAGTCTGGACCCGGAAGACCCTGCGGTACCGTAAGCAAAAGGTTGCTCCATGCGGCTTTCAGGAAGCGCGTATGGGTCGTGCAAGCAGGTTTCTCCTGCAGGATGTAAATCGATTCGAGTCGCTGCCCCTCACAGTAACGACTACCACTTGATCGCTGCTCCGGAACAGTGTCGGAAGCCAGTAAGATGATGAGTGGGTTTAATACTGCTGTTTGGAATTATTAAGATTGAATCGCAACCATGATTGTATAGCTTTACTGCAAACTAAATTTACTATTCCGCATAACAATTTCACCTGATGCTGAAACTTGAAAACAAGAATCCACTTCTAGGCTAGCTTTCTGGCAATATATATCCTATCCCTAGCCTTTGCATGTCTAGGCGTCGGCTGTAGTTGGCCATTTTGATGGGTCAGTCTTACTGAGTAAATTAGTTACTCAGGGCGTAGCTCTATGTAGTTTTCAGATGACCAGGACGGAGACTGCCATTGCGGTGGAAGATTCCACTGGGACGGCCAGCGCCTCGACTGTTGGAACATTGAGTGGGAGTTGTGCACGAATGAAGACGAGGAGTAGTTCCTTGCTTGCCGATACGGTACTTGGGCAAGGCACCTATTATGGCTGGGTTTTTCCCTGGGTGTCGCCGTGAGAGGGCAATTGTATCTATCTATTTCGTCGAATTAGTCGAATCAAGGTTGGACAATTCGCTTTCGCAATTTATTTTGATAAAACTCTGGTTTGTAATATAACTCCAGATTTATGTAAACTCTGTTCCCCACCTATGCTCTTGTTGCAATAATATTTTTCTGTCACGTGTTGTACTATTGGGCGTCACAGCGCGTGTCGCCACCCGAGGGAGATCCTGGAGCGGAGCCGTCTTCGTGGTAAGGCGGTTCTGTGACAGCGTGGTACAAGAGCTATCTCGGGAAGAGTGCAATATTCAAAGACATATTTTTGAAAACCCCGTAACGAACGTGCGAGGACGTGCCCAATAGGTTATAAATAGTTATGATCCAGGTGGCAAAGCTAACTGTAGGAGGTTGTTTGTTTAAATACTGCATCTACGGCATCGTCAACGAAGGTATGTGTCCCGCCCAGTGGACTGTAACATGGAAAGCTAGCACAATGGTGTGAACGCGGACTGATTGCGTAAAACATCAGTGTCCTACCCTAGGACAATAATAAGGGATTATTTTTGGCTTGTTTCTTTTGATTTGATGTATTGTTTCTGGAATGAATCTTCTGCAGGTACGCTAACCACGATTCTCATAAGAAACGGGTAGCCTATGACTAACTTGAGAGATTGTCTACCACCGACTATGCGTATGGTCCTATTTGCGGCCAACTTTTATTTTTGTGAGGACGTATAGACCGAAAGCATGTGCATCATATGAAATAGTAAAGCAGCAAGTCCTTATGCGAATCTAAAATTTCAGCAAGTATGTTGCTCACTCAAAAATCTATACCTCCCCACCCGAAAGTCAAAAGCATGCAAACAAATACTTATTGAAATCGCGAATGAACTCTCTGTAGGTCCAGCAAAAAAAAATTGGTTTAAGAATTTCCGGAAAATACCGTTTTGGCCGTCCGAGTCAGCACATCGAACTCGGGTTAATCTAAAATCCAGATTTTTAACCTATCGTGTAAAATCCATAACTCCTTGCTCCGATCACCCCTAGGGCTGTATTTGCACTTTTTCGAAAGGTTACAAAAAATACTACAACTTTGGTAGTTTAATATTTCGGGTTTGAGACCCGAGAGACAGTGCTAGGACCAAATCTTTAGAGTAACCGGGTCTGTCCAGAAAACCGGTGCGGGAATTCGTTGAGTTGGGTAAACTTTTAAATATGCGTCAGAAAGGTAGTAGAATTTTCTATAATCGGGATAAATAACTTCAGAAACTTTGGCCTGGGACTACAGAATACATAACGTACCATTTTAGTGAAATAACCGAATCCACCCTAGAGTATATGACCACTCGTGGTGGTAAACTTCCATGTAGCACTCATCGCATTGAATGTTTTTATTTTGACCTGCACTCTCTGCGTTTGGAACGAGTACTCACTATTTGGGTTTGTGTTCCAGATGGACGAGCACGGGTTTGAGCTGTTCCAGCATGACGGGTGGCGATATACCACCGGTCTACACCACCGTGGCTTTCCCACCCTCCTGTGGGAGATGCTACGTGCCTTGGGCTACGAGGAGCAGCCTTCGTACCGTGGGCGTGAGACACGCCGCCAAGGTGTGCCTTTTGCAGAGGTGCATCTCAGCATCTCTCCACACCCGCGCAACCCCGATTTGGCGGGCATGGCGAGCACAGTCACGGCTGGGAGCCTCATAGAGGCCCTAGAGAGAGTCTCCCACCGGGCTCTCACTCACTTCTGTGGGCGCAACGTAGCAGCGCTCTTGGGGACTCCATTCGAGATGATCCCCATTTGGCATCAGACTGATCCGGTATGGCAGAGGCGCGTGAGACGCGTCTCTCGTGACGACTATCCAGAGTACCACGCGGGATACCACCGCGTAGCTCACTACTCCGAGTACCTCCTCAACTTGGATGAGGAGTCTAGCAGCCGCAGCAGGATCTTACTGGCAGATGCTGAGCAGATGTGGGTGCAGAGGAATGACCTGCAGACACAGGTCGATGCACAGCAGAGAGAAATTCAGCGGTTGACCGCTGCTCTTGAGGTGAGTGAGACTCGCGTGTCGGAGGTCACTGAGCAGCGCGACACTCTTGCGCAGGAGGTGGACAGACGAGGGTTGATTATGTAGCAGCGGGCCAACCACAACGAGCACTTGCAGCAGCAGCTGGCGAGTGCCCAGCAGGAGATGGACCTTATGGCGGAGGACCTGGAGACCCTGGCTCACGAGAACCAGGACCTCTAGGCTCACTTGGACGCGATGGCTACACCACCGGCAGTACCCGTGGAGGAGGAGCCCAAGGAGGACGTGGGCGAGGAGTCCGACGTGGACTACGAGCCACCCGTCCCGATAGGCGCAGACTGTCCAGGACCCTCTGGCACCGTCGGAGATAGGGCATAGTAGTCGTAATAGACACGACTAGGTCGTACATGTAGGGCAGGGTAGATGGATAGCTTTTGAACGCTCCACGCGTGGTTATTGTATTTTAGGGATCACCCACATGAATAGCTTTTGGAAACTCGATGGCCACATATTCTGAGTTTATGTAGAATGGAACTGTTGACTTGTACTAGAACTGGTGTTAACTTGGAAATTTCACCTTTTATCACAATCATGTTGTTTACCAAAATTCTGCCCGTGTGCTGTGTTATTTGATTTGGTAACCTATAATGATCATGTTGGATAAGAGACTAATTGAAACCCTTATTCTTACATTTCAGAATGGTGCGCACTCGCAATACCAATGAGCTACATGGCGAGCAGCCCGAAGGTTCCAGTGCTAGGGGAAATGACTCTCCACGAGGGGCTCCACCACCACCGCCACCACCCAACCCCATGCAAATGATGGCGCAGTTTTTCGCTACTATGATGGAGAGCCAGCAGCAGCAGGCGGAGTTCATGCGGGAGCTGGCACAGCGAAACCTAGCAGCCCGAAATGCTAGGGGCCACAACGATGGCTCACCGTAGAGCAACTCCTACGCTGACTTCCTCGCCACCAGGCCACCCACATTCAGCTCAACCACTGAGCCCATGGAGGCGGTGAATTTTCTTCGCATGCGCGAGTCCAAATTTGGACTCCTTAACTGCACGCCTATGCAGAAGACGTTGTTCGCACCGCAGCAGCTACATGGTGCGGCTGGGGCATGGTGGGCCAACCATGTCACCTCTGTGGGAGGGGACCAGCAGATTACGTGGGACGACTTCAAAGATGCGTTCCATGCTCACTACATCCCTGCGGGGCTTGTCCGCAGGAAGGCACGTGAATTCGCCGCTCTGAAGCAGGGCAACCGCAGCGTCGAGGAATACTGCGAAGAGTTCAACCGGTTGGTGCTATACGCCCCGGAACAAGTTGACACCCCCGCCAAGCGCAAGGACCGTTTCTTGGACGGGCTAAGTGCAGAGCTACAGGACCGCCTCAACCTTAACATGGGCGGCTCATTCGCTGAGTTTGTCAACAACGCTATTGTCGCGGAAGATGGGTATCGCAAGGTGATGGCAGAACGGAAGCGGTCCGCAAGTGCTATGGGGCCATCCAGTGGACCCCCGCAGAAGTTTTGCATGGTGTACACCACCCCGTCGGGACAGAGGCATCGTTCCGCCCCCGTGCCGGCACCTGTTGTGCGCCCGCCTCAGCCAGCACAGCAGCGACCCCCGGTACCACTTCAGCAGCAGAGCTAAGGTGGGTTTTGCCCGCCACAGCAGCCGAACGCATAGACCGGGTCCTTCCCCTGCTACAACTGCGGTCGTCTGGGGCACTTCTAAAGGGAGTGCCCGCACCCCAAGAAGAGCACTGACCAGAACCCGCCAAGGAACAACAACAGCGGCAGCAAAAACCGCAGCAACCGAGGGCCAGTTCGTGCTGGGCGAGTGAACAACACCACCCTGGAGGAGATTCCAGAGAACAACCCCATCCTCGCTGGTATGTTCTCTGTTCGAGACCACCCTGCACTAGTTCTGTTTGATTCGGTAGCATCACATAGCTTTGTTAGTGGATTCTTTGTTGATAAGTACCGGCTGCCTTGAACCCTTATGAAAGCACGATACACCATTAGATCAGCTGGTGGACAAACCCCTGCTCTATATGAAATTGAGAAATTCCCAATAACCCTAGGAGAAAAAGTCTACCCTACCAAGTGCCTGGTCTTAGAGGGGTGCAACTTTGACATTATTCTGGGCATGCCTTGGATGAGGCAACATAAAGCTATACTGGACATAGACACCTACACTGTGCACCTAAACTCTCCCACCCATAGTAGCGTAAGCTTCCGGGTACTACCTCCCCAACTGGCCGCACCAAGCATTCACCACACCACCACCGGGCAGATAAGGGATATTCCAGTGGTTGGGGAATTTCCGAACGTATTCCCTGACGATCTTCCTGGACTTCCACCGGATCGGGACGTTGAGCTCAAGATTGAGCTTCAGCCAGGGACGGCACCTATATCCAAAAGCCCGTATAAAATGGCGCCTAAGGAACTAGCTGAGTTAAAGGAGCAGCTAAAGGAGCTACTGGATAAGGGATTCATTTGACCAAGTTCCTCACCTTGGGGTTGTCCGGCACTATTCGTGAAAAAGAAAGATGAGACCTTGAGACTGTGTGTAGACTACCGACCCCTCAATGCGGTGACTGTCAAGAACAAATACCCACTGCCCCGTATTGACATTCTCTTTGACCAGTTGATAGGAGCTAAGGTTTTCTCCAAGATTGATCTCCGGTCTGGATACCATCAAATTAAAATCCGTGCCGAAGATGTTCCCCAGACAGCATTTTCTACCCGATACGGACTATATGAGTATTTAGTGATGTCGTTTGGATTGACAAACGCACCGGCACACTTCATGTATCTCATGAACTCGGTGTTCATGCCTGAGTTGGACAAGTTTGTGGTGGTGTTCATTGACGACATCCTAGTCTACTTGAAATCAGAGGAAGAACATGCAGAACATCTCCGTGTTGTATTACAGAGGTTAAGGGAGCACCAGCTATATGCGAAATTTAGCAAGTGCGAGTTTTGGTTGAAGCAAGCACCCTTTTTAGGCCATATTGTCTCGGAAGAAGGCATCTCGGTAGATCCCAGCAAAGTAAGAGATATACTGAACTGGAAGACACCGAAGACTGTATTTCATATACGTAGTTTTCTGGGATTAGCTGGTTACTACCGCCGTTTCATTCCCAATTTCTCCAAAATTGCAAAGCCCATGACCGAGTTGCTTAAGAAGGACAAGAAATTCATATGGGATTAAGGCTGCGAAGGTGCTTTTCAAACCTTGAAGAAGCACCTGACCACGGCCCCAGTATTAGCTCAATCGGACCTGGGGAAACCGTTCGATGTTTATTGTGACGCTTCGGGTATTGGATTGGGCTGCGTGCTCATGCAAGATGGAAGAGTCATTGCTTATGGATCAAGGCAATTGAGGAAGCACGAGCAGAATTACCCCGCGCATGATCTGGAATTAGCGGCAGTGGTGCTAGCCCTAAAGATGTGGAGACATTACCTCCTTGGGAATTTAGTTCGCATATACACCGACCATAAAAGCTTGAAGTATATTTTCACTCAAGACCATCTGAACATGAGATAGCGCCATTGGTTGGAGTTGATTAAGGACTACGAGTTGGAAGTGCACTACCACCCAGGAAAGGCTAATGTCGTGGCTGACGCATTAAGCCGCAAGGCTCAATGCCACCACATCCTGGTCAGCCCGCAAGTCCAAGATGGACATTACGTTCAAATAACACCCCACGGAGCCCTCTATAACCTAGCATTAATTCCTACCTTATGAGAAGAAATAGTGATAGCCTAGAAAAATGATAGAGGCATAGCGCATCTCAGAAGGAGACTAAAAGAGGGCGATGCTAAGGTACAATGCTTTCGAGAGGATGCAGAAGGTGTTTTATGGTTCAAGGATCGACTGGTGGTGCCTAAGGATATGGAACTCCGCAAAAAAAAATTGGACGAGGCCCATATTACAAAGTACTCCATGCATCCAGACAGCAACAAGATGTACCAAGATTTGAGATCCAGATATTGGTGGACTTGTATGAAAAGGGAAATAGCACGCTATGTCACAGAGTGTGATACCTGCCGCCGAGTCAAGGCCGATCATCTGAAGAAGGCAGGCCTACTACAACCCTTGAGTGTTCCAGCCTGGAAATGGGAAGATATCAGCATGGATTTCGTTTTTGGTCTACCGCTGACGTCACATAAATTCGACTCCATATGGGTCATTGTTGACAGATTGACAAAGGTCGCCCATTTTATCCCTGTATCGACGCGGTTCAAGATGCAGAAATATGCGCAACTATACATTAAGCGAATCATGTGTTTGCACGGAGTGCCCAAGACTACCGTATCCGACAGAGTCTCCCAGTTTGTGGGACACTTTTGGGAGAAGCTACACGAGACACTGGGCACCCGGTTGATTAGAGGTTCCGCGTACCACCCCCAAACAGATGGTCAAACAGAAAGAGTTAACCAAATATTGGAAGATATGTTGAGGGCGTACGTATTGAATCACAACACAAAGTGGGATGAATGCCTACCCTTCGCAGAATTTGCATACAACAATAGTTATCAAGAAAGCATCAAGATGGCACCGTTCGAGGCTCTCTACGGTCGCCGTTGTTGCACACCATTGAGTTGGTCAGAATCAGGGGAGAGAGTAATATTTGGCCCGGAACTAGTACAGCAAGCTGAGCAGAAAGTGCTTGAAATCCAATCAAACTTACGAGCTGTAAAATCCAGGTAGAAAAGTTATGCGGATAAAAGACGCCGCCCCTTGGAATTCAGGGTCGGTGATATGGTCTACCTCCGAGTGTCACCCACCAAGGGTCTACAGCTGTTTGGGATTCGCGGGAAGTTAGCACCTCGATATATCGGTCCCTACCCCATCATTGCGAGATGCGGACCCGTGGCCTACCAGCTCCAACTGCCAGTGGAACTCGCTGGAGTGCATGACATGTTCCACGTGTCCCAACTCAAGAGATGTTTAAAGACACCAGTAGACATTCCACTGGAGAACACCAAACAACTACAACTCGACCTGACGTATTTTGAGCGTCCGGTGAAGGTGCTAGACGAGAAGGAACGAGCTACACGTATGAAGACACTCAAGTTCTATAAGGTCCAATGGAGCAACCATACCGCTAGGAAGGTTACTTTGAAAACTGAAGAGTTCCTGCAAAACCACTACCCCGAGTTCCTGCGCTCCCACTGAGGTAAATCGTCATCACACCCTATAATCTCGGGACGAGATTTCTTTAAGGGGGGAGGGTTGCGACACCTATGTGTCATGGTTCCTATGGAAAACACCTCAAAGTCATTCCCCACAAGCCTGAGAACCTAGGACAAAAAGTAAACTGAAATTGTGAACCAATTTGAACCAAATTCAAGACAAATTTGAATATAGTTTGAACTACAAGTGCCGATGTTTCCACATAACTCATACCCACCAAACATATATGTTGATGTTCATGGTGGAGTAGAATTTTGTTGAATTATTCAGAATTTTATTACTTTATTAGTTGCCCCAAATAAATGGTAGAAGATTCAAAAACCAGCTCTATTCACAAAATTCCTAATTAAAGTTTAATGAGAAATGATGGTATTTAGTATTTTTGTAAACTCCAGCACATTATGGGGAGCCTGCCTTATTTTTGGTTTCATTTTATCGACTCTAGATTAATTCAAACAAAAAGATTAAACATAGCCGGCTGTAGGGGTTGGAAAGATAAAAGAAAAAGAAAACTCCCTGTGGGACCCACCTATCAGCGACTTCAAAGAAACACACCGGCGCCTCCCCGCGCTCCCGCCTGCCCATACGCCACGTGGGCATCGACGACTCAGTATTCGCCGCGCCCACGGATCGACTGCCCCACCCACCGTTCGGACATCCGCCTTGTCCCCCGCTTCCCTGTCCGAACGGCCTCATTCACCCCACTCGCTCCCTCTATCGCTCTCTCTCTCACTCGCCGCGCCTCCATTGCCGCTCGGAGCCGAGCTTCGCTCCGCCGTCGCCTTCTACGCTCGCCCACCGCACCGCGCCTCCCAGAGCCCCGCCCTGAAGCCTCGGTGCTCCGCGCGAGGCCATTCCCATTCTCTGACCTCGAGCCGCCGGGAATCGGTGTCGTCTTCCCCGAACCCGGCCACTGTCCCCCACCATCGTTCTTCCTCCACGGTGAGTCGCTTTTCGATTCCGCGGGCAGCTAAGACTCTGTGCACCCCGCCCACACCCCCAGCCTCACTCGGCTTCCATCCCATCCGTGCAGCCACTCGTCCAGAACACCGCTGCCGGCCGCTGGAGTTCCGCCTCGCCGTCGCCGCGCTGGCCTCGGTGAGCCATCTTCCCTCTTTTTGCGCGCCGCATGTCCGCTGGGACCCGCCGGTTGCTATCCCGGCAATGCTGCCGCTGCCGCCACCCAGTCGGCCGCCGTGCCCGCGTCGCCGCGCGTGGCCCGCACCGCCGCCGCACGCACTTGGCTCGGCTTGATGCTAAAATCCACTCCTAGGCTGGCTTTCTGGCAATATAAACCCTATCCCTAGTCTTTGCATGTCTAGGCGTCGGCTGTAGTTGGCCATTTTGATGGGTCAGTCTTGCTGAGTAAATTAGTTACTCAGGGCGTAGCTCTATGTGGTTTCAAGATGACCAGGGCCGAGACTGTCATTGTGGTAGAAGATTCCACTGGGAGGGCCAGCGTCCCGACTGCTGGAACATTGAGTGGGAGCTGTGCATGAATGAAGACAAGGAGTAGTTACTTGCTTGCCGGTACGGTGCTTGGGCTAGGCACCTATTATGGCCGGGTTGTTCCCTGTGTGTCGCCGTGAGAGGGCGATTGTATCTATCTATTTCATCGAATTAGTTGAATCAAGGTTCGACAATTCGCTTCCGCAATTTATTTTGATAAGACCCTAGTTTGTAATATAACTCCGGATTTATGTAAACTGTGTTCCCCACCTATGCTCTTGTTGCAATTATATTTTTCTATCACGTGTTGTACTATTGGGCGTCACAGCGCGTGTCGCCACCGGAGGGAGATCCTGGAGCGGAGCCGTCTCTGTGGTAAGGCGGTTCTGTGACAATTTGTCAAATGAAAACTTTGATCTTAAAATGAAGTTTTGCTTTTGAGATATTGTTAATATAACTATTGCTAATACCTCTAAAGGTTAGAAATTTATAAAGTGATCTAGTGGTGAAACTCCTGCTCGTATCTAGTGCCATCACCTCACGCTTCATATGATCCAGTTGTACTGCATGTGCCAAGGATAAGGAGGAGTTCCACTCTTCCACTTCAACTGTTGCAAAGTTCCTTCTATATTCTAGCTGCCATTGTCCCTCCACGAAGCATTCTGCTATGTTGACATTTGGATCAGTGCAGATCTTGAAGAGGTTTGGCATAGTTACGTTTAGAGGTACATTTTCTAACCAGATGTCCTTGCAAAATTTGATCATTTTTCCATTATGAGCTTTGAGCATTGCTCCCCAATGAAAGAGGTGTTTTACCTTGTGAAGCCCTTTCCAGAATTGGGAAGAGCCTCTAATTCTTCAATTGAAAAAAATATCTATGAGATATATATTTAGCTTTTAACAATCGACACCATGTCTCATTGTTATCCGTGCATAGTTTCCATATCCACTTCACCAACAAGCAATCATTCATTATCCTGGTGTTAATTATCCCCAGACCCTCATAGTCCTTAGGTCTAGTTACAACCTTCCACCTCAGCATATGATATTTAATGTTAAGCTACTATGTACTTATCAGTTGCACCCATAAATCTAAGTTGATGGGAAAGGGTGGATAATTCACTTATGATTCAAAACTCCTCTTCACGTGTAGCTCTCTCAGGGCGCAAACATGGAAATAGGAGCGGCGTAGCTAAAAATACGGTCAGCAGGATTTGAACTCAAGATCTCTGGCTCGATATCATGTTAAGCTACTATGCACCTACCAGTTGTACCTGAAAGCCTAAGCTGATGAAAAAAGATGGGTAATTTACTTATGGTTCAACATTTAGTCTTGCGTAGGTCGTACGTACAATCTCACTTATATACCGCAAGAGGACAAGGTACAATTATAGCTTATTTTCTCTTAAAATATTCTAAGGTTTAATTGAATCCACAGAGAGCAAATGAGACATTTACTATTATTTCATTTACTAACTTAAAGTATGAAAAAGGTATTTATGAAAAGCTAGAAACAATTAGAAACAAAAAGACTAGAGAGAGTTTAACAGGATTATAAAAAGATTCTCTCCTATGGTTTAGGTAACTAGCATGCAATTTATACTATTAATTCGTTTGATACATCTAGTATTCTACAAAACATGGTGATTTTGCTCAGTCTGACCATGTCACGGCAGGAGCTAATCGTTCCCCACTATGCACTATGTGATCATCATAACACAACTAAACATATAGCAATGCTAATAAGTTCATATATGGGATTATACACAATCACATACGGAATAAGCACATCACATAGACTGGACACATCAAATTAATACATAAGTGTTGAGAGTTCACATGACTAGGTTTCCTTCCTCACAGCAGAGAATACAAGGACTACTCACTCATTCTATTGAGGTCCATGGACATGGTTCTGTTGAATGAGAGATACAACATGGAAAGCACACATGTCGATTGGAACGACGTTGTGCCGGTCGGCACACTCCTCCTTTTTGGCGGTGATGGCTGGTGTTCGCCGCTGTCGCCGCCACAACCTTGAAAACCCTAGATCAGGAGTTTCTTGATCGATCCTCTTCTGATTCAATTCTCCCCTCCTTATATTCTCGCGTTCTGGGCTAAGTTACACCGACACCGACACTGATTAAGGAATTGGGCTTCGCCACCACCGAGTTTAAAATCTGGGTCAACTGAAAAATACTGAAAAAATCTATATTTGTTTTATTGGAGTGAGTCATCTATTCTCTATCGTGAAAGCTAAATATTTGCTTCTTTTCTCCTCTAAATGAAACGCAGACTACAGCCTAATCTGACCCCAAATATACTTGCGACTGGATTGGTAAAAATGTTCAACGTGTAACAAAACAGGAATGTTCGAACAACGACAGTCCGATTTGTTGAAAGGACCAACACCAACACTAGTTGAACACAAGTTATTTATTTTATAGTTGTGAATCTTGTCCTACTTAATGTATTCTTTGTCACAGGTTGTTATCCTGGAGGCTGTGGCTGGTGAGTAAACTATGACTATTAAAGAACTTTGTGCCAGGAGAGTGGGAGAGTGAAAAGCTTATATTTGCGATGTAAAACCTAGCATGGCTTTAAAAGGTCCACCCATGGTTCAAGTTTGAGAGATGATAGATGAGAAAACATGAACTTCCTCTTTTTCTGATTCATAGTTTCGGCAGTAGGCTTGCGAGGCATTTGAAATTGAGCAGTGAGATACTACCGATGGCTTAGAACTGATGTCGTCTGGATAGCTGCGTTAAATAGAGTATGCAGTAAATCTATTTTCTAGATGTTCAACCACAGGAAGAAAACAGAGGAAGTAGGTTGTAGCTTATGAACGACAGTGCACCACTTTTATGAACCTTCAACTAGAAAACGTTTATAGACCTAAATGACACGCAAACAAGTTCGTGGACGTAGAAATGCAAAATGAAATGTTTGTGGACTTAAATGACATAGATGAACAAATTCATGGACATCAAATGCATTTTACTCATTTATTTACTTAGCTGCTGAGCACCATTATTTTCAACAAATGCAAAGTGGTTGATAATATGTCCTAGATAAACTCAATGAAGCGGTGACTGCAGAGTAATATTAGGCACAAGCAGAGGCATAACAGTGGTCGTCGATACATTCACACTATAAAACTTTTGAGGTATTGAAGTTTTGCACACCTTTACAAGCTACTACTAGAATTGGAGACGGTATATAATTCTTAAAAATACCATTAGAGTCTACCCTTCCTTTTGCTACTCTAATGGTATGTAACTTTTAATTTCATCACCTTGTGTGTTTCCATATTTTCTTTAAGAAGTTTGTTTCGATATATGTCATTGTCGTGACATTGGAATATACTATAGGCTGTTCACGACGAACTAAGGTTCCATGTCTGATCTTCCTGAACGAAGAATACTAACACGTCGTCGGTCGTCCACTTTGCCGGAGACCGGAGCAGAGTATGGACTAGGCTCTACGTTTCGACAAGGTCACTGTAAGCGGCTCTAGGTTTCATCGGATCATTGTAATGATATGCGTACCAGGGGCTTCTTCCTGTTAGTGCAGAACGCCAGAGAGTACATTTAAAACTCAAAAGCTGATATTTAAATCTATTAATGTTTACCAAGGAATTAAGCCTCGATGTGTAAATTTAGTTGCCTTGTATGTAAAGAGTCAAAACTAGCTGAGGACGGATTTGTTCGTATTCAGTAGCGTTTTATCCCTCCCAAAACTGACACGTAGAGTACCCGTCAAAAGGGGCCAGCCTATATTGCTGGTTAATCGGATCAAGGATAAAGTAAGCCGGCCAATTAAGGTTTTAATAACTCATCGCTATGGGCAACGATGCGAGGCGGCGCAAGAAACAGGCTGCGGCGGCGGCGAAGCTGTCGACCACCGTACACGACGTCCCCGACCATCTTCTGAAGCTCGTCATCCGCCGCCTGGACACGCACGTCTCCCTCCTCCGCGCGGCCGCCGTGTGCAAGCGTTGGCGCCGCATAGCCGCTGGCCGCGGCGTCTTGGATTGGAATTGGATACAAGGCTCCGGCAACTTCTTGTCCCGCCACCCGGGACCCCACTTCCTCGGCCACTACCACGCCTTCGACCCGAGCCGCTCGCCCACGCTCGGGGGCCACAGCTTTACCTTCGTCCCCGTCGAGTCGTCCTCCGTGAACGCGCGCCACTTCTCCCTCGATTTCCTCCCGCGCGGCGGCGGTCGTGGGAGCTTGTCGACAGCTGCGGCAGCCTCCTCCTCTTAACCAACAAGAGACACGGCTTCTTCCCGGAACTCATCGTCTGCAACCCAATCTCCCGGTGCTGCGTCAGAATCGACCCGATCAAGGACATGAAACACCAGCTCTGCCTCGGCGTCTCCCTCCACAAGAACAGCCGAGTAGCAAGCCTGTCAAATTTCAAGGTGGTCTGCGTGCTATACGAGCGGTCCGAGGGGATGGCAGGAGACATGGGCACCGTCACGTCCATTACCTTCCAAGCTCCTCCAAGCAAAGGACGTCGGAACAACGGCTGGCAGATGAAGAGCATGGAGACGTACGACGTCCACCACCGAGGCGCCGAGTCAGTGCACTTTGTAGGACGCGCTGCACGGTCAATGTTCTGGGTCGTTGATGACAACGGCACCGTTTTGGCCGTCGACAATTACAGAAGGCTCAGGTGCTGCCTCCTACCCGATCACATCCCTGGCCCGTACCAGCTGTCGACGTACCGTTTCGTCGACAACGGCGTTAAGGAGGTTGAGTCATACCACCACGTTGTGAGGCTTCTCAGCCTGATCGGCGACGAGCTCAGCGCGTTTGTGGAGCCTGAGCGTGGTAGCGTCGAGTGGGACCTCGAGAGGACATTGCGCCTGTCTGAGGTGACCCGCCGGCTACCCGGACACAAGGAGGCCTTCTTCAGTACCACCACCACCGCGAAGATCGTCACGGCATGGCAGGGGTTCGTCGTGCTAACTCCCGCGGAGGAGACTTGGCTCTTCTCCTTGGACCTCAAAACCATGCAGGTGGAGCGCTTCGACAACCACGCAGGTGGACCTCACTGCGGTTTACCCGTACAAGCTGGAGACGTCGCCGTTGGTTAAAGCTTGTGTACATGATCCAGATAAGTGAGAGGGAGAGGGCTCACACGTATTATCTCTCTCCTCAGTCTCTCTCTCTCTCTCGTTTGTTTCTTCCAGAGCACATAACGCCATTGTTGTCCAGCTCGAGCTCGAGTTCCCGGCGCCACCGAGCCTCTCCACCCAAGCCGACTCCGCAAACCGTCGCGCCGCCTCTCCCTCTTCTTTCCCAGGGCCGCCAATCGCCGCTCCCTGCCTTAGTATCGGAGAATCGAAGCCGTTTCCAGAGAAGGCCAAACCAAGCTCATTCTGCCTCTTTTCGATTACTTCCTCTACGGTGAGCCTCGTCATGTAATTCTTGTTCCTATGCGTGCGCATCGAGCTATGCTTCGTGCTGGTATTTTATTTAGGATTTTTGGAGGCCGTTTGACCCCTTTCCCGTGGTGCTCCAGAGCCTCTGGGAGAGATTCGGCAGCCATGGTTTAGCTCCTCGTCGAGCTGGTTCATCTCATGGCCAGATCCTCTGTGGCGCCACGTTTCTATAGCTTTGTGTGACCCGAATCTGGTTGGACAATAAATAACTGTTAGTTTTTAAAATTTGTAGATTAATCATCTCAACTTTGTTTTTAGTGAGACTTGTTGCATTGGATTCATTAGTAAGTTAACTATTAGAAAAAAATATGATCAATCATGTTTTGCCTACTGTATATTAATTATCTAATTAATTGTTAGCAGTGTTCATATTTGGGTGTGCTTTACATAATTATATGTAAGTGGAGCAATTCAAATCTTAGGGTGGTAATTCTTTTTGCATTGCGACCTTAACTCATTGCACTTCATGTTCACTTAGTTTCATTACAATTGCACCTCATTTCATATCATTCTCATGTCAGTAATTCGGTACATCAATTTTTATGTTCTGGAAGGAGAACAACCGGAGTATGACATGGGTGATAACGAGGTCACATTTGACTTGGAGAGCATGAGTGGTGAACCTGCAACTCAAGGCAAGCATCTATGCATATCTCAAACTATTTTGGATGAGTTTAATGAATATGCTTGAGTCAATTGACCTATTGCATTAGCCGAGCACTAAGAAAATGGTCGAATCCTACTTGCTGCATTACCTTCCTTGTTATTGTATTACCTCTTATCCTTGTAACCAAGTTGAGTAGGTTCAGGTGTTAGGATAATCAGTAATTGCTTAGTGATGCTTTATCTTAATGCGGTAGAAGTCGAATGGTGGAAGGTCACCAACATTCACGTGATATAGATGGATACTTGAGATAATTGACCATGTGAGGCTGAAATTGTTAATGATGGATATGAACTAGATAGATGGGAAATCCTTGATAGTTTGTACACAAACCTTGGCACTTTTCGTACATACCACATGCTGATTTATGGGTAGGTAAGCCTAATTCCGTGTCTAGCTGTGACCATTTGTCCTACGAGTTCGGGGGCTGTAGAAGGTGCTAGGGATGATCCCCGAGGGACTAGTGCGACCAACTCGCCTGGACCGGCCGTCGATTAAATGGTCGGAGCGTACTTGGATGTGGTTTTCACAATGAATTACTCCTTATGACTAATGGTCAGGTCGTATGGACAGTGGTCTTTGTGGCGTGTGGGTACAGATGTACAACCCTGCAGGGTGTAAAATCAATTTGAATTGCCGCGGTCACAGTTATGATTATGCTTTGGGGCGTCTCCATTCATCATGATTATTTTCCCATAGGATGTGGTTTGGGAGATGAAAAAAAATATGAACTACTAGTACTTTTGCTTATACATTGGGTGGTTTTCTGTAGAGGTTGTCCAATAGCTTCATTTAGGGTATAGAATTGCAAGTTATTCACTTCAAAAATATTAATTGCTTTTACGCACTTGTCATCCTAATTGCCTTATTCTTGTCCAAAGCCAAATGCATACCCCATTGGTTGAGAGCTATATGACTTTCCGTGTAAGTCTTGCTGAGTACCTTCGTACTCACGATGCTATTTAATGAGTTTTGCAAGTGAAGATGAGTACGTGTATGGCTACTTTTACCTTGCCACCGATGGGGGTGAAGGGCAGGAGTAGTTGGTTGTTGAGAAGGTGACGCAGATGGTGCTCGTAGTGGAGCATCGTCGTCTTTTGTCGCTGCGTAAACTCTTAAACAAGGACCAAACCTTTATAACCATGTCATTGTTCATGCTAAGTTGGTTGTACACTTAGCATATGAGCTCTAAACTTCCCTTTTGATGTAAATTTGGCTAAGTAAAGATACTACTAAGGTAATGTAATACTTTTGCTCTCTCGTTAATTCTTGTAATGAAGATACTTACAAATGTGGCTTAGCGGTGTGCACGTCGATTTTGGGTGTTGTTTGTGTATGCCGGGGAATACCGGAATTATACATATTATGATTGAATATTATGGTGTTGGTTGCTTAGAATTGGCTGCGACATGTGATGTGTCAAACGGTCGACGCATGTCAATGTTCATTCTTCGTTAATTGACCTATTTGGTCATAATTTGTGTAATTTGGAAGGCTCCCCCATAGATAATGTGCAAAATCCCCTGTTACTTGCATTTTCTATTCCTGCCAGAACCGATTCTCCCACACAGATGCACCTTTGGAACAACAACCTCTATCTTGACTTCTTGAGGCTGCACCTTTGCAACAGCAACCTCTGTTACTTGTATTTTCTATCTATGTTTACTTCATGAGTTAGATGTACTCAGAACATACAACGACTCATCAATGATAGTGCCTAGTAACTGCTTCAACTCTACTCATTGCTAACTAACAACTGTTATTACTACAACGTTTTTAGGACCCAACTAATATTACAATTTAGAACCTTATGGCAGGATCTTGAATCTGTAAGACCAACTATATCTTTTGTACCGAATGTGAATTGAAATTCAGACAATTTGAGTGGGTTAGATGCATATCATTGTCTTCTAGGTAGTTCTAGACCCTTTTTCTGACTTTTCATCTATAACTAATGTGTAGCGAATTCCTTCTTCCAGGCACAGCTTGGAAGTACGCCACATCCCGCGAGCCGAAAACTATGTGGCTGACGAGCTAGCACGGTTGGCCTCCACTCGGGCACCGGTCCTAGCAGGAACCTTCGTCGAGATCATCAAGTCCCCTTCGGCCCACATGCTGGGTCCAGAATCCCACGAGGAACCAGCCACACCTGCACCACCGCTCGGCAACCTGCAAGTACTGGCGTCGACGTCGGAGACCTGCTGGATTGATGAAATCCTTAGGTACCTACATGACAATGTACTGCGGGAAGACGACGCGGAGGCGGAGAAGCTGGCTCGACAAGCCTGACGATACCGGGTGGTCGATGGCCACCTATTCAGGCGAGGCGCAAACGGTATCCTGATGAAGTGCGTAACTCACACACAGGGGAATGACATCTTAATAGCGATCCACAAGGGGGAGTGCGGAAGCCACATGGCCTCCCGAACCCTAGTTGGGAAAGCATTTCGACAAGGATATTACTGGCCCATAGCCCTCACGGACGCCGCGAAGTTAGTCAAGCATTGCAAAGCGTGCCAGTTCCACTCCAAGCAAACTCACCTTCCAGCTCAAGCACTACAGACAATACCACTCTCGTGGCCTTTCGCGGGGACCTCGACATAGTCGGCCCCTTCCCGACTGCAGCTAGAGGCTACCGATGGTTGTACATCGCCATCGACAAATTCACCAAGTGGCCGGAGGTGGAGCCGGTTACCACCATCAACAAGCACTCCACGTGGAAGTTCATAAAAACCATAGTTTGTAGATTCGGCGTGCCTAACTGAATCATCACAGACAACGGGACACAGTTCACCAGTCACGCTTTCACAGCGTACTGCGACGACATCGGCACCCGGGTATGCTTCGCCTCGGCCACCCATCCTCAGAGTAACGGCCAAGCCGAACGTGCTAACGCGGAAATCCTACGCGGGCTAAAAACAATATCATTCAATCCACTGAAGAAAAAGGGCATGTAATGGATCACGGAGGTACAGTCGGTGCAATGGTCCTTAAGAACCACCCCCATCCGGGCAACCGGGGAAACGCCGTTTTTCCTGGTCTACGGCGTAGAGGTGGTACTGCCGACGGAAATAGCGCATGACTCCGCGCGCGTTGCCCTATTCGAGGAAGTATCTCAAGAGCAAAAGCGAATGGACGACGTGGACTCGTTGGAGGATTCGAGGCGGCGGGTCTTAATCCAAATGCCAGATATTTGCAAAGCCTCCGCCACTACCACCAGAAAAGGGTCAGCCCACGGGAACTGCAAGCTGGAGACTTAGTTCTGCGCCGAGCTCAGACTCGGGAGGGCAAAGACAAGCTTACACCAATATGGGAGGGCCCCTTTGTCGTAACAAGCGTCCAGCGACGCGAATCTGTGAGACTCGAGTCAGAGGATGGCGTCCCCGAGCGTAGCGCATGGAACATAGAACATTTGCGAAGGTTCTACCCGTAAAACTTGTACTACTCATACCCTAAGGGGGCCGGGTCCTCATAGCACTAGACGGCCTTAGTCACCACTGCACTGCTTGTATCCTTATGGCCTCCGACCTCATGCTTCTTTCGCTATTTAATGAATTTCTTGCTTACGACCAACTAACTAGTGGCCAAATCTGCTTGCAATCGAGTCCTTTTCTCCTATGACACAACAAACGATTCCCGCAAACAACGACGCAAGGAGGACATGGAATTACAGAAAGACGAGCGCCTCATGCTAGTCGATTAAGGAACCTAGTCTGACTGAGCGTCCGCTCGCGGGTAGTTTGAGTCAAGGTCCTAGGCTAGGAAAAACTCAACGACATACTGTCTTCATGTCTTACATGGCAGATCCAGGTGCCCTTTATAAAAACTCACACATAGGCGAGACACTACTCCTCACGAACAAACAAGGCAACAAATTCCTTGGCCAGCCGACGGGCCTCCTTCAAAGCGTCACCATGACCCGGGGGCAACTCGGCGGAGACCACGAACTCGACGGAGAAGTCTGGGATGTGGGTGATTGCTAGGCCGAGGAACTTGGTGAGCACGTCCTCGAGGAGCTGCTGCCCTTCCGCTTCCATCACGGACTGAGTGCGCGTGACGACCCCCTCCAACAGCTCGACAACTGGTGACAGCATCTACATAGTGTTGCGCCGTCCACTGCATCGGGCGAGGGAGCGACCCCAGTCGGCCATGACTCAGCGCCAGGTTCACGCGCTCGTACAAGCCGCGTGCCATGTCGGTGAAGCACACGTCCGCCGGACCTGAGTCCTCCACTTGCTGTGCCAGGGCGACCCGCTGCAACTCCGATGCGTTCAGAAGGTTCTCTAGCTCCTCGATGGTCCTGGCTCCGAGCGAAGCGTTACGGGCACGGCGGCGACCTGGGGATGATGCACTAGCGACGGGCTCTGGCTCCTTCTCGTCTAAGCTCTTCTCAAGCACCCGGATGCGGTCCAGGTACTTGGCCCTCATGGTAGCCCAGTTCGAGGAACGCTCCTAGAGGTCGTGGACCCGCGCCGCCAGATCCTCACGCTCCTTGGAGCTCTCCTCCAGGGTCTCTTGGTGGATTCGGAGGGCGGCGGCGGTCGCCAAACCACGAGCAGTCTCTAGCTTAGCGGTAGCTCGGACCTCCATGCTCTCCGATGCCGCCAGCTTCGCTGTCGCTTCAGTCTCCTGGAAGGCCAGCTGCTCCTCTGCATCCTGGATTTGAATGGCGAGACGACGAACAGAGTACGCGTCCTCTGCATCCTGGATTTGAGCTCGGAGGGAGGCCAAGAGGGCGTCCAACAGCGAGCCAAGGAGGTCCGCGGCAAGCTCCCTGCCAAACAGGGCGAGGTGCTGCTCCTCTACCTCTGCTTCCCTCGCCCTTAGAGCATCCTCCCGCGCGTCAAGGCCGCCTCTCGATTGTCCAGCCCCTGCGCACGGGTATCCAGGTTGCCCTCGTATGTGAGCAGGGCGTCCTTTTGTTCTTCAAGCCTCTCCACCTGCAGGCACAACGCGTTCTTCACGGACCTGAACCGTTCGGCCCGCTCGGCCAATTCCAGCTCCACGGCCTTCGCACGCATCCACTAGGCGGCCACATTCCGCTCCTGATGCCCGACTTTCTCCTCGCGCTCGTGACCACGTCGACCCACCAATCCGCCTCCTCCATCAGCTCAGCAGCCGCCTCACCGAGTCCGGTAGCCGCCTCTGTCCGCTAGCGGGCGCGCTCCATCTCGGCACCATAATGGCGGCGGGCCAGCTTCACGGTGATCTCAAGCTTGGTCCACTCGGCCGTAGCGGCAGCTTCCCGGAGCTCCAGGTCCAACAACGCCGCCAAAACCGAAGAGGCCAGCTCTGGAAGGAGCCTCTGCGCCTCGTCGATTAAGATGGGCAGCAGGCTAGGCGATCCGCCGCAACAGTCATTTTCCACAGGCACAGCACGAGCAGAACTTATCCCACTCGGCGGCACCTGGTTCGGCTCTGACCGGGCACATGACGGAGTCCCGTCGGTGCCCGACATGGTGTCCACGTCAATCGGATCGTCAGCCCGAGCGCCAGCTGTAGACTCGAAAACGCTAGGGCGGTGCTGGCGCCTATCACCTCCAGGGCCTCGAGGCGAAGAAGACGGTCCGGACCAAACCCCCAGCGCACACCCCAAAACAAGCAAGGGAGGTGGAGCGGGCCGATTTTAGGCCACGCTGGCGGGCTCGCGTCAGCCCGGCTCGGCTGGGAAGACTCGAACGGCGGTGGAGAGGGCGAGGCCGGTCTCGCCTGCAAAGTTAACCACAACAATATCACTAGAAAGTCGAGGCAATTGGCAATATGTGGTCGGGTCTCAGATGCCAGCCTTAGGAGGCATAGCTGGGATGGGCGTTGGCGCGGCCGACGGGGCTGGCGCAGCAGCAGCGGCCTTTGACGCCGTCTCCACGTAGGGGCCCTTGTTGCCAGAAGTGGTCAACGACTAGTGTCAGCGAAGAATTCCAAGGCAAAGCGTAACGGTCAACAAGGACTTACTTGCGGAGGCGTTTCCACTTCTGCACCAGCGCCCTCACCCGCTGCGGCTGCGGGCTCCATGGATGGGGCCTCCCGGGTGGTGGCCGCTGCAGAAGCGCCCGAGTCCCGCGCGAGCTGGGATGGACTGCGACGCCTCTTCCGGCTCGACTCCCCAATCAGGTCAATGACTCGGGAGGAGCCACCAGCAGGAGGTGGGGCTCCGCCCTCAGAGTCGGATGAGGGAGGCGAAGGAGACCCGGCCTTCTTGCCCTTTCCAGTGGGCGAACTGTTGCCGCCACCTGGTCGGGGACCATCGGATCCGACTGGCGGCCCTCCTCTACGAGGCGCACGGTTGGACTTCACGCCCCGTGCGTCCAACTTTGGCATCGAATTGATAATATCGTATTTGCCGGCGGCGAGTCGCAGAGGGCCGGCACCCTCGGGATAATCAAAGTCGGACGGCAGGTCAGCGCCGGTCAATAGCTTGTACACCGCCTTCAGCATCGACTCGGGGACGTCCGATCCGGGCCCCCTTTGAGTGCGGCTTGCGTCGTTAAAATCGCGGTATAACCAGGTCGACCGCGAGCACGCGCGAAGAGGCGCCAAGCCCGTGGTCAAAAAGTTGAAGATGATCCTGTTGACCGAGAGTCCGGCCGCTCCTAGAACCGCAATCCGATCTGTTATCAAATCCAAATGCGCGTCGCGCGGCGGCATGTGTTCCCAGAATTTAGGGACTGGGTCAGGTTGATGGCATGCGAACCGGAGACGGAGGGGCATAGTTGGAGATGATGGGGATGCCTTCAGGTCCATAAGGAACCACTGGCACCTCCATTTCTTGATCTTCAACTGGGGGGCATAGTCGATATACCCGGCTCAGGATCGGATGGAGAGTCGGACACTCCCCACTAGATCACTCCCCTAGTCTTCCACAGCTTGAAGAAGCGGCGGAAGACGTCGACGGATGGAACCACCCCCACAAAGGCCTCGCAGAGATGGGCGAACACCGCCAGGGTGATGACGGCGTTAGGCCCGAGGTGCGTCATCCGGAGGCCGTACAACACCGGAAGGTCACGATCTCGCCCTCGTCCTCGTTCGGCGACACAGTCGCGGTTGCGGGGCGAAAAGTGTGGAAGTCGGGATCGCTCGGGTCGACCACCAAGAACGGCCGCACCCGGTCGAGGGAGGCGTCGGAGCGGAAGACTGAAGCCGGCAACAGGTCAGCGGTTCTGTCTCTCCCGTCACGGACGATGCACGGGAGTTCCCACCGCGGGACGTGGCGGCGAAATCTCTTCCCGAGGGGAGGTTTGAACCGTGGCCTCGGCGTCCACTAGCCATGGAGGATTGGCTCTTGCAAGCGCGCGGCGAGCGGAGAAGAGGCAGGAGCAGAAGACTATGCGCAACGGCGGAGGCAAGAGCGAAAGGCGACACTCAATGGCAAAGGAAGAAAGGATGATGCAAAGCGTGCAGGAGCAGGAGTGGGCGTCGGTTCTTCTCCCACACTTGGGGATTCAAAGGAAGTGAACGAGGCAAGCGCAGTTCCCGAAACGCCCGTGGCATGACCTCTCGCATCCCGATCATTGCGCGCTAAGCAGCCCCGAGGCAATGACGAGTGGCCCGAGTCCCAGGTGTGACCCACGCGCTAGACACTGGGGCCGAGCCCTCCCTTGCCTGGTCGCCGCCGCCTGGTGCTGTCGCCTAGGGAACGCACAAACCGAGGGAAGCACGAGGAGCCGGCCCAGGCCGCCCGAAGCATGAAGAACGAGGACAGCAGGGGAAGATTTGGGGAGATCCTGTCCCTTTAGAGCCGGCGCCCGAGTCGTTAGTTTGAGGGGGGTCTAGGTTGTGTAATGACTTCTCCCTTGGCCTATAAAAGGGAGAGGCCCGTTCATTGTAAAAACAGAGACACAATAGTAACACGTATACAAGCAGAACGTAGGTTTTACGCTTCAAGCGGCTCGAACTTGGGTAAAACTGTGTGAGCTCCATCCTGCACCCAGCTTCCCTCCGACAGGCGCTCGATCCGATCTCCCTGCAACCTGTCTCAAGGGCGGCCCGGCAAGCCCCCATTTGAAGGTGCTTGCACGCACCGACATATGTATATATAATATGGAGCTAAAGATACAACTAGAGTAAATAGGAAATATTAAACCTATAAGACAATTAAATCATTTAGCATGGTTCTGAAAGTTAATTGCACATGGGTGATTTACTGTAAATAGGACATATCAGTCGTGATTTTTGGGCCAAGTTTCAATTATATGCATTGAACAATTAATTTTAAATAATCAAAGCAATGACAAGGCTAATTAATTAATTATGACAATTATACAAGGAACTACAGTGGGTGACTTTTCAGGGAAACTAATTATGCCAAGAAATGATTATTCATCAAGGTTTAAGAATTTATCAGCTCCATAAATTTATATGTGAATTTATTAGTGTTTTACCTATTTATTTTAGTTCTGCTAAAAATACTAACATGCATAGGAATTTAGTATTTTTCTTTAATAGTAACTGTCCAGTGGAGTGTATCAAAATTTATCTCGCCCTAAAATTCATTGTAGAGTTTTAGTTATGGATTTTTTAAGTTAAGGGCTATTTCCTAGAATTTATTTCATGGAAAATGAATTCCATAGGAACCCGGCCAATCAGAGTTCGGGACACACGAGTGGTCACAAAGTCGTGGGCTGGTGTGGCCGTAGTCTCATAGGATCTAGGTCGTGTGGCCCTGCGTGTGGCGCCGCCGAAGGGCTGCCGGGGCGCGGTGGTGGGCTTGCTGCCGTGGCCACCTGGCAGCGACGCTCGACTGTGAGCTCGCCAAACAACGTGAGTGCCGGTTCAGAACAGTGGGAGGGGTTCGTGAGGGAGGGGTTTCACCAGAGTTTTGCCGGCAGCGGCGAGCGGCAAATGGCAATGTTCGGCGGCGGCGAATGGAGTAGACGACATCTTCGAGTCCCTCTTCCTAAAGCTGCAGCAGCTCACGGGCAAGCTCGTTGAAGTCACCTTGAGTGGTGGGGGTGGTTAGAGCCTGGACGGTGACAACGGGGTGCGCATGGCTGATGAACGGCGACAACAAAAACTTTGAATCCCATGATCGACTTTAAGGAAATGAATCAAGAGAAGATCTGAAAGGTGCGCCAGGAGGAAAATTACTTGCATGACAATGGAATTTGAATATGACTTACCAATGAAGGAGAATCAGGAGCCGATGTCCTAGTTACCCGATGGGGACATCTCAGTAGAGCTGACCTCGATTCACAAAGCTCACAGCAAGAACAGAGGAAGGAGTGATTGGAGATGATGGAGAAGTCCTATGCGCAAGTTTCCCGTGCTCAGCTCGAGCTGAAGTGCAGCAAAACAGCCGAGCAAGAAGCTTGAAGCAGCAGCAGCCATGGTGAGCGGGTGTTTTAGAGCGAGAGAAACAATGGGGAGGTGCATGTGAGTGAGACAGAGAGAAAAAAGAGGAGGCAATGGGGAGGGGAAAAACCAGGGGCGGTCGTTGATGGTTTTCTGGTCGTCGCCCCGACCAGGTGCAGGCATCACCGGTGGGTGACGCCCACGCGGCGCAGGTGCCGCCCACTGCGGCCACGGAGAAGAGGACCCAGTGTGGCTGACGAGTGGGACCCCTGTACTTTTTCTTTTTTGTTAATTATCCAAACTGATGTCTTTGTTTATTAGCATATGTATTAATCTAGAGCTGAGTTTGCAAAAACAAAAATATGAGTGTGTTTGTCATGATATGCTCATGATTTAGAAAATGGGTATGTTCAACAAGTTACATTTGAATTTAAATGGAGAGTTTTCAAACACGGTATGTTTTCAACTCTTTAGGCATTTATTTCGGGCACTTAATCATAGAATAAAAATCTAAGATTTGGCTCAAAAATATATGTCACCCTACTCTCCCCCTTAAATTTTGAGAGCCCTAAGTTGCATCAAAAATATTTGACTTGTCATTCAATTATCTCCATTTTTTTTAATGGTCTCTATTATGGTTACTTAATGTGTCTAGGTTTGTCACTCTAGTATTCTTGACACCCTGGGTGTCACAAAGATTTCATTTGAACCACACAGATCTTTGTTATAAAACCGAAGGCCTAACGAGCATACAGCCATATCATGAGATATGCGACATGAATGAAGAGCTGCTACAATAGCTTTAGCCGGAGTTGCCTGTCGGAATTGGAATCGTCCATGTTTATAGAAGACAGCTACAAAATACTCTTTCCATAGGCATTGGAAGCATCAGGGATCTTTCCTACGTGCCATAGTCGTGTTGCCTGCAGAGGGCACAGCTGTTGCTTATGCTTGCTTATTCAGATGGCCATCACTTGGTAAGGTTGTACTGGTGAGCCCGTAGATGTTGGGCCAATAGATGGCGCTCATGCAGTTGGACGCAATTTTGTTAGCTCTTTTGTTATGGGCGTGGGCCATCGAGGTTGCCCGTCTGCAGTATACGCACCAGCAAATGTTAGGAATGCCAACGTCAAATAAATACAGTTGTCCGGCTAATAATTCAGCTTGTTAGATAGAGTTCAATGGGAGAAGCCTTTTTTTCTTCGACCCAGGTTGTGAATCCTTTATCCTGAATACTGTCAATCCATCTGAGCATAATTTTTGCACCTACACACACTTCCCGACTGCTTCTTGTAGTGCTGGTTGAAACAATAATGGCAGGCTCACAACCTACATCAATTCTCCCAGGCCACATCCGTGGCCCGTACCAACTAAGGACATGTCGTGGCCTATAACCTATATGAACTATTCCCCTCTCCCCACATATTAGCGGTAATTACGATCTGTAGTGAACGAAGAGTTCAAACAGGATTGTGAAGGCACGAATTATAAGGAAGATTTAGAGGAAAGAGATTGCAGGCGAGCTCTAATAATATCCTTGACCATACTGTCCTTATATTTTTCATGGGTCAACGGGAGAGGAGGCAAGTACAAACTTGAGTTCCCGGGAGCAACCAAAGATCGACAAACGAACCGGAGCAACCAAATGTTGGAGGTGCTTGCAAATTAAAATTATGCTAATCCATAGAATGATGTAACATATGATTTAATTGGTAAATAAAAGGCTACAGATAATCATCATATTTAGTCAAATATGTAATTAAGTGCCCAAAATAATATTGGTATATGTCATCCAATAGTTTCTCTTTGTATTTGAAGTGACACCATATTTTTGGAGGGAAAGAAAGAATTCCATAATTTATAGTCATTAGTCGTCACTTATTATCTCTTGTGCACGCATTGCTTCTCATAACGATTAATGTGCTGCGTGTACTTGGAGTTATCCATTGGTTTAGATAACAAATATTGTCTATATAAAATTTGCTTTTCTTATGTATCTTGCACTTGATTTGTTATTTTTGTATGAGACACAATATGTTAATTTCGATTAGCTTAATCTCACAAAAAAACTTCTATTAACGTCAAGTATATCCGTGTAATAAAGGAAAGCTAAAAGAAACAAGATACACGAGGGATGATAAAAGATGAACTCTCTTTTTTCTGATTTGTAGTTCCTGCAGTAGGCTTGCGAGGCATTTGGAATTCAGCAGTGAGGTACTACCCCTGACTTAGAATAGAACTGATGACGTCTGCAAAGCTGCCTTGAATATAGTTTGAGGTACATCTATTATTTTCTGAAGTTCAGCAAAAGAAAAAACAGAGGAAGTAGTATGTAGTTGCACTGGTAAATTGTCATGACATTAGAATAAGCTGTTCATGATGATGAACTAAAGTGCCTTGAATAAGCTGGTTGGAATAAGCTGTTTTGAGGTCCAAGTGACATTGGAACCGCCAACATCGTCACGGCATGGCAGGGGTTCGTCATGCTAACTCCCGCGGAGGAGACTTGGCTGTTCTCCTTGGACCTCAAAACCATGCACATGGAGCGCTTCGACAACCAGAATAATAGGTTTCTCACTGCGGTGTACCCGTACAAGCCTGTGTACATGATCCAGCGTGAGAGAGAGAGTTCACGAGGATTCTGGACTTGTCATGGCTATAGTGCCCATAGATTTGTATTTGCAGCTAACTCACTGTTTTGTCATGATCCTGATTTATAAAGCAGTTCAAGGAGAGCGAGCAAAGCATTTTTTTATCTCTAAAGATTAGGCAAGTTCGATTGTTTCGTTGTGGTACTTTGCAACGATTCTTATAGTATCTGGGAGATGCAGCCCAACTTATACTCCAATACATTGTACGGTTGGCGAAATATATAGCACTGAGCATAATAAAGCAATGATTGTTAGAAGTAAAGACCGGGTATTTCCGTATTTGTGACAATATTCAAGTCGTGTTAATTTTCTCCACAACCATAGCAGCCGAGGTCAGTTGGGACCTATGTTCTATATGTATGTGTGTAATGCCGTGAGAGGACGACGCAGGTGGGCGAAAACTTCTATTGAAGTGCCAGACACCTCTCTTGTTATAAATCAGACGGCCCTTGCATATACAACCATATAATCTCACGAGCATGAAACAACAATGGAGCCGTGTCTATACAAAGAGAAGATATCTACAAAGTACTCTTTATAGGAATTGGAAGCATCAGGGATCTTTCCATGACATGGCATTGATGCGCAACTTGCTAAGCACCAGCCCGCAGCTTATGCTTGCATACTCACGAGGGCCATCACTTGATCGGCATGTGCTAGCGAGCGTGGAAATGTTGGACCAGGTCAGCTCTCTTGCGCCCTTGAATACGGTTATGTTATGGGCGTGGGACAAGGGACACTGTCACTCACTCATCTTCGATACACGGTTGCAACATATGTTAGGCACGTTAGTATTTGGAAAAACTGTCATTTATTTTTTGTGAGTTAGGGAACCACTGTGTCAGACGCATCGTCAACTATGGTGACAGCTAACCAATTATAGACCCGAGACAACGCTAGCTGGTTAATTTGTCTTTTGGAGTATACTATTAATAATAACAGAGACGACAAATAAATGAGTAGTAATAACTGATTAATATACAGAGCACCTGGCAATTTTGTTGGCTCTTCTCAACAAGACCGAGATGCAGGGTGCGCGTTTTGTCGTAAGGTAACCAAGACAAGACAACATAATAAAGTTTTGGTTGTTGGAAGAAGTATTGATACTAAGGATCTGTTTATTTCAGCTTATTTATAATATATGAAAAGACAAACAAACAGATCAGCTTATCTGATTAGATTAAATAATCTAGGAGCTAGATTATCATAATTCAATAAGCATCTTAAGAAGTGCTTTTTTCAACTTATTTGGCAAAAGATCCATTGTCCTTGTCAATTTAAAGGAAATTACCCACATATGCAGAACCCACGTGCTCTCTCCACTCACGCCGGCACCCGAAGCCCCCTGCTTTTCTTCCTCCCGTTCTTTCATCCTCTCCATCCACTTCTCCAACCTAACCAATCCTTTGATTCTTTCATTTTCTTGTCAAATCTATCAGAGAAAACAGATGCAATGGAAACTCCTCAAAGCGATTATCCCGAAGAGGCTCTCTCTCTCAAGGGGCTCATCAGAATCAATTGAAATGCAATATTTTTGGAGATGAAGGGGGCAAGAACAGGGCGTGAGCTCCGGCCAGGGTCGTGGTGGTAGCCCTGGGCAATCGACACTCGACTTGGCGGTGGAAGGAGGCCAGGGCCACGCCACGCCACGCTTGGATGGGGGGCGCGCATCCAGACGAGCAGCAGGGAGGGGTCGCGGCCTTCCGCTCGATGGTCACACGGGCCTCAGCCTGGTCGGTCTCGGCCAGGCGCACTACGGGAGGTCGGCCATTTGCCGTGTGTCCAGGCACACGGTGAAGGCCCTTTTATCCGCATGGCAAAATCACTATCGTCGAATGCTCACGGCAAAGCCGACACGACAAAGTAGATGTCGGCAAAGTCAGCTTTGTTGTTTGCCATCCATCGAGCACACGACAAAGCATTTACCGAGTGCAAAACCAGCACTCGGCAAACAATTTTCAAAAAAGAAAAATAGAAAAAAAGTAAGCACCCTGCCACGTAGCTGGCCTGCCCTGGCCATCCAGATTCGCACCGGTCGGGGTCATGGCCACCGCGCTGCTCGCCGCCCCAGGCTGGGGCCGCCGCCTCTGCCGCCAACATCCATGCCGGCCAATGTCGCCTCCGCGGGAGATCCCGCGCCACCTGAGACCCATGCCGCCGCCTGAGACCCACGCCGCCAGAGATCCGCGTCGCCATATGCCACCGGTGATCCCACGCCGCCGCCTAAGATCTACGTCGATCACCATCTGCCACTGGAGATCCGCGCACGCAATGGCGGGGACAGCAGCTGGTGGCGGGCGGCGTCTAGGGCAGCGGTCACCTCAGCCGGCAGCCATGGTAGGGGCCACCTCCCTTGGTTGGCAGGCGGCCTAGGCAGTGATGGCCTAGGCAGCGTGGACCTGGGCAGCAGGGGCTAGGGCACTGTCGGCGCCGGTGCGATTGAAGATGAAGTGGAGAATTTTATTGGACTTACCAAGTTATCCAGTGATAAAACAGTAAAAATATATCCATGCATGCATGGCTCTATATAATTTTATTCGAGAGAGTAAAATGGGCGATGAAGAGTTTGATTGGTGTGATCAAGGTGAAGACTACATGTCATTTCCTACAAGTCAAGCAAGCGCAAGCCATTTGAGAGATGAAAAAGGACCCATGAATACATTTCGCGATGAAATTACTTATGCACTATTGTCTAGGAGAATATAATTTTATTTTTTGAACAATATTCATAGGAATTTTGTAGACGTGTGAAATATTTGACACTACTTTCTTTTGATTTCGTATTGTAAGAGTACTTGATAAAGGTCTTTATAGCAGCCAGCTTTCTCTGTTAGTCTGTTTTGCCACTGCCCGAGCTTGTCACCAGCAATGCAAAACCACATGGCAGCAAATAAGGCAGCGGCAGGGCCTTCCCCCGGTCGCGCGGCTGTTGTCCTCTCCGCCCATGGCATTCTTGGACGACTTGGGTGACAATCCGGTGCTGTGGCCGGTCAATAGCAGTTTTCGCCCATGGACGCACTGTAACGTCCCACCCCTCCGAGATCGAGCTCGCTTACATCTGGCAGCTGTCTAGGACCTTACTTTGTTCTCACTCTTGCGTACCCGGGGCAAACTTCCCGGTCGGTCACCCATCTCTAAATTACTCTAGGAAAAGCACGTTTAACTTTGGAGTTCTTTACGGATGAGCTTCTAGAAAAGAAGTTGTAATTGTTAGTATGATTGTACACGTCTGATATGATGGTACTTGTATTTGGCTGTAACTCTCTCGAAAAATTATTACCTTCTTGAGAGCCAAATTTGGGATTAATATAATCTTTCTATTATCTAAAAAATATAAAACTTACAAAAGTCCGGAACTCTTTTCCTTTATCTAAAAGAAAATAGACAGTGAATAAAGTTCCAAATAGTAATTCTATTTGGAATCCAACTTTTTTATCTAAAAAATGATCTACAAATTAACAGGTCCGAGTCCAACTTTTTCCAGTTCAAATAGTTATTCTTTTTTTTTATTCAGTAAGCGAAATGCAATGCAGTGCGTGCTGTAATGCAGGTGTGGTGCCCGAAAAGGTGCTGCTTCGAAAGCGAAAGAAAGAACGTTGTCTCTGTTTAGATCCGAATGGACTCGATCTGTAACTTGGACGTAACCGATTCTTTCTTGTACTGACGTCCGAACCGGTTCTTCGTTGTACTTGGTCGCTGGTATAAAAAAGAAGGGCAGAGCCCTTGTAGCCAAATAATAGGAAGGGCAAAAAGGTGTCCGGGTAGAGAGCTACTGTGGGCAGTGGCCATGGATTTGAACAGCATGCCCGTCGACATCCTCGAGTACATCCTACTGTGCCTCGACTGCCCAATCAGCCTCATCCGAGCGTCATCAGCATGCAAGCTATGGCGTCACATCATAGCCGGCACCACCGTCTTCGTCCAGCGCTTCCGCGCTCTCCAGGAACCACCTGCCGTCGGCTCTTACCACAACGTCAATGGGCGCCTGTCCACATTTCCACGCTTCGAACCTGCGCTGCCGCCTACCACTTCCATTGACAGCAGACACGTCTCGCTCGACTTCCTCCCCATGATAAACAGCCCATGGACTTTAGAAATCAAGGACAGCCGCGGAAGCCTGCTCCTCGTAGAATCCGTAAGCTTTAAAGATTTCAGGCGTCATCAGTACATGTACGTATGTGAGCCCATGACCCGAAGATTCCAGGAGGTTGCAAAATTGGTGACTACGCCCTCTTGCGCACGTGAATTCCAAGCCTTCCTCCTAGAAGGCGCTGAGCCAGGTGACATAGCTATGTCAAATTTCAGGGTCGTTTGCCTGTCTAAACGCGGCGGCGATGAGGCCGGTATATTGACATCGGGTGGCCCAGTCCGCAAAGTCAGTATCAGCAACCAAGGGGAAAAAATGATATGCATCGGGTCTGCCGCGGGTTGCATGTACTGGTACATCAGGGGTGAGAGTGGGATAGTGTTCTTCGCCTTGGACCAGAGCACCGCCCAGTTCTCATCTTTCTTGTTGCCCGGCACCGAGGACTTTGCTCATGCAACGATCCCCTCCATGTTTGCTGTCACCACCGGCCGCGACGGTAAGGCACGCATTGTGTTTCTCGGCGGCGGTGAAAAACTGAGGGTCTTTGCAAGGCAACAAGACGGCAACTGGGTGCAGGAGAAAGGCGTATGGCGGCTGACGGCAACAAAGCTTGGGCTGCCTTCGAATCAGAAATTCTCTCTCGCCCGCTCCGTGCCTTTCTCTGTTGAAACGATGGGCACGGTGCGGATCGTCGTAGCCTCCCAAGGAGATATAGTTCCCTCATGCGTGTACAAGTTGGACATCGAAAAGATGCGGATGAAGCCCACCGAGAATAATGAGAAGCCGTATCTGATCAAGCTGCCATGGCCTCCGACCTTCCATGCGTGCATTGACCCCATAGGATGATCGTGATGGTCTATTTGACCCCAAAACGCTCTCTATTATCTAGTCTTTGTTTGTATGTGAAGCCTAAATATTTATGTAACTGATCGGGTACAGAATGTAGTAGACCATCACTGAGTGATGAGCATTTTTTGATAATGTGTTGCTTTTTTTCTGTTTTTTCTCTATCGTGTCTACGTTTCGCATTAAAAAAAAGAGAGAGCACATGGTTTTTAAGTTACACGATCATAAAGATAGATACGACCAATACAACACGATCAAAATTGAGAGCATAATTATCATGAAACTGCAGCCTAAATATAGAATAGAATTAAGGGTCTGTTTGATTTGGCTTTTACGTGTTGTGGCTGTGAGAAAAAGCCAAAAACCAAACCAAACAGTTTGGTTGTGGCCTCCAACTTTTTAAAAAAGTAGCTTTTGACGTAGAAGGAATTTGACAGCAGATCCGGAGGAGCTTTCTGCAACTCTTGGCAAAAACTTTGTAAAATTTACCCGCATTTGCCACTGGTATGTGAATACCGGTTTGATTCCTAGCCCAATGAAAAAACAAAACACGCTAGCAAGTGAGCTCCCACCACCCCCGTCGCGAACTCGGTCCTCCGTCGCGACGGGCGAGCTCCGGCCATCGTCGCGGGCGAGCTCTCACTGCCATGGTCGAAGCAGGCTCCCGCGCTCCACTGCTCTAGGCGGAATCTCCACTAGAGTGGGCTCGACCTTCTGTCGTCGTGGGCTCGCCCCTCCGCCCTCGTCGTGAGCTCGGCCCTCCGCCCCATCACGAGCTTGGCCCTCCGCCACTGCGAGCAAGCTCCATCGCTCTGGGCAAGATCTCCCATGCTTCATCGCTCTAGCGGGAGGTCTGGCACCGCGGGCAAGCTCCACTGGTCCGGCCAGGAGCTCCACCAATCCGGGGGGGGAGCTCCACCGCCACGGGATCCTCGGCCTTCCCAACACTGCCTCAGGCAAGCTCCACCTTTGACGGGTAGCTGCCTGATCCGCCGCGTTGGAGGAGAAGAAATATTGATAAGATTGATATATGGGACCCACTAACATATGAGACCTATTGACATGTGGGACTCATTGATAGATTCTTTTCTAAAAAGTCACAGTCGTTCAACCAAACAACTTTCGGCTTTTCTCACAGCTGATACCTCACAACAGTTTTTTTTCACAACCACAGCTCACAATAGTTTTTTTCTCACATCCACAGCACAACCAAACACACCCTAAACCTAACCAACTTGGTGGTGAGACCTCCATGGTTCTTAGCCATCAAATGTGCATTCCGATGAGGCTCTAATATAGCTTCCTTCTAGACCTTCCGCATTTAACTTGATAGAATGAGGTAGAATAAGACCTTCATGCCGTGCACCACCCAAGGAATTTGGATAGAACAATCTGAGCTTGAGAAACTCTTGGGAGTGACTCTTTTTTAAGCAGCAGCAACAAAATTTCCTGTTGTGTATGGTCTTGACGAGCCGAGAGGATCCATGTGACCATGCAGCATGCCCCATCATGTGCAATACCGACATGGGTTGTAGGAGGAGACGACAACACCATTAGTCGGCTATTGGGACCAAGGTTTCCCCCTTCGTCTTGACGACCCCTCAAGATTGAAGATCGAGGGTAACCACGATGGGAGGAGCTGCTGCCTCCACCAACGACCACGACCTGGAGCTGCCACACCACCACCAACGATCACAACCGGGTCTGCTGCCACCACTAACGACCACGACCAGGAGCAGCCACCACTGCCAACGACCACGCCCGAAAGCCACTGTTGCCACTTACGATCATGACTGGGAGCTGCTTCCACCAAAAATAACCACGACCGAGAGATATTTGTTTCCTTTTGGACAATTTTTTTTTTGCGAAATTTTCCTTTTGGATGATGATCTAGATAATACATGATCGAAACTTCATCCTTCTAGAATTTTACCCCCAACTCATATATGTCTGTAGATACTGGAAATCACATCTTAAAAAATGATACTGCAAATCAGCAGCACAAATCTACAGCAAACCTTGCAACTTTACATTTATTATGGCATTATTTTGAAGTTTCTTTGTGTAGCACCAAAGTTTGTCCCACCCTTCCATTTTTTGTGGGTCTCTTTCACCTATGTTTTGTTCAGGTAATGAATTAGGGCCTCCACAACTGTTTAATACAGCTAGCGTTTGCGGCATTTGGGCTATTAAGAAGAAAAAAGAGAACATGCTCGTAATACAACTATCTTTGTTGGCAGTGCCTATCTATAACAAAGGTGTTCTATAAGAGAGTGGAGCCCACCCATGTGGAATGGCTCAATTGAGTCTAGAAAGGATGAACAACGAATAAAATAACCTAACCTATGGGTCATGAGTAGTCATAGAGCAGTGTGTTAAAGTTGAATGATTTGAAAGTTGTCTTTAGCTTATCTGTGACATTGCAGCAACATCAACTAAGGGCCTCCACAAAGATTTTTGGTAACGATACTCTCTGTCAGAGCCACCTCACCAGGAGATAACAAAAATAGATAAGTCATCTACGTTGCACACTGACAAAAAAGCAGCACATGCACCGTTTAGGATTTTTAATCTTGTTTTGTCTTAGCTCGAGACGCTGGAGAGAACGTGAAGGGAGCACGCCCATATGGTGGGTCCTAGCAAGCTTGGTTATATATCAGCGTTAGCAGCAACAATATCTACACTCTGCACATCGTCTTTCTCTCTTCCACGTGAGTAGAGAACCAGCGTGGCCTGACACTAAAGCTATTGAACAACCACTGTGGAGGCCCTAATGCTCTGCCAGGAGTCAGTTAGGTGAAAACATTTACTTAGCCGTGCAGTGGTCGGCTTTAGAAACAACAACATATGGTAGTTTTCTAATTGCCACCCAAGACATGAGAAATGTAAGAACATGGAATCCCAAATTTTTTTGATAGGCATAGCATGCATTACAGGATTGTGAGGCTTTGGGAGTTTAGCAAATAGCAACATAAAAGGATTCCGATCTTTTTCTTATTCCACCAGAAGATACTCCTATGATTTTTGTTGGCACATTTTCACCGTCAGGTAATAAATCCCAATATAGTTGTAATGGATTTCAATATAAACTAGAAAGATGGTGCGCGCTTCCTGCGCATGATTACCTGCTTTGTTCATCGTGTAAGACAAAATATTTACATTATTTGAGTAGAAAACTGAAAACTATTAAATATAACTTGCAAATATAATGGAGCATATATAATTCTCAAAGTATTGAACAAAACATATGTATAGTGGCCTAACTGATATCAGTTGATATCTCATTTGAACATATATGAAGCAAAAATCTCATCATATTTAGGAGAAACGTTCTAGCCTATAATAAGTATTTGTCTCTTACAATGTAGTAGCACAATAATAATCTTTCTTGTAGATTTTTTTTTCTGGTCCCCAATATTGGAAGCAGAAAATTTCATTGTTCCATTCAAATTGTCTATATTCTCTAAAAAAGTAGAAAATAAGTTTTGAATTGCGCATGACAGTTCTTTGTACCTTCTGAAAGAAAAAGTTCATGCGCTAAAAGATGCATCCATGCTACTTCCTTAACATTCATGTGTTTCATATCAGTATTCCATATGGTTCTCTATCTACTTTTTATGTTGGATCGGTAAAAAAGGTCCTTCAACAACTTACAATCAGTTAAATGTCTTTTCTGACCTTTGCCATTGGTAAATCTAAGTTTGTGTTATAGGCCAGTAAAAATGTATCATGATATAGTGTATTGTAACAAAACATCAGGTATTAGTGAATCATTTTTAGTAGAGACCAAAGTACGTTAGTAACATTTATAAAAGGAAAAATACATTTTTACATATTTTGGGCCTTGTCAAGTATGTCCATAAACTTATACAAAACATAACACAAATCTGGGAGGACCATAGTTCGTTTAAATACAGCCAATATATCTCATTTACTGGAATAAATGCACACTATCAGTGTCATTTTGTTGTATCACGTCTGCTTTTGTTCCAACAAATACCTCAAGTGCATGTGCATCAGAGCTTAGAACTAACCAAATTTACTAGAAACCCCCCACAAGGCCAAAGAATGAAAGAATCATCCGGCAGAGATGGAGGATCAGGAACCACCCTGCTGACAGCTGCGTGTTATAATGTCTAGTAGCAAGCAGGTTACAGAAGGCACACAAAAGTTCCTTCAGCATGCATGTGTAAGAGACTAAGACGCGCGCGGGAGTTGAATGCAGATGCTGCTAGCAATTCTGATTACGGGCTTCGGCTAGATGGTGGTGTGGCTGTGGCGTCGAGGCAGCTAGCTGGCGTTGAAGGTCTGCATTGACTTGTTGTTGAAGTGGGAGGAAGACTGTTGAGGGGCGTAGCCGCAGCGCGCTCAACCTTGTCGATGTCAAGCATGACGAGTTGGAGAAGACGGTCACCAGGCAGCAGCAGGAAGATGACACCGCGATTGGCGAAGTTGAGATCAAAACAACGGTGACTTGGTATGACGTGTCGGCGGCAGGTGCGGAGATATGAATCGAGGGTGATGGAAAGGACGAGTGACGCACGGATCGAAGGTTCTGGTGCAAGCTCGCTGAAGCGTTGATCGGCATATCAATGATGCAAATGAACCAGCCAAGCAGAAGCCAGAGAACAGCACACAGTTTAGAAGTACAGAGATGGACAGAAATGTCAATCTTCTACTACCTTGTTCCTTGACAGAGGAAAGATTGCCGGCTGAAACACCCAAAAAATCGAGCGTTCCAGTATCCTCTTCAAAGGCGCGGACTCGGTGCGCCATGTTGGTTGCGCCGCCAGGTTTGTATTCTGTGTCAACAAAGATGTTTACGTTGGAACCGTGCTTACCGCTAGCAATCAGGGCTGCTAATTCAGGTCCTGCCGTCTTCCGAAGTGGCCGGGCGCCCATAACAATGATAAAATGCCTTGTAAAGGGTTCACACACTCTGCATTGGAAGACAAAACTCAGAGGCCGTACTACAGCTGGCATTAAGTCCATTTCTGACCATCCGATCAGATATCAATTGTTTAGATCCACCGTTGGAGTGCACATGAATAGTGAAAAATATCTCTACAATACATGGAGTGCTGTTGCTAGAGTTTCCCACTGTTCACCATTGTTATTCTATTGTGGTCATTGCTATGATTATATGAATATATAACCATTGTTGTTTGTGATTGTTTTTCAGCGTAAGCCTATAAAGGCCCATGACATTTGTACCACAAGAGGCTAAGACAACCGAGAACCTGTGTATCTTCAGTTAATTTATGTCTATCTCCGTCAACAGTGTGACAGTCCGGCCCAAAAAGAATGACAACCCAAGCTAACAAAGTTGTTGGACTAGCAAGGGAAAGAATAGTCCCATATTGGCAACCAAGATGGAGCAAGACCAAGTTAAAACTCAATCATAGAATATAGTAATAGCTTAGGTTAATCCTTTTACGTGACAAGGACAAAAGAGTAAGAGTTATTCTATAATCATCACAATTTAAGGGGGGAGGGGGAAGGATGTGAGAACCCTGCCCAGAAACAATGGCAGCCCAAGCTTAAGCAAAGCTAAGGGCGTAGCAAGGGAAAGAATAGTCCTATATTAGTAAGAAAGATGGAGCAAGACGAACTTAAAAAGTTAGTCATAGAATGACCTAATAACTTAGGTCAACCCTTTACCTTGAAGCAAGGATGAGAGCATCTTCAAGAGCTCTCCAATAATTGGGAAAGAATAGTCCTATATTAGTAAGAAAGATGGAGCAAGACGAAGTTAAAAAGTTAGTCATAGAATGACCTAATAACTTAGGTCAACCCTTTACCTTGAAGCAAGGATGAGAGCATCTTCAAGAGCTCTCCAATAATTAGGTTCCAAAAACCTTCTTTTGGGAGCAGCCCAAAAAGTATTAGAGAAAAAAAATTCTTTCCTCCTCCAACAGTTCTTCCCTAAAATAATGTAAAAATGTTTTTTTATTGGTCTATATCAGCATTTGGGTCTACAGATTTTAACTTTTCCTTCAAAAAAGATAGATTGGGGCTCTCAATTCTTCCCCTATTTCTAGCTACAAGTGAGAAAAGTTTAGGGAGAAAATAAATATAGGGATGATTTAGGGACACTGTTAAAGATGTTTTTTTAGATAAAATCCCCTATTATTCAATTTAGGGAGAGGTTTTGGGGCACTCTTAGAGATGCTCTGAAACCATAAGAGTTATTCTGTAAGGTGGGATCTGCGCAATGTGCGAGCTGACTCGGCAAATATACCTCAAGTAACTCAATACATGTCTATGGATACTGTAAATCAGCAGCACAAATCTATAGTAGACACTGCAACTTAGGAACATTTTAGGCAATGGACAGAGAACAAGATTTTGGGATAATGTTTGGCTAGGTAGTTGTCCGCTGAAAGTTAAATACAACATCTTTCAAATGTTTGGCTAGGTAGTTGTCCGCTGAAAGTTAAATACAACATCTTTCAAATTTGTAACGAACAGATGTGGGAGATAGCGAGAGTGTTAGAGGATGGAAATTTAAAGGGGAATTTTTCTCGGATATATTGAGAAATTATGATTTTGTCCCCAACACACTCATAATCGCGTTCTCGTCTTAGACACACTACGATTTTGGCTCATTTATGACACATTATTACCATTTAATAATTATTTATAACTATTTTATCTCAACACACAAAACACATTGAAATTTCAATCCTTGCACAAACATACATAGTTGCATTCTCTATCATTAAAAAATAGAGCAAGATTTTTTTTTATTATTTCCAAAATTTGCTTATTATTTTAATATTTAAATTGTTGAGCAAGCCATGCCAATAATAACAAAAAATATGTTTCTATTTTTTAATGATAGAGAATGCAAAAATATATATTTTTCTAAAGATCCAAATTTCAATGTGTTGTGTGTTGAGATAAAAAGGTTGAAAATAATTCTCAAATGGTAATAGTGTGGCACGGACGAGAGCACCCAAAATCGTAGTGTGCCTCAGACGAAAACACGGTTGTGAGTGTGTTGTGGACAAAACCACTATTTCTCAATGTCTCTTAGACAAATTTCCCAAATTTAAACATAACCTCTAGGAGAAGTTTTGGAGCAAGAGAGATCGAGAAAATGGAAGAATTAGAGAGAGAAAGAGAGTTAGAGAGTGCTACACTAACGGTGAGATGGGAGCAGGCATTGCACTTTTTCTAGGATTACTAACCTGCGTACGGAAGAACTGTGGCAAACTAACCTACCTCTAAAAGTCAGAAACTTCATGTGGTCAGTATACAAGAACAGAATCTAGACAACACACAATTTAGGAAGGAAGCAATGGAAGTTTTGTGAAGAAAACAAAACTGTAGATCACCTACTTTTTCGATGCTCGATAGCGGTCTATCTGTGGAAAGTGATCAAAGACAACTTAGGTTGGTTCATACACCAAAGAGTGTGAGAAAGTTTACCTAGGATTTCTTAACAGAAAGTGGGAAAAAAGAGAAGAGAACACTAATGTTCGTGTTCGGAACCATATGTTGTACCTTATGGCTCAACAACAATGATTTGGTGTTTAATGATAAAGTCATCTCATTACCATGTGATGTAATTTACTGATTAATATCTTTCATGCAATAGTGAAAAATTCTCAGTACAGGACTGGACAAGGACGAGCTTGAGTGGGTCATCCATGGGATCAAATCCAAGTGAAGATGGAGATAGAGTGAATGTGCATCTAGGCCTCCATGTGGATTTTGGTTGATTAATGATGAACAATTAAAGAACTAATGATATTTGCTAAGTGTATGAGCAAGGCAAATACTCCATGCATCAAAGATGAACCCTCAAAATGAAAAGAAAAAAGAAAGAAGGTAATATGCGACTCTTAGTTTTAATTCTTACTTTTTGAGTCATAGGTGTGCCATACTATCAAGAGGGACACAAGAAAGAAAATGGTGAAATTAACCAAGTGCTATTAACTCTTAACATCATATTGCATTCCCAAAGCCTATAATCTCTTCCCCTCACTCTGGAACCCGGACTAGACCGGATATGGTCGGACTAAGCTGTATTGGGATAAAACAGAATTTCCGGACTAAGACGGAAATCCGGGTAGACCGGACTAAGACGGCACCAGCCAGACTAAGAAGGCTCAGGGTCAAACCCGGGAGTGCTGCTTCTGGTCTTGGGCTCATCCGGACTAGGTCGGCAGTTTTCGGACCAGGCCGGGTAAATGACCCAGCCGGACTAAGATGGCTTGCAGTGGACTAAGCCGGTTAATAACCTTTCCAGGAAGTTTTTCTTCGGGGAGCTGATTGATCCGGACTAGGCCGGGTATTTCCGGACTAGTCTGGGTCACTAACACTTAGCCATTTTGGGGGATGTGTTGAGCGTCCATGTTATTGTTGAACTGCAGGGCAGGACTAGTTCGGGCCCCGATACTAGAGTAGGTCGGGTCTGACACCCCCAATGGCTCTTTTCTTCTCCCCTCCTATAAATACACCCTTTCATCCCCATTGCTCAGTTGGCCACTCCACAAAGCTGAAAAACACATCTGAGCACTCTTGAGCTTCTCCAACTCTCCCCCAAGCTTGCTACTCTGATTCTTGAGGGATTGAGAGGAGATTTGTGAGGATTTGAGTGAGCCACCTCATATTGCATTGGAGCACTTCGGTTTCTCTTCACCATTGGTATTGCTTATGTTTGTTACTCTTGGAGATTCATCCCCTAGATAGTTAGGCATCGACCGGGGCTCCCAAGCTTGTGGTTGAAGACCTAGCAAGTTTGTATTGCCCTCCTTGCAAAGGATTAATAGTGGAAACCGAGCTTGACCTTTGTGGTTGCTTGGAAGAGGTTCTAGGGTTGAGAGCAACCCGGTCATTTGTGGACTCCTCAACGGAGACGTAGGTTCCTTTGTGGGACTGAACTTCGGTGAATAAATCCTTGTGTCTTGTGTGCTTGTTCTTGTTTTTGTTGTTCATATTCACTATTTATGTCATATTATTGTGTCTCACTTAAACTACCTGTGTAGCTTGTTCACTAGCTTACTTGTACTGTTTTAAGCTTCCTAGTACTTGACATTACTTGTCTCTAGCTTCTGATATATTTGTTGTTCCATAGATATCGATCTAGAGCTTGTTCTACAATCTGTCGTGTGCAGGAACCGGACTTAGACGCCAGCCCAAACTAGGATGCCAACACTTTCGTCTTTGTTCGGCCTCTGTCTGAACTAATTGTTTTAATTAGTGATTCCTAGGAGTATTTGCCTATTCACCCCCTCCCCCCCCCCTCTAGGCAACTTTTAATTGGTATTAGAGCAGGTATCTCGTACAAGGACTCACCGCTTGGAGATCAAAGATGACGAACCCTGAGGATAATCCGGAAACAATTCTGGAAACGTCCAGAGATGACAAAATGGCAAGAACCCGAAGGTTCACAAGAACGGCAGCAAAAGCAAGAGCAACAAGAGTGGAAAGAGCTCAAAGCCAAGAGAAATCACTACCAATGTTGATGAGGACTCAAATGATGGATGTGCTTCCTCTACCAACACCAAGAAGAAGAAAAAAGAAGATAAGAAAATCCATGCTATTCATTTTGATTACAATCGTTTAAATCCTAACTCCAACTTCATGACCACCCACATGGGTAAGCCGCCTCATTTTGATGGGACGCACTATACCAAGTGGAGGCAAAACATGAAGTTGCATTTAATATCGGTGCATCCGAGTCTTTGGAAAATTGTGACCAAAGGTATTGAGCTGTCGGATAGCGATGATGATGAAGAACTCTCAACGAAGCAACAACATGACATTCATCGCAATGCTCAAGCAACCGCCATCATTCTCTCATCCTTGAACCAAGAGCAATTTGACAAGGTTGAATGTTTAGAGGTTGCCAAGGAAATTTGGGATACACTCAAGATGGCCCATGAAGGTAACAAGACAATAAAAGCGGCCAAGATTGAGTTGATTGAAGGGGAGTTGGGATGGTTTTTAATTGAGGACAATGAAAGTCCTCAAGCTATGTACAACCGCCTCAAGGTCATGGTGAATAAAGTTAGATCCTATGGAAGCAAAGCTTGGACCAATCATGAAGTGTGTAAAAGGATGCTTAGAGCTTTTACCGTGAGGAATCCCGCAATTTGCACATTGATATGTGAGCATCCATTGTTTGACAAGATGACTCCCGATGAAGTTCTTGGAAGATTCATCAATCAAGAAACGATAGAGAGAGAAGACGAATATGTGAAGAATCTTGCTAGAAGTGCGGCCATGTTGAAAAACAATGAGATAGCACTCAAAGCAAGCAAACAGAACAAACTTGAAGAAAGCTCAAGTGAAGAAGAAAATAAAAGCTCATGTTCCAAAAGTGATGATGAAGACATAGCTCTCTTCATGAAAAGATTCAAGAAGTTCATGAGAAAAGAATGTCATGGAGATCTCCAAAACACCGATACGTTCAGCAGCGAGCGTATTCGTGTCAGACACACCGGCGGACACGGATACGTCTTGGATACTCTGGTGATATGTATCCAGGGAGTATCAAGAAAATAGGGGAAAAATCATTTTGATACACATCTGATACGTACTAGGCCCTATAGTGATACGGCCCAATGCATATTTGGCCCAATATGCATGCCATCGTAACCTACTCCTGAAGTCCTAATCAACATGAGTTATGTGTTGTGCAATTAGTTTAGCATTAGAATCGTATTCACGCCGCCGCCACCACCACAAGTCAAGATCCACGTCCGCCGACGAGCCACCGTCGGCGTGCCGCTGTACTGGTCATTGCCGATCGTTTGCCAAGGAACGCTCGTCTCCATTTTGCCGCCAAGCGCCAAGACCTGTGACAAGATTCCATGATCCCGACATCATCTCGCCATTGCCAGCGCCAAGTCATCATAAGTTGTGACGTTGTGAGCACATAGTTCAGAACTTCATATGGCAGCAATGGGAACTAGTGGTGTTTCACGTACTGATGCTGCTGTTCGTGCTCGTTCCATCTCCGATCTCAAGGCCCCACTATGAGAATATGTAACGATTTTGGAGAAACTAGTGACCGGAGGAGGCAATGTTAAATGGAGATGCAATTTCTGTCCTCTTGAGAAGCTCACTAGCTATACTAGAGTCGAAGCTCACTTGCTGAAAAAGACTGGCAAAGGAATCACTATATGTCTAAAAGTGACATTTGAAGATTTAACAGAGATTAGAAGAGTTGTGGCAGCTGCAGCAGATGAATTAGAAAGGTAAAAAAATAAAAATGTGTCACTCGCTAGTTCCTTGTCCATCAGCAACAAGAGGCGAAGTGGACCGATTTCTGCACTAGAGAAAGCTTGGAAAATGGATGAGCGTAAGCACATGGATGCTTTAATTGCAAGAGCATTTTATTCAGGAGGTATGTAGTGCAAAAAGTTTTCAATTAGAGTTACTCTTTTAGTAAGCTTTTATGGTAATTAATTTTTTATTTACAGGGATAGCTTTCAATTTTGCAAGAAATCCATATCTTCAAGAAGCATTTACTTATGCTTGCAGCAATGATTTGAAAGGTTACAAAATGCCAGGATACAAAAAGCTAAGAACTACACTTCTCAAGCAAGAAAGGGCTCATATTGACATGTTGTTGGAGAGTGGGAAGAGCACAAGGTATGAGAAAGGAGTTACTATTTGTGCTGATGGATGGACAGATCCACAGAGGACCACTTATTAATTTTGTTGCCATTTCTGGGAACAAAGCAATGTTTTTGAAGGCAGACAATTGTGAGGGTGATGTGAAGACAAAGGAGTATATTGCTGATAAGCTCCGGTCTGTTATTGAGGAAATTGAGCGTAAGAATGTGGTGCAAATCATCATGGACAATGCTGCTAATTGTAAAGGTGCAGGTTTGCTTGTGCAAGCTGAATATAGTAATATATTTTGGACACCTTGTGTTGTGCATACCCTCAATCTTGCTTTGAAGAATATCTGTGAGCCTAAATTACCAAAGAATGATGAAGAAAGCTTTATTTGGAGTACACTTGAGTTCATTAAAACTATTAAAGGTGAAGCTCAAATAATTAAAAACTTTATCATGAATCATGGCATGAGGCTATCAATTTACAATGAGTTTAGTCCTTTGAAGTTACTTGCTATTGCTGACACAAGATTTGCATCCCTTGTACGTATGTTGCAAAGGTTTGTTGATGTAAAAAGGCCTCTCTAGAGCATGGTAATTAGTGAACAGTGGAATCACTACAAAGAGAATGCTCAACTTGCTGCCCATGTTAAAGAGAAGGTACTTAGTGATGTGTGGTGGGATAGTGTGGAGTCCATTCTCACAACTTTGTGGGATGGGTTACAATTATTTGTTCAACGATAAGGGTGTGACCATCTAGAAGAGAAGTGATGGCTCGCTCGCTTTTAAGGGTGTGTTAAAAGGGAAGCTTTATCTTGTGGATTTCTCCTCGAACGAAGCGGAACTTGACACATGCTTGATAGCAAAAGCTAACATGGGTTGGCTGTGGCACCGAAGGCTTGCCCATGTTGGTATGAGAAATCTTCACAAGCTCCAAAAAGGGGGTCACATCCTAGGACTAACCGATGTTGTGTTTGAGAAAGATAGGCCTTGTGGAGCATGTCAAGCCGGAAAGCAAGTTGGAGCACCACATCCCGCCAAAAATGTGATGACTACAAAAAGGCCATTTGAATTACTTCATATGAATTTATTTGGTCCAGTTGCCTACGTAAGTATTGGCGGTAACAAATTTGGTTTAGTAATTTTTGATAATTTTACTCGTTTCACTTGGGTATTCTTTTTGCATGATAAAAGTGAAACACAAGGAGTACTAAAGAAATTCTTGAAAAGAGATCAAAATGAATTTGAGTTGAAAGTCAAGAGGATAAGAAGTGACAACGGGACGGAGTTCAAGAACACTCAAGTAGAAGAGTTTCTTGAAGAAGAAGGCATGAAGCATGAATTTTCGGCACCCTATACTCCACAGTCAAATGGGGTGGCCGAAAGAAAGAACCGTACACTCATTGAGATGGCAAGAACAACACTTGATGAATACAAGACCTCCAACCGCTTTTGGGCCGAAGCAATCAACATGGCTATTCATGCCACAAACCGACTCTATCTTCACCGAATCCTAAAGAAAACATCATATGAGCTCCTCACCGGTAACAAACCCAATGTCTCTTATTTCCGTATATTTCGGAGCAAATGCTTTGCACTTAACAAAAGAGGAAGGTCATCAAAGTTTGCTCCTAAAGCCTATGAATGCATCTTTCTTGGTTATGATTCAAATTCGCGCGCTTACCGTGTCTTCAACAAGGACTCCGGTTGTGTTGAAATCACGAGTGACGTGGAATTTGATTAAACTAATGGCTCTCAAGTGGAGCAAGCTGATCTTGATGTGCTAGATGATGATGAGGCTCCATGTGATGCATTGAGAAGAATGGCAATAGGTGATATTCGACCACGTGATCCTAGTGATGATCAAGTGGATCCATCATCTAATCGAGATTCCACCCACACAAGATGAAGATCAAGATCAAAATGATGGCAACAATCAAGGGGGAGAAGATGAAGAAGATGGAGATGATACAAGACCACAAGTTGCATATCCAAGGGTACACCAAAGTGTGCAACGAGATCACCCCGTGGACAACATTCTTGGTGACATTGAAAAAGGGGTAACAACTAGATCACGTGTAGCTACCTTTTGTGAACATTACTCCTTTGTGTCTTCTTGTGAGCCATTTAAGGTAGAAGATGCACTACGTGATCCGGATTGGGTGTTGGCCATGGAAGAGGAGTTGAACAACTTTGAAAGAAATGAAGTATGGACTTTGGTGGAGAGACCAAAGCAAAATGTTGTGGGCACCAAATGGGTGTTTCGCAATAAACAAGATGAGCATGGTGTGGTGACAAGAAACAAAGCACGGCTAGTAGCAAAAGGTTATTCACAAGTAAAAGGTTTGGATTTCGATGAAACTTATGCTCCCGTAGCTAGGCTTGAATCAATTTGAATATTACTTGCCTATCCTACTCACCATGATTTCAAGCTATATCAAATGGATGTGAAAAGTGCCGTCCTCAACGGGCCAATTAAGGAGGAAGTATATGTGGAGCAACCACCGGACTTTAAAGATGACAAGTATCCTAACCATGTATTTAAACTCAAAAAGGCACTCTATGGGCTTAAGCAAGCACCTAGAGCGTGGTATAAATGCCTTAGATATTTCTTATTAATCATGGTTTTAAGATTGGCAAAGCCGATTCCACTCTTTTCATAAGAAGAGTTGATAATGATATATTTGTGTGCCAAATTTATGTCGATGACATAATATTTGGTTCTACTAACAATGATTTTTGTGATGAGTTTAGTTCTATCATGACCAAGAGGTTTGAGATGTCTATGATGGGTGCACTATCATTCTTCCTTGGTTTTCAAGTGAAGCAACTCAAGGAAGGGACGTTCATAAGTCAAACAAAGTATACTCAAGATATTCTCAAAAAGTTTGACATAAAGGACGCGAAGCCCATCAAGATGCCCATGGCCACAAATGGGCACCTTGACCTCGACATGGTTGGCCAAGTGGTGGACCAAAAGGTATATCGCTCCATGATTTACTCTTTGCTTTACCTTTGTGCATCTAGGCCTGATATCATGCTTAGTGTGTGTATGTGTGCAAGGTTTCAAGCTACTCCTAAAGAATGCCATTTAAGAGCCGTTAAAAGAATTATGCGATATTTGGTTCATACTCCCAACCTAGGGCTTTGGTACCCTAAGGGCTCTGCATTTAAGCTTGTTGATTATTCTGATGCCGACTATGCGGGGTGTAAGGTTGATGGGAAGAGCATGTCCAGGACATACCAATTCTTGGGTAGGTCCCTTGTATCATGGTCATCCAAGAAACAAAATTCAGTTGCTCTTTCCACAGCGAAAGTGGAGTATGTTGCAGCCGGTAGTTGTTGTGCATAAATTCTATGGATGCGACAAACTCTAAAGGATTTTGGTTACACTATTAACAAAGTTTCCCTCCTATGTGACAATGAGAGTGCCATAAAGATAGCCAATAACCTCATTGATCACAACCGCACAAAGCACATAGACATTAGACACCATTTCTTGAGAGATCATACTATCAAAGGGGATATCTTGATTAGTCATGTGCGCACCGATAAACAATTGGCCGATATTTTCACCAAGCCACTAGACGAGAAAAGATTTTGTGAGCTTAGGAATGAGCTAAATATCATTGATTCTAGGAATGTGGCTTGAAAGGTTGCACATCTGTTGTGACATAGGATAGATGTTTGCAAAAGAAAAACGATTGCAAAATTTTAATATTTGTCTATCTTTGAAAATCATTTGGATTTGATTTCTTGTATAATGTTGATTTCAATGTGACCATTGTTGAATTGTTTGATTGATTGCTAGTCTCATTTAATGAAACAATATTTTGAAAAACTATGTCCAATATGATCAACAAGATCTCCCTATCTAAAGGATCACTTCTGCACATATATATGCCCTCTGTGTCAATAGTTGCCGGAATTAGATGGACCTGTCGGCGTCTTAGTCCGGCCTTGTTATTTTCTGTGAGCTTCAGTCGGGAGCCAGACTAGGACGCCAACCCTAGCGTCTTAGTCTGGTGTCAGGTTTTCACTTATAACCGTTGGGGACTTACCCTTCGGTCAACCCTCTTCCTTATTCTTCCTCAACTCGCCTCCTCTCTCCCCAAACAGTACCTAGGCGACCAAGGCAACCTCTCTAGCGATCTCTCTCCTCCTCCATTGATTTGAATAAGCTCTCGACCGAAAAGGGTCCTTGGGGCGCAGCCAAGTCCGGGGTCCCACCAATTGGAGCTTCTCTTCCCTTCCCTCAAGGCACCTAGGGTTTCATCCTTGTTCTTCTTCCTTTCCTTAGATGCCCTAGGATTTCATTGCAATGTAGATGGTGTAGATGATCCCCATGTCTTCATGTGTGTACCTAGTACTTCATATGAATAGGGGATGTCGATTGGTTGATTTGCTAGCAGTGTTAGGTTTCGGCACTGACAGGACCCGGACTAAGACGGCTTTGTCCCGTCTAAGTCCGAGTACTGATGGTCAAAACCTATGATGTTTGCTTCAAATCAACACACCATTGTTTTTGCTCCCATTGAATGCTTAGGATAACAAATTGTTTAGTTTATTCTGTCAGTACCCGGACTAAGCCGGCCTTATGGCGTCTTAGTCCGCCTCCTGGCAGAATGCACTACTCTTTGTTTTGTTAAGTATCATTTGATCTCTCCTATCCTTTTGGTCCTTATTCATTGTATTCATATCTATCAGGAGCCATGGCCGGTGATGGAGACAAGGGCAAGGGCAAGAAGCGTGCGGACATCTCGGGCTATCAACGTCGTCCTAAACCAAAGTCCGCCCGTGGAGGTAGCAGCAACAGTGCCGGTATTGAAGACATCTTCTTGCAGCCCAGAGATGATGTAATTGAGGAGGAGCCCATTGCGGATGTCCCACAGCAGCAGCCACCCTCAGGGGGAGATAGGTCCTCTTGTCATGGCACCTCCACTTGAGGACCCTAACCATCCAAGGAGAGTCAAGGATTACACTAAGGATTTGGGTGCAGCATCGAGGATGAGAGATGATGATCTGTATGCTTTGCCTCGGGAATTCCCTGACCCTCGCTTTTGGAGTCACTTTCATGCGGACTTCTACTCCTCCGCCTATCTCCACAAAGTGACTCCGGTGATTGAAGCTCATATATGGAGAACCGAGGCATCCCAGAGTTTATAGAAGTGGCAGAAGCTTGCAAGTACCATGGTGTGTATGACTTGATGGCTCTCTCATACCCATGGAACAAGGAAGTAATCACTCAATTCTTCTCCACTGTCTACTTCACCACTCAAGGTAGCAACCCAAAGATGACATGGATAACCAACGGGGAGAAATACACCGTCACCTACAAGAGGTTTGCTAGCATTCTTGATCTTCAACAAAGCCTTAAGTCCTCTAAGCGAATTCATGAAGAGACTTGTGATGAGCCCGGATGACATGTTCTCTATGTATGAGAGAGGAGTTGCAGTGGCTCCTCCCAATGTACATGGATTTCTTCCTTTCTTCACGGTTCTCAACTATTATGTGAGGAAGACACTTGGGCCAAGGGATGGAGATGCATCAAGTGTTCCTACCAACTTGAGGAACTTGCTTGCTAGGCTGCGTGGGAAAGCAAAGTTCAATGCCTTTGACTTCAATTGGGAGGAGATCTATGCCATATCCATTACTCTCGCTCGGTCTTACTGCTATGGACATTATATTATGAAGATGATCGAGGAAGTCAGCGAGCTCACTTTTGTCAAGGATGTGTCTCACAAGCCCTTGAGGCCTCAGAAGCCAATCTCTTTGGTTTCCTCTCGGTCTACTAGAGGTGAGAGCTCTAGTTCAGCTGCTCCATCTTCTTCTCGAGGTAGCAAAACTCTCTTCAAGTTCCTCTCCAGCTTGTTTTGTCTTGGGTGTGATGCAAACATGAAGCTAGATAATGAAAGGAGAGAAAGGAAGAAAAACACAAGGACTCTCAAGCAACTTTCAGCCCAACATCACTTCACTCCAGCTCGTTCTCCACCCGATTCCGATGACAATGACTCTCCCCCACGCCACTATGAGCATCCCGCTCTCTCTTTCACTAGGGAAGACCGTGAGTACTTTGGCATCCTCGAGAGGGACATAGAGGAGGCTACCGGTGCTGTTGGTGAGAGTGAAGGTGAGAGTGATGGGGATGGAAATGGCCATGAGGATGATGAGGGTGAGTCTAGTGGTAGTGAGTATGATGGGAGCGAGGGACCGAGTTCTTCCACCATTCTTTTTCCTTTTTGGAGTCTTGATGCCAAAGGGGGAGAAGAAAGTTATCTCTAGTTGATCATGGACTTATTTTAATTTTGAAAATTTGTAATGTTAAGACTATGTGTGGTGTGCCTCTATGTCGTCATTTGCTTATGTAAGACCTTGTAAGACATATTTGTGATCTTTATGTAATGACTATGCTCTATGGATTTTATGTGTTGATGATCGATGATGGTTGACTATTTGTTTGCTCTTGTTCTTTATGCTCTCTTGTATATCACTTGATCATATTTTTTTTAGGCACCCCACGATTGCAATGAATATATGTATGAGCTCTCAAAATTGATGTCTTACTATGCATATGGACTATTGTTGTATGAATTATTGATGCATAATTTAGGGGGAGCTCTACATATATTTGTTCGAACCAAAATTCTTTTTATCTCAAATATAAGCTTTAATTGGTTATCATCAATCACTAAAAAGAGAGAGATTGAAAGTGCATGTAGGCCTCCATGTGGGTTTTGATTGATTAATGACGAACAACTAAAGGACTAATGATATTTACTAAGTGTATAAGTAGGGCAAATACTTCATGCATCAAAGATGACCCCTCAAAATGAAAAGAAAAAAGAAAGAAGGCAACCGGCGACTCTTTGTTTAATTTCTAACTTTTTGAGTCATAGGCGTGTCGTACTATCAAGAGGGACACATGAAAGAAAGTGGTGAAATTAACCAAGTGCTATTAACTCTTAAAATCATATTGCATTCCCAAAGCCTATAATCTCTTCCCCTCACTCTGGAACCCGGACTAGACCGGATATGGCCGGACTAGGCCGGTATGGGCTAAAACAGAACCAGTTTTGGTTCTGGAGTCGACTCAGCCGGACTAAGACATCAATTTCGGGACTAAGACGGCACCAGCCGGACTAAGGGGGCTCAGGGTCAAACCCGGAAGTGTTGCTTCTAGTCTTGGACTCATTCGGACTAGGCCGGGTAAATGACCTAGCCGGACTAAGACGGCTTGGGGCGGACTAAGCCGATTAATAACCTTTCCAGGAAATTTTTCTTCGGGGAGCTGGTTGATCCGGACTAGTCCGGGTCACTAACACTTAGCCATTTTTTGGGGATGGGTTGAACGTCCGTATTATTTTTGAACTGCAGGGCTAGACTGGTCCGGGACCCGATACCAGACTGGGCCAGGTCTGACACCCCCCAACAGCTCTTTTCTTCTCCCCTCCTATAAATACACCCTTTCGTTCCCATTGCTCGGTTGGCCACTCCACAAAGCTGAAAAACACATCTGAGCACTCTTGAACTTCTCCAACTCTCCCCCAAGCTTGCTACTCCGATTCTTGAGGGATTGAGAGGAGATTTGTGAGGATTTGAGTGAGCCACCTCATATTGCATTAGAGCACTTCGGTTTCTCTTCACCATTGGTATTGCTTATGTTTGTTACTCTTAGGGATTCATCCCCTAGACAATTAGGCATCACTCGGGGCTCCCAAGCTTGTGGTTGAAAATCCGGAAAGTTTGTATTGCCCTCCTTGCAAAGGATTAATAGTGGAAAACCGAGCTTGACCTTTGTGGTTGCTTGGAAGAGGTTCTAGGGTTGAGAGCAACATGGTCCTTTATGGACTCCTCAACGGAGACGTAGGTTCCTTTGTGGGACTGAACTTCGGTGAATAAATCTTTGTGTCTTGTGTGCTTGTTCTTGTTCTTGTTGTTCATATTCACTATTTATGTGATATTATTGTGTCTCGCTTAAACTACTTATGTAACTTGTTCACTAGCTTACTTGTACTGTTTTAAGCTTTCTAGTACTTGACATTACTTGTCTCTAGCTCCTGGTATATTTGTTGTTTCATAGATATCAATCTAGAGCTTGTTCTATAATCTGTCGTGTGCAGGATCCGGACTTAGACGCTAACCCTAGCGGACTAAGATGCCAGCCCAGACTAAGACGCCAACACTTACGTCTTAGTCCGGTCTCTGTCTAAACTAATTGTTTTAATTAGTGATTCGCAGGAGTATTTGCCTATTCACCCCGTCTAGGCAACTTTCATAGAGACAACCGAAATTGGTTAATGTGTTATTGTAATCCTGTAGACTTTGTAGTGAGAGTTGATAAGAGGGGCATGAGAGAAGGTTTTACATGGAAACTGGTGTGACGTGACCTTGTAAGCTGGCAACCTCAACAATTATTTGTGTTTTCTTAAATAAAGCAGGGCAAAAGACTTAATCGTTTTTCGTAATCCATGTAGGAGGATGCCGTATCACTAGCCTGGCAACCCCAATCCATGTGGATATCGAGAGATAGAAGATGAAATTAATTTATTTTCCACCCCAAGTGCCCAAATCCTGTTCAGTCCACATGGATTGAGTGCGTGCCCAAACAACAAGCCCTCAGTTGATGTGACGTATAAATTGTCTTTAAAAAGTTATGGAGCTATGTATTATTGAGCTGACATGTAGAAAGGAAGCAAAAATCGAGTGAAAGCGAGTGGCCCAGTTTGGCACGGGTACGCCCAGGGCGCACGCTCATCGTGTGAACCCGAGTTCACAAAAAACAAAACTGCTATCCGTTATGTACAACTTGCATGGGTTTGTCCTACTTTGTTCCAGAAAATTAAAACCGGTAGAAGCACCCAAACTCAGGCGCAGCTGGCTCCACAAAGTTTCTCTGTCCTCTAGATTATCTGTTGAACTAGTACTAAATAAACAAGGGCCGTAGTAAGACAATAGCCCCAAATCAGCACTCAGTTCGGTTGACAGAACTAGTACACTATTGCACAAATTATGGTGAATGCGGTATGTTTACATCACGACCGCTGACTCTGAGCTGTCTAGTACTTCTACTCTATACTGGATAGATATAAGCACCGTTTTCGGGGGGCCATGCCAGGCGCCAGAGGCGAGACGCGATCAACGAACGGAGTAACCACCAGCCCACATCTGCAGCTCACTGATGCCCAAAGCCTTCGTCGGCAGACGACCCGGGGTGGTTGCACACCTAGCTCGGCAACGCCCATAAAACCCATCCCTCCCAACGGCCTTCTTCTCCCAACTCCCCCTGATTCCTCTGCTCCTTCCCCAACCAGATCAGCTCGGCAGATTAGATTAGCTCCGGCGGCTGTGGACCAGATTTCCCATTGTTTAGTCGTGGGGCTTACTTGCCGCGGAGTAGAATACTGCACGCAGCACGCATTGCTGCGCCAGCCAGTCCAAGAACAGGGAGAGGTACCCCCATTTTTTTCTGCGGCCATCGCTCTCTCTGTTTGAACAATCTTTCTCCCTTGTCAGTTTCTTTGACTCCACGGTGTTGACTCGTGTGCTATATCATCCATCTCTCTCCTGCCGTCGTTGCCTTCCTCCCCTGTTCCTTTCAGGAAAGTGAGGCCGAGCAGAAGACGGAGGTGAGTGCGAAGAGGCAGAGGACTTCCTGGGCGTGAAGGGGAGGAGAGCAGTAGGAAGAAGATCCAGTCGGAAAGGGAGAGATGGCCGGAGGATTCGCCGGCGGCACGGCCGGCGCCGGCCGGGCTGAGTTCTACGAGGGCAAGATCACCGGCTACTTCATCCTCGCCTGCATCGTCGGCTCCTTCGGCGGCTCCCTCTTCGGCTACGACCTCGGAGTCTCCAGTGAGTATCTCGTATTCAATCCATGGCTACTTATTTTCTTGTCATGGCTGCTCTGCTCTGTTCTGCCATATTTCGAATTCGTTCACTTGATTCAATCTAATTTTCTCGCCCTGGAACGGTATGAGCCAAGTTAGAATTCTGTGAGCATGTTGCATTTCTGGTTTGCAAAAAGGTTGTTTGATTGATGTGTGTATGATTTTTGAACAACTACAACTAGAAAAAAAAAATCGAGGAATATTCGGATCCGAATTTCATGGACGGTCTCAGTCGTGCGTGGGTTAGTGCTTTGCATGGAAAAGGAATTGCTTCATTATTTAGAGCTAAAGACGAAAACAGAACAAAACGGCCATTATGATGTCTACTGCTGCTGTCATCCGTATAAGGAAACAAAACTACCTTTGTACTCTGCTCTCGTCGGCAATGAATGATGGCTCGTGGTGGTTGCTGCGCTGTCTGGGCGAAATCAGGAAGTATCCTACGTCTTGACAGCCAAATCCAGTGTGGTAATGAACATGTTCCAGTGGCAATATCCTCTGTTTCGTAGAGTACAACTCATCCAATTACACTCCTCAATCTGCATTGTTGTTAATTACTCTCTCCGTATTTTTATTGTTGATGTTTCCTAGTTCAAATTTGGACTGTCAGACATCATCAATTAAAATACTCTGAGGGAGTATATTTTTGTTTTATGACGAAACTGAAACATTTCTGAAGAACTTGTGAACAACAAGTAGATGCTAGTGATGAGAAGAGCTTTACGACTTTTTCAGTTCATCGCCATGTGAATTGTGAACGCGATGAAGGATTATTACTGATGATATGTTCCGTGGGAAACCGCATGATGACAGGCGGCGTGACGTCCATGGACGACTTTCTGAAGAAGTTCTTCCCGGACGTGTACGCGCGGAAGCACGCGCACCTGCACGAGACGGACTACTGCAAGTACGACAACCAGCTGCTGACGCTCTTCACCTCGTCGCTCTACTTCGCTGGCCTGGTCTCCACCTTCGGCGCGTCGTACGTGACCAAGCGCCGCGGCCGGCGCGCCAGCATCATGGTCGGCGCCGCCAGCTTCTTCCTGGGCGGCGCCGTCAACGCGGCGGCCATGAACGTGGCCATGCTCATCGTGGGCCGCGTGCTCCTCGGCGCCGGCATCGGGTTCGGCAACCAGGCCGTCCCGCTCTACCTCTCCGAGATCGCGCCCTACCGCATCCGCGGCGCCGTCAACCAGCTCTTCCAGCTCACCACCTGCCTGGGCATCCTCGTCGCCGACATTATCAACTACTTCACCGACCGGCTCCACCCGTGGGGATGGCGCCTCTCGCTCGGGCTGGCAATGGGACCCGCCACGGCCATCTTCGTGGGAGCGCTGTTCCTGCCCGAGACGCCCAACAGCCTCGTCGAGCGCGGGATGCTCGACGAGGCGCGACGCGTGCTGGAGAAGGTGAGGGGGACGACCAAGGTGGACGCTGAGTTTGAGGATCTCAAGGAGGCCAGCGAGGCGGCCCGGGCCGTGAAGGGCACGTTCCGGAACCTGCTCGCCACGAGGAACCGGCCGCAGCTGGTCATCGGCGCGCTCGGCATCCCGGCGTTCCAGCAGCTGTCCGGGATGAACTCCATCCTCTTCTACTCGCCGGTGATCTTCCAGAGTCTCGGGTTCGGGAACTCGGCCGCGCTCTACTCGTCCATCATCACCGGGTCCATGCTCGTCGTCGGCGCGCTCATCTCCATGGTCACCGTCGACCGGCTCGGCCGCCGGTTCCTGTTCATCGAGGCCGGCATCCAGATGATCGCATCCATGGTCAGTTGACTTACCAGCATTATTAGTTTATCACCATCCACAAAACATGTTTTGATCTTCTTCATTCATGCCACGTACGACATTGATTCTTGTTGTTATCCAAAAACAAAAAAAACAGGTGGTTGTGGCCGTGATCCTGGCGCTCAAGTTCGGCCACGGGCAGGAGCTGACCAAGGGCGTGAGCACGGTGCTGGTGGTGGCCATCTGCCTCTTCGTGGTGGCCTACGGCTGGTCGTGGGGCCCGCTGGGGTGGCTGGTCCCCAGCGAGCTGTTCCCGCTGGAGATGCGGTCGGCGGGGCAGAGCGTGGTGGTGTGCGTCAACCTCTTCTGGACCGCCGCCGTGGCGCAGTGCTTCCTCGCCGCCTTGTGCCACCTCCGGTGGGGCGTCTTCGTGCTCTTCGCCGCGCTCATCGTCGTCATGTCCATCTTCGTCATCCTCCTGCTGCCGGAGACCAAGCAGGTGCCCATCGAGGAGATTTGGATGCTCTTCGACAGGCACTGGTACTGGAAGCGCATCGTACGCAAGGACCCCAAGTACCAGGGGAACCTTCACCTACAGCAGCAGCAGCAGGACATGCCGCCTGCCAATGCTGCTGGCGTCAAGCCCAGCTCAGATGTTTAACTGTTTATTCTGATGAAGATCAGAAGATGGTGTCTTAATAATTAATTAATTATGGTCCAAATGGGGTTGTTATTATGAGGTGGAATGGAACTACTAGCCAATTATGTTACATTCTTCATGCAAAGGAAGAGTTCGGGGTTCATTGTTGATGGGTTACATTGTTCATAGCTTCGTATTCTTGAGAGTTCAAACTTATCGGATAAAGCTTGTCCCAGGGTGCCATAATTGCCCGGTTACTTTGTTCGTGCTCGATACCGGATTTCAGCCTCGCAAATGTCTATGATTGCATTCTGAATTTTCAAACTAGTTCTCAACATAATTAGCACTCTCCCTCTCTATCTGACGTAGTGCTGATACTCACTTCAGCTGAGTTTTAGATAATACAGTACTATGCATTATCCGATCATCTGAACGCTATTATAAAAAATATTTTGATGTCCCTTTCACTGGTCAAACTATATACCTTCAAATACCAATCATCGTTGATATTTCTAAGTCAAAGACTCACATGGATGTCTCAATCTGTAGTCAGCATGTACTTCAGTCAAAGTACCTTATCTCTGTGTCCATCCATCATTCAGATATTTATTGCTTGTCACGATGCTTCCCTGTCCCCATTTTATTTTGCACTATAATAAGGTGTTAACGTCAAACTTGTGCCGCTGTCATCGTTTACTTGAAGCGAAGATTAAGGAAATAATATGCAGTCATTCCACTGATGATGTTTGCATTTCATTTGGTGCTATTGTTGCTATGTATAATATCATTTTTATCACTTCAGCTAGCCATTGATGTGCGCTGTTTTCAATAAACAGCACATCATGATCGATGCATAAAAAACTGGAGAGATGTTCATCTGAATATGTGAAAATATGAAATACGGCACATCATGATCCATGCATCTGAATATGCGATAACATGTAGACATTGAATAACTAGGGTTCTTCATATTCTGCCCCTTTTCTTTTTCTAATTGCCCTAACCTCGAGCAAATACATTGCTACCTCGAGACCAAGAGATGCTATGCTAAAGTTCCAATGCAGACCCATATGACTAATTCAAATTGTGATGAAACCTGAACAGCATAAGGCAGCTATGAACAATCACCACTCCTCAAGCTCTGTAGAAGATTTAAGTAGCCATGAGAATCTGGGTTTATGTACCTGCAGGCAAGGTCATAATGTCAGCATCTAAGAAGTCCTTTTTCCTGAAATTGCAGAGTTCCGAAATCCGAACAAATGGATGCAATATATACATATAGTACCCATGACGGACAAGGAAGTCAATTATCACAAGGTTGCAATTTGGCTTGAAAAATTCTGTCCTCCGGATAATGTTCGCAGCATGTGGCACAGGGATTAGCCTGAAGCTATCAACCTCTCCATCTGCATTTGAAAAGGAACAGCACATCCAGCATTTGCCGTGTTTATAAAGATTTTAGTATTTGAAGTTTAAAGCTCAAGTATTTGGATGTACCTTCATTATTAGGAACGAAATCTGTAGGAAGTTTGAGGTCATAGCAGAATAGAACATCCCTTTTGTATCTAAAACCTTCAATATCCATGTAAGAAACCGCTCCAACAGAAGTAGCACTAGTAAAATATGATATAATCTGTTAGATTTTCATACATCAATATAATAAAAAATCACAAATGGAAATAGTAAATTCTAACACGACAGTTTGCTATATTACTTGGTTGATATGGATCTTGGGATGCCAGCTTCCTCTTCACATTCCTTGACGATATTCTCTTTGCAGGAGATTCCATGTGGCTAATAATTTCCAAGTGGAGTCAAAAGACAACATTAGCAAGCAAATACTAGATTCAACATGAAATGACAAACAAGAAAAGAAAAAGGAACAGTAAGCTGCACAGTTAAGCCAGCTTACAACCTATTTTATTGAGGATATGTTCATCACCAGTGAATCAACCTATAACCCATATTCCACCTTGCCATGTGGCATTGTGGACTAACTTTAAGAGATGACATTTAACCCACATGCTAGCTAACCTTCTAATCAAAATAAGGGGATTATCCGCAATACTGGAAACTTACCTAAACCACGACCTTTTGATGTTCATAAAAATGGTCTTTCTCAATAGACTAATAATGTGAATAGTTTAATTGCATGTAGGAAAAAGAAAAACCGGTGATATTCATTGTCTACTTTCCTCCAGAAATTCATATTTTTAATTGCATATAGAAATTCATGAAAGATCAACAAGCCCAAAGTGACAAAAAAAAAGTTGCTAAAACAAATGATAATTGTGAAACATTAGAAAGGTAACTAAGTGTTAATTTTACCACACGCTTCATGTGTACGTACATCACACACACGTGAAGCATTTTCCATTATCTAAAGCAAAGTTTTGTGTGCGCCCATACACATTACCTAAGTAAATATCCACTGGAGTGATTGGATTATTTAGACATCTAGGGAATATGAAATAAAGAGTAAAGTGCATGTCTAGTCCTTAAACTTGTCCGGCTGTGCCACTTAGCTCGTACTCTCAAATTGCACTTCTGACTCCCTAAACTTAGCTTCGGGTGTCATTTAAGTCCCTATACTCTTAAAATGCAAATCTAACTCTCTAAACTTAGCTTCGGGTGTCATCTAGGTCCTATACTCTTAAAATACAATGTACCCAATCAAATTGATTACATTGAAATAATGAATGCAAATCTGATCACCCTAATGCACGCTATATATCATTGGTCAATAAAGACAAACGTTATCATAAAAGGAACGGTAATGAAGAGCATCAAAAAAATTTCTAGCAATATCTAGATATTAACAAATGAACAAAATATAGTTTTGTGGTTTAGCATCATGGTGTGACCATAACCACCACTTCATTTAGCACCTAGCTCCCCCACTGCTTTCAATAATAAAACACGACTTTCATCCACACCTATCAATATTCTAGATAGACATTTGAGCTAAATTCATGTTTATTTAACTACTCCCTCAGTCCATTTATATAGTGTGTATTTGTCAAAATGTTTTTTCCACAAATATGGTGCATATTTCTGTTGAATCCTCGTTCTATGTGCATGATGATTAGTCCACTCGTAGATTATTGGTGCATCTTTGTTTTTTCTCTGTAATTAATACAAATGCTAGCCATTGGATGTTTTTATGTCCTATTTATTGTGCATCCATAAATTACTGACAATAATGACTATGATTTGGTCTTTGTGTCACTTCTAAATATACATTATATGAATGAACGAAGGAAGTATAATTAAGTTATATCTATAAAAAATATGTTTTAATCAATTTAATTAAGATGGCACTATAGTTTGAGAGTATGAGACCTAGATGACACCAAAGCCAAGTTGTGGGACCTAGATGACACCCGAAGCTAAGTTTAGAGAGTTATATTTACATTTTGAGAGTATAGGGACCTGAATGACACCCAAGCCTAAGTTTAGGGAGTCAAAAGTGCAATTTGAGAGTATGAGGACCTAAATGACACAATCAGACAAGTTTAAGGACCGGTCATGCACTTTACTCTAAAATAAAATGTGTGCATATATTAATGTCTCACTGAGCATTCTCAAATAGGAGTTTCAAGATGTAATCATCTCATGTATCCAGTTTAACTATTTCAGAACAGAATTAGCATCAGAGGTCATTATTGAAAGCAATACAAAATTTGTGTCACCCATCTTAAGCAGAAAGTATTTTTTTTGTTGCCAAGGAAAAAAAATAACATAATGAAGAGAGGACTAGGAATGCACACCAGGCCACCAGCAACAAGATGATCCAGCATCCCAGGAAATGTCTGCTTCACATCACTTCTCTTACCAATCCAAAGAAATTTCTGACCATCCTTCTCCACATAACCGTTCATATGAACTCCGTAAGCCTGTCACAATGATTTTGTTGACAAATGACTTGAACTGGACAGTTACAGATATGGGGAACAGCGAATGGAAAATGGGTCTTAAATGTTAGAAAATAAAGTGAATAAATTAGGGATACAGAGGACAAGATTAGCTGTGTGGGATAGCACCAGTGGAGGTGTACAATACTTGACAAAACATACCTTTATACCAAAGTAGGGAGCAGCAGCACGCTCCAGGGAGAAGTATACAGGCATGCCGTAAGACGCTGTTACTGGGTAGAGCTGTTAGATTGCAAAACATTATCAGAACAATAAAATAAAGACAAAAATATGGAACTAGAGTTGAACTATCAAGTATAAATTGGGTATCAGTAAAAGGGACTCTGAAAGTGATAGCACCATTAATAAAGCTATAGGGCTATAACACATGAACAAAAAAAAATCAACTTTTTCATGAAGGAATTTAACGAGACACTGCTTTGCTGAAAAAAGATCAAGAAGAAATAGGACATAGAAACATATAGATCGTTCTGGTAAATTAGTGTTATCTGCAAAGATGTGATGTAAGTCCTAGCAGAGGAAGTATAAATGAGCCAGTCAGATATGTTTGTTCCTACAAGGCAGACTAACTCATAGCTAACCGTTCACAAACCATCAGGTCTAGACAGCTATATGAATATGTTCAATATCAATGCATTTGTTAGTGCCAGTAAGAAAACAACAGGAGAGAAAAAAGTTCCCAGATGTCAGTGCCAGTATAAAAAACAACGGACAAAAAAAATAGAAGTTCCCAAATGTCAGAACAAAAATTATCACTATCAATTCATTTATTCATAACTACTACAGAAGTATGGTACCCTTAGCATATCACTATGTCCGTACTGTTATGATGTCTCAAAAAATTGACAAACCAATATGCATGATTACATTGGACATGGAATCATCAACATGAGGGGAGCAAGGAAAAAAAAAGGAACAATAAACTGCACATCCCAAAAAACAATTGATGTATCTATCCTAAGTACCTCATTTCGGATACCTGGAATCATGTCTCCAAGGCTTTTTATGACATTTCCGACAGCAACCGTTCTGTCTTCTGGAGTCCTTAGCGATGAGTGAAGAGACACATGTTCCAGACTGCTGCAGCCGTTGTTGCCCGAGACAATGGTAAAAACATCATCAAAGTCTCTAAGGTGTCCAAGAAATCTGAAATGAACATCGCTAAGTTCCCTCAAATGCGCACTGAATCATGGGTAATGTAATTTGACCACACATTCAGTATTATCATAAAAATGATCTATCTAGCTGAAAATGGAGTCTCAAGTAGATCATTCAGTGTAAACCAGTAAAACATCGGGTATATGCCACTGAAAAATCATCAGTTTTACAATCAAAAGAAAGTAGAAACTGGTGCACTTAATACACCAAAAGAAACTGGGCAGCTGTGGTGGCCTCAAGGATGCAGGGGTAACACAACAATCATAAGCTACTGTGTCCATTCAGAAGAAGGGTGCTGCCAATCATATGCATGCTTGCGTTGGATATGGGATCATCATCATGTGGAGCCAAGCTTGACCGATTCTGTTGTTGCTACGTGAGTTGATCACCAATTCACCATGTTAAATAACGCATGTTTTATTCAGTGCAGGTATAGAGGGCACCACTAATCAATATAAAACTAGGACACATTTTGTTGTTTCTTTCCTCATGCAATGCATTATGGAATGGCCTGTAACGAGGCATAGAAATTGAGAATGGCAGCTATTTCAACCTGACGAAGAACGATCTTATGCTACCTGGCTGAGTAGCCACTTTCTGGACCCCAATCTAGTGCTTCATCCTGACCTGACTGAAGGTGCGTCTCGATTAAACCGTACAGTGATGTATTGAGCATTTCACATGTAGTTTTAGCAACCAAAAATGTGGCTAGGTTAAACAATAAAAGATTGTACTTAGCATTACACATTCGGTTCTGGAAAAATAAAAGATGAAATGGAAAAAGTAACAACAATGGAGGAATGGTATATGATGCATTGGTATTACAGTTAACCTGTTTCTTTCAGTAGTATGGTAGATAATTGAGGGGGTCACCTACTCACCTCTCCCATTTACCTTGTTGGAGAAAGAAAACATAATGGGCTGAGGGTATAATGAGATACTGGATATTCTTTTTATATGTGAAGGATTCGAATATCACCAAGGAGCTAGCCATAGATAGGAGAACATGGAAGCTAGCAACTAACGTTCCAGAACCTTGATTTTTGGTTTTCCCTTTTTTTGTTTATTATTGCCCTTTTCATCTTCCCTTTTATTATCAATTGTCCTTGTGTATTGGCTCTTGTGGGTTTCATCTCTAGCCAACCCCAAGTTGCTTATGACAAAAAGGCTTTGTGGTTGTTGTAGGCATTCGCCGGTGTTCAGGAATGTCTCAAATTTTATATCTTGACACATCACAATAAATTTTCAGTCATCAACCGTATAGCCCAGAAATAAGTAATTGATTAGAAAAATTAAATTTGCGCATTCATTCTTGGAATGAAACTTGGATTGATCGAATTGATGTCGATTATCACCCACAATCAGACTGAAATGAAAATTCAGGCAGTAAATATATTTGTATTTATTGTCCACTCAATTTGCAAATCAATAAAATGTCATAGTAGAAAGAGCAACTTGGCATATGCAGAGCAAATGCAATTGGCAATCGTCAAAATCATACATAGTAAAAGAATTACACGATGAGAATGGCATTTCAGTCAGAATTTCATAGGGCAATCAGTTTCAGACAAAGTCAGATTATGCCTTTTCTATTTGGTATTCATCTATTTTCACCTAAAATATATTTTCTAGACTAGACAATGGTGTTCTCCAGTACTACACATAATTCCATTGTATTTATATGTCCAACAATCATAAATCGACATGGTGACATATAGTTAAGTCGCTCATGAACTCGTTACATGCGTCAGATGGCTTGGGAGTTGGGACTAAACAAAAACAGTAGGTATACTAGTTTTCAAGGTAGATACAATGCAACTCACCCATTGTGGATGTACCCCACTACTTGATCCTCCACAATAAACTCCACGAACTCCCCCTTCTTGTCCTGCATAATCCCCCACAGATTAGCACAGCCAGACATATACGCTCGCTGAAAGTAAGGACAAACGGGAAACTCACCATTCCTCGGTTGCAGATGTCCACCTTCCGGAAATACCCGGAGAGGTCGGCCTCGTCACCGCGCCCGCAGTCGCCGGCGACGCGGAGCGCGTCGGCCCAGCCGAAGCCCGCCGCGGCAGCGGGTGGTGCGGTGGACGAGAAGGAGATGGAGAACGGGAGGCGGCGGCGGGTCAGGAGTTGCCGGTGGGCTGGGGAGCTCCAGCGAGCGACGCCCGCGGCTATGGTGGCCATAGTGGATATCGCCGGTGGTTGGTCCGCAATTGGCTCGCTTGTTATGGTTATGAGAAATGGAAGGGGGCAGAGAGGAGAAATTTGTTTGCTAGAGAGCGAGAGAGAGAGCGGAAATTTTGCTGCTCTTTTGTTTGAGGAAAAAAAAAACTAAATTCTGCAACAATGGGTCCAACGCAACGATACAGCTACAGGAACTTCGTCTTCAGTTTTCCTTTCTTCCACCATAACGGTGACGGTGAATAAATAAATCGCAAACCACCAATTGCAAATTTACAATCGTGTTTCTCACTGGAAACATACAGAAACATAACTTAAATTTTTTTCTGGCATTTGAATTGACCTGATAATAGATCAGCAACGCACTTTGTACGGTGACATTCCATACAACAAGAACTTGAATAGTTGCCATCAATATGATTGCAATCTATGCAACAATATTTGTCATTGTTCATAGAAAATTTCCACAGACAACAATTATCGATCAATAAAAACAATCTTAGTTACCAGGATTGATTGCACAAGTGCACAACGGAGCTGTAATGTTTTAATAAGAACGTGGTGCCAAATATAAAATAAAATTTAGTGACAATCTGAATGATGAAATTCTAAAAAGATGAAATGGATATCGTACTGTGGTGCACTCCCTACCAAATACAACATTCACATAGAACAAATATTATAAAGGTTGAAAAGAAAGACGTATAAACTGCATTTTTTATGACATGCTAAAATCTGTATTATGCTGTGTCAAAGACAGTACAACTCAACTAGCAGTAAAGAACTGTATTATCTGATTCACTGTAGCAATGCTCCTAGAACATATTTTTGATGAACTATATGCACGTTGATTAAAACCAAACCTGGAGCACTTATGCTAGGGAGCAACATTCTTTCCTAAGCCTATAAAACCTTTCTCTTTATACCTGATCAACTAGATCTACATTTACCCTGGTTCGCGCTACCTCGCATGTACAAGAGTGTCCACACAAAACAATCAGCATTCTTCAGCATGAAATTCCATTCTGCTTGGGAGACTCAGATGACGCATATCCATAAGGATTCTTACTAGCCCAGTTCCATAGGTCCCTGCACATTTCTTGAATGCCATATTTCGCTCTGAAGAAGGAAAATGAACATTAATAATAAAAAAAGTAATTGTCATTTATGAAAGAAATTTTGCAAGGTATTTTTATATCTTACTTCCAGTTGAGCTCTCTCTCCGCTTTTGCAGTTGATGAGAAGAGAATCTCGGCATCACCAGGTCGTCGTTGACCAATAACCAAAGGAATTTTCTAACAAAAGAAATAAGTACAGTTAGGAAATCAATTCATACGGAAAAAGACAAACCCATGCATTTCATCTTATCATTGGAACCTGGCAAAAGGCTAACTATACGAATTAAAATTAACAAACAGTTCGCTGCAGATGGACAATCCAACAATGAACTCATTCAAATCTAATCAGACCTTTCCAGAAGCCTTCTCAAATGCATTCACTATCTCCAACACTGATGTCCCTTTTCCAGTTCCAAGATTGTATGCTTCACATCCTGCAAGGAGAATCAAATTATGGGACACAATTAAACTAAAAACCAATCTGGAGGTTTTTATTTGTGAGTAGATGTAGAAGAAACTGTGTCTTGAGACAAAATCAGACCTGATGGATTCATTGGTATATTCATTAGTTTAAGCAAATGTATTTGAGATTGTTACGGTTTATCAGTAAACAAGATGTTGAAAAAGGAAACAAAACATGTTCATGTTTACATCTTAAGAGTACAGCTCGAAAGTGATATAAGCATTTCTGATGCAGTATAGAAGAGTGAGCCATCTGTGCAAACCTATGTTCGATGAGCTTTCAAAAAGCTTCCGTAACGCGAAAACATGCCCATCAGCAAGGTCAACCACATGAATGTAATCACGTACCTGTATATCATGCAAAAATGTTCTTAGTAGATGAGTATATATTCAGTAACATACTGTTGCACTGCACATCACCCAGAAGTCTTCTAGAAAAGTTCTGTTGGCATTTTGCCACGATACTATCCACTAGCAACAGCACATGGAAAGCAGATGCTAGACAACTTTAGGTTCGCAGGGTGAAGCCAATCAACTGAAACAAATGGTATATAAAACCACTGTCATCATGAGTGCCTGCCTTCAAAGTAGACACTAGATTTACTACCTTTCGCTCTTTGCCAGGTGGCATGGTTGAACATAGACTAATGTAATCTCTCTTCATTTACTCGACATATTTTACGTAATGTAATTCTTTCACTTCAGTCATTTGCTTCCAAGATATATACTGCAATCAGAACTAGATGCTAGCGCAAGACATAATTCTATTTCTCACAAGAAACATAACTTTATTTGTTACTTCAGCTCTGGAACTATATAGCCCCAATCTTAAGCAGCATCAGCTAGTACTGCTGATTACGTTCCCAACTAAAGAACCTTGTGACAGTTAAACATGCAATGCATGAACCAGAATGAATAAAGGTAACCGAGAGCAGAAGATTAGCAGGAGAGAAAAGGTACCCCTGTTCCATCCTTTGTTGCATAGTTATTTCCAAAGATTGTTAGTGATGGCCTCCTCCCAACAGCAATTTGCTGAACGAAGGGCATAAGGTTGTTGGGAGTTCCACATGGGTCTTCACCAAGGTATCCACTGGGGTGAGCCCCGACCGGATTGAAGTACCTAAGCAAAATGATACTCCATTCAGGATCTGTATGGTAGATATCTCGGCATATCTCCTCAGCCATAAGCTGCAATTAATACGTTCAGTTGCAATCAGCTCAAAGATTTAGTGTGAAGATTTGTGCATGGGAAATGAAAGATACCTTCGTTCTACCATAAGGGTTATGTGGAAGGAGAGGAAACTCTTCGGTGCAGGGTGAGTTCTTAGGTGATCCATAAACAGCAGCTGACGATGAGAAAACTAACTACAACATTGGGACATAATAAAGAAGCAAAAACATGTCAGTAAATCTAATCTGAACAGCAAGAAAACAACAAACTTATGCCTAAAAAACTGTAAACGGTACCACACAGATATGGTAATGGTAGATACCTTCTTACACCCATGAGCTGCCATAACTTCCAGAAGATTTATTGTACCAACAACATTATAATCATAATATAGCAATGGGTTTTGCACGCTTTCTCCAACAGCTTTTAGTCCAGCGAAGTGAATAACAGCATCAAATCTAGAGAATGAGTAATATGAATAAGTACTTAGTAGAGATACTTTTATACACAGAATACAGGCAAATAAATTGAAAAAGTAATGAATGAAAAGTTAATTACTAGAGTTACTATTATGCAGTGTGCATTACCTTTGTGAAGCAAAAACTTTTTCCAGTCCATCCTTGTCTCGAATATCAACCTGAAGAAGGAGAAAAGTTGATAATATTGCTTCTGTATATCCTAAAAGTTCATTACCAATTTCAAGAATAGGATTAAGAATGGTAAAATATGTCATATAACAATGAATTCCAGATCCATCCAGTTGATGCAGTAACTTTTTATAGCATGAATAATTAGATCCACAAGAACAGGGACATATCATTTATTTATGTAAGAACGACTTTGATTCTGTCACAGACGAATCAGTGATACTAGATTCCAAAGCCAGTCAACCTTACTTTGTCAAAGCTAATACTGACGTAAAACTTCTGCAATGCTGAAGTAAAGCATGTGCAAGCCTTCACAAAGGAATACACTAAAACCATCCAACTGCAGACTTTCCCAATTGGCCAGTTACCCATCAAGTCATACATGCCCTCTAAATGTTAACACCTACCCTTGACAATAAAGCTTCAAAGTAACTTCACAGTTAAAGCAGAAATCTGAGCTGTCGCAGTCGTGCTAAAAGTCACTACTGCTTGTCACAAGTATCCATCTACTACTGTTAACCAAAGCATCCACGATTTTGCCTTATAATCTTTTTTGACGGAATATAATCTAATAATCTGCAGCCAATATATAGCTCCATTAACCGGTCATGAACACACTGCATTCTCCACAAATCAGGTCAAATCGTAACTTCAAACATCTGTTAGCTGCTATCTACAGGATACGTTTTTACCCATCTACATTGTAGTGACCTCGAATAAAGTCATGGCCAAACAAAATTTAACCAACCAAATTTCATAGCAGAGCCTCCATCACCAGTTCACCACGATTGAAATCATCAAGTAATCGTAAAAGAATTAGGAATCATAGGCGAGCGACCGCAACAAGATGGTGTGCTATATGGAGCGATCCACTTAATAACGAACCGAAAATCAGTATGACAGAGACGTAATCCCATCCGCGCCATGAAGCCTACAACCATTTTGCATCAGACGAGCCGATCGATCCCCCGCGCTCACTGGAGAGCGGCACGAGCGATCGGAAGGAGGCCGCGGCGGCATTGCGGCCGCTCGTGAGAAGAAAGAGAGGCGGAGAGCGTGCGTTGGATTAATCAATCACCTTGTGGAAGGCGAGGTTCTTGGCGGCCTGTTCCCCCGCGAGCGCGGCGACGCGGCGGAGCGCGAGCTCGGAGGAGTTTGCGAGGCTGTCGACGACGACGGCGCGGAAGCCCGCGCCGAGCAGCTGCAGCACGGCGTGGCTCCCGATGTACCCGGCCCCGCCCGTCACCAGCACCACCTTCCCGCTCGCCCGCGCCTCCACCGCCGCCATTTCTCTCACCTCTCCTCTCTCTAAGCAGCCCCGGCGCGCGCGGATCTGCTGCGGGACGAGGCGACGACCGAACGGAGGGGGGAGAGAGAGAGAGAAAGAGGAGGAGTCGGTCGTCGAGCAGGAGGAAGAAATTTGAATGCCGCCCGGGGTTGCCGCACGCCCGTGGACAGGAGCGCCAGTCGCGGGAGGCGGGGCCCACTCTCCTCCTCCGTAGAGTGGGGCCTCGACACGTGTCCTTCTCTGGTGTCGGTGGCCTGCATCGCGTGCTCGCCCAGCCCGGCGACGATTCTGATTCGTTTGCAGGCGTCATTAAGCATCCTTCTAATTGGATTCATTAGTCGTCCTTTTCTGCAACACTTGTCGCTTTTGTTCTTTTCTTAACCTAACTCGTTCTCTTCATCAGACTATAATATCTTAATCTAATGCGTCGCACATTTCTCTATGCTTGGACTTTGCCAAATCGGCATATAAGAAAGTGGTAAGACAGCTTCCATCAGTGAGCAATGTCCAGCTTCGCCGAAGCCTCCGCGTGTTTAATTTAGTCTAGTTTTAGCCAGCACCCTAGTTAACACCCGAGTATAGAGACTTCAATTTCCTTCGTTCAGATTCGCATCACTGTAATTAACTAGTCCTCACCTGCTGCAAGCTGCATCATTTCTCCAAATGAGCCGACACGTGACTGTCAATTTCAATCAACATAGAAGAGTTTCAATTTTAATCATAATAATTCTGACAGGATACACGCATAAAAAGGGAATAAAATGGAAACAATAAGCTAAATTACTCATAAAAATAAATGGCACTAAGCGATTGGCTGCAGCCCATGACCCACGTTCTGACTAATACCAATGTACTAGGTTTTTGAGATTTTTGCAGCTCAAGATAACAGTAAAGGTTGGCCAGTAAGAGCTGAAAGCAGCGTGTTCTACGAGTGGCTCGCCTGTAATCCTTTTCTTTTTCTTTTCCTCCTTATGTGTAAGCATTTCGAAAGCTCTAAATGGTAGCCTACAATTTGTGGTTAACACGTCAAAAATACAACGCATTTGGTACACGGAAAATATGCAAGTTCTTAAGTCAGAAGCATCAGAATATCGTTTTCTTTAGCACTGTCCGCTTTCTGTGTAAAACTGCAATATGAAATGACAGATAAGTATGTGTTATGGATCATGTCAATGTCCAATGCAACAACTTACTAATTGAATTGCGACGACTGGTGTACAGTTACACTATATTGGAGATTTTTTTGCCACCCCGAATGTGCCATTCGAAAAGAATATGCTGGTATTGCCGTAGGGCAACTTAGACATTCTACAAAAGCGGAGCAGCTCTTAACCAATTATTAACATAACCAAATGGATTTAAGTACATCCTGGAATTCGGAGTTCAGTAGTTTACTCAGCGATGAAGATGCAGTGCAGCAATTTCTGAGTTGAAATTTTAGATTGTTGAGGATCCAAGACTCTACAGCAGTGCAGCTGAACTAAAGTGGTGACCACAATACGTGCCACACACTTGGCATCATGCAGGAAACAGAACAAACAAACTCTAGCAGAATGATGATCCCCGCTCCCCAGTGACAGTGACAGAGATCGACCGCTGCACTTCACCACCTCCAGGATATTTTCTGCAGATTTCCAGTCTGTCATCAATGATAATATCCATTTTCAAACAAAAAACAACGAAAATGCTGCTCCATTAGTTTATCGCCCTTTATTCCACATTTCACATCGCATGTTGTGCACTGTGGCAGCATATAGATTCACATAACTGTCAGCAAAGAATACCGAGACCAATGATAGAGCACACAGCTGGACGTCAGAGGCACCTGACAAGCGAACTCCATGCCCTTTATTTACATCCTTGGAGAAAAATGTTACATCAGAATCATCACTATACTACAGAAAGTTACCTTTACAAGTACTGAGTTTCCACCTGCTGACATTGTCTCGATGCCAAAGCATGACAAACAAAGTTTAGTGCTTCCCTTGCAAACCAGTGAGCATAGCTCTTCATGCGAAAGAGATGGTATCACGGGAAAAAAGACATGGTCTATACATTAAATCTTGAGCTAGCTACACCTCTTCCTGCCATTCTATCAACACGTCGGCGGCCGAACGGCAGGCCAAATAAAGATCGAACCACACCCCCAATCTCTGTCTTGCAGAGTGGACATACTGCATTTATTTTGAGCCATTTATCGACGCATTGCACATGAAAGAAGTGTTTGCAGGGAAGTTCACGGAGCTCATCATCATCTCCATACTTGGTAAGACAGATGCAACATACCTGCATCAGTATCAGTATCATGCTGAGAAAGAGAAGAAACATGCTCTATGTGAATGGATTATGGAATAGCTATGTTAAGGTAAGGTATAAGTATTTGGGTACATCCAGTCAAAATATGCAAGCAATTATAAATGCGAAACTACAATATTCCCACCAAGAACAGCAACAAAGCATTGTCCTAAGAAAGTTGGTGTAGGCTAACTACAATACTCCATTAAGGACTAATGGAGTGGGTTACATTTTGCCTGTGCACATGACAACTAGTCCATAATTGCCATGTGCACAAAAAAAGTAGCATATAAGAAAATTAAAGAAATGCTGTAGCCCTTATCAAATGACACGCAAGAGTCACTTAACCTCTTTCACAGTTTCAATAAAGGCAAAGCATGTTCCCTAAAAAAAAAGCACAGAGCATGGAAATGTCAATAAAATTGTATTGTGAACTAGAGACACAGGTTTTGGGTATATGGTGTGACATGTTAAATGTTTACAGGTTCATAAATATAAGGACAGACAAGCATAATATGGCATTACTCACAGATCAAGAACATTTTTCTTGAGCACTTGGAGAACTATTTATTGTTTACATTGAAATAACAGTAAGTTCATGCATATCTGCAGAACAAGTCTACACACAATATCACCTATATATATGCTTTTGCCTGTTTGGAATATAGATGTTAGCAAATTATAAATCTAATGAAGATCAATAGAGTGAACAGTTTAAACTGCAATTGGGTGTTAGAAAACAGCGAAAGGATGTGAAATATACTCAATACTCACAGCATCTTCAGCTGAAACTATTCTTTCCTTCTTAGTTCCTGGGCCCAGGATGCCACCCTCATCAAGGTTCTCTGAGCTTGAAGCATGGTCTATCCCCCAGTTTTTGTTTCGTTTCGGTTTGAATTTGTAGGTTGGCAATGCATCTATTAGCTCTTGAGTAGCACCTCTACTTTGACCCAAATCTTCTTGAAGACGCAAAACAGAGATCAAGCATGGAAAGCAGCAGCATATTGCTGCACACATGATAAAAGGAATCGCATATCCCACACAGCTAAGTGCAAGGAATGCCAAGCATAGCCTAGTGAGAGGGAAGAAAGTCAGGTGTTAGGTCAGTCTTCAATAGACTATTACACTGAAAGAAACAGAGAGCAATGTGGGTACCTATACATGTTGGGAGCATCCTGAGCATCTGATGAAATACTGCGCCCACCAAAAATCCACACATTGCCAACAACAAACCAAACAGCAAAGAAACAGTCCACAGCCGTCTTGAAATGATAGGCAAATATGCTAAGCCTGTATATGCATACTCACATCAGACAACAACATTCATTTCAACTTTAACTAACTATATTCTGTCAGCTCAATTCTTCAAGAAGCTACTGCTTAAGTTTGAATTGGTGAAACTATATGCCACTAGATAGGCCTGTTTCGACTAAACACATTAACATTATTTCAATTTATGCAATGCATAAAATTAAGAAGAGACAAAGAGCCCTTTTACTTGCTTGTTGGGTTATCCATGGAAAAATATCTTAAAACTGCATACAAGTACTGCACATCTGATGTAAACTAGAAAATTGAAAAATGCTATGGAACAAATTTTTTTACCTTGGACAACTAATTGTGAAACATCCTAGATGCAAGAGAGTACCACTAGTTCGATGGCTGCGTCCTTCTGATGATTGTGAGGGAGTCAAAGTAGGATATGTTGTAGGTGGCTGCTGAGGTTCTTGGTCCAAAGGTCTGTTTCGATGAACATAGCGCCAATAAATAAGAGGTATACTTGCAATGCACCCAATTGTATATCCAATTATCCATGCGAACAAAGGGGCATGGGGATGTTCATCTCTTGAAAGGACGAGGATCGAAATAGCAGCGATAACTTGCGCTATATATGTGACAATTTCAAACGAGATCCATAAACCAGAATTCCAAATACTTCTTCCTTGACCATATATACTATCTCTTCTAGGAAAAGATAGATTTCTAGAGCTATATGCAGTCGGTGATGTTGATGCAGAAGATTGTGATGATGGGGATCGAGTGCTTGTTGAAGGCCTATTCTCCTGATGAGGTTCATCTGAGTCACTGTACATATCTTGATGACTGGTTGATGTTGAAGCAGTTTCCCCATGTGCTACATTTACAACATGCTCACGCACACCATCACAGGAAGTATGCTCCATTAATAAATTGGTCTATCAGTTTCCAGCTAAGTTCTTATAACAAAAAGGCACAGAATAGTCATCACGGCCAAGGCTAACCGTCTGTAGCAACAATGAGTCACAATCCTTTTAACCAGGTGATGCCATTGACCATCTCTAGCATATGAAATTACGGATGGCTGAATTGTTGATTCTCAATAGAGCCTACTGAACATTAGGTTGTGTGCTAGATAACTTCAGTTGCTTCATGGAAGGTCCAAGACAGAAGTAGCCTAAGGTACAAATAGCAAAAAAAGAATATCTCATGTATCTATAGCCACACATACAAAGATAGCACAATTATTCATACATACTGAATTGCCATGAAAGCAGTAGAGACTAAACACAAGAAGTGCAGGTATTTGGGAGAAAAACCGTGGATGACCATGACTTCTGAATCAAAAGGTAGTTTAATTCTATTAGCATGTGCCTAAGAGTTCTGCTTCTATCCCAGTTCCAAAGAAAAGAGTACCGGTAAAATTCAACCCCATGGCCCCATGATAAACTAATGTAATCTGCCAGTAAGAACCAATGCTTAAACGGATGCAGGTGCAAGCAATTCTTGTTACAGCAGGGTCAACTCAATCCTTGTACCCCATATATGCTTCAAGACTACCAAGCATATGCTCCATTATTCACTAACCGACATGAACTCACGCTGTAATGGTCCAGTGACCGGACACAACAGAAAATATATATTGCTACAAAGAACCATTCAAGGGAAAAACCACTAGAAAAATCCACACAAAACCCTACAGACAGATCTCTTCCAAGAAACTACTAACAATCCTCACCTCTTCAAACTTTAACTAAATAATCGAAGCTAAAAAAAAAGAATCCCATTCTTACTCATCGTATCACAGTTCTTGCCATCTCTCTACAGGTATAACTGAAAAATCGAAAGAAAGATGCACATAACCGGTTCATTGGGAAGTCCAATAACTGAACGAGAGAAGAAAGGGAGGACTCACCGAGACCCCGGAACCCTCAAATCGATTCGGCGCCGAACCGACGGGTTCCCCTTCCCTTCGCGCGGTGTCTGGGGTGCTGGCCTGGCCACGGGGACGGAGGAGGCAGGCGGGCAGAGCAGCGGTCCCTTTCGCGACAGCGACTTGGCGCATTTCCTCGCCTCATCCCCGCTTCCGGCGAAGTGAATGGTTGGTGTGACAGGTATTATTCCCTGGGCATGGTCCATGCACTAGATGGTCCGATACAGTTGGAAGTTGGGAGAAAAAAGCGTGGCGGTCTATGGACTTGGTGCATACGTGTTGAGAAGAGCGTGGGTTCCCCACAGCTTCGAGCCCGAAAGAACGTGTCGGTCATGCCTGTTTTCATTTTTTTTTTTTAAGCCTTCGGACTTCGGAGCCTTGGGTTGATGAAAATCGTGACAACGGCTAAGGTTTTACTCTCTAATCTAATCTTTAAGATGGTGGTTAGTTGAATTATTCTTTTGGTTGATTCAACACCGGCAACTGTATTACATTTTCTAAAAACCGTATAATTCAGATTCACTACTAGGGTGTTCAATCTGGTTTGGTAGAAACCGTTGTCAAACTGTCCGGATGAAAACTGTACTATGGGTGAAAAGTAAATACTAGTTCAAATGAATAGTAACCCACAGTTCATTTGCTTCTCCGGTTTTTCCAATGATTTAGCCAAACTGTCATTGTCTCATTGAATAGTCCCTTAAAATAAACCATAGCCTACAAAGCACTCTTGTATTTCTTCTCACGATGGAATATTTAATACAAGGTCAAGCAGTAAACCTTGTTTTGGTTTAACTTTCGACTTTGAATTTTTTTTTGTGTCATGTCTAGTGATGGATGAACACATACGTCAAGAGTTTGTCGTACTGAATTTCTTCAACTTTTCTCATTGATGTGATTAGATGTATGAATTATCATCCTGTATTTTCTAACCAGAAACTATCTGTTTGTCGAGTGCCTGATGGTTTGTCGAGCGTATTATATCATGCACTTGACAAACAACGTTTTACCGAGTGGAATAAAAAAACACTTTATTGAGTTTTTTTTTTACACTCGACAAACTTGCTTATTTGTCGAGGATATTTTTTTCACTCGGCAAACTTACTTGTTTCTAACACTCGACAAACAAGATCTTTGTTAAGTGTTTTTCTCCTAACACTTAGCAAAGATTTTGTTTGCCAGATGTTTTATTTTTCACACTCGGCAAAGATAAACTTAACTTATATTTTGAAACCGTAAATTAATTTAAATTAAACCAATTTTAACAATAAAGTTATATAACTTCTGAAGATTTACAAATTTTATTTTGATCATTAGTTCATTACTCAATTGATCTATAACATTGTTCACGAAATCTATATGTCTTATATAGTTTTAAAAAATTAAAAAAAAAACTCGACCTGCGGAGGGTAAGATAGCTCCCGAGCATTTTGCTAAGAAAAAGACATTGTCACGCAGATTGAGAAAACTCTCGAACCCCTACCCCACCCTTACACAGCAGCACCGTGGCCCGTGTAAGACGACCAAGACCTAGATCGGGCTTAGACCTGTGCTTTGGTGTGGTGACAAGCGAGAGGATTTTTTTTACTCCAATCCGTAAATTTGCTCCTATTGAGAGTCAAACCGGGATCTTAGGGGTGCTACTAAGCCATCTCAATCACTAGGTTGAAGGACCGTTCGCAGTTTTATGAAATTATAAGTGACACATATAAGATTTGTGAATAATGTTACTATATCTATGTCGGGTGAATAAATGATAAAAATAAAAGTTGTGGATTTTTAGAAGTTATACAACTTTATAGTTCAACACTTTTCCATTTGAATTAATCTTGTCAATAAAAAGTATATTTAAATTTTTTAAATTTTTAAATTTAAAATTTTCAAATGACCTCGGATGAAGAAACTGTATCCTCTCTCCGGCGTAGAATTAAAGTTTGTACTCTCTCCGAGAAGATTTCAGATACCAACTTTGTTTGGAGGGAACAGAGTGAAAACAACAGTTCAACGCTTGCGTTATTTTGCCTACAAAAGACGTCTAAAAACGTGGACGGCGGAATAGCAGAATTTGCCATTAAAGGAGATACACGTATCTAGACAAAAAAAAAAAAGATAAACAGTTTAGAATATGTTTAAAGTTGTATTTTAATCCATAAAACAATCATAATAAATATGCAGTTCTTCAACAAGCGGCTAAACGGCAGCTACATTGAAACAAATAGGGAATAATCATAATATGCCAATGCTGCTTCAATCATACTAGTACGAATAATAATACTCTAATAACAATTACACAAGTCAAGCCATGTCTAGAAAATGTTCATCGAAGGTCAAGCTTGGTCCTGTCCGAACGTGTCTCTACACTTAACCTACTCTTTTATAACACAATCATGTTGTTTCACAAGTGTTATTCCTTTGAGTCATTCTTTACCATCTTCTGGGACTCATTTTTTAAACTAAAAATTCATGAAATTAGACTTCTATCATGTTTAATTGGAAGAACCCTTAAATTTTTTTGCTAAATTTTTAGTGAACCTAGTATCAAATGATCTAAAATTCCAAGTATTGGCTTGGAGCATGACCTAAGTATAGGAGCTACACTAGCCGTCTGCACAAACATAGAAATCAAGAGTTGCAATTGCCAAGCTACATAGGCACTATCTGATACAAAGAAGGCACTAACATCAGGTCGCAAGGTTATTAGTTACATAATTAATTGAAATTTTGTTAAGGTTACCAGAGATGGGTGTTATAAAGGTGTGGGCATAGTGCTACCTATATGAAAGCTAAGAATATTATTAATCCAGGTTCTTCATAATTTCAAAACATTTGTCAATTCAGTTTGGAAAGTTTGAAGAGACATGCATTGTTCATAAAAACATTCACGATGGTCAGGACTGATATTACGTTGATCGAGAGTTAGGTTATATGTTCAAGATTGTACCGTTGGCCTAATATCATTTAGTGTGACCATGTTCATCGGGGAATTGAATTGGTGTTGGCACTAAAGTTCGTGATGATGTCACAAGATGACGGCACATGCGAAAAAAACACATGGACTAGTGGATTGGACAACATAAATCAATAGTGTTAGTAGTGTTTACAAATTATGATTAGATCATATGGGTCCATTTCAAGAAATTAAGAATTTCACAATATAATTTTTGAAACTAAATTGATATGTAAGATGACACGCTAGATTGAAAATAGAAAATAAAAAATAATAATAGTACTATTTATCATTTAATAATTGACTATGAGTATGTTAGTTTAAAACCATGAATATGTCATTGAAAGTTACCTAGAGGGGGGAGGGGGTGAATAGGTAATCTAAAAATAATCCTGAAAAAGCACTAAGTTTTGATCAAATGTCAGGAATGACGGAACTTCCGTCGGAAACGAGTTCTGTCAAATGACAGAACTTTACAAATCCTATCTCTAAAACTTATTTAAATGTGGATAAGTAAACAAGTAGAGATACAATACTTGATAAAGGTGAAGCTACAATAATGCACACTTAGGATTCTTTGAAGAATAGCAAGCAACACAATCAACAAGTGAATCGAGTATAATAATATGAAAGAAATGCAAAAATATAAACAGAGACACAAGGAATTAACCCGAGATTCAGCAACCACACAAAGTAGTTCCTACGTCCTCGTTGAGGAGCCACACAAAGTGGTCGGGTCTCTCTCAACCCTTTTCCCCACCAAGCAATCACAAAGATCGTGCTTGGATTTCTTTCTCCACTTGATTCTTTTCCTCCGGAGGCGAATCACACCTTCACAAATATACCCATCTCACCACAACAAGTTGAGAGCTCAAGGGCGATGCCTAGTCGTCTAGGAGACCAAGTCTCCAAGAGTAACAAGCAAATCAAATCTTGATCGGGAGGGAAAGATGTGCTCAAGCTTTTGAGTGGATGGATTTAATCTTTTTACGGTTGAATCTCTCTCACTTGCTTGGAATCTCAAAAACAAGTCTAGAAGTGAGAGGGGAGAGCTCTAGCTGAAATGAGAGTGAATTTTCGAGGAGTCTAACCCTTCCCATGGGGGAAAGGGGAGAGTATATATAGAGGCTCTCCAAAAACTAGCCGTTACATAATTTTTCTGTGTCTGACGGAACTTCCGTGTATACCCATGGAACTTCTATCAGTTCAAAAAGAGTCGTTGCGCGGTTGGATTTCAACTGAGTCAGATACGACAGAACTTCTGTGATAGACATCACGAAACTTCCATCGCTCTCGGGTTTGTAACACAGAGAAACCAGAGAACGACGGAACTTCCGTAGAGGAGCCCACTGAACTTCCGTAACTCTCGGGTTGATTGAGGTTAGAAGCTTGGCAATGACGGAACTTCCGTGGAATGAACCACAAACTTCCGTGACTCTCTGTTTGGCTCAAAAAGGATTGGTTCTTTTTTGGTATTGGTTCGCTAAACTCTCACAAAACCTTTTGGTAGGCTTGAGCACATAAATTTCTCTTCTTAGCAAGATTGGTTTACCCCCCTTTATAGTTCGGCATGCCTATGACTCAATTAAAATAAAAACTACTCTTTTAAGGCATTTGAGTCAATTTTCCTTTTCTTCTTTTTGGGAGTAATAGCCACCTTTACAACAATTTTGATTATCTGCATATTTACTTCATGAACATTGTTAGTACAATTTTAATTTTCCGTCATCGTATACCAAAACCCACTAGGGGATACTAGATGCATCTTCAATCTCCCCCTTTTTGGTGATTGATGACAATATATTAAAAAGGATATAAAGAAGATAATCAAACTAGACAAAGAGCAAAATATAGCGGAGCTCCCCCTAAAGATATGCATGAATCACACAAACATGTGGAGGAGCTCTCCCTATATTTTTCAATGAGTGGGGTGCCTAAAGGTCTACAAGTGTGCAACATAGTGATAAAGCGATAAGCATTCAACATACTTGACACAAACAATAAACAAAGAGTAATAAAATAAGCACCACACATAGAGTTATTATAATAAAGGTTCACAAAAAGTTTTCATACATAAAGCAAATAGAAAGGTACTTGTCCATAGGTTCATCACTATCCTATTACAAACAAGATAAGCACACAACTATCATCCTTTTTCATCGCTTCTCTCCCCCTTTGGCATCAACACACCAAAAAGAGGGAAAGAGAGAGAGAGAGAAGAAACGAAATCACTCATCTTCTTCCTCAGATCCCTCATCCCCATCTTCATCTTCCTCTTGAGCTTCATGAGGCGGAGGAGCTGTAGATGGCCCGACAGAGAGATCATTCCAATCATACCTGCAAGAGGGTCAGCAAAGACCGGTGGCTCACCATCGGGCTCACACTCGAAGCCATCGGGAGACACCTCATGTCCTTGAGTTCGCTGGTCCCTCTTGTAGCGTTTCACTTGCTTCTTGATTCTCCTCTTGTTCTCCCAGTTCTCTTTAGCATTGAAGCAATAGACATTGAAGATGCCTTTGAGGAAGGCAAGAACTAGAGAAGATGGACGGCGCTGCCAGTCTTGGGCTGAGGAAGAGGCCCCTGCTGCTCTCTCAGCCCTGTCTCGGCATGGGCACAGGCGAAACTCGCTCTCCTAGGTTGGAGAGGAACATGCTTACATTCCTTCTCAAATATAAGCCCAGTTTCAGCTTCAATCATCCTCATGAGATAGGGAGCATAAGGAAGGCTCCTTCTAGTGTCAATGGAAGCTAAGTGGATTTCATTTATGATGAAGTCCATGACACAGAAGGGTCTTGCCTGAGGATTAAAACTAGCAAGAATGTTCCTTGAGCTCTCCACTATAGCAGTAGCATATCCTCCCTTGGGTGCGATGGTCACTCTAAGCATCCTGTTGAGCGTGAAGTAGTAGTTGTGAAGGCCATTAGTTGTTCCAAACACATTTGGACACGTCTCATAGTATATGAAAGCCATGTCCTTTTCTTTCATCACAGGTTCATTTGTGATGATCTCTCTAGTGCGTTATGAACTTTCTTGAAAGAAGTAGCTTGCAAAGCGACTCGCTGAGACAGAATACTCCACACCTTGAGTTCTCAAATGAAGTACGCCCTTGCCATCAAGGAAGAGAGTGGAGTAGAATTGGCAGATTACCTCCTTGTTCCAATCATAGTTGAATCCCATCAAATCATAAACTCCTCTATACTTGCACACTTGGATGATCTCGTCGAACACGTGATTCTCCTTTGACTCCATGTAGGACCAATCAATCCATTGGTGGGAGGCTAGTCGGTTCTTCCGGTTCTTGTCTATGAGCATAGACATATAGTAATCTTGCTGAAACCATGTGTAGAATCAGGGTCAGTGGCTTCTTGTTCTCCCACAAGTGCGGGATTTTGCTTCCTTGCTTCAATGAGAGCATCAAGATCTTTCTTGTAGTCCTTGTAGATGTAGTCATCCGGATAGACGGGTTTGTAGAATTTGAGTCCCTTAACCACATCTACAGGGTCTGTCCTTGCTGTTCTTGAGGATCCCTTTTCCTTTGCGGACTTCTTTTCCTTCATAGGCCGCTTGCCCTTATCTTGAGATCTCCTAGGAGGAAGAGATCCTCTCGGTTGGACATGCACAGTCTGGGCATCCCTGCTGGAGCCTTGGCCAGTCAACCCTTGTCCTCGAACTACAGCAACCTTTTTTCTCTTGGAGGCGGGCACTAGTTCCTCACTTGGAGAGGAGGAGGAAGAGTCTTCATCTCTTGGCTCACTCGGAGCCTTGGATGTGTACTTAATTCTCACCATCTTGAGCTGCCAGTAGAATGAAGATTGATCAAGGAATGAGTCAAAATGTTACGACAAGAATCCAAGAGATGATAAAAAACAATGCACTGAACTGCAGACGACGGAAGTTCCATGGCAGATCATGGAAGTTCCGTCATGACGAAAGTTCTAACGGAACTTCCGTCACTTGCAGTTTGCACCAAAATTGACATTACTCCTAGATCCTACCACAACATCGCAAATGCTTCTAACAGATGATAGACTAGCTCTAGAGGAGTTAATCTATCCAAAGGAAATCAAGACATTTGAAATTTTGACCTAAAGACGAAATTTAGGTCAAGGACTCATACCTAGGTCAAAAACCAAAGAAAAACAATGGAGATTTCAGAACTTCCGTGGGGGAGGAGCCAAATCTCCACCTTTTTGATCAACTTCGTTGGTGGAATCTTCTAATTGCCGCCTAGGGTTTGAGTGGATGAGAGAGAAAAAGAAAGAGAGGAGTGACCGATTGACTTGGAAGAAGAAGGGCGTCGGGCCCTTTAACCTGAGAGTGACGGAATTTCCTTCATTAGGCGATGGAAGTTCCGTCGCTCTCGAGTTTAGGCAGACAGCCCGATTGAGAAGTCACGGAAGTTCCCACAAAACTTCCGTCGTCCATGGAGTGACGGAAGTTTTGTCGTTCTCTGTTTGACAGAGAGAAATCCTCTACTAGTTTGAACTTTTGGACAAGATAGGTAGGAAATATAGGACTTGTTCAACTTATGAATAGCAACAATCAACCAAGTAAAACTATATTCACAGGTTTCAACAATATGATCTATTGATCAAAAGATTTTGTTTTTAAAAAAACAATGACATTATGAAATTTTTGAAGAATTTTATTTTCAAGGGATTTGGCATGAGCACTACATCAAACAAAATACAAGATTCTACTCCAAGTTGGATGAGTCAAGAATATTTAGTTCACTCCTAAGCTCACAAAACCGCTTCTCATCTAGGGGTTTGGTAAATATATCCGCTAGTTGTTTATCGGTTGTAACATAGCTAATCTCAATATCCCCATTGATTGAATGATCTCTCAAGAAGTGGTGTCGGATATCTATATCCTTAGTCCTATTATGATCAATAGGGTTATATGCAATCATGATGGCACTCTCATTGTCACATAGGAGTGGAACTTTGGTCATAGTGTATCTAAAGTCCTTAGAGTTTGCCGTATCCAAAGTAGTTGAGCACAACAACTTCCGGCTATGACATACTCCGCTTCAGCTGTGGATAGGGCAACGGAATTTTGTTTCTTGGATGACCATGACACAAGGGACCTACCCAAGAATTGACACATCTTGGAGGTACTCTTCCTATCCACCTTACATCCGGCGTAGTCGGCATCGGAATAACCGACTAACTTGAACTTGGAACCCTTTGGATACCACAATCCTAGGTTTGGTGTGTGAACTAAATATCTCAAGATTCTTTTTACAGCCACCAAGTGACTTTCCTTAGGAGCACTTTGAAACCTTGCACACATACACACACTAAGCATGATATCGGGCCTAGATGCACAAAGATAAAGCAAAGAGTCAATCATGGATCGATATACCTTTTGATCCACGAGCTTACCGTTTGCATCTAGCCCGAGATGTCTATTTTTATCTTCATGGGAGTCTTGTTTGGTTTTGCATTCTCCATGTCAAACTTCTTGAGTATGTCTTGAGTGTACTTGGTTTGACTTATGAATGTTCCTTCTTCAAGTTGCTTGACTTGAAAACCTAGAAAGAACTTCAATCCTCCCATCATGGACATCTCAAATTTTCTAGTCATAATCTTGGCAAACTCATCACAAAAAGATTGATTAGTAGAATAAAATATAATGTCATCGACATATATGTGGCACACAAAAATATCATTATCAACTTTTCTTGTGAAGAGGGTAGGATCGGCCTTGCCAATTGTGAAGCCCTTGTTGATCAAGTATCCCTTGAGGCGTTCATACCAAGCTCTAGGAGCTTGCTTGAGGCCGTAGAGAGCTTTGTGAAGCTTGTAGACATGGTTTGGCTTCTTTGGGTCTTCAAATCCCGGAGGATGTTGTACATACATCTCCTCTTGAATAGGGCTATTTAGAAATGTACTTTTCACGTCCATTTGAAAAAGCTTAAAACCATGATGAGTAGCATAGACAAGTAAAATACGAATTGACTCAAGCCTAGCTACGGGTGCATAAGTTTCACCAAAGTCCAAACCTTCAACTTGTGAGTAGCCTTTAGCAATAAGTCTTGCTTTGTTTCTCACCACCACACCATACTCATCTTGTTTATTGTGGAAGACCCATTTTGTACCAACAACATTTTGCTTGGGCCTTTCCACCAATGACCATATCTTGTTTCTTTCAAAGTTGTTCAACTCTTCTTGCATAGCCATCACCCAATCCGAGTCTTGAAGTGCTTGTTCCACCCTAAGAGGTTCCATAGAGGAAACAAACGAGTAATGATGACAAAACGTAGCCATTCGGGATCTAGTAGTTACCCCCTTTTGGATATCACCAAGAATATTGTCAATGGAGTGATCCTTTTGAATGCTTTGTCGGACTCGTGGATGAATTGGCCTAGATGCATCTTCTTCTTCTTGATTGTTGTCATCTTGAGTGTCTCTTTCTCCACCATCTTGGGCTTGATCTTGGTTGTTGCCTTGACCATGATCGTCACCATGATCTTGGTTACTTCCTTGATCTTGTTCATCATGTGGCTCTTGTGGAGATGAGTCATCTTGTCTCGAAGAGGATGGTTCATCTTGACTTGAGTTTGGGTCATGTGGTCTTATGTCACCTATTGCCATGTTCCTTTTTGCATCACAAGGAGCTTGATCACCTACATCACTTGGATTAACTTGCTCTATTTGAGAGCCATTAGATTCATCAAATTGCACATCCCGGGTGATTTCAACAACCCCGGTGTCTTTGTTAAAGACTCGATATGCATAGACGTTAGTTCCATATCCAAGAAGAAAACCTTCATGTGTCTTAGGAGCAAACTTAGAGGATTTAGGTTTCTTGTTAAGAATAAAACATTTTCTCCCAAAAACACAAAAATATGAAACATTGGAAAGGTTACTGGTGAGGAGCTCATAAGGTGTCTTCTTCAAAATCTTGTGAAGATATAATCTATTTGTTGCATGACATACGGTGTTGATGGCTTCGAACCAAAAGGTGTCCGATGTCTTGTACTCATCAAGCATTGTTCTTCCCATCTCTATAAGTGTGCGGTTCTTTCTTTCGGCTACACCATTTTGTTGTGGAGTGTATGGAGCGGAGAATTCATGCTTGCTGCCTTCTTCATCAAGATATTCTTCAACTTGAGTATTCTTGAATTCCGTTCCATTGTCACTCCTTATCTTCTTGATTTTTACCTCATACTCATTTTGTGCTCTTCTCAAAAACCTCTTTAGGATACTTTGTGTTTCACTTTTGTCCTTCAAAAAGAATACCCAAGTGAAACAAGAATAATCATCAACAATTACAAGGCCATATTTGTTACCGCCAATGCTTATGTTGGTGACTGGTCCAAAAAGGTCCATATGGAGCATTTCCAACGGTCTTGTCGTTATCATCATTGTCTTGGATGGATGCGCTGCTCCAACTTGCTTTCTGGCTTGACATGCGCTACATATTTTGTCCTTCTCAAAAGCAACATCCTTTAGTCTAACAACGTGATCACCTTTTAGGGGTTTGTAAAGGTTCCTCATCCGAACATGAGCTAGCCGGCGATGCCATAGCCAACCCAAGGTGGTTTTAGCGACCAAGCAAGCATTTAGGTTAGATCCCTCTTTGTTGGTAAAATCAACAAGATAGATCTTGTCCTCTAAATACCCTTTAAAAGCTATTGAGGAATCCTTCTTTCTAAAAACGGTCACACCATTATCGTCAAAGCGACAACTATAGCCCATCTCACAAAGTTGTGAGACGGACATCAAGTTGTATTCTAGACCATTTACAAGATAAGCATTACCAATTGAAAGGTCATGGGTGATGACAATCCATCCACGACCAATTACCTTTCCCTTTTTGTCATTTCCAAATGATATGCCTCCACTTGGTAGATTGTCATGATAAAGTGTGGAGAACATTGATCTCTCTCCGGTCATATGATTTGAACACCCACTATCAAGTACCCATGTCACGCCACCGGAGGAGTATTCCTACAAAGAACATCAAGCATATGTTTTAGGCACCCAAGTTGGTTTGGATCCCTTAACACTAGATACAAGTACCTTGGACACCCACACATAAGGCCTCCACTTTGCATCGTGCGGCCCAACAAACTTAGCAACCACTCTACCATAAGCATTACGGGCTAGCACATAAGTGGCATCAAAATCATAAAAGGATATGGTAGAGGTCTTGTTGTTCTTGTTGACTTGGGAGGCATTCTTTGGCTTGATTGTCTTCCCTTGTGCTACTTGCTTTCCCTTGCCTTCGTGTACAAAGTTGGGTCTCTTTTTGTAGCCCTTTTAGGTGCATTCTTGTTGTACCCTAATTCTCTCTTATCATGAGAGGCTCTTGGCTGACCAACTATTTTTGTGGTTTCCATTTGAGCCTTCTTCTCAAGTTTCTTGACTTGATTGGATAGCTTTTCAATGATTGCATCTTGCTTGGCAATCATTTCAATATTGATGTTGTGGCACCTTCCACAACCCTTGCTTGTTAAAGGTTGAGAGGATTCAATCTTCTTCATCAATGAGCGGGAGCTTGTCTTGAGATCTTCAATGGCCTTTACTAATGTCTTGTTCTCCTCTAGCAAGGAGTTGCACCTTTCTTGATACTTCTTGCTCGTTGAGGTGCATGATTCACTTGACTCATTGACCTTTGCAAGGTCCTTAGTCAAGGTCTTGTTCTTCTCCTTCTCTTGTTCAAGTTGCTTGGTGAGCTCAAGGTTCTTGCTTCTTTCTTCATCAAGCAACTCTTCTTGTCTATCAATGATTCTTTCTTGATTGTCCAACTCCCCTTGTAGCTTATCTAGCATTTTAACCATTTCATGCATAGAGGGGACCAAGTCCTCCTCTTCATCACTACAATAAGAGGGATTGAAATCGATGTGAGGAGCTACCTTGCTTTCCTTGGCCATGAAGCATCGGGGAGCATCATCCTCATCATCGGTGAGGTTGTTGAAGAGTGATTTCTTGGTCGGAGGTAGACCAATGGAAATGTTGGCAATGCCACCCTCATCATCTTCATAATCATCATCGGAGATGTATTCTTGGCCAATGTGAGCTTGCCCCTTGTTGTATGGCTTCTTGTTGGGCTTGGTCTTGTTGTTGTACTTTTCATTTTTCTTGTCCTTGCCATTTAGCCTAGGACAATCGGCAATCATGTGTCCTTGTTCATAACACTCATAGCATCTGCTACTTGTTCTTCTAGCTTTGGCCTTGTCAAAGCTTCTCTTGGTGAAGTCGTTCTTGATCATGTATTTGCCAAATTTTTTGACAAATAAGGCAAACTCTTCATTATCTTCTTATTCATCATCATTGTCATCATCTTCATCATCATTTGCCTTGAGAGCTATGTCCTTCTTGCTTGAACCCTCATCACCAATGAGCACATTCACTCTTTTGCCCTCATCATCACGACTCTTGTGGGCATTGATTCTTCCAATCACTTCATCGGTTTTGAAGTTCTCAAATCTATCCTTTCCTTCAATGATGGTGTATAGAGTTGGGTTCCACATTCTAAGAGTCATGAGAAGCTTGTAGTTGACTTCTTCATCTTTCATGTTGTCCCCATATGCTCTTCTCTTGATAAGTTCATGGACATTATGCTCTTCTCCCATTTCCGAAGAATGTGGAAGAAGCTAGTATGTTCATCACAAAGAAAATGAATTGATTCTTAATAACTTGGAGTCTTGACTTCTTCACAACATCTACTCCCTCATGGGCACATACTAGCTTCTTCCACATTCTCCAAACATTCTCAATTCTGGCTACTCTTGAATATTCCTTGGGGTTCAAGGAAGAGAGAATGGCCGACACCGCTTGAGCATTGCGATGTATGTTGAGTTGGTACATGGTTGTAGGATTGTCCTTGTCCTCTAAGGTAAATCCCTTCTCCATAATTTCCCAAATTGGTGGACCAATAGACATGAGGTACATCTTCATCTGGTGCTTGTACCAACTAAAATCTTTGCCTTCGAAATAAGGCAATCTTCCACTTCCACTACCATGAATGTTTGCCACATCGACATAGTTGAATGGCATGGCCGTGTGCAAATCACTTCCTTTGCTTGCCGAAGCAAGATCTTGAGGCTTGTCGCCTTCTCCCGACTTCGGCATTCTTTAATCTTCAAGCTTTTAAGCCTTATAGAAGATTATGACTCTGATACCAATTGAAAGTTGTCTAGAGGGGGGTGAATAGGCAATCTAAAAATAATCCTAAAAAAGCACTAAATTTTGATCAAATGCCAGGAACGACGGAACCTCCGTCACCACAGAAGTTCTATCAAATGACAGAACTTCACAAATCCTATCTCTAAAAATTATTTAAATGCGGATAACTAAACAAGTAGAGATACAATACTTGATAAAGGTGAAGCTACAACAATGCACACTTTGGATTCTTTGAAGAATAGCTAGCAACACAATCAACAAGTGAAACGAGTACAATAATATGAAAAAAAAAATGTCTAAATATATAGAGAGACACAAGGAATTAACCGAGGTTTGGCAACCACACTAAGTAGTTCCTACGTCTTCGTTGAGGAGCCACACAAAGTGGTCGGGTCTCTCTCAACCCTTTTTCCCGTTAAGCAATCACAAAGATTGTGCTTGGATTTCTTTTTCTACTTGATTCTTTTTCTCCGGAGGCGAATCACACCTTCACAAACGTCCCCGTCTTATCATAACAAGTTGGGAGCTCAAGGGCGATGCCTAGCCGTCTAGGAGACCAAGTCTCCAAGAGTAACAAGCAAATCAAATCTTGATGGGGAGGGAAAGATGTGCTCAAGTTTTTGAGTGAATGGATTCAATCTTTTTATGGTTGAATATCTCTCACTTCCTTGGAATCTCAAGAACAAGTCTAGAAGTGAGAGGGGAGAGCTCTAGCTAAAATAAGAGTGAATTTTTAAGGAGTCCAACCCTTCCCACGGGGAAAGGGGAGAGTATATATAGAGGCTCCCAAAAACTAGCCGTTACACAACTTTTTTGTGTCTGACGGAACTTCCGTGGTTACCCATGGAACTTCTGTCAGTTCAAAAAGAGCCATTGCGCGGTTGGATTTCAACTGAGTCAGATACGACGGAACTTCCGTGATGGATATCATGGAACTTCCGTCGCTCTCGGGTTTGCAACACAGAGAAACCAGAGAACGACGGAACTTCCGTGGAGGAGCCCACGGAACTTCCGTAACTCTCGGGTTGGCTGAGGTTAGAAACTTGACAATGACAGAACTTTCGTGGAATGAACCACGGAACTTCCGTGGCTCTCTGTTTGGCTCAAAAAGGATTGGTTCTTTTTTGGCATTGGTTCGCTAAACTCTCATAAAACTTTTTGATAGGCTTGAGCATATAAATTTCTCTTCTTAGCAAGATTGGTTTACCCCCTTTATAGTTCAGCATGCCTATGACTCAATTAAAATAAAAACTACTCTTTTAAGACATTTGAGTCAATTTTCTTTTTCTTCTTTTTGGGAGTAATAGCCACCTTGCAAATATGGGTTTAGACAACAATTTTAATTATATGCACATTTACTTCATGAATATTGTTAGTACAATTTTAATCTTCCATCATCGTACACCAAAACCCACTAGAGGATTCTAGATGCATCTTCAATCATCTTATTCTATTTTATATTGATGGACTTCCATACTTTAATATTGGGATAATGTATTTTGCAAAGTTCAAATTGCAATACCACTTTACTCCATGAAGAATTCAAAGAAAAAATGGTGAGCTCGTGTCCATTCTCATGGGTTAGGTGTTAACCAATGCGTCCCGTCAAGCTCAACTAATGGACGATGAAAGCGGACAACATCGAGAGTTTGGAAGGGCAGCAACTAAATGACGTCGCCTCTTTCAAGCACATATGACCACGAGACCTGGTCATGTTGACATATATCACATATGTTTATATCTTGACTACTTATTAAATCTAATAAAAATCATAAGCCACCTTCTTGTTCACACCATTGTTCGTCATTCTTCTGCATGTCGACTCCATGTACTGAGGCTAGCTTTCAGCGTTTGACTAAACCTGAACAGCAAGAGTGTCCCACGCCCTCCAAGTAGCAGTAACCTGAGCCGCGCGTGCATGGATGAACCTTGTGCTTTAATCAAATGGAAGCAATTGAATATGAGCTGAGTTGGTAGAATCTATATTTAACTCGTTAACCTACTCGCACGGCTAGTCTTTATATCTTGTTATAATTTTTTAATATAAAATATCTTTTTTACACTACTTATATCAATTAAATTATTAAATCATATTATCATAAATAATAATATAGAGTATCTACATTGAAAATTGTGTCCCTAAGACTTCGTTTTATCATTTCCTTGGAACCAATGTATCGTATCTATCTCTCAAAAACATCACAAGCTTCTGTTTTATTTGTATTAAAGAAAAAAAAGGATATATCAAACTTTAACAACTGAAATATTCAACACGATTCTTGAAAGCTATGTAGCACACATAACTTAACCTACTTCAGCATACCTAAACCAACTTCAGCATGAGCACATGGCATATATTAAGTTGTACTCGACATGATGACTTTCTGATGCCCATGTATGTTATGACTTTATTACTAATCTTTTAGTTACCATCTCTAAGCACAAATGAAGTATCATGATATTTTTAGTGACACTCTCATTCCTGCTTATTTCAACACTAACAAAAGATTATTATAAGTCTAGATATCTCTATTGAAAAACATGGCCGAACACATATGTCAAGAGTTTGCCGTACTGAATTTTTTGAACTTTTTTCATTGATGTGATTAGCTGTAGGAATTGTCATCCTGTATTTTCTAACCAGAAGAAGAAATACTAGTCTGGTTTTTTTTTCTTCTACAATGTTAATAAGAATTACTTCATGTTCATTTTGAATGAAGCACATCAAAAGTTTGAATTATCTCATCCGGTTTTAAATTAAAAATATCACTTAATATACTTGTTGGCGCACGTGTGCAAGCTCGGATGTACAGGCTGTAACCTTTTGTGTCGCAAACTGTCTAATTCTTCTGTGTTGTTATTAAGTAATGCTAGGTTAGCGTGGCAGAGCTCCATGCAAGAGAAATAGGGGGTTCCTCCGTGCTCCTTCAAATTGTCAGGAAAAACACTCGTTTCCACCACTCAGATACTGACAAAAGTCTCAAATTTGTGAATCTAAGTATATGTGTATCCAGTAAGTATATGTGTATCCAGTAGTTATAATAGAGGAGTTTTACGGTACATATTACTATCAATTATTACTGGTTGTAATTTTAATCCAACGATCTTAGTTGTCTCCCATCCTAATTAGTAGCAGTAATTTTAATAATTAGTATCAATTATACTAGGGTATTATTGAAAAAGGAACTATATGGTACTGTATTTAAAGTTTTTTAATTGAGAAGGATGATTTGTTAATGGCAATATGATCTAGTCATCTCGTCACTTTTCTTTATTGGGTTCATTCATCGTACCCGTCGTCGGTGGTGGCGACGGCGGCGAATTCTGAAAGGGTGAGTGGCGACGATTTTGACGGCACCGTAGAAGGAAGTACGGGTGCAGCTAGGATCCGACGTCGGCTGGAGCCCATCATGGAGAGAAGCGCCAGCGGCAGCTGCAGCGGCAAAGCTTGATTAAGAAAGCGGGGGCCGTGGTGGCAGTATCCAGTACGTCATGCCTGTCGGTGCCTGACGCTGCAGCATGCTTCTTTTGTAGTTCGCTGATCATTGTTTACTTCACTACGGGAAATCCTCCCTTTGTCAGAGTGTCTGGAGATTTGTCAAATATATTTTCTTGGACATTCGACAAATCATCTTTTTACTGAGTGTAATTTTAGGATCACACTTTACCAAGTGTATTTTTTGGTGACACTCAGCAAAGCTACGACAATTTTTTGAATCAAGTCAAATTTAAACTACAAGTGATAAAAATAATAAAATAGAATGAGTATAAAAATTATATTTATGTTATTTAGTCCAATTCAGGACCTTATCCATGAAACTAAAAGAAAATTTGGTATATCTTGTTCAAAAAATATGATAACTAACGTTTGTCCGAATGATTTTTAAATTCTAAAAAAAAATAAAGTCTAAAATTCATGAGATTTACCAGGATGTGATGGCACCACACGTGGAAGCTACGATAAAAAGTAGAGAAGATTTCACACAAATTATCATGTACGTTGCTCATAAAACGGAGAATCTCCAAAGAAGTTCATTAGAGTTGAGAATGACTCGTTAAGATTTTAAGTTAAATTGATGATTGAATTCAACTTCGACTTTAAATTATTTTATATAGATAATAGATCATATAAATTATGTCATGCCAAAATTTGATTAATTTTAGAATTTATTTGGTAATTTTTAATTTTTTTAACAATCCACAAAATTTATTTGCCAAGTGTTTAATTTAACACACGGCAAACCAGCACTTTGCCGAGTGTTTTTTCTGGACTCTCGGCAAAGTGGGCCATGTCATCGATCCACGCCAGCGAAATGTTGCTCTCTGATTGGTCCGTTCTCCCCCCATCGAATAAGCCTCCAGCCCTCTTCTCTCTCTCTCTCTCTCTTTTTCTCTCAGCCGCCAGCCCGTCGTCCTCATCCGCTCATCCCCTCCTCCTCATCCACTCTACCCAGTGCGCGTGGGGGAGCGAGCCCGGCCGCCAGTCGCCGCCAATCCCTCCTCCTCCTCCCCATCCGGCGTAGGCGGGCGAGCCTGGGCGGGCCAGGCAGGGCGACACGACAGGCCGACCAAGAGCGGCGGGTCAAGACTCCGACGAGGGGCGGTGGGGCGACGCGACCCCGGCTGGCTTGGGGCCTCGGCGAGGGACGGTGGAGGCGGCGCGACCCGGCCAGTTCGAGGCCCGAGGAGGGCGGCGGAGGTGGCGCGACCCCGGCCGGCTTGGGGCCCCGGCGAGGGGCAGTGGAGGCGGCGTGACCCGGCTGGCTCAGGGCCCAGGGAGGGCGGCGGAGGCGGCGCGAGCTCGGCCGGCTCGGGGCCCCGGCAAGGTGCGGCAGAAGCGGCGTGGTGGCTCGACGGCGGCAGGGGCAGGGCGTCGTGGCGGCGACGGGCCGCAGTAGGCGTGCTGGTACTGGCCTGGTATTTTTTTTATTTTTGCAAAAAATGTTTATCGAGTGTTGACTATGACACTCAGTAAACTCTTTGCCGAGAGTCCGATAAAAAGCTCTCGGCAAAGAGCTCTTGACCGATAAAAGGCTGTCGTGAGCTCTTTGCCGAGTGTATTCTGTGTTTTGCCAAGCGCCTCGGACACTCGGCAAATAGGTACCTTCCCGTAGTGGTTCACAATATAGTATATCAAATTCTTTTATAAATTCATATGAAGGACAACAAAAGAAAGCAACAATTTAGAACAGACATCAGCTCTTGTGCAGGGCGCCTTGTACATAATATGTGCAGGGCCAATAGTCTTATGACACGTGTCCATGTAAGTTGTCAAAATAAAATATAAAGCATGCCGTTCCTTCCAAAGACGACCGGAGAAGATTCGCCGGTCATTGTACGGAGAAATGGCCGGTGCCGCTTCTAGCCGTGCCCCAAAAAGACATTGACCGGTTGCGAGAACTTACGACGGCAACCACGCCGTCGGCAGGCTACGGCGGTGCGTCCTCACAGTCTACTCAGGGGTAACACGCGTGGCTCGCAGCGCTAATCAAGTTCTTTGCTAATTCAATTATCAGACGAGGAGTGGCTGTTCTTCTCCTCATCTGTACTGTAGGTGAGGATATAAACTCTGGCGAGCAAGTCATCAAGATGCAGTGAGATTGCTAGTGGGATCTGGAAATTGAGCTCGCTGTAGCCATTTGCTAGAATGGCACAAGAACAATTTGTGAGCGCAGCGGCGTAGATCCATAGAATCCAAGGAGGGTCGTTGATTGCACAATTGCATTGAGTCGAAGAAAGAGCGAGCAGAGGCCGAATGATTTCGGCGGCAGGAGTCCCCTAAGTAGCAAGATCAGAAGCAATTAGTCTAAATTATAGGACACGTGTCACAAGGCCATTGGCCCTGCACATAATATCTGCAGGACACCCTGCACCAGAGCCGATCTCATTTAGAACATGCAAATGGCCGCTGAAACACCGTCGTCTAATCTGACATTTTACTCGTGCCGGCCGCCAACGGATTTAACTATTTGCCTCCGCTTCGACGCAGTAGAGACGATGAGAGCTCGTGCAGCTAAGCAAGCTTTGAAATTTCATCAGTGCAATATGCATGGGACTTTATCCAAACGCGGAAACCGTCGAGCTGCCACCACCACCGGAATTAATAAGGTCTCGCGGAAGTCAGCCGCCCTCTTTGCTCTTGAGGTCACCGATCAGCACATGTTGAATCCTAGTAGTTATTACTGGTATAAATTACTAAAACATCCTGCTAATTACCACCAGTAAATTACTGGTGGTAATATGTATCGTAAATCTCCTCTTACTCATTTTACATTCCAATAGAAAAAAAAAACACAACTATTGTACTCACGAAAGAACAAAATTTTGTGAACTATCCATGATCTGCCACCAGGAGATTTTGGTTGGTCCTAATATAATCAAAACATCAGCGGCGTCTCCTCCTCCTACCGTGATCATCACCAGCATAAGCCTCCAACACCGGCGGCCACGGCAGCTCGCACGGATATGCTTGCCCGGGGTACTTGTTCCTCTCGTGCTCCCGCTCCACCTTCAGCGTATCGAGCTCCACGGAGAACAGGCACGTCTTCTCCTGCGGCGTGACGAGGATGTACTTGTCGTGCGCCGCGACGATCATGGCGTTGCGCTGGAAGTACCAGTACTCCTCGCGCCCCGGCAGGTCTCCGGCGGCCTCCGGCAGCCGCAGAAACTTCTCGATCACCCACTCTTCCTCGTCGCTGCCCTGTTGATGACGTTGAGAGAATACCATGAGGTTGCTGTTGATCATGCGCACGACGCGCAGCTTGCCGTCGTCGCCGCCGATGACACGGAAGGTCCACTTGTTGTAGGAGCCCCCGACGGTGTCGGGCGGGAACGTGATCCACGAGAAGGTCGTGGTGGCCTTGTCGAGAACCAGCATGGCGCCATCTTCTCCGGTAACCCAGTACAGCGAGCCGTTCACACGTCCCGCGAAGGTCATGGACAATTCAGGAAGCGTGATGCCGTTGGTCGACGCGCTGGGAAGTTCGCGCCATCCGCCATCGTCGTTCCCGAGGCTGAACACACACGGCTCCGGCTTGTAATAATAGCCTTCGGGCTCGGGATTGAAGTAGTCGACCAGGACCACTCGGAAGTTGGACACGCCGCCGCTGCCCTTGGCGTGGTTATTATCGTCGTCATCACCGTCGAGCAGGAAGACGTCGCCGAGATTGATGCTGCCGGGACAAAGGATCCCTTGGTACCGCCGTGTGAGCGGGTCGCATACGACGAGCTCGTCACGCTGGAAGCCGCCGCCGGTTCCCCTTTTGAAGAGGAGGAGGAGGCTGCCGTGGCTATCGGCGATTGCCCAGCCCATCTCGCTTTCCGGGAGGAAGTCGAGGGAGAAGCGGCGGCTATCGACGATGGTGTTGTTGTTGTTGTTGCTGGAGGGCACGAACACCGGGTTGCCGGTGATGGGTGGCTCCCCGTACTCGATCCAGTCGGGGTGGAAGGCGTGGTAGTGGCCGGCGACGCACGGCGCGTTGAGCGCGCGGTATTGGGTGAGGAACCCGGTGGTGCCCGTGATCGTACGGCGCCACAGCTTGCACGTGGCCGCCGCGCGGATGAGGGTGGCCGAGGAGTCGAGGCGGAGGAGGATGAGCGTGATGAGGTGGTCGGGAAGGTTGTGCACGGTCGTCGGCCCAGCTGCTCTGGGATGTTCTTTCTTCGCCCTCGTCTTCATCTTTGGCTTGCCCCTGCTGCTTCGACGATGTCGTGTACCGGTCGCCATGGACGTCAATAATTAACCTTCTCCTGCATGCACAGTCAGTATGTGCTTGTTGCTTATCCTTCGATGGTGATTTACTCTGGCAGCTTCTGCGGTTTTATAAATTATAAATGGTGCGGCAGGTGATTCTTTCATCCACTAATTAACCCACCAGGTGCCCTTCGAACATTTCAGTGATTGACTCAGCTTGGTCGGGACGTACCGCGCCCTCCAAGTAGCCGCCAGCATGTGCGCAGACAAAGTGTCGTTCCCGCGTTCTAATTAAAATACTAGTACTACTACCGGGTTTGCAATAAACTTGCACTCGAAGCAACTCGCGAAGTGGGTTAACTTTCTGCAATTGGAATATTAGTATTTAGTATACTAATAGATTGTTGAGTTTAGGGTGACCCAATGGCCGTCCTGGTCCATCATGCTGCGGCCACTTGCGTGCTTCAAATTCAGAATCAGGAAGTATATGATGAGTAGCGATTAACCCGAAGTTTAACCCAGTAATTTTTTTTTGATAATGGAACAAAGGTTCCGGCCTCTACACCTTAACCCAGTGAAAGAAATTGGGCTGAATGTTTGGCTATTTTTACATATCTTCAGTTCTTGACGTTTCCTTGCATATATTTGAACTGAATATAGAGCATCAAGGAAAAAAAAATAATACCATATGAATAACACTTTTTGAAAATAATATGCATACATGGTATATATAAATAATTGGGTATATGTCTCTCATCAGATGACAGAGATTTTGCTTATATCTCAAGTGAATAAAAATTAGTTCCATCTTCATATAAAAAAGTTTCATATGCATATTAGGTAACTTTCAAATTTATAAGCTCGATATACAGTATAAGCTCCAGGGACTTGCTCTTAAAAAAGAAATAAGACAAAAAATTTCATCTTTTAATAATGAAAAGTTCGACTTATAAGAAAAAAAAAGGTTTCGCCTGTATATACAATATTCCATCTTCAATTAACAAAAGCTCCTGAAACAAAGTTCTACCTTTGAAGAGAAAAATATTTCAAAGAAAAGTGAATGATGTAACTAAAAATTCAAGCTTGAATAATAAAAAGTTCCATTATAATAGAAATAATTTCCACTAGTATATTTGTTTTGTTTCCGAAATATGACTGAGAGATGTGCAAAAATCATAGTTAACTAAGAACTAATAAATCTCTTATAGTAATAACTTTAAAAGGTTTGAGCAAATCTTGGTAAAATATAGTCATGCATCATCCCTTCCCCCCCCCCCCCCCCCTTCACACTTTTACTTGTTAGTCTCCATCGTCTTAGAAACATGTCCGTCTTGCAAGCTAACGCTACTTCGACAAATGTATTCTTGGTGGTGCCACCTAGAAGTTCCGGTACAATTCAAAGCATTAGGATGTGTTCATTTTTTCAGGTCTAAATTTTAGTATTATCATATCAATTATTTAAACGCTAAATATAATGATTAAATATAAAATTAATTACACAGATGGATGCTAATTTGCGAGACAAATCTATTAAGCTTAATTAACTCATTATTAAAAGATGTTTATTATAGCATCATATTATCTAATTATGACCTAATTAGTTTTAATAGATTCGTCTCGTCATTTATTATTCAAACGCTAAATATAGTGATTAAATATAAATTAAATATAAAACTAATTACATAGATGGATGCTAATTTGCGAGACAAATCTATTAAACTTAATTAAGTTATTATTAAAAGATATTTACTGTAGCTTCACATTATCTAATTATAATCTAATTAGTTTTAAAAGATTCGTCTCGTCATTTAGTGGATGAGTTATGGACTGGATTTTATCATTAATTTATATTTAATACTTTTAATTAATATCTCAATACGTTGGGACAGATCTAAAAATTAGAGTCCTAAAAATAAACACATCCTACTCATTTCCAAGATCCAATAAAATCGCAGATTAGCTCCATAGTGTCATGACACTACTACATAAACCGTAGTTTGATGAGCAGTCCGGTACGCCAATTAACAGTACCGACCTGTCATTTTGGATTACATGTCTGATTTTTCGTGGTATGTAGTAGTTCAATACGCTCATCACTAGTATAATTCGGTACGCTCTTGTACTCAAAATTTTGAAGTGAGATCACGCATCATCACTAGTATTATATGCTGCCTTTCGAACATTTCGAAGTTTGACTCAGCTTGGTCGGGGAGTGCCGCGCCCTTCAAGTAGCTATAGCCATGTGCGCGGACAAAGTGTGATCCACCGGGTACTAATTAAAATACTATAAACTTTGGATTTAGAATGAACTTGCGATCGAAGCAACTCGCTAAGTGGGTTAACTTTGTCTAATTGGAATATGAGAGTTTGTGCGTTGTTGAGTTTAGGATGACGTAGAGACGTCCTGCCTGGTCCACGACGCTGTTAACCCGGCCGTTGATAACCAGTATTTTTCAGTTTTTGACGTTTGACCAAACCAACATCAAGAAAAAATATAATAAAGAAAACTGTGATCCATGATGTGATTTATCATACTGTAAGTTCAAGCTACATAGACAAATGTTTTCGTTGCGCCATCAAGAAACACCAATAAATCATAGATTTGTTTTTACGAGAAACCGATGAATCATAGGTTAGCTGCATGCGTACGCCCAACAAAGATGAGAAGGTCGATGAATAGTTTTTTTTTAAAGTAATTCGGGGGGAGATCTAGGCCGAGAGGGTCCCCACCTACTCGTTCTCTATTGAATCAATCAAGAGAGCATAACAGCAGTATAAGGTTCAGTTACAAATGGGCGCTCGGCATACCGAGGAGAATTTCTTTTATCTCCTCCGCCTACTACTGCTACCGTGCTCATTAACGCACGCGTTGAAGACCGGCGGCCACGGCAGCTCGCAAGGGTACGCTGCTCCTGGGTAGTTGTTCCTCTCGTGCTCCCGCTCAACCTTCATCGTCTCGAGATCAACGGAGAACGGCCACGTCTTCCCTTGCGGCGTCATGAGAACAAACTTGTCGTTCGCCGCGATGATCAAAGCTTCAAGGTGGAAGTGGATGTACCTCCCCTCCTCGTGCCTCGGAAGCCCGCGTGTGGCTTCTGAAATCCGGAGGAGCTTCTCGAGCATCCACTCCTCGCTGCCGTGGAGCCGCACGAAGACCTTGAGGTCGTTGTCTATCACACGGATTAAGCGCAGGGCTCCGTCGTCGTCGCCGCCGATGACCCGAAAGCTCCTCCTGTCGACGTACGGTCCCCAGGAGAAGCTGCCGGCCGGGAATAGGAACCGTGAGAACTCCGCGGTGTCCTCGTTGAAAACAAGCATGGTACGATCTTCTCCGGTGATCACCCAGTAGATCGACCCATTGGCGCGCCCCACCAAGGATATGGAGTCGATTTCATCCGGATCCGGAATGGTGACCACACTGTTGGGTTTGGATGTTCTCGGCAAAACACGCCATCCATCGTTGTCGTCGCTTCCCGAGGTGAACACGCACGCCACCGGCGTGCTACGACCGGGTTCCAGCAACGCGTTGTACGCGTTCACAATGGCGACGATCCTGAAATTGGACGTGCCGATGCGGCTGTCCGTGCCGTCGACGTTGTGGTAGCCGTCGAGGAGGAACACTCCGAGGCAGTAGGTCGTGACGTCTGCCGGCCGAAGGATTCCCTGGAACCGCCGGGTCAGCGGCTCGCAGATGACGAGGTCGGGTAAGCTGAAGTGGCTCCTTGTCCGTGCTCCTGAAGCCCAGGTGCTGGTGGTGGCCCTCCTCTTGAAGACGAGGAGGAGGCTGCCGCGGCTGTCGGCGATCTCCCAGCCGGTATCGCTGTCGGGGAGGAAGTCGAGGGAGAAGTGGCGACGATCAACGGTGGCCGATGAGGACGGCACGAATACGGGGTTGCCAGTGATCTGTAGCGGCTGGCCGTGCTCGGCTTCGATCCAGTCGGGGTCGACGGTGTGGTAGTTGCCGGCGATGCAGGGCGTTGTTGCATGGAGGGACCAGAAGCGGGCTAAGAACCAGGTCTCCGCGACCAGGCGGCGCCACCGCTTGCACGTGGCCGCTGCACGAAGGAGGCACGCGGACGAGTGGAGGTGGAGAAGGATGAGCTCGAGGAGGTGGTCCGGCACGTTGTGCACGGTCATTGGCCCGACCGCGGCGAGCTCTTTGCTTGTCGTCCTCTTGCTCTTGGGGGTGTTGCTGCTCTGACGCCGCCGCCTCTCGGTCGCCATGGAAGCAGATAGCTCCTGCGCTCCATGCCTGATTTTTGTAGGATGGCGTGTGGAAATGGCTGCTTACTTTGTGCTTTTATAAATGGTTGGCGGAGCAGATGATCCGCACTAGCCACCTGCTTTTTTAGCATTTATTTCATTGTTTGACTCAACTTATCAACAAGAGTGCCGCGCCCTCCAAGTAGCCTCAGCCACGTGCGTGGGCCAAGCAAGCGATTCATTCTACTAATTAATAGTTTTAATCAAAGCGAAGTGCGTTCACTTTATCAGAAGGAATATAAGCTGACTTGATGTCAATGATTTAGGGTGTGTTTAGTTTGGCTGTGGTTGTAAAAAAAGCTGCTGTGAGCTGTAAAAAAAGCTGTTATAAGATATGAGCTGTGAAAAAGCTGAAAACCGTTTGGTGAAAACGACTGTGAAAAATGACTGTAAGCTGATAACTGTAAAATAATATGTTATTCATTCAAATTTATATGTAATTTAAAAAATTCATCTTAATTTGTTTAAAATTTTCATTCTACTACATATTTTCTAAACTTAAAAAGTTTTTTAAACATTTAAAGTTTTTTAAAAAATTAAAAAGTTTCTTTAAAAGTTATTTAAATGTTCATAAAGTTTTTACAAATTAAAAAAACCAATTGATAACGTTTTTTAATACATATATTATATTTATTATTTATAATATATATATATATATATATATATGAATATTATAAATAATACATATATAATATATTCATACATATATATATTATATATTATATATAATATTCATATATTATATAAATATAAATAAATATATATAAACAAATATATATATATATATATATATATATATATATATATATATATATATATATATATATATATATATACTGTACTATATCACACCCTCGGTGTGAGATAATATTCCACACCCAGTCTAATCACCAGCCACATCATACCACGTCTAACCCAATCTAGCGAGGCTACACGCCCTATTAAAAAGGCAATAAATAAAAGACAGAATGACAAATAAAGGATAATTAATCACATTCCATTTTAATGCCTGTCAATGGCTCTTGTTGTTATAGAATTTATTAGCCTCGTGAGACAATCTGATTATTTTATTCCATTTAGTAGTCATGATTTCTTCCTGATTCGATCTTGCAAAAATACATACCCCTTGTTCCATGTTTTGGACAGCTCGACATTTTTCTTTGGACCCTCTTGGCGGAGGCGGCAGGTTGTCTTCGTCCTCGCCTCCTCAGAGATCCTCAATGATAGTCGAGCTCGTAGAACTCTCCTTCCACGGTATGCGCACAACTACGGTAGTATTTTACATTTCAGGGATCAATTCGTTTTTGCTTCTGCTAGAACTTGAATGGTTATTGATTAACGAGTCCATGGTTATTTCCAGATGGAGCGGGACAATCGTCTAGTTGACAGGGTGCCGGATAACCTCAAAGCTGCTGGTGATTGGTAGCTTAAACGAGAGTTGCGAGATTCGCCTCTGGCCAAACAACCAAATCTCGGTCGGCCGCTAGCGGCAGCTGCATTCTTTGGTCAAACTGGCTCACACGACGACGGCGATGACTTCGATATCCCAGTTGGTTCAAAGAACGATTTTTGATGTCTCCACGGGTGCAGGTCTGTTTTCAGATTTTGGACTGCCGCGTCAGTTTTTTCAGCAGTCAGCACCTGGTTGCATCCTCCTCGGAACCAGGATGACTTGGCCGTCGTAGTCCTAGTAGCTGCACCCCTTGCTAGGTACGAAATCCATTTTTTTTGTTCCTCCACGTTCCATATGAACCGGAAGAATCGTCTTGAGATTCTAGAAGTAGGCTCCATGGGCTTGTTCTTTCCTATGGTAGCATTACTTTGCTATTGATTTTCTGCTTTCCAAGGATGGAAGGAAGACCTTTTTTTAGAGGATGGCAGGAAGGCCTTGTTGATAGGTCGTTGGAGATGTCCACGCTGCTGCTGATTACTGGCACGGACGTGAGTAATATTCATATCCACTCATCTATCAATGTATTTGTTCTCGAGCAATAGTCGTTTATTATACGGGCCTAATAATCGTTCCTTTTTTAGGCAAATCACATGAAACGTTATGTTCTTCCGTATCGGTTTACAAGCTTGATTGGAGCACCAAGCTGGAAGAGTTTCATAACCAATAAACTGAGGCAGCCAAGATGCTAATCGACTCCTTACGCCTTGAAAGAAAAATGTTTACATTACTGTAAAACACCAGGCAGATTATATTAAACAAGATCAAGATATATTTTCTAATTTGCTAATTTCTACTTATTTTTGTAAAAATATATTTTTAATAAAATTTAAAATCTAGTAACTTTAAGGTGAATCATATCTTTTCTTTGTTGCTTTGTGAGTAAAAAGTAAATGAAACAACAAGATGTACTGTCACACATTTGTTTTGTTTTGATTTTCCGAATTGCATTCAGATAGTGACGATTGTCATCTGTTCTCGTGATGACATTCGTTAAATAAAAACCTGGACAAAGTTTATGGTCAAGATTGATATTAATAAAGTATAGAGTGAAATCAAGAAATGTACTCTTTTTTTCTTTCTCCATTGACATTCTGCTATCAGAACTTGATCACCATATTGTTATTCGTTATTGGACATAGATTTGTTTATTGTTGTAATATAAAATTTGATTAGCAAGATTATAAATGAGTGCATGTTATTCTCACAAAAAATATTATGTCCTTTTGCAAAACTTGATCCTTAATAATGAAGTTTTATGTTGAAACAAAAATCATTTGTGATCAAGGTACTTTGGTTACATGATATTGTGGTCTCACAACATAATATTTCCTATAAGGCTATTCTAGTTGCAAATACTCAAGGTTTTTATGGTTCACGAGCATCATCCCACATTGAATTGGAATTTGTGATAAGAACATGCCATTAGTATGTGTAAACTAATATTTACTGATGATAATTGAGGTTTTCATGATCATGGGTATGAACATTTGCTATCAGACTAATCTCTAGTAGCAAATAGTTGCTAACAATAATATTTGCTAACAGAATAGCAAACGGGCAAGGTTTTTACGTTTCACCAGCTTCATCACCTCTCCTTAATTATTGTACTCAGAGCCAAAGTGACAAGTAAATTGACGGAGGAAGTTTTTACTAACAAGTTAATCTTGTAGCAAAAAGTCAAAGCTTTTATGATCACACACAAAAAAAATATTACATTGTTCAAAATAGTGATGGATATCCGAAAATGGGATTTGAATGCTCCGCTACAATAGAACACTTACAACCTGTCACTTTATGCAATGCCAATTATGGGGCAGGTCTCACTTTGATCAAAAGATATTTATGATCACAAAATATATTTGCTATCAGAGTAACAAATGAATGATGATTTATGGTCTCTAGCATCATTCTGGATTAACAAATCACATGAGTAAGTGGAATCCACAAAAATAAGGTGTAATTAGTATGTGGAAACCACATACTAATATTTTCTATTACACTATACTCCAGCAGCAAATAGTCGAGATTTTTATGATCACACATCACTATATTTGCTACAAATTGACAAATCGTGTAGTATCATTAGTTTTATGGTTCCAAAGTTTTATACATATCTCACAAAACTCACTTTTTAGCCATAAATGTTATTAGTTTTTATCAAAGAAACATATTATTTTTAATTTTTACTACCTTAATTGCATGAAATAAACATGACGTGAACCTTTTGAATATTTATGTTTTTGTTTAATAACTTTTGCAATCAAATACTATTTATGCTAAGAATATAAGCATTGCTTAACTGCTACGCCCATCTATTTTATTCTGCCACATAAGGATACAAGAAACCATTTACTTATTCCCTAGCATTTATCTGTTTGCGATCACATCAATTTTTGTCATTCAAAAATGTTGAATTGGTGTTCTTCACGTCATGTTATCAGAGCTGGTAAACGAACACCTCGCACCCCGTGCAGCCTTATCGTAGTACGTGAAAAGTTTCATTTTACGAAGTGAATAAAGCGTGAGCAGTTGTCTGCCTAGGAAAGCGACGTTCTTACGCGTATAGTATCTCACAACCTGCAAGGGTGTTCACCTTCCATTTTTTTTATGAAGACCAATCCTGATTACATAGCTCAATCTGTGGAGTGATTAATATATGACAATCAATTAATTGCCCAACCAGCAACCGTAAAAAAATGAGGCAGCTTTGATGGCCGGAGGAAAAAATGGTCACGTTTAATCCAGGGTGGCGCACCAGCAGGTCCTACACAGCCACGTTGCTGCCTACATGGCTTGGGGAGTGATATAATAAAACACACGCTGGGTGTGATTTAGCGCTGCCATTTATATATATATATATATAAATATTTTTTCTATTCTCATAAGTAGCTACTCTCACGTGTATATCTCATAATCTAGAGAGTATCACTACATACTTGAGATTTGTAAATTAAGTATGTAGTCATACTAGAGGGTATGTGAACATACTCACTTTTTTTTATTAGGATACATAATTTTGAAGACATACTTACTTTTATATAGCAGTAAATGCGATATATATTCATATGCTTATAACTAGAAGACCCTTCACAAATATTTATGGTTATCACTCTCAAAAATTTTGTTTTAAGTATGTGTACATACTCAAAATGATAAATGGGTATGACACATACCCAAGGTAGATTTTTCAACATCGGAGTAATTATACCTAGGAGTAAAATGGATTTTCCATATATATATATATGTGTGTGTATGCGTGTGTGTGAATATATACTATATATATATATATATATATATATATTTCTGTATGTATGTATATATGTATGAGGGTAATTTCTTTAAATTTGTGGAAGCAAAAGCTAAAAAAACACCTCCTAACCAGCTTTTAGAAATGAACTAGACAAAAATTGTTTTTGACTTTAGCTTTTTCTGTCAGCCAACTCCTTTGGTTGATTTTTTGACTTTTCTGAAAGACCAAAGGCAGAAAAAACCCAACCAAACATACCCTTAGATTCTTCATTAATTTTACACGCTTCATTTAAACTCAGCAAATTGCTGATTCTTTTTCCCAGTGCCTTGATTAAATTACGTAGGGGCAGAACCAGAACTAGAACACGAGCCACTTAACTTAAATTTTACCAAATGTTGGAGCTACTTTACCCGCCCCATTCAATTCACGTTTGTCGCTATCTCACTGGCACATCTCTTTCCGGTGTAAAAGAACGCACACAAGTTTGTATCCTCCACAATAAGATTTTAGATACCAACTTCATTTGGAGGGCACAAAGTGAAAAACAACAGTTTAACGCTTGGCTTATTTTGCTCAAGGATATCCTCCCTACGAAAAACGTCCTATAATGAACGGGTGAATGATACAATTTACCATTAAAGAAGAGACACGTAGTTGGATAAACAATTTAGAGTACCTTTAAAGCTGTATTTCAATCCATCTAACAAAGGTGATTAATATCTAGTTCTTGAACAAGCTACTAAGGCCCCGTTTGGGACAGCTATTACAGGGCGCTTCTCTCCAAAACTGGATTCGCAAAGAAGCGGCTATAGACAAAATCGATACGAGAAAAATCTTACCGTTTGGCTCCCTCAATTCCTACAGAAGCTGCGCCGTCGTCCGCCGGAGCGGCTCCGCTGGGAGCTCGCTCAATTCCTACAGAAGTGCGCCGTTGTCCGCCGGAGCTGCTCCGCTGGGAGCTAGCTCCAATTCCTGCAGAAGTGCGCCATTGTCAGAGGTGAAGGACGCGCCGGAGCTTCTTTGGGGGCGGGGGCAGGGTGGCTGGCGAGCTCACGCTGGAGCTGCTCCGCTAGGAACTCGCGAGGCGTCAGTGTCGGAGCTGCTCTGCTGGGAGCTCGCAAGCCGCTGGCGCCGGAGCTGCTCCGCTAGGAGCTCGCGAGCTGCTGGCGTTGGAGCTGCTCCGCTGGGAGCTCGCGAGCGCAGGACCTGCTCGCTCCCAGGAGCGAGGTCGCAGTCGGGGGAGGGGTTAGGGGCGGTCAGCCGTGGAGGCGGAATCGATTGCGTCGGTGAGTATCCAGACGGAGAGGTGATTCTGCGTCGTAGGAAAAAAGTAGTTTCGGAAAAAATCTATTGGATTGGAAGCGCGTTCGGAATCGTGGCGTTTGGCTCCCTAGTCAGCTTAAATCCACTAGAATTGGTCCATAATCTGTCCCAAACAAAGCCTAAGACGGGAGCTGCATTGAAACAAATAGGGAATAATCATAATCAGCCAATGCTGCTTCAACCATACACAAGCCAACATTTATTTATAAATTCTAAGTAGAGCCACATTTAGAAAATTATCAAAGATTAGGTTGGTCCTATCCGAGCCTGTTATGCTATGGCTCTACACTCAACCTACTCTTTTATAACCAATTATCATTCCGTAAGCGTTATTCATGTTGATGCATTCTCTTTACCATCACATAGGGACTAATCTTCATCTAAACTATCACAAATTTTATGAAAATTGACTTCTACAAATGTTTAACTGAAAGAATTCTCAAATGTTTTTGCTAAAATTTTAGTGAACCTAGTATCAAGAGTCCTAAAGAAACAATATTGGCTACAAGGTTCAAATAAGTGTATGGGCAACACTAGGCATCCATTCAAACCTACATGTTCAAAATTGCAATTGACAATTTATATGGGCATAGGTGATACAAACATGGTGCCAACATTGAGTTGAAGTATCATTAAATTAGCTTAGATGGACATTACATAGACATAATATAAAGAGCCGTTGGCCATGTCTAGAAAATTATCGAAGATCAAGGTTGGCTCTGTCGGATCTTGTTATGCTATGGCTCTACTACTCAACCCACTCTTTTGTAACCAATTATCATTCCACAAGTGTTATTCCTTTTGGTGCGCTATTTACTATCATATGGGGACTAATTGCCAAATATTTCATAATAAATGTTATGAAATTGGACTTCTACCATGCTTAAGCAAAATATCTCTCAAAATTTTATTTTAATGAACCGAGTATCAAAGGACATAAAGCTAGAAGTGTTGGCTAAGAGCTCGAAACAAGTGTAGGAGCTACACTAGCTATAGTCATAGAAACATATATATGGTGAGTTGTAAGTGTCAAACTACACAAGCATTACCTGATACAAAGAGGGGACCAACATCAAGTTCTAATTTGATTAGTTAGACAATTAGTTGATGTTTTGTTAATATCAAATCAGATGGGTGCTATAAAAGCATATGCATGGTGTTACCTAGATGCAAGTAAAGAGTATTATTAATCTAGGTCCTTCCCAAATTTAAAGCCTTTGTTTATTTAGTATCAAAAGATTGAATGAGCGGGCATTGTTCATAGACATGCTCATGATGTTAGTGGAGCACTACCGCGGTTTCCATTAGGCTTAACTAACTCAGAATATGTTTGTTCAAAAGCATGAATATATCATCATCTTTTGTTTTATATTTATAGAGTTATATACTTTTAAGTTGGGATAATGCATTTCACAAAGTGCAATTTTTCATCAAGAATTCAAAGAAGATGGTATAAGCTCCTGATCGTGCTCATGGGCAGGGTGCATTCAACCAATGCGCCCTGTCAAGGGCTCAACTAACAGACGATGAAAGCGAAGAACATATGCAGAGTTTTGAAGGGGTAGAAGCTCGATGAGATAACGTCGCCTCTTTCGAGCATATACGACTACTTACGTTTATACCATGAACTACTTATTAAATCACATAAAAATGGTAGCCCCATTATTGTTTACAACTTTGTACATCATTAATAACTATCTTTTGTTTGCCGGTTCCATGTACTGAGACTAGCTTTCAGCATTTGACTAAACCTAACCAGCAAGAGTGTCACGCCCTTCAAGTAGCTCTAACCTGAGCCGCGTGCATGGATGAACCTTGTGCTTTAATCAAATGGAAGTGGGTTCACTTTAAGCAATTGAATATAAGCTGAGTTGGTAGAATTTATCTTTAATCCCATGCGCTTCAAACTCAGCAACTGCTAAATTTTTCTTTAGCTAGCCTCCATAATTTACACAGATGTTGAACCAGAACTAGAACACAAGTCACTCTAATTTACCAAATGTTGGCATTGCTTTAGTTGCTCAGTTGAACTCCTTCCAGCTATCGCATTATTGGCACACAGGCTAGGAACTCATAAAGTGGGTCCCTTCTCCAATGAGATTTTATATACCAACTGAGAAACCATGTTGATATGTGTCATGGTTTGCAATATGTGATGAGTAATTGACATTGGTTGAGTTTGTGTTTGAGTTGAAATGCGGGAATCTGGGGATTGCATGAGGTTGTGCATGTCATGATTTTGACTAACCAGAGTTGGTGAGGATATTGGAGAGTTTACAGGAGATGAGAAATATGTTTGCTTGTCTCATGATGTGTAGGTCACTGGAGTCAATTTGGCGGTCAACGGCGAGAGGATCGGGCACAAGTAGGAGACTTGGGGCCGGACGATCGAGAGTCCGGGTGAAGTCAAGGGTGATCCACACCGTACACGTGGAGAGGCAAGAAGCACGGACAGTTTCGCGGTTGAGCCTCAAAACCGTAGGTGTGATCAAGACGGTGGGGTTGACCAAGTCAAAGGTGATCGGGCGTCGGTGCAAGTAGAGGCTTCCAATGGACCGGAGGCGAGAGAGACTTGCCGACGAGGAGGATCACGGGACGAGGTGACACACGTCAACATCAAGAAGTCACGCTTTGAGAAGCGTGCAAGGCGGTTTCCCGGTTTGGACCTCAAAAACGGTGGCGGTGGTTGGTGGTGCACGTGGCACCATTGCGGAGCTTGCATTGAGGCGAAGCAAAGTTGTGAAGGGCTCGATGGCGTTTGGGCGAAGGAAAAAGAGTTGGACGGTTTTGCCCCTGGTGGTTGGTGGCAATGCGTTATAGGTCAAGGGTAGAGGTGTCTTAGACCCTAAGCCTATATAAGGAGAGGTGTGGCCGGTGGGAGAGGTTTCTCTTTCCATTAGCCTTGTTAGGACTTCATTTAAAGTGCTAGAAGAGGTCTTCATGTAATAAAGGAGAGGAGAGGATGTGTGAGAGACATCCCTTTCTCTTTCAAATAGTGGAAGGAAGAGGGTGGCTTCCTAGCCTTGTATCCATGGATCTTGTAAGCATGTTTCTATGATATGAGAAGTATTTTCATGCTCAAGATCTTCCTCTGTCCCTAAATCCTGAATTTCTCTTTTTCTCTATTTTCGGAGCTATTTTTGTGTGAATTTTCGATCTCCTTTTTGGGCAAGTTTTTAGGACGGATTTCATGGGAAACTTGGTGCTATGATGAGCTAGAACAAATCCCTATAGGTAGTTGACCGAATCCATAGCTCTAGCATCTTTGATTTGAGGGATTTCTTAAGTTTTCCCTTTTTGGTGTTCTTCGTATAAGATCTGAAATTCATGATGATTCCTTGAGCCAATTAAGTGAATCTTCTAGGATTAGGGTCGTGATGTGTTGATGATTCACTGGTCCAAAAATCGCATTATTTGGAGTTTGTTTGATTAGGTCTTGATCAAGTTTTTGGCTAATCCCAAAACCTTTTTCTGTTCTGTCGGGGTCGATCGGCACTGCCGGTGGGTCAGAACTCGGATCGGCACCGCTGATGCCATGACCGGCACTGCCGGTGGCTTGAGTCCGAACCCCACACCAGCACTGCCGATGGCCAGACCGGCACTATCGATGCGCTCTATTTACTGCGTTTGAGAATCCCTCACCGACACTGCTGATGGCTGTGATCGGCACTGCCGATGGCAATCCAGTAAGGTGACTTTTGTGCGTCTCTTTGACTGATTCAAGTCTTTGCTGTTCCCTTATGTTCCCGTTGTGTTACGCTACTATAGTTGATCACTCCTAGGGTTAGCACATCACAAGTTGGTGTGTATAGCCTTGGTGATCGGGTTAGAGGTTGGCTTGGGTTGTAATCGGGACATAGGACAAGTTCTTGTGAAAAATTTTTATTGGCTCCAATTCACCCCCCTCTGGTCGCCTTCTCGGTCCTTCAATTGGTATCAGAGCCAGGTTGATCACTAGTTGACCTTCATCGGCTTTGTCATCTGAAGGCGACATGGAGAAGCGTGCGGTCAAGCTTTGGATGTTCAATGGAGAGGAGTTTCCCTACTAGAAGTCATGGACGAAGGCTTATCTCTTAAGCCAAGGACGTGCAATTTGGGAGATCGTGGAGCAGGACTATGCCATACCGGATGACCTCAACACCGCGTCAGTAGATGAGTTAACCAGGTATGAAAACAACTCCAAAGCCGTCAATATCTTGCTTTCTGCTCTAGGTAGGAATGAACATGACTGTGTTGGTCATCTTGATACTACACGTGCCATCTGGGTAAAGCTTTGCATGTACCATGAGGGTACCAATCAAGTCAAGTCTACGCGTAAGGATTCTTACAATAGACAGTACCAAACCTTTGCACAAATACCTGGCGAGTTACTAGATGACACTTTTTGTAGGTTTGAGGCCATTTGGGTGTGGAACCTGCTTCGAGTGTGGTGTCCCTGGACACTTCATCGCTGACTGCCCCAAGAAGAAGAAGAAGGATGGATACCACGAAAACAACACTGAAGATTTCAAGCAGAAGAAGAACCGCTTCTACAAGAAATGCAAGAACTCCAAGAAGTTCGCCAAGACCATTGCACGCGCTTGCGTTGCCGTCTTGAGCGACGTCGACCTCACATCAAGTGAAGGCCTTACAAGATCAGAGTAGGAGGTTGAGAAGCCACGAGTCAAGAGGAAGGATGACTTCACCGGGCTTTGCATCATGACAAAGAATGATCACGACACCGACTCCGACACAAGCGAGGCAGCAGGTAGAGGCCTAGAGAACAAATGGTTGATAGACTCCGGGTGTTTGTGCCTCATGATCGGAGATGCAAAGTGGTTCTCCAACCTCACTCCCTTGAAGCGCCGGGAGTATGTGACCTTTGGAGATGACAAGAGAGGGAGAGTGAAGGCAAGAGGCGCGATAAAGGTAAATGAAAAATTCACTCTCAAGAATGTTGGTTTGGTTGAGCATCTCAACTACAATCTCCTCTCTGTTTCTCAGTTACTTGATGTTGGTTTGGAAGTGCGCTTTAAGAAAAATGCTTCTTATGTTCTTGATTCGAATGGCTCTTTGGTTTGTGGGATTTCTAGCATTGGGAAAGTTTTTTAGGCTGATTTTGCTGTCTCTCCTGGTTCTCACAAGTGCTTATTTACTCAGTCTTCTTCTGAGCTCTGGAAATGGCATAGGAGACTAGGTCACATGAGCTTTGACTTGCTTTGTCGCTTGAGTGGCCTAGGTTTGATCCGAGGATTGCCTAAGCTCAAGTTTGATAAGGATTTGGTTTGTGCTCCTTGTCATCATGGGAAAATGATTGCCTCTTCTCATCCATCAATCAATTTGGTGATGATTGAACGTCCTAGAGAGCTGCTTCATATGGACACTGTTGGTCCTTCTGGGGTTCGTTCGGCGGGTGGAAAGTGGTATGTTCTTGTGATTGTTGATGACTACTCTCACTACTCTTAGGTTTACCTTCTTGAGAGCAAGGATAAAGTGTTTCATCACTTTCAGAGCTTAGCTTTGAGGTTGTTCAAGGAACTCCCTGGTGCATTACGAGCAATCCACAGTGATATGGCATCGAGTTCAAGAACTCCTCCTTTGATGCTTTTCTGCCTTGAGCATGGTATTGAGCATCAGTTTTCAGCACCCCGTGTCCTCAGCATAATGGTGTGATCGAAAGAAAGAACAGAGCCTTGGTGGAAATGGTCTGGTCGATGCTCAACGAGCATAGGACTCCGAGGCGGCTCTGGGCTGAGGCCATTAGCACTGCTTGCTATGTTTCCAATCAAATTTTCTTGCGCTCAATTCTTAATGTGACTTCCTATGAGCTACGCTTTGGGAGGAAGCCATTAGTTTCTCACTTGCGTGCCTTTGATTGCAAGTGCTTTATTCTCAAGTGTGACAATCTTGTAAGTTTGACTCGAGATCTTCCGATGGCATATTTCTTGGCTACACCCCTCATGCCCATTCCTACAGAGTTCTGAATTTGGAGACTAACACCATCGTAGAATCCTGCGATATAACTTTTGATGAATCAAACTCTTGTGCAAGCAATATGATTAAGACTGCATGTAACAAGGAGATGGAGGAGAGTATCTTTGTAGAAGAGGACCTATAGGGCTTGGATGATAACGATGATGAGTCATTCCATCCCATATCCGAGCTTGTTCCTGCTGCTTCCACCACTCCAGCAGAGGGTCCAGAAGCTTCTACATCGACCTCAGCAGCTGTCGAGCCAGCTCTAGTTGTGGCTGAGGGGGAGGTACACTATGAGAGAGAGGCCCCTCACCACATTCAACGTCGGCATCCACCTTAACAGATGATCGGTAATCTCTATGAGAGGACAACAAGGTCAAGGTCTGCACATCTCGCCTGCTTTATAAATTGTCTATTTGTTGCCACCTTTGAACCTCGGGATATTGGACGCGCACTATCTGATGAACATTAGGTTAATGCCATGCATAAGGAGTTGAAAAACTTTGATAGAAACAAAGTGTGGACCCTAGTAGAGCCTCCTATTGGTGTCAATGTCATAGGAACCAAGTGGGTTTTCAAAAACAAGCATGAGAAAGATGGTGAGGTTGTTAGAAATAAGGCTAGGCTTGTTGTCTAGGGTTTCAGTCAAGTGGAGGGCTTAGAGTATGGGGAAACATTTGCTCTTGTTGCACGCATAGAAGCCATTAGGATTTTGCATTTGCTGCCTCTAAGGGCATTAGACTCTATCAAATGGATGTCAAGAGTGCTTTCCTAAATGGTTTCATAAAGGAAGAGGTTTATGTGAGACAACCACCTGGCTTTGAGCACCACAAATACCCAAACCGTGTGTACAAGCTTCAAAAGGCTTTGTACGGGCTAAAGCAAGCACCTAGGCCATGGTATGCTAGGCTTAAGACCTTCTTGCTAGAGTGCGGGTATGTCATGGGGTGTGTTGACAAAATCTTGTTCACTCTAAGCATGACAATGACTTTCTAATGGTTCAGATTTACGTGGATGATATCATCTTTGGAGGTTCCTCTCATGCTCTTGTGTCCAGATTTCAAGAATTCATGGAAAGTGAATTTCAGATGTCGATGATGGGTGAGCTCACCTTCTTTCTTGGACTTCAAATCAAGCAATGCAAGCAAGGCACCTTCATACATCAAGCCAAGTACACGAAGGATCTCCTGAAGAAGTTCGACATGGTCAATGTGAAGCCGTTGTCAACACCAATGTCCACAACAACGGCACTTGACCGTGACAAAGATTGTGAAGCAGTGGACCAAAGGGAGTACAGGAGCATGATTGGCTCCCTCTTGTACCTGACGGCGACAAGACCCGACATACACTTTGCAGTGTGTCTTTGTGCTTGCTTTCAAGCTTCCCCAAGGGTGACTCATCGCAAGGCTGTCAAGCACATCTTCAGGTATCTCAAATACACCCTTGAGTTCGGTTTTTGGTACTTTGCATCTTCATCTCTTGATCTCATTGGGTATTCGGATGCGGACTTTGCTAGGTGTAGAATTGATAGGAAGAGCACTTCTAGTACTTGCCATTTCTTGGGTACTTCTTTGATCTGTTGGTCTTCTCTTAAGCAGTCGAGTGTAGCCCAATCCACCATAGAGGCTGAGTATGTTGCAGCTGCTAGCTGCTGCTCACAAATCCTATGGATTGTGTCCACCATGAGACACTATGAGTTAACCTTTAAGGGTGTTCCACTCATGTGTGATAACTCCTGTGTCATATGCTTAGCCAAGAACCCAGTCCTTTATGGTAAGATCAAACACATAAATGTGAGATTCCACTTTCTGAGAGATAATGTTGAGAAGGGAGATGTTGAGGTCAAATACATTGACACCAAAAACCAAATGGCTGCTATCCTTACCAAGTCCCTAGATGCTTCATGATTTGCTTTTTCTTCGGGGGGGGGGGGGGGGGGCAGCTTAGTGTTTTCCATCCTTATGACATCATTTGAGGGGGAGTTTGTGTTCTCTTGTATATATGGATCTTACTTTTTATGCATTGCATCTCATACGTAATATATGTATTGGTAGATGAGATTTGATTCTTATGCTTTCTTGCATTTCTCTTTGCTATGATTAAGCTTGAGCTAAGTTGTGTGGATATGATAGTAATCTCTCATGCTTAGATTTTCTAGATGGCTTGTTATAGACTCTTTTGAGCAACTTGCTAATCTTAAAGGTAAACTGAGCTTCTTGTGAACCTTATGAACTAATCTTGCTAAGACTTGCTCACCATGTGTATAATTGCTTTTATCCCTGTCAAGACTTGTGTTGAGGCTAGTCTAGAGGATATCTTAACTTTAGCACCTTGTGTTTGCGAAATGGAAGGCTTTGCAAATGTTTAGCTCATGATGGAACATTGTGGGAACGTGTGTTCCTTTTGCCGCAAAGGCATGCTCTTTTGTCTTGTGAATAAATCATGAAAATTCTGCTAAGTGCTTTGAGCAAAATAATTCTAAATTGCTAAATCCAAACACTGTGACTTGAGGCCTCGGGGTGTTTGCCGTACCCAATCGTGCGACCCTCCGCATGGATAAGAGGACATATGAGGATAAACAATAAACACTTGATCAAATGAGTCTCTGTTACATATGTGAGCGTTTGTAAAGCTAATTTTCTACGAATGCTTGTTGTCCTAGTTGAGATTGAGACTGGCTAGTTTCTTTTGATTCACTTGATGCCTGTTTTGCCTTGGATGGGAGTACTTATACATGTGGTGGTAGTTTTTCTCATGATGAGTAAATTTGATTCTATCTAAGCTAGTCAATCTTTTTGTTTAGCTTGTATAGCTTTTGGTGTTTATGCTTTGCTATCTATTTTTGGTCTTTATATGATGGTGAGCTATTGCTTTTACACTTCATGGATCTATGTTTTTTATTAGCATAGTTAAATGCCTGTCTGCATAATTGTTGAAGCTCCTTAGGTTTGCATCTTCATGCATTGCATGTTTGTTTGCTCTTTTATCTCTTTGATGAGTTCAGTACCAAAGGGGGAGAAATGAGTGCTGCCTAAGGGGAGAAAATGTTAGATCAAGCACAAATAATGCTAAGAAACTTAAAATGATCCATTTTACATTACATGAGACCTATCACAAGTTGAAGGGGAGCATATCTTATCATGTCCTTAAGCGTTTCCTTATGCTTTTCACATTCTTTGCGTTTCCTTGTGCTTTTCACATTGTTTGCATCTCAAATCGCTTTTCTTTGCTAACTCTTGGTTTTGTGATCCCTATTTTGCTTGATGGCCTATTTTTACCTTTTCTTTGGGTTTGGTCATTTGGATGTGCTTATTCGGCTTCGCATTTACATCTCTAATCTTTGTGCATTTGGTGTTGTCAATATACTCATCAAATGGGAGATTAAGAAACCATGTTGATATGTGTTATGTTTTGCAATATGTGATGAGTAATTGACATTGGTTGAGTTTGTGTTTGAGTTTAAATGTGGGAATCTGGGGATTTCATGAGGTTGTGCATGTCATGGTTTTGACTAACCAAAGTTGGTGAGGATGTTGAAGAGTTTGCAGGAGATGGGAAATGTGTTTGCTTGTCTCATGATGTATAGGTCACTAGAGTCAACTTGGCGGTCAACGGCGAGAGGATCGGACACAAGTAGGAGACTTGAGTCCGGACAATTGGGAGTCTGGGTGAAGTCAAGGGTGATCCACACCGTACACGTGGAGAGGCAAGAAGCACGGATAGTTTCGCGGTTGAGCCTCAAAACCGTGGGTGTGATCAAGACGGCGGGGTTGACCAAGTCAAAGGTGATCGGGCGTCGGTGCAAGTAGAGGCTTCTAGTGGACCGGAGGCGGGAGAGACTTGCCGACGAGGAGGATCACGGGACAAGGTGACACGCGTCAACATCAAGAAGTCACGCTTTGAGAAGCGTGCAAAGCGGTTTTCCGGTTTGGGCCTCAAAACCGATGGCGGTGCTTGGTGGTGCACGTGGCACCATTGCGGATCTTGCGTTGAGGCGAAGCAAAGTTGTGAAGGGCTCGATGGTGTTCGGGCGAAGAAAAAAGAGTTGGACGGTTTTGCCCCTAGTGGTAGGTGGTAATGAGTTATAGGTTAAGGGTAGAGGTGTTTTAGACCCTAGGCCTATATAAGGATAGGTGTGGCTGGTGGGAGAGGTGCCTCTTCCTATTAGCCTTGTTAGGACTTCATTCAAAGTGCTAGGAGAGGTCTTCATGTAATGGAGGAGAGGAGAGGGTGTGTGAGAGACATCTGTTTCTCTTCCAAATAGTTGGAGGAAGAGGGTGGCTTCTTAGCATTGTATATATGGATCTTGTAAGCATGTTTCTATGATATGAGAAGTATTTTTGTGCTCAAGATCTTCCTCTCTCCCTAAATCCCGAATTTCTCTTTTCTCTATTTTCGGAGCTATTTTTGTGAGAATTTTTTATCTCCTTTTTGGGCAAGTTTTTGGGATGGATTTCATGGGAAACTTGGTGCTATGATGAGCTAGAACAAATCCCCATAGGTCCTTGACCGAATCCATAGCTCTAGCATCTTTGATTTGAAGGATTTCTCAAGTTTTCCCTTTTTTGAAGTTCTTGGCATAAGATCTGAAATTCATGATGATTCCTTAAGCCAATTGAGTGGATCTTCTAGGATTAGGGTCGTGATGTGTTGATGTTTCACTGGTCCAAAAAACGTATCATTTGGAGTTTGTTTGATTAGGTTTTGGTCAAGTTTTTGCCTAATCCCGAAATCTTTTTCTGTTCTATCGGGGTTGACCGGCACTGCCAATGACCAGGACCGGCACTGCCGGTTGGTCAGAACTCGGATCAGCACTGCCGATGCCACGACCGGAACTGCCGGTGGCTTGAGTCCGAACCCCGCACCGGCACTGCCGATGGCCAGACCGGCACTGCCGATGCGCTCTGTTTACTACGTTTGAGAATCCCTCACCGGCACTGCCGATGGGCTTTACCGTCACTGCCGATGGTGCCAACCGGCGCTGCCGATGGCTGTGATTGGCACTGCCGATGGTAGTCCAGTAAGGTGACTTGTGTGCGCCTCTTTGACTGATTCAAGTCTTTGCTGTTCCCTTTTGTTTTCGCTATGTTCCGCTGCTATAGTTGATCACTCCTAGGGTTAGCACATCACAAGTTGGTGTGTGTAGCCTTGATGATCGGGTTAGAGGTTGTCTTGGATTGTAATTGGGACATAGGCCAAGTTCTTGTAAAGAATTTTTATTGGCTCCCATTCACCCCCCCGCCCCTCTGGACGCCTTCTCGGTCCTTCATCAACTTCGCTTGGAGGGTACATAGTGAAAACAACAGTCCATATTTTGTAATTAAAAATATTTTTATTTTATGCTTTCAAATTCCTAAGCAGATATTACATAGTGGATTTAGCCCCCCTTTGGTTAGGACTTCTCTCAAAAATGGATTCTCTAGAAAAATGGATTCTCTAGAAAATGGATTCTTTAGAAAATAGATTCTCTAAAATAAATTTCTTTATAATTTTTTTTTGGCAAAACAGATTCTACTTTCATACAAAGTGGACGGAGAAGTCATAAGAAACTATGTTTTGATGTTTTTAGATTCTAGTATAAAGTTAAGAAGTGCTTCTATGAAAAATGAGCAGAATCTGTTTTTTTAGAAACACTTTGACTAACTTCTTGATAGAAGGAGTAGAATCCGATCAAGAAACTATTTCATAATCCCTGCCAAATAAACCCTAAGTTTGTACCCTCTCTAATGAGATTTAAGATATCAACTTCCTTTGGAGGGCACGCAGTGAAAATAACAGTCATATTCTCAACAGGAAAAAAGTTCCCGCTTGGTTGTTTCAACTAGCAGGGATATCCTCCGTGTCATAAAAGTCTTTTAAATGAGAACGGCCGAACGATCCAATTTGCAAGATGTATGATAGATAAGATAAAGCTAAAAAAGTAAAAAAGAGACGATTGTCTCAAGGGTCTTAATTGAAACTCACTACCTGAACACGGTGGCACATGCTCATCATGACGACGTGAGTGGAACTGTGCAAGACTCAAAGTACCCGCTAGAAAACATGCATGGCTTTCGACAGCTGATACGCAAATGCTATATTGCAAGAGTGTAGATTAATAACTGCTAGTATATTTATTATATAAAATTGAAGTTAATTATTATTACTTGTTTAATAATTGAAGTTACGTACAAATCTTAATTATATTTAGTAGTAGCAGATAAGAGCGACTTCTAACCTAATGGCATCACGTTATAATAATCTTTATCCAAATATAAAAGATCTGCACATTACTTGGTTCACTGAAGAAAACTAATAACATCTTACAGAAACACAAGCCCAGAGTCCACCAAGTTAGAATGTTAAAAACAATGCGTGCAACATAGACACTCACTTCTGACAGAATCAATTGGCTTAGCAATATTATTTGAAGACGGTAATATGACTAAGATGTGTGTAAAGATTTTTTTTTTTACCTCTTGAGATTGCTAAGCAATTAAAGGAAACTTTTCGTTTGTTCTAGCTTAAAGCTTTCCTCTTTCGTCTTTTTGGACCTTTTCCAACACGATCTAGAAAAACTGGCGGCCACGGCGGCATGCACGGGAACGCCAGCCCAGTGAATCTGTTCCTCGTATGCTCGGGCTTCAGCTTCATGGTGTCGAGGTCCACCGTGAATAGGCAGTTCTTCCTCTTCTTATTCTCGATGGACAATACGATGAACCCATCTCCAGCTCTGGTTATCTTAGCCGGCTTGGTGAAATACTCTTGTTTGTGCCCCGGCAGCTCCCAGATTGCTTCCGGATCACCCAGTCGTCGGCGGAGGAGCCATAGAGCTGGCGGAAGACCTGAAGGTCACCGTCGTCAGTGACATGGACGGTGCGCGCCGTGCCACCTTCCCGGGTGACGACCCGGAAACACTCCGCATTAAAATTCATCTTCATGTTATCCGGGAGAGCCATGGTGTAGCGGTCGAGCGTGTGTTCATCGACGGCACCACCGCTTGCACGTAGATGCGGCACGGACGAGGCACACCGGCGAGTCAAGGCCGACGAGGATCACCTCCGGGAGGTCGTCCGTGAGGTCGTCGATGCTCGTCGCCCTTGATGATTGCCGGTTCCTCTTCCGCTTCTTGGCGATCTTGCTCTTGTTTCGGCGCCGGCCCTCTTCTTTCTCCATAGAGAAATACGGTAATACAGTAGATGGTTCCTTGTTTTTTTTTTTCGCACGATGGAATGCAAATCATCTTGCTGGTTATGAAGATAGTGCTATACCAGATATGGTTCGATTCCTTCATTCCTTGACGCACAAGCAGTTCTGTTCCCTTGCGAATGTCTTCGTGATCTGAAACCTAGATTCGTCCATAATGACTTCCATCTGCTTAGGGATGGATTCGAGTCGTGTCGTGTAAAATCTCTCACAGGCGAAATTTCACATACAGTGGACATGCGACCCTAGCAACCAAATTGAATTGGACATGGAGAAGTGTACTACAAAAAGTTCGTGCCATTAGTTTTGGGTAATGAAGGTTTTAACCTTCGATACTGACACGTCTCCATTTTTCAAGTTATTGGAAGACGTCATGCTTTTTTGAATAAAAATAGAAGCGACTTTTTGTAACTACGTGTCCACAGTCCATACACAATGTTAAAATAATTACATAACTTCAGCTACATTGCTGATGGTCAGAAAAACAACATATGTAAATATTATGCATGACAAAATCTATTATTATATTTTCATCTGTGAGAGGTGAACAACTCCAATTGAAAATGCTTCAGAGCCAACCCGAGCATCCGACTCCGATACGACTCAACGGCAAGCGCTGCTGACGTTAAGATAAGAGCAACGCATGATCGGCTTCTGCTGGGCTGAACGTAGCCCAACTTCAGGCCCAAACGACGCCGAAGCTAGAACAGTTCATGTCCCGGGAAACTAACATACGTGACTTTTTTATTTAAAAAAAAACGTACGTAACTTTCCATCCTTTCCAACGTAGTTGCCCTCCTAATCATGTTACCCTAGATAAGAGATCAATCTTAATCAGATTTACTCCGCGACGGCCACACGAGACCTACTCGATAACACAGAAAAAGATATGTCATCAGCAATTCTAGTTGATCACATTGATTATTTGTCTTTTCTAGATGTTCAGACGTCCATCATCTGCTTCTTGGGCTTTCTTACTTCCCACTTTTGATTTGATTTGGGCCTACCAACCTTGGATGAGCAGTAATTTAGTAGCTGACGCCGTGAGGTGCTTTCCGTCGAGTCGGAAAACAGTCAGACCCTTGGATCGGACCTATAGCACGGTTGCAACTCCAATGCATTGATCTCCAATTGTCTGCTCGCCATGCGGAATGATTTCCTTGTCTCATCATGCTTGTGTTGAAACAATTAATAAGGCAAAAAAGAAGTAATAGCTAACAGATAAGCATCCCAATACATCCTAGGCCGGCTTTTAAACCACATTGCATCGCCTCCTCTTCTGCCTCTTGCACTTACTCCCAGCAGTTTCAATGGTCATGACTGATTCGCCTGTCTTGTTTGGCCCCACCTTATTGTCCACACATGCACGAAGAACCGGCGGCCAAGGTTGCGTCAACGGGTATCGCACTCCTGAGTGCTTGTCCTTCCTGTGATCACGCTCTAGCTCCATAGTGTCGATGTCAAGGCAGAACAGCCATGTCTTCTCCGGCGATAGCACGACGACCCGGTCGCGCCCTCTGATTATCTCAGGCAGCTTGGCAAAATACTCCTCTCGGTATCCGGGAAGCCCTCGGGTCGCCTCCGCCAGACGGATGCTCCTGTCTGTCAAGCACCCAGTTGCCTGTGCAGCAGCCACGGAGCTGACTGAATACCTGGAGGTCGCCTCCGTCGGTGAGACGGACGATGCGCACTGCACCACCGTCCCCGCCGAGAACCCGGAAATTGTTTGAATGGGACTTCATCTTCATGTGATCCGGGAGTGACACATTGGAGAACTTGAGGGTGCGCTCGTTAAGGACGATCACTTGTTTGTCCTCGCAGCCCCAGTAGATGCAACCTCCCGTGCGGCCAGCGAAGTGAACTTCTTCGAAACGCGGGAGGTACACACCGTCGTCACTGTTGTGGTTAACGCTGTAACGGTCACCGTCCTTTCTGCTACGGGCGTAGACGCCGGCTACTGGGTATCCACGGCCGCACTGACGATCGGTGTCGTGGTAAGTCCAAAAAAGCACGATTATCACCTGAAAATTGGTGATGCTGATGCCTCCGCCGGCCTCGATTTCACCCGTGTCTAGCAGGAAGGCGCCGATGATACAGACAGGACCCAAGGCGGCCTGATCCTCTTGTACTGGCCTGTCACCGGCTCGCAGACAGCTAGGTCAGGGATCATACTGTCATCATCGCGGACTCTTTTGTTGAGGTTGAGGAAGAGCAGCAGGCTGCCACGGCTGTCCACGATTAGTCCTGAGACGCTGGTGCCGAAGTGGGGCAAGAAACCAAGAGTGAATTCCTGCCTGTTAGCGGCGCCGATCAATACGGGAACGAACACGGGTTCATCTTTTGGATATATGACGCACCTCCATTTACCAAACGAATACGGCGGATCGGTGTAGCAGGTGTAGTAGTAGTGGCCGATGACCTTGGGCTCATGGAGAGACCGGAAGCGGCGGAGGAAGGCGCCGTCCGCAATGACATCATGTCACCGTTTGCACGTTGACGCAGCGTGTACGAGGCGAGCAGGCGAGTCCAGGGCGAGGAGAACCAGTTCTAGGAGGTCGTCGGTGAGGTCGTGGACGCTCGTCTGACGTTTCCTCACCATCTTGGTGCACCACGGGATCTCCCCCATGGAAAGGAAGGGTTAACCCTTTTTGCGTACACCTAGTTGGAATATGTGTGATCCAAACAAGTTCAAACCTGAACGGAAACAGATATCAAACCGCGGGGATGTTGATTCCGTGGGACACAAGGAGATATACTTGCTTTCCAATGGTCAGAGAGACGCGCTGTTTCTGATCTTATCTTTTTTTTTTTACCGTATCGTTTGTAACTATTTTGTCAGCGTTGAGATCCAGATAAGCAAATATTTAGAAAAAAATAAAAAAAATTAATCATGCAGAGTCAACATTCCTGCTGCAAAATATATAGTGTCCTAGTTAATTTTTGTATAGTGTTATATTTTTTATTACACGTAATAAAGAACTTTGAACACAAGCTCTCTCTGCTATTCTTTTCCCAATCTTTTTGACATGGCGGCATAACCGGTGGCCACAACAACATGCATGGATATGCCGTTCCTCCAGGGTGCTGGTGCTCAGCCTCCAGGTCCATGGAGTCGAGGTCCACGGAAAAGAGCCATCATTCATCTACCGGCGAGAGAGTGAGAAACCCCTCTCCTACATTGACGATCTTGGCCGCCTTGGTGAAAACCTGGATATTCGTTTCCTGTCCATACCAGCGTCCGCTTGCATTATTCATCGGCGCTGACATTTTCACCACTTCTCAGGATGCAGGGACATATAGTCCGTGGGGGGGGGGGGGGGGGTACCAAAAGATCTACACGAACTAGAATACTATCCTCGTTTCAATGAGTTAGTGGACTGTATGTAAAGCTATGTTCTTGTCCAATGTATTAGCAACAGCCTGAAGAAGTAAACATCGATATAAATTAAGTATTGCAGGTAAACAGAGCAAATCATTTATTTTAGTTTCTTCCATAAACTAATCTTGGTCCTTGGTCAAAATTGCCGCACAATGCAGCGACTTTCACAGGCATGTACACAGTCGTTGGGGATTTTTTTATTAGGTATTGTTGGGAAATCAATGTCCCTAGACTAACACCGACTTTCAAGAAATGGTACCAAACTGTTATGATACCATTTAACTCTAATCTATAACGAGGAGACCTTCAGTATATAATGCTAACTTAGAGACCAACTCTCTAAACAAGATAATTTAATCTTTTTTTATACTGCAATAACTTAGTACAACACGATGAGCCTTAAAATTGATGTGGCTACACTATAATACTCACAACCTAGAACTCATTCTAATACTAAGACTTAATATGGCAGCCTTGCCATGCCCCGACTTATTGTGATTCCTTTGGCTCCATGACATGGTGCCTTGGAGGGTGGAGGGCACCTCTATTTATACTTGTACATAACTACTAGGGTGTTGCCATGTGTTAACATTCTACACTCTTCCTAGAAAATATGCATCTCTAGAAAATTCTCATCCTTATCTCAAATCTCAATATCTAGATATTTTCTATCATCTAAAATCTCTATGTTCTAGAGTTCTCTCATGCTTTATCATGAAGCATGACAATTTAAATCATGCACCTTCTCCATTTCTCTAGAACATTCTCAAGTATGTATTGCTATTTTGAACAGGTATTAACAACCAATATTAACAAAAATAAGGAATCAAATTAGATCTTTTGTCTAACTATAAAACGCAATGCTTGTATTAACTGTACCCTTAATAAATTAGAAAAATGTGTACACCTTTCTCATGACACAGTCGAAGAAAAATGACTTCTACTGTCATTCCTATCAATAATGGTGCATTAGGAAAACAAAATCAGAAAACTTTTAGATATATAAATTTTTACTGGTCCATATGTATGTTCACAATGCAAGCAATATACACACTGACACAAACAATGACATGGTAATAATGCAAAGGTAATTTCAAGCACGTAATAACATGACTGTAGATATTGTTATTGATTTTTTTTACCTCTTGAGATTGCTAAAGAAACATAGGATACTTTGTTTATTTCTAGGTTGAACCTTTCCTCTTTCTTCTTTTTCGTCCTTTTTCTGTACGGTCTAGCAAGACTGGCGGCCACGGTGGCATGGACGGGAACGCCGGCCCAGTGGACCTGTCCGTCTTATGCTCGAGCTTCAGCTCCATGGTGTCGAGGTCCACGGTGAATACCAATTTCTTCTTCTTCTTCGATGAACCCATCTCCTTCTCTAATTATTTTAGCTGGCTTGGTGAAATACTCTTCCTTGTGCCCTGGAAGCCCCCAGTTTGTTTCCGCCAGGCAGACGCTGTTTTCCATTACCCAGTCGCCGGGGAAGGAGCCATAGAGCTGGTTGAAGACCTGGTCGCCGCTACCCGTGACACGGACGATGCGCGCTGTGCCATCTTCTCCTGAGACGACTCGGAAGTTCGCTGCATTAAAATTCATCTTCATGTAGTCCGGGAGAGCCATGGTGGAGAACTTGAGCGTGTGCTCATCGAGGACCATAACCTTTTGGTTCCAGCAGCCCCAGTAGATGCGCCCCCCAGTGCGGCCGGCGAAGTGAACGTCAGCCAGATGCGGGAGTTACACGTCGTTGGTGTCGAAGCTGTGGTAGCGCCAGCCGCCGTTACTGCCACAGGTGAACTCGTAGGCATATACGAATCCGTGGCCGTCGTATCTATCGCCGAGATCGACATCATGGTCGTATAGCACGAGGAGCACCCGGAAGCTGGTCATGCCGATGCTGCCACTGGCTTCGTCGTTGTCACCGCCGTCTAGCAGGAAGGCGCTGAGGATGCAGACTGGATCCTGTGGCGGGTCAATCTTCTGGTACCGCCGCGTCGACGGCTCACAGACAACAAGGTCAGGGATAAAGTAGTCAACAACGTGATCGCAGCAGCTGCAGTCAGGGAAAGGTTCCCTCCTCTTTTCCTTGAGGAGCAGAAGAAGGCTGCCGCGGGTGTCGACGATCTCTGGTGGCCGTCCGACGAAAGGAACGAAATCAATCGAGAGGCTCTTGATCCCGGCGTCGGTGGACGCTGGCGTGGGGACGTAAACTGGGGACTCTTTCGGCCAGTGGTGCAACCAGCCAAACGAACACGGCAGATCGTCGTTGTTGACATTGTAAAAGTGCCCAAGAGGTCGGGGTGGGTGCAGGGACCGGAACCGGCGGAGGAAGGCGGCGTCGCTGACTACACGGCACCACCGCTTGCATGTAGATGCGGCGCGGACGAGGCACACCGGCGAGTCAAGGCCGTGGAAGACCACATCCAGGAGGTCGTCCGTGAGGTCGTTGATGCTCGCCGCCGGCTCTGTTGACGGCGGCCGGTTCCTCTTCCGCTTCTTGGAGATTTTCCTTCGGCGCCGCCGGCCCTCTTTCTCCATAGAGAAATACAATACACTCGATGCTTCCTTTTGCCTTTCGCACGATGGAATGCAAATCTTTTTGCCATTTATAAAGATAGAATAGATTCATTTACCTCCAAACTCGGGTCGTTGGTTGCGTCTGTTGGTTCCTTGCTGCACAAGCAGTTCTATTCCCTTGCCGACATTATCGTGATCTCAAACCTAAAATGAGTGATATAATTAAGAGTATACTCGAGTCGTTCTCAATAAAATCATTCCCAACACATTGATTTTAGGATCGAGCTCCAAAAGAACTCTTGGGAGCAAAATAAGTTCCTCTCTTCCAGCAGTTCACACCAAAAACATGGTTTTAATAAATAAATAAATTACTGCCACATCATTTATTAGTGGGCCCAAATCTCGTTTTTTATTTTTTACCTAGGCCCCACGTCGTATACAACCTTATCTTCTACTTGTGCTCGGCGTAGTTTTTGTAAGAAAAATAAAAATTAATCCGGCCTCTACAAAAATACACAACCAACACATTATCTCAAGAATTCAACATACATAGCTAAATGGTCTTCGGACAAATAAATAATAATTAATCTAAACTAAATTTATTATTATGTTTTCATCCATGACTGATGAGTTACAAAGGCTATGATCTCTAGACTGGTGCTTGACCCCTAACATCTTCTTTCTTTTGTCTTTATGCTACGCACTGAAGCACAACAGTATGTTTTTTTTTTTGCAAAGAACTTACATAAGTGAAGGATTAAAGATTTTGTGAAATATAATGTCATACATGGCATTCTCTGCTGGGGTCGAAGGACTTATTGTACAAGTAGCTATGGACGCGGAGTGCCTTGCTACTGCTCCACTGAGATGACATGCCCTATCGAAAAGTCCAATCTGGCACATAGGCTTACGAGCGGAAGTCATATAAAGACACTTGTGGGTACTTTTAAAAATATATGTATATATAAGTATTTAGTCTACCTTTATGTAACGAGGATGGTGGGTAGTTTTTAAGGATTATTTTGTCATATTTACTAGCTTTTAATCAGCTGAAAGCTTTCAATCAATGGTTTGTTATTTTGTATTTTAATTTTTTTATAGAATTATTTGTATAATAATTATAAATTATTAGATCTATATCTAATGGCTCAAAGAGATGACTGAAAGTTACTCAAATTTTCAGTCAACTGAAAATTAGCAAATCCCTTATTTTGTATTCTTGATGTGTGTAAGCTTTCGGCACTTGATGTTGAAAGTTCGATCGCATGACGAGCTTTTCTTTCCAAACAAACATACGAAAGAGATTGATGTTTTTCCCATAGTTCAAAGCATCGTGTTTTGCCTATGAACCCAAACGTGGAAGCCTACCGGTCGAGTTCTTCTAGCAGACCGACGTCTAGGTCTCTGAGTTGAAGGTACCCAATTCTTTTCTCTATCTCTATTACTGTGCTTCGCTCCCAGATTGTCGCTATAGCTTGACGGAACGTGTGCTGCACCGCCGGTGGTAATTGTTCTTTGTTTTGTTTTCTCCGGTGGTAATTTCTAAATCTTGACAATTTTTTTTCAAGATCGTGCATTGCATGGTTCACATTAATAGAGAAGTAGAGTTGTTACAACACCAAGAACCATAAGGGACAACACATTAAGCACATACAAACGATCAACATAGGCAACCACCTAGCATACCGAAGCCGCGACCGAAGAAGAGACACAGCAACCCGAAAGATGATGATCACCACTACTCAAGCCCGCAACCCAACAAAAGTTCGAAGACATCCATGACAGCACCTCCAAGGAGAACACGATGCTTGAACGCTGCCGCCGCCTATCCGGAAAGGTTTACACCACCGGAAACGGGTTTTCGCCCGGAGGACCTCCATGGAATGCCAACACGCATCACAACAACGCCTTCAACAAGGTAATCGACACCAAAGAGTGTCGATGTTGCAAGAACCGACATGAAACATCGGACAAAGCTTTTGCCTAATGCTTGAGGGCTTCCAACTTATGCACGCCCGCCAAAGAGGCCACGGTGAACAACTCCACCGCAGCCACACCGTCGAGCCATCCCGCTCCTCCTTGCCAAGATAGATCCGGGCCGCAGGCCGGATTGAAGGCACAAAGGAGAGAACACCGACCCGTGGCGACAAACACAGCTCACCGCACACACCAACCTCGACCAGCCTCCCCCGCACATCAGCTCCGAGATGGGAGCTGCGCCTCCACCAATGGGGATGCCGTCGTTGTTGCACGCCGAACCCTCACGGCCCCCTCCTTGGTATCCGCCGCCGACGCGCACTAGCTCTCGCCCCATCCATGGTGGCCGCCAATGCCGGTCTACGCACGGGTGCCGCATCCCCCACCATGGAGGCCACCGACACCACCGCGCGTAAAAAGCCTCATGCACTGCCAAAAGAGCCGCCGCTGCCGCAAAGGGGGCCCCCACACGAGGAGGTCGCCGCCGTTGCCGTGCGCCGCGCCTCTGCCAAGAGTGCCACCAGATCTGCCCCTCTACGACATTGATCCGACCGTCATGGTCGTGGATCCGTCGCCAAACCAACGCGGATGCCGCCTACGTCATGAATTGCCGCTAAGCTCCCTACGACGGGGGAGAAACGCTCGGGAAGGGAGCACCACGCCGCCGCCATCCTCACGCTCGCTCGCGTTGGCCGCACACCGCTCAGACGGCGGCGAGGCTAAGGGAAAGTGGGGGAGGAGGCGGCGGCGGCGCCCGCTGGGTTCTACCCGTGTCGCCTGTGAGGGGCGACGCGGGGGTCTTGTTTTCAGTAAATGAGTGTTCGTTCTTGGAACACAGGGGTCTTGACAATGAATATGGTGCCTTTTCTTCATGAGCCGAAAAGCTATATAACAAACGAGCAATGCTAGAGCTACGAACTCATGGTACTTAAAAGCTACGTGCTGACAAGGATTTAGTCTAATCAGCCTCCCACGTGACCTGGGTCCACTAAACCTAATTAATTAACATGCGTACCATGGGCCTCGACACAACCTAACGTCGTGCCACCGTCCGTGCCGCAGTTTCTGGTTGCTTCAATTTCGTGCGTGCCGGTTTAAAAAAAAAATCGTGCCGCAGTTTCTGGTTCCATCAATTTCGTGCGTGCCGGTTATAATCGTGTGTGCCACCGCCTTTTATTTGATCGAACCATTACAATGTTTACAAGCTGGCTGAACATAATGTTTTTTAAATCATAATTATTGTTTCAGACAAGGTTGCGGACCATACTACTCATCTTCTAGATTCAAAATCATATTGTGGTTGTATTACAATGAACTTGTAGTTGTAACCACCATGAGTCCATGACGCATGGAGATCCTGACAAACACAACTTGAGCTTCCATGACATTCATGTTCTGACGGCCACGGTTTGTTCCTGAATGATGGTCGAAGATCTCTGACGAACACACAACTTGTGCTTTTACGACCTAACGTTGAAGCGCGCATAAAAACGAAGTGGCCAGAAACTACGGCGCAAAGCGGTGGCAGGCACCGTTAGTCTGTCAATTAATCAGGCTTGGTGGACCCAACCCAGGCCACTTTGCATGCTGATTAGGCTAAATCCTTGTCAGCACGTAGACTTTTCGTAAATCAGTTCGTAGCTCTAGCATTGCCCATAACAAAACACGTGCGCTAGAGTGAAATGTTGAACAACGTTCTAACACAATAGCAGGAATAAGAACAGACTAGATAATAAATAGGACAAAAAAAAAAGGAGTCTTGGAGAAGCCGTCCCGGCCATCAAGAATGGACAGTGCAGGCGTGCATGGTTGGTGGCCATGGAAGCTTAATCGGAAATCCCGTGCTCCTACTAGTGTTTGTCATGGACTGCAGCTCCTTCGTGTCGATATCTAGACTGAACCAGGCCGGTGGCTCAGTACTTCCTCTGGAGACAAAGATCTGCACCGTGCATACTGTTTCAACCGACACAATACTACAATTCTGGTGCACACCAAGCATAGACGGCGACAGCTGTATGCTTTTCTCCACAACACACTCACTACCGCCATGGCTGCCTTTGTTCGTTGCAATGAAGATCTTCAGGTTGTCATCAGCCCCAAGAAACAAAATGCGTGCCTTGCCGTCACGACCGGTGGTGACACCCAACCTTGAGCAGATGTTGAAAAATGGTTCATCAACATTGTTGCCGACGTCAGGTAACATTAACAAGAAAGATGAATACTCGGCAGTGTTATGGTCCAAGGCGTACACTGTACTGATCCAGTTTGTGTTGTACCAGTACGTGGAGCCTGCGGCAAATCCCAGGTGGTGCATACCATGGACGTAGATGCTTAATCTGCGCCATGAGCCAGTTTTTGAGGTGAAGATGCCAGCGATACCTGCGGGCTGATACATGTAAAAGATCCTAAAGTTGGACATATCTATGTCTTCAGCGCCTCTGAGGAGGAAGGCTTCGGTTCGATACTCGGCAGGGGATGCCATCAGTCGAGGAATTAGCTGGCATCTCCGAGTCAAGGGCTCACACACGAACATGTCCGTGTCACGGCTGTAGGCTTCCCTAATGTATTCACGATCCAAGAGTAGTACGCTTCCGCGGCTGTCCCTGATGTTCCAACAACCCTTGAAGTTCACGGGGAGAAAGTCGAGAGAGAGGTACCTGCTATCAATGGTAGCAGGCGACTTCGACGGCGACGGTTCATAGTCTGGACGTGATTTGACGAGCCGGTTATTGCGGTAAGAGCAGACGACGGGTGGTTCGTGGAGAGAGCGAAAGCGTTGGAGAAAGACGGTGCCGGCGACGATGTGACGCCAACGCTTGCATGTCGATGATGCGCGTACGAGGCAGATTGGCGAATCCAGGTGCAGGAGGATGAGCTCGAGTATGTCGTCGGGGATGCCGTGCAAGCCCATGGCAGTCGACATACTCTTTCCGGTGCAGTTTTTGCCGTGATGTTGCTTACCCCTCCTTTTTTATGTTGTCCGCCAATTACAAGCAAGAATCGGTTACGTTCTTGTGCCCCAGGTCCATCACGTCCTTTCTTATGCGTTAAAGGTCTCTATAACTTATTAATTGAGATATGATCGTCCATGTTATGTCCATAAAGTTAGAGATTGAATTCAAGTCGGTTTTATACCTATCATATTAAGCACCAACTTTTAAAAATTATAACTCTCGCGTCCAGAGTTTAAATAAAACAAACTTAGACTCTATCTCATAGCTCTCAAAAAATTCTATAATTTTGGTATTCAATGGATTCATATATTCGAAAGTCTTTATATCTAAATATATGATGCAAAAATATTTATTCCGATTTAAACTCCACTACGCACGTCTCCTTGCGGGGCCTATATCTCATAGCTCCGAAGTTCAAATAATATGATACATATTTGTTCTGGTAAGCTCTTGACGAGATCTACAACTTTCATAGTCATATTTTTTTTCATTGGAGCATGTCTTGAAGTTCAAAACTGTGACGCAATACAGTGCTATTTTTGGACTGCGTAAATTGTTTTTTTCTTTCGGATAAACCATCTAGAAATCCTTAGTCAATAGGTCACGACCTTGGGCTTGCATGTTAGGTTTCATATATGTACAGAGGTATCTTGTAGGTGTCATGGGCTTGTGGGAAACCCGGAGTCGGGCTTCATATCGCTAATTCTCATCTTTGACCCTTTTTAGTGTTATTTCACCTAATTCTGTAATATCTCAAACAACACTACATGTCAAAATCGTTAATATTAGAGATAAAAAAAATATATTTATGATGAGAATATGATAAAAAATAGTGAGAAAATGATTGCTTCTGCATAATAAGCATCAATAGTAATATAAATATGATCTTTCATGTAAAAATATTAATAATACTATATATATTCAACAAATATATTGTGTAAATAATTTTTTTTATTTTAACCATACAGAGTATTTTATTTTTCTTAAATCCATCGCAATGCACGGACACTTTGCTAATCGGTTTATATGTACAGAAGCTATTTTGTCTTGAATCTTCAAGTAGAACTCCGATATATAAACACATATGAATTCCGTTTTGCAGTAGGACATTGCATTTGGTTTCCACTTCTCCAAACTAAAATATAAAATTTGAATTAGAACTTGGGGAATTCTAAATTGCCATGCTAGTTTTTGATTCAAATTGTCATCCCGTGTTTCCGACAAACACAAAGGACAGATCACGCACATAACATATAACTATTTTTGTGTGTGTTGCTAATTTAGTAGTAGCAAACTACGCAATGAACAGCAGGTAACATATCGTTTTATCAATATGGACACTGCAATTGGTGTAGGCTTTCCAGAATGAAAATATAAAATTTGAACTATAAGTTGAGGAATTCTGTGTCGCCATGCATGAATGCATGATGCTTGCAAAGGTCGATCTGAGGCCTCGTTATGGAATATAGAAAACAGCGGCCAACTAGTTTGGATTCAAACCATCATCATCCCGTCGCCAGCCTCGCAGGTGGGCTTCAGCCTTGGAAGCAGCCGTGCAGGCCTGTGCGTAACCTGCTATTGGAAAGGAGGCCAACCTTGCAGGTGAGCTTCAGCCTTGCAAGCAGCCGTGCAGGCCTGTGCGTGGTGCACTGGTGTTTGATTATTTTGGGCTTTCTTGTCACTTGGCAGCAGGCCTATTCGTCGGAGAATTAAAAAGGAATAAGTCCGATTTACCTCCCTTAACTTTTACGGTTGTTCGGTTTTCGTCCTCTAATTACAAAATCAGTTAGGACGACTCCTTTAACTTTCGATTCCGTTCGTTTTTTCTCCCCTGGCTGTTTTGGATGGTGATTTTGCTGACGTGGCATATATTGAGAGTATTCATACGATGATGTGACGAAGACGATGTGAAAATAAAAAATTGAGAAATGAATTGTGACAGACCTGATTTTTCCGAAGAAAAATAAAAAACAAAAAATGAAAAAAAAAACTACTTTTACCGGGTGAGTCCCATGGTAAAACAGTAAAAATGAGTTTTTTTATTTCCCATGGGTAGTAAGGGGTTGGGCTTACATGTCAGCGCATCTAGGAGCTTGAGTGGTGACGGACCATGATCATCACCACTCACCAACCGAGTCTTTTAGGTTAGTAGAGATGACAGTAAAAAGTTTGTATTTGGTAAGTTGCGGTCACTTGTAAACTCTGCTCTCTTTCTGAATAATGAAATACATATTAAACTGTGTTATCAAACAAAGTAAAATACAGCGATATGAAAAGAAAAATAAAACACTCTTTATGGTTTAAATAAAAAAAATCATTTACACAATATATTTATTAAACATATACAGTATTATTAATATTTTTATATGAAAGATCATATTTATATTATTGTTGATGCTTTTTAGTGTATCATTTTATATACAGAAGCAATCATTTTCTCATTATTTTCTATCATATTCTATTCATAAATATGTTTTTTATCTTTAATATTGACAATTTTGACACGTAGTGTTGTTTAAGATGTTGCAGAATTAGGTGAAATAACATTAAAAAGGTTCAAAGATAAGAAAATAGCAATATGAAGTCCGACTCCGGGTTTCTTATAAGCCCATGATACCTATAAGATACCTCTATACGTACATAAAACCCAACATGTAAGTCCAAGATCGTGACCCAATAACTAAGGATTTCTAGAAGGTTTATCCGAAAGGAAAAAATAATTTACGCAGTCCAGAAACAACACTGTATTGAGTCGCGGTTTTGGACTTCGACACTTGCTCCAATGAGAAAAGTGTGACTATGCAAGTTATAGATCGCGTCGAGTGCTTTCCGAAACATATATGCATCATATTATTTGGACTCCGGAGCTATGAGATATAGGCACCGCAAGGAGACGTGCGTAGAGGAGTCCGAATCAGAACAGATATTTTTGTATCGTATATTTAGAGACAAAGATTTCCAAATCTGTGAATCTATTGAATACCAAAGTTGTATAACTTTTTGAGAGCTATGAGATAGAGTCCGAGTTTGTTTCATTTGGACTCCGGACGTAAGAGTTATGATTTTTGAAAGTCGGTGCTTAATATGGAATATATAAAACCTACTTGGATTCAATATCTAATTTTGTGGACACGAAGTGGATGACCGTATCACAATTAATAAGTTGTAGAGATTTAGAATTGTTAATGTGACACTCCTAGTGTCATTAGGGTCCCAAGGGTGTCACCTAGACAGTATAAAATCATGGCACCAAGCATTTGAGTTTGAATTCACATTTGCAATTCAATTGAATTCAAATCCCAATTGAATGACCTTTGAACTGTAAGTCCCAAATTTTCAATAAGACTCACCTTTGCAAAAATTATATGTTGGTGGTCTTGGTCAATTAGAATTTTAGAAATTTTCTCAGAATTTTAAGCCATCAATAAAGGCCTCAAATAAATGTTAGAATGGTTAAAAACCAGCTCTGTTCATAAAATTCCTGAGCTTTTTGTAGTGGGGACTGTTGATAGTTAGTATTTTTGTAAAGACCAGAATATTATGGGGAGCCTACCATAATTTTGGTCTGATTTTAGCAGATCTGGATTAATTCTAACAAACTTTGCAAAGGCAGTCGGCTGAAAGGATTGGAAAAAGAAAAGGAAAAAGAAAAACAGCCATGGGACCCGCCTGTCAGCGACTCAGAGAAAACACACCGACCGCAGCCGCGCTGCCCGGCCCGTCGCGCGCCGCGTGGTCGCCGGCGTACGGCCAACGGCCGTTGCCACGGATCGACGGCCCCACGCGCGCGTTCGGACATCCCTTTTGCCGACCGACGCGCTGTCCGAGCCCCGCATTCACTCCGCGCTCCCTCTCTCTCTTCCGCCCGCGCGCCGTGCCCATTTGCGCCCGGTGCTGCCCCGCGCCACCGCCGCCTCGCCGTCGCTCCTAGGAGCTCGTCGACGTCCACGGCCTCGCCCCGGCGTCTTCAAGCTCCACGCGAAGCCACCTTCCCCTTTCCGCGTCAAGCTGCCGCGAATCCACCTTTTCCTCCCCGTCTCCGACCGCCGCCCCACCGCGTCGCCCGGCACCCACGGTGAGCCCCTGACCCATTCCTTGCTCGAGGAGCTTCCCATCTTGTTCGCGCACGCGTTTGAGCTCGGAATGGGCAAATCCGACCACGTTTTCCTTTAGTTCTTCGCTCGAGGCCGCCGCCGACCACCGCAACCCCCACCTCGCCGGTGAGACCGCACCCCCGGCCTCCCTCTTGTAGGGCAAGCTCGGCGACCTCCTTCTCCGTGCCCCAGTGAAGCTTTCCGTCTAGATCCCGAGTCCTACCGTCCTTCCCTTGCCGTGCTAGCCGACGACGACTCCTGCCCTGTTTCCGCTGCCGTCGCTGGGCTACGTCCGGCCATCGCCGGTGGTTTTCGATAGCCTAGATGAGTGCGTGGTGTTGAGTAGGTCATTTCTCCTTTATGGACCAGCCCGAGCCAGGGACCGCAGCGAGCTGCGGCGAGCCCCCCCCTCCCTCCCCCCCCCCCCCCCCCCCCCCCGCCGGCGCCGCCGTGCTCCGGCGAGAGCACGCGCGCGCGCACTCGGCCCTGGCCACTGGGCCGCGAAGGCCAGTGGGCCTGGCCTCGCTCTTAGGGCGCGCTCGGCCGAAGCGCCCCGCGCTCGCGCTCGCCCGCTGGGCCGCGCGCGAGTCCCAGCCCAGTGGGCTGCCTGTTTGCGGCCCACGATGTTTAAATCGGTTTTTCTTATTTAAAACATTTCCAGAAATAGGTTAAACTGGTAATTTGCATAGTAAATTGAATAATAGGAATTTTGTAGCAAGGTAAATTTTGTTAGACTTGTGTGAACTTGTACTGCGGTAGAAAAATGCTAATGCCACATGCATAGTAATTTTTATACCAGGGTTAAAATTAATAGGAAAAACACTAATAGAATTTTTATTAATTACAAAGGACTGATAAAATATTAAAAATTGGTCACCCATTTAGGGTTTTCAGTTTTAGTCTCCCTGGAGAAATTTCATAATGTAATTCTCTATTTATTAGCTGAAATTAATTTAATGCCTTTCTCCTTAATTAATTAATAATTAATCTTTGGCTTAGAGCTTGATAGTGAAACTTAGCAATTAAATCACTCCGGGTGTAGCCTAATTTTAATTAATCACCCCTGTCGCTTTTGAAGAGCAGAACCTGGTCGACTTAATAAATTGAGCCCCGAGTGCAATTTTAACCGTCGATAAATGGAGCCGCTTTAGGGCTGTTCACGGGTACTTGTACCTTGCGAGGGTTTTGCTCGCACAGCGATGCTAATTAGTTAGCACCTGCGAAACCTAGGCAGCACCTGCACAGTTTTGCCCCGGCACACGCAGACACACCGTACTTGGATGCGACGTCGTCGTGGTCAAGTACTGGAGTCCATAAAGGAAATACACGAAGTACCCTCACCCTGTGCCCCACTCCTTGAGTGATGCTTTCGAACGTCTCACCGCACACCGTTTAATTCCACTGATAACAGTGTGCATTAACGTATTTATTGAGGAAGTGCCATGAATCTTCTCTCATAGCATTCCCTCTTGCATCATATAGATCACGCCGTGAACCACGTGGAGGCAGGACCGGAGCAGGATCCCGAAGAAGCCAGAGGTGCCGTGGCTGACCAAGAGCAGAACCAAGGCAAGCCCCGGTGCATAACCCCGTTTTGAATTTTTATTCTATCACTAGCTAGGAATGTAAGCTTGTCTGTGCATTAAGTGATAGGAGTTGATTGAAACCCTAGCGTGCAGTAGGTCCCTCTTCCCGATTATTAGCCTCAGGACGATAGTCGCTCTGCTTAAAGTAAGACGACTGTTTATCGAGTGGTATGGAGACCACTCGTAGATAGGAATTATTATCACTGGAAAATGGGTTTGGATGAAGAAAAGGGTGGATGGAATCACAATGAAGACCGGACGGGCAACTAGGTGGAAAGGGAAGGACAGCTTGTCTTCAAGGAGGTAGCCCCGTCCGAGTTCCCCCTAAGGCTACGCCGCGTGTCCGGCCCATGGGATCAAGTTTGAACGTACTGTTTGCATGCTGGAGATATGGGCCCAGTAAACCGACGTAGCTACGACTACCGCTTGGTCTGAAGATAGCCTTCTCCCTTCTTTGGTGGAACTGGGGCTGAGAGGAGGGAACAATCGACCCACGGATGGCGGCATGAGGCGCATCGCGATGGGGGACCCTTTTCGGGGGAGTCTGGACCCGGAAGACCCTGCGGTACCGTGAGCGAAAGGTTGCTCCATGCGGCTTCCCGGAAGCGCGTATGGATCGTGCAAGCAGGTTTCTCCTGCAGGATGTAAATCGATTCGAATCGCTGCCCCTCACAGTAATGAGTACCACTTGATCGCTGCTACGGAACAGTGCCGGAAGCCATTAAGATGCTGTTTGGGTTTAATACTGCTGTTTGAAATTATTGAGGTTGTATTGCAACTATGATTGTTATAGCTCTAGTGCAAACTAAATTTATTATTCTACATGACAACTCAACTTGATGCTAAAACTTGAAAAATAAGGATCCACTCTTAGGCGGGTTTCTGGCAATAAAAACCCTATCCCTAGCCTTTGCATGTCTAGGTGTCGGCTGTAGTTGGCCATTTTGACGGGTCAGTCTTGCTGAGTAAATTAGTTATTCAGGGCGTAGCTCTATGTGGTTTTCAGATGACCAGGTCGGAGAATGCCACTGTGGTGGGAGGTTCCATTGGGAAGGCCAGCGTCCCGACTGTTGGAACATGGAGTGGGAGCTGTGCACAAATGAAGAGGAGGATTAGGTCTTTGCTTGCCGGTACGGTGCTTGGACAAGGCACCTACTATGGCTGGATAATCCCTGTGTGTCGTCATGAGAGGGCGATTGTATATTAGCTATTCCGTCGAATTGGTGAACCAATTGTCAAACTTTTCGCTTCCACAATTTATTTCTGTCAAACTTTGGTTTGTAATATAACTTCGGATTTATGTAAACTTTGCTTCTCCACCTATATTCCTGTTGCAATTATTTTCTCTGTCATGTATTGTACTATTGGGCGCCACAGCGCGTGTCGCCACCCGAGGGAGATCCTGGAACGGAACCGTTTCCGTGGTAAGGCGGGTCCGTGACAGTTAATACTATATATTACTGTATATCCACATCATCCTGTAGTATATATATGGCCTATTCTCTATTGATCAACATACAGAGACTCAATGACGATCATCATATCTCTCCACCAGTACTGCATGGACGGAGGCCATGGCAGCATGATGGGATACGCCTGTTCATACTCGGTGCACATCAACTGCTTCTTCTCGATGTTTAGATTGAACGATTTCTTAATCTGTCCCGCTATAAGCTTCACTGTGCCCATTTTTGCGTCAGCAGAGAGAGGCACGGAGCGGCCGAGAGTGAAACGCTGAGAAAGTGGCACACCAAGCAGTACCAGTGTAACATTGTTAGTATTTTTTTTTACAACTGGTAAAATATCCTTGTATTTTATTCGTATTTATAAGTTTTGCCGGTTGCAACGTACGGACATTTTGCTAGTACTAACTGAATGACTAACAGCATTATGTCTACGCCGGCTAAATGCTGTCGTGGACATGAAGTGAGGAACTGAAGCATTGGACAGCCTGCTCTTTGGCTTCTCCGGTTGCCTGTGGGCTCTCCGTGGCATCAATTTGCCCTACCACTAGAGTGCTTCTCGGTAATCCTTTCTCGTCACTGAGGCCCTGAAAAGTAGATGACGAGAGTTTTTTCTTCTCTTCAAGCGAGATCTCAGATTTCCTTATTTGTTCATTGACATATTTGAGTTCTTGCTCAGCATCACATATTTCCTTGTCAAGCCCTGCAAGCCGCAGCTGCTTCAGTATTTTCAGATCCTACAATACGAAAAAGATGAGAACCTTTGAAATATAATAATGACAATCTTTTGAAGAGGTAGTAAGAATATCGCATTCCATTTACATACTTCTGAAACATCTTTGTTTCATTTGATTGATGTGGCAGAAAGGTGGTGTCCAACGCCTTGAAAGTGAGCACGTCGCCGTGTTCGTGCCGGAGCACCACGAACCAATCGACGCCATGCCTTGCGCCGCCACGAACTCTGGCCACCCGCGCCCCAGGAACATGCCGTCGCCATCCCGGCCAACCTCCACATGACAGACCTTGCTTTTGAAAGGACTGACCACAAGAGCTGTTCCCTCCAAGGGCCGAGCAAGCTCGTGGGAGATGCGCTGCGAAAACACAGATCAGTTCAAATATATATATTAAGATGGATTTTATTTTGCAAGGCAAGGGTGAGATGCCGCCGCTGGCGTTGGCTCTTACCGGTTTTGGGGAGGAGAAAGAAGATGGAGGTAGCATAACCTTGAGTTGCCTGGAAATGGCGCCGACGCGGTGGTCATCGGACGTCCCCATGCCGGCGCGGTGGTCAGAGACTTTGGCGGCTCTTTGCTTTCCAGTTTCTTCTCTGTTTACCTCCCCTATTTAGTTGAAGCCCCCTGATAGAGGCGAGTGCCAGTTGCCAGTTGAAGCCCCGTGATAGAGGCAATTGTTTAGTCCCACATTGCTAGTGGGGGTGCAAATGTTTAGTCCCACATTGCTAGTGGAGGTGGAGGGAGTCCAACTTATAAGGTTGGTTACTCTATTATCTCTTGTAAGTGTGTGGATGGGAGAAAGGAAGAACACACACGCGTGTTCGCTCGCCTCGCCTCTCCGCCGGCGGGGCGGGGCGTGGGCGCGGCCGCGCATCACTTGCGTGAATGGTCCGCCGAAATTTGGTCTATTGTCTTGCGGGGACACAGCTTCCTTTTGCATTTTTTTTACTGCGTGTTCCATATATTTGGTTATAAAAACCAATATATTAATATGGTAACCAACTCGGTTGCGGGACGCCCAACCCTAGCGGTTCCTCCCTATAAATACATACGGATACGACCGCAAATTATATCACGCAATTGCCTAGGGTTTTGCCTTTTGTTACTATTGCGCCATCAATACTTATCCATCCCGATCATCGGCGTGCACTGGCGAACAGGAGAGCAGGTCTCCGGAACCGTCGTCCTCTGCGATCCTGCACCAGAAGAGGACGAATAAGGTTTTTGGGAAGCGCTCTGCGCGACTGCTCGATTGCTTCCTCGTCTTCGTCAAGCTCATCGCCACGGCTCGTCTTACTCGTCATCGAGTCGGTCTCACCTGCCGTCGCCAACAACGTGACAGTGATGCACATCGTCGTCGCCTCCTCTACCCAGTCCAGAAGAAAACGTACGTACTCTCATCTCAAACCATGTCTTTCATACGATGGCGATGACGCGTCACCATCGCTTGCATGTCGAGGCTGCGCCGAGGAGGCTGGTCTGAGAATCAAGCCAGACCGCAGGAGGATGAGGCCGAGGACGTCGTTGGACAAGGAGGAGTCCATGACGCTGCTCAGACTCTCGAGATCCTTTTTTGGCTTTCCTTTTCTTTGCTCGAGTAGTCTTCAACAACGTGCATAGGCTCATTATCAGCAATTTTACGTGCGTTTATATAGTGGCCTATCGGGATACGGGCAGAATTATGTTTCCTTTATATACACTTTGGAAAGGAGACGTATACACGTAGCAGTCCCTTAAATATGTGTCGTCCGGTTACATGTCAAGTTCGCTGTTGTTGAAAACATAAACGAAAAAAGACGTGACAATATACATTACTGAATTGTATGTCCGGTTACATTCCCTATTGATCAATTACAGTAATGTTCAGGCTGCTGACATACAGAGACTCGATAACAGAAAGATTTTTGGGAGAGACAGGTAAGCCATCACGATCATCATATCTCTCCACCAGTACTGCAGGCGTGCAACGACGGAGGCCATGGCAGCCTGATGGGATACGCCTTTTCATACTCGGTTCTCTTCAAATGCTTCTTCTCGATGTTTAGATTGAACGCGGCCAGTATCTTCATCTGTCCAGATGATGCTATGAGCTTCACCATGCCCATTTTTGTGTCAGCAGAGGGAGGCATGGAGAGGCCGAGAGAGAACCGCTGAGCCGACGACACTCCAAGCTTTACCGCGGATGGCCGCGGTATGCTTTTCTCCAGCACCCAGTCGCCGCTGCGTCCTTTTGGCCTTGCAAAGATATTTAATTTGTCACCGGCGAGAAACACGATGCGCGCCTCGCCGTCACGGCCGGTGGTGACAGAAAACTTGGTGGTGGTCGTTGGCTCAACAAAGTCCTCGAAGTAGGGTAATGTGGAAGAGGAGAACTCGGCAGTGCTCTTGTCCATAGAGAACACCGTCCTCCCGTGTGTGTACCAGTACAAGGAGCCCGCGGCGGACCCCAAGAATAGCATATTTTTTCCTTGGTCGTTGCCGGTTCTTACTCGGCGATACGAACCACCTGGTTTTATTATAGCGGCCATGGTGCCACTCTGGGACAAGTAAACGACCCTGAAATTTGACGTTCCAATATCACCTGGCTTGGCGCCGTCGAGGAGGAAGGCTTCGAGTTTGAGAGATGTGTCCGTCTTGACTACAGCAATCTTGTCGAACTGCTGGGTCAAGGGATCAACCACGTACAGGGACTGACAACGCGTGTTATCTTCCATGTTACCGATTTCCAGAAGGAGCAGGCTTCCGCGGCTGTCCCTGACCGTCCCCGTCCACAACCATTCCAGTGGGAGGAAGAGATCGAATTGCTCGTAGCGGCTGGCAATGGTGGTGGTAACCGGCGGCGCGGGCTTGAAGATTGGAACTGGTCTGAGCAAGTGATTGGTGTTGTGGTAATAGCCCACGACGGGTGGTCTGTGGAGAGAGCGGAAGCGTTGGAGGAAAACGGTGCCAGCAATGAGGTGACGCCATAGCTTGCATGTCGATGATGCGCGGAGCAGGCAGATCGGCGAATCCAATTGCAGGAGGATGTGCTCCTGTATGTCCACGGGCATGCTCTGCAGATCCATGGTCCGCTGCCTTTCTCACTACCTTCTTGCCGTTTGCTGTGCCAAACGGGCAGCGTCAAAAGCACTATATATATTGCAAATTAAATGCCTTCTTGCTGTTCCTTGCAACAAGGGGCGCTGCGCGCTCTGATTATATGGACCTTCAAAATCCAAGCAGGAATCGGTTCGGACGATAATACGGGCAAGACTAGGTTCGGTTTATGAAAGCTATATATCTGTCCTAAATAACTACTGGCCATCCATATGGGGATATAATTAAACACCTAAAACGTTATTTCTCAGTTATGGGTAGATGATCGAAGACGAAGAAAGGCTGGTGTCGGGGGGTGCCAAATATCTAGAGTATATAGGCTTTAGAATTCAGATGTTCTTAAACAATAGTCTTGCATCGTATGGTAACTCAAATCTTTGAATGCATGGTTACCAATGGCTGTCAGATAGTGTATCACGTTGTGTTATATTATCCACGAAAATGTCTTCTGAATACAAAAATACACATTTTCCTGCATATTTTAGAAAACAATAAACGTCGTTTCCCTTTTGCAGCACCATGCACTTCTCTTCGGACACCATACGGGATCTGAATAACGCCTGCAGCAGCATGCACTTCTCTCGGTGTGTTTTGTTCTACGCCCCCCCCCCCCCCCCCCCCAGCCACGTGGAACGTTCGACAACCATGCCAAACATCAGTCGAAGTTTGCTTCGCTGCTGAAAGTTGTGCAGCCACAAACCACGCCAAACATCAGTCGAAGTTTGCTTCGCTGCTGAAAGTTGTGCAGCCACACCCGTGCAGTTTATTTTCAAGTCGTGGCAGAGGCGGGGATTTTCTTCGCAAAAAAATTTGGCGCAGCCACTACGCGAAATCAGATTTTTGCTGTGTCTGGGCATTTGCCGAGTGCAAAATGTCGGGCACTCAACAAACAGCTCATTTGCCCAATGTACCCGAGTAACACTTGGCAAAAACAGAAAACTCGGCAACTTGCGGCTTTTGCCGAGTGCCACAGGAAAAACACTCGGCAAACATGACCCCGACACTCGGTAAAGACGGGACACTTGGCAAAGAGGGCCACGTGAGCCTCACGTGGGCTGACCGGCGCCGTTGCATTGACTGGCGGCCATCAACCCTTCACTGACTGGTGGCCATCAGAATTGAAGAAATATACGAACTCATATTTGATGGTTCCAAACCTCTTAATCCTGTTCTTTTTAAATGCCATTAGTTTGATCTGACATCAATGAGGGACCCCTAATCTTGGGCTAGACGAAATTCGACAGTCATCCATCTATCTAGGAGACGTTGTCTATATCATGGTTCAACAGGCCACGCAAGTTTATTATGTCTCATCCCCGTACCAAGCGCCGACAACCGTCTCAAAGGTTGGGATGTTATATACAAGGTATTGTTACATGGTAAAGTACCAGTACCAAACAATGTTGATTACATGAATAACCCAAACACATAGGAAGCAGAGTTCTTTCAAGAAGATGGCCTAGAAGGTACATTTGAGATAGACTAAACCAAAGTGTTCGGAATGAAGGTAGATAATCAAAGGGATGTTGACGAGGACGCTGGAGATGAGGTTCATAATGAGAAAGACTTAAAATTACTTGAGCGTGTACACTCTGTAAAATGACAGTGTTGATGATATTCCTCCTTTAGTTCCTAAAACACCGACTCGGGCACACTCCCATTGTCGCACAGACCGCATTCGCGGCCATGGTGCAACTCCTTGTCATGAAGAAGGATGACGACCTCGACAAGGAAGGTGAGCATGTTAGGTTGATCTCTCCACCAATAGGCCTAACGGCTCGTTGGGCCCTTGACCACACCCTAGTCGGGGGCGTCCAGCCCAAGACGAGGCTGGTGGGCTCTTGTCGCACAACCCTAAAAAAGAGAGGTGGGGACCATAGGGCACACAACACGAGGTTTGTTGTTACCACTGTTTTCCCACCTCTAAACCCTAGACCAATCCCATGAGAATGGCTGCCAGCAACGGGAAGTGCCGCCAGCCCCCTCCCTCCACGAAGCCAACATGGAGTACTACACACTAAGACAAGTCAACATAGGTTCCAGCGATGTTTCACCCAAAACATACAAATTGAGCAACCATTAGAACATTTCCTCAAAAAAAGTGCTCAAAGCAGATAAAAGCTCTAGATAATAGTGTCTAGAATTATTATATATTTTTTCATAACTTAACAAGGCACGTGTTGTTTAATGTCATCATTACTTTAAGAAACTAATAATTAATTTATGGCATCAACATAAAATGAAATTAATAGATGTCTATAAGCAATGGGCATAAAAAACTATGTTGACTGCTCCATCAACCTAGAAAGTTGATTGCTGCACATAAAAGCAACACTATTGTATTTTCTTTTTCAAAAAAGAAACTCTCTTGTTTTATTTTTCAGTATAACAATAAAGATCCCCTTTTTTGGCACAATTTTTAAAGTTTGAGGCACTCTGAATCTCCATCTGGTGCCCAAGATTAAGTTTCCTTTGTTCAAGAAAATCGGTGCGCGATATAGCAGAATGAATCAGCAATTCCTTTCCTTTTGATGAGAACCAAGATGTTTTGGTAGCTCTTCACCACCAAGTGCTACATCATCTTGATGAGGATAACAGAGATACAATACATTGATGATTCATAAGAAAATGCTAATTCATGATACTATCAATTGAACCCAGAATAGAGCACATGCACCTGATAAAATGAAAAAAAAATGATAGTGTAAAATACCTTGGCAAGAAATTAGGCAAGCTACCTTACAGGTATAATCAGTCTCAGGCTTCTATACAACATCAATCAACATTATATCTTTGTCCTTTGTCAGAACCATCCTTTATAATCTGAGCCATTTGCAAGACTACTCCTGCACAAGAAACTTGATACTAAGTATTGGAGGAATATAAGAACACCTCATGAAATGCTAGTTCCTTAACAAGATACTTAGATTAATATAATTGTAACATCATGGACCAAGACTTAATAGGATTGATAGAATACTCATACCAACAAGTTACAACTTCTTTTCTGGAAACTCATCTCGAAAAAGCTCTAAGGTTAAGCATGCTTCGCCTAGAGCATTTTCGGGAGGGGTGACCAACTGGAAAGCTCTTCCTTGTCACACCTCATGAGTGAGGACAAAGTGCATAGAAAAGACATGTGTTGGTATGTGAAGGCAGTTTTAAGGTCCTAAAGACCTACCAGGTGTAAGCGAGCCCAACTCGAAGGGCCGGAACATTACAATAATATGGATTGTAACATAGCTTTACAGTAATTTAGAACTTGGACAACAATAATATATAGGTGATAAGTTAAGGATTATTGTAGAAGGATAATATGGCTTGTAACAAAGTTATATAGTATTTTTTTTCATGGTGGGAAATTAAGAAGATTGTGCACACCAAAAAACTATGCAAAAAGACATCTACCAAGTTGAATAAATAGCATAAAGTTGCAGTGTTGTAGATGCTTTGATTGTAGCACTGACCTTTACCAATCAAACTTGGATAACCAGCTAATTAAGCAACCCATACGCAATCCAATATTGTGAACTCTGCAGACAAGCAACTGAATGCAGATGCAGTAAAAAAATACAGTATATGCAAGAGGAAAAAAATAAATCCAAGGACTCAACATCTAAATCTTGGAGTATATGTTCGTCTGAGATGAAATGACAAATGCAGAAATGTGTGAAAACAAAATCCAGGGATTAACGTAACCTATGTATAGGACTGGGTCCTTTGTAAAATTTAGAGAAACTTACTACATGTCCACTATAAAATGGTCTTGTCCCCCATAATTAAAATATTGTTAATTCTAATAATAGAGCTTTTAATTCAGGTAACGAAGCGTCACAGGTTTATCTACAAATCACGAGTGCAAATATATAATTGCTTTCACGCACCAGCGAAACTTTGTTATGTCCATACAATATGTAAATCAAAAAAGAGAAAATATGCCACAAAAATACTAACCTTTCACATGTTTTGAAAGCATGTGCGCTAAAGGTAGAACAAACAAAACATTCCTAACTGACGAGCATATGCTTACCTATAACCTATCACTGCCATCAATTAGATCTAACTCTAGCTATTACTCCCTCCGGATTTAAATTGTTAACGCAGTTGACTTTTTTAGTTATGTTTGATTATTTGTCTTATTCAAAATTTAAAAATTTATCAGATATTTTGTTATAATTTATTTTATCATAAAAGAATGTTGAAACATACCCTATAATTTTGTATATTTGAACAAATATTTTAAATAAGATGAATGGTCAAACGTAACTAAAAAAGTCAACTGTGTCAATAATTAAAATCCGAAGAGAGTAGCTTTCAAAATAAAGGTACAGCAACAATTTTTTAAGAACCTGCACAAAGGAATGCTACTCTGTATAAGGCATGCCTACAACCAGATACATGTCCAAGCTTGCTAAAAAAAATCATAGCAATACAGTTAATTGAAAAATGTGACTGTAGAAGCTTGCGAAGATTTAAGGAGCGTCAAATGATTATCCAGAAGAACTATATGGTCCATAAAGAAAACATATATCAAATGTGACATAATTTATTTGTCAGTGGCTGTACCTCGTTGCCTTCAAATGATCATAAACCGGTATAGTTTGTCAGTAGAGGATAAGAAAAACAAACAACAACCTGAACATTTGTGATGTGAAGGAAGCATATACTGGCTTTGCAACTGCTTTTTGGCCACCCTCCTCCAATAACATTGTTTGACCTTCTCCTTGGATTGACCTGTTAACTATAACCACTAAATTGATATCCGAACATTTACTGACAAATGTGGAACATAGAGATTCCAATTAAAATTTAAGAACCGTTCTACATGGTTATGTTGACATTACTATACTAGTCTCTAATGTATGCAGGAGACAGTTCAAGTGCTGGCTTCTGAAGCAGCTATGTCTTTTGCTGATTTCATGTAGTGCCAATTTCCAAGACAATCAATAGTCGCTTCCAATGTTTGTTTGGATGAACATGAGGTGCGCATCAATCTGTGACCGCTCACATTGCCAATGACACCTATGTGCATGCATGACAGCAAGAAGCAGCATGCACAGATGGAGGCAAAACAGTCTTTCCCCATGGCAATAATCAGTAAACAAAAACGAAAATGATTTAAAAGGTTAAAATATCATTGAAATCCAACTACATCCTCAATTTGTGTTATTTTGTCAAAGCCAACAATAGGAGTCCCTAAATTATCGAAGCCACTTAAACTGAGTTCTAAAAAAAAATCATGGCAAACACAACCTAATACTAACAAGGAATGGATTAACGGTTGATGAAGATGGGGCCGAATTAGCCGGTGCTAGATGTGACATCCCCACCTCACGAATGAGGGGTTAGTCGAAGGATCGTGAAATTCATCTTAGAGAATGGAAAGAAAATGAGATTTTGGGAAGGTATCTAGTTGGGAGAATGTCCTTTGAGTGTGACCTTTTGGAGACTTTATAAGATAAATAACCAACAAGGTGCAACAATTAAAAGCATCTTAGAGGAAGGGCAGATTAACCTTAACTTTAGAAGATCACTTGGACCAGAAGAAGCAGCAAAATGGTCAGAGTTATGTGATCTTATGAATGAGGTGGTTCTCACAGATCAAGTGGACACGGTAAAATGGGCCCTTGAAAAGAAAGGGTCCTTCTCAACATCGCCGTTATACAAGCAAATGATCAACCCGGGGATCAGAGATGTGGAGATGATGAAAATTTTGGAATCTCCTTTGCCACTTAAAATCAGGATTTTCCTTTGGCAGGTTCATAAAGGAAGAATTCAATGTGCGGTTGAACTTCTAAAAAAGAATTGGCTAGGAGAACCAAACTACAAATTCTGTAACTCCGATGAAACAACTGAGCATATTATTTTTAGGTGCCCGGGTGCATCCTATGTCTGGAGTGTCATGAGAGATGCTCTTGGATGGAATGAAAGCCCCACGAACCTTAGAGATTGGCGAAACATTTCATCCAGTGTTGGAAGTTTCAATAATCCAAAAATCAAAACCTTTCTTTTAGGAACTGTTTGTTGGGTTTTGTGGTTGACTAGGAATGAGCTTGTGTTTCAGAACAAAACGGTGTCTAGACCCAGAAATCTAATGTACAGGATACTATCTTTTATGCAGCGATGGAGGACTCTAGCGAAGCCTGAACAACGGGAAACTCTGGAGGAGATGGGAAGAAGAATCAGAGAAGTCATATCGAAGGAGGAGTCAAGTAACGCTGTTAGAGCTCCAGAAGGGATGGGGTGACACCGCTGATACTGCTTTTGTTTTCGTTTTAGATGTAGCTAAGCTTTTGTGTCGCTTGTGTGAGTCGGTAGTCATAGAGTTTGTTTCTGTTAGCTAGCCATCCAGGTGCGGTGAAAAACTAGCGTTTCACTACACTTGTAAGCTAGCATCCCCAGCAAAACAGTTTGCTTCCAATCAAAACCAGGACCTGTTGGTCTTTCATCTAAAAAAAAATTGGAGAAATTTCAGCTTGGTCCAGGACAGGTGGGACCCGCAGGTTCAAAAGCTCCAGAAGAACATGGTGATTAGGCGTTTTGAAGCAACTATTTGGAGTATATTAAAACAATTTTTAGACAGATTTCAATTGCCCTATACTCCAGAGCAATGTTTGGGCAAGATCCAGGTGAAGACATCCAGAAGAACTAGTGGAGGATCTGCGAGGTTGCAAACCAATCCTAGGGCATCAACGAAAGTCAAAAGTGAGTAAGACTTACAATACACGAAGACTAATAGTTGTAGTAATAGTGCATGAATGATATAGATCACAGAATGAAACGGTTCAAAAGTTATTAAAATTTGAAAAGTTCCGACTGAGAAGGGGGACTTGGGTAGTTTTATGACTGCAGAAATTTTTCCAAAAATGCTTAATGATTAAGCATATTTAGCTTGGGATTTGAAATATCAAACAAGGTCAAAAGTAAATAGGACTTGGCATATCTGAAGATAGATAGATGTAGAATCATAAACTCTGTGATGTAGTTTTGTAAACCAAGGTATGAGAAAATTATGGAATTTGGAAAAAAAGTTAACGTCAAAGCAGACTTGGAGTCGCTGGTGTAGTATCTGACCCTGGGTGATGGATTTCAGGGGATCAAATAGAGAGAAAGTTATTAAATTTCAAAAAGTGTAGGTGGCCAGAGTGACTTAGATTGGTTTCTAAGTTTGAACTTCGCTTTCAATCTTGTCTTTGGTATAAATTCCAAAAAGTAATATATATGACCTTATTAATTCAAACCAAAATATTATGATGTTTAGAAAGATTAAATCTAGTTTAGTGGTATGTTCTGGTTCAAAGTGCACTTGTAAAATTTGAATTTTGAATTTTTAAATTGACACTATTTCTAGGCTTTGTTTGATTTATTTGATCCACTTACCAGGGACATAAAATTACCAAAAATTCTTCAAAATTCGTATTTGGGGTATAGATCAAGATTACAAAATTTATTTGGGTCACTTATATTTGAAAATTTGAACTTCTAGTTGAAACCATATTTGACTTCAATTCAAAGAAAATTCAAGCTTGAGTTGTTAGAGGGTTATTTTTCTTTTGTTTTCCTCCCTTGGCTGTCTGGGGTTGACCTTGGTTCCCTTAAGTGACACCAGGTGTCACTGCAGTGCCATAGGGGTGCTGGCGGTGCTGCAGCATCCCATGCAGCTAGGAGTTCCAAGCCTAATCCATTTCAATCTTCAATTTTTTAGCCTAATTTTAAATCAATTTGCATTAATATGTGCTGAAATTAGATCAATCTTGAGAACTAAATAGGTTCATGTTTGTATCCTCCGCCTCTTTCTTCCTAAAAGAAATCAGCCAAAGCCGGCCCATTTCTGTTGGTCTGTCACATCAATCATAATAAGTAAAATTCTGTTTTGCTCTAGTTTTAACAGTCTATCATTGTTGGAAGATTTACATGCACTCCTTTTGGGTCCGTTCATCAATAATGTTTCATCCATATATTGCATTTGTTCTGAAAAATCATCAAGATTACCTGATACATGTTCTGTATTTTTTTTAGCAGACCATTTATATCATCTCCTATGCGTATACTTTTTTTTGGCATAAACATCACCCCACTGGATTGTTCTATTTTTCACGGCTCATCAACACCGCTTCATAGATATCGTAGTTCATCAGTGTTGCTGTACTAAGATGATCTAATATTTGTAGTTGATCAATATAGCCTCATACATGTAATCTATCTTTTAGTAGTTCATAAGTGTTGCCTTATTTGATTTCTCTATTTTTGGCAGTTCATTAATATTGTCTCATACATATCCTATTTTTAGCAGCTCATTAGTGTCCCGTCACTGAATTGCTCAAGTTTTGGTAGTTTATGAATATCTTCCCATACATCTACTCTATTTTTTAGTAGTTCATAATTGTTGTGTTACTTAGTTTCTTTATTTTTGGCACTTCATCAATGTTAGCCTCATACAAGTACTCTATTTTTAGCACTTCGTGTGGCCACATTGATTTTCTCTCTTTTGTTTTGCCAATTTATAGAGTCAAGACAGTATCTTTTGTGAGGAAACTCCGTAATATCATCCCCAAAATAGAATTGACTATATAACCCACTTAAAAATTATTTTTGCTCCTTGTGTATATATATATAGGCACAAGAGTCCATTCATTTGCCAACACCACTGATTGCAATACAAGATTGTTCACATTATGGCTACATTGAAAGCTATGGCGTTGCTCTTTGCTTGTGCTCTCCTTGCATCCACGTCGGAGGCAGCTCGTGTGGGGAGGCCACCGCGGGCTTCACCTGCTCCATTGAACCTAATAGATCCATCACCAGCTCCTGCTCCAGAGTCATCTTTCCATGACGCAAAGCCACATGGCCCGTCACGCCCGATAGAGCCACCAATAGCTTTTGCTCCGGAGTACTCTATGCATGATAGGAGACCGCCCACGCGCCCTGGCCCGTCAAACCCGATTTGTTGCAATTAGTAGCTTCTTTTGAATGTTTGTAGCAACAATTCTATATATAACATAGCCCCACAATGTAGCTACAACTTTGAGCACATTGAAATAATAGTGTTTCTCACAAAAAAAATCATAGATCTAAGCATCTTTCTTTGGCGTATTGAGTTAACTACCATTTACTACATTCAACTCCTTTTAGGACTGGTTTCTATGGCATATCACCATTAAGAAACTATAGAATAATTTTTTTATTTAGAGAATAGACTTTTTTCTTTCAAAAAAACTCTCAGTATATCATCTCCAAGGATGAAGTGTTAAAAAGATAAGTAAAGCAATGCATTTCATCACAGAACCGCCTTACCATGGAGACGGCTCCGTTTCAGGATCTTTCTCGGGTGGCGACACGCGCTGTGACGCCCAATAGTACAACACATGACAGAAGAATATAAATGCAATAAGGACATAGGTAGAGTACAAAATTTTTACATAAATCCGAGTTTATATTAAAAACCAGAGTTTTAACAAAATGAAAATGTGGAAGTGAATTTTTTCAACAGTGATTCAAATAGTTCGTCGAGATAGATAAGATACAATCACGATTTTGTTCAACAGTGATTCACGTGCCTTCCTACGGATGAGCCCCGCAGGAATATAGTGGGCCCGGAACGCAGTCTTGAAGTCGTCCCAAGCAATTTGTTGGTCTGCACCAACAGAGGTGACATGGTTAGCCCACCATGCCCCTGCTATGCCATGCAGCTACTGTGCTGCAAACAACGTCTTCTGCACTGGCGTGTAGTTAAAGAGCCCAAATTTGGACTCGAGCATGCGAAGAAAATTCTCCGCTTCCATGGGCTCAGTGGTTGAGCTGAATGTAGGTGGCCTGGTGGCGAGGAAGTCAGCGTAGGTGCTGTTCTGCGGTGCGCCGTCGTTGTTGCCCCTAGCATTCCGGCCTGCTAGGTTCTGTGGTGCCAGCTCCTGCATGAATTCCGCCTATTGCTGCTGGCTTTCCATCATGGTGGTGAAGAACTACGCCATCATCTGCATGGGGTTGGGTGGGGGCGGTGGTGGTGGAGTCCCCTGCGGAGAGTCATTCCCCCTAGCCCTGGAACCTTCAGGCTGTTCGCCATGAAGCTCGTTGGTATTGCGGGTGCGCACCATTCTAAAATGTGAGAAAAAGGATCCCAATTAGTCTCTTATCTAACATGATCATTACAGGATACTAAATCAAATAACACAGCAACAGGGGGCCGCAATTTGGTAGACAACATAATTCTGATAAAAGCAGAAATTTCCAAGTTAACACAGGTCCTCATACAAGTCAACAGTTTTGTACTACATAAACTCGGAATATGTGGCCATCGAGTTTCCAAAAGCTATTCCTGCGGGTGATCCCCAAAATACAACAACCACGCGTGGATCATCAAAAGCTACTCATCTATCATGCCCTACTTGTACGGCCTAGTCATGTCTACTACGACTACTAAGCCCTGTCTCCTGCGGTGCCAGAGGGTCCTGGACGGTCTGTGCCTGTCAGAGCGGGTGGCTCGAAGTCCATGTCGGACTCCTCGCCCATGTCCTCCTCGGGGTCCTCCTCTGCAGGTGCTACCGGTGGCGCAGCAATCGCGTCCAAGTGAGCCTGGAGGTCCTGGTTCTCGTGAGCCAGGGTCTCCAGGTCCTCCTCCATAAGGTCCATCTCCTGTTGGGCACTCGCCAGCTGCTGCTGCAGGTGCTCGTTATGGTTGGCACGCTGCTGCATAATCAAGCCTCGTCTGTCTACCTCCTACGCGAGAGTGTCGCGCTGTCCAGTGACCTTCGTCACGCGAGTCTCACTTGCCTCAAGAGCAGCTATCAACCGCTGAATCTCTCTCTGCTGTGCATCGACCTATGCCTGCAGGTCGTTCCTTTGCACTCAAACCTGTTCAGCGTCCGCTAGTAAGATCCTGCTACGGCTGCTAGACTCCTCATCCAAGTTGAGGAGGTACTCGGAGTAGTGATATACGCGGTGGTATCCCGCGTGGTACTCCAAGTAGTCGTCACGGGAGACGCGTCTCACGCGCCTCTGCCATACCGGGTCAGCCTGGTGCCAAATGGGGATCATCTCGAACGGAGTCCCCGAGAGCGTTGCTATGTTGCGCCCACAGAAGTGAGTGAGAGCCCGGTGGACGACTCTCTCCAGGCCCTTCCTGAGGCTCCCAGCCGAGACTGTGCTCTCCATCACCGCCAAGTCGGGGTTGCGCGGGTGTGGAGAGACGCTGATATGCACCTCTGCAAACGCCATACCGTGGCGACGGGTCTCACGCCCACGGTATGAAGGCTGCTCCTTATAGCCCAAAGCGTGTAGCACCTCCCATAGGAGGGTGGGAAAGCCACGGTGGTGTAGACCGGTGGTATAACGCCACCCGTCGTGCTGGAACACCTCAAACCCGTGCTCGTCCATCTAGAACACAAACCCAAATAGTGAATAATTGTTCCAAACGCAGAGAATGCAAGTGAACAATAAAATAATACAGTACGATTAGTGACATATGGAATTTAACCACTGCAATCAGTTACATATTCTAGGCTGGATTCGGTTACTCCGCTAAAATGGTACGTTCTGTCCTAGGGTACAGTAGCCACTAAATCGAACCTTTAGGCAATCATACTTACAGATTTTGGACAGCAATTGAATACCAAAATGGTAGAGTTTTTCAACACCTTTCGAACAAGTACTTACTCAACTCCATCTAATGAGGGAATCAGGAGTTATGCATTTTTCTAAGTGGCAAGTCAGAATCTTAAAATTTGTTCCGAACATCACGGGGTTCACTCCGGAAATGTTCTGAAATCTGTAGTCCTAGGCCAAAATTTCTGGAGCAATTTATCCACATTTTAGATAATTTTAATACCTTTCTAACGCATATTTATACGCCTCCATCCAATACCTGGAACTCGAGATATTAAAATTTTACCCTACACGTCGAATTTCCGAACCGGTTTTCTGGACAGACCTGGGTTACTCTAAAGATTTGCTCCTAGCTCTGTCTTTCAGGTCTCAAACCCGAAATTTTAAACTACCAAAGTTGTAGTACATTTTGTAACCTTTCCAGAAAGTGCTCATACAGCTCTAGGGGTGATCGGAGCAAAGAGTTATGGATTTTACATGATAGGTTAAAAATCTGAATTTCAGATTAACCCGAATTCGACGTGCTGACTCGGACGGCCAAAAATGGTATTGTCCGGTAATCTTTAGTTAAAATTTCTTGCTGGATGTACAGCGAGTTCGTTCATGATTTCAATGAGTATTTATTTGCATGCTTTTGACTCTTCAGTGAAAAGATGTCGATTATTATGTGAGCAACATGTTTGCTGGCATTTCCGGTTTTTACAACGACTTAATGCTTTACTATTTTATATAATGCACATGCTTTTGGCCTATACATCCTCACAAAAATAAAAGTTGGCCGCAAATAGGGCCATACGCATAGTCAGCTGCAGACGATCTCTCAAGTTAGTCGTATGCTATCCGTTTTCTTACTCGATTCGCGGTTAGCGTACCTGTAGAAGATTGATTACAGAAATATTACATCAAATAGAAAAGAAACGAGCCAAAAATAATCCTTTATTATTGTCCTAGGACAGGACACTGATGTTTTCCGCAATCAACCTGCGTTCACATCTTTGTGCTAGCTTGCCATGTTACTGTCCATAGGGCGGGACACATACATGCGTTGACGATGTCGTAGATGCAGTATTTAAACAAACAACCTCCTACAGTTAGCTTTGCCACCTGGATCATAACTAATAATAACCTATTGGGCACGTCCTCACATGTTTGTTTTTAGGTTTTCAAAAATATGTCTTTGAATATTGCACTATTTTCGAGACAGCTCTGATACCACACTGTCACAGAACCGCCTTATCATGGAGACGGCTCCGTTCCAGGATCTTTCTCGGGTGGCGACACGCGCTATAATGCCTAAAAGTACAACACATGATAGAAGAATATAAATGCAACAAGAACATAGGTAGAGTACAAAATTTTTACATAAATCCGAATTTATATTACAAACCAGAGTTTTAACAAAATGAAAATGCAAAAGCGAATTTGTTCAATAGTGATTCAAATAGTTCGACGGGATAGATAAGATACAATCGCCCTCTCACGGCAATATACAGTGAACAACCCAGCCATAATAGGTGTTTTGCCCAAACACCGTACCGGAAATCAAGGGGCTACTCCTCATCTTCGTTCGTGCACAGCTCCCACTCGATGTTCCAGCAGTCAGGGCGCTGGCCTTTCCAGTGGAATCTCCCACTGCGTGGCAGTCTCCGCCCTAGTCATCTGAAAACCACATAGAGCTACACCCTGAGTAACTAATTTACTTAGCAAGACTGACCCGACAAAATGGCCAACTACAGCCGACACCTAGACAATGCATGGCCAGGGATAGGGTTTATTGTGCCAGAAAGCCAACCTACGAGTGGATCCTTATTTCAAGTTTTAGCAGCCAATTAGGTTGTCATACAGAATAATAAATTTAGTTTGCACTATGACTATAACAATCAAGGTTGCAAACAATCTTAATAGTTTCAAGCAGCAGTGTTAAACCCACTCATCATCTTAATGGCTTCCAACACTGTTCCGGAGTAGCGATCAAGTGGTACTCGTTACTGTAAAGGGTAGTGACTCGAATCGATTTACATCCTGCAGGAGAAACCGGCTTGCACGACCCATACGCGCTTCCTAGAAGCCGCATAGAGCAACCTTTCGCTTACGGTACCGCAGGATCTTCCGGGTCCAGACTCCCCCCAGAAGGGTCCCCCAACACGATGCGCCCCGTGCCGCCATCCGTGGGTGGATTGCTCCCTCCTCTCAGCCCCAGTTCCACCAAAGAAGGGAGAAGGCTATCTTCCGACCAGGCAGTAGTCGTAGCTACGTAGGTTTACTGGGCCCATAACTCCAGCATGCAAACAGTACGTTCAAACTTGATCCCATGGGTCGAACACGAGGCGTAGCCTTAGGTGACTCGGACGGGGCTACCTCCTTGAAGACAAACTGTCCTTCCCTTTCCCCTAATTGCCCGTCCGGTCTTCATTGTGATCCCATCCACACCTTTCTTCATCCGTCATCATTCCCCGGTGATAAGATTTCCTGTCTACGAGTGGTCTCTATACCACTCGGTGAATGGTCATCCTAAATTAAGCAGAGCGACTACCGTCCTGAGGCTAAATATCGGGAAGAAGGAACCTACTGCAACGCAAGGGTTTCAACCAACTCCTATCACTTAATGCACAGTCAAGCCTACATCCCTAACTAGTGATAGAGTAAAAATTAAAACGGGTGGGATGCACCAGGTTCTGCTCTTGGTCGGCTGAAACTCCACCGAGTCCTTCTGGCTCCTGCTCCGGTCCCGTCTCCACGTGGTTCACTGCATGATCTATATGATATAAAAGATGATGCTTATGAGAGAAGATTCATGGCACTTCTTCAATAAATACGTTAAAGTACACTATTTCATGTAGAAGTGAGCGGGGTGTCGCTCGTTAAAATGCTACCCCGGCTTTTAGAGTATTTTGATGAAAATCATCGAGCTTAAGTGAACAATTCATAATTTAGCTTGGTTTAACAGATATTTACTTGTGTATTATCTACTGTAAATAGAACATATCATGAGGGGTTCTTATGCCAAGTTGTAATTATACACATTACTTGCTTGATTTTTAATAGTTAATCAATGGGCAAGAGCAATTAATTATTTTGACATGGTTGTGTTCATCAATAGTACATGAGTGATTTATTGTAAATGGTAATAACAGGAGTGAATTATACGCCAAATTTCCTTTACATGCAACGAGCCATTAATTTTAAATAATTAGAACAATGCAAAAGGTTAAATAATTATTTATGTCTAAAATACAAAGAATTATGACTTGTGATTTTCCAGTAAGGTCGAACAAGTTAAAACTTGACTAATCACTAAGTTTCATCAATTTACTGGTCCCTAAGAATTCTTTATGATTTTATTAGTGGTTTCCCCTATTTAATTTATAGTTAATAAAATAATATTATGCAACGTGCTTTAGCATTTTTCTACAATAGTACAAGCCCAGGCAAGGCCAAAAAAATTTACCTTGCTTCAAAATTCGTATTAATTACTTTACTATGCATTTTTCAACTTTTAACATTTTTCTAGAAATGAATAAAGTGAGAAAACCAATTTTTATGCTCGTGGGCCACATCCCGCCAGCCCAGTGGGCCGAAACCCACGCGGAGGGGTGCTCCTAGGCCAAATCTGGCCTAGGCGGGTGTGGGCCCGTGGCCAGCGTGGCCTGTCGGCCAGCTCGACCGAGCCGAGCGCGCGCGCGCGACGGCGGCGCTCGGCCGCGCGTGGTGGCGCGGGCATGGCGGCCAGCCGGGTTGACGGCGGGAGTGGCATTTGCGTGACAGCTGTTGGTGGGTGAGAGCAAGCACACGATGCGCGAGAGGGAGCAAGGCGGCTCACCGAGGCTAGTACGGCGACGGTGAGGCGGAGCGACGACAGGCGGTGACGGTGGTCCAGCGTCGGACCTGCACAGAAGGGGGCCGGGTGAGCACCGGAGGGGTCGCGGGACCGAGGGTGACGAGCATGCGGAAGGAATCGAACCAGGACTCACCGATTAGCTCGTGCGACGAGGTGGAGTGGCGGTCAGAGGCGGGGAAGAACTGACAATCAACGACGGCTCGGTGGAGGGAAAAGGGAAGAGGCTTCGCGGGAGGTTTGCAGACGGCGAGGCGGCGCTCCGAGTGCTGACGGCTGGGACTGGGAGGCGGTGCAGCGGCGGCGACGCGGAGCTCCGCCGGGGGCTGCAACAGCGGGGGTTGCGGTGGGTGAGAGCAGAGAGAGAGGAGGGGAAATGGCGCGTTCGGACAGAAAGAGAGGGGACAAAGGGGATGTCGGAGTAGGGGTGGAGCAGTTGATCCGCGGCAACGGCCATTGTGGCCGTACGCCAGCGGCTGCTTGGCGACGCACGGGCGGGGCGAGCGCACGGTGCCCCCCGTGTGTTTCCTCAGTACGGCTGACAGGCGGGACCCACCAGGTTATTTCTTTTTCCTTTATTTCCAAAGTCCTATAAACTACTGATGCTTGTTGTTTTTGTGGAGATTAATCCAGTGCTGATCAAATGAAACTAACAATATGGGCAAACTCCTCATAATGTGAGTGATTTTACAAAAATGCTAACTGCCATTAGTTCTTAATAAAATTTGAATAGAAATTTTATAAAGAGGGGTGGTTTTTTTGGGGCATTTGACCATTTATTTGGGGCATTAAATGATGAGGTAAAATTATGGGAAACTCACCAAAATTCTATTTCACCGGAACCTACCACATATATTTTGGTGGCACTATGTTATGTTGCAAATATTTGAATTGTAGTTCAATGGGCATTCAACCTAGCTTAAATGGCTTCCAAAATTTGATCAAATTTTGAGTTCAAATTTTTGTCCAGGGTTCTTGTTCACTTGAGGATGTCACACATTTCATTGGGGTTTTTTAAAAAGCTGAACACGAATTCAGTTGACAAACAACAAATAGGAAGCCAAAGTCCTATTTATTGAAAATCTAATGTAATGGCAGGATGTTTGTTAAAGACCTTATCACCATGATTGTTCCCTTGCAACATGTAAAAGACATCGATTAAGAAATCCACCAACCAAACTTCTGTCTTCTCCTTCTGATGATTGTCATGCGACTATATGGGACACAAGATGTAATGATAATGAGCATTTCACTAATTCATCTCCACTCATAAAATTACAGAGCACCACACCACTATTCGACTTCAATCTCAATAGCCAGGAATATTTTTCCGAAACAAGTATGCAAAGTATCCTTGTCTCTCCTAGAATTGTGTTTTGCACCTTTGTGTATCTCATATGGATACACTATGGCCATGGACCTGGACTACTAGACATTATGCATGTAAAGAAACTAAAATTAAAGTTCATAGGGAGAACTTGAGCCAGTGATTGCCTAACATTGACAAGGAATATGTTGATTGATTATGTAGGTGAGACCACCACTGAAAACGCATAACATATGGACAGATTGCAAACAAATTCTAGGCCATCAACGAAAGTCAAAAGTGAATAAGACTTAGCATACATGAAGATTAATAGTTGTAGTAACAGTGCATGAATCATATAGCTCACGGAATGAAACGGTTCGAAAGGTATTAAAATTTGAAAAGTTCCAACTGAAAAGGGGGACTTGGGTAGTTTTCTGAGTGCAGGAATTTTTTTCAAAAATGCTTAATGATTAGGCATATTTAGATTGGGATTTGAAACATCAAACAAGGTCAAAAGTAAATAGGACTTGGCATATATGGAGATAGATAGATGTAAAATCATAAACTCTGTGATGTTGTTTTATAAACCAAGGTATGAGAAAATTATGGAATTTGGAAAAAAGTTAACAGCCAAAGCAGACTCGGAGTCGCTGGTGTAGTATCTGACCTTGGGTGATGGATTTCACGGGATCAAATAGAGAGAAAGTTATTAAATTTCAAAAAGTGTTGGTGGCCAGAGTGACTTAGATTGGTTTCTAAGTTTGAACTTCGCTTCCAATCTTGTCTTTGGTATAAATTCCAAAAGTAATATTTATGACCTTATTAATTCAAACAAAATATTATGTTGTTTAGAAAGATTAAATCTAATTTAGGGGTATGATCTGGTTCAAAGTGCACTTGTAAAATTTGAATTTTTAATTTTTAATTTGACACTATTTCTAGGCTTTGTTCGATTTATTTGATCCACTTACCAGGGAGATAAAATTCTTCAAAATTCGTATTTGGGGTATAGATCAACATTACAAAATTTATTTGGGTCCCTTATATTTGAAAATTTGAACTTCTAGTTCAAAACATATTGACTTTAATTTAAAGAAAATTCAAGCTTGTGTTGTTAGAGGGTTATTTTTCTTTTGTTTTCCTCCCTTGGCTGTCAGGGGTTGTCCCTGGTTCCCTTAGGTGACACTAGGTGTCCCAGCAGCGCCACAGGGGTGGTGGCCGTGCTGCAGCATCCTATGCAGCTGGGAGTTCCAAGACTAATCCATATCAATCTTCAATATTTTAGCCTTATTTTAAATCAATTTGCATTAATATGTGCTGAAATTAGATCAATCATGAGAACTAAATAGGTTCATGTTTGTATCCTCTGCCTCTTTCTTCCTAAAAGAAATCAGCCAAAGCCGTCCCATTTCTGTTGGTCTGTCACAACAATCATAATAAGTAAAATTCCTTCACAAGAAGATTTTAAACATTTAATTAATCAAATTGGTCTCCTAGGTTATTTCTTTCCATCTTCGCAATTTTATTTTCTTTGCATCTTTCTGATTTGCGCTAGTTTAGCCAGTCTATCATTGTTGGAAGATTTACATGCACTACTTTTGGGTCCGTTCATCAATAACGGTTCATCCATATATTGCATTTGTTCTGAAAAATCATCAATATTACCTGATACATGTTCTGTATTTTTTTTAGCAGACCATAGATATCATCTCCTATGCGTATACTTTTTTTTGGCATAAACATCACCCCACTGGATTGTTCTATTTTTCACGGCTCATCAACACCGCTTCATAGATATCGTAGTTCATCAGTGTTGCTGTACTAAGATGATCTAATATTTGTAGTTGATCAATATAGCCTCATAAATGTAATCTATCTTTTAGTAGTTCATAAGTGTTGCCTTATTTGATTTCTCTATTTTTGGCAGTTCATTAATATTGTCTCATACATATCCTTTTTTTAGCAGCTCATTAGTGTCACGTCACTGAATTGCTCAAGTTTTGGTAGTTTATGAATTTCTTCCCATTCATCTACTCTATTTTTTAGTAGTTCATAATTGTTGTGTTACTTAGTTTCTTTATTTTTGGCACTTCATCAATGTTAGCCTCATACAAGTACTCTATTTTTAGCACTTCTTGTGGCCACATTGATTTTCTCTCTTTTGTTTTGCCAATTTATAGAGTCAACACAGTATCTTTTGTGAGGAAACTCCTTAATATCATCCCAAAAATAGAATTGACTATATAACCCACTTCAAAATTATTTTTGCTCTTTGTGTATATATATAGGCACAAGAGTCCATTCATTTTCCAACATCACTGATTGCAATACAAGATTGTTCACATTATGGCTACATTGAAAGCTATAGCGTTGCTCTTTGCTTGTGCTCTCCTTGCCTCCATGTCGGAGGCAACTCGTGTGGGCAGGCCAGCGTGGGCTTCGCCTGCTCCGTCGAACCTAATAGATCCATCACCAGCTCCTTCTCCAGAGTCATCTTTCCATGATGCAAAGCCACGTGGCCCGTCACGCCCGATAGAGCCACCAATAGCTTTTGCTCCGGAGTACTCTATGCATGATAGGAGACCGCCCACGCGCCCTGGCCCGTCAAACCCGATTTGTTGCAATTAGTAGCTTCTTTTGAATGTTTGTAGCAACAATTCTATTTATGACATAGCCCCACAATGTAGCTACAACTTTGAGCACATTGAAATAAAAGTGTTTCTCACAAAAAAATCATAGATCTAAGCATCTTTCTCTGGCGTATTGAGTTAACTACCATTTACTACATTCAACTGCTTTTAAGACTGGTTTCTATGGCATATCACCATTTAGAAATTATAGAATAATTTTTTTCTTTAGAGAATAGACTCTTTCTCTTTATAAACAATTCTCAGCATATCATCTCCATGGATGGAGAGTTAAAAAGATAAGTAAAGCAATACATTTCGTTGGGGTTTTTTAAAAAGCTGAACACGAATTGAGTTGAATCACAAGAAAGAGGAAGCCAAACTCCTATTTCTTGAAAATCTAATGTAATAGCAGGATGTTTGTTAAAGACCTTATCACCATGACTGGTCCCTTACAACATGTAAAAGACATTGAGTAAGAAATCCACCAACCAAAGTTCTGTCTTCTCCTTGTGATGCTTGTCATGCGACCATATGGGACACAAGATGTAATGATAATGAGCATGTCACTAATTCATCTCCACTCATAAAATTAAGGAGCACCACACCACTATTCGACTTCAATCTCAATAACCAGGAATATTTTTCCAAAACAAATATGCAAAGTATCCTTGTCTCTTCTAGAATTGTGTTTCGCACCTTTGTGTATCTCATATGGATAAACTATGGCCATGGACCTGGACTACTAGACATTATGCATGTAAAGAAACTAAACTCAAAGTTCATAGGAAGAACTTGGGCCAGTGATTGCCTAACATTGACAAGGAATATGTTGATTGATTATGTAGGTGAGACCACCGCTGAAAATGCACAACACATGGACAGATTGCAAACCAATCCTAGGGCATCAACGAAAGTCAAAATTGAATTAGACTTAGCATACATGAATACTAATAATTGTAGTAACAGTACATGAATGATATAGATCACGGAATGAAATGGTTCAAAAGTTATTAAAATTTGAAAAGTTCCAACTGATAAGGGGGACTTGGGTAGTTTTCTGAGTCCATGAATTTTTCCAAAAAATGCTTAATGATTCGGCATAGTTAGATTGGGATTTGAAACATCAAACAAGGTCAAAAGTAAATAGGACTTGGCATATATGGAGATAGATAGATGTAGAATCATAAACTCTGTGATGTAGTTTTATAAACCAAGGTATGAGAAAATTATGGAATTTGGAAAAAACGTTAACGGCCAAAGCAGACTTGGAGTCGCTGGTGTAGTATCTGACCTTGGGTGATGGATTTCAGGGGAACAAATAGAGAGAAAGTTATTAAATTTCAAAAAGTATAGGTGGCCAGAGTGACTTAGATTGGTTTCTAAGTTTGAACGTCGCTTTCAATCTTGTCTTTGGTATAAATTCGAAAAAGTAATATTTATGACCTTATTAATTCAAACCAAAATAATATGTTGTTTAGAAAGATTAAATCTAATTTAGGGGTATGATCTGGTTCATAGTGCACTTGTAAATTTTGAATTCTTAATTTTCAAATTGACACAATTTCTAGACTTTGTTTGATTTATTTGATCCACTTACCAGGGAGATAAAATTACCAAAAATTCTTCAAAAAAATTGTATTTGAGGTATAGATCAAGATTACAAAATTTATTTGGGTCCCTTATATTTGAAAATTTGAACTTCTAGTTCAAACCATATTTGACTTCAATTCAAAGAAAATTCAAGCTTGTGTTGTTAGAGGGTTATTTTTCTTTTGTTTGCCTGCCTTGCTGTATAGGGTTGACCCTGGTTCCCTTAAGTGACACATGGTGTCACAACAGTGCCACAGGGGTGCTGGCCGTGCTGCAGCATCCCATGCAGCTGGGAGTTCCAAGTCTAATCCATATCAATCTTCAATATTTTAGCCTTATTTTAAATCAATTTGCATTACTATGTTCTGAAATTAGATCAATCTGGAGAACTAAATAGGTTCATGTTCGTATCCTCCGCCTCTTTCTTCCTAAAAGAAATCAGACAAAGTCGGCCCATTTCTGTTGGTCTGTCACATCAATCATAATAAGTAAAATTCTGATTTGCTCTAGTTTTAACAGTCAAGCATTGTTGGAAGATTTACATGCACTCCTTTTGGGTCCGTTCATCAATAATGGTTCATCCATATATTGCATTTGTTCTGAAAAATCACCAATATTACCTGATACATGTTCTGTATTTTTTTTAGCAGACCATTGATATCATCTCCTATGCGTATACTTTTTTTTAGCGTAAACACCACCCCACTGGATTGTTCTATTGTTGACGGCTCATCAACACCGCTTCATAGATATCGTAGTTCATCAGTGTCGCTGTACTAAGATGATCTAATATTTTTAGTTGATCAATATAGCCTCATACATGTAATCTATCTTTTAGTAGTTCATAAGTGTTGCCTTATTTGATTTCTCTATTTTTGGCAGTTCATTAATATTGTCTCATACATATCCTTTTTTTAGCAGCTCATTAGTGTCACGTCACTGAATTGCTCAAGTTTTGGTAGTTTATGAATATCTTCCCATGCATCTACTCTATTTTTTAGTAGTTCATAATTGTTGTGTTACTTAGTTTCTTTATTTTTGGCACTTCATCAATGTTAGCCTCATACAAGTACTCTATTTTTAGCACTTCGTGTGGCCACATTGATTTTCTCTCTTTTGTTTTGCCAATTTATAGAGTCAAGACAGTATCTTTTGTGAGGAAACTCCTTAATATCATCCCAAAAATAGAATTGACTATATAACCCACTTAAAAATTATTTTTGCCCCTTGTGTATATATATAGGCACAAGAGTCCATTCATTTGCCAACACCACTGATTGCAATACAAGATTGTTCACATTATGGCTACATTGAAAGCTATGGCGTTGCTCTTTGCTTGTGCTCTCCTTGCTCCCACGTCGGAGGCAGCTCATGTGGGGAGGCCACCGCGGGCTTCGCCTGCTCCGTCGAACCTAATAGATCCATCACCAGCTCCTGCTCCAGAGTCATCTTTCCATGACGCAAAGCCACGTGGCCCGTCACGCCCGATAGAGCCACCAATAGCTTTTGCTCCGGAGTACTCTATGCTTGATAGGAGACCGCCCACGCGCCCTGGCCCATCAAACCCGATTTGTTGCAATTAATAGCTTCTTTTGAATGTTTGTAGCAACAATTCTATTTATAACATATCCGCACAATGTAGCTACAACATTGAGCACATTGAAATAAAAGTGTTTCTCACAAAAAAAAATCAGAGATCTAAGCATCTTTCTCTGGCATATTGAGTTAACTACCATTTACTACATTCAACTCCTTTTAAGACTGGTTTCTATGGCATATCACCATTAAGAAATTATAGAATAATTTTTTTCTTTAGAGAATAGACTTTTTCTCTTTCTAAAAAATTCTCAGCATATCATCTCCATGCATGGAGTGTTAAAAAGATAAGTAAAGCAATGCATTTTGCTGGGGTTTTTTAAAAAGCTGAACACGAATTGAGTTGACTCACAACAAAGAGGAAGCCAAACTCCTATTTCTTGAAAATCTAATGTAATGGCAGGATGTTTGTTAAAGACCTTATCACCATGACTGGTCCCTTACAACATCTAAGAGACATTGAGTAAGAAATCCACCAACCAAAGTTCTGTCTTCTCCTTGTGATCATTGTCATGCGACCATATGGGACACAGGATGTAATGATAATGAGCATGTCAGTAATTCATCTCCACTCAAAAAATTAAGGAGCACCACACCACTATTCTACTTCAATCTCAATAGCCAGGAATATTTTTCCAAAACAAATATGCAAAGTATCTGTAACAGAACTGCCTTACCACGGAGATGATTCCGTTCCAGGATCTTTCTCGGGTGGCGACACGCGCGGTGACGCTCAATAGTACAACACATGACAGAATAATATAGTTACAACAAGAACATAGATAGAGTCCAGAGTTTTACATAAATCCGAATTTAAATTTCAAATCAGAGTTTTAAAAGTACGAAAGTGATATAGTTCAATAGGAATAAATGGTTCGACAGAATAAATAAGGTACAATTGTCCTTTCACGACGATACACATAGGTCATCCAGTCATGATAGGTGTTCTGCCCAAAACACCGTACCGGCAATCAACAGATTACTCCTCATCGTTATTGGTGCAAAGCTCCCATTCAATATTCTAGCAGTCAGGACGCTGGTCTTCCCAGTGGAACCTCCCACCATAGTGGCAGACTCCACCCTAGTCATCTGAAAACCACATAGAGCTACGCCCTGAGCAACTAATTTACTCAGCAAGACTGACCCGTCAAAATGGCCAACTACAGCCGACACCTAGACATGCATAGGCTAAGGGTAGGGTATATGTTGCCGAAAAGCCAGCCTAAGAGTGGATTCTTATTTTTCAAGTTTTAGCATCAAGTTAAGTTGACATGCAGAATAATAAATTTAGTTCGCACTAAAACTACAACAATCATGATTGCAATACAATTAGTAATAATTCCATACAGCAGTATTGAACCCACTTATCATATTAATGGCTTTCAACACTGTTCTAGAGCAGCGATCAAGTGGTACTCGTTACTGTGAGGGGCAGCGACTCGAATCGATTTACATCCTGCAGGAGAAACCTGCTTGCACAACCCATACGCGCTTCCTAGAAGCCGCATGGAGCAACTTTTCCCATACGGTACCGTAGGGTCTTCCGAGCCTGGCTCCCACGAGAAGGGTCCCCCATGCGATGCATCCCGTACTGCCATCCGTAGGTAGATTCCTCCCTCCTCTCATCCCCAGTTCCACCTTAAGGAGTAGGGTATCTTCCGACCAAGCGGTAGTCTAGCTACATTAGTTTACTAGGCCCATAACTCCAGCATGCAAATAATACGTTCAAACTTGTCCTCATAGGACCGGACACGAGGCGTAGCCTTAGGTGACTCAGATGGGGCTACCTCCTTGAAGACAAGTTGTCCTTCCCTTTCCACCTAGTTGCCCGTCCGGTCTTTATTGTGATCCTATCCACACTTTCCTTCATCCGACATCATTCCCCAGTGATAATATTTTATGTCTACGAGTGGTCTCCATACCACTCAATGAATAGTCGTCCTACATTAAGCAGAGCGACTACCGTCCTGAGGCTAATTATCGGGGAAAAGGGGACCTACTACAATGCTAGGTTTTCAAACAACTCCTACAAACTTAATGCACAGACAAGCCTACATCCCTAACTAGTGATAAAGTAAAAAGGTTAAAACTTGGTGGGATGCACCGAGGCTTGCCTTGGTTCTGCTCCTGGTCAGCTGAAGCACCTCCCGGTCCTTCTGGCTCCTGCTCTTGTCCCGCCTCCACGTGGTTCATCTCCGTATGTATATGATGCAAATGTGATGTGATGCATGAGGGAAGATTTATGGTACTTCCTCAACAAATACGTTAATACAACGATACTGCATGCAGAAATGAATGGTAGTGTCGTGCCGCACGTTAAGTTGCTATCCAGCCTTTACAGGACTTACGGATTATCGAGTTTTAGAAGGAAATAATATTTTAGCATGGTTCTGGAGTTCACTTGAACATGAGTGAATTACTGTAACTAAAACAAATTAGGTGTGATTTAATGGCCAGCTTTCACTTACATGCATTGAGCTACGAATTTTTAATAATTAAAACAAGGTAAAAGATTAAGTAATTGATTATGACTAAAATACAGAGAACTAGGATTTGTGCATTTACAGGGAGGTCCAACAAATCAAAACATGATTTTACACCAATTATTAAGAATTTACCAGACACATATAATTATAAATAAGTTTATTAGTGTTTTTGCCATTTAATTTAGTGCTGGTAAAACTACTAACATGTAGAGGGGTTTAGTATTTTTCTTAAATAGTGCATGTCCAGATAAGCCTATTAAAATTTGTCTTGACCCTAAATTCACAGTAATTATTTAACTGTGCATTTTGCAATGTTGGACCAATTTCTGGAATTGATAAATTGAGAAAAAAATCCATATTTGTGCCCACGGGCCGTATTCCAGCAGCCCAATGGACCAAAGCCCATGCGGGGGCTGCTCCTGAGCCAGATCTGGCCTGAATGCGGCTGAGGCCCACAGGCATTGCGGGCCGGCGGAGTGCTGGCCTACGACCAGCTCGGCAGAGCCAAGCGCGCGCGGTGGGGTCGTGGCCACGCGACGTGGCGCGGATGCGACGGCTAGCCGAAGCAGCGGTGGGGCCAGCATTGGCCCGCTGACGACTAAGGGAGTGAGGACGGGGGTGTGGCGCGGCAACCAGGGAAAAGACGCTCACCAAGCAAGGTCCTCGGCGACGAGAGGCGGGGCGACGTGCTCGAGCAGCGGCGAGGCAGACGTCCGGTGACAGATCTACACTAGGGCAAGCTGAGTGAGGTCAACGGCGTGCGCGAGGGGTCCAAGTTTTCATGGGTGCAAGTAATCGGGAAATACTCACCGGAGCCGAGAACATGAGGTGGGGGAGTGGTCGTTGGCGGCGGAGACAAGCTCGACAATCGGTGGCGGCTCGGCGCGGAAGACGGGGAGTAGCTTCACGTCGAGCTTCCACGCGTCGAGGTGAGGCTCCAAGCGTCAGCGCTGCTCGCGCGGGGCAGTGAGATGGCCGGGAGCCGGAGCTTGCGCAAGCGGCAATGACGAGTGGCTCAGCAGGAGAGAGAGCAGAGGGGAAACGAGAGTGAGTGAGGGAGAGCGAAATGGGGCCGTTCGGACAGAAGGAGAGGGGGCAAAGGGGGATGTCGGAGCGCGGTGGGGGCGTCGATCCGTGGCAGGGTGCCGTTCGCCCGTCGCCGGTGCCCACGCGGCGTACGGGCAGGCGGGGGAAATGGGCGGCGCCGGGTGTGTTAGTTTTGGGTCACTGATGGGTGGGCCCCATGGGGGATTTTGAGTTTTTTTTTTCTCACCTGCTAACTGTCTGTTTTTGTTAATTTCATGGGGATTAATCCAAGACCGATCTGGGGAAACTAAAAATATGGGCAGACTCATCACATTGTGTAGATAATTAACAAAATAAGTTTGGGCTAGGGATTATTCTAAAATTAAATGGGGATTTTCTCAAAGAGGGGCTGTTTTTGAGACTTTGGGCATTTATTTGGGGAATCAAACTGGGGTATAAAATTCTAAGAAATTCTCAAAATTCTATCTTACCATCCTCTACAACATATATTTTTGGTACTGGTGGTTTATGTTGAAACATTCAGAGTTTTAGTTCAAATGCTATTCCAATTTGCTCAAATTTCATTCAAATTGTTAGTGTGAGTTTCTAAACATGTCAAGGGTGCGACTAATGTATTTCCCATGACCCCTTGACACCAGAGGTGTCACCTAATCCTTGTCTCTCCTAGAATTGTGTTTCGCACCTTTGTGTATATCATATGGATAAACTATGGCCATGGACCTGGACTACTAGACATTATGCATGTAAAGAAACTAAAATCAAAGTTCATAGGGAGAACTTGGGCCAGTGATTGCCTAACATTGACAAGGAATATGTTGATTGATTATGTTGGTGAGACCACCGCTGAAAATGCACAACACATGGACAGATTGCAAACCAATCCTAGGGCATCAACGAAAGTCAAAATTGAATTAGACTTAGCATACATGAATACTAATAATTGTAGTAACAGTGCATGAATGATATAGATCACGGAATGAAATGGTTCAAAAGTTATTAAAATTTGAAAAGTTCCAACTGATAAGGGGGACTTGGGTAGTTTTCTGAGTCCATGAATTTTTCCAAAAAATGCTTAATGATTAGGCATAGTTAGATTGGGATTTGAAACATCAAACAAGGTCAAAAGTAAATAGGACTTGGCATATATGGAGATAGATAGATGTAGAATCATAAACTCTGTGATGTGGCCAGAGTGACTTAGATTGGTTTCTAAGTTTGAACTTCGCTTTCAATCTTGTCTTTGGTATAAATTCCAAAACGTAATATTTATGACCTTATTAATTCAAACCAAAATAATATGTTGTTTAGAACCATATTTGACTTCAATTCAAAGAAAATTCAAACTTGTGTTGTTAGAGGGTTATTTTTCTTTTGTTTGCCTCCCATGGCTGTCTAGGGTTGACCCTGGTTCCCTTAAGTGACACCAGGTGTCGCAACAGTTCCAAGGGGTGCTGGCCATGATGCAGCATCCCATGCAGCTGGGAGTTCCAAGCCTAATCCATATCAATCTTCAATATTTTAGCCTTATTTTAAATCAATTTGCATTAATACGTGCTGAAATTAGATCAATCTTGAAAACTAAATAGGTTCATGTTTGTATCCTCTGCCTCTTTCTTCCTAAAAGAAATCAGACAAAACCGGCCCATTTATGTTGGTCTGTCACATCAATCATAATAAGTAAAATTCCTTCACAAGAAGATTTTAAACACCTAATTAATCAAATTTGGTCTCCTAATTTATTTCTTTCCATCTCTGTAATTTTATTTTCTTTGCAGCTGATCTTTCTAATTTGCTCTAGTTTTAACAGTCTATCATTGTTGGAAGATTTACATGCATTTCTTTTGGGTACGTTCATCAATAATGCTTCATCCATATATTACATTTGTTCTGAAAAATCATCAAGATTACCTGATACATGTTCTGTATTTTTTTTTAGCAGACCATTGATATCATCTCCTATGCGTATACTTTTTTTGGTGTAAACACCACCCCACTGGATTGATCTATTTTTGACGGCTCGTCAACACCGCTTCATAGATATCGTAGTTCATCAGTGTCACTGTACTAAGATGATCTAATATTTGTAGTGGATCAATATAGCCTCATACATGTAATCTATCTTTTAGTAGTCATACGTGTTGCCTTATTTAATTTCTCTATTTTTGGCAGTTCATTAATATTGTCTCATACATATCCTTTTTTTAGCAGCTCATTAGTGTCACGTCACTGAATTGCTCAAGTTTTGGTAGTTTATGAATATCTTCCCATACATCTACTCTATTTTTTAGTAGTTCATAACTGTTGTGTTACTTAGTTTCTTTATTTTTGGCACTTCATCAATGTTAGCCTCATACAAGTACTCTATTTTTAGCACTTCTTGTGGCCACATTGATTTTCTCTCTTTTGTTTTGCCAATTTATAGAGTCAAGATAGTATCTTTTGTGAGGAAACTCCTTAATATCATCCCAAAAATAGAATTGACTATATAACCCACTTAAAAATTATTTTTGCTCCTTGTGTATATATATAGGCACAAGAGTCCATTCATTTGCCAACACCACTGATTGCAATATAAGATTGTTCACATTATGGCCACATTGAAAGCTATGGCGTTGCTCTTTGCTTGTGCTCTCCTTGCTTCCACATCGGAGGCAGCTCGTGTGGGGAGGCCACCGCGGGCTTCGCCTGCTCCGTCGAACCTAATAGATCCATCACCAGCTCCTGATCCAGAGTCATCTGTCCATGACGCAAAGCCACGTGGCCCGTCACGCCCGATAGAGCCACCAATAGCTTTTGCTCCAGAGTACTCTATGCATGATAGGAGACCGCCCACGCGCCCTGGCCCGTCAAACCCGATTTGTTGCAATTAATAGCTTCTTTTGAATGTTTCTAGCAACAATTCTATTTATAACATATCCTCACAATGTAGCTACAACATTGAGCACATTGAAATAAAAGTGTTTCTCAGAAAAAAAAAATCATAGATCTAAGCATCTTTCTCTGGCATATTGAGTTAACTACCATTTACTACATTCAACTCCTTTTAAGACTGGTTTCTATGGCATATCACCATTAAGAAATTATAGAGTAATTTTTTTCTTTAGAGAATAGACTTTTTCTCTTTCTAAAAAATTCTCAGCATATCATCTCCATGCATGGAGTGTTAAAAAGATAAGAAAAGGAATGCATTTCATTGGGGTCTTTTAAAAAGCTGAACATGAATTGAGTTGACTCACAACAAAGAGGAAGCCAAACTCCTATTTCTTGAAAATCTAATGTAATGGCTGGATGTTTGTTAAATACCTTATCACCATGACTGGTCCCTTGCAACATGTAAAATACATTAAGAAATCCACCAACCAAAGTTTTGTCTTCTCCTTGTGATGATTGTCATGCGACCATATGGGACACAAGATGTAATGATAATGAGCATGTCACTAATTCATCCCCACTCATAAAATTAAGGAGCACCACACCACTATTTGACTTCAATCTCAATAGCCAGGAATATTTTTCTAGAAGAATATGCAAAGTATCATTGTCTCCTAGAATTGTGTTTCGCACCTTTGTGTATCTCATATAGATAAACTATGGCCATGGACCTGGACTACTAGACATTATGCATGTAAAGAAACTAAAATAAAAGTTCATAGGGAGAACTTGGGCCAGTGATTGCCTAACATTGACAAGGAATATGTTGATTGATTATGTAGATGAGACCGCCACTGAATTATTCGGAAGCATCTTGCCAAGATCGATTTGTGTACTGCAAGAATCTTAGTTTCGTCGTTAGAAGTTATGTTTTATGATCTCTCTTTTCTCACTTGACAAGTTTAGACTGGCTTGTTACATTTCCTCTTATATAGAAAAATAAAACAAATGAGGGTTGATTGAATCAACTAATCATCATATGATCTATGGTGATTTTGAAGCCCATGGGTTTAAACTAAATAGGTTCATGTTTGTATCCTCATGCTCCTGCTCCCCCCCCCCCCCCTAAAAAAAAGGAAAATCAGCCAAACTATTGATGCCACTAAAGTCAATATTTTGCCATCAATTATCCTAGAAAATAAAGGAGACTTAGGATGATCACCTCATATATTTTGTCAAAATAATGTATTTCCACATATCATTGGAGTTTCTATGGTGTAGGTAGAGAACATGCTAAAATGAGGTAAATCCATCAACAATTGATGAACGCATTATATTGGAGAGATCCCAGACTCGACAATTGGATAATGAGTCCCCAAACCCAAAATTATCAACATGAGGAACCACAATATCATTAAAAGAAAATGAGCTGAGGAGGCCACATGGAGGCACCGACAAAAGTTGTGGGTCAGTTGGGCCAGGCCCAGCTCGACGGAGCTGATTTTGGTCATCTTTTGCGCCAAGATTTTGGCAAGAGCCCACTCCCACCGTCCTTTGCCGCCTTCTGGTTTTCACCCATGGATTCCTGCACCTCCAAACTGCCTCAAGACTAGTATAAAAGAAGGGATACCACCTTCATTTCAACACAAACCAAGAAGGCTATGAAAATCGGCTTAGAATAGCTCTCGTAGAGTTTCTAAGTCCCTCAGGAGGGTAGGTATATCTCTTAAACCTGCCTCCTTTGTAAGACTTTGATCCTTATGAATAAAAGCATCTTACTCTTATGTAGTTCTTTCTTGTTATTATTATGATTGTTCATATGCTTATGCTTAGTAGTTTGCATGTTATAGAGGATTGTGCTATGTCAAGGTGCAAAGGTTCATGTGTATTTTGGATACTTTAGTGTAACATCCCAACCTATCAGTAGCCTGTAGTTGTAGAAGTTTCAGCCTAAGAGGCCCAAGAGTGAAGTGAAGTTATGGGTTTATTCTCACATTAAAAGTTTAAATGAGTGAGGGTTAGCATATAACCATCGTTGTTCCAACCATAACACCTCCAGGTTGACCCTATTACATGAAGTGAGGACGAAACCGTAAGAGGGGTGCTGTGTGTGAATGCGCATGTCCTCCCCATAGGTGGGCTAGCACGGTAAGCGGACTTTAGACGTAATGCATTACAATGGTATCACAGCCACAACTCTTGCTGCATGTGTGCCTGCACCAAGGGGAGGTCTTGGGTATCCGCTTGTCGTTTTTGCGGTGTTCTATCAAGGGCTTCAGTCCTTAAGGGGGTGACTATAACACCCCATCCCTTTAACAACCTGTATTTGTAGTAGTTTTGACCCAACAGCGGAGGTGGGTGGTGTGCCTGTTATGCTGGCAAGACCAACAATGGAGGGGATCATGACACTGGGCTACTTGGTGATGCTTTGAGAGGCATCAATAGCATCAGCTCACCAGCCATTTCTTATAGTCGAAAGGCAAGTTGGGGGTTGTCGTCGGAGGGGAGCGAACTGCTTGGCTAGCTTTGAATGCTACTCCGAAGTGGGTAAGGCATGTCTCTCCACCAGTAGTATCGCGGTTTCACCTACTTCCATTGCTGTGAAACACCAATGGGTCTGGCACGCGAGCTACGATGTGCCCGGGCGTGCACTGTGGATTTGAGCTTGGTCGGCACCTTAGGCCGAGAGTGCTCAGGGGACAGGGAGCGCTTTGGTGCAAAGGATTCAATGGCGAGGAGATGGCTCTTATTGGACTTACCTTTTTCAGATCAATTATTGTGGTTGGCAGAAACGTCCTGGCCACATCCTTCAATTTGCTTAAGGTCGGATGGGAGCTCGCACAATGGGCAAGCCGTCTCCACGGTGCCCAGGCCCTTCCCCTTGTCAGATGCTAGTTGTGGCATCTAGGTGCTCTCTCCCGGAGAAGCCGACGCTAGGGGCATAGGTTTCATCTTTGTCTTCAATGCTTCCCCAATCGAGCTTTCCCGTGCTGGATTCATCACATATCTCACCAGGAGTAAAGGCTAGTAGCTTGGGGGAAAGGGGATGGGGGCTTGCCAGGGTGGGGGAGGGGGAGGGGGTTCCTAGGTCATTGGTCGAGGTGGAGCCAGCCGGGGATGCCGACGCCGGCTGGGGGGAGCGCTCTTCACCCGTAACTCATTTTAATGTTGTGGCCCTTCAGTTCGTCGTGCTCCACACCTCCCCCCTCCCCCCCCCCCCCCCCCCCCCCTCACTCTGGCCAATATGACATCTTTGTGCTCGGTTCTACGCAGAGGTGTGATGTTTGGCCCGACGTGGACGCTCTTCATGGCCTACTGCATATATGAGCTTTGGCCCCAAGTCAGCATTGCGGTAATTCATGCAGGCCCTGCTCCATCGTCATGCAGGGTGGGTGAAGGCGTGCGGAAATCATCGCTGCCGGTGATGCGGACGGAATCCACCATCTGGTCACCCCCTCCTCCCCCTCACTGATAGTGGGCCTGCATGCATTGTGCTTCTTCCTCAATGTGCTCGAGCCCGCGCCATAACCACGCGTCGTCGCCGGCAAGCCTGCGGTTTGTATCCCCGAGATCAGTACCTCATCCTTTGGTATTAGAAACGGTGGTGAGCCTGGGAATTTAGGGTGGCGACGGTGGTGGGTGGCGGCGGGGGCACCGCTGAAGCTGGGAGAGGCATTGGAGGCAGGGGTGTCACACGCCAACGTGTTAGCGTAGCGGGAGCACCACCAGAGCCGAGGGAAGCCATGAAGGCGGCGGCGTCACACGTTGATGGGTTAGGTTAGTGTGGTGGCGGCGGTGGACGGCGGCGGGAGTGGCGGCGTAGCCGGGGCGAATACATGAGGAGGAAGACGAGGGAGTGTGCGGAGGCCGTATTGGCGTCTTCTGCCCGCTAGACCAGCAGCGACGAGCCCCAAGGGCGTACAGCAATGACTGTGTACGCAGGGCATAGGTCCGCGTAGCATTGTTGTTGTATTTCTCTTTGTTGTTTTACATCGTCTCGGCGCAATGAACTTCTTAAATATCAGTAGTATTATATCATCACGCAACTCCAAGAATATGAATGCATACAAAACCATCCCATTCTACACCTTAGAGCAGTGGCCGATCGGAGGCCACGAGAGCTCATACGGGTGCAGCAGCCCATCCTGGTCGCCTGCAAGCCTGAACTCCAAGCTGTCAAGGTCCACTGAGATCAGCCATGGCTCCTGCCACGGCCTGAACACGACGACGCGCCCGTCTGTCTCCGACACGATCTTCCCCGGCCGTCTAAAGCACCCTTCCATGTACATTAATGGCAAACCCACCAGCGGCCTTGGACAGCTGAACCTCCGCCTCCAGCACCCATCCCTCGGCGCCTGCGCATGCTGCCTCCATCCTGAACACCTTGAGCTCGTCGGTTGCCAGGCAGACTAGGCGCACCGCGTCGCCTCGGACGACCCGGACGCTGTGCCTGTCCCACCGGCCCATCATGTCTTTGGCCGGCACAGCACCCTGAATCCGGGCCACGCCGTAGCGGTAGAGCGTGCACAGCACCCTGAATCCCGACAAGGAGACTACAACGTGCCCATCTTTCTCCTCGCCGTTGTCAAGCAGAAAGGCGCCGAAGCAGCGGCAATCTCCCAGATGACGAGGTCCGGGAAGAGGAACGACGACGTGTCCTGGTTGAGGAGGAGGTAGATGAAGCCACGCCTATCGGCGATCTCCCAACCTCGGTCCGGGAGGAAGTCGAGGGAGAAGTCGCGTAGGAAGCCGTCGTCGGCTGCCACGCGACGCCAGCGTTTGCGGACGCACGCTGCGCGGACGAGGTGGAGCAGTGACGGGAGGCGCAAGAAGATCGACTCGAGCAGGTCACTGGGAAGTCTGTGCACGGCGGCTGTGCCACTGCCGGCGTTCTTACGGTAGTCTTCCATGGAAAAACTTGCGGCGTCTTCGCGGGGCTTGGAAACGAAGCTTCCCCATCTTTTACGCGTGGTTCAATAATCTGAGTACAAGAATTACAGGCGAATAGAATATACAATCGCGTAGTCCCTCTGGACTACGGATGGAAAACCTAGCTAGTATAGTCCATATTAATACTACACTTGATGGCATCGTGAATATTAGCAGCGGCGGTACAGCCATGGACGTCATCAACGGCATAACCGACGACCTCCTCCACCTCATTCTCTTGCGCATCGATTCACCAATCTACCTCCTCCGTGCAGCATCCACATGCAAGAGATTGTACCGCATTGTCGCGGGACGCGGCTTCCTCGACCGCTTCCGCTCAATACATGGACCGCCTGTCTCGTACGCTTACTACAATGGCAACGAGGAGTTCTCACGCCCTGACTTCGACAGCAGCTACTTGTGCCTCGATTTCCTACCTGGTATCAGCAGCACCAGCTCAGTGCGTTGGGAACCCAGGGACCGTCGCGCGGGCCTTGTCCTCTTGGAACGGCTGCATCACTCGTCAGGAATCACTCTTTATCAGGATTGGGTCGTATGTGAACCCCTGTCACGACGGTACGAGATAATTCCTCGCCTATCGACGTCAACTGCTGATGCCTACCGCCATACCTTGGCCTTCCTCCTTGATGGGAAAGATGGCATTATTGACATATTAAACTTCAAGGTATTATGTGCAGTCCATTTTCTTCAAGGCTACCGCCCCTACCTGTTTACCTCCGGCGGATCATGGCGTGAAATACGCATTGGCAGTCAGAGCCCCCCGACGTATTTGCGTTTAATGGGATTCGCTGAGAGTTCCGTGTATTGGCATGCGCACGATAAGACATTGCTCGCTGTGAACAGGAGGACCACCAAGTTGGCGTGTTTTTTGTTTCCACACGTCAGGGATTCGGAGTACAGCGCCATTCGCTTCAAGGCCACTGTAACCAGTGGGCGTGACGGTAAGGCGCGCATTGTAGTCTGCAGCGACGACTACCGTGGCACCAGCACCACCATGGAGGTCTTTGCGAGGCAACGAGGGTCCAGCGAGTGGGTGTTGGAGAAGAGGATACACCTATCAGCACAAGCCCACGGTCTACCACCCTATTATTACTGTTGTTTCTATCGTCCTATGACTGCAGTTTCTGTCCATAGAGCTGGCACGGTCATTATCCGGTTGGCGCCAGACGTCATCAGGGCGGGAGAGTGGAGGGTCGACTTGGACCGCGAGACTGTTGAGCCGCTGGACCGCGTGACCAAGATTCAGTATCCCATTGAGATACCATGGCCCCCGGTGTTACATGATTAGTAAAATGGTGTTTATCTATTTCTTACGAAAAGGCTTTTGTTTCTCTCAAGTATCATATCCATGGAAAAGAATTTGTTTTAATAACAGACACAAGCAAGAAATGTTCTAGGGCTTTCTCTGTAATTTGTTTTCTCTTAATTTCTTTACCTTTCTTGTGATAAAAACGTCCACTTTGTCACGGTACCTTACTATATTTATAGTTTGTTATTATTGGTTGGCTATATGTCATCAAATCTGTTTTTTTTTCTAATTGAACGCATTATTGCCTTCCTCCTTGGAAGAAACATATTTTCTAGCTTTCAATTGATTAAAAGTTTTTAATCGATGGTTTGTTATTTTGTATTTTAAAAAAAATTATAGGATTACCTGTATAATAATTGTAAATCATTGAATCTAGATCTAATGGCTCAAAGCGATGACTAAAAGTTGTCCAAATTTTCAGTCAACTGAAAATTAGCAAGTCCCCGGAAGAAAACAATGTATGTAAGTATGTTTTGTTCAAAAATTAATGTCAAGGTCACGCATGGAAGAACAATGAGTAGCAGACAAATCCTTTTTTTTTTGTTGATGAAAATAGCCGACAAATATTTTTGACAAACATGGCGAACACTCAAAACTCCAATAACGGATGGTGGATAGTCCAGTCCACTTGGACAGCGGGGGTGTCGAGTTGGAGCGTGTACATGGCGCATATCACCATATCCAGTCGAACTTTCATGGCCTCCGGAGTTCCATGCCTGCACACACGATGACAGGACCATGGTTGATAGTCATGAGGTCTGATGGGGCTTCTCTTTGATCAGCCACATTCTAGTACTGCATAGAGATTTTACACAATTATTTCCTTTCTGTTATCTTCAGTAGTAGACAATAAGAAAACAAAGAATTCTACAACATATATATTGTTACTCTTCGTTTTAAGACTATCGTCTTTTCCTATAATTTTGGCTGCACAGCTAGAGAGAGCAGCACGGCATGAACTTTTATCGTGTGGCGTGTGGCGTTCTGTTCGCATAGAATAGAACTTGTGGTAAGAATAGAACAGCATAAACAACGCCTTCTTTCTCGACGACACGAAGGCCGGTGGCATCGCCGCGTCGGCATGTCGAAATTCTCGGTGCACTGCAAGCTTTGTGGTATCCACATGCGGTTCCACGCCGTCAGCTTGTTCACTATCACTACAGGCAGCAGCGATCGGGCAGTGAACTGTTGGCGCGAAATGAAAATAGGTGGCGACAGAATGACCGAGATGGGTCTCGTTGTGGACACCGTTTACTGGTACACTGGAGCAAGGAGTGTCCTCACTCTTGACAAGAGCACATCCAAGTTCTCCTCCGAATCTCCGATCCTTTGAACTACCGGACATCGAGGATTGGGACAAACACGTGTGCTTTTCTACAACTTGCATGTCACGGCTGGCCACGACAGCAAGCCGCGCGTTGTTGTTAGCGACTGTAGCGGCATCCTGAAGATCAAAGCAGCTGCGGCCAGTGGCGCTGGAGAAGAGCATACAGCTATCGGCGGTGGCTCCTGGTTTGCCGGGGTACGAGCCGAAGTATTTCCCGGGGGCGCGACAGCCACATGAGTCATGCCGTTGTTCCTGGTGGCGCCGAGGGAACATATAGGGGATGGTGGTTCAGTCTGGACATCGACACGCTAGAGGTGGGGGAGCGTGTGGTTTGCTCTGTCTCTGATGTGCAATACCCGTTGGAGCTGCCATGGCTTCCGACCTTGCGAGTTTGCACTCAATTTTAACACCGACCGATTATACTTTTTAACGTGTATACAGTTCCCTCAAGGTCGCATCGTCGCCTAACGTTCATGAATTATAAGTTTGTTGCAGCAGTTTTTTTTTTTCCTTTTTCTTATTGACAGGATTCTATATGTACTGAATTATTTTTCGCGGATGTGTGTCTCATCAGCACATTAAGAGGGAGGAAAAATACAAAAAAAGTACCACTTGACGAATCTTTCCAATGATTATTAATTGCTCCTCAGTATTTAGAAGCCTTACGAACAAAATAGGCAGATAATTTAATCAACTACTTCGACAGTGTCCTGAGTGCACGACTCCGACGCAAAGGAAAGCTTGGATTCCTTAACATCATAGACAAACCGCGTATCCACCTGCTGAAATGCGCCGATGACAGTTCTGTTTCCAGGCTTCATGGCGAGGCACGCGATCTGCCCCTCTTGGCCATCCATCATCAAGTACAGCTGCTCCGGCGATAATACCAGCACTGCTTCTGTAACGTCTCGCCCCTTCAAGGCCGGGCTCTCTTATACTTGGTAGCTCTCTAGGACCTCAAGACTATTCTTACAGACCAACACATGTCTTTTCTACGCACTTTGTCCTCACTCATGTGCATCCGGGACAAACTTTCCGGTTGGTCACCCATCCTGAAATTGCTCCAAGCCAAACACGCTTAACTTTAGAGTTCTTTAGGGATGAGCTTCCAGAAAAGAAGTTGCAACTTGATTGTATGAGTATTCTATTAATACTATTAAGCCTTGGTCAGGATGTTACACTCTCACCCTCTTAGAAGATCGACGTCCTCGTCGATCAACCCCAAGCCAGGAACATCCTCTCTTGGCCATGTCCGTGTGCCCAGTGCCAGCGCATGTGCCATGCTGTGTGACCACTCCGGACCCACACCAGCCATGCACACCATGCCTGCGCAACTGCGACCCCACGCGCCCGTGAAACCACGAGAGTCGGCTCTGATACCAACTGTAACGTCTCGTCCCTTCAAGGCCGGGCCCTCTTACACTTGGCAGCTCTCTAGGACCTCAAGACTGCCCTCACAGACCAACACATGTCTTTTCTACGCACTTTGTCCTCACTCATGCGCATCCGGGACAAACTTCCTGGTTGGTCACCTATCCTAAAATTGCTCCAAGCCAAGTACGCTTAACTTTGGAGTTCTTTAGGGATGAGCTTCCGGAAAAGAAGTTGCAACTTGTTTGTATGAGTATTCTATCAATACTATTAAGCCTTGGGTCAGGATGTTACAGCTTCCTCCTCGGAAAAGTGCAGCGACAACGACTTGAAGGACCCTTTCACAGAGTTTGTCGCTCGAAAGCAGAGGCCGAATCCAGGCCGTTCCACTCGCTCTACTTTCTGATGGTCAAGGTCTGACCACACAGCCTCCTCGATGATGTTATATGCCTCCTGGACCACCACTGTCAGCGGCGTGCCGAGGTCAATCACACACCCTCCAATCTTGCCCTTGCCGCGAGCAAACATCTCCGGGCGAATCCTGTCAAGTTTTTGCCCACCTAGGCTGATGCCTATGAGACTAAGGTAATATTCTGACTCATAGGCTTCGAGCGCTGGCAGGATCCTGGTGGTCCTATAGTGTGGATTATGGGGGATGTCGCTACCAAAACGGAGGAAGCCATGGCGATTCGTTTTGCTACCCCCAATGAGGCAGTACGAGAATTGAGTCAGCCCACGAGCCGCAACTTGCATTACTAGTGAGAGTGAGCTCCTGCCTAAGGCAACCACACCAGCGTACCTGCCCTCACTATTGAAATTCTTTGTCGAGTGGGAGCAGCCGAAGACATAGTTTTGAAGGATTCGCCCGGGCGTACCTATAGTGAAATGGTCTTCTTCGAGGTAGCCTGTGAGCAACATGTCCCCCGGGCCGGTTGCCCTGAAAGCACACAGGTGACCCGAGGGGGTGCCAAAAGGGTGTCCACACACTAGGCTGCGACCAGGGATGTTGCGGAATGTTGGAGATAAAGCAAAGTTGAAAATGTCGTTTTCCTGCGGGGCATATGGTATGCACGGAACGCATTGTATCCATGTCATCGCGGTCACCGCGGTGTCGACCTTGAGGTGGTAACTACGTAACCCGTGTCCACTGCCGAAACTAGCGATCACGGCATGTGAGTTTTGCAGGGGTTCGATGGTGTTAGCGACTGATGGTTGGTTAGGCTGTAGGTTGGTGCGGAGGTTGTGCTGCAAATGCTGGAAGCCATCGTCGTCATGACGATGGATAGCATTATTTGCAACCAGCCGGACGCTAAAACCCGAGGAGATAGTGTTGGGAAATGTTGTGTTGTTGGCAGCGGAGGCAACCACCATGAGTGATGGGTGGTGCATGAGTAGTGTAGTGACTATGGCAAGACTTGTCCTGAGCATCGTCTCCATTGTCACAGTATAATCAACTATGGTGCGACTTCAGATTGCTCCATAAGCTAGCTACACGTAGTATATATAGAGAGCATGGGCCTCACATCACTTGGGATTTGGGAAATATGGTTTAATTTGGGCGCATGCACCAAATACAAAGCTACACTTATTATCTTGTGATTGGCTCAAATGGGCTGCAGGAGCTATGTGACATAGTATATATGGTTGGATGCTTGCATGCAGGCAAATGGGCGGCAGGAGCTATGTTAGATATTACGGCTAGCCAAATATTTACATGGTTGGATGCTTGCATGCATGTAATTAAATGACTGGACTGAGCATGCAAATATGGGCGGCACGAGCAATGTGAGATATTATTTAGTTGGATGCTTGAATGCATGGAAGTGGGCGGTTTGAGCTATCATGCAAAGCTGTTTTGTTTGGTACAATTGGGCGGCAAGAGCTCTTACAGATATGATGCTCGCATCTGTGCAAATGTTCAGAATGTTGAAGATTATGTTTTTCAAATAAGGGCCTAAAGGGTGGTAAACAAAATATCACAGTGACTCCATGCATGTATGGGGCCGATACTTCATATATGGTTTATATTGGCATCTAATAGCTAATAAGTATATATATTACTTACAAAAAATAGATGAAGTAAATATTACATAACATGCAACGTGTTTTAGCAAATAGCCACAAGTTTACAATGTGTTTCGTCAAATTTTAATTTGGAAAGTTTGATGTGAAATAGCAAATGACACAAAAGTTCGGTATCCCTTAGCAAATTTTGCCATATTATTTTCATATCCTATAACTAAACTACAACCATTTGTCTCACGAAAAAATTCATTAATAATGTCAGAAGATTGGAGATAGCATATCTTAAAGATTTGTGCCGACTACAAATGGATGTAGGGAGCTTTATAGTAGCATCCCCTAAAAATTTATTTTCCTCTTGAAATAAAACGAAAACTAAATGTTGAATCTTCCTGCTGAAATCTCGAGGGTGAGGATGTGTTATTGTCATTTGAACCAGAAAGTAGCATCCCCTATAGGGTGATGCAGTCCAAATGATGGATGCGATTAGCTTCAATGATTTGCATCTGATGTGTGTCCAATCTTCTTTATTTCTTGATAAAAAGTGAGAGTTCGTATTTTTTATATTAAAATAACCAGTAGTAGTGGCGCCTGTTACTACCGCCGGGTTCAGTCGACACAAAATTTTTTGGTCCAATTGGCAAAGATGTATCACGCAAAAGAAAATGGGTACGGCAAAGTGATGGTTCTTTGCTCTTTTACTAATTGATGATGAAAACCCAATACACAAACAGGAATTACTTGATTTATTCATAAGCCTAAGATCATAGAGTGCAGAATTTCGTTTAGGATAGAATTGTTCAAGAAAAAAAAAAGAGCACAAATCAATGCATCGAACTGAAGCGATTTTGGCGGTGCCTCCTGTTACCAACAACGCCACGGCTTGAGCAAGGGTAGGCCTGCCCGACGTGCCGGTTCCTCTCATGATCGCGCTCGAGCTCCATGGTCTCCAGATCCACGGAAAAGAGCCACGTCTTTTCTACAGGCGTGAGCACAACGAACGTGTCTCCAGCCGCTACGATCCTCGCGGGCTGTAGCAAGAACGTGCCGTCCCAACCGGGCAGCCCGGCCGGCAGCCGCGTCCCGCACAACCCACTCGCTTGAACCCGGAGTCTGGATTAACACATCGAGCTGCTGGCCACCCACGCGAACGACACGCACCGTGGCGTCGTCGTCGTCGGATGATCCACCGATTACCCAGAAGCTCGTCTTCTTGTTTGGATAGAGGATATGATCTCGAACCTGAGCGTGGTCTCGTCTTCTTGTTTGGATAGAGGAAGGTGATCTTTTCCATGGACGGCAGCCGGACGTCGTCCTCCGTGGTGTGCCAGCCAATGTGCCACCCGCCTTGGCTGCCCGGGCCGAACACGAACGCGCGTGCCGTGTGAGAGATGCCCGACGAGTCGTATTGGTACAGCACGTAGTGCACCCTGAAGCTTGACATGGCATCACCGTCTCCGGTAGCGTCGAGCAGGAAGGCGCCGAGGAACCAGAGGCATGCGCTTGAACCTCCGCGTTGTGGGCTCGCAGACGATCAGGTCCGGTGCCCACTGGTACCATTTGGTATAATAATAGGTGGAGAAGCGCCACGGGCCGCTGTTGAGGAGGAGGAGGCTGCCGCGGCTGTCGATGATCCCCTTCCTGTGCGCGCCGGGAAAGAAATTCAGTGAGAAGGCGCTGTTATCGACGACGACAGGCGACGCGGGCACGAAGACGGGAGGCATCTTCGCCGCCGGTGGGTCATGGCGCCGCGGCTGGTCCGTCTCGATCGATAGATAAGAAGGGATAGCACAAAATCAGGGACTCCATCCAGACGTAACGTAGAGGCCGCGGCACGCAAACGGGATCTTGATGAGTCAACCACGTACGTATGGAGCTGCTTTTCCGCTCCCGGCTGCGGCTGGAATTACAGGGAAAGTAATTTTCTTTTATTTTGTCCATTCTATTCTAATCTGAAGGATCACATGCCATAGTTATTTTGGCCATAAATTTCATGAAACAAAGAAAATCATTCATGAAATTTGCTCGATGCCGTCGATGCCGTCCTCGTACGGCTATGGCAAAGCGCGTACTCTCCGATCCGATGGTTGCTCTTGCTCCGTCGACCACATGCGGAAACAAAGCGATTGATTAAGGAGAGCTAACCTTGAAGCCATCCAACAGTTGGAGCCGGCCGGCTGCATGGCGTGGGTGCGTGCTGTATTTGGCCAACGTAAAAGGGAGCGCAACTGTGACATCCAGGGTCATGAACCAAACGAAAAAAAAACTCCTTGGCATTCTTTTTGACTAATAATGAACCCACCAAAAATGTTTGAAGACATTTGAACACCATATACATGAAATTTGGTCAAATGTGAATCACATTTGAACTAAAAGTCAAACATTTTGAATATAACGTAGTGCCACCAAAAATATATGTTGTATGGAATACTTAAAAATAAATTTTAGAAAAACATTAGATTTTAATCCCAAGTTTAAAGGCTCCAAATAAATGTTTAAATGCTTTAAAACAACCTACATTTGAAAAATTCCTATTTGAATTTAATTGTCAACTGTGGCACAAACTCATTTTCTGAATTATGAGCACATCTTCGTGCACATGCATATATTTTCCTTTTTCTCAATTGATCTCGGAATTTAATTCTATCAAAAATAACAAAGAAGCAAATTTGGTCAAACAACGAAAAAGAAATGAATTGCAGGACCCACCCGTCAGCTGCTCAGGCGTGTCCTCTTCCTCGCTCATTGGGCGCCATGGACGGCACCGCATCGACCAGCCAATGCCGCGCCTCCGCTCCTCACCTGGTCGGAAACCTGACAGCCAAAACCGGCGTCCAGCCCCCAGTTCATTCCGCCCTCTTCCTCGCGTTCCCTTTTTCTCTCTCACTCTCTTCCCTCTCAGCCGAGCCCAAGAGCTGCCATTACCGCTCCTCCCATGGAGCTCCGGCTCCCGACCGCTCTGCCACTGCTCCTGCCTCGCGAAGCCATCCAAGCACTGCGCCTCATCGCCCTCATCCTCTCCGCGGAGCTGCTCCGCCTCTCCCACTCCATGTCGTCGTGAATTGGGCTCCTTCCCTGAAGCTGACCACGTTGTCACTTCTCCGATTTCTCCCGCCATGGCGAGATCCTCATCGATCCCTACCACCAGCGAGGCCCCCTGCATCTAACGAGCCTGTTTGGCCCTTCTCGGGTCGATGCACTTCCGTCACCGGGAACGCCGGCCTCCGCCGCCATGCCGCCGGCTCCTCTGCCATTGCCGCCCTCCTACGTTGCGTCGCTACGCTGGCCCACTTCACCGCTCCCATTGGCATGCCGCTCCTCCGCCCTTCCCCGCCGGGTCCTCCTTCGAATCCGCGATCCTCGCCGGCGATGCCTCCAGCCGCCATGCTCGCGCCGAGCGCCGCGCCGCGTGCCTGGCTCGTGCGTGCTGGCCTGGCTCTGGCTGAGCGCCTGGGCCGCTTAGCGCTTGGGCCAAGAGTGGCCTTGGGCCCTCACCAGCTTCTGGGCCAGATCTGGCCCAGGGTGGCCTCCCTCCTGCGCATCAGTCGATTGGGCCGCAAGCTTTCGGCCCAGAGGCGAGGTAATTGTCCTGTCCTTTAAAATAAGCAAAAGCAATTATTTTCAGCTTCACAAATTACATGAAAACAATATAATGGGAAGTAAAATGCAATAACAAGTGCTCTGGACTCCTAATATTATGTTCTATCTTAACAAAATAGTGAAACACAGCCAAGGTGCTCAATTATTCATGCATGCCTCTAATGAGCCAATGAAATTAATTTAACTTCAAAAGTCAACCTAGAAATATGTGCTGGGAAATATAATATACTATAGATGTTTATTTGATCCTCTGCATGTGATGCGTATTTTCAAATCGATAAATCACACTGAAGTTATATGTTTATGCCAAAAAATGACAAGCCAAGTGTAGATAAATTCATACCTATTGATCAGACCATGATTTAATTCTAAATTTTTGCATGCATGTTTATTACTATATCCTCCGAGTTCCTGGCCTATTGCCCTCTTTAGTTGGGACAGATAAGAGAATTTTATGAACCTAAAAGAATGATATAAGTCGTTACCTGCGAAACAGGCTGCAAAAGCCATGGGTCACACGCTATTTTGATGGTACACGGGTTTTCATGAAAGAACAACACACGTACGGTATTGATATAGTAAAAGTGTAAACTATGGGCCACATCTTGTTTACCTGTCCTTGCTGGGGGCTAGGTGAGAGAGGAAGGCAAGGAAAGGACCATCGAAAGATCAAACGGACCCTAACTCAACTCAGGCCCATTATTGTTTAACTAGGTCGAAAATGTCTCGATGGAGCGCACACGTCGTTGTTAGAGTACAAGGTAGCGAAGATTGAGAACAACAAAAAAGCAGGTACAATGTTTAAGGACAGAAAAAAAAACTTGTTTTCTCTTATTTGCGATTTTTTAAGCATTACTATAGACTCGTTCCATCGTAATCTTGTTGTTACTCAACTAAACTAGGACTGGCGTGATTGTGATGGGTGCATCATAACCAAGCATGCATCAAATTACCTTATAAAAAAAAAACCATCATGAAATCGGAACACGTCCACGGTCCACCTAACATACACGGAACGTATGCCCCGCGCCACGCGTCCACGACGCCCCCAGCCGCTCTTCCTCTTTTCGCACCCAACTCCCCAAGACCAGCACCTGTCTTCCCGGTAGTCCCCACACACGGGCGGGTCCCAACGCACGAACGACCAATTTTCTAGTCTTGGCTGTGGACCCGGCGTCCCATACGTGGCGCCACGCATCCATCCCGTGGCCGACTTCCCAGATCGCGGCACGTCAGCGCGAGCCGAGCGGTGGACACGACGCCGCTGACCCAACCCAAACCACCTCAATCACCCCGAACGAAACCGACACTCGCCGCGCGGGCCCGGTTTTGGTTTTGATTTTTCACTGCCACGGCATGCGACGTGTCGAAGGCCAGCAGCACGAACCGGCACGGCACGGCAGCGCAGCGGAGGGAACGTTCCTTGATTCCTCCTCTCCTCGCCGCTTGGTGGCTGGCGGCCCCCACATGGCATGTCCGGCGGGTTTGATCACTCCGACGCCCACGCATCCTAATTATTTGGCGGAGTACTATAATTGGTTTGTAATTGCCGGCAAATCCCCAATCCGCGAACAGCGACCCCACGGACAACGTGTCATGTCTCCCACATCGACCCCGCCAAATAAACGGTCAAACGGGGACACGAGTCCTCCCGTGCGATCGGGGGGATCCGGCGGCATCCAATGGCGTCGCGGCACGGCACCGCTTTTTTCGAGTCAGGTAAGCGCATCAATCAGTCTCAAACCAAAAACCATCCGTGGCGGCAATTTGCCTCCTTCCTGCTCCGACGGAATTGACGAGCTGATTAATCAAATGGGCTGAATAATCAAAGAGTAGTAGAAAAGACGCATGTTGCCGCCGAGCGGAGGGACACATGTCGATCCGCTACGTCGGTTAGCTTTGGAGGCGTCGCCATCATGGGGCACGTATCCGGCGGCCGGGTCTGATTTTGATTTAGTATTAGATTAGCCGCGGTGGTGCGCGATTATTAACCAACCGGGGCGGGCCGCTGGATGAAGGGACGCGCGTCACGTGTCGTGGCCCCGGCGCGGAGAGCGGCGGCGACGTGTCGACCCGCCCCGGCGGCATGTGGAGATCGTGGACGGCCTGGATGCGCCCACCCAGCTGTCCCGTCGCGCCTCAGAGATCGCGCCGCGCGCCACGCGCCACGATCCATTCCAAGGAAGGCTTTAAAAACAGCCCGCGCGGTCCGCACGAGGGGACGGGACCCTCTCCTCTCAATTCATTTCATTTCGTTTCTTCTCGGAGCCGGAGCAACCAAAGTCGCAGTGGTGGGTGGCGGAGCAACGAAGGAAGGAAATCCAATCCAAGCTACAAGCCGCGGGGGTAGTTGATGTCGATGGCGCAGGTGTGCTGTGACTCTGCTGCAACGGCCGCGGCGACGGCGGCCGTGGTCGGCGCAGGCGGGCCGGAGGCCGAGGCCAGGGCGCGGGCGCGCGCCGAGAGGCGCCGCCGAGCGGGAGAGGCCGGCAGGTGGAAGGCGGTCGGTGCCCAAGTGGCCACTACGAGGAAGAGGCGCGTGGAGGGCGGCGGCGACCACGCGGCGCCGCGCAAGCACGGGGCGGCCTCGGTCGCCGGGCGCCGGCGCGAGATGGAGGACGCCGTGTCCGTGCGCGAGTCCTTCGCCGCGGCGGGCGGCGAGGGCAGGTGCGACTACTACGGCGTCTTCGACGGCCACGGCTGCTCCCACGTGGCCGAGGCCTGCCGCGACCGGATGCACGACATCCTCGCCGAGGAGATCGCCGAACCGGCGGCGGCCTGGACGGGCGCCATGGAGCGAAGCTTCGCGCGGATGGACGCCGAGGTCTCCTCCCCCTCCGTCGCCGCCGCGGCCTCCAGGTCCAGCACCTGCCGCTGCGACGCGCACAAGTGCGACCACGTGGGGTCCACGGCGGTGGTGGCGGTCGTCGAGGACCGGCGCGTGGTCGTGTCCAACTGCGGCGACTCGCGGGCGGTGCTGTGCCGCGCCGACGCCCCCGCCATGGCGCTGACCTCCGACCACAAGCCCGACCGGCCCGACGAGCTGGCCCGGATCGAGGCGGCGGGCGGGCGCGTGATCTTCTGGGAGGGAGCGCGGGTGCTGGGCGTGCTGGCCATGTCGCGCGCCATCGGGGACGGGTACCTCAAGCCCTACGTCACCGCCGTGCCCGAGGTCACCGTCACGGACCGCACCGACCACGACGAGTGCCTCATCCTCGCCAGCGACGGGCTGTGGGACGTGGTCAGCAACGAGGCGGCCTGCGAGGTGGCGCGCGCGTGCCTGCGACGGGGCAGGGACAAGTGGTGCGCCGAGGCCGCCACGCTGCTCACCAAGCTCGCGCTCGCCAGGCGGAGCTCCGATAACGTCTCCGTCGTCGTCGTCGATCTCAGGCCGACGGCGAGGAAGCAATAGCTCCATCTTCTGGTCTCACTAGGACGGACGATTGGACGGTGGTGAACAGAAGAAGCGATTGGATTATGGTGGTAGTAATTACTCCTCCTACATTAGCTAGCCGTGATTCAGAAACTAAGTAATGGGTTTTCGTCTCATCTTCCATGAAAGAAATCTCTGTTAGGAGTATTATTCTCCCTGAATCAACCAAGTTTCAGTGGAGCAGATTATTAGCTTAGATTAATTATTATTATTATTATTATTATGGTTGGGGTGTGGAACAAACCAAATCGGTGTAAACCAGAATTTGAATGAAATCCTTGTCAACCACTACCTAACGATTCGAGTTGGGTGCCCAACACATCAAGGCCTCTCTGACGCTGGATTCCCTCTGTTTCCGATACTACGCCTTTCCGAAGCTCTGCTACAAGCGCAAAGATTCTCCACCACGCAACAAGAAAGAAAAGAGGCGAGGAGTTGTTCAATTCCACGTGGCCAGCCAGACTCCCGTTGCGTAGGGGAAGCTAAGCTGGGAGGAGACAACTTTCAGAAAGTTCGGAAGAAAAACGGGGAGGCGTCACGAGATATTTTTTTTTTTTCCGGGTCCTTCCCTTGCACCTGTAATAAGATGCACCGCACCACGGCACATCACACGTCGCAGCTCGGCGCCGAGACCGCAGGAAGACTGCAAGCAACAACGTATATGAACAGCTCGGCGATTCCCCCGCCGGATCGCGGCACCGAACACGTATGAACATCTCGCGCCCTCCTTTTTCCTGGAAAGTCTGTCCCCGGAGTGGAACGAAGTGACACGACTGACGGAGGCGGGACGGGAAGAAAGAAAGGCCCTGGCGAAATTGTGCACTCCAAAACAGACCAGAGCATCGGTTCCGCCGACAGGTGTCTGGCCCTCCGCGACTCGACAGCCGGCGTTCCAGCTGTTGGCGACTTACTTTTTTTTTTTTTTTTGAAACTGTTGGCGACTTACTTGAAGGGGGCAGGCATGCATCCTGCTGTCTCCCGTGGCGCCCGGAACGTTTGAGCGGTACTGCAGGTAGCGCCCTCTGCCTGCCGAACGCCGTCGCGGGGAATCAACTCACGCGTGGCCTACTGGCCTAGCGCCGCGGGGTGGTGTCTTGGCTGTTGCAACGTATACTCTACTAGTACATCACGAACCATCTCGCGGTTTGCCCGTTCCAGCGCTGGAGTTTTACGTCCTTACGGCGGGGTCAAGCAAGCGCAACTCATCAGGTACAGGGGAAATGGTTTCAGTGGTCAGAGGAACACCCAAGTGCATCTCCTGTTTTACATTTACCTTCTTCTTTTTTCGAATCCGAATTACATTTAATTTTAATAATTGCAACATAATCAGGAAATATGATATGCAGTCTGCAATGGATGTCAGTGAGCAAAGCATGCACCGCCCCTCCAGATCCACTTGGACTTCACCAATACGCGAGTACGCAAGCTTGTTTACATGCTAGGTGCTAAAGTACCTCTCACAAAAATACAAGTTATAACAACAAGATGAAGGACAAAGAAAAGAAAATGAAAAACAAATTGTCTGAGCCCAGGTTCGAACTGGGGACCTTTAGTGTGTGAGACTAACGTGATAACCAACTACACCACCCAGACGATTTGTTTAATTGCAAATTTACTTCTATTGTAACGTTGAAGTTATAATTAGTAAGAGCCAAACAAACAATTGAATTATAGCAAAACCAATTTCTAGTTTTGATTATGAACGAGAAAGAATGGATATTTAGCGCTCTAGTATGATTTTGCGTGCTCTGAAAAATGTAAGAGGGGACGACCAAGAGGGTTCCTGTGTGCAAATGCAATATATATAGTGTAGGTATAATCTGTAGCTAGCTATAGAATAACTTATTCTGTAGCCAGGTCGGGTGGTCCACGCCAATCGATCCAGGATTCGTTCAAAGCCAGACGTGCGCCCCATCCCCCGCGTCGGTTTCTCCTCGAGGAGGCCCATCCCCACGAGACCATGATCCCAAGCACATTCCCACTAGGGCACGATCCCACGCTAGCTTATTGCGTTGGTAGACACAAAGAAATACTTATGTTATTTGCAAAATGAGAAATACGATCTGTAGTTTGGTGTTATGATCTAATCAGTCAATTCTGAGTTTTGCGTCATTTATCTAACAACAATCATGACTTACATGATTAAATCTCACCATCAAAATATCAGAAATCAAGTTAAGTTCTACAATTATATGGCTAACATAATATTCATTCAAATGTACATTTCAGGGAGAATGCTCTCACAATTGCTTCATGTATGCAATGTCACAAGTCCTGAACTGAATTAAAAATTTGAAACATGTGTATGGACACGAGGCAAATGCATGTTCCAAGTTACAACGACCACAGTATGGTAATTACAAAAGCATAAGAGCTTGTTCATTTCTTTTCTTATAACCCTATAACTATCAAGCCTTTAGTTCATCTTCACCAAATCCCAGGTCCATATAGCATGAAAAGAAGTATCTCTGATCATGGAACACATCTTTTAGTGGGTGCTATAAGTCTCGGCAACAATTGTGGCTCAGTACCAGCGCATCTATAGGGGCCAACAGCTGACTCCAATAATTAAATAGATGTCGATGTAAACGCCAGCCAGCTATCTTCAATTAGCCTTGCTGATCTTTTCCCAATATTAGCCCAGATGTCCTCATACCTGAAATCATTATGAGAAAAGTCATAGTAAATAATGTGGACCTTTTATAGATTGACATCGGGAGCAGGTTTGACACTAGAAGAAACACCCAAACTCAAAACTATTAAGCAGGTAGGTAAAAGTAATAGGTGTTTCACCATTTAGATGAAGGGTGCATTTCACAGAAAAATAAAAGAGATCAAAACATTCCAATTGGTATTGTGGTCTAAAATCCTCAGATAAAAGTAACTGTTTCACCTTTACACAGTGGCTCTATTTTGATGAAGATTGAAAGCCAATCCACATAATTCAAACAGAAGGACAGGACACATTCCCAAATGGAATTACGGATTCAGTACTCTGCATTATTAAATGTCATGGCTATTCCACACGATATGCATTATAAAATGTCATAGCCATTGCACACAATATGAAACTATAGATCAGAAAGGAAACAATTTAGAAACCATCAAATACACAAGCTAGTGTTAGTGTATTCCAAGACAGAAAACGAGATAAACTAAGAATGAGCTCTTCAGGTCATAATATCAACAAATCAATTAGCACATAAGCTATACATGAGAATGACATGATCATTCCAGGAAAATTTATCAGTCTAGCTTCTCCCAGTACGTATCAATGTCGCATTGGCAAAAAGTGGATAAATCATGTAGATGGGAGTTAGAAAATACGCGCAACATTAATTCTGGATCTCCCATCAAGAACGTGTTGGGCTTATTGGCATTGCAATATGGGACAGTCAGCATGTATATAATCATGATTGAAAAGTCCCTTAGGAATTTCAATCAGAAACGAGGATCTGAACCAATTTAGACAACTTGGCTGAAGAAAAATATACCTTTCGTCAACCTACTCCTCGAGCTGCTTTGTCTCAGTTGTTTACCGCTCCATTCACGTTGCCTTCAGCGTCGGTGTGCACACTGAGTCCATGTCGTCTAGTGTTGCAAGCATAAGGCTTATCACCTCAAGTAATCATATCAGTAATAGGAAATAAACATAATATAGGGATTTAATTACTAAAGGCCTCATAATCTCGGTTTCTATAAAAAATAATTTCCTAAATCAATCCTTTACAAAAGGAACATGAGGTTACCTTTATATGATGCGCGACACCAGATTCTAAGAAGGGTTTCGATATCTCATCTCTGGATCTGCGTACAGGGAGAAAATAATAAAAACTAGAAGCATTCTCATGGAAGAATATAGGACATGCGCCCCAGACCCTACTTGACATGTAGGATGAGAGAAAGTCTACAAACAAATAAAATGACCACAAACTAAATCACTCAACTATGCGTTATGATAAACAAGCATCATGCACATGGATCCACAAGCAACGGAAGCACATGTATATTATCTGTGCAAGACAGGTTGCTACCAATGACTAAATATGAACTAGTCAGGTAAACTAACAGAAAATCAAGTTCACAAAACAATATTTTACCCCTACAGTTTCCAGCTCACTTAAATGTCCATATTTACTACACTAGAGGTAAGGATTTGTACAAATAATAGAAACAAATTTACAATGAATTCAATGTTCATATAGAGCAACTCCTTGTCACAACTATTTGATTTCCATTAGAGAAACAACAATTATTAGGCACCACTTCTTTAGGCAAATCAGTGATAATGGCAGCTGTAAAAAATGGCAGATGGTTTACAATAACACGAGAAACAGTAGAAAAGGAAGGTTGCTGGTGAACCATATGATAGTGGAAATTAAAAAACAAAAACAAAAAGAAGAGTGGTGGAATCGTGTCCTGGTAGATACTAAAAGAACAGACTGACACCACCTGGTGAAATTGACAGTCAATCGATCCAGCAGACAAACACAAAAAACGAAATATTGTAATCCCAGCGAAAGGATTGAGTTGCAAAGCAACAAAATTCTACTAATCTAGATCAAATAGGAGACGACTAATCACATCTATCCCTAGTCTAACATAATTAAGAACCTAGCAATCGGGCATACCCATAGGTCACCCATCACCATGACGCATGATAGATTAGAGATGGAAATTGAACAAAAATCTGGCATCGTAATTTTATTGCGGATCGCATCCATTGAACGAAACTTCAATCTCAATCAACAAGCATCCAAACTAGGAGCCTGCGAAGCGCAGATCCGGAATCAGTGGGACATGGACATGTGGATCCTCCATGTGCGAAGGAATGGAATGGGGATTGACAGTGAAGGGAACAAGAATGAGAATAGGAGCTCACCAGAGGGCCGTCAATTGGATCTTGTGGAGTTTGCCCCTAAACTTTCAATCAGAGTTGGATCTCGTCGAAGCACCTGCTGATGAGGATGAGAAAGTCACCACGTAGTCTGCACCTCCATCGATCCCGCCGCGCTGGAACCACACCACACGTTGCCGATGAAGCGGTGAGGAACAGCGCTTGGCCGTCATCACCATATTCATCGATCTGGCGGTAGAAACAAGCACAAATCTGTCTGCTCAGGAAATCATTAAAATTAGCTCTCAGTCGGGGGAATTTTGCTCTGATGTGGTGGGAGATAAACTGTGATCCGATGGTAGATCAAAGTAGTACTTGATGGGAACGTGATGGGGATTTCTCGTCGTTGGCAGTGACAAGCGAGAGCAAATCACCGGGGATGCGGATTAGCACAGCCAAACAATGGATGGCTGCGGTGGAAGGGATTCACGTCAGCACTTGCATTCAGCACACGGTAAGCTCGTTAATTTGATATTAAATTAAACAACCTTGAAGCTTTAATTATGCTACTAATTAGAAAAGATATATTTGACAACTTTGAAGATTATAATTTGAAGGATTGCATACTGAAATATCATTTTTCTTGGTGTATTGATGCTAGTATGTACTGTAAAACAGTGACAGGTCTAAAAGCAGGCAGGCTAAGCTGTGTTTTTGCCTAAGCTAGTCATTCATGCCGACATGGCCAGCAGGAGCATGAATTGCTCACCTTTGAATACAAAACGTGCAGACCACTATACATTGGCATGACTGCAAGTATGCTACAAAAAAAAGACATGGAACAAAATCACTTAACTGGGCATTCAGATTTTTTTCTTCGATGCAGCAGCTTGCAAGAACACCAGACACAACCATTGACCATCAGTGTGAGGTAAAGGCAGACGAAGAGGTTTGATTAAGATCTTGTACGATGGCGCACCTGCGGAACATGGAAGATGATTATAAATCAGTACCTAGAAAAGACTATCCCCCTGAGAATTGGGGAAGAAATTGCAGCACAGGAATCTGGAGCATTTACCTACTGTTTAAAATAAAAACAATTTGGGGGAGGAAATTGGAAAGCATATACACCCGATTCATCCGCTAACTAGCAAAATTAAAAGCGATTTGTTAAGACCATGAACTCACGTGCTACTCCTCCGTGAGTACAAGGCTCTTATGCATTTATTTAGCAAATTAAAAACGAATTCGAGTTGAATATTGGGGAGAATAGACCTCCAATTCATCCACTGACCGGGCAACATAAAAAAAAGATTTGGGAAATCAAACGAAGAGCACGTACGCACCTGCTACCCAGTATGTGGAAGGCTAATGCCTTGTCAGTGTCAATTCGTAGAGGACATTGGCACCTTGTCGTGACGTCGTAGCAACCGCAATGAACAAATCCAGGACAGGATAAGCATAGAGGTGGAGCAAAACCCAAAAATGAGAGGCGGAGGAGTGGATGAGCCTGTAATTGGTCCATGGGGGACAGACGCAGCCTAGCCAGGGCTTCGTAGCAACCGCAATGAAACAATTCAGGATGGGATAAGCACAGACGTGGAGTAAACCAAACTTTGGGAGGTGGATCAAGGAGGCCACAGGAGTGGAAGAGGCAAGATTACGACCCTCTCCGATGGTGCGCCCGTGGAGCTTCTTCTTCAGGGGCGGCGAGATGGAAACGGAGAAGCGGATCGATGCTGGGTTCGTGGGGATCGTGTCTGCGGCTGTGGCGGTTGTCGAAGCCGACGGGGGCTCTAGCTTGGTGGGCTGACTCGGACCCAATTTAATCCAAGCAGAGCGTGGGCCGGGGAAACGTGTTAGTTTGTTTGATTCCGACCGACCTGGTCAGGCAGGGTTGGTTTCATAGGTTCGGTCCGGCTACAGAATTGGTTATTATGTAGCTAGATACATATAATATATTCACTATATATATATATATATATATATTGTCATTTGCCCAATAGTCTACTTTCCTTTGAATGCATACAATCAACTAGAATCTACAACTGTCTGTTAGTCATTGTGTTAGCTTTTAGTTTCAATCATAGGGTTTTTTTAGGGGAAATTTGAATCATAGATAAACAATCCAAGTGCAATTTGACTTGCATTTGACCCTTATTTCTTTTACGCGAGCAGCCCAATAGTTTCTTTGCTTACTGCCAAATCGTAATAGCCCACTCCGTCGCTCTCATTGGTTGTGGATGGAATGGAAGATAGATCAGAAAGAGCCCAACTGTAGTTTTCAGAGGACAACAACAAAGTCCAACTATCCAGATCCATCACAGGCCACGCGAGTACTCACTAGGCCCAATTTGGCTCACAAACTGCTCCCAATTTACCAATTGTTCAGGGTCGTTTTTTCTCTATATTCTGAGTAATGTACCCTATGTGAAAATTATTGTAATCAGTGGTCAGATGCATAGTACTCCATATTAGCATGAAATTTGGTTTTTTTTTTTTGGATTTTTCTGTTTGATTATGCACCAACATTTGTTCAGTATCTTCGGATGTTTGCAGCATGACACTACTTTGGCTGGAATTCTGGAAATGACTTTAAATAGAGGCAATAGGAACATTGCAGTGGAACCAACTGTAAAGAGCAAATACTGGATGCATCAAACATTAATACATGACACAATATAGCTGACTAGAGTAAACATTCGGGCCCTGATAGATAGTACTACTAGTTTGCATAGGAATTTGGACTACATCTGTTTTGTGTTGTTTCCAAGCTTATATTCAGAAACTTTCACCGTAACATGGAAGTAAATAAATAAATGAAGAAAAGCATATCATCATAAGCTCTTGACTAACTCGTCAATTTCCAATGACGGACACGACTTTACGTGTTCACATTTGGAGACAATAGGCCATGCCAAAAGGCTAGCAAAAGGAAACGGCACTAGTTCTCTCTCTCTCTCTGGAGCTTTCGGACTCAGCCCAGCAGCAAGTACAAGTACTCCCACTGCTGGTTTTCTTCTTACTACAATAACTTGCCTCTCACTCTCACATCACTATTTTCCTTTTGCTGCTTTCTCCTGCTCGGTTTTGTGTTGCGTTTGTCCATCATGGGTGGCCACCAGAGGATTCCGCCGGCACTCGCGTCCCATTGGCCGGTGAGGAGACCAAAATGGCTGCTCCAAGAAACCTAGTGGTGTAGAGGCTCCCTTTGTCAATAGACGAGGAGATTCGTGGAGCCCAGATAGCATGCAGCTCCATCTATGATTCCAATCATGGGGGTTCCACGAGTGTCACATCAATGGGGTTCCTGCAGATCCTGTGTTCGGATTCCTAGTGTTAAGAATTCAGTGCACGGCTATCATTCTTGCCTGAGATCATCAGTTGGAGCACAAAAAGGAGAGAGGGAGAGAGTAGTCGGTTCGGTTGATTATTTCCAACTACAGAGCCATTTCAATTTCAGTATATTACTTGTACGGTATGAACTCGCATCAGGTTATTTCATCCTTTGGTAGTACATAATGCTATCAAAAAGTTGACAACAACGTGCCGGGAAAAAGAGAGCGTTCAAACGTGCCAAAAAAAATAGTTGTACTACCAAAAAAACAGAAGCGGCAAAAGTGCTAAACACTGAGCACACATCCACATCATTTTGTCAATTCAGGCAATGCATGAGAACTGCGAAGGTAGATTCATCTGTCAAGGCAGAATGGCTGATGGACAGTTAGGGCACTCATGCATGTCTTCCAAACTACAGAGTCACACTCCTGCTAAGATTTTGTTGTTCCTGCAACTTCCTGTTGCCATCTGATAAAACATCACGTATTCTCAGAGGTAAAATAAAAGCATACAAGAGTTAATATTTATAAACCCGTATCAGGGTCGTTGGATTCAGATCGTCTAACATTATGAAGCAATGTCGCCATCCATCTCCAAATCTATGGCTCTAAATTAGTATATTACTTAATAACTCAACAATTTAATTAATGTGCCTCTATTTCTTATAAGAGTTCGTAGTAGTAACGGGCAGAGAAATTTTTTATCAACGCTTTTTGATACCACAGCAGAACAAAAGTTGATCATGCATTTGTTATAAAAGCTGGGGAAACTAAGCTGTAAGACACAACTGAAACTAAATTATGTCAATCAGATGTCTCCAGATTCCAGTGCTGTGGCTCAAAACGAAGGGGAGGGAAAATTTTTACATAGAGCATGGCAAAACGGTGGGTTTTGTGCAGCTTCAGTTGCCCTGTTTGTACTACAGCAGCCAAAGTGAATGCGATGGAGTTCATTGTCATCTCGCCATAGCAGCACGAATAAAACGAAGGGGGCAAACAAATGCAGCCCACAAAAAAAGCAAAGGCGGCTGGAGGGTATAGAAATCCTCTCGCTGTCACAGTTGTTTTGAACACGTTGCTTATTTAGAGAAATCACTTACCTTATTCACGCGTGCTTATGGAAACTAATCATTTGTTAGTACTTGAGCTGTTGTGGCCAATTATAATGAGACATCATGACAACAAGATGCTACTAGAAATTAATGCGCCCAAACAGGTCTCTAAACTGCTGTTATAGTCAAAGGAAATCGTGTTTTTTTGGAGGTTTTTACATCTTTAAGCACTGTAGCAACTCCAAAAGATGTTCCAAAGTATCTCATAAAGCACCAGGTGGAAAGGTTGGGAAATACAAGAACCACACCTTGCACGGTCAGAAAAAGGCACAAACGAGATGAAAGTAGACCCCCACAATGGCACTAGAAAGTCATAAAAATCAAATCTGTCACAGACTTAGACATCATGAGTTCATGACAGCAACCAGCACTTTTAATTCAGAGCAAAAGGCTACTACAGTTAGAACGCGCAACATCACCGGGCTACAGATGTTTAGAACTACTAGCTGCTATCAGCAGTGCATTTCTCCGGATCAGAATTATACAGTTGGTTTTGAGTACATTATCCAAGAACACACTACTATTTATTTATTGTTGACTATTCCTCAGATGGCAGGGGATGCCTCCTGCTTCACCTTCGGCTGGATCGCACCCTTGACCTCCTGCAGCATCTTCACCACAACCCTCATCGGTGGGCGGTTGTTTGGAAGGTTTGCCACGCAGAGCTGCCCAATCCTCAGAACCCTGCGCATCTCATCCTTAAACTGCTCGGCGAGGGTCTGATCGAGCACGGACTCTGGTCCATTCTGCTCAACATTAGCAGACACCCATGTCACAAGGTCCATCTCATCGATCTCCGGTGCCATCGGCTTCTTACCAGTGACAAGCTCCAGAAGCACAACGCCAAAGCTGTATATGTCACTCTTCTCAGTTACACGGAGAGTGTAAGCATATTCTGCACAGTACAACAGATCAATCAGCCTCGAGAACCCATACGCAAAGCATATAAAATCGGTCCAGTTATAAACTACTGCTTATTGGGAAAGAGATGGTAAAGAATCCTTTTTGCAAGTGTAAAGTAAGGAATTGAAGCATCAAACGTCTTGTACTACGAAAATAAATTAAGCATCAGCAACTCACCAGGAGCGATGTATCCATAAGAGCCAGCAATGACAGACATAGTGGCAGGTCCATTCCCAAGTGTCTTTGCAACACCAAAATCTGAAACCTTTGCACCAAATTCCGCATCAAGCAAAATGTTGTTTGACTTCACATCTCTGTGGATGATAGGGGGCACACAGTCATGGTGCAAGTAGCTGAGTCCTTCAGCAGCATCGCAAGCAATCTTATACCTCATCGGCCAGGCCAAGATGCTGCTTTTGGCACTGTGGAGAAAGTCCCCCAGACTGCCGTTGGGCATGTACTCATAGACGAGCAACCTACAGACTCTGTTTGTGATACAGCAAGCAAGCTTCACTATGTTCTTGTGCCGTACTTGACTTAATGTCTCAACTTCCGCCTGAAAGGTGTCATTTCTCCCACTTGGGTCACTGCTCACCCAGAGCTTCTTGACGGCCATGGCCTCGCCGTGAGGCCCGACAACAGCCTTGTAGACCTTGCCTGCTGCACCCTGACCAATCACATTGTTTTCATGGAGGCTATTCACTATGTCTCTCTCACTGAAATCCATCTTGTGGAAGGATGTGAGCACCCAGGTAGATTTTCCATCACCGGATTCAGCAGCAACACCCCCGTGGGTTCTGCACTTGTAACCAAGCCACACGACACTGATGAGTAGGACGATCACTGCGGCAATGAGAATGACAACAATCAACCTGACGAGTGTAGGCTTGTTACCAGAATTAACATTGCCCTGACAGAACCCATAGCACAGGCCAGGGTTACCCAAGAAGCATTCTCGGTACGCCAAGTCACTGAAGTAGCCAGGTATAGGCCCCGAGAGCTTGTTATATGATAGATTGAAATGAGACAGCCTAAGATTTTCCAATTGCACAGGCACTCCACCAGAAAGCTCATTGTTCGACAAATCAAGTAAATTTACATTTCCAATATCTCCAACCTCAGGAGGGATGCTCCCACTCAGGTGATTATATGATAGGTCCATCTGCGACAGATTCTTCAACTTAGAAAATCCAGGCAGGATCCCACCGGAGAGGGAGTTGTTGCTGAGATCAAGCTTGTAAAGTGCAGAAAGCTCGGCGAGCGAAGTGGGCAGCGGCCCGGAGAAGCCATTGTTCGAAGCCACCAACTCTGCCAGACTGGACAATGCCCCCAACTCTGTAGGCAGAGTACCAGTGAACTGGTTGTCCTGTATGAGCAGCTTGCATAAGTTCTTGGCACCAGCAATGGCAGGATGAATAGTCCCTGATAATGCATTGTCTCGAAGCTCAAGCAGAATGACACCCGGCAGTCCCCAGAGTTCCGGCGGCACAGGGCCGGACAGCCTGTTGCTCTGCAGACGCACTCTCAACAGCGTCCGGCATTGCCCCAATTCGGCCGGAATGGCACCTTCAAACTCGTTATCCAACAGCATGATCTGACTCAGCTTCCCGGAAGCGCACAGATTCGCCGGTATAGGACCCGACAGCCGGTTGTCCGATGTGTCGAGGAACTCGAGGGGGCAATTCTTCCCCAACTCCGGTGGCAGCGGCCCTTCAAGCTGGTTGCTGAAAATCCTGAGGTCGGACAGACTTGGCGCCGTCCCCAGCGTCTCCGGCAACCGCCCGGTCAGATTGTTCTGATATATGTGCACGCTCTCGAGGCTCGGCGCCCTGAACATGTCCTCCGGTATCCGCCCAGTGAGATGATTCATGGACATGTCCAGGCGTCGGAGCTTCTCGAAGCGACCCAATCCCACCGGAATTTCCCCGGAGAGATGGTTGGAGTAGAGCTCAATCTGCTCCAGAGAAATCAAATTCCTGATGCCTTTCGGTATCTCGCCGGTAAGATTGTTCGACGAGAGGTCCAAATTGACGAGATTCCTAAGCCGCTCAATGGAAGAAGGGATGTTACCGATCAGGGAGCAGTTGGCGACGAACAGTACGCGGAGCTCGGTGAGGTCGCCGAGCTTCTCTGGCAATGGCGACGGCGCGAACGGGTTGTAGGCGAGCTCGAGCTCCTGGAGCGTAGAGAGGTTGGCGACGAACGCCGGGAACTCGCCGGAGATCAGGTTCTGGAGCAGGTTGAGCACGACGAGCGACCGGAACCCCGCGCCCCACGCCGGCGGGACCTCGCCGGAGAAGTTGTTCCCGGCGAGATTGAGGTGCATGAGCGCCGGAAGCGCAGCGAGGCATGCCGGCAGAGGGCCCACCAGGTCGTTCAGGGAGACGTCGAGGCGCTCCAGGGACCGCAAGGAGCAGAGCGCGGCCGGGAACTCGCCGGAGAGGGAGAGCTTTGAGAGGTCGAGCCCGACGACGGCGCCGGCGGAGTCGTTGGAGCAGGACACGTGGTTCCAGCGGCACGGGGAGCCGCCGCCGGAGCCGGACTGCCATCCGGCGAGCGCGCCGGTGGGGTCGGAGAGCGCCGACTTGGCGGCGAGGAGGAGGTCGCCGTCGGAGGAGGCCGCCGCAATGGCGTGGACCCGGAGCAGGAGGAACAGCGCGAGGAAGAGGCGGAGGGCGGCCATGGCGCTTGGTGGAGAGAGTGGGGAGTGTGGGGAGGGGTTTTAAGGGGGGAGTTGCCTTGCGGTGCCAGGATTGGAAGGCTCCATGGTTTTGTCTCTTGGGGAGAAGAGCACACCGAAACTGAGAGAGAGAGAGTGGGGAGTGAATTTCGCTAGGGACACCAAAGGAGGTGCACCCAGATGGCTCATGGGAGCACCGGGCGCGTGTTCCGCTCGACAGTGGGATGACGTGGCTTCTACGGAGAGGCTCGATGTAGCGGCGGTGATATAGCAAGAGTCTACTAACTGATTGCTAAATATATGATTCGCAAGATAGCGACGTAGATAATTATCGCTATATATTTAGTAGACTTCCAAGCTTCTGGGGTCATTTATCGCGAGGAGAAACGTTTGGCGTAGAGTAGCGACAACCGAACGTTATCAATAACGGACAAATTGTTTAGATGTACGTGAGTCAATAGTAGGATGGTAGCTTTGAATTCCGTAGTTAATAGTTTCTCTAAATAAAGAATCAAATGACCAATGACATAAAGAAAAAAACCATTTTTTCTGACATCTCGTAAATTGATACTATATGGTATGCTATCTCACAAAAGGAACAAGAGTGGAGAGTTTTTTTCCCTTGAAAATTGTGAGAGCAAAAACATGATATCTGGTTAAAAAAAAACACCATCCATTTACCTTTCAAAGGATTAATGTAGAAAAATTATATGAAAATCGATTAGGTTCTCAAAAACATGAAAATGATTTCTTTTTGTGGCGCATCTTTTTCATTAATGTGGCAGTCATTCGGTTTCAGCAAAAGAGCATAGCAAATCAAGAGGTGGAAGTGGATAGAGTCTCAGCTTGTTTAGTTTGAGTAAAATAAAATATTTTTATCGATGGATTGAAATCCTTCAAAGCCAATTCATGACACTTCTTGATCTGTGTATTTGTGCAGGGATAGAGACTCTTTTTGTGTGTGTGCACAAGGCTGTGTGAGCGAAGCAGCAGCAGGGAGGGATCGGCCAGTTCCCCCGCAAGCGATCAGTTTTGAGAAATGCGGGAAGCGTGGTGCGCAGGCCTCCCTCCTCTCTCGCTCAGTCATCCATCCTAGCTTCTCCCTCTTGCAGCAGTTACTAGAGGCCTGCCTGTCCATACGCGCCGTGCCGTGGACTCCCCGCCCGATCAGGGTCACGGGTCCACCTGCACCGGGTCCAGGGGACCCCGGGAACCGACACGGCCTACGCCTCCCATAGGCCTCTCCCGGGGCTGCAGCAGCCGCAGTGGTGAGTCGCGGCGGCAGCCACGCGGAAACCGAGGCGGCCGCGGCCTGGGCTTCACTTCACGTCAAAACACAACAGGTGTAGCGTGCGCTCTGCCTTTGCCTGGCCTCGCGCATGGTCCCGATGAGCCCAGCCAGGCCAAAGGTGGCGTCTTCTCCCGGTCCGTTCAAAACAAAAGGAAAAAAAGAATTGTCTCGATAAAAAACCAAAGAAAATGGGAACGTTTCTTCTGATGCTGGAGTTGGGAGTATAAACAAAAGGGAACGTTGTTGCGTTGCTCGCCGGCGCGGCGTTGACGCCAACAAAAGGCTCACGCTGCTCTCGCTGCGTTTTTGGCCGGTGCGCAACTGAAGAACGTCGCGATGTGAGCTGGAAAGCGACGGTGGGTGAGAGAGCCCGGCGGCGTCTCCTGTCCAAATGCAGGTTGTTGATGGCTCATCACGCCGGCCGACGAGGTAGAGTTGGTGCGGTGCATGCAACGCATGGGATGGAACAGCATATTGCAGGAACGGTGTTGTTTCTTCTGGGTCACAGTTTGCAAAACTTTTGGACCGGGGTTTCATGCCGCGGCGCGGCGCGAGATCGAGCATGCAACGTGACCGCCTCCCGTCCCGCGGAACGTGACCGTTTGTTACAGCGGCGCGCGCGGTCTGTACCAGGCACCAGCCGATCCAGGCGCAGCGTGACGAGAGTGAGCACGCGATCGGCCACACTGCCAACCGCAAATCGTGGCTCTGCTCGAATCTGTTCCGGGTGGCGGCTGTGGAGTACTGGTGGTATACTGTATAGTATAGTAAACTATGTGCGTTCACACGGATTATTGGGTGGGACCGGTTTTTCAAAACTAAAGGTTCACATTATTGGAATTGCAAACATCTCTCACTTCGATAAATGAGGCAGCGAAGCAGAAAACACCTCGATCTAAAACATCGTTTGTGTGACGCAGCACTGACATTTCACTAACAGAACCGGTAGTAAAAACATGGCAAATACATACTACTAATATTTTAGTACAGAGTCAAGAAGCAGATCTTTGCTAGTACGCTACTTAACTTGCACTTCTACTGGAAACTAATTAATTCTAACCATCGTAATTCTGAGTGATAGCAGAATAAATTAAAATTGCGATATCTTCACAATTAAGGAAAAAACATTAATTCAAGTACATCTGATGATTGAAGGAATCGGAAACCAGATTTACCTTTCTTTAATGAAATAATCAAGTCGGGATATCCTTAGCCAGAAATGTGCCTTCGGTTATTGCTTCCGGACTTTACAGGTGTGAATTCCAGAATATCCATCACAAATCATGAGATGAACTAATAAATGCTCGGGTCTTTGCAATTTACCAGTAGAATCAAGCATGGTCATATCCTCCTCCTTCCTACGACAATGCTCCAATCAAAAAGTTTATAGTCAGATTTCAATTGTTTAGAACTCAGATTATGGGGGTTGCAACTTCAGCTCTAAGACTACCCACTCAGATTCAAGGAATCATTCCAAATCGAACTCAAAAAGTTCAACTATGACTAAAGCAGTTTCAACTCAAACTCAAAAAATTTCAATGCTAAAAAAAATAAAAAAAGAGGTAAATTTAACTATGATTAAAGGACTTTCAACTCAAACTAAAAAAGTTTCAACCTAAAAAAAAAAAAGAGAAGAAGAGATAAAGTTATTAGGTTTCTTTCCTAGTGTCACCGCCGACTCCGGTGGATGTTGCGTTGGATAGTCGGAGTTGGACATCGAACATCAGGCAGTGATGGGAGTCCCAGTTCCTTATCATGCGAGAGAGGCGGTGATGGAAACCCACCTCTTTCCTTTGGTGATGATCCTTGTGACGACGGGCCCTCCTCTTGTGGCAACGGAAGGGTCTTCTCTGATGATGTGAGCTCTTGCTCCGGCGACATGGGTGCTATGAGATCGGGGAGATAGTGGTAGAGAAAGGAATGGGAAATGGGAAAGCCACCACACAACGTATCTTATTTTGTTATTTTCTTTTATATGGAGAATGGGAACAAGCATAGCGTAAGTCAAAATCGAGTGTGACGCAATCAACTAGTGCTCGCACGTGGAAGAAGGGTTTCGACGGACCATGACATGGTTGGATAAAAATGACAACAAGAAAAAAATGGATAATCGAACAACATGTACCACCGGTATCAATATAGTGAAGCTCAATATTTCCTTAAAAAACAAAGAGAAGCTTTGATGTACTTTGGCACAATAAGGATTGTGCATAACCTCAATCTCTCAATGACAAAGTCAGACAACAAGAGAAATTTCCTTGTTTGCCATAAAATCCACTCTTCTCATCCGCCACTAAACTTATTTTGTTTGCTATCCTCCTTTTTGTGCCATATACTCGTTGATATACTCATGCGCTCCAGATATTCCCTTTCATAAGATCTTGATAAGTTTTTTTTTAAAAAACAAATACTATAATTAGGATACTCAAATATAATTTCCGAAGTGTCCTCATTTGAAGCGGAGAGAAAGGTACACAGGTACTCATGAATTTTGTTTCTACCAGTCTGTTCAGCTCATAGCTTTATTTTGGTGGAAATAAGCACATAACTATGTCAAGATATTTTCCCGTTGTTTTTTTAAAAAGATATTTTCCCGTTTTCACCTACATGTAGCCAATATGTTAAAAATTGGTGCTGGATCTCAGTCGATGACCTAAAACCACAAATGAAACACTTAGTTGAGCTATTTCACTTGCCTAGATGGAAATTATATTTATATATCCTAAAATTTGACTGCAAACTTTGTTTACGACTTACCTCTACACAATATATTTAGTACACTACCAATATTTGTAGTTGCACGATCGAGAGTAGATCGACCTACAAGTAATGAAGTGCATTGGCCAATAATTTCCATCCGGAAGGAATACAAGTGTACAACACCGGATGCCTTGTAGCTTCGTCAGATGCTCAGTTGTATGTTTGGGCAGGTTGAGAGCGGAGCGGTTATCAAAACTTCAACTAGTTGAAGTTGCAGAAATCATGAAGCTGCTAGCTTGTCACATCAAGAAATGAATACTACGCTACATTGCTTGTTTGTAAAAGTCCAATACTTTATACCGATCTTTCTTTAAGGAAATGCTGAAAAGGAAAAGGGAAATGAAATCCCACCTGAAAATCAAGCAACCTCGAAGAAACGGCAAACTTCCCTTGCCATTGTATAACCGAACCCCCAGGAGCTGCTGCCGTTTATCCGTGAAAGGAAGAAACGAAACGACCACCACCATCTTTTTCCTCAAAAAAAAAAAAAAAGAAAAAAGAAAAAAAGAAAAAGAAAAACTGCTTCCCGCAGTCCGCAAGACCGTTTCTTCTTCGGAATTCTTGTACAGATAGGTTCACTGCTGACTACAGTCCCGTTACGCCATGCACTATGGCAAGGATTCAAAAACCGTTTGAGCCGGTGAAACCGCTCCGTGCCGGTTTGCCGAAAATCGCGAAAACGGTAAAACCGGTCGGCTAACCGGCCAAAATTTGAAAACGGCACCGTTTGAACTAGAAAATGGTTAGCCGACCGGTTTTGCCGGTTAGCCGAGCAGTTTCAACGGTTTTCGATTGTAAAGTCACAGAAACCGGAATTGAAATAAATAAATAAATAAAAAATAAGGTGAAAAATGGTGCAAAAATGCTAAAAATTTTGGCATGAAGTTTGTTAAGTATTTATAGTAGGCATAGGCGTACATTATCAATATATGGTTCATAGAACACTCATAATATAAATTTTATAAGGATTCAAACATAGTTCATACATGTCCATTTTAAAAATATATAGGTAAATAGAACATAGTTTATGTAGTAATACAAGTGATGCAATGACCTACACTCAAGACCATGATGCCTCATTCCAATTGTAACATGCCCGGTTATACTCCTCGGTAGACATGACCGCAATCCCTTGTTCTCGCAACAAATCCGCCTTATATTGTTGCCAACTTAATCCCGTCTAATGTGAAGTTGTTTGTCATTGTGAAAATATCTGGTTATAAAAGTCTGAATCTTACCACTCATAGACCCATGTTGGAGGCCGTTCAAAAGCATGTAATGAATGTAACCAGGCGTTGTGTCACTAGTTGGGGTAAATGAAGACTCACTTTCGTCAGGGTAGAGGTAGGATCCGTAATGATGTTGGGGAGAAGAGAAAGAATGAACGGTGGGAGGTAGGGAGAAGAGGATAAGGTGAGTTTTCTTTTTTGTTTTTTTTTTTATTTTATCTTTCTGTAATTTTTTTCCTGTCAAACTTTCTTAATTTTATAAGGTTGTTTCATCATAATTCAAAGGTTTTCCTTTAGTTTTTTGTCATATTTTTTAATATAAATTTTTTTAAATTTTCAAAAATTTGAATTTTGTCCGGTCGAAAACCGGTTGTCCGGTGAAACCGGACCGGACCGGTTTTGTCAAAAACCGCGGTTTTCGACAGGTTTCCAACGGTTTTTTGAACCCTTGCACTATGGTCTACGGAATTCTTGTACAGCATCTACCGACAGTGCAGTGACCACATGAACACGCAGGTTAAGGTACGATGCTTTGCAGTACCCGGAGCTCACTGTTGCACGCCATGTCCTGGGCCACCTCGAGTACCTACCTGCCTGGGCTCTCGTCACATGAGCGACGGCGCTGCACGTTTGCGTTTCTGGGTGGTTGCAGGACGCAGGCCTTCACCGTGCATGTGGAAGGAACAAAAGATACTCTCAATTATTACCGATCAATTACATTCTATCTAAAATTCGTAATAGTATTACCTCCGTTCTAAAATATAAATATTTATTAACTTTTAAAAATCATATTCTATCTTCATAAGTAAATAGTACTACTTCGGATATGATATTTAGGTCTTTTGAGAAAAAATATATGATGTTTAAAACAGTATATGGCATTTATAAAACAACTATGTCAGTTTAAATTAATTTGTTGTTTGAAACATCATATATTCGAAAATGTCGGGAGAACTCATTAAAAATCTGAGGGAAATTTGACTCCAGTTTCATTCCTCAAATTTCTTGTCACGTACTTTACTGCCAAACTTGCCAGTCCACATTAAAAAAACAAGAAGCACTGACAGTCCATTCGCTCACTCGGGCTCCAAGAGAGACGTCCTGTAGTAAGGACGTTCATACTGTTTGCTACCTATAATATTTAGAAAGATATACTAAAAGCTATCTTATCTTTATAATCTGTCTCAGTAATGATAGATCTTACTAATAAGCTATAGTTATGATACAAGTCAATCTCATACAAAAGAAATATAGACATAAAAAAGATATCTAAAACTGTAACATTAACTATAGATCATTGTTGTCTTCGGTCAGCCACTTTAGAGGCCCTGAGGGCTTCCACAACGGTTCAGTATCGCTACTGTTAGCAGCTAAAAAAGGATAGACAAATAGGAGAGAGAGGGACGATAGCTACCGCCACAACGCATAAGCTCGACGGGCGCACGGCAAGACGGATGCGCGGTGACCGGAGGCGGCATGGCGGATGCGCGGTGACGGCGAGCTCGTGTGCGGAGATGGTCCTCGGAGGCGGCGTGGCTCAGGCTCTCGAAGAGCGCGGCAAGCTCGTCCTCGGAGGCGGCGTGGCCCAGGCTCTCGAAGAGCGCGGCGAGCTCGGAGCGCGAGATCCCAGCCATCGTCGTTGGCGTCGAACTTGCGGAACACGGGCTCGTCGCCGTCCTCCCGCGCTGACCCTCTTCGCTGCCGTCCTCTTGCGCTCGCCCTGTTCGCCGCCATCCTCCCACGCTGGCCCTCCTCCTGGTGGCCATGGAGCCTCGTAGGCGCGAGCTCGGCAGGCCACCGTGACGGGGCGGCGAGCGTCAAGGCGGGCTCGCGTAGACGACTGACAGCGGCAGGGCGGGCTCGCGACATGGGCGGCGCGTCTTCGACGATGGCGCCCGACCGGCCGGGATTTTTCTGCTTGGGGCGCCGTGGGCTTGACGTCGGATTGGTGCAAGGAGTGGGGCTGCGCGGCGCGGACTCAATGGCGGGCATAGCGGCGGGGGAAGGGGCTGGCTACCGGCGCTGCAAGCTCCTGCCATGGCGAGCTCCAGCCTCCAGAGTCATACCCGAGGAAGAAGGGATAAGGATACAAAGCAATTGAGTTAATAAAAAAACTGACATGTGAGCCCATTTTTGTTTCTGGCAGTGCGCTAAAGCTGAACCAGTCATGGATTAAAAAACCGATAAAAACCGGTCGGTTTTCGACCAAACCAGTCTGGTCCGGTTTCAACGGACAACAGGTTTTCGGTCAAATTATTTTTCAAAATTTGTAAATTTAAGAAAATTTGTAATTTTGAAAACCGTTAAAACCGAGCGATTAACCAAAGAAATCGAACGATAAACCGGAGAAACTGAGCGATTTTTTAAAAGAAGAAATTTTCTTAATAAACCGAGTGATAAACCAAAAAAACCGAGCGATAAACCAGAGAAACCGGTCGGTAAACTGGAGAAACCGACCGATTAGCTCTAAAATTTCATCCAAATTTAATTTTAATGTTTGAGCGGTTTATCGAGCGATTTTTTAATTTTCGTTAAAATCATAAAACCGATGTGATCCAGTTTTCTTGATTCAAACTGTTTTTTAAACCCTAAAACCAGCTGTGTGTTATCTTTTGTGCTCATCGATTCAGCAGTATAGATGCCCACCAGTGTGGACGTCCTAAAGGCGTCCACAGTGGTTTCTTGCGTAGACAAGTCCAACAGTATTAAAGGTAGGAAGTGGATACACAGCTTATGTTTTGTGAGTCCTATATATCTCTTTTTTTATTGTGATTCCTATCTTTTTATTCTAGTTCACGGGTCGGTTGGCTATCCGACAGTGATAGCATTCATGTCATCTATAACAACAAACAACAGGTATAATGCTATACGTAGATAATTTTATAGTTCGTCTCATGTATTATCACATAGGATTTTTAATAATGTGAAAAAGAGAGAGGGTGGTGAGAGAAAAAGGTGGTTGTTTCGCATAGCAACCCTCTCATGCGCTTAAATTTAGAAATATAAGACGGCTCTCACACCATTGTACGGGTTCTAGTAGTCTTTTAATTTATAAATATTCTTTTTTATATCCATAAATTAAAAAATCATATAATTAATAGAAGATAACTAATAAGACCATCCATTGTATAAATCAACTCATAATCTATCTTAAAATTACGTGACATGTATAAGACGACCTATAAGATAATACTATTGTACTTGCTCTAAGATAGCTTTATGCTTGGCAATATCTAAACGTTGCTGCCGGAGGTAACTGCATTTACTGTTCTGTTCTGCCGCACGGTGGCAGCAACTAAATCCTTTGTTTGCTTGACATGTTCCCAGTGTAGACAACCTACAGTAACTATTGTGGACGCCCTAATGGGCATGGCGGAGGAAGCATCTCTCTCCTACGTCACTTCACCTCAATCTCATCCCATCCATGACTAAAAATCTCTGTGCGTGCGGTCCTTTCCTTTTTTCTGATACCAGAGATGGACCTGCAGGCGGAGGCATGCACGGACCTGTCTTTCCTTCACGTGAGCAGTAGTAGTTGCTTGGATTCGGTCACTGCTGCAGGGTTCCTTCCTGCTAAATATTTGTCTGTGCTCACAAACATTCTCTTGACGAAACGGTTTCCAAGTAGGGACGTGCTCATGTGCACGCGAGCAGCAGCCCTTACGAGTTTCGGACTTTCGGTATTTGGACCTGGATCAAGTTGAGCACGCCGTTTGTCCGGTCTCTTCTGACATGAAAATCAATACCCAACTCATTTATATAAAAATTGCAAATGAAAACAATTCAATTTCTAAACAATATGACACGCTTGGTTAAGTAGTAGTAGTTCATTTGCGTGTTTTGGTTAGTAGCAAGTGGATCCATCATCCATGTCCAACTGAAATCATCCGGCAGAAAGAAACAAAAGAACAAGTAGTGCCACTGGCTTCGAGCTAGTAGTAGGACATGGCTGATGACGTCTACTGCTGCATTTAGCTGGGTAGGGAGAGGATGTGACTGTACAATCCGACGTGGAAAACAAGGAGGATTGGGAGTCACCTTCCACAGATCTCATGGCATCAGCCACGGCGTTGTAGCCGCATAGGCAATCACAAGCTGCGTGTCGGCATGTGCGGCACTGGCTCCTGGATACTGACCACTAGATACAGCAAATATGAGTGGGGTTTCAGCTGTGACCCCGCACACGAGAGATTCTCGACCAAAAGGGTGCGTATTCCGGGCAGCAAGACATGGAAAATACTCTGGCTCTTGTAAGTGGGCATTGGGGCAAACAGTCTAGTTGGTTCAAAGAAATCTGATGTAGTTTAGGGAGTTGACAAATTGCAGGTTTAGTGTTTTTTTTTTGTTTTATCTTTAGGTCTTTCAAAACTGTTTGTTGATTGATATAAAAAAAACCTTTTGTTGATTTTAAAAGTTGAATTCTAAAAATCTTCTAGAACATAAGGATATGCAAAAGTTGGTTCCCATCAGATTGGAGATTCTGTCAATCGAAGTCTGGATCTCGCAGAATCTATTGAGTTTGTTTTAGCTTTTGGATTCGGTTCAATTCTTTTCTTAGAAAGATCCTCCATCGGCTCAATTCCACTTTCCCCAACTAGCCTCTGTACTTTTAGAATCTTGGCTGAGTATGCAGATCTTGGCTATGGGTAGTTGCTTCTTGTCAATTAATGCCATTGCTTGCAAACAAAGCCAAAATTAGTTTCTATCCGAAACCCACAAGCAACAATAATCTGAATCGAGCCTCCATCACTTGGCACGCAACAAACACACAAAAATCGAAGCAACTAACGCCAAGTACAAATTGTACAATCCGTCATCTTTTTTTTTTTCATCACTCAAACAAACTTCTGTAAATGGGAGCCCGATAAAACCTGGGAAGAGCAACAAAATCGATCGACAACAGTTTGACACAACGTTGAAGATTCAGAGCGAAAGATGATGGCGCTTGGCAAGAGCTCAATGGACTTGGTCCTTGTCCCGTGCGCTCTAGTGATCATCCTGGGCTACCACCTCCTCCTCTTCCGCCGGATCCTCCGGCGTCCGCACAACACCATGATCGGCTACGAGAGCCACAACAGGCTCGCCTGGCTCCGGCGCATGGCGCGCGCGGCGGCGCCGGAGGAGGCGGCGCTGGCGCTGAGCGTGATCGCCGACGGCATCTCGGCGTCCACGACCCTCGCGTCGCTGTGCCTCGCGCTGCCTTCGCTCATCGGCGCCTGGGAACTGAGCGGCACGTCGACGTCGCCCGTTCCAGGTGACACGAGCCAGGCGACGACGATGAAGTACGCCTCGCTCCTGGCCTGCTTCCTCGCGTCCTTCACCTGCTTCGTCCAGTCTGCCGGGTGCTACGTGCACGCCAGCTTCCTGATCAGCGCGCTGGGCTCCGACGCGCCGGTGAGCCACGTGCAGCGCGCTATGCTCCGGGGCGGCGGCTTCTGGGAGGCGGGCCTCCGGGTGCTCTACCTCGCCACGCTGCTGCTCGTGTGGGTCTCCTTTGGGGCGTTGCCCATGCTCGCCTGCTCCGTGCTCACCGTGGCCGTGCTCCACCTGCTGGACACCAACTCCGTGCCGCTGCACTGCCACCAGTTCACGCCTGAAAGCAAGGAACCGTCCACGACGACGGCGCAAGTTCAGCCGTAGTGTATCATCTCCGGTAAAGCTGCATACAGTGAGATGGTTTTTCAAGAGCGCATTCTTCGTTTGTTTTTCGTTCAAAGCCGAACAATGTATATGTAAAGTTCAACAGGATTTGTTTTGGTTACATTTCTCTTCGATTCAGTCAGTAGGTTTGTCATGACAGACTCGTGCATCATAAGGTAATGAATAATGCAAATACTGACGTAGTACACGATCTATGATAGCCACTGCAACTACTTCAACACATCACATTCCTGAAACTATTTCAGTAACTGAAACGTCATTTTTAGTTCAAAAGTCAAAACGTATCACTTAACATTACTGCAACTGACAAAAGCAAAGGATCTAAAAAAACTGTCAAAGGAAAGTGAGAACTTGAATGCAAGCCAAATCAGTCAACTTAGCAGTTTCGCAAAATTTGTGTAGCTAAAAGGTTGCGCTGTTAGCTCGAAGAACCACCGACAGTTCCATATGAGTTAAAACCCTTTCCTTTGTACGCACAGATACAATATTGCTAATTTGTACCCACAGGCCACAGTTACGTCAGTTCCATGGATGCAAAAGGTAGAAAAAATGTACAAATTAATTTTGTATATCTATGAGAGTTACACAATATAATCTGTTATCAGCGTCGAGTTAACATGAGGTAACTAAAAGTTTTCTCTATGGATTTATGGAAAAGAACTCTGTTCAGGTCGTAGAATCATAGTATATGATACCACAACTTATGCGTGAATGCCAGATTTCATGAAACACAAGAGTCTATTAATTTGCCGTAAATTAGCAAGAAGCTGGTAGGATCCTTAATCAGGTGTGGGCGTACATTTCAGTTCAGTGGACGAACACATTGGGACAGAGTTGTCTAAATTCTTAAGAAAATACCTTCAAACTTGAATGTGGTTCCAGTTAACTGGATCCTTAGGTTTACATGTAAACCTACAAACCATGTATATATATATATATACTAATCAACAGAATAAGTTTTTATCTTTTGTGTAAGGAACAACAACTTACATCACAGAACTATGTGCAGATTTTGAGGATCCACCGGAGACTGAAGTACTGAACATAGTCCTCAGCTAGTCACTGGTAACACGAAGGTCAGATACATAATATGAATCAGAATTTAGATCATATATACTCTTGAAGCTGCATAGCAGTACTTGATTGAGCATGCAAAGTATACCAGAGCCAATGATCTTGTTTCCATCATCGTTATCCTGATGGAAATGCCATGAAACAAAATATGTCTGCAATTGCATTCTTTGCATGGTTAGGCAATGACAGGTATATCCAACGCCACGTCTTGTATCAAGAAAACAATTAGTTTCACACCTTTTTAGCTCTTCATTGGGCAAACCTTGAAGCTACTACAGTGTTGTTTATTAGTACATACCTTCAAGCATTCAGAAGTCACAAGGGATTAGCATATTTGTGTCCGAAGCTTCTCCATTTTGTCACAAAGATGCAATGCTTCAATCTTTTGATGTGGGAACATGCACTCTATCGGCTCTCTCTCTGTATGTATCTTTTGTTCTACTTTGGTAGCACAAGTTCTGAGGTGAAAGCTTTATACATGGAAAAACCACCGAGAATAATCTTTTTGAATCAGTAGTAAAGCGGCAGGCCTTGGGACAAACATATTCAGATCAAGACACCAGATGCCTACTATTTTTTGCTGTAGTCTGCACTGCATAATTGTCAACTGGAGTTCCTCCAGAATTTCTTTGCATGAAGCATCTAGTCATCATCACCAGTAATCACCACATGAACATGAACCATCTCTAAAATGGTGAAAACGGTTAGAATCTCGCAATATGACAAGCCTACCCTCAATGGCAGAGATATATTTGAAAGCAGTGTGACAGTCTCCGCACACTCTCAGGTTTTTTATCACCCGGATGGGACGACCGGGAGGAATTTTTAAAATACCATAAGCAACAGCAAGCTTCTCGCTGTGATACTTGAGCATGTGCTCCTTCTCTTCCTCCTCCACATCATGCAAAACCATATCTGTAGCTGATACATAGCCAGCCTTTTTCATTCTGATGTCAAGGTATTCCAAGAATGCATATATGTCTTCTTTCTCAGGATGCATAGAATCACTCACTGAAAAGGTGTGGATTTTGTTTTGTACTTCAATCCAACTGAATCCAGGAACCTTTTTCACACCACGCTCATGCATCATAGTTCTCATGTTGTCTGCATCACGCCATTTTCCATAGGATGCATATATATTTGAAAGCAAGACATACATGCCAGCATTTTCAGGTTCCAACTCAAATACTTTCTCAGCTGCCCTCCTGCCAAGTTCAGAGTTGCGGTGTATCCTACTAGCACCAAGTAAAGCGCCCCACATGGTGGAGTCAGGCTCAAATGGCATGTCCTTCATCAGATTAAGTGCTTCATCCAACCGCCCAGCCCGTCCAAGGAGGTCTATCATGCAAGTGTAATGTTCTGGTTTTGCTGTCACACCAAAATTGCAGTGCATCGAGTAAAAGTATGAAATGCCTTTCTCCACCAGGCCAGAATGACTACATGCTGCAAGTACTCCAACCTGAAAGTCAAAATGCAGCAAAACTTAGCAACCACAAGGGAATATGTATTCTTGTATTTATATTTGAGCATACCCAGTCAACATTGTTATATTTAAAAACAGAGGACAGCATGCCAGATACAAATATCTATTATCAACAAAGTGAAATCTAGGGATTTAAGTTAAAGTGTAAATAAACTACCAACTGTCCCGTTAAGCAACATTAATTTCATCCACTGTAATTTTTTAACTAACAGACTTAAAAAGACAACGTTCCAGGACAAAGAATCTTACCAAAGTAATAGCATCTGGCTTTGTAGAAGTGGTCCTCATTTTATCAAAAACCTTGAGTGCTTCTGTACCAAAACCATGTCGCGCATAGCCTGCAATCATAGTATTCCATGAAATTACATCCTTCTCCTCCATCTCTTCAAATGCTTTTCGAGCATCCTCCATGTTCCCGCATTTGAAGTACATTGCTAGGAGCGCATTTCCAACAAAGCAGCCCACACCATACCCAGCTTTAATCAACCTACCATGTAGTTGCATTCCACACTCAAGTGCAGCAATGTCGGCACATGTGCTCAACACGCAAGCAAATGCTGACCTATTCACCCATTCACCGCAGCGCCCCATCTCTTTGAACAACTGCAGGGTTTCCTCACTGAAACCACCCTGTGAGTACGCAGCCAGCATGGCAGCCCATGAGACCGCATCCTTCTGTGGCATCATGTCAAATATTGCCCTGGCCTCCTCCAGCATCCCCGCCTGAGCATACCCAGTCAACATTGTGTTCCATGAAGCCACGTCCCTGCAGGGCATCACATCAAACAACTCCTTTGCCTCCTCCATCATTCGCTGCTGCACATATGCTGCCATCATGGCATTCCAGGATACGGCGTTCTTCTCTGGCATGGCATCAAAAACCCTCCTGGCCTCTTCAAGCATCCCATTTTGTGCATACCCAGACACGACAGCTGTCCACGTGAACACGTCCCGAACTGGAGCTGCATCAAACAACCTTCTCGCCTCTACCATGTCACCTCTCCTCGCATAACCAGACACCATTGTGTTCCAGGACACAACATCCCTCTGTGGCATTCTGTTAAACATCTCCAGTGCTTCTGCCATCTGACCCCACTGCACATATCCAGCCATCAAAGCGTTCCAAGAAATGGCATCCCACTCTGTCCTTGAATCAAACAGGCTCCTTGCTTCTCGGATTCGTCCATTCCGGACATATGCAGCAAGCATGCCATTCCATGAGACGGCGTCCTTCTGTGGGGCGAGATCAAAGTAGTGCCGAGCGAGAGAGACGAGCCCGTGGTTGGCATGAGACGAGATCATGACATTGTACGACACCGAGTCCTTCACGGGCATTTCCTCGAACAGGGCGCGCGCGTCCGCGAGGGAGGATGAGACAGCCAGAGTGTGGAGAAGCGTGTTGTAGGAGAAGGCGTCAGGGCTCGGGATGGATTGAAATAAGGCGCGCGCCAGCGGGAGCCGGCCGTTGGCGGCGTACCCGGCGAGCATGGCGTTGTAGGTGGAGGTGGAGCGGCGGGGCATCGCGTCGAAGAGGCGCTCGGCATCTGGGACGCGACCCGCGCGCATGTGCGCCGTGATGGCCTTGTTGCGCCGGATAACCTCTGCATCGGGCTTGGAGGAGCAGGCGTCTCCGGCGATAGCAGGGCGGCGGTGGCTGCGCTGCCGCGCGGCGGCGCGGAGATGGCGGGAAGGCAGCATGGGAGCTGCCGCGCTGGGTGTTTTTTGAACCGCGATGGCGTGTTTACTTGCTACAAGGCCCCGCCCGCCCGCCTTTGGAGGATGGATCGTGGGCTTGTGTGGGCTGTGGAATTGTGCGGTCTCGCTATATTTTTCAGAAGATGCAAAATATCTTGATCTCAAAAAAAAAAAAAAAAAAGAAGAAGAGAAGATGCAAAATATCTTGTCGTAATGAAAAAAAGAAGATGCAAAATATCTTTATTGTGCGCCTCCGTTCTGCACAATAGGTATCATTTCTTTTTAGAGAAAATTCCTATATGCTAGCAAAAAAGAAGTTATGGTTATTTATATCACTCACTTAAAATAAGTTTTGGTTTCTTATTAGCCATCCATTTCAAAATTTCTTTTGACTCTCATACCAAATTTCTTCTAAGTTTCTTTCACGACATTTAAGTGCTCACAAAGAAATTTCTTCTAAGATTCTTCATGACTCTGATACTGCAGCTAGGTTTTGCATTAGAATATGGTCTGTTGAGTTGTGGCTGGAGAGCTTAGGAGTAGAAGAGAAGTTGAGCCAAGGAAATAAAAATAAAATTAAGCATAGAGGAATTAATGTGGTCAGTAAAAAAACATGATATAAAATTGCATGCAGAATCTAAAAAAATGTACTAGCTATAATAACTAGTAAGATATAGAATTTACAACGATTGTAAGTGTGATACTTGGTGTCACAAAAAGCTTTTGGATCAACCCTAGTAATAAAAATATAAAGCTAACTTGAGTTGCGATGAAAAATATTCAAACTCAAACTTTAATTCAAATTTGTCTCAAATTTGATTTGAATAGGAGGTTCAAATATTTTCATGCAAGTATAGAAACCAAATTTTATATTTATTGTCTACATACAAAAGTTTAAAATTTTAGAGAAAGTTTCATCAAATTATGAAACTTCTAACCAGGACAATTAAATCCTCAAAGTTCCATAAACAATCTAACATTCAAATTTCATAATTCAAATTTGGTAGTTGAACAATAAACTGCATTCTCTTCATAATTAAGTTCTAATCATGTTAAACTGCAACAAGTTTCGGTTTGAATTGTTAAGCCATGGAAGGCCACCTTTTGGATTTAAAAAAAATGAAGTTTGAATCAAAATTTGAAGTTTCTGGGCTTCGAAAATCTCCGAGTCATCCTTAGAAGTTAGCTATTTTCTAAATTATGCAATTTTGAAATCTCTTAGCCCTTATTCTCCACCTATCCACTTCCAACTTTCTCAACATTTGTTATGCAATGGTGCTAAGCTCCATATTTCTTTGAGATCATTTGCTACCCTAAATACATTTTGCCAAAAAACTTAATCATTAAGCTTTTTCCTCAATTAGAACCCCTAGCGGGTCCCACCCACCAGTGGCCCAATGGCCCTGCCCCTATGTGGCTGCTGAGATAGCGTATGCCGCGCGAGCACCAAATGGGCGAAGCACCCTCCTAGTCGGATCGAAGCCCGAGTTCACCCTCTGAACCTCTCCCCTCACTCACTCTCTCCTGCACTTGTTCTCGGTTGTTCTCTCTCGGACCGACACTACTATTGCCACCTGTGGTGAAACCCGCGTTGTCGCCTTATTGCCTCCCCCGCCGAGCTAACCTACTGCATGGAGTTGTAGTGAGCTTCTCTACCTCTCTGCATGCCTGCTTCATTTGTCCCACACCGGGCTGCCAGGAATCGATTGTTTATTCTCAACTCTGAACGCCATTGCACCACCCGGTGTCCCGGTTCTCCCCCTCAGGTGCATTTTTCTTCGATTCTTTCCACTGGCAACATCCTTTCTCCCTTGCACTTCATCTTGACAAGGTTTGGGTCTCTCCTCTTGCATTTGCATGGAGGGCATATTCGGCGGAGGTGGGCTTAGACCGACTCTATGGTGTTGTCGTAAAAGGTTGTCATATGTGACTCCTCATGAGTGTACGCGCGATGTGTATTTGGATTTCTCCTGCAGGATGTGAATCAATTCGAGTCACCGTGCCTCGCGGTTATTAAGTATCCCTTGTGATTGTTGCGATATCATAGTAAAAAAGATGAACCATGATAATTATACTTGTTATTTTGTACTTCAAATAAATTTTATGAAAACCTTGTATGTTTTAGTATAGTTGCACAACATATACCTTTATGCAAGAACCCTTTTAACTTGGCTAAAATCTAAAAATAAGGATCAACTAGCAGTGCTGTTTTTGCACTTAATTTCAGCAACCTGCCTGCATGCTAGATGTCGGTCTTAGCGTGTCATTTTTTATGGATAATCATGTGGAATCACCATGACTCAAATCTGAACCAAAGTTATAATAAATAAATTTTGATATTACACTCTATTTGATTATGCTCATGTGTGTACTTTTAGACGCTTGCTTCATCAAATTGTCATCCAATTATTGGTCCTTTGCAACTAGCCCCTCATTTTTAGGTGGTTATGTCGCAATAAGGAACTTAGAGGTTTTCAAAGACCAATAAGAAACTATAGCTTTTTATGATGGTTAATAGAAGTTCTTCCTTCCTTTTATTTAGTTTGTGACCCTTAGTGTTTTATGCTCTGACATATAATTTTAACGTACTTAAGTCTTGTATTTATTTGTGTACAACATATTTTAATGATTTTGTACTTATTTTAAATGATTTTTACTTAATGATCTTGAATATTTTTTGTTTAATGATAATGTGTTTATGTTAATAATTTTACAACATAATTGTACTGTACTTGATGATCTTATATTTCTTTCTGCTATACACATGTTTTAAATGATCTTGCATTTACTAGAGATGAAAAAATCAATAACATTAGTGTGAGACTTGTATTAGACTCGATTTAAATTAGTTGCATGACATTGTTGGAACTTCCCTTATGTATATAATGATATCAATAGGGTTGATTCTAAATCCCAGCTTCTGCAATAACCTAGCTAACCACCGCCGCATCTCGCGGTGTCTGCTAAACCGAGACATTGCCTTCTCTTTAACAGCACGTTGTCCTAGTTGCCATCGTTCCACCTTGATGTTTGCTTTTTCCCATGTCGCTACTCCCTGTATCGCCTTTTTCTTTTCTTTTTTTTTTCGAACACTTCGTTCATCCAAAGGTAAAAAAAACCAGCAAATTAAAACAGCCCGGCAAGCCCCCCAGGCGGCGCTACCAAGTTCGACTCACACCTACTTACTGAACAAATTCCGACAACAGGTTGTAGTCTGCCTAATAAACCCAGCGCGCGGACTCCCTCCTAGCGAATACAAGAGAGCTCGGCCACCTGTTTCATCGTGTTGTTGACTCAGAATCTCCTCAAGAACACTAACTACACCGAGTCTCACTTCATCGTGAGCGCATCTCCTCGCCCAACTAAAACGATCGGATGCCAACCAGAAGCACTTGCACCGCGGTAAGGCCCTTGTCTTGCTCAGCTGTTTTGTTCCTGGAATAGCACACTGACCGGTGAACGTAGACAGCACGGTATGTGAACGCAGCCGAGTACTGTTGGTTGGCTGCCCATCATCGCCACACGAACTTGTCGTCACGCTCTTGATTGTGCTCGATTATCTGCGCGGTGTGTGACTGGTGATCGTCTTACTATCTTGCTAGAACAGGGGTCCGTTCGCTGTTCCCGACCTGGATGTGCACCGAAGCATCGAACATGTTCTTGACTACGTACAGCTTCCGTTTTGCATGGCAGGTTCCACTTCCACTTCCACCCAGGCTTGCGCGTACCCAGCGTCACGAGGCCAGAAAACGGCACGACCTCTGAGCTGTTGCGGCCGCGTGACCTGCTTGGACGACAACACACGTCACCACAAGACAGTGTCCAGCCGAGAACGCTTTCCTTGTTTTGTCGATGGCTTTGATTATCCATATGGCGACAGCTCAATAGCAGTGGAGATGCGAATCGGCTTTCTTGAGCTGTTTCTCTTTCTCGCCAAGGCTCATTCTCCGTGCCGACGAGATAACCTGAAGTCAGCCTTTTCTCGTCGTTATTGGCTTCGAACTCGCCGTGCACAGTAAACCCAGCCCCATGCATGTTGACCTCTGCTGCTACTGTCGACACGGCTTGTTTCGCTGCCGAGCGCGTCGTCTCACCATGGAACTTCGCTGCTGACGAGGAGCGCGCGGGCACCTCCAAGGAAGAGTGCAAACAGGGTGAGCATTAAATGTGTAAGTATTCACTCCATCAATGAGTAGCAACTAAGCATGATTAGAGCCTGCCAACATTTCCCTTTTTATATCACATGACGCCCAGTGTCCCTTCGTGGATCCTTTATTTGCATCCTCGCCGCCGCCGTCTCGTCTGAAGCCGTGGAAGGGCGGAGCCAGGCCGCCGTGTCATCACGCGTTCTTCTCGTCCGCCAACGTCATCGCGTTCTTCTCGTCTGCCGCCGTTGTCGACGGGGAGAGTTAGGCTGAGAGCTAAGCGGCTCGGACGCGGGAGAGGAGAGGAGCCAGGGGCTTTTGTGCCATTCCGGTCTTCTTCTCCGCCGCTTCTTCTTCTCAATGGCGGTGAGGCTTCCCTTCCCTTTCTCTGTATCTCATCTCATCTATTACTAGCAGGATGACGGGGTGAGGATTTTCTACACGGTTCATTCTATTTCCTATATGCTATTCAAATTCCTGGACTTTCTTTCAACGTTCCACCATATGCTATCCTAGAACATGATCTCTTATTCTCGCTACTTCTCCAAGCCAAATCATGCATATTTAGCATGACCTCGTGAACCTGCACCTGCACGACGCCCTAAGGACCTTATTAGCAAGCATGATATAATGCTCTCATCGCTTGCTTCATACTTACATCATGACACCTCCTTTTTCATGCTCTTGGCCTCAACAGTAGCTACAATTTGCATCACTTGCTTCTACCCGATGCCTGATCTTCTCACTCGCACCACAATTTTCTAGCCGTTGTGACTGCACCTCCTCACCATGTCCGTTCCAGTAGTGAGCATTTACTTGAGAGAATTGTATAGTGAAGGCTCCACTCTAGTTTTTGAAACCATAATCAAGTCTCGGTGTCGTCCCTCTTTGTTCTTTAATTGTTTGGACAGAAAAATGACATGAGGGTTTATCCTTAGGGTCATAGGGGAAAACAAAATAATTACAAGCACGTCAGTGTACCAAAGTACACAAAGTAAAAATGAAGTAATCGATTAATTGTAAATATTTTACAATACAATTATAGCATGTGGCGGCAGCCTTGTTTCAGTGATGTGGCCTCTTAGTTCCTACTCAAGTTAATTAATTCCTTTCAATGTGTGGTCATACTCTCACATAACACCTCCTATAAGTTGCATGGTTGCTTCGATATTTTGCTTCACAATCTCCATGTATGTGTTGGTGGTGTAGATATAGGGGCATTAGTGTCATTCAAGGCCTCGTATGGTCCATGAGCCAGTGGTAGCACCACCATCATGTTGGTTGGCCCTACTCTTGCCGTTTGGCCATATCGGTCACAAATGGCTTGATTTAGTCGTTACAGTAGGGTATGATGCATGTTTGGTACTTACTACTCCAATTTGATGACTTGACATTGTTGTCGAATATCAAAGTAGAGCGAGAGATTCATAGAGAGACATGTACACATGCAAGAAACACATCCATGAGTTCTTTTACCCTGTCTTGCTTAGCTTCCATCTTTGTATAATGGTATATGACATACATGTACACATGCACCAAGTCGATTGTTGTATTTCTTATTTCATTCACACCATGCATATGCAAGTTTCACATAATTGATGAGTGACGACAAGTATCATCGTGTAGTGCAACTACATTAGAAGATTCTGTCGTCTGCTACTCTTAGATAACATCTTGACAATGGTGGCCTCCACAAATACTCCATCAAATGACACCCTATTAATTGTGCTTAGTGATGATCTTTAAAGGTTGGCCAACCCTCGACACCTTCGTAGAAAGCCCACAATGCAAGGAAGTAGAGGAACCTGAGTGAGCCGTCGCACTGAAGTGCTTCATCCAAAGCAGCATAGGAGCAAACCCATATAAATAATATGCGTTCTTGTGCTTTGAGAAAGAAAGAGGAAACAATTTAAACACCATTCTTATAATACCTATAGATTACATGAGCACCATGTCTCCTTGCTAGCCCCTGGCAATGGATTAAAAAATCACAATAATTATGATCGGATCTGAGTTGCAAAGTACTATTTTATGATTTAGTCTTCCAAGGAAGAAGGCTAATAGATGCTATATTAATAATATAAATTATATTACAAGTCATGTAAACTAACATGGAGATCTGAAGTTGACACATATATTTTCCTCTTTCTGTTTATTTCTTCAGAGTTTCGTGTCTTTAATTATTCTAGTCGATCATGGATTATTTGGATAATTTTGTGGCTTGAGTGCGAATATGGAGGCTCCTTTTTATATTCAAATAAGAAAATAATAGATTGGAATCATCTAAACCATTAAATCTTCATAAATCTAATAATGATCTATATTATCTCTTTTTTGGATTTAAGTGATAATTTCATGGTTTTGAGAGCAACATGGAGGCTCATTTTGATTTCAAATAAAAATATACTTCCCTTATCGTACTGATTGAACTGTGTTGTTTGTTTGGAAATTGTCTGAAAGGCTGGGTCATCGTCCTCTTGGGTTGAGGATTTTGTGAGCATGGGTTTTGAGCATCAGATGGTTTTGAAGGCAATGGAGGAGAATGGTAGTTATAGTAACTGATCTTCTTCCCATTTGTTTAGGTTGTTATTTTTACTCTTTGTCTCACTGCTGTTTCCTTTATAGAAGCCGATGATGCAGACTCACTGCTTGAGCTCCTTCTCATGTACAAGGTGCACATTTTATGTGTTTGCTTTTGTTGATTTGTTTATTTATTTAAACCTCTAATTACATATGACTCGTACTTTTTATTTCACATGTAATGTGTACAACACAGGCGATGGGCAATGAATATGAATGCTCTACTTCTGGTTGTCCCCCTCGGACTGTGGACAACAAGGACGAAAACACAAACATTCTTGAACACCTTGATGATGGAGATTCTAGTATAGATGAGGTATCTAAATGCCTTCCCCTCTTACTATTTTGATTTGAAAAGGCATTTTATAATAGTAGGATAGCATCACTTCGTTTAAGCAACATTTCCTTATTGATGTAAATTAACTATCAAACTAACAAGAAGAAGTATATCTGATTTGGTATTAATTATCAGTTCGATTAAGGACAATTTAAGCATTTCTTGAACTTTTCTTAATTTTTCTTATTTGGTATTAAGTACATCTGATTTGATAAATCTCTTGTTTCAAGACTAAAGTAGTCACAAGTATTAAACACTTTGTTCTATGTATTCTTTGTGCACTACAACAAAAAGGCTCAATAGCGACGCTGTATAATTTCGCGTAGCGGCGGCCCAATAAAAATCCGCCGCTACAACCAGAAAATCAATTATAGCGGCGGCCCACTTAGTCACCTGCCACTATTGTCAATTTTAGCGGCGGCCCACTTTCCCACCCGCAGCTATTGCCTATTTTAGCGGCGGCCCAGATTATGCCCCGCCGCTAAGAAAACAGCCCAAGGCCAGTATCCCTTCCCCGTATAAATAGCAGTGACAACCCTAAAGTCCTAACCTTTCCCTTCCCACGCTACCTCTCTCTCTCTCTACCTGCGTGCCGGCCCCTCTGCCTCCCTCCCACGCAGCCTCTCTCTCTCTCTACCATGCGCAGCCCTGATCCGGCGTCTTCCTCCTGTGACGGCGGAGGCTCCGAGCAGCTCGGCCCCCCTCCCTCGGCACCTTCCTCCTCTGACGGCCTGCTACTCTGAGCGGCGGCGGCGGCTCCAAGCTCTAGGCGACGGGGGCTTTGAGCGGCGGCGGCAGATCTGGGAGGTAGCGACAGGGGAGGCTCCGAGCGGCCTGGCCCCCCTCCTTCGGCGCCCTCCTCCTCCGGCGACCTGCTGCCCGAGTGGCGGCAGCGGCTCCAAGCTCTAGGCGGCAGGGGCTCCGAGCGGCGACGGCATATCTGGGAGGCAGCAGCAACGGAGTCTCCGAGCGGCGGAACTGGGAGGCAGCAGCAGCGCCCCCTCTTCTCCCTCCTCCTCTAGATGCGGCGGCAGCTCTGAGCGGCAGCGCCCCCTCTTCTCCCTCCTCCTCCAGATATGGCGGCGGCTCCGAGCGACAGATTTGGGAGGCAGCGGCGGGCCCCCCTCTTCTCCCTCCTCCTCCAGATGCGGCAGCAGCTCCGAGCGGCGAATCTGGGAGGCAGTGGTGGCACCCCCTCTTCTCCCTCCTCCTCCAGATGCGGCAGGGGCCGGGACTGCTCCGGATCTGGCGATCAGAAGCGGCCGTGTGTGGCGGGGCTGCTCCGGATCCAGCCTGCTCCCTCTTCGTGGTGGTGCGGCGTAGTCAGGTCCATGGACACGACGGCACGGACGGAGGCGGACGGGTCTAGATGGGCTCGGACACGGGCTTTTTTTTTGTTTTCTTAGGTTGGAGGTAGCGGCAGTTTATTTCCTTCCAACGAAATCCGCCGCTACAAACTTTGTTTTTCAGCTGCGTTTACGTAGCGGCGGGCTGGCCCGCCCGCCGCTACAGTGCATCTGCAACCGCCGCAATAGAATGTTTTTGTTGTAGTGGTGCTTTTATACAGGATTTTCTAAATGAATATTCACAGATGGACGAGAAGTTAGAGTCCTTAGTGGGAATGGGTTACCTTTGAAGATGAAGCCAAAAGGGCTATTCTTATATGTGGTATGCTTTCGTTTGAACTTGCTGGATGTTTGTTTGGTCATTCTCACAAATATCAGAAGTTAATCATTGGGAGCGGTAGTCACTTGGTTTATAGTATGCTTTTAGATTCCTCATAAGTAAACATGTTATCTAAACATGTTAACCAATAGAGAGAATCTCTTTGAACTGAGTAATATATATCAGTATATGTGGTCATTGTCAAGTTATCTAAGTGATATGTACCGGTTTTCGAGAACATTAGTATCTAGTGCTAAAATTAGAAACAATATACTTTACTGCATTTCATGAGCTGAGACAACCGTGTTCTGGCTTTTTGCAAGGCTTGATTCACTCTTCGCATAAAATGAGGGTGATCTAACCAGTTCCAGATGTGATATCGAGATAACATTTAGTCATGTCTACTAATATATGTGCATATAGCATGACCTATGATCAGATTTTGTTTCACGCAAGATTAATAAATAGGATAATTGGGAACTCATAAGTACAGTTTCAAAATATGAAAATAATCTATCAAGTTGTTCCTCTAAGTAAATTTATGTGTGTTATTATGTCATGTATATTTAATGGGTTTCATGAAAATTCAACAAAATATTTATTATAATTTTGTATCACTAAACTTTTTTGCTTGAAAGGGATCCTATATTCCCGTAAGTTATTCTTCCTATACCCTATTCAACTTTAGCTGATCATTTAGCTGGTTTAAAATTTCTCAGGGCCAGATGCTGAAGTCTCCATTTTGATTGACTCAATACAAGCTTCACAGGATGCAGGACAGGACCCTGGAGGCAATTTCTCTAACCATGAGGTACCTTTTTGTTTAACTGTCTTTATGAATAAACCATAATGTTTATTTCTTTTGATTTAACGGAGTGACGATTGTACTTTGTTTTTAAATCTGCAGGATAATTCCAATAAAGTAAGAAATAAAAAAAAGGACAATGAAAGGGAATAAGAGAAAGAGAAATAATTTTAGAAAAGAGATGACTGGCTTTAACTTGCCAATTGAGGAGTATAGATCAGGAGACAGACCATCATCGATACCTACATAGGCTACCGGCCCACCATACTTCTACTATGAGAATATAGTGTGTGCTCCTAAAGGTGTTTGGGCAACGATATCAAGATTCTTATATGACATCGAGCCTGAGTTTGTGGATTCTGAGTTCATTTGTGCAGCTGCAAGGAAAAGAGGCTACATCCATAATCTGCCAGTTCAAAACAGGTTACCTCTCGATCCCTTACCCCCAAAGACAATATTTGAGGCCTTTCCACATGTCAAGAAATGGTGGCCATCATGGGATTCAAGGGAAAAGTTGAATTGCCTCCGGACAGTGCAATGACTTTAGAGCACATTCGCTTGGCACTAGCAAATAGTCAAAATCAACCAACTCCATCAGTCCAAAAATTTGTCATGAAAGAGTGCAGGAAAGGGAATCTTATATGGATTGGTAAAATTAGAGTCGCTCCTCTTGAGCCACATGAGATTGAGCGTCTCCTTGGCTTTTCTGAACACCACACTAAGGGCATCGGTGGAGCAACACAAAGATATCAATCCTTAGGGAACTCATTTCATGTGGACACTGTTGTGTATCATCTATCAGTACTCAGGGACATGTTTCCACATGGCATGAATGTGCTGTCCTTGTTCTAAGGAATTGGAGGAGCCGAGGTAGCTCTCCACAAGCTTGGTATTCACATGAAGAATGTCGTTTCAGTCGAGAATTCCAAGGCAAACAAGGCTGTCCTGAGAACCTAGTGGGAGGACAATGAAATTAATGGAACACTAATTGATGATATTGACGATGTCCGGGAGCTAACCACTAAGAAGATCGAGGAGTATGTTGCAACGTTGAGTGGGTTTGACCTGGTGATCAGTGGCAGTCCATGCAACAACCTTGCTGGGAGCAACTGCTACCACCGTAATGGCCTTGAGGGAGAGCATTCGTCCCTATTCTACCATTATGTCCGGATACTAGAAGAGGTGAAGTCTGCCATGCTAAGGAGATCTAGTAGTGCTTAATGTAATGTTTATTACAGTACATACTTACATACCAGAATCTTATAATTATTTGTTGTTAGCAAACTTCTAATGTGACAGTATTTGTCATCACTGCGGTTTTGTGTTCAGTATAGTTGTCCGGACACAACTCTAGCCTAGGTTTCATCGGGCCTATACATTCTAGACGGGCGCATCCTACATGTCTTGCCTCTTCCGCATGCTGCAAAACATCCTTGTCAACTTGGTTTCTGATGAGAAAAATAATATGACTTCCATATTCAGTGCTTTCATGAAATGAGGAGCACAGATGCATCTCCCATGTTTCGTGTCTGCCAGAAACTAGCTTTGTTCCTATTTTCCTTCCTGAAGTATTAAAAATCTTTGATGTTTGTAAGATGTTATCTTGTTCATCAGTAGACACGAATTCTCTATTAAATGTTTAATTTTCGAGTTGGCAAACTAATAACAAACGAATTGTTAAAAAACTGCACAGAAAGATATACATATTCCAGTGACAAACATAGAACTGGCCATTGCCTTTCTTTCGTACTCTTGTTGTTCCAATTAGAAAGTTACAAAAAAAATTGCTCCCAGCAGAGATTGAATGCAGTTGAGTAGCCCAAAAAGTAAGGGAAATCAAAGAAGCTTTATTGTTTTAGCATAAAACTTTAGATGTGCATCATGGATACATTGGGGGAAACTACATTTTTAATATTGCTATAGAAAGAGAGGAAAAAGTTTTCCCTATAATGCATCTTTCTGTATTAGATGTTCTCAGCATTTTCTTGCTAGCTCAATTTTCTGCTCGGCCAATCAAGATTGTTTTGGTTCCAACAGGACTATATCAATCTACATAATAAATGGAGCATATCAGCTACAATCATGCAACTATCAGTGTTACGTCACCATGATTTCAACTCAGGAAGTATCAATGATACATAAATTTTAATTAACTTCTTCTGCATTGATGTTGTGTTTTTGTACTACCTTAGCATTTTCCACGCAAACAAAATCCTTGTAACATGCTTCGATCTGCATGTGAGGGTCCCACAACATCTGATCAACTGAATTTACAAATGAGCAAAATTTAGTCATTTGATTTTATAATCTAAAGAAAGACTATTTTATATACAAATATGAACCTAGTACTTCAAATTTGAGATGATAATCTTGTCACCCAATCCACTGTCCAGGGTGAGCTCACATGGTGCACCGAGGTAAATGCAGTCGACAAATCCCGGAAATGTCTCCCTCTTCCCTGTTAGGTCTTACATAAACAGCTCAAAAGTTTAATGCTCATTAGTTTACTCCATGCATGCTGCTGAATTTAGTATGTCCATCTAAGAAATAGCTTTATGTGCGCCCACATGCAAAGACACACGCTCATTTGTACACACTCAGTGCGCGTGCGCGCACACACAAAAACCTAAAATGATAATAATGTTAGAGCAAGTATTATTAGCTTACATCAGTTGGCGAAATGACAGAACACATAAGACAATTCTGACATGGAGGGAAGAGAAAGCAAGAGAGAGAATCGAACGAGCGTTTCATGAGTCATCAGTGTTAAGCGGGCTGAAACGGTTCGTCCAAGAAAGTCGTGGCTCCCAACGAATAGCAACTTCTTCCCTAGTGCATGCACACAAGAATTAAATAAAAAGTAATTGGATCAAGGTCAATTTTAATGCTCATTCATGATGGTGTTGTGTGACCTGGCACTACAATTTCATCGCCAGCCGACTTTTGTATTAGTCCTCTTTGTACATAGACGAGAGCTTAAGGCAATGCTGGAAATAAAAACCTAATCCTAATATATCAGGGACGAGACCCACAACAAAAGGAGAAATCATATATAAATGGGACTGTAGATGTTTAAATGTGGGATTCTCTTCCCTTGTACTTATCTCCTCTTCTTTATCATCCCCTTATCATAATGATCTTATTGTGCTGTTTGTTTGGGAACAATCTAAAAGGTCAGGTCATCGTCCTTGTTGAGTGAGGATTTTGTGATAGGCTTTGACTGCAAGATGGTTTTGAAGGCATTGGAGGAGAATGGTAGTTGTACTGATTTTCTTTTCTTCATTTCTTTAGGTTGTTGTTTTTACTGTCTAACTGTTCCTATTCTTTTTAGAAGCCGGTGATGCAGACTCACTAGTAGTGCTCCTTCTCAGGTACAGGGTGTTTGTTTCATATTTCCTATCAAACTAAAATAACCCATTCAAGTGCAGCTGATCATTTGGTTGCTTTAAATATAACGCTGGGCCAGATGCTGAAGTCTCTTCTTTGATTGAGTCAATACAACCTTCAAAGAATATCATGGGCGCAAGTTCTCTATCCATGAGGTAGCTTTTATGTAACTATTGTTATCAAACGACAATGCTTGTTTCTTTTTATTTAATGGAGTGACAATGGTACTATACATGTGATGTGTGCAACACAGGCCATAGGTATCTATATGAATGCTCTACTTCTGCTTACCTCCCTCAGGCCATTGACAACAAGGGCAAAGATGACAACATTCTTGAAGTACTCCCTCCGTTCCAATTTAGTTGGCACTTTGGAGCCCGGCATGAGAATTAAGGAGAAGTGTAAAAGATAGGTGCACAGAAAACGAGGAGGAAAGAGATAGAGATAGAGGTGTATTAGGAAGAAAGAAAGATGCATCGGGAAGTGAGAATGCCAATTATTTTGGGAAAACTGAAGAGGGCTAGAATGCCAATTATTTTGGGACGGAGGGAGTAATAGATGATGAGGATTCTAATGCTGAGGTGTCTTATGACCTCCCCTCTTACTATTTAGACAAATCGAGTATGGAACTAACAACAAAGAGTGCTCTTGAACCTTTCTTATTTCTTCTGGTTCCAATCTAAAGAAGTCTAAGTGTATAGAATACTTTGTTCTGTGTTTTACTATGTTTCTACACAAGATTTCCTAAATGAATTGTCACATATCGATGGCAAATTAGTGTACTTAGTGGGACTGGGTTTCACTAAAGATGAAGCAAAAATGGCATCGCTAGATGTGGTATGCTTTCTTTTCATGTTTTCTTCTTCATGCTCACAAAAATATTAGAAGTTAATCACTGTGAGTGGCAGTTATATCGTTTTCCTTATTTACTGTATGTATTTAAACTCTTCAAGAAAGATAATAAACATCCCCCCCCACACACATGTTATCCTCGTTGCCACCACGACGTTTGCTTTCTCCCACGTCGCTACTCCCTGCATCACCTTCTTTTTCTTTTTCTTTTTCTTTTCCTTTTCTTTTTTGAACACTTTGTTGATTAAAAGGTAGAAAATTCAGCAAATTAAAACAGCCCGGCAAGCCCCCCCCCCCCCCAGGCGGCGATACCAAGTTCGACTCACACCTACTTACTGAACTAATTCGGACAACAGGTCATAGTCTGCCTAAACCTAACGGACTCTTTCCTTGCGAATATCCAAGAGAGCACGACCACCTATTTCATCGTGTTGTTGACTTAGAATCTCCTCGAGAACACTACACCGAGTCTCACTTCATCGTGAGCGCATCTCCTCGCCCAACAGCTAGCAGGTTGTTCTGTAGGCTATGTCTTTGTAAAACGATCGGATGCCAGCCAGAAGAACTTGCACTGCGGTAATAGCATCTCCAGTGGGGGCTCTCAAATTAAGCCCCCTCCTTCCTCTTTTGAGAGCTGGGTCCCACTTTTGATGACTCAAAAATATTTCTCAACTTGAGCAGTACTGATTATTTGTCACCTCTCATTCCTCTCTACCCTGGAGGACTCACCTGCTAGTGAGTGAAAAACAGATCGAGCGAAGACGATAGCGCAGCCAGTCTCTCGTCCGCCGTCGGTCGCCCGGTCCCCGTCGGCCCACCGTCTGCTCCCTATCGGTCGCGGCTCCCCGTCAGTTGCGGCCCCATCGGCTCTCGTCGCTCGCTCGCCGTCGGTCGTCTTGGTGTCGAGGCTGCGGGATGGGCGGCGCACGGAGGGCCTGGCTCGATGACGCATATACGGGCCTGGCACGGTGACTTCCGTTGCCCCCCATTGGGATCTTGGAGGGCAGGAAGGAGGGGCATGAGGGCGAGAGCCGGCGGGGATTGGAGAGGAGGCAGCATGGCCCATGCCAATGCGCACCTGATTATGCGTGGATTCAAAAACAATATAAAATCTAGAGCAAATAGGGTGAAGAAGGAATTAATCCTGGTGAGCCACCTGAGGGATTCGTGGATGGCACTGGTTACTATGGCCCCTCAAGCACCAATAATGAGAGAGATGAACAACTAGGAGATGATGAAATTCTATGTATTGATGATGACTATGTTGATCTTGTTTATAACATCGACCAAATAATGAATGATGTCGAGGTAAACAATGAGGCTGAGTACACTGAAAAAGAGTTTGCAAAGTTTCAAGATCTTGTGAGAGATTCTAAAAAGCAATTGTATGATGGCTGCCCCTTGTCCTTGTTGGATACCATGCTGAAACTTCTAAAGCTAAGGGCAAGCAATTGCTGGTCAGATTGAAGCTTCACCGCCTTGCTGCAGCTGTTGGAGGAGATGCTTCTAAAAGAGAATGTGCTATCCTTAAGCACTTATGAGGCCAAGAAGATAATATGTCCACTGGGATTAGAAGTTGAGAAGATACATGCATGTAAGCAGCATTGCATTTTGTATCTTGGCAAAGGTTATGCTGATTTAACTTGGTGTCCTGTTTGTGGAACTCCACAGTACAAGTGCAGAAAAGATGGGGGTGATCAGGAGGTACCTAGCAAGAGGAATGGAACTCCTCAAAAGGTGGTGTGGTATTTTCCTATCATCCCTCGTTTGCAGCGTTTGTTCGCGAATAGAAAGGAGGCTGAGCTCCTCCATTGGCACGCACGGAGCAAGGATGAGAACAGAAAGGCCCGAAAGAATGATGGCAAATATCAGCATCCTGCAGATTCGGTTTAGTGGAAGAACTTAGACCAAAGGTTTGAGGATTTCACCAAAGAAGTGAAAAACATCCGGTTGGCTTTGAGCACGGATGGGATGAATCCATTTGGTGACATGAGTGTTACCCACAACACATGGCCAGTTGTTCCGTGCATCTACAACCTTCCACCTTGGCTTTGTCACAAAAGAAAGTATCTTATGCTATCAGGCCTAGTTTGGCAATCAGGGGTAGAGAACCCAGGGAGGGAGTCCCCGGCGGGGATGTGTCCTGCCACCCCCGTCCCCCAACGCGCGCTCTCCCACCAGGATGCAGGAGCCCTGCTGCTGTTTGGGAGCAGAGGGATTTTGTCGGAGGAAAAGAAATACACTGGAGTAATCAGAAAATCCGTAAAACATGATTTGAAAATTTAGAAATAAATCAAAAGTGCCAAGATTCGTAGGAGTAAATTGCAGAAAACACTAGAAGAATCAAATAATCCATAAAAATGTTTTGAAAATTCAGAAATATATCAAAAAAATCCCAGATTTGTAGAAGTACGCACAACAATCAATCATACACATCATTTCAAGATTTTAAAATGATGTTACAATTATACTCTAGTAAACGAGAACTTCTGAGTTGCTGCCACGCAAGTCACATCTACAGAACTGGAGAAATGATATATTGTCCATAATACAAACTCTGGCACAACCTATACAGAACTGAAGAAAGAAGATACTGCCCATACTAAGAACTCTGGTGTTAAGGTTTCAGTATGGAACCAACTGAGTATGGAACCAACTGTTGAGTTATCCTCCCCTGCTTCAACTGCAACTTAACTCAAACCATGGCCTACTGCAACTTGAAGTGAAGTTCACAAAGGTTTTGCTCCTATTAAGGAAAGTGCACACAAAGTTAGCAAAAGATAGCTTATCATCATATAAAAATCTGTATATTTTAATAAGTAATAGAAAGTAATTTTGCATTGACATACTACCAAGTGATCTTACAGGCTACGGTGCAAATTTTAGACAACAACAGAGCATGTTTATCAAAGAACCATTGATTACAGCAGGGAAAAATATGATGATCAGTCTGAGCAGACAGTGAATTGGGATTTCATTCTTCTTTTCCATAGCTACTTTCTATTAATAAGTTATGAAACAAGTATCAGTAACACAAAGAAATGAAGCATTACAACTCTATATCAGTCAGCATCAAGAATTTGTGCACCCTTTTCTATATCAGTCAGCATCAAGAATTTTTGTGAGCTGGTATATATAGAAAGAGGGTACTTTTCTATATCAGTCAGCATCAAGAATTTTTTAACCTCACAACTATATCAGTAAGAACACCAAGAAAATAAATAGATGATAAGCTTGCATTATGTGTACACATCAGGAAGACCTTCTCCAGCTCCAATGGAGACTGTTAAAACCTAAGTTTTTCCGATACACGATACTCCGATACGGCGATACGGCATCCAGCCAAAAACACCGATACGCCGATACGCTAGATATATATAAAAATTATAGGTATTTTTCAAATAAACCACTGAAAATTATAAAAAGTAAGGTCTTCACTAAAACAAGTGTCTAGAAAAGCAAGCTGCAACAAAATAACAATAATTTAGCAACTAATTCAAGTTCCAAACAGCCAAATACTAAACCATCAAGAGTATCGTGTATCGCTGATGTATCGCTGTATCGTATCGTATCGCTGTATCAGATATGGGTACACCGGCTTCAGCCGTGTATCGGAACTACTTAGGTTAAAACAAGATGCATAGTTCTAGTGCACCCTTTTCACCAATCAAAAGCTAACTGACTAGAACCTACAGGTTGACGTGTGCATCGAATGTTTACATCACAGATAATCAAGAATCACAAAATGCAGTTGCTCACAATTATTCGAAGTGTCAAAACCAAGAATCCAGTTGGGGGTGGGGGGTACTCACATATAGGTCTTGAGATGGACGACAAATCCTGTGAGGCTGCGATAGAGAAGAGTGTCTCAGAGTAGCGGCAGCAAGGAGCGGCGTCTCGGAGTCCAGCCTCTGCTTGCCGGTGCAGCTGTACAAGATGTCGTCCTTGTCCCTAGATCTGAGAGAATGCATGGTCAGATTTGATCAGAGAGAGCTGTACAAGAAAGCCTGAGTAGGCATGATGTCTGTTATTATTTGAGAGAACTGATGTTGGTGTATCACCAGAAGATCAACATAACTAGAACTACCTACGTACCAGGATCTTGAATTTCTAAGCTCTTGTTGTTTTCTAGAACTACCTACGTACCAAGATCTTGAGCCCACAAATCTTGCCTTTGTCTCGGTTCTACAAAGAAAGAGTCATGGCAAACCGAGAGAGAGAGAGAGAGGAGCTCACCCAACACGAGCACAGCAGGGGAACCAGCACCAGATTCGCGGCGGGCGTCGAGTAGACGAGAGGATGTAGTGATGGCTTGACGTAGGGAATCCAGGCAGAGGTGTCCGGTTTCACGTTGCGTGTCATGAGGAAGGCAGCTGAGTCCTGTCTAGAGAGGTCGCGGTGGCTGATGCGAAGGCTCCTCGCTTGAGAGGCGGTGGCGGCGCGAGGTCATGAATCCGAGAGAGGAGGGCTGCATGCGCGGCAAGCGACAAAGAGGGGATCCGGCAGCGGAGAGAGGAGGCGAAGCGGCGGCGCGAGGTCGACGAAGAGGAGAGGAGAGGCGGTTGGGGTCGGGGAGAGTGGAGACAGCGGCGTGGTGACACTCGGCCGCTCGAGGTCGGGGAGAGCGGAGGTGGCGGCGTCAAGAGGTGAGGGTTTCCTTCCCTGCCCTCGAACATGATTATTTCCTTCTCGGGGAAGTGGGCTGAATCCGGGGAAGGTCTTCCCGTGGCCCTAGGCTCCCAAAGGCCGTGGTGGACTTCCCCAGGCTGGTCTCCCCGCGGGCGGCCTTCCCTGGGAATGGGTCGGGATACTGGCAGGGATTGGGTTTCCCAAAGGAGGCCTCAGTGTTAATCATTAGTAAGAAATAGCCTGGCGTTAACATTGATCTGTACTTGCGGTCGCTGATAGATGATCTCAAAACTCTTTGGTCCAATTGTGTTGAGGTGTGGGACGAATTCAAGAGAGACATGCATACTATGATCTTCTGTACGATATAGGACCTCCCGACATTATATTCTGTGTCAGGACAGAGTAAGGCAGGAGGCAAAGGTTGCCCTCAGTGCTTGTATGACACCAAGAGTGTGTGGCTTAGAAACTCGAAGAAACCGGTGTACATGAGAACTCGGCGGTTCCTTTCGAGGAAGCACCCATATCGTAAAATGAGTGCTTATTCAATAGCACTACAGAGAAAGGCTTAGGCCCAAGGAATTTTACTGGCGAACAAATTTATGAGGACCAAAAGAGAATTGCTTCATCAGTTCTTGGAAAAAGGAAACGTCATAGGAATGGTGAAAATGATTTGTGGAAGAAGGAATCCATATTCTTTGAGCTCCCGTACTGGAAGTACTTGGCTGTACCGTCACTGCATTTATCTCATGCATATTTTAAAGAATGTTTGTAAAGCCATTGTGTGCATATTGCTGAATATGAAAGGAAAGAGCAATGACCACAAAAATGGACGAGAAGACTTCAAGGAAATGGGATTGAGGCCTGAGCTTTATTCTGAGGGTGATGATCTACCCCCATCTTGCATCACTCTATCATGCAAGGAGAAAAAAGAGCTATTTGAGTTTTTGAAAAGTATGAAGGTACCATCCGGCTACTCCGCCAACATTCTAAGCCACTTCTCGACGACTGATCTAAAAGTGGTTGGTAAATTGAAGTCTCACACTTGTCATATCATTTTGACAGCATTGCTTCCAGTAGCAATTAGAAACGTCCTACTCGTGCCAGTTCGAGAAGCTATCATGAATCTTTGCTTCTTTTTCAATGCAATTTCTCAGAAGGTCATTGATCCATCATCTTTAGAGAATCTAGAGAAGAATCTCATAAAGACTCTTTGTGATCTAGAGATGTTTTTCCCACCATCATTCTTTGATATCATGATGCACCTCACAATCCATCTTGTAAAAGAGATTTACTACCTTGGGCCTATGTACTTGCATCAGATGTTTCCCTATGAGAGGTTCCTTGGAATTTTGAACTCCTATGTCAGGAATCGATTTGCGTCTGAGGGTAGTATTGTGCAGGGTTACTCCACAGAGGAGGTACTTGAGTGGTGTGCTAATTACACTGACCCAGAAAATCCAATTGGTGTACCAAAATCCCCACATGAGGGAAGGCTAAGTGGAAAAGGCCCCATTGGAAAGAAGTCACTAACTCCTAAACTGCAGGCTTTTGAACATGCTCATTTCCTTGTGCTTCAACAAATGACAGAAGTGTTAGTATAGATTGTTGAGCACAAGGAGCTACTTCTTCGAGACAATCCCGAGCAGAGTGAATCTTGGTTGGCGAAGCAACACATAGAAAAGTTTAGCACTTGGTTAAAAAATCAGATCAATGGAAGTTTGAACAATAGTGTGTTGCTTCGCAAATTAGCAAATGGACCCATGTTCACAGTCATGACATAACAAGGTTACGAGATAAATGGCTGCACATTTTACACCATTGCCCAAGATAAAAAGAGCATATACCAAAATAGCGGTGTGCGGATAGATGCATATGACAATGACATGCAAAAGAGTGCATATTATGGACAAATTGGGGAAATTTGGGAGCTGAATTATGGAACCTTCAAGGTGCCCCTATTTAAGTGCTGTTGGGTACAATGCACAAATGGTGTCCAAAAAGATAGCCATTGACACCACAATTGACCTGAACCATCTTGGATACAAGACGGAACCGTTTGTGCTTGCCAAGCATGTACAACAAGTTTTCTATGTCATGGACACCATGAAAAAGAAGCGTGTTGTCGTACTCCTAGGTAAAAAAAGGATTGTTGGAGTGAACAATGTTGTGGATGAGGATGAGTCCCCCTTTCATTTTGTTCTCCAAATATATCTACAGTGGCAGCAGGCCATGAAACTCCCTACCTACTTATGGACCATAATGAAGGAGTTCGGGTGCCGCAACGTCGGAAAAAAGTTGGCAATAAAAATCACTAGGTATGCACATAGTTTTGTTGTTGCAGATATATCTATAGCATTAATGGTGTGACTTATACCTTTTCTTCTTTGCAACAATTTGGAGCATTTTTTTTGAAATATTTGTAATAAATATAGTATGAACACTTTTGTGAACTGTGATGTCTGTACACACAATTGGTGAACTGTGTGCTCATCTGAGGTGGCAAATATACTCTACATCGGTGATGATATGAAACAATTTATACTGACGGGTGTTTCAAACCCCGTCCCAATATCTATTTGGTTACACCGTCTCTATATCATACTTCCCCGTCCCTATACATTTATAGCAAGGTTGTCCTTCTACCCGCCCCTATATCTTTTTGTGAAGCCATCTCTATATCATCCTATCCCCGTCCCTACATCTTTTTATCTTTCTCCCCATCCCGATATCTGTTTGTGAAGCTATTCAGCTCCATCTATTTGTGAAGCTCTATTCAGCTCTATTCTGGTAACTGAACAAAAATTTGAACAGAATTTGAAACCAAAAAAATAAACAGAGCAACTCAACTTCTACTCTTTGTATGCTTTGTTCTGCTAACTGAACATTGTTTGATGTTCAAGTTCAGAACCAAAACAGCAAAGACAAACTCCTCTTCACAAGTATAAACCACAAAAACACACAAGCAAGGTATTAATAAGTTCTGCCACAATTATATAGTTACGCATAATGTCCTTCAGCAGCCAACAATTCAGTAAACCTATTACAACTTCATCAAAAGGCCATCACCGACCATACTATAGATAACCATCCAGGCTACATATAATCAGCAACATCACAGCCAAAATAGCACCTTGTCCCTCACCTTCACCATCACTTCTTCAGGACCAGCACCAACAGCATTACGACAATGGTGAACATTGCCAACATGCATGCTAGAATTGCTAGACGCATGGCCACCTCGGCTGCCTTGCATTCAACATCCTTCTGCCTCACAATCTTCTGCATATCTTCTTTCTCCACCACAACATTGTGCATGGCCTCCTTGGCTTTATCCCGATTTTCATCAGCCTATTTTTTCAGCCTCATCGCCAACTGGCCCATCACCCATATATTCTTAATAAACCTCTGCAACCTCTTGGAATATGGAGGATCCTTGTTGTCCACATATTGGTATTGGTTCCCGTCCTCCTACAATGAAAAGGATCATTTTAAACAATGCAATTGGAGAAGCAAAAACAAAAAAACAACCAAACATTAAAACAATAAAGAATAGAATATTTAATTACTAAATATATACCTCCATAGCACAACCAAAGAAGCGGCAGCCGCAGTCTTTGCCGCATGTGCCACCCTCTTGACAGCACAGATGTCATGGTCGCAATAGCAACCTCCTGAATCCACGCCACACCAATACGGCTCCCCAGTGAGCTCAGGGGCAGGGAGTCGGAGAGGGAGGACACCTACACCAAGAGCAAGCTAATTGCATCACAATCTACAAAGTTAATTGCATCACAGAGCACATCATGTTAGCATAATCACTGCTGTCCAATTTCATGTCATAAAATAGAGCAAATACAAAAACATGCCTACTATTTTCAAATGAAATCGGAGCATATAAAAAACAGGACTAAAAGGACTACAAATACCTACATAGAACACATCCAAGGAATACTAAAACAGGATTAAACAGGATAAAAGCAGAGCATATAAAAAACAAAGCATCAAGATTTTGTGATAATTAAACTATTTTATAGTGGTTAAAAACAGAGCATATACAGAGCAAATTCTTTCAAGAAAATCCTAATATCTTTCAAACATGATCGTGCATCAAGATTTTGTGATAAACCAAATGAACTAAAGGACCAAAAGGAGGATTCAAAACTTATAGAGCCAAAGGAGTAGGCCTCGCTGTCGGAGCCGCCGTTCTCGCCGGACCAGCCGTTGTCGCCATAGGAACTGCCGTTGTCGCCATCGGACTCACCATCAGAGATTTTGATGAGGCCGTTGCCGTTGCCGCCGCAGTGGTTCGCCTCGACGCCCTGGCCCTGGTCATTGGAAGCTGCCGACGTGGCCACCCTCGTGGTGTGCCTGGCCCTGGCCTTGGTCATCGACACCATGTCGTCACCGAGGAGCAGAGGAGGCAGGGAGAGCGGAGGAGACAAGCACGAGAAACAAGGGACAGAGGAGGCGAGGAGAGTGAAAGAGACTGAGCGGGTCCTTGGCTTGGTTATATGGAGACCGAGTAGTCCCTTTCTCTTCATGGGCACGGAGTAAGATACACCCTAAGTCGCTGACTCAGTGGGCCCAGAGAGGCTAGAGCCCACGTGTCAGTGAGTGCAGAGTCGACAGGCATAACCACGCTGGGAGAGGTGACGCGCCCCTGTGCCAGGCCTATTGCCCGACACGCTCCGCTCAGCCTTCGCGCCCTTTCGTCTTCCACTGCACACATCAAATGTTGCCCACACCCACTGATATGTGGCCCCAACAAGTCCGGTCCCGCAATGAAGATTAACCCGCGCCCACTGACGGCTGGGCCCGAGCAACACTATTCTCTTTCACATGTGGTTGAGGCGGTCCCTTCGCCATCCACTACACCGATGAAGATTAACCCATGCCCACTGAATTGTGGGCCCGAGTGACACTGTTCTCTTTTACACGTGGTTGACGCGGTCCGTTTGCCTTCCACTGCACTAAGGAAGATTTGCCCACACCCACTGATGTGTGGGTCTGAGCGACACTATGTCAGTTCACACGTGGTTGAGGCGGTCCCTTCTCGTTCCACTCCACAGATGAAAATTTGCCCACACCTAATGATGTGTGGGCCCAAGTGACATTGTGCCATTTCACACTTGGTTAGCTAGGCAGCCTAGACAAGAAAAAAAGGTGGTCGTTAGCCCCAATCCTCGAAATGTAGGAGCACCCTTGTAAGGACCGAAGGCGTACCGAGAGGGGGGGGGGGGTTGAATCGGTAAGCCGACCACGAATCCGAATACTTCAATTTGCCCTACTAGAACCTAGCAATCGTTACAACCTAACAATTCCAGGAGGCCAAGACCCTACATATGCTAGTGTTCATGATGAACGCAAGTGCTGAAGCCAAACACACTAGCCTATGCAAGCCACAATTCAACCTAGTTACTAGAGCACATAATTGCGGAATGGTAAAGAGGGGGTTAAGGAATGCTCATGATTTTTTTCCCGAGGTCTCAGAAGGATGGCACCTTCCCCTACTCCTTGTTGGACCACTCTCGTTGGAGTGCTAGTTCCTCCCACCACCAATGTGGAGTTCTCACCCATGAGCCCACAATCACTCCCAGAGTGAAGACATAGTGCGCTCATCGCTGCCACCAAGGCACAAGCTCGCCTCCCTCGAGAACTTGCCGAACTCCCCGAGCCGACACGGGCGCTCACTAGCGATGCCCCTTTCACCGGCGAGCTCAAACCGGGTACAAACGTGTGACGGCCTTCACAACCAATCACGATAGGCTCGATCACCGACATCTAACCGGTCTAGGTCTCACCATAGACCAAGAGTAACAACCTAGATCATACCCTCAAGGACACCCTAGCCTAAGATGTGCATCAATGCTCAAGTTACTCTCACTAGCACTCTCAAGATATGCATTATCTCCTCCTAGTGCTCTCTTCTTTTCCTCTTGGCTCTCACCAAATGCTCCAAGCAATTCCACTGGCCAAGAGGGGTCTCCAAGACCCCAACAACAAAGTTATATAGGCTTCCAACCTCCAACTAGTCGTTGCTCCATGAGATCACCTTTCAGAACGCACTGACCGGACTGTCCGGTCTCTGCCTGACCGGACCATCCAGTCACTTCTATAACGGCTCCCAGAGATGTTGGCACTCCTATCCTGGCTGATCTCCTGTACTGACCGGACCGTCCGGTCACTCTATGTCCTGTGCATTCCAGAGAGCTCCAGTTTGCTTCCGCTCTGTCCCGAGCCTCTGCCCTACTGACCGGACTGTCCGGTCACTAGACCGTACCGTCTGGCCTCTAGTGACCATACAATCCGGTCTCCACTGACCCCTCTGTCCGGTCACTACGTCCAGAAGCTGAAACTCCTCATCTTTATTCGACTTTGTTTCTCGACTTCTTCGAACAGCTCCTTGGCTTCTCCACTATCACCTAGTGCCTGTGATTTCACTGAGCATCCATGCACATCACCAACTAGTGTGACCTAAGAGACATGACCTAGACCCCCTTGATAGTCTGGTTTTTCATATGGAATCAAAATTCTAGCAACTAGACAAGTGTTCCCAACACTTGCTCCATAGCTTGTCCTTAGCTTTGATCCATCTCCATCAACCCTTGGACTTCATCAAGCTCACAAGACTCCATGCTTGTGGTCATTGTCATCCATTGCCAAGGCCACCATCATCCATATGATTTGTAGTAGAGTTTAGAGATGATTCCTGCAGGGACAACACTCATGTAGATATTAGCCCACAATGTCATAGTTGTCATCTATCACCAAAACATTCATACCTTGGGGATCCAATCATCAATGGTCATGAAGCTTACAACCCTACTGCCGTGCAGTCATTACTAATGCTTGGTTTTTTCACAGTGTACCAGCCCAATAGGCTAGAACTAGATCGAGCCAAGGAGTTCATAAGCTGGATGGGTTTGGGTGCCAAACCAACAAATCGAGCAGCACACAACCATCAGAGAGGAGATGGATGCACAAGTAATTGTGAGTTCGAAGCACCATCTCATGAGAAGAGTTTTAAGTTGGGCAACGCTACAGTCGGCTGTCGATATGGTACTAACCAAGATGAGCTGCACGCCAGCATTGGTTCCCCAGCATATTGGGCCAGAAAGTTCATATTTGGCCCACAAGTAAATATAACCCTCCCCGTGTGGTGTGACTTCAACCCTCCCCGTGTGCCTGTGTCGATCCCATTCCCATACCCTAGCTCCACGAACCCTAGCCCCCTGCACAATGGCGCCTCCACGGGTCCCCATCTCTGGCACGACGACGGCAGCCCCGACCCTGACCCCGAACCCATCCACGTCTCTGACCGTGAAGGTGGCACCTCCGACCCCGAGCGCGTCCCCGTCTTAGACCACGGCGGCGGTGCATCCGCGGGTTCTTGCATCCGACCTCAACCCCAAGCCCGTCCACATCTCCGACTGTGGCGGCGGTGCCTCCAACCCTGACCCCGAGCCAATTCCTGTCTCCAACCACGGCGGTGGCCTCCGTGTGGTCAGATTGCTCCCTGGCGTCCTCGCAGTAGCAGCGGGGTGCTCGGCTTCATGTAGAGGCACCTCGCATCACGGTGCATAACCCTTTGCCTCCTCTCCTGCCTCTGATGTTTATTTTGCTTCTGTTTAGGTTTAGAGGCACTTCATTATTATGTTTAGATGCACATCATGTGAGCCTATGATGTTCATGCATGTGCCTCTGCTCAAGGAGGCCGACGCGCTCTGGTTTAGGTTTATATGCACTAGGGCGTGCTGCTAGATGCTAATAATAATAGGCCTATCAGATCCAATTCTTTCATTGTTTGTGTGCATTGCTAGCTAGTAGCTTGGTGCCATAATGATGCCGATCTCTTCCACTTATTATTAATCAGTTTGGCTAGCCTTGTTTAACCTGGATGCTTGATTTCTCTTGTGTTTTAGCAATGAATGATGATCATTCTTGTGTTCATTATGCTATGATGATCATTCTTGTGTTCATTATGCTTGATTTGTGAACTGTGTACTCATAAATGTGAACATGCATGTTGTTTATGTTAGAATAAATATGCTTAGGTAAATTGCTATGCAGTTTGTTGATTGCTGAAATTATAGTAAGGTGATGTAGCTCATCTCTTAGGTAAATTTCTGAAATTACAGTGAGAGTAGTTAAATGGTAGAACGTCTCCTAAACAAGGAGAAGATACGGGTTCGACTCCTGCCACTCGCACTTTTTCAATACCCTCTTATGACTGTTATTTTGCTTTAGACTTACATAATTTGCAAACATTATAGAGGAATAGATCAAGTTTGGTGTGCTTTCTCTCTTAGTTTGTTATCTGCGCAAGCAATTTTCTTTTGCTGAATCTACATCTGCTGAATCTAGATATCTGCTGAGGAAGAAAGGAGTTTGGAAGACTCAGACTATGAGGAGGAAGTGGCTGAATCTACATCTGCTGAAGAGGAATCTCCCAATGGGATCAGTGATCCACAACAAAGAGCAAAAGCAAAAAAGTGAGGGCTGAAGCGCATTGGCCAAGTGACACAATTTTGGTCACTAAAATTGCTGAAGATGGTATGCCCATTCCTAGAAAGGAAAAGCTAAGGCTAAGACTGCTGGCTGGGCTCACTTCTTGGCATAAATTTTCTTTGCTTCATCAAAGATTTGTGGACTTGGGAATCAGCAAAAAAGAGGCCTTGTTTGATGACAATATCATGCCTTACCTCCACTACAATGATGACATCAAGGAAAAAGGTATGAAGAGGGCATTGAAAGCAATTGCCAAGTGCTACAAGAGCACTCTTGTCAGTGATTTCATGTTGAAAGATAAATCCCCGTACGAAAGGTTGAAGCATCTCAAAAAGGAAGATTATGAAGCATTTGTCAAGATCAAGAGAACAGAAGAATTTCTCAGTGCAAGGAATAGGTACAGGGAGCTATGTGAACGGAACAAACACAACCATCATTTAGGAACTGGTAGGTATAAAGGCAAGCAGCAGGCTTGGACAGAAGAAGATCGAAGGCTAGCAGAGGAGGGTTGGCCAAACCCATGGAAGCGGTTCCCCTATACGGACCAAGAATTGGTTGTGGGCAAGAGATGAGCTCACTGACTTGGGTGAGATCAGTTTCAACAGCGATGCAACTTAGGAAGTCGCCGAAAAAATTAAACAACTTAGTGATGATGATACTTCAGTCAACGGACAAGATGCATTCACCAAGGCTTTGGGAAATGCTGAGCACCCAGTTATTCAAGCAACATATTTCTCTTCATGAATCAGTTTTAATGCTTGATTCATGATAAGTTTAGTGCATAAAAAAAACTGATGTGTATATGTGTTCCTTGTACTTTGCAGGTCGCATGCGAGAAATATCAAGTTTTGTTGGCTAGAGGTTACGAATGAAAGGATACAACAAGAGGAGGAAGATAACTGAAGAGGAAATGGATCAATTGTTGGAATATATTCAGAAAAAAGTGACACAAGATATTATTGCAAACATCCTCAATATTCTTGCTGCCCAAGGTCTCAAGATTGTGCCTATCGGCAACAGTCCGAACCAACTAAGCCCAGCAAATGTTCGGAGGTCTAGCTTTTCATCCATTGAAGGTGGGGCTGTAATGACGGAGCATGATATCTATGCAGATATGATGCACTTGGATGATGAGCTGCATCCAGAGCAGCATGCTGAGCAGCAAAAAGATGACAAACAGGCCGAGCAGGAAAATGGTGACAAACAGGCTGAGCAGCAGCAGTTACATCAAGCGGTTCCAGATTTGGAGCCTGGTTCTATATCCCAACTCTCGGAGCCTACACCGTGTTCTCTTTTGGGTACTGTTGGTGGCTACCAGGTTGAGGTTGTTAGAGGTGAGGTTTGTCCAGAATGACAAATGCTGCACAATGTTGAGGTACAACATGGCTATGTGGCGGTGCATGTCCAACATGTGCATAGCATACACCAAGACGTTGTACTTGAAGTCCCCCCCCCCCCCCCCCCCCCAAACAATGAGGTGACAACATTGAGCGAGTTTGTCCTATCTCCTTAAGTTGTTGCTCATTTTTCTCCACATGTCTGCTTTTGACAACTTGTCACATAGGTCCTGCTTCACTAAGCTTGGTTTGGAAAACTTGTCTGCTATGGACAGAGACCACCAAACGTGCATCATTTGTCTAACTGAAATTCATGTTAGAAAAATGGTGTGTTAGTAGCTTGTCATAGATTAACTTGTTTGCTACAATTAATGAACAACCAAGTATTCTAAATCCAGTCAAGTTAACGCACATAATGAAGAACGAAATTTGATCCTCATTTTTCTCATTTTCCTCCACATGTCCCTACTTGCTGTTGAAACATATTGTAACAACCCAGCCCATTAGCAGCCTGTAGTAGTTGTAGTTTTGACTCAAGAGGCCCTGTAGTGAAGTAAAGTTGTGGGCTTAGTCCCACATTAGAAGTTTAGGTGGGTGAGGATCAGCATATAACCCTCGTTGTTCCAACCGTAGCACCTTCGGGTTAACCCTTTTACATGAAGCGAGGACAAAAGCGTAAGAGGGGTGTTATGTATGAATGCGCGTGCCTACTCCACAGGTGGGCTAGGGTGGTAAGTGGACTTTGGACGCGGGGCGTTACACATACTATACTTTGAATGTAGGGATTACTCAACCTTCGTGGCAAGCGATCTGACGAGAAAGGCAAAGTTGTGTTGAAGCATACAAAGAAGTTCACTGTAAGTTAATTCACTAAACATTATTCATGTGCTGAAGCATATAGTTCTGCTCTATGAATGTGCTCTCTATATTTTTCCAGTGCCATCTGCAGCCACCTGGCTACCTATGTTGCTTCTATGCTGCTCATCACCTTCTTTTCATTGTTTTAGCAGCCTCTAAGATGCAGAATCTAGAGGTTTGATCTCTCATCTCCCAATGTTTTAAAACTGCAATTCTATTTGAAAATCTGATGCCTAATTGTGTGTAATGGTTATTTGGCTTACCATTCAGTTTTTAGGTGGATTTCTCTTCTATTAGGACATCTACTTTTAGCTAGTAGCTGTGACAAGTTCATTGGAGTTCATTTATTTTTCATTCTTTCCGCTGCATAGGAATTCATTAAGCTTACTACAGAACCACTTGAAGAGTGGGTGCTAGCTGGACATCGAGAGCAGATCACCGATTTTATAGTAAATGATATTCTGGATCCTAAGGAAGAGTTCCATCTTCCTCTGGTATGTATTGATGGGTATTGTTAGTACTAGAGAGGTTCATGTGATGTGTAAACTATCATTATACTGCATGTGTATCATTATACTGCCTGGGATGTGAACTAAGATTATATGCAATGATGAGACAAATATATCATATATATGTATGATGTTCTGTGATACCCCTGTGATGTTTGTTATCCTGTGATACCTGTGATATTGTGATGTGGAGGTCATAATGGGACGAGCCAGTGATGCCTGTGATACTAAAGAAAGCAGAGACGATGAACTAGAAACCGTCCATACAGATAACAGGGACGGGGGACAGCAAATCGTCCCTATAAAGTTAGCAGGGACAGGGAAGCAAGAGTTCACTATAAATGTATCAACAACGGGAAAGCAAGCGTCCCTAAACATTATAGGGACACTGGTAGGAAAGCGTCACTATAGATTTCAGGGACGGTTCCCTACAACCATTGCTATAACTTGTAGAGACGGGGGCGGAAAACCGTCAATATAACTTGTAGTGACGGTTAAGCTAAACTACCGCTATATGTTATTGGGACAAGTTCTTCTGCGTGTCTACAATGGGGTAACAACTGCCTCTAAATGTCAGAGATGGTTTGGCTATGCCGTCCCTAAATATCACTACGGACGGTTTAAGCAGCCGTCACTATACTTCCATGTTTAGTGACTACTTTATCCCTGTCTCTGTATCTCGACATTTAGAGACACGAAAATTGAAATGACTGCCTTTTGCATTGCTAAAGGCCCCAGATCACCGTCTCTAAAAGCCCGATCTGTGGTAGTGTTACCCGGCTCTCAGGTTTTGGAGCCTCTCAAATGGTGGGGCTCGCTATTTTTCTTGTTCTTTTTCTTTTTTTCCTTTCTCTTTTACCTCTCCCGACCGGATCCAGCCAATCGAGCCCACCGTTCTTCCACCACCGCCACTGCCCCCCGCCCCCCCACCTAGTCGGAGCTCCACCAGCGCTGCTCCGCCACCGGAGCCTGCGCTTCGCTGACCGCCGCCGGAGCTTGGACCTGGGCAGCCGAGCACGGGCTTGGACGTCGATGACGGGCATGGGCTTCAGCATCGCCAACGGGCACCGCAAGGCATAGCGTCGCCGCCGCCGTGGCTAGATCCACTGCTGATGATGGTGAAATGGTGCGAGGTGGAGCTTGTTTGTGCGGCAGCGGTGGCCTCGACGACCGGGGGTGCGGTCTCCTCCCCCTCAATTAGACGAAGGGAGAGCGGCGGGCTATGGGGAAAGGCGGGCAGCGAGGGCCGACAGGTGACAGGCGAGCGCTTCAGGGTGGCATGATGAGGCAGTCGGCCTGTCGGTGACGGCAGCGCCGGCGAGCAAGTGGTGGCGGTAGAGCCGGCACGGCTCTGTTGGATTCGCTCAAATATGTGGGTCCCAGCCACGATGTTATTTTGGTCACTGACTCATAGACCCCATGAAATAAGAGGTGAAAATGAGCAGTATTGCTGAAGTTGCAATTAAAATTTGGGCCACTAAAAATGGGACCCACTTCTCAAAAGGAGGAGTAGGAGGCTCTGTTTGAGAGCGCCCACTATGGATGCTCTAACAAAATTTGATCTACTAAAAGTAGGACCCAACTCTCAAATGCAAAAGTAGGAGGTTTCATTTGAGAGCTAATGCTAAAGATGCTCTTAGTATCTTGATAGAACAGGGTCCGCGCACCGTACCCAACCTGGATGTGCACCGAAGCATGGAACATGTTTTTTTACTACGTACAGCAGGTTCCACTTCCACCCAGGCTTGTGCGTACCCCAGTGTCTCGAGGCTAGAAAATGGCATGACCTCTGAGCTGTTGCGGCCGCATGACCTTGGACGGCAACTCTTGCCACCACAAGCCAGTGTCCAGCCGAAAACGCTTCCTTGTTTTGTCGCCAAAAATGCCTATTCAAAACAGGTCACCCCTCGATCCCTTACCCCCAAAGACAGTATTTGAGGCCTTTCCACATGTCAAGAAATGGTGGGCTTCATGGGATTCAAGGGAAAAGTTGAATTGCCTTCGGACCTTCAAGGCCAGTGCAAGGACTTAAGAGCACATTCGCTTGGTACTAGCATATAGCCAAAATCCACCACCTCCATCGGTTCAGAAACTTGTCATGAAAGAGTGTAGGAAAGGAAAGCTTATATGGATTGGTGAAAACAGAGTCGCTCCTCTTGAGCCACATGAGATTGAGCATCTCCTTGGTTTTCCTGAACACCACACTAGAGGCATAGGTGGAGCAACACAAAGATACCAATCCTTTGGAAACTCATTTCAGGGGGACACTGTTGCATATCATCTGTCAGTACTCAAGGACATGTTTCCACATGGCATGAATGTGCTGTCCTTGTTCTCAGGAATTGGAGGAGCCGAGGTAGCTCTCCACAAGCTTGGTATTCACATGAAGAATGTTGTTTCAGTTGAGAATTCCAAGGCAAACCGGGCTGTCTTGAGAACCTAGTAGGAGGACAATGAAATTAATGGAACACTAATTGATGATATCGACGATGTTTGGGAGCTAACCATTGAGAAGATTGAGGAGTATATTTCAATGTTTAGTGGGTTTGACCTGGTGATTGGTGGCAGCCCATGCAACAACCTTGCTGGGAGCAACCGCTACCACCATAATGGCCTTGAGGGAGAGCATTCGTCCCTCTTCTACCATTACGTCTGGATACTGGAAGAGGTGAAGTCTGCCATGCTAAGGAGATCTAGCAATGTTCAAGGTAGTGTTTATTACAATATGTATTTACATACCAGAACCTTATCATTATTTGTTGTTAGCAAACTTCTAATGTGACAGTATTTGTCATCGTTGCAGCTTTTCAATATAGTTGTCCGGACACGACTCTAGGTTACATCAGGCCGATACATTCTAGACGGACGCATCCTACATGTCTTGCCCCTTTCGCATGCTGCAAATCATCCTTCTCAACTTGGTTTCCGATGAGAAAAATAATATGACTTCCAGATTTGGTGTTTTCACGAAATGAGCAGCACAGAGGCATCCCCCATGTTTTGGGTCTACCAGAAACTTGCTTTGTTCCTGTTTTGCTTCCTTAAATATGAAAAATCTCTGATGTTGTAAGATGTTAGATTGTTCATCAGTAGACATGAATACTCTATTAAATGTTTAATTTCCTGGTTGGCAAACTAATCACAAATGAATTGTTAAGAGCAAAGGGGCCATGCAAAATGCTTAACTGCTTAGAAAGATATACATATTCTAGTGACAAACATAAACTGGCCATTGCCTTTCTTTCGTACTCTTGTTGTTCCAATTATAAAGTTACAAAATAATTGCTCCTAGCAGAGATTGAATGCAGTTGAGTAGCCAAAAAAGTAAGGGAATTAAAGAAGCTTTATTGTTTTGGCATAAAACTTTAGATGTGCGTCGTGGATACATTGGGGGAAACTACATTTTTCATATTGCTATACAAAGGGAGGAAAAAGTTTTCCCTATAATGAATCTTTCTGTATTAGATGTTCTCAGCATTTTCTGGCTAGCTCAGTTTTCTGCTCGGCCAACCAAGATTGTTTTGGTTCCAACAGGACTATATCAATCTACATAATAAATGGAGCATATCACTAGCTACAATCATGCAACTAATAGTGTTATGTCACCATGGTTTCAAATCAGGAAGTATCAATACTACATAAATGCTAATTAACTTCATATTCATTGATGTTCTTGTGTTTTTATAATACCTAAGCATTTTCCACAGACACAAAATCCTTGTAACACGCTTCGATCTGCAAGTGAGGGTCCACAAAATCTGACCAACTGAATTTACAAATGACCAAAATTTAGTCATTTGATTTCATAATCTAAAAAAAAAGACTATTTTATTTACAAATATGAACCTACTTAAAATTTGAGATGATAATCTTGTCACCCAATCCACTGTCCAGGTGACCTCACATGGTGCGCCGAGGTAAATGCAGTCGACAAATCCCAGAAATGTCACCCTACTCCCTGTTAGGTATTACATAAACAGCTCAAAATTTTAATGCTCATTAGTTAACTCCATGCATTATGTTGCAATTAGTATGTCCATCTAAGCAATAGCTTTATGTGCTCCCACATGCAAACACACACGCTCATGTGTACACACATGCGCGCACACACACACAACAAAAAAACCCTAAAATGATAATAGTGTTAGAGCAAGTATTATAAGCTTACATCAGTTGGTGAAATGAGAGAACACATAAGACAATTTTGACGTGGAGGTAATTTTTTGTGTAACTGTCTTTATGAATAAACCACAATGTTTGTTTATTTTGATTTAACGGAGTGACGATTGTACTTTGTTTTTAAATTTGTAGGATAATTCCAATGAAGGAAGAAAGAAAAGATGCAAGATGAAAGGGAATAAGAGAAAGAGAAAGAATTTTAGAAAAGAGATGACTGGCTTTAACTACCCAATTGAGCAGTATAGATCAAGAGACAGACCATCACCGATACTTACACAGGTTATCGGCCCACCGTACTTCAACTATGAGATTAAATAAAAAGCAATTGGATTGAGGTCAATTTTAATGCTCATTCATGATGATGTTGTGTGACCTGGCACTACCATTTCATCGCCAGCCGATTTTTCTATTAGTTTTGTTTCTACATAGACGAGAGCTTGAGGCAATGCTGGAAAAAAAAATCTAATCCTAATATATCAGGGACGAGGCCCATATTAAAAGGAGAAATCATATATAAATGGGATTGTAGATGTTTAAATGTGAGATTCTCTTCCCTTCTACTTATTTCCTCTCCTTTATCATCCCTTATCGTAATGATCTTATTGTGCTCTTTGTTTGGAAACATCTAAAAGGTTGTGCTCTTTGTTTGGAAACCATCTAAAGGTCAGATCATCTTCCTCGTTGGTTGAGGATTTTGTGATAGGCTTTGAGTGCAAGATGGTTTTGAAGGCATTGGAGGAGAATGGTAGTTGTACAAATTTTCTTTTCTTCATTTCTTTATGTTGTTGTTTTTACTGTCTAACTGTTCCTATTTTTTTAGAAGTCGGTGATGCAGACTCACTAGTAGTGCTGCTTCTCAAGTATAGAGTGCTTGTTTTATATGTGTGTTTGGTTTCGTCATATGTTCAATACTCTTATTACATGACACTTTTATTTATATGTGATGTGTGCAACACATGCGATAAGCAGTGAATATGAATGCTCTACTTGTGACCGCCTCATAGATCAAATGGAGCCCATATTTCCTATCAAACTAAAATCACCCCATTCATGTGCAGCTGATCATTTAGTTGGTTTAAATTTAACTCAGGGCTAGATGCTGAAGTCTCTACTTTGATTGACTCAATACAAGCTTCAAACAATATCACGGGGGCAAGTTCTCTATCCATGAGGTAGCTTTTGTGTAACTATTGTTATCAATAAGCCACAATCCTTGTTTCTTTTGATTTAATGGCTTGACTATAACAGCCCAACCCGTTAGCAGCCTGTAGTAGTAGTAGTTTAGGCCCAAGAGACCTAGAAGTGAAGTAAAGTATTGGGCTTAGTCTCATATTGAAAGTTTAGGTGGGTGAGGGTCAGCATATAACCCTCGTTGTTCCAACCATAGCACCATCAGATTAACCCTTTTACACGAAGCGAGGACGAAAGCGTAAGAGTGATGATATGCATGAATACGCATGCCCGCCCCTATGGGAGGGTTGGGCTATAAGCGGACTTTGGACGCGGGGCGTTACAGTGGTATCAGAACATCAACTCTCGTTTTATTGAGAGGAGGTCTTGAGCATTCGCTTGCCGTGTTAGTGGTGTGCTGCCGAGTGCGTCAGCCCTTAAGGGGGGGGGGGTGACTGTAACACCGCAACCCGTTAGCAGCCTGTAGTAGTAGTAGTAGTTTCGGCCCAAGAGGCCTAGAAATGAAGTGAAGTATTAGGCTTAGTCCCATATTGGAAGTTTAGGTGGGTGAGGGTCAGCATATAACCCTCGTTGTTCCAACCATAGCACCGTCGGGTTAACCCTTTTACATAAAGCAAGGACGAAAGCGTAAGAGTGGTGCTATGCATGAATACGCTTGCCCGCCCCTACGGGAGGGCTGGGCGGTAAGCGGACTTTGGACGCGTGGCGTTATAGTGACAATGGTACTTTACATGTGATGTGTGCAACACATGCCATAGGCATCGGTATGAATGCTCTACTTCGGCTTACCCTCCCTCAGGCTGTTGACATCAAGGGAAAAGATGACAACATTCTTGAAGTAACAGATGATGAGGATTCTAATGCTGTGTCTTATGACCTCCCCTCTTACTATTGATACAAATTGAGTATGGAACTAACAACAAAGAGTGTTTTTGAACCTTTCTTTTCAGGTTCCAATCTAAAGAAGTCTAAGGGTATAGAATACTTTGTTCTATGTTTTACTGTGCTTCTATACAACATTTCCTAAATGAATTGTCACATATCGATGCCAAATTAGTGTACTTAGTTGGAACGGGTTTCACTGAAGATGAAGAAACAATGACTATCGCTAGATGTGGTTACGATCTCAGCTAGCAGATTATTAGGTTAAACTCACTAAACAACTTTCTTTAAGCCACTCTGTGAATTCAAACTACCTTCATGTAAAAAGCCTTCGTGCCGATCGACACAGTGATGCGCTGATCGGCACACCCTCAGCCTACCGACAAAACAGCCTCATCTTCAGAAGTTTAATTAGATCTTTTATTAATGACTTTGCTTGATTCCCACTGATCTCTGTGGATTCAAGTAAACCTTGGCATACTCAAATATGCTACAATTGTACATTGTCCTCTTGTGGTATATAAGTGAGTGCGTAACTACGACCAACAACCACTACACTAGAGCACCTATGGTGCCGTGCTCCACCAAGACATGCGCCACAGCATGGGCACGGGTAGTGGCAGTAGCGTGCCGGTGGAGAGGTGGGACCCATCCCCTGACCTTGCCCCCCACACGCGGCCGTCTGTGATGACCTTGCCCCACACTGTCGTCTGTCGCACCATATTTTGTAGGTGTCAAGGAGGTTTTTAGTTTTTTTTCTCTGACTGGTCCTGCTGGTTGAATAGGTGCTAGAATGCATGCTTTATTGGAGTTGAATGCAATTTTGTCTCCCCAAATTTTGCAGGTCGACCTGCAAATTTGGATTTGGAAGTCAAAATTTACATGCTCCAGGAGAGATGCTCTAACGAAGACAGGGAGGCCAACTAGAAGAACTTGCCAAAATATTAGAAGTTAATCATTGTGAGTGGTAGTTATATCATTTTTCTTATTTATTGTATGTATATAAACTCTTCAATAAAGACAATAAACATGCCACACACACACACACACACACACACACACACACACACACACACACACACACACACACACACACACACACACACACGACGCAATTTGTCTATCCATCAAGGAGCTTTTGTGTAACTATCTTTATGAATAAACCACAATGTGTGTTTGTTTTTATTTAATAGTGACAATTGAACTTTGTTTGTAATTCCATAGGATAATTCCAATGAAGAAAGAAAAGAAGTTCAATGGAAGAAACAAGAGAAAGAGAAAGAGTTTTAGAAACCATATGGGGCTTTAAGTTGCTATGTGAGCAGATTAGAGACATACCATCAAGGATATGTACACATGTTATCGCCCCCCCCCCCCATACTTCTACTATCACTACACCATGGTATAGTATAGGCAACCTATGGTTGGTCGGTAAAGGCGCTTTTAGGGACCTACGGTGGGTCGGTAAAGAGCTTTACCGAGACCGATGTAGTCGGTCGGAATAAGTGGTATACCTGGTGTAGTGTATGAGAATGTACTGCGTTCTCCTAAACATGTTTGGGCAACGACATCAACATTCTTATATGACGTCGAGGTTCAGTTTGTGGATTTCAAGTTCATTTTTGCGGCTATGAAGAAAAGAGGTTATATCCATATTCTGCCAGTTTAAAACAAGTCAACCCTCGATCACTCACCCCCAAAGACAATATTTAAGGTTTTCCCGCATGGCAAGGAGTGGTGACCATCATCGGGATTCAAGAACAAAGTTGAATTGCCCATGGACCTTCATGGCTAGTGTATATGACTTACAACGATCTGCTCGGCCATAGCAAATAGTCATGAACAACCAACTCCATCGGCCTAGAATTTTTTCATGAATGAGTGTAGGAAAGGGAACCTTATATGGATGTGTAAAAATAAAGGTTCTTTTTGCGCCACTCGATATGGACATCACCTTATTTTTCTTGAACACCACACCAGAGGCATTGGCAGCACTAGACAAAGATACCATTCCTTAGGAAACTCATTTCATGAAAACAGAATTGCATATCATCTGTCAGTACTTAGGGACATGTTCTGACATGCTATGAATATTAATGTGTTGTACTTGTTCTCAGGAATCGAAGGAGCCAAGGTAGCTCTCAACAAGATTGATATTTGCAAGATGAATGTTGTTTCAGTCAAGGATTCCAAGGCGAACAGGGCTGTCCTGTAAGAACCTAGAGAGAGGGCAACGAAATGACCAAAACATTGATCAACGATATCAACGATGTCTGGGAGCTAACCATTGAGATGATCGAGGAGTGCGTTACAAAGTTTGGTGGGTTTTACCTGGTGATCGGTGGCAGCCCATGCGGCAAACTTGACAGGAGGAACCGCTACCACCGCAATGGTCTTGAGGGACAACATTCTCCCCTCTTCTACCACTATGCACATGTTAGTTCCTCTGTCGTTGCCGGAGAGTTCTTGGCAAAGACACCTTAGGATAAGTTGCTAAAGCATACGGAGGGGAGAATCGACCCATTACAGCACTAGGTGAAGTCTGCCATGCTGAGGAGATCTATCAATGCTCAAGGAAATGTCTGTTACAATACTTGCGTACCAGAATCTTATCATTATTTGGTATCAGAGAACTACTAGTTACTATTGTATTTCTCATCACTGCAGCTTTGTGTTCAGTATAGTTGTCAGGACAACATTCTCTATTTCATCAAGCCGATAACATTCTGGACGGGCGCATGTTACAAGTCGTGCACATTCGTCATGCTGCTACAACCTTGTTAACTTGGTTCTGATGAGAAAAATAAAACGATTTCCAGACTTGGTGCTTTTGCCAAATGAACAGCCCAGTGGCATGTCCCATGTTTTTTGTCTATAATAAACTAGCTTTGTTCCTATTTTGCATCCATGAATCTGAAAAATCTTTAATGCTGTGACATGTTCTCTTGTTAATCAATAGACATGAGTTTTCTGTTTGAAAAAGCTTTAATTTTCCGATTGGCAAACTATTTTCAACTAATTGCAAACAAATTAACTTTACAAGGTTTGGGTATTTAATTTAATTTTTATGTTATCTTCCAGCTTCCAAAACTATGGAACTAACAACAAAGAATGTCATTAAACTCTTCAAGAAAGACAATAAACATGTCACACACACACACAGGGGGGGGCAATTTCTCTAACCATGATGTAGCTTTTATTTAACTATCATGATGAATAAACCATAATTTTTTGGGAAAATTGTCTGTGGGACACAAGAAAAATGCGGATTTGGGTGTAGCACACCGCATGATCAGTATTTGGCTCCAACACACTTCAAAATCGTGGTATTTAGCTGTGGCACATAGTCTCGATCAAAATATTATTTTTGGCTACGAGAGGAGGTGAAAAGACCCTTTTGCCCATGGTTGGTTTAGATTTTCTTTTATTTTCCTTTTTTTTTTCCGTTTCCATTTCCTTCCTCCTCCACGTCGGCGTCATCCGACCACGTCATTCGTGGCGAGGCATCGCGCCAGCCCGTCGACCGCGGGGAGATCCACCCCATGACACGCCGCGTCCTCCTCCCCGACGCCGGCCCGTCCTCGTGCGGCAGGTCGCGCACCCAGCGGCTTGGATCCCGGCTCCAAACCCCCGCTCCTTCCCGATCCATGGCGCGCTCGATGGAGCCGGCCCGATTCGGAGGAGAAGGCGGCTGCAGCGGCGCTCGATTCACGAGCAGGCAGCTGATCCCGGCGGCAGGACCTCAATCCAGAGGCGGCGGCGGCTCGGCAGCAAGACCTTGCGATGGCGCGCGCGACCCAGATCGACCTAGCAGTGGCGACTCGGATCCCGGCGGCGCCGCAGGCAAGGATCCGGCTGTGGAGCTAGAGCGGGAGCGGCGACCGCTGTGGGAGAAGAAGGAGTGGACCTTGCCCATTTGATTTGGATCTCGGTGCTGTGGTGGAAGCTATGATCTCCACCGAGGCCAGCTCGTGGATCGGCGTCCTCTCCGACCTGTGCACCGTTGTGGGCCACCTTGGTGGCGGCGAGGAAGGTTTGACAACGAGAGCGACGACGGTGGCTGCGGGCGATGGCAACGCCGGCGTGACCGAGGCGGCAGGCTGGCGGCGGCGGATGGGCATGAGCGAGGCTGCACATGGGAGGAAGAAGAGCAGGGGCACTGATGTCATTTTGAAATTTTTCTCTTCCCTCTCATACCTAAAAATAATATTTTTATAGAAACGGTGTGCTGCAGCTAAATTTCACGTTTTTATAGTGTGTCTAAGCCAAATACTGATCGTGCGATGTGCTACGCCTAAATCCGCATCTTTCTAGTATGCCACAAACAATTTTCCGATTTTTTTTCCTTTTGATTTAACGGCATGGGACTTGAACTTTGTATGTAATTCTACAAAATAATTTTAATAAAGAAATTAAAAAAGCTCCATGGCTTTTACTTGCCCATTGAGTAATATAGCTCAGGAGACAGACCGTCATCGATACCTACACAGGCTATCGGTCCGCCATACTTCTATTATGAGAAAATAGCACGTGCTCCTAAAGATGTTTGGGCAATGATATCAAGATTCTTATATGGCATTGAGCGTGAGTTTGTGCATTCCGAGTTCAGTTGTGCAGCTAAGACGAAAATATATTATATCCATAATCTGCTAGTTCAAAGTAGGTTACCCCTAGGTCCCTTACCCCCAACGACAATATTTAAGGCCTTCTCGCATGCCGTGGAGTGGTGGTTGTCATGGGATTCAAGAAAAAAGTTTAATTGCTTACAAACCTTCATGGCCAGTACAAGGACCATGGAGCAAATCCGCTTGGAACTGGTAGATAGTTAAAATCAACCAATTCCATCAGTCCAGAAATTTGTCATAAAAGAGTGCAGGAAAGAGAACCTTATATGGACAGGTAAAAATAGAGTTTCTTCACTTGAGGCCACACAAGATGGAGCCCCGTCTTAGTTTCCTTGAACACCATACCAGAGCCATCGACAACACTAGACAAAGATACAATTCCTTAGGAAACTCATTTCATGTGGAAACAGTTGCCTACTATCTGTCAGTACTCAGGGACATGTTCCGGCATGGCATGAATGTGTTGTCCTTGTTCTCAGGAATTGGAGGAGCCGAGGTAGTTCTGAAGAAGCTCGGTATTCACAAGAAGAATGTTGTTTCAGTCAAGAACCCCAAGGTGAACAGGGCTGTCCTAAGAACCCGGTGAGGTAACAATGAAATGATAGGAACATTGATCGATGATATCGATGATGTCTGGGAGATAATCATTGATTAGATCAAGGAGTGTGTCACAAAGTTTGGTGGGTTTGGCCTGGTGTTCGGTGGAAGCCCATGGTCCTCCCAGGAGCAACCACTACTGCCGCAATGGTCTTGAGGGAGAGCTTTCACCCCTCTTCTACTCACTATGGGAAATCAGTGCTTTGCCGAGTACCCGAAGCACTCGGCAAAGGCAAAAAAACACTCGGCAAGGACTTTGCCGAGTGCCAACACTCGGTAAAGAGCACTCGGCCAAAAAGGTCCCGGCAAAGTGCTCTTTGCCGAGTGTTTTTTTTCAGGCACTCGACAAAGCATTTGCCGAGTGCTAGAACCAAGACACTCGGCAAAGTATTTCATCTTTGCGAGTGCTAGAATAAAGACACTCGGCAAAGATGGAATACTTTGCCGAGTGCTGGAATCAAGACACTCGGCAAATATGGAATTCATTGCCGAGTGTCTTGTCAAGTGCACTCGGCAAAGGCTTTTTTCATATAAAAAAAGAGATAATTTTAGCTTAATTTTCAGCATTCAGCTTCCAAAGAGTATGTGCTAAGAGATGATATTTCACCATTTGAATAAGTCAATCAATTTCAGTTTAAACCTTGAAACTATGTTGCTATTTCCTGATAGAGACTAGAGAGTCCTTTAAACCATTAATTCTGAAGTGAAGGCAATTTTCCTTTAAACACATATACAATGTAGAGATGAAGTTGCAAGACTAAAAGGAATATATGAATTAGCATGGCAATGATCAGAGTAATACTATGCACATTCTTTAGGCTGCAATTGCCACATAATAACCTGATCTGTCCACATAAAATAGGCATAGAAGGTTCCAAGTAGTAGCATATATGAAAGGAGGTTGAAACTGAAGCTGCTCTTATATTTTTGGGTCTACAATGAAAGCATGTAGGGCTCTCAAAATCTTTCAATTAAGTTAAATCCAATTGAGAACATGGGAATGTTGGTAAAATTATGCTTGAGAACTTCAAAATTTTAGTACAAAGGCTTGTTGCAATAGAAAAGCATAGGGCATCACATTCAGGACCTTAGTGCAATAAACTTTGCATATGCTTATAACAATTCAATCTGTTATTATGACTATTTGTTAGGATTGAACATGGGACTGACATATATCAATCACAGCCTGAAAAAGGAATATGAAAATGAGGAGAATGCAAATACTTCTATGATGCTAGAAAAAAGATATTGTTTACTGCAACAAGTGTAATTGGAAGCAAAAAAAAAGTGGAACTTATTTTCAAGCACTAAAATGGTCTTCAAAATTGAAGGAAATGCAACATAGAAATACTATTCTTCCCTTCAGTTTGTCAAATGACATGCGCTAAATTACAAAGGCAAAAAGCAGTGGCAGATGAGAGCTCATAGTGTCACAAGATGCCTACTAAAAGCAGCATAACAGCCTAGTAGGTACCAACAAGACCAGATGAACAATTCAATTATATGAGACTTAGTAACAAAAATAGGAAATTCAGGAGAAATTATATGAGATGAGCTTTACAATATCAAACTGAATGATAAGCAAAGTTGATAAACCAAGAGCAAAGGGGAGCCAACCAAATTCCTATTGACGCTACTACAAGAGTAACTAGAAGCCTGTCCAAACTGGGCCTCTCACTCCAAACCCTCTCTCAATACCTCTGCATTTTCAGTCACTACGGACTACCATGGTGCTACCAGAGATTCCTGGCTGCCATGTCCACCTTCAACGTCTGAAACCCACCACTCTCTCTGACTACACCTGACACGTCACCGGCAACTCCAAACCTCCCACCAGATTTCACATTCTATCGATAGGGGATCCAATCAAAATGGGTCCTTGCGGTCGGGGGAGATCTCGGTCGATCTGAAGAGTGCCCGTCGCAGCGCCATCTCCGTGGCTTGGCTCTAGTCGAGGGTTGCTGGTCTGGTCAGATTGGGGGAGACCGGGGAGGGAGGGGAGGAAAGAGAGAGACTGTGAAGAGAGGACAGAGGAGTGGCTGCGGTGGCGTCGGGCAGGTGTGGCGCCGGTCGCGGCCAGGCGGGGACGGGCCCCGACGGACGGGATAGGGGAGGGACCGGCGGGCACAGGCACATGGAGGCAGCCGGGGCAGGGCGGGGCCCCATGGTCAAGATAGGGGCGAGGCCGGCAGGCGCACGCGCAGGAGGCTCGCGGGGGCGGGGGAGGCGGTGAGCGGCGGCAAAGAGGTGGCGAGCGGCGAGCGGGGCCGGGGAGGCGGTGAGCGGGGGCGGGGGCCGGTGGCGAGCGGAGATGGAGGCGGGGAGAGAGAGCAGCGAGCAGATGGGAGAAAGAGCTCTTGCGCGGGGGAGAGAACGACCAAATGGCTAATAGGTCGATCTATTTGCCGAGTGTCGGGGTAGGACACTCGGCAAAGCACCAGTTTGCCGAGTGTTCCAACTAGACGTTCGGCAAACATATTTTGCCGAGTGTCCCTCAATAATACTCGGCAAGTGTCCATTTTGCCGAGTGTCTAGTTGGGACACTTGGCAAAAAAAATTCTTTGTAATGTGAAAAATTTATTTAGAAATTTCTAATAAATTGTGACACTCCGTGTCAGCTTCAAGCTGCAATTAGCCTCCAAAAGCAATGGATAGGATAATAGTAATAAAGCTATAAAAGATTTTGAGCTTTGAATTTAATTTCATATTCGAGCCAAATATAGTTTGAACTAAAAGTAAGAATTTCAAAATAAAAGGGACCCAATCAAACTTCACATTCTTAATCTAGGTATAAAAATAGAATTTTGGAGAAAGTTTGGACATTTTATGTCACTCCTAAGTTGGTCAAATAAACCAAAGAAGCCAAGAAATGATACCCTTTTAAAATTTAAATACTTCAAATTCTGAAAATGAACATGGAACTTTGTCTCGGCTACCATTTATTACTCAACTTCATGAGCATCATATATCTTGGGTTTGCATTTATAAGTTCGAGAAGACCTCCTTTTGGAATTTCTAACAAAGCAAGTTTAAATGGAAATTCAGACAAAATTGAACGTTACTGTGGCCACTTAACACCTTTAGAAATTTAATAACTTTTTCTATATTTCACTCTCTGAACTACATCATCCAATATATTACACTACACATAGGTTTACCAATATGCCAAGCCTCATCTAATTATTACCTTGTTCGACACTCCAAGTCTTATTTGCAAACTGCTTAAGTGTTAAGCCTTTTCAGAATCATGGTCATTTACCCTTATTCTAAATTGCTTAGCTTCCAACTTGTTGCATACCTTGAACTACATCATCCATGTTTTGGTCCTACACATCCTTACCATCATGTATGCCAAGCCCCTCTTAAGATTAATTTTGTTTGGTACCTGAATTAGAATTTCAAAGTACCAACATTTGCAACTTAACCAGACTTCGAATCTCTCTCGTCTGCATGGACAATTAGCCCTTTTGTAAATTCCCTAAATCCCTGGTATCTTGGTTTCAAAAAATACATCATCAATGGTAGTATTCCACATCTATTGGTCATCATGTAAGTGAATCCCATTTTGAAATTCTACCTTGATCAATGCCCTAAATTAGGGTTCCAATTTTCTTCGTTGGTCACTATTTTCACCCTTCAGAAATTCTCCAAGTCACTTAATGAACTAGCCATTTTCAAAATTCATTAACTCCTGAATCCGACCATGAATGCTTTGCATGTCTACCCCATTCTCTTCTTCACTTGGTGCTCTACAAGATGGTATCGTTGAAACCTTATGAAAAATTGTTTTAGGACTTCAAATTATGGTTTGAAAGTGGCTAAATGTTATGTTTCTGCAGCTTTTGAACTGGAGCGGGCCCCACCTGTCATCCTCCCTGAAGAAGCACACTCAACGCCGCCGTTTTCCCCCGCCCGTCATGCGTTGTGTGGGCACCGTCGACCGGACAACGGCCCTCCGCGCGGATCGACTCCCCCACCACGGTCCCGACAAGCCTCCGGTTTCACCCCACTGCGCTGCTCTCTCTCTCTCTCTTGCTCTTCTCTTTCTCTCTCAGCTCGCACATGCCACCGCGCAAACAACCCGCCATGGCTGCCGCCACTTTAGCCCATTGCCTAGCCACTCTACCGCCTCCCCGTCGGCGTACTGCCCACCCACGTGCGTGCCCGGAGCTCCCCTTCAACCTTGAGCCAAACCCGTCACCATTCCCCCTCAGGGCCGAGCTCAATCGAAGCTTTTCTCCAACAGCGCCTCTTCAGACTCTGGCGGTCACGCGTCAAAATTTCCCCAACCCGGTGAGCCTTGCAAGCTTCTTCTTGCTCACATGAACGCCTGACTCCCTCGTGCATTCGGTCGATGCATTTCTTCCCTGCATTGGCCGTTGGACAATGCCTCATGGCAGGTTTGCCCTTCCGTCGTCGTGCTCTGCCGTGACCTTGCCGCCGGTAGAACCCTCAAGTCGGCGCCGACACACCGGGACTTGCTACCGAAGGAGCCTATGCAACGTTGAAGCTCTCAGTCGAAGAGGGAGACGTCACCGTCGACCGCATTGGATTTCCACCCCTGCCGAACCCTCCCCTGTCTCCGTCGTCCGTCGCCGTCGTCTTTCGGTGAGGAAGCCTAACCACCATCACCCCTATTGTGTTCCCCGTCATGTGCACATCCCTATGGAGGGCTTAGCGTAGCCATAGGCCGAACCGCAGCCCACTCCGACACCTACGCCACCGCGCTCCGGCAGCCCTCCGGCGACGCCACACGACCCCAATCCCGTGTGGCCTTGGCCGTGCATGGCCTTCGGGCCTAAACCCGCTCAGGCCAGATCCGTCACCAGAAACACCCCCGCTGGCCTCTGCCGCTGGGCCGAGCAGCAGATCTGGCCTATGAGATCTAAAAATCGAATTTCCATTAGTTTCTAATTCCAGGAATTTGGCTAAATTTCAAAAATGCATAGTTAAATAATTACTACAAATTTAGGGGCAAGATAAATTTTGTTGGTCTTATTTGGACATGTCTATTTAATAAAAATACTAAACTCCCCTGCATGTTAGTATTTTTACCAGAACTAAAATAAATGGCAAAACACTAATAAATTCATTTCTAAATTTATGTGTCTGGTAAATTCTTGTGACTTGGTGTAAAGTCATGTTTGGACATGTTTAGTTCCCCTGCAAAGTCACATCTCACAATTTCCTATATATTTGTCACAATTAATTAATTGGTTTTTTCCTTGTTTAATTTATATAAAAAATTAATGGTTCAATGCATATAAGTGAAAGTTGGCCAATAAATCACCCATTTCATTTTGACTTCCAGAACCATGCTAAGTGGATTATTTCTCTTATATGTCAACTATAACACTTGACACTATAGTGTAAATTCAACATTTTACCTTAGGAGTTACCTGTTCCTTATGAAACCATCAATTAATGCTGAAAATAATGCTATGACCAGTGCACCTTGGTGACCCACATTCCGCACTGCGTTCACTTATCGCAGTCACCCCTTCCGTTCATTTCGTAAATTGTTGCATTGATGTATTTGTTGAGTAAGTGTCATGAATCAAATATTGATCTCGTATGCATCGTATAATTTGCATCATATAGATCACGAAGTGAACCACGTGAAGACGAGACAGGAGCAGGAGCCAGAAGGACCCGGTGGTGCTTCAGGTAACCAGAAACAGGACCAAGGCAAGCCCCGGTGTATCCCACCAAGTTTTAACCTTTTTATTTTATCACTAGTTAGGGATGTAGGCTTGTTTGTGCATTAAGTTTATAGGAGTTGTGTGAAAATCTAGTATTGCAGTAGGTCCCCTTACCGATGATAGCCTCACAACGTTAGACGCTCTGCTTAATCTAGGACGGCTATTCATCGAGTGGTATGGAGACCACTCGTAGACCAGGAAACATTATAACTGGGGAATGACATCGATTGAAGGAAAGTTTGGATGGGATAATAATAAAGACCGGACGGGCAACTAGGTGGAAAGGGAAGGACAGCTTGTCTTCAAGGAGGTAGCCCCGTTCGAGTCACCTAAGGCTACACGTCGTGTCCGGTCATATGAGGTCAAGTTTGAACATACTGTTTGCATGCTAGAGTTATGGGCCCAGTAAACTGATATAGCTATGACTACTGCCTGGTCGGAAGATAGCCTTCTCCCTTCTTTGGTGGAACTGGGGCTGAGAGAAGGGAAGAATCCAACCACGGATGGCGGCACGGGGCGCATCGCGTTGGGGGACCCTTCCCGGGGGAGTCTGGACCCGAAAGACTTTATGGTATCGCAGCGAAAGGTTGCTCCATGCGGCTTCCATGAAGCGAGTATGGATCGTGCAACCAGGTTTCTCCTATAGGATGTAAATCGATTCGAGTCGTTGTCCCTCACAGTAATGAGTACCACTTGATCGCTGCTCCGGAACATTGATGGAAGCCATTAATATGATGAATGGGTTTAATATTGCTGTATAAAATTATTATTAATTATATTGCAACCATGAGTGTAGTAGTTGTAGTGTAAACTAAATTTATAATTTCGCATGCCAACTTAACTTGCTGCTAAAACCTGAAAATAAGGATCCACTCTTAGGCTGGCTTTTGGCAATATAAACCCTACCTTTAGCCTGTGCATGTCTAGGAGTCGGCTGTAGATGGCCATTTTGACGGGTCGGTCTTGCTGAGTAAATTAGTTGCTCCGTGCGTAGCTCTATATGGTTTTCAGATGACCAGGGTGGAGTCTGCCACTGCGGTGGGAGGTTCCATTGGGAAGGCCAGCGTCCTGATTGCTGGAATATTGAATAGAAGCTTTGCACCAACAACGATGAGGAGTAATCTTTTGATTGTCTGTATGGTGTTTTGGGCAGAACACCTATCATGACCGGATTTCCTATGTGTATCGTCGTGAGTGGACGATTGTACCTTAATTATTCTGTCGAACCATTTGTTTCTGTTGAACTATGTCGCTTCTGCACTTTTAAAACTCTAGTTTATAATTTAAATTCAGATTTATATAAAACTTTGTACTCTATCTATGTTCTTGTTGCAACTATATTCTTCTGTCATGTGTTATACTATTGGGCGTCACAGCGCGTGTCGTCACCCGAGAATGATCCTGGAACAGAATCATCTCCATGGTAAGGCGGTACTGTTAGATAAATTCAGAAATTAATTAAATTATTACAAAGAGGCAATTTATATGATCTAATACCTATACAAAAAATATTTAAAATCAATTTCAAATTCAATGTCAATTTGACTCAAACTCTTAGAAACTCCTTCTCAACTATATGAAACTTTTTTGAGATTCTCCATTATCTAAGCATTTTATGTGATAAATTATGCGAAAAGTTCTCTAGTTTTTTCCTCAATCTCCACATATGATCTCATGATGTTCTGACAATTCTCATAAGTTTCTAAATTTGTTTGATTTCAATAAAATTTAAATATAATTTGAACACACAATCGTTGTGATATTTTCATGAACAAGATACGTGAAATTTCCTTTTATTTCATAAATAGGACCTCACATTGGACTCACTAACATGAATATTATTTATTTATTTATTTTATTTTATTATTTTACTTACTTGTAGTTCAAATTTGACTTCATTCGATAAATTTCTTCAAATGTAATTAATTAACTAAGTATAGCAAACAAATATAAAAAAATACCAAATTGAAACATGGAGTAACACATGTTGTATGTGTAGAGCACAAAAAGTTTTGACAGTAGAAGAGAAAAAAACTTGATTTTTTGCCGAGGGTCAAGAAATAACACTCGATAAACTCTTATCTTTGCCGAGTGCCAAATAAAACACTTGGCAAAAAATAGTCTTTTTCGAGTGTATTTGTTATGACACTCGGTAAAGATTTCTTTACCGAGTGTATTTATTATGGCACTCGGTAAAGTATTTTTTTAGCGAGTGCCTCAATCTTTGCTGAGTGTTCGTTGTTTGGCACTCAACAAAGAACGTTTTTGTCGAGTGCCCGATATATTGCACTCAGCAAAGATCCAGGCACTCGGCAAATAAGCGTTTTCCTGTAGTGACTGCTAAGCCTGGATACTGCAATAGGTGAAATCTGCCATGCTGAGGAGATCTAGCAATGCTCAAGGAAATGTTTGTTACACTACTTGCATGCACTGCTAGTTACTATTGTATTTCTCATCACTGCAGCTTTGTGTTCAGTATAGTTGTCCCGGACAACACTCTCGGTTTGATCAGGCCCATAACATTCTTATGACGCCCTAAATTGGGCTTTGTTTAGTAGTGGAAGCCCTACTCAAGCGTATGTCAAACCCTAAGGTTTCTTTTCCTTCCCACGTTGCTACAGTGCACAACTCCTTTCCCTATTGTTTTCCATCAACGAAGAAAGGGCAGAGGCGGCGTTCCTTATGTTTCCCTCATCTCTACTGGTCAGCACCCATGGAGAAGCTTGCTTGGGCGTTTTTCCTCCTTACCTATAGGGAAAGGTATGGTGATGGTGCTGATCGGGTGTCCCTGTCCATCTCTTGGTTGCAGATTTCAACTCTAACGTGTTGGATAGATTAGGAGAAGGGAGAAGGAGAGAAGTGGAAGAAGTCTTAGGAGAGGTCGTTGTTCGTTTCTCAGGTGATTAGCCTTGTTCACTTGCTTTTCCCCTTTCGAATGGATTCAGGTTTGGTCTGTAGATAGACAAGCAATTCATGAAAATCCTTGTTTCAGTTTCTGTCATGTGTCATCTGCACAGTTAGCAGATCGAACCTGCTTTTCACAATCCTAGATACCGAATTGGAAACTTTGGTAGTAACAAAAGTGGTTGACCTTTTCAATATCTTTTCAACGCATATTTATACGCATTTTTTGGTTGAGTATTCTAGGAGTTATGGCCCTCCGAAGTGGACCGTCGATCCCTAGCCGTATTGTTCCTGGCAGTTCGGACAGTAACAGTTCGAGGTCGTTTTGAGTGTCTTTAGAGGCTGATTCTGGGTAGTACTTTATAACCGAAGTTGTAGAAGACTTCACAACCATTCCAACGGATGCTCATACACATTTTTGTGTTGAGTATAATAGAAATTTTTGCTTTCTGAATCTGACTGTCGATTCTCGTTTCAGTTCAGAACTGAATCTGTTACATAACCATTGATCTGTTTTGAGTGGCTATTTAAAATACTTTAGAGGCCGAATTATTCCAGGATTTAATGGAGTGTTTTGTAGTGCAATGTATACTCTTTCCATAGACTCCTTTTAGGCCTGATTTGGAGTTCCATTTTGGCAGTTATGATTTTCTGAAGCCAGCGCTCTGTTGCTGTTTATCAGAGTTTGTATGTCACTTTGTGGAGACAATAAAAATTAGTAGACTTTGAAATTTAAATTAGTATTGAATACCAAAGTTGTAGCTCGTTAAATGTTGATGCTTGTGGAGTATATATGTGTTATCATTGCTACTATAATTTTAATTCTATGAAAAAGACAAGTAGTACGGCTGCTGTTTATCAAAGTGAAGTGTTGTTGTTTTTTTGTCGATTATCGGTTGGGGCGTAGAAACGATATGAATGTTGATTGTAAATTATTTATGGAGTATTTGCGCTGAACTATTTGTTCCAAAACAGGTCATAGTGCTCCCGATCATCAGTAATACTTTGATCTTCTTCGGTTGAGGCAAGTGAATGTAGCGGTGGTTTTGCTACTGTTTTGACTTGTTATTTTTATCATCTACACCATAAAGTTCAGAACCATGTCTTATCACTAAGAATTGACTCTTACTTCTTTACATTCACTCAATTATAATTAATCATTGCTTAATTCTCTATATGATATTTTATTGTTGGAGCATGGTTTATGTGGTTAATCTACATTCTTAGAGGAAGTTGAGGTTTATAATATCTATTGCAGCATGCCATGTGCATTGTATCATTCATTTACATTGGAAGTTATGTCGTTGACCGATGGTCACGATCGTACCAGTACAACATCATGGGATGCAGCTCCATACCTTGTTGGGTATGCAGGCAGGAGACATTGATGAAGTCTTAAAGTGACGTGTTGTTATTATTGAAGCTCTATCATCCGATTATGTTCTATTGGGAAGTTATTTACTTTACATCAATTTTGTATTTGATTATCCTATAAGTGAAGTTTAATTCTAAATCATTGTTTAATCCCATCTTGTGGTTTAAATAGCTTGTCAAAACAAATTTGCTTGCTGAGATTTTATCTCACCCTTGTTTTACTATCTCCAGGTGCTTGATAATTGCTAGGAGGGGAGAAGGGATTAGCTGCACGTTTTGCACTTCACTTAATCTTAATAGATAAAGTTTATCCATTAGAGACTTGTGCTCGATGCTTAAAGGAGTGTGGATGTTAAACTTATTATTTTAGAAGTTATCTTTATCTTTTATTAGGATGTTCTATTAATGTTAGTGTGATGTCTTAATTCTTTTGTTATCTATGTATTCTTGCTTCCGCGTTGCATATAAATACAAAGGAGATGTTGCTGAATTTACTATTTATTTGTTTGGCTGTTTGGTTGTGTGATTTTAGTGACATCCCGGGTGTTTGTGGGTTCCGGGGTGTTACAATTCTGGACGGGTGCATGTTAAAGTCTTGCACGTTCCTCATGCTGCAATCGTTTCTGATGAGAAAAAAATGATTTTTTCAGATTTGGTGCTTTCACTAAATGAACAGCTCAGTGGCATCTCTCATGTTTTGTGTCTACCAGAAACTAGCTTTGTTCCTATTTCGCTTCCTTGAATCTAGAAAATCTTTAATGCTGTAACATGTTCTCTTGTTCATCAGTAGACATGAGTTTTCAGTTTGAAAAAGCCTTAATTTTCCAATTGACAAACTATTTTGTACTAATGGCAAGCAAATTAATTTTACAAGGTTTGGGTATTTAATTTAATTTTCATGTTACCTTCCAGCTTCCACAACTATGGAACTAACAACAAAGAATGTCATTGAACCTTCCTTATTTCTTCAGGTTCCAGTCTAAAGAAGCTAAGGGTATTGAATACTTTGTTCTATATTTTTTTACTGTGTTTCTATATAGGATTTCTGGATGAACTGTGATAGATGCACGCGAGTTATAGTTTTGAGTGGGAATTTGTTTCCCTTAACGTGAAGCCAAAATGACTATTGCTGGCTGCCCTATGTTTTCTTTTGAGCTTGTTGCATATTTTTCTTGGCGTCATGCTCACAAAATAATCTGAAGTTAATCATTGTGAATGACACTTATATTATTTCTCTTGTCTATTGTATGCGTTTAGATTCCTCAGGAAAGTTTTTCACACACACACGTGCACGTGAGCGCGCCCGCCTCAGGGTGGCAATTTCTCTAACCTTGATGTAACTCTTATTTACCTATCTTGATGAATAAACCATAACGTTTGTTCCTTTTGATTTAACAGCATAAGACTTGAACTTTGTATGTAATTCTACAAAATAATTCCAATAAAGAAAGTAAAGAAGCTCTATGGAAGGAAATAAGAGAAAGAGAAAGTGTGTTAGAAACAATACGATTGACTTCAATTTCCCAATTAAGCAAATATAGCTCAGGAGACAGACTATCACCGATACCTATACACGCTATCCGTCTGCTGTACTCGTACTATGAGAACATAGCACGTGCTCCTAAAGATGTTTCAGCAACAATATCAGGATTCTTATATAAATGGCATCGAGCCTGAGTTTGTGCATTCTGAGTTCATTTGTGGAGCCGTTATGAAAATAGGTTATATCCATAATCTGCTAGTTCAATATAGGTCACCCCTCAATCCCTTACCCCCAAAGATAATATTTTAGACCTTCTCACATGTCGTGGAGTGGCCATCATCATGGGACTCAAGAACAAAGTTGAATTGCCTACAAACCTTCATGGCCAGTAGAACGACCATGGAGTAGATCCGCTTGGCACTAGGAAATAATCAAAATCAACGAACTCCATCGATCCAGAAATTTGTCATGAAAGAGTGCAAGAAAGGGCACCTCATATGGACGGGTAAAAATAGAGTTGCTTCACTTGGCCACACAAGATTGAGCCCATCTTAGTTTCCTTGAACACCACATTAGAGGCATCGGCAACACTACAATCTGTTAGGTTGATCTCTCCACCATTGGGCCCTTGACCACACCCTGATCAAGGGCGTCCAGCCCAAGATGAGGTTGGTGGTCCCCTATCACACAACCCTATAAAAGGGAGGTGGGGACCATAGGCCACATAACACGAGGTTCGTCGCTACCACAGAATCCCCACCTCAAAACCCTAGACTAATCTCATGGGAAGGGCTGCCAGTGATAGGAAGCACCGCCAGCCCCTTCACCGTCGACCACCACCACGAGCTCGACGCCTCCTAGACGCCAATGGCACCGAAGCTCACCGCTGCATAGACAACATCGCCTCCAACACCTCGTCGTCGGCGTCATTCCTGACATCAAAATCGGCAGGTCAAGGTATGACGTTTTACATAGACTCACCCGCTCGATCCATTGCTAGTCGGTCAATAAAACCTATCAATGGTATCGAGAGCCGGTCTATGGAGTAGATCGAGATTGGGGAAGGAAAGAGAAAATAGAAAGCATTCGATTTCAATCAAAAAAGAAAGGAAAGCACACCCTAACCTTAGCAAAGGAAAGAAAGGGCGGCGATGGGATAAGACTCACCTTGAGCCTGTGCCGGTGTCGCCACCATTGTCGATGCCCTTGTCGCCACATGGGATGAAAGGATCAAGCCATCACCACTATTAGGTATTTTAACAACAATAGAATAAATCTGTAAGCATACAGATACCGAAGTAGCTTTACTCAGAAGTATTCCAAGGTATAGAATCCACAGGGAACGTGTGTGCCTAATCTTCAGTTCTAGTTCATCCAAGGACTCCAAGATAAATGTGATGTTGGGTAGAGAGGATTCCTAATTGTTATAAGGTCCTAATCAAGGTAAGAGTAGTACTAGGTTGCTTGCATTGGGCATCCGGTTTTTCCCTGCATCCACAGTACGATTCTAGCCAAGAGCTTACTGCATAGCCGAACATGAAGGATTTCAAAAGACAGATAGGACTGTCACCACCTGCTGCCTACCTCAATACAATCCACGGACTACGCGATAAACAAAGGCAACCTACAACCAAGACACCACGTCTGCGCTTTTGATTACTCCCTTAACCTCCAATTGTGATGATATAAGACTAAGGTCTCTAACTAAATAGAGCATTGAGGGAGCAAAGAACCTAAGTATAAAACTTACTTAAAAAGGAAACATAAATACTAAGAGAGGAAGCATGAAGACTTACTAAATATGGCAAACTTTCATCGAGGTACAAGCGTGGAGAAGAGGTAGAAAGGCCCACTCCTCCTTCGGACTTCCTCTCACTCTCTCCCTATTTTCTCAGCACTCAGGCAACACTACACCTAATGGAAATGAAGAACTAAACTCTAATCTTGAGGTGTATGGAGAGTGGAGGCACTCCCCTCCTTATATAGAGCCCAAAGACGGTTCCTGAGGCGGTAACTACCACTCTGACTGGGCCAAGCGACCTTAGAAAGGTGGTAACGGGTGACACATGGAAGCGGGGGATGGAGGGGCCCACCCTATGTTTGGCAGAACAAGGGTCTTCGGGCGAACATAGGTCGTTGCCTCTCGCACCCCACTTCCTCTAGGGCACGGATAGGTGGGTCCCTTTGTCAGTTATCCCCATGACACCCCATGGAATGTCAGCCTGCTCTATATCAATTGCGTAGTCCTGGTCCGATTGCAAGTTGGCTGCACCACCACCAGCTGCACATCATTGCATTATGCTAAGCATTAATTCAGAAATATTTTTTTTACTAGAAAAGTAGCAAAACACAAGAAGAATTAAAACAAGTTAAGAGAACTGAGAGGGAGTCGATGTACAAAACAAACTCTCACACCATCTCACTGGAAAGGTCCTGGGCACCTTGGAGCCTCTACGTTAGCTCCATTCCAGGATGCCAACACCACAAATCCTTCGGAACCTGGATATAGAAATTAGATGCACTGGAATTAATTTGGTGGCCTGATCTGCTGAGAGAAGGAAGAAAGTGACATCCGCTCACGAATCCGCAGAGTCTGTTCCAGGTGAGCACTTGAGTTGGAGTAGCACATCGTCATCTACCTTCTTTGGACCTTGGTGCTGCATCGCCCAACTCCTGGCGCTGAGATCTGTATGCAGCAAGCTATTTAGGAGGAGTATAGGTAAAGAGCATATGGGCAGCGCCATGACTATGGGAGGAGACATGAGAGGAGATGGGTAGAAACCTGGTCATGGCTAGCGTATATGAGTGACAATGTGAAATGGAGATTTGGGGAAGATGGATGTGCGTGCGGCTTGCGCACTTAAATTTTTCATTTGGTTTGGCGGGGGTCGGGGGCGGGTGAAAAGTGAACTCGATTTTGGTTCCCTACGAAATGTATTCAGAGATGGTAGGGATTGATGACACGGTGGCATAGCCACGACAGCCAGATTTCCCTTGTTTCAATCTTTCCCTAGGAGTTGTAGCAAACAGTAGGGATATTCCTTCTTTCCTTTGGACACCTCATTTTGTTCCTAGGGAAATCTATTGTCCCTAGAATGGCTCCAAAACTCCTAGGGAAAGAAATAATCTCTAGGGAAACTGGAGGATTCCAGTAGTGAACCATTGCGAAGATCGAGAAGTACGTAACAAAGTTTGGTGGGTTTGACCTGGTGTTTGGTGGCAGCCCATGCAACAACCTTGCCAGGAGCAACGGCTACACCTGCAATGGTCTTCAGGGAGAGCATTCACCCCTTTTCTACCACTATGCCCGGATAATGTAATAGGTGAAGTCAGCCATGCTGAGGAGATCTTGCAATGCTCAAGAAAACGTTTGTTGCAGTACTTGCGTACCATACCATAATCTTATCATTATTTGTTGTCAGCAAACTGCTAGTTACTATTGTATTTCTCATCACTGTAAATTTGTGTTCAGTATAGTTGTCCGGACAACACTCTCGGTTTCATTATACTAATAACATTCTCCACGGTGCATGATACAATCTTGCATGTTCCTCATGCTGCAACAACCTCGTTAACTTGGTTTCTCATGACAAAAATAAAATGATTTCCAGATTTGGTGCTTTCACCAAATGAACATCTCAGTGGCATCTCCCATATTTTCTGTCTATTAGAAACTAGCTTTGTTCGTATTTCACTTCCTTGAATCTGGAAAATCTTTAATGTTGTAAAATGTTCCAGACTAAAGAAACTAAGGGTATTGAATACTTTGTTCTATGTTTTATGTGTTTCTATACATAATTCCTAGATGAATTGTCATAGATGGACTCGAATTAGAGTCCTTAGTGGGAATGGGTTTCCCTGATGGTGTTGCAAAAAAGGCTATCGCTTTATAAGCTATGTATTCTTTTGAACTTGTTGCATGTTTTCTTGATCACCCTCACAAAAATATATTAAGTTAATCATTGTGAATGGCACTTATACCGTTTCTCTTGTTTATCGTATGCATTTAAATTCTTCAGTAAAGAAAAAGAAATTTGTTTTTCACACACACACACACACAAACACATGACATAGCTTTTATTTAACTATCTTTATGAGGAAACCACATTGTTTATTTCTTTCGATTTAACATCATGAGAATTGCAGTTTGTTTGTAATTCAACAAAATAATTCCAATGGAGAAAGAAAAGAAGCTCGATGGAACAATATAAGAGAGTGAGAAAGAGGTTTAGGAAAAATATGAAAATTTATTGTGTTATTATGTCATGTATATTTAATTGGTTTCAAGAAAATTTAATAAATTATTTATTATAATTTTATATCACTAAACTTGCTTGATTTAAAATGATCCCATATTCCCCTATGTTATTCTTCCTATACCTTATTCAACTTCAGCTGATCATTTAGTTGGTTTAAAATTTCTCAAGACCAGATGCTGAAGTCTCCATTTTGCTTGACTCAATACAAGCTTCACAGGCTGCAAGACAGTAACTCGGAGGCAATTTCTCCAACCATGAGGTAGCTTTTTGTTTAACTATCTTTATGAATAAACCACAATATTTGTTTCTTTTGATTTACTAGAGTGATGATTGTACCCTTTTTTTTAAATCTGCAGGATAAGTCCAATGAAGGAAGAAAGAAAGGAAGCACAATAAAAGGGAATAAGAGACAGAGAAAGAAGTTTAGCAAAGAGATGACTAGCTTTAACTTGTCAATTAAGCACTCTAGATCAGGAGATAGATTATCACCAATACCTACATAGACTACCGGCCCACCATACTTATACTATGAGAATGCAGCATGTGGTCCTAAAGGTGTTTGGGCAATGATGTCAAGATTCTTATATGACATCGAGCCTGAGTCTGTGGATTCTGAGTTCATTTGTGCAGCTGCGAGGCAAAGAGGCTATATCCATAATCTGCTAGTTCAAAACAGGTCACCCCTCAATCCCTTACCCCCAAAGCAAGTGCAACGACTTTAGAGCACATTCGCTTGGCACTAGCAAATAGGCAAAATCTGCCACCTCCATCGGTTCAGGAATTTGTCATGAAAGAGTGCAGAAAAACAATTCTTGTATGAATTGGTAAAAAGAAAGTCACTCCTCTTGAGCCACATGAGATTGAGAGTCTCCTTGGTTTTCCTGAACACCACACTAGTGGCATCAGTGGCACAACACAACGATATTAATCCTTAGAAAACTCATTTTACATGGACAGGGCTCACGGACATGTTTCCACATGGCATGAATGTGTTGTCCTTGTTCTCAAGAATTTGAGGAGCGGAGGTAGCTTGCCACAAGCTTGGTATTCACATCAAGAATGTTGTTTCAGGGGAGAATTCCAAGGCGAACAAGGTTGTATATATTTAAACTCTTCAAGAAGACAATAAACATGCTACACACACACACACACACACACATGACATAGCTTTTATCTTACTATCTTTTTTAAGAAACCACATTGTTTGTTTCTTTTTATTTAAGGTCATGAGAATTGCACTTTGTTTGTAATTCAACAAAATAATTCCAATGGAGAAAGAAAAGAAGCTCGATGGAAGGAAATGAGAGAGTGAGAAAGAGTTTTAGAAAAGATATGAAAATTTATGTGTGTTATTATGTCATGTATATTTAATTGGTTTCAAGAAAATTCAACAAAATATTTATTATAATTTTATATCACCAAACTTCCTTGCTTTAAGGGGATCCCATATTCCCGTAAGTTATTCTTCCTATACCTTATTCACCTTCAACCGATCATTTAGTTGGTTTAAAATTTCTCCGGGCCAGATGCTAAAGTCTCCATTTTGCTTGACTCAATACAAACTTCACAGGGTGCAGGACAGTACCCCGGAGGAAATTTCTCTAACCATGAGATAGCTTTTTGTTTAACTGTCTTTATGAATAAGCCACAATGTTTGTTTCTTTTAATTTAACAAAGTGATGACTGTACTTTGTTTTTAAATCTGCAGGATAATTCCAATGAAGGAAGAAAGAAAAGAAGCACAATGATAGGGAATAAGAGAAAGAGAAAGAATTTTAGAAAAGAGATGACTGGCTTTAACTTGCCAATTGAGCAGTATAGATGAGGAGATAGACCGTCACCGATACCAACACAGGCTACCGGCCCACCATACAGCTACTATAAGAATGTAGCGTGTGCACCTAAAGGTGTTTGGGCAACTATGTCAAGATTCTTATATGACATCGAGCCTGAGCCTGTGGATTCTGAGTTCATTTTTGCAGCTGCGAGGAAAAAAATGCTATATCCATAATTTGCCAGTTCAAAACAGGTCACCCCTCAATCCCTTACCCCCAAAGATAATATTTAAGGCTTTTCCACATGACAAGAAATGGTGGCCATCATTGGATTCAAGGGAAAAGTTGAATTGCCTCCCAACATTCAAGGCAAGTGCAACGACTTTAGAGCACATTCGCTTGGCACTAGCAAATAGCCAAAATCCGCCACCTCAATCGGTTCAGAAATTTGTCATGAAAGAGTGCAGGAAAAGGATTCTTGTATGAATTGGTAAAAACAAAGTCACTCCTCTTGAGCAACATGAGATTGAGAGTCTCCTTGGTTTTTCCTGAACACCACGCTAGTGGCATTGGTGGCGCAACACAAAGATATTAATCCTTAGGAAACTCATTTTACATGGACAGGGCTCAGGGACATGTTTCCACATGGCATGAATGTGTCGTCCTTGTTCTCAAGAATTGGAGGAGCAGAGGTAGCTCTCCACAAGCTTGGTATTCACATCAAGAATGTTGTTTCAAGGGAGAATTCCAAGGTGAACAAGGTTGTATATCTTTAAACTCTTCAATAAAGACAATAAACATGCTACACACACACACACACACAAACACACACATGACATAGCTTTTATTTTACTATCTTTATGAAGAAAGCACACTGTTTGTTTCTTTTAATTTAAGGTCATGAGAATTGCACATTGTTTGTAATTCAACAAAATAATTCCAATGGAGAAAGAAAAGAAGCTCGATGGAAGGAAATAAGAGAGTGAGAAAGAGTTTTAGAAAAGATATGAAAATTTATGTTTGTTATTATGTCATGTATATTTAATTGGTATCAAGAAAATTTAACAAAAATATTTATTATAATTTTATATCATCAAACTTGCAAGCTTTAAGGGGATCCCATATTCCCATAAGTTATTCTTCCTATACCTTATTCACCTTCAAATGATCATTTAGTTGGTTTAAAATTTCTCTGGGCCTGATGCTGAAGTCTCCATTTTGCTAGACTCAATACAAGCTTCACAGGCTACATGACAGTACCCGGAGGCACTATATCTAATCATGAGATAGCTTTTAGTTTAACTGTCTTTATGAATAAGCCACAACGTTTGTTTCTTTTGATTTAACAAAGTGATGACTGTACTTTGTTTTTAAATCTGCAGGATAATTCCAATGAAGGAAGAAAGAAAAGAAGTACAATGATAGGGAATAAGAGAAAGAGAGAATTTTAGAAAAGAGATGACTGGCTTTAACTTGCCAATTGTGCAGTGTAGATCAGGAGATAGACCATCACCGATACCAACACAGGCTACCGGCCCACCATACAGCTACTATAAGAATGTAGCGTGTGCTCCTAAAGGTGTTTGGGCAACTATGTCAAGATTCTTATATGACATCGAGCCTGAGCCTGTGGATTCTGAGTTCATTTTTGCAGCTGCGAGGAAAAAAATGCTATATCCATAATTTGCCAGTTCAAAACAGGTCACCCCTCAATCCCTTACCCCCAAAGATAATATTTAAGGCTTTTCCACATGACAAGAAATGGTGGCCATCATTGGATTCAAGGGAAAAATTGAATTGCCTCCCAACATTCAAGGCAAGTGCAACGACTTTAGAGCACATTCGCTTGGCACTAGCAAATAGCCAAAATCCGCCACCTCAATCGGTTCAGAAATTTGTCATGAAAGAGTGCAGGAAAAGGATTCTTGTATGAATTGGTAAAAACAAAGTCACTCCTCTTGAGCAACATGAGATTGAGAGTCTCCTTGGTTTTTCCTGAACACCACGCTAGTGGCATTGGTGGCGCAACACAAAGATATTAATCCTTAGGAAACTCATTTTACATGGACAGGGCTCAGGGACATGTTTCCACATGGCATGAATGTGTCGTCCTTGTTCTCAAGAATTGGAGGAGCAGAGGTAGCTCTCCACAAGCTTGGTATTCACATCAAGAATGTTGTTTCAAGGGAGAATTCCAAGGTGAACAAGGTTGTATATCTTTAAACTCTTCAATAAAGACAATAAACATGCTACACACACACACACACAAACACACACATGACATAGCTTTTATTTTACTATCTTTATGAAGAAAGCACACTGTTTGTTTCTTTTAATTTAAGGTCATGAGAATTGCACATTGTTTGTAATTCAACAAAATAATTCCAATGGAGAAAGAAAAGAAGCTCGATGGAAGGAAATAAGAGAGTGAGAAAGAGTTTTAGAAAAGATATGAAAATTTATGTTTGTTATTATGTCATGTATATTTAATTGGTATCAAGAAAATTTAACAAAAATATTTATTATAATTTTATATCATCAAACTTGCAAGCTTTAAGGGGATCCCATATTCCCATAAGTTATTCTTCCTATACCTTATTCACCTTCAAATGATCATTTAGTTGGTTTAAAATTTCTCTGGGCCAGATGCTGAAGTCTCCATTTTGCTAGACTCAATACAAGCTTCACAGGCTACATGACACTACCCGGAGGCACTATATCTAATCATGAGATAGCTTTTAGTTTAACTGTCTTTATGAATAAGCCACAACGTTTGTTTCTTTTGATTTAACAAAGTGATGACTGTACTTTGTTTTTAAATCTGCAGGATAATTCCAATGAAGGAAGAAAGAAAAGAAGTACAATGATAGGGAATAAGAGAAAGAGAGAATTTTAGAAAAGAGATGACTGGCTTTAACTTGCCAATTGTGCAGTGTAGATCAGGAGATAGACCATCACCGATACCAACACAGGCTACCGGCCCACCATACAGCTACTATAAGAATGTAGCGTGTGCTCCTAAAGGTGTTTGGGCAACTATGTCAAGATTCTTATATGACATCGAGCCTGAGTCTGTGGATTCTGAGTTCATTTGTGCAGCTGCGAGGAACAGAGGCTATATCCATAATCTGCCAGTTCAAAACAGGTCACCCCTCAATCCCTTACTCCCAAAGACAATATTTGAGGCCTTTCCACATGTCAAGAAGTGGTGGCCATCATTGGATTCAAGGGAAAAGTTGAATTGCCTCCCGACATTCAAGGCAAGTGCAAGGACTTTAGAGCACACTCGCTTGGCACTAGCAAATAGCCAAAATCCGCCACCTCCATCGGTTCAGAATTTTGTCATGAAAGATTGCAGGAAAAGGGTTCTTGTATGAATTGGTAAAAACAAAATCACTCCTCTTGAGCCACATGAGATTGAGAGTCTCCTTGGTTTTCCTGAACACCACACTAGTGGCATCGGTGACGCAACACAAAGATATTAATCCTTAGGAAACTCATTTTACATCGATAGGCTCAAGGACATGTTTCCACATGTCATGAATGTGTTGTCCTTGTTCTCTGGAATTGGAGGAGCGGAGGTAGCTCTCCACAAGCTTGGTATTCACATCAAGAACGTTCTTTCAGGGAAGAATTCCACGGCGAACAAGGTTGTATATATTTAAACTCTTCAAGAAAGACAATAAACATGCTACACACACACACACACACAAACACACACATGACATAGCTTTTATTTTACTATCTTTATGAAGAAAGCACACTGTTTGTTTCTTTTAATGTAAGGTCATGAGAATTGCACATTGTTTGTAATTCAACAAAATAATTCCAATGGAGAAAGAAAAGAAGCTCGATGGAAGGAAATAAGAGAGTGAGAAAGAGTTTTAGAAAAGATATGAAAATTTATGTTTGTTATTATGTCATGTACATTTAATTGGTATCAAGAAAATTCAACAAAAATATTTATTATAATTTTATATCATCAAACTTGCAGGCTTTAAGGGGATCCCATATTCCCATAAGTTATTCTTCCTATACCTTATTCACCTTCAAATGATCATTTAGTTGGTTTAAAATTTCTCTGGGCCAGATGCTGAAGTCTCCATTTTGCTAGACTCAATACAAGCTTCACAGGCTGCAAGACAGTCCTCGGACGCAATATATCTAATCATGAGATAGCTTTTTGTTTAACTATCTTTATGAATAAGCCACAACATTTGTTTCTTTTGATTTAACAAACTGATGACTGTACTTTGTTTCTAAATCTGCAGGATAATTCCAATGAAGGAAGAAAGAAAAGAAGCACAATGAAAGGGAATAAGAGAAAGAGAGAATTTTAGAAAATATATGACTGGCTTTAACTTGCCAATTGCGCAATATAGATCAGGAGATAGACCATCACCGATACCAACACTGGCTACCGGCCCACCATACTGCTACTATAAGAATGTAGCGTGTGCTCCTAAAGGTGTTTGGGCAACTATGTCAAGATTCTTATATGACATCAAGCCTGATGTCTGTGGATTCTGAGTTCATTTGTGCAGTTCCGAGGAACAGATGCTATATCCATAATCTGCCAGTTCAAAACAGGTCACGCCTCAATCCCTTACCCCCAAAGACAATATTTGAGGCCTCTCCACATGTCAAGAAGTGGTGGCCATCATTGGATTCAAGGGAAAAGTTGAATTGCCTCCCGACATTCAAGGCAAGTGCAAGGACTTTAGAGCACACTCGCTTGGCACTAGCAAATAGCCAAAATCCGCCACCTCCATCGGTTCAGAATTTTGTCATGAAAGATTGCAGGAAAAGGATTCTTGTATGAATTGGTAAAAACAAAATCACTCCTCTTGAGCCACATGAGATTGAGAGTCTCCTTGGTTTTCCTGAACACCACACTAGTGGCATCGGGGACGCAACACAAAGATATTAATCTTTAGGAAACTCATTTTACATGGATAGGCTCAAGGACATGTTTCCACATGTCATGAATGTATTGTCCTTGTTCTCTGGAATTGGAGGAGCGGAGGTAGCTCTCCACAAGCTTGGTATTCACATCAAGAACGTTCTTTCAGGGGAGAATTCCAAGGCGAACAAGGTTGCATATATTTAAACTCTACAAGAAAGACAATAAACATGCTACACACACACACACACACACACAAACACACACATGACATAGCTTTTATTTTACTATCTTTATGAAGAAAGCACACTGTTTGTTTCTTTTAATTTAAGGTCATGAGAATTGCACATTGTTTGTAATTCAACAAAATAATTCCAATAGAGTAAGAAAAGAAGCTTGATGGAAGGAAATAAGAGAGTGAAAAAGAGTTTTAGAAAAGATATGAAAATTTATGTTTGTTATTATGTCATGTGCATTTAATTGGTTTCAAGAAAATTCAACAAAATATTTATTATAATTTTATATCACCAAACTTGCTTGCTTTAAGAGGATCCCTTATTCTCGTAAGTTATTCTTCATATATCTTATTCACCTTCAAATGATCATTTAGTTGGTTTAAAATTTCTTAGGGCCAGATGCTGAAGTCTCCATTTTGCTTGACTCAATACAAGCTTCACTGGCTGCAGGACAGTACCCCGGAGGCAAAATCTCTAACGATCAGATAGCTTTTTGTTTAACTGTGTTTATGAATAAGCCACAACGTTTGTTTCTTTTGGTTTAACAAAGTGATGATTGTACTCTATTTCCAAATCTACAGGATAATTCCAATGAAGGAGGAAAGAAAAGAAGCACAATGAAAGGGAATAAGAGAAAGAGAAAGAATTTTAGAAAAGAGATGACTGGATTTAACTTGCCAATTGAGCAGTATAGATCAGGAGATAGACCATCACTGATACCAACACAGGCTACCGGCCCACCATACTTCTACTATGAGAATGTAGGCGTGTGCTCCTAAAGGTGTTTGGGCAACTATGTAAAGATTCTTATATGACATCAAGCCTGAGTCTGTGGATTCAGAGTTCATTTGTGCAGTTCCGAGGAACAGAGGCTATATCCTTAATCTGCCAGTTCAAAACAGGTCACGCCTCAATCCCTTACCCCCAAAGACAATATTTGAGGCCTTTCCACATGTCAAGAAGTGGTGGCCATCATGGGATTCAAGGGAAAAGTTGAATTGCCTCCTGACATTCTTGGCAAGTGCAATGACTTTAGAGCACATTCGCTTGGCACTAGCAAATAGCCAAAATCTGCCACCTCCATCGGTTCAGAAATTTGTCATGAAAGAGTGCAGGAAAAGGATTCTTGTATGAATTGGTAAAAACAAAGTCACTCCTCTTGAGCAACATGAGATTGAGAATCTCCTTGGTTTTCTTGAATACCACACTAGTGGCATCGATGGTGTAACACAAAGATATTAATCCTTAAGAAACTCATTTTACATGGATAGGGCTCAGGGACATCTTTCCACATGTCATGAATGTGTTGTACTTGTTCTCAGGAATTGGAGGAGCGGAGGTATCTCTCTACAAGCTTGGTATTCACATCACGAACGTTGTTTCAGGGGAGAATTCCAAAGCGAACAAGGTTGTATATATTTAAATCTTCAAGAAAGACAATAAACATGCTACACACACACACATATATATGACATAGCTTTTATTTTACTATCTTTATGAAGAAACCACATTGTTTGTTTCTTTTTATTTAAGGTCATGAGAATTGCACTTTGTTTGTAATTCAACAAAATAATTCCAATGGAGAAAGAAAAGAAGCTCGATAGAAGGAAATAAGAGAGTGAGAAAGAGTTTTAGAAAATATATGAAAATTTATATGTGTTATTATGTCATGTATATTTAATTGGTTTCAAGAAAATTCAACAAAATATTTATTATAAGTTTATATCACTACACATGCTTGCTTTAAAGTGATCTCATATTCCCATAAGTTATTCTTCCTATACGTTATTCAACTTCAACTGATCATTTAGTTGGTTTAAAATTTCTCAGGGCCAGATGCTGAAGATTCCATTTTGCTTGACTCAATACAAGCTTCACAGGTTGCAGGACAGTACCCTGGAGGCAATTTCTCTAACCCTGTGGTAGCTTTTTGTTTCACTGTCTTTATGAATAAGCCACAACATTAGTTTCTTTTAATTTAACAGAGTGATGATTGTACTTTGTTTTTAATTCTGCAGAGTAATTCCAATGAAGGAAGAAAGAAAAGAAGCACAATGAAAGGGAATAAGAGAAAGAGAAAGAATTTTAGAAAAGGGATGACTGGCTTTAACTTGCCAGTTGAGCAGTATAGATCAGAAGATAGACCATCACGGATATCCACATAGGCTACCGGCCCACCATAGTTCTACTATGAGAATGTAGGCATGTGCTCCTAAAGGTGTTTGGGCAACTATGTCAAGATTCTTATATGACATCGAACCTGAGTTTGTAGATTCAGAGTTCATTTGTGCAGCTAGAAGGAAAAGAGGCTATATCCATAATCTGCCAGTTCAAAACAGGTCACTCCTTGATCTCTTACCCCCAAAGACAATATTTGAGGCCTTTCCACATGTCACGAAATGGTGGCCATCATGGGATTCAAGGGAAAGGTTGGATTGCCTCAGATTCTTCAAGGCCATTGCTATTTGACTCGGATCTATTCTGAGAAAGTTGAGGTATTTCGAATTGTTTGTTAACATGGACAAAGTATGGGAAAACCTCTGAAAGAATTTTCATATTGACCTTGGACGACTTTAGAGCACATTCGCTTGGTACTAGGAAATAGCCAAAATCCACCACCCCCATTGGTTCAGAAATTTGTCATGAAAGGGTGTAGGAAAGGGAACCTTATATGGATTGGTAAAAACATATTTGCTCCTCTTGAGCCACATGAGATTGAGCGTCTCCTTGGTTTTCCTGAACACCACACTAGATGCGTCGGTGGAGCAACACAAAGATACCAATCCTTAGGAAACTCGTTTCAGGTGGACATTGTTGCGTATCATCTGTCAGTACTCAAGGACATGTTTCCACATGTCATGAATGTGCTGTCCTTGTTCTTAGGAATCGAAGGAGCCGAGGTAGCTCTCCACAAGCTTGGTATTCACTTGATGAATATTGTTTTAGGGGAGAATTCCAAGCCGAACAGGGCTGTATATATTTAAACTCTTCAAGAAAGACAATAAACATGCTACACACACACACACACATATGACATAGCTTTTGTTTTAGTATCTTTATGAAGAAACCATATTGTTTGTTTGTTTTTATTTAAGGTCACGAGAACTATACTTTGTTTGTAATGCAACAAAATAATTCCAATGGAGAAAGAAAAGAGGCTCGATGGAAGGAAATAAGTGAGTGAGAAAGAGTTTTAGTAAAGATATGAAAATTTATGTGTGTTATTATATCATGTATATTTAATTGGTTTCAACAAAATTCAACAAAATATTTATTATAATTTTATATCACTAAACTTGCTTGCTTTAAACGGATCCCATATTCATGTAAGTTATTCTTCCTATACCTTATTACATTTCAACTGATCATTTTGTTGGTTTAAAATTTCTCAGGGCCAGATGCTGAAGTCTCCATTTTGCTTGGTTCAATGCAAGCATCAGAGGCTGCAGGACAGTACCCCGGAGGCAATTTCTCTAACCCTGAGGTAGCTTTTTGTTTAACTGTCTTTATGAATAAGCCACAACGTTTGTTTCTTTTGATTTAACAGAATGATGATTGTACTTTGTTTTTAATTCTACAGAATAATTCCAATGAAGGAAGAAAGAAAAGAAGCACAATGAAAGGGAATAAGAGAAAGAGAAAGAATTTTAGAAAAGAGATGATTGGCTTTAACTTGCCAATTGAGCAGTATAGGTCAGGAGATAGACCATCACCAATACCTACACAGACTACCAGCCCACCATACTTCTAATTTGAGAATGTAGTGTGTGCTCCTAAAGTTTTATGGGCAACAATATCAAGATTCTTATATGACATCGAGCCTGAGTTTGTAGATTCAGAGTTCATTTCTGCAGCTGGAAGAAAAAGAGGCTATATCCATAATCTGCTAGTTCAAAATAGGTCACTCCTCGATCCCTTACCCCCAAAGACAGTATTTGAGGCCTTTCCACATGTCAAGAAATGGTGGCCATCATGGGATTCAAGGGAAAAGTTGAATGGCCTCGGAACCTTCAAGGCCATTGCAACGACTTTAGAGCACATTCGCTTGGTACTAGCAAATAGCCAAAATCCACCACCCCCATCGGTTCAGAAATTTGTCATGAAAGGGTGTAGGAAAGAGAACCTTATATGGATTGGTAAAAACAGATTTGATCCTCTTGAGCCACATGAGATTGAGCGTCTCCTTGGTTTTCCTGAACACCACACTAGATGCGTCGGTGGAGCAACACAAAGATACCAATCCTTAGGAAACTCGTTTCAGGTGGACACTGTTGCATATCATATGTTAGTACTCAAGGACATGTTTCCACATGGCATGAATGTGTTGTCCTTGTTCTCAGGAATCGGAGGAGCCGAGATAGCTCTCCACAAGCTTGGTATTCACTTGAAGAATGTTGTTTTAGGGGATAATTCCAAGCCGAACAGGGCTGTATATATTTAAACTCTTCAAGAAAGACAATAAACATGCTACACACACACACACACACACACACACACACACACACAAACACACACACATACATGACTTAGCTTTTATTTTAGTATCTTTATGAAGAAACCACATTGTTTCTTTGTTTTTATTTAAGGTCATGAGAATTGTACTTTGTTTGTAATGCAACAAAATAATTCCAATGGAGAAAGAAAAGAAGCTCGATGGAAGGAAATAAGTGAGTGAGAAAGAGTTTTAGTAAAGATATGAAAATTTATGTGTGTTATTATGTCATGTATATTTATTTGGTTTCAACAAAATTCAACAAAATATTTATTATAATTTTATATCACTAAACTTGCTTGCTTTAAATGGATCCCATATTCATGTAAGTTATTCTTCCTATACCTTATTACACTTCAACTGATCATTTTGTTGGTTTAAAATTTCTCAGGGCCAAATGCTGAAGTCTCCATTTTGCTTGACTCAATGCAAGCTTCACAGGCTGCAGGACAGTACCCCGGAGGCAATTTCTCTAACCCTGAGGTAGCTTTTTGTTTAACTGTCTTTATGAATAAGCCACAACGTTTGTTTCTTTTGATTTAACAGAGTGATGATTGTACTTTGTTTTTAATTCTGCAGAATAATTCCAATGAAGGAAGAAAGAAAAGAAGCACAATGAAAGGGAATACGAGAAAGAGAAAGAATTTTATAAAAGAGATGACTGGCTTTAACTTGCCAATTGAGCAGTATAGGTCAGGAGATAGACCATCACCGATACCTACACAGACTACCGGCCCACCATACTTCTACTATGAGAATGTAGTGTGTGCTCCTAAAGTTTTATGGGCAACAATGTCAAGATTCTTGTATGACATCGAGCCTGAGTTTGTAGATTCAGAGTTCATTTGTGCAGCTGGAAGGAAAAGAGGCTATATCTATAATCTGCTAGTTCAAAATAGGTCATTCCTCGATCCCTTACCCCTAGAGACAGTATTTGAGGCCTTTACACATGTCAAGAAATGGTGGCCATCATGGGATTCAAGGGAAAAGTTGAATTGCCTTGGAACCTTCGAGGCCATTGCAACGACTTTAGAGCACATTCGCTTGGTACTAGCAAATAGCCAAAATCCACCACCCCCATCGGTTCAGAAATTTGTCATGAAAGGGTGTAGGAAAGGGAACCTTATATGGATTGGTAAAAACAGATTTGCTCCTCTTGAGCCACATGAGATTGAGCGTCTCCTTGGTTTTCCTGAACACCACACTAGATGCGTCGGTGGAGCAACACAAAGATACCAATCCTTAGGAAACTCGTTTCAGATGGACACTGTTGCGTATCATCTGTCAGTACTCAAGGACATATTTCCACATGGCATGAATGTGCTGTCCTTGTTCTCAGGAATCGGAGGAGCCGAGGTAGCTCTCCACAAGCTTGGTATTCACTTGAAGAATGTTGTGTTAGGGGAGAATTCCAAGACAAACAGGGCTGTATATATTTAAACTCTTCAAGAAAGACAATAAACATGCTACACACACACACACAGGGGGCTATTTCTCTAACCATCAGGGAGTTGTTGTGTAACTATATTTATGAATAAACTACAATGTTTGTTTCTTTTTATTTATTGTAGTGACAATTTCTCTTTGATTGTAATTGTGTAGGATAATTCCAATGAAGAAAGAAAAGAAGTTCAATGGAAGGAAACAATAGAAAGAGAAAGAGAGAGTTTTAGAAAGCATATGATTGGCTTTAACTTGTCAATTGAGCAGTATAGATCAGGAGACATACCGTCATAGATACCTACACAGGTTATCAGCCCCCCATACTTCTATTATGAGAATGTAGTGCATGCTCCTAAAGATGTTTGGGAAACGATATCTAGATTCTTATATGGCGTCGAGGTTCAGTTTGTGGATTCCGAGTTCATTTTTGTGGCTATGAAGAAAATAGGTTAGATCCATATTCTACCTGTTCAAAACAGGTCAGCCCTCGATCACTCACCCCAAAGACAATATTTAAGGTTTTCCCACATGGCAAGGAGTGGTGACCATCATTGGGATTCTAGAACAAAGTTGAATTGCCTACAGACCTTCATGGCTAGTGTAGATGACTTACAAAGATCCGCTTGGCAATAGAAATAGTCAAGAACAACCAACTCCATCGGTCCCAAAATTTGTCATGAAAGAGTGTAGAAAAGGAAACCTTAAATAGATGTGTGAAAATAAAGTTGCTTTTTAAGCCACTCGAGATGAACGCCACCATAGTTACCTTGAGCACCACACCAAAGGCATTGGCAGCACTAGACAAAGATATCATTCCTTAGGAAACTCATTTCATGTGGACAGAATTGCATATCATCTATCATACTCAGGGACATGTTCTGACACAGCATGAATATGTTGTACTTGTTGTCAGGACTCAGAGGAGCCAAGGTAGCTCTCAACAAGATCGATATTCGTAAGATGAATGTTGTTTCAGTCAAGAATTCCAAGGCGAACAAGGCTGTCCCGTTAGAACCTAGTGAGAGGGCAACAAAATAACCGAAACGCTGATCGATGATATCAACGATGTCCGGGAGCTAACCTTTGAGAAGATCAAAGAGTATATAACAAAGTTTTGTGGGTTTGACCCGATGATCGGTGGCAGTCCATGCAACAACCTTGCTAGGTGCAACCGCTACCACCACAATAGTCTTGAGGGAGAGCATTCCTTCCTCTTCTACCACCAAGTCCAGATATTGAAATAGGTGAAGTCTTTCGTGCTAAGGAGATCTAGCAATGCTGAAGGTAATGTTTGTTACAGTGCTTGCGTACCATAATTTTATCATTATTCATTGTTAGCAAACTGCTAGTTACTATTGTATCTCTCATATCATTGTAGCTTTGTGTTCAGTATAGTTGTCAAGACAGCACTCTCGGTTTCATTAGGCCGATAAAATTCTGGACGGGTGCATGCTACATGTCTTGCACCTTCCGCATGCTGCAACAACCTCTCATCTTGGTTTCTGATGAGGAAAATAAAACAATGTCCCAATTTGGTGCTTTCACCAAATGAACACCCTAGTGGCATCTCCCATGTTTTCTGTCTACCAGAAATTGGCTTTGTTTCTATTTCGCTTCCTTAAATCTGGAAAATCATTGATGCTATAAGATGGTGTCTTGTTCATCAATAGACATGAATTTTCTGTTTGACAAACTATTTCGAACTAATTGCAAGTGATTTGTTTTTACAAGGTTTGGGTATTTAATTTACTTTCCATGTTTCATTCAAGCTTCCATAACTATGGAACTAACAACAAAGAGTGACATTGAACCTTCCTTATTTATTTGGGTTCCAAAATCTAAAGAAGCTAAGGGTATTGAATACTTTGTTCTTTGTTTTGACTAGGGCTGGCAAAAAAAGCTCAAGGCTTGTGAGCCATCTCGGCTCAGTCATAATTTTGGCTCGACTCAGTCTTTTAAACGAACCAAGCCGAGCTCCTTTTATAGCTCGATTTCTTAACAAGCCAGCTCATGAGCTGCTCGTAAATTGTTTGATAGGCTCGATAAGCTTGATAATATAAAATTATCCACCTTTAAATTAATAGAAAACTCATATTTTTCTACTTAGTGAAGCTTAAATTGCAATAAATATATAAATAAAGTATACTACTTATGAAGTTTATATTTAATGTTAAAACATCTATCTTATCTGGACTTATTAATTGTTATTATAGAGTCAATTTTATGTTTTTGATAACGTTCTTTTCGGTAATATATAGGACATTTATTGTCACACTTTTATATTATTAAAATATATAAATTAATTAATATTCTTGTCAGTTGAATTATGCTTGGCTCGTGAGCCTAACGAGCCGGCTTGAACTTTCCAAACGAACCAAGCCGAACATCTTTTCTAGCTCGCTAACCTCGTTAGCTTAACGAGCTTTTGTGAGCCGAGCCTTAACGAGTCGAGCCCGCTTGTTAGCCAGCCCTAGTTTTGACTATGTTTCTATATAAAATTTCTAGATGAATTGTCACAGATGGACGTGAATTAGAGTCCTTAGTGGGAATGGGTTTGCCTGACGGTGAGGCCAAAATAGCTATCCCGGTAGGGGAACGGGACGCTATGGTAGCACGAAACAGTTTCTATCATTCAACCAGGAAACCTTGCAAGAGGGGATCATGGATCATTAGCACTAGACGTGCAGGCGGAGCAGAAGCAAGGTCGGAGAAGCAACGTCCAACGTAGTCGCGCGTCGATGTAGAGGATGTAGTCGTTCACAGCAACCGTCTCCTCCTGGTCCAGCCGAAGCACCACAGCTGTAGCGCCTCCTTGCGGTATCCACACGTTTAGGGTGACATGGGAGAGAGAGGGAGGTGGCGGCGACTAGGATTTTTGGCTGGAGGATTACCTGCGCCTTAAGCCCCTCCTCCACTTAAATAGACCCTTCTAATGGGCCTTGACTAGTTGGCCCATTAGTGGACTAATCCCTCATGGATCAATATCCATATGACCCTCACATACGGATCAAATTCGTATTGTCTCTTGGACATATCTCCAACAATCTCCCACTTGCACTAGAGACAATCACATAGGCAAGTGATGTTCCAACCCGTTAAGTGTGTGACCCGTTAGGTTCACATGTACACGACAATGATGTGAAAACCATCTTTCAAATCATAAATCAATAGCAGCACCTAGCAGCATATATTGATTCTTGTGTACACATAAAGATCATATCGGCTGAACCTTTAACATACGCATTCAATGATCCCTTTGCCTCATGATATCAGTCAAGCTCAAGGAGAGATATGTGCCATCCCTATAATAGCTCGACCATTCACTTGAACGTCTAGTGGATTTATCATGACTAACTCTTAGTCATCATTATTAACTTTTAATCACATTGGCATGGCCATGCACTTCCAAATCCATCTAACTCGAGGGGCCCACAGATATCTCTCCTGTTATCAGGAGGGGCAAATTCCATCTTGATCGCTCACACCCCACGACATGTTTCATACCATACCCGAAAATTACCTTTATGACTACCTAGTTACGGAATAGCATTTGGTAACCCCTAAGTGTGCTATTACATATTCTGGGTATCAATGACGATCTCAGGTCTAAGGATCCCGAAGGTACATCATACAAGACAACAATTGATAGCATAATAATAACATCTCAGTAGAGTCTATTAGTGGGTCAACCCAACACCATGTTCGCCAACATGTGTCCACATTATTCATTTGATATCTCCATATCTATGATCTATGAAACATGATCATCAACCAATACATGTGCTAGTCCATGAATCATCATTGTCCCACATAATGATATGGAACTAGGGATCATTTAGGATAATATTATGAAAGAACAATGAGTTTCACAAACAAGTCACGTACTTACCAATCAATGAAATAATTATTATTCAAGGAATAGAATAACACTTTTTTCAATCACGCATAAACATAGACATTACACAATCTCTCATACATTAATCATGAAGATATCTAATACCCATGGATCTCATATGTGCCTCATGCTTGGGCTGAGAGAGAGGTTTTGTCAACGGATCAGTTATGTTTGAATCTGTGTGCACCTTGCATATCTTCACGTCACCTCGATGAACAATGTCCAGGATGAGATGAAAACGTCGTAGTATGTGTTTGTTCTTTTGATGCGCTCTAGGATCCTTGGCTTGCGCAATGGCACCACTATTATCACAATAGAGATCCATTGGACTGAACACACTACGAACCACACCCAACTCAGAAACAAATTTTCTGATCCAAACAGCTTCCTTTGCAGCTTCTGAACCGGCAAGGTACTTGGCCTCCATCGTTGAATCAAGAACCGTATCTTGCTTGGAATTCTTCCAGCTCACCGCGCCTCCATTGAGGCAAAATACATATCCAGATTGCGATCTTGAATCATCCTTGTCGGTTTGGAAACTAGCGTCAGTGTGACCATTTACAATGAGCTCTTCCTCACCTCCATAAACTAGGAACATACCCATAGTTCTTCTCAAGTACTTTAGGATATTCTTACTAGCCACCCAGTGAGCTTCTCCTGGGTTTGATTGGAATCTGCTTGTAGTGCTTAGAGCAAAAGCTACATCTGGGCGCGTACATATCATGGCATACATGATGGATCCGATAGCCAAAGCATACGGGATCGCTCTCATCTTCTCTACCTCATCAGGTGTCGAAGGACACTGAGTCTTGTTAAGAGTAATGTCATGCGACATAGGCAAGAAACCTTTCTTAGAATCTTTCATATTAAACCATTTCAATACCTTGTTGATGTACGTGTCTTGGCTTAATCCAATTAGCCTTTTTGATCTATCTCTATATATCTTAATGCCCAAAATGTATGCTGCCTCTCCAAAGTCCTTCATTGAGAAACTTTTTCTTAATGAAGACTTAACATCTTCAAGCATTAGAATATTATTTCTGATCAATAATATGTCATCCACATAAAGGACTAGAAATACGAGTGCGCTCCCACTAGCCTTTTTGTAAACACAAGGCTCTTTTTAGTTCTTGATGAAGCCAAACCTTTTGACTTCCTCATCAAAATAAAGGTTCCAACTCCGAGATGCTTGCTTTAGTCCATAAATGGACTTCCGAAGTTTGCATATTTTCCTAGCATTTTGTGAATCAACAAAACCTTCAGGCTGTCTCATGCACACATCCTCACTTAGGTTTCCATTAAGGAAAGTCGTCTTGACATCCATTTGCCATATCTCGTAATCATAGTATACGGCAATTGCTAGGAGGATCCTAATAGACTTTAGCATAGCGACAGCGAGAAGGTCTCATCATAATCAACACCTTGAATTTGTTTAAAACCTTTCACCATCAATCATGCTTTATATATGTGAACATTTCCATCCTTGTCTATCTTTTTCTTAAAACCCCATTTACACTCAATGGTTTTAACACCATCAGGTGGATTAATCAAGTTTCAAACTTGATTTTCTCTCATGGATTCTAGTTCGAATCTCATGGCGTCAAGCCATTTCTCAGAGTCTGGTCCCATCATTGCTTCTGTGTATGTCTTAGGCTCATCATTGTCCAACAATAATATGTCACGCTGCCCTGTTGTTAGGAGCATGAACTTTTCAGGTGCGCGACATGCCCGTTCAGATCTACATGGGGCTGGTGCCTCAACAATAGGTTCTACAACATTTTGTGCAACCCGTTCCAATTGAGGTTAAGTAGGAGAAGAAACATTTTTCAGTGTTTCTATAACTTCTTCAAGTTGCACTGTCCTTCCACTTATCTTTCATGAGAGAAAATCTTTCTCCAGAAAGACACCATTCCGAGCGACAAACACTTTGCCCTCCTCCCAGTTGTAGAAATAATACCCTTTGGTTTCCCTAGGATACCCTACAAAGAAACATTTATCTGACTTGGGAGAAAGCTTATCAGACATCATATGTTTTACATAAGCCTCACAATCCCATATCTTGAGAAAAGACAGCACGGGACGCTTCCCTGTCCATATCTCATATGGCATCTTCTCTACAGATTTAGATGGAACCCTATTTAATGTGAAAGCAGCAGTTTCTAGAGCGTATCCCCAAAAAGACAATGGAAGATTACTTTGGCTCATCATTGACCTAACCATGTCCAACAAGGTTTGGTTCCTCCGCTCGGACACACCATTTAATTGAGGTGTTCTAGGTGGCGTCCATTGTGGAACAATTCCACATTGTCTTAGATGATCACCAAACCCATGGTTCAAGTACTCACCTCCATGATCAGATCATAGGGTTTTAATTATTTTGCCCAATTGATTTTGTACTTTATTCTGAAATTCTTTGAACTTTTCAAATGATTTAGACTTTTGCTTCATTAAGTAGATATAACAGCATCTACTAAAGTCATCAGTGAAAGTAATGAAGTACTGAAAACCACCTCTAGCCAGACAACTCATTGGTCCACATACATCTATATGAATAAGAGCCAATAGGTCGTTTGCCCTCTCACTATGTCCTGTGAAAGGTGACTTAGTCATCTTGCCAAGCAAACAAGATTCGCATGTCTCAACTGATTCAAAATCGAATGAGTGTAAAAGACCATCTTTATGGAGCTTCTCCATGTGCCTCTCATTTATATGGCCTAAACGACAATGCCAAGTGTAAGTGGGATTCAAATCATTCAGGCGAAGCCTCTTTGCATCAATGTTATAAATCGGTCTATTCTTGATATCAAGACAATACAATCCATTCACTAATGGACAATTTGCATAGAGAATATCATTCAAATAAATGGAGCAACATCGGTTCCATATTATGACCTCATAACCATCAACTTTCTCTAAACATGAGGAGGATACAATGTTTTTGCCTAATGCAGGAATGTAATAACAATTATTTAATTCAAAAACGAATCCCGACAGTAATGAGAGTGGATAAGTCCCGACAGCCAACGCAGCAACTTTTGCACCATCGCCGATATGAGCATCCACCTTGCCTCTTGCACACTTCCTTGTCCCTTTAAGACCCTGCAACGATTTGCAAGTATGAATCATTGATCCGGTATCAAATACCCATGAATCATCAGGACGAGTAGCAAGATTAATGTCAATAACATTGATACCTGAAGTAGAAGGATTAGCAGCCTTCTTCTTCTTGAGTTCTTCCAAGTCAAGCTTGCAGTTTCTCTTCCAGTGCCCAGTCTTCTTGCAGTAATGGCAAGGATCGCCTGGAGACACTCTTGGCCTGGGAGGAGCTGCTGCAACCTTAGGCTTTGAGCTTGAGATCTCATCCGCACTCTTAGCCTTGGGCTTGCGCTTTCTCTTCCTATCCTTCTGCACCATCATCACTTGATTTGCCCCGCTTTTCTTTATGCTCTCCTCGGCAGTCTTTAGCATCCCATGCAATTTAGTCATAGTCTTCGCCAGGCTATTCATATGAAAGTTTATTATGAATGGCTCATAGCTCGCAGGGAGCGACTGGAGAACAACATTCATAGCCTAATCTAGGCTAAGGGGAGAACCAAGCTTCTCTAGACTGTCAATGTAACCAATCATCTTGATTACATGAGGACTGACAGAACTACCTTCAGCTAGCCTGCATGCAAACAAGGCCTTTGAGATGTTATACCTCTCAGTCCTTGTTTGGTTCTCAAACATGCCACGAAGCCCAACAATCATATTGTGGGCATCAGTGTTCTCATATTGCTTCTGAAGCTCAGAGGACTCATATTGCTTCTGAAGCTCAGAGGACATGGTAGCAAGCATGAGACAGCCAACATCAAGTGCATCATTAGTGTGTTTGTCATACACCCTCTTCTGGGCAGCACTAGCATTCTCAGGCAAGTCATCAGGATAAGGAAGCTCTAGAACATATTCCTTTTTCTCTTGCTTGAGAACAATTTTCAAGTTGCGATACCAATCCATAAAGTTTGTTTCCATTAAGTTTTTTTTCTCAAGGATCAAACACAAATTAAAACTAGAAGCATTATTAGCGGGCGGCATAACCTACAACAGAAACACATGCAAGTGTATAAGTACTATGTAAATGTAAAACTCCTATTAAACCATTTTAAAAGAGTTTCTTCACTATATGCTTGGAATCATTTCCCTCAAAATGACATATAGTGGTCCAAGATCCTTATTCAGCTAGTTCCTAGTGAGCTTTGGCATCACTGCTAGAAATATAGTATTCTAGGTAAGCAACATTTGCTAATCACATCATATGTGACTCTTGTTTGTTGGGAGGCATCATATGCCACGGCGCCCAACACGATGCCCTAAAGCCCAAAACCGTTTTGATAGCTTCGTCAAGCAAACCAATACTATGCTTGTGAATGTCCGACATTCACCCTACTTATTAAGATAGTTGGGGCACTCTACTTTGGCAGACCTACACACAACGATTGAAATTATAGTAGGTGTAGCTATTGGAAGGGCATCAATTTTAATCTTAGTTTTTCTAAGGGAACCTATACTAGCATGATCATTATATCCAGCATATAATACATGAAAGAATAGGATGACAGGAACATCATCACAGGCAATCATATTAACTGTAAAATAGTATGGCCCTTTCACATAGTGATATCCATCTCCATTGTTTCAGGCCTCCTCTTGTCCATGTGTCCACCATGCTCTAAAACTGGCCTCCATGAACAAGTACTAAGCTACTACATCTAATAGCTAGTAGTGAATTATATGAAGAGATCAAACCTCACAGGATTTCACAGATCGTATCTATAGAATCGCAATGAAAATCTCATCGGACAAATCATATTTGGCCCATTCCGAGTCATTCATAATGCCTCAATTTTCATTAGGGTTTCATGATAGACCGCGACACATAGTCTGATCTCGTCGGTCTCCTCTCCTAGTTTATGTAGTTAGTGCCGATGGTGATACCAGCCGGTAGGGATAGATTGCTTACACCGAGAGGCGACACGATTACATCAGCGACACATGCGCGCTATCCATCAAACACCTTGTGAACCTCCCACTAAGACCGATTGATCTAATCAACCCGCACTATAAAAACATGCAATAGATCTAATCTACTACATTGGCATATCAACTATATGCGCAAGATCCAGATCGCAAACTAAATAAGGTCGGCTCTGATACCACTATAGGAGAACGGGGAGCTATGATAGCACAAAATAGTTTTTACCGTTCAACCAGGAAACCTTACAAGAGGGGATCATGGATTGTTACCACTAGAGGTGCAGGCGGAGCGGAAGCAAGGTTGGAGAACCAACGTCCAATGTAGTCACGCGTCGATGTAGAGGATGTAGTCGTTCACAGCAACCGTCTCCTCCTGGTCCAGCCGAAGCACCACAACTGCAGTGTCTCCTTGCAGTATCCACACGTACAGGGCAGAAGACCGTGCGCGATGTGCTAGCACCGTCGGCACGGTTTAGGGTGACGTGGAGAGAGAGGGAGGTGGCGGCAGCTAGAGTTTTTGGCTGGAGGATTACCTGTGCCTTCAGCCCCTCCTCCACTTAAATAGACCCTTCTAATGGGTCTCGACTGGTTGGCCTATTAGTGGACTAATTCCTCACAGATCAATACCCGTATGACCCTCACATACGGATCAAGTCTGTATTGTCTCTTGGGCATATCTCCAACAATCCCTAGATGTGGTTTGCTTTCTTTTGACCTTGTTGTATGTTTTCTTGGTCATGCTCACAAAAGTATATGAAGTTAATCATTGTTTATGGCACTTATATTGTTTCTCTTGTTAACGTTATGTATTTAGATTTTTTAGGAAAGAAAATAAATGTGCTTCACACACAGACACACAGAGAAAGAGAGACAGAGAGAGATGCACACACGCACACACATGGGGGCTCTATTTTAGATAATGGGAAAAAAGAGCATCCCGACTTTGACCCCTTGACAAGGCTACAGCTGTTCCTTATTACATAAAAAATGCAGCTTTTCCATCTGCTTGATCATTGGGAACACACTAAAAAAGAGAAGGAGAAACCACCAATGTTTGATTGGAGCCATTATTACATAGTAATTCTATTATTAAATCTCCAGCCATGGTTGGCAAAAACCTGCATCACCGTTGTCTCCAGCGAACGGCATGCCTCCTTCATTAAGTTGGCGTTTTCCTCACACTTTTGTAATTGTGCCTAAAAGCGGATCCAATGTGTTGCCCTGTAGAGTACCTGCATGTAAGTTTTTCTTGGAAGTATTACCAAAAACCACATCGTTTCTACTAATCCACAATACCCAACATAAAGCAGATGCTCCTACTAGAATTTGATTTTTTTTAGTTTGTGGTTCATGCTCACTAACCAATGATTAAACATATGGTCAACACTAGTAGGCATTTGTAGATTAAAACAAACATGAACTGCCCGCCATAAGAATCTAGCATAATGACATTGGAAAAATAAATGATGGATCGTTTCCTCATGTGCACAAAAGACACACTTAGTTGACCCTTTCCAGTTCCTACGTGCTAGATTGTCTTTTGTTAGGACAACACCATTTTTAAGTACCACATGAATACTTTAATTTTTAGAGGCATTCTTAACTTCCATATTGTTCTATTTTGTCGCACATTACCATTAAAAATCAATGCATTATACATGGATTTGACTGAAAACAAGCCACTTTGGCGCAAGCTCCAAATGAACTTGTCCTCCTCGCCATTGAGTCTAACATGCGCAATATGTGCAACCAGGTTGTACCATGCCAACAAATTATTATCAACCAAACCACGTCGGAATGACACATTCAAAGGCACTGTACTGAAGACACTTGCAAAAAGTGGCATGTTTTTTCCTTGCGATATTGTACAAAGAAGGGTATTGATCTTTCAGAATAAAGTTGCCCAACCAGCGGTCCTCCCAGAACCTAGTATTCTCCCCATTATTTATTTTAAAAGTTCCAAGATTCAAAAACTGGTCCTTCACCTTCATGAGTCCTAACCAAAAGTGGGAGTCCCCAGGTTTCTTTACTACTTGACCAATAGTTTGGTTTCGGAGGTATTTCCCTTCTAAGCATGTTTTGCTATATCACATTCTCATTGATTAGTTGAAACAACCATTTACTGAGTAAATATTGATTGGCATATGATGTTGCATTTAGTAAGCCGGTACTTCTTTTTATGGCTATCTGAGAAAAACCTTGATCTATAATACTCTAATTTTTTTAGGACTCCCCTAGGGACCTCAAAAAATGAGAGCATAAACATAGCGAGGCTAGTTAACACAGAATTAATAAGAACAAGTTTCCCTCCGACCGATAGGTGTTTGCCTTTCCAACTGCTTAACTTTTTCTCAAACCTTTCCTCAATTATTTTCCAATCCCCATTACTCAATTTTCTATGATGCATGGGAATCCCCAAATATTTAAATGGATAGGAACTCATTTGACATCCAAATAAGCTTGAGTAATAATCTTGTTGCTCTCTCGCTTCCCCAAAGCAATATATCTCACTTTTATGGAAATTAATTTTTAGTCCAGATAGTTGCTCAAAAGCACATAAAAGTAGCTTTAAGTTTATTGCTTTATCTATCATCATCATCATCAACAACAACAACAAAGCCTTTTTATCCCAAGCAAGTTGGGGTAGGCTAGAAATAAAACCCATGAGAAGCCAAAAAGGAGAGACAAAGGAACAAAAGCCAAAAGAAAGAAAAGAAACCCAAAAAAGGAACAAAAACAAAAGGAACAAAAGCCAAAAGAAGAAAAAACAAAAACGAGTAAACAAAAAAAGGAACAAAAACAAAACCCAAAAAAAAGAATCACGGTTCCAGCACGTCAATTGCTAGTCTCCAAGCGCTCCTATCCATAGCTAGCTCCTTAGGGATATCCCACTCCTTCAAGTCTCTCTTAACCGACTCGTTCCAAGTTAAGTTAGGTCGGCCTCTACCTCTCTTAACATTAGCATCTCTTTAGAACCCCACTATACACCGGCGCCTTCGGAGGCCTCCGTTGAACATGTTTGAACCATCTCAACCGATGTTGAACCAATTTCTCTTTGATAGGTGCCACTCCTATCCTGTCCCGAATATCTTCATTTCATATTCGATCTCTTCTTGTATGCCAGCAAAGCCAATGCAACATACGCATCTCTGCTACACTCAATTGTTGAACATGTCACCTTTTTGTAGGCCAGCACTCAGCACCGTATAACATCGTCGGACGAATTGCCGTCCTATAGAATTTACCTTTTAGCTTTTGTGCACCCTCTTGTTGCATAGGACGACGGAAGCTTGATGCCATTTCAACCAGTCGGCTGAAATTCTATGCCTAACATCTTCATCGATGTCGCCATCCTTTTGTAACATCGATCCTAAATAGCGAAACATATCCTTCTTAACTACCAATTGTCCATCAAGCCTAACGTCTCCATCCTCATATCTAGTCGTGCTAAACTCGCACATCATATACTTGGTTTTGGTCCTACTAAGTCTAAACCCCTTCAACTCTAATGTGTGCCTCCACAGCTCCAACTTTCTATTAATCCCAGCCCTACTCTCGTCAACTAACACCACATCATCAGCAAAGAGCATACGCCAAGGGGCATCACTCTGTATTTCTTGTGTGACCTCGTCCATCACCAGAGAAAATAAATAAGAGCTCAATGCTGACCCTTGGTGTAGTCCTATGTTAATCGGAAAGTCATTGGTATCGCCATCATAGGTCCGCACACACGTCCTCGCGTCCTTGTACATATCCTTGATGAGGGTAATGTACTTAGTTGGGACTTTGTGCTTCTCCATGGCCCACCACATGACATTTCTTAACACTTTGTCATACGCCTTCTCGAGGTCAATAAAGACCATGTGTAAGTCCTTCTTCTGCTCCCGATATCTCTTCATCGATTGTCCTATTAAGAAAATTGCCTCCATGGTCGACCTTCCAGGCATGAACCCTAACTGGTTTTGCATCACACTTGTCACTCTTCTTAGGTGATGCTCGATAACCCTCTCCTAGAGCTTCATCGTATGACTCATCATCTTAATCCCACGATAGTTAGTACAACTTTGAACATCTCCCTTGTTCTTGAAGATCGGTACTACTATACTCCTCCTCCATTCTTCCAGCATCTTGTTTGACCGAAAGATAAGGTTAAAAAGCTTAGTTAACCATACTATGGCTCTGGCCCCCAAGCATCGCCACACTTCAATGGGGATACCATCAGGGCCCATCGCGTTACCACTCTTCATCCTCTTTAAAGCTTCCTCTATCTCTGCCTCCTGAATTCTCCTCACAAAGCGTCTGTTGGTATCATCAAATGAGTCACCCAACTCAAGGATAGGACCCTCCTCCTCCCCATTAAACAACTTATCGAAGTACTCTCGCCATCTGTCCTTGATCTCCTCATCTTTCACTAGAAATCGATCTACCCTGTCCTTGACCGATTTCCCCGTCCTTGATACATTTGATTTGGTTGATGTCCCTTGTCTTCCACTCATGAATCCTAGCCATCCGATAGATGTCCTTCTCCCCTTTCTTCGTGCCTAGTCGCTAATAAAGGTCATCATACACCTGACCCCTTGATACACTCACTGCTCGCTTTGCAGCCCTCTTGGCTATTTTATAGCCTTCTATGTTGATTGCACTCTTGTCAAGATGTAGGCGCTTGAAACACTCCTTCTTCTCCTTGATAGCCTTTTGCACCTCATCATTCCTCCACCAAGTGTCTTTTTCTTCTTTTTTGCCTCCCCTACTCACGCCCAACACTTCTGAAGCCACCTTCCGAACACATGTTGCCATCTTTAGCCACATGTCATCTGGTCCTTCTCCTTCCTCCCAGGGCCCCTCTCCTAGCATCCTCTCCTTAAAAGTTTGCGCCAGCTCCCCTCTAAACTTCCACCACTTCGTTCTCGTGGTCTTGGTACGTTTGTCCTTGTATACACGTACCCAAAAGAGAAAGTCCGCCACCACAAGCTTATGTTGAGTGACAACACACTCCACAGGTATCACCCTGCAATCTAAGCAAGCATGTCTGTCCTTCCTCCTTGCAAGGATAAAGTTGATTTGGCTAGAGTGTTGTGCACTTCTAAAGGTCACTAGATGGGATTCCCTCTTCCTAAAGAGGGTATTCGCTACCAACAAGTCATAAGCCAATGCCTAGTTAAGGATATCCTTCCCCTACTGATTTCTACTACCATACCCGAACCCCCCATGGACCCGCTCGAACCCTACATTAGATGCCGCCACATGGTGGTTAAGGTCTCCTCCTATGAAAAGCTTCTCATTGATAGGTATGGATCTAACCATGCTATCTAGATCTTCCCAAAACTGTCTCTTGGTGCTCTCACTAAGACCTACCTAAGGGGCATAGGCACTGATCACATTCAGAGCCGAATCTCCAACTACCAACCGGACTAGGATAATTTGATCACCGTGCCTCCTAACATCTACAACTCCATCCTTGAGGCTCCTATCGATCAAGATGCCTACACGCCTCCTAGTTGCCACATCGACTAGCTCTCGTAACTTGCCCGTTAGGGACCCTACGTTCCAACTCCCTAGACGAATCCTAGTTGGCTCGGCTAACTTCCTTACCCTTCGCACCCGTCGAGGAAAGTGCGAAGACCCTTGCTCATTTTTCACCACACACGGGCGTAGATGTAGCGCGCCACTAAGGTTGCGACGACCCGACCCTTGCTCACTATTCATCATACCCAAGTCACGATACAACGCGCCACCAAGGGGATGACGACCCGGCCCTTGCCCATTTGACACCACACCCGGGTTCCGATGTAGCGCATTGCTAAGAGGGTTATGCCCCAATGAATTTCTTATGGATTTCATATCCATTTGAGTGGCTGGGTTTTTGGTTTTTGACGTTGGTTCGCCACACCTAACACAACCCTCCTCCTTTACCCTTTCTTATTGCTTTCTCTAGATCATGATCCATAAAAATAATGGTGTCATCTGCATATTGTAAGATAGACAAACCGTTATCTACAAGGTGTGGAACAACCCTGGTTATCAGTCCGGCCTCCTTAGCTCTATTTATAAGGATCGTAAGCATATCGACCACTATGTTGAATAAAATTAGGGAAAGGAGATCACCTTGTCTTAGACCTTTTTTTGTTTGAAAATTTTGGCCAATTGTGTCATTTGCTTTTATCCCTACATGTCCTCCTTGACTAAAGGCATCGACCCATTGACACCATTTTGAAGAAAAACCTTTCATGAGTAAGGTTTGCTTCATAAATGACCAATTAATTTTGCCATACGCTTTCTCAAAGTCTATTTTTAAAATTACCCTGTTTACCTTTTTTTCTATGCATCTCATGAATATTTTCGTGTAGTACAACTACACCCTCCATAATATACCTTCCAGGGATAAAAGCCATTTGAGTGGTGTTAATGACTTTATCAGACACGGTCATGATTCAATTTGTTGCTACCTTAGTAAATATTTTTAAACTAATATTGAGCAAACATATAGATCTGTATTGCTGGATTATGTTAGCTTCTTTATATTTTGGTAACAAAATAATAGTTCCAAAATTAAGACTAAATAATGGAAGGGTGCCTGAATTGAAGTCATGAAACAAGGCCATGAGATCTGATTTAATGAGCTCCTAGAAGACCTGATAGAATTCCGTCGGAAAACCATCCGGCCCTGGTGCTTTGTTGTGCTTCATTTGGAAACTAGCATGTTTAACCTCTTCCTCTGAAAAGATATCTATTAGCATATCATTTTCCCCCTCTGTCACTTGAGGAATGTCTTCCCTCTGAGTCTCTACCAATCTGAAATCATTTTCCTCAGGTGGTCCAAAAAGATTTTTGTAATATCTGGTTATATGTTTTTTAAGTTCCTCATCTCCCTCAATTATGTGTTCCCCATTTTGTAGTTGGAAGATCCTTGTCTTCCTATGTTTACCATTTGCCACTAACTGAAAGTATTCTGTATTTGAATTTCCCACTAGTAAATTTTTTGTTTTTGGCCTTTGATACCACTTTATTTCCTCTTCCCTAAATAATTCAGCCAATCTATGATTAAGGCATTGTTTGATGTCTAACTCCTGTGGTGTCAAAAGGGTGTTTTCCGCTTTTTTATCAAGAGAATCTAGTTTTTCAAGAAGCGCTTTCTTTTCTTTCTTATAAGTCCCACTCACATTTTTAGCCCATCCTCTAAGATGTTGACGTAACCTCCTTATTTTGGATTGCCACCGCCCAATAGAGGTTGATCCCGCATTTTTGTTAGACCATACCGCTTTCACCATATCGATAAAACCATCTCTAAGAAGCCAACCTAACTCAAATTTGAATAACGGTTGATTAGTACTAGGAATTGATTCACCAGTATTAAGGAGCAGATGAGTATGGTCAGATATCTCTCTAGACAAGGCAATAACAGACAAGAGTGGATATTTTTGCTCCCACTCAGTGGTCATCAAAACCCTGTCTAGCTTCTCATATGTGGGATTTTGCAGTGCATTAGCCCATGTGTATAACCTCCCTGTCATTTCGAGTTCCCTCAAGTTTAAGCCATCTATCACCGCATTGAATAGAAAAGGTCATCGATTATCAAAATTAGCATTGCTTTTGTATAGAGGGCTTCTCAAAATGTTAAAGTCACCACCAATAATATATGGAAGGTTCTCATGACTACACATGTTGACTAACTCTGCTAGGAATTGCTCTTTATGCTGATCTTGTGCTGGTCCATATACTACAGTCTGCGCCCATTTATAGCCATCGACTTTATTGAACAAATGAAACTTCATATAAAAGTCGCCTTCATCAATTGAACCAATGTCAAAGACATTAAGGTCCACTCCTAAGAGGATTTCACCTAAGCGGCCCCTAGGTTCTTTATAATGCCATAAAAAATCTCTGCCAGCACACAAGTTTTTAAGAAACATTGTCGAAAAATCTCTTCTTCCTACTTCTGAAATGGCAATAAAATTTAGATTATATTCTTTAGTCAAGTCTATACAAACCAATGTTTCTTCGGGTTCTTGAACCCATTACTATTCTAGAAAATCCCCTTCATCTTATTATTTTATTTAATTTAGACATTTCTTTTTATGATGTCTGGAGGAGGATTTGGACTTAGGTAAGACAACATGGTTAACTTTTTTTTTTTTGCGTAGGGATCAATGTGGAAAACTTGAGCACCCCTCTTTGTGCCATGTTGACCCGCCATATTGGCTCCCATTGGATGTGTCTGTCCAACGTCGTCTCCTGAATTTGGCATAGGTCGTGATCCCGGAAACTGTTGTCCATCTCCATTCCTCTTGTCTAATTATGGCCCATCCCCATTGTAACCTAAGAAGTCCATATCCATTGGTTCCAGATTCTAAGCATCAACATTCTCCTCTACTCGAAAAAACAATCTGTACATGTAGTCCCCTACTACCACATTCACATATTGTGGAATGAGATTAGGGTCAAGGACCTGTACATAGTGACAACAAATATCGTACTTTCTTGTGAAGAGCATATCAACATCTTTCGTGATTCCTAAGATGGAACCAACTGCCCAAGTGACTAGAAACTCACGTAACTCAGCTGGGAAACCAGTAAATTGCACCCATACCTTTGGAAGGACAAACCTGACTTCATTTGCCACCCTTCTCTCCTCAATTTGCAGCTTGGCATTTTGTGTTTTGGTCTGAACCACTCCCCATTCCACCATTCTTTGCATCTCGGCTTTGGACGGAAACAAAGTCAACGTGTTGTGGCCCAAATCCTCAACATTCCATTTCCATTTGACTGGGATCAGCCTTTCTAATTCAGCAACCACATTTGGTATAGTGAGCACACCGTCTGTGATCCGAATCAATGCTGATCTTGACTCCGTTGTCTTTTACTTTTGTGTTGCAGTACTTGGGATATGAAAGAAACCCAAGCCATCAACGCCATACCCTCATGGTTCTGCACTTGGTTTGACCCTCCGATATATGGGGGCAATATGTCTAACTATGAGGTAGCTTTTGTGTATCTATCTTTGTGAATAAACCATAATGTTTGTTTATTATATTTTAATGGAGTGACAATTGCACTTTTTTTTGTAATTCTACAGGTATAATTCTAATGAATAAAGAAAAGAAGTTTGATGGAAGGAAATAAGAGAAAGAGTTTTAGGTAACATATGATTGACATTGACTTGCCAATTGAGCAAATATAGATTAGGAGACATATCATCACCAATAAATACACAAGATATGGGCTCGACATATCCATTATCTACTGTCAGCCAACTGCTAGTTATTTCTGTGTTTGTTATCACTGCAACTTTTTATTCAGTATAGTTGTCTAGACACAACTCTCGGTTTCATTTGGCCGATAACATTCTGGATGGGTCGGTGCATGTTACATGTCTTGCACCTTCTGCATACTGCAAGAATGCTGATCGACGATATCCTAGTGAGAGGACATTGAAATAACCGAAACGTTTATCGACGATATCGACAGTGTCCGGGAGCTAACCATTGAGATGATTGAGGAGTGCGTAATTGTCGAGATTTAATCTTAACAATATTTTTATAAAACTATGTACAGACTCAGAACTCGATGATCAACACACAAGATGTTTTCTCGGACCCTCTCACTAGGATGCTCGGTCCATATCGTGTCAGTCCAGCTCGGTCCAAGCATCACCCACAACGTCGGGCCATGCCTGAGCATGAAATAGGCGGGCCAAGCCGTGCTCGGCCAGGCAACATTTTCCGTGCTTCAGGCTGGCCCATCAGACACGGCAGGTCTGACCAAAACGTTAAGAGAGATAAGGTGGGCCTCGTCTTTTCGTAATGGCGATGAAGAACAGATGCACTGAATGTGCTGTGACGGAAAATATCACTTGGTTAGCCCACGTGGCCCAAAGAGCCCAAACATTCTTCAACCTCTCTTGTCCGGACGCCGTCGGCGGGCGCATCAACAGAGATGGGTAGCCCCGCCGCGGCCGTGCTCGCCGCGGCCGGCGCACGCCGAAGCTCTGCACTGCTGGCGTCCTTGCTGTTCAGGGCGACTCGCGGGCTCCACGACGCTGCGGCGGCCGCGCCGGCAGCGCCGGAAGATAAAGCGGGGACGCGAAGGCGGCGGCGGCGGCGGCGGAGCAGCAGCAGCCTCGTTCTTGGACCGGACTTTCCCGACACCTGGCACCATACCCCGTGCGACGGGACCCGGCCGCATCCCCCGCGGGGCGACGGAGGTGAGTGGGGCTTACTGTTTTGGTAAATATCTGGTAAAGGGTGTGCTGTCTAGCCTTGTGCTTCTGGGAGCAATGATCCACTGGGACGCTGTGCAGAGCTTCGAAAGTTTTCTTCTGCACATGTTTCAGTGACTGTACGGTTAAATTGGTGGAAGCTTAGTGCTTATTACCCTTTGATTCAGCTTAGTGGCATAGGTCAATTGGTCCAAGTTGCACTGCAACCGCTCAGATCCGACAGTAGTTCAGTGGAGAAATCTGTAGTGTTCCCAGTGGTTAATGAGAATCTTGAAATTCATGGAGTGGTAGCTCTGGCGGGCCAGAATGTGACCTCAAATTTAATGCAAGTTGAGGTTCTTTCACTCCAGTGCTAACTGGTATTAGACTTGCTGTAAACCCAGAATACAAATGGATGGTTCAGAGGGGAATTAGAGTTTGACTAATGCGAGCTTCAGCTGAAGTTTCTTTGATGTATTGCACTATTGTTGTTTTCTAGCTGCACTAAGTATTTATGTATTTGACGCAAAGTTGCATGGAAATTTCAAATTCTCACATTCCACTCTTGGCTGATTGGAGGAAATGATCTCATCTATTTCTTAGTTGCTCAGCATCTTATACGAAAATCTGATTCTGTGAACTTGCATATATGTCTGTTGTAGTTAATACTGATCGTGCTGCAACCATTATCGATGGCAAGTCCATTGCGGAGGACATAAGGTTACATATTGCCGAAGAAGTTCATCAAATGAAAAGCACAGTTGGACATGTGCCTGGTCTAGCTGTTGTATTGGTTGGTGATAGAAGAGATTCTGAGTCCTATGTCAGATACAAAACAAAAGGTTGTGAGGAGGTTGGAATAAAATCATTGTTGGCGAAGTTGCCTGGAAACTGTACAGAAAATGAAGTGATGGATTCAGTGGCAAGATATAATGAAGATCCATCTGTTCATGGAATTCTAGTGCAGCTACCTCTACCAAAAGTAAGGCATGATCTTTGGTTTTGTTAACTGATTAATGTCATGAAAACCTTTAATTTACACCCACTAACAGCTTTTTCTTGATGATGAATGCAAACTACCTTTTAGTTCACGTTTCATCTGTACTCAACAATCACCATTACTATAAACATTGCTATATGGTGCTCGATTTGTAATATACTATTGAAAATTTTGTACTATTTTGTTTTTGTATAAATCAGCACATGGATGAGGAAAGGATTCTGAGTGTCGTCAGCCTAGAGAAAGATGTTGATGGCTTCCATCCCTTGAACGTTGGCAACCTTGCTCTTAGAAGCAGAAAACCTTTGTTTGTGCCCTGCGCTGCAAAGGCTTGCATTGAGTTATTGCTCCAATCTGGGATTGAGCTCATGGGAAAGCATGTGACTGTGATTGGGAGAAGCAAAGTTGTTGGATTGCCCACTTCATTACTTTTACAGGTAAAGATGACAAAATTGTTTCTGCGATTCATTTTTCTCCACATGAAATAAATGTGTTTAGTGTGCTGTTATAAAAAGACATTGTTCTGACATTTTTTTTCAGAGGCATCACGCAACTGTCAGTGTTATCCATGCATTCACAACAAATCCAGAGGAAATTACACGTGAATCTGACATTGTGATATCAGCTGCTGGAGTGGCCAATCTTGTAAGAGGAAGCTGGTTGAAGAAAGGCGCAATTGTGATTGATGTTGGAACGAATCCAGTCGAGGTAAAGATGGTAGTGTTTATTGTACTTTTGCTCTATAATTTTGATCTATTGTGAATTTTTACTAGCGTTTTTTGTCCATCAGAACTATTTTTATTCCTACTTTATTATTATATGTACAATACTGATCTGAATGATTCCTAATTTGTCAAGTGCTTCTGAAAATTACTCTGAAGTTGTTTATTGATACAAGTTCCTTAAAGAGAAATGTATAGGATGAAGGTGTGAAGCAAAACATGATAAATCACTCATGCCTACTTCAATCATGACGTATATAATAGGTTGTCCACTGTAAATTTAATGGGGTCTTTCCTGCAAATAAGCTTTTTATCAGCACTAGCAATTCACCAGTACTTAGTATAGTGGAGCCGTAATTTTTAAATATTTTCCTTTTTTAACTCTCAGAAACTGTGTAGCGAATAACATTCGGTTATTCTTTTTAATACTTATATCCTCTGTCTTAGCTATCAGCAATTGTCACATTCTTCTCTCTCAGGATTCAACCAGTGATTATGGTTATCGCCTAACTGGAGATGTCTGCTTCGAAGAAGCAGTGAAAGTGGCCTCTGCTATAACACCAGTTCCTGGTGGAGTGGGACCAGTGACGATTGCCATGCTGCTTGCCAATACGCTTGATTCAGCAAAACGGGTTTATGGCTTGAGCGACTGAAGCCTGGATGTAACCTTGTAATGCTCTTTGTTCTTGTAAATTAGTTGTTGTTTCTTTGTAGCGGTATGAGAGCTAGAATGTACCATATTTTTCTCAATAAATATTGTATGGCTAGCAACGTTCTAGCTTTCAATAATAAATTTTGTTTGGAGACCATCGTATAGCCCAGCTACAAGCCTTCTCCTATGAAGCAGCTCTCATAAGAGCTTAACTCAAATCACAATCACCTGATATCCTTCTTTCTTGTGGAGATAAATATTTGATATCTAATGTGAAATGTCTGACATCGTTTTCATGCCAAATCTGCACCGACTAATTATTAAGAACAGAGGGCTATGCAAAATGCTTAACTGCTCAACAAGATATACATATTCCAGTGACAAACATAAAAATGGTCATTGCCTTTCTTTCTTACTCTTGTTCCAACTATAATGTTACAAAATAATTGCTCCCAGCTGAGCTTCAATGCAGTTGAGTAGCCAAAAGGGTCAGGGAAATTGAAGAAGCTTATTGTTTTAGCATGAAATTTTAGATGTGCGTCATGGATACATTGAGGGAAACCACATTTTTCATATTGCTATACAAAGGGAGAAAAAAGTTTCCCCTATAATGCATATCTTTCTGTATTAGAGGTTCTCAGCATTTTCAGGCTAGCTCAATTTTCTGCTCGGCCAACCAAGATTGTTTCGGCTCCAGCAGTACTGTATCAATCTACATAATAAAATTGAGCATATCATCAGCTATAATCATGAAACTATAAATGTTAAATCACCATGATTTCAAATCAGGAAGTATCAATACTACATAAATGTTAATTAAATTCATATGCATTAATGTACTTAGGTTTTTGTACTACCTTAGCATTTTCCACACAGACAAAATCCTTGTAACATGCTTCCATCTGCAAGTGAGGGTTCCACAACACTGCATCTGACCAACTGAATTTGAAAATGACCAAAATTTAGTCATTTGATTTCATAATCCAAATAAAGACCATTTTATTTACAAATATTAACCTACTTCGAATTTGAGATGATAATCTTGTCACCCAATCCATTGTCCAGGGTGAGCTCACATGGTGCGCCGAGGTAAATGCAGTCAACAAATCCCGGAAATGTCACCTCTTCCCTGTAATGTATTAAATAAATAGCTCAAAAGTTTAATGCTCTTTAGTTTACACCATGCATACTGCTGCAATTAGTGTGTCCATCTAAGCGATGCTATAGCTCTGAACACCATACACAAAGCTTTCTGTCACGCACACAAACAAAAAAAAATGCACAAGAACCTAAATGATAACAGTGTTATGTGAGTATTACTTCTACATAGACGAGCATGAGGGAATGGAGGAAATAAAAACCTAATCCTAGTATATCAGGGGCGAGGCCCAAAACAAAAGGAGAAACTAAATATAAATGGGACTGTGGATGATTAAATGTGAGATTTCTATTCCCTTCTATTTAACTCCTCTCCTTTATTATCCCCTTATTGTGCTGTTTGATTGGGAACTATCTATAATGTCGGGTCATCGTCCTCTTCGGTTGAGGATTTTGTGATAGGCTTTGAGCCTAAGATGGTTTTGAAAGCATTGGAGGAGAATGGTAGTTGTTGTAACTGATTTTCTTCTCATTTCTTTAGGTAGTTGTTTTTACTCTATCTAACTGTTCCTTTTTTTAGAAGCCGGTGATGCAGATTCACTAGTTGAGCTTCTTCTCAAGTACAAATTTGCTCATTTTATATGTGCTTGCTTTCTTTTTTTGGCACCATATATTTAATACTCTTATTACATGACACTTCTATTTACATGTGATGGGTGCAACACATGCGATAAGCAGTGAATATGAATGCTCTACTTGTGCTTGCCTGATAGATAAAAAACGGAGCCCATATTGCCTATCAAGCTAAAATCACCCCATTCAACCGCAGCAGATCATTTAGTTGGTTTAAAAATACTCAAAGCCAGATGCTGAAGTCTCTGCTTTGATTGACTCAATACAAGCTTAATAAACCACGGTGGTACATTACGATGGTTGGCTCTCAGGTTCGCCAGCTTTTTGGCAACAGCTAGTGGAGTAGTTGGAGACTATATAGCTGTTGTTGGGGTCTTTTTGACCTCTCTTGGCCATTTGGATAGCTGGGCAAATTTGGGGAGAACCAAGAGGAGAAGAGGAGACACTAGAGCAAAGATTGAAACTATCTTTGAGTGTCTTGAAGAGTAACATAAGAGCATCTCGTGTCTCTAGCCTAGGAGAGGTTGTAGAGAGGATTAGTGTTGTTATTCTTGGTCTATGGCAAGACCTAGACCGGTTAGGTGTCGGTGATCGAGCCTATCGTTATCGTAACATGTTGTGAAGGCTGTCACAAGTCTGTACAAGGTTTGAGCTCGACTTTGAAAGGAGCATCGTGAGAGAGCGCCCGTGCTTGCACTCCGGGAGTGCAGCAAGTCCTTTGAGAGAGGCAAGCTTATGCTCGAGGAGCCGAGAGCTCGATGAGTAGTGGTCACGCAACCACGCCGTCACTCCGGAAGTGATACGGGCTTGTGTGTAAGGACTCCATGGTTGGTGGCGAGAGGGATCAATACTCCGGCGGGAGTCGATCCAACAAGGCCTAGGGGAAGACGCCATCCTCCCGATACCTCGGGCTAAAAATCAATGAGCACTTTCTAAACCCCTCTTTACTTACCGTCTTTAATTCCGCACTTGTGTATAAGTAGAGATAGGGTTGCTATGTCGCTGTTTGCTTATTGATTGTTTGGCTATGCTCTTAGTGCTTGCTATTTGCTCTTGATCCTTGTGCAACTTGTGCTTATTTATCTCGTCACTAGATTTGGCTAAGTAGACTCTTTGTGTCTTGCGCGTTGTTCTTATCTACTAGACTTGTATGCATAGGACCCTTGCGAGCTAAGTGTGTTGATTGGTTGCTTGGCTTAATCACTAGCTTGCATAAGAGTTGTATTGGTGTGTGACACTAGTATGTATAGGTCGTTGTTAACTTTCTAGGATCATGTATTATACTAGTGTGCTCTCTCTAGTAGTGCATAGGAGTTGTTTTGAGTGCTCGGTTTACAAGTTGGCAAAATAGTTATATGTTTGAGTTCCTGATTCAACACCCCCCCCCCCCTCTCGGTCACTCGATCCATTCACCTGTTTCATGTTTTCTTAGTCATGCTCACAAAAATTTGAAGTTAATCATTGTGAGTGGCAGTTATATTGTTTCCCTTGTTCATTGTATGTATTTAAATTCTTCAGGAAAGAAAATGAAGTGTGTTGTTCACAAATACACAAACACACCGCGCAAAAAAAATGATTATTGCTTCTACATAGATGAGAAAAATCAATGAAGCAATACAAGAAATGAAAATCTGATCCTAATATATCAGGGATGAAGCCCAAAACAAAAGGAGAAACCATATAAAAATGGGACCATAGATGTTTAAACGGGTTAATATAAAAGAGAGTGAGATAGCCCATAACTATTGATCATAACTCGAAACTGACCTCTCTTCTTTCCCCTCCAAGGGATTTTGAGGGTCAGGATCCTTATTCAGGGTCTTACAGCCTTTCAAACCTTTAACAGAAACACCATTTATGGAAGCCTGTATAACCGAATAGATGTGAAGTTAAAACTAGATAGTATTCGTAAGAAAAGTATAACTGGGTCTCATAAAGCTGCAACTTACACTGAAATAAGTATGGAGTGCAGAGTTAAATGAGAAAGGCTTGTTATCTGTATTTGTTATTTTCAGAGTTGTTGACAAGCTTGTAGAGTGCAGCGCAACCTACAAAATATTTTCAAAACTTAAAGTCCATGTTCTTCAAGGGTCAAAAGGTGCAGCTACTGCAGATATGACCTAAATATTGTAACAGAGTTCAACCTTGTATAGTGCTTGGAAGCTATAATCCCACATCGAACGACTATAAGAGTCATCTTTCAGCTCCAAAGTTACAGCAGGATTTCCTTCAGTGACTTCTGAATCTGTGATGGACCAATTCATGTTCCGAGCAAACCCATGCTGTCAAATTGAAATTCGCCTTGGTAAGTGAAAGGGTACAGTGTAAAAAGATTCTTTACTTGATTATGAACGTGATGAACATTAATAGAGCATAACTGCACAAATGGTATACACATGCAATGATACTGACAAATATGACTTGCCATGTAGTGGAAGTGAAGGAATTCAACAATAAAAAAGATGAGGTAAACTTGGGTCATTTCTTGATTTGCCACTAGACATCTTTGATACCTGAATGTCATATCGACATGACATATTCCATTTGATTTTAAGGATAAAAAAATTTCAATATTTTGTTCCTTTTCCAGTTCACATGTGCTAGTGCTACAACGAAAAAATCATTTCACGTACCTGCTGCATGGGGCCAGGGCCAAACTGGGGAAAACAATGTGGAATTCCACCACTGGTTTCAGAAAAGGAGATGATTAGCATTGCTATCTGTTAAGCAACTAATGTTTTATGACAGGTAGTTTTAAATCCAACCTGATGGGTTTCGTCCCATTGAACACAGCATCTGGTCGGACAAAGAGCAGGTCCTTGCCATTAGGAAGTTTCAAAGAAGTGATGCATGCTCCAAATAAATAGATCTCAGCCTCGCTTCATGCATGAAATCATTAAACAATAAGCTGGTAGTAAATAAAGTAAAAAAATGTAACCAGAATGCCAGAGAATATAATTTTGATACAATGAAAAAAAAACTCCAGGAATGTGTTCCACAAATCACAAGTATAAAGATTGCTTGGCCTAAGGTGGCACGTCCAAAGGGGCTAGGTGGGCTGGGCATCTCCGATCTAAAGAATCTTGGAAGAGCCCTCCGGGTATGCTGGCCATGGCTAAGAAAAACAGAGCCAAATAAACCTTGGGCCACCCTCCCTATGCAAGCAAGTGAATGTGTTCAGGCGCTGTTATCTATGGCGGTTGCCACAGAGCTTGGTGATGGCAGAAACACACTGTTTTGGTGCGACAGGTGGATTATGGGGCAGCGCTTGGAGGGTCTCTTCCCTCGGCTGTATTCCATGATACCCAACAGAGTACGCAACAAGAGAACTGTCCATGATGCATTGACCAACATGAGATGGATACAGGACATTCATGGAGTCGCCTCTGTTGAAGTCATACTACAGTTTATCAACCTGTGTCACATCATTTTGGACGTCACCTTGCAGCCGGGAGTAGCTGATGTGCATCGTTGGCGCTTCTCAAGTTCCAGCCAATACTCTGCTAGTTTGGCTTATGAAGCTCAATTTCAAGGATCAGTACAGTTTGGCCCTTTGGAGCGCATTTGGAAAACTTGGGCTCCAAAAAAGTGCCGCTTCTTCATGTGGCTGGTTGAGCATGATTGCTGCTGGACGGCCGACTGATTGATGCGCAGAAACCTTCCGCATCTGGAACACTGTCCTCTGTGCGACCAAGAAGACGAGACTATCCATCACCTCCTCGTTGGATGCGTCTTTGCAAGATAATTCTAGTATATCTTGCTGCGCCAAGTGGGCTTCAGCGCCTTGTCTCCTCTCCCCAGCGATACAAGCTTTGAGGACTGGTGGAGCCGAATTTCAAATAGGGTCACAGGGGAAGTACGGCAGGGCATCAACTCGCTAATCATCTTAGGAGCATGGGCACTATGGCGGCATCGCAACGACTGTGTCTTCAATGGAGTCTCCCCGAGTATTACCACGACACTGATTATGGCTAGAGATGACAAGTGCCTCTGGGGCATAGCTGGAGCAAAAGCTCTCACAGCCCTCCCTATCCATGGTGATGTCGTCAGTAGTGTTAGCGGTAGTGGCTGATTATCAAGCCTTGGTCGCCTATCTAGTATATACAGGCGCGAATGTAAACTGAATGTTCTGTGGGGGTGAGGGTGTTGTATTCTAACCTCTTCTTCTATTAATGGAATGATACGCAGCTCTCCTGCGTGTTCGAGGAAAAAAAAAAGATATGCTAAGGGATACCTTAGCATATTCAGATCCTACTATAGAAGTATATTCTAACATAAAAGTGTCTAATCATAATCTCAATAAATGGCCAACAGACATTGTGCAAAATTGGCAAACTCTAATCATCAGTATTCATATACTACTAGTGGTCTGTCTAACAAAATGAATTGACCAGGTTCAATGTCATTTCCAAGCTTCCTATATCAGGGACGCGCAAATCAGTGATTATTTCCTAATTCATCGACCATTCTGCATTTACTTGCCCCACGTTTTGAATAAGGAACTTGTCACCCTTGTGAAGCTATTGCGGCAATCTTCACTATGGAATGCCAACCCATTTTCAATAGCAAACACGGATGTTTTACCACGCTTCTCCATCAGATACATTGAGACAATACGACAACTCCATATTATTCCCAAATTTGTCTGCTTACTTTTGCTGAATATGCAGTTGAATGCAACCCAATACAACCCTTATTTCGCCCAAACTAAATTCCAACCAAGCTCTGGTCTTTACAGCAGCATCCCATTTCTCTCAACCTTCGACAAATCCCCTTCGAAAACAACACATAAGAAACTAGGAAATTATTCTACAAACTCCAAATAAAGAAAAATTCGGGTTACCTCCCATGAGGAGATTTGAGGTCGATTTTCTGTAGCCCACCATTGCCCTCCGACACCGTCACGCCGGGCGCGTACACCTTCTGCCCAATACTGGCCATGGCCACCACCCCAGAGCGCCTAAATCCAAGAAAGGAAACGACGCCGAATCCACCAAGATTCGTAAATTCGAGCACACACCACGTGGATCGATTGAAACAAGTACAGATTGGTGAAGACGGTGACGGAAGCACCTGAAGCGGCGAGGTGACTTGGAGGAGGAGACGAATGATGGCGAAGGGAGAGTGGCGCAAGAAGCCGCCATTTCTGTTCTGCCCCAAGGAGACGACGATGCTTGTGCTGCCCCTTCTTCGGAGAAGCTGAGACTTCGGCGGCGTTTGCCTAGTTTAGACTTTAGAGAGGGAAAGGGGTCGATTTTTATTTTATTTTTTGAGATCAGGGGTCGGATTGTCTGCGCAGGGCGAGTGTTACATGTGTTAGTAATGTGTTGTTTAGTTTCTCGCCAAAAGATAAAGGTTTAGATTAAGAAACTTAGCAGAAGTACCAAGCTTACACTCGATCATACTCGCTGGACACGTGCATCTGTTTAGCTTTGTCGAGATTGGTTGTTAGAAGGCATGCTATGGTGGCAAGAAAGAATGGCAAGAGCCTGTTGTCGCACAAAGGATCCGAGCTGCCACGGCAGAGATGCTTATGGCGATCAGGATGCTACAAAGCAGAGCTTGTCCCCTTGCAAACAATTTTATTCTGGGATATTATGCCTCTTGAACGACTGAAAGGCCTTGCCAAGAGGATATCTCAATGGCTCAGTGCATATACCTTTTTCTTTCTTCCCGTTGATCCTTTTCCTCTTTGTGCTCTCTTTTCATATCTCTGAATTTCATGGTCAGCAAATTTAGTTTCAGCCGAAACGAAAAATCAAATTGCACTCGACGTAACGTTTCTGTTTCAGCTAATTTACCGGTTACATCTTGTTTCTAAATCCGTTCCTCATCAGAATTCAGATAACGAAGCAGAGCACATCACCATTGACGATCTCATAATTGATGTCACTAGGACCTTACAACCTGCTGCGATTTCAGTATCAGAAGTCATTTCATGCATCTCATCACATTCGCAGAAACAAAATGGTGATTGCTCTGCTAAGCTACCTCCTGCTCTTCAGTCTTCATCAAACCATCGTTCATAGATACATGGTTCAATTTGCCTCTGCGGTGCTTGCATTCCCTCCATCCTCCGCGTTCTTACCACCACCGCCGCCGCCATCGTTGCTCGTCGGCGCCGGCGTCGTATGATCTTGTACGCACTGGAACCGGCAGGCGCCGGGCCCCGGCTTCCGCGCCGCCTCCGTGTCGCTCTCGTTCTCTATCATCAGCGCCCGCAGGCACCGCCTCGGCCTCGCCGGCACGACAAGCGGTGGTCTCTTCTTCATCGCCTTGGGCTTCTCTTCCTGCCTCGGCGTCGGCGCCACCGCCGGCTCCTCGCGCCCGTTCTTGATGTCGACGTGCACGCCGGGGTTGCCCGCGCTGCACGTGCTCCCCTCCATCGACGAGTTGTTCACGCTTTGCACGTTGCTGTTCACGTTCGCGGCCACCGCCTGCGGCTTCGAGCCTGCCGGGTCCTCCGGCTTCTCGGCGGCGCTCGGCGCGTGCGCGTCTCTTGCGCCGCCGTTGCCGACGACCATGCTGGCGCCGACGTTGTGGCCGGCGAGCGTGACGACGCGGTACCCCTGCTGGCCGTTCTCGGGCGGCCTCGGCGCCGGCGCGCCGCGAGCGGCGAGGCTCTTGAGGCTGTCCTCGATCTCCTGCCGGAACGGCGCGCGGGCGCCGTCGAAGAGGCTCGACCTCGGGAAACCGGAGATGGCGATCTTGGTGTCGTTGTTGCCGCCGTCTCTGCCGCCCGAGCTCTGTTCTCGGCCGGTATGCGGCGGCGCTCCGGAGAGCGTGAGCTCTAGGTCGGCCGTGGACGGCCGTCCTCCTCCTCGAAGCTGCGACGAATCCGAGTTTAGGACCGGGATCGTGTCCGACTCATCGGACGACTCGGCTTGGATGGGGATGTCTTCTTCCTCCACGGCGTGTGCCCGCGAACGGGGAGGTTCTGCCGGAGTTGGTGGCGGCGGTGGAGGTGACGATGGCACTGGCCGCGATGATGGCGGCCGTGGTGGTTGCTGCCGCCACGATCCCACATTGCTTCTGTAGGGAAGCCAGAAGCGGAATGGCTGCGGCTGCGGCGGCATCTGCGATGATGACGGTACCCGTTGCCCTGACATGTCTGCCTTTGGGTCGATGGCCTAGAACGGAGGGAAACTGTTGTGACTCTTTGTATTTGAATCGGGCAGGAAGCTATTTAGCATCACAGGTTTCCATGATAATTAGTTATTCTTACCTGCTGGTTGCTTGCAAGAAGGTGTTGCCTTGAGTATGTCAAGAAAGGTAAGGAATTGGGGCTTTTCGTGGCTTGAAGATTTGGAGAAAGGATGCACCGGTTATTTTTCAACCGGCCTCGAGTTTGGGTCACGTTCTTCAGTAATCGGTTTCTGGTCATATGACCAGCAGCAACTTTACCAAACTTCAATTCACCTATTTCAGGTTATCTGAATCTGCCCAACATAACATGAAGTTCAATGCGCTTCAAGCAATGACATACAGAAAAACCGTACCCAGAAGATACAAAATTAAGTAATCTTTCGAACCCAGCTGAGTAGAATTTTATTCACGTAAGGCATATATACTGTCGAACATTCAGATTGCTACAGGTTGACAAATGCACCGTTGTCAAACAATGGCAATAATATTATAAGCCACCTTAATGAACATATAGCCTGTACTAAAATGAGCATCGGTCGTAGCTTAGTTTACAACAACTGACTTGTTAATCTACGGGACTTTCCATGCCGTCCACTTTTCCTTCTTTGTCGCCACCTGTCCTTAATATCACCACACTCTTTTGCTTTATGACTTTGGTTCGCATTACATCTTTCTTCATTACCTTGCTTTCCAACTGCATTGTTCCCCATGTCACGCAGCCGAGCAGTCTCTGCAATAAGGTCATTCACCAGCATCTCAGTTGTTTTTGAGGTAATCCCTCGCAAATACCATGAGATGGGTGGTGGAGGTAAAATTGCAGGCTCGATAAGCTGATCCAAGGTAATGGCAGATCCAACTCTTCCCTTTCCATCAGTACAAGAGTCATATTCATCCAGTGTGCACGGATCAAGCGGACAGACTTCCTTGTCGACAAATATGGGATCTATTTTCCAGCAACCCTCAAACTTCTTCATGAAACCTGTTCGCCCTTGCTTGAATTTTACCTGCAAAAGGTTTTTGCATGAAGCTACATATCAGCTAACAAAAACCATGGGTTGGCAAAGGGATAGTGCCATGTTACAAGATTGTTACAGTGTGATTTTTTCTGTCCTGGTCAACAAAAACATGAACTGACAATACACCAGACCACCAGAGGAACTTCCAGATTGCTGCCTGCTCCACTTCAACTATTTGCCTTGATCCGTCGTCGAGCAAGACTTTCCGTGATATTACTTCCTGAAAAAGTGGAAGGGTCTCTGTCATGAGTATGTGGTTCGTGGGGGTGATATCCTGGTCCCTTTTTTCTCTAAAAGATAAGTCTTTGGCTTATAACTTCACCACCATCAAGGAAGAATAGGTAAGCACAAGTAAAACCATAAATCATGCAACATGCAAGAGCCATCATGTTGGCACAATACTGAAGGACACCAAATCAATTATCTTGCACAACATGTCAAGACACATGCAGCACTTTGCAAGAATACCTAACAACAAGTTACTCTACTTCACTATGAGCCCATTACAGAGCTGTTTTACTCTACCATGGTGGCCTAAACTTGCTCAGCCCCATATAAGGTACAAGAAGCAAAAACTGAATTACAAGTTCTTTTACCAGAACTACAAATGAATAAATGACCAAATAACAATCAGTAGAAATTTCAAGATACATGCACTGGAAGATAAATGAAAGCAAAAGCCCCAGCTTTCAGAATCAACTCTTATCAGTCAGACTGCTTGGACAGTTGTAATGTTGAGTAAAACAGATCAGTACACACCTTGATATTTTTAAATACTCTTTTGTTCTCTGGATCAATTATGATGTTATAAACTGCGTCTGGTGGTAACCCCGCCTTAAACCTCAGATTGAGGTTGCATAGAGAACCATCCGGCACTGTCACCTGTAAAGATTTTGAAGAAATTTAAGTTTACATTCTCTGAATATCAGGACATCTCAGAAAGTATTATGTCATACATAATTCCACACTCGAAGTCCCCAGCAAAAAGCTGCAAACTTTTCCAGAATAATATGGAATCCTACTGCTACTCTAATACTAGATGAAACACAGTAAATAAAAGTGTGTTCAAATTGAGTTTTCCTCCAGCAGTGAGACCGGCTATCCATGACAATTGCACTTCGATACCTTGATTTCTGGCGGTTCATCAGTCCAGTTAGGATTGTTCCTCCAAGCTTGGAGCTGCCTGTCCAAGCTAACCTCAGCAGCAGCGGCAGCGGCATTGCACGATTCTTTCACCTTCTCTGACGGCATTTGCGCATTCACACCGCTGCCAGCACCATCCTTGTTCAAGAAACGCCCAAAATGCACCTGCGACAAGACATAAACGAATCCACATCATCACAGCCGATTCTGAAACGTCAAACAACCCCAAAAAGATGCTCTTTTTTTTTCCTTTTCCTAAAGAAGCAACCCAACCTTCAGAGATTTCTGAATCTTATCAGGAACCTGCAGCAGGCTATTGAATCCGACCGCATGTTTCTGCAACCACCCGTCCGCTTGGCTGACCCCCGGTTCTTGCCTGCTTCTTTCTCCCATCGAGAAACCAGATATCCTGGCAAAATAGGGCAGCCAACGGCTTGTGAGAATCCGCAACAGTACAGATTTTTTTGAAAAAAAAAAAACCTGAAGGTAAAACGATGACGGCGAAGATCTAACCTCGCGGAGTTGGTAGAACTGGAATCTTGGTTCAGGTGGCGATTGGCTCCGGAGGATCGAAGGTAGCAGGAGTGACCAAGTGGAGCACGAAGTCGCGAGAAGCGACGGGGAAGGTCGAGAGTTGCCCGGGTCTAGTCGCCGTGCCCGTGAGCTTCTCTGAAAACCAATCTCCATCGACGGGTTTCTCCCCGATGTGCGGGGCCCGTCAGTCAGTCTACTGGAGGTGGACTGTGCATTACGTATGCGGGCCTACGCCGCCTACTCGTCTATGGGCAGGTCGGAAGACCTGACAAAATGACCCGACAGAGCTCAGTTCGAGTATGAAGAAAGTTGGGAAGAATTTGCCGAAAAAGAGGGATTTTTGAGGCACCACAGATCTGTAGTCAAGGGATTTTTCTAAAAGCCCAGCGTACAAATACACACATCCACCCATACAATGCAACTAAGGGCTCGTTTGTTTCCTGAGCAGATTAATTAATCTAAATTATAGTCTCTATAACTCATTAATTAAGGTACAGTCATCCACTTCGTATCTATAAAGTTAGTGATTGAATCTAAGTCAGTTTTATACCTTCTATATTAAGCACCGACTTTTAAAAATTATAACTCCCTCGTACGGAGCCCAAATGAAACAAACTCGGACTCTATCTCGTAGCTCTCAAAAAGTTCTATAAATTTGGTATTCAATGGATTCATAGATTTGAAAGTCCTTGTGTCCAAATATACAATGCAAAAATATATGTTCTGATTTGGACTCCTCTACATACGTGTCCTTGCGGGACCTATATCTCATAGCTCCAGAGTCCAAAAAATATGATGCATATATATTTTGAAAAGCTCTCAACAAGATTTACAACTTTTGTAGTCACGCTTTTCTCATTGGAGCATGTCTTGAAGTCCAAAAGCACGATACAATACAGTGTTGTTTCTGGATTACGTAAATTATTTTTTTTCTTACGGATAAACCTTCTAGAAATCGTTAATCATTGGATCACGAACTTAGGCTTGCATGTTGAGTTTTATGTACGTACAGAGGTATCTTGTAGGTGTCATGGACTTGTGGGAAACCCGGAGTCAGGTTTTTATATCTCTACTTCTTATCTTTGAACCTTTTTACAGTTATTTCACCTAATTCTGCAACATCTCAAACAACACTATATATTGAAATCGTCAATATTAGAGATAAAAAAACATATTTATGATGAGAATATAGTAGAAAATGATTGCTTCTGCATATAAAATGGTACACTAAGAAGCATTAACAGTAATATAAATACGATCGTCTATATAAAAATATTAATAATATTATATATGTTTAACAAATATATTATGTAAATGATTTTTTTGTTTAAATCATACAAAGTGTTTTATTTTTTTAAGCCCGTCACAACGCATGATCACTTTGCTAGTGTTAGATTATTTATTCTGAATTATTTAAATTAGATTAATTAATTTGAAGGAGGTGTTTGTTTTTCTATATTATTTAAGCTAGATCATGTTATTTTTTATTGTAAAAAGACTAATTTAGCATGGGTAACGAGTCTTTCTCTAAAATAATCCAAAATAAACACATATTGAGGAGATTATTAAATTATAATACTCTATCCTTTGGATTAATTAATCTGCCCTTTTAATTTGTTTTAATTATTTTCCTACTGGATTAATTAAGCTAGATTAATTAATCTAATGGATTATAAGCTGAAACAAACAGGGCCTAAATTGCGTCTCCGTTAGGGATCTGATGTACAACGGGGAATCGACCTCTCATTGAGGGCACTGCTAGAGAAAAATATTAGGGTATGACTTTTTAGAGAAATTAAAATTTATAGTTAATTTTACGGTGAAATTTTTTCACAGGCTTAAATTTAATTTTAGCTGGATGCGGCCGCACCCAGCACATACAATGTAGCCCGCCCCTGCTTTTATTGTACCTCCACGTGTAAGTCTATGAACTTTTGCCACTACATATGAACTAGTGTTGTTATTGTCAGATTGTGATGTTTGTTTGAACCTGTGTCGGATTATGACGTTTGTTTGAACCGGTATGTGAGTTTGTGTGAATTTCATTGTTGTGATGTCTGATATTGTGTCTGGATTTATGTCAATAATTGTGTGTATTTTTGTGGAATTCGTGGCCCTTCAGAGGTGAATCACGCAAGACGCCGTAGCAGTTTTTGTTTGGAACTCCCTGCTTTAAACGCCAAACCTCTGACATGACTATCATAGTAATAACGTCAAATAGTTTGTCGTGATTCAGACTTGGGCAGTAAAAAAAAAGAAGAGGAGAATAAAGAAAGAAGACAATCGTGCTAGAGTATCCGAGCAATCACGTCAAATATTTGACGTGATTAAGGTGTCAACCACGTCCTATTGATTGATGTGATTGGGTCAACCCTGATCGCCTCACAATCTGAATATTTGACGTGATTAAGGTGCCCACCACGTTAGATTGATTGGCGTGATTGGGTCAATCCTGATCGCCGCACAGTCTGACGTGGCGGTCCACGCTAACATAACACCCAATCATGTTATAGAAATTGACGTGATTCATGTACATATTAAAATGCTAGATCTCTAAAATTTATTTTTGAATGGTTTTTCAATATAAATTTAGATTTAAATCAATTATTTTTTTTAAAAAAATGGCCGCTTTCCCACTCAAGCCACTAGCTAGTCGAGCCACCACTTGTTCTCTGCAGTGAGGAAATTGGGATATAGGGCACGTCGTGGCTCGTCGCTCGTTTACATCAATTGGATGAGAGATGGTCTGGGTATATTAAACAGACTAGTAAAGTGTCCGTGCGTTGCGACGGGCTTAAGAAAAATAAAATATTCTGTATGGTTTAAATAAAAAATCATTTACATAATATATTTATTAAATATATATAATATTATTAATATTTTCTCATCATTTTCTACTATATTCTCATCATAAATATGTTTTTTTATCTCTAATATTGATGATTTCGACATGTAGTGTTGTTTGAGATGTTGCAGAATTTGGTGAAATAACACTAAAAAAGTTTAAAGATGAGAAGTAGCGATATGAAACCCGACTCCGGGTTTCTCACAAGCTCATGACTCCTACAAGATACCTCTGTACATACATGAAACCCAACATGCAATCTCAAGGTCGTGACTCAATGACTAAGATTTCTAGAAGGTTTATCTGAAAGAAAAAAAAATAATTTACGTAGTATAGAAATAGCGCTATATTACATCGCGGTTTTAGACTTCAAGACGTGATCCAATGAGAACAGTATGACTACGAAAGTTGTAGATGAGAGCTTTTTGGAATATATATGTATCATATTATTTGAACTCCAGAGCTATGAGATATAGCCCCACAAGGAGACGTGCATAGAGGAGTCCGAATCAAAACAAATATTTTTGCACTGTATATTTGAACACAAAGACTCCAGAATCTGTGAATCCATTGAATACCAAAGTTGTTAAAATTTTTAAGTGCTATGAGATAGAGTCCGAGTTTGTTTTATTTGGACTTCGGACGCGGGAGTTATGATTTTTGAAAGTCGATGCTTAATATGAAAGATATAAAACCAACTTGAATTTAATCTCTAATTTTGTGGACACGAAATGGACGACGGCACCCTAATTAATGAGTCGTAGAGATTGAATTGAGACGGGAAACTTACACTGCTTCTCATGGCACAAGCTTCATGGGTATTTTCGACAATTTTACTGTATCACATCGGTAGAAAGTTTCCGCTATTTGATTGTTCTCGTGTCCTAATGAATTTCCTGTGCAATCATGCTCATTAATTCGAATGTACAACTCTATTTATTCTGTTTTCTTTACTCAAAGATGACGTACGTAAACACAGAACACCTACAATGTAATGAAAAGCACCGGACACCGTACTTTCTCACACACGAAAACATTTCCGTGGGTGTAAATATGATCATCATTAAGGCCACGAATGCAAAAGTCATACATTGCCCAATTCCTAATCATGTGCTATTATATCCTCGTGATTCCTAATAACGTACATACTATTTTAAATTATTTTTATTACAACAACATTTTTAATTTAATTTTCAACTGGAATTATTATATTGTCCTAGTGACATTAATTGAAGAACTAACAACGAAAAACTAACAAAAAGAAAGAATCAGCCAATGAATACATTAAAAAAAAGATTAGCCAAAGACATTGATGAACAGTAACTATCTTAATTTTTCTTTTTCAGATTTTACTTGTAATATTGTAAGGCTAACTAGTGGTAGTGGGATCGAGTATGAAAGTTGTAGCTAGGGATGGCAATGGGTAAAAACCCACCGGGTTTTAGTGTCTCATACTCATACCCACTATAAGTAAATGAAACCCATACCCATACCCGTAACGGGTTGAAGTTTCACCCCATACCCATACCCGTCGAGTAATCGGGTACCCATGGGTTTTCCATACCCATGATGCTTCAAAAGAAATTCTTAATACTTCGATAAATTTAATCAATTTTGATGAGAAGTTTTTACTTAGCACATGCATAAAATAAGATTGTATGTTAGTCTAGTCTATTTTAATAAAGTTAATAGAGTTAGAGTTATCAAAAAATAATAAATCCACATTATGAATCATAAATTACACATAAATATTGGTTTTGCGAGTACACGGGTATGGGTTTTTGGTTCCCATATCCAAATCCACGTACCCATCAGATACAAGATTTAACGTATTTAGGTACCCATGGGTATAATTTATGTCTCATATCCATCCCTTAATAGGGGTTTTACCCATCGGGTTTCGGGTACCCATTGCCATCCCTAGTTGTAGCATTGTTGTAGGCAAAGCTGTAGTATTCTGAGTTAAAAAAAAATCTGATTCGATATCAGAGATATTTGTAGTTTTGCAAAATTACTCCTGTAAATCCATTATTTTGGATAAATTTGTATTTTTGTTTCCTAAACCCAGTCGGACTTTGCTAGATCCTGTTTTTATCTCTGATTAACCACACAAGAAAAGTCAAGAGAAAATTCATCCATTATTTTACATAACAGGACATGCACGTACTATGCTCAGTTGTTGCTCACTAAATTTATCCTAGTTTAATTAGCGTATTTTAATCCCTTGTGACAGCTGTTAATCTTAATCTTGGCTTAAAATCAGGCATGCTCTTTGTGGGCACGACAAAGTGCACGAACAAGCTAAGACACGGCGACGTAGAACGAGCAAACATTACACTCGCAAGCTACTAGGTTCGTATCTCACCTCTTTTCAGACTTGGTTTGTTCTATCTACATTATACTTAAGATTCTAACCGTTTATTTAGAAGGACATAATTGTAATTGATTACCTCAACTAATTAAACTAATTATTTTATGCTAGTTGCCACCGCGGAGCAGTAAGGTCATTGGCCTTTTCATCGAAACGTTATCGACAAACCAACCCAAAGCAAACAGCGTTGTTGTCGATCAAACAAACAAAGCAAACAATGTTTCTACTGCCAGTTCCTCGTAGGGCCGCTGGAGCCGGATACTCACAGCGTCGGCATGAAATGACGCACGCCTCAGCAGGCCTTCCATCGATATCGGATCCTTGCCGCGCCGGCACCGCAGTCGCCGCAGCCGCCATCGGATCCTCGCGCCAATAGCGCCAACATAGCCGCCCACGCTCAGCAGGCCTCGCGTGCCGTTGCCGGCGCTCACGCCCCACCGCCGCCCACGCTCATGCCCACCACACGCCACCGCCGCCGCATCTCGCCTAGCTGTCGGAATTTCGATTGGGAGAAGAGAAGGAACACGGGAAGAAGAAGGAAGAACACAGGAGAAGAGGAAGAAATGAAGATAACGGGTTGTCGTTTAGGAAAATGATAGTTTTTTAAATTTTGTTTTAAGAATTACTATTTAAATTATCCTAAAAAATTAATAAAATTATAATCTATCATTATTTTTTTCAATAATATCCATAGGGATAATTCCTTGAGAGCCACTGCAATTCTCGCCAGACCCTTATTTGCCATTGCAAAACGGCTTATCCCGCGCATGTCACTGGGTTACAATTTGTTACCCCTGTATGCCACCGCCGTGAAGTTCATGGTAGTTTGAGGATGACAGACTAGGTGAAATGATCAATTTGCCCCTGTCATAGTTGGCTGCTCAAAATTGTAATCCTGTCAATGCCATTCTGACGTGTGGTGATTTGAGTGATTTAAACATGAGAAATTTGTGATTGTTATTCATGGCAAGTAAATTAAAATAATAATCTCCAACCTGAACATAATTAGACCTTAATTAAATTGTCATTATTTTCATAAGTACATACGTGACACAAGGAAATTCAAGTAAATTTCTCAAAGAACATAATTCAATCAGAAGGGTCTTTTAAAGTTTTTCAACAACATAATAAAAACGATCAAATAGCATAAGGTTCTCATACATCAAAATACAAGCTCTAGTGTCATTTATTGTTCACAGCAACAAAATACAAGGTCATTTCATAGAAATGATCATGCCAGCAACTCAGTTAAGCTTTTCTTCTTCATTTTGCTCCTAGTACCCATGGCAGGACTGTCAGGTGGTACTTCTGCTATCTTGCACTTGGAAGGAGTTGAAGGACTTGCTGCAACACTTTGTTTCTTTCTCTTCTTTGATGGAGTGCAAGGTTTTGCTTTCACTGCAGTTCTTTTCTTACCCTTCTTTGGTGCTGTTGGTTGACCCTTTTTCTCCTTTCCTAGTGTAGCTGACCTTTCTTTCTTCTTTTTGTTGTTGCTGCACTTCCCTCCTTCTTTTTTGCTGTTGCACTTCTTTTCTTGGCCTTCCTTGATGTAGTTGGTGCAGCTGCTTCACTTGGAGCTGGTGCAGTTGCTTCATATGGAGTTGGTGCAGCTACTATGACCATTGTCAAATTCCTAGAATCTTCAATTTTATTGTAGCCAGAAGCACTGCAAATAAATGCATATGAAATTAGTAAATGCAACATGAATAGAAGTATTACAGGTTTTCTACCTATAGTACAGTACACGTACCTTAGCCTAGTACGAGCTATGGAAGATGCATATCCAATGTTGGTCAAAGCTTGTGCAATTTTTTTTGTTGCCCTCTTTTTCTCTGTTTTCAACTGGTTTGTTAATGCTTGTAGTGCCTCCTTTGCTCTTGGATCACCTTCTCTATAATTCTTCCAATGATGCTTATAACCTAGGCATATTTAGCACTGGTGGGAGGTGCCCTTCCTTTTCACTCTAAGTTCTAGTGGTTCTTTGATTCTCAAAGTTCTTGGCCTGCCTACTACCCTTCTCAAAAGAGTGGGTACAGGAAGAATCCATGATCACTCTTTGGCCATTAATTCCTATCTACACATGATGGAACACTCCCAGAATAGGTTGCAATGAATTTTTCAACTGAGTAGTACTTATCCACATAGTCCTCTATAACCTCATTTATTGATGTTAGGAAAGCAATAGCATGCAAACAAGGCTTACCACTGAGCTGTCATTCCCTACATGTGCATGTCTTCTCATGAATATCAACTATGTGTCTAAATTCCTCAAGGCGCTTGGTGAATGTCCACTGCCTCCCTAATATCTCAGCCTTATCATCACCATTTCTCTCTATTTGGTACTTCAAGTCAAAACTTTTAGCAGTAAGTTCAGTCATAATGTGAGGCAATATTACCCCTTCCAGCTTATTGGCAACCTCCTGTCTCTGCTGAAACTTGCTCATGATCATTTGCCTCAATGTGTCAACCAAATCTATGACATGAATGGCCTTATACTTGTTGATCTTGTTATTGAAGTTTTCTGCTAAGTTATTAGTGACATAGTCCACCTTGGTAAGTGTCAAGAATTTACTTCTCATCCAAAGATTGGGATGGTGTTTGTCAATCCATGGTTGAATATCTGCATTGGTTGATCTAATCTTCTCCATGTATTCCTCATACCTCTCAATTTGCCATGCGTAGGCAGCTAGCCATAAGTTCTCATCATAAATCTTCCGATGAAACCTTTTCTTAAAATTTGTAACCAAGTGCCTCATACACTCTCTATGTTCTGCTGTTGTAAAAACAAACTTCACTTCAGCTAATCCTTTACCTGCATCGGTACATATTGCTAAACCAGGGGGTTCACCAATGACACCATGCAACCTCTCCATGAACCACTTCCAGTTATCACCACTCTCACACTCCATGATTGCAAAAACAACCGGAAACAACCAATTGTGTCCATCAACAGCACATGCTGTGACCAACTGGCCTTTAAACATACCTGTCAGGAAAGTGCTATCGATGGATAAGTATGGTCTGCAACCTCCAAGAAACCCATCCACACATGCCTTGAAAGCAACAAATAGCCTGCTGAAACATCTCTTTTCCTTTATTGTGTGGTAGTCAATAATCACCACAGTGTTAGGACATCTCCTCTGCACTTCAGCCTTCCACCTGAACAACATATCAAAACTGTCCCGCCACTTACCAAAATCCTTGTCCAATGCCAATCCCCTCCCAGCATGAACTCTTTTATAAGGAACTTGAATATTGTACTTGTCTTTAATCCGTCTTTGCAGCTCCTTGGCCCCAACAGATGGGTCTTCCCTGATCCAATCTAAAACCTGCTCACATATCCAAAACTTTATAGCATTCTTCATCTTTTTGCATCTACACCTGCTGGAACAAGTATGAGGATATGGATTCACTTTAACCTACACAAGACACATCCAAATTTAGTGAATATATGCAGAATTAGGAATAATTATATTATGCAAACTTTAACACATAAAAAAAATAAAAAATGAAACCTCCATTTGCCTGAACAGTCACATTGTCTTGTAGAACAGAGGCATGGAGCCTCCACTTGCAGCCCTTACTCTTGGATGAACAATAAACTCTCACTCTTTCAGAATTAGTTTTCTCAATATTGAACCCCCTTTCATGATTTATAACATGTTGTGAGAGTGCAACCTTAAATTCTACAATAGAAAGATATATAGAACCCACTGTCATAGGAGGATCCTCTTTGTCATACACAACAAGAGGTGTAAAATCTGGGATGTCATCTCGTACAACCCACTCCTCTTCAGTTGCATCAGCGGGTGCGGGTGCCACTACAGATTCTCTCTTGTTGCTCTCTTCATCCTCACCGCTCTCTCCCTCCTCACTGTCCTCTCCTGCTCACTGCGCTCTTCCTCCTCACTGCTCTCTCCCTCCTTACTGCCTTCTTCCTTATCCTTGCTTCCTTCACACACATCAAAACTAGGGATGCTAACATCAACAACCTCCACACCATACATTCTCTCATCATCCACCCCAACATGCTCATACAGAGGAAATGGATTTGCAAGATAGGTGTCATCCACCCCAAGTGTAGAAGTTTCTAAAACTAAGCTTCCTACATCTTGTTTAGTACTAGTTTGTGGTGCAATTTGGGTGTTATCTGCCATACTTTGTACTGCTGGCATAGAAAGGATACAATCAACAAAATCTGGGTCCATCCTGTGGATGAACACCTAAATGAGTCAGCTAATTCTAGGTTTAAGGTTCTATACAAATACATCACAATAAACTATAGCCGAGCACATGAATCAAATCAAGAGGAAATTAGTAGCATACCCTTCAGGAAGGGGCAGGGCACAGGAATCCATCTTCAATTGTTGCGGTGGGATCTCTGGTCGAGCAACCCTAGGCCAAGCAGGGCACTCGTTGCACACCCCTGCTCCTACAACCGCGGTCCCCCATCGCGAAGCTGCTGGAGCAGGGAGGGGCGGCGCTTGTGGAGTAGGGCGAAGCGATGCTAGAGGACCACGGCAGGGCGACGCTGGAGGAGCAATGGGGCGGGGTTGCCTTCACGGGTGGGAGAAGCGACGCTAAAGGAGCAGGGCAGCAGCGAATCAGGAACCAGCGGGGCTGGAGGAGCAAGGGCGACGGCGAATCGGGAAGGGGTGGCACTGGAGGAGCAATGGCGGTGGTGAATCGGGAAGAGTTGAGGGCGGCGCACGGCTGTGAGAGGGATGAACGGGAGAGGCTCCAGCAGATAGGGCTCGATTTGTTCCTGCCAGCTTGGTCCCACTCATCAGATTCGACAAGACACAGGGGTAATCTGGCCATTTCGATAAATATTTAACGACTCTTGTTGACATACTTCACGGCAGTGGCATACAGGGGTAACAAATTGCAACCCAGTGACATACGCGGGATAAGCCGTTTTGCGATGGCAAATAAGGGTCTGACGAGAATTGCAATGACTCTCAAGGAATTATCCCATATCCATACTATATTGATATACTACTTTATACTACTTCAAGATTTAATATAGTATAATTACATCTAAACCGTCAGATCAACAGAAATAAAGGGCTCATATTAATCCTAGTCCATTGTAAAGGTTTTCAAGCTACTAGGTTCGTATCTCACCTCTTTTCAGACTTGGTTCGTTCTATCTACATCTACACTATACTAAATGGCTAAACAGCTGTGCCGAATCAGAGCTTTGCCTTTCTTTTTTGTTTTTGATGGAAAGCTCTGCCTTTCTTCTGATATAAGGAATTGTAAACCAAAGTAGCACAATTTCTGTTGCGCAATAATGTTCTTTACTTTAGAGGACCCCGATCCCGCAAGTACATAGACCGAGTCGTGTTGGTATACATGAAGTTCACGGGACACTAGTTCCACTCCGACGGCCATGCAGGCCTTCAAACCGCTTTTCCCGAGTGCGTCACGGAGTCCGAGTCCGAGTCCGACAGCCACGAGATCAACAATGATACTCACCGAAGCCGATCGAACCGAGTTCGACCAGTCAACAGCAAACCACCACTCCAGTTTTCCCTACATATATACGCCACTCGAACTAGGGACGATTTCCCTCGCGGCGATCGAGACTTGCACAGAGAGCTCTAGCAGCCATGGACAAGAGCGCGAGTCACCGCCGGCGAGGACTCATTACACGGGGGGCGCTATCCGAGCTGGTCACTCTGCTCGTGCTGCTGTCGACCGCGCTGATGGCGTTGACGGCGGTGGAGGCGGCGACGGGGGCGCGGTTCGCCATGAGGGTGGTCCTGTCCGGCAGCATGGAGCCGGCGTTCAAGCGGGGCGACATGGTGTTCTTCGTGAAGAGCGACGCTGGCCAAACCGTCCAGGAAGGGGACGTGATCCTGTTCAAATCCGAGGAGTTTCACATCCCCATCGTGCACCGCGTCACCGAGATCCACGAGCGGAGGGACGGCGGCGTCGACATCCTGACGAAAGGGGACAACAACGACCTTGACGACGCGGCGTTTCTGTACGGCGGCCGGCCGTGGCTGCGTCGGGACGAGGTGCTGGGGAAAGCCGTCGGGTATCTGCCCGGTGCGGGCTGGTTGTCGATCGGAGCGCAGGAAACACGGGCCTTCCTGCAGTCCTGGGTCCGGGAAATGATCGAAACTGCAGTGAAGTTATATCGAGGAAGAAATCATGTTGTTGACAATGTTGCACGAGCGCATGGCACAGTATATTAGGCATGTATAGTATTCAGTATGTTCTATTTCGGTCATCGACTATTATGTCGCGGATTTATGGCCATTGTAGAGTAGAAATCGTGTAAATTACAAATAGAAAGAGAAAAAAAAAGCATTCATCCGTTGGAGTCAGGTTATAACATGTTGAATTGTACGTGTCACGTGTTCATTTACATGCCTGATCGGCTGATCTTATAAATTATTGATGACACGACACTGTCACGTAAACGGCAACCGCGGTGCAGCCAGACTGCTACTTGCGGTGGTGGATCGTGTGGTGATTTGACCTGTGCAGCTGTGCTAATTATAACCCCTGCAGCCCTGCTATAGGAGCCCAAGTTGATCTAGGAGATTATTATGATTTTATTTCAGTACGGATAAATTTTGTCTTTGTTTTGGAATCACAGAAATAAAATCACAAAGTTAAAAAAATGGAAGATAAAGTCACAATTGAACTTTGCATAAGGGTAAAATTGCAATAATCTCTTAAAATTTTATATATGAAAAGTTTGCCTCAAAGTTTCAAAAAATGTTGATGAAAAAAATTGGTCAAAAGTTTGATGAAAAGTATGGAAGAAAAAGTTTGATAAAAATATTTGAATCCAATATTATATGAAAACTTCTGGATAAAAACTTTCTAAAAATAAAAAATAGGTGGAAACAATACTTTCAATAAAAGAAATTCATAACTTAGTCTCCTAGAGCATGGTAGGACTCCACACTTAGATCCTGTTTGGATCCAGTTTAGATTCTTAAAATCTGATTATTATCTTAAGATTTTAGAATCTGAATTCTAAATAAAATTTGGGTAATGGTCAGATTATGAAATCTGGCTCTAGCTGGATATAACTAGATTACAAGATTCTTAAAATCTGAGGATTAGATTTTAGAATCTGAAAAAAATATATCCTATTTGGAGGTCTCACATATTCTAAAATCTGGATTCTTAAAATCTCAGTGGATCCAAACAGGACCTTAGTTGGGATCTTTTCTGACTCATATGATCAACCTACAATGTAATAAAAATAAACAATTATTCTATGAATTAAATATATTAATCTTTTTCTTGTGACATGCACTCTGAAATGTATATCCTAAAAATATAAAAATAAATATGTAATGCACCTTGCAATATGCTATCATAAGAAATTTAATGCAACAACTCATGTGCGAGATAGTAAAATATAGTTACAAAACTTATGAATTTTTTAACTGTATAAAATAATTTCCACCCCATGTGCAGAGAGGGAGTAGGAGAGGGTGAGCGGAGGAGCGCCTGGCGCCAGCGCGGCGTGCTGGCTCGCGAGCACTTATCCGTCTTTCCGGCTGCGGACGTGCGCACAACAGGAAAATGGGTCTGATTCGGGTAAGGGCAGCTGCTGTCCTAATCCGACTACTGTACGGGCGCCAATTAAGATTTCACCGAGGTACCCGAGTCGGAGTCTCGGCTTCGGCTGTTCCTCCGTCCATATGATACGAGAGAGAGGTACTCCTTTTTTCCGTCCATCACGTTCAACAGAACTAGTTGACAAGCCATGGGAACTGCCACCGCCGCCTTGGTGGCCGACCGGCTCCGGCAACGCCTGCAGGCACGCTCGATGCGCATGTGCCGCAAGAGATTGAGGCGAATGGACGGTGCCTTGTCCATGCTGGACTTCATGATGTTATTGGCGTCAGGCAAGCAGCCTTTGGACGAGAACGAGATGATACAAGCACGGACCAAGGAGATAAAGCAGCTGCTCTACGAGGGGGAGGACCTGGTGGACGATCTTGAAGCGAACAGCCTTGGTAACAAGGTAATTAAAGTTCATTTCTTTTGATTCTAACTGTTCTCTGATTGTATTCTTATTATTACTTCATACTTAATGATCTCGTTGTACTCTGCATAAAGTTTATGAGCACTAGCTAATTAGTTAGATGTGATTCGGTGCAATATTTTGCTGCAAGTAAAAACTAGCCTCCCAATTAATTCGACATATCTAATGGAAATCATCCACTGTGGCATACAACGAGGTCTTGTTTTTGAGAATTACAGCAACTGCTTGATGCGGTAATGGAAATGCCTAGCATCGGGTGGATTGTCTGAGCTATCATATACTTCAACCAGATTATGTGTATCTCTCTAAAGTATATATTGACTTACAAATGGAATTGAATTTTGCAGGGAACAACATTTTGGTCACCATGTTCATTACTCTACCATATGACTGGCCATAGAATAAAGACCATCAGTACAAAGATGGATCTGGTGAAACTAGCTTGTCAGGAACTCATTTTATCATTATCAAAAGCTAGTCTAAATTCTGAGCAACCAATGGAGCCTGTTAATTTTCATGAAGCTGCACTCATTGGAAGATGCCAGGAGAAGAAAGAAATAAAATACTTGCTCTTGCAAAATAATGCAGAAACACTATCAATTCTACCCATAAGTGGCCTTCCGGGGATAGGGAAAACAGGTCTTGCAAGGCTACTTTTTCATGACAAAGATGAAGCTTGGGACTTTGATCTTCGGATATGGATCAGCTTGGGAGATTTCTTGGATATTAAGAACATTGCTAGACAGATCATCTCAGAGTCTAAAAGATCAGTCGAAGAAAGATTTGCACAAGTTAGCATAAATGATCAGATCAATGGGTATAGTTTCGAACAGATGATGGATGAGGTTCGAGAGGTACTCGATAGTAAAAGCTGCCTGATTGTCTTGGACAATCTGTGGAGCACAGATGAAAGGAGGCTCAAATATCTGAAGGAAATGCTTAGGTCCAAACAGAAGTACACCAAGGTCATAGTGACCACTTGTTATGAAAAAGTTGCAGAATTGATGAAGACTGTTCCATTGTACAGGCTGGGTTGTTTACCCGAAGATGACAGCTGGTCTATATTTTCCGAGAAAGCTTCTAGAAATGGAAATGAAGCAGCCGATCCAGAGTATACAAAAATGGGTAAGGATATTGTAAAGAGATGCAAGGGTATTCCTTTATCAGCTCGATCTCTTGGTTCTCTGGTGCACGATCACGGCATGGATACATGGCTTGCTGCAAGCGATGACGAACTGTGGAAACTGGAAGAAAGTCTTGACCCTACAGCTAAACTGTTCACTTCATTCAAGGAAATATATTAAAGAATGCCTCTGGCATTAAAATCATGCTTTCTATATTTGTCAGTTTTCCCCAGAGGATCTAATATGGATAAGGCTGCGCTTATTCGACAGTGGATCGCACTGGATTTGCTTCAATCGACAGATGTTCCAATGCCTGATTGTACAATAGGAGAGAACTACATCCAAGATCTTTTGTCAACATCTTTCCTTCAAATTCATAACAAATCATTGGTAAGTAGACGTTCCTAACTTCAATTATAATTATTTTCATTTCTCGAGGTACCTCTAAGTTTTTCTAAGATAAAATGCAACTCATAGAAAAAGAAAAATTGTAACCTCTTCTTTGACAGTCATACTTTGTTGGCAGTTAACGTGATGAAAAATTGTCAAAATTGGCCAACTTTTACTTTCGATTTCAATTTGTTTTACTAGACATGTCAGTCGTTCCTACTGAGATTATGCTGCTAGAAATCAGTGAATTAATTGTTGTTTAATTTCATGTTATTTTACAGGGTTTTGGACACATTTATTTTAAGTGCCATTGTTGCATATCATCATTTCTTCATACTTCAAAGAAACTATTAGTGTTATTTAGTCTGACCTGACTGAAGACTGATTGATTCAAGTAACTAACATTTTTTTTTATTCTCGGACAGAAACAAACAAATGCTCCTGTCACACTTCAAATGCCTGATTTGGTCCACGAGTTTGTGAGATACATTGCCAGGCATGACCTCATAGTTTTGGATCATGGGAAAACACTCGATGGAGGTTCTGGAAAGGTCAGTTTTCGGTATGCAGTTGTGAGGGCAGCCTGCGGTGCACAAAGATTTGATAGTCAGGTCAAAAGCAGTACACTTCAGAAATTGTGAGGCAGCGAAGCAAATTGCGGACGCATTCTCACTACTGGGACACCCTCGTATTATCAATCTGAGTGGATGCCCCTTAACTGCATTACCTGCCTCTGTTGGTAAGTTGAAGAATTGAGATACCTCGATGTTTCGGACTCTGGACTTGAAACATTACCGAAAAAATTTAGTTGCCTGACAAACCTTGAATCCTTGGACCTTTCGAAAACTTGCATCGAAGTTATACCCTCGTACGTTGTAAGTTTCCAGAAGTTAAAATACTTCAATCTGCATGGATGTGAGAAGCTTCAAATGCTGCCTCCAACCATCGGCGGTCTCCAGAGGCTAGAGCACCTCGACCTGTCATGCTGCACAGAGATTGGTGAGTTGCCCACATCTCTTTGCAGTCTTCCTGAGCTTCGGCTGTTGGATCTATCAGGCTGCACCAAGCTTGAAGAATTGCCTCATCAGCTTGGCAACCTGGAACATTTACGAAATCTAAACATGGAAGGTTGCTTCAGACTCCAGCAATTGCCAGAATCTCTTGAGAATCTCATTTCTCTGGTTTCATTAAATCTAGCGAGTTGCTGCGAGCTTCAAGAATTGTCTCATCAGCTTGGCAACCTGAAACGTTTGCAGAATCTAAACATGGAAGGTTGCTCCAGACTCAAGCAGTTACCAGAATCTCTTGGAAATCTCCCGCTTCTGTTTTCGTTAAATCTAGCGGGTTGCGGTGAGCTTCAGGAAATACCACAGTCTGTCCAGCAGAGGTTTTCACGCACTAGACCACGCGGTTGGGTACTCTGACCATATGTTGAGCTTCAGGAAATACCACGGTCACCTGACCATATGTTGAGTATGTGAGAATTGTCCTTGTAACTGGCTGTACCAAAACTTTGTGTTGTACATGTTTATATTTTTATTTACATTTAAAAGTATATTGAATATAATGCTCTGTTTTCGTGTATATGGGATAAAATCGAATATTCTGATATGCACGTTGTCCAGAAAAAAGAAATGATCGCCAATAATCATTAATAGGCTCTGCATCGGTGTAGTGAAGCCTATAAAATGTGAAGAACTTTTTTCCCCAACTCGAGTTTAGTTTAGGCTTGACTGACTTCAGAGTCTCAGTTCGAACAGAGTAACAACCTCTGGTGAATTCAGACTCCTCGAACGCGTGGCATCAGTGTGCCGGTACGAATTCCAGCACTACCACGTCCCAAACTCTCTCACCTATTTCACACATCACGCCCCTTGGCCCTCCCTCCAAACTCATGCACTCCTATATAAATCTCAACACCTGCATTCAAAATCGTTGACCCTGACTGCACTCCGGTACAATGGCGTTCCCTCGCCAACGTCACCTCATCCTGATCATCGCCGTTCTGATATCCCTCAGCCATTTGACACGAGCGACCCTGGCACCTTCGGCTTCAACACCGCCGTCGTCCAACAATGCCACCGCCCCGTTCCCTGCTCCTCCGCCACCGCCCATGCCGCCGAAGATACCACGCGGCCTGCCACGGCTGATCCCGGCGTGGTCGCTGCCGGTGAACCCGTTCACGGCGAAGGCGGCGTTCATCCGGTACTGGAACCGGAAGGTCCACAGCGCCCGGCCCCACCCCGCCTTCTTCTTCGCCAAGCTCTCCCCGCTGTCGGCCCCCGACGCAGCCGCCTTCTCCACCCTGGCCTCCGCGGGCAAGCTGGCCTCCCGCATCCGCGACTTCTGCGTCGCCGCGTCGCTGCTCTGCCCCTCACCGCCCTCCGCGTCCTGGTCGTCGTCGTCGCCTACCGCCAAGGACGCCGCCGATGCTCAAAACGCCTCGGGAGGCGGCTCCGGCTCTGGGGCGCCGTTCAAGGATTACGAGAACGGCAACTTCAGCAGCTACGGCAACAGCGGCGGCGGCGGCGCGGACCAGTTCGCGGTCTACTCCCGCGGCAAGAACGGCGACCCCGTGGACTCGTTCCGCCGCTACGGCAAGGCCTCTCTGGGCCGGAACGACTCCTTCGCCACCTACGAGTCCGGCAACAACGTGGGCACCTCCACCTTCGCCTCCTACACGACGGGCGCCACGGGCGGCGCGGGGGACTTCGCCGCGTACGCGGGGCAGACCAACACCGCGGCGGCCACCTTCACCGCGTACGACAACACAGGGAACGGCCGGTCCCGCGAGTTCGCGGCGTACGCGCAGGACGCCAACTCCGGGGTCCAGACCTTCACCGCCTACGCCAAGTCCGCCAACGCCGTCAACGACACGTTCCAGGACTACGGCAACCACTCCAACGCCGTGGCCTCGGGCTTCGCCAACTACGGCGACAAGGCCAACGGCGCCAACGAGACGTTCAAGGACTACGGGCGCGACGGGAACGCGCCGCAGAACACGTTCCGGAGCTACGCGTCGGGGAGCAACGCCGAGGTGGATGAGTTTAAGGGGTACCGCGACAACGCCAACGTCGGGGACGACAGCTTCGCGTCCTACGCGAACAACGCCAACGGCGCCGAGGCCGGGTTCGACGGGTACGGGAACTCGGCGAACCCGGGCAGCGTGGCGTTCAAGGGGTACGGGCAGGGCGTCAACCCGAACCACCGCGTCGGGTTCAAGCACTACGCCGGGGACAACACCAGCTTCAAGGCGTACGCCAACGAGGGCGTCGAGTTCAAGGAGTACCAGAACATGTCCAACATGGAGGTCTCCAAGACCGCCGCGCTGCCGTCGTCGGTGACCACCGAGATACCGGCTGCTGATGCGGCAGGGCACCACCACCGGATGCAAGCAGCGAAGTGGTCGCCGGAACCCGGGAAGTTCTTCCGGGAACGGGAACTCATGATGGGCAACCGGATGCCCATGCCGGACATCAGCGACAAGATGCCGCACCGCGCGTTCTTACCCAGGGACATCGCAACCAAGATCCCGTTCCAGACAGAATCCGTCTCGTCGCTGTTCGGCGCGCCGCCGGGCACCGCGATGCGTCAGGCCGTGTCGTCCACGGTGGCCGAGTGCGAGCGCCCGCCGAGCCGGGGCGAGGTGAAGCGGTGCGCGACGTCGGCGGAGGACATGCTGGACTTCGCGGTGGAGATGCTGGGCGGCACCGGCAGCGTCGCGGTGCGCAGCATGGAGTCAGCGGCGGGCGGCGGCGGGGACGTCCGGCTGGGGAAGATCGTCGGTATCGCGGGCGGTGGCGTGACAAGGTCCGTGTCGTGCCACCAGAGCCTGTTCCCGTACCTGGTCTACTACTGCCACTCGGTCCCCAAGGTGCGCCTGTACGAGGCGGACATCCTCGACGTCGACACCAACAGGAGGATCAACCACGGCGTGGCCATCTGCCACCTCGACACGTCTGATTGGAGCCCCACCCACGGCGCGTTCGTTGCGCTAGGCGGGAAGCCTGGGGAGATCGAGGTGTGCCACTGGATCTTCCAGGGAGACATGGCCTGGACCTTAGCGGATTGATCTTGTGAAAAACACCAAAGCATTTGATTATTCTCTGACTACAATCTTCAGTTCATCATCAAGAGGCCTACCTCTGCTTTGCTCTTTTCAATTTAAGATAGATTTTTTGTACTTTTGCATTGGTTAAATATATATTATATATGTTGCTCATACTCAAATTAACTTTGTTCATTCAAGTTAACGGAACCAAAGAATTAAGCATGTCAAATATCAGATAGGTAAACAGTGGTGGTTTGGGAGCACCTAGTGCATGCTCAGCAACCCTGATCTTGTTGAACAACAAGTCAACAAGCAGTGTGTTAAGTACTTAAGTTTGTTGGTCAACTGAAGATTCCTTCATTTACTAACTCAAATTGGTTACTGTTTGTTAAACCCTCGTCGGTCTCAGATAAGTGGGACACTCACAATAAAGCAAGAGCAACTTAACTCTCAAATTAAGAAATACTATAATAAATAACACATTAAAAAAACATAAAGAACACAAATATAAATTCTTTGATTATTTTTACTCCTACAGCCACAGTCATTAGTCATCATAATATACTTATTCTAGGAATAGAAGAGATCGTTTATACTTTTTTTTCCTTAGGGTATTAAATAGATCACTTTCTCCAATTTGCTCAACATGTCAAACCGTGGCTTCACTCAACCACTTATGGGCCGATGGGAGTCTAGTGAGGGAATGAATTTATCTAATCTATGTATTACATATACACAATCCATTAAGTGTCTTCATTGCTTTAAAACTACCCCAACGTTGCGGCATATTCACTCAATAATCTTATCCATTGAATCACTTCCTTTATCCAACCCCGTCCATTAATCCTAGCCATTATTTCCACATGATTTCTCCATTAATAGATACCCACTCGTCCATGTGTTAAATTTTTTTTCACCCCTCACGTTTACGACCTTCTTCAATCCATTGTCCACCATGTCTTATTACTTGGCACGTCACTAATAGCTATATTTATTTCTTCTTCTATATATATGAAGCTTAAAAAAGATGTTCACATTATATTAGATTGAGATGTATCTGATTGAACCAAAACATATTCATCCATGTATCCACATTGTCTGCTTTTTCCCCTATATGCTTAATTAGCATGTGCACTCGCCTCCTCAACTCTCATCATCTTCTTCTACTTTTAAATAAATAAACTTGAAATCAATTAAGTTTAATCCTGCAAGGAGTACCACCTTTATTTTTTTCTTGGCTGCTTCAAAATCTTATGTACCATTGTTTACTAATATTTTACAAATTTTTTTCATATTATATGTTTTCTCGTAAGATACAGGGTCCTACACATTAACTATTTTTGAATTCATTTTATCCAACATACTACAAAATTATTGCAGCAACGTGTAGGAGATTCACCTGGAACTGATGGGTTTTCTTAGCCAACTTGTGCTTGTGCTCTACTGTAATACTACCACTCTGGATAAGTGAAGCATACATGTGAAAATATCTTTCTATTTTAAGTACAACTCTCTCAAAGCTGAAAGTGCAAACTCCTTTTAAAATAAACTTTTTCCGTCCTTAGAGTGAGAAGGTGCCTATGTTCAAGATTTGTTTTGACATCCAACTGTATATGGAAGGGTACTTATAATAAGTTCCTCTATCTTGATATATTTTTGGACCACGGATGTATTAGTAAATATCTATTGATGAAGATATATATGCTATAAAGATTTGATCTGTATGCTGATATATTGATTTTCATTATGAGTCACTCAATAATTTATTATTGGTCACAGACTTTCCATAAAAGTTTGTGTTGGTGACCATTCCATTTTTATTTTTCTCTAAACTTCTACCAACAAATTTTGTGACCATGATCAAAAGCGCGTACGGTAATAGTTTCAACATGATTCTGCAAGAGATGTCATATCCTTGAGAAAGCATGCTTGAAACGCAAACAATTCTATTCAAGTTTTCTTGATGATCTACCATTCACCCGCTGAATTATATCTTCATTGTTCATAGCAAAGATGTCCGACCTATTATTTCACAACAATATGAAAGCAAATAAAACTCACAGCAGACGATCTAAACAGCGACTTCGCTTCCTTCTAAATTCCCATGCAGGCTCTTCACACACAACTCATCAATCATATCTTTTGTTGCTTTCCACGATGGCCCTCCTTCTTCCATAGCCTCCTTAGCACCGGCGGACAGCCGCGCCATGTTCCTTGTAACCTCCACTCCTTCCTCACCTTCCATTAGACACCTCACCACCCTAGATACCTCTTCACTTGTGACTAACCCCCTAATTGTCCCATCAGTTGTATGAACCCTGATCGCGATCTTCAGCTCATCTACTAAGAACCTTGCGTTGAAAGGTTGGTCGGCATTCATAGGCCAAACGGCCAGCGGCACACCAGCTGCAACACTCTCAAGTACCGAGTTCCATCCACAGTGGCTCAAGAACCCTCGCACGCTCTCGTGCTTGAGAATCCCCAGTTGATCCACCCAATCCCTCACCACCATGCCTCTACCCTTTGTATGCTCTTCGAAACCCGGGCCAAGGGCGATGTTTTCGGGCCTAACAGCCCAAATGAAGTTGACACCGGCCCGCTCAAGCCCGTCTGCGACCTCCTTCAGCTGTGACTCCGGGATCGCAGCTAGAGTCCCAAGAGCGACATATAACACTGCCTGCCCTGCAGCTGCTTTGTCATCTAACCACTGCATCCAAGCGGGCTTGGCGTGACCAGGTAAAGAAACCGGTTGCTGGGCAAGGCAGAGTGGACCGACGGGCCAGGCCCTGGGCCCGACGTGCTGGGTCCAAAACTCGATATACTGACCCTCAAGGCCATGGAAGGTGTTGATGATCAGGCCTTGACTTTCCTCTATGGACTTGCCCAGCTTTCCGTCGAGCTCCATCATCGGCCCTATCGACGCCGGGTCACCGAACGGCGCCATGAAGTCCTCGAAGGTAAGCTTGATGTGCGGGAACTCCGGCACCGTGAACGTGGCAGGGTTGCCGTCGGCGTCCACCTCGCTGTGCTGCAGCGTGGCGCACGGGTCGTGTCGCACGCGCACCTCCCGCATGACGTGCGCGAACGCCGAGATGCCGAAGAACGACACCTTCGGGATGCCGAGCCTTGCCGCCGACACGTTGGTCCAATAAAGAAACGCGTCGGCCACGAGGAGGCTAGCGGGGGGCTCCATGGCAGCGAGGGATGCCTCGAGCTGCGGCTGGAGCAGGGAGACAGCGTCGACGAATACGGCGAAGGAGGCCATGGACGTGAGGCCCTCCGCGCTCTCGACGCCTGGCGGGATGCCCGGGACGTCGGCCGGAAAGGTGAGCTCGACGACGGCCGCGTCCGTGATGAACAGCCCCTCACGCACGAAGGCAGCGTTGCCGTGGGTGGTGAAGAAAGTGACCCTGGCGAGGCCATGGCCGAGGAGATGATGAGCAAGGTGGATGAGCGGGATGGTGTGGCCCTTGGCCATGAAAGGGAAGATGGCTATGTGAGGGAGCGCATGGGTCGCCGGAGACGAAGAGGCAACAACAGCCATCACTACCGTGACTCTGTGACTACTCGAGTTAGAAATTAATAGGTCGTGATGAAGATGAACTTTTTTTTTTACGATGAGTGATGATGATGGTGGTGATATATACCAAAAGCTGGTGCAAGAGTTTGTGATGTATGGGAAACTCGGAGTGTGATTTGCCTCTAGAATGTCAACTACATGGAGCTGCAAGTGGAAACATAATTTGTTAGGTCGTACGTCAGCTGTAGATGAGGGCTTGCTTAAATTAGGACCATTTGAATGTTCCCCAACTAACGTTAGGTGCTCATATAATATGCTATTGGAAGAAATATATTCAGTGATTGGGGATCGGATCATATCTGATTCAATGAATTCTGCCTCTGTCCAGTTCCGATTAATCTCGTCATGAACAAACTGCGCTTGTCACTGCAATATATTTTGCAAGGCACCATACTTCGCTCGACTGAACTTGATTGCATTTCAGTGCCACTCTCGTCCATGCATATGATGAATATGGAAGAAATAGAGCAGGTTACTGATAGAAATATTGCAGACCTCGGCATATGTTTGATTCAATGCACAGCACTCAAATTGACACAAGTCATACGAGAAAACCACTCCTCCAATCTCCATGCTCCACCAAATCAACAGCAAAAACCACTTTCTTTATTTGTTATATTAAACACATGCTGAAGTCAAACGAGAAACACATGTTTTTAACAGAAAATTGACAGGAATAAATTAGTTTGTGGGTAGACATGAAATAGGAAAATAATAAGAAAAAGAATAATACGATACATTATCAATTTCAACTTTATGTGCAGCAACACCGATGACGGCAACTGCAACAACACCAACTTCTTATCTTTCCTATCGTTCCACCAACCAATGCCACTATCATGTGGCTCATGAGTTTCTTAGGCCCCAAGCATGTACGGAGTACTATTTCACTACCAGCTTCAATCCGACCTCCCCTTAAATATTGTTCAAGCATAATTGACAGGAAATGGTCAGCGTGATATATATGACTTAGGATGGTACCTAGTTTTCAAGTGTTCCGTTAACTCTTTAAGGCGCATTCTAATAATGAAACCATTCACCATTACTAGCGAGAGGCCTGCCCTAAAATAATTGAGGCCATCAGCGCATATTATGGTCACCAGGTCCCTAAATATCCACCCTTTCAATAATTCTTGTTTACAAATTCATATTTCCTAGGCTTGAGTCGACTCTTTTAGTCAATATTGAGTTATTTTATATTTTGATTCTTTTTATAAGATTATCTGTATTATAATTTTAAACTGTTAGATCTAGATCCAATACCTCAAATCAGTGACTGAAAGTTATCCTAACTTTCAGTCAACTAAAAATTAGCAAGCACCTTACAAAATGGATTCATAGGAGAGCTAATTGTATATCAAGGTCCACCTAGCACAACTTTATATTTATATACTAACTAGCAAAGTGCCCGTGCGTTGCTACGGGCTTAATAAATATATATCTTAAATTATTTGTTTTAAGTGTACACAACTTTTGTGAAACTACAAAAATAATAGATGATTAATGAGTTCTAACCAATTAAATAATTAGTTTCCAAACTCAAACAAAATCAAAGAGTTTGCCATTACTTAATAATCTGATAACCATATTTAGTTTATCAAATATACTACTAATGACCACTGTGTGGGGCCATTAGCACACCAAAAACATACTTGAACAACTCAATTAATTTGTTGGGCCATTAGCACACCAAAAACATACTTGAATAACTCAATTAATTTCTTGATCTTCATATGAAATTAAAATTGACCTACTAAGAATAAATAGTATGAGAAAGTAACAAACCTAATTGACCTACTAAGAATAAATAGTATGAGAAAGTAACAAACCTAATAAGCATGGCAAAGTGCCCGTGCGCTTGCTAGGCTTAATAAATATATATCTTAAATTATTTGTTTTAAGTGTACACAACTTTTATGAAACTACAAAAATAATAGATAATTTATGAGCTCTAACCAATTAAATAATTAGTTTCCAAACTCAAACAAAATCAAAGAGTTTCCCATTACTTAATAATCTGATAACCATATTTAGTTTATCAAATATACTACTAATGGTCACTGTGTGGGGCCACTAGCACACCAAAAACATACTTGAACAACTCAATTAATTTGTTGGGCCATTAGCACACCAAAAACATACTTGAACAACTCAATTAATTTTTTGATCTTCATATGAAATTAAAATTGACCTACTAAGAATAAATAGTATGAGAAAGCAACAAACCTAATAAGCATGGATATTCTGAGAAAGTGGGAAACCTCATGGTTGGTCAAGACCAGAGGCATCTTCTTCATCAACTCAACAATATTTGTTGCTTCTCCCAGCATAAGATAGAAGTTGTGACAGAGTCACTGAAACATGACACCACAAGTTCGAATAAAAATGCATTGGGCCTAAAGAGTTTCGGCGAAGTAAGGGAAGCATCTTGAGTTGAGTCGCATCCTACTTATCATGCTTTGGATGAGTGCCAAAACAATATATACTCTCATGCTTTTAATATTTAGATACATGTTTGAATTGATCAAAGTGTTGCGAGGAAAGTTAATGTTTGGCATATTTTGTATTTGTGAGATACTGTGGCAAAATAATGAATCAGTCGTGCCATTATAATCCATTAAAGCATGTCATTCCAATTAGTTTCAGATAATTATAAACAATAGAAATGGAGGGCATCTATAATAGGCAAGATGCATTATCATGGGTGAATAATTAGTAATATGTGATATACGAATATACAAAATATGAAGTGACAGGTTAAAAAAACATGATCCATGAGTAGTATTAACCTTGTAGTTGCAGCAAGTAGAATAATTATAGAGCTATAGACCAGCCTGCAGGATATCAGACATTTTCAGTGTAAAGCAGAGACAAGTACATATTAATTTAAAAAAAATAACATTAAGCACACATGCAGCCGCTAGCTCCTGCTTGCTTGCGTTTTGTGCAGCCATGCATGCCCTGTCCTGTCCCCTGCACGTGTAGCCATGAGCTGTTCTTCACCAGACACCACATTCACTCACCTGGATGCCTGTAATCCTGTGTAGCTTTCCAACAGCTGAGTGACGGGATTCTTGATGGGAAGGCAGCGACTTTGTCATTCGACATGCACTCCGTTGATGAGGACGCGTGCGTCCGTCTTTAGCCCTGCGCACGCTAGCGTAATGTGGGTGTCAGCACACGAACCTAAGGAGATTTAGAAGGACAACTAAGTTGAGGCCACGACGGGCGAGGATCGCGAGATCAGAGTGAAGCAGAGGGAGAGGAATCACGATTCTCGACGCCGAGGATGATAGTGTTATGGTTGCGTACGCTAACGGTGGCATTGCTTTTGCAGACGACGTACTCCCAAGATCTATATGGTATGATGGCTAGGGTTTGGCTTCCTCGTTGAGGAAGGAGGCGGCAGTAGTTGCGGCCTCAATGCAGAAGATAAAGGAGGCATGCAAATCATGGACACTACATACAGGATCGACACCAGACTCCTAGACACAAAAAGGTTACATGGACGAGTATGAGAGAGACAGGTGTATACGATTGGAAATTATGTGGACAGGGGGCAGAAATTTTTAGGTGAAAGAGATGACCGTACCGAAATTAATAGTAGTAGAGAAATCCTAGAAATAAAAATTCTTTCACTGTGCCGCTTGGGCCGCAGTGCTCTTCTACGCTAGTATAGGCGGCTGACATCCGGCCTTCCTGTTCATAGTTGGTTTCGACTCTCTGGTGGGCCACCTTGCCTGTTGCGTTTTAGGTCGGCTTTCCCATTTGTTTGGTCGTGGACTGTTGTCTGTGTTCCCTGGCTTGCGTTTGTCTTCCTTTCGGTCTGGCCGACTACAGTGCTTGATAAACCCATTACAACAAGAATAGAACATCCCATGATCCAAACACAATAATTATAAGGACAAATACAATGGTATACGTCACCAGTTTTATAGCCCGTCTCATACAGTGCCATGTAGGATTTTTTATGATGTGGAAGAGAGAGAATGGTGAGAGAAAGAGGTCGTTGTTTCATGAAGAAACCACCTCATGTGATAAAATTTAGGAGTACGTTAGGAGTATGAGATAGTTTTCACACCATTGTACGAGCTTTAGTGATCTTTTAATGCATAAATATTTTATTTTATATTCATAAACTAAAAAGTTATATAATTAATAGGAGACAACTAAACAAACTACTCATTATATAAGTTATCTCATAAACCATCTGAAGATCATACATAAGACGACTTATAAGACGACATCGTTATACTTGCCCTAACATCACTGGTGAACGGAGCATGCCTTTACTAACATAGTGTACTTTATAGCTTGCAATGTGAACATCACAACACAGTCATTAAGATCTCAACGTTGGATAAGGGTCTAATTTAGGTTCCAGTCATGAACTATTTGTATCAGAAGATCCAATCCATGAGCCCACTACGCTGAGACCGTAAAAACAGCTCTATTGCATTGACCTACTACCCTTTCGAAATTCCGTCAGGCCATGGTTTGGTTCTGGTTTCTTGATCCACACAAAATGAAGGTATGCCGTACACATTTTTTTAGATAATCCGAAATTGGGTCTTGACTTTTGCTACTTAAAAAATAACAAAACATCCTTAAACGTCCCATACATATGACAGACACAGATGGAGCTCCATCATTTCATCGCAAATGATTGGTATTCCCACAACATTGAATGAAGTTTTCTACAACTTGTGGATGTTTGCAAGTAATGTAGACCGTCGGTTTGGTTATATCTGATGGTCTGTAATTAAAGATACCCAATAAAAGGTACTTAAGTATCAAGGACAATAAGGTAATTTCACCGATTGACCAATCTAGAAAGTTCAGGACAAATAGGAAAAGCGATACGCGTTATCGTATTCATATTGTTTTTTCATTCATTTTTCTCCAAAGAACTAGGCATGTGAAAGCCATGACAAGGTGGCGCAAGTTTGGGCATCCATTAATCTGGAAGGATAGTAATAAAAAATATGATGCCTCGCCTGGGCGCCATGGCGGTGTGAGTTCATCCGGTGATTACAAACCAATTTATGTCCTGTTGTTCAGATTTACTAAGTTGTAATTCCGAAGAACACATCTATCTCCTTTTGAGACCACCTAAGGTGTGCTCATGGGATAATGATTCACTATTAGGAGGTTGGGGGCGGGAGGAGGGGGCTTCTCTAGTCTCCAAGGCCATGCGACGGGAGTTCATCGGTGGTTGTTATCACTAGTAGAAATGTGAAAATCTGTGACATTATTTTAATGATGTTTTGAAACTGCGTCACAGAACATGTCCTATCTAAGACAAAAAAAAAAGTATCCATCATAGTTCTCATGTGATGAATTTGTTATGATGAAGCTGAAAATAACATCATAGAATGGAAAACCAAAAACGTCATAATGCACAATGTCATCCGCAACAACGATTCGTGACAATTGATATTCGTCATAAAACTCCAACAGGTGACACGTGTGCCATATGTGGATCCGATATTCCAATGTGGCAACGAATTAATTCCGCCAGACCCACATGTAAGTCATCTCGGTCCAACATGACACAGTGGTGGATCCATAGGGTCTACATGTAAGAACTCTTGGTCCAACATGGCACTATGGGACTGCCGGGTTCACAAGTAAGTTCTGTTGGTCCAACATGACACTGGGTTTGCTGGATCCACATGTCACTATAAGAAAAAGGCCTTCTAGACATGATTGTATTGTTACATTTTTATAAGCGTTACTACATCAAGATCTAAATACGCTTTTTAACATGTTCTTAAGAACGTGTTAGCGAGACATGATATTAGATACGTTTCAATGCTGCTAAAAAGATAAACATGCTTTTAACATGTTTTTTAGCACGCCTCAAAGTGACACGATAGTAGACACATTTTAAACTGTCAATAGCCATCATAGCAATGCTTTGTTGATATGTTTTTGAAAATGTCTCAAAATAATACGATATTAAACATGCTTTGGACCATCACTAGTCCCCTAAAGATGCTTGTTGACATGTTATTCAGAACATATAAAAATGTAATGATATTAGATACGCTTTGGTCGTATATACTCTCATCTAAAGATAATTTTGACACGCTGTTAAGAATCCTTAAGATGTCAAAACACCTAAAAAATATAAGTAGAAAAGAAAAAATGTCTAAATTACAATCAGAATTACTTACTTAGATGAGATGGTTAAGTGTGTTTACAAGAAACAATAAGGTCATGGGTTCAACTCCTGCTACTTGCATGAGTAAATCACTCATTTAGGACAGGTTCTATTTTTTGAAATATTATACAAACCGTGTCCATGTTAGTAGATATGTAATAAAAGTGGATCAACCAAAATCATGTTTAACTTTATTAACACGTCACAAAAATGTGTCTAGTATAGCTGACATGTCATGTAAATATAGCTATGAAAACATATGTAGATGTGTAAACACGTTTATATCGTCTCAAAAAACATCTTATATATTCTAGATATGTTTTGAAAATCCATATCTACAAGTACATGACACAGTCCGTGTGGAGACGCCTCCAACATGTTTTATAAAAATATCTCTAGTTTTGTATAGAGATGAAAAAACCGTATCTAAACCTTAAATAAAATGTATCTACAAGGATATTTTTCTAGTAGTGTGTCAGGATTGTAGTTTCAACATGGCACCGTGGCGAGGCTACCATGTCCAGATGTAAGGGCTACAGTCCCGCCCGTCAAAGTTTGTGAGGCAAAAATCTCTTCTGCGGCTGGCAAGTTTGGAACTCACGAACTGCCCGCATAAAATGAATATACTAACCACCGCGCTAAGACAAGAGTTTTATTGTTGGGCTATATATATTTCTGTTATTAGCGTGTTACAGTTGTTTGCCTTTAGTGGACCGGGCCTTTTCTAGGTTTGAGACAGGCCTATGTGCAGACCTGACTACAGTCAGGCCTTTTCTGGTTTACTGATAAATATTGGTCTAGGCTGAATACAGTCGGATCACACATTCTAAAATTCTAAATCTAGAATTGTAACAATCTATCTAAATGCCCACAAGTAACAATTTGGAGCAAGAAAGGCAATAGTTTTGAGCCCACACAATTAAATTTTGAGCATATGAGATTGATAATTTTACATCACAACAACACATAAAATTAAAAAATATTAATGCATAAGAAATATAAATTAGACATAATTTACCAAGATAAATGTACATAGTTCAGCATAATTAAACGACCATAGTTCAACATAAACAGAGTTCAACACAAGCATAGAAGAATATAAATTAAAAACAATAGCATAATAAGTACTCTCTCTGGATATTTTTTTGTTCACGTTGGTTAGTGCAAATTTACACTAGCCAATGTAAAAAAAAATATCCAGAGGGAGTAACTGACACCACAAGCATGCACTTCACATCCAGCCTTTGTTCCTGGCGAGACGATAGTGGCGGCTAAGCTTCTTCTTGTCGTGCTTCAATGAGTTGGAACTCACGATGTCAAGGACGTGCGACTGCATGCCGGCATAGTCCGTCTGCCACTGCTTTTTGTCAATGCAGATGGGGCGCCGGAAGATGTCCCTGCCATCTTTCATCGTGTAGACGAACTTGAGGTGCAGGTTAGTGCCCTTTAGGATCGTGCAAGTTAGTGCCCTTTAGGATCTGGCATGACACATGGACAAATGGGAAAGAGACGTGGTGCCACGTGACATTGAAGCGTGGCACCACAAGATGCCGAAACATGGCCCGATGAGATGCCAACACGTGCATCGACGAGATGCGGATATGCGGTGCGTCGAGAAGCTGACGTTGCATGATGAGACAATGAAACATGGCTTGGCCAGATGCTGACACGTGGTGTGACGAGATAAAAACATGAGACACAGCATCGAGCTGACACGTGGCATGTCAAATTGCTGAAATGTGGTGCGTCTCTATGCCGACAAGTGGTGTGACAGGATGCTGAAACATGGTGTGACGACATATGGATACGTGTTTTGACCTCAAGCAGACACTTGGAGTGAAAACATGCTGACACACAGTGCGACCACAGGCATACACATGGTGCGTGCAGAGGCAAGCACGTGGTGCGGCGGGAAGTCGACAATTGGCGTGCCAAGATAATGACACATGGCTCGACGTGATGCCAAAACATGGCACACCCAGAGGGAGACACGTGGAACGACATGACGTCGACACATGTTACGTGGTCCATTCCGGACGCGACACATGTCATGCCATGTCATCTAGCCTTGTCATCTACCAACGTGGCCTATGTCACATAGACTTGCCATGTCACTGCCAGCATGGCCAGGCTACTCACCAGTGACGTTTTTCTGTATCGTCATAAAACATAAATAAGTTCTATGACATGGTGCTTTTTCGTCATAGATGACATGACATTTTTGACGAAACTGACAATTTGTCACAAGAAATCAAAGGTGACACTCTGTTTTTGACGAATTCAATTTCGTCATTAATTCATCATGAAACATTTCTTGTGATGAATATTGTTTCTGTTGTGACAAAAGTGAAACATCATCTAGACATTTCTACTAGCGTATTTAGAAAATTCCTGATTTACATCATTTTGTTTGGATTTACTAGGTTATGGTGGTTTCTTCCGCCCAATCTAAGACCACATCTATCTCCACTTCTCTACTTCTCCACTTGAGAATATGTGAGGCAATGCTGATCATGCTTACTTAGGAGTTAGGAGGGACACACCTGAGTCCAGATGATCGCTCGGAGTTCTTTACCATTTACCTCGAGATTTGTTTAATCCTTTTTTCTACGGTTTTTTTTTTGTGATTACGGGATGACCAATTCATGTTGTCTTGGGATGGTGATTTGTTGCAACGAGTGGCCATGACCATGGATGTCATAAGGTGGAAAAAAAGGCAGATCCAAATAATTACATGATTATTATTTTGGTACTGACATGTATTTGATATATTTAGTATGCTTTATGTGTAAATTTATGGCGAGGAGCTGCTACTTGTTAAAATATAGGTACAGAGTTTTGTACGCAATTGAAAGTAATTGTCCAAAGAAAGTAGAATATTTTATTCCACAAACTTACATGGTATCATGTTACATATAGTATGGAATACAAATATTATGTTTCTTAATTTACATGGATGCGTGTTATTTACAAAGATTCCAAGTTCAATGCATGTACTAGATGTATTCAAAATTTGGTGCTTCCAAATTACTGCAATCTCTATCTCAATTATCTCTTTGTTTTGAACATCACTATTGACTCAGTGGGAACAAAAAAAACATGTCTAGTCGGTGAAGATAATGGATAATTATGATCATCAATAAAATATTTCACATACAACTGACATTTTCTATGCACCCTTGTTTACTGCATACACTCACGCGTGGTGCCTTTTTTACATCATTTCATCTTTCTGCATAGGATTTTCTTATACTAAACCCTTTTTTCAAGCATACTTGTTTTAGAATTTAACCTCATCATCCTCAGTTTTGAATTTCTTGGTGACAACATGTTGATACTCAAGGAGGTTCTAGATCGTGTCTCCTCCTCTAAATGAGTAAACCTGTATCACCCTATGCAAATTACAAACATGTTAAAAAAAGAGATATCAAATAGGACAATAATTCGGCCTATCACTAAAAGATAATTGTGGTATAAGTTCAGCGGCAACATGATCCACGCTCAATGTCAGGCCCCTCCCACCCCTCTAGATCCTAGGCTAAATCATCACTAATCATGAGTAAGTCAACATATATTATATAACCAAAATGCAAGTGAGTAATTAAACATATCTGACCAAGTAAATAACACGTCGCGTGTGAATTATCAGTTTTGATTGCGCCGCCGACAGCCTACCTACCCTTCTCACACCCGATCCCAAGGTCGGTCCTACAATTCAAATCCCCCGAAGTTTTAAACTACAAATCCTAATCAAAAGAGGCATGAATAATACAATATGTAATTGAGTAATCAAGCAGAAAACCTAGTAACAAATCATATTTGTTTTACCTGATGTCACACGGAAGTTCTTTTATATGAGGCCCAATTTTGATGACGTGCCCAACTTAGATCGCAGAGTCCATGGCTTGCCTAGCCTTCCTCGCACTCGCGTCCCTTATCACCCCTCACGCGTCTTGAGATTGTTGGCCAATCTCTGTAGCGCACGAAGAACAAGAGAGAGATGGTGAATGCTTAAATCGGTTCAAGATGTGATTAAGTTGGAGTCATGATGACATCTCAATAAAAAAATAAAGACTCTTAGTTAGTGTATTATGACTCACATGTCACCGGTTATGAAAAATAAAATAAAGACTCTTAGTTAGTATATTATGACTCACATGTCACCGGTTATGATAATTTTTATTTCATATCTTGTCCCTTCTTAAATCAACGGTCTAGATCGTGATATCACGTGGTACCTCTAGGTACCTCGCAAACACAGTAAAATATCTTAATGTTCTTTAATCATAATCGTTGGAAGAGGTAGCTTAGAGAATTTCCTTGTTGCGCTTTGGAAAGTTTTGGTACATGCGATCCAATCCCATCTGATTATTCCTAGCCATGTCATGCAGGGTATACATTCTGAACTAAATTATGCATTTCCTCGAGTCGATTCTACTAAATAATACGACATACAAATCAAATCGGTTGTCTCAAACGTCAAACATAGCTGCTGGACAAGTGTCCCATGCCCCAGTCCTGATATCAACTCAACTCCATACTAAAATGTATATGTTTTGTCCTACCACGAGTGTTCCACCGAGTCCAAATCAGACAAGTTTTTTTAGTATGGCTATCGATTGTAGAAACGAAAGACAATGATGGAGCGGTCTTTCGAAAAAAACAAGACAATGACGTCGGAGCTGTCGTTCGTGAAAAAAATGATGGTGCCGTGACTTCGATAACTATCGGTTACCTCTAGCAGCTTTATAAATGTTGAATACCGACTTGCGACCTACTAGTAATTGCCAACCTAATCAGTTGTGAACTTGTGATTGTGGAGACCAATATGGAGCCACCACAGAACTTCACCACCGTGGAGGGTTTGGTTGAGATTTCTCGCGCTCAACTGTCCCCAGTTACCATGCATCCTTGGCTGCTCATGGCTGCAAGCAGGGCAGACTGCGAGGCGCTAAAGAGTCTTCTCAACTGGGGAGACGAGAGGCCCGTGCCGCCGTCAATGGTGCTACCACAAGTCGTGCTTGAGGTGCCTGATCAGGGCAACTTCGATGGAAGCTTGGATGGGCAAGCTTCCAGTGTTTCAGCCTATTCTGACACCTGCAGCAACAACATTTGAGGTTTGCAAACCTCGGACCATCCTGGGAGTGCTGCACATGGAGTCAGGAACTCAAAGAAAGCTTATGGTTGTGTTTGGTAGGATGCATGACCCTGGGCCTGGTTGGAGGTATGAACCAGGCTGACTAGATCCAGGCCCAACGGATGCGATACACACGATATTTGGTTTACTTTCATTATTGGGTCTGCATTAGCTGCACTATTGTTTGATACGCTGCTTTTCCTGGTTGACCTGCATGTGTGTGTACTTAGCTCGTGTTTGGTGGGCTACACAACGATTGGGTACAGGGCATCGTGTATACTTGTGTTGTGATTACCGCTAGTTTTTCTGTATTTGTTTTTACCGCTGTGACTACTGGTCGTCATGAATCTGCTGATGGCAGAAACAGAAATGGGAATCCAGATAAGCAGCATGCAGCCCCGAAATCTGGTATGCTTGGTTAACCGACCAGTTTTATTGGTTTTCTGTTATCCGATGAACCAGTCCCGTCCGGTTCTTCTTGTCACTGTCCTATCCTAGTGGGATGTTTATGCTAGCCCGAAAAAAATACAAGAAATGCAATAAGAGCTTTGACTTTTGCCAAATTTTCTGGGAGAGATAAAGTGTTCCACATTGGTGACACTATGGAAATTAGAAAAGCCGTTAGAAATGGTCATTTACCCTCGCTCATTTGAGACGGGTCTCACCGGTCACTAAGGTCCTGTTTGGATCCATAACAGTTTCTTAAAAACTAATTTTTATTTTTAGTTTCTAAAAACTGGTTTCTAAATAAAAACTATGTGGGGATGTTTGGATTCTGTTTTTTATAATCTATAAACTAGCTTTTGGATAATTAATGCATTGGAATGAGGTAAAAACTAGCATCAGCTAGGTTGAGCCAAATTATAGATTTCTCTGGTTTATAGAAACTGACATAAAAACTGATTTATTTGAAGACACTCCGGTTTCTAAAAACCAGTCTCTTAAAAACTGGTGAGATCCAAACATGGCCTAAATTTGCTCATTGATACTATGAGGCCATTGTTTTTAGTTTTTCCCCTGGCTACTAAAATCTCAGGACCGGCCTGAAGTCTTTTATAATCGCAAACCTAGTATTTGGCAAACAGCAATAAACAACATATTCCCATCGAGTTCCTCTATAGCTCACTTGCATGTCGCGACAAGGATCCTCCTTGGCGGCAGCGACGGCCGCCGGGCGTGGAGCGTGGCGAGGTTGTCTAGGATGAGGATGTCGCCCCTGCACCAACGAAACTGGATGCTCTCCTCTTCGATGATCTCCTCGCACCGCTGCATGAAGCTCACCGGGATCTCTCCGCCGTCCGCGGTTGTGGCGGAGCTCAGCTCCCCGCCGTGCATTCCCACCACCGTGTTGAACCACATCCTCCGGCCCCTGCGGCTGGGGAACACGCGAGTGAGACCACGCGGGCCTAGGATCGTCTTGACGCTGCCATCCGGGAGCCACTCCAGGTCCATCCCTAAAGCACGTGCTCTGCAAGCAAGTCGCAAAATTGTAAGTGCAACCACCAATTTAGTATTACTACATCCGTTCAGCAATTGTTGACGTTCCGACCAGACGAACGAATGAACTTAAAAAACAACTGCCGAGCACATTATTTTTAATCCGGAGGGAGTAGTTAACATAAGCATTACATCTGGCTGGTATATGCCAGAAGATTAATCACTACACGAATCAGTGATTGGTCGTAGAGCTCGACGATTTTCTGCTGCCAACGTGCATCACTTAATTACGATTCTAACTGCTGGAGTAAGATATAGGGGAGAGATCTAACTGATGTTGTGACACATGTTCGATTACCTCTTCTCTGCCTCGGCCTTGTCCTTGGTGCCAAAAGCGTCTTCCCACCCTCTCCCCCTCATGGACTTGGTGTCGTTCTTGCTCAGCACCGTGAGCGTGTACCGGAGCCCTTTGGCGTCCAGCTCCTCCACCATCTCCGGGAACTCCTCCATGACCCGCTCTGTCACACGGAAGCTCGGCACGAACGGCGTCTCCCCACCTTCCAGCGGTGGAACCTCGCAGAAAAGTATCACCTTCTCAGGAAACTCCTTCATCTGTACGTGAATCCATTACCAAAATCACGCATATGAATGCATGATCTTCCACAGTCACAAGGAATTAATTATGCAGAGGCAATGAGTCCTGCACGCACCAGCACCATCTCGTGGTGGAAGTAGACGAACTGCTCGAGGGGCCCCTCGTTCGCGGTCCAGACACGGCCGTGGACGTGCGTCCTCGGCGCCGGGCCGACGTACCGGATGTCGGGCCATCCAAGCGCCTCCACGACGGCGTTGAACTCCACGGCATCGCGGATGTTGAAGCCACGCAGCAGCACGGCGCTGTTGGCGATTACCTTGCTCTCCAGCCACTCCCGGTTGGCCTTCACCGCGGCGATGAGGGCCTCGTGGCAAGTGTGATCTTCCTCTAACCTCGAGGGGATCAACACCAGTGGCATCTGCTCGCCTTCTATGGTCTTCTGGCCCTCACACTCACCGATCCGGAAGAAACCATTGTGATGTGGAGGGTTATCCATGCTGGCCACCATGGCGTTGTTGATGGCCACCTTGGCTCGAAGCCACTCCTGATTGGCCTTCAAGGCAGCCATGAGAGGGTCGTTGCTGCAACCACCACCATCCCCTTCACTTTCTTTCAGAGGTGTACCATGTATGTTCTTCTGGTCTTGGCATTCAGCGACGGTGGAAATATCATCCTCCGAATTGCCTTCCATATGGCGACCCCTTGGTGCTATTTCCGTGTAGTCTAGGCAACTCTAGCTTCCCTGCGGCCAATAAAAAATCTCTCTTGAAACATAATGGTAACACACGGTGGTGCTGGTATTTATGGACTACGATAGTATGGAAGTACTGAAATGCTCTGAAACGACCCCTATCAAAGAAAAATTAACAGACGGAGGAGACTACAAGGCTTATTTATTATAGTATAAATCACGCTTTGTTTGACTTCTGTCCTGCTTAATTAAAACAATGCTATTAGACTCCGCTGAACCTCCTGCCTTGAAAATGGATAATTACAGATAATTAAGTATATTGAGATGAGACCAATGGATATAGTCCAAAACAAAGCCTCCAGAGAAAGCTGGTGAATGCTTCCTAAAGATTCCATCGTGTCTTTGCTTAGTTGGAGACTAGTTAAGTGTACCTGCTGTCTAGTGGACACAAATCGTAATGGCACGTCAATCATGCGTAAATTATAAACTTGTCCAAATGCCTGTGAGAATGGCATTAAGATTGTGATCCACGTAGCAGGTGATGACCAGAGGTGGCTGGGCGGCTTGACCACACCTGAGCCGCCTACGGATTGCTGCAACATTATTCTTTTGCACATAAAGGTTATTGTCACAACTGTAAAGTACAAAAATTAGAAGAATTTATGATGATCAAACACTTGTAGCGCTGTTGATGTGTTTCCGCATCACTTACTTCTAGGTTAGCCAAACAGAAAACACATGAATACAAAAGTCTCCCTAAAATTCAGGTTATGCAAAACTTGCCTCCTAGATGCTCGTACAAAGACAAAGACACTACATATCATACTGGAATGAGAAAGTGACACGTTATTGATTTACGACCATCATACTTTTTTTGTGTGAGCTCTTCAATCTGTGGGAGCTCTTCAAATCTAGATCTAAAAAAGGATTTTATATAATTTTGAACCCTAGATCTACAGATCTACATCCAAAACATCAATGAACCGTAGAATACTTATGAATCCATGAGTAGAGTGGGAGATTGTTTAAAAGTGAGATGGGTTTTCAGATCCACATTCCAAACATCATAACTTGGCAAATAATCTTTAACCAAGAAAATCTCCAAGAGAATAAGCTAAACCATAGAGAGGGTAGCTAGCTTTAGATGCTGCCATAACTGGTGATTCGGAAGACAATCTGGTCCAGTTGGTGCACCACTATCAGGCATATCGAAATTCCAGGATTGTGGTAGATGAATAGAGGGAATGGATGGATATAAGAGTCTATTTATATATTTCAAGTCTCGCCTCCTTATTTATCATACTAAATTTAATGTGTCATATTAGCACATTTATTATCTGCAACTAAGATTTGTCTTTCCAAATCAAGTTATCTTGGAGTATCTCTAATAAAAAAAATCAATTTAACGAGTTGTAAAGTTGTATGTGTCAACTGTAGTTAACACTAGATACAAACTTGTGCAAATATCGTAATCTTGACACACACCTGAAGACTAATATGGTGCAAATATGTTAGTGATTTTATATTAGTGTACAATGCAATAATATTTTTTCATCAAACATTCATATCACTACGGAAAAATCGTTTTTTGTCGAGTGTTTCACTCTTTGCCGAGTGTTTTTTTTTTGGGCACTCGGCAAAGATAGTCTTTGCCGAGTGTCAATTAGAAAAGAGTGAATTGCATCAAGGGTTCTCGAACTTGTCTCGAGTTCTCGTCTAGGTCCTGGTACTTTAAAATCTTAATTTCTAGATCCCAGAACTTGCTAAGCGATCTCATCCAGGTCCCGATGCTCCTTAATCTTCATTTTTGGGTATCATAACTTTTTAAGTAGTGTCATTTAGGATCCAATACTCTTTAATCTTGATTTTTTTAGTTTTAAAACTTGTTAACTAATTTCAAATCGTCATCTAGATGTCGAAGAATGCTAACATGGTGTGTGTGGAACCCATGAATTGTATGGCATTTTAGGACCTTCAGTGACATTAGCTTCTTCGTTGGGGCTCTATTCGATTCTTTTCTATGACATACTTTTGTTATTGTGACATGTTTGATGCATCACCGAAAGCCTATTTCTTGTAGTACTCCTTTATAATGCTGCATAACAATAGGGTGATCGAGAACATGTGGCGAGATGCAGCGCCATGGACGACGAGATTGGATAGTAGAAAAAAAAAGTGACAATTATGAGGCTCACCTATCAGCAAAAGAGAGCAGAATAGAAAGAAGATTGGTGGGTATTATGATATCACACGAGCAGTAGTATACATGCTCTAGATACATTTGGATGGTGATTTGGACTTGAATAAGATAACTTAATAGGTTTTGGGATCAAAAATAAAGATTAAGAAGTATTGAGACCTAGATAAGACTATTTAGCAAGTTTCAGGACTCAAAAATCAAGATTAAGAAGTGCTAGGACCTAGATGAGACTGCTTAGCAAGTTCTATGACCTAAAAATCAAGATATGAAAGTACCAAGACCTAGATGAGAACTCTGGAACAAGTTCGAGGACCGCTGGTGCAATTCACTCATTAGAAAACACTCGACAAAATAGAAACACTCGGCAAAAAATGCTTTGCCGAGTGTCAATATAAATACACTCTATAAAAAAATGCTTTGCCGAGTGTTTTAACTTGCCACTCGGCAAAGCTAATTTTTGTCGAGTGTTTTTTCTTGACACTCGGTAAAAAATCCATTTTTTTCCTCTTCTATTCTCAATTTTTTTTTGTGCTTTACACATACAACATGCGTGACTCTATGTTAAAATTTGGTATTTTTTGTTATTGCTTGCTATATTTAGTTAATTAATTACATTTGAAGTAATTTATTGAATAAAGTCAAATTTGAACTACAAGTGACTTAAATATAAGAATTCAATAACTATATAAATTATATTCATATTATTTAGCCTAATTAGAGACCTTACCCATGAAATAAAAAGAAATTCGACATAAAGTCTAAAAATCATGACCACAATAACGTGTGTCCAAATGGTTTTTGAATTCTAAAAAACTCAAATAAAGTTTAAAAACCATGAGATTTGTCACGATGTTATGGTATTACAAGTAGAAGCTATGATAAAAAGTAGAAAAGATTTCGCACAAGTTGTCACATGTTTACTTACTAAACAGAGAATCTCCGAAGAATAACCTTAGAGTTGAGAATTAGTGATTAAGATTTGAAGTCATATTAAAAATCAAATTTGAATTTGACTTCAAATATTTTGTATAGGTCGTAGATTACATAAATTATATCATTTCAAAATTTGATTATTTTTGAAAGTTGTTTATTATTTTTGATTTTTTTTGAAGTTCATAGGAAAATTAATTTGCCTAGTGTCTAACTTAGCAGTCGGCAAAGAAGGTCTTTGCCAAGTGTTTTTTATAAAACACTCGGCAAATAAGATAAATATAAAAAGATTCAAAACAGGTTCTATACACAAGTGATAGTGTGGTGCAATGGTAAGGGAGTGCTCGCGCGAAGGAGAGGTTCTTGCAAAAAAATACCGGGACGGATGGGCGGGTGTTCTTGGAGCAAAAAAAATTATTTTATTAAGTTTTTTTCGTGATTTATATTTTACCGAGTGCTAGACTTTACCGAGTGTTTTTTTGGCAAGTGCGCGATGAAAAACACTCGGCAAAAAGCACTCAGCAAAAAAACTACTAGCAAAACACTCAAAGGCTTTTTCGAGTATTTTAGGGCCTTTGCTGAGTGCCTTTGACACTCGGCAAAGAAGAGATTTCCCATAGTGTATCACATTCCCTCCGTGCACCTATTGCCATCATTGTACCTATGCTCAACCTCTATGCCGTGCAATAGTGATTTAGTGAACTATTGGTTCAGCTACCCATTGTAGCTCCTTTTCCTCTACATACCTACGACGGGTCAGAGGCGAACCCACCAATATGTCATGGTATGGCGGCCGCCATACCTACTTGTGGCGTGGAGCACCCCCTACCCCTTCTTCCCTAGCACTGAAAATCAGTTTTCACACCATTGATTTGATGAATGGAGCTCGGTTCGTTGGCTGCCAGAAAAGATAAGGAAGAAGAAGAGAAAACGAAGGGGTATGAGCCTCATTGCCTCACTTGGGCCCTATATTTATTTGGCCCATTTCAGCCACAACCAGAGGATGAAGCCAGCCCATGCAATAGAAATTGCAATCGATAGCACATAGCACGGAGCCAGGAAAATACCGTCGTGAACTCTCCCCAAAATTCATTGTTGCTCTTGCATCTGTGCTCGATTCCACCCCTAAAATTCCGAAATCGAACCCTAGCCTGGGCACCCGTCCATGGAGAGAGGCAGCGCTGATGCGCCGGGCCCTGGTGCCAGCCGCGGCCATGGGCGTGTTCCTAATGGCGCCGCCTCCGAGGACGGATTGGAAGCGCTAGGAGCCGGGCGCGGACGTGGAGCCATAGGGACGAGTTGCATAGGGCGAGGGCGAGGGAGAGAAAGACGAAATGGACGAGCACCGGGAGTTTTGGGAGCTTCATCCGACTCCACGGCCGCGCCGGCAAGCACTGCTTCGAGCCGCACAGGTGCTTTAGGGAAGAAACGCTTCAAGAACTTAGGTAAATGATTAGCTATTTTGTTCTAGATGTTTTATTCATTTTGAGAAATGAGCTCGTAAATCATTTGTTAAAACTTTTATTGATTAGTCGACTAAACATTATTGTAGATTTAAAGAGCTTCTATAGTAGCAAGTTCATCGAGTGGTACCGGCTCTAACCCAAGCACCCATGGAAGTGGGACTGCTGCTGCTAGCGTTCCATCTGAAGGTGAAGTGCAAAGGGGAATGGCACAGGAACAATCTGAAAATGCAATTGAAACACAAATTACTAGCTCGGTGGCAGGTGCAGCTAGCATGACACAAGTAAATGATGCACAAAATTTAGAACATATTACTGTCTTTGTGCCTGATGTTCATGTTATCTCTGATCCTGGTCTTCGGATCCCAATCGAGTGATTTCATTCGAACATCAGAGATGACGTGAAGAGGGCATATTTGTTGAAGGGTCCAACCAAACCATTTGGTCATACTTTTCCTCGCAACCATGACAATAGATCATTTTCAGAATCATGGTTTCAAATGAATGACTGGTTGGAATACAGTGTGGAGAAGGATGCAGCATTTTGTTTCTACTGCTTTCTTTTTAAGCAAGAACCCTTAGAAGAAAAATTTGGTCATGATGCTTTCACTAAAGTTGGGTTTAGAACTTGGAAGAATGCATATCATGCATGTCCTCTTCATGTGGGTGCACCAGCTAGTTGTCACAATAGAGCTAGGACAGCCTGTGATGATTTCAAAAATGAAAGAACAAGTATCTCAGATAGGGTCTCAACTAATGGTAGAGATTCAGAAGCAAGATATGACATTCGTGTGACAACTTCTTTGTCTATTGTAAGGTTTCTCATTTCGCAAGGTCTTGCATTTCATGGACATGATGAAAAATCTTCTTCTTTAAATAGAGGGAATTTCTTAGAGTTGCTTGAGTGGTTCAAAGATGGTTGAAACTGAAAAACATCTTGCATTTTCTTTGGTATATCGCCTCATTGAGTTAGCCTTGCTTCTTCCAGTGGCAACGGCATCAGTGGAAAGAGTTTTCTCATCTATGAAAATAATCAAGACTCATTTGTGAAACAAGATGGCAGATGACTGGCTCAATGATTTGATAGTATGCTACATTGAGAAAAAGATTTTTAGAGACCTTGACTATGATAAAATTAAGAAGACATTTCAAGTCATGAAAGAGCGAAAAATGAGTTTGCCTAAGCCTCTTAGAAGACCTAGACGTGCTTAGTTTATTACTAATGGTATGTGTGTGTGTGTAATTGGAATTTATTTGCTACTTTTAGCTATCATTAATATTTAATAACTATTTTATATATTGAATTGGCAGGTGCATCATTTTCCATTGATGTCCATAGATCATATAATTCAAATATTATTGTTCACCTCGTATGAAAGGTACATCTTTTTTTGTCCTTGTGTTTTTAATTCAGCGGCATGATTCATCGTCTTTTTTGTCAGAGTTTATGTTGTGCCTTCGCCATACCAAATTTTTGTTGCTGGGTCCGCCACTGTGACGGGTGTTATATGTTTGTCATCGTTGTCCAGATCAAGCCTCCATGGCAGCCCAATGGTATGTAAGTTGTCACTTCCAAGCAAGCCAATGGTTTGCTATGCGTTACCATTATGCCATTGAACAACAAGCAGAGGTCTACTATGATGGCTCAAGCATTAGTTCTATTTCATTGATGTTATTCGATAGCCCATCACGGGTCCCCTAAAAGCAACATGGATCACATTTTGAATTTATGGTCTTTATCTACCATTACATGACAGCAAGAGACCGACAAACACAATGTTCCCTTAAAAGCAACATGGATGACATTTTGAAATTATGGTCTTTGTCTACCATTACATGATAGCAAGAGACCGACAAACATAATATTGTGAATCCCTCTTTGTTTCCTCAAATGGAGGCACAAATCATGTATGTGGTGGGGTCATGCAGGTGTTTATAAGGTCTTCCTATCTATTGCAGCAACTCGACAAGCTCTAGCAACTCCCTCTCTCCCTCATATCCAGATGCTACTCCAGCTAAAGTAAAAGTGTCATATGTAAGCCTTGTAGTTTTCCAGCTAGGTCACACTTGTTAGGGGAACATTAGTAATACATTACAACTAGCATGAAATCTAGTTTTTCAGCCCACTCTTATAGGAACAATAAATAGCGATTATTTGTTTTGATATGTTCAAAGACAACATTATGTTACGATACATGGAGAGGTTACAATTACACATCTATTGATGGCTATTTGTGACGTGACACAATTGGATATAAGTGGGCACACATATAAGTAAAATCTAATAAGAGCATATATAGCACCCGTCATATAAGTGGGCACACACATATATATAGCCAGGCAAGCTCACAGTACCTCACTACAAAAAACTATATCTTTTGTGGGCGAAAAAGAGGACATAAAATTTGGAAGACGTGAGAGAGTTTAATTTTCATCAAGTGCCAGCCATATGTTTCCCTATATCCTAGGACACTGGTGTCATTAAGAGCATCTCTAAAAAACACCCAAAAACTTCCTCTAAACTAAAATATTCGGGTTTATGCTAAAAACATACTTCTGTTGAACCATAAGTAAATTGCCACCCTTTCCCATCAGCTTAGGCTTTTGGGTGCAACTGGTTGGTGCATAGTAGCTTATCATGGTATCAGACCAGAGGTCTTGAGTTCAAGTCCTGATGACCGCATTTCCCGTTGCGCTGCTCCTATTTTCACGTTTGCACCTCGAGGGAGCTACACGTGAGCGAGAGTGTTGAACCATAAGTGAATTGCCTACTCTTCCCCATCAGCTTAGGCTTTTGGAGGCAACTGGTTGGTGCATAGTAGCTTAACAACCTCTAATAGGATCTCAAAGCCTCCCTCAATATTTTGGTTGTTCCTAAATTTTTCTCATTTGTAGCTACAAATAGGGAGAGAATTGAGGATCCCAATCTTTCTCTTTTTAATAGAATTAATGCACTTGTGATCCCAAATGTTGATGTAGGCCAATCAAATTTGTTTTTGATCCATTTTTAGGGGAGACTGTTGAGGGAGAGAGAAAACTTTTTCCTCAGTGATTTAATTACCCCCAAAAACTTTTTTAAGGATAATATAATAGGGATCTTTACGAGATGCTCTAAGTATTTAAAACATGCAAAATCCACCATTGTGGAGAACTGTCCATGATGACAACTACCACCATCACCTCCTCTTATCGTACCATTGTGCATGTGTCTACTTACTTTCACTTTCAGCCTCTAGCTTACTCTCCTCTCCTCCTTCACTAGCTGACCTACCTAGCTATATCTGGCACACCTAGCCCAAGATCTAAGTTGGAGCTCGTTAAAGTTGAGATAACTTGAGTGCGATTAACTCAAAAGAGTTTGCGTGTGGTTGATTGGGTATATTTAGCTCAGAATAGTCATAGTTTTCTGAAGTTCAACACAAAAATCTTAGTTTTGTGTTATTCAAAATATTGTGAGATAATATACTATATATAGTATAATGCCAAGTCCAAGAATTCATTGTTCATGGGTTTAAAGACTTCCACGCGCATCAGGGCGTTGGCCACTCATGGCACACAACAAACCGCCTAGATTCCTTTTCCCATCCACATGATCCCACCATCCCCACACACACCATTTCTCATAGCCTTATCTGAAGCAACTTTTGACACTTGCTAAGGTCTACCAAATATAATGCCCTAGGAAACGATGCCAGGACCATTTCGTGGTATCAGTTAATGATATATAATCCGCAAGTTACAGATGATAATTTGTTGTAGCATTTCATCTAGGAGTATTTCAGGGTATCATATTTATTTTCTAAAGGAAGGTTGACATTCAAGTGAGTTGCTATTGTTCATGAATAATTAAGTTTTGAGTAACAAGTCAAAGATCAAACATGGCCAAAAGCCCAAAAGGATAGATAATGCTATGTTTATCTCAACCGATCCATCTCACGGGTATAAATTGTACCAAGCTAAGTAGAGAGAGACTAGAAAACTAATCCTAATGTACATATTCACATGGCTATCTAAACTATATTCCTATTTCGTACATGCCTAATGCTAAGTCTATGCACACGACACTAAGGGAGCATGGGATTACCCCTACATCTACTGGTGATTCCCGTTTCAGGTCCCTATCTCTACAACCATGCATGGATCAAACCCGCATCCAACGCTATCGGACAACCTAGGCACCTACTATGTTAAGTAGAACCTTAGCTATGCTAGCAATCACTAGAGCACTTGTGAGAGACGTCAAACCTGCATCGTGGCATAAGCCTATTCTAAGCATGTAGCATACATGAAAGGAATATAAATCATAGTAATAACATACAACTAAAGCATATGAACAATAAAGAACTACACATGAAGATGACAATTCCATTGATAGGTTAAAGTCAAGTATACACAAGGAGAAACGGATACAATGCTATAGCTATTCTAAGCCATTCTCTTGGGTTGGAGGCTGTATATTGCTATAACTGTGAGAGTTAGTGATGTTTGGATTGATGGTTGAATTGTTTTTGAGAGAGGGAACCCCTCCTTTGCTTATATAGTAGTCTTGAGGTGGTGAAAGAGGCGACCAATTACTTGCACAAGAGGGGGCGGGGGGGGGGGGGGGGGGGGGGGGGAGGGAGGGGGGAGGGACTGCCTTAGGAGCGTGCCAAGAGGCTTCCTGCCAAAACTTGGCGCCATAAGGTCCAAGGTAGGATCGGACAACCTTAGCTAGTCCCCACTAGTGCTAGGCTTTGGTCAGTTGTCTCCCTCCTGGGCTTTGAGTCTTATCTTGGATGCTTGGCATGTATTGTACTTTGATATATTGTGGTTTTGAGCTTTTATGTTCAAGTAGCAGCTCTGGATATTCGATGTGTTTGTGCTTTCAACTTTACGCCTTCTTCTTCCTCTCTTTTATATGAATTACACCTGCATCAAATAATCTCCAAGGATGTATGAAAATAGGTTATTTGGAAACAAATATGTATGATATAAGAATGATAGTCCCTATTTATTTATGTGATATGTGATGGCTAATTTTGGTACCTAGCGATCATCAACAACAGCTTTGTTCCGCTCTCGTTTTCAAAAATCTCCAACCTCTCTCCCCTCTTCCATGGATAGAAATTCCTTCCAATATCTCCATGAGAGATGTAACAAAATCACCCTCCATGAATCCTTTCTCCCTCTCCTCCCTAGTTCCTCTATGGATCCCCCTCCCTTTCATGCCATCCAACGATTAGAAGACCTAGATGAAGGCATTCCTCTCTCTCTCTCTCTCTCTCTAGTCATCGCATTTGTCAGTTTTAGTAGAGATGAGCGAACGTGTTGCTCCAGGAGTTGTCTAGTAATTACAATTCGGGGCAAAGTAGCTTTCTCTGGCTCAATCAGAGGCTTACCTTCTACAGGATGGGTCCCCTCCCTCCTAGGCTTACAGCAAATCTGTTGTAGCAGATAGATTTAAACCAGAGTTTTTTTTTTTGCTCTATCACATCTCTTTAGGAGTAGGTGGTAGGTTCCACGTATACACATGTGAGGATTAGCTCCTATGATTCGCTGACGATAATAGGATTTCCACCTCTTTCTCGTAGCAGAGTATTGGAATGGAACCGCTTTTTCAGCTAGTATTTTTTATGATCAGAACACTTCTTGTTAAACTGAACTACTTATCATTTTGGTGAACCAGATGGACGAAAGACGCGCAAATCAAATACAAAAAAAGATTCTTTTTCTTTTCTCTTTCTAGACGAGCCAAGGAAGACAAACATACGTTTGAAGACCGAGTTGGTTGATTTGGTTGTCCATTCACCCTAAGAGGGGCTCAACTTCCTTTGAGCTATGAGCCCAGTTTATTTAGACAAATCTTGTCTATTTCTCAATTCTCGAGGTTTGTTTTATTGAGGTCAACATCACATGAAACCTTTAGCACTTCCGTTCGTGGGCCTTTGGATGGAGTATGGCTGGAAGGTTAGCCGAGCTAGTCTTTCTCTTTTGCCTCTCTCCTAGATTCAGAAAAAGGGAGGAAGGGGTCCTCTCAACGAGAGCGATTCCCCCCCGAAACGAGATTGTTACCATCATCCTTGAGTTTGTAGTCAAACTATGCCGGAGGAGATCATGTCATCACTGATTAGATTTCTTCCTTGCTGTTTTTCTTTTATTTTTTTATTTTTTTCTCATTTTACTTTAAAACATAACTTTTTCCTTTTTTTTGTGAGAAAATTGGGTTTAATCTTTTTTTTTCTAAGTTTGGTTGAATACTTGAATGTGCTATTGTTGTTGAATTTTTTTAAAACTCATTTTAGAACTTCCGCCATACATTTTATTTATAACTTTTTGTCTGACGTCTGAGGAGCAAAAGGACGGTGCTGGCAGCTGGGACGGTGCTATTGGAATATTAGGCTATAATCTACATATTTTAATCTAGAATTTAAGGAGATAAAGCATGAACATGACTAATAAAATATGACGATCAAAGGAAACTAGCATGCCATCACCATGCCAAATTTGTTGATTAAAAACAGAATCAATAGGAGAGACAAGGAGTATATAACATATTGAGTAGGAGCAATGATGGGAATAGCGTTGAGGATGCCACCACCATCTCCATTTGTTTGACCGGCCATTGGGAAGTAGTTGAAGTAGTCGCTCGCTTCATGAAGACGATGTAGATGTTCACCACAAAAGCAAGCAGTCGCGCTGTACGCTCCCTAAAAATCTTATCGCCCTCCTATACTAATGCAAGAACACAAGAGGGTCGAGGTTCTGGAGGCCCTGCTCTCCCACCGTATGTGCACGCAGACGTCGGGACGAAGATGCTTTCCTTGCAAGTACTAGTGTGTGAGAGAGAATGAGAGAAGAGAGTTGTATTGTTATTCTAAGTGTGTCTCTCTAAGGAGCCCTTGCTAGCTTTATATAGGTGCTAGGATATGAAGATGAAGCACCTCACATTAAGCTCTCATGCATGATAACTCTTAGGAGATGAAACAAATAGTCACCATTATTATGGAGCATTATCTCACACAAGGTAACTTCCAAAATATGAAATAAAGAGTCATCATAATTTAGCACTCTCTCACAACTCTTTATTTTCAAATGAGTCTTTTGGAATTTTAGATTTATGGGTCACTGCCCATTAAATCCAACAATCTCCACCAAATTTCAAAGGCACGTTTGAAAGTTCTATGAACCACACCAGTTTTTGATATATTAGTGTTTTGATGGAGACGGACTAGGGTTGAACATCCACCTAGAACAAGAGTTACGCCTATCAACAAATGTACAATGGACAATGCCTTGAATTGACAGTCTTGTGTGGAAAAGGTTTCACTCAAGTTCTTTATTGATACTAGGTTGCTGTAAGCATCCTCTCGGTTTGGAGCATATGAGTCAAACTCCTGGTCTATTCATGAGCCTCTTAGAGATTACCCTTATCTCACGTATTGTGACTAGCAGTCGGGCTCATATAGGTGTATTCTTTTAAGATGTTTCGTAGGACAACATCTTTGCTAACCAGTTCACTTGGAACACATTAAGATAAGATCAAGCTGCCATATAGATTAGGATAGTATTGCATCCTCACGAAGTGGGTTGATATATATTGTACTCTCCTCTCAGTTAACCAATAGCTTGTTTCACCAATCCTAATTCACGGGATCTCCGATCACATAAGATGGGTTACCACTGCGAAGTAACTCATGTGGGTCTCATACCCATCCCCTTAATGCAATGTCTATCACATTCCATGAAAGACCCTTTGTGAAGGGATCTACCAGATTCTTAGTTATTTGGATGTAATCCAAGGCTATAACTCCGGAGTTTCTCATTTTCCTGACAGATTTTAATCTCCTCTTCACATGTCTTGATGACTTCATGTTATCTTTAGAATTGTTCACTTTGGTTATCACCGTTTGGTCATCACAGTTCATAAGAATAGCTAGTACTGGTTTCTCCACCATTGGCAAGTCCATCAAGAATTCACGAAGCCAATATGTTTCTACATATGTTGTGTCTAATGTTGTGAGTTCTGCTTCCATTGTTGACCTCGTAAAGATGGTCTGCTTGTAAGACTTCCATGAAAAACTGCCACCTCCAAGAGTGAATATATATCCACTTGTGGCTTCAATCTCATCAGCGTCGGATATCCAGTTAGAATTACTATATCCTTCCAGTACCCCCTGGGTGTCTAGTATAGTGAATTCCATAAGTTGTAGTACCCTTCAAATAGTGCAACACTCTCTCTAAAGCATGCCAATTATCATCTCCTGGATTTGACACAAATCGGCTAAGTTTGCTCACAACAAAAGAGATGTCAGGCCGGGTAGCGCTACCAAGATACATGAGCGGACCAATGATCTAAGAGTATCTCAATTGATCCTTTGCTATTCTTTAATTCTTTCGTAGCAACATACTCGGATCATAAGGAGTTGGAGCAGGTTTACAATCACAAAAGCCAAAGCAACTCAAAACCTTTTCCACGTAGTGGGATTGAACCAGTGTCACCCCACCATTTTCATCCTTAAGTAGCTTGATGTTCAAAATTACATCAGCCACTCTCAGATCTTTCATCTCAAAATTTTGGAACAAGAACTCCTTAACCTCATTAATCATATTGAGATTGGTCCCAAAAATTAGTATATCATCAACATACAAATACAAGATAACTCCCTCGTCCCCACCATAGCGATAGTACACACACTAATCTGCTTCATTCACAATAAAGCCAACTGAGGTTAAAGTTCGATCAAACTTTTCATACCATTGCTTAGGAGCTTGCTTGAGGCCATATAAATATTTTAACAACTTACACACCTTCCCTTCTAGACCTTTCACTACAAATCCATCCGGTTGTTCCATATAAATTTCCTCTTCCAATTCTCCATTGAGAAAGGTTGTCTTAACATCCATTTGGTGAACAAGAAGACTATGTGAGGTAGCCAAGGATAGTAGTACTCAAATTGTGGTCAATCAGGAAACTGATGAGTAAGTGTCAAAGAAATCTTCTCCGTCTTTCTGGGTGTAACCCTTGGCCATAAGTCTTGCCTTGTACTTCTCAATTGTACCATCAGGCCTCAGCTTCTTCTTGAACACCCACTTGCATCCTACAAGTTTACACTCATATGGACGATCAACAGCTTCCCAAGTTCTATTAGACATTATGGAATCCATCTCATTACGCATCACTTCCTTCCAATAGTCAGCGTCAAGAGATGCATAAGCCTCTTCAATGGTTTTAGAAGTGTCATCTACGAGGTACACAATGAAATCATCACCAAAAGATTTAGCAATCCTTTGTCTCTTGCTCTTTCGAGATAAGTCATTGTTGAGTTCCTCCTCACAATGTTCCACAAGTGATTGTTCAACATGTTCCATTGGAATAGCGGGTTCAGGAGTTAAAATAGATTCATAGCTCGATGTTCCATGTGTTTCCTTCATTGGAAAAATATCCTCAAAGAATATGACATCTCTAGATTCCATGATTATATCAACATATATATCTGGTACCTCAGACTTCACTATCAATGCAAAAATCTATAACTAGTGTTGTGAAATGCATACCTAAGAAGTACACAATCTACTGTTTTAGGTCCAAGCCTGTGCTTTTTGGCAATAGGTACACTAACCTTGGCCAAACAGCCCCATGTGCAGAAGTAAGAGAGTATGAGTCTTTTGTTCTCCCATTCCTTGAATGGAGTCTTTTCTTTGTTCTTTGTAGGAACTCGGTTTAGGACATGACATGCAGTCAACATAGCCTCACCCCACCATTCCTAAAGAAGTCTCGATGTTCCTAACATGGCGCTAACCATCTCAGTTAGGGTACGATTCTTCCTTTCAGCCACACCATTTGACTCGAGAGAGTAGGGAGGCGTCCTTTCATGAATGATGCCATGTTCCTCACAAAATAACTTGAACTCATTTGAAAAGTACTCACCACCTCGATCAGACCTAACTCATTTGATCTTTCTCTCAAGTTGGTTTCAACCTTAGCCTTATAGTTTATGAAATAGTGCAATGCTTCGTCTTTGGTTTTCAAGAGATACATGTAGCAATAACGAGTATAATCATCAATTAAGGTCATAAAGTATCTCTTTTTTTCCTTTAGTCAATATGCCATTCATCTCACTCAAATCCGTATGAACAAGTTCCAACGGAGCTAGGTGTCTTACCTCAGCAGCCTTGTGAATCTTGCGAGGTTGCTTCGATTGCACACACACTTGACATTTTGAGCTCTTGAGAATGAGAAATTTCGGGATTAAACTCATATTAGCTAGTCGCGTCATACAACCAAGATTAACATGACAAAGATGTAAATGTCAAACATTTGATTTAACATCATTGCATACATGATTAATCATTTTATTACATATATCTAACAAAGATAGGCGAAACAAGCCTCCACACTCATAGCACCAACTTAAAACCATCTCTACACAATAGAGACCCACTCAAAAGGTTTTTATTTATTGAGGGCACATGCTGCACGTGCTTTAGCTGCACGGTCTTTCTTGAAGTGAGCTTCAGATTGACCGTACCAACACCACGAACAAAAGCATGTGAGTCGTTCCCCATCAACACGGAGGAAGTCCTTGTGATCTGATCAGAAGAAAACAAGGAAAAATCAGCACACACATGTATATTGGCTCCTGTGTTAATCCACCAATTGGTAGAGTGACAAACTGAGAGAATGATTGGATTACTGTTGTTGGTTTCTAGACGCCCATTTTATCTGCCAAAAAGGGATGTTTTGCGTCTTAATTTGGTGGTTTGGACTAACAATTAACCCCATATTTGCATATATTTGTAGTTGTTCTGTTTTACATGTAATCGTAGGAAACAGGTGTAAAACAAGGCAATTATGGATAAAGAACTAAAGAGTAACGAAGATGGACCAGATGCGGAGCCGCGTCGATCGGCACGGGCCTGTGCCGATCGGCGCAGCAGGAGAAGATGACGAAAACATGATCCGGTTCACGAAAGACGAAGCCCCAGCTCAGTATGAGTTAGAGTCGGTGGAAGTTGACCTAATCCTGTCGGGTATAAAAGGAAGATAATTATCAAGAGCCAAGAGAGAACCGAGAGAGACGGCGATCGCGAGAATCAATCATTAGAACTAGGGTTCCAGGATATTGGCGGTGAAGGTTGGTCAACACCGACGAGATCCACAAGAAGGGAGGTCGCGCCGATCGGCGCGACGCTTGCGCCGATCGGTTTGTACACGTTCCAGCGCTACTTCTCACCCCTCTGCTATGTCTAGCGGAAGGATGAGTGAGTAGTCTCATATTCTCTTCTCCGGTGCGGGGATCTAGTCATGTAACTCTCATACTTGTTGATACTCTCTCGATGAATTTAATCTATATGATGAACTTTATTGCACATCTATCTATCCCTTTCATTAGTGTATCGGCCAATACACTTTTGCCCATTACATAGTGCAAGAAACCAGTGGGGAGCTAATAGCCTCTGTAGTGACAGCCGGGGTGAACGAAACCACCATGTCTTGTAGAATATTAGAGTCGTCACTCGAGTTGATAAGAATAAGGTTGCATGCTAGTGAACCAATCCTAAGGAGAGAATCCTTCATCATCTTGTTACCTCTTCAATAACATTCACCTTCCACTTTCTCACCGTCATCATTCACATCAACCAAACCATTGCAATTTGTTAGTAACCCTTTAATAGTATTAGTTCCGCTCATTCCCTATGGATTCGATAACCTTGGAATACTCTGAGGGAAAAAGAGCTACAACTGTACACCGTCCTCTTACGGTATATAAGTGGGTGCGACATTACGACCAACAATTACCATACCCGGTTGTTTCCATCTTAGTGTCGCCAATAACAACATTTGTAGAGTTATTCTTCTACTTGTGTTATTGCATGTCTTCGTGGTCCTTGCAATATATGGCCCAATGATCAGAGCTGCCACACACATAGCGATTTCCTTTATCCTTCTTCTTCTTCTTGAAGTTGGTTGTCTGAGAGGCTTTGTTCTTGCTCTCAAATTGGGCCTTGTGGATTTGAGGATTCTTCTTTTTATGAAATTGAAAGTTCCTTCCTCATGCCCCTTTGCATGTGTGTGCTTAGCTCTTGCCCTCTCTTCAATATCAAGAGTTTCAATCAAATCCGTCACAGTGAATTGTTGTTTCTTGTGTTTTACACTACTAGAATAATGCTCTGTAGTAGCGGGCGCCATTTTTGTCTCAGTAGAGGACATTTGAAGAGCCCGCAACTAAGTGCAGAAAAGTAGCGAAACCGCTACTAGGGTCACAAAAATAGTTGCGGGCACCTCATGCCCGCTACTGAGGGCAAGAGGACCGCTACTACGACCACTAAGGCCTGAAGGCCCAATCGCGGCGGGCCTGTCAGAGCCGGCTCGCCACTAAGGGCGACTTAGTCATATAAAAGGGGAGGCGGTGCGTCCTCAATGCGCATTCGCGTGCGCCGCACCGCCTCCACCCACGCCGCAGCTAGCTAGCTAGGGTTAGGGTTAGCCTCCTGCCACGCGCTGCACCACCTCGTGCCCGACCGCCGCACCGCCTCGCCCGACCGTCGCACCCTCTCCTCCTCCCTCTCCTACCTCGCCACCGGCCACCACCGCCTCTCCTCCCTCCCTCTCCTCCCTCACCTCTGGCCGTCGCCGCCTCGCCTCCTCCCTCTCCCCCCTCACCTTCGACCGCCGAACCTCTAGATCCGTCACCGCCGCCTCTCCTCCTCCCTCTCCTTCGGCCGTCGAACCTCCAGATTCGCCGCCGCCGCCTCTCCTCCTCCCTTCCTCCCTCTCCTCCGGCCGCCACACCGCCATGGGGCGCAGGCGCCGTTGGGGCCTCTCACGCCGCGGATGGCGCTTGTGGGGCCGGGTGGCAGTCGTCCACGCCAACACCGGCCACCACCTCCCCTCTCCACCTCCGTGCCCGGTGGTCCTCAGCTCTCCGCGCAGCAGCGCATCGGCGGCGGTGGCCGAGGATGGCTCGATGGAGGGCGCCGTGGAGGTTGCGCCAGCCCCTCCTGCGGCGCCGGCTCCGATGGAGGTCCCGGCGCCCTCTCCTCCACCGCCGGCTCTGGTGGAGCTCGCAGTGGCTCCACCGCCGGCTCTGGTGGCGACTTAGCGCCAGGCGGGCGCGGATGCGAAGCAGCAGCGGGCGATGAAGATAGTAGCAGAGGCGCAGCTAGGGATTAGCTTTTAGATACCCCAGCTAATTTTGTAATATAGTAGCGTTTAGGTGTGACGTCGGCGGCGGTCCGTAGACCGCCACTGACGCCCTTTTTTTATGGTACTGCCACGTGTGTCTGTAGCGGGCATTAGCCTGCTACTAAGTATGTAATTAAGTAGTGACAGGACCTTAGTGGCATTTTAATGTTTCCGCCACTGAGGCCCCTTTTGACCCGCCGCTGTAGTGCGTTTTTCTAGTAGTGTCAGACTTGTGGCAAAATTTCTTCATGAAGGGGGGAGCTTGGCAATAATGCCACCGACAACAAACTTGTCCGGTAACACACATGTAAAATTATCGAGCTCTTTTGCGAGAGATTGTATTTCGTGAGCTTGCTCCACCACAGAGCGATCATCTACCATCTTATAGCCATGATATAGCTCCATAACATACAACTCACTACCCGCATCAAAGGCCCCAAATTTAGCCTCAAGAGCATTCCACATTTCTTTGCCAATGAAATGATGCATGTAAACATCCACCAAATTCTCACCAAGTGCATTAATCATGGCACCTCGAAAGAGGTTATCGGTAGCCTTGAATGTTTTATCCTCATCAGGACAAAGCGTTCCTTCAAGCTTCCTTTATGCCACGTGAAAAACGTTCATGGCGGTGAGCCAAAGCACCATCTTTGCTCTCCAACGTTTATAGTTCGCACCATCGAGCACGTTGGGTTTCAACACAGCGGCAAAAACAGAAGTAGAAAATTGCCTATAAACATAAGGTTTTTGGATTGTTGGAATATTAGACAATAATCTATATATTTTAATCTAGAATTTAAGGAGATAAAGCATGAACATGACTAATAAAATATGACGATAAAAAAAATAGCAAAGCCATCACCATGCCGAATTTATTGATTAAAAATAGAATCAACAGGAGAGACAAGGAGTATATAACATACTAAGTAGGAGCAATGATGGAAATAGCGTTGAGGATACCGCCACCATCTCCATTTCTTTGACCGGCCATCGGGAAGTAGTCGAAGTAGTCGTTCGCTTGATGAAGACGATATAGATGTTCACCACAAAAGTGAGCGGTCGCACTGTGCGCTCCCCAAAAACCTTATCATCCTCCTATACCGATGTAAGACCAAAAGAGGGTCGAGGTTTCGGAGGCCCTGCTCACCCACCGTCTGTGCACGTAGACGTCGGGACAAAGATGCTTGTCTTACAACTACTAGTATGTGAGAGAGAATGAGAGAAGAGTTATATTGTTGTTCTGAGTGTGTCTATCTAAGGAGTCCTTGCTAGATTTATATAGGTGCTAAGATATGAAGATGAAACACCTCACATTAAGCTCTCATGCATGATAACTCTTAGGAGATAAAATGAATAGTCACCATGATTGTGAAGCATTATCTCACACAAGATAACTTTTAAAAGATGAAACAAAGAGTCATCATAATTTAGCACTCTCTCACAACTCTTTATTTTTAAATGAGTCTTTTAAAATTTCAGATTTATGGGTCACTATCCAATAAATCCAACAGGGGCTGCGGTGGGAGAGAATGTTTGTCGTTTTGCTGTTAAAATGAGTCCGCGAGCAGGCGTGTGCGCAGACACATAATAGCAGGCCCGTTCTTGGGCTGGATGAGACTATGCTAAACGAACTAGCCCGAATGAAGAAACAGTGATACACTTCCATAACGATTCTATACTCTTAACCAATGAACCTAATGTCTTATACTGTGGACAATCTTTTACCTTTCTAACTTTATAAGCACCCATTTTGTTTTAGGGAAGCATAGCCACTAGAGGCTGGACACGCATGACAGAACAATTTTGGGTTATTTGGACGTACGAGAATAGTGTGATACTGAACTTAATTGATATCCTACTGTCTATGTTATTATGTACGTAGCATGCACCATAAAAGTTTCAGTCTGTTCATTCTCTCTGATTGCAATTTGTTGCAAGTTATGAATGATTGCCAGCCCATCACCCGCTCATTTAGCACCAGATGTGTCAATAAGCAGAGGCCACGGGTGTAACCACCGGCCGCGCACCTACTAGTACCAGAGCTCTCTCTCTCTCTCTCTCTCTCTCTCTCTCTCTGCCATGTCTAGGTTCTTCTCGATCACCATCTTCGTCAGCCTGATCGTCGTGCTCACCACCACGACGTCGGCAGACACGCCGGACTGTCCGTACCCATGCCTACCACCGCCAACCTCGGGCAGCTCGATCAACAGCTACCCGCCACCGCCACAATCGACAGGTAGCAGCGGCGGCGGCGGCGACTTCGGCGGAAACTACCCACCTCCGCCACCGGGGAGCTACCAGCTGACGCCGCCGGGAGTGATGCCAGGATACATGGCGCCACCGTACAGCGGGTACCCTTCTGGGCCAGTCCCGCCGCCGCCCGATCCGGTCGTGCCGTGGTACCCGTGGTATTACCAGCACACCAACCCGATCACTGGGTCGACGTCGGCGGCGTCCTCGCCGGCCGTGAACGGGAGGTTGAGGATCACGGCCGCGATGCTGCTTCCTCTGTCATTGCTGGTTCTTCTTCGAGTGTGGTAGATCGAGAGTACCTGTCGGTTGGTGGGTTAATTTGTTGATAATTAGCTGCCGTATTTTTATTCTATTTCAGTTCTATAGATCGTACAGGTGTACTTGTTCTTTTGTGGAGGTATAGAACATAGCAGTTTGTGAAGTATAGCTTCTTTTTTACATTTTTTGTTATATACATCATATGCATGGAGACATATATGTTATTCCTTGTCATATACTTCAGAGTTCAGTGTGTGTGTACTCCATGTTTCTTTCTAGCATGAATATTTTTGTTATTATTCTAAAATCACTTAGGTACATATAAAGGTCAGTTTGACTTTATATGTTGCAGGAAAATATGGTTTGCTGAGAGGAGGGTTCCAGAAGAAAAGGAGGGGTCCTTTTCCTTGTCTTTTCAGCTGTCTAGCATAGACAGGTTAATTACTTACTGAGGTCGGCTAGCTAGTTTTGATCCTTTTCGTTTGTTGAGACGTCAAAATCTGCACCATCGTTGCCCATTTTTCGCGGTGCCTGTCGAGTTTCTAGAGAGGACGTGTCTTGCATTATTACCTACATAAACGATTAGAGCTTCAACATTTTATAAAATTTGGAAATGTTTCTTCTTCGGGTAAACACAAAAGCAGCATATGGCAAAAATATTTCGTTGCGAGGAAATCAATCGCTTATGAGTTTACTTGTCCTTTTATGCTCCAGTCAGTTCCTTAGCAAAAGCAAACAAAAATAATTGTTTGCTGCTTGTATTCTGGTTCATGATACGCCATCTTTTCTACAGGAGGAGAAACCGAGAAAGTCATGTCGAACACGTTGCTCGATCTAGACGTTGCTTGTTACGTTACGTCAGGGGAACGCATGTAGTGCCACACCCTCCGCGGAGGATACAGCTAGTCGGTGGTCATCAAAGATACAGTGATGTGCAACCTTTGCTCCTTGCCGATTGCCTTTTTCCACGGTTCCACCATGCAAGTGGACTTTGTTTTGTTAGTTGTTAACCTTTTTATATATGGGACTTATTAACTTTTAGCTCACAACTTTCAGTCACCTCTTTAAGCTATTAGATCTAGATTTAATGGTTTATAATTATTATATAAAAAATTATATAAAAGAAAAATCAAAACAAGAAAACTAGGAAATATGTTTATATATATTTGCAAAGTTGATTTGATTAACTGTGTCTTGTTATAAAACAATAATAGTGTCGTTCAGGGAATTGTCATGGTATGTTGAGGATGAATTATTGTATGTTTCAACTCTTTAAACACAATTTTATCTCTAAAGTGAATTTTTAAATTCATATAAACTATTATCTTTATTATAATGTCACTTTGAAATTTCCATTTTTTTTAACTTTTTTGGTATGCATGTTCAACATCTACAGAAAACTACATCAACATTTCCCATGAAAATATTGAAGTAGTTTTTTGAAATGTTGAAGCAATCTATACAAAATGATGAAATTATTTGAAATACGTAATATTCTATATCACTAAGAGCTTTAATTAATAGCGGTGATTTCCTCAAAAAAAATTAATAACGGTGATAGCAAAGAAATAGTAGGGAAAGCAGGGGGGGGGGGGGGATCTAATTACCTTCTGTGTGGGCTGTGTCCCTTTGGTAGATGCTCTGGTGGGCTTATTGGTCTGTCCGATCGGTTAGGTCCAAAACTATACGAGGCTACTAAAAGGCTTAGTTTGCAGAGAAGGCCCAAAACGTTTTTAGCCTCTGTTAGTTCGGTCGAATCTACTCCTCTCGCGCATTTTGTTGAACATCTAGCTGGCGAGGCTCTGTGGCATGGATCCGGCAGCTGAGGTGACCCGCTCTCTCTTTCCTCCACCAACCTCCTTCTCCATCTCCTTCACCTGCCCTTCTTGTTGAGTCCTAGTCGTGCTGTCTTCTGGTGCATGATTTCGTTGTCGTTGTGGGTAAAATTGAGAAATGGTGGGCGCAGTTTCCCGTTTAGAAATCAGCCACTTTGTTCCTCAACTCGGTTCTGTTTTCTTTTCTTCTTTCATGAAAACTACGAGGGAGTTATCCCCAACTGAGTCCTGAATTTCATTCAATGGACTAGCGCACTAGAGGTGTGCTAAGCTGAGTAGTACATTGGTTGACAGGTGTGAGTGTGACCCAAGCTGCTATTACGCTTTGTTTCGGTTAAGTTGGTGACAGCGTTTCGGTCGAATGGATTGTTTCAAAGGTAGGCACATGTCCATCTTGAGCAAGACATAGTTAAGTTTCTCTATTTTTTTTATTTGAAGAAAGGTGTGGGAACCGGCTTGTCATCTAGAAACAAATAGTTGTGTTACCTTTTCAGAAGCCTTCTAGTTGATATTAGAGTATAGTATACTTCACTAATTTAGAGAACCTTTGGAGTGTCTGGAGCGAATAGCCAATGCCAATCTGGCAACTTTAGTTCTAATAAATTTACAGAAACTAAAACTAATGCCACACCATAGGAATTCGTCACTGTTGATTAATCTTAGGATTTTTTAGGTGAGTACCATTGCAAAGATAGTGGAGTTGCAAAATACCATCCTATGTGACAATGACAGGTGGGGCCTGGGTCCACATTTAATCTTATATCAACAGGCGCAATGTGCTATCTTCCCTCAAAAAAGCAATATGCTATCAGCTGTACAATTTCTCTCAAGCTCAGGTGCTAAGCTATTTACACACTATACACTATAACATGTGCCTTCGTTTGCACTCCTGGGCTCGGTGATGTTGCCTTCAGTGGTTACCTTCTCTGAAAGTTGAATAGCTTGAGCGAGAGGCCGAACAGCAATGCAAAGAGCAGGGGAAATGAGACAACCACAACAGCAACTACCCACAGAAAGTCATGATGGTACCCAAAGAAGCTTTCAATAAAATCAGATATGCGCACACCGTTATCGTCGAATGTCTCGGTCACATCTCCAAACTGCGAAGTGATCAGACCGTTTAGTGTCCATGCAATCGGGCAGATCCAGTAGAACCATCTCCACCATATTGGGATTCTCTGTAGTGGGAATATGCCAGTTAGCAGGTGTAGAGTACTAGAATACTTGGAAAAGTAGGAGCATAGGAGGAAGTTTGGTTGCTGTTGAAGCAAAACTAGAGCTCTAGTAGGTAAATATTGTGTACTTACAGTTCTTGGTATTAGAAATCCTGAGAAAAGGTTCCAAAGGGCATAGAATGCCGTGGAAGCAACAGAGGAGACATTGTAGTTCGGAGTCAGGCCCACCATCATCATCCCATAAAATGTGTAATATGCTAAAGTGAAGTACATGAAGAACAGGTACCAAAAGAACTTGGCAGCTGTCCATTCAAACCCGATCATAGCATACACTAGTACACCGTATATTAAGGTCTGAACAAAGATATATGGAAGTTCAATTGTAACCTGCAAAATGGGGGTAAATGTTAAAGGGCTTATTGTTCCAATTTGTTTGCCAAAATATTATAATGTTCATGCCGCAATTAGATCAATCAAGTGAATACAAATGAACTTTTACCTGTCCCAAGGCATATGGCAAAGGTGAGTACATGTGAGCCGCGCTTTCCCTATAAAAGACTGAACGCTCAACTGAGACAACTGGCTGAACTGCACCAGAATTCTGTACTCCCATGAAAATAACTGAGGCGTACATAGAACCCATGGCATTGAACAAGTCCTGCTGACTATGCCTGCAAGAATAGAATATCTTCAATAAATTGCAAGGCTGTGATGAATTGGCCCGAGGTAGCCTCTGAAAATGTAGGAATGTAGCATTTCAAGTTTTCTTCCTTATTTTTATTTTCTATATCATTACCTTTTTCCGCCGATGCCCCAGAACATTGTTCCAAAGAGCAGGGCAATCACTGTTGTATAGAAGTACTTGACAGCAGTATATGGAGGATTTCTCCAGTATGACATACTTTGTTTCCACAGGCAAGCAAAGCATTGTGTAAGAAAGTTCTGAGAGTATTCTGTTGGAAAGGATAGGTCACTTGAACCTTCAGGAGGTGTGCTCAGTTCTTTTATTAAATTTTTGTTCCGCCTGAAATGCAACGAAAGACTGTATTAGTGTAGAACTGAAACATAGTATGGCAATGCATTTTTCTTTTATGAAACTGAAAAATAGGACTCAAGGATTAGTCTTATATGCCACTATGCTAGTACTTTAAAGCTTTTGCGAGGATTTTTGGTTTCACTATTTTTCATGATGAACTTATTGTTTAAAAATTCAGAAACCACAAATATGGCCCTATGGGGCATGCGCTGGTGGGGATATGGGTGGGACAGTACTCGTAGGACTGTAGGAGGGCAAAATAACTACTGAAAGTAGCATCATACTTCGCAATTTTATGATATGCCCCTTATCAAATATTGTTTGAAAGTACTGAAGTAGTTATTGCGTTGCTTTCCTATTTTTAAATATAAGATTTCTGATCCCAGATTAACTTTAGATAGGTCGGTCTTTGATTACATCACTAAGCCATAAACCACAACGTGCATATTTACCTACCTATATAATTCTGAATTCTTGTATGCTTCACTGAAGCTAATTCCAGTTATCTGTTCTTGCACTGCACTGGTCACTTCCAGCATCCATGTTGAAGGATTGTAGCCATCTTTTATCTTGTTGACACCTTCAATAGCCTTGGTAGAGTTATGGAAAACAGTCAAATAATATGTTGGTTCCATGCAAAGTTACAAACTGATCGAAACGTATAATACTTTCATTTCATTGCTCTGTTCTCACCTCAAAATATCTGATCAACTCACATGAGTGTCGTCCTAACGGACCTACATAAATCTCTTCCCCTCCACGTTTCATTAAGAAGAGCTGCAAAGGTGCACAGATTCGTTAGGTATCAAATGCTTAGAGACAATTCAACCCACCAAATGTGTCTGTCTTTCATTATTCTAGAAAATAGCACTATTATTAGTATATTTCTGTTTACCTCATCAAAAGATTCAAAGATATCGATGCTTGGTTGGTGAATGGTACAAACAACTGTTCTTCCTGTGTCCACGGTATTCCTTATTGCCCTCATGACAATGGCTGCTGCACGTGCATCAAGTCCAGATGTTGGTTCGTCCATGAAAATGATAGAAGGGTTAGCAACCAGCTCAACTGCTATTGTTAGCCTCTTCCTTTGCTCTGTTGACAATCCACTCACACCAGGCAATCCAACTAATGCATCTTTCAAAGGTAATAGCTCAACAAGCTCCATAACCTCATCAATAAACATCTGCATATGGAAAACTAGGCTTTTAGTGAGAATAGTTCGGTATAAACTATCTAATATCATCTTCATATCACTAGATATTATTTCATACCAACTAAAAAAAAAGAAAGCCTTTATTCTTTAGCTTACCTTTCTTGTTGAGTAATCAACATCAGCCGGTAACCGGAGCCACGCAGAGAATGCAAGGGACTCATAGACTGTAACATTCGGTGAATGGATGTCATTCTGCTCACAGTATCCTGATACACGAGCAAAAGTTTCTTGCTTCTTTGGGTAACCAGAAATGGTAATGTTGCCTTCTATATATCCACTGGTCTTCCTCCCAGCCAGGACATCCATCAGGGTTGTCTTGCCGGCGCCACTGACACCCATCAGTGCAGTAAGTACTCCTGGCCTAAATGATCCACTGATACCCTTCAGCAGTTCCAACCGCGTCTCTTTTACACCCTGTGCTCTGATTTCCTACATGTTTTATTGAATAAAATTATTACTAATGAAGTTTTTGCTCTTAAATGTAATTACTATATATCTGCATAGCGAACATGCATGTGAATATGTACGGCTTCATAACTGCTTCGAAAAGTGAATACTTGTATAATTCTCATAATCTCAAAAAAAAAAGTTAATACCTCAGGCATATCTACACTATATCGTATATCTTCAAATGTGATGGAGAGAGGTACAAAAGGGAGGACCATTCCTTTCCTGGTTGGACTAGAATTTACTGTTGCATGATTGGAGGCTGCTTCATCATCCACGGTGTCTGAGACATATCACATATGCAAGGTTATAATTAAATAATGGAACATCAATGTATTGTTATATCATGTTGATTTAAGATTATAAAAATAATTACTTCTAGATGTTATTGAATTGCTGGCAGTCCGGCCTCTTGATGATGCTTCTACAACTTCACCAGTTAGGTTTGCTTGCTTTATCTTCAATGTCTCCTCTGAAATTGTTGGTTTATTGCTATCGAATGCTGCAGAGAGCAGAATATATGAAAGCAGAGCTTTGACTGCAGTTTTAGATTTTTTACTGATGCACTAGATACAAGATACTTACAATTGAGGAATGTGAGGCAGACAGTGTAGAGGATATTGAATAGCAACACATAACCGAACAAAGCACCCACACCAATCCAATACCATTTTGCCTCAGGAAAAAGCCCGCGAGATTCCAGAATTAGTTTCCCAAGTGGTTCTGTGAATCCGGGGATTGTCTGTTGTATAGCAGTAACAATATGCTTTAGCAAGACTTATGAAGGTACACTTTTGTGTTAAAAAAAAGGAAAAAAGAACACTGTACCTTATTCCAGCTGGTGCCTAGGAATTCGTTTACTGAAATGGCATTTTGTGCATACATCAGCGGTGATATCCAGTACCCCCATATCCACCATTTCTTCACATTCTCTGTTCAATCAATTTGAAAATAACAAATTAATTTTTGCTTATTCATGATATCTTATAGCAGCCTACTACCCAAGCTTGCTTGGGACTAAAAGGCTCTGTTGTTGCATGATTTCTTATAGTACTGCATCAAATGTGGCAACTGAAATTAGGCTAAGCATTAAATTTCATCCAGAAACAATATTGTTGACTTCGTTTTTGCATACCTCTTGATAGGAGGAATCCACCCAAAAGCATAAAAATCAGAATGCCGAATGAACCAAGAGTGCTTGCAACAACCTGATGCCTTGCAAGACCAGCAATGAAACGGAACAGTCCAGATGATGCCTCATTCATCAGTAAAAGGAGCAGGAATTGTCTGAAAAGTCTGCATCATTATGTTTATTTTGTTAGCCTCTGTAATATGCTGATATTCCTGGATCAAAATTTTAGTTTCCTCACCTCTCTACATTGGGATCAAATCCAATAACATAGTATGTTATGAAGACCCAAATTGTTACGTTGAGCAAGGAAAGGGGAGTCTTAATGATCCATGACGGCAAGGAGTATGTCCATGCAGGATAGAAGAGAAGATCCCTTTGCTTGAAGAAAACTGGGAGTTTTACAATAGTTAGGCCAACCTCTGCCAAACCATTGAACATGATCATCAAGATCCCAAAGAACAGTGCTCCCATGTATATCCTTCCATTTGTTATTGAATCACGATGCATATTAGTCCGGAAAAAGACAGTCATTGCAATTATTGCCATGAGTGTTAACTGAAAAGGAGGGAGAACAAAATATGAGATATTATTTGTTTTATACCTTCCCAAGTAAAAGCAAAGAGATCATTAACTTTGTACTTTCGAAGGTTTGTGAAGGTATGCCCAATATAAACTGAATTATAAAAAGTAGTTTTGGTTTTCGATGATCACCTGAGTTGCCTTGAATATGTACACAAATGAGTTTCTTTTCATTAGCAATATCTCTCTGTCAATGTTTGCTTTGAGTAATTCTTTCATGCTGGCACCATATTTTGATGTTTTCAGTGCAGCAGGATGGCTCATGTTCTTGTCGAAAGGGACTGCCAATTCATTTCTTAAAGCTAGACCAACGTGGAAAGATTGGAAGGCCTCTGCAAGCTCTTTCACGGGAACATACTGGTAGGCCTCATCACCATGTATCCAATATTGTCTCTGGTCCTTCCTTGATGTAACCTACCATATTTCAACTGCTAGTCAAACTTCAGCATTACTATATTAAACATGATCCTAACATTAAACAGAACCCAAATGTATAGTTTAAATTTCTTTTATAAAATGTACTGTTAGAAAAGGCTTGACACAGAATTGCAACGCAAAGAAAAACTCACTTCCTGCAAGAAGTCAGCTACACCTTTCCGCTGAGGGCATTTGAAGCCAACAGATTCAAAGAACTCTAACACATGTTCACGAGGGCCATTGTAGATAAGCTGACCGTCTGAGAGGAGAATTATATCATCAAACAATTCAAATGTCTCTGGTGCAGGTTGTAGCAAAGCAATAACTGCCGTTCCACCAACAATGTGAATTGTTTGCCGAATGGAATTCACAATCTGAAAGGTTGTTGAGCTGTCGAGTCCAGTTGATATCTCATCCATGAAAAGGGCACGCCCTGGGGTTACAAGCATCTCGGCTGCAGCAACATTTTCAGGGTATGGGTGAGTTACGGCACAGGAGAGAATAATGTAAACACTAAACACGTAGTATGTATACATCTGGGACCAAGGCACATTACCGGTAGTTACTCGCTTTTTTTGCCCTCCTGATATGCCTCTTAGCATATTGTTTCCCACGATTGTGTCAGCACAGACGTCCAACCCCAAGACCTTGAGTTCAAAAATAATGTTAGCAAAATAATACTTGTAAAACTTCTGCAAACCAGTGTGAATGCACCTTTAGTATGTGATTTGTGACCACATCTGCTTTCTGCTCTCCTGTTGCAGCAGCCTGTAAAATGAAACGATGGTTGGTCAAACTTTATTGAAATTTCTATAGATGATAAGAATGCCTAGAGCTCGCTAGACACTGGATGAGCAATTTGAAATGTAATATTTGCATCAGACCTTCAGGTACACATCTGTTTCTGGATCTGGTATGATATTGGCTTCCTTTTCTCTCCTTGATAATTCCACTAGCAAGTCTGCGCATTTTTGGTTTGGTAGAAAACGTTAGTTATTCAGTGGGAATGTTATTGATAGGAATTTTGACTTGTCTATAGCTCTTCTTATTCTTACCGTAGCGGTGGCCTATTCCTTGACATTTTGCAGAGAACTTGACTGTCTCGCGGACCGTAAGTTCACCCATGTGGACATCATGTTGGCTGACATAAGCAGCTGATCTTCGGGCCTCAAACTCGTTCATGGTATGCCCATTGTAAGTTATAGTCCCTGTTGTCTTGAGATCTGAAGGGAGTGTTCCGGCCAAGGCCAAGAGCAGTGAGGTTTTTCCCGAGCCGGGAGGACCCAAAAGCAATGTCATTCTGAAAACATACGGGGTGAGGAAACAGTATATAGAGAAAGAGAGATAAATTTGGAAGTTAGAATATTTGGAGAAACTACCTGTGTGGCTTGATGATGCCACTGACATTATTAAGGATTGATATTTTCTTCTTCTTACTTGGTATTATGTGGAGAGCATTTGCCAGGCCCTGTTTTGTGACGGTCAGCACCATGTCAGTCCAGAGAACAGAATCACGAGGGGAATTTTGTCCAGATTGTTTATATTAAAACTGCATTGGCTAGTGGGTAGTCTACTTATATATACTATAAAATACGCTCATTATTGTATAAAATACTCATGAGTGCCAGTGATGTTGCCACTCTGTCTAGTGTCGGCGTGGAAATGGCACTGGACAACAGCAGCAGCCAACTCTGCTTATAAGTACCTCTTTTGTGTGATGAGTGGCAAAGCTTTTTACCAACTTCTAAGCAATAATCTGTGTGATCTGGAATGCATTTTTCTTTCAACTTACTAACAGATTTGAGCATTGTGAACAACATACCTCCAGCACATTGGCGTAGGTGTTCAGGATGGTCGGCAGACCTCTGCTGCCAACGTACGCCTCTGCATCCACGTTCAGGTTCTCGTACCGGACCTCGATCTTCGGCAGCTCAATCCCCACTCTGCAGCATAAAAAGAAAAACAGAGGAGTTCATCACATCGCAATGACGTATTTTGAATTTCATCTCAGATGTACTGTAGTGGAGTATGTTTTAAAGGCTTTGAGGTGGACCTCAACTGGACTCCACTAGTCAATACAGTACAGTAATAACTACTAGTAGAGGACAAAGTTAGATGGTAGTGTAGAAGAGATTGCGACAGTGCTGGCTGAAGAGGATCTTATCTTACCTGTCGACGCGGTCCTTGAACTTGGAGAGGAACCTCTGATGATCGTCGCCGACCCAGGCGAGGCGCTGCAGCAGTGCGTGTCGCTCCTGCGGGCCGAGCTTCTGCACGTTCACCTCCCGGAGCTCGCCCTCGGGCATGGCAAGCACGGCCGTCCTGGCGCGGTCGTAGGTGGGCAGCTTCTCCAGCGCCGCCCACCGCAGCGCCTCCTCGTCGTCGCCGCCGCCGCCGTCCTCGCGCGACATCGACGCCGAGAACACGTTGCTCGCCGCCGACCACACCGATGAGCCCTCGCGCCGCAGGCTCGCCGCGAACGCGTGTATCTCCCCGGCGTCGTCCATCCTGCCTAGACTGGACTCCCCCTTTGATCCGCGGAAGCAGCACTAGTTCGTTACTGCTACTCCGCCGCAAGCGCCTGGGATTGTTGGCTCGTGCCTAGTGTCACATTGATTCACGGGAGAGAAAAAGACGGACACTTTATATAGATGGAAAGAAGGTGGACGGGATGATGACGTACGGCATGACGAGTGTGTACAACATATATTTGTTTTCCGAAGGATTTAAATGTGCTGGATGGATTTGGAAAGGATAACACCAACTCGTGTACAACTTTGCGTGGGCACGTCGCGAGGTCGTGCGGCGCAAAACGTCTTCTAGAAAGTATACAATAGAAACGTGACATAATTTGAGTCGATAAAAGAGGCAAATATACCATGCATTTAGAGGAGTCGCGCGCGTATAGAAAGACGATCATCATATATTTCTAGGCAAGGTATATAGTCACAGCTTGCAATGGTGCGATGAGATGGGATCTGAAACTCTATACTTACACATGCTACCAAATTCTCCTGGAATGAAGTTGTTGGACAAGCAGACCATGTCACAACTGGGGCTACCAAACTCTATACTTACACATGCTACCAAACTCTATACTTACACATGCCAACTCTAACGGTATGGTGGCATCGGTACCCTCCGTCACGGATAAGGCCAAAACTGAAAGATTTTTCTCTGGCTGCTATATGAGCACACTATGTCCAGGAGAGCAGTTGGCTGAATTCTCACATGTCACAACTGGGGCAATCGGTATCATGAAAGTGATTCAGATAGATATATAAAACCTAACAAAAGAGCGGTTGGGTATGGGCTGCTAGTATTAAGGTCAAATTAAGCGCAGCTATAAAATTAGTGCGGTTTTTTGTGTTGCTTGTCTGAATCTCTACTCCTATTAATTTAGGTGGAAACGTTCTCGTCATCAAAAAATCTACCGTATGCCCATAAAATTAGAGATTGAATCCAAATCGGTTTCATACCTTCCATATCTGCCAACGCTCGTTGTCCCGAGCGGTCAGAGCCTCTAGCTCCGGGAACGCTGCTCCTGTCGACCCGGGTCCGAGCCGCGGCACCCGCAGCACTATAGCTTGCTAACAGTGCACTGTGCTGAGTTAGGTAGCTGTAGTGTAAAAAGAAATTTCCTTGCTCTCCCCGGGTCAAAGCACATGGTAAAGACCCGCATCGTAGCTCACAGCGGCCAACTGAGTCCCTATGTAGGATCAGGGAGGGGGTTCAGGGGTTTTCTCGGCCTGCGTGAGGGGCTCTTCTCCTTAATATAATGCCATCGGGCGGGGAGAAGGGGGGCTTCTTCCTCTGGCAGGTCGAGTTTTTTTTACCTTCCATATCTAGCACCGAATTTAAAAAATCATAAATCCCTCGTCCGGAGTTCAAATGAGATAAATTCGGACTCTACCTCGTAGCACACCAAATGTTCTACAACTTTGATATTCAACGAAGTCAATATTTCACCGTTTTGGTTTCCAAATTTACTATGCAAAAACATTTATTCTGATTCAGACTCTTCTGCGCAGTCTCTGTGCGGGGCACATATCTCTTACCTCTAAAGTTCAAATAATATGATACATATATGTTCCGAAAAGGTCTCGACGAGATCTACAACTTCCATGTTTTAACTTTTCTCATTAAAGCAAGTTTTCAAGTCTAAAATCGCGTCGTAATACAGTGTTATTTCTATTCTGCGTGAATTAATTTTTTCTATCGGATAAAGTTTCTAGAAATCTTTAACCATTGGGTCACGACCTGGTCTTACATATTAGGCTTTATAGAGGTCCAGTAATATCTTGTAGGCGTCATAAGCGTGTGAGAATCCCTCTTTACATGGTAAATTAGGCTTCATATCGGTACTTCTCATATTTGAGTATTTTTTTAATACCATTTTACTTAACTTTGTAACATAGCACTCAAATGACACTACATGTGAAAATCATTAATATTAGAGGTAAAAAAATATTTATGATAAGAATACGATGAAAATGATAGAAAAATTGCTACTTATGACATATAAAATAGTACACTAAGAAGCACCAATAATAATATAAATATGATCTTTCATATAAAAAATATCAAGAATTATATTATATAAATAATTTATGTTTAAATCATAACGAGTGTTTTGTTTTTTTAAGCCCGTAGCAACGCACGGACACTTTGCTATATTATTATTATATTATTTAGTTTTGCGGGTCTGCAATAAGAAAATAAAACAACTATTTGGAAATACATTTTACATTTAACTCTGAAATTAAACATGAAAACCGCACGTCTCGAATAAATTAGATCAAACATAGAACACCTGTTCTTTCATATCACATTGTAATAACCCCACTTCTTTTATACGTATATTTTGGTTTTGGGTCTAAGAAATATTAATGTCCTAGGTAGGTATAGTGAAAGTAGCTATTCCCCATTAGACTGGAGTCTAGGCAATAACAGAACTATGAGCTATAGCTTCTTATTTTTGTAGTGGTGTGTCATTGTCTTCCATAGTAAATTAGCAGCCTTGCATTGTCTTGTCTGGCTGCTAAGATCAATATTATGGAAATACAATATTTCTACTAATTGCTTAGGCAATCCACACCACAGTGAAGCTACGGTAGCGTGGTTCCAATTTTCATTTATCGAAGTCACTCAGCGCCAAGTGCCGCACCGAGACCCGGAGAGAGACGGAGACATGTCCAAATCGTTCGCACGCCACTAGTAAGGATAATTACAGGTTGAGTGCAGAGCTGCACCTCAGCACTTTTGTCTCAACTTTTCGTGATGCTGCAAACGACCTGCAGCTTTGACGTCAGGTCAGACGCACAACCAGGTTGGTTGACTCCGTTGGTGCCATGTGTTATGTGCCCAATTCAAAAGGGAGAAGACAAGTCAAATATGCTAAGCTACACTTCCTTTGCCGCTCACTTCGACGCCATTGATGTCATCACTCGCAACTCCTGCAAGACTTCTTTCGGCAATGAAGGCCATGCCAGCAGCTTCGTTCAGGGCCCAACTGTTGTAGGGTGTGCTAGGCTGCTAATAACTCGGGGCTTTTAGCATCACACAGATGACCGCACTTTTGATTTCTCATCTATAACAGTTTTTTTATCATAGATATATTTTCCAGAAAGTTTGAATTGAATATGGTGCTGGAAACATATTTATGATGTTATCACAAGATCGGCGGGGCATCCCTTTTTTTTTTTTTTTTGAATGGAAATTCCTTCCATTACTCAGACTGGGCTGAGTGGCGGGGTGCACTGCCAAGCTGATATTTTGTTCGGAACTCGACATGATCGCCCAACCGGGCCTGGAACAATCATTTTATTGTTTGGGGACAAGATAATATATTCGATCGCACGTATCTGTATGTGTCAGACAATAGTTTGAATGTTGATGCACCAATGCAAATGCAATGTTCCTGCAAGAATTATGTTGTTGTATTATTCGACTAGGGCATGCTGAATGTTGGAAATCTTTTGTGATTAATTAATAAAAAGAACTTATTATTTAATATTAATAGACAAGTGTTTTCACAATTTGTAAAAGTAGCTGCCATGTCACCCGTCCAATAGGGACATGGGTGCCACATACGCAAAAGTGGGCCCAGTCGTCAATTTACTATGCGATTTGGGCCTCTTGTCGCCTATTCAAGGGGCAACTGGTTCAGAATTGGGCTCGGCCTTTTTTATTTTTCTTGTTTTTCATTTACAGGTAAGGCTACTTAAGTATGATTAAAAATAATAATATAACTAGCAAAGTGCCCGTACGTTGCTACGGGCATAAAAAAATTACATGAGATTATAGACTCACATATTTATAGATAAATAGTTATTTTTATCAATTTACACAAATTTTGTACTAATTTTTTTTGCAAAGTCAATGCATACAAGAAAGAAACATTATTTGGACCTCAACAAGAAAGCCTAAACAAACTATTTTTGTATGAATCCATAGTATTTTGAATGATAAAATTACAATGGAGTAAACTGCGGTAATTGAGGTCTTGGAGTAACTTAATCTTTGATTAAATTCCTACACGGCTAGCAGCACATACGTGAAGCCCCGCATTTTGGTCGTGTTCTACTGCATGCATGAAAACATCATCTCATCGCCCTTGAAATTATTTTGGTGTATAAGAAAAAACACAAAACTCATAGAACCCAGTTGTAGATATATTTTGAGAAAACAATGGCTATAATAGAAAAAAGTTTGTAATATGCTTATTTGGAGATCGCCTGAGCTCATTAAATTAAAGACACACTTATCTATAATTGTTATGAACAACATAGATCTGTATAGGTGGTATTTTAGAACTGGAAAATAATATAAGTTGTATCATAGTTAGTGGTATATACTTCAGATTATTCTTTTTTCTAGGCCTGTACCTGCTTAAATGAATTCTACAAAAGGATGCACTCTCATAGGATAAGATAGATAATTATTTGAGTGAACAATGTCTGCAACTTATAAGATTTTATTTACCCAACAAAATTGGATCAGTGAGTAGAAAGTGACACCAATCACTAAGGAGTATATTACTGAATTTTTGTATGTTATTAAAATATTTGTGTAATTGCATAAAAAGTGAAAAAAATAAGAATATGATGTCAAATTAGATTTGATGATACATACCGTGGACAGATTGAATACAAGCAATTAATGATTCGGTTCTAGCTAGAGTTGCAAGTAGCATATGTCACTTGAAGAAAACCAAGAGACCACTCGGGGCATTGCAGTTTTTCAGTAGACGTGTCAGCGTCCGAAATTCGCAATGCAAAACCAATTTAGAAGATCGGAAGGCAACTCAGCGTCAAACCTTGTAGTCTGCATAGACACATACGTCGGGAAGGCTTTGTCCTCATCGTCTACGGCTGTCCGGTGTGTGAGCGTTGTGTGGCCGGAGGGTGTGGTGGACGACGATGTCTATCGCTGTAGCTTCGTTAAGATGATGTCAAAAAGCTGCTGTCAGAGGGTATGGTCGACAGAAACTGATCGCAGCAGACTTCGAGTGACGCCGGAGTTTGGAGGCTAGACCTTGCCTGATCACGAGAAGGCTTTGGCCTTTGGGGCTTTCATGACTGATCCTAAATTAGGGTTTTGAGCGACATGTGCAAGCATGATGGGCAAAATCATGTCGTGATCGAAAGCAATCATGATCGTTGTTTTCCCATCACCTGAGGCACGAGATCATATTTTCTTTCGGAAGGGGGCAGGTTAATATAGGAGACATACAGAGCAGATTTGTTTTGGTCGTATTGAGCGAGGAAGCGGCATGAAACGTATTGAGCGAGGAAAAAGTGGACACCAACGAAAAAAAGTGGACACCAACGAAAGAAGAAAAGTGAAAGATCACACCGATTTTATTAAGGAGTAGAGAAGCCTGTAGAAACTATGCTGATTTTCGGATGTTTTTATATCTGGTAATCAATAATTCTAGAATTTTAAAAGTAATAATTCGTAATAGAAATTTTAAAAATAGGAAGAACACTAATGGTGTTAGCGTCCAGGTTGGGACGTTTTCTTTCTTAGCGTCCCTCTTCGGACGCTGTTAATAGAAGCGTCCATGCCTGGTTCACGTACGTCCAGCCAATTTTATCAATCCAATCCCTATACCATACGGCTAATCAATCAAAACCCTAATTATGGCCTTTAATTGCCCAAGAACTTCGCCATTTTTCCGGCTATATGTCGCAGAGTCGACGCGAGCTGATACTAAGTTGATCGGATCGAAAAGGTAAAGATGCTATTTTCCTTGTTTTGGCGTCGCTGTTCTCTTCTGAAGCCGCTTCACTACTGCTCTGCAGTGACAGGCCAAAAAGGACCTCAGTAGCGGAAACGAATTCCACTACTAAGCCCCTGTCACTACGAACCAGAAACACATAGTAGCGTACAAATGTCCGCTAATAATTTTAGAACAAAAAAAAGAATAAAACGAAAAAATGCCCAGCCGCCCACCAGGAGCTTGGATCCAGGCGCGGCAGATCCACCGCCATCTACGGGATCCGACGTCGCCTGCGGGAGCCAGATCATGAGGGAAGGAGGGGGGGAGGGCACCGGATCCGATGGTGGGGGGGGGGGGGGGGGGGGGGGAGGAGGCGCCGCCTCGTGCTGCCACACCGGGGAGGAGGGAGCACCGCCCCGCGCTGCCGCTCCGGGGAGGAGGGAGCGGGCCACACCGCCGCGCCGGGGAAGAGGGGGCGGCTGGCCGCGTCAAGGAGGAGAGGGTGGCGGGTCATGCCACCGGGGAGGGAGGGGGCCAGCGGGGAGGTGGCCGGCGCCGGCGGGGAGGGCACCACCAAGAGAGAGAGAGAGAGAGAGAGAGGTCACTGCGGCTGCTATGGAGAGAGAGGAAAAGAGAGAGAGTGTGTTTAGAGTTAAGGTGAGTCTTTATTTTATATGTTCTATATCTGATATCAAACTTTGATTTTTCATTCAACGGTCATGATTGCGCCACCTTTAGTGGCAGACACGATGATATCATAAGAACCATCACTGTGTGAAAATCGTAGTTTCGGGCCATACGTGCCCGTTACTGTGTGAAAATTGTAGTTGCGGTCAGTGTCGATGGTAGTAGTGGGATACTATTTTGTAACCATAGTTACGGTTTCGGTACTATTCTACACTTAGTTGCAGGTGCTCTAAAAGTCCGCTATTGAGGTCAAAATGACATCCGCTATTACAGAGCTTTATTATAGTAGTGCTTGTACTGGCTTCACGGTTGCAAAACTCCGATTTGTTTATGAAGAGAACTAGCATTGAGGAGAGGAGCAAGAGTCATAAAGCTGACTAGCTTAGCTTTTACTTAATAAAAGAAACAATTATCAAAGAACTACAAATCTGTATACTTCAACCCTCAATATAAAAAAACCTATGTATAACGTAATAAGCAAGTATTTCGCCACTGGCGAGTGCTGTCGAGATGAATTAAACACCAAGACTTAATGCAAGGTCTTATTGCAAACACTAACAGAATTTGGAGCGCAAGTGGCGACATGAGGCAACGATGATTTGATGACTGTGGAACCACAACCAAGCTAGGAGGGCGGAGGAGGCAACAAGACGACAGGGTGGGGGCGGTACGTTGAGGACGATGACCGTAGCCAGATCGGAGGTCCGATCTGATGGGTAGCGATCACAGGCTGCAGACGAAACAGGACGGCAGCGGCGGCCCTGCTTTGAGTCGAGAACGTGGTCGTGCGATGTAAGCGACTCGAGTCCGCCAGTCCGGCTGCTGGACGTTGAGCGGAATAGCGTCCCCGCCTGGACGCTATTTACAACAACGTCCAATTCTGGACGCTACCAAAACTAACATCCTTCCTATTAATAAAAAATATTATCGATGTCTTATTATTTTTAAAATTCAAGAATTTTTAACTACTAAAAATAAAAAAATTGGGCTGATTTTATTGTTTTAGAATGAATATTGGGAAAAGCAATTCAACTTGAAAAAGTCCAAACATATTTGATCATTAAAAATAAAAATCCAGGAAACATTACCAAAAATTTAGGTATTTTTCCCTAGATTTTAGGAGAAGGTTACAACGCCTTTAAAAATTTATTGGTTAACAATGCCTTTTTGACAATTTCTATTTAAATATTCAATATGTTTTGCACGTTTTTTAGCTGAATTGGTTTTCCCAGTGTTCATTCTACAACCAACAAAATCAGCATAATTATTATAACGTTCAAATACTTTAATCAAGATTTAATAGGCTCAACCATTAAATTGCTCACTAGCAACGTGCCCGTACGTTGTTACGGACTTGCAAAAAAAAAATCTCGTACAAACATAATTCTCTTCAAGTTATAAGGGGCTTATGTGTATTTGTTTATATGTATTCAAAAGCATAATAGTTTTTCAGAAATCCTTCTCATCGCGATGATGTTCAACTTCATCGGCTTTTAGGGTGGTGGTGTGTGTGTGTGTGCGCCGGGGGGGGAGGGGGGGGGGAGGGTGTTCTCTGACAAGCTCCGTCAACTCCGGCCATAGAAGGAGGCTTCGGGGGAGGCAGGCAGGCTAGGCGGTGGAGGCGGAGGCGGCGAGAGTCGACGGTTGGGCAGGTCTAGGTGGGGGAGCTTAACAACGACCAGTTAGCACGGAGGAGAAAGAAGCGGCGGGGACGACCGAAGGAGGAGGGGAGACGGGGGCGAACACTGGCTCGTCACGCGAAGGGAGAGAAACAACAAGCGTTTTGGCTAGAGATTGAAGATGACATGTCAACCATCCGATCACGATCTGACGTTTCTGGTGCATCGACTGAAAGGACGTCGATTTTAATCGACTAAAATTAGATCCTTCCATAGTTTTTTCATAGTAATATATAGTAAACTGTAAATATAGTGTGACAGAAATTATAGAATATTGCAATAAAGATTTATGAATAGTTTGTACGCAATTTTTTCTATGGCGGCCGCCCAATTGAGGTAATAGTACTATGAGTTTTGAAATTGATTTACCTATTCCATTTTGTAAGTAACTCATAAAAATCACTTGATGACGAAGATTCATGCATACTGCTGAGAGGTTGGACACGCGAAGGCGCCAGGAGCTTATCGACACACACGAAGACCTAGGTTGTTGCTCGCCGGCAGTGCGGCTGATCGCCCAGATATTTGAATCCTTCCTGGTCCCTCCACCACTCAATGTTTAATCAATACCGTAACAGTTAACCATTTTATCCATGAACACTCCCCAAAAAAATACGTCTTTCTATTCCACGATATTTTTCAGGCACCAAACTTCACCCCCAAAAAAATGATGTAGTTGAACTTAAATCCATGCTTCAACATTTGTATAAAGCCCTAATAGTGCTCTAGTCGGTCCTGTTATTTGCTGGAGCCTGGAGGATTCTTTCATCAACGCGAATAATTAAAAAACAAAGGAAATCGACGTTAGTTTGGGTATTGGGCTACCAAAATGAACAAAATACAAATACCTATCCGGCAGTGGGCTTAGCCCATTAAGCCTATTGCCACCGAAACGCAGATGAATTAATTTTTTTCCTTGTCTTTCGTCTTCCTCTCGCTTTGCACCTCCTTCCGCCATGGCCAAAAGACTGAAGCTTTGATTCATCACTATCAAAGCACACCTGTGCTAAAATAAAAGCAAAATGGAACCAATTACGCCTCCTCCATCATCCGCCTCTATAAAATCTTGAAACCGTCATCTCTAATGGTTGTTGTTCTGGAACTGGAGATCGCAATACGACAGCATCCAAAGACGTAGGTCACCGTTAATATTGTCTGGCTTCCCGCATCGTGATGACATATGACGGGAGGAGCTTCGTTGCGGTAGCATGAGTTGAGTTATGGAAACTAATCTAGAACGAAGGACTGAAGTTATAAAACGGAAACGGGGGTCAATGATTAAAAAACGACTCGAACTCGAAAATCTGAAAAGAAAATCAGAAAAATTCATGAGCATATACCAAAATTAATTCATGGGTGGACACCAAACATAGTGGCGTAGACGATCGCACCTTAAATAATAATTTGTATATATGTATGTATAGATTTTAGGGGTAGTCGATCTAAATCTCCCTATAAATGAGCGACTAGGGCCACTTTTTGCTATTTGTCATCTTTTGTTATTTGTCATCCTTGTCGCTCTATTGGCCGGACAACGAGATGGTTAATTTTGCAAAATTTAAAAACACTTAATTGTTTATATTAAATAATAAAAAATAATTGTTTATATGTTTAAAGAAAAAAATCTTGAATATTGGATGCAACTGTGTGTGCTATTCTAGGTCAGCCTTCCAGCTCACTCAACGACTCATTCATTTTGTTGGAACCTTATTAACTATAGCTCAAGTCCATGAAAATAAGTGGACCAAACTCGACCTATCATAAATGTAGCCTTGTTTTACTGGACTTATTAACCACAACCGCTTAGTCCAAACTCACGTTTCGTATTAGATTGTAATTGCTAGCCAACTTCAATCCTATATTTTTTTGGGTAATGCTTCTTTTTCAGGTGGTTGAAAAGAAGACTTTCTTTCAGTCGACATTGTTAACCGTCTAATGTTGTTTTTGCTACTGTTTTTGTTTTTTTGTTATTTATTTATTTGTAGTATTAAATATATTAATTAGTATTATATACAGACTATGAAAAAGTTGTTCTTTTGTTCCATTGAATCTAGATCTAAAGCGCAAAAAATAGTGGTTGAAAGCAACTCTAATTTTTAACCGTCTAAAAATTAGACACTTTCATATTTTTTTCTGTTCCTTCGTTTTTATAATCATGTGGCCATGCCATGCACGATGATTTTCCAAACTTGAAAATATTGAGATCAGACACCTAAAGAAATTATTTTCTGAAACATCTCTATAATCTATTAATTTAGGTGCGGTCATTCACTTCGTGTCCATAAAGTTAGAGATTGAATCCAAGTCATTTTTGTACCTTATTATATATTAAGCATCGACTTTCATAAATCATAACTCTCGAGTCCGAAGTACAAAATAAGACAAACTCGGACTCTATCTCGTAGCTCTCAAAACATTCTACAACTTTGATATTCAATGAATCTACAGATTCAACGGTCTTTATGTCCAAATATGTGATAAAAAATAGCTATTCTGATTCGAACTATTCTACGCAAGTCTTCTTGCGGGGCCTATATTTCATAGCTTTAGAGTTCGAATAATATGATGCATATATGTTCCAGAAAGTTCTCAACGAGATCTACAACTTTCATTAGAGCACGACTTAAAGTTCAAAACCGTATCGCAATACAGTGTTGTTTATGGATTGTGTAAATTGATCTTTCCTTCTGGATAAACCTTCTAAAAATCCTTAGGCATTGGAGCACAACCTTGGGTTTACGTGTTGGGCTTCATAGACATCCAAGGATGTCTTGTAGGTGTCATGGGCCTGTGGGAAGCCGTCCTTACATGGTGAGTCGGGATTTATATCGCTACTTCTCATCTTTGAGCTTTTTTAGTATCATTTTATCAAATTCTACAACATAGCATTCAAACAACACTACATATGGAAATCGTTAATATTAGAGATAAAAAAACATATTTATAATGAGAATATGATGAAAAATGGAGGAAAATGGTTACTTTTGACATATAAAATGTTACACTAAAAAGCACCAATAGTAATATAAATATGATCTTTTATGTAAAAAATGTTAATAATACTATATATGTATAATAATTATATTGTGTAAATATTTTTTGATTTAAATCATACAGAGTGTTTTCGATTTCTTAAACCCGTAGCAACACATGGGCACTTTCCTAATTGTTGGCGATAACCACCTCCAGCGGCGCCCTCGCTGCCACGACGCCCGCATGAAAGGATCAAGTGATCGAGAGGGGGGGGGGGTGAATCGGAAACTCAAACTATATACCTAATTTGCGAATTACTAAAACCGACCACTCAAACAACTCCGACATAATTCTAGTGGTGATCACACTAACAAGATAATCCTATAAAAGAAAAGATAACCTAAGCATACTAGTGAATCACACACGAGGCACACAACTCTTATGAGTACCGGTCCCTTCCGCCAACAATGTGGAGTTCTCGCCCACGAGCCCGCGATCACTCCCGGAGTAAAGACACGGTCGTGTCACTGCTGCCACCAAGGCACAAGCTCGTCTCCCTCGAGAACTTGCCGGACTCTCCGAGCCGACACGAGCGCTCACTATTGATGCCCCTTTCACCGGCGGGCTCAAACCGTGTACAAACGTGTGACGGCCTTCACAACCGATCATGATAGGCTCGATCACTGATACCTAACCGGTCTAGATCTCACCATAGACCAAGAGTAATAACCTAGATCACACCCTCAAGCACACCCTAGCCTTAGATATGCATAGATACTCTTGTTACTCTCACTAGAACTCTCAAGATATCCAATATCTCCTCCTAGTGCTCTCCTCTTTCCCTCTTGGCTCTCATCAAATACTCAAAGCAGTTCTACTGGCCAAGAGAGGTCTCCAAGACCCCAACAATGAAGTTATATAGGTTTCAGACCTCCAACTAGCCGCTGCTCCACGAAATTATCTCTGTGGACACCATTGACTGGACCGTCCAATCACTACCAGATCGGTCCGTCTAGTCTCTCTGTAATAGTTCCCAGAACCGTTGGCACTTCACTGTCCAGCAATTTCCTATACTGACCGGACCGTCCTGTCAGCTGACCAGACCATCCGGTCAGACTTTCTCTCTCCATTCTAGAGAGCACCATTTCTGCACTTCTCTGTCCCGAGCAACCTCCATATAGACCGGACCGTCCGGTCTCTATAGGCCTTCGCACTGACAGACTCCTTTGCAGACTTCTCTCTGGTCTCCTAGTGACCTTACAGTCCGGTCTCTTTTGACCCCTCTGTCCGGTCCCTCTGTCCAGAAGCTGAAACTCCTTGTCCTTGTTTGACTTTGTTTCCCGGCTTCTCCGAACAGCTCTTTGGCTTCTCCATTGTCACCTAGTGCCTGTGATTTCACTGAGCATCCATGCACATCACTGACTAGCATGACCTAAAAGACATGACCTAGACCCCCTTAATAGTCTGATTTTTCCTATGGACTCAAAGCCCTAACAACTAGACAAGTGTTCCCAACACTTGCTCCATAGCTTGTTCTTAGCCTTGATCTATCTCCATCAATCCTTGGACTCCATCAAGCTCATCAAGCCTCCATGCTTAGGGTCATTGTCATCAATTGCTAAGGCCGCCGCCAACAATCATCATAGAGTAGAAAAGGTTTTCTACACGCACAACACTCATGTAGGCATTAGTCACATTTCATGTTTGTCATTCATTACCAAAACTTTCATACCTTAGGGTGACCTCAGTGGTCATGATCCTTACAATATCCCCCTTTTTAGTGATAGATGACAACCACTACTTATGATGATCCAAAACGGACGAGCAACAAGGAACCAAAGGAAAAGAAAGGATTGAAAAATTACCTTGGTCCTTACCTTGGAAGTAGTCTCCCCCTTAGAATATGCTAGGTGTTTAGGGAGAACTACTCAAGCATGTAGCGCAATTGATATCGATCTTGAGTTGAATTTTGCGCCCATCTTGGTGTCGTGGTTGATGATCTTGTTGAAGTAGACACGCACCAAAGACGTAGATGTTCATACCAGTGTAGATGTTCATTGTTGTTGTATACATGCACCGTTCTTGTGTAGATGTTCATCTTGATATGATCTTCATGTGTACTTGAAGTGAACATGCACCATTGTCTTGATCATCTTTATTTGTTCTTCACGTTCTCCTCTTTCTTCTTCTCCTCTTTTTGCTTTCCTCAATCTTGACTTGACTTTTGGATCTTTATGTTCTTCTCTCCCTTTGTCTTATCGATCTAGACTTGGCTTTTGGATCTTCATGTTCCTTCTCCCCCTTTGTCACCTATCACCAAAAACCAAAGACAAAACACAAGAGAACCAAGGAGCAAATAATAAATAACAAGAGTTAGGAAACTCCCCCTTTCATGATGCTCCTCCTTGGTCACGATGGTGTTCCACCATAGCTCCCCCTACACACATGACTCAACAAAATATTTCTTCAAGAATGCAATGGTTAGTCATTAGTGTGTTGGGAATGCATAAGTCACTTGTCTTTAAGCCGCATGAGTAGATTTAACCTCGGAGCTCATTTGAACATGACTCAATGGGCATGAAGCACAAGGATCACTATGTGATCATCTAGAGGATCATATACTTACATTGTAAATAAGCAACTCCCCTAGAAACATGCTTGAAAGCATGTAAGGTATCACAATGTAAGAATGCACGAATGCAAGGAATGCAAATGCAAATGCAACAAGTATACAAATGCATGATGTGATGCTAAAGGAAAGAGAGAGAAAGGCTACAAACCAAAGTGCCAACGACAAGTTGTTCCCTTCTCGAGCTTACTCATAATGGACCATTCTTCAAAGCCTTGGGCATACCATGAACCACCATCCCAAGCTTAACCCATATCCATTGCTATCTCACGGAGGTCCGAAGTTGACCTACAAGAAGAAGAGAAACAAGCACAAAACAAAGGCACAAATAACAAACGAAACAAACAAAAGCTATACAAATTTACAAGAGACAAGCTTTAGGGTTACTCATGTGAAGTTTGAAAGGTCGAGAACATTGAGTTCTCCCCTTAGCTTATTGAAGTTCTTCTCATCGAGTGGCTTGGTGAAGATATCCGCCAATTGTTCATGAGTCCGCACACTCACCAACTCAATGTCCTTCTTCTCAACATGGTCTGTTATGAAGTGATGCTTGATTTGAATATGCTTTGCATGACCATGATCTCTGGTTTTGAGAGCCATTTTTATTGCCGCTTCACTATCACGATATAATGACATTTGAGTGAAGTTGAGGCCATAATCCGAGAGAGTTTGCCTCATGTAGAGAAGTTGTGCACAACGAGCTCCTGCCACCATATACTCCGCTTCGGCTGTAGATAGAGCCACCGAGTTTTGCTTCTTTGAGCTCTAAGATACAAGAGATCTTCCACGAAATTGGCAACCTCCCGATGTGCTCTTTCTATTCACTTTGCATCCTGTGAAGTCCGAACCAAATACCCAAGTAACTCAAAGCTTGTTCCTCTAAGATACCATAGTCCCATGGTAGGTGTGTACTTGAGGTATCTAAGAATCCTCTTCACGGCCTTAAAGTGTGACTCCTTTGGATTTGCTTGATAGCATGCACATAAGCACACACTAAACATGATGTCCGGTCTTGAGGAGGTGAGATAGAGCAAGGACCCAATTATTGATCTATAGAGCTTGGGGTTCACCGGTTTACCCTTTGCATCACCATCCAAGGGTTTGCTTGTCACCATAGATGTGTGCAAAGGCTTGCAATTCTCCATGTTCAATCTCTTGAGAACATCCTTGGTATACTTCTCTTGATAGATGAAGTTCCCTTCTCTTAATTGTTTGACCTGAAAACCAAGGAACACATGCAACTCTTCAATCAATGACATTTGAAATTCCCTAGCCATCATCTTCCAGAACTCTTTATTGAACTTCTCATTGGTTGACCTGTAGATGATATCATCCACATAGATTTAGCACGCAAAGAGATCCTTCCTAACATGCCTTGTGAACAAGGTGCTGTCAATGCTTCCAATGGTGAATCCATTCTTGAGTAGGAAGTTCCTCAAATGTTCATACCATGCGCTAGGAGCTTGCTTGAGACCATAGAGAGCTTTCTTCAATTTGTACATATGTCTTGGATGTTTAGGATCCTCAAACCTTGGAGGTTGTTCCACATAAACTTTCTCATTGATCTCTCCATTCAAGAAAGCACTCTTCACATACATTTGATAGAGCTTGAAGCCATTGTGTGATGAATAGGCAAGTAAGATCCGAATTGCTTCAAGACGGGCCACGGGAGCAAATGTTTCTTCCAAGTCAATACCCGCCACTTGAGAATATCCCTTAGCCACTAGGTGAGACTTGTTCTTGACAATGGCCCCTTTCTCATTTTGTTTGTTCTTGAAGACCCACTTGGTGCCAACAACATTATGATTCTTTGGCCTCTTAACAAGTTTCCACACTTTGCACCTCTAGAAGTTGTTCAACTCTTCTTGCATAGCCATTACCCACTAGTGATCATCCATAGCTTCATCAATGGCTGTGGGCTCAATCAAAGAGAAAAAGGAGAAGTTCTCAATTGCAACATTTGGCTCATCAAGATTTTCTTCACTCACATAGTTGGGCTTGTATTGGTTCTTCCTTGTCCTAACACCTTGACATGGACTTCCAATGATCAAGTCACGTGAATGATCCTTGTTGATAGCTTTGGGTCTAGGAAGAGGTTCTTCTTGAGTGAGAGGAGGTCTAGGTGAAATATCTTGTGCATCATGGATTGCATGCTCTCTAGAGATATGAGTGTCTTAGATTCTTAGAGAGGTGGGGGACTTAGTCATATGCTTTCTTCTTTTCGAACTAGAGCTTGGAGTGCATAAGGGCATGTCATGTGAAGAGCTTGGAGAGGTGACTCGAGGTGAAGTATGTGGGGAGGCTTGTGGCTCACTACTCACGTGGGTTTCTTTATGGGTAGGTGGATGCACTCGCTATGAATCTTGGGAGGAGGTAGTGGGTGTGTTAATGGCATCTTGGGTTGGTTCTTGTATCTCGGAGGATAAGGTTGGTTGAGGTGGTGGAGTAGAGGGGTCACTAATATCATCATCATCGGCCTCATGGGGTAAAACCTCGCCCATGGGCATGTTCCTCAAAGCTTCCCTCATGGGTTCATCTTCAATGTTCACTTCATGTAATTCATCTCCCTTTTGAGAACCATTTGACTCATCAAATTACACATCATAGGATTCTTCCACACAACCAGTGACTGAGCTGTCGACCCTATATGTCTTAGAAGTCCCTAAGTACCCAACAAGAATGCATACATCAGTTCTGCTCTCAAACTTCCCGGGCTTCCTCCTCTTCTTGAGAATGTAGCAAGTGCAGCCAAAGACCCGAAAATAGGAAACATTCGTTTCAGTCCAACCAACAGCTCATAGGGTGTCTTCTTTAATAGCCAGTGGAGATATACACGGTTGGAAGTGTAGCAAGCCGTATTGATTGCCTCAGCCTAAAACCTCTCATGAGTTCCAAACTCATCTAGCATAGCACGATCAAAAGTGATGAGTGTCTTATTCTTCCTCTCCACTACTCCATTCTGCTCAGGAGTATATGTAGCAGAGAATTCATGCTTGATCCCCTTCTTGTCACAATATTCCTCCACTGTTGTGTTCTTGAACTCAATCCCATTGTCACTCCTTATCTTCACAATGTTGGCCTTGAATTCATTATTTGCTCTTCTTGCAAACTTTTCGAAGATATCACTTGCTTGAGACTTGTCCACAAGAAAGAAAGTCCAAGTGTATCTTGTGAAGTCATCCACAATCACCAATCAATATAGATTGCCTCCTAGACTCTTGTAGTGTGTTGGCCTAAGCAAGTCCATGTGCAAGAGCTCTAGAGGATGAAGATGCAACTTGTTTTCTAGCCTGACAAACACTGCATAATCTATCCTTCTGAAAGGTCACATCCTTGATTCCTTCAACTAGATTCCTCTTGACCACTTTTTTGAGCTGATTCATTCCAACATGTGTCAATCTCCTATGCCACAACCATCCCTTAGTTACCTTGGTGAATAGGCAAGTAATTGGTGGCATGTTGCTTGATTTGAAGTCTGTGACATACAAGTTCCCATGCCTCACTCCATGAAATACCAGCCCTTTCTTTGCATTTTCAATCATTGCACCATCCTCATCAAATGCGCACTTGAATCCCATGTCACAAAGCTGACCAATAGACAGGAGGTTGATATTGAGGATTTCCACAAGAAAGACCTTGGAGAGATGAAGGTCCTCTGTAATGACCACCTTGCCTGAGCCTCTAACTCTCCCTTTTGAGTTATCCCCAAAAATCACCTTCTCACTATCTTCGTCTTCATCAATGTTAGTGAGCATGGTTGGCTTCCCGGTCATATATTAGGTGCACCCACTATCAAGTATCCTGTGGGTACCTCCACTCTTGTAGTTGATCCTGGTAGTAGCCATAAGACAAGCACTAGAGGAAGAAGAGTTAGTATTCAAATCACTACTCAATTGACCTTCACTAACCTCGTCATGTCGAATGAGACCATCCTCACAATTAGGGATTCTTGCAATCCCTTCCCGAAGTCTCCTCCATATAGGATGGTGGGGAGCATGAAACCTCCAATGTCCATGACCTTCCCCCATGTGCACAATGTTGAGGGTGATGTAGTAGTGGGAAGGATCATAGAGGCCAGTGACGTGGTCAAGCACGTGTCCCACTTGTGAGTGGAGCAAAAGTATCATCTCCATTGCTCTCTCAATTCAGAGCTCATGTCTTCTGTTGATCACCTCCTCAAGTAAGAAACCCCTCTCAGGAGTTGTGATTTGCAAGAGGAGTCTCGAAACGAGTTTATCTTGGGAAGCTCAAAAGTAGTTGCTCCAATCCTGTCCACAATACCTCGCAAGCAAATAAGAGAGTCAAGTAAGTCCTCATCCTCATTAGCACAAAAAGCAAAGAACTCCTCAACAAGTGAATCACTAACATGATCAATAAAAGGCTCACAATCATCAATCCTAGTCATGCCAGTGGAGCAAGCAAGATCAAGAGAAACATCATCATCACTCATCACATTAGGCACACTAGTAGAGCAACCTATCAAATCATCACTAGTAGGATCTAGACACTCACTAGAACAAGGCGCGTCTACACAATCATCATCATACACATGATCGTCGGTTAAGGTATTGGCAAAGTCCACAAGAGTATCCATCAACTCATCCAGAATCATGGCATTTAGGTAGCTTTTCAAGCGATCCTTCTATGAGCCATGACCCAGCCCTGAATGAGATGACATCCCAACTCAATGCGGTCACTACTCAAGGCGGTTAAGCCCTAGGATGAGCACTTGGCTCTAATACCACTTTAAAGGATCGAGTGACCGAGAGGGGGGGTGAATCGGAAACTCAAACTATGTACCTAATTTGGCAATTACTAAAACCGACCACTCAAACAACTCCTACACAATTCTAGTACTAGTCACACTAACAAGATAATCCTATGAAAGGAAAGACAACCTAAGCATACTAGTGGATCACATACAAGGCACACAACTCCTATGCAAGCTAACAATCAAAGAACACGCCGAAGCACACATCAAGCTAGCAAAGGAGCCTACTCATGCAAAGCTACTAGATCATCAAGTACAAGATAAGCACACAAGCATGAGTAGCACAATACATTCAAGGGTGAGTAATCAAGCCAATGCAACTCCTACACATGTTAGTGATCAAGTGAAAGCTAAGCACAACTAGAAAGTAGAGAAGCCTATTCAGGCAAGTCTACAAGGTAATCAACCAGAGAAGGGTAAGCACACAAGCATGAATAACACAGTATGTAAATGCGAAAAGTAATGCATCAAAGTAAGGAGTAGAGTAAGAGATGGATCATGATTTTTTCCCGAGGTCTTGGAAGGATGGCGCCTTCCCCTACTCCTCGTTAGACCACTCCTGCCGGAGTACCGGTCCCTCCTACCACCAATGTGGAGTTCTTGCCCATGAGCTCAGAAAGGACCTTAATGTCACCTAGAGGGGGGGGGGGTGAATAGGCGATTAAGATAAATTTGCAGCGGATGCCGGACTAGTCCTAGAGCTGAATTAGTACTTAAGATTTTTGAACAAGTTTAGGACCCGGACTACTCCTTAGGGTTCCCGGACTAGTCCGGACTGCGTGACGGAAAGATGAACAAAAACACGTTTTTGACAATCTAGATACGAATCAACTTCTACCAAGTTTTTCTAGACATATATATGAGAAAATATACCGAAAGAATTGAACCAACAAAAAGTATAATGATAGAATAATTCGGTGTAAGGAAATCAAGCACAAATATGAAGAACAAGGCAAAGAACATGCAAACCAATTGTGAGAGTGATGATTTATTTCTCGAAGTTCAGATTCTTCAAGAATCCTACGTCTCCGTTGAGGAGCTCCAAAGAGCCGAGTCTCTTTCAACCCAAATCCTCACCGAGCAATCACAAAGTTCGAACTCGGGTTTTCTTGCTTCTTTTGATTCCTTCCCTTGCGAAGGTGAATCGAAACCTTCACAAACTTCCCGAGGCTCACCACAAATCTTGGGAGCTCACTGGGCGACACCTTGCCTTCTAGGAGATGAATCCCTAAGAGTAACAAATGCCATAAAGATTGCTTGCTTATGAACTCAAGTGCTCAACAATGGAAATAGCTCTCTTTCACTCAATCTCTCATCCAATCTCACCCACAAGGTCAAGCACTAAGCAATTAGGAGTGGAGAGGTTATTTCTTGGCCTAAATGTGTGTTTCTTTGATATGGAACCGGCAACCAATCGTTGGGGATGAAGGGGGGTATATATAGGAAGTTTTAAAAAAACTAGCCGTTATGTTCTCTCAGTGGTTGTCCTAGTCCGACCACGGGGGCTGTCTTAGTCCGGGTCAACATAGAACAAAACCGATATTACCGTTGTTAGTCCTTTAACCGTCTTAGTCCGGGCCAGGCAGAAACAGAACTAAAATGGTTCTGGACCACGCCGAGCTGTCCTAGTCTGGCTGGACCCGTCTAAGTCCGGGAGTACCGATAAAAAATGGCATAACTTTTGCTCCCAAAGTCCAATTTAGGTGATCTTGAGCTCTATGGAAATATAATTCAGAGGGCTATCCATCCTCACTAAGAAAATGCCCTAAATGCACCCAAAGGAATGTTAAACTCTCACAAAAGTTTGTTACATTATTTTGAGCACCGAGACATAAACAAAACTATCATTGTTGCATCCCTCTTGATAGTACGATATTCCTATACTCAAAAATAAATAGAAAACTATGCCAATAGGAACAACTTCATGTCATAATATTTTCTTATCTTGAGGGTTGCCAATGCATGAGCATTTCACCATTTGAATATTTAGTTGTTGATCAACTATCAATAAGCATATATGTCCAACATTATAATACCTTTGCCTTGAGCATGTCCACTTGAGATTTTAGATTTGATGTTCATCAACTCATAAAGTGCGACCGCAGTCTTTCCTTTTCCTTGAGCATGTCCACATGATATTTTGGGATTGATGTTCATCAACTCATGAAGTGTATGTGACCACTTCCATTTGTTCATCCCACTTGACGTTCTTTAACATATGAAATTCAATCATTGCTCTTACTTTCAATTTCACTTGATGTGAGTAAACTCATGAATACCATATTCTTGCATTTCACATTTCAACCATTCTTCATATGAGTGATGTAGATAATCCATAGCTTCACATAGTATTGCACGATTCATCGCGCTAAGCCTAAACTTGCTCTTCACCATTGCCTTTGGTTCTTCGGCGTCAAGCCTCTTGCTTGCCCTTCACCCTTGCACATGGTCCATCGCAGCCAAGTCTTGCTCAACCTTCACCGTCTTTCCATGTAATGCTACTTTTTATCCATCATCATCAATATGCTCATTATTATTTCAATAATCAAGTTGATATATTCCTTTTCTCAAGTGTCTTTATTTTCTTCTTGTCTTAATGATCACTTAACTTTAAGTTATTGGCCAATAATCTCCACTTCAATTATTGACACAACACCATGTTGACACCATCAACTATTGATATTCAATCATCTTCTATGATGTGTTTGTAGCTTCAACCATAAGTGTTGATTATGTGTACCGACATCTTCATCAACATATTGATCACTATTATCGTTTATCAAGCATCTTCATCAAATAACTTATTGAGTCAACCATATTGTCATCAATCTACAAGCTTATCCACGTTGATTCTCAACATTTATCATAAACATTCTTGTTCGATGTCATAGCTTGACCTTTTGCTTGATGCCGGAACACAACCTATCATGCAAACTCACAAACTCATATAAAAGGTTAGTTCCAACAACCATTGTCATCTATCACCAAAACTCGTCATTAATTCAAGGCTAGAGACCTAGACCTTTCAAGCCCGTAATCACTCTCGAAGTGAAGACACGGTCGCGTTACTGTTGCCACCAAGGCACAAGCTCGCCTCTCTCGAGAACTTGTCGGACTTTCCGAGCCGACACGAGTGCTCACTACTGATGCCCCTTTCACCGGCGAGCTCAAATCATGTATAAACATGTGACGGCCTTCACAACTGATTATGATAGACTCGATCACTGACACCTAACCGGTATAGGTCTCATCATAGACCAAGAGTAACAACCTAGATCACACCCTCAAGGGCACCCTAGCCTTAGATGTGCATAGATACTCTTGTTACTCTCACTAGCACTCTCAAGATATCCAGTATCTCCTTCTAGTTCTCTCCTCTTTTCCTCTTGGCTCTCACCAAATGCTCCAAGCAGTTCCATTGGCCAAGAGAGGTCTCCAAGATCCTAACAACGAAGTTATATAGGCTTCCAACCTCCAACTAGCTGTTTCTCCACGAAATCATCTCTCTGGACACTATTGACCGGATCGTCCGGTCACTGCCAGACCGGACCGTCCGGTCTCTCTGTAACGGTTCCCAGAACCGTTGGCGCTTCACTGTCCTACTATATCCTATACTGATCGGACCGTCCAATCAGACTTCCTCTCTCCATTCCAGAGAGCACCATTTCTACTCTTCTCTGTCCCGAGCAACCTCCATATAGACCGGATCGTCCGGTCTATAGACCATACCGTTCGGTCTCTACAGGCCTTCGCGCTGATAGACACCTTCGTAGACTTCTCTCTAGTCTCCTAGTGGTCATAGAGTCCGGTCTCCTTTGACCCCTCTGTCCAAAAGCTGAAACTCCTCATCCTCGTTTGACTTTGTTTCCCGGCTTTTCCGAACAGCTCCTTGGCTTCTCCATTGTCACCTAATGCCTGTGATTTCACTGAGCATCCATGCACATCACCGACTAGCATGACCTAAGAGACATGACTTAGACCCCCTTGATAGTCCAGATTTTCCTATAGACTCAAAGTCCTAATAACTAGAGACGTGTTCCCAACACTTGCTCCATAGCTTATCCTTAGCCTTGATCCATCTCCATCAACCCTTAGACTCCATCAAGCTCATTAAGCCTCCATGCTTGTGCTCATTATCATCAATCACCAAGACCGCCTACAACAATTATTATAGAGTAGAAAAAATTTCCTACACATACAATACTCCTGTAGGCATTAGTCATATTTCATGTTTATTATTCATCACCAAAACATTCATACCTTGGGGTGACCTCAATGGCCATGATCCTTACACCGCATCACCACCGCACTCCGCTACCAGGCTTGTCGCCACCTCCCTTACTGTCGGTCACTTAAACCGCGTGCATGGTAGATACGACAGAGGCGCGCGCGGTGTATATGAAATCTAATTAGTGCGTCTTCATGCGTCGTCAACCGTCGGTGAAACATCTGGACTTTTATATACATGTTTGACGGTTATTCTCTTCATGGGTAATCACTACGCGATGTCGTTAGTCCATCTTGTGGCTGCACGCATCGTCAGTTGTCTATCTTGCTTTGCCCGTGTATGTCGACGCCCACCTCTCTTTGCCCGCGATACAACTGCACGTGTTACTGGTTGTCCTATGTTGCTATCAAGAGTGAGTGAGGCAAGTGTTATAAAAGTTTACAAATATTTTAGAAAAAGTTTATCATTTTAAGCCCGTAACAATGCACATGTATTTTGCTAGTTAAATAATAAAAAATGATTGTTTATATGTTTACAGAAAAAAAATCTTAAATGCTGGATGCAACTGTACGTATTATTCTAGGCCACCCTTTCAGCCCACTCAACAGCCTGTTCATTTTGATGGAACCTTATTAACCACAGCCCAAGCCCATAACGATAACTGGGCCGGCAAACTTCATCTGAGATAAATACAGCCATCCTTCCGTTGCTTGAATCTATTAACCACAACCCCTCAGCCCAAACTCAAGTTTCGCAGGATTTTATTATTATTATTATTTCTGTGAATTAAGCTCCTTGTGATGAAAAGAACATGTATAGTGAATTGAGCACTACTCAATCAGTTAGGTTCCTTACGATGGAATAGGTTCCCTCTTTTTCTCCAATGAAGTTTAACTATAACTTGATACATAAATGATAAATCATGAACTTTGCAATGAATAAAACTACGGTAAAGGTCAAAAGAAATAGATGTCAGAAACATCTTATACATATATTCAGAGACGGAGTCATCTGCTGAATAATAATCCTAATTCTACAGTAGCAGTACGCCAGTAGCTGCAGGTACCAATCAATAACATTCAGAGACTGATGAATCGTGCTGACACGAGTGGTTCTGTTCATATTCAGAGATATATAGTTGCGCCACTGAATATCGAGGATCCGTCCCGCACAAATCCACGAAATTTACGTGAGACCGAACACCGAAGCGAGCCGAGCACACGGACGGCAGGAGGCGTCGCTTCACCGCGTGGCCCGTGGCCTCACATGTCCCCCTTTCCTCCAGACATCTCGACGGCCGGGCCGTGTCTCCTTAATTTGCCCGTCGCGGGCGCTACCGCGTAATAAGCAGCCGCGTCGTCGTCGTTCGTGTGCCCCACGCGGCGGCCGGGAGCGTATACCGCGTCCGCCACGGCCAGGAAATTCGGATTCCGCGGCCGCGCGTGCATGAATCCGTACCTAGCTCCAGTAGAGTACTAGAGTGGCCTCCAAATTGGGACCGCCAGGCATGTCCGCTGCCTTCAGACCTAAAGGCAGGTACCAAAACAACAGTAAACTGAGTCTGTATGAACCGTATAAAACAGTACTGATGACTCTACTAGAAACAATGTAGCAAATACGGTGCCGGTTTTTACTGTACCAAAATAACTGTACAGCATACCCTGTGTTGATTGATCTGAACCATTTCTTCGCGATCCGACGGTGCAAAATAGGGGGGTAAAGTCTCTAAAGGGAACTGGATCTTAATCCGCCCGGCAAGTTTGCATTCCTAGCGCCTGTAAGCTCCCGTACCTGTTCGTCCACACCATTATACTCGCTGCAAAGGGCCAATGGGTTGCCACTTGCCAGCAACTAGCCCGAGTCACTTGGGATATACTACTCCACAAGCTTGCTACGACAAGGATGGATGGACAACTCATGATTATTTACAGCGTATGCATGTGACGGCGGCTTTTGTTTAGGAGCAGCTAATCTTCGTGTCTGCATAAATGATACTGTTGTTGGTTACTTCTATTGGAGGTTCTCTCATTTCTTTTATTGAGCATAATGATGTGAATCGAGGTTTAATAAGCTCTAATAATATGCAGCGCCAATCAATTCCACTTTCTCCTTGTTCTTTTTTAAAAAAAAAGATTAGCAGTTCCACTTTCGGTCCGAAAAGTGCCCTTCTTTTATAGAAAGACGCGGGGGCTGACAATAAACTGATGTCCCGGTCACGGGGGAGTTCTCCCTGTCATAAACAATAACCGGTGAAACCCTCTACCAATGGGTCAGCACAAAACCCAACAGCTTTACAAGTTCAACAATCTATAACATATGACTCGACCAGATTTCTGTTGCTGATGTAAAATCAAATTTATAAAAATCATTACTCAACGGTAGTTTTGATCAAGTCCAAACATAGACTTACTTCGGAACAAAACGAATATTTTGCTGCTATCCTAGATTGTGACATGTGCACAACCAATAGATATTTCTTTGCATCATCTTTAGACCAGGGTAACAATCAATAATATTCAGAGACCGAGTCTTTTCTTTTTACACCTATTCAGCAGAGACCGAGTTAGAACTCAAGAGACCCCGAGGCTCAAAAATCAAAATGGTTCTGACATGATGAGTGTCTCTCTTATTACCCTGGGCTACTGAACATCAAGGATCCATCACTAAAAAATCCTAGAAATTTACTTGAGATCTATCCCGCCGAGGATGAGATCGAAACGAGCACAATAACAACACTAAAAAGGCATTTATAGCTGACCACCACTAGTAGAAACATTACTTTCAGCGGCGGACTACTGATGTCCCATGCCTATCACTAAGATCATTTACAGTGACGAGCGGGTGCGGTCTCTGAAAAAAGGCCATTTCAAGTGGTTTTTGCTGAATGACAGACATGGAGGCCTCCACCTTAAGGGTTAGGGTCCACTGCTGAAAATCCTTTTCATAGTATATATACTAGTAAGTAGTAATTGTATTATCGTTTGTGGCTCACATCTGTGCCCCTCCCTCCGGACATGTAACGGACAACTCTCCGGTCATGTCTCATCTGCCCGTCAACGGTGTGGTCACAGCATGAGCAGTCAAGCAGTCGCGTCATGTTCGTGTGTGCTAGGGTTAGGGCCTCCACAAAGCTTTTTTGTAGAGCTAATATATGCCAGAGCTAGCGATGTACAAAAGATAAGGTAACATTAGCACTCTGCTCAATCTAAAAGTGATCCTCATCAATATGATTATTTTAACTACAAACTGTAACAGCTGTGTGTCTTCCAAGAGTGAGAAAAAGAGAGAAAAGATATATGAGTCCCATGAGCTCAATTATAGATATACATTATGTTAGCGGTAGCTCTATGCTCTATCCATTTTGCAGCTGTTTTGTAGAACGTTCAGTGCCATCGTAACTCTACACGGTAGCGCTCCACTGTGGAGGCCTTATGCCCCACGCGGCGTCAGGAGCCGATCGAGGGGCACGTATGCCGTCCGCGTCCGCTGCGGCCTGCCGGAAACTAATTTCAGAGGCCGCTTGTGCATGAACCCGTATGTATTTAGTATTTACCTACCTGGCTCGTAGAGTGGCTTTCCAGAGGGACCAAAATGCTGCTGGGCCCGGTAGGCATTTCTGGCGCCTGCAAACTTCCGTACCTGTTTATCTACACCATTCAACTCCCTCCCTTTCAAAATTATCGTTGTCATTAATTTTTTTCATCAACTTTGACCATTTGTTTTATTTAAAAAAATTTAAAAAATATCATATATTTTCTCATAATTTATTTTATTATTAGATAAAATTTAAAAATAATTTATATTTTTTTATATTTAAACAAATATTTTAAATAAAACGAATGGTCAAATATAACAAAAGAAAGTCAATAACGATAATAATTTTAGAACGGAGGAAGTACTATATATGTACTCGCTGCTAAGTTCTAGTAAGAGCCAATGGGTCGTCACTTGGCAGCAAGTACTGCATTCACAGGAGTTCACTACTAGAGCCATGTGATACACGGGTTTCTGTCTAGCTTAATTAGCTGGCCACGACAACTAGTACTCATGAACATTTACAGCAATTACGTCAAAGGCATGTGCATGTGCCAGCGGCTTTTGTGTTTAGATGCAGCCAAGCTTCGTCTGCATATGATACGATAGTACGAGACACCGGGTCTGGTGGTCCTTGAAGGTTGGAAGGGAGCGGTCTAACATAATGACTAAAAGTTAAAAGTGACATCTATTTTAGAATAGAGGTAGTAGTTTTAAGTAACTATAGTTGTAATAAAATAACAAAATATACATGTCACATAGAAAAATATAGTCCTGATCGAATCGTCTGAATAAAAGATGCGTTGATTTTATGAAAAATAGTGTAGACGAACTATTCCTTGTTTATTCTTGGTTTAGTTTACTCCACCCACCAAACGATCCGTTCGTGTCATCCCTCCCGCGGGGTCGCATATAGTAGTAGATTCAGCTTTACATTTTTGTTTTGTTCTTGGATAACTAACGTCTCTGTAGGTTTTGCACACAGTTTCCCGCCCATGTGGTTTGTGCTGAGCTTCCCGTGTTTGTTTACTAGTCCATCCTTCCGGATCTTCTGCATCTTGGACTTGGAGCTACATAGTGGCCTTCATGGTTAAAAACAAAAATGGGTGAAACCCTCTACGAGATTTGACTAGACAAAATGACCAAATTAATTTCTGAGAGTTTTTCCCATAGTTTCAAATAACTGTGGAACATCCATTTGAATAAATCTTGATGACCCCTTGCCCGCACAAATGTGGCATGGTTGTCTCGTGTCATCGTAGGTAACACAAGCACACGCAATGAAAATGCATTGTCATTGTTCGTGGCATTGTTAGGCAAGATCCATCAAAAAAATAGTTTATCAATCCAGATTTGACACTAAAACATGCAATGCGGCATGTTTAATATTTTTGTTAGTTAACAATGAAAAAATGTGACGGATAAAGGCCAGGAGAGATTTATTGAGGTAGCCATTACGGACGGAATCAGGTACCAAACCAATCCATGTTTGCTGGACATCCATGTCATGGATCATGCATGGATACATGCGCATGCAGTGGATCGTGCATGGTTGCATGCCATTGCCAATAAATAGGAGTGGCCGGATTATTGCTTTCTCCGATCCCTTAAAAATTGGATGGTTCAGAGCTAATTCCTTTCTTACATCCTAGGGTAAGAGAAGAAAAGTTGGGAATTCAACCACTAATTCTAGAGTTTGGGACTACTATAAGTCTGTAAAAGAGCCCCCAACTTTCCAAGTTCAACAACTAGTTATTCTATATAGTTTAGGCGTTATTATTAAATCTATATACAATTATGGTTTTCCTTTCCTTCAAAATTTCTACAGACCAGTTGTTCACGTTCAAATAAACAGGATCAAAAGTATGTGGATACCTAACCTTTGCAGCATACATTTGTGGCCGTCAAGCAACATGCACAAGCCACAAGCACAAGAACGGGGAAGAAAAAGCGTATGGCCACAAACCATAGCGATGCTCAGAGAACAAGTGCAGCATCTTGTATTCCTGTTACATCGCTGCACTTTTGCAGGCGGCAGCAACTCCTCTTCATTTCTCACACGACGTAAGGCGTCCTTTTGCTTGCTGAAGTCACCGTGAATCTCTCACCAACTCGTTAAATGGGCTTGAAAATGTCTGCCATCCGGCCAGTCAGCTTCGGCATTGCTCCGCCAATTGGGAGGCAAGCTCCGCGCTGGATCTCTCACTTCATCATTCAAGTTCATATTAGAGCGTCCTCAAAGGTAGAGCTAGCTAAGCAACCTCTTACAAAAGATTGATAAGAAGTGAAATCCATGTTTAAATCTCTTATTTTTTATATAAACTGACTTTCTTAAAGGTAGAGCTAGCTGTCTTCTCTCTTTTTTTCAATAAATAATTTTAAGAGCTAGTTTAAAGTTAGTCTTTAAAAACGCTTTTAAAAACATAATTTTTTAAGATCACTGGGATGTGATTTGTGATGGCCAGGGACGACCCCACTTGCATCCCTAGTGATGGCACAAAAGTATTAACTTTCTGTGTTTACCATGTATGGGACATACTTAATGTTAGGTCTGCATCACTAAATTATCACGTATATATGGTGACATATGGGCTGCGATGATTTTTACACCAGGAAACCTAGAATACTCACCGTACAAGCAAAGTTATTTTGCCATATAAACTTCTCCCAACTCATGCTTGCTAAATCACCGATTCACCGTGTGCATGAAACGGCGCCGCTGATTCTACAACAGACAGAAATCTACGATACCTACAGAATACGTACTTACAATAATAGGCTAATTTTATATTTTTGCTAGTATTGTTATAGTGAGCAGCCTATTTGAAGATTATAGAATATAAGATGCTCCAGAACTTAATTAACATAGTAACATTGAATGATGGCTGAAGAAATGTATATACTCAACAGGGAGCACATGAAGGAGCTTTAAGCTACCAATGACAACAAAATAAACTAAAACTCTAACGTATCGGCAACATGGCTGCGAGTTGCGTTGTCCCTGCAACTACGCGACAATTATTAGTAGTATGTTATAAATTCTTGAGCTAGTTGCTTGTATTTTTTTTAACTTATATGTTGTCCACTGGGATCAACTTGAAATTTGTGGCCCCTATTAAGGCATATGCAAATGGGCAGAATGGAATAAGTCTGCAGCGCTGTGAGCAACTGGCTTTATACAATCTCTCTAATGATGGGGAGATGTGTCAGTTAGTACGAAAAGTGATGCATCAGAGTTTAGCATATATTGTAAGATATTTTCTAGATTAGGTTGTATATATAAGACGAGTTTTTTTTTTCCAATGCCCCCTTAGGTACTAGGTACGACATATATATTTTTCTAAACCATTGATCTGACCAGATCAAACGACCCGGGACAATAGTACCTCTCTAGCACATAAGAGGTACCTCTCCTGCACCTATGACCGAAAGGGCTTTACGGTAATTCACATCATCACCATATCAAATTGGTTTGCCTTCTCCGTATCCTTATCCCCTGCCGCCTCTCTTCCTCCCGACATGCGGACGGGTTGATTGCTGCTCTCCTCCCCTCCCGTGCATATGGATGGACGTGAGGCAAGAACGGGCGCAGCTGCGAGACAGCTTGCGGGGCGCAGTGGTGGACCTAGACTTATATGCTATGTTATAAAAAAAATTGTTCAAAAAAATACTATTGTTAGAAATTGAACTCAAAACCTTTATGTATTAGAACTAATTATGTCTAATAAATCAGCTAAGTTGTGTTTATTTTTATGAATTTAGTTAACAAATTATTCTTTTTATACTTATTCTATAATATGTATTAATATTTATCAAAAATTTTAGGATATACCATGACATATATGACATACCTCCTAGATCCGTCCCTGGCGGGGCGCGGGCCAAAGGCAAGGATGACGGCAGTGCATGACGACAGGGAGAGTGACACGGACCCGTTTGCTGACCAATCGGTGGGGCTGGCCACAACGAACAGCAAGAGTAGGATGCGTAGCTAGACGGCGAGGAAATTGAAGAATTTCATGGTTTCAAAAATTTCATATCTGCTTGTTTCAAAGTTCCAGGAGTCTGCCTTGTAATGTATGTATAATTCAATGATTTTGTTATTGAAACACCTAGTCTGGTGTTGCAGTGTTTATAGTTTCATGAAGTGACATACAACACCAAATCCATTATCACTACCATAATGGTATTTAGCGGCGGTATAAAAATTCCCATAGCGGCGAATATAAAGAAATCCACCGTTATAGTGATATAGTAATTTTTAGCGACAGGTGACATTGTGGTCCGCTTAGGGTGGTTCACGTTGTGATCCGCTGCTAAAAATCACCTTGATTTTTAGCGGTGGGTCACAACATGAGCCGCTCCTAAAACTTGATTTCTAGAAGCGGACCACAATATCACCTGTCACAAAAATTTGAGGTCCATTTGACCCAACTAAAAGATCACATAACATGTATATAACAGCTCCTAAAACCCTACATCTCTTCATTCTCCTCCACCCAGCCGCTGCCTTCCCCTCCTCCTCTCTCTGCGGCTGAGGGGACCTTCCCTCCTCTCTCTCTCTCTCTCTCTCTCCATCCCACCCTCTCCTCTCTCTCTCTCTCTCCAGCTCCCCTCCTCTCTTTCTACGAGAGATGTTGATGCTCTCCCCTCCTCCCCTTCGTCAGCCTCCCCTCCTCTCTCTCTCTAAGAGGCACGCGGCTCTCGTGACGTAGGCGCAACAACCGCGTGTGGTGGCCCCGGCGATGACGGCTTGCGGGCGTCGGCGGCGTATCCTACTAGGCAATAGCGACGTCGTACAGGCAGGCGGATCCGGCCACACGACGACGGCTGTGGCTCGCAGGCGACTGGATTCGGCCGGGCGATGGCAGTTGCCTCTCCATCCGCGGGGGGCCAGATCTGGCCGTGCGACACCGCGTCGGCTCGCGGGCGGATGGGTGACAACAATGGCGGCTCGCAGGCGGTTAGATCCGGCCGCGCGGCGCCGCGTCGGCTCGCGAGCGGCCGGGCGACGTCGGCGGCAGCTCGCAGGCGGCTAGGGTTTTGTGTTTTTTTATTATTTTTTATATTAATTTGTAGCGGCGGGTGATATTGCTACCCGCCGCTACAATGCTAGATCTAGCGGTTGTTTGTTTTTCTCATATTTGAACCGTCACACGAAAGAACTATTTTTAGCTACGTTAGTGTAGCAGCGGGTTGGTTGGCCCATCGCTACAGTATACTTTAACCCATCGCTAAAAGCCTTCTTTGTTGTAGTGTATATAGGCTGACCGGGATTCTAGTGTAGAATGAGCTCGCTGATCCGTCTACAACCCACTCCTTTCCCCTCCTTCCTGCCGATCGAATCAAACAAATATGTGGCAGCATGGCAACCAGCAGGTTGATGCAAAGGGAAAGGGCTTTCTGTATTGTAAGATGAGGAGGAACTCCACATTTCGAAGAAGACCACGAACTCGCGGCTGCCGTAGATGGAGAGGCAGCTGCTAACTTCCTATACGTAAGATAGAGGAGTCATTTTTTTCTGCAAGAGGTGTCACTCTTTTACTTGTGATTCCCATACTACCCCTGGATTTGGTACCTTTGGTAGCTGGCAGGGGCGGAACCAGGACATGACTTGAAGGGGGCTGACCTTATTATGCATGTCATTGTCCTTCATTACTAGATCATTTACATATAGTTTTGATGTCATTTACTACGTAATCAAAGCTAATATTTTGAGGGCCAATGGGGAGCTGCAGCACGGGCAGCCCTCCCTGTGGCTCCGTCCCTGGTGCCTGGTAACTGATATGGAACATGAGAAAAAACCTCATCCAGGACAATCCATACCACGGTCAAAACATTAAGAGTCCATTTCTTCAATGTGGCTAAACTTCGTTTACTATATGATGAAGACTGATAATATATCTTATAGTATATTCTTATCAGAAAATGAAAAAGACTTCCAGCCTCTGCATGTCCGCACACACCATTTATATTTCAGTATATATCGAGTACTATTTCTTGTTTCAACTTTTATGAATATACAAGCTGTACAATATCTGCCTCATGCACTAAAAGGAATTAGAGTGCCAGCAGGTTGATCAGCTAGTGCAAAATTTAAGATCTACGTTCAAGGACTAAAGCTAAATTTTCACATAAAGATGTTGAACATATACTATCTAGACCATATATTTTATATTAGGATTAGTGAAATCTGATCCCTATATGTACTTTATCATATGATCTTTGACATATAATGTATTCAATATGAATCTCAAAATAATATGAATGGTGTAGATAATACATGTTGAGCATATACATGCAGTGATAACTATACATGCAGTGATAACTTTCTTTTCAAGGACGCACCATTATTCGTTTCTCATGAACTATATAGGTCATCCTGGCCTAGTACCTCAGTTTTGTAACATCTGAATATATGTTGCGCCAACGCTCGTTGGCCCGAGCGATCAGAGCCTCTGGCTCTGAGAGTGTTGCTCCTGTCGACCCGGGTTTGAGCCGCGGCACTGTAGCTTGCTACATTGTCTCGCAGTTCACTGTGGTGAGTTAGGTAGCTGCAGTGTATAAAAAAAATTTTCTCGCTCTCTCCGGGTCAAAGCACATGGTAAAGACTCGCGTCGTAGCTCACAGCGACCAGCTGAGTCCCTGTGTAGGATCGGGAAGGGGGTTTGGGGGTTATCTCAGCCTGCGTGAGGGGCTCTTTTCCTTAGTATAATGCCGTCAAGGGGCTTCTTCTCCCGGCAAGTCGAGGTTTTTTTTTAATATATGCTGCAGGAAACTAGAAAAGAGAGAAATTGAAAGCGAAATTGCGCGTTGGCATGAGTTTTCATATCTGCCAAGACAATACTTTTCCATGTGTGAAGCAGATTAAGAAAGATTAGCATATGTTCATGAACGAGATCTGTAAAAGAGTGGCATGCTGAGTGCCGACCAAACCACATTACCAACTTAAAGACACCGGAAAGCGATGTTTTTGGAACAATCTTTCCAAGGTTTTCTTCATTCCCAGTATGAACTAGACAATAATAACAAACGTCATTTGCCTCATAGGCTTTTACAGAGTATATATTCTTTAGAATAAGAAGTGGCATGAAAAAAATGGTATCATTTAATCGGCAAGGTACTCAGTCACACAAAAGATAGGAGTGCGAATTTTATACATGTGTACACGTCCATTACTCCTTTAGAGTCCCAGTATAACTTAATGAAAGGATATAGGGAAAACTACCACCTTGAGACCCTTTTACAAGTTAACCCCATACTGTACAGTCCGAAGACAGATGCCACATGAAGAATTTCACGGACGCCCACTGAAATTTCATCCGAAAATTTTGAACTTCCCAAACGAAGCGTCCTGGATCCTGTTGTCAGGACCACCTCTTGTTCCCTGTCTTGGACATACGTGTGTAGGTCGGACATACATGGCGTCGTTACCCGTAGTATTTTTTACCCGGAAACGCCTATCCAAAACGCGCTTTGTTCCTCCCAACGTTTCCTTATATAAGTGCGCCCCCTTCGCTTCGCTCGTTCACTTGGCTCCTCCAAATCACACGCCACACAAAAATACTTTGCTCCCTTGAGCAACAGCACATTTTGATCAGCTCCTTGTGAGAAAAGCGAGGGAGATCTCGATGGAGAGCTTCGATGCCAATGGAGGCAGCCGACTGGTCGTGACGGAGCTGAGCCACATCAAGGAGCTGGTGATGCAGCTCGAGGAGCACCTGGGTGGATCGCACGACCTCTGCAAGCTCCTGGCCTCGCAGATCTTCTCGACCATCGAGCGTTCCATCGGAATTATCACCTCCTCTAATTTTGACAGCGGCCCGAAGAGGCCCGCCGCCGTTGCCGGCCTTGCCGATGGGTTGAAGACCACTAAGAAGAGGTAGGTAACCACCTGCCGAAATCAAACTGATCAGTTGCTGTTTTGAGCTTGCAGCTGTTTCAAGACTTGTTTTTTTTTCGTGCTTTGGTTGCTAAGTCCCGATGTGATTTGCAGGAAGATGACTGAGAAGATGAAGAATCAGGTGAAGGTGAGCTCTGCCGGAGGCGGCGAGACGCCTGTGGACGATGGCCACAGCTGGAGGAAGTACGGGCAGAAGGAGATTCTTGGAGCCAAATACCCTAGGTTCGCACTTGGCACATCCCCAGTGGAATCCAAATAATTTGCTTTTGCTTTTCTGGGTTTGGAATGTTGCGGCTGCCTTTTCCACTTCAGTGGAAGTTGCCGACTCTGTTCTATTCCCCAAATGCACTTGTCAAAATCCTTGCTCTGTTACAAATGCCAACTCTGTTCTGAAGAGTGCGAAAATTTGCAGGGGCTACTACCGGTGCACATATCGCCACTCCCAGGGATGCGCGGCGATGAAGCAGGTGCAGCGCACTGAAGAGGACCCGACGATCTTCAACGTCTTCTACCTCGGCACGCACACCTGCGTTCCCAAGACGGAGGCGGCGGCAGGCAAGGCGCTGCCGGAGCGCAACCCGGAAGCGAGCGGAACAATGACTGTGAAGACCGAGGGGCTTGCCGTGGCTGGAGATTCAAAGAGCTGGAGCGCCGCCACCACGCCGTTCTGCAAGTTCTCGACGCCAGGGAGCGTCTGCGTGGCGCCGGAACACAGTCCCTTCTCAGCACCGTCAACGTCGGAGAACTGGCCCGTATCCCCGGCGACTTCGAACTCCTACCACAACACCTCTTTCTCACTGTTCCATGCTTCCGAGTGGCGAGCACAGTCCGAGCTTCAAGAAGTGGTGTCCGCCCTCGTGGTCGCGAGCACCCCTCCAGTGCCCGCCATGGATGTCACCGATGAGCTCCTGGACGTCGTCGACATCGACGTTTCAAGCTTTCTTGCGTGATCCAAGTGAGATTATGAGTAGACGATCCTTAGGTAGCTGATGAACAACAGGGAGTCAAAGCACCTTTTTGTACTCTAGCATTCGTCCAGGGACATAGGAGGGTAGAAGCACAAGTTTTCCTCCCTAATTGAGTCATTGAGAGTGTTTTAGGTTCAAGTTTCTTTGGTTTTTGAGGGTTGTAAAATATGTTGAGTCTAGTGTTCTAGTTTCTCAAAGTAGATAGCTTTATTAAGGTAACAATCTCATGCTAGTCACACTGGGTGGGGCGCTCTTCCTGCAGCTCTCGGGAATTAAATTCTTTTTTTTTCTTTTCTTTTAAGAAATGCGTATAAAATTTGCACGCCTTTGTCCAAACTGTACGGCCGATAACTTCAATAACCGACACTTGTTTTTCAGCAATTATTCGCTGATGATGATTACACTGAGACGGATAAGATTTGGGTTGGCAAGTTCAACTTGAGATCATACCACTAGGTTTCTTTTGGAGTCATGATGCTTTATACCTTAATAAATCTCTACAACTAATTCTGTTCCCAGGACACAGAATCTTTGCATTTCGTTTCTGTCGGTATATAAAACGGCCACTTCCGTAATGGTAGTCGGTACGTATCTCTTTAGGGTCCTGCTCAACCTTTTTGCTGTTCATTCAAGCAAACTTTATGCGGCGCTCGGAAAGATTGATTTAACGCAATAGTGTCAGTAGTGTTAGTGTGGCTACATCTACATGACAATCTCGTCGTGTCCATACAAGACTTTCCGGGAAACTCCATGGCTTGGCGCTGGAAATCCAGTAAACAGAGGGTCATGCCGTGCCGTCTCGATCTCGCTCCAAGACCATCATATACGAATGGCCCTTAAGCGACCACGCAGCTGATAGCATCGCATGCACACACGCAGGAATTCAACAATTGCAGTTAGCTAGAAATTCACGCGATACAAAAACAAATGCACACGGCTTAGTATATCCGCTAGAGAAGTACAAACTACGTAAGAAAATATAATTTAGGACAACTGACACATGAGTACAACCCATGGGCGTTGACTTGCAACCAAAGCTGGAGTATGATATCTGGTTGAGGTTGAGCAAACCCAGGGAAACAGAAACCGGAAGCATAAACCGAGGCCCCCCACCAAATTTATTTTTGTTTGACCCACCTATAGATGGTGCATCTCCATCGCATCTACTACAGCCATGTGGGAGTAAGAATAAATCCAGATCCAATGGCAGATTCCTTCATTTCCATCATTTGATGCCTTGATATTTGGGTTGCACGGATCATGCCAAATTAGGAAGATCTATAATAATCATGCTGGATGCTCAAAATTCATACGAAGCTAGAAATTTCTAGCTCAAAACTTGATTGAATGAACTAGCAAAAAAAATGTAGAAAGATTTGTATAGCTCACGAATTGTGCAATTAAATAACACTCACATGTTTCTTATAACACAGTTAAGAGATGGCGCCCGTCACACGATAACTAGCTAGAAATAAACATCAGCGGCGATGTGACTGCGGTCGATCTCAGTGGGCTGCTGAAAGCTACTCCTATCAGCAAGGAATGCATGCGATGTGTGACAAAGTCTGTTATGGACTCCTGCGCGTCCCTTTTGTTAGTAAGCAACTGCGGTTAATGATTTGTCTCTATATATGTGGGCCAAACTGTGGTTAGTTGGCCGATATCAACTTTATTTTTCTGAGAAAAGAAACGTCAACATGGCTGGGACCCATGCAGCGCATGCTATGCCGTACCAGGATCGTCGTTTGTCCGGTAGCATGTAGCAATCAACATTCAGAGACCGAGTTAATCTCCGAAGCCTCCATTTATTGACCCGTAGGTGACGCGGACCGGAATGACAACCCTCATCAGTGAAATTTACCAGAGAATATTAGAAAATTTCCGAGGAAGTTCAGCGTGAGCAAAAGGCTGTAGCAGGTCAAGAAAGCCCGCCAAACATGTCTCCCTGTTCGCCACAGGATAATATATGGACGTGACAGGGTTGTCGGGGGTGAAGCAAACAAAGTTTGGCAGCAGGCTATACACTTTGCCCGTCGTGGCGGCACCGCGTGAAATGAGCTCGCTGCTCGATCAAAGGAGAGGATCGGAGTAGATCGGAGCGTCCGCGACGGGCCAGTATCGCCATCCGGCCGGGAATTTCCACGGCCGTGCTTCCCACCGCGTGCACGTGCACATCAGTAGTGGAGTAGCCCCTACTATAAAGCCAAAACCTTGGGGGCCGCGGCCGGCTGGTTTTCCAGGCGGCATCTGGTAACATCAGCTAGAGATGTGTTCATCGTCGTCCGTCATTGCAGTCCTAATATACACGGGGAATAACAGCAGGCTGATAACTCCCAAGTAGTTATTGACGAGGACAAGAACTTCTTCACTCCTGCCATCAGTGCCATGTGATAAATATATAACTGAGCTGGCAAAGGGCTTGGATTGATGAATTTGTATCTGCAGCAGGCAGCAATTCCATGGTTTTTATTTTTACAGAGCAGTGGTGATCACAACATAGACATATAGCTCCACCCTTTTTGACAAAGTCCGTTGTGGACCACTGCGTATCGCTTTCTTTTTTTGTGAGTTAGAAACTATAGTTAGTTTTTATATGATCAATTGTACTCTCTCCATTCCATTTTAATTGATACTATTTTGAAGCACGATACGATAATTAAGAAAAAAATATAAAAGATAGGTGCAAAAAACAAAGAGAACAGAGACAGAGATTAAAGTATATTAAAAAGAGAGAAAAATACATCAGAAAATAAAAATGTCAATTAATTATTTTAAAAAAATTAAAAAAAACTAAAGTATCAATTATTTTATAACGAAAGTAGTTCGTTGGACCGACATCAAAGTTTTAAAGACAGAACCCATGCAAGCGTGAGTTTTCTTCATCCAGTAGCGCGCACGTCGCAATCAATATTCAGAGATCGGATTAATTTCCGAGGTCCCGATGGATCGACACGTAGGTGAAGCGGGCAGGACTAATAATTGCCCTCACCGTTGTGAACCCAGTACAACATATGCATCCATGAAATGACGAAATTGAAAAGAGAGTACCAGCAAATTTCTAAGAAGTTAGTAAGCGCGTAAGAGTAAGTGTTATGGGTTCTACTCAGCATGCTAAATAGATGTTCATGTTATTAAAATCCTATTTGAAAGAGAGAATAGAAGAAAGAGAAGAGGACGGGCGATTGTTTCATCGCCGGCTCGTCACTAGCGAAAGCAGCCCTCCAGAGGAAGTGAGCATGTTTTCTTTGATGGCCAAGCGAAGCTAATTAATTAAATATTCGGTTAAACACCTGCTTCCTACTATGTCCATTATAGCAGGGCTAATGATATAGCCGGCTGCTGGCTCTATACGCATACTACATCATTCTGAGCCGGCATAAAAAAAAGAATAGTATAGTGGTCTCTAACTGTTAAACGCTGCTTAATCAAATATTTTATTATTTAAAGTTTGTTTAGACTCTTGGAGATTGGTAGGAGGCATGTACTCATCTCGGACGGACTGCTGTAGCCGGCAACAAGCGAGCGATGAAATATTCATCGGTCACATTCTCTCTCTTACCTTCTCACTTTGCCACATCGGACATTGGACTGACGAGGTGGGCGAAACGCCCATCACTATACTTGCTCTTATACTAACCTTTTTTACTGTTGGCTGGAGATGACATGTAACATCTATTTCGCCGGCCGCCGGCGTTACTATTAACCATGCTCTAAGCAGCAGTGAACAGGTCAGGAATAATGTCTCCCCTGCGCGCCACGAGATAATGTATGGACGTTACAGGTTTTCGAGCAGTATGAAGGAAGCAGAGTTTGACAGACTCCGTTACCCGTCGCCGCCGTCACCGCGTGAAATGAACTATCGCTGCGAAAAGGAGAGGAGGCGCGCACTATGCCAACGCTTTGTGTGCTAGTGCTGTGCCCACGCGGCCGGAGCGTACGACGTCCGCCACGGCCGGGCCGACGTCGCCTTCCGGCCGGAAATTTCTGCGTCCGTTCATGCACCCCCAGCACCCGTACGTACACATCGAAAAAGTGAAGTAGCCTCTACTAGGGCCAAAACCTGGGATCGGCATGAGAGTCTCCGTGTGCATCATATATATCTAGCTGAGGATCCATTGCATTACTGTCCCCAACCCCTCAAAAAAAAAAAAGGTTACTCGATCGGGCAACTTGACTTCTACTACCATGTGGTAAAATGAGCTGGATTAGGGCTTGGATTGGTGAACAGGGATCATCCCTAGTGTTGCAGAGTGGCAGCAGTGGTGATCTCAGCTCCAATATATTATGTATCAAGCTACTTTTGCAGAGTAGTACATATATTTACCACTTGCTTGTGGGGCGTGGCTAGCTGTTTCCTAGCAGGTGCTTTTTGCATATGATATCGTCGAAGCTGATGGAGATGACCTCGACGTGGGGAACTGTTTTCTTTAATTATGCAGCTTCACTGGCACAGGAATTCATGTCCTATCCCGCGAGGTACACTTGCATTTGAAGATAGGATCTACGAGTATATAACTGGGTCCTAATAGTGTCCTACTAGTACTCAAGTTGTTGTGCAAATTGTTGTGTTCCATCGTGTCCCCTTTTTTTCTTTTTCTTTTTTTTTTGGAAAAGGCTCCTCTTGTCTTTCAAAATAGGTTCTTAACTTCTTGGTTAAAACCCTAGGTGGATCGGCATCTCGTTATTAAGTACTAACACATGCTGAGCTTATATAAATTCAGCTGTGGCTATATATTGTAAATTACTCTCTATTAATTTAGAGTACTATAACCATGTCACGTTCTTGTTCCAAACAAAAAAGCAACCATGTCCATGTCGTGTCCCCGTTCGAAGGAAATAAAAATGTAACATGCCGCGGTTGCAAAGTCTAACTATAGCATACATAAGTGTGTGTTAGCTCTTATTAGCTCTTGGTTTTGGACCTTTTGGTAGTTGCTCTACCCAACCAACACGTTGTCCTTGTCATCATGGCCAGGGCCTCGAATACATTACTATACTAGATTAAACTTTAGTCTTGCCTATATGTTTTCGTCGGCTTGTCTGGTTTGCCGCACATGTGGTTTATGTTGAGCATACCGTACGTGTTTCCCCACATTATTGCCTAATACTCTGTAGTACGTACACTTCACGTGGACACTATAGTACGTACACTTCACGAGGACAAAACATTATGAGATCTCCTGAGACTGGAACCTCTCTCTCTCTCTCTCACTCACTCACTCACTCACTCAGACGTACTATCACATATATGGCGTCCTCAGCCTGTGGAAGTAATCCTCATTTCACTCTCACCTAACCCGAAATGGGTTACTTTTTTTTAGCATAATATTTCCTCTATCCCAAAATATAAGCATTTGTTGACTTTAAAAATTACAATTGATCTTTTGTCTTATTCAAACTTTTTTATGAAAAAATAATTATTTTGTTATAATATATTTCATTATTAGATACATTTCAAATATGATTTATTTGTTTTTGTATTTGTCATAAGAAATTTGAATAAGAGAATGAGTCAAACATATTTTCTAAAGTACAATATATAGCTAGACACCTATATGACCACACCCACAATATACAAGTCATGTCACACTTTTTGGACCTGGCCAATAGTTTCTTCGTAATTACATTATTAATTAATAGTAAATATATATTTATTTTCATGATAGAACATGAATTATTTATGAATCATTAAAATATTACATTATCTTAAAAAATATAAAACATCACTTATGAATTAGATTATTAATTTAACTTTCTTTATAGTAATAAAATTTAATTATTATAAATCTGCTACTTTTATTTTTTTTCTAATATTACCCTCAAATGATAAAATACTGACCAATAGTGATGGTTTTAGATTATAAAATTAATATCATTGGATTAAATTACTAGTCAGTAGTTTCTCAAAACTACTAACTAGTATTTTGAACGGTAAAACTCCTTTTTTTTTTGTCTCCATGAATGATACATTCCTTGTGGTTGTTGTCTCTTCTTTGCAAAATCTGAAAGTGTTGCAGTGAGTTAAATTACTAGCAAAACTGCGGCTAGGTCATGATTCCACTCACTTTTCATACGTGAATGCAACCATTAATCTTCGGTGTCAAAGAGAGTGAAATGTGAGCTTTATGGTCTTGCACGTTCGGGTACAAACGCGAGGATAAAACAAAAACCTATTAGCCATAAAAGAGTGGTTCAGCGAGTATGAACATAGCACATCACCAAACACACCGGAAAGCGATGTGTTTGGAACAATATAGCAAAGTTTTCTTTATTCTAAATATGAACAAGAATATTGTCGGTATCAAGGAAAGCTGTCTTTAAGGACCAGATAAAAGTACCTGGTGCACTGCCTTACAAAGCACTATGCAAGCCATTTGGGATATGAAAATATTTATGATATATATTATCACAAGTAATTACTGGTTATAAAAACAATCTACAACTAGTAATTACTAGTTATACAACAAGTAATTATTACTTTTACAATTAATTACTCCCTCCATTCAAGTTTATAGGACGCTTTGGGTCTGCGGGAAGAAACCAAGACGGAGAGAGAGAGAGCTGCGAGAGTTGCGTGCTGAGGTACTATGCGTACCTTGTCTGTTGTACGGGAGACGGTGAAGAAGAGTGCATGTGAGGAGGAAAATGCCTGTGAGAGACTATATACAACTTGGTATTTATGACAGAGAGAGATTGTAAGCATAGAAAAGTCTGTTGTATCTGTCGATAGAAGGAAAAAAAACAACGATAGCATGTATCGAAGCGTGAGAACGTCTTATATTTTGAGAAAAACCAAATATCTCAAAACGTCTAATAATAATGAACAGAGGAAGTAGTAATTTACTTATGGTAATATGTATCGTCAAACTCCTATAGGATATAGGGATTATCCATGTGTATGCACAAAATATCTTTAATTTGGTCCATACACACGCATAATCCCATTTTAATATTCTTTTCCTCGAAAGAAAATTTACTACCACACATCACAATTCAGCTACCTAGCTAGCTTACCCTAGGTGCTCCCAAACGGAGCATCCATAAAAGCGTCCATGGTGGAATCAAGTTATTTGGGTAAATTTCATATTTGTCATGGGTGTTCTATTTATGGTTAATTATTCTTTTAGTGGAAAGCAACATCCCTATTTAAAGCAAGACACTTGTAGTGATTTCGTGAATCTAAATATGCTCCAACCCAGTCATTCAGAGGGTGTGTACATATTCATAGGAGTGAGTATTCGTATATATTTATAACTGTATGTATCTGTACTGTAGTTTTTTTTTTAAATAAAAAGGATGTGTCTTTGGACATGAGATAGGACGTGCTCTGAATTCGGACACGATCGGACATGGCATTGATCCGTGGCCAATAAAGCTTCATTCCCTTGTTCCTTTTCGTTATATATAAGCCAACCACATCTCAACTCCCCCAGTTTCCTCTTCCAGTTCGCAGAGCACGCGGAGGAAATCTTGCTTCCTCGAACAACAGCACATTCATTCTTACCTCCAGTTTCACAAGAAAGATCTATCGATGGAGAGCGTCTACGGCAACGGAGGCAGCCGGCTGGTGGTGACGGAGCTGAGCCACATCAAGGACTTGGCGATGCAGCTCCAGGAGCACCTGGACGGGTCGCACGACCGCTGCAAGCACCTGACGTCGCAGATCTTCTCCCTCACAGAGAGGTCCATCGGCCTAATCACCTCCTCTGCAGGCCTCATCTGCGGCCGGAAGCGGTCTGCAGGCTCTGCCACGCCAAGCCCCCTCAGCAACGTCTCCGACGTGCTTTTCAAGTCCACGAAGAAGAGGTGAGAGCAGAGCACGTACATGAAGAGCGAACAGAACCATTTGCCATAGCAGTAGCAACAATTTCAGCTGTTTTAAACAAATTGGTTGTATCTTTTACAAACTTGTCAAGTGAATTGCAGGAAAACGATGATGAAGCATCAGGTGAGGGTGAAGGCGTCTGAAGGCGGCGAGGCGCCGGTCGACGACGGCCACAGCTGGAGGAAGTACGGTCAGAAGCCGATTCTTGGAGGCAAGTACCCGAGGTTAGTACTTTGCAACATCTCACCAAAAGTGATCTTTTTTTTTCACCGTCCTTAGCACTTCAACGATGGTAAAAAAAAGATATTTTGTTTCCTTTTCCGGAGTTGCACGTGTTCGTTTAGAGGGAGGAATCGAAATCATTTGCGCTGCGCTTTTTGGGTTTGGACGTTGTGGCTATCCGTTCTGTCTCCTACTGAAAGCTGTAGCAGCCTCTGTTTCGTTCCCAAAAAAGTAATTGGCCTCCTCTTGTCGGATGAGAACAATCTGGCTGCTGCAGTTTCTCAACATGATGCTATTTTTTGGTGTTCTTCTTAAGTTTACAAGAAGATACACATATTTGTTTCCCAATTTCACCTCAGAAACTGATCTGAATGGTGCAAAACTTGCAGGAGCTACTACCGATGCAGGCACCGCCACTCCCAGGGATGCAAGGCGATGAAGAAGGTGCAGCGCGCCAACGAGGACCCAACGCTCTTCGACGTGATGTACTTCGGCACCCACACCTGTGTTGAAAGGACGGAGGCAGCGGCTGCTGTCCAGCTGGCCGTACCGGCGAGGGAGCACGACCCGGATGCTCACTGCCTTCTGCAGAGCCTAAGCGGGAGCTTGACAGTGAAGACCGAGGGGCTTGCTGCGGCGACGGAGCCAGAGCCACAGTGCTTGAACGCCACCTGTACCACGCCCTTCTGCCCCTCTTCGGCTTCGCCGGTGAGTTGGTTCCTGTCGCCGGACATCGCCGACGAGTTCATCGACATCGACGTTATCTCAAGCTTCTTTGAGTGATCCTCACGCGAGAAGAAAACGTTGATCACTATGTAGCTGATGAAGAACAGAGAATAGTAGCAGAATTTGGTTTGACCGCCCCTCTTGGCTCTTGACGCCGGATCAGGGATAGAGGAAGGAATCGGACAAGTTCTTCATTCTGGATCAGTGACCCGGTGTAGTTTTCTTTGATTTGAGGAACATGAGATTGTAAATTAAAGAGTTCGCTACTAGCCAATCACAAGTCCCGCCATGGAGCTCTCCTCTTGCCGCTTGCGACTCTCCTGGAATCCTTTGGAGCTGTGCCTTCTCGGTCTGAATCCATGGTACATATGAATTTTCGGATGATCGTGGGGAAAATGCACCCATTTTTATAGCGATTCGTCCAAACTAAATATCAGGTACCGAATAGACTAAGAAATGGGTGGTAACAAACTGAGACGGCTCTATTTTCGGCTGTTTGGCCAATTTAAATAACACTGAAATTGATCAGATTAGTTTAAGTGTCAGTCTGTTCACTGCTTCTTTTTTATTGCATGCTTGTGCAAGTTCTGAAGAGCTGAACGTTCTTTTATACCAGGTACCAGCTGATGTTATTCTGCAATTTCTTTTTTGGCTGCATAATATCCATTACTGCTCAAAGTGGGATTCACTGTACTGCCGGTTTGGAGCTGGCAGTCATACTTGTCTCGGATTATCTCTGGACAGTTATCAACCAGCAGTTACCACCATCTTTTTAAAGAGAAGTTTTACCGATTAAAATATTGATAAAAGAGGTACCTACTCAAGGGTACTTCAAGTTGTTAGCCAGTATCAAATATAGATGGGTCCAGTACTAATTATTATTATTTTTACTTAATTTGATAAAAAACACTTCAGTACTTTAGGCATCAGACAACGGCTAAAGAACGTAGACAACGGCGACAAAAATGCTCGCGAGGATGGCCGTGCGGCTTCGCTTCTCCGTCGTCGTCATTATTGTCATCACCTCCCTCGTGCACGCCTCAACCTCATTGATGCTCGTGCTGCTGCCAGTTGCCATCACGTGCCGCTGTTCTGAAGGAGCTTGCACAATCTCTACTAAAACCATCGCCTCCTTAGCACCTCCACTTCTGTCTCATCGGTGCTCAGACCACTGCCGGCCTCCAACGCATGCGGCCTGCCCTCCGCTATCTTTCATTTGAGTGTCGCTCCGTAGCGCGCCTCCATTCTGAAGAAGGAGCATGATATGGCCATCGTCGGATGGGCATGCTGGTCCCACAGCTCCACGCAGAATTTGGCATGCCTGATGCCCTGATCTCATCGTCTTTCATGTTTCTTCCATATCCTAATCTAGTGGCTCGGTGGGTTGATTAATTATTTCTTATGTTATAAGTGTGCCCTCCTGATTACTACCAATGGTTTGAAGATTAAAACTAACCTTGTTACGACGGTGAGAAGGCGGAGCAGCGACAGACATAGATCTATTCCGATGATTTTTTCAGTTGTTCGTGCAAAAGATGAGAGTAGAGAGATGCAATTATGCTCCTAATTATAATTAATTAAAATTATAATTAACTTTTTAATATCAATGACTAGGATTAATTCAGGACGGAGGTACCTCTGGTTCCCCTCAAACAATATAACAAATCTCAAGTTACAATAGTGATCAGTATTTTATCAGTTTAAATATAATATAAAAATAAGAATGATATGTTTATAATAATTATTTTTAATTGTCATAACTAAAATTAAATTAGTAATATGATTAATAATTAATGTTTTTCTAAAGAAATGAACTGATGTTTTAATGGTTTGGTATTGTTAGAGTTCTATTGTGAAAATAAACTTAAATTTATTTATTAATAGTGTAATTATAAAATTATCCTTAAACTATTGATTAATATTTTTAAAAAACTACTGACCAATATTTTAGACAGTAAAACTCCTCTTTCTATAATAGTGCTCAAGCATATCTCCTCTTTTTATAACACAAGAAGAGGTAAACTAGGGATTTCACAATTATTAGCTTGGGCTATTTCTTAGTGGCCAATATGCATTATTTCAACGTTGTGCCGTCGTACAACCTTTTTATATGCTATTTCTTTTTACACGTGAAGTACTTAAATTTAGTTCATACTCTTTTTTTTATTAAAGCTTATAACCTTTAATCCCAAAAGAGCAACAAAGCTTCACCTGTTCACCGTCTAGATAATTTATGTGGAGGAACCATGTTCTTTTCATTCCTCTTTATTCTAGAAAATCTTCGCTTCGAGGAATAGATCAATGAGCTAGCGTCACAGCCATGTTACTATTTTGCCTGCGCTGCCATTTCTCGTGGACGGTATACGAGGTTTTTCCAGGAAATTTGCACGAATTGGCAGGAACGCAAAGGAATCTTCCGGTGCATGCACCTGTAATCCCTCTCTCTCTCACCAATATCTTCGTCCAGATCTTCAGATAGGCGTACTGAGTAGTGACGTCACTGTACAGGACCTTTCACACATCATGCTGACGCAAATATCTGATGCGCAGGATGAAAGTTGGAAGACAGAACAATGGGCCATGCCTTCATCAGTTGGCAACAAAATAGAAGTAAATGACAATGTGTTCAGGTAAAATGCCAAACGTGATCAACTTATCCATTTTCTTACTTATTGCAAGGGCCATGTGTGTCTCTATCATACAGTATACACCTTGGTAAGCAGATGGATAGGTGGAGACATTTGCCTCCAAGAACATAATTATTGCAGTAAAATCTTGTTGGCTTTAAGCTCCGTCTTTCAACCATTATATTTATTTAATTTGACAAGGCAATTGTTGTATTTATTTTAACAATATGAAATAAAAATACTTATATGTTTGTAAAGTCTTTAGTTGGTACAAATGGTTATAGAGAGTTGAATTATTCTCAGTGTCATTACCTTTGATTTTTCATGTTCTATCGTCTAGAAGATTGGAGTTCATGCAACACCTAATGTAATGTCAGTTAGTAGTCAATTGTGAGGCCTCCTATATATATACAGCCAAAATTTTATTAGTGGAATGCTAAAAGCGTACTCTTGCAGAAATCTGTTCAAAAAAAATAATGGAAGAATAATCTTTCACTGTTAAATTATATCTAAACTAAACTATATATGATCAGATTATGGATTATGTTACAACATACAAACAGCTCAAAGTAAAATATAGTTGTTTATTTGTAATGACTAGCCCTAATAGTAGATGTTTACTATTCTGAGGAAAACATTGTATTTTCAAATAGTACAAATATACTCCTTAGAGGAATATTATATACATGGAGGTTAACCATGCGTTTGTTCACCTGTATTTCGCTTGAAACAATTAAAGTTAATTTGGATGCATGGGAATTATCAGTTAAATTAACTAGACTATTTGTCCAATTGGAAAGATGAAAATTAGAACGATTCAACAGCAACACTGTACACTCAGAAAACAAAGGATCATTCTTGGGTGAAAAGAGCAAGTATATATTTATATATTGATTTCTGTGCCAAGTATGTGTATCCCTGTTTGATTCGTGTTCTGTATAGATCATCATTGAACTATACAACATTCGTAACGACAAAGACATGAATAGTCATCACATTAATCCATTAAACAAAAGACAGCTAAACTATTGGATTGAGTCCAATATGTTTGACCAAAATAACTAGTACGATAGTAACAACTATACTTATTGTGTAGGACGACGTGGTCCACTTCATATATGATGCTGACACACAAGCGTCAGGAGGCCTGCATGCTAGTCCTAACTCGAGCGCTCGAGACGATACATTGGACGCAATACAGGGTGAAGAAGCTACTCCCTTCGTTTTAAATTATAAGTTATTTTTTATTTTTAGATACTGACGCTTTAACCGTTCGTCTTATTTAAAATTTTTATACAAATATAAAAATATATATGATATACTTCAAGTATATTTAATGATAAAACAAACTATAATAAAATAAATAATATTTGAATAAATTTTATTAAATAAAACGGACGATCAAATATAATATCTTAAAATTTAAAACAACTTATAATTTAAAACAAAAAGAGTAGTACGGATGCGGCCCTCCTTTCCCCCCTCTCATGTGGCCAAGTTGCCTGTGCCCCCACACGCAGCTCGATTACCACTGCCATCGGCACCAGCCTCCAACTCGACCGAGCGGCTTTCGGAACCACACAACAGGACCCAAAACCTGGGGCAGCGCGTCATGCCGCCCGGTTTGCCGAGGACCTGGTAATAGCTCGATCGCTAGCGATCAGTGTTGGTCCATCATTGTAGCACCAGCAGCTTGTTGTTATTGGCACAGGGCCAATCGACAGCCAGCAAGTTGCTGAGGCCACTTGGGGTTATTGCATCGAATCGGCCGTTGGATAAATGAGCTGGCCCTGCAAGGGGCGATACATGCATGAACCTGCATTATATTTATGTGCTTTCGATTTTGAGTAGGTGTGGTCATGAACCGGTGAATGGTGATCAATCTCTAGCCCAATTTATGTGTCAAGCTTCATATAGCATTCACTACACTTGTAGTATATATTTCTATATGTGCAAGGCTTTTCTGCGTACTACTTCCTCTATTTCATAATATAAGCATTCTAAATATTCAAATGCAAATTTAGTCAACATAGAAAAATTCATATATACTCTTTATTTTATATTATTTTATTAATTATCTACCTACTCACCAATCCACCAAATTTTGTCTTATCCCTAGGAATGCTTATATTATGAACAAATTTTTAAATATTTCAAATACTTATATTATGAATCGGAGGGAGTAGCATACTAGTACTATATAGGATGGATGATGTCCCCCTCCTGGGGTTATGTCGTTGCGTCCCTTTCTGATATAGTAAAATGTAAAAATGTGGAGTTGATGCCCCGATGGATGAGGCCAACAGCACGTGCGACACTCTTGTTTACTATACATGTGGATTGGCATTGGCGCTTGTCCTATCACGAGTCTCTGCTTTTTTGAAGGAACTGGAGAGAGGCTAGTAGTCGTAGTCTGTATATGAAAGAAACAAAAAGAAAGGAACCAAACAGAAAAAAGAAACTAAATACTGTAGTACGTAGGAGATTATGCCTGTTCTGCTATCCATTAATGCTTGAGTAGATCAAAACTTTAACTTCTGGCTCCGTGGGTATTGGGTAACCAAGACACAAGTTCTTTGAAAAATAGCTAGCTCCCTGTACAATTGAACTCCAGCATTACTCCTTATTAGCAGAATTGCAAATGATGTGCTTCTAGAAATACCTACGTACGCACAAAGAACGTTGGATCTCCCTTCGGACATCCAAATTGGCCTACAATCATCAGTTGCCCTTGTTTTTTTGTTGTCCTAAACCAGACTAAACCGGAAGGAGTATATGAAAAAAAATGTTATGTTGTGTTTCTAGTTTTTGTTAGAATTGATGTATATGTCATTGTGTCTACTATATGACTCACTGCTTGTGCCCATGTATGTTATGATATATTCACTTATGGATATAAGAAAAAGACAAGAAAACATACGTGTGGGGAGAAAAGTACTCCTTCACTCGTCAAAAGGACGCGTTGCTGCAACTCTTTGTTATGATAGAAACCGTGCAAGCTTTTTGTTTTGTTTTCGGTAGTTACTCCACCACCCACCCAACACGCTTGTCCTTCTCATTATCCCTGGGCCATGCAACTTAGATTAAGCTTAATATACCTTTGCAAACTAATGCTTTCTTAGTAACGTCTTGGTGGGGTTGTAGAGTTTTCTTCTGCACATGTGGTTTATGCTGACCTTATCATCTAGGGAGTATAGTACTGCTGATCTTCTGTTCCTCATTAAGAAGTCGTTACCCATGTGTCCAGGGATCTAGAGAAACTGAATTTAATGGAACTCCAAAGATCTAGCTACACAAAAGAGCCACAAATTAACTTCTTTTTTTTTTTTTTGAAAAATAGAGCCACGAAATCCATTTGTGATCACTAGACAGGTTTATGAAGATGATTCTGTTTTCTTCTTTTGTTGACATAGAACACGAATTTTCAGAAATTATACATTATTAAAGTGTTTTTCACGAATCACGATTCATTGTTTCTCCAAGCACACGTATATGATTGTTATTCACTTCGAATTTACTGTCAGTTCTGTAAACTTGAATCAATAAGGTTTAAACAGGATTGAAGTGCAAATGTTCCTAATACTATTGTGGTGCACGTCTTTTGCATGGATCCTTAAAGCAACATTCTTTCCTGGTAGACAGAAGAATGAAACAAAGCCCATACTAGTACACAACAAAGCAGCAAAAGATACTCTTGAAGCCACGCGGTTGTGGCATTGTGGAGGCGCAGTAGGGCAGCAGCTATTGAAGCCACGCGCTTTATTCTCTTTGCGATTCTCTCTCCGACGCAAGGGCGCTGAGGTCATCACCTTCTTCTCCGCGCAACGCGTAAAGGCGGGGCTGAAGATTCCCCCGCCACAAACGCGGTCAGCTTCCACGTTGCTTCGCCAATGGGAGCACGCACGAGCTCTGACTTTACCTCCCTCGTTCCGCCACTAATTTCTCTTGCCGCCGCACAAGAGACGGATAAGCTTTTCTACGCTAGTTCTGCCACGAAAAGTGGTTACGGCTCTGTGATGAGAGAAAAGGGGGCATGCAGTTTCTCTTTATGATGTTTACGGTGTCAGACCTAGTAATAATTTTTGCCACAGAGTATCAGACCCGCTACTGACTGAGCTTGAAATCCGAGCTTGTAACGGCTCAAGACGTGCCTGGCTGAGAAGGAGCACATGGTAGCATCAACAATATGGCTGCGGATCGATCATGTGATCCTACAAAAAATAAAACAACGCATACATACCCCTATGTATACCTACAGATGCACTGTACCTGTAACTAAACGACAATGAGTTTTCGTATTATTTATTACTTCTTCATCTGATAGTTTAATTTCTAGCAAATTAATTTACATGTATCCACATATTCCTTCAAAGAAAAGTTTAATACCTTTCAGTTGATGAGTAATGGCACCAACTAAAAGCGCTGCTGATAATAGTATGGTTACTGTTGAGGCATGCAAAGGAAGAGCGTTGAATTGGTCAGCAACGTGACCAACTGGCCACTAAAAACTGTTCAACCAGCAGTCTGCCCTGATTGATTCCAACAGTTTCTTTTAATCTGGGACACATCATGTATTTTTGTACAGGTGGGTTACTAATGGATCTTCATGAATAGCTTGGTGAAGATTGCTACTTCTTTTTTTAATGATGCAACAGGAGGGCATTCATCAAGTTCCCAGTGGCTATATATATTAATAAGGGAAGAAGAAGTATAGAAAGACAAAGAACAAGCTGACAAACCAAACAGAAAAATGGTCATCACTCATCAGGGGTGTTGCACAAAGTGTTATAATGAAACAAGCAACACCCCCTAGAAAAATAGGGAAATAAATAACATCCAAGATCCAAGCTTCTTTGCAATGAGGGGATTCTTCAAAGTTATGCATTTTAAAAAAAAAATTGAACTGATTCCTATGAATCTCTAATAAGTTCCTATAAAAATTGACACGTAGTACTAGATTATAGAGATAAAACTAGGGAAAATTGCGGCTGGTTTGTGATTGTACTTTGTGTGTGAACATGCTGCGTGAAAACAAGTAGCTCAAGGTCTTACACTGAAAACACGATAATGGTTCTGTTAAAAAAAAAAAAGAAAACACGATAATGGTACAAACCTGTAGATGACACGCAGCAGATACCAACCAAGTACAGCACCGAACACGCGGGAAAACGATGTGTTTGGAACAATATGGTAGCAAAGTTTTATTTATTTCCATTATGAACGAGACATAAAAACTAACGTCATGTCCTCATGTAGGCTTGAAGCCTTCAACTGAGTATATCCAGCAAAGTTTTCTTCAGAGTTGACGGACTGAAACAACGTGACTAATAAGCGAAAATATCATTGCCAGTACCCAGTGTGCTTCCCTTGCAAAAAAAAAAAAAGGTACCCAGTGGGCTTATGTACTGACCAAATAAACGTCTTCGTACAAATACTGAAATTTAGTTAAGGACAACTGGACACAAGTCTGATCTAAAAATGCACCTAAATCGAAACATATGGGCCGTTTGAAATGAAATGACATAATCTCATATAGGACTCAAACATTTCACTGGAAATAGTTTAATTCCGATGGAAATAATGAATACTCCAGGTTCTCAAGCAATTATATTCTAACATGAGAAAAGCATCACAAGACCATTAGTGTCAAATATACACTATATAACTGAAATGAATTATACGATATATCAGTGGAACAATGCTATCGATAGCATCTACAACATTTCGTTTCCGACTTTCCGGCCAGGGCCCCGTGACGCACTTACGTCTGCGTTCCCATTTGTGATGTTGATCGCTACGAGCATCTACTGCCACAGAGACCGATTCGGCTAGCATGGCGTGGCAGGCGCTCCCAAACGGAAGCGTCCGAGAAGCTCGTGTCAGGACCACCGGAATGGAGTACGTGTTCAGAGTTCCGACCCAAATCCGACATGGCACTGAGTACTGCTAAATCCCACGGTCAAAAACTCTTCTTCCTCCTCACTACCGGAAACGCGGTTGGCTCCCTCCCGTTTTCCTTGGCTATATAAGGGCTCCCCCTCTTAGCTTCACTTCCTCACCAGTCACCACCTCACCCCACTTGCCTCTCTTCCACTTTCTCAAGCTACAACACGTTCTCGCCTCCAGTTTCGCAACACCATTTCCTTCCGATCGGCGCTTTTTTTGCCTTGAAAATTAACCCGGGTAAGAGGAAGCTGAGATGGACAGCGTTCACGACAATGGAAGCTGCCGGCTGGTGGTGACGGAGCTGAGCCACATCAAGAAGCTGGTGGCGCAGCTGGAGGTACACCTTGGCGAGTCGCCGGACCTCTGCAACTGCAAGCACCTGACCTCGCAGATCTTCTCCCTCACCGAGCGGTCCATCGGCATCATCACCTCCTCCGACTTCGGCCAGAAGCGGTCCTCGACTGACGCCGGCCTTACGCCCAGCCCGCTCAGCAGCGTTGTCGACGCGCCGTTCAAGACCAACAAGAAGAGGTGAGTACCTGCTGAATAAGAAACCCATCACGGCCATGGAATTTTACAGGTTCGTTTATGTATTGATGAGTTACTGAGTGGTGTGTGCTGTTCGCAGGAAGATGATGGAGAAGAGGACCCATCAGGTGAGGGTGACCTCCGGCAGCGGCGGTGGTGAGTCGGCGACGCCGGTGGACGACGGCCACAGCTGGAGGAAGTACGGCCAGAAGGAGATTCTGGGAGCCAAGCACCCAAGGTGGGCACTTGCCACAACTCTGAAACAAAAGATCTTTCCTTTTTCACCTTTTTGTTTTTTGGGAACCCAATCTGCACGTGTTGTTTCGCGATTGGAATCGAAATCATTAGCTTTTGCTGTTGGGTTTTGGATGTTCTGTGGCTGTCATCATGTCTCTCTGGGGGAAAGTTGCAGGCTCTGTTTCGTCCCTCCTAAATGCTTCTGTACTTAATGTCGTGATTCTCATCTGAATGTTTGGGGAAATTTGCAGGGGCTACTACCGGTGCACGCACCGCCACTCCCAGGGATGCACGGCCACGAAGCAGGTGCAGCGCAGCGACCAGGACCCGGAGCTCTTCGACGTCATCTACCTCGGCACCCACACCTGCGTTCTCAGGACCACGCCGCCGAAGCCCAACCCTGACGCGCGCAGCTTCCTTGAGAACCTGAGCGCGAACCTGACGGTGAAGACCGAGGGGCTGGCCGTGCCCGGAGAGCCCAAGGAGTGGAGCGCCGCCGCCACTGGCACGCCGTTCTGCTTCTCTTCGACGCCGGCGAGCGTCTGCCTGGCACCGGAACGCAGCCCGTTCTCCGTGCCGTCGACGTCGGAGAACTGGGGCGTGTCGCCGGCGACCTCCGACTCGAACCACGTCGCCTCGTTCGCGCCGTTCGAGGCCGCCGAGTGGCGGGCGCAGTCCGAGTACCAGGAAGTGGTGTCCGCGCTCGTGGCCGCCGGCGCGCCGCCGGCGCCTGCGTTGGACCAGGACCTCGACGACGACCTCATCAACTTCGATATTTCAAGCTTCTTTGCGTGATCCGCATATTATATGGGAAGATTAGTTCTTTTTAGTACCTGATCAACAGTAGGGGATTCGATGCAGTTGGTGCTTGATAACAAGTGACCGTCCCTCTGTGCTCTGGCGTTCGTCCGGGAACAGAGGAGGGAAGGAGCGCTAGTTCTCCTTCCTGGGTCAGTAGCAGAGTGCAGGTGTAAACCATGAGAGATGAGCATCTCTGTTTCTTTTTTGTTCTTCTTAGAGTGTTATTAGTTGTGTTAGTGCTCCATTGTATTATTGATTTGTCACGTCAAGAGAAATAAGCTTCTGTGATTTGTCTTGAGCAGTCATCAATTTTTGGTCCTGACGAACAACTCCCACAAAAAAACTGGACGAAATGATGGGCAACCGCCAATTCCATCAACATTAATCATGAACGAGAGTAAGAACTCTTCCTCAACAACCAAAAAAGGAATGAAGTATGAGCTCACTAGAATTTTAAACGTGTTCCCTTGAGTCCAACAGCGTTGTAATCCTAAAACATGACCAGAGAATAATTGAACTGATAAAATGCGCCTTTCATTGTCAGGCTACAAATCAATATGAAAATTGGTAAAGTTTTCTTCTGATCTCAGAATGTTCCACAAATCTATGAAAATATATCTTCTCGAAGCGAACAAAGCAACAAAAGCACCTAAAACACGTCGATGGTCCATGAGTTCAAACACTGTTTCTAGTAAAAGCACCAGGTCAAATATGAAATCTGAACCACAAAGCTGGGAGCAGTCCACCTCACAGCAGGGAGACGGTTACTCTCTGTCATCATCAAGGAATTGTGCAGGTGCGCGTGGGTTCATATTTGGACTTTGGAGCTTGTATAGCATCTCCTCCTTATCATCAGTCCGCCAATTTGCCGATGCAGAAATCCTCGATGATTTCAAAGACTCTAAAGCCATGCTGAGGCCTGAAAACGCGTACAACAATGACATTTGTGTTAGCCATAAAAAAAAAAAAAAACAGGGCTGAAGACGCGTGGAAAAATACTGTCTGATGTTGCCATTAAAAACAATAGAGGTAGAATAATTACGAAATCTGACTTGTAAAGAAAAGCAATAGACAAATCGCATGAACAACTCCTTGACAAGGACAGGATGAGAATAATGAACATTAAAGTTGTGGCTTTTGATTTCTATTGATCTGAGAATTTGTCATCTCAATTTTGTCATATACTTTTTAAACTCGTGGCTGTGACAATGTATTTATTCAATGTTATATTTCGCTAGCAATAGTTTTATGTCCATTGAGGATAAGGACATGGATCTAGAATGTTTTCAGGCCTTCAGATTCCTGGGTATACACAGCTTCAGCAATAGGAATAATCCATGAAACATTGCACAGGCACAGGAAAGAGGAAATGATTGCACAACAACATTGGAAGACGCTGGCAGTAACAAAACTGAAATATTCTTGCTAAATATTCATTATGTTGCCCTATTAAATTAAACTCAAAAGTAATACAAAGATGCAAACATTCAAACCTATCAGTTATAAAGAAATTACTAAGTCTAAAAATGATCACCTAGAAAACATGCAGAACATTGACCTCTGAGTTCAGTAGTTTCACTTTGAAATAGCATATGAAAAAACATATAAGCATGTTCTGTGAACTATAATAACAAAATGTGAAAATTATTGAATATGTGAAGTTACAAACCCGAAAAATCCCTCTGTCGAATCACCTCCAGCATTGTTTAAGATGGCATCACCTCCTGGGTGCTCCTCCACATATGAAGTAACATCATAAACCTTAATAATAATCAATGTACTGTAAGTAAAAAATGTCTGAGCTTTTCAATTTAACAATGGAAAGTAATGCTGAGTGAAGATGGTCTATTAAATGATAGAGCATCTTTCTCAACCTTATCCTTGATTATGATCCAACAATCTTTCCTTGTGTTGTGCGTCGATACCTCATCCTTTGTATAGGTCCCACTAGATGTCTGAGTGTGAAATGACAGAAAGCAAATAATGAGAACGATGTCCATTTTGGTCTTCCCAAAACCTGCACTAATTCTACCTTTAAATCGTCACATATAAATCACAACTGCTAATTCTTTAGGCTCATAAGGTAGTCTAAAAGCATGGAAAAAATTGCTTGGTTAGTTAAAGTAGAACATGCATTTTTGGGAACATCACTATCAATGATGGAAGATGAACTTCACCTTTCTATTGGCTCCTGAACGTACCACATCTCCATTACCTGAAATACTAACATTACACAGTTCCATTAGCTTCCTACTGACATCAATAACCATTGCTGGTGGGGCAGCCTTTACCTTTGTGGTTAGACCTTGGGATAACAAAGAGGATTCCCAATACAAGCAGCACAACAAGAGAGACGTAGATCAGAAGTTCCATAAGGCACCTCTGGAGTTATCTCAACAATTACCAAATCAATATCCTGCATGACAAATTGAAATCAGTACTCGGCTTTATAAATAGTAATGATGATTTTTCTCAAAAGTTCTTAAACAGTAATAATAAAAACAAAGATGAAATAATAGACAGCCAAGACCAAAACAGTAACACAACTATTCAGGGATTTCTACCTTTATCATCTCTAATCAAAAGCCAAAATAAGGATACCTACTACAGTCAACTAAAATCTGGGACTACGCAATAGACTGGACCTTGCACAGTAATGGTCGTAACCCTAGATTATTATGAACAACCAAGGTGCATTTTTGCTAATAATGCTAAAAAAGTTAGAAATTCAGAGATCATATTGCTCCCTGTGCCAGAATCTAACCAAATCCGGCAGTCATCAGACGAGGTCTTCCAGGCTTTCTAAATAGTCATGATCAAAACAAAGATGAAATAATAGACAGCCAAGAAAATAGTAACGCAACTATTCAGGGATCTATACCTTTATCATCTTTAATCAAAAGGTAAAGAAAGAACAACTACTACATTCAAAAATCATATTGCTCCCTGTGCCAAAATCTACCCAAATCCGTCAGTCTTCAAACGAAGTCTCGCAGAGCCGGAGCGTTCCACACGCCAACAGATCAAATCTTGCAAGCTTCCCACGCGGCTTACTATAATATCCGATCTTACCACTATCCCCGTCCCTCATTTGCCAATCTCGCGAAAAATCTAACAAAGTCGAAGCGGGCCAGCAAGATCCCACATCCCACCCAGTCAACCACTCTTCTCCACCTCTCTGAATCTCTGAACTCTGTCGTACACCCCACGAGTGGGCGGCTCGGAGAGGATTGAGCCACAAACGTAGCCGCGGAAGGGAATGCAGGTGGTCACGCAATGGGGCGTACCTGGAGTTCGAGAGAAGGGAATGCAGGTGCGCACGGAATGCATCAGAACTGGATCTCAAATACTCCCTCCGTCACCCAGGAAGAGTGTGGTTTTTGATTTTTTTAATAGTCTTATTTAATTTTTTTGCAAATATTGTTTATTTTTATAATTACTTTTATTATGAATGGTACTTTAATGATAAATATTTATTTTAATATTTATGTAAATTTTTTAAATAAGTCAGAAGGTTAAAAATAATATCTGAAAGTAAAAAACAACACTCTTTATGAGATGGCAATGGGTAAAAAACCACCGGGTTTCTAACGCCCATACCCGTCCCTAGCAACGGAAAGCTGCACCCATCTCCATACCCGCACCCGCCTTCGGCTACAGTTTCTTCCCCATCCCCGAACCCGACCGGATATCGGGTACCCGACGGGTTCCCAATCGGCACCGGTCCGGGGCGTATCCTTCTACCGGCGTGCTCAGGCTGCTGCCACACGCCGGCAGTGGCAGCTCCAAAACGTGGCTTGCGGTGTGGAGGCTGCTTGGACGACGCGGCGCGTGCGATACGCAGGGATGTTGCGTTGCTCTGGGATGCCAGACGCAGAGGCGACGGCGGTTGGAAGTGGCTGTGTGATTCTCGGCACAGCGTGCTCACAGAATGGTTGTGTCCGGCCGTCGGCGCCATGGTGCGAGGCGTTGGATGCGGCGCTAGTGGAGGCTAGCTAGGCTTGCGTCGTGGTTGGGTGCGTTGGGCACTTGGGCTATAACCATGGCAATGGGCCATTTTGGGCTAAAAGACTAACAGCCTGAACAGGTCGGTGTGTTAATTTGGCTGGGCTGCAAATATTGAGAAGCTAGGCCTCATGGACTGAATAACGTTTTGGGTTGACGGGTATGGGTCTAGGGTCCTCAAACCCGAACCCGCCATACCCGATGGGTATCAATCTCTACCCATTTATATATCTATGGGCATAAAATTTATCTCAACTAATAGGGTTCTTACCCATCGGGTTTCGGATACCCATTGTCATCTATTCTCAAGTTCTCAACTCGCAGTCGCAGACGCAGTGAACAAAACTGATGTATTTTTTTTAAAAAAAAACATAATAACTAATGTAAAAGGTGCTGCTATCCGCCAGAATATTAGCAGAGACAACGCTCGTGCTGCCAAAGTGCCAATTTGCCATGGCAGGGACTGCATCTGCCGTCAGGATTTCAAACAGGAAAAAAAGATTAAACAGATGCAGATAAGGAGTGAGTTCAGTTTTTTTTCATAGGAATAAGGATGTGTTCGTTTTTTTGGATCTAAATTTTGGTATTGTCATTCAAACGTTAAATAGGATGACTAAATATAAAATTAATTATACAGTTAAAGACTAATTTATGAGATAATTTTATTAAACTTAATTAAGTTATCATTATAAGATGTTTATTATAGCATTATATTGTCTAATCATGACCTAATTAGGCTTACTAAATTTATCTCGTCATTTAATCTAGGGTTTATGAAATGAGTTTTATCATTAGTCTATATTTATTATTTATAATTGATATCCTAATATTTGGTGGGAGAGGACTAAAATTTAGTTGGACTCTAAATCAGCGGGATCAGGATTGAGCCCTTGTTTCGTGGAGACAATTTTGGTTCATGTATTAAGAAATCCACCACTTTTTTATGCAACTGGGACTAGGCCGTCTCATATCGGCTGGGTTGGGCTCTTTTTTAAAAAAATACATTTTCTTTCCTTTTTCGCCGCTCCCATCCACTGAAATCTCGCGGCTATGGCAACAAGCCGGAGGCTGATGACGATGGATCGTTCGATCCAGAACACAACCAATATTTCCACTACTAGTCCCTCAACAATTCTAGTCCAAGTAACCCCGTTCAAGTTCGACTGACTCCAGAACCCATCCTAGAATCAAAATGGTTCTCGACCAGGCCGAGTCGTTCTAGTCCGGTTGGACCTGTGGAAGTCCGATAGAACCCAGAAAAAAAAGGACATAACTTTTACATCCGTTGTCCGATTTAGATGATCTTGGGCTCTATGAAAAGATAATTAGAGGGTTATCTATTCCTACTAATAACAAGCCCTAAATCTATCCAAATTAATGTTAAACTCTCACATATGTTTGCTAAATTATTTTGAGCACCGATATATAAGCAAAACTATCAGTGTTACATCTCTCTTTATAGAACGAAATTTCTACACTCAAAAGTGAATATAAAAACTATACCAATAGAAACACCTCCATGTCTCAATGTTTTCTTTTCTTGAGAGTTTCCAACGCATAAGCATTTCACAATTTAGACATTTAATTATTGATGATTGATTATCGATAAGCATATATGTCCATCATTATATCTTTGCTTTGAACATGTCCATATGAGATTTTAGATTCCATTTTCATCAACTCAAAAAGTTTGACTGCAATCCTGTTTTTCCTTTAGCACATTCACATGAGATTTTTTGGCTTGATGTTCATCAACTCATAAATTGTTACCACTTTCATATATTCTCCCACTTGATGTTCTTCAACATGTGCAATCCAATCATTGCTCTTTCAATTTACTTGTTGTGAGTAAACCAATAAGTATCATCTTCTTCCATTTCATATTTGAAGCATTCTTCGAATAAGTGATGTGGGTAATCTATAACTTCGCATGGTATTGCATGGCTCATCGCACTAAGGCTTCACTCGCTATTCACCATTGTCTTTGGTCCTTCAGTCTCAAGCCTCTTACTTTTTCTTTATCCTGACATGGTTCGTCGCAGCCAAGTCTTGCTCAACGTTCATCATTTTTCATGTAATGTTATTTTATATCCATCATCATTAATATGTTCACTATTATTTTCAATAATCAAGTTGATACATTTATTTTCTTAAATGTTTTGATTTTATTCTTGTCTTAATGGTCACTTAGCTTCAAGTTATTGATTAATTATCTTTACCTTAATTATTTACACATCATCATATTGATATCATTAACTCTTGATATTCAATCCTCTTCTATGATGCCCCAACCTATTCAAGCATATGATGTGTTTTTAGTTTTAACCAAGAATGTTGATTATATTTACTGACACCTTTCATCAACATACCGATTATTATTATCCTTTATCAAGCATCTTTATGATATAATTTATTGAGTTTGTAATCAATCTATAAGTTTGTCCATGTTGATTCTCAATACTTGTTATAAACTTTCTTGTTCAATGTCATAGTTTGACATTCTTGTTTGATGCGAGAACAAAACTTATCATGCAAACTCACAAACCCACATAAAAATTTAGTTCCAACAACTATTATCATCTATTACCAAAGTTCATCATTAATTTAAGACTGGATACCTAGACCTTTCACTGTCACACATCGAATTTCAACGATCTCTTCAAGGACGCGGTCTTCTATATTATGTGTAGTTATAGTGCTGATCGTGTGCATGGGTGTGTGTTAAGGTGTGTATTAAGGTGTGAGTGAGTGAGTGAGTACGCGCATGAACTCTGTATGAGAAGCTCCAAAAACACACACACACACTTGTTGAGCTATATTTTCAGATTAAGAAGATAAACATATATATAAGTGGCTTTTCAAACGTTTCGTCTACACAATATATGAAAACAGATAATAGAAGAGCAAATGTATGAATTGAAATAAATATAACTATATTATGAATATCATATAGATTACCAATGAAAACAAAAAAGTATTTACTGATAATTGTCAAGAAAAATACGAATTTCAATCTATAAAGGAAAAATAGAATATGGTAACTACTGACAATATAGCTATAGTTACAATTAAAAGAACTTTTAAATAAAGCTGCTATACGTTTTGAAACAATACTAAAAATTCATATGTGAACTACAAATTTCCTCGCCGTGTCACAAATACTTGGGCGTGGGCATCTTGGCAGGCAGTATCGGCAACGTCGCTTCACACTGGAGCATGCTCATCGCCTGCCTGATGGACGGCCGGAGGCTGCAGTCCGGGTGGGCGCACGCGAGTCCGACGACCATCACGCGCTCCATCTCGCCGGCGTCGAAATCGCCGCCCATCCGCTCGTCGGCGGCTTCCAGCACGGCGCCTCGTCCGTAAAGACCCCATACCCACTCCACGAGGCGCGTCTTGCCCTGCTCCTCCAGCTCCTGGTCGAACACGACGGGAGGCCGGCCGCAGGCGACTTCTAGGAGCACGACGCCGAAGCTGTACACGTCCGACTCCGGGCCGGCGCGGCCGGTCAAGAGGAGCTCCGGGTCTATGTACCCCATGGTGCCGGCGAGGTTTGTTGTATGCGAGCCCCGGCCGTGGTCGACAAACCGGGCGAGCCCGAAGTCGCCGAGCTTGGCACCGAACGACGCGTCCAGCATGATGTTGCTCGGCTTCACGTCCCTGTGCACCACGCATTGCTCCCAGTCCTGGTGAAGGTACAGGAGCGCAGATCCCAACCCGAGCACGATCTTGAATCTGCACTACGAACATCCGCAGGTTATTCTGCTGCGAGGCCATTATCAACATGCAAACAAAACAAAACGTGAATTCGCTTTAAGCCTTTATTTAAACATATTTTCTAGTCTTTATATTTTGATTTTTTTTAGAATTATCTGTATAATAATTATAAACTGTTGAATTTAGATTTGATGAATCAAAGAAGTGATTAAAAATTAACCAAACTTTCAGTCAGATGAAACTTAGCAAGTCCCTTATTTAAAAGATGCTATTGTATCATGAGGTTACATGTACGAATAGAGAGCTGCAAACGTAAAAATCTATGATTTTTGGATGTGTGCATATACGGAACTGTAGAAATAAATAGATAAAAAAAATTGTGGTTGGATTAAGGGCCCTTTTGTGACTCTGTTCTAAATAAGAAGTATAAATTACATTATTTAAGCGTATAAACTCAAAATCAATGCAGTTAGCAACTGTGTTCTTACCTGAGGGGCCATGTTAAGAGGACGTTGGAGTTGTACAGATGGGTGTCGAGGCTGCCTTTGGGCATCAGTTCATACACCAGGAGGAGTTCCCTACCCTGGTGGCACCATCCGATGAGCTGAACAAGGTTCCGATGCCTGAGCCGGCTAATGATCATAACTTCAGATGTGTACTCCTTCCTTCCTTGCTCCGAACCCCTCGACACTCTCTTGATGGCAACTTCAAGGCCTAGCTCTCTCAGAAATCCCCTATAAACAGAACCAAAGCCACCTTGTCCAAGCTTCACCTCCTCCGAGAAGTCTCCGGTAGCGATGGCAAGTTGGTTGTACTCGAATCGCTTGGGCCCTGAGCCCTTCTCAAACTCCTCGTCCATGATCTTGTTTCGTTCTTCTGATACTAGTTCAATCTCATCTAACGCCAAGGTTTTTCGCCGCAACGCACGAAGCAGAACAAGAACGGCTAAGCAGAGGAAGAAGGATATCATGCTGGTAATTCCCAGAGCTACTTTAAGCCCGATTGTTCTTGAACTCGATGACGCCGAAGTGTCTATAAATAATTAGAGTTACAGATCGAACATGGTTCAGGATGGTGCATATGAAATAATAACATGATTTGAAGGGCTAGCTAGCAGCGCTTACGGACCTGTACTAGAGCTTTGTGATGAGCTCCCCGGAGGTATCAAGCTGAAAGACCAAGAGCGCAACTGGTGCAACTCAATAGCATCGCCGGTCGCCGCCGAGAATCCGATCGCCAACGCCTCCGGAAGCTCGGCCCCAAGGTCCACCTTGGTGCTAAGGTTGAAAATCGGCGTGGTACCCGGTGGGAAGCTCGGGCTTCCGTACAACTGCAACTCGACGTTCATCATGCCGGTGCTTCCATTGTAGTCAACCCGTGCGCTCATCTGCCCGTCCAGGCTCGAGTTTGGCAGCGAGATGCTCTCCTCGGACTTGATCAAGTTCACGTCGATGCCCATGTGGTCGTTGGTCACGCTCGGGTCCCAGAGATTGTTGAAGGTGTCGAACTCCACGGCCACGAACCTTTGCTGGCCGGCGGCCTTGCTGGTGGAGCAGCCATTCGAGCAGAGGCCGAGATTGCCTCCTCGTGAGCCTCGTGAGTCGTCATCCGGCACCACTGATGGGTAGTTGCCGAGGAAGAAGGCCATGCCGTCGCCCTTCTTGGTTTTGTTGGTGATGATGATGGCGAAGGAGAACTTGGTTGTGAAGCTGGCAATCTCGTTGGTGGCGCTGTCACGGAGCCGCACCGGGCGCGCATACGACACCCGACCCACGCTGTAGATCGTGTTCTCTGTGAGGTCGTACAGCCCTTCGTTTTCCAGGTACTTGGCGCCACCGTCTATCCTGATGTCCGTGTGGCTGAACGTGGAGTTGTTGGAGAAATCGAAGTCAAAGGAGAGGGAGCCAGCGCAGAGGGCACCATGGCTGGCCACGAGCAAGAAGAAGTAGATCATAAAAGAGAAGGCGTGCTGCGTTGCTGTGTTCATCGTCGCCTTCAAGTTAGTTGCACTGCAGCAGCTCTTAGCCTATACAGAATATAAGAGATGCTCGCTCGATGACTTTTGTAGCTTTTCAGCTGCATGTAAGTTTCCTCGGTCGTCGTCGTCGACTCTTCCTCTCGTCCTTGCCTTGTCATTGTCAATCGGATCTCCCTTGTGTGGTATATCCATCCAATCAATAATAACTCAATTAGAATTCAGGTTAAGGAGAGTCTCTTTATCCTTTATATGAAAAGAAAAACGTGGCTAGGGGGTCATTCGCTCATACTGATGAGATGTTTTGTGCTCCAAGATAAATTGAAAAACAAAATATGCCGAATTGGCCTATTTCTTGCGTGTAATTGAAGTATTTTAATTTAAACTGTGAGAGTATTTTTCTAAAGGAAGGAGCGAACTATCATACTATTTAACTTTTTATATTTCGAATAATTTATTTTTACAATTATTGTTAATCATTTTTTATTTGCATCTGATATTCCCCTTGCCTTGAAAAAACTGTCGTAATAGGTGGAGTAGGACTTTCTCGGTGGACGTGAAATTGCAAAGGAAGTGATTTACAAGGCTCTTTAGTTGGTCAGTTCATGGACTTGCAACTCCACCAGATATATGTACTTATATGTACTTATATGTACTTGCCATAATTTGAATACTTATATGTACTTTGACTGAAGTGTAAAGAATATTCAATTACGACATTTTTTTTTTGAAACTCCACCAGATATATATGACTTTTTCCTGAGGTCACAAGGTACAACCAGCAGCGATGGAAGCTTCCCTGTTGTTTGTGACTGGACCATGCACGCAACCAGTCTCAGCCAAACCCACAGCTGACTAGAACACAACAGCTGCCAACCTCCGGTCTCTATCCTCCTCGATCTCCTAAAGACAAGATATGAGTATTTCAAACGCCCATACAAATTCGAAGCAAGTTTGTCTTATCTTCGGTTGAAACATCTATCAATTCTATATGGTCATCTTTACTGATAATAGTAATTTTTTATTAATAGTCAAAGTATAAATATTTTACTTTGACAAAATCTAAAAATATTTATAAATTCCATATACCGATGACGACATCGGGACTAAGCTAATATGCAATGATCAAGCTTATTATTATCATAAATCCAATTTTACACATGTAGGGGTTCATTTTATAAAGCAAACTTTGCAAAAACATCATATTATAATATTATATGGTTTAAGTTTTAACGTTACGGACAACATCTTCGGAGGGGTCTATTCTCGCTAGCGGGCTTTTGCTACACCAGCCTCGAATCCACTCTGTTTGTCATCCCTACCCCATCCTCATAGCAACCTTTGGCGTGACGCCGATCCTATTCCTAAAAAAGATAATTAACTCACATACCAAAGAGAACATACACACTACCATAGCCTTGTCCATGACCGCGAGCTCGCTATTCTGAATAGATTGATTTTAATTTGCTGAGGGTTGTTTATTATATACGTACTCATAAAGCTGAGTGCAACAACATACATGTAACTTGAACATTCGGAGTTATTGGGTAGAAAAATAGCACTGAAATTGTTGGACCACAACTTCCATGGACTGGCCCATGGCCTGTAAATTTATGGCCTCAAAGGCCTGAGAGAGAGCAACCCGTTTATAGGTTAATAAGGCTCAAAAGGAGCAAAGGTGTTACACTGAAGTATAGATGTCCAAATGGGTTGTGTTTCGTGGGCCGCTCGAAAGCCCGCAACAAAGCCCAGCACAAATCCGGCACGGCTCGAAATAATTTCGTGTCGGACCGGCATGAGGCGACGGGCCGTGCTTGGGCTGCTGCCTTGGCCCGATGGGCGGCACGACACGGCCTGTCTATAATATATCAACTAGAAAAATATTTTATATATTAACAAATAAAGTAACATATCTTAGTGGTAAGTCAATTTGACTCTAAACATAAGATCGAAGGTTCAAATCCCCCATCTTGCACCATTTTTACTCTATTTTCTATCATTATTGTTGTTTAATGGGCCAGATTTCAATTTTAGGCCATTGTTTTAATAGGCCTATCGGGCCGGCCCGGTACGGCTATCCCATTTCATACCGGATCGTGGGCCATCGCCGGAGCATGTGGGCCAGCACGACACGGCCCGTAATGAATAGCGTGTCATGCCGGTCTGAAACTAAACATGTCGGGCCTTTCCATGCTTAGGCCGGGCCGTGCCGAGCAGCCCGTTTGGACATTTATACACTGAAGCTCCACGAAGCGCGGGGCTGCATATAAGAGGCCCCAATCAGGTCGCCCAACTTGACAAATATACCTGGTCAACTAAGACTGAAAAAAAAACCCTGGCCAAGTGGGCCGGGCTAAATAGGCTGACATGAGGTTCACCTATTTTGGCCCAGCTCGAGCATGACATGACACGATGTTTGACGAGTCGTGTGCCTGGGGCTAGGCACAGGCCTATTGTGTCGGACCAGACACAACCCATTTAGCATGGTCTGTCTAGCCCGTGAAATGACCCGTTTAGCCCATGAAGCACGACCCTTCAAATAAATGATTAATATTTTAACATTTATACTAAAAATCATATTTTTAGTTCAAATTTATTGATAAAAAATATTTTTGTATATACAAATTCAAATTTTAGAGAAAAAAATCATGCATAAAAAATTTAACCACGCTTTAGGCCAGCCCGGTCTGGATAGCCCGTCAGACTGACGGGCCAGCACGACCTGTGTAAGACGAGTCGTGTCGTGAGGCTTGGGCACAGGCCTGTCGTGGTTAAGTGAGTGGTCCGGCCCATGACGGGCCGGCCTGACACGGCCGTTAGCCACCTACTGACATCTAGGGATGAAAGCGGTCAGAAACAATTGGAAGAAGACTCAATTATTTTTGCTTTTATATTTTTTCTCGAAAGCGAAATCAATAACGGTACTGACAGAAATGAATATGACATCAGTATTTTAGTAAAGTCGGCAATGATACTATTGCAACTAAAATGGACGACGATCGGAAATCAATATCAATAATCGGAAACATGAATTGTAAAGTATAACACTGATAAAACAGGAAAATTGGAGGTATCATGTTTGGGTATTGGCGACGGCACATGAACTAGGATAAACTTGCTGTAGCATATTAATTATTAAATAATTGTATGTACATATTTGAAAAATAATATCTATAAAAATAAAAAGTAGATAATTATATTGAGAAATTTATGATTTATTTTAGATTAGAATGATTACTTGCCTTTTAAAGAGATTTGCTATAATCAAAATACTTATTATGATAATTATCTATATTGCTCTACGGTAATTTTCATATTAAAATAAAAATTTGCGAAGATGATCGAAAGACTTCAAAATTATTTTCACTACCACTTTCACGAATTACTACCATTTTTGCTTTTACTTCTTTGGAATATTATTTTTACGTGTTGTGATAGATAAAATACAAAAACAAACATCAGTAAACCGATAATTACCATTTTTACTTTCATCCTTATTGACATCTAACAGGCCCCGTCTGCGAACCGTGTCCGGGAGAAAGAGAGGGAAGACCTGAAGCCAGGCGATGACCAATAGACCTGGAACGATGAATCTGAATGGCTGAATGCAGTATTGGTCGAACGACAGGCAACCTGTCTATCTAACATTTTGCGATGTCCTACTCCTATGAGAATAGGATGGAACCACACCAGAACGGCGGCGAATTGACGAACAAGGAAGTGCTCATCAAGGCCGGTGCAGCCTTTTGACGAGGTCACAGCTGGGTGGAACACGGTTCTTCACGTCGCGGCCGGGAGAGGACACGTCTCCCTTGTGCGGCAGCTCTTCCAGGACCACGAGGCAGTCAGGCAGCTGCCTCCACTCTTCTGCCATCGGTGAATTCGAGATCCGAGACGGCGTTGCACCTCGCCGCGAGAGCAGGGCATCGGAAGATGGTGTCCCTCCTCATCCGGTTGGCCCAAGAGCACAGACTAGGGGCACCTTCACTTCTGTCGAGGAAGAACCGTGAAGGGAACACGGTGCTGCATATGGCAGCACATCACGGGCACGATGCGGTGGTGGAGGTGCTGATGTTAGCTGCTCCGGCGCTGTCCAGTGCCGTGAACAACGCCGGGATGTCACCCCTCTATGTCGCCGTGATGAGCTAGTCAGTGGGTGCCGTGAAATCTCTAATCCAGTGAAGACATTCCTCTGCCTGCGGCCACAAGGGGAAGAATGCGTTAAACGCGGCTGTTCTGCATAGCGCAGGTGAGGGTGACCGACTGCCACTTCCAACTCCTACTTCAGACACATTATATTAAAATTTGATAATCAGATGATAGAAATTTTACCCCTAAATTTTCTCTACATTTAGAAAGCAATGGATTCCATAATATGATAGTATTTTTTAAGTCATAGTTAGGTTGTCTCCTTAACAGTATGAGGACCACTGGCGAATTTTTTAAGTACGTCACCGTGAGCACCGGAGCAACCAAAATCATACATTTTAGCTCTTGTTTTCTTTTTTTCTAGACACGTTTTTTTTATTGAAGTACCAAATCTATGAATGAAAAGTCGGAAGGATCTAACATGCATTTCATTCATAATCACCAAGTTGACTGCCAGAAAATAATTGAGCTAGCTAATCAATCGAACACTTAAACAAAATCCCAGCACAAGCCGACTGTGTTTCCGTTAAGGAAAACAGCCTGCAGGTTTAACACCAGAGACCAGGGTTCACAGTATAGCGTCGTCTTTCCGATGTGCAGTGTTCCTTCGTAGTTGTTGGCCTTCTCAGTGGAATGTTGGGCATTGGAATGGCGGTGAAGTTTAAGGACTTCACTGCTTCTCTGATGGATGGCCGCTGCCGATAGTCTGGGTGCGCGCCCCAGAGGCCAACCAGCAACAAACGCTCCATCTCCCCCCTGTTGAACTCTCTGTTCAGTCGCGCATCAGCTGCGTCTAGAATCGCACCCATTTCATAGAGCTCCCAGACCAAATTCACAAGGCTTGTAGGCGCATCTTGTTGGAGGATGATTGGCAACCGGCCGCATGCGATCTCGAGCAGAACAATACTGAAGCTGTAAACGTCGGATGCGGTGCTTATCCTGCCAGTAATGAATAACTCTGGGTCAATGTATCCATAGGGCGCAGCCCATTTTGCTGAGTTTAAGCTAGATTCTTCAGAAATCCTAAATCTCCGAGCTTGGCGTTGAAAGATGAGTCCAGCAGCACATTGCTTGATTTGATATTCCCGTGAATTAAGATGAAGTCGTACTCGGAATGGACGTACTGGAGACCGGAGCCCATGTTAAGGACTATCTTGAACCTGAAGATTCAGTTTATTCATCAAATGATGAGTGTGGTATTTTCTTAACCTCTGAGAAACTGCATAAATATTTGTTTAGAAAAAAAACTTGAAGTTACCTAATGGGCCACGAAAGAATGGTGTTTGGATTGTAGAGGTGATCACTGAGGCTGCGATTATGCACATATTCGTGGACGAGGTAAAAATAGTTTCCCTGTCTGCACCGACCCTAGAGCTTCAAAATGTTACGATGCCTCATATACCTTATTCTTTCAAGCTTGACAATGTACTCCTCCATTGCCCATACTGACTTTATTTTCATCTTTGTTACGGACACAACGGTGTCCAAGTCTTTGAGGTCCCCTCTATACTTACAGTCACTGAGCATCCGCTCTTGTGAGAAATTTTCCGTCGCCTCCAGTAACTCATCGTACGAAAACACCATTCCCGGATAATATGACGATCTGAGAAACTGTAGGCCAGTTGTGTCTCCTGCATGCGCCGTAGTCCGCCTACGCAAACAACAAAGCAAAGCTACTACAAGAGCTGTCACCAATAGTAGAGCGATGACAACGACTGATCCCACAACTAGTAATGTCTTCGAATTTTGAGCTCTAGGACGAGGGGTACCTGTTAGGCAAAACAGTTAGTGATGCTCAAATCAATTTTGGTCACAGGCTTCCGCGTCAAAGTGAGAGAGCAGTGAGTGCGGCACGCAGATGGAGTTTTGTCGTGTCATTCTGAGTGTCTCTACTACCCCTCAGCAATGTTGAGATCTTTTACTATGTTTACAAGATACTTGTAGATACCAAGAAATGATACGATCTAAATTATTGATTAAGAGACACTACCATAAATATGGCATGTAGCGACGGTAGCAAAAACATTGTAGAGGCGCGGGCGAAAGTGAACCGCCGCTACAAGTCTAGAAGACCTGTCCCAACGCGAACTGCCGCTAGAGAAACCATTTTAACGACGGTTGGCTTTGTCAACCGCCGCTATAAATAAGCGCCAACCGTCGCTACAATGACCCTTGTAGCGGTGGTGAGGAATGTCAACCGCCGCTATAGTTACCCCGAGTTATAGATCCATAAGCTTTGTACGGTACCTCCTCAAAACCTAAAAAAGCTCATTGGAAACATACACACACAAAAAAAACAACAAATCTCAACAGCTAGGTATCTTACCTGAGAGAGGCGGCGAGGCTCGTTTTAAAGCACCAACTTGCGCAGGATTGTTGTTGAAGGACCACCAAAATACTCGATGGAGTGCGCCGCTTTCTGATACGCCTGCTGAGAAACTATGGCCACTTCCTCCGGCAGAAACCTCCTCAAATCAACAGCCTTACGGAGGGTCACAGAACAGCCACTCGTGAAATCCTGCAGCGTGACAATGAGAACCTTCTCCATGTCACTGTAGTCCACCTGCAAGATCACCGGCACGCCATCCCTGAGGTTGTCGACGACCATGTCACCTATGTGAGGGGACACGATCGAGTCCCGGCCAACATCTCCGTTGGCGTCCATCTCCACGGCCACAAACCACTCGCCGCCAGTTGCTGTTGTTATGTTGAAGAGGCCGAGATAGGCGCCTTTGGCTTTGGAGTTGAGTGGCATCCTCGACGTGTAAGGCGCCAGGAAGAAGGCCAGCCCCCCGCCGGTGTCGTTTTGCTGGCTCTGGTCACCGCCGTTGATGACGAAGGAGAAGCTGGTAGAGAAACCGGTCTCCTTGCCTGCTGCGTTGCTCCAGAGACGAACTGGGTCTCTGTAGGACACTCGACCGGCCCTCAAGGTGTTACCGCCGGTGAGCCGCTCCTTGGCGAGGACGACACTGCCATCACCCACATATGCATCGCCTTCAAAGTACAGGTCACCCTGGCTGTAGGATGCTGGATCGGAAAAGTTGTAGAAGAAAGATAACGATGGGGCAAGACCCTGATCTCCAGAGAACAGGGATGGCCAAATCAAGAGCAGGAATATTGCAACTTCAATTGCCACCATGGCCATCTACCAAACAGAACACACAAGGTAACCTAGGGGAGTTAATGGCTACTTCTTGGCCACCCATCACATATTCCACAGAATCACGATGTCAACACCCAGTTCCATATTCCGGGCACTTCCCCTTCCTTAATATTTATTTTCTTGAAAACGATGGTTGGCTAACCCCCAGAGTATCATAATGGATAATAAGTGATCTCGCACTATTGCCCAATTGTTTGCAGCCAGGAAAGAACATAAGAAACTTTCATGCCAGTTTTACAACAACAAAAAGAAAAAAGAGACTGATGAAGATTGTTATCTTAATAAAATTAAGAGTTTCGTTGGTTGACTAGTGTGGTCAACTAAGAGTGCGGCCCCATTTGCTTTGATCTTAATATAAACATTCAGTATCCTATCTGAAGGGATACAGAGACAATATTTATTTATATTACATCTAAAGCAATATCGCAATCTTTTGGCCCAACTGGCAATCCAGCACTAAGTGTACCGATCATTAGATGTTAATGGGAGAAGCAGCACTAGGTGCACCGATCATTAGATCACTCGAAAATGATGCACGTAAAGGGCAGACACGCATAATAGAATTATAAGTTTAACAGTCACATTTAGCATCCTCTGGTCTCGAGAGAACAGATCGCAAGACTGGAAAGAAACCACTGAGAAGAAACCTGAAACGTGAGTCCCTCATGCTCATGGTGAAAGTTTCGTGTTCTGGTGCATTATGACATGAACGAAATCTGAAATATGCTTGAAGCAAAGGAGTCAATTTCGCAAATAACAACACTTATGTCGGCACCAAAATAAAAAGAATATTTACAGCACTGTTACTGCTAACTGCTTCAAATTGTATCTTGTACATACTCATTGCAGTTCCTTATTCTACGCCAAGATACTCCAGTGAGCCCCTAGTACATTAGAGATGGAAAATGGAACGATCCTTGAATGACACAAACTGAGAGTTTGATAGATCTGCGAGATTACTCCACTCACAGAATACCTTCACCAGTATACCAGATATGATGCCTGAAAGGGTTCCAGCCATTATACACCAAATTAGAGTTGCAGCAATTGCTCATACTAAAGCTTATTCCTGGTATATTCTGGAAAAGCTACTTAGTGATATCAGTCGTACTATTAACAAGAACCGGAATCAAGTCATTAAGTACTGTTTTATGATTGAAACAAAATGGACAATCAAGAACTTTAAGCAATTGACTTAAAAAGGTGAATAATGCATCACCAAGAAACATCCTGAAAACACAAACACAAAGTAAGAACCGGACAGCAGAAAATATGCTCCCTCAGGTTCATTTTCACTCAAAAATGTTGTCCTAACATCATCTGTTAAAAACGAGAGTATAGACTGAGTGGCAACCTATCGCATGGTACACTTAAATAAACTATCAGGTGGTGAAATGAACTATATGTTGGCAGAGAACGCAAATGAAATTCACAGTCCAGCACAAAGGACATTTTCTGTTGTATGCAGCCAACTCTTACTATAAATAATGTAATAATCAGATTAAACATGCAGAACTCCCATTAGCAGATCCGTTACAATATCAAATAAAAAACTCTAGTAAAGTTCAGTTCAAAGAATAAGCACAAAGATGGTGGTCAAAGTTGCTTCAGGGGCCAACCGTGTTCACTTCCAACAACAATAAATCTGATGGGATATTGTAATTAACAAATACAATAATTACAAGCCAAACCAGAGCGAAGCACTATGGCGAATGGCTGAACACCTCAAAGTTAAAGAACAAGCACATACAGAAAATGAGTGAAAGTAAAAACAGTACTGATAATGTGGTAAACAGGTGCATAAGCTGGGACAGCAGGTAGGGAAAAAAAAGGAGGCGCAGACTGGATGATCAAACATGCAATAAATAAAGTACAATTTAAACGAGGACACAAATCATAGGAGACAAATTAATCATTGACAAATAAGTAAAGTTTTATGCTAAAATACTAATATAGTCCCTTTTTTTTCAACTAATTCCTAAGAAAGTAGCCTCATAACATAACATACAAAATATTACTATCTAGCCCAATGGGTTATATGAGCTAGAACTCTTCTAACACTGCAATTTTGATGAGAAGCAAACAAAGTCCACAATTTAGTCGAATGGCCAGATATGGACATACACGTGCCCCCCTCCACCCACCCAAAAGCAAGTCCCAAGATAACTCACAGTAATAAACAAGCTCAAATGCATCAAATGAAAGGAATCTTGTCAACCCCTTGTTCAGATCAGTGAATTTTTTGGTACCCATATCATCGAGTTTAGGCAGTGTCTTGACCATTTCTTAACAAAAAGACATGTGGAATTTCAGTTAAAACAATCCTGTTAGTGTAGCCAGTAATAATGATCTTCAATCAAGAAAACATACTAATATACAGAGTCTATGGATTTCAATTCATATTATTCTTACTGTTGCATTTAGTTAAATTGAACAAGGCACTACTAGGATTATTTCTCCACATTGATCAGCAATCATGTTATCACAACATTCCATTCGCAGATGTCCTCCAAACAAATTACTAAGAAAGTACTGCACGCATTGTCATGCTCTCAAAACTGTATCACAGGGTGATATGCTAAACAGGCACAAAGATTACTTTAGAAGGTGAATGAAACCAAGGCAACATTTCCCTTTGGAATGAAAAAGGGACAGTGGAGCCAGTAGTAATGATCTTCAATCAAGAAAAAATACTAATATACAGAGTCTATGGATTTCAATTCATATTATTCTTACTTTTGCATTTAGTTAAATTGAACAAGGCACTACTAGGATTATTTCTCCACATTGATCAGCAATCATGTTATCACAACATTCCATTCACAGATGTCCTCCAAACAAATTACTAAGAAAGTACTGCATGCATTGTCATGCTCCCAAAACTGGATCACAGGGTGATATGCTGAACAGGCACAAAGATTACTTTAGAAGGTGAATGAAACCAAGGCAACATTTCCCTTTGGAATGAAAAAGGGACATAGCAAAGAGCAGGCAGCTAAAGCACATATACCTATTTATGCGATCCGTGTACATCTAAAGCACATCAAGTGCCTGATCGTCATGAAAGATGGCTCAGTGCTGAGACCACTCGATACTCTTGAGGTCAATGCCAGCCTTGGCCATCTCATAGAGTGGACTCATATCACGGAGCTTCTTCACCTGATGCACAGTGAGCTCAATAGCTCTGTCCACCTCTTCCTCAGTGGTAAAGCGGCCAATGCCAAAGCGAATAGAGGTGTGCGCCATGTCTTCCTCCACCCCGAGCGCCCGCAGCACATACGAGGGTTCCAAGCTGGCGCTAGTGCAGGCACTACCACTTGACACAGCCACCTCCTTCAGCCCCATCAGCAAGCTCTCACCCTCAACATAAGCAAATGATAAGTTCAGGTTGCCTGGGTAACGATGCTCCATGCTTCCGTTGATGACAACTTCATCAACCTGTGCACGGATGCCATCAAGCAGCCTCTGCTGCAGAGCGGCAGCCCGCCTGTGGTCATAGTCCATCTCCTTCGCTGCAATCTCGCAGGCAGCACCGAATCCAACAACAAGGGGCGTGGGTACCGTCCCACTGCGGATGCCACGCTCCTGACCACCACCACTCATCTGCGGCTCCACACGGATGCGTGGGCGACGGCGGAGGTAGAGTGCTCCCACGCCCTTGGGCCCGTAAATCTTGTGGGCAGACAGCGACATGAGCCCAATCCCCATCCTGTTGACATCGATAGGGACCTTCCCGAGCGCCTGGGCGGCATCAGTGTGGAACGGCACGCCCTTCTCCTTGCAGATGCGTCCAATCTCCTCGAGCGGCTGGATGACGCCGATCTCGTTGTTAACGGCCATGACGGAGACCAGCGCCGTGTCAGGGCGGATGGCCTCCTCGAGCTGGGCGAGGTCGACCAGGCCGTCGGAGCGGACGGGGAGGTAGGTGACATCAAAGCCTTCCTGCTGGAGGTACCTGCACGAGTCGAGGACGCACTTGTGCTCGGTCTGGGTGGTGATGACGTGGCGGCGGCGGTCGCGGTAGAAGCGGGCGACGCCCTTGACGGCGATGTTGTTGCACTCGGTGGCGCCTGATGTGAAGAAGATCTCGCGCGGGTCGGCGCCGACGAGCGCGGCGATGCGGGCGCGCGCCTCCTCGACGGCGGCGTCCGACTCCCAGCCGTAGAGGTGGGTGCGGGAGTGCGGGTTGCCGTAGCGGTGGAGGTAGAAGGGGAGCATGGCGTCGAGCACGCGCGGGTCAACCGGCGTCGTCGCCTGCATATCCATGTAGAGCGGGCGGCCCGAGATGCGGACGCCCTTGACGACGACGGATTCCTCCTCATCTGATGCGGGCGGGGGCGGTTCGGCGGCCGCGGTAGCGGTGGAAAGCGCGCGGGCAGGGGCGGAGAAGGATAGCGCAGGGGCCGCCCAGCCGCCGCCGTTGACGCGGCGGAGGAGGACGGGGAGGATGCGGCGGGAGAGAGCCATGGGAAGGAGGGAGGTAGGGTTCAGGGGAGGGTCGGGTGGCGCCGCCGCTGCTGAGCTCCCGTTTCAGCGGAGGGGTGATTTGGGAATTATTGCGGAGGAGGGTAGATTGGCGGCGGGGAGGATAGACACGCCGCGGCGAGGCGGTGGGATGAGGTGGATGGAGGAGGGAGGTAGAGAAGCTGGGCACGCAACGGCGATGCTTTACTTGCTTTTCAGCTGAAGATTCAGCCCAATAATGGCCCAGACCAACTGGACAATGGGCTTCTCTGTGGCAAGGGGACTTCGATTCAAAAGTGCAAACCGCATGGATACTTTGCTCTAGAAATCGTAGATGAATAATTTTATCCTCTATCACTGTCAGCACAAGCGGGGAGAGTATATATGCCTTAGAAAGATTTCAAAGTTCAGGTGTGGAACAAATCCTCAACTGCCGAGAGAACCAAGTCAGAATTTCCCCGACTTAACGATGATTAAAATCCTGCTGGAATCGCTCTTCATCCGCGAAAGCCGACGGCGGCAACGTGTTATGGTAGATGCATGTACTCGCGAGCATGGACTTGAAGGTGCGTGCGCTCACCTTCAAGTACTTAGTTTTGGCCTTTCGACCGAAGAGCTCGTCCTTGAAGACTGTGCGCCTTGCAGGTTTGGCCGCCGACGTCGAACGAGACACATCGGCTAGGTCTGCTGTCATCTTGTACACGTCCCGGCCCAGATCGGTCCGGCAGGGCAGGGGCGGGCCTGCCGGTCGGGCCACATTGGCCATGGCCCGACTCATGGCCCAGCTAGCAAGGGACCCCTATCTTTCAATCCCAACAAGCTAAGCCCAACAATCAATTGTTTGCCCGAGTCTGCTCCAGTCCAGTCTAACCGAGGCCCAAAAATGCAGAAGACATCGGCAGGCAAAAGCAGTGCCGCAATTGCTACCGTCATTGGATTCACTCGAGCCCTACCCTGTTCTCTTGCCTGCCGAAGTGCCGATCAGGGCCATCAGGCGATCGTGAAGACGGAGAGCCGACCGGCGGCTTCGCTTGTCCTCTGTCCGACGACACACAAAGCAACCAAGCTGTGAACCCAATTGGCCAATTAGCAAGGCAAAATCTCACGGTAATTTTGTATTTTTTTAATATGACGTGACCTTGATCCTTCCTGCTCCTGATATCATTTGAAATTTTATTGTAGTAGCACTGTAGCAGCACATCATTGGTAGCATTAAGAATTTTGAAATGAAGAGGACCAGGACATTGCGATCATATTTTGCTACAGCAACTACATCCCATCAAATTTTAGAAATTGCAGAAGAAAGAGGAGGATCGGCATCAGGAACTAGCAGTAGAAGGAATGCTAATGTTGAGGAAAATAACTCACCTAGCAATATGGAGCGCGCTGACCCCCTTGTCAATGCGCAGCAAAGTAATCCTCCTGTTAATGTGCAACAAACTGATCCTTTTGATCTTGACACCACTGACGATGAGGCTAATGATGAGTCTGATGATCAGCACAATTATGATGACATTATCGCTGATCCTGGACTCCGGAGGCAGATTGAAGAAATTGATCCAAACATTAGGGATGATGTTAAAAGGGAATATATCTTGCTGGGTCCTTGCCAACCAAAAGGCCATGCATATCCACGGACGATAATAGAAAATCGACCAAGAAGCTTTCATGATGAATGGTTTAAGAATCGACCATGGTTGGAATACAGTATTGCAAAGGATAAAGCCTATTGTTTTTACTGCTACCTATTTAAACAACCGAGGGTTGAAAACTTTGGTACAGAAGCTTTCACAACTGCCGGATTTAATTATTGGAAGAATGGAATTCAGATGCTTGATTGCCATGCTAAGAGCATTGCTCACAATAATTCTAGAAGGAATTATGAGGCCTATAAAAATCAGAGGCAAAGTGTGGACCATGCTATGAATGCTGGAAGCGAGAAATCTTATGAAGAATATAAAGGCCGTATAGTTATTTTATTAGGAATTACAAGATTCCTCCTCTTACAGGCACATGCTTTCCGTGGACATGATGAGTCTTCTAAGTCAACCAACAAGGGTAATTTTTTAGAGATGATTGAATGGTATAAAGACAAGGATGAAAATGTTGCTCGACTGTTTAATAATGCTGCTAGGAACCATAAAATGACTTCACATAAAATTCAGAAAGACTTATGCAAAGCTTGTGCGGAACAAACAAGCAAAGCAATTGTTAAGGATATTGAGGATAGAAAATTTGTTGTGCTAGTTGATGAGTCTCGGGATGCATCTATCAAGGAACAAATGACTGTAATTTTGAGGCTAGTATTTATTTCAGAATATTATGTTATATTTGAAATATTTATATAGTAATTAATAATAATCGCCCCTCTTACTCTATGTCTATTGTAGGTATGTCAATGCACAAGGGCAGGTTATTGAGAGGTTCCTTGGTGTTAATTATGTCGCTGACACAACATCATCTTCTCTAAAGGAAGCTTTAGATGTCATGTTTGATCATCATGGTTTATCTATATCTAGATTACGAGGGTAAGGATATGATAGGGCATCAAACATGAGAGGTGAATTTCATGGGTTGCAACGACGGATATTGGATGAAAATCCATATGCTTTTTATATATATTGCTTTGCACATCAGTTACAATTAGTGGTTGTTTCAGTCGCCAAGTGTTGTTCTTCTATATTTGATTTTTTCAACTATACCACTTTGATTGTCAACACTGTTAATGCTTCTTGCAAGAGAAGGGATCAATTGGCTCAAGAACACCATGAGAATATTGTGAACCAGTTGGAGACTGGTAGAATTTTTACTGGAAGAGGGAAGAATCAAGAAACAAACCTTGCAAGACCTGGAGATACTCGATGGGGATCACATCATAAAACTTTGTGTCATCTTGTTCTCATGTGAAATGCAGTTTTAGAGGTATTGGAGAATGTGGCTGAAGATGCAACTATCGGAGATAAGCGAACAACAGCTTCTGGTTTATTAAAGCAAATGGAGAGTTTTGAATTTGTGCTCATATTACATCTTATGATCAGATTGTTAGGAAAAACTAATGATTTGTCACAATGCTTGCAAAGGAAAGATCAGAACATTGTTCGAGCTATTGGATTGATTGGGATGACACTTCAAAAAATTAATGAAATAAGAGATCAAGGTTGGGATGAGCTATTTGAGGAGGTAAAGAACTTTTGTGTTAAGCATCGTATTATTATGCCAAATATGGAGGACACTCTAACAATTAGAGGTCGTTCAAGGGGTCGTGGTGGACAGGAGGTAACATACTACCATCATTTCAAAAATGAAATCTTCCTTGTGGTGCATGACAAGATCATTGTGGAATTGAACAATCATTTTGCTGAGAGATCTACTCAATTGTTAAGATGCATAGCATGCCTTGATCCAAGAAATTCTTTTGCAAATTTTGATGAGGACAAATTGATTGAACTTGCTAAGATTTATGCTGCCGATTTCTCTCAATATGAATGTGTAGTCCTTAGAGACCAACTTGAGATATTTGTAGCTGATGTGAGAGCTGATCCTAGCTTCACTACCTGTGTTAACCTTGGCAATCTTGCAGTGAAAATGGTACAAACTGATAGGCACAAAACTTTTCCTTTGGTTTACCGCCTCATTGAATTGGCTTTGATCTTGCCTGTTGCAACCGCGACAGTGGAAATAGCCTTTTCAGCTATGAAAATTATCAAGACTGAATTGAGGAATAAGATGGGTAATAAATGGTTGAATCATAGAATGGTATGTTATATTGAGCGAGATGTATTTATGAGCATAAAAAATGAAGACATCTTACATCACTTTCAAGAACTGAAGTCTCGGAAGAAAAAATTACCTAAACAAGCGGCCGGTATGTAATAATGTTAATTGATGATGCATACTTAATATTTACCTTTTTTGCATCCTGTATTTAATTTATTTTATCTTTTTTTTATAAATTCAGGTTCAGGTGCAAATGTTGATGGAGACATAGAAGCCTCAGATGAGCCAAACACCCAATAACTTAGGTACTTTATTTTATCGCTTTATATTTTGACATATTTATATCAAGATTGTGTTTCAAATATGATTTTCTATAATTTTACCTTGGTCTATAGATAATTTTTCTTATATGCTTAGATGTTGGTCGAAGTGTGACCCGAGTCTTGCCAAAATACTGGGTCCGCCACTGCGGCAGGGCCAGAGCGGCGGCCAGTCCTTGACGACGGCCACCGTGCACACCGCCACGAGGGAGTCATCGTCGTCCCGCCGTGCGCGCACGGAGGCCACGTAGCCGGCGACGACCTCCTTAACCTTCGTCCTGAGCAGCAGCGACCCGCCCCTGGTGGGTAGATCGACGTGTGCAATGACCGCGCCACGTGGCTTGTTGAACGACTCCATTCCGATGCGATTCGGCACGGCGGCGAACTTGACCCAGCCCTTGCCCTTGTGGTCGTTTCCTTGCTGTTCCCAGTGCGGCCAAAACCTCATGCTCCACCAGGAGCCATTGCCGTCCAAGAGACTTCCTCCACTAGAGGCAAAACATTTCAAGTGCAACACTCGGTAAAAAGAGGACACGACGATCAAAGTATCAGCAAAGATGCATTGTTGCCGAGTGCGCTCATTTTACCGAGTGTCAGTTGGATAGGCACTCAGCAAAGGTGTTATGTGTCGGATGCCTCGGCAAAGCCCGTGACACTCAGCAAACGCCGGTTTTCCCGTAGTGCTTGCTGACGAACATGTTGGCGCGGGTGTCCTTGGTTACCCTAAACTGGAAGGATCGGAAGTTCCGGCAGGAGAAGATGCTGCATCTCTTCGGCTCGGTCTCGTCAGTGATAATTCTGCCATTGTCCGTGGAGGAGGCGAGGGTCAGTGAGGGAGAGCCTGGTCGATGGGGGCCAAGAGGACAAGAGAGAGGAATGCCGCCTGTTTGCCGATGGGTAAGGCCGCACCGGCAGATATTGTGGCTGGCGAACGGGAGGACGTAGGCAGCTGCGACGGCAAGGAAGCGTGGCATGGTGACCCGGGCACAAGGATGACGAACGGGACAAGCCGGTGAACGGGGGAGATAACATCTTGCTTAGTTGTTGATCTTGAATTATATTTTCTCGTGGTATGATGCGTAGACCGTTTTTTCTTATGCAACAAATTCAGGGACTTTCTTATGTATAAATATTATCCAAAATAGTCCAAATATGCTCACATTCACAAAAATTTCTCTTACACATATTGGTAGGGTAGCCCTAGACCATGTGTTGGTTATGATCAAGAAATTTCATGATACCAAAATCTACGGAAAACACTTTATTTGAGGGCACATGGACCGGAGAACCCTCGCCGGTGCTTGACAGGTGGTTCACTAATCACTAGGGTCAACGATGCCAAGTGCTGGGTGTGCATGTCTTCCAACAACGGTGACGGTGTACAGGCCATTAGCCCAGTCTGCTATGAGGAGGGCGTAAGGAATGAGCGAGAAGACCACACATGACCAGCATTTGATGCAAGCTCCGACAAAAACGACGACGAGAACGTGGAGAGCATGCTCCGACTACAACGACGACGATGGAGGACACCGCTACCCGTTGCCGTACACCTTGAGTGTTGCGGCTGCTTCTTCCTCAACATCTCTTTTGCACCTTTCCCAGCAGTTGACGGCTGTCGCAAAATCCATCAAATTGACAACATTGACAATGAACCAAATTGACCATACCAATGGTTTGTACTACTGTAAATGTGTATCTTTCCTTGGAATTTGGTCTAGTTTATCAATTTCGAAATATATCAGTTACTAGTAATATGTCCGTGCATTGTCACGTGCTTTAAAATCTCAAAAACCGAACTATAAACATGCTTGATAATATTAAAATTTTAAATTATTAAATTATTCTCGTGTGCTGGTATTTGATTTTAGTTTATGAAACACTTGAGTCAATACTGAGTCACCCTATGCACCTAGTCTGAGTATGAGTCGTATTTCTTTTTATGGAACACCAAAGATCAGTTCTGGAACCTTATGCGATATAAAGTTATGTGCTATAACCTTATATAATATTGTGTAACACCATATGGATGTGTTCACCTCTTTTAATAAAATATAGAGATATGTTTGTCTTTTCTTAGTATTTTATCTAGGCACATACCATTTATAACTTGTATAGTTCTCTAATCTGAAACTATAAGGCCAATTAGGTGGATACGTGCTTTGGAACCAAACGCAAGTGTCCAAATTTTTGTTACAATAAAGCATGCAGTCTTGAATGTGCATCCTGGTTGAAACGTGAGGGGCATATGGCGTAGTGTACACGCGTGCAACCATCAGTTTGCTAGGTTCTAGAAAAAAAAGAGGCGTGGAGTGGATTTTCAAAAACTGCAAAAACACTAGTATATGGTATTTGTAATACTTTGGTTTACAAAACTACAGTACTTATTGTATCCAAACACCTCAAGTTTTTAATACTCTGGTGTTTTTAAGAAACATGTCATTTAATAAATCCATAAAAAATACTTTGTGTCCAAACAGGGTGTAAGCTGTGTTCCAACCAATAATGTTTCTGGACAACGAGTAAACAAATACGCAGTAGCAAAGACGGCAGGGCGTGACAGTGAGGTTGACATAATATAAAGAGAATATAAATAAAAGAGAGCCTTCACAAAAAAAAAGGGGGAGAATAAAACAGAGACTTAAGAATTCGAAAACCTCCTTAGCATTCCCAAACACAACATCTATAAAGTAGCAAATATACTATGCCAACTAATCTTGACACTAGTACTGCACTAGCCGTGCTCTCTTGAATCGGTTCTGCACTTCCAATTTTAAAGACGGGCAGGTGGTCATTAAGCACAAGTACTCGTCAGTTGCTCCAACCTCCTTGAAATTTTCAGCAACATCAAGGAAATCAAGGCACTTGGACTTGAGCTTAAGGCATGGCGTACCATGTTCCTCCGCGAACTCCAAGATTAGCAACACAGTTTCTTTGGTGATGCGCGCACACAACGCCTTGTCACAGATCTGTCTTAGCCTGTCCAAGCCGTACCTATCAGCAGCTACAAACAGATGCTGCAACTCTAAAATTGCAGAACCACCATCGTCGTCGGGAGCAGCTATGATCGGCAGCGCATTCTTGTAAATGTAAGCCAACATAAGGTTGAATGTGCGTGCCCTCATGTCTTGGATGGTAATACAGCTGGCCCTGCTCTCAACCATCTCGCCGAAGAGCTCTGCCTTGAAGACCGGAGAGCGAGCAGCAAGGACGAGGCGGTGCGCCCTGATGATCTCCCCTTCTACTTTGAAGGAGACGTCGGTGAGATCCTGCATGTCCAGTATATCGTTCCCAACATATGTAAGTGGCGTTTCGACTGGAGGCCAGTCCAAGATTGCTACGGTGCATAGCGCGATGAAGTGATCGTCCACAACACAATCCTTGTCGACTGCGTCCCTCGTTGCGTACAGGGAGGTGCCTCCGAGGCAGTCACCGCGGGCAAGCTCGAGCATCCCTTTCCTGTCCCGCAGTTCTATGTGCGTCACCACCACCACCTTGTTGGGAGCCATGGCATTCCTGTGGTTCGCAGTGCGCGTGACAAGGAGGGAGAGCTTGACCACGGTGACGCCTCCGTGAACAAAGTTGGGCCAGCACCTCGCGGTCCACCTGAATCCGGGAACGAACACGCCGGACTTCCCTACGGACTCGCCGGCGGCGAGATTCTTTGTGGCCGTATGGTTCACTAGGAAGTGGAAGTACCGGACGTCCCGAGGCGAGAACATGTCGCATGAGTCCCCCGCGGCCATGACACTTATTAGCTTCTTGCTGGATCAGCGGGGGCGATCTGGTAGAACCGGCGGCCTGGACTCTTGAGGATACCACGGGAACCGAGAAGACGAGAGTAAAAATCTTCGGCTGGCTTTTGTACGTATCCCAGAATATTGTTGGATGGTAAGTTCGTCTGTTATGAGAACGGGACACGGGCTCTCTACTACTCGCCGACTCTGGTTCTCAACTTCTCATATTTGGAAGAGAATCGGGATAGTGCTGCCCTTCAGATTCCGGGAGGGGAAGATGCTGCATATTTTCGGCTGGAAGTTCGGCCTTTGTTCGTGAATGTCCAGCGGACGGCAAGACACCAAGTATAGAACAGGTCTACAGTAGTTCTGGTCATTTCTATTACCAATCTAATAATCCTGATGAGGTCGTAACGTAACATAAGACCGCCAGGACCGGACTTCCCTGTCAGAAAAAGCGTCGTTCCTCCTCCGCTCACGTTGCAGAGCCCGCCCACCTGCCTCCTCTCTCTCCAGCCCAGCCCAGAGCAGCAGCAGCGGCCGAGCCCTCCTCCTCTTCCCCAAGAAGCAGCTGCCATGTTGTCACGCCCCTTCTCCTCCTCCTTGGGCCTGCCCGCCCGCCTCCTCTCCCCTTCCCAACCCTAACGGAGGCGGCAACTTCATCACGATGCGGATCGAGAGGGCCGCGGCGCACGGAGGACGACTTCGATCTACGCCCATGGAGGCCGATTCGTGCTGTGGCGAGGACACCACGGAGGACGAGCTCAAGTCTGGGATCAAGATGGCGCAGGCCTGTGGCGAGTTCCGAGAGGGAGCGGCACCCTCCATGTTCATCCGTAGACCTTGAGTTCCAATGGACTGAAGGTTTAAATCGCCAACTATTTTTCTCCTATTTCCCTTTCGTTTTGTGTGTTCTGAGCTGACAACGGTGTTGCCCCGGACCTCAATTCAATCACCTAGCTGCTCCTGTTTTTGGCTCTACGCAGGTGTCCAAGAAATCAACCATTAGTAGCTGCTCTTTGAGGACGGAATTCAGATTGACACGGCAAGCCATGGTAGCCGGATTCATAAGCCAAACGCCCAAACACCCCTACCCTAAGTTTGTTTATCAGGTGAGAGACCTGCATGAATCTTCTCGATTTCCCGTGACTACCAAGGAGTTCATAATACCTCAAGAGCAGATTCATGCTTTTTTCTTTGCAGGATTTAGTACAATACAGTTAGGCGTATTTTGAGCTGACCTTTCTGGCAGCTAGGATGAGTGAAAGAAATGCAGATACCTGGAGCTCAAGCAATAGAAAATGATTTAATTTTCACCAACTTAATAAGCCATGTCATTGTTCTTGAGTCCTTTTCTGTGTGTGCACTTGCAGTTGTTGTTTAGATGAATGTCACAGACTCAGCTCCTCCGAACTGATGCGGCTTGTGACGCAGCAGGGCAGAAGAACAGTATCCCTGTCTTTTATCATGTTAAACATTCTGATAATGACAATTTCATGGCTTGTGACGCAGCAGGGGCAGAAGAACAGTATCCCTATCTTTTATCATGTTAAACATTCTGATAATGACAATTTCATTGCTCTAGCTTCCTAATGACTATAGTATGTTTTACTACCACCAAATTTTCTGTTTGATCCAGTACACATGAAGAGGCAATTGTAGACCAGAAATTTTACTTTTTTTGTGGAATTTGGTGGTAGTAAAAACATACTTGAAGTTGCCAGTTCTCCCTTTTTTTTTTCATATATCTGAACACTCAAATGCTCCGGTTGTTTCGCTAATGAAGAGAAATTATCTCAAGCCAATGTAGCTAACTATCTTTTCTTGCTTTGTTTCAGTAAAATTGCAGAATGATGTTGAGGGAGGAGACCACAACAAGTACCAGTGATGCTCGTGAGAAGCAGCACAAGTTCATTGAGACCATTGAGCTCTAGATTGGACTGAAGAACTATGACCCTCAAAAGGACAAGCATTTCAATGATGCTATTAAGCTGGCACACATCCCTCGTCCTAAGATGAAGGTCTGCGCTTGATGATGCTTTTGCTTAAAGTTTACTAATGCTAGAACCTGAAATGAAATGAATGAACTTACATTGAAAGATTGTTCCCATGATATTTGAGACCTCATTAATACATCCTTTTACCATTCTTATGAAAATATTAATAATGTAGCACTGGTTCATCACCCCAGGGATCATTTAGTTGATTTTATTTCAAACTGGAAGTTTAATGTGGTATGTACCATGTTCTAATATAACATACTAGAGAAACAGGCGCGCTACGCTGCGCCCAAAAGGAATCTGTTAGGCAACGGATACACTGATCCATACTACTGCTAACAGCTGGTCTATTGTCTATCCTAATCTCCTATTTATAGTTTGCAAAAAATATAAACAGGCCAAAGTAGCCCAGAAATGTAGAGCCCGAACTCAAAGCGGCCTGTTTCACACACCCACGTTGGTGTCTGTAGGCAGTACACGTGGGCCACTGTATCCACGCGTTTGAAGGAGGCATCGTTGATTGGTGTCGCGTCATCTTCCTCCTGGTGTTTTCCAGAATTGCCCCTCTTTCTCTCTCTCTCGATCTCCTACCCCTCTGCCTCATAAACACAAATGTGCAACTGGAAAAATTGATTTGATGACTAATCTAACCTCATCCTAACAAGCTGCACTGCAGTGCGGCACTCACGCAGGAGGCGACCCTGCTCTCACCATGTGAAGCACCGCGCCGTGCATCTCGACCTTCCCCTCGCGCCGCGCTCTGTCATGTCGCTGCTGCGTCGCGGTGCCCTCCACCCCCGCCACATCACGGCCACTCCCTCCCGCGCTGGCGCCGCATCGCTTCGCTAATGGCTGCCTTCCATTGCGACTCCATGGTGGTGAATGAGGCCCAGCCCGACCACTGATTGACGACGCTATGTCTCGAACCAGCCTCATGGCAGATCGACCGTCGACATGGTCGCATCCCCAGCATCTCCACGCCAGTGAAGGAGGAAGATGGAAAGCGATGCTCACACACGGGCCGACCTCGCCATCTCCATTAGGCCGGCGATCCACGGTGCACCACGCAAATCAAATTTAGGATCACAGCTCTGCGATTCCTTCTGCTATCAGCTTACTAATATTTACTATCAATGGAGTGTTGTTTTACTGATGCCATGGCACCTATTGTGAAGTTTGAATCCATAGTTTACAATTTCTGTTACACCATCGATTCTATTTGTGATTTTTGTAACTGGGTATGTATTTTACACAGGATACAAAACAATATATTGTTAGGGAACTAGCTAAAAGTTGTTGCCCATTTTGTAAGTTAGCAGTTAGCTAAAAGTTGTAACGGGGTCTTTGATATCTGACCATTCATTCATTATTTATCCTCTGCTCCGATCAATTTTGTATGAAACTTGTCATCATCGTTTTTTTTTTCTCTTGCCATTAACTTATATTTGTCTGTATCACTCCCGAGTTCGATTCCTCGGTAGACTGCATATATTCCATGGTCTGATTTTTCTATAATTTGTTATGCTCATGTTATCAGGGAGGAGGAAGGCAGAAGAGAATGGAGAGACGAACAAGAGGACCAGAGGGAATTGATCTGGACGGTAATTAGCTAAATCATCTCAGGAGTAACAGTGGATGTTGTATGTTAGGAGTACTGTTTACACATAGAAAATAGAAAGTAGTTTGATGATTTGCAGAACGATGATCATAGATAGTTTTGGGCATTTTTTTATGTTCTATTTGCACAAGGTTTTGTGCGCCATTGCTTTTGGTTGGTAGTGATGGTTCAAATTTATTCTAATTTCTTCAGAGATACTTAACCTTTGGTTATAATGCAAAAAAGATGAGTATATATCAGTTCATAGAAGCACTGTATTTTCTGTTAATATTTTTTTCTCATAGAAAGTACTTACCACCTAACAAAATCAAGCAACTTATATTTACTGAATCTATGAACCAAAGAGGTGAAAGAATTCTATCATACCTGTCAGTATATTTTGAAAGAACTATAGAGATGTCATGCTAAATTCAAGTATATTTCATAAGAGAGTTGGGATATGTGAGCTGACTTCTTTTCTGTTTTGAGTTTGGATATGTAAATTATTGATCCTTTGCTAATAGATGTGATAGTTACTCATTTTTATTATAAGAATCAAAGCTGTTATGTCGAGAGCAAAACATTTTGCAAGTGGAGATGAAAAACTATTGCTGATTATTGTTATGAGATATGAATTCATACACTTTCCAGTCAAATGTAAATTCTAATGACAGAGAATATTGTAATTTTAGACTAGGCAACATGAGTTTTGAATTATGAATTATATTGTAAATGTCAAAACACATGGAGAATATACATTTTTGTGAAAGGATACTGTCATATCTTCTAATATTTTATCGACGAATGTAGAAGATAGTATTCTTCTCTTTTATGTTGTTACTCGGAATTTTTGTCGCCCGTAGCAACGCACGGGCATTACCCTAGTTTTATATTAGAGGCGGTGGATTAAAAACCTGACAAGAGCATCTCCAAGACCTTCCGAACTATCCCTAAATCAAATTATTAGAATTTAATAAAAAAAATCATCCTCCAACAGCTCCTCTAAACAGCTCTTTGTTTTTATTAACTCCCTAAATCCACCTCAATTCGTAGCTAAAAAAACAAGGAAACGAATTGGCATCCCCAATACCACTCCTCCTGCCTCGGTAGTAAAATTCGTGTCATTCTTCAGCCAGGAAAACTCTGAGCCCGCCCAATTGCCTCGCTCGTCTGCCATGTTGCCTATCCTCCCGCAGCACCCCTCAGTCGTCCTCCCGCTGCGCCGCCTCGCTCCGCCCCCGGCCACACCTCTCAGCTCGTCCCCTGGCTCCGTCGCCTCGCACGTCCACCCGTAGCACTGCTCGCTCGTCCTCCCACCCCGTCGCCTCGCTCATCCCCCCGCCGCGCCGAACCCGCCTCGTCCCCCCACGGCGCCGCCTCACTACTAACCCCACCGTGCCTTCTCGGATCGTTCTCCCGCAGCGCCGCCTACCTCGTGCCCCCACCACGCCGTAGTGGAACTGCAAGTCATCTGTATCAGCGGATCTTACCGTGGCTTCACTGTCTATGGGGTGCCCTGCGCGCCGCTTCTTTCATCGGGGACCGGTAATCTTTGTTGCTTCGTGTCTCAAGTTTGCCTGTAGCTGAAATAATTCCTGCACATAGTGAAATTTTTATTGTTCTGTAGTAAGTTGACCATGATATTGTTCTGGATTTCGTACATAGTGAATTTTAGATATTCTATTTATTGGAAATTGATCAGGGTCGGTATTGAAATGAGCACCAGTTGCGAAATTGATCCTCTATTGACAAATTAGGCTTATAATGAACAAATATTTGCTTGACTATTTGTTGTCTGGACAATTTTAGGAATTTGGGAATTTGTTTAGTAGGGGTGTAAGCAGTGTGGATAATTTCTGACTCCGATCCGATTGAAATCTGATTTTTGAAGATGTGGGATACCGTTTGGGGTTTTTTAGCGGATATGGATAAAGATATAGGATAGGTTATGGTATTGATGAAATCTGATGGATACGGATTATCCGATAAGTATAAGTGGATTATCTGAAACTCATAATAAGATTATCCGCTAATAATAAGAAAAACATGTAATGCTTATGCTACCAACTAAAAATGATTGAGTTGTACAATATGCTTTGCAATTTGTTTAGTTGCTTTAATAACCTTTGTATACTATATCATATTATAGTTACATAAGTCTATAAGTTTATTACATAAATTGTATTTTTCTATGGTTAGATACATAAGGCACATTATCCGACAAAATTTTGCTTCTGATCCGCCTCCGGTTTGAATCCGTACCATCTCGGACATCCAAAAAAATCTGTTTTCGTATGCGCTTCCGCGTATTATCCGCTCTGCTCCGAATCCGTCGAATAATTGAGGATTAGGATTTGAAAAAGACATTATATGATCCGCTTTCATCCGTACTGTTTAGCACCTCTGAACTCGTACATGGATGAAGTATCTAATGTTCTGCTATGCCTATAGTATTTTTTCTCCTTTACAAGTAGAGCGCGCGCAAACGATTTTTACAGTATGATTTCTTAGGTCTTGGTAGTGCTAGCACTATAGTAAGATTTTTTAAGTCTTGGTGGTGCATTGATGCTTATACATACAATTGTCTTGATCATTGCTGCTAATATTTGTGGTGGTGAACCACCGCCACAAAAATATTTTACCTTGGTGGTTTGCATAGACGAGAAAATTTAATTTGTAGCTGACAATACCTAGATATTTCTAGTGGCAACCGCCAAGAAATGCTGTCAGTACATATTTTCTTGACGGGCACCCGCCAAGATAATCTATTTTCCTTGGCACTCTATTCTTGACAGATTTTGCTTGACGGTTGGCCGCCAAGAACAATTTCCTTGGCAGTTTTTGTATTTACCTTGGCTGTTTGCAACTGCCAAGACAAATCCAGATTCTAGTAGTGCGCAAACAATTTTTATAGTACGATTCCTTAGGTCTTGGTAGTGCTAGCACTACAGTAAGATTTTTTAGTTCTTGGTAGTGCATTGATGCTTGTACATACAATTGTCTTGATCATTGCTGCTAATATATCCTATTGTCGACTTAGTTTTGCAGTCACTTGTGACAATGGCGTCAGAGGGCTTCTTTATGGGCATGATCTAGTTCGACTGATCACAAACCTTCGTTTGAAAAACTCAGCGTCGTAAGTTGGATCATCTGAGAAGTAATCATCAAACAGCTTCCAATGACCTAGTTTACTTTTACGACGAACAACTTTTATATCCGGGGATAGAGCCGCCGTGTTTGTGATTACCAATTGATTGATAATGAGTATGCATGATTTGTGCTGAGCCAATTAAAAAATCATCGATGATGACTCTAATGCTAGTTGCATCAATGATTGAGGATGTTGGCCAATGCTGAACAGGCGTTGATTGTAACAAATGAGTGAGGACCTTGATGGAACAATGGTGTATACCTGCTGAACGGCCTGTTATGTATACCAATGATTGAGGAACAATCGAGTTGACTAGAACCAAATTGAGGTGTGTATACCTGCTGATTGGAAGCGAAGAGAGATGTTGAACCATAAGTGAATTGTTCATCCTTTTCCATCAACTTAGGCTTCTGGGTGAACTGATTGGTGCCTAGTAGCTTAATATGGTATAGAGACAGAGGTCTTGAGTTCAAGTCCTGGTGATCGTATTTTCCGTTGCGCCGCTCCTATTTCCATGTTTGCGCCCCGAGGGAGCTGCACGTGAGGGGGAGTGTTGAACCATAAGTTAATTGTCCACTCTTCTCCATCAGCTTAGGCTTTTTGGTGCAACTGGTCGATGTATAGTAGCTTAACATGCTATCAGACCAGAGATCTTGAGTTCAAGTCCTGACGACCGCATATTCCGCTGCACTGCTCCGTTTGCGCCCCGAGGGAGCTGTATGTAAGGGGAAGTGTTGAACCATAAGTGAATTGTCCACCTTTCCTCATCACCTTAGACTTTTAGGTGTAACTGATCGGTGCATAGTAGCTTAACAAAAGAGCTGGCGAAGCCGGAGCGTGGAGGCCGTCCAGCGAATGCTTGCCTTGACGCCTTCCAGCGAACGATCGCCTAGGAAGCCAGCGCGCGAAGGCGGAGCGGAGACCGTCCAGCGAACGCTCGCCTTGTGCGCTTGACCATGCGGAGGGCCAGGAAGATCCACCACGCTGCTGATGAGGTCGCCATACTAGGCATCCTCAGTATCGTGTAGCCACGCAAGGACAGCGTGAACGAGCTCTAGATGATGGCAGCAACGGCTGCTGGCGTGCATGCTGGAAGATAAGAGAAGATATAATTCTTGCCGTGATGTTTATACATCTTTTTTGACACATGTTATTATGTTTGATAAATATCGTTGCATAAGAAGTTAATGGTGTGTGTTTTAGGATATAGCTTCACTACGAAGTTGAGCATTATGCATTTTTATGGATTTCTGCATTGTGAAGTTTTGATATTTTGTTCTGAATTGGTCAAACATAATATCTGTTAATTGCAAGCAGTACAAATTATTTGGTTCGCAAGTATTGGCATGCACACGCACGTAATCATATCATACAAACACCTTTGAACCATTATATGCGACCTGTTGTTCTGTCACAAACTTGGACCCATATTAGAACGTATAGATGAATTTTCTGCCAAAGTAGAGTAGCTACGGAGATGACGCACGCAGAAACCGAGCTTCTGTGAACAAACAGAGGGAGTTGGCCTTCCTAATTTATGTGTAGCTAGCAAGAAACATCACGTTTATTTGCAAGTAATGATTATATGCAAGTAACCAGATGTTTGAAGTTGTAAGTTGGACATTCTCCATATGAACTTTACAGAAAATTCAAGGACAAAGATAGTTTTGTTAATTTCTCCTTATTATGTTGAGTGTTCTGTGAATCTTGTGGTTCATATGCTCTGGCTTCGAGGAAGAGGATGGCCTGTCCAAGCTGATGAGGCAGCCAAGTCACTAAAGTGCCATTGGCTTCAAGCACGCTATTAGGTACTTCCTCTGTCCTAGAATAAGTGTTGTTTTAGATTTGATCAAAGTCAAACTGTTTCAAATTTGATTAAATTTGTAGAAAAAAGTATTAACTTTTAGAAGATCACATTAGTCTCATTGGATTCATCATAAAAACAACTTTCATAATATACTTGTTTCATGGTATAGATACTTATAATCTCTACTCCTTAATATGCTTGATGTGGTCGTCTCTTTTGGTGTCGCCCCAGATCGTAAGTACGTAAATGTAAGTTTCTGCCAAAATACGTAATATCCCTCTCCTTCGTATATGTTTCCATTTCAAATACTATACCGGAGCATGTGTCTGTTTTCGCCTTTGTACCTCTGTTTTCATCGAGTCCACTTGACATACGAGTGGATGTGAGAGACGTTCCAGGTTCCAGTCAAAGCCTTCTCCATGAAACTATACCTACATGTGTAGTCGATCTCGTAGGGGCATCGTTGTTGCCGCCGTCATCGAACGCTCTCGTCCCCTTGTGACCCCCAAAACAGGTTCCTTTTGTAAGGAGTATCAGTTTTCCTACCTCAACGCCTTAGATTCTTTGATCGAGCAATGTCGGAGAATCCTCTCTCTTCCATTCTTTCTCTCTCATGTTATGTTCTATCTGTCTCGAGGAAGAAGATGAACAAAAGTATACTTTTTTTTAGAACATGAACAGAAGTATACTATTTGGTGAGGAAAGTATATATAGTTTGCTATTTCATTATGTTTATGAGGCTCCTTTAAAACAAAATTAATTACTGGATTGTTTATCTATCTAAGCCTTGAGCAGAAACAATATCAGTGGTCTCCTTCCGCTCCTTTTTCTCGATTTTCAGATGCATAAAGGCGCACATGGTTATTGAAGCGTTAGCCAGTTGCAAAATTTGTTTAAAGGTTCATCGCCATGCAAAACTACTAGAGTAGCACATATGGTTAGGGAGGTACTCCTCCGTTCTGAAATTTCTGTGTTTCAGACAGCAAGAATGAACTAAAAGTGAACTACGAAGGTATGTCCGAATGACAGGAATAAAAGAATGGAGGAGTATACCAGTTAGTAGAGTATGTTTATGACATGTCTAGACTGTCGTTTCTAACTTTTGTTATTCACCAAAACAAATTACAGGGAAGCATTGACTACCTAGGAAAGTCTCAGAATGATCTATATCAATCTTTTAGCATTCAAAATTTCATTAGTCTAACAATAATTGAGTTTTTAATATATTAACCTTTATCATTTATGTTTTTCATATCCGTAACACACGAATATTTTGCTAGTTGATAATATATAAGATGTATCCTTACCTGGCACGGCTATGATGGATGAATTTTTCAAGCAAAACCAAAGTTTAAATTGTAAATGAGACAAGGTTGTAACACAGTCACATGTATGGTTGACTGATGAGTGATCACACCCAAAAGATCCGGACCCTAATCTCTACTCCTATTAATTTAGATGAAAATATTCACGTCATCAAAAAATCTGTCGTACGTCCACAAAGTTAGAGATTGAATCCAAATCGGTTTCATATCTTTCATATCAAGCACCGAATTCAAAAAATCATAAATCTCTCATTCGGAGTTCAAATGAGTCAAACTCGGACTCTATCTCGTAGCCTTTGAAAAGTTCTACAACTTTGATATTCAATGGAAGTCAAGATTCCTTCGTTTTGGTTTTGAAATTTATGATGCAAAAATATTTATTCTGATTCGAACTCCTCTACCTAGATCTCTATGCGGGACCCATATCTCCTACCTTTGAAGTCCAAATAATATGATCTACATATGTTCCGAAAAGTTCTCGACGAGATCTACAACTTTTGTGTTTTAACTTTTCTCATTAGAGAATGTTTTCAAGTCAAAAATCATGTTACAATACAGTGTTATTTTTATTTTATGTGAATTGATTTTTTCTATCGGATAAAGTTTCTAGAAATCTTTAGGCATTGGGTCACGACCTTGGTCTTGCATGTTAGACTTCATAGAGGTCCAGTGGTATCTTGTAGACGTCATGAGTTTGTGGAAGTACTTCTTTGCATGGCGAATTGGGCTTCATATCGGTACTTCTCATATTTGAGCGTTTTTTAATGACATTTCACTTAATTTTACAACATAGCACTTAAACGACACTATATATGGAAATTGTTAACACTAAAGGTAAAAAAAATATTTATGATAAAAATACGATGAAAAATGATAGAAAAGTTATCACTGCAAAACAAAGGGGGGGGGGGGGATGCTAGTATGACTGATTATAGAGTGAGATTTAGTTAAAAAAATTGTTGTAATTTTTCATTGTAGAAATTTACACGGGAGCACCAGAGTTGTTCTCACGGTAGCAGCTGGCAGCTGCAGCCTGCAGGTACGTGAGTTTTGCAGTGGTCGAGTCCGAAGTTTTCGTCGTGTGAAGCAATTCTGAATAAATATGGCCAAAACATTGTTGTCCAGCACTCAAATTATTCTACATGGCATTATTATAATTGATAACTTTATACTACTAACACTAAACCTATTTTTACATTTAAGCAAAATTCATAATGATGCCAGTGCAACTGACTTGGTCCACATATTTTATTTTGTAGACGTAGTGCCAGGAAAGGCACTGCCGGTTACAAGCTAGAAGGTGAAAGAAATAACCTAAAACTGTTAATACGGATTTTGAAATGCTGAAAATTTGCAGAGCTGTTTTTTGTGACTATTGCAAAGGATAGTAGCAAAAACCCAAATACTCTAAAGATGAATGTCAAGAAATACTCTAATGTATGGTTCAACTTGATACAGAGAAAAAAAAAAGGAAGCGAAATGTCAATAATCCAACCGACGGCATCGACACCCTAGTAGTAGTAGTAGATGAATTAAATAAGTTGGGCCGGTCAGACCCAGCGAGTAAATAAACACGATGACGCCTCATGTTGCCCAGTGAAAATTTTGCTTTGGTCTCTTGAACAGGTTTCGCACTTGTGCTCCAAACGACGGTACGTTCTTCATCAAGTCGACGTACTGGTCCGTGTGATGGCCACCTGCTTGAAGTTGTCCCCGACGTTAAGGAACTCGAGGCACTTGGTGTTGAGCCTGAGGCACGCGCGCTCCTCGGCGAACACCCAGGTGGACAGCACCGTGGACGTGGAGACGCCGGCGCACAGGATCTCCTCACACATCCGCTTCAGCGTGTCCACCCCGTACCACAAGCAGGCAGTGGCGAAGCTAGCCTAGAAAATGGGGTTGGGCCGGAATTTTTTTTTTGCCACACAACAAAGAGGAAATTAAAGGAAACTACTTCTTTAAAACATAATACTAGGGATGAAAACGATCAAAAATGATAAAAAATTAGCATTATCATTTCTTAACTATATTTTTCAGTTGAAAATAAAAACAAAACCGATAAGCTCAAAAATGAAAACAATAACGATACTGTCGGGGATCTAAAATGAAATTATCGATACGAAAATATATCGATATTGATCGAAAGTCGATAATCATGATCGATAACTATCAACTATTAAATTATGCTAGATACTCACATCAATACAATTACATAATTAATCATACCATTCATCTGGCACGACAAAAATAATTCAACATCGACAATCAGGAGCCCAAGAAGAAATTTAATGTTATGGATCTTAAGCTTGTGATGGTAAGGTCCGTTTGAGCTTGGTTATTTCCGTAACAAAGGTTACTATTTCAAAAATTCGATATTTTTCACGGAAAATTTTGAACGAATACGGTATACCGTTCATTCGATCGAAAATCAGCTCTATTGTTTTCATTTTCATTTCCGTCAAAATTTTCCCATTTTCGTTATTGTTTTCACATTTTTCATAATCATTTTCCTATTTCTTGTTTTTTCGAAAACGATTGTCGGTATATCAGGAATTTCCACCACCGTTTTCAACCCTACATAATACAATCAACAATAAGTGTCCAATATAATCTTACAATGAGAGAAAAAAGAACTATTAATGTTGGTCTAGACTACGTCTTTTCATATCCATAAAACTATCAACAATATCATTTTCCTTCACACTCAAGAAAACATTCTGCTCAATAAAAGTGACTAAACAATCATCTAAAAGAGTATCACTCATCTTATTTCTCAATTTATTCTTAACAAAGGTCATTACTGAAAAAACCCTTTCAACGCTTGCTGTTGCAACCGGTAGAATCAATACCAACTTGATAAGCAAGTATACCAAATCATAAACAACATCCCTCTTTGTTTCAACAAGCTTCATTGAGAGCTCAACAATATTGTTTATGTCTTGGAGGCTAACATCTCTTCTCATGTTATCAATATAATTATCAAGTTGCATTTCAAGTCTTATCAAGTTTATATTTGAGAAATTGGAGGTCTTCGGCTGCAGGCCAAAACTGGGGGTGAGCCGCGGCCCACCCGGCCCACCCTCTACCTTCGTCACTGCAAGCAGGTGCTCCACCTCCTCCATCCTCCGGGCCTCCAGGAGGACCGACGCGGGCAGCGCGCCGTGGTACATGTAGTGGAGCATGGACCCGAACGTGGGCGCCCGCATGTCCTCGATGGTGATTGAGCTCGCCGTGCTCTCGGCCATGGACCCGAACAGCGACGCCTTGAACACTGGCGAGCGGGCGGCGAGCACGAGGCGGTGGGCTTTGAACGTCTCGCCGTCGACGAGGAAGGAGACGTCGGTGAGGTCCGACGCAAGGAAGATGTCGCGGTCCAGCCTGGAAGACGTCGTCGTGGGTCGGCATCGGCAGCGGCGTCTTGGCCGCCGTGACGACGACGTTGCAGAGCGCGGTGAACTGGCCGTCGACGACGCAGTCCGCCTTGACGTCGTCCCGCCTCGCGATCAGGTACCCGCCGGTGGACTCGATGGTCTCCCGCACGGCGGCGGCCCGTTCCGGGCCAGCAGGTCGATGTGCGCCTGCGCCCTGACCTCGGGGGGCGGCGCCTGGTACTGGGCTAGCTGGGTTTGGGTGCGGCATCCTGCTGGTGCTGGAGGTTGTTCAACGACGGTCGTGGCCACGACGGACAGCTTGATCCAGGCCCGGTCGTCCTTGCGGTGCTCCCAGTGCGGCCAGTACTTTACTGTGCACCTGAGACTGCCGGCGCTGGGGAAGACGACGGTCTCCTCGACGCACCCGTCGGCGGAGAGGCCCTTGGTGACGTTGAGACTTAGTCGAACGTGGAAGGACCGGTCCTCCCGTCCATGGAGGACGCTGCATGCTTTCCGCTCCCCGGCCGCCATGGTGATACAATCTACGATGGAGTACTCGATCGGACGTGCTGCATTGCAAAACTGGACTATATCGAATCTCTTTAAATTGTTTTTTTTTCTCGTATATATACATCGGTCGACAGGGGGAGAAAAAAACAGCTTATCCTACTCCTAGACTCCTGGTCGTACTCAGATGGTAACGTGTGTTCCTGTCCATATTGAGTCCAATACTGCCATATATTTTCATGAGATTGTATCAACTTATTAATTTAGATGAGGTCATCATTAGTGTTGCTTTAATTTGATGTTAGTTTTACAATTTGGTATCTATAACTTATTAAATTAGATGAGATTGTCATTAGTGTTGCTTTAATTTGGTGTTGGTTTAATGTTGGTTTTACGATTCGGTATTGATAGCTGGCAACTCTACATGAGTCCATCTCTAAGACATGTTGTGACCTTGTCGTAATCCGTATATTAAGAGATGTTCCAAAACACCGATACGTGAAGAGTCCCACACATCCGTGTCGGACTCGCTAGCGGATACGGATACACGTGCGAGATGTCGACGAAACGTACGCACGGAGTATCCAGAAATAGAAAATAAAATAAATCCGGATACACGTTTGAGACGTTCTGACCCATATGTGATACGACCCATGAGGATGAATGATGTTCATTTGGCCCATATTGCATGCATAATCTAACCCTGGTCTGATCAACGTGATCACCTGGTGTTGTGTGACATGCGTTAGTTTTTAGCGTTTCAACGAGTCTTCGTCGTCGCCGCCCCCAGAAGCAGTAAAGATCCACGCCCGTCAATGAACTATCGATGACGAGTCTCCTCGTACTGGCCGTCGCCGATTGTTGCCGACGAAAGAACGTTAAGTTTTGCTGCCAAGACCAGGGATCCCGACATCGGCTCGTCGAGAGTCGGCGTAACGTGTGACACCACTGGCGAAATCAGATGGCAGCTACAGGAGGTAGTTGAACCGGTTGAAGATCTTAAATTATTTATCTTGAGTTGCATGCTTGCAACCATTTTATCTATTTTATGAATTATTAGTTTACAATTTTTAAACTAAGACTCATATGATATACTTTTGTAATAGATCTTTAAGTATTTTGGATAATATTTTTAATTATGTGATGTATCCGTATCAGAGGTTTTGTGAAAATAACGTATCGACGTGTCCATATCGATCTGATATCGATACACGTATTCGTATTGGTGTTGCATACGTTCATGCAAAATCTATCCTTTGTTATTATTGCATGCCAGCACAACACACAGATTAAGCATAAAACACACACACTTTGCATCCCTACGTCTGACCCAATCACTTGCAGACATTGCTAGGCTGCTCTAGCCTAGCTCCGTATGACTGCTCAAGGCTGCGTATGACTGCTGCGGGCAGCCAGCCAATGCAAATCACAGATTTCAGTGTCTCGTGTCATGTCTAGCCTCAATTTACTTTAGCATGTGATCAAATATCAATGACTCATATTTTTGAAAAATTAAAAGAAATGTTTAAAAGCACTAGGAATGAAAAAAATTATTCTTAATTTCTCTATTAATATAAGTAATGTCAAATTTAAAAATAATTCATTATTTTCTTATATAAAATTTATTAGCATTAATTTTTATGACATATAGTTCAAACCCCCTATATTTTTTTATCTGAATCGACCACTATTTAGTTAAAAGAGGGGCAGATGGACTCACCTAACATATACAATTCAGGAGTAGTGTCAATTATACTCTATCTATCATATATATCTATGTATATAGCTTGTCATATTTTTTTTTAAAAAAACCCATAGCAACATATGGATACTTTGCTAGTAAAAACATACAAGAGACTAGTGGTGGAAAGGTCGGTCCCCCACCGGCTGGCAAATTTGACTTTTAGTTCCACACCATGTTTTAAACGATTGTGTCTCAGGTTTATTGCCACTTTTTTGACACTTATTCAAGCGTAACAGTTCATAATTCATTATCATTTATATCAATGTTTCTTTCATCTACATCTGCCAGCAGCAATACAACGTATATTACAGAATTATATATTACACAACTCACATGTAAGTGGTCACAACAACCCATACAAAATACGTGGATCAATAATATATCCGCTCGATACAGATATAATATGTTATTTTCAAACAAATCATGATATGTATACATTTCACAAAATTTAAAAAATATTTAAAGGTCCATCACCAGTTTCAGGTTAGACCTCATTGACTCATTGGTAGTGTTGTCGAACTGCTAGGCTTCGGAGTAACAGATCATGATAAGTTGATGATTCAACAAGATGTCCTGGAATGACAGCAATTCAGGTTAGACCTCATTGACTCATTGGTAGTGTTGTACTAGGAGTCTAGGTCACAGCGAGACGTGATCGGGTCACGGGTCTTGGCGGTGAGACGGAGGCGTGACACTGCATTCATTGGTGACGACTGCATTCATTGGTGTCGACGGTGAGGAACGTCTCAGCGAGAGACGGGCGTCGATCCTTGTCCTTGGCGTCGAACGAAACAACAGACTGGACTGCTCAAGTTAACTCACGCTCACGACATACTTAAGGTAGTAAAGTGGACTTCCTTCTTAATAAAAAATAAAATTTGAAGTGATGCTAGGCTGAATGATGTATCGCGCAACATGGTGATATGGGTGATAAGAGAGAAAAGAATGAAACGCCATCTGATTAATACTTGAGAAGAACTTCAGATGCATTTCATTACTGTTACTGCCCACGAGGAGGAAATAGGCACCACACGTCCACAGAATATGGTAATTTTCAGTAGATTGAAAATAGGAATTTCTTTCAATCAATGCTTTTGACCATTAGATCTAGATCTAATAGATAAAAAAATAACTCTTTTCTATAATTTACACATAACACTAATTAATATATATAATCTTATAAATAAATAGATAATAAAAAAATTAAACAAAAGATTCTTATGAATCATCATGTATTGAAAAATTTGATTGAAAGAAATCTTATTTTCAATCGACTAAAAACAAACATTCCCAATATATATATGTCTGAACAACTCATCCGAATGCTTTAGCGTGTAGCCATCCGTTCCATGTCGTAACTTGTAATCACTCCGTTTTGTTTGCTTGTTCCCATCCCCACTGCCATCACTTTCTTGTATACCTGTACACCATTCCTTGTCCATTGTGCCGAGATCCAAGAGGAGACAAGTGTGGTGCTAGTGTACACTGGCATCTCCCGATCAAGAATAGAACACAACAAAAATCTTCTGGAAAGAACCATGCATGGCAAAGTATATGACTTATGAAATGCGAAATGCAATAAATAAGATCCTGAAATTTGGTGGCGCACGTGCTTTGAGTTAAAGATAACTGAATGCACGCTCACTTAAATTCTACCCATCACGACAAACAACTTTTTTAGGTTTCCTTAACCCATGAAGTTTCCTTTTGAAGGGGATTGTTCGTCGAAAATTGCCAGCCTCTTTTTGTTTGTTTGATGTGCGAGGTTTATTGCCTGCTATACGACTATTACTCACATAATCAACTTAATTTTGAGGTCTAAATTTTAGTGTTCACATCAATTATTTGAACGTCAAATATAGTAACTAAATATAAAAAACTAATTACATAGTTGAAGGCTAATTTACGAGATGATTCTATTATTCATCATTACGAGATATTTACTGTAGCATCATATTATATAATCATGACTTAATTAGATTTAATTGGTTCATCTCGTTATTTAGTCTAAAAATAATGAAATAAATTTCATTACTAATTTATATTTTTTTGAGTCTCTTATACTGGTTACAACTGTAGTATCTGTTCATGTATGCACGCATCCACGCACACCACCACAACACACACCTACACACCCGCGTACACGAACAGTCCTATAACTATATCCAGCGAAGATCACGTCTTTTGAGAGATCATCAGTCCATAGAATTAGATGTGTGACGAAGACATCACCTTCTCATTTATAGCACCACGCACATAAAAAACATCGTCTGAAATTATTAGAAGAAAACCCCGGTGAGAAACACCAAAGTGGGAACCAGGTGGGCAGTATATTTATGGAACACAGGAAGCCGGTGCCACCCGTGTCAGTGACAGCTAGTACGTTAGACGAGCCCGTCGGGTCGAATCAATCAAAATCCATCAGGTAGTACCAGCTTCAACCCAAGAAAAGAAACCCATCCTAGACTGGGTCAGGGCCAGCCAAAGCGGGCCAGGGCCACCCGTGGACAAGCCTTTTTTAAAAAAACTCGACAAGCCTTTTACTTGAGGAAAAGCGAAACAGACAGCCCATCAACAGCGAAGATAGAAACTGTTGAGCTTGTGACGGATATGCCCTTCCTTCCCGCATCACCTCCGCCTTAAGATCCGATCTCCCCCATCTCTCCCTTCAGCTCCAATCCTTGTCGCCGCGCCGCCCCCACCCAAATCCGCACCACCGCCGGCCCCGGCGGGCCAAGGACGCGCAATGCCGCCCTCCGCCGACGCAATGCAGCCCCCTGCGGACGCCGCCGGCGACGTCCGCATGATCTCCTCGAAGGAGCTCCGCGGCCACGCGTCCGCCGACGACCTCTGGATCTCCATCTCCGGCGACGTGTACGACGTCACAGCGTGGCTCCCGCGCCACCCGGGTGGTGACGTCCCGCTCCTCACCCTCGCCGGGCAGGACGCCACCGACGCCTTCGCCGCCTACCACCCGCCCTCGGCCCGCCCGCTCCTCCGCCGCTTCTTCGTCGGCCGCCTCTCCGACTACACCGTCTCGCCCGCCTCCGCCGACTACCGCCGCCTTCTCGCGCAGCTCTCCTCCGCGGGCCTCTTCGAGCGCGTCGGCCCCACACCCAAGGTCCAGCTCGTCGGGATGGCCGTCCTCTTTTGCGCCGCGCTCTACTGCGTGCTCGCCTGCGCCAGCGCCTGGGCGCACCTCCTCGCTGGCGGCCTCATCGGGTTCATCTGGATCCAGTCCGGGTGGATGGGCCACGACTCCGGCCACCACCGCATCACCGGCCACGGGGCCCTCGACCGCGTCATACAGGTGCTCTCCGGCAACTGCCTCACCGGACTCAGCATCGCCTGGTGGAAGTGCAACCACAACACCCACCACATCGCCTGCAACAGCCTCGACCATGACCCGGACCTCCAGCACATGCCACTATTCGCCGTGTCCGCCAAGCTGTTCAGCAACATGTGGTCCTGCTTCTACAAGCGCACCATGGCGTTCGACGCCGCGTCCAAGCTCCTCATCAGCTACCAGCACTGGACCTTCTACCCGGTGATGTGCATCGCCAGGATCAACCTTCTCGTGCAGTCCGCCCTGTTTGTGCTGTTCCAGAGGAAGGTACCGCAGCGGATGCTGGAGGTGGCTGGGGTCGCTGCATTCTGGATTTGGTACCCGATGCTGGTGTCTTGCCTCCCGAATTGGTGGGAGAGGGTGGCGTTTGTGCTCTCCAGCTTCACGATCACCGGCATCCAGCATGTTCAGTTCTGCCTGAACCATTTCTCGTCGGAGGTGTATGTCGGGCCGCCCAAGGGGAATGACTGGTTTGAGAAGCAGACGGCGGGCACTCTCGACATCTTGTGCCCACCGTGGATGGATTGGTTCCATGGTGGCCTGCAGTTCCAGATTGAGCACCACCTGTTCCCTCGCCTGCCTCGGTGCCACCTTCGCAAGGTTGCGCCTTTCGTGCGTGACCTCTGCAAGAAGCATGGGCTGACTTACTCTGCAGCCTCATTCTGGGATGCGAATGTGCTTACATGGAAGACACTCAGGGCTGCTGCATTGCAGGCCAGGAGCACAGCTGCAGGTGCTGCACCCAAGAACTTAGTGTGGGAGGCCGTGAACACTCATGGGTAATTGGAAGGATTGGAGTTTGAGGCATCTGGTGGCGTTGAACCTTGCGTGCGTCCAATTATCAGATTCATTCTCAATGTCTAGTGAGATTGATCATTTAACCCGATGAAGTTGGGTCAAGTTTTTCGTGTTGAGAAGTGATTCACTCTTTCGAGTGGCTCATGCTTCAATTGCCTACCTGTTCTCCCGATGTTCTGCACTCCCCATTACGGTAACTATATCATGGTACCTGCATTATATCATGAACCGCTGTCACAAGATTATGCCTGTTTCATTAATTCAGTTAGCGTGCACCGGTTGATACTGGATGCTTGAAGCTTGTGAGATTGTAAGCATAATGAATGACAGATAACATTGTGTTTTATCCTCTAATATTGGTTTGCTGTGGCAGCTTGTCTGTTCAACATACAGTTGACACCACTGATAATTTTATCTATAATTCTAACATCATACCAATGTTTTATTTGGTTCGAGATCTATTCTTCCCTCAATGAATTGACAACTCATGGTATTCGCCAATGCAGTGCTCTAGATGGTGTATTTGGCTATGCATCTCTCTAAAATGGGCTAGCTATCTGCCATTCTTGAGTTGGCATAGTCTCATTTAGGCATATAGCTACTTTTGTCGATTCTTTTATGGGAAAGGTCAGATTGTTTGTTGGGTACCTTTTGCTATAGCCAGATTAAATGAAATTTATGAATGCTTAATAGGCTAATTCTTCTTTCTGCATAACCATACATATTTTTTCGAAACATGTCATGCCACTGGTATGTGATTTCAACCAGACATCATCATAATCTGGACCATCTTCAGATCTGAAATTGATGGTCAATATTTCCTCCCCAATTGTCCTGTGCCCAGGTCACATTCCAAAACACAGCCATTTCTCAGCTGTGGCGTGCCTGTCCGGTTCTTAGACGTACCGACGCGCCAGGGTTTCTTTGATCTTGGACCATCCTCCCTGTCAAGGATTCGCCGCTGGTGGCTCATGCTCGCAGCACATGTGAAATGTCCTAGCGTCCATCCGGCCCCTGTCCGCTTGTGTAACAGAAATAGTTGTCGGACTTGACATAAGGGGGGTCCATTCCTGGCTGTCATTGCTAAGATTAGTCCTTTTTGCCAGACAAGCACGGTGCTCGTTCTGTTACTCCAAAACTCTGCGTGAGTTTTTTACTTGGAACAGAAATGGAAATAATTACATAGAATTGAAATGGAAAGAAAAAAAAAATGTAAACTGCTACAACCAAACACATTTTGCTGCTATGCCTGGACAGTTTGGAAGACGGTGTTTGAAAGGAATAGTTTGAAAGGAATAGTTTGGAGAGCCCATGACCATGAATGCAAAATATGCCTCGAATTGATACTAGAGCTCTAATTGATACCATGGACCGCCCTGACCGCGCACAAGCTCGGCGAGAGCATCGGCCCCGTTGATGCCGTCTCCCCCGCTGCCCGTTCTGTGGTTGAGGAGACGCACTCCTCCATTATTGTATCACACGCCATGCCCGGATGCAAAATATCTTCGGCCCTGGATGCCTTGACCTTGGAGATCAATCCCGTTGTTTGTAAGAATCTTTCAGTCCTTTTCACGTCCTTGAACGGAGGGCATCGTATTTATAAATTACCCCACGGAAGACGCAATTGTCTGGAAAAGATTCGCAGCTTCTGATGCACTTGCTAACGCTTTTATCACGTTATATGGTCTAGTAACCTTCCCTTACACCGTATAAAAAAAAAACTTCCCTTACACATTTCGTATTATACTGTTTCATTACTAGTTGCTGACCGGAGCTCCAATAATGATCTATTTTTTATTTCTGTTGGCCAAAGTCACCTTTCATAAAAAGAAGGTATAATTAAGTAGTGATATGAAAAAGAACGGTATTTGATCAAAAAAAAAAAAAAGAACGGTATATCCTCCGGCATCTGTAGCAGTTCGCAGATCGATCGTGAGCTCGTGATGCACACACAGACACGGCATTCTAATTCTAGATCTTTTGGTTTCCCATTTCTGTGATCTGATTAAATAATAACGTACTGACGCCAGTATAGCTCAAAGGATCAGATCTCAACTACTCGTCCTCCTTTTCTTATTGACCAAATTAAAGCCATTTTCCTTAAAAAAAATGCTACTCGCCTACTTGTACAAGCGGACAGGGAACAAAAATATGAAACTAGCGTTATGCAGACACTTGACGTGCGTACGGCCGGAGAAAGAGTTCAGCTGTCGTACCATGGCCGGTGGTTTTGAGTTTCTACCGAGGCGCCTGTTGTAGAGAGGGAGGCAGAGTCACATGATACCATGTGGGAAACACCGAACGATCGCGCCCTGAGCGGAATGCAGATTGTGTCTCGGAGAACAAGCAGCGACGAGTCACGGCAGATGGCTTTGATCGATCGGCAGCTTGCTGAATGCGTAATGCGTTGCTGTCGAACTTGCTATGGCATGGAGCCTTTGTGGAAGCGGAAGGGATAATTTAAACCACTCATCATCATCATCTCCTGTGTGTATAAAACGTTATTATCAAGTGTAGTATATTTTACAACTAGCTAGTATCATCTATGTGATGCAAGGGCATCGGCGGTGTACGATAGTTTGAGTACCATTTTCATCTAGTGATCATAACGAGACGGCAAAGAGGCCTTTCCTTGATCTGTGTCCATTCAACTGTAATTCCTCGGTAAACTGTGAATGGGGTCCATTTAAGCGTTAATATATAATACTAATAGTTTATAAAATCGAATTATGCATCAAAGTCGTTGTAGTATAGTGGTGAGTATTCCCGCCTGTCACGCGGGTGACCCGGGTTCGATCCCCGGCAACGGCGAAGTTATATATTTTTTTCCAAACTTTTTGGGCATTTGTAAACCCACGTTGTTTGGGCTGGAGATGGGCTGCCCGTCGGCCTTTTATCTGCCCGAGCCCCTAAATCGTACAGGCTGCGGCCCAACTCTCCTTTCACTGTTGACGGGACGACTTTTATTGCTCAAGAGCGTGATGGAGCTGTCTGAGTTTTCGTTTCTCTGTTTCTGTGATAGTAATAAATATTAGTATTAGTTTTATGATAACAACACTTGATAGTAAAGTATTATTCTGCAACCAAAAAAAGTTTATCAAGTTAATTGGCCAATAGCAAGACATTAATAGTTTTATAATTGCATCCTTATATATATAGTAAGAAAATATCTTGCAAAACTATAAAAGTTTTACAAGTGCATGAATATAATATAAATATAATTTATAGTTTCTTAAATAGGTTTTTATGGTTAAAATTTGATGAGAACAAGACAATGGAATATATGCGGCGCGGCTGTGTGGCTGGCCATTGGCGAATACCATGACGATTTAATTAACAATTAAATTAATTAGCTCAATTCAGTTGTTGTATTGGATTGGAGACCATATCAATGTTATATAAACCTGAAACAAACTGCAATATTATTGGAAAGTGAGCAGATACAGCAGGGGCGCAATCATCATCAGGATTGCTTCAAGGTAAAGATAAGGTAAAATCACATATTCCTTGCCAAAAAAAAAGAGAGAGTAAATTCAGATACATCAAAGGAAGTGGGTAATAATTTCTTCAAATTACTTTTACACTCGAGTACTCAACAGTCATCATTCATATTAAAAATCATGAAACTGAGCGGGGAACCTTGTCCCAATCAACTGCTGAAAGAGCAGCAAGAATGACGCTTAAAAATTTTATGAAAATTTGGTGACACAACATTTTTAATCTCTAACCAGTGATTTGTTTTTGGCATAATTTCCAAAAAAAAAAGAGGTTGTACTTCTAAAATCTGTAACTTCCATAAGAAGTCCATTTGCTGGTCACAATTATTGAAATCGGGTTGAATCAATTAAGCATGTACGTATCGGAGGAATTAGAAGTCATCATTGTTGATAGAGGTCAACAAAGGGGCTTCGGGCTTGTATGATTTGTATGTTTTTTTAGACCAAATAAAGGCGCTTTGGTTTGAACACAAAATGAGTTTTTTTGCTGGGGTTACCAGCTTTACAGACAGTAGGTGCAGATGCATGACAGTCTCCGGTATGATTTGTATGTGACCTATAGGACAATCCGATGCATGTGCTTCATGATGCTTGTGAGTGAAGAGGGCATATCAAACATATTATACTACAAATTTGGATGGGATCTCTGGTTCAGAGGGTAAAGAAACGACTCTCTGCAAAGAGTTATGCTGCCGGTTGTCGTAACCAAAGAAAACGATTTTGGCTGCTCGAGCGTGATGGAGCTGCCTGAGCTACGCGGAGATATGAGAAATGAAAGAACCCAGCCCACGATCGTATTGAAAGGCTCGCCGTTTGTACACAGTTGCACCGGGAGCGCGACGGCAGCTTCCCGTTCTCCGGTTCTCGGACTGCAGCGCGTTCATAGCCTCCGCGATCGCGACGGACAGCCGCTCCACCACCATCGCACGCGCCATCTGCCGCTCCTGGGCCTCCTCGTCCAGCAGTATGAAGGACGGGTCGATACCGAAGCTGTAACAGTGTAACGTGTGGTGCTCCGCTGGAGCCTGTTCACGAACTCCGGATCCGACGTGGACGAGCCACTAGCGGGAGAATTGGTGGGCTCCCACCACTTAAAAAGAGCCATCTTTAAAACAGCATCTCTAAATGATACATCCGGACTATAACATCCTTAAGTGAGATATTCTCCACAATCACACCATTATCTCCTTTTAACTCGTTTTTATTTTTCTTTAATCCGAAACAGGCCAGTGAAATGACTGCCCCTGTTAATGCTAGAAGTGGACTCACATATCAGCCACTGTTAATGCTAATGCACAACTGCAGAGAATGTGGACTCGTCGGGGACAGCCTTCACTGCAGGGCCGATGGGCAAAGGCCAGATCGATTTTAAAAAATTTATAATATCAAACAAACAACATATTGTTTTCTGACAGCAGGACGTATGACCGTGAAGAACGAGTTTGCAACAAAGCTTTCAGATTGGTAGGGGTAACTTAGTCTTATCACTGGCCTGTTTTGGATTAAAGAAAATGAAAAACGAGTTAAAAAGAGATAATGGTGTGATTGTGGAGAATATCCCACTTAAGGATGTTATAATCCGGATGTCTCATTTAGAGATGTTGTTTTAAAGATGGCTCTCATTAAGGGTGGTCTGGGCACCGTGGCAATACGCTGTTAATTTTGAGCAGTACTCTATTATTGACTTTGTTTTTGAAGTGGAACATGATTCCATTACTCATGTACCAATATATCGTCAGCAACTAAATCTTGCATAGAAGCTGGCCATCGTCGACGAACTGTGATCATCTCTTTCAACACATTCACTCCCTAGAGCTGCTACAATCACGGGACTTCAACACGTACACTCAAAGAGAAAAAATTCTGCATCGTAAGACTTTTCATGCATACTACAAGAAAAAGGCCTTCTAAACATGATTGTGTTGTTACGTTTTTATAAACGTTACTACATCAAGGCCTAAATATGTTTTTTGACATGTTTTTAAAGACGTGTTAACGAGACATGATATTAGATACGTTTCAATGTTGCTAAAAAGATAAACATGCTTTTGATATGTTTTTTAGCACACCTCAAATTAAAACGATAGTAGACACGTTTATTTTAAACTGTCAATAGCCATCATAGGAATGTTTTTTTTTAAATGTTTTAAAAACATCTTAAAATGATATGATATTAAACACGCTTTGGACATGGTTTGAGAATATCTCAATATGATATAATATTTAGACATGTTTTCACCATATCTAGCCTCAGCTAAAGACGCTTGTTGACATGTTATTCAGAACATATAAAAATAAAACGATATTAGATACGCTTGGATCGTATATACTCTCATCTAAAGATATTTTTGACACGCTGTTAATATTCCTTGAGACGTCAAACACCTAAAAAACATAAGTAGAAAAGAAAAGATGTCCAAATTACAATCAGAATTACTTACTTAGATGAGATGGTTAAGTGTGTTTGTAAGAAACAATGAGGTCATGAGTTTAACTCCTGCTACTTGCATGAGTAAATCACTCATTTATGACAGGTGCTATTTTTTAAAATATTTTACAAAACGTGTCTATGTTAGTAGATACGTAATAAAAGTGGATTAATCAAAATCACGTTTAACTTTATTAACACGTCACAAAAATATGTCTAGTATAGTTGATATGTCATGTAAATGTACCTATGAAAACATACATAAATGTGTAACACGTTTATATCATCTTAAAAAAACATCTTATATGTTCTAGATACGTTTTTAAAATCTATATCTACAAGCACATGACACGGTTCAGAGACGCCTCCAACACGTTTTACAAAATCGTCTCTAGTTTTGTATAGAGATGAAAAAACCGTATCTAACGCTTAAATAAAACATATGTATAAGGATATTTTTCTAGTATGATTAGCTAGAGTACCCGTCGTCGATAAGTCATACTTATCTGAACCTCGGCCTTGGACTACCGTCAAAGCATCAGTCTCCAGAATCGCATTAGCAATACCCTAATAAACATGTTGATGCAACGGCATCGGTATGTGAGAGTTTGAGTACCATTTTCATCTAGTGTGACCGTGATGAGATGATGGGAAAAGGTCTTTTATTGATCTGTGTCCATTCAAGTGCAATTCCGCGGTACTCTAAAAAAAAAAATCTAACCTACACAACGTGCTTCACGAGAATTTGTGCAAAGTTTTTCAGTTAGTTAATAGCTTCATATTCATAATAGTAAGACCTAAAATAGGACTTAACGTCCAAGTCGTTGTAGTATAGTGGTGAGTATTCCCGCCTGTCACGCGGGTGACCCGGGTTCGATCCCCGGCAACGGCGATTTTTTATTAATCCTTTTCAATATTTTATACTAATTCTAATTACCATTTTAGCCTGGGAGCTGGGCCGCCCTTCCGGCCTTGTCCCTCAGCATTCTAGCAACAATGAAACTGGCTGCGGCCCAACTCGCGTGCACTGTTGTTACGCTAGCAAAAGAAATGCATCATCATTGCTTTCATGAAATGGAGAAGCAAACAATGTTTATTTTTTAATAAAATTTCAAGCTATAATATGTTTTATGCATATAGAAAAAAGTTGAACATAACTTTTTCATCTGCTATTGAGTGTTTTAAACAAGACTACAAATTTTACAGCATATTTTACAACTCAAATTGCACTACCACAAAAAAGATGCCACTACAAATTGCGGTCCACAATGTGGTCCGTCTCTAAAAATCGATTTTTAGGGGTGGTTCACATTATGTACCGCCGCTAAAAATAATGTTCATTTTTAGCGGCGGTCCAAAATGTGAACCGTCCCTAAAAATCAATTTTTAGGGGCGGACCACATTGTAGGCTGTCGTTAAAAAATGACCTCAGATCCGGTTCCTTTTTTTTTCAGCCCATTTGAGCCCAGTTGATGTAACACATAAAAACTCATCCAGTTCTCAAAGCCTAAACTCATTCTTTCTTCTCCTCTGTTGCCAGCCGCCGCCTCTCCTCCCTTCTCTCCTTCCCCTCCCCCCCACGAGTTCGACCTCGCACACGCGGCCTGCGCGGCGAGCAGTGGCATCTTCACGCTCAAGGGCTGCGCGACGGCGGCGACCTTGCCTCCTCCTCCAACAGCGCCCTTCCCTTCCTCCCCCGGCGGGTGGCGGCTCATGGACTCGACGGTGCCCTCCCCTCCTCCCTCGGCGACAGGCCCCACCTCTCCCCTGGCGGCGCACGGGCTTGGCGGCAGCCCCCCTCCCCCGGCGGTGTATGGGCTCGGTGGCGCGGCGGTGGCTGGGGCGGCCAGATCCGGTCGCCCCCATCTTCCCTCGCGGTGCTACGGTGGCTGGGGCGGTCGGATCTGGCCGCTCCCCTCTCCCTCGCGGTGCGGTGGCGACCGGGGCGGCCAGATCTGACCTCCCTCGTATCCTCTTCCGACGGCGGATCCCAGCGCGCGAGATGGGCTTCTCTGGATCCGGTTGGGCCCGAGGCGCATCTGGGCGTGGGCTCTTTGGCCCGACGGGCTTTTTTTTTTGTTTTTGGGTTCATGGATAGCGGTGGGTGAAGTTGTTACCCACCGCTGCTAATCTTTTTTTAGTTGCGGTCGATTTTGTCCAGAGACCATCCGCCGTTTTTGGCTTTTTTTTAGCTGTAGTAGTGTAACGACGGGATACCATAACCGCTATAGGGCCTTTTGAGCCGCCGCTAAAGGCGCTTTTTGCTGTAGTGTATATTAGAGACGAAGGCACGTTTGACGTTTTTGTTGTGTTTGACGGTCAAAATCCACTTAACGAAAGTAGATCACATACGTACGAAAGTGACCTTGCAATGTTCCTATAGGAAACAAATTGGAAGAGCGTGTCGTGCCGGTGGAAGAGCCATGCCGACAACAGCTTTTGCATCCACCGAGCCAGGCTTGAGCATGCGTTGAGGAAACCAATAAGCTTGCTGTTGCATGCTGCGTAGCAGGCTGAGCCATGCACAGTCAACCAAACATGCCCTATGTTGCTCGGCTTGATGTCATCGTGCACGACGCACTGATCCCAGTCTCGGTACAGATAGCTCAGTGCCGATCCTAGTTCCAAAATATTTTTGTACTCCACTATTGGAATTCGTAAGTTTGTCGTGTGTGAGAGTCTTCACCATGTGCCTTTTCTCGGGCGCACGACGAACAACTCCTTCGCCGTGGTCCTTTTGTCAGACACACGGCACAAACATGGCGCACGGAGACGAAGGTCTTCGCGGTGTGCTGGCCACCTTGCAGGTATATTTAGATTTATTATCCTATTTAGTACATCGTTTAATTTGATCCTCTTACATGTCACCCACTTGATCACGTGTAGGTGCTTGCGTGGTGCTGCCATAATGACACTACTACAAAACACACCTTTAGCAGCAATAAAAAAAATCACGTAACGGCGGGTTAAAAGATCCCCGCAGCTAAAAATGTTCTAACATTTTTTAGAGGCGGTTCAGAATGCGTACCGCCGCTAAAAATCTTTTTAGATGCGGTTCACAATGTGAACCGCCGCTAATGGGCTTCATCTGACCCAATTCCGCCCAACTAGATGACAAATCCTATATAAATTGGCTAGGGTTAACCACAAACCCTAACTCCACCAGTTCTCTCCTCACCCCCCTCACCCCACCGCCGCCTGCCGCTCTCTCTCCCCATGCGGCCCCTCTCTTCTCTCACTCTCCCCATGCCGCCTCCTCTCCGGTCGCCCTCCTCTCCTCACCGGCGCACCCCCTCTATCTCCCTTCTCGGACGGTAGCCTCCCTCCCCTCTGGCGACCTCCACTCCCTCCCCTCTCTCCTCATCGAACGGCCGCCCGTGATGAAGGGGGTGCCGGATACGACGCCTCCCATCCTCGGAAGGCAGTGCGCGGCGAAGGAGGGGGGGGGGGGGATCCGACGTCCCCCCCTCCTCGGATGGCGGTGCGCGGTGAAGGGAGCCATGATCCGGCGGTGACAGGCACGCGCACATGAAGGGGAGGACGCGATCCAGCGGCGGTAGGCGTGCACATGCGACGGCTGCCACGGGCACGCTGGCAACGGCGGCAACGACAGCCTCGTGCATGTGTGCGGTGGTGGCAACGGCCACTATGTCGCGTATGTGGCGATAGCGGTCACGGACACGTGGGTGGCGGCGACCTTGCGCGGATCTATGTGGGCGGTGGCGGCCTGGCACGGATCTGCACGGTGGCGGAGGCCACGCACGGATCTGGGCTTACGCCACAGCCCCGAGGCGTGGGCTCTTCCGGGCCGGTGGGCTATTGTTTTTTGTTTTTAGGTTCATGGTTAGCGGCGGGTGATGTTGTCACCCGCCTCTACTTATCTCTTTGTAGCCGTAAGTTATTTCGTACATAGAAGATCCACCGATGTTTTCTTTTACTTTTAGCTGCGGTAGTGTAGCGGCGGGATGCCCTACTCGCCCTACAGGCCATTTTTGTAGTAGTGTGATGTCTAGTGCTAGGAATGCATAGTGGACAAATGGTTCACACCCGAGTGGGAGGAGATGCACAACGCTGTCCGAGAACAACATGCGCTTATGCCTGGTCCAGCACACCACCAAGGCAACCTTAGCAACAAGGAGTATAAGGTTCGATGGGTATGCAGATTCATTTTTTTGTTAACTCTCAATTATGTATAAATTAACATAGTTTTTTTATAGTCCCAGGCACATGAAGGCGCTGAATGCCCCGAGTTTGTGAGATGGGCGTTGTCACACAAGTGCAAGGCATTTGAGGCCACCTACGACCCCCAACGACCCGTATCAGTGCGTACACAGAGGTGGGAAAGCAAGTTCATGGGCCAGAGTGGGATCCGACTGCCCACCCTATTGATGGCGAGGTGATCATGAGGACGAGAGGAGGCAAGAAGCATGACCGGTTGATCATAGGTGACATTACTGTAGACACGACCAGTACTCCCACTCTCTCCTAGATTCGAGCGAGGGACCCGAGCACTGTCCTGGCCGTATGCCCACGTCTAACCGTGGCACAGCTGCAAGTACAGAAACTTGAGGTTATTTCTACTTTCTTCATCAATAATTCAATAACTAATCATATTTTTGCTTTGCACTATAATATTGGGATGAAAAATTGTAGGCCCAGCTTGCCGAAGAGAGAAGGCTACAACAGGAGTCGGAGGCAAGACAGCAGGCAGATATGGCCAACCTGCTTGCTTTACCTTCAAACCATGCACACTCAGATGGGAGGATCCATACCACCACCTCCGACTATGTCCCGTCCGGCTCCGACAACTTCTCAGGTGAGCTACTTCATAGCCTAGTTGTTTTATTTCAAGTTTGGAGACTTAGAGAACCTAGAAACATATAGTCACTTAGAGACATAGTTGAACATATGAATGTTTAGATTATAAGTAAGTATTACTCTTTCATTTCAAGTATTGAAGACTTAGAGAACCTATAAACTTACAATCACTTAGAAACTTACAAGTTCTTATAATCTTTTTTATTTTCTGTAGAATCAATCAGCGGCATCGAATATGCCTGACTTGTCGGAGTGCATGTCACCAATGTTCTCCTTGTAGCAGTTGTTCCCACCGGCGCCACCCTTCGCCCCACCGCAATGAATTTTATGTTAAACTTGTGATGTTTGTTGAGTTTACGTTAAATTTATTAAATTCATGGTTTGCGAACTTGCGCATCATGTGAAGTGATATTCGTTGTGATATATTGATGATATATGTGATATTGAATACGTATATGATATATGTCTGTGATATTGTGATGTTTGTATGAGAAAAAAAAGAAACAGACTTGTCACTTTGTCATGTGCAGGGAGGGGGCACACAATAAAGTGATCATACCCGATCATCTGGAAGGGCACTTTGCCCTGTGCCAGAGAGGGGGCACATGGCAAAGTGACCGGGGAGTTGACACACAACTAAGCTATATTTACTTCGCTGTGTGCTACATGGTCAGACTCACAGCGAAGAGTGCACAATGTCGGTGGAGGCGTAATTAAATGAAATTAGCGCCGTGAGCCCTTGCAGCCACACGATAAAGATTTTTGCTGTGTGTTCTTCTCAAGGCTCACGACGAAGTTGTCTACGCCGTCGGGACTAACCGCCGTCGGGTCTTCGCCGTATGCGGCACACGGCAAATCTGCCGATTCCGGTAGTGCCTATCATTAATTGAAACAGGAATTTCAAAACAATTTCTTTTTTTTTCCAAGGATCCAAACAAGAGAGATGTCCATTCTAAAATAATTGACTTTGTCCGTTTCACCAATAAATAAAATATTAGCTTAATTCACAGAAAAAGAAAGGTAACAACCACATGTATGTGCTGGTACACTATACATTGAGAATGCTATTCTTTTTTGCCGATCCTAGGTACTCAGTCCAACGCATTGCTATCAAGTGCTCTTATTTAGTGGATTGAGGCGATCCTTCAAAATTTTCTGCATTGAAATTTGCAGGTTGAGGGAAAAAGAACTAGCTAGTGAAGAGTCGTATTTGGTTATTTTCTCTGAAAATGGACTGCGTCCGTATCAAGAAATGTTTAGGCTGCGCTAAAGTCGACCACTTGTTTGTGTTGATGCACTTGCATACGTTGGGACGCTTAGGATTGGAGAGGAACAAGTCAGTCGACGTCCCAAACGGCCTGTTATTACTAATGCACAGAAAAGATTTTAACTTGAGCATTGCATCATGCATTACGTGAGTGCTTATTTGTCAATGTAGTGCATTGTACTTATAAGTTACAACACTAAGCAAGATGGGTCCCTAATGATTCGATAACTACCACTTGTAGATGAACCATCAAGTATGTAAGGAGGTAATCCTTCAATTTGCCACTAGTTGGGCCACGCTTCAATTTTCCATCGTAATATGTGATCAGCATTATTTGACCTGTCTAACGTTATATTGAAAGTTTTGATCCTTTCTCCTCCTCACTATCATCTTGTCTGCTATCAATGTTCTGCATATTAGCTTTTTTACAAAATTGATTAAACACCTTTCATGTCACATGTCTTAATTCAAAGAAGATTACTAAGTCTACTGACCGTCTTAGCTCAGTTGTATCTGGAAGGCGTCCTGCACGATTACCATCGCTGGAACACCTCCTTCGGCACTCGCCAGGCCCCTGTTTCCCGTATGCATCACTACCGGAATCGTCCTCTTTGCCGAATGTCACAAACACTCGGTAAAGCCACCAATACTCTTGGCAAGGCTTTGCCGAGTGTGACACCGTCAACTATTTATCACAAGTTTCATGTATGATATTATGACATCCTCATAAATCTCATGATTTTGTTTGCATTTTATAAAATTTTAAAACAAATCAGTCCCACGTTCATGATAATGAATCGGAAGCAAAATATGCTAATTTTACTTTTTGTTTCATCATTAAGGCCTCATAATAGACTCAATAACATGAATATCAATTTTAAACTTAATCTATATCATTATTTTACTCACTTACAGTTCAAATTAGACTAATAGAAAAAATAAAATTAAATAAAACAAATTAAGTAAAAATAGCAAACAGACCGAAATTAATAATAAATTTTAACATGGAGTAGAATTTGATGTAGGTAGGAAGCATAAAAATTTTAGGGGGCAGGGGAGAAAAATAAATAAATAGTTGCCAAGTGCTAAGGAAAAGCACTCGGCAAAGATGGGCCTTTGCTGAGTGAGAGTGAAAATGCTGGGCAAATATCAATTTTTGCCGAGAGCAAGAAGAAGACACTCAGCAAAAGCGAAGTTTTGCCGAGTGTCTTTATCATACTATCGGCAAAGTTTAGACGGCAGCAGTTCATTTAACGGAAAGTGCATGTGCCGGTCACGTGGGGGCAAGTTTGCCGAGTGCAGTTTCGTTGCCTGAGTGTCATACTAGAGTTTGCCGAGTGTCTCACTTTTCCACTCGGCAAATATTGATTTTTGCCGAGAGCTTTTATTTTGCCGAGCGTCTAAGACAGACACTCGACAAACACCATGTTTGCCGAATGTCCGTGTTAAAGCTCTCGGCAAACGCAGAAACACTCAGCGTTTTTGGATTTTCCGGTAGTGCATGTAGGCTCTAGATCGCAGCCAGCCTCAGTTACAACCGCTCCACGCCTCTGTAAATGTATAAAACAATACAAGTGGAATGAGGAATAAAAGGCTGGTTTTCATCTCCAAAAAATCAACTCACGACATTGCATGAGCCCGTTGCCTCCACGGCTGCACGCCATGTCACCCCTGCACTTGTCAAATAGAATGGCAATTAATAACTTGAATTCTGACATGTTTGCCTAATTGTGTGTGCTCATATGAGGTGCAAGATAGCCTTTCTTTGTAGTTCATACTGAAGTTTTCGAGGATCGTTGCTTCGCATGGGCAAATTACTTATAATTATTTAAAGTTGTTGTCCACCTAAACTTGAAAACTATGTCCCAATGTATAGCATGGCTGGTGCGAAAGGGCCTGTAACCTAGTGGTTATAAGAGCCTTAATAGCACCTCAGATACTGGGTTCGATTCCCCGTAAAAGCAGATTTCCTAGGATTTAACGGCGTTGTGCTTCCAGTAATAGATGATGCTCCCGTCGATAGCGAGACGTCAATAGTGACTTTGACAATCTAGAGGATTCGCCGACTCAGTCTTCGATGATGCTTATAGGGATAGGATTTGTGTACGTCTGTTCATAGAAATGAGTTGTGCGTGTGTTGTGAGTGTCTGAGTTGTATTGTATGATCTCAAAAAAAAAAATATATAGCATGGCTGGTAGAATTTTCTGGTTAAGTAATTTGACAAAAATGATTCCATTAGTTGACCTTATGAATAGACAACCTTAGGCCCTGTTTGCATCACTTTCAATTTCTTATAAACTGACGTTTTAGTAATTTCTAAAAGAAAATCTGGATGACCTTTCTGGTTTCTTAAGATATATAAACCCGCTTTTAGGTAGTTAAAGGAAAAAAAATCTGATATTAGTTGGATTGAGCCAGATTCAAGATTTTTTTTAAAACAATGGGAAGATTGTATTAACTCAGTCTCAAGAAAGTTATAGCCAAATGACCTTCACTTTCAGCATAGTTAATACAATCACAATATCTGTTATCATCGGGCATAGCCATGAAAAAAAAAAATCTCATTGCCGCCTTATTGTTAATTCATGATTTCTTAAACATCGAAAAATTATTTTTTAGAAACCAGACAATAAACTGGTTTACTAAATGTTGGTTTCCTAAAAATTAGAATGATCCAAACAAGACCTTAGTTAACGAACTATGTATGAAAAGTACACCAACGTGGTGTCAGTTGTTCTGATTTAGTTTGATAAAAAGAAACACATTGGTTCACCTTGTGGTCGAATGGACAGCCTTAATTTCCAACTATTTTCTAAAGCACAAACTTGCGGTGTCAAATATTCTGGTTTAGTAAACGTTAAATAACGCCGTAATGCACTTACAAATTTTACGAGGCCACATGTGGCATTAATGACATAAATGAAAGAAACAACTTGCGATCAACGTACGTACAGTAGAGTATGCGGGACCTTGTTGTCCATCGACTTGCCAAAACAACACATCAATCGAAGGAGAAATTAGAACCACACCCATATAGGGATGGCAGCGGCTCGGGTGAAGCAAAAATCCACCCACCATAAAAAACGTTTCGGGTATAAATTAACATCCACACCCGCACCCACGGGTGTAAATTGAGACTCACACCCACACCCATCGGATTTCGGATGGGTATAGGGTGCCCGTCGGGTTTTATATATCATATGAAAAATATCTTAAAATAAATATTTTAACGAGATCAACACAAATGCATAATATCTATATATGCCACAACAATCAACAAAAATAAGTCATGGGTATATACTTAGCTAATTATATATAAATTCTTAATAACTTAATCATTACTCTCATTACATGTATATGTATTTAGGGTTAGCTTATTATGAGATAGAACTAAATTTTATATGCGAGGATGTTTTGGGGCCCAACGGGTCGCCCATGGGTAAGAAGTAAAACTCATACCCACACCCGTGTTTGTCGGGTCGGATATGGGTGATACTTATGGATGAAAAATTAGACCCACGTCCCCACCCGTCGAGTGCAAAATCTATCGGACCCACACCCGTGGGTGAAATTGCCATCCCTACACCCATAGTTTGAAGTTTTATACGAGACCACCAGTCTAGCACAACGCATCATCTCACCCTCCAATAGAACACCGTTTTTTTTTTTGAACTCCAATAGAACAGCGTTGGTACACAGTGTATAACTTATTACTACAAAGCTCATTGCGGTTCAGCGAAAGATCTGTAAATAGTCCCAACTCGATCAATTGTTCATTGCCACCGTTGGTATACAGTGTATAACTTATTACTACAAAGCTCGGCCTATGCTGATTTTCAAAGAGAAATAAAACAAAATTATATGGGACAAAGTATATTACGAAATTTCCATCCGTGTGAAGCAAAAAATTCTTAGAGTGCCACATCAGATCTAGAGGTTTGATTTGAAGGATAAAGTGAGTTTTATAGACATGACAATAAATTATCACATTAATATTGGTCAAAACATGTTCAGATGAAGCTTTATATTTTTAGTGAAAGTTTGAATGGATTCAAAGATATGAAATAGTGTTAAATGAGTTTCATCTCTTCATAAAACTCATTTTCTCTCTTTCATCTTAATTTTCATATTCTGTCATCTTTTTCTTTGTTGATATAACATCTCATTAAATATTAATAAAATTCCATTAAGACTGAGCTTATGATGAAAACCACCATGTGGTATGTCACTACCTTAAACTTTCCATTATTTTTCCCAACCTTGATTTGATCTTGGGGTTCTCTATGGATCCCCTAGATGGCTAGATTCCCCAGTACTCCTCAGTGCATTCAAGTATGAATCTTAATATCACAGTCATAATTCAGATGGTAGTACGTCAATATCTCTAGCGGAACTGCAACCTTTGTAAAAACTCATTCCCTGACGCTCCCTCTATTTTTAAATCATTATTTTTGAATCAAAATATCTAATATGCATATTATTTTTATTAGAACAAAATCTATTATGATCAAGAAAAGAAGACATCAAGTTCGCTCTGAAAGACCAAGGGTCAGAAATTACCATAGTAATCGACAAACAAATACACACTACCATTATGAGAAGACAAGACTAAAATACCATTCACATGGTTTTCAAAATAACTCACCATTGCTATTATAAATAATATGAAATACAAATATATTTTTTATATTATCCATCACTGTCATTATAAAACCATTGCAGTAAATATATCTCTATTGTTTTTAAATTATACTCGCCACTATCAATACAAAAACAATAACTCAAAAAATACAAATATATATTTGTAATATAACCAAACAAAAATATTAGTGGTAAACATAATAATACTACGGGTAGAATACATAGAGGCATCTAAAGTATACGTTTTAGCTCTATCCTAGATTATCATTACAAAGAATACATTTTAGCTCTATATCAGATTCATAGAAGATGCTATGAATCTGGAAAAAAAAACAAAGCTAGAATGTCAAATAAATTGGGACATATAGAGTGTATAATGAAATATTAAACATAGTTGGGTTGTTGATTCTAGCTATGCAAATAGCGGGCCGTCCAACAAGGTTTATTATAATTTGGAACTAGATTTGTTGTCTTAATGGTATTAAGATGTAGAAGAAGGAGTACTTGGATCTTCCACGGATAATTTGCATGGTGCGCAGTGAGGCTGGAGAACATTGGAACAATAAGGAAGTATGGTTCGAAAACATCAAAACTAACCTATTATATATATGTGAGACATATACATTAGCAAAAAAAAAAAGGATGTACCAGGTTCGCTCTTAAAGTCTAGTAATTATCATGTTAATTAAAAAAATATCATTAATTATTATTATAAAAAATTTGTTTAAAATACCCCTATATATATTATATATAAATTAACCATCTTTATCATTAACAATGCAGACTAAGATACTGTCGGTGTTGAGATCACCGATCAGTAGAATTTGTTCATAGGGATGCGCGCTTCGAGTTCGGCGATGGCTAAGCAAGAGGACACGAGGGATTATACTGGTTCGGGAAAGCCCCCTACGTCCAGTTCTCGGGCCTGCTCGTGTTACTTGCTCCAGTAAGGGAGTACAACGGTGGTGAGAGAGGAGGGTGCTCCAAGTCTCGGGTGCGAGCGATGTGCATTTGTGATTGTTATTGTTGTGGCTTTGTCGTGGTTCTTGTTCTTCGTCGTCTAGAGAAGAGAGTGGGTCTCCCCTTTTATACTTCAAGGGGATGGGCCCATTTACAGAGAGAGAAAGAGAGAGAGAGAGAGAGAGAGAAAGAGAGAGAGAGAGAGAGATTCTATCAGTTGGGGAACGATTCGAAGGAGCATCTGGTGATGGTGGTCGTCAAAGTGCGGACGCCGCTAGAGAAGAAGCTATCTGAGGAAGCCGCTGGCGCCGTTTCATGTTTGCGTGACGAGGAAGCTGCACATGAGGGAGAGTGTTGAACCATAAGTGAATTGCCCTCTCTTTTTTATTAGCTTAGGATTTTAGAAACAACTGATCGATACATAGTAAATTAACAGTGTTATATATGTGATCAATCCATAATCCTTATATGCATGGTACGTTGCCATCAGAGACAATCACCCTGGTGCACTTGTATCACGGTAGGAAAAAAAATAGCAAAGCACCACCGTTTGACCAGCTAAAACGGTAAAACCGATACTAAATTTTTAAAATTAGACGTCTTCGATAAAGCAGGCACAACAACAGCCCCAAATCCTGCAATATAATCTCCCACACCTCGATATTTTTGTTGTTGCCACTTTCACAAGGCAGCAATCAGGTGACGGCATTGGAGCTCCCAGATGTGATGGTGTTTGTGGTGACTAACTGAACGATGTCGGGTCCACGAGCTGCTATACGATGTTGGCATGCATCGGCCCATCTCAGTTGAGATCATAAAAGGAGTGTGACAAATAAGATGCACTAGAACAGATGGAAAACGTGTTGTCAGGTGATAGAATAGTAATTTTTTGAACGATCCAAATTTATGTATTTTTAAAAATGTTTTGATCCCAGAAGCCCATTTTTTTTTCTTAAATTATTCATACTAGTCACGCAAATGCGCAGGCCGATATGCTAGTCTCTACTATCTATTAATTGAGGTGTGATCGTCCACTTCATGCCCACAAAGTTAGAGATTAAATCCAAATCAGTTTTGTACCTTCAATATCAAGTAACGAATTCTAAAAATCATAACTCCCTCGTAGCCCTCAAAAAGTTCTATAACTTTGGTATTCAATAAAAATCCAGATCCCACCGTTTTGGTTTCCAAATATGCGATGTAAAAACATTTGTTCTGATTCGGACTCTTCTATGCAGGTGTCTATGCGGGGTCCATATCTTCTAGCTCGGAAGTCCAAATAATAAGATCCACGCATATTTCGAAAAGAACGAGATCTACAACTTTCATGTTTTACCTTTTCCCATTAGAGAACGTCTTCATGTTCAAAATCACGTTGTAATATAGTGCTATTTTTAAACTGCGTGAATTGCATGTTGAGTTTCATAGAGGTCCAAGGGTGTTTCGTAGGCGTGATAGGCTTGTGGAAAACCCTCTTTGCATGGCGAGTTGGGCTTCATATCGGCACTTCTCATATTGGGTATTTTTTAATATCACTTCACTTAATTTTGTAACATAATACTCAAACGACACTACATGTGGAAATTGTTAACATGAGAGGTTAAAAAACATATTTATGATAAGAATATGATAAAAAATGGTAAAAAAATATTACTTTAGACATATAAAATGGTATACTAAGAAGCACCAACGATAATACAAATATGATCTTTTATGTAAAAAATGTCAATAATATTGTATATATCTAATAATTATATTATATAAATAATTTATATTTAAATTATAAAAAATATTTTGTTTTTTAAATCCGTAGCAACGTACAGACATTTTGCTAGTTACATAAGATTTGAAGTTAGACATTGTCTGAAACAAAAATTGTCCTAAATCAATGTTAGCCGTACGTGCAAAATGCAGATTTGAGCTAGTTACTTTTAACTAAACAAAATATCAGTTGGGGAACGATTCGGAGGATCGTCTGGTGACGGTGGTCGCCGAAGAGCGGACGCCGCTAGAGAAGGAGCTGTCTGAGACACCGCTCTCGCCCATGGAGATTACGCTGGGCATCGCCGTCAGCATGTACATGTGCCGCGGAAGCACCGGCAGCTTGGCGTCCTGTGACTGCAAGACGTGCATGGCTTCAACGATGGAGGGTCTCTGTGCCGGGTCGTGGTGCGTGCACCACAGCCCCACCACCAGTGCTCGCTCCATCTGCTGCTCGTCGGCCTCGTCTCCACGAAGCCTCGCATCAGCCGCGTCGAGTATAGCGCCCTGGCTGTGCAGGCTCCACACCCACTTGAGCAGCACGAATGGCGGTTCCTGGAACACCGGTGGCTTGCCGGAGACGATCTCGAGCAGGACGATGCCGAAGCTGTAGACGTCCGACTCGGTTCTCCGTCGGCGCGTGTTGACGAAGTCCGGGTCGATGTACCCGGCGGTGCCGAGAACAGTCGCCGTCGTTTGCGGGCCAGTCCCGTGGTCAGCGAGCCGAGCGAGGCCGAAGTCTCCCAGCTTGGTGTTGTAGGACGAGTCCAGCATTATGTTGCTGGGTTTGATATCACCGTGCACGACGCACTGATCCCAGTCTCGGTGTAGGTAACTCAGTGCCGACCCTAGTCCCAAAATAATCTTGTACCTATCATTAATTGAAACAGGTATGTCAAAACAATTACCACTAAGAGGGTCTCTAGTAGGTCATATAAATTTGAACTCCTAAATTCGATTTTGCAAGCTCAATTATAAAATTTAGGAGTCCAAATTTGCACTCGATTGCAGTGGGACAGTCATATGGGCTCCTATATTCTGTGGGACTCAACTTTCTGGGAAGAAAACCAAAAATAAATTCTTCTCCACACGCGCGCCCTACCCTGCTTCGGCCTTCCATCACACTTGCCTCTGCTTCGGACCGCCGCCACCTCCGGTTTCTACCGCCGCCCTCGGCCCCTCCGTGTCTGGCCCCGTCGCACTCACCCCAGGTGCCTGCCGCTGGCGTTGCCGCAGAGGGCCACGGCGCCGCTCCGCCTACAGCAGCGCCACCCTCCGCCCCAGCCCATCACCACCCTCCGCTCGGCTCTAGCCGCGTCGGCGCCCCTCCACCCACGCCTGGCCCCGATCTCAATTGCGCCCCGGCCGCCCCCTGATTGCTCGCTCTAGCTCCTAGCACCGTGCCCGGCACCCGCCCCCCGTGGCAGCATTAGCGTCGGCCCACCCACGCCCGCATCAACGCCGTCCTCCGCTCACGCCCAGCGCTGCCCCTGTGCTCGATCCATGCGGTAGAGGGAGAGGGAGAAGATGGGAGAAAGAAAGTGGAGAAAAAGAAAAATGAAAAAAAGGTGAAACACACGTTTTAGGAGGATGAATGGGAGGCTTCCAAGCCTGGAGACTTGGAGCAGAAATTTGGAAGAGCATGTAAAATAGGAGTGAGTCTAAGAGCCCCACTGAAGTGAGTTTTTTTTGACTTGTCTCCTAATATTTTAGAGTAGAGATTTATTTAGGAGTTTCTACTGGAGATGGAGATGTTCTAATAGAGGGAGGGCTGGAAAAGTGTATGTAGATGTTGAATTAAAGTTGGTATCCTAAAGAAACTGGAGATAGAGAGTTTGTTCGGCGTACCTCTCGGACCAAGATAACAAGGTGGAGTTGTTATGGATATGTTTATCCAGGCTCCCTTCTGGAACGAGCTCGTAGACAAGCAAGAGGCCTTTGGTACTATCGCACCAGCCCAACAACTGGACCAGGTTGCGATGCCTCAGCCGGCTGATGATCTTCACCTCGGCCTCAAACTCCTTTCGCCCCTGAGACGACGTCTCTGAGGAGAACTTCTTGACGGCCACTTGTTTGATGTCGCTGTCACCCTGGACGATGTTTCCAAGGTAGACGCTGCCGAAACCTCCTCGCCCGAGCTTGTTCTCGTCGTTGAAGTCGCCGGTGGCGGCAGCGAGCTCGCGGTAGTGGTACCGCCTCGGTCCCGCCACCCCTCTCTGTAATAAGACAGCCTCACCATCCTGATCTGACTCGCTGCCGCTGGTGCCCCCAATGTTTAGTTGGGTTTGTCTCCTTCGTTTCTGCCGCATCCATAGGAGCAGACCCACCGCTGCACAGATGGACACAGCGAGTGTGGGAACTAGTACCTTGACTAGCAGCAATTTGATGGACGGCTCTGATGATTGGACGGATGAGATAGAACTAGATTTATCTTCAATTGAGGAATCGAAAGACCAAAATGAAACCCGATGCAGCTCAGCGGCAGAGCCCGTGGCGGCAGAGAAGCCGATGGCCACTTTCTCCGGCAAGACTGATTTCAGATCGACTGTATGGCTGACGCGGTACGAGGAACCGTTAATATCCAGATCGACGGCTAAAAGCTTCGTCCGGTTGTCGTAGTTGATCCTTGCGATCATCGTCACATCGGAGGCGAGGTTGATTGCCTTCTTGCCCAACACGCTCGTGTTCGTCCACGCCTTGGACCTGATGGAGTTGACGTCGATTCCGACATGCTGGGAGCTGTCGTCCCAGTAGTTATGGAACGTGTCGAACTCGACGGCGACCACGCTGCTGTTACCCGTCGCGTTGAAGCTGTCGCTGTCGCTGAGGAGGCCGAAATTTCCACCCCCGACGGCGGTGGTGTTGAGGACGTCGGCCGAGTAAGGCGCGAGGAAGAAGGCCATCCCGTCGCCGGTGATGTAGCTGCTGACCGGCGTGATCTTGAAGTTGAAGGTCGTGGCGAAGCTTGCCAGCTCGTTGGTGCCGGCGTCCCATAGCCGCACTGGGCTTGCGTACCACACCCGGCCTTTGCTGTCGTTGCTAGGGCGCGTGATGTCGTTCTTTGTGAGCTCGATCATTCTGTTGGCGAAGAACGCGTCGCCGCGGCATTCAAGATCTGTGCCGCACGGGCTCTTTTCGGTGGTGGAAAAGTTGAAGGCAAATGAGGAAGCACAAGCACAAGGTAGGTGGATGCAAAGCACTAACGTGTAGTAGATGCAGAGGAGAGCGAGGGGATAGTATGGGGGCCGGGGGCCGGCCATTGTTGGTGCTTGCCTGGTCGGAAAGAAATGTTCGATGGGGAACTCCAAGATCTTTAAGCTACACACACTACACCATTCGGACGGAATGGAGGAGCTCAGCCGTTTATAGGGTGCCTAGCTCACTCACTTGACTTTCATTTCATCACAAGTTTCGCACCTCACGCATTTTTCTATTACTTCCAATGTCATTTTCACAAAATATGCGTTTTCTCTGTTTTGTCGTCCGATCTGACCCGTTTTCACAAAATACGCGTTTTAAAATGTTTTAGCGTAGTAAAATGTGTTGTTCATAGTCTATATGTTTGAAAGACCTTTTTTGTATCATAACTTGCTATATGATCTCCACATATGGAGTTTTCATAGTAAGGCAAGCACGAGGTCCGATGGGGTGGTGAACACGAGCTTCTATTGGCTAGCTCTGACGTGACGACTTGACAAGCCTCAGGCAGTCAGGCCCTATCTTTTGTGTGGTTGAAGTGTGGTAGTTGGCAGGAGAGGTGCGGGGATTACCCGGTGTGCACCATGAAAGCAGTTCAAAGTGAACGATAAGTGTCGTTGCCATGGTTTTGCTATTTGAAAAGGACCAATAGAGATGGTAGTGCTTGGTCGCAGACGGGAACGGCTGCATGATTTTTTCCTTGTCTACCAGAGACCGCGTCTCCTCTGCACTGCCACTAACTCGGTCAGGGAGTGCGAACATTTCGTAAAATGTGGGCGACAGCAACAAGCCAGCGGATTAAATCTGGCTAATCAGGCTCATCAACCATGGACGACGGAGCTGAGCTAGGTGGTCGGGGTCTCGGGGGACCCTCGGATACTGCTTTTGGTGTGGTGACCCTAGAATGTCAGTGGCGGTAACCCGACGATGTCTCAGCGGTCAGCGCAGTCAAAAATGGGGCAGACCGTCCGTAAACCAGCGCCGTGTGGCCCCGATTCCGATTGCTGCCACATGGAGATTGTGGGAGATCGAACGGGAAAATTAGTTTGGCTCGGATGAGTCGGAGAAAGAACAGACAAGTGCAACATCTGCTCAAGACTCGGCTCAGACACTCGGTACGAAAAAGAAGGTGAGCAAATTGATCGACGAAGCGACATCGGAGATGGCTGCGCTGCCATATATAAGCAGCGGCGCCATGGGAAACTCTCGTCAAAACAGAAGCAAAGGCTAACAACGCTTGCTGTTGAGCCTCTGCCGTACTCAATGATGCTCCTGCTAGAATTCGTATACAACGACATTTCCTTTTTCTGATGAAATAACGAAAGTCCTTGCCGCTGCATTCATATTGCCGACAAGTCATAAATACGCCGTACACGCTCCCTCGCCACCGTACATCTGCAGCTCCGGCGACAATAATGAGGACGCCACCGTACAATCAGAGTTTTCAAAGGTGCGGAAGCGAATTGGTTCAACAGTGAATCAAATGGTTCGAGAAAATACTTAAGATACAATCGTTCTTTCATAACAATACATAGAAGTAGATCCGGTCCTGATAAGTGTCATGTCCACGATACTGTACCGGTAAGCAACAAAGTACTCCTCCTATGACTGCAGGGTTTTCACTCGATGTTCCAAAAGTCAGAAAACTGGCCATCCTGATCATCTGAAAAATCACAAAGAGCTATGCCCTGAGCAACTAATACTCAACAAGACTGACCCATCAAAATGACCATCTATAGCCGACTCCTAGACATGCACAGGCTAAGGATAGGGTTTATGTTTCTAAAAAGCCAGGCTAAGAGTGGATTTTTATTTTTTAATTTTTAACAGCAAGTTAAGTTGATATGCAAAATAATAAATTAAGTTTGTCCTATAACTATAACAATCATGGTTGCAATACAATTAATAATAAATATATACAACAATATTGAACTCATTCATCATATTAATGGCTTTCAATGATATTCTGATGAAGTTATCAAGTGGTACTCGTTACTATAAGGGGCAGCGACTCGAATCGATTTACATCCTATAGGAGAAACCTGCTTGCACGACCCATACGTGCTTCATGGAAGCCGCACGGAGCAACCTTTCGCATACGGTACCACAAGGTCTTCCGGGTCCAGACTCTCCCGAGAAGGGTCCCCTAATGTGATGTGTCCCATTTCGCCATCCGTGGATGGATTGCTCCCTCCTCTCTTTCCTAGTTCCGTCAAACAAGGGAGCTACGTCAGTTTACTGGGGCTATAACTCCAGCATGCGAACAAGTACGTTCAAACTTGATCCCATGGGCCGGACATGAGGCAGAGCCTTAAGTGATTCGGATGGGGCTACCTCCTTGAAGACAAGTTGTTCTTCCCGTTCCACCTAGTTGCCTGTCCGGTCTTTATTTGTTATCTCATTCCAACTTTCCTTCATATGACATCATTCGCAAGTGATAATATGTCATGATCTACGAGTGGTCTCCGTACCACTCGATGAATGATCGTTATAAATTAAGTAGAGCGGCTATCGTCCTAGGGCTATTATCGTGTAAAGTGAACCTACTGTAATACTAGGTTTTCAAACAACTGCTATAAACTTAATGTATAGACAAGCCAACGTCATACTATCTAGTGATAAAATAAAAAGGGTAAAACTTGGTGGGATGCAGGACTTGCCTTGAGGCGAGTCCTGGTTAGCGGGTTCTTCTCCTTGCCCTTCTGACTCCTGCTCTGCTCTAGCCTCCACGTGATTTATCTCGGGATCTACATGATGCAATTGATGATGATGTGCATGTGAAATGCTTCATGGCATTTCCTTAACAAATATGCTAATGCAATATCTTGATGTATGAATGAACGAGGGGTGTTGATTGTCAAGTAATTATACATATAAGGTGGAGGCATTGGGGTGGGCGCATTTAGTGTATTTCCTTCATAGACTCTAGTAATTTCACACGTGAATATTGTACAAAAGTATGATGCAGGTGCGAGCCGATCGCGACCAAGGTATGATTACATGGTGCTTGGATAGTGGCTATGTGACCAATATTATTTTCAGTGCGCCGAGCATGTAGATTGACATAATAGGCTTATAGGTGAAATAGACCCTACTTAGATGATTATACTATTAAGTAACATATGAACACTAAGAGACAAAATAATTAATTTAACTTGGTTCTGGTCATGATAATATATTCAGTTCATAGGATGTTTGCCTTGAAGGAGAACCATACAACCTCCTGTGTTGGGATTAAACTATAGCGCCAAGTGAAATAATAACGCTATAAGACAATTAATTATTTTAACAAGGTTCTGTATGTAAAATGAATAGGGGTGATTTATTGCAAATAGAATATGCTGAGGGTGAGATTTAAACCAAGTTTTAGTGACATGCATGAGGCCAAATAATTTAAATAATTAATCTAGTGAAAAGGTAATTAATTGATTATGATAAAAATATTTGGATCTACAAGGTATCACTTTGCAGGAGGGTTAGGAGTGACAAAACATGAGCATACACCCAGTGTCATGAATTTATCAATTATCTAGACATAAATATGTATTTATTGGTATTTTTCCCATTAATTTTAGTTCTGAGAACAATATTAGCAAGTGTGCACTTTTAGCATTTTTCAAAAATACTAGACATCCCGATGAAGTCAGGGAATTTTATTGTGCTCAAAAATACCTGATATTTATTTAGTTATGTATTTTACAAGCCAATAATGTTTTCTGGACTTTATTTAACCGAAAGAAAATGATTAAAAGGTCTTGGGCCAATTAGATCTGGGCACATCAATGGACACACAACACTATGGCGCACCAGATCCGGCCAGACCAGCACCGGCCATGACGTGCAGGAGCTCGCCGGAGGTGGCCAAATTGGCCGAAATTTGGTCAAATGACCACCGAAAATTGCAAATAAAATATCTACGCGAAAAACAGATCAATCCTCACGTGATGGAGCATGAATGGGGTGATGAGACTCACCGAGAAGGTCGAATTTTGGGCTGGCGGCGACATGCGCGTCGAGAAAGGTCGTGTTGGAAAAACTCCAAATCCGGCGAGTACGCACAAGGATTCGAGGAGCCGCTTCTTGGAAGAGCTATAGGACTTCTTTGCGCATGTTTTTGTGGCGGGTTTGGCGTCAGAGGGCGTGGAGCAGCCAGGCGACGAGGTATAAGGGGCGGCGGCAATGGCTGGTGGGCTTGCGTGAGAGAAAAGGGAGGTGAGGGTGAGAGGCATCTTGGGGAGGGACGAAACCGAGGGCTGGACTCCAGTTTTGGAGCCGTGCTCCCGACCAGGAGGGGCTATCGCTAGTGGGTGACGGGCACGCGGCGCCGCCGGGCAGGGCCCGCGTGTGGGCAGAGAGAGAGGGCGCTGACAAGTAGGTCCCGCAGTTCTTTTCTTTTTCATTGGTTTTCCAAAATTGTCTCACTTGTTATTTTCATATCTTTAATTCTAAAGCTCCGTTGAGAAAAATAAAAATATGGGTGTGTTCACAACGATGTGGTCTTAATTTAGAAAATGAGTTTGTGTAACAATTGACATTTGAATTTAAATAGGAGTTTCCCAAATATGGGTTGTTTTTAAGCCTTTAGGTATTTATTTGGGACACTTAATCTTGGAATAAAATTTTGAAATCTGGTCCAAAATTATTTTTCACAACTTTCTACAATATATATTTTTGGTGGGATAAGGTTTTGTTGGAAAATTGTGACCTGTAGTTTAAGTGCGGTCCAAATTTAGCCAAATTTCATTCAAATGCTATTCTTATGTCTCAAATTATTATCATTATTATATATATATATATATATTTAAATGGGCTCATCTATGGTCACTTGATGTGTCTAGGTTTTTCACTATGATTTTATTGAGGTGTCACAACCGCATTGTTTAAAATAATGCAGATCAGTTCAGAACCAGAAGTTACGATTGCAACAAACGGAAGAAATTACTCACTGAAAGATTTGAGTTTTAAAATGAAGTCTCGGTCCTGGAACTGCCTGTTAGCGATTATAGCAGTGGAGTTGGACGAGGAATTGGGCAAGGACTGTTGGGCCCTAGCGAGTCTCCCGCCGTGCTGTCCCCTCCCTGCAGCCGCGTGGGCATCGCTGGCTTCACCGACACGAAGATCTCCTCATCCCCGTGCCACACTCCACTGCACTGCACGAACAGAGATATCCCTCCGATGAACCAATTCTCCAAGCAAGCGGAAAATCCGCAGCCCACGCAGATCTCGATCCACCGGCCGGCGGTACCATTATTGGTGGGGATGTCGAATAGGAGCTGCTCTGAGAAGTACCGCCGCCGCCCGTCTCCGTTCATCATCGCTGCCGGCGAGGTGGGGAGGCATGCCATATGGAGTGGGGAAGCAAGAGGCCAGTTTCTTTTTTTTATTTATTTTTGAAACTCGGTGTGGAGCGGCTTCAGAGCAGAAGCAGATTCCCTTACCAGAGGTTTGACCAGATGAGGCCCACTTTGATAAACAAACAATATAGTTGCATGCAATAGGTCTTTTTCACAGATCTTGAAATAAAGGTACTGAATATAGAGCGTTGGATAAACACAACGGTCGCTCGTATAAGTGGGAAATATATATCGCCGTAATACACCATGCACGAGTAGGTAGCCACGTGTCTCAACGAAATCGCAGTCACACCGGTGTCCAACAGTAGTCGCGGCATCTCTCTGCAAGGAAGGCCATCGCCGTCGCCGTTCTATTATGCTGCCGGGACGGCGGTGGAAGATACGGAGCAGTGCCCTTCGCAGGATGAGGGAGGCGAGTTTTTCTTTTCCAAGCCGTTTTGCTTAAGAGTCAATTTAATCCGTCTAAGATAAGCCGACATTCTGCGCTCCCGTCCGATCTCAGACAATCTCCACGCGGCAGCAATCGAAACTGGGGCCGCACAGCGCTGGTTTGCTGATGGTTCGCACCTAATTTATTTTCAAAAAAAAAAAAATGGAGGTACACGTAATTAGCAGTAGACAAAAGTGGTGCCGGCTCTTAATACAGTCTATTCCGGACGTCAAGCATCTTCAGGTCTTAGGGAAAACAACTAGTCTTGTTGGTTGTGGTGTACCCATATCACGAGTAGCAATCATGTGGCAGGATGTTTGGTCGAGGTCGTTTACTTGATGTAGCAGCGTGTAGTCCCTTGTAAGAACTTAACAACACCAGCTTGAGTTAGCTCGAGTGTGTGGTGTAGTCGTTTGTAGTTCTTCCACTTGATGAAGCAAGCGCTTAGACACGTCCATGAAAAAAGAATTGAGCCGGCACTCAGCAGTTACAACTGCTGCACAATAATATTGTTCGTCATGTTTGGTAGAACGTACAGCGTGGTACCGTGTCAAAAAAGACTCACCGATTTTGAGTACTTTTAGTTCATCACCATCATCGCTCTTATCCCCAACAGGGCAAAGTGACGCACCGCCCAATGCAAGGATCAATGGCTCCAAGTCACCAACAGATGCTGCCGAGGAGCTAACCAAAAAGCTGCGCATCCTGCTTATGATGCCCTTCTGCACCACCAGTGGCATCGGCCGAGGCGGCCTGGCGCTCCGCATATCACCGGAGACATCTTACATTCTCCAATACTGCCTTATTCATCTATTTGTTTTTACGTCTGTATTGCACGGATATCGAATGTATACTGTACTTACGGTGGAACACTAGTTTACTGAAGTTGGAACAATTTTGTTATATTTTTCGAAGTCACCTGCCGCTACCGTTCTAATAAAAAAAACAAAAAGAAAACACGGCGCACGAGACCACCCACCCCATCCAAATCTGTCGGCTAGATCCAGCGGCGCCCCAATCGGATCTGGCCGCACACGCGTCAGAGGGAGAGGAGGGCGTCAAAGCAGAGGACGCCAGAGGGGGAGGTGGAGCCACCCACACCGAAGTGAGGGCGCCGGAGGAGAAGGTGGAGCCGCCCATGCCAGAGAAAGGGTGCCGGAGTGGAGGACGCCGCCAGGGGAGGTGGAGCCACCCATGTCGGATCTGTCTGTGCTGTGCCATCCAGATCCACCGGCGCATCGGCTAGATCTGGAGCCGTCCTGGCTAGATCTAGCGTCACCCGCACCGAAGGGGGTGGTGGAGTAGCCTGCGACCAAAGGGAGGACGCTGGAGGGAGGGCGCTAGAGTGGGAGGTGGAGCCGCGGCGGCGGAGGGGAGGACGCTGTCGGGGGAGGTGGAGCCACCCACGCCGGAGGGGGAGGGAGGCGCCAAAGAGGAGGGCACCTGAGTGGACATGAGGGAGTGGGTGGTGGGGGGGGAGGGGGGGGGGGAGAGAGAGACGACTGAGAGAAAATGAGTGGGGAGGAGGGGGAGGGGGCTGATTAGGGTTGAGCCTTTTATATGAGTCACGGATTTTGGATTGTGAGCTGACTTTAGTGGCGGGTGGGCTTTTTGGCCGTAGCTATTGTTCTCTTTTAGCGGTGGGTGGCATTGTGTGGACCACCGCTAAAAATGTCTATCTATTTATAGCGGCGGTGTATTTTGGGCCCGGCTCTATAGAAAAATGGGTTGTGTTGTTATTGAGGTCTTTTGGTATCATGCCTATATGACATCCATACCCTACTTGTTGTCATTGTGGTAGCGGCTGCTCTTCACTATAGTATAAAGATCATGCATATACAAAAAGAAATAAAATAGAACAATCTCTAATAAAATTGACTATTTAGTAGGAAACCTGCATTTTTTTAGCCATAGATAAAAAAAATAAGAACTGATATAATAAGTCTATATGATTGGGAATAGAGAATATTTATATCAGTTACAGCACAATTACCAGACCCGTTCACGGGCTACAAGCTGGATTTAGCTGAAACCAAATGAAAGCCTACATAATGATTGAATCTTTGAATGATAAATACTTAGGTCTACCGGCAATTGTGGGGGCAGATAGATCGGATTGTTTTAGACATCTAATCGATAGAGTTCGTGCAAGGATTACAGGATGGAAGAAAAAATTGCTAAGTATGGGAGGAAAAGAGATCCTTATAAAGTCCATTGCTCAAGCCATCCCAGTATTTGCGATGATGGTATTTAAAATTCCGAAAAACATTTGCCAAGGAATAACTGATGCCATATCACAGTTCTGGTAGAGTGATGATGATGAACATAAGAGGATCCACTGGCAGCCATGGTGGAAGCTATGTATACCAAAGAGTAGAGGCGGTCAGCGTTCAGAGATTTGCAATCTTTCAATATAGCTATGCTAGCTAAGCGTGGAGACTTATTAGTGAGCTTGATTATGTGCAAGAGTCCTAAGAGCAAAGTACTACCCAGATGGAAGAATCCTAGAGGCAAAACCTAAAAGTGGCAGCTCATACACATGGCAAAGTGTTCTTGAAGACTTGAAGTGTTTCAAAAGGGGTTGCATTTGGCGCCTGGGGGACGGATCACAGGTAAATATATGGAATGACAATTGGATCCCAAGTAGCCATAGTTTGAAGATTCAAACACCGCGGGGGAATAATATACTCACAAAAGTTCAGGAGTTGATTGATCCAGTTACCGGACAATGGGATACTGACCTAGTACAATCTATTTTCTAGCTAGAGGATGTTCAACGGATCCTTTAAATCCCAATTCATCGTGGAAGGGAGGATTTAGTGGCCTGGCATCATAACAATAGTGGAATGTTCTCTGTAAGATCGGCCTACCATTGCGAATGGGAGCATAAATTCAGAAATAGCAATTAGAACACGGTACCAAGTGACATGCACTATGTAAAAAAAAGGCCTTTAGAGACTCTGCTCAAGTCTCATAGGAGACTCTAAATTTTAGAGTCTGCAAATTTGCGTCTGTAAAGATAGGTCATTACAGACGCGATTTTTCGCGTCTGCAATGAGTCACTTATTGTAGACTCTAGTTGGCAACTAGAGTCTCCAATAAGAGAGTCATTGCATACTCTAGTTGGCAAAACGAGTCTGCAATGAATGGTCATTGGAGACTCATTTTGCCAACTAGAGTCTGCAATGATGAATTTAGAAAACAATAAAAGAGAAAAAATACTCAAGTTTTAGCCATTATATATGATACAAATACATGACCTTTATCCATTATATACATTACACCATCTTATCTTCTGAAGAGCTAAAGAAACAGCACCCTAACACTAAACTCGTGCTACACCAAACACTAACAGTAAGACCAAGTAGCACAGATAATCTCCAACAAAAAGACATAAACATTCTGCTAGCAGAAAAAGAGTTGACATCTATATTTTGTACCTGAAATCTATTTTTTTAGTAAGAAAACATTACACTTTGGAACTGACCTATTGAACTAAAAGAATAGCAATCAACTCTATTCACTAGAATCACTGAAAAGTGAAAATTCTACCAATGTTCTCCACCTGCAAACCATGAAAGCCATGTTCAGATGCAATTAACCAAACAACAATTATTTCTACTCAATCAGAGATGTTCAATACAAATGACATGGAGTCTAGATGATATATAGAGCAACATGCAGAGCTGCTGCAGAGGATGCACTACTGACAGTTTATATCTCATATATATACAGCTAGTAATGCCGAATGATGTGCAAATTGCTATCAGAACAGAATAGGCAGGCATTCAATAAAACAAAAACAGAACAGTCAGGCAGCTAGGTAACAAAAGAGCATGCAAAATGAAAGGCAAGGTTCAGAACTGAACAGGGATACTGCTTAACATGGTAGTTAGGTGTTGATGTGCTCATGAAGTTCATACCTTTGCCAAGACAATAGAACCCATTAGAACAATTCTGATTCACGGTGTCAAATGGTACGTGCGATGCATTTTAAACCATGAAGCATCAAACAAAAGAGGGTATGTGGGCACATATGTGCTAGTATGAATGACAGTTTTAAATCATAAAGGCATTCAAGGGCTAGTATGTGCAGCCAACAATCATACCAAAACACTAGAAAGCTACTTTTGAAATTGCTGGAATAAATGACAGCTATGACGTCAGAGCTATCATGAGAATGATTTTTTTATGGATTATACTCAAATTTTGTTTCACTTCACTAGCGCAGAACATAAACTGTACAGGTAAACTATAGTTTAGTGCATTCCTGTGAAAAGATTATTTACACAAGTGTAAGGCACCCAGCTTCGATATCAAGGTTTGAACATAAACTAAATGCAGGAAAGAAATAAGCATCAGCATAGGTCAACAAGTTTTACATAGCCCACAGACACAATTGATATGGATCCAAAATGTTGAAGCACAGAAAAACTGTTGATTCAGCTCGTGTGATACAAATACATGAACTTGCTAACATAGAACTGTGCACTATGGTGAGAAGCTAATAGGAACACCAACTCAACTAGCTAACCATGCGACAAAGAACTTGAAATAAGCATACAAATACATGAACTTACTCATGGTTCTGCACCCAAACACTGAACTTGTGCTTCAACAACACTAAAAGTAAAGGCCTAGGGTTTGAATCGCCGATCTACGTGTGTCTCTACAGGCAGATAATTTGACATAGAACCTATTGTTACACCCTCATCTGTGTTCTTCTATACAGGAGCAATATGGAGCTACAGTCCCAAATACGAGTAACCTGAGTATTCCTACGGCTACCAGCATCCATCCCAAATCTATGAGTACTTTGACAGAGTGAAAGGAGATGGCGGGAGCACTCACCCTAGGTTGCAGGTGCTGAGGTTGACGCAGGGAAGAAGGGGCGTCAAAGTTGCGCATGGGAGTCATCAGTGGTGGTGTAGATCTTGACATTGTTGTTGGGGATTAGGATCATCGGCAACTGTGTGGATCTCACCCATCTCAGCCTGCAGGTTGATAGGCCCCATGTGTGCTGTGACGGGGAGTGATGCAGCCACGACGCCATGACCATGGATCTGGAAGAAGCCGCCGCTGCATCTCGCGCCTTCGTTTCCAGAGCCTTGATGATGGGGAGTGCTATGTGTCACGTGTGTGTGGTACGACGGGAAGTCAAGGACTGGTACACACCTTGTCTTTTGGAGCCGCGCCCTGTCGGCCGGAACCCACGAGATCCACCCGCCTCCTCACGCAGCGCCACCGAGGAGAGGGCCTAGATCCCACCGCCACGCCTGCCTCCTTATGCCACATGTGGAGGATTCACCCGCTTGGAGCCCGCCGTCATCCACCAGATCCACCCGCCTCCTCACCCAGCACCACCGAGGAGAGGGTCCAGATCCCGCTGCGCTGCCCGCCTCCTTGCGTCGCATGTGGAGGATCCACCTCTTCGTTGTGCTCGCCCGCTGTTGGGGAGGCCGAACCTATGCCGCCAGCCTCGTCCTCATCGCGCCCACCCACCATCTGGGAGGTTGAACACGCAACACCCGCCTCGTTCTCGCTGCGGCTGCCCCTCGCTGCATTGTCACCTCCTCTCTGTGAGCTCGGGGGCCTCGTAGAGAGTGGGAACAAGGAGGGCCCGGGGGGGGGGGGGGGGGGGGGGGGGGGAAGGAGGCGAGGCTGAAGGGGATAGGTTCGAGCCTTCGAGGGCACTGGGTGGAGGAAGGCGGCCACACAAGGACGGGTGGGCTTCGAGCTCGGATGCAAGGAAGCAATGAAGGGTAGTTAATACAAAAATCAGGTCCGCATCTATACTATTGTAGACGCTAATTCAGAAAATGAGTCTTATAAAACTTTGAAGACTCGAATTAAGAAGTAGAGTCTACAATAATCTACATTATTACAGACTCTGGTTGAGAAGAAGAGTCTGTAAAATTTTTAGAAACACGTTTTATTGGAAAGAGTCTAGAATGTTACTTTTTTACAGACACATCAATACTTTTACAGACTCTTCACGTCTAATAGAGTCTATAAAACATCATTGCAGACGCGTTTTAACATAGAGTCTATAATAATGATGTCTTATTAGACTATAGTGATGGGCAATAACCAAGTCTGGACGCAACTGTGAAAGCTTCAGTTACCAGGCAAGATAAAGATATTTGGATGGCGAGCACTTATGGGCTTGCTACCGTGCCGTGCCGCGCGATTTTGACGAATAAACATATTGGAACAGTGGGTAGCTGCCCACTATGCAACGCAGGAGGGGAAGATATCAAGCACATGATGTTCACCTATGATCATACTAAGGAGGTATGGAGAAGCCTGGATATTTGGGACCAGATTGAAAGATTTCTAGGCATCGACAGACAGATTCAGTGCTGATCGAAGAGATATTAAGAGTAGGAGGTAATCTCATAAGCTTGAACAATGTGGGCTTAGTTGAAATCATGCTAACCGGAGGATGGTATTTATGGTGGGAAAGAAGGCAGATTGTGCATGACGAAGGCATACAGAGACCCACTCGTTTGGTAATGGTAATTGCGGCCCTAACAACTAATATATGATGTCGACGAGGAAAACAACAAGACTTAGACAGGGATGGAAGAAATCACCAGAAGGAATCAGAGGTGGGGAGCACGGGCGTTATGATTCGAGACTCGACTGGTGGCTTCATAGCAGCAGCAAATAGATACTTGTCACACCTGTTGGATGCACTGATGGCTGAGGCTTTCGCGCTAAAGGATGGGCTTCTGTTGGCCCAACATATCGGGTCAAACAATGTGATTGTCCAATCTGACTGCATGAAAGTAGTGACAACAATGCAAGAAGAAGGTTTTTCGGCGACATCGGCAGCGGCAGTCTATGATGAATGTTGTGCATTGTGGAGGGAATTCAACGCCATATCCATTGAGCACTGTGATAGAGAAGCAAATAGAGTAGCTCATGAGCTAGCTAGATTGGCTGTGATATCCAAAAACCATTGTATTTGGGTCGATGAACCCCCTAGTGATTTGCTTAATGTCCTGGCAAACGATGTTACAGTTCTTTCATATCAATAAAGTTTAGCCAGATGGAATTCTCTAAAAAAAAAATCAGAGAGAAAGGACTTCTGCATTGCAGAACCTTGAAACCTTGTTCAGATTTTCAATATTTGTCTTACAGAATGCAAAATTAAATTCAAAGACCCACACAGGTTTTCTGTTTTTTTTTTGCATGAAAAAGAACAAGATTTTCATGGGAACTAGGACCAGATGTTGGTCTTGTGAGTTCGTCCCTCTGGTCCATGCCCATGGGCATGGCCTCGCCGGTGACTGATCCTTAGGAACGTGATTAGCTCAAATAAAGTGGATTAAAAGGCGTCGGCGCTTGGCAGATACTACACATGCTGCTCTCAAACTTGTGTGTTGTAATATGTGTTAAAATAATTTGGTTGGTCATGTTTGGTAGAACGTACGGCAAAGTAGAAATGGCTGGCACCATGTCGAAGAAGCCTCAGAGATTGAGTCCTATTAATTCAGCATAGCTCGTATCCCCGCGGCGAAGTGATTAGTGATACAGCACGCACCCACAGGGAAGCGAAAGGATCAATGATGGCTGCAGCTGATGCCAACGATGAGCTAATAAGCAGCAAAAAGCTGCGGGTCCTTCTGATGCCCTTCTTCGCCACGAGCCACATCGGGCCCTTCACTGACTTCGCCGTCCGCCTCGCCACGGTCAGGCCCGGCGCCGTGGAGCCGACCCTGGCCGTCACGCCGGCGAACGCCGCCGTGGTGGCCTCCGCCCTGAAGCGGCACGGCGCCTCGGCGAGCAGCCTGGTGAAGATCGCCACGTACCCGTTCCCCGCCGTGGACGGGCTCCCCCCGGGCGTGGAGAACCTCTCCGCCGCGGCCGCCGGCGAGGCGTGGCGCATCGACGCCGCCGCCGTCGACGAGGCCCTGACGCGGCCGGCGCAGGAGGCGCTGGTCAGGGAGCTGTCGCCCGACGCCGTGGTCTCCGACTTCCACTTCCACTGGAACAGCGCCGTGGCCGCGGGTCTCGACGCGCCGTGCCCGTGCGTCACGTTCAGCGTCATCGGGCCCTTCTCCGTTCTCGCCATGCGCCGCCTCGTCGGCTGCTGCGGATCAGAGGAGGATGTGGTGGCCGTCCCGGGGATGCCGGGCCCGGAGATCCGGATCCCCGTCTCCGAGCTGCCGGAGTTCCTGCGATCCGCGCCTGACATGTTCCGCCGCTCGTCGAGGACGTTAGACGCGAGCTTCGGCGTCGTGTTCAACACGTTCGTCGACATGGAGCGGCAGTACTGCGACGCGTACGCGCGCGGCGTGACGCGCGCGGCCTACTTTGTGGGCCCCGTCTCCCTCCCGTTACCGCCGCCGGTCGAGTCGCCGGCGCCGGCGTGCGTCAGGTGGCTTGACTCCAAGCCCAGCTGCTCGGTGGTGTTCGTCTGCTTCGGCACCTACGCCGCCGTCTCGCGGGACCAGCTCCGTGAACTGGCGCTCGGGCTCGAAGCGTCCGGGAAGCCGTTCCTGTGGGTGGTGAGGTCCTCGTCCGACGAAGACGACGACGGAGGGTGGGCCCCGCCGGACGGTTGGGAGGAGCGCGTCGGGGAGAAGGGGATGCTGGTCCGCGGGTGGGTCCCGCAGACAGCGGTCCTGGCCCACCTGGCGGTGGGCGCGTTCGTGACGCACTGCGGGTCCAGCTCGCTGCTGGAGGCGGCGGCGGCCGGCGTGCCCGTGCTGACGTGGCCGCTGGTGTTCGACCAGTTCATCGAGGAGCGGCTGGTGACGGAGGTCCTGCGCATCGGGGAGAGGGTGTGGCACGGGCCGCGGAGCACCAGGCAGGAGGAGCGCGAGGTCGTGCCGGCTGAGGCCGTGGCGCACGCCGTGGCGGCGTTCTTGGAGCCCGGCGGCACGGGGGAGGCCGCGAGAGGAAGGGCGAGGGATCTCGCCGGGAAGGCTCGCGCGGCGGTGGCGGAGGGCGGCTCGTCGGCCCGTGACCTGCGGCGCCTCGTTGATGACCTCATCCAGGCAAAAGCTGCCTGTAATCCGTAATTAGTGCGCATCAAGAGTTGTATCTCCTGTCAACCTCTCTTGATCTTCTCTTTCAAAAAAGAAATATTATGTTGTATAATAAAAATGTTTCAGCTCAACTAAAAAAGTCAGCTTCAAAAAACTATTTGATCCTTAGAAAATAATTAAAAATATTAAAGGTTTTATTTAGTCACGGACGAACAAAATGTTTTTTTAGATTAATCTTGATTCAATCATCAAGGAAGATGATTGCAATCAGCATCCAATAGCAGGGGCGGAGCCAGGATTGGCCGGGGGTGGGCAAGTGGTTTAATGCTAAACAAGTGATAGAGTAGTCAAATTCATGCCATTGAAATCTTTGCTACTCCTCTGTTTCATTTTTGTTGTTGTCGGTTAGTTCAACTTTGAACTAACCAACGATAACAAAACAGTAACAGAGGGAATATTAATCAACAGCAAATCAAGCTAGTACAGTACTATGCAAATCATGCCATCTCTGCACCTATGGCTTTCATTGTGAGAGCGTCTATGCATTCCTCATTCATCATAGCGTGTATCCCGTCTTTTTTCATCTCAAAACATGCCTCCGGACGCGCCGCCATTTTGATTCAACCTAGAATGCACCATTCACATTGCATTTCACCCTATTCCTTATTGGTGGTTACCACAACGGTACTCTTTTCTTCCCCTCTTGTTTCTTTGGATGGAGAATCTGCCACAGGTTGAATGTCGTCATATCACGAATTTTTTTAAAAAAATAAACAATTTTGATCTAATATTATAATAATAAATGGCTTAGAACTAAATTTCTGGGATCTAGACACTTTAAACGCGCCACGACGAATGGCATTTTAGTTGCACCAAACACGCCAAAGACCATGGCGTGATACATGTCCACGTCAGCGTGGACCGCCACGGCGGCGCTCCGGCCGGGATGATGACGTGTCAGGCGTGCTGATCTATTTGGCGCTTTAGATGTAGAAGACGCGCCAGGCTATATGGTGCGTGTTGTTTAGACTTAAGGTCGCGGTTGGCCTTCTCCTCTTCTCATTTCTTCTTCCTCCTCTCACTCTCTTCCTTCTCCTCTTCTCTCTCCGGCAAAAAAAGGAAGTCCATCCCCCTCTCCAATCTTTGAAGGTCGAGGTAACTCTCCATTGAAGCTCGAGGTTGGAAGGTTTCTCCCCCTATTCCCTCCCATGTTTGGTCATGATTGTTGGTTGGTTTTGTGGAATGGATGATATCTAGGGCTTGGTTAGGGTTAGGGAAAATATTTGATATGAAGTTAGAATTGGTTGAAATTGGCACGTGGATTGATGGTTGAGCATATATGTGGTGTTAGGTGGAAATTTTTTTCATTGGAAGAGTTGAGAACTAGGTGTTACATGGATGCATGTTGTTATGGATTAGATCATATAATTGAAGCAATAATAGTCATAGTTTTTGTCGGTGAGATATGTTTCCCAACGTTAGCTCGTATGATGCACATGTGCCATCGGCATTACTGGTTTTTGTTATTGTAGTTCAATTAAAGGTGTATTAGTTACCGGCATTGGATGATATTTGCATGTGTTAGGTAGTTTTTGTGTTAGTTAAATTGCATAGAATTCTATGAATTTAGGCTACATTTAGGTTCTATGTGGTTGGTAGGGTTTGCATGAAGTGGTGGTTAATGGTCTTAAGCAAGTAAAGTAATGTTATTTGTTTTACGTATCAATGTATTGTGAGGCATTGTGTCGCCTGGAGTGGCAGTGGAAGGAGTATCTTCCCGCACGCGCTAAGGATGGGCCTGTGCCGCTGCCGCCACTTTCGGTGCCACATTGCGAGTATGGTGAACCGATAGAAGTGCAGCAGTCTAGATGGAGTAGTACAGCAGGCCGTGCGTACTACATGTGCAAGAAAAGCATACTTCCCATATAGCGGGGGTGAGTTATTTGATTGAGACCATAGAGTAATATATTCTTTCCATCTAACTATTTTGCTGACAGTTATTTGTTACAGTGTCACTTCTTCCAGTGGATTGATGGTCCTGAGAAGGATGATCCATGTATCATGTTATTTCCGTACGACGAGCATAAGATGTGGCCATACCATAAATTTCAGCGTTGGGTTCCTCCTCCTAACCCGAAACCAATGACAGAGGAAGAGATGCTAGAGGTTTCTACCGTGTGCATGAATAACCCACCTCTTTGTAAGTGTGGGTACCGTTCTGAGTTGGAAATTCCACTTGAGGAATGAGTTATGTGTCATTCTTTCATTGTGCACAAGTTAGAAACATAAGTTAAATACTTATAACGAATGAACACTATAGTATGATAGGAGTCGTTCTTATATTGAGAATATTGTTATGTTGCAGGATGGTTGGCGGTTTTGTGACTTCTAGGAGTATGTGTGTGGACGAAAACCAATTTGGGCAGAGGCTGCTATAGAGGTTGGTGATCTTTAAGATTACATAGACGGGACAAAAAAGGCACCACTCAAATGGGAAATAACTCCTTTATGTCAATGAGGTGTTGTGGCAAAAAAGGGTGTGGTTCCTTCTAAACTTGGATATGGTTACTTTTGTGGGAATACTATCGGTGAAAATCAATGGGTACGTTTAGAATGTCGGTGATTATGTTAAATGACGTGGTTACACTTATTTGAGATAATCTATTGATTAACCATGTAAAATATGTTGCCATGCTAGGAGACAAGAAGAAGCAATTGGGAGTCTTTCCATGGTAAAAACAAGCTCATGAAGGAGGCGATGAGGATGAGGCCGGCCGAGCAAGAAAAATTTTTGCAGGAACAAAGAGACGCTACCCGAGAGGAATATAGTATTAGAGGTCCACCTGGTTGGATCTTGAGAACTATTCAGTCAGGGATGGACACTGATGCAAAGGGTGCTCTGTTGTATTGGAGAAGAAATAAGGACAAGTACCCCGTAGCGTCTGATTGGGAGGCTTGTTAGAGTTCATGAAAGAGGAGGGAATTGCAAGGTGGGCCAGTTGGAAGGACAGGACGGAGTTAATGGGGTGGGCCACTAGTATGTTGCAGGATCTTGCAGACCTGTTGTGCAAGAGCAATGAAGGATTCAGAAGGTGAAGAGGCTGGAGGAGGTTAGGTGGCAAGAAGTGGCCCAGGCCGTTGCATATCATGAACTTTGCTTGCGTGACCCGTCTTCAAGTGAATCTTACTTTGCAAGACTACACGAGAGTCATAGAAAGGAAAAAGAGGAATAAGCCCGGACTGCGACGGATGAGCGGCCCATGGAGGACACAAATATGGATGTGTAGATGACTCAGAAGGTAAAAATTTCATTAAGATTTTGCCTCTCCGTACACAAATTTTTACTAACTTGTTCGATTTTGTTTATAGATAGTTGGAATGGTTCGGGATTCTATCTACCACCGCACAATTATTTTCCTGCACCGAACGAGAGGGCACCTATGTGCTGGTGCGGTGATCCTTGCAAGGTGCAAGGCTCAGGTTCATTTTCCACCTTGTGGCAGAGGTATTGAATGTGTAACAATGACGCCCACGACCACACGAAAGACAGAGTTTGGGTACGGTGTAAATAAAAAACTTCAATTGTGTTACCATTGTGATTTCAGATGATGGATACCATATAATTTATGCCAAATTCATTTTGCAGACACCGCCTCCGCTTTGTGACTACAGACAGTGGATCGATACCGAGCGGTCGCAGGAAGTGTTGGACTACATTGAAAGCTACAAGCGTGAACGGGCATATGCTCAGAAATATCGCAAGGAGATGTGTGCCCGTAGAGAGGGAAAGAGAGAAAAGGCGTGAATGGGCCCATCGAACCAAAAAAGTTGTGCATGATGGTGGTATAGCAGCTTTGGAAAAGGGGAAATGGCCTTGTTGCACTCAGTAGTTGTTATGTGAAAGTGTGTTGTCATTTGTTTTCCTATTTGGAACCATGCCGTTCATTTTGCATGGATGTGATGGACAACGACATAATTATGTTTGATTGGGAGACTTTGTAACAATTTATGAAGGATGAGGGTGGTCATGTGTGATTGGTGGGCAATGACATATTATGTTTGATTGGCATGTTTTGTATTTTTCCAGTGAAGAAGTTGTGTTTCGGTAAGTAAATAAAGTTTGGGGGGGGGGGGTGGGGGTGACACAAACACGTCGTAGTGCATGGCGTGTTTGCTTCCTCACACACGCGGCAAACAGAATGGCGCATTTGGCTGACCCCCTCGCTGCGACTAAGTCCAGTTCTCCTGCCCCTCCAGGAAAGTGGCTGGCCGCAGTGCGACTTACACAGGAAACGCGCCATACGTCTTGGCGCGTTTCATGAGGAAGTCGCACCGCCTCCAGCCACTTTCCTGGAGGGGCAGGAGAAGTTGACTTAGTCGTTGAGGCGGCTCGGGGGTAACGCACCATACGCCTTGGCATGTTTGATGAATGTAACGCGCCATGCGTGATGGCGCGTTTCATGAATAAGTCACACCGCCGCTAGCCGCTTTCCCGAAGGGGCAGGATTATTGGACTTATCCACTGTGGCGGGTCGGGGTGTAACGCGCCAAGGCGTTTGGCGTGTTTGAGGAAGGAAACGCGCCATGCATGATGGCGCGTTTTGGTAAGTTTCCTATATAATTTTGTTGGTTTGCTTGCCCAGGACTGTTGTCCCAGGCACCATTTCCTGAAACATCACAGCATAGCTCATGACATAGAAATTGTCACACGTACGCTACATTTCACAACGTCAACATAGTCAATGACATAAAAATTGTCCGCAAACAAAAGCTACAACATAGTCAACAAAGCCACTAAGGAATTAAAAAAGTCCACATTGTGACAAACGCATGATAGTAATCGACAAGCGCACACACTCATCAACAAAGTCCATACGCCTCACAAGCACAACACAGGAATAGTCACTTGAACTGGGACAGGCTAAAGCGAGCGACCTTAGTCTTCTTCCTTCCCGGATTGGTAGGTAGCATGCGGGAAGCTGACACGTCCCCCCTACGACGACGGGTGACAGGGGCTGCACGTGGAGGAGAAGACTGTGATGCCTCCCACTGTGGCGCACCGAGAAACTGGGATGACAACCTCCTATGTCAAAACCATAGGAAAAAATTAAATCGCCGAGGCCACAATGCAAGAAACGGAGAGGACCCAAGAACCTTTCCATTTACAAACCTGCTGTGTCTCGTCGCCGTTGCTCCCGTCATCCTCCGATCCGTCGCCTCCATGGCCCGAGTCTCGTGGACCTCGAGAGGATGTTGCCCCTCGGGAACTTCCTTCGGCCGCTGAAGAAGTGGCTCGACTACGTGACCCCGAAGGTGCAGCTCTAGGTGGCGCTATGTCCCTAGATGAGGGCATGCAGCTGAACATTCCAGCTAGTCTACGACAATCTTTGAAAGTTTCTGTCATACAAAAGGGATTGGTGGAAGGATGTTAGAGAATACAATGAGAAGGACATGGACAATAAGAGGTAAGAACGATATGATTACCTGTACCACACACCGGAGAGCTCCAAGTTCCTGTTCTGAACCAAGCTGATGGCCTAAGGCTGAGTCAGCCTCGTTAGCCATGCGTAGTAACTAGGTCGCCTACAAGCACGATGGTTTTATAGATGTTAGTATTAAATGGTAATGACAAAAATGCAAAAAAACATTTCACAAAGGATCGTATCATGTAGTTCTCAAGTGGCGCCCTCTCCCGCTGTCTCCCGGTGCGAGTGAACTCATCATAGTCATCCATGATTTCTTCTTCGCTCCCCTCGTCTGGCTGCTCCACAATATCCGCCTGGTTATAAGTAGGCCGGAGCTTCAGGCGGCTGTTCTCATGCAGCCACAGGAGGTACTCCTTGTACGGCCTTGGTCGATGTACTGGGCCATCGTATGGATCACACGCCTTTGTTGTGGCATCACTCATACAAAAGGAGCCACGACTGGTGTTTCTCAGCCCAGTCCACGACACCCTTGTCAGTACGCCGGTCAATCCTACGGAAATCACGATTAGTGACATATACAACACGACATATGAAAAGACAAGTATATGTGATACTAACTTGTGCAGGTTCTAGTTCATGCACTGGTACGCGACATTGGTGGGCTGGAGTCTACCGAACTGTCGCATCACCCGTTGTGGCAGGTGCCACTCAATAGCGTAAAAGTAGATCAGAGGCACCTTGACCCACCACAAGTGCCTGTCGTGAGTGCACATCTGAGAGAGTCCCAGGTGCAAGAGCTCATCCCTCCCGTACGCCCCCAAGTCACCTGAAAAGCAACACAAGCGTTAAAATTATCACGTAATCAGCTTAAATTAACAAACAAATGCAAATGCATGGAAATGGATTTAGTTGACCTGAGACTGAGTGATGACGTCGAGGGTGTTCGTGTACTCGCGGTACCACCGTTCCGAGACGCCCATCATGTTGATGCAGTCCTTGTAGACGTACCCAACTATGCATCTGCAGTCCTCATATGGCCAGGGCTACATACAAACAGATGTGACATAGAAATAGATGAGACCGGCGTCAATATTACTGTTACTCTCATGTGACATAGAAAAACATAATGACTAGGAGGAAAGCAGCTAACCTCTACTGGGCCACGTGCCGGTCTAGCAAGTGGAACCTCTCCCACATCCAAACCTGGAGTAGGTAGACGCAGCCGCCTAGGTTGGAACTCCCACCGTCCCTCTTGCACGCCTCACACAGCTAGCGGTAAAGGAAGGACAGAACTGTTGAGCCCCAACTATACTGGGGAAGTTGCTCCCACGGCCTTGTTAGAAACGGGAGCAATATCTAGGGCGTGATGTTTCCACTGCCATCCGGAAAAAAGGAAACCACTGAGGTAGTGCCAGAACCACGCCCTAGCTGCAACCTCCAATGCCTCAGGCAGGTACTGCACTTCCCGGACCAAAGTGAAGGTCTCGGTTAACCACTTGGACTTTATGCCAGAGGTCTTGGACTCCCTCTTGCCCGACTCAGGCTCTAGCGGCCGAATCCAAAGCCACTGCTCCACAATGTCCTGGCATCCCTCGATGTCCAGTGTCAACCCGGTGATGGGCACGCCATCAATCGATAACACCGTTATCATCCCACGTCCTCAAGCATCACAGTCGGTTCACCACAGGGAAGGTAAAATGTGTGAGTCTCTGGCCTCCACCGATCCACCAGTGCGGTCAAAGCAGAACCATCCATGGACGGTAGGCCTGAACTAGCAACACGAGCCAATGATAGGAAACCGATCGGCGCGATGTATGAACCAAGTCGGTCGTCCCAGGGCATCAACTTATGCAGCCGTGGCCTTAAAGCACCTAACACCTGCGTCAACAACAAAAAATGTACATGAAAACAATGACAAGAAAATAGTCCATGGTAATTTAACTCTTCTGTGACAATGCTAACTCGCCCTCCCCTCGTCGACCATCAGGTGGGCACGGTGCTTGCTGTCGTACTTCGTGTCAAGGAGCGGGAAGAGCGGGTGGGGGGCCATCTCCCTGAAAGAACAAACACATAGAGATCATTAGAACACAAATAATATATGCAATAATTAATACAAATGCTTAGAAAGTAAAGTAACAATCATGAAACCTACCTGAGCGCTGCTACTTCCTTGCCCAACTATCGTATTGCCCCTAGCCTGTCTTTTTGGCTTGTTCTTCGGCCCTAATTTGTGTTGTTCCATTCGGTGCCCTTCCAGGTTGCACATAGAATAATGGTGCTTTATCGACAGGTTTTTGAAGTCACATGTTCTATACATATCGGTACCATAGCCCTAGCTTGAATCATCAAGCTCAATTCTCTGACGTTTCATCTTCCTTCGCCCTCTTCCATCTTTCAAGAGTCCAACATCGAGAATATAATCCTCTTTTGTATACTCCGGCCACTGAGACAAGTCCAAACATGGCTCGAATGTTGGCTCCCAACACCTAAGGGTAGACTGTTTTGAGTAGAATAGAGTTAAGTAGTTTGGGGACTCACTACTCACGCCCTTTTTCGACAAGCAGTCATTACATGTGAGCACGACACATGGAGAAGTTGAGGTGTCATGCAGGTGCAAGTAACATTATCGCCAATCTCTACCCTATACAACCTCCCACCGAACCTCTCACCTCCAATTCCCGTTTGCGCCGTTGACTCACATCATACACGGGCTCTCTAGGGTTGAAAAGTTGAGCATCCTGGTTCTTAGAAAGGTTTCCATGCTCAAGTAAATGTTTGGCGACGGCAGCTCCCCACACCTCCCCCTTATCTATAGCTTCTTGAGCCTTACACCACCGATCCACGAAGTATGTGTTCAACTTATGAAAGATGAATCGAATGATGGTCATAACTGGCATTCCACGGACTCCCTTCAACACATAATTGAACACCTCAGAATTATTTGTCGTCATGATGTCATACCTCCATCCACCGTCATAAAAAACTAGTGCCCACTTGCTTTTCTCAACCATATGTTCTTCTAACCACTCCTTTGCTCCAGGATTCATTATCTTCTTCAAATCCTCTAGCCTAGAATGGAACTTCCTCTCCTCCATAGCTGTGCACACAAATTTGAGACCCTTTATAACCTCTTTGCTTTTTTGTCTCCTCCAAATATTGGCTGTAAAATGTCACATGCACCACCTATGCACAAGAGGAGGGTATCCATCTAACTCTTCCCTAGCCATATTTATCAAGCCCTGGTGACGATCGGATATCATGCAAATTTGCCTTCCTGGACCAATCACTTCACGCCGAACATGGGTGATAAACCATGACCAACTCAAGTTATTCTCACCCTCAGTGAGTGCAAATTCAATAGGAATAAGTTGGTCCTCCGCGTCTATCCCGATGGCAATCATCAAAGTGCCTTTGTACTTGCCTGTCAAGAAAGTGCCATCCACAATCATCACAGGTCTGCAATGTCTAAATGCCTCGACACATTGGGGAAAAGATCAAAACACCTTGCAAAGACAATTAACATGTATCCTTTCCCATCTGGACCTTTCTTTCCACAATTATCAATGAAGTACATCGTGCCCAGATTGAAATGTGCAACCCCACTGAGCAACCTTGGAACCTGATTGTATGACTCCTTCCAATCTCCCCATAGCTTAGCCATTGCACGTTGCTTAGCCCTCCAAGCTTTGCCATACTTAACCCGATAACCAGACAAACCATGTATAGCCTCAATTAGGGCAGCTACGATGATGTGAGAGTCAGCCCACAACATTGGAGCAATTCGCATCCCTAAGTACCTTGCCGTGCATTGAGAATGCTCTTGAATAATATCAACTGCTCCACATGTGTGTGGTTGCTTCACATTTGCTACTCTCTAACGGCCCCCGCCGTTAGTCATTTTCCGTGCCCACACAACCCATACACATCCAGAGCGTTGGCACTTGATACAATCCCTCTCCTTCTTATTTGAGTTCACCACGTAGTGCGGCCTGTGGTGTCGCAACGAGTAGTCCTCAAAGAAGTGTTTAAGATCGTCCATATTCTCAAATATCATCCCGTTCTTAATTATAGGCTCCGAACTTCTCACAGTTGGGTCGGTCAACATCAAACCATTGTCACAAATAGCAAAATTCAACCCACTCAAATCATGATGGTTCGGTGCCTTTGGTAACTTCACATTCATAGCCTCCAATGCACTCAATTCTTCTGCACTATAATACTTACTCCAATCTATCTTCACTTCACCGTTAAAAACATGAGGCTCATCCACCGGCCCACCTTCATCATCACCAACATTACCTTCCGAAGTTGCGCCCATACTTCCACCGCCTCTACTATCACTAGTCTTAGTTCCATCACGAGCAGATTCTTTGGCTTCACTATCCGTATCGGAAAAAACCTCCCGTTCGACATTGGCTTCCTCTTCTCTTTCTCGTGCTTCCGCTTCGAATATGTTTATCGGGAAAATAATCTCTAACCACAGATATTGGGGACATGTCGTCTTAAGTCAATGTCTCTATAGCCTCATCACCCTGTGAATAATGATTCGGTTGAACGGGCGGAGGCGGAGGCGCCTTGGATGCTTTCACACCCACTGTACCCATCACCTCTACCAATACTTCTGCACATTTCACTTGTCTGTCCTTTAAATAATCCTTGTACAAATTCCAATCTTTCTCCGTCTCTAGTTCCAAAATAACATAATGTGGTCGACCATCACCTCCGGCATCAAACCTACCACGTAATCTTAACGGTCTTAGACCATCCATTAATGCACAAGGACGTGCATCAACTTCGCTTAACAATGGTGGGCAATCAAATGTGTAAACTTCGTGCCGCATTTTAATAAATTCCCTACTTTCCTTCACAAGCCCACTGTGAAATAACCTAACAACTCGATTCATCGACAACAAATAACCCACCGTCAATACTTACTACTCAATATTCATCACAACTAACTACATCATATCTATTCCATTGCAACTATATGAAACAATGCATGCAACAAAACCTACACGTTAATAAATCATTACAACCTATCAAACTATCGATGCCGACCTAACAATTCATCAACATTCGTCCAAATTCAACCTTCTAGCCTAACTCTAATCATTTACCCTAACTAACTCAAATCCTCTAACAAACACCAACGAAAACCAAATCTAACTGGTAGGAATGGAGGAGCTACCTTCGGAGAGGGTTCCCCCAAGTTTTGGGAGAGCGTGGCCGACGGGGGAGGCGGGGAGAGGCCGGGCGACGGCGGAGGCGACGGAGGAGCTTCGGCTCGGGTGGGAGAAACGGAAGGAAAGGAGGAGGAAGAAGAAGAATGGAGCCGGCGTGGCTTTAGAACATACAGGAGACTCGCCAAATAGATGGACGCGTCTCCTGTCAAAAACACGCCAAACACTATGGCTCGTCTGACACGTCATCGTCCCAGCCCGAGCGCCGCCGTGGCGGTCCACGCTGATGTGGACATGTATCGTCCATGGTCTTTGGCGCGTTTAAAGCGTCTAGATTCCAAAAATTTAGTCCTGAGCCGTTTATTATTATAATATTAGATTAAAATTGTTTATTAAAAAAATTCTCGTATCACCTACGCACATGACAGCTTGTCTAACCGGACAGTCTGCTTCACCATGTTTCCTCTTATTTCGCATCATCGAAAGAGCCGACTTTCCGTTTATAATGACAGCTCGGTTCTGTTTGGAGCACAACGTCAACAGGATGTAGCTGCGACAACCTCACCCCGATCAACACCTAGATTTTATTGTCAAATAACACTGTCAATAAAATCATCTCCTGACGTCATTGGATTGCCCCGAAAGTGTTGTGAGATCCATTTATCATCCCAAATATGTGTTCTGCTGCCATCACTAAACGTTCCAGCTTCAATTACAGAACGTTTCAACTTCACAAAACAACTGTTCCATGCGTATCTTTTTATCGTTGCAAAAATGTGAATGAGAACTAGCAAGTCTGATCTTCATATCAGGTGACTATAATTTTACTAATTTTTGGTCACTGCATATTAATCAAGCACCTAGATTTTTTTATTCACTTGTATAAAAAAGTAATCTTTAAAAAAATCCACCTAAGAATTCCTTCCTCCGTCCCACTATATTTGATGTTCTAGCGTATCTTTATGTAAAATCCATTGAGAGCGTCTACAACAATACATTGTTCACGTGACTTTATGATGCCATCTGGCATGAACCCTTGTGTAAAACTGGAGAGAGAGCAACACTAGGTTTAGTAGAGGACTCTACGTACAATCATCTATAGCAAAGAGTGGCAAGCCCACCATCATCATTTCATCCTTTCACTATCACAAAATGACTTTTTAGCGACGGTACAAAAAATGCCGTCGTGACAGAAATAAAAAAAACCGCCGCTACAGTTGCTACTTGATTTTTAACGGCGGTTTATAATATCAACCGCCTCTAAAAATCAATTTTTAGCGGCGGTTCACATTGTGGTCCATTGCTAAAAAGAACAGCTATTTTTAGCCGTGGACCACAATATGACCCGCCCCTAAAAATCAATTTTTAGGGGCGGTTCAGTTTATCGTCCGCCGCTAATTGGCCTATAGGCTCACGGAGCCCATCAACGAATTGACAATATAAAAGTGGAGGTGGGGGCTTCAAACCCTAATCCCTCAGTCCCTCTCGCTCATTCACTCTCTTTTGGCGGCGCCTCTCTCCCAACCTCCCCTTTTCCCACGTCGCCTACCCACGAGCCAGGACCACCCAGCACTGCCGCCTCCCCATCACCACCCAGCGCCGCCGCCTCCCCCCTCCCCTCCAAATGAAGCGGCGGCCTCCAGGCGCAGCGGCTGGCCGGATCCGGGTGGAGCGGCGGCAGGATCCCGGTGTGACGGCGGGTGTGGCGGCGGGGCCTCCAGGCGCGACGGCGGGTGCGGCAGCGGGGCCTCTAGGCGCGCCGGTGGGTGCGGTGGCGGTGCCTCGAGTCGTGGCGGCAGGTGCAGCGAGGCCTCCAGATCCACGCGGTGGCGGGCGCGGCGGGTCCTCCAGGCGCGGCAGGTCTGTTCGCCTCGAGCGCGAGTAGCAGCGGCGCCAAGTTGGTGGCGCAACAGCCGGCCATGCAAGGACGTCGGCCGCCTCCAGATCTGCGAGCTCCGATAGCCGGCGCTTCATCGCGTGCGAGGACGTCAAACCGCCCTCCCTCCTCCTCCACAGGCACGCAACGGAGGTCGTCGTCCTCCCTCAAATCTGGTAGCACGGGCCACAGGCCAAGGTGGATGGGCCTAGATCTGGCGGACTCGGATGTGGGCTTTTTTTTGTTTTTCGGGTTTTGTGGTAGCGGCGAGTGACATCTTCACCCGCCGCTACAAATCCTATTCTAATGGCGGTTTATGTCGTCGATTGGTGAACCGTCGCTACAATGCATGATTTTTAGCTGCGGCGGCGTGACGGCGGTTCGACAGACCCGCTGCTATAGTGCCTTTTAACCCACCGCAATAGACCTTTTCTGTGGTAGTGTTTTCTTAGGCGTTAAGGTGGTTAAGAAGAAAAAAACAATAAAATAACTTAGTTTGCATGGAGCCTATAAGTTTTTTTTGTGTGTAGTGTACATGAGCCAACAATTTGAGGCACTAATCTTTGGTGAGATCAGTCACTAACTTTACCCAACTTTATTCATATATTTTTTTGTGTGTAGTGTACATAAGTCAACAATTTGAGACACTAATCTTTGGTGAGATCGGTCAGTAACTTTACCCAACTTTATTCATACAACCGATGGAGCTGCTCTTGCTCTACTAGAGAGACCCACGTCTCAAGACAACAACTTTCTCTTCCACTCCCGCACCATGTCTTGTTTTCTTTTTTTTTTTCAGTTTCTGGTGGGTCTAAGTAGTAAGTTCTAGTCTCTTTCGATTCTTTTTTAGTTGTATGCATGGTACAACGTCAAATATATCTTTATTGTTGTGAAAATATGATCGAACCAATTAAAAATTCTAATTAATTAAAAACTAGGAAATCTGCAAAAGCAACGATACGAGAGTGAACTGATTTTGCTATGGTGCCTCAATGGTTTCCATTATCGAGCAGACTAATCCCATGCCTTGGACAGATGGAGCGGTGGTAGAGAGCAATGATGAAAGGAGCAAGGTCAAGGTCCCCCGAGGGCGAGCTGTGGCAGCTTATCATCTTGCTCTGCTGCAACCTCCTATGGTCTCTCTCTTTCAGGGCACCCCTAATCGACGGCGCAGCGGAACGCGTCGTAACCCATCTCCCTGGATTCGAAGGACCCCTCCCCTTCAGCCTCCGGACAGGGTACGTGCACGGCGCTTTTCAGCTTTCTCTATTTCCTTTGTTAGCTCCGGGCTCTAGCTCACCGACCTGATTCCACCGGAGCAGGTACGTGGAAGTGGACGAGAGCAATGGCATCCGCCTCTTCTACTACTTCACCCCATCCGAGCGCTCCCCTGCCGGTGATCCTCTCTTGCTCTGGCTCAGCGGCGGTCCCGGATGCTCGTCCTTCACCGGCCTCGTTTATCAGATTGGTGCGTACGGTGACCTACTGGTGAGTGGTGATACTGACAGATCACCCACCCGGCATTATTATTTGCGTAGAAGCCAAGGAACTTGCTGATGCTAGCTCTAAAATTCATTAAACATAGAACGTAAGTACATGCCACTGCCAATGCAATTTGATTTTACATCCGTAAAATGATTCTGCAGGTCCATTTGGTTTCGACCTTAACGGCAGCATGGATGGCCATGTCCTGCCTAAGCTGATGTACAGGCAAGAGTCCTGGACCAAGGTTAATAGTGTTTGTTATGTGAACCCATCTCTCTGTCTCTCCTTCCCTTTCATTTTCCTCTGAATCATCGAATTGGATGGGACCACTTCTTAGTTGACTCGCTAGTTGCACAATATTAATCTAGGTGAGCAATATCATTTTCCTCGACTCCCCGGTTGGAGCTGGATTTTCATACTCTTTCACAAAGCAAGGGTACATATCAAGTGACACCAAAGCTGTGGACCAAATTGTCATCTTCCTTAGGAAGGTTACTATCCTCTGCGTTTCTCTAGTCTCAATTCAAGTCTGTCCATTTATGGCAAATTGGTGAATGCTTGTCAGAAAAAATTCTTCACTAACTAATAAACAAGTTAAATGTTAGTTTTGTCTCTGCAGTAGTTCGATGAGCATCCAGAGTTCTTGTCAAATCCTCTTTACATCGCTGGTGACTCATACGCTGGTATGATTGTGCCAACCATCACTTCTGAACTTGCTAAGGGTAACTTCCCTCTTAACATTCATTTTCTGTTCCCCTCAACTTTCAGTAATTTAACTTCTGCTCGTGGTGCCTTTGCCCTTTTCAGGTAAAGAAGTTGCAAGTGAAGGAACTCCAAATCTAAAGGTTTGACGATTCTCCATAGGCTGCAAGTGGAATATTTATAATTTAATGGAGGCTATTCTTTTTTTTCGGAGGACACTAGGTGATAGATTCTTCTTTTTCTTCTTCTTCTTCTTCTTCTTCTTAATTTTGTACATCTTGTGCAGGCTACCTCGTTGGCAATCCATTCACAGATATCAACATTGACAAACCATCGAAAATTCCATTTGCTCATAGGATGGGTCTCATATCTGATGACATCTACGAGGTATACTAGAACAATTGAATAAGCATTATCTAAAAAAAATTGAATTAGCATCCAAAGGTACTTTTGTATATTCTGGTTGCAGTCTGTCTCTGTTTCCTATATACTGTATTGTTTGAGGATGCGTTGACATTGATTATGAACCACAATAAATGGCAATCCGATTGAATGAATCAATACTTGTGTATTGCTATGTTCAGGACTACAAGAACAGTTGCCGTGAGGGGAACAGCAGCCAATGAAGTATTCAGTACACAAACAGCCTTGCCGCCATAGATCAGGCATGATAAAATTTAACATTATTAGATTATTATCATTCATTTTGTAGGAAATGGAATAATATGAAACAATGCTCCTAATAAAAGCCATCACCAATACCTATTTGATGAATTGTTTCTCTTGTTTGTCAAGTGTGTTAAGGACATATTCCCATTTCACGTTCTGGAGCCTAATTGTGCTTATGCAAGGCCTCGTGCAAGCTTACCTGATCTGGAGCTGAATTCAGGCATTCTGGAGATGTGGCAGCTCCAGGATGATACTGCAGAAGGTTTCCACATATCTAATATTACTATGAAGCGCAGAGTTCATGTCTGGATAACCTTTTACTTTCCTCAGTTGTACTCAACACCATTTCTACAACTCGGTAAATCATATCTCATTATCTGAAATTTCATGCAAACCATTGTTGGCAGACAGCAGAATATACATTGTCCAGATTCTGGGCAAATGATGCAGCAGTAAGAGAGGCCCTTGGTATTCAGATGGTATGAAATTCAGAAACTTATGTAGTAGCATGGCTTGTTCTTAGTACACTACCTGGCATGATTCTATATTGTTTTGAATATTGTACTCCCTTTCACTTTTGATAAGTTGAAAAGATAGACTGATCGTAGCTTGCTGTTAAATTTATGTTGTTGTTTTACTCCGAAAATACAGGGAACAGTTCCCTCGTGGTTAAGATGCGACACGGGGATATTCCAAAGATATTCCAAGTTCAGTGATGTACCATTTGGATGTGACCGCTAAAGGCTATACAAGCCTAGTTTACATTGGTGACCATGACATGGCTGTACCTTACGTCGGTACACAATTCTAGATTAAGTCCCTTAATTTCTCTATTGTGGATAACTGGAGACCATGGCACGTTGACGAGCAAGTTGGGGGTAAGTCCCATGTTATCTTTCGCATCTGGAAAAACTGCTTTATCTTCTGCATGCAGACTACTGCTGGAATGAGTACTTCATCCTTGTTCTAAATACTCAAGAGGAACTCAATTACTCATCAAATTAATCTGACTAATTAGAGATGTTTGTATATTGTGCAGATATACAAGATCATACTCAAATAACCTCACATTTGCTACGGTGAAGGTATGAGTACCGGACACCCTTTTATCACAATTCTTTGCCCAGTATGCACCCTTAGTTTGCAATATCTAATGTAGTGTAGTTGTAATTTCTGTATCATATACCATCGCGATAGACTTTGTTTTTGCAGGGTGCTGGGCATACTGCGACAGAGTACATGCCACGACAATGCCTTGCTATGCTTTCAAGGTAGCTTGCTGGTGACCCCCTTTGATTGTTGGCTCTAGTTACAGTACAAGAAAACAGTAATGGTTTGAAAGAGAGGTGCAATGTTCTGGAGTGAAGGAAGTTTCAATATTCTTTCATGAGTCTGGTTGGCCAGGTGCACATAAATTATGATACCTCTATATATTGAGTGTTGTTAGTATAATAATGTTTTTTTAGATTCATAATAATGTTGATACCTTAACACTACTATACAAACCATTTTTTTTGTAATGATTGCACTATTTACTGTAATGACGAGCATGTAAACAAAACTAAAATAACCATCACTATAGTGAGTAGATGATTGACTAGCATGGCCCATCACTGGAAACTTGGCCCATAATGCCCAGACCCTAAACTCAAGCCTCACTCCCCCTACTCCTCACTCTCAACCCATCCACTTGCTCTCACTTTCATACCATATATCTATCTTGACCTATTTGACACAGGCTATACATTGATGAGGTCAAATGAACCATACAACACAACTCACAAAACCAGTCAGACCGTTTGTCCAAACCAGTTTGACTTGTTTTGGTCAATTTTGATTGTCAATGTGGAGAACCATTCAAGTTAAATTCAAATTAGTTAAATTAGCTCGCTGTTTATAAATGATACGTCAGCCAAGAATTCAACAGATGAAAATTTAACCCCGGTAGTCCCCTGATGTGCTTTCCAAGCAATGCCCAAGATCATAGCACATCGGTATACAACATTGCATACATCACATAGGAGTCACACATACCATGTTTCAAAATTTACAAGTCATGAATGTCATATTGCAAGTGATAAATCAATGTGGACAGATTCTGAAATTTTACAAGAATGAGAGCATTTGATTCAAAACCAACTACCAAACTATGTTGTTCAAGTTCTTGCATAGATAATGACGTGTACGCAGCAAAAGCTTTTGAAAACAAAACAAAAGAATGTTGATAGTGCTCAGCCCACGAACACCACCAACTCACTCTAAAATGGGACAACAAGAACATCACACCTACAAAACTTCAACAAAGAAAAAATGAGTATGAAGGTACTCCGCAAGACTTACCCATGGACTAGTCCTGACTCCAAGGATAATGCAGTTGGTTAGGTAGTAAGGATAAAGCCATAGGATGACATTTTTGCATAAAGTGATAAGTATAAACTGACATGTAAGCAAAGCATAAATGAGAGACCAACTAATGGGCCTAAGACACCTAAAATAGCCCCATGACACTATGTATCATAAAGCTAAGTGTGGACATATAACATTTTCCATATTATCAATCATCATCTTCTCAAGTGAAGGTTCCATTACTATGATGAAGCTCAATGAACATTAAGCATGATCATGACCGAGATCGTGATAATTCAAATCGACTATACACCCTATAGGGGAGTCCAACAGGACCCACACAACTCGAGGACCATACGGGTCATCCAACTCATGATGTCGCACAAAAGGGTACTCATGTCTAACTTTCTCCCTTACGTTCACTAGCAGTTGGAAAATCGACACAGTGCCAAGTGTCACGTCCCCATCGGGTCCTATTGTTACTCCGATCAAACCCCACCACCAACTACACACCATGTCATCATCGTCCAACCCCACAAAATGTAATGGGATATTTGGCTTGTCTTACCATTAAATCCGACATGTGGTTAGGACGGAAAGTGCTTATGCCAACGAGAACAACACACGGTCCTTAACCGACCAAGAGAGGCTACCAACCTATCTATCTCCCAGTTATGAAATTAACATTATCTCAAGTTTACCAATATGAACGGACCATCAAGTATATACAAGTCCCTATGCTTGCGAAATGATCGTGACCTTCCACTGCTTTGACTTCTACCGATCTAAGTGTGGCTAAGCATTTGACAGGATGACCAAAATATAAACCAACCCACCCTGAACCAGCAATATTTCAAGGACAATAATATATCAAATAACAAGGAGAATAGGATTCAACCCACAAATACCATTAGTGCCCACCTTAATGCAAATATATACACATACTCAATAACAGTCTCATCCAAATAAGGGTATAAATATGCATGGTGCTTACCTTGAGTTTGTAGGTGTTCCACAATAATCAATCAAAGCAGCTTCAACCCTTCATTGCACCATGTTGCCCTCTGACATGTGGACCACTAGATTAAAATTATACGTCGGTATGAAAATGCACACCATGACGTAATGCATGGTGAAAATCATATGAAACTTCGTAGAGAGGTAGGTAATGAAGTTATAAACACAAAGCAACTGGAATACTCAATTTAAAGTTGTATAGCTTACATTATTAATGAAATACTGAGGGTTTGTCCTGAATCGGTTAATTTAGTTAATTCATGTGATTAACCATTTAGAGAAAATTAGGTAGAGACTTTCTGGACATTAGATCATTCTTAGTTGATGAGGTTCATTAAAACATATTTTTTACAACTTTGTTCATCATGAGATTATTGATAATTATTTAGTTATGCTTTTTGCAAGTTGCTTAAGCATGAATGCAATCTACATGAAACATGCACTTAAAAATGTGATACTCATGATACTCTGCACATCAATATAACAACATGAAACTTGAGTTTTAGCACAAGTTTCTTTAATTTAGGATGCATACAAGTTAGGTTGTGAGATTAACAAAGTAGACATGATTGACATGTTAAATGCTCATGTAAGATTAATATTAGGAGAAACATGAACTTTATCAATTTTGTTGCAACATGCATGACCTCATAAGATTTATAAAGAAAGTTATTTTTAGCATCACTATTTGAGTTATTATTAGCAAGTGAGAAACAAGCATGATCAAAATCATCTACTCTACTACTTAAAATTTAAATTTGAATGCGAAATAACAACTTGCTCTAGATGGTTTAAACTGTCCAGTATGTGTTTCAAACTGGATGTTACATGACCTGAAACTGATATATAAAATGCTGAGAAATGCATGAGCATTATCTGACATTATAATAATGTCATTTTCCTCTCTTTTTTTCCTCTCAGTAAAGATGCAGCGTCGAGTTTCAACTATGTCAAGAAAAGGACATACCAGTTTCTGCTATCGAAAGACAAGCTAATCCTCAGCTTTACTTCTCAACTGTTTGGCCACCTTTATCAAAATATTGATGATTTTCACATCAGCTTCTAACTATATTGATGCTGGTAAAGTTGTTACACCTCACTGGTGCAACAAGTCTCTCAGCAGGAATCCTGAAAATTTTAAGAGCATGCCATTACTGAGTATGTGCTATATTTTAAAGACCATGATACTCATTTACACTATATCATTATACTCCTAATCTGTGCAACACTTAACACTGATTTACACTATATCATGCAATATTGCTCCTAATCTGTAACAGCACTTGCAATTATCATCGCATCACAACGCCACTTATTGTATCACCTTCATAGCTTGGTTCTGCATATCACTAAAAACAATAACATCAACAGGATATAGCAGTTTCACAGCCAATGTTGTATTGTGCGCTTCGAGGTTTGTTTCATAGTCCATCACATTTAGTTACGACACTAATGATATGCAATGTGAGGAAACTATACTACAAAGAGCTGGTGACAGGACTATTGTTTCAGTCACTTAAAATGAAATCTAGAAGCTAGAATCAAATGAAGCAGGCATCACATACAAGGAATGCATATTGAATAATCAACAAATAAATTCGGAGAAAAATATACATTCTGGTGGCAGGATGCAGAAGAAAAGAAAATAACAGCAGCAAACTATAATGCCTTTTCATAAACGAAATTAGGTAGTACCTTCAGAAAAAACAGGGCCAAAGATGGATTGTGCAATTATATAAAACAGACGTTTCAACATGTTTCAACACCACCGTTGAGAACATGCAAATGGACTCCCATCTTCATTTTCTGAAAACCAATACACAATACGTACAAATTTCTCTCTCAAAAGAAAATAAATTTTTATTTCCGAGGACTCAAACCCACTATTCATACAATGTTTCATGAAGCAATAAACACTTGGGCACACTACTAAAAGATGCCACTCCAGCTCGACAACCTGTATACTCTAGCTCTAACCAAAGTCCAACATTTGAAGTTTTGAGTATAGAGCTCGACAATCTGGATACTCCATCAATTCAGCTCTTATCCATGAGGCACTTTTATGGAGAACATTCATGAAGTCTATTAATACTTAAAATTGGGAGGTCTGGCCAACCAGCTCATGAAGGCTTCACTTTATGCAAAACACAAACAAACACTAAACATTTATTTGTCTGCACTGCGTGCACAAAGTTCACCGAGCTATCCTGCCAAATCATAGAATTGAATCATTGTGCCCTAATCCATCTGCAAATAAATTATACTGCCGTCATGGATTGTTATGATTCATGATGATCTTGTGCAAAGATTTTAGAAAAAGGAGAGCAATTTTCAGATAGTAAATGGTCTGCACCAGCTCATGGAGGCTTCACTTTATGCAAAACACAAACACTAAACATTTATTTGTATGCACTGCATGCACAAAGATCACCGAGCTATCCTGCCAAATCATAGAATTGAACCATTGTGTCCTAATCCATCTTCAAATAAATTATACTGCAGACATGGATTGTTATGATTCATGATGATCTTGTGCAAAGATTAAAAAAAACAAGAACAATTTTCATGTAGCAAATGGTTTTCAGGTAACAAATTTTCAGGAGAATATGTTGCTGTATGTATGTATGATTACAGCTTCATCATATATAACATAATCAAGATAGAGCAATTTTTTATTAAATAATCTTTGGATAACAGTAAAAGAATCAAACATACTGGCATTTTGTCAAACACCGTGGATACATGGCAAACTCAGATATGACTAAAAGTAGCTTGTTGCCTTGCGGCGCCTGTTTGTACATCAAAGATATTGGTATGTGCATGAGCAATCCACCTGCAAAATAAGAAGGGATGAAACGAAAACTTCAGCCTGATGCTCACGGCTCACCGGAGTGGTGCAGGCACCACGCGGGAGAGCGCGTGAGGAAGGAGGGCACGAGGCTATGGAGCTTCACCTTGATGCGTGAGTGTATAAGTCAACAAAGTCATCAAACTCGCTGCGGGGCACCTCGGCGAGTATGTTTGATTCTTTTACTGTTATTCTTGATGAAAGAGTTCCAAAAGGAACGTTAAAGCTTGTCGGTAAAAAACGACCTTCGGTAGCTAGCAATTGGGCTTGGATTGTCTTCAAACTCACAATTGCGAAGATGCCGGACTCGTGGAGCCGTGTTCTGCGTAACATATACATTGACTCCTCTTTGATATATGATACGAAGAAGACGTACACGATAAAACCACTTGGAAAACCAAACGATCTGGTGCTATGATCTGACACCCAACAATCTACGGAAGGATGACACAAGGACTCTGCGGACACGAAAAAATTGTAGACAACTACACCCAAATTATAGAAAAGCATAAAGTATATAAGTATATAGAGAAAGAGACAGTACGGTGTAACACACAAAAGAGAGAGAGAGAGAGAGAGAGAGAGAGAGAGAGAGAGAGAACTGGTATTGCAACTGTTATGCCAGACCTGCAACAAACCTGTGCTACTATTCACATATTGATTTCTCTTTTCCGTTGTAACTTATATAATTTTTTATTATACCTTAAGTTTTATATAATGATAGAGACGACTTGAGCTATCCATCTACATTTTTGTTGAAAGTTTTAGAGCACTATAGACTTGCATATTTGTGATTGTAACACGATAACACTTAACCGTGCTGACAACACATGAACCATATTCTCGGACTCTGCTTTCTGAACACGGTAATCAGGGGTACAGGAACTCAGTGTACAAGTGTCCGCCAGTACCAGTGTTGATCCTTCAAGGTTAATCATGTTTAAATTAGACAACAACAATTGAACAATATAAAATCTCGATGCTATGGCGGCACGAAAAATGCTGAAATAGTAAAACGTTTTCTGTTACATGCAAGCACTACCGTTGTGTCCTTTTCAAATAGCAAAACCACTACAATATTTTATCGTTCCTTTTGAAACTCTTTCATGTTGTACCGGCAGTCGCCACACCTGCCCGGCTGCAACAACCATGCTGTACCGGCAGTCGCCGCACCTGCCCGGCTGCAACAACCATAGTTAAGCCGTGGAGACTGGGATCATTCTGGACAGCTTTCCTCGCTCCAAAGCTTCATCATTGGCTGTCTCGAGTGCAGCAGCGATTTCTAGAGGTGCTTATTTTCAGTTTATTTGGCAAACATCCACTATCTTTATTAAATTGAATTGAAAAAAATTACCCACATTGTCATCAAGGGACCCCACCACAATCAAGACATTATTGTCTTCTTTCATCTACAATCAATAATCTAGATAATAATAATTTAGGTAAACAAACACCCCTTCTAGATTATATAATCTAAATTATATAATTCAGACTATATAATCTAACATCAATAATTTGGATTAAATAATTTGCTTAGTAACCAAACAACCCCTTCATCAGTCTGTGACCCTGTACTAGCCGGCGGACACCCTTTTAATCTAACACCAATAATTTGGACTAAATAATTTGCTTGGGAAACAAACAACTTCTTCATCAGTCTATGGCCCCGTATCGGCCGGCGGATCTTAAAACATTTTCCATTATAATATTTATCGTTCCTTTTGAATTACTTTCATGTTGTACCGGCAATCGCCACACCTGCCCGGCCGAACTAGTGGAAGATACGACCAGAGGCTTGGGGTCATTATAGGCACCTTCCCTCACTCCAAGGCTCCATCAGTATTGGTGGTCTCGAGTGCAGTAGCGACTTCTAAAGATGCTTATTTTCAGCTTATTTTTGGTAAAAGACTCATTATCTTTTATCAAATTGAATTTTAAAAAATAATCTGCATTATCATCAATGAACCTCACCATAATTAAGGGTATTGTTGTCTTCTTCCATCTACAATCAATAATCCAGATAAGAATAATTTAGATAAACAAACACCCTCCAAATTATATAATCTAGCACTAATAATTTAAACTAAATAACTTACTTAGAAAACAAACTGCCCCTTCAGCAGCTTGTGAGCCCATACCAGCCGGCGGGTCTTGAAACACTTTCCATTACAATAATTACGGTTCCTTTTGAAATACTTTCCATGTTGTATTAGCAATCGCCACACCTGTCCCGCCAACAACCAGAGTTGAAGCTGCGGAAGACGCGGCCGGGGACTCGGGATTATTTGGAAGGGGTGTTTGTTTACATGCTGTACCCACAGCCTTCATGCTGCTGCTCAAAGTGGGCGATGAGAATCGGAACTGCCTGTCGTCGGCCTCGCCACAGCGCCTCAGCCGTATAGATGTCTAACGTCCCACGCGGTGTGGAGAACATTCAACGCCAGCGTCGTCGTTCGTGGACGGATGCCATGTCCGACGAGCTGGGCAAGCCCAAAAGGCAGTCTCCCAGCTTTACGTTGCACGACGAGCGAGCATTATGTTACTGGTTTGATTGATGTCTCCGTGCACGGCACACGACCCCATTCTTAATTGGTTCAGGTAAGCATAGCGTTGATGTGATATTCCTTCTGCCTACTTAGGGTTAGGCTACCCAGGAAATAAAACTTAGGGCAAGGTTAAACTGAAAGTAATCAAATTTGAATGGAATTCAAATTAATTTGAGAGTCACTTAAACTACAAGATCAAATTTTGCAACATAAGCCATACCCACAAAAAATATATGTTGTAGCTTATGATCAAGTATAACTGTTTGGATTTTATCAGAATTTTATTCCATCATTTATTGCCCCAAATAAATGCCCAAGTGGTTAAAAACTATGCCTCTTTGAAAAATTTATATTCAAATTCAAATAGAACATTTTGAACTCTATCATTTTTATAAAATAGAGCACATCATGTTGAGCAACAACATATTTTTCAATTTTCTATAGGATCTATAATTTTAAAGATATAAAAATATTAAATGAGTTCTGTTTCGAAAACCAACCAAAATAAAAATGCTGCGTGGGTCCCACCTGTCATCCCCTTCCTCCTCACAGCTCCGCGCGCGGGCCCGGGCACCCGGCGCCTCGTCGCCGCGTGGCGACCGTACGTCGGCGATGGGCGCATTTAGTCGGCCCGACCGCCCCACACCGGAGCCCCCCCCCTATTTCGGTTTTCCCCCACCCTCTTTCCTCCTCGACGCCCCAAATCCACCGCCGCTGCCACCTCTATTTTTGCCAGCCAGAGCTCATGGTGCAGCCGCTCTGGCACCCCTCGATGCGGATCTGTCGGCTCAACGCGTGCGCCTCGCCCTCCTCCCTCGATTCCACCCCTCGCTGGCCCGCAAAACGCCTCCATTTGCCCTCAAGAAATTGAAGACCAGCGACCCATCCCCCACCTCCGCCGCTTGCCGCCGGCCGCTCCGGTGAGCTCCGTCTTCCGCCGAACCCGCTCCCGAGTTTTCCTTCTCGCTTTCTTCCCGGTGGTGTGGCTCCCGTCACGCGCGGTCGCCATGGAACCCACTCCGACGACGGCGCCGCCCGGCTCCCGTGGGTGCCAGCGGTGCCCCACCGTGGGCTGCACAGCCCGGATCCGATGTGGCCACGCCCGGATCTGGCCCCTTTCGCGCCGCGACCCCCCGTGTGGCCCGGATCTGATTGGCCGGGGCGATTTGTATTTTTCCTTCGGTTTATTTATTCCAGAAATTACTAGCAAACTTGTAAAATGCATAACTAATTTGTTATTAAGTATTTTGAGATCAAACAAAATTCTCTGTGCTCCTCTCACCATGCACTATTGGGAAAAAAATATCAAACCCTCTTGCATGTTAGTATTATTGTCAGGACTAAATTAATTGGAAAACACACTAAATAATTCATAAGTAATTTTCTGTAATAGATAAATTAATAAAACTTAGTATTTAATTCTTGTTTGTCATGCATAAACATCTTGCAAAGTAAAAACCGATAGTTCTCTATATTTTAGTCATAATTTATTTATTATTATTTTTATTATTTTAATTAGTTAAAATTATTAACCCCATGCATGTCAATGAAATTTGGACCATAAATTCGCCCCTGGCATGTCCTAGTTATAGTAAATCATCCATGTGCATTTGATTTCCAAAACAATGCTAAAATAATTAATTGTCTTGTAGCTCTATTATTCCACTTGGCACTATAGTTTAATTCTGATATTTTGTTTTGGCTATTATTTGTTTCATATCAAACATCATATAAGCTGAAGGTAATGCCTTAACCAGTACACCTTAGTAATGTACACTTTGCACCTTTTGTTCTGTTATCGCACCTACACCATACTTTTATACAACGTCATCATGATAAGTTACTGAAATCCATGAAGAAAATTCACCAACTAAATCCACCATATACCTCTACCTTATATGGTGCATGTACTGAACTAATCAACCCCCCGTTAACTTCTACATATAATATTGATGTTTTAACAGTATTTGTTGAGGAAATGCCATGAATTGAATATGGTTCTCATGCATTGTGTCTTTCGCATCATGTAGATCACGAGGTGAACCACGTGGAGACGGGACAGGAGCAGGAGCAAGAAGGTCCTGGTGGTATTTCGACTAACCAGGAGCAGGACGAAGGCAAGCCCCGGTGCATCCCACCAAGTTTTACATTTTTGTTTTCACATTAATTAGGGATATAGGCTTGTCTGTCTATTAAGTTTATAGGAGTTGTTTGAAAACCTAGTATTGCAGTAGGTTCCCTTTACCCGATGATAGCCTCAGAACGTTAGTTGCTCTACTTAATTTAGGACGACTATTTATGAAGGGTATGGAGACCACTCGTAGAACAGGAAATATTATCACTGGAGAATGATATTGACCGAAGAAAAGTTTGGATGGGATAACAATGAAGACCGAACGGGCAACTAGGTGGAAAGGGAAGGACAACTTGTCTTCAAGAAGGTAGCCCCGTTCGAGTCACCTAAGGCTATGCATCGTGTTCGGTCCTATGGGATCAAGTTTGAATAGTACCAAATGCATGCTAGTGATATGGGCACTAGTAAACCGACATAGCTTGATTCTCGTAGTGGTTGGACGATACCCCACTCTTCTTTTGGTGATGAAGATGGTTATGGTGGAATGTGGATATGTGTTAGAAGGGAGAGTGCATGGGCTACCCATGGATGGCTTTGACGGAAGCATCGCATGAGGTGACGTGAACTCAGGAAAAGTGGGACCCGGATCGACCCATTGTATCTCGTGAAAGGTTATCATACATGACTACTCGGAGTGTGCGTGCGCCATGTATTTGGGTTTCTCCTGCAGGATGTAAATCGATTCGAGTCGCTGCCCCTCACAGTAACGAGTACCACTTGATCGCTGCTCCAGAACATCGATGGAAGCCATTAATATGATGGATGGATTCAATACTGCTGTATGGAATTATTCTAATTATATTGCAACCATGATTGTTGTAGTTTTAGTGTAAACTAAATTTATTATTCTGTATGGTAACTTAACTTGATGCTAAAACTTGAAAAATAAGGATCTACTCTTAGGCTGACATTTTGGCAACATAAACCCTACCTTAGCCTGTGCATGTATAGGAGTCGGCTGTAGATGGCCATTTTGACGGGTCAGTCTTGCTGAGTAAATTAGTTACTCAGGGCGTAGCTCTTTGTGGTTTTTTAGATGATCAGGATGGCCAGTTTTCCGACTTTTGAAATGTCGAGTGAGCACCCTGCAGTCCATAGGAGGAGTATCCTGTTGCTTGCCAGTACAGTGTCGTGGGCGTGACACTTATCAAGACCAGATCTACTTCTATGTATTATCGTGAGAGCATGATGGTATCTTAAGTTTTTCGTTGAACCATTTCATTTACTGTTAAACTATTTCACTTCCGCACTTTTAAAACTCTGATTTATAACTAAAATTCAGATTTATGTAAAACTCTGTACTCTATCTATGTTCTTGTTATGACTATATTATTTTGTCATGTGTTGTACTATGGGGCGTCACAGCGCGTGTCGTGACCCGAGAAAGATCCTGAAACGGAATCATCTCCGTGGTAAGGCGGTTCTGTTACAACGTGGTATCAGAGCTGTCTCGAGAATAGTGCAATATTCAAAGACATACTTTCGAAAACCCCATAACGAACGTGTGAGAACGTTCCCATTAGGTTATTATTAGTTATGATTCAGGTGGCAAAGCTAACTGTAGGAGGTTGTTTGTTTAAATATCTGCATCTACGGCCTCGTCAACGAAGGTATGTGTCCCGCCCTGTGGACAGTAACATGGAAAGCTAGCACAAAGGTATAACGCGGGCTGATTGTGGAAAACATTAGTGTTCTACCCTAGGATAATAATAAGAAATTATTTTTGACTCATTTCTTTTCTATTTGATGTATTGTTCTGAAATCAATCTTCTACAGGTACGCTAACCACGAATCGAGTAAGAAACGTGTAGCATACGACTAACTTGAGAGATAGCCTGCTACCGACTATACGTATGGTCCTATTCACGGTCAAATTTTATTTTGTGAGGACGTGTAGGCTAAAAAGCATATGCATTCATGTAAGTGTTGAAGCATCAAGTCATTATGCAAATCTGAAATTTCAGCTAGCATGTCAGTCACATAAAAATCTATATTTGTCCACTCAAAAACCGAAATCATGCAAATAAATACTTATTAGAATCATAAACAAACCCACTATACATCCAGTAAGAATTTTTGCTTTAAAGATTTTTGGGCAATACCATTTTTGGTCCGTCCGAGTCAGCACGTCGATTTGGTGTCAATCTGAAATTCAGATTCTTGACCTATCTTGTAAAATCCATAACTTTTTGCTCAAATCACCTCTAAGGTTGAATGAGTACTTTCTGGAATGGTTGTGAAAGATTATACAACTTTGGCATTCTGACCATTCCTTTTTGAAGCTTTTAAGACACGTTTATGAGCCTATTTTCATAGCAACATTATTCTGTTCTCAGAATCAGTTCAGCAGACAAGTAGCGACTTGCGAATTCTATATCTTGAGTTCTAAGAATTGGTTGGAAGTGTGCAAGTATGCATTAGCAAGGTGCTAAAATTATCCATAATGCTGATACTTTACTCCTAGGGCTAAATGAAACGAAACCTGGTTTTCGGACCCTTCTTCAGACCAAACACAGTGCTGTCCTCAGCAGATTTTCAGATTCTGACTTGTAACTTAGAAAATTCATATCTCCTAAACCCCTTATTAGATGAAGTTGAGTAAGTACTAGTTGGAAAGGTACTGAAATCGTCTACAACATTTATGTTCAGTGGTTTTCCAAATTCTGTACATAAGTTAGCTCAAAAACTCTGTTTAGTGACTGCTGTACCGATAGGGCAGAACTGAACGCACTCTGAAAATTTTTGGACAAGTCTACTTCTCGATGTGGAAATTTCTTGGATAAGTAATCACCATCAGTATATTTGTTTTCCTTGTTGAACTGCACTTTCCTACATTTGGAGCATCCTACTTGCCCTTGAATTTGTGTTCCTTCATGATCTTATTGGATAAGAAACTAATGGTACCCTAATTCTTGCATTTCAGAATGGCTCGTACTCGCAACACCAATGAGCTTCACGGTGAACAGCCCGAGGGCTCCAGGGCTAGAGATGATAACACTTGGCAGGGGACTCCACCACCCCCACCCAACCCCATGCAGATGATGGTGCAGTTCTTCGCCACCATGATGGAAAACCAGCAGCAACAAATGGAATTTATGCAGGAGTTGGCACAAGAAAATGCAGCAAATAGGAATGCTAGGGGCAACAATGATGGCACACCACAAAGCAGCACCTACGCCGACTTCCTTGCCACCAGGCCACCTACGTTCAGCTCCACCACAGAGCCCATGGAAGCGGAGAATTTCCTTTGCATGCTCGAGTCCAAATTTGGGCTCCTCAACTGCACGCCTGTGCAGAAGACGTTGTATGCGGCACAACAACTACATGGTGCAGCTGGGGCATGGTGGGCCAACCATGTCGCTTCAGTTGGAGAAAACCAATACATTACTTGGGACGAGTTCAAGACAACGTTCCGTGCCCACTACATTCCTGCAGGGCTCATCCGCAGGAAGGCACGGGAGTTCGTGGCACTGAAACAAGGCAACCGCAGCATCGAAGAATACTGTGAGGAGTTCAACCGTTTGGTGCTCTATGCTCCGGAACAGGTGGACACCTCCGCCAAGCGTAAGGACCATTTCTTGGAGGGGCTAAGCGTAGAGCTATAGGACCGCCTCAACCTTAACATGGGCGGCACATTCGCTGAGTTCGTCAACAATGCTATCATCATAGAAGATGGGTATCGTAAGGTGATGACAGAGCGGAAGAGGTCCGCTAGTGCTATGGGGTCATCTAGTGGACCCCCACAGAAGTATCGCATGGTGTACACAGATCCCTCGGGGCAGAGGTATCGTTCCACCCCAGTGACGGTACCCTTCCCACGCCCATTTCAGCAGGCGTAGCAGCAACAGCAGGCACCGCGTTCGCGGCAGAACCAAGGAGGATATCGCCCGTTGCAGCAACAGAGCACCCTGACAGGATCCTACCCCTGCTACAACTGTGGCCGTGTTGGACACTTCTTTAGGGAGTGTCGTTACCACAAGAGGAATGCTGGCCAGAACCCACCAAGAGACACCAACAACAGCAACAACAACAAGGGACCCACCCGTACTGGTCAGCTGAACAACACCACCTTGGAGGAAATTCTTGAGAACAGCCCCGTCCTAGCTGGTATGTTCTCTGTTCAAGATCACCCCGCCCTCATTCTATTCAATTCTGGAGCGTCGCATAATTTTGTTAGCGGTCCGTTTGTTCATAAGTATCAACTGCCCTGTAGCCTCTTGAAGTCATGCTACGTCATAAAATCGGCTGGCGGGCAAACCATGGCTAATTATGAGGTTAAGAAGCTCCCAATATCCCTAGAAACTAGAGTCTACCCCTCGGATTGCATAGTCTTGGAGGGAAGCAACATCGATATAATATTAGGGATGGGTTGGATGAAACACCACAAGGCCGTGTTGGACATCGACGCCTACAGTATAATTTAAACTCCCCCACCCATGGTAGGTTGAGCTTTCGAGTAGTGCCCCCACAACTTGCCGCACCTAGAGTTGATCACACCACAACCAAGCAGATAAAGGATATCCCCGTGGTTAGTGAATTTCCGGACGTGTTCCCTGATGACCTTCCTGAACTCCCTCCTGATCGGGATGTCGAATTCAAAATGGAGCTTCAGCCAGGCACTGTGCCCATATCCAAGAGACCGTATAAAATGGCATCCAAGGAACTAGCTGAGTTAAAGGAGCAGTTGAAAGAGCTGCTGGATAAGGGATTTGTCCGACCAAGTTCTTCACCTTGGGGTTGTCCGGTGCTGTTCGTGAAAAAGAAGGATGAGACTTTGAGGCTATGTGTGGATTACTGACCCCTCAATGCCGTGACTATCAAGAACAAGTATCCACTACCTCGCCTTAACATTCTCTTTGACCAGGTGAGCTAAAGTTTTCTCCAAGATCGATCTGCGATCGGGATACCACCAGACTAAGATCCGCGTTGAAGATATTCCCAAGATAGTGTTCTCCACTCTATATGGACTTTATGAGTATTTAGTGATGTCATTTGATTTGACAAACGCACCGGCACACTTCATGTATCTCATGAACTCGGTGTTCATGCTAGAGCTAGACAAGTTTGTAGTGGTGTTTATTGACGATATTCTAGTCTACTCCAAGTCAGAAGAAGAACATGCAGAGCATCTTCACATTGTACTATGGCGGTTAAGGGAACATCAGCTATATGCTAAGTTTAGCATGTGAGTTTTGGTTGAAGCAAGTACCATTTCTGGGCCATGTCATCTCGGAAGAAGGCATAGCGGTGGATCCTAGCAAAGTAAGAGATGTACTCAATTGGAAGACACCAAAAACCGTATTTCATATACGCAGTTTTCTTGGATTGGCCGGTTACTACCGCCGTTTCATCCCAAATTTCTCCAAGATTGCGAAACCCATGACTGAGCTGCTGAAGAAAGAAAAGAAATTTGAATGGTATCAAGGCTGTGAGGACGCTTTTTGTTGGCACTTCCCAAGTGCCCCTTTTATATGTGAATATTACCCCAATTAGAGCATAATTGATACTAATTTAGGCCATTTACCTGTGATATTGTCTATATATTTGTATATGCGTTGTTTTGGAGCTTTATTGCAGAAACAGGTAAAATTAGTGATTAAAGTGATGCTAGAGAGGACAGGAGTCCAGAACTGACGAAAAGCACTGAAGAAGCCTAGTGTGCCGATCGGCGCAGTACATGAGCCGATTGACGCAAGGGTGTTTTGGCCCACAGAAGTGACCGAGGCCCATTCCACATGTTTATGGAAGTTTATCTGTGCAAGACAGTTGAAGATATTTGCCTAGAATATTTATGGAACTTCAAGATCTCGACGTGCAGTACAAGACTTTATCTCGAAGGAAAAGGCCCACATGGCAGCTGTGGAAGACAGAGGAACCGACTCGGAGAAGAAACCAGAGAAGACACGGCTTGCGCCGATCGACGCAACCGCCTTATTTGCTAGAAACCAAGTCTCTTACGAGTAGAACCCCTATAAATACTTGTAAACCCCGACCGCAGAAGAGGGAGGCGATAGAGGGACAACAGATCCGTGAGTTAGAGCCACCGGGGCTTGCCCCGTTAGAATAGATCTCTAGTTGAGTTTTAAGAACCATTGGTGTTAAGAGTTGATCCGTCAAGGTAGGCCATCTCGACGGGGATGAATCTTACTCTATGTATCTCAAGGATGATTGAATATGTTGATGATGGTTTTGGTGATTTGTCGATCTTGATTCTATAATCATGCATGTGCTTATTCTAATTGTTTAGTTCTAGGCTAAGTAAGTTGATATTATCTTGATCGTGGTGATTAGGATAGTATTCGGACATTGTATTGATTATGGTTGCTTGATGATGCTAGTAGTGTGGTTTAGCGGTGACAGCACTAAGCCTGCACAACACTATTGGATAATTTAGTAGGGTAAGATACTCGCGCGATTAAGGGTTTCCTCTCGGCAGCGATAAATCGAGAGCCGCTCGGAAAGCAGGGTGATCTTATTCATTATAGGTTTTCATTGATCTATGTAATTACCCATTATGAGCTATTTAATTAGACTTTCTGGTTATGATCTCACTAGTAGATATCTAGTTACTCACTTAACAGCATAGGCTTACAAGACATCTGGCGCACTTTGGCTTAGATTCACTAGTGTGCTGATCGGCTCAACTCCTACGCCGATCGACGCAATGACAGATTTACTGTCTGGCGCACTTTGGCTTAGATTCACTAGTGTGCCGATGGGCTCAACTCCTACGCCGATCGGCACAATGACAGATTTTCTGTCTGGCGCACCTTTGCGCTGGCCAGTCTTCCCTCATGCAACCTGAATTCGACAGTAGCCTTGACTAGATCTTTTACTGTTAACTTTGTTTAATTATCCCTAAGGTCCTAGTGGATTCGATAAACCTTGGAATATTCAATTCAAGGGAAAAGTGCTACAATCGTACACTATCTTCTTGTGGTATATAAGTGGGTGCGTAGGTACAACCAACACTTTTCAAACTCTAAAGAAGCATCTTACCACTGCCCCAATATTAGCTCAACCAGACCTGGGGAAGCCATTCAATGTCTATTGTGATGCTTCAGGTATTGGATTAGGGTGTGTGCTCATGCAAGATGGAAGAGTCATCACTTATGGATCTAGGCAACTGAGGAAGCATGAGCAGAAGTATCCCGCACATGATCTGGAATTAGTAGCAGTGGTGTTAGCATTGAAAATGTGGAGACATTACCTGCTTGGAAATCTAGTTCGTATCTACACCGATCACAAAAACTTAATGTACATCTTCACCCAGGATCAGCTGAACATGAGACAACGTTGTTGGTTGGAATTGATTAAGGACTATGAGTTGGAAGTGCACTACCACCCAGGAAAGGCTAATATCGTGGCTGACGCACTAAGCTACAAGGCCCAATGCCATCACATCATGATCAGCCCACAAGTTCAAGATGGTCGTTATGTCCAAGTAACACCCCACGGAGCTCTCTATAACCTAGCATTGATTCCTACCTTACGGGAAGAAATAGTAGCAGCTCAAAAAAATGATGTTGGCATAGCACACCTCAGAAGGAGACTAAAAGAGGACGACGATAAGGTTCAATGTTTTTGGGAGGATGTAGAAGGTGTTTTATGGTTCAAGGATCGCCTAGTGGTGCCTAAGAATTTGGAACTTCGCAAGAAGATTTTGGACAAGGCTCATATTGCAAAGTACTCCATGCATCCGGGCAGCAACAAGATGTATCACGATTTGAGGTCCAGATATTGGTGTACGCGTATGAAGAGGGAAATAGCACGATATGTCACAGAGTGCGATACATGTCACCGAGTCAAGGCCGATCATCTAAAGAAAGCTGGTCCGTTACAATCTCTGAGTGTTCCAGCATGGAAATGGGATGATATCAGCATGGATTTCATTGTTGGTCTTCCCCGCACTTCATGCAAGTTTGACTCTATATGGGTGATTGTTGATCGGCTGACTAAAGTTGCACACTTTATCCCTGTATCGACATGGTTCACAACAGAGAGGTATGCACAATTATATATAGATCGGATCCTATGCTTACACGGAGTACCCAAGACAATAGTATCTGACAGAGGCTCTCAGTTCGTGGGATGCTTTTGGGAAAAGCTACACGAGTCACTGGGCACCAAGTTAAATCGTGGTTCTGCGTACCACCCCCAAACAGATGGTCAAATGGAAAGGGTGAACCAAATATTAGAAGACATGTTGAGAGCATATGTCTTGAATCATAGCAAAAAGTGGGATGAATGCTTACCCTTGGGTTTGCATACAACAACAGTTACCAAGAAAGTATCCAAATGGCACCATTTGAGGCTCTATATGGTCGCCGTTGTCGCACACCCTTGAGCTGGTCAGAATCCGGAGAGAGAGTAGTGTTTGGACCCGAGTTGGTGCAACAAGCAGAAGAGAAGGTTCTGGAAATTCAATCCAACCTACGAGCAGCAAAATCCAGACAAAAGAGTTATGCGGATAAAAGACGTCGGCCGCTAGAATTCAGAGCTGGCAATATGGTCGACCTTCGTGTGTCACCCACCAAAGGTTTGCAATGATTTGGGATCCGTGAAAAGTTTGCACCCCATTACATTGGCCCCTATCCGATCATTGCAAGATGTGGATCTGTAGCCTACAAACTCCAACTACCAGTAGAACTCGTTGAAGTGCATGACATGTTCCACGTGTCCCAATTCAAGAAGTGTTTGAAGACACCAGTAGATGTTCCCTTGGAGATCACCGAAAAACTACAACTGGACTTAACATACTCAGAGCGCCCGGTGAAAGTACTGGATGAAAAGGAATGAGTTACTCGCAAGAAGACGCTCAAGTTCTATATGGTTCAATGGAGAAACCACACCGAGAAGGAGGCTACCTGGGAGATGGGAGAGTTTCTATAAAGCCACTACCCCGACTTCCTACACCAACACCTAGGTAAACCATCATAACCTTTCTTAATCTCAGGATGAGATTCCTGTAAGGGGGGAGGGCTGTGACATTCCTACTGCCTACTTAGGGTTAGGCTCCCCAGGAAATAAAACTTAGGGCAAGGTTAAACTGAAAGTAATCAAATTTGAATGGAATTCAAATTAATTTTAGAGTCACTTGAACTACAAGATCAAATTTTGCAACCTAAGCCATACCCACCAAAAATATATGTTGTATCTTATGATCAAGTATAATTTTGTGGATTTTATCAGAATTTTATTCTGTCATTTATTGCCCCAAATAAATGCCCAAGTGGTTAAAAACTATGCCTCTTTGAAAAATTTATATTCAAATTCAAATGGAACATTTTGAACCCTATCATTTCTATAAAATAGAGCACATCATGGTGAGCACGGATATATTTTAAAATTTTCTATAGGATCTATAATTTTAAAGATATAAAAATATTAAATGAGTGCTGTTTCGAATACCAACCAAAATAAAATTGCCGCGTGGGTCCCACCTATCATCCCCTTCCTCCTCACAGCTCCGGGTGTGGGCCCGGGCGCCCGGCGCCTTGTCGCCGCGTGGCGACCGTACGTCGGTGGTGGGCGCATTTGGTCGGCCGGACCGCCCTGCACCCGAGGCTGTCCCCCCATATTGGTTTTCCCCCACCCTCTTTCCTCCTCGAGGCGCCAAATCCACCACCGCCACCACCTCCATTTTCGTCGACCGGAGCTACGTGGCGCGGCCGCTCCGGCACCCCTCGACGCGGATCCGCGGGCTCAATGCGTGCGCCTCACCCTCCTCCCTCGATTCCACCCCTCGCCGGCACGTGAGACGCCTCCATTTGCCCTCAAGAAATTGAAGACCGGCTACCCATCCCCCACCTCCGCCGCTCGCTGCCGGACGCTCCAGTGAGCTCCATCTCCCACAGACCCCGCTTCGGAGTTCTCCTCCTCGCTTGCTTCCTGGTGGTGTGGCTCTCGTCGCGCGCGGTCGCCGTGGAACGCACTCCGGCGGCGGCGCCGCCCGGCTCCGGTGGGTGCCGGCGGTGCCCCACCATGAGCCGCACAGCCCGGATCTGGCCCCTTTCACGCCGCGGCCCCCCGTGTGGCCCGGATCTGATTGGCCGGGGCGATTTGTATTTTTCCTTCGGTTTATTCATTCTAGAAATTACTAGCAAACTTGTAAAATGCATAACTAATTTGTTATTAGGTATTATAATATCAAACAAAATTCACTCTGCTTCTCTGACCATGTACTATTGGGGAAAAATATCAAACCCTCTTGCATGTTAGTATTATTATCAGAACTAAATTAATTGGGCAACACACTAAATAATTCAGAAGTAATTTTCTATAATTGATAAATTAATGATGGTATTAATTCTAGTTTGTCATGCATAAACATCCTGCAAAGTAAAAAGTGATAGTTCTCTGTATTTTAGTTGTAATTTATTTATTATCGTTTTTATTGTTTTAATTAGTTAAAATTATTAACCCCATGCATGTCAATAAAACTTGGACCATAAATTCGCTCCTGGCATGTCCTTGATACAGTAAATCATCCATATGCATTTGATTTCTAGAACAATGCTAAAATAATTAATTGTCTTGTAGCTCTATTATTCTACTTGGCACTATAGTTTAATTCCGATATTTTGTTTTGGCTGTTATTTGTTTCATATCAAACATCATATAAGCTGAAGGTAATACCTTGACCAGTACACCTTAGTAATGTACACTTTGCATCTTTTGTTCTGTTATCGCACCCACGCCATACTTTTATATATCATCGTGATAAGTTACTGGAATCCATGAAGGAAATTCACCAACTAAAGCCATCCTATACCTCTACCTTATATGGTGCATGTACTGAACTAATCGACCCCCCGTTCACTTCTACATATAATATTGATGTTTTAACAGTATTTGTTGAGGGAGTGCCATGAATCGAATATGGTTCTCATGCATTGGATCATTCACATCATGTAGATCACGAGGTGAAGCACGTGGAGACGGGACAGGAGCAGGAGCCAGAAGGTCCCGGTGGTGTTTCGACTAACCAGGAGCAGGACAAAGGCAAGCCCCGGTGCATCCCACCAAGTTTTATATTTTTGTTTTCACATTAGTTAGGGATGTAGGCGTGTCTGTGCATTAAGTTTATAGGAGTTGTTTGAAAACCTAGTATTGCAGTAGGTTCCTTTTACCCGATGATAGCCTCAGTACGGTAGTCGGTCTGCTTAATTTAGGACGACTATTTGTCGAGTGGTATGGAGACCACTCATAGAACAGGAAATATTATCACTAGAGAATGATATTGACTGAAGAAAAGTTTGAATGGGATAACAATGAAGACCGGACAGGCAACTAGGTGGAAAGGGAAGGACAACTTGTTTTGAAGGAGGTAGCCCCGTCCAAGTCACCTAAGGCTACGCGTCGTGTTCGGTCCTATGGGATCAAGTTTGAACAGTACCAAATGCATGCTAGTGATATGGACACTAGTAAACTGACGTAGCTTGATTCCCGTAGTGGTTGGACGATACCCCACTTTTCTTTTGGTGATGAAGATGGTTATGGTGGAATGTGGATATGTGTTGGAAGGGAGAGTGCATGGACTACACATGGATGGCTTCGACGGGAGCATCGCATGGGGTGACGTGTACTCGGGAAAAGTAGGACCCGGATCGACCCTGTTGTATCTCGCGAATGGTTGTCATACATGACTCCTCGGAGTGTGCGTGCGCTGTGTATTTGGGTTTCTCCTGCAGGATGTAAATCGATTCGAGTCGCTGCCCCTCACAGTAACAAGTACCACTTGATCGCTGCTCCGAAACGTCGATGGAAGCCATTATTATGATGGATGGGTTCAATACTGCTGTATGGAATTGTTCTAATTGTATTGCAATCATGATTGCTATAGTTTTAGTGCAAACTAAATTTATTATTCTGTATGGCAACTTAACTTGATGCTAAAACTTGAAAAATAAGGATCCACTCTTAGGATCCACTAAATTTATTTTTGGCAACATAAATCCTACCTTAGCCTGTGCATGTCTAGGAGTCGGTTGTAGATGGCCATTTTGATAGGTCAGTCTTCCTAAGTAAATTAGTTACTCAGGGCGTAGCTCTTTATGATTTTTTAGATGATCAGGATGGCCAGTTTCCCGACTTTTGGAATGTCGAGTGGAAACCCTGCAGTCCATAAGAGGAGTACCCTGTTGTTTGCCGGTACAGTATTATGGGCATGACACTTATCAAGACGGGATCTACTTCTATGTATCGTCGTGAGAGCACGATGGTATCTTAAGTATTTCGTCGAACCATTTCATTTACTATTAAACTATTTCGCTTCCACACTTTTAAAACTCTGATTTGTAACTTAAATTCAGATTTATATAAAACTCTGTACTCTATCTATGTTCTTGTTGCAACTATATTATTTTGTCATATATTATACTATGGGACGTCACAGCGCGTGTCGTCACCCGAGAAAGTTCCTGGAACGGAATCGTCTCCGTGGTAAGGCGGTGTAACAGTTGACCCCTATCCCAGAAATTATCTTGTTCCAATATTGATTATAGTATAGCACACCCATGAAAAACAATTGAAAAAAAGTACAATACTATATATAGAAGCTCGACATTGTAATCTGATAACGGTGGTATTTCTCCGGTACACTATCCATTTCGGCCTTATTTTAGACCATCCTGAAAAACGAGAAATATTGAATATTTGATGTGAATTTTGTCGGATAATCTATTATATATATTTGATCAACAAAAGAAGCCATCACATTCGCTATCAAGCGCTAGAAATTATCAAGTTAATTGGAGAAAAAAAAAGAAAATCATAAATTATCCACCGCTGTCATTATGAAAAACTTAAGCTAAAATACCCAGTCATAGAATTTTAAAATTACCCACCAATGCCATTATGAATCTTTTACTGAAAGTGCCCCTATTAATATTTTGAACTACCTACCACATTGATTTGAGCCTTTGATTTAAATAACCTAGAAATTTGAAAACAAAAACAGAACCGGTCGTGCATGGCATCCCCCATATCCCTGCTTGCGTGTAGCATCATGGTTTTTTTTTTCTGTTACGTCAAAAATAGAAAAGAAAATCCTACCGTATTGTTACATGAAAAAACTAGAAAAAAAAATTAAGGAACCATATCAACGTGAATCATTATGCTCCACCAGGAGAGGTTGTTTTCTTGACATGATGGAAAAGATGAAATCATGCAAATATGAAGCTTTTTATTTCATATTAGTAACAACTTTGAAAGAAATACTACGTAAAAACATGCAATTTCCAAAAGAAAAAAATTAACCTTAGCCACCTGAGATATAGGTAACTATTCTAATGGTTCCACAATTATTTTGAATTACAGTAAAATAGGTGCAATTTAAAAATAGCCCAAAATTTATACACTAAAAATAAAATTCTATTCTGAAGAGACAACCATATATGCATAGAGAACAAAATATTATTAGAATAATTTTTTAGTAGACTGTTTCAAAGATAGTTTGTGAATCAAATAATATGGTGTTCAACCGGACATCATCTTTTTTTTAAGCATGTGAGCTTTCATGTTAGATATCAATGCCCCTCTCCATGTGTAGTCACCTGCAACCGAGAGGGTTACATCGTGAAAAAGAATCGACCTCATCACCAAAGAAACTTATCAATTCTATGGCAAGGAATTACTCAAATATGATAAATGATGACGCAATATTTGATGATTCCGTGATGGCATGAAGATAGGAGATACATGAGCGGTGATGGCAACACATAGATATAATTGTTTGCATACCCGCCGCAACATGTGGGTTGTAGCACTAGCATGAGTACAAAAGTTGTGGATAGCCAATGAGGATGTACCGGCTTCAGTATGGGTCAGGGTTCAAGCCAAGGAAACACCGCAAGCAGGTGAAGTAGTTAAAACTCTGAGATCATATGTCAGTGAACAAATAGGAAACTTGGTGCCAAATGCTCTAAGAGAAATGGGTTAATAAAAGATATAAAGTTGTTCGCTAGATCAATAAAACTTAGCAAGCTGATGGTAAATAAACTGAAGTATAAGTATCTCCTCAACAACCTGATTATCCATAATATTACATCTAAGGAGTCATTTTTTAATAAAAATATTGTAGTTTTTATTGACACTCATTAATGATCTAATTATTTAAATCTATAGCTTTATAATACAACAAGAATCTATAGTTTTGTGTACTTTCATCCACTTATCCATAGTTTTGTGAAAGTTAGTCAATATATATAATAGAGCATGTGTAATATCAAAGCTAAGTTGAGTTGTCATGTCAATTTCTACTGACATCATCAAAGATAATGATAAGAAGTCTAGCTGCCCAAACGCGCTGGCCGCCGTACTAGTTTTTTCCTAGTAGCAATTACATTGCCAGCCTGACATCTCTCTTAGATGATGAATCAATTGTATAGCAAAACCCACTCTATTGTACTTACAATATCAAGAGATATGGTGGACACCCTTGTCGTCATTATGCACCAGGTACAACTAATTAATCAGCGCACATAGCCAACAACAAAAGTGACGAAATCAAAGGACATGAGCAGAAGACCCAGCCGAAGACTTGGACTAGCTAAGTCCGGGTGGCTGAGCTAGGTAGCTAATAAAAAGGGCGGCAGAGCTTGTCCATTCTATCCCAATTCTCAATGGTATTCTAAGATCTCGGGAGCTGCCCATCAAACATTTCACTTGTTCCAGGCCTCCCAACAATGGCCGGCACGAGCCCTCCACCCTATCGCATTGCTCTCCTCGGCGGCTACTACACGCTAGTGCTTTGCATCCACGTAGCTTGTGATACGGGCGCTGCCGACGAGCTGCATCGGGTTTCATTTTGGTCTTTCGATTCCTCACTTAACAACAATGCAGTGCCACCTGCGGCAGCACCTCAGCCAGATCTCTCTAGTTTTATCCCACCACCCGTGAAATCAGAGCCCTCCACAAAGTTGCTTCATCAAGTACTAGTTCCCCTACTTGCTGTCTTAGCCTGTGCAGCTGCGGGTCTCCTCCTCCTATGGCTGCGGCATAAACGCAGGAGACACGTTCAACAAAACAATGGCGGCAGCGAGTCCGACGAGCAACACGGCGAGGCTGACTTCGAGAAAGGGGTGACCGGACCGAAGCGGTACCACTACCGCGAGCTCGCTGTCGCCACCGGCGACTTCAGCGACGAGAACAAGCTCGGGAGAGGAGGTTTCGGCAGTGTTTACCATGGCAACATCGTCCAAATATTGGACGGCTCCACCAAGCAAGTGGCCGTGAAGAAGTTCGCGTCGGAGACTTCTTCTCAGGGGCGGAAGGAGTTCGAGTCCGAGGTGCGGATCATAAGCCGGCTGAGGCATCGCAACCTGGTACAGCTGCTGGGCTGGTGCGATAGCGCCAAAGGCCTCTTGCTTGTCTACGAGCTCGTGCCAGGAGGTAGCCTGGATAAACACATCCATAACAACAGCAGGTTATTATCCTGGTCTGAGCGGTACAGGATAATTATGGGTCTCGGGTCCGCGCTGCGCTACCTGCACCGAGAATGGGATCAGTGCGTGGTGCACGGTGACATCAAACCCAGCAACATAATGCTGGACTCGTCCTACAACACCAAGTTGGGAGACTTTGGGCTTGCTCGGCTCGCCGACCACGGGGCTGACCCCCGAACCACCATGAATATTGCTGGCACCGCCGGGTACATCGACCCGGACTTCGTTAACACGCGCCGGCTGAGCACCGAGTCCGACGTCTATAGCTTCGGCATCGTCCTGCTCGAGATCGTCTCCGGCAAGCCGCCGGTGTTTCAGGAACCGCCATTCATGCTGCTCAAGTGGGTGTGGAGCCTGCACGGCCAGGGCGCTACACTTGACGCGGTGGACGCGAGGCTTATTCTTGGAGACGAGGCTGACGAGCGGCAGATGGAGCGAGCGCTGGTGGTGGGGCTGTGGTGCGCGCATCACGACCCGGCACAGCGGCCGTCCATCGTCAACGCCATGCACGTCTTGCAGTCACAGGACGCCAAATTGCCGGTGCTTCCGCAGCACATGTACAAGCTCGCGGCGATGCCCAGCATCATCTCCATAGGCGAGAGCGGCGTCTCAGGCAGCTCCATCGTCTCTAGTGCTAGTGGCGTTCGATCTTCGGCGACCACCGGCACGACACAGTCGTCCGATACGTTTCCCAACTGACCGGATCCCGTTGCAAAGGTCATTTCGTGAATATCGTGAAATCATTTGTTGCCATAATCGTGTGCGTCAGCTCCAAGTGTCTGTAGAGACTCAACAAGATTCTTTGTACTGTTGGAACATGGAAGATAGAGTGATGTAATACAAAATTGTCAAAAATTTCAAGTTTGCTTATCGACCGTCCATTCCAAATTTCGTTGCTTATGTGTGACCACAGTGAACGCCTGTTGGATGGTATTATGATGAGCTGAAAAGAATGAATATACCTTTCCGAACAAGTTACTCTAGAGTTATTGCTTGGTGGCTTATAGGGCGTACCATCTTGCCACTCTTCATCGTTTTTCTATGTCTATGCACAAGGTAACACGTAACAATTTCATAGATCTTTTTAAAAAAAGAGCAAGAAATGAAAGCAGCTAAGCCAGGTTAGACGTAGGAACGCCGAACCACGTGCATGTGCATGAGAAAAAAATAATAATTGAAGATCGGCGACTTGACCCCGTCAAGGTCTTCGTCAGCTAGCGGCGACTTGACCCGTCAACGTCTTCCTCAGTTAGCTACTACCGACACAATTAGTACATGGCCATCAGATGCATCATGCAGTTCTAGCTTTTTGGCATTGCGATTACTGTCAGAGTGCACTGATATTATTGTGCGCATCATGTGGACCATAGCGAGAGGAAAGCATGGGGAGAGCACGCGGTAGCCATTGATTGAACTTGTGGAAAATGATTGAAGGGCGACCGCTAGAACACTCAACACAAAGATCTGTTCCTTATATTGGCTCGCCCTGCCACTTGACATGAGTCCAAGTCTTTGGCCATGTTCATTAAAAAGGATATAAAAGGCTAAAAAGGGTCTTCAACTGTGTACTCTCCAGTTGTACGTTCAGTATCTTGTTACCAGTGTTTGCTAATACACGACCATTTCCTTGCAACAAAAAAAATACTTGGCATTTCGAGATAGTAGTTCCATTTCTTTTGCCAATAAGTAATATTTGTGATTCTCTATCCTTATATCCAAGCCTTGTTAAAGGAAATGTGTTGTTTGTTGGTCTCGGAGGAGATACATTATGCTGCCAGTTCTCAAATTTTAAGGATATGTTTGTTTTGAGAGGAAGGTTGGATGAGATATGACTATCCATATTTTTTCGAGACAGGATGATCCAAGTTATGTGTTTGATTGAGTGAATATGATGATTCCATTTCGTGTTTGGTTGGATAGATAAAAAAATAGACAGGACAAGATCAAATAGTAAAATTATAGATCTTATATTATTAAAAATAATAATTAACTATACACTAATTAATATATCTCATACTTATTGATCTTAAAATGGACTCAAAATGGTGAATTGGTAGAAAAAAGGATTTGAGGTGAATTGGTGCTCTTGATAGCTTTATTGTTTGAAGAAGGTCAAAGTACCGCAGAAATCAAACTCCTGAGTCTTGAGGCTGATGTTGATGGAAATCATGGTTGAGACAATTGTATTTCTTCGTAGTGCTAAAAGAGAAATGCTCCGAACCGGTGGAGCTTTTTTCAAATTAGGCATGAATCCCAAAGCAGGCTTGTAATTAAATGATTTTTAATTTTCTTAATCACATTATCTGGTCCGGCCCAACCAGGTCTAAACCCCAGCCTTGCCCATATGCAAAGATCGAATGGAATCAAGTCGACGTCGTTGTCGTTCCAGTCCTGCTAAGATACCTTCATTCGCCCGGTGGTGGCGCAAGCTATCGACGCTGCGCACGGCGTGGCAACCTGCTCCAGACCATTGTCTGTATCCGTACAATGATTCATCTGCTCCTTGTCGATACGCACCTGATCCTGCAATACCCGCTACCAGAGTTCAGCAAGGGTAGTGTAGTACTAGCACGACCTCGCCTTGACGGTGGAGCACGAGGCGGTGCAACAACAGCAACACCAACACCACGATCCATGCATTGACCATCCAACGTTAGGGGCTGATGACGGCATGAGGCCATGAAGAAAGGAACGAACGCGGGGTGATTGGGCGAGTGGAATGGCCGGTGATATGCGTGGACTGTCTCGGGTAGGCTGGACTCGGTTGGATCTGGACAGGCCGGCCTGGGTCCAGAATTAGGAAAATTAATTAAAGTACTAGTTAATCTAGACTGCTTTTAGATTCATATAAGTTTTTAAAACAGCTCGACCAGAGCACTTCTCTCGCTAAAAAAGCATGCAGTTATATATACAACGGAGCCAAAAGTACAGTTTCGTTACTTGTATTCTGAAATATAAAACCCCATTTTATATTTCGTACAAGAGCCTCAAAATCTCAAGTGTAGAACCAACGAGAGGTACCGTAGCATAACTTTTTTTAGATAATGGAAAAAACAGTTCTGGCTTTCATCTCAAAGAGACTAGGGCCTAGTTCTTACAAGCATTGCAGCACTTTCGTCTGCACTCGACCATTATAGGAAATAAACACACGATAACGTTTGGATAAATAGAATTACACGGGACCAATCCTATTACTAAATCTCCATCCATAGTGTGAGAAAATCTGCATTGCCAACACCTCCAGGTTTTGGCATGTTACTTTTATTAGCTCTTGGTCCTCCTCACATCTGTGATGATGTTGCACCCATGTTCTTATCCTAGCCAATATGTTGCCCTGTAGAGAACCTACCAATGAGTTTTAATTGGAGAATTGTCGAACACTGTATTATTTCTACTCAATCATATAGCTCAACATAAAGTTGAAGCACCCGTTAGTGTAATCCCTCTTAGTTTATTGACCAAAAAGATTTGTAATGGTACGAGGTGGTTGTAAGCCAAACACAATATGGACTAATGTTCATAGAAACTTGACAAAATGACAATCAATAAGCAAATGTGTATTATTTCATGTTTACTACAAAAACAGCACTTAGTATTATCATGCCAGTTGCGTCTAGATAAATTGTCTTTTGTTAATACTAGTTTTCTATGCAGGTATCACATCAAAATCTTGATTTTGAGAGGCACTTTTATCTTCCAAATCACCTTGTTATTCACTATATTTAACACTATTCATAAGAGCTTTATACATAGACTGGATATTAAAGATGTCATTATTTGTTATATCTTAACAAAATATATCTCTATTTAGATTCAAACATATATGTAATATTCTAATTACTAGGTTTTGCCAGAAGGCAAGGTTTGTTCCAACTAAGACTCTTCAGAATGAAATGTTTAGGAACTCCGCACAAACAAATAAATTAAATGTCAATGGCACTCCGCAGCCCGCACTCAAGGACAAACAACGAAAGACTAGCAAAGAAATCAGTGGCTCACCTCATACGGGATGTCCTAGGAGCAACAGGTTCGTGTGACATCTCAGTTACTATGGGAAGACCACAATGGAATCAGTGGGTAAAAGATAACTACTACGATGATCCATCCGTGCCGATGGCGGTAGAAAACCGGTCGCCACTGGAGGCACCAGCAGTACTTGTCAGGCCCGCAGCAATCATCGGCAGCGCCACCAGTTTGTACATCTGCGGCGAGAGGACCGGCAGCCTCGCGTCCTCCGACTGCAGCGCGTGCATCGCCTGCGCGATGGTTGACCGCTCCGCCGGGTCCGGGTGCATGCACTAGAGCCCAACGACCAGCGCGCGCTTCATCTGGCGCTCGTCGTCCTCGTGACCAGGCCTCAGTCGGGGGTCGGCTGCGTCAAGGATCATCTCGCCCTGCGGGCTGTACAGGTTCGCCACCCACCTCAACAGCTTGAAGGACGGGTCATGCCTGTCCACGGGCTCCCGCCCAGATACTATCTCGAAAAGCACGATGCCGAAGCTGTAGACGTCTGACTGGGTGCTCCGCTGGTGCGTGCTCAGGAACTCTGGATCCATATACCCCACGGTGCCTTGGATCAGCTTCGTTGTTTGTGGCCTGGCCTCATGGTCAATGAGCCGCGCGAGGCCGAAGTCTACCAGCTTGGTGTTGTAGGACGAGTCCAGCATTATGTTGCTGGGTTTGATGTCACCGTGCACGACACATTGCTCCCACTCCAGGTGAAGGTAGTGTAGCGCTGATCCTAAACCCAGGATGATCTTGTACCTATATATATCAATATAACGTACATTTTACATCAAATGAACTAATAACATAAATCATGCTTAATTAGCTGCTGATGATTGCTTTAATTAGCATGTGAGTTCTTTTTGATAAATAGATATGAAACATATACTAGATCAAACTAAATAAAGGGGATAATTAAAATACATCATCCAATTGCATGATTAAATTAACTTCTTTTCTAAAAGAAAGTATTGAATAATTAAGCTAGTTATAGTTGTTGGTGCTATCGAGCACTTGGCAACTACCGACTTAGACCTTAGATATTTGTCTTTCAACCATATGGTACATATGACGGTAAGTTTCTAGATCATACTACAATTTGACACACTGAGAACATCATCGACATTTGCTTGGTTTGTTAGCAAAGAAGTAGCATATGGTTGCTTTAGAGTTTAGACGTGGTGCAGGAAATGAATTTTTTACAACAAACTCCCCTTAGTTTATTCCTCACACACTAATCAGTTACCTGTTACATATAAACTTCTCTTTCGACAAAATTTCATTTAATTTCACCATGTTCCACACCTTCCCGCTTACCAACTGCACTTACAACAAACTCCTTGATCTATTGGCAGTCCCAAACCCTCCTGCACAGGTACCAATTGTTGGAAAATTGGTGTCCCTAGGCTAACACTAATTTTCGAGAAATTAGTACCAAACTAGTGTGATATCACTTCTTCAATGGACCCACCAAACCTAATACTTCACTCTACAACGAGGAGACCTTCACTTTACTTTGCTAACTCAGGAGACCAGTTCCCTATTAAAGAGTTGAACCTTTGTTCACAACATAAACTTGATACAAGACACACTCTTCTTCTTTGCGACTACAAATCACTACTATCAATATAGGACTCGCCATAACACTACTAGACTCTAAGGCACATCATGCCTTCACATATGGTGGCTCCTATGTCTTTATGGCATGGTGCTTTGGAGGGTGGAGGATATCCCTATTTATATTTATACATGATCACTAGGATGTTGCCATGTGGCAATATTTCATATTCTTTTTTTTAATACAAATATTTCATATTCTTACTAGAAAATATCTAACTCTAAAAAATTCTCATACTTATCCTAATATCCAAATATTTTCTATAATCCAAAAATAGCTAGAGATTATATACTCGTGTGCTCACAAAGAGAAATTAGATTTTGTTCATCGCGTTACCTCTCAGACCAAGCTAATGGCGTTGGGCTGTTATGAATGTGCTTGTCTAGACTCCCTCCTGGCACGAGCTCGTAGACAAGCAAGAGCCCTTGCAGGCTATGGTCGCACCAACCTATCAGCTGCACAAGGTTACGATGTCTCAACTGGCTTATAATCTTCACCTCGGCCTCGAACTCCTTCCGGCTCTGAGTGGACTCCGCCGATAACTTCTTGATGGCCACCTGCTGCCCATCACCGAGAGCTCCCGGGAGGCAGCCCTTGTACACGCTGCCAAAACCTCCTCGACCGAGCATATTCTCCTCCGCAAAATCGCCTGTGGCACTGGCCAGATCCCGGTACAGGTATCGCCTTGGCCCGGCCACTCCTCTTTCCAATTCAACCTCGCTGTCTTTTGGTTGGACATTTCTGCGTCTGCTGCGTTTCATAAGGCACAGGCATAGAAGGAGACCCACAACTGTGCAGGCCAAGAGAATGGTTATTGGAGCCAGTACCGTCAACAGCAATTTAGCTGAGGGCTCCGATATGATGGGTGCACCTGGAATCGCTGGTGACGCTGGTGCAGTTGTTGGTGTGGCCACTGTTAGAACTAATTAATCTTAGATTAACAATACTTAGAACTCAGGATCTAACTAGTCAAATTAGATCACAACTAGCAAACTAAACTGATTCGGAAAATAGGTTCGATCTATTACCGGCATTGGTGGAGGACTTCATTGGTGTCGGTGCAGAGGTGACGAAGTCGATGACGAGGACGGAGTCAGGGACGTAGCGTAGGCGCTCCTTGAGAGTTTTCTTGGGGTAGCAGAAACTCTCAGGACGGTAGCGAGTTTGTCCTGGACGTGGACGTCGAACTTTAGCTTTCGTGATTTCCAGCGCCTTAGCGATTGGTTTTGGGTGGAATTAGATCGATGGGCGTCCTGGGGGGCAGCCCTTCTATTTATATGCACTGTAGCCACAGGGCCAAGTTCGTTTCTATCTCTAAGGTTTTCTTCCAATCAAAGGCAAAAACAGAAACTTATCTGTTAGCCAGATCCGAAATCCACAGGGACTGGAGTCCTCTATTTTTGGATCTGTTGTTGACCTGGCGGTTAATAGAATCTAAACCAACATTCCTCCCCTGACCAAAAGGTTAACAACTTAAACTTACTCTTAACTTAAACTAAAGGTCTTCCTCAGAAAATCAGCAAGTACCAGACCAATGTGTCATCAGCAGCACCACGACATACTGGGATAACATTACCCATAGTCTTACTGACAAACCTTGTCAGAATTGTTATTCTTAGTTAGAGAAATAAATGGTCCTAAAATCAGGACTGATTAAAAGGTATTTACCAGACCCATGACTAGGACATGTTTCTGAAAGAGGGTTGGTGGTAAATCTTTTGTGAGCGGATCCGCTAGATTATCCTTAGTACTTATATGTTTAATCTTTAGCGTATTGTTCTGATTTCTTTCTTTCATGACACGATATTTAAAATCTATGTGCTTAGAAGTACCACTTAGCTTATCGTTGGACCAAAAGAAAACTGCAGATTGATTATCACAGTATATTGTGATAGGTCTCGAGATACTATCAATAGTTCTTAATCCTAGAATAAAACTCTTAAGCCACACTACCTGTCACGTAGCATGATAACATGACACAAATTCTGCTTGCATCGTAGATGCAGCAGTTACACTTTGCTTACAACTTCTCCACGGAATTGCTCTCCCTGCTAGTATGAAGACATATCCAGAAGTTTACTTCCTTTCATCTTCATCACCAGCAAAGTCAGCATCAGTGTAGCACTCAATCTCAAGATTATCTGATCTCTTATATGTGAGCATGTAATATTTAGTGCCTTGACAATATCTTAATGCCTTCTTGACACCTACCCAGTGAGCCCAGCCTGGATTAGACTGATATCTGCTAAGTACTCCGGTTACAAATACCAAGTCTCGACGCGTACAGACTGGTGCATACATCAAGCTTCCAATAGCTGATGCATAGGGAACGTTCTCCATTTTCTTTCTTTCTAAGTTATTCTTAAGGCACTGACTTCCATTTAACTTATCACCCTTTTGAATGAGAACAGGTGATGTGTTGCACTAATCTAATTTATATCTCTTAAGCATCTTCTCAATGTAAGCTTTCTGAGATAATCCTAGTATTCCTTAGGCTCTATCTCGGTGTATCTCAATGCCAAGTACATACGAGGCTCCACCGAGATCCTTCATATCAAAATGAGATGACAGAAAATTCTTAGTCTCATATAACATATTCTTATCGTTGCATGCTAATAGTATGTCATCCACATACAGTACTAGAATTATCAATTTTTCACCCTTTTCCTTAATGTAGATGCATTTATCTACATCATTCTCCCTAAATCCGAATCTCTTAATGACTTCATCAAATTTAAGATTCCACTATCTGGACGCTTGCTTAAGTCCATAAATAGATTTTTTTAATCTACATCCCATATGTTCCTTACCCTTAATACCAAAACCTTCCGGCTGAGCCATATAAATAGTCTCATCCAAATTTCCATTAAGGAATGCAGTCTTAACATCCATCTGATGTAACTCCATATCAAAATGAGCTACAAGTGCCATGACTATTCTTAAAGAATCTTTTGTAGACACAGGAGAAAAAGTCTCATTATAATCAACCCCTTCTTTTTGTGTAAACCCTTAAGCTACGAGTCTTGCTTTGAATCTTTCGATCTTCCCTTTGGAATCACGTTTAGTCTTGTAGACCCATTTACAACCTATTGTTTTGACTCCATTAGGAATTTCTACTAAATCCCAAACCGTATTAGAACTCATAGACTTAAGCTCTTCTTCCATAGCTTCAATCCATTTAGTGGAATTCTCACTTTCAACTGCCTCTCTGAAATTTGCAGGGTCATTTACTTTCCCGACATCATACTGATCCTTACTTAAATATGTCTCATAAATGTCAGGAAGCGCCCGTCTCCTTTCTCGATGTGACCGTCTTAATGGTTCGTTCACAGCTGATTCAGGATCAGACTGAGGTTGTTCTTCTGGCGCAGGTTGTTCCTGAGCTGGAACTTGTGCATCAGTATCTGGTGCATGAGCCCCACTAGGTGGTACCTGTACCTGAGTGGCTACCACGGTGCTGCTTGGTTGAGGAATAATTGGTGGTACAAACTGATATACCTCTGTGGGCTCTAGGAAATTAAGAGTTGGAAGATCAACCCGTAATTTTTCAAGACTTATATCCCTCTTAGCAGAACTTCCACTGGTTCCTGAGTCCTCTAGAAACACAACCTGTCTTGTCTCAATGAACTTAGTAGAGCGACCAGAACAGTAGAATCGGTATCCCTTTGACTTATCTGGATATCCGATAAAATGATAGCTCATTGTCTTAGAATCCAATTTCTTATGTTGTGGATCAAATAGCTTAGCCTCAGCGGGACAACCCCACACCTTTAAATAATTTAGTGACAGTTTCCTCCCATTTCACAGCTCAAATGGTGTCTTGGGATCTGACTTAGATGGAACCCGATTAAGAATATGTGCAGCTATTTTGAATGCTTCCATCCACAGCTCAACAGGCAAATTAGAATGACTGAGCATGCTACGCACTATATCTAATAACGTGGGATTACGCCGCTCAGCAACTCCATTTTGTTGTGGTTCTCCTGGCATGGAGTACTGCGCTCTTATGCCATTTTCTTCTAAATACTTAGCAAACGGTCCCTTAATTTGACCATATTTTGCATGTTTCCCGTAATATTCTCTCCCATGATCTGATCTTACTGTTTTTCAACTTCCAACTTATAAATCTTAAATATTTCTAGCGCATCTAAATGCTTCTTAATGGGGTAGATATGTCCATAATGAGAATAATCATCAGTAAATGTTATAAAAGAATGAGAGCCATCTACTGATGTTACTGAGAGCAGGCCACAGATATCTTTGTGAATTATTTCTAAAACTCCCATACTTCTAGTAGCTCCTTTCTTAATTGTCTTAGCATATTTTCCTTTAATGCAGTCGATGCACTGCTCTGAATCGGAGAAGTCTAATTCATATAGTATTTCATCTTTAATGAGACGTTCTATTCTCCCCCTCAAAATATGGCCGAGGCGACAATGCCACAATTTCGAAGAAGTCTCATCATCACGCTTAAGCTTATGTGAAATACTAGCAACATTCATCATAGAATCATCAAGAGAGAGCATATAAAGCTTGCCTTGCCTAACTGCAAGACCGACATTTATTGAATTAAACTTAATCACACACTTATTGTTGCCAAACTCACAAACATGTCTCGAATCATCTAAGGCTGATAAAGAAAATTAAATTTCTCTTTAAACTAGGAACATAAAGAACATCCTCTAAATTAAGCTGGAAGCCACCCGACAACTCTAAGTGGAAGCTCCCAACGCCTTCGACTTGGACGACGTTCCCATCAGCCACTCTTAGGCTTCGCTCCCACCTTCTTATAGTTCGGATCGAACGGAATACCTGTAATGAATTAGAGATGTGCATAGTGGCACCTGAGTCAATCCACCAAGTATTAGAGGAAAAATCCGCTAAGAATTACTCATCAATAAAGGAAACAACATCAAACTTATCATTACCTTGCTCCTTCAACCACTCCTTAAAGCCTGGACAAGCCTTCTGAAGGTGCTTGGGTGAGCCACAGAAAGAGCACGTCTTATTACCACCCTTAGACTGGTGGTTCTTGAAGTTGTTGTTGTTCTTGGGTCCAGCTTTGTTCCCATTCTTCTTCTTCTTCCTTTGGTCTTGCTTGTTGCTGCCTGCCTCATGCTGGTTCTTAGAAGGATTGTTGAGACTGAGGTTGCTAACCATGTTCACAACATTCTCCTTCATCTTCTTAGTCTTAAGCCTCTCTTCTTCTTCAACACAATAGCTTATCAACTCAGTGATAGACCAAGTGTTCTTGTTGGTGTTGTAGTTGGTCTTGAATGGTGCATACTGAGGCGGTAGTGAGGTCATGATGAAATGAACAAGGAAACCATCAGAGATCTCCATCTTCATCTCCTTAAGCTTATTGGCCATGTCACACATAGAAAGAATGTGCTCCCTTATGCCAGTCTGACCATTGTACTGAAAACCCACCAACTTCATGATGAGTGTACTAGCATAAGTCTTAGAGGAGCTCTTAAAGTTCTCCTCAATAGTGGCCAGTAGCTCCTTACTAGTTAGATCAACTCCAGCTACATTCTTAGTGGGGATGGCACCCTTAATACCAGCACTTCTGGTCTGAAGCATGACCATGGTAGCCATCCGGTCGGACCTCTCCCACTTCTCAAAAGCGGCAGAAGGTGCAACTCCATCAGCAGGAGGGGCAGGCTTATCGACCCTCAGCGCGACATCGAGATCATTCCATGCCAAGCATGTGATGACCTTACCCTTCCAGTCTAGAAAGTTCGCACCATTGAGCGGCTCGATGTTGTTGAGGTAGGAGGCAACAGCATTGACATTACTCACTGAAAAGAAAGCAAGAAAACTTAACTTAGTAATCATATACAATGAAATGCAATTAAGTGTTTGAAAATAACCCTATGGTGGTCTGATTAAAATCATACAATTAAATTTCAATTTGCATCACCGGTGGGGAAAACAAACGAAATTCATCTTAATACTCATGATTAAACAACGGTGGTAAGAAATAATCACAAGTTTACTCTAAATAAACTTCTAGGTGGTTCCATTTATTTAGAGGCATCTCAAAGCACATTGGTGGATTAATACTTAAATTTAAATTATAGAAGCTTAAAACACCAACACTTAAATAATTAAGCTTAAATTAATTTTCTTAGCTAAAATTAGAAATTAATTCTGGGAGAAAACGATAAAACAATACTAAAAAATACTTAAATAATCACCCAGAAAATTAAAAGGTAGTCTGCTAACAAAAAATGGGCCCTCAAACTCAGTCTAGCCCTGCCGATGGGCCCAAATAGCGTGCGCGGCCCAGCTAGTGCGCGCGGCTCAGGCAGTGTAACGGCTCGGCTCAGGCGGGGTCGGCTCAGCAGGGCGGCTCGGCGCGGCAGCGGCTCGGTGCCAGCGGCTCGTGGCTCGTTACGGTGTGCGGCTTATGCGGTCCAAAAGGCAAAGAAGCCCGGCAGCGAATGGTTGGGCCACCGAAGTCGCCCCATCACGCACGGGCGCGGACCCCCGCTTTGATCTTGACCGCTCACCGTCATCCGATGGCTGAGGGCGCGCACCGGCTGAACAAAACCAGCGGTGGGGAGTGAAACCCTAGCCACTCACTCCTCACTCTCTCCCTCAGCCGCGCCTCACTCCTCTCCCTCTTTCTGCCGCTCAAGACAAGCTCAATCGGCGGCCGGCGAGCCGACCGCGTAGACCCATGTGCCGCCGATGCCATGGCGGCGCCTCTCGCCAGCGCACGCGTGCGACTAGGTCATGCGCGGCACCGTCGAGGGGTGCCTCCGTGGTGCCCTGTTGGTCGGTCCAGGCGCGTGCGAGGGCGAGCTCCGACAACCTGACTGCTGAGAGATCCCAGCGGCTACGCGGATTGCGACGGCGGGTGCACGCGTGCGGCATCTTACGCCGCACGGCCGATCCGGTCCCGACAAGATGCGCGCACAAGATCTGATGCACGGCTCTTTGTCGGTGGCCGGTGGGGAGAGGTGGCGGCGACCACCCGACGAGATCTAAAGGTGTGCCTTGAAGGCACACGCACATCGCCGGCGGCGTGACCAGGTAGGTTTTCTGAACTTAGGGTTAGGGTTCTTAGATCTAGGGTTAGGGTTAGGGTTGCGTGCGTGTGTATGTTTCGGGTTTTTTGCAACTCCCTTTTCTGATCTCATGTGTGACATGGCTTAATTTAGACTTAACCGAACCCTAGCAACGTTAATCTTTAACTAAAACATGAAAAACAACTTATAACCTTTACTGATCTAATTAATCGAAGCATGAAAAAACAATACTGATCTAGTCAAAACGTAGCTTAATCATGACTGGAAAATTAATTATCACCTCTGATCTAATCTAACCAAACCTGTCTAACTTAAACTGGTGGATCTAATCAACTAGGATTAGGCTAACTGGTACCAAATGTTAGAACTAATTAATCTTAGATTAACAATACTTAGAACTCAGGATCTAACTAGTCAAATTAGATCACAACTGGCAAACTAAACTGATGCGGAAAATAGGTTTGATCTGTTACCGGCACTGGTGGAGGACTCCATTAGCGTCGGTGCAGAGGTGACGAAGTCGGTGACGAGGGCGGAGTCAGGGACGTAGCGTAGGTGCTCCTTGAGAGTTTTCTTGGGGTAGCGGAAACCCTCAGGACAGTAGCGAGTTTGTCCTGGACGTGGACATCGAACTTTGGCTTCCGTGTCTTCCGGCGCCTTAGCGATTTGTTTTGGGTGGAATTAGATCGATGGGTGTCTTGAGGGGGAGGCAACCCTTCTATTTATATGCACTATAGCCATGGGGCCAAGTCTGTTTCTATCTCTAAGGTTTCCTTCCAATCAAAGACAAAAATAGAAACTTATCTGTTGGCTAGATCCGAAATCCACAAGGACTGGAGTCCTCTGTTTTCGGATCTGTTATTGACCTGGCGGTCAACAAAATCTAAACCAACAGCCACCAGACTCGGACTCGGAGCCGTCTTATTGGCTGGCACTACTTGAAGCGTCAAATCGAACGACCTTGACATTAACTTGTGCAGCTCGGCTGCTTGGCTGATTGACCCGGAGAAGCCGTCGGCTACCTCCTCGGGCAAGTTTATCCTCATGTTGACTGTCGCGTTGACATCGTACTATTCGCCATTGATTAGGACATGGGCGGTGAATGACTTTGTCCTGTTGTCATACTGAACCTTTGCCGTCATGGGAAAATCATACGGATTGTTCTTGATTCCCCTCGAGCTCGTACTGACGCACGCCACTGACTTGATAGAGTTGGCATCAATACCTATGTGCTGGTCACTGTTCTCCCATCCATCATTAAGGAAAGTGTCGAATGTTGGAATTTGGATCATTTTTACGTGGCTCATTCAGGAGAAATTCTAAAGTAATAAGTGGTTGTTGGTTTTAGTCTCATCTTGCTAATCTATGATGGTGCGGACCAACTTAAATAATAGCACTCCTACTAGTGGCTGAATAAAGAAAGCATTAGGACAGAAAGAGAGCATTGCTATGAGTACACACGCACGCGCGCACGCATACGTGCTTTTTCACATATTGTCCCGCGTGACTTGTGACTTGTGCCTTGCAACCGTGGCGTGACGTGTCTGTAAGCCTAAGTGTTTTTTTGCCACTCATATTCTCCATGATCTGAACTATTTTATACTAATCAAGAGGATTAATACAGGGTTAATTGCCATAATTAGAGTAAATAGACCAGCGTGCTATTGACTGCTAATTAGTGAGTGCAACTAGAGAGAAAACGACTCTTGGAAGGCAGTCGTACCTATATTAGGCCCCTGAAGACATCCTGGTTTCCGTAACGTGAAGATTCTCTTCCACTTCTTCTTCCTTCCATTGGAGAGCTGTGTTGTGGTGTTGAGTTGCTTCCATCTCGCCGGTCTTATTCTTCGGCGTGCACCGAGGAAAAGTGTCGAGAGATAATATCGATAGTAGTTATAGGTATGCGTATGAGTATGAAAGCCGATGAACATAGGACACAGGATTTATACAGGTTCAGGCCTCCTGAAGGATAACAACCCTACGTCATGTTTGGTGTTTTTGTATTGCTAGGGTTCGCACTGGAGCTAGGGTTCTCAATACGAGTTCTGATGATCTTTGAAGACCCCCTGTCCTCCTTATATAGCCGAAGGGCAGTGGTTTACATGGTAATCTATCATTTGGTTATATTTGATTCTATCTAGACACCATATCTCTTAACCTAACTTGTTGTCTACTCTAAACAAATATCCGAATAGTTATCTTCTGGGCCTTAACCTTCAATGCTTCATAATCAAGCCCCCGACCCACTCGGGCATATAACCGAATGGTATCCCGGGTATATATGTCCCACAGTAGCCCCTATGAACTTTCCAATTTTGAATCAGTTTATCTTGATGCTCCTCAAAATTATAAAGTACTTCACTTGACATATATTTAAAGCTTTCTTTATACTCGGCCAGATAAACAAGCATATTTTATGTTTATGGCTTCCAAGAAGTATTGAATACTTCATAAGTCTGAAGTTTCAAGACAAAATATCTATAACCAGTCGTAGCCCCCCAGTTATTTTAAGAAAATAGCTTATGAGCCAAAAACTTTTAAAAAACTAGTACTTATATTAGAATTTCATAAAAATATCCTTCAGGATTGATGCTGACACTCCCTCTGAGTGATGGTACAATGAACAACCCCCAAGATTGGTACTGACACTCCCTCCGAGTGGTGGCATAATGAACAGCCCCAAGATTGATGCTGCCTTCTTTTACCCAAATAGTATTTGTAAAAAAGTATAATACGACAGCCTCCAAGAGTGATGTTGCCACTTTATCCGAGTGATTTCAATAATCAATCACCAAAAATACTGATAATATAGTTATCCAATACGAGGCTACCGTTGTTCTGAATGATTTATCATGACCAACCCAGGTCGTAGCCATCTGCATTTAATGTCCGCGAGCAATGTGCCAGTGAAAATTGCACAGCTTCCATGTCGCTTAGGTTAAATGGGGTCTATATAACAGCCCTACCTCGTTTCCAGAACACTGGCTCTTCCACTTCTTCTATCTTTCTCACTTCAGCCGCCGCTAGCGCTTCCTCTCTTTGAACCCTAGATCTCCATTTCCTCACTTCGACCACTGCTGCTTCCGCCAGTTCCTCTCTCGAAGCTTCCACCGCAGTGCAACTGTAATGGCACCCAAGCACACTCGCCAAAGCTCCAAGAGATCGACGAAAGGAGAAGAATCCCCTGTTTAGATGGAGGATGACCCCACCCTCGACATTCCCTAAGGCGTCAAGGAGTTCCCGGAATCTTCCATGAATGCGGAGAAGATCAACCGGCTCGTGATCGATAGAGTTCTTCAAGATCAGCAGACAGCAGATTGGATCGAGACCGTAGGTCAGAGATTCCCTCATCCCCCTATTAATCGTGTTACTGTTTTCGCTCCGTTCTTCTATTGCGAATTCGGGATCCAATGCCTCGATTTCTTCCGTGGACTTCTATTCTTCTATGAGATTAACTTAGTTAATCTGAATCCCAATTCTATCCTCCATATTTCCATCTTCATTCACTTTTGCGAAGTCTTTCTAGGCATTGCCCCTCATTTTGACTTGTTCAAGGAGCTGTTCGTGCTAAATCCAATAACAACAAGGTTATTGATGGAGCTGGATTTCAGTTAAGGAATAAATCCAAATACATCGAAATCCCTCTTCCGTCCACTAATAAAGGGTGGCAAGCTGATTGGTTTTACAATGGGAACCATGCTCCTCCTCTTTCTGAAGACATTCCTGAAGTGCCCATACCTTGACCCGAATGGTCAGAAAAGGCATCCCCCGAGAAAAAAAAGAAGTAGAAGAGATTCTGGAACATATTTATTTTCTGAAGTCTAAGGGGTTTACCGGAGTTGATGTTGTTGCAAGCTTCATATTCCGCCATGTTCAACCAATCAAAACATGCCATGTCCCTGACTGGAAGTACAATATGATAAAAGACCCGACCCGAGAAGTTCTTGAAGACTTGTCTGACCGATAATTAACACAAAGACTTGAAAGTATTTTCTCGTCTTTGCTTGACTGGACTAGAGGCAACATGGTGACCGGGCACCACTCCAAGACCGGCAGAAAAGATGTAAGTGAACACTGTTGATATTCTGATTGTGTAGTTGTTTGTTCCAATGTAGAGTAAATTGTTTGATTACAGAGTCTGGATTGATACATATCCCATCCGCCATGGCCTCCTCCAATCGAAGAAAACTCGCCTAAGCAAGCCCAACCTTCAAAGCGTCGCAAGGCGCAAATCATTGATTCTGATGAAGAGGAGTCGTTGGCTGAGAGAACTTCCCGATTGCAGCAAGAGGCGGCTAAGATGGCAATAGCCGAGTCAAAATCCACTCGGCAAGATCAAAATGTGCTGCCAACTACTAAGGCTGAGAAACATCCACGACAACATGCGCAAGAAAAGGCAAAAAAGACCACAACTGATAGTGGAACAGACTCTGTCAAGACTGATGTTCCATCCGGCTCCCTGCGCAAGGTTGCCGGTTTAAGGTTCAAACGTCATCCTAAGTAAGTATGCTGACTTGCACTCTTCCTGTCCTTGCTGATGATACATAATAGATATGATGATCTCTGCAAGATAATGTGAAAGAATTAAAAGCCAGCCTTCAGAAAATGGAGGAGTCAAGAGCTGACTGGAAGAAGAAAGCTGAAGGTACGTTGTTATAACCTCTCCATAATACTAGCCTCTGCTTACCAATTCATTTTCTACGCAACCGATGCGCAAGAAAAAAAATAAAAAAGCAGAAGAATAGGAATGCCGAGCTGGAAAAAGGAGTGGCCGAGGCACAAGATATTTTCAAAAAGGCAGTCAGAGAACTGAATAAGTTTAAACAGTCCTTTAAGCAAACTGAAAAACTAAAGGACGATTTCAAAGAAAAAGCCGAGACTCTTGAAGCCAAAAAAGTCGAGCTCGAGAAACGTTTAAGAGGTAAACAATTATTCTTCAATTATCTTCACCCCCGAGTCTTTATTTTGTAGATTATTTTTGATAAACCTGTCTATGTAGGATCAAAAAAGGCTTATGAACTTCTGCAAAAGAAATTCATTGAGGGTGACCAAAATCTTCGCTGGTCTCTTGCAGCTCTACAAAAAGAAGTTGAGGTTGTTGCTCAGTATGTCATGCCTGAGGAAAAACCTCCAAAATGTCGTGACCTCAGCACTCGCCTACAAGAAGTCCCCAGCAAGATTGAGAAGCACTCCAGTCGTATCACCAGTCTAGCAGGCGCTCAAGTGCTGGCGATTGCCAAATCACATATGCCAGACATACAGCTGAAGATGGTTGCAGAAGGTTTCCAGGAGGACCTTACTGATGAAAAGTGCGAAGCTCTGGTAGCCGAAGCTCAGAGTACAGCCAATACATTAGTTGACCAAATAGAGCTGGACCCCTTACCAGGGATGTAATGAGGCTTGTAGTACGAATGATTAAACTGTGATTCATGACCAATGATGTAGTGAACGCATTTAATCCTAATAGATCCACGGGATCTAGATCTACTACCAGTAATGTAGTAAATACTTGGGTCACGCTGCTTTATCATGTATTGTACGAACTCGTGTTAAACACTCACAACCAATACATGTCGCATGTCAGCGCTCTAGATCAATCCTCCTAATAACCGATATGAACCATGGAGACTAAGAACTCACTCGGTCAAGCATATGCGAATTAGGAAAATCGACTCGATCCTCAACAAACGACATGACCCCAGAAGACTAAGAACCCACTTGGTCAACATGTGCGAGTTGTGGTAATACCGAGAGACAAAAGCTGAGTCATGACTAAACTAAGTCACATAAAAATCATTCACTTAGAAATCTAGTGACAAATTATCATGACCGTATGGTACTTATCATTGATAATATGACACTACAACAATGGATGTAAACAAATAAATTATTAAAACTAAGCGCGAAAACAACGTAGCTGAGCTATGTTCCAAGAGCTAGGGAGGTCTGAACCGTCTTCGCGCATCAATCGGTAAGCGCCTGGCAGAGTGACCTCCTTGACAATGAAAGGGCCTTCCCATGGAGCCCATAGTTTGTGCTTTCCGACAGTAGACTGCACTTGCTTCAATACTAGATCACCGACTGCGAACTCGCGATCGGACATTCTTGTCGTGATACCGTCGGAGGCTTTGCTGATATTTTGCCGATCGCATCAAGGTTGTGTCCTGTTTTTCTTCTAATAGGATGAGGTCGTCACATCTGCCTGTATTGGAATACTCTTCATCATAAGCTACCATACATGGCAAAGTAAACAATACCTCAGTCGGCAACATCGCCTCCGACCCATAGACTAACGAGAACGGTGAGTGTCCCGTTGCCCGACTGACGTTAGTCCTAAGTCCCCACAACACTGATGGCAACTCTCGAACCGATCGTCCAGCATACTTATCCAATCTATCAAATATGCGAGGCTTAATTCCTTATAATAGGAGACCATTTGCTCGCTCGACCTGGCCATTACTCTGCGGGTAGGCCGTAGAAGCTAGCCGATCTTAAATCCTATCTTCACCGTGAAGTCTTTAAACCCTTGTGTTGTAAACTGACTGCTATTGTTAGTGATGATCTTGTGAGGGGGGGGGGGGGGGCACCAAACTAAGTTACTATGTCCGTCATGAACTCTACAACCTTCTTTGCTGAGATCTTGTCGACTGGTTCTGCCTCAATCCACATGGAAAATTTATCCACGGCCACAAAGAGATGGGTGAAACCACCCTGAGCCTTCTGGAAAGGACCAACAATGTCCAAACCTGAAAGGACCAAAGGCCTACCGAGAGGGGGGGGGGGGGATGAATCGGTAGCTGACCAAGAATCCAAATACTTCAATTTTACACCACTAGAACCTGACAAGCGTTGCAACCTAAACAGTTCTAGTAGGCCAAGACCCTATGCATGCTAGTGTTCATGATGCAAAACAAAACACGGAAGCTAAACACACTAGCCAATGCAAGCCACAAGTCACCTTATCAACTAGAGCACACAAATGCGGAATAATAAAGAGGGGCTCAAGGAATGCTCATGATTTTTTCCCAAGGTCTCGGAAGGATGGCGCCTTCCCCTACTCCTCGTTGGACCACTTCCGCCGGAGTCTCGGTCCCTCCCGCCACCAAGTGGAGTTCTCGCCCACGAGCCCGCAATCACTCCCGGAGTGAAGACACTGTGCGCGTCACCACTGCCACCAAGGCATAAGCTCGCCTCCCTCGAGAACTTGTCGGGCTCCCCGAGCCGACATGGGCGCTCACTAGCGATGCCCCTTTCACCGGCGGGTACAAACCATGTACAAACATGTGATGGCCTTCACAACCAATCATGATAAGCTCCATCACCAACACCTAACCGGTCTAGGTCTCACCATAGACCAAGAGTAACAACCTAGATCACACCCTCAAGGACACCCTAGCCTTAGATGTGCAAGATAGCTCCTTGTTAATATCACTAGCACTCTCAACATATGCAATATCTCCTCCTAGTGATCTCCTCTTTTCCTCATGGACCTTACCAAATGCTCTCAGGTATTCCACTAGCCAAGAGAGGTCTCCAAGACCCCAGCAACGAAGTTATATAGGCTTCCAACCTCAAACTAGCCGTTACTCCATGAAATCAGCTTTCTGGGGCTACTGACTGGACTGTCCGGTCACTGCTTGACCGGACTGTCCGGTCACTACAAACCTGAGCACCAATGGCTCTACCCTGCTGAAATCCTGTACTGACCGGACCGTCCGGTCTATTTCTCTCTCCAGTCCAAAAACATTTTCAGTGCTCGCTTCCTCGCTGCCCAGAGTCACTTGTTCAGACCGGACTATCTGGTCTGTAGACCGGACCGTCCGGTCTCTACAACCTCAACTCTGGCAGTTTCCTCGCTTCTTCGCTATAAGTCTCAGACAACTTCACCTAGTGAACGTACAGTCCGATCACCATTGACCCCTCTGTCCGGTCACTATGTCCAAAAGCTAAAACTTGTCGTCTTCGCTTGACTTTACTTCCCGCCTTCTCCGAATAGCTCCTTGGCTTCTCCACTGTCATCTAGTGCCTGTGATTTCACCGAGCAACCTTGCACATCACCGACTAGACATGACCTAAGAGAATGACCCAGACCCCATTGATAGTCTGGTTTTTCCTATGGACTCAAAGCCCTAACAACTAGACAAGTGTTTCCAACACTTGCTCCATAGCTTGTCCTCAGCTCTGATCTATCTCCATCAACCCTTGGACTCCATCAAGCTCACAAGCCTCCATGCTTATGGTCATTGTCATCAATCACCAAGGCAACCATCATCCATATGATTTGTAGTAGAGTTTAGAGATGATTCCTACATAGACAACACTCGTGTAGATATTAGCCCATAATTTCATAGTTGTCATCTATCACCAAAACATTCATACCTTCGGGATCCCATCAATGGTCATGAAGCTTACAAAACCCCATACTGAGAAAGGCCACATTATGGAAATATTCTAGAGCTCGATGGCCGGCACGTGCTTCTGTCGGGCAAAGAACTGACAACCTTCACACCTTCTGATGATGTCTTTGGCGTCTGCGCACACGGTTGGCAAGTAAAAGCCCTATCTTATGGATTTAGCAGCTATTGTCGATGGGCCCACATGATTGCCACATATGCCGGCATGAATCTCTCGCAAGATGACTATGCCGTCCTCCTGTGATAAGCACTTCAATAACACTTTTTAGGTACTCTGCCTATATAAGAGATGGTTAATGATGCAGTATGACCAGGACTTGCGAATAATACTCCTCCTCCTGTCTGGAGGATCCCTGCTCCGTTGGTCTCGATGACCTGCCCTGACGGGAAGCCAGAGTACTCTACGACCAAGGTGCCGGAGTGGCTCCTGTGGCAAGAACTGTCCTCTGCTGGGTACTCCTCCTGAGTCCTTGAGTGTCACTAGATCGCTCTAGGATCAGCCGTGTCCCTGGTGTCCTACGTGACTCCTCCATGGCATCCAGGTGCCTGGCAACCCTCCTAGCTCTCTTTGACTCAGGGTCTAGCCTAGTCCTCTTCCTGCCTCTGGGCTTCTCTAGCATCTTGCCCTCTCCCTTGTCCTGTCCTGATCCTGCCATCTCTGACTCTGCTGACAGCTGTCACTGCACACACGTAGGTATAGACAGGATAATCATAGAGCCTAATACATCTATAAGCAAAGCACCGCTAGGTAAGAATGCGCAATAGAAACCCTAGCACTGAATGAAGGCCATGATCACTAGAGAATTATGCAAAGTAACAACAGTGATCATCGACTATATATGGCTAGTGCGAATCATCTAGTGTACAGTCAAATAGTGGCAATAAATCTAACTGTAGACTAGATAGGAGACAACCCTAGATATGCAATTAACAGATAGGCATGGAATTAATTACATCCTAGGTTCAGCCAATTAGCAATTAATGCAACTAAATATGAAAATTTATCTAATTGCATCAATTAACCTAATTGCTAGAAATTAGGATATAAACGATGAATTGGGAGAATGGCTCAATACCCTGGGGTTCCGATGTCAAGTACTGCAACAAATTTGCGAGCGATCACCGAGGAACATCGAAGAATAGAAAAAGGGGTCACCTTTCTCTCTTATCGAAGAAGCTCGGTGGGCTACTGCTCTGAGGGCGATCGTGCACGGGGGAAGGTGGCAGCAGCAACTGGCGATGACGGTGGCACTAGATGGAGAGCACGCGGCAGCGCAGTGCGGCGAGCAGCTGTGGGCAAGGTGGAGGCAGCGGCTGCTTGCGATGGTGCGAGCTTCTGGCGGCGGCGGCGGCTTTGCCTAAGACTCCGGGAACGCGAGGCTAAAGCGGCAAGGGGGAGAGAGCGGCAGTGCGCAATGGAGCTGTCGGCGGTGACGGCGAGGCACGATGACTTCGGTGAGGTCGACGGGGAGCGACGACAGCGTGTACAGAGCGAGGACTCGGCGTCGGGAGATGAACAGGGAAGAAGACAAGGTCTTCCCAATTTGACCTAGGTCAATAGATCAACGAACGACCAAGATCACACAAGGACGCGATCAACGGTCACAGATGAAAAGCATACTCGCATTTTCAATTAAGTGACCGGACCGTCCGGTCAGTTCGAGTCCCCTGGAAAATACGGTTCTGGATGAACAGAACTTCGTGTAGATCAGACTGTCCGGTCCTTAAAGACAGGTTTGTCCGATCTCCATTCCATGTCTCCTCGAACCTCTGTGCACAAGGCACAGACCGGATTGTATGGTCTAATGACCGGACCGTACGGTCACTTCTAGGAATTCGCTGAATCAAGGAATTTCTCCATTTTCCAAGTGCCCTTGCTAAACACTCAAATAAACACTGCACTTGGAATATGAAGGGAACTCTCAAACACTCCTTTTCAAGTAGCGGCACTCTATGGCCTTATAATTTTCAGAAATGCCAAATGAAAAATTGAGGAAATAAGAACCAAGGCAATAAAGAACCAAATGAGTATGTATGAGCCTTAGTCCATAAACTGCGCGAGTAGATTTAATCTCGGCGTTCATAAGAGCTTGCTCAATGGGCATGAAGCACAATCCTTTCCTTTGGTCACACTTATGGAGATGTTCTCTCAATTTGATCATGAGGCATAAATTTCTCCAAGTGAGACAAGCCTCCTTTGCGTTTCCTATATGATGCATGCAACAAGCATTTTTCATATCCAATAAAAGTAAACATGCCATGTGGATGCAAGCAAAGTTAAACAAGACACAAAGGGAACCTAATAATATCAAGTTTGAACCCCTCCCAAGCTTACTCACTATAAGCTATACCCTTGCCTTGAGAGAAGCCAAGCCACCATCAAAAGCACTCCCTCTTGCTTATAGCTATCTTGTGTGGGTTAGACATTGACTAATTTTTATGTGTTTTTCTTTTAGTTATTTACACATGCATGGATGCAAAGCATACTAGTCACAAAGGAGTCCTAATTACCATGCAATGCAAGAGAGAGAAAAACACACTACAACTACCAAGAACTAACCCGGTTACCTCCCTCATGAGTAGATATGACGTTGAGGTCCATGTCACTTGTGGTGGACTTCACATGATCTTCATGAAAGCACTCGGTCCACCACCACCACCATCTAGGTCTTGTTCTTGGGCACCCACTTGTACGCGGTTGACCTCTCAAGATCAACTATGCACTTAGGCACCCATATGCTCTTGACCTTTCTCTTCTTGTTTGGTGATCCCAAAGCCTTTGCTTTCATCTTGCCATCCTTGTTCCTAAAAAGCTTGAAATGGGTGTTCTCATGGAACAAGTTAGCGTTAGGTAAAACAATGGAACTTCTCACCATAGGGCAATCCTTGATGGTGTGGCCATCCTTGCAACACCTCTCGCAATAGTAGTCATCGGCGAGTAGGGGTTTGACCCATTTGGGAATGGAGTCACTCGTCCCAATAATATCGATGGAGGCGGGATATGAGCCAAGTCCATGGTGGGAGACGTTGTTCACAAGATTCTTCCCAAGAATCTCCTTGTGGATGGCTCTACCACATGCAAGTCTCTCAAAGCCGTCCATCACCATTTTCCTCTCTTCCTTGAGCTTGTGATATTCCTTCATAACAAAAGGCTCAAGGGAAGAAACCTCATTCGAGGTGGTTAGTTCATCACACATAGTAGAAGCATCACTCATTGATGAACAAGAGGAGGGAGAGGCAAGGTTCTCAACATTAATGGCCTCATAAGTAATATCAAGGGCCTTGTACTTCTCATGAAGCTCTACATGATCACCCTTGAGTTTGTCATAACTCTTGTTTAGGGCATCATAAGATGTGACAAGGTCCTTGAGCTCACTCTCAAGGTCAACAATACGGTCCTTAGCCAACTTACACTCTTTTCTTACCACATCCAATATTTTGGATTTCTTGACGATGATGTCGCGGGCTTGCTCAAGCATACTCCACAACTCGGCACAGGTACACTCCTCATCATCGCTGTCACTGCTACTCTCGTCCTCACTCTCCCCAAGGTGGCTCGAGGCCATGAGGCACATGGGTGGTGGAGGAAGAGCTCGTGGACATGTGGTCTTGATCATGGCTAGGCCGGCCACTTCTTTATCACTTGAGCCTTACGTGAGAATCTTTTCTTGGAGTCATTGGCTTTGCCTTTGCCCTTGCTCTTGTCTTTGTTGAAGAACCTCTTCTTCTTTTGCTTGGCTTTGGGGTCTTCATCTTCTTCTTCTTCTTCACTTGAATCTTGTGACTTGAATGCTTTTTTCTTGGGCTTTGGGCACTCTCGGACAAAGTGATTTTTTGAGCCACAATTAAAGCACTTGCCCCTGGACTTGGAAGCAAAATTGTTCTTGAAGGTCTTCATCTTCTTCATGGGAAGAGCCAAGTCCTCGGTCAAGTCACCCTCATCATCATCTTCATCATCAGTGACTGCCTTCTTCTTGTTTTTCTTGCTCTTGCTTGATTCTTGCTTGTCAGCCTGTAGAGAAAGGTTGGATGGTTGAGGATCATCCATCCCCAACTGGTAGCTCTCGAAGGAAGTGATCTTGCCAAATACATCCTTCATGGTCTTGGTCTTGAGGTCACCCTGCAGGGTGTAGGTGATGATGGACTCATACTTGGGGTCTTTGAAAAGCCTCAATAATCTTCTGATGACTTTCACAGGCTTGAGCTTGAAATCATCCCCAAGTGCATTGATCTCCTCCACTAGCACATGAAAACGAGAATACACAGTGTTAGCTCTCTCATATGGTGATCTAGCAAAGTTATCATACTTGTTCTTCAGCACATAATATCTTTCCTCTTTGACATCACTAGTACCCTCATGGATACTCTGAATCTCAGTACAGATATCGTGTGCTGTTGAACTCGAGTCCAATCTAGCAAACACATCCTTGGAGATGCATGAGAACAGAGTATTCTTGGCCTTAGCGTTGTTCTTAATGAAATCAGGTTCAAGAAGGTTCATATCCGCATCCGATTCATGGGTCACCATCCATATCTCCGGATCAAGGAACTCTAGGTAGGCTTGCATACGTGCCTTCCAATACCCGTAGTCCTCTCCATAGAAAATGGGAACACTCCCCTCCTTTCTCGGCATCCTTACTCAAGGCGGTGAAGCCTCAATGATGAGCACTTGGCTCTGATACCAATTGAAAGGACCGAAGGCCTACCGAGGGGGGGGGGGGTGAATCGATAGCCGACCACGAATCCAAATACTTCAATTTCACACCACTAGAACCCAACAAGCATTGCAACCTAAACAGTTATAGTAGTCCAAGACCCTATGCATGCTACTATTCATGATGCAAAACAAAATACGGAAGCTAAACACACTAGCCTATGCAAGCCACAAGTCACCCTATCAACTAGAGCACACAAATGCGGAATAATAAAGAGGGGGTCAAGGAATGCTCGTGATTTTTTCCCGAGGTCTCGGAAGGATGGCGCCTTCCCCTACTCCTCGTTGGACCACTCCAGCCAGAGTCCCGGTCCCTCCCGCCACCAAGTGGAGTTCTCGCCCATGAGCCTGCAATCACTCCAGGAGTGAAGACACTGTGCGCGTCACCGCTGACACCAAGGCACAAGCTCGCCTCCCTTGAGAACTTGCCGGACTCCCCGAGCCGACACGGGCGCTCACTAGTGATGCCTCTTTCATCGGCGGGCTCATACCGTGTACAAACATGTGATGGCCTTCACAACTAATCACGATAGGCTCGATCACCGACACCTAACTGGTCTAGGTCTCATCATAGACCAAGAGTAACAACCTAGATCACACCCTCAAGGACACCCTAGCCTTAGATGTGCAAGATAGCTCCTTGTTACTCTCACTAGCACTCTCAAGATATGCAATATCTCCTCCTAGTGCTCTCCTCTTTTTCTCTTGGACCTTACCAAATGCTCTCAGGTATTCCACTGGCCAAGAGAGCTCTCCAGTACCCTAGCAATAAAGTTATATAGGCTTCCAACCTCAAACTAGCCATTGCTCCATGAAATCAGCTTTCTGGGCCTACTGACCAGACTGTCCGGCAACTGCCTGACCGGATCGTCTGGTCACTGCAAACCTGAGCACCAATGGCTCGGCCCTACTGAAATCCTGTACTGACCGGACCGTCCGGTCTATTTCTCTCTCCAGTCCAGAAAAGTTTCCAACGCTCGCTTCCTTGTTGCCCAGAGTCACTTGTATAGACCGGACCATCGGGTCTGTAGACCAGACCGTCCGGTCTCTACAACCTCAACTCTGGCAGTTTCCTCGCTTCTTCGCTGTAAGTCTCAGACAACTTTACCTAGTGACCGTACAGTCCGGTCACTATGTTCAGAAGCTGAAACTTGTCGTCTTCGCTTGACTTCTTTTCCTGGCTTCTCCGAACAGCTCCTTGGCTTCTCCACTATCATCTAGTGCCTGTGATTTCATCGAGCAACCTTGCATATCACCGACTAGACATGACCTAAGAGAATGACCTAGACCTCCTTGATAGTCCGGTTTTTCCTATGGACTCAAAGCCCTAACAACTAGACAAGTGTTCCCAACACTTGCTCCATAGCTTGTCCTCAGCTTTGATCCATCTTCATCAACCCTTGGACTCTATCAAGCTCACAAGCCTCCATGCTTGTGGTCATTGTCATCAATCGCCAAGGAAACCATCATCCATATGATTTGTAGTAGAGTTTAGAGATGATTCCTACATAGACAACACTCATGTAGATATTAGCCCATAATTTCATAATTGTCATCTATCACCAAAACATTCACCTTAGGGATCCAATCACTGGTCATGAAGCTTACAAAACCCCATATTGAGAAAAGCCACGTTAAGGGAATATTCTGTAGCTCGATGAGCGGCACGTGCTTCTGTCGGGCAAAGAACTGACAACCTTTACCTTCAGACGATGTCTTTGGCATCTGCGCACGTGGTTGGCCAGTAAAAGCCCTATCTCATGGCTTTAGCAGCTATTGTCGATGGGCCCACATGATTGCCACATATGTCGGCATGAATCTCTTGCAAGATGACTATGCCCTCCTCCTGTGATAAGCACTTGAACAACACTTCATAGGTACTCTGCCTATATAAGAGAAGGTTAATGATGCAGTATGACCGAGACTTGCGAATAATACGTAAGGCCTCTTCTTTGTCGGTCGGCAGGGTCCCCTTTTCCATGTATTCAATGTAGGGAGTGCGCCAATCAACCTCTACAACAGCCACCTGGAGTGCTGCCACTTGGTCCGTTGCAGACTGTGCCATGACTTGTTGTTTTAGTACAGATGGATTTTGTAATTCATCGAGAAATACTCCGTTAGGTAACTTAGCTCGACTGAACCCAAGCTTGGCCAACTCTTCCGCCTCCTCGTTATACTTCCGAAGGACGTCCTTGCACTCGATGCCATCAAACTTGTCTTCTAGCTTTCGAACCTCAGCGTAGTATGCTGTCATGCTTTCTTCCAAGCAGCACCACTCCTTGGTCACCTGGTTAATTACAAGCGCTGAGTCTCCTAAAATGCTGAGCCTTTTGATGCCCAATGGCATGGCCGTCCACAAGCCGTATAGAAGCGTCTCGTATTCCGCCATGCTATTAGATGCTCGAAAGTGCATGCGGAGGACGTAGTTCATCTTGGCACCATCTGGGGATGATAACACCACTCCTGCCCTGGCGCCCTGTAGCTGTAAGGAGCCATCAAAAGACATTGTCCAGTAGGTTAATTCCTGCGGGGTTGGTGGCAGTTCAGCCTCTGTCCACTCGGTGATAAAGTCTGATAGCGCTTGACCCTTGATCGCGTCTCGTGGTTTCAAGGCTATGGCGTACGCACCAAGCTCAACAACCCACTTGGCAATTTTTCCGGTAGCTCCCGATTATGGAGCAAATCACCGAGCCCAAAGGATGTATGGACCTCAATCGAGTGGTCTTCAACGAAATGCTTCAACTTGCGAGATGTCATCAATAGAGCATAGACTAACTTCTGGAGCTGGAAGTACCGCACCTTGGAATCCGATAGTACTTCACTGAAAAAGTACACTGACCGCAGCACCTTTTGAGCCTTGCCATCTTCCGCCCATTCTACCGCCGGCACGGTGCTGACAACATGTGTGGTTGCGGAGTTGTACAGCTGCAAAGTCTCCTTCCATTCGAGAGGTGTGAGCGCCAGTGGGTCGCTAATATAGGCCTTGAATTCATCCAAGGCTTTTTGGGCTTCATCATTCCAGACGAATGAATCCTGCTTCTTGAGCAGTCGAAAGAAAGATAAACCTCGAACATCGAGTCGTGACACGAACACTTCGAAGGGCGCAATAAACGACGTATTTAATTGGTCGGATTCATTAAGGGGAATCTGATGGTACCCCGAATAGGCATCTAAGAAGCACAATAAAGCACAACCAGCCATTGAGTCGACCACTTGATCAATGCGAGGAAGAGTGAACGGGTCCATGGGGCTGGCCTGATTAACGCCATTGTAATCCACACACATCCAACATTCCTTGTTCTTCTTTGTCACTAGGACTGGGTTAGCTAACCAGTCGGGATGAAAAACTTCTTTAATAAAACCGGCTGCCAGCAGTCGACCGATCTTTTTTCTAATCGCATCCTTGAAGTCTTGCAAAAATCATCGAAGTCGCTGCCTCACAGGTTTAGCGGTCGGTTTAACGTGTAGTTTGTACTCAGCCTTTTCCCTTGGAACACCCGACGTATCAGAAGGTTTCCATGTAAATATGTCTTTATTATCACAAAGGAAAAGGATCAGTTTGCTTTCCTATTTGGCATCTAAATTGACCCTAATATTGGCGGTCTTGGATACATCACTATCATGTAACTGTATCTTCTTTGACTCCACGGCTTCTGCTTGCGTTATGGTGGTCAAGGTTGGCTCCTCTGCCTTCACAACTTCTAGCTTCAGCTCGGCGAGCTCGGATGCCATCACCTTCTTTTCTACCAGCTTGCAACTCTGGAAGTCGCAGTCGTACGAAATCTTCACGTCTGATCGTAGCGAGATAACTCCATTCGGCCTTGGCAGCTTCATCATCATGTATGGATAGTGTGGTACAGCCATAAACTTAGCGATGGCAGGTCGCCCAATAATGGCGTGGTATGTGGAGTCCAAATCTGCCATTTTGAAGGTGATACGCTCCGTTTTGTAGTCCTCCCGAGTGCCAAAAGTGACCGGCAGAGTGATTTGTCCTAACGGGACTGTCTGCATGACTGGGATGACTCCATGGAGGGTGACCGACTGGGCTTGAGGTTGGTCAAGGGTATGTCGAGTTCCTTGAAGGTCTTCACAAAGAGGATGTCCAAACTACTTCCGTCATCCACCAGCACTCTGTGGAGCCGCACCCGATTCACAGTCGGTGACAACACCAAGTGGTACTTGCTGAGATGAGGGATGTCTTCCGGGTAGTCTGATCGATCAAAAGTTATCGGGACCTCGGACCATCGCAGATACTGGGGCACGACCGGTGAGACTGAGTGGACTTCTTAGTAAAGAATCTTCTGTTGGCGCCTCGAGTTGACAGAGAATCTGCCGCAGATGTAGTTGACCTCGCGCTTGAGGTCTTGGAACTCCTCCTTGTCCTTGTCATCCTTGTCCTTGCCGTTCTTGTCACCCTTGTTGACTTAAGGGCGTTCTCTGCAGACTTTTAGAGCGTGGTGTGTGAAGCTCTTCAACTTGAAGCACTCCTTAGCCTTATGAGCACCATCATGTAGCAGGCAAGGGCCTTCAAGCATCTTGTCGAAGTCATCCAGAGTGACTTGCCTCCTCTGGTTGGGACGCTCACTATTAGCGACCATCCTATTCTGTTTGCGCTTCCTGTCGCCATCTTTGTTGTAATTGGACGGTCCTGACTGGTTGAGGTTCCGCGGAGCCTCCTCCTTATACTGACATACTTGGAAAAGGGCCGAGTTGCCGGCTGCATATTTGTCCACCATGGTGAACAACTCCTTGGCTCCCAGGCTCCCGGTGGCATCCAGCCTCCCTATTTTCTTGATTAGGTCGTCATCATGGAGTCCAGACTGGAAGGCGGCGATGACCTGAGCATTTGAGATATTTGGGATGGTGTTCTTCACACGGCAAAAACCCTGGATGTACTCCCATAGTGGCTCTCTGTCCCGCTGCTTTGGCGAGCTCCCAGTGATTACTGTGCCGATCGAATGTCACCTAGAAGTTGGTGGTAAACTACCTCCATAGTTCATTCCAGGAATCAATGGAGTTGGCTGGTAGGTTTGTAAGCCATGCCCTAGCTACCGGAGCCAGGCATACGTGCAAGTAATTGGCCATGACAAAATTGTCGCCGCTGAGTGCCCAGATAGCAGTCAAGTCGACATGAAGCCAGTCGCACGGGACTGTCTTGCCATCATACTTCTCAATGTCGACTGGTTTAAAGCCAGCCGACCAGCTGACAGTGCATAGTTCTCGGGTGATGGCTCTGATGTCGGCCTCGTTGTCGTAATCCTCAAGGGGTGGAGTCCGCTCCCGTTTGTGACCAGCTTCTTGATGACGTCTGTCCTCACGCCAACCATCGCTCCGACGATCTTGGTACCCATCATGCTGAGGTGGCTCCCTTCGATCGTCGTGTTCATAATAATGATCATGAACAGAGCCACAACGACGTCGTTCATCCTCGTATTCTCGGCGGGCCGCCTCATCCCGCTCTCGATGCTTATTGTCCAATCGGATGCGGGCATCATGATGTAGTATGGCACTAATAAAGTCAGTATGTGGGTTCTGATCGTGGTAGTCCGCGATGGGCCGGCAACATGGTTTAGTTGGCAGGGTAGCCCACCGATTGTTCTGCCGACGTTCTCTTCTCTCCTGACTGGGCACTAAGTTGGCGGCGCCGGACGCCGTTTTGCAAGGCGCAAAACATGTTGCATGCATCTCCAGCACAGCTGCAACCTTGATATGCGCTTTCAGGTTGTGGACCTATGGTGTCAACTCTGGATTGGCTTGAAGCATTGGCTCTAGTGAGTTCAGTAAGGTTGCCCCGACCGTGATGTTGTGCTGCATGGTTTTAAAAACCTCCTCACCATCTAGGTGTAAGGTGAGGTCACCCATATCCAAGTGTTGTACTATTCTAGATCCAGTCTGTCGATCGCGTGGCCATTGAGGCTGAGGGCTCTCAGTTTCCGGATCGTCATCTTCAAGTTCGATCTCATGCCCGTCATGAGGGTGCGCCTCAACCCTAGCAGCTGCCAGGGTTTTAATAACCGGTGAAAACCGGCCGGTTATCCCGGTTAACCGGGAAACCGGTCCCGGCCGGTCGCGCTAACCGGCAGGTTAATCCAAAAAAACCGGAACTAGTTACTATAGCAAACGGTTAACCGGCCGGTTTCTTCGGTTATTTCAACCCTGGCAGCCGCCGCCGCTGAAGTCTCAACACCGCTGGCTGGAGCCGCCAGCGCCACCATGAAGACCTTGTGATAGCTGGACGAGTGGCTTTCTGAATCACTCGGCTCCTCGATCGGCGCCGATTATAGCTACTAGTCGTGATGTGAGAAAAAAAATTGGAATCTTCATCCAACTCCCCTGTGTAGGGAATCGAGAGATCAACCAATGATGTGCCCGAGTCAGCCAGGCTTGCGGTCGGGCAGTCATGGACAACGCAGAGATGTGATTCGGGAGGGTTTTCATCTAGAGGGCATGATACTCCGCCGCCGCGTTGTTGAAGCCAAGTGGGAATCGGCGCGTCAGGCTAATCTTACGATCGACCAGCGAAGCTTTGCTGACGCATAGATCTGAAGGCGTGGCAGCCATCGGAAGGGCCACCAGATCCTGCTTGACGAGGCTCCCGCTCTGAGTGGCAACCAAGCTGAAAGTGCCGAAATGAATCTTGTCTCCCAGGAGAAACTTAACATCGAGGAAAGCCATCGATTTCAATGAAGCTCAACCCAACGCTGCCCCTTCTTGGCGCGCCAACTATCGAGAGATAATCTTGATAGTAGTTCTAGGTATGCGTATGAGTATGAAAGTTGATGGACACAGGACACAAGGTTTATACAGTGATGTGAACAAGGGTTCTCGATCTTCCGAAAGATTCTTGGTAAGTTGATTTGGTCAGAGGCGACACACAAAAAGATCCGGCTTCAGAACAGCACGTTCTAAATCCCACAATCGCAGCACGACGTCTCCTCTGGTTATCAACCGTCCAAGGACGATTGACCTCACCGAGAAGGCTAATCCCTGCCTGCGAATCAAGAACACAAGCAAGAACAACGAAGAATGCAACACAATTGCTGATGTATGATTAAACTCACGAAGTTGGGGTCTTACAAACTGATGAACGATGACACTATTTATGAACAGAATTGATCTAAGCAAAACCCAAACCCTAAGGGTGCGGTGGTGGCTGTATATAAAGACTCTAGGGTCGTGCAAGACCCTCTGGATGCGCTCCTAATTGGGCTCAACTAGATACAAATCCCAAAAGCCAAAAACAGGCGACGCAGCACCGACACAGATTCTAGACTCTCTCTTGTTTCGACGATTCCTGATGACTCCGGATGAATTTGGACATGAGGCTGGTGGCATTGGAAAGGTCTTCTCCTTATCTTTTCGTGCATATGTAGAACGTCCAAATCCGAGTCTGTATGCGTCCTGGGCGACTGTTTTAGTGCCAACTGGTCCTGGGCCCCAAAAAAGACTCAAAGTCGGTTTTGATTGGGCCTCCACTTTGGCTTCCAAGCCCTTACTGGTACTCCACGTTCCCAACTCTTTATCCCATCATCTCCTGGTCCTCTTCATGGTTTCTAATCATACAATAATCATTAGGTAGCAAACCATTCTCAAAAGTAACATATAGCGAAGAACGTAGGAACGAGCTCACCTCTAAATTTAGTCGTCGTGCACGAGCTCTAGTCATTGGACCTCGCAAGTCCAGAATTGGAGGAGTGTTGTGTGTATCCATAGGAGTGATGTTTTCATCATCCTCCCCCTCTTGAAGTGGTGTCTTCCTCGACTCAAGCTCATCCTCTTCTCCCAAGTATGGTTTCAAATCTGAAATGTTAAAAGTAGGACTAACCCCGAACTCGGGAGGCAACTCAAGTTTGTATGCATTATCATTAATCTTCTCTATTATTTTGAATGGACTATCAGCTCTAGGCATTAGTTTAGACTTTCTCAATTCTGGAAATCTATCCTTCCTCAATTGTAACCACACTAAATCTCCGACATCAAGCTTTACTTCCTTTCTACCTTTACTACCAGCAATTTTATACTTTTCATTTATCTTTTCAATGCTAAGTCTAGTGGTCTCATGCATTTGCAAAATAAATTTAGCACGCTCCTTAGCATCAACATGAACTCTATCATTAATAGGTAGAGGAAGTATATCAAGTGGAGTACGGGGATCAAAACCATACACTACCTTGAAGGGACTTACCTTGGTAGTACAATGTGTTGCCCGATTATAAGCAAACTCAACATGAGGCAAGCATTGTTCCCATTGCTTCAAATTTTTCTTCAAAATAGCTCGCAACATAGTGCCCAAAGTGCGGTTCACAACCTCAGTTTGTCCATCAGTTTGTGGATGACAAGTTGTAGAAAATAGCAACTTTGTACCCAACTTATTCCAAAGCGTGCGCCAAAAATGACTCAAGAATTTTGCATCACGATCTGAAACAATAGTAGAAGGCATACCATACAAATGTACAATTTCTTTGAAAAAGAGGTCAGCAATATAACTAGCATCATCAGTTTTATGACATGGTATAAAGTGTGCCATCTTGGAAAAATGATCCACAACAACAAAAATGCTATCGCTCCCCCTCTTAGTCCTAGGCAGTCCTAAAACAAAGTCCATAGAAATATCCGGCCAAGGAATAGAAGGAACAGGAAGTGGCATGTATAAACCATGTGGATTCAATCAGGACTTAGCTTTTTGACATGTAGTGCAGCGAGCAACAAAACGCACAACATCTTTCCTCATCCTTGGTCAAAAGAAGTGTGTGGCCAAAATATCCTCCGTTTTCTTAGCACCAAAATAACCCATCAATCCACCTCCATGCGCCTCCTGCAACAACAAAGGACGAACGAAACCAACTGGAATGCATCGGCGGTTAGCTCTAAACAAGAAACCATCATTCAACACAAATTTGTTCTAAGCACGACCTTCTTTACAGTGCAGCAATACATCTTTAAAATCAAGATCAGCAACATATTGTTCTTTAATTGCCTCAAGTCTAAAAATTCTACAATCAAGTTAAGACAACAAAGTATATCGCCTAGATAAAGCAGCAGCAATCACATTATCCTTCCCTTTCTTATGTTTAATAATATAAGGAAAAGACTCAATAAACTCAACCCATTTAGCATGTCTACGGTTCAAATTGCATTGAGAACGAATATACTTAAGTGATTCATGATCAGAATGAATAACAAATTCTTTGGGCAACAAATAATGACGCCACATCTCTAAAGAACATACAAGTGCATATAGTTCCTTATCATACGTGGAATAATTCAAAACAGGCCCAGTAATTTTCTCACTAAAGTATGCAACAGGTTTACCATCTTGCATCAAAACACCACCAATGCCTATACCACTAGCATCACATTCAAGATCAAAAGTCTTATCAAAATTGGGTAATTACAGCAATGGTGCATGTGTAAGTTTGTCCTTCAAAGCATCAAAAGACTCATGATGTATCTTATCAAAATAGAAGTCAACGCCCTTCTTCGTTAACTCATGCAATGGTGCAGCAATGGTACTGAAATCTTTGACAAAGCAGCGGTGGAAACCTGGAAGACCAAGAAAACTCCTCACCTGTGTGATAGTTTTTGGTACAGGCCAGCTCTTTATGGCTTCAATCTTCGCCTCATCCATCTCAATTCCCTGTGGAGTCAAAACATAGCCAAGAAAATAGACTCGATCCGAGCAAAAGGTGCACTTCTCAAGGTTACCAAATAAACATGCAACTCACAAAGCATCAAAAACAGCACACAAATGAATCATATGATCATCCATTTATTTGCTATAAATCAAGATATCATCAAAGTAAAAAACCACAAATTTGCCAATAAAAGGTCTTAAAACCTCATTCATCAAACGCATGAAAGTACTGGGTGCATTAGTTAACCCAAAAGACATTACTAACCACTCATACAACCCGAATTTGGTTTTGAAAGCTGTTTTCCATTCATCTCCAAGTTTTATTCTAATTTGATGGTAGCCACTATGCAAATCAATTTTAGTGAAAATTATAGCACCACATAACTCATCAAGCATGTCGTCTAGCCTAGGAATAGGATGACGATACCTAATAGTAATGTTATTAATGGCTCTACAATCTACACACATACGCCAAGAACCATCTTTCTTAGGAAACAAAAATACAGGAACAGCACAAGGACTAAGTGATTGACGAACATACCCACGATCCAAAAGGTCTTGGACTTGTCGTTGTATCTCCTTAGTTTCCTCAGGGTTGGTCCTATAAGCAGCACAGTTTGGCAAAGTAGCACCAGGAATCAAATCAATTTGATGCTCAATCCCTTTTAAAGGTGGCAATCCCGGGGGTATCTCAGCTGGGAAAACATCCTCATACTCCTGCAAAAGATTAGTGACAGCAGGAGGCGAAGCACTAGAAGCAATATCACCAAGCGAAAATAAGGCTTGTTTGCATATCAAAGCATAGCAAATATCATCAGCAGAAATTTCAGCAAGCTCAGATTTTGTGGCAAGACATGAACGACCTTGTAATTTAATTCCAGCACCCTTAGAACTTGAAGAATCATTAACATTACTTGGTGTAGAATCAGAATTAACAGGTTGCTAAATTTTAGGGCTTTTATTTTTCAAATTAGCAGCTCATTCTAAATCAGCTTGTACAATTTTAGCAGGGGTCATTGGTAACAAAGTAATTTTAGTTCCTTTATGCATAAAAGTGTACTTATTACTTTTACCATGGTGTACAGCATCATTATCAAATTCCCAAGGTCTACCCAATAAAAGTGAACAAGCTTGCATGGGTACAACATCACAATCAACAGAATCCACATAGGAACCAATGGAAAAAGGAACTCTGCAAGTTTGTATTACCTTAGCTTTTCCAGAGTCATTTATCCACTGAATGTTGTATGGATGTGGATGTGGGCGTGTGGTCAAATCAAGCTTCTTAACCACATCAGAACTCACCAAATTGTTGCAGCTTCCTCCATCAATGATGACACGTGCTCGACGGTTCTTGATGACGAAAAAAATCTAGAACAAGTTATGTTGCTGCATCATCTCGGGCTGCTGGATTTGTGTGCTAAGCACACGCTGTACAATAATATTCTTGTAGCCCGTGGTATCTCCGCCTCCAAGGACGAGTTCACTGCTAGTGGCAGCGACATCCTCCTCCTCATCCTCCACATCGGAGGTGCTCATGTAACCGCCATCATCTGTCGCCACATATGCCCGCCTACTTGGGCAATCTTTCTGCACATGACCAAGACCATGGCAGCGGTGGCACTAAATCCCTATAGTGCGTCCCGTCGAAGCAACAGAGGAGGCACTACTAGCCGGTACCTGCATAGAATTTTTACCTGAGCGCGTAGAAGGGGGCAGGGGCTGATCTCGGTGCTGCAGAAACAACACTAGCTAGTGGGGGCGGCCGGAAAGATGGCTTGGGCAGCCCCAAAGTCCCCATCGGCCATGGTGGGTAGAAATTCCTGGACTTGTTGTACTCCTCAAAAGCCTGGAAAAGTCCCTGTGATTTCTCTGCAAGCATAGCATACTAGAAACACTGGTTGAGGGTATAAAATTCTTTATAATCAAGGATGTCCTGAATTTCTTTTCTCAAACCAGAATAAAAGCCGCAAATCTGATCCTCTACTTTTTCAACCACAACACAATGAATCAAACCCTTCTGAAGCTCACTAAAATACTCTTGAACAGTTTTATCTCCTTGATCTAAACGCTGTAGTTTATTACAAATTTCTCTATAAAAAGAAGGAGGAACAAAACGATCACGCATTTCTACCTTAAGTTCTTCCCAAGTAGTAGGCAAATCAGTTTTAGCAGCTAGACCACTCCACCAAACAATAGCAAAGTCCTTAAACTCACTAGTGGCTTGTCTAACTCTATGTTGTTCAGGAACAAGGTGGGCATTAAATTTTTTTTCTATCATCATTTCCCAATCAAGGTAAGCATCACCATCGTACTGACCCGAAAATGAAGGAATTGAAAACCTAATTTTAGCATACGGGTCATCTGGAGCATGGTTACCTTGTGTGTGATGGTTGTGGTTGTGGAAACCACCCATAACTTGAGGGTTACGTTGCAAACGATGTCATAACCTTGCGGTCCTTGTAGCTGACCTATCGACGGTGCCATCAGCCTTATACACCGTTGCTTCATCATGATCATCTTCAACGTCGTTGTTGGTGTTGGTGTTGGTGTTCGTGTTGGTATTGGTATTGGTGTTGATGGTCTTGTGAGCGGTGTCCAATTCGACAACCTGATCGGTTAACTTAGAGACTCTCTTATCCAACCGCTCAATGCTTTCTCCCAGGTGAAGCTTGGTGACGGCGTCGGTGACGGCCCTGGTGATCGTCTGTACCAAATCACTCTGAACCGCCTGCAAAGCCTTTTGTAGCTGACTTTGGCTCACGCACTCATCAAATTTTGAGGGTGAAGCACCCTCTCCATCGCTTCCTGACATCAGAAACACCAAAACAGGAAACAAAAGGTGAAGGTTATCCCTACAAAACTACTAAGCAGTTGTGCCTCTCAATACAGCAAAAGGAAGCTTCTTGCAAAGCTCTTACAAAGTTCTGAAAACAACAAAACGAAGGATACCAGGGAGGTGTGTTCCACGATTGCAAGGGTTACAAAATAATCTATGTGCTGTCTAGAAGAAGTATGTAGAGCTAGGAAGGCCAAATATATATGTGAGTGGCACACAAATCAAAAACAGATAGTAAAGCTGAATAAGTGCCCAAGTAACTTGTCCCTAGTTGCTGGTCTAACTATGTCCTATAACAAAAGTGATAGCAAAGAATAAACAAGGAGACAAAGGCACATAGTCAAGAACAGGGGGCTAAGAGTAAAACAACCAAACTCAGAAATTCCTGGGAGCTAGATGGAGCACTAGTAGGAATCCCAAATATATTTTTTTATTTTTTTGATATTTTTTTGAACTCACTAGCAAAGGGGGAGAAACCACAAAAAATTTCAGCTCAAACAGAGCTAGGACGTGACCTACAGAAAATCTTGAAGTTTCAGAAAACGTCGTGTTTCAACTTGAATGAATTTTTTTTTTATCTTCCCGATTTTTTTTGAATTTCTTGACAAGGGCACACAGGGCATAGCTGAGTGTGGGTCACCTCAACTTTTTGTCAAGAATCTCTTGTAAAAATTTCAGCCAAAACGGACAACCGAATAAAAAGTTATGGCCGTTTTACCGAAGGGATGTCAGAATCGGTTATGAAGAAACCCGGGGTTTGAGTGAAACCCGAGTCGGGTTTAGGGTCGGGTAGGGAGATTTTTTTTGGCGGGGTGGATGCAGCGGAAAGTGGAATTTATGAGAATTGTTCTGAGGTGTTGAGGGTGGATTTAGGGTGGGATTAGGGTGGGTGTGTTGATCAATCAACCCTAGCACACAAAGCCGACAAAAACCGAGGGTGGTGGAAGGGATGGCGGCTAGGGTTGCAAGGGAAACACTACTGACAACAAAAACATAAACTAAACCAGCGATTAAACAAGAACTAGGGCACAAACCCAACACTACGAACTCTGAAATTGAAATATGCAAACGCTAAACACGTGGTTATGGGTGGGGGAATTTTTTTTTGGCTTTTCTGTGGATGATAGGAAGAACACGAAAACAAAACTAAAGGGTAGTGCGAACCTGACGGTGCACCTGAAGCTCTGATTACCACTTGATGTGAACAAGGGTTCCCAATCTTCTGAAAGGTTCTTGGTAAATTGATTTGGTCGGAGGCGACACACAAATCGATCCGGCTTCAGAACAGCACGTTCTAAACCCCGCAATCGCAGCACGACGTCTCCTCTGGTTATCAACCGTCCAAAGACGATTGACCTTGCCGAGAAGGCTAATCACTGCCTGCGAATCAAGAACACAAGCAAGAACAATGAAGAATGCAACACAATTGCAGATGTATGATTAAACTCACGAAGTTGGGGTCTCACAAACTGATGAACAGCAACACTGTTTATGAACAGAATTGATCTAAGCAAAACCGGAACCCGAATGGTGCAGCGGTGGCTGTATGTAAAGACTCTAGGATCGTGCAAGACCCTCTAGATGCGCCTCTAATTGGGCTCAACTAGATACAAAGCTCAAAGGCCAAAAATAGGCGACACAGCACCGACACAGATTCTGGACTCTCTCTTGTTTCGAGGATTCCTGATGACTCCGGATGAATTTTGACATGAGGACGTGGCATTGGAAAGGTATTCTATTTATCTTTCCGTGCATATGTAGAACGTCCAAATCTGAGTCTGTATGCGTCCTGGGCGACTGTTTTAGTGCAGACTGGTCCTGGGCCCCGAAACAGACTCGAAGTCGGTTTTGATTGGGCCTACACTTTGGCTTCCAAGCCCTTGCTGGTCCTCCACGTTCCCAACTCCTTCTCCAATCATCTCTTGGTCCTCTCCATGGTTTCTAATTATAAAATAATCATTAGGTAGCAAACCATTCTCAAAATTAACATATAGCGAAGAACGTAGGAACGAGCTCACCTCTAAATTTAGTCGTCGTGCACGAGCTCTAGTCATTGGACCTTGCAAGTCTAGAGTTGGAGGAGTGTTGTGTGTATCCATAGGAGTGATGTCCTCTTCAACAGGTTCGGGCCTCCCAGAGGATAACAACCCTACGTCCTGTTTGATGTTCTTGTATTGCTAGGGTTCACACTGGGGCTAGGGTTTCCAATATGAGTTCTGATGATCTTCAAAGACCGCCTGCCCTCCTTATATAGCCGAAGGGCAGTGGTTTACATGGTAATCTATTATTTCGTTATATTTCATTTTATCTATATACCATATCTCTTAACCTAACTTGCTGTCTACTCTTAATAAATATCTGAATAGTTATCTTCTCGGCCTTAACCTCCAATGCTTCACAATCAAGCCCCTGGTCCACTCAGCCATATAACCGAGTGGATAAGTATCCCGGGTATATTTGTCCCATAAAAAGGGTGGATGGAATCTATGAGCCTGTGCCGTCATGAAGCATGCCCGAGGGCTGACAATAAGGTTTCTGGGTAGCGCATCTGCGTGACCACTGGAGGCTGATCCATGACGATCTACGTTGCCTCATCGACCAACTTACGATGTCTACATCGACAGTCTGCTTTGTCTACTATTTTCACGAAATTAAGCGCTGACAAACCCTACATGAGTCTATGTCTCCTATTTTTTTAATTGTGTTGGTCTAGTTGCTGCTAGAGTTAGTTTGCATCAAAAGTTTGAATGATCATAAAGAACTAGAACAATACACATATTTCCTATATCAAACTCGATAGCGATGAACTGCCTATCCGCATCTAGGTAGTTCTTGAAGTTACCAAGGCCTAAGAACCCCCCGTGTACCGTTGTCCAGGATACTCTTGGGCCAATTAGGCGCGAGGAAGAAGGTCATCCAGTCAACCCACGCCTGGCTCTTAGGGTCCGGCCTAATCTAAAAGGTGGAGTTCCTTCGACGACTTCTAGTTCTCTGATGGTGTTCTCCGACCGGTGAAGTTCCTTCCACATTGGCGAGGTCTTATCCAACAACGGTGATTCATGGTCTCGCCCCCTCTCTTTTCATGTACTTGTTTGTTTTCATGCTGCTTGAAGTTTTCCTGCTGAGGAACACCTTGTTTTTGTGATGTAGAGACCGTGGTGGTATGCTGTTTTCATAGGAAGAAGTCCTGGAGTCTACACAAGTTGGCCGGAATACCAGAAACAAGTCAATGGCTATCCTGGTGCATCTTACCAAGAGTATCCATCATATGATGAAACGATTCAGGCATTTAACAACCACCATTATATCAATCCTGTTGATCAATAGATGACATTTGCTGACAACAAGCTGCTGAAGAAACATGGTCCAGATTGGCAAGTTCTGACCTAGAAGGATGTAGTGTTGGTGATACAATTCCTTGTTATTGTTGCTTTGTGCTATCGGTTGATGTAATTGTGAGAAGCTGGGGAACACTAAAAATTATGTTTGTAAATTGGATCAAGCTATGCTTTAACTGATTTCATTTGAATGGATTTGTTGATGTCTTTGTTGCTCCAAATTGTTACTTGTGGCCATTTAGATAGGTTGTTACAATTCTAGAGTCGTTTGCTCATGAGAATTGGTGAATTTTAGAATGTGTGGCCCGACTGTATTCAGCCTAGCCCAACGTTGATTAGTAAACTAGAAAAGGCCCGACGGTATTCAAGTCTGAACATGGGCCTGACTCAAACCCAGAAAAGGCATGGTCCACTAAGATCAAACAACTACAACACGCTAATAAAAGAAAATATATAGCCCAACAACAAAACTCTTGTTGTAGCCCGGTGGTAAGTCAATCCATTTTCTGCAGGCAGGTCGCGAGTTCGAAACTTGCCAACTGCAGAAGAGATTTTTGCCTCACAAACTTTGTCGGGTGGGACCGTAGCCCTTACATGTGGACCTGGTAGCCCCACCACGGTGCCATGTTGGAACTACAGTTCTAACATATGGACCCAGCAAACCCAGTGCCACGTTGGACCGATAGAACTTACTTATGGACCCGGCAGTCCCATAGTGCCATGTTGGACCAAGAGTTCTTACATGTGGACCCATTGGACCCACCACTGTGCCACGTGCTGAGTACATCACACCCATGGATACACACAACACTCCTCCAACTAAGATGAAAGTTCATGTGCATCACCTGAATTTACAGGTGAGATCGTCTAATGTTTTTATTATGTGGTTTTGAGAATAGATTACTACCTAATAAATTAATTATTGTTAGGAACCATGGAGATGATGATGAGATATCTGGGGACATGATTGGAGGCGTGATGGGCCAGCAAGGACGTCCAAGGCAAGGTGTAGGCCCAATCAATACCGACTTTGAGTCTGTTTCGGAGCCCAGGACCAGTCTGCACTAAAACGGACACCCAGGACGCATACAGACTCGGATTTGGACGTTCTATATATGCCTAGAAAGATAACAAAAAGCAATTTCCAACCCAACTGGTCCCATGTCAAAAATTGTCCCGAGCCGTCAGGAATAGCCAAAACAATTCGACTTCCAGAATCTGTCCTGGTGCTGCGACACCGTATTCGGTCTTTGGGCCATGTATCGAGTTGATCCCACTTAGGGCTGCGTCCAGGGGGTGTTGCACGACCCTAGGGTCCTTATATACAGCCGCTGCCTCTTCATTAGGGTTTGGGTTTTGCTTAGACCAATTTTGTTCATAAACAGTGTCGTCGTTCGTCTGTTTGTGAGACCCCAACTTCGTGAGTTTAATCATACATCTGCAATTGTGTTACATTCTTCATTGTTCTTGCTCGTGTTCTTGATTCGCAGGCAGAGATTAGCCTTCTCGGCGAGGTCAATCGTCCTTAGATGGTTGATAACCAGAGGAGACGTTGTGCTACGATTGCGGGGTTCTGAACGTGTTGTTTAGAAGCCGAATCGATTTGTGTTTTGCCTCCACCCAAATCAAGATTTATCAGAACCTTTCGGAATATTGGGAACCCTTATTGATGTGAACATCCAAATCCGAGTCCGTATGCGTCCTGGGCGTCTGTTTTAGTGCAGACTGGTCCTGGGCTCCAAAACAGACTCGAAGTCGGTTTTGATTGGGCCTACACCTTGGCTTGGACGTCCTTGCTGGCCTATAACGCCTCCAATCACGTCCCTAGCTATCTCATCATCATCTATATGGTTTCTAACAACAATTAATTCATTAGGTAGCAATCTATTCTCAAAACCACATAATAAAAACATTAGAAACGATCTCACCTGTAAATTCAGGTGATGCACATGAACTTTCATCTTAGTTGGAGGAGTTTTGTGTGTATCCATGGGTGTGATGTACTCATCACCATGATAGACCAAGATGACTTACATGTGGGCCTGGCGGACTCAACTCGTTGCTATGTTGGAATATGGGACCCACATACGGCACACGTGTCACCTGTTGGAGTTTAATGACGAACGTCAATTGTCACAAATCGTTGCTATGGATGGCATTATGTATTATGACATTTTTTGGTTTTCAGTTCTATAACGTTATTTTAGTTTTGTCATAAGTTTTGTCATTAAAAATTTGTCACATCAGAATTATGATGAATAGTTATTGTTCTGTCATAGATGGGACATATTCTATAACACAGTTTCAAAAAATCACTAAAATAATGTCACAGATGTTCACATTTCTACTAGTGATCACATCATAGATAATCTATTAGGACATACCTTGAGTCAATGCAGATTTCAGTTGTGCAACTAACATTACTTCTTTTCTACGTTTCTGATACTCTTTCTGGTACTGATTCCACTTATCCCTCTTCACCTCCTCTAGTATCGTTGATTCAATGGTCAAATCAAAGATTTCTACACCAAAACGAATGCATATTGAATTAGTCAAAGAATAGTAATGGTATATAGCACAACAACTGACTATTTGTGCACCAAACCGAGGAGATGATTGAGAATGATCATCTAAAGCCACCAACCCAGTATTCTTGTTGGATTTGTAATGAGATTGATACTGTCGTCGATACTCATGTGTCTTACACAAAGGCGTATTTGGTGGGAGATCTTCTTTCCCACACAATTCATTTATTTTTACTGATGTCTATGTTAATTGGGGAAATAATTATATTGTTTAGATATGGGCATCCAAAACCATGAAGAACAACAAACTATGTACCTAATTTGCCAATTACTAAAACCGACCACTCAAACAACTCCTACACAATTCTAGTGATGATCACACTAACAAGATAATCCTATGAAAGAAAAGACAACCTAAGCATACTAGTGGATCACACACAAGGGCCAAACAACTCCTATGCAAGCTAGTAATCAAAGACAAGCGGAAGCACACAACAAGCTAGCAAAAGAGCCTACTCATGTAAAGCTACTAGATCATCAAGTACAAGATAAGCATACAAGCATGAGTAGCATGATATAATATAGGGTGATCAATCAAGCCAAAGCAACTCCTAAACATGCTAGTGATCAAGTGAAAGCTAAGCACAACTAGCAAGTAAAGAAGCCTATTCATGCAAGTCTACAAGGTAATCAACAAGAGCAAGGTAAGCACACAAGCATGAATAGTACGATATGTACAAGCGAAAGGTAAAGGCATCAAAGTAAGGAGTAGAGTAAGAAATGACTCATGATATTTTTTCCTGAGGTCTTGGAAGGATGGCGCCTTCCCCTACTCCTCGTTGGACCAGTCCCGCCAAAGTACCGGAATCTCCTGCCACCAAGTAGAGTTCTCGCACATGGGCCCGCAATCACTCCCGGAGTGAAGACATGGTTGCATCACCGCTGCCACCAAGGCACAAGCTCGCCTCCATCGAGAACTTGCCGGACTCCCTGAGCCAACACGGGTGCTCACTAGCGATGCCCCTTTCACCGATAGGCTCAAACCGTGTACAAACGTGTAACGGCCTTCACAACCAATCACGATAGGCTCGATCACCGCAACCTAAACGGTCTAGATCTCACCATAGACCAAGAGTAACAACCTAGATCACACCCTCAAGGACACCCTAGCCCTAGATGTGCATACTCTTCTTACTCTCACTAGCACTCTCAAGAAATCCAATATCCTCTCCTAGTGCTCCTCTTTTTTTCTCTTGGCTCTTACCAAATGCTCCAAGGTATTCCACTGGCCAAGAGAGGTCTCCAAGACCCCAGCAACGAAGTTATATAGGCTTCCAACCTCCAACTAGCCGTTGCTCCACGAAATTAGTCTTCTCGGTGTACTGACCGGACTGTCCGGTCACTGCCTGACCGTACAATCCGGTCATTGCAGATCCAGCTCCAACGGCCCTACCACTGCTGATCCTTGTACTAACGGAACCATACGGCTAGCTGACTGGACTGTCCGGTCCATTTCTCTCTCCATTACAGAAACATTTCCAAAGCTGCTTCCTCTCTGCCCTGCGCTGACCCATTCAGACCGGACCGTCTGGTCTGTATATCCGGTCGTCCGGTCTCTACAAACTCTAGCACAGACAGATTCCTCGTAGACTCCTCTTTGATCTCCTAGTTTCCGTATAGTCCGCTCTCCATTGACCCCTCTGTCCAGTCACTATGTCCAGAAGCTGAAACTCCTCATCCTCGCTTGACTTCGTTTCCCGGCTTCTCTAAACAGCTTCTTGGCTTCTCTTCTATCACCTAGTGCCTGTCATTTCACTGAGCATCCATGCACATCACCGACTAGCATGACCTAAAGAGACATGACCTAGACCCCCTTGATAGTCCGGTTTTTCCTATGGACTCAAAGCCCTAACAACTAGACAAGTGTTCCAAACACTTGCTTTATAGCTTGTCCTTTGCCTTGATCCATTTCCATCAACCCTTGGACTCCATTAAGCTCATCAAGCCTCCATGCTTGTGGTCATTGTCATCCATTGCCAAGGCAATCGTCTACAATCATCATAGAGTAGAAAAGGTTTCCTATACGCACGTGTAGGCATTAGTCACATTTCGTGTTTGTCATTCATCACCAAAACATTCATACCTTGGGGTGACCTAAATGGTCATGAGCCTTACAAATAGGCATCCAAAACCATTAAGAACAACTGGGAGAACAAAATGGTTATAATTTTGGGACCAATTTTCTTTGCCAGACAATTCATTCTCCCTGTCGCCATCGTTACCTATAGAGATGTTAAATTACATACATTCAAATTCTGACCAGTAAAAGATACAAGAATGGTAGTATTCATAAAAGTTTTACTCGATCACGTACGATTATATTGATGACCAAATAAAGGGCTGCGTCATACTGGCAAACATGGGGCGTTTCTTTGTCCCCTTGCTTTTGCGTAAGTATACTATCCACAATGACACTGTAATAGGATAATAAGATCAGGGTTATGCAACAATAATTAAAAAGAAGAGGAAATTGACCATGCAACTGCAAAGGTTGGGTTAAGCATTCACATACACGATTATAGCTTTGAGTCCGTGGAGAGTAGCTGAAGAGTATGCTGCACAACGACCCGAAGATGTGCTCCAAAACTGAAAGAACCAATAATATGATAATGATCAATGATAATTTCTCAATACATATAATTGAGACCCAATCAATCATGTCCATAGCAATCATGCAAACCCAATCAAATAACTGAGACCCAATCAGTACATGATAATTTCTCATTTCTCAAAAATTATCAGAGCAAGTTGATTCATGTAAAAGAACACATCTGAACTAATGAAGCCATAACCCAATTCGTGTCAGTGGCAGTGTGCAAAGCTTTATCTACACTATTAAAACCATCAACCAATTTGTGTGAGTATCAGTGTGCAAAGTTGTATCAAAATTCTGTAATTCATGTCAGTGTGCAAACTGATAGAGGCAACAACTTATGAAGCATCGATTTATACCTAAAATCTAAATGCACCAGCAAGAATTTGTACATACCATGTACTGGTCTCCCGGTTGTATGACACAACACTCCCGGCAGCACCAGTGTGAACTCCATGCAAGACGGAAGACAAGAACACCAGCACCAGCAGCAGAGTTTTCCCTGTAATTCCCATCATCCGTGGGCACACATGTCATGAATAACAGCATAAATAATATAATGCATAAATTAGCACTTCTCAATTTGTACATACCATGTACTGGTCTCCCGGTTGTATGACACAACACTCCCGGCAGCACCAGTGTTGAACTCCATGCAAGACGGAAGACAAGAACACCAGCACCAGCAGCAGAGTTTTCCCTGTAATTCCCATCATCCGTGGGCACACAAGTCATGAATAACAGCATAAATAATATAATGCATAAATTAGCACTTCTCATGAACCTCAATAACTAGGATAAACTCTAAGCGACACCAAAGTGATCACATGATAGTTCTCAATGACATAATAATTAATCATCTCTCTAATGAACTAGATTAACGATTGGCAAAAAAATGTGTGAGTGATCAAAATAATGTGGCTACTCCCTTCCCATGCATGTCTGATCATCGGGTACCTAAAACCAAATGAACACAAAGGTGAGTAAAAACACTCAACAAGTACAATTCAGAGCTGAAAGAACACCATTTAAACAACAACACAAATCTAGAATATAAGAACATCTTCTTTCATGAAAGAACCATGAAACAGTAGTTTCCGTCTAAAATGTATGTCATCTAAAACTTCGTTTGCATTTACCGGTAAAGCCGAATAAGTGGGTCCAGCACTTATTCATAGGAAACCTGAACATAAGAACCAAATTGCACATACGGTGTTTATACAAACTCCTGGCACCGAAATAATATGAATTGAAATACTTGAAATTCAGAAGACTGACAACTTGAAATAATAGCCATATGGAATCATAATAGTTGAATATGCATGCGAAAAAAGACACTTTAGATCAATGTCACATTCTCATCAAAGAAAGGTTTGTCATTGCACTTGCCTTGACTACGGTTGATGCAAACCCGAAGAGACCCTCTCGAGACCAGAACCATCCAAGCCTGAATAGTGAGTACTACACTTAGAAACGTTGCTACTAACACTTAAGGACACATTATATCTCTATTATTTAGAAAATGACTAAAACACAACTTTTCCCCTAATGGTTAAGAATAGGATATAACCAAGTTCTGCTTAATGTTCTACTCATAATTTATTATTTACTTAAGCAATCGACGCAAATAAATACATTACGAGTGTTGGCGCGTGTAACACACACCCTTTAAGACTGCAGGCATACAGGTCAGTTGTAGCTTTTCTCTCAGAGTATTCCAAGGTTTATGAATCTGTGGAACAAGTTGGATGCTTGTTTAGCCAAAAGTTGTTACTAACAAATATAGTTGTTGAAAGAAAGGTGGTTCAAAGAATAATTGTAACAGAACAAATGAAAGAGAGAGAAAGGTTACGGCTAAGCAAGAATTAAGAGAACTTCTCAGAGTCCAGGTTCAATTGCATGCAAAGATCAAGCAACTGAATAAAGGCTCTCCTTGGTTATTACTTAAGGTAGACAAAAGTTGTTTGCTATGATCTATCACGATGGTGGCTAATAAGGCAATCATCTAACAAAAGAACTATTGCAATACTATCATCCAATCTATTAAGATAAACAATAAGCAAGCACTGCAATAGACCAATATAGAGCATCAAATGTATTCAATTAACCATCACATTGCATATAGAAAGATCCCCACAAACCGGGGGAAGAACAGAGAACCACCTAATGATATGAGTAGGTTTCACCATGGGAAACACTTTTAGATTGACCTCTCCTACTTCCTGGTACAATTTAGGGCAAATCGTACAAGAAAGTGCGGTGTGCCGATCGGCATGGATTTGGTGCCGATCAGCACCAATCTACTTGTCGTCAGAACATCGTGAAATTCTATTGGGACGAAGCTCTTTGTTGTCTAACCCTAATTCCGCTGTCAAAAGTCATGAAAACCGAACTGTCTTGCATGTACAATAGGGTCCTTTATTTATAGGGTCGAAACCAGCCTTCGAGAGTCCTTTTGGGCTTTTTTGGGCCTGGTGCCGACTGGCACAAGTTGGCGTCGGTCGGCACCAGTGACTTGTCTGCGCAGCACATCACGCGAGACCGATATCTCCTAGCTCCGAAGTCCAAATAGGGTCATCCATATATGTTTCGGAAAGCTCTCAACAGGATCCAAACTTTGTAGGTCTAACATTTCTCATTTGAGACTGTATTGAACTCCAACATCGCATTACAATACATTGACCTTTCTGAATTGGCCATTTATGTGGTCTTTTTACCTGATTCTGCAATAAAGCACTCAAACAACAACATACTCCAAAATGGGCTGAAAGTTAGGTGCCAAGTGGCTCAAATGATCAATAAACACCCTAAAATGATAGTAAAATAATAGGTAAAAGGTAGTCAAATCAAGCACCAACAACACCCCCACACTCAGATCTTGCTCGTCCTCAAGTAAGGAATAGAATCAATCAAGCTATAGCATCTCACATTCAAATACTCAATAGCTTCTCATCTTAAATTCTCCTCTACTTCCTCCAAAAGAAATAGTCAAGTATTGAAAACTCATTTTAAAAAGGTATTTGTTTTCAGAGCACAACACCAAAGTTTTAAAACAAGACCGAAGAAATAAACACTCCAGATATATTAAGAAATACAACTATCCTTCTTTGACAAAAAGCTTGCTCTCAAATCGCTGAAGTGTTTCAAGTCCTCACCAACCTACAACTAGTATAAAGCTTTTGGTGGATCTGATGTGAACAAGGGTTCCCGATCTTCCGAAAGGTTCTTGGTAAGTTGATTTGGTCGGAGGCGACACACAAATCGATCCGGCTTCAGAACAGCACGTTCTAAACCCCGCAATCGCAGCACGACGTCTCCTCTGGTTATCAACCGTCCAAAGACGATTGACCTCGCCGAGAAGGCTAATCCCTGCCTGCGAATCAAGAACACAAGCAAGAACAACGAAGAATGCAACACAATTGCAGATGTATGATTAAACTCTCGAAGTTGGGGTCTCACAAACCGATGAACGGCGACACTGTTTATGAACAGAATTGATCTAAGCAAAACCCAAACCCTAATGATGCGGTGGCGGCTGTATATAAAGACCCTAGGGTCGTGCAAGACCCTCTGGACACGCCCCTAATTGGGCTCAACTAGATACAAAGCCCAAAGGCCAAAAATAGGCGACGCAGCACCGACACAGATTCTGGACTCTCTCTTTTTTCAACTATTCCTGATGACTCCGGATGAATTTTGATATGAGGCTGGTGGCATTGGAAAGGTATTCTCCTTATCTTTTTGTGCATATGTAGAACGTCCAAATCCGAGTCCGTATGCGACCTGGGCGACTGTTTTAGTGCCGACTGGTCCTGGGCCCCAAAAAAGACTCGAAGTCGGTTTTGATTGGGCCTCCACTTTGGCTTCCAAGCCCTTGCTGGTCCTCCACATTCCCAACTCCTTCTCCCATCATCTCCTAGTCCTTTCTATGGTTTCTAATCATAAAATAATCATTAGGTAGCAAACCATTCTCAAAAGTAACATATAGCGAAGAACCTAGGAACGAGCTCACCTCTAAATTTAGTCGTCGTGCACGAGCTCTAGTCATTGGACCTTGCAAGTTCAGAATTGGAGGAGTGTTGTGTGTATCCATAGGAGTGATGTCCTCATCATCCTCCCCCTCTTGAAGTGGAGTCGTCCTCGACTCAAGCTCATCCTCTTCTCTCAAGTATGGTTTCAAATCTGAAATGTTAAAAGTAGGACTAACCCTGAACTCGGGAGGCAACTCAAGTTTGTATGCATTATCATTAATCTTCTTCATTATTTTGAATGGACCATCAGCTCTAGGCATTAGCTTAGACTTTCTAAATTCTGGAAATCTATCCTTCCTTAAGTGTAACCACACTGAATTTCCTACATCAAGCTTTACTTCCTTTCTACCTTTACTACCAGCAATTTGATATTTTTCATTCATCTTTTCAATGCTAAGTCTAGTGGTCTCATGCATTTGCAAAATAAATTCAGCACGCTCCTTAGCATCAACATGAACTCTCTCATTAATAGGTAGAGGAAGTATATCAAGTAGAGTACGGGGATCAAAACCATACACTACCTTGAAGGGACTTACCTTGGTAGTAGAATGTGTTGCCTGATTATAAGCAAACTCAACATGAGGCAAGCATTCTTCCTATTGCTTCAAATTTTTCTTCAAAATAGCTCGTAACATAGTGCCCAAAGTGCGGTTCACAACCTCAGTTTGTCCATCAGTTTGTGGATGACAAGTTGTAGAAAATAGCAACTTTGTACCCAACTTATTCCAAAGCGTGCGCCAAAAATGACTCAAGAATTTTGCATCACGATCTGAAACAATAGTAGAAGGCATACCATGCAAACGTACAATTTCTTTGAAAAAGAGATCAGCAATATAACTAGCATCATCAGTTTTATCACATGGTATAAAATATGCCATCTTAGAAAAATAATCCACAACAACAAAAATGCTTTCGCTCCCCCTCTTAGTCCTAGGCAGTCCTAAAACAAAGTCCATAGAAATATCCGCCCAAGGAATAGAAGAAACAGGAAGTGGCATGTATAAACCATGTGGATTCGAACGAGACTTAGCTTTTTGACATGTAGTGCAGCGAGCAACAAAACGCTCAACATCTTTCCTCATCCTTGGCCAAAAGAAGTGTGTGGCCAAAATATCCTCCGTCTTCTTAGCACCAAAATGACCCATCAATCCACCTCCATGCGCCTCCTGCAACAACAAAAGACGAACGGAACCAACTGGAATGCATAGGCGGTTAGCTCTAAACAAGAAACCATCATTTAACACAAATTTGTTCCAAGCACGACCTTCTTTACAGTGCAGCAATACATCTTTAAAATCAACATCAGCAACATATTATTCTTTAATTGCCTCAAGTCCAAAAATTCTACAATCAAGTTGAGACAACATAGTATATCGCCTAGATAAAGCATCAACAATCACATTATCCTTCCCTTTCTTATGTTTAATAATATAAGGAAAAGACTCAATAAACTCAACCCATTTAGCATGTCTACGGTTCAAATTGCATTGAGAACGAATATACTTAAGTGATTCATGATCAGAATGAATAACAAATTCTTTAGGCAACAAATAATGATGCCACGTCTCTAAAGAAGGTACAAGTGCATATAGTTCCTTATCATACGTGGAATAATTCAAAACAGGCCCAGTAATTTTCTCACTAAAGTATGAAACAGGTTTACCATCTTGCATCAAAACACCACCAATGCCTATACCACTAGCATCACATTCAAGCTCAAAAGTCTTATCAAAATTGGGTAATTGCAGCAATTGTGCATGTGTAAGTTTATCCTTCAAAGCATCAAAAGACTTATGATGTACCTTACCAAAATGGAAGTCAACGCCCTTCTTTGTCAAGTCATGCAATGGTGCAGCAATGGTGCTGAAATCTTTGACAAAGCGGCGATAGAAACCTGCAAGACCAAGAAAACTCCTCACCTGTGTGATAGTTTTTGGTACAGGCCAGCTCTTTATGGCTTCAATCTTCGCCCCATCCACCTCAATTCCCTGTGGAGTCACAACATAGCCAAGAAAAGAGACTCGATCCGTGCAAAAGGTGCACTTCTCAAGGTTACCAAATAAACGTGCAACTCGCAAAGCATCAAAAACAGCATGCAAATGAATCATATGATTATCCATGGATTTGCTATAAATCAAGATATCATCAAAGTAAACAACCACAAATTTGCCAATAAAAGGTCTTGAAACCTCATTCATCAAACGCATGAAAGTACTGGGTGCATTAGTCAACCCAAAAGGCATTACTAACCACTCATACAACCCGAATTTGGTTTTGAAAGCTGTTTTCTATTCATCTCCAAGTTTCATTCTAATTTGATGGTAGCCACTACGCAAATCAATTTTAGTGAAAATTATAGCACCACATAACTCATCAAGCATGTCGTCTAGCCTAGGAATAGGATGACGATACCTAATAGTAATGTTATTAATGGCTCTACAATCTACACACATACGCCAAGAACCATCTTTCTTAGGAAACAAAAGTACAGGAACAACACAAGGACTAAGTGATTGACGAATATACCCACGATCCAAAAGGTCTTGGACTTGTCGTTGTATCTCCTTAGTTTCCTCAGGGTTGGTCCTATAAGCAGCACGGTTTGGTAAAGTAGCACCAGGAATCAAATCAATTTGATGCTCAATCCCTCTCAAAGGTGGCAATCCCGGAGGTATCTCAGCTGGGAAAACATCCTCATACTCCTTCAAAAGGTTAGTGACAGCAGGAGGCAAAGCACTAGATGAAATATCACCAAGCGAAAACAAGGCTTATTTGCATATCAAAGCACAGCAAATATCATCAGTAGAAATTTCAGCAAGCTCAGATTATGTGGCAAGACATGAACGACCTTGTAATTTAATTGCAGCATCCTTAGAACTTGAAGAATCATTAACATTACTTGGTGTAGAAGCAGAATTAACAGGTTGCTGAATTTCAGGGCTTTTATTTTTCAAACTAGCAGCTCGTTCTAAATCAGCTTGTACAATTTCAGCAGGGGTCATTGGTAACAAAGTAATTTTAGTTCCTTTATGCATAAAAGTATACTTATTACTTTTACCATGGTGTACAGCATCATTATCAAATTACCAAGGTCTACCCAATAAAAGTGAACAAGCTTGCATGGGTACAACATCACAATCAACAGAATCCACATAGGAACCAATGGAAAAAGGAACTCTACAAGTTTGTATTACCTTAGCTTTTCCAGAGTCATTTAACCGCTGAATGTAGTATGGATGTGGATGTGGGCGTGTGGTCAAATCAAGCTTCTTAACCACATCAGAACTCACCAAATTGTTGCAGCTTCCTCCATCAATGATGACACGTGCTCGACGGTTCTTGATGACGAAGAAAATCTGGAACAAGTTATGTCGCTGCATCATCTCGGGCTGCTGGATTTGTATGCTAAGCACATGCTTCACAATAATATTCATGTAGCCCGTGGTATCGACGCCTCCAAGGACGAGGTCACCGCTGGTGGCAGCGACATCCTCCTCCTCATCCTCCACATCGGAGGTGCTCATGTAACCGCCATCATCTGTCGCCACATATGCCCGCCTACTTGGGCAATCTTTCTGCACATGGCCAAGACCATGGCAGCGGTGGCACTGAATCCCTGTAGTGCATCCCGTCGAAGCAATAGAGAAGGCACTAGTAGCCGGTACCTGCACAGAATTTTTACCTGAGCGCGTAGAAGGGGCAGGGGCTGATCTTGGTGCTGCAGAAACAACACTAGCTGGTGGGGGCGACCGGAAAGATGGCTTGGGCAGCCCCGAAGTCCCCGTCGGCCGTGGTGAGTAGAAATTCCTGGACTTGCTGTACTCCTCAAAAGCCTAGAAAAGTCCCTGTGATTCTTTCTCTGCAAGCATAGCATACTGGAAACACTGGCTGAGGGTATAAAATTCTTTATAATCAAGGATGTCCTGAATTTCTTTTCTCAAACCAGAATAAAAGCGGCAAATCTGATCCTCTACTTTTTCAACCACAGCACAACGAATCAAACCCTTCTGAAGCTCACTAAAATACTCCTGAACAGTTTTATCTCCTTGATCTAAACGCTGCAGTTTATTACGAATTTCTCTATAAAAAGAAGGAGGGACAAAACGATCACGCATTTCTACCTTAAGTTCTTCCCAAGTAGTAGGCAAATCGGTTTCAGCAGCTAGACCACTCCACCAAACAATAGCAAAGTCCTTAAACTCACTAGTGGCTTGTCTAACTCTATGTTGTTCAGGAACAAGGTGGGCATTAAATTTTTGTTCTACCGTCATTTCCCAATCAAGGTAAGCATCACCATCGTACTGACCCGAAAACGAAGGAATTGAAAACTTAATTTTAGCATACGGGTTATCTGGAGCATGGTTACCTTGTGTGCGACGGTTGTGGTTGTGGAAACCACCCATACCTTGAGGGTTACGTTGCAAACGATGTTGTAACCTTGCGGTCCTTGTAGCTGACCTATCGACAGTGCCATCAGCCTTATACACCGTTGCTTCATCATGATCGTCTTCAACGTCCTTGTTGGTGTTGGTGTTGGTGTTGTTGGTCTTGTGAGCGGTCTCCAATTCGACAACCTGATCGGTTAGCTTACAGACTCTCTTATCCAACCGCTCAATGCTTTCTTCCAGGTGAAGCTTGGTGACGGCGTCTGTGACGGCCCTGGTGATCGTCTCTACCAAATCACTCTGAACCGCCTGCAAAGCCTTCTGTAGCTGACTTTGGCTCACGCGCTCATCAAATTTTGAGGGTGAAGCACCCTCTCCATCACTTCCTGACATCAGAAACATTAAAACAGGAAACAAAAAGTGAAGGTTATCCCTACAAAAGTACTAAGCAGTGGTGCCTCTCAACACAACAAAAGGAAGCTTCTTGCAAAGCTCTTACAAAGTTCTAAAAACAACAAAGCAAAGGATACCGGGAGCTGTGTTCCATGATTGCAAGGGTTACAAAATAACCTATGTGCTGTCCAGAAGAAGTATGTAGAGCTAGGAAGGCCAAATATAATATATATATATATATATATGTCAGTGGCACACAAATCAAAAACAGATAGTAAAGCTTAATAAGTGCCCAAGTAACTTGTCCCTAGTTGCTGGTCTAACTATGTCCTAGAACAGTAGTGATAGCAAAGAAGAAACAAGGAGACAAAGGGACACAGTCAATAATAGGGGGCTTAGTGTAAAACAGCCAAACTCAGAAATTCCAGGGGGCTAGATGGAGCACTAGTAAGAATCCCAAATTTCTTTTATTTTATTTTATTTTTTTTATATTGTTTTCCAACTCACTAGCAAACAGGGAGAAACCACAAAAAATTTCAGCTCAAACCAAGCTAGGACGTGGCCTACAGAAAATCTTGAAGTTTCAGAAAACGTCGGGTTTCAACTTGAATGAATTTTTTCTTTATCTTCCCGATTTTTTTTAATTTTTTGATGAGGGCACACAGGGCGTAGCTGAGTGTGGGTCACCTCAACTTTTTGTCAAGAATCTCCTGTAAAAATTTCAGCCAAAACGGACAACCGAGCGAAAAGTTATGGCCGTTTTACCGAAGGTGTGTCGGAATCGGTTATGAAGAAACCGGGGGTTTGAGTGAAACCCGAGTCGGCTTGGGGTCGGGTAGGGATTTTTTTTTTGGCGAGGTGGATGCAGCAGAAAGTGGAATATGTGAAAATTGGTCCGAGGTGGTGAGGGTAGGTTTAGGGTGGGATTAGGGTGGGCGTGTTGATCAATCAACCTTAGCACATAAAGCCGACAAAACCGAGGATGGTGAAGGGGATGGCGGCTAGGGTTGCAAGGGAAACACTACTGACGACAAAAACACAAACTAAACCAGCGACTAAACAAGAACTAGGGCACAAACTCAATACTACAGACTCTGAAATTGAAATATGCATAGGCTAAACACGTGGTTATGAGCGGGGGAAATTTTTTTTTTTTGGTATTTTCAGTGGACGATAGGAAGAATAGGAAAACAAAACTAAAGGGTAGTGCGAACCTGACGGTGCACCTGAAGCTCTGATTACCACTTGATGTGAACAAGGGTTTCTAATCTTCCGAAAGGTTCTTGGTAAGTTGATTTGGTCGGAGGCGACACACAAATCGATCCGGCTTCAGAACAACACGTTCTAAACCCCGCAATCACATCACGACGTCTCCTCTGGTTATCAACCGTCCAAAGATGATTGACCTTGCCAAGAAGGCTAATCCCTGCCTGCGAATCAAGAACACAAGCAAGAACAATGAATAATGCAACACAATTGCAGATGTATGATTAAACTCTCGAAGTTGGGGTCTCACAAACCGATGAACGGCGACACTATTTATGAACAAAATTGATCTAAGCAAAACCCAAACCCTAATGGTGCGGTGGCGGCTGTATATAAAGACCCTAGGGTCGTGCAAGACCCTCTGGACGCGCCCCTAATTGGGCTCAACTAGATACAAAGCCCAAAGGCCAAAAATAGGCGACGCAGCACCGACACAAATTCTGGACTCTCTCTTGTTTCAACGATTCCCGATGACTCCGGATGAATTTTGACATGAGGCTGGCGGCATTGTAAAGGTCTTCTCCTTATCTTTCCGTGCATATGTAGAACGTCCAAATCCGAGTCCGTATGCGTCCTGGGCGACTGTTTTAGTGCATATTGTTCCTGGGCCCCGAAACAGACTCGAAGTCGGTTTTGATTGGGCCTCCACTTTGGCTTCCAAGCCCTTGCTGGTCCTCCACATTCCCAACTCCTTCTCCCATCATCTCCTGGTCCTCTCCATGGTTTCTAATCATAAAATAATCATTAGGTAGCAAACCATTCTCAAAAGTAACATATAGCGAAGAACGTAGGAACGAGCTCACCTCTAAATTTAGTCGTCGTGCACGAGCTCTAGTCATTGGACCTTGCAAGTTCAGAATTAGAGGAGTGTTGTGTGTATCCATAGGAGTGATGTCCTCATCAGGATCTAGGTAGGACAACCAAACTAATATCTAGGTATTATTAAGTCAAATAATAATCCAACAAAAAATTTAGAAGTTCTAATCACATTGGTCATTAGAGAGATACACTTTAATTAGGTGAACATGTGCAAATGGCAACAGGTGATTGAATTACACATGGTTGGAAAGAAAGAGTTTCAACCAAAGTCATGCACTTACTTGAGTCTAATGCACAAATCTATTCATTACTTCCATCCCTGCATCTTGATATGTCATCGCTCAAAGTTCCTACCATCAAGGGAAAAAACAGAACTCTAAATGTCACTGTCCAGTGTTGGTGCCGGTCGGCACAAAGGTTGTGTCGATCGGCACTCTCTCTACATTCGCCCAATATGCTCTGTCTTCTCCCATTCCTTGATGCAGCATATTCCAGAATGTCTATGTGATGACTTCTTACTTCCAAGCAGTTTTTCTTCTTCTCTTTTTTTTCTTTTCTAATTTTTTTTCTATTTCTTTTCTTTTCTTTTTCTTTCGACTCCTTAGAAGATATTACATTGATGTAGGCTTCTGTCTTAAGCAGGAAATCTTGGTTATTTGTGCATAGAACCATAGAAATAGTGCGATGACTCAAAGAGAAACTCATAACATAGGTTGTGGGCAAGGATAGATAACACCAAAAAAAGAATTTTAGTTTTAGGGGTGGGAATATCTAGTGAGCAATGCTGAATATGATAAGGCTAGCAAACAAATGATATTTACATAAAAGGAATCACCAATATGAGAGAAACTTCTTATCTTAATGGATACAAACTTGACAAGATTCACTAGACATTAAGATTGTATATGTGTAGCTCAAAGATTAGTTATATGGCTATCTGGTAGGAAGTTAGATTAAGCTTTTGTCAAAGAGATTGTCCACTTTCAACCTGGAGGTTTTAGCAAAAAATAAAATAAAATTCATTGGTGTAGCTCTTACTAAACAACTCCTTAAAACAAGCGCTCAATAAATAACTACTACCATGGGTTGAGAAGAACAAAAGACAAGCATGCTTCCAAGCAAAGAATTAGAAATACTAATTACTCAACTTCATCATCATGATAAAGCCATAAAGTAGAAATATTGCCATGTTCTCATAAAGTTTTTGAAAAAAAATAAAAATAAAATCACATAAATCAAGCATAAAATACAACATCTTCCCCCCACACTCTAATTATGTAATGTCCTTATTATATAAAAGAGAAGGGGAACAATGTAACTTACCTAATAATACCATACCCTTGGCATAAAGGTCTTCAATTAGCACATAGCTTTGTTTAATGTCATAAGCTCGACATAGCCACAATTAAGCCAAAGTGTAGATATCTATAAACTTCAATTTAGGCTTGTCTACTTCAAAGAATAGCTTGAGATGTTGTCCATTTACCGTGTATGTGTCTCCTTTAGAATCCATTATGACTATTGCTCCAGAATCAAGCACTTTGTGAACGGTATAAGGTCCATCCCATTTTCTTTTCAATTTACCTTTGCCAAACAATTTGTATTTTGAATTGAGTAATAGAACTTTGTCTCCCTCTTTGAATTCTTTTTTTTCCAAAAGTTTGTCATGCCATCTCTTCATTCTCTCCTTGTAGACTAGAGCATTGTCATATGCATTAAGGCGCATCTCTTCTAATTCATTGATCTGAATTTTTCTTTTAATTCCAGCAGCATCTAAATTCAGATTCATCTCCTTGATTGCACAAAATGCTTTATGTTCTAATTCAACTGGCAAATGACAAGTTTTTCCATAAACAAACTGATATGGAGTCATACCTGTTGGAGTTTTGTGTGCCATGCAATAAGCCCCATAATGCATCTTTCATCTTTTTATACCAATCCTTTCCTCCTTGAGAAACTGTCTTCTTAAGAATTTCCTTGATCTGCTTGTTTGATGTTTTAGCTTGCCCATTTATCTGAGGATGATAAGCAGTTGCAACTCTATCCTCAACACCAGCCATTTCCAGTACCTTGACAAAATTCTTTCCAATAAAATGAGATCCTCCATCAGTTATCACAACTCTTGGCATTCCAAAACGAGGAAATATGACATTTCTAAACAAGTTAACTGAGTCCTTAGTGGCAACATGTTTGCATGGTATTGCTTCTACCCATTTAGAGACATAATCAACCGCAACTAATATGTACTCATAGGCATAAGAGTTCACAAAGGGGCCCATGAAATCAATTCCCTAGACATCAAATATGTCAATTTGCAGATTGTAGTTCAAGGGCATAGCATGATGATTATTAATAGAATTTTTAGCTCGTAGGCATTCAGGAAAAGTTCGAACAAACTTTATTGCATCCAAATGCATACTTGGCCAATAGAATTCACTTGCCCATACCTTAGCCTTAGTGTGATAATGTCCATAGTGTCCACCATATGGAGAAGAATGACACTTCTGCAATATTTCCTCTTGCTCGGCCTTTGGAACACATCATCTAGCTACTCCGTCTTCACAATATCTATATAAATAAGAATCATTCCAATAGTATATTCTCAATTGAGATTTAATTTTACTTTGTCGATGCTTGTCAAGATGATCTATTGGTTCCTTCCTGATGGCTCTAACAATATCAACCATCCAATCATCAATTCTATGCATTCTATACAATTGCTCTTCATGTATAGAGTCGCTGATGGGAATATCATCATCATCATCATTATCTCTACCAATCTCTAGTCTCGACAAATGATCAGCCACAAGATTTTTAGTGCATTTTCTATCTCTGATCTCTAAATCAAATTTTTGCAACATCAATACCCAATGAATAAGACACGACTTAGAATCTTTCTTTGAGAGCAAATATTTGATAGCAGCATGATCAATACAGACTATTACTTTAGAATTCACAATATAGGACTTGAATTTCTCAAATGCAAACACAATGGCTAACAATTCTTTCTTTGTTGTATATAATTAACATGAGCATCATTAAGTGTCTTACTAGCTTTTCACGGTCGTTAAATACCATTTTTGACCATCAATATTACTCAAAGTAAAGGAGGATTCAACATTCCCACCATGCATATTAGTTAGAAATAATAACTATCCCCTTGTGCTTGGAGAAATGCTCACATGCAGGAGAAATAACGAAATGGAGGAGAAAACATACCAAGTTGGCAAAGAAACACAACTTCACCAATCAAAGCCCGCCAACAGAGACTCCCACGGATTGACTAGCCCACCTACAGAAGCTAACCGCCTCAACAAACGACCTTATAGTGTCACTGGGCAATGGGATCCACCTGCCAGGGCACCAAAGTCGGCAGCACCCAAGGGGACTCCTCCCTGTTCGGTCGAACAGCGGTGTTCGGCCAAATGGGGAGTGGCCCGCCTGGAGCATAGCTGCCACATGCTGGCTCCTTGTGGCTCCCCAACGTCGGTCGTGCGGGTTTGGCGGTAGTTACCGACTCCATGAACCGCCTTTGGGCCCTATAAATAGAAGGGAAAGGCCTCACTCCAACACACACACCAAGATGCATTACTCTCTTTGTCATTTCGAGTTTCTCTCTAGTTTAAGTGGAGTTATGCTTAGAATAGAGTCTTCTTCAGTTCCCAAGTCTTCCTTGGAGTTATGGTATGACTCTTGTATCTTTCTCCTTTTATAAGACTTTGTTCTATTTAATATATTTAGTCTTTCTATATAGTTATGCTTGGGTCATATGTTTCTTGTTTGATTATATGATTCATTCATGTATGTGGTTATTATGCTTACATGTTAGTAACGTAGTTATACTATACTACCATGTTAGACATAAGCCCTTACTATAGTCTTTATTTATATCATTATAGTGATGCATGACTAATATTTGACTTAGATCATTTCCACGTGTTTAGTGTTCACTTAAATGTGATTACTCCTTTTCTGATCCATCGCTAGGGGATTAGGGGTATTGTTCTAGAGATGTAAGTGTGGTGGTTAGGTCAATAGAATGCATTATTTGTCATGTGGCCCACGGATTGCTAGGGGTAGGTAGTAGGTGGTGACAATCATTTCTGTCCTTTGAAATCCCCCACGTTCGGCTATGTAATAGGCTCTTGGACGGAATTGTACTGTGGATGCAGGGGAAAACCGGATGCCTAGGGTGTGATGATTTGATTGTCTTGCATTGTCTATATATCTGTATAATAGTATAAATGTAGATTATGTAACTATATAAAAGCAACATAGGAACTTAGTTCTTTCTTTGTCCTCCTCAACTAGACTAGTATTTAATTATCTTGAGTATGCTATCTATGTGTCCACTACCCATTATTATCATTATCATTACCCCTGTATGGACTTTGTTTTATAATCCAATGTGCAATGTTTAGAATATGGTAATTACTTTGATCAATCCCCTCCCTTCCTTTGGGATAAAATAAATACGATACCCTGAATACTTCCGGATGAAATGTTACAACGGTATTCTCTATGCGCTTGTCGAATCTCTGCATTCGTTAAAGATTACCAACAAACATTTCTGGCTTCGTTGCTAAGGCAACTTAGTGACGACATTAAGAAATGTCAACAAGCATTTTTGGCGCCATTGCCGGGGAGGTCAATTGATCAAAAGAATTACCTATGTTCTATTGCTACATATAAGATTATTTGGCATTCGACCAAACAGGCTAAACTTGTCAGTTTTCTCCTTTTGTGTGAAAATATGGTAGTGCATGACTGGCTTCACCTTGCTTGAAAATTATATCGAAAATCCCGAACATCTCTTGAGAAGGGTACGTGCACGTCTCGTCCCTCCTCAGATGTTCATGTCTGCAAGTGAACCAGTCATCTCTACACCAGCAAGCTTCAAGGTCATGGCCCAGAAGAGTCTTCGTGATTTCTCCACTCCCTCAGTGTCCAACATTCCTGTTGCACTCAACGTCATGAGAGATACGAATTTTGAGATCAAGACGGGTCTCATTGCCATGGTGCAGGCCAGCGCATTCTTTAGGAAGGCCAATGAGGACACCAGCGCCCATCTGCAACAATTTTTAGAGATTTGCAGCACCTTCAAGATGAAGGACGTCTCTCAAGACGCCATTCACCTTCGTCTGTTTCCGTTCTCCCTCCTGAGGAGGGCAAAATAGTGGTTCTATGCGAACAAGGATGTTGTGGGTACCTGGGAAAAGTGTTCACCCGCATTCCTCGCCAAGTTCTTCCCGTTGGGCAGAACCAACGCCCTTCACGGGAGAATTTCAAGCTTCCAGTTGGAGTCCAAGGAGTCAATCTCTGAGGCTTGGGAGAGGCTGCAAGAATACATTGCTGCATATCCTCATCACGAGATGCTGATGTGGGAGGAGCCTTCTTGTCACTAACCATTTAAAAGGCTAAAGAACTTATTGAGAAGATGGTTTCCAACCAAGGATGGAGTGACGATCATCTTCACTGGTGCCAACGGGGCATGCACACCATTAAGAAGGTGGACATGCTAGCCGCTAAAATGGATCTCCTCATGAATAAGATGGACGAACAGGCCAAGGGACATGAAGTCGGCACCATCAACGCTGATGAGGACATCATTCCTATGGATACAAACAACACTCCATATCTGGACTTGCAAGATCCAATGACTAGAGCTCATGCACGACGCCTAAATTTAGAGGTGAGCTCGTTCCTACGTTCTTTGTTATAGGTCAGTTTTGAGAATGGTTTGCTATCTCATGATTATATTGTGATTAGTAACCATGGAGAGGACAAGGAGATGATGGGAGAAGGACTTGGGTATGTGGAGGACTAGCAAGGGCGTGGAAGCCAAGGTGGAGGCCTAACCAAAACCGACTTTGAGTCTGTTTTGGGCCCAGGACCAGTCTGCACTAAAACGAATGCCCAGGATGCATACAGACTCAGAATTGGACATTCTACATATGCACGGAAAGATAAGGAGAAGACCTTTCTAATGCCACTGGTGTCATGTCAAAGAGGGTGTCATTGGGAATCGTCGGAACAAAAGAGGGGCTTGAATCTGTGTCGGTGCTGTGTCGCCTGTTTTTGGCCTTTGGGATTTGTGTCCCGTTGAGCCCAATTAGAGGCGCATCCAGAGGGTCTTGCATGACGCTAGGGTCTTCATATACAGCAGCCGCTGCACCATTAGGGTTTCGGTTTTACTTAGATTAATTCTATTCATAAATAGTGTCGTAGTTCGTCGGTTTGTGAGACCCCAACTTCGTGAGCTTAATCATTCATCTGCAATTGTGTTGCATTCTTATTTGTTTTTGCTTGTGTTCTTGATTTGCAGGAAGGGATTAGCCTTCTTGGCGAGGTCAATCATTCTTGGACGGTTGATAACCAAAGGAGTCATTGTGCTGCGATTGTGGGGTTCTGATCGTGTTGTTTAGAAGCCGGATCGATTTGTGTTTTGCCTCCGCCCAAATCAAGATTTACCAGAACCTTTCGAAAGATCGGGAACCCTTGTCCACTGTCAGGTTTGCACTACCCTTTAGTTTTGTTTTCGTGTTCTTCCTATCGTCCACAGAAAACCACAAAAATTTTTACCCCGCACATAACCACGTGTTTAGCCTTTGCATATTTCAATTTCAGAGTCCGTAGTGTTGAGTTTGTGCCCTAGTTCTTGTTTAGTCGCTGGTTTAGTTTATCTTTTTTTGTCATCAGTAGTGTTTCCCTTGCAACCCTAGCCTAGCCACCATCTCCTCCACCACCCTCTGTTTTGTTTGGCTTTGTATGCTAGGGTTGATTGATCAATACGCCCACCCTAATCCCACCCTAAACCGACCCTAAACCCACCTCAACCCACCCTCAACACCTTGGACCAATCTCCACAAACTCCACTTTCCGCTGCATCCACCCCGCCAAAAAAATCCCTACTCAATTCCAAACCCAACTCGGGTTTCCCTCAAACCTGGCCTCGGGTTCCATCAAAACCGGTTTCGAGGTACATACAGTAAAATGGCCATAACTTTTCGCTCAGTTGTCCATTTTGGCTGAAATTTTTATAGGAGCTTCATGACTCGAAAAGGGGCCATCCTAAACCACCAATGGCCATTTTACCCTCTCAAAAAAATTTAAAAAACTCAAGAAGATAAAGAAAAAATTCAGTCAAGTTGAAACCCGACGTTTTCTAAAACTTGCAGAATTTCTGTAGGCCACATCCTAGCTCTGTTTAAGCTAAAATTTTCTATAGTTTCTCCCTCATTACCACTGAGTTGGATAAAAATAAAAAAAAATTAAAAAAAAAGAAATTTGGGATTTCTACTAGTGCTTCATCTAGCCTACGGAATTCGGAGGTTTGGCTGTTTTGCACATAGCCCCCTATTGTGCTCTATTCTCATTTCACACTTATTTCTGCCATTGCTGTCACTACTGTTCTAGGACATAGTTGGACCAGCAACTAAGGACAAGTTACTTGGGCCACTTATTCAGCTTTACTCTCTGATTTTGATTTGTGTGTCACTCACATATATATATTTGGCCTTCCTAGCTCTACATATTTCTTCTAGACAGCCACAGGTTATTTTTTGACCCTTACAATTATGGAACACACTTCTCTGGCATCCTTTGCTTTGCTTTTCAGAACTTTGTAAGAGCTTTGTAAGGAGCTCCCTTTTGTTGTGTTGAGAGGCACCACTGCTTAGTCGTTTTGTAGGGCTAACCTTGACTGTTTGTTTCCTGCTTTGGTGTTTGTGATGATAGGAAGTGATGGAGAGGGTGCTTCACCCTCAAAATTTGATGAGTGCGTGAGCCAAAATCAGCTACAGAAGGCTCTGCAGGCGGCTCAAAGTGATCTGGCAGAGACGATCACCAGGGCCGTCACTGACGCGGTCAACAAGCTTCACGTTGGAGAAAGCATTGAGCAGTTGGATAAGAGGGTCTCTAAGTTAACCGATCAGGTTATCGAGTTGGAGACCGCTCACAAGACCAACGACACCATCACCAACAATATTGAAGACGACCATGATGAAGACATGGTGTATAAAGCTGATGGCACCATGGATAGGGCTGCTACAAGGACCGCGAGATTACGACGTCGCTTGCACCGTAACACTCAAGGTATGGGTGGTTTCCACAACCACAACCGTCGCCCACAAGGTAACACTCATGGTCATGCTCCAGATGATCCATATGCTAAAATTAAATTTTCAATTCCTTCGTTTTCGAGTCAGTATGATGGTGATGCTTGTCTTGATTGGGAGATGATTGTAGAGCAAATATTTAATATTGACCTTGTTCCTGAATAACATAGAGTTCAACAAGCCACTAGTGAGTTTAAGGACTTTGCTATTGTTTGGTGGAGTGGTCTAGCTGCTAAAATTGATTTGCCTACCACTTGGGAAGAACTTAAGGTAGCAATACGTGATCGTTTTGTTCCGCCTTTTTATAGAGAGATTCGTAATAAACTGCAGCACTTAGATCAGTGAGCTAAAAATGTTCAAGAGCACTTTAGTGAGCTTCAGAAGGGTTTGATTCGTTGTGCTGTAGTTGAAAAAGTAGAGGATCTGATATGCCGTTTTTATTCTGGTTTGAGAAAAAAACTTCAAGACATCCTTGATTATAAAGAATTTTATACCCTCAACCAGTGTTTCCAGTATGCTATGCTTGCAGACAAAGAATCGCAGGGACTTTTCCAGGCTTTTGAGGCGTACAGCAAATCCAGTCATACCGTCTACCCACCGCGGCTGATGGGGATGTTGGGCTGCCCAAACCATCTTTCCGTCCACCCCCACCACCAGCTGCCAAGGGAACTAGTGGTGTTTCTGCAACATGAAGATCAGCCCCTGCACCTTCTGCGCCCTCAGGTAAAAATTCTGTGTAAGTACCATATAGTAGTGCTTCCTCTGTCACTTCGACGGGATGGACTACAGGGATTCAGTGCCACTGCTGCCATGGAAATGGTCATGTGCAGAAAGATTACCCAAGTAGGCGGGCATATGTGGTGACAAATGATGATGGTTACATGAGCACCTCCTATGTGGAGGATAAAGAGGAGGATGTCGCTGCCACCAGCGGTGACCTCATCCTTGGAGGCGGAGACACCCCGAGCTGCATGAATATTATTGTGCAACGTGTGCTTACCACACAAATCCAGCAGCCCGAGATGATGCAGCGACATAACTTGTTCTAGATTTCTTTGTCATCAAGAACCGTCGAGCACGTGTCATCATTAATGGAGGGAGCAATAACAATTTGGTGAGTTCTGATGTGGTCAAGAAGCTTGATTTGACCATATGCCCACATCCACATCCATACTACATTCAGTGGTTAAATGGCTCTAGAAAAACTAAGGTAACACAAACTTGCAGAGTTCCTTTTTCATTGGTTCTTATGTGGATTCTGTTGATTGTGATGTTGTACCATACAAGCATGTTCACTTTTATTGGGTAGACCTTGGGAATTTGATAATGATGTTGTACACCATGGTAAAAGTAATAAGTACACTTTTATGCATAAAGGAACTAAAAGTATTTTGTTACCAATGACCCCTACTAAAATTCTACAAGCTGATTTAGAGAGAGCTGCTACTTTAAAAAATAAAGGTCATGAAATTCAGCAACCTATTAATTCTGATTCTACACAGTAATGTTAATGATTCTTCAAGTTCTAAGGGTGTTGTAATTAAATTACAAGGTCGTTCATCTATTGCAACAAAATCTGAGCTTGCTGAAATTTCTGCTGATGATGATATTTGCTATGCTTTGATATGCAAACAAGCTTTGTTTTCCCTTGATGATATTGCTTCTAATGCTTTGCCTCCTGCTGTCACTAACATTTTGCAGGTGTATGAGATTGTTTCCCCGGCTGAGATACCCCCGAGATTGCCACCTTTGAGCATCAAATTGATTTGATTCCGGGTGGTACTTTGCCAAACCATGCTGCTTATAGGACCAACCCTGAGGAGACTAAGGAGATACAATGACAAGTCCAAGACCTTTTGGATCATGGGTATGTTCGTCAATCACTTAGTCCTTTTGCTGTTCGTGTACTTTTGATTCCTAAGAAAGATGGTACTTGGCGTATGTGTGTAGATTGTAGAGCCATTAATAACATTACTATTAGGTATCGTCATCCTATTCTTAGGCTAGACGACATGCATGATGAGTTACGCGGTGCTAATGAGTTATGCGGTGCTATAATTTTCACTAAAATTGATTTGTGTAGTGGCTACCATCAAATTAGAATGAAACTTGGAGATGAATGGAAAACAGTTTTCAAAACCAAATTCGGGTTGTATGAGTGGATAGTAATGCCTTTTGGTTTAACTAATGCACCTAGTACTTTCATGCGTTTGATGAATGAGGTTTTAAGAGCTTTCATTGGAAAATTTGTGGTAGTTTACTTTGATGATATCTTGATTTATAGCAAATCCATGGATGAACATATGAATCATTTGCGTATTGTTTTTTATGCTTTGCGAGCTCCACGTTTATTTGGTAACCTTGAGAAGTGCACCTTTTGCATAGATCGAGTCTCTTTTCTTGGTTATGTTGTGACTATAATACCCCAAAATTTTAATACTACATTAATTAGAGGAAATCACTACGAAATTTAAATTTCTAAGATAATACGATTTCATAATTTTTCAAAAATTAAAATCTCACCAAATAATTAAACTAGAGAGATAGGAAAATGGAGATTTTTGAGTAACTAAAAATAACCTTGCCAACATGATTGTTTGTTTATCTCCTGCTTTTATTTTTGAGTGATCATGCTGCAAGTGAAACTCCAAAGCCATTTGAAAATTATGCCCAAAAGCCGAATAAAACAAAAACATAGGAAAAATATAAAGCCCTTCCCCTCTCTTTCCTTTCCCCAGGCCGAATCTCTTCCTTTCCCTTCTTTCTCTCGGCCCAGCCTAGCTCCCGTTTCCCCTTCCCGCGCTCAGCCTAGCGTAGCCCGTCTCCCCCCTTCTCCTTTCCTCAACCTGGGCCTAAAGATGCATCTAGGATCCCCTAGTTGGTTTTGGTGAATGTTGACAAACGTTTAAAATGTACTAATATGCTGGATATCAAAGTTTGTAATACCAATTTAGTAAAATGTTTGACCCCTCAATAAAAGAAGAAGAGAAAAAAGACTCAAAAGGAGCTTAGAATGAGAGCTTTTATTTATTTTTGAGTCTAGAAATGCTGAACTATCAAGGGGGGGTGAAAATGATCTTACATGCAAGGAATATGCCGAACTATCTAGGAAGAAATCCCACCAAAAACTGCCAATAGCCAAGTCCAAAAATCAGCCAACTTTTCTGTGCCTGAAGGAAGTTCCGTCAGCGAAGGAAGTTCCATGATGGGAACACTTGTTCTGAACCAGTGGCTTCCTAACTCGACAGAAGTTCCGTCTGTGACGGAAGTTCCGTCCCGGGAACATAGTTTCTGGACCGTGGCTCCCTGATCTCGACGGAAGTTCCGTCCTAGGAACATTGTTTCTGGACCAGTGGCACCCTGACATGATGGAAGTTCCGTCCCTGACTGAAGTTCTGTCCTGGGAACTCTTGTTCTGGACAGTGGCTCCTCGAGTTTGATAGAAGTTTCGTTCTCCACGGAAGTTCCATCCTTCTCAGTGTTTTTCCACTCCCACGGCTCTTTTTGGACCTCCACTATAAATACCCCTCTCCCACCCCATGAGAGAGGCTACTGGTGCCTCTGCAAAACACACTCATTTCAGCTAGCTTCAAACCCTTCACTCCTTCATTTCTCTAGTGATTCAAGCTCATTTGAGAGAGTGATTCTTCCATCCAAACTAGAGAGTATCAAGCCAATCTTGAGCACATCCCTTGCAACTAAGTCTTATTCTTCACTTGTTACTCTTGGGGATTCAATCCCCTAGACCGGCTAGGTGTTGCCCGGTGAGCTTCCAAGCTATGTGGTGAGCCTTGGGAAGTTTGTGAAGGTCGTGATTCGCCTCCATAAGGAAAGAATCAAGAAGAGAAAAGCCAAGCTCGATCTTAGTGATCGGTTGGTGAGGATTAGGGTTAAGAGAGACCCGGCTCTTAGTGAGCTACTCAACAAAGACGTAGGAACCTCTTTGTGAGGGGTCCGAACTCTGGTAAACAAATCCCTTGTCTCTCTTGTCCTTGTTTGTGTTCATGTTCTTGTTCTTGTTGTTCTTGCTTCATTTGTTATTTTCTGTTCGATCTACTTCTACACTGTGTTGTAAGCTAACCTCTACAGTGATTTGATACATCAAGCATCTAACTTCATTTCTATTCAAGTAGATTTGTGTGTAAACCTTGAAATTCCGCATTTCATCTAGAGATTCACAGGTTACCATAGAAGTTCTGTCCTTGATGGAAGTTCTATCCACGAAGGAAGTTCTGTCGCCGAAGGAAGTTCTATCCTTGACAGAAGTTTCATGAGGGATAGAAGTTCCGTGTTGAATTTAATTTGTTTGTTAAGTAAATTTCAGGGATAAAATTACAAGTTTCCTATTCACCCCCCCCCCCCTCTAGTCAACTTTCAATTGGTATCAGAGCGAGAACCTTCTGCAAGGCTTAAAAGCTTGAAGAATAAAGAATGTCGAAGTCGGGGGAAGGCGACAAGCCTCAAGATCTTGCTTCGGCAAGCAAGAGAAGTGATTTGCACACAGCCATGCCTTTCAACTATGCCAATATAACAAATATACATGGTAGTGGAAGTGAAAGATTGCCTTACTTTGAGGGCAAAGATTTCAGTTGGTACAAACACCACATGAAGATGTACCTCATGTCAATTGGTCCACCAATTTGGGAAATTGTGGAGAAAGGATATACCTTGGAGGACAAGGATAACCCTACAACTGTGGATCAACTCAACATACATCACAATGCTCAAGCGATGTCGGTCATTCTCTCTTCCTTGAATCCTAAGGAATATTCAAGAGTAATCGGAATTCAGAATGCTTGAAAAATGTGGAAAAAGCTTGTATGTGCTCATGAAGCAGTTGATGTTGTGAAGAAGTCAAGACTTCAAGTTCTCAAGAACCAATTCAACTTCTTCGTCATGAACAAAGGAGAAGAGCCTCAACAAACTCATGATAGGCTCATGGATATTGTCAACGAGAGAAGAACTTGATGTGAACAAGGGTTCCCGATCTTCCAAAGGTTCTTGGTAAGTTGATTTGGTCGGAGGCGACACACAAATCGATCCGGCTTCAGAACAGCACGTTCTAAACCCCGCATTCGCAGCACGACGTCTGCTCTGGTTATCAACCGTCCAAAGATGATGGACCTTGCCGAGAAGGCTAATCCCTGCCTGCGAATCAAGAACACAAGCAAGAACAACGAAGAATGCAACACAATTGAAGATGTATGATTAAACTCTCGAAGTTGGGGTCTCACAAACCGATGAACGACGACACTGTTTATGAACAGAATTGATCTAAGCAAAACCCGAACCCTAATGGTGCGGCGGCTGCTGTATATAAAGACCCTAGGGTCGTGCAAGACCCTCTGGACGCGCCCCTAATTGGGCTCAACAAAATACAAAGCCCAAAGGCGAAAAATAGGTGACGCAGCACCGACACAGATTCTGGACTCTCTCTTGTTTCAACGATTTCCGATGACTCCGGATGAATTTTGACATGAATCTGGCGGCCTTGGAAAGGTCTTCTCCTTATATTTCCGTGCATATGTAGAACGTCCAAATCTGAGTCCGTATGCGTCCTGGGAGACTGTTTTAGTGCAGACTGGTCCTAGGCTCCGAAACAGACTCGAAGTCGGTTTTGATTGGGCCTCCACTTTGTCTTCCAAGCCCTTGCTGGTCCTCCACGTTCCCAACTCTTTCTCCCGTCATCTCCTGGTCCTCTCCATGGTTTCTAATCATAAAATAATTATTAGGTAGCAAACCATTCTCAAAAGTAATATATAGCGAAGAACGTAGGAACGAGCTCACCTCTAAATTTAGTCGTCGTGCATGAGCTCTAGTCATTGGACCTTGCAAGTCCAGAATTGGAGTGGTGTTGTGTGTATCAATAGGAGTGATGTCCTCATCAGAACTTATGGAGACAACATTAAGGATGAAGAAGTCAACTACAAGCTCTTCATGGCCCTTAGGATGTAGATCCCAACACTGTGCACCATCATTGAGAAGAAGGATGGGTTTGAGAGCTTCACAACCGATGAAGTGATAGGAAGAATCAATGCTTACAAGAGTCATGATGACGAGGGCAAGAGAGTAAATGTGCTCATTGGTGATGAGAGCACAAGCAAGAAGGACATAGAACTCAAAGCAAATGATGAAGATGATGAGAATGATGATGGTGAAGAAGACAATCAAGAGTTTGCCTTATTCGTCAAGAAATTTGGCAAATACATGATCAAGAATGGCTTCACCAAGAAAAGCTTTGACAAGGCAAAAGCTAGAAGAACAAATAGAAGATGCTATAAGTGTCATGAGCAAGGACACATGATTGCTAATTGTCCAAAGCTAAATAGCAAAGGCAAGAATAGCGAGAAGTACAATAACAAGAACAAGCCCAACAAGAAGCCATACAATAAGGGACAAGCTCACATTGGCCAAGAATACATCTTCGCTGATGATGAAGAAGATGATGAGGGTGGCATTGCCAATATTGCCATTGGTCTACCTCCGACCAAGAAATCACTCTTCAACAACCTAACCGATGATGAGGATGACGCTCCGTGGTGCCTCATGGCCAAGGAAAGCAAGGTATCTCCTTGTTCCGATTTCAATCCCTCATATTGTAGTGATGAAGAGGAGGGCTTGGTCCCCTCTATGCAAGAAATGATGAAAATGCTAGGTAAGCTTAATGAGGAGATTGAGGATCAAGAAAGAATCCTCCAAAGGCAAGAGGAGCTACTCATTGAAGAAAAAGAAAAGAACCTCGAGCTCACAAAGCAACTTGAGCAAGAAAGGGAAAAGAACAAGAGCTTGACTAATGATCTTGGCAAGGTCAAAGAGTCAAGTGATTCATGCACCTCAACTAACAAGAAGCTTCAAGAGAGGTGTAGCTCATTGATAGAGGAGAACAAAGCTCTTGTGAAATCGATTGAGGATCTCAAGTTGAGCTCAAGGTATTTGTTGAAGAGATTGGAATCTTCCCAAGCTTCAACAAGCAAAGGTTGTCGAAGGTGCTACAACATTAATGTTGAGATGATTGCCAAGCAAAATGCAATCATTGAAAAGTTATCCAACCAAGTCAAGGAACTTGAGAAGAAGACTCAAATAGAAACCCCAAGAAAGATTGTTGGTAAGCCAAGAGCCTCTCATGACAAGAGAGGAATAGGGTACAACAAGAATGCACCTAAAAAGGGCTACAACAAGAGACCCAACTTTGTAACCGAAGGCAAGGGAAAGCAAGTAGAACAAGAGAAGACAATCAAGCCAAAGAATGCATCCCAAGTCAACAAGAACAACAAGAACTCTATCATATCCTTTTATGATTTTGATGCCTCTTATGTGCTAACCCGTAATGCTTATGGTAGAGTGGTTGTAAAGTTTGTTGGGCCACATGACGCAAGGTGGAAGCCTTGTGTGTGGGTGTCCAAAGTACTTGTATCTAGTGTTAAGGGACCGAAACCAACTTGGGTGCCTAAAACACATGCTTGATTTTCTTTGTAGGAATACACCTCCGGTGGCGCAATATGGGTACTTAATAGTGGGTGCTCGAATCATATGACCGGAGAGAGATCAATGTTCTCCACACTTGATCATGACAATCTACCAAGTGGAAGCATATTATTTAGAAATGACAACAAGGGAAAGGTAGTTGGTCATGGTCGGATTGCCATCACCCATGACCTTTCAATTGGTAATGATTATCTTGTGAATGGTCTTGGATACAACTTGATGTCCGTTTCACAACTTTGTGAGATGGGCTATAGTTGTCTCTTTAACGATGATGGCATGACCGTTTTTAGGAAGAAGGATTCTTCAATAGCTTTCAAAGGGTATTTAGAGGACAAGATCTACCTTGTTGATTTTACCAACAAGGAGGGGCCTAACCTAAATGCTTGCTTGGTCGCTAAAACCACCTTGGGTTGGCTATGGCATCGCCGGCTAGCTCATGTTGGGATGAGGAACCCTTCCAAACTCCTAAAAGGTGGTCACATTGTCGAACTAAAGGATGTTGATTTTGAGAAGGATAAAATATATAGCACATGTCAAGCCGAAAAGCAAGTTGGAGCATCATATCCCTCCAAGACCATGATGACAATGACAAGACCATTGGAGATGTTATACATGGACCTATTCGGACCGGTCACCTACATAAACATTGGCGGTAACAAATACGGCCTTGTAATTGTTGATGATTATTCTTGTTTCACTTGGGTATTCTTTTTAAAGGACAAAAGTGAAACACAAGGAATTTTAAAGAGGATTTTGAGGAGAGCACAAAATGAGTATGAAGAATATCTTGATAATGGAACCGAATTCAAGAACACTCAAGTTGAAGAATATCTTGATGAAGAAGACATCAAGCATGAATTCTCCGCTCCATACACTCCACAACAAAATGGAGTAGCCGAAAGGAAGAACCGCACACTCATAGAAATGGCAAGAATAATGCTTGATGAATATAAGATGCTCGACACTTTTTGGGCCAAAGCCATCAACACCGCATGCCATGCGACAAATAGACTATATCTTCACAAGATTTTGAAGAAAACGCCTTATGAGCTTCTCACCGGTAACCTTCCTAATGTTTCATATTTTCGGGTGTTTGGGAGCAAGTGTTTTATTCTTAACAAGAAACCCAAATCTTCTAAATTTGCTCCCAAGACTCATGAAGGTTTTCTCCTTGGTTATGGAACTAATGTTTATGCATATCGTATTTTTAACAAAGACATCAGAGTTGTTGAAATAACCCGGGATGTGCAGTTTGATGAATCTAAGGGCTCTCAAGTAGAGCAAGTTAATCCAAGTGATGTAGGTGATCAGGCTCCTTGTGATGCAATAAGGAATTTGGCTATTGGTGAAATAAGACCACAACACCCAAACTCAACTCAAGATGAACCATCTTCTTCAAACCAAGATAACTCCCCTTCACAAGATCCACAAGATGAGCAAGATCAAGGAAATCGCCAAGCTCATGGTGACGATCATGTTCAAGGAGATGACCAAGATCAAGTTCAAGATGATAGTGAAGGAGACACTCAAGATATCAACCATCAATAAGAAGAAGATGCATCTAGGCCCACACACCCGCGAGTCCAACAAAGCATTCAAAAGGATCATCCCGTTGACAATATTTTTGGTGATATTCAAAGAGGGGTAACTACTCGATCTAGAATGGCTACTTTTTGTCATCATTACTCGTTTGTTTCCTCTATGGAATCTCTTAGGGTGGATGGTCATGCAAGATGAGTTGAATAACTTTGAAAGAAACAAGGTGTGGTCATTGGTGGAAAGACCCATGAAAAATGTTATAGTTACAAAATGGGTGTTCCGCAACAAGCAAGATGAGTATGGTATGGTAGTGAGGAACAAAGCAAGACTTGTTACAAAAGGCTACTCACAAGTTAAAGGTTTGGACTTTGGTGAAACTTATGCACCCATAGCTAGGCTTGAGTCAATTCGTATATTACTTGCCTATGCTACTCACCATGGTTTTAAGCTATTTCAAATGGACGTGAAAAGTGCATTTCTTAATGGCCCCATTCAAGAAGAAGTGTATGTGCAACAACCTCCGGGGTTTGAAGACCCAAAGAAACTAAACCATGTCTACCAGCTTCACAAATCTCTCTACGGCCTTAAGCAAGCTCCTAGAGCTTGGTATGAACACCTCAAGGGATACTTGATCAACAAAGGCTTCACAATTGGCCAGGCCGATCCTACTCTTTTCACAAAAAAAGTTGATAATGATTTATTTGTGTGCCAAATATATGTCGATGACATTATATTTGGTTCCACTAATCAATCTTTCTATGATGAGTTCCCCAAGATTATGACTAGGAAATTTGAGATGTCCATGATGGAGGAGTTGAAGTTCTTTCAAGGTTTTCAAGTCAAGCAACTTGAAGAAGGAACATTCATAAGTCAAACCAAGTACACTCAAGACATACTCAAGAAGTTTGACATGGAGAATGCAAAGCCCAACAAGACTCCCATGAAGACAAATGGACATCTCGGACTAGATGTAAATGGTAAGCCTGTGGATCAAAAGGTATATCAATCCATGATTGGCTGACCATAAAATGTCAAGACTTTCCATCAAACTATTTTAAAAAAAATAAAAATCTTCTATTCTTTCTACTCCCTCTGGTCATTCTGGGGTCGAGCAAGTCCGACAGCCATCGGACATGTCCGACGCCGTCGAACAAGTCCGACTGTCATCGAACAAATCTGACGGTCCAGGTTTTGACCCTTTAACCCAACCTAACTTACCCCTTCGGTAAACCCCTCCTCATTCATCTCCCTCACGTTCTCTCTCCTCAAGAACACCCCTATTGGCGGCACCAAGGCGATCTCCCTCTCCCACCATCCATTGGAGCAAGTTTGGAGGTCAAGAGGTCCTCCTCCATCGGAGAAGTTCGATCCCCCATCGTTTTTGCAAGGTTTAACCCTAATCCCCTCTCTCTCTCTCTCTTAGGGTTAGGGTTATTGATCTATACTAGTGTCAAATCTTGTTCCCTTGCATATTTGATCCATGGAAGTAGCCTCTAGTTAGTTGTTAGTGGAGTAGAAGAAGATTGGGTACTTGCGGTAGGTGGATTCGTGAAGGATCTAGGTTTTTGAAAAAAACTGCGTGTCATCGGATAAGTCCGACGACCATCGAACGAGTCCGACGCATCGGACTTGCCCGATGATTATCGGACATGTCCGACGACCTACAGTTTCTTCAAAAACCTCAGCTTTTCATTGATTCTCCTCACCCCTATTCCTCTTTTTGACTCCCTCCTAACTTGTTGCTTGCTACATTTTCTCAGCATGTCTGACGTGGAAGCATCCCCCTTGAGGGAGAAGAGAACCAAGACCAGCGAAGACCAAGGTCAAAGCCAACCCCCAAAGAAGAGGAAGGCCACTGCTAGGCGCATCCGCCGCACCACCCTAAAAGCTCCAGCTGAGAGAGAGGAGCCAGAAGAGACAAATGAGCTTGTTAGTGTCATGCATCCTCCAGCAGAAATGGAGAACTCTGACTGCGACATTGTGAACTACTTTCATGCCTCCATTGAGACCTGCTCTGAGGCAAGGTTAACCAACTTCTATGCTGGTGAGAAAGAAGCTTCTGATTTACGCTTTCATGCACACTTCCATGCGGATTGGTACCGCTCCACCTATCTACGCATGAAGAATGCAGTTGTTGAGATGAAGTGGCTTGATTGGGATCACATGAAGACAAGGAAGCATCCATTACTCGATCAAGTGCTGGCTACCTGTGAGCATCATGGTCTTAAGACCTTCCTGACTTTCCAGTACTCTTGGAATACGGAAATCATAGCTTAGTTTTACTCAACTGTCTATTTTGATGAAGATGCCAAAACCATGTCCTGGATGACGAATGGCACCAAGTACACCTGCTCCCAGAACTAGTTTGCTAGTATGATTGGACTTAAGCATACACGCAAGGAAAGGCACAAGGTTCACAAGGGGAATCATATGGATGCTAAGGACATGAGGTACATGTATGTGGACCCGGATAACTGCTCTCCTCCCAACTCCAGTGGACTGAAACCATTCTTCTCAGTCTTGTTACGGATCTGCAGGAGTACCTTAGCTCCAAGGGGAGGCAATTCTGACCGTATTCCTGCCTTTCAGAGGGATATCCTGCACTGGGTTCATGGGAACAGAAAGTTTGATGCATTTGACTATGTCTATCAGGAGATGTGGGACACCTCCATCTCTCCCAAGCGTGGCAGTGGATACGCTCCTCATATCATGTTCATGATTGAGAAGGTATTGGGTTTAACCTTTAACAAGGTTATGAAGCATCTGAGCCTCAAACCTCAGATTCCTTCTAACTAGACTCCCGACATCACCTCTGGACAGTTCTTTGGAGCAGCTCAGCCTCCATCTTCAGCTGCACCACCTCAGCCACCTCGGGTTGCCTCTCGAGGCACTGGATCCTCTCATGTCCCTCTGCCTCCTTGCGGGAAGAGAAGCGGGATTATGAAGATGTTCAAATCTCTTATGAGCATGTGCAGGAGCATTAAACAGAGGCTCGACGTCATTGAGAGGAATAAAAAGGGTCTTTATGACCATTTTGGTATTGAGACTCCTCCTCCACTGTCCCCAGCTAAAGGCTCACCTCCTCCTACTCATGATGACCCCACTACTCATGATGACCCCACCTTTACTGTCGAGGAGATGAACTATTTTGGGTACTACCCGACTCCTCCTCCTTTCTCCTCTGGCACAGGTTCGAGTGCTCAACACATTCGCTTTGAGGATGAGGACGGTGAGGGTGGTGAAGATCAAGCTGCCTATGCTCTTCGCGAGTGCAAAGGGAAAGGACCGGCCATTGATGAGGAAGAAGAGGAAGAAGGCAATGATGATGATAAAGACTATGAGTTCTCCGACGACTAGAGCTCTCATCACCTTCTACCCGCACTTTTCTCCTTTTTGGGTGTCTTGATGCCAAAGGGGGAGAAGTGTAGTTATCTTAGTTTTTTTTATCTTAGTTTGTGAGTTGTGAGCGAGTTTGGAGTTGAACTATTTATGACACTATTTGGTTTGTAAAACTCTATTTTGCTACCTTTGTGATTGGTTTGTGCACTGTATTTACTTATTGTATTGGTATTTTGTTGATTATCTTTAGCTTGGTGCATTTGTGTGAAATATCATGTCATTTGCATTTCCTCTATCTTTTGTGATCAATTATTGCAAATTAACATGTATGCATAGTTTTAGGGGGAGGTCTCACATTTTTTTAATATGTGCACTTGTTATTATCTCATATCCTCTTACTCATGCACACATTTAGGGGGAGCTCCTCATCACAAACTGAACCTTTATTGCATATTTTTATGAAATTTAGTTGTATTATCATCAATCACCAAAAACGGGGAGATTGAAGGTGCATCTAGGCCCCTAATTTTATTTTGACGATTGGTGTCAATACAATTAAGAACGGACTAATCTTTTAATGAGCATATGTGTAGATTATGGTACAAAGTTTGGTGATTAAATGCATAGAAACAAAAAGGGAGAAAAGAAGATGGCAAAGTGCTTCAAGATGAAATTCAAAATATGCTCAATAATGAAGTTCATAGTATTTTATTTTAAATCTTGAGTATAGGAAAAGCCGTACTATCAAGAGGGACACAAAAGTGTGAAGCGGAGGTGAACTAAGTGCAAAATTCCCCTTTCCATGCCATACAAAAATTTCCAGGACAAAATCATCGGACTTGTCCGACCCATCGGACAAGTCCATCGGACTCCAGTACCTCTGCCACTCTGGGTCGTCGGACATGTCCAACGGTCATTGGACTTGTCCGATGACCAGAGGAAAGTCCGACGCATCGGACACTTTCATCGGAGTATAGTTCCCCTGCCACCCTATTTTCATCGGACTTGTCCGATGGACAAGACTTGTCCAAGCCATCGGACAAGTCCATCGGATTCCAGTTCCTCTGCCCCTCCTGTGCCGTCGGACATGTCCGATGGCCATCGGACTTGTCTGATGGTCATCTTATCCGAGGCATCGGGCAAGATTGTCGGACTCCAGTTTCTGCGCCACCTTGATTCATCGGACATGTCCGATGACCATCGGACTTGTCCGACACAGATCTCAGAAATTGGGTCTCCAACGACTCTTTTCTCCATTGGGCTATAAATAGAACCCCTTTTCGCCCTTTGGCCGGTTGGTCATGCATTCCACTCAAAAACACTCTCAACCTCACTTTGCTCTCCCCAACTCTCCTCCCTTGATTCCACTCTTGATTTGTGAAGGGATTGAGAGAAGATTGAAGTGCTCCATCAACTCCAAGCTTTCATCCTCTTGAGCACTTGGTTCATCCTCACCGCCGACGACTATTGTGTTTGTTACTCTTAGGGATCCATCCCCTAGACGGTTAGAGGTGCCCGTAGAGCTCCCAACTTGTGTGGTGACGCCTCGAAAAGTTTGTATTGACCCCTCCTTTGTGGAGTTTCTAGTAGAAAACCAAGTTTGATCTTTGTGGTCACTTGGAGAGGTTAGGGTTGAAAGAGACCCGATCCTTTGTGGATCCCTCAATGGAGACATAGGCTTCTTTGTGGAGCTGAACTTCGGTGAATAAATTTTGTGCCTTACTTGTGCTTTTAATTACTTGTCTCTCATTTACTTGTTCTTGCTCATAAACTTTCTAGTTAGGGTTTGCTTCGTATTTCTTAAATTAACTTGTGTAGGTTGCTTGCTAGTTGCTCTCCTTATTTTTACAGCTTCCCCTTGCTTATATTCACTTGCTCCTAGCTTGCCTTACACTAGTTTTAATATTTACCCGGTCAATCTACTTTTCTATCTCGTGCCATCGGACAAGTCATCGGACTTTCCCCACAATCGTCGGACAAGTCCGACACTGCGCATTTAATTTTTATTATTAAGTAAATTTTAGGGATAATTGCCTATTCACCCCCCCCCCCTCTAGGCACTTTCAATTGGTATCAGAGCGGGATCTTCTTGAAGGCTTAACCGCTTGAAGATAAAGATGACAAAGAGAAAGGAAATTCCGCCTAGTGGATCGTCCGAAGCAAGGTCCGAGGGTGATGCACCTAGAGAAAATCCAAGGATTGAAGATATTGATAAAGATGAGCTACCAAAAACCTAAAACAATGTCATGTTTGATTATGATGATCTCAAAGAAGATCGCATTGGGCAAGGGTCCGGTAGACTCTCCTACTTTGATGGACAATTTTATGATCATTGGAAATGCAAGATGATGATGTATTTGGAATCCATGAGTCCTCATGTTGCAAATATAACCGAGAATGGTTTCTTGTGGGAAAATAGAGACAATCGAACCCGTAAGGATAAAATCCACATTCATCGTAATGCCGTGGCCACTAGTGCAATTGTTTCCGCACTTAGTGCCATCGAGTATGACAAGGTAGCTGGAATAAAGAATGTCAACCAACTATGGAGAAAACTTGAGGTTATCTATGAGGGCATTGATTCCGTCAAAGATGCAAGACTTGAATAACTGCAAAATGAGTTCAACCTATTCATCATGGGTCCGGGAGAAGGCCCAAAGGAAGTTCATGATAGATTCATGAGGATTGTGAATCAAAGAAGAGCACTAGGAGCTAAAATGACCAACTTGGATATCAACAAGAGACTACTACAAGCATTGAGACCATAGGATAGCAACATTTGCTCAAACATTAGAGAGAAGGACAACTTCTAAACCTTCTCCACCGATGAAGTGCTTGGAAAGCTTCTTTCCCAAAAGCAACAAAATGATCAAGCCAACAAGATAAATGCCTTGATCAAGAAAATTGAGGGAGCAAATGGTGACAAAAAGGATGTGGCACTCAAAGCCACACAAGAGAAGAAAAAGAAAGTGGTTGATTCTAGTAGTGAAGATAGTGATGATGAGATGGCTTTGCTTGTGAGGAGATTTAAGTCATTTCTCAAGAAAGATGGATACAAGAAGAAAAGCTATGACAAGGGCAAAGCAAGAAGGTCAAAAAGAACTTGCTATGAATCTGGTAATGAAGGACATTTTATTGCGGAATGTCCAAAGAAGAAGAACAAAGATGAAAGAAGGAAAGACAAGCACCACAAGAAAGACAAGAAGTACAAGAAGCATAGAAGAGGTGAAGCTCACATTGGTCAAGAATGGAATTCCGATGATTCATCCTCTTCATCATCTTCCTCCTCCGAATCCGACTCGGATGAGGGAGGCATTGCTACACTTGCCATTGGCGTCATTCCCACCAACACTTCTCTATTTGGGAGCATGAGTGATGATGATGACGACAACACTCACAAGTGCCTCATGGAAAGAGGATCGAAGGTAACAAAATCTAAACACAAGCGTTCCTCTTATGCTAGTAGTAGTGATGATGATGATGTTAATGCTTCACTTCCTAAAATACTTAAATTTATGGAATTACTTGAAAAACAAAAGAAAGAAAATGATAGGCAAGAGGAGCTACTTGAGAAACAAGAAGACTTGCTTGTTCTTGAAAAGAAAAGAAACCTTGAACTAGAGAAGCTCCTAGAAGAAGAGAGAAAGAAAAATAATGACTTAACTATGTCTCTCACTAAATTGAGAACACTTGTGAGATTGCTAAGAGCATTAAAGATGAACTTCAAGAGAAGTATGAGGATTTGGAAAAGACTCATAAGTCTCTTGAAGAACAATATAGGATTCTTTCAACTTTCACATCCTCCTCAAATAATTCCTCTCAAGCTTCTACTAGCAAAGGATGTGATAGATGCTGTAATATTGATGTTGATGCTTGCGCTACTAATATCAAATTGATTGATGATTTGAACATGCAAGTAAAAGCTCTTGAAAGCAAAATACAACATGAGAAAGATGTTGTTGATAATGAGAAGGCAAAGTATGCAAGAGGTGCATACTCATATACTAGAATGCCACATGTCATGGATGGCATTGGTTATGTTGAGGGTGCCAAGCATAACGCTCGGGAGAACAAGAATGGGAAGGAATTCCTTAAGTTCACCAAGGAAGGATCTTACCAAAAGAAGCAAGCCAAGAACAAGAATATTAATCATTTTTCTTTTGTTAATGATTCTCATGCTAATATGCCTAATGCTACTTGTGCACTCTTTTATGATTTTGATGCTTCATATGTGCTCATGAGAAACATGCATGGACGTGTGTTTGCCAAATATGTTGGGCCACGCAACAAGAGGCCAAAATCTTGTGTGTGGGTGTCCAAAGTGCTTGTGACTAACGTAAAAGGACCCAAGCAAATTTGGGTACCTAAAAAACAAAGCTTAATTTGTTTTGTAGGACTATGTCTCCGGAGGATCAAGTTGGGTGATTGATAGTGGATGCACCAATCATATGACCGGAGACAAAAAGATGTTCAAGTCATTCGAGCCAAGTCATAACAAAAATGAGTACATCACATTTGGTGACAATGGAACGGGACAAGTACTAGGTTTTGATAAAGTCCCTCTCACTCCTTCTTATTCCCTCTCTAAGGTTATGCTTGTTGATCACGTTGACTTCAATCTTTTGTCCATTTTGCAATTTTGTAAAATGGGCTATGATTGCTTGCTCAACGAATGTGGTGTGACCGTCTATAAGAGGAGTGATGGATCAGTTGCTTTTAAGGTGTGCTTAAAGGAAAGCTTTATGTTGCGGACTTCTCCACGGATGAAGCTAGACTTGGTACATGCTTATTAGCAAAGTCCAACATGGGATGGTTGTGGCATAGAAGGCTAGCCCATGTTGGTATGAGAAATCTTCACAAACTCCAAAAGGGCGGCCACATCATAGGACTAACCGACGTTTGCTTTGAGAAGGATAAAATTTGTAGTGCATGTCAAGCGGGAAAGCAAGTTGGAGCATCACACCCCGCCAAGAATGTGATGACCACCACAAGGCCATTAGAGATGTTGCACATGGACCTCTTCGGCCCTGTCTCTTACATAAGTATTGATGGTAACAAATATGGTCTTGTAATTGTTGATGACGTTTCTCGCTTCACGTGGGTATTCTTTTTGCATGATAAAGGTGAAGTAAAAGATGTGCTTAAGACGTTCATGAAAAGAGCACAAAATGAATATGAAGTCAAGATCAAGAAAATAAGGAGTGACAACGGCACCGAATTAAAGATCACTCAAGTTGAAGAGTATCTCGATGTAGAAGGCATCAAACATGAATTTTCGACACCCTACTCCCCTTAACAAAATGTGGTGGCCAAAAGAAAGAACCGCACGCTCATTGAGATGGCAAGAACAATGCTTGATGAATACAAGACGTCCGACCGCTTTTGGGTCAAGGCCGTCAACACCGCATGCCATGCCTCCAACCGGCTGTATCTCCATCGACTATTGAAGAAAACACCATATGAGCTACTAACCGGTAACAAGCCTAATATTTCCTACTTTCGTGTTTTTGGGAGTAAATGCTTTATGCTAAACAAGAAACCGAAGACTTCAAAGTTTGCTCCTAAAGTTGATGAAGGTTTCTTGCTTGGTTATGGGTCGAATGTTCATGCCTATCGTGTATTCAACAAAGCAGCGGTTGTGTTGAAATTTCACATGATGTGACATTCGATGAATCTAATGGCTCTCAAGGGGAGCAAGTTGTTAATGATGGTGTAGATGATGAAGCTCCTAGAAGTGTAATAAAAAGGATGGCCATTGGTGATGTGAGACCACAAGAAACATCAAGTATTGAAAATCAACCCTCTCCCTCAAGACAAAACCAACATCATGAGAATAAAGAATTAGATCATGCAAGTGGTCAAGATCAAGATGTTGGGAATCATGAACAAGCATCAAGCAATGATTCTCAAAGACATGATGAAGAGGTTGATAAAGATGGTGGCGAAGAAAGCTCACACCCACCACACCCAAAAGTGCATCAAAATGTACAACGTGATCACCCCGTCGAGCAAATTCTTGGAGATATTGACAAGGGAGTAATCACTAGATCTCGAGTTAGTAATTTTTGTGAACATTACTCTTTTGTCTCTTCTATGGAGCCATTTAGGGTAGAACAAGCACTTGAGGATGCGGATTGGGTGATGGCCATGCAAGAAGAATTGAACAACTTCACAAGAAATGAAGTGTGGACACTGGAGGAAAGGCCAAAGAACAAGAATGTTGTGGGCACTAAATGGGTGTTCCACAACAAACAAAATGAAGATGGTGTTGTGACAAGAAACAATGCAAGACTCGTGGCAAAGGGGTATTCACAAGTGGAAGATTTGGATTTTGATGAAACTTATGCCCCCGTAGCAAGGCTTGGATCTATTAGAATATTACTTGCTTTTGCTACTCACCATGATTTTAAGTTGTACCAAATGGATATGAAAAGTGCATTCCTAAATGGGCCAATCAAGGAAGAGGTGTATGTGGAGCAACCACCGGGCTTTGAAGACTCTAAGTATCCTAACCATGTTTATAAACTCCATAAGACGCTCTACGGGCTTAAGCAAGCCCCGAGAGCATGGTATGAATGCCTTAAGAATTTTCTTGTTAAAAAAGGTTTTGTCATTGGCAAGGCCGATCCAACCATCTTCACTAAGCGTTTTGGTGATGATATCTTTGTATGCCAAATATATGTCGATGACATTATATTTGGTTCTACTAACCAAACCCTTTGTGATGAATTTAGCAAGATAATGACCAAAAGGTTCGAGATGTCCATGATGGGAGAATTGACATTCTTTCTAGGCTTCCAAGTGAAGCAACTCAAGGAGGGCACCTTCATATGTCAAGCAAAGTACACACAAGACCTATTGAAGAAATTTGACATGGACAAGGCAAAGCCCATCAAAACTCCCATGCCGATAAATGGTCACCTCGACCTTAGCAACAAGGATGAACCCATTGATCAAAAGGTATATCACTCCATAATTGGCTCTTTGCTTTATCTTTGTGCATCTAGGCCCGACATCATGCTTAGTGTGTGTATGTGTGCACGTTTTCAAGCCGCTCCTATGGAGTGTCACATGGTGGCCGTTAAGAGAATATTGAGATATTTGGTTCACACACCCAACCTAGGGCTTTGGTACCCCAAGGGCTTAAAGTTCAACCTATTAGGCTATTTCGATGCGGATTATGTCGGGGATAAGGTGGATAGAAAGAGCACCTCTGCCACTCTGGGTCGTTGGACATGTCCGACGGTCATCGGACTTGTCCGATGACCAGAGGAAAGTCCGACGCATCAGACACTTTCATCGGAGTACAGTTCCCCTGCCAACCTATTTTCGTCGGACTTGTCCAATGGACAAGACTTCCATCGGATTCTAGTTCCTCTGCCCGTCCTATGCCGTCGGACATGTCCGATGGCCGTCGGACTTGTCCGATGGTCATCTTATCTGAGGCATCACACAAGATTGTCGGACTCCAGTTTCTGCGCCACCTTGATTCATCGGACATGTTCGATGACTATCGGACTTGTCCGACACAGATCTCAGAAAATTGGGTCTCTAACGACTCTTTTCCCTATTGGGCTATAAATAGAACCCCTCTTCGCCCTTTGGCCGGTTGGTCACTCATTCCACTCAAAAACACACTCAAGCTCACTTTGCTCTCCCCAACTCTCGTCCCTTGATTCCACTCATGATTTGTGAAGGGATTGAGAGAAGATTGAAGTGCTCCATCGACTCCAAGCTTTCATCCTCTTGAGCACTTGGTTCATCCTCACCGCCGACGACTATTGTGTTTGTTACTCTTAGGGATCTATCCCCTAGACGGTTAGAGGTGCCCGTAGAGCTCTCAACTTATGTGGTGACGCCTCGGGAAGTTTGTATTGAGCCCTCCTTTGTAGAGTTTCTAGTGGAAAACCAAGTTTGATCTTTGTGGTCACTTGAAGAGGTTAGGGTTGAAAGAGACCCGGTCCTTTATGGATCCCTCAACGGAGACGTAGGCTACTTTGTGGAGATGAACTTCGGTGAACAAATCTTGTGCCTTACTTGTGCTTTTAATTACTTGTCTCTCATTTATTTGTTCTTGCTCATAAACTTGCTAGTTAGAGTTTGCTTCGTATTTCTTAAATTAACCTGTGTAGGTTGCTTGCTAGTTGCTCTCCTTATTTTTACAGCTTCCCCTTGCTTATATTCACTTGCTCCTAGCTTGCCTTACACTAGTTTTAATATTTACCTGGCCGATCTACTTTTCTATCTCATGCCATTGGACAAGTCATCGGACTTTCCCCACAATCGTCGGACAAGTCCGACACTGCGCATTTAATTTTTATTATTAAGTGAATTTTAGGGATAATTGCCTATTCAACCCCCCACCCCTCTAGGCACTTTCAATACACTATGACCAAAGTTCCACTCCTACGTGACAATGAGAGTGCCATCATGATTGCATATAACCCCATTGATCATAATAAGACAAAGCATATAGATATCTCGCACCATTTCTTGAGAGATCATTCACTAAAGGAGGACATTGAGATTAGCTATGTTAAAACCGATAAACAACTAGAAGATATTTTTACCAAGCCCCTAGATGAAAAGAGGTTTTATGAGTTGAGATGTGAGCTAAACATTCTTGATTCATCCAATGTGGAGTAGAGCCTTGTACATTATTTTGTGATGATTGCTCCTTGCTAGTGTTTCAAAACCAAAATGCTTGAAAATTATTGATCGCTTTTGGCTGAGAAAATGTTTGATTTTGATCTATGATCGTGTGTTTAATCTTGTGAATGTTATTCCCCTTGGTTGATTGCTGGCCGTTCACAAGAGAAAACAATCCTCTCAAGTACCAACTCCTTCTGTTCCAAATCCACATAGAACTTCCGTCCATAACGGAACTGATTTCCTCTTCTCATTACTCTATGTTCAATAGCTTCGATGCAGCATGGAACTTCCGTCCTACACGGAACTTCCATCCACACTTGGCAATTTCAAAATTGTGATCCATGCCTACATGGAACTTCCGTCGCATATGGAACTTCTGTCGCAGGTCAGTTTTTAACCCTCTTCAGCCCAAAACTTACCCCTTCAAAATCACATTCACCTTTTTAATCTTCTCTCTCCTCTCCTCTCAAACCCTAAGGGCGATTCAAGGGCGATTTGGGGGGCTGTCCAAGGGCTCTTGTGGAGATTACTAGGAGGTGTTCCTTCATTCATCGGAACTTCCGTGAGTATTTTTCCCCACAAATTTCGTCTCTACTTTTTTATCTAGGGTTCAACTTGATCTTGTCATTCATTGATCTCTTGTTGCACTAGAGTCCCATCTATTTCCTTTGAGTAGAATAGTTCTCTAGCAGCTAGTCTACATCACTCTTGAAGGACTTTAGCAAATCGTGGGTAGATTCAAAGTTAAGAGGTTTTTCATGTGAGTGCACAGGCATTGACAAAACTTTCGTCGCCCACGAAACTTCTGTCCCTGACGGAACTTCCGTGTGTTACAGAACCTCTGTCCCTGCCTGAGTGCACACAAGTTAAATCTCTCAATTTTGACTCTGCTCATTTATCCTTTGTATCTCATTCACTTATTATCTCCTTTTTCCCAGCAACATAGCTAGGACCAAGAGGGCTGAGAATGCCTTTGGCAGTGATGATGAAACAGATGAGGAGATTTTCTCTCATTCCCCAAGTGAAGAAGAAGCTCCTTCGCCTCCAATAAGGAAGAGAGGGATAGTTGCCAAGAGAAGAGGATATGCACCTCAAATAGTGCAAGCATTTCCCTCTTCAAATCAGAGTCAAGAAAGCACCAAAACGTGCCTCTGGAGCAGCTAGACTTTCCACTAGTGCAGCAGGTCCCTCCTCTTCAACTCATGCACCACGACGATCACGGTCTTCATCTCCTATTCTTGCTGCCTTTTAAAGTCATTTTTCTAGATTTCTTGCTTCAATGCAAGAGAAAATTAGGAAAACAAGAAGCGGCTCAAGAAGGTGACAACAAGGATCAAGACTGAGCAAAGGGCTCAAGGTCATGACGTGTCTCCGGATGGCTCTGAATGTGAGCCCGATGGTGAGCCGCCGGTCTTCCAGGAGCTTTTCGCAGCTTATGATTGGGATAACGTTGAAGCTAGACCATCCTCTGCTCCTCACTTTGTTGTTGATGAGAGTGATTCTGATGTTCCCGAAGCTGAGGCTAGTGATGGTGAGGGTGGCTCTATGGCCGAGTGATCCTTCTCCTCCTTGTTCTGTTCTGTTTGGTGTCTTGATGCCAAAGGGGGAGAGACAAAGCAGAGAAGAAGGAGAGGGATCCTTATCTATCTTTCTACCTATTCGTGTTGGAACTTGGAGCTATTTGTACTTGTGGTTTGTAAGACTTATTTGTGGCATCCTATTGTAATAGGATAGTTGGAAACCCTTGTGGATTGGTGCTTGTTCTAGTATTTGTGAACTCTTAGTTGTTGTGTGCTTAACTCTTGTGCTTTGTTTTTCTATTTATTGTAGTTATTTACACTAAATGCTCACTTGTTCACTTCTTTAGGCACCCCACTTATTATAAAAAATAGGGGGAACTTTCTCACATGTCTTTTGTGAATCATGCATATCTTTAGGGGGAGCTCCGCTATATTTTGTTTAATCTCTTTGATTCCTTCTTAACCCTTTTTAATCATTTGTCATCAATCACTAAAAAGGAGGAGATTGAAGATGCATCTAGGATCCCCTAGTGGGTTTTGATGAATGTTGACAAATGATTAAAATGTACTAATATGCTTGTGAAGTATGTGTACAGGATATCAAAGTTTGTAATACCAATTTAGTAAGATGTTGGACCCCTCAATAAAAGAAGAAGAGAAAAAGGACTCAAGAGGAGCTTAGAATGAGAGATTTTATTTATTTTTGAGTCTAGAAATGTCGAACTACCAAGGAGGGTGAAAATGATCTTACATGCAAGGAATATGTGCTCATGAAACCAAAAATTCTCTTGGAAAAAATCCCACCAAAAACTACCAATAGCCAAGTCCAAAAATCAGCCAACTTTTCTGTGCCTGAAGGAAGTTCCATCGGCGAAGGAAGTTTCGTGATAGGAACAATTGTTCTGGACCAGTGGCTCCATAACTCAACGGAAGTTCCATCCTGGGAACGCCGTTTCTAGACTGTGGCTCCCTGAGCTTGACGGAAGTTCCGTCCTTGACGGAAGTTCCGTTCTGGGAACATTGTTTCTGGACTAGTGGCGCACTGATATGACGGAAGTTCTATCCCTAACGGAAGTTCCGTCCTGGGTACTCTTGTTCTGGACAGTGGTTCCCCAAGTTCGATGGAAGTTCCATTCTCCACGGAAGTTCCATCCTTCTCAGTGCTTTTCCACTCCAATGGCTCTTTTTGGACCTCCACTATAAATACCCCTCTCCCACCCTGTGAGAGAGGTTGCTGGTGCCTCTGCAAAACACACACATTTCAGCTAGCTTCAAACTCTTCACTCCTCCATTTGTCTAGTGATTCAAGCTTATATGAGAGAGTGATTCTTCCATCCAAACTAGAGAGCATCAAGCCAATCTTGAGCACATACCTTGCAACTAAGTCTCATTCTTCACTTGTTACTCTTGGGGATTCAATCCCCCTAGATCGGCTAGGTGTTGCCCGGTGAGCTCCCAAGCATTGTGGTGAACCTTGGGAAGTTTGTGAAGGTCGTGATTCGCCTCCGCAAGGAAAGAATCAAGAAGAGAAAAGCCAAGCTCGATCTTAGTGATCAGTTGGTGAGGATTAGGGTTAAGAGAGACTCGGCTCTTAGTGAGCTCCTCAACGGAAACGTAGGAACCTCTTTGTGAGGGGTCCGAACTCTGGTAAACAAATCTCGTGTCTCTCTTATCCTTGTTCGTGTTCTTGTTCTTGTTCTTGCTTCATTTGTTATTTTTTGTTCGATCTACTTCTACACTGGGTTGTAAGCTAACCCTCGCAGTGATTTGATACATCAAGCATCTAGCATCATTTCTATTCAAGTAGATTTATGAATAAACCTATAAATTTTGCATTTCCTCTAGAGATTCACAGATTACCATAGAAGTTTTGTCCTTCACAGAAGTTCTATCCACGGACGAAGTTCTGTTGCCGAAGGAAGTTTTGTCCTTGACAGAAGTTTCATGAGGGTTAGAAGTTACGTGTTGAATTTAATCCGTTTGTTAGGTAAATTTCAGGGATAAAATTACAAGCTACCCGATGCGGCCGGCCTCTATCATGTCGTTTCACACCCCTACATGCACACTGCTCGCCTGTGCCTATGCCCTGAGCTGTCACTTCTACCCACAGCGTCATAGCTCGCCTCCCCCGGTCCACGATGCGCCGTCCCTGCTTGCCGACGACGCGCGACTTCAATCCGCTAGGTCGACGCGTCCCGTCGACTGCCCGAGACAGTAGCGCCATTGATGGTCGTTGATGCTCCTCGCCCATGTTTTTGCACGGTGACAACCGCAAAGCGATGCCGTTCGCCTCTCGTCGCTTCACGCCTTAACATCATTGCCACGTCCCATCGTCCTAGTTCATAGTAGCCGCCATTAATGGAGCACCGAGCTCGCCACCACGCCGCCCACCTGCCTCCCGGCCGCCCACGCCTATAAAACAGACGCGTGGCGCCCGCCTTCTCTCACCAGTGCCTACCCCTCCTCCTTTCTCCCTCCGAGCCACTCCAATTTCGAGTTTTCCTCTCTCCCCGAGCTTCCGGCCATGGCCGTATCCATCGCGAATATCCCGCCATCCTCGCACCCCCTTCCCTACTTCCACCGCAGACGGGTGCGTCGAGCCTCCTCCTCCAGAGCCCCTTCATCCTGTCGCCCTTCCCCCTTCTCCCCTGTGGTATCGAGCTCTCAGGCTCAGGCTCGGTGAGAGAGCAGAGAGATAGAAGAAGAGCCCCTCTAGTTACACGTGAACAAGAAAAACACTTTTGCAAATTGCCCCATCCCCTTTGTCCAAACCAAACCACCTCATATTTAGTTAAGCCCTTTTATGTTCTAGCCCCTCGGTTTACAGGAAACTCGTAGACCACCCCGTGGACTCGGTCCACCGAGCCTTACACCCGGTTCACAGATTTTTCTATATCAGAAATAATTCCAGAATTCTAGTAAAATACCAGGCCCTTGTCTTTTTGCAGAAAGGTCCCTGACCTTTATTTTAATTCTGGTTTAGCCCAAGTAATTTACAGAAAGGCCCACAAACTTTCTGTAATTATATTTTAGCCCTTGCCACTTTACAACCAAGCCCCTGATATATTTTGTAATTACAAATAGGTCCCCATGACCTTATGAAAATTACAAATAAGCCCCCAGACCTTCCAAAAATTATATCTTTTCAACCGTAGCTCCGTTTCGGGCGATTCTTGATGCATCCGGCCCAGGTGGGGTTGGAAAAGCACGACACACCGACCCGGTTCTAGATGCACGACCCGAACCGGCAATCTTAGCACGACACACCGATCCGGTTTCAAATACGCACTATCTGTCCCCTGCAATCTTAGCATCGCAACTCCGGCACGGCCACTCGGGGAAAGGCCCAATCGCCCTAAAAGACTAGTCCAATGGGGCAAGGGTGGCTCTCTCTTTTAAAGTGGATTCCTCCTCCCAAACTAAGGAAGGTGGGATTATTCAGAGGCTCACACGGTCACCGCCCGACTACAACTGGGCCACATGGCCCCTTTGTTGCGTCTTTGCCACAGGTAATAGTGGACGATGTGCTCAGCATTCCCATCCCCTTAAACAAGGGTCCAGCTCTGATACCAAATGATATGAGCAAGGGTTCCCGATCTTCTGAAAGGTTTTGATAATCTTGATTTGGGCGGAGATGAAACACAAATCAATCCGGCTTCTAAACAACACGTTCAGAACTCCGTAATCGTAGCACAACGTCTGCTCTCCTCTGGTTATCAATCGTCCAAGAACGATTGACCTCGCCAAGAAGGCTAATCCCTACCTGCGAATCAAGAACACAAGCAAGAACAAAGAAGAATGCAACACAATTGCAGATTTATTATGGATCTCACGAAGTTGGCATCTCACAAACCAATGTGACAGCAAAACTGTTACGAACAGAATAATCTCAGCGAAACCCGAACTCTAATGGTGCGGTGGCAGTGGTATATCAAGACCCTTGGGTCATGCAAGACCCTCTGGACGCGCCCCTAATTGGGTTCAACTGGATACAAAGCCCAAAGGCCAAAAACAGGCGACGTAGCACCAACACAGATTCTAGACCCTATCTTGTTTCGATGATTTTTTATGACTCCGGAAAAATTTTGACATGAGACTGGAGGCATTGGAAAGGTCGTCTTCTTATCTTTTCGTGCATATCAAGAACGTCCAAATCCGAGTCCGTATGCGTCCTGGGCTACCATTTTAGTGCAGACTGGTCTTGGGCCCTAAAACAGACTCGAAGTCGGTTTTGATTAGGCCTCCAACTTGGCTTCTAAGTCCTTGCTGGTCCTCCATGTTCCCAAGTCCTTCTCCCATAATCTCCTGGTCATCTTCATGGTTCCTAATGATAATATAATCATTAGGTAGCAAACCATTCTCAAAAGTAATATATAACTAAGAACGTAGGAACAAGCTCACCTCTAAATTTAGTGTCGTGTACGAGCTCTAGTCATTGGACCTTGCAAGTCTAGAATTAGAGGAGTATTGTGTGTATCCATAGAAGTAATGTCCTCATCATCCTTCCCCTCTTGAAGTGGAGTCGTCCTCGACTCAAGCTCATCCTCTTCTCCCAAGTATTATTTCAAATCTGAAATGTTAAAAGTAGAACTAACCTCGAACTCGAGAGGCAACTCAAGTTTGTATGCATCATCATTAATCGTCTCAACTATTTTGAATGGACCATCAGCTCTAGGCATTAATTTAGACTTTCTCAATTCTATAAATCTATCCTTCCTCAAGTGTAACCACACTAAATCTCCAACATCAAGCTTTATTTCTTTTCTACCTTTACTACCAGCAATTTTATACTTTTCATTCATCTTTTCAATGCTAAGTCTAGTGGTATCATGTATTTGTAAAATAAATTTAGCACGCTCCTTAGCATCAACATGAACTCTCTCATTAAGAGGTAGAGGAAGTATATCAAGTGGAGTATGGGGATCAAAACCATATACTACCTTGAAGGGACTTACCTTGATAGTAGAATGTGTTGCCCAATTATAATCAAACTCAACATGAGGCAAACATTCTTCCCATTGCTTTAAATTTTTCTTCAAAATAGCTCTCAACATAGTGCCCAAAGTGCGGTTCACCACCTCAGTTTGTCCATCAGTTTGTAGGTGACAAGTTATAGAAAACAGCAACTTTGTACCCAACTTATTCCAAAGCATGCGCCAAAAGTGACTCAAGAATTTTGCATCACAATGTGAAACAATAGTAGAAGGCTTATCATGCAAACGTACAATTTCTTTGAAAAACAGGTCAGCCATATGACTAGCATCATCGGTCTACAACAAAAATGCCTTCTACTATTAGAAAATCTATCCACAACAACAAAAATGCTATCACTCCCCCTCTTAGTTGTGACATCCCCTCCGGGATAACCAGGATCAAGTACAGGAGAACACTCGACGAAGCGAGTTACAACAACACATACATTCATACAAGCCCAAATATATTACATCATGGTATAATACAACCAGGTTTTTAAAAAACACACGAAAGTCTTGCAGCGGAAAAATATTTATTACAACAAAGATTTAAAAACTCAACAGAAGTTGAGCACTGTTCAAAACCTTGTTCCAAACACGTCTAACTAACTCACTCTCAGAGGCACGCCTAGTTTTCTACTCTTCCGGAGACGGGATACGTTCCCACTAAATGGAACCTCTCTCCAGCAGTTGCCCTTTATCTGGCATGCCTTCGGACCATCCGTAAGAGTATGGATCACCACCTAAAGAATAAAATAATACAAACAAACCCTGAATATCTAATATACTCCGCAAGACTGACCCGTCAACGTGGCTCACTAAGGCTGATACCTAGAATGCTTAGGCCTTTGGCTGGTGGGTTCACTCAGACTTGCGAAAACCAGCACTTAATAGTGGATATCTATTTTCAAATTTTAGCCCAAAATTATGTTTACTAATATTAAGGTTTGCATCCTACAACTATTGCAATCAAATTTATTCAAGCAAAACTAAATTAATTAAAATACTCCTTCTCTTCTCATTCCTCTCGAATATCTCCGTTGTGACGAGCGATCAAGCAATACTCATTGCTGCGAGCGACAGCGATTCGAACCAATTTCAATCCAGCTGGGTAAAACCCGACTACACGACACATACGCACCGCATTGGTCGTATATGACAACTTTTCCCACTAACCCCAACCAGAGGTCGATCCGTTTCCAACTCCCCCGAGAATATGGAGACCCAACTAGATACCCGTCCCAGACGTTATCCATGGGCGACCACCATTTCTCCCGTGAGACTTCAATCTCAGTAACAGCGAGAAAAAGAAAGTTGGCTACGTCCTACCACTAAGGTAGTTAGGGTACATCAGCTTACTGGGTCCCATATACCAGCATGTAGATGGTACTGTTCAATACTTGCTCCCTAGGCCACAACGTGGACCTAAATTGACACGGACAAGGCTACCACCTTGCAAGACCCAGTCTTTGCCCTTTCCTCTACTGGCCCGTCCGGTCTCATCATCATCAACAACTTTCATTTGAATTCTCAAAGATCTCAATCAAGTTAAAGCCTCCATGCTTTAAGGTCATCCTATGCAGTGCTACCGATAATCCTATGACGTAAGCATAGCGCCTATCGTGCTACTCGTACCTGTATAGCGTAAAGACATCATAGGATATGGTAGTGATGCAGGTGGGTGTCAATCAATTCCTGGAACCTAATGCACAATCATGACTCGATTGTCTGTGATAAAAGAAAGAATTTAAAAACATAGGTGGTATCCATCGGGGCTTGCCTTGGGTTTCGTCCGGATACGACGATGCAGGCGTGGGGTCGGTCTCGACAATTACCACCTCTGGTCCTCTGTCAGCAGATGGCTCGACGATCTCGGGTCCTATACAATTTGTCGACACGTCACAAGTTAGTATCACCGATGCATGAAAAGTGACATGCAATGCATTGAGAATGATGGTTCGATAAAATATTAGACTAAGAATTTAATTACTCTTGTCTAAAGTATTTCCTTAAAATAAGAGTAATTAACTCCATTAATGAAAAGGGTTTATCATGCTTTAATTCAAATTAATAAACCTTAATTACCCCATTTAAACATGAAATAAAATCATTAACAAAATAAATATTAACTTAGAAAATGAATTTCATTAACAATTAAAAGATATTTCTTAATCTTAATTAAATGCTAGAAAATCATATAAAATAAATATTTAATTTTGTTTCATAAAGTGGTAGAGAAAATTATTTGGGACCAAACAAAATTGATCCCAAGATTTTAGGAAGCCTAAATCATTTGCTAAGATTTATCTAAATTTTGGAATTATTTTTAAACGAAAAATCCTGGAAATAAAAAATAAAAGGAACTATTCTAATTTCGGCCTCATGGGCCTCAGAGTGGCCCAGCTGCTACTGGACCAAGTCCAACAGCGCGGCGGGCGCTGCGCGTGGGCACGACCCATCCACATGGTGGCCCAGCCGGGGCGGGGCACGGCCCAGCAGCACAGACACGCGCGCGCGCCCAGCGGCTCAGCCTCCCGGCCCACTTGCTCGGGCAGGCCCAGCTCCAGAGAGCTCTTCGAGCTCTCGAGCGTTGACTCTGCCGCCGGAGCTCGAGCTCGGCTTGGCCAGCCAAGCAGATATGGGGCGATAGCACGAGAAGGTGGCAGAGGAGACGGCTACGATGATGAATGCTCACCGGAGCAGAAGCGACGACAAACGGTGGCGGAAACGGGGCTCGGCAATGGTGGCGGCAAAAACTTGGAGCAGAGAATTGTCCATGGTAAAAAAACGATCGAAAAAGGTTCAAATCGAGGCGTGATCAAGTTAGAAATCCTCCATTGCAAGGAATTGGGTTAAGGTTGAAAGTACAAATCGAATTTGGAGAAGACTCGGGGAGAGGTCACCGATGCTCACCGAGAAAACCGACGGCTCCAACTCACGGTCTACAATGAGAGGTGGTACTGGGCGGCCATGGTGGGATGCTGGGGTGTGTTGCGCGACGACGGGCGAAGTTGGCCGGGAAAGCGGTGACGGTGGGCGGGGCTCGAGCTTTGAGCTCTCTCGGCGGTGACGGAAGAAAAACAGAGAGACGAGAGGGAGGTGAGAAAAAGAAAGAGAGGAGAGGAAAACCGGGGTAAATCGCTTCCCCGAGTGACAGCGGCAGTGGCAGGTCCCGATCGCAGGGCTACATGGTGCCCCCGACGCTCGCGCGAGCGCCAGCGCTGCCCCGGCGCAGGCGGTGCGCGGTGCTGAGAGCCAGAGGCTGACGGGTGGGGCCGGCAGGTCCCACCAACAGTAAAGGTGAGTAATTTTTTTTAAACAGGGATGCCACATTAGTCCTAGGCAGTCATAAACAAAATCCAATCCGCCCAATGAATAGAAGAAAGAGGAAGTGGCATGTATAAACCATGTGGATTCAAGCGAGACTTAGCTTTTTGACATGTAGTGCTGCGAGCAACAAAACGCTCAACATATTTCCTCATCCTTGGCCAAAAGAAGTGTGTGGCCAAAATATCCTCCGTCTTCTTAGCACCCAAATGACCCATCAATCCACCTCCATGCGTCTCCTGCAGCAACAACAAAAGACGAACGGAACCAACTGGAATGCACATACAGTTAGCTCTAAACAAGAATCCATCATTGAACACAAATTTGTTCTAAGCACGACCTTCTTTATATTTCAGTATTATATCCTTAAAATCAGCATCTTAAACATATTGTTCTTTAATTGCCTCAAGTCCAAAAATTCTACAATCAAGGTTAGACAACAAAGTATAGCGCCTAGATAAAGCATCAGCTGTCACATTATCTTTCCCTTTCTTTTTTTTAATAATATAAGAAAAAGACTCAATAAACTCAACCCATTTAGCATGTCTACCATTCAAATTGCATAGTGAGCGAATATACTTAAGTGATTCATGATCAGAATGAATAACAAATTCTTTGGGCAGCAAATAATGATGTTGCGTCTCTAAGGAACATACAAGAGCATATAATTCCTTATCATAAGTGGAGTAATTCAAAACAAGCCCAGTAATTTTCTTGCTAAAGTATGCAATAGGTTTACCATCTTACATCAAAACACCACTAATGCCTATACCACTAGCATCACATTCAAGCTGAAAAGTCTTATCAAAATTGGGTAATTGCAGCAATGGTGCATGTGTAAGTTTGTCCTTCAAAGCATCAAAAGACTCATGATGTACCTTATCCCAATGGAACTCAACGCCCATCTTTGTCAACACATGCAATGGTGCAGCGGTGGTGCTGAAATCTTTGACAAAGCGATGGTAGAAACCTACAAGACCAAGAAAACTCCTCACCTGTGTGATAGTTTTTGGTACAGGCCAGCTCTTTATGGCTTCAATCTTTGCCTCATCCACCTCAATTCCCTATGGAGTCACAACATAGCCAAGAAAAGAGACTCGATTCATGCAAAAGGTGTAGTTCTCAAGGTTACCAAATAAACGTGCAGCTCGCAAAGCAATATTATGACAAGCCAAGGTTTGAAATGAATATGAGACATGAAAACCATTGATGTTGTCAAGAAAAAGTAGTCATCAAGTGTTGTTCTTCTATGCATTATTCTTGAAAGCTACTTGATCAAAACAATATTTCAAAAAAGATATTCAAATAAAGGCATAACGATGATACAAAGTTGTGTGTGACTCAAGATAGCAAGATGGTGAAGTATTGGCATGACTTGGCCGTGACGGACCATGCACGGGAGAAGGGCAAGATGGAGTCTTGGCGCTAAGGGACCCAAGACATGGTGAAGGGCAGGTGGAGCGCAATCGCGATGGACCGATCAAGCTACAAGTGGTCACACATTTGCAAGTATCAATCTTTATTGGAATATGAAGATATAATGTGACTTGTGAACTAAAAGATGGAAATGGATCTTATGAATGAAGAGTTTCCAAGTCACATACTCTAGGTGATGACGCTCAGCAAAAGCACATGTGACACTCCTCATGAAGCACTAAAAAGAAGAAGTGGCAAAATTCATTATCAAGCAAGCTCAAGAAGAAGAATTGTCTTTTTATTTAATCTTGAGTTTAGGCATGCCGCTCTATCAAGAGAGATGCTACATGGTTTGCATTTAATGTCTCAATGCTCAAAGAAAAAACCAGGTGAGGTGAGAGAAACACAATGGCCACATAAAACACGGGTCTCTCTGTGATAGGGAAAACCGGTGTAACCAGTTTTGGTTTTAATCTGTAACGGCTAGTTCAAGAAAACTGGAGGGACCGGTTTGGGAAACCGGAGGGACCGGTTTTGACTGGTTCAGTATAACGGCTAGTTTTAGGGGGACAAGTATAAATAGTTCCTCCACCCCTCCTTTGGAGGGGGCTGATCGTGTACACGAAGAAAATACATCCAAAGCCTTATAGAGCTCTCCCCAACACCAATTTGTGAGGTTTGAGTGATTTGTGAGAAATCCTAAGCATTGGGGTGAGAGGGATTGAGATTGAGAGCACAAAAGAGAAAATCCTACACTTGAGCATTTGAGCATTGTGTTGCAAATCCATGAAGCATTTGTTACTCTTGGAGGTGAATCCTCCTAGTTGGCTAGGCGTCGCCCTAGAGCTCCCAAGCTTGTGGAGAGCCTTGGAAAAGTTTGTGAAGGTCCGCTTTGCCTCCGCAAGGAAAGAAGGCAAGATAGTGGATCGGGAAAAGCGGTTGAAAGAGACCCGGCTTGCAGTGTGCCTTGTGGGCAGCTCAAGCTTCCTCATTGGAGATGTAGGGTTCACAGGGTGAATCTGAACTTCGGCAAACAAATCTCCGCGTGCTTCATTTGGTTTGCTTTCTTTAGTTCTTGCCTCTTTTATTTGCGATTCATAGGTTGCATGTGTAGTTGTGCTAGTACTCTTAGTGATTACTTGCTCTAGATCTTGCCTGCTCTGTTAAGATCTTTAAGTTTGCTAGAACTAAGTGGAATGCGATTATTTCATGTTTTATACTCTCTGTCCCGAGGAAACTGGTGGGTCCGGTTTCCCAAACTGGTGGGACCGGTTTTGGTCAGTGCTCAATTGTGTAGATTCTTGGTGAATCTAGTTTGTGTGTATATTGGTTACTCTCTTGTGTAGTTCACACTAGTGTAGTCCCTCTGGTTAGTGTGTTACTTGTTTTATTTCTATCTGTTCCAGGAAAACCGGTGTAACCAGTTTGCCAAACCGGTGGGTCCGGTTTTGGAAGTTCGTTTTCTGAGGTTGATTCTTTGTGAATTTAATTGGGGTGGTTTCTGTGTTTGATTTGATAGGTTGCTTGTCTTGAGTGCTTGGTTCTTTTCTCTTCATTAGTTGTTTTATTCCAAGCTCTCTGACAAAACCGGTGTAACCGGTTTGCTAAACCGGAGTAACCGGTTTTGACAGTTTTTATTCTACTATGAGTTTTAATTAATTTTCAGAAAAGCCTATTCACCCCCCCCCCCCCTCTAGGTGACATTAAAGGACTTTCACCAAGTCCATGGCAGCGGTGGCACTGAATCCCTGTAGTGGATCCCGTCGAAGTGACAAAGGAGGCACTACTAGCTGGTACCTGCACAGAATTTGCACCTGAGCGCGTAGAAGGTGTAGGGGCTGATCTTGGTGCTGTAGAAACAACGCTGGTTTCCTTGGCAGCTGCTGGTGGGGCCAGCCGGAAAGATTGCTTGGGCAGCCCTCAAGTCCCTATGGGCCGTGGTGGGTAGAAGGTACGACTGGACTTGTTGTACTCCTGAAAAGCCTAGAAAAGTCCCTTTGATTCTTTCTCTGTAAGCATAGCATACTAGACACACTGGTTGAGGGTATAAAATTCTTTATAATTAAGGATGTCCTCAATTTCTTTTCTTAAACCAGAATAAAATTGGCAAATCTGATCCTCTACTTTTTTAACTACAGCACAATGAATCAAACCCTTCTGAAGCTCACTAAAGTACTCCTGAACAGTTTTATCTCCTTGGTCTAAGCACTGTAGTTTATTACGAATCTCTCAATAAAAAGGAGGAACAAAACAATCACGCATTGCTACTTTAAGTTCTTCCCAAGTAGTAGGCAAATCAGTTTCAGCAGCTAGACCACTCCACCAAACAATGGCAAAGTCCTTAAACTCACTAGTGGCTTGTCTAACTCTATGTTGTTCAGGAACAAGATGGGCATTAAATTTTTGGTCTATAGTCATCTCCCAATCAAGATAAGCATCACCATCATACTAACCCAAAAATAAAGGAATTGAAAACTTAATTTTAGCATACGGGTCATCTGGAGCATGGGCATGATTGTTGCCTTGTGGGCAACGGTTGTGACTGTGGAAACCACCCATACCTTGAGTATTATGGTTCAAACGATGTCGTAATCTCGTGGTCCTTGTAGCAGCTCTATCCACGGTGCCATCAGCCTTATACATCATGTCTTCGTCATGGTCGTCTTCAATGTCATTGGTGATGTTGTCATTGGTCTTGTGAACGGTCTCCAACTCAATAACCTAATCGGTTAACTTAGAGACCCTCTTATCCAACCGCTCAATGCTTTCTCCAAGGTGAATCTTGTTGACCGCGTAAGTGACGGCCCTGGTGATCGTCTCCGCCAAATCACTCTGAGCCGCCTGCAAAGCCTTCTGTAGCTAATCTTGGCTCACGCACTCATCAAATTTTGAGGGAGAAGGCCCCTCTCCATCGCTTGCTATCATCACAAACACCAAAACAGGAAACAAACAGTGAAGATTATCCCTATAAAACTACTAAGTAGTGGTGCCTCTCAAAACAGCAAAAGGAAGCTCCTTATAAAGCTCTTACAAAGTTTTGAAAAGCAAAGCAAAGGATACCAGGGAGGTGTGTTCTACGATTGCAAGGTTCACAAAATAACCTATGTTGTCCAAAAGAAATATGTAGATCTAGGATGGCCAAATATATATATGTGAGTGGCACACAAATCAAAAACAGAGAGTAAAGCTGAATAAGTGCTCAAAGTAATTTGTCCCTAGTTGCTGGTCTAACTATATCCTAGAATAGTAGTGATAGCAAGGTAGAAACAAGTAGGCAAAGGAACATAGCCGATAACAGGGGGCTAGGTGTAAAATAGCCAAACCTCCAAATCCCAGGGGGCTAGATGGAGCACTAGTAGAAATCCCAAATTTCATTATTATTTTTTTTTGATATTTTTCTCTAACTCAATGGCAATGAGAGAGAACCCACAGAAAATTTCAGCTCAAACAGAGGTAGGAAGTGTCCTACAGAAATTCTACAAGTTTTAGAAAATGTCGGGTTTCAACTTGAATGAATTTTTTCTTTACCTTCCCTTTTTTTTAATTTTTTTGAGAGGGGCAAACGGTCGTTGGTGGTTTGGGATGGCCCCTTTATGAGTAAAGAAGCTCCTGTAAAAATTTCAGCCGAAACGGACAACCGAGCGAAAAGTTATGGCCGTTTTACTGAAGGTACCTCGAAACCGGTTTTGAAAAACCCAGGGTTTGAGTGAAACCCGATTCGGGTTTGGGGTCGGTTTTGGAATCGGGTAGGAAAAATTTTTTCGGGATGTATGCAGTGGAAAGTGGAAATTGTGGGGGTTGGTCCGAGATTTTTAGGGTGGGATCGATCAATCAACCCAAGCACACAAAGCCGAACAAAACAGAGGGTGGTGGAGGGGGGTGGCGGCTAGGGTTGCAAGGGAAACACTACTGACAACTAAAACACAAACTAAACCAGCGACTAAACAAGAACTCGGGCACAAAATCAATACTACGGACCCTAAAATTGAAATATGCAAAGGCTAAACATGGGGTTATGGGCGGGGGAAAAAATTTTGTGGTTTTCTGTGGACGATAGGAAGAACACGAAAACAAAACTAAAGGGTAGTGCGAACCTGACGGTGCACCTGAAGCTCTGATTACCACTTGATGCATCCGGCCCAGGTGGGGTTGGAAAAGCACGAGACACTGACCCGATTCTAGATCCGTGATTCGAACCTGCAGTCTTAGCGCCACAACTCCGGCAGCATGACACACCGATCTGGTTTCAGATATGCACTATCTGGCCCCCGCAATCTTAGCATCGCAACTCCGGCACACTCACTCGGGGAAAGGCCCAATCACCCTAAAAGACTAGTCCAATGGGGGAAGGGTGGCTCTCCCTTTTATGGTGGATTTCTCCTCCCATGCTAAGCAAGGTGGGATTATTCAGAGGCTCACACGGTCATCGCCGGACTACAACAGGGCCACATGGCCCCTTTGTTGCATCTTTGCCACGGGTAATAGTGGAGGATGTCCTTATCAATTCTCGCGCTCACGCGATCGTCCCAACACGAGGAATCTTTTGCCACCCACCATAGTTCCACTCTCATCACGATATTTTTTCCTTGTCCCTCTAAACATCATATCTTCACTGCCCGAGCTTCATTTCCACCTATTCTTCCACTGTCAGCCTTCTAAGACCCAGCCTACCTATCATCCCACGGGTATGCACCGAACCACCCAAATAACCTATCTGGAGTTTTAATTGGAGTATTGATTGCTTCTTATTTATTTTATTTTCTTCGTGCTAGCGTCACGTACCATAGCACGCAGAGAACCTGAGGAGCCCGATGCGGGTGTCTTTGGTGTAGATCCACCTGTAGTGGATGAGTGCTTGCCCGGCCGCTTAGGAACCGATAGCGAGACCTCAACTTGGTGGTATTTCAGTATGACCACAGAACCTGTATGGGCAGTACTAACGCGGATCCTGGGTAACGCAGCAAGGAAGTATCACCCGGCAAAGTAGAAACGGACTTAGGGATCGGTGTGGTGAAATGGTGATAAGTCCAGTACTTGGCAAAATTGTTTGTTGTGTGCCTTTGTTGTGATATGACTAAGTGTCATGACGGTGGAATCCCTGAGCTTCGTGGTGGACTTGTGGGCGTGCCTGGGTGAAGTGAGAGCGCTATGCACTTACTTGCAAAGTGTGCATAGCCTATGGGTACAGTGTACTAAGCTCTACGGAGTTAACCCTAAATCATTCAGATGTCCGTTGTCACTGGTCATGGCACACCAATCATTGGGCTCTCGTTGATTAGTCAATATCCTTGATGTGTGAGTGGATGACGTGATACCCATGTTTTGGAAGTGCAAGGTTTGGATATGGAGATCCATTCCTTTTAAAATCTATGGGAACTGGTGGGAATGGTTTATTCTCCCTCCAGGGCCAACCTACTACAATACTGACAGGTCCCCTCTTTCCTTGATATCTATTCTTAGTGAGCCCCGTCTGCTTAGCAGCTAGCACTAGTGTCAAAAACCCTTGCCTACATCCTTGCTACAGCCTCAATGCATAATTTTACCCTTGAGTAGTGTTAGTGCTTGCTGAGTACCTTATGTACTCACGGTTTGCTAATTGTGGTTTTTAGTGAACGAGCTCCCAAAGAATAAAAGCAGTAAGGTTTCGTCGTATGCTCAAGTTTTCCTGTGGATGTGTTGTGATGTGAAGGATGTGAAGTGAACCAGTCTTCCGCGCCCAATAACTTAGCCATGTTTGGTAAGTCATCCGTATTTTCTCATATTTTAGTACTATATGGATTTCAGATAATCTGATTGTGCGTACCAACTGCTGATCCAGGGGTTGGTATAGGATGCACAGGACGCCCCGTAGAGTGGGATGTCATAGTGACTCCATAGGAAATTAAGGTGGATGAGGCGAAGATTGAAGCCATAAAGAGCTGGCCTATACCAAAAACTATCATACAGGTCAGGAGTTTTCTTGGTCTTGCAGGTTTCTACCGTCGCATTGTCAAAGATTTTAGCACCATCGCTGCACCATTGTATGAGTTGACAAAGAAGGGTGTTGAGTTCCATTGGCGTAAGGTACATCAAGAGTCCTTTGATGCTTTGAAGTACAAACTTACACATGCACCATCGCTGCAATTACCCAATTTTGATAAGACTTTTGAGCTTGAATGTGATGCTAGTGGTATAGGCATTGGTGGTGTTTTGATGCAAGATGGTAAACCTATTGCATTCTTTAACGAGAAAATTACTGGGTCTGTTTTGAATTACTCCACTTATGATAAGGAACTATATGCTCTTGTACGTTCCTTAGAGACATGGCATCATTATTTGTTGCCCAAAAAATTTCTTATTCATTCTGATCATGAATCGCTTAAGAATATTCGCTCACAATGCAATTTGAACCGTAGACATACTAAATGGATTGAGTTTATTGAGTCTTTTACTTATATTATTAAACATAAGAAAGGGAAGGATAATATGATTGTTGATGCTTTATCTCAACTTGATTGTAGAATTTTAGGACTTGAGGCAATTAAAGAACAATATGCTAATGATGCCAATTTTAAGGATGTAATGCAGCAATGTAAAGAAGGTCGTGCTTGGCACAAATTTGTGTTGAATGATGGATTCTTGTTTAGAGCTAACCGCCTATGCATTCCAGTTGGTTCCGTTCGTCTTTTGTTGTTGTAGGAGGCGCATGGAGGTGGATGGATGGGTCATTTGGGTGATAAGAAGACGGAGGATATTTTGGCCACACACTTCTTTTGGTCAAGGATGAGGAAAGATGTTGAGTGTTTTATTGCTCGTTGTACTACATGTCAAAAAGCTAAGTCTTGTTTGAATCCATATGGTTTATACATGCCACTTCTTGTTCCTTCTATTCCTTGGGCGGATATTTCTATGGACTTTGTTTTATTGCTGCCTAGGACTAAGAGGGGGAGTGATAGCATTTTTGTTGTTCTGGATCGTTTTTCTAAGATGACACTTTATACCATGTCAAAAGACCGATGATGCTAGTCATATTGTTGACCTCTTTTTCAAAGAAATTGTACATTTGCATGGTATGCCTTCTACTTTTGTTTCAGATCATGATGCAAAATTCTTGAGTCACTTTTGTCGCACACATTGGAATAAGTTAGGTTCCAAGTTGCTGTTTTCTACAACTTATCACCCATAAACTGATGGACAAACTGAGGTGGTGAACCACACTTTGGGCACTATGTTGAGAGCTATTTTGAAGAAAAATTTAAAGCAATGGGAAGAATGTTTGCATCATATTGAGTTTGCTTATAATCGGGCAACACATTCTACTATCAAGGTAAGTCCTTTCAAGGTAGTGTATGGTTTTGATCCCCGTACTCCACTTGATATACTTCCTCTACCTCTTAATGAGAGAGTTCATGTTGATGCTAAGGAGCATGCTAAATTTATTTTACAAATGCATGAGACCACTAGAATTCAACGAAAAAAATAGCGGGCTATCACATTTAGCGGCAAGGTTTTTCAGCAGCTACAACAGCTATAGCCTGCTATAGCTTCAGCTATTACTTTTAGCGGTTTTTTAAAAAATAGGGCAAAAAATCCATGTATTATGTCTATATAAACTGATGAACACATTAGAAATCAGGGAACTGACTCATTAACGCACGCAGCAGCAGCCGCCGTAGCTCGCAGAGTCGCCGCACGCCGCAGCCGCTGCCGTAGCTCACAGAGTCATCTGCAGCAGTCGCCGCAGCTCACGTAGATGCTCGCCGCTGCTCGCACAGCCACCGCCGCAGATCGCATAGATGCTCGCACAGACGCCCAATGCCGCCGCCGCTGCTGCAGCTTGCACGGACGCCCACAGCCACTTCTGTCCGGTAGGAGATGCGAATGGATAGGGTTGAGGAATGGGGACACGGGGAGAGAAGTCCTCCACATTTGGGCCTTTTGGCTTGGGCTATAGCGCGCTAAAACAGCAGCAATTTAGTGGCAATAGCCCGCTAATTGCCGCTATTAGCGATGCTAAGGTGATAGCGTGAAACTAGGCAAATCCTAGCGCTGCTGCTCCATAAACGCTATAGCCGGAGATAGCGAATGCTATAGCCAGCTATATTTTTCGTGGCTAGAATTACCATTGAAAAGATGAATAAAAAGTATAAAATTGTCGATAGTAAAGGTAGAAAAGAAGTAAAGCTTGATGCTGGAGATTTAGTGTGGTTACACTTGAGGATAGATAGATTTCCAGAATTGAGAAAGTCTAAATTAACGCCTAGAGCAGATGGTCCATTCAAAATAATTGAGAAGATTAATAATAATGCATATAAACTTAAGTTGCCTCCCGAGTTCGGGATTAGTCCTACTTTTAATGTTTCAGATTTGAAACCATACTTGGGAGAAGAGGATGAGCTTGAGTCGAGGACAACTCCACTTCAAGAGGGAGAGGATGATGAGGACATCGCTCCTATGGATACACACAACACTCCTCCAATTCTGGACTTGCAAGGTCCAATGACTAGAGCTCGTCCACGATGCCTAAATTTAGAGGTGAGCTCGTTCCTTTGTTCTTTGTTATATGTCACTTTTGAGAATGGTTTGCTACCTAATAATAATATTATGATTTGGAACTATAGAGAGGACCAGGAGATGATGGGAGAAGGACTTGGTGATGTGGAGGACCAGCAAGGACGTGAAAGCCAAGGTGGAGGTCCAACCAAAACCAACTTCGAGTCTGTTTTGAGGCCCAGAACCAGTCTACACTAAAATAGACGCCCAGGACCCATACGGACTCAGATTTGGACGTTCTATATATGCACGGAAAGATAAGGAGAATACCTTTCCAATGCCACTGGTTGCATGTCCAAATTCATTCGGAGTTGTCAGAAATCCTCAAAACAAGAGAGGATATAAAAACTGTGTCGGTGCTGCGTCGCCTGTTTTTGGCCTTTGGGCTTTGTATCTCGTTGAGCCCAATTAGGGGCGCGTCCAGAGGGTCTTGCATGACCCTAGTGTCTTCATATACAGCAGCCGCTACACAATTAGGGTTTGGATTTTGCTTAGATTACTTCTGTTCATAAATAGTGTCGTCATTCATCAGTTTGTGAGACCCCAACTTCGTGAGCTTAATCATTCATTTGCAATTGTGTTGCCTTCTTATTTGTTCTTTCTTGTGTTCTTGATTCGCAGGCAGAGATTAGCCTTCTCGGTGAGGTCAATCGTTCTTGGATGGTTGATAACCAGAGGAGACGTTATGTTGTGATTGCGGGGTTCTAAACGTGTTTCTTAGAAGCAGGATCGATTTGTGTTTCGCCTCCGCCCAAATCAAGATTTACTAGAACCTTTCGAAAGATCAAAAACCCTTGTCCACATCAAAAGCCTTATACGCTCAAGGTCTATGGCAACATGGGTCACTCGGGCAATGACTGCCCTGACACTCATGAGGACGTGTTGTACATGAACAACAACAACAACGACGTCCACAAAGGGGCAACAGGTGGAATCAGCCACGCTCGTATTATCAAGGAGGTAACAACTACAACTCTTCCAACAATCAACCCTCCTTTAAAGATCTTGTCTTAGGCGAAGCTAAAATTAATGAAACCTTTACTAAAAAGCTTTCAGGTAATGACAAGACTTTAAAAAGTTTTAATACTAAGTTAGAAGATCTTGCTTCTTCCTTTAAGAATCATCTTAGCTTTAATAAAATGCTAGAAACCCAACTAGCCCAGCCAGCTGCTACTTTTCCTCCGTTAGAGTCGGGGAAGATTCCGGGGCAACCCGAGTCTCCTAGTGAAAATATTAATGTGGTGACCATGAGAGGGGGTAAGACCACTCGGGACCCGCCATATCCTAACACTGCAGGGAAGGACAAGGAAAAGGAAAAGGAAGGACCCTCTGATAGGGATGAAGTAGTACACGACGGGAAGATGGCTCCACATGAGTTCTTTGACACCACCGCCATGCCATTTCCCCGTTGAAAAAGGAAGCTGACTATGGATGAGCAATTCGCCTGCTTTGTTGACATTATCTAGAAGATCCACATCAATGTACCCTTGTTGGATGTGATGCAAGTTCCAACTTATGCCTGTTACCTCAAGGACATCCTTAGCAACAAGCATCTAATGCCCACCAGAGAAGTTGTGAAGTTGATGGAAGAGTGTAGCGCAGCTATACTCAACTGGTTTCCTGAAAAGAAGAAAGATTCGGGGTGCCCCACGATCACTTGCTCGATCGGGGCGCAAAAAATCACCCAAGCCATGTGCGACCTTGGTGCAAGCGTAAGCATGATGCCCAAGGCGGTCTTTGACAAGCTGAACTACACAACTCTATCTTCTATGCCAATGCAGCTTCAGTTGGCTGATTCATCGGTCTGCTATCCGAAGGGGATTGCACAAGACGTTCCGGTGAAAATCCAGGATTGCTTCATCCCCGTAGATTTTGTGGTGCTCGACATGGATGTTGAGAAGGAAACGTCGCTCATTCTTAGGCTCCCATTTCTAAGCACCGCAGATGCACACATTGATGTTGGGGCCGGAGAAATCTGTTTCCTCATCAATGGGAAGGAGGAGAGGTTTGATTTTCGGCCAGGGAGGGAGCAATGCTCAATGACCAAGATCAAGTTCGGGCCAAACCTAAAGAATATTCAAGAGGTCGAAGTAACACCCCCGAAGAAGGATAGCCTCATTCTCTACATGAAGAAGATCATGGCTAAGGAGATGTCATAGCGTTTCAAGAAGAAGAACCCACCTATGGCAAGGCCAGGACTGTGGGCAAAGCCACAGCCTGTTAAATCCAAGAAGCCACCGACCGCACCAAAGATGAAGAAGGTGTGGTGAGTAAAGGAAGTGCAGCCATCCACATCCACTTCTCTAGAACCGGACACCGTGACATGAAGATAAATGCGATGGTGAAAAGTTCCGCTCGTTAGACTTTAAGAATTGGTGAGCCCTTGCCAAAGGTAAATTGGTATTTATCTCATATTTGATTTCCTTAATCTTTGCACATTTGAATTTTCCAACTTTTGGATTTTTCAAATTTGTCTCTGCATTTGCATATTTGGATTTCACACATGCATGTTGGAATTTATTCCAACCTTTCCTCTCTTTTAATAAAAATACAAAATTTGGTTTTCGATTTCCAACTTTGAGAAAATATTTTTCTGAGCAAAAATTTTGTCGAAACAATGAACCTAACCCCTGCAGCTCGATAAATATAGTTGTTAGGGAGTTATGGGCCAAAGCGGGGGACCAGTGGGACCCACCCGTGGTTGGCTGAAAAACCAAGTTTGGCTGAACGGGTGTGGGCCCCACCAAACTTGGCTTTTTGCCAATGGCTGGATTTGGCTCCCCACTAGCCGTTTTCGACTGTTTGGGATTTTTCCTATAAATTGAGTGCCCGGGGGAGAGTGCTTTGCCATCCAAAGTTCAATTCTCATTTCACTCCCTCCTTCACTCATTTGCTCTTGAGCTCTCACATTGCTTCTCTGAAGTTGTTAATCCAAAAACCACCAAAAATATTTCTCTTTTTAGTTCGCTTTATTTTTGGATTGTTCAAGTCCTTTGCAAAGCTTGGTAAGAGCAACACGGCCGGCAGATTTTATTTGCTAACCCATAACCCGTGTTCGAGTTGTTCTTATGTTCCTGACTTAAGTGGTGCAGATGAAGAAGCCTTTGACGCTGATACAGTGAGTGACGTGTTCGAGTTCACACTGTTCACACGGCAACTCAAGCACAAAACTCTCCATCAAGGATGAATCAATGAGGTACACACCCGTTGAAGACAACATGGAAGAGGATGAGCCACACTTTCTTCTCGTCAACACCGACCTCGAGCTGCTAGATGAACAAGAGAAACAAGTCTACCACCGCCTACGCAACCGTAGTTTTGTCCACACCAGGGCATATGATGACGACCTACTCTCTACTATAGGTATGGACCTTGAGTTCCTTTCTATTTGGAAAGCTTTAGGTTGGACCAAATTTGCACACATCACTGAAGGGGCTTCACGCCTCCTCACTATCCAATTTTTGTGCACTTTGCTAAAAGATAACGACGGGATACTTTTCCGCTTGTTCGTGAAGGAGTACTGTCTCACTTGGAAAGACCTTAGCATCATTCTTAAGTTTAGGAGTTTTTGCAACACTAACTTAGAAGGTGCAACCATGGGTTTTGAAAAGGGTTCTTTTTGGCAAAGGATTTTGGAGGAGTTTACTTATGAACGTCTTAGGACTAGTGATATTCACAACCCAACTCTACAGCTGTGACATAGGTGGCTTGCCATGACATGTTTTCCTATACAAGATACTAGACCTATTCGTAATGACAAATTATGTGTCTTGTTTGCTACAATTGCTAATATCCTTATTGCTCCTGTTGAAGCTATGATTGATCAATGGTTAGATTATATTAAGGGATCGGGATCCATCGAATGCACTTCTTTAGTGACCCGTATTGCTGCAAGGGTCGGGGCTTTATCCAATGCTAGATTTGATTATCTTTCTGAGCCCCGTGCTAGGATAGACTATAAATTTCTTGAGTAGGGTCACACTTTAAAGAAGGGCCCCGATGGTTCTGTCATTTTTTATTACCCCGGCTATACAAACGAAATCCCGCTTCCTAACCCAAGATATCATTTGTACAGTTGTTGGGAACTAACCATACAGCTACAGAGAGAAGGGATGCCCAGCAAGTCCGTCGATCGACACACACGACAAAGCACGAAGCAAGCCACCACTAGTGCAGCCAGAACTACACCACCATTCCATGATTACACTGCAGGCTCAGATTACTCCGACGACCCCGCTTGGATGTTCATGCCACAGTAGTATGAGACTGGAGGATCGTCTTGGCAGCAAGCTAGTAGTGCACAATAGGAACACGGCCCTGAGTTGATCGAGACACATCCACATCACGATGGACGTCACTCTTTTTTAGGCTTTGGTCCTCATGACTATGGTCTAGAATTCAGGGATCTTACAAGGAGGATGGACGATCTGGATGTGGGAATAGAAGAAATGCAAAACACCCTTTCTACTCACACCTACACCACCAGATAGTGGCAGTAGCACAGTGACGACCAGTTTTGTCACCTCCAGGAGCAGTTACGGCGGCTTACTATATAGCGGCTTACTACTGTTGGAAAGGATTTGATCCTAACCAACAGCCGTGAGCAAAAGCAAGCTTGGGGGAGCACCCCCGCCAAGATGACTTGTATCTTTCCTTTTTTTCTTTTTTTTCATTGTTGGAATTAACCTCATAAAACAAAATAAAAATTTGCAAAACTAAAAAGAATAAAAATAGTAGGTTGTGATGCATGCTAGGGATGTTCGTGCCTTCATGTTGAGATGATGAATAGTTGCCCTATTTTATATCTTCCTATAGTCCTTCGTATACAACTTAGTACTCTCCCAATTTTTGAGTTTGTTGGCTAAACTTGCTTACCTTGAACTTGAATACTTGTGGGTTGCAAAGTGCATGATCTAAGTCTAGGTTGTTGTGAGGCATGATATGGTTAGAATAGGGCTACTATGATTCTTGTCCCAAAGTGAAGCTTAACATCCGGAGATTTTCTTTTTTTCAAAATGATAAAATTGAAAAGTTCCTCAACGATGAAAATTCCTACCACGGCCATATGTTGTACTTCATTGCAAAACCCTCCACATATGTTGCTTGTTTTCACATTGAGCTTTATCAAAATGCTTGCAACCTTTGTGAAATCCATTTCATGCTTTTATGATCAAGATTCACGTACACATGCACCATCATTTGCTAATGCTCCTACACCGGGAGATAGCAATATCATTCCATTGCATCCACCACCATATGCTAAACTTCTATCCTGGAAGTTAGCAAAATAAATATTCCATGAATATCATGTGATGACTCTCTCTCAATTGGTTGCATGGAAGGCATGGTTATCAAAAATAGAATAAATACTTGCTCGCAATCTTGAGCATGATGAAAAAAAAGAACAAAAGAAGTAGTCATGCCCAAATGCTTATTAAAGAAAGAGAGAGTCTACATAAAAAGGAGTATCCACCATTCCATCATCATTCCACCACATTCCACACACATGCACATCTTGATCAGATTGTATGACTTGTTTCTCCGTGGGTTCAGTCTTTTGGTTTAGCAATATATGTCTTACAAGTATGTCTCAATTATTCCTACCCAGAGCTCCACATAAGCCTTATTTAGAGGTAGGAACAAAAAAGAGGCAACTTCCATGCCTTGGTAAGGATTTATACACATTGAGTGACCGGGTGAAATCATTGGAGGAACTTAGCTTTATTTGCCAAAATCTTTTGAAAAATTCTGGATGAAAAGTGGAACACAGGGATGAGAGAATGGTGTATACAAAAGATCGTTCTATCTTTCAACCACCCAAGATGAAGAGAAGCCAAAAGCCCCACAGGGGCTAAGGTAAAAAGGGTGAGTTACCAAATGCCAACTTATTCAATTAAAGGTAGAGTATTTTGTTGTACACTTGGCACAATGGAGGGAATATAAAACAATGTAGCAACTCCTAATCAACAACCTAAAGTTTTATCTTTGCATAGGGACGAGCAAAGGTTCAGCTTGGGGGAGTTTGTTGACGGTCGTTATATACCATTTCCGACCATCAATATTACTCAAAATAAAGGAGGACTCAACATTCCCACCATGCATGTTAGTTAGAAATAATAAATATCCACTTGTGCTTGGAGAAATGCTCACATGCAGGAGAAATAACAAAATGGAGGAGGAAACGCACCTAGTTGGCAAAGAAACACAACTTCCACCAATCAAAGCTCGTCAACAGGGGCTCCCACGGATTGACTGGCCCACCTATAGAACTAAACCACCTCAACAACCGACCTTACAGTGTCACTGGGCAATGGCTACCACATGCTGGCTCCTGGTGGCTCCCTAACGTTGGTTATGCGGGTTTGGCGACAATTACTGACTCTAGGAACCGTCTTTGGGCCCTATAAATAGAAGGGAGAGGCCTCACTCCAACACACACACCAAGATGCATTACTCTCTTTGTCATTTCGAGTTTCTCTCTAGTTTTAGTGGAGTTAGGCTTAGAATAGAGTCTTCTTCAGTTCCCAAGTCTTCCTTGGAGTTGTGGTATGGCTCTTGTATCTTTCTCCTTTTGTAAGATATTGTTCTATTTAATATATTTAGTCTTTCTATATAGTTATGCTTGGATTATATGTTTCTTGTTTGATTATATGATTCATTCATGTATGTGGTTATTATGCTTGCATGTTAGTAATGTAGTTATACTATACTACCATGTTAGAAATAAGACCTTACTATAGTCTTTATTTATATCATTATAGTGATGCATGACTAATGTTTGACTTAGATCATTTCCACATGCTTAGTGTTCACTTAAATGTGATTACTCCTTTTCTGATCCATTGCTAGGGGATTAAAGGTATTGTTCTAGAGATGTAAGCGTGGTGCTTAGATCAATAGAATGCATTATTTATCGTGTAGCCCACGGATTACTATGGGTAGGCAGTAGGTGGTGATAGTCCTGTTTGCCCTTTGAAATCCCCCATGTTTGGCTATGCAATAGGCTCTTGGCCAGAATCGTACTGTGGATGCAAGGGAAAATCGGATGCCCAGGGTGTGATGATCTGATTGTCTTGCATTGTCTATGTATTTGTATAATAGTATAAATGTAGATTATGTAACTATATAAAAGTAACATAGGAACTTAGCTCTTTCTTTATCCTTCTCCACTAAACTAGTATTTAATTATCTTGAGTATGCTATTTGTGTGTCCACTACCCATTATTATCATTATCCTTGCCCCTATAAGGACTTTGTCTCATAATCCAATGTGCAATGTTTAGAACATGGTAATTACTCTGATCAATCCCCTGCCTTCCTTTGGGATAAAATAAATACGATACCCTGAATACTTTCGCGTGAATTGCTACAACGGTATTCTCTATGCGCTTGCGGACTCTCTGCATTCGTTAAAGATTACCAACAAACATTTCTGGCTTTGTTGCTAAGGCAACTTAGTGACGACGTTAAGAAATGTCAACACTAGCATAGTAGATAGCATGTACCTAGGGGTGGAGCTAGCATGGTTCATGGGTGTTCACTTGAACACCCACAATTATGGCACAATTATCAATTTTTAAGCTACCTTACACATATATACACTCAAAGTGAAGATATACACACATGGCACATATATACACACATGGTAATATGATGTATATTTGTTTGCTAGCCCACATAATTTTTGGTTTAGAAAACTTTAACAATGTTTTCTCTAGTATTTACCTTGTTTTGATGTCATTTACAAGATTATGAACACCCATATTTAGAATTCTAGCTTCGCCACTGCATGTACCTCCCCTTCGTTCCGTTGTCCAAGAACAGCTCCAATGGCGAAGTCGCTAGACACATAATTTCAAATGGGAGATTCCAATCAGGAGGTTGTATGATCGGTGTTGAACAAAGTTCTCTCTTCAAAACGCGAAAGGCATGTAAGCAGTGTTTATCAAAATGAAACTTGACATCTTTCTTGAACAACAATGTTAATGGCTTTGTGATCATAGAGAAACCCTTTATAAATCTTCTATAAAAACCAGCATGACCAAGAAAACTCCGCAATTACTTCACATTAGTAGGGGGCAGTAGCCTCTCCACTATTTCTACCTTTGCCTTGTCAACTTCGATGCCTCACATGTCCAAGAACAATGCCTTCCTTCACCATAAAGTGACACTTTTCCCAATTAAGAACAAGATCTACCTCATCACATCTATGCAATACTTTCTCTAAATTTGCTAAGCATGCATCAAAACTTGTCCCATGAAAAGTGAAATCATCCATAAACACCTCCATAATATCCTCAATAAATTCAGCAAAAATAGCCATCATGCAACGTTGAAATCTAGAAGGAGCATTGCACAAACCAAACGATATTCTTTGATAAGCATACGTACCATAGGGACATGTGAATGTCGTCTTGTGCTCATCTTTAGGGTGTATTGGAATTTGAAAGAACCCATAATATTCATCAAGAAAACAAAAGTAGTTGTGCTTTGCTAGCCTTTCTAACATCTCATCAATAAATGGGAGAGGAAAATGATCCTTTCTTGTATCATTGTTTAATTTTCTATAATCAACGCACATACGCCAACTAGTGACTGTTCTCTGAGGAATTAGCTCATTCTTCTCATTCTACCACTATGAGGCCTCCTTTGTTTGGAACACAATAAACAGGACTAACCCACTCACTATCAGCAACAGGATAGATAATGTCAGTATTTAGTAAACGCAATACCTCTTTCTTCACCACAACTCGCATTGCATTGTTCAATCTCCTTTGATGATCAGCTATTGGTTTGCATTGACCCATCATGCGTATGCGATGAGTGCAAAAGTCTGGATTAATCCCCTTCAAATCATCAATAGTACACCCAATGACCTTCTTATATTTTCTCAATAGTTCCATTAACCGAGATGTTTCTTCCTTACTAAGCTCATCACTACCAATCACTGGGTATGTTTTATTCTCACCGAGATACTCATATTTCAATCCTTTTGGCAGAGGGTTCAATTCAACTTTAGGTGCAGGCTTCTTAATTATAGGATCAATTTGTTCAAGAGAAGGTTCTTTCTTTAATTCAAGAGAGATTTCTAAGGCATCAATCGCCTCTTCAATGGCTTGTCTTCTTCTTCATCAGTGAGACTTTCTTCAAGAACACGTTGGAGAGGATCCCTAAAAGAGTTTACAAAAGAAGCATACTCTACCTCTTCGTTATCAAGAGGCGGCTCAACAGGGTTCTTAAATATTGTCACAAAATCAAATATGAAGTGATTTCCTCCCAAGTCAATGGTTATCTTCCCTTTCCTCGCATCAAAAATAGCATTTATAGATTTAAGAAAGAGACACCCTAGAATTATGTCTTCAACATCATCATGATAAGTATAAAGAACATAGAAATCAGTCGGTATAGTGTTGCTCACTATAACTACATCTTAATTTTCTAACACGCCTATGGGTTTCTTCAGTTTTACATCAGCCACAAACAATTGGATATCCGTAGGCGCTAGAACAGAATTAACAAGAAAATTTCCTTTAAAGATCTTATGCGGCATGACAGTTACCTCGGCTCCCATATCACATAAAGCACCAGAGAAAGAATGTCCCTCAATCATGCAAGGTATATGTGGGCTCGGTAGGTGCTTTCCTTCTTCATGATTTGCACCAATAGAAAAAAAATCCTTGCAAGTTCTTCAAATGGTGATCCATTAGTTGTTGCTTCCATGACTTGCTTAGCTTCTTCAATTTGAGATTGTTTAAAATGCTTCTTGCCTTAGAAAATAATCTCTCAAAACTTCAGAAGTGATAGCAATTTCACCATCTCCTTTGGTTGTTCTATTTTTAGGAAATTGACCCTCAATCGTCGGAAAAGAGTGTTCTTGTTGATCAACCACCGGTCTTGATGATGTGAATGATGGTCCAAATCCAATGGGAATCCAATCAAGCGGTTCGAACTCATACAAAGGTTTAGATTCAGTAACTATCAAAGGCAAAGTTGTTTGCTCTTTAAATTCATCTATCAGTGGTCGCTCTTCTTGTAATCGATGGTGGAAGGTTTATCGACTCCTCTTGCTGATCGGTACCGTCAATGTGCCAGTCGGCACAAGAGTTATGTCGATCGGCACTCTGTAATACATCTTTATTATCCTTCGCCTCATCCCATGGTTGTCTGCTTCAGAATTTCAGAATTCATGAGTTTTTTAAAGCACATCCTTGGCTTTTGATACATCTAGATCTATAAAATTTCCTCCAGATGCGGAATCAAGATAATCTGCAGAAGTTCTACACAAGGACATATAGAATGTTTGAATAATATAATAGGATGTGTGAATCCTAAATCTGGGCCGGTTGCTAACAAATCATTAAATCTTTCCCAGGCTCTACCCAAAGTTTCATTGTCCAATTGAGCAAAATTGATGATATCTCTTCTTAACTTATGAATCCTAGGTAGAGGAAAAAAAACTTATGCAAAATTGATTACATAACTCTCCCCAATTACCTTTTACTTCAAATTTGACGCGAGAATACCATGTTTTTGCTTTACTAGTTAGTGAGAACGGGAAAAGCATCCATCGATTCCGGTCTTCATGAATACCTTTATATTTAATGTTGAGCATATCAATTCAAGATTCTTAATATGAAGATACGGATTTTCTTCTTTTGCTCCTGAAAACTGGTCCTTTTCAACCATCACGATTAGAGTTGGGTTGAGCTTATATTCTTCCACTTCTATTTTGACATCAGACTTTGGCAGAATGAATTGATCCACCTTGGGCATGATATGGCCCCACAACGTCTCAATGACACCTGTGAAACCCCTATTGACAAACAAAAACACTAGAAAATGGCCAAGGATTATAGAGTTAGTAACAAAAATCAAACTAAACAAATTGACTGACTTGTTCCTCGGCAACGGCGCCAGAAAAGCTGTTGGAGCGTGTAGCATGCACCCTTTAAGACTGCAAGCATACAGGTCAGTTGTAGCTTTTCCCTTAGAGTATTCCAAGGTTTATCAAACCGTGGAACAAGTAGGACACTTGTTTAGCCAAAAGTTGTTACTAACAAATGTGGTTGCTGAAAGAAAGGTAGTTCAAAGAACTAACTGTAATAGAACAAATGAAAGAGAGAGAAAGGTTACGGCTAAGCAAGAATTAAGTGAACTTCTTACGGTCCAGGTTCACTTGCATGCAAAGATCAAGCAACTGAATAAAGGCTCTACTTGGCTATTACTTAAGGTAGACAAAAGTTGTTTGTTGCGATCCTGTCACGATGGCGGCTAATAAGGCAATCATCTAACAAAAGCACTATTGCAATACTATCATCCAATCTACTGAGGTAAACAATAAGCAAGCACTGCAATAGACCAACATAGAGCAATAAATGTATTCAATTAACCATCACAGTGCACATAGCAAGATCCCCACAAACCGAGAGAAGAACAAGGAATCACCCCATGATATGAGTAGGTTTTGCCATGGGAAACACCTTAGATTGACCTCTCCTACTTTCTGGTACAACTTAGGGCAAATCGGACGAGAAAGTGCGGCATGCCTATCGGCACAGATTTGGTGCCGATCAGCACCAACCCACTTTTCATCGGAACGTCACGAAATTCGCAGGGGAGCTCTCTGTTGTCTAACCCTAATTCCACCGCCAAAAGTCACAAAAACCGAACCATCTTGCATGTAGAATAGGGTCTTCTATTTATAGGGTCAAAACTAGCCTTCGAGAGTCCTTTTGGACCTTTTTGGGCCTGGTGCCGATCGGCACAAGTTGGTGCCGATCGACACGAGCGACTTGTCTACGCAGCACATCTTGCTAGGTCCATATCTCATAGCTCTAAAGTCATAATAGGCTCATCCATATATGTTTTGGAAAGCTCTTGTTGAGATCTACATCTTTGTAGGTCTAACATTTCTCATCTGAGACCGTTTTGAACACCAAAATCGCATTATAATGCATTGACTTCTCTGAATTGATCATTTATGTGGACTTTTTACCTGATTCTACAATAAAGCACTCAAACGACAACATACTCCAAAATGGGGTGAAAGTTAGGTGACAAGTGGCTCAAATAATCAATAAACACCCTAAAATAATAGTAAGATGATAGGTAAAAGGTAGTCAAATCAAGCACCAACAATGAGCATCTACAGAAAAGTTCCCACAACTTTTATTACTACTAGATTTGCTAATTCATCCTAAATATTAGACAAAATTAAGTAAACAGAGTCAGGCGCAGAATCTGTAATCTGTACCCAGCAGTGCTAATTCGACGATTTCTCCTTAACTGCTGAACCAAATTGAGTGAGACCAGCTCCATTGGAAAGATAAAAACAACATCTACAACTACTGTTTTAGGCTCTAGGTCGAATTCTTAACCAGTTGATACCAGATTTGAAAATGATTGCACTGTAGAGCTCATCAACTAGAGGAACTCAAATTCTGAATCTAGATTGCCGAAATCCAATTCTCCTGCAGCTAATTAAGGACTAATCATGGTGTGAATAACCTGAATTCACAGGGAATTAAGTAATTCCTTGGGAAAAGCACCGCTAATTTCTCCTTACCTCTTGTTCTCTGGTTCCTGCTTCAGCAGCAAGCACACAAGCAGCAACCACGCAAGAGCAGCAGTTACGGCAGGGAGCAAAGTCAAGCAAGCAGCCACGCAGGAGAAGAGAACACGCATCAGTAGCAAAGAGCATCCAGCGACAACAGGACGAGGTGGCGGCACACAACATTTAGGGCAAGGGAATATGACAATAGGATTCTGCTATGATGAGAGGCAGCAGTGGCGGCGCAGGCCACGGAGGGATAGAGGTGTTCGTGACCCTGTCTATATTACTTGAACTAGGTTTTATTCAACAGCTCATGTTCTTCCGCATACTACAACCTCGTCCAGCATCAAAATTAAATATGCGATAGTCAAACGGATGTGTTCTGATGAGATCTATGCATCTACGTTTTCGGATCGTCCATCCGACAATCAGTTTAAAAAGTCAACTTTTAGTCAACCTCAAACATTTACTTATATAAACTTATTTATTTTTCAAAATGACTGGGATATTACATTCTCTCCCCCCCCCCCCCCCTTCAATAGAATTTGTTCTCGAATTATTTCTACCTGAATTATAGAATGAAATGATCAGAATTTGAAGAAAATAGGGGATTACTCACCAGATAAAATTAACTCAGGATACTTCTCATGCATATGTGACTCTAGCTTCCAAGTTGCTTCTCACTCCGTTTGGTTCATCCACAGAACCTTGACATATTTGAATGTCTTGCGCCTAAGCACTCTCTGAGATCTTTCCAAAATCTTAATTGGGCGACACTCAAATGACAAATCTTGCTCGATGGTAACCGGCTCTAGAGTAATATGACGTTCTGGATCCCGACGATACTTTCTTAGCATTGAGACATGGAATACATCGTGAACTCCTCTCATTGACTCAGGCAACTCCAGTTGATAAGCCAATTTGTTGACACACTCTTTGATCATGAAAGGGCCAATAAATCTCGAACTAAGATTTCCCTTAGTACCAAATCTCACAATGCCCTTGGTAGGTGACACCCTAAGAAGTACCTCATCTCCTTCTTGAAACTCCACATGTCGCCTCTTTAGATCAGCATAACTCTTTTGTTACTTTGTGCGGTTAACATGCGTTTTTGAATTTCAGCAACTCGCTCCATCGTTTGCCGAACCGAATCTGGCCCCAAAACAGCCTCCTCACCCACTGCATTCCAACAAAGTGGTGATCTGCACTTCCTCCCATAAAGAGCCTCATATGGAGCACAACAAATGCTAGAGTGATAGTTGTTATTATAAGAAAACTCCACAAGTGGTAGATGATCTTCCCAACTTCCTTTCCAAGAAAGTACACATGATCTAAGAATATCCTCTAGGGTCTAAATCGTACGCTTAGATTGTCCATCTGTTTGAGGGTGAAAAGCAGTGCTCATCCTCAAGGTGGTGCCCAATGCTTCTTGCAAGCTATCCCATAACTTGGAAACAAATTTGGCATCCCTGTCGGAAACAATAATGTCAGGTACACCATGCAATCAAACTACCTCCCGCATATAGATAGGTGCCAAATCACTAGCTGTACTAGTGGACCGGATAGGAATAAAATGAGCCACCTTACTCAGTCGATCAACGATAACCCAAATAGTGTCTCGCCCTCTCGGAGAACATGGTGGGCCAACCACAAAAACCATGGCAATATCATCCCAAGGCCACAATGGAACCTTTAAGGACTGTAATTTCCTAGTGGGACTCTTGTGATTAGCCTTCACTCTTTGGCAAATTCCACACGAAGCCACATACTTTGCCACATCAATCTTCATTCTCTTCCACCAATAAGTTTTCTTGAGATCTTCATACATCTTATTCTCACCAGGGTGGATAGTGTGTCGAGTACGATGCACCTCTTTGAGAATTTCCTCTTTGACCTGAGACACTTGTGGCATACATACGCGATCATGAAATCGAACAACCCAGAGTCATCCAAGGTGAAATCTCCAACCTTTCCTTCAAGAATATGCTTCCTAACATCCAACAATAATCGGTCCTTCTGTTGTGCCTCCAACACACGCTCTAGAATAGCTGATGATAGTATTAATTGCATCTCTACTTCCGTGACTCCAGCAAAGAAATATGCAACATCCATCAACTCCAAGTCAACTATCATGAAATTTACGGTAACAGGAGAACCTTTACAGCTCAAGGCATCAGCAACCACATTTCCTTTACCTGGGGTGTATTGGAGGCTCAGATCATAACCCTTAATCAACTCTAGCCATCTCTTTTGCCTTAGATTAAGATCCTTTTGGGTAAAAATGTATTTCAAACTCTTGTGATCAATGAAAATATCACATGTCTCCCCATATAAATAATACCTCCAAATCTTCAATGCAAATACAATGGTAGCAAGCTCTAAGTCATGTGTAGGGTAATTCTCCTCATGTTTCTTCAGTTGTCTTGATGCATAGGCAATCATCTTTCCATCTTGCATAAGGACACAACCCAATCCGAGACAAAAAGCATTTGAATAGATAGTGAAATGTCTACCAGGCTCAGGAAGAGTAAGAATAGGAGCAATCACCAATTTCTACTTCAACATTTGAAAGGACTCCTCACACTCCTGAGTCCACTTGAACTTGACATTCTTTTGGGTAAGCTTTGTCATAGGCTTAATAATGATGGAGAAATCCTTAACAAAGTGCCGGTAATAACCAGTCATACCCAAGAAACGCCAAACCTCCATGACATTTGTTGGCCTTTTCCATTCCACTGCTATAGAAACTTCACCTGAATCAACAGAATTGCCATGTCGACTGGTAACATGGCCTAAAAAGCCAACTTCTGAAAGCCAAAACTCACACTTCTTCAATTTAGCATAGAAATTATGACTTCTTAGAGTCTCAAGAACTCTCCTCAAATGATACTCATGTTCTGCTTCAGTCTTCGAGAAGATGAGAATGTCATCAATAAAAACCACAATGAACTCCTTAAATCCCTGAAGCATATTGTTCATATTCTCCATCAAGTATGGAGGTGCACTAGTGAGCCCAAAAGACATGACTCGGACTCATAATGGCCAAACATGGTGGAAAAGGCTGTCTTCTCAATATCCTCCTCTCGAACAGAAATTTGATTATATCTAGACTGAAGATCAATCTTGGAAAATACCTTGGCCCATTTTAGTCGCTCAAACAACACTTCAATGTGGGGCAATGGATACTTGTTATTGATTGTCATAACATTCAAGCCACGATAGTCAATACACATGCGCCAACTATCATCCTTCTTCTTGGTAAACAGCACTGGGGCACGCCATGGCGACACACTGCACTGAATCAAATTCTTTGATAACAAATCGTTCAGCTACTACTTCAAATCCTCTTGAAAAGGCCGAGACAAACGATATGGGGCAATCGATACAGGACGTGTGCCACGAAGAAGATCACTACGAAATTCCACTTCACGCTTGGGTGGCATCCCTGGTAACTCATTAGGGAAGACATTTGGATAGTCACACATTATTGGAATCTCCTCAATCATCACTAACTTCGCTGGCTTCTCAACCAGGCTCCAAAGAAATCCTGTCTTCATAGAGCGACGACCAGGAAATAGACTTGCCATTACGTATATTGAATATAGAGGTGCATTAGATTGAAAGACTATGGTCTATCCTAATGGTGACTCTAATGTAATAGTCTTCCAGAAACAAGAGATAACCGCTCGATAACGGTATAGCCAATCTATGCCAAGAATAACATAAAAAACCAATAAAGGAATCACCATTAGATTTGCCACAAATTCATCACCATCTATAGAAACAATGCAACCCGGACAAACCACTGAACTAGAAATCAAACCCCTAGGAGAACTAATATGAACTGATTTAGATATCTGTAGACTTGAAATATTGGCCCTTCTTGCAAAATCAAGTGAAATAAACAAAAAGGTAGTGCTAGAATCAAATAAGACATGTGCATCATATGAATCAACCATAAGAGTACCTGAAACCACATCTGGGCGACCGAGAGAAGCAGCGAAGGGCATAGTGTAAACTTCATTGGGCGTGGAAGTAGATCCTGGTGCATAGTGTAGAGTGGACTGAATTAGAGGAGCGGGAGGAGCAGGTAACTATGGCGGAACACGTGGTGCAGGGAGCTGAGGTGGAGGCCAATAATAGCTTGAAGGTGGATAGTAATACTGAGGAAATTGAGAAAGTGGAGATGGGGGACCGGCTATCATCTGAATTGTGCCACGAGGACCACCAACTGTAGGAGCTGAATCCCTGGAACTAGCAACTGAGGTGGATCCTGCCAAAGGACTAGAATGTTGCCACTTGGTAATACAATTTGGGTTTCTTTTGCAAACTGCACTAATATGCCCCTCCTTGCCTCAAGTGTTACATGTCCCAAAAAAACTACACTCTAAGGCACGGTGAGACTTCCCACACTTGAAGCAAATTAAACCTTGTCCTGGAACAGGACGCATAAATGAGGAATTTCCATTGTGTTGCCTAGAAGAAGACTGTGACCCTGATTGCTTAGATTTGAAAGGTTGATCAGAGGGTTGATTTGCCTTGCTCTTCTTAAAAGGGGGTTGTTGAGAGGGTTCTCCTCCATCCTGGTGAACCCGTTTCTGATCACCACTAGTGTTGCCCCCATTGCCAGTGCATATCTACTGTAGAACTGTAAGTTGAACCTGAATCTCCATTCCTCTAGCCTCCTCCACTGCAGCAATGTAAGTGGTAGGTGGATCTCTTCCCATCACTTCTATATAACGAGCATTAAGTCCCGTGAAGAACTTCCTAGCCTTCTCACGCTCATCACTTGCAACACTAGGAACAAAGCAAACTATGTTGCTGAAATCCCTCTCATACTCATCCATAGTCTTATCTCCATGGTGAATATGATTCAATGCATCATTCATCTTGTCTCTAAAGGAGTCTGGATAATTCTTGACCTTGAATTGCGCCAAGAAAACCTACCAAGTGATGGCACCACGAGCAGGAGTCCATGCATCACATACTCCAACCCACCAAATATCAGCTTGGCATGTCAGCTGGTGAGGAATAAACAGAACCATCTCCTCACTAGTCATCCTACACGCCCTCATGACCTTCTCCATCTTGTGCAACTAATCAGCAACATATGTTGGTGTTCCTGAGCCATCAAAAGTGTCCAAGCGCATAGACATCCACCTAGGAAATGAAATTGCGTGGACCGGAGCATTTGCACCACCTACGGGTGTAGCAACAGCAATTGGGTGTTCCTCCTCACCTACGACCTCTTCATTTTCATGGTTTACTTGTTCATGATCAACCTCATCGCTAGCTTCACCTCTACCACGACCCCGACCACAACCACGAGCACCTCTTCTACCACGACCTCTCCCATGCGTGGCATTACGTGCACTCCTTCTTGGTGGCATAGTTATAATAATTTAAAAGAGCAACAAAGGTATGATTAACAATGCACTACCACAGTTGTAATAAACGAACATAGAAGAATGAATAACTGCATAAGTGTGTCAAATTTAATTTGTGAGCCTAAGTTCAAATTTTGGAATTGATTAGTTATTCAACTCTATAACAAGGAAAGAAAACCTGACTCTGATACCAACTATGACGCCCTAGGCATCACCCTGCCTTGAGGTTATTAGTAAACGATTAAAATTACACTAAGTAAATAAATTATAGAAAATTTTGGCAGAGTTTTCCCTGTAATTCCTATCATCCGCGGGCACACAAGTCATGAATAACAGCATAAATAATATAATGCATAAATTAGCACTTCAACCTCAATAACCAGGATAAACTCTAAGCGACACCAAAGTGATCACATGATAGTTCTCAATGACATAATAATTAATCATCTCTCTAATGAACTAGATTAATGACTAGCAAAAAAAATATGTGAATGATCAAAATAATGTGGCTACTCCCTTCCAATGCATGCCTGATCATCAGTTACCTAAAAACCAAATGAACACAAAGATGAGTAAAAACACTCAGCAAGTACAAGTCGGAGCTAAAAGAACACCATTTAAACAACAACACAAATCCAGAACATAAGGACATCTTCTTTCATGAAACAACCACGAAACAGTAGTTTTCGTCTAAAATGGACGACACCTGAAACTTTCTTTGCATTTACCGGTAAAGCCGAATAAGTGGAGCCAACACTTATTCACAGGAAACCTGAACATAAGAACCAAATTACACAACCTGAATAATATGAATTCAAATACTTAAAATCCAGAAGTCTGACAACTTGAAATACTCGAATATGCATGTGAAAGAAGATACTTCAGAGCAATGTCACATTCTCATCAAAGAAAGGTTCGTCATTGCATTTGCCTTAACTACGGTTGATGCAAACCCGAAGAGACCCTCTAGACACCAGAACCGTCCAAGCCTGAATAGTGAGTACTACCCTTAGAAACATTGCTAGTAATACATAAGGACACATTATATCTCTGTTATTTAGAAAATGACTAGACCACAACTTTTTCCCCGAAGGTTCAGAATAGGATATAACCAAGTTCTGCTGACCGTTCTACTCATAACATATTATTTACTTAAGCAATCGATGCAAATAAATACATTATGAGCATCTACAGTAAATTTCCCACACCTTTTATTACTACTAGATTTGCTAATTCGTCCTAAATATTATACAAAATTAAGTAAACAGATTCAGGCGCAGAATCTATAATCTGTACCCACAGTGCTAATTGGACGATTTCTCCTTAACTGCTGAACCAAATTGAGTGCGACCAGCTCCATTGGAAAGATAAAAACAGCATCTACAATTTCTGTTTTAGGCTCTAGGTCGAATCTTAACTAGTTGATACCAGGTTTGAAAATGATTGCTGTAGAGCCCATCAACTAGAGGAACTCGAATTCTGAATTTAGATTGTCTAAATCCAATTCTTCTGCAGCTAATTGAGGACTAATCATGGTGTGAATAACCTTAATTTGTAGGGCATTATGTAATTCCTTCAGAAAAGCACCAGTAATTTCTCCTCACCTCTTGTTCTCTTGTTCCTGCTTCTGCAGCAAGCACACAAGCAGCAGCCACGCAAGAGCAGCAGTTACGGCAGGGAACAAAGTCAAGCAAGCAGCCACGCAGGAGAAGAGAGACACGCACCAGCAGCAAAGAGCATCCAGCGACAACAGGATGAGGTGGCAGCACACAGCAACTAGGGCAAGGGAATATGACGATATGATTCTGCTATGACGAGAGGCAGCGGTGGCGGCGCAGACAAGGGAGGGATAGAGGTGTTCGTGACCCTGTCTATATTAGTTGAACTAGGTTTTATTCAACGGCTCACGTTCTTTCGCATACTACAACCTCATCCAGCATCGAAATTAAACGTATGGGTAGTCAAACAGATGCGTTTTGATAAGATCTACGCATCTATGGTTTCGGATTGTCCATTCGACAATCGGTTTAAAAGTCAACTTGTAGTCAGCCTCAAACATTTACCTATATAAACTTATTTATTTTTTAAAATAACTGGGATATTACAGCGGAACGTCCTGGCGAGTGGCGCTTGGACCTTTGAGCGCCGTGTGCAGGAACGACGATTGTCTCCTCCACCACTTCGAACGTCCTTGGACTGCCATGTGCAGGAAGGACGCAAGATCAAGGTGATCTCACCGTCAACCGCCGTGTGCAGGAAGGATGCGATGGGCAGGAAGGCCACTTCTAGACCAAGGTGATCTTGACGCCTCGAGATCAAGGTTATCTCGCCATGCTGCTGGACAGTGTCTGGATCTTGAACACGGGTCTACCAGGTTGCAACCAAGGAAGAAAGGTACGTAAAATTGGAAAGAGAGGGTAATTAAAAGGAGTCAATTAAGAAACTAATTTGGGATGTGTTAAGCCTGAGGGTGGGTATGTGGGAAAGGAAGGTGAGAAAAAACAAGGTGAAGGTGAAGAGATGAGTGACTTTTGTGAAGGAATGAGTGAGACAAATATTACATGTAGTGGATTAATGCAAATGGTGTGGTTAGATGGAGGTGATCCATGTTAAATGGAGACCCCAGATCATTGGGTATATAGGTGGTTGTCTGTGGTGAGAAAATTGACAGCAGGATTCATCTTTTAATATATAGTTTAGATTAGATAAGGTAGACGGACTTGTCATCATTATGCGCACCAGGTACAACCAATTAATCATCGCACATAGCCAACAACAAAAGTGACGAAATTAAAGGACATCAGCAGAAGACCCAGCCGAAGACTTGGACCAAGTCCGGGTGGCTGAGTTAGTTAGGTAGCTAATAAAAAGGGCAGAGCTTCTCCATTCTATCCCAATTCTCAATGGTATTCTAAGATCTCGGGAGCTGCCCATCAAACATTTCACTTGCTCCAGGCCACCCAACAATGGCCGGCACGAGCCCTCCACCCTATCACATTGCTCTCCTCTGCGCCTACTACACGCTAGTGCTTTGCATCCACGAAGCTTGTGGTACGTCCTTCGTACTCAACTTTTCCTCCATTGCGACGACGAGCCCCTGCGGCAACGAACTTCGGTGCCAGGGGGACGCGACCTTTGCTAACCAAATGATCGAGCTGACAAAAAACGACAGAACGCGCGATAGCAACGACAGCAAAGGCTGGGTGTGGTACCCAAGCCCAGTGCAGCTGTGGGACGCCAGCACCAACGAGCTGGCAAGCTTCACCACCACCTTCGCCTTCAAGATCACGCCGGACAGCACCTACAAGAATCCCGATGGCACATACAACACCGGCGACGGGATGGCCTTCTTCCTCGCGCCTTACTCAACCGACGTTCTGAACATCACCGGCGGCGACGGGGGCGGAAATCTCGGCCTCTTCAACAACACCAACAACCTCAACGTGACGGGTGACAGCAGTGTGGTCGCCGTCGAGTTCGACACGTTCCGTAACTACTGGGACGACAGCGCCCAGCATGTCGGCATCGACGTCAACTCCATCAGGTCCAAGGCGTGGACGAACACGAGCGTGGTGGGCAAGAAGGCAATCAACCTCGCCTCCGATGTGACGATGATCGCAAGGATCAACTACGACAACCGGACGAAGCTTTTAGCCGTCGATCTGGATATTAACGGTTCCTCGTACCGCGTCAGCCATACAGTCGACGTGAAATCAGTCTTGCCGGAGAAAGTGGGCGTCGGCTTCTCTGCCGCCACGGGCTCGTCTGCCGAGCTGCATCGGGTTTCATTTTGGTCTTTCGATTCCTCACTTGACAACAAGGCAGTGCTGCCACCTGCGCCAGGACCTCAGCCAGATCCAGTTCTGTCTAGTTTTATCCCACCACCCGTGAAATCAGAGCCCTCCACAAAGTTGCTTCTTCAAGTACTAGTTCCCCTACTTGCTGTGGTAGCCTGTGCAGCTGCGGTTCTCCTATGGCTACGGCAGAAACGAAGGAGACACGTCCACCTAAACAATGAGGCCACCAGCAGTAGCGAGTCATCCGACGATCAGCACGGCGAGGCTGATTTTGAGAGAGGGGTGACTGGGCCGAAGCGGTACCACTACCGCGAGCTCGCTGTCGCAACCGGTGACTTCAGCGACGAGAACAAGCTCGGGAGAGGAGGTTTCGGCAGCGTCTACCAAGGCAACATCGTCCAAATGGACGGCTCCACCAAGCAAGTGGCTGTGAAGAAGTTCTCGTCAGAGACGTCGTCCCAGGGACGCAAAGAGTTTGAGGCCGAGGTGAAGATCATAAGCCGTCTCAGGCATCGCAACCTGGTGCAGCTGCTGGGCTGGTGCGATAGCGCCAAAGGCCTCTTGCTTGTCTACGAACTGGTGCCAGAAGGGAGCCTTGATAAACATATCCATCACAACACCAGGTTCTTAACCTGGTCTGAGAGGTACGGTGAACAAACTTTTAATTCAAGATCCAGAAACTTTTCTGCGCCTTTATGAATAATATTTTTTTTATCCTTCTAAAATGTACTTGTTTTGGAATTCTTGTTTGAATTAATAATAGGCACAAGATCATTATGGGACTAGGGTCGGCTCTGAGTTACCTGCACCGAGAATGGGATCAATGCGTCGTGCACGGTGACATCAAGCCGAGCAACATAATGCTCGACTCGTCCTACAACACCAAGTTGGGAGACTTTGGGCTCGCTCGACTGGCGGACCATGGGGCTGACCCCCGAACCACCATGAATATTGCTGGCACCGCCGGGTACATCGACCCGGACTTCGTTAACACGCGTCGGCCTAGCACCGAATCAGACGTCTACAGCTTCGGCATTGTTTTGCTCGAGATCGTCGCCGGCAAGCCACCGGTGGTCCAGAAACCGCCATTCGTGCTGCTCAAGTGGGTGTGGAGCCTGCACGGCCAGGGTGCTACACTCGACGCGGTGGACGCGAGGCTTCGTGGAGACGAGGCCGACGAGCAGCAGATGGAGCGAGCGCTGGTGGTGGGGCTGTGGTGCGCCCACCACGACCCGGCACAGAGACCCTCCATCGTTGAAGCCATGCACGTCTTGCAGTCACAGGACGCAAAGCTGCCGGTGCTTCCGCGGCACATGTACATGCTGACGGCGATGCCCAGCATCGTCTCCATGGGCGAGAGCGGTGTCTCAGGCAGCTCCTTCTCCAGCGGCGTCCGATCTTCGGCGACCACCGGCACGACACAGTCGTCCGATACGTTTACCAACTGACCGGATCCGTTGTACGCCGAACCACGCATGTGCATGATAAAAAATAATAATTGAAGAACCGGCGACTTGAGCGCGTCAAGGTCTTCGTCAGTTAGCGGAGATTTGACCCGTCAACGTCTTCGTCAGCTAGCTACCGACATGTGGATTACTGTCAGAGTGCACCCATTATTGTGCATATCATTACAGCGAGAGGAAAGCATGGGGAGAGCACGCGGTAGCCATTGATTGAACTAGTGAAAAATGATTAAAGGACGACCGCTAGAACACTCAACACAAAGATCTGTTCCTTTTTTTTTTTTTTTGAACGAACCACAAAGATCTTTGAACAGATCACAAAGATTTGTTCCTTATTGGCTCGCCCTGCGGCCTGCCACTTGACGTGAGTCCAAGTCCATGTTTGTTAAAAAAGGAGAAAAGGCTACTCCTTCCGTCTTAAAATATTTAATACTTTAGTCAACTTCATTTGTCTCAAAATAATTATTATTCTCACTTTCCGATATAACTTTCTCTCTTTTTAATATATCCCTATCTCTATTTCTCTCCTCATTTTCTCTGCAACTATCTTTTACACTTCTCCTTAATTCCCGTGTCCGGAGCCAAAACATCAATTATTTTAGGAGGAGGGAGTAGCTAAAAAGGGTCTACAACCGTGTACTCTCCACGTTCAGTATTGTTACCAGTGTTTGTTAATACATGGCCATTTCCTTGCGACAATAAAAAATACATGGTATTTCAAGATAGAAGTTCCATTTCTTTTGCCGACAAGTAAATATTTGTGATTCTCTATCCTCATATACAAGCCTTGTTTAAGGAAATGTGTAGTTTGTTGGTATCGGAGAAGATACATTATACCGCCAGTTCTCAAATTTTAAGGATGTCTTTGTTTTCAGGCCAAAGCTAGATAAGATATGACTACCTATATTTGATAGGATGATTCGCGTTATATGTTTGATCGGATAGAGAGATGATTCAATTTCATGTTTGGTTGGATGGATAAAGATGGATAGGACAAGATCAAATAATAAAATTATAGATCTTATATTATTAAAAATAATAATTAATATATATTAAATAATACAATTTATACTTATTGGTCTTAATCTTATCATATTAATTTCTAATCAATACAAAAAATAGTAATTATCAATAATCCTAATGTGATCGAGCTCTCATCATGTCATCATGCACTAATCATGTGGCATCCCTGTCCCACGAATAAGGGGGTAGTCGAAGGATCGAACATCGGATGACATCTTGACGAAGCAAGAGTCTAAAAATACACACATATGAGCATAAAATATTGTTGTGTAATGTAAAAATTGAATTATTATAACTTTGGTTCAGATTTGGGGCATGTAAATAAGTTTGAAATTCGGTAATATAAATCATGGAAGCAATATACCTCACGTTAGAATCCTATCAAGCCGTAGACGTGCCTTATTATCAAGAAAAACACCTGCACAAAACAATAAAGAGCAAAGCCATGAGCAACTAATACTCAGCAAGACTTACCCGTCAATATGGCACGCTAAGGCCGACACCTAGCATGCAGGGGGGCTGACCTAAGGTTGTTGGAATAATTACAAAAATAACACTAATAACTGATCCTTAATTCCATATTTTAGCCAAATTAATAGGGTTCTATACTATAGAAAACATGGTTGCAATATAATTAATAGAAATACAACATCATCATCATCATTTTACTTTTTACTTTGATGTGACAGCGATCACAAGTGGTACTCAATAACTATTAGGGACGGCGACTCAAATCGATTTACATTTTACAGGAGAAACCCAAATACACGACGCACGCGCACTCCCAGAGTCACGTACGACAACCTTTCGCGAGATCACCATAGAGTTGGGTCGGGTTTCACGCGCTTCCAGGTACATGTCCTCCATGCAATACTCGGTATCCGTGGTTAGACCATGCACCCTTCCACCACTCATACCACCCAAATGCCACCATGCACTTATGATCGTTCCCAAAGAACGATGAGAGACCGTCCAACTACTATAATAATCAAGCTATGTCAGTTTACTAGTGCTCATATCACTAGCATGCACTTGGTACTATTCAAACTTGCTCAATAGAGCCACACTCGAATTTGGTTCTTAATCAACACAAACGGGACTATGGCAAACAAGGGTCAACCTTGCCACCTCAACCTACACATGTACTTCCCTGTTCGGGCTCCAATTAATCCATCTTTATGTGGAAGTTTAACTAGTAACAAATTCTTGAACCAATTAATCCATCTTTATGTGGAAGTTTCACTAGTAACAAATTCCTGAACCATCCTATATCGAGTAGTCTCCGTACCACTCGATTTTACTAACGATGACTCGATATTAAGCATAGCAAAATCTAACAAATGGTTGTACAAGTAGACTCATACCCATAGGATTTTGTTTTGCCTACATGCAACTAGGCTTCAATCATTTTCCTACACGTAATGCATAATACATGGCACGCATACAAGTGATACAAAATAAAAGCTTTGAAACATAGAAGTGCACCAGGGCTTGCCTTGGTTCAGATCAATGTTAGCACTCTCAGGGGGGTTAATCTCAGCTCCGGGCTCCTTCGGAACTATCTCCACCTCCAAGCTTTCGTCATTGAGTCCTATTGGATGAATGCAATCCAAATAAGGATAAGGAGGATTCATGGCACTTCCTCAACAAATACATGCTATGACATGATGCATGTAAAAAGTACAGGGATTGATATTTGTAGACTCTTATCTTTTCTTTTATTTAGTTTTGCATAAAACGAATAAGCTCTTTAGTAACGATGGTGCAAATGATGAATCATGTTTATATTAACTGGATGGACATAACATGATGTTCAGAGGCAAAGTAATGTAATTAAAACCTAAAATAAGGGAGAAAGAGTATGCATGTGATTGCAGTATAGTTATACATGCTCAAGTGAATTATATTCACAATTGGATTATTTACTAGGAATGAATTTAAGCTACTATGATCACATGAGGTTCTAGAAGATGAATTCCAGTGGGAAAAATATATGTTGTAGGCTGCCTCATGTAAGAATTTTGTACCAAAGCCCATGGCAAGAATATGTACCAATATTTTCTTATTAATTAAAATGGTGCAAACACTAAAATATTCATTGCAGATAAACTACTTAGAATTTAAATATGCCACTTGATGAGATGCATGAGAGTGCTATATCAGACATGCATGCAAAATGTGACAATTAAGTCATGCACCAAAAATTAATTATGATTTTATTTATTCTTTCAAACATTAAATCCAACTCTAAATAAATATTAGTTTCCAGGGTGTTTTAACAAATTTTTAAAATACTATACTTGCATGGGAGTCTAAAAAGTATTTTTGTGTATTTTTATTCACAGTAGATATTTTGTGTGGATTTTGAAGCTACAAATATTCATTTGAACTATTTATTTAATTAAAGGAATGATTCTGGACTTTGGGCCATATTTGCCCTTCGGCCCAGCACATCCAGCGGAGGGAAATCCTTCTGTGGGCTAGATCTGGCTCAGGCAGGGGTCAAGGCCCACGGCCACTTCAGCCCGGTCGGGCTGGCTCGACCAGCCAAAACCGAAATTATGGCCAGCGCGCACGCATGGCGGTGCGACGGCGGCTCGCTAGGGGGTGCGGGTGGTCGAGGCGAATGGAAGGGCTTCGGGCGGACGCACGGTGCACAAAGGGACGCGAGGAAGCTCACCCGCGCAGCGGCGAGATGAGGCGGCCCGAGGTGGCGGATGGCGACGACTGCAAAGCGGCGGCGAAGTGGTCGTTCCAGCATCTCCCCGGCTAAAACCGAAGCCGACCTAGGTCAGAGGGATGCGTCCGGTTAAGAGGAGCTCGTTGGAGGAGGTAATCGAGGAGAGGCTCACCGTGGAAGGAGAGAGGAGCGGCAGAGCGACGGTTGGGGCCGAAGAAGAAAGCTCGAAATCCTGGCGCTCGATAGCGAATGGGGAGACGTCGGGGCACGGGGAGGGAGAATGGGGCTCGGCGGAGCTTCAGGCAAGGTCGGACGGCAGAGGAAGGCGACAGAGCTATGGCACGACGCAAGCTCGGCTCTTGGCTCCAATGCGTTTGCGGGAGAGAAAACTGGGAGAGAGAGCGAGAATGCGAGGGAGTGAGGGAGAGAGTGAGGGCGAGAGCGAGATAAGGCCAACTAGGAGGGGATATTCGGACGAAGATTCAACCGAGGGGGGGGGGACTTAGTCGGTGATCGACGACCATGCGGCGTCCAGCGCCTCGGCAAGGCAGGCGGCGCACAATGCCGGCGTGCACTATGCCGCTGACAGGCAGGACCGACCCAATCAAAATCTCCAAGAAAACCAGAGCGTTAAGGTGTCTTAAACAATTATTTTGGGGTATTAAATTAGGTCCAAGTTCAGATATCTTTGCATAAACTTTTAGAGCATTCCTTGATGTACCAACTGGATGACATGCACAATAAGAGGTCAAATAATTTGCAAGATATTGAATTTTGAAAATGGCTTGCTGATTAGGGAAACTTGGAGAAATTTACTGGCCTAGAAATCCTTAACACTTAAGCATTTTGCAAATTCGATTTGAGTCATCAAATTAGGTCCAAATTTAAAAAAGGTTCCACGTCTATAAATAGCAAGGTTTGTAACAACTAATAATTGAATATGTCATTTGGGAAGTGAAATTATGAGGGAGTTATTCAATGTCCAATTTGCATAACTGACAAGGCAGAAATCTGTTCAGAAACTTGTCATTTGCTAAAAGTTCCAAAAGTAATTGTTTATGATATTATTAAATCAAGACAAACTTATATGTTGTTCATAAAGATTTGATATCAATTATGGATATGATCTGGTCTAATGGTTTCATATAAAATTTGAATTTTGAATTTTTAAAGTAAACCTGTTTCTGAACTTTGTTTGGTTTGTTTGACCTACTTAACTTTGGGATAAAATTACCCAAAACTCTCTAAAATTCTTATTTGGTACATAGATCAAGATTATAAAATTTATTTGGGTCACTTACATGTAAAACTTGCAGCTCTATTTCAAGTCAGATTTGAACCAAATTCAAATAAATTCAAACTTGAGTTTTTAATTTGTTGTTTTCTCTTTAGTTTATCTTCCTTTGGCGACCTAAGGTGTTAAGGTGACACCTAGGGTGTCACAGCCCTCCCCCTTAAAGAAATCTCATCTCAAGATTAAAGGAGGTGAAAAAGTTCTAGTTTGTCTACGGTCTACAGACTTTGGCTAATGGCTTCGTAGCAACTCTGATTCCCATGTAGCCTCATCTTCAGTATGGTTCCTCCATTGCACCTTGAATAGCTTGATTGCCTTCTTGAGAGTAACTTGTTTCTTTTCGTCAAGCACTTTTATTGGGTACTCCACACTGGTTAGGTCGGGTTGTAGCTTTTAATTATCTTCCAAGGTGATGTCCACGTGTGTCTTTAGGCACTTCTAGAGTTGTGATATATGTATGATGTTGTGTACACTAGCGAGTTCGATTGGTAGTTAGAGCTTACACGCTACGGTTCCACATCTTGCGGGGATTGGGTAGGGCCGATGTATCATGGCGCTGAAATTTGGAAGGTTGTGGAAGAATTTGGGCCGGGATCAAAATGAGTGATGAAGAGCCAAAAATATAAATAGCAACAAATTGGTGACTTAAGATGACACGGATAGAGATGTGGAAAAAATATAAAGATTGTTGGTGGTCGATAACATACCAAAAGAGGGTCATGACTTGGGGCTCTACAAGGCTAACAACAAAAGGGGATCAACCTTATAAACAACTATTCTAGCATATAAGAGTCAATAATTTTAGGTGGTTTGAATCAAATGGGCAATCAAATGAAAACAGGTCAGCAAGGTCTTGGGTCCCTTGGTTGCTTCACAGTGACAACGATGGTTTTAAAACAACCAACAAAATTAGGCTCAATAACATGGTTGTTCAAATTTCACATTCTTGCTCATTGTTAATGGTTATTCATGTATATTAATCCTGAATGCATATCTACATGTTCCCCAATAAACACCCGAATGCTATGGTGCAATTTACGTGCATGGCATGTTTGCGTTACATGGATGATGATGTATATGCAATGATGCACTTGCAGAATGACATGTTACCCATGAATGATGCATTGATGATGCATATGTTATGATGTATATGTGCATATGAAATGATGCACATAACATGATGCATATGCTTGCATATACACATGTAAATGATTGCAATATGGTGCACATGATATGGTGCATACATGATGTTTCATGCATATTCGTGATGCACGTGAAGGATGCTGCAATGCAATTATGTAATTTTTGCAATGTAAATAATTTATTAATGCACATTACAGATTTATATAAATGCACATGGTTTATGCATCTAAAATTGTTTATTTGCTTGAGCAAGAATATGACATGGCATGAGTTAAATATCATAGGAATAGCTTTGCTCACAGAGGGGGACCTTCATGAATTGACAACAAAAGGGGGGCATCTAAAAATTAAGGGTAACATTCTGGACTATCCTATAGAGTAATGGTCTATCCTTGTTAGAGAAAAAAACCAAACATCTAATGGACTCTTAAAATAGCGGTATCAAATATGTCTTGAAAGTGAACAACAGTAACAAAAACCAAAACTGAAACAATTGGGTACCGAATTAATATTTTACTTCACACCAATCTTGTAGGGCACTTGCATAGCTTTCCATCAAATATTTATACCCCTTCATCCGATGGGTAGAACTCGAGATATGGCTACTTAAAGTTGACTCCTAATGTGCTGAAATTCTGCTTTTGTCACATTGTCTTCAGCGGCAGTCGACACAAATATCAAAACTGCTCTTTATGGGTGCATAATTAGTATTTTGGGTTCATAACAAGGTTATAGAGGATTTTCATATCTTTTCAACGCCTACTCATATAGCCTTATAGGATCAGTGGTTTAGGAGTTATGAATTTTTAAAGTTCCGGTCGACTCCTGAAATCCTGTTCTGGACAGAAATAGGTTTGTCTGAAGATGGGTCCTAAATCCTAGTTTTTGGCATTCAAATCAAAAATGTCAGAACACGAAAGTTGTAGATACTTTCATAACCTTTCCAGAGGGTACTAGGACACAAAATGTGGTTTAGTATTTTTAGAGTTATGCATTTTTTAACTTAACTGAAATTTTTGAACTTTCAGTTTTCAGAGTAGGTATTAGTCCACAATTTAAAATTTTTAACATGACCAAAACTCTTAACCAATGTACCAGAAGATTATTTTTATTCAGTAGGAATCATTAGGCTTGTTGAGTGTATTGTATTACTCTATTTGCATAATAATTTCTAAAATCGACCACTCATAACAACTCCTACACAATTCTAGTGGTGAACACACTAGTAAGCTGCCATCATGGCACAAGCTTGCCTCCCTCGAGAACTTGCCGGACTCCCCGAGCCGACACGTATGCTCACTATTTATGCCCCTTTTACCGGTGGGCTCAAAACGTGTACAAACGTGTGATGGCCTTCACAGCCAATCATGACAGGCTCGATCACCGACACTTAACCGGTCTAGGTCTCACCATAGACCAAGAGTAACAACCTAGATCACACCCTCAAGGACACCCTAGCCTTAGATGTGCAAGATCACTCCATGTTACTCTCACTAACACTCTCAAGATATGCAATATCTCCTCCTAGTGTTCTCCTTTCTTCCTCTTGGCTCTCACCAAATGCTCCAAGCAATTTCACTGGCCAAGAGAGGTCTTCAAGACCCCAGCAACGAAGTTATATATGATTCCAACCTCCAACTAGTCGTTGCTCCACGAAATCAGCTTTTAGGGCCTACTGACTAGACTGTCCGGTCACTGCCTGACTGGACCGTCCGGTCACTACAAACCTGAGCACCAACGGCTATGCCCCTCTGCTGACTTCCATCGACCGAACCGTCCGGTCAGTGGACCGGAACGTCCGGTCCGTTTCTCTTTCCAGTCCAGAAACATTTCAGCGTTGCTTCCTCTCTGTCCTGTACCTCAGCTGCACTGATCGTACGGTCCGGTCACCTGACCGTACCGTCCGGTCTCTATAGCTCCTGCACAGACAGATTCCTCGCTGCTTCGTTGTAATTCCTAGACAACTTCACTTAGTGACCGTACAGTCTGGTCACCACTGACCCCTCTGTCCGGTCACTATGTCTAGAAGTTGAAACTTGTCGTCTTCGCTTGACTTCATTTCCCGGCTTTTCCGAACAGCTCCTTGGCTTCTTCGCTGTCACCTAGTGCATGTTATTTCACCCAGCATCCTTGCACATCACCGACTAGAGATGACCTAAGAGAAATGACCTAGACCCCCTTGTTAGTCTGGTTTTTCCTATGGACTCAAACCCCTAACAACTAGACAAGTGTTCCCAACACATGCTCCATAGCTTGTCCTCAGTTTTGATCCATCTCCATCAACCCTTGGACTCCATCAAGCTCACAAGCCTCCATACTTGCGGTCATTGTCATCAATCGCCAAGGCAGCTGTCAACTATCATCATAGAGTGGAAGAGGTTTCCTACACTAACAACACTTATGTAGACATTAGTCACATTTCATGTTTGTCATTCATCACCAAAACATCATACCTTGGGGTGACCTTAATGGTCATGATCCTTACAATTTCTCCCTTTTTAGTGATGGATGACAACCACTACTTATAATGATCCAAAACGGACAAGCAATAAGGAACCAAAGGAAAAGAGTGGATTGAAAAGATTAACTTGGTCCTTACCTTGATAGTAGTCTCCCCCTTAGAATGTGCTAGGTGTTGAGGGAGAACTACCCAATCACGTAGGGCACTTGATATCTATCTTGAGTTGAATTTTGCGCCCATCTTGGTGTCGTGGTTGATGATCTTGTCGAAGTAGGCACGCACCAAGGACGTAGATGTTTATGTCAGTGTAGGTGTTCATTGTTGTTATAGATGTTCATCTTGTCATGATCTTCATATGTACTCCAAGTGAACATGCACCATTGTCTTGATAATCTTCATGTTCTCCATATTCATCTTCTTTTGATCTTCCTGTTCTTCTTTGTCACCTCATTTTTTTTCCTTATATCTTTATGTTCTTCTCCCCTTTTTGCTATCCTCAATCTTGACTTGGCTTTTCGAATCTTCATGTTCTTCTCCCCCTTTGTCACCTATCACCAAAAACCACAAGCCAACGGCAAAACATAAGAGAACCAAGGAGCAAATAATAAATGGAAAGAGTTAGGAAACTCCCCCTTTCATGGTGCTCCTCCTTGGTCACGATGGTGCTCCACCATTACTCCTCCTACACACATGACTTGACAAAATATTTCCTCAAGTATGAAATGGTTAGTCATTTGTGTGATGGGAATGTATGAGCCACTTGTCTTTGAGCCGCGCGAGTAGATTTAACCTTGCAGCTCGTTTGAACGTGACTCAATGGACATGAAGCACAAAGATCACTATGTGATCATCTAGAGGGTCATGTACTTACATCGTAAATAAGCAACTCCCCCTAGAAACATGCTTCGGAGCATGTAAGGTATCACAATGCAAAATGCATCAGTGCAAAGAATGCAAATGCAAATGCAACAAGTATACAAATGCATGATGCGATGCTAAAGGAAAGAGAGAGAAAGGCTACAAACCAAAATGCCAACGACGAGTTGTTCCCTTCTTGAGCTTACTCACAATGGACCATTCTTCAAAGCCTTGGGCACATTATGAACCACCATCCCAAGCTTAACCCATGTCCATTGCTATCTCAAGGAGGTCCGAAGTTGATCTACAAGCAAAGAGAAACAAGCACAAAACAAAGACACAAACAACAAATAAAACAAACAAAGCTATACATATTTACAAGAGACAAGATTTAGGGTTACTCATGTGAAGTTTGAGAGGTCGAGAACATTGAGTTCTCCCCATAGCTTATTGAAGGTCTTCTCGTGAGTGGCTTGGTGAAGATATCCGCCAATTGTTCATGAGTCCGCACACTCACCAGCTCAATATCCTTCTTCTCAACATGGTCTCTTATGAAATGATGCTTGACTTGAATATGCTTTGCATGACCATAATCTCTAGTTTTGAGAGCCATTTTGATTGCCGCTTCACTATCACAATATAATGGCATTTGAGTGAAGTTAAGGCCATAATCCGAAAGAGTTTGCCTCATGTAAAGAAGTTGTACACAACAAGCTCCCGCCGCCATGTACTCCGCTTTAGCTGTGGATAAAGCCACCGAGTTTTGCTTCTTTGACCTCCAAGATACTAGAGATCTTCCAAGAAATTGGCAACATCCTGATGTACTCTTCCTATTCACTTTGCATCCTGCGAAGTCCGAGTCCGAATACCCAAGTAACTCAAAGCTTGTTCCTCTAGGATACCATAGTCCCATGGTAGGTATGTACTTGAGCTATCTAAGAATCCTCTTCATGGCCTTCAAGTGAGACTCCTTTGGATTTGCTTGATAGCGTGCATATAAGCACACACTAAACATGATGTCTGGTCTTGAGGTGGTGAGATAGAGCAAGGACCCAATCATTGATCTATAGAGCTTAGGGTTCACCGGATTACCCTTTGCATCATCATCCAAGGATTTGGTTGTCGCCATAGGAGTGTGCAAAGGCTTACAATTCTCCATATGGAATCTCTTGAGAAGATCTTTGGTGTACTTCTCTTGATAGATGAAGTTCCCTTCTCTCAACTGTTTGACTTGAAAACCAAGGAACACATGCAATTCTCCAATCATTGACATTTGAAATTTCCTTGCCATCATCTCCAAAAACTCTTTGTTGAACTTCTCATTGGTTGATCCATAGATAATATCATCCATATAGATTTGGCACACAAAGAGATCCTTCCCAACATGTCTTGTGAACAAAGTGCTATCAATGCTTCCAATCTTAAAGCCATTCTTGAGAAGGAAGTTCCTCAAGTGTTCATACCATGCCCTTAGTGCTTGTTTGAGGCCATAGAGAGCTTTCTTCAATTTGTACACATGTCTTGGATGCTTAGTGTCCTCAAACCCTGGAGGTTGTTCCACATAGACTTTCTCATTGATCTCTCCATTCAAGAAGGCACTTTTGACATCCATTTGAAAGAGCTTGAAGCCATTATGTGATGCATCGGCAAGTAAGATCCAAATAGCTTCAAGATGGGCCACAGGAGCAAAGGTTTCTTCAAAGTCAATGCCCGCCACTTGAGAATATCCCTTGGCCACTAGGCGAGCCTTGTTCTTGACAATTGCTCCTTTCTCATCTTGCTTGTTCTTGAATACCCATTTAGTGCCAACCATATTATGATTCTTGGGCCTTTCAACCAATTTCCATACTTTGCACCTCTTGAAGTTGTTCAACTCTTCTTGCATAGCTATTACCCATTTGTGATCATCCATAGCTTCATCAATAGTAGTGGGCTCAATCATAGAGACAAAGGAGAAGTTCTCAATTGCAATATTTGCCTCATCATCATTTTCTTCACTCATGTAGTTGGGCTTGTATTAATTTCTCCTTGTCCTTACTCCTTGAGATGGACTCCCAATGATCAAGTCATATGAGTGATCCTTGTTGATGGCCTTGGGTCTAGGATGGTGTTTTTCTTGAGTGAGAGGAGCTCTAAGTGAAGTATGTTGAGCATCATGGATTGCTCGCTCTCTTGAGATATGAGTATCTTGAATTCTTAGTGAAGTGGGAGAATCACTCATATGCTTTGTTGTTTTGGAGCTAGAGCTTGGTGAGGATGTGGGGCTGTTGTGTGAAGAGCTTGGAGAACTGACTCAATGTGAAGTATGTGAGGAGGCTTGGGGCTCACTTCTCTCTTGGGTTCCCACATGGGTAGGTGGATGCACTCTCAATGAATCTTGGGAGGAGCTAACGGAAGAGGCAATGGCATCTTGATTTGGTTCTTGCACCTCGGAAGAAGAGGTTGGCTGAGGTGGTGGAGTTGAGGGCTCATCAATGTTTCCATCATTGGCCTCGTGAGGTAAAACCTCACCCACAGGCATGTTTCTCAAAGCTTCCCTCATAGGCTCATCTCCAATGTTCACTTCATGAAAATCATCTCCTTTCTGAGAACCATTTGACTCATCAAACTGCACATCATAAGATTCTTTAACACATCCTGTGGCTGACTTGTAGACTCGATATTCTTTGGAAGTCCCTGAATACCCAACAAGAATGCCTTCATCAGTTCTGCTCTCAAATTTCACTGGCTTTCTCCTCTTCTTGAGAATGTAGCAAGTGCAGCCAAAAACCCGAAAATAGGAAACATTGGGTTTCCGTCCAACCAACAGCTCATATGGTGTCTTCTTCAACAACCGGTGGAGATAGACACGGTTTGAGGTGTAGCAAGCTGTGTTGATTGCCTCATCCCAAAACCTTTCATGAGTTCCATACTCATCCAACATAGCACGAGCAAGGGTGATTAGTGTCTTATTCTTCCTCTCCACTACTCCATTTTGCTCAGGAGTATATGTAGCGGAGAATTCATGCTTGATCCCTTTCTTGTCACAGTACTCCTCCACTGTTGTGTTCTTGAACTCAGTCCCATTGTCACTCCTTATCTTCACAATGCTAGCCTTGAATTTATTTTTTGCTCTACTTGCAAACTTCCTGAAGATGTCACTTGCTTGAGACTTGTCCACAAGAAAGAAGGTCCAAGTGTGTCTCATGAAGTCATCCACAATCACCAAGCAATACAGATTCCCTCCCTGACTCTTATAATGTGTTGGCCCAAACAAGTCCATGTGCAAGAGCTCCAGAGGACGAGATGTAGACATGAAAGACTTGGTGGGATAAGATGATGCAACTTGCTTCCCGGCTTGACAAGCACTACACAATTTGTCCTTCTCAAAGGTGACATTCTTGATTCCTTCAACTAGATTCCTCTTGACCACTTTTCTAAGTTGATTTATTCCACCATGTGCCAGTCTTCTATGCTACAACCATCCTTTAGTTGCCTTGGTGAATAGGCAAGTACTTGGTGGCATGTTGCTTGACTTGAAGTCTGTGACATACAAGTTCCCATGCCTCACTCCATGAAATACTAGTCCCTTCTTTGCATTTTTAATCATTGCACCATCCTCATCAAATGTGCACTTAAAACCCATGTCACAAAGCTGGCCAATAGATAGAAGGTTGAAGTTGAGGGTTTCCACAAGAAAGACTTTGGAGAGATGGAGGTCCTCAGTAATGGCCACCTTGCCTGATCCTCTGACTCTTCCTTTTGAATTATCCCCATAGGTCACCTTCTCAATGTCTTCGTCTTCATCAATGCTTGTGAACATGGTTGGCATCCCGGTCATATGTTGAGTGCACCCACTGTCAAGAATCCAATGAGTACCTCCACACTTGTAGTTGACCCTGGTGGTAGCCATAAGACAAGCACTGGAGGAAGAAGGGTTAGTATCCAAAGCATTACTGGATTGACTTGCACTAACCTCATCACGTCGAGCGATAAGTCCAACCCTCATAGATAGGGATCCTTGCAATCCCTTCCTAAAGTCTTCTCTTGATGGGATAGTGAGGAGCACGATACCTCCAATGTCCATGACCATCCCCCATGTGTACGTTGTCGAGGTCGATGTAGTAATGGGGAGGATCATAGAGACCAGTGATGTGCTCAAGCACATGTCCCACTTGTGAGTGGAGCACAAGTATCATTTCTATTGCTCTCTCAATTGAGAGCTCATGTCTTCTGTTGATCACCTCCTCAAGTAAGAAGCCCCTCTCAGGAGCTATGATTTGTCAGAGAAGCTTGTCAATCACTTCAAGTGGAGCAATCCTCTGAAGACCTCTGAAGGAGTTTATCCTGCACAAAAGAACATAAATCCTCAGGAATGTATCACAAAGGTCATCATTCGAATTTCTCACAACTTCATCAAATTGGAAGAAGAACTCCTATTGTTGAGCTCGACGAATGCTCCAAAGTCGATCTTGTGGAGGAGGTGGGGGAGCTGGACTGGTAGAATCGATCATCTAAAATGACCGCATGAGCAATGTAGATGATGCTCCCCCTGCCACTGGAAATGCTTGGAGTAGAATTTGGAATGACACTTGAGGTAGAACTTGATGAAGCGCCTGATGAAGAGCTTGGTGTAGGTCTTGATCCGAAGGGGTTGTAGAAGCTGTTGCAAGGCAATCTTGTAGAAGGATCAAGGAAGCTTGAGCTTGAAGCTACTTTCTTCCCTTTTCTTGATGATGCTCCATGTGCCTTGGAGATCTTCTCCTCCGTCCAGCTTGCGGTGATCTTCTCATCATCAAAGAGCAACCCAATCACATTCCCGACGAAGAGATCCTTCTTCATGATGAGATCAAGGGTGATGTAGAGGAGCTTGCTGCTATGGAGCAAGGTGAGGATCTTCTCGACTATCACAATCTTGGGACGCTTGAAAGTAGTTGCTCCAATCCTGTCCACAATACCTTGCAAATGAATAAGAGAGTCAAGTAAGTCCTCATTCTCATTAGCACGAAAACCAAAGAACTCCTCAACAAGTGTATCACAAGCATGACCAATAAAAGACTCACAAGCATCATCAGTACTAGTCACACTAGAAGAGCAAGTAAGATCAAGAGAGCCAGCATCATCAATCATGACATTAGGTACACTAGTAGAGTAACCTATCAAACCATCACTAGTAGAATCTAGGCACTTACTAGAACTAGGCACATCCACACAATCAACATCATTATACACATGATTATCAGTAAAGTTATTGGCAAAGTCCATAAGTGTGTCCATCAACTCATTCGGAATCATGGCATTTAGGTAGCTTTTCAAGCGATCCTTCCATGAGCCATGACCCCGCCCCGAATGGGATGACATCCCAACTCAATACGGTCACTACTCAAGGCGGTTAAGCCCTACGATGAGCACTTGGCTCTGATACCACTTGAAAGGACCGAGTGACCGAGAGGGGGGGTGAATCGGGAACTCACACTATGTACCAAAATCGTCAATTCCTAAAACCGACCACTCATAACAACTCCTACACAATTCTAAGGGTGAACACACTAGTAAGATAATGAACCTATGCATGGAACAACCTAAGCATACTAGTGGATCACACAAGACAATACAACTCATATGCAACCTAGTGATATAGACACCCGGAAGCAAAAAACTTGCAAAGGGGCCTACTCAAGTAAAGCTACTAGATCATCAAGTACAAGATAAGCATATAAGCATGAGTAGCACTATACATACTAGGGTGATCGATCAAGCCAAAGCAACTCCTATACATGCTAGTGATCAAGAGAAAGCTAAGCACAACTAGCAAATAGAGAAGCCTATTCATGCAAGTCTACAAGTAATCAACTAAAGCATGGTAGCATACAAGAATGAATAGAACGGTATGTAAAAGTGGAAAATAATGCATCAAAGTAAAGAGTAGAGTAAGAGATGGCTCATGATTTTTTTCTCCAGGTCCCGGAAGGATGGTGTCTTCCCCTACTCCTTGTTGGACCACTCCTACCGGAGTCCCGATCCCTCCCGCCACCAATGTGGAGTTCTCGCCCACGAGCCCACAATCACTCTCGGAGTGAAGACACGGTCCACGTCACCGCTGCCATCATGGCACAACCTCGCCTCCCTTGAGAACTTGCCGGACTCCCCGAGCTGACATGGGCGCTCGCTATTGATGCCTCTTTCACCGGCGGGCTCAAACCGTGTACAAACGTATGACGGCCTTCACAACCAATCACGATAGGCTCGATCACCGACACCTAACCGGTCTAGGTCTTATCATAGACCAAGAGTAACAACCTAAATCGCACCCTCAAGGACACCCTAGCCTTAGATGTGCAAGATCACTCCATGTTACTCTCACTAGCACTCTTAAGATATGCAATATCTCCTCCTAGTGCTCTTCTTTCTTCCTGTTGGCTCTCACCAAATGCTCCAAGCAATTCCACTGGCCAACAGAGGTCTCCAAGACCCGAGCAACGAAGTTATATAGGCTTCCAACCTCCAACTAGCCATTGCTCCACGAAATCAGCTTTCTGGGCCTACTGACCGGACTGTCCGGTCACTGCAAACCTAAGCACCAACGGCTCTGCCCCTCTGCTGACTTCCGCTGACCGGACCGTCCGGTCAGTTGACCGGAACATCCATTTCGTTTCTCTCTCCAGTCCAGAAACATTTCAGCGTTGATTCCTCTCTGCCCTGTTCCTCAGCTGCACTGACCGTACGGTCAGGTCACCTGACCGTACCGTCCAGTCTCTATAGCTCCTGCATAGACAGATTCCTTGTTGCTTCGCTGTAAGTCCCAGAGAACTTCACTTAGTGACCGTACAGTCCGGTCACCACTGACCCCTTTATCCGGTCACTATGTCCAGAAGTTGAAACTTGTCGTCTTCGCTTGACTTTGTTTCCCGGCTTCTCCGAACAGCTCCTTGGCTTCTTCGCTGTCACCTAGTGCATGTTATTTCACCGAGCATCCTTGCACATCACCGACTAGACATGACCTAAGAGAAATGACCTAGACCCCCTTGTTAGTCCGGTTTTTCCTATGGACTCAAAGCCCTAACAACTAGACAAGTATTCCCAACACATGCTCCATAGCTTGTACTCAGCTTTGATTCATCTCCATCAACCCTTGGACTCCATCAAGCTCACAAGCCTCCATGCTTACGTTCATTGTCATCAATCGCCAAGACGGTCGTCAACTATCATCATAGAGTGGAAGAGGTTTCCTACACGAACAACACTCGCGTAGACATTAGTCACATTTCATGTTTGTCATTCATCACCAAAACATCATACCTTGGGGTGACCTCAATGGTCATGATCCTTACAGGCCAGCGGTGGCGCGGGATGGCCGGGTGGGGCGGGCCGGTGTCGGCGCGGGTGGAGAGGGAAAAGAACGTGAGAGAGAGAGAGAGAGAGAGAGAGAGAGTGAGAGAGAGAAGAGAGCAACGGCTAAGTCACTGCAGATCTGTTTGTCGAGTGCCAGGTCATGGGGCACTCGGCAAACAAGTTTAGATCTGTTTGCCGAGTGCCCTTCCCAGCATGCACTCGACAAACATTTTTTTCAACTTTTTATATAGGTTATTTCATGCTTTGTTTTAATTTAAATTTTGAAATTCACTTTGAAAATATGTTGTTAAATGCACTTCACATCCCCTATTCATGTTTCATCAAATATTACTCTATTTTTTTCATGTGCTTAAACCTAAATTTCAATTTATATTCATTTGATAATCAATAATTGTAGTTAATACAATTATCAAACGGATCTAGAAAATTATCAAAATTTTATATGAACTAATCCTTGTTGTCTATTGCATGTGCAGGAAAACAAGAAGTCAAATATGAATTTAACGTTCACTTTCATTCAAAACGTAGCTTCATCCTTATTGAACTCTCCGAAACTTTTTCGAAGATGTTCAGGTTTATAAGCGTCGTACGTGAAATATTTTTTGAAACATTCTCCACTATTTATCACAACATTCGTATATGATACAATGTCATCTGGACAAATCTCATGATTTTTTAACTTTATTTGAATTTTATATAATTTTAGAACGATTTGGTCACACGGTTGAAGTCAGGTATCGGGAAACAAACATTCGATTTTTTGTCATTTCATGTATATGGCCTTGCAATGGACTCAAGATCATGAATATAATTTTTTAATTCAGTTTATTCCATAATTTGAATCACTTGTAGTTCAAATTTTATTTATATGAAAAATACCTTTGAAAGGAAAAAAGCTAATTAAAAATACATGAGATATGGAAAAATGTATCAAATTAGAACATGATGTCATACATTACTTCTTGAGGAGGAAAACTTTAGAGAGAAGACAAGAAAAAAAAACAAATCTTTGTCGAGTGCCTTGGGAAGCACTCAGCGAAAGTACCCTTTGTCGAGTGCCGGATGAGGTGGCACTCGGCAAGTACCATAATGTGTCAAGTGCTGCCTAGGACACATGACAAAATGCAAGTCTTTGTCGAGTGTCTGTTAGTCAGCACTCGACAAAGATCTAACGGCCGTTAGGTTGCTACACGAGCACTGCCACATGGCATCTTTGACGTGTGTTGTCCCTCCAACACTCAGCAAACCGTCTCATATTTTGGAGTTATTTCTTTGCCGGGTGCTGGTGTCACGAGGCACTCAGCAAAGATGAGATATGCCAAGTGCTTTGGGTATGCCGAGGGCCCTGATTTATCGCACTCGGCAAACAGCCTCTTTACCGAGTGGCCGATAATTTATACTCGGCAAACATTATGGCACTCGTCATACTCTAGTTTTCCCGTAGTGCGCTGTCATCTTTTTCTGTTCATCGATCACACATTAAAATCAAACTATAAAGGGTGGTATAAGATTAGATCATTATAGTTTTTCACACCTCATATTGAGTCACCATTGTGCCATATATCTCCCCGCGTCCACAGAGACCAACGGCAGCATGCAAACAGCGTTGCGTCATCAGCATCAGATAAATAACCAACCAAAAGGTCGTTCGCCCAGGTGACCCGGTGCATGACCTAATGTCATATTGATTGAGCTATTGTGTACCAATCAGTGAAAGCCTAAAGTGATGGTCAAATATGGAGAAGTCACTTATCCATTGCAAATGCCACTAGTCGTATTGATGCAAAATGGCAAACTGAGCTTAGCTCAGATGGTTGGTTCATTGTGTTATAACCAACCCACTCAGGTTCAACTTTCAGATTTGACACGGATGTTATATTTACGGCTAATTATTTTTTTAGCAGTAGACGATATCCCGTTAACAATAAGGCATCTATGGTGACTTTGTGAATCTTACGATAAAGCTGACTTAGTCTTTCAGAGGCACTCATAGGGATAGGGTATATATGCCTATGTTCATAGGGACGATGACTTAGTCTTTCAGAGGCACTCATAGGGATAGGGTATATATGACTCGTGCGTGTATGTGAGTGTCTGTGTCTGTACTATGTTCAATTCACAAAAAAAAATATTGAAACAAAATACAATTATATCCTCCGAATATACTGTAGTATTTAGTCTGCTAAGTGAGACACAATACAGCACACATTACTGTGTAAACTCAAAAAAAAATCAGTAGCCGATTGCAAATATCTGTATGAATATGAAGTCACCAGTATTTATTCCTCTCAGCAATGCAATACGTAAACAGAAAGACACAAGAAAGAACTCTCATTTTATTCTCGTGCTAGCATATAAGCGTATTCATCCGAAGTGTGCTACTCTGTTTCACTGCAAAATTCAGTTATTGATACTGTCCACGCAAACTGTTTCATTGAGGTGAGGTCAAGACTTCTAACCTAATGTTATATGGTGGTACTACTAATCAATCAACTCAATGAAAGTCTAAGCTACAAGAAAAATATAGACAGTTTTCTTCTTAACTGTTCATCCTATAGTGGACACCGGTAGTTAATAAATTACATATTTTTTAGCTTTCAGTCAATGGTTTGTTACTTTGTGTTTTAATTTTTTTTTATAAAATTATCTATGTAATAATATAAACCATTGGATCTAGATCTAATAGCTCAAAGAGGTGACTGAAAGTTATCCAAACTTTCAGTCAGCTAAAAATTAGCAAGCACTATAAGAAATGTGTGACTGCTGTAGTATTTGATGCGTAGCTATCCCATAATATTGATGTGAAATTCAGTAATCTCTTCCCAACTACATTAGTCACTGCTGTAGCTATCCCATAATATTGATGCGAAATTCAGTTATCTCTTCCCAACTACATTAGTCACTGCTGTAGTATTTTAAACTGTGTTTTCGTCAAGTTACCAAACAGATAAGAATAAAAGTTCCGAAAGAAATTAGTACCCGTTGATGAGCATTTACTAAGTGGTTTCCTCGTAAGTACTACTATGATACTCTGTTTCAGCGGGTGACTCCTCACCAGGGGAGTCCTCTCCTCGTGACAAATCGGCATAAGCTGTCTCTTCCAGGGAACGAACTGCGTCAGCAATAGATTGCATATCCGGACCTAGGAGGACAGGCAATTCGGCATCTTCCCGTCGCAGCACATCCATGGCTTGCGCGATGGTCGGTCGCTGGCTCTGCTCCTGATGCGTGCACCAGAGCCCAGTGACAAGCACGCGCATCATCTGCCGCTCGTCGAACTCGCCGTCCAGCCGCCGGTCCGCCGCTCCAAGATTCGAGTTCCGGCGGTACATGTCGCGGACCCAGTTCACCAGCGCCGGCGTCCTGTTTGACTGCTGCGTCGAGGTCGTTGGCCGTCTGCCGCATGCCATCTCGAGAAGGACGACGCCGAAGCTGTAGACGTCCGACTCGGCGCTGGGCCTCCGATTGTTCACGAACTCCGGGTCGATGTACCCGAGCGTCCCAGTCACGACATGCGTGGTTCGCGGGTCGGCGTCGTGGTCGATGAACCTTGCTTGCCCGAAGTCCCCGAGCTTGGCGTTGCAGGAGGTGTCCAGCATGATGTTTGCCGGCTTGATGTCGCCGTGCACGACGCACTGCTCGCACTCCTTGTGGAGGTAGAGTATGGCAGAGCCCACGCCAAGCGCAACCTTGTACCTGTCCGTGCACGTTGACATCATTGACTGTTTATCTAAACATGATGACATTAATTAACGGAGCTGCATGGGAAAGTGAGAGGGTCTCAATTTTGGTAGCTGTTGGACCAGGTGAGTATCCTCTGTGGATCATAGAGATGCTTGTCGAGGCTACCATTGGGCACAAACTCGTAGACAAGCAAGAGGTCTCTGTGGTCCTGAGCGTCGCACCAGCCAAGGAGTTGGACGATGTTCCGGTGCCTCAGCCTCGTCATGATCTTCACCTCGGCCTCGAACTCCTTGGCTCCCTGAATGGAAGATCCTTGAGACAGCACCTTGATGGCTACGTGGCGGTCCTGATCACCGAGATAGCCTCGGTACACCGGGCCGAATCCACCTCTCCCACACTTCGCCTCGTCAGTGAACCCCTGCGTCGCAATGGCAACCTCACTGTGGCTGTACCGTCTGGGAGTCGAGCGGCAGAGTTCAGACAACCAAATGCGGGGCAGTGTGAAGATTGGTGAAAGCGATGCCTTGACCTCGGCTCGCAAAGAAGGGAGCTTCTTGGTCCGCTTGCACCACAGCAAAACGCCTGTAATGGTGCAAAGAAGAGCAAGCAAACCCGAACCGACGGTGATTGCTGCCGTTCTAGTAAGTGTGTTCAGCTTACGGTCCAACACCGGACGAGGAGAATGGAAGTTTCTTTTCGTTTTGCCATGATGTGCACCTGACTTTGCTCTAGTTTCGCGAAAGCTTGCACTCTGTGCTGTGCTAGTCGTGTTTGCCGGTCATACTTCGCTCTTCTTGGCATCGTTGACGTCGTCCTCATAATAGAAGGAAGGACGGCGAAGATAATGTATACCAGGCTCAGTTCCGTAGTACTTAATCCACGATGCAATAAGCTTCACTCGTGCCAGAGGATCGAGGGATTTGGCAGAGAAGTTGATTCTGTATGCGCAGCACACGTCATAACTGTTGAGTTATCGACGATTGTAGTCACGTAGGTCGAAGTAGAAAATAAAACTAAAAGTAACAAAAATAGAGGAGACAAAATTTTTTATTAAATAATTCTGCCAAAATTACAAAGGGGTGTCTCCTTAACTATTTATAAGGGAGAAATCCTACTTCGTGTTGGACTAGAATTAGATAAGGAGCCCACATGGGTCAGGAGTCCTTCTTCTAGAAGGTGGGTCTGGCCCATAAGCGTTTTATAACACTCCCCTTGAGTTCTTTATCACGATAAATATGCCTCATAAAAACTCCTTAAAAACCCAGTGGAAAAAATGGAGAAAAGAGCACATATTACCGTCACTTGTATTATACACATTGCCTCATCAAAAACCTTAATGAGAAAACTTCATATGAAAAACTCATAAGGGAAAAAGAGTACAATGCTTTAATCTTCATGATTAATGCTTATCGATATTCATAAACGACATGAATTATCTTCGAGATGATTCTTTAATTCGGGAACGTGATGTACTTAGGGAAGTTCTCCCCCTGTTCCAAGCACTTCTCTAAGTCTTCTCTCATGCCAATACCATGCCGACACTTTTCAAGAGTGCAAGCCGGTAGTGCCTTTGTGAACATATCTGCAAGATTATCAAAAGATCGGACATGAGTTATCAAAATTTCTCCCTTCTCTTACAATTCATACGTATGGAAGAATTTAGGTAACACATGCTTTATCCTATTCGATTTTATATATCCCGATTGTATTTGTGCAATACAAGCGTTATTATCTTCATAGATAACTATAGGAGATGGAGTATACGATACTCCACAACTATCCATTATATGTCTTGATATTCTTCTAAGCCAAGTGCATTCCTTAGCGGCTTCAAATAATGCAATGATCTCTGAGTAATTTGTTGATGTAGCAACAATCGTCTGATTCGTTGACTTCCATGAAATTGTCATTCCATCAAATAAGAACATATATCCAGTCTGCGAGATTAACTTATGTGGATCGGATAAGTATTCAGCATCAGTATACCCAACTAAGGTTACTTCTGCATTCTTCTTAAAAAATAATATGAAATCTTCATTTCTTCTTAGATATCTTAGTACTTGTTTAATGTCTTTTCAATGTCATATAGTTGGTGCCGAGCTGTATCTAGCAAGTAGATTAACAGCAAAAGCTATATCGGGCCTCGTATCATGTGCAAGTTACATCAATGCTCCAATAGCACTGAGATAGGGATATTGAGGTCCCAATAATTCCTCACCTTCCTCCTTTGGCCTAAATGGATCTTTCTTTGCATTGAGTGATCTCACAACCATAGGGGATCTGAGTGGGTATGCATCTTTCATATTAAATCTCTCTAATACCTTCTTGGTATAGTTTGATTAATGCAATAATATACCTTCATGGGTATGTTCAAGCTGCAAACCTAAACAATATGCAGTCTTACCGAAATTTTTTAATTCAAATTTAGACTTTAAGTAAGAACATGCATCTTCGACATCCTGTGTAGTGCCAATGAAATTAAAATCATCAACATAAACAGAGATTATGCAATAACCTTTCTCTGATTTCTTAATGAATACACAAGGATAATCATCATTCTTCAAGAATCCTTTCTCCAGTAAAAAGTTACTGAGTTTGTTATACCATATTCTTCCAGATTGCTTTAAACCATATAGTGACTTCTGAAGTTTGACACTATACAATTTGCGTTCTTCTTCATTCGGGACTTTGATTCCTTCTGGAACTTTTATATAGATTTTTGTATCCAATGTTCCATACAATATGCAAATTCATATTCACTACCAACGATATTAAATACCGCAAAGTAATTTCATCCATTATGGGAGAGTAGTTTCTTTGTAGTCAATTCCTGGTCTCTGCGTGAAACCTTGAGCTACGAGTCTCGCCTTGTATCTAGTCACTTCATTTTGAGCATTTCTCTTCCTGACAAACACTCATTTGTGACCCACTGGAAAGATTCCTTTTGGTGTAAGCCTTACATTGCCGAACACTTCTCCTTTCATTAGCGAGTTCAACTCTGCACAAATTTGTTCTTTCCACTTTGGCTAGTCAGGACGCTTCTTGCATTCCTTCATTGACTTTGGTTCAGATTCCAAGTCAATCTGTGTTGCAATTGTGTTAGCAAAATATAAGTCGACTTTTATTGTCTTTCTATTGTATACTACTTCCGTCTCAACATAATTTGTTGAAACTTCTTCTATTACTTCATTTTCTTGATCCACATCACTTAGAGATGTGTTTAGATCAGGAATTTCCGGTAACCCATCGTGAGTTTCAATTTCTTCTTCAAGGCTCACCACTTCGTGTGGTGTGCTTTCACCTTCTATATTCTTCTTTTGAGTAGTTTTCTTTGGCTTATTCTCCGCAGGATGTCTCCTAGGAGCTTTAGCTTGAACTTGTACTCTAGGCTTCTTTGGTGCCCGTGTAACCGGATCACTCCCCCTCTTCCTAGCATTCATTGCTTTTGAGGAAGGAGGCTGGAATTCCATATAGTCATCTTCTTCAAATGGGATGTCTATTCTTTCAGGTGCATTTACAATCGGTATATAAGACTTCACAATATCTCTTGTATTGGTGAAAGCTTCTGGCAGTTCATTAGCAACCCTCTGTAGATGGAGAATGTTCTGAACTTCGAGCTCAGTTTCTGTAGTGCGAGGATCCAATCCTTTAATTCCTTTAGTTTCTCATTCTATTTCACGGCATTCGTCTCGAGAGAGATACTTTTCTCCCCCTAATGCCGGAAAATGATCTTCATTAAAGATACAATCAACGAAGCGAGCCGTGTATAGATCCCCAGTGGATGGCTCTAAATACTTGATTATGGATGCACTTTCATATCCAACGTAAACTCCGAGTTTCCGTTGTGCATCCATTGCAGTTCGCTGAGGCGGAGGGATAGGGACATACACAGCACATCCAAATCTCCGTAAGTGAGAAAAATTTGGTATTGTACCACGCACCATTGCTAAATGGTGATTCTTCATGTGTAGCAGATGGCCTCAATTGAATTAATGCTGTTGCGTGCAACACTGCATGCCACCAACAAGAGGTAGGCAGTAAGCAATTCTGCAATAATGGCCATGCTACCAACTTGATCCTCTTAATTAATGATTCTGCAAGTCCATTTTGTGTATGCACGTGTGGTACAGAATATTCTACTTTGATACTCAAACTCATACAATAGGGGTTAAACACCTTAAAGGTAAATTCTACAGCATTATCCATCCTGATGGATTGGATTCTGTGATCCGAAAAATTGATTTTTAATTATATGATCTGAGTTGTCAATCGTGCAAACGCATGGTTTCTAGTAGACAATAAACATACATGACTCCACTTCGAGGAAGCATCAATCAACACCATGAAGTATCAAAAAGGTCCTGACATGGGATTAATTGGTCCACATATGTCTCCTTGAATTTGTTCAAGGAATGTCATCGATTCTGCTTGAATCTTTAGCTTTGAGGGTCGAGTGATGAGCTTCCCTTTTGCACATGCAACGCACAAAAAATCTTCTTGATTTGGGAAATCTTTTGTCTTCAAGTTATGACCATTCGAATTCTTCGTGATTCTTTGCATCATGTTGAGGCCTGGATGACCAAGTCTATCGTACCATGTTCGATAGGCTTCTTGGTTGCTAAATATGATCTTGAACACAGCAAACTCTTTGTGTGCTTTAACATAAGTGTAGTACATGCTTTCTTTAATGGATGGAAAACTTTCGACGATAGTCTTGTATTCTTCATCTTTCTTGGTCATAATGAGACATTCTTCGCCTTTATCATTATTGGTTTCTACGTGAAATCCATTTGCACTGATGTCCTTGAAGCTTAACAATGTCCGAGTAGACTCAGGATAAAGTAATGCTTCATGGATTACTAGTCGCGTACCATTCGGTAGGACAATTGTGGCTCTGCCTGTGCCAACAATCCTAGTGTCATTGCCAATAACAGTAGTTATATCTCCATCATACTTTCGAAGTGTTTGGAAATAACTAGTGTACCTTAGAATGGTAGCGGTAGTGCCACTGTCTACGAGACAGAACTCCTCTTGAATAGCCATATACTCCACGTTCTGTAATTAATATAATAATGTATAATCAACAGAAATAATAATATAAACAATTTCCACACCAATATGATATATTAATGAGAAAATATTTTCTCTTCATGAGATTACATAAATAAACCACTACTAAAAACTTAATGCACCCTTATTACTATTGCTTAACTCTAATAGAGAACCCTTGATTCTAAGTAGTCTACGAGACCAGTGTGAATCTCCATGCAGGTCCTCCTCATCCTCTGCCATGAGGTCGTCATCCAATTCAATATCAGAGGCCTTGCTTGGTTCTCCATGACCTTGAGCTTTGTCTAATGTACCAGAATCCATCTTCGTGATGTTTTCTTTGACTTGTGGAGCTTCAACATAGTTGGATTCATGCTCCGCAAGCTTCTTCCTGAGTTCTTGGTACATGTCAACAACGTGCTTAGGCGTGCGATAAATTTTAGACCAATATCCATTCATGCCACATCTGTAACATTTCTAGTCCTGTTTCCCATATTCTCCCCCTGAAGACGTCTTCTTTGACTTTCCTTTATAGTTCTTCTTGAATTTATTAGGGTTGTTTTGCGCCTTCGGTGGTGCCTTCGGAGCTCCTTTACCCTTGTTGTTATTTTTCTTGAATGATGTGGCATTTGCTTCTTGCGGTGCCATGGAGCCAGTAGGACGAGACAAATGATTCTGCTTGATCAATTCGTCCTCCCCCTGATCTTGTTGCAATGCATTGCTCAGGGCGACATAAGAGTCATATTTATCCTTCTTGTACTAGCGGCTCATATGGATAAGCTTAGGGGGAAAGGTGGAAAGAGTCTTCAGGATGAGGTCGGGATCTTTAAGATCTTTACCACATAGCTTCATGCGTGACACAATATCATAAAGCTTGATATTGTATTCCTCAACAGTCTTGTAGTCTTGGAAGCGTAGGTTTTGCCATTCGCGCTCTACTTTGGAAAATAAGACTGCTTCAATTTGCTCAAAGCGATTACGCAGTGAGTCCCACAAGACTTTCGGGTTCCTTTCGGTCATGTACTTATTTTTTCAATATAGTACATAAATGATGCCTCAGGAAATACAGGAACTGAGCTTGCTCCACTGCTGTTGCAGCATCCATTTTTAGGCATAATAGTAATAGGGGGCATAAGTAAAGTGGTATAACAAAAACTGTATGTTTAAGTTATTTTTATTGGTATTTCTACATAAAAATAACCAATAAACCATAAAAACGGAATAATATAAGAACTCTAGTCCATCATGATATAATTCTGGAAAAATCTGGGGTGTTATATGCAAAATAACACATTCTCGTGAAATTTCTATTTTTTCTGTGATTTTTTAGTAATTTTCATAATTTCCAGGGGTCTTGCTGTAAAATATGAACTCCAGATTTATTTCTAAAAATATTAGAGGCGCTTCTACAAAAATCTGGACTTCATCAAAAATTCCAACAACTATAGGAGCTATTTTACAAATTTTTAGATATTTTTTTTATCAAACTTCAAATAGGCCAAAACTCGGCTCATAAATTAAATCCAACCTATTTTTTTAGATGATATAAATAGGGTTGAAATCCTAATTTTCTGCACTCTCTCCCTCACTTTCTGCTCCCAGCCGCCACTCTTCCTTTCCCTCTCTTCTTCCTCCCCCACCCGGCTGCCACTTCTTTTCTTCCCCTCCCTTTCCTCTTTCTTCCACCGACTAGGCAAGCTCAGCTCGCGTGCGCGGGTGCTCGTCCCCGGGGGCGCATCCAGATTCGCGCGCGGGGGGCAATCGCTCGCCGCTCGGGCCTGGCTTCGCGCCCGAGGCAAAGGCCAGCGTGCGCACTCGCATGCCGTCGGCGCTTCGTAGAGAGCCCGGCTGCGCCAGCCGCGTGGAGGACGGCCCCACGCGCTGCGCCAGGCGCGTCAGCGGGGGGGGGGGGGGGGGGAGGGGGGGCTTCGTACGGGCCATGCCGACACAATATGGGCCAGGTGTTACATTTCATAAAATGGAAAGTTGTGGATTGTCTGAAGGAGGCCACTGGCTGGCCTCCTAGCGCCCTCGAGCTGATTAGCCATGCCTGTGCAACGCTCAGCGAGTATGCAGGAAGATGCATGCTTTTTTTTTTTTTTTTTTTTGAGAGGAAGGAAGATGCCTGCTGAGCGATCAGTATGGAAATAACCGGCGACTCGACCTGTCAAGTAGTAGTCCACATCTGGAGGAGTACCTGGTTTTCTTGCGACTTTCCGTTGCCAGTAAGCAGGATAGTACTTCTGAGGTTCTCCTGCTTCTAAGGTTTATCACAGTTTTCAGATATTTTAGCTTTACGAATTTAGTTGATAGTATTGATTATGGATGAAAGCAGAAACGATTGGAAGAAGGTTAAAAAAATTTTGCTTTCATATTTTTTTCTGAAAGCGAAATCGATAATGATCTTAACAAAAATGAATATGATGTCGGTATTCAGGTGAAGTCAAAAATAATATTATTGCAAGTAAAACAGATGATATCAATCAGAAATTGATATTAATAATAAAAAAATATGAATCATGAAGCATAGCAACGATAATACAAATATTTTAATAATTAAGTACATATGGTATGAAAAAACTTTTATACGACAAGTACTAACATAATTGTGCATTGAAGGATAAATTGAAAATGAGTTGTTGTAATGGTTTATAACCGATTCTAGAACTTCAATCTTTCCTTCATTGCCGTGTGCACATGTATGAAAAATTGGATCTACAAAAATTAGAAACGATTAAAAAACTTCAAAATTGTTTTTACTATCACTTTCTCAAATTACTACTATTTTTGCTTCCACTTCTTTGAAATATTATTTTCGTGTGTTGCGGCCGATAAAACGTAAAAACGAGCATCCGTAGACCGATAATTACCACTTTTGCTTTTTACGCCTAATATTAATGAAAAAAATCAAATGTCTCTCAACTAGATTTCCCTTAAGTTACCAAAAAACTCGACAACATAGCATAGGCATAACCGTGTAAATTCCAAAAACACTGAGCCTATTTGTAGCTAACTCCTTCACAAAAATATCACATCATCAAATTCTTATGCCTCTTGGTAAACCAATACCAGAACAGAGACAAAAGAAAGGAACACACATCCCATGAGAGTCCTCTAAAATTATCTAATTTTATTCTTGTGCTAGCAGTCAAATGGATCCCTCAAAAGTGTGGTACTCTGTTTCAGCAGGTGAATCCTCACAACGGGAGCCCTCTCCTGACAATTCAACAAAAGCTCGCTCTTCCAGTGAAGGAACTTCATAACGATTGTCCACTTCCGGACCAAAGATAGGCAGCTCGGCCTCTTCACGGCGCAGGACATCCATGGCTTGGGCAATCGATGGACGCTGACTCTGATCGCGATGCGCGCACCAAAGGCCTATAACGAGCACGCGGTTCATCTGCTGCTCGTGGAACTCGCCGTCCAACCGCCGGTCCGCCACTTCAAGAATCGAGTTCTGCTGGTACATGTAGCGGACCCAATTCAGGAGATGCACCGAGGCGCCGTTCGATAGCACTGCCTTTGATGTCAGTCGCCTGCCGCAGGCAATCTCGAGCAATAAAATGCCAAAGCTATAGACATCGGACTTGGCGCTCCGCCTCCGGTTGTTCACGAGCTCTGGATCGATGTACCCGATTGTCCCTGCCACGACCTGTGTGGTTTGTGAGTCGGCTCCATGTTCGAGTAGCCTCGCTAAGCCAAAGTCTCCAACCTTGGCCTGAAAGGACGAGTTGAGCATGATGTTTGCAGGCTTGATGTCCCCATGGACGACACACTGCTCGCACTCCGTGTGGAGGTACAGCATGGCAGAACCCACACCAAGGGCAATGTTGTACCTGTGGCAAGCATTCATTCACGACAAACTTTTATGAAATTAATGGGAAATAAACTGTAAATGTGAAAGGATTGAAAGATTTTTTTGTAAGTATTCGATACCTTTCGGACCAGGATAGTATCCTCCAAGGATTATCATACAGGTGCTTGTCGAGGCTTCCGTTGGACATAAACTCGTAAACAAGCAAAAGGTCTTTGGGACCATCACACCAGCCGAGCAGCTGGACGATGTTCCGGTGCCTCAACCTCGACATGACCTTCACCTCAGATTCAAACTCCTTCACTCCCTGCACGGAGGATTCTTGAGACAGTACCTTGATAGCCACATGACAGTCTTTGTCGGGCAGGTAGCCCTGGTACACCGAGCCGAAGCCTCCTCGGCCAATCTTCCCCTGCTCGGAGAATCCGTGGGTCGCTGCCGCAAGCTCACAGTGGCGGTACCGCCCAGGTCCAGAAGGGCACAGTCCAGCATGACGGATGTGTCTTCCATTTTCCAACATCTTACGCCTGCAACGAAACAGAAGGCCTGCAACGGTGCAAATAAGGGCAAGAAAAGCCACACCTGTTTCTGTTTCTGTTGATCATGACCATGGAGGTTTGTACCGTGCCCACCTAGCAACTTTCTAGGCTGAGCAGCTCTGACGCTCTCCATGTAGGTGGATATTTTCCTCATGTATCTCCGGCCATCTTGAAAGAAACTTTCGATGAAGGAGCCATTGTCGTCTGCTCTGCATAACACAACACCATACAAAGTAGGTGCTTCATCTTCAAGATGTTGGTTGATTTTCCTATCCTCGATTTCGATGATGGGAGGAGACAATAAGCTACTGTTACTAAGACTATACAGACCAACATCGAGTGACAAATCTGAAGAAAACGGATAAGAGAGAACCGGGTCCTCCCTCGCCTGAGGTACGCCGTACGTCCCCTGTTCCAGTGGAACCGAAGTCCAGGGTGCCGTGCGATTCGCATCCCTTTTGCTTCCAGGATGGTGCACCAACTGATCTCCTGGCCGGCCTGGGAGAGAGACCAGCAGCAACAGGAAAACGGACGGATCGGTGGTGTTGGCGATGCCGAAATGGCCGCTGCAAAGGTCCATCTGCGGAAGCCAAGCGTGGTTCCCGGCGGACGAGCCGGAGCGAAGGTCGTTGTCGTGTGGCTCGTCGCCGGTGTGATCAACGATCTCTGGGTGGCGCGCCATGGGCGCCCAAGTTTCTGGTGCAGAAATCGCGTTCAGAATCAGTGGGATAATGAGTATCGTAGTTGGAGGGGGCAAAGGTTGCATCACGTCAGGAATAGTGTTGAACAGGACGAAGAGAATGAGAGAGGAGTTGAGGAAATGAAACAACTAAGGTATGAGCAGCCGAGCAGACTTAGCAGTTTTATGTGCGTTCTTGAAAGTGAAGGACGAAGGTACCTAGAAAGAGCTGGGCTCCGACCGAGTCTCCTCTCATTTCGCTTCGCACAAAAAATAGCCAAATTTCGTTTGTCACCCTTCCGGGTTTGCGGAAAACTATTGCATATAGATTCTGTTAGTCAAGTGTTCCGACAAATTGACACGTTATTCCTTTTGAAATGACAGCGATCTCTCCGTTTTATTAGAGCATCTCCAGTGAATGTAGTTAAATTGGGCTTTTAAATTCTATTTTGCAAGCTCACTTATAAAATTTGAGAAACTAATTTTACTCCTAACTCCAGTGAAACATGTATATAGGCTCCTATTTAACAGTAGGACCCGCTGTGAGAGGAAAAAAAAAACAAAAACTCCTTCTCCGCAAGGGCCGCTACTCATGATGTGCTCCGCCTCGATGCTGCCTCTGATCCGGCCCGCTGCAATCCCCGCCTAACGGCCACGTTGTCGGGGTGTCGTCGATCTACTCCCTGCCCTCGCTCTGCTCCGCGCCCGCACCAGCTGCTCCAATGTCGGCGCCCGCGCCCAAACACGAGGGAGAAGCGGGTGCTTCATGGGTGGTTGGGTCGAGCAGCAACGGCCAGGCTCGCAGGGGGCCGGCGCCTCTATCTTTCCCCGCCAGTCGAGCTCCTATACACGACGATGCCTGGTTGTTCGAAGAAGGGGTGGGCTGCAAGCAACGGTGGCCTCCGTCGAGCCCCCCCCCCCCCCCCCCCCCCCACTGCGCACCTCCGCCACCTCCCCGGGCCGCGCATCTCCTGCCGCGCCCGCCCATCTCCGAGTCGGCGCCGCCGCGCCCACGCCTGGCCGCGTCTTCTTTCCTGCGCCGACGGCTGGGCTCGTCGCCGGAAGGGAGGGAGGCAAGGGGTCCGGCGTCGAGTGCTAGAGAGAGGAAGAAGAGAGAGAAAGGGAGGAGAAGAGAGGGAAAAAAAGAAAAATAAGAAAAAAAGATGTGGACCGATGTTTAGGAGGGAGAATACTATTTCTAAAGAACTGGGATCAAATTTTGTAAGAGCATGAAAAATGAGAGTCTATTTAGAAGTACCGCTGAAGTTAGGTTTTTTTGTTAGATTCCTAAATTTTAGAATAGAGACCCATTTAAAAGCCTCTATTAGAGATGTTCTTAGGGAGTAACCCAGCTTGTACAGTCTGGTCGTTATAGTATTCAGATATTCTAACGCTCAGCTAGCTGGTCCTGCTAGGTAAAAGAAGTGGCAGGAACACTAGAGGTGTGTTTGATTGTGTTGTAGCTGTGAAAAAAACAGTTGTAGGTCGTGACTTATAAAGAAAAAAAATTATTATAGGATGTGAGCTGTGAAAAAGTTGAAAGGATGAAAGAACTCTACTTTTTAAAAACTGACTAGCAGACTCTACATGTCATTCACAGACCACACCACTTAACTCTCTCTCACACACACATCGACAAGCGGATCCCACTCATCAGCATCATCTCCTTCGTCACAAACGTACAGATCGACAGGAGCACTGGAGGGGCGCCGTGATGGGGGAGGAGGAGCCACGGCTAGGAGAGGTGGAGGAGAGGGGTGCTGGCCGTTGGGGGAGGGGAGGAGGAGGACGGGTGCCTACAGTGAGTAATTTCTTCAATCTTGTGAATGGCGAAGCCTAAAAAACACCTCCCCACCTGTGTTCAGAAATGAACTAGATAAAAGCTACTTTTGACTGTGACTTTTATTCAAAGTTAACCCTTTTGATTGAGCTTTTGATTTTATGTAAAAGTCAAAGTCAAAAAAAAAAATTAACCAAACACACCCTAAACTTAGTCTAGGGTCAGTCCTGTGTATATATTGAAAATAAAATTTATTCCAAGGCAACAACATTGGAGGTCATAATCCCTGAGTTGAGAAAAAAAAAAAAAAAAAAAAAAAAAAAAAAAAAAAAAACGTGTCGCTCTACTCGCATCTCGCTGGAGTCTTCATGTACGCTGTGGAAGCAGATGTAGGCGTAGACTCGTAGCCGTCGTCCTCCGTTGAAAATTCACCGTAACAAGCCCGTTCCTCCTCCAGGGCGAAAAGGCCACCGCCGTGCAGAGGAGCAGCTGCCGCCGGAAGAAGGACGGGTAGGTCGGATGAGTTGGAACGCAGAACGGCCAGGGCTTCCGCGATGGACGGGCGCCGGGTCCGGTCGCGGTTCATCTGCCGCTCGTCGAACGCGCCCTCCAGCCTCCTGTCCACCGCGTCGAGCACGGCGTCCTGGTCGTACATGTCGCGGACACGACTCTGAAGCGTGGTGGAGGTTCATTTCTTTGCCGGCCGCTCGCCGGAGGCGATCTCGAGGAGCACGACGCCTAAGCTGTACACGTCGGACTCGGCACAGCGCTTCTGGTCGTTGACGAATTCCGGGTCCACGTAGCCGACCGTACCGTCACCAGTTCGCCCGTTCTTCGCACGCCGGCGAGGCGACGACTGCGTGTGCGTGGCGCTGCTGTTACAAGCAGACGCGCCCGCCGCGCTGCCCACTATAGCGTCCACGTGGTATGTGTAGTTATCCGCTGGTGAACTGGTGACGCCATGGACGGCAAAGTGGTCGCCGGCGACACCAACGCCTCCATTCTACTTTGTTGTTGGAAGCGTGCTCCAACTGACGCCGTCCATGGCCGGCCAGGTGGTCTTGGCCTTACTACTCCATGTACAGCAGTGGTGACGACGGGGACGCCGCATGGTTCAAGGTCACACTTGTGTTGGTAGTGTTGCCACGACGGGCACCAACAGCACCGACGGAGTGTCTGACGGAAGTGGAATTTGAGGCGAGCAGAGCAGCATGGTGTTGGCACAAGGTGCACAACAAGGACAAGACAAGGAGCCCAACGCTCGACCTGGACACAACCATGGAGTATGGAGATAGCAGGCATGATCTGAGCAACTGATGAACCGGCATCTCAGAGTATTTAATGTGGAACGACACAGGGAATTGATAGATAAACTCCGACAAGATTTAATTAGGCTTTCTACAAAAGAAAAAAAAGAAAAAGGTCGCTATGCCGCGTGAAGAATTTCGGGCGCCGTGCCTCTACCGGCAGTCATGTGTTCCCTGTCCAACAGCCTTCGTGTCAAATCTTGTCATGTGTGAACAAGACCAAATACATGTAAGCAAAAAGTCCGCTTCTTTTACCAAAGAAGCACATTTTACATTAAAAAAAAAAGGAGACTCATCGTATATGTGAATCTTTAACGCAACTCCCGAATTCAAGTCATACATGTGTTCTAGATTTATAGGATTATTGATGGTTTTCAGATAAGCTATTAACGAAGAGGCCGGACGACGATGCTGCTGCCCTTCAGCCCTTGTAGGATGCGTCATGATCGTAGTAGTGTGCTCATGCATTCGTAATTTATTATCATTCCGACAGTATGTTTTGACTTGCGGCTAACTCAATATCCTTGTCATCATTGTTCGAAAACGACAACATATCAGGAATGGATGGAGGTATTAAGCCATGAGCCTCCATGTTGTTCAGATTCGGAGGGTGTATGCAACTTGCAACGGGATAGAGCATAGCGAAACAAGGTTTAATTGGGTTCCATGCGAACGGTCTTTTACTGTAATAGTAAGGTGGCTTAGTAGCATCTCCTAAATACCAGGTTCGATTTTGAAATGGAAGCGAATTTTTTGGACTAGGTTAAAAAAAAAATTGACTTTTTTCTAAGCCAAAGCATGTGTAAGACACTGACTGGAGCCAATCGGTGCGGACGTTGCTCCTGATTTAAAGATTGGTGCACTATAAAAGTTGTTACACAGGTTAAAAAAGGAGTCATCATGTTAGAAGGAAAAGAGATTTGAGAATTTTCTAGACCTATATAAAAAGATCCTTATTCTTAAGAAAAATATCATTGGGATGATCTTATCCCGACAGGTTAGTTTTTTTTTTATATTAGGTTCCAACAAGCCTAATTAAATCTTATCGGAGCCCACAACGAAACAGCAGAGTTGGAGCCCATTTGAACCTGACGTGGCCCCAATCACATAAGCCCGCGCTCCCTTGACCCACTACACACCATAAGCCAGAAACAAGAACAAGGCCTAAAATGCTCGTTTGCAGCCATGATGAGATTGTTTTCTTATAAAACTTTATTAGTTCGACAATCGCAAAAGACGAGATGGCCGAGCGGTCTAAGGCGCCAGATTAAGGCTCTGGTCCGAAAGGGCGTGGGTTCAAATCCCACTCTCGTCACAAATATTTTTGGCTCATTTTCAGCTTGCTCTTTTTTTTTTTTTTTACTTTGTATTGTAGCTGCGTATAGACTGTAAGTTTTCTAAATTTTTTTAGCTACTGTTGGGTTTGAAAGTCAATTACAGGCTCTCCATGATGATGTGTCGTAGCGCTGCGCTGGCGGCCGCGGCATCTCGGTTCGTGACGAAGGTATGCTTGAGCAGGTACGGCACCCTGGCACGCCGCGTGGGGTCCTTGTGCAGGCACGCCGCCACAAAGTCGCGCAGCTCCGGCGACGCGTGGACGTCCTCCGGCACGCTGAAAGGTGGCTCTCGGTCGCAGATCGCCTTCTTCCAGTCCTCTGCTTTCTTCTTATCCTCTGCTTCGGTCACGACGGGTGCACGCCCCAAGAAGAGCTCCAGGACGGTGAGTCCGAGGCCCCACACGTCGGCGGCCATGGCGGCGCGCGGGTCGGCGAGGGCGTCGGGGTCGAAGCGCTCGGGGCTGAAGTAGGCGTGGGTCCCCATGTCGGTGGCCACGAGGAGCTTCTCCCCCGCTAGGCCGTAGAGGATCCGGGACGCGTTGAAGTCGTTGATCTTGACGTCGCCGCGGGCGTTGCACAGGAAGTTGTCGGGCTTGACGTCGAGGTGAGCGACGCCGCGGGAGTGGAGCTGGGCCAGACCCATCAGGCACCGGTGGGCCACCTCCGCCAGCACGGGCTCCGGGAACCCGACAATAAGATCCCCGTGCCGGCGGCGGTAGAGGACGGCGTGCAGGGAGCCGGCGTCCATGAACTCGAGCACGCTCGAGAGCCCTCCGTCGGGCGCGAGGTAGACGGCGTGGTGCTGCACCACGTACGGCGAAGGGAAACTGGCGGCGCGGAGGAGCACCTCGGCCTCCTCCACCGCGTCGGGGCTCGGGAAGAAGGCCTCCTTCAGAGCGAACACGTCGAACGTGCGGCGGTGGCGCACCTTGGACACCCTGGCGAACCCGCCCTCGCCCAGGACGCCGATGAAGTCAAAGTCATCAAGCTCCGGCTCCGGAGGCGGCTGCGGCGGCGTCATCATCACGGTGGAGGGCAGTGAACGGGAGGGAGGAGATGGATAGGGCACACAGCCGCCGGGCTCTGGACTCTGGTGTTCCGCTAATGGAAGAAGGAACAAAAAGGAGGAGCTTGCCTATTTATAGATCATGTCATGAAGTCGCCTCCGACTTGGATTTGCCCCGGGGCTTGGTGGACCATTCAGCGGCATGTCATGCTTACCTCTCCATATTTGAGAAAAGGGTTGTTTTGAATCCGAGGAAGGAGCGGACGGACGGTGAGGTTGGATTCTGTTCTCATTTGCCAGGCCCAGTTCCAGCGGCATGTCATGCTTACCAACCAACGATTTTTTCAGGGTATAGTGGCATTAGTGGGTCTCAAAACGATTTTTTCATGCCCAGTGACTCCAACGATTTTTCATGGTTGAGCATGCCAAAAATCCTAGAGTATATCGACTTACATATACATGGTCTCGTACTGTGTGTCCAAGGTAGGTCAACTTGCTTATGTTTTCTTATGATTGGAGAGAACTCTTGCTACACATATGTACTATGTAGGCTCTATCCGTATTAGAGAAAGTTTGCATGAACTTATTCGATTGAAAGAAAATGTAATGTCTTTCATGTGTTTTATAGTATATCCAGTGCAACACAAAATATTGTGGAAAATGAAGACACCCCTAAAACTTCAAATCTTTATGTGCTACTTATGTAACAGAATAGTGTTAACTAAAGATAATTTAACCAAATGAAATTGGCACGGTAACAAGAGTCGTTGTTTTCATAGTATAGACAAAACAATACAACACTTGTTTCTTGATTGACATTATGTAAAATTTTTATGGGCACTTGTTTATTTTTGCTTTAGTTTACATCCATCTCATAGCATTAGACATTTGTTTGGTACATGGCTTCATGGGTTAGATATACAACTTAAGAAACAATTATTAGTCGGTGCTTCTACACTTTCTTAGATATTTTGGCTAAGCAGTAATGATATGATATTGGACAAAACTCCAACAAAAACTTTTATGAAATTGGACACATCTACAAAAGAATGAGAATGCACAATACGAGTGCATTGGCTATTTATAGATCCTGATGAGTCCTCGTTCAACTTGGTTCTTCCCCGAGGCTACGGGAATTCACGCGAACGTATCCGAGACAAAGCGGATTCTATACTTAAAGAAAAACTAAGCGGATTTTGTACTTCAGAGTTGAGACCGCCAATATTTATGAATCCGACTATCCGAGACTGATGTCCAAGAAACGAACAGAAGTCAGTTTTTCTTGCTAGGCCCAACCCATGACAGCTCGTTCGGTATGTTTAGTAGACCACTCAGTTTATGGGCTCCTGTCAACACTGGCACCTTTTAAATTATTAATCAGATTTGTAAAACTCTACCTCATTACGTAAGTATAAAAATGTTATCAAGTATAAAAATGTTAGTGATTCAAAAAAAGTATAAAACGTTATGAAATAAATTTACGTTTACAATGAAGACTCTACCTCAATGTTATCTCGTCCTCTTCTACTTAGCTCTCAGATTATAATAATTTAGTTTATATAATCTAATAGGTCTCAAACGGATCAGTTTTTATCTTCGGTTTATATAATTTAGACATTCATATTATATAAATTCATTATCTATCCTATACCTACTAATGCTAGATTATGGTTCATAAAAGACAATCTATCCTTGTATGTTTTGATTTATTTACATTACCTGCCACCGCTTGGAGTAGTGCAAGAGTAGAGATAGACAAATCATTAGGGACAGAGAGAAACTGATTTATGATTTTCATAGTTTAACCTCCAAACATCCTATCTAGCTTTTATCCATAAACTAGTTTTTATAATCTGTATCCATAATCCAGATTATAATAATCTATAGAGTATCCAAACAGAACCTTAACCCAACCATTATTGCGAAGGGGGCAAATGTTATTTTTGTGTGTGTAAAAAGTTGATTTTTCTCACATAGAGTGGTATTTTACAACTTCATGATCTTTATAATGATACCGAGCACCTAAAGAGATTTCAATTATCCTTGTTTTGTCACATGGAGCTGGCATCTGGTATGCTACCCGTATGTGAGTTAGACATTGCTCATGTTGCTAACGATTTCTTTGGCTTTAGTTAAGGAAAATTTCTATTTTTATTGAAAAAAATAGGAGATGTAATTACCATTGACCCACCAATTTTTTTTTTTTTTGATAGAATTGACCCACCAAAATTAGTTGAGCAACAGTCAACCCCGAAACGTATCCTTACAGCGGAACCATATCCTCTGCAGTTGTGCATTAGCTTAACAGTGGCTGACATGTGGGCCAGCTAGCAGTGGACCCACATGTCAGCCACTGCTAATGCTAATGCACACCCTTACAGCCGCCGCATCCCGTTACAACTGACTTGCTCGTGGACAGAGTCCGCCGTACGCCAGCTACCATGGACCGCGCCGCGCTCCGCATGCTGTGCTCGCCGCAGTTCTGGCGCATGGCCGTCCTGTGGGCCATCTCCATCCTCTATTCCTACCTCCTCCTCTTCCTCGGCGGGCGGATCACAGTCCCTCGCCGCCGGAGACAGGCTCCCGGCGCTGGCCGCCGTCCCATCTGCGTGGTCACCGGGGTAGAGGCCGCGCCTTGTGCATACATGTCCGTTTGTTATCTGAGTAACGTCTCCCGCTGTGGCGCTTTCAGGCGACGTCGGGGCTGGGCAAGGCGGCGTCGCTGGCGCTGGCACGGGAGGGCTACCACGTCGTGCTTGGTAAGCCCTCTTCCCCGCTTTGCTGCTGACTGGACATTCCGTCGAACAGGTGTACTGCGTCCTTGTAGTTGCTGGCCCTTTTGCTTCCATTATAGTTTTGTTTTGTGATTTGTGCATTGAAAAAGTAATACGTCTAGAAAATCCTCTAGATTTCTTTCTCTCTTCTGTGGACTATAATTCTTGCCCTTAAACAGTTATGCCATGTCCTGATAGAATTTGCAAAAGCCGCTGTGGAACCTAATGTTTCAGTTTGTTGCCACTGCACATTATAACCCTTTCCATCGCCACTGGATTTTTAATTTTGCATTTTTGTTCTTGTCTGATATATTTATCCATGTCGGTAACTTGGTATCGATGTACTAAACTGGTATGCAATTCTATTTTCTGTCAGCTGGACGTTCCACACAGTTATTATCTGAGGTACTATGTATGGAGCTTGCACTAGATGTATGCTATGCTATCATTTGTTGGTGTCATCATTATTGTACTTTGTGAAACAGACTGTTCAAGAAATCCAGAGGCAACAACCAGATGCCTATCTTGAAGCATTTCAATTGGACTTGGCGTCCTATGAATCAATAAAGAAGTTTGAAACTTTGCTGAAGAAATGGCTTCGAGAGACAGATTCAGAGCCTGCTATTCAGCTTTTGATAAATAATGCTGGCATATTAGCACAGTCACATCGAGTTTCTAAGGATGGACTTGATGAGTAGGTGCTCCCTTTGAAATTGTTCTTCCAAAGGAACATAGTTGTGTTGTCAATATATGTTACATTCATTGTTCAGTATTAATTTTTGTAACTAACTTTACTACGTTCAAATTTCAGAATGATACAGTCAAACTACATTGGTCCATTTGTGTTGACCAACATTCTCTTACCGCTGCTCAAGAACAGTCCGACACCTTCTCGAGTGGTTAATGTAACATCTTTCACTCACAGATGTGGTAAGTGTATATCGTTAGAGTTTTACTCTTTTAGTCGGGTAACTGTGTGAACTGTTTCTGAACCTGTGTTGTCCAGCTGTAGCATTGGAATTAACTGAAGATTTCCTTTGTACATATTTGTTTATATCTATGTTTATTTTTATCCATATCTCTTTTGCCATTGGTACTACACTATCTCTAGCCTCTGAGGTTATGATTGTCACTAATCAAAATCATGCTGGCTGTGGAATGCATGCTTCGAGACTTTTATTTACTTGTTTGCATTTCAGCAGATCATATTCTAGTATGGTACCAATGTACCATTGCCCTTTCTTTTTGTGTAAGAACCAGATATGTAGTTTGATAACATATGCGCTTTTCACATATCCAGTCTCAAGTATTGATGTGTCTGAGAATGCATTGAGAGGAATGAAGCTTGGTCAGTGCTCAACAGCAAAAAGTTATCCCTTAGCTTCTACATATGAGTATACCAAGTGTATGTCTGTTTCCTTTTTGTTTTGTATTCTCGTGTAATTTTATCCTGATTCTTTTATTCATTATCCTATTGCAGTTTGTTTACTGCTATTCTCATATGAGCTTCATCGACAAATGCACACATATTCTGCTGTCTCTGTCACGTATGTACTTTTCAGTTATCACAGCAAATCCATATCCTTGCCTTGTATGAAATACAGTAGAGTTTTCCACACCATTTGTGGAATCATGGTATTCTCTTATGAGCTGAACTTCTTTTACGCCCCAATATGTACCAATTCTAAATATGTCAATTTTCTATAACCTGTTGAGACTAATGCAGAATACAAATCTTTGTAGCACCTCATGTCATAGCATAAGATAGATTAGGAAAGCTCATTCCAGTACTCTTTGATAGCAACTTAACATAAACTTTGGCAATCAGAACATTCATGATTACTAGTTTGTTTGTTACTTTACATACCTTCATTTAGACATGGCTATACAGTTGTTTCTCGTTTCTAGGGCTGCTGATCCTGGTGTAGTGGAGACAAAGATCATGCGAGAGCTTCCTCCAAGTCTCTCTTGGTTCGCTTTCTTTGTTCTGCGCATCCTGAATCTCCTACAGAAACCTGATACTGGGGCCGGTGCTATTCTCGATGCCGCCCTCGCACCACCTGTAAGTTTGATCAATCCTTCTTAAAATCCCGGCACAAATCACAACAAAATGATCCAGGTATGTCCACCAGAGTTGTAACTAAGAGGGTCGCCTTTTGTGTGGTGCTTTCAGGAAGCATCTGGGAAGTATTTCTTTGGGGCGAAAGGAAGAACGATCAGATCGTCCTGGCTGTCGTATGATACAGAATTAGGCAAGCTGCTGTGGGAAGAATCATTAGCATTGTTTAGAGAAGTGCAGCAGTGTTCAAGGATGTAAATGGCACATACAAGGCTACTTCTCATTATTATTTTTTCGTGTGGTCATATTTGCACATTTTTGTACCTGACTGACTCTACGAATACTTTGGGATACCATTTTAGGAATACAAGCTGCTAATATTTCTATCATTTTAATGCCTTCACCATTCTTGGCTTCTTGTCACCATTCAGCTCATCGCATTGGCTTCTTGTCACCTTGGCTACGAATACATGGCATTCGATTGGGTGGAGGTGAGGATATAAGTTGCCAGTGATGCTGTACGTCGACTTTATCTGGTTTGATGGGGGCTAAAGTACCAGCGACTGTGATTGACCTTCGTGGGTCCAAGCTAACGCAGACATTGCGCTGCAAAAGGTAGCCTATGATTCAGTTGTGACGTTTGCGTACAATCACATAGAGGAGCACAAAATAAAAAAAATCACTCGCTCAAATTGCTGATGGAAACCACCAGACTTGAGAGACGTGTTAACGATCCTGCAAAAGAGATGGTAACTTATGGAGAAAGGCATCAATCATTTTTTAGATACCTAGATAACTAAAGCGAAAGGCATTATTCCTGAGGGCAATATACGATTCACTTTAAAAGTACACTGGATATATCAGTAGCAGTTTATATAACTAAGAAGTCACAACCAAAATCAACTGTATTTTCTTCCCCGACTCTGGCAGTATTAAACTAACAGCAAGGAAAGGAAACGACTATTCAAAGTCTTGCATGTCTCAAAGCAGACCACGCACTCTGGTTTTTCCTCAACTGCAAAATTGGTCTTCACATCATTTTCAGGGGTGCGGCAGCCGACGCACGAGCCGTCACGTCTGTTCAGTTGCTGGCACTTGCGGGAAGGTAGTACTGGTAGTAGCCTAGAACCGCGAGAAGAGCAACCAAGACGGCTGCCATTGCTGCAGCCGGGCCAGCCCAGGACCAGTAGGACTGGGCTTTCTTCCGCTTCAGGATTGCCTTCGGCAACGGGGCCTTGGTCCTTGTCACCACGCTTCTGCTCCGGACGTTATCCTTCTGTTCTTTCTTCACCGTGGTGGAAGCTGGGGCCACTTCAGCCTCGGCTTGGGTTTCCACGGCTTCATCAGACTTGGCATCTGATTCAGAGGGCTCATCAGTATCAGCTGCTCCAGCTTTCTTCTTAGCTTTCTTCTCCTCTTTCTGAAAGAATGCAATTGTTACATTTTTAGCTTGTGTGATTGACGAGTATGGGACAAGACGGGGGAGGGATGTCGTACCTTAAGCTTCTTCTCAGCTTCCTTCTGTGCTCGGGCTGCTGCCTTTGCAGCCTGCTTCTCAGCCTGCTTCTTCTTTCTTTCCAAAGCTTGTTTATTCTTCTCCATCTCCTCCTGTCTCTTTATCTCTTTCAACTTTGCTGCATCAACCTCTTTAGGCTTCGGCTTCTCCTTAGGAGGCTCAGGCTCATATTCATCATCAGCATCCAGAGCAGCTTTTGCCTTATGCGACTTAACAGGGCCTTTCAAACGGGCTTCAACCTTGGGAGCTTCATCTGCTAGAGCAGCTGCTGCTTCCTTGGCCTGTTTTGCAGGCAACTTTACTGGGATAGGTTCCTGTTCTGCAGGTGGAGCTGGCGCCTGAGACTCGATAAATATAGGCTTCTCATCAGGATTCCTCATCCGGCCATCCCGGCTCAGAAGTCGGCTGTTGAGAGAGGCAAGGATCCTCTTCTCGTAATCCTCTCTAAAGGCTTTGCTCTCACACCATTGGGTCATGAACCTGTCAACCTAAAAGAGTGTAACAAACATTTAGTATAGACAACATGTGAGCATCAAAAGATTGAGCCAAAAGAACATATTAATATTTGTAGAAGCATACTTCAGTCTTGTGGAGCTCCTGTAATTCTGTTACCATATTCCTTGAAGAGTAATCCCGAGCTTTGTTCAAGACCGTCCGATTTTGATGGAAGCTCGCGTTCTGGATCAAGTACAGCAGAGTATCAATGAATGAAAAAAGCCCCATATGATCATAATCCACTGATAGGTTACCAATATGGGGATGTAATATAATGCACCATTTTTTATATGGGGCACAATTGAAAGGTTAAGAAAAACACAGTTTATATGAGGCACAAAAATAGAGGAACATATGCAACGTCACAAACATATTTATAAAAGTGCAGCAACATAGAACAATTAATCTAATACTCCCTCCGGATACAATTTCAGTTGACAATAGGACAGGCAAACTAGTTCAGATAACATGAAGAATTTCCATCTTGGAGGGAGTAACAAACTAGAGGACTACACCAGCTTCGGTCTTTGTCAAACGGGTTCCAGACATTATAGAAATCCAGCATCCAGATGAGTAAGAAAAATGAAAACAGAAATTTGGCTCCTTAATCTGAGCTAGGCATAGCTGGGATGCAAGCACAAAGCAGACAATGCTGGCACAAACATTCCTAAAGATAAAAGGAAATCTGAAGAGAAAGAAATAGGGTGCATCCTCATGCAGCCCAATCATAGCAGAGAACAATAAGAGAATATAATTTCTTGCACAGAAGGCTTTCGTATAACTAACCTCTGTTTTGTTTTTGTTTTTTAGTTTCATTTCTTGTGGGTTTCATCTCTAATTCTCTAGACTACCCCAATTTGCTTGGGATTAAATGTGTTTGTTGTTTTGTCATTGTCATAGTTCGATACACCTTAGATATGTTAACTTACTTTTGCATCACGTGCTTGTCTCAATTCAACCAATGCTTCATACGCCTTATCTTTTCTGGCAGTTGCCGCGTCTAAATCTTCTTGAAGCGAAGCAATCTCAGCTTCGACAACTTTTAGCTCATCCTCAAGGACCTTAATCTTATCTCTGACTGCTTGTCGCTCCTTCTTTATTCCATCAATGCCCTCCCCAATGATCTGAAAGTTGACAGTCAGCACTTCCTATCTCCTCAGAAAATACATGCAAAACAAGAAGCTGCAGTAATATACTTACTTTGACCTGGCCCTGTATGGTCTCTTTTTCAACCACTGTCTCTTGCATTTTAGCTCGGTTAGCAACATTTGAAGCAACTTTTGATCTGGTTTTCTCAAGCTCCTTAATTTCTTTGATCAGACGCTTCTCCTCAGATAAAGGTATGCTCTCGTGAACTATACGGTTATTCAGCATCTTGATCTGTGGAGAAGAATATGAAGGAGAAAAAAATTACTATTATATTACACATTGTATACATGTAAAAGCTAAGCTTCAAAAATGCTCCAACATACTGTTTGCTCAAGCTCTTCGATAGAAGAGCATAAACCTGCACTCTGTGCCCGCATGGCGTTGTTCTCATCACGAAACTTGCCTAGACTGCTTCGAAGAGGCTCCATCTCCTTAATCTTCTCGTTCACTACTTCATTGTATTGTTTGTTCTCAGCAGTCAACGGCTTCAGCTCTGAGATAATACCGGCGCGTTCCGCCTATAAAGAAGGAACATAATCAATACATACAACATTGACCTTGGTTTATGCACTTCAATTCGCTACTTGTATACTCCCATTAAGAACACATTTAGGCAGTTGAAAGAACAAGCATCCATTTGAACAAGTTATATGAAACCTATTGCTCTTGCACATTCATGCATCCCAAATAAATATCTTACTTCCACAAGGACCAGTAAGAACAGTACCTTCTTGGCTCTTACAGCCTCGATAAGTTTAGAACGAGCTTGAATCTTCTTCTGGAATTCTTTGTCAGCCAGCTCAAGTTTTGCCCTAATCTTAGGATCCTCGTATGAACGGACCTTGACAAAGAAAAAGGCATGAGTTTGCTTAGGTTCAGGCCACTCATCCCTCACATCCTTTGGAGGTGCCAGATCATTTGTGGCTCCATTAGTATCTGAACCAAAGACAGCAGCTTCCTCTCGTTCTTTCGCTGTTTCTTTACTCTCCTTCTCTTGGAATAAGCTTACTTCTCCATCAGCTACTTTGACCTGTGCTGGTGACGATTCAGCACCAACAACCTCCATTCCCATGTCCCTGCAGCTACAGTACTATAAAATTATTAATGGTGAGTTACAACGATGCAGATGTGTGAGAGCAAACCTGTTAATGGAACAGGTTATAATGATGCAGATCTGTTAATGGAACAGGTTGCAATGATACAGGTTACATGGCTTCAAATACAGTTAATGACTCTCGGTGGCAAACAAAACAAATTTTGATTTGATTACACAAGAAATGTGAAAGCAAGCTAAAAAAGCCAGCTGGAAATGAACTAATCCATATAGTAACCCATGATTTCTAGTTAGCCCACATCTCTCTTCTCAAAAGGGTACAAATAAATAAAGGAAGCTAAAATCTGCTCTGACCATATCAGCACATCACGAAACACTATTAGGTTGCACATTGCGGAGCACTGCAAAACTGGTACAAGTTTTACCCAATCCTGACCACATAATACTGATTCTAGATCTCGCAGGATTCAGGAAACAAATCTCAAGAACAAAATATGGACATAGCCATAACGGTGAACTTTGACCATAAATAAATAAAACTAACTAGAGCAATGCTAAATTTGTATAGGAACAAGAAGATGCAGCACCGAATTGGAATAAAAACGCAACCAATATAAAGTGAAAAGGAACATTATAATACCAACATCATTTCACCTAGCCAACCAACAAAAGGTCCAGTTTAAATGTCAACCAAAGCTGACCAGTTCACAAGACATTTATCACATCCGCAATACAAAGATGAAATAGGAATAGTGTAAACTATGCAAAAGAAAACATCAGCATCAAATTAAGCTGTGACCCACAAAAGGTATATCGACCACATCAGCATCATAAAAAGGAAAACTATGTGCATCAGTTGTCATCCAAGGAAGAATGTAAAGATCTACAGAGTTACACTGACTCCAATGCTAGTATCTTTAAATTGAAATTGGTGTCAACTGACTCGCCGGCCTATCTGTAAGGAATTGCAGCTACAACCCTACAACATCTTTTAGGACATCTGTAAGCTCAGATGCTCAGATATGAAAGGTAACACAGTTTGTGACTCAGCGTATGGTTCACTTGTCTATTTCTACTTTCTGCTTCCAAAAGGAGAAAGCTAAACAGACAAAAGAGCAAAAGGACATAACTTATGTAATTTCAGTGCTGGGTCCGGTTACAGTTTTGCACACAGTCGAGCTCATAGATATAGCAGAGGAGGTATGCAACTCAAAACCCAGAGCTCCCTGGGCAAGGTGATCAGGTGTACACTGAAACATTACTTAGCATATTAAAGCCTACACTCACATGCCACCTAGCCATGGTGCACCAGGTGAGAATCTAATATGGTATTTTTTCCGTTTGTGGCCAAAGTTTCTTAACATGGATCAGGGGCATGCAAATGCCTCACTCTGCAAAAGTGCTAGTAGGATCATCAATTGATAAGACAATAATGGAAACCCTACAGAGTATAGAGTGCAATGGCCAGAAAGTGACCCCGACGTGTACACTGAATCTAGTAGCAGAAAATAAGTGATCCTGATCTGGAAAGTGGGAAGGACTCGATTGCAATTGGTCGGCCGACACAGAGTCATCAGTAACAAAATACAAACACTAGAACCCCTACTGCACAACACCACCAAAGCTGCAGCTGCAGATTCGACACACGAACTGGACCAGATGGTATTAATAGCAAAAAATAAAATATCCCCTTCAAAGAAGAAGAAACAAATCTAGGAGCCGATTCAGATTACTTCCGCGAGAACACGAATTCTGCACCAGCAACACGCGCGGGATGGTTGACAACCCAGCAGCAACGCCGCTGAACCGAGAACCAACCCCCATCAAACCCAGGCGTGACTCACGAGGCGCCGCCGCAGATCACAACCGGTAGCCCCGCTCTCTCCGGCAAGCGCGCAGCCTCAGTCCAGCTGCTCGCCGATCCAGATCTACGATGTCATTTCTCCGCCCGAAACCGATCACCGTAACACCAGACAGAAAACAAACGAAAAATCATCGCCACCCAAAACCCAAAACCAAAGCAAGCCAGATCACTGAGCACCAAACCGCACCACGTCCAGCCAGCTCGCGCTCGCGCGGATCGGACCAGCTACGAGCCGGCGCGCCCGCGGGACCAAATCTGACGCGCGGTTCGAGGAAGGGAAACGTACGGGATCGGCAAGACTTGGAAGCTCACTCACCAAGCGACGGTGGCGCAGGGGCGGGGCGGCGAAGCGAGGCCGCGGCGCTTCTGCTCCGATCTGACGGCCCGGTCGCCAAATCTGGAGACGGTTGATTTGGGGAAGGAGGGAGGGGTTTGGGCTGTGTGCCTGACTAGAACCGGACGAGCTCGAGGGAAGTTATATACGACCAAGATTTTTTTTTTTCTTCTCCCCCTCTCTCTCTCTTCTCGTTTTGTTTTCTCTCGTGGTTGCGCTTGGTTGCTATCCGCAGGAAATTTTACCGGATCGGTTCTTCTTCCGGCACCCCCACCTGCAGAGTCTGGTTCGGCCACGAAGGGAAACCAGTGTGGGCTCAGATGTCAGTGAGACAGCGAAGATTTGCCGGGATGACTGATGTGATGAAAGTGAAGAAGCTCTCTATTCGTGAAACAAGACCAAAAATAGGCAGAGTGCGAGAAAACACTCTGTGCGACCATGGCGTTTTCGTGCTACAAAGAGACGTAGCACCACAGCAGATGTATAAAAGACAGCACAACGAAAATTGAAAATGATTGTTCGTTCTCTCTTGGGATGGTTTGATTTATTGGCATTCTTGCACTTTTAATCCCTCTCTCTCTCTCTCTCTCTCTCTCTCTCTCTAGCTCATGAATGGCCTACATGGCTACATGAAATGACAATCTCACCCATGCAAACAAATGGACATAGCACTCTTCTGCCAATATTTTTTATAACGCATTGCACATCAAAAATTCAACATCAACTTTACAGGCAACCAAGTGACATAGCACACTGTATTTTTGCGTACATAACTAAATATAGCCACAAATAAATGAACTTTGAGATCACAAGGCAATCCGCATTTTTGGATAATCACGAATGAGTGAATTGTCATCTCATATCGTCCAAATACAGTACGTAGTTCACATATCCCATCCCATGGCACATAAAATAGTTTCTGATGAAATTTATTTGAGAAAAAAATAGTTCCTGCAGTTGGGCTGTACCTGATAAATGATACCAGGGCGTGACGGACCAATTATTCCCCTGAGAATGGGCCAATTATTCCACGTGGACGTCTAAACGTGCATATGAACTCCGAAGACGTACTTTGGGTTGCCGTTGTTGGCGGAAAACGGGGGGACCGGTGCCGCCCGCCGCCGCTGCCACCTCCGCCGCGAAAGAAGCCACGAGAAGTCGAAGAGAAGCCGGAAGTGCCGCCGCCGCCGCCAGCCTCCGCTCCAATGGCTCGCCGTCGAGTGCTCCTCTTCCTCAAGCCTTTCGACGTCTACCCGCCTCGCTCGTGCGCCGGAGCCTCGGCCTCCTCCGCGACCTCCTCGCTGCCGACGCAGCCGCGTGCGGCCAACCCCAAGGTAGCACCTCTTCTGTCTCGTTATCATTCCGCCGTTGCGCGGACATCGCTGTCTCGGGGGCCCGACTCGGATTCGAGGGTGCTTCCGTGTTCTGACCGCGGGCCAAACGGTGGGGGAGTTCAGCTCGTCGCGGTTGGATCGTGAAAATGGCGCTAAGGTGGAGAAAGTTTCCTGATCTTCACAAACGCACTTGATCCCGCTGTAGAACACTGTACGAGGGCGCCTTTGATCCTTTTTTTTTTTTTGGACTTGAATGCTTGTGCAAATGGCAGTGAAGTTTAGGTGTTTGTTGAAATGCCTGTATGAACCGTGTCCTCTTGCGGTGTTTTTTTTTTCCGAATTGTCTTGCGGTTTGCCATGGTGTTATGCACCCGGTAGTGGGCGTGTACGAAATCTCAAAACGCCTGATGGTGTCAATTTAAGGGTACCTCGCTGAATGGGTTTGGTTGTTTGATCTTACATCACGGTAATGAATAACATCCAAACATTATTGCCCTGTTTGATGTCCGAGTTTGCCATGGTGTTATGCATCCGGTTGGACAATGTTTCACATGTTCCCAGGATATATTTGAATAATCAAAGCTTTTTAGTGTAACTTAACTGCCCTTCTTTTTCTGATTCGTTGTAATATTGCCGATGCTTTCTGATATAGTTCAAGTGATATTTTTCTGGCTCTTAGAGCATCTCCAACCATTATCTAAATGAGGTTGCTAAACCAAAATTTAGGAAGTAATTAAAAAAACAAACCTCCAACCGTTCTCTAAATAAGGTCCCTAAACATAGCAACTCCCAAAACAAGGCCTAAGACTCTCTACATTTAGCAACTCAATTGGAACTCCCTAAAGACAGATTCTTATGGTTTTTTTAATTTCCAACATATTATTGTGTCTTATGTGATATGATTTTAAATTTTAGGAAACGAATTATTGGGAGTTGTTGGAGGGTGTGACTTTTTTTTACTCCTAACAAATTTAGAAACCTCCTAAATCTTGTGTTTAGGGAGTAAGTTTTTACATAATGATTGGAGATGCTCTTACCTATCCACATATTGGTCTGTTCTTGCAGATCTTAAGTTATCTGGATGATAGATGCAGGGTTCACAAGGACACGATTAATCTCTGTGAGAGCATACTGCAAAGCAAGTCCCTCGAGTGGACTTCTGTGCAGAGAAATCAATTGACTCAGCCAATACGTGATGTGGATCTCGTGATCGCCGTTGGTGGTGATGGCACTCTTCTACGAGCTAGCCACTTTTTGGACAGCTCAGTTCCTATTTTGGGTGTTAATTCAGATCCTACTTGTTCAAAGGAGGTCAGTCACTAATTTCTTGGCTCGGAAGAATTGTCACTTGAGACCAATGCAATTGAACATCATAATAACTAGAAAACTATCTATTGATCATATATGATTATGAGTAGTGTAATTGTAATTATGCATGATCACTGTATATCTCTTATGCAGGTTGATGAGTTAACTAACGAATTTGATGCAAGAAGAAGCACGGGGTATCTTTGTGCCGCTACTGCAGGGAACTTTGAACAGGTTATTTCTCTGCAAGATGTTCCAGTTTTTATTGAAAATTGAAGCTTACTTTTATCTCTTCATAATTTCATGTAATGAATTGATTCTTGACATATTCCCAGGTACTTGATGCAACCCTTGATGGCAGTAGGCACCCTCTGGAGCTGGCAAGGATATCAGTGAAACTGAATGGGATTCAACTGCCAACTTATGCTCTGAATGATATATTGGTGTCACACCCCTGTCCAGCAAGTGTGTCACGTTTCTCATTCAGGTATTTTGTTTGAGATTTCTAGTAAATTAATATTTCGTTCCACATGTGGTTAATTCTCATAGTATTATCTTCTCAGGAAAAGAAGCAACATAGGAGAGATCTCGCATCTAGTTAATTGCAGATCAAGTGGTCTGAGGGTCTCAACAGCTGCTGGATCAACTGCTGCCATGCTATCAGCTGGAGGATTTGTGATGCCAATATCAAGCCCTGATCTTCAGTACATGATAAGGGAGCCCATTTCGCCAACGAATGCTGACAAACCACTGCTCCATGGTTTAGTCAAGCAAGATCAACAGATGCTTGTTGATTGGTACAACCAAGAAGGTGCTGTTTACATCGACGGTTCACATGTAGTGTATTCAATTCAGCATGGAGACACTCTTGAGATCTCCTCAGATGCTCCATCCTTAAATGTTGTTTTGCCAGAAAATCTACTAAATAAGACATCTTGATAGTCCAATGGAAAATAAGATGATACTTGCTGATCTGATATGATTTTGAGCTTAGCTGAGTTCTAGGTACTTAAATATCAGAACATCTTATGTAATGGATGACAGTTGATATATGGTACCGTAGATGATAAATATGTAATTTCTCCTATCGGCAACAAAAGCAAGTGCAAAAATAGAGTTCAGACATCACAAGGAGAGGAATCGGCAACAAAAGCAAGTGCAAAAATAGAGTTCAGACATCACAAGGAGAGGAGTCCCCCATTTCTTATGTCTCTTAATTCTCATTAATTAAGAAGAAAGTGCTCAAATTCTTATGGCTTGGCAGGTTTAGCCGTTAGTATGTAACTTGATATTTACACTTCACTGTTGATAGAGACATGATTCCTAGCAGTTCTTACATGTACTCCAGCTCAAATTTCTGACAGACAGTTAATTCATGGAGCACGTATACTACATTTTAATTCACCAAAGGTCTCAGGCTAACCATCATTATCTACAGAGGATGATTCATTAGTCTTATTGCTTGAAACTATCAAGCTTTGGTCCTCACTTAGGTTCTGCCAGAAGTTTCTGCGTAAGCCACTATTTGCAGCCAGGGCAAGATCTGACAGCAACGGCTGAAGAGGGGTGTTTCCCTCAAGCAGGCTAACAACTTTGGACATCTTTGGTCTGAGTGTAGGTGCCGCAGTGGTGCATAGCAGGGCCACATTCAGCATGAGGAGCGCCTCTTCTCTTGAGTAATTGGATCCCAGATCTGGATCTACCAGTTCCAAGAGAGTTCCTCTCTCGTGTAGAACGCAAGCCTGGAACACATTCAAGAGATGCAGTTAGCTTACTACTTTCAAGGTATGTAGAGAATAAAATGGTACAATTTGGTTTTTGATTAAGTATAGTCCAGTTTTCCTTTTTTAAAAAAGATAATTTGTCTACAGGACCCTGGATTTTTTTTAAAAAAAATATTCTTACTTCAGGTAAAAATCATAAAAGAATAATGCTGAGTAAGATCGTATAAATTCATTTTCTTTATAAAAGATCATAATTGTCAGGACTATATTGTGGACAATGTGTAGGCAGACATTTGTGCATGTGCAGGAGAAGTGTTATCAGTAAGGACACAAGGAATGATCTAATGCTAAGGTTTAAACGATAGCATTGTCTTAGATGTGCATGCACTTTCAGTCTCATGAAACATCCTAGTGGCAAGTGGAAGTCAATTTTTTTCTCGCTAATATGGGCAGACATTGTCCAAATTACAGATTACAGACTTGAAGATTTAGGAATTACCCAGTCAAGAAGATAAACGAAGTCTTCCTTTGGTCTATAGTTTGTGTTGCTTTTTCCACTGACGATTTCCAAAGCAACGACTCCAAAACTGTACACATCAGCTTTTTCTGTTAAATAACCACGCATAGCATACTCAGGAGCCATGTATCCGCTGCACGAAACAAAATGATCAAATCAGCTGCAAGTTGTGCAATCCAATATACTTGGAACTTTGCAGAAAAGTAACATCTGTCAAACGTTATTCAAATAAGAATTGATTTACAGTGATTTTGCTGTAAGTGTTTTAGCACTCATTGTTACGAATGTCTAACTTTGAAATCTGGTTACTGTAGCCTTGTGCTCCCTGCTTTTTTTTTAATCGATGACTTTAGGGCAACTTTGTTATCTCAAAATTTAACTTAGAATGTTGTCGTAACGTGATCAATTGAAAACCAGAGGGAGTATGTAAATAGAATGTGGATGGAATTTTATGTATCATGCAATCTTGAAATCACTTACATAGTTCCAGCTACTCTTGTGCTTATGTGAGTGTGATCTTCTTCATTAAGTTTTGCTAGCCCAAAATCTGAGATCTTGGCGTTCAGATCTTTGTCAAGCAGTATGTTACTGGCCTTTATATCTCGGTGCACGATGCGTATTGCAGACTCCTCGTGTAGATATGCTAGACCTCTTGCTATCCCAAGGCAAATGTTATGTCTTGTTGCCCAGTCCAAGTTCAGTCTCTGTTGTTCCACTGGACCTATAATACAGTTCACGTAAACTCTTTCACGAATTCTAACATGCAATATATGATTAGGTGGTGGATCAGAAGACAAATAAGATTACCGAAAAGAGCTCGCGCAAGGCAATTGTTTTCCATATACTCGTAAACTAGCAATAGCTGGTTTCCTTCTGTACAGCAGCCATAAAGTCTGACAAGGTTAGGATGCTGGAGTGCAGATATCATGCCTATTTCATTCACAAATTCCCGATTCCCTTGTTTAGACATTGATGACAACTGCTTGACGGCAATGACAGTTCCATCGGACAATGAACCCTGCCAGCAAAAGCAGTATCTGGTTAAAGTTGTAATATAAAAGTATTATCATCTCACAGAACCTATGTATTGGAATTTGGAAGCAATGACTGACCTTGTAAACTGACCCAAACCCACCTTCTCCAATCTTGTTAGCCGCATCGAAGTTCCTGGTAGCTGCTTTAATTTGTCGCAAGGTAAAAGAGCCAATTTGCAAATCAAGGGCTCTGAGCTCTGTAAAATAGGTTTTCATGTCGTCAGTAATGTATATAACATAGATAGGAATCATTTCCGTGCCCCATGGATAAGTACTAAGGCACCTTTAGGCATTGAGCTCTTTCGCCACTGCTTAATCCAACAAACGCCAACAATCAGAGCAGTGAATATTGCAATAATTGGGATTCCAATCATGAATGCTTTTGATATTGGTGATCTTGGAGTCTTCTTGCTACTGCTAGTTTGTGGAGGTTCAACAGCCAGTGGAATCTGAAAATCTGAAATGAATAAACACAATTTTGTCCCCAGATTAGTAAGAAAATAGCAATTTCCTTTTCAAACTCTTATTCATGCTATCATGGGTATTGTGCGTGATGTTCAATGTCGTGTTCTTGCTCATAGTAAATACTGATGCACCATGAAGAAAATGAGAAATTTATGAGTTGAAAGGACATACTCGGAGTTACTGATATTGCAGATATCAAAGGGCCATAAAATCCTCTAGCTGGAATGCCTGTTGTCCCTCGTCCTGCCCAGTAGAACTGAACCTCTAGCGTATGATTTCTGACATATGTTTGAAAAGTCCTGATAATTGGCTTTCCAGCTCCACCAGCAGATTTTTCGATGTCAAAATCCTCAAGGACCATTCTTCCCTGCGATAAGAGAACGTTGTTATTACCTAACAAAGGCAAACTTTTATTTGTAGGGACACGACTAATAATCTTGTTGTACCTGTATGAACACATTAAATCTTCTCTTGCCAAGGCTACTGTATGTGTTGTCATTTGTGAATACAATTTCAGCAAAGTGTAGCTTAACCGTGTAGCTCCCATTGAACATACAAAGCCCATAGTATGTAAGGGAAAGAGGAGAAAGACGGGCTTTGGCATACAACTCCGAGTTGGGCATGGTCAGATTAGATGCCGTTGCTGCAATGTAGTTGTCATCATTGATGTTGTTGTCCATGAAGTTTCCAGTGCTACTGAGTGCCCAGTTTGAGCCTGGGCTTACGTACAACTCTGAAGCGCCTTTCGGTATCATGTCAGCTTCATATTTATATCCATTTATAGTTACTTCTTTGTCACCACAATTGATATGCAAGGAAGACTGATCTGAAAAAAATGTTTAAGAAAATGTTACATGCAGTTTCAGTGTTAACACATGAAGGAAAGTAATTCCAGAGCTGAGACTTTTGTACTTGTAAAAACGAATGCACCTTTGTTCAGGAAGTAGTAGCAAGATGCCAGTTAGTGATTTTATTGCTGTGTTTATTTCAAGTTTGTCGTTCTGATTTTAAATCCAGAAAACAGTAATACTTGATTTTGAGGCGTTTCAAGACCAAAGTTGGCATAGGGATATCAATCTAGTCAGTTAGTGGTTTTATTCCTAGTTAGGAGGTTTATGACGATCGGTTTGTTTGAATATTTTCAACTAAGGGATATCATTCAAGATTTCTTGCTATCTCAAGACGAATATTCAGTGTGGTGATTCGAGAGCTCAGGATCTTTCTATTCCAAGTCAGCTTACCGAGCTTTCTTCAAGGGGTCGATCACCTTTAAGCCTTCGTGACAAATTTGGATGCAGTGTTCTTATTGTTGGCCATTCAGAATAGACGGTTTGGCAAAAAATGGAACCTACCTCATCCCGACCAATGTACCTTGTGTGATCAACATGATGAAACCATCCAACATCTAACATTTTAACCTCTTGTGTTTTCTGCACGGGACTTGTGGTTCCGAGTGGTGGCACCCTTAGTCTTTCAAGCATGTGAGCCGAGCAACAATGATCAACTGTTTGCTGACTGGTGGAGTAAAGCCTCCAAGCATGTTCTAAAGAGAAGAGGAAAGGTTTTAACACAGTGGTGGTGTTGGGGCCTTGGGGGCATGGCTACTTTGTAAAAACAGAAATGCTGATGTGTTCAAGGGAACCAACCCAAATATGAATGATTCTGCTTTGCTCCTACGATAATGAATGGCATCTTTGGTGTCTCACAGGGGCACGATATCTAGGAGCTCTAGGTCATGAGGTAGTATTTAGTGCTGGTGTGTATTGGTCAGGTCCTAGCCTTTCGTGTGTTTTTATTGAGTTTTCCTCTGTTGTGAGTGCCCTCTCGCAGTTCGGTCCGATGTGGGAGGGAGGCCGTGTTTTCTTCTCTATAATACAATGATACACAATCCTTTTATATATTTGAGAAAAAAAAACTTCTCCAATTGTATTATAAACACTACCCTTATTTATCAGGATTATTTGAATCCATGCGAAATGCGTATTGACAAACCATTTGTTATTCATTACTCTGCAATAATGCATTATTGTTTATCAACTTTTTAAAACTGATTTTATAGAAACACTAAGCATTGACTTACATTTTCCATTAGAAGCAACACATGGGAAATTCCTCTTCAAACATGGCTGAACACTATTTCTGTCAAGTGCCAACAAGGTAAAAGTACCGAGAGTTAGAAATATCTAAATCAATAATTGTTTCGCTCCCTATCCATGTGGTGGGCCTCAACACCACTCAAGACGGACTCTCTCTCTCTCTCTCTCTCTGGCCATGGTGGCTCTTCTTCCATATTGTGAATGGTTTTTTTCTTTTTTTTTTTAATTCGATAATTTGGTCTGGACTAACAATGTCAAAAGGAGGGGTAAAGGGAAGCTTCGTTTTTAAAAAGCAGAGGTAAAATTGCAAATAGTGAAAAAATAGGGGTAAAATTGTAATTGGAATTAAAAATAGGGGTAGAAACGCAATAATCATATTTTATTATATAGATTTAGGATCTGTTTGTTTCAGCTTAAATAAGCGTCTAGATTATATAATCTATATCAAATAATCTAGGGGCCAAACAAACATGTCAGTTTATTTGATGAAATTATATAATTTAGAGGTCAAATTATTATAATTCAATAAGCACCTTAACATCATGGCAGAGATCCCTCTCTCTCTCTCTCTGTTGGTCACTCCCTCTCTTGCTCTCCTCTCTTCCATGACGAAGCCCTGAATTAGCTTTGAGGGTTGGGGGTTCTTCTCCCCCTTTGGCTGTAGAAGAGGTTCTGGGGGGGGGGGGGGGGGGGGGGGGTTGAGGCGGTGCGGCGCGACGACGCATACCGCTGCAACCACAGAAGGTGGGATGGGGCTGGCAGGGGGGTAGGATAGGGTCTTGCCAGAGCGCGGGGAAGGGGTGGAGAGGTAGTGACGGCGCTGGAGTAATGTTTGGCTTTCGTTAGCCACAAATCACAAACATGGGAGCTGACGGTGCGAATGTTGAGGATGTCAGTTCCCTTGGGCACAAATCTGTTTTCTATCTAAATAGGCCCATCAGTGTAACGTTTTTAACGTCTAAAAAAGCACTTTTTGACAAGTCCTAAAGAAACATTCGGAAGATCCTTACAAACTGGTCATTTCAGGTGAGTAGCTCTCCACCAGATTGCTGCAATTGAAGGAAGAATTCACAGGAAATGGATTATGTATTTGTGAAGAACAATATGACTGGGTATCATGCTAAAGGTTTCTTACATGCTCCCTTGAACGCATTGGCGTGGACCTGAACTCCCCAACGTGAAGTTATTAACAGATATGTCCCTGCATTGGATCATTTTATTCACACTTAATTACTAAGTGAAAGTTTGACTTCTAAGTTCAAAGGTAACAGATACATTATTGGAATGCTTAGCTTCATGAACACATGGGTATAGAGCAATGTCCCTATGCAACCACCAAAATTGAACAAAATTGGACATGGAAAGAAACTCAATTGATTCAAATCTTTTTTTAGTATCATAAACATTATGGAAGCAATTATGAAATAAAAAAATGTTTCCTACAATCATGTATGAATGAGCATCATCAATTCGATGTTGTACGAACACACCAATCTTGTCAAGTTAAAATGCATTATTTTAAGGCATATCTTTCATCTATATCTGTAAGTATCATGAACAAGTAAAAGTTACACGCTGGTGCTGCATGACTTACGCGACGTTATTTCTTCTCAATAACCATGGTGGTATATTCCCAGAGAGTGAATTTCCAGTTAGATATCTGCAGTATAATTTTGGTTTAAGCATGCTCATGTGAGGATTGCAATAAAATTTCATGTTGGTTCTAATTATGCAGAATGCCATAACTTACATGTAATCCACTCCTCCCATGTTAGCAAAAGAAGCTGGTATTTCTCCACTCAACTTATTAAAACTGAGGTCCCTGAATAGACAATATTGCCAATAATGGATATGAATAATAAAAACTTTTTACAATTCCGCATTGTTTTAGATGATCAATCATATGTGCAGCCCTGAAAAATAAGTTTTTGAGCAACCTAGTAATCAGATGGTGTAGATAAGAAGAAACAGACCCGAATTCGAACTCGCATAAAAAAAGTACTCGAAGTTTGATGGCTCGCATCTTCACCCAACTAAGTTCTTAAGTGTGATGCACTACTACAAAATGATTTTCAGCAACGAAAACCCGTTGGGGATTAGTGGCAGGGGTTTTATAGACTGCTACTAAAATGGGTCCAGGTGCTCGTCACTAAGTTATGTAGCCTGCCTTCTCCCGCCACTATATTAGGTGGTACAGATTAGTGATAGGGTGCGTAACTAGAGTCTGCCACTAATTTGTGCCACCTCCTATAAAAGAAGGGGCATAGGGTGCGTAACCCTATCCGCTCCTTTTTTTTGTCTCTTCCGCCGCCACTAAGACTTCGTCTCCTCCCCTGCTCTCCTTCTCTGCCACCACCGTGGCGCTTCTCCTCCACCACCGCCATGTGCATGGCCCTCTAGTGCCGCCTTCGTCCTTTCATGGGATGGCTACGCCAGATCTTGGCGTGGAGTAGTCAGACCTTCGCGCTCGGTCCCCGCTCATCAAGGCGTCTCGCGCAAAGAAGCGCAAAGCGGCCAAATCTGACGACTGCCGCTCGTGAAGCGCCGCCACGACCATGGCCTCGGGCGACGGTGGCGTTACGACGATGACAACGCCGCTTTTGCTTGCTCTGCTTTAGTCGCGAAGAAGGCTAGCCTTATAATCGGTCATTATAAAATGTTCTAATTCCAAATATGTCAGTACAAAATGGCTTGTCCCATATAAACCACCAGATTGTAAATTTTATTCCATACATGCCATTGATGAACAGTAAATTACGTGAAAAGACCCAAATGCCCATGCCTTTCTTCCTCCTCCAGTCGTTGCTGCTCCACTTGCCGGATGCCGTCGCCCTCACGCTCGTGCTCGCCCTCATCGGCCGTCGCCTCCGCCGGCCGCTGCTCCCGCCTGCACTCGCCTCTGCTAGCCGCCGTCCCCGCGCTCGCCTCCCCCCCCCCCCCCCCCCCCCCCCCGCTTGCGCTCGACTTTGCTGGTCGTCGCCCCTGCGCTCGCCTCCACCGACCGCCGCCCCCGCCCGCACTAAATTCGCCCCGCCGCTGAGGTAGACACGGGTGAGCTTGAGCCCCGCCGCCATGCAGGCGCGCGCGGGCGAGCTCTGCTCCGCCGCCGAGGCAGGCGCGGGAGAGCTCGAGCCACGCCGCCATGGAAGCGCGCACGGGCGAGCTCCGCCCCACCGCCATGGAGGCGCGGGCGAGCTCCACCTTGCCGCTGGTTTTTTTTAGTATAATGAGCTCAAGGTTGAAGATGACCTCAAGGGTACTTTGGTCATTTCTAAAAAAAACAGATGTTGAGAATGACGTGGATGACAAATTTGAGATTGATTTTGCAACTCAATGGCACCTACCGGATAAGTGGTTTTGCAATAACGGATCCGAAATTAATAAAATTTGTAATGACATGTAAGAAATTGGCCCTTCCATTCCAACTTAGCACCTTTTTGTTTTCAGATTTTGAGAAGAGTTACTCTTTGGAGAGCACAATACCATAAAAGTTGTTAGCTGTGTTCGAGAGGGGGAAGGGAGTTATTGCAGTAGATCTGCTAGTGGTGGAGGCCACGACCAGGACGGCGGCGGTCGTGGTCAAGAGTGTGGTCGAGTCGGCCGTCGATGGCCTTTCGTAATGGCAAAGGCGGCGGTAGAGGAAGCAACAAAGGCGGCACCACTGGCCTGGGCAACAGGCCATGCAGCGCTGGCGGTGGCCCGGGCCCGGAAGACGGTGAAGGCGATCGAGGCGGCTGCCAGTGAGATGGTCCCGGCAACGGTGATAATGTAGGGTTAGGGCAGGGCCGAACAACTATTGTTGCCCCCATCCCCTGATTTTTAGATCGGGCTATTCTTAGTGGCGGGTTAGTTGTCCGTCACAAAATTTACCTATTTTCAGTAACATTTTGTTAGTGATGGAGGCTATGCCCGCCACTAAGGTCGCTTACGGACCATTGCTGAAAATAATTATTGTAGTAGTAATGTTTGCTCTATATGGAATATGTAGGACGCTACAAAAATCACCATAAATTTTCCATATTGCAAATAATTTAAGAATGAACTGGTGTGAAGTATTTTGTTTGCAATCATAAAATCAATAAAATTATCACGATGAACTTACAGATGCTTAAGATTTGCCAGTTCCCCAATGTAAGAAGGAATGCTTCCATCGATGGAACAGTTCCTAAGTATCCTACATTTGAGCAATGTTTTATAGTATGAAGGTCTGCATTTAGCAAAGCTTAAAAACTTCAGAAGACGATGAGCTTACATTGTTTTAATGGAATGCATTCCACTTAAATTCGGGAAAACGGATCTACTACCTCTCAAATCACTTATCCTCCTACACAGAAAGGCGGCGGGGATCACAGATCAAACTTGTTTAGAAAAAATTGTGAGCATCTCAAAGTTTTGCTGGCATACAGATCATAAAGGTTTGTGAGCTCCGATAGGCTCGGGGGAATAGGCCCTTCCAATAAGGATCCTTCCATTTGCCTGCACCAAGAGGAGTTACATCAAATAGCAAAGATAATTGCTGCCACTGTACCTCTGTTATTTCTATGGGTAAGTAATATGTTTCATCACTAAATTGGGACTCACAGTTTCACAAGCTTTGGTAACTTCCCCCAAAAATCTGGCAGTCTTCCGGATAAATTGTTGCCAGAAATCCTCCTGTTTACACTTTCAGTAGTTAAACATTACCGAAAGACTTTACAAAGTGAAACAGAGTGCGAAAAGGAAAAATGAAGGTGTCCTTACAAGTCGGTTAAGTTGGGCAACAGGGAAAGAACAGCCGGAAGGGGTCCATTGAACTCATTAGTTGACAATGTTCTGAATTTCAGGATCAATAAGCAAATCATCAAAAATTACATGGCCAAACTCTACCAGCAATCATATCTTGTCTTGATGCAGCAACAAAGACACTTACAGCTTCTCCATGTGAATGAGGTGTCCGATTTCAGGAGGAATTGGCCCATGAAACTCGTTCCCTTCAATGCTCCTGCAAATTAATTTGCTTGTCCTAATTTGTAAACTAGTAAATACAAATTATTTTCTCCAGACTTCTTACTTACAGATTAGTCAGGGTTCTGATCTTCGTAAGAATCATGGGGAAAGTCCCTGATAGTCTATTTCCCATCAGTGACCTGCACGGTTTTGACATAGACAGATCAACAACATAATGTGTTTATACAATAAGACTTGCATACTATTCTTTGGAAGTTATTATAAGGAACAGTTGCTAAAAATGCATTTTCAATGTTGTTGCAGCTTTTGCTACAAATATGTTTTGACTCATCCAAACAAATCCACTTTGGACTGAGAAGCCCAACTCTCGGAAGAAAAAGAAAAGGGAATTTGATTCGTATAACATTAGAGAAAACCGGCATTGCATGCTTGTCATAAAAGATCAGATCAAATTCTTGGCATTAAAGGCATTGATGAATAAAATCTAATGCATGCTTGTCATATATACAACACATTTATTGATGAATAAAATCTAATGCCGTGTTAGCAAGTGGACAAAACTGTATCATTGCTCACACCCCTTCTATATAACAGCTATTATTCTTCTTAATGCCTGCGAGAAAAAAAATATTTTTTCTTCTTTATGTTAAGCCTAACAAGTAACAACATACGAGCTGCTGAAAAAGTATGTATAAGCGCACAGAGGGCTGACTAGTATTCGTGTTAGCCTATTGATATAGGACAAATCCCACCTAATCTACTACAGAATAGGAAAATGTGCTTCAGAGTAGCCTGATTTGTTGCTACCTTAGACGCTCTGTTTGCCGACAGTCGAGCCCTGCTGCGTAGACGAGAAAATGACAATGGCTTGCTTAGATTTCAGGAAAACACCTTTCCCTGAGACTCCATAATGTTCCACATGCTATATTATTTTTTCATATTTACTAGCCTTTAATCGACTGAAAGCTTTCAGTTGATGATTTGTTCCTTTGTGTTTTAATTTTTCTTATATATGATTTTCTGTATAATAATTATAAACCGTTAGATATAGATCTAATGGCTTAAAGAGGTAATTGAAAGTTGTTCAGACTTCAGTCAGCTAAAAATTAGCAAGTCCTTTTATTTTTTGTTACTGGTCAAGATACAATGCAAGTAAAAATAAGGTCACTCACAGTCCTTGTAACTTCATCCGGGCCCACTGGTAAGGCACTTCACCATGAAACAAGCTCCTGCTCAGATCTCTGCAACATTTTTGTTCCTATGAGAAATATTTATGGGTTTTGCTACTATTATTATCTTGACAACTAAAGTTTCAAGGCGAAGGTTGTCCAGTTATTACAGCTGGATAAGATAGGGTAAGTCGGCAAATTCCGGCGGGAGCTCGCCGGTGAAGTTCTTCCCCTTGAGAAATCTGCAAAGGGGGCAGCGTCTGTTAGAGCACAATGTACCAACATAATTTCCTCCGGGATGATCCTTCGTCGCCTCATCAGAGCTAAAAAAACAAGATACAGGGGCAACAATCGTGGACAGGAAGGTCGAAAAATCACTCATACATTTGAGTGACATGGCAGACGGTGTGGTTTGAGAAGGAGCAGTCACACTCGACGTCGTCCGAGCCGCACGGACCGGCCGAGAAGTCCCAGTGTGACACGTTGAGCTTGGCCGCGAGCCGGCGAAGAAGACGCGCTGCGAAAGGTACCAGATTAGTATAGCATTTGGGATGGAATCGAAAGGAAAATAAAAGAGTTTCTAATTGCAGCAACATGTTGATAATTTTGCTCAATGGCTTTTGGAGCTCAAAATCTCAGAACAGTTCTGAAAAAAGAAAAAAAAAAGCATGCTGTCGTTTTGAGTAAGAACTGCCCTTGGAGAGTTCTTGCCAGAATTTCATGGACGCCTGCAGGCTGCAGCACCTGGACGTACAGCTCAAGACTCACAAGCAAAATGTCTCTGTGTCTCCCTGAACCAGTGAGGCAGGGAAAATGCAGTAAAGGTGCTGATCAAGAACGCATACCTTCAGCAGGAAAGAGCCTCTGTGGAGCAGTTGCACCATGGACGAACTCAACATGAAGCAAGCCGAGGAAGAACACCATGCAGAACAGCAAGCTCCAGCCATGTGGCAACGACATCCATGCCATCTCTCTCTCACTCTCTCTCTCTCTCTCTCTCTCTCTCTCTCTCTCTCTCTCTCTCTCTCTCTCTGTCACACACACACACACAGTGGAACTCGACGCAGTGGAGAGCGGAGACTAGAGGAGAGGAGTGCCTGACTTGGCAGCTTTTCAGGCAGAGGGACGAAAGATCTCGCCTCTTTATGTTTTCAGAATAGGATGTATCCTTTTCTTTTAAGTAAATATATAGGATGTAGTATCTTTATGTTATCAGGAAAAGACATAGATATAAGGTGTCTTTTTGTCCTTTGGAGTCTTCCCTGGCATGATGCCCGGTTGCTGCTGTGCTGCAACTGCAATACCTTGCCAGTGCGCCGCGCACTAGAGCTTTGCCTACGCCGTGGCTGGTACTGCAGGGAGTGCGTGAACCTGGCCCAATGGACTCGGTTCCAAATCCAAGCAGTGGAAACCGAAGAAAAAGATGGCATAGGCAACCTAATCGCGTACGAATCGCTGGCATCTCTCTGCATGAGACATCTTGTCGCTGTTGGAGAGGAATGCAAGGCTTTACTCTTGCTTGGCTGCCTGTGGCCATCCACATTTCCTTCTCATCAAGCTACGCGTAGATTAGCAGGAATATAGCTTCGAAATTATTTCCAGACAGATTCTTCACAAGTTGCTACACCCTACTTATGATCATGCAGTAATTCGGTGACTTGCCAAAGCCTGGCTTTATTTCATTAGGATCGTCCCTCTGGTGAACGATGACAGAAAACATCCAAAGTGCATAGGTGAGGCAGTACGCAGTAGCACGTCGGGCATAGAATCGACCCCGAGCTCCTATCAGGTCAGCTTTACAGCCTGGCTGGCTGCTCTCTCCAGTCAATGCAGTCCAAGTCAACTTTTAACGGCCACGCCGGGGCCCACACTCGCGACATTCTGAAGAAGACAACGTACACATCACACCGCTCTCTTGCCGAACTGGCAAATTATGAGGAGAAAATGAAGTATTTAGGCGGCAAGAGATTCCTCTTGACCCGTCTCAAGTTTTTTTTATGCCTCTTACTTATGAGGATAATTTTTGAATATTTTTAAATAAAATAAATAATTAATAATAATAAAAAATCAATAACAACAACAATTTTAAAACGGATAGAGTAACCTTCTACAACGGTACTTTAATGATGAAGGATGGTAATCCAGGTTAAAGTAACCTTAATAAGCATATAAATGTCTATGTGGCATGTCAGCCAAGAGCAAAATGATGACCTTATTATCAACAGTCAAACTTTTGACAGTAGCACAGAAGAGAGGGACGAGAGATATGTCCACCTTTGGAGTGCATGCATGAGTAAAAATAAGCTCTCGTGTACGAAGTCAAGACTATAGAACATGGAACGAGTTGACTAGTTAAAGTCACTCATGGTTGAGCGCAATAGTCGCGCTATATATGTGGAGTTCTATTTACTATTTTTAGCCAACAATTTTACCAGCCAGTCATTTACATTGGATATTAAAAGATCCGTTTGAATAAATATTTTTGTCTTCAATAAAGAAGTCAATGCACCACTGTTTGGTTGGAAAATTAGCTTATTATTTAGCAAGTCAAATTGTCTCCAGAGTGTAAGAAGTTTGAAAGTGATATTTTTTCTCATTAATAAATCAAAATGATTTTTAAGCAGTATAATATTGCACATTACCGGTGAAATTTCAAATTTAAAATAATGGATTCTTTCATAAGAATGTAGCAATCTCAACATATTCCAGTGGAAGAAATTTTTGTGATGCATCTATATATTCTGTGTTCATTAAATAGTTTTATAATTTAAATAAAAAAACTCTTTGTTGTTCCATTAGTTGAAGCAGTACAAAATAATCTTTTTCTACGAAGAAGAATTGACAAATTGAAAATCGAAAGAAGGGTGATGGAACGATTTAAAACCAGCAAAGAATGAAAACGATTCATCAAATGTTGCACAAGTCACCACTGGCATGATTTGTGTATTTGTAATATTCAACATATGTGATATATAATTTGAATATGACGGATATCAAGTAAAATGGAGCTGGTACTCTATTCTGCTGGTGTTAGACACAGAGTCAACAGAAAATTTGATGGAGCAATATACATGTCCAAATTGATATCTTGCTAATATATACAGCCAGCTAGATGTTTATCAGAAGCCACTAAGAAAAGATTGAACTTACTTGAAATTGTCGCTTAATTCACGTGGCTGGTGTAAATTGTCAAAATTTCTGTAATAATTTCTATTAAGCATGCAAAAATTTAGGTAACACAAAATCTATAAAAAGTTTTGTTTCACTTGAGATATTATTGTTAGATCTGTGGATCACTAGGAGGTAGATGGAGTGAGTGAGAACTTTGCAAAACGGGTGTACCTTTGCAACCAATCGTCTTCTCTGGTTCTGTTGGTGAAGATCTGCGCACGGGCAGCCACGGTTGGTGCAGAGGTGACATGCACGACGTGATCGTGGTGGCGGCGGCTGGTGGCTCATCCCGTCGCTTCAGCGCCTCCCTCTTAGATCGGACTAGGGTTTGGAGGTGATGACGAAACCTCGTGGTCCGAGCCCCACCTCCTCTTTATAGGCTTCGGACTAGGGTTACTGTGACGACGAACCTCGTGGTCCGAGCACCACCTCCTCTTTATAGGCTGCGCGATAGGGCCCACCAGCCCCACCTCCTCGTTGCATCCGTTGACTTCTTCTTCTGCTCCTGCCTCCCTATGATCATCGAGAAATATGTGATTCGACCATCGTCAAGAAGAATGTCATCAATAATACGGAAGGACAAAGCTCGTACGTTGAGCCAAGTGAAGAGTACGAAGCTCGTAGAGGAGGAGCAGAGCAGGCGTCCGTTGGTTCGTGATCTCAGTTTAGCTTCTGTTTGACTTAAATTCCAAAGATGCCGCGGTGAGCAGTAGCAGCCTGGGCAAGAGAGAACAGAGCAAGGCGCCAGAAGAGGAAAGAGGGCAGGCGCAGGGGAGATAAAATGCTGAAAAAAGGAAAATGTTGAAATGGCCCCAGCGGCCGATCCGTCACGCGTAAATTGTAGCATCACACTGTAAACATGAAACCCAAACCACGAACGAAACGGCATGATCTATTGATATGCAGCCGTTATGTGAATTGTGTGTCGACGACCGTGGGGAGGTGTGCCTTGCCTCTGCAAGGTATCGCCCGCCGGGATGGACTGCGCCGAAGCTGCTCTCGCTGTACCGCTCCTGCGGCGGGTTCGACTTCGCCGAGGAATGCCCAGGTAATATTATGTCTTTGGTTCAAGTCATGTATGATGTATTTGATATCCATGGCTCATTGTTCCTTTGGTTATGAGTTTGCATTATTATTTATTTGGTTCCACAAGTGTTCATCACAACCAGCGAAGGTGACTGAAGCCCGTTTTAATTGCGCACCGATAACTTGTCTCTACCTTTGTTTTGGCAGCCTCGTTCATATACATCCAAATGCTAGACCGTGAAAATGTAGATGTTTTCCTGTTTTAAACTTTGAATTATACGATGGAGTAGTAGTTTTGTCTTTGGGCCTCTTCTGCCTCGTTCGTTATTCCTCACAGAATTTTTTTTTTTCATCCGGACAAATACGTGCCTTATGTTTATGCGATAAATTGGAAAATTTAACATGAACAAGTTTCGTAGCACTGCAGAAGTTGAATTATTTGTTAATACATTCCGGAAACTTTTAACCCATCCTGAGAAAGAAAGAAAAAACAGGGCTCCTGGGATCCAAACAATCTTTTGCACAAAATGACACTCTGCACTAGTGGTTGCATTCATATTATGATTATTATTTGTGCAGAACCCCAATTAGAAGGTCCTGATGCAAGTTCCTCTCACACAATACGCTGATTACACCTATCCTTATCCTGCCACGTCAGCTAATCACTAGTACCCCGAGTTAGGCTAATCACAATAAATAAATAAATCAATAAAAAAGCACACAGCCCTTTTCCGCTCGTTTCTGTCGTTGGAAGCCAGCGCCGCCTCTTCCCCCCACTGCCTCCTCGCCGCCGGCCGAGAAGGGGCGGGCCGACTCCCATGGGCTGTGCAGGATCCACTCCGGCCACGAAGGAGGCTGGAACCAGTAACGGTAAGGGTCCACGGCCCCGATCCCCTGGCTCTTTCACTTTCCTGGCGGTCCGCGTGGTCAGAATCAGGAGGTTTTCTTGGTGGGGGGAATTCGGGTTCTTGGAGCTCGGAGTTTTGCTGCTCTCCGGCGAAAGTCGCGGTCTTGAAAGGGATTTCGGCGGTGCAATGTCAGTTAGGGGTTGGGGTGCAGGGAATCTCAGTGAATTGCGCGGCGATCATGTTTTCGTGTGGTTGGAAGAGTTGGGTTCTTGGGTCGATTCGTGCTCCAAACACTAGTTCTTGCCTTCATATAGGTCAGATTATCGGATTTAAGTTCTTAAATTTCGATTATGTTTTAAGTGGGATTCGATCGGTGCTGTTTGGGAAACCTATTAATAGTCGAACTGAATTGGTAAATATAAGTAGGCTGCGAAATTGCCCGATGAAATCGAGTTCGTGGCTATCTTGGCGGACGATTGGAATTGCAACAATGAAATGGCATGCATGCTCCATTCCGGAAGTGGGGAGTGAAGGGAGCTCTTTGTGTTGTGAATTCTCTGTAGACCTGTGAGTTTGCGATGACGGGTTTCTTGAGATTTGGTGTGGACGGTGTTATGTGCTTTCGTAACTACAGTGTAAACGTGTTCTTTTTCGACAGTTCTATGGAGTGGGTGTGACAACAGGATAGTGAGTTTGACCTGCTGTTTGTTTTTGCGCTTCTGAATTCTGAAGTGTGTGTGGATGATGGTATCCACCGGTACCTAGTTTTTCCTAGCATGCTGAATGCCTAGTCGGATGAGGATAGAACATGACTCCATAAATCCATGAAGATCCACGGGTTCCTAGTATGTGGTTAGTTGCACTTAGTGTGAGGTGAAAGGTCACCAACTTGGCATCGCGTAGCTGCATACTTAAGTCCTCTAAGATTGTTTAGCGATGACAATATTATGTGTGCCCTTGAATTGTACATGTACTCCATTTACTCTTTATTATGTCCCATATACCAGCTTCTATCCTGGTTTCCAGGTAATCAGCTGCACAATGTCTCTTTAATAAGTGGATGACTGGTGCTTAGGTGAACGATCGTAATAGAGTACCTGTAGCCTATGTGCTTTACTGATCTATGTCTGTACATAGCCTGGATTTGTGGATTCTCCATAATACCAAGCCAATGGAATATGCAAGTGGGGCAAGAGATAAGATGCCTGAATACTAATGCTAACCTGATTCTGAATATAGCGACCTTCGTGTATCTTCTGTGCTGAGTGTGAGATATCGGTGCTTGCAGTGCAGCTGTGTTGATCAGGCCTCTTTTCTCTGTTTCCTTTACAAGTTTCAGTAGTGATAGGTTGACTTCACTTAGAACATTTTGCCTACCTTCTTTACATACTCCTCTGCTCTTTTTTGCTGTCGCTGGCTAGCTCAATTTTGAGCTAATCAACGACAACAAAATCAGAATGAGGGAGTATAGTTGTGTTGATCACAAAGAATAATGATAGGAAGCATTTGTTTAAATTTTATATCTTTTAATCTTCTTGGGACTAAAGGTTTGTTGTTTTGTTGCTAATCGAACTACAGGCAAGGAAAAAACTGAACTGATTATTTCAATTTTATGTATTTGCACATTCTTGTTTTGTTGCTAATCGAGGCAATGAAAAAACTGAACTGTTTATTTCAATTTTATGTATCTGCACATTCTTTCGCAGATAGACTTGTTCCACACATGAAAAAAGAAGAAAATTCTACTCGGTTATATATATCTCATATTATATCTACATATTTACTATTAACTTGGAGAATATACAGTCTTCGGTCATCTCATTATGGGCATATTTGTATTATATTTTGCAGATTCTACTAAGAAAGTCAGGAAGCCCAAGCCCTGGAAGCACCCTCAGCCGATAACAATGGTCCAGCTCAGGCAGATGCGCGATGAGTTTTGGGACACAGCTCCACACTATGGTGGTCGGAAAGGTACTTCTGGCTTCTGGCTTTTGTTCATGTGTCTTCAACTATTTTTGTTTCATATTAGTTGAGCTGAATGTGCAACCTTCTGCTCTTCTGCTTGGATGCATAATTGTTTAGCTTCCCAGTTTTATTGCACTTACCATTTTCTGCCATTTACAGAAATTTGGGATGCTCTTCGAGTTGCATCAGAATCTGAAGTAGCCCTTGCACAGACAATTGTGGAAAGTGCAGGCATAATTGTTTCTAATGCTGATCTGACTCTCTGCTATGATGAAAGGGGTGCGACTTTTCAGTCATGTCTGTCGGCTTTCTTTTACTGCTTCCCAGTTTTTTTTTTTCAGGTTTTAATTGGTCTCCTTGACAATTGCAGGTGCTAAATATGAACTTCCCAAGTACGTTTTGAGTGAACCAACCAACCTGATCCAAGACAGCTGAAGAGCAATCGTGCAAAGGCTTAATGATGTAAAAAAATTGTAAATGGTTTCAGATGCTAAAACAGACCCATACTCTAATGTCCCGGTACTGGAGCAGGCTTGATTTAAGAATTCAAGCATGCTTCTATTAACTGTCAGCCTACATTTTTCGCATTGTTAGCATACAGTTACCTTTTGACTTCCGGTGTTTAGATAAAGTTTGTCTAGCTCCCCCGTGCTATTGGTTCTACTGTTAACATGAGTCTCGCAGAAATCTCTGCTATGGGTTAGAGAATTAGAATGCTGCTTCCATGTTCTGTTACCATGATACAAGTTGGAGAGTGGTATACATTTGACAAAAATATTTTATGTTTCATGCAATAATCTTTTTCTGCCAGCAATGAATTTAGTCTTCTGTAGTGTTAGCGACCATTACTGCAAAGGCAAATGTGTGACAAGTAGGAAGTCGTGATCGCAATATCTTAGTTTTACATTATTGCAAGGTGTCCGATGCTTTGTTTCTAGTAAAGCTGGAAAGATACATGTGTCACGACCTCATGTAGTTTTCACCTAGCGGTGTGACATAAAGTCAGAAAGTCTGACCCGGCTGAAGGCCTCCTCCATGGTCCTCATCATCTCCAGCAGGTCCAGATCTACATCACTATAGTCGCCATGGACGGCAACGACATTCCTCCTCTCGCATAGTGCATACCGACACACAGGGCAGTTGCCGTGGCCCTTCACCCAGGGGGTGAGGCACCCCGGGTGGAACATGTGGTTGCAGGGTGTGAGCACCACCTGTTCTCTAGGAACGAATGTCTCCAAGCATATGGTGCATGTTTTCTCTTCCGGTGCTGCAGGCGGTGGCGCGTCAGTCCTATACTGGGTCATGGCTCTGCCGTCACCTCTCTTCTTGTAAGGATTTGATGGCACGTACTTCTGCTTCCTGAGCTGGTCCATGGCCTCCCTGAACTCATCATCAGTTAGTCCAGTATTCTCTTGACTCCGTCTCGAATTCATGGTCACGCCACCGCCACCATGGACATGGTGGATGTGGAATGGTGCATGTGGCTGCAAAGGATCCCTGAGCACATGCACATCTTTTGTTTTAGATAAAAGGACCCCGTGCTTATTCAAAGCAACATAGCATAACGTCACTTATGAAATGCTAACGTGATGCCAGTGTAAACCGTCGTGGATCCATGGTTTTCATTTTTTGAACTGAAGCTCAAAAGGAAAGAAGAAACGGAGCAGTCTGGTAATTGTACCTGGCAAATCCATAAGATTCTGTTCTCAATCTTCGCTCCAACAGCCTCCCGGGGAAATCCTGGATCAAAGTTTATAAGCCGGCCTCTTAGCATACAGTGATTCCATAAGTGAGTCATGCATTTGATTCAAATCTGCTACTTCAGGTTGACTTGGAAATTGGAAGGAATGAAAGAAAGTATTTGACACAGAAAAAATAACTGCTACAGCTGAGATGGAGCATATCTAGGAATCAGATAGAACAAAGGAGAGCTGCCGGTTGCTACCCCATGATGCAGAGACCAAGGACCCCTTCCCCTGGATGGCATGTGACGGTACAAGGCGTACTCGTGCTCAGGAGGCAGGGGACCGTACTCTGGCCCATAGCTGCCGTCCGGCCACCGGCCGTCAGCCATCTCGCCGGACAGATCGAAGAAGAGCTTGGGTCTTGAGCGCCGTGAATTCAGAGGGTGATGGCTGGTGACTTCGTTAGGGAGGGTGTTGATATGGATGACCATCCATGTTGGCTCACCAGCTGGAATCAAGAATCTGCATCTTTGATAGTGATGCCCCCTCAGTGGGCATCAGCTTCCAATCTCCTCAGATCAGAGCATCATTCCCGCATAGATTAGAGAATGAACAGTAACAGAATCGGACTTGTTCAATATCTAGCAGTTAGAAAAATAATGGCAAGAGTAAGCTGGATAACTCAGAATGTATTTTATACAAAACATTTCATCCTTTAGATTTTCTCTCAGTTCGTAACACTGAGATGTGACCATATAGCTCTTATTTGATGAAGTGTTTCTGGTAAAAGAAGGCACATCTAGTAAGTAGGATGACATTCTGCACTAGCATAAGCAACTCTACATCTGTTAAGGACATCGGCACGTAGTAATAGCAATACACACTAGCTGACTTGAATTGAAAATCAGAAACGACTAAAAACATGCTCCAAAATTCATCTGGTTCCAAATTATGCAGATAGCTTCCCTTCCGAGCCGTCGCACAACCAGAATCTCCAGTTACATGCGCCCAAAAAAATCGAATCATCGAACCCTTTGATTCTTGGACTGAGTTCTGCTTCTTCTTGCAGACAACCACGCATCACATTACCCATGCCTTCGAAGCTGATTGCTTCCTACACATCATACTTGCAAAGGTCTTCGAATCCCATGTACTCATGTCGCTCAATCTTGTGAATCATGTTTGAGATGCCAACCCCACCTGCAGGTCAAAGAGAGGATTGTTTAGGGAACATATAGTTGTGAGAGCAGGATCTAATCAATTGCCACCAGGGTCAGAAGAATCAACCTAGAGAAATCGCGCTGGCAAAGATCATGAAAGCCAATATGAAGATGATGAGCGAGGCCCGCCCTAACCAGTTGATCAACCTCCTCACTACATGCTGGCCGATGATTGCAGCAATGAATGCCACAATGATGAAATAAAGAGCTGAAGAAAAAGGAACAGAAATCGAGTCAACATACACCTATCGCCATCAGGAGAACAAAAGGTCAAAGTAACAGTTCATACCATAAGGCACTGGAAAACGATCCAAGAGGTAGTATTCCACAACCGACATGGAAGACGAGAACATCATCGCAAAGGTGGCTGTAGCACTTGAAACCTATCATAGATTCAGTTACGGAGCTGGTTCAGTGTCAATGGATAAATTCAGCATACATGAAAGAGGAACTGGGAGGGGTGTACCTGTGGAGGGATGCCAAGCTCCAAGAACAGTGGCCCCATGATGAAGCCACCTCCGAGACCTAGCAGACCACCGACAAGTCCTGCAGCAATACCGAACAGGCCGTATATGCAGACCTGATGAAATTTCAGGGCAGTTTGTTCGCTTCCCTTTGATGATAACACCCTCTTCCCACTCATCAGGCCAAGCCCTTCATACAACGTCACTCCTACTGACACTGGGATCTACGTCCAATCAGCAGAGAGAAATGATCATGTTATGCAAGCTAAGTAGCGTGCTCTCAATATTGTAACCATAAGCCATCCATCTTTTTTTGTATATATTCTAATATACAGTACCTGGAGAAGGTTCAAGACCCAGTACCATGTGGAGCAAGTAGAAGTGTAGTTCTGCAAATGAAAAGAAATCAGCCGAGACGTCAAAATACTATTGTTGAGGGGGGGGGGGGGCACAAAAAATATTGTCAGATTTACACAATTTCCAACCAGATATTACATGAGCTTCAATCGACAATGTCACATTGAAATCCTCACCTTTGTGATCTGAAGCACAAGGAACGCGATCCACACAAATGAAAGAAGACCAACCTCCTTCCAGTGAATGTTCTTCATAATTGATGTCTGAAATATATGAAACTTTCCAGTTTAGATCCTTATGGCTATGTTTTCAAAAGAATGTGGCAGAGTATGAATTTGATCATTGGGTGTTTACCGCCTCATCTGACAGGGCTTTAGCATCAGCTGTTGCACCTGGCCCAGTAGGGAGCGGTGCATACTCTGTTTCCTCACCTGAAAGGTTCACAAAGTTAGTGATGAGAATTTGGATTTTCTGACAGAGGATCACATTAGTTTCCTTGATATCTTACTTGCTTGCTCCAACCTTTTCGCAGCCTCCTGAAAAAAAGAAAGTAGTCCCTTTAGTATACCATAAGATGAAGCACAATAAGGAAAGACCAAGCTTCACTGTTCAAAGATGATAGTGAAATTACTAAACATTACCCGTTTGATTATTGACTCTTTCTTCCATGTCTCCACGCCCTTCAGAAAGGCTTTAGTCGATGTGCCTAAGTTTGAGTGTGCAAACTAAGGTCATTCATCAGCCGTTAGATAAGCAATTATCAGAGTGTTGGGAAATGGTACGAAATAAGTACCTAAGAAAAGGGTTATTAGGAGAACTGTAACCAGCCAGTCAGGGAATACAACATTGAAAATAACACCAATGCTGATCCCAAGCATTAGCATAGGCTGGATGAGCACTGCCAGGTCATAATCAATCACCGGCATGTCCAATGTCGGATGTTTCAGCTTTAGGTTATAGTAGACAGTTGAAACAGATGCCCCCATGATCATACCTGCCCCAAAGGGTACAAGAATTCAACAAAATAATCAAACAAACTGATTATCTCCAAATGATTTATCATGTGAATGCTGCTAAATTTTTGTATAGATAAATTGCAAACAGTGCAAATGATGCATGCAAAGAACAGATAGATTATTAGTTTGAATAAAAAAAAGCTTGAAAAGAGCATGTTTATAGACGTGACAATTGAGAAGCTTATAAAAAAAATGAAGTATGCAAGTGAAGGAAGAAGGATGACACTCAAGAAGAAATGTGCATGGTCGTGCATATGGGCACCATTACAGATATATTTTTATTGTACTTAGAATCTAATGCAACTTACATCTAATATTTAAGTTTTGATTATTAATTTTTGTACAACCTTACGAGTAGATCCAGATTTAACCAACATTTAAGTACTTCTTCCAAGAAAGGCAAATCCATATGCACAAGAATCTATGACTAGCACCACCACAGGAACCCGCTTTGGCATAAAAGGCAAATAGAAGAGGGTAGCACCAACTAACAACTTTCGGAATATCGAAGCACCCTAATCAGCAAAAACGTCACTTTTGAGTCGTAGTACATACTACAACAGCAACAAGACAGAAAAGGTACCACTAATGGATGCAAACCATTGCACACGTGAATAAATCACTAAAGCATACCATACCAAATAAGCTTAAGAAATCGATTATGGACAGCACGAACTGTTGCTTTCGTAGCATGCATACAAGAGGAAGGATCCACAGGGAAGAGTTAGATCCTCACATTTTGATATGGCAGTCGACGACTTTGGATCAAACCCAATGATGAGAGTCAGCATCGGGACAAAGATCCCACCGCCGCCCACACCACCAACACTCCCAAATGCTGCGCCAAAGAATCCGATCAGTGTCCCCAGCACAATTTGCCATCCAAGTTCCATTTCCTGCACATAAGATCCACACAATTCTAGAAATCAGCACAAACGTGTCTACAAAGATTGCAGAACCTGTTGCTGAAAAGTAGGAGTATTAAACATATACAGAAGTTCAGTTCTATCATGCAGAGCTCAAACTGAATTCCATGATGAATATACAGAGCATCTGTTTTGTCACTCTGAGCCTACCGAACATCTCACAGTGAAATGAAGCCACAAGCCTACAATCTACAAAATTAGAACATGGAGTTTCTAATCTTGCATTACCGGCCAAACGTGCTGGTACGAGTTGCCATCGTTGTTGGACATCAGATAGACGAACTTCTGCAGCATGCTCATCTCCTCCTCCGGCGCTACCGCGGCGCCGGCCAGCAACAGCGGGAGCCCCCTGTCGGCAGCGACTGCAACGGCTGCCGCCGCGAACGCCACGCCGACGGCGGCGACAGCTTGCCACCTCCTTCCCATTGCTCGGCTCCAAGAAGGCAGCTGGGCTCCCCGCTGGTGATTCGGGGGCCTCGGAAATGACGGAATTAATGCTTCCTCGCGGATTTGGATTGGGGAAACGTGCAAAAGTGGCAAACTTTTGGTGACCTCTGGATGGTTTTCTTGCAATAAAATTGGCGTGCACAGGACGAGAAGTGCACGAACCGCGGCTTCAATGGTTCAGAGGAGAAGAAACATTCAGCAACTGGATAGAAAGCGACGGCAATGGAGGAATTGGGATGCGGGCACCAGCCACCAGGCGGCGGCGGTGGAGAGAGGAGAGAGAGAAAGAGAGGCAGAGGAACGTGTGAACCGTGAAGAAGGGAAGGGCACACGAACTCGGTGCCAAATTTAGAGGAGAGAGGGGACTGTTTTGCAGTTCAGCCACTAGAAGAACAAACTTTTCTGGAAGTGGGCGTTGAATTTTGCAAAAGAGCAAATAATAAAACAACGGCGGAAATATACAATCTCTTTTCCGAAAGACCGGAAATACACAATATCTCTGTAGGGAAATTAGACACCAGGAAAAATAGATATGAAGTTTGGATGTGTTTCAGAATTCTGGCACACATGAGAATGCGCATTGCTATGCCACAATAAAAGTTTGATCGTCAACGTGAATGATGTTCTTTCTATAGAAAATGCTCATATATACGCACAGCTCTATTCCTGAAAGTGCTATTAAAACTGGGCCACTAGATTTTAGCGACGAAATTATCATAGACTCTCGCCATCTATACTTATGCCACTTACCATTGAAAAATAAATAAACCATCGTATGAAGATGATTTTCTATAAGCATACTCGCTCCGTTCTCTAAATGCTATCGTTAGAACTATCTTTGTTGTCCTAACGACAGCATTTGAAAAACGGAGGGAGTACATTAAACAATGGTGAAAAAAAAATGTAAAGGAGACCGAGGCAGATCTCGCTGCTGGACGACACGGAACTTCCACAGTTGCACTTCAAACTTCACAAGAATCGTGCTGATTTTTTATGTTTCAGAAAAGTCTCTGCAATGTCAACTGCCTCAGAAGCGTACTAGTATTCTTTTAATCGAAGATCCAGATACAACTAGTGTAAGACCAAAAAATCCCACTCAAATTCGGACTAACAATCGGCATGATGTGGTTGCAGTTTACATACCGTTATAACATATATCCTGTTCTAAAAAAAATGCAAGTACTTGTAGCCTACACGCCACTGCCCACTGATAGGAAAGTAATATCCTGCCTTTCCAAATCCTCACGTATGTTTTCTGTTTTTTTTTTTCAGCTTCATCTAGGTGAGAGTGTGAATCTCACAAGGTGAAAAGGGCTTGGTGAAGAAACAACCGAAATTTTTTGGTGGTATTCATCACGAGGGCAGTTATATGTGCCTTTTGTCATCCTTGATGGTTGGCTCTTGTTTTATGCATCGCCCTTTTCACTTCAGTTAGAAAGAAAGAGAAAAAAAAACAGATGACAGATGCAGGCATGCTGGGTGTGCTCTGCCACTCCTTCCATTTCAATCAATTCCATGCGCCGCCGGGAAAACCACCAGAACGTGTGAGGACCCTGGCACAGTGCCGCCAAGATCAGTGAGTGTGAGGACTACTAGCTAGATGACGAGCCAGGAAGCCGACCCGAGGAGTGGGGACAGGGTCGCTGCTCCATGTGAGCGAGTGGAATGGAGCAGCTCGGGCCCTGCCGTGTGCTTTCTCTGTCGACCACACGCGCGTTGGCCACAAAACATTTTTTATATAAATATATGTATGTGGTCACAAAACATTTTTTTTGATAAATATGGTTACAGAAACATTGGCATGAGATGAGAACAATGTGAGAACTGCATTACAAGAGTTTTCATCTGAGACGTTAGTTTTATTTTGAAGGGATCAGATTAACGCTACGGTACCAAGCAGAGTACTACTGTATTCTTCAGTAACCTGTGATTAATAATTAATGTAGAGGGTCAATGAGGATCCGAGAAAGTGGCGATAAAACAGGAATGGATTCAGAGTTTTTTTCCTTTATTTTTCAGACCCTGCAGAGACAACTTGAATTCGATAGCAGGATTCTGTACCGGTAGGCGGTAGCAAAGTTCAGAACGGGTTTTCTGTTTGCAGGGATCGGTGGCGTTTATTTACTCTGACAGGGATCCAGATCGAATTCTCCCCCGTCCCTAATTGTCATAGTGATGCTTTGACTAGGCTTTATAATACAAGAAGCTCCGAGAAAAATACGACCACAATGGATTATTCTGTAGACAAATGGATCGCGATGATGTGTTACTCTCAGCCAACCACCGGAGCCGCATCATCTACATGAAGTGACGCATCTGGATCTCCTAAAGGTTGTCAAGCACTTTGAATTATTATTTTTTTTCCTTTTTTGGTTGAGGGCAACAAGCACTCTGAATCTTTGATAGGTTAAGGGAAACCTTGCATTGCTTTCTTAATGAACAAGGGCGAGAAACATCATGAACAGGCACCGGGATATTAGGGCGCGGCACGTGTGTTGGGCTGGTATGCGTTGGTGTCGACGACAGTGTCCACATTGTGATCGTCGCATGCTTCACGTGTGTGACAGCGAGTTTAGGAACAACCAAGACCGTCCCGAATCATAGTACTGCAGTGACAACTGACAAGACGATGAGTACCAACAGCCCCTCCTGTCCAGCGCTGAAAACTCGGAACCCACAGCCAGCCTCTTCCATTTTTCAACTTCTCTTGCTTTTTGCCTGGAAGAAATTGACAAATTACGTCTTTTTTGCCAGGACGAAAATATTACCACTACTACAGTTTGTACTTGCCTGTCACAGGACTTGATTCTCCTCCGTTCCAGTTTGGGCATTCATCTCACCAGAAAGCAGTAGAGCATGCACACTCAAGAGAGCATTTTTTTTTTTTTTTGAGATTGAATAGGGGATTTCTGGTGGCGCGTTAAGAGATACTAGCAGGGAATTAAAACACGCCGGCAGACCAGTGTCACCAACCAACTGCACTCCACCACCACCATGTTTTTTTTTTTTTTTTTTTTGAGGTTGCACCACCACCATGTTGTGGTGGCCATGCAGAGCACACAGGTCTCCATCAGCAAATAAAGAAGAGCAGGACCGTGATCCCAATGGAATAATATGGTGCTACCGGCCTGGACCATGAAGTCGCTGTACCAGAGCAACCTAATTGGAATCCACAGATCAGACAAAGAACAGTGGAACCCGCGTACGTATCAGATAAGCAATCCAAGTCCTGTATCACTCGAACTCTGAAATTTCAATCAATTCTCGATGGAAAAAGAACAGGGCACGGTTTCCTGTTGAATCAGCATACCTTCATCCTTATCTCCAGAAACAAGAGTCCAGTCAACTTAGTTCAATTATTGGATCGAAAACGACACTTAGCAACCCCGGACGTATCGGAGGAAAGTAGTAGATTGAGCGATGAAGGCTCGATTTGAAACGAAAGCATTTTTCATGGTTGAGGCATCATGTCGATTTGCACGAACGCGTTTCATGCAGCAAAAGATGTTTGTCAGATTACCACTACATAAGTCTCTGTCCAATACGGAAATTGATGGATTTACACCTATTGTACATGAATCTTGAGTTGCAATTCCTTCGACCCTAGACAGAAAACGCACACACTTTTGGTTATCAGTGTTGGACATCGCTGATTAAAGAAAAGGTTAGAGGTTAATTCTGACCGTTGCTTGTTAATTTAGAGACTAGCATGCGTGTATTTGCTGTCACGAGCAACGTGACGAGGATCCACGCCATGTGTGAACCATGCAGAGAGAAGACCGAGTACAAGGACAAACGAATGCGTCAGGACCTTGCTGGCAAGCGAGATAGCTGCTGCGTATACGCTGCTAGTACGTGTGCACAGCAGACTGAAATTTCGTAGACCTGATCAAAAGAAAAATAAATAGTTTTTTTTAAAAAGAATCTGCACACCAGATAAGCAAATCTCATGTCTGTCTCTTCTGAATCCTGAAATTACACTAAACGTGAAAATGACAGCGTCTTTTTGCTGCCGCACTTCAGAATCTTTTGATCTTTATCGCCGGTTGCTGGACCATTCTTTGTGCAGAGCTTATACTTTCTTGGTTGGTCCATTTCGTATGTTTCTGAACATACTAGTACGATTTTCGACAGATAGACTAATCGACGGTACGTCCATTATTTCCTTCCTATCTGTGCACTGTTGCTGACGGGCTCGATCGTCTCCTGCCATCGCCAGCATGGCAGCGTTTGGCTCGCCAAGATCTGTCGAACAAGCCACCAATTCTGGAAAGGCAGCACTACACAAGATCGTACGAGGTACATGTGAAGTTTTGAGCTTTATCTGTCCACTTGTCACTCGCACGCCTAAAAAGAACAAGGAATCTCCGTAGAAAAGAAATACAACAAGGAATGCAAAAGCGCTTTGCGATCGGATTGGCTGCATGGACGGTACGGTTGAGGCTCAGAAGATGCAGAGTAGGAGTATTTACGGCCTGTTCGTTTCTAAGAACTAATGGATTAAAACTAAATTTTAGTTCAAATTTTAGCTCTAGTAAAACGAACAGGACTAAAACTAGAACTAAACTTTAGCTCTAGAGATGAAAAGAGAATAAAAAGAGGGCTAAACTTTAGCTCCACTTTAGTTCTATAAGAGGAGCTAAACTTTAGCTCAAATTTTAGGAGCTAAACTTTAGCTCTTCATAGAAACAAACACCCCCTTATTTATAGTATATTCCTACATATTCGGTACTCCATACTTAGGTAGTACTAGTAATTTGCCTCTATACGGATAGGGAGAGTAAAAGGAGTGTAGATTAGGGGTTAGCAGTGTTCTGTTTACTTCGACCGGGATTCAGATTGGGTTCTTCTTCCCCTAAACTCATTCTTGTGACTAAGCGAGCGTACCCGTAGCTAATTGCTCTTCATAAACACTAGCATGTGACAGAATTGAACCTCGCGGCAAAACTGGGGAGCATCTGGATCTCGAAAAAGCAGGCAAATTTTTTTTTCGCTAGGAGAATTCTGGTTACACATTCAAAGATCGCGCAGAGAAGATTGCATGTAAAGTACTGTCAGCAGCCCAGAGAAGACCACCCAATCCACCCATGCTCATGAATGGCATTGGCATGCCCCCGCAGCAGGACAAAGGATCGAGCGAGGACGGAAGGACCATGCTGTCTGCAGTGATTAAAGCGATTTGCTTTTTTTTTTTTTTAACTCGCGATCTGCGTATTTGCTAACGGAAAACCATTCTGCAGTCCCTATGAAATTAGTCTGAGTTTGTGGCTTATCATCTATTTGGGCGTACATTAATCTTTATGGGACAACAAGCAAAGCTCAACCATCTCAGCCATCTCGGAAAATGACCTTACGTGAGAGGACATCCGAGCTTTCTTCTTACGTAGTATGAAATGAAAACAGCAAGTAGGCAGGTGTATTCACGATACGCACATGGCATTTTTTGCTGGTCAGGGACCTAGATCTGCCTATTCCGGCGTTAATGAGTGACGTAACATGATCGCCACAAATTGTCTTATGCAAATGGAAATATTTTCGTTACTTCCCCGTCACACTTCTGTTTTTTTTTTCAGATACTTTTCGTCGATCATGGTGCAGAAAAACTGCAATATGCCCTTGAGATTGCGATGAAGATCAGAAGGCCGGATGAAAGTGCTGCTTGTGGCGTGAAATAAACCTGAACGTAGTAACGGAGTTGTTTTGTGTCGGAGCTATCGTTCATCGTATATTCCTATCTGACAAATTTTCATGAGAATGACGGTTGTAATTGGTTCCAGATTGTCCAGAACTACATGCAACTACAAGCCGTGGCGATGTTATCCAAATTGATGAGCAAAACGGACAGCAAGATTATCCTTCCAACCACTTTTTTTTCTGGTCACTGACATCACTAATAATGCCAACATGTACCACTGTACCACATTTACAACACGGTTTCCAATCCTTATGGTGCCGGAGAAGGTGATGTCCCACCATCGTTACACTCTGTTCAACGTATACTTGTATAGAGTAGGTGATTGCCCTGCACAATGACTAAACAGAGTATAGCAACCGTGCCGGCAATCTACTTCGCATTATAGAGCTCTGAAAGTAGGGCTGAAGGTTCTTTTCTTTTCTCTGCAGATCATCTCACCTTCCTCTTTTGATCATATAAAAGGGAACACTGAAATACTGAACATTGAACTTAGTTTACGGATCTGTTCTTTCAATAGCACAACGAAGGCACGAAGCATCCCGTGCAGTAACATTGACAAAATAAAACATGCATTTTCCCTTGTTGCTTGAATATCGATCCCCGGACGCGTTAACTCCGGGCGTGAATTAATGAAGTAACATGGTCTTCAGATTTGCAAGTTGCCACGACACGCTCACTTCTTTAATACTCCCTTTCAAACTGGAGCCTGAAAATCGGGAAAAAAAACTACGAGGATCACAGTACAGATCCAATCTTGTTCGTTCTGTAGTACTAGTGCTGGTAATGATCCCTGTCGGATCAACGGATCACTTGCATAACCATAATACCACTACTGAGAATATTAAAACAAATCACATCACTAGGGATGTAGTATATTCATGATGCAGAGTCGTTGGAAGAGCAACAGCAAGACTGAAAGGAAGAATTTCAATGGAATCGTTTTTCTTTCTGGAACCCAACATTAAGTGAAAAGCAGGCTGATAGCCTCGCGACAACACCAGATTTTTTGACAGTCCAATATGTAGCATGGACAAAGCTAAATGCTGTACCATCCCACAACAGTCGTGTGTTTGCAAATGACGGTACTAACTGATAAGACGTGGACGTCTCTAATCATTACACAGGGATTCATCAGGCCCGGGCAAAATAGAGCCACATAATCACCATCTACTCAACTACATGACAATCAAAAGGCAGAGAGGGACAATAATGCATGCTGCACTGCAGACCACAGCAAAAACCATGCTTTTTTTGGCCTCACTAAGCTGTGGCACTCGTGATCTATCTCAATTATGCTCCATCAACTATCCCATGCCTGTGGAACAAAATCCACAGACTGAACTGAGCTGCTGCTGTTGGGCCGTATGTTGTTCTGCTACCCAAAACTAGGTGGGTCATGTCCATTCGCATTATTGACCCATACTGTTGACCCCCATCCATCGGTCCATCCCCCGTCAGACAGCATCAGTACACTGACTCTTGTCTTGTATAAACATAGGCGTGCTTGGAATCTTTTGTTGCTTCTCTGATAACAAAAGAAAAGGACCAATCCCTTGTACCTTTGTACCTGACAAAAAAAGGCGTTTATTTGCCAATTGCCCTCAATTGTTTCTACAAATGGAACAGTTACAGATCAATGTGTTCTACTTCATTCTATAACATGAGATGAGGTCTTCCTTAAAAAATTAAAGCAGATGAATAATATGTTGGTCATCACATAATAACATCACCTCCTTTTGAACTGCTACATTATGGTTAGTCGAGAAGTTGACATAATAATTTGTCATCAAATACGTAAGAGAGATGAATTGTTCTAGAAATATAAGTAATCAGAGTCAAGGAACGGATTGTTTTGACCAAGGTTCACATAACCGGATTGACCGGTTGGCTCGGCTCAATGAAAAACCAGCCGGTTAACCGGGAAAACCAGCCGGTTAACCGAATTGCTACAGTATCAGGATCGGTTTTCTTCGGCTAACCGGTCGGTTAGCGTGACCGGCCGGTTTTCTAATTAACCGGGATAACCGGCCGGTTATCCCTGGTTATGTAAACCATGTTTTGACTCAGAGGAGAAACACAAGTTGCATGTAGTCTCTTGCATACAGCAAATTTGCACAAAGTATCACAACCACTGCAAGCAACTTTAATATCTGTTCCGGGATCAAACAATATTAAGTACTGAAGGTGCACTTGCAGAATGTGACCGGAAAATGAGTTTGCAGTCTTCATGATTTCAAATCTGATCTCCTAGTGTTCGAAGAAGCAACTGTAGAAATAATAGATTGGAGTATTGCAACTACCGTCTAAACGGGATGGAGAACACAAGTCAATTCCCAAAGCTGCAAGTGACAGTGAGATGGTGGCTGAAGACTGACCGCACCGCGGTACGTAACCACGCCCTGAAGTGCTGCACCGTGGTCCGGTAAATGCTACGCTAGCGTAGCGGAACCCCGGCCGCACGCCTGCCAAATATGGCGGGATAGAGGACCTCCGCTATGTCCGAAGTGGCGTGAGGCCCGCATGCCCACGATTGATTCGCGCCGTGAGCCGGAAGGGGAGAGAAAACGGGATGGCCGGAAGGGGAGAGAGAAGGGGATGGCCGGCCGGAGCTCCGTCCCAGCCTACCGCCGGCGCCATCGAGGTGCTCCGTTGGCCCTTTCCGCCAGATCCGCCGTCGAGAGGAGGAGCCGGCATGGGAGCCGATGCGGAGGCATGCGGGGGTGGAGGGCCGCGGCGGAGGGTTGACGACGCGGCGGGGGTGGCGGGCCTCGGCGTCAGGGTGGACGGGGAGGACGAGGCGGGCCTCAGTGTCTGGGTGGAGGGGGAGGACGAGGTCCACGCACCGCCGAAGATCGAGCGTAGGGTGGAGGGCCGAGGAGGGTGGAGCCGTCGCCGGATCCGGCCGGAGGAGGGTAGGCCGTCTTCGGATCGGGCCGAAGGAGGGCAGGCCGTCTTCAGATCCGGCCGGAGGAGGGAGGACCTCGCCGGATCCGACCGGAGGCGGGCCCCGGTGGCGGCATGCGGGAGGAGGGAGGAGGGACGAGGGAGGGAGGCGGACTCCGGTGGCGGCGGTGGCGGCGCGCGGGGGAGGCGAGCGGACGGCGGCGCCGCGTGGGGGAGGAGAGCAGGGGCTCGGGGGAGAGAGAGAGTTGAGAGAGGGGGGGACCGGGGGAAAGTCCGAGAGATAGAGTGGAGAGAGAGAGAGAGAGAAAAAAGAAAAAGGAAAATTGGAAAAGAAAAAATGAAAGGGAGAAAAAACTATTATTATTTAATTAAAAAATTAGATTGCTAAACTATTGTAAAAGGGAAAGAAGTAAAAAAGAAAAAAAAAAGAGGAGGAGAGATGAAAAAAGATGGTAGTTGGAGATGGTTGAATAAAATATTAGATAGTTGATATAAAGAATGAATATAGAGTATGAATGGGTGCGGGAAGACTTGATATAGAGAAGAGAATCTTGTTAACTAGGATAGAATATTCATTTTAAAGTATGAATTTAGAGGACCACGAGTACAGTCAGTCTAAGAATTAATGAACTATCATTTATCCTTAGAACATATACTACATGGCGATGTGGCAGCCTTCACAGCATATTTGGCATCCAACTCAGTTGTCATGCCTGGAAAATGCATATGCCGAAGTGGATATATCTACTTTGTGCTCGAAGACTCGCATAACAACCACTAGATGTTCGGTTCATCCAACTGGTTAACAAAAAAGTAAACTCAATCTCTTGTCCATAAGTTGAGACTAAAGATGCGTGCTGAATGATATGATTTGCTACATGTTAGGCAGCTGATACATACTACATGGTAACAATAATTCCGAATCTTCTACTACTGGAAATTCTGTACAAAATGATCTGTGCAGACATAAGGTTTAGCTCGCAGTCTAGCTCTGTTTACATGTTCAAATTGAGGGCTAACGATGCACCCATCTTCCAGCAACAAATGTATTGTACCCTAATAGTTTGAAGTTGCGTGAACAAATGAAACCCTTTGTGGTTCGTGTCAACTAATTGTATCAACCCACTTCCATAGACTCCCCTCAGAGCTTTCTGGATCCATCCTTCAGTTAAATTCGATAAGAAAAAAACTAGTTATTCCCTTCTTCTAAGCATGCTTGTTTGCGCAGTAGCTAATTGCAAAGGCTTTCAAATCCCATGTACTGGTGCCGCTCCATATTGTGGACAATGTTTTCGATGCCTACCCCACCTGCAGGTTGAGAAAACAAAGATTCATTGACGTCTCGCCACCTGAGATTTTGGTTCACTGCAATCAGGAGTAGAATATAGTACCAAGAGATAGAGCGCTGATGAAGATCATGGAAGCCAGGATGAAAATGATGAGCGATGCCCGCCCTAACCAATCAATCAACCTCCTCACACAGTTCTGGCCTATGATGGCGGCGATGAACAGTGTAGTTCTGCATACGTGAAAGGAAAACAGCAGTCATTACAAGTATAGTTGAAGAGGAAAAGAGAAATACAGGTCTGGCAACAGTCATACAAACGCAACGTTTAAGTGTCCAACTGAAATATTTGATGAGGCTAACATTGATGATGTATGCTCTCTTCAGATTTAAATCTTAGTGTTGCATTCAAAATCTTTACCTTTGTGATCTGAAGCGCAAGGAATGCCATCCACACAAATGAAAGAAGCCCAAACTCCTTCCAGTAAACATTCTTCAGAAATGATGTCTGAGATTTTGGAAGCTTTGTAGCTTAAAAATCTTATAATTACGGTTTCAAAATAGTACTGTCAACTTCGCATATGATTGTTATACAGATGGTTACCGGCTCATGTGACAGTTTTCTTGCATCTGTTGCATCATCTGGTCCTGTTGGGACTGTTGTTGCATGCTCTGGTTCCTGACCTGATGGAAAGGTGAGGGAATAAAAATGTAAAGGATTTTGATGTTTCGTGGCATATATTTGTTGTCACTGTTTTCTTGCTCTCTCACATGTTTTTTCCATTAATCGCTTTACCGCCTCCTGGAGAAATAAGAGCAATCCCATTAGAAATAGATAATTGAGATTCTCTGTTCTTAGCAACGTTAAACACAGCATAGAAGAGACTATAAAACCTTTACTATTCCAAGACATTCCAAGAAGATTACCCTTTTCATTAGTGTCTCCTTCTTCCATGTCTCAACACCCTTCAGAAATGACTTAGATGACGTGCCTATCAAACAATTCCGAGAAGCAAATCAAACAACAATTCCGAGAAGCAAATCAAACAACAATTCCGAGAAGCAAATCAAACAAGATCATTCATAGGGAAACTAGAAGTAGATAATTAATTGTGGTTTTCATTGGATAATCAGGGGTAGCATAAGAACTTACCTAGGAAGAGGATAATAAGGAGAATCGTTACTAGCCAGTCGAGGAATATGACATTGAAAATTACACCAATGCTGACCCCAAGCATATCAGCATAGGTTGGATGAGCAATGCGAGGTCGTGGTCGATGAGCGGCATGTCCAGAGCAGGATGCTTCATCTTGAGATTGTAGTAGACAGTCGAAACAGCTGTGCCCATGATCATGCCTGTACTTAAAGATAAAAAATCTCAAATCCTGACTAACAATAAAGGTACCAAAATTTAATAATGTAGCACTATTTTGTTCATGTATTTAATTATACAACTATTACTTGCAGAGATCCTCACATTTTGACATTGCCGCTGCCGACTTGGGATAAAACCCGATGATCAATGCCAGCATTGGCACAAAGATGCCGCCACCACCAACCCCACCGATGCTCCCAAACACTGCGCCTATGAATCCGATCAGTGACCCCAGCACGATTCGCCATCCGAATTCCATTGGCTGTAGACAGAGACAACATCCAGAAAATCCATATGATTTTGTCCTATATGTCTACTAGTAACATTGCAAACTGTTGAACAGGAGTTCGGGTCTGGATCGCAATGAGTAGCAAGTCACGAATAACATTAGAAAGTCAAGTTTCATCGTGGATGCATGATATCGAAAGTATACTGAACTACCGAAGTACAAACAGTTACTAGATCCTGGCAAACAAAGAAATTATTACATGCTGGTCCACATTATGACGCCGTCGGCATTACCGGCCAAATGTGGTGGTACGAGTTGCCATCATCAGTCTGCGTCAAATTGCGCGCTGTGCCCGTGGGCGACGCGCCATCGGCTGCGACGACCATGGCGGCGGCGGCGGTGGCGCCACCTCATTCCCATTATGTTGGCCCCAATAAGATCACGTGTGCAGCGGTGACACTAGGCTGGCGTTGGTAGAGCGGGGCCCGGCGGAGTTGAAGACGCCGCGCCGGCACCCACACACCACCGTGTGTTGTAGTGGGGTCGTTGCGAATGACCGGTGGCGGCGGCGGGTTTTGATGGTGGGCTGTTAGTTGGGCTCCATGACTCTGTCTCTGCTGGCCCGACCGAGGCCCACCTGGAGCGGGCCTCCAGTATCGACGTGCTTGGTCCCGCTCCCGCCGGGCTTCCACTCCTCAACGATGGATGGGTAACACTGCCAACAAGGATGGCAGTAGTAATGGCGCTGCAAGGTCGGCGCCGTGTGGCACGGACGGCGGCGTCCTGTCGTTCGTGCAAGCTGTTGCAAATGGGTATGGGCACATGGCTGCAGGACAGCCTCTTTCACAGGGGCGTCCTGCGGTACAAGAGCATCATGCACCTACATATAGTGATCATTGCGGTCTGACTTCACGTCACATGATCCCTCTCAATATGGGATTGAGATCTTCTGACGTAAAGCCAGAGACAATAACATGTGGAATCATCAGTCACTGAATCCACATGCAGTGATCACTGCGATCTGACTTTACGTTATACGATCTCTCTTGACACGGGATTGAGATCCTCTGACGTGAAGCCAGGGGCACTAATATGTGGGGCTGTCAGCCATTGGACCCACATGCAATGACCATTGCGATCTGATTTCACGTCAGACGATTTCTCTCAACACAGAATTGAGATGCTCTGATGTGAAGCCAAGGACACTAACATGTGAGACCTTTAGCCACTGAACCTACATGTAATAACCACTGTGATCTCACTTCACGTCAGACGATCCCTCTCGACACAGGATTGAGATCCTCTGACGTAAAGCCAGGGGCACTGACATATAAGACCGTCAGTCACTAGACCCACATGCACTGACCACTGTGATCTGACTTTACGTCAGACGATCTCTCTTGATATGAGATTGAGATCCTTTGACGTGAAGCCAGGGGTACTGACAATGTGAGACCGTCAGTCACTGAACCACATGCACTGACCATTACGATCTGACTTCACGTCAGACGATCTCTCTCAACACGGGATTGAGATCCTCTGACATGAAGCCATGAACACTGACATGTGGAACCGTTAACCACTAAACCTATATGCAGTGACCACGATCGCTGTCGGTGAACACGTAGTCACGGGTCTTAACGCTCTCTCAGTCTCTCCGAACTTCTCGTGGACTCTCTGGATTAGGTGCTGCTTCCGGCAGAAAAAAAATCTATTTTTTCTCATGCCGTATCAAGCATAACAAACTTACGGGTGCCCTTTAATAATGAAAAAAAATAGCGAACCCATCTGTATTTTTTTTCGCGCGTGATTACACATTGTTCAAGAAAGTTTTAGAGTGTACCTGATCATGCCTCGCGGCTTATGGAGGGATCTCCACATCCGTTGTTGGCATTGTGGCCGGCGATTTGTCTGCAACCTTGATTTAATTGAAGACAATTCTATTTTAAAAAACAACCGAGCAGCCAAATGCATGTCCGCATCTTAGGCTCTGTTTGGATACATCATAGTTTTTTAAAAACTAGTTTTTACTTTCAGTTTCTAGAAATTGGTTTTTAAATAAAAACTAGTTGAGCCAGATTATGGGTTTTTAGAAACTTATAATCTGTTTTATAGAAACTGACATAAAAATTGACCTATTTGAAAGGCCTTTAGTTTTTAGAAACCAGTTTGTTAAAAACTGGAGGGATCTAAACAGGGTCTTAGTCACGAACATACTAATAAGACCTTTAGTTTAACGTGTATGCGACATTGTTCACAAGTTGCGTGTGATATTTTTTTTTTGCAGTCTAACTTATGCAATTTCTTTCAAGCTTCTAAATTTTGGTTATTGGAAAATTGATGTTTGAACTACTGATGGAATTTTCGCACTCTTACTTGGTCATATAAGGAATCATACATGCATGTTAATACTCGTATGTAATTTGATCCAGGACTATACATATAGTAAATCCAATACTTTGTTTTTCTAACACGATTAGTACCATTACAAACATGTGCAAGAATTCGAATATTTGAATTGAATTCCACTTCACAGTCTCTAGGAGGAATTAGTTGTTCTCTGCTTCCACTTATATATGCACAATCTAATTGCAAAGGCTTTCAAACCCCATGTACTGATGTCGCTCCATCTTGTGAACAATGTTTGAGATGCCTACACCGCCTGCAAAATGAGGACTTCAGTAAAATTGTTCAGAAAGTACTGATTTTTTATCAGCTGTAACCCAATGTTACCAAGAGAGATTGAGCTGATGAAGATCATGGAAGCCAATATGAAGATGATGAGCGATGCCCGCCCTAACCAATCGATCAACCTCCTCACACAGTGCTGGCCGATGATGGCAGCGATGAATGCCACAACGGTGAAGTAAGAAGCTGAAGAGAAGGCAAAGAATCATGTACATTAGTGGCTTCCACTACAAGCAGAATCTAGGATGGAAACGATGTAGAAGAAACAAGTAGTACCATAAGGTACTGGAAACCGGTGCAAGAGGTAGTATTGAATGACCGACATGGAAGATGAGAACATCATTGCAAATGTGGATGTTGCACTTGAAACCTATCAAAGTTATTACATAGTTGCATTATTTCATCAATAAGAATAACTTGAAAAAAATCTATAAAACTATTGTATTTTAAACAGAGACCGGGGTAAAGCACCTGGGGAGGGATGCCGAGCTCCAAGAACAATGGTCCCATAATAAAACCACCTCCGAGACCTAAGAGACCTCCAACAAGCCCTGCAAGGATACCGAATAGACAATATATGAAGAGCTGATGAGGCGTTAGGATACTCTGTTGGGTTCCCTTGGATGATAGCACTCTTTTCCCGCTCATCAGCCCATGTGCTTCGTGCATGGACACGCATACTGAAATTGGGATCTACATTCAACAGACGGAAATAATTAACCATGTTATTTTTCCTAAGGACAATTCGTGTTGGGGCATCGTCATTCAAATAGTTATGATTCGGGACAAATTTGAAAATCCTTAGAGTTATCTAGTTCTCTACCTGGAGTAAATTCAAGACCCAGTATAACACAGAGCATGAAGAAGTGTAGTTCTGTACATATGCAAAGAAAACAAAATCAAAATAATTAGTAGTGCTGTTTAAGAGGGCAAACGTAGCAGATTGAATAATACTACATCAGTTTGTACAAGTTTAGAAAAGATTAGTATTAGATGAGGCTGGTACTGATAACTCTACCACCTTTTATTGTATATTTGTTTATGAAAATCCTCACCTTTGCAATTTGAAGCGCAAGGAATGCCATCCACACAAATGCAAGAAGGCCTAACTCCTTCCAGTAGACATTTTCCAGAACTGATGTCTGGAATATTAAAAAAAAATTGTTGTTCAAATCCTTTGACTATTGTTTCGAATATGACGGCGTTTATGCATATACCCATTAGGTGCTTGCTACCTTTCTATCCGACGGGGTTCTTGCGTCAGCTGCATCAGCTGGTTCTGCAGGGATAATTGTTGCATGCTCTGGTTCCTCGCCTGAAATGTTGGAGAAGGTAATTAAGGATATATGGTCCATCCTTTTTGCAGCCTCCTGCAAGAGATGAGAGTAGCCCCACAGGTGGCAGGTGAGCAAACAGGATAAGCTAGGAAAGGTGACGCTTCACAGTTCTTAAATATGCCAATGAAACTGTAAGAAGATTACCCTTTTAGCTATCGTCTCTTTCTTCCACGTCTCGACGCCTTTCAGAAAGGACTTAGTTGATGTCACTGCCATTCAAGTTGGAAATGTGTAAAACATGGTTATTCATGGGATCGAGACCATTGTGCTTTAAGAATGGAATAAACTAAGCACCTAGGAATATGACTATCAGGAGAACCGTGATGAGCCAGTCAGAGAAAATAACATTGAAAATGACACCAATGCTGACCCCGAGCATCAGCATGGGCTGGATAAGCAATGCGAGGTCGTAGTCTATCAGCGGCATGTCCAATGTCGGGTGCTTCAGCTTCAGGTTGTAGTACACAGTGGAAACAGATGTACCCATGACCATGCCTGCAGTTCCAGTTAAGGACGATATTTTTATGTAGCATACAAAGAGGACAGTATTACTTTCAGAGAAGCAAAATCATCTAACACTTGGACATGGCGGTCGACGACTTGGGATCGAACCCGATGATGAGTGCCAACATCGGCACGAAGATGCCGCCACCACCGACGCCGCCGACGCTCCCGAACGCGGCGCCGAAGAAGCCGATCAGTGAACCCAGCACGAGGCGCCACCCGAACTGCATCGGCTGTTGAAACAGATCACAAAATCCACCAGATTGTTATTAGCAGCATGTCTGAAAAAAAATTTATAGCTATGTGGTACGAGTGCGAGCTGTTTTTTTTTTGACATAATTAGCAGTTGCTCTGCCTTTTCATTATATAGAAAGAAAAATGCCACAGTTTAAGGCAAAACGTGACCAAACCAAACAAGAAAAAAAAAACAAACCTACCTATTTCTATGACAACTATGTTTCTGACCCGTTTGGCCAACAACCAAACTATCACAAACCACAACAAACATATAATCCACAGTGGCAGGAACGATTGCAAACAACCACAACACAGAGCCCATCAAAGGTTATCATTACCAAGCTCAACGCCTTAGCGATGCGATAGCTCCGACTCCATAGTGATGAGCCCCCAACTTGGCTCCAAAGCTTCTACACCATCTTCGGTGTCGTCATTACCGTTGTGAAAGACTAGTGAATAGCCAAAGTAACGAGGGTCCTCCAAAGAAATGCCTCCAAGGAGGGGACGACATCCATAGATGTCGTCGTTGCCGGCTCTAGCGACCTAGAGCTTGAGCTTTCACCCGGAGAACCCTCAGCGACATGGCTCAATAGTGCAGACCACCACAACAACGCCTCCAGCGAGAAAAACGATCGTCGTGGCCGGTGTCGGTAAGAGAAAAGGATCACCAAGCACATGGCTTTCGCCCGGGCTGCACTACCAAACAATGTCTGTCACAGTTGCCCACTAAGTCACCCACATGGCTCTGATTTCACCACGCAACCACCATGACCGATGCATCATGGTGCCGCATCCAACACTGGTTTCGCACAGAGACCACCAACAACTGCTGCCACCATCGCCAACCGCCGTGAACGCCGCCGCAAGCATCGGGGTCGCCAACGCAACCAACGCCTCCCGCACCTCGGTCGCAGCTCCACGGCGCTGACCCCGCCATCCACTACCGGGGATCGCGCCCACGGTCGTCTCGTCGCTCCACGCCGGCCCCGACCGCGCTCTGGTCAAGAGGACAACCGAAGCCACCCGGAACCACCCGATCCAGATGGCCCGACCCTAGATCTCGCCGCAGAGGATCCCACGCCGGGGATCTCGTCGCGGTCGTCGTCGCTCTCCACGACCTGGAAGCCGCGCCTCGCCGCAGGGGAAGAGGATTGCGGCTCTGTCGTCGGCGGTCGGGGAGGAGGCGACGGCGAGAAGGCCCGCCGACCCACCGGGATCCACCACGCCATGGCCACCTCTCCTCCTCTTCGGGTGCTCGTCGGGATCCACCACACGGCGGGAGAAGGCCCCGCCTCCGCCCTCCTCGCGGCCACACGGCTTGGCCGGCGACCCGCTCAGGCGACGGCGAGGGCAGAGCAGCTGAGGGGCGAGGCTGGGGGCGGCGGCGGCGGCTAGGGTTCCGCCCGTCGCCCCCAAGAGAGAGGGCTCGGGCTTCCCCCCACTTTACAGCGAAAGTTTATCCCTGTATGAGTGCGAGCTGTGGAATCTATTTAATAAAAAGGAGATGGATTTTTCTTCATGATGGCTGAAAAAATAGAAAAATAGGCTAGAAATTCTTAGAAAAAAACAAAACATTCAACCCTCTATCCCTATCGCACATAACTAACGAGGGACATCTAGCCCTTCATCTTCATTGCGATCCCCACGTGCAAACAAGGCTACGTATCCTATAAGACAATCCTTATCAATCCTATGATCCTGCCCCTCATGAACTCAGGAGCGTCGCCGCCTCGTATCTGCCCTTAGAACTTGGACGCCGCGATGCTTTGACCTGTGGCCGGTTGAAGTGTAGAGCAAGAAATCGACAAGCCATCATCATAGGTAAAACATCTACCTTATCCCTGCTTTTATGACCTGCCTTTGCGATCTGGACGAGACCTGTACATACAATCCAAGAGGTCAACGCAGGCTCTAGATTGGAAGTCAGACCGCAGGCCTCACATGCCGGCCAGCCGGCACGACCATGAGGAGTGCTCGCGGGCTCGCCCTCGCACGTAGGTGGCAGCGGCACGGCAAAAGATGGATAGGCGGTACGCAAGTAGAAGGACACGCCGCCGGTTCATGCGCATAAAGCCTTAAGTGGCAAGTTGGATCACATGCTCAGATTATCGACCTGAAAAAGAGCATGGAGTGTTTCAGTGCCGCTTGAGCTGGAGTTGCAGGCTAATAATCCAAGATCACCAAGCACTACACGCTCAGCTGCCGCAGCAGTCTATGGCCTAGGGCGGAGCTTTTAATTTTGTGGAGACTGAGCCAGGCATGTTTTAGTTCCTGGACATGCTGGACGCCTGGGCATGTCCATGGCAGCAGAGATATGACTCTGGCAGTTACACACCTTGCACAAGCAAAAGAATAATCTTGCAAGTAAACAATTTGAGCCATTCAGCGAATAATTTGATTCAATATTCGATGACACATCTATCATCAAAGAAACATGTACCTTTAGTAAGGCATCAGCTGGCCCTATTTCATTCTCCATTATTTATTTTTTAGTACTCTTGTACACTGGATATGTTATTCCCTACAATCTAATAAAATTGTTCACAATAAACCAATAAGTCAAATTAATATATATTAGTTAAGTTTCAGAATATGATTTACAGCTAGCCCGTAAATCTGCACGGGATAAACAATCAGTGAATAGAAAAAAGAAAAAAGTAGGGTAGAAGCCTCACTTACAATTCGCTAAAGAATCAAAGAGTAAATGCCACAGTTCTAAAATGACATAGGAATCATGTCTAGCCAGCGCAAATGCGCGGGCGAAATAATCTAGTTACTGGAAAACAAATTCCTTCTCGAAAATATGTGAAGTCGTTTCCATGCATTTACCGGCCAAACGTGGTGGTACGAGCTGCCATCACTCTTCGCCGTCACGTTACGCGCCGCTGCGACGCCCGACGTCGACGAGAGCACCATGTCGGCCGCGGCGGCGGCGATGACGCCGAGCGCTGCTACGGCGTGCAATTGCCACGTCTTCCTCCCCATTTTTCCTTGGCTCCAAGAGGCTTCTCAGCTGTGCCGTTGTTCTCCAGGACATGATGTGGAGCCCCAGATTTATAGAACGGGAGTCCTTTCCTTGCATGAGAATCGTAGTACGTAGAGCCTCGCCCAAGCGGCGTAGCAGAACACGATGGATACATATACATATTCATCTTTTGAGCTGTGACAGTATCACAGCAGCCTTCTCGAGCTTATTGTAAACCCAGTATTTTGGCAGTGAGGGTGTGGTACGGCCTTACTCGTGGTTCACGAGTGTGCTTTTGCAGAGTTTTGCATGATCCAGTGTATTTGAAAACCTATGTGTACGGCTGTGCTTACAGTGCTTTAGATCTGCCTCTTTTTCGCTGGAGGGGTTTCCTCCGAAAGCCACATACACCCAGTGGGCAGTGGCACCTCCACAGCTCCACTATTCATCCATGGTGGGCGTAGGTCTCGATCGAGCGCCGACTTCCTCATTCCAATGTTCTCGTTGCTCCAGCACGAAAGGACGACAGTGAAACAACTAAATGCCGTCCAGCTGGTTGGGTGACATTTCCTACAATGGCAAGTGGTGAAATGCATGATCCCAAGACAAACAGTTACTGCCAAATTGCTGTTGAACATTGAGAGCGCAAACCTGTTGCATCTCCTACTGTACGACGGTTTTCAAGATTCTTACAACCAAGCCTTGATGAAGTTTATGTTTACAAGTGATTGCTTTCTGAAAAGGCTAAGGCTCTTTTATTTATACTAATACAATGGTTAAATCTCTTGATCATCACACAAAACACAGGGACGATTTGATGTTTTGGTGGGAAATATAGAGGATATCATTCTCATAGATCAAAGGTAAAACGGGAAAAAAACCAAGAGTTGACTGAGATCCACATATTTGAATATGAGTAAACCTCCAAACCAACATTTCAAATAAAACACATAATTAATTAGCTGAATGTCCATCACTCATCATAATATTAAGCTGTGACACGTTGCAACATGACTTCTCACTGTAAACATGAAACACCAACGGTTGAACTCATGATGTAAATTTCACCCTTGTTCATATGCGTGAGACATATTTGATACTACTTGCATTTTGAACTGTACAGGATACACGGCATGTTACATACTAAGTAAATCCTACATACAACACCAGTTAGAACAATAGAAACGTTTCAATTCACACTTCCTCACAGAGGATTTAGTTATTGTCCATTTCTTCCACCTATGCACAATCTAATTGCAAAGGCTTTCAGTTTCAAATCCCATGTACTGATGCCGCTCCATCTTGTGAACTATGTTAGAGATGCCTACCCCACCTGTAGATTCAGAAGATGGTGATTTCATTAAAACTGTTTAGGGATCACTAGGTTTTTGGTTAATCAAAGTCAATTGTAGAAGATGGTACCAAGTAAGATGGCACTGATGAAGATCATGGAAGCCAGTATGAAGATGATGAGCGATGCCCGCCCTAACCACTTGATCAACCTCCTCACGAAGTGTTGGCCGATGATGGCAGCGATGAATGCCACAGCTGTAAAGTAAGCAGCTGAAGAAAAAAGCAAATGAATAAGTTCATGAGTGGCTGACATCATAAGAATGTAGGAGGTAATTATGTGGAAGAAACAAAAAGAAGTACCATAAGGCATCGGAAACCGATGTAAGAGGTAGTATTCAACGACTGACATGGAAGATGAGAACATCATTGCAAATGTGGCTGTTGCACTTGAAACCTATAAACATAAAACATTATTACATATATTTATTCATTATCAATCATTACTTGAGAAAATATATCTATAAAACTATTGTATTTTGAATAGACCAAATGGTGAAGCACCTGGGGAGGGATGCCGAGCTCCAAGAACAATGGTCCCATAATGAAGCCACCTCCGAGACCCAACAAACCTCCAACAAGCCCTGCAAGGATACCGAATAGGCAGTATACAAAGAGTTGACGTGGCTTTAGGGTACTTTGTTGGCTCCCTTTGGATGATAGAACCCTCTTTCCGCTCATCAGCCTATATGCTTCATACATGGAAATTCCTACTGAAATAGGGATCTAATTCAACAAACGGAAAGATTTGTTACAATTTGGATTGGGTTATTGTGATACAAATAGTTAAGATTTGGTACAAATTTGAATGAAATCCTCAAATTTCTTAAAGAGTAATGGTCCTCGACCTAACAAATTATAAGTTATGTGTAGTCAATTTTGTTGCCAGTAGTATGTAGTTCTCTACCTGTAGTGAATTCAAGACCCAGTATAGCACAGAGCATGAAGATGTGTAGTTCTGCAAATATGAAAAGAAAAACCAAAAGAATTATTGCTGTCCAAGAAGACAAACGAAGCAGATAAAAGAAACAGAAACAATTCGTACAAATTACAAAATGTTATCCTGAATATTATATAAGGTTAATATCGATACTTGTGGCATTCTGAATTGTAATTTTGCCTGTTTAGAATCCACACCTTTGCAATCTGAAGTACGAGGAATGCCATCCACACAAATACAAGAAGACCGAATTCCTTCCAGTAAACATTTTTCAGAACTGTTGTCTGAAACATTAGAAAATTTATAGGTGAAGTCCCTTGATTATTGTTTCAAAAATGAAGGTGATTATGCATATAATTATTAGATGCTCACTACCTTTTCATCTGACGGGTTTTTAGATGCAGCAGCTGGTCCTGCAGGGATACTTGTTGCATGCTCTGGTTCCTGACCTGAAACGTTAGATAAAGTAATAAGAAAGTGCTTTGGAATCCTGTGACAGATACTTGTTTTCTGTTAAGATAAACACTTGGTTTGTTCTGTCTCTCTTACATATTTGCTCCATCCTTTTTGCAGCCTCCTGGAAGAGATGAGAGTTGCCCCATTAGTATAACATATGACAGTTAAGCATAAGGAAGACGATGCATGACAGTTCTTAAATAAAGATGACAATGATACTGTATAAAGAAGCTTACTCTTTTGGCTATCGTCTCTTTCTTCCATGTCTCGACGCCTTTCAAGAAGGCCTTAGTTGACGTCACTGTCATATCGAATTTGGAGATGTAAAACAAGGTCATTCATGGCCAATCAGACAATTAAGCAACTAATTGTTGAGAAAAAGGAATATATTAAGCACCTAGGAATATGATTATCAGGAGGGTCGTGACGAGCCAGTCAGGGAAAATAACATTGAAAATGACACCGATGCTGACCCCGAGCATCAGCATAGGCTGGATCAGCAATGCGAGGTCGTAGTCTACAAGCGGCATGTCCAATGTCGGGTGCTTCAGCTTCAGGTTGTAGTACACAGTGGAAACAGATGCGCCCATGATCATGCCTGCAGTTATTAAGGAGTGCAGCATCGATGGATATTAGTCGATGAAGATTGCAGGAAATATTTACTTTCAGAGAAATGCACAGACACGAAGAAAAATCTTACACTTGGACATCGCGGTTGAAGACTTGGGATCAAAACCGATGATCAATGCCAGCATCGGCACGAAGATGCCGCCGCCACCGACGCCGCCAACGCTCCCGAAAGCCGCGCCAAAGAAGCCGATCAGTGAACCCAGCATGATGCGCCACCCGAACTGCATCGGCTGTTTACAGACCACACAGCATCCATAAAACCCACCAGATTGATCATTAGCAGCCTGTCTGAAGAAAATATGGCAACAGAATGCTGGTCGTTTGCATTTACCGGCCAAACGTGTTGGTATGAGCTTCCATCAGTCTTCCCCGTCACATTACGCGCCACTACTGCATCCGACGGCAGCCCTGTGTCGGCTGCGACGGCGAGGGTGGCCATGGCCACCGCGCACGCTACGACGCCGAGCGCTGCCACGGCTTGCAAATGCAACGTCTTGCCCATTTTCTTATTGTCTCTAGAGATTAAAAAACAAAACAAAATTATCAGCAACGGAGTGCTTGGTATGGAGGTGAAGAAACTGGATGTGGAGCTTGTCAAGCCCGGGGCCAAGATTTATAGAACTGGAGCTTTTTGCACGTACGGGGATCGTAGCGTCTCGCCCACGCGGCGTAGCAGCTCAAGCACAACGATGGCTGTATATTAATCTTTCAAGATTTGGTTGCATAGCCTGCTGTTCGATCGAGCTCCCTCACCCTCACGTGTTTGCGATGGCGTTGTCACCATTTTAAACTTTTTATACGGCCCTGCGAGACCTACGCGTAGTTAGGTCACCCGTACGTGGTTCACGAGTGTGCTTTTTTGAGTTTTTGCATGAACCATGTCAGATTTTTAAATTGTATCCAGCATTTCAGAGCTGCTCTTTTTTTTTTTAAAAAAAAAAGGTTTTTGCACCTCCACAGCTCCACTTATGCTGGTCGTTTACATAATTACATCTGCTTTGGTAACATGGAAGACTGGTTTGGTTTTATTTCCTACAACGGAAATAATGGTGAATGATGTGCCTGGTTTGAAGAAAAACAGAGGTTACAATATTGCGATCTGTTCATAAAAATCGAGAGCGCAAATCTGTTGAATCCCGTAATGTGAGATCGGCTTCAAGATTGCAGCCACGCTCTGACAAGATTATGATTTCTGTGTATATATTATGGTTAATCTTCTAACCAGCACAAAAAGCGAGGAAGACCTGATGTTCCCGTGCGGCTCCGTTGGATCGGGGAAGACATGATTCTCGTGCGTGAGAGAGTGCGCTGCTCTGTCAAACGCGATACTCATGGATTCAGATCACATGCAGTTTTGGAGATCGGTACATGGCAATCTAGTTTCAGTGACAGTAGTTAAGCTCACCACTGAGGCACTGACTGCTATACACTGATCCATATACAACACCCACAGTTGAAATGTTTTGTGCCTATCAAGCAACCAACATAACATTATATATATGAATAAAAGGAGTATGTTTTGTGTAATGCGTTGTATGTAGGACAAGATTGTGGTGAAAAGAAATTGTGTTAAAAAGAGCCTGAACTTTCTTGGAAAAGATGCATAAGCAACATAAAAATTAGAATACGGACGTCTGAAACACAGCTGGGAATCTGGGGTTTCAAAACTAAGACAGTGAAGAACTAATTGCATTTTACAAGGTAAGCATGGTCTTCGCTGGTCAGGAACTCGGATCTCCATACATGCGATGAAAGATTCATGTAACAAAGGCAAAACCTTTATGTGTCCTTACCAATAAGCGACATATATTTTCTTCTTCAGATCGAAGATTAAATTGCCATACAATGGAAAGCTACAGATGCCGATCACATAAACTTCAGGATATATAATGTGGTGGTAACCATGTCCACAAGACGAGAATGTGGCAATTGTGGAAACCTGTTGCAATTCAGTCTCTACTCTGCAGGCAGATGTGGCATTGCTGTCCAAACTGGCTCTTGCTTGTATCTGAACTATTGTTTTGGTTGCTAGCGCCCAACAAAAGGCAGACAGATGATCTTGATCTCTAAGTGTTCCATTGGGTTACATACACACCCAAAAACCAGCTATTAGTAGACACACATTGGCATCGACTAATGATGAAAACCTGACCATTACACAGGAAACCCAAAGGATCAGCTATTATGTACCAGCATCTTCAAGAATAATGCATCCTAAGCCTGATCTGGACTTATTTCTTTCTTCATCAACCAGTCAGTCCCTCTCAGTAATGCTCCATCAGCCATTCCAAGAATGTGGAGAAAAAGTGATTGACCAAGATGCCGTCCCATTTGTTTCAGTTTTGCTGCTATAATTTTGAGGCCCCCGCTGTCTATGGCTGCCCTGATACATTTCCTCCTATGATTACACTTTTCTATGTGATAAATCGTAACACCAACAGACTCTATGGAAGAAATTGAGCAGGGAACATGCTCATCAACCCCTTACAGAGATATGCTTCTCAACCATGAAACAGAGTACGTACTGCACATAACAGGATATATTTGAAGTCTTTAACTGCTTTCCACTGTTTCAAGAGTGAAACTAGGTCAAGATTTATGGACATCTGCTAGTGCTCCTACTTTTCATTTTTGAAACCATATAATACAGCGAGCATAAATCAACTGGTAGGAACACAAATACGGACGTGTTATGAGAACTGAAAATGGTAGGGATTCATGCAGAACGAAAAGCATCCATTCGCATCGTCAAATTCTCCAAGCTCCCAGTATAACTTGTACTGTAGCCTGATAATTTGCATTTCATGGAACAAACAAATTCAGAGAAATCGATTTGATTTGGTTGGGCTTCTTACAAGCACCCTGCTCTGTAATAGATATTCCTATGTAGCTCCATTAGACCGTTACATCCACATCTATAATGCTCTGAATGTATCTCTCTCTTTTTCTTCTAGGGCATGAACAAACAATACTAAAGTACCCTCAGAAAAAGAAAAGAACAGTATAACACAGCAGTGTAAGGCACTATTTGTTTTCTATATATATATATATATATATATATATATATATATAATCATGCCAATAACTCTTAATTTGGAAATTTGAACCGCAGAATAATAAGCAGAGTTCATGAACCTCGTTAATACTGTCAAATAGGAAAACAAAGTAACCAGGAAGTGTCACATTTTCAAATACATAAAGCTGGTATCGACTAGCTTGTTCAAACACTGACCCTCTGCATTTGTGGCAGAAAGTGTGACCTTACAGCACACATATCACCGAGTGAACCCAACTATGCAATATGCATATAACCAAGATGAATGCAGAATTTAGAATGTAGTCTTATGGCAAAGATAATTGGTCCGGGAAGCCACCAACAAGGCTGCAAAACGCAGGTTTACTAACTTAGGAACTTTAAAGTCCTGTGTTACTACATATTTTAATTTGGCAAAGCAGCCTGACACATGAACCAGTCATAAAGCTATAACTTCCATGTATTAAGCTCACACTAAGGAGTGACTAATCACCCAAGTTACTACGCAAAATCCTTCAAGATCTTCTACCAATTAATCTGGAATTGTGGATAATCTTCTGTAGCATATAAAAGCTATATATTCACCAATTATGATCTAAAACATACATTAGCAAATTATACTGCTGATGATACAAAGCTGATAACTTAGAACATTTAATTGCTGGCTAACTGGGAGGTAGTAGGTTCTGGCTACTGTTTCTCTACTGTAATTTTAATAAAAGCTTTCACAAAATCCTCAGTACTAACACTAGCAAACATAAGAAATTATAAAGATCATGACAATGCCTATCCATTCAACTTCACTTCCTCGTCAAATGATGAATGTTCTCTGTACTTTCCCTTTCAATCAGTTACTCAATTCACCCATCAAAGTAACTGAAAGCATGCAACACCTTGTCCTGTTGTTCTGTCAAACATTCATCGTTATAGTACACTTTTACATGGATCCGGCAGGAGAACAACAGCCAACAATAAGCAGTAAGGCACAAACTACTAATTCTTTACGCCAGATCTTGAATGAAACCAAACGCTGCAGTACAATGAAGCAAACTAGAAACAGGAATGGACAAAGGATCTCACCCTAGCTAAAAAGAAAGGGAAGGTCATATCTTGGTCCAATCTACGACAATATGCTCGAATTCAGTAGTTACCAGTCGATTTCAGTCGAAATCTGGCAGCAGGACCGCCTTCTCCGCGGCTACCACCACCTCCTCTTCGTCGCCCCCTCCATCATGCTGCGGACGCCCCGGTTCATCGATCCCTTCTCCAACGCCCTCGACGCAGCCCCCCTCCTTCCCAAGCTTCTTCTCCCCACGCCCTTCCCCGACCACCACGACTCTATCCTCCTCTTCCTCGCGCCCACCGGTCACCACCTTGTCTCCGCCTCCTCCGCCCCCTCCCCCGACGATCACGACCTCGTCGGCGCCCCCGTTCCCGCCACTGCAGCCGACGAGGACGTCCGGGACGACCCCGCGGGCGAGCCCCGCGTCCTCCACGCAGCCGCCTGCGAACTGGTCCCCCTCGTCCTCCTCGTCGTCGGAGTCGGAGAGCGGTAAGCGGGCGAGGCGGGAGGAGACGGCCGCGGCGGCGAGCGAGAATGCCTCCGCTATGGAATCCGGCGGGAGCGCGCAGTCCTCCAACCCCGCGTCCTCCAGGCGTGGCGGCAGTATGCTGCCGTCGAGGAGGTCGTCGTCGGCGCCCGCCATTCGATTCGCCGCCGGCGGGGATGCTTCGCTTCGGTTTCGGCGTTGTCTTGAGCCTTGGAGAAGAGAAGTGAAGAGAAGGTGAAATGATTCGAGTTCGCGTCGCCGTGCTAAAATACAGCGCCCAGAGAGACGAGGCCGCTCATTGGAAGCCCATGAGCAGATAGGCCACTAAAAATACATGGGCCGCAGTTGATCTGCAGATAATGGGCCGGTAGTCGGTGCCGGTTTCCGTGGAGTGGCCTTTGCAACAAGAACTGACTCCGGGCCTCCGGTTTTTTCTTTGAGAACCGGGCCTCCGTTTTTGTGTCAGACTCCGACCGCCTTTCCTTTGACCGTGGTCATGGTTCCAAGCCAAGTCAAGCACTGAGTGACGTTTGAGCCCGCCCGTCTTCCCCCGCGCCTCTCTCGGATTCAATCAACTACGGAGAAACCCGCCGCAATTCTCCGCCGATCCGAGTCGGCCACGAGCCTTCGCGCGCAACAATAAATCGCCCAGCCCCGCAACGATTCTAGCCATTGCTCTCCTTCCTGCATCGATCACCTGCGGCTGAAGCCTTCTGCCCATCATCCCTGCACCGCGCGCACAATGCCTTGCTTTGTCATCGGAGCCGCACCTCACCGCCTGTTCCACGGCACCACCACTCCTGCACCGCGCGAGACGCCGACGAGACCGCCACTCCCACCACCAGCACCACCGGAGGTAGAGTCGTCGGACTTCGACTTCATCGGCGTCCTCGGCGAGGGCGGGTTCGCCCGGGTGTTCAAAGTGCGCCACCGCCGCACTTGCGAGGTGTTCGCGCTCAAGGAAGCCTTCAACCCGTCACCGGACGCGGAGGAGGAAGCCGAGGTGCTCCGCCGCGCCGCCAGTTCCCCTTCACCGCACGTGGTGCAGTGCCACGCGGTCTTCCTCGGGGGCAACGACGACGACAACAACGGCGCGCTGGTGGTGAGCGTGCTGGAGCTCATGGACGCGGGCTCCCTCCGCGCCGTGCTCCGCCGTCTCCAGCGGCGCGGGTTCCCGGAGCCGGCGCTGGCCGAGGCGGCCCACCGGTGCCTGATGGGCCTGGCCCAGCTGCACTCCCGCGGCGTGGCCCACCTCGACGTCAAGCCCGACAACTTCCTCTGCAACGCGCGCGGCGACGTCAAGATCGGCGACTTCAACGCGTCCCGCGTCGTGTACGGCCGCGCGGGGGAAGCCCTCGTGGTCCCCACCGCCAGCAGGGGCACAGCCAGGTACTTCAGCCCCGAGCGGTTCGGGCCCGGCCCGCCGCGCGCCGACGCGCGCGGGGCCATGGCCGCCGACGTGTGGGGACTCGGCGTCACCGTCCTCGAGCTGTTCCTGGGCCGCCCGCCCGTCTGGCCCGACGCCGTCGAGAAGCCCAAGAAGTGCGACTGGAAGGAGGTCATCTGCGACCGGGACCCGCCGTCCGTGCCCGAGTACGTGGACGCGTCGCCGGAGCTGCGACACTTCGTCGCCGCGTGCCTGCATAAGGACCCGGCGCGGCGCGCCAGGGTGCCGCACCTGCTCAGGCACCCCTTCGTCACGGGCCGTGACGTCGAGGCGTCCAGCCGCGCGCTGCGAGACCTCATCGTGGAGAACCTGTAGTCAGTGTAGGAGCAGGAACTAGCTAAGTAGCTACAATGTGCTTCGAATGTGCAACTGTAAGTCTGTAACAATTGATCATCCTAAGTTGGTTGTGTTTGTGCGTGAACCTATAAGTTGCGCGATAGTTTGCTTCTGGTTTTCTCTTCTCAGTTCTAGACGAGAAAATCTGTAAATTGTAAGATATCCGCCGTAAGAATTGCTACTGATCTGATGCACGATAGGTTACAGCCTTTTTCCAAGACATTTTGCATGATACAAATAGGTTAAAAAAATCCAAACATATTAATGCAATCAGGTCATTTCCATAGAATCTCCAAACAATGACCAACGTCCAGCTATACCTGTCCAAGTGGGCCGGACTAAATGGGCCGGCATGAGGCCCGCCTATTTTGGCCTGGCCCGAGCACGGCCCGACACGATGCTTGACGGGCCATGTCGGCCCGTGGCCCATCATGGACCGTTCCTGGGCCTAGCCACAGGCCCATCGGGCCGGCCCGAGCACGGCCCGTTTATCATGGACACGGCCCGACATGGACCATCATGGCCCGTCAAATAAAATGATTAATATTTCAATATTTATATTAAAAATCAAATTTTTTTAGTTCAAATTTATTGATAGAAAATATTTCTCTATATAAATATTTAAATTTTGGAGAAAAATAGCGCATATAAAATTTAATCAGGCTTCGGGCCAGCTCGGCCCGAATAGCCCGTCGGGTCGACGGGCCGGCCCGACCTGTGTAAGACGAGCCGTGTCGTGCTTGGGCTTGGGCACAGACCCGTCGGACCGGCCCGGCACGACCCGTTAAGCAGACGGGCCGTGTCGGCCCGTTAAGCCTATGGCCTAGCCCGTGACGGACTCATGCCGGGCCGGCCCGGCACGGCCCATTGGCCAGGTATACGTCCAGCCATATAAAGCAGCACAATTATTTTTTGAATTATCGAATGGCTGCAGGTTTAATTTTGAAGCGGTGACCTAAAGTTTCGTAGAGGAAAATTCTTTTGAGGAAACATAGCAATCTAGCTTCAAGTGCTTTTGAGAAAACAAAGCAATACCGCTCCAAGTTGTAGCAGTCGAACTTACCAATAAACGGTGACCAGTTTAAGTTCTCGACCAAAAGAAAAGGAAGAAGAAAAATTAATTAACAATGCAAAGTTAAACTGCATGTGGTCAGTGGTCACTACCAAGTGCATGCTTGCATCAAGCTGCCAGCTCCATGAACACAACCGTGAATTTACGGTAATCTCTCATGACTCACGGGCATTGGAGCTGCCTTGATAGTGAGAAAATAGGCACCTTAAGCATACTGTAGATGGAACCATATGGTGGAGGATTGGAGGTAATGCCAGCCAGGAACGAAGCGCCACCTTCGGTAGAGCGGCTATAGCCGTCCATCGACACAACCTACCCAATTGCTCGAAATCTCGCACCAGCGGGCGGCTGCTGGTTGCCCCTGCCGTCGGTCTCTAATACGCCACTGGATCCGGCTGCTACAGGCCCCATCTGGACCCTCTTGTTATGATTAAACACATGTGTGCTATTGAGCATCGCATTGCATTGCAGAGGAAAGGAGCATGAGCGGAGGCGAGACCTGAGACTATGAGCGACTGCAGAGAGGGGATAAGTTGTGTGGATGGGCCCATCTGCGGGCGCTAAGTTCTGTTACTGTGAGGAAAGCAACAGACGACGACCATCACCACTCACCAACTCATATTTTTAGAGAAGTAGAGATCATATCATTACTGCTTAGCCAAAATATCTAAGAAAGTGTAGAAACACCGACTAATAATTGTTTCTTAAGTTGTATATCTAACCCATGAAGCCATGTACCAAACAAATGTCTAATGCTATGAGATGGATGTAAACTAAAGCAAAAATAAACAAGTGCCCATAAAAATTTTACATAATGTCAATTAACAAACAAGTGTCATATTGTTTCATCTATACTACGAAAACAACAACTTTTGTTAGCATGTCAATTTTATTTGGTTAAATTATCTGTAGTTAACACTATTCTGTTACATAAGTAGCACATAAAGATTTTAAGTTTTAGGGGTGTCTTCATTTTCCACAATATTTTGTGTTGCACTGGATATACTATAAAACACATGAAAGACATTACATTTTCTTTCAATCGAATAAGTTCATGCAAACTTTCTCTAATACGGATAGAGCCTACATAGTACATATGTGTAGCAAGAGTTCTCCCCAATCATAAGAAAACATAAGCAAGTTGACCTACCTTGGACACACAGTACGAGACCATGTATATGTAAGTCGATATACTCTAGGATTTTTGGCATGCTCAACCATGAAAAATCGTTGGAGTCACTGGCCATGAAAAAATCGTTTTGAGACCCACTAATGCCACTATACCCTGAAAAAATCGTTGGGTGGTAAGCATGACATGCCGCTGAATGGATAAGATCATGGGCCGGTACAGCCTCCCTGGAACTGGGCCTGGCAAATGAGAACAGAATCCAACCTCACCGTCCGTCCGCTCCTTCCTCGGATTCAAAACAACCCTTTTCTCAAATATGGAAAGGAAACAGCCGGCCAAGGGACTTGCGTGAGCGTGATTTCTCCGCAGCCCCGGGGCAAATCCAAGTCGGAGGCGACTTCATGACATGATCTATAAATAGGCAAGCTCCTCCTTATTGTTCCTTCTTCCATTAGCGGAACACCAGAGTCCAGAGCCCGGCGGCTGTGTGCCCTATCCATCTCCTCCCTCCCGTTCACTGCCCTCCACCGTGATGATGACGCCTCCGGAGCCGGAGCTTGATGACTTTGACTTCATCGACGTCCTGGGCGAGGGCGGGTTCGCCAGGGTGTCCAAGGTGCGCCACCGCCGCACGTTCGACGTGTTCGCTCTGAAGGAGGCCTTCTTCCCGAGCCCCGACGCGGTGGAGGAGGCCGAGGTGCTCCTCCGCGCCGCCAGTTTCCCTTCGCCGTACGTGGTGCAGCACCACGCCGTCTACCTCGCGCCCGACGGAGGGCTCTCGAGCGTGCTCGAGTTCATGGACGCCGGCTCCCTGCACGCCGTCCTCTACCGCGGGGATCTTATTGTCGGGTTCCCGGAGCCCGTGCTGGCGGAGGTGGCCCACCGGTGCCTGATGGGTCTGGCCCAGCTCCACTCCCGCGGCGTCGCCCACCTCGACGTCAAGCCCGACAACTTCCTGTGCAACGCCCGCGGCGACGTCAAGATCAACGACTTCAACGCGTCCCGGATCCTCTACGGCCTAGCGGGGGAGAAGCTCCTCGTGGCCACCGACATGGGCACCCACGCCTACTTCAGCCCCGAGCGGTTTGACCCCGACGCCCTCGCCGACCCGCGTGCCGCCATGGCCGCCGACGTGTGGGGCCTCGGCCTCACCGTCCTGGAGCTCTTCTTGGGGCGTGCACCCGTCGTGACCGAAGCAGAGGATAAGAAGAAAGCAGAGGACTGGAAGAAGGCGATCTGCGACCGAGAGCCACCCTTCAGCGTGCCGGAGGATGTCCACGCGTCGCCGGAGCTGCGCGACTTTGTGGCGGCGTGCCTGCACAAGGACCCCACGCGGCGTGCCAGGGTGCCGTACCTGCTCAAGCATACCTTCGTCACGAACCGAGATGCCGCGGCCGCCAGCGCAGCGCTACGACACATCATCATGGAGAACCTGTAATTGACTTTCAAACCCAACAGTAGCACACAAAGTGTGTAACATTAGTTTAATATCCATGGCTTGTTTTAGATCATGGTCAATAAAAAATGGTATGATCTACATATTAGAGGATAAAGCAGCTTATACGCAGCTAAAAAATTTTTAAAAACTTACAGTCTATACGCAGCTACAATACAAAGTAAAGAAAAAAAAAGAGCAAGCTGAAAATGAGCCAAAAATATTTGTGACGAGAGTGGGATTTGAACCCACGCCCTTTCGGACCAGAGCCTTAATCTGGCGCCTTAGACCGCTCGGCCATCTCGTCTTTTGTGATTGTCGAACTAATAAAGTTTTAAAAGAAAACAATCTCATCATGGCTGCAAACGAGCATTTTAGGCCTTGTTCCTGTTTCTGGCTTATTGTGTGTACTGGGTCAAGGGAGCGCGGGCTTATGTGATTGGGGCCACGTGAGGTTCAAATGGGCTCCAACTCTGCTGTTTCGTTGTGGGCTCCGATAAGATTTAATTAGGCTTGTTGGAACCTAATATAAAAAAAAACTAACCTGTCGGGATAAGATCATCTCAATGATATTTTTTTTAAGAATAAGGATCTTTTTATATAGGTCTAGAAAATTCTCAAATCTCTTTTCCTTCTAACATGATGACTTGTTTTTTAGCCTGTGTAACAACTTTTATAGTGCACCAACCTTTAAATCGGGAGCAACGTCCGCACCGATTGGCTCCAGCCAGGGTCTTAAATATGCTTTGGCTTAGAAAAAAGTCAAATTTTTTTTTAACCTAGTCCAAAAAATTCGCTCCCATTTCAAAATCGAACCTGGTATTTAGGAGATGCTACTGAGCCACCTTATTACTACAGTAAAAGACCGTTCGCATGGAACCCAATTAAACCTTGTTTCGCTACGCTCTATCCCGTTGCAAGTTGCATACACCCTCCGAATCTGAACAGCATGGAGGCTCATGGCTTAATACCTCCATCCATTCCTGATATGTTGTCGTTTTCGAACAATGATGACAAGGATATGGAGTTAGCCGCAAGTCAAAACATACTGTCGGAATGATAATAAATTACGAATGCATGAGCACACTACTACGATCATGACGCATCCTACAAGGGCTGAAGGGCAGCAGCATCGTCGTCCGGCCTCTTCGTTAATAGCTTATCTGAAAACCATCAATAATCCTATAAATCTTGAACTCATGTATGATTTGAATTCGGGAGTTACGTTAAAGATTCACATATACGATTCCACGCAGAAAAATAGTCTGCAAAATCATGATGTACGTTTTCAGACAAGTTTGCTTATAGTTCAGACAGTATGCAGACAACTATTTTAGCTACCAGCAATAACAGTTGCATTCTCCTTCAAGTTTTTCTTTTTTCAGAAGTCAAAGTGTTCTCGTTTTGTTGTGCAGAAACATGTACTCTGCTTTCCTCCTCTTTTCGTGGCGAGAATTGGTACATACGCCCTAAGAATTGTATCTCTGATCCAACTACTTATGCAGTGAACAGCGATTCCACACAGAAACATTGCCTGAAAACATGTGTGTATTCAGTCAAGTTTGCTTATAGTTCAAGCAGTCTTATGTTTGAGTCCGTAGATACCACTGAAAATATATACAAAATGTTATTTACGCTCAATGTTTTTCTACAAATTATTTTGTAAACTTGTCTACAGATAAAACGAAGGATCAAACATGATATCTAACGAAGGCTTTCATTCGGGGACGATGTATTTATGATAACTTCTTGCTGGTCTAACAGATGACGAAATTTTTCCATGTGCAGGGCCAGTCAAGAGTGCTCCTAAAACTCGACATAACGAAGGCTTTCGATTCGGTTTCATGAGCTTTCTTACTTGAGGTTCTTGCACACCTCGGGTTCGGAAGATGGTGGAGGAACTTGATGGCCAATTTACTATCAACATCATCTACACGGGTACTCTTGAACGGCCATCCGGAGGAATTTATAAACCACAAAAGAAGGCTGCGGCAGGATGACCCACTTTCCCCGATGCTGTTTATCCTCGTCATGAACGTGCTAAGCAGCCTCATCAATAAGACAGAACAACTAGGACTGCTTGCGCCATTGGCGGCAAGGAACATCGGACACCGTATCTCATTATATGTCGACGATGTCGTTTTGTTCGCATCGCCATGCGGGGAGGATCTCGCGGTCATCAAGCTGATCCTACACATGTTTGGGCAGGCGTCAGGACTTCACACCAATTTGGCTAAGTCTTCTATCTTGCCGATTACGTGTGATGAGCATCGCGTTCAAAACTGTAACAAAATATGAACTGCGCCGTTGCCGAGTTCCCATGCAAATATCTTGGTCTCCCTCTATCCGTCCGAAGGCTAACCAAGACCGACCTACAACCTTACATTGACAAGGTGGCTGACATGTTGCCGGGGTGGAAGGCGGCGCTAATGGCCACATCGGGACGTCTAATCCTTGTGCGGGCGTACTCACAGTGATACCGATCCATCTTCTAATTGCACTGGACCTGCCGTGGTGGTTTATAAAGGCGATAGACAAGTGGCGTCGTTCATTCTTGTGGCGTGGACATAAGGAGCTACGGGGAGGTCACTGCCCCGTATCTTGGTCACGTGTAACACGACCGCTTCACCTTGGCGGCTTGGGGGTGCTCAACTTGGAGACCATGGCATATGCGTTGCGCATGCGTTGGCTATGGTTGAGGAAGACCGACCCAGGTAAACCTTGAGCGATATTTGACATGCACTTTTCGGAGAAAGTCAAGGCCATGTTCCACATCTCAGTGACGACAACCGTGGGAGATGGATGCTCCACTCTTTTCTGGACGGATCGCTGGATAAATGGCAAATCAATCCAGGAGCTGGCGCCCGCCTTAATGCTGTTTGTCAAGCGGCGAGGATGGCGAGCATCAACGGTACACGACGCCCTGACGCAAAACACATGGTTGAGGGACATAGCCGGGGGATTACCAGTACTTGCGACATGACAATTCCTTTTGCTATGGGACGTGCTCACCACGGTGGAGCTGATGCCGGAGGAACGCGACGCCCATGTTTGGACGCCATGCCCCTCGGGCATTTTTTCTTCCAAATCCGCCTATCAAAGGTACTTTGTCGGTGGAGTCAGCTTCGAGCCGCACAAGCGGCTATGGCGGACTTGGGCTCCATTGAAGATCAATATTCATTTGGCTTGCAATCTGGCGACGCTGCTGGACTGCTGACCGCTTGAAGCGACGCAGGCTGCCACACCCGGAGGTTTTCCCACTATGCGATTAGGCCCGAGAGAGCATTGATCACATCCTCGTCTCGTGTGTCTTTGTCAGTGAGGTTTGGTTCAGAGTGCTAGGTTCGGTGCACCTGGAGGGCGTCGTTCCGACGCCGGATGACACCGTGTTTCAGTTTTGGTGTAGGAGGGCTAGCAAGAGAGTCACCAGGGAGCAGCGGAAGGACTTCAACACCCTAGTCATGCTGGTGGTATGGGAGACATGGAAGCATCGGAATAGATGTGTTTTCGACGGCTTGCCGCCGCACTCACAACAACTACTCGACGATATCTTACAAGAGACCTAGCTGTGGGCGCTTGCAGATGCTCGGAAGCTACGTACATTGCTGTAGCAGCAAAATTATAGAGGTAGTCGTAATTTCAGTCCAGGCACGAATGTAAAGCTTTAAAAAGATCATTCTTGGCCATGTATCGAATCCGTTTTTTTTTCTTCTTAATATAAAGACGTGCAGTTCTCCTGTGTGTTCGAGAAAAAAAAAATATCTAAAAAAAATTGAAAAGACGATCGATCAAAAATAAATATAAAGATAGTAGATATACACGTCATAACTCACGCAGCACCTCCATCGTGCTCGAGGAACCAAAAGTCGCCGCTTCACTCTAGCAACAGGACAAAACAAGATTAACTCTCTGCAGATTTAAATGATTCCATTGAAAGTCCTAACATATGGTTCAATGGTTCATACGTCCTATTCACTGACGTGTAGGATGCCATATCTCATTGCCCTACATATGTCATATGTATTACGCAAGGCCACTTGTTCACATCTATAAATGATGAGGACTTGTAGTTACATTTCGCACCTCACCACATAATACATATCAGATTGCAGAAGCATCTGTCTGCTATCTCCTCATCTGGCCATCTATAGTCCGCTGAGAGTAGTAATAAGGCACCCCATTGCCACAGTAAAAACACCATCTGCTATATGGCTTCTGCTGCTGCTCTCAAGATGACCACCTTCTGCATGCTGCTTGCCCTTACCACGGGCCAGGTGCTGATGGCTGCTAATGTGTCGCCGTCCAATGAGGACGCAGCCGGACCTGAGCAGCACCGGCGGTTGCTAGCGGAGCACAACATCCTCCGGAAGCCAAACCTCCAGGAACTCTTCGTCCGCCGCCCCGACCACCACAGCACCAGACATTTATTAACAGAGTGTCCATGCCCCGTCTGGTGCGGCAATTGTTTTTGCGAACCGTGCGACCCTGAACTTTGCTGTGTCTGAGCTGAACTGCTTGTCACATGGTTCCCCTCCAAGTTTCGTGACTTTCAGCAGTAGTATGAATGATCGTCGGAAAAAGAAAAATAAATTGAACCAGTGATAAGCAAAAGTGGTCAACCTATGAGGTTGTGGGTTTTTTTTGTTTTTTAAGAAAACGATTTACTTTTATAAAATCAGCTATAAACCCAAAACGACTTTTTTTTAAAGTATGAAGAGAGTATAATTTATCTTTTTTGTAGGTAAATTATAGTTTCTCAGAAGTTACAAACAAAATCAAAAGGCAAAAAAATATGATATGTACGCGGCAAAAAAAATGTACCGCAAAGAAATATAAAGTAAATAAAAGGGGATAAAGGCAAAAACATTTGTGACGAGAGGTTGCTGGTTTTTTTGTTTTTCAAGAAAACAATTTGCTTTTGTAAAATCAGCTATAAACCCAAAACGACTTTTTTTTAAAGTATGAAGAGAGTATAATTTATCTTTTTTTTAGGTAAATTATAGTTTCTCAGAAGTTACAAATAAAATCAAAAGGCAAAAAAATATGATATGTACGCGGCAAAAAAAATATACCGCAAAGAAATATAAAGTAAATAAAAGGGGATAAAGGCAAAAACATTTGTGACGAGAGTGGGATTTGAACCCACGCCCTTTCGGACTTTTTTTTAAAGTATGAAGAGAGTATAATTTATCTTTTTTTAGGTAAATTATAGTTTCTTAGAAGTTACAAATAAAATCAAAAGGCAAAAAAATATGATATGTACGCGGCAAAAAAAATATACCGCAAAGAAATATAAAGTAAATAAAAGGGGATAAAGGCAAAAACATTTGTGACGAGAGTGGGATTTGAACCCACGCCCTTTCGGACTTTTTTTTAAAGTATGAAGAGAGTATAATTTATCTTTTTTTTAGGTAAGTTATAGTTTCTCAGAAGTTACAAATAAAATCAAAAGGCAAAAAAATATGATATGTACGCGGCAAAAAAAATGTACCGCAAAGAAATATAAAGTAAATAAAATGGATAAAGGCAAAAACATTTGTGACGAGAGTGGGATTTGAACCCACGCCCTTTCGGACCAGAGCCTTAATCTGGCGCCTTAGACCGCTCGGCCATCTCGTCATCTTTTGACTATGGATTGCTATCATGGCATTAAATACTATAATGTGGTTCTAGCTTACCACGAAACAAACTTTCCTGAATATATACTGTCCTGATGATTCGCCCTGCCTGTCTGGGATGAGCAAACGTACCCCTGCTTGATGGTTGGAACGGTTGTCCCGAACAAGGCTTCATCACATTGGGTTTTGCCATCTGTCGCGTGGCCTCCTACGTGCTGCCGTTTCGTGGCGTCCCTATGCTGCTACGACACGAAAATGGCTTGGCTCATTTGAAGATCCAGCGAAATGGTGTCACCATGATGAGGATCATGGCGCCGCGCTCAGACGGAGATGTTGCAGTAGTCGCTCCTAGCATCGGCGATCACCTTCGGCTTGCTGTTCTGCGCTGCAGGTCGTCTTTTCTTACGGTGTATATACGCAGCTACAAACTAAAATAAAAAATCTAAATGAATTTGAAAAGTAAAGAAAAGGAACAGAAAAAGGTACTGTAGTTTTGAGTGAAGATTCAGAGCGATGACCGCAATTATTCTACAGAATGCTCAGTTTATTTGATGCTGAAATCAAACTACACAAGATTTATAGCATGAAATGTCCGCATAAAATCCCATAATATTTATTCAGTTGAGTGATGGACATAAACGCCATGAAGGCTTTACTGTACAAACAATATCAACATTATTGATCACTTAATAAATAACAGAAAAATTACAGATTACTTGACACTGGCAGTAAGAATGAAAAGAGAATATGAGCAGATGCAATAAGAATATGGCCAGGGTAAACTACTATATACGTAATGCAGAGTGCACAAGGCAGTGAAAATGTACAAGTGTCATGCATATTCCAAAGTCAAAAGCACCAGATGGTGCCACGGAAGTACAGAACTTATTCACAACCTGGGTATACATCTGTAGCAAACTAGAACGAATCAAAATACACGCAAATAAGGTCAGCAAAAAAAAACGGATCAGGCAAACATATAATATAACAATATAATGAACAAATCGCTGTAAGTAATCCACCCTTTCCCCACCCACCCACGCCCAACTCAAGAAAACTAGTAATATCTCTAGGCATCATAATCTGAACTTCCATGTTCCATGCAATCACTTGAAAAGTTGCTTTCACTGGCAGCTTTACAATGGGTATTTCCATAGGTCCTTGCAGGAGGGTGTGAACAGAATCCTCAGTAACTTTCATGATATCGATGCGGAAAATGTACATGCGGTGTGTGATATAATCCATGGATCAAATCTTCTTTGGTAGATTATAAGTTTTCTTGAGGAACTTTGTTGCTGTCTCATCATTTCGGTAGCAAAGAACTCGCAGGACAGTGTTAGGCTCATTGGGGCTCCAATGCCCTGTTGTTGGAGGCAATGGTAGCCTATTCTTTGACACTGATCGATTTGATTCAATCATCATGCGTTTGAATCGATCAATAAGGCTTTCAGAATCTGCTCTAAATAGGGGCAGCACATTTTTGACCTGGGAGGATGCCTTGTCAACTAGTTCCTCTGGCAATCCATCCCCATCCGCCAAATACAGGTCTCTGAGGGCCCTGAAATCATCTTCTATTATCTGAGCGTCTTGACGAGTAAAAGCACGCAGAGGCCCTCCAGCAAGAAGCACCAGCAAGAAACCATCAAAACTTGCTTTCATCAATGCAGTTATAGCACGGTTCCGCACTTTATTATGCACCATACTAGATATTGTCTCAAGGATAGGGTCAAGCTCTCTCAATAATACCTCCACCCTGTTTGATGCAGGATCACTAACATAAAGGGTGTCCCAGATGACATGACCCAAGTCATAGAATGTCACCTTATACGCAGTCGTCTCACATATCTGCTGAGTGCCTTCTTGACAGGCTGCCTGACAAAGCTCAAACTTAATGTCCACTCCATCAGTAATATCTGCCTGAGCTGACTCAACATTTCGCAAGCATGTTTTAATCTTCTTATCTAGGCTCTCAAGCTCAGATCGGATATACTGAAGCGTATTCAAGCGTACACATAGTTGAGGAAGGCCCAACGGATCATTTCCGTTTGCTACTCCATTTTGTGGTGCACGAACCTGCAGATTCTGTGGCTTCTCCTTTTTCTTGAATAATAACTTAGAGCCAACCTCACATCGTGTTAATGGAGGTAGTTGGGGCATAAAAGAATTCCGTGTTCCTGTAAAGAGTGCAAAGGAGATATTGAACTCATCATCGGAATATCATAAACATAAAATTATTAACATTTATTTACCTAGTACTTACCACAGCCAGATTTTACTTTAGACACGTAAAGCTGTAGAGTTCTATCAAGCCCAGCTGTCAGATCAGGAAGAACTGCCGGATGCATAGGTATAGGCAACTCGAAAAAGGCATCCAATGTTTCACCAATAACCCGCAGCATCTCCACAGAAGAGGGAGCAAAGTTCTCCCTGTTGGCACCAGGATTCCAAGTCTGGATAAAGATAATTTCCAGTTCAGTAGACGAGAAATCATTAAAAAACTAATAACCTGATAGAATCAGCTTGTATAAGTTGCTTAAGTCAATAACTGACATTTGGTGTGGTTTCAAGGTCCACCTAATAACCTGATAGAATCAGCACATGTGTCATATTGGACCATGACTGATAAAAGTTGGTTACATGTAATCTAAATCAGTAAATGATAGGGAGTCCATTACAGATTTGTAACCATTGATGAATGGCGATTGGGTGCACAAACACAGAAGAGAAACAGAAGGCTTGTTTGGTTTGCACCCTGGCGAAGTTGCCTGGCGCAGGCAACGTTTCCAGGCGCTCGATTTCGAGTGCCTGCGGTTGAGATCGCTGCCTGGCCCAGGCAGCAACCAAACAAGCCCAGAATGCACCAAAGAAGCATGCTTGGTAAATAGCACTGACAATTATGGATATTGGTGATAAGAAAATAGTCGCTATAACCAGTCTTGCACATTTGTGGCCAGAACAACACATTAGTACTATGGGATGCTAAACAACATCAGGCATGTTAGCTAATTTATAACAGCACATAGCCTCCATTACTAAATTATGATTGCTTGTTTTTATAATGAGAAATTAAGTTTCTGGTAAGGGGGGGAAGGGGAGCACCTCTTGCTTCAAATTCCGGTCAACCCAACCCTTGAGTCTGTCCACCCTTTCTTTTATCCACACTTTCACCAGATTAGCAATTGCATTTTCAGCTTCATATGGTGGCATCTCTCTGATTAATGACTTGCCCCCATCATCACTATCCACAGAGTCTTCGACGGCAATATTAACAAGATCCTTCTCTAATTTGTCTGCAGCTTTAAGGACTTGAACTGTATCTGGGGTCAGCTCTGAAAGTCCAGCTACAAACTGCTTCAGCTCATTACCGTAACACGAATGAAGCGTCGCAACAGCAACACCTGAAGCAAGGGGATGCCATGTCTTCAGTATTGGACTGTACAGATTCTTCTCCTTAATAGCTAGATCACCAATGTCCTTTGCAAGGATAGAAAGAACTGGAGTAGGGTTTCTTGAAGATCGTTTTGAATCTGCTTCTTCCATTCTCTGCAAAGATCAAACTAATGTCACATCAAAGAAGCGTTTGTGCACTCTTAAAAAACATCAGTTTCATAAGACTTAGCATCTAATCATCAATGAAACAGAATCACCAAATGTACATAGTGCTTGGAGTAAATTAGTTTTCTGGGATAGTTCTCAGGATTCTTAACACTTTTTGGCTACTCTTTACCAAATATGACCTGAGTCATGAGAGCAAATGCATGATGACAATAATCCAAACAAGTGAATCAGACAGCGAGACATGGGTTGATATTTCTACTAGAATGACTTACTAGGGCAAAAGCCGTACGCAGTGAAGATCTTATGTAGGTCTCTACCCTGCTACGAGCAACATCAGTATCTTCTTTCCTCCTACGACGGTACTCATGAGATATATCTTCAACAAGCACCTTTGCAGCTGACACTCCAATTGACACAATGCCTTGCATGGACTCAATGTTGCTTGTATCGAAGGTTTCATGGTATGCCAGAAGTCTTTTTTCTGTCCAACCCATTATCGAACTTAATGTTGAACTCAATACTTTACAGTAACTTGGATCTTTTGTGGTCTTGGCATCCTTAGCAACTTCAGCTAACTGATTTTCCGCAGCAGAAAGCAGCTCAATATCTACTTGACCAGACATAACAAAATGGTTGAACAATGCCCAAGTAAAGCAAAGATTGTGGAGCATCTCATTAATTCCAAGGATACCCCAGGTCTTTTTCAAGAGCTCCATCACCTCATCTATCTCATCAACCACAGTGCCATCTTCATTATCAAAACAAGCTTCTACCAGCATTTGGTAGAGATGGAGATTCAGTGGGAAACCATCTGCCCAGTGGCATCCATCAGAAGTTCCATCATGAGATCTTCCAGCAAGTGACATGACAGCACTACGTAGGCTCTGCATTGACTCGGAGTTTTTCCCAGTTTCCAGTGGCCTCTCGTATGCACCACGTATAATTTGCCGAAGCCGTTGTGCAGAAAGGTCTGACTTGTTCAATGTAACAAGTGGATGAGCAAGCAAACCAGCCTCAAGAAGCTTCAAATTCCGACTCCGCCATGCTTCGTACTCCTGAGGATCAGGAAAATCTGATGCCTTGAATTGTTGCAAGAACTCCAAGGGCAAGACCATAGACTCTGCTCGTCTGCCAAGCTGTTTTAGAAAAATGTAAAAACAATTAAGAATCTTAATACACACAGACTTAGAACTGGATAATAATTTACTTAATGTATATATTAATTAGTGTAGGCCCATCATCGATACTGTGCCCATTGTTCAACCAAAATACCCCATAGGAATTAAGACTTTCTTTAGGAGAATCTGACTAAGCTAAGTGTGCTTCTTTTTTAAACTGTCCAACATTGATTTTCAGTTGACCAGTTATCAACAAAAAGCAAACAATGATGTAGGAGATATTGGAAATTATCTGCTAAACCAAAGTTTTGCAACTAAAGGTACAACCTAAAAAATCACAAGTGGTTTATTCTAGCATACCTATCCAAACTCTATGACCATTCTTTAAACAAACATACACAACAAATCTGATCATTAGTAGTTAGGTTCTGACCAACATCACTGAATACAGTAATAAAAAGCAATATCCTGAAAATGTGTGATTAAGGCATGAAGAATCAGCCATGATCAGTAGTCCAACAAATCACAAACTGTCAAGATAGCAAGACCAGTATGTGGTTCATATCAAGAAGTCCAGTCATAATAGAACTAGCAAAGTGTCCAACTGATTTATCGGTTTACTAATTCATTTTGCATCTACTTTATTGCGAAAACCCCAGATCAAGATAAGAATCAAATCATGCTACCAAGACGCCTCTCTTCCTAACTCTAAAGCTCAGGGTACAGTTTTTTATCTGGTCAGCTACACAAATCTTAATTAGGTATCTTAAAGCAAGTAAAAAGAAAAATTAAGAACCCACTGCAGCCAACAGACGCCTAATCCAAGATCCATACTAAAATAGGAGAGAAAAATCATCTCACGCCCCTCTCTAAAGAGAGAGTATTTGATAATGCCATTACAGTCCTCGAATAGGAATACCTAGACTGAAAAAAAGAACAAAGAAAATTGAGCGTGTTTGTAGCTAAATTTGAATTTTCAGCCGAGCCTCCAACGAACTTCCATGAACACGATGAAACTTTCACCGTGGCACAGCTCACCCACTCGGCCACTCCAGATCTACCACAAACCACCAATGCCAGCACCGCCATTGGGACGAGGACTCAAATGAGGATAGCCAACGAGCATAATTTCGAGCTGCATTTTTTTACTCGAAATCTCAGCACCTAACGGCGAGATCCTACCTGGCTGGCGGCGATGCGGAGGAGGCCCCTGCGGATCCTGGCGTCGGCGGGCTCGGAGACGCGCATCTGCACCCGCATGAGCTCCCCGACCGTGGCCGGCCTCCGCGGGGCCGGCGCCTTGCCGCCGCTGCCGGGGCTGCCGACACCCTTCGAGGAGGCGGAGGAGCGGAGCCCAAGCGCCTTCTTCATCTTGCTGGCGGCGGCGGAGGTGAGGGAGCGCTGGAGCGACGCGGAGGACGCGGACGAAGCGGAGGACGCCGGGGAGGCAGGCGCCGCCGACGAGGCCTGCGGGATGTAGGTGAGGGGCTTGCCGCCCGTGGTGCGGGAGGCCGCCACGAGCACCTCGTAGGCAGCCTCCCGGAGGTCCGCAGCCGAGAGCGATACCCCGAGCTCCGGGAACGGCGAGGGGAGCGCCGAGGAGGAGGAGACGGCAGCTGCAGCAGCGGAGGACAGGAAGCCGTTGGAGGAGGAGGACGTGGCCGAGTCGCGGCGGGACTCGCGGAACAGGCGCGCCATCGCGACGGCGGCGGCGAGCTCGCGAGCTTGCCCCTTTCCTCTCTCTCTCTCTCTCTAGGTCGCTCGCTGGCCCGGCCCCGCTCTCTCTAGAGTGGGAGACAGGAGAGAGAAAGGAAAGAGAGATGCGATGATGAGGAGAGAGAAGGTCGAGGGGAGGGAGATAGTAGCACAGATGGGGGAGGTGCAGAGGAAACTGCTATGAGTACCCGCTTGGCACCAGTAGTTACGATTACGATTTACAACACGATCTTTTTTAATTAACAACTCGTTTTTAGGAACTTTTTTAAGTAGCATTATCACCAAAATATCATCTTCGAGGAATGATAAACATATTTATGCATAACTTTTATTGCATTAATAGTTTGTGGCACATCGAATTAGGTAATTCCCATATTTACCACGAGGTAAACTCCTAATATCTTACTAGTATATGTAATAACTGTAGTCACTAATCATGGCATATCAGGGTTTTAGATTTTATATCTAGTTATACATGTGGGGTTATTAAATTAAAAATAAAATTGTTGCAAAACTAACTTACAGTAGTTTTGAAAGCAGTGACATTTGTATTTCTCTATGGGTTTTCAATTTACTAGTTCCATTGTTGTATTTATTGATAATGTGGTGATCAAAGTACTACCTCCGATCTTTTTTTTTTTGACGCTGCTTAGCACAAATTTGAGCTAAGCAGCATCAACAAAAAAATACGGAGGGAGTAAACCATTACATTAATTGCTATAGATAAAATGAACCTTAAGTTGTCTCATCAGTGTGAAGAAATTTAAAGCTCATAGTCAAGAAACAACGTTTGTGTACCTTTAAGGGTGAATGATTATGCTAAAACCGAAAAGGAAAAAAAAAATCAAACGAGGAGTTGCAAAGTAGGTACAGCAAATTTGATGGAGAAGCAAGGTTCCCGGGTACGTTAGCAGTAACGGCTGCCAAAACCGCATTACCGTGTGTGTTAAGGCTAAGCAAGGACCAGGCACTACTGCGGTACTGACTACATCAGCTGTCATCCAGTGATAATCGTGTGGACCAGGTCCTTGGAGCACGCGGCTGCCCAAGCCAGCTGTCTAGTGCGCCGAGTCCACCAGGATGATTGACGCGCACCCGGCACCGGCAGCTACCGTGCTTTAAAATTTGCATGAAATGGGTTGGAAAAGTCGAGCCATCTTCGCTTTTCAAGTGTATAGTTTCTAGATCCGGAAATATGAACAAAAATGGAGGCAAAGGTGGAGTAGAGTGACGTCGAGCTTCGTATCTTAGGCATGGGGACAATGAACAAGGTCTCCGCAATTCAGTAGTACAAGCAATTACGTAAACAATTCATGGAATAGAGTTCATATAAAAACTCGATCAGGATGGAGGGAGTACCCACGTCACTTTCTTTCTAATAATTATGTAAAGTGAAATAGTCATTGTACTAGTACGAATTTGACCTGTTTGGAAATAGTACCGAGACAAGGATTAGTACATACGAATTTGACCTCTTTGGAATTATAGTACTGAGACAAGTATGATAGTACATATACGAATTTGACCTCTTTGGAATGCAACAGTATTGAACTTTCAAACTTAGCTCATTGTAACCCCACGCGGTAACGGATAACAGTCAACAAAAGGTTTTACATGATCTGTCTAAAACGTGGGCATTTTTCTGAGTCTGATGCCGGAGTTGAATTGCTCCACGAGGCTCGTGAGCCGAAGACGAGGCGCGATGAAGACTGAAGACAAAACCAGCACCAAGCTGATGACACTGTTGCAGACACACAGGTGGATCACATGTCCAAGTCTCCAAGTCAGACCAAACTAAATTATCATACTCCTAATTAATAACATGTGATTGGGTCCTACTCCTCCGGTCGAGACACAGCTCATACATGCCAAATTGCTGATCGCCCAACATGCGCCGGGAATGTCTTGTCTAATAGACAAACCGTCTAAACGGCCTGGGGAAAAAACTAAATGAAATCCATTAATTTCTTTCTCTCGAGGAAAGTAAGCTTAGATTATTGTTGGGTGCCAGATACTCGATTGGAGAACCATCGCAATCACAGGCAAGTAGTACGATGCTGGCACTGGCAGCCATTGTTTTTTTCTGAAAGAAAAAAAAGAGAGGAAAAGATCAAGGAAGCATCCGTCACCCTGGACGGTTCGCTGGCGATGGGCCCGGGACGTCTATGGGACCCGCGTGTCGGTGTCGCGGGGAAGGTGGCAGAGCTGGAGCCGATGAGCAAGTTGTGCTGCTGATCCGGTCTCGAACCGAGTATTGTTCAGTTGAGCACAGCTCGAACGTGGCTGTCATCCGATTCGTGGAATGGGCGGCATGGAACATCTCCTGCGCCATCGCCGGAGCCCAAAGCGGCGGTTCTGTCGGCCATGCGATGGCGTCGTCGAATTCTGTCTTCCTCATCGCAGGGACGCGAACGGGTTGTACATACATAGCTACGTATACCGACGACGTGTCAGCAATGCAGGAACGAGGTGGAACCCGCCAAGATGCGACCAGAAAGGTTCAGGTGCATGTCTCGTCGCCTGTTTGACCGTTTCCCTCTCCAAACCAAACTTGAGATCGTGAGTCACATAGGAGTCCCCGAAAAAAACAAAAAGATAACTGCCACTGAGGGTACACTGGTAGTCTGGTAAGTACAGACATGCCACTACAAAATCAGCAGCCAAAAAAAATTAACAGTAACGTTCACCGAAAAAAATTTAACAGTAACGCCCAACCGTGGGGCTCGAACAGACATGCCACTACAAAATCAGCAGCCAAAAAAATTAACAGTAACGCCCACCGTGGGGCTCGAACCCACGACCACAAGGTTAAGAGCCTTGCGCTCTACCGACTGAGCTAGACGGGCTTTGTTTAGAGAACAAAAAAATAATGCCTAAAATAAAAGTAAAATATTTCAGCTTGAGCATCATCATTCAAATTTCGTGTCGAGGGCTGAAAAAGGCAATGCAATGACATAATCAAACAGCTGAACCTTCTCGTTCCCGTACACCAAAAAGGCAATGCAGTGACAGAATCAAATGCTCACGAAAAGTGCATACAAAATTTCAGTCGCCAACGAACCTTCTAACAACCATTACAGCACCTCTGTGCCCAACAGGGTGGAAAGACAATGCTTTGCTCCCGTTGCTAATATATACACAGCTAAGAGATTAAGAATACTACAGAGTTCATTCCCTAACTAGGTTTGCCATTCCAGTTAGTTCAAAAGCGCATAAAGCAAGAAGGCCATCAAGGAGAACAGGAACTATCAGAAGTACTTCGGACGCCGAGATAGTCTTCTCAGGGTCACCCTCTCCTGGAATAAGAACAAGTTTCAAGATCAGGACATATTCAAATCATACTTCTCGTACAAGTGTTACTTTTTTTTAGGGGGGGGGGGGGGGGGGGGGGGGAGAATCTAAAATCAAGCCACATTCATACTTCTCGTACAAGTGTACGCTTATATGGTTGAAAATGGGCAGTAAATATGAGGCATGATCAATCAAAAATACCTGACTTGAATCATGATCATATTCAACAAGGAATACACATCTGCATCCCCTGATATCATGCTGCTTCCGCTGAATCTCCACAATATGTGCATCGAAATGCAGCGCATCTTCGTTTCCCTCCTGATTTCAGACCACAATAAGAAAAGAGCTTAATAGGGGCAAAAAAGAGAGGGAGGGAGGCAAGAGGGGGGGGGGGGGGAGCCTTGTTAACACTAGCCACTTACAATATCATAGCACACAACCTAGTTGTACCATTGTATCAGATTTTATGCCGGTGCTACTCCAGAAAAAATGTGACACTCTTACCTTAAAGCAGAGGACAAGATCTCCTTCACTAATGCTTCTGCACTGTGAGGACTCCAGGGGAATGGAGCGCTGGCGGATAGACCTCTTGACATTCACCCACTCATCCTCGTCAGCCCCAAACCCCTCGAACCTCACACGGACTTCCTAGAACAACAATACTGAACTATTGAGCAACAAAAAGTGAAATAGAACTTACATATGCTACTGCACAAACAGTATTCAAAACAGAATAAGGTACAATGTTCAAGAAAATCATATAAGATAGACAAAGGCTACAGAAACATTCAAAGAATTGAAAGCAGTCTACATAAGAAAAGAATAAGATACAACATTCAAGAAAATCATATTAGACAGAAAAAGGTTACAGAAGCATTCCAAAAACTAAAAGCAGTCCACATATAAATTAATGATGAAATCGATAAAACTAAATAGAGGGAAATCATAAGGGAAAACAGCCATTCAAATGAACCGTGAGTAGAAAAGACAAAAAATAGTTATATACAATAGGAGAGAAGGTATTCTTACTACTTCACCCGCCTTGTTCGTCCTATGTGCCATGAAATGGGCAATGTCATACCTGTATAGAGCAAACAGATCATTTGGTGAAACTAAAATTGTCTAAACTCTAAACACCAAAAATGACTGCTCCCCGAAGGTATATTGCAAAATATAATCTGCCAGTTATCAAGGTTTTCTAACGTGCCACTGCCAACATCATCAAGGCTCAGTATTATAGTTAACAGAATATCTCTCTTTCCTATATATTTTAACCAGGCAGAAGCTCTGCCAGTCGTTAAAGGAGAGACACAGACACCACAAAGTGTCACTACAAATTACAGCTCAAAAAGTAGCTGCAAAAGGAGATTAGACCCAAAATGTGGAACGAAATAAGAGAAGCTAATGCAGATTGAGTCTTTCAAATTTTGTCGAAAATTCCTGTTGAGAGGAAGAATACACCATGAGGCTCAAGCAGGGGAGTTTGTTTTACACAATACCACTAAAATATCGGTATAGTGCAAGGGAAAACTGCAAATCTTAAATGCTTGGTAACAGTAATTATCAATAAGCATTACTGTAATCACAAGCATGGTCATGTCAAGTACAAATGTCCAAGTGCTCAATAGAAAAGAAAAAACAAGAGCTGATATCAGCCAACAAAATTGGACATCAGAAACATGAATGGCCTTTTGGAAATAAAATGAGAGAACCGGGCAAAGAAAACATTAATAAAATAGTTGCAAGTAAAAGGATCTCTACCATGCAGAATCCTTCGATGACTTAGCCTCAAACTCCAGCTCTTCAAGTTCAGGAACCTTATCTTTAGATTCTGAAAAGAAGCCATCATATCAGAAATTACATAAAGGTACATCAATCAAGCACTAACCATAAAGTTTCAACACATTAATTTTTAAACTACCTTCTAGAGAATTGGGAGAAACCTCATTCTCATTGTTTGAAACACTTGTATCAAGTGGCAAAAATCTTTCTTCAGAAACTGACATGTTCACTTCCGAGGCTAAAGCTTTTTCTTCAGAAGACACATTTACTTCTGAGGCTAAAGCATTTTCTTCAGACACCTTTTCTTCAGAAGCAGTAGGTAAGCAAGCAGGTTTAGTGGTTGCTTGCGGAAATTTGTCAAGGAACCATCCTTGAACCTGTTGAAAGAGTGGCATGCTATAGTTCATAGTCAGCAAAAATATGTGACATATCAAGATATCATTACCTGTGCAGCCTGTAATGCTCTACTTCCAGCTCGGCCGGCAGAATGACTAGATGAAAAAGCAGAAAGTGTAATCAAATATCAGAAGAAACATCCAAAAACTTATATGTAAGTATAGATTTACCTAACTAAATGAAAGGGGTTCTGTTTCACAGCACCATATATCAGTACAAATAACCAGCCAAGAAACAATAATATAAGGAAATCATGTGCAAGTACAATAGATGATACATCAATTTCCTTAAATATTCTTGTGGAAATCACCATCATTTCAATAAAAAGGGCAGTAATAAAGACCTGTAACAATGGAAACTTACTTAAATTCTTTTGCAAGCTTCTCACAGAAATTTTCATTCAGGACTTGCTCTTTTTCATCAGCAGCCAACTTTTCCATCTTGGCAATCTGTACCAGGAGTATTCTTAAGTTGTCATAGTAGATAGGAAGAAGCATAACTACTAGCATAGTATAACTGTATAGAACTATAGACACTAAACTGTTCTAGAAAGTATACTTAATTGCACAAATGCTACAAATCCAAATGTAGCAACAACTCCATTCATGTTAACATTGTGTATTGATAATTCCGTGTTGAACAGCAAACATGGGTGCCCTTAATCGGATATGCAATTTATAATATTTCAACCCCACACTGTGTGAAATGGCATACAACCTAACTGAATGCATTACTTCCACATTGCATTGAAATAAAAACATGTAACATGCCATCAAACTGCCCCTTTTCCACAACTTGGGATCTTGATTATCAAGTGGGCACTGGGCAGTACCGGGCACATGCCATCAAACATGTCAAGTAAGGTTTGTATCATAAGCACAATAGCAATGGCCAGGGAATATAATCTGAAATCAAATTAGGATCCAATTTCCACTCTCTGTAATAAGATATCAACAGAACAACGATTAAGGCTCACATTTCAGTAATTTCCCTTAGTATATAAATTGAAAACAGCTATGCAGTAATCAAACAATTCATTATTTACCGTTACACGAATTGATCACCTCAATCAGCATTTGTTCCTACCATTTGGGCACCCCCTGCCTCATAAACCAAACCCTAGCATAACAATCTCCATCAAGGGTTACAGATTTCGACTGGTAAAGGTTCCCCAGCTAGCACCGAACGATTCGCAATGAAAACACGAACCAACACTTACATGCACAAGGAAACATCAACCCGGCAGCAAATAGTCATCGGAATGTTCGCCGGCAAAATCCAAAAAATGCGATTACGAACAGGTATCCGCACCACCAATAGGGACTTCCAACAAAATTTCGCGGCCAAAAGATATGATACTTTCCACTCTTCAGTATGGCGGCGGCCGGCCGATGGATGGAAAAGGGAGGCTCTCGAAAACCCCCAAGAAAAACCCACCCAAAACCCACCAAGAACGCAATGGCGCATCAGAAAGGCACTCAAATCGATCTTGCCCGCAGGAGAACCCAACCACCCCGAAAGATTCGTATTTTCCGAACACCAAGGACCCAACAAATAAGTCCGGGGAGGGGCGCCGTACTGAGCAGCAAGAAGGCCGACCACCGGCGGCGAGGGGAGGGGGACGGATGGGATAAAGAATGGCGGGAGGATGGGTGCTCACCTCGGAGGGCGCGAAGCGGACGGCAGGCCGCCGGTCCATCGCTCGCCGGCGGTCAGTAGGAGGACGGAGGAGGGGAGGGAGTGAGGGGCGGCTCCCCAGGCAGCCGCACCAAAAGAAACGCAAATTGTGGGCACGGGGCAGCACAGGTAGGAAAAAAATTAGAAAAAATGCGAGCCGGGCAACGACAAGAGCCGTAGTACAGCGGAAGCTTGGGAAGTGGTCTCGTCCGCGGACGACGGCTCACCGGTAGCTGTTGGAGTCGCTGACAGAAAGGCCCACCGGTCTTTGATAACTGAGTTTCTTTTTTAAATAAAATTATTGGCTTCAGGAAGAAGATGCTAATGGACGGTACTTACCAAATAGAGAAGAATTTTAGATTATTTTCCTTCGCCTGAAATGAAAGCTTATTTATGTTTTTGACAGTGATTTAGGGCGCCATATATATCTGAAGCGGGCGCCAAGCACCTACTTCCCCTCTTCGTGTATGCCCAGAGTCACGAATTGAGCTTCTGCTCTGTTTGATAGCGGTCAGGGGACGAATTTGAAATATCCCAGGTGAAAAGGGGACGAGATGAATTGGATGGATTAGAACAGCGTGTGTACGAATCGTAAGCGTGCTATATCTATGTTTGTTGTAGCGCGCTACATATGTACGGTGACCTACGCAGAGTTTCTATGTAGCGCGTTCATGGTCCATCAACGCAACCCAAAAATTAGCCCATGTCACTCGTTATCGTCATCAACCTCCCGCGGCTCGCCGTCTCGCCTCGGCTCTGCCTCTCCGTTCACGGGATTCGCGGTTCTAGCCCATTCCGCACGATATTTTGTCGCTGCTCTCGCCCCTGCTCCGCCCTCCTCCATTGTCTCCTATAGTTTCGGCCATCGGATCCGTGCTCGTCGACAGTACTCCTCCCATTATTTTCACAAGTACTTCACGGTTCCATGCATACTACTCCACTGTTCTAGAGATGCTCTTCCATTGTTTCATATAGTAAAATTAGATGTTCCATCTGTTAAATTCGATTGTTTTGGAAACCAAACGAAATTGTTCCAAACATAGCAGCTGCGAACTTTCAATCTCAACAACTACGACGAAAAGAAAGCTAGAGATGAAAGGCATGGTAAAAAGGACACATCATGGCATGTAGAGAGGATACACTCGAGGTGAAGCAATGAACGAGGAGGAGGACGATCGAGACGCATGCAGGCGTAGGGCACGGACAGAGAAGGTTGTGGCGGCGCTTGATCTCTGGAGGGAGAAGAAGGGGACGACATGAATCAGATGGGCCAGAACAACGTGTGCACGATCACAAAACACACTACATCTAAACTTGTTGTGGCACGCGCTACATATAAAAAGTCCCCCGACGAGGAAGCAGGTCTAACTGGGCTTTAAGTTTTAGCAATTATGGGAAAGGAGAACGGCCCATAAAAACATGGCTAAGTTGTTATCGATGAACAATGATGCAGCGGGTGGAGGATGTTGTAAAACGTTTATGAGGCAGGTGCACCTTTTAGAAGAAGGACTCTTGGCCTATGTGAGCTCCTTATCTAATCTTGATACAACACGAAATAGGGTTTTCCTCTTATAAATAGTTGAAGAGACATCCCTTATAATTTCACTAAAATTATTTAATAAAGAATTTCGTCTCTTCTATTCTTGTTACTTTCATTTTTATTTTTTACTTCAATCTACGTGCCTATGATTGTCGATAACTTAACACGTTATCAGCATGCTCTACGGAGCCGGCCATCTACTCGTGGATTAAAGAATTGTGGAGAACATGGCTATTCAAGAGGAGCTTTGTCTCGTAGACAGTGGCACTACCGCTACTGTTCTAAGGGACACTAGTTATTTTCAAAAAGTATGATGGAGATATAACTACTGTCATTGGCAATGACACTAGGATTATTGGCATAGGCAGGGCCACAATCATCCTACTGAATAATACACGGCTAGTAATCCATGAAGCATTGCTTTATCCCGAGTCTACTCGGAAATTGTTAAGCTTTAAGGACATCCGTGCAAATGATTTTCACATAGAAACCAATGATGATAAAGGAGAAGAATGTCTCATTATGACCAAGAACGATGGAGATCACAAGACTATCATTGAAAGTTTTTCAACCATTAAAGAAAACATGTACTACACTTATGTTAAACCACACAAAGAGTTTGCTACGTTCAAGACCGTATTTAGCAACCAAGAAGCCTATCGAACATGGCACGATAGACTTGGTCATCCAGGCCTCAACATGATGTAAAGAATCACGAAGAATTCAAATGGTCACAACTTGAAGACAAAAGATTTTCCAAATCAAGAAGATTTTTTGTGTGTTGCATGTGCAAAAGGAAAGCTCATCACTCGTCCCTCAAAGCTTAAGATTCAAGCAGAATCGATGGCATTTCTTAAACAAATTCAAGGAGACATATGTGGACCAATTAACCCCATGTCAGGACCTTTTCGGTACTTCATGGTGTTGATTAATGCTTCCTTAAAGTGGAGTCATATATGTTTATTGTCTACTAGAAACCATGCGTTTGCACGATTGATAACTCAAATCATATAATTGAAAACCAATTTTTCAGATCACAGAATTCAATCCATCAGGATGGATAATGCCGGAGAATTTACCTCGAAGGCTTTTAATGACTATTATATGAGCCTGGGCGTCAAAGTGGAACACTCTGTACCACATGTGCATACATAAAATGGCTTTGTAGAATTATTAATTAAGAGAATCAAGTTGATAGCACGGTCATTATTGCAGAATTGCTTATTGGCTACCTCTTATTGGGGACATGCAGTGTTGCACGCAGCAGCATTAATTCAATTGAGACCATCTGCTACATATGAAGAATCACCATTAGCAATGGTGCGTGGTATAATACCAAATATTTCTCACTTACGGAGATTTGGATGTGCTGTGTATGTCCCTATCCCTCCGCCTTAGCGAACTGCAATGGGTGCACAACTGAAACTCGGAGTTTACGTTGGCTATGAAAGTGCATCCATAATCAAGTATTTAGAGCCATCCACTGGAGATCTATACACGGCTCGCTTTGCTGATTGTATCTTTAATGAAGATCATTTTTCAGCATTAGGGAGAGAAAAGTATCTCTCTCGGAATGAATGCCATGAAATAGAATGGGAAACTAAAGGAATCCAAGGAATGGATCCTCGCACTAAAGAAACTGAGCTCGAAGTTCAGAATATCCTCCATCTACAGAGGGTTGCTAATGAACTGCCAGAAGCTTTCACCAATACAAAGGACATTATGAAGTCTTATATACCGGCTGCAAATGCACCTGAAAGAATAGACATCCCATTTGAAGAGGATGACTATATGAAATTCCAGCTTCTTTCCTCAAAAGCAACGAATGCTAAGAAGAGGGGGAGTGATCCGGTTACACGAGCACCAAAGAATCCTAAAGTACAAGCTCATGCTAAAGCTCCTAGGAGACGTCCTGCAGAGAAGAAGCCTAAGCAAACTACTCAAAAGAAGAATATAGAAGGTAAAAGCAAACCACACGAAGTGGTAAGTCTTGAAGACGAAATCCCTGGTGAGAACATGCGCACACTTGAAACTCACGATGGGTTACTGGAAATTTCTGATCTAAACACACCTCTGAGTGATGTGGATCAAGAAAATAAAATAATAGAAGAAGTTTCAACAAATTATATTGAGACGGGAGTAGTATACAATAGAAAGACAATGAAAATCGACTCATATTTTACTGACATAATTACAACACAGATTGACTTGGAATCTGAACCAAAATCAATAAAGGAATGCAAGAAGCATCCTGACTGGCCAAAGTGGAAAGAAGCAATCTGTACAGAGTTGAACTCGTTAAAGAAAAGAGAAGTGTTCGGTAATGTAAACCTTACACTAAAAGGTATCTTCCCAGTGGGTCATAAATGGGTGTTTGTCAGGAAGAGAAATGCTCAAAATGAAGTGACTAGATACAAGGCAAGAGTCGTAGCTCAAGGTTTCACGCAGAGATCAGGAATTGACTACGAAGAAACCTATTCTCCCGTAATGGATGGAATTACTTTTTGATATTTAATATCATTGGCAGTGAATATGAATTTGCAAATACGACTTATGGATGTCGTCACTACATATTTGAATGGAACATTAGATTCAAAAATTTATATAAAAGTTCTAGAAGGAATCGAAGTCTCGAATGAAGAAGAACACAAATTATATAGTGTCAAACTTCAGAAGTCACTATATGGTTTAAAGCAATCTGGAAGAATGTGGTATAACAAACCCAGTAACTTTTTAGTGGAAAAAGGATTCTTGAAGAATGATGATTGTTCTTGTGTATTCATTAAGAAATCAGAAAAAGGTTATTGTATAATCTCTATTTATGTTGATGATTTAAAAATCATTAGCACTACACAAAACGTCGAAGATGCATGTTCTTACTTAAAGTCTGAATTTGAAATAAAAGATTTAGGTAAGACTACATATTGTTTAAGCTTGTAGCTCGAGCATCCCACAAAGGGATATTATTATATCAATCAAACTATACTAAGAAGATATTAGAGAGATTTAATATGAAAGATGCATACCCACTCAGATCTCCTATGGTTGTGAGATCACTCAATACAGAGGAAGATCCATTTAGACCAAGAGAGGAAGGTGAGGAATTATTGGAACCTCAATATCCCTATCTCAGTGCTATTGGAGCATTGATGTACCTTGTAAATGGTACGAGACCCGATATAGCTTTTGCTGTTAATCTACTTGCTAGATACAGCTCGGCACCAACTATGTGACATTGAAAAGGCATTAAACAAGTACTAAGATATCTGAGAGGAACTGAAGATTTCGGATTATTTTTCAAGAAGAATGTAGAAGTAACCTTGGTTGGGTATACTGATGCTGGCTAATTATCCGATCCACATAAATCAATCTCGTAGACTGGATATGTGTTCTTATTTGGTGGAATGGCAACTTCATGGAAGTCAACGAAGAAGACGATTGTTGCTATATCAACAAATTACTCAGAGATCATCGCATTATTTAAAGCCGCCAAGGAATGCACTTGGCTTAGAAGGATGTCAAGACATATAATAGATAGTTGTGGAGTATCGTATACTTCATCCCCTACAGTTATCTATAAAGATAATAACGATTGTATTGCACAAATACAATCGTGATATATAAAGTCGAACAGGACAAAGCATATGTTACCCAAATTCTTCCATACGCATGAATTGCAAGAGAAGGGAGAGATTTTGGTAACTCATGTCTGATCTTATGATAATCTTGCAGATATGTTCACAAAGGCACTACCAGCTTGCACTATTGAAAAGTGTCGGCATAGTATTGGCATGAGAAGACTTAGAGAAATGCTTGCACTTAGAGAAATGCTTGAAACAGGGAGAGTACTTTCCTAAGTACATCATGTTTTGAATTAAAGAATTATCTCGAAGATAATTTATGTCATTCATGAAGATCGATAAGAATTAATCATGAAGATTGTACTTTTTTTCTCTTATGAGTTTTTCATATGAAATTTTCTCATTAAGATTTTTGATGAGACAATGCGTACAATACAAGTGACGGTAATATGTGCTATTTTCTCCATTTTTTCCACTAAGTTTTTAAGAAGTTTTTATGAAGCATGTTTATCGTGATAAAGAGCCCAAGGACGAGTGTTGTAAAACGCTTATGGGTTAGGCCCACCTTCTAGAAGAAGGACTCCTGGCTCATATGGGCTCCTTATCTAATTCTGACCCAACACGAAGTAGGGTTTCTCCCTTATAAATAGTTGAGGAGACACCCCTTGTAATTTCGTTAGAATTATTCAATAAAGAACTTCGTCTCCTCTATTCTTGTTACTTTTGTTCTTGTTTTTTACTTCGATCTACGTACCTACGATCGTCGATAACTTAACTGAGAAAAATTCCAAAGCCTTTTTCGTAAACGCAAGTTGATTGGAATACGAGAGTTAATTTTCCATATGTTCGATCTCAATCCAACGGTCAAGATCTGGTCTCCTATTTATGTATGTGTGTTATCGATGGACATTTCCTACCACACACACGGAACAGGCATGCCTCCGTCCCAACCTTGCCGCCGGCGCTCACAAAGCCCAACGGAGAGCCCTAGTAGAACTGGCAATGCATTGAGCTCCCCTACCTCCTACGCAGGCCCGCTCGACTTCTAGCAGCAGAACATCGTGCCATTGAGGCAGGGGATGAAGGATTTCATCATTGAGGTGGTGAGTCTTGGACGCTATGATTGGCCGGGCTAAGATTGAAAGTCAGGGTGGGCCGAGAAAAAAGAATTCCCCGTACAACAAATTTAAAGTGTCACTTTATGATAAAATTCAAGAGCTCAAACAAATTTAAAGACAAAGATGAAGGCTTTTTCTTTGCTGTAATTTTACAAAAAAGAGACGTATATCTTCATCTTTTCCATGTTGATATGTTAGGAATACTCATAAGGTGTGCAGAAGAGAGTGATCAAATTACAGGTGTCATACCGTATCTGATTGAGGATGGATTATCCATTCTCCAATACGCGGATGACACAATATTTTTCATGGATCATAATTTGATCAGGTTAAGAACATGAAGCTACTTTTACGTGCTTTCGAACAACTATCTGGACTTCAAAATTAATTTTTATAAAAGTGAAATTTTCTGCTTTGGTCAAGCTAAGGAGTTCGAACTACAATATGCTGAGATATTTGGGTGTCAAAGATGATCATTACCATTTAAATATTTAGGAATTCCTATGCATTATAGAAAATTGAGCAACGGAGATTGGAAAGTAATAGAGGAGAGAATAGAAAATAAATTAAGTAGTTGAAAAGAAAAACACTTATTAGTGGGGGGCCGACTAGTGCTAATAAATTTAGTCTTAATGAGTTTATCTATGTTTATGCTTTTTTTTTGAGGTTCCTAAGGGAGTCCTAGAAAAGATTGATTATTTTAGATCTCGTTTCTTTTGACAAAATGATAGTGAAAACAAGAAGTATAGATTGACCAAGTGGGGCATCGTATGTCAACCCCCAGACCAAGGGAATTATGAATTAAAATATTAAAATTCAGAACCAATGCTTACTGGTTGTTTAAGTTAATCAATGAAGAAGGCATGTGGCAAATATTGTTACGCAACAAGTACCTAAAAAACCAAACCATTGGTAAAGTAGTTAAAAAGGCAGTTGACTCTCATTTCTGGTCAGGGCTTATGAAAGTAGAAGGATCTCTTCCTTAGATATGGCTCTTTTCAGTTAAATTATGATCAACAAATTAGATTTTGGGAAGATAGATGGTTTGGAAACCTTTCCTTTCAACAATAGTATCCTTCTTTATATAATACTAGCAAATTACCCGTGCATTGCTACGGGCTTATAAAAATTTAATAAACTATAAAAAATAATATATTTGAAAAATATATACTGATAGTTTTCAGAGATGCTAGCATGTGAGACCGTCGTCAGAATTTTCTATGCCATGCTACTGTAAACCAAGTAAGAAAACAGAGCATCATTGACGATTCTGTATAAACTTTGCTGTGATGTACTTGTGCCACATCATCTTACAAAACAACTATGCTAAAAATAGAAAAAATTAGCTGATCAATTATTGCGTCATCGAATCTAAATTCTTAACTGACTGGTGACTACTCAGTCAAATTGGTAAAATAGTGCATGATAGTGAAGCATGTAGGAAATAGACTCTCATATGGATGGATAAAATTAACCATGCATGGATCAGATCACGTAGGCATAGAGCCTCACCCATGACACACTTTTTTCCTCCTCGCATGCAGTTGCACACTCGCAGTCACGTTGTAGCCTCTCCTTCACATGGCAAGGAGTAGGTTTCGGCGACTCGGTAGGCCCGATAGATTAGTGCGGCATGAAGAGACCAAGATTTGATGTTTCTCCTTCCGGATGAAGGGAGCAATGAGACGTGAGTTGCGAGAGCTAGTTGGAGTAGTCGGGCCAAGATAATTACAATGAGTAAACTGATAACTGAAGCAACTCCAAAATTTTACCCGCACTGAAGTGTAAACTAATAATGTAGAAGACACTAACTACACATTTAATGGCAATCCCTGAATGAAGCTATGAAGCACACAATCAGTTCTTAAGCATACTAACTGTTATGAAATATAGCATGAATGAGGAACATACCTTTTACATGCCATGATTGTGGTCAGATCCTTGATGGTAACTAATAAACCATGTATTCATGCAAGATTGTGTGTAGAAGGATAGAAAATTATATCTTTTAGAGTCCCTCCACTCTGCCTGCAAATGATTGAACTCATCGTCGTACATGCAACACAATAAAAGGAACACCAACCGTTCGAGGCATGTCAGTTAGGGTGTGTGTGGATGAGAACTGTAAAACCAACGCTAACAGTTAGAGAGCAAGGGCAAGCAACTCAATTCTCACCGCTTTATCTGGAAGAAACAAATCAGGAGCATTATCGTGGTATGCTATGCTGTTAATGAGGAGCAAAAATAAATTTTTGTATACTTCATCATATAATATAAGTAATTAAGATTTAGAACTACATAAAGTTAATAATGAAAAAGAACGAAGCAGTGCTACAGAGGTTCGGTTACCTGAGCACAATTTGGTCTGGAACATTTGACATAATTACGAGAATTTTCACCTCATCATCATAAACTAATGCGGCCTCAATTCCATATTGTACCGTCGGCTAACAGTTTGAGATAAAGAGCAAGAACAGGCAAGCTCATCTAGATGTGAGTAAAACACGTTCGATTGAAAAATCACGCGCTATAACTCTACAGCTTGTACGTATATAGGCACAGCTGCTGCCTCGGCATCTAGATCGCAGGAGAATGATTCCACCACCGCTCACGCACAGCTGCTGCCTCGGCGTCCAAATCGCAGGAGGACGATTGCGCCACCGCTACGTCTACGTGGTCGTAGTCTTGGCTTGATGGCGATGAGGACACCATACGCAGGGTTGATCTTGAAGCCTCACTCGGCAACAAGATCACCACATCCTCGGTGAATGACGCCATGACGGAACAGGTCCGCCGAGTCGGGAGGAGTTGGTTCTGATCGTGGAAGATTTCATAACTCGACTCTACGTGTGTGTGTGTTTTCGTGCTTTATGAAAACACAAGGAAGACAGGGAAGCCGCAGCCGATGGGGAGACTTGCACGCATAAGAATCGGAACAAATTCTTGATTGACTTATCTGTGACAGACTCGCTCCGCAAAATTTGGAAACTGACTCGTACGCATAAGAACCACACGACTGGGCAGAATAGCAGCGGACGATGTTACCTATTTCAATATATTGTAGAGATTGTAAGGAGAAAGAATGACTCCGTAGCATCGGTACTTAGTGTTATCCATCTTAATGTTTCCTTTTATAGATATTTAAATGAGAATAATGTAAAACTATGGAATGAATTAGTTAGGAGGATAGTACATGTTCAACTTAATAAAATGCTGATATGTTTTTATGGAACTTACATCAACATGGTCAATTCTGGGTTAGCTCTATGTACTTAGCAATGATAGATAATGGGTTTGTAGAAAGAAATAAGGGACTATGAAAATTACAAATGCCTTTGAAAATAAAGATCTTCATGTGTTACTTATACAAAGGGGTAGTTCTAACAAAAGACAACCTAGTAAGAAGGAATTGGAATGGTAGCAAACAATGTTGCTTCAAAGTTCCTTTGAGAAATGGTGCAGATTTGTGTAGATTTGCATCCACCCCATGATATAGAACATATGTTTGGTGATTGGCTTAGTGGAGTAGAAAAGAAGCTAAAACAACAACTACTTGTGGGAGCATCTGCGTTTTGTTGGGCTATATGGTTTAGTAGGAATAATGTTGTTTTTGATAAGACTCCAATTAAATCTACAGGTACTCTTCAGAGTGACCTACTGGATCCGATTCTGGGCTCAATTGCAGAGGCTTGAGGATGACAAAGAGAGAATAAAGACCAAATATCGAAGGTGGTCATGGAGATTTTCGCCAACTATGGATAAAGATTCAGCAATAGAATTGGCTTTTGATATCTTTCATCTAAATCTTGTAATGGTTGGTTTGCTTTACTTTATCATGGCACACATATACAATTTGTAATAATGGGTCATAGCTTCTCTTCAAGCCAAGGCTGGAACTCATTTACCCTTATCTAAAAAAAATTAATCTCGAATGCAATAACCAATTGCATAGAAAAACATTATTAATTTGCTATGCTAATGCCTAAATCTAGTGGCGAACCCAAAAAATTCATGGAGCCTAGGTGAAAATCACAAGTGCAAGGAAATATCTTCTACTCGAGCCAGAATTGGGAGCATGTAAATGAGACTCTCTGTGTCAATGTCTCTAGCTTTCGTTCAATCTATAATTGTACATACTTTACTATGCTTATGAAAATCCATTTGTCGGCAAAGCTAGAAATTTAACTTAGAAGAGGACACAAAACAAGATCGAGATATCGAAATAGATATAATGAACAAGTATAGAAGGCTATTTATATATTCTGGTAAATACTTACTATTTCTATATACATCAGTTACTTAACTACTAATCTATTATAATCCCTTTGCATATCAACACCAGAATTAAAAAGGAAACAGATCAGTTGAACTCAATCTCTTTGACTGCCAATATATTTTTAACACAATGATTAATTTCTTTGGAGGGAACATAAGAAAAAAGATATAAAGACTGGGTACAATGAGGTGGCCATGCAAGGAAGGCACCATTGGATTTTGTAGTGGTACTCTCGGGACCAGAGTCGTTTCTACTTGCGTATGGCAGTATGGGCTCAGTCAAATGCTCAGTTACATGTCCAATTAGCCAACTAACTTAGTATTAAGACTCATACACTAGTTAATTTGTGATTAGGTTGCATGTTATAGACTTTGGTCCCACTGGCATCGTCAGCCAGGAGCTCGAGCAGGCGTCCAGGCTCACCCGTCGAGCCTTGGATCCGCCACTGCTTAAATCTGTAAATCCTAGACTATGTAGCAATGGATTCAACACATCAATTGGATCCCCGGTCGAACAACTCAACAAGGAAAGGTCCCAGGGGTGCACACGGTCTGTGCAGGTGTTGTGGCTTAGGTGAGCAGACGCACGAGCGCAGCTGTGATCGTCACCGAGTCCAAAAAAAAAAACTCTAGTCTGCGTCTCATCATGGGTACTGACTGGATCTCAAAACATTTGATGCCTTGATGATTCGTTGATTTTTATGTCTCGTGTAATCACGTATTCGCTTGGTCGTTTTTGCTTGGGTTGATTGCCTTGGGCAAAAGGGTGAAATTAGGTTAATGACCCAAATCTCAGGGTGGGCCATGTCATATCTAGCTTGCATTGCTGCATGCTAGTGGGGATCCAACAATGCAGCTCGAATAGACGAAGGCATTGGAGAAAGCATCGAAGTATGAAGATTGAGGCGATCAATCAGTTATTGAAAACCGGATTTACCGCGGGTCTTCATACCATGAGCATTAGCAATCGGAGAGATAACAACCGATTGTGCTAAGATCATGCGCCTAGTCCCGCTGGCAACAACCTAAGAGTCAGGGGCAGCAAGACCGAGAGCACAAGGGCTAGGCCCGCTAGAAACAACCTGTGGAGCAAAGGCAACAAAACTTCAGTAGTCAAGGAGCCAGGACGGCTTCCTGAAGCGATAGCGCCGACCACAAGGTCAGTAGAACCGCTAGTGAGCATGCCTATTGCTTGATCAGGAACAAGAGCAGGAGTGCCTATTGCCAAATTAGGAACAAGAGCGGAAGCCGGCACAACAACTAGCGTGGGCACATCCTTTGTATGCTCACGAGCAGTAGCACTTGTAGAAGAAGTCAGGCGCCTAATGGGCAAAGGACCAGCAACACCATCATTATACAGAAAATCCAAGGCATCAGGGGACATGGGTGTGGTAGACATCTCGGTGAGGGGTAAAAGGAATTCATCAAAAACTACATGGCGGGAGATGATGATCCGATTAGAGTGAAGATAGAGACATTTATAGCCCTTGTGATCAGAGGAGTATTCGAGAAAAATGCACAAGGAGGATCTAGGTGACAATTTGTGAGTGTGTGTGGGGTGGGGAGGGGGGGAGGGAGGGGGCCTATGGATTATATATTGGGGCAGCAGGTGCAACCGAAAACAAGCATGTGCACAGATGAAGGATGGGTGTCGTGAAGAGCAAAAAAAAAACAGGGTGCAATTGCCTAGGATTTTGGTGGGTTGTCGGTTGAGGATATATGTGGTCACACCATGGGTAAGAAAAACATGTGTGTCAAAGAGTTGTCAAACTCGCGACCATTATCGCACTGAATCGACTAAACAGTAGCATCAAACCACGTACTAGCATAAGCAAAAAATTGGCAATGATAGAAAAAGCCTTGGATTTATGATGAAGCGAAAATGTCCAAATGAAGTGAGGGCAATCATCTAAGTATAACAAGGTAATATTTATAACCGAAAACACTAGCAATAGGTGAGGTCCGAAGATCACAATGAAAAATTTCAAACTTATTTGTAGCTCTGGAGGTTGAAGTAGCAAAAGGCAGGCGTACAAGACGAGCAAGCTAACAGGCGTGACAAATGTGCTCTAAAGGCTCTTATTACAGGTAATAGCATGAAAAGTAATAAGGTTGGACAGGGCTTCATGGCCAAGGTGACTAATACATCGATGCCAAAGCGTAGATGGGTTGGTGGCAGTGGCAAGTGCAGGCGTGCAAGAAGGAGGCCGGAAGAACGGGTTTGCAGATCCTTCATAGAAAGGCCAAAAGGATCAAACTTGATGGAAGAATTATTGTCAATGGTGGAAAGCCGAACAAAGAAAATTTTTAATAATATTAGGCAAAACTAAAACATTATTAAGAACAGAGTCCGGCGTGGTGTAGAGAATGAGCGAGTCCCTATGGAGGTAACGGGCATAAGAGCACCATTGCCGACAACAATGGATGAAGGAGTGAGCAAAGAGGGAGGGCGAGTTGCCGAGAGCATACCACTATCGGAAGGTGCAGTTGGAGGCGTCAATGACATAGTGTTGAAGTTGTTGGTCAAGGACGCTTGGTCTCAGAAACTTCTGACCATTGGGTTCCATGCATACATCAATTCCTAATGAAAGCATATGAGAATGGGTGGAAAGCAGGAGCGATCCGTCTCATGATATCATGAAAGGGTATGGCAATGGGTGGAAAGAAAGTACATGAGTACATATAGGCGCAAGGGGCCAGGAGGCATGCTCAAGGTCCGAGTACACGAGTACCCTATCGTGCGCACGTATACTCTCTAACAGATGGCGAGCGAGCGGGCCTGTGGGATGACGAGCTCTGGATTCTGGAGATTGATTTGAAGAGGTTGTTGGAGAGCTTTTTTTGTCAAAAACATATCTATGGGATGACGAGCTCTTAATTCTAATTGTGATTTTATTCTCACTTTTTTAACTTTGTGATTTTGCCTTTACTTTTTCAAGATGAAGTGTGATTTTACCCCTATGATTTTACCCCCAGTAGGGGCAAAATCACACTTTACTTTGAAAAAGTGAGGGTAAAATCACAAAGTTAGAAAAGTGGAAGTAAAATAACAATTAGAATTGAGAGTGGGGGTAAGAATACAATTGCCCCAAAATATTTTATAGGGGCTCTAGGAGTTACTCTAATAATTAAATAGTGCAATAGTAGTATTTTTTCATTACAATATTTTCTTTTGCGAAAAGTGAATTTTATTAATATTAAAGCATTTGATTACAAAAGCAACCTAAACAACTTCAACTCTATTGATATGAGACAAGAAACCCTGAAAGAGTCATTAATTCCACCATGTAGCTAGGATCACTATCCAAGACAGATATGCCACGGACGAGATATCTGATTTGAACAAACACAACCATCTCATCATCCATCACTGTCATCCTCATCTGCGATAGGGAAGAACTAAAACCCATCCATTTTTGTAAAAGAGAGGTAGACTGCTAACCTTCCATGCACAAATACGATGAACTTACCGCCGTCAAACCCGTCATCGAATCTATTGTCGCCTCCTTCACCAGATTCGTCATGAGAGAACACAAGCTCGCTCTCACTAACTCACAACCATGAGCAAGAACCATGATAAGACAAATAAGGGACCGGAGTAACTTATTGTTCGTCGATGATGGCGCCTTCGCCTCACAATCACTATGGAGACATTACGTTCTCCACTACACATGCATGTCGACAAACTTGACGACACCTCACATCACCAATGCCTTCTCGAGTGGACTGTTGGCAAAACATTGAACCTAACAAAATCTAATTAAAGTAGTTGATTAAAACAAAGGTGAATTCACGCTCATCCTCGGTGCCCGTGAGGTCACTGGAAGGGATTACACTAATAATTATATGGGAAAAATCTATTTTACTCCTCGAACAAAATCTTAGCTAATTTATTTACTCTTTCAAAAAATTCAAGTCGGCGCATTTTACTCCAACTGTAATTTGTCTTTTTTGTTTCTCTTTATACAATTTGAATTTAGTGCTAAAATTTTACACAGTGATAATTTTCATAGAATCTTATTCAAAAAAGATGAAGTATATTTTGTGCATATATTTAAAAGTTTAATAATATCCAATACTACGTTAACTATAGAGTTTCTAAAATTATACACAAACTATTTATGAAAAAATCAAAAATAATTTTTATGTTATTATTGTTATAATATTTCTTCATGTAAAATTTGAGCTTCAAATTTTGATTGTACAAACAAATTAAAAAGAGAAATGACATAAGGGGGTGGATTGCAACTACTTGAATTTTTGGAGAGTAAATTGAGACAAGATTTTATTTGGAGAGTAAATTGAAGAAAAATTAATTATTTAGGGGAGTAAAATAGACTTTTTCCTTATTATATTGAACTAGAATGCACCTACTTGCCACCATAATTCAGGACGTGTTTACCCAATCCATCTACCAATCACGAATATGCATTTTGATTGCATCTTCCATGCACATGACCGTCTCCTTTATCATAAGGCCAAGTTAAACCCCACTTGCGTTAGTCTAGCAACACACTTGATCATGCGTATGGGATCGATGATCGGTCATGTCCTATTGATCCGTTCCGATCCACGGGCATGCATATGCACATGCGCTGCGGACCATGTCAGAATTTAGTTCTCTTCAAGGTTCCATTCAGGGAATACAATAAGACCATAGACTTGCGCCTGTTCATTGACGGTTTGAAGCAACCAGCGACGAAATCGGCTTAGGTCATGACACTTGACACCCACGGATGATCAATGACGCGTAGTTGTGAGTTGACTTGCCGGTTTTATCTGTGTTTGATGAAACCGTCGTCGAACGCCCCTAGTACGCCTACCTGCTCTAGTTTGACCTTACATAGTGTCAAATGTGTAAGTACATATGAGCATGTTAAAGACAATAGGTAGGTTGCCCATATACCCATATGGAGAAGCTCTGAATTAGCAATATGTATATATGGGGGTGTAAAATATTTTCCGTATGTGGCAATATATATACATGTATATATTTGAGCAATGTTGTCATGCATAGTCATCGAGGAAATATACATATCCCGAGCCAATGACATATACTCCCTCCATTCCAAAACTGTTGTCGTTATTGATTTTTTTTATGATCTTTGACCATTTGTCTTATTTAAAAGATTATCTCAAATATGTAAAATTATTGGTTATGTTTCAAGTTTCTCTAGTAATAAAATAAATGAACTTGCTAATTTTCAATTCACTGAAAGTTTGGTCAATTTTCAGTCACCTCTTTAGGCCATTAGATCTATATCCAATGATTTATAATTATCATATAGATAATCATATAAGAGAAAAATTAAAACACAAAGTAGCAAACCATTAACTAAAAGCTTTCAGTCGATTGAAAACTAGAAAATCTGTAAAATAAATCATGAGAAGATCTATGATAATTTTAAAATCTTTTGAATAAAATAAATAGTCAAATATAACAAAAAAATAATAGCGACAACAAATTTGAAATGGAGAAAGTATATATATATAGCCACTGTCGCAAGCTGTCAACCACCGTGGCAGTAGCTTATTAAAAAACTCGACTTGCCAGGAAAGAAACCACCCCAACGATATTTTACTAAGGAGAAGAAGCCTTCTTACGCAGGTCGAGAAAACCCCCGAACCCTCTCCCCAACCATACACAGGAACTCAGCTGACCGTGTGAGCTGTGGCGTGAGTTTTTACCATATGCTTTGGCCTAGAGAAGACGAGGGGATTTTTTTTCCACGGAGCGACACCACGAGCCGATCCTGGGGATCGAACCCGGGTGGGCGCGCAGCCAACGAGCCGAAGGCTCGTTCGCTCAGTAGCTTATTAGGAAAGAGAAGCTGTTACGTTGCTGGCCGACTCAACCAACAATGGCGTTCTTCATTTTTTTTTTTTTGCGAGGACTTCATTTTATTAGTTGCTGCAGTATGGGGTGCTAGCCTCGGGTATTCACGTCTCGAGCCAGCAATAAGGTCCTAACTTCCTAAGCGTGCCCTCCGATCCCGCTTCGCGAAGTATCGATCAATACAAATTGTTCCAAATTCCTGTCATCGTGTGTACTCGTGTTGTCTGTATGCGTGCACCAGGCTTCCTAAGCAGATATCAACTGCGCCATATGCACGCCGCGGCTATAAAAAAAAGTGTTATCACGATCATATGATTAAATTTAGTGATAATAGGATCATAATGGTTACAAATATCTTACTATTGCTATGAAATTCACGACCACGCCGTCACAGTTGGTTTTGACAACCACTTTGTGTTTTGTTGGAATAACTAGAGTTTGCCACAACTATCGAACCACTTTTTAAGCAACTTAGCAATACACCTACCTCTTATAACGAAATTTATGATCATTCTAGTGGTACATTTTCCATGATAATCATCTATATATTGCAACTATTTTCAAAAATGATGGCACCAATTGCAATAAGTTTTGTTGTTGTTGTAACTTGTCATGACACGTACGAATCAACAATGACGCATATAGTTGTGAGTTGAGTTGCCGGTTTTATCCACGGTTTTATCAAACCGTCGTTGTAACACCCCAAGTACGTCTACCTGCCCTAGTTTGACCTTACATAACGTCAAATTATAAGTGCATATGAGCATTTTAAAGACAATAAGTGGGTTCCACACACATATCCATACGCTCTGAATATATAGCAACATGTACATGTGGGAGGTCAAACTATTTTCCATATGATATGCGGCAAAATATATATATATATATAGGGCAGCGCTAATTCACATCCAAAGTGTGGTATATTATATCACACCCCAGCCATCCTATCCGATCACCCACCAGGCACCTAATGCATGCATGCGTTTGTCTGGTCACTCACCTCTTAATTACGATTGTTAACTACTGCATGATCAACTCTTAATTACAACAGTTAATTACTTTGTCAATTACTATTTTAACCGGTGTACACCGCGATGCCATGCTTTGAGTAATTTCAAAAACCACGTGATCATAAAATTTCATGCCACATAAGAAGCAATCACTTGAGATCATAAATTTTGTTCTCCATAACATAAACTTTTATCAATTTCTATGGTTACAGAAGCGCACAAACTATTTGTTACGGCACCGTAACAACTTTTATGCTTCCAGATTTTACATGCGAATTAGGCTGATTCTATGATCAAACTGTACACTCTAGGTAGATTTTTAGTCATCTTTGTGGTTGCATGCACGTAGCTCATCCCGTCATTAGTAAAGTGATTAATTGTGGCCATAAATACGATTAATTCCATGTAAGGCCATAACATATCCCAAACATGGTGCAACCAAACGTGGCTTGTGTGATGTTTGCATGCTACACGGGATTTTATAGTGTAAAAAGCTAAAAGCAATAAGAGGTTTATACATGTGTTCTTGTATTTTTATTGTTAAAAATAACAAATTTGATGAAGAATCATGAGCATATAAATTATTTTTCTGACAACAAGTAATGTTGACTATGCGTGCAAAATCTTGTACTATTTGTAATTTAGCATCAAGCTTGACGGTAGTAGATATTGCTATACTATTTGCAAAGTACCCAAGTCACAAGTACTGGCATTTACAAACGCAAAGGCTTCAATATTAGCTACTCATGTAGACACAAATAATTAGGCGTGTATTTCCCTCTATTTCTATTTCTACCCATGCAGCCTGAAAACTGCATAGAAATAGGTTTGCATGTGAGGATGGGTATGAGTAATTTCAAAAAATAGTTTGCATGTGCGGAGACACAGATATGTTTTATGATAACAAGCATGCCACCTATTTGCTGTTTCACACTGAGAAAAAAGAAACTATTTCACCAAAGGAATTTTTATGCTTTCTGAAACGCGGAGTCAATAGGGGATGCGTGTGCCTGTGGAACCCAAGCTGCAAATTAGCAACTATCATGCTTAATTACCTAGCATACGCTTCAACCCATTCAGTTAAATTATGCATGCATGCATGCTGGTACAAATATGGAAGGATTATTGATCCTTCTTTGCGTCTAGTAACTAGTCAAATTGTAAAGAGCTCACAGCAACACAAAAACTTATTGTTTAGAATGTAATGGGTGTTCATAAGCCCTATAAAAAATGAAAAACAATCCCTGGAGTAGGTCTGCCGGGTTGCAAAGTTAAACATGTTTTATGACCTTAATCCACCACGACGAGAAATAACTGAGTGATTGCAAAAGGTTATCTAAAGGATCATTTATGGCTGCAAATAATAACAATTTATACTCAAATACCATGCAGTCCAATAGGTCATTTTGATCTTAGAACTAAATCGACCCACAATAACATGATCGACTTCATATTTTGTTTGATTGTGCATAAGCATAAATAGTAACATGGATGAACATAAAAAATTATTTATTATCTACAATCTAACACCACCCAAATGTGTTTTGCACTGACAATGGGTGCTTTTTTTAGGGGGGGGGGGGTACTCTGAAGTGAATGATTATTTATAATTGGGATTGTATTGTTTATTATTTTTGAAAGCGATTGATCTCAATCAAATGGAGACCCGCCAGATGCATGCATTCTAGTTCTAGAGAAAAAAAAAAAGGAAAGCGATTGATCTCAAAGAAAAATGAGTATATTTTCCTATTTCATTAACCAATATTTTGTAATAGGAAAGCCAAGTATATTTACGATTTTGTTGCTCATATTTTTACAGTTAAAAATGATAAACACAAATTGTTGCTTGTTTCCACTAGCCAATGACGTCAATATCCTTCTGTCCATTCCCATCAGGGAGCATGACTTGCTCTAATAATGGGCTTTGCAACAATAGACAACAGATTTTCTATCATAAATAATCATGTCTTGGAGTGTAAAAAAAATCTCCATGGTACAAAACCATTATCGATGGTATTCCTACAAGTCGTAGTAACAATACATTTGACAATTGTTGACTAAGATGTCCGTCGATGCAGTTCAGTTGATCCAGAGCTTATAGTCTTCGTCCTCAGCCATGTTGGGAGCTCAAGTCCTATGCATCCCACCAGGACACAATGCATGAAGCCATAAAAGCAGAACGACATCAGTTTTATGGCCTATAAACTCGACTAGCTAGCATAGCGCTCATGGTTCTCCTCCATGCTGCCGCAACAAAATATCCCAAAAACCATAAATAAAACATATTGCGAAAGTGAAGAAAATTCACGGTAGTATTCTGTACCTCTCTGGGCTTGTGGTTGACTTGTTCGTCCTCTTGCATCGTGAGCACACCGGCCTCTAGGAAAACATGAACAACTACGCACCGTTGGCCTTTGTCCAAAAGAAAAAAACAATGCAAGGTTGAGAGAGGATAGAGAGAATATATATAGAAAAAAAGACCTAGTAACGTAGTCAATGGAAATAAACCAGCACACGCATTTACCTTCCAACATAAATCCTAATAATTACTGTGCAGTTATTATTTGGGAAGTTGAATGATGTGTCGGACATAAGGTGGGTTAGCAATTTGATTGGGTTGAGTCCGAATGCAATTATTGTGTGGTGCGGCTGGAACAAAGTGGCTAGTGAGTGGAATAGTATATCACATCCAGAATGTGATATAGCATAGCTATATATATATATATATATATATATATATATATATATATATATATATTTGCGCAACGTTGTCATGTGTAGTCGTCATCGAGGGATTATATATCTTGAGGCACAGCCATATATAGCCACCGGCTAATCGCAAGCTATCAACGACTGTGATGGCCGTCTCAACAATGGCGTTCTTCATTTTCTTAATTGCTGCAGTATGGGTGTTGGCCCCGGGGACTTATGTCTTGAGCCAGCCAGGTCCCAAGGCCTGCCCTCTTAATCCTATATGCTTCGCAAAGTATCGATCAATATAATTGTTTCAAATTTCCTGTTTCATCGTGTGTATATATATACTCGTGTTGTCTGTATGCTTGCACCAGGCTTCCTAAGCCTCGACTGCGGCCTACTGGACGGCGCCGGCTACAAGGACACGACAACCGGCATCGAGTACGTCCCCGACGGCCGGTACGTGGACTCCGGCGAGAAACACGAGGTGGGCCCCGAGTACCAGGGGATGGACCGTTGGTACACCAAGCTCCGGAGCTTCCCCTTCGGCAAGCGGAACTGCTACGCGCTCCCGCTTGCCGACCATACAGCCGGACCCGAGCTTCCAGGAGCCGCTCCGTGTTCTGCAGACCGCTGTTCAAGCGCCCGGGAACGACACGGAGCTTACGGCCATGACATGGACGGATTACAGAAGGACGCTCTCCTTCATGGTGTTCCTTCACTTTGCCGACTTCCAGAACGCGCAGCTCCGGCAGTTCGACATATACTTCAACGGCGACCGCCTAGTAGGGGGGAGCTCGCCGTACAGCCCTTCGTACCTGGTTGCTACGTGTGTCTACACCTCCGTCGCGATCCCAGCTGTCGTCGATGGCCAGTACAACATCACCCTCGTCTCCACCGCTAAGTCCGTGCTGCCCCCGATGATCAACGCTATAGAGATTTATACCCTCGTCCCACGCAACAGTCCGACGACATTCTCTAAAGATAGTGAGTCGATCTACTCTTCGCCTTCTCTTCCCCGTATTAATTTTTTGTTCATGTCATCATCACATGACCACGAAAAGGGGTGATGTCTGAGAGTCCGTGTTTCGTTGTTTCTGCCGCACTATTACAACCCAATAGGTTACCACTAAAAAGGAAGATTTCATCCCTTCCCAAAACAAAAATGGAAAAGGAAGTTTTCATGTGTAAACAGTGATAATCTAGGAATTTGAAAAAATAATTCAACATACACACAGTGATGTAAAACTTACATATATATAACACCCGAGACACTTTCATTTCTTAAATGAAATATGAAAGTCTTCCATGCAATGGGCACGCACGGCTTGGGCCTGCCCCGGGTGCGTGCCGGCCTATGTGGAACATATAAGATGGATGACACGTGGTGTTGTCAGAGGTGTTTTATTGTTGGTGGCTTAGCCTCTAGGGTTATTGGAGCGGTTGCAGGTTTGGAGAGCTCCTATAAGGTTTCGGAAAGTCGGCATGACGATGAGTGACAGAGTGGCGAGATGGCAGCGGTGACGAGGTCAAAGCCATGGGTAGTAGGCAAGCGCAGGACACGACGGTGTCACGAAGTTAAAAAAATAGGGCACGTGGCACTCGATGGAGGGGGTCACGTGATGGTCCCACATTATCGCGGTCTTTTCTTTGGTATATATAGTTATTGGAAGCACTAATACAATAAAGCTTTGTAGTAGTGTACGTTATTTTTGTCTGAGCAGCAAATTTTTTAAAAGTCTGTAACTAAGTGTAGAACAGTAGCTAAATCGTAACTACGGTTATAAAAATAGTCGCGGACACAACAGACCTGCTACTATCATCAACACCGACCACAACTACGATTTTCAAATAGTAGCGGACACGTTTGGCCCGCATATAAAAAAAGACTCATCCTAACCCTAAACACACTCCCTCTCTTTTCCTCTCTCTCCACACCAGCCTTCGTGACCTCCTCGTCTCTCTCTCGGCGGTGCCCTCCCCGCCGACGCCAGCCACCTCCCCGTCGGGCGGCGCCCTCTCCCTCCCCGGAGCGATGGCGCGGGGCAGTGCTCCCTCCTCCCCGGCACGGCGGACAGGGCAGCGCCTCCTCCCTCCCCACCGTCAGATCCGGCGAGGCGGTGGCCGGATCCAGCGGCCCCACCTCCTTCCCCCCGGATCCGGCGCCCCCTCCTCCGGCGCACATGGCGGTGCGCGAGCCTCTGGTGCGGCAAGGCGACGCCCACTCCTCCGTCGCGTAGGGCGACGTGCGGGCCTCTAGCACGGCGGGGCGGCCCCTTCTGTAGGATCCGCCTCCACCAACGGCCCCTCCAGCCAGATCCGGCGCCCCCTCCGCCGCCTTTGGTCGGATTCGTCTCCACTGCCCCCCCCTCTCGGCCGGATCCGCATCCACCAGCGCCCCCTCCTCCGCACCCCCTCCCTTCCCGGCTGAGGTCGGATCCGGCGCCGCCTCCCTCCCCAGCCCCGGGCGGCGGTAGATCCAGCAAGGTGGGGAGCCAGCGGATATTTTTTTTTATTTTTTCTGTTCAAATGTAGTAGCGGACTTTTGACTCGGTAGTGACGGTTTTATTTCCGCCACTAAGATTCTTCACTCGTAGTGACAATGACATAGTGGCGGAAATCAATTTCGCTACTATATCCACTTTTAGCCTGTGTCACTATAGAGCTTTATTATAACAGTAAAGGGAGCAGCCGTAACTGGTTCGTAGGTTTGAAATTTAACGTAACGAGGAAGGGAAATTAATGACTCAACTACTACACGAGTCTATGTAAACCCAGTTGGAGGTGTGATGATTGTGGATATAATTTTTTCATAAACCGCTTCTGTTATGGAATCTAAAACGGCGGCCGCAGTCGCAACTCAAACAATCTCATCCTATCATGCCCTATGATCATATTGTTTGTAATGTCTTAGTACATTTTAAGCAAAACATATGGTCTATAGGTCGTTTTTCTAGGTCGTCCTATACGTGGTTTGGCGTGGAGGCCATGCTTAGTCTTTTGGCCGCTCTAAATTCGATTAAGGTGAATAGTAGATATGCAGTTCGTTCTAGTTAAATTGTTTCGATCTTGTGTTTCAGTTCCTTTTCCCTCTTGATTGAGATAATATATGGGAATGACTTTTGTTAATGGAAAAGGAACGAAAATATGACATAAATATTTGAGTTTATATTCTAGATAAGATGAATGGTCAGATCTAACTTAAAAGGTCTATTGTAACAACAATTTAAAAGTGAAGAGTAATTTTTTAGTTTTTTGAATTGAAACTTTCTGAGGGGAATTTTTTTTCTAGTGGATTCTTTTATTTTAAGTTGATTTTTTGTTTGTTTCCAAATATAATACTAAAAGCAAAAGGGAAAAGAGTAGAAGATCCAGCCAGGTGATCAAATAGACCCCTAAATCTCATTTTAATTACTCATACATAAAAAAAAACTCAACTCCAACCCTAACTATATGTACCTCTAAATTTGATGGCCTACTAGTCACTATTTCTTCCAAAAAAATGCGGACCCCACCAATTTTTTTTTCTTCTCTTTCCTCTCCTCTGCTCCTCTTCCAACGCGAATGGAGGGCAGGCTTCCGCCGCCGCTGGCGACCCGCCCCGCACCTCCGGCCGGTGTCTGCCCTCGGAGCTCCACCACCACCAGCGTCGATGCCCGCAGAGCTCCACCACAACCGGCGGAGGCAGCGGAGCTCCACCACCGTGGCGAGGAGGGGCTGCGGGTCGGGCCGCGGCGGCGCGCGCGAGCAGAGCAGAACCGCCGGCGCGCTCGAGCAGGGAGGGAGCAGCCGGCGCGAGGCGGCGGCGCGAGGGAAAGACAACGACGCGCGGGGAAGAGAGGCGGGGGAGGGTCGGCGGCGCGCGCGGGGAAGGGGGGGGGGGGGGGAGAGGGCGACGGCGCCGGCGACGGGGGAGAGGGAGGCGGCGCCGGCGGGGAAGAGAGGGGGCGGCAGCGCGCGGGGGGAGAGAGAGCGGTGGCGGCGGAGCTGGGGGGAAGAGCGAGACAGCGCCGGCGGAGAGTGAAAAATGAATTTGGACCTCTAAAATTATAAAACTGGCCATCAAAATGAATTACAGAGGCCCGATTTGGAGGAGCCTACTGCAGTTGCTCTAATGCGACGCACCCGGCAAATGCCTCGAGCAGCCAGCAAAGCTTGGTACCTTGGAGGCTTGAACCGCCTCCTCCGGTCTCGTCAACCATGTTGGAATTGTGCAGCAGATCGCGTAGAGGAGCACATCACTTGCAGTGTTGGATTCCGCTGTCAGGGGCTTGCATTGCCGAGGAGCTCATGCTCCGCCGACTCACTAGCGAGATCCTAGGTGGAGAAGATGGTGCTCGAGCGGCTTGCAGTTGCAGGTGCGGTGGTCTGTTTAGCGGTTGCATTGGATCATCATCGTGGCAGCTATCGGAAGGCTGCCACGGCAGGGGCGACGGACCTGTCTGGAGCTGCTGGCTCTCATCTGGCCGGGATGCGCTCAAGGTGCTCGATCAAATGAAACCTACGGTTGTCTCGCCCATATGGGTTCACCTACGAATGAGTTTGAAATGCTTGTTTGCATAGATTCCACCTTGAATTGGATTTTTTTTTTTTTTTGCTTTTTCCATATTGCCTATCCAACTGGCCTTGAGAAACTATGGACCTGATTGTTTGCAACTCAGTTCTCAATCATGCATTCTGACAGTATTCTGTCTGTGCTAGTTGACGCCATCATGGCTATCAAATCCGACTATGAAGTGAAGAAGAACTGGATGGGTGACCCTTGTTTTCCAGCTGAATATGCTTGGAACGGCGTGAAATGCAGCAATACAAGTGATAACACTACGAGGATAACATCATTGTGAGTAGCAGTAAGCATATACTGTGAAGGTCTTGCATCTTCACTCTTGAAACTGTCATTACTCCTGTGTATTTTCGGTGTCATTGACTCGATGTTGGAACGGATATTCTAATGCAGAGATTTATCGGACAGCAATTTGCGTGGTACCATATCTACAAAGTTTATATTGCTGACAGCACTTGAGAATTTGTAAGTGAACTCCACCTTCTATCATTTTTGTCAGAAGCTTATTTGCCATCAGGGCACATCTTTTTTTTTAATGCCAAGGTTTTTCATCTAATTATGACTGAACAAGTACCAACTCAATATAAACAGGGATGCTTATTGCTGGACATGGTTATATCTCTGCGAGTTAGAGATACAATTGTCCTAGCAAGAACATGTTTTGTGCTGATAATTATCTTAAGCAAATTGAATATTTTGATAACCAGGGGTGCTTCCTGACATCTGATTAAAAGATTGCAGTGTCGCTCTTATTCTATGGGGCATTTCACCGAACAGGAGTTTAGGATCAGGATTGATTAGGAGAGTGCTTATTTATGCAGAAGTGAGATGTCATCCTGAGGGGCTATGAAATGCCCCCAAAATAAATCCACAACTTACTTATTTTCGTGCACAGGGAGGGGGGGGGGGGGGGGGAGGGGATCCAAGCTCACATCCTCTTAGGTACAACTCTGATCTAGCATATGATTATGATGAGGAAGGATAGCCACAGAGTGGAGTCCATTTTGCAAGTCTTGGTCTAAGTCATGAAGTCTGATAGAACCCAGATGTTTATCATGTTTCATCAATGTAGACTTGACACTTGTAATGTTTGAAATAAAAGAACTGACCAAATATATCTAGGTCTGCTCACTCTTGTTGCACAAATATTTCAGGGATTTGTCTCATAACAACTTAAGCGGGTCAATACCTGATTCTCTTCCAAGTTTGCCCTCCCTACAAGTTCTGTAAGTAGATATATCTGTTTGCAAATTATATCTAGTTAGGGACTTCACCAATTTCACTTCTACAGAAATTTGTCTGGCAACTCCCTTTGTAAAAGTTACACCGGATCACTTATTTTAAGGTCATGGTTTTCTTCTTGATATATTTTTTTTTTCATTAACAACCTCACGAATTTTACATAGTACATTTCCTGTAATCTTCAAATAAATGACTGTCTGACACAGTTTTGTGGTTTTGTCCCAAGAGTAATCTCTGACCTGGTGGTCTTATGTATTTCAGATACGATTCGGATGAAAATGTATGCAACCAGATAAAGTCATCAAGAAAAAGAGTAGTTGTCTTAATTGCCTCAGTTGTGGTTTCTGTATTGGTTATAGCTGCACTCTTTCTTGTGTATTTCACCTGGCGTGCAAAAAGAAAGCCTACAGGTATGCATTCTACTGCTCTGTCCCGTATTTCCAGTTTACCGTATTTCATGCATGTATGTTTACAGTTTACTATATTTGGTATTTTTGTTGTATGTTTTGTATTTCGTGCAACCAGTTTCTACAGATGGCCATGCAATAAATGTACGAATCGAGAATGTTCCAAGAAGTAATAAAGATCAAGGGGATCACCTGCAAGGCACTGAGAATCGACGGTTCACATATAAGGATCTGGAGAAGTTTACTGATAATTTCGAACGATTCATAGGAAAAGGAGGTTTTGGACTTGTTTATTATGGTTGTTTAGAAGATGGCACTGAGATCGCCGTCAAGTTGCGTTCTAAGTCATCGTCGCATGGCCTAGATGAATTCTTAGCTGAGGTACCGAATTCTCTATCACCGCCAACATAGTTTTCCATGGCATATTTGAATAAACTGAGTGAGTCACAATACACAAGGAGGTTATATGGCAATTAATACATCTTTCCTTTGTAATCTTTACATAGGTTCAAAGCTTGACAAAGGTGCATCACAGAAATATAGTTTCTTTGGTTGGTTACTGCTGGGAGAATGATCATTTAGCACTTGTTTATGAGTACATGTCTCAAGGCAAAAAAAATGATCACCTGAGAGGTTTGTCTGCCAAACTTATTTGAGTACTCACGTTGTTAAAGAATATACTATTCTTTGGGCGAGACATGGTCTTTAATAAATCTGACTAATTTTCGTAGTAATGTACATCCTAGTAAAATTTCTAAAACTTTTACTGTTACCATAATTCATCTCATAATGTCATGCAACCTATTTAAATAGTATTTTGTATAATAGTCAAGGGTTAGATGTTTAAGCACTCAAATTTTTAAATTTCTTTTATTTCTAAATAAACAGTATTAATTAAAAAAGACTGCTAATATGACTTTTTAAAATTTTATCTGAAATACCTATGCATATATGAAGTTTGATCCTGAGGCCATCTGAATAATTTTAGGTTATTTCAGTATATGAACATTTCAAACCTTTTTGAGGTTATTTCACATGTCTTAAATCCTCAGTCACAGCCGGACACAGGTTTCATGGGCGATGGCTAGGTGATACAGCATAGCCTTATTCCATTCATCCGTTCAAAATTCTAACAAAATAAATGTGAGGTAGGACATGACTTACTTGAGCTCAATCCGAGCTCAGATAAGAAAGGTCATGAAACTAGTGCGCCTCTCCCCCGCAGCAGGGTTCGCTGGGGATCAGATCTTTATACCCGTGCTTTGATCAGGGCATCAGATCTTTACCCTGCTTCAAATTGATGGTTGCGGATGATCTTGATTTATTTTATACTGCAATGACTTCAGTCAATGTGTACATTCTGTGTACTAGTATTTTGCACAAATTCCATAGAGAATGGCAAAACAAAATGGAAACAAGGAAAACTACCTATTCTGTAAATTGCTAAAATGGAAATACGATGCTGTTAACGTAGTTTTGTTCCGTATACAATGAAGGTAAAAATCATGCTGCTGAAACTTTGACTTGGGGAACACGTCTGCGTATAGTACTTGAAGCTGCACAAGGTAATGTTACGATGTAAAACATACTGTAAAATAGACTTGAGCCATATAATCATATTTTTCATTTTCATCTTCTGGCATTTTTGTGATATATATGTATAGGCCTGGATTATTTGCACAAAGGTTGCTGCCCGCCCATAATTCACCGGGATGTGAAGAGCAGCAACATTCTATTGGGTCAAAATCTGCAAGCTAAAATAGCAGATTTGGGACTTAGCAGAACTTATCTTAGCGACGTTCAGACTCATATATCAGCCACTGCTGCTGGCACACCTGGCTTCATGGACCCTGAGTATGTCGCTCCCCGTGTCTGTCACAACATTTTGGTACTTTTTTCCTTGTAGCTTGTATTGAGTGAGGAGCGAACTGAGCAGCAGCTCAGTGGTGGGCTCTTCCGTTTGGAAGCCACCCACCAGGGCTCGAACCCTGGATGACGCACAAATAAAAATCCCCTTGCTGGCTGCGCCAGGGTTTGGGGGTTTTTCCGCGGTCGGGGTAGCCGGTTGCTTCCTCTTAATGAAAAACCATGGTGGCGGTCTTCCCCCACCGGTCGTGTTTTTTTTTATTAAATGAGGAGTAAAACTAGAAAACTTTATACCATTATTTGCAAACATGTTTTCATTTTCAAGCAACCTGCCTTGGATCTAATAACATTGGGCTTGTTCGGTGCTCCCTTTATTTTTAATGCTCGTCTACTGTTCCAGATATTACCTCAATGGAAGGCTCACTGAGAGCAGCGACGTGTACAGCTTCGGTGTGGTTCTACTGGAGGCAGTCACCGGAGAGCCTCCAATGGTACCAGGACACGGCCATATCATCCAGCGCATTAAACAGAGGGTCGCCATGGGTGACATCGACTCAGTTGCAGACCGGCGGCTTGGAGGTGCCTATGATGTGAACTCCATGTGGAAAGTGGTTGACACTGCTTTGATGTGCACGGCGGATGCCGGTACTGGAAGGCCAACAATGGCCGATGTGGTGGCGCAGCTCAAGGAGAGCCTGGCGCTGGAAGAGGCTCGGGAGAGCAAATATAGCAACCCCACTAGTCTGGCAGGGAGTGAGAGCGCGGCTTTGATATCCACATTTGGTCCGATCGCGAGATAAAGCTGGTGATATAAATGGTCTTGAGGACATCATTGTTGGGTTTCTACTACAAGTTTTGTCTTTTCTCTGGACTATTTACCTTCATTTTGAGGCACTCCAGTGTATGGACCTCTTAGCTGCCTCTTTGTAAAGTAATAAGATTGATTGATATTATCACACGTTATTCGACTTTGGTAAAAATAAATCCTATGGGACCAGTCTATTTATGAAAGAATGATGAATAACAGAAATAGGAAAATTTATTGTGTTTGGATGTATGTATGAATCCATGTAGTATTTGGTTGGATGATAATAACAGCAATAGTTTGACCATAACCGTGTTTGGTTGGATGAATTAAACCTCAAACATATTGTAAATATTTTTTATTGATGTTGAACCATTCAAGGACACATCGCTAATATCACCCAGATTCTGTCAATTGAAAATAGCTTGTGTAATTGTGTTCAGTGATGATTAGTTATTTTTAATGGGTTTTAGCTAAAATTTATTTATAATTAGATGCTATTAGTCACATCTAATTAGCATTGTAAACATTTAGTGATAATTATTGATAGCTTCTGGTAATTTTAAGTTTAATTAGTTATGAGTAAGCACTATTTGACATATTTTGTTTATAACTACGAATAAAAGGTTATTTGAGCATCGCTATTTGCACCATATATCCATGTTTTTTTGTTCGATTCTTTAAGGCACTTTTTATAGTGCATCTCCATCGTGAGAGTATCAAGAGCATCTCGTACTAGTGAAAGGGCCTGTAGCCTAGTGGTTACAAGAGTCTCAGTAGCACCTCAGGTCCTGGGTTCGACTTCCTATTAGAGCGAATTTCTTAGAATTTAATGATATTGTGCTTTCAGTGGTAGACGACACTCCCGTTGATAGTGAGGCGCCAATGATGGCTTTGTCAATTTAAAGGATGTGTCGGTTCAGTTTTTAAAGATGCTCATAAAGGTAGATTTTGTGTACATATATTTATAGGGGTGAGTACTATTTTTATATGAGTTATTATGCGCGCCACCATCCATACGTCTAACAAGTAACAAACACATATTTTCCTGTCATCATATACATTCATCCAAGCAATCTACTTCCTATTGTACCAACCAAACACTACATAATGAAGATATATCATTCATACCGTGGGTAAATGATAAATAAAAGCTTATTTTATGTTTGGACAGCACAGCGGGGATAGCTCAGTTGGGAGAGCGTCAGACTGAAGATCTGAAGGTCGCGTGTTCGATCCACGCTCACCGCAATTATTCCGTTTTGTTGTTTTACTTTCTGACTCACCCATTTCTCCCAATTTACCCCTGACCTTTCTCAGAGTCTGTGTCACTCGCAGTAAGCCGCCGCCACAAGGCCACAATCCCGCGGGACTTTGCCGCCCTCGCAGTGAGCAGTTCCCCATTTTTCCCGCTTCCTTCTCCCGCCTCTTCCCCTTCCCCAAAACCCTACAAACCCTAGCCCCGCGCCCCTGCCCTGACCACGCTGCCTCCAGATCGGCCGCCCATGGCGCTCAAGCAGAAGGGCTCCGACCCCGCCGCCGCCACTGACCCCAACAAGCGTCGCCGCGTCGGCTTCTCCGGTATCGGTACGAGACTCGACCCACCCCCTCTATTGCGCTCGATTTGTGTGCTGTCGGTGAGTTAGGTGCGCATTTGTGATTCAGTAATGCTGTGTCGCGGCGCCGGCGGCTGTCTTGTTGTGCTCTGGTATCTTCGCCCCCCCCCCCCCCCCCCCCCTTTCCACACCCCAGTCTGTGGCTTGGCGATTTCACGTTTCGCTTGGGATTGGCCTGTCGAAGAGTTGGGTACGGAGCGGAGCTGTGATTGTTACTGCGATTTTTTGTTTGTGAGATGCGATTTAGATGAGGCCGCCCGTCTGAATTTGCTGGTTGTGAGGTGGATTCTTAAGGAGCTGTGGCCTCGATTAATAAAATTGGGGCAGGGCTGTGGCCTGTGTTTCAAAAAAAAAAAAAAAAAAAAAATTCTTAGGGAGCTCGTTCTGTGGTAGTCATAAAGGATGGTAGGAAATGGTTAAATATTAGGCCTTTTCTCAAAAAAAAAAAACGAAAGGAAGAAAATGTCAGTTGTGCACTCTTTGTGGATTATGATTGCACATTGTATGGAAATGCTTGTGGACCAGTTGATCCGGTCGTTTGTGTTTGGTTAAACCTGGATATGCTGACTGTAGAGGTTTCTAATAGTTGCAACGGTTAAATGTGCAGGTGTTATCTTTGTTGACTTCAATTAGGTTGGAAATGACAAATTATGCCACCTTACATGTGCTGTTCATTACTGTGTTTTTTTTTGTCTCTCTGCTGTCTTGCTCGATTGGATGGTTACAATGATTAAATTGTGCATTGAACATAGCAAACACTATCTTGTTAAGTTGTTTTAGATAGGAAATGGTAAACTATCTTTTCTCTGTGGATACACCCAACATGGTTCAGACTACTGACCTGTTAGTCTAAAAACAAAAGTAGCCACCAGTCTTTTGTAGCTGTACTGTATCCCTCTTATAGGGAGTGCTCTAGCAGATTAAGTCTACATATTTTGTTTATTCATTTTTGCGGATGTGCATGTGCTAATTTTCCCTGTAACCATGCTTGTATCTGTATTTTCAGTAGCTTTACTTACTTTGTACATGCATGCTACTGATTAAGTCATTTTCTATTTCCTTTTGTTGCACAGATGCTGGAGTTGAGGCAAATGAGTGTATGAAAGTGTTTCTGGGTATGGAGCTACTTGCACTTGTCATCTCCAAATTGCAATTTCAGCTGATGTTTGCCCCCTTCCTTAATGGATATTTGTTCCACTAACTCCAGCTATTCATTGGAGTAAATATCAAGATCTGAAACACTGTTTTTTCTAGGTTGCGCAATTCAACTGGCTAAATTTAGATCTGATGGAACTCAATGGAATCATAATCAAATTTGGTTCTTCAGATTCTTAGTTTTATTTAATGTTGGTTATTACAGTAAGGAGTCCAGACGAGGTGGGCTCAGTAGACAGCAACTCTATTGAACCATTTGACCTAAACCACTTTTTTGGTGAAGATGGAAAGATATATGGATACAAAAACCTTAAGGTAAACAAAGCAAACTATTTTAAGGTTATCCACACATTAAATTGTTTACATAATAGATTTCATCCCCTAAACATCTTTCCATAAGTTTGAGATGCTTGTTATGTTCAGTGTGAAATGACATAGTATTGGATGTTTGTTTGTTACAGATAAATGTGTGGATAAGTGTTCTATCGTTCCATGGATATGCGGAGATTTCATTTGACGAAGCATCTGATGTGAGTACTGGTTCCTTGGAAAAAAACTCATGCAGTTACTTTGTTGTTATTAGATATCATAAGTCTATTTGATATATCTTTGCTGAGTGTTGATTTTACATGTGTCAAACTCTACAGAATGTTCTTGTAAATTATGGCCAATACCAGGTATATAAGCAGGTGTTGCTGCTTGTCCCTGTTGTATATGTAATATGGTACCATTGTATTAAGCATTGCACTTCCAACATAATTGTTGAAGCTTGTGTCAGTTATAATCTCGTCCCTGTTGACTTCAAAACTTTTCTTAGATTCCACTGTTCATCTTTTTGGACTGATCATTGACACATCCAAGCAAACCATCTTACCTTTGCTCTTTTTTTTTTGACATTTTTAATACAGTAGTAGTAGTAGTAGTAGTAGCTACTATTGTTTAGTGATTCTTATGGTGGACGCATCATTTGCGTTTCCTTTTTGTTTATTAATTATCTGCAGCTTCCTCTTGCTACCACTGCCTAGTAGTTTGGTATTGATTTAGACAGCTTTTTGTTTCTAACTGGTCTGTAAAGAGTTCTTTGTTTTTTTGGATAAAGAGATTTTACTCGGCTTTGAGGAAGCCAAGATAAGAGAGTTGTTACTGGGGTTGCCAGTTTACATTAGTGCTCACAAACAAAAAGCCAGAAACAGAATCAGTGCTAAGTGCCAGGCCTCTCAAGACTCTTGACTTGCTGTCGAGTTCTTTGTTAGTTACAATCTTGTCCATTGTGATTTTTGATGTTGTTATAACTTTGATGTTCATCTCTTGGAATGATCAACGAGTAATGACACTCACCCAGGAAACTGTCTCTGACATCTAGCCATAATTTCTCATCTTTGCTGTTTTTCTTTGATATTTGAACAGTTACTGTTTTCAGTGAGAGATGTAATCCTAATTTAAAAGTTCAGTTGACATGTATTCATTAGTACTGTGATTTTAGTTATTCCCAATTTTCTCAAGGCATTGATGAAAAATTTACTCTCCCAGGGCGGGAAAGGAATAACAGATCTAAAGCCTATTCTTCAGGTTTGTCTCATTCAGTGTCTGCATATTAATATAGAAATTCCAGACGTGATTTTCTATTTCTTGAGCTTCTTTTATTCGTTGACAGAATATATTTGGAGAAAACTTAGTAGATAAAGAGGTATTTCTTCAGTCCTTTTCAAAGGAATGCCAATATATCAGGTACTCTTGTGTCTTGACAGTAGCATGATGCAGCATTATAATTTGGTCCTTAAGGAAGCATGACTTAGTTAATTGTCCTTTTTGCTACAGAAATGTGGTGACAAATGGCAATGCCATTAAACATGATGGCTCAAATGAATCAGATCCAACAGTTGAGGTAGTCTTTTCATTCCATTACATTTGTTATCTTGATTCACAACACTTATTACTGTAAACTCCATTCTTTGAATTTCATCTTATCAAGTAGTATGTGTTAGTAAAGTTTGCCCTTCGAAGACTTATCAGTTTACGACTATTTTGTCAATTGACATAATACTCAACTTTTTTATGTATTCAAAATTTTGCCCTGGAAGTTTTCATTCAGCTTGTTGTTCAAAGTTGATTTGGATTCCATTTTCCAGATTGTTCAAGTTGAACTCCAAGGTGCTGCTGCATTCCTTTATTCTCGTCTGGTGCCACTTGTTCTGCTTCTGGTTGAAGGTAAGTGGAGGCTTTGAAAATGTAGCTGCCAGATACTTGGAACTTCTTATCCTGATATCGTTGTACTCTAGGTTCCACGCCCATAGATATTGGAGAACATGGATGGGAATTGCTTCTGGTAGTGAAGAAAACAACACAGGAATCATCCATTGAATTGCTAGGCTTCGCAGCTGTTCATAATTTTTATCGCTACCCTGAGAGCACTCGCTTGAGAATCAGCCAGGTTGGCCCTCTTACAGATGTACATTGCTTCATGTATACATGTTTGTTCAATATTTGGTCAATTTCCTTGAAGTTATTCCATGATGCTGCTGTCAATATTTTCTATTGTTGCACTGACACTGTCTGTTTTTCAGTTGTTAAACTGACATGAATTTTTTTTTCCAGAATCAAATGTTTTTGAAGTAGAGTAAGTTTTTTGGTCTAACCTTTGAATTTTCTAATGATTGCGTTTTATTTTCACAGATACTGGTCTTGCCGCCTTATCAGGGTGAAGGCCATGGTCGTCATCTTCTTGAGGCAATCAATTCTATTGCAAAATCTGAGAACATATATGACATAACCATAGAAGATCCTTCTGATTATCTGCAGTATGTGCGTTCATCCATTGATTGCCTCCGACTTCTCACATTCAATCCAATCAAGCCAGTTCTCTCTGCTATGGTCTCGTCCCTGAAGGAATCGAACCTGTCAAAAAGGACACACAGTTTAAAGATGGTTCCACCAGCTGACCTGACTGAGACTGTCCGGCAGAAACTGAAGATAAACAAGAAACAGTTCCTGCGGTGCTGGGAAATTCTGATCTATCTAAATCTTGACTCTGAGGACCGTAAGAGCAGGGACAACTTCAGGGCCTGCATATATGACCGCATAAAGGGTGAGATACTTGGTGGTGCCACTGGAACCAACGGGAAACATCTCATGCAGATGCCAAGTAGTTTCAACGAGGAGGCATCCTTTGCTGTGTACTGGACACAGGAAGGTGGAGATGCCGATGACGAAACAGTTGAGCAGCAGCCAGAAGATCTCAAGGCCCAAGAGCAGCAGTTGAATGAGCTTGTAGACAGTCAAATAGAGGAGATTGCAGGGGTTGCAAAGAATGTTACATCACGTGGCAAGGAGCAGCTGAGTGAGTTGTCCGTTTGATGAATCCAGGCGATCCCTGTTTCAATCATGCTAACTTGGGAATACCATGGAAGCTTGCCTGGTGAGATATCGTTATAGCTTGGCTTCAGGGTAGAAAGGGGAAAGTTGGTTGTTACATCGTCATCAGTGTAGAATCAACTTGGACCTAGTACCAAGTAGGTTTTTTCTTGGTGGATTATTATGTACTCGGGTTTTTGAATTGTTTTGATGAGAATGTTTCTTGTACTGCCCGTGGCGTCTTGCTTGTATTTGTTTTTGGGTTAATTTTAGTTATCCACGCCAATGATTCCTGTGTAATGACCGATACGTGTTCCTTTCGTTCAGATAGAACAACTAGTGATGTAAGCCAGTTGCATATAAGCAGAAGAACTAATTGGAATGTCTAGAGGATAGCTATCGGCCTGACCCAATGGGGCTTGGAATGTCTTAGAAGTTTATTGTTTGCATAACAAAGCTACCGGACTACCTTGTTGACCAACCTCGCCCATCTGACGGTGTGCTGCAGCCTTGGACTGCTCTGTTCTATGGCTCTGGGAAACAATACCCAGGAGTGGGGAAGTTCTGCCACATCCCTCGTGTGCAGGCCTTTGATAAAAACAATGGGAGCTGCATAATCATGTAAGACCACAAGCTGTCCAACCCTTGCTATACATTATAGAGAGATCTTTATATCGTTGTCACAGAACAGAGCTTATGGACGTTGCACAAAGCTGTGAACACTTTGGTCTCTAATCTTGCACACAACTGAAGATAATTTAGACCACTACATACATAAGTGCACGATAATACCTCGGCACAACACTATACATAGAGCCGTTACATACACTCAACCTCAAAAGTTTACCATTTACCACCTATGCAATCTGAAAGGCATTAAAGCATAGAGGTTATAATTGCTAACAGAGTGAGAAGCATGAAAAGCACTAGAAAACTTTTCTTCTGCTATTATATTCGTCCTAGATAGAAATGAAGACTGTCGACTGACAATGGGAAGTTGGTTTTGAACACACGGATGATAGGCATGAAGAGCTGCATTTACATACCGCTATGGTAGCAATCAAGCTTCAACCCTCATCTCCTATCCTAGAGGTGTATGACTCGGCAATTTGGGCATCTGTTGCATCAAAATGAGACGAAACAAAATGTATATAGATGGGGCAAGGAAGGGAACCGGCACCAAAATGGAGAAAGTGAGAAGGCAAGGTAGCACGCACCTTGGGATATCGAAGAGCAGGGGGGTGATGTTGGTATCGAGATGGCGAGGATCCCTTGTGTACCAGACTCTGAACTTTTCGTTCTCATCAAAGGCCTCCACACGCGGGATGTGGCAGAACTTGTTCCATTCCGGGGTGTTGTTTCCCAGAGCCATGGAACAGAGCAATCCGAGGCCGCAGGACACCGTCAGGTATGCGAGGTTGAGGCCAACAAGGTAGTCCGGGAGCACTGCCAGGCTCCCGCGGCCGTTCCGAAGGAGCAGGCGCCGGAGCTCCGGGACGCCGTCCAGCGCCTGTATCTCCGGGCTGCAGCTGATGACGAGCCTGTGCAAGCTCGGGAGGTTAGCGATGCGCTTCAGCTCGTGGCAGCACGACACGTCGAGCTCGACTACAGATGGCAGGTTCTCCAGGGAGACGAGGCGATGCACCTGGTGCAGGGTCAGTATCTTCAGAGCCCTCGCGTGGAAGGCAAGGCCGGGCGGGAGGCGCGTCAGCCTGCATGTGTGGAGCACGAGCTCCTGAAGAACAGGCATGGCTTCAGCCTGCTCCTCCCACTCCCACGTCTCCCACAACACTAGTCGGTCCATGACCAGTTTGTTCAGTCTCGGTAACGCGCCTAATGCCGAGGAACGGGAAGGATGGTTGCAGCAGCGCAGGAATTCTGTCCCGACGCGCTTGATTGCTGGAGCCCAAACAGGGGAGCTGGCACAAACCATCCGGCAGCTGCGGGCAGAAGGCAAGATCTTGCAGCAACAGAAACTTGAGCCGCTCAAGGGGCAACTCTGCTCTCTTTGACATCATCCAGTTTGGAAGTCGACAACCAAAGTATCTCTGGATGGCCAAGTAGTTTATGCTGGACGGAGGGCAGAGCTCGTCGAAGACCTCCTCGACACGCCGTTGCTCCTCCTCCGAGGCATCGTCTCCTATCCTAATGCTGCATGCTAATCTCAAATTCACAAGATGCCTCTTGCTGCATAGCCTGGCCTTTGAAGCGAAGGAGCTGGGGTGCACATTCTCCAAACCCGTCAGCCCCCAAGATTCCTTAGCTGAGAAAGAGGACCAAGCTCTTCCAGAGTGCACCAGCCATTTGAATCACCATCTACGTGAGCCGGAAAATCAGATAATATCCTCAGGTTTGTCAGCGCAGCGAATTCCCTGGGCACACTGTTTATACTTGTTCCCATGAGGCTAAGATATCTCAGCTGCTTTAATTTTACAATGCTACGAGGAAGCCGTCCCATTTTGACACAACCAAAAAGGGAGAGATGCTGCAAAAACCTCATTTTACCTACGTTGTCCGGGAGTCCAGATGTTTCAGGGTTTGTTATACTCAGGTACCTCAGGTGCTTGAGTTGGCTCAAATTCTCTGCCAACGGACTGAAATCTGCACCGTTCATAATTAATGTGCGTAGGCTTGACAATCTACTCAATGAATCACCGGAGGCAAACTTGATTGGGCAAAATGTTATCAGTGTTCTCAGTGACCTTTGCTTTTGTAAAACATTCCATTCCAGCTCACCTGATCCTGCCTTGTGTCCGATGGACAACACACTACACACGGAATTCTTGTGAACCAAGTCTGCTACCAATATCAGCCTCCCCCTCTTCAGCTAATAGTGCTTCATCTCTTGCTATATATAGACAAAATGAGCGAACAACATCATGTATTATGCAGTGTTGTCTACCCAACTCTTCGTTTGGCTCCATAAGGTTCCTCGTGGTTAACTCCTCGATATAATTTGCTCCGATTCTTCTAGATTATCCGAGTAACTGCTGCTCACCAATCCTTCACTAATCCACATTTGGACCAGTGGATCATGACAACGAATGGGAAAAAATGAGCAGTAAAGCAAGCATTGCTTCAAATGAGGAAGCAAATCATCGTAACTTAAATATATAGCATGATTTCATATATGGGAGCGTCTAATTTTCAATCGATTGAAAATGAGGGTTCCTTTCAATCAACGCTTTTAGCCCTTGGATCTAGATCTAATGGATACAAAAAGATAAAACTTTTCTATAGTCTATACATAATACTAATTAATACAAATAATCCTATAAATAAATAAATAATAAAAGGAACAAAAAGAATAAATAACAAAGACAACAATTCCTTTGACCGTCGACTGAAACAAAGGTCTGATTTCAGTCGATTGAACAACAACATTTCCGTTAATATATTCATCAGGCATCTCTCTTGGTTGGGCACTGCTTGGTTGGGCACAGCCTTTTCAGAATGGTGCGTAGACAAGCACGGCTGTGCTTTGGAAACAGGTCCTGAAGATGTTAAATGGCTGGACACTGCTTTGCCCGAACAAAAACTTGGAGAACTTTAGTTTGATGAAGGAGAGGCTCGAAGCGGTGGCGGCAAGGCCAGAGAGGCTTGGGCTAAGCGCTTGATTGCTGATGAGTCTGGAGAAGAAACCTTCGTCGTGGTGTCGGCTTAGGTGTGAGTGGTTAAATTGCTGTGCTCTGTCGGTGTTTGCTTGTTAGAGCTGTATGGCGTATTTGAGCTCGTTATCGGCTAGGCTTGTGGGAGTTTTGGTGTGCTGTAAACTCAGACTTGTTGGTCTTGACTGCTTTGGCATAATGGACTGGGGACCTTGATCCCTTTTACTCTAAAAAGGAAGTTTTTTTTGAAAATGGATAAACATCTGGCCTCTACATAGCGATGACAAACACAGCTACCGGAGCAGTAGGTTCGGATGCGCCTGATCACCTCCTTTGGGCACAAGAGCAGCAGACTTGCAAGTGGTTAAGTTACGGTGCAAGGTAAGGTAAGTTGCTTGTGGAAGGGGTTGGAGTGTGCATGAGTGTGTGTACGTATAACAGGCAGCTAAACATTCCACACTATTAAGCATTCTCAAATCTCAACCACTCCAACTGGAGATAACTCCAGTGTGTGCGCTGCGCCCGACCTTATCGGAATCAAACGGGAAAGGGACCAAAGTCAGCAAAGCAAAATGTAAATATGATCCAAAAGAAGCGACGCCTGTGCACTAAAGCAAGCTTGGCCACTTGCCTTCGTGCCGAAGGGATACGAAACAGAGAGGTAGAATAACACACATACATAAATTTAAAATGTCAAGACTGACCAAAAGTGGTTATTACGACGAGCCTACTGAGACGCTTCCCTGTGCAGAGCTTTATTGCAGTCTCATCTAGAGTAACTTTTTATACTTAACGCAAAACACAATCCTGTACAGCCTTGTAGTTCAAGATTGATTCCAATAGATTCGCGCGTGAGAGTTGTGGCCGGCCTTAACTTCATTCCTTAAACACAATAACGCACTACACGTTTTGCTATTTGTCCATTGTTAGTTTGTTAGGTCACGTACCTAACTCCATCGGTTCCTATACGAAGGCGTCCATGTGTTTGCTTTCCACTCTTTATTTATTTGCCGCCATCGCTCAAATTATTGATTCAAATTCAAACAGTTTTGAACATCTCGAAATACAGTCTAATTATCATATGTTGACTTTTCTTCAACAAAGAAGATGCTCTCTATGGTATTTTGTTGTGGTGTTAGAACAACATTTTTAGTTCGTTTTTAAACCAAGATCCAAGCAAGCTGTCTTAATTTGCTTCGCTAATAATTGAGGGAGTGAGTGGACTTTTCATGGAAGGTTGGCTACAAATGCGTGCTTGTATAATGAAACGCCGGTTCTATAAAAAATCCGGTGAGAGGTGTCACATGATTTGCAAACATATGTGTGCCCCCTTCTCCTCCTAACATGTTCTAATTATAATTAAATATGAACAATATCAAGAAAAAATCAATTGAATAAGAAATATATTTTGTGTAGAAGCTGCAAACATAATTACCAAACCTCGTTGCTCACAAACTCAAGCTTCGGTTTTAAAAAATCTTTGCACACACTAAAAAAAAAAGAGAGACATGAACATGCACCAATAAGTAATAATGTGCCACACATGACAACAAGAGTCTTGTCAAATAAACCGTTGTAGATTTATTGTAGAGACCCATCAGTGCAGAGAGAGGTATGGCTTCATCTTGCCATTGGACGAAACGTGGATGCCATAGGTGGTATATCACTCCCTCGGCTTACACTGGTGCTAGTGTCTTTCTCGCGAGCCTCCTCCAAGGCCAGGCTCTCCTTGAGCTGTGCCACAACGGCGGCCATCCCTGGCCTTTGAGCAGGAGACTCTGCCGTGCATAACATAGCGGTATCAACCAGCTTCCACATAGAATTGATGTCGTAGGCGCCGCCAAGCCGTGCATCAGCAACAGAGATGATGTCACCAGTGCCAATCATTTGCCTAACGCGCTGAACGATATGACCATAGCCTGGAACCATTGGAGGCTCACCTGTGGCTACCTCCAACAAAACAATTCCAAAGCTGTACATGTCGCTGCTCTCTGTGAGCCGTCCAGTGAGGTAGTATCTATAGAAACAAGAAGAATGTTAAAGATAATAAAGACAACAACTGACAAGCCTCATTTTATGAAATCCCAATTTCACATAAACAAAACTCATTTTGCATACAATGGCACTAGTTTTACTCGTTTTCGTTCTTATGGTTTTTGCACAATTATCTAAGATAAATTACACAAAAGAAATACCAAAGCGTTTTCTGACTGAAGTACTAATAGTAGAAAACGTTATAGCATACGAAGGGAGCGAGGGACATACTGCGGGTCCATGTAACCAGCTGTGCCAGCTGCAGTTACTGACATGTGAGACTGAGTATCGTCAAGATAAGTTTTACTAAGTCCCAAATCTGCTATTTTAGCATGCAGATTTCGACCCAAGAGAATGTTGCCACTTTTCACATCCCGGTGAATTATGGGCGGGCTGCAACCTTTGTGCAAATAATGGAGGCCTATATATACATATCACAGGAAGTGTCAAATAGTTAACACAAAACAGGTAAGAATATGGAGGATTTCCTGAAGAAAAATCTCATTTATTGCAGCATATACCTTGCGCAGCTTCGAGCACTATTCGTACACGGGTCCCCCAATTCAGGGTTCCAGCAACAGCATTTTTACCTTCATTTTATCAACAAAGCAAAACTGTGTTTAATCACTTCACATGCCACATTTAGAAAATTAGTGAGGCTATAAAATTTTCCAATGAATTGGAGATTGATTTCTGAAGTTTATGTCACAAATATTTTGATATATTACAGCATATTGCATCATTTATTTTTTATTTTTTATTTGCTGAAGAGGATGCCAGGTGCCCCCTGGGCACCAACTTATGTTTCCCACCAGATATGTCAGACGCATCTTTTAAAAGCACAGACTTACGGTTGGTTGTCTTAATACTTAAAAATATTGCAACAGCTAGACAAACCTCTCAAATGATCAAAAAGACTGCCTTGAGACATGTACTCATAAACCAGTGCCAAATGATCTTTCTCCCAGCAGTAACCAATCAACGACACTATATTCCTGTGATGCACCTTTGTCAAGCTCTCAACCTATGAACAATATACAAAACATTTGAAAATGTATATTAATTTCAAATTTAGATTTATAACCTGCCTTGAACTTTTCCCAGCGGGCTTAAATTTGTTACCTCAGCTAAAAACTGATCAAGCCCATGTGATGATGATGATTCAGAACGTGTCTTGACAGCAACCTCGATATTATCTTCTAAACGACCATAGTACACAGGCCCAAAACCTCCTTGTCCTATGAACCTTTCGAAATTATTTGTGAACTTTTCCAGCTCTTTGTATGTGAACCGACGATTCTCATTATTTGGCAAATTGTCTACATGACTTTTTCTACTTCCCCGAGTATTCTCAGCTTTTGTATCTCTTGCTGAATCGTATGTGGAAACTTGTTGCACTACTACTAGATACACAAAAGAAAAGGTCAAGTATTATGAACTGAAACTATATTACGTATTTATATATATACCAGTATAGGATAAAACAATAGGATGCACACCATTCGGCTTTCTTCTCTGTCGCCAGATGAAACATGCAAGAAGAACGATAGCCACTATCAGCACAGGAACCGCTACTGAAATAGCTATGATAGCTGCTTTAGTTAATAGTGGTGGGTTTCGTTGGCCTGGTGCTATGTTGCACTTATATCCATCAGAGTCATACCTGAAATTATATAGTAAATCAAGTCCTGATTTAATTATTTTATGGAGAAAAAAATCTGTCATATTAGGAGATGCAACTTAATATTCAAAAGTATATTAATGGAAAAGGTAACATTTAAAACAAAATCAAAACCTGAAGACCAGAGATCCAGTGTAATTTTTACATAGGGAGTCACCACTCAAATGGTTGCCAGACAAATTTCTGTAGAAAGTGAAAGTCAATTGGTAAAGATCCTGGCTAGATTATATAATTTACAAAAAATATATCCACTTACAGAACTTGTAGGGAGGATAAACTTGTTAGGGAATCAGGTATTGACCCACTTAAGTTGTTATAAGACAAATCCCTGAAGCATTGCAGAAATATAGTGAGAAAGCTCAGACAAAAATTTTAAAACTCTAAACAAATGGACATATAAAATCTCAATTATTAAAGCTATATACAGAGACATTTGTTCAACATGATAGAGGAATAATGCTTAAACCGAGAACGTTCTCTATAACCATTACAATAGTGTAATTCATTAGATGGTAAGATTACCACACATTTATGTCAAATTTGGCATCACCCTTAAACCTGCTCCTACATTATTCTTATCTACTCTAAGGTAACAACAAATTAAGGTACCAAATAAGACAAGCAACAAATTAAGCTACATTGTGATAGTCTTGTCTCTGTGATCAGCAATTCTGCCAAACTCCACTATGTAAGACATATATCCTGAACGGGATGCAAGTTATAGTTATTTAATTGTGTTATTGGTTGCTCATGTCTGTTCGTTCATGATTGGTTAGATCTTGCAAGGTGATCGAGTGCAAGAAAAAAAATACTTTTTTCTGATATTTTGATAATAGAATGAATACGAAATTTTGGATACTTACAAATTCTCCAGTGCCGTTAGCAATGTAAAATTCTTAGATATTACACCATGTAAGTTGCACTTAGAAAGATCTCTGCAATAGAATTTCCCATTATGAATGAAATGTATCAATAATATAGTGGAGAACTAGTTAATGCAAAAGCCCCATAAGACCTTCTAAATATTTCTTTTTTTTTTCCAGAATTCAGATACTCACATTGATGTAATCCTCACAACATTATCACTTGTATTGCTGCATTTCACACCGTCCCAAGCATATTTGGATGGAAAACATGGGTCGCCCATCCAGTTTTTCTTCACTCCATATTCGAGTTTGATAGACATGATGGCATCAACTGGTGCAGGGGCATCAATTAAACATATGTGATCAGGAATATGTGTGATGACAGAATGGAGCCATATAGGATCAAGGCTCAACAGGCCAACTGCATTTATGACCTCGGTGAAAACAAAAAGTTTTCAGCACATTATTTGACAAAACATCTGGAGTGTCCCATTCCTCTTTAATTCAACACTGCAATCAAGTAAAAATAATATGGGCTAACTCAATCCTTCCCAATCCTTATTGATTGAAGGAGATCTGAATCCATCTAAACGAGGTTATTGAATCGGACAAACAAGAAATTTCAAACATGAAAAGTTTTTGAATCAATATCTTCCGTGGAAAACTTATTAAATGCACCTCTATGCTTAATTCACAACAATAAGAGTTATTAGTAAATGAAGTCCTATACTTAATTAGTTTTGTTTAAAATTTTACATTATTAAAAATGCTTCACACTACGCGTTCTCACCTGCCATATTACAATTTAAAAGCCAATCTCAATTCATTATTTTTCACAGACATGTAATAAACATATCAAACTTAATCGACTGAAATAAGAACATATCAGTCATTCTTGAAACCAACAGGTTATGTTTACTTTGTCTATCAACCCATGCACTTGCATGGGCTAGTGTTTTATAATAAGGGTATTACAAAATATATTATTATATTTAATGTTCAAGAATATAGGAAGTATAAAACTTAGAATTATACTTTTAGTTTTTGTAAATAAAGATATAAATTATTATTTGAAGGTGATTTATGTACAATATTTTGATTATAACTACTGTATCATCAAATATATGAATTGTACTTTCTCCGACAATCATGTGAGTACTCTTAAAAACAAAGGTAGAAGCTAGGAATTTATATCTATTGGGTGAGTCACTATATACTACTCTTCTAGTGATAAAACAAATAATGAAAAAAATATATGATAATATTTGAAATTTTTGAATAAGACGAGTGGTCAAACATACAAAAAAAGTCAATGACAACAACAATTTTGGAATAAAGAAGTATAATACAATAACAAAAAAAATATAAATGTACCTTTTATTGTTTTTGCTTGATATTTTTAGCCATAATTTTATTTTTAATACCAAAGCCATATATTAATGTATAGAAATTGCACTGATTGCTCCTTGTTCTTGGCAGTTCTCTTTTGCATTTAACACATTACACCAAATGAGTAAACTAATTCAATACATTGCTCAGAATTTAATGCGGAAAATTCTAAAATATAGCTCATATATATTATTGAGTTTTTACTTCTTATTTACTACAAGTGTATTTTTATAAAGTTTTTGATGTATCTTGGAAATTCATATGTTTTTTTTATTTTTATATATTTCCCATCGAGTTTGACTAGTTAATGAGATGCAAAATTTTCATTATGGTTGCATTAATTAATTGTTTATATTGGGATTGGTGGGTATTTTACACCATGTTAGGTCTAACTGTTAATCTGCTGTTACCATGTTTCAACATCAAGTTCGAGGATAAGATGTTTATCTTTGTTATTTTTTAGGACTTCATACGATGAATATGTAGGTCTTAGAAAGAGCCTCAAATTAGTAAATATAAGATTTCTTCTTTGCTGAGTAGGGTTCTATTTATGTTATTTTTATTTATTTTGTAAGTCAAAGCTGTGTATTTTTGTTCTTTACAAAGAAATGTGTAATTCTTTAAAACCTATGGAGAACATTAATTATTGGTGGCAATCCTATCTCTATCCAATAGTGTCATCTATTGAGGGAAACAAAGATTAATTTCCATTTATATTGGATTATTATTCCTTCACGTTGATTGGTGTTAGTACTTGCACTTGCACTTGATGCTAGACAGCTGGTTAGCTAGCTCAAGTTTTTCCATTGAAGCAGCCCAAGCGAGACTTACTATATCCTACTCTAGGAAACAAAACAGGTCAAAACCTTTTGACTTGAAAGTATTCTTTTGAGGAAAGTTCACCTGAAAGTTTTAAGGCGTAGAATGCTTCAACTCAAAAGTTTCAAATCATGGTCATTTGGGATTCAACTCAAAATCTTAATCCATAGCAGTTTCAACTCAAACTTTCAAGCCACAAGAGTTTCAACACAAAGGTTTCATGTCAAGGACGTTCCAACTTGTAATAGCTTAAAACTTGCAAAAATATCTTACTAAAGAGAGGAAAAAGAATAACTAACTTTACATCATACTTTTCCTTGTCCGCACCAAACGACAACAATGACCTTTATTTTTTTATATTTTCTAGCTTTCAATCGACTGAAAACTTTCAGTCAATAGTTTGTTATATTTTGTTTTAATTTTTATTTTATAGAATTATCTATATAATAATTATAAACCGTTGGATCTAGATCCGATGGTTTAAAACGGCTGAAAATTAGCAAGTCCCTTATTTCTTTAAACTGGTATGGGAGGAAACATCCTCTATGGATTATATTATAATAAATTAAAGCAAAACTAGTTCTAAAAATTATAATAAAATATTTGTGAAACTAGTTTGTATCACATGACCACATTGAGGTGGGTGTAAAGCGGGAGAAAATAAATTTCCAAACTTTAAACTATTTCTCTTTGAAATTTGTTTCAAGCACACATTGAAGGAACATAACCTTTGTAAACAATTTGAATGCACCAATTAAACATTCTGTTTGTTAATTTTTTTTGTTTTATTCTTGAACTAGGTTAGAAATGTTGAACATCTATTATATATATTTGACCAATAAAAGAAGCCTCTAGGTTCATTTTCTTGACCTAGAAATTCTCACGTTAATTGGAGAATAAAATACAACATATTACACACCACTGCCACTATGAAGAAAAACAAAAAATTATTACCCTCATATGTATTTTTTAAAATTATCCACCTTTAGCATTATAAAAAAATTATTGAATCCACATACTAATTTATAAATTACTCATCATTGCCATTACATAAATATAGATGATAAAAAAAAATTTATAAGGTATTCAGTATAAGACAATATTAATTACAGTTAATTTATTCATACAAGCCATGGAAGTGCACAGGTGAATTTACTTGTATTGTTTTATAACGGTAAGGGCCCACTTGAGGAGCAAGTTGCTCAAATTTGTAGGCAATTGGACTTGTATAGAGGTTGACTCTTGCAGGATTGAAAAACCACTGAAAACCGGCCGGTTTTCGTGGTTTTCGGCAAAACCGGTCCGGCTCGGTTTCATTGAATGTTCGGTTTATCGGAAAAACCGAACCTAGCCACTGTAGCAAAAACGGTTTTCAGTCGGTTTTTCTGGTTTACCGATCGGTTTTTAGTGATAAAAAAACCCGCTACTGTTATGATTTTTGAATCCTTGCTTGCAGGACACCTGTGTATGAGGAGTCCCCACACCTCATGGCATTACAAATTAATAATACATACACATGGCATGTTTGATTACTTTTGCTTTTTCAAAGGAGGAAGCTAAGACGAAAAAATGACGTCCCTACCTGTGTACTGTCTACAGATGTAACTAATTATGATTATTTTTTTACATAAATATGCAAATATTATTAAAAAGTGGAGTACATCTTCAAATTGAGGATGAAGCATCTTTTAAGACGAATGAGTGTAATTATTTTGTTTAATAAGTTTCCAGGTCAGGTATACATAGTGGAACTATATAAACTGAAGAGGAGGAACAGTAGGGGGCAGAGTGAAGAGAGATCTTGAAGAATATTCCATACATATTCATCTTATGTTGGAAAAAAAGGTCAACAGCTCTAGGTCCAATGATGAACTTCACCCAAGTTAAAATGCGAATGTACCAAACACCCCAATTTTCACATGTAACTAAACATTATAGGAGAATAAATGATGTTTGGGAGATGTCATAGTAAGTATGGGCAGAGGAGTACTCACAGTCTTTAGAGAACGTCATCGGACTGTCTTGGGGGACCAAAGTGTAGATCTCAAGCGCGTTGAGCATTGGCGGTAGCGCGGATGTGGCAGTGGCGACGAGAGTGACGTTGTAATTACCGTCATCGGCCCTATACCATGGAGAGCTGTAAACCCAGGAGGAAACCAAAGCCGGAGGGCTATATGGCCTCCCGCCGGGCCCCAGCTGATTGCCATTGAAGAAGATGTCAAACTCTCGAGGTTGGCTACTCTGGAAGTCAGCAAAGTGCAAGATCACCATGAAAGTGTACAGTGTCTTGGACTCTTCCCATGTCATGACGGTGAGCCCCGTCTCGTTGCCGGCCACCGTGACGGCTGTCTGGAGCACCGACGAGGGAACAAGGAAGCTCGGATCTAGTTGGATTGTCGAGGAGGAAGATAGGTTTCTCCACTGTGGGCCCACCGACGCCCACCAGTAACGGTCGAACTGATCACTGGGAAACCTTTGGCCGGGGCAACAAAAAATACAGGTATCCTGGGAGTGTCAAATCAATTGAATTCACAGTTGGCGCGAGCAGCTGAGGCAGAAGATGATGACGATGATTCACTCAAGGAACATTAGCATATACCGTACCTGGTGAAAGTTCCTGCCCCCATGTTTATGCGTGTATACATGGCCAGAGCCTGGCTGGCCGTGACAGGCGGGTAGAGCTCCCCGGGGAGCTTCCTCAGCTCCAGCAGAGACACGTATGGCGTTCCCCGTCCAGTGTTCACGAGGCACGCCGGCGCCCAGCCCGCCCACGCGAGGAACACCGTCTCGTACGCGACGTTGGTTCGGGCATACACCGTGTCCCAGTAATTGGGCCCAAGGTACAGGTCGAATTCCAGCGACGAGTTGTCGTTTTTGCCGTCGTGGTTGCCGTAATTCGCCTGCAGCCGGACGAGGTACTTGGCGCCGGTCTCCGTGGGCAGCGCGTAGCAGTTCCGCACGCCGGACGGGAAGCTCCGGACCGTTACCTGGGGCCGCGACACCTGGCTCCGATACTCGGGGGACACCATGAGGTTCTGGCCAGCGTCGGTGTACGCGCCGTCTGAGACGTAGAAGATGCCGGTGTCAGGGTCCTTGTAGCCGCTGTACTTGTCGTCTAGGCCGCAGTCGATGCTCAGGAAACCTGCACCACCATTAATATCTCAATGTTAACTTCATTATCAATGGTCAGATTTGCGCGATCGACGATGCAATTGCTTTTGAGAAACCTGGTTGACCGACGACATGAACCGCTGAGGCTAATAGCACAAGTAATACTAACATCACGGAAGATGCCATTGAGGCCTTGAGTCGGGGGGCAAAAGGGAAAGGCTACATATGTATGCTGTATGCACCACGACTTTTCATGTCAACGTTGTTTCGAAAGGAAAGCCTTTCCCTTTTGCCCCCCGATCATGGGAGCAACTCTGTTCTCCACTTAATCCAACATGCGTTTGGCGTCGCTTTGTTACATGTGTGACAGAGCTAGGTGGAACTGATGATGCTAAAAAATATGCGCTGGCTCTGGTACACAATGAACAATTATGCACCAACAAATTGACTATGAAAACTTGCTGACGGAGTAAATTGAACAATCTACTTCAATAGCGAATGTCTTTCCGTTGCCTTGATGGCTCGGGGCCATGTCTGTGCTTTATTAATTAGTGTGCCAAACCTCTTGAAGGACGTTTGGAGCATTGGTTCGAAATGAAAAAAAAAGACGACATGGAATCTGTCCCATTTACATAATTATTACATATCCACCTAAAATATAGGTGGCATTTGTGTCGATATATCCAGTGAGACGGGCGCATGACCGATCAACTAGTTTGCACTGTGCTACAAAAGGCCAGCCTTGTGACGTTGACCGACTGGTTCCTTTTCAGTCCGACGACGTGCATCAGTTGCATAATAACTTTATACGTACACCCTAATGATTCTTGTTGTCTTGACATTACTCTGCTCTGAAACTTTCTTGACGCGGATTTTAATTCTTCGTATAGAAAAGACAACCAAGGTAGGACCCTATTTGCCTTACAAAAATCTAGTGGCTATTTCTGAAGCCTCGACTTACTAATTTCAAATGTGGAAGTTGTAAAATTCAACTAAAAAAATACTAAGGATATTGAAGTGGTGGCCATGCACAACATGTCACTGTTTTCTCTCCTCCTTACCACACTTTACATTCATGGTCTTTCTTTATTTGTCTGCTTTGATTTCCTTGCATTGTCCACCTAATATATGGTGTTCCTTTTTTTTTTCACTAGTTACAATGCCCATGCGACACACACGTGCGAATACTTACGTGTGAATACTTATGAATGTGATATTATAGTAGTTAGAAAAATAATTAAGATATTGTGTATAACTATATTGTTTAAGAATATATTAAAAGTTTACGTAATATATTGTTCAATCTAGTGCATTCAAATCAAAGATGATGTAACATACCGTTTAATTTAAACATATTAAAATAATGTGTAACTAATTGTTATAAAAAATATTATTAGAAGATTCATACACTGTTTAAACTAAGCATAATATGATAATAAACCAAGGAGAGAATTTCTTCTTGGCCCTGTTAAAGTCAATTGTTCCTTCTTGGTCCAAAATGAAATAAACTTTCCTATCAGACCCGAAAACTAATTTTTTTTGTTGGCCTTTCCACTAGTTTGAGCTACTAATGATGTTAACTGAGCTGTAAAATTATGACCTTTTTACACCCTCACATGGATCAATATCAGCAGCACGGATATGAAAATCATTGAATACATAGATATACGTTGATGTACAAAATCCATCACAGTAATATCTAACAGTTATGCACAAAAATGGAAATCATTGAATACATAGGGTATACAATAACATAGGAGGGTTCATAGTGAAAAATTTAACACAATCCATCTCATTTCGGACCCGTTGTAGAAAAGCTTTATTATAGGCATCATTCTAAAATATAACAGTTTTGACACTAACTACAATAACAACTCCTCATATAAAGTATATTCCATTAGTAAATATAAAAAATACATGTTCTATGTGTCTTTCAAGGAACACGACCGACGTTTCAAGTTACCCTACATGGATAATCAATTTTAAGCTAAACTTATTAGGGTGTAATAGCAGGATAGGAGTAACCTGGTGTCCGCAACACACATGTCGTCATCGAAGAATTGGTTCCCCAACCCTGCACAATCTACCAGGACACAAAACATGCACGGAAATTAATTTTTCCAGAAAAGGGAATCACTGATTGCTTGCAGGTCCTCAGACGACGAGGAACGACATCGACCGATTGCTAGGATTTGCAGCATGAAAGAAGGAGAAACCATAAAGCAAGTGAGCACATAGTGAGAAGGACTATATAAACATAAACTCTTGTAGGGTACATAAGATGCCAATTGATTCCAAGGCGATGCTCATTGTTGCCAATGAGCACGTCTGGCGTAGCGGGATTGCCACTGGGTCTTGATCAATGTTGTCTCAACCTGATGGTGGACAATGCTAGAGCATGCGGATGAGGAATGGCACATGGAAGGAAGGAGCGAAGTAAGAAATCATCATGACCATGCTCATCCATATCAAAGAAAAACTTAGGTCATGTGTATCCTGGAAGGAATACTCAAGCGTATCATCCTTCCATGGTTATGAAAGGAAAAATAACCATGGAGGCCTATCGAAAGAAAATTCATCGCACATAAAAGGGAAACAAATTTGAAAATTGAATTTTGCCTCATGGAATGTTTTACAAATAAAACCAATTGAAAGCACGAGAATCCTATTACTGGAGGACGTGATTGCTGCGGCGTACATACCTGGAAAGTAATTGATCTTTCTCAACCCTGATTGCTCTCTGGTCTGCATGGTAAAGAAGGAAACTACCCCACACATAATTAGTAAACCAATTATTAGGAAATATTGCATTAAATTATGGGAGGGGTAGCGTGGGTACAACAGGCAGGTGGGTGTGGTCGGTCCCACATGTTAGTGCTGAATTTTAGGTGCAAGTATGAGTATGATTGTGAGGGAAAAATCAGAGGTTTGGGGTGTAAGAGGTTTAACTATAACATTTAACCACCTGTTTGGTTTATTGTAAATCCAATGGCTAGATGGGTTGCTGGTACCACCTATTTGAATTAATTTCTAGTTGGTGTGCACTTGCGGCATACACCTGTGAATACTTCTAAACTTGATATGATGGTTAAGAAAATAGTTCAAATATTATATAAGAATATTCCACAAAATATTGATCATCGTTCTCTAAAGCCAGATAGGCTCATATTTCAATACTTTCGAACATGAATACTTCTCTAAAGCCAGATAGGCTCATATTTCAATACTTTCGAAAATGAATACTTCTGAGAGATGTCCGAGTTTGATTACATGTTACAAGCCGGTTTGACTTTGTTTCAATTAAAGAAACACAGGATAGATCTCAAGGTTCATCGCATGTTTCAAGTCAGTTTGACTTTGTTTCAACTAAACACAAGTTCAAAGTGGGTGTCTGGGATCATTCACATGTTCTGACATGATTGAAACTCTGTATCATCCTGAAATGAGCGAATGACAGATGTTGGTGTTTGATTGCTTGTTCCAAGACCGTTTGACTTTCTTTCTACTCAAAGTATTCAAGGTTGTTTGGGCTCCATTTTATCATAAAATAGTGAGCAAAGGATGTTTGGGTTTGACTGTGTGTTCTAAGATTGTTTGACGTCAGAGGACGGGATGGGTGTTAGGAATGTGTGTCAGAGAGAGAGAGAGAGAGTGATATATATATATATATATATATAGAGAGAGAGAGAGAGAGAGAGAGAGAGAGTATGAGAAGGAGAAGATATGTAATGGTGGGAAACTCATCTCAAGTTTCGAATGTTTGTGTGACCTATTAATGTGGTAGACTTTCCTTGCTGGAGGCATAACAATCCAACTATAGATGGTATGACTGATATCAAGTTTCCAATTGTAAAGCTACACAATTTTTTCCAATAATTATAACCTTATTTGCATCCTAATGAAGTTCCCAACAACCTCACAAGCATGTTACATATTCAATCAATTGGTCGATAACTAGTTGCAAAAATATGGACAATTCAACCACAAATAATTTCATGAAACACAACATTGACAGCAAATATGGAGCCCAAATATATAAATTAGAAGCATGGATTTGAGAAACATAGAGAGGTTCCATCGAATAATTCGGTGCAAAGGTAGAATATTTTAGGTCTTGAAAATTGATGTGCGAGCAAACATTTTTAATGCTGGTCAACTAATTATATATTGTATCTACTTATGCAAACAATATAGAATAGGTTTGTAGTGAATCATGGAAGATGAAGTCCATGCCATCGTCGAGTATCTGCTACTATCTTAATGAACATGACGTATTTGTTTCTCAATAAACTAAAATATCTTGTAACACCAAAAACTCAGATAGTGTCCAAGGAAATACTAATCTTATTCTCATAATATGCATCTAGGATTTTACACATAAAATATGAAAACATACCGTACATGGTGCAACATACGTAATAGTCTAAAGTGAATAGTAGCTCATATCCTAACACAAGACAGACCAAATCTTTTTCCCTTTAGATTATGAGATTTCTTCTCGAGGATGGACAATTTCATATAAAAGCAAGATATGTTGAGTATGATGCACCAATAAATATCACCAAGCAATTTATGAGTTTAAGTTCAACAATCATGTATAAACACTGGTTAATCAACAACAGATGCAAACATTCTCTTTTATTAAAAAAAACATGCAACTCAAAGCTAGAGAGTTGTGAGGCTTCTAAATGGAAGAAATGCTTTATATGAATGAGGAAGCTAAACACACTAGCCTATACAAACCATAAGTCAACCTACTATCTATAGCACACAACTTGCGGAATAGTAAAGAGAGGGTCAAGGAATGCTCATGATTTTTTCCTCAAGGCCTCGGAAGGATGGCTCCTTCCCCTAATCCTCGTTGGACCACTTCCGTCGGAGTGCCGGTTCCTCCTGCCACCAAGTGGAGTTCTCGCACACAAGCCGCAATCATCCCCGGAGTGAAGACATGGTTACGTCACCGCTGCCACAAAGGCACAAGCTCGCCTCCCTCAAGAACTGGTCGGACTCCCCGAGTCGACACGGACGCTCACTATTGATGCCCGTTTCAACGAGGGGCTCAAACCATATACAAACTTATGACGACCTTCACAACCAATCACGATAGGCTCGATCAGCACTAACCGGTCTAGGCCTCACCATAGACCAAGAGTGACAATCTAGATCACACTCTCAAGGACACCCTAGCCTTAGATGTGGATAGATTCTCAAGTTACTCTCACTAGCACTCTCAAGATATCCAATATCGTCTCCTAGTGCTCCTCTCTTTTCCTCTTGGCTCCCTACTGATGCTCCCAGCAATCGCAATAGCCAAGAGTGGTTTACAAGACCCCAACAACGACCTTATATAGGCTTCCAACCTCAAGCTAACAGTTGCTCCACGAAATCAGCTTTCTGGGAAAACTGACTGTACAATCCGGTCACTACCTGATCGGATTGTCCGGTCTCCATCTGAATGGCTCCTCCAGAGCTGTTGGCTCCTGTCCCTGCTGACTTCTGCCTTGATCGGACCGTTCGGTCTCTTCTGTCTTCGCTGATTCCAGAGAGCGTCTATTTTGGTTCCTCTCTGTCCCACGCTTCACCCATACAGACTAGACCGTCTGGTCTCTATTGGTCTTCACGCTGACAGATTCCTCGCAATAATTTCTCCTGGCTTCTTCTAACAGCTCCTTGGCTTTTTCACTGTCCCCTAGTGCATGTGATTTTACTAAGAATCCATGCATATCACCAACTAGTGTGACCTAAGAGACATGACCTAGACCCTCTTTATAGTCCGGTTTTTCCTATGGACTCAGCCCAGACAACTATAAAAGTGTTCCAAACACTTGCTCCTAGCTTGTCCTAGCCTTGATCCATATCTATCAACCCTTGGACTCCATCAAGCTCACCAAGCTTCATGCTTGTGGTCATTGTTATCAATCGCCAAGGCAACCATCATCAATAAGATTTGTAGTAGAGTTTAGAGATGATTCATGTATAGACAACACTCATGTAGATATTAGCTCATAATTTAATAGTTGTTATTAATCACAGAAACATCCATACCTCGGGGATCCAATCATCAATGGCCATGAAGCTTAAAATCTCCTACTTTTGGTGATTGATCACAACCACTACTTATCATAAATAAACAAGGCTAAAAGAGCTACACTATAATTGAGAGGAACCACAAAGGCATAATAGGGAACGGACAAGGTCCTACTCAAATCAAGCATCATCAAGAGCTAAAGAGTAAAGAGAGAAATGCACACTGTAGATGATATGCATGCATGTCATGGTATGATATTAAAGACAACATAAAGACATGCAATGCAAGGCATGAATGACGATATGCAACAAGATAGCATGAAACATGCAAAAGAATTAAAGACAAACAATCATCATCATGGAATCATACACAAGCAGACAAGATAGCTAAAGAAAGACAAAGCACTACATATGAAAATAAACCAAGTGAGATCATGACGAGTCAAAACACAAACGAATGAAAACCATGACTCACCAAAATCCATGAACATCGATAAATCTATCAAAATAAGATCCAAATGTATCTCCTAGCCAAAAAACCACGTATGCTCCCCTTAGAGACAAAACAAATCTCGATCACAAAACATTATTATACACCCCCTATCTCTATGGCTTCTCCCCCTTTGGCAACAAGCACCAAAAAGAGAGGAAAAAAGACTGAGTGCTTGCGGTCATAGGAGGTGGTGGTGCAGTGATGTTCTCTAAAGGCTCTGCGTTGGGCTGCTCCGGTGCTGGATCCTGCTAGTCTCCCTGAGTCTCTGCCACCTGAGCGTCTAGCTGCTCGAAGAAGGAAAGATCCTCTGGTGACTCTGACTCTCTGCCCTGAGCTTTTGCTGTAACAATGGCGGTCTCCTGTGCAACAGACGCCTGGAGAAGACTAAGGTCGTCCACGTCCTGCTCAATGAATCCTCCACAGACTAGATCCTCTGCTACATGAGGTGTGACAAGTGTAGCGTCTATAGTAGAAGAAGGTGGAGCAGAGGTAGAAGCTGTATCTATCTGCAGGGCTGTCTGTGTGGTGTGAACTATCTCAGAGAATACCAGGCTCCTGATTGGCAGCTGAAGAGTAGAAGTAGAGGCCACTACCATATGTGAAATTACATCGTGTGTCAGTGAAGACAATAGTGTAGACATCGAGAATGTGGACATCGCGGAGAACTATGAAGGTGAGAAAGTCACTCCTACTCCCCCTGTTTCAAACTTCTGCGGGGCTGCCTGTGTGGTGTGAACTATCTCAGAGAATACCAGGCTCCTGACTGGCGGCTGAAGAGTAGAAGTGGAGGCCACTACCATCTATGAAGCTGCAGCCTGTGTCGATGAAGAGAATAGTGTAGACATCGAGAATGTGGATAGTGGGGAGACTATGAAGGTGAGAAAGTCGCTCCTACTCCCCCTGTTTGAAACTTCCCAGTAGGCACGCTGCTGCTAGACTGTGCCGTCATCATCGTAGTAAAGGGGCCTCTCCGAGTCAGAAGCTGCTGAAACTGTGAAAGAGTGGGGACTCCGGTCTGCTGACTAACCTATCCTCATGTGAGCTCTGTCATCTGACTCATCAGTAGCATCATCATCCTCATCTGTTGCTGTTGTTACTCTACCTGCATCCTCAGCACGTCCATGATCTGACACCTCTCCTCAGTAGTGCTCTGAATAAAGTCACCTAGGCGTCCTGCTAGTGCTGCTATATTAGTGGCGTGCTCTAACTCTGTGGCTGCTGGCTAAGATGGTGCTCCTACACTGCCTGACTCAGGAACCGCCATCTCTGGACTAGTCCCCTGCTCGTGAGTGACTGGCGGTGACTCCTACTTGTCTGTCTGCTGGCTGGAGGCAGACTGCAATCCCCTGGGGACACCTGGTGCGTAGCTGGTAGTCACCTAAGGAAATGCCTTGTACTGCTCCTCCGTCACTAGCCCAAGTCTCCTCAGAAGGTAACAAATGCATGGTGCATAGACTAGGTGACGACCTCCAACTCTCTTAGATATGACCTCCTCCATCTTAGCTATCATCAGACCTGTCAAGTCAAAACTCTGTCTCCGAAGCATAGCTGCAACAACCCACTAGTGTAGTAGACTGAACTCCTCCCTGTGCCCTGACCTCGGAATGATAGCCCTGGTGACTACCGCTCTGACATTCTTTGCCTCTGCAGTGAGTCTCGTAGGGCGTCTATCGAACCCTGGGGTGTGAGGTGGCTAAAAAGCAATAGACACCATGTTGTCTGGAGGTAACATCCCTCCCTATGGTGTGCGGGGTGGAGCTCAGTCTCCATAGGCACTCCGATAGAGCTGTGTATCTAAAGCAATCAGTCCGAGTGCAGTTATAAGGTCCTCTCTGCTCAAGCGCTGTGGCTTTCCTCTAAACATAAACTAGATCTCTGGCTACCCAAAGTGAGGCATAGAACTTCATCACAATGTCCTCTCTATACATGTAGGGGGTGGTGATCATCTCGGCCAGTCTGGACAAGTAGTCAAAGTACTGCTGCATGTCTGTGCGAGATGCCTTCCTCAAAGCCTGGTAGGTCACGTACTGCTGTGGCATAAATACTCCATTCTTGCCCTTCTTGGCAAGGTAACATCGCAGACCCTCACCAATCCTCCTCTACAAACTCGTCCAGTACCTCTCTCCTCCAGCGGGGTCCCATGGGACTGGAACCCACTCCTCGAACGGAACAAGGCGACTAGCCTTGAGATCTTAGGCGGGAACCTCAAGTATGCCCCTCTCTCCAGCTGCTGCTATCAGTCTCTAAAGCCTGCTGGTGCTCAGAGCACATGTGCACTACGGGTCTCCTGCCCGGTGAGCTGTGCTCTGCTGGGGAGCTGTTTGCTGCTATGGCTGCTCCTCCTCTGACTCTGACTCTGACTCTGAGTCGTCAGACTCAGACTCTTCTGACTCCTCCTCTTCAAACCCCTCCTTCTCTTGTTGCCTGGAGGAACCCTGGTCCACAGTTCTCGACGAACCTCTCTAGCGAGAGGCCGGAGTACCCTGCGCCCAAGCTGGGAGTCGAACACTTGTATACAGCTCTAGGGCTGCTGTCCTCTGCCTGGTGCTCCTCTTGAGGCCCTGACCCTCAGTGGTTGTCTATCTCTCTATGATCAATAGAGTCCCGCGAGACCGCTCCATGGCGTTGAGGTGCTGTGCAACCCGTCTAGCTCTCTCTGTCTCTGGGTCGAGCCTGGGCCTCTTCTTCCCTTTGGCCTTCTCTAGCATCTTGCCCTTGCCCTCATCCTAATCACCAGTACATGCCATCTCTGTTGCTGACTGACTGTCACTGCACGCACATAGGTGGAGATAGGATAAGTATAGAACCTAGTATGTTCTACAAGCAAAGCACCGCTAGGAAAGAATGGGCAATAGAAATCCTAGCATTGAATGACAGATATGATCACTAGACAAATATGCAACATAGCATCAGTGATCATCGACTATATGTGGCTGGTGCGAACCATCTAGTGTATGGTCAAATAATGGAAATTAATCTAACTATAGACTAAATGAGAGACAACCCCAGAATTGCAATTAAAGATAATCATGGAATTAATTGCAAACTAGGTTGAGCCAATTAATCCTAAATCAATGCAATCAAATAATGAGAATTAATCTAATTGCACCAATTAAGACAATAGCTTGCTAATTAGGGCATCAAACAATGAACTGGAGGATAAGCACAATACCCTCAGAGTAGTGGAGTCGAATGCCGCAAGGAACACACGACCGATCGCCGTAAAATAGGAACTTTGGATCACCGGCAATGGGAAACGGTGGAGAAGGGCAAGCTTTACCCTAGCAATCAATGAAGGCTTGGCTTGGGCGTGCACACGCTAGGGAAGTGGAGGAGTTGAACGGTGGTGCGCATCGGTGAAGGGGGGAGACGGTGAGGGGAGATGTGAGGGCGGCAAGTCGGAGTCCTGGGCGTGCTCTCAGCATCGGGGGCTAACGAAGACGAAGCCAAGGTCTTCTTCGATTTTGACCTAAGGTCAAAGGATGTTGGGTGGCCGAGATCAAAGCAAGATGCGATCAACGGTCACAGAGTGAAAAAGATACCAACATTTTCCATCATAGTGACTAGACAGTACTATCTTTGGACCGGACGGTCCGGTCCGGTCTGCTCTGGGTCTGCTGGCACTCCACACAGACCACACCGTACGGTCCTTAGGACCGTTCTGTCCGGTCTCTATGACCACACTACCCTGATGCACTATGCACAAAGGCACTGACCGAATTGTATGGTCACTACCAGAATTTCGCTGAATCAAGGAATTTCTCCAATTTCCAAGTGCCCTCACTCAACACCCAATTAAACACTGCACTTGGAGCATGAAGAGAACTCTCAACGACTCCTTTTCAAATAGTGGCCCTCCATGGCCTAAAAGTTTTTGCAAATTCTAAATAAAGAATCAAGCAAATAATAACCAAGACAATTAAGAACCAAATGGGTATGTATAAGCCTTAATCCTTGAACCACGCGAGTAGATTTAACCTCAGAGTTCATAAGAGCTTGCTCAATGGGCATGAAACACAATCCTTTCCTTTAATCACACTTATGGAGATGTATTCTCATATTGATCATGAGGCACAAATTTTCTCCATGTGTGACAAACCTCCTTTGTATTTCTTATATGATGCATGCAACAAGCATTTTACAAATGCAATGGAATTTAAATATGTCATGTGTATGCAAGCGATATTAAACAAGACACAAAGGAAATCTAACAACGTCAAGTTTAAACCCCTCCCAAGCTTACTCACTATAAGACATACCCTTGCATTGAGAGAAGTCAAACCACCATCTCAAGCACTCCCCCTAGCTTATAGCTATCTTGAGTGGGTTAGACATTGACTAATTTTTATGTGTCTTTCTTTTATTTATTTACACGTGTATGGATGCAAAACATATAAGGAGTCCTAGTTACCATGCAATGCAAGAAAACAAAGAACACACTACAACAAGCAAGAACAAACATGGATACCTCCCTCATGAGTAGATATGTCGTTGAGGTCCATGTCACTTATGGTGGACTTCACTAGATCTTCAAGTAAGTTCCCAGTCCACCACCGCCACCATCATCTAGGTCTTGTTTTTGGGCACCCACTTGTACTTAGTTGACCTCTCAAGATCAACAATGCACTTAGGCACCCATATGCTCTTGACCTTTCACCTTGCCATTCTTGTCCCTAAAAAGCTTGAAATGGATGTTCTCATGGAACAAGTTTGTGTTAGGAAAAACAATAGAACTTCTCACCATAGGAAAATCCTTAATGGTGTGGCTGTTGGCACTTTCCAAGTGCCCCTTTTATATGTGAATATTATCCCAATTAGAGCATAATTGATACTAATTTAGGCCATCTCTAAACCCGCTCCACAGAAGAGGAGGCGACAGAGGGACACCAGATCCGTGAGTTAGAGCCACCGGGGCTTGCCCCGTTAGAATGGATCTCTAGTTGAGTTTCAAGAACCATTGGAGTCAAGAGTTGATCCGTCAAGGTAAGCCATCTCGACGGGGATGAATCTTACTCTATGTATCTCAAGTATGATTGAATATGTTGATGATGGTTTTGGTGATTTGTCTATCTTGATTCTATAATCATGCATGTGTTTATTCCAATTGCTTAGTTCTAGGCTAAGTAAGTAGATATTATCTTAATCGTGGTGATTAGGATAATATTCGGACATCGTATTGATTATGGTTGCTTGATGATGCTAGTAGTGTGGTTTAGCGGTGACAGTACTAAGCCTACGTAGCACTATTAGATAGTTGAGTAGGGTAAGATACTCGCGCGATTAAGGGTTTCCTCCCCGCTGCGATAAAATAGGGAGCCGCTCGGAAAGCGGGGTGATCTTACTCATTATAGGTTTTTATTGATCTATGTAATTACCCATTATGATGCTATTCAATTAGACTATCTGGTTACGATCTCACTAGTAGATATCTGGCTACTCACTTACTAGCATAGGTTTACAAGATCTGGAACACTTTGGCTTAGACTCACTGGTGTGCCGATCGGCTCAAACCCTGCGCCGATCGGCGCAACAACTTCAGCTTAGATTCACCAGTGTGTCGATCGGCTCGACTCCTGTGCCGATCGGCACAACCCCAGATTTAATAGATCTCGCGCACTTTGACTTAGTTTCACTAGTGTGCCGATCGGCTCAATCCCCGCGCCGATCGGCACAACGATAGATTTACTGTTTGGCGCACCTTTGCGCTGGCCAGTCTCCCCCTCATGCAACCTGACCTTGACAGTAGCCTTTACTAGATCTTTTACTGTTAACTTTGTTTAATAAATCCTTAAGGTCCCAGTGGATTCGATAAACCTTGGAATACTCAATTCAAGGGAAAAAGTGCTACAATCGTACATCGTCCTCTTACGGTATATAAGTGGGTGCGTAGATACGACCAATAGTGGCCATCCTTGCAACGCCTCTCGCAATGATAGTCATCAACGAGTAGGGACTTGACCCATGCAGGAATGAAGTCACTCGTCCCGATGATGTCGATGGCAGCAGGATATGAGCCAAGTCCACGGTGAGAGACATTGTTCACAAGATTGCTCCCAATAATCTTCTTGTGGATGGCTCTACCATGTGTAAGCCTCTCAAAGCCGTCCATCACTATCTTCCTCTCTTCCTTGAGCATATGATATTCCTTCAAAACAAATGGCTCAATAGAAGAAACCTCGACCGAGGTGGTTAGTTCATCACACATAGTAGAAGCATCACTCTTTGATGAACTAGAGGAGGGAGAGGCAAGGTTATCAACATTGATGGCCTCAAAAGTAAGTTTAAGGGTCTCATACTTCTCACGTAGCTCTACATGATCACCCTTGAGTTTGTCATAACTCTTGTTTAGGGCCTCATGAGAAGTGACAAGGTCCATGAGCTCACTCTCAAGATCCCCAACACAATCCTTAGCCAACTTACACTATTTTCTTACCATTTCTAATATTTTGAATTTCTTGACAACGATGTCACGGGCTTGCTCAAGCATACTCCAAAGCTCGGCGTAGGAGCCTCATCATCGCTCTCATCCCTGCTCTCATCCTCACTCTCCCCAAGTTGGCTCATGGCCATGAGGCACATTAGAGGTAGAGGAAGAGGTCGAGGTAGAGTGGTCTTGATCATGGCTAGGCCGGCAATTTCTTCATTTTGCCTTGAAGAGGAGGATGCTTCACTTGAGTTATCGCTTGTCCACTCTCCAAAAAGGGCCTTGCATGTGAACTTCTTCTTGAGCTCTTTGCCTTTTTCTTTTCCCTTGTCCTTGTTGAAGTACCTCTTCTTCTTTTTCTTGACTTTAGGATGTTCTTCTTCTTCTTCATCACTTGAGTCTTGAGACTTGAATGCTTCTTCCTTAGGCTTGGAGCAATCCCACACAAAGTGGTTCTTGGAGCCATAGTTGAACACTTTCCCTTGTACTTGGATGCAAACTTGTTCTTGAAGGTCTTCATCTTCCTCATGAGAAGTGCTAATCCCTCACTCAAGTCATCTTCATCATCATGATATTCTTCTTATTCAATCACCACCTTCTTCTTGCTCTTCTTGCTCTTGGCAGGCTCTTGCTTCTTAACTTGAAGAGCTAGATTGGATGGTTGATGATCATCCAAACCCAATTGATAGCTCTCAACGACAGTGATCTTTCCAAGCACTTCCTTGATGGTCTTGGTCTTGAGATCACCTTGCAAGGTGTAGGTGATGATGGATTCATACTTGGGGTCTTTGAATATCCTCACAAATCTTCTTATCACTTCAACAGGCTTGAGCTTGAAGTCATCCCCAAGAGCACTGATCTCCTCCACTAGTACATGAAAACAAGAATACACAGTGTTAGCTCTCTTATGTGGCAATCTATTGAAGTTATCATACTTGTTCTTCAACACATAGTATCTTTCCTCTTTCACATCACTAGTATCCTCATGAATGCTTTGAATCTCAGTCCAGATACCATGTGCTATCAAACTCGCATCCAATCTAGCAAAAACATCCTTAGAAATGCATGCAAATGAAGCATTCTTGGCCTTAACGTTGTGCTTAATTAAATTAGGATCTAGTGGATTCACGTCCATATCCGTCTCATGGGTCACATTCCATATCTCTGCATCAAGGGACTCAAGGTAGGCTTGCATACGAGCCTTCCAAAAGTTATAGTCCTTACCATTGAATATGGAAACACTCCCCATCTCTATCGGCATCCTTACTCAAGCTGGTGAAGCCTCTAGATTGAACACTTGGCTCTAATACCAATTGTAAGGACCAAAGGCGTATCAAGGAGGGGGGGGGGGGTGAATCGATAAGCCGACCACAATCAACAAATGCTACTAATTTCTCCACTAAATCGAGTCAATCATTGCAACCCAATAATTCTAGTAGGCCAAGACCCTACACATACTAGTGTTCATGATAAGTGCAAATACGGAAGCTAAACACACTAGACTATGCAAGCCACAAGTCAACCTACTAGCTATAGCACACAACTTGCAGAATAGTAAAGAGAGGGTGAAGGAATGCTTATGATTTTTTCCCAAGGTCTCGGAAGGATGGCGCCTTCCCCTAATCCTCATTGGACCACTCTCACCGGAGTGTCGGTCCCTCCCGCCACCAAGTGGAGTTCTTGCATATGAGCCCGCAATTACTTTCGGAGTGAAGACACGGTTGCATCACTACTGCCACCAAGGCACAAGCTCGCCTCCCTCAAGATTTTGTCGGACTCCCCGAGCCGATACGGGCGCTCACTATCGATGCCCCTTTCAACGGTGGGCTCAAACCGTGTACAAACATGTGACGACCTTCACAACTAATCATGATAGGCTCGATCACCGACACCTAACTGGTCTAGGTCTCATCATAGACCAAGAGTAACAACCTAGATCACATCCTTAAGGACACCCTAGCCTTAGATGTGGTTAGATGCTCAATTTACTCTCACTAGCACTCTCAAGATATCCAATATCCTCCTCTCTTAGTCCTCCTCTCTTTTCCTCTTGGCCCCCTACTGATGCTCCTAGTAATCCCAATGACAAAGAGTGGTCTCCAAGACCCCAACAAGAACCTTATATCGGCTTCCAACCACAAACTAGCAGTTGCTCCACAAAATCAGCTTTCTGGGCGAACTGACCGTATAGTCCGGTCACTGCCTGACCGAACCGTCTAATCTCCATTTAAATGGCTCCTCTAGAGCTGTTGGCTCCTATCCCTGCTGACTTGTGCACTGACCAGACCGTCCAATCTCTTCTGTGTTTGCTGATTCCAGAGAGCGTCCATTTTGCTTCCTCTCTGTCCCACGCTTCATCCATACAGACCGGACCGTCTAGTCTGTAGACCGGACCGTAGGTCTCTATTTGTTTTCATGCTAACAGATTCCTTGCAACAATTTCTCTGTGATCTACCTTCTCCTCTGATGACCGTACACCGGTCTCTCCAGACCCTTCTATCCGGTCACTCTGTCCAGAAGCTGAAACTCCTCGTCCTTGCTCGACTTTGTTTCCCGGCTTCTTCCAATAGCTCCTTGGCTTCTCCACTGTTACCTAGTGCTTGTGATTTCACTGAGCATCCATGCACATCACCAACTAGTGTCACCTAAGAGACATGACCTATGCCTCCTTTGTAGTCCGATTTTTCCTATGGACTCAAGCCCTAACAACTAGACAAGTGTTCCAAACACTTGCTCCTAGCTTGTCCTAGCCTTGATCCATCTCCATCAACCCTTGGACTCCATCGAGCTCACCAAGATCCATGCTTGTGGTCATTGTCATCAATCGCCAGGGCAACCATCATCAATAAGATTTATAGTAGAGTTTAGAGATGATTCCTGCATAGACAACACTCATGTAGATATTAGCCCATAATTTCTTAGTTGTCATTAATCACCAAAATATCTATACGTCGAGGATCCAATCATCAATGGTCATGAAGCTTACACACTTGATCAGTTTTCCGCAATTACATTGCATGGAAGATCTAAAAGATGATATAAACAACCAAGTCATGTCATTTCTAACAAATGCAGCATCTAGGAAAGAATTGCCCAAGAGTGAGCTTGGCAGGAACCTGATGTCATGCATTATTTGCAACCTCCATTGAAGAAGATCCCCCTTGATTTGAATTGCAATCTAACCAAAACAAAAACACAAAAAATTCTTCACTTTATATGTTGTCAAATATGACACCATAGCAATTAGCAAACCACATTGGGTTCGATGGGATTTTTAAGTAGTGAACATAGAAGCAATGTGGAGGGAATTGTTTCTATTCTGCGATGGTATTAAATAATCACAAATCATATCCTACTAAACCTGTATCATACAAAATGACCTCTCAGCAGGAATGAAAGTTTCATCACAGATATAAGAAGCAAAAAAGAATAAAAGGTTTACAATCAATCTCTAGCTTTCCAATTGTCCCTAATACCATGAAAAAACCATACTATCTGTTGACGGTCGTTAAGTACCAATTTTGACCATCAATATACCTATGAAAATAGGAAGACTTAGAATTTCATACTTGTATGTTAGTTAGGAATAATAAGATTCCACTTGTCCTTGGAGATTCATGTGCATGCAGGGATTTGATATAATATAAGTGAAGAAATGGAGCATAATCCGGGAAAACACCATTCCAGCCAATGAGACAGTGCCAACTGGACTTCCCTCGAATTGCATATGTGGCTGCACAGGATTCCTCCAGAGAACACCGACTTAATTCAAAACAGGACCCACCTACCCGTCACCCCGAGGAAGCACACCCCGAGGGGCCCCACTCCCAGGTCTGCCGACCTAGGGACTTGGTAACTCCTGAGCTCTTTGGCAAGGTTGGTGCATGGCGGTTCCGTGGCAGTTACTCTCCAGAACTGACTTTTGGCCCCTATAACTAGAAGGGGAGAGCTTCACTCCAACACACACAAACTCAAGAGCTAGTTATTTCTCTCTTTTACTTAGTAGTTTCCTAGTCCTAGTGGAGTTTAGTATAGGAGAAGCCTTGCTCAAGTCTCCAAGTCATAGGAGTATTGGTACAACTCTTGTATCTTTACCTTTAATCTATTTTATTATTATGACTTTATTCTATTCAAGTAATATAGTTCTTCCTTATAGTTATGCCTATGATATGTGTTCCTTGTTTGATTATATATCATATTCATGTTATAGGACTTTATGTTTTGATGATGATATAGACTTACTACCTTATTGTCATGATTGTCATATACCTTAACTATAGTCTAAATGTTATAATGCTAGTTGTACTTTAGTCTAGTTGTTATGCTTTATATTGGTTTGATATCTAATTAGGATTGTAATTGCTTAGCTCATGGCTTGTTAATCCATACGGTTAGAGTTATGTATGTTGTAGTATTTGTTAATCCAATTAGTGATTCTAGTGTTTGATCAATGCTAGAATTCTACTTAAATGTGTAAGCACGGTGCTTAGACGGCTAGGTAGTATTGATCACCTCGTAATCCACGGTTTGTAGAGATAGACAGTAGGTGGTGACAGCCCTATCTGTCCATTGTACTCCTCCACGTTCGGTTATAACGTGTGTCCAAGACGGAGTTGCCTTGTATGTGTCAGGCATGAATCCGTACATAAAGTGTTGAATGCATTAGACTATGACTAGTATAACCTTACTTAGAATTGTTTGACTAAGTAACTATATAGATAGACTAACATTAGAGATATAGCTTAGCTCACCTAACTAAAACTATCTAGTGACTTAGGAATTTATTTATCATTAGGAATGATTGCTCTGTGTGTCACACTACCCCTATCCTTATTATTATACTTACCCATGTATGAACTCTGAATACTCATAACAATCTTTATGACTACGTTATCATTAATAATTATATATTTATGTTATAGCCTTCCTTTGGTAGAACTATAAATGACAAGCTATTGGAGAAATCCAATAGTGAAATGCTATAACGGTATTATCCGTGCGCTTGCGGATTATACTATTATGACATTGAAAGTGTTAATGATATTTCTGGTGCTGTGCTGGGAATAGTGATATTTGTAGTGCAACGTTAAGAAATGTCAACACTAACAAAATTCTTATTTATTGTTGCCTCTGATACTATACATTACTGCTAGCAAATCCTCATTTTTCACCATGAAAATTAAATAAAACACAAAAAATAAAGTGCATGACTTCCTTGTAATCTGTCTCTCCACCTCCCTCGACGCCTCTACCTCTTAACTCCACCTTGATCCTTCTCTATGTATCCTCATTTCTCGAATGATATGAAGAAGCTAGTATCCTTCAAAAAATTACAGGTTGCATACCACTCAATTTTTCCTGCAAAAGTAGAAATCTATTGATGCTAGTTAGTGTGCCATTTTATGCGTTAAAAGTGCCTTGTTTAGAGCTTAAATGTCATTATTATAGGCCATTAACCACTAAAAATTGTAGAATAATCGTACAATTGTTGTTTTAGAGAATTATTGCAGGAACAAGTGAAAAGATAACAATTTAGGAAGGTGAAAATATAACAATTTAGGATATTCCTAGTGGACTTGGACCCTGAAGAGGTGAATTGTAGCAGAGAAGGCCCATGTGCCGACTAGCACGGCCTGCGTGTCGATCGACACATGGTTAATTTGGGCTGATCAAGGCTGGTCCACTCCTTAGGATCTTATAAAAAAGATATTCACATAAATCTTGGAGATATGCTTCGTGAAGAGATAAAAGGAAACTCCAAGAGCTTAAACGTGCAATACAAGACTTTATTTCAAAGGAATTTGGTGAGAGGATCCACATGGAAGCTATAGAAGACTTGGAAACCGACTTAGAAGACAACTCAGGCCAGACATAGAGTGTGCCGACCGGCACGCCCCCATGTCGATCGGCACCTGACCCTTTTCCGAAGAAACCGACTCTATCTCAAGTTAGACCCTCATAAACACTTATAAACCCTAAGACTAGAGTAGACGCCATCGGAGGGACAACAGAACCCGTGATAGTCTTGGAAGTTCAAGAACCACTAGTGCTTGAGGTGATCCATCAAGGTAGGCCTACTAGATGGTGATGAATCTTGTATTATGTATTGTATCGAAGTTATATATGTTATGTTGATGAATGGTTTTGGATATTTGGGTACCCAGGGTTTGATGATTCTTGTATGTGCTTAATCCTTGCTTAGTACATAGGCTAAGTATTTAGATGCTATCTTAATCATGGTGATTAAGGCAGTACTTAGGATCTTGTAATAAAATCAAAATTACTCATAGAAATACGTGTAGAGAGGAAGTTGTAGACAAGATTACGGTGACTGCTCATGACTAGAGACCCTCGGAAAAGTCTCTTCATCAATCACTGATGGCTTCTTATACCAAGTAATTCCGTTTTATGACGCTAATAGTTTATGCTTCACTGTTACGAACTCAACTAGGAGGTTATCTGGTTACTCGCTAAAACATGTTTCCTCTGATCTGTTCTGCAACCTTAAAGCTTTCCCACTTTAAAGCCTCTGTGCCGATCGGCACGCTCTGTGCGCCGATCGAAACACCTTCAACCCACTGACAAAACAACCTCATCTTTAGAAGCTTAATTAGATCTTTTATTTATTACTTTGCTTAATTCTCAATGGTCTATGTGGATTCAATTAAATTTAGGAATACTCTAAGGGAAAATATGCTACAACTATACACCATCCTCTTACGGTATATAAGTGAGTGTGTAACTAGGACCAACAAAATCACACCAAATCTCTAGTGTTGTGTGAAACTAATCTCCCTTCCAAGAAAAAATAAAAAAAACTCTCAAGTTATCTTAAACAAAATTAGACTGCCACTAACACTACAACTTTGTTGAAACCATCAATAGTCATACTTCAACTAACTTACTTTGACTTATAGTCAGAACATTCTATCACCAAATAGTTTGCTAACACACTCCATGAGCTGACAACCAGAAACAAACAAATATGAGGGGTTACTCGTAGGAGGCAATCGCTAGCCAAATGTAATAAGGCAACTTTCACGAATATAGAAATTTGAAGTGCTATATTTTAGAAGCCAACCTCATGGTGCATCCAACCCCTTATATTCAGGTAATGTTTGGCTTCCAAACAAAGGAATGGCAAAAGAAGCCCTCATTCAAACCCATAGTCCACCCAGATATATTCCACTCTATTTCTTTATTATTTTCTCATATGCACTTCAACAATCCAAATGTTATATCATAGTAGACAACGCCAATAAATTGAGTATCATTAAGTTATAAATATTCTATGAGGACTTAATGGATAAAAATCTGACCAGGTTCTTGAAAGCTTAAATAACTCATCCCACACGAGTTTTTATCACTTTATACCATGAGCTCGAATTTAATACAAACTGAAATACCAAAAAAACTATAGAAAATAATACCTTTTGCAAGAATATGCCTATGTCTTGAGGTTGCATGTCACATCCATCCATGCAACTAAATGCATTATGTCCAGTATGTTTTTTTAGGAGTAATAATTAAAAGATAGGGTTTCAATTTGATAACTCTCAAAGGTAGGGATGCAAGAAACAATAATTCCATGAGCATACCTATTCTCTTTTTGTAACTGTCTACCAGAACAAATTTTTGATGGCCAGGCCACATTCTACCAAAACAATTATCATTGGAACAAAAGGGCGTAGATAATCTTCTAAAATACTAACAGTTAAAATATGACACACCTGGTCTTTGGACTATTCTTGTACCGACTTCAAACAGCAAGTTGGACCCATCCTTCTGTTCATTCCAGTAATTTGACAAGAATGTAATTTTTAAAATTATGGTTGTATTCAAATCATTACATATTTTAGTATGACATAATATAAATTCCGAGCATGGTCCAACCATATAAATGATCATTGAATCATACTAATCACCCTGCTTGTACCAACTAATTGGTGCCATCTATGGAGAGCCTCAATATCATTGAAGCCAACTCATGAGAACACCAAATAATTTTTAAAATTTATAGCAAACGACCTTTTCATTGTCTCTACAAACAAAATTCACATCACACCTATTTTTCTTTTTTTGATATTGTCAGTCTAGGGCAAACTTTCCAATTGAATGAAAATAATTGGTAAATGGTATAAAAAAGTAAATTGATGTAGGGAAAAGAAAAAAGTAAACTACATAATAGAAGACAAATGTGTCTTTACGTGTCAAGAAGAACACAGGTTGTGCCTGGAAGGATAATGAATCTTTCATCTGTAATTAAAAAATAAATAATTTAGAAAAGACAGATTGGTGAGTTTTGTGAAGATCGGATAGCCACGGAAATTGGAATGAAAAATTCTGGACAAAAGAGAAACAAGTTTGAAAAAAGAGGGAGGGGGGTTGGACTTCAGTGTGTAGGAAAAAAAAGAATCAAATCAGGATTGACCGGCATATGTATACAGCAAAAATAGGAAGATATGAGGAATCAAATCAGGATTGACCTGCTACAACACTGTTAGATCTCTTGATAGTTGAGCAGTCTCATCATCATAAATCAAATTGTAAAATTCAATCAATAAAAAATGTTGATGAATATATACTCAATCAACATAAAGTGCTGATTTTTGTAAATCACAAACATTCATGAATAAAGTCATACGGAAACAAGTGGTTTAGTATAATTGGAAAGGTACACAAAAAATGTTGTCCTTGAAACAAAACAGTTTTTTTTTTCACCACATGACACATCGTCCTGACCATGCCTCCAAGTAAGGCTTTCATGTGCATCCTTGATCAAGAAATATGAAACTCACGCTTAATATTAAGGAAAAGAAGAAAATAGGAGCAATTGCACAGGACACTTAGAAACAACTCTGACCAATAATAAAGGTTACAGAACAAAAATAGTATAGTTTCTTACTGTATCCAGATCAGTTTCTTGATCAAATGAGTGCAATGATACTCACTTCTTTCTAAAGAAGAAACTCTAGGTACCAAACTTGGCAGGTTCCTAAAAAAATATTTTGGGGAATGAATCAAGCTTTAGTAACTCCAGTTTGTACTTGACATTTTCATTGAATAACTTGGAAATGTTAACAATCTCCCTGACACAACATATATGGGCAGTCGACGTGCAGCTCTAGAGACCGACGCAGATGCGACGATTCTCTAGATGGGCTAGCTATGGGTGTCAATCATGACCATGAGGATGCCGCAGTCTATGTGGATGACTTCTTCTTGGTGGAGGCAGATATGTATGCTTAGCACCAAGAAAAATTAATCAATGAAAATAGGATAATAAATTGAGGCCTAGAATATTACATCATACAACAGGGACAAGCTAATAGCACATATTTTGAACTGATCAAATAAATTTGTAGTTCAAATGTCTTACTGTGAACATATGTGAAAACTGGATTTAACCAACAAGGAAACAAAGTTTTAGATCAAATGAGAGTGAAAGTCAAACATAATCACACAGTATGATCTGGAATAGAAGTAGAATAATAACACAAGAAACTCAGCGTACCAGACGACACTCACGTATTGTCCAGGCAATAGAATAGCTGCAATACTTCTCATTTCCACAACCAAAAAGGACACACAAGATTCTGCGGTGGGTGTCACCCCTCTCTTGCCTGCATGCACCTTGATGTTGTCGTCCATGCCCTAAGAAGCCTATGCGGCGCAATATTGCACTTTCCTTCCGTCTAGGATGTGAGGTAGTGCTGTGGTGATAGATGGATAATGCGTACATGTGTTTGTTGCTGAGCATCTCAATATTCCAAGCGACAAACATCACAGCAAGACGTATATAAATCCGGCAACTACAAAATCAAATGCACATGAAGTGAAACTAATTCCATTCGGAGATGGAACCCTATGGTAGAACTGTGGAGTAGACCACCAATACCTAGTCGACATACCTGACCTATGATGAATTGACAATTGGGGGCAGATGATTGCATCGCTACCACCGATAGCTGCTCGCTGACCGTCCTCGCCCGCTTGCTAGGAGCGGATCATTGAGCTCTTGCAGTGCTTGATTATGGCCTCGATGGTGCTCTGCATCTTCTCCATTGTGCTCTCCTCTGGTGATGTCGATGCCTTCGCCAACCTGCCCACAAACATATGCCCGTTGTTCACCAACAACACCCATAGTGCCGCTGGCACTGATGACACATGCTGCACTGCCGCATCCACCGTTCCTACTCCTTCACCTCCCACGCGGTGGTGTTCAGGCCACCACTCGAGAACAACTGTGACCGCTGGCGCCAATGCTGCTTCCTCTCCGTCACGAGCTGGAACAAGGAGGAGCGCAACTGGTCCACCATGGCCCATGTCCACCGCTCTACTTCCTGCCTGGTCCTGCCTCCTCTCCTTTGTCCCCAGCTTGTTGCCGCTTATTGTCTAGTCGCTGCTACTTGCTCGTTGGAATGTGTACAATATAAAAGGAAAGCAAAAGGAAGGGAATCATGGAAAAATATCATTCGTCAATTGATTTTATTAATTGAAAGGTGTAAACTATGGAAGAAAATTAATAATAGGAAGGTGAGACATGCAACAATGAAGGTGATCAATATAAAAGGAAAGCAATAGGGAGGGAATCATGAAAAAATATCATTCATCTATTGATTTCATTAATTGAAAGATGTGAACTATGGAAGAAAATTAATAATAGGCAGGTGAGACATGCAGCAATGAAGGTGATAGTTAAGGAAGGCATGATTAAGGGAAGGCGACAAAAGTGAAGGTCAAATTTGAAATAGATCGAATCAAGGAAAAGCGTGTGGGGCCAGACATATATATTGAATGAATGTGGGGTTAAGGGGCCTCGGTTGGACGTAGATGGGTGAAAAATAATAAAAAAAACTCGGTGTAGCATGAGTGATTTTCTAGTACAAATGGGGTGTAAGAGATATAACATGTAACCATCTAGTGGGTCCAGATTTTAATCCAATGATTTGATGAGTTGGTCTCATTTAGATCCAAGGATCCAGATTGGTGGGTATTAGGATGTTGTGGATGAGACATAGGTCGCAGGAACTCCTTCTTTATTAGTTTAGATAAGAGGTCTTGAGAATGGAGAACACCCGAACTACTACATCATTAACTGAACATCAAATCATTCAATGAAGTTCATAGAGACCCAGAAACTTCAACTCCCTTGAACAATTGATTGACAATAGCAACCTTATTATCATCACAATTATGTGCTATTACCCCTAACCTTGACAATTTTCACTAGTCTGATTTGAGTGCTTTGTTCATGAAACAGGTTAAAATATGGCACATGGGCTCAATCTAGAGAAGCAACGACATGAAGCCTGGTTTCCCATGCAAGAGAGGCCACTAACAAGCCCATTGTTGTGGTCCAGCTAGTGTTATCCAGTCATTAGGGACTCATCCAGCACTACCTTAACAAATAAATAGTGGTACGTAATGCATGATGCAATGATTAAATCAAAATGTTTTCTGTGTATGGGCAAGCACAGTCCACAAACATAAACTAGTATGTGGACAAGTACAGTTCATATATAAACCCTGTCATGCCGTAGATATCCATCACATCAAACTGTCAACCAAATTATAGGACAGATTGCAGATTCATCTAATAGCCAATGGACCAAATGCGGGTGACATAGCTTCTACATTGCTCCCTTGGCTTGCGCAAATGATATTGTCCTCACGTGCTTCCTCCAATGCCAGGCTCTCCCTCAGCTGAGAAACTACAGCGGCCATGGTAGGCCGTTGAGCCACGGAATCCACCGTGCACATCATAGCAATGTCAAGTACCTTCCACATCGAACTTACATCATAGGCATCTCTAAGCCGTGCGTCAGCAATCAAGTTGATATCACCGGTGGCAATCATCTGTTTAACACGCTTAACAATGTGGCCATTGCCTGGTACCATCGGAGGCTCACCCGTGGCTACCTCTAGCAGAACAATGCCAAAGCTGTAGACGTCGCTGCTCTCAGTGAGTCTTCCAGTGAGAAAGTACCTGACGAAAGAGCAGAGAAGAACATTCAAAGAACAGGGAACTGAATACAAAGGCTACATAATTGTATAAGGGATACGTGGAAATTAGATATGCATTTGAAGGGTCAACATTACTAGTTTTGTTTTGTGCATGAAGAATTCAGCCATGAACGATTTAATTATCATAGATATTGATCAAGAAAATGAGCCTCCACATTCGCTCTAAAGGCCTAGAAATTCCCAGGTTAATTGGAGAAAAAAAAGAAACAAAAATTACCCACCACTATCATTATGAAAAAAAATTAAACCAAAATACCCCTTTACATGTTTTTAAGTTACCCACTACTAAATTAAAACAACTAGACCAAAATACCCCATCACATGTTTTTAAATTTCCCACTACTATCATTAAAATAACTGACTAAAAATACCTTCATTAAATAACTACACTTGCCTCTATCTCTCACGTGTACTCTTTCCATTTTTAATTATTATTGTTATATAAGAAAACTGATATAATAATAATAATAATTATTATTATTATTATTATTATTATTTACATAAATTGATTCTAATTTGTCCACCTCTCTTGCTTAACAAAAGCAAAAATTGATATGTATCTGTCTTTCGTCACTAGTTGAGTTTGGACGAACTAGTGGTATGGAAATACCCTATCGGCAGACAAGAGTGCAACACACAAACATCAATCACTCAAACAGACACTAGCACTAGCTCCAAGTTTGAAAAGTTATTATATGATGATTGAGTTCTGTGCATATAGGTTCTTTTACATAAGCGTTGGATGCAACTCTGAATTTCGATACAGTAGAAAAGAGCAAACATATAATAATAAAATTATGTAGCATTCATCAATGGATATCATGAGCTAGTAGTATGAAAACAAAACCACATATGCATCTATGTTGTGCTATATGTGAAGAAGCAAGTTCTTGTTCAATTAATCTTCTATTCCTAATTATTTTTAACTGTTTTATACATATTGGTTGAAGTGAGGAAGATAAATGAAAATTAATCTTACAACTTCTATGAAGCAATAATATGACAAAGTGCTTGAGAAACAACAAGAAACTATGTTTTGCTTTCAGAAAAATATATATTTATATATATCTATATCGATGAACATAAATATAAAAAAATGTGCCCCCATAGAGGTTCGAAATATATATGATTTTTATTAATAAAATGTATAATATAAAATTTAAAAGAGATTACCATTATTAATTTCTATAATAAAAATAAATCAACAGTAGACGTGCAAATGCGCGAAAAGGTTGACTATTTATGTTATAAACAAAGAGGAACTTACTCTGGATCGATGTAACCTGGTGTCCCTGCCGCAGTAGCTGATATGTGAGTCTGAGTATCAGTAATATAGGTTTTGGAAAGTCCAAAATCTGCTATTTTGGCCTTCAAATTTTGACCCAACAGAATATTACTGGACTTCACATCGCGGTGAATTATTGGCAGGTTGCAACCTTTATGCAGATAATCCAGGCCTATAATTTCACACGAAATGCAGCAAATAAAAATAGAAAACAACATGTGGGGAAAGTTTTAGAGAACTTTTAAATATTGAAGCATACCTTGCGCAGCTTCAAGAACAATTTGTACACGTGTTTTCCAGTTCAAGGCTCAGCAAGACCATGTTTACCTTCATTATATGAATGAAACATAACTATATTAAACTTCAAGTGTCACATCTTCCCAGTTCAAATCATGCATAGGTATTTGAGATGCAATTTCGAAGATGCGGATCAATATATTTGCAGCTGTCGTTACCTCTCAAATGATCATAAAGAGTTCCTTTTGGCATGTATTCATAAACCAGCGCCAGATGATCTCCCTCCCAGCAGTAACCAACCAACGAAACTAAATTCCTGTGATGTACCCTTGTCAAGCTCTGGACCTATATGGGACAAAATTGAAAACAGAAAGAAATATTATTTTTTATTGTGAAGGTAGTTCACCTATTTTATTTATTTTGATGCTTCATTTTTTGAGAATATATATTTGCCTTCAAACTTTGAGGTCACTTAAATTTGGTACCTCAGCTAAAAATTCATCAAGTCCATGTGTTAATGACTCAGATCGCATCTTAACAGCGACCTCGGTACCATCTCCTAAACAACCATAATACACGAGCCCAAAACCTCCTTTTCCAATGAACCGTTTGAAATTATTAGTGAACTTCTCGAGCTCCTTATATGTGAAACGTCGATTCTCAGTATTTTGCAGCTGGTCCTCATGAGACACTATTGTATGTCCAGGCACATTCACAAGTCGTGAATCTGTTGTGGAATCATATGTTGAAACTGATGGTTGCACAAGTGTTAGATGTACTAAAATGGTAACAAAATAAAATAACAGTCCTTGTTAACAGAAAAGGAAAACAAAACTGAAAGAACAAGAGATGCACACCATTAGGCTTTGCCTTTCGTCGACAAGTGAAATACACAAGAAAAATTATGGCCATAATGAGAAGAGGAACCACCACTGAAATAGCTATGACAATTGTCTTGTTTCTTGACCGGCTTGGCATTTTATTGCATAAATTTCCATTAAAGTCATACCTACAATTTGAAAGACGACCACTTTCTTGTTACATTCCAAGGAGAAAGTGCCTTTAAGAATCATTACCGAATCTCACAATACAAATTATCAGAAGAAAACCAAAACCTGAAGACTAATGATTTGGTGTAACTTTTACACAGGGAATCCCCACTCAGATGGTTGCCCGACAAATTTCTATAAATGGGAAATGAAAAGGTGATTGTTAAGTCCCTGGCCAGGTGATACTTTGCAACAAATATACCCACTTACAGTACTTGTAGGGTGTGCAGACTTGGTAGGGAATCTGGTATTGACCCACTTAAATTGTTATACGACAAATCCCTGAAAAAAATATTACACAACTATCAAGTAGCAGCACAATACTTTGAATATCACCGAGTTCAGGAAAGTCACAGGGGACAATTCAGACCCACGGAGAATGAACATTGCTCTCCATAGAGCCAATGAAACAACTGCTTTGAGAGAGCTAATTAAATTAACCAATAAGAAATGTCGAATTGAATAATGTTGCAATGAATTTCCTGTGTAACCTCATTCATATTACTAGATCGAATGTTTTACTGATGTTAATGGTAGTAGGGAGCAATGTAAAATTGGCACACACTACACCGTGCAAGTTGCTAGAGTGCTATCATTAAACTCACTTACAGGTTCTGGAGTGCTGTCAGCAATGTAAAATTGGCAGATACTACACCATGCAAGTTGTTGTTCGACAGATCTCTGCATTAAAAAGCTTCAAATTCCAACATAAATAAAATGGTCGAATAGCATACTGGATTAATATAAACCACAATTTAAGGCATTCTCTATAATGTTACAGATACTGACATCGATGTTATCCTCATAATATTATCACTTGTGTTGCTGCATTTTATGCCTTCCCAAGCAAATTTGGATGGAAAACAAGGGTCGCCCATCCAGTTTTTATTCACTCCATACTCCAGTTTGATAGCCATGATGACTTCAACTAGTGCAGGAAAAAAAGATATGATCAGTAATAATATGTCTGATCACTGAAAGCAAAATTTTAGATTCCCATGGTTTGGCATTCTAACTTCTACAGTTATGTGTTTTCCCTCTCCTCTGGGTGGTGCTAAAAGTTTCAGCGTATGTTACACGCTGATGGCGTTAGTATTTATGGTAATCTATGAAAACATGCCTTTATGTATGATTCCAAACTTGACTAAAGAGGTAAGCTCAGGTTTAATAGTAGACAAAATTTGTTAAGTGCTACTGTGCTAGAGAGAAGGACAGGGTAACCTCAAAAAAAGAGAGAAGGACAGGGTGATAACTTACAGTCTTTAGGAAATGTTATGGGACTATCATTTGGGATGACGGTGTAGATTTCGAGTGCGTTGAGCATCGGAGGCAGCACGGACATGGCGGTGGAGGCAATGGTGATGTTGTAGCTGCCATCAGTGGCCCTGTACATGCTGGAACTATACACACAAGATGCGGCCATGAAGGCGGGGTTATGCGGCTTATCGCTCGCCCCTAGCTGCTCGCCATTGAAGTAGATATCAAACTGTCGAGGTTGCGTGTTCTGGAAGTCAGCAAAGTGCAGGAACGCCATGAAGGAGTAGGCTTTCTTGTTCTCTTGCCATGTGATGGTGAGTGTTGTCTCGTTGCTTGCTGCTGTGACAGCCTTCCTAAGAACTGTCAAGGGCTGCATGAAATTAGGGTCCGGCTGGATGGGCCCCGTTGTTGACAGATTCACCCAACGTGGGTTGATCCTCACCATGGGCAACCAAAAACGATCATATGTATCATCAGGATACCTTAAAGAAATCCAAGAGAAAAGAGTCATGTGATTGAAAAGGTTAGTAGTACTATACAACACATAAGTAGTCTCTTCCCTAACTTTTTTTTATGGGTTTGACATTTTTTTTACTATGGTCTAATTGTACCTGCTAAATTAAAATGTGAAAATGTGGCACATGTGTATATAAAAAATTATCAATGCAAAAAAGAAAAAAAGGTTGGACATATAAAGGTGAGATGCAATGGATGATGCCAGTCACTACAACAAATTGGCTCTATAGCCGCCGTACAAAAATTTCATATAACGGCGGATTAAAAGAAGCTTGCCGCTACAGTGGTAAAATGTTTTTTAACGGCAGACCACGTTGTCGTCCGCCTTTATAAATGACATATATTTATAGAGGCGGACTACAACGTGGTTTGACTCTAAAAATCAATTTTTAGGGATGGATCACATTATGATCCACCGCAAAAAAAAACTTGGTCCTATTTCTATGGCCCATTTGACCGCGGTGCATCGCACTTGCATACACGAGGCTACGCCTCGCACACCCTCCCCCCCCCCCCCTCCCTCCCTCACTAGCACATGGGCCTGCCACAATACTGTTCATCTTCCTCCTCCGGATGATGCCACACGAGAACGTCTGCCATCATCGTCGTCGCGCTGTCGTTAGCCGGAGAGACTTTAGCTGAGTTGGGTTTGTACCCCCTAAAGTTCACCCTTCTTCGCCGGACATAGAAACTAGAGGGAGGCCGGCCAGTGATGGGTGGCAAGCTGTGGGCGGAGCGGCAAGGGCACTGCTGGCCGCGGTGGTGGTCGCTGGCAGTAGGATGGGTAGGGGTGGGGGCGTTGGGTTGGACGAGTTCAGCGCGGAGGTGGTCGCTGGTGGGGGCATAAGAGCCGACGGGTGCTCCGCTTAGTCAGCAGCGAACAACGGTCGAATCCAGCTCAGGGCAACATCAGTGGCGAGTAGCGACCGGATTCGCCCCAAGGCGGTGTCAACGAGGAGGCGGCCACCGGATCCGGCCCCAGGGCGATGTCGGTGAGCTCCTCCCCTCGGCCACAGCGCATGGCGGGGCAGGCTCTAGCATGGGACCAAATGTCGGTCATGTTTTTTTAATTGTTTAATAGGTTAGTGGTGGCGGGTGACTAAGCAACCTGCCACTACACTACTGATTTCAGCGGCGGGGCAACATGCCCGCCGCTGAAAAGCTGTATTTTTAGCTACGGAAGCTTAGCGGCGGGTGCATGAGAGGATAATTCTAATGGTTATTATATTATTTCCTTTATAGTGTTGATTGTCATACTATATAGGGGCCTTTTGGGTAGGGTTTATAGAGATGCTTGAACATAGCCTAAATGCATACCTAAAAGCACCATAAATCGTTCTTGTTTTTGTAATATATGAACCATGAGCTGAAAATTATTGTTGTTCGTCCAGCTTATGTCCAATCCCAAACATGAAGAGGCTCTAGAACTACCCTCATTAAGTTTGATTGGAATTGAACTTTTGTGTTAATTGAGGAATATATATCTATTTTTTCTAAGTCTATAACCAGTAATTACTTAATTTGATTATGCTTTAAATTGCTTCTCATTTTCATATATAATTATAATTTAGAAATAAAGGGGGCATATATTAAGTTTGCTAAACATGATACTCCTCCCTGGTCACTCTTTTCTTCGTCCTTCATGCAGGGTTGTGATTCGGTTTTTGTTAGCACCGAGATGCGGGTCCTCCTCCGCCTTTTCCTGTTCTTGCCTGAAATTGTCTTGTAATGGGAATGAATCCTCAGAATTTTGGGTTTGTTCATAAATTTTTATATTGACACCAGAAATTCAACTCCATAGAAGAGCATAGTACCTATGAAGCAGAGTTGCAAGTCAACCAGGTCAAGCATGAGAGAGATGATGGAGACAAGGTAGAACTATTTTTCTAGTTTCCGATGTGGTTGATGCCTGGCGGCAAGCAGTGAAGGGCGACGACGCTGTTGTGGGAGGAGAGAGAAGTATCGAGGAGGAAGGATTTTAGGAGGCGACTTTGTAGTACACATGTTTGGTTGTAGCAAAAAACCGTTCGGTTTTACTAACCAAGCCAGACTAATTTTTCTGGTTTACATAAAAACCGACTGGTTATTATCGGGTTTTGTGAACCATGGTTAATGTGTGGGTTATAGTGGGCCTGAAAGTTATAGCCCAGAATGTGTTTGTAACAATTGTTTTTCTGTTTTATTACCTATTAACTAGTGAGATGACCCGCGCATTTGCGTTTGTTATGAAGTTATTTTTATTATCATAATCACTTTTGGGCATGTCCTCTATATTTCACAATGATGTAAGTTTTATTCTATATAAAGTCATCCAGTGTATCAAATTCAATCAATATTAATTCTACTCTAATTTTTTTATCTAGGTGGTTTCATCATGTCTAATCTACAACTCCAACAGTTATGATGTAATGAGAGTAGAGATGGAGGAAGAACATCCGGAGCAAGGAAGTGCTAGGGTAGTCTAAGTGTAAAATTATGTTTGTTTTCTAATTATTTGATAATTTTTTTTATCTAGGTGGTTTCATCATGTCTAATCTAGAACTCCAACAGTTATGATGTAATGAGAGTACAGATGGAGGAAGAACATCCGGAGCAAGAAAGTGCTAGGGTAGTCTAAGTGTAAAATTATGTTTGTTTTCTAATTATTTGATTTCCTCATATTAGTTGCAAATATAACAAATACATGAATAGCTATGGATTTTGCAATGCAGCTTTTGGAAAAGTCATTCCATTGTCAAGTTGGAGGCCGATATTTGAAACTTGTGTCGTCTTATCACACTTACGCCAGTATAAGGAAGGGGTACCTATGCACCTATGTCGATTCTTTATCTTGGTAAGCTGCACTAGTGAGTTCTCGATTTTGGTGGCACCTTATGAAATTTTTTATGGTACTGACGGTGGTGCAATTTGAAAAAAAAAACATCTCACAACATGTACTTGCACGAACGGACACTCCATTACCTAAGGAAAATGGGGGAAAGAAATACCTAGGGGACTACTCTCGGGAGGAGGATTGGAGCACAACAGCCGGAGAAAAGAAGTGTTTGTATAAACTAAGTAAAAAAAGGAATTTTTTTTCATGTTCATTCAGTTATGTTTATTATAAAGAAAAAGACAGAGGAACAGCCTAACATGTTGATTCTTTATCTTGATGAGCTGAATTCTCGATTTCGGTACCAACTTGGATGAAAATTTGACATGCAACTGATGATGGAGCTATTTTTTGTAGTTCTTTATAACAGCAAACCACAATATGTATTCATATGGGCGGGCACTCCATTGCCAAGGAAAAATGAGAGAAAGAATTACATAGGGGACCACACCTGGTAATGGGAGGAAGGCCGGGGCAAGAAGTCCTTGTATAAATAAATTAAAAAATCCTTTTTTCATTTTTCATCCACTCATATTTCTTATCAAAATAAAAAAATAAAAGAAAAACAATCTAACAGATTGACAACATCATGGAATGGGAGTACAATCTATAGTACAATAGCCACAACAAGGAAGTGTGAGAATAGCTAATTCACTCATATTTTGTTTCAATTAATCCCTCACGTTAATTATCAAAAAGGATGGCAATGGTACGGTCCCACCTTTGTTATCAACTAAAATTATTATGACACCTCATGTTATTCCTAAAAACAAATAAATGGCACCTCACGTTGAAAACAAAAGAAATTATAATGATGGATAATTAATTAACATGAATGAGGGTATTATAGTCTAATTTTTTCATAATGGCAGTGGTGGATAATTAATTAACATGAATGAGGGTATTTTGGTCTGATTTTTTCATAATGACAGTGGTGGGTAGTTTTTCATTTTCTTTTTTTCTCTAATTAACGTGAGAATTTCTAACCCTTGAGAGCGGATATAAGGCTCCTTTTGTTGATCAAATATATATATATATATATTGTGTTTTGTTTTAGGGGAAACCACAACAAAAGAATTAATCAGAAAACCAGATACCTATGGAATCGAGTTTTATGATAAGTCTCTATTGTGTTTTGTTTTCTTCTGAGGCTTATCATGTTTGTAGTCTGCTGGGAGCTTGATACTAGGGACAGTGCATTAGAGCATCTCCAAGAGAGCCCCATAAACTCTTTCTAAATCAAATTAACAGAGTTTAAGAAACCATCTCTAATAGTTTCCCAAAATAACTCACATATTTATTCTCTTATTAAATTCTCCTTATTTGTAGGTAGAAACAAGAAAAAATTGGGGGCATCAATCCTTGTATATATAAGGGAATTGATGTTATTATGGTCTCAGATGCTGACATGATCTAATCAAAAGTTTTTATGATCTACTTTTAGAGGGAACTGTTAGAGGAAACAAGAAAACTTATCTCTAATAATTGTTGGGCTGCTACTAAGAATATTTTTTTGGGATCCATTTTTAGGAGAGCTTTTGGAGATGCTCTTATACATTTGAACAGAATTGCATAGAGATGATATATGTATTTGGATCTATGGAATATTTACCTATAATTGATTTTTTTTCCCCCGAATCATGAGCAATATTTCTTTTCATCAATGATCTACTGTACTAATGGCAAGGGTACGGGTCATTATGTACAAACAAATTTAAAAAATGATATTAATTGTATATGAAGTATGAGTTACTTGATCATCGATCATGCACATATGAATTGGTCTATACCTTAAAAGACAAATTATGTTTGTTCGTATAATATATGTATTATATAAGTTATGTCCGTAGTAACACACATACAACTATCTAAAAAAACAAAAAAAAAAGGAATGGAGAGAATCCAATAGCGATTTGGAATCTTGATATTTAAATAACAGAAGAAGATGGATTACCTGGTAAATAAAACATTTTGCCCCAGACTTTGCCGTGAGTAAGCTGACATGAACAGGGCTGGCGACACGGGCGGGTAGAGCGCAGCCATAGGTCGGAGGTCCATCGCGGACACGAACGGCGTGCCACGGCCAGTGTTCACCAAGCACACCGGCGTCCAGGCAGCCCACGCGACGAACAGCGCCTCGTACGTGTGGTCGGGAGTGGCGGTTTCCCAGTAGTATGCCCCAAGGTGCAGGTCGAACTGCACGGACGACGAGCTGTTCTTACCGTCGTAATTCCCGTACGAGATTTCCACCCGGGCGAGGTACTTGTCCCCAGCCATGGTGGGGAGAGCGTAGCAGTTCCGCAGGCCCGAGGGGAAGCTTCGGACCGTTTGGAAGTAGCGACTGCGCGATCCCTGGTACTCGGCGGCCACCATGTGGTTTTCACCGGTATCGACGTACGGCTCGTCGGAGACGTAGAAGATGCCACTGCTGGGGTCCGTGTAGCCGCTGTAGTTGGCGTCCAACCCACAGTCGATGCTTAGGAAGCCTGCACCCATCATATATATGCACAAGTGATCAATCATGTTCTGAAGTTGATTCTACGATCAATTTGCAAGATGGATGGGTGAGTCCTCAAAGAGCGAAAGTAAACCTGGCTGCTGACCGAGGACATGAACCTGCGAGATGATCAATAGCAAGAACAGAGCCAGCAAAGACAGCGCCATATGACTGGATCACTGGACACGATCGACGAGCAGAGGACCTCACGCTACACGCCAGCATGCAGGTTAACTTCTCGTGCAATGTAGACGCCTTAGCTTGGCTCCGTATATATATATATATAGCTATATATACTCACCCTTGCCTACTCTCATCGTTACAACGGTCACCCAAACCAACATCGGTAGAACAGTGAGAGGCACCGTCTCAAATAAATAGGTTTCAGATAAGCGACTAAGGCATACTCCCTCCGTTTCAAAATTATTGTTGCTATTGACTTTTTTTGCTAACTTAGACCATTCGTCTTATTCAAAAAAATTTAAAAAATATCATATATTTTTTTATGATTTTATTTATCACTAAATAAAATTTAAATATAATTTATAATATTTTATATTTGAATAAATATTTTAAATAAGATGAATAGTCAAAAGCAACGAAAAAAGTCAATAACGACAATAATTTTAGAACGGAGGGAGTATATATTAAGGTTTAGGATAGCGATGACTTGATCATCCTGCAATAATCATAGCGCGAAATTGGCGGCGGCGTTGACGAGCCACCGTACCTGTGAGAATTCCGATTATAAAACTTTACAAGCAGAGTGTCATCGGGAATGTTTGACGTGACGGCAGCGATGGCGCAGAAAGGACAAGTCGAAGCAATTTATCAAATTCCATACCATGGCACAACTAATGGCAAAATTAAAGGGGCTTTGATGATTATTGCTAATCCATCTGTGACGAGCGAACTATATATATAAGTTGATGAAAGGGACGCACCTCGCGATGACCATTGTAATATGATATAAAAAGTAGTAGATAGATGCAGCCATTTTCTGATTAATTTCTTGTGTGTGCTAGCAATCGCCAGCCTTGCATTATGGCGTTGACTGACTTTTTATTTCCCGGGCCTACGCCGCCAGGCGCACGTCAGTAGCATAACTAACTACTTCCGTAGTTATATGCACTCTTCAAGTTAATCAGGCACTAATGAAGATGTAGATTCAGACAGCTAGGTTCGTCTTATGGTTGAGAGGCCATATAATGTTTCCTATTTTCTTAATCCAAAACAAGGTTGTGGATTCAAACAATGAGCAAACATACACTTTATTCGTGTGCCAACACAGCACCATAGTTCAGAGGGAAAAACACACAGAGCAAAATGGTACAAGAATATCTTCATCTAACCAAAAAGGAACAACGATATGAGAATTGCAATCTCACTCTCTAATTGTGCCATAACGTCACGAGGTTTTTCCAGCGCTAGTAGGCAGATGCAGTAGGCTTTCCTTCAGACGGGCTATTTTTCTACCAGTGGCGGTGGAGCCTAAAACCGTCACCAGGAGTGCGTAGCCTCTTTTGGGTTATCCACGGACACTGGAAATCAATACTGATAATATCATCGTCTAAAAATACCACTGGCGGTGGACGCTGATGTCAGTGAGCCGCCTCTAATATTTTTTGCTACCAGTGGTGACCATTGATGTAATTCTACCGTCACTATGATTTAGATGACCCAAATGGTCCGTTGTAGCCCAAATACTTAACCCCGATATATAAGTAACCTGTTGATATGAAAAACAGACTGCCGATTCTCCGCGTGCAAACACGAGGCCTAAGAGATCTGTTTAACTCTAGTGCAGGTCCGATGGCGCGCTATAGACAGTGTGTGGCGTGTCAGTCAGTTTGACCATTCAACTGACAAGGTGTGCGCCTGCAAGTCGACCGACGATGGCTTCCAGGCACAGAGTCGATATAAGCACAGAGTCGATGCATCCACAAAGTCGATGAAGGCACAGAGTCGATGCAGGCTAAGTACATGATTTAGCATCGGCTTTATCATAGTAATAGAAAGCATAAATCTACAAGCCGATGCACACTAGACTGATTGTAACAATTAATATTATATCGGCCAGTTAATAGAATCACAATACCTAGCCGATACAACACTGATAAATAAATAAACTATATGATGATTCATCAGCTAGACAAATAAGACTAGTGCAATACCTAAAGCCGATGAACTAGTAGTCGATGAATCAGAGCCGATAAAAAAATAAAACATGCGAATATCTATCGGCTGCTGCTAGTAACCAGATAACTCGTCGGCTAAACACTTCGACGATACCCCGAACAGACCCTCACGATGAGATCATTCTTATATGGTTGTCCAACTAGAAGATCGGACTTAACCGAGATAGTTCTAGATATTCCAGAAGATCGGTATGAGCCGAGACAGTTCTTAGAACGAACGAACGCCCAGGCAATACTAGATCTAATCGCTAAAGTCTATCCAGAGGGGACTCGAATATACAGATCAGACTAGAATTGCCTCACTATAATTAACTATGATAGATCGATTTTCCCAAGATAGTATGTAGTAAATCCTAATAAAATAACCTAGAAAGATCTAGTATACCGGATAACTAGCAACCATGGCAAACTAATCAGAAGATCAGTCTACGCCGAGACAGTCCTGGGTAGGTCGTCGTGATCATCGGGGTGACGAGTCCTCCGCCATGTCATCGAGGTCGAACTAGTCGATGCAGCCTGCTTCATGACGATAACCCACCGGGGTAACGAGTCATCCATCTATCGTGGAGAGTCCGCTCTAGATGAAGAACCCGTCGGGGTATACCTATTTCTAGGGTTGGCGATGCGCAGAAGAGTAGTTGTATTGATAGATTGATGATTTTACCTGAGCGTCGGTCGTGGGCATATATAGCATGCAGCCTTACAACGAAACTTGACTCCGTCTCTAACTAATTAAGTTACAAACCGACTCAACAAAGTCCAACTCACATACGAATCTAACAAACTAGGACCCACCATGTCTCTTGCAAGATAACATGCATGAATATTAAAATATCGCGATAGTGCTAATCTTCTAGTAAAAGAATTATTTCCTTCCGTAATCCCGCGTATGGATTTCCTTCAAAAATACCTATCCTTCTTGCATACGTCTTGCATCAGTTTCATCATACGGTCCCACCTCTAAGCACCTATATCCTTTTCCTTCAAAGAACTTCACGTTCCAATCCAGTAGTGTGCCTTCAAGCTGCATACGGATCCTCTTCTAAAAATTTACCATCTCATGCCTTGATCTGCCATATTACCATCCTGAGTATTTACCTGCCTTGAAGCCCTTCACGTTGCGTACTGCTTAGGACCAATCTCCACCGGCCACATGTTTTCCAAACCTAGATTTGGCGAGCTCCATCCATGTAACATGCAAGTACAAAAACCTAGGACATGCACTTGGACTTCATTACCATGTAACACACTGATTAAATGACTCATGTTTCACTAATGGTGGCCGTGTCAAATTTCAGTGTCAAGACATGCCCCCCCCCCCCCCCCCCAAATTCGGAATATAATAGCATATTATGTTCTAAAATTCTGTTCTCTGTGCAACCATGATCTTTCATATGAACTCTGCATTCAACCTGCCGCAAAACCCTTACTGCTCAACTGCTCTAGCAGATTTATAGTAATGGACTTAGGCCTTTCACGGTGTGCCGCATCAGCAACGTCAAAAAACCAATTCAGCACTCTTCTTCGTGTTACATAGTCTGATGCTTAAATCCGTTTATGTCATCCAATACGAGTCAGCCACTGCAGATATGTAAGCCAGTTGATGCCAGAGCAGTGAGCAAAACATGTACACGCTTCCGGTGTTATGCAGTCAGCCTGATGCCCACAAGTGCATGCGTTGACTGATACCTATAGTTGAAGTTGTTCAATGGGCGAGTTTTTGGTGATGGGCTGATGGCCCGATGTCTAGACCAGCCGACATCAAAATCAACTGCAGATCAACTAGACCCTGATGACTGTTCCTCTGTTCTTGTTGTTTGCTTCTGAATTCAATCGCCTGGAACCTCTGATCACCCATTGCGATGTGTAGTCTGATGCCTAAGAGCTATCAATGTCTTTAAAATCAGGAACAGAACTACTCATCTCCGAAGTGTCACTCCACGAAAGGATATCATGTTGGAATACCTTGCATCATAGCCTTCCTTTTATATCGCCTGGAACCTCTTGCATACGTCTTGCATCAGTTTCATCATACGGTCCCACCTCTAAGCACCTATATCCTTTTCCTTCAAAGAACTTCACGTTCCAATCCAGTAGTGTGCCTTCAAGCTGCATACGGATCCTCTTCTAGAAATTTACCATCCCATGCCTTGATCTGCCATATTACCATCCTGAGTATTTACCTGCCTTGAAGCTCTTCACGTTGCGTACTGCTTAGGACCAATCTCCACCAGCCACATTTTTTCTAAACCTAGATTTGGCGAGCTCCATCCATGTAACATGCAAGTACAAAAACCTAGCACATGCACTTGGACTTCATTACCATGTAACACACTAATTAAACTGGAATTAGTCACGATGACACATGTTTCACTAATGGTGGCTGTGTTCAATTTCAGTGTCAACACAGCCAAAACCCTAACCCTCCTCATTTCTCTCTCTCGCGCGTGCACCGCTCTCCTCTCCTTCCTCACTTCTCTCTCGTGAGTGCCACTCTCCTCTCTTCCCTCACCTCTCTCTCGTGAGCGCCACCCCTTTCTTCCCTCTATAGCCCTCCTCCATGCGCGCGAGCGCTCCTTCACGCGCACAGGTGCCAGTGCCGATGACATTCCTTCTTCATGCATGCGGGCAGGGGCACCATCGTTGTTCCTTCTCCAAGCACGCTAGTGAGAGGGCTCTGCCCTCCCTTCTCCAGGCATGTTGGGGATCTTTCTTCACCACGCGCACAGGCCCGGGCGCCCTCCCCCTCTTCCATGCGCGCCTCCGGATCCATATTCAGTCGCCTCCCCTCCTCCACGCGTGCACGGGCACGGGCGCCCTCCTCCTCGCCCTTCTTCTGGATGAGCCTCCACCTCTGGATCCGGCCTCCCCACACGTGGATCCAGGGGTTCGAGGTTGGAGGTGACAGATCTAGTGACATGGCGGCAACCTCGTCCGTGGGCACGCAGCTCGGGGCGGCAGTGCGTAGCACTAGAAGGCGGCGCGGCATGGCTGCAGGCGGCACCGGGAGGCGGTACGACGTGGCAGATGTGGTGATCCTAATGGCGACAGCTAAGGTTAGGGTTCGATAGCTAGGTTGGGCGGGCTGGCCTGGCCCGACTTAATTTTTGTTTTCTAAAGTCCTTCCAAGTGGCGGTGGAAAATATTGTCATCCCACCATCACCGGACTTTGATTGTTAGTGGCGATGCCTGAGTCCTGCCACTGGGAACGGGGCAAGCCCAATGACAGGAGATTGGTGGCGGTTGGAAAAACCACCAATGTAGGCGGTTCTCCGCCGTCACTAAAGTGTCTTTGTACTAGTGTATAGTGATGGTCATCGTCGGTCTTTGAGCAACTGCATCCCCTGTGTGTTAAGTCAACGCAATGTTGATCACCTCCTCCTGTAACTGATATCTTAGGTGTAAGAGCTTCAGGCTTATTTGGTTGAAGCGATGCCTTGGCCTATTGGCTGTGGTTCGCCTTCGTATTTATATAGCTAGGAAAAAGCCCCTAGCATGGAATATAAGGAACAACAGACTACAAGATGATCATATCTCTGTAAAATACATTCGGATAGATAAACTATCTTTATCTCTAAAAAAAAGGGGCCCGACCACATTCTATGAAGAGTCCAGGTGCCGAACAAAGGGTTGTTCTTTGCCTCGTGTTCTCATTGCTTTACTCTACCATATTCTGTCTTTTCTTTGTCTTTTTTTTCGTAATTGCCCCTAGAATTTCATTACATATGAGCAACGAAATTACATGAGTTCAAAACGGTTCCAGGAAACAGAAAGCAAACAACGACACTTTTTTTTTTCTTTTGAGATCAGCAAACAACACGATACTAATGTTTCCTATTACACGGCATTTGTCCCGATCATCCCATTTTAATTTTTTCATAAAACGTTGGACCCAGGATTCGCCCCAGCGGGAACCCACCAGATGGTTCATCTTTTCGGTACTATAGTTAATTTAAGTATATTTATACAAAAAATTGAAAGCACCTTAAAACTAAGCAGACATATGCACCATATGAGTTGATGCGATTTTCTTATCATATTTTCTAGCTTTCAATCAGCTGAAAGCTTTTAGTCAATAGTTTGTTACTTTGTATTTAAATTTATTTTATAGAATTATCTATATAATAATTATAAATTATTGGATCTAGATCTAATAACTCAATGAGGTGACTTAAAATTTTTCAAATTTTCAGTCAGCTGAAAATTAGCAAGTCCCTTTTCTTATTGATAGCAAGGTGATGTCACGCATATCTTGTTCTCCTTGGCGTGAATTGATACGATTTTCTTATCTTATTCATAGCAAAACGAACATGAGTTTCGCCCAAAAGAGAAAAGTTGGGGCTTTCAGCTTGTACCCTTTTTTTGTCAAACAAACATGAGTTGAGCATGGGCCAGGCCAGCTCAGGTTCCATTCCAAGCCCAGTCGTAGCAGCATGCATGGTGCAACCAACTCCATAGTCGTAGGCATATTCCGGCAACCTAGGACGAGAGTCCCGGGTGCTTTCGTAACGGGCGCGTCAAGCTCAAGCCTTTTCCATCCCCCCACGTCCTTATATATACAACCGCCCCACGATCGCCAAAGAGCGCACCGCCTCCCTCCACCATCGCCTTCGAGACCGGAAAACCTTGCCCCCCAGGAGGCTAGGTGAGCTAGAGGTCGGTTCATCCGGCAAGATGCAGATCTTCGTGAAGACCCTGACCGGAAAGACGGTGACGCTCGAGGTCGAGAGCAGCGATACCGTCGCCAATGTCAAGGCCAAGATCCAGGACAAGGAAGGTTCGTATAGTATGTATACTTGCGTGCTTGTTGCCGTTCTCTTACACATATGCGTGTAAAATTAAGATGCATGTAATGTAAGTTAATTAACTCTTCCATGCACTTAATCGCAGGCGTCCCTCCGGACCAGCAGCGCCTGATCTTCGCCGGGAAGCAGCTGGAAGACGATCGCACCCTGGCCGACTACAACATCCAGAAGGAGTCCACGCTGCATCTGGTGCTCCGCGTCCGCGGCGGCGGCGGCAAGGGTGGGTCCTACCCCAAGATCGACCTCAACCTCCTGCAGCTCGCGCTCAAGTACCGCCAGAATAAGTTGATCTGCCGTAAGTGCTACGCTCGCAACTCCTGCAGGGCCGAGAACTGCCGCAAGAAGAAGTGTGGCCACAGCAGCGAGGTGAGAAAAGCTTCTTCAGTCCCATAATATATGATGAATGAATTTCTTCTGTGCCATCTGATCGTGAGAACACAATTTATTAATACGACGATGCACTTCCGTCACCTCTTGGTATTAATTATTTGAGAAGATAAGATAAATCTCGTTTCTCACTGTCGTTTTCTTCTCTAATCGTACCAACGTTATCCTCATTCTTCCATTGAGCCACGGATCATCAGGCGCCTACCAATTTATTAATTAGATGTCATGAGTCGATCTTAATTTCATATAGTGTGCTTGTGCCTCAACATATTAATTTGCATCGTGTAAACTGCTAACTGCCAAGTCAAAATATCACGGTTTTTATTTTTACACCACATGTGTTCAGTTACTGTCAGCTCATTGTTTTTATTTATTTGTTATTATTCTTTAATCTGATCGACTTTTATTTTTCCAACGTTCCTCTTCAGTTGAGACCAAAGAAGAAGCTGGATGCAAAGCGAGAATGAATCAACATTATTGGAAAACTAGCGGCCAAAGTGTGAAGCGCGTCTCGTCTTAATAAGAGTTGTCAGGATCTTTGTCTTAGTTTCCAGGTTGCTGCCGTTATACTTTCTTAGTTTAAGAAATTTCTAGTTATTAAAAACGTTTATATGCGGCTTGTTGAACCGTGTCTTCAAACTAGTAGATTTTGCTACATATGAATCTCGATTTTGCTTGAATGAGTTCTATATACCCTTATTATTGTATGCCAACTTTGATTGTTTGGATTATATCCATGTGCCAGTTTCATTGCTGGTCTCAGGTCATCCTCGTGTGTTATAGGCGTATCACTCATGAAACAGCTCACAGCCCTGCAGGCTAACATATTTTGACGTGATCTGTGAATTTGAACGGATTCTTAGTTTTAAGGCCTGCTTAGTATGGGCATCTAGGTATTATTAGTAAAAGTATATATTTAATACTAAGGATGTGATCTGCTTACCTAGATAAAATTTACAGATCATCCTGGTGCTAGATGTCCTAAGTATATATGGCGATCTGTAAATTTATCATGTTTTCCAATCTGAAAGGCACACCTGCTTAAGTACAACAAGCTGAAAATTTGACATGCTGGTGCCCACTTGTTTTCAATACTTCAAATTTTACACGCATGTCTTACCTAGATGGAGAAGGAGGGTGTTTTCGTGGGATTCTTTTGGAACTTTCAGTTCGCTAGGCAAGTTTATATATAGGAAAGGCACTCAGTAGGCTAGTATATATATAGGAATGTAACAGTGCGACAGTGAGACTGAGACTTTGTATGCTAGTAGTTAGGAAGTTGGGAATTTGTTTTCATAACTATAAGCAGAAAAGAACATGACAACAAATTATAAACATCTAGTGCATGACAGTTCTCATCATTTTGACATGCATTGATGCATACGAAATTCATTTGGACTCCACATCGTGGAAGAAGCCAGCTTGCATGGACTTTGACACGTGCATGTATCATGTACTACTATGCATGGTGGACTGACATCCCACCGCCTCCTATAGATCACCATTCACATACGAGCAATGAACAACGATTTACTCAAGTGTCGACAATAATGCTTACGCAGTCGTGTTACTTAATAATACGAGCTGTCGGGTATCAACTTTTCTCTGGTTTAAAGTTGTGAATGATTTATTAGCTGCTGCTGCGATGCTTAGTATATGGCAATATTGAATAGATAGGCATGGATTTAGCGAAACAAATTCTACCTCTTGTATGCATTTTGTTGATCTTGCTTAGTATAACTTCGCAGTAAGCAGCGTCAACAAAATACGTGGAGAGATTAATTCATAGCCTAGTTAATCATAAGATCTATAGCAATCTGAGTTATTCTAACTGCCAAGGAGGTATATCCAGTTTTGAATGAGCTTTGTATGCTTTGATAGTTTGGTTGAAACATCGTCCCACTCTCTCACCACTTTGGGCTCGTTCGGTTGTTCACGTCTCCAAGTGGATTGGCATGGTTTGAGGAGGATTGAATCCATAACAAGACATGTGTCGATTGGTTCCACTTCATTTCCCTCCAATCCACTCATCCATAACAAAGCCTTACTATCTGGGGAAACGGGCCAACTCACTTATCATATCAACAATAGTTAGCTTGGCCCTTTTGATGGTTTTTTAGTTACAATCGCCTGATCCAGGGTTATTGCAGAGAACTTGCACCACATCGATTGGTGCTTGCCGCCTAAGTAGAAGATCCACCAGATGCTCTGCTTTTTCCACCATCGCCATGTTGATATCCGTAAAGGGAGACATGTGGAGTCTGGAATGAAACCACATCGGTTCTTAAATGTATGCCAGTGTCCTGAAACGTATGAAATAAGGTTATCAATCATAATATGGAACTGATTTCGTTGTTCACATATATTTCATAAACCATATATTCATGAAATTGTACTAATAGTACCCACCTGAAAGCATCTCAGTAAAGCTCCATTCCTCGGGACTTTGGTGCCGTCACTGTTTTCTTAATAAGCACTGTGACATTACCTACGAACCACTGGAACAAGTCGGATCCACCACCTACTTGTGTCATTCTAGCGACCAACGGGCGCCTCCAATATCTACAAAGAAGACCACATTATAGCTGGTTATTTTTTTTTTAAGAAACTAGTGGCTACATGAAACATCTCTAGCTAGACTCATCTAAAGTACTACGATATGATATTACTGACATAAGAACAAGCAGCTGCAGTATTGAAAAAAAAAACAGACAAATAGTGATTTAGAGTGAGGAGATAGAGCACACTACATTATTAGGCCACAGGACTTCGTTGTCCCATCCATTTGTACGACAGGCCTAACTATACGCTTCCCCGAGCTTGCAAATGCTTCAGTTTCCACCACCATCTTAGTTTAGCACAAGGCTGAGGTTCATCTACAAGCGTGCAGTTTGGTAGTAGCGAGATAGGAGGAAGAGAGGAGGGTCGTTTTTCAGGGACTCTTTTCGTGATGGCTGTGTTGGAAACTTATTTCCGTGAGGACTACCAACAACTAATAATCATGCCTAAAGAACAGAGCAAGTTTGGCACAACTTATACATGCAAAGGTCACAATCGCAACAGAACTAGATTTCTCTTCATGCAAAAAGGTCACAGTTGCAACAGAAATAGATGCTTGTCATGCTCTTTTTATTTATGAGCCTTTCTAATGGAGTACTCTTACTCTATATGACATCTCCAATCGTCACGGAACGTTCCGTAGTCTCGGCCCACGTTCCGAACTACAGTTTAATGTGGGCTGGCTTAGCAACCAGCTACAGTTTAATGTGGTGAGTGCACGGCCTGTTTGGTTGCAATGGCCCAAGCCTGTCCAGTGGCCTTCGTAACGGGCGTGACAAGCCTCTTCTCTTCTCCGCTATAAATCCGCCCCACGTCCGCGGCGCTGCTGCCCACAAAGGCAGCTCCGCCACCACCCCACCCACCCACTCCCCCAAAACCCCACTCCACTCCTCCTCCGGCGAGCAAGCGACCTCCGCCCAGGCTCCGGCAAGATGCAGATCTTCGTGAAGACGCTGACGGGGAAGACGGTGACCCTCGAGGTCGAGAGCAGCGACACCATCGCCAACGTCAAGGCCAAGATTCAGGATAAGGAAGGTTCGTAGTTCGTACCCGCCTTCATAACCTCCTTTTCCTCCTCCTGCTCGCCGGCAACCGACTGGTCACGGTGTTTCTTGCTGCGCGAATAGCTCCCCTGTTTTGCTCCGTGCGTAAAGGTGCTTCTTTTAACTTCCGGTTTGGTTTTGGTTTGGTTTAGCCTTGTTTGTCCAAGCCGCAGGTGGCGCTAGGAATCTCTGCACCGTATGTGGTTGTATCAGTGCGGGCATCGTTTGATCGATTCTTGTTGGGTTTACGCCGAAACAGAGCAAAACCGTTCTAAAAAAGGGCTCCTTTTTGCGGATCCGGGGAGGGTAGGAGAGGGAGAGGGTTTGGTAATTGGTTGTGCTTTGTTCTTGGACTTCTTGTGAACTTCGAATGCATCGAACGCAAGCGAAATGTGGAATTTGGCTTCTCTTTGCACTCCCGCGATTCGATTTGAACAGATCCCTGTTCCGGATTTGGTTTCGTCTTTTCTTCTCGAGAAAATTTGAACGTTTTGTCATTAAACTTGCAAGAAAATTTGGTGGGATTATTGTGCGCAGAATCGTGGGCGCGGTCTCTGCGCTATTGCCTTGGTTGGCTTTTCCTCAAAAGAAATGTGTTTTGCAGGCATCCCTCCGGACCAGCAGCGGCTCATCTTCGCTGGGAAGCAGCTGGAGGACGAGCGCACACTGGCCGACTACAGCATCCAGAAGGAGTCCACGCTGCACCTGGTGCTCCGTCTCCGCGGCGGTGGCCAAGGCAAAGGCGGTACATACCCCAACATCGACCCCAACCTCCTCCAGCTCGCGCTCAAGTTCCGTCAGCACAAGATGATCTGCCGCGAGTAGGAACCCCTAGTTGGCCTTTTCAATATCTCAGCTTGAAAATTGTCACTGATCGCTCCCTCGTCGTTAATTCTGCAATCTCGGATGCAACGATGCAGGTGCTACGCGCGCAACTCCTTCAGGGCCAAGAACTGCCGCAAGAAGAAGTGTGGCCACAGCAATGAGGTGAGGAACTTGTTCAGTTTCCCCTTGTCAACGTCCCAAGTATTTGAGGCCTCAGTCAGTAACATTATTGGCCTTCATCGGCATGTTTACAATGCTTTGTTTCATAGTTCTCATAATAAACTGCTATCTTTAAATATTGATTTCGATGTTAGTAATGCAACCTGCGGTTTCAGAATTGATTTTATCTTCTCTGTTGTGATCATCATCTCCTTCCATCAAACAATTTGTGCAATAAATATATGTACTTGTAGATTTCAGTTGCCTGTCAATTGATAACAAGGCAATGCAGTGAACACATGCATTATTCTCTGGTGCTATGGTGTATTATGTTTCCATTTCCGACATTACATTTAAGTTGAGGGAACAGGATTTTGGCTTGCCTTGTTTTCCCCCGGCCCGTCTTCTAAGTAAGTATTCTGCATATATGGCATAATGGGTCAATTTGTTAGCTTTAGTTAGTAGCCTTATTAATTAGTGTCGTCCATTTTCTTGGCTTCAGTCACTCATGTAGCATCGCCCATGATTGCTTGGCCTTGCTTGTTTTAGAGCTTCCCTAAGTTAGCATTATTTTTGTATGTCATCTAGATTAGCAATGTATCAGTTTAGACGTTGCGGATAGAGCTCACTCGGTGCTTCAGTTTTAATTTATGTTCCTGCTGCCTTAGAATTGTATTCTGTGATTGTTCTCTGCAACTACTGTGTGGTAAAATCCCAATGATCTTCCAGCAGACTTTTCACCAAGTATAATATCAACTTCTGAATGCTGAAAGTTAATAATTTGCTACTTTAATATTTGTTCATTCTGTGATCTAAAATTACTTTTCAACTCTCCTTTTCAGCTGAGGAAAAAGAAAAGGATGGTGGTCAGAAAGGACTGAAAAATCGGAGACTGGGTGTCGTGATGGTCAATCCAAGTGCCATGCATCAGATGAATAATCAATCTTAGCATCTCATCAGTTAAGAGTCACTATTAGAGTTGTCCTACTTTAGAACTCCTGCTGGAATGCTTATGTGACAATGATTAAGAAACTATTGTCTGCCGGTTGTTGAAACTTGATAGTTCTGAATTCGGATATGATGCTAGTACTTCATATGGCAGTGTGAATCTTAATTCTATCTGAAATGAGCTATTATCTTCTTTCTCCTGCTGCTTTTTTTCTTGAACTTTTTGGAGTTCCTTATATACATGTATCTTATTCATTTGCTGACCAAGTATGCTTCTCTCTTTTTGGTGATCAATCTGCACTTCTTCTCTTACAAGACTCTGTGACATTTCAACTCTCTTTGGGTGACAAATTTATTCGTCCTTGAACTTGTTGGCATTGGTTGTATATACGTGCCCCTGATTCATTTGCTGATCAAGTCTCTGCTTGTCTTACAAAGAACAAGCTACAATTTTGAATGGCAGAGTTCCTAGTTTCGTTGTCAAATATAATATTTTTTCAGTTTTGACCGACAAGGAATTCTTGAAATTATCCTAGCATCATTCTGCACGTTGCACATGTGTAACTGTTATCAGCTTTCTGTATGTTTCCATTTCTTGATGCGCTCTCCAACTGTAGGAACAACTTTGTTCACTAAACTGTATGCTTCCATTTGTTGATTGTGATGTGGTAACATCAGTCTATGCAAGAACTAAATGCTCGAATAATGGCATATTGAGATATTAGCTGCACAGTTAACCTTCAAAAGAAACAGAACACAATTATGACATCCCTAGACCCGTTCTATTCGCTTAAATATATGCACCGTCACTTAATCTTAGCAAACTGTTACTGACTGATTTCACACGGCGCTGTGGGGGAGCTGTTTTTCTTGTTTGATGTTTATACTGTTTGGTCCGGTGTATTGTTTTCCAGCATACCTTTTGAGCGTAAAAAAAAATTGCCGCTTTTTGTACCCTGTCATCAGTGTTCACTAGAGTATGTATGAGAACCATCGTTCATTGGCTAAACCCAGATACTTTAGTAATTGTTGATGTTCTTGACTTTCATCGTCGAACAAATCATCGCCCATGGTCTCAACTCCCAAGTTGTCACCGCTGTGATCTAAGTAGCTTTGTTTCATTTTTTTAGTCATTGAAAGAGCATGAAAAACTGCGGCTTCAATAATGGTCTCTAGCAAAGACCGCAAGAGTGAATTTCAGTCAGGCATGGTGATGCCTCAATCTTGTCTATATTTAGAAAAGGGGATCAAGCGGTCGACGCACATTAATTAACAGAAACACGGTAGTTTCGCGCATAACTAAACTAACCTGACATGTGACATCTCCAACCTTCTCAACAGCCTGACCAAAGCCTACTCATCTCCGGCCAGCTAATTCGCCGTTCAAATTAAACGCCACTTCAACAAAGACGACGCGCACCAGATGATCATCGCAGGGCCGGTGGTAGGCCGGCAAGATGAGCATGATCGATGTGCTGACCCGGGTGGACGCCATCTGCAACAAGTACGACAAGTACGACGCCGACAAGCACCGGAGCGACGCTACCGCCGGCGACCCGTTCTCACGCCTCTACGCGGCCGTCGACGCCGAGATCGACGCCGCCCTCGAGGTCTTGATGCCTTGTCGCATTGCAAATTTTCTCTCTTGCGTGTAGGATCGATTTCTTGCCGCCATTGATCCTGGAACTCTGAACTCATCGTAATATAGTACTAATGCATTTGTTCAGAAATCGGAGAGGGCCGCGAGGGAAAAGAACCGGGCGGCGGCGGTGGCCCTGAACGCCGACGTGCGGCGGACCAAGGCGCGGCTCTTGCACGAGGCGGTCAAACTCCAGAAGATTGCCGCCAAGAAGGTTAAGGCTCGATCATTCTTCTTTACGGTTATTCACCATTAATCACCAAACGGCTTTGAGCATGCGGAATTTAGGGTGTCGAGTCACTGTCGACTATGTGTATTGAAAAGAATTGAACCAATTCGATGACAAATTTGGATGCGTGGGCACATATGTGCAGGTAAAGGACTCGCGCCGGAGGAGAAGGCGTTACGGAGTGATCTGGTCGCAGCATTGCCCCACAGGATTCAGGCGATCCCTGACAGCGGCAGCGGCGGCGCGGCAGAACAGAATGGCGGCTGGAACGGTGGGAATGCTCGGCCGGGGATCAAGTTCGATTCTTCAGGTTTTCCTTTCCACTAGTAAACATTCGTTGCTGTCGAAATTTGTAGAAAAATCGCAAGTGAGATTTGAAAGGACACGCATGTGGAGGAATTATATGTCAAAACTGAAACTGTCATTTTTGTTCACGGGAATTATTTGCAATACGACAATGAAGCTACTCAATGGTAGAAAATCGGCTGCAAATTTTATCTTCGGGATTTGAATTTCTGAAAGACCAGGAAATTACCGTGCTAATCTTTTGTTTATTAAAATGCAGCTGAAACTTTTGATGAAGGGTACTACCAGACGACTGAAGAATCAGAGCAGTTCAGAAGAGAGTATGAGATGAGGAGAATTAAACAGGCAGGTTTTTCTGAACATGCAAAGTCTTATTCTGACTGAATAGACCTCTGAACTTCATAGATCGAAACACAATCCATTCAAACATTGACTCTATCACCCCAGAAAATCCGGGCCCTGTTTGATCCAGAAAACAATAATGTAATTAGCCAGATGTGCTGTGCCTTTGCAGGATGAAGGGCTGGACTTCATCTCTGAAGGCTTGGACACACTGAAGAATCTGGCCGAGGACATGAACGAGGTTTTTTTCAAAATTCATATTGTTTCTATAGGACTATTGCCTCATCTCTGATTGCATTGAGATTGAATTGTTCGTGTAACTCTGCAGGAATTGGATAGGCAGGTTCCTCTGATTGATGAGATCGATAGTAAGGTCAGCTGCTGCTACTTGCGCACTGCCTATTTTGATATTATTATGGATCCATGGTGAATTTTGCACTGGATTTGGATGTGCATGGTTTTGCAGGTGGATAAAGCTAATTCAGAGCTCAGGAAGACAAATGTCAGGCTCAAACAAACTGTCAACCAGGTGAGCAGCTGATATTGTTCAATCCTAACCTAAATTAACAGCAGCTTCAGCTTTTTGTGTGGTAAGTTCTCTTAGCTTCTCTTAATCTGTTTTTTGTTTTGAGCAGTTTCGATCTACTAGGAACTTCACAATTGACATTATCTTGATTTGTGTAATTCTTGGCATAGCAGCGTACCTCTACAAGTAAGAACTGCATCAGCTTTACTGAATGATACTGCATTTTGTTTTCATCTGATTGCCTCAAACATGTTGTCCATTTCTGGTGCAGCATACTCAACCAGTGAATCTTCATAATAGCACCTCTGCGTATCCTGTCCAGAAACAATATGTTCTACAATTGCGTCTATGAATTCCTGGCACAGGCCAAACAGGCAGTATTTGTATACCCGTCTCCAACAGTTCTTATCCAGTCTGAATGTTTTTGCGGTCATACGTTGCATTATCCGACGGTCAAGCAGTTATGGCAATAAGCATAACAGAAAAAAGAAAAAGAAAAAAATCAGGATATACGGCCTGAATATCACGAACGAGAAATTGCAACAGCAATCTATCACGAATCCATAAAAATTAAATGTATACAACAACCGCCAACATTCTCGGGCACATTCATACCACCAACCAGGAAATCTAACAGTTTTGCATACTAGCAATCTCAACCAGCCAGTTTAATCTACTCTACTTTTACCAGATTCCAAAAAGCACAAAAATTGATGCACAATGCATCAATGGACTTTCATGGCATCTAGTGAGATTGGTTCACTGGTCACCGCATCTTGTAGTACTGTGTCCTTGATGCCTGGCATCTATGCCCATTTAGGGAGTACTTGAGCTTGATGTCGATATCCCGAGGGTTCTTTTTATTGGGTGTGACTGTCATGCTACCAGTCAATGTTTCCCCCTCACAGATAGTTAACACATCCTCAAGATATAGAACAGTTTGCTTCCAGTGAGTAGCTTTTGACCTTGGGCCTGCAAGGTGTAATATGAAAATGAGTTGTGCTCACCCAAATTGCTCGAATAAAAGGAGACAGATGTACACAGTTGGTGAAAGTTGAGAAGAGGATGAACCTGTTGAAAAGCCCATCATCTTATGGCATTTGGTGAATGACACATTGAAGTACGCAACAAGAGCATGAATGTAATCATTCCGCTCCGCTACCAGCTTGAATGGTACAGTGAAGGATGCATCTCCGGGTGTCATTTTTGAAATATCCATAGTCTGAAATATATAAGGATTTAAGAAAAACTACAGTTCAACAAAAATCATAAAGCAAACTTCTGTTCAAATACCTTAAGTAACTGGCAGTTAGTGACAATCTGATTTGCATCTACAGTATCGACAAGTGGCTCCATCATTGCCTGTTTCTTTATGCAGCTCATATCAAAGCCGTATACATTATTCCAAACTACAAAAGGGATAAACAAAGGCATCAGAAAGATCCAAATGTAACTTAAATTTTATACAAATAATACTGGAGAGATTCCTGAAACTTAAGCCTTTTGAATCCAGTAACATCAAAGAAGATAAGCCTTTAGCATCATGTGCCACTGAACTTACATTCAATTTTGTCGTCTTTATATTCCGCATCTTCAATTGCAGTCAGGTGCAAAGAGGCTTTATCTGGTAGTACGACACCATCATCAGCCTACATAGCAAGCACCTAACATAAGCTAACAGCTCTCACAAAGATCAAATACACTCCACAATACACAGAAGCAGTTCAGATATTCCTAGCAAACCAAAGACTGCTTCTGTAGCCAGTCTGACAAACTTTGAGGTAACACAAAATGAACCACACACATATCTACTATGAATAAAAACATAAACATTCTAATGTGAAGGGTTACTTACAAGCCATTTATCACGTGCATAGAGGACAGTGTTCAACATATTCTCGAACAGGAGGAAATAACCCATCCACTCCGAGATTATTACATCTACTTTGGGGACAGGAAGATCAATCTCTTCCACTTTCCCTTTTATTACAGTTATGACTGCACAGATGAAAATATTGTTAAAAGATAGAGCATAACCCAACAGGCATGATATTGTAGAAATAGAATATAAACTGAACGGCAGGAACTAACCATCAGAATACCCATTTGTTTTTACAATTTCTTTTGCCATGTCTGCCATCTGAGAACATTCAATCTGCAAAAGATGAAAAGGGACAATACATTATTGAAAGCTGCAATAGGGGTAAAATACACACATATTTACAGGAAGTCAAAGTGACACACAATCAGTGGCCAATAGGGGTAAAAAATCAGATCCGATAGGGGCGGATATAGTTCATCCCATATCCTGTCCTGTATCTTTTTCCTCGGATACGGAGTCGGAACAGATAGTGCCGGATAATTATTTTTTGATCCCGTACCCTGTCCTATATTCTTATTTCGGAGTCAGATTCAAACACGGATACCATTATAAGATTCGCATGGATGAAAAATTATATGATAGACATGTAGTTAGAGTGAGAATGAAGATAACAATAAATGATATATGAAAACAAGGCAATTTGTTTAACTATATACATCAAATTTCTATATTTTTTATATTTTTAATGCCTAAATGATTTAAATTAAATCAAATTACATAAATCCCAGATCCCGGACAGATACTGTTCATCTCATATCCTATCCCACTAGTTTTCCTCGGACTCGGATTCAGACATGGATAGTGTCGGATGACTATTAGTGCATCCCGTATCTGGTCATATTTGTTTTTTCAGTGATCGGATCATCCGACGATCAGATATTATACGCCCTGTTTTCATCCCTAGTGGCCAATAAGCCCAGGCTACAATGAAATAAGCCCCTGAACTTACTACATTCTAAAATTCTAAACTGCAACATGACAATACAAAATTTTGGAAGTCCTGTATCGCAAAAAATGAACATAACCTTAAGCTTGTGATCAGAATGTACACCAAAACTAACAAATAACATGACAACATTGGGTAAAATGCAGGTTTATAACTTCAAGGTAAAAACGATTTATAGCTTGTGTGGGCATCAATCAATCAATGACATGTATTTTCTCATGCTCCTAAAGTAACTTCTGTTTACTTACAAATCATAAACAGCTCCAGACATGTAATCAACATTCCACCAAAACATGTGGCAGACAATTGCTAGACAGTTTATAGATTGAATAAAAAGATGTAACCGCTGTATAACACAACTATGATCACTAAATTACTATAATAGTAAAACGAAAAGATGAAGCAGAAGTCAGCCAACTAACCGCATACACATGCTTAGCTCCTGCTTTTGCACAAAATAGCGAAAGAATCCCAGTTCCGGCACCAACATCAAGGACTATTTTGTCCTTGAAAAGAAAACTATTCTGGGTGATAACATTTTGATATGATTTTGTACGGACGACATCTTTAAGCATTTCCTGCAGTCAATACAAAAATAATTTCGCACCATCACTCTTTATGTAATAAGTAATTTGAAACAGTTAGCAATTGCTTGCGGAGCATAATGCCATTAAGACAGCACAAGTAGTTTCTTTCATCATTACTTACTTCGTGAATACCTGCAAAACAAAAGATAGGGGAAACAAATGAGTACATTTTACACCTCGTTCAAGGGCATAAATACAAAGTTAGCTAATCCACATTTTACATAAGAAGCAGGTAAATACAAACACTGGCAAAAATAAATGGCTACTGTATATAAGATAACGAGGCAGATCATATGTTAAAACAATAACATATCATACATAAAAAAGAAATGACAAAACAGAAGTTTTGAAAAGTAAATAAAATCTCAAGAAATCAGGTCAGATGACAAGAAAACTCTACAGTTCAGTTTTAATGTTTATTTCTTGGAAAGTAAAAATACCACACTAAGGATGTTTATGGTGCAATACCACACAAAAATAGTACCAGCAACCAAGAAGGGAGCCACAGGAGAGTACATGGCTTCACTGACTACCCTTCAAAACAATACACTGACCAGAAAACATTTAAAACATCTGCAACACAACATCTATGCATTGTCTGACTGATAAACACTTGAGCTAACAAAGATAAGACATATTTCTTTGCAGCATCGGTACAATTAGTTGGCACTTTTCAGCAAAGAAACTAAAATCAAATTTTCAAAAGTTATATGGAGCTAGCAATTAAGCTTTAATTCATATGTTGTGACTGTAACAACAAAAAACTGCATATTCATCACTAGTTTTGTCAAACATTATGATACTCCAACAGACGTTCCAGCACAGGGGAGTCCTGGTGTTAAGGCAAGCGCACTAAAAGCAGTAACAGATAAATCTTTTTCATAGTCAGTATCAGTAATAGAAAATTTCTGAAGTCTTCGCGTACTAAAGGTGAATAGAGTTCTCAGAGTTACTCCATATCAGTAGATTGGCCAGCGAAACCTCTAGCTTAACCCGCCAAATCGGCAACTAGAAAACAGGAATTGCGAGCACATACAACAATACTAACAAATCCAGCATTTTTTCTGCTTCATAAGACACCCAAGATTCAATTTTTTTTCCTATGCAAGCTAATATCAACATCACGCAAATACACCGGAAAAAATAACGCCTTTTCGAAATCGAACAACAGCCCGTACCGAAGTGGGAGTAGGAGTCGAAGTAGTAGTCGGCGCTGGTCTTGTCGCTGCCGATGACCTCGTCCGCCGCCTCTTCCCCCTCCGCGTCGGGGATCTCCTCCACCTCCATCCCCACCTCCTCCGACTCCACCGCTTCCTCGTCGGAATCGAACCTCAGCCGCGACGCCGTGGCCTCAGCCAGGCCGCCGTTGGCGTCACGGTTGTCTCCCTTGCGCCGATCCATACTCCCTCTCTCTGCGACTGCGGCGGACGGTGGTGGTTCCTGTGGCGCGCCGCAAAGCAGGAGAGGGAAAGCTAGGGTTTTGCGAAAGGTTTGGCGCTGCGAGGTTTTATATCCACGGTGGCAAAAATATCTCTGCCCGCCACATATTATAGGAAAGAAGATTAGCAAACGGCCGGGTACACGGAGACGGAGTCAGAGCTGGACTCCACCTCTCAGTGACACAGTCGAGTTGCAGCCCCTTTGCGCCTTTTTTTTTTTTTCCTTTCCATGGATATGTTGCTGTGTTGCTGCATTTTCCCTTGTCATCTCGTGTGGCCTCCTCGATCTCGAGCTTGACAGCTGGTAGCTGCAGACGGGGCGCGGCGGGGACGGCAAGCCTGCAAGAACAGGATCCGCGTGACCGCCGGGGGTTCAAAATGTGTGAGACCACATGAGGATCTCAAGATGAACATCATAGAAACATTAGAAAACTATGGGTTTCTTGGTTTTCTGGCCTCTAAATTTTAGATCCGTTCCATATAATATTGTAATACTAACTAGAAGTACTAAATATAAATTATTAATAAAACTTAGTTCATAATTTACCTTTTAAATAATAAGACGAATCTATTAAGACTAATTAGATCATATTTAGATAATAATATAATGTTACAGTAAATATCTTCTAATGATAATTTAATTAAGCTTAATAGATTTGTCTTGTAAATTAGTATCAACTATGTAATTAGTTCTATATTTAGTTTATATTTAATTATTGTATTTAGCGTTCGAAGAATTGAGATAACAACACTAAAATTTAGACACCAAGAAACGAACACACCATATGACTGGTCCAGAATCAAAGGTTTTTACCATATTCATTACCAGCCGGTACTTTGTTTAGTTGTTTTTGGACAAAGATGAGATTTGTAGTAGTTGGGCAGAATAGCTAACCCCCGCTGCTGCCATTGACATCTTTCAACATGTATACTATGTCATTACTGAGATAAGGTAATGAGATGAGTACAAGAATATTAATATTACTTTTTACTATTTGAACACGACCGATCATATAACAATGTATCGATCACAAATATTGTATTATTTAAGTTTATTTCATTAAAACCAAAAGTCTTTATGCCAAAAACTACAGTTTCACGAGATTTACGTTTTAGCTTTTTCGTAGAAATAAACAGTAACAAGTAGAAGGTGTTGTAGAAGTAATTCTGGTTTTCGTGTAGTAGTTCACAAGTTGAAATAAATCTGAAAAAAGAAATGTATCCTACCGACAATTGCAGATGTCCTCGAGAAGTAATTTTGGTTTGTAATTGCACACCCCTCTGGCCCTAGCGATGTACTACAAAGTTTGAGACATCAACATCCATTTTCACTTAGAGCAGGAAGCTATACTGACACGAAAGCAGCTTATTGAAGCGCGATTGGTTGTCTTCTCTAGGGAGTCTGGCCCGTATATAGGAGCCAGCCTCATACCAGCCTGGCTGAGTATATGCAAGGTTGTTCTGTTTGGTTGATCGTATCTGTTTATACTGGCTGAGAGGAGATATTATTTGGTTGGTTGTATAATTATTTATTATATAAATTATAAAATAAAAAAATAAATATTAAAATAATATTTATTTAGTTTAAATCTATATTATTATTATATCATATAAAAGCTTAATTTATTTTTCAATATACTAATATTAATTAAATTATACTAATTATTTACTAATATTATCATTAAATAGCTGACCGTTGCACGCCATGAGGCAGGCTCGCCAAAAACGAATCTCATTTTCATTTTCGGGGAGCCAGGCTCGGACGACGCTTTTGCATGCGCCGAGCCAGATCCCAACACTCGTGTAGGCAAGCAAACAGCGGAGCACTGCATGCGGCCAGCCAGGCCGAGCCGCATGCAGCAAACCAATCGCGCCCTTAGAGAACGAACGGTAATGAGATTTGCTGGATTCCAATCAGAACGGCTCGAAATGTCAATGCAACATCACTTGTTTTGTTACGACTACAAACGGTCCTGGATCTGGCACCACCAATTGACTAGCTGTCTTTGTCGTGGAAGCTGCGTTTGGTAGCTCAGCTACGCCGAGCTATAGCTCAGTTGGGCAAACTAGCCCTTGCCGACAATAGCAAGCTTGCTATTACTAATTATTTGGTTAGTTTGCTAAGAGGTAGTTACGGAAGAATTTTTTACTTTGACATTAAAGACTAGTCAAATCAGCTCTCCTTCAGAACCAATCTTTTTGTAGCTTCATCAGGTGAGGTAGCCTGGTCAAGTGAGTTTTTTTTAACGTTTCCAAATGCCTACCCTAGCTTAGTAAGTCTAGAATTATTCTAGCCCGGGATCCAAACGTATCCGAATTGATTGTTTTGTGCTCACAAACAACGCTTTTGCGTGGCTATGTTTTGTTCTACTTGATCGCGTGAGCGCCTCCCTCAGGACCACGACTGTGACATCCCATGTTACAACATGAAGTTAACTAAGCCTAACCTCAATTAAGGACTAAGCCGGAGTATGATTAATCCATGTGCCAAAGGATAAAGAAAAGAAACCTAGTTAATTAAATTCCAAAAATATTCAAATATGGGTCCCTCACAAACATCATCAGAATCCATGAGAGTACCCAAATATTTTTACATATTCTGAATGGCCATAATAAAATAGAATTTTGAGAATTTTCCCAGAATTTTTGGTAACCATTTAATACCCTTAAAAATTTCCCCAAAGTCAGAAAAGTGTATTTCGGGTTTAGAATTTTCATAAATTCTCAAAGGCGAACTAACAGGTGCACCCAACAGAAAAGTTGGAGCACACGTTTTACTGAATACACACAAAAAGTTGCGTCAAATTTGGAGCACGGGAACGTGTCGGAATTTACCAAACCCGAGTCCAAGTTCTGGGTCAAGCCGGGTCAACCGCCCCTTCCCTCTCCCATTCTCTCCAGCCAGTCTCCGCCCGACACCGACGCGCCCGTACGAGCCACCGGCGATCGCTGTAGCCCCGTCACGGTCACTGCTCCGCCAAATCGCGCCTGTGCCACCAGCCGGCATTGAAGCTCCACCGGAGGAGCCACTCCCTGCCCGACAGCTCGCCGTCCTCCCTCCTTCCCTCTCTCGGCTCCTCCTTCCGGCGGCCACAACATAAGGGCAGCAGCGGCTCACCCACCCCCATTCCTCTCCCTCTCTGCTCGCCAACACTCCCGCACGCCCCAGGCGCTCCCGCAAGGTCATGCAGCGCTGCTACCGCCCTGCTCCTCCTCTGCCGCAAGGGAACCCGGCGAGCTCCCCTGCTCCGGGTCGCGTGAGCGCCGCCGCGTCCAGCCCTGACCAGGCAGCCCCTCCCTTCTTCTTTCTTTCGCAAATCGGCGTGCTAAGGAGTCCTCTCGCCGCCTGCTGATCCTCTTCCTCCCTCGTGCAGAGACGTTGCCGGAATTTGGAGAACCCGAGCCGCCGTCGGCCACCACGCGGAAAGGGGCTCACGGCGACGACCACCCTCCCGGCCACCCCAACTCCAGCCCACGCGTCGACGAGCACCGCGGCACCCAGGTGATGCTTCCGGACCTCCCCCCTTGCCGATTCCATCTCTGGGCGTGCCTGCCGCCGTCGGCCACCGTCCAGCGTCGCCGCCGCTCGTCGCCGGCAGAGCTCCGGCAGCCCCCGCTCCGGCCACCACCACCCACGTGACCGCCTTGGGTCACTGATCTTGTAGAGCAACACCAAGTTCCGTGCCTCACCGCCGATCGCCGCCGGCGAGCCAGCAGAGCCACCCCGCCGCTCCGCCGCGCGCGCGCGCGGGGGAATTTGAAAAATGGCCAGTGGCAGATTTGTAAATAAGGGTGAACTTCGATTAAAACTTTAGAATTCAATAACTCGAGAAATAAGAGGCCTAAAAATGTGAAATTAATTTTGTTTGACTCCAAAAATCTTGCTCTACCAGAAAAACAAGATGAGATCCAGGGTTATGCCGTAGGTTAGTAGAATTAAATCACCAAAGTTAGAACCTTGCTAAGAGTATTAAATTAATAATTCAAAATCTACAACTGATAAAATCATGGGATTTGGTCAGTAAGCACTTCATGTCATTCCTAAACTTTCTGCTAAAGCACATTTCCATCTTTTATGCAAATTTTAGTGTTATTGCATAATCCCCATTTTTAGTAAATAAATTTCTATAAATGCTTGGGTAGGATTTTAATTCTGAAATTTTGCATTCCTACTCTTTGAGCATTTCTACATAAGTATAAAATCTCCATGAAAAATGTTTGGGCACCATCGGTGTGCTTTTGGCTGTTAAAGTTACTCATTCCTAATTAACTTAAGAATTTCAATATAATTGTTGCCTAATATATGCATATGGTTACTATTAGTGGTAGATCCATCCTTGGGACAGCCCATGCAACATGTTAATCTTGACTTACAGTGAAGTTATGATTTCTTTGGCATAATAATGATTCACAATTAATGTATATGTCTAGATTAGTCAGGGCTACAATTAAAAGTGAACATGTAAAACTCTAGGAGGTTGCAATTAACCTTGCAAAATAAAATTTCTATGTTCTCTTGCATAGGTAGTTTAATTGGGGAGTGAGCCCTGGGTAAGTGGGAAGTCAAGGAGCTTTGCATGTTTGCTAAGTGGGCCTCGATGGTATACTCGTAATTGGATATAGGTGATATGCTCATTTATTACCATGCCTCCCATTTCCCTAATTAGAAGTTTGTCCCCTGAAAGTTAATAATTGCCAGAGTGTGGTATAAACATGTCATCTCATGCATGAGCATCATTCCATCAAATCCTATTTATTGAGGAAGTGTCATGCATCATCGTCCAACTCCTGACCATGCATTGCACTGCATTGACTAGGGAGCGAGCCTGGGAGCAAGGACGTGGCAAGCAACCCTGAGGAGCCCGAAGTTGAGCTCAACCCCGTCGAAAACTTTAACTACGATCACTCCCAAGGCAAGCCCCGGTGCACACCTACTGATTTACGAGTCCTTTTTATTTTGTCACCATAGAGGGATACTATATTGTGCATTAGGTATAGGGCTTGGATGGAAAAACCCACTTGCATAAACACACTGTGACCTATACGCAGTTACGTCAGTCAGCCTTTCGTTAGCAACTGCTCAGCTTAAATTAGTGGAGTCAACGGTAGGCTATGGGATCACTTGATTCAATCAGGGTCCACGCGAAGGATGAAATTGGTAAAAATTTTGGGAACCTATCGTTGCAACCCCACGGACAAGTATTGAACAGTACCAAGTGCATACCTCTATATGGGAATTGGTAAACCTAGTAACTTGGGCGCCGTATTGTTGGACGGTATTACTCATCGATCCAGAGGTCATGTGAATGGCACGGTGGATGCACGGGTCGAGGACCGCTGGAGAGTGCACGGGTTAAGCCTCGGATACGAAGTACTGTATCGCGGGGAGGACGTGTACTCGGGATCGATGGCCCCGGATCGACTTTATCGCAACCTCGTGAACGGTGGCCATACGTGTTCTTAAATGATGCGTATGTCGTGCATTTGGGTTATTCTCCTGTAGGATGTAAATCAATTCAAATTGCCGTCTCTCGCGGTCATGAGTATCTCTTGTTTCGAGCAGGGGCAATGATACTTTAAGTAGAGAAATTTGTTTAGGATGCTGATATTTATTTACTCTATGGATACAAATTGCTATGTTGTATTGTTCTTTATATTTGAACAGTCTTAGTAGCTAGCTAGGATCCACTATAGTTCCTTTCCCGCAACAAGCAATTAAAATCTTGGTTAAGGAATAAGCATCGCATCATAGAATTAATAGGTGCTTTTATGCAAATATCAAATAAACCCGGTCGGCCCCCTGCATACTAGGAGTCGGTTTTAGTAAACCCCTTTTGGACGGGTAAGTCTTGCGGAGTATGCTAGGTACTCAGGCTTTGCGATTATGTGGTTTTCAGGTTTGCCTCAAGCGACTTATTGCGATTGCTGTAACAAAATTGTGTGGGAAGGCGAGGAGCCCCAGAATTGGACCATTGAATGGGTCCCCGGCTCCCCTCATCAAGACGAGTGAGCCACTACCCTAGGGCCGGCATGGCTTGCTTAGGCTCGGCGGAGTGTTTGTCGTATCTCCCACCTCCGCATATTTATGTAATATGAACCAAGAACATATGTATAATAATGTAACTAAATTTGCTTCCGCCATGACTCTTGAGCTATAATATTTTACCCTTAATGATGTATCTCTGTAAATGATGGATGTCCTGTGTGAATGCTATGTATGGTTACTTCGTTAACCATCTCCCGAGACGATCCTGTACGGCACACTCTATACTTCGGTATAGGGTTGCGACAACGACGTTTTGTATTGCTTGGAACCATGCGTCCTTCCGATAATTGCACAAGTAAGTATGTTTTTCCAATTGAACACCCTCTGGCCACAATGCATAAGTTTGAGACATGTACGTCCATTTGGAGCCCTAGCAGAGAGCTAAAGGAACACGAAAGCAGCTAATAGGAGAACGGGCGCTAATGAGATTTGCTATATTCCAATCAGCTGCGACGGGCTGCTCCTACTCTCCCTCTCCGACAAGGCCGGGCCTCACCGGCGCCGCGGTGTACCGGCACGGCTCGTCCGGCGAGTAACGCATCCTCTCCTGCAAGAGAAGATGCCACGGTGATCACGGCCCCACCACCAACGCGCCAGTCTACCACGTGCTCACCGTCGGCTCCTTCGCGGAGCCAAAGGCGCATCGAACAGGCCTCCGCGCCTCCTGCTTCAACGTGGTGGTTCCGTTGCAGCGAGCGCCCAGGTGTCCTGCTCCACTGGGCGCTCCACCGCTCGCCGGAGAAGTTCCTCGTGGTGTTCGACACCGTCACGGAATCCTTCACGTCGATGCCTTCTTCTCCGGTCGCCGCCACCCGGGAGAGAACGCAGCTGCTCGAGATGGGTGGCACTCTCGCTGTCACCTGGATCGACAAGAGCCAGACGACGATGAGTCTGTGGGTGCTCCAGGACTTCGAGACGGGGGTGTGGACGTTGACCCGCCGGATCATGTTCCGGACGACGGAGATGATCGAGGAGCGTCGTCGGGAGTGAAGTGGTGCCGCTTCTACGGAACGGTGGTGTCTCAGGAGGAAGACGTGCTGCTCCATGACGCGCATTCGTCGTATCTGTTCCACTACTATGACGACGACGACGACGACTTGGTGCACAAGTTCAGTTGGAGCGGTGCGGCTCCGAGGCCTGCGGGGCATTGGTTCAGAGAGAGCCTCGTCAGGCATGAATTATTCGAGGGGGGAGATGGTGCTCGTCCACGTTTCTTTCAAGGACTCTAGTGCAATAAGTAGGGTGCTACTTCTTCATGCTTGCTTAGTACTTCCTCCGAATTTTAATTATTAACGCAATTGATTTTTTTAGTTATATTTAATCATTCGTCTTATTTAAAATATTTATTCAAATATAAAAAATTATAAAATAGGTTAAAACTTTTTTTAATAATAAAATAAATTATAACAATATATTTAATAATTTTTTAATTTTTTGAATAAGACGAATGGTCAAACATAACTAAAAAAAATCAAGTGCGTCAACAATTTAAATCCGGAGAGAGTACACAATACTATCAACTTGTATGTGTCGTCTCGTCCATTATAAGGCGTGTGTTTCGTTTCGCTAGCACATGACTTTTGAGTCTTTGGTCAAATCATTGTACTAGCAAATGTGTATGGCATGTGGATCTCTCCCTTCTTCCTTCCATTTCTTGATCTGTTCGCCCATATTCATTAGAAAACTATGACGTTACTGCAGAACACTCTTTTGATGGTTTCACTCCAAACGTGTTGTTTTTGTTTCAGGCTTGATTTCAGGCTTGATGGTAGAGAAATAATCGTGCCAACTCGAGCATGGAGCAAAGTCTCAGAACCAGACCATCTATCTGGATAGCAGTCCACTGGTTGAGGTAACATGCACCTTAAGTCAGTCTGCTTTCCAGTTGCACACGCTCTGGCCCTAGCAATGTGCAAAGTCTCAGACTTATATCTACATCTATTTCCACTCCGAGCAGGGAGCTGAACTAACACGAAAGCAGCTAATTAGAGGAAGAGCGCTGATAAGGTTTGCTGCATTCCAATCAGAACGGCTTGAAATGTCAATGCAACACTTTTTGCTGCAACTACAACCTGTCCTGGATGTGCCACCATCGATTCACTAGCCGTCTCGAATAAGAGAATGTTTGGTTGCGTTGCGTGAGGGTCCTAAGACGTTGTATTACTCAGAACGGCATTGTCGTCCTCTGTTTCCCATCCCCTGCTCCAGTGCTCTGCTTCGTCCTCCTCCAGCTCTCTCTCTCTCTAATCCTTCCCCAAAGAAGCTCTGGTCATCCAGTTCCAATTCGCAGCCCCCTGTACCTGCGCAGCAGCACACGTGAAGATTCAAGGTCCGTCGATCGCCGGCAGAACATCCATCAAGCATGAGACGGGCGCGGAGTCGCCGAAACGGCGCCAGTCCCGCACTCCCGGAGGAGCTCATCGTGTGGGAGATCCTCGTTCGGCTGCCGGCGAAGCCGCTCCTCCGCTGCCGCGTGGTGTGCCGCTCGTGGCGCCGCCGCACGTCCGAGGCCGGCTTCCTCCGCGCCCACCACCGGCGCCAGCCGTCGCTCCCACTCGTCACGTTCCACGGCCAGCTCCCATCCCAGCACAGCCACGCCGTCGTCGTTGACGCCTCTCTCGACACCCTGGACCTCCGGCAGCTGTGTCCCTCGCAGCGCCAGCCCGTGCTCCGCTTCAACGACTACAACTACTACCATGACTTCAGCGTCCACGCCTCCTGCGACCAGTGGACCGCGCTTCCCCGCCTCACCGGCGCCGACGGCGCCATGCTCTACCCGCACACCACCTCCGGCGAGTACGGCGTCATCTACTGGAAGGGAAGGTACACTCCAGCTCGCAAAGTCGTGTACCACGTCATCACCGTGGGATCCTTCTCAAAGCCAAGGCGCGTCGAAGCATCCACGCCTTGTGCCAAGCGGCTGGTTCCATTTCAGCCGTCGCCCGGGCGTCTTGCTCCGCGGCTGCCTCCACTGGCTCTTCCACGGCTCGCCGGAGAAGGTGCTTGTCGTTTTCGACACGGTGGCCGAGTCATTCAGGTCGATGCCTTGTCCGATCGCTGCCGATTGGACGAACCCGATCCCGCAGCTGCTAGTGGTGGACGCCACTCTCGCCGTCAGCTGGATGGACGAGAGCCAGACGATGATGAAGCTGTGGGTGCTGCAGGACTACGAGACCGGGGTCTGGACGTTGAAGCGCCGGGTTATACTTCCGGTGGTGGAGATGTGGAGCGTCGTGAGGTGTCGGTTGTACGGGATGGTGGTGTCTCAGGATGGAGACGTGCTGCACCATCACCCCGAATCGGTTCATCTGTTCCACAGTGACAACAAGGGTGAGCTGGTGCAGAAATTGTGTTGGAGCCGTGTGTTTCCGAGGCCTGCTGGGCATTGGTTCAGAGAGAGCCTCCTCAGACATGACTTCTTCGGAAGGCAATATGGTACTCGCGCCATGAGACAGCCACGTTTCTTTCGAGGCCTCCAGTGCAAAGGTGGTGCCGGTGCTTCCTCCTGCGTGCTTATTTTGCTTACTATCCCATGGCCTCAACTAGTATGTGCAAGTCATGATTTCATCAAATCAGAGCGTTCTTGAGCCTAGTTAATTCATTTTCTACTATAATTCATAGCGTTCCAGAAATGTCCCAATTTCAGTAGAAAGAGATCAAGGCGCACTTAAATTTCAATGCATAAAGCGTCTCGTGCTGATGGAAGAGGCATGTTCTCCTGCCAAACATTCAGTAAGCGTCTACTCCTTCAAAATCACAATTAAGCCACGAAATGTCCCCTAAGAATTTATTTTCAGCCGATCAGGTTCTGGCTTCCTCGTTCCTCCATATAGATTTCATGCGAGGAATTGTTTCGTTGCATGAGTTGAGATGAACAATGAACTCCTGCGCATGAACACTCGCTCCGACCACAGCAGGCACCATAGAAGTGTCACAAATCTTGCATGCATCACGGTCGACAAACTCCAAAAATCCTAGCCTTTGCAGATGGGCTTCTCTGTGTAAAACCTCGATAACTAAAGTTTCTCGGCCCAACCCAACCTGCAACCGGGAACGGCCCACGAGGCTGCCGGCACACGCAGACGCAGCCTTCTTCCCTGCCCGCCCGCCGCCGCCGCCTGCCCTTCCCGCTCCTCCGCCACCTTTCCTGCACCCGCCTGCCATCCGACGCCTTGACTTCTCCCCTGCCCCGGCGCAGAAGGTCCCCAGCGGCGCCCAGCCGTTGCAATGGAGGACACAGAGGCCACGAACACTACTTCTACCACCACCTCCTCCACCGGCCCCACCTTCGGCTCCCCGCTCTTCTCCTTCTCCAAGCCCGGCGCCTCCCTCGGCTTCGGTTTCGGGTTCGACGCCGCCCCCACCCCGGTCCCTCCTCCGCCTCCGCCCGTCGAGGTCCTGCTCTCCGAGGTACTATTTCTCCCATATTCTTCCTTCTTTTCTAGCGATTGCATCAGAGGTTTGATCTTTACTTTGTTTCCTTGCAGGAGTCGCCGGTTGCGACCGCCGTATTGGAGCCAGTGGTGGTCGATGACTCCTTGTCGATCTACAAGGTGCGGTTGCAATTGTGCTTTGCTTTGTTTGCTCTGTTCGTGGAAATGCCTCAGACACTGTTTATAGTCTAGCAAGAACTGTACAATATGTAAATGGGAACACATCTAGATATATGTTTCAAGATGAAATTGGGCTTCCCATTTGAGACGGCAGCTATAACATCCGCAGGACTTTACATATTTATATTTTTCCCAGGCTAAAGGTAATTGCATGATTGCAACTCAAGAGATGATTGAATTTGTCATATCTCCATACTGCAATAGCTTTGTTTTCCACTCTTATCTGACACAAGTGTGAAATGGAGTGTCTGTTCAGTTACTTCTTACTTTATTAGTCTCTATTAATCTATGCTTCTGAAAATGATTATCAAACTTGCAAATATATCTGGGGAATGTTATCTACTAGGATACCGGAACCTTCCTGTGCTCATATACAAGCTTTCAAGCTGTTTTGCAGGCCAATTGAATTATATATACTCTAACAACTATTGATCATGAATATATGGCTATATAAATCAACGTCAAGTATAGTTTATTTTGCTATGTTCTAGAACACAGTTATTAGATATGCAAGTTAAAGGGAGGGTAGCAGGATCAGGATCGACATACTGAGTCAGTGTTTTTGCCTGTACAGTAGAGCTCACTTTAGTTACTGTTTTGTGCTAATAACACTATTAGAGAAGCATGTACAGACTTGATATCTTGGCATCTTGAAGTACCCTTTTGTTTTTCGTCCTATATGCCAATTGATCTGATGACTTAGTCATGAAATTTTATGGTGGATTATAAGATTAAAAAATTGGTATTACGAAAAATCCTTCTTCATAAATGTGATACATTGGCAGAAAATATGATGGTGAATCGGTAACTGCTACTCATGAACAAAATTTAGAAAATAATCTTCCATGTGTTTTTATTTCTCTGTACCATATCCATCGGTCATTGGTGTGAATTGGGGGCCATAGTTGCTCTGGTTGCTGCTCCCCTGGACCCACTCTACCTATTAGTGGCAGAGATGGAAATGATAGGGTGGCTAGCACCTGCATCATGAGTGGGCAACACAGCGGCTAGAGGAGGAAGGTGATTGCGGTTGCTTATTCGATGTTGATACATTTATGATGGGCATGATGCGGTAGCTTGCCTACTTGTCATGCTGCTAAACTAAACCGTTTTTTCTTTCTCTTTTTTTTTTTTGACATGTCTGTTTTTTCTCTCTATCATATTGATTAGGGGCGAGTGAGTACATCTGATGTTTTTGGGGTAAAAAACTCTTGCCTACTTGTCATGCTGCTAAACTAAACCGTTTTTTATTTCTTTATCATATTTATTAGGGGCGAGTGAGTACATCTGATGTTTTTGGGGTCAAAAACTCTGATTTGGTCCCTGGGAAATATGAAGGTGAATACTGAATATAATTTGCTTTTACAACATTTTTTTTTCATCCGACTCTCTGAACTTGAGCACAACCATGGGCACCAGGTGGATTGAAGCTGTGGGAAGGATCATTAGACTTGGTGAAGACCCTGAATTCTGAAATCAACAATGGTAAATTGCTTCTACAGGGCAAACGTGTATTAGAGGTGTGATGCTTGCTCCCTGGTGTTATACTGTTATATTTATGTATGGACCACTGGAATTTCAATTTACTTCTTTCTTATCTCTATGACAACATGTTCAAGTAAGGAGGGATTACGCATTAATTGTTTTTCCTGCTGAATTCACTGATTAAATACTACTTTAGGCGCAGTTTCTTACTTTCTGTTAATACTGATCTTCTTATCTAGTTGAATATCCAAGTTACCGAAACATTTTAGCATAATTATTCAAACAAACAGTTACAGAGTGTGTTGACTGCTTCATTAACTATATTCTCTTCATTCTTTAGCTTGGATGTGGACATGGCCTCCCTGGCATCTTTGCAGGTCTCAAGGTATTGATCCTTTTGTCTCTGAGATTTTGAAATAATTCTCATTTATAGATATATATTGATTTCTCAAAATCTAGAACTACAGGGTGCTGGCCTAATTCACTTTCAAGATTTCAATGCTGAGGTCCTTAAGAGCCTCACCATACCAAATGTAAAAGTGAATCTTTTCAAGGAACCATCTGAGGGAACATATACATCCACGAGCATTGGTTTCTTTGCTGGTGATTGGAGTGAGATGGATAAGCTACTTCTTTGCGGGGATGCTGAGCATGATGATAAAACGTCTAATGGCTATGATATTATCCTGATGTCTGAGACTGTTTATGCAGTATCTTCTCTCCCAAATCTCTACAAGCTCATTAAGAAGGTCAACATTCAAGTTTATTTTACTTAGTATTCTTTTCTAAGAATAAATTTTGCTGAATATTGTTATGCTTATATGCTGAAAACCTTTTGCAGTGCTTGCACTGCCCTGGGGGTGTGGTTTACATGGCAGGGAAGAAATATTACTTTGGAGTAGGTGGTGGCACGAGGCAGTTTCTGCGCTTGGTTGAAGAAGATGGTAAGTTTCATATTAGTCTAGTCTAGCACTGTTAGTCACTAAAATTTTGGTATTTATCGCCATATAACTTGCTTTTAACTATACAGTGGGGTCAAATGCTTGTTTTTCAAACTTGTGAAAATAAAAGGATTGGGACTTGGGAGATAGTATATTGTCCTGATATGCAGTGAACATATTATTTCATGATTTCATCTGTTTATGTCTAACAACATTATTACATCACATTTTAGATTCTGAATAGACAAACTTCTGATCCGCAAATATAGACTACTATTTAGATTGCTTAGTGGAATCCTTGTCTTGAATGAGTCGATTACAAGTGATCTAAAGCTGAAGTAGTTGTAGAATGTGGACCACCTGTGGTTCCCATGATATCGCGCTAAAAATTATAGAGGCTATTATCTCTTTTCCCAATGTGAACATAAATGTAGACTACGAGCAATTTCTTTGAATTTTAATGTTGATTCTATTTTGCACTCTCATGTATTCAAGTATTGTTTGTGCTAATTTTTGGTTGTTCTTTAGGCATCATGCAACCTGAGCTGCTCAATGATGTTGCTGATGGATCATCAAATGTTAGAGAGGTTTGGAAATTCTCAGTCAAATAGGTTAGCACTGCCCTTGTGCTTGTTGGAGCAACTAAAGACCTGTATTGCATTCCATATTGGTAGAGAGGGAAAATCTTGCTTTAGGTATTCCCTGCGCTACTGCACCTGTAACCTGTGCCATTATTATCAGTTGTTCCGTTTTTCTTGGAGTGTTGCATTTCTATTTGAGAAATGGAACAAAAGACACTGCTTATACTTGTTCTTGGGTCTTATTAGTTACCTAAACTATGAACTATTCATGACTATCTCTTGTATCGCCTCATATGTTTCCTTAGAAAAAAGTAGCCCCTTTGTCGATTTAAAGTTGCACTTTCCATTGCGCATCATTGTGAAGATTCCTGATGATTCCAATGGCAGACACAACTGATTGAGTAACATCTGACAAGTCAAGAAAAAGAAGCAAGCAAGGACAAAATTGTGCTCCCATATATAGTTTGCCCTTTACTTTCCACATGAAATGAGCACCATGCTGTCATGGGGCCACGGAGCTCATGGCGCGCAAGAATGTTTTTGCAGTAAATTCATGAGATGTACTCAAGCAACTAGTTTTGGAGGGTTGTCAATGAAGGAGGGACATGGATGTGAAAGGTTGTCTAGACCCATGTGATGCAAGGAATCACGCATTAGGGCGAGCTTTGTCCCTTTCTCCACGTTTCAATGCTTCTAATCCCATCAACGTGGTACCACTTTAGGGGTCATTCCATGTGCGTACTGTTCTTGTCCTCTGTGATCTGTATGCCATTGTAGTAGTATCTATATCTCTTGCATTGCAGCTTTTCCAGTGCCCTGCAATGATGGGCTTTCAGGACACCGGCATCGTCGGCAGCGGCCGGACGGAAAGCTTCTTCCACTACCAGAGGCTGGAATGCCAGGACGACGGGGCTGCCGCCTCGAGGCGCCGGTGGTGGCGGTGGCTGCCAGCCCTGGACGGTAAGGCGGCTTCCCCCTGTTTCCTCCATGTCAAGAAGCTGAAGTGGAGCAGGATCGCCTCAGCCCTCCTGCCAAAGAAGGTTACCGAGCTCTCTTCCAAGATTCGTCATGCCAATGCGACAACGGGTGCTGACGTTTGCCCGCCCATCGTCTTCATGTCGCCATGGGGGCTTCCTGTGCTTTCCCGGCCATTCTTGGTAAGGAACAAGGGCAGGGTATCCGCGTATCCCCATGGAAGGGATAGCTTCTGAGAAGCAGGTATCGTCTTCTGTGAAGCATCCCAAACTTTTATGAGTCTCTCCCAGTCCCTGTGTATGATGTTATATATGTATGCAAGTAGTTGATCGTGTAGGTTCTGTAATTGCTGTCTGCATGCTTTAGCTGTTCTGCGTGCAGAATATGAGTTTAGTACTGCTATTTGGTACTCTGATTAGAGCCTCAGATCTTGAGTGCAATCCCCTCGGCCATTGTTGATTGCTGTGCCTCCTGATGAAAAAGCCACTCTCCCTCCCTCCAAATGAGGTATCATTATGCAACTCGCATTCTAGGAATAAAATTCAGTGAAAAACATCAGGGTGAGTCTCAGGCAGTTGGGCACATTAGTGGCGGAGTCTTGTCTCTTGTGCTTGTGCCACTTGTATGGTGGTGTGCTTCGTCTTTGTGCTGTTAATCTTTTCCCTCTCACGGCAGCGAGTCATACAATACTAGTGAACTATCACTGTTTTTTTACGCTTCTTTTTTGTTGGCATCACCGCATTCGATTCTTGGAAAAGAGATGTTTCATGTCTGGTGCGTTCCTTCTATTGTGAACGAATGTACAGCCCCGATTGTCCATCAGATCCTGTCTCAGGGTCGTCAATCAGCATTGACCACTCAAGGCGTGCCGCCATTGATATGAATCAAATGACATTCCTACTTTCGAGCACAGAAATTTTACAGTCGGTTCTATTGCTATGGACACCAGGAGAAATCCTCGTGTTTGCAATTGGTGCTGTCCAAGTTGTCACGTGTTGCATCCGGACACTGTGCTTTATTTGATTGGCATGTGTGCTGGCTGTATTCTTCCCGTGGAGACCAGGCAATCACCAAGTTCCAAGAAGAGGCACAACATGCATGGCAAGGCCAAGGCCCCGTCATCCATCACTGCGATATGTCGATATGGTCATGCGGATCAACATTCCTTGTATGTGTACAACATCGTTCCTCTGCAGCTCAAATGCAGAAGCAAATGTATATAGGAGTAAACATGACAAAAGCTGAAAAGCAAATAACAGCAGGCCTGAAAATGTACGAACTGGCATGATACGATGATAGTGATTTTGGACTGGTCTCGCTACCAAACAACAAAAGCGAGGGTGGCCAGGTGTTGACGATCAAGAAGGTAATTAGAAATGAACTTAGCCCAACTCAGAACCGAATTCGTCTCTGGCTTATAAGAAAGAATATTTTGTTTTTCTTTTCTTCAGGCAAGAGAAACAAATTACTGTGTGCTGTTGCATTCCGATCCCGTCAAACATACAGTATTACTCCCTCCGTATTTTAATTGATGTCGTCCGTCAGTTCACATTTGCACTACCAAGCGACATCAATAAAAATACAGGGGAGTACTTTTTATTCTCTCTTTGCTCACCCTTGTTGACAATGGTTGGTTGTCTCCTAACTTTACTTTTGATAACAACTGTACCAACATTATTGAAGAGTAAGAGTGTGTTTGATAAGGCTTATAGAATGGCTTATGAAGTGGCTTATAGTGTGATAAGTCATAAGCCCTGCTAAACAGCTATTTTGCATAAACACTTATTATAATAAGCCCTTATAAGCCATTTATCTTTTTGTACTAGAATAGCAAAACCAACAAACACTAGTTTTTTAGGCTTATGGGCCATCCCTCACTAGAATAAACCATTTGAAAAATAGGATAAGCTATTTTGTCAAACGGTTTGAGAGCTTATGCTACAATAAACCAAATAAGCTAAATAAGCATTTTTCACATATAAACCAAAATATAAGTCATTTTTAGTATAATCATAAGCCCTGTCAAACACACCCTAAATGTCAAAAGACTCTACATATGTAATCTAGTTTTTCTTAGGGGCTGGTGGTCAAGCATTATACTAGGACGGCAACTGCTTTGAGTTTGAGCGCAGAGGGGAGTACACACACAAATTTAAACAGAAATAAAACATAAAACACAGGCGATTTAATACAATTCAAAAGGTCAACCTACTAAAGTAGAAAGCCTCCCCTCTGTTGTGCAACTGACATATAACTCCCATGTTGCACAACAATGTGCCGCACCTGCAGTCCTGAAATATCAGAAACGCTCCTCTCGTCAAGAAGATAACAGCCAGAGTGAAAGAAATCAAAGCATGGAGAAGGAGGAGAACACCATGGCCATGAACGACGAGCCGGTGAGGAGCAAGAAGCATGCAAGGCTCCACAGATCATTCTCCTACATCTCCAAGGCCCTCATCAAGAAGCTCCACGTTGGCGCCGGCCATGCCAACACCAACGACAAGTCCCCATCTTCATCGTCCGGTTCGTTCCTCTCCGGTTGCATGCACCCGCGCACCAACTCCTTCGTCTCCAGCCGCCGCCGCCGCTGCCGAAAAGCCACTGCCGTCGACGGCGGCCGCAACAAGCACCACTACGACGATGACGACGACGGCGATCTCGCCGTCGATTTCCAAGCGCTCTGGCTTGGCGCGGCTGCCGATGGTGGCAGCTCATCGACGCAGAATTATTACACCGACGATGGGACAAGCGGGGAGGAAGGCGGAGACGCGCCGGCGGCTGCAGGGTCGGTGGTGCTAGCCGGCGGCTTCGGCGGCGTCGCGGTGGTGACGTTCTCCGCGGCGCCGTACGAGGACTTCCGGCGGTCCATGCGGGAGATGGTGGACGTCGCGCAGCGCGACGCCGGCGCCGCGTCGCCGCCGGCGGTGGACTGGGACCTGATGGAGGAGCTTCTGTTCTGCTACCTGGAGCTCAACGACCGGGCGGTGCACGGGGACATCCTCCGCGCGTTCACTGACACGGTCGCCGCGCTCCGGCGGCGGAGGCGCAGGCCGGCGGTGGCGCCATCGTCGTCGGCGGCGTCGAAGGCCAGGCTGACGCGTCGTCATCGGCGGCGGAGGAGGGATGGAGAACAGGATCTCCACGATGACGGTGGCAAGGCGGCGGGGCCCGTTTTGCACGTCTCGCCGGTCGGCGACTGTATTGGGGGTTCGACCACGTAATAGTTGTACACTTGGACAACTACGTTTGTTTTTAGAACTGTTGTTAATTGCGCGTTCAACCACGTTGAATTTGATGAATTAATAACCATCATTTTAATTACTCCTTTCGTCTAGAAATATAAGTCATTTTAATAAACAAATATAAAAATCTAAAATAAATAAATCATATTTAAAATATATATAATAATAAAATAAATTAATAAAATAAATAATATTTTGGGCAAAATTTTTTTCAATGCCATTTAAAACTCATGGTCTTATGAACATCACAACAAAAACTTTAATCCCTTTCATACCAGGCTTCTCAAACTTTTTTGTCAGTACCAGAGTCATCTAATTTTTAGTAACAACAACTTGATGAAACAACAAGAAGTTCCTTTTGCCCACCTCGTCTTCAACCTTGAGCCTTCCACCGTCCTGGACACCGCCATGGCCTCTGTTCGTCGTCGCGTCCACGTGCAGACCACCTTCCTCCACCTCATCTCGTCCCTCCTGGCCCTTAATGTCAGCCAGTCGCTCCTCCTGGATGCGCTAAATCGAGCCTGGAGCACAGCCTACTCCCCGCGGATGCAGCTCCATTCCATGACGAGCGATGCCACCGTGAAGGTGGATCTGCCCCATCTCCTGTTGGCCATCCTCGAGGGCGCAATCCCATGCTTGTCAGTCGCGTCTTCGCCGACACCGGCTTCCGCCATACCGACATTAAGCTTGTCATCCTCCGCTCTGTGCCGCTCCTTGCCCTCACACACGTCCGCCCGCTGCTGCTCTTCCTCCGCAACTTCGTGATGGCAGACGACGCTGACATCCCATCGCCCACGCCGAGCACTGAAGCGGCAGCAGAGGAGGAGAAGTGTCGCCGAATCGTCAAGACCCTCTCTCGAGGGCGCAATCCCATGCTCGTCGGCATCATTGGCTCAAGGTTGAGGAGCAAAAGGGTCTTTTTGTGTTTGTGTCAAGCTATTGTTATTGAAAATTAGACGGTAATGGTATTGACAGGAACAAAGTTTAAGAAGACCAACATAGATAAGATTAAAGTTTTTACGGCGACGTCAGAAGAGTTTTCAATGACACCGAAAGAATGTATCCTAATATTTTCATTAACAGCCTTTTGGTGGTATGCACGTACACATACAGCCGATGCATAACAGCACGTGTTTACCCTCACACACGTGATCATTCTACTCTCATGATTCTAAGGCAATTGCAGGGCCTGACCATGTACATTGTCAACTTTGCAACATAAAGACACAACACACTTGCAGTCCTCGGTGAGAGCACATGTCTCATTTAAACATGCACAAACTTGAGGCAACACCGGCGAAGTTGAGAGTTTGCATGAGGTGTCACTGGAGAGTGGAGACGGGCACACGTAATCGACATTTGGCATGTAAGTCTCACAGATGCCAGTCGTTCTCTCGAGCATACACTCGGCCGCTCGGGATGGCGGAATACCAGGCCTTGTTTAGTGCGGTTCAGGTGGCATCACCATGACACCATGGACATCACATAGCGTGTCCATGGTGATGGTTTTGGTCCTTTCTCCAAACAAGAAGAATTACAGGTCAACAAACAACGATGCGGCCCAAGTCCAGATGCACCGTCTCTTAGGAGAAGCAGTGTCCCGCCCATGGATCTGGAACTTAAGGCCCATCAATATATACCAGGCTGACCCATCACCATCAAAGGTCCACGAGCAAGAGCGGAGGGATGGCGACACTGGCAACCTGGCACCGCCAAGCGGGCATGGCACGGAGCCCACCTGGCATCCCGTCGCCGCCACGCCATCAACCAATCCAAAATCCCACGTGCGCCCCCCGCCGTCCGTTACGTCCTCCCCTCCTTCTCCCACCGCCATGTGGGCCCCTACGGCTCGGTCCCCCCGTCGTCGCCCACCCGCAGCAGCGACGAAGAGACGACGGATGATATAGCCATAGAAGCAGAGCAACCAACCACACGCCAGCCAAAGCAGAGGAAAAGAAAAAAAGAAAAATAACTCGGCGAGAAGAGAGAGAGAGAGAGAGAGAGAGAGAGAGAGAGAGACGTAAAGCCGCCGCTTTCGTGCGCGTCGGCGTCTCATCGCGGTGAGCCCGCGCGCATCTCGCCGCTAGGGTTGGTTCGGTCCCCGGGCTAGACGCGCGGACGGATCGGGAGGTTGGGAGGGGGAACGGGCGTTGCGATGGCAGGGAAGAAGCGGAAGGCGGAGGCGGCGCGGCTGGAGGAGACGGACCGGGCTCTGTACGGGGCCTTCCGGGGAGCCGCCAACTCGCTCTCGCAGCTCTACACGCTCGCCATGGGCGCACAGAAGGCATCCTTCCAGGCCGGCGAGCGACACGCTATGGTAAGTTCACCCTTCACCGTGTTCCGATTTGGGTTGCCTTCAGGCGAGGAATTCGAATCCGGTAGGGGGGCGCGGTAGGATTTTTGGGGGTTTCTTCGACCCGATTGGCGGGGAACTTCGGTGCTCGAGTGAAGCCTTTTGTGGGGACTGGGATTTCCTGGTTGAATTTCATCAGTGATTTGGATTGTTTTTTTTTTCGTCAAAGAAATCGGCGATCGTAGCTTTTCCGAACCAGGGATCGAATTTGATGTTGCAATTCGATTTCGTCAACATTTTTCTGCCTCTGTTTCCTGTGGGCACTTGTCCTTTTGACAAATCTGGATAATCTTATCTGAATGAGACGTGCCAAGGAAATTGTTTGGTGTCAGACTAAATACTGTTGACATTTGGAGTTATTTTGATAGGAACCTGCCAACTTCTACCGACGATCCTTGTCTAATTAGCTGTGCTATCGTGTTAGTTTAGCCTTTCTCGTCTGAGTGGAAATGGTTCGACGTCTCTCTTTGTGCTTTGCAAGGGTCAGGTCAGATTGGGCATGGTACAGAGGGAGGCGTGCAGTTGGAGAGCAGACGAGAGGAGACCTTACTTACGGAGCAGGTTATTTCTGTAGTAGTACGAATGATGCATCCTTTTCTGCTTTACTTCGACATTGCAACTTGTGTACTGTTATTTAGTACGGCGCACCATTAGAGGTTGGTCTGTACCCACTAGGAATCTAGAGTATGATACTTCTTCCAGTCTCGGAAGGCACATCTTGTCATTAGAACTTCTGAACTGTATTGTATCTTGAGATATGGTTTTGTTTAGAACTTTTAGTACCCATGATAGGTACACCCTCTTGCTTTAATATATGACTTTAAGACAACTTTGATTGGTTCAGATTGAACTAAACAAACTTGTCCTAAAGGCATACATAAGAATCAGAGGGAATATAAGTTTATAATCATTCATCTTTAAAAAAAACTGTCTGTTTCGTAGTTAAATGTCACATTCCGATTCCTGGGCCTGGCCTGCTTTAAAACACCAATGGCTGAAGAAATGTTCATGGAAAACAGTTCTGCTTCTTCCCCAAATTAATGACTACGATGTTCTTTGTTGTTACTATGATTATCTTTGTGTGTCAGTTATATTTTTGTTCTTCTGTATGTTTCAGTCTTTAAATAGACATGCTGTGCTGTTTAAAACCGGGTAAATCTTGTCCACATTCGATTCAGCAAGTGTGCCATTGACAGGACATGGCCTTCTGGGGCTGTTTTCATGTTCTCCGATTACCCTTATGGTAAATTTTTCATATTGAACTGCACAACCCACTCTTGAGTCGTTACAAATTCAGGCTTGACCATTAGATGCCAAGTTTCTTCCTTCATTTCTGGTGTTTTAGGTGCAAACAATAGTTTTGTTTTACAGGGAAAACAGAAAGAGGAGCATGCAGTGATTTCTGAAAATTTATAGTTCGCCATAAGTCTCATCAGTATTTGAATCAGCTATTCTGTTAGTTCGGAATATGCAAGGGATCCTAATCCTTCCACCATGCAACAATCATTTTTTTTTCTTCTGATTCTGAGTTACACCTTCCGTTTCTTTTCAGTGTTTGTCCTTTGTCTCACTATTTCTACACCCAGATCTTTTAACTGATGCACCAACTTGTGTAATTGAATCAGGAAAAGCTCTATGAATGGATCTTGAGGCAGCATGAAAATGGATTGAGGCTGACAGTGGCCGACATAGCCTCCCACATTCAGGTAAGTCTGAAGTATCCCACTTTTTGTATTTAGATTCAATTAAAGGACTAATTTACAAGTGAAGCATGTGGTCGGAAACTCGTATTAATTTGTGTTGTATCTCATATGTACGTATGTTCCTAATTAATGTTCCAACGCTTCCTGGCTTGCTACCTTTCAGTGTACCATTCTTGCAGACTTGCCTTTGATCCTGCACTAAGATTATTTTGTTGGACTATTTGTACCTCCAAACTTTAGCCCTTAATTTACAGTTACTTCGTCTTGCATATTTCTAGTAAAAAAAATGAATACATATACTTATGAATCGTCTGCATGTGTAGCACGAGATCCAGTATGGAGGTGAAAATGCATTAGCCTCTCCAAGGTCACAATACTCTAACCAAACCGCTCCAATTACGGTGCATATCGCCAACACAAGCAATCAGCAACCATCTCCAAGCTTGTTCACGCCAGGAAACCCTGGATTGACACAGTCCAAGAACTCGATGGTCTTTTCAAACGCGTTATCCAGCCCCATCCGCCGAAGCCTGCAACCATACCACCTGGAACAGGGTGGGGATACAGGGTACTTTGCGAACAGTGGAAACCGAGACATGAATCCCACAGCTTCAAATGACTCGTCCATGGACATGCATTCTGACAGCCCTGCTCATGACTCCTTCTGAGCATTCCATGGAGCCTTAAGAACAACAACTCCAGTGAATCAATGAATGCTGCTATCAGCTGTCTGCTGTCACCACAAGTAGGATTATTCAATTTAACACCGCCTAGCCTGTTACACTAAGAAAGAGTGTCTTCTGTCGTTATCACAACTTACAACCTGTTACGTCACCAAGATAATGTAATTTGCATGTAATGTATACTGTACCATTTAATTTATCTGTGCATATTGCTGTTGGTGTATGATGGGTCATGGGTCCAGGAACCAAACCATTTTAAAAAAAATTCACTAACAATCTTACTCCATGTATCATGGTGAATCTGTCTTGTTTGTAATGATTTTTGCCAACTGTTTCTGTCACGAGTAATCTTGATCTATATGTTCATGCATTGCCGCTAAACTATTACTCACATCGATGCTGTTGCTATTGGACTTTTTTTTTTCTTTTTCTCTTGTTCCAGCCTGAGACTATTTGATTTATCTATGCATGTTACTGTTGGTTTGTGCTAATATGAAGGCGTCGAGAGAGTAAAATACATGTACTCTATTGTACTATCTATTGGCTATTGCTATGATGTTATATGTCTACCAGGGTAATAGTGCTGTTTTGATCTATGACTTGCCTTGTACAGTGTCATACGGTTTTAATCTAGACCAGCATTCATATTTGTTCATTGTTTGTGCCTGGTATTAGGCTTCCTTACAGGCCTATTTATGGACGGGCCATGCTTTGGGCCCATTTAAATAGTAACCATAGTAGAGACGTAGAGTAATAATGTGATCTTCCTCTTCTGAAATCGTAACAGGTAGTCCTTGCCAAACGGGCCGCCCGGCACGGCCCGGCCCAAATTCGAAAAGGCCCGCCATGTTACCTTTCGGGCTAGCACGACACGTAACAGTAGTCGGGCCGTGTCGAGCCGGCCTTCATGTCGTGCCATCGGCCCACGACATGGCACGAAATGTGTTAGCCGTGCCGGCTCGGCCCGATAGGCCCGAAAAGCACGATAGCCTGATAGGCCCAACTCTGTGCAGCATGAATCAAAGTCCGGCGACCGGTGTCGTGGCGAGGTGTGGGCGAGGATCGGCGCCGTCTACGTGGCGCTGTTGAGGACGGTGGGTGCGACGCGGGGGAGGACAGCTGCTGCAGCAGCGCGAGGGGGAGCGACGGCGGCGACATCGCAAGGGAGGAGCAGCGGCGGCGGTAGTGCGAGGGGGAGCGGTAGCAGCGCGAAGGAGAAGCGGCGGCGATGGCGGCAGCGCGAGGGAGGAGCGGCGGCGGCGGTAGCGCGAGGGTCGATGCGAGCGAGGAGGAACGATCACCGTACTCCGTCGCGTAGCGAGAGAGGAGCCTAGGAGCGGCGGCAACTTGCTCGATGCGAGCGAAGAGCGGCAATGGTGGCGGCGTGCTCGACGTGTTTGAAAGGACCTTGATGTGCTGGGTGAATAGGCGAAACTATAAATTTCTGCGATTGACTTAACAAAAAAAATCAGTACGATCGGCAGTGCCGATGGGACCAATCGGCAGTGCCGATAGTGGAACAGAAAGTTACCCAAAAGTAAATCTGAGTTGGTTTCGCAGTTAATAGGTTGATGAAAAGACTACAACAGTTAATATGAAGCACTACAACAATATAGCAACTATTAGACACAAGCTATATAAGTAGATCTAGTAATTTAAGCAAATATAAGAGCAAATCCTAGAGCATGAAAGAGTAATAAGTAAATAAAGTAGCACACAGAGACATAATATTTATTTACCGAAGTTCAGACTCCTCAAATGAGTCTTACGTCTCTGTTGAGGGGCCCGGTCACACTTGAGCCGGGTCTCTTTCAACCCTTTTTCTCGAATTTTCTTCTCTTGATTCCTTTCCTTTCGGAGATCAATCGAAATCTTCACAAACTTCTCACGGCTCACCACAAGCTTGGGAGCTCACTGGGCAACACCTTGTCGTCTAGGAGATGAATCCCTAAGAGTAATAAATGTCATAACGATTGCTTGCTTGCTCAAGTGCTCAACAATGGAGTTTTGCTCTTTCTCTCTCAATCTCTCACCCAATCTCACCCACAAGATATAGAACTAATCAATAGAGAGTGGAGAGGTAATTTTCGGCTCAAATGGATGTTTCTTTGATGTATTTTCGGCACCCTAACCATTGGGAACGAAGGGGGTATAAATAGGTGAGACTCAAAAACTAGCCGTTGGGGCTCTGAACGCCCCCGCATCGGCACTGCCGATAGAGAGGCTAAAAAACTAGCCGTTTGGGGCTCTGGATGTCCCGCATCGGCACTGCCGATACCCGGATTGGCACTGCCGATGGAGAAGCTCAAAAACTAGCCGTCTGGGGCTCTAGATGTCCCGCATCAGCACTGTCGATCCTCGGATCGGCACTACCGATGAGGAAGTCACAGAGGACACGAAAAAGACGTTTTTCTGAGTTCGGGATCGACACTGCCGATGCCCGGATCGGCACTGCCGATTGGAACAATACAAGCACACAGTCGATAGAAAACTGCCCATAACTTTTGACTCCGGACACCGATTAGGTGATCTTGGACTCTACGGAAAGATAATTTAAAGGGCTATCCAACCTAGCTATTACCAAGCTCCAAAATCACACATAGGTTTTCTAAACACTCCTCCAAAGGTTATTGGATCAATTTGAGCACTGAGACATAAGCAAAACTATCAAAGTTGCATCCCTCTTTATAGTACGATGTTCCTATACTCAATAGAAATTAAAAAATCTATGTGAATAGGAGCACCTTCATACCATCTTCATTCTTTTTTATGAGGGTCGTCAACTCCATAAGCAATTGATCATTTTGGATATTTATTTGATTAGTCATTGATAAATATATATATATCCAATATTATACTTTTGGCTTAAGCAATGTCCATATGAGATAGACTTGATGTTTATCCACTTATAAAGTTTTACAACTTCTTATATTCAAGCCACTTGATCTTCTTCTGACATTTAAACATATGATGTGTCTTCATCTTTAAGCACGGGTATTGATTATGTCCACCGACACCTTTATCAACATATTGATTACCATCATCCTTAGTCAAGCATCTTCATCATATGAGAATTTCTAACATACGATCAATCAATCATTTTGTAATGGGTCCATACCCTCTATGAATATATCATTCTTGACCTTTGCTTGATGCCGGAACATAACCTAACATTAAACTCACAAACTTATATAAAAGGTTAGTTCCAACATGTATTGTCATTTATCACCAAAACTCATCATTGATTTAAGGCTAGAGACCTAGACCTTTCAATCTCTCCCTTTTTGGTGATTGATGACAACACTATTAAATAATAATAATAGAAAACAATATGCACATAAGAGCTATTCTCTTTGCTCTTTTCTTCATCCATCTCTCCCTCCTTGTATATCCTCCATTTTATCTCCCCCTTTGGCATCAAGCACCGAAAAGGGCAAGAATCTCATGACAAAGACTATGAGCACATGTGAGAGCGATATGATCATAGAGAATTTATCACATGAAAGTACAATCCAAAGAATGCATCTTCAAATAATGGACAATGATAGAAAGCATACCTTTAGAGTCACTCTTTTATCACACTTTGAGACTAAATCATATGAAGCTCAAAGTAAAGTTGGTCTCAATACCAAAAAACATAGAATGATTTCCTTCATATGATGGGCATATATAGATATTCAATAAAATCAGATGCACATAATAATTAAAAAAGGCAAGAAGAAAATACATCCCATGATATGCGCTTAATAACAAACGAAAACAACTCAACAAGATAGAACAAGAACATGAATACATACCTTGAAATGTCCATCTTAACAAAAACAACTATGTATCCATGTAAAAACTTAGCAACCTCATTAGTCTCATAAAGCATAGTGCAACTCCCCCTTAAACTATGCATAGTAGAATATTCAACATACACATATGCATTAATAATGTAACAAACAAGAGAGCAATTTGCACTATATCATTTCGTCCAAGAAGGCAAATATATTATAAAAGATTTTTCATGAAGTGCAAATTATATGAAAGCATATTTTCATGAACTAAAGAGAATATAAGTTGGTAGATCACAAAGAGCTACACTATACAACATAATAAACATGAGTAATAGATAGGTAGACATAGAAACAACTCATGTACTCACGATGCTATGAAAATGATATACTTGAATGGTTGTAGGATATTTTCATCATTCTTTGTTCCTTTCATAATAAATATGAATATAAAGCTCCCCATTAATCCATCACTTCTTCTTGATGAGACTAAACAAAAGGATAACCTAGCCAAAATGTTAAGTCTCAACTTTAAAACAAAGGATAAACTCCTCCAAGATTTGTGTATACAACTATTTGAATTACTTGTGTGAGGCATGCACTTGTTATTAATAATAATTGAGAAGAATATCCTATAATTCAAGTGTTCATGGCCATAAAAGCATATCGTAGAGAATAACACGTATATGTCATAAATAATATTATTCAAGACTTGATGCATGTCAAGGTATGTTCATAAGCTCACATGCATTTTATTTCTATGTCATCAAGAGATATAAAAGCACACAACTAGTTTTCAACATGTCATGATAAGATATGTAAACTAAGAAACATATAACATGTGTGATGACTTAAAAAGATATGAATAGATAAGACATGAGCCGACTAAGCAAACATATCATGATAAAAGATAAAGATTTAAGATGACATGATATGAAATATTTTCAACATGGTTAAATAAGAAATAATTCACAAGTAAAAAACAACACAATCCATCCCCCAAAAAATGTACCTTAGATTCACATACAGGAACAAGACATAAAATAGATTCAACAAACTCATGCAATCCTAATCGTACACAAAGAGGCATAATGCAACAAGTACATGAAAGTGATTCTCGTCTATTTGACATTTAAGAGAAGGATTTGAGCATAGGATAGGTGATTAAGAAATACCGTTTATAAGATGGATATTCTTGGAAGACTTTGTTTCTCATTGCTTCAATTCCTTTTTAAGTGAAATCTTCAAATCCTCTCAAAGCCGATATGCTCATGGTGAAAAAAATAAATATTTTGGAGCCTTTTCAAAGATTCTCCATGACGGTTCATGGGCATCCAAATAGATTGTAATTCCTCCTCATCACTTGCTATTTTGATCTTGTAAGCAATCATCTTCACCATATTATTCTCCTAAAGTATATGTTGCCTTTGCTCCTTTTGATATTTAATTCATTTGGTACATTTTGTTTTCCTTGGTCTTTATCCATCACATAGGCAAATTTTCTAAAACATGGAGAGAGAACAAAGAAACTACCAAGATACTTGATAGACATATTAGTCTCATGTACCAATGACATAGTATATTCTCTCCTTAAATTTGTGCATACAAGTATTTGAATTACTTTGACAAACATGCACATAGTCAAAACAACCCGGGAGGGAACAAATCCCATATCTTGGGTTAAGGCAAAATAAATAAATTTGAGATAAATAACATGCCATAAGCCATATGAAGAAAAACAATTTTAGCCCCCCTTTTTTTTTTAACTCTCTGTAGGGGGATCGACACTGCCGATCAGAGTGATCGGCACTGCCGATGAAAATTAGACAGAAAAGGTGCTCTCTGGATGTCATGACCGGCACTGTCGATGGAGCCATCGGCACTGCCGATGCTAGCAAGACAGAAAGAGAGAGAGAGATGTCTGTGCTCTACAGCGCCTGTGTATATTAGGATCGGCACTGCCGATGAAGATCACCGGCACTGTCGATGAGTGCAAAATAGAGAGGTTGATAGAATAAAATTAGTTGGGATATTGAGCATTTGACTTTACCAAAATAGGTAATTTGTTCCCCTCTATATGAAAAAAAAACATTAAATCATTTAGATTGGTTAAAAAGAAGATAACATAAAACATAACAATCTACCATATAAGCAAATCCTAATATATAACAAGACAATCATGATGAGCGCATAAAAATTTCATCCAAGACCACAAAGGAATAATCACAAAGAACAACTAGTGCATGTGTCAAGACATGATTGATGATATAGAGCCATATGTAAAAACATAGAACGAAATCTAGTTGCTCTTTATTATTAGGAAAGAGAGAACTTATATAAAGACATAGAGATAGTTACCTCAATATGCTCAACAATTTGAGAGCTTGGAATCTTTTGTATATGCAAACCATCAAGAATATATACCAAGCTCGAAATCCCTCCATGATGTCCAACTCAACCATTGACAAGAATAGATACAAAATCTTCAATGTTATAAAATTTTTCATGCATGGTCATAGTTGGATTTCCTCTTTATTGTCAAACAATCATCATTCATGTCGAGCTTGCACTAATAGGGCTTAGTCATCATCATTATAATATAGCAAGTCATATTTGATCCCTCCACAAGCTTATTCATGGTAGACCCGCCATCTTGCCTTGAGCAACCCAATACCATCGGCTCAAGCTCTTGCCCATGTCTACCAATATCTTGAAGAGGTTCGACATTGCTTCAAATTTTCTTCAAACAAGTCCTTTTTGAGTTATACTATTCATGTTTGATATCCTCAATTACTTTGCACATGGTTAGTCTTAACAACAATATGTTCATTGCAAAGAGAAGACAAATAGGTTCCTCATGCTTCTTAATCAAACAATATTGAAAAGACGAACTCTTTACACTTAGTAATAAAAGAAGCATGAGTATCTTATTGTCTCAAGGATGATCAAAAGAATGCTCATAATTAAACCAAAGCTCCATTGATAGAAATTTAAGTAAAGTGATGAGTCACTTGAATTTACCCTTTTTATGAGTCACAAATACCACCATGAGCCAACATATACAAAATATATGGCACTAGTGACAAGACTCACTTGATGCTAGAATAGGGCCGAGGTTGGTCAAGATAGTTTTTCGAGCAATTTTTCAAATCAAATACAATTTTCAATGATCTTGTAAAACAATTTTAAATACCGAAAGATTGACCATGACTAATTAGAGAAATTTGCAAAATAATTTATTTTGAAAGTTTTTCTATAAACGGTTTGTTTTGATAAAAACATTTGTTTGCAAATCACATTTTTGTTTTCACAAATGAATATGTTCAAACACTATTTAGCAATTTTACAAACCGTTCTAAATATTTTGAAGTTTACTTAAAAAGCTTTTCAAAAACTATTATAGCATCAATAAGAATTCATTCTCATTTTGGGGTTGCAATATATATGGAATGATATAATACCTCCCGAAATGTGGCAACCATCACTTTTTTCAAATTTATACAAATGAAGTGTGCAAGCAACATACATGGATAATATGCATAAATAATGAATTAAGCCTACACAAGGTTAGAGCATAGATACTTTTAATGTAAATACTTGTTATTGAGATAACATTGGTTGGGGTTGTAGACCATTAATATTCATACTTGACATCCTTTCCATAAGGGATGAGGAATACCAATTTGAAAGGACCTTGACATAAGATGTTCAACATAAATCATATCAAGTGTGTCAAGTCTTCAATGCATCTCCAAGTACCTATTAAGCAAGTCAAGCATTTCGTGGCACCCAAGTTACATTGGATCATAGTATGTTAGTCACAAGAGATTTAGACACCCAAATGGCCTTTGCATTAGCATTGTGTGACCTAACAACATTTGCAATAATATTACCACTTCTAGCTTTCTTAAGCAAATGATTATCTTTGAAATGAATAGGCTTAGGAATGTTACTCATGGGACAATTTTTACCAATATGTTCCTTTTCTCGACAAGTGTAGAAAATACGCTTCTTATTCATGCAAGACACTTTCTTATCTTGCTTCTTAATTATTGCTTCCTTGCCGGCGAGCCACTTCTTGGATGACTCAAAATCATCATTTGTTATGTTAGGGCATGAAACAATTTCATGACCCTTCTTATGACATCTATAGCATTTCCTTTTACTTCTTCTTGTTTTCTTCTTCGAAAGTGTGGTCTTATCATCAATCTTCATGGAACACATAGAGGCGTAGTGTCCCATGTTTGAACACTTGAAACACTTAACATGAGCTAACTTCTTTTTCTTTTATTGATTATTGCTCATGTTAGACTTGAAGTTCTTCTTGTGATTTTTGTTGACTTCATGACCCTTATGCTTCACTTTTTCACCTATGCAATCCAAGTCACATGTAGTACTCGGGGAAATATTTGCTTAGGAGCAACAAGGGTTATCATATAAATCATTGCAATAAGTAGATATATTATCAATTAAATCATGTGTAATGCTTATATCTACTTTTGCACTTTCCAAAACATTAGAAGCAAGTGAATCATAAGCATCTTTGAGCTTCTCTTGAGTCAGCTTTAGCTCCTCTAAAGAGTGTTTTAAAGAAGAATTTTCATCATGTAGATTTTTCATTTTAGACTCCTCTAATTTCATATACCTTCCCATGCTGTGCAACAATGCAACAAGCTCATCATATGTATACTCATGATCATTATCATCATCACTATCGCTATCATCATTATCATCACCGTCAACATCAACAACATCATCATGATCACTATGAATTTCATGGAATTTTACTTGCATGTTACCTTTGGCCATAAGGCAACATGGTGATGTCGATGGAGTTGATACTTTATCCATATAATCATTTGAAAGAGAATGATCATCGATAACATGTAAGCTCAAGGTGGAGCAATCATCCTCAATTACTAATTCATCGTTGGAAATATCACTTGTCATGTTGGATTCTTCATATATTTCTTGAATTCGAATCCACATAGCATGAGCACTCTTCAACTTGTATATCTCATTGAAAACATCCCTACTCAAAGCACCAAATAAAGCATTACTAGCTTGGGCCTCGAGATGTGTTGGAGAATCACGATCCAAGGCATGAGAAAAGCCCACATCTACAACCCACCAAATTTTAGGACTTATCTCCCGAAAATATGAAATCATTTGTGATCTCCAACAAGCATAATTTGTGTCATCGAAATATGGTGCCTCGTATGAAGGTTGTGAAATGATAGAAAACGAGACGCTAGAACAACCATAGAAAATTTGACATATTTTACCTTGCGACATCATCAACTCTCCAAGCGGTTAAGCTTAATGAGGAGATTAGGCTCTGATACCAATTGAAAGGACCTTGATGTCGCCTAGAGGGGGGGGGAGGTGTGAATAGGCGAAACTATAAATTTCTGCGAAATTTGACTTAACAAAAAAAATCAGTACGATCGGAAGTGCCGATGGGACCGATCGGCAGTGCCGATGGCTACTACCGATGCTCAATCTGCAGTGCCGATAGTGAAACAGAAAGTCGCCCAAAAGTAAATCTGAGTTGGTTTCGCAGTTACTAGGTTGATGAAAAGACTACAACAGTTAATATGAAGCACTACAATAATATAGCAACTACTAGACACAAGCTACACAAGTAGATCTAGTAATTTAAGCAAATATAAGAGCAAACCCTAGAGCATGAAAGAGTAACAAGTAAATAAAGGAGCACATAGAGACAAAGTCTCTGTTTACCAAAGTTTAGACTCCTCAAATGAGTCCTACGTCTCCGTTGAGGGGCTCGGTCACACTTGAGCCGGGTCTCTTTCAACCATGTTCCTCGAATTTCCTTCTCTTGATTCCTTTCCTTTCGGAGGTCAATCGAAACCTTCACAATCTTCCCGTGGCTCACCACAAGCTTGGGAGCTCACTGGGCAACACCTTTTCGTCTAGGGGATGAATCCCCAAGAGTAACAAATGCCACAACGATTGCTTGCTTGCTCAAATGCTCAACAATAGAGTTTTGCTCTTTCTCTCTCAATCTCTCACCCAATCTCACCCACAAGATATAGCACTAATCAATAGAGAGTGGAGAGGTAATTTTTGGCTCAAATGGATGTTTCTTTGATGTATTTTCGGCACCCCAACCGTTGGGAACGAAGGGGGTATATATAGGTGAGGCTCAAAAACTAGTCGTTGGGGCTCTGGTCGCCCCACATCGGCGCTGCCGATACCCAGATCGGCACTCCCAATAGAGAGGCTAAAAAACTAGCCGTTTGGGGCTCTGGATGTCCCGCATCGGCACTGCCGATACCCGGATCGGCACTGCCGATGGAGAGGCTAAAAAACTAGCCGTTTGGGGCTCTAGATGTCCCGCATCAGCACTACCGATCCTCGGATCGGCACTATCGATAAGGAAGTCACAGAGGGCAAGAAAAAGATATTTTTCTGAGTTTCGGATCGGCACTGCCGATGCCCGGATCGGCACTGCCGATTAGAACAATATAGGCAGACAACCGATAGAAAACTGCCCATAACTTTTGACTCCGGAGGCCGATTTAGGTGATCTTGGATTCTACGGAAAGATAATTTAAAGGGCTATCCAACCTAGCTATTACCAAGCTCAAAAATCATACATAGGTTTTCTAAACACTCCCCCAAAGGTTATTGGATTAATTTGAGCACTGAGACATAAGCAAAACTATCAAAGTTGCATCCCTCTTTATAGTACGACATTCCTATACTCAATAGCAATTAAAAAATCTATGTCAATAGGAACACCTTCATACCATCTTCATTCTTCTTTACGAGGGTCGCCAACTCTATAAGCAATTGATCATTTTGAATATTTATTTGATTAGTCATCAATAAGCTTATATATCCAATATTATACTTTTGACTTAAGCAATGTCCATATGAGATAGACTTGATGTTTATCCACTTATAAAGTTTTACAACTTCTTATATTCAAGCCACTTGATCTTCTTTTGATATTGTATATTCACCTTGAGCTCTTTTGTCAATTGCACTCGTTGTGACATATCAACATCATCTTCTTGTTCCGTTAAATGAGTGATATGGATAATCCATAGCTTTACATGGTCTTGCACGGTTCATCGCGCTAAGCCTTAACTCACTCTTCACCATTGCCTTTGGTCCTTCGATGCCAAGCCTCTTGCTTGCCCTACATCCTCGCACAAGATCCATCGCAGTCGAGTCTTGCCTAACCTTCACCGCCTTTTCATGCAACACTACTTTATATCCAACATCAACAATGTATCCACTTTGTCAATTTGATCTCCAAGATGATATTTCTAAATTCATGACTTTTATCTTCTTGTAAATAGTGACTAGAAATCCATGTTCTAGTTTTATAATAACATCCTTGCTTTGACCATTGTCACTTATTAACTCATGGATTCCAACTAATACTTGCATTGATATTTTCATTTAATACCAAATATTAACATAACTATTTTGACATCATCAACTATAGGGATGTCTAATTCTCCTTCATGAAGTGTCTTGATCTTCTTTATGTATACGTGTTGCTTGTATCAATAATCAACACTATCATCAATATCATCCCTTGTCATGAATCAATAATATGTTGTGTTTGACATTTGAACATGTGATGTGTCTTCATCTTTAAGCACGGGTGTTGATTATGTCCATCGACACCTTTATTAACACATTGATTACCATCATCCTTTGTCAATCATCTTCACGATATGAGAATTTTCAACATACGATCAATCAATCATCTTGTAATAGGTCCATAGCCTTTATGAATATATTATTCTTGACCTTTGCTTGATGCCGGAACATAACCTAACATTAAACTCACAAACTTATATAAAAGGTTAGTTCGAACATGCATTATCATTTATCACCAAAACTCATCATTGATTCAAGGTTAGAGACATAGACCTTTCAGCGTTACTGGCGAGAAGCGGCGGCGACGGCTTGCTCAGCCGAGGCCCGAGCGTGGCGAGTGGCAGCGGTGGCGCGGCTAGGGTTGGGACTGGCGGCGCACGGGAGAAGCGGAGAAGGATTAGGGAGAAAGAGAAAGGAGAAGAAACAGAGAAGGGAGAATTTCGGCTTGCTGGGCCATATTTCGTGCCGAACGTGGGCCTTCTTCGTGCCTGACCGGACCGCCTATAAACGGGTCGTGCCCGTGCCGCCCACCGGACCGAGGCCTCGGCCTTAGCACGACACAAAGGCGCGTGCCGGGCCGGCCTGGGCATGAAATGCGTTGTGCCGTGCCGGACTTAGGCCGGGCCAAATTTTGTGGGCCTCGGGCCGGCACGGCAGGCACGGCCCAGTTGGCCAGGACTAGTAACAGGCAACTGGAAAACTGAGTAACAAAACAAAAACTGCAGTTCGAAATTCTTATCTCATGATGAAAATCCAGAACAATACTATATACATCCATGTTACCATTCTTTAACTTGAACATCAGAATCAATCGAGGGTATACTTGGTGTGTATTATCCACAGATTTATGCAGAAGCAGCAACACCGAAAATGAATTTGTACAAAGGGATCCCGAGTTCAAGCCTCCAATCCTACGGATGATACGGTGGCATCGTCAACAAGCACCAACCTGCACTGGCTAGAAGCCCCCGAAAGAAACGTGGCAGCTGTCTCCTGGCACGGGCACCATGCATCTCGCCTCTCGAAGAATTTTGATGCCTGACGAGGGAGGCATGCTCTCTCTGAACAGTGAACCGCACCGTTCCAACGGAACTTGCGCACACCTAGCTCACCTTTGCCGTCACTGTGGAACAGATGAAATGATCCGGGGTGATGAAGCAGCACGTCTCCATCCTCAGACACCACCGTCCCGTTCCCGTAGTAGAAGCGGCACCACTTCACTTGGACGACGCTACGGTCCTCATCTCCGTCACCGGAAATATGACCCGGCGCTTCATCATCGTCTGCTCTCGTCTACCCAGCTGATGGCGAGAGCGGCGTCCATCACGAGCGGCTGCGGGTTCGGGGTTCCCCCAACGTGTTGGTAGGGACGTGGCCACGCGTGTACCGCCCCGTGCAGTAGAGGACGCGGTACTCGCCGGACGAGCCGTGTGCCCGAGGGAGAGCATGAGCCGTGGACACTCAAGTCATGGTGGTAGTTGTAATTGTTGAAGCGGAGCACGGGCTGGCTCTCCGCCTCCGAGGGAGACCGGCGCTGGAGGCGTCAAGAGAGGCGTCGACGACGGGGAGTTGGCCGTGGAACAGGACGACCGGGAGCGACGGCTGGCGCCCGTCAGGAGCGGAACACCGCGCGGCAAGCGGATGAGGATTTCCCACGCCACGAGCTCCTTCGGGAGCACGGGACGAACGGCAACTCCACACGCGTGTCATGCTTGATGGATGCCTGCCGTTTTTCCGCGGGCGAGCACTTAGAGCAGGGAGGGGGCGGGAAGCAGAGCAATACACAACGTTCCTCTCTCTCCCACAACCAAGTGGACCCGGGTCCAGTACGATCGCACAGTCAGTCTCCCTCGATGCAATACTAGTATGTGCCTTGTGCTCCACTACGGGCATCTTATCGTATGCAATATTACATCCTATGTTTTGAGTGCTTGTCCTAGTAGTTCAAAAAAGATTGAAATAAATCATGTGAACATAATTCAAAATCGATATCATAAACAAGTTTTTTGACTTCTCAACTGTCTCCATATTTCCTCCATGTGTGTACCTCAAGATATTTTGCTTGGTAGAAAAAGCAGGACCCAACCTCGATGGCCCTAGGAACAACTCTCTATAAACCTATTGCTCCCTTCGCTTGGTGAAAATTGTAGTTGATTTAACTGGAAAAAAAAAGCATGATAGCCTTGATGGCTCTAGCAAGGACGAACTACTAAAGATCAACAAAACATCCTTAGCTAAGAAAAGTCAAGAAAAGAATCACCACTTTTGTAACAATTTCATACTAATAAGATGACCTGCACATTAAATGCACTCGTATAGATGCTCGTGTGTGTTCAACTTGAGCACTATCTAGCGTTAGAACACATAGGAAAATGAACATATAGGAATGGCATAAACGTGATACCCCTTTTCATTTTGTACATCATGTGTGCTATGTTGCACTTAAATATTTTTTATAGCAAATGCTACTGGAGCCTATGCACCATCGTAAAAATGATGTAAGGACGTACTCGAGTTAAGATCAATACAACATTTTATGCATTTAATCGCCAACCAAAACCATCGTAATTGAAAACTAGCTTAATGTGATTACATGATTTCAGTTTATACTATTCAAGCCTTTAAATTTTGATAATAGCAAAAATTAGCAAAGTTCAAGTGTAATAAATATAACAACCCTACCATAATTTTTTGATAACTTTCTTATGAGCAATTGCATAGAAACATAATGAGCACTCTAAATATTTAAAAGTGGAGGATGTCAAGTTATTAATCTACGTAGACAAACCTAGCTAAAAGTTAAGACGATGGCTATGAGTTAAATCCTTTACATTCCTTCTTTTGCATATAATCACAGAGATGTATGTAAGTGACTTCTAATGTGTGGATAGGAGAGGATCCTGATTCGATGATAATAATGACATAACTTTTGGGGGGGAAGGACGAATGGTCAGAGAGGGTTAGAAGAAAACTGTATAAGAAATGGAGCAGTGGACGAGAAACAGAGGAGTGCACTAGCTGTAGAAAGTCTAGCAGAGAAGATCGTACATGCTGTTCTGAGAACGACGTTCTCACACAACAGCTAGAGCCAAACCTAACCCTTTCTTATTTTGCAAAAACTAAAATGAGAAATTAAAATAACATTTTTTGTTAGAGGTGAAGTGAATCAGTAGTGGTAAATTATTGACATTCCAAGTTATTCTGATTGCAATCCAACAAATCTTGTCAGTGTCCTTTCTCTAATTAGCTGCTTTTGTGTTAGTTTAGCTCCCTTTCTCGGAGTTGAATGGATGTAGATGTTTGAGACTTTATGCATTACTAGGACCAGGACTGGAAATGGATGTACATGTTGGATACCTTATGCGTTACGAGGACTAGAGAGTGTGCAATCGGAAAGCATGCTCACTTCATGTGCATATTTTATGCAGCATTCGGAAGTATGAATTCTTTTGAGCTTTCCTTTAACTTATGGACTGCTATCCAAGAGTCAAGATGTCTCGTGAACAGTGGTGATGAATCGAGGAGTAGTCACCGCCTCACTGGTTGGTATCAAAAGTATCAATGTTTCAGTCACATTTAAGGCCATTATGCTTGGAGTCTAGCAAATGTTATTGGCACTCTCCAAATAGTTTTTTTCTTCTGAAATTCTAACACTAGCGAGTATGATTAGTGCCGGCCAAATGGGCGGTCGCGGCCATGCCCGAGCACATGTCGGCCTGCGCATGGAACGAATTAAACATGTCGGGCCAGCCCGTTTGACCCGCTAGTACGATGACCAACTACCACTTTACAGCCCGTTAATATGGAAAACAATTGAAAATAGAGGGAACAGAAGGAGCAGATGCATGGGATTCAAACCTCCAACCTTCAGCCTGGAAGTGAAAAGGCTAACCACTAGGCCACACAAGCTTTGTTGTTTACCTATTGAAATATATATTTTATTTAAACAAATATAGATGGGCCATGCCCGTGCCAGCCCGCGCGTCACGTCCTAGATCCAACCATGACCCACAACGTCGGGTCATGCTGTGTTTGGACCGGGCCAAATTTTCCGTGCTTCGTACCAGTCCATTTGGCCAGCACTAAGTTATATAGTCCCTTTGGCCAGCACTAAGTATGATCATTGTACGGGAATAAAGAATAGCTAGGTAGCAAAAAAAAAACTGCAACATGAAATTCTTATGTATCATCATAAGAATATAGATCAATACTAATGCATCCGTATTATCATCCTTAACTTAATAGAACTTTTACAATAGACCCAAATAGATGTCTATCATTCATTTTCTTCCTCCAACGGTTCAGATCTTAATCATGATACAAATTTTTGATTCACCGGTATTATAGGTATCATTCCAAGGTATCATAAGTATCATATGGTATAACTGAAAAATAAACTTATATACATGTAAATTAAACGTTTTGGAAGGTCAAGATGTTAGGTTTAATCATTTCATTCCATCTCGGGTTCTTCTTTTTCTTGTGGAAGTCGGCGGCGGCCTTTGCTTCTACATGGACTTCCGATCTGCGAGCGGGCGGTGACAGCATACGATGAGGCGGCATGGTTGAAGGAGGTGCACGACGGAGTGTGAGTGCGGCCTGGCGCTTGACCTCGACCTCTAGGATACCAGGACGTGAGGGGGATGGAGCAACCTGCTGCTGTCATCGTTTACATCATCCACTCCAATGCCAAAGTGCACAGGAATGGAAGGGCGCTGGGAGAGAATCAAATGGGCCCGGCATACAGGAGGCTCTAATGGTGAAAGTGATCCATCATCATGATCTTAGGTACTGTTCGACCAGTTACCATAGTTTAGAATAATTTGGTTGCATTTGTGCATCCGTCCAGTTCTATGTAACTATGTTTGGTGCAATGAAATACAGATACTCACTTCTTCATCACTTATTGTATTCAAGAATTATCTCGTGCTGTTAGTTTGACTATAAATTTTCAGCCTTTTTTTGTACAGAAATTGAAAGATCAAAGACCTGTTAAACATGGATATAAATTTGATTGTTCATGGCAGTGACATCATACAACTGCTCTTGCTGTTTTTGTTTGGATTAAACTTGAGTTTGTCAGTTTTCTTCGCTGGTGGATGCATTAATCTTCTTTGTTTTATTTTCTGAAATTTGTGTTTCGTTTACAGGTTACAGGTGGCAAGTCTCTCCCATGTTTACTAGTTGGAAGAACATTACAACTGTTGGGCAAAGAATGTGATCGGACTGAATCAACAATTAACAACAGACGTTGATGTGATTGAGAGGTGTAGTAGGGCCAAGAAAACACCTTAGTACCTTACCCTCAGATTTTTTTGGTTGCGATACCTGAATGTTTTGTGTTGTAAAAAGATGGATATAGCTGCAGTGTTCAAACATTGTTGCACGACTGATATGAATGCAGCTGGTTGCTATCTTGCTCCATGTGCATCCAAATCAGACCAGTTGCCCAATTTCGGTCACAGTAACTGGTATTTCATCGAGCAGGTTCAATGCACCGAGTCTGGGTCAGGTTGTGGCCAAAACTACCGTGGAGGATGCGGGAGACTCAGTCTGTCAGTTGTTGATCAGGCTTAGACCAATGCAACTCGTAATTACACCGCTGTTAGGGAATTAACTTTTAAGTTATCAAGTAATTACACTTAATGCCATCTTAAATGAATGGTTAGATCCAAACCATGATACCTCAATTTCATATGTATCATGGTCTACCGTCTAACTTAATGTTTTCAACGCATCCTTGTCGTGAATTAGGGTACGTCTGTCTAGACTCTAGAGGCCTTGAAAGAAACGTGGTTGTCTCCTCGCACGAATACCATATTGCCTTCCGAAGAACTCATGCCTGACGAGGCTCTCTGTGAACCAATATGCCCGGCAGGCCTCGGAACCGCACCGCTCCAACAGAACTTCCGCACCAACTCGCCGTCGCCGTCACAGTGAAACAGATACGACGAATGCGAGTCATGGAGCAGCACATATCTCTCTTGAGACACCACCGTTCCGTAGAAGCGGCACCACTTCACATTGAGGACACTCCTCATCTCCGTCACCAGGAATATGATCCGAGGACTCAACGTCCAGACCCCCGTCTCGTAGTCCTGGAGCAGCCACAGCCTTATCGTCGTCTCGCACATGTCCATCCAGCTGATGGCGAGGGTGTTGTCCATCTCGAGCAGAGCTGCGTTCCAGTGATCGGAGAAGGCATCGACCTGAAGGATTCCGTGACGGTGTCGAACACCACCAGGAGTTTTTCCGGCGAGCGGTGGAGCGCCCAGTGGAGGCAGCCGTGGAGCAGGATGCCCTGGCGCTCGCTGCAGCGGAACCACCAAGTTGAGGCACGAGGCGCGTTTGAGGCTAGTTCGATGCGCCTTGGCTCCGCAGAGGAGCCGATGGTGAGCACGTGGTAGGCTGGCGCGTTGGTGGTGAGGCCGTGATCACCGTAGCGTCTTCTCTTGCAGCGGAGGATGTGGCACTCACCGGACGAGCCGTGCAGGTAAAGGGCGGCGCCGGCGAGGCGGGGTAGCGGGGTCCACTGGCGGCGTGGCCGGGTTACAGAGGTAGAAGTGCCTGTCGGAGAGGGAGAGGAGGAGGAGCCCGTCGCGGGAGCCGTGGACGAAGAAGAAGCCGCGGTCGTGGCTGTAATCGTCGAAGCGGAGGACGGGGTGGCGCGCCGCCTCCGACTCCGACTCCAATTAATGGAGGCAGCCGGAGGTCCAGGGTGTCGAGAGAGGCGTGGCTGTGCTGTGACTGTGACGACGATGCGGCGGCGAGGAAAGTGACGAGCGGAAGCGATGGCTGGCGCCGGTGGTGGACGAGGAGGAAGGCGGCCTCGGAGGTGCGGCGGTGCCAGGAGCGGCACACGGCCCGGCAGCGGAGGAGCGCCTTCGCCGACAGGCGGACGAGGATCTCCGACACCACGTGGTCCTCCGGGAGGACGGGGCCGGCGGTGCGGCTGCGGCTCTGCTCCAGCGTCACGCCTATGGTTCCCGACATGGATGCAGTGCGAGGAGGAAGGCGGTGCCGGCGCGGCGTTGCGTGGTGAAGGAATGGGACTCACATGCAGTTGTTCTTGTCCTCCTACCGCGTTGCATTGCAGCCTTGCATGCAGTTTTTCTTGTCCTCCTACCGCGTTGCATTGGAGCCTTGCAGGCTCACCACATCTCTTTGCGAAAAAAAAAAAAAGAGTACCCTATAATGCAGCTTCGATCACCATAATTCTTCCCTTTGCCTATGACAAACACCGGTTGGCCTTGGACCGGTTAAATACTATCTCGTTAAGATTATAAACACATTCCACTATAGTACCTCGCATTTATCCTTGGCATTAAATAGGAGAGGGTCAAACACAGGTGTTGGCCGTGGCACCTTGGCATCTACGATGAGGGCTGCTTGTGCTAGAAATGGTCCATTTCTGGTAGCGCGCCACAACTTGTTAGTTCTTGTAAAAAAATTGACATGCAGGATGGTATGAAGTATTCCACGTCAGTACTTCCTTTTGATCCTCAAATCCTGAATGCCACTGGTTCTCTGGTTGTAACGGGCAAATGAACCCAGCATTAGCCTAGTGGGAAACCAGCCTTTGAGTTTAACAGAGTACATCTTATTTCATTTCTCCATATTTATAAGGCGTATTTCATTTTGTTAGGATAATGCTTTCAGTGACACATCATTAAAATTTTGTTGCATATATAAGCCTAATATCACCAATCGTGTTATCATAAACATTATGTGTTTTTAATATAGTAATAGTTGCTGATCAAAGGATGTCTAACTACAGTAGTTGATACTCCAAGCGTGAAGAAGCACCACCATAAAAAAAAAAAGCACCACCTTAAAAAAAAAAAGCGCTACCTTGCACTAGAGGCCTCGAAAGAAGCGCGAGAACCATCCTGCCCCTCGAAGAACTGATGCGTAACAAGGCTCTCTCTGAACCAATGCCCCGCAGGCACCGGAAACACACCGCGCCACCACAACTTTTGCAGCAGCTGACCCTTGCTGCCACCGTGAAAGAGAAAGAAAGAATCCCGGCTACACAGCAGCACATCTCCGGCCCCTAGGACACCACCGTCCCATCGAACTGACACCTCCTCGCAATGCTCCACATCTCCAGCACAGGAAGCACAATCCAGCGCTTCAGCGTCCAGATCCCGGCCTCGTAATCCTGCAGCACCCACAGCCTCATCGTCTGACGACAAGAGTGGCGTCCATCTCGAGCAACTGCGGAGAATCATAGCGGTGTTCGTCGGAAAAGGACGCCCACCATTTGGACCCCTTTCGTCTTGTTAGCCCGGCCCCTCCATGACGCCATGGCCGGCGTCGCAGAGGAGCGGTTTGCACGGACACGTATACACGGTATACGGTGAAAAATATGACGCTCTGACATGGCACGGTGATGCCGCGCGCCTGTCATCTCAGACGACGCAATGCGAAAACCAGCGCCACGGTCGTGGACTCGGAGTGGTCGGTGTTTCGTTTTCCGACCACCTGGTCGGTGTTTCATTTACCGACCTGCCTGGAAGTTATCTGGAGCGTTGGATCTATAGCGTGCGGACACGATTCGACCGGAGTAAGTCAAGTCGGAGCGCTCTCTGGGCCAAGCGGAGGCCTAGTTTACTCAAGCCCACACTCTTTGCTGAAGGCCCTACGCGCGGCCTGAATACGCTGGCGGCGTGGCCTGCCTCTCGCGCGCCACCCATGGAGGACGCCTACGCGGCGGCGGTGTCGAGAGAGGCGTCGTCGAAGACGACGACTTCGCTGCTGCGCTGCGAGTTGGCGGCGGGGAGCTGGCCGCGGAAGTAGACAAGCTGGAGCGACGGCTGGCGCCGGTGATGGGCGAGGAGGAAGGTGGCCTTGGAGGTGAGGCGGCGCCAGGAGCGGCACACCGCGCGGCAGCGGAGGAGGGCCTTCGCCGGAAGCCGGACGAGGATCTCCCACACCACGTGATCCTCCGGGAGGACGGGACTTGCGGCGTGGCTGCCGCTCCGCTGCCGTTTCATTCCTGCTCTGGTCTGAGTGCTGAGCAGGATCTCTTTGCTGAGCTGCTGTGCCTTCATCTCGACGTGGGCAATAGGAGCACAAGAATTGGAACACAACGATCGGACCTGATCGTAGGAAGGGATCAGAGAGCTGGAGCAGGAAGAAGCAGAGCACACAGGGGACAGGACGCAGAGTCGCAGAGGCAGAGCAGAGGAGAGCACACAGGGTGGGAAAGTCGTTCAGTGCGCCGATGCCCTTTCGAGCAATACAACCACCTTAGCGCCAGGAGTAGTTTGCATTTTCAAGCCGTCCTGATTGGAATCCAGCAAATCTCATTAGCGCCCGTTCTCTTATTACTAGCTGCTTCCGTGTTCGTTTAGCACGCTGCTCGGAGTGGAAATGGATGTAGATGTCTCAACTCTGTACACTGCTAGGGCCAGAGGGGGTGCAATTGGAACGCGTACTACACTCGACAGGTGCTTGTTCCTTCTGCAGTTGTCGCCTTGTGGGAGGGTCTGACCATTAGTTGCGGGAGGACAAAAAACATTCTCGTCTTCGAGATCGCTAGCTAATCGGTGGTGGAAAATCCAGGACAGGTTTTTTTTTTTATCAAACATACCTGTATTTAAAAGTGAAGGAGTACAAAGACCCGTACGTATACAGGCACAACATACAAGGATACAGAGGAAAGCTTTCCCATACGAAAAGCAAAAAGGCCCCTCAAGAAACTTGAAATTGTAGACTTAAAGTGATGCATTGACATTCCAAGTCATTCGACCGGAATCCAGCAAATCTTATCAGCGCTCCTTCTATAATTAGCAGGTTTCGTGTTAGTTCAGCTCCCTGCTCGGAGTGGAAATGGATGTAGATGTCTGAGACTTTGTGCAATTGCTAGAGCCAGAGGATGTGCAATTGGAATACATACTTCAGACGCAAATACTTCTGGAGTAGTCGGAAGGATGCATTCTTTTGAGCTTTACTTCAAAGGATTTACTTAGATTTCAGGTGATTAAAAGCTTTCAGTCACCGGTTTGTTCTTTTATATTTTGTTTTATTTTTTATAAAAATTTTTATATACTAATTAGAAACCGTTGGATATAGATTGGATGACTCAAAAAAATGACCGAAAGTTCTACAAACTTTCAGGCGACTGAAAATTAGTAAGTCCCTTACTTCAACTTATGGACCGTTATCTAGAGGGTTTGGGCATCATACAAAAAAGTCCCAAAAACAATTTATATTTGAAAAGTTGATAAAAAGCACACATGCCTTTTGAGTCCAGTATGTAGTTTACTTAATGCATAAGCTACTATAGAATGTTCACGTTCCGCATAAATTCTATCTATCTCTGTGGGGAAAGTACGAAATAAGTTGTACAAAATTGAGAAGTAATATCTTAAGTTGTGGTTTAGTTAAAACTTGTATAACTCATTGTTTATGATAGGTATTGTTGTATCATCAGCCATCCTCAATTACTTAAGGTAACACTAATAATGTAGGAGAAATGGGAAAAGATTGCCTGCCCATTTGGACTAAGACTTCTGGTACTCATCTCATAACCATCTCTCAATTATATAATAACATTGCCACGGGATGAGTAGCACCGGGTGCGGAAAGTCTAGTTCAGAGCCAAACATAACCACTGCTCTTTTCACAAAAAAAAAAAACATTGTCTTTTTAGAGACAGCTCGTGAACAGTGGTGGTGAATCCAGGAGTAGTCGGTGATAGCAAAAGCAGCACGACTGCATTGACGTTTCAAGCCATTATGATTGGAGTCCAGCAAATCTCATTGGCACCCTTTAAGTAGACTTTTCTGAAATTCTAACATGCACGAGTGTGATCAAAGCACTGGAAATAAAAATAGGTAGCAAAAAGAGAAAAAAAAAGTGCAATACGAAATTCTTAGGTATCATGAAAATCCAGATAAATCCTAATACAACCGTATTATCATACTTACTTGAACAAGGAAAGTTATAAGTGGGAAGTGAGAAAATGTTATCATCAACGCATACATCTACCTAGAGGCCTCTAAAGAAACGTGGTTGTCTCCAGTGGCGGATCCAGAAAATTCATGGAGCCTGGGCGAAAATGCAAGGGATCTCTCTTGCTCAAACTGGAATTGGGAGCGTACAAATGAGACACTTCGTATTCCAACTTTACTTCAATCTACATACTCCACTATGCCTATGAAGGTTCACTAGTCTGCGGAGTCAAAAATTTTACTCAGAAGAGGGCCAACAAAATAAGACCGAGATATCGAAATAGATATAGCTAACTATTTATATATTCTGGCAATTTTTTGGTATTTCATATGTATCAATTACTTAACTATAATATTTTATAATCCTGTTGCATATGATTTGTCAGTTTCTTGTCACAAAATCATCAGAACGAAAAAAACATATTAGTTCAACTTGATCTTTTTTGGCTGTTAATTTTTTTTCTTAACACAATGATTGATTTCTCTTGGGAGCGAACAGAAAAAAAGGACTAAAGATTGGTTGGTACTTGGAGTGGTGCCCGAGGCATACGGGAGAGGAGCCGTTTGTACCTGTATGGGCTCAGTCAAATGCTCAGCTACAAGCCCAATTAGGCAGCTAACCTAGTATTAAGACCCATGCACTTGTTAGTTCTTGATTAGACTGCATTTTAGAGGCTTTGATCATCGGCACTGCCAGTCAGGAGCCCGGGCAGGCGCCTAGGCTCGCCGGGCCTTGGGTTCGCCCCTGGTTGTCTCCGCGGACAATTGCGAGCATCATGTTGCTTTCCGAAGAAGTCATGCCTGATGAGGCTCTCTCTGAACCAATGCCCTGCAGGCTTCGAAAACACACCGCTCCAACAAAACTTGTGGACCAACTCACCCTTGTTGTCACTGTGGAACAGATGAAACGATCCGGGATGATGGAGAAGCACATCTCCCTCCGCGGACACCACCGTCCAGTAGAAGCGGCAAGGATCCTTGAGCATGCTCCTCATCTCCACCAGCGGAAATATAATCTGGCGCTTCAACAACCAGACTCCCGTCTCGTAAACCATTTTATTGGCTTGAACTCCATCAAAATCTCATTTCATTTCCGCTCGTTCCCTAGTTACGTGTTTTCATGTGAGTTTAGCTTTATGCTCAAAGTGGAAATGGATGCCCACGTCTCAAACGATGCCTCAACCTACAATAGGTAGTCGCGTACCCGTTGCTTCCTCATCGCCGTGCAGTGGTGGATCCAGACGGAAATTATAGGGGAGGCTGAACCACAGACGTGGCTCGTATCATGTGTTATGACATGTGGGACCTAGGACCTCACGGCTCAGTCTAACTAATATAATAATATAATTTATTAGGTGGTCATTGATGGCCATTCATAAACATTGTTTTAATTTTTTTTGTCCACGCGTGTTTGTGTTGTTCATTGTCCATATAATATAATTTTGACGTTCCTATCCAGTAAATATCGAACCTGTCGTCCGATCGACTCTAACTGTTTCTGTCCAGCAACCTGCCACCTGATCTCGACTTGGTGTTGGTGTTGTGCTTTCCTTCGTTGGGGTCTCTGCGATCTTGGCCTTGACGGTGCTGATTTTGATCTTGGTTTTCTTCTCGGTTTTCAGCTCTAGGGTCTCAAAGTTCTTCCCTGCGTTATGCTTTCCTTCGTTGGGGTCTCTATGATCTCGGCCTCAACGGCGTTGATTCCAATCATGGTTTTCAGGCACAATGGACGATGCTGCCACCTAGAGTATCAAAGCATATTATGATCATGGCCTCAGCAGCGTTGATTCTGATCTTAGTTTTCGGCTTAGTTCATCAGGTGTGGAGTCCATTTCGTCTTCCCCAATAGGACGTAGAGTCATGCGCACAGAAGGGAAGACAAACGTTGTGAAAACCGGTCTGTCCTGTGGTGCTTCTTGCTTCAATCACGGTGAGTTTATTAATCAATTTTCTCCTTCATACCATCTAATTATTATGCATGTGTGCCGCGCGTAGGCGCTTGACTCGCTAAGTCTTTATTAGGAACTTGTTTATGTAACATAGACTAAAAATTCCTATGGCAAGAGAGAATATGGCTCATGCTAATTGATCGTGTGGTTCCACCTATGTCTAGATCATGTTCTCTCTCTTGAGAAACTATAGTTTTTAAAATTATTTTTACGCCTAATTAAATCATCAGAAGGAGCAGAGACAAAAACAACCTATGCACAATTTATCTGAACCTAGGCGTTCTAAATAGAAAGCCACGAACACATGAACCCTACTAACTTTAGAATCTAGAGAATTAAATAGAAATACATGAAAACCTACCTGTAATCTAGGCATCGACGAACCCTTACGAAGCACGAAGCAACTAAAAAGATACTACCTCCGAAGTAAAATGTTTTCTATGAACCTTGATGAATCTCGCTATACCATTTCACCTGCAGACCAAACTATAGTTGACTAACGACTTTATGAATAAAACAGCATTTCCTTATGAATTGGTTAGCTGGTCTTTGCATGTGCTTTTATCATATTATTAAAGCATAAGTTTGTGTGTATAGTCTAATAGCTAATCTTCTATATATTCACTGGGTATATCATGCATAATATTCAATAATGAAAGAGTACTATTATTTGTTACTTGCTTGCCACATGCTAGGTAGTACTTTGTGCATCACACTCAATTATATGCAATATTGCATCTCATGTTTTGTGTGATTTTTCAAGTTGTAGTTTAAAAGATTGAATAAATAACTCAATATCATAAAACAAATATTTCTACAACCAAACTTTCATCTTATTTCCTCCATGTGTCTAGCTCAGGACATTTTTCTAGGTAAGAAAAGCAGGACTCATGGCCCTAGGAATAGCTCCCTATAAACCGAGATTCAAGTGCTTCTCCCATTGCTTGGTTAAATAGAAATTGTTTTAATAGAAGAAAAGAAAATAAGAAACATGATAGCATCAATAGCTCTAGCAGGAACAAACTAGTAAACATCAATATATTATCCTTAATTAAAAAATGTGAAAAAGAGTTACTACTTCTGTAACAATGTCATACTAAGATGACTTGCACGCTTCGTCAAGCCCGCGCATTAAAACCTATAGCATAGATGCTCATGTGTGTTTAACTAGCAAATGAACACTTAACAATGAGACTAAACATAACAAACCCTTTTTGATTTTATACATCATGTGTTGTATGTTTCACTCAAATCTTTTTATTGTAACAAATGATCTAATAGAAAAAACACAAAAAATAGTATACCCTTACATTGTTTGTAGTTTCATATAAAGAGAAACAAATGCATAAACAAAACAAAAGGTTAATAACATCATTCTCTTCATCGACAACCTACATGCATATATGAAAACAATAAATATTTTATTTGTAAAAAATATTTGTTATACTATATAAAGTGTTTCTAGACAAAATGATAGCGGTATTTGTTTGATAGCCTGGAATATAGTACTTGGGTACCAAGTCCATCTATGTGTTGAGAAACTACATTCAGTATTTTAATTAGTACTAATCTAGTTAATAATGTTGATTAGTTTGATTGCTCTATTTTAACTCCAATTCTGTCTCAACTAGTTTGGTAGTAGTAGCCGGTGCAATTCATTATAACCAAGTGGGTTTATGGCCTAACTCATGACCGGCGGTCAAATAGTGTATGCAGCATGACTGCTACGGTGTATATGTACTAGCAGTATGACTTTTGTTACATATAAAGGTTGATGGAGGTGTTCATGCTCAAACAGCTCGACTGCACCAAACTATGCAGTGTTTATACTCACCTTCTTCTTCTTCTCCGAATAGTGAGTGTGTGAGAGTGTGAGTAAAATTCAGTGTTGTCTGTTGTGATCCAGGCCAACTTTGTGACCTTCATAATTTGCTTTAATCCGTTGGAATTGCTTCATCTATATATATAATTGTTTGAATTTCAAAATAGTTTCCATGGTGTTGGTTAGTTGCAGCTGCAGCAAACAACATAGATGTTGGAAGCTGAACTGGTCACTCTCATTTTTCATGTGAAGTCTCCGAAGAAGACTGAATTTGAAGCATTCTTATACTATTATTATTAGAAATAAAACCGCAATTTTTTTGCATGATAATGTGGCACACATTTTGGTCTCAAAGAGAATTACTAGTACCGATACATGTAGGACATTATAGGTGTGATCGTAGCATATAATAGGTTGCTGGATTTAAGTAAGCCGCGCGTAGCGTAGCAGCATCAAACAAGGAAAGAAACTCACACGCGGCGTAGTAACAAATCTTGTGTGTTATTCCTCTGCCGCGCCCTCCTGCGTATTCTCGAAAAAAAAATTTCCTCTGCCGCGCGAGGGAATCAGGATCAGGAATCCACCAATCCTACTAGGCCGGCGCCGGTTTGTGCGTCTTTGACGGCGGCGGCAGCGGCACCGGGTAGCGGTGGACGCAGCCGTTCCATGGGTTATCCGCGTCGGGCGCGGCGTCCCTTAGCGCGCGCCACACGTTGCTGCATGCCTTGAACCCGGTCCCGAACGCCAGCATCCATAGCCGGTCTCCCTTCCGCACGCGTCGCTTGGCCTCGAAGTAAGCCAGCTCGTAGAACACGAGGCTGCTGGACGTGTTCCCGAACCGGTGCAGCGTGGCCCGCGCCGGCTCCACGACGTCCGGACCGAACCCCATCAGCCGCGCCACGGCGTCGATCACCGCCTTCCCTCCGGAGTGGATGCACATGTGGTCGAACGCCTTCTGGAAATCCGGCACCTCCGCGGCCGCCTGCTTGGGGCTCCCCGCCGCGTACGCCCGCGACACGCGCCACGCGTACCGCAGCATCTCGGTGACCGGGAGCACGCGCGGGCCCAGCGTGGCGATGTGCTGGCGCAACCCGGCCCCGGCCACCCGGACCAGGTCCTTGGTCAGCGCCACGCCCACGTTCCCTTCCTCGTCCTCCATCTGCACCGCCGCGTTGTACGCCGCGTCGTCGGCGCCGTGGTGCGTGCGCAGCGTGCGGACCAGCTCGTACTTGGCGTCGGCGCGGCGCGCGGGGACGTCGGTGAGCAGCGCCGCCGCGCTGCCCACGCGGAAGATGCAGTTGGTCACCAGCATGTGCTTGTTCTCCCCAAAGTACCAGTTGAGGCTCGTGTTCTCCGTCACCACCACCAGCGCGTACGACCCGCCCTTGGCGCGGCGGGCACGCAGCGACCGGGCCGCCGTGTCGACGCCCACGGTGCCGGCGCTGCAGCCCGTGCCGGCCACGCTGTAGGACTTGACGTCGGCGCGCATCTTGAAGCGGCGCACGAGCATGGAAGCCAGCGACGGCGCCGGGGAGTACATGGAGCAGGCCACCACGAGGACGCCGATCTCCGCGGGCTTCACGTCGGATTTCGCCAGGAGCTGCCCCACCGCCGCGAACAGGCCCTCCTCGGCCTCCTGCACCGCGAACGCCAGCGTCTTCTCGAACTTGCCCGAGAAGATGAAGGGCGGCGCGTAGGTCTCCTGCCCGAGCCCGGACTTGCGGTAGATCAGCCGCAAAAAGTCCGCCGTGTCGTCCGAGTAGCGCCGGCACCGGAGGCCCAAGTACTCGCACACCTCTAGGTTCACCTGACGCTCCGCGTCGGGGAGGTGGCAGCTGTAGTTGAGGAGGTACACGGGGCGCTGCCGCCGGAGCAGGCGGCGGAGCACGGTGACCACGAAGGCCAGCGCCGAGACGGCGAGCGGCACCAGGAGCGGGAGCGGGAGAGAGCGCAGGGACGCCACCGCCGGCGCGACGGCTGTGCTCCACCTCCACGTAGGTGCACTAGTAGTGTGCTCCATGCTATTATGCTCTGTTTGGAGAGCTACCTCTAGTGCAGGTGCACTAGTGTGCTGCTAATAGGTGCACCTGCGACGCGCTAGCACTAGTACTACACCCACTGAGGATTGTGAGTTTTGTTGTCTCGGCTGTATTTATAGGAATGAAGATGTCCACGCTCTCGGTACTCCGCCGATCTGATCGGAAATGAATGGATGCACCGAGAGACCGCCTTAAGCACACCTTGTGTCATTAGCGAACGGTGGTCTGCAAGATTCAAACCTGGCTCGCCGGAGTTTTCACAGCAACCACCAGCTAGTGTACTGCACATATCTCCCTTTTCATTTTCAACTGAATAGATGTGTATCTCTAGACTCTAGTCACACCCAGTTTCTCGTATACACAACATGTTCATGGAGATACATGAGAAAGTGGTAGCACGTGTGCTCAAATATAACCTTGTCGTGTTTTCGTGTCAATTCCATAGTCTAAGTATACACACTACTTGGGCATGGCACATATACAGTACTCTGAGCATGCCATATTTTATTGGTGTTTGCACAAATATTTTGAAGAAAAGACAAGTACTGGTAGGCAAGTCAAAATTACCACCAACGGTACGTTGAAATGGTGCAATGGGCAAGCTGTCAAACAATTAACTGCAAGAACATGAGCAGCATTACATTCCGGCTTTGTACAAAGTACAGACAACTCCAAATATAGCTGTACAGTCTGCTGAATCTAGCTGCTAATTGGAGTGTCATCAACAAAAAGCAGCTCCAACGATCCGGCGGACACTGCGCGCATTGATGCTGCGGAGCCGTACGATCATGCTCACATGGGTATGCGCCGGACGTCCACGGATGATGACGGATCGATCGATCGACGCGGCCACTCTGGTAAACAGTGTGGCGTAATGCACTGCTACTGCATGCTGCTGCGCTGCATGGCATTGATGCTTGTACAGCTTTAATTTATGGGATTTCCCAGCGCCTACCGACTCCTCCATCTGTCTCCATGGATTATTGATTGTGCTCTTGGACGGACGGTAATACTAAGAATATATAGGTCACGCATGGACCATGCAAACAGTATTTTGTGCTCCTACCGTCTCGCAAAATCAGGCTTGTAAAACAGTACATTTAGTTGGCCAAGCAAGTCCCTAAAATGCATGTATCGCAAGTTGATGAGGTCGACAGGCGACAGCCGATGCAGCAAAGCTCAGGACTCCATGATGACCCATTTATGCGACGGCATGGCATCGACCCGTTGCTGTCGAGCACCTTCCATGCCCGACTTAAAACGCAGAATAATGGAGGAAACGGCAATTCACCACAGACGAGAGACCACAACACAAATGATTGAGGTCGATCGCCGGTCAGGGATAATGGAGTCTTTCTTCATCATCAGGGCAGCTCCATCTCTTGTCTTTCCCTTTCCCAAGACGATCGAGCTTGCTCGCAACGGCATGGCACCTGAGATGCACGTACCGGTCTGCGCTGAGCCGGTAGCGCATTTATCGCCGTCGGCGGCATGTATTTTAGGGAGCGTCCCTCGCCGCCGTCTCTCCATGCTCACCATGCTGCTGTGCCGCTCATGCGTCGTGCCTCGTGCGTGCCCATGGCGACCGTTCCATTCCAGAGGCGTCGTGGTCGTGCCGGAGTGAGTCGATCGGATGAGCGGGTCGGTACGCATTCAAAGTCTGGCAGGACTGCAGGAGCCTGTGGCCTCCACATCGCTTGTTTTTTTTTTTCCGATTTTTAAGATGACTACTATAGTCGCGCGTTCTTCTGGGGAAAGTGTGTCTCGGCGGCCGTCCTGCCCGGCGCACTCGGCTCATGGGAAAACCGGTGACCGACTTGTCTCCAAATTTAGCTTTTCTTCCAATCCATACATGGACTAAACTGCCAAGAGCTGCATGCGTATCTTGTTATGCAATCTACACCAGTCGACTACTACTCAATAGGTTAAAAAAACAGTTGAAAACCTGGTTTTGTTAAAATCGGTCTGGTTTCATTGAACGACCATTACGGTAGCAAAATGGTTTTTAACCGGTTTTTTCGATTTATCAACTGATTTTTGATAATAGAAAAAACGATACTATAGCCATTTTTTAATCCCTACTAGGCTGCTACTACTCCATTTGGCTATGATAGCTTCATCGAGTTGAGCATCTTTAACAATTACTCGCTAAAAAATAGTACTTCCTCTGTCCTAATATATTTGATATTTTAGCATCAAACGTTTTTTTCATATTACTTGGCGTTCTCATCTGTGAAGAAACTGCAGATGTGTTTTCTTCAGACGGTCGAACTGTCAACTCCACCAGGCATGGGTATCAAGACAGCAACTTTCCTCTCCTTTTTTTTTTTTTTTTTTTTTGACACCGTAGCTCTCCTCTCCTTTCCTGACCACACAATGTCTTGTTTTCTATTTTTCTACTGCGGGTCAAACTGCAGCCACTTGCTACTAATGTTGCTCGTTTTCTGATTGGTCTGAGGCAACGGGTTTTTGTCTCCTTAGTTTCCTATTCTTGGTTATTGTGCAGAACACTATAATATCAAATATATAGGGAAGTAGGGAGTAGTAATTAACAATTGTCTCTAGTCCGTAAGTAATTAACATCTCGTACGAGACTTTTGTTCTTAATTGTCGTTGACACAAACACATACTGTACAACCCGGTCAATGCAACTATCGCACTACTACGGAATGGGCGAGTAGATCGTGGTGCAACAGCACGTATGACGTGTACGTGGGTGGGAGACAACAGATGGTCGGTACTGTAGCAGAGAGCAGTAACTCCGAATGAAGGAACAACTGAATGAATGAATGAAGGGCAACAGAGGCAGTCTATAGCCTATAGGGCTCGCGCCGTGCTAGGGTTCTTGCTTCACGAAACCGCCATCGCATCCTGTGGCTGTGGCCCGGCACCACTGCACCAGCAGTCCAGCACTGCGACTGCACGATGAACAGCTGGCCATGGCCGGAGCCAGAGTGCAGAAGCTGCAGCTGGGCGCGTTAAGAGCTGCATGTGAGGCACGATCAATGCGCGCCGCATGCTCCTGCTGAGATCCTGCTTTGCATTGCTCGCTCGCCTAGCCCCAGTTGGCCGCCTCTCTGTCTCTGATGAAGCTGCAGCTTTGCCCTCACTTTGGGCGTACTCGCTCGTCCCGTTGAGACGACACCACCCAGCACCGTGGTCGGCTTGTTTCTTTATTCTTTTTTATTTCTTGACTGAGACCAGCATCACAGGGTCATCGCTGTTATAATTAAATGTAAATAAAATATAAAACTAATTATAATTAATTTTTAGACTTATCCCATCGAATATTAGGATACTAGTTAGAAGTATTAAATATAGATTAATTATAAAACTCAGTTTATAATCCATCCACTAAATGACGAGATGAATCTATTAAATCTAATTAAATTATGATTAGATAATATGATACTACAGTAAAAATCTTCTAATGATAACTTAATTAAGCTTAATAAATTTATTTTGCAAATTACTCTAGCATCTAACTATGTAATTAGTTTTATATTTAGTTCATATTTAATCATTATATTTAACGTTCAAATGATTAATATAACAACACTAAAATTTAGACTCCAAGAAACAAACACACACTCAGCTAATGCTTTTGATGGATATGCCAACAAGTTCACAGTTTCACGCACAGCTGCACACCGTAACGACGGCTGATGTCTGAAGAACTACTCGATGGCTCGGTCGTTCAGATCATTATGTTTGCACATGCATAGTTATGCCACCGTTATCGGAATCTATTCCAGCCTGCCACGGAGCTCAAAACTATGAATGCACATAATTGTACTAACAACCTGTTTATCCGTTTGATGACTGGGCTCGATGATTAAGCAAGACGATAGGGTTATTACGTGATCAATTCATCCGCTCCTGTCCCGTTTTGTTCCGGAATCCATTTACGCTGCACGGTCGCTGCTCTGATGGAAGGGATCATGCATGAGCATAACCGCAGTTACAGTGACGCATGGCTCCACCGAAGACTTATGCACGCCTCAGTGAATTTTGTGCCCGTTTCTGGTCCAGAATTATTTGCGTCTCTGTCATTGTTGATTTTAGTATTACGGGCTGTAAAAAGGGAAACGCGCGGCACGGAAACACAGCTCAGAGAGCAACCAGCCTGATCCCTTCGCTTCTAAATGAAGCGTTAGGCACTGAACTTCGAATACAAAGGGGAACTTTTATCCACAGGGTTTTTAGTACTTTCAGTAATAAGCAAAGTTTATTTTGCACTGAACTTTGAAGCATTTGGTTTCATTTGGGACCTTCTAGTTCTAGAGAATGATCAGGACAAAAGATCATCCGACTTCGTACGGAATTTCTTAGACTAATTGGAGTTGGTACTAGATCATCAAAGTTTGTTGTTAAAACAAACGTTAGTTCAGGTAGACCCACTACAGACAATAACTAAGTGATAGTTTTCTAAGCTTAGTGATTTACTACCTCTTCCGTTCTAATACTGTTATTATAGTTAAGACTACAACTCTAATCTATTTTTGAACCTAAATCCTTATACTAATAATAATAATTTCAAAGTAGAGTATAACATTTAATTCACACGTTCTTGGTATGAATATAAGAAAAGAATTTTTTTTAGCAAAATATAAGAAAATAAGATGAGGCCTCTCTAGGCCGACAGTGATAAGCCCACTAAAATTGAGGGTCAGTCCGAAACACGGCCTTGCCTAGCCCAACTCTTGTTGGCAACTGAGCCCGTTTAACACTATCTTTGGGCTATCTCACCGGGTTGGCAACTGAGCCCGTTTAACTCGATCTTTGGGTTATCTCACTTTTTTTTTCTGAAAAATGAGCAGGAGCACCGCTCTTTCATTTAAGTAGAGGAGAAAAAATAGCATGTTTTTCAGTGGTTGGGCTATCTCCCTGGGCTCACAACTTTCTGTCATCATGAGTTCTATCCCCTTGTGCCATCCACTTGCCTTTTTCTAAGGAGCTGCTTGCGTGAGCTTCTTTTTCGGACTTCATTTGGTGACTTTCTGATATGCTTTTTTTTATGTGATATAATTTAATTCAAGAATTTGGATAAGACTAACGTTCTTCTTGAAAAGTGTTATTCAACAAATTCTTCAACATAATATGGGCGATTGGGCTAACGCAAGATTCCATTTTGATGTTTCACAGAGCACCTTTTGTTTTACGTGGAAAGGAATTCACTAGAACAGCAAGGCGCTCAAAACTCATAAGTAGCAGCATTCCAACTCCCGAACCAAGTCTAAGTAATTTGTAGTAATACTGCAGTGGCGTGCTGTTTCTGCTATTTAATGTTTTCAACGTTTTCGTCGATTTGCAATTCTTTATTTTTATTTTGCATATATACAAAATCATATCCCATCCCCTTCTCCTTTTTTGTTAATGACGCAGCTCATATGCGCATCACGGCTTTTGAATGTTCCTTGGGTTTTGACGAATCGTTGTTTCACAGACTTGGCGGGAGCCAATAGTCAATCGCCATCTATGCGGGGATATATAAAGCGGTAAAGTTGAAAGTGGGGAACCATCTTTCCCCTGCCTCCAACCCCACAATTCCTAACGCCTCTCCTCCCGTGTCCCCTCTGCTTCTACTTCCCCTGCCTCGCCACCGCTTCGAACTAAAACCATGGATTCCCCGAGGAGGGGCCCCGCGAGCTTCACGACGCAGGCCAACGCCCTCCTCCGCAAGAACATCTGCCTCCAGGTGCGGCCGCTACCTCCTCTTTACTACCCCTCCCACTTTCCCCGCTCCTTTTTTTCTTAATTAATTCTCCGATTGAATCTGTTACGGCTGTGCCTCTCGTGCCCGCAAGGTGCTTGCGGATTTGCCTGAGCGGTTCAAGTAGTTGTTTGGTCTCAGAGATGCTCTAGGTCCGATGGGTTTTCACTATTTTTATTTAGGATCTTGCGCACTGATTTGTGAAATTTAAGCTCTAGTTTGGTACTAATCTGTGTGCATGGTGTTTCTGGTGACCCAAGGCCGGTAGGTAGCCTTATCCTGTGGGGCTTTCCTTGCACCTGCAGATAACAGCGAGTAGCATTACATCCATTAAGCAAGGAAACTTTGATTTCCATGTTTTGTTGCCCAAAGTTGGACAGCAAGTGCACCGAATGGTGCCTACATGAAACAGTGCGGCTTTGCTCCTTTTCCTTCCTCGAGCAGCATGAGACAGCTCCATGTTGCAGCACCTAACCTCAGCTTTGGCACATTGCAGAAACGGAACCTCAAGACAAACATTGGCATCACCTTCTTCCCAATCCTCATTTGCGTCCTGCTCATTGTGCTCCAGAACATCATCAACAGCGAGCTCGACAAACCCAAATACAAATGTGGTTGTGTCTGCGTTGAGGCCGGTGCGGATGGACGCTGCGCAAGAAAGGATTGTGGCATACAATACTCAACATTGGATCAGGTCGGGAGCTGCCCAATTCCCAGCCCACCACGGTGGCCGGTCTTGATTCAAGTCCCCCGTGCAGATTTTCGTGCTGTAAGGTCATCCTCCCAGCCATTCAATGATCTTCCTGATCCATCATGCCGTGACTCCTGGTCATGCCCTGCCACTGTCCTCGTAACGGGGAAGGACCCAACAATTGCTGAAGGTATGTATTTAGTACAACTAAAACAAAAAACTTGGTCGGTGGGGAAAGATTGCACATTATTTTAAAAAGAAGAGCTCATCTGAAGTCCGACTGAGAAGGGTCATGAAAGCTGGCCCTCCTTGCAACACGAGGGTCCGTTCCCTATGGGCTGGATCTTTAACCGTGCTTTGAGCCCCCCTAGCCCCTGCATGAGGATCCGCCCCCCACAAGTCAGTCCATTTCATGTGCACAACCAGGGACCAACAATGAGTGACATTTTTTATAACAGCCTGAAAATTCGCTCCCACGGGAACTTGAACCCAGAACCCTGGGGGTGCTACTAATAGTCCTAACCAGTAGACTAACACCCCTTTTGCAATTAGTACAACTAAAACACACTTCAAATTGTTCATAGCTTTTGTTAACGTGTTCATGTTTCTTGACTATATTCCAATTTTCAGTTATTTCAAGAGGGTTGTTCCCTGCCCTTACTCCCTCATTGAATGCGACCGATTTTCTTGATCTCCTCTCGAAGATAGTTGCGGTGAGTTGCCAAAGGACTTTCTCTCTAGTACATTATGCTGCTGTATGCTCTGGTTTCTGTATTTTCAATGGTTTCATTTTATGCTAGGGCTCTGACACACAGCCGTGGTACAGTCAATTGTTGGAGCCTGCATTTTCCTCTGGCCGTACTTTGTATGTTATCCAGCCTATGTGCCTACCCTTCATGTCACAGACAGTTTCTTTTGATACAGGGGGCATACCCTTTCTACTAAGTAAGTAGAATAATCCTATATTGAATGTTGATATGTGATTTGGTTCTGGAAAACTTGACCTGGTTTCGAGCCAAGTATCTTTAATTTAGGTTTTGTGCTTTTGTGATGTTTCCATTTCTTTGTGTGTTTTTTTTCCTGGGGGAGGTGGGTTGAACTGCTTGAATTTTGAAAAAAAAATGATGTTGCTATACTTCCACTCTCGTGTAGGACTCTTTTATTTGGATGCTGACAGAAGCAAAGCTAATATGTGTTACTCCCTCTGTCCCCAATTACTTGTCATCCTACACTCCTTCAATTTTCCCTATTTACTTGTCATCCTCGCATCCCAATGCACCTTTTTCTCTTCCCAATACATCTCTATCTCTATCTCTCTCCTCGTTTTCTGTGCATCTACCTTTTTCACTTCTTCTTAATCTCCGTGTCCAAGTCTAAAACAACATGTAATTGGGGACAGAGGGAGTAGATACTTGCAGAAAATGCTCATCTTTATAAATATCTGTATTGCACACTCATGCAGCCATGCTTATTTTCTTTTATTTTATATTCAAACACAATCAAACATAAAAAAGTAAATTAGTTGTCAGTTTAACAAATTACACTCATGTTATATATGTGTTGTATGATTACAATTCACGCTATGACAACCACTTTTTGAATTACATTGTTGTCTTTTGTTTCAACGGGGTCTTTGATATGCTGACACTGTAGCTCTGACGTCCTTTTGAAATAAACTAGATATACAGTGTGTTGAAGGTGCCCCGTTATGGCGTGAAAGTGCAACAATTATCAATAATGAGTTGTTATGGGGCTACAGACAAAGAGGAGGAAAAGTTAATGAATATATGGCAGGTTAGGATCTTGGTGTTATCCTCTTTAAAATTTATTTGAACTGGGTAGGAGTTTGCATGCTATGATATTCATACTCTGTCCCATTTTATAAGGCACACACGTTTCCAAAAGTGAAACTTTAAACTTTTGACTAATCGATTAGGCTAACAATATATGAATTTCAATGATACAACAGTGGTACCGTTAGATCCATATTTCAATGTACATTCATATGACTATGATGGTTCTAGAAACTATATATTAGAAGAGGAATTTATAGTCAAAACAGAACTTAAGAGATCATACCAAGTCAAATCGAGCCGTAATGAAATTATAATTTGGATACTTCCAACCTCTCAAGTTGAGAACCATGTGGCCAGCGATATTGCTGTGTCAATGCCGTAATGTAAATGCTTCTCCCTCCATCAGCGAGGTCATGAGAGCCTTCATGGACGAATACAAGTATACAAGTTATGGTGTCTTGCTGGGGCGAAAAAGCTTCAAGCTCTAAACCTCTAGCAAGTGTTGGCTAGTGCTTAGATAGTATCCTGGGTCGCGTTTTCCTTTGGTTTTTTCCTAGCCTTCCTCAGCATGTAACCCTCACAGCCCCTCATACTTGGTCCCCATATGAGGTGGTGCTGATGTAACTTGGTCCCCATAAAAACATCAAACCGAGCCTTGTAAAAATGTGAAATATATCGGTCGACCTTAGTATTACAAGAAGTCACAACAAAACTTATCAACATACTGGTGCTCCTTTTCATTGGAAAGCTTTGTAATTGTATTTGTCTTGGCAGGTTATGATTTCTTGAACACCACAGCGTATGGCCTTGGTGTCAATGTCTTGTACAACTCCACCTATAATGATAACACTGCATATTCATTTATCGCAACGTTACGGGTTCCACGCTTGGTGAATGCAGTATGTGCTTTCTCTCCATTATTTGGTCTCTGGATAATTCAGCATCTTAGGAAGCAAGTAGCTGTTCATGTAGCTTATCTTTTGTTTTGCCTATAGGTATCCAATTCCTATCTAAAATTCGTCAAAGGAACTAGTGTTGAGATTCTACTTGAATATGTGAAAGATATGCCCAAAGTCGGGACAAGTTTTCGGCTTGATCTATCTTCTCTTCTCAGTGCTCTGTTCTTCACATGGATCATTCAACTGCTTTTCCCAGTGAGTATGATGAACTGTACATAAGTTTTTACGTAAGTAATTCTTCAAAAGATATGCTAAACGTTCTGGCAGTCACTATCAATAGGCTTACGAAGTGACTGTTTTGTTTTTCAAGGTTATGTTGACATATCTCGTGTATGAGAAGCAACAGAAGCTAAAAATTATGATGAAAATGCATGGCCTGAAGGATGGGCCTTACTGGCTGATATCTTATTCTTATTTCTTAGCTCTATCAGTTGTCTATATGTTATTTTTTGTGATTTTTGGCTCGTTGATAGGTAACTGTACTTCATGACTTGCTCAATAATATGCTATTGTTGCAAATAAATCTTGTGTTCCAATTTTTCTTCTTCTGAGCAGGTCTCAATTTTTTCAGAGTGAATGAATACAGAATACAATCTGTTTTTTTCTTAGTCTGTATAAACTTACAGATTGCAACTGCATTTTTTGTGGCATCTTTCTTCACATCAGTCAAGACAGCCACAGGTAAGCTACTGAGACCTGTGACTTCCAAGTCAAAGGTTTGCTTTTCTAAAGTGAAAACTGACGAATTCCATTCATTTCCTGTGATAGTGATTGGTTACATATATGTATTTGGCTCTGGCTTACTAGGGGCATTTCTTTTCCGCTTCTTCGTCGAAGATAAAACTTTTCCCTGTAAGTGCTTGCTTAGTTATGATTTATAACTCAGCTTGCATAATTCTAGCAACAAGTTTGTTTTTCTCTTCTCAGATGGCTGGATATTAGTCATGGAGATTGTCCCAGGATTTTCCCTGTATCGAGGACTATATGAACTCGGCCAATATGCATTCTCTGGAAGTATAATGGGAACTACCGGCATGACATGGGAGAGTCTAAAAGATCCTATCAACGGAATGCGTGATGTCTTGATCCTCATGAGTGTAGAATGGGCAGTGCTGCTCATGATAGCATTCTATTTGGATCAAGCTTCTATGTTAGGCGTTGGTACCAGAAGAAAACCTTTATCCTGCTTCAGAGGTTTAGAGAAGAAGCTTACACCATCATTACGTGAGCCTAGCATTGTCCGAAAGGATTCCAACATCATTCTGGATATGGAGAAACCAGATGTTGCTAAAGAAGTAGGTTACCTCTCATACTTTGGCCTTTGTTGGACTTTTCTGCATCACTTATTCAAATTTCGTTCATTGATAAATTCCATACAGAGAGAGGTAGTTGAGCAAGTTCTGATAGATCCCAATACAAACCAAACTATAATCTGTGACAACCTCAGGAAGGTTTATCCTGGAAGGGATGGTAACCCTGACAAGCTGGCTGTTCGAGGACTATCTCTTGTCCTTCAAAAGGGCCAGTGCTTTGGAATGCTCGGTCCGAATGGAGCTGGGAAAACATCTTTCATTAACATGGTAGGATACAAAAATGACAAATGGATTATGTTTCATCCTTTTGAAAAAAGTCACACAAGTATATCTTTTGATGTGACCTGATAAACTTCTTATTTTTGCTATTTTGTTAGATGATTGGACTTGTTAAACCTACATCTGGCACTGCCTATGTCCATGGAATGGATATAACTAGGGAGATGGGTAACATATATACAAATATGGGCGTGTGCCCGCAACATGAGTAATTACTCTTAACTAGTCTTGCCAGGCTCAAAGCCTTCCTTCATTGATCAAATTATGTAATTACGATAATTGGTGTTGTTCTGATGCAGCTTGCTTTGGGAGACATTGACTGGAAAAGAACATCTGCTCTTTTATGGCAGGTTGAAAAATCTTAAAGGTGCTGCATTAGTGAAGGTACCTCCAATTTGGTACCCCTGCAATATTTTGGTGTTGAATTATCCAAATTACTATGTCATTTTTTTCTAGCTCCTCTTTTGGTTATTATCCTTGTCTCTCGGTCTTTGTAAAATCGTATTTGTCCCCATTTTTCCACTGCCAGGCTGTTGACGACTCCCTGAAAAGTGTAAATCTATTTCATGGTAACGTTGGTGATAAGCAAGTGCGAAAATATAGTGGAGGCATGAGAAGAAGGCTCAGTGTGGCAATTTCATTGATCGGGGACCCTAAAGTAATGTTTTTGTTAGCTGTTTTGTCATCTATAGTGTCAAACAATAGAAAACTAATGGAGCTTAACAAACAGGTTGTGTTCATGGATGAACCAAGCACGGGACTAGATCCAGCATCAAGAAATAACCTGTGGAATGTTGTGAAGGAGGCCAAGAGAAACCGTGCAATTATTCTTACTAGTAATGCTCTTTTCTTGTCCTCTCATGCATCTAAATTCTAGACTCCTACTTCATCACTTACTGTATCTGTATTTTACAAGACTGGTCAGTGAACCACCGGTGAGTAATCAAACTTGTTTCTTCCAGCACACTCGATGGAAGAGGCAGAAGTTTTGTGCGATCGTCTTGGCATCTTTGTTGATGGCAGTTTCCAATGCCTTGGAAATCCTAAAGAGGTATATTTACCTTCTTGGATTGCAGAAGTTAATTTAAAATCATTCCTAAATCATTGTCACTGCAATGTTGTATGCTGCAGCTAAAGGGTAGATTTGGGGGCACATACATATTCACAATGACAACAGCTCAGGATCAAGAGCAGGAGGTTGAACGGCTAGTCCATCAACTCTCGCCCAGTGCAAACAAGATCTACCACCTATCTGGAACTCAGAAGTTTGAGCTTCCGAAGGAGGAAGTGAAAATAGCCCAGGTTTTCCAGGCAGTTGATAATGCAAAAAATAGGCTCACCATACATGCCTGGGGCCTTGTAGACACGACATTGGAGGACGTCTTCATCAAGGTTGCTAAAGTAGCACATGTATTCAATGAATTTGCGTAGATAATATCCTGAATACTATCTTCAGGCTGACAAGGGACTCCACATATTGGAGGTAACTTCACAGATAATCTTGCAATTTTGTAGATAGTTATTCTTTTCATTTGTGAAGACCTTCTCCTTTAGAAAAATTGTTCCGTATCCTTGTTTATATGGAAGGTTGTACAGAAACAAACGTATTCTTGATAGTGTTTATATCCAAGAAAGAATATTTGTCCAGTGAATGGACGGGCTTATGCTTACAGAAATATATCTAAAGAAGAATTATGGGAAATATGCGTGAAGAGGGCCCAAAATTGACAACACGTCATCTAAATGTCTTATATATCTTCCATATAAGTTGCATCACATCTTTCTGTTGGTTTCATTTCCTTAGTAAAGTTGCTGCATATAATCATTGATGTACATGCTAGAAAACTGTGGATAATACTGGGTAATGAGTGTCTGCTATTGTGCTGCGTCCATCATGTTTGGTAGGGCCAGTTGTACATCAGAATATAATGTTATTCATGTGCGTAAGAAATCAATATTACATCTTACGCCTTCCATGCACAGTAACAGGGAACTAATCATTTCTTACAGAGGCACAAGTGATTGTTTTCAATAGGCAGCCTTGGATGGCAGAGATTAGCCGACGGCTCATTGACATTTGAATTGTGAAAGCCACAACACATGCGAGATCTTGTACTTATACACATGTGCAAGCTGACTAAAAAAAAGTTTGAAATTTCAGAGTCCCTTACGGTGATTGGCGACCATCTGCGCATGTGAGCCTTTGAAATTGTCCCCGTTAGAGGAATTTATAATGTCTTCCACGACCTGATCAATGGGACACGCGAGTCAAATGAACCCATCTCTTGCCGTTGCTGGAGCATGTGAGAGTCCGTGTTATCTATGTCAACGCAAGAATATTGTTTGGTATATTTGAAGGATTTTATTTGGGGTTTACAGGGGTCAGAAAGCTCAGAGGGTGTTAGGATTACAAAATAGCCTTGCCTCAATCATTTCATTTAGTTAAGGATGAGCTGGGACGTAGGTGTGTAACATACCCGCTCCTAGATTGCAATTTTGCAAGGATTAAAACTCACAATGTGGTTGAGAACATGTAGATTAGTTTGGTACGGTTAGGATTTAGTAGGGTGCAGACGTGGCAACATCTCAAATAAGCTAGAAACAAGACACTGCAGTGGTCACCAAACCTCGGGCATTTTCGACATGGTGGTGCTGTATGATATCTTGAATAAATAATATAAGTACAATTTTTTGAGACAGTGCACGCAGGAGTTTTGTTTTTAGCAAATCAAGAACAGGTTATATCACACTGTCGCCACCAAAAAGAGTTTCCTGGATGACGAGCTAATCAACAACACATCTTTAAAGCATCATTGTCTTTGTGCCTCAGGGAGTCAGGGTCTGTCTTGTCCTCCTGCTAATGGCAACTAGTACAAGAGATCCAAGTTTTCAACGAGTTATACTTCCCTCCATCTCTGCAGCAGCATCAACCATGAAGATTATTCCCTTCATTTTTTTAAAAAAATCATTGCCTTCTGAACTCGGAGATATGAAAGGAAACGCAACTGACCGCGGTGATCGCGTCGTCAGCGCCACGTGGCGTCCACATCATCCGGGCCCTGTGTTGGGCCCCACCGGGCAGTGCCGGACTGCCGGCGCACGCGGAAAAAGGCGGCCACGTCGGCCACGTGCTTCCGAAAGAAGAAAAGGAGGCGACGAACATTTGTGCCTTCCCTTCGCAGCCCTGTCTCTCTCTCTAGTCTCTGGACTCTCTCACTACAGTCGTACATTCTCTCTCCTCCTCCTCTGCCTTGTTGACACAATCCATTATTCCTTCCCCTTCGCTTCGCTTATTCCCCACTCCCCCCACCTCCTCCACCACCCGCTGCCTTCCCCACGCCGCCGCCACTCGAGCCGCTGCAGGAGGAGGGTCCACGCCGGCGTTCCTCTCTGGGAACAGAGCGGCTCCTGCTTGGCGTTGCTGTGCCAGTGCCCGGTTGGTGAGCGGGGTCGACTCGGCGCTGGGCTCAATGACGTGTTCCTGCTACGAGAAACGCCCCCGATGCGGCGGGATCGCGCGGCCGGCTCCAGGTGCCCGGCGTGATTCGGCCTGATTTGTGGGAAAGGTTGGATCTTGACGCTTGCTCGGTGGAGGAAGGTGGGATTTTTGGAGGCGATTCGGCGCTTCCTTGTGGTGCGGGTGTCGCGGTGTTTGTGGGCGCCGGAGGCGTGGGTTGTCGGAGGCTGATCTGGTGCTGCCGCGGTTGGGGAGTGCGGGCGGTTCAGAGTTGAGGTGGTGGGACCATCCATTGTGAGGTCCTGGTGAGGTGAAGATAGGTCATGGGGCTGGCACCGCCGGAGCTCGGGCAGTTCGACGGGTGGGAGAGCTCCGGGGAGGAGGAGCGGGAGCGGTGGGGCTGGTGCCGCCGCAGCCGCCGTGGCAGCAGCAGGCGGCGCTCGGCTTCCAAGGCTGGGGACGACACCACGGTCGCCACTGGGTGCTGCATTCGGCTGTGGCCTATGGGGAGTTGCCCGCCGCCGCCGCGGTCCAAGGTCGACACCTCCACTAGCAGTGCCAGCACGCACGGTGGTATGCATCTCTTTTCCCTCTTTCGCAAGTATAGTGGCATGTGTCGCGTTACAATTGCTTTCATGCTGGCATTGATGTTAGCCTAGGAGGCGAGATTTGCTCGTGCGAGTAACCGAATTGCCGTTATCGTGACTCGTAACGTATACTGAGTTTGTATATAAAGATGTTCTGGATATTTGGGTGTGATGTAATGCATGTTGTGGTTGTCCATTAGTTCCCAGGATATAGTTTTCAAACTGCGAATATTGCGGACTTCTGCTGTTTGGTAGTTAGTATGCTTGCGCTGAGGAAGATGTGCATGACTACAGGTAGGAGCATCAGCTCTGTGGCATTGAAAGTTTTTGAATGGACTTGTGCTTAGTGCACCCGGCATGCAGAAAACACAATGGCTGCCAAAACTGTCAGCACATCCTGTTAAACTACCATATTTCTAGCTGAGCTGCAGCGCACATTGTAGTCCAATAGCATATGTTGTTTTTCACTGTCTATTTTTAGACTAGCACTTGTCATTTTTTTCTGTTTCTCTTTTGCTTCACACAGTTGACATTCACTGGATCTTGTGCCAAATTTAGTTGTGTGCAGCCAATTAATGCTATTGGTTTCTTCATTGGAAATGGTTGTTGATATGTTAAGGCTCATCAGCCTGACTTTGATTTTGGTTTTCATGATGAAATGTTGCAGCGGTTTTTTCAAATGCTAGCTATTTTATCGAATCATTTTCCAGAACCAATTTCTTTGTCTGGATGCAATTGAATAAATTGAATTTTTTTTCATGAGGTCACTGGAGACTAACTTGTGACTTCTTCATCCAGTTTTTTGGTTTACAGTTTAATTGCTATTTGCCTTTTCTGATACGGTCAATGTGTTGCTAAATTGTAATTAAACTAGAAAGGTAAGGGTCATTTTTGGCAATAGATGTGCTGTGGAGCCTCTCCAGTTAGTTATTCTGGACCTTTTCTAATCCCAGTGATATATTCCTTTCTTGGGTCTAGATGGTTCTTTGCCATTTTCTAACTAGATTGTTTGATAACTTTATACATGAACAAATTAATACAATACAGACACATATGGAGAGAAATGCTTCAGGAATCTAATCAGCAATTAGTCTTTTGGCTAGTAGTGTAGCATCATTTCCGTGATTATGATTCAGAACTTATAATAGTAAACATAAAGGCATGGAAAAGTATGAAGTGATTAGGTGAAAGGATGTCAGTAGCAGTTGAGTGCCCATTTTAGTAATTAAGAAGCAATTATATGAAAGTATTAATACCATACCTCCTGTAAGTTGAGACATTAACAGATACTACTGTATAATCTTTAGCATGATGGTCGACATTTGTGACTGGGTACTACTAGAAGTCATTAATCTAGTCTGTCTGATTTTACTATGCGGTTTAGGTCATTTTTATTCTCTCCCTTTAATTTTCAGCAAGACCATATGTAGACTTGATTCTTTTGGTTGTAGTCTTAGAGGTTTCAGACTAGCAATGATCTTTTTCAGATGTGTTGAAGGGAATTGTGTTCATCATACATCTCTTCTGTTTTTTTCCCATACAACCATACACTGTCTGTACCTTTTTCCTTTCACAAATGTTTAGTGTGTATTTATCTGGATTTTAGTTGTATTTTTTTTATGAATGAGTTATAGTTTAGCGGAAATCCCTGCTGACGCCGTGAGCAGCCGTCACCCCTGATTAGATTATTTTGTCCCTACTTCACATATTCCCCCATTTATTCTGAGGTGGTGACTCAAACTATACAGATTGAACTTGTGCTTCTTCAGGCTGGTGTTATGTAGGCCTACCTTATTGTCCAGAAACTTCCTTTGATTAATATTGCATACTAATAAACTATTTTATATTCTGTGGAACAGCAGAGAAGTCAACAGAAAATGGTAGCAGGAACCAACCAGTTGCATCAGTAGTCTCGGGTTCAACAACTACCAGTAATGCGGAGAGCAGTTCATCTGCATCTAAAGTTGGAGAGGAAATAAAAGTTGCCTCTCAGCTGCGCAAGTTTGCATTCAATGATCTAAAATGTGCCACTCGGAACTTCAGGCCCGAAAGTCTTCTTGGGGAAGGAGGGTTTGGATGTGTTTTTAAAGGTTGGATTGAAGAGAACGGAACTGCACCTGTGAAACCTGGTACAGGCCTTACAGTTGCTGTGAAAACTCTCAACCATGACGGGCTTCAAGGGCACAAAGAATGGGTGGTATGTGCTTATTATACTGTTTCAAGTTGAATTTGCTTATATTTAATGGCTACTTAACTTTCATTTCATTGCGATGATTATGTCTCATACTCTGTTTTATTTTGTTCTTTGCAGGCTGAAGTTGATTTTCTTGGAAACCTTTACCATCCCAATTTGGTCAGGTTAATTGGCTACTGTGTTGAGGATGACCAAAGACTGCTGGTGTATGAATTTATGCCACGAGGCAGTTTGGATAACCATCTATTCAGAAGTATGTGACTGGCTTGTTCCCAAGCCACTGAACTTTCTTAATCCTTTCATAATCCCTCTTTTGCTCAAGGACCTGATCCTTATTCATGTTATAGTATCTGTTGTTTTGCTATTTCTTACTGTTGTGAAATTCATATTAATTCAATGGGATTACTAAAGCTTAAAATAAATCATATCCTTTAATCCATAGGGTCTCTACCTCTTGCATGGGCCATAAGAATGAAGGTTGCTCTTGGGGCAGCAAAAGGTCTAGCTTTCCTTCATGAAGAAGCGGAAAGACCAGTTATTTACCGTGATTTTAAGACATCTAATATTCTGCTTGATGCGGTAAGAGCAAGTACATCAATAGCACTGTGTAGTGTATGTGTCATTACAAACCATTGCCTCATGTGTTTATATTTCTTATGCAGGAGTACAATGCAAAGCTCTCAGATTTCGGGCTTGCAAAAGATGGTCCTGTAGGTGATAAAACTCATGTCTCTACTCGAGTAATGGGTACCTATGGTTATGCTGCTCCGGAATATGTCATGACAGGTAAGTGGATTAGCTGGCACAGCAAGCCTGTTTGTGATGGAGTGATGCTTCATTGTAGAAGGTTACAGATGGGAACTTACTATTTGAAGATGTTATGAATTTATGATGCTTGGTGCCACATGTCATTGTTTTTAGGTTTGGGTGAAACACCACTAACATACAAAGTTTCAACTTGTTGACCTGTTTAAAATGGATTTGTCATATTGATCATGTCTATTTATTCCTTGTAAAATTCCTTGTTCCATCAAAACTTAACATCCCTGTCTTATCGAGTCAAAATATTTAATATTCCACTTTTCCTAATGCCTAGATAATCTGGTTTTGTTGTAATTTGGCGTTATTGGTTTCTCGCCTTTCCCTTAATTTTCAGGTCATTTGACATCAAAGAGTGATGTCTATAGCTTCGGTGTGGTGCTTCTCGAGATGATGTCGGGGCGCAGGTCAATGGACAAGAATCGGCCTAACGGTGAGCACAACCTTGTTGAATGGGCGCGTCCTCTCCTCGGAGAGAGACAGCGCTTCTACAAGCTAATTGACCCTCGCCTGGAGGGTAATTTCTCAGTCAAAGGTGCCCAGAAGGCAGCACAGCTAGCTCGTGCCTGCCTTAGTAGGGACCCCAAAGCACGGCCGCTGATGAGCCAGGTGGTCGAAGCTCTCAAACCACTTATTAACCTCAAGGACATGGCTAGCTCCTCCTACTTCTACCAGACAATGCAAGCCGAGAGGATGGCACACTCGAGCAGCATGAACGGCAGAAATAGCCACGGCATCAAGATGCAGGGCCCATTTGCTCGCAATGGGCAGCAGCCTATGAGAAGCCTGTCAGATGGCCCCCGTGCTTCCCCATTCCGTTACTCGCCGAAGCCGAATGTGAAGTAACAGGAGAGGCACATGGTTGTGGTCTGATTGAAACGCCAGGAGTTGTTCTGGCGATGAGACTTTGGTCCGGAGGTGGCTGATTCAGGCTAAACATTGGCGATGAAACCTGAATTGATCTGTCTTGTAGATTGACATGTGCAAAAAGGTTATAGGTGAAAAGGAGATGTAGCTATCGGGATTTTCCTTGTGAATGGGTGTCTGCACTGCAGTTTTAATTGAATGCTGATGCACCGTTTGTTCAACATTTTCTCCGAAGTAAGCTAGCTTTGGTCGAATTTCTGTGCATAGTATGCCCCTTGATGTTTGCTCTTGCTAGGCCCGATGATAAATTGTTCTTTTTACGGCCTTAGAATCAAACAACGAGAAATCATGATGCTGGTTTCACTTATTTGCCACGAGTGTTTTTAGCATCTCTGTACGGTTTGTTTTCTGCTGTTTCATAGGACAACTTGAATCCAATGTTGCCGTTCAATCTTTAACTCTGTCGTTTTCGTTTCTCGGAAAAAGGGCATGAGCTCTCTACCAGTTTTGGGAAGGTGAGGCGGCACCAATGCGCTCCCGTGGGATACGATTTATCGGCAATTTCTCCGATATTTCCTCAAGCACGCTTTCATTGCACTTTGCTGTTCTGGCGTAGGGGCAGGTAACATGGGGATTGGTTGCTGCTGTTGCTAAGTTTTTTCCTTTGCCAAGACAAGGATGAAAAGGGGGAAATTTCCTTGGCCCATGCTATATGCTGTGATGTTGTTTCTACTAAACGGCAATGTGACTACGTGGACCATTGTGCATTCGACAACAATGGTTAGGCACTTAGGATCATAGGAAGGGGATGAGGTACAGCCTACGCGATATCACGCGTTGATTTTATGCATGCACAAATTGTGTACTAGCTGCACCATGACCTAGCCTACATTGTACCTTTCTCCAACCCACGTGCTATTGAAGCAGCATGATTTCAAATTGTCTTTCTTACTTGCCGTTGTAATTTGATATGATTAAAAGTAATCTTTGAGCTAGCCGCTAGGAATAGCACAATTTTTCTGCGGTGCAATTGTACAAAGAGGGTCTAGAAAAAGAGAGACCGAGTTAAAAAAGTAAAATGGAAAACGTAAAAAGAGGTGGTTTTGGGCGGTGAGTTCGTGTGGTCGCTTGTCCCTTTTAATGTACGGGATTTTGGGGTAGAAAAACCTCCCCAACTATAAGATCTTTTGTTGCTCTGTAACTTTCTATCTTTTTTTCTAATAATTTTTCAACTAAAGGGCAATGCTACGCTGTTTACTTTCTATATCTGCAAGTTAACAATTTTGCAATAGTAAAGACTTCAATATACGCGTAATCCTTGATTCATGCATCATCCAACGGATACGAATCAATTACCGATTAGGTACTAACCAATGATGACGAGGTCCGGTAGGACCATCAACGGTCGTGACGGTCCTTGAGTGTGAACCGCACAATCTGAGCCGTTGATCGTGGCGGGCACGCTCCCCTCCTGAGTCCTGATCCGGGGCCAAAAAACACCTCCGCCTGCGCGCGCCGCTGATATAGCCACTCCACCGCGGGATTCCAAACCGGAAACCAAAACCCAGCTCGCGAAAAAGAAGTCCTGCCTTTTCCGGCGAGTTTCTTTCCTCCTTGTTCTTGGGGTTTTCTTCCGGCAACTCGCGCCAGCAAAGGTAACCAAATCGATCTCATCTTGCTCCAGTGTGGATTTTTGTCGAGAAGCTGATTTCTCTTTCTTGCGCCGGGGTTCAGGTGCACGCGTTCTTCGTTTGCGTGGCCTCTTCGCTGGATAAGGCGGAGGTGTTCTTGGTTCCCCGGTTTAGGGTTCTTAGATGTGACACACCGCTGTATTTTCGGCCAATTTCCGTTCTGGTAAATATGGCCTTTTTCTTCTTCTTAGGGCCGCGGTAGTAGTGGCATCCTTATCCTCAAGGGCTCACAAACTGTTGGTGCTATGATTTTCTCGGGAAAAGAACAGAAATTTGCACCTGAGATTTAGTTTTTCTTTTCCATATGCAATTGTTCTGCTGCTGTGTGTTAGGGAATAGTAGTTCTTCTCCAAGAAAACTAAAGAATTAGGCACTGGGTTGAGATGGCACCAACGTTTCTTTGGAATTTTCATAGGGGGATTCTTCTTTTCCTGTAATGGATCTAAGAAATCGTTCTGCGTATGTTTCCTTTGGTCGAAACTAATGTAAGCTAGCGAACCTGATGTGATCCGAAGTGCCATGAGATAATTTTTGCAGCGATTTATGATATACATAGTATATAGCCGTGCAAGGTGTCAATTGGCATATATTTTTCTATGTATTCTGTGGTCTGTTTCTGCATTATGGTTGTGGTTGTTGGCCAGTTGTCATGTACCAAATCTTCCATGGCTAGGTCATCTCAGTAGCACTGTAGTTCTTTCTTTTGATTGTTTAATTAATTCAATGAGCTATTTGCTTCTCCATCAATCTTATCTAGTTAGTTTGAGGTACTTGCATTTGCTATTTTTCCACTGTATATATTGTTTAGGTAATATATATCAGTGATATCTGTGCCTGTGGTTTGTGGTGTCGATGTTTATTAATTCAAAGGCACACTAATGACTCCTGAATTATAATCTTGCACAGTAAGGTACTTCATATTCAGGTTACCAGGACACCTCACAATATAGGATAAGCTCACCATTAACCAGGGGAGAAAAGAATTAGTTTAGTATTAGTTGGTGATCTTATCCAATTCAATGACATCTTCTTGATATGGATCGTGCTTAGCCTTAATAAGGACAGAACAACTTGTGTTAAAAGCTTCTTGACAGAAATTACACTTTGTACCATAGTTGCTTGTATGTGTGAGCTATCATTAAAGTATTTGGTCTTCAACTCAGGACATGGCCTTGCATTGCACTTTGCTCAGTTGACATTTTTCTTTTGTCTCATAGATACAGAGTTGGCTATCAGTTGTTACAAATAATATTTGCCTGTGTGCAGATAAGACATGGGTCAGACTTTGGGATTAGTGCAGGTTGATCAGTCAACTGTAGCGATCAAGGAAACTTTTGGCAAGTACAACGAAGTCCTCGAACCTGGCTGCCACTTCCTACCCTGGTGCATAGGACAGCGGGTTGCAGGTTACCTCTCCTTGCGCGTCCGGCAGCTGGACGTCCGCTGTGAAACTAAAACGAAGGTCTAACTCAGATGCCATCCTATTTATCTTAGTTTATGCTTTGTTGATATGACTCATGATGTAAGACCAAATTTTATGAATCTCTGAAAAACAAAGAACCTTTCTGAACTCTGTTATTCTTGGATTTTATTAATTCAGGATAATGTGTTCGTCACTGTTGTTGCATCTGTCCAATACCGCGCTCTTGCTGATAAGGCGTCTGACGCCTTCTACAAACTGAGCAACACCAGGGAACAAATCCAGTCATATGTATTTGATGGTAAGTATTCTTGAACTTTATGTTTCACTGTGTCCATATTTGGTCCAATCTTTTACTCCTATTAAGTTACCCCTGAAATTTCCAGTTTTTTAATTTTTTATCTCAATGTGATATGACAATTTTGTATGCTTGTTAATGTACCAAGAAAAATTGTACCGGAACACCTGTTATCAACCAGTTCTTGTCTAGTTTCTCATAGGTAATCGATATGAGAGTTATGTTTCTGTGCCCAAAATCGAATGAACCGTTTTTCATAAAGCTTCATTCCTCTTCTTCAGTCATCAGAGCTACTGTTCCAAAGCTGGAGTTGGATGTTGCTTTTGAGCAGAAAAATGACATAGCTAAAGCCGTAGAAGAGGAGCTTGAAAAGGTTTTGTCCTGCTTTCTTCTTCTGGAATTTGTCCACTCTTTCTTGTCCTTGAGGAGCATGGACAGCGTTTTGATTGACCTAATTTGTCTCTGGTATAGGCAATGTCAACGTATGGCTATGAGATTGTGCAGACACTGATTGTAGATATTGAGCCTGACGACCGTGTCAAGAGAGCAATGAACGAGATCAATGCAGGCAAGTACTACTGATTTCATGTATTTTCTGATAACTTTAAGTATGCTTGCATTCCATTTCCTCATACAACCATTTTCACATTGCTTACATTCGTTACATATGATTCACTACTAAAACATGTGAACTTATACTGTTTATATATATTCACAGCTGCTAGAATGAGGTTGGCAGCCAATGAGAAAGCCGAGGCCGAGAAGATAGTGCAGATCAAGAAGGCCGAAGGAGAGGCGGAGTCCAAGTACCTTGCTGGTGTTGGCATCGCAAGGCAGCGTCAGGCCATCGTTGACGGGCTGAGGGACAGCGTGCTAGCCTTCTCTGAGAACGTCCCTGGTACCACTGCGAAGGATATCATGGACATGGTCCTTGTCACTCAGTACTTCGACACCATGAAGGAGATTGGGGCGTCCTCCAAGGCTTCCTCAGTGTTCATCCCTCATGGTCCTGGCGCCGTCAAGGATGTCGCTGCTCAGATCAGAGATGGCCTCATGCAGGCCAATATGCATTGAGATATGACAGTGCTTTTGTGTTGCGATGATTTCTCATACCATTTATATCCTAGAAACATTGTGTGTGGAAGACAAAGGTCATGGGAAGAGTTAGTACTAGATCAGTGTTCTATATGCATGCAAACTTCTACTTTTGTGATGATAACTTATATGGATTGCGACTAAAACATGAATTTCTGTAAAGGTTCATGTTATGCCATCTTGATTGGAGCTGCTTGCGTGTGAGCTCCTTTTATTTGGTGACTTTCTGATATGCTTTCTTTTGATGTGATAGATTTAATTCAAGAGTTTTCCTATTATACAAAATGGCTTTGTTCTTTCAAAAAAAAAATGGCTTTGAACAGTTCGTTATATTGTAGTGGAATTTGGATCAAGAATAACGTTCTTGCAAAGTGTTTTCAACAAATTTTTCAGGATAATATAGGCGATTGAGCTAATTTAAGATTTCATTTTGATGTTTCACAGAGCACCTTTTATTTTGACATGGAAAGAAAATCACTAGAACAGCAAGGCGCTCAAAAGTAGCAGCATTCCAACTCCCGAACCAAGTCCTAGCTTTCTTGCAAAATAAAAGTGGAACAACTCATCAAACAATGTACATTTGTGCATACAACATGTAATTACATCAGTACAACAATATATTTGCCATGTACACGCACAATGATAAGCTTGCTGCAGGTAGCACTGTATAACACAATTAAAATTGCTATCTAGTACCATCACAGATCCCCTTGTAACAATGCTCATGAACAATTACATTTAGCGCTCTGTTCAGCCTTTGTTATAATGGCAGCTGAGCGAACGAAGATAGCAGCAAGGTCAAGGGCAGAAACTTCGCAAACTTCTGATTGAGCAAGTGGGACACTCTGATTGTGCCTGAAGTGTTGCAGACAGTCCGAACTGGTTCCAAGCATCTAGGTACTCCTTCCTCCACTCCTCTCTTAGCTCTGCAGAATCGTGGTACCATTGCCTGATGATTCACAGAGTTAAAGAGTATTCAAAGTGCTGCTAAACAGTACCAAAGTACTTCGCAGGGAAAGTGGAAGGGACATATCAAAGTGCCAAAGTGCTAAACAGATTTGTTAGTGCAGAAATTTAACATCGAAGCTACACTTCTGCTACCATGAAAATATTTGGAGGTTTGACAAACGAGTGAATACAAGGTTGCACTGTTGCTAATAGATTTCAGAACGAACAGAATGGATGTTTTCTTGAACAAATATAAGGCCGGCAAGAACAACATATCATTTCAGTCATGCGGACCAATGAGAAGTTGAAAGGTGCCAGGATCAGTTCAGAACGGCATCAATCATGTATTCTAATTTGTCTAATAGTAGTATTTACTAATACGCACAAGATTCAGGCTCTAATCAGTTGACGATGCTCCTTTCCAAAGCACAGCTAACAATAGGATAGGCTGTTACATTCCTTGTCATCGAACCTGACAGGAAAACAAGTATAAACGGGTTTGATCAAGTTGAGCACAGATCGTCATCATCTCCTATTCAACCTAGTATGTCGCTAAGGCACTAACCAGAGATTCAATGTCACGGAGGCCTTCCGTCGAGCACGGCGCGCTTGTGAGAGAGAAGGACAGGCGATGGGAGTAATGGACGACTCACTTGCAGACTAGGGAGCAGCTGAGGAGGTCGACGCAATCCAGCTGCGAGAACACCCGCGCCATCACGTCCGCCGGCGCCCGCAGCGCCGCTGCCGCTGCCGCCGCAGTCCCGTCCTCCTCCTCCAACTCCTTCCCTTGCCGCGGCGGCGCCATGGCCGATCCTTTCGCCCAGTTCTTGGACTTGGGACTTGGCTGCAAGAATCTCCCCGCTTCGTTTTCCCTTCGCTCGATTAATCGGTCCCACTCTTCCTTGTTTCCGGCGTCCGCCGGTCGCCGGGGTTGGATTGAGTTTTTGGATTTCTCGATTTGCGCTTTGCCAGGATCGAAACGTAATGCGAGGAAAAAATGAAGCGAAACGAAAGCGATTTGATTTCGACGCGACGAGATATTAATTCATCACCGTGATCGAATAGATGAGGTGTTCTTTTGTCTTTGTGGATTAATCGGCCAAAACCGTGGATGATTACGTAGTTGATGTCTTGACAATTGATGATAACATTTCTTTTGGGAAGATGGAAGTCCAATGACCATTTCTTAAGGCCGGATAGCTTTGGGCTTGGGCTAGACCGCTAGACCACGCTGGACTGGGTTAGCAAATATGAGCCAACTGTGGGGTACAGATGCAGAGAGATGAAAATTCCTATCAAACAAATTCGGCTACTGGTAGAATGCATAAATCCAGTTAGGAGAACTTGAATCATGAATTTCAGTTTCAAAGTTCTGCCAAAGAATTTCAATTTACAAACAAAAAATATCACAGAAAGACAGTTCAAAAGATATCACATGAAGAAAAGAAGACATTCTCCTCTATCTAAACGAGGCAACTGTAATTACCAAATTTGACAAAAGTCACTCTTCACCACTGAACACGAATGTGTGCACCTGTTTGAGCACTCTGCGTTATGTTTTATACTTCGTTTACATGGCTAGCTATTCACAAAGGGTGTGTTTGTTTGACTGGATTGAATTGAATAGGTTTGGACAGGACCATTCCGTCTAGTGTTTGATTTATCGTTAGGATGAATAAAAATGGACTGGAACGAGAATATTCTTTTAAGATGTTGGATGAGTCTATCCGGCAAAAATGATCGGATGAGCCTATCCAACTTATGTAACGATAATAATTACTAAAATAATTAGACATTATTAGTATAATTTATTATAATATTATTATTGATAAGTAATAAGATATTGATTAGTACATGATGAGAGCTCAATCATACTAAAATTAATAATAATAAATATTTTTATTACTAATAAAAATTAGTAAGATATGATTAAAGATAATAAATATTAAATTATATTAATTAGTATATAATTAATTATTATTATTTAATAATAAGATATATAATTTCATAATTTTATCTTATCCTATCCATTCTTATCTATCCAACCAAACACGAAACTGGATCATCTCATCCACCCAATCAAACACATAACTTGAATCATCCCATTCAAAAAAATATAAATGACCCTATTCAATTCAAACTTGCCCTTGAAACAAACACACTCAAAATTGCAGACCGGATGATTGCAGCTAATGGGTAGGCACAACCCAGTATAAAAAATCGGAATCAAATCTGTCCAGCTAGATAATATTAGTAAGAATAAAACCCAATCATGTATCTAAAGTATTTGATTCTGCGTGCTTCTTGTAACCACTAAGAGACTTCGCCATATACGACACATGGTTAGAAAAAGAATAAACCTTTCAGATTCGGTTACGTCCCAGCTCCCAACTTTAAAATCGAGTGTAAATGCTAGAGACACAAGGAAAGCTACACGTAATATGCTTAGACATAATGTTGATTTTGTAGTAATTTAAGAAAAAATAAAAATATAATGCTAAACATCAAACTATCACTTCAAAAACGCAATGTTTGTCATGGTCTGATAGATATCAGGCCTTAATTTTGGCTGTTTATATATATTTTCCCCCACTTCCACTACAACAATGATGCTACTCATTTATATAAAAACTGTAACATTATGAGACATAAAAGGTTTTTGTTTCAGAAATGATCCAAAGTTTATTATGTACTCCTTTTGTTCTTAAATTATCATTATCATTGACTTTTTAGTTAACTTTAATTATTTGTATTATTCATTATTATTTTAAATATAGAAATTTTAAATTATACTTTAATTTTTTTGACGATAAAATAAACTATGACAACATATATGATATTTTTTAAAAAATAAATAAATAAAATGAATAGTCAAAGTTAATTAAAAAAATCAATAATAACAATAATTTAAAAATAGAAGGAGTAATAACTTTGTCAATACTAATTCACATTGTACGCTTGAACATATCATATTGTACAAAGTCATATGGTTTGTGTAATAACGGTGTGGTTTGTGTAGAGCAAGCAAAACAAGAAAGGAAATAAACTACTAGGGTTTATCAGGGCCCACACGCAGCGGCTCTCGCCCTCGCATCCTCTTCTGCGGAGCTGTGTTTTTTCTCCGCCTTTATTCGCCGCCGCCGCCTTCTCCAGGACCTCCACCCATCCGCCTCCCTCTCAATCATCCCCCGCCCCCTGCAGCTCAACGCCCACCACAGAGCGTCGGGTCATCACCGAGGAGGCGACGAGATGGTCGGACCAGGCCTCTACACCGAGATCGGCAAGAAGGCCAGGGGTACGCACACCCATCCCGTCCTTCTCCGTCGCCGACCCGTTTTCATGGGCTCGTTGCTTTCATCCTGGCGATTGGCTTTTCTTCGTTTCTTGACCTGCCGGTGTATTTTCTGTTGATGCAGATCTGCTGTACAGGGACTACCAGACCGACCACAAGTTCACCCTCACCACCTACACCGCCAACAATGTCGTAAGTGCCGCCTCATCCTCTTCTTGGTTATTGCGTTTTGTCCAGATTGAGTTGAGAACAGAACGTGTGCCTCCGTTCGTGGGTTATGGTATTCGTCTGCTCGATTTAGAGTCCTATTGCATGACCTTGCCCTTGCCGGTTGACTCGCCACGTGGCATGGCGGGATGTAGGTAGGAGCGACAGGCAGCGCAAGAGATTAGTTGGATTAGCTTCATGCTTATGACTTCACTGCTTTTATGTTAGGATTTAGCGCTGTATGAGGACTGTAGCAGGGGCGGAGCCAGCAATTGAACCAAGGGGGTGCTGACCTCTTATTGAATATGTCATTAGGCTTATAGTTGGATTATTTACACATCAATTTTCTATATTTCTAATTGCCTAAGCTGATATGTTGGTGCACAAGGGGGTGTATGTTTGGATTTAGCGCTGTATGCTTATGACTTCACTGCCTTCTGCTTTTATGTTTGGATTTAGCGCTGTATGTTCTGTTTGACGTTCTCTGTTACGTGTCTTATTAGATGGGGTAGCAAGGTTTGGAATGTTTGAGGTGGTTAGCTATGCTGATGAGTGGTAACGTGAAACGTAATCATGCTTAATAAGTTGTCAACGTTGGGCTCCTTTTTGGAGGGATGCAATACATGTTAGCAGTATAAGATGGGGCACATAACGGGACACACACACAGCTAATGATGACTGTAACTGTAGTATTTGGTGTCTTCTAGGGCTGTTGAGTAGGTTCCCTACCATGGCGAATAATTTTTTGTGAAATCCAGGAAAGTGCTTCTGTTCAGTATTGGATAAAAAAGGCTTAACCAGGCGCTAGTGGATACATGACTAGAGGCCTTTTGTGCTCTCTGAATTAGATAATATTATTGAACTCTATTGATACTTCAACATTGTCTTGTGCATTTTATAACTTTTGCATTCTGCTGTATCTATTGTCTTGGAATCTGGAAATGTGTACTGTTGGTAGAACATACAATCTGTGTTTCATCGTGCATGGTGTATGTGATCTGCATATGTATATATCTGTAACATTTGGTTTTAATTGTTCTTCTTACTTTCTGGTGCAGGCAATTACAGCTACTAGCACAAAGAAAGCTGACCTGATAATTGGTGAGATCCAGTCGCAGATAAAGAACAAGAACATCACCGTGGATGTGAAAGCAAACTCAAACTCAAATGTAAGATTTATCATGAGTTGTATAGCAGACATGTAAATACCTGCTTGATTCTGGCGGTACCCTTGGAATCTGCTATCGTCCCAGTCTGAGAGGCTAGCATACATGCTAATTGCTACTACTAGTCACCATAAATTTACTTGGTTGGTTGAGCTTAACGTTAGGACGCCAGCAATGAATTGAAATCAGTTCATTGTTACTGTTAGGATGTCAACAAACTCATTCGACTGGAGGGAGGAGTTAGTTACCTGATTCCCACTTCTAGTGTTGCCTTATTTATTGGTTTTATCGTTTGGTCAGGTCATTACTACAGTTACCGTTGATCAGATTGCAACACCAGGATTGAAGACCATCTTGAGCTTTGCTGTTCCTGATCAGAGATCTGGAAAGGTAATTTTTGTACTCTCCAGGTTATGGTTTTTTAAATGGGGATTGTATTCCTTATATGTATTCTTTTTGAATTCTGGTTGCAGTTTGAGCTTCAGTACTTGCATGACTACGCTGGTGTTAATGCAAGCATTGGATTGACAGCCAATCCTGTTGTCAACCTATCCGCCGCGTTTGGAACCAAGGCTTTGGCACTTGGTGCAGATGTCTCACTTGACACTGCCACTGGAAACTTCACCAAGTACAATGCTGGGTTAAGCGTCACTAATGAAGATCTTATCGCGTCCCTCAACCTGTGAGTTTTTAAATAACTTCAGAAACGGCCACATTCGCCATTATTTATCAACTGTTAGCTGTCATAATACTTATGATATCTCAATGGGTATGAAACCCCTGTTTGGTGTGTCTCACTTTAAGTCGTTATTTCAGTGATGCAATAAAAAGTCAGTACAAAAGGTATTATTCACTATGTTTTAAATCCTCCCTTGGCCATTTAGTGGTGTTTTAGAGAATCAACATAAACAGTTTTTGTCATATATTAGTTCTCCCTCAGCCATTTGGCAATGCTTTCAAGAGGCAAAACAAACAATCTGTTTCACACATCTTCTTTTGTGACTATAATATAAGTTTCTACCCCCTCTGAGATTATTGAATGCACAAAAAAAGTAGTCATACCAACAGAGTGTGCTAAGTGCCTTAGTAGGATAGCAACATAGCATTGATTCTGAATAGCTTGATTGTAATTGAATCAAGTAATTGTCCTACAATAATATAGTTTTCACTTTTCGGATAAGCTATTTGAATCTCATCATATTTTTGCTGATTGAAGACCAAGCTTTCTTAGCTTTTACAAGCATTTACAATCTCCAGAGCTGTGCCTCGCTGTCTGCCTAGTTAGAACATAATTGATTCAATTTTCTTTTGCAGGAACAACAAGGGAGACAGCCTTACTGCTTCGTATTACCACACTGTCAACACATTGTCCAACACTGCCGTCGGGGCCGAGCTGACTCGCAGCTTCTCAAGCAATGAAAACTCCCTCACCTTCGGTGCCCAGCATGCACTGGACCCACTGACTCTTGTGAAGGCCCGCATAAACAACTCTGGCAAGGCCAGCGCACTGCTCCAGCACGAATGGAGGCCAAAATCACTGGTCACCATCTCTGCTGAAGTAGACACCAAGACCATCGAGAAGAGCTCGAAGGTCGGGATCGCGGTGGTCCTCAAGCCTTAGATTGATCTCTTATTCTTAAGCTCACCGCATGTACCTCGCCAGCTGAAATTGTGATCAGCTGAAGAAAGAACTATCTGCCTTCAGGTTTTGGTTGTTGCAGTCTGTTAGAATTCATGAACTGCCGTGCAGTGTTCTGATGAGGAGTTTTTTCCGGCTATCGGTGTAGCACTCTTGTCCATTGAGAAACTTCCACAATAATTCAAGCTCGGTAGAAATCTGAACTTGTTTCAATGTTGCATTTTACTACAGTTTGCATCCAAGTTGATTGCCTGGGCAGCAACACCCATTATTTGAGTTTTGTATTGTGTTTCGTTGGCGCAAGCGTATGTGTTTTATGACATGTTTTCTGCAATGTTTTTGGGTGATCGGCTAATTGTATCTATTGCCTGATTCCTTAAGTGGTTAACTAGTAGTTCATTTTGGTTTTGGCCGTCGTGTCACATGTCACACGATTTTTTCACTGATGATGCCTGGGAATTGTTTGTTCATCACAATAAACTGTTTTCTGTGACAATAAAAATTCTTTATCCAAGATTCTTGTTTCTGTGTTTCTTCTTCGCGTCAAGACGTAGCCATGTCAAATTACAGTTTTGCCACTTATGGCAGCGGTGTTGTGCTACACGATTTTTTCACTGATGGTGCCAGGAAATTGTTTGTTCATCACAATAAACTGTTTTCTATGGCATAGTAAAAATTCTTTATCCAAGATTTCCGTTTCTGTGTTTCTTCTCCGCGCCAAGATGCAGCCATGTCAAATTACAGTTTTGCCACTTATGGCAGCGGTGTTGGACAATGTCACATGCCACACGATTTTTTCACCGATGGTGCCAGGGAATCGTTTGTTCATCACAATAAATTGTTTTCTATGGCATAGTAAAAATTCTTTATCCAAGATTCTCGTTTCTGTGTTTCTTCTCCGTGCCAAGACGCAGCCATGTCAAATTATGGTTTTGCCACTTATCAGTAATCCCAGGCAGCGGTGTTGGACAATGTCACATGTCACACGATTTTTCCACCGATGGTGCCAGGGAATCGTTTGTTCATCAGAATAAACTGTTTTCTATGACATAGTAAAAATTCTTTATCCAAGATTTTCGTTCTGTATTTCTTCTCCGCGCCAAGACGTAGCCATGTCAAATTACGGTTTTGCCACTTATCAGTAATCCCAGGCAGCGGTGTTGGACAATGTCACATGCCATGCGATTTTTCCACCGATGATGCCAAGGAATTGTTCATCACAATAAATTGTTTTCTATGGCATAGTAAAAATTCTTTATCCAAGATTCTCGTTTCTGTGTTTCTTCTCCGTGCCAAGACGCAGCCATGTCAAATTATGGTTTTGCCACTTATCAGTAATCCCAGGCAGCGGTGTTGGACAATGTCACATGCCATGCGATTTTTCCACCGATGATGCCAAGGAATTGTTCATCACAATAAACTATTTTCTATGCATAGTAAAAATTATTTATCCAAGATTCCTGTTTCTGTGTTTCTTCTCCGCGTCAAGACGTAGCCATGTCAAATTACTGTTTTGCAACTTATCAGTAATCCCATGCAGCGGTGTTGGAATCACATGCCACACGATTTTTTCACCGTTGATATCAGAGAATCGTTTATTCATCACAATAAACTGTTTTTTATGGCGCCACGTGATTGTTCCACCGACAGTGCTATTAGTATACGATAATACAGTACTAAAGATTCTTTATCCGAGATTCCCGTTTCTATGTTTCTTCTCCGCGCCAAGATGCAGTCGTGTCAAATTACGGTTTTGCCACTTATCAGTAATGAATCTTATCCCCTGTTGCCTCCCTCTCGATTCGACAAACCACGAGTCCGCGCGCGCTCCCCGCTGCCCCGCTGTCTGCCCTGTCACCTCACACACTCCCTCCGCACACGCGCGGCCACGAGCGCAGCAGCGACGTCGATGCCGCCGCCGTCGCTCTACCCCTCCGGCCGGCTCCTCACCGCCCGCCCGGCGTCAACAACGACGGTAAGTGCTCTATTCTTCGCCTCCCTTCCCCTTCTCTTCCTCGCTGAATGCTGATCGTTCACTTTTCCTGCGTTGTATTATGCTCGCTGTCCATGAACGGCAGGTGGTGGGGAGATGGGCCCGGCCGTCGTGCTCGCTGTCCATGAACGGCTGCGCGCCGGGCGACCGCGGCGCCGTGTGCGTGCGCGAGGCGCGGGTGCTGCCGGCCGTGTCGGCGCCGTGGGACGCCGTGGGCCAGCTCATGGCCGCCGTGGACGCGCTCGGCGCCGCCGCGCCGTCGGGCTCCTCGCCGTCCGGCATCATCCGCATCGAGGTGCCGATCAGGCAGCGCGTGGACGCCATCGAGTGGCTGCACGCGCAGGGCGCGCTGCCCCGCTGCTTCTTCTCCGCGCGGGCGCCGTTGACCGACGCTCCGGCGGCCCTCGACTTGGTCAACGGCAACGGCGGCCCGAGCGAGCGTTTTCAGCAGCCGGTGAGCATCGCGGGCGTAGGATCGGCGGTCTTCTTCCGCGGGACAGAGCCCTTCTCGCTCGCTGATTGGCGAGCAATCAAGAGGTAATTAATTTGTCCATCTCGCTAGCTGAATGTTGACCAGGGTTACAGTGACACTATTATAGTTTTTGTTATTATGTCTGAATCGTATGTGTTTTTGGTCAACACTGATGATATACTGTTGTGATTATTTGTCCATGAAGGTTCCTTTCAAAGGACTGCCCATTGATTCGCGCATATGGCGCCATCCGATTCGACGCGACGAGTGATGCTTCAGTTGAGTGGGAGGACTACGGTTCGTTCTACTTCAGTATTCCTCAAGTAAGTCGACCTGTGATTTTGCCGAACGAAGCAACGGGATGGGAAGTTATACTGAACTCTGTCAAGTGTGTGAACTGCGCTGCAGGTCGAGTTCAATGAGCTTGAGGAGAGCTCGGTTCTCGCGACCACGATCGCGTGGGACGATTCGCTTTCCTGGACATGGCAGAACGCTGTTGACAGGGTCCAATCGACTCTGCAGAAGGTTTGCATTCCTCGTTATTCCAGTTCTATTTTTCTCGCCGATTGCGGAAGATGTTAACAGTGTGTACTTTGTGCAGATATCACCTTCTTCTGTGAAAGTCAACAAGTCCAGCCTACAAACAAACATCATGAGTCTCAATCATGTCCCAAGCAAGGCATCTTGGGATCTTGCAGTTACTAAAGCTCTTCAGATGATCAAAGGGAGACATAGTGAGCTAGTGAAGGTAGGTACAACATTCGTTGACTTTTTCTACCATGCCAGAACAGAGAACAAGGAAAACATATATTTTCTCAGAACGACGTTGTGACCATTGTTGTAGTATGCAACTCTGTTCAATACATTGTTTTGAGCTTGCAGTACAAATATTGAGTTACCAAATGTTTTTTGACAGGTTGTGCTGGCACGGTGTAGTAGGTACATCACTGATACTTGTATTGATCCAATAGAACTGTTAGCTTCGTTGAAGGTATGGTTTTCCCTACCTCCCCTAATCATTTTTTCCTCGAGACCACTTTATTCAATGAGGCGATCGTTCGATGACTTCACTATACAGATTGAGGGTCAAAATGCTTACCAATTCTGCATACAGCCACCAGATGCTCCTGCTTTTGTAGGAAATAGCGTATGTCAACTCTATTCTGGAAATTATTGTTTTCCATTACAAGATGCTTGATTTTGTTCCTTTATACTGGCCATGTTTCCTAGTTATGCTGCATTAATTTTGAATAACTACTTTCTAACTAATGTTTATCTTATGCAAACATTCTGAATAGCCAGAGCAACTATTTCACCGGAAATACTTGAATATTTCCAGTGAGGCTTTAGCTGGTACACGAGCAAGGGGCAAAACAAGGGCAGATGATTTTCAGATTGGCCGGGATTTGCTTCTAAGGTTCCTTTTTCCTTCTTGGAGTTTGTAACAGTTACTTGCTATCGATAGCTAGTACTGATAAATAAATTTCTTGCAGTAGCAAAGAAGATATCGAATTTACCATAGTGCGTGATAGCATCAAGAAGAAGCTGGAGGCAAGTTGAGTTCCCCTAAATTCTACATTTTAGATAGCGTTCTGAAATAGCTTGTGTTGTTCCTGGTTCCCGTCATAATGCTTTTCAGGGTAGGGGAACGGACCCAGCAATTTTCTAAACCAGTGTCTGTGAATCTGCAGATGATCTGTGATGAGGTGGTTGTCCATCCCACGAAGGCTCTCCGGAAACTTCCACGAGTGCAACACTTGTCAGCGCAATTAGCTGCAAGAATAAGGAACGAAGACGATGAGGTAATCTACATTGTGGCTCTTTTTGATGTGTTATATCTACAATTTGTAGTTATCTGCTATGATGAAGCCACCCGTGATTATTGTCTCTGTTTGCATTGCAGTTTGACATTTTAAACACTCTTCATCCAAGTCCAGCTGTTTGTGGATTACCCACTAAAGAGGCGCGATACTTTATACGTGATTATGGTATCTCTCAGTTTATTCTAGGGCTCTCTTTATTCTATCATTCTTATCAATATACGTTCTCGAATTCAAAGCGACTTGTGGTAATATGTTTCAATTAAGAACGAAGCTTTTGGGGGATAGGAGTAATGCAGTATTTACTTGCAATGCCTTCAAATGCTAACTGCGATGTCCTCATAGAAATCTTCGACCGTGGAATGTATGCTGGACCTGTTGGTTGGTTTGGAGGAGCTGAAAGTGAGTTTGCTGTTGGGATTAGGTCGGCACTACTTGGAAAAGTAAGAAGTTCGAAAGTGATACAGTTGATATGAAATGTTTTAACGTGATACATTCCATCTGTGCCATTGACATAGCCACATATGTGATTCTGAGATGATTTTGTCGAGCTTGTCTCACTCACAGATCTCCTCTTGTTCCAGGGCCATAGCACCTTAGTCTATGCTGGGGCCGGGATCGTAGAAGGTACAAATCCATCTTTCGAATGGGATGAACTTGATCTCAAAGCATCTCAGGTAACAATTTGTGGAACTAGTGACTAAGTGATTAATAATGTTACTACCCCGTCCACAAATATAAGGATTTCTGGTTCAGGCGCATAGCCAAAAGTACTTATATTTATGGATGGAGGTAATGTTTTGTAATGCTAACGTGCTAAATTATTGGGTTTCTTTTTCAGTTTGCCAAGTTATTGCGATACCAAGAAAAACACATTTCCTTTCAGGAGGCAGAAAGAACAGTGATTTAAATAGAAAAGTAGTAAGTCACTAAAATTCAGAACAATTCCATTCAGAATTATTCTAATACATCTTAGGACCGACAATATTCAAGTTATCTATATTTATGATTTGGTTATGCTGGTGTCTACTAGCAGATGCATATCCTTTCCCCTCAAACTCAATTTCTGCTCCATTATTACAGGGATTTTTGGACTTGATTTGAAGATTCCAAGATGGAAGATTTTTTATCATCTAAAACATTGAAAAAATTGTTTAGTTGCCAAGCAAATACGATATTTATATAATCACCTCTCAAAGATTTAACCAAAAAAAAAATGTACTCAAACAGAGAGTGACGTTCGAAGTTGCAAACGTAAAGAGATTGAAAGAAAACACTTCATTGGTATATGTACAATAAATGTAAGTTGTAACAATTCAGTTAGTGTATATGTATACTGATATTACCTTGAACCTCCAGCCTGTGCTGGATGTTGAGTTGGTCACAGAAATGTATCTTGGAGCATGTAAACACACAAAATCACAACTTTTTTTTTTTATTGAAGCATGTAAACATGCAACATCATAACCTTTTTTTTTTATTTAGTACAAAATCACAACCTTAAATCATGAACATACAATACACATAACCCTGTACACAGTCTCTGCATTGAGAAAACCTAGGCTGAAAAAAAAAACAGGTTCCTATATACTTGCAATTTAAGTAAGAGATATGTTTGCTGCCTCGTCTAGTCCCTCTTCCGGAGCACGGGAAGGCTATAGAACAAGAGAGCCAGCATCAGGAAGTAGCCCATGGCGACAAGAGCGACTAACCTCGCGTCATCTCTGGCCAGATATGCGGAGAAGGCGGAGTGAGCAGTGAGCACAGCGAAAGCAGTCAGTCGGAGCCATGGGCCGCGATCTATACTAGATTCAGCAGACGAGGTAGAAGCAGCAGGTCTTCTGCTAGCGTGGTTCTTGACTTTCTTAGCCATGGATGCTGAAGAGGAATAGAGGATAGAAGTGCTCTGAGAGTGGAGGGGGAAGGTTACGCAACTTCCAGGAAATTTCCTGGATCAACTAGGCTTTCACCGCTTTCAGGCTTATTCGTCACTGCAAGCAAGACCCCATGTTAATGTATCACGAGTTCACGACATCTTTTGACTCATGTAAAGTCAAGAACCTGATGCGACCGCTAGAGGCTGTGCGACAGTCATGACTCATGACTCAAACCCTACACAACACTAGAAAATGTTGAGCCTTGGAAAGCGGCAGTCTGCACTCAACTCTGCTCAAAGCATCATGCAAGGAACATAACTCTGGAAGCTGGACTGGACGGCAACATGGCAGATTTCATTATCACAATTCCATAACCAGAACCGCCCAATGTTTTCAAGCCTACAAATTGCTCAGATATACAAAGGCACATGTAACACAGGTAGGTACATTCTGATCCTGAAAATTATGCAAATGTCAATTCAAGTGTTGAAGTACTAGTAACCCGTGCTCAAATACAAGGGCTCTCTCTGTTTCCTGTACGGATCTAGCAAGGTCCTCTCTATTATGACTAGGTGAAGTCGAAATGTGACATGTGGTTAGCAGTACCCTGTCACTTTGTAGCACCTTGTCCTGAGGGAGGATCAGAATCAAGCTGGGCATAAAACTTTGAAGTTTCTGCATCCAGTAGGATTTGCCTCAGATTCTTGTCTTCAAGATGTTCCTGGAAACAATAAGGAGGAACAATGAGCCATTAATTCAGTAAAAGAATAGAGCCTTCATTCAGATGCCCACTAAATGTAAAATAATGTGATTATGCCCATATAAATTGAAGAAAGCCAAGTGAATCTTTAACTTATGAAATATTTTTTTCAATACTATCCAGTTAACAATATTTCACTTGGATTGGAAACTTTGTCAAACACAACTCCTTAACATGATTATTTTGGTAACTACATCAAAATTTGTAAGGCATTAGTAGTTCAGTATAAATAGAATGGAAGCATAAATAGAAGCCAACTTTCATCACGGTACAAAATTTCGTCCATTATATTTCATAAAACATTTGAGTGCTGTGAAATTTTCAGTCCTCAGAGAAATTAGCAGGTTATTATTTCTATTAGAAGATAAACCAAAAATCCAGCTCACTGTAATAATCTGGTTTGGGAAATGAACAGAATTTATATTTACATTAGGAAATTAGGTTTGCAAAAGACACCAAGTACCATGAGCTTAGGCAGGCAATGGACGGGTTTTGGTTCCGTTTGTGGCCACTGAGGTGCTACGCTAGCAGTCAGCAGTGAAGCATCTATCACCAGTAACTTATTAGAAGCATTGTGGCACCCAACAACTAGGCATGAATATACATGCCTTAACTCATAGTCAGCATCATACCTGTTACAAATTGGTAGTCAGGTAGAAAGCCAGAATGTCGGTACCACAACATCCTGGATGTTCAAACTGGTGGCGACCCAACATTTCAAGCTCTTAGGATGCCAATGAAATGCTTTGCTTGCCACATCAATGTAATGTAACTCATACACACTCTACTCCAATTATCTAAGCCAAATGCAAAGACACAAACCTCACTGGTTCTGTACATCATAATTAACAACAGTGGACAACAATCATGCATTCCCAATCCCAATGCAATAGACTCAACCATTCAACACGAGCCAATTGCAGCGCAGCCTTCAGATGGATGAGCATTGAACTCTCCAGCTCCAATTTCAGGAACTACGTGACCAACGAGATCTAGCAAACACATGTCTTGCCACCAAATACAAGCCCGACCATGAAGAATCAGTGTAAACTCCAATATGCACCAGCGCAGTCATGCATTCCCTTCTAAGCAGGAATAATCTACCGATTCCTAATTTGAGAACCTCCCGATCCAAGAACCGTGTCCTTGCAACGAAACAAGGGGGTCAAAAGTGGGATCTTTGACGAGAGCCAGATCCTACAGTCTAATCGGAAGCAAACCATGTCTGATTTGGAGGGAAAGGCGTGGCCAGGGGCGGATTACCTCAAGGCATGTGCGGTACTTGTGCCAGTGGTCGGCGCAGTCGTCCTTCTGCCACTGTCCTTTGGCGAACTTCTCCGCGTACCACCGATTGAAGCACTCGTGGTACGCCGCGCGCAGCTCCGAGCACGCCGCTGCTGCTTTGGAGGCGGCGGGTGTAGAGGACGCTGTCGTTGACGACGACGACTTGCTCCGGCCAAACACCATTGCTTCTTACTCTCTGGCCGCCGCCGCCGCCGCTTCTTTGTGCGAGCCTGCCTTCTTGTTTTTGGGTTGATAAGAGATCCGTAATCCTTGAGTGAAGACGTATTTCCTGTCGCTAGCCCGCTCTGCCTGCCTCTCCAGGAGGCCGTGCGTGCAATGGGTACAATGGATAATTGAGATATCTTAGTAAGCTCGTTTGGTTCCTGCCTGCGGAAGATTGCCTGGGCCAGTCAATCGATCAAGACCTCAGCCGCACAAAATCGAACGCCTGGCGTTGCTGTCTGGCATCCTCAAGTTTTTGAGGATGCAATCCAAACAAGTCCTCAAGAATCCGGAATATGTTGGATTTTGAAGAACAGCATTTTTGAAATAAAAAATGCGAAATATATGGATCGGTTTCTAGACCAGATCTTTTGGTTTAATATTTTTTTATATAAAGTTGTTATGATTAATATTTTTTTAAGTAATATTATAAGTCTAATTCAATTTATTCAACCAGCATTCAATCAATATAAAAATATAACAACACATGGATCTATAATATTACATGTACCTTTAGTTAGACGCTGGTTGAACGAACTAGTTGTACCTAAAATATTTTTCATTTTTTTATTGTAACTTGAATTTGTATCGTTGGTAACTCAATGTTATTTGTATGTACATTGCTATGGCCGTCCGGATACTTTTATATTTATATATTTTTCTTTATAGTATATTGTAAGATGAATAAATTTAATTATAGATAAGTATTTTAGTAAAGCTCTTTCTCAAAACTGACATAAAATTTAAATCAACTTGTTTAAAGTTACTATTAATAAATAAATTATCTAAATATTTAGGTCCTTTTGTTTTGCATTTTTTATTCAAAGCCTAGTATCAATTTGTTATCCCTACGGCACTACAACGGCTGACAATAGCCTATGTGGGGTGGGCCCCAGCAATGATGTTAGTAAAAGTTTAAGAAAAAAATTTATTTAAATTTTATTCAAAACTTTTTCAAATTTTTATAAAAAGATTTTTGATCAAAAGTTTCTGATAAAATTTTAAACAAAGACTGAGTAAAAGATTTGACAAAAGTTGAATGAAAAAACAAAAAAAATTAAAAATAGAAAGTTAGTGAGAGATGAAACTTTTTGAAAAGGAAAGTTGTAGTACTGTCTTGCCAGGGTCTATGTTAGCATACGGGAGGCATTGATTAGCTGTGTTGTTTTGTCCCGGTCCAATCCAGCCCAATCAGATGTAACAAAATTATGGCCATCTTAGTAACTCTATTCCTCCTTATCGACGTTCTGAGACATAGAAAAAGGACAATGCAGCTACGTCCTAGCATGATATAATTGTTCAGCTCCACCTTGTGTGCTCTTTAAAACTTGTCTAGTTCAATCTTAATGACGATAATAAGGTTGCAAATATGTAAAGTAGGTAGGAGTTATTCAAGTAAGCCACACATGTATTGATTTTTTTTACACCACAATATAGAGACACTTGTATATAAGAATGAGCAAAAATATCTATGAACACAAGTGCAAACACTATAAAAGTCTATGAGAGAGGCTAAGTTTATAGTATAATTCACAAAGTCTATGGGTCGGGAGACACTTAAGAGTATTTTTAATAGACTTTATATAATGTTAGCTAAATTTAAAGATGCTACTCATTTGTAAAAATCTTCTAAAATTATAAGGTATTTTAAGAGACTCTTTTCAAAACTATACACTTCTGACCCTCAATTTTGATAAGTGAATCGTTATTATTTTATATGCTGTTACAACCTGTAAAAATTTGCGATCAATTTATTGCTCCATCCATCTTATAATTTTATAAAAAGATAGTAACAACCCATGAACAAACATCACAATTTGCATACAATTAGTGATAGATATTGAGCAATATCTGATTCAACTGTGGGCAAACGTGATGATATAAGTACAAGATGCGAAATATTAAAAATCCGTCAACCTTTTTCCTCAATTTCTGAAACATGGGGGTGGGGCCTAGGACAAGTATTTGTAATAAACCAACCGGTAGGGTACACATGTCAGGTCCTCATGAGCTAACATGCATGTAGAGAGGTACCTCCCCCCTCCCTCGAAAAAAAAAAACATTCTCTGAACAATAGAATATATTGAATCAGGGAGGGCAGTAGCCAGTAGGCATGTATCACTTGTTAATAAACAAAGGCTCGTAGAGGAAGGTACATAGAAATGAGGACGGGGCATGTATTCGTATGATGTAATTTTTTTGGTGGAGTATTTTGCTTTGCCTAATTTCCAGGTCTAAGCTATTTAGATTTAGCTCCAAAACCGGTACAGTGAAAAGGAGCGGCTGGAACCAAACAAACACAAATTGGTTGCCGCATTGAATTTTGCAGAACGAGGCTGCTCTTTTTAAAGATGGAGTCAGTGGAGCGCAGGAATCCCCCATGACGGTAGCACGCTACTCGGTGAAATGTCGAAAAGCGCCACGAGGTATTCAGTTGGATTTTGCTGGACACAACACAGAACGTATACGAAATAGAGTAGGAAATTGGGAGGTGCTGCAAACATTTGGATAGAGAGTTTGGATTTGTTGCAGGAAACAAGAACCCGTCATGAACTCGTTTTGTTGCAGCACTGTCGATGGAAACGGCGGTTGAGACAGATCGAAGCGAGCCTCTTGTCATGGAACGGAAAAGAATGAGAAGCGCATGCGCCGGAATGGCAGAGACGACTCCCGTAGTGTCGTGGTCCAGAATCCACAAAACTTGCGCGTTTGGATGCGGGCAGAATGCTAGATCTAGATAATGCCCAGGAGCTGGGACCAGAGACGACTGGAGTGGCTCGGCCGGAACGCGTGCGATACGAAAGCGAGCGATCAAGGCGTGCAGTTTGCAGCGCGGCAATAGTTTGTGCTGCTCGTCTGCGTGGCTTGGCACTGACAGGAACGGGCTCTCCCCGACACTCACTCGTGTTCATATGTACCTGGCTGCTCGACAGGCGCGCCCGCTTCCGGCCACTAGCAGGCGCTGTAATGCGGCGGTTCACGACATGAGTTTGATTTGACACGGTGGAGACGCAGCAGCAGTCGCAGTCCACGTGGTATCGTATATTTTTTTTTTCCCCCGACGTGGCGCCGGTCTCAGTTTGCGTGGTGCGCCTATTCCTGTACATGCACTCGTGGATTCTATCTATACATACATTACATAAACGCCGGCGCGCGGTGGGCGCGGAGGATCGGAGCGACGAAGCCTTTTGCGCAGCAGGGCGACCGGGGATGGTTCCAAGCGAGGCGGCAGTGCTTCTCCTCTTCGTCCTTGTCGCGGCGGCGGCGGCGGCGGCGGCGGCGGCGGCAGGCGGTGGGCGGGAGCTGCAGGAGGAGCCGCGCCGAGGCGGCGATTCTGCGGAGGTAATTAACAAACTTTGGTCGGCTATATGCGACCATCTGCCTAGTGTGGAATAGTGACGACCGTGAATAGTAACGCAGCGGCCCATTCACGGCCTCGATGGCGGCAATAGCAGGCAGTAAGTTACTCGACGTCAGTCGGGTTACTTACTGGAAAAATATATATATATATATATAATACCAACCAGGCTGCCCTGCCCATCCGATCCACCATCACTCGCTCGCTCGTCGCCTGTGAACCCGACGCAGGAATGCAGGAAATAACGCATCCTTCCGTTTTTTTTCCCCTGGGTTCTCTGGCTGGCCTCTTTCTTGTGCCCGCGCATCAGCTTCCTGTATCGGTCCAGTCAACGCCGCCTGTTGCTGGGCCGCTACGGACGTAACGACACTGCTTTTATAGCTGTAGGCGCGCGGCGGCAGCAAAGCCACACCTTATTACGGCGAGCTCGCGAGTGAGAAGCCTACCTCCCTGGACTGGGCATCTGCCGGGCGGCGTACGTCGTCCATGGCTCCGCCACGCGCGTCGTCGTCGTCGTCGGCGGCGGCGCTGTCGTTGATGTTGCTGCTCGCAGCGGTGGCGGGAACGACGACCGTCGACGGCGGACGGAGGAAGCCGGCCCAGGCACCCGCTGCCGGCGGGGAGGAGGAGGAGGAGGAGGAGGCTCGGCGAGGCGCCGGCGTACGGTACGCCACGGAGGAGGTAATCTTAATTCGCGTCTAAATTATATTACTATATTTACTGAGTCTCGTTGCTGGTTTTGTCCCGTGCGTACGCCACTTGCTGCAGAAATCCAACGACGCATCCCGTGTGTCACGTGATACAATACAATACTTTCTCGATCTCATAATATTTGATATTTTAGTTTTTGATATAAAGATTAAAAAAATAATAAAATAGGTACACAAAAAATAAGAAAAAAAGACATAAAAATAGAGATATATTAAAAAAAAGAAAATTATCTTAAAAAATAAGAATAATAAATATTTTAAAACAGAGGGAGTAGAACATAAGTAGTAATGCCATCGCCATCGCCCATGGGACGGGAGCGGACCACGGGCTGCCCTGGAGGAGGCCTGGACAATTCATTCCATCTGGGGGCGATTCTGATTTTAGTACAAGCGAGTTACCGTAGGAAAAAACACACACATGGTTTTCAAACCTGCTGCGTACATTTTGTGTTTAAGCGTCTATTTTCATCTGTGATGTGACATCCATCGGGAATCGTCGACTGAGTCATCAGAAATGTCCAAGACCCATGGAATGGGAAGCACACGAAAGATCTGCACGCGCGCGCGGCAAATATCCCGCCCGTCGCTTTCGGCAGGTCGCTAGCCTCGGGAGAGGAAATCTTTGAGCTCCTTCCTTTCTTGATGATCTTCGTCACACATGCATCATCAGCTTCCTGTATCGCCGCTTGCTTGCGTGCCTGGCCTGGCCTGGACCGAAATGCCGTCGTTTCACATGATTCCAACTTTAGTATACGCGATTCGCGGGATGGCTACTATTTGTTTCTATTTATACGACTCTTTCTCCACTCGAATATATAATGCCCTTTGCCCTCGCTCGTGGCTCTGCATGCATATACTATATGTCACACCTCACCACTTTTAGTGGCTCAGTCAACACGCCCGCAGCTGCATATATACGCTAAGCACGAGCGGCGCGTCCCGATCCGAGACCTGTCTGTCTGTCACACTGAAGCGAAAGCTCTCGACTCGATCGAGAGGTCAATTAACAACGCGGTTACTGATTTCCTCCGATCCTCTCCTATCTCTGAGCCAACACCGAGTGGCCGTGTGAGATCTCCGCGCATCATTCCGTAGATCGAGAGAGGATCGATGTCCATGACCCGATCAGCCGCCAGCGCCACGGCGGCCGTATTGTTGCTGCTGGTGGCGGCGTTCCTCGTCGTTTCGCCGCCGGCAACCGCCGACGGCGGCGGTGATGACGCGGTGCCGCGCGGCGGAGGCAGGAAGATGATGATCTCGGGGGCCATTAGCAGAGGGGTCGTCCGGTACTTGGCGACCAAGGTGAGCCTGCATACGTGATTTTTTAATACGATCATCATCGTGGGAGGTACAAAAAAAATCCCCACCTAATTTCATTAACATGCAGTACTGCAGTAGAGGATGGTCCTGACTGGTCCGCGGAACGATACCATATCCTGATACTGTTTGTCTGTCTCCATCTTTTTTTTAATTACATCAGACACTTACAATGCACGTACATTCACCCCTATAAACACACGCACGCAAATCCTATCTCTATGAGCATTTTTAAAGATTGAGTTGGCAAATCCTCTGAATTGATGAAGTCACCACTGACGCCTCGCTGTCGACGGGAGCGTCGCCTACCATTAAAAGCATAATGCCGTTAAATCCTAGGAAATTCGCTCCTACAGGAAGTCGAACCCAGGACCTAAGGTGCTACTGAGGCTCTTGTAACCACTAGGTTACAGGCTCTTTCGTTGTTCCCATTTTATTTATGTGACCATTCGTTTCATTTTATTAAAAATTACTTTCTCCGTATTTTTATTTAGATCGGATGTAGTATAATAACGCTGAGGAAGAGAGGGAGCCCGACAGTGTTTTGATAAAAACTCGTGGTTGGTTGCCTATGAGAACTGCCAATCCACATGCGACTAAGTTTCATTCAAATTCTCTTTCCACGATTGTAACTCTTGATCATGCTCATTTTCCCTCATCTTTCCTTGCCTAGTCCATTGAAGGTTAGGGGCGAGTTTTTTTTTTACAAGTGATGTAGCAAGAGGTACAAGTTCAAAGGATTATAACGGAAAAGCAAGATCAATATGAAGAAAATATGGATGTCTCAATAATGAGAAATTTTATCGTATAAAAAATGTTATAATAAGATTTGACAGAGGTTATGAACTTATGATAGCTGCTCTCTGTAATGTAGAGAAGGGGTTGAGATTCAATAGATTAGGCCTTCAAAGTGGTTTGTACTTTTGAATAATATTTTTTCTATATATAAAATATTATTAAACAAACTCAGACAATTGGGTCGGGAAGCATGTCCCTATTTTACTCTAAAAAAAAAAACCCGGCTCAAAAAGGGAAAAAGAACAAAAAATGCTCCCTCCTGTCTGATCCTAATCGCGCGACGCAGGGCGCGCATGTCAAAGCGGCACCTCCTCGCCGCGCGCCGCCGGCGCCGGCTCCGGCGGCCTCGCCTGACCAATTTCGCGGGCAGGCGCGGCTCCCACGCTTCGCAGCGCCACGCCGCTACGACCTCCGGCTCCGCCCGGACCTCGTCGCGTGCACCTTCACCGGCTCCGCCGCCGTCACCGTCGCCGTCTCCGCGCCCACCCGCTTCCTCGTCCTCAACGCCGCCGACCTCTCCGTCGACCGCACTTCCATACGCTTCCGGGTAAGTACGCGCCGGCTTAAATTGTACTGGGAAAAAGGGTTATCCTTTTTTTAAATGATCCTGGTGCCAAAGTCTTTCCTTCCGCTCTTGCAGGATTTGGTGCCCAATGATGTGGTGTTTTTCGCGGATGATGAGATCCTCGTGCTCGAGTTCGCCAAGGAACTCCCTCTTGGTGAGGGCGTGCTCAGTATGAATTTTAACGGCACGCTCAACGACCAGATGAGGGGGTTCTACCGGAGGTATTCTACTATGGGTTTTCTGTGATCCTACAAATCATGTCTTTCTAGCATTCCCACTGGGCAGTATTGAAACGGAGAAATCAAACAACTATCTCTTCGTCAAGTACCCGTGAAGTCTACGGAATGCTATAACCCATTGTAATTTTTGCATTGTGCAAGCTTCGAAAAACATTGTAGCAAATAGTGAACAAATAGCAAAAAAATGAACAAATTTGGCCTGGTGCTTTGTCCTCATCAGTTCTGTTTGGTCTGTAGCTGCTCTCGACAAAGCAGAAAGAGTTTGATTTGGTACTTTTTGGCCTGCCAATCTTTCTCTTCACCAAGGCACATTTACCTGACTAGTTCTCTTGCTATGTTGTGCCACAATTGTGGCGGACGTTCTGTTCACCACAATTACTGTGGCGTGCCACACTCTTCCCTACTAATTTGTGGTACATAATGAAAATGAACTAAATATGTCCTGTTAATTATGCTACCAAGATCATGTTTGACAGTTATGCATGCTATGTAATTCCAAAAGCTTGTTGCTACCCAAGCTGTCCTAAATGAGCTAGTCATTAGGATTTATTTTGAAAGATTACTTTTCCATTACCATGGTATTTTTCCTGGCATTTCATTATTTTTATTGACATTTGACCGCAGTAAGTATCAGTATAAGGGGAAGACAAATAACATGGCCGTGACACAGTTTGAGTCTGTGGATGCTCGGCGGTGCTTTCCATGCTGGGATGAGCCTGCATTCAAGGTGATTATGATGAAATAATGAAATGTTCAGTAATCAGGTTTTGCTCATCAAGTGTTTTATCTAATATAGTTTTGTTCTCTGAGCAACATTTTTAGTGCACTCACGAGAGCAAATTCTACTTCTTCAAGCCATTGCTTTACGTTTCTCTAGTTCAAAGAGGTCAGATCAGTTTGTTAATATTCCATTTTTTTTCTTTCCCTTTTATCAGGCTAAGTTCAAGCTGACGCTTGAAGTACCATCTGAGCTGGTGGCTCTGTCCAACATGCCAGTAGCTATGAAAACTGTCAATGGACCTATGAAGACTGTCCAATATGGGGAATCACCTCTTATGTCAACATATTTAGTGGCCATAGTTGTTGGATCGTTTGATTATATAGAGAGTGTAACAGCAGAAGGTATTATCGTACCATTACCTTTAACATCTTAAGTTTGGAGTATCAGCATCATATCCGTTTTCCATTTCCATTCTCTTAATTATTGTATTTAGGCACCAGAGTTCGTGTGTACACCCAAGTTGGTAAGAGTAACCAAGGGAAGTTTGCACTAGATGTTGGAGTGAAGTCATTGCATCTCTATAAAGAGTAAGGTCGCCATCCTGCTCTTGGTTGTAAACAAGTTTGTAGACATTAGAGAAAAGCAACTAAAGTAAATAAATAGTGACATACCTGCGGATTTTATAAGATTAAACCACTGACAAAGATCTAATATTTTAGTTACTTTGGAACTCCTTATCCGCTCCCCAAATTGGATATGGTTGCTATCCCTGATTTTGCTGCTGGAGCCATGGAGAACTATGGACTGGTCACTTTTCGGGAAGTAGCTTTGCTATTTGATGAGCTGTCTTCATCAGAATCCAGCAAACAGAATGTACATTCTATAACTCACGGAATTATCTGATTGAATTATGTTCCACCATCTAGGTTTATGGTTCACTTTTATGGCTAGATCCAAGGTATCCTCCGGCTATTAATCTCAGCATTTAATTGTTTTAGGTTGCAATCACGGTGGCACATGAATTGGCCCATCAATGGTTTGGCAATCTTGTAACCATGGAATGGTGGACTCACTTGTGGCTAAATGAAGGTTTTGCTACTTGGGTAATCAATGAGTAATATCAAATTTCAGAATTTTCAGTTAGCAGGCTGGCACTATATATTGAGTCAATAGTTCTTCTGTTTTAATAGATGAGTAATTTAGCAGTAGACTCCTTTTTCCCGCAATGGAATATCTGGGCGCAATTCCTTGGTGACACAACCGCTGGTCTCAAATTGGATTCACTTGCAGAGTCTCATCCTATTGAGGTAAACTGCTTTCTTGATAGTCAGAGAAAACCATTGCATATTGGTTATGCATTATTTTGTATTCCTATATTTTAAGTTTGATCTGACCAGTCTTATGAAACATTAAGTTCATCAGATTGCAGTAGAAATATATGAACACACTGTGGAGTTTGTTAATGATGGAAAACAACAGAACAAATGCCTGCCTTTATTTAGTTTTGGGGCTGGGGAGAAAACACCATTTTTCTGGGACTGGAAACCCATGCTGAGGGTTGCCCACCAGGACCTTATCCGAAAATAATTCTTCATATGTCTGTTGAGTGGAAGTTAAAGTGTAGACTTTACTGCAGTTTCTTTTGTTTGAAAACTTCTTTGGTACCAGGGATCAATTGCTGGCTGTTATCATATCATTTTCCCCTCTCCTATAGTTTTTTTGTTTTTGAATTGTACAGGTAGTCTAGTTTTAGATTAGCTCTCCCCTATTCCTACCCCTTTCTTGCTTCTTGTACATTTTTGCATAAGTATATAAAATGACTTGCACTGTGGGGAACTTCCCAATAGTTTTTCTTAAAAAGAAAAGGATCAATTGTTGCAATTGTTTTCCTCAGCCAGTGCTAACCTCTTCACTTCTCTAGACGCTGGCTTCTGGTTCATTTTGCTAACTGTTTCACTCTTTCCTCAGGTTGAAATACATCATGCAAGTGAAGTTGATGAAATTTTTGATGCCATAAGCTATGATAAAGGTGCTTCTGTTATTCGCATGCTACAAAATTACCTTGGCGCAGAGCGTTTTCAGGTTTGGACTGGCTCTCCTTGCAACTCCAGATGTTGTCATTATTCTTTACCTTGAGTCAGCATCTTCTGCTTTATGCAACACCTCACCTTTTGCTATGGTATCAACCAACAAAAGGATCCATTTTTCTCTCTTCTTTAGCCAGACGAGATGCATCTTTGGTTACTTTAATACAATATGTGGATTATCTTGAACTGTAAAAGCTGTTACTCTTATTGTCTCGAAAACTGATGTTGAATAGAAGGGAATCTTGATCCTTAATAAGTGAGGAGGAATGCAAGAACTGGGGACGTCAACTTGCTAAAAAAGGTTTATTTGAGAAACGAGCACCAAAGCAACATGCAAAATCTTTGTTGCGCATGTCATGTTCTGTATTTTTTTAGGGCGCTTCATATAAATTTCTTTATAACTTTCCCTTTGACTGTTTAAGGGATAATCTGTTGTGCAGAACCAATCTACTGGTCACATAGATTAAAATTGATGATTTCATAGATGAATATATTTAATGATGTAAAAAAGGCTAAATTTCTGTAGTAGCACTAGAGACTGAATATTTCCCTCACCAGCCGAGTTTTTAAGCAGTAATTGTATCAAATCAAATCTAACGTAAGCACTAAAGAATATATTGAAATTTCGTAGTAGAGTATATAGAATTTTCTTTTAGAATTGATATCGGCATCATTTAGTGATGGCTTACTTTTAACTGCCTTTTGCTGTCTATAGTCTCTTTACTTGTACTATATCTGGTTCCTTAGTAATTGAAATACATCTAAAAAAACTCAACTATCCTAGGCAGAATTGGGTGGCTTTTATTTATTTAATTAACTGATGAGGACTAGGACCAGGGTGATCAGGTTGTTCATCCACACCCTTAACCAACTGAGTTGGCCTCTTATTGTGCTAAGTTTGCTCTTTCTTTCTTTCCTACCTTTCAGAAAGCATTGGCTTCATATATAAGAAAATATGCCTACTCAAATGCTAGAACTGAGGACTTGTGGGCTGTTCTTGAAGAGAAATCAGGTGAACCTGTCAAGAATTTGATGACAACGTGGACAAAGCAACAAGGCTATCCTGTAATTAATGCAAAACTTAAAGGGACTTACCTGGAAATTGAGCAGGTATTTATACAATATTGTCCTTTATATGTACACTGGATTCGTCAGGCATCTGACATTGTAACATGTTAGTTCATTAGATAGATCGAGATGCCTCTGTTTTATGTTCTTTTGCTTTTGATTTGTTATGCTTTTCTTGTCTACAGGCACAGTTTTTATTGGATGGATCCTCTGGCCCTGGCATGTGGATTGTCCCTATTACTTTGGTCTGCGGTTCATATACTGTGCAGAAAAAAACACTACTGAAAGGCAAAAGTGATAAACTGGATATAAAAGACCTTACTTCACGGTGTGGTGATAGAGAGAATGGTGGAAACTTTTGGATTAAGTTGAATGTGAATCAAACAGGATTTTATAGAGTCAAATATGATGATGAGCTTGTGGCTAGACTTCAAACTGCAATTCAGGCCAACAAACTTTCTTTAATGGATAAAATTGGTAAGCATAACATATGATACTGATGATCACTGTTTGGTGGACGAGTATCATATCATTAGCATTGCAGGCATTGTGGAAGACTCACTTGCCCTATCTATGGCCTGCAAGCAAACATTGACATCATTGTTACGTCTACTGTATGCTTATCGAGGGGAGTCTGATTTCAGTGTTCTTTCACACGTAGACACTGTATGTAAACTATGTATATCCAGTTGATTTTATGAGATTATATTTTTACTCAATCGTGAATTGCCTATGCCTTACCCATTTGTTGGACAGGTAAGTTTAAGTGTTGCTAAAATATCAGTTGACGCTACTCCTAGCTTGGTTGGTGACATCAAGCAAGTTTTGATCAAGCTTCTTCTATCACCTGCTGAGTATGTCCAACCATATCTTATATTGCTTGCTTCTCGGTCACTTAAACTGTTTATTTTCTGGCATGTCATCATGTTTCTGTTTGTGCACGTTTGCTTAAATATACCTTGTTCTGTAAATATGCACTCAGTCTTTCAGAATTACTGTCTATTCGCTATGTCTGTTCCTTCCACCTGCCCACATGACGAGTCTTTATGTTCACTAATTTCTCAGAAAATTAGGTTGGGACCCCAAGGATGGTGAGAGCCACCTGGATGCTATGCTTAGACCAGTGCTCTTGGATGCTCTTGTCAAACTTGGGCATGAGAAAACTATAAATGAGGGAGTTAAGCGCTTTCGTATCTTCATACATGATCGAAACACTTCCTTTCTTCCTCCAAATACCAGAAAGGTCCTACCTTTTTTCTGTTACTATACATGGTGCTCCTCTGTTCTAAGCGCCTTTCCTGTAATCTAACGTGTATTGTTTATGCAGGCCGCATACCTTTCTGTGATGCAGAATGTTACTAGTTCAAACAGATCCGGTTATAATGATCTTCTAAAAGTCTATCGGGAATCAGCTGAAGCTGAGGAAAAGACACGTGTATTAGGTATGCGGCTTTTCAACCATCTTGAATTTACAAGTTCTCTCGCAAATTGGTTTTTCTGAATGCCTTACCTCCTTTTTTCTAGGCACATTGTGTTATTGCAAGGATAAAAATATTGTTCTAGAGTCACTGAATTTCCTCTTTTCTAATGAGGTAGACACACCCTTCTCCCTTCCCACCCCATCCATGGCACCAGCGGAAGTTTAATTACATGAGCTTGTACTTCAACGCTGACTACTGGTAGTTGCAATCAGGGTTCATTTGTCTCTATTGCTTGTCAGGTTCGCAATCAAGATGCATATTATGTTCTTCAAGGTTTGGGTGTTGACACACGTGACACCGCTTGGATCTGGTTGAAGGTAAGCTCTCTTTTATTTGTGCCCATTATACAACATATGAGCGGAAACTTTTGGGCCTGTTCCAGATATGAAAAGAGACATGTGCCCTTTTGATGTTCACCTTTTTGTCACAAATACTTGATCATGGTCTGAAGCAGGATGTTATGGTATTTGCCAACAAGTGATCGCTTCGAGCAGAACAGTACTGCATGTAAATAGCTCAATTAGAGTCTTTCTGAATACATGGTGTGATATTTATAAAAAAGACCATTTTATTTGAGAAATTTTGATGACTTCAGAAATTTTCTCAGAAAAATTGGGGGAAAAAAACTGCCACCTCTGGAAATGTCTATTTTCTTTTTTCATGTAACTGTGAATAGAACATGAAATGTTTGAAAGCGTGATGCTCACATGTGCCTCCTTTCTGGATACAGGGAAACTGGGATCGTATCTCAAAGAAATTTGGGGATACACAAGTAACAGGTTTTATCAGATATGTTGTCACATTGGTATGTTTAGTGGCATTCACTTTCTCCATGTTTTATGCCCTTGGAATTTCCATTGTAAATATCATTGAATTGAACTACCATATTTCTTGATCATCAGTTCTCCTCAAACGAGAAGGCAGCAGAGTTTTCCCGCTTCTTTTCGACACGAAAGAAGCCCACGTTTGAGAGGACGCTTAAGCAGAGCCTGGAGACCGTGCGAATCAACGCGAGGTGGATCCAATGCATCAGGAGTGAGCCAAGACTTGCGCAGATGGTGCGTGACCTGCTGCAGAATCCCTGAAGCGCTGTGTGTTCCTGAGTTGCCTTCCGTTGCTGTGATAAGATGCCATCACACGCGGCATGCGATTGTACATTTTCGTATGTGCGGAGTTTTTTCAACAATTTTCTTGAAACACCATGGCATGCTGAATTGGCTAGTCAATAGGAATGCATCATACATGGAAGCAAACTTTGAACTCAACAATGTTATTTGTTCACATTACAGTATTGCGGCACATCATTCAAGACAAAAAAAAAAAGAGAATCTTACCACCAGCAAATAAGTATCAATGGTCCGATATTTTTGCGCAACTACACATATCTATCTTAATAAAGTCACGAGACGGTACTGCATCCAATCATTTAAAGTCTAGGACAGGAAACATAAAAGAAGATATACTGTATGTATCCAAATCGTATGAATCTCAAAGATACGGCCTTTCATGCTGAATCTGCTCATGATACTTCTATTTGACACAAATTGTATTCTTCCAAAGAAAAAGAAAAGAGTTACTATCAATAAAGGGGCATCGAACTTGTGATTAACAGCGCATTTTTTTTTACATTGTGATGAGGTACAATAAAAAGATGTGCACGTGTGACGTGTTCATCTGTTATGCGGTGATCCCACTTCTGTTGTATTTCAGAACGTTTAATTTCTATTGTAATACTAGTAATTTATTTTTTACCGTGAACCAGGGGCAAACAGAAAAGGCAAGCAAATATGACCTTCCAAATACCTTCCTTAATAAAAGGAAGAAAATTACTGAAAATGTCCATCCTTGCGCCACAGTTTCCTAGGGGGCTCCACCGCAGCAAGAGGCAAAGATCCGGTAGACCGACCGACCCACCCCTGTCTGTACTTTGTAGTCTGGTGTAGACCGGCGCAGCGTGCGTCACGCCCCTCAAACCGAAGCGTCCGAGGAGCGCGCGCGCGTGCGCCACGCCCCGCGCCTCCTCGTCATCGCCGCTTCCCTTTCCCGGCTCCCCCATTTCGTTCCCCTTCCCGCCCCGGCCTCCGGCCTCCCCGCCGCCCGACGCCGCCGCGCTCCTCCGACCGTCTTGAGAAAGGTGAGTCCTTGGTGCTCTCACCTCCTCCTCCTCGTGTTGTTGTAGGCTATTCCGGCAGGTCGGCCCGCCGCAGTTTTTCGAGCGCCGGGTACGGACTCGTCGTGGGCTGGGTTTTAGGGTTTCGCGATCTGGGAATTGCGTATTTGTGGGGTAATAAGTTCGTATTTGGGGTCAGGATTGACTGACGGCCACCCTTTTTCGATCTGTGATTTTGCAAGAATTGTTTGGGTCCCCGGCCCCGATGGTGGGAGTCGGCGTGGCGCCGCCCTCCCCGGCGGGGGTGGCGGCGAGGCTCGCGGCGCGCGGCGTCAGGCCCAGGAGGGTCTCCGCGAAGCGCTCCTGGCCGCCCGGCTGCGGCCGGTTCCCCGCACCACCGCCGCCGGCGCTGGCGGTTGCCGGCTATGGAGAGAACGGCGTGGGCGGCAGGGCGAATGAGGCGGTCGCCCCCGCCGCCGTTCCTCCTGTGGCTCAGAACGGCGCCCTTCCTTCCACGGGACAGGATAAGGTGGACGTGGCGACCGCCGCAGTTCCTCCTGCGGCTCAGAACGGCGCCCTTCCTCCCACGGGACAGGATAAGGTGGACGCCCCTGCCGCCGCAGTTTCACCTGTCGCACAGAACGGCGCCCTCCCTCAGCAAGGGCAGAATAAGGTGGAGGAGGTGGCTGCTGCAGCCGCTGTTTCACCTGCGAAGTGCAACGGTGCCTTCCAACACGCTCTGCCCCAACAGGAGCTGAAGCAGATGGGCGAGGAAGGAGACAGAGGGGAGAATGACAAGGCAGGATCATTGATCAATGGCACAGATACAGCATCCTTGGATGGTCAGGAGACAGAGGTGGCACCACCGGTGGTGCCTGTGCCAAAAAGTAATATTGTTGGTGCTAGTAGTTCTATGCAGAATGGTGGTGAGGGAGCTGGTTTGTTGGTGGAGGAGGGACATGGCATCAGTGGAGATGTGTCGAGGAATGAGGCTACTGGTGATGCAGATGGCCAGGAGAATGGAAACAAACCAGCCGAGGGTGAGTTAGAGAGGAAGGTGGATGGAGTGGAAAGAAGCAGAAAGAGATGGTTGATGTCTGCTTTGAATCCTCCGCCCAAGCGGAGGGCGGTCTCAGCAGTACGCAGATTTCCACCTGGCTGTGGGAGGACGGCTGTTACTACTGAAGGCAGTGGAGTTTCAGAGGTCTCTCCCATATGCACATTACCCCTTGGCAGCGAGACCTCCGCTGTTGCCACTGATGGCAGTAGAGTTTTGGAGGTCTCACCCGTGCGTACATTTCCCGCTGGCTGTGGGAGGACTGCTGTGACCAGTGATGGCATTGCGGTTCTGGAGGTCTCGCCTATACGAGCATATCCTCCTGGCTGTGGGAGAGCTGCTGTTTCTACCATAGGGAGTGGGGATGAAGAGATGGTGCAGTTAGGAGCCACAACAATCAGTAATGGTGATGCCTCTGCGATGGAGGCCGTGCCTGCACTTTCAGATTCAGGTGGGTCTGCTAAAGAGAAAATGGAAGGAAAGAGAGTGGTGGGCAAAGGATCTACCAAGGAACACAATGGGATTCAAGAGTCTCATCAGGTAGCAAGTGATACCTCTCCGGTTGATTTTGTCGGAACAAAACAAGACTACGTCCAGCTGCCAAATGTTGTTACAAAAGATTCACCTAAGCACGGTTTCACTGAGAAGATGAAGGGGAATATCAAAGGGAAGCATGTAGCACAAGCACTTGGGGAAGATAAGGTGAGAAGCAAACTTGATGGAAGCCCACGGAAAGATAATTTTAAAACTCCTACAAGTCATACTGTTGATGCAAATACAAAGAACAAGAGTTCTGATGGGGACAAGATGAATGTGATGCGAAAGAAGACTTTGAGCGCCAAAAAAGAATCGATGCCCTCAAATGTCATCGTGAAGAAAGTTAAGTTTGCTCATAAGCCAAAGGGTGATGCCATTGGAAAGAACACATTGCAACAGTCCATCGAGTCTAAGTATGGAAAACATGTTACAACAAATGAAATTGAAGAGGATAATGATGTGGATCTTGTCCCTGACCAAATAATTGTACAAGCATTGATGGCGCCTGACAAATGCCCTTGGACACGAGGAAGAAAGTCCAGTGGAAGCGCTTCTAAGTCTCTTTCTTCTAGGAAGAAGTTGAAAGGAAAAGATTCTCAACTTCCATGGAAAGTGGCCTCATGTAAATTGGCAAATGAAGATTCTTACCATGAAGATGATGGCAACTCTAGGGCACTTGTTGTGTATGATGAAAAGAGAGAGAAGAGAGAATTTAGTGTCAACCTCCCTCCCTCAGTTCCTTCTTCGTCGCACCATGGACAATCTGGCGATAGCGACATAGATGCTCGGACAAAAGTTAGGAAGTTGCTTCAAAAGTTCCAAGGGGTGTGTCGAAAGCTTATGCAAGCCGAGGAACAACATGTACGCAATGTCGGGAGGATTGACCTTGAAGCTATTAATATGTTAAAGAAAGACCCCAAGTATACAAAGCCGGAAGCTATAGTAGGAAATGTTCCCGGTGTTGAAGTTGGCGACGAATTTCACTTTCGAGTGGAGTTGTCGCTTGTTGGTCTTCATCGTCCTTATCAAGGAGGCATCGATACTAATAAGGTGAATGGTGTTCTTGTTGCAATAAGCATTGTTGCATCCGGAGGCTATCCAGACGAACTATCAAATTCTGATGAACTGATATACACCGGCTCCGGAGGAAAGGCTAGTGGCACGAAGGAAGCAGAGGATCAAAAACTTCAGCGTGGAAATCTTGCCTTGAAGAATTGCATAGAAACCAAGACCCCGGTTCGAGTAATCCATGGGTTTAAAGGTCAAAGTAGAGGTGAAGTTGCCCATTCTAAAGGCAAGCAAGTCTCGACATTTACTTACGATGGCTTGTACAATGTGGTGGAATACTGGCAAGAAGGCCCGAAAGGCTCAATGGTCTTCAAATATAAATTACAGAGGATCCCAGGTCAACCACAATTAGCCCTTCATGTAGTCAAGGTGACAAAGAAGTCAAAAGTGCGTGAAGGTCTTCTTTTGCCTGATATATCTCATGGAAGTGAGAGAATACCCTTATGTGTCATCAACACGATTGATGGCTTGAGCCCAGCACCATTCAAGTACGTCACCAAAATCATATATCCGCCTTGGTACAAGAAAGAACCTCCCACAGGTTGTGACTGCACAAATGGCTGCTCAGACTCTGTTAATTGTGCTTGTGCGGTGAAGAATGGAGGAGAAATTCCATACAATTTCAATGGTGCTATTGTTGAGGCCAAGCCTCTCATATATGAGTGTGGCCCATCATGCAGGTAGGATGCTAGAAAACCTTACCTAGCCCACATAATTGTCCGCTTTAAAAGAGCATTTGCTTTTTGTTATTTCTGTTAACATTTTCATATTTCCATATTAAGATTTTGAATAGATTATTACTTATGTCTACCTTAAGCCTGACTTTTAATTTCAGATTCAACAACTGTGAGGCAACTTGTTAAACATAAGGATAAAAAGGTGGTTTTGGCACATGACGAATTGGCTCACAAAATTTAGTTTTCAAGTTAGTAGATTTTGATAGCAAACATAATGATACAGATATAATTAGCTTAAACTGAATCAATAATCCAGATCTATATCTAAGTGAGCTAACCAAATGATAACCACCATGTGCAGGTGCCCGCCAACATGCCACAATAGGGTGAGTCAGCATGGTGTTAAAATCCCACTAGAGATATTCAAAACTGGTAATACAGGTTGGGGTGTAAGATCTCTCAGTTCTATCCCCTCGGGCAGTTTCATATGTGAGTATGCTGGTGAACTATTGGAAGATAAAGAAGCTGAAAAGAGAGAGAATGATGAATATTTATTTGACATTGGTAATAATTATCAAGATGAAGAACTCTGGGAGGGGCTAAAATCAATTCCAGGTTTAAAATCTTCTGCATCATCCTCCAAAACAATGGAAGGCTTCACAATAGATGCAGCTGAGTGCGGTAACGTTGGAAGGTTTATCAACCACAGTTGTTCGCCAAATCTCTATGCACAAAATGTTCTCTGGGACCATGATGATGTGGAGAAGCCACATGTTATGTTCTTTGCTGTTGAGAATATTCCACCACTACAGGAGCTGACCTACCATTATAACTATAAGATAGGTCAAGTCCAAGACAAGAATGGTGCGGAGAAGGTTAAGCATTGCTACTGTGGCTCCTTTGAGTGCTCTGGCAGGCTCTACTAGTGTTGCTGACTGTTAATGTGCTGATAACAGTTCTGTCATACTGTTGCTGCTTCATTTGGTTCTTGGTGTTCATGATGCATTTTACTGGTGGCATTGTACTGTTTACTTGTTACATGTTAGTTGCCCTTGGATAAAAATGTCACTGAATTTTGAAGATGTCGAGCAGTAATTGCTCTTTCGTCTTGTAGAAAGCTTTCTGGGCCGTTGAACTGGGTTTTAATCTTTTAATGAAATTTTCATGTGGCTCTTTCGTGATATTTTTCTTTTGGGGAATGAAGCACCACTTATTATGCACAGGTGCATCTTATGGAATATTCAAGTTAAACCTGAAAAGTAAAATTGTAAGGTTATATGTGCGATATTCATTTTGTTGTAGTTCATTCTTTACACAAGTATAAATAGAACTGATGAGTGGCATTACAGTGCACAACTCCGGGTTGTATTAGCATGTTGTAGCGATGTACCCCCGTCATTTTTCTTCGGTGACATTTAGGAGTGGAAATTCTTTGTCCTAAATAAACATCATAAAAATGGAATATGGTGGCAAAGACCGTGGATACCGAATTTTTTGTGTATTCAAATAAATCTGTTACTCATCTGGTAGGTTCTGTTTATCTTCTGTCAAAGTTTGTCCACTCATAAATCAACTTTTCGGCATCTAATTTAGGGAAGAAGTTCCTAGCAGAGAGGGAGGGGTATGAGGGAAGGAAGGAAAGAACAACAGATTGTGTCCAACTTAAACAATATAGTAATTCTCCAATGGGACCGGAAATTATGTCGTAGGGCGGCCTTTGCCATGCTCCGTTCTCCTTCCGATGGCAATGAGTACCTATTACCCGATAATCAGACGGGTTTTTACTCTATTAGAGTATGGGTTTGAGGCTCTTTTTCTCCCCATAGATTTATTAATGGATCATTTTCATCACCCATTGAATTAAATGAATATGGGGTCATTCTCTTTTAACCCATATACCCATTTACCCATAAGGTCCCACAGATTTAATTGATATGTATATTCTAATAAATTTTTTGAATATTAGTATCACATTAAGCTCTTTGTAGGAACTATATTATATTAGAAACTATTATCAATTGTAAATATTACAAAGATGTTAATTTTGAGGATTATATGTTATGTTTTGAGTGAATATTTTATATTAATTATACTAAATATGGATTATATATTATTGATGGAAACTTTTGTGCTACTTATTAGCAGGTCTGGGTAATCCAATAAGTATCTAGACCCACTTAGGTATGGGTATGGGGAAAATTTGAGACCCGAAGTAGATATAGGTATAGATGTGGACGACTTTTGTTTTTCATATGAGGATGGATATGTTTTCACACTCTCCAGTGGGGCAAAACCGAAAGCACCTTCGCGGGAAGGTATGCTTCCCACCGTCCATTATGTGGAGATTCGTGTGCTAGCAGATAACAGAAATTGCCTAGTCTATGTCTCATGCGATGTCACTCCAGATATATGGGAACCGCACTTAACTTTTCTCTTCCCAACGGTCCCCTCTTTCGCATGGGCACGTGCAGAACAGATTTGAATCATGGCACCAATAGTTCTTATATACTTGGATTATTCAGATTACTTGTATACTTGAAACTCAGCTACTTATTCCATATCTTCTGTAACTTTTTATTCTAAGTACCTTATATTAGAGAAAACCTTTTTTTTTAAAAAATAATCACAATAATATTTGTCTAGGCTCTTGCAAAACAAAATGTTGATACAACAAATAAAAATATTGGACGAATAAAATAAAATATTGGATGAACAAATAAAATGTTGATACAACAAATAAAAATGTTGGACAAACAAAATAAAATATTGATACAACAAATAAAAATGTTGGAAAAACAAAAATAAAATGTTGGATGAACAAATAAAATGTTGATACAACAAATAAAAATATTGGACGAACAAAATAAAATATTAGATGAACAAATAAAATGTTGATACAACAAATAAAAATATTGGACGAACAAAATAAAATATTGGATGAACAAATAAAATGTTGATACAACAAATAAAAATGTTGGATGAACAAAATAAAATATTAGATAAACAATTAAAATGTTGATACAATAAGTAAAAATATTGGACGAACAAAATAAAATATTATATGAACAAAATAAAATATTGACACAACAAATAAAAACGTTTTGCTTGCGTCGTAAACTAGTGGGCCTGAGAATTGATTGCTGGGCACTTTTTGCATGCAACATGAGATTAGTGGGACCTGATGCCAAAACATCTTGTCGCAAAATCAATGGTGCCGAGCGTGCCTTCCCGGGAAGGTACATTCGGAATTTTCACACCATTGCCATTTCTCGTCTTCGACGGCTCCTCGCTGGCAGATCCCACGACTCGCTAGTCCGCTTAAAAATTAAAAAGAGAAAGACCTATCGAACCGAGCCCAAGCCTAATGGCAGCCCAAGGCCCACTAACTAACCCATATCTCTTGGCTTCGTCATCTCCTCCGCCTAAGCAGCCAAGCTCCTCTCCGCTTCTCCAATGTCGCTGCTGCTTTTTCCACCCACGGCTCTCTCCCCCAAACCCACATTCCCCTCCGCCCTCCGATCAGCGTGGCCGCCCAGCGTCACCCGATCCTCTATTATCTCCGTCGCTAGTGTCTCATCCTCTTCCCCCTCTCCCCACGCCGCGTCTTCTCCCTCAACGTCCTATCCGGCGGCGACGTCGGGCGGCGCCGATGGAAAAAAGGGTAAGAAGAAGAGAAGTTCAATCAAGCCGAGCTTCGAGGAGCAGGCTATCCGCCGCTGGTCCGCCAGGACGCCCTCCCAGCGCGCCTCCTTTCCCTGGGAGCAGCAACAGAAGCAGTCGCCTTCGCCGCACCAGGTCGTCCAAGAAAACGATGCTGCGCCCGAACAACAACCAGGTAAAGGAGTTTCCAGTGCGACGTTACGGTCCATCGTAGACTACTTTGACGGGGGCTCCTCTGATGGTGACATCGACGGCGGTGTTCCAGAAGAGGAAGGAGCTGGCAAATTCAGTGTGGCGTTGAGCAAAGCAGCGCAGGATGTGGATGAAAGGGATAATTTTCGTCCGAGCTATCTTCTTGAGAATCGAGCGGTCTCTGCGCCGTGGATGCACGGGGAAGAATCGGCAAATGACCAGTGGGTTTCCGGCTCAGTGGCTGGAGTGGAGGATGAGGTGAACACTGATGGTGTTTCTGATGATGAGCTGGGCTTGGTGGACAGAGATGATGAAGAGGTGTCCACTGGTGACGAGACCCACAGTGAGGGTTCAGAAGAGGAAATGTATAAGGATTATTATGCGGCATCGACTGCAAATTCTTCCTATGGGATGGATTCGATGTTGGACCGTGGTTGGAAAGGGGCTGGGTACAATGGAAGCATGAGGCAGAGACGTGTAAACAGCATTGTTAAGACATTACGGATTTCAATGGAGGAACATAGTCCAAATGTTGTGATTGAGCAGTCATCAGGTGCAGAAGATTCTGTCCAGAAACTTGGTCCTGTGCTCCTGCCATGGGAAAGGGAGGATGATGATGATGAGGCTTTCGGAGCTGATAGACAGGGGAAGCGCAGCAATACAGAGCTGGCGGAGAGGACTATCCCGGAGCATGAGCTGAGGAGGCTAAGAGATGTGGCCTTGAGGATGAAAGAGAGGATGAAGATTGGGCCAGGAGGCGTTACTCAGGACATTGTAGAGACCATCCACAGGAAATGGAAGGTGGACGAGGTGGTCAAGATGAGGTTTGAAGGCCCTCCGAGCCTGAACATGAAGAGAACTCATGATCTACTAGAGGTACCTAGTGCTACGTTTCATGTTTATCTACACTTTTTTCAGTCCAATGACTTGATTAGCATTAGTTATCTTGCTTTTTTCAATCAGGACAGGACTGGAGGAATTGTTATATGGAGGTCAGGAAGATCAGTTGTTCTGTACAGGGGAATGAATTACAACCTTCGATGTGTGCAGTCATATGCTAAAATAATAGAGGTTGATTCTAATGAAGAAGTCGGTGCTGCTAACAGTGCTGCACCAAGCCGTGGAAGACATAACTTGCAGAAGTCAAGTGCAGATGGTGTGAAGTGCTCAGCATCTATTGCCAGTTCCTCTTCAGAAAACACAGAAACATTTGATATTGATAGCTTCTTAGATCAGTTGGGGCCACGGTATAGGGATTGGTCTGGTCGCAACCCTATCCCTGTTGATGCTGACTTGCTTCCCGGTGTAGTTCCTGGATACAAGCCACCATTTAGACTACTTCCCTACAAGATTAAGAGCACTCTAAGAAATAAAGAAATGACATCTCTGCGTAGACTTGCCAGGCAAACTGCTCCGCATTTCGCTCTAGGTAGTGGAGTTTGTTTCTTTCGTGGCTTACTCTGTCAATACTACTCAATCTTCAATGAATTTGAAATCTTTACTAACTTGTCTGGGGATAGGGAGAAATAGAGAACACCAAGGCTTAGCTACCGCCATCGTTAAATTATGGGAAAAGAGTGCTATTGCAAAGATTGCCATCAAGAGGGGAGTCCCAAACACTTGCAATGATAGAATGGCCGAAGAAATCAAGGTAAAGCTTCATAAAATTTATCAATATATGTTTTTTTTTTCTCAAACACGCGGGAGAACTGTGTATCATTGCATCAGTATATGTCATATTTATTAAGATTCTCAGCTGCACACTTGTTGTATAACTGTGTGTACTGAATCTGATATGCCCAAATTAGTATGTATATATAAGGTCAATCTCAATCCTGCTTCAATCATACAAGTTTGCTTTATATTGTGGTGCAACGTTCTGGCTATCACCGCCTAGGATTTGCCTGCTTGCTCATTTTTTTTCTTCTTCAAAGTCCTTTCCCTGGGAAAGCAGCAAGCTCATAGTGGAAATTTTGTTGTATGTCCTTTTGTACATGCTAAATTTATCTTCCGACATTCTTCTGAAGGATTTATCGTGCTTTGGTTGACTGCCATGTATGTCTGATGATTAAATTCAAAATATTATCATTTTATTCTTGTGATGTACTGCAACCAGTGCATGTTTTGAGTTTGTGTAACACAACACTTGCAGAAATTGACAGGGGGAGTGCTTTTGTCAAGGAACAAGGAGTATATTGTTTTCTACAGGGGTAATGATTTCATTACACCTAAAGTAAGGGAGGTTTTAGTAGAGAAGCAAGAGCAAGCTGTTACCCAACAGGATGAGGAAGAGCTAGCTCGGCTTAAAGCATCAGCTTCGATTACAACCATCCCCAAACAATCCAAAGGTCCTCTAGTTGCTGGCACACTTGCAGAAACTGCAGAAGCAAAATCTCGGTGGGGGGATTCTCTTAATGATGAGCAAAGGGAAGAGGAGATGAAACGCTTGGCATTTGCTAAACATACCTCTATTCTAAAGAACTTGAAGAGAAAACTGATTTCAGTATGTCTCTAATATATCTCTGGAACCAACTTTGAAATTTTAAGTTTCGTCATTTCATTGCAATGGCATCGTCACATTTCCCCCTCCCATTTGATATGAAGATATTCTGTAGTTGTTGTGCATAATAACAAACTCTTATGTACGTCCAGGCAAAAACAAAGGTTGCAAAAGCAGAGAAGGCTTTGGCTAAAGTTCAGGAGTTTCTATCTCCTGCAGAGCTTCCAACTGATTTGGAAACTGTAACAGACGAGGAACGCTTCTTACTTCGCAGAATTGGCCTCAAAATGAAGGCCTTTTTGATGCTTGGTACATCTTCTTTTCACTATCCATTTGCAATATAAAATGCATGTGATGTGATGAACATGTGGTTAACTTGCCTCCAATTCTCAAATTTTACAGGCAGACGAGAAGTGTTTGATGGAACTGTGCAAAACATGCACCTTCATTGGAAGCACCGAGAATTGGTTAAAATTATTGTTAAGGGAAAGAGCTTTGCACAAGTGAAACATATTGCAATCTCTCTAGAAGCTGAGAGTGGAGGAGTTCTCATTTCACTTGACAAGACAAGTAAAGGATATGCAATCATCTTCTATCGTGGTAAAAACTACAGGCGGCCTCAAGTTTTGAAGCCCCGAAATCTATTAACAAGGAGACAAGCATTGGCACGCTCTATAGAGCTCCAAAGGCGTGAGGTAATTTACTGTAAACTCTGTTCTTTCCTGTTTTTCTTTTATCCCCTTTTCCCATAACTTATCTTTTAGCATTGGGATGGGTTACACCTTTCAGGCATTGAAATGTCATATCTCAAGTGTGCAACACAGGATCTGGAAGTTGAAGTCACAGCTTGTATGTCATCTACTTTTTTCAGATCTGAATTATGTTGGGCCGTCTTTGTTGAACATGCTGTGATGCACTTTCCTGTTGTCACCACCAGATACAAATGAAGTTTGCCAAGGAAAAGCAGGACGTGAAGTTACTTCAAACAGTTGAGGATGGCCTATCATCATCAGATGACGACGACGATGTAGAGGTGAGAAATACAGATGATTGGCTAGAGCTGAACAGCAAAGGCACTCAATCCACAAAAGTATCTTATATGATAGCCGAATATTTATTGAAAACATTGCCTGAGGCATTACTTCCACAGTTTAGTTGTCCATGAAAGTTGACAGATAGCTGCTTGTTTTCCAGGATGAAGGAGAGGAGGCGTATCTGCAAACTTACAGCAGCGATGAAGACGACGACACTGAAGTCATTTCCAATGAATATCTTTGAATTTGGTGCTCTTTCATGCGATGAAACTCCAGGGTATTCTTGTCCCAGCTTCTGTTCCGGAGAAGGCAACACCAAGACGCTGCACCTCTGCATGGGTGCAGCTATGGCTCAGGAACAGTACGGAGCCCTCAAGGTGTTAGTTTGTTACAATTTTGAGATGATTGATCTTATAACACAGGTGATTCCTGGCACCAGGATGGTCTTGATTTGATGAACCAAACGAGGCTAGACTCCAGTCGAATAGTCGATAGCATTGTTCGTAGCTGCCGCACACATGTGTGTTGGCGTTGCCGGTTGCCGCATTCTACACATTCAAGGTCTCCTTGATCAGGGTCATGATCTGAGTCTTCATGGAGGACACTAGGCGAGTGTAAGGATAGCAGTGCGTTTTTTATGAGAGCAAGTGTATAACTGTGCGTTTTTTATGAGAGAAGTGTATAACTGTTGGCTGTTGCTACCGCTTTTTCTATCTTTCAGTAGATGCTATAAATCATTGTCGGTGATGTCTGAGTATTCACAAATCGCAAAGAAATTTAGAAGGAAGAAAAAAATATTTGTAGTTACTTCCTTTTTGCTTATGTAGGTGAATCTGATCTTAATCAGAAGTCTGAATTTCTGAACAGCAGTATGATGGCTAGTTGCGTTCAGGCCTTGGCCCACTGTAAGTCCATTTTGTTTGGGTTGGGTTTGTCACCTTATCATAGTCCCAGCCCAGAATGAAACCCATTCGGCCATTCCCCTCCCGGCCTCTCCGCTGCTTCCTTCCATGTTTCCTCCCCGTTTCGAAGTTTCGAATTCCCCAACTCCCCAGTCGATTACGCCACCGCGAGTGGCAAATCGAGCTCTCCTCGATGGAGGCGGAGCCGCGGAGGTGGGCGGCGACGTACACGAAGCACTTGAAGCATATGCGCAAGGCGTACCACGACGGCGCGCTCCTCCTCCACCCGGACTCCGGCCCCCTCGTCCTCCTCGACGACGCCGGCGACACCCTTGAGTCAAGGTTCCTCTTCCGTGGGGGCCGCGTTCTCCTTCCACTCCTACCTCGTCGACGCCGGCGACGCACCGAACGATTTGGATGAGCTTTTGTTCTGCAGAGTGGACGGCGCTGTACACCGCCCAGCTGACTCCGAAATGGAACCAGTACCACGATGGCGTGGTGAGGCACTGAGGCTCCTAAAGGCCGGCCCACATGTGAAGCAGGTAAGAACCGTTATCAATTTGATGGTTTGTTTTCATGGATACTCTAGTTATTGGAGGTGATAAGGTCGGTCTATTGGTAATGAGTAATGATAGCATCCTCTAGTTATTGGAGGTGATAAGGTCGGTCTATTGGTAATGAGGCTCCTAACGGTTTTGACATATCTGTGGAGAGTGGACACTCTGGGAGTGGATGTTCAAATTTGTTTGCTGGATGAAGATGGCCAAGTGTTAGGCAGCAGTAGGCACCTCAAGTCTGTAAATTAAAAAAAAAACATTGAAACTATAAAGAAATGCATTTTACCTAATTATCTAATTGCGATTTGTGAGGCAACAAAACGAGAAGGAAGGTCAGTTTGTACATGGCTACATTCCCTTGTAGAGTTCCTGACATATTTTATCAATTTTATTGGCTCGTGCCTCATGAACTCATGAGAATGACTAAGTCATGTTCTATTGTTCCATCGAATAAGAACTTAGCTTCCTCCCAGTTAGAGCTGCGGTTAGCATTGTACATCTTGTATTGCTTCATAGATTGATAGGAAGTAACTCGGTGTCATGTGCTGTACTGCTTGCTAATTTTGACTGCTTACCTCTATATTATCCTGGTTCATTGCTGTTTTACTGAACATTTCCTCTCCAAGCATGCTAAACACAAACCCACAATCAACATGATAGTCTCATTGAATTTTTTTTTTTGCATTTGATTCTTCTGCCAGGAAAACAAATGTACTTTCCGGTGTAAGAGCATTTAGATCAAAGTTATTGGTTGGGACAATATTCAGGTCCAGGACTGTACATACAAAAAACATTTCAACATAAAGTCAGATTTTTATGTGCAGTAGTGTAGAAGTAACTTTCTTTTCATTTTCCCCGTCACAACTCTATTAGTGACTACAGTTTGATGAAAAACTACAAGAAATCCCAACTAAAAAAAAAAGAGACTCAACCTCGGAGGACTAGATGGTTTTTCATTAAGGAGAAGAAAATGACTACAAAATAGACACCTAAATTCGAGATTGTGCGGGCTCAAACTTGCGTGGCTAGAGGTGCATTCACACACCTCCCTCCTAGCCAATTGGGACGAGCTCTGTTCCTAAGAAATCCCAACTATAAACGCTTCTTATTCATTCTTTTATTATCAGGAATCCGTAAATGGAGGTTACAAAGGAATGTATTTCACGATAACTTTACAAATAGAGAAACCTTATCTTGTAGTTCAAGGCCATGTTCCTTGTTGTGGTTATAAGTCCAGAACAAACGAATTGGGACCTGCCGAGGAGGCACCAAGAGTCCTCGATGGGCCGAAGGCCCTCGGTCAGGCCTTTGGAGAGGAACAAGCAAACGGTCTAAAGAGAACAATGCCGAAGGCCCTTGAGTAGGGTTCCTTCGGAGCGAACGGTCCGTACTCGAGATATGATGGAATGATCTGTTACAGGAGGTAGCATGGGAACATTTATAGCTTCATGCTCACCTGCTCCTCTGACTCAATTTTACATGTTTACCCCAAATTCTATATTACACATATTACTATTCTACCTGAGGGCATTCTAGTACTTCGATCAGCATCCGGTACATGTCTTCGGGAGTCAATCTCCGGTACTTGCGCTGAGGGGTCCACCATGCTCGTACGCCCTTCGACCGTACAAAGCCTTCGGTGCCGACTGGGCCGAAGATCCTTTGGGCCTTTAGTCCATCATGCCCGCACGCCCTTCGGGCGTACAGAGCCTTCGGTGCCAACTGGGACGAAGCTCCTTTGGGCCTTTGGTCCATCTCAACCTTGTTGCTTGCTGATGGGCTCCAATTAGGTAGGCCCATGGGAGACTAGGGAGTGGGCTTACCCCCAACATTCCTTTTGAAACAAACATGTGCATAGTAGTAAATTTGTGGTTCTCTGTATAGGATCTACACTTTGTTAGTTTTCTTGTTAAGTTTGTGCCACACAATATGAAAGACAACTTTGTCCTTGATCTTCTTTTGCTCTCTTCATTCATCCTAAATCTTAGTTTTCAGAGAGGTATCTAAAATGAGTTGAATAGATAGTGTTAAGTTACTATGCACCGATCAGTTGCAGCTCCCTCAGGGCACAAACATGGAAATAGGAGCGGCGTAGTAGAAAATACGATCATCAAGACTTGAACTCAAGACCTCTGGCTTAATACCATGTTAAGCTATTATGTACCGATTAGTTCACCCAAAAGTCTAAGCTGATAGGAAAGGGTGGATAATTCACTTATGGTTTAATAGATAGTTACACTACTATAAAAACATCCTATAGCAGCGTGCCAAAACCCATTGTAGCGGCAGGTTAGTCAATCCGCCACTATGTTATCATAGCTAAAAATAAAGGACAATAGTGACGGACTTTCTGTACTCAGAACGAACCACAACTAATAAAAGATTAGTAGCGGTGGGCCACCGACCCGAGAAAAAAAAGGCCACTGGCCCGCAAGAGCCCACACGGTCCTCCTCGAGGCCGGATCTGACGATGCCCAACTCACGCCGTCCTCCTCGGGGCCGGATCTGACGATGCCCATTGGCGGCGGAAGAAGCCCAACGAAGAAGGCGGTGGCGGTCGCCCGACGAAGATGGCGGCTGCCTCCACTTGACGACACCTCCGCACGACCGCCTCTACTTGAAGACGCCTCTGTATGGTCGCTTGCGCCGGATCTGTCGCCGCCAGCGTCGGATTCGTTGTCTCCAGCGTCGAATCCGCCCACCGCAGGAGGGGCAAAGCGGTGGACAGCATCGGAGGGGCGGTGTGGGCCCGCTGGGGGAGGGGCGACGCGGAGGAGGGGCAGCATGGGCCCATTGGGGGAGGGGCGGCGCGAGCTCGCCGGTGGAGGACGTCAGGGCAGAGAGAGAGAGAGAGAGAGAGAGAGGAGGGGGGGGGGGCTTAGTAGGGAGAGAAGGGAGGAGGAGAGGAGAATGAGGTTAGGTAGGGTTTGTAAGGCTGATTTTTATAGAGTTTACTTGGGCCAAATTGAACAACTGGGCCTTATATTTTAATAGCAGTGGCCCATATTGTCAACCGCCGCTAAAAATAGTGCTAATTTTTAACGGCAGTTTATAATATGATCGGCCTATAAAAATTAATTTTTAGAGACGGTTAACAATGTCAACTGTCGCTAAACCGTAGCGGTGGGTTACGGATACCCGCCGCTACGGTATTTTTGGTACCGCCGCTAAAAAGCCTTTTTGTGGTAGTGTTATATATCGAGAATCTTCGTCTCCGCCCAGTTGGAGGCAAACCACCGTCCGTCCACCCCCCTTCCTTCTCACTAAGAGCGAGCCCGTCAACTGTTCTTCTTTCTTGCGTCCTCTCCTCCACGGTGATGTCGCTAGCGAGCCGCGGTGCAGCCGCCGACGCCAACTATCTTTAGGGTGAGTGGGTTTGTACCCCCGTGTTCCTCTTCCTCCCTCCGGACATAGAAGCCAACGGCGGCCCGGAGTGGTTAGCGTGGCGGCGACAGTAGTGGCGGCGTCGGAGGCGGCGCGGGCGCTGCCGGAGCCGGGGGAGGCGCTGGAGGCAGGGGTGTCACGTGGCGACTGGTTAGCGTGGCGGCGACGGCGACGGCGACCGGCGGCGGCGGAGGCGGCATGGGCGCCGCCGGAGCCAGGGGAGGCGGTCAGAGGCGGAGGCGAACTGTGAAACAGTTTAGCGTGGCGGCGACGGCGGGAGGCAGCGGGGGTGCCACTGGAGCCGGGCGGGAGGTGGCAGACACGGGGGCCAACAGTCGTGGCTTGAGGTTGAAGAAGGAGGGGGTGGGCTACGGGATGGTTTTCGTCCGCCCAGTATGGGCCCTAACTGCCCCCTGTTACATATTGCCGAACGTATATCTGAAACATGTCCAGGTGAGTGCTGGACTGTACAGATCACTTGCTGATCAAAATATCTGACCCTGCTTGTGTGTATAAAAGATTTTGCATATCGATATTTCTAACACAAATAAGCAGCGATAGCCCTGCTTATTTCGAATGATATAGTTTATACAATTTTTTGGGGTCAGAAGTGGATTAAAAGTTTTATCGTAGCGTCATTAGCGTCATCAATTAAAACCTAAAGCAAATAAGTCTCTGTATCAGTTGGTCGAAAAAAATAATCTATGTATCATTTGACTTCACGTGGCCGACGACGGCTCATGTGGCGGTCGGGTTTTTGGTAATATAAAGTTCTAATAAAGTAGTGCAAACGCAGAAACGCTTAATCTTCTCCCCTATATATGCACGCGCGCGTGCGCAATACGAAGCTTGCAAGGCATACCAGACGAGCAACCCGGAAGCATTCTGAGGAGGTCTTCCTGAGCCAAGCAACACCAACGCCACCGCCACCGTCGCCGCCGCCCAAATGGCCTCCCCGGTGACACATTCACCTACACCTTCGTCGTCGACCGCCCCGGCACCTACATGTACCACGTCCACTACGGGATGCAGCGTTCTGGCTGGCTCAATGGCATGATCGTAGTGAGGACGAAGGCCGGGAGCCCGGACGCCGAGCCATTCCACTCACAACAGCAAAAAAGACATGTAGCAGCAGTTGGAAAGGCCCTGTAGCGGCGGGTAGGTCACCCTGTCGTTACGCAAACGTAGCTACAAATAAGTATTTGTAGCGGCGGGTGGTCTGACGCCGAAACCAACCGCCACTACAGACCACTTTATAGCAGCGGTTGAAGATATCAACTGCTGCTACTGTGCTCGTACTGCATAGTAGAAACGCTTATTTGTACAGGCGGGTGGTGAAACGCCGAAACCAATCGCCACTACGGACCACTTTATAGCGGCAGTTGAAGATGTCAACCGCTGCTAGTTTGCTCTAGAAATAGCGGCAGTTGACATCTTTAACCACTGCTACTTATTATTTTTGAAAAATAAAATAAAATTTAGTATATATATACAGAAATCACAGCGCAGTAAATTTATAACATGTCCTCACAGAAATTTACAATATATTATCACAGAATATATACAACATCTCAAAATATTCATTCATTATAAAATGTCTTATATAAACCCTAATGCATAGTCATCATCTTTCTTTGACACATTGGGCTTATATGATGCTCTTGAACCAGCCCACTCACAAAGGAACCTGTGGTTTGTTGCTAGTTCACTGTTTGAATCAAAATATTTTCCTTCTGAACTAACTACCTCTCTCAAAAGAAAACCACAGTTTCTACAGGTCTTCGAACAATGGTACTAAGAACACGTCTATGTCGTTACCAGGTTATTTGAGCGTAGATATAAAAGTGGTCAGCATTAGGCACTTACGCTTATGGCATAACCATGATGAACTATTGTATATTGTTTGTATCACTGGTCAAGTGCTATGCGGATTCCTCATTTGATCGAATGGGTTCATCCCGTCTGTATCACTGCAAACTGTAGGTTCCTTTTCTCATTAGAGAAGTCTCGATAATTCTCATCAAACTTTTTCCATTGTGTTTCATCTGCGGGATACCTTAGCTTACCATCCTCCTTGCGTGCATGCCATATCATCATTGCCACATCCCTAGGGTTAGCAAACAAGCGTCTGATACGATCGACCATGGACAAGTACCACATGACTAAGTCAGGAACCTTACTATCATCACTGTCATCAACGATAGAACTTCTTTTCTTCTTTCTCCCCTTTGTTATATTCTTCACGCCACCATCGACGTCATAATCATTGTTTCTCTTGTAACGACTGCGTTTGCACCTTGGGCATTTCACAGCGTGCTGATTCCCCTTACCTCAGGGAGCAAATTTCTGTAAAAAAAAACGAACTCAGAACCTTCCCTCCTTGATTTTCTTGATTTGCCCAAATTTTTTTGCCGCCACTGTTCGAGTGAAACAGGAGAGCTGTCCGAGCGCGCTTATATAGGTCGGGCATTTTACAACGGCGGTTGGCATTGTCAACCGCCGTTATAATTCCCTTAGTAGCGGCGACTGACATAGTCAACCGCCGCTATAAACATGGGCCGTTTATAGCAACGGTTGACAATGTCAGCTGCCGTTACAGGTGCGTCTTTAACGGTGACTCAAGCCGCGACATGCTCTCTAGGCCCTGTAACGACGGCCCGCTTTGGTTGAGCTACGCGCGCATTCTCATCAACTCCTTTCTTTTTTTTTTCTTGACCTATATTTGTTGAGCTGTGTTGGGGGGATCACTTCGCAAGTGACCCTTCGAGGGTTCGTCAAAGTCAGGCTGCGAATAAAAGTCAAAGTCAACACATTGTTATCCTTTTTTATTAATTAACTATGACTTCGAGGTATAGGTGTTCATCGGAAGTCACGGAAAAATCAAGACCCTTCGGGCGGTACTTCCGCGCCCTCGGAGGATGAAACCGTCATCCTTCGAAGGACAGGGCGCTGGGCAAGATCAAGAACCGGTTTGGCGCGAAGAGGGCGACACGTGGCACCGGCACGTGTTGTGACGAGCGGAGCAAGGAAGGGTATCAGAAATGCTCAAATGACCGATTTGTCCTTTATGACCATTTTGTACAGAATAATCGAAGAATATAGTAGGTAATTAGTGACAAAATGGTCATTTGCATATGACCTAAGTACGGACCTATAAATAGAACACCCCTATTTACTTCTAATGGGACGAATCTTTTTAGAATACGTGAGAAGAGCCTTTTGTTCCCTTTCATACCCTTCGCAATTTCTTTCCATACTTACTCTTTCTGTTAGTGACACTGGAGCTCATGCTCTGTGACACCAACAATGGCGCCCACCGTGTTGTGAGCTCGTACATAAGCTCACGATGACTCAACTCCATGGACCCATTTCTTCGGGTGGCACTCCGCCCCCACGAAGCAGCGCTCTGGGAGACCCCCAACTGGCTGACGACCAATCTACATCGCAAGTAACAAAAGAGAACACCCCCGAAGCGCAACCATCGCTTCAACAGAAGTGGCAGGTGGTCTAAAAGACCTAGTACAGCGTCCTGAACAATCGTCGAACTGAAACCCTCCGGGAAGCAACACCCCAACCTCGATGACAGCAGCACAAGAGATGGAACTGTTAGCCCAAAGAGCCGAGCACCTTGAGCAACTCAAGCAACAACTGTTGCAAAAACAAGAGCTAAGAACCAAAGCGCTGTCAAAGAGAGAGAAAGCCTTACAAGAGAAAGAGTACATAGCTCAGCTCAGACTAAAGAATCTGCAACTGGCAAAAGAAGTCGAAGAACTCCAGAGAACCATTGGCAGGGCAAGCCGCTAGGAATCAAACCCAATGCCCGAAGCCCACCTATACCTCGAGCAAGAAGTACCACTCACACCAAGTCATCAACCAATAGCCGCAGAAGTGCTGCCAACTCGAAGAGCAAGCACAACGGGCATAATCGATAAAGACTCACCTCTATCCGAAGGGTTGCAAAGAGCTCCATACCCGCCGCAGTTCAGAATGATACCGCTAGCCAAATTCAAGGGAAATTCTGACCCAAGGCAATTCCTCATGAGCTACGAAGCAGCAATCATATCAGCAGGAGGAGATGAGGTAACACTGGCAAATGCATTCGTTTGCGCCCTCAAAGAGTCCGTCCTCAATTGGTACTTCAACCTGCCTCCCGGGTCTCTGTACAGCTGGGAAAACATCAGGGATAAGGTGGTCACAAGCTTTCGAGGGTTCCGCACCATTATGGAACCATCGCACAAGCTGTTGAATATCGCCCAGCAAGAAAATGAGCAATTCCTTGAGTACTAGAAAAGATTTCTCATGCTTCGAGCCCAGGCCCCGAGCGTCACGGATGAGGCGGCAATAAGCTCTATACTCAGAGGCATGCGAACATGCCAGATGTTTTCATACTGCGTGCGGATACTCCCGCACACCATGCAAATGTTATGCACGAAGTTCGAAGAGTATAGTAGATCGAATGTAGATTACAAGAGACGCAAGCAAAGTCAAAGTAAGAGCCGCAACCAATCACACAGCGAAGGTGGCTATCAAGAAAGGCAGTACAGAAAAACCAAGCAATCCACAGAACCCCCCCCCCCTTCGTTCATTGGTCACATCAAGGGAGAGAAAGAAGACACCATGGGCAGAGGCAACCAGAGCTATGATTTCAGAGGAAGTGGCCAACGAGGGCGCGGCAGAGGCCGAGGCTCTTAAGTCCAGACTCGACCGGCCAGAAAGCCGTACTGTTTCTACTGCGGAGAGGATAAGGGGCACAAAACTTCCACTTGCCTCAAAGCAAAAGAAATCCAAGAAAGGATCAAAGCAGAAAAGAAGGCTTCATCCTTACCCAAAGCCATCAATTATACATCACCCAACCCATGGCCCCAACAACCATATCCATAGCCTGCTCAGCTCAATTATCACTACCCAAGCACCCACCATCATCAACTTTACGCACCATCCCCATATTTTCATCCAACTCACCCCACACAACCGTCCAATCAATACACCCAACCCAGACAACAAATTCAGCAATCATCATCCAACCAAGACCAACAAAGGCAAAAGCAAGAGCCTCAACACCTACCACAGCCTAAACCAGAGCCCACCCCAAACCAAGCCACAACCTTCTGAGTACAAGGTTACATTGAAATAATATACGGAGGGTCATCTTTAGACTTCGAAAACAAAAGAAGGAGAAGAGATCACTTTCGAATGGTAAACAACATTTTCATCGAAGGACCTGTTATCAAGTCAAAGTGGTCTTATATTCCCATCACATTCACCGAGTCAGATCTCAGCCTTAAAGCTTATCCGCATGTCGATGCATTCGTAATCGAAGCCCACATCCACACCTAGATGGTCAGTAAGTCCTTGTAGACAATGGCAGCCAGGCAGACATCTTGTTCATAAACACCTTCGAGCAAATGGGCCTCAGCAAAAGTTCTCTGCAGCCGTCAAATATACCATTCATTGTCTTCGGTGGAAAAAGAATCACTCCCATGGGCATAATCTCCCTACCAGTATCGTTCGGCAACACTCAAAACCCTCGAACAGAATATGTTACATTCGATGTGGTGGATCTTTGCCACCCATTTAACGTCATATTTAGCCAGGGCACAATTAACACCTTCGAAGCCGTCATCCACAGTGCATATCTATGTATGAAGATTCCAGCAGCCGGAGGGGTTATCACAGTCAAAGGAGATCAGCAAATGGCAAGAGACATAGAAAAAGGTTATGCACCGGGGGAAAGATACTGCAACAACATACAGGTTTTCAGCCAAGAGCAGCTAGAGGATGAAGAGAGAGCTCAAAAAGCTCGTGAGCAGCATAAAGTGAATGCAAGAGAAGAGACACGATGTCTCGACAGAGAGAAGGTTGTCGTTCAGCCAGACGAAGAAACCAAAAAAGTACTCCTCGACGAATAAGTCCTTGGCCAGTTCGTCACTATAGGCTCTATCTTAGACTCCGAAAAAGAGAAAAAAACTGCTAGCATTTCTGAGTAAGAACAAAGTTGTATTTGCCTCGTCTTCAGCAGACCTCGAAGGTGTGGACAGAAGTATCATAGAGCACAAGGTAGAAGTCGACACAAAGATCAGGCCAAAGAAACAAAGCTTCGAAAGATGTCCGATGAAAAACCAGAAGCTATCAGAGCGGAAGTCCAACGGCTCCTCGATGCTTCTGTTATCCGCGAAGTCAAATATCCATCTTGGCTAGCAAACTGCATAATGGTGAAGAAAAAGAATGGGAAGTGGAGAATGTGTATAGACTTCACAGATCTCAACAAAGCTTGCCCCAAAGATGATTTCCTATTGCCTTGAATTGACAAAATCATGGACGCAGCAGCTGGGAGTGAGCTGTTGTCACTGCTTGACTGTTTCTCTGGCTATCATCAGATATGGCTAAGGAGGGAGGATGAGGAAAAAACAAGTTTCATCACACCCTTTGGTACTTATTGTATCGTAAGAATGCCCAAGGGATTGAAAAATAACGGCCCTATATTTTGCCGCATGACTCAGAAAGCCTTCGAGTCACAGTTTAGAAAAAGCGTACACGCTTATGTAGACGACATCATAGTAGCAAGCAAAGTAAAGGGCAGCCACATCTCAGACCTCGCAGAAACTTTCGTAAACCTTCGAGCAGCAAGGTTAAAATTGAATCCAGAGAAGTGCGTTTTCGGTATCCGAAAAGGAAGAGTACTCGGTTGTCTGGTATCAGCCAAAGGCATCGAAGCCAATCTGAACAAAATTAAAGCAATCATCCAAATGCAAGAACCACAGTGCCGAAAGGATGTGCAGAAACTCACAGGCAGAATGGCGGCACTAAACCAGTTCATATCCAGATCAGCCGAGCGAAGCTTGCCCTTCTTCCAAACACTTTGAGGGGCTCAACCCTTCGAATGGGGTCCAGAACAGCACAGTGCCTTCACAGAACTAAAAAACTACCTCAAGAAGCAATCAAAGCTCACCAACCCAGAGCCCAGGGCTGTGCTACTGTTATATGTCATCGCGTCCCATTCGGTAGTCAGTGCAGTCCTTGTACAGGAAAAAAAATAGTCAAAACGATTAAAGGGGAGCCGAAGGAACTCTTGGTGCAACTACCGGTATACTATGTCAGCGAGGCATTGTCTGCCTCTAAGAGGCTATATTCCGAGATGGAAAAAATCACATACGCGGTAGTCATGGCCTCAGAAAGCTGCAACATTATTTTGAGGCTCATCACATCAAAGTGCTCACCAGCCAACCACTTAATAAAATATTTGGCAACCAAGAAGTTTCGGGAACAATCGGTAAATGGGCCACAGAACTCTCAGAGCATGTAGTAGACTTTGAGAAACGCAGTGCCCTCAAGTCTCAGGTACTTGCTGACTTTATAGCAGATTGGACAGCTCCACAGCACATAAAAAATCAAACATGGTCTGAGTTAGAGTGGACAGTGCACTGTGATGGAGCCTGGGGACTGGCCGAGGTAGGAATAGCAGCAGTAGTCACCTCGCCCACGGGTGTGAAAATGAAATACGCTGCAAGGCTCGAGTTTAGTAAAGAAACGGACAAGTGCACTAATAACATAGCAGAGTATGAGGCAGTACTACTGGGGCTCAAGAAACTGAGAGCACTCCAAGTCCAGAGATGCAGAAATAGAACAGATTCCAAGATCGTTGCCAGCCAATACGACAAAGAATTCACAACCAGGGATCCACTGCTTGAGAAATACCATAGCACCATCCGAAGTATGGAAAAGTATTTCAAAGGCTTCGATATACAGTACATCGAGAGAAAGTTTAACATAGAGGCAGACGAGCTCACCAAGTTGGCAGCAAGATAAGAGGCAATACCACAAGATGTGTTCTTTCAAACAATCACAGAACCTTCGATCAAAACAGTCCTCCAGGCCCCAAGCAAATACACGCAGTAATGAGTGAAGACTGGAGAACTCAAATCATTGCGTACCTCAGGTGTTTTTACGAGCCAGACACCGAGTCAGAGGCCAAAAGAATGCAGCAAAGGGCCAAGAACTACAGAATCATCGAGGGTCAGCTGTACAAGTTAGGAATTTGCGCTCCACTACTTAAGTGTGCAAGCAAAACGGAAGGCACCCAGCTACTGAGTGAGATACACGAGGGAATCTGCGAAGCGCATATCGGACCTCGACTATTAGCTACAAAGGCAGTTAGGCAAGGTTTCTTCTGGCCATCTATGGTCAAGGACGCCGCAGAAGTAGTAACCAGATGTGAAGCCTGTCAAAAAATCTCAAATAGGCAGTCAGCACCCTCGCAACCAACGCAACTCATAGCCCCATCATGGCCTCTCCAACGTTGGCGAATCGACATCGTTGGACCCCTACCCACAGCCCCGGGGAATTACAGGTGGGCAGTTGTAGCGCTGGAATATTTCACCAAGTGGATTGAAGCAAAACCAATCACAAACATCTCGGCAGCAACAATCAGAAAGTTCTTCTGGCAAAATGTCATCTGCCGCTTCGGAGTGCCAAGGGACATAACAGTCAACAACGGAAAACAATTCGAGAACAATATGTTCAAAGAATTCTGTCACTCCATTGGAACCAAAGTCGACTTCGCGTCAGTATATCACCCTCGTCAAATAGAGCCGTCGAAAGAGCAAACAACCTTATATTCAAGGCAATCGAAAAGATACTCCTCGATGACAAGAAAGGAAAGTGGGCAGAAGAACTGTCAAGGGTCATATGGTCGCACAATACGACCGAAACCAGGACAACCAAATACTCGCCCTTCAGGTTACTTTACGGGGAAGAAGTAGTCACGGCCGAGGAGATTTTGCATCAAAGCCCCATAACCTTCAATGGAAAATCAACACAGCCTGCAGAGGTGGAATCAAAGGATCTCATGGAAGTCGACAGACTGTATGCAGTTGTCAACCTTGAAAAGTATCAATCAGAAACCCGCCAGTGGACGGATCAAAAAGTCGCATCCCGAGCCTACGCAGTAGGAGACCTAGTTCTACTCCGAAGCCCCAAAACAGAAAGCAAAGGCAAGTTAGAACCCAAATGGGAGGGTCCATACATTGTGGGAAAATCAAACAGGCCCAGAGCGTACAGGCTCCAGACTTTACAAGGAGAAGAGTTGCCGCATTCTTGGAACGCGGACAACCTTCGAAGGTTTTACGTATAAGAAAAGGCACCACTCGAAGCATGTAAACAGCCAACCATAGCATGAAACTATAAGTGCTACCTAGAGCTTAATTGGTAGATTTTCTTTTATGGCTTTCCTTTTCAGGCAATTATGGAAAGGACCGTACTCTTTTCCTCACAAGGGGAACCCTTCGCAGGGGTGAGGTTTTTAACGAGGCGGATCCTATGTAAACTCCAGCTAAATCTATAAAGCTGCCTTCCCTAAAGCGGAAAGCCTCGCTCAGTAGAGCACGTCGAAATAACTCCCACGTCGGAGATTGAAACATTCGACGAACAGCAAAAAGCTCTTAAGCCATAGCTGTCACACTGGCTAAGCCCGAAGAGCTAAAACCCGTGCAGCCAGCTAACTTAGCGAAAAAATGCTAGGGGGCCTGTTGCCGCCCAAACCCGTCGAAGGGTTCGTCCTAAAACACCTCGCCCCTAGCACTTCGAGTGGGAGGGTGGAGTTTTTACAAAAACATAGCAGAAAAATGCTAAGGGGCTCGTTGCGGCCCAAACCTGTCGAAGGGTTCGCCCTAAAACACTTCGCCCCTAGCACTTTGAGGGAGAGGGCGGCGTTTTTCAAAAAACATAGCAAAAAAATACTAAGGGGCTTGTTGCAGCCCAAACCCGTCGAAGGGTTCGCCCTAAAACACCTCGTCCCTAGCACTTTGAGGGAGAGGGTGGCGTTTTTCAAAAAACTTAGCGAAAAAATGCTAAGGGGCTCGTTGTAGCCCAAACCCGCCGAAGGGTTCGCCCTAAAATACCTCGCCCCTACCACTTCGAGCGAGAGGGTGACGTTTTTCAAAAAACTTAGCGAAAAAATGCTTAGGGGATCAGCCCGAACCCGTCGAAGGGTTTGCTCTAAAACACCTCGCTCCTAGCACTTCGAGGGAAAGGATGGTGTTTTTCAAAAAACTTAGCGAAAAAATGCTATGGGGCTCGTTGCAGCCCAAACCCGCCGAAGGGTTCGCCCTAAAACACCTCGCCCCTAGCACTTCGAGGGAGAGGGTGGTGTTTTTCAAAAAACTTAACGAAAAAATGCTAAGGGGCTCGATGCAGCCCAAATCCATCGAAGGGTTCGCCCCAAAACACCTCGCCCCTAGCACTTCGAGGGAGAGGGTGGTGTTTTTAAAAAAACTTAGCAAAAAAATCCTAAGGGGCTCGTTGCAGCCCGAACCCATCGATGGGTTCGCCCTAAAACACCTCGCCCCTAGCACCTCGAGGGGGAGGCTGGCGTTTATCAAAATTCGACGTAAACGCTAAGCAGCTCATAGCAACACAAACCTGACAAAACATACTTTATTACTATTGAAACTAACAAATGTTTACATCAGAAATCATAATCAACGGGTTCTTCTTTTACAACAACCCAGAGGCTAACAACTGGGGAAGCAAAACAGACCATTCATCCGTAGTGTAACCAGGCGGAGGGGGGCAAGGATTAGGTCTCGAGCCCCCAGCACCAATGACACCCGAATCTTGGACATCTCCACTAGTTGGAACCGACGCTTACAAAAAGGATTTGGCAATCTTTGTCTCCGAATTCAACCAAGAGCTAATTGACCGCTTCGCCACAGCAAGTCGTGGACGGGACGGACGTGGAATTAAGGCGTCGGAAGCAGAGACCCGGGTCCTCGCTTCCTGCGCAGCCTGTCTACATTAGCGGAGACTCCCCCACCACGGGACCTATCCTTACCCCGATGACTAAGTGTGGACGACGCACTAGATGAAGCGCCATGACTAAATAAGTGAGAATAATTCCCCACACAAACCACACCGGTGTCCAAAGTCACCTAGTGTGCCCTGGACGAAGCAGCGCGCTCGGGGTCCTCAAGTTTTTCAGCCTCATCCGCAACATCTAACGCTTCAAAGCCGCTCAAACTAGCCTCAGAACTACTCGAGGTGGGCGTTGGCACAGAAGCGTCATCCATTAAAGACAGGAACCCCTTGCTCATCAGGCCCGACATGCGCAACGCGGAAGATCCACTAGAAGTATCCTCTTCGAATTCCCGCGTAGGTGACACGAAGGACACCTGCGCAGGGTGAAGTAGGCATGTCAAAATTATAGTTCTAAAATTTCCCTCAAGACCTCCCAAAAAGTATATTACATCAACATAGCAACTACAAGTTATCCTAAACCTCGCTCGGTGCGGCCTTCGATCCACCCTCGAAGTGCCTTGGCCCCCGAAAGGATCTTCAGCTTGGCCGCCACCGCTCCTCGAAGAGTCGCGCATCTGCACAGCCACAATCAACTTCAACTTTGAATGTCGTGTGAATAAATGAAAATACAATACAAAAACAGAAGTATAACTTGAGCCAGTTTCTCAATTGCAGCCTGTCAAGCAGCTTCACGGCCGTGATCGCGCCAAAATTTCATAGCAACGCGTTTAGCTGCAGCAAGGGCCTCCGATGACAAGCCGTCTCGAGCGTCCGCCCCAATCGGAAAATTGCGCCTTCCCAGAGCATGGAAATGGTCGCAGCCTTCGTGCTCCAATAGCCCGAAAGCAGCCTCCGCAGTATGAAGCATGCTGAAATTGCTGCGCTTGTCCATCACCCTCGGGAGAGCTTCGAATTCAGACTTTAGCCTGCTAAAAAAAACAGCCTCGGTGATAGCAGCCCCATCGGTCAATGACATGGGCTCAGCACCAACATAACCCAAAGCCTCGCAATATTGATGGTGTGCAGATACAGCTTGGGCAGCGAAGCCATAATTGCGAGTCGATCGGTCATGTTTTAAAGCTGTGTTTTCATTTTCCAAAGCTGTGATCTTAGCCTCAGCAGCTTCCATGCGACTTAAGCCGGTCTTCAATTCAGTAACCTACGCCCGCGAAGCATCAAGCTCCTTTTGCATGCGCGCAGCTTCAAGCGCAGCTTCATCGTTCGCAAATCGAAGGCTGTTAAGCTTCTCTTTTAGCAACATATTCTCTGTTGCAAGCGAATTCTTCTCTTTCTCCAGCGAAGCTGGTTCCGTGCAAGTTTTTTCAGAAGAAATCCGTGCGATGGTGTGGGCCTGAAAAAAAACAACAGTCAAAATAACCTTGTCACAAAACTCAACAAGAACAGTATAATGTTTTTTCATGCACCATCAAAGCCAAGCATACTGACATGTCTCAAAACGTGGCAGAGGTTACGCCGCAAGTACCCAGCTCCAAACAGCTGAGCCCCCTTGGCTATGAAAGCATCCGGTGCCAAGCATAGATCAGCCCAAGCCTTGGGATTGACAAAATCCTCATATCCTTCGGGTAGGCCCAAGCCTCTACCCACAGACCCCCCAGAGGTTTCAGCCCCAATCAAAAGTTGACTCGGACTCGAAGGCCTAGGGCGAGCAGAAAATTTTTCTTTAAGACCAGCGAGGGTGTCCGCGGCCTCCGTATCCACAGTCCGACACTTCGCAGGAATAACGGAGGGACTCGAAGCCAACATGTTAGCAGCACTGCTTGCAGCATGGGGAGATACCACTACCACGTCATCCTCCTCGTCATCATCGCCGTCAAAAGCGTCAGCCATCGCGCCGGCGCGCACCAAAGTCCCAACGGCACGGAGGCCGGGGGCAGAGGAGCTCAAAGAGTCCCGGCAGGGTTCTTTTGTGAGCGCGTGCTTCGGAGGGACCTTCAAAGTTTCCTCCTCCCTTTTTCTTTTCCCAATCTGTAGTGGGGGCTTTGTTAGACACTTCTCCTTTCTGGCTTTTTTGGCCCCCGTTGTCTTGCCAACATTCGAGCCAACATTACCAGGGGGACGGTTCCGCTTCATTCGAGGTCCTAGTGCGACACGAGCAGGACACTTCACACCGGCCAAAGTCAGAACACGGTTAAGCCGGCCACTGTGAGAAGTCCGCTCGCAGGTGTGTTTGTGCTCCTCACGCGTGTAGGGCCCCACCACATCCTCGCTGGCGCACTGCAGGAAAACCAAAAACTCTTCATCACCAAAACCCCGTTTATCCACGGGCACCTCTGGGAACGGTATGGTAATGTCGGGCCTCGAGGGGATCTTCTTCTGAATAAACCCGAGAATTGAGCACCCCTCGAGTAGCGGTCACTTATTCGCAGCCACGAACTCTTCAACGAGGTCCCGGCCGCTTGACTTGAAGATAGTGACGCGGAATGCAGCTTCGTTCTTACAGCCCTTGGGCACCCTGCCTTCCGTGGATCGAGACTCGCAGAGAGATAGCTTCGAAGCTAAGGGAAAAATAGTTGCCCCTCCCTCATCCGCAGGAACAGTTTCCGTGGCAACTTTCACGTACAACCAGCTCTCATGCCGCTTGTCGCCCCAACGGTTTCGGCTGCACTTGACAAACTGATTATCGCGCTTGAAGCGGGGCACGAAGGTAACGCAGCCAAAGTCAGCCTCGTGCACCATGCCATCAATCTTGATGGTCTTCGATTGATAGGGAGTGCAATAATATTTACAGAACATTTCAATATCAAGCTAGCCCTGATAACTCAGTACGCCCCAGGCAAACTTGCTCAGCATAGCCATACCACTGGGGCTGATGTGATGAAGCTGCACGTTGAACCTGCTCAGCACGTCCTTCACAAAGGTTGAGCAAGGAAAGCGAAGGCCAGCAGTAAAGTGGTCTTAAAAAATCATGGCCTTGTCTTGAGCAGGGCAAGGGGTAACCTCCTGACCAGCCAGCCGGGCTCCTCCGGAGGAAAAACATCCTAACTCGGTAAGTTTATGCAACTTCGGAGCATCGAGGCGAGATCACTCGAAAACGGAGGTTCGAGGTCTGGATCCCTCGTGTTCTTTCCCTTTCCCCTTTCGGCCCTTTGGCAGGCCAAAATCATCAGCAGGCAACAGATCACTGATGTCGACATCCACGTCTTCTAGGTCCTCGTCCACTGGACCAGAACTCCGGACCCTACGGCTCGAACTTTGCCCTTGGGCGTCGGTGGCGACCCTCCCAACACCTCGAGGAGCGAAATCCTTGTCACCACCCTCTTCCTCATCATCCTCCTCCTCCTCATCTCCATCCTCTTCCTCTTCATCACTTTTGGAGGGCCTCGACCATGATCATGACCCAACCCTTCGGGAGCAGCAGTGAGGTTATCCTCCAAGCTCCTGGCAAAATCTGCCTCGGAATCGCCCTCACTTGTAGCGGCGTCGACAGTCGTTGAAGGCAGGTTTTCTTCAACAACGGTCTCGTTAGGGTGCGCAGTCTGTGGCACTCATGCCATACCTTCAGATCCTGCAATCAAACACAAAATGTGAGCTCAGTAGGAACACGAAAACTAGTCCCAACTATCACAAGGAACATTTCGAAGTAAGGATTCATGTATACCGAATTAGCTCGAACGTTGCCTCAAAAACAAAAATCACCAAACAGCAGTTTGAGAGCACGAAGCTAGGGGAAGCTAGAGTACTAAAAAGCAAATCGCAGCAAAAGATTCGTAGACCTTTACCCCCCCCCCCCCCCCCGTCACCCCCCGCTTATATAGTCGCATATAAACGAACGAGCATTCACTGCAGAGCCTCGGGAGTTGGGGGCACAGTAACACAAAATTTAAAGCGGAAGACCAAGAGCCACGACACCTAAAATAGCCAAGCGTTACCTTCGAGAGAACCGGGTGAGCTCCCAGAAGACGACTCGCTTTCCGAAACAATTACTGTCCGAACCCTAGTCATAATCGCAGGCATAGTGGGAGCTCAACAGACGAGTAACTAGTAAAAATAATAATTTTCCACCGCAGTAATTCTCCTTTTATAGGCAGAAGCCCTGTTAGCTTCGCTCAAAAAGCACAACTTTGATGCTCGAAGGGTGGCATTTTGGTAAGAGACCCAGGCGAAGCGAGGGTTTCGGCCCACTGAAGTTGGACCCACCCCTCGAGGGGCTACTGTTGGGGGGATCACTTTGCAAGCCACCCTTCGAGGATTCGTCAAAGTCGGGTTGCGAATAAAAGTCAAAGTCAACACATTGTTATCTTTTTTTATTAATTAACCATGACTTCGAGGTACAGGTGTTCATCGGAGGCCACGGAAAAACCAAGACCCTTTGGGCGGTACCTCCGCGCCCTCGGAGGATGAAGCCATCATCCTTCGAAGGACAAGGCGCCAGGCAAGATCAAGAACCGGTTTGACGCGAAGAGGACGACACATGGCACCGGCACGTGTTGTGACGCGCGAAGCAAGGAAGGATACTAGAAATGCTCAAATGACCGATTTATCCTTTATAACCATTTTGTATAAAATATTCGAAATATAGTAGGTAATTAGGGACAAAATGATCATTTGCATATGACCTATGTACGGGTCTATAAATAGAACGCCCGTATTTACTTGTAACAGGACGAATCTTTTTGGGATACGTGAGAAGAGCTTTTTGTTCCGTTTCATACCTTTCGTAATTCCTTTCTATGCTTACTCATTCTGTTAGTAACAATAGAGCTCACGCTCTGTGACACCAACAAGCTGAGCCTACGTGCGCACACGAAAAAAATAACCTCGATAACTTTTGTTTTTTTTTACTAACCAGTACTGCTTTCGTTTCACCAATTTTTATTTATCTGAAGTTAGTTACATAGGTAAAGACGAAATTTGGTAATTACTTACCAGGGTCGGCTCTATGATTCCAAGGGCCCTCGAGCGAACCAATGTTATAGGTGACGGCCAGCAGTAGCGGGCCATTCGCCCAGGCAAGCGGCGGCACCAGCATGCATTACCTCCTGATGATCGTTTCCTCCGCACCTCAGACCTCTCAGATCGGGCACCGCGGCCTCGGATCGCGAGTTCATGACTTGTCGAACCGAACCGTCGTCTGATCGAGAAGCCATCGGATACAGGATACGTACAGGTGTAGTGTAAAGAACATACTTTATGATGGCCCCTCTAGGCTATGGGCCCCCGGCTGTCGCCTCGGGTGCATGGCCCAAGAGCTGGCCCTGTTACTTACTATATTCTTTTTCATGTCGTCATTGACTGATTATTATTTATTATCATCGCCACCTAATATTTGTTTTGGCGAGCATGAAGCTTCACACAACCCCTGCGCGAAACATCATATATATTTATTTAAAATTGCGTTTAGGCAGTATTGTCTATCGGAACATATTAGAAGCTAGAATTGTTTAAACTAACTTCCGCCACCGCTAGACGTCAGCGCCAGTCGCTGTCGCCGCTAAAATATGAGACTGAGCTGCTTGTTGCACATAGTATAGTATATAGTCTATGGGTCCGTTTGGCTGAGTGAAACATTTCAGATTCAAGGTTGAATCATCTGAATCATTTTCAAACAGCAAAAAGGTGAAACGTTTTAGGGGTGAATCACTTGAAATGTTTTAATTTTTTTACACTATCAACCTGAATCACTCAAAATGGTGTTTCACCTGATTCATGAATCACTTAGTTCATTTTATTTCAAGAATCCGAATCTAGTATTTTTGACAAACGTTTAGAGTGATTCACTAAAGAAATATTTCAAAAGAAAATTTGAAATATTTCTAATTTAAGGTGATTCTAAAACTATACCAAACGCACCCTACAGCTGAGGCAGCAAAGATTTCCGAGATGAAGAGCACTTTTACTGACGTGGATGCCTTCCGGTGCTCACACGTTAATTTTTACCGACGTGGTACAGTTACGGTAGAAAACGTGGATGATTCTGAGCCGCATGTCCGCTTAACAGCCCGTGTGTGGGCCAATTATTCTGGCCACCAGGTTTTTCCACCGATCAGGCCAGTCTGGCAGGTTCTGCCTGTTTGATTAATTGAGAAAACGACACGGAGAGAGTACGAGAAGAGACCAGACACAAAATGTCATCTGCCTTCTTTAATTCATCGTGCCCCCACATTGTTTGAAAAAAATAAATCTACCGCATCAAGGAAGGGAGAGAGAGAGCTCTCAACTCCTTCATGTAATCACATTTGGCCTTCAATTATACTATTACCTTTTGAATTCCTTAGAAGCTAGAAAACAATTATCAACTAAATTCAACCTTTTTCATATTCAATTGAAAACATAGATATTCTTTTGTAATATCTAAATTACAAATAGTGCTCTTTAAATTTCTTTTGTTGTTGTGTTTATGACTCATCATTTTGCATAAATAAGGACTTCTAATGTTTAGTCCATAAAATTAGAAAAAAAAACATAGGGACCAAATCAAACTGATGATTGAGCTAAACAGACGCACTAGCTATCTTATGGGATCTTTATCAAAAACTTTCTCGGATAAATGAAAGTGCTCATGTTTTCTTGATATGATCTGATGTTTTGTTTTTGATTGCTGAAATAGAACTATCCACTGGTGTAAAACAAAAAGATGGTAAGTTGTCGAAAATAAAATATGTAAAAAGATGACCATCAATCATCCATCTGCACGTACTTGCTAAACGAAAAAAGACAGCCGACCTATCAATACATATCACACCATGGACCAATGGCCCGAAACCTCACAGCCCAACCAACAACTCTTCAACTCACGGGCGCAGCGATAGCGTGCCTCTCTTCGTACAGTTGCAGCCTCCAGGGAATTTCCCGTGGCGTAGATAGCATGCGCGGCGGCCACATCCATTTTAAGAAGACGTGTTTGCACGCGCTTCGGCCGCGATAGCGTGCCTCTCTTCGTACATTTGCAGCCTCTTCTTGGCTCCTCAAAGTCGCGGCCTGACCGGGGTAGCCTGGAGCAGGCGCCGCCGCCGTCGCATCTATCCGGCATCCCACGTCACAGGAGGAGGCCCCCGACCTCCTTATCTCTCAGTCTCGCCAGGGAGCTCGACGCATGGGAGCTTCGGCCACTGCCGTCACGGAGCCATGGATGAGCGCGTTGGTTGGGGCTGGCGGGTGCGGGAGGGATAGCGTTTCCTAGGGAGACGCTAGATTTGGAGGACCGCTTCTCGGTCTGCTCCTTTACACGAGTCATTCAGGACTCCGGTGCAGGTCTTTTTACTGTAAATGCATACTGTAGGTTCAATTACAGTGTACCGGTGCGCACAGCCTTAGAGTATGAATATAGAGTACGACGAGTGTGGATAGTCTTGGTCTTTGGATTATCTGTAAAGATAAATGTTTGCAGCCCTCTGGGAATTTTGACTGACATAGATAGTGTTAAACGGTTTCTCTGCCTAGTCTAGATTCTAGCGAGGAAAACATGTGGGTAGTATTCTGATTGCGGGATCTAGAGGGAGAGAGAGAGAGAGAGAGAGAGAGAGAGAAGAGATACCTAGGTTGTTAAACGGAGCAGGGAGAGCCGTTGCCGTGGTGATGGCCGGAGTCGATGCAAAGCTGGCGGCGGCGTCGGTCCTGACCATGTCGATGCTGAGGATGATGTCGAGGGTGTTGGCGACGTCTCGGGGCAGAGGGGACGACGGACGTTGGTGTCGATGGCCTTCGGGTCTCCACCGGCTCTGGCCTGGGACGGCGGCGATGTGGGACGTTGTGGCGGCGGCTTCCCATCACTGGCTGCGCCCTAGCTTTAGATCGGCTTAGGGTTCTGTAGGAGACGTGTGTGGTGGCGTTCAACTTAGGTAAATGTGCCCCAGCATCCTCCCTCCTTTTATTTGGTGCAGTGCGACGGGGGCCCACCAACCAGAGAACAGTTAGGGCGCCCCCGATCAGGGCGCAGATCTAGGTTGGGCCGTTGGGCCCAATTGGAGATCTACTAACATTCTCTCCCTAGATCTTATCTTATCATTAACTTTACATTTTCTATTTCATTATGGATTTACACATAGAGCATGTTTCATCGTCACAGCTAATCGCCGATAGATTCAACAGCTACTATACACATCCCCGTTCAGAAACAGATACATTTTTTTGGGCCCTAAGTCCAGAATCATAAGGTTTTCCTTAATCCCATGCCGGCTACGTGCTCCTTGAACATGCTGGGTGGTAGGCCTTTCGTGAGCGGATCCGCAAGCATTCTTTCAGTCCTTATATGCTTGAGACTTATAGTGTGATACTGGACTTTATCTTTCATAACATAGTACTTTATATTAATATGCTTGGCGGCATCACTGGACTGATGGTTGTGAGCATACATTACTGCTAGTTCATTATCGCAGTATAACTTTAGTGGTCTCTCAATACTGTCAACCACTCTTAATCCGGGTATAAATTTCTTTAGCCAGTTGACCTGTCTGTGGCCTCATAACATGCTATAAACTCGGCATACATGGCAGATCCTGCCGTGATAGTCTGTCTGGAGCTTTTTTATTAAATAGCTCCTCCTGCCAGGGTAAATATATATCCCGATATGGATTTCGTATTATCTATGGCAAAATCAGAATCAGAATACCCCACCGCTTGGAGTGAATCTGATCTTCTGTATACTAACATGAGGCTTTTTGTTCCTTGCAAATATCGCAAGACTTTCTTTATCAATTTCCAGTGCTCTGGGTCTGGATTACTTTGAAATCTACCAAGTAACCCGGTGACAAACGCTAAGTCAGTACATGTACACACTTGTGCATATTGCAAGCTTCCCACAGCCGAACCATATGGTTTTGTTTTTATATCATCGAGCTCATACTTATTCTTGGGTTTTTTCCAATTTCTAAATCTTTCGCCCTTGACTATAGGAGCAGGTGTGGCACTGCATTTGTGCTTGTTGAATTTCTTCAACACCTTTTTTATATACGTCTTTTAAGATAGTCTCAATGCATATTTTCTTCTACCTCGGTGAATCTCAATGTCCAAAACATATGATGCTTCACCAAGATCTTTCATGTCAAAGTTTGAGCACAAGAATTTCTTTGTCTCTTATAGTAGATTGATATCACTACTGGCCAGTATAATATCATCCACATATAAAACTAGGAAAATGAATTTTCCATTCTTGAACTTTGCATAGATGCAATTGTACTCAACATTTGCTTCAAATTCATATTTCTTTATTGTTCCATCAAACTTTAAATACCACTGTTTTGAAGCTTGCTTTAATCCATAAATGGATCTCTTTAAACGACATCTCATCTTTTCTTTTCCTTCCACAATAAAACCTTTCGGTTGTGCTATGCAAACTCTTTCTTCTAAATCCCCGTTTAGAAATGCCATTTTTATATCCATTTGATGTAATTCTAAGTCATAATGTGTCACTAGTGCCATTATAATTCTGAAAGAATCTTTACAAGAGACTGGAGAAAATATCTCATTGTAATCAATTCACTCTCTTTGCGTAAAGCCTTTAGCCACAAGTCGTGCCTTAAACTTTTCTATATTCCCTCTAGAGTCATATTTAATCTTGTAGACCCATTTACAGCCTACTGTTTTGACTTCTTTAAGAATTTTTTCTAAGACCCAAACTTCATTTAGACTCATTGATTTCGTTTCATCTTTTATAGCCTCTAACCATTTAGATGAGTGAGCATTTCTCATGGCTTCTTCATATGAGGTGGGGTCATCCTCCATATGATATTCTTCTGTGTTATATAATTCATAGTCAGCCGGTATTGCTGACTTTATAGCTCTTTGAGACCTTCTAGGGGCCTCTTCATTTGGCATAATTTCTGGTTGAGGCTGTTGCGAAGCCTGCTCTACTGGCACATCATCTGTGTGAGGCTGTTGTTGCTCCCCTTCATCTATGGTAGGTTCCTCTTGTACCACAGGTGGAGTGATAACAGGTGTTGGCGCTGCAACGTCAGGCATCACAGGCTCAACATCAACAGACAGTGAGAAGAAAGATTCTTAACTCATAGAATTGGGAACATATACCCGCTTCTCCTCAAGATCGATCTCTCGAGCTACCATGATCCCCCTAATCATTTCGTCCTCTAAGAAGGCGACATGTCTTGTTTCTACAAACTTGGTGTATCTATCTGAGCAGTAGAAACGGAAACCTTTGGACCTTTCTGGGTAGCCAATAAAATGGCAACTTACTATCTTGGGATCCAACGTTCCAAGACTTAGGTTGAAGATCTTAGCCTCTGCGGGACTCCCCTACACCCGGAGGTGTTCTAGCGAAGGCACTATTTTAGTCCATAATTCATATGGTGTTTTGGGCACCGATTTACTTGGAACTCTGTTGAGAATATATATAGTGGTTTTTAAAGCCTCTATCCATAAGCTCACTGGCAGTGTGGAGTAGCTCATCATGCTGCGCACCATATCCATCAAGGTACGGTTACGCCTTTCTGCTACTCCATTCTGTTGTGGTTCACCCGGTGTAGAATACTGGATGACTATACCATTTTATTGCAGGAACCTAGCAAAAGGCTCTGGGACTTATCCATAAGGCGTATGCCTCCCGTAGTACTCCCCGCCACGGTCAGATCTTATAACTTTAATCTTTAAATCATGTTGATTTTCTACTTCTGCTTTAAATATCTTGAATTTATCCAATGCTTCTGATCTTTCTTTGATTGGATAAATATAACCATAGTTGGAGTAATCATCTGTGAATGTTATAAACGAGTTATAACCATCCACACTCTTGACAGTAAAAGGACCACAAATATCCGTATGAATGATCTCTAATATTCCTGCGCTTCATTTGGCGTCTTTCTTGATTTTCTTTACGTACTTTCCTTTAATGCATTCAATGCATTGTTCTAAGTCTGTGAACTCCAATGGAGGAAGAATTTCATTCTTTACAAGTCTCTCAATTGTCCCTCTCGAAATATGGCCTAAGCGACAATACCATAATTTGAATGAGACGCTTAGAGTTCTCTTTCTTTTCTTGATAACTTTAGTCGATGAGGAAATAGGGATATTCATGTCACGTACATTATCATTCACATCATGTATCGCATTCACATTATCACCAAGTAAAAATAAATAAAGTTTATCTTGTAAAGACGCAAAACCAATACATTCATTATTGAATTTCACATTTGCCATTATCAAAATGACAACCATATCCATCAAAATCAAGACGCAATACACTTATTAAGTTTCTTTGCAATGAAGGTACATAAAAAACATCATGAAGACTAAGAATAAAGCCATCTCTAAGCTCTAGGTGAAGATCCTCTACAGCTTCAACTTTGGCTTCTACTCCATTAGCCACTCTTATCGAACCTTCGTCTCTTTTTATGGTTCTCGTCGTACGGAACCCCTGTAAACAATTTGGAACATGAATAGTCGCTTCTGAATCAATCCACCATGTAGAGCTGGCGGCGGTGTCGATCCCGGCCATGTCGATGCTGAGGATGATGTCGAGGGTGTCAGCGACGTCTCAGGGCAGAGGGGACGGTGGACGTTGGTGTCGACGGCCTTTGGGTCTCCGCCGGCTCTGGCCTGGGACGATGGCGATGTGGGGCGTCGTGGCGGCGTCTTCCCATCGTTGGCTGCACCCTAGCTTTAGATTGGCTTAGGGTTCTATAGGAGGCGTGTGTGGTGGCATTCAACTTAGTTAAACGTGCCTCGGCGTCCTCCCTCCTTTTATTTGGCACAGTGCAACAGGGGCTCACCAACTAGAGAACGGTTGGGGCGCCCCGATCAGGGCGTGGATCTGGGTTGGGCCGTTGGACCCAATTGGAGATCTACTAACAGATAGGTTATACGGTGGGCACGTCAGTTTTAAAGCGACGTGCTTGCCGCTGCTTCAGCCACGTCGTTGCTTGCCATCCTGCTTCATCGGTTCGATTCAGCCCATCATGGTCCGTGTGTGGCCTTCTTTTTCCGACACGGCGGGGCAAGGCGGGATGCCGTCGCTACGGTTCGCTTATGGGCTTTTGTTGTGCCATGCTCTTTCTTCTACGTTTTCTTCAGTCGGTCCAACCCGTCGCGGCCCATGTGCCGACCTCTTTTTCTGGCATGTGGGTCGTTCAGGGGGGCACGGTGGAATGGCCTGCTGGCTTCACTGTGTTGCGCATCGGATTTGTTGTCTAGTCCTCGCCAACTGGGACGTGCCTGTCGTGCCGGCCCGAGGCCCGTAAAATTTGGCCCGGCCCAGGTCCGGCACGGCACGCCTCAATTCGTGCCTAGGCCGGCCCGGCACGTGCCTTCGTGCCGTGCTAAGGCCGTGGCCTCGGCCCAGCGGGCGGCATGGGCACGACCCGTTTAGTGGCGGCCCAGTGAAGCACGAATTCGGCCCAGTTAGACATGATTTGATATTAAAAAGAATAGACATTTTATATGCACACAACAAAGCTAAAATCACTTCACTCTTAATCTGGAGAACGAGTTCGAATCCCACCCTACCCCTATTTTTACCTCTTTTTCCTATTTTAGTGTTATCGGGCTACTGGACTTATCGGGCTACCGAGCGTAACGGGCCGGCCTGGCACGGCCCACATAATTTATGCCGTGCTGTGGGCCAACGGTGCGGCACGACGGGCGGCCCGACCCGGCCCGAAACCAATCTCGTGCCGTGCCGGCCCGATATATAACGTGCCGGGTCTTTTCGGATTTGGGCCGGGCGGCCCGTTTGGCCAGGACTATCGTCGCCCATGACTAGTCATTTATTTTACTCTCCATGGCCAGCTACAGAGTGATACAACACCGTAACAATTCACTGCACACGGAAATAGCACAACCGATTTCCACACAGCTCACGGATAACAAAAAAAAAATCAAACAATGCCACGTATAAACGCCCATCAAGCATCAACACACAACAAACCGACAAAAAAAAATTGATGCATGTCTCCCCATCCCGCCAAATAACCAAACAAAATTTAACAATTTTCTTTACCTATTCGGCACCGCGGAGCGCGACACTTACGCTAGTTTGTTACAGTTTGCACATCTTGAGCATGATTCCAAGTTCGGGCCTATTTGCTTGTTCGGCATGAGAAGGCCAACTAGACGCTCGCAATGATGATCATATACAAAAGGAAACGAGAACAACGTTTGACTAACTTGTGAAAATCAACAGGTAGAAATCTTTTAAAAAAGTTCAGTCTTGCAGTCAAGCTGTTGGCTCAGGAAAAACTCAACAGCAAGTTGTTAGTTGAAATTGTGTTTGCATAAAGATAAGATTAATTAGGATCTCAGCCTTCCGAGTAAACAGTGAAATTAGCTTGCATATACTTGTTTGCGTACAGGGGCCGGGTCCAACCCACCATGTGCCTATCTGAATAAGGACATGATTGGTTGTCTTACCAGAGGAGCCTGGCCATTATACGGGAGTCAGGCTCATACCAGTCTGGCTGAGTACATGTAAAATCATTTTGTTTAATTGATAACATCTATTTAGCCTGACTGAGAGGAGATATTGTTTGGTTGATTTTACAAATATCTATTATATAAATTATAAAATAAAAAATAAATATTAAAATAATATTTATTCAGTTTAAATCTATAATAATATTACTATTATATCATATGAAGATATAATATAATTTTAAATATATTAATATCAATTAAATTATGCTAATTATTTGTTAATACTATAATTAAATAGCTAAGCTATTGCACACCATGAGCCAGGCCCGCCAGAAATGAAACTCATTTTCGTTTCCACGGAGCCAGGCTGATGCAACGCTTTTGCATGTGTAGGGCCAGACCCAAGGCATCATGCAGTCAACCAATTGGTGGAAGGCTGCATGTGGCCAACCAGGCTAAGCCGCATGCAGCCAACCAATTGTGTCCTAAATGAATTATGTCCAAGTAATTGTCTTGGCGAACTCAAAAGATGTCCCACTCCTGTCCAACATCCGCCAGGTCATTAAGACAGCGTCGTCGTAGTAGTAGGAGCTCAATGCACTATGCTCTATTGCCAATCGTGGCTTGGCGGTCACGCCTCTTTACTGCCTCTTCCTCTATTCCTCACGACTTCACCCTCTCTTTGGCGACACTTTTGGTATTTTGACCACGAAACGAGTGAGCTCGTACAGAATAACCACAAAACCATGACTTTAGTTAAAATGATCACGAAAACAATGACTCTTCGTTAGAACGACCATGACCAATTTTTTGGACAAAACTGCCTTCACCGTTCTTCTTCCTCTCTCCCTCTCTTTCTTCTCTATCTCTCTCGAAACCTCAGCACCGCTGTGGCGCCACCGTCCGCCGCCCTGCGCCTCCTCCCCCTTCGCTACCTCACTGAAGCCCGCGCCCTCGCCGCGCAAGTCGGAGCCGGAGCCCTCGCCCTACCGCGCGGCCGCGGCCGAGGCGGCGCCGGAGTCATGCCCTCCTCACGATCGGCCGGGGCGGCACAACGTGATGCGACCAAGGAAGGGGGGCGGGACAGAGTAGCCAGGGAGGCGGGAGGCGGGCGAGATGACAGTCAGGGATGCCTCGTCAGCCGTGGGGAAGAGGCGCTGGTCACAACCGGCTCGATGCCGCCCATGCTGAGAGCCATGGCAACCGCCATCGCGGACGTTGACGCCGGTCTAGGGAGAGAGAGGGGGAGAAAGAAGCCTTATTTCTTGCTCTGATCTTCTCTTTGCCACCTCTTAGAACTTCCTGCTTGGCCCTCTTCTTATCCCTCGGTGAGACATACGCGAGCGGGGGTGGAGGCACTCCCTGCGCCGATGCATCAACCGGGGCTTCAAGGAGAAGTTTCTTCTATGATTTTAGCCCCTCCCGTTCCTTTTGCTCACCTGCCTCTGATATTACTTTCAACGGGCTTGTAGCAGTATCCTTCACCTCATCAGCCAACTCTGCTCCCACACCTGCTTCCTCCGAGTTCCTTTTGCACGAACCCGAATTTTCAGATTGACTAGTCTCCTTCGCGCGCCAGATAGTGCCTCGGGCGCCACATGCCCATGCACGTCCACCTCTTCATGGGCGCCCTGGTGCCTGGCCACCCGGCACCCTTGTTTCTTCTCTATTGTCTCTAGGGGTCTCTTTCTCCCGTGTCATAGTGCTCCTTACCCGTGGCGTGCCAAGCTTCCATGAACGCTCATCAGCAAGCATCTAATCGCCATAGTGCAACTCTTCTTCAATAAATTCGCACGAGCCACACTCAAGGTGAATGTGCCCCATAAAGCCACAATATGCACAGTATCATGGAAGCTTCTCATATTTGATCAGCAGTACCATAGGCTCATAGTTGTCAGGCGATAGAGTGACCACCCTTGATAACGGTTTGGAAGCCTCTAGCCGAACCTTAGCTCTGTGGAAATCGCCCGATCTCGACGAAACAACCCTCATATCAACCTCCACCACCTCACCTACTTCCGTTGCCAGCTGATTCAAGTTGTACTCTGTACAATATAGGTGAGGGATTCCATGGATCTGAATCCATGCTGGTACTTTGCTTGGTTCCTTCTTTGCGATAGAAATGGATCCATCAAACTCCTCAAGCATTAAGGCACTCCATGATGCGCTTCCAATCTCTAAGACATGCCGCCTGGACAAGAAATAGGTTCTTCCTATGGGGCAGAAAGACACCTCCTTTGTTGGGTTCCACGCCGACCTCATGGTCGACAACAATGATGTAGGGCCAAACACTTTCCTAGTCAGTAGCTTAGCCACGTCCATCCGCTTCACCACTGGCAGATCCTTCTTCTCCTGCTCTGCCAGGACAACACCCTCTTTCTCCGCATTGCTCAAGCGGAGGCGACGCAGCAGATCATTGACTTCTGATGGTTCAGCCGCCATACCACCAACTGAGTCAAGCACACGCCTAACCGTAGAATTCAACTGTTCTACCAAGGCCGAAAAGCCGCCCAAAGGCACCCCTTAATCAGCCCGAGCAGGACAGAGGATCCCAGGAAGGAGCGGGACGTAGACTTCTATGGTCTCGCACCTCCGTCGACGTGATTGCCGTCGGATTCGCCAAACCCTAGGGAAGCTCTAGGTCACGTATCGGCCTGACAATTTTACCGTCGGGGACGAGGCTCCGCTCCGTTTAGGGCGGGGATGGGGGAGGATTTTCCCCTACGTGGCTTGCGGGGTGGGGCTCCGTTTACTGTCGGGTCAGAGATGGGGATCCAATATATATATACCGAGACCCGATACCCTAAACCCTCTCGTCTCGGGATCCATTAAGGAGTGACGCCCGTCCACCGCCACTCCTGACTCCCGAGTCCACTGCCCTCGCACCCGCTCTCCTCACCAGTCACCCCTCACTCCCTCTCCCTGAGGCCACAATCCATCCATGCCATTTCTGACGTCCAGCCACCGCCGCTCCCGATGCATACACCTCCGGTCCTCCACCATCGCACGGAGCAGGACAGGGAGTCGTCCCGCTCGGTGCACGGAGACAGGGAGCGCTTCATCGGCAACTCGTCGAGTGTGGTGCACGAAGCAGGACAGGGAGCGTGATGCATGGAGCAGGACAGGGAACGTGGCGCACAAAGGCGGCGGCCGAGCAGGCGGTTCAAGAATCACCGCAAGGAGGCGGCAGACGAGCAGGGCGGTTAAAAAATTTAGGCATTCACATCCATATGTCAAGGATCAACCTAAATCAAATCTACCTACTATGAGAACAACAAAACAAGTACACAACGTAACATAGATATAACAAAAAGTTCATTTAGCAGATTTGATTAGAAGCATTCGATGAGCAAAACCAACTTAATATCGTCAAACATGTTCTATACAACTAAAAAACCTAAACTAAGCAAGTAGTCTAGGTTGCAAGCATAATTTGGCACATGTTTGTCTGGTTCGATGTGAGAGCATGGAGCTCCATGTTCTATTATCCCATGCAGCTCATCTAAGTTGTATACAAATTTTAATCAGGAAAATAATAGACATTAGCTTTCATTGCCAGACAATTTGAGGCTATTTGGTAAATTATCTGTGCTGGATTGGGGTAGCATCAGTTGAGGATAAGCTCGTGCAACATCGTTTGAGATGGTTTGGACATATCCAACGAAGACCAGAAGAGGCACTAGTGCGGAGCAAGATATTAAGATGACCAAATAATATGAAGAGAGGCAGAGGAAGATCAAACTTGACATAGGAGGAGTCTGTGAAGTGAGAATTGAAGGATTGGAACGTCGTCAAGGAGCTCGCCTTGGATAGGAGAGTGTAGATTTTAGCAATTCACATACGACAATCTTGATTCTTTGTTTTCTCCTTTTTCTTTTGTTTAGTTTTATATCGCCCTTTTTGCACCCTTTGTTCCTCTCTTTTCTCTATTTTTTGTTTGGTCTTTTATTGCTATTTTCCCATTTCTCTTCTTCTTTGTCTTCTTTTTTGTGTTTGTTTGTTTTGCTCTTGTGTTTGAGTCTTTAGGGTTTCATCTAACATACCCCAAGCAATGATTTCAAGTAGCCTGATCGGACCTAGTCATTATGAGACCCACCAAGCGACTAGTAATGATTAGTCATCAACCAGACCAATTAGTCGAACCTGGTCTGGTTGAGTCTAGTCGTCTATATAATCTTGCCACATGACCAGCCCAACTACTAAGGGCGTGATTGGTTCCGTGGTCCAACCCCTGGCCAGGCCCATTCGGTACAGACACGAAGTGATTGGTTGTCTGACCACGACCCGTGGCCAGGCCCGCTTCATGCAAGATTCCCTTCTCGGGCTGGCTCGACTCGATCGTGGGGGGCGAGCTCGCTCCGCGGCCTGGCTGCGTGCCTGCAGCGCAAGGCCCACGAGGGTGGAGCCATGGATGCAGGGAAAAAACTCGAGGCCACCGCTTGCTCGTTAGGGTTATCGGTGCTCACCGCGTGTTCAAAAAAAAAAAAACTCTCCTCTCACCGCACGAGGCAAGCCGCTCTCTGCTTTCTCGCCTTGCTGCCGATGATGAGACCGGACCATCGCCGTCGGATTTTAGTTCCCCGTCCTCTCTTGCTGCTTCTCTGGGTCTGCCCACTTCGTGTCCACTGACCATGGGCTCGACGCCGACAAGACGACGGGAGGAGAGGAGGTGAGACTTAAGTGGGGCAATTGTATTCTTGCCACCCCTTAAAAATAAGCCTCTTAATAAGTGCAACTTAAAAATGCCATCCATAAACATGTTTCTTTCATCTCTCACGCCACACCTGAATTTCTTCTCCTTTTTCATTTTCATTTTTCCAAAACTGGATGTGAAGTTACCATTTTACCCCTGTGATGTTTCTTCCCCACCATGTTTGCCTGCTTGGAGTGCCGTCGCCGCCCGTCGATGCGCCGCCGGCAGCCCCGTCATGCACCTGAAGTTCCGCGCGCCCCGCTCGCCGCCGTCGCCGGCCTGCTGCACCGCCCACCCTGACAACTTACCCGCCGGCCGCCTGAAGCGGCTCGCCCTGAGCGCCGCTCGACCCGCCCGAGGAGCGCGGCTCCCCCACACGCTGCCGGCCGACGGGCGAAGCAGTTCCCGCCCCTTCACCGATGGCCGCAGCTGCCGCCCGTCGTGCCTGCCCGCCGAGAGCAGCAGCCGCCTGCCGCGCCTGGATCTCCGCCGACCCGCTTGAACCCGCCCCCTGCACCGACGACTGCAGCTGCCGCCTGGACCTCGACAGGGCCGCCGTAGAGGAGCAGCCGCCCGCCCCGCCATCGTCGGATCTCCACCCGTCCTAGCACCGCCGGAGCTTCGCTCGCCCCGCTGTGGCGGTTGTTTTTTTTTTTCTTTTTTTCACTCAGCTTCTGTTGCTACCGATCGATTGGAAAGAAAAAGGCACACGGGCAAAACAGTCCGTCCACATGATATTTTACATTAAAAAAAGGAAAAAAAAGATAATCCTAAGTATGGCATGGGAGAGGAAAAAAACTCACTCATGGGAGATATTTTTAAGGCTTAATTGTAAAAACCACCTCATAAGCTAACTAGAGTTTGAGATTCCTATCCATAAGTCATTTAGTTGTAAATCCCCACCTATCCATTAAGTTTTGTTACAAAAATCTTCCCAATGTGCAAATGCTTAATTAATTTAACATGTTTTTGTTTATTTGTAATAGCCAATAATATTTTATGAAACATATAAAATTTTTAAAATGTAATCTTCATATTTTTCCTATAGAGAATATGCAACAAAAATATCAATTAAAGTTTGAACGGTGTTCTATAAAATTTAAAATTTGGATACACTTTTATATAAAAATAAGAGAAATTAAACTCACTAAAAATCTTTAACAATATTAAATATATTTACTTTAACTTATTTTTAAATTTATGATAATAAAAATATATAAAATTAATTAAACATGTGTCAATTAGGGTGGTTTTTGCAACAAAACTCATTGGATGGGTGGAGATATGTAATAAAAAGGTTTATAAGTGGGAATCTCAAACTCTAAATAGCTTATAGGATGGTTTATACAATTAAGTCTATTTTTAAGTTATATTTGTTAGGAGACTCATTTTTAAGATGCCACTCCTTAATGGTGTAAGAATCCAATTAGCCCGACTTAAGTCGAGCAGGCGGCGGACACATTGCCGCACGCAAGTCGGGGCTGCGGGGGCGCGTGCAGCCGGCGGAGCTCCGCGCATGCCGAGATTGTAGACGCGCGCAGGCTTGCTTTGATCGATTGCTTGGCTGCTTGCATCGATTTGAATAATCGATTGCTTCGTTTAGTTTTTTGTTTTCACATTTGCTTCATCGATTTGAAGCTTTAGTGCATTTTTTTTCTCAATCACCCCTCCCCCATGATTTCCTTAGAAATTTTCATTGCTTATTGCTTATTTCCTTCGTCCATTCGTCGGATCCATGCTCAACCAGAACTGCAATACTCGTGACTTAGTCATTTTTTACGCTGAGAGGCAACGAACACCCTGATGGTAAAATCACTAATTTGGACCAGGTAATCATACCGTCTACAAATGCAGGCAAGCAAACAACATCACCTGTCCGCGCACATGCAGTCCAGCCTCGAATACAGCCAACCAAACACCGTTCCAGTTCAGCCAGATTAAGGTAAAAAGAAGCAACCAAACACCGTTCCAGTTCCAGTTCAGTTGGGCCAGTATCTGCTCCCGAGCCAGGCCCAGGCTCCTACACGAAACCAATCACGCCCTGAGTGGCGGACGGCGGCATCCTGCTCGGCCCAAATGAGTGACCAGCAGGCAGCAGCCTCCATGTAAAAGGAGCCCGATGGTTTAGGGTTTAGCAGTGCTAAACCCACCCCCACCCATTCGCCAGCATCCACGCTCTCCGCTCCGGCACCGGCAGCCGACCTGTCAGAGGGACCTCCAGCCGCGCGCAGTGGAGGGTTAAGTGCCCGCCGCCGCCATGGCACCGCCGCAGCGCGGCGACAGAAAGAAGGGGAAGCCCGACCTACGACCCGAACGCAATCAGTTCAAGAATCACCGCAAGGAGGCGGCGGCCGAGCAGGGGAAGGATGGCGAGCAGCAGCCGGCCTCCGCTGCTCTCCTCGCCGCCGCTGCGGACGACGCCGATTTCCCCAGAGGTGACCCGTGAGCCTCCCTTCCCTTTTTGGCGTGCCAATTTAGCACGCTAACGTGTTGTTTGTTGGTCGTGCAGGAGGGCGCAGCATCCTGAGCAGGGACGAGGTGGCGGAGGCCCGCGCGGAGGCGGAGGTTGACTTCGATAACGAGGGCAAGAAGGGGAAGAGGAAGAGGAAGGGCGGTGAGTCGTCTGGCTTTGACGCAGATGACGACTTGGGGACGCTCTTTGGCGGAGCCACCACCGGGAAGCTACCACGTTTTGCTAATCGCATCACCCTCAAGGTTTGACTCGCTCAAACGTTGTTATGTCCTATGGAGAAAGATGTCGACTAGACTAAACTGCATTTGGAATGCTTGAAAGATATGAACAGCTGAACTCGGGTAAAGTGTTCTTAAAACACAAGTTAAACATCTTAGGTTCTTGAACTCAGGTGGTTAGGCCACAAAATTCGTACTGGTAGACCTAACTGTGGCAAATCCATGTAGCCAAAGGCTAATATGACTCTACGGCAGTTCAGGGACATTGTGAACCCTTGAATCAGTTAAAGCAAGGTGATTGGTAGGTTGTAGTGAAAAGCTTACTAACATGGACCCTCAATTTAGCTGGCTATTAAAAAACTTTGCTCCAACTAACTTTTAACTTCACTAAATTGTTTACTTGGCACATTGGCTTTAAATGGTAGCATGAAATGGAGTGTTCGTCAGCGGTACTACAACAAAACACATCCTGTGAACTACTTTTGGATAAAAAGATTCTCCAATTGAAAAGTAACCATGCTATATCCTGATCTGGAACAGTTGCTGGGATATTTTACTCCCTTTTCAAAATGTAAGGTGTGCATGCATTTTAATATTCGAACCCCGTAACCTTTGACCATTGATAAACACAATTATGATGTAAAAATGATACCATTGCATTTGTATTGGAAAATACTTCACAACTTGTAGCTTAAGCAAAATTGACTGCAAGTTTTGTTTCCTTTTGGAGACTGCACCAAGTCAAAAGCGTGCCTTACATTTTGATAGGAGGGGTTATGAAGTTCTATTGGTGGGGTTCTTTTGAAGGTGGCGTGCCTACAAATAGTGTTGATGCCCTTTGCATGAGAGGCAGACAGTGATCGCATTTGTCCCTTTCAACCATCACTTTATGCTAGATGAATCTGTATTATATTGGATATTTTCACTTGAATTATAGTGTATGTTATGTCAGAATGTATGTAACTCAGGTTTCTTTGACTGTAGCACATGACCTTATTTAAATGCCAGCTATGTTGTTTATCTATATTTGAGGTATTCTGATTTACTTTTGAAACCTATATAAACATTAGTACACTGTTGGAGAGATCAGTGCTATTCTCCTTATGATTAAATATTTGAATTCAAGCATTTGTGAACTAGCAATGAGAACATGCTTGTTCTTTGCTTTTCAGAATATTTGTCCGAATATGAAGCTGTTGGGTGTTGTTATAGAGGTTAACCAAAAGGATGTTGTAGTGAGTCTACCTGGTGGAATGAGAGGGTTTGTTCGCTCAGAGGATGTCTGCGACATTACTTTGCATGCAAATCGCAAGGTAGGAGAGTTATTATTTTGTAACATTTCATGTTCTATTCGTTTATTAGTGAGTTGCCATCTGGTCAAACCACCTGACTTTATTTTGCAGGATAGTGAGAACAGTCTATGTGCAGTTGTTCATGTTGGTCAGCTTGTTCCTTGTATAGTCCTACGAGTCGATGATGATAAGAAAGAAGGAAAATTTCATAGGCGGATCTGGTTGTCATTGCGATTAAGCCTACTCTACAAGGGTCTTTCTCTGGATGCTCTGCAGGAAGGAATGGTATTTTTTTATCAGCTTTTAGAACATCAGATGAGCCTTTTTATATTTTTGGAAAGGACAATGTATACTATGTTTAGGATTCTCATTATGCATCTTTGTTAAGATGTGTGACACCATAATTCACGACCATCTCAGCGTTTGATTGAGTTTGACGATGCATTCCTCTAATAAAAAATATAGACAAAACATAGTTTCAATTTTTCTTTTTGAGTACTCCATATTGATCTCTGAAATGTTTACGCAAAAAATTGTAATCGCTCTTTTTGAGTACTCCATATTGATCTCTGAAATGTTTACGCAAAAAATTGTAATCGCTGTTATGAGCATGCACCAAGCTTGTTTTTGTAAGGGCATATACCAACTTGATTACACTCGGTAAACATCTAATTTTCTAGCATAGTATTACCATCACATAGGAATTCCTGTATATTGCATGACATGTGCACGGTTGCCCCCCTTCCCCCTCCCAAAACATCCTCGCCCGGTCACTCCATTACAGATACAACAACAACAACCAAGCCTTTAATCCCAAACAAGTTGGGGTATGCTAGAGATGAAACCCCAAAGACCCAAGCACAAGAGCAAAACAAACAAACACAAGAAAGAAGGCAAAGAAGAAGAGAAATGGGAAAAGAGCAATAAAAGACCAAACAAAAAATAGAGAAAAGAGAGGAACAAGAGGTGCAAAAAGGGCGATATAAAACTAAACAAAAGAAAAGGGGAAAAACAAAGAATCAAGGTTGTTGTATGTGAATTGCTAAAATCTACGCTCTCCTATCAATGGCAAGCTCCTTGACGACATTCCAATCCTTCAATTCTCGCTTCACAGACTCCTCCCATGTCAAGTTTGGTCTTCCTCTGCCTCTCTTCACATTATTTGGTCATCTTAATATTCTGCTCCGCACTGGTGCCTCTTCTGGTCTTCGTTGGACATGTCCAAACCATCTCAAACGATGTTGCACGAGCTTATCCTCAACTGATGCTACCCCAATCCAGCACAGATAATTTACCAAATAGCCTCAAATTGTCTGGCAATGAAAGCTAATGTCTATTATTTTCCTGATTAAAATTTGTATACAACTTAGATGAGCTGCATGGGATAATAGAACATGGAGCTCCATGCTCTCACATCAAACCAGACAAACATGTGCCAAATTATGCTTGCAACCTGGACTACTTGCTTAGTTTAGGTTTTTTTAGCTGTATTGAACATGTTTGACGATATTAAGTTGGTTTTGCTCATCGAATGCTTCTGATCAAATCTGCTAAATGAACTTTTTGTTATATCTATGTTACGTTGTGTACTTGTTTTGTTGTTCTCATAGTAGGTAGATTTGATTTAGGTTGATCCTTGACATATGGATGTGAATGCCTAAATTTTCTTAGGTACTTGCTGCGCAAGTGAAAAGCATCGAGGACCACGGTTACATTCTTCATTTTGGAGAATCCACCTTCACTGGATTTATGCAGAAGGCTGACACAGGTAGACATAGGCAATAACACCTTATTGTTGTACAGTTGAGTTTGTTCTTGTTATAGGATAGACAGGTAAATGTGAGCTGACAAACAAGTTTCCCAGGGACGTAATCATAAAGGGGTGTACACTGGTCTTAAACCCGGGAACCCGTCCCCTCCACTGTAAACTCTAGCAAACTTAGCTGCTACATATTTACAGTACCTGCAATTTTGAAGGCATAATGTGAAGTGCATAAAATGCTGTTAGGATACTTATGTAACCACAAGCTTTGCTGCTTGTTGATATACCATGTTTGCCCTAAAAATATACTCCCTCCGTCCCAATTTAGTTGGCACTTTGGAGTCTGGCACAGGAATTAAGGAGAAGTGTAAAGTTAGGTACACAGAAAACGAGGAGGAAAGAGATAGAGATAGAGGTGTATTGGGAAGAGAGAAAGATGCATCGGGAAGTGAGAATGCCAATTATTTTGGGACAAATGAATAGGGCTAGAATGCCAATTATTTTGGGACGAAGGGAGTACGTATTATTGTACCCCTTCTCTCGTGGCCCCTAACTTCGAATGCTGTTAATGATGCTCTTTTCCTAACTGATATTTGTTTTACAGAAAATGTGAAGATTGAAAGCAGACAACTGATACAATGTGTTGTGAAGGCCATTGATAAAACTCGGGCTATTGTTCATTTGAGTTCGGATGAAGACGTGGTTTCCAAATCTATTGTATGGCAAAGCACTATAAATTTATCTTATTCTTTATTTTCTTATCTGCCGTCTCTGTTGTTTTTTGTTTATATTGTTGTTTTTTGTCCAGATTAAAGATCTGAAAGGCCTTTCTATTGATCATTTGATTCCTGGCATGATGATTAGTGCTCGGGTTCATTCTGTTCTTGAAAACGGAGTCATGTTATCTTTTCTTACTTATTTCAGTGGAACAGTGAGTGCTTTCTTAACCGTTCATTACCTTTTTTCTTGTAATTTACGATGGTATTGAATTTGATTTAACTGGAGTGATTGTTTGACATTTTGCATTATCTATTTTTTCGGATCAGGTTGATATTTTTAATTTGTCTAACTCCTTCCCGTCTGGCAGTTGGAAAGATGATTACAGTAAGAATAAGAAGGTATTCATTTATATTTTGCAGATAAATGCGCATAATGTCAACTTCGTTGATTACAATCTTTGATTCTTGTGTATGCTTTGAGCAAATTTGATAGTCCTGTTTGTGCTATAATTTGCAGGTGAATGCCCGTCTCCTATTCGTTGATCCGTCAACAAGAGCAGTTGGGCTAACATTGAACAAACATTTACTTCATCTTAAAATGCCGCCTGTTGTAAGTTTACTTGTTTGGCATAACAATTCATTTGATAAATTCTTGGATCTTGCCCTCTTTTCATGCAAAATTAATTTCATAATTTTTTTGCAATGTTTTCTTAGTATTTTTATGTTTTGTTGATAATATTTACTATGTATAGAATGTGAAAGCTGGAGATATCTACGATAATTCGAAGGTGCTGAGGATAGATAAAATGGGTGGTCTTTTTATTGAAATACCTTCTCCAACTCCGTCACCTGGATTTGTTAGTGTATGAAACTTGAAACCTTTATGAATGGCTCTGTCTTTTGTCATCATTGAAGGTTCTAATTTAGTTTTCACTATGATGTGTCTCAATATTTTGATGTTGCAACCTGGTGCACAGATTCATGATGTCTCAGACAAGGATGTGAAGAGCTTGGAGAAGAAGTTCAAGCAAGGCAGCATGTTACGTATACGTGTACTTGGAGTGAGGCATCTTGAAGGAGTTGCAATTGGCACTGTAAAAGTAATTACATCTGGTCACTTTATTAGAATTTGGTGTTTATGAAAAGGCAACCTTAGCATGATAACATTTATATGTCCCAATTTACTTCTCTTGATTATGTTAATTACCTAAACTTTTTTTTTTTTGAAATAAACAACAAGGGAAACCCCTGTTGTGCTAGGTAATATTTTAAGAAAACATAAAAGGAGCACTATACAACTCACTCAACGCTGTACAAAGCAGCCGACTCCACCAGGGCAGCTCAGAAGAGCAAAGAGAGAACTATACAGTATAGTATGGACTAGGAGAGAAGTTGTATCAGATCACTAAAGGCCTGCTTTTTAGCCGTAGGCATTCTGTGGCTTTGCAAGGCCGCCTCAGTCAGGAAATTTGCTTTCCAGCTTTCGAATGATGGCCTCTTTTTGTTGAATATCAGACCATTCCACTGCTTCCATATCTGCCAAGCAGGAACTTGAACTTTTTTATACCATAGCATATATTTATAACAGGTTTTGCTTCGTAGATCCTGCCGTATCATCTATCTTTATGGAACTGATTTGTGCATAAGCATTTGGAATTATGATAAGTTTTAATAGTCCTAGGAAATCGCCCATGCCTAATCAATATTGCATTTGGAATTATGATAATGAAGTTGATGATATTTGGCTAGAATCTGATTACCTGAGGATCTTTTTGTATATGTACACAGGACAGTGCTTTTGAAGGATCTGTTTTTACCCATGCTGATGTTAAACCTGGAATGCTAGTGAGGGCCAAGGTTGTTATTGTTGAGCCATTTGGTGCTATTGTCCAGTTTTCCAGTGGTGTGAAAGCACTATGCCCACTGCCGCACATGTCAGAGTTGGAACATGTTGTAAAACCACCAAAGAAATTTAAGGTGTACTTCTGTTGCTGTTTCTTGCTCCATTTTACTGCTTATTGTTTGTAAATGAAATTTTTCTGTATGTCTAGATGTTGAATGCACTTAAGCTTTCTCCTTCCTCTGTAGATCGGAGCTGAACTACTTTTCCGTGTATTGGGCTGTAAATCCAAGAGAATAACAGTGACATTCAAGAAGTCTCTGGTAACTTTTTGTGCTCTTGCCTTGTAATTTTGTGAATTCTGGTATATAGAAAGAATATCATTACATCAGTCGTAATTATTCTCTGAAGAAGACTCAATGAACTATTTTCTGTTAGAGTTCGCTTTATTTTTTTCTGCTGAGCCTTGTAATAAAATAATGGTTCTGTTTCAGGTCAAATCAAAACTTGATGTTTTAGCCTCATATGCTGATGCAAAAATCGGTTTACTGACTCATGGATGGATTACTAAAATTGAAAAGCATGGTTGCTTTGTGAAATTCTACAACGGAGTTCAGGGTTTTGTTAGCAGGTTACTATCTCAATTTCCTACTTCTGGAATCTGGACCAGCTTGAAAATCCAGAACAGTTTTTTGATGTGTCATATTCTTTTGAGTTCAATGAACAAAAATTTACTTTCACACTGACTTGGTTATTTTGTCTTTTTCTGTTCTTGGCACCATTGTTTTATTCGTTACTTTTTTATCAACTTCCGTAATATGATTCTGAAACATCCGCTGCCTCAATTCCTGGTGACTATCTTAGGTCTGAGCTTGGATTAGAGGCAGGCACTGAAGCAGAAAATGTTTATCATGTGGGGCAAGTGGTCAAATGTAGAATTGTCAGTGTGGACCCTTCCTCAAGGAAAATAAATGCTAGTTTTCTTGTGTCTGCTAATAGGTGAGTGTCATGACATGTTCCTTTGTTCTACTTTTTGGTTCATGAGATATGGTCACTTTGTACATGACGACACATAACTGTTGCCTTGATTTTTACTTGTATATTCTGAGTTAATTGAAAATCTATTCCTTGTTGAGCATTTTACTCCATCTTTTTGTTTATCTCTTGAAAGTTTATTTTGTAAGCTTTCAACTTTGATATGTTTTGAAGATAGATGTACTTGATGATGATGAAGTAGGGTACTTCTTTGGCATATTAAATATGGTTATCAATTGTTATGTAAGGACTCGAGATTGCTTTAGGCTTAAGTCCACAGTATGTTTTATTTCAGCAACATATCCGAGTTATTCAGGAGTCTCTTTCTGTTACATCAAGTGCACAAAAGCAATCAAACTAGCATATTTTTCTGCAGCCTGATAATTTCCATAAATATACACAATCATGCATGGTTCAATTCAATCTTTTTGGAAATCTCTACCGATATAAGAGGAAACAAACAGCTCGGCTTGCTATTGACCAAGTCGATTACTAGCACACCGCCACATACTACATGCAAACAGTAACTATCATGAGCACATACTGTTATATGTTGTGATGCCATTATTTGTTCTATATGATAGTATCATGAGCAGATTCTATGATGTACTATGCTCTAAACCTTTCTGTATCCATGTGCTGCTTATGATGTATTGCAAGTGTGCTCCTATTGTCCTTGCTGAGCATGTGCCACATTAAGTGAAAACATTATAGATCTGAGGATCTTTGATATTTTGCATGGTGTTTAGTCCCTTTTTGGTTATAATTCCGACACGAGAGCCTAATTCCATCTGTGCTTTTGAACTTTTTCTTTGTGTAGCTTTACTAGTAAATTATGTGTTTGTCTCCCCCCATACAGGGTTATTCAAGTTGACACTGCAAAATTGGGTAGCATTGTCTCTGGTGTTGTGGAGAGGCTTACTCCTGCAGCTGTTGTTGTGAGTGTAAATGGCTTCTCCAAGGGAACAATAATGAACGAACATTTGGCAGATCATCATGGTATCAACAAATGTCACTGCCCCTCTCTCTCATGGACACCTGCCCATATTCTTTGTTGTAATTTTTCGATATGACAAGTTCCATTGACCTTAATCTGCAATTTTCTTGACTAGGTCAAGCTGCTCAGTTGAAGAACTTATTGAAACCTGGGCACGAGTTCAACCAACTCTTAGTTCTTGGTAAAGTGAACTAGCTTTTTGGCTCATTTCTTATTCAATGCACCTTAAACAACTGAGAAAACATGTTACATTTCCTGGATATTGTTTTAGGAATGTAGTTTACCCCCTCCATCCTGATATTTTGCGCTTTGTCAAGTATGCAATCGAATTAAAACTTTATATTATATGTAAATGATAGTAAAGGCATGAAATTATTGTCTCACGAAATGCTTTCACAAATCTATTGCTACTATTTCCGCACATTGTAAACTATCAAATGCTAACAAATGGAGCGAGTGCCATGTACAGTTATGCATGCACTCCCTCAAAGTTGTTTTCATTTTTGTTCTCAAAGTCAGTTGTTTACTGTTTCTTTATGATGCACATTTGGCTGTTTTAACAGTTGTTTCACATGGCTAATTTTTTTCTTTTCATTCTAAATACTATGGTCAACAGATATCGAAGGCCAAAATTTGATTCTTTCAGCAAAGCACTCACTTATCAATAATGCGGATGGTATTCCTTCAGACATATTACAGATGCATGCTGGATCTTTAGTTCATGTACATTTCTATATCTTAAAAGTTATTTTTGCTAAGCCTTTGTGGAGCAACTCGGCTAACATTTCTTTTGTGTTAGGGTTATATTTGTAACATCATTGAAGGTGGTTGTTTTGTTCGCTTTCTTGGTCATCTGACTGGTTTCTCTCCAAAGGATAAAGTAAGAAATTTTCAGCTCTGTGATTCCCTTTTGTTGGTTTGAAAAAAATGCTAATGTTTCTTGTTCATAAAGGCAGTTGATAAGCCGATTGAAAAGCTTTCTGATGCGTTCTACATCGGCCAGTCTGTTCGGAGTCATGTCCTGAACGTATGTTTTACACTTTATATTTTCCTTGTGATCCCTTTTTAGTTGTTTTCTTCTGAGGCTTTTCTCCCATATTAATAGGTAAATGCAGAATCTGCTAGAGTAAAACTATCGCTTCAACGGTCTATGTGCTCATCTAATTTTTCATTCATTCAAGGATACTTTCTTTTGGATCAGAAGGTAATTTGAAATTTACATCTTTACTCCGTTGAATACCTTTTGGTAGCTGGTATCTGTAGTGGCTTTGTTGCGTGGCATGTTAGAGTTTCAAGAAATCTGTAACATACTCTTTTTTTTAAGGAACTTGCTTAACGACTTGGGAACTATTGCTTCCTGCCTTTTTCTTGGTTTGTTATGTCACTATAGTACTGTACACATGGGTCAAGTTGCTCATGCAATGTGCGTATATAATAGTGGCATACATGTATTTAGAACCTAGAAGGTAATCTAGGACACTGGGGTGAGTATGTTGTGGGTCTTTAATTATTATTTCGCATATGTGGTCCTGTTAGTCACAACTGAGAATCTTGTTCTATAGATGTTGGCTTAGTTTAGGTGCTGCAGAAATCCTCGATAGATCTGAATTATCTAAGAATTTTGGAGTTTTAGCTAATATACCTGTTGGTTTTATTGTTCTTATAGCCTTGTATTTTATGATGTTTACATATGGCAACCTCGTTGATACAGATTTCAGCATTGAAGTACTCAAGCATTGAATGGGCAAACTCTTTTGGCATTGGTAGCTTGGTTAAGGGGGAGGTGGGAGCAATAGAAGAATATGGGGTTATCCTTAACTTCAAAGACCATCCAGATGTTGTTGGTTTAATTGAACATCACCAACGTAAGTAATTCATTTTCTCCTTTTCTGTTATTGTCCATCAAACTGCTATAATCATGCTAAAATTTCTCGTGTTGTGCAGTCAGTGACAGTACCTTAAAAGTGGGATCTTCTGTGAAGGGTCTTGTTTTGGATTTATCTGATGGTGTTGTTAATTTATCCCTTAAACCAGAACTCATTAGCAGTGTGAAAAAAAGTGGAACAAAGAAGGTAATGATAGTTCACACCTTTTAATTTGGAGTTCATAGTAATATGCTTGATTTAGGCACATGCAAAATTCCTTCATAAATGCAGCTTATATGTTGCTTGCTATTATAACCACCGATGGTCAAAGTGGATTTGGCTTGTTGAACCATAAGTGAATTGCCCACCCTTATCAGGGCTAGAGGTCTTGAGTTCAAGTCCGGGCGACCGCATTTTCCACTGCGCCGCTCCTATTTCCATGTTTGCGCCCCGAGGGATCTGCACGTGAGGGGGAGTGTTGAACCATAAGTGAATTGTCCACCCTTCTTCATCAGCTTAGGCTTTTGGGTGTAACTGGTCGGCGCATACTAGCTTAACATGGCGCCCATGCGGGCTCGCGCCCACAACATCGTGACCATCAATAGGATGTGATGTGATTCGGGCATAACTGGTGATAGACGGCGTTCATGCAAAAAGCCCGACAGGGCACCTCTGCCTTCTTGCAGAGATTCTCCAATAGTACCTCGAATAATTTAACTCCATGACACCACTACAGTAGTACCAAAGGCATGCGTTCCCATCTTCTCTGATGCGAGGAGGTCAGAAAAAAAAGGAAAAGGATAAGGCCGGCTCTGCTCTCATCTCTCTCTACATGAGCACCGCTCGCCACCGGCCGCCTGCCGCAGGGCTGCTACACGCGCTGCTTTGTGCCGTCGAGCCTGTGGACCTGGTGCTCCTGCTTGTGAAGGCCACGCGGCGCTGGCCCTTTCAAAAGACCTCGTCAAGACGCTCAACTCCACCTCCATGTTGCGCCGCACCCAAGCTCTCCTACCTCCCGCTTGCCATTTTGATTCCTGAGCTCCCTCGCCCACGCTGAGCTGTCCGAGCTTGTGGAGGCAAGGGAGGCAGAGGGACCACACAGGGATAAGGAGCGGTAGAAAGGCGAAGCACTACAAGAGAGAGAGAGAGAGAGAGAGATGCTGTGCGTCGCAGAGAGAGAGAGAGAGAGAGAAAGGGAGAGGGAGAGATGCACAGGTGAGGAAGAGGCACAGGTGCTGTGATGGCCTGCTGGGTCCACCACCACATGGAGACTTTAAAAGGGAGAGAGGCACGAGTGTGTAAAGTGAGCGAAGATGAGGGTTCTAGGGTCCACCACGTGGTGCTGGTGACGGCTGTGGTTGACGGCGTCACGCGGGCGCGCGCTCAGTTATAACCATCCTGTGTGCATTGCTTATTTGAAACTTGCATACATACTCTTAGCAATATAGCTTAACTTTGGAACATACCTTGATCATTTGATTCCAGATTATGTTCTCCTATTAGTTTGTACACCTCAATGTGCCATTTACTCATATTGCTGTCGGATAATGATTAATTTCAGCTAATGTCATCATTTATTTATTTGCTTTGCTCTCCAGAAACGTCAGAGGCCTGCAGTTGCAGACTTGGAGCATCATGAGGAAGTGATTGCAATTGTGGAAACTGTGAAGGAGAACTACATGGTATGCAAATTATTTGGCATTCGATCAATTTGTTAAATGGAATCATTGCATTATATTTACTGCATTGTTTTATTGTATCCAGATTCTTTCCATCCCTGAGTACAATCATGCAATTGGTTTTGCACCACTGATGGATTACAACTCACAGCTTCTTCCTCATCACCACTATGACAATGGACAACGGTAATTTCTTTTTGGGAATTATGCTTTTATATCGGTTCATTTTTGGCATTGCTAAAAAGCTGCTACTGTTGAAGTACCCTATCAGATTCTAAGCTTTGACATAACATATAATTTATTATATTTTGCTTCTTTCTATTAGTTCAAGTGGAGTTGCATATTATTATTTTGAACATCTGAGCTTTATTTGCTGGATAAGAATGTATATATATTAGGTTGGGCTTTGGCAATGGCTCAAGCGAAGGTCAGGTTTGTATAGAATATATTCTTGCACAATCTAGAATTCTCTGTAGGGTTTGGGTATGTCCCCTATCATGGATCTCCATATTTCATGTTGTCTTGCGTTAAGCTCATTCTTGGTTAACAACTAATCATATATTTAGAATGTGCAGCTGAACATGGCATGCTTTACATTAAGCAATTGCTGCATTGAGCACCTTGAAGTCATGACTAGAAAGATGACCAAGTCTAAATTAATTAATCGTTTAAAATATGCTCTCTAATTAAAAGAATACTATATAAAACACAATGCGCTTATACTAGGAGAAGCCGTGACTAGAGAGACAGCCATGTGCCCATGTGTACACTAATTGCTTAGCATGCACTCTAATCCTATTGTAGTTCCATGTTTGGTATTAATTGTACAACTGACTGTTATTTTAATTTCTGTTTCTTGTTTTTTTTTTTTGTATCTATTGCAGCATTAGTGTGGTTGTTCGAAGTATCCCAACATCTGACCCTTGTGGAAGACTTGTACTGCTACCAAAGACATCAACCCAGGACTCTGGCCATCCTGGTTCTAAAAGGGTCAAGAAGAAATCTGACTACAAAGTGGGCTCACTTGTTGAAGCAGAGGTGCAAACTTTGTTTCTTTTCATATGTTAATGATTGCTAACTTGTAACTTTATTTCTCTTTTCAATGAAATGATATGCTGCTCTGTTGCATATTCGAGAAAAGAAGTATTTATGCCATGTTATTGATATTAGATCCTCTTGTATTCAGATTATTGATATCAAGGCACTCGAACTTTTACTGAAATTTGGTGTCAATATTCATGGAAAAGTTCATATTACTGAGGTAAACATAGGACTTTACTTGAAACAACTTTCTTATGTAACATTGACTAATCATCACTGATTGGTGATCCATATCACATAGGTCCTTGAAGAGGATTCTAATGAGCATCCTTTTGGAAAACTCAAAATTGGGCAAACTCTTAGTGCCAGGATTATTGCAGAAGCTGAATCTTCTGCAAAGAGTGGCAAGAATTTAAAGTGGGAACTTTCTATTAGACCATCTGTAGTTAAAGGTATGCTTTGCTTGTACCTTTTTAAGTCTGTTTATTCTATTTTAAGCTATTACCTCTATAGATTCTGTACCTGCTGACCTGACTTAATAAATATCCTGATGATGGATTTTTTATCTATTACAATTTATCAGGAGAGTTTGATGTGACAGCTGCTCAAAAAGGAAAACTAAATCACTCCCTTAATGAGATTGTACGTGCTTATGTCGTCAAGGTGGATAAAGAATGGGTCTGGCTAACTGTATCAAGAACTATTATGGCTAATATGTTTATTCTCGATAGTTCGTCCGAGCCCAGTGAACTAAAAGAGTTCCAACAGCGCTATAGTGTTGGCCAAGCAATGAAAGGTCGTGTTATTGGTGTGAATAGGGAAAAAAGGTTGCTTAGGCTGAAAGCACTTGATAAAGAAAGTCTGCTAGAGAAGATAGACAAGGCACAACATTTAGTATCTCCTATAGTTGAACATACAAAGCAAGGAGATGTCATTGGTGGGCGCATTCAAAAGATTCTACCTGGTGTTGGTGGGTTTGTCATTCAGATTGGACCTCACCTTCATGGAAGGGTTCATTACACTGAAATTGTTGACTCATGGGTGCCAGAACCTCTGTCTGGTTTCCATGAAGGACAGTTTGTGAAGTGCAAAGTCCTGGCTGTAGGCCGATCATCTGAAGGATCTCTTCGGGTTGATCTTTCTCTCCGCCATTCCAACCTATCAACTGATTCTAACCGCTCGAGACTAGTTGATAATTCGTAAGTGCTATTGTTCATGAATAATGTTTTTCATTTGCATTCAGTAATTTCTTTTTGTCAAAATTCTAATGGTAATGGTAGTGCAAACGGACGTTTGATATAATAGCTTTGGTGGTCTGGTACTGGTTTGGATATCCCTTATTGGAGATAAGATCCTGAGCCAGTTGCCCACGTCCATATTTTCCCGAATGTTGTACTTTTATTTTTCAGTGACCAAATATTGTAGTCAGTACAAATGGTTTTATGTATCATGGTATGTTGTAGGGAAACTGATACCATTCGGATTGAGAATGTCAAGGACCTGTGCTGTGGAACAGAGATTAAGGTACTTTTTTTTCACTTTGAATGATAGTTTTTTTTTTAGGGAAATGAGTGATATAGTTTTGTTTGCATGTTAAATAATCTTCTATGTAGCACGTAGTAGTCTTCATGCAGACATGTAAAGATTATTCCAAATAAATATAATGGATGTCCCTTAAAACCAATGATGTAAATATTGTTAATCAAATTAAAAGAACACTTTTGTCTTTTCTGTGTCGTGTCCAAACTTTACCTGGCATCTATTATGAACAACTTCATCCGTGAACAAGAGAATTCATTTTTGCTTTAGACTTCAAACTTATTTTAATGTATTCTCTTTATTGTGAATGACGTGATTTTCCCTGCTAACATTGTAGGGCTATGTGAAAAATGTTAATGCCAAAGGATGTTTTATTATGCTTTCTCGAGTGGTTGAGGCTAGGATTACTTTGTCAAATCTGTCAGATGAATTTGTTGAAAATCCTCAGAGGAATTTCCCGGTTGGAAAGCTTGTGCATGGAAGGTAAGATCTTGTTATTTACAGATGCTCGTAAAAGAGACAAATATAATGTCCAGGCAAATCTAAAAGTAGATTTTCCTTTTTTTTCAGGATCTTATCTACTGATCTGTCATCCGGGAAAGTTGATGTGTCACTAAAGAAGAGCACTGGTAGCAAAATAGAAAATCTCGATGGTATAAGCTTTAGTGATTTCCATGTTGGGGACATTATTGATGGTCAAGTGAAGAGGGTTGAATCCTTTGGATTATTTGTGACAATTCAGAGCAGTGAACTGGTATTTGTTGTCATTATTAGACTCCATAACTTTTTTTTTGAATTAGTTAATCTGTACTTAATGTAGATTCTCTTCTGTAGGTTGGCTTGTGTCATGTATCAGAACTTTCGGATGAACCAATCCTTGATATTTACTCTTGCCACAAAGCTGGTGATGTGGTCAAAGCCAAAATTTTAAAGGTATGTATTATTTTCTTAAGTCAGATCCTATTTATTTGGCATTGTGCATTTAAACAATTGCTTCTTTTTTGCATTCAGATTGACGAAGAAAGGCACAGGATATCTCTTGGAATGAAGAAATCTTACTTTGATTCTGATATGATCAATGGTACCAATGATGGTGATGAACATAAAATCGTTCCTATGGACATGAATCATACCCCTCAGATTGTTGGGCTTCACAACTCAGGAGTTCTTCATAAATCGGAACCCAGACCTTATGTGCTACCACTTCAGGTCTCCTTGGATGATTCTGAAGGTTCTGACCAAGAGGATGATAACAAAGGTCATGAAAATGCTCATGTTACTGAAGCAAATACTAAAAAGAGTGAGAAGCAGTTAAAGAAGAAGGCGAGGAAACAAAGGTTCAGGCATTTTGTTCATCCTCTATGACTCTGTGTACCTTTGACCTATACATCAGACGTTCAAATCCTTGTACTGTTATTATTTTCAGGGAATTGGAAATCAGTGCCATCGAGAAAAGGGCTTTGCAGCAGGATATACCACAAACTCCAGATGAATTTGAGAAGTTGGTCAGAAGCTCTCCAAATAGCAGCTTTTTATGGATAAAATATATGGCATGTTTGCTGGACCTTGCAGATGTTGAGAAAGCACGTGCAGTTGCTGAAAGGTCTGCCCAGAGTCCAAGAAACATTATTTTCGTATTGCTGCAACCTGTGGTCATGCTTCGTTTTGGATTGTTTAGTGTAGCAATGCTTCATGTAAACATCTTGCCTTTGATTACATTAATTTGCACCTTATACGTAATACCTTTCTCTTGTTATTAGGGCTTTGAAAACAATAAGTCCCCGAGAAGAGGAGGAGAAACTTAATGTTTGGGTAGCGTATTTGAATCTGGAAAATGAATATGGAAGTCCACGGGAGGTAAGAATGATACTTTTTTGTGTGTGTATTTAGGAGGGTGGGGTGGGGTGGTGCTGGTGTGATTGACTTTACTGATTCAACTGCTTTGTATTGACCAGGATGCTGTCAAGAAGGTATTCCAAAGGGCCTTGCAGTATTGTGATCGCAAAAAGGTGCACTTGGCTCTTCTTGCAATGTATGAGAGGACTGAACAGTATGAATTGGCAGATGAGCTTCTTGATAGGATGGCCAAAAGATTCAAAACTTCTTGCAAGGTTAGTTTTTCTGTTTCATGTATGTGCTGATTTTTTTAGGTTTGTTAAAAGAATTCAAGTTTGGCTGATAGTGAACACTCCACCAAACGTGATACCCTCCTCAATGGGAAATAGTCATATTCTTCTTAGGAGCCTCCCGTCAGCTTGTGAATCTATTCTAGGATCAATGCATATACTCAAACTGGTTTGATCTGGCTTAAGCTTCAATCCATCTAAAAGAGTGTATTTAACCTGTCTAATATAATTGCAGATCTGGTTATGCTGTATCCAATTAGCCCTCAAACAAGGCAAGGATGTTGAATTCATCAAGTCCATTGTAAACCGTGCGCTTCTAAGTCTGCCACAGAGGAAGCGCATAAAATTCCTCTCGCAGACAGCTATTCTGGAATTCAAGTGCGGGGTGCCTGAAGAAGGAAGATCCAGATTTGAACTTATCTTACGCGAGTACCCAAAAAGAACTGACCTTTGGAGTGTTTATTTAGACCAAGTAATGGAGCATTTTAAGTTTTAATATATGCTGTAACCTATACTTATCACTCTTTCAAGTTGTGCATGTATGTTGACGTACATTGACCTTTTGTAGGAAATTCGTCTTGGTGACCCTGAAATTGTACGGGCTTTATTTGAGAGAGCAACTTGTCTTACCCTTCCTCCGAAAAAGATGCAGGTTTGGTTTGTTCTAATGGATTTTAATGATATAAGATTACAAGCTGAATTCCAGTGTATTTTATTGTTATAAGTTATAACAATACAAGTTGCATCACTTCAGTGCATTTTTTTAGTAGTACTTCAGTGCATTTTATTACTGCTTTGACAAAATAAGTATGTGCATATGAACTTCAATAAGAACTATTCTCGTCATCCTGCCTTTTTGTGTGTACTTGAATTTCATGTTAGCGAATCACCAGATTACATGTTTTTCCTTAATTTTTTAAAAGGAATTATTATATGATGGTTCTTGACTCATCTCCCAACATATTTTTGTTATTTTAACCTGGATGGACAGCATATTTAGCATTGATTCCTTACTGTACATATTGTCTGTCTGCTATCAGCTTGTGGTTCATATATTTTTTTTTTTTGGTGAATACTTGGCAAAGGATCCTTTGACTGATCTTTATGTTCAATTTTATGCAACCTTTGCAGTTTTTGTTCACGAAGTACCTTAAATACGAACAGTCCCAGGGTGACAAGGAAAGAGAAGCGTATGTGAAGCAGAAGGCAATGGAATATGTTCAGACTTCACTGCCGACACAAGGCTCCCCTTGAACTTGAACTTGAGTGCCTGTATCCGATGTTGCTGGTTGCAAAATCTGTTCTGCTGGAACCTTTAGCTTCCAGCAGTGAGTGCCCATGCTTGTAGAGATGTCACAGAAGGTATCGACAAGCCGATCAGCGGCTCAAACATGGATTTTTTTGCCCATGACAGGATGGATAAACATGCCTATGACACGGCAGTCGTAATGAGTTCTGTTTGATATTCTGCTCCTTAGACGGCAGAAGTTTTGTATTGGCTTATATAGATGACATGGGATAATACGGACGATACAAAATTTTGTTGGAAGAGAAGTTAAAATTGTGGTAGCACTGAATCGCATCCGTGTTGCATATAATGATTTATCATTTGTATTTTATTTCTAGTAGATTAAAAACCCTCCTTGGTTGCACATAAATACATAATGATAATGAACACGAAAGCGGCCGTGTGCTGATTAGCTTCCTCGCGTGCACATAACGATAACGCGTGTGATTCTGTGATGGCTAACTATTGCAAAATTGTTAAGCATATGTTCACACGACCGGCAGTGGACGCGTCCATACCTCCTTCCCTTATAAATAATCACTACTGTAACAAAGAGTACAGTGTTACATTGTCCTCTTTTACATCACAACATGTTATTATGCACGCCTAACCACAAAAGAAAAACTGGTCGAGCAGTTGGGAGAAAAGAGCTCGCTTAGTTTTTGAAGAACTCGTTGATCTGAGGAAGGTGATAAGCAATGCCTGATACGGCACTCACAACCGCTCTGCATGACCAACTGTTCCACCAGAGGACATCCCGTTTGGCTCAAAAAAAAAAAAAAAAAAACAGAGGGCATCCATGGTTATCGCCTCTACTGTGCCGCCGTGGACTTCATTTTGCGGTCACTTCCATCACACTTGCGACAGAGTTGAGAGTGCCGTCATTGACACTCACTAATTTGTCGTGGTTCGCTTCTACTGGTGAGTCGTTCTACTTGTTTATATACGAAGTTTCAACAATATTTTTTGACACTACCTAGCTACTCTTTTTTATAGGCACATTCCATTGTTTGTCTTAGACTGAGTCCAACAACGGCAAGGCAAATGCAAAGTGCCTTCCCAATAACATCGTGCCTGTCCAAATTTCTCTCCAACAGACGAGGCAATCGGTGATACAAATTTGCCTTCCAAGAGAGAGGAGAGGTAAAAATAAAAGCCCTCTCTCCTCGAAGGCATTCGGCCAGCACGCGCATCCCCGCCAGCACCTCCCCCCTCCCTCCCGACGGAGCTGTCCTCGCTGGAGTGCTCTCGCGTCGCCCGACGGAGCCGTCCCCACCGGAGTGCTCTCGCGTCGCCCCCCTTTCCCCCGCCCCCCGGAGCAGCGTGACCCAACAGACCCGACGTCGGTCTCCTCCTCCTCCCTCGCCGCCACGCCGGACTCCTCCTCCTCTGCCCCCGCCGCCGCTCCCGCAAGTAGAAGGCAATTCGGAGCTCAGCTGGCGGCACGCGAGGCGGCCGATGGATCTGGGCTTCACGGAGGTCTGCGCGCGGGATGGAGGCGAGTGCGGCAGCGGGCCCCTCGAACTCGTGAGCGCGGAGGTGGAGCCGGCCGAGCTCGAGGCAGGCGGCGCGGCAGCAGGGCACAGGGCGGGCCGAGCTCGCGACAGGTGGCGCGGCGACGAGGAGCTCGAGCTCGCGAGCGCGGAGGCAGTGTGCGGGGCCGACTGAGCTCGCGGCAGGCGGGCGAGGCTACTCGAGCTCGCGGCAAGCGATGCGGCGGCGGGGGAGCTCGAGCTCACGAGCGCGGGGCGAGCGGCATCAACGACGCGTGGCATCGACAGCGATTTGCCTCTCTGAGTTGCCTGCTCTGTTGGAGACGCAACCGAAGACATGGCTATGCAGTCACTGTGCATGCGAGGCAAATCTGGATTTGCCTCTCTGATTTGCAATGTATTGTTGGACTCAGTCATAGATAGTACCAGCTACAAACTTCTCTCCTACAGAGTTGAGAGATGAGAATACATCTTCAGTCTTCACTACCATGGACTAGCCTTTGTTGTTCAGTTGTTGTGCTTGTTCTCTTGGCATTCGCAACGGAAGAGGCTATTGCTATTTGAAGACCCGACATTTTTATGTCAAGGAGCAATCCATCCGTGCGTCACCGACAGAGCAGCCAGGAGGTCGTCGCCTTGATGGCAACGTGGCTGCAAGATACGATGTGTCGGAGAAGAAGCGAACAAGGCGGCCAGTTCCTCCCCTTCCACCATGTTCGGCCTTGACAGGATGAGCAAGCGTCGGGTGAGAAGAGGATCTGACCGGATTTACAACAAGTGCTAAGTGTCCATAGTTTAGACAATAACATATGTCTCTGGTGTATCGTTTTCTTCAGTGTTTTTTCCCCTAGATCTGAGTAGTTTAGGTAGTTAAACATCATGCATGCGTCGAGTGTGTATTGCTGACCATGGTGACGAGGAAACCAGGAAGGTGATGAAGAGAACGAGGGGGGCAAATCGAGTGAGTATCTAATTAAATTGATTATGTTCCGTGATTTATCAGATCAGTTAAATATTTATTTTTAAAATTATTACAGGTGGAAAAAGAAAATATTATTATTACAAGTTACACATAAGGTCTGGCCAATTCAATGTCCTGTTCTATGGTGGAAGGCTCCTGCAATAGTTCCTCGTTGACACATACATTAAAGTTGAGTCTATGCGCTTGGATTGGTACTCACTTCCGAAACATCAAAAAATGATACGTGTCGATCTCTATCAGATGTGCTGAAATTTTATTGCATAAGTTTATCTGTAATACACTATCATTAAACATCTTTTGTTGCTCGTGTGCTTAATTATTATGTGCAGTCAATATTCACTGACTTATTCGGTTATATTCATCCTTTTATTTTAGACACTTTGGTGCTCATTATTTTGGTAGACCATCCAGTTTTTTGAATACATCTTATTGCGGTATCATAGTTAGCAGCAATTAATTGATTTTTGTTTTTTAATATAGGTGATTGTCGACACACTAGCGGCCGACGAGGCTCGTGGTTCAAAGGCTGGCAAGCAAATTGTACTTCCTAGGAGTTTTTTAGGCGGTGATCGTGATGTGCAGTCTAGGTTCCTAGACACCATGACACTAGTGCGATGTTATGATAAACCTGATTATTTTGTCACCATGACGTGCAATCCTTACTGGTCAGAGATTTTGGAGGAGCTGTTACCGGGCCAAATCCCACAAGATTGCCTCGAGGTGGTTGCAAGGGTTTATAAGGCAAAGCTACATGATCTGCATAATCGGTTGACCAAGAAGAAACATTTTGGGGAGGTGGCAGCATACGTATATGTCATTGAGTTTCAAAAGAGAGGCCTTCCTCATGAGCACTTTCTGTTAGTAATGACAGAGAAATTTAAACTCAAATCTTCCGATGATTATGACAAGTAGATATCCATCGAGATTCCTGCTAAGGAGAAGTATCCAATATTGCATGACCTCTTTTACAAACACATGATGCACAGACCATGTGAAAATTTGAACAGGAGATGTCAGTGCATGATCGATGGCAAGTGTCGTTTTTGATATCCATGTGATTTCTGTGATGTAATGCAACAGGGAAAGGATTCATATCCTATTTACAGAAGAAGGGATGACAGACAGGTCGTAAGGGCTAAAAGGGCAAAGTTGAATAATAAATGGGTTGTGCCTTACAACCCTGCCCTGCTCATGATATACAATTGTCATATAAATATCAAAATCTGTTCAAGAATTACAGCTGTGAAATATTTATATAAATATATATCTATAAAGGACCAGATGGAGGTTCTTATGCCTTGGATCAATCAGAGGCGTCTTTTGAGCTAGAGAAGGACAAAGTCTCTAAGAATGAAGGCAAGGATGTAAATGAGATAAAACAATATAGAGATGCGAGGGTTATAACCCCGTTAGAGTGTGCATATAGGTTGTATGCATTTCCTTTGTATCAGGTAAATGTTTTTAATAATTTGTAGTAAGCATGCATCATATCATGTTGCGTTGATCATCTTCATGGTTTATACATGTTCTTTTGCTAAAAACTATGAATCTAATCAATCTGGCTTGCTCATTCTGTGAACCTATTGAAACAATAAATTGCTTTTTTTTTAACCTACGGTTAACTTTTGAAATAACACATTCACAGGTTTCACCTTCCGTCGAGGGTAAGGATCGGGGTGCCACATGGCACCGCCTAAGTGCTCGTACGCGCCGGACTCAAAAGGACCCACTGGATCGCCACCAAGGCACCACCAGCATGGGCCCCCACAGGAAGCGTCCCTACGGCAGTCAAGCCTTAGCCGCAAAGGTCACGCCACTGCCTCGACTCGCTCGACCCCGAGTGGTCAAGGGCTGGTCGTGACTCGCTCGACCCCTCGATGGGGGTCAAGGATTCGCTACGCCCCGCTCTACCCCTCAATGGGGATCGAGGACAAGTCGTCCCGCTTGACAGAACCCGGGCACGGCTCGCTCTTCCAAGCAGATGACTCAGCCACTCGCTGGAGCCTATCCACTCCGGGGCAAGGATGGACGCTCCGCTGACACTATAGTCACGACGACAGTATGCCCCTCCCCTCCCCGGTAATCACCAGATAAACTCTACCTCCGTCAACTCCCATCGGTGGGACCCGAGCCCGGACAGGACGGGGTAATGAAACCCTGACCAAGCCAGGAGTGTCGGAGTGGAGAAGCTCGATTGCCTTATCAGGATGGGACGGATTCCAACTCCAAGCAGGTCCGGACAGGCGCAACCCGACGCGACGACCCTCGACAGAGGGGGTCGAGCGAGCCAACGGTCAATAATTGCCAACCACCCGGCCTTAAATGCCATGCCCATTACGCATGCACAGTATCAAGGAGTCAAATCTCTCCGGATAACTGCCCCCCCCCCCTCATTATCACCAACGCCCGCTAACGATGGAAGGCATGACAAGGCTCACTGTGCTACCATCGCCCGATGACACACCGAATGGTGATGGTATAGGACGACTTGATGCACACCTAGATTGAACCTTACATGAATGACATGACAAAGCTCATGCTGCACCTCCCCGCGCACGGCGGAACACGCCAACTACAGGAACAAGGGGAGACTCGACTCGATGACAGAGAACAGGGACACGCTCGAATGCAATACCGCCCTTCTGACGCAAGACCAGGACGATGGGGGCCACAAGGACTGAAGACTACGCTGCCGACTAAGGGCTTCGCCTTCTTCGGCACACCTCCACCAACTCATCACGCGTAGAAATCTCTCTTCCTCTCTCTCTCTGTAACGTGGGTCCTTTCCCCTTGGAGTATAAAAGGGGAGGCCCGCGCCTCTGGCAAGAGATATAGCACCAACAACAACAGCGACCGCACACACACCACTCGCACCCGAGACTTGGAGCACCCTCCTCTCTCACCACCGTTGTACTCCTCCACTGGAGCAAGTAACACGAGCGGGCCTGAGAACTAGACATAGGGGACTTCTCCGAACTAGTATAACCCCCCGTGTCCTCTTGCTTAGCCATCACCGAACCCGAAACACGCACCCCTGTGAACAAATTCTACTAGCCGGTGATCTAAACACCGACACCTTCCGTGTTGCAACTCACAGTTCATCTCCCTGGCATGCATATGGTTGCATTTAATCATAGAGATGATTTGGAAGAAGTTCTTAAACGCAAAAAGTCTCAAAAATCTATGCTGACCGAGTATTTTCGAATGAATTCCTTTGATGTGAATGCAAGGAAATTACTGTACATAGAGTTCCCATAAGTATTTCATTGGGATAAATCTGATAAGACCTAGGTTCGAAGGAAGAATGGAAGGAAGCAAGTAGGAGGGATGGTGTACGCCAACCCTGCTGAGGGTGAGAGATATTATTTGTGTGTGTTGCTGAATCACGTGAGGGATGCTACTTCATTAACTCATCTCAGAACTATAAGGGGTTTGACCTTCCAAACAATCAGGGCGACATGTGAGGTTGTTGGTGTTGTGGAAGAGGCATCAAAATGGCAAATGTCATATTCTCTAAGACGACTTTTTGCTGTCATCATAGTGTTTTGTGAGGCAACAAACATACGGGAATTATGGGATAAGCATTACACATCAATGTCGGAAGATTTTGCAAGGAAGATTAAGAATGCTAAGGTTGTTGAGCAGCGTGTTCTTAGGCACATCGACTCCATAGTTAGTGCAATGGGAAAGCAAATATCAAAGTTAGGATTGCCTCCATTAGACATCGACGGTAAAAACACAATTCATCTACGTTTTTTTTTTCATTCGTGAGTATGTCGATTATTTGTGTTGCAACTTAACCTCTTGGCTGTGCATTGTGAAGCGAATAAATAAATACCTGAACGTTACATACATTATTTAGAAAACCTGCTTTGATATGTTTTTTTAAGCGATGGATTACTGACATTTACATGGAGGATTATTTTTTTCACTGAGTATTTCTAAACACTTAGATTAATTTTAGTTTATCTGATCTTCCTATTTTTTCCTGAGCGATTATTTAGTGGAATTGACATGGAGGTTTATTATTCTGCACTGAGTATTCCTAAATATGTGTGCTCATGTTTTTCAAAATATTTGATGCAGAAATAGTAGCGCTATACTTCAACAGGGACATATTAGATCAATATGAGTTGGGTGTTAACGAGGAAGGACAAGCTTAATCCTGAACAGCGGGCCGGTTATGATCTGATTATGGACCATATACGGAAGAAAAGGAGCCAGGTTTTCTTTGTAGATGGTCTCGGAGGTACCGGAAAAACTTTTCTTTACAAGGCACTGATTGCTACTGTGCATTCAGAGGGTCGCATTGTCATTGCTACCGCTACTTCAGGCATTGCAGCATCTATCATGTCAGGTGGTCGAACAGCTCACTCTATTTTTAAATTCCCATCAAGATTACAAATACTAGCATTTGCAACTTTACAAAGAGGTGTGATATTGCTGGTCTCCTTCGTGCCGCTTCTCTAATCATTTGGGATGAGGTAACCATGACTAAGAGACAAACCGTGGAGATCCTTGATCGATCACTCCAATATATTATGGATTGTGACCGTCCATTTGGTGGAAAGATTATTGTTTTTGGAGGTGATTTTAGACAAGATCTCCCAGTGGTAGCTCATGGCACAAGGGCACAAATAACAGATGCATCATTACTATGGTCATATATATGGCAACAGATAAGGCAGATAACCTTGACTCAGAATATGCGAGCACAATCTGACCCTTGGTTTGTAGAATACCTCCTTAGGATCGGAAATGGTAATGAACAACTAATTGTCGGTGATTCTGTTGCTCTCCCACAAGACATCACCATTCCATACAAGGATGAAAACTCTATAGATGAGCTCATTGAGTGTGTGTTCCCGGATCTCGCAAATAATTTGACTGTTATTGGTTACATGAGCACGCAGGGTATTATGTGCACAAAGAATGACTACTTGGTACACCTTGCGCTTCTGCTTCTGCACGGATGATTTCAAAGTTCTTTGGTACAGAAAAAATATTTTATAACTTTGATTCAGTTGAGGACGACTCAAAGAACAGTTATCCTCAAGATTTCCTCAACTCCATCATCCCAAATGATTTACCTCCACACGAGCTCAAGATTAGAGTCAATTGTCCCCTTATTCTTTTAAGAAATCTTGATCTGTGTAACGGTATGTGCAATGGTACACGTCTAATTGTCCGGGAGTTTGATGATCATGTTATTGATGCTGATATGGTCAATGGGACTCATGCTGGAGAATGAGGTTTTATACCCCGGATACCCATGTCACATTCCGAAGATCTTGCTTTTCCCTTCAAGTTTAGGATGCAACAATTTCCCGTGCGCTTGAGCTTTGCCATGACAATTAACAAAGCACAAGGACAAACGGTGCCTCACGTTCGTATTTACCTGTCTGAACCAGTTTTTGCCCATGGTCAACTATATGTTGCTCTGTCCAGAGGAGTATCACGACAAACCACTTGGATTCTCACAAAGCCTAACAAAGAGATAGATCCGAAAGAGAATAGCACAAAAAATATTGTTTACAAAAATGTCTTAGAGTGTTATACTTTTAAGGTTTTGTGCCCAATGTTTTACTCAAATTGTTGTGTTGTGCAGATGTGAGGAAAGGAATATGAGATATTCCACAAAGACATAATGCCATTGAAGCAGATGTCCTAATTCACAACAGGGAACATGTCACAACAGCTAAACAATAATATATCATAGCTGCAAAGTTCATATGGAAGAAGGAAAATCATAAAGCATGAATAATTAGAGTCGGCTATATGCATGTGTGCCATCGATCAATTTAGTGTCAAGGAAAATGATGAAACTGCTATTTACATCCTGTATCAAACCTATATCAAAGTTTACAAGATTTTTTTGAACATTACTTGTTGAAAGTTGCCTAAGGGGGGTGAATAGGCAATTTAAATATTAAACCTGAAAAAAGCACTAAGCTTTGATCAAATCGACAACGACGGAACTTCCGTCAGGAGTGACGGAACTTCTGTCACCATGAAAGTTCTGTCAAATCACCAAATCTTTCTCTAAAACTTATTGAAATACGGATAACTTAAGAGTTAGAGATACACTACTTGATAGGGGTGAAGCTAATGCAATGAGTGACTAGAGATCTTCGGTAGATAGCTTATAACACAACAACAAGTAAGCCGAGCACAATAATATGAAAGAAATATCCAAGCACAATAATGAAATGCGGAAAAAGTAAATAGAGATATAAGGAATTACTCCGAGGTTCGGCAACCACACAAAGTAGTTCCTACGTCCTCGTTGAGGAGTCACACAAAGTGACCGGGTCTCTCTCAACCCGTTTCCCCACCAAGCAATCACAAAGATCGTGCTTGTTTATCTTTCTTCACTTGATTCTTTTCCTCCGGAGGCGAATCATACCTTCACAAACGTCCCTGTCTCACCACAACGAGTTGGGAGCTCAAGGGTGACGCCTAGCCGTCTAGGAGACCAAATCTCCAAGAGTAACAAGCAAATCAAATCTTGTTTGGGGAGAGAAAGATGTGCTCAAGCTTTTGAGTGGATGGATTCAATCTTTTTGAGGTTGGATCTCTCTCACTGTGCTTGGAATCTCAAGAACAAGTCTAGGAGTGAGAGGGGAGAGCTCTAGCTGATGAATGAGTGAAATGCCAAAGTGTCCAAGCCTTCCCACGGGGAAAGGGATGAGCTATATATAGATCTCTCTTAAAAACTAGTTGTTACTTAACTTTACTGCGATCTGATGGAACTTCCATGGTTTCCCACGAAACTTCCGTCAATTCAAAAATAGCCATTGTGCGGAGGGTTTCAGCTGAGCCAGAGACGACAGAACTTTCGTGATGGAGCTCATGGAACTTCCATCGCGCTAGGGTTGCAACACTGAGTAACCAGGAAAAGACGAAACTTCCGTGGTAGGGGCCATGGAACTTCCGTAGCTCTCGGGTTGCAAGATACTTGAGTTGGATAACGACAGAACTTCCGTGAGAAGACTCGCTGAACTTCCGTGACTCTCTGTTTGGCTCAGAAAGGCTGGTTCTTTTTGGCTTTGGTTGGCTAATCTTTCACAAAACTTATTGGTTGGCTTGAGTACATGAATTCCCTTAAAAATAAGATAAGTTTTACCCCTCTTAATAGTTTGGCATACCTATGACTCAAATAAATTAGCAAAATCTAAACTTGAAGCACTAGGAGTCTCTTTCCTTTTCTTATTTTGTTGAGGGATGAACTTTCTTACAAATGTGGGCAACTAAACTTTCTCTTGATAATATGCACAGATTCTTTATAGTCATGTTAGTACATTTTTTAATCCCATATCATTAATCACCAAAACCCACTAGGGGTGCTAGATGCATCTTCAATATCCCATTTTTGGTGGTTGAAGACAATAGATTAAAAGGATATGGAAATATAATCAAGAGAAACAACAACAAAATATAGTAAGGCTCCCCCTAAAGATATGCATAAGTCACAAAAAACATGTGAAGGAGCTCCCTCCATATTTTGCAATGAGTGATGTGCCTAAAAAGTGTACAAGTATGCAACATAGTGATAAAGCAATAGATCAACAACACACTAGCACATTCATCACATCTAGGCACTAGGCAATTAAAACAAGCACCACACAAAACCATAAAGCAATAGAGTTATTACAATAAGGGTTCACAAATAGTTTTTAAGCACATAAAGCCAATAGTTCAGATACTTGTCCATAGGTTTATCACTATCCTATTACAAGAGAGGAGGCAGCACACCATCATCCTTCTCTCCCCCCTTTGGCATCAACGCAGCAAAAGGAAGGAAAGAGACAGAGAGAGAGAGTAAAGCAAAGAAATCACTCATCTTCCTCCTCGGATTCCTCATCTTCATTTTGATCTTCATCTTCACATGTCGGCGGTGGAGGAGCGGTAGACGGTCCAGCGGAAAGATTATCCCATTCATAGCCTGCAAGAGGGTCCTCAAAGACCGGTGACTCACTATCGGGCTCACACTCAGAACCATCGGGAGACACCTCATAGCCGTGGGCCCTTTGGTCCCTTTTGTAGCGTCTCACTTGCTTCTTGATTCTCCTCTTGTTCTCCTAATTCTCCTTAGCATGGAAACAACAAGCGGCAAAAATGCTCTTAAGGAGGGATACAATAGGAGAGGATGGACGACGAGGTTGCTCTAGAGAAGGAGGAGAAGCTGGCCTGGATGAAGTGCCTGGAGCAGAGGCTCTAGCAGCAGCAGATTGGCTGGTGGTTGGAGCTGCAAGAGAGCCATAAAGAGGACGGTGGGCACTTTGCACTCGGGCCTTCAGGGGCTGGTGTTTACATTCTTTCTCAAACACTAACCCGGTCTCTGACTCAATCATTCTCATGAGGTAGGGAGCAAAGGGAAGAACTCTCCTAGTATCTAGAGGTGAAGTATAGATCTCCTGGACAATGAAGTCCATGACACTGAAAGGTGCAGCTCCATCTCTAAACCTAGCAAGAATGTTCCTTGAGTGCTCAACAATGGAAGTAGCATACCCTGCCTTAGGAGCTATGGTCACCCTGGCATCCTGTTGAGAGTGAAATAGAAGTTGTGCATCCCATTGGTTGTGCCACGATATACTGGGGATGGATCTTCATACATGAAAGCCAAATCAGCATCCCTCAAGACTGGCTCATTAGTGATCTTTTCTCTATTCACATCTTCATCATCTGGAAGAAAATAAGTGGCTAGCTGTGAGGGGGACACCACATACTGCACTCCCTGAGTCATCCAATAGAAGTATCCCCTGCCATCATTGTAGAGAGTGGAATAGAACTGACAGATGACCTTTTCATTCCAGTTATAGTTGAAGCCCATGAGATTATACACCTTCCTGTCCTTGCATGCCACAATGATTTCATTGAAGGTGGCATTGTCCTTGTCCTTCATGTACTTCCAATCAATCCACTGATGAGTTGCTAGCCGGTTTTTCCTGTTCTTGTCAATAAGCATGGACATGTAGTAATCCTGCTGAAACCAAGTGAGAAATCGGTAGTCACTAGCCTCCTTGTCAGACAAGATGTAATGATTTTGCTTCCGTCCCTCACTGAGTGCCTCGGCATCCTTCTTGCAGTCTTTGACAACATAATCTGGGAGGGTGGGGTACTCCGGAGCACTGACTCAAAGGTCCCTCACAATGTTTAGGGACTCATCTCTTGTGCTCTTGCGTGAGCGAGAGCCCCTTTCCTTAGCTGGCTTCTTTCCTTTATCTTGGGCTCGCCTAGGAGGAAGAGATCCTCCCTGCTCAACACGCACGGTTTGAGCAGCCCCACTTGACCCTTGGCGTATCTTAGCAATGGCTTTCCGCTTCTTCTGTGGGGGCACAATCTCCTAACTTGGAGAGGAGGAATGAATTTGATCCTCATTTTCCTCCCCACTGGACTCCTCTTGAGTATTAGAGGCAAACTTCATCCTCACCATTTTTAACTGCTAGGGAATATGGAGAAGATTCAACAGATTAGGTATGAGTCACAAGCAAGAGTCAAGAAGTAGGCAAATTTCAGTGCACTGAACTGCAGGCGATGAAAGTTCTGTGACAGACCACGGATGTTCCGTCATGACGGAAGTTCTGACAGAACTTCCATCAGTTGCAATTTGCACCAAAATTGATCTAACTCCTAAATCCTACCGTGAAAATCAAAATGCCTCAAAAGAATGATAGACTAGTCATAGGGTAACCATTCTATTCAAAGGAATTGAAGACATTTGAACATTTGACCTAAAGAGCAAGATTTAGGGTCAAATCTCATACCTAGGGCAAAGAAGAGGAAAAGTTGATGGAGATCGCGGAACTTCTGTGGGGAAGGAGCCAAATCTCCACTTTTTTTATCAACTTCGCCGGTTGAATCTCCAAATCGCCGCTTAGGGTTTAAGGAGAGGAGAGAGAAGAAGAAAAGAGGAAATGGCCAGTTGGATAGAGAAGAAGAGGGCTTCGGGCCACTTAACCTGAGAGTGACGGAAGTTCTGTCATTGGGTGACAGAAGTTCTGTCGCTCTCGGGTCTAGAGCAAAATGAATTTCACAGAAGTTATCATAGAACTTCCGTGACCGTCAGGTTTCTTTGACAGAGGATGACGAAAGTTCCGTCATTGAGTGACGGAAGTTCCGTCGTTCTCTGTCTGGAACACAGAACTGCTTCTATTAACTGAATGAACTTTTGGGCAAGTTAAATATATATAAAGAGAGATACTTGTTCCAAACTTGTGAATAGTGACAATCAAACATTCCAAGCTATATTCACAAGTTCCAACAATATGATTTATTGATCAAAATCATCATTTTTTTTAAATCAAAGACATAAATGAATTTTGAAGAATTTTGGTTTCAAGTTCTTTTGCACGAGCAACAACACATCAAGCAATGCATAAGATTCTATTCCACATTGGATGAATCCAGATATTCAGCTCACTTCTAAGCTCACAAAACCGCTTCTCATCTAGGGGTTTGGTAAATATATCGGCTAATTGTTTATCGATTTTCACATAGCTAATCTCAATATCCCCCTTTATGGAATAATCTCTCAAGAAGTGGTGTCGGATATCTACACGCTTAGTCCTATTATGATCAACAGGGTTATATGCAATCATGATGGCACTCTCATTATCACATAGGAGTAGAACTTTGGTCATAGTGTACCCAAAGACCTTTAGAGTTTGTCGCATCCAAAGTAGTTGAGCACAACAACTCCCGGCTGCAATATACTCTGCTTCGGCTGTGGATAGGGCAACAGAATTTTGTTTCTCGGATGACCATGACACAAGGGACCTACCCAAGAATTAGCAAGTTTCGGAAGTGCTTTTCCTATCCACCTTACATCCGGCATAGTCGGCATTGGAATAACCGACTAGCTTGAACTTAGAACCCTTTGGGTACCACAATCCTAGGTTTGGTGTGTGGACTAAATATCTCACGGTTCTTTTGACAACCACTAAGTGACTTTCCTTCGGAGCTGCTTGGAACCTTGCACACATGCACATACTAAGCATGATATCGGACCTAGATGCACAAAGATAAAGCAAGGAGCCAATCATGGATCGATATACCTTTTGATCCACAGGCTTACCGTATACATCTAGTCCAAGGTGTCCATTTGTCTTCATGGGAGTCTTGTTAGGCTTTTTGTGCTCCATGTCAAACTTCTTGAGTATGTCTTGAGTGTACTTGGTTTGACTTATGAATGCTCCTTCTTCAAGTTGCTTGACTTGAAAACCTAGAAAGAACTTCAACTCCCCCATCATGGACATCTCAAATTTCCTAGTCATAATCTTGGCGAACTCATCACAAAAAGATTGATTAGTAGAACCAAATATTATGCCATCGACATATATTTGGCACACAAAAATATAGTTATCAACTTTTTTTGTGAAGAGAGTAGGATCGGTCTTGCCAATTGTGAAGCCTTTGTTGATCAAGTATCCCTTGAGGTGTTCATACCAAGCTCGAGGAGCTTTCTTAAGGCCATAAAGAGCTTTGTGAAGCTTGTACACATGGTTTGGTTTCTTTGGATCTTCAAATCCCGGAGGTTGTTGTACATACACCTCTTCTTGAATGGGGCCATTAAGAAATGCACTTTTTACGTCCATTTGAAAAAGCTTAAAGCCATGGCGAGTAGCATAGGCAAGTAAAATACGATTTGACTCAAGCCTAGCTACGGGTGCATAAGTTTTACCAAAGTCCAAACCTTCAACTTGCGAGTAGCCTTTTGCAACAAGTCTTGCTTTGTTTCTCACCACCACACCATGTTCATCATACTTGTTGCGAAACACCCATTTTGTGCCTACAACATTTTGCTTGGGTCTTTCTACCAACGACCACACCTTGTTTCTTTCAAAGTTGTTCAACTCTTTTTGCATGGCCATCACCCAATCCAAGTCTTGTAGTGCTTGTTCCACCCTAAAAGGTTTGATAGAGGAAACAAACGAGTAATGATGACAAAACGTAGCCATTCGAGATCTAGTGGTTATTCCTTTTTGGATATCACCAAGAATGTTGTCAATGGGGTGATCCTTTTGAATGCTTTGTCGGATTCATGGGTGAATTAGCCTAGATGCATCTTCTTCTTCTTCTTGATTGTTGTCATCTTGAGTGTCTCTATCTCCATCATCTTGAGCTTAACCTTGGTTGTTTCCTTGATCATGATCGTCACCATGATCTTGGCTGCTACCTTGATCTTGTTCATCTTGTGATTGTTGTGGAGACGAGTCATCTTGTCTTAAAGAAGATGGTTCATCTTGACTTGTGTTTGAGTCTTGTGGTCTTATCTCACCTATTGTCATGTTTCTTGTTGTATCATAAGGAGCTTTATCATCTACATCATTTGGATTAACTTGCTCTACTTGAGAGCCATTAGATTCATCAAATTGCACATCCCGGGTTATTTCAATAACTCCGGTGTCTTTGTTAAAGACACGATATGTATAGACATTAGTTCCATAACCAAGGAAGAAACCTTCATGAGTCTTAGGAGCAAACTTAGAGGATTTTGATTTCTTGTTAAGAATAAAGCATTTGCTCCCAAAAACCCGAAAATATAAGACATTGGAAAGGTTACCGGTGAGAAGCTCATAAGGTGTTTTCTTCAAAATCTTGTGAAGATACAATCTATTTGTTGCATGGCACGCGGTGTTGATGGCTTCGGCCCAAAAGGTGTCCGATGTCTTATACTCATCAAGCATTGTTCTTGCCATTTCTATGAGTGTACGGTTCTTCCTTTCGGCTACTCCATTTTGTTATGGAGTGTATGGAGCTGAGAATTCATGCTTGATGCCTTCTTCATCAAGATATTCTTCCACTTTTGTGTTCTTGAACTCGGTTCCATTGTCATTCCTTATCTTCTTGATCTTCACTTCGTATTCATTTTGTGCTCTCTTTAAAAACCTCTTTAGGATACCTTGTGTTTCACTTTTGTCCTTCAAAAAGAATACCCAAGTGAAACGTGAATAATCATCAACAATTATAAGGCCATACTTATTTCCGCCAATGCTTATGTAGGTGACCGGTCCGAATAGGTCCATGTGTAACATCTCCAACGGTCTTGTCGTTGTCATCATGGTCTTGGAGAGATGTGATGCTCCAACTTGCTTTCCGGCTTTATATGCACTATATATTTTATCCTTCTCAAAAGCAACATCCTTTAGTCTGACAACGTGACCACCTTTTAGAAGTTTGGAAAGGTTCTTTATCCCAACATGAGCTAGTTGGCGATGCCACAGCCAACCCAAGGTGGTTTTAGCGACCAAGCAAGTATTTATGTTAGATCCCTCCTTGTTGGTAAAATCAACGAGGTAGATCTTGTACTCTAAATACCCTTTAAAAGCTATTGAAGAATCCTTCTTCCTAAAAATGGTCATGCCATCATCGTCAAAGAGACAACTATAGCCCATCTCACAAAGTTGTGAAACAGACATCAAGTTGTATCCTACACCATTTACAAGATAAGCATTACCAATTGAAAGGTCATGGGTGATGGCAATCCGACCACGACCAATTACCTTTCCCTTGTTGTCATTTCCAAATGATATGCCTCCACTTGGTAGATGGTCATGATCACGTGTGGAGAACATTGATCTCTCTCCGATCATATGATTCGAGCACCCACTATCAAGTACCCATGTTACGCCACCGAAGGAGTATTCCTACAAAGAACATCAAGCTTGTGTTTTAGGCACCCAAGTTGGTTTGGGTCCCTTAACACTAGATACAAGTACTTTGGACACCCACACACAAGGCTTCCATCTTGCGTCATGTGGCCCAACAAACTTTGCAACCACTCTACCATGACCATTACGGGTCAGTACATAAGAGGCATCAAAATCATAAAAGGATATGGTAGAGGTCTTATTGTTCTTGTTAACTTGGGAAGCATTCTTTTGCTTGATTGTCTTCTTTTGTGCTACTTGCTTTCCCTTGTCTTCGGATACAAAGTTGGGTCTCTTGTTGTAGCCCTTCTTAGGTGCATTCTTGTTGTACCCTAATCCTTTTTTATTATGAGAGGCTCTTGGCTCACCAACAATCTTTCTTATGGTTTCCATTTGAGCCTTCTTCTCAACTTTCTTAACTTGGTTGGATAACTTTTCAATGATTGCATCTTGCTTGGCAATCATCTCAACATTAATGTTGTGGCACTTTCCACAATCTTTGCTTGTTGAAGCTTGAGAAGATTCCAATCTCTTCAACAAAGACCGTGAGCTCAACTTGAGATCCTTAATTGATTTCACAAGAGTTTTGTTCTCCTCTATCAATAAGCTACACCTCTCTTGAAGCTTCTTGTTGGTTGAGGTGCATGAATCACTTGACTCTTTGACCTTGCCAAGATCATTAGTCAAGCTCTTGTTCTTTTCCCTTTCTTGCTCAAGTTGCTTTATGAGCTCAAGGTTCTTTTCTTTTTCTTCAATGAGTAGCTCCTCTTGCCTTTGGAGAATTCTTTCTTGATCCTCAATCTCCTCATTAAGCTTACCTAGCATTTTCATCATCTCTCACATAGAGGAGACCAAGTCCTCCTCTTCATCACTACAATAATAGGGATTGAAATCGGAACAAGAAGATACCTTGCTTTCCTTGGCCATAAAGCACGGGGGAGCATCATCCTCATCATCGGTGAGGTTGTTTAAGAGTGACTTCTTGGCCGAAGGTAGACCAATGACAATATTGGCGATGCCACCCTCATCATTTTCATCATCATCATCAGAGATATACTCTTGGCCAATGTGAGCTTGCCCCTTGTTGTACGGCTTCTTGTTGGGCTTATTCTTGTTGTTGTACTTTTCATTCTTCTTGCCCTTGCCATTTAGCCTTGGACAATCGACAATCATGTGTCCTTGTTCATGACACTCATAACATCTTCTATTTGTTCTCCTAGCTTTTGCCTTATCAAAACTTCTCTTGGTGAAGCCATTCTTGATCATGTATTTGCTAAACTTTTTGACAAATAAGGCAAACTCTTCATTATCTTCTTCTTCATCATCATTGTCATCATCTTCATTATCATTTGCCTTGAGAGCTATGTCCTTCTTGCTTGAGCTCTCATCATCAATGAGCACATTCACTATTTTGTCCTCATCATCACGACTCTTGTGGGCATTGATTCTTCCAATCACTTCATCGGTTATGAAACTCTCAAACCTATCCTTATCCTCAATAATGGTGCAAAGTGTTGGATTTCACATCCTAAGAGCCCTGAGAAGCTTATAGTTGACTTCTTCATCCTTGATGTTGTCTTCATAAGATCTTCTTTCATTGACAATGTCCATGAGCCTATCATGAGTTTGTTGAGGCTCTTCTCCTTTGTTCATGACGAAGAAGTTGAATTGGTTCTTGAGAACTTGGAGTCTTGATTTCTTTACCACATCAACTCCTTCATGAGCACATACAAGTTTCTTTCATATTTTTTGGGCATTCTCAATTCCGGCTACTCTTGAGTATTTCTTGAGATTCAAGAAAGAGAGAATGACGGACACCACTTGAGCATTTCGATGTATGTTGAGTTGATCCGCGGTTGTAGGATTATCTTTGTCCTCCAAGGTATATCATTTCTCCATAATTTTCCAAATTGGTGAACCAATTGACATAAGATACATCTTCATGCGGTGCTTATATCAACTAAAATCTTTACCCTCGAAATAGGGCAATCTTCCACTTTCACTGCCATGTATATTTGCCACATCGGCATAGTTGAATGGCATGATCATGTGCAAGTCACTTCCTTTGCTTGCCGATGCAAGATCTTGAGGCTTGTCACTTTTCCCCGACTTCGACATTCTTTAACCTTCAAGCTTTTAAGCCTTGTAGAAGATTATGGCTCTCATACCAATTGAAAGTTGCCTAGAGGGGAGGGGGTGAATAGGTAATTTAAATATTAAACCTGAAAAAAACACTAAGCTTTGATCAAATTGACAACGACGGAACTTCCGTCACCATGAAAGTTCTATCAAATGACAGACTTTCATCAAATCTTTCTCTAAAACTTATTGAAATACAGATACCTTAAGAGTTAGAGATACACTACTTGATAGTGGTGAAGCTAATACAATGAGTGACTAGAGATCTTCGGTAGATAGCTTATAACACAACAAGTAAGTCAAGCACAATAATATAAAAGAAATATACAAACACAATAATAAAATGCGAGAAAAGTAAATAGAGATATAAGAAATTAATCCGAGATTCGGTAACCACACAAAATAGTTCCTATGTCCTCGTTGAGAAGTCACACAAAATGACCGGGTCTCTCTCAACCCGTTTTTCCACCAAGTAATCATAAAGATCGTGCTTGTTTATCTTTTTTCACTTGATTCTTTTCCTCCGAATGCAAATCACACATTCACAAACGTCCCCGTCTCATTATAACGAGTTGGAAGCTTAAGGACGACGACTAGCCATCTAGGAGACCAAGTCTCCAAAAGTAACAAGCAAATCAAATCTTGTTTGGAGAAGTAAACATGTGCTATGCAAATTAGGAGTGCAAAATACATCGGAGGAGAGACGATGCAATATTGGCTACCCTCTCTTGCACGGCAGAGGCGGGCATGGCGGCTGCTCACCCTCGCGCGACGGAGGCGGGCGCGGCGGCTGCTCAACCTCGCGCGACCGCTGCTCGAGCTCGTGTGGTGACGGCGGAGCTCGATCTCATGCGGCGGGCGCGGGCGCGCGCGGGGAGGCGGGCGCGACGGGCGCGAGCGTGCGCGGCAGCTCGACCTCGCGCGGCCGCGGCTCGAGCTTGTGCGGCGGAGGCGGGCGCGGTGGCTCAAGCTCACGCTACGGAGGTGGGCTCGCACGGGGAGGTGGGCGCGGTGGCTCGAGCTCACGCGACGGAGGCGGGCTCGCGCGGGGAGGCGGGCGCGACTGCTTGACCTCGCGCGACTCATGTGTTCGACGAAATGAAGATGCTAATTTGTACTATAACTGTTGGAGATGCTACTGTTTGAAAGACATGCAAAACACAGAGACAAATCTTAAAAATGGCTTGGAGTCAGTCTTATGCCGTTCTCCCGGCCGTTTTCTCCCCTTCCCATCTATTTTTTCATTTCGAATTTCCGAATCCCCCAATTTCCCCACTCAATTGCTCCGCCGCGAGCGGGAAAGGCGAGCTTTCCAGTCTCCCCGATGGAGGCAGAGCCGCAGCGGTGGGCGGCGACGTACACGAAGCACTTGAAGCAGAAGCGCAAGGCGTACCACGACGGCGCGCTCCTCTTCCACCCGGACTCCGGCCGCCTCGTCCTTCTCGACGACGCCGGCGACACCCTTGAGTCCAGGTTCCTCCGCGCCAGCGAGGAGGTCTCCGCGGGGGCCGCGCTTTCCTTCCACTCCTACCTCGTCGACGTTGGTGAACCCGAGGCCTGCCCCGCGGGGTCCCACTCCCGCTCCTCCTCCGCTGCTGCTGCTTCTAGGACTGCGCACCGCGGCGGGGCCAGGGCGCGTCCGCCGAGCGCTGCGGGGAGGTTGAATCCGCGTGTCGCCCGCGCGTTCGTGAACCCGCCAAACAGCTGCGGATCCGGCGGCGGCAGGGATGGTGAAGCGGCAGGTTCTGGTGGCGTCGATGAGGGTGGCTCGAGGTTCCAAGGTTTGCGCCCCACCTATTCGACGCGTGTCTGTGGTGTATGGATGTTTCTACGCCGAACGATTTGAATATGCTTTTGTTCTGCAGAGTGGGCGGTGCTGTACACCGCACAGATGACTCAGAAGGCGAAGAAGTACCACGACGGCGTGGTGAGGCTCGTGAAGGCCGTCCCACATGTGAAGCAAGTAAGAAGTGTTATCTATTTGATGGTTTATTTGTTTGTTTGTTTATTTCCATGCATGCTCTGGATATTGGAGGTGGTCTGTTGCCTGTTGGTAATGAGTATAGCATGCTCAGGTCCTCCTGCAATCAATTTATTATGAAAGTTTATGACATATCTGTGGACTGGATGTGCAGATTGTTTTGCTGGATGAAGACGGCCAAGTGCTAGGCAGCAGGCACCTCAAGTCTGGAGAAACCATTGAAAGTGGGAAGAAATGTGTTTTCCCTAATTATCTAATTGAGATTTGCGAGGCAAAAAATGAGAAGGAAGGTCAGTTTGTACATGGCTACATTTCCTTGTATAGTTCATGACACTTTCTCAAGTTTGTTGGCCTGTGCCTCATGAAGTCATGAGAATCACCAACACATTTTCAGTCACACAATAATGCCTAAATTTATTTTTCTTTACTATCTCACTGACCAATGCTGTCTGACTGTTGCCTGTTGGTAATGAGTATAGCATGATGAGTTCAGTGAGCAAATCTCAGAAATTTATCAGTCCTCAAAACTTCCAATGTACCTGCCTTAGAGGCACAACACTTAGGTGTATTCTGTATTCCATTTCTTCCTACAAATCGTGATATCTGATCATATTCTTGTTTGCTATGCAATTTGTAGTTCTTGAGACGAAATCTGAAGTCACTGCTAGTTCTCGCAAGCAAGACACAGGTAAAGCTGAAGTGGTGGCTTCTGGCAGCTCAGGAAGCTTTATGGGAACTGATTCAAGTTTCAAAGGTTTGTTCCCTTCTCCCTTCTCTCTGAATCTATACCTAAAAATTTTATGTTTATTTGTAGGCTGATAATTATCTGAAATGTGCATTTTTTGTAGAATGGAATGCCTTATATACCACCCAGCTCACTCAGAAAGCAAAGAAGTATCATGATGGCATTCTAAGGCTTATAGTTGGTTCACATGCAAGGCAGGTGAGGAAGCGGTTCCTAATATTTCATTTGCATGCTTATAATATCAACATTGAGAGACATTATTCACATCGGAAATTCATTTGCGCCTGCCTGGGCGCGCGCCCTCAACATCAAGGCCGTTTTTTTACATCCATGACGTTAACCATAGCAGTCATATAGTAGTGTATTGCTACAGAGCACGCACAGGATTGAAATGAAAATAAATTAGACAGGTCAATAGTTTGGCTCTGTCCAGAATCTATTCAGGCTATGGCTACAGAGCATGTACAGGATCCCAGGTCTCTGAACCTGCCTTTGCGCCCTGTAACACATGAGTACGTTGGCATGGGTAGCATCCTATGAAAACTGTAGACATGCCTTCTTCTGACAGAGCTCCGGGCTGGGCATCCAACAGCGCCATCAAAGAAAGTTCATTGGGCATAGTGGGATAAGCAAGGTCGACGGTTCAGACGTTGAGGGCGCGCGCACACTTGGGCGCAGAATCCGGGTTATTATTCACATACAGATTTGATATAATAAAGTTGCTAATGCTAAGTTGGTGCCCTACAGTTTTATTAGATGATGTTGTTCCATGATATATATGGAATGAACCATTGGCATGCTGTGGTATTTAATGTAGTACTGTTGTTTTAACTGCATGTTTAGATTGTTTTGCTGGATGAAGACGATGGAGTTCTTGGCAGCAGGTATCTCAAATCAGTTGAATCTGTTGAAAGCGGAACAAAATGCCAGATACCTAACTATTTAATTGAAGTATCTGACCTCAGAAACCAAAAGAATGGTTAGTTATATATTGCCGAAGCTTTGTCATTTTTTTGTATCCAAGTGTAGGTTACAAGTCAGTGCATTGGTATGAATATGAAAACATCTCATTTTTTTTTTATGACATTCATATACCTACTGCTACATTATTTGATACTCTTATAGAGGGTAAACACTCTTTGGAGCAAATGAGCCAGAAAGGTCAGAAAAATGAAGAGAATAGAAGTGACAAAAGGGGGGCAAAAACTAAATCTCCAAAATTTATTAGCCCATTTAAGTTCCAAGGTACTTTCTTTTAAACTTACAAATCAAATATATTGTCTCGCTTACCACCTTTTGCATTAAAGCAACTCATTTGTCTTCACAATCTGCAGATGCTCGGAAGAGAAACTGTGAAAGCACTACAAGCTCCATCAGGCCACTCATTGGCAAAACAACCTGCAATAATATGAATTCCCATGGTAGCTGTGCTTATCGTTAATCCCAGTTATTTTTGTTTTATGCTTCGCCCATAGCTTAACTTATTACAGCTAGTGTTTATTTCCAGTACTTTTGGGTATATGTTCTTTTTAGGAAAAAGTACTTTTGGATATTCATAGTGGTAAATCAGATTCTAATGTCAGTGGAAAGGCAGACCATTGTAAATCAACATTTAGTATCATGGATAACCCACCTAATGCTATATGGGTACATGGATTTAATTGTGCACATCAATTCTATTTTTCACCCTCTTTTATGTATTCAAATAGTGATACTGCTGTTACAGATATCCAGAGGAGTACATCTACAGACTATGTTTCGTCTGGGATTGGCGAATCATGGTCTAGCAACGTTAATGACACACTAAAATTTCATGGTACTAGGGCCAAATCTTATAATAAATTTACATTCAGTTATTAATTGTGCTTCCTTCCTGTGTGATATGATCTGAACTATAATGCAGCAGTACCCATATTTTTTTCACAATGTGTAGATCTTCAGGATGGTATATCAAGATGCCCCACTAATTTTATCAGGAAAGAGGTTGGCAAATCAACCTTTGGCAACGTGGATGATTCTATACGAACTGGTTTGTACCCCTCTATGCATTATTAGCTTGAATATCTGCTGCATGGTGCAAGAAAATCAGGAGTGAAAGATAGTTGTACACTTGTACTATAAACTTTTGATGATGCTCTTGTACGGTACCAAGGTTTGATGTGAACTATTGGTACTGTTGTGAACTATTGATATTGTTCTCAGTATTAATATTTAGATAAGTGATTTGTTAAATAGCTTCATAGAATCAGTGTCAAGTTAATCCCTCCGGTTTTTTTATTGATTACGTTAGGACAACTTTTAGCTTAAGAATGAACAAAGAATGTTGTGCTAATGTCATCAATTAAACATCGATATGTTTCAATTTGGAGTTTAGGTTAAGTGTATTCTTTACAGACAGATATGCTTATATTGAACAACGAAGCAATTGTGGCCTAGTTGTATTAGCTAATATGGAAAAATGGTTGTTCCACATAACTGAGGATTTCTGTTTGAACTACTACCAGCAATTGAGGGTTAGTTTACTGTATAGGAGATGTTTTGCAAATATTTTATAAAACATCCTAAATATTTTGCAAATATTTGACAGAGATGTTTTACATCCTAAATAGAGGATTTAATATTTCTGTTCTGATATTTGGTTTAAAATTGGTAATCCTGCTGTTATGCCTCCACAATGCTCATTTCCTTTTATATATTTTTTCTTATTACTAGAATAAATAGTTTTTTTTGGATCATTGTAAATAAATAAATCCTGCTGGATGCTTCCACCATAGTAGTAATCATGTATGAAGTTTGCTCATTTTGACAGAATTCATTTTGGAAGGTCTCTGCTGGTGATCCTACTATCCTAGTGGATTTTACAGCCAACTTGAATGAATTTACAACTACTCTTACCATTAGATTCTTCATTCTTGTGCTTTGTATAATAACAAAATTCTCTCTTCTCTCTAGCATCCCAAATACTGTCCATCATGAAGCCCCCATCAGAAATCAAACTTCCCCAGGGTGCTCCATCTGGACCAGCACCATCATTGGTATCTTCCAACTCAAGGATACCTTTGGATGCAAGCCATACAAACAACTTGGTGATTGATGATTCAAAAAGAACTTTTGATGGTCGTGGACACTCTAGATTATCTCACTTTGCTACAAAGCTTCTTTCATCAGTACAATCTTGCTTGAGCTTAGATGCAAGCCATACAAGCAACTCGGTTGTTGATGACTCGAACATGACTTTTGATGGCAGTGGACACTCTGGATTCGCTCGCTTTGCTACTCAGCTTCGTACATCAGTACAATCTTGCTCGAGTATAGAAACTCCAGAGCGAAAGAACACACTAATGGCTCGTCAGTGGAATGAATCGTCAGGGAATGGTCACTCAACTCAGGACGTCATGTAAGATCTTGTTTGTTTCATATTTGTGTTCTAAAATATTTTCCTTCTGGAGAGTAAGCTAAACTCCAATATGAACAATAGAATAACAACCTTTTCCCTCAAAACGATGCTTCTTAGGAGGCCAGCAGATTTTGAGAGTCAGGATTTGGCCATGGTAGACATCCCAGCATCTAGAATATCCAACGCTAAAGAGCTGAAAGCAGATTCAAGCAATCATCATATGGGAAGTTCTAATGGTACTGAAAGCTGCTTCAGTTTGTTTCAGTATCGCGTGCAATATGTACATTGCCCTTGAGGAAATAATGAATTGTGCTTATGTTGATCTATATCTGACAGATACTGTTCCTATTGACCCAGGCTTGCAACACGACAAACGTGGAACAGCAGACAAGGTATATGCATTTTTCAGAACAAGAAATTTTACCTTTCTGAACTTCTGAAAGTAAATACATCCAGTAGCATCAGCCTCTTTGCTTATATTAACTGTCCGCAGACATGGCTTCTTCCTCAGACAGGAGCATAGAACTATACTATCTAGTGCTTATGCTACATTTCAATCTTCAATTCAATATTGTTGGCCTCTTTGTTTCATTCGACTATCTGTGATATGCAGCTGAGTACACAGAGCAGTATTGGAGATGGAAAATGTGATGGCCCCCTATCTACTTCTGCATATACCCTGACATGTAAAGATCCCAAGATTCAGGAGTTGATAGACGATTGTCCTTCTTTTGACCTTGGCTTCTGAGCGGAAGGTATGGCCCCACACTGGACTCAATAATACCGTTACGTTACGTGATCTGTGCATTTTTATCATGTTGTCGGAATAGCTAAACATGTTTCAACTTGTCCTAATTTTTAATTCGTTGGTTAAGATTTTGGTTGCCTCATTGAATTGTTAGGAAAGTAGACGTTGACTGTATGGTTCTCAATCTTAGCCAGAGCCAGAGGTGAAAATAGTGTGCTCTTTTGTTCATGCCATCCATATCCATACCCATACCCATACCCAACTAATCAGTTCTTCGAACTTTATAACGAGTCGCATTGTCCTCTTTATTATTAGCTATTAGAGCATCTCCAACAGCCTCTTTAAACAGGACTAATTAGCCAAATATAGAAATTCTGGAATAAAAATGCAATCCAACAGACTAGTTATCTGCCTCGCCATCTTCTCCGGCTCGCTATCCACCTCCTCCAGCTAGCCAATTTTGCCTAGTGGTCGTGGCTCGCCATCACGCTGCTCCCACGCACGCCCCGCTCCTCCCGGCACATGCTCCTTCTGTTTCCCATGCGGGTCGTCCTCCTCGCGCTCTCCTGCTCCCACTTCCCGCCTGTCTGGGGTGAAGTTCCCGCACGCGTCTGGTGAAGCTTCGTCCTGCGGGTGGTCGGGGAAGTGGCCGCCCTTGCCCCCGAAGGCCACCGTTCGCTGTCGCTGTCGAGTGCCGCTGCACGCCAACAATCCTGCCCGCGCATCACCCTACTCTGTTCTACTTGAGAGGAAAACTTCTAATTTCTGTCGTGTTACAGTTGAGAAAAGCAAAGAGAGTGAAGACAATGAAGAAGAAGAATTCTGGAAAGTGGTCGAGCAAACGATCGATGGCCCATGAGCCCCGCGCTAGGAGGAAAAAAAAAAGCCCAATTATGACATGCCAAATTTGAATATGGAGAAGAGATAAGTTTTAAAGAGTTTGTTGGATTACTTCGCTTTTTTAGGAGTTATTTTATTCTAGATACTAGCTAAAATCAAGAAATAGCTAGTCTTTTTTAGCTAGTCTCTTGGAGTTGCTCTTATAAGATAGTTGGATAGATCGGTGGAATGTAAAAGCTAAAATATTAGGAACAACTTTGCTGAGAATAATTCAGTACGAACATCCATGTATGCATAACAAGTTGCAACCACATAATTTTCTAAACAACTCTTCATGGCACCACACGGTTCACACCACGTCACTAAACGTTCTGCTCCCCCCTTGCACCACGTCATTCCAGCCGGCACATCTGTCACGTGTTAGTGAAAAGGATTCGTGTCGGAATCTGGAACCAACAACTGTTCAAACCTATGCGTGGTGGCCAGTATCTATCACCAGTAGAACTGAGCATGTAGTTCACGCAAGACAATGATTTACTTTGTCCCCTTCATTCAAATCTAGGTGCAGGAGTAGGAAGTTGCTGACTCTGATATAAAAATATCTATAGGGTGCCTGTAAACTTTTGAGGCCCTGTTGTTTTCTTTGCCTCGCCGCAATTTTGTTTTGATAAACTGAAATTCGAACTTAATATTGTACCTTAACGCGCTTTGCCGTGCTTTTAGTCCAGGATTTTGATTGTATTCATTTCTTTTTTTTTCATTGAAAAGAGCCATCTGCTGTGTTGCTTCGGGAGGACGCATGATGTGAGAGCACCAAAAAAAAAAATGTGGCGAAACAGCGGGCATGGCAAAGAAACTCTTGATTATCAGCAGGATCACTGGATGAGGCAAAAGCGGCGGTTTCGTGAGGAAAAAAGGGCGAGTTCGCGGGCAAAGTGGGGGATGTATTCTTTGCGTGTGTCTTCAAGATTGCGCCGCACGGTTCTGTTTACTCTTTCTTTTTCGACGATGGCAATTGGCAATCGTTGGCAATCGACCGATTGCTTTTGCGGTTTTGCTTTTGTTTGACACGAGTGCGACAGGTGCTTCCTCGCTTCAGTGTAGAGGAAATGAGAGACGCTTCATGGGGTTCTTCTATGCTTGGCTTGTTCAGAGGACACTCTCTTCCTTGTATATGTCCCGTCTCTATACAAACCATGATGTTTAGAAGCTTTGTCGGCCTCCATAGTTTCTGCACTATCTCGATCTATATTTTCCTTTTCGGGGAACATACAGCACACTGCTAGTGCTAGTGGCGGAGTGACTCACAGCAGTGTTGCCGGGTGCCCATCACTCATGGATCAGTGGGACGTGAGGCGGCAGCGGCACCGTGGCGGCATCGCCGACGAGACACCTGCCCGACCGCCCTGCATACGTCGTGCTCCCACGATGGCCTTTACCTCACCGGTGTGCGAGTCAGCAAATTGGCGCGGAAACAAACGGATAGGTTCGGCCAGATTCTGGCCGAAAGCGACCACAAAGAGCCCACGAGACGGCACGGATCCTCTGCACCCTTTCACGGACAAGGATAGTATATTACTCCTACTACTTTGTACTACCAACACTACGAACAGAGCGCCGAGCAAATTCCAACAGAAAAATGAGATGACAAAAGAAAAAAAAGGAAGTTCTAGAGAACAGAAATCCGGCTTGGAAGAAAAGAGCGCTGTCAGGGAAGGTGAGACGGCAGGCCGCCTGCTCGGCTCCATCTGTTCGCTCTCGCTTCCCGGTCGTGCTGCCCGCCAGCCCCTCCTGCGTGTAAGGAAAAGCAACCAGAAGAAATACAAAAAAAAAAAATCATATTATTTGGATGCACTATATTTACTTAGTTGTATTACCCTTTGCTTCACGTCGTTATCTGCAATGGAGAGCGTCGATTAGGGAGAACAATTTCTTCTTTTCGTTACTCTTCTCTCTTCTCCCTCGCAGCGGGATACGCGTCTAGCAAGATTCAGTCAGCGGTGATGATCCACCACCACCAAAGGAATCGCCACAGCTGTGCGGAAGTTTCTGGCGCCCAGGAGCTCGCGTTCCTTCAGTAGGCCGGCGCCTGCTGGTGTTCTTCCTGCTCCAGGTCCCAGGTACGATAGCTTGCTCTCATCCGAGAACGCTTTTCCTTTTTGTGACCTGTCATGGCTGAGAACGGATGAACACACCCTGTTCACCTTCCTTCTCTGTTCTCGGGCATGCCGTCTCCATTTCAGCGCTGATTTGGGGCAGATTCGGTTACTGTGAGCCGTTTGCTCTTCCAGCTCATCTCGTTTTAGCTTCCGCTCTCAGATTAGCAACCGCTTGACTAGTCATGGACATACCTGTAATTCAACGTTGCTTCCATGTCATACCAATCTTGTCTTCTTTATTCATTTCATTTCTTTTTCATTTTAATGAGAGCCAGTGTACTCGTAACGTTGCAATTATTGGTTGACAGAGTGGTTTCACTACCTGATGATCGATTGAACATTTGTGCATAGGAGATGTTGATATTGTGCTGTGACCCCAATTTTGTGCAATCCGTTCTCTGTTCCTGCTGTTGTTCCATGAACTGACGCCAAACAATTTTGGTGTTGTATGCACAGGTTGTTAGCATGTGAGAACCATGGCGGCCGCTGAAGCAAGAGCTGCTTGGCAACGCGCTGCTAACCGCTGCCTTGTCCAGGAGGATGCGAAGAGAGCTCCGAAGCTGGCCTGCTGTCCACCGTCCGTGCAGCCGCACGACTCGAGCTGTGGAAATCCTGTGAACCCGCAAGATCTCCACGTCCCTAATTTTATGACTGTAAACTGGAACCTGATGAGCTCCAATCTGCCGGCAGATACCCAGTGGTGGCTTCAGTTGCAGCCCGACTTTGGGTGCCAGATGGCTGTTGCTCGGGAGCACCTCAATGGTATGGGTGTGAAAGCTGGTGAGAAGAAAATGGAGGGTTTAGCAGCACCAGAGTCTAAACTCGAGGATATTGAAGCTAAAAAGTATGTGGATCCATTTGAGCCTCCGTGGATCGTCTCGACAGCTTTTACAAAACAAACATCTGAAACAGGTGTTGAACAGTTGAAGAATCCTACTGGATATGCTCCAATGAGTCTCAAGTGCAGAGGAATTACCAAAAACTGTATTCACGAGGACAGAGAGTTTATGGACTTCAAGGCTTTTGATCCATTGTTTCCAATGAAGCCGCAGAAGGAGTATTGTGAGATGCATGCGCCTTGGGAAGAAAGCAACAAGTCTCAGCCATGGTGGCAAGTAGCTGATGTTGATGGTTTGGCGTCCCTTGTTGCTGAAAGAGCAATGCAGAACATTGTCAACAACGATCTGCCAAAACCCAAGCAGACAGTACAAGTTCACGGAGCTAAACTGAACCACCCTCGAGAAAATAATGATTATGAGCAGTCATTTCCATCTATCGGTAAAGTGCCAGAACCTGTACATGACACTATGGTTTGCAGCTACAGTGTTTCAAGTACTCAGACAAATTCATCTGATGGGGGAAATTGGCAACAGCACCGACAAAATAATGTTCCTGGGTAAGTGTTCTTCAGTTATCCTGTTTCACTATCAGTCAATCACAAGAAAACCGTTTTTGTGAATGTGTGCTGTTTATGCTTTTTTTTTTCTTTTTCATATAGTTTTCCTCTTTACAAGAGAGGTTTAGATGAAATTTTTGTATATCACAATTGAGAGAGTTTGATTAAAGAGGCAGAAAATGAAGAACATACCTTTCTCCTGACTGTTTGATGCCCTATTGTAAATGAAAAGTTTGATTGATCTAGTTCCATTTGTTTCATATGGTAAACATCATTTGTATCCTCCATCTTGTCCACTTTCCTTTTCCAGTAAAATTGGAAACCTAAGGCACCTTCGTGTCCTCCATCTGGAGCCTTTTCCTGACCCATCCCATGCATTAACGTGATCACATTGCACTGCAGGGTTGAACAGGGTTCCTATAGTTCCACTGATAGTACTTCAGGCAGCAAGCCAACATATCGAAACCCTTCTGAGAGGGCCAACCTGCTGGATGCGCTTCGCCACTCACAAACACGTGCTAGGGAAGCTGAGATAGCTGCCAAGAAAGCCTATGATGAGAAAGACCATGTCATTAAGCTATTATTTCGTCAGGCCTCACACCTCTTCGCTTGCAAGCAGTGGCTAAAAATGCTGCAGCTGGAGAACATATGCCTCCAGCTGAAGCTCAAAGAGCAGCAGATTGCAACCATGTTCCCAGAACTTCCATGGATGATGGCGAAGGAAAAGGCGGCACCAGGGCAAGATCAGAAAGAAGGGACAAGGAAGAGAGGCAGGAAGCCAAACAGAAGAGTTGGCCTCCGCAACGCGGTTGTATTTGTGGTTGGTGTAGGCATTGTTGGCGCAGGATTGCTTCTTGGCTGGACTCTCGGTTGGCTGTTACCCAAGCTGTAATCTTCATCTTCACCAACGACCAGGGTGCCAAGATAACTCTTCTTCCCATCATGCTTGTTTTAATATGTATATGTGATATTGAAGATTCAAGCGTGTCCTCCATAATGCAGGAAGGTGAAACGATGTGATTTGGTTTGGAAGTAGTGGTGATAGGCTCCTGTATATATTGGAAGAATTGGGTGTATATATGGCCAGAAACTGGGTACTTGCGTTGGTGACCGTTGTACATAGGGATCACTGGTGGTCTGGTGGAACATGAAAATCAGTCGACTTCAACAATGTATGCATTAGTGCTGTAGATCTGCAACTTTTATTTGCTTAGTAAATCTTGCTAGGAGTTTGTATTAATTGGATTTTTATGTATCTTATATCACTTCATTATCTAAAAAGATGTATCTTATATCACTTGGTGGCTGTGTCATATATGGATAATAATTCATTATATGAATACGATTACAGTTTTTGGATTAAGTCTGATTCGGATTGTTATGGTTGTGGACCATGATTTTCAGAATTGATGTACGTAAATGTTAGAACATCTTGGCTTCTTGGAAATGTCAAATAGAGGTAATACCACAAGGGTTGTTGGAAGAAAGGTCGAATACAGGTTAAAACAAAAGATGTTGGAAGGAATGTAAAGTCAGCAGCGTTATAAAATTACGAAAGGGCAAGACATGTTCTAGGACAATGACCATTAGTAAAAAGCAATCTATTTTTTTTCAGAATTCTTTAAACTGCTAGCACTTAATTTACCATCTTGGAACCATTTTGCTCAGTATAGCATTGTCAGATACAACATTCAACGAATCTAGTACCGCAGCAGTGAAAAAGTACATCACTTTGCAAAGGCAGGTTCAACATGATCTTGGCAGATGCTTTAGGGCGTGATTGGTTGGGTGCACAAGCCCCAACCAGGCCCGTTGCATGCAGAACGACGCTGTTTGGATGACTGCAGATGCTCCAGGGCCTGGCTCCATAGATGCAGACGCCTCCCCGCAGCCTGCATCTCCAGAAACGAATCTGGGTTACGTTTCTGGCGAGCCTGGCTCTCATGGTGCAGGCTTAGTTTTTTTAATTACATCATTAACATGTTGATTACCATATATTAAGTAATATTAGCATACTTTTGAGTAGATTAAGATTTGCAGACCTAAAATAAAGATCCATAGGGGCCTGATTGGTTACCTGGAGGGACCGAACCTGGCTTGCACCAGTGAGCCAGGCCGCCGGAGGCCAGGCTGTGCGCGTGCAGCACCTTTGTGATTGGTTACATGTATGCATGCAGCCTGGCTCCGCCCATCACTTGATTGGTTGCCCGCATGGTAGCGCAACTCAGTTACGTTTAGCTAGAGCGCATGCTCGCTTTGCATCGCGGGAGCCTGGCTCCGTGGAAACGCCGAAAATTTCCGTATCCAGCGAGCCTGGCTGGAGGGCGTGATTTGCATCAGGGGAGTCAGGCGTAGTGTCCGATTCAGTCATCCAATCATGCCAAATTTGCATCCCACGGTCCTGGTCTGGCTGGATGCAGGCATCCAATCAGCCCCAGAGTGTATTTGCTCAGATAAATAATATGAAAAAATTATTTCTTTTAACCTTTATCTTATGCAACATGATTTCATACAACCAACCAAACATACTCCCTTCTGAGTCAGACCAGATTTGTACAGACAACCAAACATAGGAGATTGTATACAATCAATCTGGCTCAAATAAGTCTGGTTCACAGATACGGGCCAGGCTAGGTTCATACAAGAAACCAATCAGACCCTTAACTACCTCTAAACACATTCAGCGAGCAACGCTGCTCATGGATACTGGTCCAAGCCCCGGCTACCGAACGTGCACAAATGGCTCCCAAGCTCCGAGATCACATCCACCAGACCTCCGTATCCGGCTACAGCAGCCATCTGAACAACAAGGCTCGCCATGGCAAACAGATTGCTCAGCAGCAGAATAAGGGGACAATAATACTGAGAGCAAGTTCAAATAGGGACCAAAAGGAAGATAGTTACATACCCCTGACGAATGGATAGAGACAGAGAATGCTGACAGAGGAGCACATTTTATTTGTGACAGAACAGCTCCATTGATTGTGATACGGGAAAGCACAGGTTCAGCACCTACTGCTAGAATCTGAACAGATGCAAAACAAAAAGGGAAAGTGAAGAAACAATGAGCACACTTTCTGGTTCTCAAGAATCGAGAAACAATGAATAAGCACTTCACTCTAACCATAAAGCTTGGTTAAGTCATTAAAAATGAAATGATATGTCCAAGTATGTTTCACTGTTTATTAGACACTAGTATAAACAGGATGTAATGAAGGGACCAGAACTCACTTGGTTCTTGTCAAACAATAAGTCTTGAACAGGAGCATTACAATCCAAATTAAAGATGCACTCATTTGAAAGAAGACTCCAAACTGATACACCGCTAGATGTGCCGCAGGCCTGAGGACAATACAAACGAGAATAAAGAAAATATAAGATAAACAGTATGTGAAGCTTAGAAAACCAGTTACGAGCGACAGGACACTTCATATATATAGGTATATAAGTAAATTTAATGGCAAACTGTACCAGCCAACTTTCACTTGCATCAATGGCAACACTACTAACCCATGAGCTCTCAAATGCTTTGTTCTTTACTGGATGTATAACCTGAGTACACTTTCCACTTCTGCAATCTGCAGGCCAAAAAAGAGCATGAACAACCATGTAAATTTCAGGCATCCATAGCCTTTAACAGGTAACAAACACAAAGGGTAAACCAACATTTCGTGTGCTATGAGACTATGATCTATGTCCAATAATAATGCAAAAAGAACTAAGAAAGTAACAAATAATCTGAAGGAACGGAGGTTGCTCTATCTTTTCGGGCATTTCCTTTATAAGTATGAACATGTAGTAGTTTTACAACACAATCTGTTCAACGATTTCATGACATTGTGCTGCCATCAGAATTCTACCATGTTCATTATATAGTCAGGATTCATGAAGACCACTATCAAGCATGCGAACCAATAAAAAAGAAAAAAGAAATTGGAAATCAGTGCTCACCCCAAATACGGGCTGTCCCATCTTCTGATCCTGTTACCACCTGAAAAAAACAGAACGAGGCACTTAATAACATATGGTACAAAATGTAGACAAGATATATATCAAATAGATTTCTAAGATAACAAAATAACCTGTCGATTTGCCTCACGAACCACAATGCTGTGCAAATAGTCAGTATGCCCCTTGAATGTCATTTTACATTTACCACTCTCCTGAGAGCAGAAGTCAAGATAAGCAATACCATCAGATACCTCCTCAAGAATCAACAACAACAAAGCCTTTAATTCCAAGGAAGTTGGGGTAGGCTAGAGATGAAACCCCAAAGAACCAAAGTACAAGCGCAAACAAACAAACAAACAAAAGAAAGAAAGAAGCCAAAGAAGACGAGAGGTGGGAAAAGAGCAATATAAAACCAAACAAAAAAGAAACAAAAGAGAGGAAATAAAAGTGAATAAAGAAAGAAAGGAAATAAAAGTGAATAAGGAAAAGAAGAAATGAGATGGGAAAAAGGGCAATATAACACTAAACAAATAAAAGAGAAAAAAACAAAGAATCAAGGTTCTGGCACTTGAATTGTTAACTTCCACGCTCTCCTATCCATGGCTAGCTCCTCAAGAATAGAACACTTGCTACAGTGATGCCTCTCAACAGAACTACAGTTCCTTCAAAGTGGTTCAAACTCCTATGTATAGCATTTACCTCAAGAGAATACATACCACATCCCAGCAGTAAGCACATGCATCACCCGCAGCTGAGAAAATAGATCCTTCCTGTTCGGAAAAATGATGACAACAGCTCATAAGAAAAATATAGCCAAGAAATATGCACAAGGAACAAACATTAGAAACTATTACTGTTCATGGAACAATGGGAAATTTGTTTTTAACCTGCTTGTTAATTGCAATGGCATTGTTTTCAGGTATTGGAGAGCGAGCACCCCAAGGACCTCTACAAAATTGCAAGCAGCAACAATGAAAACATGGCAGGCGGGAGGACCAGCACAATTCTCAGGAAAAGGGTACAATGTACAAGTCTTTTCACAGAATTTACTCATGCTGAGGGTTGACTAAGTCAAGGGCTGGTTCTAGATGATCCCCTGGAAAATAAAGCAACATCACGACGTTGAGTAGAAGAATAAAATAACTGAAATGTTGAAGAAAAAGAAGAGCATTTATGTGTATTTGCAAAATGATGCTTTTTTGTTCTTTTTATTTTTTGCAGCAGATTCTTTGTTTCAATCAGCATTTCAGCACAACTGTAATTGATTCAGCATTGAAAATTATTAACTAGTTAATCAGTGCAGGATGATATGAACATAAAAGATTTGAATGCATTTCCATTGAGGACATAAGTCAAATATGACGCTGTTTCACATAACTTATGTTCTCCACTAGCAAGTATGTAAATTGTCCTTAATGTTGGCACAATTCCACCAAATAAGATGAGATTACCCATAAGCTCACAGTTTTGTCAAATCATTATGCTCTGTTCATACGTGCAAACAAATTGCATTTCCTAGCTAATTAAAGACAATTAATGCTAGTACAAAGGAACCAATGCATCAAAGGTCCTGTACCTTGCAGTGAGAGCGGCACAAGGCAGCTCTGCATCTCATGCCACCGCCAGCCCCGGATGCGGCCATCATCTCCGCAGCTTCCACAAGCAGCCGATGAAACACATTGGCATTAGCCCCTTACCATCTCCAACCAAAATAAAAACATTGAAACAGTGAGGAGAAACAGCAGCAGCAACCAGCAAGTCACCTGAAGAGCAGCGGCTGCTGTGGGTCGGGGTAGAACCTGACGTCGTAGGCGGGGCCGCTATGCGCCTGGACGATGCATACGGGATCGACCAGTGTGACAGCGTCTGGCTGTACAGGGGATCGATAACAGGTCAGGCGTCGGCCGGCTGTCTCCTGGAAGCGGCTCTTGGCATTGAATTGAGCGGGGGACGGTAGAGAAGGGGACTAACCTGAACGGGGTTTGTTGCGGCGGAGGCGATGCAGGAGGAGAGAGAGAAGGACGCGAGGGAGCCGTCGCTGGAGGCGGCGGCGAAAAGGACGTCGGGGTCCGCGTCGTCGCCGTGGTCGAAGAAGACGGCGCGGAAGAGGGTACGGCAGGATAGATCTCGTGTACGCAGGATTTCTCGCCGGTAGGCCGCCTCGTCCCACCCGCGCGCGTCCATCGCGAGGTGCGCCGTCGCCGTCGCCATGGGCCGCCGCCGCCGCCTCGATGTTCTTGCTGCTTCGGGCAGTGAAGCGAAACGGGAGAGCGAGCGTGTCAGCGTGACGACGGCTGGCCTGAGATGGGCTGGGCTCGTTTGCGCGCAGGATCCTGATCGCTCCCGGCCCACTTCTGTGTCCGTACGTATTCTCTGAAGGGAAGGGAGAGTGCAGGTGGACCAATGACATGTCGGACTGTATATTAACGGTGACAAATCATTTCTATATCATGTCAGTTCATAGATTACACAGGGCATTGTGAATTATTGATGCAGCTTATTCATTCTCAAGCACAATTAATTCAGTATCATAACTGCATCCGTTAAACCTCTGATCAACAGCAAACCGCAAGTACACGATCAAATACAGTGTAACTTACAAACAAGTCAGCTCTAACAACTCCAGAGCTGTACAGTAAACCGGATGTGGATAGCTTACAAACAAGAAAAGTACAGCTACCACTCATGTCAATGCTCAGCCACTGAAGGCAGAACTCCATGCTCTCAGTTTCACTTGTCGGATCCCTTCTTCGGATGGATAGCTTCAACAATTGCTTCGACTTCTTCCTTGGCACGCTCAAAGACATTGGGGCCTTTGACTTTGTCAACTGGCGTGTCCTCCTTTATGTCATCGCTTGTCCCATGAGTTTCATTCGTGTGGGTCTTTATGTCATGCTTGCTTTCCTTGTGTGATTCTGCAGTTATTCAGATTTCAGAGGATGCACCATAACAAACATAGAAAAGTTCTGAAAAACAAAAAGCACTCAATAGTTTCCTTGAAGTCGCATTAAATATGTTGGTTCACAGTAGGATCTAGAGAAGCAATATTTCAATAATCAGCTACCACTATTAAGTCTAAAAGATTACAAGCTCCCATGATTCAGCTACTGTGTCATTATGTGTAGTGGACAGAAGCTAAAGCCTGTGAATCATTCCTGACTAGTAAGGTTCAATCCATACTAAATGGGCCAAAAGATTGTCCTTTGACTGCATTTGGAATCAGCAGAAAGGATATCAGGCTAGTCTTACGATGAGCCCTTCTAATGGCAAGTACAGTACAGTATCTGGAGCTAGTATAGTAATGAACAATGAGCAGGCTCAACATGTATCACAACTCCCCTCTGCAACAAAGAAACTAAGATGTGCATTGCTTCGCCATGCAATTAGTGTTTTTCATTCTTCCCCCATAGCTCCTTCTCTGTTTTACATTGAGAGATTATATAAGTAAAATCATTAAGTAAAAATCAATTTAAGCAAATTACCATCCTTCTTTTCTCGAGGACTGGAGTGGTGCTCCATCTTATCGTGTACAGCACCAATGAGAGCTTCAACCTCCTCCTTTGCTCGCTCAAACAGATTAGGGCCCTTCACCTTATCCACAGATGTCTTCTCGGTTATATCACTGCTTGTTCCGTGAGTCTCGTTGGTATGGATTTTGTCCTTTTTCATGACTCTTCTGATTCAGAGAAAAGACCTTCCTCTTCTGGGCTTCGCAGTTCCAGAAAATAAAAAAAGCATATAGTCAACATACAAGAGGACAAATGGAAATTAACTAAAATGAGAGAAATGTGACATCTGAGTCCTTTTTACATCACTAGTAACTTGGAACAAAAGCAAAGAGTGAACGTACAGCCTACAGTATGGAGCAATTTACTCCACCCTTCAAAGGTTTGAGCACCAAATCCAACTAATACCAATTTGAGGATGATGAGCAAGACAATTTCTGATATTTTATACCAGATAATGAACTAGCAGCACAATAATCTAACAAGAAAGAACAAAACTAATTATTATTGAGTAAAATGCACCCTAAACTATTATCCTCAGTGACACAGAATAATATCATGACATTTACAAAAATATTGTCTCGAATATTGTCTCTAAGTATCTAAAACAAATTAGAGGCGACACAAAAGACAACGGCAACACAAAGGACAACCTCTGAAATAATCGTCTCTACCGACTACTGACCTCAAGCTTCCACTCCTGGTCTATGGTATTCATATCAGATTCCATTCTACAAGCTCTACTAGATTTCTATAAAGGATGACAACTATGGTCTATTGTATTAATCGAATCAATATTTCAGAAGCATCGCCAGTTGTCGGATTGAAGCATAGGTGCTGGCAAGAACAAACTAACCCCAAAATCAACCCTGTGCACAAGATTAGGCCGACGCCACGCCCCGGGTTCGTCACGCCAGTGCCGGCGAATATTACCCAAAATGAAAGGTAAGTAAGAAGTCCGAAGGCCCAGAGAGAGGCAGGGTGATAGAGAAGCGTGCCTGTGGTGTGGTCGTCGCCGGCAGGCGATCCGGCGAAGTCGATCTCCTCCGGGAGAGGTAGAGATGCCGGTTCGAGACAGCGCACAATTGCAAGGCAAAGCGATATGGCGGAGAATATTACCGGCCCAAATGAGGCTGGAAGCCGACGGCCCACTAGCACAATGACCTTTCACCGACATGCGGTCCCCATATTTCCTTTGTCCCACGTGTCAATGAACGTAAGTCATTTCTCAAGCGTACAGAAAGCACCGCAACTTTTCCTCAGAAAAACAAAAAAAGAAAGCATCGCAACTTTTCTCCGCGAACAGGACAGGTGGACCCACCTGCCAGCGTCGCTTCCGCAGCACCGCGACAAGCGGCCGCCGGCCAGTGACCAGTTCGTCGCCTTCGCCTCCGGTTGATTCGCACGCCGCCGGCGCCGCTTGCCTCGCGCCTCGATGCCCCGCTTTGCGGCGAGCGCGATCGCTGGCGTCCTCATGCGCGCCCACGCCCCGCTCATGCCGCCGCCGTCGCGCGCGTTCGCCGGCCTTGCCGCGGCGCGCCTTCCGTTCCTCCACGCTCGAGCGGCCGCCGCGTCGCCGTACTCCTCGCCGCGCCTTTGCCTCCTCCCGTGGCTCGGCTCCTGTGCGTCGCGTGCGTAAGACCGTGCGAAACAACCGCCCACTCAGCTGCGCTTCAGCTGCTCGACGTAATGCCCCCTGTTGCTTATTTGCTTTGTTTCTCTTCAGCGCGCTCCTTCTGCAGCGTTGCGCGTGCGTCTCTTGATGGCGCGGCCGCTGATTCGGCGGCAGAGGAGAGGTTGCAGGAGTCGGAGCTCATCTTCCTTGGCACCGGCACCAGCGAGGGCATCCCGCGCGTCAGCTGCCTCACTCACCCCACCAAGAGCTGCCCCGTATGGCATTGCCATCCATCCCACCACCGTTTGCATCTTGCATACTGCCATTTCGGTTGCTCTATGTTGATTCCTTCTTCCCATCATACACAGATTTGCACCAAGGCCGCTGAGCCAGGGAACCGGAACAGGAGGCGCAATACCTGCATCCTCCTGCGCCATGCTGCCCCGTCTGGTACTGCCAACATCCTCGTCGACGCTGGCAAGTATGCACTATAGCTTGCATCATGAGCCGTCCTATTTGCTTATTTTACATGTCATTTGGATTAGTGACCTTGCCATGCTTTGTTTCCTTTACCAGATTCTTTTACCACTCTGCGCTCCAGTGGTTCCCGGCATTTGGGTACTGTTTCTGAGCTGATAGAACGTTCAATGCTTGTTTCCATTAAACGTGGTCATGATAAGTGTTTATCTCTGATCTTTAGGTTGAGGGCAATTGACGCTGTCATTATCACCCATTCTCATGCTGACGCCATTGGCGGTTTGTAACCTTTGCCAACCCTTTTTTAGTCCTGTTTTAACTGCTAACACATAGCTTCAGTGTCTGTATTAACCTGGACAATAATGTTGGTGCTTTTTGTCTTCTCCTTGCAAAAAGGAAGAGGTATAAAGATAACTGCTCCTATAGTGCAGGACTTGATTGTCTTCGTGATTGGACAAACAACATCCAGCCATCGATCCCGATATATGTGGCAGAACGTGATTACGAGGTCGGGACTTGTAATGAGTAATTTTTGGGTCTTCTTTTATTTCCATGAATGTGTTGCAGAATTTCAAGGATAAAAGCCCTCAAGTTACCAAAACCAAAAACAAGAATAACATGACAAACCATCCTATCTATGTTAACTGGTCATCATAAAGCAGTTCATATGTAAAATGAAATATATCCATTAAAACAATATTGCCCTTTTTTAAAAAAAAAATTGTCCTGATCGTAGAATCTGGCTTATGTTTTCGTTCTTTCTTTCCGACTTTGCTTGTTTGTGCCAGGTAATGAAGATGACCCACTATTATTTGATTGACACAAGTGTCGTTATACCTGGAGCTGCAGTTTCGGCATTACAGTTCAACATTATAAATGAGGAACCATTCATGGTTCACAATCTTGAGGTTTGTAATCTGAAATGACAACTAGCAAAAGTAAGAAGTAATTGTAACACTGCATACTATTACCCTATTACTGCCAACTATTTACCTTTTTCTTTCATCAATCACAGAGTATTTTTTTTTTAACAGAAATTCGTTGGTGACCAGGGGTTCCTACACCCCAATTATTGAAAATATAATAGTATGACTTATTCCAACTTTTAAAATATTTCATAAGAACTCATGTGTGTAGCACACATAGAGATATGTAAACCTGCAAAACTTCAGTTTTAAAATCATCTTTGATATCAACATTAAAAAATCACTAGTGGCACTGTTTACAGATAATGACCAGTGCCAGATTGATTCTTTTTCATTTTTTTTGTTTCTTGACATCTAGGATGAATTTGATGCTAAAATTCTGTGGGCCTACTTAAGTTAATGTATACAACATATAAGATTGTTTGATTTTTTTTCTTTCAAAATTGCAACATGTGAAATTTGCTAATGGGGACGTGGGAACCACTGGACACAAAATCTGAAATTCAATATTGCTATTGCGAAACAAGATAACCACGCCCCAAATTTTTATATCTCAAATCAGTGGAATGGCATATAGGATGTCATTCTTATCTCTTCATTCAGCTCGACCAGCATTGGTATATGTTAACTTTTATATATGTGAATATGTGCAATACTGCCATTTGAAGTTCTTTGATTTGAGTAAATTAGCTAGGAATGACTACCTGATGCAAAGTGGGACAGTTGCCACTTCAGCAGCATGTTTTTAGTCAATCTATATCAAGTTATCATTTATTCTTTAAATTTAAAGTTCTCATTTAGTTTCCCTTCTCTTTCTACTAGTGTGTCAAGTATATTCCTGGCACGCAAGAATGAAAAAGAAAATACTTAATTTGCTTTGCTGAAGCTATGACTTCTTCATTACAGGTTATTCCATTGCCTGTTTGGCATGGTAAGGGTTACCGCTCTCTTGGTTTTCGTTTTGGTGATATATGCTACATAAGGTAAACCGAGTTTACTTCCAGGTTAACATGATTACAATGAACTGCGATGATTTAAGACCTCTTGTCTGAGCTACTATGATTGCAGTGATGTCAGTGATATACCTGAAGAAACCTACAAACTTCTGGAAAACTGTGAACTTCTGATATTGGTATCATATTTTGTTTTATCTCAATTTTTTTCATAATCAAATACTTGGTTCACTGGAAAGCTGTAAATTTCTCATGTTTAGGTTATCCTGGTAATTTGCTTCTTTTGCTTGTTCATAATGTTGACCATGTTTGGATTTAACTTGCTTGTATGATCGTTTTATACAGGATGCTCTAAGACCTGACCGTTCTTCTTCAACACACTTTGGATTACCAAGGGTTAGTTCTGCAGTTATAATGTAATAGCTCTTAGCTTCTTAGTGTTTTCCTCAATTCCTTTTTTATTTGCTCTTTAACTATGCAGGCCCTTGAGGAAGTTAGGAAAATCAAACCAAAGAAAACATTGTTTACTGGTAACACCTGACTGACCAATATATATATGTTTTCATTGTAAATTTATGGAGAATTTCGTCACAATGTCTTCCAGTTTTCAGTTCAATGTCTTCCAGTTTTTTCATCACAATGTCTAACTTGCTCTTTAAAAATATAACACTCTTGAACAGGCTGCACAATTGGGTACAGAAAAAACTGTTATGAATAGCACTTGTATTCATAATGAGAGCACTAGGCCCAAATATATACATGTACATGTATGAGTAAATATGCACAAAACCCCTTATACAATGTGAAAACTACAAGAATACATACACATCTAACCCTCCCCCCCCCCCCCCCTCCCCCTCTTAAACTCAGGTGGATCAAAAACACTGAGTTTGGAGAGACAGAACCTTTGCCTAGCTCCAGTCTATGCCTTGGTGAACAAATCAGTCAAATGAATCTCTGAAGGCACATACTGAGGAGCAACAATACCATCCTGTACCTGTGATCGTGTATGAAAAGCATCAACACCAACATGCTTACTGAGTTCATGCTTCACAGGATCAAGAGCCATACTGATAGCACCTGTACTGTCAGAAAAAAGAGAAGTCGACATAGAAACAGAAACACCAAAATCCTCAAGCAACCATCGTAACCAAGTAACCTTTGCTGTCACAAGAGCCATAGCACGCACTCAGCCTCTGCACTCGAACGAGAAACTGTTGTCTACTTCTTAGTTTTCCAAGCAATAAGAGAACCACCAAGAAACACACAAAAAGCAGAAAGAGAGCGACGATCAGAGGAATCACTAGCCCAGGTAGCATCATAATATGCCCGGAGCTGTAAAGAGCTGGAGCGTGGAAAGAACAAGCGACGAGATATAGTCCCACGAAGATAACGCAGGACTCGAAGCAAGTGAGTATAGTGGAGCTAGGTGGGAGCGGAAACAAACTGACTCAGGATATGCACAACATGCGAGATATCAGGACGAGTAACACCAAGATAAACAAGACTCCCCACAATATGACGATAGCGAGTAGGATCAGGGAGAAACTCACCATCAATGGCACGAAGGTGAACATTGAGCTTCATAGGAGTCTCAACAGTGCGATGATCAGTGAGAGAAGCATGATCAAGAAGGTCATTAATATACTTTTCTTGAGACAGATAGAACCCCTCAAGTGTAGAGGAAATCTCAATCTTAAGAAAATAACGAAGAGGACCAAGATCAAACATCAAAAACTGCTCACTTAGACGCGCCTTCACAAAAGCTCTATACTCTGAATGATCTCCAGTAATAATCATATCATCAACATAAAGAAGGAGAAGAGTCCGGCCAGGAGCAGATGTGTGAACAAAAAGGGCTGAATCATGATTATTGATAGAAAAACCAGCAGCAGTGATCACATAAGCAAAGCGCTGAAACCAAGCACGAGGAGCTTGTTTTAGGCCATAAAGTGAGCGACGAAGACGATAAACCATACCCTCCGGAACAAAATACCTAGGTGGTGAACGCATATACACCTCCTCACGTAATTCATCATTAAGAAAGGTATTCTTGACATCAAGCTGAGAGATGGACTACTCACGAACAGAGGCCACTGCAAGAAGAGTGCGAACAGTAGTCATGTGAGCTACAGGCGCAAAGGTCTCATCATAGTCACGGCCATACTCCTGCTGAAAGCCGCGAGTCACAAGACGAGCCTTATAGTGCTCCAGAGAACCATCAGAGCGGGTCTTCACCTTATAAACTCACTTACATGTAATAGGACGAACATGTGCTGGAAGGCGAACAAGATCCCATGTACCAGTACGCTCAAGGGCAGCAATATCCTCAGTCATAGCATGCTGCCATTCCTAATGAAGAACAGCATCACGATAACTGATGGGTTTAGAAAGAACCGTAGTAGAATAGGTAGAAGAAGAATAAAAATCAAGACGTCAACGAGTACGATCGCGACGTCTGATGAACTGTTCGGGCGAAGAATCCTCTGAAGAAGATGCGTCCAGCATAAAAGATGGCTCATCGGGTGAGTGACACATCAGGAGAAGACGGCTAAACAGAGGATGAATGAACCCGTCGAGTATAAACCTGTGTCACTGGTGGCTTCACAAAATAGTCTGGGTCTATAGAAGGACCAAAAGAAGACTCTCTAGAAGAAGACACTGGTAAAGAAGACACCTCACGAGAAGATGTCGGCACCAATGAGGAAGGTACCATGGGAGAATGTACCGGCGTCAATGAAGAAGGCACCGGACGTGTACTGACAATAGAGGCATCAAGCAAAATCAAGAATGAAAGTGGGTCAACTAAACATGCAGGGGAGGTTTCCAAAGATGGACGAGGAAAGTAAGGACTGACTCGTCAAAAACAACATCCCGAGAAACTTGCATCCGACGACCAATAAGATCCCAACAACGATATCCCTTATGCTCAGCACTATAGCCTAGAAAAACACACTCAACAGACTGGGCAGTCAACTTAGTGCGCTCACGAGGGGCAAGAAGCACATAGCAAACACAGCCAAAAAGACGAAGGCCGGAGTAGTCTGGCAACTGGTGAAAAAGACGCTCATAGGGAATCCTTCCACGAAGAGCTGACGAAGGCTGAACATTAACCAAATAGTTGACAGTAGAGACAGCCTCAGCCCAAAAATGAGGGGGAACACAAGAAGCAAGCATAAGAGCACGAGCAGTCTCAAGAAGATGACGATGCTTGCGCTCAGCTACTTTATTCTGGAGATGAGCACCAGGACATGAAAACTGAGCAAGAGTGTCATGCTCAGAAAGAATCTGACGAAGAGCTCCAGAAAGATACTCTTCTACAGAATCAGCAGGAAAAACACGAATGAACGTGTCAAAATGAGTACGAATCATAGCAGTAAAGTCTTATAGATGGATAAAGCCTCACTACGATGTTTCATAAGATAAATCCATGTGCGGCGAGAAAAAACATCTATAAAAGTATATAATATCGATGCCCCCCTGTAGAAACAAAGGGAGCAGGACCCCATACATCTGAATGAACAAGATCAAAAGGACGCTGAGACACGGACTCACTCGAATGGTAGGGAAGTTGTATCTGCTTGTCTAATCGACATCCTTGACACTGATCTAAACACTCATGACCTGAAACAGATCCTAAAATACCACGACGAATCATAGTGGACAAACGAAAGCCACAAATATGACCCAAACGATAATGCCACTAAGTAAAAGACGAGGTCGATGATGCAGCAAAACTGCAACCAACCAGACTGGCGGACGTAGCGGAAGGAAGATAAAGCCAGTCGAGCTCTTAAAGACATTGTGAATCACGACGTCGGGGGCTAGAACCAACTACCTGACCCGTGCAACCATCCTGAACATAGCAAAAATCAGGAACAAGAATCACACGACAGTCATGATCGATAAGTTGACCAGCTGACATAAGTTGCATGATTAGATCAGATACACAAGAAACATTAGGAACAAAAATAGAATCGGATGAACGAGTGTCATGTCCTACAACAGGAAGAGGAAATCTATCGGTTGTATGAACAAAACCAGAACAAGATGGAGAAACTATGGAGGAGAGACAAGTGTGATATGGAGTCATATGAAAAGAAGCACTATAGTCAAGAATCCATGGACAAGTATCTGGAGTAGAAGAGGAAGGTGGTCCCTCAGTGGAAGACTGAGAAGCAGCAGCAGAACCTGGAAGTGCAAAAGACTAAGTCACAAAACCAGCAGCTCCTGGTAGTGCAGATGGCGCAAGGCGACGTAGTAACGTGAGGATCTCCTGTGTGTCTGAACTAGTAGGACCCCTTTGAGAGCCTCCAGCACTAACACTACTAGTACTCTGTGAAGTAGCCTGTAAAGAACGACGAGTCTGAGCCTTCTTCTCCCTGTAACAATTGGACTCCACATGTCTCTCCTTATCACAATAGTCACACTAGATGGAACTAGAGCCTCCTCGACTCCCAGAAGAAGGGTGTCGTGGAAGAAGACACCACAGGAGGAGTTGAAGAACGAGCAGCCAGCACTGAAGAAGACGGTAGCAGACCAGCCTCACGAAGACGAATCTCTGTATTACGAACATCAGCAAGAGCCTCCATTAGAGAGACATAAGGGTGACGAGCAAGGAACTGAGCACGGAGTGGCTCATACTCATCACGAAGGCGAGTCAAAAAGTCATAAGTGCGACGAAGGTTCAAGGCCTTCTTCTGACTCCGGCAGGACTCACACGTGCTAGGAAACAACTGAGGGCCAAGAGTGTCAAGCTGACGCCAAATAGCAGATATCTAACTATAAAACTCATCAACTGTGTAATCACCCTGTCAAACAAGCTGCTCCTGACGAATGACAGCAAGAAAGGTAGACAGTCCAGATGGCTCATAGCGCTCATGAAGGAAAGCCCACATCTGATGTGTAAACTCAATAATATCCGCAAAAAATTGATCATTAATGCTAGCAACAAGAATAGCAGCAGCTCGAGCATCCTCATCAATCCATGTCCTGTAGGCAGCATACTGAGACTCATAAGATGTCACATAATCATCATAATCAGTATATAACCGCTTCACAACATCATCAAAATCAGCAAGCGCCTTGTTATACACCGTCTTTTCGGCATTAGTAGCTGTCTTCGGAAGAACAGGCTCAACTGGAAGCACAGGCTGTGTAGGAGCAGTAGGACGAGGTGGACAAGTCAGCTCTCCTGTCAAAAAATCCCAAAGACAGACCACGCATATGAATCCGAAGACAAGGACCCAGTCCCGATAGTTGGTGCCATTGAAAAGCACCGGACAGCGAAGAATACCAACCCCACTGGACTTAGACGATGATGGAGCCATGTCGACGGCGAAAACGCAAAAGGAGCAGCGGCGGACGACGGCGAGAGCAGAGGAAAGCAGCGCAAGTTGCAGTTTTTTTTTGTTGGTACTGTGCTTCCTGTAGAAGGCAAAGGGTAACAAAGCGGCAATACAGAGCCACAGGAACCAGCCAAAAACAGAGAAGCAGACCCAAAACTCTCGTTTTTTTTTACAAGTCGACTAAATGAGTCGACAACCGAAGGTAGTCGAGCCGACAACCAAAGCCAAGCCGACAAGACCGAGCCGACCGATCCGGCTCAGAATCAGATCGAGCCGACACTCAATCGATGATGGCGGCCGCAGTGGTAACGGCGGCTCCTAGTGACGAAGTCCGACAGCGACGGTGGCGAGGATCAATCAAAGCAGCGACGCAGCTAATTGAGGCAACGATGCGACCAAGAGAGGTAGCGGCCCGGCGAATCGGGTAGCTGCGCAGCGACTCGGATGGCGGTGTAGCGACACACGCGTCCGAACAACGTCCGAACAACGGCAACTCCGGCGGGCGTAGAAGAATACGACTGTGGCCAGCGGCGGAGATCTAGCTGCTCGTCCCAAGAAGAAGGATGGTGGCGATGAAGACCTACGACGTGATTCGTCCACACACAAGTGCACGTGTGAAGAAAAAAAAAAGGCCGATGGCTAGAGAGAAAAACCTAACCTTGGTTCTAATACCATGTTATGAATAATACTTGTATTCATATCGAGAGCACTAGGCCCAAATATATACATGTACAGGTATGGGTAAATTTGCACAAAACCCCTTATACAATGGGGAAACTACAAGAATATATATACATCTAACAAAAACTTGGCTTTTTTGTGTATAGTTGATAAACAAAAAAAAAAACATGCCTGAGGTGAGTGGGGGTTCAAAAAGGAAAGGAAAGAATGATCAAGCTGATACCTATCTCATAGTCTGTAAGGAATTCTGCTACATACTAGAACATAGGGAACGCACTGCATAGATAATTATAAGTTATGTTGAGGTTATTGTAGTTTTTGACTGTTATTTGATACTATTATCTTTCATTAAACAGTAAACAGATTTTTATGCCCATCACCACTTAGCCTTTCACTAATATCAGGAATGGATTATCAATTTCTCAAGCATGAAAATCAAATGATGCTCCTGTCTTCCTCAATGGACAGGGAAGCCTCTAGTGTTTATTTTGTTGTGTTTAATTTCTGATACCTCATCTTTTTTGTTGCATTTTATTACATCATGTTGCTAGTGATCAGTTGATCTGAATGATATCTTCAGGTATGATGCACTTAATGGACCATGAGAAAGTGAATGATGATCTTGCCAAGCTGATGGAAACAGAGGGGCTGAACATCCAACTAAGTTATGATGGTCTCAGGATACCTGTAAGGCTCTAGAATTATTCTTACGAATCCACTCATTGTTTCTTCTAGGTGTTGCTAGTCGAAGTTTATTAGAGTTTCTTTAGTACCACTTGGGACATGATGATTACGAAATGTAACCTGTTTAATTCACTGGTTCGAGCTCTGTTTCTTTCTTCCCTCTCAAGGAGGAAACTTATGTAGCAAAGTTACAACATATCATTTATTCATTTCACAACAGAATAATGTCATACTATTCATTTGAATGAAATGAAATTTCTTCTCTTTTGGATATATTGCACTTTTCATAAATTTTATTGTATGTGTGTGTGTGCGCGTGTGTGTGTGTGTGTGAGAGAGAGAGAGAGCAGGGGGGGGGGGGGGGGGGTATTTTCTTTAGCTCCCCTGCGTGTTTGACGAGAAAAAAAAACCTTGTTGGGATGTGGTATCATAAAACAAGCACAAGCTGTCGTGTTAGATCAGGATCATATGAGCAGTTCATGAAAGCTTGTTTCTCAGAACACACTTAAACAAGAAAAAGAAGAGGGGTCAATCAACCATTTAGTCTACAATTATATTAGACAGTTGATTACTGGGTGCAGATGAAACTCCAAACTTGTCTTTCTTCGGTGATTCATTCTGGATCCCACAAAAAATTAGCAATTTCTTTCCTAGGTCATACATAATAAAAGGCGATGTCCATGCACCAATTATACTCCAGCTGCTCGTCCAAGCCTTTCCCTTAGGATCTTCACCCCCATATATCTGATAATAATATGACACAATAAGCAATTCAGCCTCTAAACAGTTTAGCTAAAATTTATTTTAGTGGATAAAGAATTAAGATTCATCTCTGTGAGATACCTGCCCATCATCATGACTGTAGCTTGAGGGTTGGTCCCTGGCGATCTAGAAAATGTTGAGCCATCAATGACACGGAGACCTGTAACTCTAAGCACCCTGTAATGCTGGTCAACCACCTTCCCTACATGGCACCCACCATGATAGTGCCAGATGGTGATTACTGTGTCCTTGCAAAATTGCTCCAGGGATTCTGTATCATTTGTATGCTTAGGTATCAAGTTTACATTGGCCTGCACACTCATGTTAAGCACCCTTTCCATCGAAAATCCATCACCATTAGCAGCCAGTTCAGAGAAACGGTTTGTCTTGAGTATCCTCTCAATAGTCTTGATACCATAGACACAACGGTTGAGATCATGTGGATGACTGAAATAGTTAAAGGTAACTGCTGGATTGTTCCTGACATCGGTGTCTGTAAGAACCAGATGTCCAGTTGACCGCGGCCCATCAATCTTCTCAAGGATAAAACCACCTTGGAATACCTCTTTAGGTAAATTAAGTTTGGTATGAGCATACTTCTGGGCTGCTTCCAAGGTTCTTTGCTTTGGAGGAATTGTAGACAACTGTCCAATCTGCATTCACCAAAATGGAAATAAATTCAGCATAATTATGAAAGCTTTGGTGTCAGCTATAATTGCATTCCAAGGTTCAGTCGATATAAAATATTCAAATTTTTTTTTTTGTTTCACTTGAAGCTTAAATTCTAGCACAAACATAATTAAAACATTGTTTACAGCTACTTTTTATTCAACTTTATTAAAAACATACATATGCATATCCATTGGCTAGTTATGTTCTTGATATAGTAAGATATAAATTGCTAGATGCACTTCAGATTTTTTTATCTAGTTGATATGCATGCCTGCTCAAAAATCAGGTTTCCTAGCTGTATGTGGCATTGGTGGTAAACTACCCATTTTACTTGTTGAATCCGTGCACAAAAAATATCAGAAAGAAGTATGAAACCTATGGAAAGAGTGGACAATTAGAAAGTGGTAGGGAAACAATTGATGCCAGACCTCAGCAGACATGATTCCATGGTGGCAATGGACGCTCTCTGATGACTGACCAAAACCACTGCTAGCCTCAATGAACACACCAGCTTCAGTTATTCCAACAGTTTCAATCAGCGACTGTCGAGGAGGGCTTTTTGTGGGTATGAAGATGGAGTTCATGGGGTTGTCAGCCATTCCTTTACCCACATGCTTGTTATGGAGAACCACAGGGATGTTATGATTCTTGAGGTCGTTCTTGGGTCCAATCCCACTTAATAGCAGCAACTGGGGGCTACCGATTGCACCAGAAGATACAATTATTTCACTGTCTCTGTTGTTGTTTAAAAGAGCCTGGTGAAATCGACCATTCTCATCAGTGAATTGGACACCGACAGCCCTCGGCTTCAGTCGTCCTGCATCAGGAAGATGTTTATGAGAATGTATGTATTATTTTTAGTTTCTACTGCTTTCATGCTTTGTAACACAGCATAGCTCATGGAAGGTTGGATACATGTAATACATGGGTAACTATTACCTTGTCGTGAGTCAAACACTATCTTGTGCACACTAGCATGAAGCAGCACCTTTAGATTGCTAGGATCTCCAGCTGCAAGTAAGTCAGCTGCGGTGTGGCGGTACCCAGTCTCATCAAAGATGGTGCCACCAACTTTTGTTCCAGAAATATGATCGTAGGTATACCCATTGAAAGGAGATACACCTGCTTGTATCAGTCCATCCCGTAATGCAGCCTGCCAAGGTGCGATCTTTGGCCACTTAACAATCTTCTCCTCGACCCAGGGGAAGGACTCGTTCACAAGGTCCTCATCCCAGCCTACCTCCTGAATAAAGCTGTTGGTGCAAGAAAACAAGGTATGTGCGTTGATTATCAAACATGGACATTCTATAGCACATTTTTAAGAAAATAAACAGTCCAGATAATTATTATTGAAGGTTTCTATTTTATATTCATCAAAATTAGAAATGACATATGTTGCTTTTTTATCCAAGTTGTAGCTGGCGTTAGCTGTAGTGGGGCTTTGGTTGGTCATTTCTCAGTCTGTCCAGTCAACACAGTTACTGTGTCCACAGCATCAAAGCAGCAATTATAGCCCCATGTGAAGTTGTTTTATTGCCTCTTTTACATCTAGGCTGTTGCTGTAGTATATGGTTTTGTATGATTCTGAATAGAAACACGAGGCAATCTTTATACTCCCTCCGTTCCAAAATTGTTGTCGCCATTGACTTTTTTCGTTAGCTTTGATCATTCGTCTTATTCAAAATATTTGTTCAAATATGAAATATTATAAGTTATATTTAAATTTGATCTAGTGATAAATCAAATCATGAGAAAATATCTTTTATTTTTTGAAATTTTTTGAATAAAACGAATGGTCAAATACAGCGAAAAAAGTCAATGGCGACAACAATTTTGAAACGGAGGGAGTATGATTTTTTTTCTGTGAGAGAACCCCACAGCATGGATTACCGGCAGGCTAGTTGCTCCATTGCACCACCAAAGCTGAAGCACTTTAATGCGCTAATGTAGTATCTAACTGTTTCTATATAAGTTATTCAGGTTATCCACCTAACACTCCATTATGTGTTAGTTCTAAAAAAATAAAGCTGATTTTAGAACTGTCCTGTGATTGCTCTGAAAAGCAGAACATCTTCAATCACAATATGATGTTTCAGGAGACCAACATTAAGTATGTCACCTGCTGTTTTGGTATGGTCACGTACTGCTGAAGGATATGTTAGACTCCACTCAGTGATATCTTGTATGTGTGATTAGGCCACTGAAGTTGATACAAGTGGCTGCCATAAGGTCCTATTCATCAGGATTTCTCATTACGGGTAGCTGGATGCTAGTATTAAGTCAAGTGATTTACATTACTACAGATTGGTATTCACATGTTTTTGCTGAATGGTTCAGCGGACTGCCAAAATGCAGAGTGAGCAATGGCTGCTGCGTGTAAAGCCAGGATGCCAGCAGTCAAACAGACCTTACCATCTATATTTTCTCATGGCGCTACCACTGCTATCTGTTCACCCTAGAGCTGACATTACTGGCGTGAAAGTGACTAGTGACCGTGCTGCTTGATGCATACAGCCTTAATGATGGCTGTAACATTGCAATTTACTTAAGCTAACTGATATTGGATTCTGCCTGCGCAATTTGCCTTGTGGGCGCTTTGTGTAAAACTGACACTAACGTTGTCTGTTAAAAAAAACTTGTTTGCTATGCACGGAGGGAGCAATCACAATCAGTATGAACAATAATGGTACTGAACATATCATTATCATGCATCCGATGCAATGCATACCTTGAGCTGGCCCGGCTGTAGAAGCCGGCATTGATGCAGGTGCCGCCACCCAACACCCTCGCCCGGGCATTGATGACACCGTCGGTGGAGATGAAGGCCTGCGCCGGTGAGTCCGGCGCCATATTCATCAGCCCGATGTGGAAGTTCTCCAGGTAGGAGATGTTGCGGTTGCCGTACGGAGAGCCTCCCCTCTCCAGCAGGAGCACCTTGTACTTCTTCGATAATGTCGCCGCCAGAGGGCAGCCGGCGGTGCCCCCGCCGACTATAATGTAGTCGTACCTCGTCGAGCAACCCGCGGGGAAGCTGCTGGCCTTCTGAAGGGGAGGGAGATCTTTCAAGGTGAAATGATTCTTGCCTGCAGAGGACAAGTGTTAAGCTGTTAACTGAAACTAGGACTCTTTAGTTCTGCTGCAGGAGTAAGTTTTCTGAGTTTTATCTCATCACTTTTTTATGGGTTTGGCAAAATAAACATTTGATCTGATTGAGCTTACGTACTCTCTTGACATCAGGTTCTGACACTCTGGATGAGATAACAGGTGGAGTGCTTTCTTTTATTCCATTGTCTTTTATTATTTCTTCCTAACAGTTTATGTTATTTAATATATTAAGACATGAATAATAACATACTCTGATTGGTGATGGTCAGCCACTTCAGCATTCTGAAACGGTAGTACCGAAAAACAACAGAAGATCACAGGGAAAAGGAAACTGCAGCTAAAATGTCGGAAGATGAAAGACGCGCGTACAAGAGTGATTCTGAAGAACTCGAAAGGAAAACATAAAGCAGAAGTTGGGAGAAATGTAGCTGCAGCATTGCTATGAGAGATTCAGCTTTGCAGTTTCTTCACCGAAGAGGTGAACTGGAGGCATTCCGAGGAAGCAGAAGTGCCCAAGAAACATTGTCTTGCTCAAAGCCATTGAAACTTCAGATAATCTGAAGAAGAGGAGAGGCACGCACCTTGGGTGAAACTGAAGAAGCAGAGGCATGCTAAGACCTTGCAAAAGAATACCAATCTCTTGCTCGACGCCATTGAAGCCCCTGAAGAGCTGAGGACTCTTCTTCCCTTCTCTCCAAGAGACCCAGCTGCTCGACTTGTCCCCCTCCTCAATCTCGTGCTAACCCACCCTCTCCTTACCGCGTTCGAACTGGTTTATGTAGACAGGCGGCATCGGAAGATTGAAGGCAACAGAGTGCTGCGCCTGCATTCAAGAGAGCTCACCAGCTGCAGTAAGGGCTATTCAATGCCGAGGGAGCACTGGCCTGGTACAACCGGGATTTATGGAGTTCATCAACCAACCAACTATCACAAAGCTGCGGCGAAGGTACCCACCAGGCCACCACCCCTAATTTACAAGAATGACTGGCGGCTCTCTCGCGATTTCTTTATTGTTTCTCTGTTCCATTTCTTTTGCCAATTGGTTGAGCCCATAAAATCATTATTTTCCTCCTCGTCTGTTACTAGCGTCATTTTTAAAGGGCTACTATACAACCTTTACGTGCCGCCGTGCATGAATGTGCCTGTTGCAGAAAAGGGGGCCTGCAGAAAATGGATGGTGCTATTTTCAAAATCAATCGTGGAAAATGGGTCCTGCCATCTGAAAGCATCATTTGTAGGATAGATGTGCTGGCAAATCCCCTGGAAGTTTGTGCTCACAAAGCACGGTTCACATCCTGCATTTCAGTTCATTCCTGATTTGAAAAGAAAAATCAGTTCGTTCCTGCAAGATAGTCTATGTACTGTACAAACTACGGGTAGAAAAGTCCAATAGTTTACAAATTTGTGTGGTAGTAGTATCCGGTTGTTAGTCGCCAAGCATTACTGTTACTATGATAGTACCACTCTACTTCATTTTACAGGAAACCAATAATAGAAAGTCAAATGATGGCAAATGTAGGCTTGAATTTCGCTCATCTATATCTTGTCCAATCTGGAGAATAGAATTCATGTCATTGTCCTTTTTCATACCACTGACGTATAACTGAATATAGAAAACACTTCCCTAAGTGGTATTGAATGCAATATGCTTCATTTGGTAAGGGAGTGTAAGCATCTGCTTAAGTCTCAACTCTCAACTACGCACAAGTACAATTGTGGTGCTTGGTTTTTCTTGTCCATTGAGCTAGCAGCTGTCACTTTCCACTGTTGAAAAACATAATTACAAATCCGTATGTACTCTCCACTCCGCACTGGAAACGCAATTAAGCAAGTGAACAATAGTATCCACGTCACCATCATCAACTGCCGTTGCCTATTTTCCAGCAAGCAATCGATGCACAAGAAACGGGTGAATGAAACCTAAACCGTATTAGGCTGTGCTCTCTTTCCATGCCCCTACAGCCATGGAACCTGTGAGTTGTAAATGGTGAAATCGAAAGTGTGTTATCGACAGCAATGCCCAACTAGTAAATTTGTTTTCTTTTTTTTTTTTTTCATTTCCCGCCTCCGTGGAACTCGCGAGAAAAAAGCATTGCGCCACCGGCAAACTGCACGGCGCAGCCTTTTTTCATTTCCGTTGCAACTTTAATGATATGTTGTTTACGTGTTCTGCAGGTTTAGGGAAACAGAGACATGGCGTCCCATCGGGATTCCCTTTTTCTTTGTACGGAAGGCCAAAAAGACCCGTGAAAGACGAGAAACGTCCTGCCCTGTTCTATGTTCTTCCAAAGTTTTTTTTTTTTTTGATTTCTCAAGGTCTCTCGCTGTGCCATTAGTTACATTTCGTAACTTCATTATTATGTTAATAGTAAACCCATTTAAAAATTGTAGAACTACTAGTAGTAATATGTTAATTTTGATGGAACCGATGCATACAGATTATTGATCGTGGTCTGCATCTGATCTGTTCTCTGAATGAAAAGCTTTACTGCCACGGATGGAGGTTACTCTCTGCAGCCTGCATCGTCGTCTGGTTTCCAACCTACCCGCCGAGTCACAAGTCACAGATCACACGAGCACGCAGTCTTGTCGTACCGTTGAGGGGACTGAACATGAAGTGCTACGTGGACCGTGTTTTTATTACAGGCCGTTTCATTTCAACCACACGCGCCAAGGGAGCGCGTAAGTACGAGTACGAGCAGCTAGCACAAGGGTGCACGTGAAGTGAGGCTGCAAAATACTCGGTCGCCATGACGCCATGCGGTTTACATTGATGCTGCCGGTGAATTAGGTGAAAAGAGTGTTTTTTTTTTGTATCAATTCACGTAAGCAAACTGACAACATATCGAGCTTTCGCACGGCGGTTAGCCGGTATAGCTGGCGGTGCTTTCCTGAATCGCTCACGCTCGATTCGACTGTATCCTCTGCAGCCCAAAACGAACCTGGTGGGTGTAGGATCTCACATGTCCACTCATCCAATTATCGTAGGTCCTCCTGAAACTAACCTTTCGGTTCTGGAAACCACGACGGTGTACTTGTGCCAAGCTAAGCAGCCCATCGCTGGCCGTAATCGCCAAAAATGCTCCATCACCCTGGAACTCAGGGTCACTCAAGGCCTCCCATTTCGAGCACATGACCTGCTCCTACATTGATAGCCGCGGCAGACCCCGTTTTGGACAATGCAAGGGCAGTAGATTTGATTTGGCGCTTTAAGACGCGGCTGGCCCCGCTTCTTAGCTTGTTTCATCATCAGAGAGAAGAGGGGGGAAATAACACGATCGAACAGCTGGGGCTCGCTCACTACTGGCGTCCCTTAACTGCTGTGGGGTAAATCGCAACGCTCGCCCTGTCAAGAAATTCAATGGCGGCCATGGCAAAACCGTAGAGGACATGGAACGTTCTGGTTCTTGTAACCGGGGCGCCCATTGGTGCATGCGGCCCGACGAGGCGTGTGGTTCAGAAGCCGTGCCAGAGTGGTGAGGAAGATCAATGGCATCAGTACGAGCAGCCGTTTTATGAGATCGTCAAGGTTGGTGGTTGTCATTCGATGTGTACGATCCATCATCAAGAACAACAATCGATTGCGCACCAGCACGATGAAATTGCCCGTGTGACCAGTCGATTTCATTAGACTAGAGACCTTCATGGTGAACCGGCCTCGGTTGGCATAGGATTGGACGACGGCGAACAGTTCCCGGCGACGATCAAGATGATCGTCTGTGGTCCGCGTCGTAACAGTGCCATCGGCTCGTGGACGTCCAAATGTGGAGGGAAAGCACGCGGAGAGGCCTAGCTGGCGTCACGATGTGCCCATAAATGAGCGGCAAGAAGGCCACATGGGAGCAGTATTCCCAGCGCTCTGCCAGTTTTGCTCCCGGTGCTCACGCAGGCAGTCATGGAGGAGCAGTAGAATTAGCCTGCTCAGCTAGCCAAGTGAGTCCTTGAGCTCAAGGCTGTCTATATGTCCCCTTTGGATGGCCCTTGTTGTTTTCTCCTCGTCTTTATGTTGGAAAATCGTGTTTAATTTGGGCCCTAGTTAGTAGTTACCGTCTCTGTAGTTATAGCCGGGTTGCTACGTACAGTAATTCAGATCAGCCTGATGTGCAGTAATTTTTTTTGTCACAGAATAGAATGCTTTAGCCACGGTTAGCTTGCCGATCAGCCACTTAGTGGGAGGAAACCAAAACGGAGCCGGTCGCCACGGTCATCTATTTGCAGGGCTCACTAATTCATCCCCCTTGAACTATTAGTTGATACCCACCGCACAACAATCTATAGCAAAATGCTTAGAATGTCTTGAATGATGAATGCACGTCCAAATGGAGCGGTGGCAGTGAACTCACTTGCTATTGGTGGTGCCGCCAAGGGTCGACATGGACCACGTGGTGATGCTGCCATGGTCCATCCCCATGAGCTACTGAAGACTGTACTGTCTCTCTCTCTCTCTATATCTCCCGGCCTGGTTACCCATGGGTATAATGTTTAACTGAAGAGATACGTAGAAGACGAGCAGTACAAACGTTGGTCGTCAACCCGGGGCCAAGTTGCCGCACGACAATCATGGACCCTTCGATTTTAACTACTTGGCCTTGGTGGTATAACGTACGGTGTGACACTGTAATGTCTGGTTTGCAGCATTGCTGGGTCAGACAAAAGATGAAATAATATATTGAAGTACGCATGTGCAGTTTTTTTTTTTAGGAACAACGATCGGACCAGTTCAGTGTTTGGAAATGATTTGTCGGTCTTGATCCAAACATTAGAAAGCCTGCAAGTCTTGATCATATATTTTTTTCTCCCACTTGGTTTGTAATAGCTGTTCTATGAGCTTTTCGTGCCAACACAGCCCTTTTATGATGAACTTTGAACAATTTAGTAATTTCTCTTTAGAGATAAAATGCATCTAGGCTATATAAGCTAAGCAGTGATCGATACGGACAAGGCTCTCCGTATAGGACCTCACGTTCATGTACCTCAGATTCTCCCATATATGTTCGTTCGCTACGACCCTGGTAGTTGATGCGATCCATGTTACACTCGTCCGTTGGCGCGCAGACGTTGCCAGGTCGTAGCTGTAGAGAGTGAAACGATTCCACAACAATAATCGGTTGTCAGGAAGAATAGCCATTGAAGTCGACGGTGTAAGACTGAGTCCATTAAGGACAGCCAAATCTATTTTGTCTCTCCAAAAGTCACTGTGCATGCCTAAAATCGTCTTCAACAGACAATGCAAAAGGAAATGCAAAGTGGCTTTAGAAGAGAGAGGAGATACAAAAATACACTTCCTCTCTCCTCAAACGTAGACGGCGAGCGTGCTGGAGGAGCAACGCATGGCAGTGACCTTGGGTGGGCGGGCGCGTGGAGGCGAGTGGCAGACGCGGCGAGGCGAGCGACGAGGCCTATGCGTGGGGCGGCGAGCGACGGGCCCGAGCGTAGGGCGGCGAGCGACGGGGCTGCACGCAGGGCGGCGAGGGATGGGGATCTCGGCGGCGTGGGCATGGACCTCGGGTGCGTGGGCCACGCACGGGCGCAGAGCTCGGCGGCGCAGGTGCGGACCTCGGCGGCGCGGACCATGCACGGGCGCGGAGCTCGGTGGCGCAGACCACGCACGGGCGCGGAGCTGCCTGACCACCTTGTCAGGGAGGTGCTGACCTCGGGGATGCTCGCCGCTGGCTCGAGGCTACCTGCCGCGCACTGGATTTGGAGGTGCGTAGGCGGCGACGGGGATCTGGCCGAGGAGGAAGGCGAGGAGGCGGAGGTGGGCGCGCGGGCGGAGCTCAGCCACGCAAAGGCGGAGGCGGAGACGCTACGAGGCGAGCGCGGGAGACGGAGGAGGCGAGGAGGCAGCGAGGAGCTCGGACGCGGCGAGGTGCAGGCGGAGCTCGGCGACCCGGAGGCGGAGGCGAGCGCGCGGGCGGAGCTCGGCCACGCGGAGGCGGAGGCGCAACGAGGCAAGCGCCGGAGGCGGAGGCGGCGAGGAGTTCGGGCGCGGCGAGGCGCGAGCGGAGCTCGGCGATCCGGAGGCGGAGGTGTGGGCGGAGCTCACGCGAGGAGGCCGGCGCGGGTGAGGGCGGTGACGCCGGAGGTAGGTGGCGCGGTGCGTGAGAGGGAGACGGCGTGTGGGGGAGGCAGCGTGCCGAAGGGAGGCGGCACGGTGCGAGGAAGGGAGGCGACGCGGGGGGAGGCAGTGCGCGGGAGGGAGGCGCGCCTGATCTGCCTCTACGTCTGCCTCTTGTTATTGGAGATAGCAAAAAATAGAATACTCTTTTACTAGTGTAGACGTGAGATAAATGATATTTTGCCTCTTCAATTTGACTTCCTTTGTTGGACTCAGTCTAACTTGGCACCCACTGACCCGACCCTCGTCATCATCCACATGCATCGTCCAAACCGCCAATAAAGTTTGGTCGTCCTCGTAGCTGACACGAGCCGTCAAGCACAGCTCCCCGCGCAACATGTCCAGCATGCATGAAGGCGTCATCCAGCGCCGGGTCCAGCGAGTCCGACGCCGAACGACTCGTCGGCCAGGCTGAGCCGGAATTAAGGAGACCTCGAAGATTTTGTTGCTCATGCATGGGTGAGCCTTGTCGATGTGCCAGAGAACAGGTACACGAACCCTTTCACGGTCAGGCCAGTCTGAGACGATGTTCCGATAGTGTAGGGCAGCAGGTCTATGCGCCGTCTCCCTCCACGAAGCGCCGCCGCTGCCCACGGTGAGCAACTCCATCCCCATGCGGTACGGTAGATGTTCGTGACGTGATCGTCCACGGTAAAAGGCCTGGCCGGGGACTGCCTTGTACTCGCCCGTGCACGGGTCAAGCCTGCTGAGGCCCGCACAGTAGCACGCTCCGGAACCTCGGCAGTCGCGCTGGCAGTCGCGTCGTCCACCGTCGGATTCTAGTATTCGCATCCTATGGCTCATAAAAAGCTTCAGTCGAATGACTATATGCCCGTTTCTTCTTCCTCGATGGCGCAGCAGCAGGTTGGAAGAAATCGATCGCCAGCGTGAGTTCCTACTGAATTGGATTTTGATGACCACTAAAATGGATTCGTTGAGTGATGTAGAATGTAAATATATGATCAATTTTATCCCAACTCATAGTTAATGTCACAAATTTCATGATTTGTAGCTATGGTTTGAGAAAGGGGAAAAACTGAAATTAAGGATGAATTCGTTGGTAAGAACCAAATCCACAGAGCTTGTATGCCGCAGCTCGCAGCATGATCAGAACTTACGATGATAGCTGCCATCTTGAGGAGAAAAGCAACTTTGTTGTGTGCTTCGGTGCAAAGATGAGACCTTCAGCGTTGCCTGTCCATGATAAATGAGGAGTGGAGCTTGTTGTTAACCGTAGAATTCAATCAGTTAGATCCAACGGTGGATGGCGCGACTGCTAGCACGACTGCTGGGACGGCGACTGCCGAGGATCCCGATCCTCCGGGTTCGCGCATGCGCATCCTGTTGTTGGCTTGTTGCTGCTGGAAGGTAGCGTGACGGCCGGGTGGCCGGGTTGAAGAGGTACGTAGAGCGTGGTGTCGGTGGGGACGAGCACGAGGCCGTTGCAGTCACTACCGGAAAACACGAAGTCGTCGTGTGTTAAAATCTTCGTCGTGAACTTTTTCTTGGACACACAGTGACAAGAAGCTTTACCGTATGCATTTATACAGGCACACGGTGAAACAGAGCATGTGACAAAGAACGTGTTTGTCGTGTGCCACAAAGACAACAAATGATGAAACTAACCTTTACCGTGTGTCCACTAGTGCGAGAAGAAGCCCGGCCTGAATAACCCGTCGCAGAGGTCCTCCCGCGTGCACGAACCCGACGCGGTTGGGCGCTCTCGGCTGCCACCGATAGAAGCGGATGTGAGAGGAGAAGGCACACGTCAAGAGGGATTTGACGGGTAGGCGCACCAGGATCTCAAAAACAAGCTCTTCTAGAGTAGGCGTCACAGTTCTACTCTTCTTCTTTGTGCCCCTGCTCCGCAGCTTCATGGCGTGCATGTTCGCATTGACACGGAGAGAAATATTATTGAAAACGACTAGACATTAGTAGTGCAGATGTATCCTATGCATAAAAATATATGGATTTGCGAGAGGCATTTTGATAGTATTCCACTGCGAGTAGTAGTCCTGGCCAACTGGGTCGTGCCTGTCGTGCCAGCCCGTGGCTCGCAAAATTTGGCCCGGTCCAAATACAGCACGGCACACCATATTTTATGCCTGGGCCGGCCCGACACGTGCTGTCGTGCCGTGCTAAGGCCGAGGCCTCGGCTCGACGGACGGCACGAACATGACCCATTTATCCCTAGGCACACAAAGGCCCGTTAATGGCCTGTTAAGAAACAACCTAATAAGAGTCCGATACCAATCCAATCCACTACTCCATCAGCAAGCCGTTCCACTACTCCACCAGGCTGACCGGTTCCAGATCAAACTAATTGAAGACAAACCAGTCCACTACTTCTCACGGTCGCTCATCCACACCCCACCGCCGCCGCAGAATCTGCTGCTCTCCCACGCCACAAGGAAGCAACTACTCTCATGCGCCGTCGCCGAAGCTACTGCTCACGCTCGCCGTCATTGCTCCCCCGCGCCGCCGTAGCACCCGCTCGTTCGCATCGCCACCGCAACATCTGCTCGCCTGAGCTGCCGCCGAGTCGAGTCAAGGATGAGGCCTTCTTCCGTCGTCATGCTCCGTTAGGTGCCGTCACATCGCGCCGCGCTACCGCTTGTCTGCGCCATGCTCGCGTGCCTACGGACGTCAGCGGGCCTACTTTGTTAATGGACTAAACAGGCCGACCTCGCACATGTGCCCTTTTTCGTGTCGTATCGTGGACAGACAACGGGGCATGACGGACGGCACGGTCCAACCCGAAAAGAATTTCGTGCCGTGCTGACCCGAAATTCTTCAGACCGGGCTTTTCCGTGCTTGGGCCGTGCGACCCAGTTGATCAGGACTACTAGCAAGTAGGGACACGGATTCCGTATCAACCTCGGAGAAGAAAATCCTTTCTTGGCCCTGTATATATAAAGCCTGACCCAAGAAAACGAGGGATTCCATGGCCCAAAAACGCCAGGCCCAAAGATTCGTCGACGTACTAACAGATCGAGAAGTGTCCTCTTCCTCGTCCCCCGGCCCCGTGCCCAAAACCCAGCGAGCGCTCCAATGGCCGCCACCCCGCCGGCGCCGCCGCGCATCCTCCTCGCCGGCGATGCCCACGGCCGCCTGCACCAGCTCTTCAAGCGCGTCAAATCGGTACGCACCGCGCTCCACTCCGAGACCCTCCTCCCCCCCCTTCTCACTCACTGGTGCCGCGCGCCTGACCGTGACTCCGCGCGATGCCTGCCCGTCCGCAGGTGAACCAGTCGACGGGGCCGTTCCACGCGCTGCTCTGCGTGGGCCAGTTCTTCTCCCCGGACGGCGAGGCGGAGGGCGACGTCGCTGACTACATCGACGGGCGCGCCGCCGTGCCCATCCCGACCTACTTCACCGGCGACTACGGCCCCGCCGCGCCGCGCCTGCTGTCGAAGGCCGCCGCCGCCGTGCGAGGTTTCTCCCCCGGCGGCATCGAGATATGTCCCAACCTCTTCTGGCTCAGGGGCAGCAACCGCTTCACCCTCCACGGTGTGTTTCTCTAGCTAGTCTGCTGCTAATCTAGTCAAGGCCAAAAGATTTGCTCCCCTGTAGTTGAATTTCACAGAGCAGTGTACTAGTCATAAAAATGTTGCACTGTACTGTACAGATGAAAGTGTTTCCTTCCCAAGTTCAGTGTTAAAAGCCAATTCATGGCCTACATTCGCAAAGCTAAAACAGAATTTTATTGAACATTTGTGTTGCAATGCTTGATGTAACATCAACCTTACCCTAGCACTTCCAGACATTATCGTTTCCTGTTCTGTTTTAGGTTTGTCGGTGGTTTATTTGTCGGGGAAGCAGGGGCCAGGAGGACTTGGCTGCTACAGCCAGGATGATGTCGATGCCCTGAGGGCTCTTGCAGAGGAGCCGGGTATCATCGATTTGTTCTTGACATATCCTTTTTTCCTCTTCTAATATCAAAATTGAGTCGCTTCAATTTAACATCTATCCTGGATGCATCAAGCCTCCTTACTACTTTTCCTTGACTATATAAGTTCGCACTAATGAATGGCCAGCTGGAGTGGTGAATGGAGCTGATACATCTAATGTTCCTAATCAGGTTTTGGATCCTCATGGATATGATTCTGTTGTTGCTGAACTGGTTGCTGAAATTAAGCCAAGGTTTTATTTCTGACTTCATACTATGATTCTGACTAAGAATAAGAAGCCAACCAACATATTGTTTTATGTACTGTATGGTAGAAGACTGAATATGCATATGAAGTTTGTGATATAGTGTGTTTCATGCAGATATCATATTGCGGGAACTAAAGGTGTCTTTTATTCAAGGGAACCATATGGCAATGATTCTGCTGCACATGTTACCCGTTTCATCGGACTTGCAAATGTCGGGAACAAGGAGAAGCAGGTATGCATTAATAGAAAGCCAATTTGTTGCACATTTGTACTTTTTTTTTTGGTCTTGATTCTATGCTACGGTTGAAGACATTCCACGTGATTTGTGGCCTTGTCGGATTTGAAAAGAATGCTCCAGTCTTTATTCTCACTTGCTTATTTGCGTTGAAGATATAATATTACCTACTACAAAAATAATGCTACTTCAATTGTGTTGATGTTTTAAGGAACATTGTGCTTATTTGTTGATGTATTGCAATTGCTTAGTAATTTGAGTTTATTAATTGGCTACCCTTTATTGCACACACTTTTCAGAAATTTATTCATGCGATTTCTCCTACTCCAGCATCTACAATGTCCAGTGCTGATATCCATGCCCGGCCTCCAAATGCTACTTTATCACCATATATTGCTCCAGTAAAATCAGTAGTTACTGAAGAAGGTACAAAGCGTCCAGCTGAAAACAATGATGCACAATATTGGCGCTATGATGTGAAGCGACAACGGCAAGGAGAAGCAGAAGGGAACAGATTGTGTTTCAAATTTACATCATCAGGATCCTGTCCACGAGGTAGTAAATGTAACTTTAGGCATGATGAGGAGGCAATGGAGCATTATAGCAGAAATGTATGTTTTGACTTCCTAAACAAGGGAAAATGTGAAAGGGGCCCAGAATGCAAGTTTGTCCACAGCCTTTCAAAGGATGCTACAAGAGATGCCAGACCTCGTAGGTGAGAAAAGTAGCCCAATTCTCTCTTTCTTTCTATTTGTCTACCTGATTGTGCCATGCTTTCGGTGCATTAAAAACGTGAATTCATCTCATCCTTGTATTTATTAATTCCAGTGAGCGAAGACGTGTTGAGAGCAGTTGCTGGTTCTGCTTGTCAAGTCCAGATGTCGAGTCACATCTTGTCATTAGTATCGGGGAAGGTTATTACTGTGCACTTGCGAAGGGGCCACTTATTCCAAACCATGTTCTAATGATACCAGTTGAACACTGCCCCAACACACTAATGATGCCTCCTGAAGCAGAGGCAGAACTTGGGAGATATAAGAATGCCCTGAGTAAGTACCTTGAGAAGCAAGGAAAGGTAGCAGTATACTTTGAGTGGGTTTCACAGCACACCCGCCATGCTAATCTTCAGGTAAGGATACTTTCCACATAATTTGGAAATTGAAAGTTCCTTCGGGTCTGTGAAGGCAGCTGGAGGCTTAAGATCTGTTAAGAATCATTGCATTTGTTTACACTGTACCCATCAAATTTCTCTCATAGGTTGTACCAGTACCCTCGTCGAAGGCAGATGCGGTTAAAAAGATTTTTCATCTAGCAGCCAAAAGACTTGGATTTGAATTTTCAGTGGTGAATCCAGGTTAGGTTTTATAATTTTCTTCTTTTCCCCCCATTGGTGGACTGCACTATGAGAAATGCTCAAATACATGATCACAAGCACATTGTTTCATTACATGGAGTAAGGCACAGATATGTGCCTCATCTGCATTTTTACATATAATGAATTATCTGTACTTGTATGATTCTCAAGAATTGTGATACTGGATGATGCCTCTTAAGAGTTGATACCGTTTTCACTATCATCATTTAGAAAGGCTATAAGACAGCCTTTTCTTATTGCAATGCATGTGTCTTGTTTAAGTGTTGTTTGTTGGCGTGTATAATGACAGTTCACTTAAGTGTTCTGTGTTGCTGATTCTGTCTGATTGAAATTGGTGTGAGTAGCAACAGAATCATGCTTTCAAATATATAGCACATACATCAGTAGATTTTGGAGAACTATGAACTTCTAGTTTTCTGAATGAATAGCATTGAAGTTCAATAAACTTTTTGAGGGTTTAAGAAGCAGGAACCAAATAGCTATATTTTTTTTGTGTTAGCATTGAGTTCCTCTTTCTCTCTCTCTCCCTCTCTCTACAGATGGTGATGCTACTCTAGGCAGGGAATCATTGAGAACTCAGTGTGAAAGTAAATCAAGTTTGTTTTACGTTGAGCTCCCAGAAGGTAGAATACTCTTGCATAAGATTGATGGTACTGAGAAGTTTCCTGCCCAGTTTGGGCGTGAGGTATGCCCATCATCAGTCCATTTGTCGCTTGAGAGGACAAGCTATGAAACAAGTAATTTAACAGTTTGACAGTATTTTCTTTTTATTTCTGCAGGTTCTAGCAGGATTGCTAAGCATGGCAGATCGTGCAGACTGGAGGAACTGCAAGCTTTCAAAGGAAGAAGAAATTCGAATGGTGGATGATTTTAAACATGGTTTCTGCGAGTTTGATCCTGCAGAATGACAACTTGCTATATTCATGTTAGGAGAAGTGCTATGTACGGCCATACCTTGTTTGTTATGGAAACTTACCTTTTTTTTGTGTGTGTGTGTGTGTGTGTGTTTTTAAGATGGACACTATCTTCATAGGAACGTACAAGTGATTTTCCTTAATGCAAATTGGCAGTATAATTTTTTGACTAACTTGTATCTCCATCTGGACCCACACATGAAAATTGTGATAATGACGCCTAGTTGGGCGATAGAGCATGCGCGCTGTTATCTGGGTCCTTAAATCATAGTATCATTATGCTGGGGTGGGGTTCCTCTTTGTATGTTGAATGTTGATAACGGTGGTCGGTGGCACGAACAAATGCTCCGGCTTGGAGAATAAGGCGCCGCCGCCGACGTGGTCCTGCTCGTCGGACTTTGCGACGAGAACCGTGGGGCAGAACGCGCGGCAGAGGCAGCACCGGCGATCGTCTTGGAAGAAGCGCATGCGGATGGCGCAGCTGATGCACACATCGCGGTGGCCGCACGGGCCAGCCGCCACCCCACCCAGTCTGCCGTGGGGCGGGCTTCTTCTTTGGCTTCTATCATGCACACGGGGCAGCAGCGGGCTTCTTCTTCTTTGGCGTGGCTGCTGCTGCGGGCGTCGGGTTGTCCCATTCTGTGGACTGTTACTTGAGATTGCTTGACAATCCGTTCAGGTATGTGACTGCTAACACGATTGATCAGTGATGATAGAATCCGGTGGCCACGTATCCCACATGACAGGCTGATTTATAGACGCGTACGTACATGAATCAGTACAGACAGATATATACAGATACAAATTAAGTCGGACTCGGACTGTCTCGGTACGTAGAGCCACCCATCGGTATACATGACGCCCTCTTGGAAGTCAGTGTACACTCCAAAATAAAATAAAATAAAAAACTCAGTGTGAAAGTAAATCATCATTGTTTTACGTTGAGCTCCCGGAAGGTAGAATACTCTTGCATAAGATTGATGGTACCAGCAGAGTCAGCTACATATTGTGACGAAGATGGCGGATCACAGTTCACACCCGGTTGAACACCGGTGATCGTCGCATACGGATGATGCAACGGACGCACCCACACCCTGTCGGTGGCCGCACGGATCGGCCGCCACCCACTCCGGCGGCTCCATGCTGCACACGGGGCAGCAGCTGTTTGTGGACAAGATGTCAAGGGCGATACCGAGTTGCGCCATGCTTGACAACTTCTATGGAAGAGACGACGGGTGATTAAAGGCTGACTTGTTCACTGTTCATCCAACATAGCTCATCTTTTACCCTGTCCGGTTTTGGCTCACACGTGATTTAACGCAGCACGGTATCCTGCTACGCAGAGGGCAACTACCGCACCTATTGCCAATATAATTGGTACACAAAATAGGAGATGATGAGATGCCACCGGCGTGACATCGGCTCTTTGGGTGCTTTGGGGCTCTCGTCTTCGTCCACATCACGCACGCCTTCCTTGCCGCATCGTACTGCTTCCGGTCATAAAAAATACGCTCACATGCTGCCGTGAGAGCATCTCCTGGGCCTGCAAATTGGAGCCCCCAAACTCCATTTGCAGGCCGGCCTGCATAAAACGAGAGCCTAAATTAAATTACAAACTTCAGTGGTAAAAAGACCAAGCCTCTATTTTTCTATCCAACGGGTGAGGCCTGTCTGTCAGTACTTACTCCAACAATCTTCGACGTGTACTCACTCTAACAATCTTCCTCCCTCTGCTCCTCCTCCAGCATGGCCTGCACTTCTCTAGCGCTGCTCCGGCTACGGTGCCGTAGCAAACGCGATGCCCCACACCCGCCACGCAGCTCCTGCGGTCCGCCCTTGCCCACCGTACAACTCCAACTGTCCACCAATGCCCATTGCCCCTAGATCCCGCCGGAGCCGGAGCCACCACGCCCTCTCTTGGACCGCCTACGTCTTCCCCACGCACACCCCCTGGCCGCGCGGGAGGGCGAGCTCGCTGCCAACGGCCATGGCGCCGCGGAAGCCCAAATCCGTCGAGGGCGGCCTCATGTCAGCGCCAGTGCCCCCCCTCCCCCTTCGCCCGCGCCCAGCCTGTCGCGCGTCGCTTGCCCCCGTGCGCGCTGTAGATCTGGACGGTGGAGGGCAAGGGCGACCCAACCGGTGACGGGGGAGGGAGGTGGCATTCCGGCCGACGGCGGGGGAAGGGAGGCAGGGGCACCGTCGAGAGCAAGAGAGAGAGGAGAGAAAAGAAAGAGAAAGGAAAAGAGAGAGAAAAATAAAGAAAAATAAAAAAAATATGTGGGGCTCATGTTTAATGTGAAAATAGGAGGCTCCAAAACTTAGGGTTGTGAAGGGATAATTTGAAAGTCCATGCATTTTACATACTCAAATATGGGCTCTGTTGGAGGATGTTTTTTTTGTTTGTCATGCAAAATTTAGAATGAGGGCTATATGCATGCCCCTGTTGGAAATGCTCTGACACTAAAAGTACTTTTTGCCACTAATTGCTCGTCCTGCCAATGTGAAAGGCGCTGATGGTGGCTTCGAAAAGGTGTCATCATCGAACTTTGTGATGACAACGGTGAGGCAGTAGAACGCGTGACAGAGGCAACACCGACGACCGTCGCCATGAAAGAAGCGCATGTGGATCGCACACTTAACACACACCTCCCCGTGGCCGCATCGGCCAGCCACCACCCAGTCTGCCTGTTCCATGATGGCTGGAGGTCGTGGCACCAGCAGGCAAGAGGCTCGAATGAAACAAGAACTCATCTCTTTGTGCAAGAAACCTTCGAGCATTATCACTTAACCGACTGTGAATTGGGGAGTTTAGCTCTTACTAACCCCCCTAAATAGTTAGTAATTAAACAGCCATAACAGAATCTTTCCAGTTTAACGGTAATAGTAATTAATAACCTTTCAAATTCCTAGTCTTCATTTTCTTAAGTCTCGACGTCTATTGATTTTCTAAGAACAACTCGTCCGGCGGTGTTCTTGTCTAGAAGTAACTTTCAAAGATATGGGTGTGAGCAGGGCCGGCCCATTGTATTTGGTGGCCCGGTGCGAGACAAAAATTGGAGGCCCCATTGATGATTAACATGACAAGATAACATATCAATTACAAACTAAAGCACTTCATCGATTAGTGATATTCATTTCTACTAACAGTGGTACATTAATAAGCGCAAAATATAGCATGCAAACTACTGAGAAACAACTATATAGATCATTTCACTTGAAGCAATTTCTTCTAACACTCCATTGTTGTTGATGTCAATATTTTCTTGTGAAGCAATTTCTTCTAACTCTTCATGTTGTTAGATTTAAAAATCTTACAACAGAAACAAAACACTTTATCCATATGCTTAGAATAAACTAACCATTTTCGGTCATGTACCTCTCCATTCTTTAGTATTCTAGAATAATGAGCATATGAAAAATGTCTTGAGGCGTCATCCAAAGGGAAGACGAGGTTCTGTTCTCTCATAGGTCCTTTTTCCACTAATATATCCCTTGCTTTGTTATCAAGATTATCCTAGTTTCTAGGATCATAAATATCGATAGGAAAAAAGGGTTGTTCATCGGCAGAAGCAGGTTCCGTAACTGATGGATTACTACTCTCATGACTGCTTCCATTGTTGTTGATGTCAATATTTTCTTGTGAAGCCCCTCCATCTGGTTGCTCTACAACAATAATGGCCAACTCAGTGTTCCTTGGTGGCTCTGCAGTCTGAAGAAACTTGTGAATAGCGCCTCTCTGTGATTCATTATACTCTTCTATACGTTTCTTTTTCCTCCTCTTCTCACTGCCGGATGCATGCTTCCTAGTGGATGACATTGTGATGCTACTAGGAGTACTCCTACGAATTGAAAAGAAAACAATCAAACATTGTGATGCTACCAGTGTAATCGCCATAAAAAAATCAAACCAAATTATAGTACAAGTAGCCTGAACAGAACACAAAATCATTCAATTAAAATTTAGAGATTGGTATTGGTTTCCAACCTTGGGAATTGAAGGGCAACCGCGACGGATAGAATCTTTGATTAGTGTCTGATGGTGCTGTCCATTTGGCGCTGATCGGCGGAGGCGGCGATTGAAGCTACAGGCGAAACCGTGTCCGTGTGGGGGAATGGAGGAGGCGGCGTCGGGAAGAAGGAAAGAAAGACAAGCCGGCCCATTAATACGGCATGCGACCTGGCCTGATCGTTCGTGCGGCAGCAGGCTTGGCCTGCCCCCTGGGCTTTGGAGTTTGGAGGCCTTTCGTGTATATACATATGACCATATGAGAGATGTGGCCCCCTGGGCTTTGGAGGCCCGGTGCGGCCGCACCGGCCGCACCTGCCATGGGCCGACCCTGGGTGTGAGTTATGATTTTGCACGAATATATCTGAGGTTGATTATAGAGTTTAGCTGCGGCTCAATTTCAAGGTACCTTCAGTAGTTGTGATTATTATTACTCGTGGGAGTCACTCAAAATATACTAGTTGCATGTACTACCATCTTGAGGTTTTGAGCAATATACCCCAAGAGGCATCGGTTTTTTTTTGGGGGGGGGGGGGGGGGGGGGGGGGGGAGCGGGTACCAAGAGGTATCATTTATAGTTAGCAAATGTTGTACTGGCATTAAATTACAGTGAACAAATCATGTATTTTTGTTCACTGAAATTGTAGCTGAATTGCTGAAATTGTGATGTAGTGCAGCTGCTTTTATATTGTGTTGCACTAGTATATCAAGCATGATGGTAAACAACTTACATAGCTCATGATGATTGTGTTAAAAATCTCCAAGCAACGTTTATCCAACGGCTGGTTAGAGGTGGGTAGCTATCCACCGTGCACATCTATCCTCCTTGGTAGCAGGATATTTTCTTGCTTTTTATATATATGAACTAGCATGCCCTACTAGAGATTGGCTCTATATATACTATCAATGTTTAACATGCAGCGTGAATGATCTCTCTAGATGTTTTATAACTTCCAGTTATATCTCGGCATTGTTGTTATAGGCTACTATGATGTGCAAATTCACAGGTTGCAAGGAATACTATATTATAATTATTATTTTGGTTTTTCTAAAACCATATACTGGTAAAATAAAACATTCGATTTTAGCTGTAGTCAGTGTTCTCTTACTCCCAATGTAAATTATCTCCTATTATTTTCTTCCTTCCCATTTGTGTCACAAAATATAATGTCTTTAGATACAATCTAGAGCTAATGAGATAGACATCTCATCGGTACAAAAATGTTCTAAACACTACACACATAACAACATTTATGCCAACAATACTTACATTTCTAGAGGCACAAAAGTTGACGACATTGTGTTTTGCAACACGAGTGTTCCAAGAAGCACACCTAGTCACCTGCATGTTATCAAATTCATTTAGCTAACACTATCCTAACATCAACAAGGATAGATGATTAGTTCATATTTGATTCCCCACTATATAGAAATAATTTTGAATATGTTATAAAGTAGTAGTGATAGTCAATGAAATTTAAATATATATAAGAATGGTCAATATAAGATTGAGACATTCACAAGATAAAGCTAATCAATGTGTTTGAGCCCAAAAAGAAAGAAGCGATAACCCGCATCTATGGTCGAAAGGTCATAAGAGGTCTGCGTTGTGTATACAACTATCAATGCAATGAGAAGATACGGCATGTTGATTATCAAACGTACGTGCATGGTATTGTAAGCATACGTGTAGTTATACTCACTATGTACAATACCAAAACACAACAGTAGCTAGACTATATATAACAAATAGGAAAATTTATAACCATCTCTAAAACTATTTCAGCAATAATGTACTGATTTTGGATCAATCAACTGTGTGTTGGAGCTTACTGTTAGATGAGTCTGAAATATGAAGGTAACTTAATAAAGATGGTCAGCTTCGTAGGGAGAAGTATTCGCCAAAAAAAATAAAGCATCACTCACATACTTCAAACCTTTCAATGCTCTCTTTCTCATGTGGCTTCCCTCTTCTGATTTACATCCTCTCTTTTCTCTTTAGCCCCGATATTTTTCTAAGGTCATGGCACTAGTGGGGAGATTGTTCATGATGAACATAGGAAACAAAACATAGTTAAGTTTAATTTAGAAAGTAAAAGTTTAAGAGTTAATGAATTGACGATCAAAACCTTTTTCACCTCAAGGGGACTTGGGTTGCCTTTTGCAGCAACTCATGGATTTTGTGCCCAATCCCTTTGAGCATATTCAAAGCATGCCTCATCAATTGTCCTTCATGAGCTTCAGCGACTCTTTGTGTTAGATTGTCCTTGGCTGCCAGCTGCAGCTGGTCTTGCATGGCAGCCTCCGCTTTGTAGAGCTTACCAACTTGATTTGTGGGGAATGTTTTCGCACCCAGTGCATCACAACGGGTTTGTTATCATTATAGCTGAGATCTTCACCCTATTTTAAGACAACCTCTGTCCTTTTGACTCAAGGAGTAATACTGATTTCTGAATTCCTCCCATAGAGCCTCCAGAATCTGTAGTAGTATCCCGCTACACAAATTAATGGCATGTCTGACACCTAACGCCAAGATGTACACTTGAATTCAAATTTTAGGTGATGAATTTGGGCAAGTCCGCACATCAATATATTTCTCTCATTTTTTCTATTGATTGACTAAACTGAGGGAAATATTCATATACCTAATAAAATCATATTGTTTCATGACATATAGACAGACATGCATAGATATTTTTTAGATAATAGAACGGTTTACACACTTTAGCATACTAGATGCTTATGGCCCTAGTGTACAATATTATTATAAAATTTTGGCTGAATAAAAATTACACTAAAGCTCAGCCTATGCTTTAGTGACCAAGCATTCTTGGCGAAGATACTCATAGCTAGCTCCTCCGAAGACTAACAAGTCTTTGTTATTGCTTCCTGTTCTCCCATGGAATTAAAGTGGTTATTGGTTTTTTATTAAAGACAATATCATTGCAATATAATCAACCAGAACATGGAAGCCACACCAATACTAACTAGTCTTTTTCTTAACTCCGACCACATCATCTTGTTCTCCAGACTAACCTTTCAGTAAAGTGATTATGGGTTTCTTTTAACTAATCTTTCAACGTGAATATTATTTGGTTTTTGATGTCGGTGTCTATGCTTATTATTTGTCACATCATCCTAGCTCAGAAAATAAATGGTGTATAGTGTCGTATTGATTACGGAAACTACACCTGTTGTTTTTGTTCAGAAGCAAGCATAGATGTGTTAGGTTGATCTCTTCTCTAATGAGCCCAACGGCCCATTGGACCCTTGAACCGCGCCCTGATCGAGAGCGTCCAGCCCAGAAGGCTGATGGGCCCCATCGCGCAGCCATATATAGAAGAGGTGGGGCTCATACCACGAGGTTTGTCACCTACAGTAGCGCCCCCCTCTAACCCTAATCCGATCCAGAGGGATGGCTGCCGCCGGCGGGATGCCCACCGACGCCACCAGCCGCATGTCGACGCCACCACCATGTCGCCGACATCACGACAGCGACCACGACAACACCATGACCAACAACATCGACATCAAGAGGATAGGAGAGGTACGCCGTTTTACAGTGTCTATCCCCCCCCTGATCTACTCCTAGTCGACCCATAGAACTAACAATGGTATCAAGAGCCCGGTTCTAGTGAGTAGATTGTTTAGGGAAAAGAAAAAGGAAAAAAAAGGCAAACCCAACCCTAACCCTAAAGAGAGAAATGACGGGGAGGGGGGACTCACCAGGGTCTCCTCGCCGCCATCATCACCGCCCACGGGGAGGCATCATCACACGGGAGAGTCTTCCGAGCCGCGAGCTCGACGAACAGATCAGGCCGAGCGCTCGCAGAACTCCACTGTAGCGTGTGACCATGGGCACCGTCACCAAGCCTCTCGACGGTGGCGCGCTCATCATCGGGTGAACGCGCGCGCCGGTGAGAGGGCCAGCGGCAACGTCGAGACCTTCCTCCCTTGGTCATCGAACACGGCCCTCTGGTTGCTTACTGGAGGAAGGAGGAAGATAGAAAGAAAAGAAAAAGGGGGCGCTTGCATGGACTCGTGGCGGCGCCGCCGTCTTCCCCCACGACGGCTAGCGATAGACCCGCCACCGCCGACTGTGGGTGCGACACGCGTAGGGACGAAGCGAATGGGCTAGGGTTTTTCGAATTTGGCGGCCTCTGCGGTTTTGATCCGCCGAGATGTCCAGAGAGCTGTCCATCTGGACGGACGGTTCAGATGGAGGCAGGGCGTGGGAGCCAGCGCCGCGTTGGGCCAGAATGATGACCTAGGCATTGGCTGCTGGGCTGCCAGCCTAGGCTGGCACACGTGTGTGTGGGTTAGGCCGAAAGGGCTCACACGGGGGCATGGCCAGCAGGGCATAGCGAGCGCGCGCACGCGAGTGGGCCGCATGCCGGTTTTGTTGCTGGGACCATAGGCCGCACGCGGGGCCAGGACGCCAGTTTTGACCGGTAGGCTGAGGAACAGACCAGGCCTAAAGGCCATGCTCGAAGGACCATGGGTCGGATTGGTTTTTCCTTTTCGGCTGAAAATAAAAGAAAGAACAGTGGCACAGGCCTTTTATGATTTAACTGTTTTTCTGCAAAATGTAAATAGAACTTGAATAGAATTTCAACGCTTATACCTCTGTTGAAATTTGAATCAATGAGATAATTTTATAGAGAGTAAATAAGAGTAATTTTGCTACTGTTCATGTAATGTTTAAAGTATTATTTTCATGTATTTTATTCATGTTTCACTGTGAAAGATTAATTGTTGCTTCTTTATATAAATTTGAACCAACGGGATAATTTGTAAAGAGAGTAAAAAAGTACACATTGATGCTTCTAAATAGAATATTGTAAAGTTTCCGCTACAAAGAAATATTTTATGCTCTAATAAAATTGGAGAAAATTTGATTAGAGGAGTGAAAAGATTTGTGTTTAAAGATAATTCTGTTATTCTTATTTTCTAGCCAACATTGATGATATCAATATTATAATTTTGTGAGTTCTATATTTAAAAATTTAAACCTCTGGTAAATTTTGTATTATAGTGATTAATTTTTTAGAGAAAAGATAACAGATCAAGAAATGCTCTTGAACCAGAGAAATGTTTTTTTTTTCAGTTTTCCGCTGCAATAAAGTTGATGATAATATTACTTTCTTTAGGAAAGTTGTTTTTTAATAGATATATCATCATTTTATTTAAGAGTTATATGCATTTATTCTATTTCTGCCCAACGGTTATTTAGAATTGATGTAGAATAATAATGTATTATTCTATTTCTACCCAACGGTGATTTAGAATATAAAGAAAAATCTTAAAAGTTTAATATATATATTATTAATCAAACCAACGTATGATTATTTTTATGCTCATTATTGTTGATTATTTCTTAATTTTTTCAGACTAAAAGTTTTTGTGCTTTCTTTCGTGAAAGCAACAGACTGGGTACTACCCCGAAAGATGATCATGAAAAGGGTCATAATGTGAGCGAGTATGTTCTATCTAAAGAATGGCTCTAAAAAAAAAGAATTCTTGGATATTAATCTAAGAAACAGATGTTTTTCATGCACTCTGTATGAAAAAGTTTTATTATCATTTTCAATGGTTATGATAAAAGATCTAATAAGCCATATACGTGTTTAATTTGACCAACATCAGATTGAGCATGTGTATGTGAATTTGATAATTGAATATGAGCCAATACTATCATTCATGTCCCTTCAAGAGAATTACCCCGCATGACGGGAAAGAGATGATTATGATCATAACCGTAGATGGACAAAGTCTGGGAATATACTCGCATGATGGGATAAAGTTGGCATAATATTTATATCAAGAAAATCCCATATGACGGGAGAATTTTGAGAAAAGACTTACCCTCCTTGACAGGACAAAGATGAGTTGACTCGTGTGCTTTTAATGTTTTTAAAAAAGTATGGAGTAGCTCTTGTGCTCTCCCAGTATTGAACCATACACTTTATGTGTCATAGTCATTAAGCACTTAATGAGTCTAAAGAGAATAAAAGTTACAGACGAACCAACATATTGGAATGATATGCAAGTACGACTTGTAAAAGTATTAATGATAAAGAACTCTGTTGAGTCCTTGAAATGGAATGAGAAAAAGTACTCTTGTATGAGTTAACAGATAGCTTCATTTCACATAATGTGATCATGTGAATGAAGTAGACAATCAAAATTTTCTCAATTCATAAGAGTTATGAATGTTTTTGAAATTCTGGCAAAAAAGTTCTTACCACATTTCGAGAGGGAGAAATAATCTGAAATAAATTAAGAATGATGAACTTCCCCTATACTTCAAACAATAAGATGATATATTATGTATTTAAAGTGATCTATTAATGAAAAATATGATCATCTGGAGGAGTATGATGGTCATATTAATGATACCCCTAAAGTATAAATAGATGTCTTCCTTTTTTTTTGATGAAGGAATACTAAAACGGTGCTTAAAGTGCCATAAAGAAAAAGTTTTAATAGAGTAAACCCAATCATAAAATTTAAAGAGTTCAAGACACGTCGTCTTTGAAGAAGATGATAATATTGGAAGTAAGACTTGAAGAAAAGTAGAACTCTGCATCCACTTTAATGTTTCAAGAGCAACAATTTTTTATTGCACATGCCTCTAGACAATAAAAGAGAGCCCCGTATAAAAGAAGTGACAATAACAAAGAACCATAAGGTTTAAAGATATGAAAATTAGTTTATTCTGATTAACATGAAAGGCCATGATGAGCATTTATTTGTCTAAATGACAAAGATAAAACATAATTAATTAATCCTAACAATATTTAGGACTTAGAAAAATTACTAATGGAGTCAATACAATAGGCCGTCATGGGTCTATAATGTTGAATGTGACTCTAGAAGGAATACAGATCCTAATAAAGTCAAAACAATAGACCGTTGTGGATCTATAAGGTTAAAAGTGACTCTAGAAGGAATATTGGCTAATTCCTTGAGAATTATAAAGATATTAATGGCACATCATAATTGAAGTTATATCGGATGAAAGTAAAGCTGATTCTCCTTACTGAGGATCCAAGAAAAATGTATCACATGGTACAATTAAAAGTTTTATCATGAAAAGAAAAAACTTAAGATATCGTCAACAGAAATCTATTTATGCATTGAAGACGCATTGAAGACAAGTTTCTAGAGAGATGTTTAAAGGTTTATAGATTAGTGAGAAATTTGGGTTTTCTTAAAAAGTAAGAGGATAATTGTATTTGTGCAAAAGATATAGAACGGGAAATTTATTTTCTAATCATGTATATGTGGATGACGTCCTACTTGCTAGTGGTGATGTCAATCTAATGTTGGAGAAGAAGAAGTTCTTGTCCTTAAAGTTTAAAAGAACGTTCTCGGTAGAATGTCTCTTATTATAAGAGACGAGATTCACCGAAATAAAGAGAAGGGGTATTAAAAATGTTACATATGCATGTTGAGAAAGTCTTAAAGTACGCATTCAAGAAAACATATGCTTGTTCTTATAGTCAAGGGTAACAGAATTAAGGACTTTAGTATTTTAAAAGACAATGTAAAAAGGATCAAATGAATATGATATCATATGCTTCAGCTGTTAGAAGTCTGATATTACCATAACACAATTTATGTATTCGGGTTGTTCTGGCAATGTCCAGTCTAGATATCAGTGGCGGACTCAGGAATTGAGAGTTGGATATTACTAATCTGCTGAGGGAAAAAAAAATCGTCCAATAATAAAATCTCTTACTTTTTCAAAGATTTTTTTAAATCCACAATACCATAATTTGATATTCAAATTGTTAACAAATCTCCAAATTAGTTAATATAAGTAACTGCAATTGAAGCTTTGTCAAAATCAGGACCTTTGTTCCTCATTTTCCTCTAAAACCAACATAAGAAAAGCACAGACATCAAAACTCAATAAAAATAGTACCGTACTACCGATCTGTAGAAGGAAATACTTTGGTAGGGAATACTTTGGTACCGAACTACCGATCTGTAGAACCGCGTATGGGCTATGGGCCTAAAAAATAAACTGGGTTGTGACTTCTTCGTAGCTTGTCTTTCGTGGAGCCGAAGACGGGCCAAATTGGAGGAAAATCTGGCTCAGTTTCAAGTAAATACGATCCAATGCAAAGTATAATAAGCATATATAAATCACATGTAGTTAATTTCTTTGCAAAATAGTTGAGTATTCTCAGGAATACCTAGTTATCATGCTAGGTCCGCCAGTACTAGATATAGATCACTAGAATAGAGTTAAAGATATCAGTTTAATGCTAAAAGATATAAGTACTCTCAAAAACTTATGAGGATAAAGATAGATATGTACAGATGCTCTTAAAAAGTTGTGAACACAAAGATAAAATGCGTAAAATATGTAGCAAAATTCATAATTATCGCTAACTTTCATATTTGGAGTTTTTGTATGAAAAAGCTCCAAAAAAAGGAAAGAATTATCATCAATATGATAAAAAGATATGACTTAGCATGATATGAGGCTGATGGATAGGCAAAATGGTTAAGGAAATCTATACTCGAAAAAAGATAGTGGTTAACAGTAACCATTCAAGTATTTTACTCATGTGATAACAAGTCAAATGTGGTGTCAAACACATTGACACAAAGTTATGTGTTGTTAAGGAGAAAAGTCTGAAATTATGTTAAAATACTTAGAGCATAAGAGCAATGGACAAGTGTTAGCAGATCTGCTTAGTAAAGGCCTTACTATCCAGTGTGTTTGGAGAGCACGCAGTCGACATGGGTTTATGGTATGGCCTATAATTTTTCAGACAATAAGAGACCCAAGGTGAATGTGTTTTAAAATAGAGAAGTATGTTGTAGCTGTTGATTCTATCGGTGATTAACCCGATGAAGCATGCTCTATATACAAATCTATGATGAAATAAATATTTTGAAAGAAGTTATTTTAAAATATAAAGTTAAAAAGTTTAAGATGAGATCAATAAGGAGAATGTTAGGTTGATCTCTTCTCTAATGAGCCCAACGACCCATTGGACCCTTGAACCGCGCCCTGATCGAGGACGTCCAGCCCAGAAGGCTGGTGGGCCCCGTCGCACAGCCTTATATAGAGGAGGTGGGACTTAGACCACAAAGTTCGTCGCCTACAGTACTGCCCTCCTCTAACCCTAATCCGATTCAGAGGGATGGCTGCCGTCGGCGGGATGCCCACCGACGCCACCAGCCACATGTCGACGTCACCACCACGCCACCGACATCATGACGGCGACCGACAACACCATGACCGGCAACATCGACATCAAGAGAATAGGAGAGGCACTCAGTTTTACAGTGTCTATCCCCCATCGATCTACTCCTAGTGATCCAAAGAACTAACAATATGTGCATGTCATTACATAATAGTACAAGTTATCCATGTTCCACATGTCTTCACAAATAATTGATTGTCCGTGCTTATGGCAGTTTCTCGTTTGTTATTTCTGCAGGTTTTAGCAGTATTGACAAGCATGGCTGATCGTGAAGATTGGAGGAACTGATAGCTTTCAAAGGAAGAAGAAATGGAAATGGTGGATGGATGATTTTAAATGTGGTTTCCGTGAGGTTGATCGATCCTGCAGAATGACAATTTGCTCTGTTCATGTTGCGACAAGTGCTCCGTACCTGTGTTTATAATGGAAACTTACAGTTGCAAAAAAAAAAAAAAATCAGAAGTACTATATAAGGAAGCTTAGAGCATCTCCAACAGGTCTTGTAAAACTAATTGGTTAGCTAAATTTAGAAAAGAAGTAAAAAATATTCAATCCAACAGACCCCGCTCGGTAACTATCGCGAGCGCGCGGCGCTCGCCATCCTCACCTTGCCCGCGCGCGATGCCTTCCTCCGCAAGGAAAGCGGCTGATTACAAGGAACGGATGATTAATTGAATAAAACATTGTGGAACCTTTGGATCAGTTGACAGAGGTAAGCGGCAGAACCTTCCATGCGCGTGTGCTCCTAGAGGATGTCGCTGATGATCCGTGCAAGAGGACCAGCAAGAATCATAGTCGGGTGCACCAAGCTTTGTGCACCCAGCGGCAGCAGGACTCGGAGGTCTGGCACGCACAAATCAGAGAAACGATGAACCACGCAAAGACCCGGTCGGCGGCAGCAGATATCTAAAGGGAGGATCGCTCCGAAAAACAATAACCGAAGCTGACATGGGGGTTTTGAAAATATAGAATAATTATTTTAGCTAGTCTGTTGGTTGACCCCCTAGTTAAAAAACGATTTCTACTTTTACAAAGAGGGTAAATGCTCTAAATTTTGCTAACAAGATAGCTAGGCTATTGGAGATGCTCTTACGGTTGATAGTAACTTATTGCATATTGGCAGTATAACGTTATTTGGACTACCTTTCATTCTCCTCCCAGTTCCGCGACAGAGCATGCGTGCATTCTCGTTTCGTTTGGCATCAATCAGACCTGAGATGTGAGCTCGAACTATCAGACCTGAGAACAATAAAGATAGTCATATGATTCAACAGGGAACAGACAAAATATGGGATGTTATAGGATATAGTATAACAAAAGAGGGTCATGCGTCGGGATTAATCCAACAGGTGGGCTTTTACATAACTCGAAGAGCTGGCTGCGACTGCTACCCAGAAAAGGCCAACCCCAAACAAGAGTAATACTATTTGCCTGACGACGGCCCGCATGCCTTCCTTGCCGCGTCGTACTGTTCCTGGTCATCAAAATACGCTGCCATGCCGCCGTGATACCACAAATATCTATTGCCCACTTCTCGTCCTGTGACCATGGGCGGTGATGGCGGATTGGAGAAGGCGGCGGCATCCTGCTCGCCGGACTTTGTGACGAGAACCGTGGGGCAGAACGCGCGGCAGAGACAGCACCGGCGATCGTCGTGGAAGATGCGCATGCGGATGGCGCAGTTGACGCACACCTCGCGGTGGCCTGCCACCCAGTCTGCCGGTTCCGTGCACATTCCTAACTGCAAAGGCTGATCAACGTTGAGGTATGTGACTAACGAGATTGATCTGTGATCGATTCTGGATTGACCATGATGGTTTATAGACGCGTACGTACGTACTGGAACGAAGTCGGGCTCGGATTGAAGTTGAACCCCTTCGTTCGTGAGGTACTTCCATTGCCTTTACCTTATTTTATTTATAGCTTCAGTTTATTTCCTGAGCAGAAAATCAATGCACTTTTGGCCTCTGAATCGCATCGTAATAGCGCCAAACATGCAGTTTACTTTTCTCAAACACCTAAAGCTGTCATCATCACACTGTTCATACTTTTTTTTTTCTCAGCACCTTTAAGATCACTTTCCTACTCGGACCGAACGAATCGCTGGTTTTTTCTAAGGAACCAACAATACCAAGCTTTTATATATCAGGACTTCATGATTCAAATACTTGTCTTCTGAAGAATCCAACAATACTAAGAACACCGGATGCACGTATATATTACAGCATAGTTCACTTAAAAAAAGGTAGTATTTGAGGTCAACCAATATTCAAACATTCAGTCAACACTTAACTAGTTAAATTTCAACACCTAGTAAATGCATAGCACATAGTCATCTCCATGATATCGAGATTGTTACCTCAAGTGCGAGCTTAGTGACAAATCAGCCTTCAACAGAAGTCTACCAATGATTTGTTCCCACAATGTACAAAAAGACCATGTTCAAATTGATTTGATATACTAATATAATGGAGGAAACACTGCTCTAAAGCCCAGGAAGATCCATCACATCTACTACCCCTGCAAGAAAAGAAGAGTTTAAATAAAAGAAAATATCAACCTATGAAAGCTGCCCGTAGGGTAGGGGGGGGGGGGGGGTCAAGTACCTGACCAAACAGAAACGCACACCTTGAAACCTTCGACAACAGTGTGATGGCTAAGGTCAACACAACAAAGAAACAAGCAATGCCCAGTTGCCTTGACTCGTACAGTGTTGGAGGGATGTTGACGGTGTACAATATCATCCAGCATGCAGTGTAGTACCACACCCCCCTGCCTAGTGCCCACGGGTCAGAGACCCACAACGGCGTCACCCATACTGAGTTGTGGACAACAACGCCGTAGTAGACGATAGTGACCACTGTGAATGCCATTGTCGTCTCCATAGACATGCTTAGCATAACCTGGGAAGAAAAATACCTACAAACACATGGTTAAATACATATTAATACACATGACTGAACTGAATGCCGTAAAATTAGACGAGAGGTTTTTACTTCTTTTCTTTTCATCAAAGGTAAAATAGCTTCATTCTAAAAGTACTACCAATAGCACATAAGGTAATGATACCTCCAGATAAGGAGAACAGTGAACATAGCGATGGTGTATAAATAGAGGTGCCACACAAACGTCCGCTGAGGGCTCAAAGCATGGTAAAGCTCCTCCTTCCTTGCCTCCTCAGATTGCTCACGCCTATCCTTAGGAGGAATGACCACCACTTGCTGATCTGCAAAATGCAGAATCCTGTAATTTATTGCAGAAAAAGAGGGGAAAATGAAGTGTTTGCAAACTAATATATACACCAATGCAAGTAGTAAGCTGGATAAAGAACAAACTTGCAGTTCCATTTTATATGGATGTGATCATGTTAATGAGCCGGTGCATTTCGACAGAAAGAAACAACTGGATCTTCAATAATGTGGACCCAAGAGTAAGCAACTTCAGCGATAAATTCTTTAGAGAACTAGCCATGGTTATCCACAGAGCCAAAAGGAGAACAGCAGATGGTATTAACTATTAAGAGAATGGATTCAGCTAAAGGCTTAAGACCCCTTTGTAGTTTTGTTAGCTTTCTTGTACCTGTTTCTTTGTTTCTTTTTCTGTGCATACTTTTCTCTCCGCTATCAATAAAATCACTGTAGCGTAGCGGCTTGCCCCAACAATTTCCATCAAAAAAAAAGAAGCTTTACTAGTATATATATTATTCCTATCACTCGAAGGGTTAGCTTCTACCCAGTTTGGTATGGAAATCCAATATGGCGCCAGCCCTCATTTTCCTCCTTGCCTTGTTCCCTTGGTGACATGGTCTAGCGTTTGACAATAATAAAACATGTACTCAGAATTCGCCACTATTTTCTAGCCTTCCCTCTTTTTTATTTTACACTTTGCATCTAATACCAATAGTGTGTTTTGTTTTCCTCTTTCAACACCGAAAGCAACACGGTTGGACATTTTTCCTCTCCTTTCTGAGTCAGCTAGGTGCACTTGTCTCTGGACCGACCAAGGCAATATCAACTAGTAGGAGTTTAGAACCGCCGCCACCCAAATCTGCCCATTCCAGGTGACCCCAATGACAGAGGAGCCATATTATGCTCCAGGTCTTAACTGATTTAGGCAAGTACATTGTGCTATGCTAATTACTATAGCAGAGGAGCCACATTCTGCTCCAGGTCTTATCTGATTTAGGCAAGTACATTGCACTATCTAATTACTACATAATTTTCCTTGATTTCATCTCTTCCCACACAAGGAGAGAAATCCCAAAAAGAGAGCACAACAGGAGAAAGAAGTTGAAAAATGAGTAAATGGAACTGTAGACACGGAGGTGTAAACACTATAAAGGGCTAGGGTCTTCTTGCTCTTGGCAAGCATATATGCAAGTCCCGGTCCAGTCCTTAGGAGGTCAGGCATTTAACCTTATTTGCTGATTACGACATTACATTCTCAATTTCTTAGAAAAATCTTGTAATGTCTTTTTTACTTGCAATCAAATAGCAGTAACATTTGTATTAGCTGGAGAAGAACCGACACAGCCTGATGCCACTAAATAAACCAACAAAAGCAAGAACTAGACTGTTGTGTCAATGCGTGATATGTGCTATCTTTCAGAATTAGTCTGTGCTGTTATATATTCAAGCAGTTCATATTAATCCGTATATAATGTGTAATCAGGAAATGTCTGCTCAGACATGGTCACATAAAAGTGGCCACGTACGGAGGAGTGCAAAGAAGAAAATGGCCAGAAATGCGGTTAAGACTGGTTGTGTTAGGACTTAGGAGTGCGGCAGGTGCAAATGGTGCAAAGGTTGGAAACTTTGCTATAATATGTTAGAAACAATATATTTTCTCTGCGGCAGTATGAAGAGCAGACCTTTTAGATGACTTGCTCGATGGAGATCAGCGCCCTTATCAAAAAGATACCTGAAGACATGTAGGTTCCCAGCGGATACTGCATGCTCCAGTGGTGTCATGTTCCTGCCTGCAAACAAAAGAACATGGTTTTATCACAACTTGGTGAACGGACAAAACAGCGAAATTTAATTGAGCACTGCTGTTGTGATTGCAAAGAAGACAATACAATTTGGGCTGGGGGAGGACCAGACACCAGATAATAGAGAACAGCTAAACAATCCTAATATGGAGCCAACAGTCCCTAACAAACATACTCCTGAATCAAATACCAGAACCATGCGCTTTGTCCCTCAAAAGAATTTCACCACAAAATCTTTTTATCAAGCTCTGAATTAAGGAGGTGTCATATGCAAAATAAACCCCATGATCTGGAAATCTTTGGGTCCTTAAAAATGCAAGTTATTCATGTGGCTAGCGATACAACATAAGCTGTATACTAAAGAAAGATTGGCTAGGAAAGCCAAGACAGAGAATGCATTGTGTCCGCATGGATGCCAGGAAAATGAGAGCCTTGTGCACATGCTCCTAACATGTGCATACATAGCAGGTATATGGAACCATCCTTCAGAAACACACCCTCAAGTCATAGTATCACACAAGCAATAGCGACTCCAGACATTAACTCGCAACAGGTAACAAAGGAGGACTGGTTCACCTTTTTCATTGCGGTCGCATGGAATATCTGGCTGGCCAAAAAGAGAAAAGTTTTGGACAACATTAACACCCCAAGATACAGGATATCAAAGAAAACTCCATCGACACAATAAAGCTGTGGGCAAATAGAACGCCAAGGCTGCAAAGAAAACAGGCCATACGCCAATGGGCTGATAGTATTACCGATCCAGCTGACACTTGATTTGACGTTTATTATGTATTGCCTGCGTGCAAGAATGATGTTTCTAGGGCAGCCTTGGGCGGCCCCATCCAGCACTTTCATGTGCATTATCATGTAAAAGGCTAGTGATTTTGCTCAAAAGAAAAAATGTAAAAGGCTAGTGATATGCCTCGCCTGTTCTCTTCATTATGTATCATGCATTATGCATTCTAAAATGAATGAAAACTAAGGTAGGGGCCTCCCCTTCCGATATCTTCAAAAAAAAAAAATCCTAAAATTGAGCTATTAGTGTGGCGCGTGGGCAGGTACCAGCGGTGTCACGCCTGCTGACGTCCATCCCGACCTCCTCGACCTGGTACCAGCACATGGGCAGCAACCCACTCCCACCGGCGGCGGCGTGGAGGACGTTCACCCCCTCGAAGTTGGTGTGGCGCAGCGTGGAAACCATCCCCTTCTCGTCCGCGTCCAGGCGCGTGGCGACCTCTGCAACGAGATGGTTCGGAACCATATTCCAGTGAGGAAATAATCATGAGACGAAATCAATGTGGCAACGAGAGTAGTGCCCAAATCCGAGGCAAAAAAATGTTCAATTTTTTCCACGTGGCAAGGCGAAGGGGAACAAACTCCGCATTCCGCGATGCCTCAACCAAATCGACCGATGAAGAACTTGAACTAGCGAGGAGACGACAAAAAATGAAGGAAGGCGCACACGTTACGTACCCTTGAGGCGGTGGATGTTGCCGTTGTAGGCCGCAGCGAGGAGCGCCGCCTCCTGAGGCCACTCGTCCTGGTCATCTGCACCAGAGGCAAGCAAGCAAGGCGCTTGCGAGGTAAGAAACACAGCACAGCTACGAGAGAGGGGAATTCGGGCCGGGAGCCGACGGACGGAAGGGACGGAGAGCTCTCACCGGTGTTGAAGCGAATCTGGAAGGCGCTCGGAAGCGGCAGGTTATGGTTGTCCACGTTCGCGTCGATGGCGGCCACCACGCCGCCGCCGGCGGCTCGGGAGGACATGGGGCGCAAGGGTTTCCGAGCTGGGGGAGACGAGAAGGTTCTGGAAGCGGGAGCGACGGGAGGGGCGGAGTGGAGGCGGAGGCGGAAGGAGAGGGAGACTGACGAGTAATGACAACGCTAGGCGGCGGGAAGAGAGAGAGCAACGGGACATCGACACGTTTCGGTGCTCTGACATGCCAGGCCAGAGGACCCGAGTTGCCTTTTGGACTAGCTTTTGCGTGGTTTGAATCGTTTTTTCTCCAGAAAATCTGTTTCGTGCTTTGTTTCTGCTCGTGTTTGGCACGCCGATGCAGGTGCACCGGACTACGGTGTAACGCTGGGAAAAAATTGGCAATGTGTTAGAGTGCAACTTTTCGATGCCGTCTGAAATTTGACATACATGATACATGTACGTATACCAACCATGCGGGGAACTTGTATGAAATACTAAAGAATTTGTGTTAGCAATTGAGATAATTGTATTTTACATATTTTTTATATAAAATTATCTAAATAATAACTATAAATCATTGATCTAGATCTAATGACTTAAGAAAGTGATCGGCAAGTCTCATTGTATTATGGCTAAAAAATGCAGCAATTGTAGGTGTCAGTATCAGCCTTAAAAAACAATATATCCCATTATATCAACTTCCCATTCGCCGTGGATCATCGAGTAGTGTTTTCGATTCGTAGATGTATTTTTGGCTCTTTCTGAGCACAAGTTCATTTATTTGGTCATGAAGCTCTTTCTGATCAACATGGCCTGAGCTGAAACTGGGTGCATATAAAGGCCAGCTACGTCGGCGAGCAGCAATTGAGCCCACAAGTCACGGCCCGGCTCTGTTCCTACGAGGCACATCCGCACATGGACCAAGACCAACACATACGCATCACCGTGGTCGAGTCTCTCGCACCATCGGCGCTAGTACGTTTTCAGGAGAGAGTTTTTATGAATAATATGTGTGTACGTTTTTTTTTTTTTGCGAGGAACCTCACGGTACGTTTTACTTATGAACGACCGAGATAAAGTACGAAATGGACTCATCCAACACAAAATTTGGATCGGTTCATCATCGTAGGTTAATTAACTATGGGAAGGATCAAACACATCAATTGAATTGAAGTGGATGCGATCATCCCATCCAATTTAAGCTTGATCTGAATACAAGTACTGTAAATTCATACGGCGCACGTGTCAGCGGAACGCAGCAGGTTTTTGGAACGGCATTACGATCAGTTCGAGGTGTAGGTGTAGCACGTACGGCACGTGAGTTAACAACCCAAAACAGACCCTGGAACAGCATTACGAAAGAAATCGAACTCAAATTTGCGATGCGGTTGCGTGCACATGCAGAGGCCACGGGTTTCTCGGGCTCGCATACTTGCCCCTCATCATGCACAGCAGGCGACCGGGTCCGGCCTTGTGATGGATCAAACCTGCCTTGTGGCGAGTTTCAGTTCGAGATGGTATGAAAATGCGCATGGATGAGGTTGCGGGTTCGTTCGGCGATCCATCGACGAGCTGCTTGCTTTTTATAGCCGCCACTATTCTCGCGGTGAGAGAAGAAAGGAGCGAAGGCAGGGAAGAGAGAAGGGCGGCAGCTCTCTCTCTCTCTCTCTCTCTCTCCGCTCCTTGGACCTCTCCTCCTCCTCCTATCCCTACGACGACGCCGACGCCGAGGCCGAGGCCCCCGACCTCGCCGGCCGCGCATCTCTCAGCTTAATTACCATGTCATCGTCCTCCTCCATCTCCTCAAAGCCACCACCCCCCCACCACCTCCTCCACGTCGACACCACCACCACCACCAACGCATCATCATCCCCCGCTTCCTCCTCCCCGCGCCCCGGGACCGGCGGCAGCACCAATAATAATAATTCCGGCGGGCAGAACCAGGCGTGCGCGGCGTGCAAGTACCAGCGTCGCAAGTGCAACCCGGACTGCCCGCTGGCCCGCTACTTCCCGGCCGACCAGCAGCGCCGGTTCCTGAACGCGCACCGGCTCTTCGGCGTGAGCAACATCCAGAAGACGCTGCGGCGGATCGACCCGGAGTACGGGCCCGAGGCCATGCGCGCGCTCATCTACCAGTCCGAGGCCCGCGCCGCCGACCCGGTCCTCGGCTGCGTCGGCGTCATCCAGCGCCTCGAGCACGACTTCAACTGCGCCACCGCGGAGCTCCAAGCGCTGCACCAGCAGCTCGCGCTCTTCCGCCACCACCAACAGCCGGCCGGGAGCCCCGCGCTCGTCGCCGATCCGGCGGCCATGCCCATGCTGGCGGCGCCGGGACAGGGCAACGGCGTCGCCATGACCATGGACGCGCTCTACGGCGGCGGCGGTCGTCCCGATCAAGAACACGCGCTCCAGGCCGGCGCCGAATACGTCGTCGTCAATAATGACCACCAGCACCACGCAGATTACAATAATAATAATGCCCTCAAGGTCGTCGGCGACGACCAGGACGACCAGCCGCCGGCGATCCCCTTGTACGACTACTTCTGCTACGACGGGACGACGGCGCCCGGCGGCGGCGGCGACGAGGCCACGAGCCAGGACGCCACCGCCGTCGACAACGGGTACGCCTACTCCTCCGACGCCGCCGCCAGCGTCGTCAAGCAGCAGCAGGCGTCCGGCGGCTCGCCGGGGATGTCCACGCTCGGCGAGCAGATGGAGCAGCACTGCCAGATCGAGGCGGCGCCCTTCGTCGACGCGTTCGACGTCAAGCCGCACGGCCTGCAGCATCCCATGACGACGACGACCATGGAACACCACGGCGCCGGCATGGAACAACAGCCGGAAGACGTGAAGGTGGTCAAGTACGACGCGGATCAGAAGATGGCCGCGGCCGCGCAATGCCACCTCGAGTTAGGCTTCTCCTCTTTCTGATCTTCTTTCTGATTCAATGCATGGTAGATTCGTCCGTCCATGACCATGCATGCGATTCGAAGGGCATTATTCATCCATTATTTTGGTGATGATTTGTTGTTTCGTTATTTAGAGCAAAGAAGGTTTGTTGCGTTGTTATTTCTCAATTTTATTTCTAGAAGAGAAAGTTGTTCATTAGACTAGCAAATAATTGTTGGGCACATCATCAGGTCGATATAGAGTGGTTTAGATTTTATCATGGATTTTCCTCGCAATCAAAAGGTGTTTGTACACGGAGATGCGAGCAAAAATTCCTGGATATTATTGTTGTTGGAATAAAATGTTTCTGAAATTAAGAATTTTCACATAGTAGCATTTGTGTTTCCCGGTGATGTCTACTTTATCTCAAATGATAATCATAATGCATTATGCTTGTGTTCATAAAAATTGATTTTGCAAAGAAAAGAGCATGGATACTCCAGTTTCATTGTATGCACATGACATGAATACTGGGTGCATGTTAACATAGTTGTGCAAAGAAATTGGCAAGGATTACTGCAGTTTTATTCTGTGCTTTAGATGAGTATTGGATACAAAACCGGCTTTGACAATGGTGGCCGGTTTAATCAAACCGCCACTGCACGACCTAATACCATTTTGGAAGAGTCCTTCAAAACAAATTGGAAGAGCATTTTGGAGCAGAATTTATATCTCTACTACTTATTAAATACGGTACGGTCGTCTCTCCCAAACTTTTTCCGCCCCTTGCCCTGTTTTTCTGCAATCGTGTGTAGTATTTTGTATCGCAACGAGACTTTGGTATTCCTATTTGGCAACCACCGTGACCCTCCGGTCTGCCTTTTCTATCTGACAAGTCACGATGCCCCGGTCACGCCCGTCATCATTGTTGCCGTATGTCCTATTAAATATGGTGCGATCGTCTCTTCTAAATTTTTTCTGCCCCTTGCCCCATTTTTCTGCTATCGTGTGTAGTATTTTATATTGCAACGAGACTTTGGTATTCCTATTTGGCAACCACCATGACCCCCTAGTCTGCCTTTTCTATCTAACAAATCACGATGCCCCAGTCGTGCCCGTCATCGTTGTTGCCGTATGTCAGCTGTGGAGATTAATCGGGCCGTTGTCATCGTCGTGTGAGCTGTGGAGATCGATCAAACCGTCATCATCGCCGTGCAAGCTGTGAAGAGATCAATCGAGCCGTCGTCGTCACCCATGTCGCATGTGCGCTATGAAGAAACTTAGGTCTGAAAACTAGAGATCGATCGGGTTGCCTGTCGTTGTGGAGATCACAGATGCTGGGCATGCGCCCTCCGGCCTACTGTGTGCAGACGTTGTCATCCTAGAGTTAACCGGCTAACGTGATGTAGCATCCATGACGTCGCTGACAACTCTATCGAGTTTGCCTCGCATCCATGGCTTCACCGACGCATAGGGTTCCTCTCGCCGTCGATGTGGTTAAAGTTTGAAGGTGATCTTCATCACTAACCCTATAGCAATTGTGCTCTTCATTCTCTTTAGCCTGGAAGGTTTTTCATGCATATAGCATGTGAACAGGAGCTATATCTCCTTTTGGTGATCACACAAGAATGACAATGGAGGTACAACTTTTTTAACCTGAGATCTCTTCTAGGTTCTAGCTCAATGTCACATGTTGATGAGCACGTGGTTTTTTGTCTAATCGTTTTGACCCTGTTGTAGTTTGTGCTTCTCTCCTATCTGTCCCAACTTCTGAATTTTTTGTCATTGCCGGATCAGTCTCTTTATGTTTGAACTGTTTCTTTCATGTCTAAGAAAGTTGTCATCCTGAATTAGCACCCTGTACTTCAACCGTTTCAGTTATCTTGTAGGCTGAAGTTTTGTTATAACCTACTCAATTGATATCACACTAGCGCATGCATTGAAGATGGCATCTATGCCATGGCTGGCTTGCTGCTCCAGGTGAAAGCTTGACATCTCTAAAATTCTCATGTCCTATCCGCATATGTATTTTTATTTAACTTTTGCTATTTTTTAAGTAAAGTGGGTTATTATTATCAACTGAATTCTCTAGAGGGAAGAAAGTCATTGGCAAACCCATGGTTTTTACATATAAAATTGTTGTGTAGTTGTTAGTATAAAATGGTCTATTGCTCATCGAGAATCAACTCTTACATTGCATGACATGGATAAGAATCAGTTACATCTAACAACCTTTGTTTATATATAGTTTTGTAAGTTTTCTGCTTACCGATCACTGCATGTTCTACTCCATGCATAAAGCTTTCGGCTCTGATGATTTCTGGAACATTCCAATTGTGTAGATGGTAATTCTTAATCATATTTTAATATGTATTATCAGTTACACCTTAGCAACCCACGGGTAATCATATAATAATTTAATATAATTTATATAAAGAAATTTAGATAATCTAATAATAATTTAAAAATTATTACTTTAAAATTGAAAAATGTTCAAATCCATGACAACACACGGGCACATTGCTAGTATGTTATAGAAATTAGCAGATACAAACTTAATTTGGTTATACACAATGGCAAAGTGATTTACAGACACCCGAGTGCCACTAGGTATGTTAGCAAATAATGCATAAACAAGATCGAAACACGACAAAGATTTAACATTGAAAACCCTTACGAAAAAACCACGGGAGCCGACCGCCAATCTTCACTATTAGAGGAGAGTTACAACATAGGGGATACAATGAATTTCTCTCTCTCTCTCTCTCTCTCTCTCTTCTCATGCAGTACAAGAAGTATATATGAGGGTGAAAACTAGAGATAGATTCTCTAAACAATATGAACTGTAACACGAGAGGACTCTGTTTCTCAAATCTTCTAGATGTCTTTAGTAAGGACTCTATAATTCGGATCATATTCCAACAAACTCCACCTTAAAACGAATTCTATCTTGTAGCAAATGAAGAATCATCAATGAACTCCCTTCAATATTATATAACACCGGACGCCAACGAGTCACTAGAAATTAAACGGTAGCACCAATCAAGTTTGAGCATCGCTCAAACTTTATAACTCCACTTACAACAGAGTGCTTAATACTCTTTGTGATGAAGAACACATCAGAACTACTGCTTTGAGTAAAAACAAAAGAGTCATAACCATCACGGGTCTAAATAATAAACCGTTATCACGGTCTTGCAGCAGAATATCAAATTTGGTAGAAACCAAGTCAACGGACAAGTCAGCAAAATTAATAAATCTACAGTAATTATTGAACGCTTCGAATATATGAAGCAAAATTTGCAGACTCCTATACACTTTCGTGTGCCATCAGTCATAAAACCAGTAAATAATAATCTGGTAAAATATTCATGTGTGCCTAGCAAAGATTCCCCAAATTTCTTTGGCAGAAACCGTGCTCCTCTGATGCACGGTGATGGAAAAACGATGGCGTAGATCATAAAACAACAGGAGATAGCCATACAGAACTGTACCAGGAATCTTTCAAAACGCTGAGTAGCCGATTTGATCAGCGTAGAACAGCAGCATGCACTGTGATAATTCAGAAACCAGAAGAGGAAAGCTTCTGGTAGAATCCACGCGTGCGTAAGCATAACAGGCCAAAAGATGAAGTCACGCTCCCATGGATGAAGCTCCTCGGGACTTGAAACCACATGCTGAAGAAAACGGCTCTAGCATAATTCCTGGAGCAGTGATCTGTCGTGGGGCAGCTTTTGTACATGGATGCTGATATTGAACTCGCCGACTCGCTCTGGAAACCGAGCAGCAAAACATCCAGCCAGCGAATTTGATGCGGAGCCAACGGAGTTAATCAGCACGCACGATGACCACACGGAATCGGAAGGATCCCGTCTTGAACCGTGACAGGCACGGTGAATCTGGAAGCCCCGGCCGTCTGGCAGAAGGTGGCGACGTAAAAAATAGATCGGCACAGAACTAAACGCCTTGCTCAGACGCGCAACACGAGATCAGATCCTATCCTCGAAACCAGCAACGCGAGCACGCCGAGTATGTCTGGTACTGTTGAAGATCTCCACTTCACCAGAACCAAACAGGTAACAGCTAATTTCTCTCTGACTAGATCGAGCAGAGAAGCGCCGGCTAACGCGAAAATGAAAACAGCGGCGGCAACAAAACAGGGAATAGAATCCTAATATATATTTTTTTCACAAATCTCATGTTTAGTTCTGGTACTACTTGTTAGCAAATAATACATAAACAAGATCGAAACACGACACAGATTTAACGTAGAAAACTCTTGTGGGAAAAATCACGGGCGCTGACGGCAATCTTCACTATTGGAGAAGAGTTACAACATAGAAGATATAATGAATTTCTTTCTCTCTTCTTATGCAGTACAAGAAGTATATATGCGGTTGAAACTAGAGATAGATTCTCTAAACAATATGAACTATAACATGAGAGGACTCCGACTTTCAAACCTTTTAGACGTCTCTAGTAAGGACTCTATAATTCGGATCATATTCCAACAAGATGCTCGCTCCTAGCTGGTTTTGGGCGGTGCATATATATGGGATAAGAACCAGATCCTTATCACTGAAATCTGCATTTTCCCCTTGTACAATAACACAGAGTCGCCCCTGATTATACAATATGGTCATTAAGAAGGAAATACAACTTCTCTTTAGGTTATCAAACATTTTAGCCCTGATTTGTATACTCTGTATAAAGAGAAGACAGATACATCAGTGGATTCTAAAAGAGAGTAGTATATCTGATATTTAAACAAAGGATCAAATACAGCACAGAACTACCTCCCAAACCCTCACATCAAATCCTAACAAATCCAAATCTTAACTCTGTCCCAACAACCTCTTCTCTTCCCCAGTCCCAACATCAACATACTAACTAATAATCCCATTTGCCTTTTGCCTATAGTTCATCAACTAGTTTTTCGTACTGGCAGTGCACACGGCCCTGCAACATGAGCCTGGTGACCAATGAGCGATGTCGCTGAATCTGGCAGCGAAGTTCCAGCTGCTGTGCTGAACGCTGATAACGTAGGCCCCAGAGATAGTGACGACAGTTCGACATGCATGTTAGAGCATCTACAAAATCTCTCTAAAAACTCTCTCTAAATCAAATTAATAGGATTTATTTAAAAAACCATCTACAACAGTTCTCCTAAATAACTTATAGATTAATTCTTTTTCTAAATTCTTCTCATTTGTTGCTAGAAACAAGGAAAAAAATAGGAATCCCAATAATTATATTTAGAAGGGAATTAATATTGTTGTGCTCCCAGATGCTGACGTGACTCAATCAAAAGTCTTTCTGATCTATTTTTAGAGAGAACTGTTGGAGGAGACAAGAAAACTTCTCCTTAATAATTTTTGAGTTGCTCCCAAAAAACTCTTTTGGGGTCAATTTTTTAGGGAGTTTTTGGAGATGCTCTTAATACAGTTAATCAACTGAACTGATCTCTAGAAATATACCATATATTTATTTGGGTAAAGTCAAATCTATGAGTTAGAGGGCTCAAACACCTGAACTCAATTAACTACTCCCTCTGTTCAGAACAGAGGAAGTATCTTTTATTCATATGTATAAAACAAATTGTGATGTAAATTGTGGGGGGTTCATCGCCTTCGGATAATCGGAGAGAAGCCAAATGCCAGATACCCACGCCCTTCCTTCCTCCTTCTTCGATGACGGCTGCTGCCCGCGTGGACTTTGGTGCCGACACCGTCGTCACCCGCCGTTAACTCGTCGGCCATGTGATGCCCCCACCATCGACCCCGCCCATTGCCTCACACCCTCCTCGACAACCCAAACCCAAACACCCCTAACCCGTCCCGCCGATACTAGAGAAAAAGCGTCCCAGGCCCACCAGGATCTGGACAGCCGATCGACTCCAACAAAGAGAGTGGTTGAACCAATACTTCTGTCAGTTGTGTTGTAGGAACCTAGAAACAGCGCAACATCTATTCTCTGAGTGTGAGATAACAAAGCAAATTTGGACTGTGATTAGCTCATGGGTTCATAAACCGCGATTACAACCGGCGCAATGGACAACGTATGCGAGTGTTGCAGACTGGTTCCATGATCTAACAACAAACTCCAACGACGACCGAACCAAAGGTATACACTCCATAATCATCCTCGTCATTTGGGCTGTTTGGAAGGAGAGAAATGCGAGAGTCTTCAAGCAACAAATGAAGCCAGTGCTACAAATCATCACAGAGATCAAAGATGATGCCGCTCTCTGGTCCATGGCTGGTGCAAAACATCTAGCGGCAGTGATTGGTCATCAAATTAGCGAGTAGTCAGCTTAGCTCAAGCCGGTGTTTAGCCCATGCTCCTAAGCCCGGGATTTGGTTGTAAATGCGCCTCTGGCGCATAAAACTCTAATTCTCCTTATAATGAAAAAGTCCGGCAAAGTCCGGGGCCTTCAAAAAGTAGAGAGGGTGTGCGGAATGTGGCTTCCGTCCGAGTAGCCGGCAGCGATGAATCGCGGTAAAGTGGGCATATGAGATTAAAAAAAATGTATTTGTTTTATGACCACTTTTTTAGTTGCCAGTTTTTAGCTGGTAAAAGTTACATCTAATCTAAGCCCCAGAACTTTTGTGGTGTATGGACGCTTTATATTTTTCTGCAAAGAAGAAAGAGCAACACGAATATGACAGTGATGTTTTCGATACCGTGTAAGCAACTCGGCCCAGAATATTCATGGCCGGTCCACTAGGGAGCGAGAATGTGTACCACTTCCGAGTACTGATAGGAACAAGTGGTGGATCTGAAGAAGAATCTACGTACAGTACAGCCAGCGGTACGCTACGTACTGCACAGACGACAACGACGACGATGACATATGACAGAGGAAAGACGGATAGCCAACCAGGTCGACTCCCCTGCGTCCAAGGAATCTCACGACTGCACGTTCAAGAATGTTTCTCAGCATTAATTCGTGACAACCAGGCCAACCAGCCGTCGCTCCGGCCGTGTTGTTGTCCCGGATTTCAGATCCTCTGAATCTCTACTTCTAAAACGCGTGTGTTTCCATGCAAAATAGCCAGGCCACGGCCGGCCACGTCACTCGTTTAATATGAGTCGTTGGATATCCGTGATAAGAATCACAAGCCGTTGGATTTGCATCTGTGTCCCTTACGTCTAGATCTTTCGTGAAGGTGTAATTATTTTTCAGTTCTTCCACCATCCCATTATAATTTATATCTACTCCCTTTCTGAATAAACATGTTTGTTCCCGGTCCTTCCACCTCTGCAACTTGTATCTAGCCCCTTGTTGGTTAAATAATTTGTTTTCTCTCCTTCCACCTCTCTAATCTTTCATCTAAACTCTCTAAATAATTAAAAATAAATCATCCTGGTCCTTTCCCCTTCATAAGTCAACCAGGTTGGCCCATAAATAGATAAAAAAAGCAGGTGTAAAAATATTTTAAACTTTTCCAAAGAGAATTGCACTACATATCTAGAAGTAATAAAATTTTCTACCTATGAACATTCAAATTTACAAAAAATAAGAATAAAAATAATTTGCTAACACTATTGTGAACTTAAGATATGGTATTTGAAATACATTTTTTGTCTTTTGTCGTTCTTTTTTGTGAGTCAAAAATTAAATTTATTGTTTGTATAATAATAAATTTGATCATCTTGGTGGGACCTTTCTTAATTTTTTTTATTCGTAGGACACTTAACTTTTTTGCTGACACCTATCATGATTCTTTCTCTCTATAAACTGAGTAGGGCAAGCTATATCCATTCCTTCTATATTGATAGTGGATCTATTCTTACAAGTCTTAGAAGCAACCATTTTATTAGTATTTGCATCCCATTGCCTATACTGTTAATAAATACCACAATTTTGTCACTCCAACCAATATAAAATATAAAAGGTGACACGACTTCAACTCAAAAATCTGTTGATTCGCACGTGTATTTGCATGTTGGCTGAACTCTATATTCTCACATGCACATATAGACACTTCCTTCCAATGTGTTGCCACAAACAATTGTCATCAACAATATTGATCATTAGGTTTCAATCAATCACAAATTTCTTATTTTTATCCAGTTTGTTAATTTCACAAATGGAGAACCAAGCTTCGTCTGGGTTGGCTAGCGGCGGAAGGTCCCAGCGCGCCGGTCCGCGTTCAAGCGCTACTCACGCGGGAGGCCTACGCGGGATTTTCCAGCGCGCCCACCTGCGTTGAGTTGTTGCGTGGGTGTCTCACCGAAAAAAAATCCTCTCGTCCTCCCCAGGCCAAAGCATGGGTAAAGACTCGCGTCATAGCTTACACGGTCAGCTGAGTCTCTGTGTATGGTTGGGGAGGAGGTTCGGAGGTTTTCTCGACCTACGTAAAAAGGCTCTTCTCCTTAGATAACGCCGTCGGGGTGGCTTCTTCCCCGACAGGTCGAGTTTTTTTTTAATTTAACAAATAAATAACAAATTATTTATCAGAGAGCTATTAACTTATTTATGAAAGATATGTTAGTTCAGCATATTAGTGTTTTGCAGTTTAATTCAATTGCTTTTTTTGTTGAAAATACAAACTACAAAGTAGCTATGCCAAGGAGTAAAAAAATTATTGTTTGGAAAAATAGTGTTAGAACATGTCTTTTCTTATCATAGATCTTATCATCATTCTTCTTGGTCCACTTTTTTTTTTTGAGGAAACTTGGTACACTCACCACCCAAGAATAAGGTTATTAATAAATCTACAAAATTTTACTTCAAACAATGACCTGACTATGTTGGATGTAGTATAAGTAAAATTCTATTAAACACACAAAAGATGTAGACTACAGTACACGCGGCAACACCGTGTGATAATTCTAGTTGAAGGTCTAAATTCAGAGGAGCTACTGTAGTCAGAATTAATTATATTTGCTGCCGTTCCATTACAAATGGATGGTTCTGATGAACTGCTACAGAAACAGCAAACAGTACATAAATTACAAATGGATGGTTATGATGAATTACTACCTCCATTCTAATATATAAGCATTTGTTGATTTTTAAAAACATGTTTGACTATTTGTCTTATTTAAAAATTTTATGACAAATACAAAAACAAATAAATCATATTTGAAATGTATCTAATAACAAATTACTGTAGCACGAGCTACAACTCTCTGGATTTTCTTCTCTACTGCAGAGGACCCCGATCCTCTCGTTGTCCCGCAGCGCAGAAGAGATGATGGTATGGTACGTGGCTGTAAACAGGCCAAGCCGGCCAGTAGCTCGCGGCGACCAGGTTCACATACGTTTGTTTGGTACCTGATGAAAATTATACATGCAGAGTCTGATTAAATCTCAGCATTAATTCATCAAGATATCTAAGCACGACAGGAGACACAACCACATGACGCAAAACAAGCTAGCTAACCTGAAACGAGGCGGAACAGTCGCACACGGAATTGGGGATTAGCACTAATGCATTCTCTATAGGATTAAACATGGAAGGTTGGCTGTTTGGTACGATCGACTAGTGCAGGCGTACGCTATTTGCTTCTTGACGGCCAAGTCGTCTCTGCAGGGTAACGTGAGCCGCGTTCCAATCATTACTGTCTCGACACATGCATGTGCACGTAGATAGAGATATAGTATATATCCAACTAAACCTGGTCAGCACATAGAATAATCAGGAAAATAATATAAGTCCCGACCTCATGACCTCATGAGTGATGACGAAGGCAGGCGTGATGGCCTTCGTGCAATATCCTGGAAAGCGGCGTCGGGATTTACAAACCTGAATTGATCAGGAAACCGCCTGGTGGTGGCTTGACCGTAGAATGGTACAAGCGCAACTGTAGTAACGTACAACTAACCTAGAAGCTGGTATACGCGGCTATGCAAACCTGTAGAAGACAGGTGGATGCCAAGTGTTCTTCAACAGTTCATATGGTTATTGGTTAATCACCTCTTCCTCTTCGTCTGAAAGAGTGAATATATTGTACACGTACAATAACCACGCGCCTAAATACATTTGAATGGAAATAACCACAATGTCATTGTGAGACTTTAAAGAGTCTCTGCAATCAGACACCAACTGCTGTTGAAGGACTTCAGTTCAGATACCATTTGGCTAAGTAAGGGAGAAGGAAAACAGAGATTAGTAAAATCAGCTAATGTTGATTGTCCACGATGAAACGGATCATTCAAAAATAATGTTACTCTTTTTTTCCCCCAAGAACGTGCCTTAACGCGTATTTCATCAAGATGCAATGTCATACACTCATACTGGGTCTATGCTTGCCGTTTAGCCTGGTCAGCACGAGCCGCAGCGGGCAACTTCGGCGGGAGTTAACCCTACTTTTCCACAGCAAAAACCGAGTAACCAAAGCTCTATATAAACGCCGCCCCTACCCGTGTGCTTCTCTCCCAGCATTGTTCACCGCAACCGCAAGCCCTTTCCGTTTCCGCATTCGAAGCAGAGCACACGGAAGGGCGACAATAAGGCGATCGAGACACACCGAGCAGGAGCTAGGACAAGGCTAGGAGCACGACGATGGCGCCGGAGTGGATGGGCTCGGAGGGGACTTGGTTCCTCGCCCTGAACGCGGTCGTAGTCGCCATCGCCTTCCTGTCCAGGGTGCGGCCATCTCTGTCGTCCTCGCCACGGCGCGGTGGCGGGATCACGCGGAGCGCCTCGTCGGCGGTGTTGCAGCGGCTCCGCTCCTTCTCCATCTTCTCCTACCCGTCCTACTTGTCGTTCCCCCAACCCGACGCCGCCGCCACCTTCCAAGACACGCAACAGGAGCCGGTGGTAACGTCACCGATCAAAAACAAGTTGCGGCCGTCGCCGCGCGCGCTCGTCGTGCTCCCGTCCCCGCCCGCGCCGGCAACAGCAGCAGAGGATGAGGACGAGGAAGACGGCGACCCGAACGCGATGAGCATGGAGGAGGCGTACGCGCTGGTCGTGGCGTCGCGGCAGCGGCCGGAGCACGAGAGGGAGGCGGAAGCGAGGCGGTCGGAGGTGGACGCCAAGGCGAAGGAGTTGATGGAGGGATTCAGGGAGAAGGAGGAGCTGCGGCAGCGGCGGCTCAACTCCATCTTCAACTACACCCAGATGCTCAAGCAGCGCGCGATCGGCCGCGGCCGCCGGTAGCTACGCGGCGGGACGATCCGATCCTTCTGACTCATTTGATTCATTCATTTGTTAATTGTTTTTCCCCGTTCTTGACAGATTTTTTTTTTACGTGTTGGTCAACTCCCGCATTTAGAGGGAGAATGATGATGCTTCGACAGGTGTGGTTTTGTACATATGGTAGTATGTATTGTAGCCTGCGTATTGTAGGTGCATCTTCTTGTATATATTTTGAACACATCATTCGTTTCTTATTAGTACCTTTTATACTGGCTGCGAACATGGCATTTGTCTCTAACCAACTTAATAAACACCTAATAAATCAGATATATATTTCTCCAAAAAACTCTTGTATACAACACCTCCTAACGAAGATTCCAGGTGACGTACAATGAATGCTGATGTTGGTATTTTGTGTTAGGTGGCACTAGCGAAGCTATATAGAGCTTGCCCGGTGCACTAACACCGGGGTAAATCAAAGATCTTAGCACCTGTGCTGCTGTGCATCAATTTCAGCCTATATATAACTTGCATGCTTGGCACCACTGTCGAGCAAAACTTTAGTTTCATCCGTGTTACTACCTCTGTTCAGAAATATAAAGGTTTATTAACTTTTAGAGAACACGTTTGACCACTTGTCATATTCAAAATATTTATAAAAATATATAAATAAATTAATCTTATATAAAATATCTCTAGTGATAAAATAAGTTATAATAAAATAAATATTATTTTTATAAATATTTTAAATAAGACAAGAAGTCAAAAATATTATTTAAAAGTCAATAAATCCTTTTATTTCTGAACAGAGGAAGTAGGTGGTTTGAGGTTTAGAGTTCCTGGACCTTGAAACGAGGTCGAGGTGATGGTTGAAACGAAGGTGGCCTACGGCTTCTTGGTGCAGTAAAGTGTTGGCAAATGTCGATGCCATTTGTGTTAGGCTGGCGGTGGGCTCTCGGCAGCGGGGAAGCACGTAATTAGCAACAAAGGGACCACGAGAGGCGGCCGGGTTAGGGGAGTGAGGCGCATCCATCGATTTGTTTAGATAATAGAAAAAAGGTTTCGGTCTTTCGCAAGTTTTGCGTACGGTCTAGGTGCATCCATCGATAGGTGGAACAAGAGTTATTTGCTTGGTCCGGTAGGTACAAGAAATAGCTATATATAGTCCTTCAAACAACATATGTCGGTTGAAATCCATTGAGTGAAGGATTACACATTTCCACACGCCCAACATATATAGCATTCGTTGTGTATATATGGATGTATTTTTAGGAATTCAATTAAAAGCAACTTTAAATTAACATTTAATAATGCCATGTGTGAAATCATACTAATGAAAACTATAGACCATTTATTTGTTATTAAAGGATAATGGCACAAACCATCCCATAAGTCATTTGAAGTTTGAGATTTTCATTCATAAGAGTTTTCGTTATAAGTCCTCATCCACTATTATATTTTGTTATAAAAACCATCCCAATTGACATATGTTTGATTGATTTCTTATATTTTCACCAATATAAATTCAAAAACAAACTAAATTAAATAAGTTTAACATTTTTACAGATTTTGAATGAGTATAATTAATCTTATTTTTGTGATAAATGTATCCAAATCTCAAACTTTGTGGTACGTGGTTCAAACTCTAAATTATTATTACTATTACATATTTTCTAAAAAAATATAAAGATTTACGCTTTTAAGGTTTTATATGTTTGATAAGAACATCATTGATCGCTCCAAATGATCAAAAACATGTTGAATGAATTAAGCATATGCAAATTGAGGTATTTCACTACCACAAAATCAGGCTTTAGTAACGCGAGTTTAGCGACAGCTAAAACAGTTATGTCACTATATCATTTTTATGATGACGTATTTCTAGAAACACATTACTGCTATTTGGTTGAAGGATACTTTATTGTGACGGTCATGTAGGAAGCCGTCTGTAGTAGATTTAGCGATGTGTATTAAAAAATCCATCTTTATAGCTTTAAGTAATAGGGACATGTTTTAGTACTGGTCACGGGCTTTGAAAACCCGTCGCTAGTTGTCCAAGTTATAGGGATGGATTTTTATATTAGTAACGGAGTTTTACATCCTTGTTGCTAGTTGTCCAAGCTATAGGGACGGGGTTTAATTATAGTGACGCATTTTTGTTTGCCCGTCCCTATTACATAACCATATAGTGACGATGTACGATGATAAGTATAAAAAACCTTAGTGGCGCACTGGTGAACTCTCTTTCTTGGGTTTGAAGAGATCACGATTTGAATCTCCCCAGTAGCAGTGTTTTTTCTTTTTTTTTCTTGCCCTAGCCGCTAGATAAAAGCCGCTAACCCTAGCCGTCGCCACTCCACTCCTTCGTCCTCCTCTCTCGCGCTGTCACCGCCCGCCGCTTCGGCCTCCTCTCCCCCTTCGTTGCCTCCCCAGTCCCTCCCCCGCCGTTGTCGTTGCCTCCCCCTCCCCTCCCCGGTTGTCCCCCCACCCCCACCCCCTCCCCACCCCCCGTTCTCCTCCCCTGTCATCGCCGTCGCGTCCCCTCCCCCTCCTATACCTTCATGGCGACCTTGAACTCGTGGATTCAGCGGCGGCCTATTCCTCCTCTCCTCCTAGTGTCCCTCGAGCTCGCGGATCCGGCGATGGTAGCCGCCTCTCCCGCCGGTGGCCCTCGAGCTCGTGGATCCGGTGACGGCAACCTCCTCTCCCCGGTGGCTCTCAAGCTCGTGGATCCGGTGGCGGCGGCCTCCTCTCCCTCCATGGTGGCGGCCTCGTCTCCCCCGGTGGCCTCGAGATCCTCCCTTCACCACGGCGGCCTCGGGCTCGCTGGATCCAGCGTCGACGGCATTGGCATCGGCCTCCTCCTCCCCACCCTCTCATGACGGCGATGGATCTCGGGCTCCTCTAGGTCGGGCTGGGCTGGTCCTGCCTTTTTCTTTTTTTTATTCGGAATGAGCTATAGTGACGGGGATAGTTCCATCCCAAAAAAGAATTAGGGACGGGGAATAAATGATGTCTCTATTTGTTCTGTTTTAGGGACGGTGAAATTCTCGTCACTATACCCTAAGATTTAGTGACGTAAAAATTAGAGCGGGGATGTTTTACTTCTCTAATGTGTGTAGACCCTGTCACTGAATCCCCATTCCGAGGTAGTGTTTTTTGCAACAAAATTGAGTGGGTGAGTAGGGATATAACTTATGGGTGGAAATCTCAAACTTTATATCCATTAAAATAACCGCATTATTCTTTTTGAAAAGGATATAGCATACATCCCCCCTCCTGCTCTTAATACTGACATCGTGAAAGCTATGTTATCAACGGGTACCGTGCCAGACCCCAGAATATTTGGCCGGATTCAACGACTAGGGAGAAAAATGTGTGCCTCCTTCCGGGTTAGGATTAGGAACAAGTGGGCGTTGATGATCGTTCAGCACCGGCATACCGAGAAATCAAGAGCCCGCCAGCTCAATCAGCTGTAGGCCCCGGCAATCCATGACAATTGGTTCGTAGTTTCTAGGCAAAGGCGACGCGCGCGTTTTGTGTTCCTTCCATGGACCCGCGCTGCACTGTCCCTTAGCGCCAGCCAGGGGAGGTGTACGAGAGACCGGAGCTCGCGAGCGCACAAGAAGAGTCCAAGCCGACCAAAAGCGCGATGTGCCACCCAGGCCCTATCACAGCGACCGTGATCCAGAGGGCGGCTTGCAAGTACTGTGTGCTCTTTATTTATGTGCAGGACTCATCTAACTAAACCCGGTGGTCAGCGCAAAGACTAGTCATGAGCTCAGGGGTCGTGAACTACTAATGAGATGACGAAGGCTAGCTATAAACCTGTAGCTTTATGGTGACGGTGCATGATGAACGAGAAATATCCAGGAAAAGAGAGCACCGCCCCAGTAACGAACAGCATGACACCTTTGACTACTGACTTCAACTGTAACGAACCTGGAAGCTTGCGAACGACAGCATGCGAACGAACCTGCAGAAAAAGAATTTAAAATTGGTTGATGTATCTAAGCTACCGGTGAGATGTGAGTGCCAAGTCAGAGAGCCGTCCGCTCGTTGGTAACCTCGGTTGGGTCAGCAGCTCAGCATTTTTTGTTTCCTAGCTTCAGATTGCTGATGGGGCAGATGTTGTTAGTAGTTTAGAGAGGCTTATTATAATCTGGTTACAGGAGAAGTACTAGGTGACGACAAGAATCTGTCAAGATTTACTTAACCGCGAGAGAGGGAACCAGCGTCCTAAGTCCAATCTTACCTCGTAGGTGGATTTTTCTTTTTCTTTTTGAGAGGTAACCAGTTTTGCCAAGCATGCGTATGCTTCTGAAGTTAATCTAATCCTAATTTTATTATAAATAGTTAAAGTTATAAAAGTTTGATTTAAAATAAACTTAAAACTAGCTATATTTTATTTTAGAACGGAGACGATAGGAGTTAAGCACGCCACGCGCTATATAAAATCCGTGCGTGCTTTATCCAGGTTCACACTTCACACCAACGCCTCTGTTCCCACGACCTGTAGTGCGACTGTGCGAGACGTTGGGGAACTCGTAGCAGAGCAACCGAGCAAGCAAGCAAGAGAGCAAAAAGCAGAGAGGGCGCAGAACGATCGAATTGCTGAACGCTGAGAGGCGGAGCGCCGGTGATGGCGGCGGATTGGTGGTGGGGCTTCCTCGTCGTCAACGCGATCGTCGCCGCCGTCGCGTTCCTGTCCTCCAGGGCGCGGCCGCCGCCCCTGCCGTCGCCACGCCACGGCGGCGCCGCGGCCATCACGCGCAGGGCCTCCTCCACGGTGCTGCAGCGCCTCCGCTCCTTCTCCATCTTCTCCTTCCCCTCCGGCTGCTTCCACAACACCGAGCCGCAGCTGCTGCCCCACCCCGACGCCGCCCAGGAAACAGAGGACAAACCGGCCGCAGTGACATCACCGATCAAGTCCCCGGCACGAGTGCCACCTGTACCTGCTCCCGTGCCGGCGGCGGCGGAGGAGGAGGGGGATGACCCGAACGCGATGAGCATGGAGGAGGCGTACGCGCTGGTCGTGGCGGCGCGGCAGCGGCCGGAGTCGGAGAGGGAGGCGGAAGCGAGGCAGTCGGAGGTGGACGCCAAGGCGGCGGAGTTCATCGAGGGGTTCAAGGAGGACCTGCGGCAGCAGCGGCTCAACTCCATCTTCAACTACACGCAGATGCTCAAGCAGCGCGCGCCCGGACGCGGCCACCGGTAGCCGGCTGCCAGGCGAGATCAGTTGTCTTTGACTCACGTGCTCAATTCGCTCACATATTGGTCAGCATTTTTAGAGGGAGGCCGATTCTGTTTTGATTTCTGTATATAATACTGTATGTAACTTCTGTATCCAGTGTGTTTTGTATAGTTTGGTCAAACTAGTTGTAGGGCTTCATATCTCAGTCTAGCTTTGCACTGGCCACTGTTCTGTTGTAAACCTCATTTTATTTGTTCCTTGGCAGGCTGCTTGATGTTGTATGTTTCGAACGGGAAAGTTTCTAGCAGTGTAAATATAAAATATTGTACGATAACTTATTTATCAACCATTTCTTATAGTATCGGACTGTAACCATCTCCATGCCATCACAAACGGGAATTTGAATCCAGTTATCCATTGCTAGTTTTGTGTTGCCTTCAATGATTTCTTCAGCCGTGCTGAAGGTCGTAGCTCACCTTGCTCTGCATTTGTTCACCCCCTCGAGCTTTGCGCAATGGGCTATCTTGAAAGGAAAAGTATTCACAATTGAACAGATTTTAGGGTTATAATGGGTCCATACTAATAAATATAATTGTAAGTAATAGGCCAATTATCTTGAAAGTGGAAATTTAAGTATCAAGGTCAGTAATATGCAGATGTTGGAGCCTTAAAAAACAATCACATGAAGTTTAAAACATTCATATTCTTCCACTACATGGCTGTCCTGATTTTCATTTCATTCATTACATAGGAGTGCAAAACAATAGTATCATAGGTTGACATTTGGGACCATATGAGACTGTTCAAACGCCACTGTGCGAGTTATTATTGTTATACAAACATAATTTCTTTTTTCATTTAACAAGTAAGAGAAGTACAATTACTTCAGCGACAAAGACAAAGCATCAAGGTTTATCTATTAAATTGTCTTTAAGATTTTTGTTTTAATGCATGACATGGTCTATTAGATTCTTGCCCTTCATCACCTGGAAGGCTAGAAGTAGAAGTGTAAAGATGGAATTATCATCTGGCCTGTCTACTGGCTTCAGGAAACATGCAAGAAGAAAGAGAGAGAACGATATTTGACATGTATCTCCAGCTTCATCCTCTTTTTATTCTTCCTCTTGTCTGGGTATAGGGAAAGCTTGAGTCATGTTTATAACGTGCCTAGTCAGGAGCTCATGATAATAACAACAACGTGGCCGATTAGTATATTTGTTTTTGCAAGTTTGGCCAATGAGTGTGACGCCGATGACACATGAGATCTGTCCTGGAAAGCGGCTCTATAATCTGAATTAAATTTCCAGCTATCGTGCTTAGACTGGTCACTAGCAACTGTAACTAGCCTAGAAGATACCAAGCGTACGCACCTGCAGAAACAAATTAAAAATTGGGTGCAAACTACTAGTGAGATAAGCATGCCAAATCAGCTCGTTACTTTGCTGTTTGGTTATTTGTCTGATCTGCATACTTATGTCAAGATATTGTTGTCAGATATTCCATCCGTTCAGAAATAATAGATGCAATATCATTAGGATATAGTTGTTTTGAAAAATAGTTACTATATTAACATGGGGGAAGGTTTGTACAAGCCAAATGAGGAACATGCCCCCTTTCTTTGTTTTCTGAAAATCATAAGAAAAGAAAGTACTTGGTTTAACCTCTTGCATACTGTTAGAAATATCAAAATAACCACCATTTGTAGTCAAGCTTGCTCACTTCACAACAATACCATTTTACGCCGCGTGCTTTAAAGCATGGACTAGATTACCATAAAACAAAAGTTACGGACTTAAAATGACGTTTCCTAGTTGAGCATTAAAATTGCATGCCTCCAGTAATACTGAAAGATAAGAATGATTATCACACCATCAAGAAAAATGTTTATACTGATAACTCTAGTCTAGACAATACAACAAATTAGGAGTTTATTCTGTTATACTAAAAGTAAGTAGTACTATATAAGCTGAAGAACAATGTCAATGTCAAGTTGTGACAATCAAGCACTGCCGTGGAACAACTCAAAGACTATTCGCTTGAAAACCAAAAGATAACTAGAAGATTTTTTTTTTTGAAGTGAAGCGAAAGATAACTAGCCCAAAGATTAATCACCCGGGAGCAAACCACTCACGCGACGCTACGCGTGCATGTCATGCTCCGCCCGCGCTTGACCGCATTGCTTTGCTTACGGTGGATCAGTGACGCGCCGAAATGGACAACGTATCCTCGGCATTTAATATTACTTTCTCCAGACGGAAACCGAGTTAAGTGTTAACCACGCGCTATATATACTCGTCCCTGTGCTTTCCCCCTGGCAACACCCACAGCATCTGTCCAAGCTGAAACGCCTCTCATCTCGATCTCGTGGAGCCTCTCCCAAATCGGAAGCAGAGCGAGCAAGCAAGAAGAAGAAGCATGGCGGGCGAGTGGTGGTGGTTCTTCGCCCTCAACGCGATGATCGCCGCCATCGCCGTCCTGTCCAAGGTGCGGCCGCCGCCGCCGTCCCCGCGCGGTGGCGGGATCACGCGCAGGGCCTCCTCGGCGGTGCTGCAGCGCCTCCGCTCCTCCATATTCTCCTTCCCGTCGATTGGCCTCCACACCGCGCCGGCGCCGCTCCTTCAGCCCGAGCTCGCCGCCGCCGTCTCCCAGGAAACAGAGGAGCCAGCAGCAGAGGCGTCACACGCCAAGTCTACTGTTTCCACGCCGCGAACGATCGCGTTCGCACCGCCGCCCGCTCCATCGGCGAAGGAGGTGGTGGAAGAGACGGAGGATGACGACGACCCAAACGCGATGAGCATGGAGGAGGCCTACGCGCTGGTTCAGGCAGCGCAGCGGTTGCCGGAGTCCAAGCGGGAGAAGGAGGAGGAGGAGGAGAAGGACGATCCAAACGCGATGAGCATGGAGGAGGCATACGCGCTCGTCCAGGCGGCGCGGCGGTGGCGGCCGGAGCCGGAGCGGGAGGAGGGGGCGAGGGGGTCGTCCGACGTGGACGCCAAGGCGGAGGAGTTCATCCAGGGGTTCAAGGAGGATCTCCGGCAGCAGCGGCTCAACTCCATCTTCAACTACACCCAGATGCTCAAGCAGCGGGCCCAAGGCGCCAGCCGCCGGAAGCCCGCTGCCCAGCCGGATCAACTCTGAATCTTTGAGTTCGATTTGTTCAGGTGTTTTGCTGGTCAGCATTTCGAGGGAGACCAACTCTGTTTTGGACTTCTTTGTTTTGTGCATAAGCTAGTAGTATTAGAGTATAATTCCATTAAAAAAAAAAGAAGCTAGATGAATCTGCAGGTGTGTATAGCTAGATTTTTTTTTTTGGTTCATTTATTGTTTGGGTATTGTACATCTGTTTCGCTGGTCGTCCAATTCATTTGTTCTTGTTTTAAAAAATCATCTGTTCTTTTATAAAGATTGTACCAATTGGTGAATTATATTTCATATATATGTTGTGGAATTGGAAGATGGAAAGAAAGAGCACTAATCCATGTTTTCTCAACGTCCGTAAGCAAGCATTGCAAAAGTCGTATGAAATCCGTTTTTTATGGGAACCGAAAGTACATTTTTGGGAGCAAAGAAAGGAATGATATTCCGTTTCCTTCTTTTAAGGGAAAAGAAGAAAATGATATCCATTCTTTGGCAGTTCGGCACCTTGCCGACGCAAGAGAGAAGGGGAAGAAGCTGTCCAAGCAACATATGGCACGCTTATCTTTTTTTTTTTTAGCAAAAATCACCCCCCCCCCCCTTTATTAACTAGTAAGACAAGAGTTAAAAACTCCATCAGGAGGAGATAACAACCAAACATGTCTACCAACAAACTCATAAGTAGAGCTGTTGACTAATCTATCCGCTTCACCGTTAGAGGTTCTGCGTTCATGAACAAATTCGACGATTGTGAAATTCGACTTCATTGCTTCCCGAACAATATGACCATATGGTCCCAAACCGCATCCTCAAAGATGTCGAATCACATTTGAAGAGTCGGACGCCAATCTGACCTTGCTGATTGCCAGGTCGAATGCCAAACACACATCTTCCCGACATGCCAGAGCCTCTGCCGTTTCTGGATCAGTAATACCCTCCATCACCGGTGCAACGCTCCTAAGAATTTACCTTCTTCATCTCTGGCAATAGCTGCCATAGCCGCGATGTTCAGATTCTTGAACAACGCCGCATCAACATTGATCTTTACCAACCCGGCCGGCGGTGAAATCCACCGCTGGGCCATTTGTTGTACTGGTGGGTTCTCCTTCGGTATCGGTTTTAACTGCTCCAAATCACCGATAAAGCGATCCACAAAGCAATGTGTAGAGAGAGAGGACTCTGAAAGATCTCTTTATCTACTCACTATCAGCGGGCCGGACCGGATAACCCCGTGGCAGTAACACAAAAAAGCCCAATCTAATAAGCCCAAAACAGTTGGGAGAAAGAAGTCACCCGCTTCTGTTCCGAAATTGCGTCGAACACCTTGTAGGCGAAGAGCTGACACCCGCCGCCGATCACACAGCCGCAGCGGCGGCGCAGCGAGATGCTATCCCGCGCGCGGCGCCTCCACCCAGTACTCCGCCGCCTCGTCCACCCATCCCCTACACCCTCCCCTCGACCTCCTCCGCCGCACCACGCCACCTCCCAAACCCCTAAACCCTTCCCAATCCTCCTCTGCCGGCACCTCTGCGCCCAACCCCCAACGCCGCCGTCTGCAGCGCCCCCTCCGGCCGTGGTCGCTTCGGACCTCCCAGCCGTCGGCGTCAATGGCGTCTGCCCTGGCTGCGGCATCACGATGCAGTCCTCCGACCCCGCCCTCCCGGGATTCTTCTTGCTCCCCTCCCCGAAATCCCCCGACTACCGCGCGCGCCTCGCGCCCGTCACTGCCGACGACACCCGCATCTCTGCCTCCCTCAAGTCCGGCCACCTCCGGGAGGGCCTAGACGCCTCGCCGCGTGGGGACGAGGCGCCCGCCGCCGCGGCGGAGGAGGACAAGGGAGAGGGCAACAAGGTGCTGGTGTGCGCGCGGTGCCACTCGCTGCGGCACTACGGCCGCGTCAAGCGCCCCGACGCCGAGCGCCTTCTCCCGGACTTCGATTTCGTCGCCGCCGTCGGCCCGCGCCTCGCGTCGCCGTCGGGGGCCAGGTCCGTCGTGCTCCTTCTCGCGGACGCCTCCGACTTCGACGGCTCGTTCCCGCGCGCCGTCGCGCGCCTGGTCGCGGCCGCGGGGGAGGCCCACCGTAAGGACTGGAAGCATGGGGCGCCGGCCAACATACCGCGCGCCGTGCTCGTGGTCACCAAGCTCGACCTGCTCCCCACGCCGTCCCTGTCCCCCGACGATGTGCACGCGTGGGCGCAATCCCGCGCACGCGCCGGTGCCGGCGCCGACCTGCGGCTCGCCGGGGTGCACCTCGTTAGCGCCGCGCGTGGGTGGGGCGTCCGTGACCTGCTCGACCATGTGCGCGAGCTCGCCGGTGTGCGCGGCAATGTCTGGGCCGTGGGTGCGCGGAATGTTGGCAAGTCGACGCTGCTCAATGCCATTGCTCGGTGCTCTGGCGTGGCTGGCGGACCAACCTTGACGGAGGCGCCTGTTCCTGGGACAACCCTTGATGTGATTAAGATGGACAGTGTTCTTGGTGCTCAAGCGAAGCTGTTCGACACGCCAGGCCTGCTCCATGGGCATCAGCTGACATCCAGACTGACGCGTGAGGAGCTCAAACTGGTTCAAGTAAGCAAGGAGATGCGGCCCAGGACATACAGAGTAAAGGTAACACGTTTACAGGGTTCTGTTTGCTATTCTTGCAAAACATTGAGTCTTCCATCAATTTTCTGATTTACTCGTAAGAAAATGGTTTCCACCTAAAATTAGTTATGGATAATATGGTTCAAACCAAACATAGTGATTGCAAAATATTTAACAGGACTGGGAATTAATTGATATCAAAATGGGCTGGGAAATGGAAACATACTCCCTCTGGTCAGGAATTGTTGTCGTTTTGGACAGGGAGAAAGTTCTAGCAAAGAACTACCGCTGCAGATCCGAACAACAGGAATAAAAAAACAGAGTAGTCGTATTTATAGAGTTGCTGTCTATAGAGTTATGGGTACTGAGTCAATGTTTTTGTTGTTTAATCTTGAGTTTTTTTTTAATCTATGACTGTTTACAAACATGTTACGGCTCAGCCACTCAGGATTATTCAGTCGCATGTCTAAACATTATATTTTCAAATAATATACATCTTAAATTTGCTTTGTTTCAAAACCTTTACAGACCGGACAGTCTATACATATAGGAGGGTTGGTGCGCTTGGACATTGAAGAATTGACTGTAGGATCAATCTATATTACTGTATGGGCATCACCACTTGTCCCACTTCATATGGGGAAGACGGAAAATGCAGACACAATGATGAAAGAACACTTTGGCTTGCAACTGCAGGTACCGTTCTTATTGCAACTCCGAATTACATTGCTCTATGTATGTTCTGTTTCTTTGCATATTAAATAGATCTTTTGTTGGTCTGATTTCAGCCTCCAATAGGCCAGGAGCGGGTAAAAGAGCTCGGCAAATGGGTGAGGAAACAGTTCAAAGTTTCTGGCAATAGTTGGGATGCAAACTCTATGGATATAGCTATTGCCGGTCTTGGCTGGTATGGAATCGGGCTGAAGGGAGAGGCGGTGTTGGGATTATGGACATATGATGGTGTTGATGTTATCTCCAGAAGCTCCCTTGTTCATGAGAGAGCATCGATATTTGAGGAAGCCGGTTTCACAGTTTCAAAGATTGTCTCTCAGGCAGATAGCAGGACAAATAAGTTGAAGAGTCCCACGAGAAAAAACAAGAAGAAAGAGAACAGAGATAATACTTCTCCATCCACAGCAACAGAACCTGACCAAACAGCACTTTGAGCTTTCTTCAGGATTTGGCTTCCACTGCAGATTTTTAAGTGTTTGTTTCCATCCCATGGCTATCATAATTTTAGCCTACAATATTCACGTCTGTCTGTCGAAGCTGCTAGAAATGGGACAAACAGATACAGAGGCAAACTGTGCAGGGTATACTTCTTCAGAAGTGGCTTGTTTTTGTTGATGGAAATTCTGATAGGACCGTTTTATTGACGGTTTTCTCTGGAATAAGGCACTGAACATTGAACGATTGCTTGTTTCCTCAACTGGTAAGGCCAATCTATCTGTCATTCAGTAAGTTCAGAATGCTGCACGTGAGAAGTGAGATGTAATATGTAAACTTTTCTTAGAATCCCCAATCTGAAAACTTGTGCTACAATATGAAAAGGCAGGTCTAGAGATAGTTAGATTTATATTTGAATTTTGTCATAAGGTTTTGAGATTTCGTAATCTGTAACTGTGTCTTCTAAAGCAGAAGCTCTGAATGTTTGAAATAGGATCTACAGGGTTGCCTGACCATCTTGCTTTCTTTCAGTAATTGCCAAATACTATTAATTCAGTGCCATCTTTTACAGAACCATAGCACATCTGCAATGAAATTTATCTCTGATTCCTACTGGTATTCTGTGATACATCTTTTCTGCATGCTTGTCTTCAAGATTGAATATATGATTCCATTTGCATTTCTTCAGTGAATTCAACTGTTGTTTTGTAATTGTTCTTTATTTTCTGTTTCTGGATGGTTCTAAACAACAATCTACATACCTGCATGTAGATAGTGTACTGCTTCAATGAGGCGGCAATTTACTGATCGAAGAAACCACATAGATTGTGCCGTGTCACTGCACTCGTTTTCCTTATTATGGTTGATGGAGGTATAGAAGGATAGGTTCCCCTCTGTCACCAAAAGGATTAATGTACTAAAATGTGAAGAGAAAATTTTCTTTCTGTGTTATAAGATGCATATGGTTCCCTCATCTCCCATCATGCTGCACTGGAAGGGCAGACAACTCTCGCCTGCAGTTATCTCTGCTTATCATAAAAACATTATGGGGAGATTAGTTTCTTCACCTAGTTAGATTTCTCCAGTTGAAAGTAATTAAATTATCTCATGCATTGCATGGAACAAAGAGACGGAAATGGTGATCTTATATTATATGCAAGATTTAGTGGGAATAAGAAGCCTAATCTTCTTTTCAACCAAGACTTTTAAATCCCACCTTTGACAGAAAGTACATCTTTTGTGTTAATTTGAGAAACACACCAATCATTTTCTATGGAGGTCGGCTGTTAATGACTCTGCTTTACGGTGATTGTCTTTGATTCTAAAAGAAACTTAAGACACTTTTCCACACTGATACCACAAGATTTGTTTGAGATTATTGTTAGTTCTGCTAGTTGAGGCAACTCAAATGAGGGACTTTTAGGGACAAATGAGAGTATGAGACAAATATAGATTTGTGAACACTAGTTATCCGGTCCATCTCGAAAAAAAAAACATCAGTTTAGGTTATTGGGTGTTGTCTAGGTCAATATTCCTGTTGAAATGAAGGAATTTCGTAGACAGTTTATGTAAGAACTATTTTTTATTAGAAACACTATGGATTTCAGGAGCATTTGAATAGATGGGTATGATTTAAATATTTTTGGACTCTAATCTAAATCATACTACTATGCAATTCAATATGCTGTCGATGGACTCCAAAGATGATGTTGTTCGTTCGACCTACCTGTGGTCATTACTGTTTCTTATCTATTTCTCCTATCATTGGCTTGTATACGGTGCATGTCTAGTGCTCTGTCCCAGGGCACGCATTCAGTTTTGTCGATTGCAAGCAGCATGGCGATGGCATATGTATTATTTTGGAGGGAGCCATTCTCCTTTATCTTTGGCCTTATCACGTATGCGCAGAAAACCGGAAAGGAGCTACTTGCAACTAATTTTTAGACTCGTACTATCGAATATTAGGATACTAGTTAGAAATATCAAATATAGATTAATGATAAAATTCAGTTCATAATCCACCTACTAAATGACGAGACGAATCTATTAAGACTAATTAGGCTATGATTAGATAATATGATATTATAATAAATATCTTCTAATAATGACTTAATTAAGTTTAATAGATTTATCTTGTAAATTAGCATTCAACTATGTAATTAGTTTTATATTTAATCATCATATTTAATGTTCGATAACACTAAAATTTAGACCCCAGAAAACGAACACATCCTCAATAATGTGCATGACACTACCACAATAATGTACTGTAGCGGCGACCTAAAACAGACACTAGCGGCGGGCACGACTATCCGCCGTTATGTTTTCGCAGCTGAAAATCACCCACTATGGCACGGTTGATCAATCCATGGCATAAACCACTGCTAAAATAAGATTAGTAGCGGCGGGTGAAGATGTCACCCGCCGTTACCACCAAACCCAAAAAACAAACAAACAAAAAAAAACACCCTCCGAGCCCGGCAGATCTAGGCCCATCCACCTTGGTCCAAGGGCCGTGTCGCCGGACGGTGGAGCTTGCGCACCTGTTGAGGAAGGAGGAGGGTGGCTCCTTGCGCCGCCGCTCGCCGCCCTTGTACCGTCAGCCCACGCACCCATTGAGGAGGGACGAGGGAGGTGGACGTCCGACGCAGCTTGTGCGTGACCTCCGTCGCCGCCACCCGCAAGGCAGACGAATCCGACGCAGCCCACGCGTGAGGCGGGCGGATCTCCAATGATCGCCGCCGCCGTCGCCCGCGAGGCGGACGGATCTGCCGCAGCCCACGCGTGGGGCGAGCGGATCTCCAACGGCCGCCGCCGCTGCCTCCTGCGAGGCAGACTGATCTGTGCTACCCGGCCTTGAGGCGGGTGGATCCGGCGCTACCCGCGCGCCGCCAACCCGGCTAGGGGAGGGAGAGGAGCGGGCGGCGTGCGGAGAGAGGAGGAATAGGAGGGTGCGGGGCGGGGAGAGAGGAGGGAGTGGGGTGGTCGCACCAACGATGGGGGAGGAGGAGGGTGGGCTCCGGCGGGAGAGAGGGAGGAGGGTGGATGCCGATGTGGGAGAGGGAGGAGGAAGAGAGAGGTGGGAGAGCCGGCGCGGTGATGGGAGTGGAGGCGCCTGAGAGAGGGAGAAGGAAGGGAGAGGCGGGGGAGTGGGTGGAGAAGTAAACCCTAGCCTGTGTTTTATAGGACCGCTGGTTAAATGAGCCGAAGTAGGCCAGAACCAGCCCATTAGCGTGGTTCATGTTTTGAACCGTCGCTAAAATATTTTTTAGCAGCGGTTCACATTTTGAACCGCCGCTAAAATGTTTTTTTAGCGACGGTTCAGGTTTTGAACCGCCGCTAAAATGTTTTTTTAGCGGCGGTTCTCATTCTGAACCGTCTCTAAAAATCTAAAAATGATACTGCGGTTTTCTTTAGATGTGCCGCTAGTATAAAATAGGTTACGCCGCTAAAGCCCTATTTTGTTGTAGTGTGAGTGAATTAATTTGGCAGATTGGTCTTTTCATGGTAAACTTTAGGGACTTGCTAACTTTCGACTGACTGAAAGTTTGGACAACTTTCAATCATCGTTTTAAGATCCAACAATTTATAATTATTATATAGATAATTATATAAAAAATACAAAGTAACAAACCATCAACTGAAAAATAGTCGATTGAAACAAAGGAAATATGTAAACTTTATGGACCCTTTTTTTTTAACTTCCAAAATTCGATCCTTTCCTGCGGTGCTTCCAGATTCGTGCTTGCCACCTTTGCAGGGGGAACCACCATGAGCTAGCTAAACTAGGATTCATTAGCAAAGACCCGCGCATAATATATGTATGCCTTCCATTTCTTACTGCCTAAGTCTCCAACGCATGCAACAAGGAGCAAGGAAGAAGACAACGCAAAGCCAGCTTTAGCAAATATTAAAGGACAATTAAGTAAGGTCAAAATGTGTCAAATCCAGTTGATTGCGCTCAGCTTTACTGGAAAGACAACCGGGAGGAGGCACTATATTATATATTCTTCAGGAAATGTTTGATTCCACGGTCACGTTGATTTGCCCTGCCGGCCGGTACAGCTTTCGGACCAAGGCTCTCTGAGAATCTCGTGAGGTTGAGTGGTGGCACACCATGCATGAACACGCGCTCCCGACAACGGAGAAAAGAATGTTCACTTCACCAAAAACTCCCTAAAAATTGCTAAGTCAGTAGGTAGTCTGATGCCTGCAGGTATTCTTTTGGAAGCCGAGTTTTTATTTTCTCATATATACTCCCATAAAACCCACACCTTTTCTTATTTTGGTAGGTGAAAAATCTTGAGAATTTTGGCAGCTGAGTCAATTAGTTGTATTTTTCATATATTTAGTGTCCATTGTGAAAAGTTGTACCATCTTGCTAAGCTAGTAAATGTGCATACGGTCGTTTAGTTTGTGTAGAAGTATGCCATGCCAGAGCCATAGACTCGTCACCTTCTTAACTTTTGTTGATCCAAAACATTTGCTCTCACTGTCAGAATGATGTATTCACTTTTTTATTAAACAGATCAATTCTTGACATGATTATTATTCACATGGAATAAGAATTACTACGAGGCAATCGCCTGTATATATATGATACCTCACCACTCGCGAGTTATCTTATAAAAATTCTTTTTCTGATGGCACTTTCAATAATAGTTATCTAACTTATCTAGATCAACACAAAGTTAAGAAATGGATGTCATAATTCTTCTCAGCTCACATAGACCGTATAGGATGTTTTGTGTAATTTCACACTCTTGATTGACGCATATACCTTCAACAACTCGGCAATGTATTATCTATTTTATGGATTTTAGATGGGAGTGTGTCTATACAAAAAAAAAAAAAGAAAGAAGATCTCCATGGAAGTCAAAACAAGTAAATAAAGATGAATAGATGAGGACTGGCCGGCTGGGGTTTAACGAGTAGGCACTTCAAAATGAAGAAATACCATGCTTCTCACACATGAGTACCTTCTTTCATTTCCTGTCTGCTTTTTAAAATATGCCTCCATCAATATTACTTTTCAATATAAGGTAAAAAGAGAGTAATCTACACTTCTTTGAAGAGAGAGTTGACTACTTTGAAAAGGCTAAGTCTGTTTTACTTTTACACTATAAATATTCTCCTGTTTATTGCAAGGCATAAAAACTCAACACGTATGTCCAGGCCAATAATGCATGGTTTCTTGTTGAAGCCTTTCAGCTTGTGTTGAGGGACAAATGTCATGTCAGGCCAATAAGAGATATGGAAATGTGAATGGCCCCTCGCCCTTCAATCACGGCCTAATCCTATACAGCTATCTAAGACCTGCCAAGCTACTGAATCAGGGAACAGAAGCACAGCTCAGCCGACTCCGTGTGGCAGTTATAGCGACCCCTGATTGGCCTCCTTCAGTCCTTCTTGCCCACCTGTCCCTTGCTGGGACTCCACTACTACCCTCCGGCTGGCAACTTTCTTAAACCTGAAGGGCAACGCCACTCCAGCAGTTCGGCTCCGTCATTCACACCGGTCCACGGTTTATGCATGAGCAGAGTTTCAGTTACGCAGACCCGTCTTATTAGACCTTCTCCAATAATAGAGATAGTTAAGAGGTAGTAGCTAACTCTTATAAAGAATTGTAAAAGAGTAGGATACATATTTAAGTCTCTTATTTTTTTAGAGACTGTCTCTTAAGAAAGAGTTAGTTGTCTTCTCTTTCTTCTTTTCCTTGAATAAATAATTCTAAGAGCCAGCTAAGAAACAACCATTAGAGACGCTCTTAGAAACTGAAACAAGTTAAGGGGCAATGCAATCATGATGGAAGTATATTGCGAGATTTTTGTCAAATTTTAACACTTGAATTACAAACATCGCATTTCATGAAGCACCCATAAACCCCGAGAACAGAACAAAGTGTGTGCCGATTTACATATCTCGGTGCTACACCCCACTCAATTTTTTCTTCTGTTGACTCCTAATTTTCCTTTTCAAGGATTTGTTATCTACTTGATTCACAATACTATATTTCTTCGTCTTTTCTCCCAAAAGTGAGAACAAGACAGTAGCCATTCCGGTCGGAGGAGCCTAACACAAGGAACACAGGCACATGTCCGTTTCCTCCTCTGCTCCCTCTTGCTTAGCACAGGCGATAAACTGCCTTACCGTCAAGGGGTACCCGGCCCGAATCTGGCTCTTTCCGTGGCTTTATACGTAGGTCGGTTGTGCCTGAATTCGGCAGGAGGACAGGTAGAAAGGACCACCACCGGCCGGATGCAGGTGCAGCGGCAAGGCATCTTGGGAAACTTCTCGCAGGCGTCTACCACACTGACACGGCTTTTGGCTAGCTGTACACACTACACGAACAACTCCCACTGCCTTCAAGGAAGCAGCTCACCTCAGCTCAGCTGAGGCCTTGCAACAACTGCGAGCGGGGGCCTATATATACGTGCACCTGTCTTCTTCCTATCCTTCAAAATTCAGAGCTCATCGCAACCACCTCTGTAGTGCACGCTGCGAGTGTGACTAGCTGTTTCAAGAACAGGACAAGTGTAAGCTCATTTCTTCCTGCCAAAGTGCGTGTGAAGGTTAGAGGTGTCTGAGACCATGGGAGGCACGCTGGAGTACTTGGCCGACCTGCTCGGCAGCGGCGGCAGCCGGCGTCGGTACAAGAAAAGGAAGCAGTTCCAGACGGTGGAACTCAAGGTCCGCATGGACTGCGACGGCTGCGAGATGAAAGTCCGGAACGCACTTTCCAGAATGAAAGGTACATATCGATCAGATTGTACTTACTCCAAAAAAGTAGTACGTTTCATGGCTGAAATTGGCAGTTACTACTGTGTTCATAATAAGCTCATCAATCGTGATTGTTAACTGATGATTTTTTTACTTGATTTGTTCAGGGGTTCAGTCCGTGGAGATCAACCGGAAGCAGTACAAGGTGACGGTGCAGGGGTTCGTGGAGCCGCACAAGGTGGTAAACCGGGTGCAGGCCACGGGGAAGAAGGCCGAGATTTGGCCCTACGTCCCCTACAGCCAAGTCGCGCACCCCTACGCCGCGCCGGCCTACGACAAGAGGGCGCCGCCGGGGTACGTGCGCAGGGTCGACGCCATCATGCCCGTGTCCAGCTACGGCGGCGGCGCCGCACCGCCGCAGGAGGAGCGGCTCGTCACCATGTTCAGCGACGACAACCCCAACGCCTGCTCCATCATGTGATTATTGTTTAGCCGTATAGAGAGCATCATCGTCATGCGCAGCAGCTTGCGGCGGAGAAGTTAAGGATGCAAGAAAAATGTGCAGTTATAGTTGATCGTGTCGGTAGGATGTGTATTGGTACAGTGGTGACAGATGTATGCATGTAGCTATATATGTTTGTAAAAAATTTATAGAAGTTTGAAAAGAGAGCATGAGAGAAGGGATTTTTCTAAGACAAAGGCTCGTCCTGTGCATCTCCTGTCGAATCTGCATCTACCTGCAGTTTGTTAGATTTCGTGTACAGAGTTGTGCGTTGCATTGCATGGCTGACTCGGTGGGTGTGTCATATTAGGATAAGCTGTGTCTGCGGTTGCAGCAGCTGGATTGCTCTGTTTGATTTGTTTATGTCCAAGATTTGGTACACAACGATGTAGCTCTCCTGGGATCTCTAGTACTGAATCAGCAAATCTTCTAGTAGGTTTCTATGAACTGATTCGGTTCAACTCTGCTTTAACGGCACTGGAACTTTATCAGATTTCAATTGGCATATGCATGTAGCAGTGCGCCAATGCGTGCAGCATGTGCGTCGATATCGCAGAATATTGAGCAAGAATTTTCGTTCTTTCTTGCCTACCTCTTTTTTGGAAGAATTTTGGTGTCTCCACTAACCTGAGCCTATGTGGCTGTGTTCCGCAAAGCAAAAGTCATTTCAGAAACTTCCATGGAATAATTAAAGCGCCCGGGGCGTGCTTCAAATAATTTTATCTTCTTCATATAACCAATCTCTAGAGTTAATAATTTTCTATGAGAAACAACGGAACGTTTGATTGGAGATGAAATATTGACAAATATAGAAGTTACCAATAACCCTAACATGTTAGATAATGCATACATGGCCAAATTTGTATAACCAATAATTTCATGAAAATCATATCCTGCTCACCTTTAGGCACATCCTTTAACAGCCCAAATACTCGAGCCCATCAAACTTTATCCTTTCCTGGGCCCAAATTGTGTTCTATTCTACCTGCAGAATGGATTTGTTGCACCAGCAGAGTTCTTTGTTTACCTGAATATAAATTTGCAGCTATTTAACTTGTCCTTTCTTCATTTTTCGACACACCAATCCACTGATTTTAGTTGAGCTTCAGACCTTATTAAGAACTACTCCCTTCATTCTCAAATTGTTGTTGCTAGGATAACTACTCTAGTTTATTTTAAAACTAGAATTCTTGACCTAACGACAACAATTTAAAATGGACGGAGCAATCTTCAAGATGCGTGCATCTGTGTTACTACCCTTATTATCCATCAAAAGAGAACATGGGACCTATAAAGATGGTAATCTACGGCTCACCTTTTCTGCCAGGTATTTAGGCACATCTTATTAGAAGCCCACATGGGAAACAAGCCCATATGCAAGCTCATAAGATTTGTATTTTCATGGGCCAGATCAGATGTACATGTTGATGACGGCTTTAAACCTACAGAGATTCGAAACGTGTTCTGCTCTGCTGGTAGCCTGGTACATTGAATTTGGGTACATATATGGTGTTTGTCTTACCATCCTTAGGGCATTATCGTGTCATGAATAATATACCTCCAACCAAACATGAAAAATAAACATGTCCACATCAAGCATCTTGCAAAAGTCTACAATCAAGATGATTCATCAAAACTACTATGCCATTGAACTTCATTGCTGATAACTTATTAGTCTCATGACACAGATTTGTTCCTTCAAAGCAACTTCGAATGAGGTCATTCATGTATGTTGTTTTCTAAATTATTTTATCCATCTAAAAGTATTGACTCTAAATTTCCTCAGCTGTTTAGCTTTTTAGCTGAAATGATTGGTGCATGCAGTTAACAGAGGATGCAGCGTGCATGATGATCTCATTCTGCCTCAATAAAGTTTATTGTTGGTCAAAAAAAAAGTTCTATATGATCTCACTGGCTTCATTCGTTTGTCAAATAATAACGTAGCATATTGTTGATAGTTCTCTTGATGCTGATCGTTACTTCCGAGTTCCAAGTAATTCCCAGCAACATCATTCGAGATTCTTGAAAGATAAATCAACCTGATGACTTGGAAGATAGAGGTAGTAGGAATAGTCTCGTTTTGACCACCTTATCCTGATCTCCATTTCGTTCCAGGCAGAACTGTCAGAGTGCCACAGGATTTAATTACAACGACATCACTAGGCATTTTTGCGACGCGTTAAGACCACGTAGTAGTAATTGCCCTCGGAAATGTTTGTGCATCTAATATTTTTTTGGTTATTTGCATTTTCTTTATTTCTAGCTGGGGTACTTTTCTAGGACGATCTCTCGTCTGAGTTGTTGATATGTGCACATGCAAGTGACGATTCCAGACCGAGGCTGACAAATGATTGCAAACCAAAGTTGGACTACCAAAAACGCGTGAACCAGATGCTTTACAACTTGAAAGCTGCTTGATCAGCCGCTGGACCCTGTAAATTTAGTACTTTATGTTCGCTCCCCTTGATTAAAGGATTTCAGAGATAGATGCGGCACTGTTTATGGAACGAAGCACATGGTGTTGTTTCCGCATCATGTGAATATTAGCATCCATATAAACAACTTGTTACTGGTCCTTGTCCGCTCTGGTAGTCTCTGGTCAAGTCTGAACAAATCAGATCAGTTGAAAAGACAGACTGTATGGCCAAGAATTTGAAAATAGTGCGTTTATTGTTTTAGACTGGAACATAATTCACAATAATACATTGGGGAAGTGCATTACAAGTACAAAGAAATTGGGGGAAGAGAAGACTGTTAATGATGCAAATCAAACCCTGAACCTAAGTACCCCATGCCAATAACCTTACCTCTTTTGATTTCAAATTCGCCTCACTACTAGCTAAACTGTTGAAGAAACAAAGAATCTAAATCAATGCATAGTAACAGAAAACGTCCGTGCAAAAAGAATTTCCGGTACAGTTGTTGAGCAGATAGATGTCCGCCTGTCCGATATCAGTGACCGCCCTTGGTGACCCCGCAGCCCATGATCTCCGACGGGAGCTCGCTGACGCGCTCGACACCCTCCTCGAAGACGATCCCCATGCCCATAAAGAAATGCGCCTCGATGTGGCAGTGGAACGCCCACACGCCGGGGTTGTCGGCCTTGAACCTCAGCGCCGTCCACCCGTACGGGTGCACGGCCACCGTGTTTTTGAGGATCGGGTCCTTGAGGTTGTAGGTGGCCGGGTGCACCGCCGGGTCGAACCGGCCGATGCCATACCCGAGCACCCAGAAGTCGTGCCCGTGTAGGTGCCACGGGTGGGTCTCGCTGTTGTTGGCCGCCAGCATGTTGGCGTTCTGCAGCACCACGTCCACCACCGACCCGAACCGGAGCCGGTACAGCGCGTTGCTGGTCGTGGCGCTCGGGTTCGCCTGCACGCCGTAGATGTCGTAGCCCTGGTGCGCGTAGGTCTCCGGCGGCGGGGTCTGGTTGAAGGCGCCGAGCAGGCCGCTCTTCATGGCCACCAGGTAGGGCGTGTGCGGCAGCTCGAAGGACACGTTGTTCAGCGCCCACTTGATCCGCCCGTCGATCTTGTTCTGCGTGTTGAGCAGGAGGATGGTGCGGTCGGCCCGTGGCGGCGGGGTCTGGACGTGGGCCGGGTGGGCCACGGTGGCCACGCTCTGGTTGAACCGGTACGTGACGTCGTTCCAGGCCGGGCCGGCGGGCGGGGTCGTGGGTGGTGCGCGGCGCGGGCTGCTGCGCCCGCCGTAGTAGCTGAGGTAGGCGGTGCCCGTGGGCGTGCCGGGCTTGCGGCTCACCACGTTGGAGGCCAGCCAGTAGTTGCGGTTCGGGTCCTGGTCGGCCTTGATCAGGACGGAGTAGGTCTCGCCGGAGTAGATGTTGAGGTTCTTCACCACGAACGGCTTCACGTAGTGCCCGTCGGCCTCAACCACTGTCATTTGGTGACCCTGCATCCGAGCGGAAAATCGATTAGTCGGCGGTCACAAAATATTTTTCCTGTACTTTTTTAACTGTCTGTGTCATCAAGATTAAATGACTATTTTGACAAGTCTCTTATAAAAGTGTATTATATAGCTCGAAAGTTAAATTTCTTTCCTACGAAGTTTTATTATTTAAATTCACTTTCAGTGGTTGGTAATTAATCTTGCAAATTAGCTGGAATTAATGACCCATAATGAATACTAAGCTACTAGCAAATAGTATTAATGATGAACAAAGATCTACAGACTATTTTTTTTTAAACTAAGATCTACACACTTGGGAAACAGAGAGATGAATAACTATTTTCAAGGAATCTATTATCAAATAGCTAGTGCACAGCTACTTCCGAATTTCTTGTACTTTAGTTGTTACGTGCGGAAGTCATGGTTGGTAAACATCTACGCCATCGATCTGTAGTTGCCATGCAAAAACCTGCAACTACTAGCATTGACAAAGAGCCGTTGAATAGTTGCGGCACGCGCACATTTTGACCGACATAACTCTCAACTTCCAGACCATTTCGTCGCAACTCTTTCGTGTCGCCCATGCGTGGATAAAAGTATGAGTGTACATCCAAATGAAGCGACTCACCGATAGTAAACGGTTGAACCCAAGACCAGAGATTATTCAAAAGACCAGATGCGTAATTTTAGTTAGTCTCGTTTTGTTGGTTCATTAAGCAACGTTATCGTTGATCTAGACGCCTGATCTGTCTTAGCACAGCAAATTACATCCAACTTGTCAAAGAAGTACCGGAATACGCGATGGTACTCCGCAAGCAAGTTATAACTAAGACTGAGACATGTATATCTATAATTCCAGAATGTCTGCACCGCAGAAATTTAAAAAGCTTCATCACGCGCGATGGGCGGGAGGTTTGCGCGGTTAACGGCTAGTAGAGTGCATATTGTAGCCGTTCTTGCCTCGGAATCTGCGGCGACAGCCGAATAATTCCGTGGATACGCGGCGTGAGGCGCGTGATGGACTGCCTGAAACGACGAAAACAATGGCCAAAATGCATCGGCATCGGCATCGGCTGGCGCGGATCCAACTCCCTGGCGCGGCGGTCAGTCGGCCGGCGGTGTTGGCCACATGCACGCCACGGCGCTGTCTTTCAATAGAAAAACAGCCCGCACGCCGGTTTCGTGGACGCTTCGTCCCGTTTTGTCCTCGCCGCGCGGTTGGTTTGGTTTGACGATGCTGTTCAGCTGTTGTCTGTACCAGTTGGTGCCTACTGCGCTGTTTGCTAGTTGATTTCTTGCTTCATGATGCTGCGTTTTCCTTGGAGTCACCCGAGAATCCGGTCAAGAATTTACTCTTAGATATTTCGAGATTTCAACTTGATATCATTTTTTTTTACCGGGGATGAGTGTACAATACATAAACCCTTGTGATACGGATCTGATTATGTCGGACTAAGATTTGAAATGTTCCGTGCTCTATGTTTTGTTTTATAGTTTTTTGCAGAAAATATATCTCGGAAGACGTTATTGTTGTGCTAATTGATTAATCAGTATACGCGATTGTTTGAAAAATCGTAGTACCTTCATATTATCTGTTCAATTCTAAAATTAACGTTAAAGTTATCCTATAAGCTTTTATTTATGCCTTTAACTACATCTTTATAGGTCGCCTTTGGATGGCACTTTAATGTTTTATATCGTACAAAAGTAGAGCAAGGAGGGTCGCTGCTTTCGGGGACAATGAGAGGTTTACATGGCGCTATCAGTCATTAGCAGTTAGTACTTTGGCGTATAAATCAGTAATTACCAAGGTCAAGTATTTTTTTTTTCTAGGTCATTGTCTAAAAAAAACTATTTTTTCTAGCCAGGTCCAACTAATACGCGCATATACTGTAGTAGAAAGAAAACAGGGAGTTGATGAGAATGACTGTCCGTACCTCGATCTCAAAGTTGAGAGCCGACAAGGAAGTGAGGCTGGCGATGCGGAACCGGTACGTCTTCCCGGGCACGACGGCGAACACCGGCGTGGCGCACTCCGGGTGCGTGGCGTTGCACGCCCCGGCGGCCATGGTCGAGCAGTTGACGAACCTGCCCCTGCCGTTGATGAGCAGCGCCTGCGGCTCCCCGACCCATCCGATGGGCACGGACGCCAGCCCGGCCGCCTGCTCGTAGGTGCTCTTGTGCCACCAGTCGTTGAGCAGCACGGCGTGCTCGCCGTCGTACCGGAACGGCTCGGCGTCCGGGCTCCCGGCCTTCGTCCTCACCACGATCATGCCGTTCAGCCCGCCGGAACGCTGCATCCCGTAGTGCGCGTGGTACATGTACGTGCCGGGGCGGTCGACGACGAAGGTGTAGGTGAATGTGTCCCCGGGCAGGATCGGGCACTGCGTGACGCCCTCCGTGCCGTCCGCCCACGGCGTGCCGATCTGCCGGATGCCGTGCCAGTGGATGGCCGTGTTCTCCGTCATGAGGTTGTTCTTCACTGTGACCACCACGGTGTCGCCCTCCGTGGCGTAGATGGTCGGGCCGGGGGTCTGGCCGTTGATGACCACGGCGAGCTTGCGCACGCAGTCGGAGTGTACGAACTGGTAGCTGATGACCCAGTTCTGGCGGATGGTCGCGGCGCGCGCCGACGCGGCCAGAGAGAGGGAGAGGAAGAGGCAGCAGAGGAGGCTCGACCGCCAAGCCATGGCTGGCAGCAGAAAGCAGAGCCGCGTTGAGCTCCCACTACTACGTGCGACGCTGTCCTGATGCCAACTACTACTACGGTGGTGTGGTGCTTCGTTGCTAACTTGCTATGGTCAGGGGGTTGGCTTGTGGTGATCTCCGTCTACCTGCACTGCAGGGTTTATATATAGTAGTATATATATATATAGGAAGAGTAACCTGGCAGACCACTACTGTGTGCCAAGACAGCTTCTTGCATAATAATTTATTTATTTAAATAGCACATGCTTGGTTGGACTCGGTCCGTAATGTTGGCAGACAAAGTATGCAAGTTTAATTTCACCATTTACTCGGAAGGATCCAGCGCGAACTTAATCTTTTTTGTTTCCCGAAAATTTGCTGTTGATCTTCACAAGTTAATCACACACTATTCACGTTTTCCTATGTATATAATCACTGTGAGCTTGTATTAGTTATGTCAAAATATGATTCGAATTATAGAGTTCTTACTAGAGACGTCTAGAAGGTTTACGAGGCGGAGTCCTCTCGTGTCGTGTTACGGTTTATATTGTTTAGAGAATCTATCTCTAATTTCTACCCTCATATATACATCTTGTGTTGCATGGGAAGAGTTGAGAGAGAAAGACTATTATATCCTCTATGATATAACTCTACTCCAATAATAAATATCGCCGGTTGCTGCCTGTGTTTTTCTCCTGTAAAGGTTTTTCACGTTAAATCTATATCGTATTTTAATTTTATTTATATATTATTTGCTAACAAGTGATATCATAAGTCAGACGCGAGATTTGTGAAAAAAATTATTAAGATTCTATTTCCTGTTCTACCGCCGCTGATCTGATATATTCATCACGTCTCATCCGGTGCATCTACCAGCCAGTGATCTTTGTTTGCTCATGTTTTTCCTCGTGCGTGTCACGGTTCAAAGGACTGGATCTAATCCCGTGTCGCCTGGTGGCATCGCGGAGTCGGTGACTCGACGTGTTTTCCCGTCAAGTCAAGCGGATTTTTTTTTACCGATTGGAGTCGTCATCTTCTATCAATAAATCGACAGCCGCCGCTGCAATTCTCGCAGGGGTGTTTCCAGGCGTTGATCCCTTGCTGTGTATCGCGTGCGTGACAGTATTGAAGATGGATTAATTTTCGCTTGGCCATCGTGTTGATTTGGAAATTCGACGTTGCCATGCTGCTGGTTACCATGACAGAATTGTCTTGCCTGTTCGTCTCATCGATGCGGTGTGCTGTACCGTAGGTCGCCAATTTACAAAGATGCAGTCATGTTGCAGATCAGGATTCACTATTGTTTCTCTTTGGAGTATTAAGCCTTGATCGTTGTGCGCATCAAATCCCGAGGTGAAGGCTGGGTTTGCCGCAAGGTTAACATAACCGAACCGACCGGTGTAACCGGTCGGGACCGGTTCACGGTTAACCAGAAAACCGGTAAAATTGGGCAGTTAACCGGGTAAAATTCGATTCGGAAGAGTAAATAACAGAGGACCGGTTAACCGGTTAGTTTTACCGGTTAACCGGCCAGTTAGATCGGTTAACCAGTTAGTTTCATCGGTTATTTAATTTATTTTTGAATACATATTTTTAAATTCAAATATACCGGTTTTGATGCGGTTATACTAGTTAACCGGCCGGTTTTACGGGTTAACCGGCTGGTTTCATCGGTTGCACCGGATATAAATTTTTTTAAATTTTAAAAATTTTAAATCAAAACCGGGGGTTAACCAGCCGGCCGGTGCAACCGGACCGGACCGGTTTACCGGTTAACCGGGTTAACCGACCGGTTAATACCGGTTATGTTAACCCTGGTTTGCCGTTGTGTTCCTGCCGTGGAGCACTGATCCATGTCACCCCAATGAAATTTGGTGAATTTTGCTAGACACACACCCGTATAATTATACCAGGTGATTCGTTCTTATATTTATTGATGTGCAAGAGAAAATTCCGTCTCGGTCCATGCGTTCAATCCTATCAAGTCAGTGCTTCCTGATCAAGCCTGCGAAGTTGGTGTTTGTGGTCAGAATTGCTACGTCCATGTAGGAATTCTTGCTTTGTTCTTTGCCATGAATATTTTTGATTTTTTTGGTAGTTTTGCTAAGCGCAGAGCATGGTATTTTATCAGATTATTGTTTACTAGTTTTTTGACTGATGGTACACGAAAGTGTATAGGAGTCTGCAAATTTTGCTTCGTGCATTTGAAGCGTTCAAGAGTTGCTCAAGATTTTATTGCTTGGATTTATTCTTTGATTTGATTTCTATCAAGTTTGATATTCCGTTGTAAGATCATGATAATAGTTCATTATTTAGATCACTGATAGTTATGGCTCTGTTGCTTTTGCTTAAAGCAGTAGTTCGCTCAAAGCAGTAGTTCTAATGTACTCTTCATCATAGAGTATAGCACTTCATTGGAAGTGAAGTTATGAAGTTTGAGCAATGTTCAAGCTTGATTGGTACTACCGTTTGACTCCTAGTGACTCGTTGGTATCCGATGTTATTGTTATTGAAGGGAGTTTATTGATGATTATTCATTTGCTACAAGATGTAATTCGTCTCAAGGTGGAGTTTGTTAGAATATGATCCGAATTATAGACTCCTTGCTAGAGACGTCTAGAAGGTTTAAGAGGCGGAGTCCTCTCGTGTTACGGTTCATATTGTTTAGGGAATCTATCTCTAGTTTTCACCCTCATATATACATCTTGTGTTACGTGAGAAGAGTTGAGAGAGAAAGATCATTGTATCCCCTATGTTGTAACTCTCCTCTAATAGTGAAGATTGCCGATCAATGCCTGTGATTTTTTTTTCGTAAGGGTTTTTCATGTTAAATTTGTATCGTGTTTCGATCTTGTTTATGTATTATTTGTAAACAAGTTAATTATCCTTCTCAGATCGACAAACAAAATATGGCTTCTCATAATCTCATTGTAAGAATGATTTCAAGAAACAGGTCCGTTTGTATATGATCATTGCGAACATGTAGTTAATTGACCTTCTCATGTCGGTCCCCTTGGCGACACTTGCTTATGTATGGTTCCCTTGTATTTGGCTTTCAGCCACCAGGATGTAGTCCGTTCTCCCGCGTGTATCACTCCTATATGTAACTTTGTTCCTTCATTTATAAGAGATTTGCTAGATTTTAGTGAATTGAAATCTTGCACATCCATCAGTCACCAAAATGTACTGTCGGTGGAGAGACAGAGGTGGCGGAGCGCGGCGGCGAGGCCGCTGCCACGTCGCCGACGGTGGAGGAGGTCGGAGTTGGCGAAGCGTGGTGAAGGAGCGGGCGGTGCGATGCGATGCGGCGGTGAGGGCGCCACCCCGTCGCCAGAGGCGGTTAGGGTGGAGGGTTTGTCAAGGCACGGTTAGACTTCTGCTTCGACGATGACGGTGTTATGGTTTCGTTGACCTTCATTGCTCACCGGATATAGAGAAGGTTCGGGGGGGGGGGGGGGGGGGGGGGCGACCCGATTGTGGGCCGTGGTTTGACGGTGCGGCCGCTGGATCCGCGGGCGGCCAACCGGCAGTGGGAGGGGTAGGCGGCGGGGGCGAACTGTGGTGGGAGGTGAAGCATATGAGAGTGGCGGGAGGTTGATGATAACTCCTAGACCGTTGGATGCAGATGGTGTGGTTGAAAAAAGTGATTGAAGGATATGCTTTTTTTCAGTTAACTGAAAAGGAGACGACCCCTCTTAATATTCTCTAAAAGAAAAGGAATGAATTCCAGTCACGCAACAACATAGAGATACTCCGTCTCGTTTTTAATTATTAGCGCCATTTCCATAATCTGAAAATTAATAAGTCCCTTTTCTTCATAATCTGAAAAGCTCAATGTATATCAACAGCGATTTCCAGAAGGATCGATCCTAATCTCATCTTTATGCAAACAAATTTTGAACCACCAACTACGAGCTGTTGAGTTTTCTTTTCCAAGCCAACAATTTGATTCCATTCTTGATCTTTTTTTTTGAAAGTTTGCCGTTGTGATTTTCACAAGCTAATCACACATTGTTCACGTTTCCTTTTTGTATAGGAGTATGACCATAGGGAGCTTGTAGTTGCCTTCTCGTGCCTACCAAGCAAGAAACTTTGAATGCGCCAAGCATGAATTCCACGCATGCAACGACAAACTATGCTATCTTTAACAAACTTCACATGGCTATGGATTATGAAGCACTTTCATTGTAAATCACCCAGATTTTGCGCTTGAATTATGTAACACCTTTCTTTTGAATAGGATGATCCAGGTGCTATGCATATATTACTTTCACATATCGTAGGCGCCGAGTAATCCCCTTAGGTTTAATTTACAGGTATGAGCCAGGACACAGATCTTGCACATTGCACATGGATATGAAAATACATAGATTATTATGCAAAACCATGTTGGTGATTTCACGCTTGAACTACCGAACATCTACCTTACGAATAAAATCCATGCATGTGAGCCATAGTAATTCACAGAGAATAGGCTCTGAGTCATCCCCTTATATTATCTGCCATACGGCTGCTAATATAGAGATTCGACCGGATAATCCTGTTCAAAGGTCTATACTCTGTAGAGGATTTAAAGGATAGAGTCTCAGCTTGTGGAATAAACTTTGCATTTTCGGAGCAATTCTTTTGAGCTTTTCCAGCTCCATATGCTGTTTTGTTTATATCAATAACAGACTTTTATTGGTGGACATGGTTTTAGTGAGTTTTAGTGACAGCTAATCTCTTTCGGGGAAAATCGCCATGTAGAATAGTTGTCTGTATAAGATCAAAGCTATGTGTATTATGATCTCATTTCCAGATGGCAAAGCTTCAAAAACAGCTTGTTGTGACGATCTTTTCGGATCCCTCTTTTTCTTCGCTAGCGAGCAAGAATATAATCGCGCGCGACAACTGTTTTGGTCTCCCCCACGAACTGTTGATTGTTGAACAGCCGTGTTGAAACGTGTACACGACTATAAATGGTGATGCCGAGCTAGCTGCCTAGCTGCACTAGTCTTCAGCAACTGCGGCGCAAATGGAGACAACTACGTAAAATGTCAATTGCGTACTTCCATTGTATCTTGCTGGTGTCTGGTGGCAGCCCCTATATTGCGTACCATGAAAAAAGGAATGTCAAAACTTATATGCGTGTTGGTCCCCGTTGACTTTGGTCAACGCGTATACCCATTTAACCTTTTTGAATTTGGTGGCACCGGACATGGCACCTGCTCTGCTGATGATCTGCAGCACCGTCGTTTAGCAGGAAGGTATACACAACAGCGAGGGACGACGGAGACGTTGGCACGTCAATTATATTCAAAGGCGTCGAGCTCGTCCATTAGGTGCTACCTGAAAGAAAAACGGTGAGAACAAATTTATTCATCCCGCGACGCACATCAACTTTCTCTCGCTAGTCTACACTCTCTACACGGTGACGGTCACACGGCTGCCTCTGTGCCCGAGTGAATGCATTGACGTGGCCGTGTGAATGCATGCATGGTCATGTACATGCTACTAACACAGTTCGACTTCGTTATCAAAAACAAAACGCAGTTTGACTGCTTACGTACGCGTCTCGACCTGCCTCTCTACTACCACTATATATGCGCAAGTGGCTTGCTCGTTCGAACGAGAAATGCACTCAACAACGGAGTACTCCTATGTACCTTCCTCTTCGTTCGTTTAAAAAAAAAATAATTTGAGACACAATACAAACTTAGATGCACTTGTCTCAAGTCTCGGCAGGATTGCCAGGCAAAATGCGAGAAACAAGCGAAGTAAAATGTAATGAAAACTGACAAATTAAATGCTTCAGCCTTCAAGTGTCTTGAATCTTGACCAAATGAATAGGCCGACTCACTTAAACAGCAGGCCAAGCTTGAAAGTCGGGTGCATACTCCTGTGTGGTACTGTACACGACAACGAGAGCTTGGACTAATTGTTACATTTTCATCGCGTGAATGCATATTTTATACTATTCTCTTCATACTTTAAAAAATATCATTTAAAACATGATTGAGCATACGAATAACTTATTAATTAGAAGATATTTTCACTCTCTGTCTTTATTAAAAATATCTTAAAATTAATCCAATCAATAGTATGTGCTCGGCTAAGTGGTTGCTGTTGTGTAGCAAAAATGCTCAAGATTCCATAATATTTTTTTGCTTTTTGAGATTTGCTTTTGTAAAATCAGCTATAGACCCATAACAATTTCTTTTTTAAATATGGACGGAGTATATATGATGCACACGTGTTCCATTTTAAGAAACAACGTATCATTGCATGTCAGATGGGGTCGCTATTTCCTCCATGCCAATGTGAGGAGCAAATATTAACTAGCGTGGTTAGGCAAAGAGGCTTTCGGAATTAACTCCATGCAAAAGCAAGCGCACTGTAGTTATGGAAAAATATTTTGAGCAAATATGCCTTGTAAAAGTGAACTGATGAGGGAGCAGTATATATGGAGCTATTTGTTGCTTTTGGGTTAAAAAATCTGCCATAGCTAAGTAATCGGACTGAGGCAGATTCTTCCAGGATGGAAATAAGCTTCCATAGAGCTGATGATTTCTTCCCTTTGATTTGATTTGGAATCATATCACAAATTCACGAGACAATAACTGTTTCTCCAACAAAGAAGTAGGTAATGCGAGTCTGGACGCCGCAAGAACGGTAATGCATGCCACGACTTAGGGGTTGTTTGTTTTCATGCGCTAAAAGGTTAAAACTAAACTTTAGTCTAAATTTTTAGTTCTAAAGAAACGAATAGGAGAGTTAAAAGTTGAGCTAAACTTTAGCTCTAGAGAAGAAAAGGGCTAAAAGGAGGACTAAACTTTAGTCCTAAAAAAGATGCTAAAGTTTAGCTTAAATTTTAGGAGCTAAAATTTAGCTCCTTATAAAAATGAATACCCCCTTAAAAAACAGAGGTACATACACCCATGAAAAATTTTGCTTAAAATAATATTTTTGTTGTTTTAGAATGTAAGCATTTTTGGGTTATTAAAGTCAAACTATTTAATCTTTGAATAATTATATAAGTAAAACTAAATTACTTTAGATATAAAAGATTTGCAAATTATACTAATTAAATTAAAGATGAATACGATAATATCATTTATATATATAGTCAAACATTAAAAACTATTTGTTATTAATAGTTAACGATAACATATAGATGACGTCAATAAACATCCAGCCGGTAGCACCAGTAGGAATGAAATTGACTGAGTCTTATCCATGAAATCGAAACAAGAAGGTATACCTTTGAATTTAATTTTTAGAAAAGGGAATATATTATCAATATTCCAGACTCTATAATGACTGGTGTATATAGCAGTTGATTATTACAAACTCACATCCAAATAAGCACAAAACATAACACCACAGAATTAAGAACACAAAGTATACCTTTAAGTACATAATGAACTTTTGTCCTCTGTCCTCTTTACACTTGTGTATTGTCTTCAGCACTGAAATCTTGCATGCCTGGCTCTGTTACATAGTAGCTTCTAAGACCTAGTGTTCATTACTAAGCACCATGGTTCATAAAACCATTTGGTTTGTGCGATTTTTGGCTAAATAGATTCGATCCGGTTTAAGCGGATGACCGGTTTTTGGTCAAATAAAATTTAAAATTTTGAATAAATTGATGGTACAATAAATCAAGAAAACCAAGTGGTTTGCTTTGTTTTACCATCTCGCAGCAGATCTGTGCACACGTTTAACTCAAATCTCGATGACTTATTCCTGACTGTCTGTCGGCTGGATGGTCAGTTTATTAGATGCACGTGCAGATACTCAAAAGCCCGTTGAGTTTCAAGCATCTGAGATCTGCTGGATGGCCCTGTGTTGGTATTATTAAGGTACCAACCTAGCTGGAAAGATGTGGAGAACGGAGGATGCGCCTTTATAATTATTAAAGTTCATATTATTTCCTAGAGCAGCTTTTTCTTACGCGGCTTGGCTTGCTGCTGTTTACTTTTCTAAAATCCAGAACGCCAGAATTGATCAAAGCACAGAATGATTCGTGTTGTTGGTTTCCGTGCACGTTTAGCTTCTTTTCTCAGCATAGGTTTTAATGTTTGACGTTGCTTATTAACTTTGGGGGTTTGGGTCGTGACTCGTGAGGGCGAGTCAGTTGGTTCTACGTCGCTTATTAATAATGCTACCTCCTTCTCGAGGGATGATGTTGGTAGATGACTGGACAATTGGCTATTTTGTACTACAGAATTATTAATTAACAATGGAGAACGTTGGCCACGTAGATTATTAATTAAAATATAGCAAGTAACATCATAATTAACTAACATGGAGAACGTTGGCCACGTAGATTATTCATCTAAATTTTTGAAATCAGCAAGCGCAGGATGGCAACAAAAGAGAAAACAGCAGAGCGTCTGCTCCGGTTTAGAGGAGAAGAAATCAGCAGTAGCAGGGATGATCGGTACCATGAACTGGAACTGATAATATTAACTATTATAAAAAATGTCAAGGTAATCATAGCGATCAGAGTTTATGAAGTTACCATCCCACAGATCAGAGCTTGATTGCAATCTCGGTGCCAGTTTTGGCTGTTTACGTGTGTGCACGTGCATTGAGATTCGGCATAGCTACTGAACGGCTTGTTCTGCTGCTCTGTCACTTGAATTTTGTTCCGAAGATTACCTTTCCGTTACGCGTTTTTGCGATGCACACGTCTTTTGCTTTGAATTTTCTTCTAGTTTTGTTGTATTGATAAAAGCACGCCACATGGGCCCTTTTCTCGATTACAAGCATGCCTTTTAGGTATTGGTTTCGAATTTGGAGGTATGAATAAGCTCAATTGATTTGTTGGCGTCGGCGCTCACGAGTATCAATTATTTATATTTCTTTCTAAGATGCTCCGAGATGATATAAGACATCATTAATTTATATAGGTTTATAGATAATACCTTCTCTGTCTATAAATATAAGCATTTGTTGACTTCTATATTATTTTTAATCATTTATTTTATTTATAAAATTTATAGAATTATTAAAACAAAGAAGTCATACTTAAAATATATCTAATAATAAAATAAGTTATAACAAAATAAATAATATTTATATTTTGAATAAGACAAATGATTAAATGTGATGTTTATAAGTTAACGAATAGTTATATTTGTGGATGGGGATAGTATATATTAGTAGTACTTGCTATTTCTCCCTGACATTGTTGCAGATCTAGACGGGATCAGCTCTTATATGGTGCTCACGAGTAAGACACTGGAGCGTCTTATTATTTGCTAGTGTTGGATAGCGTCTCATCGTTTTGGTTGTCAGACAATATTTTGTACATTATCAATACTATTCGCGTCACCGTTGGTTAGGCAATCACTATAACAAAAGTGTTCTGCAGCGGCGGGGCAATACCATTTGTAGCGGCGGGAGGGCCGCCCCGCCGCTACGCTAACGCAGCTAAAAAAAAAGCTTTAGCGACGGATGATCTGAAGATGGAATCAACCGCCGGTAGTAAAAAATTAGTAGTGGCGGATGACAACTTCACCCGCCGCTACCCATAAATCTGAAAAAAGACCCACCACCCACAAGAGCCCGCACCCAATCCGTCGTCTCGTGCCGGCCCGGCGAAGAGGCCGGCCAGATCCGCCACAAGTGCTCATCGTTGCCCGCTGCGTGGATGAGGAGGCCAGATCCACTGACCGGGGAGAGGGAGAGGAGGCTGGACCCATCGATGTTGCCCCCAAAGCCATTATCGCCATCGAAGCTGCCCACACCCGCCGCCTCCGTGTCGTTGAAGCCGCGCCGGGGCCGGATCCGGCCGCCGCCTCATTATGGAAGCCGCCTTGAGGATAGATCCGGTTGTACGCCTTGTCGCCGTCGAAGCTGTCCGCCGCCTGAATCCAGAGGGGAGGGAGAGGAGGCGGCGTCGTGGCCGAAGATGGGGAGGAGGAGGAGGCGGCCGAGGGGAGGGGGAGGAGGCGGCGGTGGCCGGACGGGGAGGAGGAGGCGGCGGCGGCATTTCAGAGAAGAGGCGATGTCGTGGCCATGGGAGGAGGAGGCAGCGGCGGTTGGTAGATGAGAAAAGGGAGAAGGAGGCTGCGGCGGCTGGGAGAGAAAGGAAGGAGGAGGCGGCGGGTGGGAGTGGAGAAGGGTTAGGGTTTTATCTATTTTATATGCGCTAATGGGCTAGTGGGCTGATGGACTCACATGTAGCGGCGGAACAAAATATGGGCCACCGCTACAAATGTGAAATTATTTGTAGCGTCGGTCCATAAAGTGACCCACCGCTATTAATTCATATTTAGCGGAGGTTTTCTGTCAAATCGCATTTTTAAGCACTAAAGGAAACTGTAGCGGCGGGGGAAGATTTGGACGCTACTATTTGAGAACTGGTTCCGTCGCTAAAGGTCCTATTTGTGGTAGTGAATGGAGTGTGTCTCGGAAAATAATGTTGCAAGATGAGAAACTAATTAAAAATCTTGTTTGTACTGTGTGAAATGTCAATTCCGTCGGAGATTGCTGCAATGTACTCTACGCAGTCATCGCCAAAAAAAAAAGTACTCTACCGAGCATGACCGTTGTCCAAATTTTTCTTTCACGAGTTGTCGAAGTTACTCATGGTTCGTTGTCTGTCGTTACTCCATGCTTTTCATCAGCAGCATGTGTTTTGACGACGTCGCTTTGCTTTGGGGCGTCACACTTTTTATTAATTCAACAACGTGCATGCAAAGCGTTCATCTCTGAGGGATTCATATCCATGCCATGCTGCTGGTAGGTTAGTATCAATTAAGGTACTTCAGAATTAATATTCAGGTGGAGTTGTACTTGCTGAAAAGTGGAGGTTGTTACCAAAACAAATTTCAACCGTTTGATCGTTAGTCTGCAACTGCCAGACACTGTTATACGACGTACACATGTCAAGTTTATATTGTTATGTGCATGGCGTGATGACGCTTGTTAGTTTGATGACGAGACGTAATGTACCACTTTGTTACTTTAGTAGGAAGGCACGACGTCCCCTTCCTCTTCGTAAATATAACACGTTATTAATTATGTGCGTAGCTAAGGTGCAAATTTATAAGGGTACCCTTCAACAATATTTAGTTTATATTAGTTTTCAATATACAGAAAAAAATGAAATTATTAACATTTTTCTTTGAAGGAAATAGCATTTTGAAAAACATGTTCATTGAGCTAACGAGAACCGAAGGATAACAACCAGTTTCTATCTTTTTTTATATATAATGAGCAGTTTCCATCTTAAATGTGCATCAACGAAGTCAGTATATATGCATCTTTTTTTTAAGGCAAATATATGCATCTTCGACAGCTACTTTCTAGAGAAACAATATTGTGTGAATATTTTTTGATGCATCGATCATGCAGACCAATCCGTATTGCATATTTGATCGATTGATCACCTCACTTCTAAAATTCGTGCTATTTAGAAAAAAAACTCTCACAAATACACCCATAGTACCCACCTCTCTGAACACATGCACAAACATATTACCCCTCAGAACAACAATTGATCTTGAGATTCATTTAGTCATCATAGATTATTGATGAGGACATCATCTTCTACTAAAAAGAATAAATAGGCATAAATGCAATATTCATGTTGAGTCTGAAATTCGAATTCTGATGGAGTTCCTTGTTTAAGCACCATATATTGAATGAAAGAGGAAATGGGGGAAGATGATAGGCATCCCTAGATCCTTTGTTCGGCCAGCTATTTAAACTTTTTTCTAACTCTCCAGGTTTTTTTTTCTATTTTTGGGCTGGACCGCACGATTACGCTTCACAACAAAGGGAAAACGGCCCAGTTCAGGTTTTCTGCTGGGTTGTGCAAGCTGTTCACACGCGCTGGACGACCGCGTGCTGTGGCTTCCTCCAAGCCTGCTCGAGCTCACGCGTGCGAGTCGTCTTCGCGTGTCACTTTTCGGGTGGCGAGCGCATTCACTCCAAGGTGTCGCCTGCCCCGAGGTCAGGCGCTGGACTTGCTTCGGGTGAGGGAGGAGCGTTTGTAAACGGCGGCGGCGACATGGAGCAGATGGGTACAGGAGGTCGCTTTGGCCATGGTTCGGAGAACCATGGGCAGGGTCGTGGCCGTGGCTACAACACGGGTGTTAAGGAAGAAGAAGAGGAGTTCTTTGGCGGTGGCGATGGTTTCCAGGGGGCCGGCTACGACTTCGACCCTGGTTGTGGCGACTACGACGTGCGTGGCCGGGGCTGACCGAGGAGCGGCTTCAGGTCTCACGGTGCCAGGGGCTTTGCGCCCAGGGGCGGCGGGTTGGGCAGGGTCGTGGCCGTGGCTACAACACGGGTCTGGCCGGGGCGGTACTACTAGGCGCCATTGCGCTCGCAGGTGGGCTGCGGTGGGTAGTCGTGGCCCGACGCATACAACCCAGGTGGCTGAGGTTGCTGCATCTTCCTCGGGCGTCAAGCCTTCTCTGTTGGGTGTGGCAACTCCATCTGGCACAGCAGGCGATGGCAGTGTGGAACCAAAGCTGAAAAGTGTTGATACAGGATCAGGTGGGATGCGGTGTGACATGGTAAGGGAGGAAGATCATCATGACGCTACAAAAACAAGGGAAACAGTAAAGATGTGCAATCCATGTTCTCACAAAGGATATACAGCAGCTGATTGCAGTGTTGACGTCTATTGTGTCATCTGTGATGGGCACGATCATGTAAACCATCATTGCCCCCTTCTCAAACTTCCAAAGCCAGTTGCACATGCTGTGGGATACTTGGTAGAAGGATTGGGTTTTTATCATATTCCCCATCCACCTCTTTCATGGAAAAAAAGACTCCAAGATGACTCTTGTTAAAGTGGTTGGTGGCAGCTTATCTATTGATCAAGTGGTGGCTCAGTTGCAGCCTATTGTGCCTAGGAAGTGGAGATGGGAACCAACTGAACATGAGAAAGACTCATTCAGTGTAGTTTTCCCTTCTAAGGCCGAGCTACAGCGCTCCATTGCCTATGGAAGTGCGGATGTCCGTGAGAATGGTGTGCCAACCAGTGTACGATTGCTTTTCAAGGAGTGTCATGCTAAGGAAGAGGGATTCCTGCTACCTAAAGTTTGGATTCGAGTAACTGGTTTATGCAAGAAACTGCAGGAATATTTGAATCTTTGGGCTATTGGCACTATACTAGGATCTACCCAAACAGTGGACATGGAAATCACTCGTAAGAACAACTTTGGTCGCATATTTGTGGCTGTGCTGGATCCCAAATTAATTCCTCCAAAAAGCTGGATGTTGTCATCGGTGATCACTATTTCAATTTGGAGTCGGAAATTGAACCCGTAGGATTTGATGAAAATGAAGAGGAGGTGGAAATGAATTTCAGTGAAGGTGATGACCATGGTAACAGAGACATGGATGAAGATCAGCCCAAAAATGGGCATAATCTTGATAGAGATATGAAGCATTATAAATGTGAGAACTTCAATGTTGGGGACAGTAGCAATTCTGCTTATTCCAACAAAGATGGTGCTGCCAAAACATGTCTTTGGAGCAGCGGGCAGCAATGGAAGCAAGAATTCAAGAGCTAGCAAAGGAAATTATTGATAGGGCAGTGAAAGACACATTAGATTTTTGCGCTGACAAGGTGCTTGCAGAAGATGACGACTCTATCATGGATGGTTTGGTCGAAGATGTGTTGTTCAACGAGGAGGACGACCTGTCCAGAGCTGCTGAAAATCATGTCAATTACAAGGGAGAAGAAATTATGGCAGAGGACAATGGTTTTATGCAGGGGATGGACTCGCTCGTGGTCATGCAGGCTGCATGCAAGGTCCCTTCTGCTGCCTCAGTAGTGGAGGTCAATTGCTTGCAGCCCGCTATGCCAGCTGAGCATCTGCTCTACACGGCGATGGAGGCGAATGCCGGCCAGGCTGCTGTTCCCGCCCTGATGGCAGGACCATTTGCCCCGGTCGCAGGCGTGCACTACATGCTGGCCACACCATCAACCGTGACAGCTGATCAGGCTCACGACCGTTTCTCAGAGGGGGGCGTAGTGCCTCCATGTGTTGGACATGGTCTGCAGCACCATGCACCGACGCAACTACAACATGCACATGGGGAGGCGCTGGCTGCGACACTCGACCGCGGGCTCAGCAGTGATGGCAACGAGCAGCAACGGCCAAGGTGCGGAGCAGCTAAGGCTGCTGCCCTTGCCGCTACTGCTGGAATCAAGGAGGCAATAACTTCGCCATCGCGCTCGAGCCCAAGGCTTGTGGGTTCTATGAATGAAAACGTTTTGGACAAGGCAAGGAAGAGGACTGCTTGAAAAAGCCTTGACACAGTTGAAGGTAATAAGCCTTCATTTTGTTCGTTTCCTGAGTCTTCAATTCATTCAAATATATCTAAATCAGGAGTTTCTCTGGGTTCCTCTCGTAAGCAAATTTCAGATTCTGTTTTTTCCCTTAAGAATTTAGAGCTGCAACCATATGAATCATTTAAAGAGAGTAAATTAGAAAATTTTTGCTCAGATTTAGAATGTTTAGATAATGATGAGGATGAGGATTACGACTTCGACAATCTCACTCTTGGTCACTTATGTGGTGACATAATGGAGGAGGTTATGGACGAAGATGAGGACAATGATCACCTAAGCTATCTTCAAAAAGAACAAATCAAAGAAATTCTCAACAATGAAAAATAATGCTAAAGTTAAGTTCATCAAAAAACATAGAAATGATTCAAAATGAAAGGAATTTTTTGGAATAGCAGAGGTTTTAGTGACTTGGCTAAATTTAAGTTCCTTTCGGATACATGTAGAGAAGAGAAGATAGACTTCATCGCTCTACAGGAAACTGGAAAAAAGGAATTTTCATAAACAACTTTGAAAAATATTTGTGCTGGCCATGACTTCATATGGCACTGGTCTGAACCTCATGGTTAATCAGGCGGTATCCTTTTGGGTATCAATTTGGAAGTTTTTGATATCGGTAGCATTGATGAAGGAGCTTTCTATGTGAAGTTCCACCTTCCTAATAAAACTAATGATTTCTAATGGGTTCTTGTCGCGATATATGGGGGCTGCACAAGATGAATTCAAGGAACCTTTCTTATCGGAGCTAGTACAAATGTGTTCCAAGGAGGATTTGCCACTGCTTGTGGGTGGTGATTTTAACATCATTAGAAATCCACAAGAAAAGACCAACGATAGATACAATGATCGATGGCCTTTCCTCTTTAATGCTGTCATAGATAGCTTGGATTTGAGAGAACTACATCTTTCTAATAATAAGTGCACATGGGCAAATTCTAGGATGGTACCAACTTATGAAACTCTGGATCGGATTCTAGTAAGTACTGATTGGGAAACTAAGTTCCTATTATCAACAGTGCAAGCATTAAATAGGGATATTTTTGATCACACCCCATTGCTCTTAAACTCCAGGAGTGGTACTCACTCCAACAAACAACCTTTATTTAAATTTGAACTTGGCTGGCTTTTGAGAGATGGCTTCTCAGAATTAGTGACTAAAGTTTGGAATAATGAGAAACGGGGTAAGACACCGTTATAAAGATGGCAACTTAAAGTCCAAAAACTTAGACAATTCTTAAGGGGTTGGGCTAAGAGTACCATTGGAGCATACAAGAAGGAAAAGGATGAAATAATTAAAAAAGCAGATGAATTAGACAAAAAAACTGAATCCCAACCTCTTAGTGCACAAGAGATCGATCTCAACCAGTGCCTCAAGAAACACCTTGTGCAATTACTGAGGGAGGAAGAAATCAAATGGTATCAAAGAGCCAAGACAACTAAGTTGTTACAAGGCGATAATAATACCAAATATTTCCAGCTTGTTGCAAATGGAAAGCATAGAAAAACAAGGATTTTTCAGCTAGAGCAAGAAGAGGGCGTAATAGAGGGTGACGAAAATGTGAAAAGATATATCACTAACTATTATAAGGGACTCTTTGGCACTCTTGAAAAAAATGGTTTCACTATGTTAGAATCTATGAGAGATGACATCCCACAAGTGACCGAGGCTGAAAATGAAATTCTTACTTTATGCTTTACGGAAGAAGAAGTCAAGAAGGCCATTTTTCAGATGGAACATAATAAGGCACCGGGGCCCGATGGCTTCCCGGCGGAGTTCTACCAATCGTTCTGGGATGTAATCAAGGGAGATTATGCCTCTTTTTGAAGAGTTCCATAAAGGTCACCTCCTGATTTTTAGTCTTAACTTTGGTATCATTACACTACTCCCCAAACAAAAAGAAGCTAAACAAATCCAACAATTTAGGCCTATTTGCTTACTCAATGTGAGTTTCAAAATTTTCACAAAGGTTATGACAAATCGAATAGCTCTAGTAGCTCAAAAAGTCATAAAACCTTCCCAAACAGTCTTTATGTCTGGATGAAACATTATGGAGGGTGTACTGATCTCGCATGAACCTATCAATGAGATGCATAGGAAAAAACTAGATGGGGCAATCTTTAAGCTAGACTTTGAGAAAGCCTATAATAAAGTTAATTGGTCATTCCTCCAACAAACTTTATGGATGAAAGGATTTGCTCCAATTTGGTGCAAATGGATCGACCAAATTGTCAAAGGTGGCAGCATCGGAATTAAAGTAAACGATGATATTGGCCACTATTTTTAGACTAAGAAAGGGCTTAGACAAGGTGATCCTTTGTCTTTGCTCCTTTTTAACTTAGTAGCGGATATGTTGGCTATTCTCATAGAGGGTGCAAAAAATAATGGAGACTTCAGAGGGGTCATTCCACACCTAGTGGACGGTGGCCTCTCAATCCTTTAATATGCAGATGACACTATACTTTTTATGGAACATGATTTAGACCATGCCAAAAATCTTAAACTAGTGTTAAGCACTTTTGAGCAACTATCGGGTCTAAAAATTAATTTTCATAAAAGTGAGTTATGTTGCTATGGAGAAGCGAAGGAGTTCGAACTTGAATATGCACGCCTTTTTGGCTGCAACATGGGAGCCACCCCTTTCAAATATCTTAGTATTCCTATGCAACATAGAAAGCTTTCCAATAGTGATTGGATTATAATTGACAAAAAATTTCAGAAAAAACTTAGTAGTCGGAAAGGAAAGTTACTCTCAGTTGGGGGAGACTTGTATTGATTAACTCGGTCCTCACGAGTCTTGCAATGTATATGTTAGCTTTTTTCAAAGTACCCAAAGGGATACTTAAGAAATTAGACTATTATCATTCAAGATTCTATTGGCAATGTGATGAACACAATAAGAAGTATCGACTCTCTAAGTGGAGCATCTTGTGTTGCCCAAAGGATTGGGGAGGTTTGAGAATTCAAAATTTGGAATTACAAAATACATGCCTTTTGAGCAAGTGGCTTTTAAACTAATCAATGAGGATGGTATTTGGCAAAATCTCCTAAGGAGAAAATATTTGACAAATAAAACGCTAACCCAAGTAACTAAACGGCCGGGGGATTCACATTTTTGGTCGGGTCTCATGAAAGTTTAGGACAAGTTCCTAGAATTTGGTCATTTCCAGGTTCAAAGTGGCACCGAAATTAGATTTTGGGAGGACACTTGGATAGGAGACAAACCTTTCAAATCACTGTACCCGGGCCTATTATATAGTGAGAAAACGAACTGCAACGGTAGCCGAAGTACTAAGTACTACACCATCAAATGTATCTTTCTGTAGGGCTTTAGTACAGGACAATCTAAAAGCATGGTATGAGCTGGTAGGAAATGTTTTAACAACTAATCTCACTACCATCAGAGATGTGTTCATCTGGGGCTTGCATAAGAGTGGGTTTTTTTTCCACATGTTCTATGTATATGTTCATAATTAAGGAGGAGATTGTCCCATATAATTGTCCTATTTGGAAACTGAAGGTGCCATTGAAAATTAAAATTTTCTTATGGTTCCTAAAAATATGGAGTCATTCTCAGTCTAGATAATCTTGCAAAACACAAATGGAAAAGAAATTTAAGTTGTTGTTCTTGCAGCTCTCTGGAGACCATAGAACACCTTTTCATTGACTGCCATTTTGCTCGCTTTATTTGGAGTACCATTCATATTACTTTTGGAATTCAACCTCCGTCTAGCATTTCACATATGTTCGGTACTTGGCTCAATAACAACCAATCCGAACTAAAAAGCCAAATTTGTGTTGGTTTGACAGTTGTTTGCTAGGCAATATGGTTGAATAGAAATGATATGGTTTTCGATCGATGTAAAACTAACACTTCCATGCAGGTAATATTCAGGGCAACACACTGGACACGCACTTGGTCTTGCTGCATAAACATAAGGATGCAAGAGCAAACTTGAAGGACACGTGCCGTGTTTTGGAGACAATTGTTATGGAGGTGTTTGCGAAATTTGGTTGGAAGTTTCCGAATAGGATTACATCTTAGTTGTCTTTCTTTCGATGATTTTCTTCCTATGTATCTCAAGCTGAAACTGTTAGCTTGTTTTTTATGAGTCTATGTGCTCCCCATTTATATCGAACCGTTGTGTACACTCTTTTCAAGAGTGTAGAGGCAGGGACTCTTGTTCCATTATTTAAAAAAAAACTTTTTTTTTCTAACAATTGTGCATTTTCATTAGGCAGATTGACGTCTTCCTTTTGATCAACGCATGCGATGTTTACATCTTTGTTTGACAGAACATGCAAGAGAACGACATTCTTCATTCATCCACGCATTAATGAGAATAATGTTTTTAGTATGTTTTGCCTCATAACATTTCACAAATCAAACATCAATAGCAAAACCCAAATTCAGGTACATGTCTTTGATATTAGCATGCATGAATTGGGGTTACAGTTGGGGGAAAGTAAGGGAGCATCAAGCATTATGTTGAGGTAGCCTACATCGCTGGAGCATCACTGCATAGAACACAAGATATGTCATGCCTACATGACTATATACGTGCTAGCATACGAACAAATGAAAGGGTGGAGTGACCATCAAACACTTAAGCGTATATGAGTTCTATGACCATCAAACAGATAACATAGGATCTGATTTGCGGGGGTATCGGTAGATGAACTAGAATATATATACGCCATTACAAGAGCATAAATTGTAAAACACAGTTGGGATGTATCGTTAAGGAATAAAGGCATGCCAAATGATCATTTGTCGTCTGGCTTAATTGTAACAGAAATCTGCTCCATCTCTCTGCATCTCTTGGACATGAAGAGAGCATGGTATCATAAGGCAGCCCAGATTCACAATTTTTATTCACCCAATGGACATTGCTCGATCCTAGCTGCTCAACAAAATATTGGTGCACTGTAGCTTCACCACTGTTAGAATATATTAGGATATCCCAAGATATAGTAGATTAGGATCATATAATCCCGACTTGCCTTATCTCTAAGGGAGGCTTCATGCCCCCTAAGTAATGTACTCCTATATAATCTGCCCATAAGGGTCAGCAATACAATTATCCATTTGACCTATTCTATTCTCCTACATGGTATAGAGCCAAACCGATCCGTTTTTGCCTCCACTGCCCACCCTCCCTAAACCCTAGCGCCGCCGGCGCCTCACCTCTCGCGCTGTAGCTGTCCCTGTTCCCCACGGCGCCTCTCCAGCGCGCCCCCGGGGAGATCACCATGTCGATCTCCACTGGGGGCCGCGACCCTCAAGGTCTCATGACCAATCGACTATATCGGTCATCGTTGTAGAAGGTCCAGCAGTACGAGATCATGAGGGACTGTCGCTGTTTGCAAGCCCTGCCTCTTCTCTCGCCTCCACAGCTACGCATGGCACCCCCACCCCACCGCCTTCTACACACTTTGGCATTGTTATGTCTCGTTGAAAGTGCATCTAGGCCCCCTAGTGGGTCTTGGTGTATTGATGATAATACGGTTAAAGAGCTAATGTAATTTGCTGAGTTGTAACAGGAAAATGTCTTGTAAATTTATTATAATCATGATATATCAAGACATGGATGTATATGGATATTCTACATGTACATTTTTGTATGCCATATGACAAAGGATATGATATGGTGAAGCTACATGGATGATCACCAATGAAAATCTTATGCTACGTGTTACACGAAGAAAAATGAAGCTCGAATGATATGTCTCATATTGTTTATTGAAATTGCCACCATATGCAAATATTGGTGACTTGACTCATGTGGTGATATCAAAGAAATCAACTCATATCACAACAAACATCAATACAACATGAAAGTGATTATCAAGTGTGTGCTAATGGATGATGCAAAAAATGTGTGAACCATGATGGTAAGTTGATGAAGGGTTAGCAAGGACTTGGCTACGATGGACCATACATTGGAGAAGGGCAAGCAAGAGGCTTGGCGCCGAAAGACCTTTGTGATGGAGAAGAGCAAGTGGATGCTTGAATTCGATGAATCAAAGAAGCCATGGAGGATTACATATTTCCTAGTGTCGAATATTTGTGAATTAAGAAGAAAAGGTGTCATGGATAAAATATGGAGTCTTGACTATATAATGAGAAAATCCATGTTCATCAGCTCATGGTGGACATGCTCATATGAAAAAAATATTGCCTGCCCTCAAGAAGCAAAATGTGAAGCATTTCGGCATATGGATTTATATCAAGCTCAAGTGGAAGAATTACTAGATTTTATCTATTTCTTGAGTATAGGTATGCCATACTATCAAGAGGGATGCAACATGTGTTGATTTGCAAAGTCAAAGTGCTCAAATTCCAGTAAGAAACCTTTCCGAGTGACCTAAACCCCAAACGCTGTGTTCTGTCAGGTCAAGGGAGTCAGACCGCCCTGTCAAGGTGGTCAGACTGCCTTGAACTAGCTTTTTCTGGGGTCAGCTTTTGGGTCAGTGAGTTCTTGGCCTTGAAAGTTAAGGGTAGTTTGTTTGAGTGAGTTAAGCAACCATGTTTGTGGTTTGTAGGGGCTCTTGTTTCTATTTGTTGGTTGCGTGTCAATGCAATGCGGTCAGGCTGGGTGGACGACCTGGTCAGGCCGCCTTGGGCCTAATAGCTCCAACGGCTAGTTTTCCAAACAACCTTTAAATAGCTCCCCACCACACCCTTTGGTTGCTGCTGGTTCCTGCCCGACTCTATAGCATTCCAATGGCCATTTGAGCTCTCCCCAACCTCTCTTTGTGAGATCTAAGTGCTTGGTGCAAAATCTTTAGTTTGGTTGAGAGATTTGAGTGTGTGGAGCATTAGTGAGAAAATCCTAAGCCTTGAGCACTTTGGGCTACGTCAAGCAACTCGTGAATTATTTGTTACTCTTGGAGGTAAAGCCTCCTAGACGGCTAGGCGTCACCCTAGAGCTCCCAAGTTTGTGGTGAGCCTTGGGAAAGTTTGTGAGGGCTGTGATCTTGCCTCCGATGTGAAAAAGATCGAGTTAGTGGATTTGGGGAAAGAGGTTGAAAGAGACCCAGCTTGGAGTTGACCTAGTGAGCAACTCAAGCTTCCTCAACGGAGACGTAGGGATCACAGTTGGTGGTCCTGAACTTCGGTGAAACAAATCTTGTGTCTCCTTGCCTGTTTTCATTCCTAGTTGTTTTCTAGCTTATACTTGTGCTTCCGCTTCAATATACTTTGGTGTGCTCTTCTGTGTGTAGGTACTACGTGTACATGCTAAGGAAAATCTCTGGAGCATCACCGCAAGTTTTGGTTTGAGCTAGAATTCAAATTGGGAGAGCTGATCTGTTTCTTCCTATGCAAGGCGGTCTAACCGGGTTGGCAAGGAGGTCAGACCTGGTTGAACTATTCTGCGTGAAAAGTTCTACCTGTGTAAGGAGGTCTGACTGGGTTGACAAGGAGGTTAGACCGGGTTGTACTAATCTATGAGAAATTTTTTTTATTGATTTCAGGTTTCGCCTATTCACCCCCCCCCCCTCTAGGCCACATCAAGGTCCTTTCAATTGGTATCAGAGCCTGGACTCACAATAAAGCTTAACCGCCATGAGTAAAGATGTCATCGGAAGGTGAAAATTATCTAGAACTTTTGTTTGATGGCTCTAATTATGTGTCTTGGTGTAAATACATGCTAGGAGGACTTACGGCTATTGACCCTGTCTTATTGAACACTGTGGATGTAAGTATTTGTCCCCTAAATTTTAATTGGGATAATTACTCTGATGAGGAAGGAAAATGCTTGCAACAAAATGCTCAAGCTACTAATGTCCTGTTGAGTGCTTTAAGTGTAGATCTTGAGATGAAGATCTATAAGGAGCATGGTTTCCTAAAAGATGCTCATGTGTTGTGGAACACTCTCAGAGAAAAGTTTTCAAGATCCACAACAAGACAAGAACTAGCTGGCACTAAAAATCTGGTCAAGGCGATCAGGCCGCCTGTGCATGGCGGTTAGGCTGGGTTGACTAAAAAAATCTGTGTCCCAGTTAAAGAAAAATGAGCGACATCGACCAAGTGAAGAGTTGATCTCTCAGAGCACATCACTCTCATCCAAGGGCCAAAATGTATGTCTCATGGCTAAAGGAAAGAAGAAGAAGAAAGAAAGAAAAAATGATGAGAGTGATGATGATGAAGATGACTTTGATTTTGACAACATAAGCAAGAGAAACTTGTTCAAAGTAATGAAGCTTCTAGGAAGGATTCAAGAGCAAGACATGCAGCTAGAGAAGCAAGAAAATTTTCTCATTGGTAAAATGGAACAGCTTAAAGCTCTAAATGAAGAACATGAGAAACTCAACAACTCACATGCTTCCTTGATCGGTAAATATGGGAAGCTAGTGAAGGAATATGCGTGTGCTACTAATGCTTCATCTTGTGCAGTAGCTATAAGGAAAAAGAATGATGATCTCAAGGATCAACTTGAAGTGCTTACTAGCAAACATGTGACTATACAAAAAGATCACATAGAGCTCATGTGCCCGCATGAAAAACTCCAAGACTCACATGCTATGCTACAAGTGGCTCATGAGGTTGTGGTAACATCAGTAAAATATTTTCAACCTCCCACACAAAAATGCACATGCTCACAACAGCAAGCTAAATTTATTTGTGCTAACCCTTGTTGCTCTCAAAGCCAACACTGAAATGTTAAGCAAATTACTGTAAAATCTTGTGACGACTTCATAGCTCAAGAAAATGATCAACTAAAGCTAACAGTCAAGAGGCTTGAAGACAAAGTGGCAAGGTTGATGGTGAAAGTGCATCTAGGCTCCTAATTTTGTTTTAGTGATTGGCGTCAATACAATTAAGAATGGACTAATGTTTTTATTTAGCATATGTGTAGATGACTATCTCAAATTGATGAATGAAAGATATTGAAACAAAAAGGGAAAAGGAGATGGTCATTTATCTCCAATTGAAAGTCCAAAATGTACCCAAGAATAAAGATCATGGAGTTTTTATTTTTATTTCTTGAGTATAGGTAAACCGTACTATCAAGAGGGGTATAATTCACAAATATGGTAAAGTCAAATGCTCAAATTTTCCATAAAAACCACCTCTGTCGCCCTCTATTTTTGCCTTCATCGGGAGTGCCGGTGGCCTCCACTGGCAGTGCCGATCCCCCTTCCTAGAGGTGCTGTAATGCCCAGTCACTTCTCTGGCTTCTGTCTTACCAGCATCAGCAGTGCCGATGGCTCCATCGGCAGTGCCAGTCTCTCCTTCCAGAGAAGGCTGTTCTCTCTGGCTTTCTAGCTGTTGCTCATCGGCAGTGCCGACTACCTTGATTGGCAGTGCCGGTCGGTCCTCCCAGAAAGTCACTCTCTGTCTGGCTCTGGCTGTAGCTCATCGGCAGTGTCGGTCTTCTGATCGGCAATGCCGGTCCCCTTTCCACAGAGACTGTTTTTCCTCGGGCTCTTTGGCTGACTGCGATCGGCAGTGCCGGCCTGCTCGATCGGCAATGCCGGTCAAGGTCTCAAGAGACCACTTGTCTTCTCTGTGGCTGCCTCACCGGCAATGCCGATGTCTTGATCGGCAGTGCCGGTGCGGGCCCATTCCCTGTCTGCGATCTATGACAGTGTGTCAGAAACCCTACTGGCAGTGCCGATGGCTCGATCGGCAGTGCTGGTGCGGGGTGTCCAATCAGACCAACGACTCTTTTTGAGCCCCATGTATAAAAGGCTTTCACCCCACTTCGTGCCAACCCTCTCCAACCCGAAAATCATTTGGCATTTTTGAGCTTCACTCTCCTCACTCTCCCTCTCCAAGTCAAAGCTTTATTCTTTGAGCTAGTGAAAATAGCACCATTCCACTCTTGTGTATTCGATTTAATCATCTTTGTGACTTATGCTTGTTACTCTTGGAGCTTTGCTCCTAGACGGTTAGCGGTGCCCGTAGAGCTCCCAACTTATGTGGTGACACCTTGAGAAGTTTGTATCACCCTCCCGTAAGGGAATTAATAGTGGAGAACTTGAGCTCGATCCTTGTGGTCGCTTGACTGAGAATAGGGTTGAAAGAGACCCAGTCCTTTGTGGACTTCTCAACGGAGACGTAGGGTTCTTTGTGAGCCCGAACTTCGGTAACAAACCTTGTGTCTCCGTGTTCTCCTTATTTTACTTGTGGTTTATTTATTCATACCCTAGGGTTTGCTCTTGTATTTACTTAAATTACTAGATCTACTTGTGTAGCCTTTGTTTAGTTGTCTCTTATTATTATAGGGCTTCCTTTCTACCATTGTTGTAGTCAAATATCACTTAGTAACTGCGAAACCACATAAACCTAGTTTTCACTCGACTGTCTGCTCATCCATCGGCACTGCCAATCACCCATCGGCAGTGGCCATCGACACTGGCGATACCCATCACCGGCACTGCCAGTCAGACTGATGAATTTGTTAAAGTCTAATTTTGCAGGAATTTAAGATTTGCCTATGCACCCCCACCCCTCTAGGCAACTTTTAGATGGGTAAGGCTCAAGTGCAACCATCTTAAGATAACCGTGACAACATGGTGAAGAAGCTTGACATGGAAACAACCGTCACTAGACTTGAACCTCAACTAAGTGACAATTCTCCTCGGCACAAGAAACAAGAAAAGAAGAATCTTGACCATATCCAATGCTTCATGTGCACCGATATGGGTCATTGTGCGTTCATGTGCTCCAAGAAGAGACAAAGCAAGACAAAGCTATCAAGGAGACAAAGAAGGTCTAAGAAATCAATCATATGCTTTGGATGCAAAAATAAGGGTCATGTAATCATGTCATGCCTAAATACCTCTACTGGTCAGAAATTCACTGTACAAGGAGGTCAGACCGCCTTTGCAAGGAGGTCAGACCGCCCTAGTATAGTTTCTGACCAAAAAGAGAATTTGGACATGAAAGCCAAGGAATCCATTACATCTAGGACAAGGCAAGGCCTTCATAAGAAACAACTCAAGCAAGATCAAAAGGTTGCCTCCAAGATCAAGAGAAGAGTGTGCTACACGTGCCGGCTCAAAGGACATGTAAGTAAGGATTGTCCAAATGGTAACAAATCTGAGCCAAACTCTTTCAATATTGTTTTCAGTACCAATGGAAAGGAAAAAATGGACATTAGTGCTATAAAGGTGATTAGTTCACCACATGTTAGAAGCTACAGCCATTTGGGTGCCTAAATCCTTGTTTACTGACATTGGAGGACCCAACAAGTCTTGGGTACCAAAGAAAACTTGATCTAACTTTCAGGGATAAGGAGATGCATTGGAGGCTTGACACATCAAATAAAGTGAATTAAAATTCAAGTTGTCAAGCTCAATGAGTAGTTGATCAATAATCCACCCAATGACATCTCAAGACTGAAGCACTAAGTTTCAATGGATGTTGTGAGAAGAAAGAAGGGGACAAGAATAATTATATTAAAGATCCTAATGATTCTTACACCCTACATATCACAGATAACTATATGCCTGTAAGTATTCTTGGCGTTTTCTCTTTTTACAACAAATTGTTTATTTGTCACCAAGTTATGAAATGGACTCCATATTATTCTTTATTGAATATACATGCAAATGATAGCAATTCGAAAGCTTGGCATGTATCAAGGGGGAGTCTAGGTCATAATTTTGGTTTGTGGGACTAATATCTCTATCTAAGGAATTGTGCAGTCTCACAAGGAAGAGTGTGTCTCTTCCAGTGTGCAAAAGAGAAGAATTAGTCTGTATGGGATTTGTGCCACTTGGGCCTCTCATCATTCATTTATTTTAGTTGGATGAGATGGCAAGATATTTATTGGAAATGGCACAAGTTATTGGTTATTCTTCACTGGAATGAAGAAATTGTGACATATGGCAAAGGTATGTTTTTAAGTTCAGTTGCTTTTAAATATCTTGTGCATCTAGGCCTTTGCTTGTTTAGAGTGTTTTGAGCATACAATCAATTCAAGTCTTGTTGAGTGTGTGCCACTTGATGAGTTCGAATATCTCAGATATTTGGCTTATACCTTATCCATGGAACCTTGACATATGTTAGGTCAAGAACTATTTGAAATAAAAGGTATATGCTAAATATGCTAAAAGGACTCCTTGGATGTTGTTTGCTTCTGATTGCTCTAGTATGAGTGATTTGAAAATCTATCTAGAACTGCTAGGTAGTGTGGTTTTTCAAAACTTTTGGAGTTTCTCGGTCTTTGTGACCATGTCTATTCAATCATGGCCATTGTTCACTTTGGTTGCATGTTGGCTGGCCATGAGTAAATAGATTCTCTCAAGTTCACATATTCATCTGTTCCCTAAATATCTTTATCTCCAAGGGTGAACAAAATAAAGTCCAAAGGTGTTTGAAATGGAAGGACTTAATAATATTCAAATCTGAGATCTTGTCTAAGATGTGACTAAAAAAAGGAGAGGGACACAAGAGTATGAAGTGAAAAGGACCAAGTACTAAAATTCCTCATTCCTAGCCAAAATCTTTTCCCAGCAGCAAATCATCGGACTTGTCCGATGACTCCAGTGAGCTTGGCAATCAGGGTCATCGGACTTTCCTGATGATCATCGGACTTTTCTGATGACATGAGGAAAGTCCGATGTCTCGGACTCCAGTGAGCTCGTCACCCTATTTCATCGGACCTGTCATATGATCATCGGGCAAGTCCAATACAGATCTGAGTTTTTCCCCTTTCCAACAGCTCCTTTGGTGTCTGGGCTATATATTGGACCCCAACTCGTCCCTTGAATGGTTGGCCAGTCATTCCAGTCAAACACACTCACTCAAATCGATTCCTTCCCCATCTATTGTTTCCTCCGTGGATCTAGCGGCTTCCACCCCGGTTAGACCGGATTGAAGGCCGACATTTCTCCTAAGTTCAAGTGCTCTCCCCTCTCAAGGTATTAAAATTGATTCCATCGGGATCTCCTCTCCTAGGGTTTCTTCCAAAGTTTGCTGCCCTAGAATCATCTTCTAATATGCCTAGGACCTTCCATTTCAAAGATTATGAGCTTCTCCTTGCCAACATTGTTGAGATTTGGTGTACAGAATTTTTCATGTACGAGGCGGTCAGACCGCCCACACCAGGCGGTCAGGCCACCCTTAACATAAATTTTCTAATTCATCAATCTTAACAATATATCTTGTTATCCATAATCTCTCTCTTGGCAAAATCAAAACATTCATTAATATCCTTGTAAATCCCTTGTAGGTTAACTTAAACTAAAATTTTGCTCAATTTCTAAACCCATGCGGTCAGGCTGCCCTTGTATAGTGGTCAGGCCGCCCTAAACTGTTCAGAGGTCGAACCTATTTCAGTTTATGCCAAAAACCATGTTCATCTTACTCCAATCTTTTTCTGAGCTTTGTTCCATGTTCTCTACATCCGTTTATCTTAGGAAAAGATGGTATGACAAGGTCAAGTCATGAAAAGAGAAAAAAGGGAAGATTTGAAAATGAGCCAAGTGGCAGCTCAAGTGTTGCTAAGGGGAAGGCTGTAGCTCAGGATGATGAGATGCATCAGGATACAAGTGAGGAGTCTAGTGGTGATGATGATGAAGAAGAAATGGAAGATGAGACCTTTCGGGTAAGAGAAGAAGAAATGGTTGTAGCAGAGGAGAGTGAGGAAAGTGAACATGAGAGTAAGGAAGATGATGCTGAAATGAAACTGAAGATGAAGGAGCTGAGGGTAGTGTGGATAGATCAATTATCAGCCATGTTGTGAAGGTTCCATATCCACAAAAACCACTCATGAGTCCTCCAAATAGACCGCCCACACATGAACCAGTGGATTATCGAGCCAAGGGGTCAACAAAGATAGTGAAGAAAATAAGGAAGAAAAATCCATACCTCATGCCCAAGGAAAATGGTATAGACTATCATTTCCACAATTGCTTTCAGCAAGATTATTATGAGACCGTCCTTATGATCAAGGATACAATTGTGTCACAAGCTCAATGGATTGACTGGTTTCACATGGAAAATCAGAATAACTCTATTTTTTATGAAGTCATTGCAGTTTGTGAGGGGACACACATAAAAAAGTTGATGAGTTTTAAGTATGATTGGAACAATGAAATTATTGCTGAATTTTACGCCACAGTATACTTTGAGGAAGATGGAGGTGTAAGGAATATGCACTGGATGACAGAGGGTGTGCACCATACAATCTCCTACACTCAACTTGCATGGATGTTCTGTTTTGAGCAAGATGACAGTAGTAGATTCAGAATCCATGATGAAGATCCACTGCCCAAGGAACAAATAAGGTTCATGTATCTTCCTAATGAACAGGACAATGTCGGGCTAGTGAGAGGTTTGTACACTTATTACTCAGTTCTCAACAGAATGTTTAGAAAAATCCTTTCACCTAGAGATGGAAACCCTTTAGAAATTACTCACTACACAAAGAATTTGCTTGTAAGAATGAGATATGGAGGATAACCATTCTGTGTGATGGACTTTATTTGGGAGAAAATTAAAGCAATCTCCATGGACCCTCAGAAATCTTGTGGTTTTGGTCCATATCTCATGTTTATGATTGAGGAGGTAACAAAGTATAACTTTCCCATAGAACAACCTCCTCCCCACAAACCCTTGAGACTCATTGCCACTAAGCATCCCATTGTGAGAGAGCCTACTCCTCCCCCACAGCCACCACAACAGCCAGAAGAGGAGATTCAGATACAGTAGCACCCACAATAGTTCAACCCGGCCAGACCGGGTGTGCAGGGCGGTGAAACCGCCCCTGATGGATAGTGGCAGATCCAGTCTCCTTAGCACCGAGAAAAATCCTTCTCTCCAATCAAGAAGCTTTTAACATGATTTTTGGCATGTGCAGAACACATCATAATGTGGAAACTCGTGCTAGAGAAGAGAGAGCAGATTTGTCTAGACGATTGAGAAGAATTGAGAGAGCTCAGTTTCCTTTGGATCCTCCCTCACCACCTAGACAAGAAGAACGGCCACCAACACCTCTAATGGAAAGATATAATAGGTGGCAAACGGAAGACTACTACTCTTAGATTCATGGGTCTAGCAGCAGTGGTGGTCATGTGGAATCTTCATATCCTTTTATTGGTGGTTATGTGGGTTTGTCTAGTGATCAGCCAACTAGCAGCTATGTACCTACACAGTCTTTTGACGCTGCCCCTCAGCAGTTCGGACCTCCTCCTACTTCTTCAGAGGATCCACCCAGGCGTAGCGGTCTTGAGGAGTTCGGTGTCAACCTCTTTAGTTATGATTTTGCTGTGCATTGCCAGGGTCCACATGACTATTCTCCTCGTGGTGACGGCAGTGACTTTCAGTAGAGCAGCAACACATCACTCCTTTGGACTCCTTTCTCTTCTTTTTGGATGATTGTTGACAAAAGGGGGAGAAGAAAGGAATAAAGCATCAAGATATATCTCAAAGTGTCCAAGGATCAGAAAAATCCGTTCTTGTGGTTCTCGGAGTATCAAAACCTTGGTTTGTATCTTTTCAGTTTCTCTGCCTACGCAAGCCGATCAGACTGGGTTGGCAACCAGGTCAGATTGGGTTGTATTGTTTTCCAGAACCTTGGTCTGTAATAATTGTGTGGACTTGAGAAAATTGTAATGTGTGCTACTATGTGTTTGAATACCTTAATTATCTAAGGAATATTTGTGGTAGTGTGAAAAGCTTGTATTGAACGATGTTTTGTTGGTTGCTGCAAAATCAGTTCAAGGTGGTCAGGATGCCTGTGAAGGGCGGTCAGACCGCCCTGAACTGAGTTTTTGCTCTCTTCTTCTTTTTGCTTTGTGCTTTGTCATATGCATCACGTACTATCACTTCACACTATTTTGCACCCCACGGATGCAGTGGTATAGGAGGAGCTCCATATTTTCATTGAATATGTGTTCTTGGCATTTGTAGCCAAAATTGGAATTCATTCCCGTGCACATATTTAGGGAGAGCTATAAGTATATTTCTGCATCTAAAACTATTTTATGTTCCTATCATGAAGCTTTAATCGATTTGTCATCAATCACCAAAAAGGGGGAGATTGAAAGTGCATCTAGGCCCCCCCCCCTAGTGGGTTTTGGTGTTTTGATGATAACACGATTAAAGAGCTAATGTAATTTACTGAGTTATAACAGGAAAATGTCTTGTAATTTATTATAATTATTGATATATCAAGACATGGATGTAAATGGATATTCTACATGTACATTTTTGTATGCCATATGACAAAGGATGTGATAATGGTGAAGCTACATGGATGATCACTAATGAAAATCTTATGCCACGTGTTACACAAAGAAAAATGAAGCTCGGATGATATGTCTCATATTGTTTATTGAAATTGCCACCATATGCAAATATTGGTGACTTGACTCATGTGGTGATATCAAAGAAATCAACTCATATCACAACAAACATCAATACAACATGAAAGTGAATGTCAAGTGTGTGCTAATGGATGATGCAAAGAAATGTGTGAACCATGATGGTAAGTTGATGAAGGGTTAGCATGGACTTGGCTATGACGGACATACATTGAAGAAGGGCAAGCAAGAGGTTTGGCGCCGAAGGACCTTTGTGATGGAGAAGAGCAAGTGGATGCTTGAATCCGATGAATCAAAGAAGCCATGGAGGATTACATATTTCCTAGTGTCAAATATTTGTGAATCAAGAAGAAAAGGTGACATGGATAAAATATGGAGGCTTGACTATATAATGAGAAAATCCATGTTCATCAGCTCAAGGTGGATATGTTCATATGAAGAAAATATTGCCTGCCCTCAAGAAGCAAAATATTGCATTCCAACAGCCATTTGAGCTCTCCCCAACCTCTCTTTGTGAGATCTAAGTGCTTTGTGCAAAATCTTTAGTTGGGTTGAGAGATTTGAGTGTATGGAGCATTAGTGAGAAAATCATAAGCCTTGAGCACTTTGGGCTGCGTCAAGCAACTCGTGAATCATTTGTTACTCTTGGAGGTGAAGCCTCCTAGACGGCTAGGCGTCACTCTAGAGCTCCCAAGATTGTGGTGAGCCTTTTGTGAGGGCTGTGATCTTGCCTCCGGTGTGAAAAAGATCGAGTTAGTGGATTTGGGAAAAGAGGTTGAAAGAGACCCGGCTTGGAGTTGGCCTTGTGAACAACTCAAGCTTCCTCAACGGAGACGTAGGGATCATGGTTGGTGGTCCTGAACTTCGGTGAAACAAATCTTGTGTCTCCTTGCCGGTTTTCATTCCTAGTTGTTTTCTAGCTTATACTTGTGCTTTTTATTCGATCTACTTTGGTGTGCTCTTCTGTATGTAGGTACTACGTGTACGTGCAAGTTTCGGTTTGAGCTAGAATTCAAATTTGGAGAGCTGATCTATTTCTTCCTGTGCAAGGTGGTCTGACCGGGTTGGCAAGGAGGTCAGACCGGGTTGAACTATTCTGCGTGAAAAGTTCTACCTGTGTAAGGAGGTCTGACCGGGTTGACAAGGAGGTCAGACCGGATTGTACTAATCTGTGAGAAAAAGTTTTATTGATTTCAGGTTTCGCCTATTCACCCTCCCCCTCTCTAGGTGACATCAAGGTTCTTTCACTCGTCCAACATGATCTACGCCAACGGCCAAGCCCTGCTCAGTCTGCTACACGTCGCCTCTCTCTCTGCTCCTGTTTTCTTTTCCGTCTCCAAGGCTGGGACTGTGTGGAGATGGGAATAAGAGGATAAGAGGCTTGCACTAGACATACCCAAGTTCCCATACACGAAGTTGATTGCTGCTATTTTGTTTTTGGTAATTTCTCTATCTTTTTGCTCGATCACTGATCGAGATTGCGTCGCCCGCCGCCCGTCGACTTCATCCGCCTCTATATCGACATCATCACCGACTCCTCCTCGTTGACAACCATGTGGCCCGTCCTGGCGTGCGGTGCACGTAGGGGCGCCCCTCTCGTGGCACCACCAGGCACCTCCGCCACATGATCTTCACGTCGGTCGTCCCCGACACCTTCGTTTGCCTTGCGCCTGCACCCTCAGATTGATCACTCGACTAGTGCAGGGGTGTGGTGCATGTTCTTTTGGGACGGATCTCCTGAGAGCATGCATCTCTGCTGACTCCGATGGCTACGGTTGTGTCACCTTGTTGCGTCACAACGTCGCCGCCCGTGATCTTCGTCGCTGCATCTTCATCGCCGTTGACTACGTCATTGCACCCTTCACACGCAAGGTCTCCACCAGGCCGTTCGAGTTCATCGCCGACTTCTACAACCACTACCGCCATGACCCCTACGCCAAGCTACATGGCCTTTGGACTATGGCTCGGCAGCACCTCTTCGCTTTGTCCAGGACAACCTCATCGCCAGCATTGCCAACTCTTCTTTGACTACTTCGTATACATCCGACAACCTCGGTTGCATCGACATCTTCTTCCTCGTTGTTCTACGCACCATCACCATCGTCGAGACCTCCTTTGTTGATCCTAGAGATGTTGACACTTGGTTGGATCACCTACCTCCATACGCTCAGTATGGGCAACACCGAAGTGTGCCTTCGTCCACAACATGTTCTCGGGACTTGCAAACCTGAGGGACACCTCGTCCATGGCGGTTCGACTACATCGACTTCGACATCGATCTTCTACCTCATGATGCCTCGACTGTGTCGTCGTCTTCGTCTATGGTGCCTTCTCCATGCGCTCCACTTCATGGCACCTTCTCGTGCCCTCGGCATTGGTGTGGTTCATGTCCATCGGCTACCTCGACAACCTCAACAACCATGGCTATTTCAAGCACGACATCATTGATCGCGGTTACAAGCCTTCGTCTCGGCTACCTCGACATTGGCACAAAGGGCTACCACCTTGCTTGAGCACTTCAGCCGGAACGTCTGCTTTGCTCCCGTTGTGACTGCAGAGGGATGTTAGAGTATATTAGGATATCCCTAGATATGGTAGATTAGGATCATGTAATCCCGACTTGCCTTATCTCTAAGGGAGGCTTCATGCCCCTTAAGTAATGTACTCCTATATAATCTGCCCATAAGGCTCAGCAATACAATCATCCATTTGACCTATTCTATTCTCCTACAACCATGCCTGCCAGTTCTTGACCCGTCATCTAGACCCTGAACTACACCTTCACCAAGACTGCAAGCTTTTGACTGGTTTCCATCTCCAGTCCCTGTGTCAAGTCCATCCCTCTCGTATGCAACATCAGCAAGGTTCATACCTGCGTTAGTTACCCCAGTTTTATCAACTAGGATGTGACACCCAGGGTGTCAATAACACCAACCAAGAAAAACCCTAGGAATTTTCTTTGACCCATCATGAGCCCACCTAAAAATGTTTGAAGTCATTTGAATGTTGTTTGCATGAAATTTGGCTAATATTTAACCACATTTGAACCACAACTCAAGAATTTTGCACATAACTTAGGTTTCAGAAAAAATATATGTTGTAGATCAGGATGAAATGGAATGTTGAGAAATTTCTCAGATTTTTACACTTTTATTTAATGCCCCAAATAAATGCCCAAATGGTTAAAAACTACCCCCATTTGAAAAATTCATGTTCACATTCGAATGGCAACTGTTAATATTATTTTTATAATTTAGAGCATATCATGCCAAACATGCCTATATTTTTAGGTTTTCAATTGGAGCTCTAGAGTTTAAGATTTTTAAATAAATAGAAGTGATATTTTTGAAAAAATTATTAAAATTAAACTGGCCAGGACCCACCTGTTAGCCGCAGCAAAGAAACACACCTGAGCCACCCCACCCTACCCCGTTCAGCACGCGCCGCGTGGCCGCCGGCGTACGGGCTGACGGCACCCTGACCGGATCGCGGCCCCTACCTGGTCCGAATACCACCCCAAAACAACGGCGCCGGCTCCCGATTTTGCCTTCCCCTGCCCAGTTTTGCCTCCCTTGCGCTGCTCTCTCTCTCTCTCTCTCGGGCTCGCCATTGCCGCCAGCGTTTGCGCGAGCTCGTCTGGCCGCCCTGGCTCCTCATCGCCCCGGCCGAGTGGCCCCGAAGCGTCGCCTGCACCTCTATGTCCTCGAGGCGAAGCCTCACCTAGGGATGCAAGTAGATACCCATTGGGTATTTGTGGGTCAGCTCTCTAGTTCATTTGTTGTATTAGCTTAATGAGGTGGAGGAAAATTTTAATTCGTTTTAGAGAGTTTTAGACGGAACCACCGATCCACATAATGCAAAACTTGCATCCCTACCCAGTGGCGGAGCCAGAAAGGGGCCAGCAGGGGTCGTGGCCCCCCTGACATCGGAGCAAAAATTGTTATCCCTTGCATTACTTTTTACATGTTGACCTCAATTAGAAAGAAAAACTTAGCTGTTGTGTGGGCTTTGGTTGCCGGTTTACTCAGCCTGGCACGCAAGCGAAGTTGAAGCCCAATCTAATTGGACTCTTAAACGAGATATTTAACCCATGAGCACATTTATATATTTTTTTCTATCATAACACAAGCATAGCAGTTTAATATAGTATCGAACCAGAGCTCTTAAGTTCAAGTCCTAGTAGCCGCATTTTTTGTTGCACCGTTTCTATTTTCACATTTGTGTAACGAGAGAGTTACGATCCTTTTTCTTAAATAGCATTTCTTTATGGAACTTCAATTCGATTTGTTAGTCCCCATAGATACTAATTGGAATCACTGAATAATAACCATGATTCATAAATAACAAAGACAAGACAAAGTGATAAAAATTTAATTTGGTGCAAAATATTGTTGATACACCATTTCATTTCTTACAATGCCAATTAGCTCAAATTGTCCATTTCTTTTACCATATTAGCTCGAATTCTCTATTTTTTGACGACATTGGCTAGCAAGGAACATGATTGTTTGGTCGAGCCGCCCTATGTAGAATTCTTGCCTCCGCCACTCTCCCTACCCTCACCCGACCCCGTCGACTGAGCGGCGAATAACCACCCTTTTCTTCCTCGAGCTCATCATGCCATGGCCGATGCCCATTACAGATCGAAGCCCTGCCATTTCCAGCCATCCCCGGCCGAGGTGACACCACTACAAGATGCTCCTGGTCCCTATACATCTTCCCTTAGCGGCTAATCGACGAATCCTTGTTTAAATCATGCGAATCGGGCTTGATTCCACCATTTCATCCTCGCTGAGCAACCTCAATGATTTCGCAAAATTCGTCCAATCCGGTGAGCAAGAACTCGATTCCTTTAGTCAGCAATTTGATAACGTCCTTGTGAATCGATTTGAGTACTTTACCCATCCATTTGTGTAGCAACCATGCCGGATTTGGAGTTTTTCTGGCCGCCGTCGGCCATGGGGCTGCTCCAGGTCGAACTCCACTATTTTTCCTTGTTTTTGCATAGGAAAAATCATTTTCAGAAATGTCGGTTAGCTTTTTAAATCCATAACTAATAAAATACTTGGTGTTTGTGTGCAAACTAAATTTCTGTGAGTTCCTATAGTCATGAAGTATTTATCAAAAATGTTAAACAACCATGCATGCTACTATTTTCATGAGAACAAAAATAACTAAATAAAACACTAATAAATTCATATATAAATATATATAATGGATAAATTCATGATTTTTATCATGTGATCTCCTTTTGTACTTACTAACTACTATGTAAAGCCAAACATTTAAATTCCTAGTATATTTAGCATAACTAATTATTTGGCATGTTTACTAGATTAATTATTTAAAATTATTACCCCATGCATGTCGATGAAATTTGGTTCATAATTTACCCATGGCATGTCCAATTTACAGTAAATCACCCATGTGTAATTGATTTTCAGAATCATGCTAAATTATTTAGTTGTCTTATAGGATCAATATTTTCTAGTTACCCTATAGTGTACTATAAGATTTTATCTCATATATATCTATTTCTTGCATAATGATATACCCAACACACTGAAAAATATTATTTGATTACTGCCCACTCACTATGTACCTTGCATTGGTATATCGGTCATGAAAACACACACATATCGTACTTTCTATACAAAATAACCACGTTAAATCATTGGAGTCCATGAAAGAAATTAACCAACTAAATCCATCCTATGCCTCTACTTTATATATTACATTTACTGAACTAATCGACATCTCGTGCGTATCATACCTGACAGTCTTAATTAAATAGACTGTCATGAATCTTCTCTCATGCACCGTATCACATTTGCATCATATAGATACCGAGGTAAACCACGTGAAGGCAGGAACAAAGCAGGAGCCAGAAGGGCAAGGAGGTGATCCCGCTAACCAGGAACAGGCTCAAGGCAAGCCCCGGTGCATCCTACCAAATTTTACTCTTTTTATTTTATCACTAGATAGTATGATGTAGGCTTGCTTGTGCATTAAGTTTATAGGAGTTATTTGAAAACTTAGTATTGCAGTATATTCCCTTTACCCGATGATAGTCTCAGGACGGTAGTAACTCTGCTAAACTTAGGACAGAAATTCGTCGAGTGTTATGAAGACCGCTCGTAGATCACGACATACTATCACTTGGGAATGATGTCGGATGAAGAAAAAAAAAAGTTGAAATTGGATCATAAATGAAGACCGGACGGACAACTAGGTGGAAAGGGAAGGACAACTTGTCTTCAAGGAGCTAGCACTGCTCGAGTCACTTAAGGCTCTGCCGCGTGTCTGGCCCATGGGATCAAGTTTGAACATACTGTTTGCATGTTGTAGTTATGGGCCCAGTAAACTGACGTAGCTACGACTACTGCTTAGTCGGAAGATTTTCTTCTCCCTTATTTGGCGGAACTAGGAAAGAGATGAGGGAGCAATCCACCCACGGATGGCGGTACGAGACGCATCGCGTTGGGGACCCTTCTCCGGGGAGTCTGGACCCGAAAGACCTTGTGGTACCGTATGTGAAAGGTTGCTCCATGCGGCTTTCATAAAGCGTGTATGGGTCGTGCAAGTAGGTTTCTCTTGCAGAATGTAAATCAATTCGAGTCGTTGTCCCTCACAGTAATGAGCACCACTTGATCGCTGCTCCAAAATGTTAATGAAAGCCATTAATATGATTAAGGGATTCAATACTGCTATTTAGAATTATTAATATTTGTATTATAACCATGATTGTTGTAGCTATTATGCAAACTAAATATATTATTTTGCATGATAAATTAACTTGATGTTAAAACTTGAAAAAATAAGGATTCACTCTTAGGCCGTCTTTTTGGCAACATAAACCCTACCCTTAGCCTTTGCATGTCTAGGTGTTGGCTGTAGTTGGCCATTTTGATGGGCCAGTCTTGCTGAGTATTAGTTGCTCAGGACGTAGGTCTTTGTGGTTTTTCAGATGATCAGGGTGGCCAGTTTCCTGACTTTTGGAACGTCAAATGAGAACCCTGCAGTCCATAGGAGGAGTACTTTGTTGCTTGCCGGTACAGTATCATGGGCATGACACTTATTAAGACCGGATCTGCTTCTATGTATCGTCGTGAGAGAACAATTGTATCTTAAGTATCTTATCGAACCATTTTATTACCGTTGAACTATTTTTGCTTTCGCACTTTTAAAACTCTGATTTATAATTTAAATTTGAATTTATGTAAAACTATGTACTATATCTATGTTTTTGTTGTAACTATATTATTTCTATCATATGTTATACTATTAGACGTCACAGCGCGTGTCGCCACCCGAGAAAAATCCTGGAATGAAATTGTGTTCGTGGTAAGGCGGTTCTGTTACATAGGATTTGCATGCTTCCACCAATCTCTAAGTTAAGATAAGCAGTCTCATCACCGATTGGCATTGTATTTTTTCCACTAAAATATCATCTGACATAAGAACCTCAACATTTGACGCCCTTTTGAGGTTTTCGTGGACTTGACAATCACTGTGCCTACAGTTGATGGTCCTGTTGCACTCTGGCAAAAGTCCAACATCATTTACCTTTATCTCTTGTTGGCTTCTGTGAGATGCCGTGAGATCAGAAGCTGCTTCAGAGTTAATTGGTGATTAACTTGATATAATTGCTGGATTCTTCTCATGCTTAGGTATTTCACAAGTGAAAACCTCCTCGTCCACCATAGCGAAAGAAAAGGACCAAGTCCTGGAAAATGAAAGAAAGAAAAGGACCAAACAGGCTCATGCTGGGGCAACATCGGAACCATATGATTTTTATCGAAAACGCTCAATTTCTGCCTCAGTGGTTCCATATTATGCTTTGGCAATAACCATAAGAAGAAAATTTGCAAAGTGCATATTAGTACATTCGTCAAAAAACAGTTTAGAAAGTTGCAGGAAAAGTGAATGTGACAAATGGAATTTCGATCTGCTAACAAATGAACTAGCAAAAATTTGGTTAAAAAATTCCGTGCTTTGGGCTGGCCCGTCTGGACAGCACTTGATAGAACCATGTGCTTGTCGAGTTGCTGCTTGGTCGTTAACATCTGGACCTAGCACAATGTTGGCCCATCTCCTAGATGCATGTTCGCGCATCAAGGATGATGTCTCTAACACAATGCAAAACACGAAATTTAATTCAACCAATGAGATCGCGCAATGTGCACCGTTGTGCCAAACTATGTTCCTTTACTCTTGTCAGCTTAATAAAATGGTGAACCAATCGAAGCTTGTCAGTAGGACATGCTCCGATCGAGCCATAGTTTGCATGGAGTCGATCTTTCACTTATTTGGAGCTGCTGGCTACAAATTACTTGCTCAACATCTGAATGCCATGTTCATATATATCCATACATATATTCTTGGTGTTATTACCATTCAGGAAGCTTTCTAGCTGCATTCATAAAATATGTGATCCAGCGGTTATCGAGGCGGCAGATACGATCCAGCGCAAGCACCCCATTATTAGAGATAGAGCTTGCGTCTGTTATAAATAGATTCTTAAGAGATATGTTGTAATCTGTAATGACTCTTAGAGATAGAATTCAGTTGTAAACTACTTGACTTGTACTCCATGCTAGAGGATTTTTCTAGCTCTATTTAACATGAGGCTAGCTGAGGCAGAGGCTACGCTTCCACCATAACCTGGATTTCTCACATGGTATCAGAGTCTGTCCTCTATAATCACATCTAGTAGCCATGAGTTCTACCATCAGCCTTCCTACCTTCCTTCCTATCTCAGGGAAGCTAACGAAGAGCAACTATCAGCTATGGAAGACTCAAGGTTTACCCGCACTGTGTGCCGCGCAGCTTGCCGGGTATACACGGATGGAAGCATCAAGGCTCCAGCCAAAGAGCTGGAAGAGAAGGCGACGACCCAAGGCGCGCCAGCAGTAAAAGTTCTCAACCCAGCATATGCTGAGTGGGAAGCTAGAGATCAACATGTCTATAGCTATCTCGTAACATCGCTATCACGAGAAGTTCTCATCCAGGTGGTAACCTACACCATGACGGAGGAGCTATGGCAAGAGATTGAGAAGATGTTCTCGTCCCAGACACGAGCAAGATCAGTGAATACTCGCATTGCACTGGCTACAACTTAGAAGGGCAATATGACCGTTTCTGAGTATATTGGAAAGATGAGATCCCTAGGCGATGAGATGGCATCGTTAGGAAAACCAATGGATGATGAAGAGATGATTTCGTACATCCTTGCTGGATTGGATCTAGAGTACAACCCAGTTGTCTCCTCGATCGTGGGTCCATGGATGATTTCTTGTCCTTATACTCGTGCAATGCATATTGTAGATAGACATGCTTTAGTCCATGGATTGTTAATCCATAGGGTTAGAGTTATGTGTGCTATAGTCTGTAGCTTGTTAATTTGTAGGATTAAAGTTATGCATGTCCTACCCCTTCGCTTGTTGATCCGTAGGGTCAGAGTTATGCATGATATAGTACTTGACTTGTTGATCCGTAGGGTCAGGGTTATGCATGATATAGTACTTGACTTGTTGATCCATTGGGTCAAGGTTACGTATACTCTTATTCATGACTTGGTGATCCGAAGGGTCAAAGTCCCGTGGAGATTGAGAGTATTGTTTAGCAATGTAAGCATGGTGCTTAGATTGGTAAATAGCTATGAGTATTTGTTTACCCCCATGAACAGGACTGACTTTAGTACTGGCATAGGGACTTGATAGCCCTAATGTCACGTGTCCTAGTATAGGGTTAACCTTTAGGTCGTGACAGCCCTGCTATGCTTAATCCTCCTTGTTCTGGCTTAGCATAGGACCTAGGCTTGTATGTGTTGCATGTATTTAACCTATGGACAGGAATATAGAAGTACATAAGGATCTAGCTTGACTCCTCTTTAACCTACTTAACCTAGGCTTTATGTTAATGTTAGGTTGGATTGTTCTGTGTGTCACTACCCACTATCTTTATTATCCTTACCTCTATCTATGACTTTGGTATATTATTAGTTACATGGTTATGAACATGCTATCTCTTGACCGCCGCCGTCCCTTAGAAGAACTATAAATGACAGGCATTGGAGTAATCCAGTGATGAAGTGCTACAACGGGATGTCCGTGCGCTTGTGGATTTAACTTACCCACACTAACCATCTGTTGAGTTCTACCAACAAGTAGTTCTGGCGCCTTGCCCAGGTCTATTTATTTTTTGTGATTTAGCAGATGTCAATAGTGCCGCGATCTCTAAGGATGGCGCCTTCCCCTAATTCTCGTTGGACCACTCCCGCCGGAGTGTCGGTCCCTCCCGTCACCAAGTGGAGTTCTCGCACACGAGCCTGCAATCATTGCCGGAGTGAAGACACGGTTGCGTCACTGCTGCCGCCAAGGCACAAGCTCGCCTCCTTAGAGAACTTGCCGGACTTTCCGAGCCGACATGGACGCTCACTAGCGATGCCCCTTTCAACAGCGGGCTCAAACCGTGTACAAACGTGTGACGGCCTTCACAACCAATCACGATAGGCTCGATCACCGACACCTAACCGGCCTAGATCTCGCCATAGACCAAGAGTAACAACCTAGATCACACCCTCAAGGACACCCTAGCCTTAGATGTGTATAGATGCTCAAGTTACTCTCTCCAGCACTTTCAATATATCCAATATCCTCTTCTAGTGCTCCTGTCTTTTTCTCTTGGCTCTCACCAAATGCTCTAAGCTATTTCACTAGCCAAGAGAGGTCTTCAAGACCCCAGCAACAAAGTTATATAGACTTCCAACCTCAAACTAGCCTTTGCTCCATGAAATCACCTTTCTGGACATATAGACCATACCGTCTGGTCTCTGTCAAGTCGGACCGTCCGATCACTCAGTAATGGCTCCTCCAGAACCGACTGCTTCCTATCCTCGGCTGATTTTCATACTGACCGGACCGTCCGGTCTCTTCATCTCTAATTATTCCAGTGAGCACCACTTTTTCTTCCTCTCTGTCCTGCGTTCTCCCTATACAGACCGGACCATCCGGTCTCTGCTGGACTTCGCGCAAACAGATTCCTCACAACAAGTCTTCTCTGGTTTTTCTTCTCCTCTGATGACTGTACAGTCCGGTCTCCACTGATCCCTCTGTCTGGTCTTTCTATCCAAAAGATGAAACTTCTCATCCTCGCTTGACTTCATTTCCCGGCTTCTTCCAACAACTCCTTGGCTTCTTCACTGTCACCTAGTGTCTGTGATTTCCCTGACCATTCATGCACATCACCAACTAGTGTAACCTAAAGAGACATGACCTAGACCCCCTTGATAATCCGGTTTTTCCTATGGACTCAAATCCCTAACAACTAGACAAGTGTTCAAAACACTTGCTCCATAGATTATCCTTAGCCTTGATCCATCTCTATCAACCCTTGGACTCCATCAAGCTCATCAAACCTCCATGCTTGTGGTCATTGTCATCAACCGCCAAGACAACCATCATCATCAATAAGATTTGTAGTAGAGTTTAGAGATGATATCTGCATAGACAACACTCGTGTAGATATTAGCCTATATTTTCATAGTTGTCATTAATCACCAAAATATTCGTACATCGGGGATCCACTCATCAATGGTCATGAAGCTTACAACGAGGAAGTTCTGAACCATACTATCTCGGATCAGGTGCAGACAGGTGCGACTGAATCAACTTTGGGACTTGCATCACCAGCGCATAACAAAAATCCTAATGTCGTGGAGGAGTTAAATGCTCCTGGATCATCTACACTTGGAGCAGTGGAGGATGTAGGGATTTGTGCCCAAACTCAAGTTCCTACGACACAAGCACAAATCTCTGCCTCCACTCGGCCAATGACTCGCCTTCCACTCGGCATCAGACAACCAAAACAGTACTATGATGGTACAGTTAGATACGGTATGCTTACTAGTGAACCTACTTCTCTTGATGAAGCTCTAAATGATTCCAATTGGAAACAAGCTATATGGGCTGTGAATTTCTTACATTGCAAAAGAATGGTACTTGGCATTTGGTACAACCTCAACAAGGGAGGAATATTGTTGACTGTAAATGGGTTTACAAGATACGAAGAAGGCTGATGGGTCTATTGATCGATACAAGGCAAGATTAGTCGCTAAAGGTTTTAAGGAAAGATATGGGATCGACTACGAGGATACTTTTAGTCTTGTGGTTAAGGCAGCAATAATTTGGCTAATTCTATCTCTTGCGGTAACTCAAGGATGGATTCTTTGACAACTAGATGTTCGGAATGTGTTTCTTCATGGCATTCTAGAGGAAGAGGTATTTATGAGAAAACCTCCAGGTTATGAAGATAAATCACATCCAAATTTTGTTTGCAAGCTTGATAAAGCATTGTATGGATTGAAACAAGCTCCTGGAGCTTTTTTTTTTTTGAAACTAGCTCTTCGAGCTTGGTATCATAGGTTAAGTGAGAAATTAATAGAGATTGGGTTTAAATCATCAAAGGCCAACACCTCCTTGTTCTATTACAGGAAGCAAGGAATTACTATTTATATTTTAGTCTATGTTGATGATATTATTATTGCTAGTTCATCTGAAGAAGGAACTACAACTCTTCTACATGATCTTAAATTGGATTTTGCTCTCAAAGATCTTGGTGAGCTTCACTTCTTCCTTGGAATTGAAGTAAATAGAATAAGTAATGGGATATTGCTCACACAAGATAAGTACACAAATGACTTATTGAAGAAAGTAAATATGACAAACTGCAAAGGAGAAAGTACACTTATATCCACATCCGAGAAGTTGTCAGTAGAACAAGGAAATCCACTTGGTCTAGAAGATGCTACAAAATACAGAAGTATTGTAGGTACTCTTCAATATCTTACATTGACAAGGCCAGATATTAGTTTCTTAGTAAGTAAAGTCTGTCAATATCTGCACTCACCAACTATAGTGCACTTCACGGCAGTCAAGCACATTCTCAAATATTTGAGAGCCACAACAGGAGTTGGACTTAAAATTGTTAAGTCACCCTCAGGGTAAGTAAGTGTTTTCTCAGATTCTGACTGGGCTGGATGCTTGGATGATCCATGTTCAACTGGAGGTTTTGCAGTTTTCTTTGGATCAAATCTTATATCATGGAGTTCTAAGAAGCAAGCCACAGTTTCAAGGTCTAGTACAGAAGCTGAATATAAAGTCATAGGAAATGCTACTGCTGAAGTAACGTGGATACAAACATTATTAAAAGAAATAGGTGTTTCAAATCCACCCTTTGCTAAGCTTTGATGTGAAAATATTGGTGCTACGTATTTATGAGCAAACCCAGTGTTTCATGGCAGAATGAAACATGTAGAAGTTGATTTTCATTTTGTGAGAGAAAGAGTAGCTCAAGGACTTCTAAAGATACAGTATATCTTTACTAATGATCAGATAGCTGATGGATTCGCGAAGCCTCTTACATTGCGCAAGCTTGTTGAATTCAAGAACAATCTTAACTTAGATAAGTTATGATTGAGGGAGGATATTAGAGATAGAGTTTGCGTCTATTATAAATAGATTCTTAAGAGATATGTTGTAATCTGTAATGACTCTTAGAGATAGAATTCAGTTGTAAACTACTTTGACTTGTACTCCACGCTAGAGGATGTTTCTAGCTCTATTTAACATGAAGGCTAGCTGAGGCAAAGGCTATGCTTCTACAATAACCTTGGATTTCTCACATCCTTGTCACCCGTACCAGCCCTGTACACCTAGTCCGTGAAACAGCTAAGTGCCTAATCCCACTAACTGTGCATAGATAGCGTCTGCCCCTCCGTTGCTTTGCTATAAAACAGGGGCTCTCTGGCTCTCTGCAGTCTTGTGGCAAGACACACCTTAACAGGTGAAAGCACAAAGGTAGAGCGTTATACTTCACACTCAGAGTAGCCACTATGTACTGATCTATCCGTAGCTGGTGTCACGTACTGTAACCACATTTGTCTATCATGTCTAATCTGTGTATGTTGTATTAGAATAGGAAATTAAAGAATCACGTTTTAGGATGCTAAGACCACAAGAAATTGCCTAGTGCGCTGACCTTGGTCTTTCTCAATCTATGCATGCAGGTCTCAGGCCACGATCGATAGCGCCATGGCTGCTCCTAGCTGCAGCATGGCTGCAGTAGCTTCTGTACTGTTGGGCATGTTTTCAGTGCAGCTGCTGCTTCTGATGGTGACACCAGGTGTGGCATACTAGACCAGCAACTACAACATGAATGGCGATCTTCATTCAGTGCAGGATTTCTGTTTGCCAACGTTGTCCTCATTGTCCCTGGATCAATAATGGTGAGGTCACTGAAGGCGGAGATCATAACCTAACTGTGGCTATGCCGGTTGCTGCCGACCAGAACAGCAGCGCCGATGATCTTCGAGGCCTAGACCCGAATCAGAATCCAATTTGTGATTATTGCTAATTTTCTATAGAACCCGATGGAAGTACTCTGCTCATTGCCGGGAATATTGTGCTGATTGTTCGGGAATCATTGGCGAGGTCGCTGAGCCATGGTTCGGAACCCAATCATGGCTATGATGCTGGTCGTGGGCAGACCAGATCATCAACATGGATGATCTCTGGCGCCTCGAGCCCTCGACGCGAATCCACCTCCCTTTTGTAAGCATTGCTATCAATAATGGGCCAATTCCATATATACCATTACAAAGTTTATAAATTTTGAATCCAACATCACAAAATCACTTATCCTATACATGTCATTGTGATGCAAAATTTATTCCGTTTAGGTCATCTATGTCATTAAACTGCTAACTTTTTTTTCGAAAATGACTAATCTGTTCTTGACTTATTAATTGTGGTCATTATACTAATTAAATATGACAACATTAGTGCGCGGCCGGGCAGCCGTCGGGAGCGAGTGCGTGCAGCGGCTGGACCAGAGCACGGCGAGCGCGAGCAGCTGTGGCCGGTTGGGGCGAGCGCGATTGGCAGCCAAGGCAAGTGCGGGGCGCGACATCCAGGCCGGCACGAGCCGAGCACGAGGGGCAGCGGCCAACAGGGGCGAGCGCGAGTTGCGCGACCAGCTCTTGGCGCGATGGCCAGCCGTTGTGAGCGCGAGGTGCGGCAGCTGGCTGGAGCGAGCGCGTGAGCCGGTTGGGGCGGTGACCTCGAGGCGTGTGCGGTGGCCAGAGCGACGAAGCAAAGCAGCAACGGCCGGCGGGCGTGGTCGCGTGCAACGAGGTCGCGTTGGAATTCGCCGCGTCAGAAGCCGGAGCTAGAGATAGGCAGCCATGGCAGAGAGAACAGAGGAGGAAGAAAGAAGATGGCATTGGTATTTTTGTCTTTTCACATGTTTGACCAGTTAACAATGGCATATAAGGAATAAAAATTGCATTTAAATAGTATGTATGGGATATACCATTTTATGATGATATATTTAGGATTAGGTCAATTTGCAATGTCATTGAATGAATTATCTCATCAATATATATGCAAGTCTGCTTGATGCCGCGGCTACGTTGTGCTCGTTGTCCAAGAATCAATGGCGAGGTCATCGCTGATGGTGCTACAGTCGTGCTGGCAGGCCAGAACGGTGACACGGATGATCTTCTGGGCCTGGACCCGAATCAGTTTCCCTTTTGTAGATGTTGCTATGAATCTTGATGCAAGTTTTCTACTCGTTGCAGGCAACATTGTCCTCCTGTTCAAGAATAAATGGTGTGTTCGCTAAAGGTGCATACCGGAACCCAACAATGGCTATGCCGGCGGTGGTAGACCGCAACTGCAACAGCAACACCGAGCTTCTTTGAGGCCTGGGCTCTGATCAAGTTGTTTCCACATTCTGCATTCAATAATATCCGTTGCATGCTCCAAAATGATTTGCCAATGTTTGGGTTGCCATCAGATCAATGATCTCGTCCTTATACGTGCTGCTGCTCCGTGGCCATCGCCCAGGACCTCTGGATCTTGATGGCCCCTCTCTTTAGCACGTGTATATGTATATGTATATGTATATGTATATGTATATGTATATGTATATGTATATGTATATGTATATGTATATGTATATGTATATGTATATGTATACAAAAAGCATATTCATCAAGCATTATCACACTTGACATGTTCCTTTTCTTTGGTTCCGTAATATGGGTCTCTAGCTATAAGTCAGGATGGCATCAAACCAGGATGAGGCACTATGCCAATCAATCACCAATCAAGAAGTTGCCTCGTCCAATGCTTGTCGCAATGCAAATTATGCAGCTACACAGGAACACTTGTGATTGGTGAAGTAGCAACGGAGATCATTGGCTGTTGATGAAAGAGCTAATCAAAACAGTGATGACAATCTAGCGCCATGCGACAATCCAAATATCTAATGCCCCTGGGGCTCAGTTTTTAGACGCCCTGGGCCCCAAAATCCTAGGACTGGCCCTGTCCGTGGCCACTGGATTTTTGTTTCTGCTGCCCTTAAATAACAGTCAGTGTGTGAAGTGCCTTTATTTTCTAGTTTCTAGTGGTGTATTCAAGGATTTCAAGCTAGTAGCGCTGGAGTATTTTTTTTAAATAATATTATTTTAATAAAGAATTGTAGTTCAGGGGCACGTTTTGTTGAAATTGCAAATATAGAGACCAGTCGGTCGTGCTCCAACCGATAGGTGGGTAATCGGTAGCCCAACGACCGACTGATACTTATCGGTCATGCCTTTACCTGATAGATGGGCCCCACATGACCACGTCGGTAGTCGGGGTGACCGTTGGCCCCGACAGGCTAATCGGTTCTCCCATAACTGATAGGCCTATCGGTTGGACAGTTACCGACAGGGCTTTCTAACTGCATCCCCATGACCCCGGCCTCGATATGCACCGACAATGAGAGAGAGAAGAGAGAGAGAGAGAGAGAGAGAGAGAGAGAGAGAGAGAGAGAGCAGAGGGCATCGGCGACGCGGAGGCCGGCAGCTTCGACGGCAGCGGGGGCAGGCGGCGGTGACGCTGCGGGCGCCCAGCGGCGGGGCAGGCGGCCAGGTGCGCGTGCGGGCAGGCTCGGTGGCCGGAGCGTCAGCGTCGGCGGCGCGCACGGCAGGTGGCAGCGGCGCGCACGGCCGGCGTCGGGGCAGGCGGCCGCGGCAGGCGTCGGGGCAGCCGCACTCGGCCAGGCGCCGGGGCAGCCGCGCATGCCTAGGCGCGTGTGCGGGAGGTGACTGGCGCGGGAGGCGTCCTCGGTAGGCGGGCTCGGCAGCGTGGGCCGGTAATGGTTTTTTTTTCCTGTTTCATAAGTTAATTTGTTCTAAATTAGGTTTTAGGTTTCAAATAATTTCGTTTATAGATTTTAATGAAGTTAAATTTTCTTGGTTATTTTAGGTTGATTTAAGCTCCCTAGTGAGAATGTAAATTCGTTAGATTGATGTAGTTAGATTTGGACATAGTGTATTTTTTTAAGTAGCTCCCTAGTGTATTTTTTTAATGAAGAAATAAGAATGAGGAGAATGTGGAAACACATAAATAATGATTTATATTATTCTACAAGATTATTACAAATATTATTTATAAATAATAGCTTATATAATTTTGTAACATTATTATTTGTATTAAACTATGAATTATTTCGTAATCAGGAATGTCAGGTGCATTGAGTTTCCGGGTTTTTTTATGGTGAAGGTCATATACGGTACTTTGATTACGGGATAGATCTAAGTAATTTTCAGTATGTGGATGGTGCATTGACAGAGCCTTTGGAGATGACACATCGTGTAGTTTATGGGTGGTTGCATGGTTTATTAAATGTGAATCCTTCTGATTGTTGATTGTTAGTGAAAGCTTTGATTCCTAAAAAAATTGAAGGGTCATGGAAATGGGAACTTGTAGAGCTAAGAAGCAGTAAACATTGGAAACAATTTATATCAATGGGATTACAACGACACTTTAGCCATGTTTTACTTGTGCAATGGCAAAGTGTTGATGCGTCGACCTCCAACCCCGAGTCAAATGATGTGGTTGCTGAAAATTACTTTCCCATGAATGAAGACATTGGTGCCATGCACTGTAGTCCACATGTGGAGATGACTAGTGGTACAGAAGGAAATATTGGTTAGGAAAGGGTGGACGAAAGCAGTGATATGATGATAGCTGACTCGGGAGAGGACAACGAGGCAATTGTAGACGAGATGGAGCGGGATGATGAAGAGTTTCATACATTTGTGGATAAAAATGAAGGCTAGGGCATGCATTATGAAGAGCCTCATGACTGGATTAGCATGGACAACATGACAATCAACGATGGACACAATTCATCCTGGGAGTATGATGCCATTGACGTTCGTCAAGGACAAATGTTTCGTGATAAGAGGGATTTGTAGGTAGTTGTGATGCGATGGGCTTTTTCGGAGAAGAAAGAGTTTAGGGTGGTCGTTTCAAATCCTAGAACATATGACGTGAAGTGCACGGTTTAGGATTGTATGTGGCGTGTACATGGTTACATGCTAAAAAATGAGGTGACATTTATAGCAAGTATAGTCATGCCCCATTCTTGCATGTTGAAGCAGACCTTGCTGAAACACAGTAATATGAGTAGCAGATTTATTGCAGAGCACATGTATCCTAAGATAGTTCAGAAGACGGGCATGTCTCCTTTTGCAATAATGCATGCCATAGAAAACCGCTATGGTTTTGAGGTAACATATGATATGGCATGGAGAGCAAAATAGAAATCATTGGAAAAGAGGTTTGGTACATATGAGAACTCATATCACAATCTTCCATCACTGCTTGAAGTAATGCAAGCTAGGAATCCTGGAACTATTATCGGTATGCATGACTTTGTAAATACAGATCTAAAAAGGGTACTACAACGTGCTTTTTGGTCATTTAGTGTATGATTGAAGCATTTAGACATTGTCGACATGTGCTGTGTGTGGATGGTACATTTTTGACTGGTAAGTATAAGGGTTAGATCCTTACTACAATTGGGGTCGATGGTGAGAATCAGGTGGTTCCTATTGCATTTGCGTTTGTGGAGCGGGAAAGCACTGAAAGTTGGCTATGGTTCTTGCGGTGGGTAAATCGAGCCATCGTAATGAATAGACCAAATGTTTGCATCCTATATGACCGTCATGCAGGACTGTTGTCATCAATTCATACATTGCAAACAGAACCCAATGACGAGTCTTTCTGGCCCGACTTGCATAGTCTTTGGTGCATGAGACATTTAGGGGCAAACTTCTTCAGGCAGTTTAAAAGTAAGCGATTGATGAACATGTTTAAGAAGCTATGCAAGCAGAATAGGAGGAATAAATTCTAGAAATTATGGGATGAGCTGGATAAATTAACTACCCATCAAATTAAAGAGGTGGCAAATATTCTCACTACATAACGTGAGGAACCTATGGGACTGGAACCTCTTATGAACGAATCACATAGTGTAATGAGGCAAAGGAGAGGGGGGAGGAGACTGAAATATTTCTCAGAATGGATAAAGGATGAGCCACTTGAGAAATAGGCATTGATAGAAGGCACATATGGCTCACGATATGGAATTATGACAACAAATCTTGCAGAGGTGTATAACTGGGTGATGAAAGGAAATCGATGTTTACCACTGGTAGCTATTGTCGAGGGAATTAGCCATGGCACCCAAACATACCTTCAACATCGGTATGCAAAAGCAGTCATTCATGTAGCGAACCCTCAAGTCTCATACACAAGAAGGATCACACAATACATGGCAGAGAAAAGTACAAAGGGGCACAACCATAGGATTGTGAAGACTGGTAACCGAGAACTAGTGTTTGAGGTTCTCTTACGTGGGAGGAATGGGCTTGGTGTCGGCCATTCTGAAGTGACTATGGAGTGTATATTGTGGCCTGATATGAAGCAATGTCAATGTACCTGCAACAAGCCTTAATTACCATCGTTAACATGCTCCCATGTCTTTGCTGCATGTGCAAAGGGCAATATTGAAAGCCATAATTTTGTGTCACCGTATTATCTTAAGGAAGCGGTCCAGGCAACTTGGGGGGGGGGGGGAGTTACTTGGTTGGAGAGCTATTGGTGATTTCACCAACCCACCGGAGGGGGATCCTTTATGGATAACTGACCCTAAGAAGAAGGTTGATGTGAAAGGTTGAAGAAAGGTGCGGCGTATATGAAATGATATGGATTCCTCTCAGGCTACAGGTGGGCAAAAGGAGTGCATAGTTTGTGGCGGGAATCACCAACGAAAGAATTGCAACTTGTACCCTATTGAAAAAGGACCAGATGGCACCGAGTTCAGACATGTTCCGATGCGAAAGACAGGGCATCGTAATGAATATGGAGGGTCATCGAGAGGAACATAGAATGTCCCATATAGGATATCTTTGTTGTATTTTTGTTACCTCGTTTTGTAATGAACTTATTAATTTCCATTGTGCTTTCCAGATTCTGTAATGCACTTATTATATTTCTCATTGTTCCTAGATTCTGTAATGCACTTGTTATCTTTTTTTTTTTTGTTTCAAGTTTCTTTAATGTATTTCAAGGTTATGCGATGCACTTGTTATATTTCATTATTGTTTCAAGTTTCTGTAATGTAATAGTGTTTTCAACTTACAGCAAGATGGATGATCTTGAGTTGATTGATCCTGTGATCGATGAAAAACATCGATCATTTTCTATGTCGGGCGAGCTATACGACACTCTTAGATTGAGGACCTTTGACGACTTCTGGACACTAGACGCACGATGGATTCCAAAGTACGTGTAAAAATTCATAAAACATTGTATTATGCAATTTGTCACATATTAATGTTATATGAATGCACTTTGCAGGTTGCGCGCGGCAGGCTTACTTCCTCTTGCTCGGATGTTGGACCCGACTGGGAGGCCTAGCCCATGATTTCCAGTGGATTGTGCACTTCTTACCGCTCTTGTGGATCGTTGGAGGCCAGAGACACACTTTTCACCTACCGGTAGGTGAGATGGCGCCGACCTTAGACGATGTCTCGATGCTACTTGGACTTCCACTGGCAGGTGTTGTAGTTTTTCCTCATGTTGTGGAGGCAGACTGGAGGAAGCTGATGCTGGCTCGCTTTGCCGGTGTGCTCCGTGTTGATGCACCACAGGCACAGTTTGCTTTTGGCGACAAGCATGGATGGACTAAGGTTTGGCTGGAGCAGTTTCGCGCTGGGAACTTGACCCCACAGTCAGAGGACTGGCGAGTTCATCGACACTTGGAGGCGTACCTGCTATGGCTGTTCGGATGGGTGTTGTTCACGAGTATGCACCAGGACACCGTAGACAAGCACATTGTAGCCAATGCGCAGTAGATAGCAGACACAGACCCAGCAGAGATGCCTCAGTATAGTTGGGGATCAGCAATCTTGGCTAGCACTTACAGAGCCTTGTGTGACGCGTGCACACGGAGGACCAGCGCGGGATCTTTGACTGGGTGCCCTTTGTTGCTGATGTTGTGGTCTTTCGAGCGCTTCGACATTGGTCGACCAGTTCTATCGTCGTATGAGCCATATGACGAGGACATGTACAACGACGCGGGCCCTTTAGATGGACCGACCATGGGTTCCATCTGGTGCAAGCATGAGGTACATAGTATTGTAATTATTTATTTATTCACATACGACAAGTTGTATATTAATTGATTATCTGTTCTTTGAATGCGGCCTTCTTGGGCCACTAGAACTCTCCGAAAGGTGTACCCCTAGTTCGTGGCTTCTTTCGACCAGCTCATGCCTAATCGTATGCGCTGGACGCCCTACACTGCCATGGATGTACACAATCATGCACCACGTGGGTTGTCGACGATGTGCACACGTGACGCCAGTTTCTGGTTGACTAGATGTGACCTTGTCTACGACATCGTGGTCGAGCCGTACTGTGTGCACCGAGTGCTTCGCCAGCTTGGTTACTTCCAGCCTTTCCCTGTTCCTAGAGACCTCGTCGATGGTGCTCATAAGTAAGTATAACCTAATTGTATACATTTTGACTCTTATTCTGTCATTCTCATAACCCATTCTTGTTTATTGCAGAATGACTAGGAAGGGTCAAGAGATTACCTACGAGACTACTTGGGCTGCAAAGATGGAACCGTGGATGGAGCAGTGGGCTGGGGCGGGAGCTGATGTTCTCCAGCCCCCGGGTCCGTACAACCTATGGGGCCTACCTACAGTGGTTCCACGGGGCTACGCGAGTACGGTGTATCCATGTTTCTCACTCACCTCCAGAGGAACATGAGGCTGACATCACCGACACTTTCAGCACGTAGGCTGCAGTTGCCTACCATATTTTGGTAAGTCTTCATAATGATATGTACATTAGTAATATATTTGATTAATATGTTATTTACATATTTGGTTTATATTATATATTCTTGACATGACATCAATGATTTAATTGATGTTGCAGACAGATGCATGTGACTCAGTGGCTACAGCGTTGGAGGACTTCGCTGCACGCTGCAACGCGACCCCTCCACGTTTCGACGCGCGTGAGATGGGTGCTTCCTTAACGCGCCTCGGGCAACGCTTGAGGGATGGTCTTAAGTGTGCCTCCTGCTCCAAGTCACAGGACGTTCAACCCAGGATGCAGCATACGTCCCCACCACACTTGGCCCCGACTGCTGCGCCTGGTTCTTCTCGTTACAGGTATGAGCCATCCTCGTCTACTATACCATAGCAGCATACCTTCATGCCTACTCCCGGATGGATAGCACCAAGTATATTACATTATAATAATTAATTTCATCATTGTATGCCCCTGACTTTTATACATTGTATGTTAGGTGTTGGCCCTCAGTTCTAGTACTCGCAGTATTCTCTACACTCCGCTTCGGAGAGTTGGGGACTAGACGACTTTGCAGCAGCTCCTGATATACAGAGTCTCTCTGACATGGTAGGGGATCCTATACCGACGCAGCCCACACAGCACCAGTCGTTGACCCCTGTTGGTGCTGCACGGGTGAGGAGGCCACCTGACCACCTCATGTACCCCACACACCAAGTTCGCGCCAACAAGCGACATGGCGATCCCAACAAGCACGGCAGGCATGGGGGATGATCTGATGTGCATTGATTTGAAATGTATTGTATTTTATTGTATCAGTAGAACTTGAATTCTCACTAGTAATCATATGATGTAACTCGAAGTATTGTTTTCATGGTTTTTGCTACGACGTAATCTTATTAAAACATTACGGATGCTACTGGTGACTGCATCACTTTCGCACACAGGGACGAATTTATTATACTTGGCTCACTGCGACACACAGGAAACATGAATTGATGCTTCGCTATGACACACAGGATGAATAGATTAAAGCTGCACCACTACGCTGCACAGGAAAACTGAAACGATGCATCACTGCAACACATATGACGAAATGATTAAAGCTACATCACTGTGACGTACGAGAAACATGAAATGACGCATCACTGCAGGCAGCTATCGATGGTCCAGGGAATCTAGCACTGCACGTTAGGCCGGTGAGCGTCACATCACATCACGAACCCAATTACTGATGCCTCCAATGCTCGCCTATAAAATGGACCGTCCATTTTATTCTGAAACAACACCTCTTACTTTGGATGAACAACCAGTCTTCACGTGTTCTGTTATGCACCATTACTTTCAGAAAATATGTGTTATTCATGTTTCCTCTGTTGTTTATGCTAAGATTGTCACGTGTAATGTATTGGCATGTACTGTTTTGGGAGTGTAATAAGACTGTCACTACGTAATGGATCATTCTTACTTTAGTAGTACTTCAAAATTGACAACTCAGTACTCCATTCAATAATGCCTCGTGAACATCAAAAGACAACTCATGCAGTGAACCTCTTTATGTGTATATGTGGACAAGACCGAAAGCAACATCTCACTGAAGTGCCAGGACCAATAATGCATGCATTAAGTGTCACGAGCAATAATACGTCACCAAAACAGTAGTGAGCAGTCCACTTCATCTGACAAGCCTACATCATAGAGGGCATGTAGACTACATACGTGAATAGTATTGATAAGGAATCCAATGCTCACCCATCTCTCCTCTTTACACCATAAAAAGGCGCACTACTCATGCTTTCGTCCTCAACAACCACTCTCTTTTCTACCGACCTCCACCCTTCTTTTACCAAGCCAACAATATCCATGGTAGGATCATCTAATGCTGGGTTTCCATGGACACCTACCTCCATCAAAGTAGCACTTGCCACTACTGAACGAGTCATAGATAGGCCCAGGGATCCATATCCCTTCAAGGAGGAGAACATCACGCAAGTGGTGTCCATGTTGAATGAAAGAATCCTCCAGTCTCCTGAAACTGAAGCGTTGTGACATGTCACAAAAAATGATATTAGGGCCCTCCTCGAAGATCACCGCAGAAAGTACCTCAGGATTTGTAAGCTGGCGAACCTACCATATGCAGGTTTCTCTAGTAGGACAAATCAGATCATGATCTTGTTTAACGATCGCTATCTCCCGCACATTCAGGTTCATTCTATTTTTCTACTATAATACTACTCTACTCCAACATATAATTTCATTTCCTCATCAAACTGCTCCTAATTTCTTAGGCTTTCCCGACGGACGATGAACTCATCAACAAACCTATCCCAAACTTCTTCTACATGTTCATGTTCTTCGGTGGGGGTGTCATGCCTGGCTCCCGTAGAAGACGAATAGGTACGGGTCAATCCACGATATCAAGACCCCGTCCGAGCAACAGTGCAAGACCATCAACCACCAATGACAATGAGGACGATGATTTCATGCCCGAGGAACCCCCCCCCCCCCCATCGAGAGGGCTCCGACAGACCCTGAAGACGAGACTAGTTATCAAGAATTTATGCGTAAAATGAAGCCAAAAAAAAACGCAAGAAATGACCTAGGAATCGTCCTTTCCCCTACACGTGGCAATTTCATGATTCACCCTAAACCATTTTAAAGTTCTACTACCCAATTGTATTATGTTCCCTAAAAGAGGTGTACTTTCGATGTATTATTATGTTATAATTGTATGTTGCATCTCACCTCTGTAATGCTAGTGAACAACAATATGTTCTTGTTGTACTGTCACAATACTATATGTCAAGTCATGTTATAATTACCTCTTACTTCCTCTTTTACTTTCTTCATTTAAAACGTTTGCTTCAACTCTAATACTCATGACTTCAAGGGTTCGAAAAACAAATTGATTAAAGTAGCGCCATAAGTCTAGTCGGTTACAGGGCAGCCGACAACCCTATTTACCAGTTTGCATGTCGATTGGACCTAGTCGGTCCAAGGATAACCGACTACTTGGGACTTTTCGGTTGTTCTATGATCGACAGATACTAGTCGGATACCCAGTGATCGTTCCCCCGACAGGCCCCATGCCTCGGCCACATAGGATGCCACATCAACGCCACTAGGGAAATCGGTCGCCTAGTAATCGATTACACCCTAGTCGGTTCCCACATAACCGACTGGACCCTAAATTTGCAATTTTGGCATTTCATACCCTAATTCTGCAATTCTTTATTAATATAATATTATTAAAAAAAATTGGGTCTCTCTGTGTGCTGAATTGTGTTGTATCTTAAATAAACGATTTATGATTTTTTTTAAAAAAAATAGTATTATTTTATTTGACAATAATAGAAATAATATTGTTTCGTGTGAAATTGTAAAAATAATATGATGTAGTGCGCCTGGAGTGCAAAAACATAGTAATCGAATGTTAGGCGTGCAAAAACATAGTAATCTAACGATGGGCGTTTGAAAACAAAGTAATCCAACGATGGGCGTGTGAAAACATGGTTTTCGTGTACGCAGCGCACAAAAGTAGCTTTTTTGCAGTGAGAAGAAAAGAGAGAGAGAAGAGGCAAGAGCAAAGAGCGCGGGCAGGAGGAAGAAGCAAGAGTTTTCATATGCTGAGCACACCAAAATTGTTGGATTCGGACGTCCAAAGAGCGAAAAGGACTCCTTGGGTGCCCGTGAGCCAAAAATTTGCCCTCCCTATAGATTCCACTGGACTCGAGCGGCCAAGATGCGGAAACAGGAAGATTCCCCTGTTTTCAGGCGACCAACATGCGAAAAGCAGTTTTTGTGCGCCTGGTACCCAAAAACAGTCTTTTCAAGCATGGGATATACGAAAACTAGTTTTCAAGCGCTGGAGGACCGACGTAGTAATATTTTTGTTATTTCGCCATTTCTAGTATTATTTCTGTTATTATCGGATAAAATAATATTATTTTAAAAAATCAACCATCTATATTTGGAGTGCCTTTGGTTTCCCGAAGTAATTTACGATTTGGTACTCTTTCTTCTATAAATTATGGTGTTAGGACAAACATAAAGAACTACTTTACGTGAAGGGATCGAGTATTATGGTCATTTGATGTACCACCAGTGGTCAGTGGGGGTGCACTACTTCATGATACATAGAAAATATAGCTAATTTAGTAGCCAATAGGTGCTTAATATTAAAATTAGAGGTTGCATATATGGTAAAAAAAAAATCAAATTATAAGGGTGGTCACCGCGCACGCTGGTAGTGGCTCCCGTGCCATCTGTCTGTCCCCGAGTCATCTCCCTTCCTCTTTGAAGCCAGGCTCGAGCTCAAACCTGCCATGGCCATTTTCACCAAAGCAGCCACCACTTCTCGCCTTTATCTGATTTCCACTTTAAATGAGTGTGCCACACATAGAGGATCCGATTCTCTCACTCCCGGACCGTCCTATCCCTCTTTCCTCACGTTGATTGGAGCATCAGGAGCTCATCCATGATCCATGGCGTCCGGAGGAGAACAAACACCCATATGTGTTTCAGATCTGGGTTCTGGGTATTTAACGCATATTCCACTATGATGGGCTGAGCCGGAAATCCTAGGCCCGTTGGTCCTTGGTAGTGGAGAATCAAGCCCATAAACGAAATCCTGTAGCCCAAAACAATTTGAATATTTTTTCATATTAAAATGATTTGAATATAGAGAGGATTAAAATTTAAAAAGGCTGTTAGTTTTGATCAACTTTTGCTAATATTTTTAATTTACACAATAACTAAATCATGACTTTTGATATTTATTTTTAGCTAGTCTCTTGGAGATGCTCTTATACATGTTTAACTTTAAATTTTTGTAAGTTCTATTTTTTAAAAAAAATGTGTATAAAATCGTCTAAAACATGTTTAACTTTATTCATGATATTATTTTCAACCTATTTTTACGTAGCATGGGATTCCGAGATTCAGCCCCTTATAATTTTGGTTTAGATCGACCACGGCAGACAGGCCTTATGCGACATGCCATTGGGAGGCATTGGACAGGTGCATCTTCTCCGTGCGGCCCATAATATTTCACCGGTCAATATCATTCGGTTCAGCTTTGAACTTGAAGTATGGTGTATGGGAGAACATATAATCACTTTTGGTGTAGCAGCTTTATGATTTTTTTAGTATCAGTTCTATGAACGAGCGACATAAAAAATCTTGATCCTCATAATACGTTCTAAATTTTTTTATGGGTACTATCCCAAAGCTACAATTAGAAAATACCATCGCATATGAGTGTGACAGCTAGTCATTTGGCCCAATGGAATTGGAAAGTGACACATCTGTGGTGTTTTTCTCCTCCTGAGAAATTGAACTATGTGCGATCGGCATATATTTAAAGTGTTATGTATTGGAGACTTAATACTCTGTTTAGTGGCGGAGGACCATGATGGCAAGGGAGGGCAAGCGCCATACCTTGATTCGATCTGCTGCTGTGTGTTTTACATGACATGATATGCTACAATCAGGTTCTATAATTAATTACTGAGGCATTATCCAATGTTGCCACACCTTAATTTACTTTTGTCCTCCGCCACTGACTCTGTTCCTACTCTTACGTGACAAAAAAAAATGGATAATGTGCATATATTATCACACTGAACAACAATACTTTTGTCAGAATTGTTCGTATTACTAGATCACTAATACATGAGTGTCTAAAACAATCAATAAATAGCAAATTTTGGATTGAGTGAAACAAAATATATACATGAGTCTATATCAAAGTCAACTTAAAATATATGAATTTTGAAATAAAAGTTATCAGAAAACTAAAAAAGGTTTTATAAATTTTCAGACAATATAACTAAATAGACTCCATAAATTATTATTACAATCAGAAAATAAGATGTCAAGAAAAAAAAACTCATAATCTGTACCAGCCTGTAACTGCATACATGAGTAATAATTTGGAAGGAGAGAATTTTGAATGACAAATATTATTTTCCAAGCCTGTGCAGGTGTGCAGGCCCTCCGGTTTGTTGAACTAGTACATATAACTGAAGATCAAACTGAACCAAACACAGCCATAACCACAGCAGAAGGCAGCACCAAGAATCCACCGGATTGCTCACCTTTCATGCATCGACCTGCACTTTGGCGCAATTCTTTTTCTTCACGAAGCTTCTCCATCACATAATGACGAAAGTGAATTGGTGCACCAGCCCAAAATCAAGCGGTGAGCTTGACAGTTCTAAATAGAAAAAAAAAACAGTGAGGTTGACGGGAAATAAATCCGGCAGCGGCGACGGACAGCTCCCCGACCCAGCCACAGCCAGCGCCGGGAAGCGAACAAAACTGCAATGATCAAGCTCCCAACAAAATGGCAAACGAAATGACGCGGCAGCCCCCCCACGGTGCGGGGGAGGGACAGCGCTGACGTGGATCCGACGGGCCGTCGCGCCACATCTGACGGACCAGATCGTCGCCCCCCTTCTTTTATCTCCCTCCCGCGCGTCCCCTGCCACACCCTCCCTCTCACACGGCAGATCCCTCTTCTCGTCGTCTCCTCTCCACACGCTTGCTCACCCGCGCTCTTGAGAGCTCGCGGTGAGAAACACTTCCATTCCATGGCAAGAGCCTTCTCGTGATCCCTTGGAAGCTTCGGGGGCTGTACGTTTGGGGTTGGCTCTTCTGGCTGCGCGTGTGCGAGCAGAGAGAGGAAGATGGAGGGGACCAGGCAGGAGATGGCGAGCAGGAACCCGGTGCGACGGACGACGAGCTTGACGGATTTCGCGCCGCCGGAGGTGCTGTCGTCGGTTTTTGAGGACGAGGAGGAGGTCGTGGTGGCCCACCAGCCGCAGCCCAACATCGGCGGCGGCCAGGACTGGCTGGCCGCGTTCGGCGGCGCGGGCGGCGCCGCCAAGCAGGAGGAGTGGCTGGCGGCGTACCGCGCGCGCGCCGCGCCGGCGCGGGCCGGGCTCCGGCGGAACTCCGCCGACTGCTCCGCCACCGAGGCCGCCGCCTTCCTCCGCGCCTGCGGGCTCTGCCGGCGCCGCCTCGGCCCCGGACGCGACACCTTCATGTACAAGTACGTGCACCTTCGTGCCCTTGCCTTACTAATCAGATCGTCTAATATATCAATCGATTTGCTAATTAACCAAATGATGATTTTCTGATGAAAACAAATCGTGCCTTATAATTTTGCAGGGGCGAGACGGCGTTCTGCAGCCTGGAGTGCCGGCAGCAGCACATGACGCAGGAGGAGTGGAAGGACAAGTGCACCGTGACGTCCAGGAAGGACGCGTCCGGCGTTCCGGCCCCGGGTCGCCGCCGAGGCAGCTCCGGCAAGCCCGGCACCGGCGGCAACACCGTGGCGGCGGCATGACGAGGCGACGTGGCCCGGAGACGCGCACGCCGGCTACTACCAGCTCGACGCTACTCATCGCACATCACTTCATCGGCAGCCATATACAGCTACTGCCTGTTGATATTACCAGCTTAATCCGCTCTGCATCGACGAGCGTTGCGCAAAGCAGTAGATATAATTAGCTAGATTAGATCCATCCGTGGACCTATTGATCCATGTATTATTTTAGCTCCTCTAAGTTCATCGTTTATGCTCGGACGCTATCGATGTTGGTATTATTATTACTGCACCGATCGACCATCATGTACGTGAAAGAAAGAAAAAAAAAAGGTTGCGAAGAGAAGCGGCTGCAGCACTATAGCTAGCAGCCGGATGCAGATTCGCTGCACGGCAGAGCTGTTGGTGCTGGGATTGACCGAGATCATGTCATGAAATTTAAATGAACGGTGTTATTATGGTGGCAAAGACTAGTGTGCATGCGCGATCATCTTTTTTAACGGAGTATCTTCTTTGTGATTCTCGAAAGTTAGCTAGGGCAGGATTTTTTATTACCCTCTAGATTAAGAGTTAATTTCACAAGACCCACCAATATTTTATACTTGTAGTCAGATGAACTTTTTTTTTTTTTGAGAATGTAGTCGCATAACTTCCGAGTATATATGCTTCATAGACTTGACGATATTTCAAGGTTTTTTTTTCCACAAAGCCACCATTTTATGACTTTTGTAATTAATAGTGTATCTAATATTCATGGCCTGACATGTCAATTGTCATGTCGATACGGTCTCTAATTTTGTACTTTGTAGATGACATGTGTGGCAACTTTATTTGCGAAATAATAGCCCAAAGTATTAATTTGTGGGTCTATGAAACTTCATTATACTACTTGATAGTTTTGTGACTATAAAGCCAAAGTATTGGTGGTAGATTATATAATCTAGGTTAGTAATATTGGATTATATAATAAAGCTGGCTTATATAAGCTTACGGTAATAAATGGATGACGTTGTTTGAAAACCTTAGATTAAAAGCTGGTGGACTGATAGTTTTGGATAATAAATAAAGACACATGCAACTCAAATCAGAAGCTGAAATAAGCTACTGTGAAGTGGCTTATGGGACTGTGGAGGTCCACATTTAAATATCAGTTCTGCAGGAGGCAATAAGGTCCATATTGAAATATGATATTACAATACAAAGTCCATGCAGAATTGATATTTAAATATTACCTCTCCAGCCTTGTTGGAATAGAAGGGAGGAATCTCGGTTACTAAAAGGAATAACTTGAAAAAAGAAAAACTATGGATGAATGAAGGCACTTCATATTGTATCTTGGGCTAGTTGCTTATCTTATGTGATGAACAAATAAAAAATTGTCAAATTGAATTACAATTATTACCAGTGGCAGAGCTAGGATCTGATGACTGGGTATTCCCAAGGAAAAATATTCTTCACCAAAGCATGAATTTAAAGTCAATTCGTTCATAGAAGCGTTCTATAAAATATGTAAAGAAAATTACAATTTAATTTTGCGCTCCTTCATGGCTTGGAATCGCTTGATGATGTCATTGTCCTTCACTCTAAGGAAAAATTCACGCTCGATAAATGTAACCAAGCAATTGTTCAAATATTTATCCCCTATTCTATTCTTCAACTTGTTGTGCACAAAATTCATTGAGGAAAATACCCTCTCCACACTGGTTGTTGCAACAAGAAGAATCAATACCAGTTTGAGAATCATGCACACAACATCATGTTTGGTATGCTTGTTTGTTTTAACAAGCATAACAGAAAGGTCTGCAATATTTTTTATTCTTCTGAATCGTTCATCTCTTTGCATATCAGCTATGAACAATCTAAGTTGAGTAGGAAGATGGTGCATTTACATGCTTGAGAAATCTTTAGGCTGAGCAAGCTTAACTAAGTTGTCTTTGTCATAGGCAGCAAATGAGTCAACTGGATTAAATGATGCCATGCAAAAAAGCAAATCAGTGTTTACCTCATCAAACCGGTCATTAAGCTCTCAAAGTTGTCTATCAATAATACTCAAAAACATATCAACATGAAAACGATGCTTATTCCTTGCCTTAGGAAAGAACCTCATATCTCTTCCAACTGGCTTGTATGGACCGTCCTTATCAGATATTTTTATGTTGCATTTCACACAAAAGGAATTAACATCTTTAAGAAAATCTTCCCATCCATTATCCTCCCGTAGGAATTGCAATTGATGCTTTGTCAAATAAGTGAGATCTACTGCATTGACAATATCTTGATCTCTCTTTTATAAAGCATGATTTAAGTCGTCTGTGTACCCAAAGGTGGTTAGCAACAAGTGTGCCATGAACACAAACTCATATGACTTGAAGATTGTCAACATTGTCTGAGCCTGTGTACACTCAGTGCCTTAAGACCTATCATTTCCCACCTTTATGAGAACTTGCCGGATTGATGGGTACAAAGAAATAACGTGAAATACAGTTTTGTAGTGGGATCCCCACGAGTATCTCCGGGCCTTCCTAAACCCATCTCCTGATTTAGACCCTTTTCAGTCTCTATTTCACCCAACTCCAATGCTTCTACAATTCATTGAGCTTGTGCTACTCGAAGCATATGTGTCTTTTTACAAGAATTTCCAATTACAGTCAACAAAAATCTGAGTTGGTCAAAAAACCAAATACAATCTAGATTTTCCTTAGAAACAACCATAAGAGTTAATTGGAGTTGATATGCAAAGCAATGCACATAATGAGCAGAAGGGGAATCATCCATGATTAGTTTCTTTAGTTCATTAACATGACCTTTCATATTGCTAGCTCTATCATATCCTTGACCACGAACCATAGATAAGCTTAATAAATGATCCATAAGCAATGATACAATTGCAGCCTTAAGGGTTGAAGCAGTAGTGTTCTCAACATGAACCACACCTAGAAATCTCTTCACCACTCTTCCCTTTCTGTCAACATAGCGCAAACAAAGTGCCAGTTGTTCCCTTTGATACACATCACTTGATTCATCTGCAAGTATTGCAAAATAGTCATCACCAAGGTCTTCCATTATAAGCTTGGTAGTTTCTTCTGCATAACTTTTGATGATATCCTTTTGTATTTCCGGGGCAGTTAATTTGCAATTCTTTGGAGCATTCTTTAAAACTACCTTGTTTACTTCCTCAAAATTTTCTGGTAGCCAGTTCAAAAGCTCAAGAAAATTGCCTCTATTAAGTGAATCTTCTCGCTCATTATGTCCACGATAGGCCAAATCTTGACGTAAAAGAAATTTTAAACATTGGAGTGAATAGGACAGATGAGACATATATAAAGCCTTCTCCAGTTTTGTGGTGCAAGAAAAATTCTCAACAATTGTTGCTTTAGGAGTGAGGAAGGCATTATATTTCTCTTAAGCCATATTGTGCAGACTGGTCACGCCACCAACATGTTTAGTAATCCACTTTTTCATGTTCCAATTTCTAAATCCTTGATTGACAAAAGCATCTCCACCAGAACAATTAGTCTGATGCTTGAACAAGTAACAAACAAAATAGAATGCAGCATCTAGTTCTACACTATATTCAAGCCAACTATATTCATCAAACCAAGTGCTAATGAAACGCCGAGGCTTACCACCAATTTTTCTTTTTGGAAAATCATGGCTCCGTGGTTGACATGGCCCCAATGCAATGTATCCCCTAATCACTTGATTTGGTTCATTGACATCATAGTATCTGATGAGCATCCTCTTTCCAGGATCATGAGAAAGCAAATCAACATCATAAATAGCTTCATCACTTGATTCATCATTCTCTGTTTCATCATATTCTCTAACAGGGGACATGGACAAAGATGAAGGTTCTATGTTTGGCATCTCAATCTCAGGCTCATTGCTTGTGTCTCTCAGGTTCTGTGGTTGCCACCTCTGGTTCAACAGACTGGATGACATTATCCTCATGTGGCTGCACTTGCATCTCAATGGAGAGAGAACTAATTTGATTCTGAGCTTCGATATCAATAGAAATTGATTGTGGACCTTCCTTTCCTCTCTTATCAGCCCTTTCCCAAAGACATTTCAAATCAATTGATTTATGCCTCTTCATGTTTCAGAACTCTACATACAAAAATGGATAGAGCTTCAAGGATTTACCACTAAATGCTAAAGAAGTGCAACGAAATAAGAATACAATTTCACTCACCGCCCAGCAAGCCAGCAGACTTCCAAGCAGTTGTTCTAGTGTTCGACGCCTTCGACGATCGGACGCATCGCCGACTTCGCACGCTGACAATTAGCGACTGCGTCCTTTCCTCATCAGCCTCAGGCGTCAATCGTCTAGGGTTCGAGAATTGGGACTTCAGAGTTCAGAGTCTTGCAATCGAAACGTCGAGCAATAGGAGTAGAGAGGACGTTACACAGAAGACGCGTAAATGCATTAGCGTGTGGGCAGTGGGGCTAGCCTTCATCGATTGAGCCAAGGAGCCACGATGTAGGCTATGGTCCTATGGCCATCATTCTATGCTATTCTTACTTTTTTGTAGGCTTTCGACTAATGGGTTGACTGTTTTATTGGGCAGTGACATGAATTCTACTAGGATGTACACATATACTAGATTTTTTTCCACCCAGAGCTGGGTATTCCCGTGAATACCCAGGACTCACGATAGCTCCGCCCATGATTACTACCATGTTAGATACAAATGATCAGCGACTTGTGTGATCCACGTTGTATTTGTTTGCCTATTATTATGATTATTATGAAACTATGAAATGAAAGTAGGCATTGAGAGAGGCAATCTCATTGTTCTTTCAAAGATAAAAAAATCTGATATGGTAATTTTGGTAAATATGAAATGAAAGGTAGCACTGAGATTGGTCTTAGACAAAACAATCACCCTCAACATGATACACCAATGCGTAAGTGACCCTAACCTTCAAAATACATAACCATTCCCCAAAAAAAAGCCTCGAAATAACACAAATGCAAAACCAAACAAATACTACTGTACAAGTATATCATACGTGTAGTCCTGTACATCCGAGCCACCCGGCACGGCTCGGCATGAGCCTAGCACGAACTAAACCAAGCCATGCCGGCCCAGCCCACGAGCCTTGGCTATGGCCTGAGGCGTGACACGGTAAGGATTTCCCGCGTCATGCCGGCCCGTTTAGCCCGTCAAGCCCAAACGGCCCGTGAGCAAGTCAAGCAGCGGTGGCGGCCTCGGTGCGGCACCGACGGTGCCCTTGAACCTTGTGGGCCAGGCCGGTGACCGTGACATCCGGGAGCGTGCTGCGGAGGTTGAACCGATTGAGGTCGATGCCCGCGACAACCACCGTGGTGTCGGCATCGGGGGAGGCGGAGCAGTAGACGCCCTTGTAGGCGCATACTTTGGGCCCGTGCCAGGTTGACAGCGTGTGAGGGTTGTCGATGATGGCGGACTTCAATGCCTGTAGCGAGTGTACTCCGGGCTCGGCCGCTGACCCTGCTAGCCGGTGGAGGAGGCCCGAATGGGATCAGTAGCAGAAGGTGGCCCAATGGTGGCGCCGAGGCGAAGCTGGGAGGTCGGGACGGGGGACAAGAGCAGAAGCAAGAACACGACAATGGCACGTGCAAGGAAAGGTGGTGGGCGCCGCCTTATGACTGATTTCTTGGATCTCCTGGCAAGGTGAGATCTTTCTTCGCTTCGCTTCAGATATGCGGACATGTAAGTGATTCTTGTGAGAGAGTGAGGAGAAGGAAGGGAGGGGCCGGGAGAGGAGAGGGTGGGGTGGGTGGGGGGGGGGGGTGGGCCGGCCTGCGTGCTTGGGTCGTGCCTAGACGCGCCTTGTCGGGCTAGCCTCGAAATGTGTGATGCCTAGGCGGCCCATCGTGCCAGGGTGATGGCCCAAGCATGACATGGTGGTTCGGGCTGTGCCGCCCGGGCCCTTTTGCTTTCGGGCTGTGCTCGTGCCCGTGTCGGGCTGAATGAGGCGTGCTTGGGGCCAGCCCGAATGTACAGGACTACATGCGTGGTCTCATCCTGGCTAGTTTTGCAACGCACCCACTATGAGCTAGTAGCTCAAGTCACAAACAGTGGTCCATGGCGTTGGATGCACACTCGCCCCCAACCACAAGAAGCCTCACGCAACTCGCACCGTCCAGTTGTTGCATGCGTTCCAAGCTACTCGTCACCATCCAACATCTCTCCTCTCCCTTCTTCCTGCTTTTTCCTAGTCTCAGTTGTCTCCCTTTTTGGAGGGGCTAAAAGAGAATCCTTCATCCATGTCATGGTGCATTGTCGCTTATGGCTATATGTGCGCTAATGGAAAAGAAAGGGGCGTTGTTGTTTATTTTATTTTCAAAGTTGTGACGTGTTGTTCCGGTTTTGTGGCTGCAGGCAAATCCTGCAAGCAAGTGGGGGGTGGGGGGTGGGGGGGGGGTTGATTCGTGATGTATAACTACTAGAATAATCGATGTTCTAAAATAAAAGAAAATAATGAAAAGATAAACGAATTTCATATTCCTTCACAGGGAAAAGAGGGTTCCTAGTTAACTGGAACTGATTCTTTACTTTCAATTGTTACAAATGTCAACAAGTCCAAACGCCATTTTTTTGTACCGCAGTATTGTTGAAAACTTGGATGAAAAGTTTGTCTAAACATTTTGGAAGAGGAATGTTGGTCATTTAGGATGTACAAATTCTTGTGAAATAAAAGTGCACGAAGTATTAACACCAGTGACAAAGTACATGGTCCCTATGTATGTCTGATTGTTAGGTAGTAGTACTCCTCTGTTCTTTTTTTTTTTTGTAAGGACAAACCTATTAGTGCAAATTTGTACTCGATCTGATGGCGTTGAAATTCACCTGATGACCTCAGTGGCGTGGACCCTGCACACAAAAACTACAGACGAAATGGGAGGTCGTCCATGCTCCATGCATAGAGAAAAATCTAAAATCCACATATTTTTCTCCATGAATAAGCAAAACGTGTTTTTCTTTTTTCCATTCCTTTCGTAACCGAGAGTTTGAGCTAATTCGGACCTCATCAGACACAATTTGTATGTTGTAATAGGCAACAAATAAAGTTACACAGTAGATCGTAGGTGCATATGGGTCAGCATCAAAAGGGGCGGACCTTGTTGGCAATAATGCAAATATGGTATCTATACTATAAGGTAGGGCCTGTCCGAGTCAGCAGCAATCAGGTAGCTGGATTGTTCCATTCCTGCCCAAACATGGAAGCACTCCCGTATCTCCTGGAGGCTGGTAGCTGGCCAGTGAGCTCTCACTGCAAAGTGACACTCGCAAGTGGCACAAAACATCATCATGCTAGCATTCATTAATTTATCAAATGAAGAAGCAAATTAGTGCATAGGTATCGTCATGCTCTAAGCCCCTGTCAATAACTATGTGTTAAGCTTTTTTGTTGAGTTTCTTCCCAGACAGTCTAGTAGCCGAGAGTTTCTGCTGCACTACACCATATCTGCCCGTGACGGTTGAACCACCACCAGGAAGCCCGCCGTGAACACGATTGGACAACTGATCCGTCAATCAGGACATCAATGCAACTTGCAGCAACTAGCAACCAGCAAGTTAACGTTTCGGGCATGCAACCAGACTATGCCGCCTGTCCCTTGTGATCTCCCAGGAGGCGGCTGGCCAATCAGAGAGAAAGTAGTAGAGACAGCAGTAACTGCGGAAAGCTCCACAGTAGAACGAACGAACGAACGGCGGTGAAGTCTTCGCCGTGTATATGACAACACACACAAATACTGAGAAGAAATGAACCGTGGATGGCTACGTCGCTTTGTTATCTACGTTGAGGCCGAGAAGGACTGAATGCGAGTTCGAAAGCAGCAGCTTTTGCGCGCATCTGGTATTCTGGTGGCCGTTTCGCCACACGCACCACGACTTTTCTGGCCAATCCGGCCTGTTGACAAGGAGTACCTTTTATGAGCAAAGGCTCCTGATGAACGACGATTACTGTAGTGACCTCTGAACACCCGTCACCCTTCCCACTTACTCCCTCTGTTTTAAAATTATTATTATTATTGATTTTTTTTGTTATCTTTGATCGTTCGTCTTATTTAAAATATTTATTTAAATATAAAAAATTATAAATTATATTTAAATTTTATCTAATAATTAAAAAATCATAAAAAATATATAATATTTTTAAAAAAATTTTAAATAAGATGAATAGTCAAAGATAGTGAAAAAAGTCAATAACGATGACAATTTTAAAACGGAGAGAGTAAGTAGTAAGGTTTTTGACTAAGTTCAGTTAATTTTTTTCCTTGTTTCATGGCCAGGACTCATCAAAGCGTACGATGACGATGACAGTGATATAGGGCACCTTACCAAGGATAATAACGCGCGGGACCATTTTTGTAGTTGGGATAATCGTAGTAGTGCGCTATCCCCCGCCCCCCGGCGACTTTTCGTCCAGCATACTGAACTACTCAAGCATAATCGTCCGCTGTCGATGGAGCTCGTTGGTAGACGCGACCGCCGGCAGATGCTTGGATTGGATTGTCTGACGTGTACGATATGCTTTTCCGTCCTGGGCGCCTTTGCACGGATTTCGATCAGGAGAGAAATTAAACCTGGATGAGTGGACGAGAAGCGAGGCCAATTAGAGGAAGCAATATGGAGGGACCGTCCAGGGGTCCAAGAGTCACCGTCGCGCTTTTCCCTTTACCGTGTGCTGTAGTGGTTTTCGAGCTTTCTGCAGCTGTGTCCGGTTGTTTGTCGTCGCTGCTGTGCTACCTCCTGCGAGCTCGCCGTCGTTGAACGTACTCGCCGTCGATCCCCCTTGCCATTCGTCCAGGCAACTGGAACGGTGCTGAACGCCACGGAGACTCATGTGCTCCAGAGTCCAGACTTTGTGCGTGATCTGTCGCTGCACAGGTTGTGGTCTTTGTGTTTGTCTCAAAAAAAAAAAAAGGTTGTGGTCTTTGTGGACAGAGATTCTGATCTGTAGCCCAGCGCGTAGCAACCTGCGTGCCGCGTGCGACCGCGCGCACGCCTCCTGGGCCGAAACCGTGCTGATGAGTTCCTGGGCGGTTGGGCTCCTACATCCGTGTCTGGGCCTGCGCATCGGACTAATCCTGAGCCCGTTGAGTTGCCTGATACAGCCCACCCAGCGCTAGCATTACAGGAAGGCAGGAAGCCGACCGATTCATATACAGCGTGTACGGTACGCCTCGGGCAGACGGAATGCGGAGCAGCCGCGAGCGAGATGAAGACAGTAAAGAAGACGAAGGGTTGTAGTTCTGCGGCAACGCTCCGGAACCGGAGAAAGATCGTCAAAGCACAGCGGCAGAAGGGCCATCGTTCTGCCTTGGTCCGAGCAACGACGGCGCCGATGCAGGTGCGAGGAGGCAGAAGTACGTATCTCGTTATTATTCTCGGTCCTTTGGTATCGTTTCGTATATGCCACCGTTCACACGTTCATTGGTGCTCGCATCTCCCATGCATTTCTTGTTGGGGCTATTTATCTACAGGATGAAAAAGTTAGTTTTATATGTAGGACACTAAACAAAAAGTTGGTTACTGAAAATGAATATTGTTAAATGTAAATGAGACAATGGGGATACAATGAACTGTATTCTTTATTCATAATGATGAGTATAATTTATAGTAGGGAAAGAGTAGAGGTCAAGTAATATTTATATTCACACTAATGGTATGTTCACACTATAATCTTAGTGGAGTGACGTGGTTGGTCAATAATTCATCACAAGGATTTTTAACACTCTCCCTTGATCAATCGATCGTCATCGTACACCATTATACAACTCCTTCCAAAATCTTGTGGGAAAAAAATAAGGAGATATATTTTGATACGCTGTGAAAACTTCTTAAAATCCAGTGAGAAAATCAGGAGAAATTGATATAATATATATTGGATATTGCCTCGTTGAAAAACTCATATGAAAAAAACTTTTTCGAGGAAAAATCCATAAGCGAGTTTAGAGGACAATATTATGTCATTTGATATCACCTTTTAAAAACCCTAGTAAGAAAAAATCAGAAGATATGATATTTACTTGTATTGATATTGCCTCATTAAAAATCTTTTATGAGAAACTATTTAGGAAAAAACTCACAAAGAAAAAGAGTGCAATATGATATTTGGACAAGTTACTCTTCAGAAAGAATTTCCTCGTGAAGCTTGCGACACTTCATGAATGATTCTATGAGTTTATCATAATGTTTAGTTTGTAAGATATTTGTCTCCTCAATCTGCTATAGTACATGAGGATAAGACATTTAGGAGCAATAAACAATTACTCTTATGTAACTTGACTGCATCTATGCAATACAAGAAGCACTATCAACAACGTCAATAGTACCATGTACTCCCTCCGGTCAGTAAATGTTGTTGTTTCGGACAAGCGAAAAAAAACCAGAAATGGCTTACGGTTGCTTGTCTGGACAATAGCAATAGAAAAACAGAGGAGTATAGTTTAATGAAACCAATACTACATAGTTAGTATAGTTAACCATTCTCTAATATAACATATACATAGTGATGTTTGAGAATGATAGACAAAGTAGTATTTAGAATCTAGATGATTCATGTCTACAAGTTTCACCATAAAATTAGTCTATATATCAGCGTTATACGGATCATTTATATAGCTAATATATGCATATTTCGCAATGGTTTTATCTTGATTTAATAAATCAAGATCTTACAATGCCAAAAGATATCTATGGATATTCCATTGAACTCCTGCTCTATGGCCTTATGGAGTAGCGCTTGTTGCTAGGAAGCTATCTGCAAATGCAATATCACGCTTGTTGCTATTTGCAAGACATATGTGCGCTTTGATGGCAACGACATAGAACTTCAAGTTCAGTGTCCTTTTGTTTCTCTATCCGATGTATGAATGCAATTGGATTCATATTTTAGGACGGAAAAACCATAAGTACTTGCTGAATATGACTATCTAATATCATTCGGATATTGATATACAATATCGATTAGATATTAGTTAACTGAATTTTTTTAAAGGAATATGCTTAAGTTGTGAAGTAACTTAAGCTGGATTTGGTATAACCAAATCATTCATCTCAATTTCCATCTTAAAATAATTGCTTGCTTTCCAGCTTGTGGTTCGGAGATGATATAAAATCCAACTCGGATTTTAGTACAAAAACACATGCGCAATCATTATGCTTTGAGTATCACTTCTGTGAAAGGAACTCACTTAGTCAGTTGTACCACAAACAACTTAACTACTCAAGTCATGAAATGACTCATATCATATACACAATATGTATTGCGATTTAAATTTGGATTCAGTGTACAAAGTTCATCAACTGGAACTTGTATGACTGAACTTATCCAATTCTCTGATCTGCCAAATGATCATAGATATAGGAACAGAATTCCACACATACATCATAACTGAGGTCGGGTCTTCGCATGAACCCTTATGCTACAAGCTTCACCGATTCATCGCCTAATGAAACGAATATTACATTATGCTTCCATGAGGAAAACTGTGAAGGGAAGATATTACTCTCTAATACGGGCAGGAGCAGTTCTCCTTGATTACAACCTCTGGTTCGACCAATTTGAATGCTGTTGCACTCTACCTAGCTAGGGTTTTGGTCTCGATCCAATTGAAGGTGTAAAGTAATCTTGAGGAGATATCGACAATTTGTAGTCTTTGAATTATTGATTCAATAGAACCAATATAATTTGTGGAAATGTTATCCTTGTTAACTTCATGTATTTCACAAACACTGAAGTAAGGATGTTCCGATGACTCAGCGCCTGAAGTTGTGTACACATAGTGCTGGTCTTTTTGGATGTTGAAATCCATAGGCTTTGGATATTAAATATCCAGAAGGTGTCAATCAACTCAATGTTGATTTATATTTACTGTCGTGGAGGACATTCTCCCGCTTATCTCGAGGACGCTTGCAAGAAGTTATATCCCTTATGGCCATACTTCTCCCCCTCATCTCTTGATTCAGGAGTTGAGTCATTTTTATTAGGTACCTTCACTCTTTCTGGTACAGGGAGCCCGATGTGATGACACCTTCATCACAAGTAAATACATTTGACAGACTATATGTAATATGATTTTAAATAAAAGAAATCTGAACATTAAGTTCATTTTTTTACGTGGACAAGAGGAATGAATGTGAATGTATTTGATATTCTTTCAGATTCCTGACATTCTTAGTGGTATTCTCCCCCCTAATGCCCAGAATAATCCTCAAGTATAAGCATACGAGCAATGAATAAGCCATTTTCAGAGACTCGAGGTATTATAAACTGATGAATAATGGTACCTCTTGTTGATCCCCAATGCTCTTGACGCATGCTTTTAGGTGGTGATTTTGGTATGTGTAGAACAATACCGATATTACAGATAGGAAATTTTCTTGACATGAGGCCAAGTGTCCACTTGTTAACTGCAACGGAGGGTGTCTTTTGATGCAGTTGAATGAATTGGAATAATCATATGGTGTGTAAAGCCACATATAGCTAACAAGATGTTAGTATGTATCAGTTTCAAACCTGATCATGGTTAGTGATTTGATTCTCTCAAGGAGAGAATTTATGAAACTATTTTGAGTATGGATATATGGGACCAATGCTAGACCTGAATTCCTTGGGCCATACAATCGTCATTGTAAGCATTGGAGCTTGATCGCATTGTCCTATTGGATTAGTTGAATCCAACATTCAGGAATATCTACTCATGAAGTGAGCATTTGTCTTATTAAAGACATGGTTGTTGTATGAATAAGAAACACACAAGAGACCATTGTGTAGATGCATCTAAAGAAGCATGAATACCTGAACAATCCATGCAATGGTAAGATCACATATATATTCTTGAATGCATATCAAGAAGTGGTTCACATTTAATTTTAAGGAAGACGGCCTTAAAATTAATTTCCATGTCACACATGCGGTGTCCACTAGACCTGAAGATTCTGGAAATATGTTTTGACCAGTGGAATTCATAATATTTTTCTCATCATCTCTATGGTGGGACGACCAAAGCAGATATGCTAAATCTTGCTATAGACAAGAAAGAAAAATTTGTACGCAATACATGCTACAGGTATAATCCGGATGGTATATAGAAATCTTGCCCTATTTCTGTTCTTGACTAGAGGATAATTCCTCTTTATTGTCATCATTAGTTTCAACATAGAAACAATTTTAACGGATGTCACTATACTTGTTAGAGTATTGATTAAATCAGGATACAATAATGTGTCCACGATTGTAATTTGAGTACCACAAAAGAGATATGATAACAACATTGTTGTAGCCATCTATCTATGTATTGCGTCATGTGATACTTGATTTCCTTGTCTCTTTGAAAGAGCGGAAATATTTTCTCCATGTTGTATAGAGTTTGTGGCACATACGTCCAATATTAGGCATAATTTATCCTTCATCAGATTTCCTCTATAGGAATCTATATATCGATTGAAGCGTTCAATGGAACACTTATTCTGATATATAGAATAGATACTACTATCTTTCTATAGTATATCGTAGGACTAGACATAGTATGTAAGGAGATGAAAACCTACTGTAGGTCTCCAATGTTTAGAGTAAATTTGATCATTATTCTCCTTGTTGAAGAGGTCCTCCTAATTGATATTTAGGAGATTGGTTCTCTCTTAGTTCTCTTAGAACTTTTATGAATAATATACCTTTGAGTTCATGTCTGGTTGAAGATCGAAGTATATGCTGCATATCTTTGTCCATGACAATGATAGTTATCTCCCCCACGGATTTCCATTGTAGATCAATCAAGTGTCATTGAGGTATGACATGTATCGACAGTATGCTTAAAGCAACCAGATTCACGCTAAAAGAATTTATCGAAATAGAATATGCCTTGGCCTCTATTCGATGCATAGGATTCTTACTTCTTGTTGTGTTTAAGCATTTCTTTACCAGGAAAGTTCTGTGTATGGTTATAAGAACCAACAAACTTATTATTATGTTGAACATTATGATACATCTTAGGCAATTGAGCAGATCCAATAGGATGTTAATGATGATTTCTCAAAAGAAGTTCATCAAATTATCGGCCTAAGGTAGCACATAAATGATGAGTCCAACACAAGATTTGTAAATACTTGCATAGTATTCATGCTTAAAGATCCTACTAGGGAGGAATATTTCATATGGAGTTACCTCCATCTTTCCTCATATATAGGTTCTCATTTGCCATAACACAACTTCGAACAGAGTATTAGCTGTGGGAAAAATAAATGTCTTATGCTTTGTGTATCTGTTCATGAGGAATCCATAAAGCAATCAGATTTTCTCCATTGATAATCATATATGATAACGAAGAAGGATGTGGTGCCTTATGACGCAGAAGGCTCTAATACTTGATTATGCCAGGAATGGTTAATGTATAACTATATATTTTTCATGGGATGCCAAACTATGTTCGACGTCCATGATTTATGTTGGGTAGTTGTGATCCTCAAGTGCGAGATTATGAAAATCCACAATAAATCATCTTTGTCAATATAGGATTAACCAGAGATTTACTTAAAAATCATCATAATAATATGTAAGAGGGATGCAAAATTTTATAAACTCAAGTTGATACTTGAATTGTTTTAATGTGAACCTCATATGATATAGCTAACAATTAGAGAAAACTATTAAAAATAGTGTCAATCTCATAGTAGTATGACGCATAGTTCGATATGTATATCGATTGATGCTTGTTTCCTTCTATAGTATGTTAGGCTAGGGAAAACACTTTGAAGATCGTTATATGTCAAGGAGACAACAATTAGATCTCACGGTAATAGGACATAGTTTGCAAATATGCATTATATGTCATGATTTCACTACCTTGTGTTTTCCAAACATAAACCAAGGTAATCACTTGAATTTTGCATGGATTCAATTCTGCTTTATAAAGCAACCATGACCTAATTTAGGTGAATTGAACATGGATTTTGTAAGAAATAAATCTCAATTGCAAAATTATAATATTGTATTGTGTTTCGTATTTAATTCCTTGGATTAAGCACATTAGGCTTAATGGCGGTTAATTAAACAGTGATGTGCAAGAGATATACATCTCAATTGTAAAATAAAAATGTTGTAAATATTTGCATGTGTTTGAACTTTAATTCTCCTTGGATTAAGCATATTGGGCTTAATGGCGGTGAATTAAAATACCACATTTTACAAGAAATTAATATTTTAATTGCAAAACAAAAGAAACACATTTTGATATCTCAATTGCAAGAATTTGCAGGAAATATCAATAATACATGTCATAGGGGATGCACATCAGGCAAACACATGGGACATGATTTTAATCCATATCATACGGGTAGTGGATTATAATTTACAACATAAAATCACTAAACACAATATTATCATTTTATGTGAATGGGGTAAACCATTGGACATAAGATTAATTCTAGAAATAGGACTAGAATAATTGATTGTACTTTTGGGAATGCTCACGAGCAAACTAGGTGATAATTTACATTTGTAAATTTTATAGAGTGCAAACTTCATCCGCCGATGGCCCGATGTGCGCCGCTGCCATTATCGACGGTTCGCATTGTCATGCCATTTGCCGCGTAGACGCCGTCGTCGTTCGGTGGCAAGGCCGATCGACATGCGGGATAGGCTTACGACGCATCCGCGTGGACGTCGTGTCGCTGGCCATGTAGAGGCACCGGTGGCGCCACCGACGGAAGTCATCATGGTCGGGATCAGCCGTCACTGCAGCCGGCATTGTCGTTGCTTGCGGATGGGACGCTAAGCGGACGCCGCCATGTGAGGGCAGGCCGGGCGCCGTCCGTTCCCGGCGAGCGAAGTGCCTTTTCAGACAGCTTTTGCCTCATTCATGTGGGTGCGCAGTCACCGTGAGCATCCTGCAGGACGGGCAGGAGCCACATCCGCGTGGGCGCCGCGAGCGCCATGCGAAAGTCACAGCCGTATTGATGGAAGACGTGCTGGACGAACAGTCGCCTCGTCCGCAAGGGCGTCCTGATGTGCCGCCGACTTTGCCGCTTGTGTCAGATTAGACTGCTGCGGGGTGTACGCTGGCCTCGCCGCTCGGTGCGGCGCGAAGCCGCGCGGGTGCCGCTGCAGTTGGTGATGACGCTGCCATGGTCAGAAAAATCTCCGTCGCGGTCGTTCGGACGGGGCCTCAGCCTCATCCGCTTGGACACGCAAGAAGCCGGCAATCAGAGTGCCCTACAGGACAGGCTGCCACCTCGTCCGCGTGGGCGCGCGGTAGCTCGGCCTGGTCATGTGGAGCGATCGCCGCGTAGCCGTCCCCGAGCGTTCATCGTTGTGAACGCGAGCGCTATGCAGGACAGACTCGCGTCGTGTCCGCTTGGGCGCGTAACCGCCGGGCTGGAGCAATCCTTTTTTTATATATAAAGGGATTTCATTTATATAATAAAACTCCTAGCTGATACAAAGGTACCTTCCACGAAGGTGTTGAGCACTCTGAAAAGAAGTACAGAGAACACACAACTTCTTGCCACGTACATATGCTCTGAAGACACGCATCCTGTATCTCCGTAGCATGCACTGTACGTGGCTTTGGATGAGCTTAGCAGGTCTCCGACGGAGCGGCAATCAACGGAGCGCCAGCGGCATCGGCGGTCGATGGACGGCCGGACGGGAGGGCCTCTGCTGCACTAGCAATGAGGTTGAGAAAGGAGCGGGGCACCTCGGTAGTAATTCATCATCGGTGATTTGGAGTGTGTTGGAAGAACACCGAGACGCAGGATGTAGGTGCCAACGACTCCAAAATGGGTGGCACTCAGCCTGTTGGCCGATGTCAGAGCTGCTGAAGTCGAAGAAGTGCTGTTGTCGCTGTGTGTCACTGGGATGGTAACATCCAGAGTGCAGATGCATTCGATGAGGATGGTGAGAGGGCGTTGGAGAGGAGGGAGATAGGTGGTGCGCTGGCGGAGGGGCGAGTGACGGATTTGGAGGAGCAGGAAGACTGATTTTATTGGAGCTCACCTCAAGCTCCGACTTTCCGATGGCGGCAAGCTTCACTGCGAGGGTGCTGAAGAGCCAGACGACGACGGCGAGCCGGAGGAGGGAGCAGAAGCAGCACGTAGGCTTACCCATCATACAAACTGAAGACTACTACAAAACTAAACTAAACTACCTAATCTAGACTAGGGATGGCTCCTCTCCACTCACCGACCGCCGGCGAGGTCGCCGGAGGCAGGGAGGGAGGGAGCCGAACGGGATCTGGGTGAGGACGAGCTTCGGTTGTGGGAGGGGAGCGAGATGGAGCTTCGGTTGTGGCTCCGCTGCGTCGGCTGGAGCAATCCTTGTGTCCGCGTGGGCATACAACCGCTTACTGGGCGTGCGCGGGCGCATCGCCGCTGTGTGGTTGCTGCCAGCGTGTGTGGCTAGGCATCGATTGTGTCCTAGCGCTCTCGTTTGCAGTTGATTACTTCTGCCATGGTGGAAGAAGCGCTCATGGCAGCCACATCCCTGGGCAAAGTCAAAACCTTGTACGGCTGTACCGTGTAAATCTTTATTCCACAGTGACGAACTCCAAGAAAATAAGAGTAAATTCCACGGGCAAAGTGAGTAAACGATGGTGTTACCAGATAATTGAGGTTCACGTTCATCGTTTTTCTTCTGTTCTTGCTTGGGGATGCCACATCTTGTAGTGGCCGTTGAAGAGGACGACCGAAAGATTGTATAAAATCTCAGTGGATGTTGACGAAAACTTGTGTCTCCGTGGTGATACCGAGAAGAATTTCTTCTGGATGAAGATAAAGCCGTCGTGTCTCTGATGCTTTGTCCATCTTGTTGGTGATGAACAACACTACATGATCAGAGAATCTTATCGTTGTTGATGAAGAAAACGAGGTCCTCTGTTCTTGGCTCATAAGCGGTTGTAGAAAAGAAAAAAAAATAACCGCCTTCTTCCTTGCTGATAAAGAGCAAATTCCTCTCGTGGTTGATGAAGAAATATTTTCTCCATGTTGATGCAGAGAAGAAACGGACTCCTGTTCTTCCAGAAGCCATGGTGCCTCTCGTCGCTGTTGAAAAACCAACTATTTTGTCGTTGTGTTCGCCGAGAAGCAAGAAGTTCTCTTCAGTTCTCCTAGACACAGCGGTTGATGTTCTTCATGGCTGATGAACAGAGAATAAACGAGGTCCTTTCTCTGTTGTAGTAGAGTGTGTCTAGCGTACTGGTTAGAGCGTGCATGATAACGTGTTAAATATAAATGAGATAATGGGGAGATAATGAATTATATTTTTTATTGATGATGATAAGTATAATTTATAGTAGGGAAAGAATAGAGGTCAAATAATCTTTATATTCACACTAATAATGTGTTCACACTATAATTCTAGTAGAGTAATGTGATTGGTCAATAATCCATCACAAAGATAGCAGTGCAGAAACGTTTCTTTTGTTATGCGGAAACAAATTAAGCAAAACTCCGCTGGAAAGAAATACAGATCCCTAAAAAGCAAATAATCCAAAATTGTCCCGAAATAAAAAAAATCCGACCTGCCGGATTCGAACCAGCGACCTAAGGATTATCTGAATCACACTACAGTCCTCCGCTCTACCAACTGAGCTAAGGTCGGTTTGTGTTTTATCAAAATGAAGCAACGATATGTATATCATACCTGTGATGATATGGCCTCAAACAGATTCCAAATGCGATAAGATTGAGGCGACACTCTGCCGTGGTGACCTAGGTGTGAAGCTTCCTTTAATGTTTGGTTGTGTTTGTGCATCTTGGTACCTGCTATCCGACCAATTATTTGGTCAGTATATGCGCGAAGCAGCATCATATTTGACTTGCTCGTGCAAGTCTTTGGTTTGAATAATGCTATATATCATAACTTCACAAGCGCTTATCTTTACCCACTCGTTTGTCTGTAGTTGCCTTTTCTCACTGAGTCTTGCCAGTCATTTTGCTCATTTGATTTTGTCAACACTTTATACGATCATGTGCCAATGTAGTGAAAAATTATATTTGTGTGGTCATGCGTACAGATTTGGTCATCAACAAATAAGATAGAAGCCAAGATAACATATACATTTACTGATCTTTAGAAGAAGGGAAATCACCAGAGAGATGCTAAATTAAAAAAACACTGAAATTGCGGTATGATTTGGTCCAAGTCATGCATCTCATGTACTTTGTCTTACATACTGAACTCATCCAGGTCCAAAGGATTGGTAGCTGCTATAGATAAAATGGTGGATATCTTCGAAAAAAAGGATAATATGGTGGATGTTTATCTGATCGGATGAACATATATATTTTAGTTAGAAGGCAAAGTCCTACATCAGTGACCAACAAAGATTGCCAGCCTTTGTCACTTGAATGGAACCATTGAATCTTGTGGATTATAATATTACTCTGGGAATCCAAAGTGATTATCTCCCTCCCCCCCCCCCCCCCCCCCCCCCCAAATCACAAGATATAGTTCTGTAATTTATCTTTCACTAGCAGTATATATTTTATGTTTGAAATGCAACAACTTGTAAAATACAAAACCAAGGCAAACTCCAATGATAGCTGTTTTTGTCATATGATCCATGCAATCATCATCTATCATATCATATCATATACACGAGATTTGTATACAATCAGTTTTATTTTAAATAATGGAAAAACACAATCCGGCCTTTTCCATCATCAAATGCATACAACCAACACGAATATCATTATTGTAATTTTTTATAATGTGAAGATTTAGAAACAAATTCGAACAAATAAAAATCAAATTGATAAGTTATGTTGGAGGCCATAATCAAGAATGGAAGAAAGTGCCGTGGAGTAAATGAAGAACTGTTAGAAGCCATATGACACATCATCTGTTTCACAAGATAAGGTTTCGAGAAAAAAGACTAACAGTCACCAAGATACTTAGTCATTATATATGTAATAATATTGGTCACCAATAAGCTTGGTCACACTTTGGTGACTATAACCTTGTCACAATATGTATTTAGCTAGTGACCAACAATTGCATATGTTGGTCACTAAAACTATATAGCAACCAAGACACCCTTGGTATAACAATATATATTTAGTAACCAATAACCATATACATTGGTCACCAAAAGTGTATGTCCACACGGGACGAGGACTCATCAAACTGACGCCTGCGTCGCCCTCCAAGGGCGGCTCGGGCGAACCCTAGCCGCCGCCGCCAGCAACCCCACCCCCACACCCCCTTCACCTCGCCGCCGCCGGAGCAGATCGCCGGGAACCATGCGGACGCAAGGATGGCGGCGGCAGGGCTCCGTTTCAGGCGCAGCTCTGCCCCTGTCCCCCCCCCCCCCCCCCCCCCCCGTCCTTGGCCTTTTTCAGGCTTGCAGCAACAAGATCCAGCCCTCCCTCCGTTGAATCCGACACTCCCCTGCTTGGACCTGTTCGGAGGTCTCTCCGCTTCGTCACCGCCCGAGCGGGTCACCGTCTACACGGCCGACCAACTCATGGGTGAGCACAGCTTGGCGGCAAGGCGCCGTTCCCCTGCTCCCCGACGGCCCTCTGGCCTCGCCGTCGTCGGATCCGCCACCCTCGTGCCCGGATCTACGCGGTGGCGGCTTGCTCGGGCCGTTGGCGCACGGCAACTCGCCGTCACGAGAGGTGGAGATGGCGCCCGTCACGGCGTTCACGGGGCTGGCATCGTCACGGTGGCTGGCCGCGCTGCTGCTTCGTGGCACTTTGCTCTTCTTCTCCACCGCTATGGCCTGACCTATCATCATCGGCCAGGGCCAGGGCTAGGCAGCCCACGCCTCGCCTCCTCATGCATCCGATGGCTAGGCCCGCAGCTAGCGGTGGCGGCACTTGTCATCCACCAGAGGCTGGGGTCTGGTTGTCGGTTCGTCGGGCCCATACATGCGACCACTCTGCTTGCAGCCAGCGGTGGTGGCGTTCTGTCGTTGGCCAGGGGCTGGGGCACTCATGCCTCACCGGGCTCATCGGCGTGAGGATTCTGCATTGTTTCTTAGTGGATGCAGTGATAGCTCCAGGCTAATGCCCTATCCAGCGGTTCCTGGTGCCGTCGACGACAACACCTTCGGATATTGTTTCCTCGCTAGAGGCGTCGATGTGGATCTCTCTAGCACTAATGCCTTCTTAGGTGAAAACCTGTGACGGTGGCATCTTTGATGTCATTCCCTCCCTGGAGGTCTTGCATCGGAGGCATTAGAGGTCTCTCCCTCTTGCTAGGGTCTTCCTTTACTCATCCATAGTTTTTGCTCCCTCCGGGTTTCTGTGGTTGAGATCGGTGAGTAATGTCATTAGGCTCCCGCTTCGTCTTTGTCCAATTCGTTTGGTTGATATTGCCATATTGAATGGTGGTCCTCCCCTTTTGGGGCTTCCTTCCTCCAAAGGGCGTCGAGTGATTTTCGTTCCGATCGGCAACCTGTGAAGTCAGTCCCTCCTGGCTCTATGCGGTGGCTTTGTCAGCTACAGTTTCTTTGGTTGTTGTGGATTGGATGATTTTTGAGTCCGATTAGTGTTGGCTTTGGAGTTGCTTCTTCTGTCTGAAGTCGGGTCAGCGAGGTTTTGAGGAGGCTCTCGTTCTCTCTTGGTGTTCTTCCCTCCTTCGAGGCTTCCTCCCCTTGAAGGGCGTTGGACGACATCATGATGAGTGGCGGCCAGACGGCCAGGGTGTGGCCACACCTTGGCTAGATGATGATGGGAGTGATGGCTTCAATTGCTCCAATGCAAAAGTTGGCTAGCTGGTTTTTGGTAACTGCACAACTCGTATTAGCTGCTTTCTCTCAATGGGATGCACAAGCTTGGTGTGTGATGAACTACCTTCTTCATCGACAATCAGTATTTCTAGGGCCTAATGTTTTATTTAGACTGTCGATGTATCTCTTATTTTTTTTGTCTTTCAATCACCTCAAAGGTTGATAAACTTTATAACACTATTATTTCATTTAATTGAAATGAGTGAATTCAGGTGGGTAACTCCCACCGTAGCTTCCTAAAAAAAAATGTGTATGTCCACAAAAAACAAACTCAAAACATGGTTACTATTTGATCAACTTTTAGTGACCATCAAAGAAAATATTTCTTGGTCAGGTACTAAGACTAGGTGATTAAAAGTCTCTTTTCATGTAGTGTCGACAGCTACATACTAAGGACGTTTAAGTTACATATATGAAATGCTTGATTAGTTCTCAGCCGAGATAACAGAAAACCAAACTGCAGCCGGACGTCTGATTTAACTGAAACAATGGGCTGCTGCGGGTCAGTTGCTTTCGTTCAAGTAGAGCTCCATAAATACGACAGGAATCACCTTTCTGCCGGGGGCAAACAACAATAGCTCAGCAGAAACAGGAGACATTTTTTTTTTTCATTCTCCATCGGGTGCCAGCTACAGGACAGCATCATGTGAATATGTGCAGCCGTTACGCTGCCGGCCGGCGCCTCGACGCAAATAACAGGGGGGGGGGGGCGACGCGCCGGCGTCACCGCCTCTCTCTAGGCGTCGCGATTTGTTGAATTGTCCTCAAAGGATGCATAAACTCAGAGCCAGTTTCGTCACATGGCCTCAATTCCATATATCTCCGTCGACAGGATATATTTGTGTTCTGGCCACCTCATTTTCTACCTGCTATACCTACCATACGGCCGACTACCTCGTTGTCATTTTCTTCCCTCAAAATTTTATCCATTTTTGTTTGAACCCACATCAAATGCATGAATCTTTGCCGTCTCCACAAACCTCCATTTCACCGGTCCACCCCTGTTCCACCCGCCACAGCTCGCCGACGATGGCGACATTGGCAGCCCACCCGTGCAAAACGCGTTCCACCGGCCCCGCCTTGTTTGTCTCGTCCTCAGGCCAGCCCTGCTATATATAGAGACGCCATCGCGATCGCCACCACGCCTTGGTATCTCTCAGACCACGACTTCGGTTTGCAAGGTTAGCCTGTCATGAGCAGAAGCACCATCCCCATGTCGAGGACGACGACGTGCGCGGTCCGGGTCAACAACGTCACAGCGGTTGGCCGGAGCAGCAGCCGCTTCATGGTCAAGGCCGTGGCGACGTCGTCGGGCAGGGCTGGTTCGTGCTCCAAGCAGAAGCAGAGCAGCAGGAACAAGGACTACTACGAGGTGCTGTCGCTGGAGCACTCGGCGGCCGTGGGCGCCGAGGAGATCAAGCGCGCGTACCGGCGGCTCGCGCTGCGGTACCATCCCGACCTGTGCCCGCCGTCGCGGCGCGCCGAGTCGACGGTGCTCTTCGTCGAGCTGCGGCGCGCATACGAGACGCTTTCCGACCCGGCACGAAGGCTGCGGTACGACGCCGAGCTGCGAACCACGGGCGGCGGGAAAGCAGCCAGCCCGGACGTTGAGTTGTTCCCCTTCCCCAGGGACGTTTGGGAGGCGCAGTTGCGCGCTCTGCATGAGCGGTCAGAGCGCCGGCAGAGGGCGAGGAACGCCGGCTTCTGCCGGTCCGATTAGCCGCACGACGATGACATACTTAGTTGTGCCGTTTTGATTCGTTCTGACAGTTGACTCACTGCATCTTTGTTTCACTGAAGTTATAGGTTGGGCTAATTGCGTATGTAAACTGTATAGCTAGAGGGTCAGTCTGTATGTACAACGGAGTACTACCTTCATAATCTGGAACTTTTGTTAGATTTCTACCTTCGAAATCATAACATCTCAACTGGGGATGTGAAATTAAAAACTCATAATATTTGAAGGTTACATTTCAAATACTAATGCTTCAGAATGGCAAATATTTAACCCCATATACTTCAAACAAACATTATTGTTCAAACTAAAAGATGATGCTTCTCCTTGTCCACCAGGTTCGTTCCTATCCAGAACAGCAAATATTTTCAAATGGATCAGTGGTATTTGATAATAGAGTATATATTTCCCCAAAAAAAAGAGAATGGATTCATTGTCATCATGGTTCAAGAATCAAGTTACAATGGCAGTTCACCACAAACCAGCTGACAGAACATGATGATTGTTGATATCCAAAATACTACATAATAGATGGTAGAATAAACTGGTCCCGAAGACAGTGTAACCTTTTCATTGTTCAGCAACTGTCATACGAAGATGAAATTACTACCAAGTGTCTAGTAACACAGGAATTTTAGCACTTCTGTTGACTATAGTTATCCTTTGGAATTTCTTCCAGGCCATCCGTCCCCAAGCTGCTTGGCAATTGCAACACCATACCTGACTGAACAATAGTTTGTATCATATATACGTGTCATACACACCACAGAGAACGAAATAAAAACAAGCTCAGCCAAGAAATATGCATGACTTAGTAGGTACAATATATATTAGTTGTTGAGGAAATCAGGAGCATACACAACACAACCCTGTTGTGTAAAGGTTAGGTGATCAACACACAACAAAATTAAAGAGTTTTGCGTGTACCTGTGTCTCTTGTTTCCTACTGCAACAGAGCGGGACGTGGCTATATTTCTACTGCAACAGAGCGGGACGTGGCTATGTCATAAAATAGGGGTATGTCATCCGTCCTGGTCCATCACCACCAGAGAATTGAGCCTCTTTCTCGAAGTAGTTGTAGGCGGCACTAGTAATTCTTCCATCGAGTGACTTGTTCTTAATTCTCAAGGCGATGTAGCGGTGTTCAACAACATTGCAACCCCTTTCACAAAGCTGGAGAAGCACAACCCCGGCGATCACTGCAGCAACCTGATACTCTGTCACGAAGTTACCGCCGCGGCGAAAGAATAGCAACACATCAGAGCTTTGTAACTCGCGCCACCCCTTCTCCTCATTGCGAAGCCAAACCCGCAGGGCTTCGTGCTCGGGAGTTGGAGCACTCACGAGGCAGCACACCCCGTTCTCCGAGTCCCCGACGACATCTGAGCGATTGTTACTGGATAAGTGTGGCACCGGCGGTAGCGCGACGTATGAGAACTTCATTGTCCCGGTATCGAGCGAGAGCAGAACCTTGCAGGGACTGCAGACGCTCTTCCAGTAGATGCGGCCGGCGGCGTGCATCGCCGGCGGGGGGGGGGGGGGGGGGGGGGGGGATTGCTATAATCGTCAGCAACAAGCGGCAGCACCCATTTGTGGGAGCGCCACTTGCCCGTGCGGGAACTGTACACGTGTGCACGTATTCTCTGGACCACTCTACGATTACTTGTAAACATCACCCAGTCGCGCTCTAGTGAGAGCACGCGGAACGAGTCCCTGCCCTCGTCCACGTCGCCGCCGCTGGATGAGAGGAAGCAGGTGACTCCGCGCTCTGATGAACCGTCGTCTTTGAGGGTCAGGAGGGGTATCTTGACGCAGCGTCGGGAGACGGAGTCGAACAAGGCGAGCTTTTCCTCGACAATGCCATTGGAGAGGAGCAAAAGGCCGTCGTGGCAGTCTTTCAAGGACCACCGGTTACCAGCAGTGAAGCTGGTGAATAAGAAGTCGCTGCCGCGGGCGGCAGCAGCCAAGTCGCGGTCAGAGTAGTCATCGGCGCGGTGGAACACCGGGAGGAGGCTGTCGGCGAAACTAATGAAGCACCCGAAGAGCGGTGGCGAAGGATGGAGGGCCCGATAGCGGCGGAGAAAATCGCCGGAGCTAGCCAACCGGCGCCAGCGAGGGCAGACGACCGCGGCCCGGCCGAGCGTGGCCGGGGATGGCAGGCGAACGAAAATGTCGGCGAGGATGTCGTCGCTGAGAGAGTCGATGGTGGTGTCGGGCTGGGCGTCAGGCTTGCGCCTGCGCCTGCGTCGGGCGGGCTTCCGCCGGCTGTTGGGATCCATGGGTGGACTGGGATGGGAGTGACTCGCAACGCGGAGCGCCCATCTTATATAGGGTGTCAGGCACGCACTGGTGGATCCAGGCGGAGAATTTATCCTAAACGACTGCATTTAGTAGCTTGAACGATGCTTTGGGGAAACCAAGAGCCGCGCGTGCGAGGGGGAACTGGAAGACGAGGAATCGCTAGGGCGCCTGGCGCAGACTGAAATTATTGTGCCACTTCCGACTTTTCAACCGATTGCCTCTCGTCCCCCTCGTCACGTGTGCTTCACTCCTCGTGATACTAGTTTTTTATATCTTTTGACTAATTGACTTTCCAACTCTACCATTTTTCATTGGGGAGATGGCCAGCAGCTCAGATGTTGAGTTCTTGGGAGGCGCAGCTGTGCGTCCTGTGTGAACGCTGGAAGCGGCGGCAGAGGGCGAGGAACGCTGGAGTACGAGTAAAACACAGTTCAAAGTTTGGAGCTGTCGGTTTGCTTCGGAGTAAAACAAAATATTGGAAACAAATGCTTTGACCCAACAAACGAACCCCAAAAACCATGTTACAAGAAACAAGAACAAAAAATTAATAACATGTTGATATTAGCTAGTGTTATAAAAAATTAATTTAGAGTAAAATTCACAATTGATCCATAAACCAGTCTTAGGTCAACAAACTCGCAAATTATATATCTATGTCTGCAAATTTATTCCACAATCTCATCTGGATCCATGAATATGCAACCTAGATCTAAAGTTGTCATTTGTTCTCATGTACGTTCATGAATTTTGCAAAGTGTACCTGGTAGTGATGAGGCATAGTGGGCATGCCACATTTCTATCTCCCTGTATACATATATTACTTTCATTCACTTGCCAAATACTTGCAATTGTAAAAGAAATTAACACTCAAACAAAATTAGCTATGAGAGTTAATTTTTATAAATATGTTTGCTCCTATCAGCCAAAATGAAAAATCCCACTGTAGCCTAATAGATCATCCATATATTGTTGCAGTTGTAGTGTACAAGGGACTACTCGATTGTCTTTGGATCGTTATGGATCATGGTATATGTGTCATCCACACAAATTTCTCTTTCATTTTTTTGATCATCCACCGCATACGTCTATTGCATATTGTTATGCAATTCACATAACCAGCCATGACCAAGAAATAAATGATAGATGGATTCTTACATATCAGACACGCCACTGCATGATGCTCATGACTAGCCAAGATAAAGAAACAAATAGCTTTTAGAACTCCATTCAAGCTAGATATGGTAACCAAAAGGTCAACGAAGTCACAAGAGACATGAGCGTCAGAATGCCGTGCATCGAGTGCAATTTAATATGTTAATTGCTCATGCTAAAGAAGGTAAAGGCGTGTGGGTCACGCAACTATCATGATTTATGTTGAATGTTTTAGTTGGTAAAGTCTAGCGCTTTGAGGGATAGATACGATACGTTGGTTCTAAGTAACTAATAGAAGAAAGCCTTGAGGCATGTTTCTTATACAAATATTCAAACTTATAATCTTTCATTATTGTTGAAATAAGTAAAAATAAGATAGTATCACTAGGAAGATGATGACACTTCATTCGTGTTAGAGATAATAACCAAAAGATCAGTAAAGTCACAAAAGACATCAACATCAGAAGTCAGCGTCTCGAGTGTAACATAGTATATGATATATGTTCATACTAAAGTAGGTTTAGACATGCATGCTACGGAGCTATAATATTTATATCGAACATTTCAATTGGTAGAGTTTGATATATTCTGTTTTACTTTAATGCAAATGGCACAGGACCTTATGATATTTTTATAAGGTAGCTACGATATATTGGTTCTGAGTAAGTGATAGAACGAAGTCTTAGGGTCAAAAGTTTTAACACAGATACTCCCTATTATCATTATAAAAAAGTATTCTTAAGACAAACAAATATTTATCCTTTAGTATATTATGATTTAATAATTTAATTTATATAAGACATAGTGCAATTAAGAGATATTATATTTATAAATTTTTATAATAAGATATAAATTATAGCCGCGCAAATGCGCAGTTACCATTTTAATTGAAGAAGGAAGAATAAAAAAATGTATGCTGATACTGTATTAGTTAGTGTCGTAAAAAATCATTTTGAGTAAAATTCATGAAGGATCCATAAACATGTCGTAGGTCAACAAAATCGCAAATTGTACATCTAGATTCGCAAATTTGTCCTACATTCTCATATCCATGAATATGCAAATTGCACATCTAAATCGTGTAGCAGTGATGAGGCCTAGTGAGCATGCCACTCTATATCTTCCTATATACATAATATGTACTTTCGCTTGCCAAATACATGCAGCGATAAAATAAATCAACACTGAAACAAAATTAGGTAATAAGAGTCAAATTTTCATACACATGTTTTTATTCTCAACCACTACTTAAAAATCACAATGTAAAATTTAAAATAACAAAATGGAACTAATATGATTACTGTCGAAAATGAACTTGAGCACAGCTCTAATTTGCAATTCAAAAGAATTATTTTTATATTCTTGTTTGTAGTTCTAGTGAAATCCTTCCAGGCACATTTCTTCAAAGGACAAAAATTAGGTAACAAAAAAGGTAGATAAATTATGGTCCAAGGAACAGTAAGATGTGCAAAACAATTGTGATTATTGGGAGACAAGAAAATCAAAACCTGATTGCCGAAATTTCTGGGAAGGAATTGCGAAGGAGATGAGGAGAACTGACACCACTTGAAACGCTCAACAAGCCATGCATCTCTTAATCTCTGAAGTTTTTTCAACCATTAGACTGACTCCAACAGACACAATGCAAAACAAAAAATAGAACATTTTCAAACATGGAGCCTACTGTGCCTCTCCTCCTCGTCCTCCAACAAGGAGAGGCAACAGCCGATGCAAAATCCCTCTCTTCTACGAGGCATTACTCGTGCCCCATCCTAGAGCAGGCGACCCGAAGCGAGCGAGGCGGAGCGGCCCGCGCCAGCAGGTCGCCTGGCGCCTGTGGAGGCGGGCGAGCACGGGGAGCCAAATGCGGTGGGCGCACGCGGGGCAGGGGCGGCGGCGCGATGGGAGCTCGAGCGCGCGCACGGAGGCGGGCACGACGGCGGCGCGAGCTCGCACGACGAAGGCGCTCACGCGGCGGAGGCGGTCATAGCAGAGGCGGGCGCGGCACCTCGACCTCGCACGGCCACGGCTCAAGCTCACGCGGCGGAGACGGGCACACGTTGGGAGGCGCTCGTGCGGCAGCTCGAGCTTATGCGGTGGAGACTGGCGCGTGTGGTGAGGCGATCGCGTGGCAGCTCGAGCCCACGCGATGGAGAGGGGCGCGCGCGGGGAGGCGCTCGCGTGGCAGCTCGAGCTCGCGCGGGGCGACGGCATGACGACGAGGCAAGGCGAGGCGGCGCGGCTCATGTGTTCGACGAAATGCTTGAGATGCCGCTGTGATTTGCAATACGACTGTTGAAGATGCTACTGTTTGAAATAAATGCAAAATACTGTGTATCAGAGGCAAACCTTAATTTACCATTCAAAAATGGCTCTCATTGTTAAAGTCAGTCTTAGATTATGAGGTCCAAGCTCCTCAGTTGCCTGGGCCCTCCAGCTTCCAACGCCATAACTTAAATTGTTCTTCTTTATTTACATTCTAAATTACTAGGGCCCTCAAAATCAGTGGAATCTACCTGCACGCGGCGTCCATGGTGATCCCTGACACGACCCGCTTTTTCGCACCGCGGCTTCTGAACGTGCCGCTCCCCACCAACACCTTCTTCCAGAATTTTGTGCTCAAGAACGGTGACTAGCCGGAGTACATCCACACCTACTCCATTCGCTCCGCCGTTGGCGGGCTCACTGTGTGCCACCCGGCGCGGACCCACTCTGCGTCTTTGGTGGACCAGCCCTTCGTCGAGGACCTGACCATCTCCTTCCCCTCGGATGCCAACAATGGCGGGCACCACCGCGTCGTGGCATTCGACGACCTATCCGTCACGATCGACGTGTCCCCGTCCCTCCGCGCCCACCTCGTCCGCAGCTGCCCCTACGTCACCCTGACCACGACGACGGCCCATTAGTGCGTCGTGGACGTCGCCCTCGCGTAGGGATATATGTTTTGACCCATTGGGTCGGTGGATCGGCCGAAAATTCCTAAAAATAAACTAACATTTTTCTTCACCTAATAAAACTAGTATAACAAATAAACTAGAGGTTGGCCCACAACTACCCAATGCGCCACAAACTTGCATCCCTACCCTCGCGTCCGTCCACGCCTTTGTCGAGGTCACGTCCTGTAGCTGCAAATCGTCCGGCACCAAGTGGCATCTCTGGATGGCCAACGGCCAGACGTTCCTCCTCTACGCGTCAGCGCCGATCCACCTCAAACAGATAGAAACCACGCACCTCGCGGCACTCGGGTTCGCCGGCATGATCCGGGTCGCCTACCTCCTCGATGCGTACATGGAGCCGGTGCTTGACCAGTTCAGCGGCTGCTTCCCGACTGTCGGGGAGGCCGAGCTCGAGAAGCCATTCTGCCTCGAGTACATCTGGCACAAGTCGGGTCCTGGGGAGCTGCTCATGCTCGCCCACCCGCTCCACCTCCGCCTGCTCCGCAATGACGGCGGCGTCAAGGTGCTCGACGACTTTCGGTACTACAGCATCGACGGCGACCTGGTCGGCGTGGCCAGGGATTCCTGGGTCCTGCACACCGACCCGGTCTCGCCCACGTGGCACTCGACCCACGGCGTCAGTGAGGATGGCGTGGCCGAGGTCATGGCGGCCCTGCGCAGGGACGTGGACGCCCTCGCCTCCACCCCGATCACCATCACCTCGCCCTATTTCTACGGCAAGACGATTGCACGGGCGGCGCGGTTCGCGCTGATTGCCGAGGAGGTCGGGTGCCCCGGCGTTATCCCGGCCATGCATAGGTACTTGAAATCCACCGTCACGTCGTGGCTAGACGAGACCTTCAAGGAGAACGCCTTCTTGTACGACTCCAAGTGGGGCGGGCTCATCACCAGGGTCGGCCTATAGGCGGTGTGGACAGTGCGGCCGCACCGGGCCTTGTGAAAGCCTATGGAAGTCAGGGGCCCCGCTGAGTGATTTGCGTTGTGGACTGTGTCTTTTATTCCTCCTTTGTAGGCCTGAAAGCCGGCCTACGAAGATAAATAGGGGACCTCCAACTTAATAATTTTCTATTTATATTTTCTTGAGTTTCTTCATGTATGGTTTTTTTAGTTTCCATCATGCATCTTGAACCTTTGTGCTATTATTACTCTTTTTCTTTGTCATATATTCAATAGTGTTACTCAATTTAGTGTATTGCTTCAAACAACTTCATGGCCAACTCACCTTTCCTTGTCAATTTCCTTGCTTTGTTAACTCCCTATTGAAACTTTCATTTCCCATCCTCCTTTCCAGCATCGTCCCGTTCTGTTTTCTTTTTGCCACTTTTTGCCATAATGTAAGCCTACTTGATCATGTATATTCATGTTTTTCTGAGAGACCATGATATACAATCATTCACCTGGCTATGCCTAAGTGGAAATTCAGCATTAACATGGCATACATTCACCAGTTCCTCATTTCATTTTCTAGTGGTTTCATCAATTAGGAACACAACTTGTGGTCATTGGGTCCATAAGCAATGTGTTATACTAGATAACATGGTGCATCTGGAACCCATTTGTCCTTTGTAATCCTCGTATCTTCTCCATTACTGACATACAAAAAGATACCCCGTTCTAAAATACCTTTTTTTTGAACATGAAGCTTCTTCATGTGAAAGAGCACGATATTGTGAGACTAACATTAACAAAAGAACAATTTTTAATATCATTATTTAAGTACCTTTGCACATAAAGACTCAGGTTCCACCATCAATCTTTAAGCATTAACATACCAACATTGCTTGTTGTACCAATCACATGAAGTTTGGAGCTGCCAATCAATCACATGATCATCAATATACTTTCTTTTTCCTCCTTCAAATCCCCACCAATGATTGGACATTATTGCTCTCATCTTCTCACATACACCATCAAGAAGAATGAAGCAGCTCATCACATATGTAGGGATCACCTATGTCATAGATTTAAGCATAGTTTCTTTCTATGCCCTAGACTTGTACAAGTCTATCACTCCAACCTTGTAACAAGTTGCTTTCATCTTATGCATTCATGCCCTTTAAATTCAATAAGGTTACATTTCTAAAATAATACAAAATCTCTAATAAATTTAAAAAATATAGTTTGATGTAATTCGATCATTGTTTTTGGTTCCATTACCTTTTAAATGAAAAATATAGTTGTCGCATTTATTTTACAATAGCCTTTTATTAGAATTTTACTCAAAAATGTATATAGTCTACATCTTTCGTGCTTTCTTAACTATCCCTTCTTTTCAAGAAAAAAAAACATAGATCTTTACTTTTACTAGAGGAAGACCTCACAACTCAGTAAACGACTTCTTGGGAGCACCACATATTATTTGTTTACTACAGAATAGTTTCTATAACATATGGTTCCTAAAGGATTTCTGCTTATTGCCATGGATTTCTTTGTCGGCTAATCCGTATGGAGTGTTTTACTTCAGTTTCAATTCAAAATCAAGAGATTATATTTTCCTTAAATAAAAAACTCAGAAGATTGTCCAGGATACATAGCTTCCTCTATAACATATTTAGGTTTTTCTTCAAGGCAATATTTGATCTTAAATGTTGAATCCTATGTGAACAGGAGCAAACTATAAGCACTTTATTGGAATTTTCACTCATACTCGATTATCCACGTGGAGTATTTACAATGCTTTGAGAAAGCCTCGCGTGCAATTGTAACGACGAGGAATCAAGGGCGTCTCGTGAGAAGACTGAAATTGTAATTGTAGTAAAATCTTAATTGTTTGATGATGAATGAACAAAATCTTCGATCAAAATCTTAGTGCTTGAAACTCTAATTAATAAAAAAAATCACATCACTCCAAAACTAAAGCCAATGCATATTGAGCCACCGGATCCCCTTTTCTCCACTTGTTGGAACTCTATCTTTTTATCACATCAGCATCATATATAACCTTACCTTATAGATTCACCTTAAACCTCTTTCACCTATCTAAGGAAACGCTGCTATTATTACTTTTGTAAAAAAAAAAAAGGTTGACATTGGAACGAAGGTAAGGTGAGAGCACCGTTCTGCTTTCCTTGCCTAGAAATTGGAACGTGTACCTTGTTGCTCGGTTAACCTACTACCTGCGCGCACACGGTCGCGTTTGTGGCGATCATAGATGATCACAGAAGAGTTCTCATTTTTTTCACCCGCACACTGAGTTACGCCTTTTGATCGATCGAGTTCATTTCCTCTGTTTCATGAAGATGTGAATCAACCTCATAATAGCTCTGAATGCAGTAGGCATATCGGATTCAATGGGAGTTTATTACTGTCTCAAGACACATATTAGCGACCAGTGTTTACAGTACCATTAGAGATACAATGATGATCCAACAAATGAATTTTACACACAAAATAAAAATACATTGTGATACAAATGAGAGCTTATTAATTTGTACCAAGACATAAATTAGCACCCAGTGTTTACTGTACCATTAATGATGATCCAAAAAACGAATTCTACACACATAAAAAAAATATATTTTGTGATCTGTCATTTTGCAGAGATCAAACGTGCACCCCAGTAAAACGCAGATGCGATGCGATGAATCTCTCCTGGTCAGGCAACGAACCAGAGCACCTCCAGCACACACGTCACGCGCGCGCCACACCGTGCCGGCGGCTCGCCCTCTGCCGTAGCTCGGAGCGCGCGCGCAGCACGCAGAGCTGCGCCTCCCACACGTCCCTGCCGAACTCGCCGCCCGACACCCTCGCCGCCGCCTGCCCGCACGATCTCCTCAGCTCGGCGTCGTACCTCAGCCTCAGCGCCGGGTCAGAGAGCGTCTCGTAGGCGCGACGCAGCTCGAGGAAGAACTCCGTGGACTCGGCCCGCCGCGACGGCGGGCACACGTCCGGGTGGCACTGCAGCGCCAGCCTCCGGTACGCGCGCTTGATCTCCTCCGCGCCAATAGCCGGCGAGTGCTCAAGCGACAGCACCTTGTAGTAGTCGCTCTTCTTCTTAGCCGAGCAGACACTGCCAGCTCGGTCCGTCGTCGCCGCAGCCGCCGCTGTCACCCTGCGGCTCCTGTTCCGGCCAATCACGGCAGCGTTACTGATGCTACCGACGCATCTCGCCATGGGGACGGTACCGGTGTTCATGGCTAGCTATCCTGAGACCGAGAGCACACCGACTTTGTTTATCTCTCCAACGGTACGGTGGAGACAGAGGTACGTACGGCTATTTATAGAACGCGGCAGCGTGCAGCGCGACGACGCGATCACGGACGAGACAAACGAGGCGGGGCCGGCGACGGTACGCGGTTTCGATCGGTCGGCACACGGGTGGCTGCCAACGTCGACATCGTCGTCGGACCGGTGAAATGGACTTTTGCTAATAGACGACGGTACGGGCTGGGATGGAGACGGCAAAGATGCGCACGCATAGGTTTTGGGGGTAACAATAAAAATTTCGGGAGCAAGAGCGAGGAAGGGGCCGTGCAGCTTTGCCATTTGTGCCGTTCAAAAATGAGCTGCGGACAAGCTAGGCAGCGCGCGCGTGCCGGGGGCTGGCAGGTTGTATCGGCATGTTTGGACGGTTTGCTGGATGCAGAGTTGCTCTGCTGATGACCATTGATCGTGTGTTGTGGCAAGAAGATTATTTTAGAATGGCGTACATAAAGGTCAAAATAATGGAGATCTTGTTCAACCATGATGGATGATAGCTACAAGGCTTTCAGGTTTGATGTTTGCTTTCCATCTTTTATCATGTGTGGTCACTGGTGAGCATTTTCTGTTTAGGCATTTGTTGGCATTTTATTCAGTCTCACAGACGATGGCTGAAACACGGAAAAGAATGCTGGAGTGTGTGCCCTGTGCAAAGATTGGAAAACTACCACATTCCCTATCTAAAAGAACATACCCCTATCCTTTTTCAAATTGTTATTGTTATTAGACAAAAAAATGTTCAAAAATAAACTATAGTTGTCGTTCTAAAAGCATCTCCAAAAGCTCCCCAAAAAATTGATCCCAAAAGAGTGTTTTTGAGAGCAATCCAAAAATTATTAGGAAGAAGTTTTCTTGTCTACTCCAACAGCTCTCTCTAAAAATAGATCAGAAAAACTTTTGATTGGATCACGTCAGCATCTGAGACCATAATAATATTAATTTTCTTCTAAATACAAGTATTGGAGTCCCCATTTTTTCTCTCGTTTCTAGCTATAAATGAGGAGAATTTATGGAGAGAATAAATCTATGAGTTGTTTAGGGAAGCTGTTGGAGATGATTTTTTAGACTAAATCCTATTAGTTTGATTTAGGGAGAGCTTTTGGAGATGCTCTAACAACAACAATCTGAGAACGACGACAATATAATCTTTTCTGCTGGTTCTGCAACATTATATGATTTTGAGCTTTTAGCTAAGGTCGAGCCGACAACTTCGAGCTCGAGGTTGTCCCCCCCCCCCCCTCCATTCACTTGCCACTTCGGACATCACCTCTCTATCCCTCTGTTTTCTCCCCCATCGAGCCCCACCGCCATCCACCAATGTCGCAGACCAAACAAGCTTGAAGTTGGATATCAAATAGATTGTTTCTTTTTACAGGGATGGCTTGGATCTTTGGACTACAAGAAACCAAATGAACAAATTTCCAAAACAAGCATTTCATATGGTTTTCATATTGGGTTCTCGTATTTACACAAGTGAAAGATCTTTCTAAGAGCAAGTGACAAATGGTTGTTGAGTATATGGGCAGAGCTATCCCTGTCTTTTAGGGTCAACTGACCCCTACAAAATTCCAAAATTCTCGAGTAATATCATCTTGGTTGAAGAATCACCTATAGTCATGTAGTGGAGCTGACCCGGTGGACGATTTTTTTGCTGGCTTCATCACTGGTCGAGCAACTGGAGAAAGGTTGGTGCAATGGGCGAAGAGCTTCAAGCCAAGCAAGATCGGTCCATCATGTGAAATTGGCTGAAGCGTCTTACCTCCTTAGAGGCCGCAGTTGCATGTTTATATAAGCCAAGAAAACCCTGGGCGTGGCTTACAGATAGAGATAGATTACAATCAAACTATCTAATAACCTGTAGTATAAGTTAGAACTAAATCTAAACAATAACTAGTTAGCCTCTATCTATTACAACAGAAAACACAACCATATCTGAGGACACATATATCTCAACAGCCCCCTTCAATCACAACTTACTCAAGTTGAGATTGTACACAAAATTGTGTTGTTTTTGTACAGCTTGTGCTTTTATAAAACCATCCGCAATCTGATCATTAGTTGAAATAAATCTAATGTTCAACAGTTTTTGTGCAACCCTTTCTCGAACAAAACGATAATCAACCTCAATATGTTTCATCCTTGCATGAAACGCAGGATTAGCTGACAAGTACAAGTACGTAGCTCCAAGGTTATCACACCACAATATAGGAGCTTTTGTTTGTACAACTCCCAATTCTTTGAGTATAGACTGAACCCACACAACTTCAGCTGTTGCATTGGCTAAAGCCTTATACTCTGCTTCAGTATTTGATCTAGAAACGGTTGCCTGTTTTCGTGCACTCCATGATACTAAATTGGACCCAAGAAAGATTGCAAAACCCCCTGTTGATCTTCTATCATCAGTACATTCAACCCAATCAGCATCAGAAAAGGCACTTATCACATTGGACATTGATCTAGTGAATGTTAGACCCAGATTACGTGTGCTACTTACATATCTAAGTATCCTTTTAATGGCTGCAAAATGCTCAGTAGCTGAAGAATGGAGATACTGACATACCTTATTGACTGCAAAAGATATATTGGGATGAGTCAACGTTAAGTATTGTAGACCACCAACCAAGCTTCTATACCTAGTAGTTTCATGATCATCCAAACAATTTCCAGCACTTGCAACAAGCTTCTCCGAGACAGCAATAGGTGTAGGTGCAGATTTACAGTTTTTCAATCCAGCTCACTCAATTGACTCAGAAGCATATTTGTCTTGTGACACAACCAAACCATGATTCTTGTGAGTCACTTCCATACCCAGAAAGTAATGTAGATCACCTAGATCCTTCAAAGCAAAATCATCACACAAATCATGCAATAATGCTGAGCTCACAACAATAATATCATCAACATATACTAAAAAATAGATAACTACATCCTCTCGTTTATAGAAAAACAAAGAGGTGTCAGCCTTTGAAGCAATAAATCCCAATTGTTGTATCTTTGTACTGAGCCTAGAGTACCATGCTCTTAGAGCCTGCTTTAACCCAAATAGTGATCCATCAAGCTTACAAACATAACTAGGAAATTTGTGATGTTCATAACTCAGGTGGCTGCTTCATGTAAACATCCTCCTCCAGAATGCCATGCAAGAACGCATTTTGTACATCTAGTTGTCGTATACTCCACCCATTTGTAATAGTAAGAGATAGAATAATACGAATTGTAGCAGCTTTAACAACAGGACTAAATGTATCCTCATAATCAATACCATACCTCTGTTTAAACCCCTTTGCAACCAATCTGGCCTTTTATCTATCAATTGTTCCATTAGCTTTCTTCTCCACCTTATACACCCACTTGCAATCAATAAGTTTCTGAGAGTGATGTCGCGGTACAAGGTGTCATGTTTTATTCCTTATCAGAAATGCAAATTCATCATCCATGGCTTTCTTCCAATGATCATATGAAAACGCCTCCTCGAAGCTATGTGGTTCATCTGTGCTGCTAAGTAAACCATAGCGAACAGTCCCATTAGTATAAACTTTCGGTTAACGAATATTATTTTGTAACCTTGTTTTTGGTTGAGAAATAGGAACCGGTGAAGCCACTGGTAAAGTTTCAGCAGCAGGGGCATCTGGCATAGAAGATTCATGTGGCGATGAAAGACTTTCCCTCGCTAGATCCCCGTGCGCCACAAAGAAGCCTAGCACAACGCCTAAGCTTGACGCGCTTGTCTCATAGATATGTTCACCAGCTGCAGGTGGAAGCGAAGCATCCTGAGACCACGCACTTGTTGCTGGTTGGGGTGCAGGATTGCCTGGTCCATCTTCATCGATGTAGGCGCCATGCATGTCGTCTAGCAACGTGCTTTCTTCTTCAGTATTCTCTCCACGATGTCGATTGTCCTGATCATCAAATAACTCAGACATTTCATCAGGAGCATTAGTCAAACTTGGATTAGCAACTCCTGTACCCCTACTATCTTGTGTTGGATTTAACAAGGAAGTTGGAAGAAGAAGAATTTCTGATTGTAATTGAGCTTCGGCTTTTGAGTGGAGTTTTGAAAAAGAAAGGACTTCTTCATCAAAGATCACATTTCATGAGATATAGACCCGGCCTGTAGAGACGTCTAAGCATTTGTATACCTTGTGTTGGTTGCTATAAACCAAGAAGGCACATTGCTTGGATCTCAATTCTAACTTATGATGGTTGTATGGTCGTAGATTTGGCCAACAAGCACATCCAAAGGTTCTAAGTGCGAGGTAATTTGGGGTTTCCTTGAATAAACGTTCTAATGGTGTAGCAAAATCAATGACTCTAATGGTGTAGCAAAATCAATGACTCGACTTGGAGTTCTATTGATAAGATAGGTGGCTGTTAAGAAAGCCTCGTCCCAAAACTTTAGGGGCATTGATGCATGCGCAAGAAGAGAGAGACCTACTTTAACGATGTGCCTATGCTTGCGTTCAGCGGAGCCATTTTGTTGGTGAGCATGAGAACACGAGACATGGTGGGCAATTCCAATTTTTTGAAAGGAGGAATCCGGTTTTTGATATTTCCCACCCCAGTCGGTTTGCATCATCTTAATTTTTTTGTTAAACATCCTCTCAACTAAATGTTGAAAGTTAGAGAACACCTCAAAAACTTCAGATCTGTTTTTAAGGAGATGAATCCAAGAAAACTTGCTAAAATCATCTATGAAGCTTACATAATATTGATATTTCCCTACTGATTGAGGAGCAGGCCCCATACATGGGAGAAAACGAGCTCCAAAGGATGAGTAGAGACACTAGTCAATCTAGCATAGGGAAGTTGATGGCTCTTGGCCCTTTGACAAGCATCACAGATGAACTCTTTATTTGACTCACTAAGAATAGGAATTTTATTATTTCTAATGACTCTAGCAACAATAGTAGATGAAGGGTGTCCTAAACGATGGTGCCATCTAGATGATGATAGCTTTATTGTACTGAAAAATTATGGAGAAACTTCTTTGACCGGGATTGGATAGAGGCCACCATAGGCTCAACCGTGAAGAAGAATCTTCTTCGTTACCTTGTCCTTCACACAGAAAAAGGTGGGATGAAACTCAACAAAGGCATGATTATCACAGACAAACTTTTAAACAGAAGCCAAGTTTTTATGAGCATGAGGAACATAAAGAACATTCTTAAAATGGAGATTATGTGTAGGGGTACTAAGAATTGAATTACCAATATGACTTATGCTCATACCTTGCCCGTTTGCAGCATGAACTTGGTCCTGTCCATGGTACTTCTCCGTGAGTTTCTCTAGTTCCCCGGTCACATGATCCGTTGCTCCCGTGTCCATGTACCAGTTTGTGTCCACGCCGTAGCTAGCCACCGCAGCAGCCACAGACTTTGGTACGCAGCATCTGTTCCAGAGAAATTACGGTCATACCTCTTCCAACACGTGTGCACCGTGTACCCTTCTTTCCCGCAGAGCTGGCTCATCACCTTTTCTGCATCTCCATTGTGACCACCATAGCCACCATTGTTACGCCTTCCACGCTCGCCTCGACCAGCACGGCCCCTCCATGTGCCACGGTCACGGCCGCCGAAAGCACTGTTGGCCGATGAGTATGGTTGATTTTCAGAAGCCTGCAACTTGAGACGAGTTTCATAGGACAGGAGATTGGCGTATAGATTACTCAAGGAAATCTCATCCTTGGCAGTGGTACTTGAGACAAAAGAGTTGTACTCCGAATCCAAGCCAGCAAGGATGGATGAGATAACATCGTCATCCTCCAGCTTCTTCCCGGCAGCTGCCATCTCGTCTGCTAGTCCTTTCATCTTCATGAAGTATGTTGCAGCAGTAGATTCTCCTTTCCTCTCTCTAGAGAGCTGCTGCTGAAGTTGCACAATCCTCGCCTTGGGCTGTGAGGAGAACATGGCCCAGATGGCACTCCACGTACCAGCTGCAATAGTTTGATCTGCTACCCCGATCAGGATCTCACGAGACAGGGTAGAGAACAAATAGCCCAAGACCTGTTGATCCTGGGTAACCCAGATAGCATAGGTTGGGTTCTCGGTCTTCTCCATAGTCTTGTCAGCCTTCTCGACGTCGATGGTCGACGCTGGCTGTTTCTCCGTTCCATCAAGGTAGCCGGAGAGCCGTGCTCCACGTACAGCAGGAAGGACTTGAGCGCGCCACACCAGGTAATTGTCCCTAGTCAGTTTCTCTGATACCGGATGGCCAAAGGAGGGTGGCGGCGGGTTGGAGCTTGACGACGCCATAGGAAGAGTCTATCCTAGATGTATTTGGAGAAGGTAGCTCTGATTACCATATGAAATTGGATGAAGCATCTTACCTCCTTGGAGGCCGCAGTTGCATGTTGATATAAGCCAAGAAAACCTTTAGCGTGGCTTACAGATAGAGATAGATTACAATCAAACTATCTAATAACCTGTAGCATAAGTTAGAACTAAATCTAAACAATAACTAGTTAGCCTCTATCTGTTACAATAGAAAACACAACCATATCTGAAGACACATATATCTCAACACATCGGATGTCCGATTTATGGAGTAATACAGCTCTTACCTTTTACTAACATTGGACCTGGTTTTCTAAAAATAAAATCTTTCTATTCACTATGGCGTGTTTTTAATTGAAGCGGGGGGAGTGAAAAAAAACTTTCTAAATAGATTTACACACTTACATATGGATTTTGTGTTGCTATACCACACACTTCATATGTTTATTTATGCTTCAAGACAACTACTGTAACAGTCACTGAATATTAAGATCGTGCGTGCACTTGCCAACACACGTGAAATGCTTGTTTAGGAAGGATTGTTTAGAGAAAGTTTACTTATGCACGACACAACTTTCCCTGCTCTTGGATGGATGGCTTTCGTGAAGCCGTAGTGGCCTTTTATGACCGACTAGTTTGGACCCGTATCTTCCTAGTAGTATATTGGACTAGATTGGGTGGGCTTATATTGCTATGATGGGCCTATAGGGTGTAACCACCACGGTTGTTGTTCATTCTTTTTGCCATCTTTTACCCTATCATCAGTAACTTTGCCACTGCTCATGGACTCATGGTCATGTAGGTGAGTAACTTACTTGGCACATTTGATTTGATTTTTACTGCAAATGAAGAGCCATTAATAGTCCTTTGGTATGTGCGGCAATCACATGCCTGGTAATATCCTTGGATACGTATATGTCAGGCACAGATAACGCTTATATACGTCTCTGTTAGTCAAAACAACCAGAATATTGTCATTATTGGTATTGAAGAGAAAATTTACGTGCCACTGGTATTGACAGGAGACATATTTTTTCAATGATAGTCAGGGGTTTAAGATTTAGACCAGTGAGTTTGAAGGAAAATTTTCCTTATCTATTTTGCCATCTTTCTCTGCCATCAGTACCTTTGCCAGTTGCCACTGCTCAAAGCCATTTATGTGGGTAACTTAACTTAGCACATTTGATTTTTCATTGCAAATGAAGAGGCATTAATAGTGGTTTCGTGTGTGGGGCAAGCAATGTATGGTGTCCACATGGCTGGTAATATCCTTGGACCCATACATGTCAGGCGCGGATAATGCTCATAGATAGACGGATGATCCCGGTTCTTCATTTTGGTGGCGAAAGGCAACGATGTGCAGCTATTGCTTGATGCTGTCATCTTACCAATTTTGAAACACATTTTAAGAAAATTACTAGATCGTACTAACACACTTCCTCTCAGAAGGGGGGGACATCATCAACATTGTGCCACGGTGGTAATCCGGGCTTACCGGAAAAGAATGCGAAGCAAGAAGACTCTGTCTGTGTTTTGAGGCAACCGCTACAGTGACAGTTTCGTCGGGCTCTGAAGCGTGAAGGAACAAAAAGCTGCCGGTAATAAAGGGAGCGACCAACAAACACAGTCGCATGGACTGGTCTGTGGTCTCGCCATCCCAGCCCTCCTGCCTCGCATTGAACCATCTCGGCCCACCAAACCATGGCCCCCCCGGCAGCACAGTGAAAACCTCACGCTCTCTTCGTGGCACATGTGGCTACGCTTCAGAAACGACGTAGTACTCGCCCATGCAGCGGCGCGGTCACAGGACCACGCGGCCGGGTCCCAGGAACGAGATTGAACCAATGGACTCGCTCATTGTCATGCCGACATACACCCCGCGCTAATGAACGGTCCGGAGAAAATGAGCAGGGTTAATTAGCGCTCTCGCTCCAAGAACACTGCACGAGCAGCCGTCAAAAAAGAAATGAGAGAGAGACGAAATGCATCGATCGGCTCAGGGAAGCCACGCGCCCACGCCCGCCGGAGCTGGATCGATGGGGCACGCACGCACGCACGCACGCTGGTATCGCCCGTAGCAAACGCACAAAAAGAGCCGCGATCCCATCCCACGAGCTCCGCCAACACGGATCAGATCACCCAACGCGCAGGCACACGAACCGAGCCGATCGAGCCCTGGTGGCAGCAGCGGCACATGGCGTGAGACAGCCCAGCGCGGCGAGAAGAAGGCCGAGATGGCGTGGAGCAGCGTCAGCGCGCATGTGCCGGCGCACATGCCATGGCCGCTGATGGGGGCGGGGCGGAGGCCCCTCGCGCAGTCACCGCGGAAAAGTCTCCGCCGAGGCCGGGTCCCCAACTGACGCAACGGCCGCTTGTTGATTCAATGCGCCCGCGCATATAGAAACAAGCTGCTACGGCGCCCCCAGCTACCACAGTACTACTTCTCCACGGAACCATATCTATCCTCTGCATTCTAATCTGGACACCGAAGGAATGCAGGCAGCGCCATGCCGCCATGTGGGCTTGCCTGTTCCATGCAACGAGAGCACTTTACCAGCAGGTTTTGCTCCGGTTTGCAAATGACCGTGACGGTCTGCGCTCCGATTTATACTCCCATAATCGTTTCCAGCTACTTTCTGCTTCTTTTTCGTATACGTACGCTGTTGCATCGTTGCAGATCCAGATCGGGGTTGGTCAACATCCATTGCATCCCGACTGACAAGCAGACGTGCGCATTGTTTAGTTTTCGACCCGCGATCTGATGCCAGTTCCAGCTCGGATGGATCAGGTCAAGTTGCTGCTGGTTTGTGGATCGAGAGAGGGCTGGTCAACTTCCATGTATCGTGGAAACTGGAAAGAGGATAGCGCCTCCAGCTCCAGGAGGAAAAGACGTAGCTGCACATGCATGGAATTCTTTGGAAGTGTTTTAAGTCGTAGTTTACGATACCATCAGCCTTGCTCAACTGCTCAACCTTCCAAAAGGTGGCACCGCTGGCTAAACCAATCAGTGTCCGCTACGGCGTCCGAAACCAAGGGCGATTCAATTCGTGATGCTGCAGAGACGCCGCGACACGTTGCCGCACGAAACTATTTCTCCTGTTCATAAATAGATGTCAAGCTCGGACATAGGAATTAATTAAAGATAAAAAGATGGATATACTAATAATGAGAAGTAGAGATATAAAGATAGAGATGTAATAGAAAAAAAAATATTATATTAAAAAAATATATTTAAAAACAAAAATAACATGTAATTTGATAAAAGTAAGTAAACCAACGGAGCGAGTAGCTAGCTTGGCCGCTCGCGATCAAGGTTGTTATGACGTCACGTAGAATGGCGAGTGCGGTGTCACACCGTAGCACGAGAAGGATGTGGTGAATTGGTGAGAACGTTGATGACTGCGTGAGGCCATGGATGTAATGTATGTAAGCTTCAAATGAAAAAAAAAAACGGATCGGCTTGGAAAACTTGGGTTCGCAACTCGAGGCGGGGAGATAAGGTTTGTAAAATAAATTGTGAAGAAAAAACGTTCGAATCCGTTCACACTACACAGTGGAGTACGGAGTAGTCGAGAAAACTGGAGAGCAACCTCCGCATATTCGCGGCAACACCAAAGCTGGGCCATCGTCAAACACCAAACACCTGAACACCCAATCTAATCCCGCCACGCAACGCACCACCGACGGAAAACAGTCTCATGGCACCAATGACGTGGCGCTCTTCCAGTTCCAGTGGCCAATCGATCCGGTCGCAACAGCGCGCCAGTCAGCGAGCGCGGCCGCAAAGCCGCCGCAGCGGATCCGATTCGCGAATGCCCACGCAATTATGGCGCCGCGTGGGGCCGGGAAAGTCTGTCCCACAAGTCAGTGGCTCGGCTGGCTCTGCCATCATCGCTGGACACGCCGCAGGAAAGCTATTACCGGAGGAGTAAGGGCCAAGGAACCCGCAGGTAACCATCATCTGTGAAAGAAAATTCACCGCGCCGATAGATTAACAGCTGGTTAGTCTCCGCGCCGCCGCCTATAAGAGAGCTCCGCGGCTACCTTTCCTCCTCCCCGCCTCCATTCCACTCCATTTCCACGCACTCAGCCGCCACCAACCACCACCGATCCACAGCCACCCACCACCATCAACGTGAGCTTGAGCGAGGTAAGCTTTAGATCTGAGCGAGTTCTCAAGCGCAGCAGGTAAAGTTCTCTTGACCCCACTCTCCTCCCCTCCCAATCTCTGATTTCCTCTCGTTTTTTTGAGTTTTCAGAGCAGATAGTTGGATAACCTGGGCCTTTTAGATCCCGGGCTTCAGATCTGCTTGTTCTTCTTCAGTTTCTTCTAGCATAGGTTGCTAGGTTGGTCGGTAGCCAAGAGGGGTTCTTTTTCCACACCTCCTTGCGCTCCCTGTTCTTCCGCAGATCTACCGGAGCCGTCTCTTTTTCCCGTGGCTGTTGGTATTTCTCCTTGTTTTGGTTTGTACTTTCGATAGAGAAAAAAAATCCAAAAAAAGAAAGAAGAGTCAAGTGTTAGGTTTTGTTAAGATCCATGGCTGCAGCTATAGATCTGTCTGGTGAGGAGTTGATGAGAGCTCTCGAGCCTTTTATCCGGGACGCCTCTGCTCCTCACGGATCCACTCTACTCCCACACCAGCTAGCTGGTCCCACCACGCCGTTCGCCTTCCACCACCACGCCGCCGCCTACCCTGGGTACTCGTACTCCGGTGCCGAGGGGGCGGGCCAGCTGAGCCCGGCCCAGATGCAGTACATCCAAGCCCGCCTCCACCTGCAGCGTCAGGCGCAGTCCGTCCTGGGCCCGCGGGCCCAGCCCATGAAGGCGTCTTCCGCTGCGGCCTCCAGCCCGCCTCGGCCGCAGAAGCTGTACCGCGGCGTGCGTCAACGCCACTGGGGCAAGTGGGTTGCCGAGATCCGCCTCCCGCGCAACCGCACCCGCCTCTGGCTCGGCACCTTCGACACCGCCGAGGAGGCCGCGCTTGCCTACGACCAGGCGGCCTACCGCCTCCGCGGCGACGCGGCGCGCCTCAACTTCCCCGACAACGCCGCCTCGCGCGGCCCGCTCCACGCCTCCGTCGACGCCAAGCTCCAGGCGCTCTGCCAGAACATCGCCGCATCCAAGAAGAAAGCGTCCAAGGCCGGCGCCCTCCCCGCCACGTCGTCCTCCGCCCCCACCAGCAACTGCTCGTCGCCGTCCTCCGACGACGCGACCTCGTCCTGTCTCGAGTCCGCCGAGTCCTCGCTGTCACCGTCCCTGTCCCCGTCGCTCTCCCCCGAGGCGGAGACGGTGCCGGAGATGGGGCAGCTGGACTTCAGCGAGGCTCCGTGGGATGAGGCCGCCGGATTCGCCCTCACCAAGTACCCGTCGTATGAGATCGACTGGGATTCGCTCCTCGCCGCCAATTAACGTTCTCGGCTACTACTACAACTACCACCACCGGCGCAGATGGGATTTTTGACATCCTGCGCGGTCTCTAGTGGATTGTTAGCTTCTAATCCTGTTCTTTTTGTGTAGAAGTTCTATTCGTTTCTGTGTGGATCTGGGTCAGTCAGTTGTAGATCGATGTTAGGTTCCGGTTCCAGGAGATGAACCGATGGGAAGCCGGCGTTTTTGGGTCCGGCATCTTTTGTGATCGGTCGGTCACTGGTCAGTGACTCCGGCTGATCAGCGTCCGATATTGTTGGTGTAGCCTTGCTTCTGGGTGTTCATCTGCTGCTTTGCGGGGTTGTAACAGCAGCGTGGTGTTATGTGACAGTATTATGCTGTATAATTAGATGTGTCGAGAACTTGTAATCTGAACTATTACTATTGTTAGTATCTTGTTGGAAAACCATTGTTGGAGCTGCTTGTGCTTCCATTGATTCTTCGTGCGCGGGCGGGTGATGAACTGTTGCGATTCGAGCGCAATGTCGTGGCATGGATGTGATGTGGTTTGTGGATCAAATCTTTCTAGTATCGCCATACCTGTTCTTTATGTGCGAGGAACCGTGACCATGGACTTGTAAAAGGATGTACTAGTAAATTTGTCGTAGCTTCAGCTAGTCGTACCAATAATGGGATTTGTTAATAACCGAGCAATCTGATCGCGGTTCTTCGATTGATCTAGCTCTCTGCAACACACGGAGGTAGCATCCCGTAAATAAACTTATGAATCATATCATCCCGCCGCGGGCACCGTATCCGTCATCAAATGTGTCCAGTTTCTACCGGACCCTTTGTTCTTTGACGGCGCTGCACGTATATCCATCCGTATATGCTGGGTCAGTGGCGCGCTTCGATCCGTTTCACTTCGATGGACAATCGCACTCCACTTACGTCGCTCACCTTGATCTTGCACGTAATATCTCGTAGACTGCGGAGCTGTACGCTACCAGAGGGCACGAAGCTTCCTGATATGATTTTCTGTGCGCTGTGAAAGTGACAACGCCAGTGGACCGGTCAGGGCATCACGCACGGCGTGAGTCGTCCTCTCGTGTGGTCGCTATGTACGAGTGTCATGGAATGGAAAACGACAGACAAATGTGTTCGTCTTCGTCTGGAATTAAGAAAAAAAGGAAAGCACAGAAGAATACTTGTTCGCGAGCGCCGTTGTTTTTCAGATGAGACAGAGTCGTTATTCCTGTGGACGGACCTGCCTACGGATCGATCGCGGATCTCGCAGAATCCAAAGCGCGATTTGGCAGCGACGTACTACTAATCATCATCACCAACCATCGATCAAAGCCGCGCGCGCGGCTGTCCTGCATGCTCGGCAAATATCAGCAATCAGCTGATTTGAATCGTCTCGTAATCCTTGTGGGCCCACTCAATTAGGTTGAGCGTCCCATTCTTTGCTTCTTTCAATTGTACTACTACTGTACCAAACCAGGCAGCGCGCGCCGAAACCGTGAATTGAAATGAACCGCGCCGGGCGGCTGGAGAAGGCGCGGGAGGAGTTCTTCCCGCCACAAACGGTTCGGGAAGGCTACGCCCGGAGGAGGAGAGCGAATCCGCGTCGTCTCCGCGTGACGGGGCGTGCCGGCCGCGCAAAGCCGAGAGCTCAGGGAAAGCGGAGCCATCATGAATGCCACCAACTTGACCATGTCCGTAACAGGGAGGGAGGGACGACGGATAGGGATGGCCCCGCTTCGACGTGACTTGACCGCCGCCGTGGCCACCCGAACGCTCTGGACTGCCGGGCCGGGCCCGCGCACGCCTCTCTCTCTCTCTCTCTGTCTCTTTCCCTCTACGCTTCGCGAGGTCAAGTCCGTATCATGCGGGCGTGTGAATAAACAAGAGTAACGACTGACGGATGAAACGGGATACCAGCTCAAAAAGGCTGAGAAGCTCGCCGCAACGGAGCACCGGTGCGCCATACGCATGCGCGTTCGGTGCAGTATCTGATGCTCTCTCTCTCTCTCTCTCTCTCTGTCTGCTTTGCCGTTCGTTGAGTTCCATGGCTGGCTGGCTCTCGCTTTGGTGTTTTTTTAGCTTTGGCATGTGGAAACTGGCAGTGGCGCGAACGGCCGAACAGTCTCCACCGGCAAGTCTCGTCTGTCCGTGCCAACTTGCCCCTCCTACCCGCCGGTCTGGGGCTGCCGCTGCTGCCTTGTTAAATGCGAGGTAGGCACAACAACCCACTCGACGAAAAGGCCGCTACTAGTGCTACTGACATGTGGACCTCCCTGATTTCCTGCCACTGTTCTCTGTTCTTCTCCTCTTTTTTCTTTTTTCCTTCGCACATTTTGTTCTCTCAAGCGGCAGGTTTATCTTACACGATCGCTCCAAATCTCGAATTCGGTGAGTGGAGCCGAGGATGTTACGCAATGCCCTACGGCGATCTTCTTACTGCGTGGGTGGTGCCGCTGCGTGAAAAAGAGGAGCCGAGGAAGGGAAGGAGTGAAGGAGACCAGACGGGGAGACAGCCGCCCCATTACACACACGCCAATCCACCACACAACTGATTTATTGTTTGTGATCAGGCAGCGTCTCGGGCCCCCCTTGATAATACTTTTTGTAAGCCAGTAAACTTTGCGAGACTGGTGTTATATCAGGTTATATTAATCCAGCTTTCATTTTTGTTAGTTATCCACTTATCCTGCGGTATGAAGTGCCATCACTTTTCCGGCCTGGTCGAACAGTTATAGGCTGCCTACGCTCAGAGGAAGAATACTGTATGGGCCCAATCTTAATCGTACCAATTGGGCCGAGCTTAGTTGGACTACTCACGGTTCTGGGATGATTGGGCTGAGCAGGGGACCGAGCAGATTTGTTAACTATTTTTTCGGATTACTGGAGTGTCATACAATAACTTAAGACGGCACAGGTCGGAAGAAGAAGATTCTAGGCTCTATTATATGTAGTTCCCAAATTAATCTCGATATATTGCTCTCAACCAATTTGAGTCGTTGCGGTGTCCTCTCCAAATCTTAATATTCCCCTTGTTAGCGGCGCACTCCAAGGCAACAGTGGACGGCAGGGTGGCCACCACCACGCAGCAGCACATAAACAATCTATAGGCTTTGAGGAATAATTTTGACCAGTTGCACCTCGTCGAGCAGCAGATACATTCTGGAGTAGGTGTCACCACCATCCATGGCGCCCTGGGCTGTGCGTCACGATTGTTTGATGAAATGCCTAAACAGGGCTCATATGTCCAGGTAGACGTCATAGGTGACTAAAACACATCTCCACATACTCTCCACTGTCTGTTCAAATCAATTACTGTTCTTCTTTACTACAACATCAGTACCACCCAATCCCCTGTTATCTTGCCTCTTCCTCCTTTAGTCATAACTGAATTCCACTTTAGCACTTCCTCAGCTGCCTGGACCCAAGAAATCGATGCTAGAAAGTTATTTAACATATATATCATTGATAAATCAGATATCAGACGTATTCCAAAATAGTCTATATAAGCATCTATCATGGTACAGTGCTTGAGTTGTTTGAGATTTAAACTTTGAAGGTCAATCACAGGTTCATTTGGGTCTGATACAATACTATCCATATAGACTGCTTTATGCACCAGATTCAGTCAGTTTAATACAAAAGCAACATTTGCTACATTAAATGTGAAAACAAAAAACATTGTTATCTTTCAGTATGCCCAACTGTACCAATGTTTGGCACTCTGACATTTTTCAAGTTTCATCAGACCACTTCTATAGCAAAGAATAATCTTTAAAATTTGAGATGATACATCCCAATATTGCAAAGTTCATGCTATTGCCGAGGCTTTTCTAGCCCTACTGTTTTACCTGTTAAGTATATATGTGTCTAAAACAAATAAATTATTTAGGTTTGTATACAATAATAATATGGAAGCCACCTACATATTCAGGTTGTGGGCCAAGTTTGTGGACACTAATAAAGCTTCAAGTGCCCATTTTGAACAAAACATAGCTTATTTTCTTTAAATATGAGATGCATAGTTAATATGGGATAGAGTGCTTAATACCTTCTAACAAAAAATGCTTCCTTGCTAATTTGTGTGGCTCGTAGGCTATATTGATTTTATGAATAATTTCTGAGAGTTTAATCTTATATCTAAAAATATAAGCTTACACTTATATTTATGCCTTGCACTTGGCATTGTTTCAGTTTGGACATTGGGATAGTATTTCTCTTTACACCATTGGCGTGTTCTACTGCATATATCATGGTTCTCAACCAACTCGATCAAATGAGTAAACAGTATTTCTATAACCACTAGATATAGTAGCCTTCTACTTCTTTTTTCATCTTCTGGTGACTACTGATGGATTTTAGGGATCATCTAGGAGTAGAACTAGCGAGAGCATAATTGTATGGCGTACCGTTTCTGTAGATCCCGTTGCCATCCATGTCACCGGCGGCGAGGTGTTGGAGGCGATGTCCGTCCATGCGGCAGCAAGCTCCAGTGCCGTCGGAGTAGAGGACGGCGACGAGCTCGTGATGGAGGCGATGCCGGCTGGTGGTGCATCCCGACGCTGGCAGTGCTCCCTCTTAGATTGGATTTGGGACGTGGAGATGGGGTGAACAGTGACGGCGATAAACCTCATAACCCTAACCATGGGTCCCCACCTCCTCTTTTATATGCACTGTGCAAAGAGGCTCACCAGCCATACTTGGGCTGGACGTCCCAGATCAGGGCGCGGTTCAAGGGTCCAATGGGCCGTCGGGTCCATTAGAAGGAGATCAACCTAACATTCTCTCTCTTGATCTCATCTTTTATGCTTTTAACTTTATATCTTGAAATATCTCATTTCAAAGTATTTTGTTCTATCACAGATTTGTGTGTAGAGCATGTTTCGTCATCACGGTCAATTATCAATAGATTTAACAACTACAACACAATCCTCTACTCTGAAACAGATCATTTAACCTTGGGTCTTTTATAGTCCGGATAACATAGACCATACCAATAAACCCATGTCGACTGTGTGCCAAAGTAATCCGGATACATAAAACTTACGTTAGGGTAATATCAAGCTTCTAATAGCTGAAGCATATGGTACCATATTCATTTGATCCTTTTCATATTCTCTTTTGGAACACTAAAGTTTCCAAAACCATTACCCTTGACTATAAGAACAGGCGTATGTTTTCTTGTATGCATATTTTAGAGACTTCTCAGCATGCATATGTATATTTCTAATACCCTTCTCTTTATCTCGGTGAATCTCGTCTCATATAACAAGAGACATTCAAACGAGAACGTTCTTTTGAACTTTAAGGAAAAGAACATTTTCTTCTCCTGCATTTGATTGACATCACCACTAGCAAGTAGGACGTCATCCATATATACATGATTAAGAAATAAATCTCCCATTATACATCTTTTGCATAAATGTAATTGTCCTCCTACTTTTTAAGAAAATCCAAATTTTTTATTAATCTATGAACTTTTAAACATCTCTCTAGAAACTTGTCTTCAATCCATAAATGGATTTCTGTTGACGATGTCTAAAGTTTCTTTTCCTTTCATGATAAAACTTTTAGTTGTGTCATGTAATACATTTTTCTTGGATCCTCACTAAGAAGAATCGACTTTGCTTTCGTCTGATGTAACTCAGACCATGATGTGCCGCTATTGCCATTATAACTCTGATAAAATTATTACACGAGACATCAGAAAATGTCTCATAATAATATTTTCTTCTCTTTATGTAAAGTCTTTTATCATATATCTTCTGCAGAGTCATATTTAATCTTATAGACCTACAACGGCCTATATTTGACTCTATTATAGTATGTGTTCCCTTTAGAGTCACATTCATTATTGTACACCCATGACGACCTACTGTGTTGGCTCCTTTAGGAATTTCTTCTAAATCCCAAAACAATGTTAGGATTTATCAATTATATTCTATCTTTGCCATTTGGACAACTAAATGCTCATCATGGCATTATCAATTTGGGTGGGATCACCCTTCATTTCTTTGACACTTAGGGTACTCTGCAATTGACACTTATTTCATATGGGGCACTCTTTTATTGCCTAGAGGCAATTAATTCTATAATCTCTGTGTAACCAAAAATTTACTGTTCTTGAATCATTAAAGTGGATACATAGTTCTACTTCTCTTCAAGTCTTACTCCTCTAGATTATCCATCTCCTTCAAAGATAGCGTATCTCTGAACTCTTTAATCTATACGAGTTTTCTCTGTTATACCTTTTCTTCTTTATGGCACTCTAAGCACCGTCTTAGTATTCCTTTATTAGAAAACAAAGAATACATCTATTTCTTTACTTTGGGGTATCATTAATATGACCGTGATACTCTCCTAGACGATCACATTCTTTGTTAATAGATCACTTTAGATGCATAACTTGCATCATATTTTCTGAAATATAAGGAAGTTTCTTTATTCTTAATTCATCTCATTTTTTTTCTCCCCCTCAAAATGTGGCATGAACCTTTCTGCCATAATTTTGAAAACCATTCGGAACTCATGTGAATTGAGGAAATTTTGATTCTGTACTTCATTCACTTGATTACATCATGTGAAAGAAGTTATCTGTTAACTCATATGGGAGTACTTATCCTCGTTTCATCTCAAAAACTCAATCGAGTTCTTTATCACTAATACTATTACAAGCCATACTTGCATATCATTCTTATTAGTTGGTTCGTCTTCTCTTTAGACTTATTAAGTGCTTAATAACTATTATGCGTAAAGTGCACGATTGATACTGGAATAACATAAGAGTTATTCCATACTTTTTTCTAAAAGCACATGAGTCATCATATTTTTCTCCTGCCAAGCAGGATAAAACTTTTCTCAAACTTCTCCCGCTATACGGGATTTCCTCAACATAAATATTATGCCAACGTATCCCGCCATGCGGGTATTTTCCCAGACATTGCCCGTCATACGGGTATAATCATAATCATCTCTTTCCTGTCATATGGATAATTCCCTCAAAGGGACGTGAATGCTTGTATTTGCTCATATTCAATCATCAAATTGAGAACTAAATCCGAATATTCTGTGATACATACATACTTAATCCAATGTTGATCAAATTAAACATGTATATGACTTATCATATCATAATCATTAAGAAATGATAATAAAATCTTATTCATTGAGACTACGTGAAAAGTAATTTCTCATGACTCTCAATGATACATCTGTCTCTTAAACTAATATCCAAGAATTCTTTTTCTTTTGAAGCCATTCTTTAGAGGGGAAATACTCCCTCACACTATGACCCTTTCCATGGTCATCTTTCGGGTTACAAGTACCCAAACTTTTGCTACATTGGTCCGAGAAAAATTAGACAATAATTAACAATAATGAGCGTAAAATTAACCCTATATTGGTCTGATCAATGATATGCATATTAATCTTTTAATACTTTATCTTGTATTCTAAATCACCGTTAGGCAGAAATAGAATAAACATCATCTTTATATATAATTCTAAATCACTGATGGGCAGAAAAAGAATAAAGGCATATAACTCGATGACATATCTATTAAACAACTTTGCTAAGAAACCAACATTGTCATCAACTTTATTGCAGCGAAAACGTGAAAAACTTTCTCTAGTTAAAGAGCATCACTTTATCTTTTATCTATTCTCTGAAAATTGATCACATTGATGCAAAATTATCAGAGATTAAACTTTTAATCATATAAAATTATGATATTGTTATCATCAACGTTGGTCAGAAAATAACAATATCATAATTGATTTGAAAGAAATATCTTTCCACTCCTCTTATCAAATTTTCTCCACTTTAATTAGAGGATAGGACCTTTTCATTGCAGTGGAAACTTTTCTTTCTTTTACAAGTAATCAAACTTCTAATCTTTTATGCACAGAGATTTTAAACAATTCTTATGCACTCATTTAATCTTTCACATGAATATCTGATTGTTCTTATCTTTTCTCCAATCAAAAACATGAAATTTGAATGAAGATCAAACTTTTGACATAAACATGTTGTCATAAATCATTTTCTCTGTCCTTTAATTAAATTCTGCCGTTGGTTTGAATTTAATCAAAGTTTAAACAAATACATAGTGTAAAAACACTTTAACATATAGATGAACAGTAGCAAAATTTCTCTTATTTACTCTCTGTAAAATTTGTCTTATTGGTTCAAAAAAACACAGAGGTAAAATTATCAAAATCTATTCATTTTCATTCAAATTTGACTGAAAAACAATCAGATTATAAGTCAAAAGGTGCTACTGTTTGTTATCTTTTATTGTTTCGGCCCGTGAAAACATTTCGGCCTACTGGGACAGGGCGCGCGCGTGACACGCCTTTCGGCCTAGCCCATTTCCTCATGCGCCCAGCGGCTCGGCCTGCTCGGCATCACGGCCCAACAGCGCGGCCTTTAGCCTTGGCCCGCACGCGCGCATGCTCGCCTGGGCTGAAGGCCTAGCAGCCAAAAGCTGGGCTCCGCACTGCCCCTCTCCGCCTCCATCTCGACCGTCCATCCAGATGGACGGCTCTCTGACCATTTCAGCGGAACAAAACCGCCTGTCGGCCTCTGCCCAAAACCCTAGACCATTTTTTCTTCCTCCCCCGCTTCTCTCCCGTGCTCTCCCGCAGCGGTGGTCGCCGGCGGTGTTGAGGTGCTGCCAGCGCAAAGTCGCGGCAGCCAACTCCTCCCCTCTATCTCTTTGTCTTCTTTACCCTCCTCTCCCGATGTCACATGAAGGCGAGCTCGAGCTCGAGGCAAGCCCGTGACGGTCGGAAGAAAAGAAGCGACGGCACCGCCACAGCCCCCTTTGCCGACGCGCGCACCCACTCGAGGGTGAGCGCCACCGTCGAATGGCGCTATGACGGTGCCCTTTGACCAAGCCTGTGGCTCAGCTCTCTTTCTTGCACGGCGACCACACGTCACCGGTGGCGATAACGATGGCGAGGTAAACCCAGGTACGCCCGGATCCACTCGCTCGCCCCATTCTATTCTCTGGATTCTAGGGTTAGGGTTTTTTTCTTTGGATCCGCGGACGAATCCTTTTCCCTGAGACTAGATCTACTCGCTAAAACCTTAGCTCTTGATACCAATGATGGATTTTAGGGATCATCTAGGAGTAGAACTAGCAGGAGCATAATTGTATGGTGTACCATTTCTGTAGATCCCGTTGCCATCCATGTCGTCGGCGGTGAGATGTTGGAGGCGATGTCCGTCCATGCGGCAGCAAGCTCCAGTGCCGTCGGAGTAGAGGACGGTGACGAGCTCGTGATGGAGGCGATGCCGGCTGGTGGTGCATCCCGCCGTTGGCAGTGCTCCCTCTTAGATCAGATTTGGGACATGGAGGTGGGGTGAACAGTGACGGCGATAAACCTCGTAACCCTAACCATGGGTCCCCACCTCCTCTTTTATATGCACTATACGATGGGGCCCACCAGCCATACTTGGGCTAGACGCCCCCGATCAGGACGCGGTTCAAGGGTCCAATCGGCCATCGGGCCCACTAGAAGGAGATCAACCTAACAACTACATAACAGGTTTATCTTATTTTTGTTCTCAGTAACTTTCTATCATGTGTGTAGACACATGCTTACATAAAAAACAACAATGATGCGTGGCATGAATTTCAGTGCTCTGACTGTAGCATTGATTATGTCCCCTTTTAGTTCTGTTTTTTTTTTCAATTACAATTTTTCAGAGATGTAGTGACTATTAAATAGACAAAGCTTTCTGTCCCCCAAGCTTGGATTGAAATCCTGTTCGGAAACCAGTCGGTTTCCATGGTTTTCGCGAATCCCGGTCCGGACCGGGACAACGGGAAGTTCGGGATACCGGTGGAATCCAACCCTAGTTACTGTAGCAATTCGGGATCCCGGTCCGGTTTTGTCGAGATTTTTTTCTGCTACAGTTCGAGATTTCAATCCATCCAAGTACCGATTTTCTGTATCGGTGCAAGCTCAATGATTCACATAATTGTACAACAGCCAACAATTATTTTGAGTTCTTGATGTTAAGCATAACTTTTAGCCATGCATGTCATTACCTATACTTTGTGACATTATAAGACATTCTAATTTCATAGGAGAAAATATTGGTTATATTTCTCTAAGCATGTATCTTCCATAACTCCTATTGCAAACAGTTTATTATTAGTGACCTTGCGACTACAAATAACGGTTCTGCAAATGCATGTGATCATTGTCTATATTATAAACTATTTTGCAAAACTGGTTGAAACAACATGGTAGTCCCAACTAACGTGAGACCACCAGGACAAGCGCGGCAAGTCCGCGTTGTATTTCTAGTGACCATTGGCACGGGACCTGCAGTATCAGGTCGGGTCACCTGGATCATCATTCACATTACCGGATATATGCATGATGCATCCATAATAAGATAAGTATGGCTAATAGCTTAAAAAGTGATATATACAATAAACTAAGCGCTCGTCTTTGATCATCAAAAGGTAACACCTGTTACATATGACTACATAAACTTTTTCTACTTTTTCCGGCGACAACATATATCCTCCTGAATCCGAGGTGTAAAGGGTTGCTCCTTGCGTAAGTGCTAATGACAATTCACCAAACAACACAACAAAGCAGACGAAAACCTGATGGATAGATCCAAGAGAGGTAATTAATCCCAACCAAGCTGGTGGATATGTCCATTGTGCTAGCTATGCTTATTATTTTTTATTTCTGTTGTCTACTTTATTTGCTTTATAATCCACTTGTTTGCTGCGTGTTAGAGATAAGAGGATTGCAGAAAAGCATGAGATAAAAAGGGCTGGTTTAAGGTAGATGAGGCTTGCCTTTCTAGGGCATGCATCTCTGCGCAAAATGGCAGGGATCAGGTAAGACCTTTTCTCGGTTGAGGGATCAGGATAACCCATTTCTATCACTACTTTGGAAGTGAAGTTGTGAGCTCACCAACAATGTAACCCACTCAAGGTTCAACTCTGTGCTCTGATGATGGACGGAATGAGGAGCATCATTAGGAGAGAACCATTCACAATTGGTTCTTACTTGATATAATTATGTGAACGACAATGTTAGAATTAACATTTGCAGAGGAAATTCATTACATCAATTAATTGTAAAAGAATTTCCGTCGGAATTCATATGTTGGTTCTGTGCAACAAAAATCCATCCGGTAGTGACGTGTACTGTGAATTCATCTGTATGCACCAAATCTTGATAAATAGTTGCATTATATCCTAGGAATTGGTGGAGCAAAGGGATGGTCATGGCCTCACTATCTGTCCATTTGTTTTAACATAAGACAGCAATATGATCATAGACCTTTGAACTTATAGTGACTCCAGCACAATTATTAGGCATGCCAATCCATATATCTAGAGTTTGCATTTTTCTCTTTCAAGAAAAAAATATGTGAATAATAGAACTTTATGGGACCCATTCTTGCATGCCAAGTTTAATTCTTTCAATTATTTAGGCAACTACTAAATATCCACTGTGTGACACTGGACGTCGCTCTACTATCCTGTACTATTCACTATTCAGGTGGTCCAGCTGATGTTTGTTAAATTGCAACTTTCCTGTGCCCCGATAATTTTGTCCAATACAGAAACAGAATCAGCATTTCAGGTCTACTTTTCTCCGATGGCTGTTGCATATTCTTTGTTCCTGCAATGTAGCAATCGAACAAATGAGCATGAATCCTATCGCAACTTTATGGTCAATATATGATTCTCTCTTTTTCTTGTCACCAATTAACGACGTACTGAATCCACGTACAGGAACTGTCAGTTAGCTGGTGGTTTGGTTGTTGGTCAATTAGATCTTTATTTCCATTTGCTAGTTTGCTATGGTATATATACTCAAATAAATCGAAACATTGGATGAAGCTGTACAAGTTGCATGGTCACTTTTTCTTCTTTCTACTCTAAAGCCAAGAATTCGAAGGATTGCAGTTTCATGAATGTGCTTATGCAGATGCTCTGCTAAGTCATGACTCATGAGTCTACAAGTCTAGAAAGCGTCGTTTATATATGCCACCAATCATATATGACCACTGCTAACAAATGCTTTGGTGAAGGTCTTGCGTTGCAACCCCAGCAACAGCTTTTGGTGTGGAAGAGGAGCCGATGCAAAGTTTATTGATTCCTAAAGGTCATAGACTCATAGTCATAGCTCATTTCTTTATGGAACTGCACTGCGCATAATGCACATAAGAATATATATGTGTGTGACAGGTCGAAACAAAGAAACTTGCGGCTCAGCATTTTTACAACATGAGTACATGACGATTTGGTGAAGGTCCTAATAAAAGTGTAAAAGATCTCGAATCTGGACATCTGATGGAGTGAGATCTCTGCAGTCATCATGCACGTGGGATTGCGGACTATGATTACCCCAATTGAGACTATCTGTCTCCCCGGAAGGAGAGCAAACTGCGAATGAAGCTGTGTACATGCATGCTTGCTACTCTTGCTGCAGGGTGCATGCGCGCATATATTCCTCACCATTGTTTTCCTGGTCTCGATGGCATGCACAGAATGCCACTGTAGACTGTAGTGAGATCAACCAGCAACTGTTCATGAGCTTGATTGGTGTCGGTTGCTACATTTTGTTTGCGCCATGGACGCCTGCCTCGTGGCTGCCCGACCGGCCGACACCAACGGTCGATCGTCGTGCGGAATGGTGAATGGGCCGATCGTGGGTTAACGACCCGTGATCGTCTGATCGATCGAATATGCACGTGAAGGCGGTGCCGGCCGGCTGCAGAATACAGAAAGGCCAAGCTTACATACGCGTTCATGAAATTCCGGGTTTTGGCGCTATAAGCGCATCTCCAGTGGGACTGAGCATTTTAGACCTCCTACTTCTATATTTGAGAGCTGAGTCCTACTATTAGTAGCCCAAATATTCTCATCAACTCCAGCAGCACTGACCAAATGAAGGCTCTCATTTTTTCCCTTACAAGTGGGACCCATCCGTCAGCGATAAAGCCCATCCATGGGCGAGGTCAGAGAAGACCAGCCACACCCGCCGTGCTGCCGTCACACCGCCGCCGAGCTCAGCCTCGCCGCCGCGCCCGCCGCTCGCGCCGCCATGCCGTCGCCGCTGAGCCCACGTTCATTGCCGCCTGCTTCCGCCGCCGCTCCATCGGATCTTGGACACCGTGCGCCGCCGTCGACCCGCGTCTCCCCGAGATTGGAGGTGAGGGAGGCGGCGACGGTGCTGCAGGGGAGGGAGGCAGGCCTGCGGCCCCTGCGCCCGCGGCCCCTGCGCCCGAGGCCGCCACGCCGCCCCGCCTCGCCATAGGTCCTCGGGCCAGAGGCCGCCGCCGGTCGAGGAGGAGACCACGAAGACGACGCTATTGCCCTCCACCCGCGCCCTGCCCGACCGCCCCCGGCCTCCTCCGCCCGCCTGCGTGAGGAGCTCGCGCTCGTCCGGCGCCACTGCCTCGACGCAGATCTAGCGAGCTCGGCCTGCTGCCGTTTCCTCGATGCAGATCTGGGCGCCCTCGCCCGCCGTCGACGGTTGGGGAGGTGGAGGTCCGCGCCGAGGAGGGCGAGCTCGGGGCCGGCTCAACGAGGGCAGAGGGGGGCTAGCTCGAGGCTGGGGAGGGGGGGAGAGATCGGGTCGCAGGCAGGCCGCCGAGCTCGCGCTGCCAGGGCGAATGGAGGCGGCCAAATATTGGTCGTCGTGGGAGGGTTCGAGGAGGAGAGCTCCGGTGGTTTTGGGCGTGGAGGAGAGCTCCGGCGGCGGGAGGGGCTCGCGGCAGGGAGAGGAGAGGAGAGGAGCGAGAAAAGAAAAAAAAAAGATCGGTTCCACCGTTTGAGAGGGCTACAAAAACTGAGAGTCGAAGTAGGGAATTTGGGAGCTCTCTGAAAATGAGAGTCCAACTAAGAGACCTGCTGAAGTTGAGTTTTTGAAGCAGACTCTTAAAAAATAAAATAGGAGGTGTGTTTGAAAGGGCTGCTGGAGATGCTCAAACCAGTGGCAGTCGGAATGGTTAAAGACCGTATATGCCGTGTATGCGCCAGCCCGTCTGAGGATATGCTCTTCTACTAGTCCCGATACGTGCGACCGTATAGACCATCGATTACTGTTTCATCAAAAATATGTCACCGATGATTAAACATGTGCAAGTTGCCACGTTCGTGATCTCTTTTCTAAGCCCGCAGCCCTGCCGCTAGCCAAAGTTTATGTTATCCGTCAATCCGTGCATCGGGGCTTTGATCGTTTGAGCCCTCTGGTGGAGGTTTTTTCTAACCTTGTTCCTCCAGCCAATAGGAACTAACTAGGGTGCTGTAGTGTATCTGTGCTATTTATATGTACCCCAGTCCTTGCATGGGCTCAATTTGCCTCTTCGAATCAATGCAAAGCATGCAGTCGTATCTCGGACGATCTAGGCGGAGCTTATACTACCGCAAATCTGATCGAGCAACTTGCGGTGAGCAATCATGTGATCGATCGCCTTTCCGCCCCGCGGTGCCGATGTTTGGGTACGAGGATACAACCCAAGACGGCCGGGGCGGCCGTCGCCTGCCCGGTTTTGCTAAAGATAGAAAAAAAAAGAAACAGACTGTGATGAATGAATCATGATGACTCATCAGTGCCATTGGATTCTTGTTCGTTCATCACGGTTTGTTCCACGGCTCTGTTTTGGCACAGCTTGTAGCAGCGTAGAATGTAGCAAGTGTTGGAGAGAGAAATATCACCTTGTGCGCGCTCTTGTAAATTTGTTCCAGAATACCAAGGCAGTGCTACTTGGCAGTTGGGCATCGATCCCCAACGCTAGTAGCTTGACCTTGTTTGCAGCAATCGTAGTTGTTGAGCACCCTTTTGGGATGCCGTCATGCAATGTAATTTTCTTGTGGAGATGCGCGCTGACCCCTGCCAGGCCGCCTCCGACTTGTTAACACGAAGCACATGTTCCCCAGCGAACGTGACGCCGGTCCGGCACCTGGTTTCGCCGCCATCTCGGCGCGCGCGGTTTTCTGCCGGGCTCTCCCACGCGCCCCTGTTTCGCTGCCTTCTCGGCGGCGGGCGGGCGGGCGGGAGGGAGGGAGGGAGGGAGTCCGGGGTCCCGACGGCGGAAAACGACGGGAACATGTGCCGTTTGCAGCTAAATTATGCATTCGGCACCTAATCATGCGACCGAATGCGCCTCCGTGCGCGGTCTCGACCGCTCGACTCCTGCCTCTGTCTTCTCGTCGAGGGCGCGAGGCAGCAGTCGCGTCCTTTTCCGGGGCCCGGACCGGCCAACTGGCGTCGCCGAGACGGTCGAGATGCATGCATCGCCGGCCCGCCGGTTTCTGATTCCCTCCACCAACCAGTGGCAGCGACGACGGTACCACCCTACTAAAATGTTCCCTTGGCATCACTTGTTAACGACTAACGACCGGGCCGAGACAACAGGATACTAGTACTACAGTAGTAATCAAATCATAAGCGCTTTCTCTCTCTTCTCTGTACTACCAGATGAATATGATACTGGTTCCTTTAGAAGGCTGGTGATCAAATATCTGTGTGCTGTTGAATCAGACGTCGATCTCACGATGTTGATGTTTGTTCCGATTTATTCCACCAGCTTAAACTTCACCTAAGAAAATTGAGCTTCACACGGTTTACTAGACGGTTTTGAAATTGGTGCAAGTACAAGGTCGATCAAATATCAGTGCGCAGTTGAGTCAGACGTCGATGTTATTTCGATGATTTAATTATCAGGGGGGAAAAGGTCATAAAATTTCACCTTGTAGAATTTGAGCTTCACGATCACTGATTTTGTCTGCAGAGCAATCACGCACGAGCGTAATTCCGCTCATCCAACTGACACGAAGCTGTAAAGCTGCGCCCGAACGAGCGGTAACAGCTCGTGCCATACCAGTAGCGTGTCTAGGAGAAAAGACTGGGCACTTGAAAGCTGACGAGGCCAACAACAAGCTTGACTCGTAGCGTGTCACGCACTGGAGCCCCCCACACGTATACACGCGCCGCGGGCGGGCCCGGCACGTGCACGCGCGCGGGGCCACCTGGCGCCGAGCTGGGCCGCGTCCAGTCCAAGGCGCGCGCCACCAGGTCGTGGCCCCCGCCGGATCCGCGTCGGCGCCTCCCTTCTTCCTTCCCCGGCGGCACCTGCACGCGACGCGCCGCAGCTATAAATAACCGGCCTCCCGCCTCCGCCGCACCGCACACACACCAATCATCTCTCTGTCTCTCAATTCCCTGGTCTCCCCCAACCCAATCATCATCACACGCACAAGGGCACGTCGGTGAGTGATCGATAAGTACACATACATGGCGAAGCCGACCGTGGTGGTGCCGGAGGTGGGAGCAACGGCGGCGTGCCCCTGCCCGGGCACTACTCTGTTCCCGTACCCGCCGCCGCGTGCCGGGATCGTAACCGCCGCCGTGCGCCGCAAGTGCCTGCAGGTGGACCTCGGCGCCGCGGCGGGGCTGCTCGGCGCGGGCGCCTGGGGCGTCGAGTCCATGCGGGCGTCCTCGCCCACGCACGCCAAGGCCGCCGCCGCGCTCGTCGACGACGACCGCGCCGCCTGGATGGTGCGCCACCCGTCGGCGCTGGACAAGTTCGATCAGATCGTCGCGGCGTCGGCGGGCAAACGGATCGTCATGTTCCTCGACTACGACGGCACCCTGTCGCCCATCGTCAATGACCCAGACGCCGCCTTCATGAGCGAGACGGTGAGCTCATTGATGATTGATCACATGCCATTACTGATGCATCGGCCTTCCTATGTACTAGTAGTATATCAGATCCAGTATTTCTATATCTCCACTTTGCTCACATGTACGTACGTGTCGATGTGACCAGATGCGGATGGCCGTGCGCAGCGTTGCCAAGCACTTCCCGACGGCGATCGTCAGCGGACGGTGCCGTGATAAGGTACTGATCACTCAAGCAAAAACAAGCTCCATTGCCATCTAGTAGAACAACTGCCGACAGCAATTAACTGCTCGCATGCAGGTTTTCGAGTTCGTGAAGCTGGCGGAGCTCTACTACGCCGGCAGCCATGGCATGGACATCAAGGGCCCGGCCAAGGCCTCTTCCCGGCACGCAAAGGCCAATAAGGTAAGAGTCTCATCTGATCAACTTCCCATCTCACACGCACGCCTCCAACTAATCCGGCCCTTGCCCACTCACAAACGTACTAATAAAGCCACGTTTCTCCTCGTGCGGTTGCAGGCTAAAGGAGTTCTCTTCCAACCAGCAAGCGAGTTCCTGCCCATGATCGAACAGGTACCAATAACCTCTTTACAAGTCCAAGCATTTCTCCTCTATTTCTTCTTCCTTCCCTGCTCGCTCGATGATTTACATTATGATTAGTAGTTCAGGTGAAGCAACCTCCTGACCAAACTTGTGTACTTGCGTTTAATTTTCCACCAATATAATCTCAGGTGCACGACCGTTTGGTTGAGCTGACGCGGAGCGTACCCGGCGCCAAGGTGGAGAACAACAAGTTCTGCGTCTCCGTCCACTTCAGATGCGTCGACGAAAAGGTTCGTAAATGCACGTTGCTTTCGCTTCCCATATGTAGATAGATAGACAGCTTTTTCGTCGTGCGCGTTGCTGGCAAATGGCAAATCCAATCCGAGACAAACTTTTTCCCACCGCGTTGTTGTCGTCGTCGTTGGTGGCTAATAACCAACCAAACTAAGCTGTTCTGGAATCAGCTGGCTAGGCAGCTTTAATCATTGGGCTAGTAATTAACAACGACGGTGACACTACAGATGTGGGGCGAGCTCGCGGAGACGGTGAAGGGCGTGATGAGGGAGTACCCGAAGCTGCGGCTGACGCAGGGGAGGATGGTGTTCGAGGTGCGGCCCACCATCAAGTGGGATAAGGGCAAGGCCCTCGAGTTCCTGCTCGAGTCGCTCGGTGAGTTCTAGTCACCATGTTTAAGTTGTTCGCTACTACTACTGTATTGTCTTGTCTAAGTAGTAGTAGTAGTAGTAGTGGAGAAGAAGAAAACATCTATATATTGCTGACTAGATTTGTTGTTTTGTGGTCGCCGCCGCTAGGTTTCGCTGACTGCAACAATGTGCTGCCCGTGTACATCGGCGACGACCGCACCGATGAGGATGCCTTCAAGGTAAAAAATATCAAGTACAATTCGGCCCGGCCGGCGAGAAATCAACTGATCAGCTGACCGTTCTTTTTCTGTGTCGTCTGGCACGCAGGTTCTGCGGCGGCGAGGGCAGGGCGTGGGCATCCTGGTTTCGAAGCACCCCAAGGAGACGACCGCCTCCTACTCGCTCCAAGAGCCCGCCGAGGTGAGTCTGAGTTACGAGCCGCCGCACCCGTCCCCTCCCACCACCAGTCACTACCAGTCCATATCAATCTCGCGCACCAACAGTGACGCCACTCGCGGCCCCCCGCGTTCCCTCCCGTTAGCTTTTCGGACATGAACGCTTTCGCGGGGCGCCACTAGCTAGCAGCAAGCAAATAAGGGAGCCCGCGTTGCTTTCGCGTGGTGGCCTGGACCACGGTGCCACTAGACTAGGCGCCACAGGGGCGCGCGCTGGCCACCTCTCACGTCCGTTTCGCCCCGCCGCTGATGCTTAAGTGCTGTGCTCTCCGTTTCGTCCTCGATCGCTGACATTTTTGTTTCCGCGTGATGCGACGCAGGTGATGGAGTTCCTGCTGCGCCTGGTCGAGTGGAAGCGCCTGTCCAGGGCCAGCCTCAGGATGCAACAATAATCATGGCTCCATGGGCATATGCAGCAGATTAATTCTGCAAGTTTTCCACCGTGGCCGGAATCGAGCTACGTACGCGAATGGCGATGAGATTTGGAGCCAGTGGGGCTTGTCGGCATTGTTGTACTGCACTATAGCTAGCATTCCTCTCCCTTCCCTTCTCTTCCTTTTCCCCCCTCAGGGCCCTCTAACGCGAGGGATTTATGCCAGGCATCATGTAAATTATGTATTCAGATAACCCTACATATGAGATGAAAAGGGTTAACTAATTAACGAAAGAGCAATTGCAGTAAATAGCAGACAACTCTCTCTCTCTCTCTCTCTCTCTCTCTCTCTCTCTCTCTCTCTCTCTTGTGGATTCTCTGTTCTTATGCCAAGGGCAAAGCTATCAGCCTGTCTCGTTGGTCATGTGAACTAGACGTAAAGTACCATACGCGGATGCATGCACAGTGTACATATCGTCATGTCGCATCCGTAACGGGATAAAAAGGAAAGAAATAGTTTTGGTGCAGTGTACAACATGGTTACTTGTTGAAACGAATATATAATTTATTAATTTACTGTTAGGTCTCATCCTCTATATGCGTCGTTAGCTGTTAGGACAGCAACGAGACCACCTGCGATCACCTGGGAAATACCGCAGATTTGCCTTCCTGGTGGACCCGACGTGCACTTCCCTGGTTGTCGTCTTCTTCCTGTGATTTGTCATGGTCCAAGAAGTTCGATCAGACTTGTATGCGATGGTGAAACTCCATTAGGTACGGTCATTATAGAGACTGCAATCCGCTGACCACTAATTTGTTTGCTTCAATGGGTCGAAACATGTCATTATCATTGTTCAAGAATTAAACCTTCTGTTTCTTATTCTTTCTAGTGTTCCCTGCTGCTTGGTATTTCAAGCAGTTATCTCTGAACTTTTGATGTGCCCTCTTTCAGTTAAGCTTTTCTCTGAAAAAATTGAGGCCACTTGCTGTACTGCAGACGACAAGGTAGGTCCCGTATGCGTGTTCGCTAGCTAGCTAGAACATTGGATCAGTGCTCCAGTTTAGCTAATTCGTTCACAGCTTCAGCTGATCACATTCGGTTAGCAGTATAGGCGTATTGCAGATACGTGAACGGTCTTGGATGTTGGATGCTTCGCTCCAAGCTCTCTGATCTGTATACTGCAGCGCCCACAGTGGTTAGGGCAACATCTTACTAGCCGATAATGGTCATTAGGATGGTTTCATCTGTTGATTACACTAGCAGAAAATTTGATATTTGCATCAACATCAACACTAACACCGGGAAACAAACCACGCACAAATCATTAACATTTGATTTTTGCCACTGAAAAGTCCGACTATCATGATACAACTCATCCAAAACGACGAAGATTTTAGTTCGTCTCAGCAACACGTCGGAGAACTCGGACCTTTCTGCACAAGCTATACAAGGCATGTCACAAGTCACAACCAGCACTCTGGTAATCATGGCATATCAATGCATCATTGCCGTACTTATGTCTGAAAAATATCAGTGATACATGAAGAGAAAATGTGTCAAATCATACGCAGTTTTTCTTCTTCAGTATAATAAGTGGGGTTAAAACAGGCTGATATTTAATTCACACTGTTTACTGATTTGATTCAAAGCCGAACCTGATGTTGTGGCCATGTAGCTTTGCACCACCATTGGCCAGTCCCACATCAAAAGACGAAGCAACCAACAAGGCCGCCATGGAATCTTGGATAATGCATGCCCACAGCCCACATGATTTTTACTACCATTTTGAGGATAATGCTCGTATGCGTCCACTTGTGAGCTTTGGAGCGAAGCCATGAAAGCGAGGCACCTCCACTAGCCATCTGGATATCGGAGTTTGGTTGGAGAAGCCATTGGAGCTGCAGCAAATGGAATCTGTGAGCGCCAGATGGTGATGTGCTGCTTGGATTTCCACGTCGGAGATGGAGACGCTTGGCGTGCTTTCAATCATGCTGTCCAGAACAAAGAATATGCGCACAGGAGGAATTCAGCTCAACTATTATTTCAGATTGATGGGCTTCTAGCCCTGTTTACGTTGAATGACAATGTCAAAACAAAGATGGGCATAAAAAATGCAGCTAAACTATATAAAAACAAGGAGTCTCTCACACGAGCCACGAATAGTTTCTTAGGCGTACAAAATTTGCACAAACCATTTAGCTATCTTACACCATTGCAAGTACTCCATCAAACCCAATTATCGATTCCTCTTAAAAAAGCTAGATTATTCAGCAACATATTATCGCCCTTTGGCACCGTTGCTGGACTGCCGACCGCCTCCAGCGACGTGGCATGTCGCATCACGACCACTGTTCGCTTTGTGACCAAGAGGAAGAGACACTTGAGCACCTCCTAACTAAATGTGTCTTCACGCGCCAAGCATGGGTTAACATCCTTCGTTGGGCCGGTCTACCAGATGTTTCCCCGACGCCGGATGAATTCTCCTTTGCTGAATGGTGGAGGAAGGCGAATCAAAGAGTGCCAAGGGAGCAAAGAAAAGGATTCAACTCTTTGGTGTTGCTGGTGGTCTGGCAGCTGTGGAAACGAAGGAATCGGTGTGTCTTCGATGGCAACCGACCAGAGCTGCAACGTCTTCAAACCCAGGTGCGAGAGGAGGCAAGTCTTTGGTCCATGGCGGGAGCTAAAGAACTACGTCAGTTACTCTAGCTAGCTAATGAGGTTATTTGGTTGCTTGTATCGGCACAGGCGCGCGGTTTAGTTTATTCTTTTTTCACTACTGTGTTTCTGCCACATATTGACATTGTAAATGACCCTTTCTCTTCTTAATATAATGATAACTCTCCTGCGTGTTCGATAAAAAAAAAAGAGCCATCATCTGATCCGACCATGCTTTTTTTTTCCCTCCGCTGTCTAACACAGATAGTGAAACCCTCAACTGATCGAGGATACGACCTATCCAACCTAATGCTCTACTTAGGGAGCTCAATATAAACATAATTACAATAAATAATTGGACATGATAGGACAAATTAGTATCTTCTACCAACTTAATTATATAATTAAAGATATAGTAATTTGAGCAATACCATTTTTCGTTGTAATGTTTATACTAACTTATCATCAAAGCGTTCCAAAACAAAATTGTTTACTTTTGCGCATGCTTGATATATTAATTAACTATTTTTTTGCAACCTCATAGTTCCCACGCTAGATAAATTTTATATGACTAAATAATATAAGATATAAAAATGTTCTATACTCGAGGATCAATCGGAAATAATTGCATGATACTTCTTTCAATATTCATGAAAATGTATTTTTATGACAGTTAAGTAATTGTATCATTGTAACAAATCATTAGATGTTACTATAAATAAAAGCAACACAAAGATATGTATGTCAATTTATAGTAGCTCTACTCTCTTTAGTGAATATGAATCCATATAACTAGGCAAACGGTTCGACAAGTGATTCTGATTTAACACGGGAGAAAAGTTTCTACATAGAACTAACACTAAAATGCTTCTAGGTGAATTTGAAGCCATACCAAACTTACTATACTTTCAATTTAAGATTTTTTCTATCAAAATTACATAAAAAATAATGACAGATTATTTTTATGGTAACCCTAATTTAGCTTTGTTGATCATGACTACAACAAAAATGTTCTAGCACGTGTTACCTCCTTCTGGAGTCAGCTACGATGTTTTCTCGCCACCAATGGCAAATTATAATTCAGTTGATTTAAGAGTGTTTTCTTGCCACCAATGACAAATTATAATTTAGTTGATTTAAGAGAACTAAACTAACATTAATCATTCATTGTAAAACAATCACAACGAAGACATATATATGTGACCCAACATGTAAATCCATTTTATGTAGATTATATGGTTTCATAGGGTAGTGAGTGCTAGGCGGTAAAGACATATATATGTGACCCAACATGTAAATCCATTTTATGTAAGATTATATGGTTTCATAGGGTAGTGAGTGCTAGGCGATAAAGCTCTCCCAGCTTGCCCTGGAACTATAGTGTTTACCATGTGTCCCAAACTTGATTTTAAAACACAAAGCAAACATGTTCTCTAATAACAAAGCAATCAAGATAAACGGAAAAGAACAAAGAAATCTCTACTCTCCAGATGTTTTCTACCATTGTTTTCAACATCAAGGTGTATCAACCAGATAAGTGATCAAATCTTTATTAACTACCCATTAAGGTAAAGTAAGCCAATCATGAAATTACATAATGTAAGTATCAGACAAGTGATAGGAAGCCGAGATAAGTAGAGAAAGTAATTCATGAATATATTTAGTACAATACCGATCATTAAGCATTTCTAGTTGATGCGTCCAAAGAGAGAACAACATATTACCAAGTCAAATTAAACCTTTATCTAGTTAACCTAAAACACGCCTGCTGAATTACTGCTACCTCGTACTAATAATTAATCATCCTCAGCAGTTCCCTTTCGGGAACAGGTGACACGTAGCCGTGTCTCAAGAGCTCCCGCAGGCGCCAACGGTGTTCCCCAGCTTCTTTGGCCTCCCACCGCACCACCGCCGCGCCGCGCCGCCGCCTAACGGCACGGCGCCGCCGCCGCCTCCGACGACGTGTCCACCTCTCGTGCCGTCGTGCCCCTCGTCCCGCGGCCTCTTCTCCCCCGCCGCCGGCAGCTTCTTCCCGCGTGCCGCCTGCACGACGCGGAGCAGCAGCATTACGCCCTCCACGTTGAGGCCCCACCACCCCGTGCCGCCGGCGCCGGGGCCGCGGCGCGGCGCGGCTCGGTTGGTCTCGATGGCGTCAAGGAGGTCGGACACCACCGACTTGCTCGGCAGCGCCGCCGCGGCCGATGAGGCGGCGCGCGTGCCGGCGCCGACGAGGGAGATGGTCAGGTGCCGTGAGGGCTGGAGCACACCTGCGAGCAGGGAACGGCTGAGCAGCTTGACGACCGCCGACGTGCGGACGGCGCGCTCCATCTGCCTGGCGCGGTCGGACGGCGCGTCGCCGGCGGTGGCCTGTCTCGCCGGCGAGGTGGCCCGCTTGAGGCGCTGTATTCTGGCGTGGGCACGAACCCAAGGGCCGGGGTGTTGTTGGTTGAGATTGAGATCCCCAGCTTCTTCTGCACGTAAACGAACACCATCCAGTACACGCATCTAAGTTTGAGCTGCTCACTAGTATGTTTGACTGATAATACAGAACGATTTGTGTGTCATGAACTTTCGGTTCGTACCATCTGCTTCGGTGGTGGTGGTCAGATCGTGGTACGCGGAGAACCGGGAGAAGATGTCGGCCATGGTGGCGCACTTCCTGTCGGCGCCGCCGGCCGCGTCGGGCGGCACGACGACGGCGTAGAAGAAGCCCGGGAGCTCGAAGACGAAGGCGCGGGCGGCGACCCGGGCCACGAGCGCGTCGCGGGCCAGCATCCACTGGTGGTCCCCGACTGTGCAGGAGGCCATGGACACCGGGTGGCCCTCCACGCGGACCATGTGCACCGACAGCCCGCCCGTCCGGAACAGCTGGGCCGCCTCGAACCGGTCGCCGCACAGCACGTACAGGCTCACGGCCGGGCCCGCCACCAGCTCCGTGTCCATGCCTGTGCGGAACTCTCGCGTCCTGCCCACGCGCAGACCCGGCCGGCCCGCGGCGGCGGCGGCGACTCCTGCTCCCTCCCGGGACGCCATCGGGTTGGCAATGCTGCTCGATGGAAACAGAGAGAGAGCACGCGTTAGAAGAACACACGTCGTTGCCGTTGTTTAACGAGCATCCTCCCTGGTGCTCGAGAAGGTATTAGATGCATGAGGGATCGGAAAAACGGAACATGCACGCACGACTGATTATATTTCCTCACTTCCTACAAGTTTTTGTGTAGCAGGTGGCGGGTATCTGCCATGCATCTAGATATTTTCCTTAGATATTTTGCATGGCTGGTAACTAATATAACGACTCTCTGTTGCGTGCTGTTGTTTCGTGCGACGGCGAAAAATAGTCTCACACTTGATAAAAAAGCGGTGGTGCACTGCATAGTGCTTACCCACGATCGAGAAGTTCCTTCTTCGAGATAGGAGTAGCAGGCAGCACGTCCTCTGCTCCTCGCTGCAGATAGAGAGCTAAAGCTAACGCGACTCAGAAGGATGATGTAGCTCGATCCAGGTGTTGGTACTGTGTTGCAAAAGAGAGAGCAAGAGAGAGATGAGGAGAGAAGAAAGGAACACAGAGATCGATGGGAGTGAGTACGAGGGAGAAGCCATGGTCGCGGCCACTCTTAAATAAGACTGACCTTTGCAGATGTCACGCTGCGCTAGTTTCAGAGAGAGAGAGAGAGAGAGAGAGTGCGAGCTCCCATGACTACAAAGGCCGAGGGCGGGAGACGCATGCAGCCCAGTGGTGCCTCAGAGAGAGAGAGAGAGAGACGTGGGAAGGCGGGGCCATGCACGCGCGCATGCACGCCGCGGGGGACACCTCGCGCGCGCCCAGCGCCACATCGTCCGGGTCCCTGGGCCCGCAGGGCAACACGTGGCCCCCACACCGCGACGTGGCGAGCGCCGCGGCCACGCGCCCGGCTGCGCTGGCCCGACCCGACCGCTTCTTCAACCGTAGTAGTACTACGTGCTCTAGTTTCGCGTCGCAGCAGCCTCTGCGGCGGAGCTGCACCGCCTCGCAACTTGCCAACTTGCAGGTGTGGCCGTGCCGGCGACGTGGGCTCTATCTCTCGCAAACTATGGTGGAGATAATGCTGGGAACGCCGCGCGCCTGTCGTTGCATTCACAGCGGTCTCCATCACTTACAATATTTCGTCCTGGCTAGTAGAGCATAGCATGAACTATATAATAATAGGCTTCGATCACGGGTACCTCGACGCAAAGTAACACATTTACACGCACTGGATGCAGTCTGGAGACTGCGCGTGAAGCAAAAACGACTCGAGTTTTGTTTTGTGCGTTGGTCTGGTCACAAACCATTCCGCTGAGCGGTGAGCGCTGATGATGCTTCAGCGAGAACGGGAAATCAGGGACACACGTACGTCTTTGGCCGTGGAAAGAAAATACGTGGTTATTCTTACGTACCTAACACGCGTAGATGGATGCATGTGGCCGAATCCTTTCCAAATCTGCTCATGGTGGTGAGCAGCCGGCAATGCAATGACCAACTGCCAGCCGTAGTCAAAACCATCCTCCTGATGTCCTTTTCCATGGAGATTTTCGTTGACAGTGACGCCTAGATATATATAGCATCACTAGCTTGAGCTTTACATGCCAAAGTAAATACGTGGCTACTAATGTTCCGTAAAAGTTAATTACCTGGGTGTATTAGGGAAAGCGACATACAATACAACTAAGTAAAGAAATAGATCTGAAATCTGCTATTAAAAATGACAGCGCTATATATGGATCAGTATGGAGCTCTTGGAATTGGAACTTGGAGGTCAGAAGAAATTATGTTAAAGAGTTGAGACATGACCACCCGATCGAGAAAGACTCGGTGTACTAATATAGAATGATATAGCATGAAGAAGTTGTAAACTTGGATCTGGATCGAAATTGTAGAATTGTCTAGTAGTGATTCAATCGACTCTCAAATTAGGCTTGTACCGTGGTAGTACCCTTAGCACTATCTAGTTTAGGTAATGCAGATCTTTGGGTGTAGCCAGAAATTGCAGCTTGGACGTGTTTAATCACAACGTCACAACGACGTGGATTCTCTTAGTTATAAACTCGAGTGCGCGCAGGAATTGAACCTTTTTTTTTTTTTGGTCAAACACACTGCATGTCATTGTATTAAGGAGAAAGATCAAATTCTTAGTAATTTGGAACCATATACTTCTATGGCAAATAAACCCACCGATTCGTGGGCTAGAAATAATGAACCCACCGAGTCGTGGGCTAGAAATAATGAACCCACCGAGTCATCAACGTACGGTACTATACTGTTGTGGCAAATAAACCTGCATCTGCATGGGTGCATGCAAGCCGCGGAAGCACAGACGCTCCAAGAGGTATATTCCCAGCGCCTCTCGTCCACAGAAATTAATAAACGCCGAGGCATCCATGAAGAGGTCCGTATTGCTCGATCGATCGGGCGCCCGCTGCATGCCCAACATAGATTCCATCGTCTGTCCGTACACACACACACTCCAGGACCCGCCCGCCTCTGCTGACAAGTCTTCCGAATCGATCGCCCTCAATCAAAAAGAAAAAGAGAAAAAGGGGTCCGGGTCTCCAATACACTAGCCGTGGCAGCCTGTACAGTGTAGTCTCCGGCTGCGTTTGACCCATGCCCTGCAGCTCATCAGCTAGTCAGTCCGCACGACGTGGTGCAACTGCATGGCGAGCCGGATGATGACGTGACGTAATATATCCGAGAGCTCGCTCCACCTCGAAGCTCGAACGCACGGACCCGCCGAGCTGAGAGCTCGCGCGCGGTGTGACGGCGGCTATGCATATGCATGCGCCCAAAACCCAAACCAAGTTGCATCACGAGCGGCGCGTGGGACGTGGGCGGATTGACACGCGCCGCGGGTGCGGGGACGCGTGTCGATGCGGTGTCGCGCGGCGCTGCCTGGCTTTCCGAAAGGCCGGGGGCCATCAAGTCATCACCTCGGAACTTAACGAAACGGCTGCGCGGTTCCGGCTGCAACTGGTGATATGGGGCCACCGTTGCGCTGCCGGGGCCGGGCCGCGGGACCACCGAGCAGCAACAGGGGAGAACAACTGTCACCAGCTACACTAGATCATCCGTCAAAGGGATATTTTCTACTACTAGCTGGGAGCCTGGGACCTGACGCGCAGTGCGGCTGGTTATTCTTGCCGATCCGAACGCCGGTGTACGCCGTGTGGCCCCTCAGAAGCACGGTACAGTAGCACACGTACGCCCGCCCTCGTGCATCGTGCAGGTAAGCCATAACTCAAACTTTGCATTACACGCCAGATTTTTCTTTAATAATTATCTTAATCTAATTGAACATAATGCTTTAATATTAATCTATGTGAGACGAGTCAATAGGCTCGTACTGACGATTCAGTGCTGTTTGTACAAATTTTCTCAATATAAACTGCAGGGCCAAGCTTTTGTACGCTCAAGAGGGGCAATGGCCCCCCACCCTAGAATTGGTCTTGACATTTCTTTCTAAGCATATGTTTATGAAGGAGCCAACACTTACCAAACATGTCATTAACACAAGAAATTAAATAAGTAAGATCATTAAAGAAAAAAAAAGATATTGACCGACACTGAGAATGGTGATAGCATTGTGCTATTGCTCTCATTCTCAAAACCCAGGATCGCACTTTCACTACTACAAAAAATTAAAAGCATGAGAGAGAGAGTGTTTGGATAGAACATAGAAAAAATATATAAATTAGAAAAGAGAGAGTCACACAAAGATAACTTTTCATAATAGCCATATAGAGGAAGGCATTCTATAGGATTTGTAAGAGAATTCTTCGTTTCAAAGGGCTTCATAGAAACAACAATATAGGATTTAAATTCTTCAAAAATTTCCATGACTTTTCTTTATCCCAACGTAGCCTAAATATGACATGACAACAATCTAAGCACCGATCAAGTTTGGGCTGTGTCTAGCGTAGAAACACGAACCAAACAGGCGCTGAGATAGCACTCATATGAGGCCCACTTAGTCTGTCATGTGTTGGGCTTAAAGCTCAAACTATGGATGCGAAAAGTCGAACAATTGTAGCCCAACGCCCTAAAAACTTATGATCGCATTTGGTCGCCGACAATATTTGTTTCAATGTTCTTGCATTTATATTCCGTTTCAGGCTTCGGAGTTTCTCCAATAACAGTGCTGAAAATCCTCCTTGAATAAAATAGTGCTGATAATCCTCGGACCGGTTCCTATGTGTTCATGGGTTCCACTATTTTGTATTCTTTGGTGATGTGTTCTACTTATATTTATTGTACCCATCATGAAGCGAAATGGCCCATATCAAAGTTTTGTGGTTGAGCAATGAGAGCTAATCATCCGAGCAAAAAATCATGAGTTCAGTTTGATGTCAACCACTCGGTGTCAGGGCTTCTCAATTATGTTCTGATTTCTCTCTTCTTCTTTATTCACAGGAAATTTCGCTGCTATTTTTTCAGGCTGTATGCGAGTAGGAGGACAATGCAGTCGTTGGCATCGACTACATTAGTTGTTATTATTGTAGTGTCCTTACTTATGGTGGTGAGTTTCTAATTCTCCATGAACCGACTAGTGCTTTGCTTTCTGCTGCCATTACGCCTTAACAAATAACAATGCTGCAGCAGCTAGTGGCAACAGAAAGGTTTGCTAAGTGCCTAACCACTAACAAACAAGTGGTTGCATTAGCAAACCTGACTGACTGCTGTTGACATCATATATTATCAGGTCACCACCAAAGTACAGTTCCATTATTTATGCACCGCCTATGAAGTGAATCACGGAAACCTTCGAGTGTTGATCCTAGGAGATTTTAGGTGTAAATCACTCATTCTTAAGGGAAATCAACCAAAGAAAGTGAGGTGGATCACAGAAACTTTCAAGTGTTGATCCTAAGAGATTTTGAATAAGACGAGCAGGTCAAATATGGTGTCAAAAAGTCTAAAACAACACTTTCAATAAGACAGAGGTAATAGTAATATTAAAAAATACTGCTTCCTTGATAACAATGCATTGTGAAAATTTTAACACATCAGTTCAGCTTATAATTAAGGGCTATAAAAAAAGCAGGGCAATCGATGGTTCTTTCACTTCTGGAGCTCGTTAGTACTTATCTGCAACCTATCGTGTACAGAGAAGTAAAAGACATAATATGATAACATATTAAATATGTTTCCAGTTCACGAACTTCCCTATTCTGCTTGAGAAATTGATGGAAAACTCACAACTAGGTGCATTTCTTGTATCCAGCAGAGCAAGAAACTGAAGTGTGAGCTTGAGAAAAAAAAAACGGTGGGAAAATTAGTGCACACGTTACCCAGTAGTAAAAGACATGATAATGCGGGAAATGAGAGCTGACCAAGACCTAAGTTCTGAACCATGAAATTAGTCGTACCAGCTATATCTCCTTGTGATAAGCTTGAATGTGCAGTTAGGCAAGCCTATCATCATGCAGTAAAGGACGAGTACTTATATGTTGAATAACACAAAGTAGTAAGCTTAGAAAGTAAGGCAAAGCTAGGGTGTGCTAGAAACATTTATTTCACGGCCACCTATCGGTGGATTAGGTGATCGATTAGGTAATGCAAGGGACTAACCATGCTGCAAATTGTAGTGGTGCAAGTACAGCATGACTCCGTACAAAGCAAGTTATTGAAAGGAACATTTTTTTAGAAAAAACAAAGAAGTGAACAGAACTGTAGTCTACGAAGCAGTATAGTAAAAGATATAGAGGAGGCCAGGCCCATCTGAGAACATCTGAATTCTCCCTGAATCATGTAGGAATTGGATTGTTTGCTGTAAACTGCATCAAAACTGTCTTCAATGCTAATACGTCGCATTTCGAGTTCAACCCAAGCGGGAAATCTGCAATCTTAAATAGAACGTCTGCATTCTTCTATGCAACTGTATGATGCATCAGGTATCTTAAAATGCCCTGCAATTGAAAGCTGGCAGGAATCAACGCTCGAAATGTCAGCTAGGCGTCAGGTATCTTGACAAAACTGAATCGGCCCAATTTGCAGCACCATGCTGGCATTCAACATTTCAATCCTGTCCTGTGATGGTGCATCTTTTTTCCTATGTACGAAATGAAATGCGCCCAATTTCCAGCGCCACAAAACTCCGCATGAGACAAACTGCAACGTTCACTCTGTGCTTTCCCCTGCCGTGCTCTCGAGGAAAAATGAAAGCGGTCCTAAATGTTGCAGGCAGGTCTGGCAGGCAGCGAACTGAAAGGAGAGAAACGAAAACGAGACATCGATGCAAAAAGGGAGAGGTGACTGAGGGGGAGCATCACGGACCGGCCAGAGTAGCGGCGATCCGCGCGAGAGCGAGCACCCACAGCAAAAGCTGCCTCCGCGCGTTTTCTTTTCTTTTAAAGCGCCATCACCTCCACCACCCCCTTTTCATTCATAGCCACCGCTCCTAGCCTCCTACAGCTCCAGCTCTGGTGCATTGCATGCCGCCGCTGCTTGCCTTTGCCGAGACGTAGCCATGAGGAAGGCGACGACGGTTGCGGTGGGAGGCGGAGGAGGAGGCAAGGGAGTGGCCACGACGACGGACCTGCTGGTCTGCTTCCCCGCGCGGCAGCGCCTGGCGCTGATGCCCAAGCCCATCTGCAGCCCGTCCCGCGCCACCATGGATCGCCGGCGTGCCCAGGCGCCCGGCCCACGGTCCAGCCCCATGTTCCGCGGGTCCAACAAGGCGAAGCGGCGAGCGGACGAGGAGGAGGAGGAGGACGACGAGCCGCAGTCGCCCAAGGTCACGTGCGCCGGGCAGATCAAGGTGGGCCGGCCCAAGAAGGCAGCGGCAGCGGCGACGAGGAAGCAGCAGCGCGACAAGGGCAAGAGCTGGGTCACGGTGGTGGAGGAGATCGAGCGGATGCACGGGCGGCGGAAGAAGGTGGGCTGGCTTGAGGCCGTCGGCATCAGGAGGGACGCGCTGCCGTTCCTCGGCGGCGTCGTGCGCAGCCTCCGGCACAAGGCGCGCTGCCTCGGGTTCGGGTCCCTCCACGATGCGGCGGACTCGTCCACGGAAGACGAGGATGACGCGGAGGAGGAGCACGACGGCGAACGCAAGAGCGCGGCGACGAGCGTGTTCTCCAAGTGGCTCATGGTGCTGGACGGCGGCGAGGAGCCGTCGGAGAAGGACTCCGGAGACGACGACGACCGAAAAGACCACGAAGAGCGGCGGAGCGAGGAGGCGGACGAGTGCTCGTCGGCGCCGCCGCCGAACGCGCTGCTGCTCATGCGGTGCCGCTCGGCGCCGGCAAAGGGGCTGTCCAGAAGAGGGACAGCGGAGGAGCAACCGGCCGGCGAGGCCGAGGAAGAGAAAGGGAGCGCGCACGGCGTCGCCGGGGACGTCGGCACGGTGGAGGGCAGGGATGACTTGGTGTTCATGAGCACGGCGCCGGGGTTCCTGAAGCTGTCCATCGACATCGCCAAGGAGACGTGGATCGTCGGCGGCGGGGACCCGTTGTCGAGGAGCCGGAGCTGGAAGAGATGAACGCTGCACGGGCACGGCCATGACACGACTGGCGGGGTGTATGGAAATCTCGAATCCGTTGTACAGATCGCCGCCTCACCGGCGTATGCTCTTCTGTTTCGGTTGCGAAATGTAAACGGAAACAAAAGAAATGTTGGAAGTTATCTAGGAATGATTTGCATATGAATGGATAGAGATGTTGGGTTCGAGCATCAACCAGCGATGTCCATTATCCAAGCGAGAGAAATCATGTGGCGTTCGCTCCCCGTCTGGCTCCTGACATTCTCGGTGTGGCACATCGATGCCGGTCAGAATACCTGCCACTTCAGGAAAGCACAGTAGAATGCAGGTTCTGCAACCCAAGAATATTGTTTTTAGAGCGTTCTCAATAGTAGAACTAGCTAAGAGCTAGCAGTAATCTCTTGTAAAGGATTGATGAGAAGTATGATCTATATTTAAGTATCATATTTTTTTAGAGACTGACTTTTATAAAGAGTTAGCTGTCTTCTCTCTTCTTTTTTTTCTAATAAATAATTTTAAAAGCTAGGTTAGAGTCAGTGTTTGGAGAAACTCTTATGCGACGCAGACATAATGCAGACGCTGCAACCAGGAATAGCTTGTTGTACGCAGCAGACCTACAGAACGGCTGAGCCAGACAATACACTGCAACAAGGAAAAAACAAACACGCTTCACGCCTTTCGAGGCAATGTCACAGCCACATTCGCCAACCCAAACGTGCATCCGGTAATCGGCTTCGTCGCAGTCAGCACCGAATCACCAATAATAGCAGGATCTAGCTCCAACTACAATGCAGACCTCAGTTTGAACCAAACGCACGAGCACGACGATTTTAATAGCGCGATGCTGCAAGCCTTATTTCGACTCGCTCCAAAACAAAAGGTTTGTCATCACAAGATGTCAACACCTAGCGCACGAGCTAGCGAATATGAAATGAGAGTGCTGATGCCCCTTAGGCAGGCATAATGGCAGCAGGTTGCATCTGTCCTGCCGGGGGCAGACACAATGCATATATCGAGTAGTCTTACCTGCAAAAGCGAAAGTGGAATGGGACGGTGCATTCTGTCCAACCGCACAAAGCTAATTTGCGCACGAACCAAAAGCGTCGGTTTTACAGTTGTTCTCTGATGGGATCTACACATGACATATCATGGACAGCGCTGTAAAGCTACCATTTACCTGTCCAGTTCACTCCAAAGGGAAGGAGCCAGTTCAAGGATCTATGCTACACAACTAGCACTACAGGTTCTAGTGAATTGTGACCAAGGTATGCAAAATCATTCACCGTTGGCAAAATTGTAAATGCACCATGATTTGGGACCGGAAGCAACTTCATCGCATGATGAATGGCGTTCTGTACATGTTTATGCTCAGATCTTACAGAGCAATAGGATGGATTGGAGCTTGAATCAGTGGTCGAAGGCAGAACTAAATGGAAACCCCATAGTGATGCCCTTTTGTACACTGGAGGGTGAGGATGTGCTTCACGGAAAATATTGGAAAACTGCTGATGCTGTCGTATTGAGCCCTGGAAAACCGTTGTAACAAGGTTGGGTTTAGCAGATGAACTATGTAAATTATGAGCCGAAGTATGGCATGAACAAAAAAAAACGCATTCAGTACGCAAAAGCTATGTCTGTGATATGTAAGCCACTACAAACTCAGAAATTCAGAATTCATTTCTAATTTTGAGTGGTGGAGAATTAACATGGAAATACACGCGAGCATGATCAAGGATTAAGTCAGTGTTGAAAATAGAAATAGCAAACAAGGATAGAGAACTTTACAAGTAGTAATACAAATGAATGCACAGATGCATACCCTTGGTAACCAGACTAATTTGTAGATGATGCAGATGCCTTCTGGACCTCCTTCGTTACCGCCTCAGCAATGTCAGAGGCCTCATACTCAGATCCAAAGCATCTTACAGTCTCCAAGCATGGATCTAACAAGTACCTGTAATTTGAAATGGTAAAGTTTCTGGAAGCATTATCAAAGTGTCAGGTACAGAGGTCGTTGGTGTGCTCTTACATGTTATGAGAGCTTTCTACAAGATAGTCCTGACCAACTTCCTCTATTTTTTTAAAGAAAACACGGTATTCCTGTGCAATCTGTCTTACTGCACTGATGGGGCCCGTTAGTCCTACTATTCTTGGCTCAAACTCTGCCGTTACAATGAGGCAAAATCAATATATGCAAACATAGCTCACAATTTGATGCCCCATCCAGAATACCACAGAGTAACTTACCGCTTAGGTATGCTTTAAGCTGAGTAGATGAATCACGTTGAGGATCAATTGTAACGAAAAGTGGTTTAATCTTGATACCATACTTCGACTCTAGTCAAAAACAAATTAAGAGGCATAGAAATCATGAAAATCGCATCAATTTTTCACATAGCCATGTTTAACAAATACAATTTGTTGCTAGACAGGCCACAACCAAGTTTTCAAACCAGCCAGTATAGAATAGGTCAGAATCTGACCATGGGTAAGTTTGTACAATATTAAAAATATAACTACGACTTACTTTTCAGCAAAGATCATAGATCATCAGTAAAAATTGTAACAAGCCACAAAAAAAAATCAATAACTGAAGGTCGTAGCAAACATGGGTACGGTATAATTAAACATGATGCAGACACCTTTGCAGAGCATATGCATATAAGCCCAATCACGTTTACATAAAATTCAACACATTATGTTTAGCCAACTCTGTATTTCTAAGAAAGAAGCAGGAATGCAGGATGTGATACACAACTCACCTAACACCTTAACAACATCAGCAATCTTCTGGACTTGTCTTGGCCCCATATCTGGGCATGATGTATAGCCAAAGTACATCAGGGTCCAATTTCCTCGAAGCTTTGATTCAGTAACCTCATTGTTTTCTGTATCATACAGCTTAAATGGCCCTCCTATTGCAGGTCTATTAGTAGTGCACCTTTTAGGAACACCCCCTTGCCCTGCTTCTTTAGCTGGAAATACCATGATACAAAATGTAAAACAGCAATGGACAGCACAACTATTAATTTAGTAAGGAATTTACATAAGCTATAAGTGACTAAGCAGACAATCAAACAAGCAACTAAAAACTTGTTGCCGTGCAATTTCAATTCTTTTTTTTCCCCCTTCTCCAATATAAAGCATAGCATCTTAACTATTAACAATGGGAACAAGAGTGGTTCCAGGATACTATGTACAATAAATGTAACACCAGTGTCCATAACAGACTAAATGATGAGAACAAGCTAATTCAATATTAAGAAGTTTCATCACATGTCAGACAGTTAAGTATACATCAATTTAATGTGCATAGGCAAAACAGAGTATCCCATCCAGCATTTCCTCAAGAACTACTATAATCACTTTCCAGTCTAAATATTGGGTGGAATGTCATTAACTTACAAGTTAGCATATTCGAGCTGAAACCAGGAAATAAATATCACCAAACTGTGTAACATCAAGAAAAACAGAAAGCAGGAGGGAAAATATGAGTACCTAAGGGAACTGCACGCCTCTCATCATTATAATGAACAAAAGTGGCCACCCCAGCGAATACTAGCAGAGCAGATGGCTGCAAAAAAGAAAATCGAATTTACATAAGAACAGTACTGAGATATAGTGCAGCTAATTTTTCACTTAAAGAAGTGTGGATGTTGATGCAAAAGATGAAGTTGTGCCAATATGGTGCATGTGTCCAGCGACATCTTTGTCAAAATTAGTATAGTCTCATAGTTAAATACAACCATGAAAACAGGTCAATCCATAGAAACAACATACAACAATGTAGTATATCAGTGGCCGAGGATTTGACTCATTCTGTTCAGAAAACTGTCTCATTGGCCTAGGATTTCCTCCACTTGAATAACTTCTTGCATGGTAACTCCGCGCAGGGAGCAGGCTGCAGAATTACAAGAAAAACATAGTAAGACAAGCAAAACAAAAAACATCTAAGCAAGTGTAAATCCCTGCAGTAGACCAGCAGTAACCAGACACGACACACTGATAACATTAAAATTGTTCAAGCATTTGTTTGATGTTTTGAGTACTAACTCATGACATAAGATCCAAGGTCAAGAAAATAGTTGCATACAAGGGGCTTTAAGACAATTTATCATTTACCGAGATTAATTATAGAGGAACAATTACATGAATACCATGATGTAGGCAAGTAAGAGCCATAAACAAAAGTACATGACAGCATGTATGGTATTTACAAGTATTATGAAAAGGCAGGACCCATCAGATCCTGGACACCCTAGCTGCCTACAAGCTACAATTAGGGATTCCAGCAAGATTATGGTGGTCAAACACCGCTCAACAGCTCAACTGTCCATTAATAACATTTACAAGCAGATCCCAGACTGACCTAACATGCAGTTGCTGCAGTAAGCACACCACAACAGCCTCAGACGATGGAATAGCAGGGTACCACATCCAGCAGAACTTCGCACATAGCAACCTAGCAATGGAGTGCGCGGAACTTGCCCATACACAATCCGACTAGCATCGACCTAGAACTTCAAATCCATGACGCGCCACTTGCTGCTTTAATTTTACTCACTACTCAGAAGGAAAACCAGCCCAACCCCGTCTCTCCTCTCGATTCCTTTCCCGTCCCACACGCCAGTCAAACTGAGGAAGCCGACTGCCATATACCACCCTAGTCGAGGACCAAAACAACCGCGGTCTCCATCGCGCGACACGCTGGTCGCCCGCTGCGTCATTCGCACAAACACCTGGCGCGCGCCGGTACACAGCGACACGCGCCCGCGAGAACTGAGACAAGTGAGCGAGCGAGAGAGGGAGATACCGGGGCCGCCACTGCGGAGGCAGGTCCACCGCTCGGAGGCGGCGGAGCAACGAGAGCTTGAGGACGCGCGGGGTCAGCATGGCCGGGGCCCGGGGCTCGCAGGGGAGGGAGCGAGGTGGTGGCGAAGGGGAAGAAGGTGGGCGCTGTGGGTTAGAGGAAAAATGGAAAACGCGCCCGACTTCTGGTCCAAGAAAGGAAGACAGAGAAATTGATATCTTCTTGTGGCCCAAGAAAGTCGTTTAGTATATGGGCTGGAGATGGTGGCCCAGGAAATTTTTAACTCCTCTGTCGCTCTCTGTTGAACAGTTTTGATCGGAAATTTTTAACTCCTCTGTCGCTCTCTGTTGAACAGTTTTGATCGAGAGTGCATATTAGAGTTACAAGCGGGTTAGATGTTACCGTGTAATCAACTACAATAATTAATTTAAATATACATATAAAATTATAATAAAAATATGGATTGATAGAGCATGTAATCATCTAACATTATGCAAGAGTAGAGATGTAACTGAAATTTGTGCAAAGAGAAATAAAAAAGAGAAATCAACCTATAAATAGTAGCGATTTGTGGATCTGTGATGAACAGTTACAATCCGCATTATTTATAAATTGATTTATCTTTTTTATTTCTCTTTGCACAAGTTTAAGTTGCACCTCTAATTTTATATGATGTTAGATGGTCGCATAGTTCTATCTATTTTGTTGTAATTCTATATGCACGTTTAAATAAAAATATTACTATAATTGGTAACATGGTACATCTAAATGACTTGTAATATCTGAGCTTTTCTCATCGGAATTCATATAGTTGTATTGATGGATTCAGACGTGAATTTCAACGATTCAAAAGTCAGTCATTTTTCAGTTGAAAGCTCAGATGCGTTCAAATCGAAAGCATGGAATAGCACTACTATAAAAGGATTCTGCAGTAGCGGACGTCTAAAATTCCTCAGTAGCGGGCATTAGAAATAACCGTAACAATCTCGCGCCTTACTGTTGTGACATCCCCACCGGGATGACCAGTATCGTGTACAGGAGAACACTCGACGAAGCGAGTTACAACAGCACATACATTCATACAAGCCCAAATAGATTACATCATGGTATAATACAACCAAGTTTTCAAAAGGACAAGCAAAAGTTTCACAGCGGAGAAACATTTATTACAACAAAGATTTAAAAACTTAACAGAAGTTTGTTCGTTGTTTAAAACCAAGTTTGAAACCACGTCTATCTAGCTCATTCTCGTAGACACGCCTAGTCTTCTACTCTTTCGGAGACGGGATGCGTTCCCACTGAAAAGAACCTCCCTCCGGCAGTTGCCCTTCCTCTGGCATGCCTTCTGACCATTCGTAGGAGCTTGGCTCACCACCTAAGAATAAAATAATTCGAACAAACCCTGAGTATCTAATATACTCCGCAAGACTGACCCGTCAACGTGGCTCGCTACGGCCGACACCTAGAATCCTTAGGCCTTTGGCTGGTGGATTGACTCTGACTTGCGAAAAATAACACTTACTAGTGGATAGCTATTTTCAAATTTTAGCTTAAGATTATATTCATTAATAGTAAGGTTTGCATCCTGCAACTATTTGCAATCATAAATTATCAAGCCAATCTAAATAATTTTAAATAATCCTTCTCCTTCTTGTTACCCTCGATTATCTCCGTTCGCGCCAAGCGAACAAGCGATACTCATTGCTGTGAGGGACAGCGATTCGAATCAATTTCTACCAGCTGGGTAAAACCTGACTACATGACATATACGCACCGCATTGGTCGTATATGACAACTTTTCCCATTAACCCCAACCAGAGGTCGATCCGTTTCCAACTCCCCCGGGAATATGGAGACCCCACTAGATACCCGTCCCAGATGTTATTCATGGGCGACCACCATTTCCCTCCCGTGAGACTTCAATCTCACTAACAGCCAGAAAAAGAAAGTTGGCCACGTCCTACCACTGAGGTAGTTAGGGTACATCAGCTTACTGGGTCCCATAAACCAGCATATAGACGGTATTGTTCAATACTTGTTCACGGAGCCGCCAATGGTTTGGTCCTAATTTGACACGGACGGGGCTACCACCTTACAAGACCCAGTCTTTGCCCTTTCCTCTACGGGGCCCGTCCGGTCTCATCATCATCATCATCAACTTTTATTTAATTCTCAAAGGTCTCAAACAACTTAAAGACGCCATGCTTTAAGATCATCCTATGCAGTGCTACCGACAATCCTACGACATAAGCATAGCGCCTATCATGCTATCTGTATCTGTATAGGGTAAAAACATCATAGGATACGGTAGTGATGCAGGTGGGTGTCAATCAATTCCTGGAACCTAATGCACAAGCATGACTCGACTGACTGTGATAAAAGAAAAAAATTTAAAAACATAGGTGGGATGCACCGGACTTGCCTTGGGGTTCGTTCGGATATGACGATTCAGGTGCGAGAGCGGTCTCGACAATTACCACCTCGGGCCCACAATCAGCAGATGGCTCGACGGTCTCGGGTCCTATACGATTGGTCGACACGTCGCAAGTTAGTAACAACGATGCATAAAATATGACATGCAATGCATCAAAATGATGATTCGCTAAAATATCAGACTAAGAATTTTAATTACTCTCATCTGAAGTATTTCCTTCAAAATAAGAGTAATTAAATCCATTAATGACAAGGGTTTAACATGTTTTAATTTAAATTAATAACCCTTAATTACCCCATTTAAACATAAAATAAATTTATTAACAAAATAAATATTAACTTAATTAATAATTAAAAGATAATTCATAAACTTAATCAAATACTTAAAAATCATATAAAATAAATATTAAATTTTATTTCATAAAGTGGTAGAGAAAATTATTTGGAACCTAAGAAAATTAATTCCAAGAGTTTAGGAAGCTTAATTTATTTGCTAGATTTTTATTTAAACTCTGGAATTAAATCTAAATGAAAAAAACCTGGGAAAAGAAAATAATAAAAGAAAAACTCGATTTCGGCCTCTTGGGCCTTCGGGCAGCCCAACTGCTACTGGGCTTGGTCCAGCAGCGCAGCGATGCCGCGTGGGAGCACGGCCCAGTAGCACCGATGCGCGCATGCCAACGACTCGGCCTGCTGGCCCAATCGTGTGGTCTTGGCCCAGCATCAAGGAACGTTCGAGCTCGCGCGCGCGCGCCCATGCGGCGACTCTGCCGCCGGAGCTTGAGCTCGTTTTTGAGCTCGGCTCGGCCAGCTAACGCGGAGAAGGGGCGACGGTACTAAAGTGGCAGAGGAGAAAAGGCTACGGCGATGAGCAGGCTCATCAGAGCAACAACAATGGCGGCCGGTGGCGGTGTGGGCTCGGCAACGGCGGCGGGGAAGAACGTGGAACAGAGAATCATCCGGGGTCAAAATCAAGTGGACAAGGTTCAAATGGAGGCGTAATCAAGCTAAAAACCTTCCGTTGGAAGGAATTTGATTATAGTTGGGGGTAGAAGTTGAATTAGAAGGAAATGCGAGAAGAGGTCATCGGTGCTCCCCGAACCAAACGTCGGCTCCACGTCGCGGTCTTCAAATGGAGGCGGTGCTGGACGACCGAAGTGGGACGCTGGGGGTATGGCACGGCGAAGAGCGGTGTCGGCCGAAGAAATCGACGGTGAAGAGCAGGCGGAGCCTAGTCGGTGGCGGTGGAAGAAAAGCAGAGGAGGTGTGAGCGAGAGAAAAGAACTCGAGTGAGAGAAAAAGAAGTAACGGAGAGGAGCCGGGTAAAGAACCTAATCTCTATCTCTCGGTGAAAAGCGGTGGTGGGGCCCGGCCGCAGGCCCGCGTGGCACCTCCGGCGCTTGTGCGCGGCGCTGAGTGCCGGTGGCTGACGGGTGGGTCCAGTGGGGCCCACCAGCAGTAAAGGTAAATTTTTTTTAACCAGAAATGTCACAATCCTCCCCCCTTAATGGAATCTCATCCCGAGATTCAAAAACATACCGCATTAAGTGGTCGCAGCTTGGAGAAACGCTGGATAGTTTGCTTTGAGAAACTCTTCTTGCTCCCATGTAGCTTCTGCTTCTGAGTGATTGCTCCATTGGATTTTGTAAAACTTGGTAGTTCTGTGCCTTGTCACCCGATCCTTTGTATCAATGATTCTGATTGGATACTCATCGTAAGTTAAATCTGGCTGTAGTTGTTCCACTTCTTTGATGATAACATCTGCTGGTGCCTTCAGACACTTCTTTAGTTGAGAAACATGAAAGACGTTATGAATTCCGGAAAGATATGTAGGCAATTCCAGCCGATAAGCTACGGGTCCACATCGTTCTTGAATAACAAAAGGTCCGATATATCGTGGTGCCAACTTTTCTTTGATTCCGAATCGCTGAACTCCTTTTGTGGGAGAGATTCGCAAATACACCTGATCTCCAACATCGAATACTAAGTTCCTCCGCCTTTTATTTGTATAGCTGAGTTGTCGAGATTTAGCCCTCTTTAAATTTTGTTGGATCATGCGTACCTGTTCTTCCGCTTCTTGTACTATATCGGGTCCAAAAATTATTCTCTCACCACTTTCAGACCAATTCAATGGGGTGCGACAACTTCGTCCATACAAAGTCTAAAATGGTGACATCCCAATACTCTATTGATAGCTGTTATTGTAAGAGAATTCTGCCAAAGGTAAACATTTTTTCCAATCTTTGTTGTATGTCAACACACAAGCTTGGAGCATATCTTCCAGATACTGATTGATTCGTTCCGTTTGCCCATCTGTCTGTGGATGATAAGCTGAACTCTGAATTAATTATGTTCCAAGAGACTTATGTATTTGTTCCCAAAATCTGGATATAAATTGGGCTCCTCTATCCGAGATTATAGTCTTTGGTATTCCATGTAAGCAAAGAATACGAGATATATAAAGCTCGTCATATTTCTCCACAGTATACTGGGTATGTACTAGGATGAAATGAGTAGACTTGGTTCGTCTATCAACAATGACCCAAATGGAGTTGTGCTTTCGTGGACTTAGTGGTACTTCCAGGCAGGAATGCTATTTCTCTTTTCTATTTCTCGCATTCATTGACGTACTTTGCTATTTCTCTTTTCATCCTTGTCCACCAAAATCTCTGCTTCAAGTCCTGATACATTTTATTCGTTCCGGAATGAATAGAATATTTGGAAGTGTGAGCTTCATCCAAAATTTTCTTACGAAGATTAAAGTCCTTAGGAACTACTATTCTATTCTTGAACCAGATAATGCCTTCATCATCTTCTCTGAAGCATGTTATATCTCCAGTCTTTATTCGCTTCCTTATATGTTGTATACCCATATCCTTCTTTTGGGCTGTCATAATATCTTCTCGAATTATAGGAACAAGTGCCAGGTTAGTTAGTACCCCATATGGAATAATACGAAGATCCGGTTCACTCACTCCTCCCTTTAGTCCCTTGGTCATTTTCTGAGGGGTGAGATTATTACAATGCGCTTGTCGGCTCAAAGCGTCTGCTACAACATTTGCTTTACCTGGATGGTAATGAATCTCGATCTCATAATCTTTGATTAATTCCAACCATCTTCTTTGACGCATATTAAGATCCGCTTGGGTAAAAATGTAGTTGAGACTTTTATGGTCGGTACAGAGATGCACTAGATGTCCCAAAAGGTAGTGTCGCCAGATCTTCAAGGCTAACACCACTGATGCCAATTCTAGATCATGGGTCGGATAGTGCTCTTCATGTTTTCTAAGTTGCCGTGATACATATGCGATTACTCCTCCTTCTTGCATAAGAACACAACCAAGCCCTATACCCGAAGCATCGCAGTAAACATCAAATGGCTTGGCCAAATCTGGTTGAGCTAACACCAGTGCAGAGGTTAATAACCTTTTTAGACTTTGAAAAGCTTCTTCGCACTCTTGGTCCCATTCATATTTCCGATCTTTCTCCAATAACTTTGTCATCGGCTTAGCAATTTTTGAGAAATTAGGAATAAACCTCCGATAGTAGCCTGCCAATCCTAAGAAACTTCAAATTTGAGTGACTGATTTTGGTGGTTCCCAATCTAATACTTTCTGAACATTATTTGGATCGACTGCTACACCTTCAGCTGAAATCACATGACCTAGAAATGGTATCTTCTTCAACCAAAATTCACACTTGCTGAACTTGGCATATAATTGGTGATCTGTTAAGTGTTGTAACACAATCCGCAAATGTTGAGCATTTTCTTCCACTGACTTGGAGTAAATCAAAATATCATCTATGAAAACTACGACGAACTTGTCCAATTCCGGCATGAATACTGAATTCATCAGGTACATGAAATGTGCCGGTGCATTAGTCAGACCAAAAGACATTAGCAGATATTCATAGAGTCCATACCTGGTAGAGAAAGCTATTTTAGGTATGTCTTCGGCTCTAATTCGAATCTGGTGGTATCCTGAACGAAGATCTATTTTGGAGAATACCTTGGCCCCCATTAATTGATCAAATAGGATATCAATCCGAGGTAATGGATACTTATTCTTGATAGTAACAACATTTAAAGGCCAATAATCTACGCATAACCTCAATGTTTGATCTTTCTTCTTGACAAACAAGGCTGGACAACCCTAGGGTGACGAACTTGGACGTATGTATCCCTTATCTAATAATTCCTGTAATTGCACCTTTAGCTCGGCAAGTTCATTGGGAGACATCCGATAAGATCTTCGAGATATAGGTGCCGTCCCAGGTGTAATTCTATCTTAAATTTTATATCCCGTTCAGGAGGTAATCCTGGTAAATCCTCGAGAAAAACATCTGGATATTCTGAGACTATAGGTATCTCTTCTAAACTTTTTCCAATGACTTTATTAACCATTGGCAAGAGGGTTTCGGGAATGGTTAAAGTCAAACAATCATGACCATGAATAGGAGAATCTAGATGTACAGCTCGAGAAGCTATATCTAGGACTGCTTTATGAAAATGCATCCATTACATTCCAAGAATTGCATCTAATCCTTGCCCTTCCAAAATGATCAAAGATGTAGGATAAACTTTACTACCCAATTTTAGGGGCATATTTGCCGTAATTTGATTGATAAGTATTTTACCTCCAGGTGTAGAAATAAGATGTGGGCATGATAGTTCAGATGGCACGATATGATGTTGTTGAACGTATGCTTTGCTAATAAAATTATGAGGGAATCAAATAATACCATAGCGGGATGCTCAGTAATAGAAAACATACCCGTGAGAACTTGTCCTCCTTCTATTATCTCCTCAATTGTGGTGAAATTGGCACGTCCTGTTTTCACCGAAGGGTTCTTGGGTCGATTTCTTTGCTGACTTGGTCCTGGTGCTTGTGGAGGTCGATCCGTTTTCAACTCCCCCGGGAGCATGAAGGCCCCACTAGATACCCGTCCTAGACGTTATCCATGGGCGACCACTATTTCCCTCCCGTGAGACTTCAATCTCACTAACAGCCAGAAAAAGAAAGTTGACCACGTCCTACCACTGAGGTAGTTAGGGTACATCAGCTTACTGGGTCCCATAAACCAGCATGTAGACGGTATTGTTCAATACTTGTTCACGGAGCCGCCAATGGTTTGGTCCTAATTTGACACGGACGGGGCTACCACCTTACAAGACCCAGTCTTTGCCCTTTCCTCTACGGGGCCCGTCCGGTCTCATCATCATCATCATCAACTTTTATTTAATTCTCAAAGGTCTCAAACAACTTAAAGCCGCCATGCTTTAAGATCATCCTATGCAGTGCTACCGACAATCCTACGACATAAGCATAGCGCCTATCATGCTATCTGTATCTGTATAGGGTAAAAACATCATAGGATACGGTAGTGATGCAGGTGGGTGTCAATCAATTCCTGGAACCTAATGCACAAGCATGACTCGACTGATTGTGATAAAAGAAAAAATTTAAAAACATAGGTGGGATGCACCGGGCTTGCCTTGGGGTTCGTTCGGATATGACGATTCAGGTGCGAGAGCGGTCTCGACAATTACCACCTCGGGCCCACAATCAGCAGATGGCTCGACGGTCTCGGGTCCTATACGATTGGTCGACACGTCGCAAGTTAGTAACAGTGATGCATAAAATATGACATGCAATGCATCAAAATGATGATTCGCTAAAATATCAGACTAAGAATTTTAATTACTCTCGTCTGAAGTATTTCCTTCAAAATAAGAGTAATTAAATCCATTAATGACAAGGGTTTAACATGTTTTAATTTAAATTAATAACCTTTAATTACCCCATTTAAACATAAAATAAATTTATTAACAAAATAAATATTAACTTAATTAACAATTAAAAGATAATTTATAAACTTAATTAAATACTTAAAAATCATATAAATAAATATTAAATTTTATTTCATAAAGTGGTAGAGGAAATTATTTGTAACCTAACAAAATTAATTCCAAGAGTTTAGGAAGCTTAATTTATTTGCTAGATTTTTATTTAAACTCTAGAATTAAATCTAAATGAAAAAAAACCTAGGAAAAGAAAAGAATAAAAGAAAAACTCGATTTCGGCCTCTTGGGCCTTCAGGCAGCCCAGCTGCTACTGGGCTTGATCCAGCAGCGCAGCGATGCGGCGCGGGAGCATGGCCAAGTGGCACCGATGCGCGCGCGTGCCAACGACTCGGCCTGCTGGCCCAATCGCGTGGTCTTGGCCCAGCATCAAGGAACGCTGGAGCTCGCGCGCGCGCGCCCATGCGGCGACTCTGCCGCCGGAGCTCGAGCTCGTTTTCGAGCTTGGCTTGGCCAGCTAACGTGGAGAAGGGGCGGTGGTACTAGCAAGTGGCAGAAGAGAAAAGGCTACGGCGATGAGCAGGCTCATCAGAGCAACAACAATGGCGGCCGGTGGCGGTGTGGGCTCGGCAACGGCGGCGGGGAAGAATGTGGAACAGAGAATCATCCGGGGTCAAAATCAAGTGGACAAGGTTCAAATGGAGGCGTAATCAAGCTAAAAACCTTCCGTTGGAAGGAATTTGATTATAGTTGGGGGTAGAAGTTGAATTAGAAGGAAATGCGAGAAGAGGTCATCGGTGCTCACCAAACCAAACGTTGGCTCCACGTCGCGGTCTTCAAAGGGAGGTGGTGCTGGACGACCGAAGTGGGACGCTGGGGGTATCGCGCGGCGAAGAGCGGTGTCGGCCGGGGAAATCGACGGCGAAGAGCAGGCGGAGTCTAGTCGGCGGCGGTGGAAGAAAAGCAGAGGAGGCGTGAGCGAGAGAAAAGAACTCGAGTGAGAGAAAAAGAAGTAACGGAGAGGAGCCGGGTAAAGAATCTAATCTCTATCTCTCGGTGAAAAGCGGTGGTGGGGCCCGGCCGTAGGCCCGCGTGGCGCCTCCGGCGGTTGCGCGCGCGCCAGCGCTGCCCCGGCGCGGGCGGTGCACGGCGCTAAGTGCCGGTGTCTGACGGGTGGGTCCAGTGGGGCCCACCAGCAGTAAAGGTAATTTTTTTTAACCAGAAATGTCACAACTTGTAGCCTACTGGTAATCGTAAAAAGGTAGTGGCGGGTAGTAGGAGACCGCGACTACGTAGTAAGCGTCCGACACTACCTCGCGCATGACTGTGGCGGGCATTGTCAGGCCCACAGCTATGGCCTGTTGACCAATTTAGCTCTGCTCTGTAATAAATAGGCTGCCGCCGTGCAACCCTAGCCGCTCCCTCCGCTCGCGCAGCCGTTGTCTCTGTATCCGCCTCCGGCCTCCTCTCCGCGTATGCCTCCACCGCCACCTCCTCTCCGCCACTGCTTCCTCCTCCGCCGGATTCGCCTCCTCTCCGGCGATGGGTTCCAAGACGACGGCAAGCCACGCCTCCTCCACTGCCGGCCGTGGCGCCGGTCCTGGCGATCGACAGTGGCGGATCCGAGCGCGGGCGCGAGCGCGAGCGTGGCCGGCGGTGGTGGCGGATCCGAGCGCGGGCGCGGGCTGCGGGGCATCCGGGCACGACGGCGGCGGTGGATCCAGGTGGGGGCGGCGGTGGCGGATCCGAGCGCGGGCGATGGTGGCGGCGGCGGATCCAGGCACGGGCGGTGGCGACGGTTCCGAGCGCGGGCGGCGATGGCGGCAGCGGGTCCGAGCGCGGACACGGGCAGCGGCGGTGGCAGATCCAGGCGCGGGCGACGGCGGCTCCCAGCGGTCATCGGTGGATCTTTTTCTTTTCTTTTTTTTCTGTTGGAAATTATTGACGGGCATTTGTCCGCTATTATGTTTTCTCATTCGTAGAGACAGTTGCTTAGTGGCGGAATTTGCGGAATTTGTTTCCGCCACTGAGGTCCCTTTTGACCAGTTGCTATAGAGCATTATTATAGTAGTGTAGGAAGCTAGGTTGGGAGTTAGAGTTTTATGAGAATAGGAGTTGTATTGGAGGGTGGTGCATATACAAAGTATATATACACAGAAGGTGGTGGGCCGTATACAACGCGGCGGCCAATACCAAAATACACGCACGCGCACACAAATACAATGACCATCCAACATTTAGATGTCCATCTAATAATGTGGTCTGTTGATAGTAGTATATACGCTAGCATGAATTTTCTGACAAGTCTCTACGGCTCTACCATTGCTGCAAATGCTCGCTTCTTCGAGTAAAAGCAGACTAAACTCGCTGCATCATTAGTCGATACACATGAGAAAAAATGTGTGTTACGATCTTGCGCTTGCGCTTGGACATGTGACCAAGATTCTCTCAAACATAAAACGAAATAATACTTGTTTCTGTAGATGATTCTTTATTATTATTTTTTGAACGAACGGCGTACCACAAAATGATCCTTTATTTCTACTACTACATGATTACATGAACACACACACTATAACGGCATCAGTTAGGCCTTGAGGAGCTGGTGGTGCAGGGCCTTCATGGTGGAGATTGCCGCGGCTGGGTCGAGACTCTTGGGGCAGGTCGCGGTACAACTCTTGATCATCCTGCAGTTGTACATCTTATACCACCCTTCCCACAAGGACTGAATCTCAGCTAATTACGCATTTTGCTGAGAAATGCCTTTCTATTGATCACAATCAATCTGACCCTATGCTGATATATTTGTGAGAATAAATCAAAAATTAATGTGCAACAACCTATTGCATTTTATGTAGGAGAATAGAATAGGTTGAATGGATTGATTGTATTGCTGAGCCTCATAGGCTGATTATATAGGAGTACATTATTTAGAGAGTAAGAAGTCTCCCTTAGAGATAAGGCAAGCCGGGATTACATAATCCTAATCTATCATATCTAGAGATAAACCAATATACTCTAACATCTCCCGCCAGTCACAACGGGAGCGAAGCAAACGTTGTGGCTGGAGTGCTCAAGCAAGGCGGTAGCTCTTTGTGCCAATGTCGAGGTAGCCGAGACAAAGGCCTGTAGCCATGATCGATGATGTCGTACTTGAGGTAGCCGTGGTCGTTGAGGTTGTTGAGATAGCCGATGAAGATGAACCACACATGAACCGAGGGCACGAGAAGGTGCCATGAAGTGGAGCGCATAGGAAAAGGCATTATTGTCGGTGTTTAGATCACCGGCTAGTAAAATTTGTTTAGAGGGATGCGCGTTTCGGTTCGGTGATGGCTAAGCAAGAGGACACGGGGGGTTATATTGGTTCAAAGAAGCCCCCTATGTCCAGTTCTCAGGCCTGCTCGTGTTACTTGCTCCGGTGGTGGAGTACAACGGTCATGAGAGAGGAGGAGGCTCTAAGTCTCGGGTGAGAGTGAGTTGTGTACGGTCGTTGTTATTGTTGGTCGTATATCTCTTGCCAGAGGCACGGGCTTTCCCTTTTATACTCCAAGGGGAAAGGACCCATGTTATAGAGAGAGGGGGGGGGGAGAGATTTCTATACGTGATGAGTTGGTGGAGGCGTACCGAAAAAGGCGAAGTCCTTAGTCGGCGGCATAGTATTCGGTCCTTGTGACCCCCATCGTCCTGGTCTTGCGTCAGAGGCGCGGTACTACATCCGAGCATGCCCCCGTTCTCCATCGTCGAGTCGAGTCCCCCTTGTTCCTGTAGTCGGCGTGTTCTGCCATGCGCGGAGAGGTGCAGCATGGGCTTTGTCACGTCATTCATGCAAGGTTCAATCTAGCTGTCCATCAAGCCATCCTATACCATCCCATTCGGTGTGTCATCGGGCGATGGTAGCATAGTGAACCTTGCCATGACTGCCATCGTCAGCGGGCGTTGGTGATGATGAGGGGATCAGGTATCCGGAGAGATTTGACTCCTTGATATTGTGTATGCGTAATGGGCATGGCATTTAAGGCCGGGTGGTTGGCAGTTGTTGACCGTTGGCTCGTTCGACCCCCTCCGTCGGGGGTCGTCGCGTCGGGTTGCGCCTGTCCGGACCTACTTGGAGTTGAAATTCATGCTGTCCTGACAAGGCAATCGAGCTTCTCCACTCCGCCACTCCTAGCCTGGTCAGGGTTTCATCACCCCGTCCTGTCCGGGCTCGGGTCCCACCAATGGGAGGTTACGAAGGCAGAGTTTATCTGGTGATTACGAGGGGGGGGGGGGCATACTGTCGTTGTGACTGTAGTGGCGGCGGAGCGTCCGTCCTTGCCCCGGAGTGGATAGGCTCGGATGAGTGGCTGAGTCATCTGCTTGGAAGGGCGAGCCGTGCCCGGGTTCCGTCAGGCGGGACGACTTGTCCTCGACCCCCATTGAGGGGTCGAGCAGGGCGTAGCGAATCCTCGACCTCCATTGAGGGGTCGAGCGAGTCGCGACCGGCCCTCGACCACTCGGGGTCGAGCGAGTCGGGACAGTGGCGCGACCTTTGCGGCTAAGGCTTAACTGCCGCGGGGATGCTTCCTATGGGGCCCATGCTGGTTGTGCCTTGGTGGCGATCCAGCAGGTTCTTTTGAATCCGGCGCGTACGAGCCCTTAGAAGGTGCCACGTGGCACCCCGATCCTTACCCTCGACAGTCATAGACGACGACAGTGACACAGTCGAGGCATTGTGAGGTAGAAGGTCGATGTAGTCGAACCGCCATGGACGAGGAGTCCCTCAGGTTTGCCAGACCCGAGAGCACATTGTAGACGAAGTCACGCTCCGATGTTGCCAATGTCGATCGTATGGAGGTAGAAGATCCAACCATGTGTCAGCATCTTTGGGATCAGTAGAGGAGATCTCGACGACATTGACGGCGCGTAGAACGGCGGGAAGAAGATGCCGATGCAAACCGCAGATGTCGGAGCAGACGAAGCAGTTGAAGAAGAGTCGGCGATGCTGGCGACGAGGTTTGACTGGATGAAGCGAAGAGGTGCAGCCGAGCCATAGCGAAAAGGCCATGTAGCTTGGCGTAGTGGTCGCGGCGGTAGTGGTTGTAGAAGTCGGCGAAGAGATCGAACAGCCTGTTGAAGACCTTGCACGTGAAGGGCACAACGACGTAGTCAACGGTGATGAAGATGCAGCGACAAAGATCACAGGCAGCGACGTTGTGACACAACAGAGGCGACATAACCGCAACCATCAGAATTGGCGGTGATACGCGCTCTCAAGACAACCGTCCCAAAAGCTCATGTGCCACGCCATAGCACAAGTCGGGTGATCAATCCAAGAGTGCAGGCACGAGGCAAACAAAGGTGTCGAGGACGACTGGCGCGAAGACCTTGTGGTGGAGGTGCCTGGCAGCGCCGCGAGAGCGGCGCCCCTGCATGCACCGCACGCCAGGACGGACCACATGGTTGTCAATGAGGAGGAGCCGATGACGATGACGATGTCGATGTAGAGGCGCGTGAAGTCAACGGGTGGCGGGCGACGCAATCTCGATCAGTGATCGAGCAAAAATTAGAGAAATCAAAAACAAAATTGACCAGCAGCAGTTTCTGGTGTAGACTCCTGGGTGCGTGTAGTACAAGTCCCTTCATCCTTCTATCTCGATGCCTCTCAAACAGTCAAAACAGTGACCGAGAGAGAAACAGATCGAGACGAGAGAGAGTAGAGGAAAGGACGGCTCAAGTACTCGGATGAGGCATCACTCAGCGTTGACGATGCATCACTCGGCGACGCGAAGCATCACTCGGCGAGCCGTGGAGGGGAGGGGCAGCATGCTATTGCCGACCATGGAGCAAGCCTGACGACGGCGACGATGTTGAGGGAGGGCCCGGATAGTGATGGAGAACACCCGGGACAACAGCCCAATGGCAACGGAGGAGAGCCATCATGGCGACGGGCGCCAGCCCGGCGCAACGCCGGACCGCGTCGACAGCAAGAGGTGGAGGTGAATGGGAGCCCACGAACGACGACATCCAGATTGGTCCAACACAATGTGTAGCTGCTGCTGGACGACCTTCTACGACGATTATGGCAGATCGGACTGATCCGCCGCGTGTTCTTGGAGGGCGCGGCCCTCGGCGGAGATCGACATGGTGATCTCCCTGGCGGCGCGCTAGTGCGTCGTGGACACGGCACGCTGGGGCGGTGCCGTGGGGAACAAGGACGGCGACGACATGAGAGGTGGGGCGCTAGCGGCGCTAGGGTTTAGGGAGGGTGGGCAGCAGAAGCAAAAACGGATCGGTGTAACTCTATACCATGTAAGAGAATTGAATAGGTTGAATGGATTGATTGTATTGCTGAGCCTCATGGACTGATTATATAGGAGTGCATTACTTAGGGGGCAAAAAGCCTCCCTTAGAGATAAGGCAAGCCAGGATTACATAATCCTAATCTACCATATGTAGAGATAAACCAATGTACTCTAACATTTTGAACGCTATCACCAATTTCTGTGATGGAGTGGATTTTAGGAGTATCGAGAATTGAAGCATGAAAAATTCTAATATTACATGAACCTAATTTGTAAAGAGGTGAAATCGTAAGATGGGCCATGTTTTAGCACCAAACACCTCCCCTCCAATTATACCAGAGAAGTCCAAAAAAAGAAAAATTATACCAGAGCAGGCCCAAGTTTGTGTGAATTCATAAAACTGCGTAACTTCAAGTCTAGCTTCACTAATAGGAAAAACAAGGCACAGATTACACGACAATGTTCTCACAAATAAGAAAGTTATTGAGTTTGGTAGCATAGGCCACTTTCTAGGCACCTTGATTAGGTTATGACATTATTATTATCACATTGAGCTGAACAAGAACAATTGTGCACAACATTATTACTACATCTTCGAAAGAAGATCAATCATAGAAGCGCGTGGTTCATAGAAAGCCTCTAGAGGCACCACTTTTGGCATGCTTAGGCCAGAACCCTCTTCCATGTCCACAGGATCCTCCCCCTGTCTTTCCCAATTGAAGCATTGGATCATAGTCCCAAGAGCAAGGCCTACCATCTGCATGCCCAAGTTCTCTCCTGGACATCCCCGTCTCCCCATACCAAATGGGATGAACATATTGTCGTTGCTCCCTCCATCCTCAAACCTATCAAACATGACATCCATATTAAGCTATATGGCACCAAAATAATATGCTTGTTTAGAAATTAAAATTGATAATAGTTTGGTACATTACCTTTCTGGGATGAAACTTGTTGGCTTGTCCCATAGCTCAGGATCTCTGTGGATTACATATGTATTCACAAGAAGCATTGTCCCCTTGTGAATATGAAACCCACTGACCGTAGAATCAGTTGAGGACTCATGAGGAACAAGAAGTGGTATTGGTGTATACAAACGAAGAGTTTCCATGATGATGCAATGAAGATATTTTAGCTTTGGGAGATCTGTCGCATCGAGTTGGCGTATTGGTTGCCCTATGCATGCATCAATCTCAGCTTGAGCTCTATTCATCACATGAGGGTTATTTAGCAAAAGGGACATTGCCCACTCTATTGTGTCTGCTGAACTAGTTGTTCCAGCTTCCAGCGAGCTCTTCAAAAACAAAGAAGGAAATCATTATATCTTTGTATTCCATTAGATAAACCAGAAACATACATAGATCGAACAACATCAAATAAAAAGCATATGGTAGCCACATCACTATAATACATCCGTGCATCCAATGTTATCACATATATCACATCGTGTAACATGTCCACAAGCTTGTTTTAGCTTTTCAGGTGGAACAATCAACACTTCAACCAAACAGAGTTACCAAGTGAAAAGTTTGTTTCTGAAAAGTTTATTGATAACTGCTTTTCTAGCTTTTGATGTGCTTTGAAGCTTATATATATCAAAATTAAATCTCAACAGCTAAAAGCCGAACAAAGTAACTTTTCAATTAGAAAGCTCCATCGATCCCAAATAAACATGCCTTAGACACACTCATATGTTTGATGTACCACAAACCCTTAGCTTATTACCAATCTATTTCTAATATATTTGTAGCACAATACTTTGTTTAGTCTATATCTTGATGTAGGTCACGCTTCACTAGCATGAAAACATTACACTTAGCTTGCTAAGCACTGATTAATCTAATGCAATCCAGATGGGTACACCCCAAACGTTTAATAAAAACTAGCATGCAAACTGAGCACATCTTAGGTTCTTTGTGTGGAACCAACGTATCAAGATTTAAATCCTAAATTTAACATAGATGTTGTATTTATGAATGATTATTTTTAGGGGAAGGCAAGAGGCGCCTCTAGTGACTTCATAAACCTCAATACCAATCTGGCCAAGTATTTCGGAGGTACTCGTAGAGGTGGATATTTAAGCATGTATTTGAAGCACATGCATCAGTATTGTGCTCATCGAGGAAAAAAAAAGTTGCATGAAAGCGTACACAAATGAACAGTGGAAGCAGAATTAAGAAAAAACATCATGGAAAGCTCCACAAAGTTGGGGCTTGGTATATAACCATCCCTGGTTGCGAACATCTTGCCAGATTCTTCACCACGATGGATATATGCAAGAAAACAATTTACGACCTTTTTTCTCTTTTTGGAGATTCATTCCAAACTTTTTTTTAAGAAAGAAAGTTTTTATTTTCTAAGCGATGGTTACTCACAATGCATAGAGAAAGGATGAATTGGTCGGGGCAGGCCTCCGGATCTTTGTCCTGCAGCTCCAGCAGCACCCTGATCATGCACCTCCTCGCCGGCTCACTTTTGTCCATCTCCTTCCTCTGCTCCTCGATAAGTTGCTGCAAGAACCTTGTCCGGCTCTCCCGCAGCCGCCACATCCGCCGTCCCATCCCGCTCACGTCCAGCCACCGCAGTGGTGCCGGCAGAAAGTCCCACACCGTGGACGCGCCGATCAGCGCCATGGTCTCCTCCACCACCGCCCTGAACCATCGGGCCTGCTCGCTCAATTCCGCTGTCTCCTCCTCTCCATCGCTAACACAAAACACAACATACACAAATGAATGATGCGTACGTTGCATACAAAGTAAATATATATGTAAATGGATGGACCATACGCGACACCGTAGTACGTTCGCCCGCATATCATGCCCATCATGGCGTTCATGAGCAGCTCGAACAGCCGCGTCTTGAGCTCCACCCGTGCGCGGCCACCACCGTCACGGGCCGCACGGTACAGGCGTCGCGCCATGGAACGCATCTCGCTCAAGTGGACGTCGGAGAACTGCTGCACCCGGTGCGCGGAGAGGAGCTCAGTGACGGCGACGCGACGGACGTGGACCCAGTAGGGCCCGTAGTTAGCGGTGCCCATGGTGGTCCAATCATAGGAGAGGATCCCACCGGACGGCAGCTGCGGCCGGTTAGCGAACGCAGTGTTGCGCACGTTGAGGCACTCCTCGGCCGCCTCGGCGGAGGACACGACGATGATGCGGCGGGAGCCGAAGCGCAGCTGGAAGACGACGCCGTGGCGAGCGGCAAGGCGCGCGAGGGTGCGGTGAAGGGGCTTCTTGAAGAGGTGCAGGTGGCCGATGACGGGGAGAGCGGTCGGCCCTGGCGGGTTTCGGCGAGCCCTGCCACTACCACGTCGTCGTAGTAAAGCTTGCGCCGCTAGCGCGAGCAGGAGGAGGGTGATGCCGATGGTGATGTTTAAGGTATCCATGATGATTCTTTTTTTTTTTTTTTGAAATGATTCTGGTTACACTGTGATCGAGTGAGCCTGAGAGGAAATTTATTAGAAGCCATGCATGTTCCTGCAGCTTAATTAATCTCCCTCGGTGCGCATGGTTGTTGGCACGATACCATACTCATTTCCTAAGACTTGCATCAATCAAGTAAATAAATAATTAAAAATTTTTACTTTGTCTCAATCACTGATGTGGATCTGCCGGCCGATGACGGTACGGGTTTCATAAAAATACACCAGCTTTCCCAACTTGTGAAAGGATACAATATCTGAAACGGAAAATGCGAACGGAGGCCCCTCCTGCCTCATGCTCTGCAAGCATAAATCTAAACCCATGACATAAGACCAGTAATATTGTGGTAGGCTTCACATGTTGTAGGTACAACGATGACATACTAGCACTATGTATATGCTTATAGGTACATCGATGACATACTAGCACTATGTATGTGCTTATAGGTACATCGATGACATACATAGTCTGCAAATGCTGACATATAATTATCAACTTCTCTACTACTATTAAATTAGGTGAGGTCGTCTCTTCCTCAAAATTTCTGCCTCCTGCCCCGTTTTTCTGCCCCCCCCCCCTACACGTTAGGAAAGTGGAAACCGATGCATTTTTTACCCCGTGAAAAATCAGAGTCGTGTGAGCTCTGGAGTCATCGAGGCGAGGATCGTGGAGGACGACCTTCTCCCATTGTCCATCTGCTCGTGTTCATCAAGGGCTCGACATCTACAGCTCGGGTCAGGACTCCGCTTTCTCGCATGCCCTAACGATGGTGGCGTTGCTGGACTGCTTGCTTCGAGGATGTGCACGGTCAGACCATGTAGTGCATGGACTGCCCTCGCCATGGTCGTCCAGTTCTCCGCCCCGACCATGATCCAGAGCACAAGCGACGCGATGTGGCGGAGTGTGTGCATGAGCTGCGCCAACAACGCGTCCTGCTCCATGCCACTGTCTAACTGCATGCCTTTGATGATTAGCAGGAGATCAATGTTAGGGACAGGATGAGGCGCTACTCGCTGGGCGTTGCTACATGTGCTGAGGAATGAGGCATGGATGGTGCCTCCTGACAGGGCACCTGTGGCGACTGTCAACCAGCTAGCGGCGTGAGCACGGCGAGGGCGCCAATGACGAAACAGAGAGAGCAGTGCACGGTGGCCTTGATCCTTGGGTGCATCCTCTTCCTGAACCTCTCGCCTGCATCCAATCCCAGTTGCTTGCTACCTTCCATGCTCTTGAACTCTCTTTGATGTGCTGGTACGGTAGGAGAAGAAAGCAGCCATGCAAATTAGAAATAAATTTGTTTAAGAGAGGTTCAGAGTTCTTTAGTTTATATAAGGATTCAAGGGCGAGGAGTGGAGAGATTCACTGATGTTACGGTTGACTACTGCTGGTGAGTTCGTAGTGCTCATACAGTTGTCTGGGTCGGGAGTGATCTAGCAAAACACTTTAATAGTAGTGTTCGTCTGCGTGGAAAACAATCAGAAAATTAATGACATTCGATCAAAACACATGATTTAAAATATACTACTGGTTGCTATGTCAAAACATGATGGCCTGCAAGATTTTTATTTTTTGAATTTAAATTTTTTATGCGCAGGTTGACCTGGACGATGAACTATAAGGATGAGCAATGTGTAAACGCTGGTGGCTGTAACGTCCTGCCCTCCGAGGCCGGGTCCGCTTACACCTGGCACTGTGGAGTGGCTAGAAAAGTTTAAGATTGGTGATGAATATACCCCTTTATTAGCTGGTACAATCTAGCCACGACACACTTCATAGTCCCAGTTTTTTAGTTAATTAAATTAATTTCAGTATAATGCATCAGCAGCACGTCAGCCTTACACAACCAATCATTCAAAAAAATCATTTTCTATCAATCCCATATATCAGCAAAATGTTATAGCAAACCGACTAGAACTTGCAAGTCTTATTAGTTCACAAATAGATCAGTATTTCCTTATGATTTGGTCAACTGTCGCTTGCTTGTTTCATAGAAAAAAAAACTATTCTTTGTATGTGCTTTATCATATTATTATAGAGTAGGTTTGGTGTGTATAGTTTAATACTCATCCGTTTTTAAAATTTTGATGTTTCATACAGAGAATTTGAACAAAAAAAACTACTATGGAGTGCTGGTGTAACGACAACATTTTCAATATGAAGGGAGTAGCTAACAAATATATTTACTGTATATATCATGGATGATTTTCAATGAAAGAGTATTGTTTGCCACACACTGGTCCACTTAGATATTATTTATGATATTTGTTTCACATTTACTTGGCACTGACACACTGATCAGTGAACCGTGGTATAGTGTGATTGAAGGAGAATGCAAAGGCTTCACTAACTCCCTCGTAATAATCTATATATGTTGATATTCATACCACATGTATATGGAGTAGTTTAGTGGAATGTGTGACGGCAGATAGAGTCTACAACGTGATACAGTGCTGACAAATTTTATTACCATAATCCCTTCTAACTAAATTAGTATTATTTTCCTTACAATATAGATTCCCTATTCATTCGAGTTCTAATGTGGAACTAACGAAACCTCAGGAGCATACAACACCAACGTCAAAGGATTAATGTTTCTGAGTGTTGGTAAATCCTAAAACTTGCATACATATTTGCTCCATGTTATTACGCTTTTTCACAAAAAGTTTTATAGTCATATTATATGTACCCCTAACTTGTCAAGGATTTAAATACGTTCTTTGATCATTAATTCATGTTGTGTACCTTTTTTGTTAATACCAATTACGTTTTGGTATTTTAGCTTCATGTATGGAGAATAATATTGCTGAGGACATGTAATACCACCTAATTAGAAAAAATATATCAATTTTCTTTTGTTGAGTAATAATATTGTCTATCAAATACTATCTACAAATATATATAGTGGTGCAATATTTTTAAAAAAAATCCCATAGCAATGCACAGATACTTTGCTAGTATACTATATATTTTTGCTATGCCATCGAACAATTAGGAATGGAGCATTTTGTATTATATTGAATAGTTATAGATGCATATATGGATACAGATTAAGAGATTTTTTTTTTCTTACCTCCATCCTAAAATGTATCCTAGTTGTTCTTAAATTGTTATTGTTATTAATTTTTTGAATTATGTTTGATCATGTATCTTAAATATTTTATTAAAGAAAATATCATATATTTTTATGATTTATTTTATTACTAGAGACAATTAAAACATAACACAATTTTACATACTGCAAACTGATATTTTAAATAAGATGAATAGTTAAACGTAAATAAAAAAACCAATAACGATATTTTGAATAAGATGAATGGTCAAGCTAGTAAAAATACCATTCGCTTAAACATGTTGGACGTTCATATTAGAAGAAATGCCACCATAAAATTAAATAGGCACAACCCAATTTAGACCTATATGCATCAAGCTTTCAAAATCGCGAGAAACTCACGAATGAAGGAGCACCATATTCATTGCATCAAGCATTTTTTTTCTTATGGTTGGAGATGCGCTATCCTGCTCAATCATAGTTAGAACACCAGTTGCAAAAGAGTCATTAGTAACGGAACAAGATCCTCAAAGGTGACGGACGTTCCAACCAATTACACCATTTGGTTGTGAAAGATGACACGCACGTTTGTCCGTCACCTGTCATAGGTAAAAGGTGACATGTAAATTAAGGTATCGTCACATATAACAATAATGTTATACTTCAACAGTTTATAATCCTTAAATAATGTTTTTATTTCATACACGTATACACGCACGCAAACTTTCGGTATTAGGCAGAGCTGCCGGGCTCCCAGCTGCGATTGTCAGATTTTGGAGGCCTGTGGCTGGCAGACCTGCCTGGCCGGCGACCTGAGCAATCTGAGGACCCGTCGTCAGTTCTTGCGAAGCTGGTGCAGAGCCTTCATGGCAGAGATGGCGGCGGCGGGGTCGAGGCTCTTGGGGCACGTGGCGGTGCAGCTCTTGATCATCCTGCACCTGTACATGTTGTCCCATCCTTCGGACAGCGCCTGGATCCTCTCCGTGGCGTAGTCGTCGCGGGAGTCGGAGACCCATCGGTAGGCGTGCAGCAGCGCGGCGGGTCCCAGGAACGCCTCGGAGTTCCACCAGTAGGACGGGCACGCCGTGCTGCAGCAGGCGCACAGGATGCACTCGTACAGCCCGTCCAGCCTCTTCCTCTCCGCCGGCGACTGCGCGTGCTCTCGGTCTCGCCCGGGCACGAGCGGCGGGTTCTTGGTCTTGAGCCACGGCTCCACGGACTTGTACTGCTGGTAGAACGCCGTGAGGTCCACCACCAGGTCCTTGACCACGAACATGTGCGGCAGCGGCGTGACCATCGTGGCGCGCGACGTGTTGGCGTCCACGGGCTTGAGGCACGCCACCGTGTTCACGCCGTCGATGCTCATGGAGCACGACCCGCAGATGCCCTCCCGGCACGACCGCCGGAACGCCAGCGTCGGGTCCTGCTCCGACTTGATCTTCTGCAGCACGTCCAGCACCATGGGCCCGGACGACGACAGGTCCACGTGGTACGACTGCAGGAACGGACGGCCCGGCGAGTCAGGGTTCCACCGGTACACCTGGAACTCCTTCACCGTCGTTGCCTTGACGCCGCGCTCGCGGTGGCGCTCCTCCTCCGCGGCCGCGAGCCGAGCCTGGCCCTCCGCCGCCTCCCGGGCGTTCACGCGAGCGGCCGGGTGGCCCTTCAGCGACGGGAAGTGCGCGTCGCCCACGCCGTCCTTCACCGAGCGCAGCGTCGGCAGCGTCCTCCGAAGCATCGCTGCGGATGGTCAGATCGCGTGTACTCCACCACGGCTTGCAGTATGCTGAGCTAACGCTAGTAGGTGACCGAGTAGCGAGTATAAGGCAGGCGCGTGTAGCGGTACGTGCCACCTATGTCGACACGTGTAGTGCGAAATGCCAGGAGGGCGACACGACTGGAGTACGTGCTCTGCTCCGGCTCCGCTGTCCGCGCTCCTCATGAGCGGTTCAAACTCTCGGCGCGGCCCATGGAGTTATGGGCTGATCTCAATTTACAACTGTAAACGGTCCAAAATAAAAAGTTGGTCCATTTCATAGCCCGTTTCATGGAACCGGGCCGTTCTCAACGGGGACCTCCTATAGCTAGGCCGCGCTATGTGTAGCTTACACATAGTGCGGCCCATTAGGACCCATGAGCCACATGTGGTTTATTTATTTATGAATTTTATTACTGTTTTTACTAAAAAATATTATTGTAATATAAGTTTACTTATATTTATTATTTTAAGCAATTTATTTTATTAAAAAAACTTTTTACAGAAATAATGAAAATCTATCATGGAATTAATTCATATATATATTATTGGAACAATTTATATACGCTCTTGGAATAATTCATATATACAGTTAGAACAACTGATCTTTACTATTGCAATAATTTTAAAATAAATGAAAATATTTTTTTAAAAAATTACAATTTATAAACAAATAACTTTAATTGGTAGAAAAATCACTATTCACTACTAGAACAACTCCTTCTGTCCACTGGAACAATTGATTTCACTATTAAAATAATTTTATAAAATTTAAAAATAAAAATTTCAGAATTCAAAATTTTGAAAATATTAGACAAATTGATTTTTACTACTGGAACAACCCGTATTTATAGCTGGAATAATAAAAAAATAAAAAATTTAAATTAAATTTTTAAAATTTTATTGTCATGTTGAATCTCTTTTGTTGCATTAATTCCAAAGGTTATGATGGTTCAAACGGATTCAAAAACAGATTTGTATTTTAACAAAAAAAATAATTTGAAAATTAGATATAAACTTACACTCCGCAGGCCAATCAAATGATGCCACGTACGCGTGCTACATGTAAGCTACGCACTGGCGGAGCTTCCCCTACGGTAGGGTGGGGCAGCTGTCCCAGCTAGCCGGAGGAAAAAAATTTTACCCCCCTGACTCTCAGCTATGTCCTGAGGTCCAACGGCGGCACTGCTTGGCCGTGTCTACGTGTTGTACAAAGGAAAATAAAATAATATAGGTAATTCATTAGTTTGGGCCATTAGAAGAGTAACAGGCCAAGCCCACCACTGAAGCCCACAAGGCCATTATTAGCTAATAGCTAGCAATTGACCACTGATTTTCTGTGTTTGCCCCACCTAAATTTTTGTCTGTGCTCCGTCCCTGAAGCTACACATAGCCCGCGCTACATATAGGAAACGTGGTTCTCAACAGCAACATTTGCATGGGCCACCACTTTATATTAATTATTATTTTGCTTGACCTGGATGAAGTGAAAATGCGTCAGGTCGTTGAACATTTTTTTTTCTCTTTTGGCGAAAGAGGTGGTTGAACATTTGTGCAGTTGCATTTAGCTCAAATTGTCCTAACTCCTAATTAAGCGAAACAACCTAGTGCGGCATCTATACTAAATGTTGTGTATAGTAAAGTTTCCACAATTGGAACTTTTACATCTAGTCATTTGATAGGTCATCTAGTTTTCCGATGATAGCACCATGTACTAGTCGCGAACGTTGCGGAATGAGAAGCAGCCAATCTCCTTGTATAAACCGGTGACAGAGAAACCTCCAAGTGACGATGGAGGAAGAGATTCCCATCAGATGTGAAAGCAGCAACGGGAAAAGCAGCCATCGTCTTCTAGACAGGTGCAGATCCCACGGCTGACGGCTCCCTCGGAAGCGGAGAGGAAAAGCGCTGCACCGACGACCATTGACCGTGCCACCGCTCGGCTCGGCTCGGCTCCTGCCACAGGTTCAAAAGCTCTAGAAGCGTTTCTTCCCGCGTCCAGCACTGACCGACTGACCGGGACGTCGGGCATATTCTATACACAGCTGTAAAAATATTTTTTGACGGGTCTCGCACGCCCACGACGTTAACGCGAGATCGGCCGGTATTTACTAGCCATGATCGATTGGAATCAATGGTTCAAGTGTACCGAACCGGATTTAATAAACCTATATATATATACTTATTTGGTAGGTTAATGACATGTACATGTGCGTTTATTACTGCAACTGTGATTTTCGCAGCAAATGCGATGACGGCGAGGTAGAAGCCATCTCAATTTCATCCACTACTGCTTGGTTGACCGGTTTAACTGACAAATAAGCGGTTCAGATATCATATAGTATGTGAACACTACTAGTCGTCTCGCCACCGTACCGCTGAAACTGTGCTCCAAAGCCTCCACTGTATTTGAATTTTCAAAGGGCTAAATTTGCCAGAGAAAGAGAGAAGCCAACCTGACCCCTGCAACTGTTCGATGATCGGTAGCGCGGCACGGCGGCACCTGCATCGCGGCCGTTGTTTAATGATCAGTCGCTATAGCTAGGGTTCCGATCACATTGCGTTGGGGCGCGGGGGCGACGCCAGGGGGCCTCGCTCACGTGGGGAGCCGGCCACGCCGTCGAGCACTTCCGTAGCGTTACGCGTGCGCATCATGCCGCGAGCTCAACGGCGCATGCATCTGGTGGTGGTGGTGGTGGTGGCGCGCAGTCTGCATGCGTAACGCACGTAGCCGACGCAACCTAGCTAGTGCTTGTGAGCGTACCACGAGCGCGATCCCCTGGTACAGAATGCTGCTCCTGCAGGCAGTACCGTCGTCGTCGTCCGCGACCGAGCCGGTGTGCGCCGCATTGCCTGATAAAATACTCGTCCGCGCCATGAAAATTTCTGTGCCGCGCCCGCGCGTGCGTCGGGGCGCGTGGCCTCAGATCAGACTGCGGGCGGGTCGAGGCTGGTCTGGCCGGTTCATCAGCTGTTCAGGGCAGGCTCAACTGCCGTTATCTCGATCCCAACGCGGGGGCACACGTGCTAGTAGAATTTTAGGGCACGCATTATTGGTATCACGCGGACGCGGTACCTAGCTACTCTCCAAAACCTACGCCAAGTAGACAGGCGTTTCTCAATTGAAAGAAAATTGATACTTTTGTTCAACTACTAGTAGTATACAATGTACTCCTGTAGTACTAAGGAACAAAAAAAATGATCTATTGCACCTCTCTATCGTCCCCATGATCATTCTGATGAAGAGTGTAGAATGTAAAGAAGAGGAATGATTGCAAAAGTTGGTTTAGGATGGGGGCGTGGCTCATTCCTAGTATCCTTGGATCCGCTGAAATAACTCATGTAAGCTTAGAGTGGAGTCATGACACAAATGGTGTGAAACACTACTAGCTTACAAAAACATTGAAATGGTCCACTATAGTACTACTAGGATGATGGGCAATGGATGTTCCCAGAGGTACTGTGGTACATAGTAAGGCGATCATGCAACACTTTTCTTTTTTTTAAAAAAAAAAAGAGAAAAGGTTCCAATCAAGGTCGAGATTATTTCAGTTTCGTTCTATCTTTAAAGTTATCTGGTATAGTACATAATATTACGTAAAAAGGTAGAAAATATTATACTTATCGAGATGTGTTGATGATAAGAAACTATGAGATTTAAGGTGTGCAATGTGGTGGATGGTGCACAAAAAAAATATACGTTTTGATTAAATGAAAATAGTCTAACACCACCGTACCAATGCACTGTAGTACTAGCAACTTTTCTCAGGAGTTTTACTGTCTAAAATATTTGATATTAGTTTTGAAAAATTATTGGCTAATAGTTTAATCTAATGATTTAGATTTGATAATCTAAACACATAACTACTAACCAATAGTTTATCAGTTTGAGGATAATATCAGAAAAATAATATTTCTAAATTTATAATATTTATTTTATATTATCATAAAAAAAATAAAGTAGAAATATGATTAATAATTAATGTTTTTCATTTTTTAAAAGATCAACTGATGTTTAAATGATTCGGTAGGGTTAGATTTTTATTATAAAAATAAATATGAAATCATTTATAATAGTGTAATTACGAGATTACCCTCAACCTATTGGTCAATAATTTTTCAAAACTAATGACCAATATTTTGGACAGTAAAATTTCTCTTTTTTTTTTTTTGCAACCCGTAGTACTGCACCTTTACAAGCGACTACTGAATGTTGATTAAGCTATACTACTCATACGGGTCTAATATGTAAGCAGCTGAATTCTGACGGTGTAAATTAAGAATAAGCTGGTTTAGTTTAGCTTGTGCAAAACAATATTTGAGTGATTAGATGATGTGGATGCCTATGCGAATGATTCCTGAACTACTAGTAGTTACAAAGTGGCACTGATGACATTCGGATGCAAACTCTGCATCTTTCCAGTGCAAAACTATAAGCGTCGCTACAGCCGTCAGCCGACGGAGCCCCGGCGACAGAACTTGGGCGGGTGGGTTGTGAGCCTGAGACCGAACAAAGCTGTGTGTAGCTGCCACCGCGCACGCAGCCTTCTCTCCGTGTCCCCGGCGCGACTAATTATAGACGCGGAACGATGCCGTTCACCAAACCACAGCACCCCGCGCAGCAGGTCGCACTCGCACACGGCAACAACCCAAACCAGACGCCGAAACGAGCTTCCTCCCCCAGCAAGCCAGCAGTCAGTCAGTCTTCCTTTTGCGGGGCACGAACGTGCTCAGAAGCAGCCGCGCCTGCCTTCTCTCCTCTTCCCCCTTTTTATACCGCGTCGCCGGCCCGGCGCAAAGCTTCTCCTCTTTCCGCGCCCGCCGCTCCTGCTGGCTTGGCTGCCACTCGTCCGTCCCTCCCTCCCCGGATCAGCTTGGGGATCGGGTGAAGGAAAGGGAGAAAGATCCGCTGGCCTTTTTAGCTGCTTGTGGCCAGTGACTGGTAGCATGGTCTGATCGGTGGTGGGGGTAGTTGGTGTTTCGGGAGTTGCACCACCGGGAAAAGGGAGAGGGGTTGGTGGGTCGCGGGATGGACTCCGGCAACAGCGGCAGCCTCCAGTCGTCGAGCGGCGGCGACGACGAGTTCGACTCGCGGGGCGGCGGCGTGGACTCGTCCCCGCTCTCGGCGCTGTTCCGGCCGGCGCCGTCGCCCTCGGCCGCCGCGTTCTCGCTCTACGGCCTCCAGGAATTCGCGCCTCCGCAGCAGCAGGCGGGCCTCTGGTCGGGGTCGTTCACCGGCGCGGCGGGAGCGTCCTCCTCCTCGTCGCCGCGCGTAGCGGGCAGCTCCGACCAGGGCGGCGCGCGCCAGCAGCAGCAGCAGCAGCAGCAGGCCGAGACGACGTCTGCCGCCGCGACGGCGCACCAGGGGTCCGCGCCGCCGCAGCAGCAGCCGGCGCCGCCAAGGGGGTCCCGGAAGCGGACGCGCGCGTCGCGTCGGGCGCCGACGACGGTGCTGACCACCGACACTTCCAACTTCCGCGCCATGGTGCAGGAGTTCACCGGCATCCCGTCGCCGCCCTTCGCCGCCGCCCCCGCCGCGTCCGCGCTCCGCACCCGCTTCGACCACATCTTCCCTCCCTCGTCCTCTCTACTCCGCTCCGCCGCCGGCGACGCCTCCGCCTCGCTGCCGCCCTACCTCCTCCGCCCCTTCGCGCAGAAGATCCCCTCCGCCTTCCCGCCCTTCACGTCGTCGTCCTCCTCCTCCTCGCCGCTCTCGTCCAGCAGCATCGGCGTCGCCAATGCCAATGCCGCCGCCGCGGCATCAGGACCGTCCTCCTCCAACCCGACCGCCGACACGTTCCAGCTGACGTCGTCCGCGCTCCTCCCGCTGCAGCAGGACCCCAGCAGCTACCTCTCCTTCCAGAACCTCCTCGAATCGCAGTCCTCGTCGCACTCCATCTTTGGCGCGGCGGCGGGCGGGTTCGCGCAGCCGCGGATGCATGACCCCGCGCCGTCGCCGTCGGAGTTCCTGGCCGGCATCGGTAGCGGCAACCTCGGCGGACTCATGGCGGGCTCATCCGAGGGGATGCACTTGCACCACTCGAGAAGCGACGTCCACCAACACGGCGGCGATGAGCTGTCCGGCGTGGTGGCTTCCGGCGGCAGCTGCAAGCCAATAAACTACTCCACCCACGCCGGCGGCGCGGCCACGTCTTCATCAGCCGCAGCACCCAGCGGCGACAAGCCACCGGACGGCGGCGCGCCCAGGCCCGCTCGGCCGGCGCGAGGCGAGGGCCTGGACCCGTGGATTTGTACATCGGAGTAGGGAAGAGAGCGTCGTTGTTGGTTCACAGCTGCTATGGAGACGAACTGATGAACCGGCTGGATCCGCCATGCATGACAAACAGAGGTCTGATTAATTAGCCTTCTAGCATCGCCGCCTTTTGTTTACTTTTAATCACTTCTATTCTTGATGAGGCAGTTATTGTAGCCTTTTGTACATTAAAAACCTCCATCTCACTTAGATTCTTAATTAATCTTACACGGTTTAGACGTGCAATGAGATGTCACATTAAAACCTCGATCTCACTTCACTTATTAGAGTTATAATCTTCAAGTACTAGTAGTATACAGATGGGAGATAACGAGAAAGAGAGAGGTGGTGCAATTTGCAGTCCCAGAGCAATGCTTCTGCTCCTCGTTCGCTTTTGCTCCTTGTTCTCTAGTGCTCCCCAGCGTCACGTCGTGGTTGCTGTCTCGCTGACTCCGTCGTCGGCGCTCGGCCTTTGTTTGGGCCCGACCGACATGGTCGACGACATTAGTGCAAGTAATCCCCACCGGCGGCGGCGGGCCGGCAGCGATTGGCGGCGAGATTTCCGGCGCCAAGTCCCCTGTCGAAATTAGTTGTTCCACCGGTCCCCATCCGTCGCTCCTCGTATGCTGATAATCTGCAGCAACCACTACGACTTCTACTTACGCAAAGCCTCCAAAAGGACCGAGACAAGAAGGGAAAGATCAGATGCTAGAAAAAGCAGCGGAAAAGGCGTCCATCGGTGGTGCAGGAGTCTACTCCCTACCGGTTTTAGATTCTTGGAACGATGCGAACGCTAACCACTCCAACATGGACGGTGGTGAAGGCGATCGGTGGCGAGACGGAGGAAGACGAATGCTGTAGAATGACGCGCTTGATTGGTGGGAGCCTGGTGGGAGACCAACAACCGTACCTCCCCAGAGCTGACCATCTCATTTAGGCTTGGAATTAAAGAAAGATCGCGGCATGTGATGGCCGTCACGGTCTTAATCAACCCGGGATCCTCTTCGTCATTGATGAGAGAGAGAGGGGGGACGAGATCTTTTTATATTCGTGCCAAGGTTTTTTGTAGCATGTGGTGTGGTTTTCTGGGCCATTAGGCTACAGGGATAGCGGGATGGAGAGGAGAGGAGAGGCGATGGAGATTGGAGGATGACCGGTTGTTGCATGTGTCCCCCCTTCCCTACACTTGATTGCACCTAGATGGACTGCTGGTACCTTTTCTGGTTGATATACTTGGGGCTGATTTGGATTCTCATTCAAGAAGGGGATTAGATTTTCATCTCTACTTGGCTCCATTAAGAGGATTTTTCGATTTGGATACTCTTTATCTGTACAACGGCTATATATGCATTCTACGTACCCCCTCAGTTTTGATGTACTTGTGTCATCGTACTCTACCAGATCTCTTTTTTTTTTTTTTTGAACCTTTTACCAAATCTCTTGGAAACATGTTGCTCTGCAAATCTGATGGAGTACGTTGTTACCCTTATTAATGAAAAAGGTGATGGTGACGTGACTATCGATGATGGTTGACGGATAAGGAGAACCAATACACTTCGTACATTAGTATGCGACGCTAATTAGTACTACTTCGTACATTAGTATTTGTCAAACAGAGTATTGCACTGCTAGGTTGGGCAGCCTCCATGCAATTTCAAACTTTGTGTCATCATGTGCACAGTCTCTCGTCAGTTTCAGTTCCATGTACTTCTTCGGTTTGTACAGTGATCATTGATAGTATAATCATCACCTGGGTAACAAATATCTCGGGAATCATCTCGTTTCACATTGGCCTACGTGCACAATTCATCCCGGTACCGTGTTAGCGCAATATTCTAGCAAAAGTTACACGGTTACCTGTCATGAAAGCGACGCAAATTGTTTGTCTAAACCAAAAATATATCATTAACGGTGCAGCTTTTGGCGAAGGACGAAAGATAATCTTGGAGATGATTAGGCACTGGTTGCATCGATGGCAGTGATTACACTCTGTTCTTCATCAAAGTAATTAAAAAAATTGAGTAGTATATGGCAGTGATTACCTGACAACACCGGAGGCCTCCTAACCATATAGCCACAACATGCAATGCAAAGCGCGAAATCTGATTGATGCAAGTGAAGACGGCATGATTAGCTCGCTCGGCGATCAGATCTCCTGCACCGTCGAAGGAGTAGATTGGCAAATGGTGACATGTGACCCCCCTCGCTGGAATCATGGTCTTCGCCCCAGCCGTTTCAGGGAATAACTCTGTTCTGCTGCAATGATGCCCCTCTCGCTAGGTGTGGTGTGGTTTGCTGTTGCTGCTCTCTGGCATCCGGGTGATGATGACGACGATCTCCCCCACAGGACCCTGATCCTGCTTGCATGCAATTTCGAGCCAAGCCCGAAAGTTAAGGAGCTTTTCAGAGAGCCCGAACGCAAGTTTGGCCGGCAGTACCACCACGCCACTGCTCCTGCGCTCGCCGCTGCCAGGTCGTCACAGTTTCCGTGCCTAGTAAATGCCGGCCGCGCCACTGCAGGGGCGGTACTCTTTACTGGGGTTGCTATTTATGCGACTGTTGGAGTCACCGGACGATGATGGCTTCGTTCTGACAGGGGCTCAGGTTAGTTCCTCTTGCAGCCTGCCTGCTGGCCCAAACTGCGATCCGGATCGTAAATGATGTATAGTGCTCGTACGGCACGATAGTTTAATCGTCTCGCAAATCACTTTTGTATAGACCATTAAAATAATACTAGACGCTGTACTGATCAACTTGCTGTGTGATGATACTGATGCCGCGCCGTACTTTGCACGGCGACGGAAATCCACAGGGAGAAGGTACGTGCACGGCCGGGCTATTGAAGCCGTCCGGTCGGCTCCGCCGCTTATCTCTGCACGGCGCACCTGCCCAGGTCCGTGCGGGAGTCGTCGCTAGCGTACGACGTGCCAACCCCCGAGGGGGCACGCAGCGTGGAGGAGGCGGCGCCGGCCGGGTCCGGGCGCACTACGGACGATTCATCTCACTGGGCAGTGCAGCGATGACAGCCACCGGCAAACACTGCGTCTCGTCGTGTTCGTGTGCTTGGGGGGAGCAAACTGCCTGCTCCGCATGCATGAGCAAAGCAAGTTCAAGCTGACGAGCGAACTTGACCAAACGAATTACCCCTGTTCGGCAACAGCATGGACCAAGAACAGAGCAACCACTGCCCGGCACAGAAAACGATGCAACGTGGCAGTGGCAGAGGCACATGACAGAAGCTGGCCGCGCAAGCCCTGGTCAAGCTGGGAATGATTGCCTCTGTCGCCCCCAGCCAGAGCCCTGTCGTCCGATCGACGACGGACAGGCCGCAGCGATCAGCTTGCAGAGTCTTGCCGCATACTACTACTACTACTCGACGTCGACGTCGACACGATGGGTTGGCAGGCGAGCGGGCTCGGACCGGTTCTTGGCGGCCGGCCGGAGCCAAGAGAGCTCGTCACGTCCGGTGTCGGTCTGATTCGACGCGGCGCCCATGCCATCATCCATCCGTCGCGCAGATTCGGCCCGTCGGCGAGAGAGGCCACGGAGCTTGTACATGACGTCTCTCGCCCGGGTGCCGGAACGAACGCTCACCGTCTCGGCCTCCTAGACCGAGGGCCACACATGATGACATAGTCGCGACGTCACCAATCGCGCGTTAATAGCAGCAGATAATCCCGCCGCTCCCTTTTCTTTACACTACAGTACCTGGAGCTCGTGACGACACAAATCAAAGCTTTCACCTCGGCTCAGATTTACCGCGAGATGTTGATGTTGAGTTATCGGACAATTCGTATGCATGTACATCGAAGTATAAAACAAAAATTAAAAGTAATAAGAATGGAGGAGACGAAATTTTTTATTAAATAGTTCTGACGAAATTACAAATATGTGTCTCCTCAACTATTTATAAGTGGAAAACACTACTTCGTGTTAAGCTAGGATTAGATAAGGAATACACATAGATCAGGAGTCCTTCTTCTAGAAGGTTCTCCCACTGTTCCAAGCACTTCTCTAATTCTTTTCATGCCAATATCACGCCGACACTTTTCAAGAGTGCAAGCTGGTAGTGCCTTTGTGAACATATCTGCAAGATTATCACAAGATCGGACATGAGTTACCAGAATCTCTCCCTTCTCTTGTAATTCATGTGTATGGAAGAATTTAGGTAACATATGTTTTGTCCTGTTCCATTTGCAAAGTATATCAATACTTCAATAGCATTGAGATAAGAATATTGAGGTCCCAATAATTCCTCACCTTCCTCCTTTAGTCTAAATAGGTCTTCCTCTGCATTGAGTGATCTCAACACCATAGGGGATCTGAGTGGATATGCATCTTTTATATTAAGTCTCTCTAATATATTCTTGGTATAGTTTGATTGATGCGATAATATCCCTTCGTGGGTATGCTCAAGCTGCAATCCTAAATAATATGCAGTTTTATCTAAATCTTTTATTTCAAATTCAGACTTTAAGTAAGAACATGCATCTTCGACGTCTTGTGTAGTGCCAATGATATTCAAATCATCAATATAAACAGAGATTATGCAATAACCTTTCTATGATTTCTTAATGAATACACAAGTACAATCATCATTCTTCAAGTATTATTTCTCTAGTAAAAAGTTACTGAGTTTGTTATACCACATTCTTCCAGATTGTCTTAAATCATATAGTGACTTCTTAAGTTTGACACAATACAATTTGCGTTCTTCTTTATTCGGGACTTTAATTCCTTCTATAACTTTCATATAGATTTCTATATTTAATGTTCCATACAAATATGTAGTGATGACATCCATAAGTCGTATTTGCAAATTCATATTCACTGCTAATGATATTAAATACCGGAAAGTAATTCCATCCATTATGGGAGAGTAGGTTTCTTTGTAATCAATTCCTGGTCTCTACGTGAAACCTTGAGGTACGAGTCTCGTCTTATATCTAGTCACTTCATTTTGAGCATTTGTCTTCCTGACAAACACCCATTTGTGACCCACTGGGAAGATACCTTTTGGTGTAAGGCTTATATTGCCAAACATTTCTCTTTTCTTTAGTGAGTTCAACTCTGCGCAAATTGCTTCTTTCCACTTTGGCCAGTCAGGACGCTTCTTGCATTCCTTCATTGACTTTGGTTCAGATTTCAAGTCAATCTGTGTTGCAATTGTGTCAGCAAAATATGAGTCGACTTTCATTGTCTTTCTATTGTATACTACTCTCGTCTCAACATAATTCGTTGAAACTTCTTCTACTATTTCATTTTGGTGATCCATATCAGTCAAAGGTGTATTTAGATCAGGAATTTCCGTTAACTCATCGTGAGTTTCAAGTGTGCGCACATTCTCACTTGGGATTTCTTCTTCAAGGCTCACCACTTCGTGTGGTTTGCTTTCACCTTCTATATTCTTCTTTTGAGTAGTTTGCTTAGGCTTCTTCTCTGTGGTACATCTCCTAGGAGCTTTAGCTTGAGCTTGTACTCTAGGCTTTTTTGGTGTCCCTGTAACCGGATCACTCCCCCTCTTTCTAGCATTCGTTGCTTTTGAGGAAGGAGGTTGGAATTCCATATAGTTATCTTCTTCAAATAGGATGTCTATTCTTTCAGGTGCATTTGCAGCCGGTATATGAGACTTCACAATATCTCTTGTATTGGTGAAAGCTTCTGGCAGTTCATTAGCAACCCTCTGTAGATGGAGGATGTTCTGAACTTTGAGCTTAGTTTCTGTATGGCGAGGATCCATTCCTTGAATTCCTTTAGTTTCCTATTCTATTTCACGGCATTCATCCCGAGAGAGATAATTTCCTCCCCCTAATGCCGAAAAATGATCTTTATTAAAAATACAATCAGCGAAGCGAGCCGTGTGTAGATCTCTAGTGGATGGCTCTAAATACTTGATTATGGATGCACTTTCATATCCAACGTAAACTCCGAGTTTTCGTTGTGCACCCATTGCAGTTCGCTGGGGCGGAGGAATAGGGACATATATAGCACATCCAAATCTCCGTAAGTGAGAAACTTTTGGTATTGTACCACGCACCATTGCTAATGGTGATTCTTCATGTGTAGCAGATGGTCTCAATTGAATTAATGTTGCTGCGTGCAACACTGCATGCCCCCAACAAGAGGTAGACAATAAGCAATTCAGTAATAATGGCTGTGCTATCAACTTGATTCTCTTAATTAATGATTCTGCAAGTCCATTTTGTGCATGCAAGTGTGGTACAGAGTGTTCCACTTTGATACCCAGACTCATACAATAGTCATTAAACACCTTAGAGATAAATTCTCTGGCATTATCCATCCTGATGGATTGAATTCTGTGATCCAGAAAATTAGTTTTCAACTTTATGATTTGAGTTGTCAATCATGCAAATGCATGGTTTTTAGTAGACAATAAACATATATGACTCCACTTCGAGGAAGCATCAATCAACATCATGAAATATCGAAAAGGTCTTGACATGGGGTTAATTGGTCCATATATGTCTCCTTGAATTCGTTCAAGGAATGCCATCGATTCTGCTTGAATCTTAAGCGTTGAGGGTCGAGTGATGAGTTTCCCTTTTGCACATGCAACGCATAAAAAATCTTCTTGATTTGAGAAATCTTTTGTCTTCAAGTTGTGACCATTTGAATTCTTCGTGATTCTTTGCATCATGTTGAGGCCTGTATGACCAAGTCTATCGTGCCATGTTCGATAGGGTTCTTGGTTGCTAAATACGGTCTTGAACGGAGCAAACTCTTTGTGTGGTGTAACATAAGTGTAGTACATGCTTTCTTCAATAGTTAGAAAACTTTCGATGATAGTCTTGTGCTCTCCATCTTTCTTGGTCATAATGAGACATTCTTCGCCTTTATCATCAATGGTTTCTACGTGAAATCCATTTGCACGGATGTCCTTGAATCTTAACAATGTCCGAGTAGACTCGGGATAAAGCAATGCTTCATGAATTACTAGTCACGTACCATTCGGTAGGACGATTGTGGCCCTGCCAGTGCCAACAATCCTAGTGTCAATGCCAATGACAGTAGTTATATCTCCATCAAACTTTCGAAGTGTTTGGAAATAACCAGTGTCCCTTAGAACGTTAGCGGTAGTGCCACTGTCTACGAGACAGAGCTCCTCTTGAATAGCCATGTACTCGACAATTCTGTAATTAATACAATCATGTATAATTAACAGAAATAATACAAACAATTTCGACACCAATATGTCTTCTGTTCATGAGATTACATAAATAAACCACCATTAAAAACTTAATGCACCCCTATTACTAATGCTTAATTCTAATGGAGAACTTTTAAGTCTAAGTAGTCTACGAGACTAGTGAGAATCTCCATGCAGGTCCTCCTCATCCTCTGCCATGAGGTTGTCATCAAATTCAATATCAGAGGCCTTGCTTGGTTCTCCTTGACCTTGAGCTTTGTCTAATATACCAGAATCCATCTTCGTGATGTCTTCTTTGGCTTGTGGAGCTTCAACATAGTTGGCTTCATGCTCCGCAAGCTTCTTCCCGAGTTCTTGGTACATGTCGACAATGTGTTTTGGCGTGCGACAAACTTTAGACTAATGTCCATTCATGCCACATCTGTAACATTTCTGGTCCTGTTTCCCATATTCTCTCCCTAAAGGCGTCTTCTTTGTCTTTCCTTTATAGTTCTTCTTAAACTTGTTAGGATTGTTTTGTGCCTTCGGTGGTGCCTTCGGAGCTCCTTTAACCTTGTTGTTATTCTTCTTCAATGACGTGACATTTGCTTCTTGCAGTGCCATGGAGCCAGTAGGACGAGACAAGTGATTCTGCTTGATGAATTCATCCTCCCCGTGATCTTGCTGCAATGCATTGCTCAGGGCGACAAAAGAGTCATGTTTGTCCTTCTTGTACTGGCGGCTCACATGGGTGAGCTTAGGGTGAAAGGTGGAGAGAGTCTTGTGGATGAGGTCGGGATCTTTAAGATCTTTACCCCATAGCTTTATACGTGACACAATACCATAAAGTTTGGTATTGTATTCCTCAACAGTCTTGTAGTCTTGGAAGCGTAGGTTTTGTCATTCGCGCTTCACTTTAGGAAGTAAGACTGTTTCAATTTGCTCAAAGCGAATACGCAGTGAGTCTCACAAGATCTTCGGGTTCCTTTCGGGCATGTACTCATTTTTCAATGTAGTACATAAATGATGCCTTAGGAAATGCAGGGACTGAGCTTGCTCCACTGCTGTTGCAGCAGGTTCTCCATTTTTTGGCATAATTGTCTTCAAGAGATTTTTGCCACTAAGGAGAATTTCAACATCAAGAGCCCAAGACAGGTAGTTACTTCCATGGAGGGTAAGTGTGACATCCCCTCCGGGATAACCAGGATGGTGTACAGGAGAACACTCGATGCAGCGAGTTACACCAGCACATACATTCATACAAGCCTAAATATATTACATCATGGTATAATACAACCAGGTATTCAAAAATAACAAGCAAAAGTTTCGCAATGGAGAAACATTTATTACAACAAAGATTTAAAACTCAACGGGAGTTTTATCTCTGTTCAAATACCAAGTCCCAAACACATCTAAATAACACACTCTCGGAGGCATGCCTTGGCTTCTATTCTTCCGGAGATGGGATGCGTTCCCACTGAAGGGAACCTCCCTCCGATAGTTGCCCTTCCTCTGGCATGCCTTCTGACCATCCGTAGGAGTTTGGCTCATCACCTAAGAATAAAATAAGCCGAACAAACCCTGAGTATCTAATATACTCCGCAAGACTGACCTGTCAACGTGGCTCGCTAAGGCCAACACCTAAAATGCTTAGGCCTTTGGCTGGTGGGTTGACTCAGATTTGCGAAAAACAACACCTACTAGTGGATATCTATTTTTCATATTTTAGCTCAAGATTATGTTTCTGAATAATAAGGTTGGCATCCTACAACTATTGCAATCAAAATTTAACAAGCCAAACTAAATAATTCTAAATAATGCTTCTCCTTCTCGTTACTCTCGATTATCTCCGTTCGCGCCAAGCGAACAAGTGGTACTCATTGCTGCGAGGGACAGCGATTCGAATCAATTTCTACCAGCTGGGTAAAATCCGACTACATGACATATACGCACCGCATTGGTCGTATATGACAACTTTTTCCACTAACCCCAACCAGAGGTCGATCCGTTTCCAACTCCCCCGGGAATATGGAGACCCCACTACATACTCGTCCGTGATGTTTTTCATGGGCGACCACCATTTCCCTCCCGTGAGACTTCAATCTCACTAACAGCTAGAAAAAGAAAGTTGGTTACGTCCTACCACTGAGGTAGTTAGGGTTCATCAGCTTATTGGGTCCCATATACCAGCATGTAGACGGTACTGTTTAATACTTGTTCACGGAGCCGCTAACAGTTTGGTCCTAATTTGACACGGACGGGGCTACCACCTTGCAAGACCCAGCCTTTGCCCTTTTCTCTATGGGGCCCGTCTGGTCTCATCATCATCATCATCAACTTTGATTTACTTTCTCAAAGGTCTCAAGCAACTTAAAGCCTCCATGCTTTAAGATCATCCTATGCAGTGCTACCGATAATCCTACGACATAAGCATAGCGCCTATCGTGCTACCTGTACCTGTATAGGGTAAAAACATCATAGGATACGGTAGTGATGCAGGTGGGTGTCAAACAATTCCTGGAACCTAATGCACAGGCATGACTCGACTGACTGTGATAAAAGAAAGAATTTAAAAACATAGGTGGGATGCACCGGGGCTTGCCTTGGGTTTCGTCTGGGTGCGACGATTTAGGTGTGGGAGTGGTCTCGACAATTATCACCTCGGACCCACAGTCACTAGACGGCTCGACGATCTTGGGTCCTATACGATTCGTCGACATATCGCAAGTTAGTATTAACGATGCGATAGAATATTTAGACTAAGAATTTTAATTACTCTCGTCTGAAGTATTTTCTTCAAAATAAGAGTAATTAAGTCCATTAACGACAAGGGTTTAACATGTTTTAATTCAAATTAACAACCCTTAATTACCCCATTTTAATATAAAATAAATTCATTAACAAAATAAATACTAAAGAAAAATAAATTAAATAACAATTAAAAGATAATTTATAAACTTACTTAATACTTAAAAATCATATAAAATAAATATTAATGATCACATCTGCCGGTGCCTTCAGACACTTCTTTAGTTGAGAAACATGAAAGACGTTATGAACTCCAGAAAGATGTGTAGGCAATTCCAGCCGATAAGCTACGGGTCCACAGTGTTCTTGAATAACAAAAGGTCTGATATATCGCGGTGCCAACTTTCCTTTGATTCCGAATGGTTGAATTCCTTTTGTGGGAGAGATTTACAAATACACCTGATCTCCAACGTCGAATACTAATTTCCTCCGCCTTTTATTTGTATAGCTGAGTTGTCGAGATTTAGCCCACTTCAAGTTTTGTTGGATCATGCGTACCTGTTCTTCCGCTTCTTGTACTATATCGGGTCCAAAAATTATTCTTTCACCACTTTCAGACCAATTCAATGGTGTGCGACAACTTCGTCCGTACAGAGCCTGAAATGGTGACATCCCAATACTCTCTTGATAGCTATTATTGTAAGAAAATTCTGCCAAAGATAAACATTTTTCTCAATCTTTGCTGTATGTCAATACACAAGCTCGGAGCATATCGTCCAGATAATGATTGATTTGCTCCATTTGCCCATCTGTCTGGATGATAAGCTGAACTCCGAATTAACTGTGTTCCAAGAGATTTATATATTTGTTCCCAAAATCTGGATATAAATTGAGCTCCTCTATCCGAGATTATAGTCTTTGGTATTCCATGTAAGCAAAGAATACGAGATATATAAAGCTCGGCATACCTTTCCATAGTATACTGAGTATGTACTGGGATGAAACGAGTAGACTTGGTTAGTCTATCAACAATGACCCAAATAGAGTTGTGTTTTTGTGGACTTAGTGGTAAACCGACAATAAAGTCCATACTAATATCTTCCCATTTCTAGGCAGGAAAGCTTAAAGGTTGAAGGGGTCCTGCTTCTTTTAAATGATCAGCCTTTACCCGTCGACAAGTATCGCATTCATTGACGTACTTTGCTATTTCTCTTTTCATCCTTGTCCACCAAAATCTCTGCTTCCAGTCCTGATACATTTTATTGGTTCCGGGATGAATAGAATATTTGGAAGTGTGGGCTTCATCCAAAATTTTCTTACGAAGATTAAAGTCCTTAGGAACTACTATCCTATTCTTGAACCAGAGAATGCCTTCATCATCTTCTCTGAAGCATGTTATATTTCCAGTCTTTATTCGCTTCCTTATATGCTGTATACCCATATCCTTCTTTTGGGCTGTCATAATATCTTCTCAAATTGTGGGAACAAGTGCCAGGTTAGTTAGTACCCCATATGGAATAATACGAAGCTTTGGTTCACTCACTTCTCCTTGTTGTCCCATAGTCACCTTCTGACGGGTGAGATTATTACAATGCGCTTATCGGCTCAAAGCATCTGCTACAATATTTCCTTTACGTGGATGGTAATGAATCTCGATCTCATAATCTTTGATTAGTTCCAACCATCTTCTTTGACGCATATTAAGATCCGCTTGGGTAAAAATGTACTTGATACTTTTATGGTCGGTATAGAGATGCACTAAATTTCCCAAAAGGTAGTGTCGCCAGATTTTTAAGGCTAACACCACTGATGCCAATTCCAGATCATGGGTCGGGTAGTGTTCTTCGTGTTTTCTAAGCTGCCGTGATGCATATGCAATTACTCGCCCTTCTTGCATAAGAACACAACCAAGCCCTGTACCCGAAGCATCACAGTAAACATCAAATGGCTTGGCCAAATCTGGTTGAGCTAACACCGGTGCAGAGGTTAATAACCTTTTTAAACTTTGAAAAGCTTCTTCGCACTCTTGGTCCCATTCATATTTCCGGTCTTTCTCCAATAACTTTGTCATTGGCTTAGCAATTTTTGAGAAGTTGGGAATAAACCTCCTATAGTAGCCTGCCAATCCTAAGAAGCTTTGAATTTCAGTGACTGATTTTGCTGGTTTCCAATCTAATACCTTCTGAACATTATTTGGATCGACTGCTACACCTTCAGCTGAAATCACATGACCTAGAAAGGGTATCTTTTTCAACCAAAATTCACACTTGCTGAACTTGGCATATAATTGGTGATCTCTTAAGCGTTGTAACACAATCCGCAAATGTTGAGCATGTTCTTCCTCCGACTTAGAGTAAATCAGAATGTCGCCTATGAAAACTACAACGAACTTGTCCAACTCCGGTATGAATACTGAATTCATCAAGTATATGAAATGTGCCGGTGCATTAGTCAGGCCAAAAGACATTACCAGATATTCATAGAGTCCATACCTAGTAGAGAAAGCTGTTTTAGGTATGTCTTTGGCTCTAATTCGATTCTGGTAGTATCCCGAACGAAGATCTATTTTGGAGAATACCTTGGCCCCCATCAGTTGATCAAATAGGATATCATTCCGAGGTAGTGGGTATTTATTCTTGATAGTAACGGCATTTAAAGGCCGATAATCCACGCATAACCTCAATGTTTGATCTTTCTTTTTGACAAATAAGGCTGGACAACCCCAGGGTGATGAACTTGGATGTATATATCCTTTGTCTAACAACTCCTGTAATTGCACCTTCAACTCGGCAAGTTCATTGGGAGACATCCGATAGGATCTTCGAGATATAGGTGTTGTTCCTGGTTGTAATTCTATCTTAAATTCTATATCCCGTTCAGGAGGTATTCCTAGTAAATTCTCAGGAAAAACGTCTGGATATTCTGAGACTATAGGTATCTCTTCCAAACTTTTTCCAATGACTTTATTAACCATTGGCAAAAGGGTTTTGGGAATGGTTAAAGTCAAACAATCTTGACCATGAATAGGAGAATCTAAATGCACACCTCGAGAGGCTATATCTAGGACTGCTCTATGATAATGCATCCATTGCTTTCCAAGTATTGCATCTAACCCTTGCCCTTCCAAATGATAAAAAATGTGAGATAAACTTTACTACCCAGATTCAGGGGCATATTTGCAGCAATTTGATTGGCAAGTATTTTACCCCCAGGTGTAGAAATAAGATGTGGGCATGATAGTTCAGATGGCATGATATGATGTTGTTGAACGTATGCTTTGCTGATAAAATTATGTGTAGCTCCGGAATCAAATAATATCATAGCGGGATGCTCGGTAATAGAAAACATACCCGCGAGAATTTGTCCTCCTTCTGGTACCTCCTCAATTGTGGTGAAATTGGCACGTCCTATTTTCACCGGAGGATTCTTTGGTCGATTCCTCTGTTGACTTGGTCCTGGTGCTTGTGGACGTGGCACATTGTTTGTCTTCGGTGGATACGAGCAACTTCGAGCGAAATGCCCGGGACGACCACAATTATAGCAAGGCAGATTATTCGGTGGTGGTGCCGAATAAGATTGTCGAGGCCGTTGCACAACCTGCTGCTGATATGGTGGACGGAACTGGTATTGTTGTGGCGGTGGTTGAGGTGCCCGATAAATATTTGGGCGGGAAGGAGTGGCACGATAGCGCTGACCTGTGGGTGATGTATACACCAATCTGTATTTAGATGGTCCTCCGCTTCCCTGTCCCATCAATGTTCTTTTCTTATCTTTAGCAGCCTTATGGATACGGAGAGAATCTTCAAGAATAATGGCATCACCGACAAATTCGCTGAAACTAGCAGTCCGATTTAAAACGATACAAGGCTACAGTTTTGTGGTCAATCCTCCTTTGAATCGAGCTTTCTTCTTGCTCTCTGTATCCACATATTCTAGAGCATATTGTGCTAGACGGTTGAACATTTTAGAATATGCATGCACTGTCATATCTCCTTGCTTTAGTGCCAGAAATACGGGTACATTGCCTTGTGATTTGCCCACCAGGCTCCAGCAATTCCTTGTAGCTGCTGAGCAGCAAACAAAGTCTTCTGGGCATCTGTACAAGGGATTAGCTCCAACTTGGATTCAATTGTACGTAACCAATGGTCCGCTTCCAGAGGTTCCCCGACATCTGAAAAAGTAGGCGGACGAGTGGCAATGAAATCTGGATATGTTGCCTGATTAGCATGATAACCCGGACGATGCTCCGGTGGTGCTGTATTTTGAGCTATCTGCCGAAGCAACTCTTCTTGTGCCACACCAGAATTTAGTATGGCTGCAATGGCTTGTGCTAGAGTGGGTGGAGGTGGTGGCACGTCTGCCCCTCCTCGCTGAGAACTTTCTGCACCATTACCATTTCTTGTATCACCCATTCTGTTCAAGGAAAAACTTTTTCATTAGCATCCCCACTACTCAAATATTATAGAAATAATTGATAACACATTTCCATGGCTCAACTTGACAGAAAATAGTACTTTTATTCCAACTTCTAAAAGCCTGATACAAAATAGGTGTCACCACATAAAGTTCACATCAATCCTACTCATGTTATTCTCGAAACTAATACGCTGGTCACTGATCGACGCGAAACGTGGAAGTCGCTTCTTGATCCCTAGAATCGTTCACTTGATCTCCCTCATCCTGGAGTTGCGGAATCTCCGTTGAAACTATCACTGATTCCATATCCATTATTTCTTCTGGTTCTTCCGCCGCTTCTTCATTTTGCTGTTGCTCCAGTTCCTGGTTCAATAAAATGTTATGCATCTGTATCAAATCTTCTTCTAACTGTTGGATGGTAACGTTTGCCGTTGCTAGTTGCTGCCCCAGGTTGATCAGTTGGGCTACTTGATTGTTTATATGATTCTCCTGAACGATCAGCATTTCATCCTTTTCTTGAAGTCGACTTTCCAGTTCTGCTATGCGAATATCCTTTTCTGGACACAAATAGCACTGCTGCCCTTTCGCTTCACCGATGCCATTACCAACACTGGCCATCTCTGCGGAGACATAAAATATCACATACATCAATATCAATTTGTACTCATACTTTAAGCGTAATTTACTATCACAGTTTTATAAACATCCACTTTTAATTTCTTAGTAATATGCTACATCAGTTACTACTGCTAGTAGTACAAACCGCTATAGTGGAGGTAGTTAGGTCTACTATTGACCCACTATACAATCTAACCTACGTCAGCAAAAATGTGGCGACTATCGCCATCCTACCCCAACACTCATATCCCCAGTATCCTACCCGGTGGCTATACAATCTGACATCCTGTCAGCAAAAATGATGCTATCCTTCTACTCCTATCGCTCTATCCTACCCTCGCACCATCTACTGTGAGGGTGCGTGACTATCGGCGTCGGAGGCAAGTACACCCTCGGACTCTGCAGAGGGTCCCTGAGAGTCTAAGCCCGACTCAGGAGCTGCCGGTCCCTACGGTGGCGGTATCTGCTGCTGCAACTGCGCAATCTGCACGTGAAGGTCCTGGTGGTGATCCTCCAGTATCTGTTGCGCCTCCATAACGTTCTGAAGCTGTAGCTGAAGCTGGTCTCTCTGGTCAGCGAAATCGAGCATAATCTCGATCGCCTGGTTACGCTGCTGCGTAACCCGTGTAAGTTGACCCTCTACGTCTGTGACTCTCTCTCGAGTCTCGTCAAGCTCCTCAGCAAGCCCTGCCATGTGCTCCCCCAAGTGCAGTGTCTGCTGGTGTAAACCATCTCGCTCCTCTGTAATCTCTATAATCTGACCCTCTAACTCTGCAATCCGTGTGCTCGACTCCGTGATCCGTGCACGTGACTCACGGATCTGGCGTCCGTCTGCCTCGAACCGCTCTCGAAAGGCAACCTGCTGATGGTCTCTCTGCTGAGTGACCTCAGCTAGCTGCGCCTCAACGTCGTGGAGCTGACGCTCTAAGACTGTCATACGCGTCCCCTGCGCGCCTGGCTCACGAACGCGCCTCTGTCCCCGTGGCATCTGCAGGAAAAAGGTTTAACAAGTTAAACACTTCTTCCCACAGTAAAACAAACTAGCAAAACAGCGAGAGGAAAAACTGACAGTGTAGAAACAAACATAACCTCCAAAACCCCAAGATTTTTAATTATCCTAAAATAACATGATGCAAACAATATGCAACTAAAAGTTAATAAGTTAGCAGTCAGATTCACGTTCTAAAACGAATAGCACATCTACTCGTGTCTTTTAGCGTCTTTCTACCCTGCCGTTCTCACTCGTGTGGTTCTAGGAAAATTTTCATAAAAAGTTTTTTTTTAAAAAAAAAAACAGACTTGAGAATGTTATGTCGTTGCTCCTGTATTGCTCTGATACCAGCTGTGGCATCCCCTCCGGGATGACCAGGACCGTGTACAGGAGAACACTCGACGAAGCGAGTTACAACGGCACATACATTCTTACAAGTCCAGATATATATCATCACGGTATAATACAACCAGGTTTTCGAGAAGAAGAGACAAGAGATTGCAGCAAAAAAAATATTTGTTACAACAAAGGTGTTTGTACTTAACACAAGTTTGAACTCACATGAAAACCAAATTTATAAAACACGTTTACTCCAGCTTACTCTCTCTGAGACACACCTAGCTTTCTACTCTTCCGGAGACGGAATGCGTTCCCACTGTAGAGAACCTCCCTCCGGCAACTGTCCTTCTTTCGGCATGTCTTCTGACCATTCCAAGGAGTTTGGCTCTTCACCTATTAAAAAAATAAGTCGAACAAACCCTGAGTATCTAATATACTCCGCAAGACTAACCCGTCAACTTGGCTCGCTAAGGCCAACATCTAGAATACATAGGCCTTTGGCTGGTGGGTTGACTCAGACTTGCGAAAAACAGCTCTTACTAATGGATAGCTATTTTCAAATTTTAGCTCAAGATTATGATCATTAATAGCAAGGTTTGCATACTGCAGCTATTTGCAATCATAAATTATCAAGCAAATCTAAAAAAAAATTTAAATAATCCTTTTCCTTCTCGTTACCCTCAATTCTCTCCATTCGCGCCAAGCGAACAAGTGGTACTCATTGCTGCGAGGGACAGCGATTCGAATCAATTTCTACCAGCTGGATAAAAACCCGACTACATGACATATATGCACCGCATTGGTCGTATATGACAACTTTTCCCACTAACCCCAACCAGAGGTTGATCCGTTTCCAACTTCCCCGGGAATATTGAGACCCCACCAGATACCCGTCCCAGACGTTATCCATGGGCGACCACCATTTCCCTTCCGTGAGACTTCAATCTCACTTACAGCCAGAAAAAGAAAGTTGGCTACGTCCTACCACTGAGATAGTTAGGGTACATCAGCTTACTGGGCCCCATATACCAGCATGTAGACGGTACTGTTCAATACTTGTTCACGGAGTCGCCAACAGTTGGTCCTAATTTGACACGAACGGGGCTACCACCTTGCAAGACCCAGTCTTTGCCCTTTCCTCTACGGGGCCCGTCCGGTCTCATCATCATCATCATCATCTTTTATTCAAAATCTCAAGGTCTCATTCAACTTAAAGCCTCCATGCTTTAAGATTATCCTATGCAGTACTACCGATAATCCTACGACATAAGCATAGAGCCTATCGTGCTACCTGTACCTGTATAGGGTAAACACATCATAGGATTCGGTAGTGATGCAGGTGGGTGTCAATCAATTCCTGGAACCTGATGCACAGACATGACCCGACTGACTGTGAATAAAGAAAGAATTTAAAAACATAGGTGGGATGCACCGGGGCTTGCCTTGGGTTTCGCTCGAAAATGACGAATCAGGTGCAGGAGCAGTCTCAACAATTACCGCCTCAGGCCCACAGTCAGCAGATGGCCCGATGGTCTCGGATTCTATACGATTCGTTGATCTAACGCAAGTTAGTATTAACAATGCATGAAATATAATATGCAATGCATTGGAAAAGATAGCTCCAATAAATATTTAGATTAAGAGTTTTAATTACTCTTGTCTGAAGTATTTCCTTCATGATAAGGGTAATTAAGTCCATTAATGACAAGGGTTTAACATATTTTAATTCAAATTAATAACCCTTAATTATCCCACTTTTATATAAAATAAATCCATTAACAAAATAAATATTAATTTAGAAAAATAAATTAAACAACAGTTAAAAGATAAATCTATAAAATTACTTAAATATTTAAAATTCATATTAAAGATAATTTATAAACTTACTAGAAAATCATATAAAATAATTATTAAATTTTTTGCATAAAGTGGTAAACGAATTTAATTAGAACTTAACAAAATTATTTTCAATATTTTAGGAAGTCTAATTTATTTTCTGGATTTTATTCAAACTTTGGAATTATCATTAATTGGAAAAACCTGAGAAAAGAAAGAATAAAAGAAAACTGATTTCAGCCTTATGGGCTTTGGGCAGCCCCGGTCGGCGAGCACCCCAGGCACGGTCCGGCCAACCAAGGGCATCGGCGGGGGCGACGCTACGGATAGGGCACAAAAGTAAGGTCGTCGACAGTGGAAAACTCACCGGAGCAGGGCGATGGTAGCCGATGGCAAGTTCTCGAACAGAGATGGCAGCGGTCAAGAAACTGCAAAATTCGACATCATCAATCATCGGTTCTTGATTCAATCTTGTTCACGGGATACACATAGACCTAGAGAAGCTTCCTCTGTGATGAATTGCAGTGAGACTCACCGGGAGTGGAGAAATCGAAAAGGGGGCGGAATGGAACTTGTTTTGGTCTCCACTGGAAATTGGCGGCAATCATCGAGGCTATGGTAAATGGCAACGATTGGTGGCCATGGGGAGGGAGAGGGGAAGGTTGCGCAACGTTTTGAGGGGTCGGCTTGGTCGAGGAGGCGTCGGAGCGACGAGGACCGAGCTCGAGCCGGCAACAATGGTGGCGGCCTGGTTTTTGGTTTACAGCACAGAGAATGAGAGAAACGGAGAGAGATGAATGACAGGGAGTAAAAGCTGAGGGATAACTCTCCCGGATCGAGCGGCGGACAGTGAAGCAGCCGAGCTGCCTGGCTGCGCGTCGCGCAGAGCGCGCAGCGCGCGGCGGCGCTGGCCTCTGCACTGGCAGCGGTAAGGGGAAGAGAGATTGACACACGGGTCCCACGCATGGCAAATTTGTAGAAAAGCCCTCCCTACGAGAATTCTTGCAAACAGGCCCTTACGAGGTAAAAATAAAAATCCAGAAAATTTAGGGAGGGAATAAAAGTATTTTAGCATTTTTTTTAATAAAAAGGAATGTCACAAGAGCGTGCTGATAACGTGTTGAGTTATCGATGATCGCAGGCACGTAGATCGAAGTAGAAAACAAAAACTAAAAATAACAAGAATAGAGGAGACGAAATTATTTATTGAATAATTCTGATAAAATTATAAAGAGATATATCATTAATTATTTATAAGGGAGAAACTCTACTTCGTGTTGGGCTAGCATTAGATAAGTAGCTCACATGGGTCAGGAGTCCTTCTTCTAGAATGTTAACGTGACCCATAAGCATTTTAGAACAGTTGTCAACAAAAAAATCCGGGAATAAAAATCCGACCCGAGAAACGTAACCAAACTTTCGACAAAGAAGGGGCGTTGGGTTTACCGGAAAAAAAGACAACGGAAACGCACGCGTCGCGGTCGTCCTCCGCGTGATCGCGACCCGGCCCGGGAACGAGCTAAGCAAACTGGGACGGACCGGACGGGTCAGCTGCGCTGCGCGCGCGCCGCGAAAGCACACGTGTCCCCGTCGCGCGCGGCTCACCCGGACCTGTTGAGGGATCGTAAAACGGAAAAGTCTCTCGGGCCTCGGCGCGCAGGTGTGCACCGCGAGGGTAGAGCACGCTCGTGTGTAAGCCGTGATGGAAGGAAGCGTTTGTGGACAGGTGGAGGAGTGTGGTGGACGCAGCGGACAGAACAGAACCGGGTGGGATGCTGGGATGCGTGCGAAGAAGATTCCGACGGTTTTAGGTGGCGAATAGCGACGACGACGGTGGTTGACCGCTGCCGGTTTATTAGAGTTCTACGGGCCACGTAGAAAACCTGGGAGGACGCCAGGAAAAATGTTGGAAAACGGAGCAGGTTTTCCCTTTTACCCGTGATGAACGCGCACGCTTTTATGGCACGCCGATGTTAATCTGCTAGCCTAGCAAATTTAGGCAAAGGGTACACTGTACCACCTTCGAATGAGCCGCCACGAATTTCATCATTTTCACTTTTTTTTTTTTGTCCCGGAGAACATCTCATCTTTTGCGAATATAAATCCCAACCATTTAACCTTGAATATTGACCATTTCATAAGCAGTAATGCAACGTGCTTTTAAGAATTGGAATTGCAAGTTTGCAACTAGTACTAGTAGTAGCGTGGGCCCAGTGTATACAAACCTACGCAACAAAGGAGCTGGCAAATCCTGGTACAGGGGTTGGGAAACAACAGTACGGTCACATAGGATTGTGATTGGCGCATCAGATCTCGGCTAGATTTGAGCCAAAGCAACGGGTCGTAAGATTGGTCGCTTCATTTCTAGCGCTATCTCTTTCGCGAAAAATCGAAGGTGAAGACACCAACACCGGACCAGGCAAGGATACGAGGCGATCTCCTTTTGCACACGAAGAGGCCGGCCGGCCGGCCAGCGGACGGGCACTTGCTATTTCTTTCGATGATGATGCCCAGTTACACGAGCTCGCCCCCATATTGCGGCCATTATTTCTCTCGCCCAGCCAAAAAGACACTCAAGCGATAGCGAAAGAGGGGGTTCGTGATGTGATCCTGAAAGACGTTTTGTCCGTGAAAGGAACTAAAGGTGGAAGGGAGACACAAAAACAAAACACACGACTTGACATCATGAGAGGCAAAAGCATACTACTACTAGTAGTAGTTGTAGATAAGCTTTTGTTTCCTTTATGAAAAGCCTTGAGCAACGGTCGAGACCGGCGATCAACCTTGGGGAATGGGAACATTTTCAGTTACTACAAGCCTTTTTGAAGCACAAGCACTGCATCTATGAAGCTGGTCACTACATACGTAGCCTGCTGAGGGAGCCGGTCAAATATTGTTCGGTAAAACTGACTAAAAATGGAGGCTGTTGATTGCAGTAGAGAGAATATGAGCTCCAAATGGATCGTTCGTGGGAAGAAATTCTGCCGTATTGCACACGACCTACTGCTCGCCGGCTGGCGTCAGGGCAGTGTGAGCGTGACGAGTGAAACTGAAACCTAACCCGACGGTGAGGAATAAAAACCGGTGGCGAGTCTCGGCCGCGCGGGGCGCCGGATATTTGGACTTGGCTTGGTCGTTTCGTCAGTGTTCGCTTCTCTGCCGGGCCCCCCCGGACAGCCGCGAGAATTACGGCGGAAAGCACCACGCCCCTCCGTGGTCACCATCCGGTGGTGCAGTGCAGACACCCTTCCCAGTTGGACGTGACCACATCGGCTGCTCTCGTGGACTTGGGAGATCGGAGGAGGGAGCAGGAAAGCAAAAAAAAGGCGAAGGATAGCACGGCGGTTGGAGCTGGCGGCCGGCCGGGGAGGGACCGGAGGAGGTTGGCTGGCGCACGGCGCACTGCCCCCGGCTACCTGCTTGCATGCTCTTGCCTTTCCACCCGTCCGTCCGTACCACGCGCAACTTGCTGCCTGCCGTCGACCCAGCCGGCCACTACATGTCAATGCCGGCATGGGAACTGTACTGAAATAGCTAGGCGATGACGATCTGATGGAACGCGCTTGCCATTTGCCAAGATCCAGAATTTCTTTTAAGCAGCCGTGATTGCCGCAGCAAGCACTATAGTATCAGGTTACGCCTTAGATTACTATGCTACCCAAACACGCTAATATAGTGATGAAGTGCACTAGCACACGTGCTAGAATTGCAATATTTTTTAGGCACCCGTAAAGCATGATTCTGAGCACGTAGCTGATAATACAAATGGTCTAATTTATTAATAACTAGCGATTTGGCTTAGATCATCCTGATATAGTGTGCAAGTGATTCAATCAAAAAATTAAAGAATTCCACGTGACCCTGTGAAAGACAATTTTACATTTTTCATGCCATCCTTTTCCGGATCATGTGAGATTATTGTACTACGACTTGTCTAGCATTAATGAGTTTCAAAGGGGCCCGGAACTACGAGAGAATTTTTCTCAATTTCATGGGAAAGGATCAAAGCATTCACTTATGATGTAATGGTAAAATCTGAAATCTAGCTCCAAGTCAACAAAGATAAACTACCTATCAAAATTACATGCTTCTACATTTTGTGTTCCTATGAGTATTTTGACATTTTGATTAGTAGTGTACGGGAAACTGCAGGAATCTCGCTATAAAAACAGGCAGTCTGCTTTCATAACATCCCTTTCGGTGTGGTTTATATCATGAAGTCAATCAACAACACGTGGGGTCTATCCCAACGTGCCGTTGACAAAAGCTAATGAAATAATTGGAAAGTGCACTACATTGATGGTAAACTATTGCTAAATTCATAGACAACATATGAAGTCGTCAGCAACAGCAACAGTGTTGAGATTTATTTTTCTCTCTAGAGGAGCTACTATTCTCATCACTTTTCTTATTCTTCGGTTGATGAAACGTTTGTTACTTGGTTCGCTAAAAGCCTTGCAGCCCACGATCCGAAAACGATTCTCGTAGGGGCATGGCTGCCTTTGGGCCCTGAGAGGAGCAAAAGTGAAAAGCACACGACAAGCTTATCACAAGCTGCAGTGACCTAGGAGGGGAAGCTCCAAAGCCTTGGACCGGGCCCCGTCGACCCTACCCTCTTTTGGGGGACCTTCAGCCCACCAATCGCTGTGGTGGTGGTGCCCACCTGCAGAATGGATGTTCCGTGCGATCGTGCCGATGGCACGAGGAGTCTCAGTCATTGCTCCCCTGCATTATTCACATGGTCATGTTTTTCTCTTTTGACACTGATGACATAGTTATGGTTTCGGGGGTAAGGAATTTTTTTGGGGGGAACTGGCTAGGATTTGTTTTTGACAGTTGACTTGCCTTTTGTTGCAGGCTTCACGGATGCGCTAATCCTACTGGATCTCACATTAGAGAGAGGGCTTATGGGCTTGGATGACAGCCCAAAACGTGATCAGATTGGGCCGAGCCATCACCTGTGCCTCATCGAATCCGTATCGGGCTGTTCCTACGTGGCACTCTGGGGACACCGGCGCGCAGAACGCTGCCACGTTCCCCTGCACGCTGAATATTCTGAGCAAATTGGCGAAGTCCGGCGAGCTGACGTGAGCAGAACACGCTGTGAATGGTCAACAGAAAAAACCGATCCCGTTGGACTAACAGGAGACGGCAGATATCTCGCCTACGCCTACGCCTACGTGTCCTGGACGTTGAAACGCAGCGAGACCGACCGTGCCGACCGGCGTTGATGACGACGGCACTATTCCATTCCGGCGAAAATTTCCAACAAAAAAATATAACGCGCAAAGGAAAGGAGGACGACCGCCGCCCTTGTTTGCTTTGGTTGGTCCGCGCCCACGGTCCAGGGGCACCTCGCCTCGCCTGTACGGCCATCATCCCACCACCAGCTGAACCGCAATCCGCAAGGGCTGCGCGCCGCGCCGGCACGCGGAGAGATGGCGGCGGCGGCGGACGGGAGGCGGACGCTGCTGCTGGTGAACCTGGCGGCCATCATGGAGCGCGCCGACGAGGCGCTGCTGCCGGCGGTGTACCGGGAGGTGGGCGCCGCGCTGCACGCCACGCCCACGGGCCTCGGCGCGCTCACGCTCTACCGCTCCGCCGTGCAGGCCGCCTGTTACCCACTTGCCGCGTACGCCGCCGTGCGGTACAACCGCGCTCACGTCGTCGCCGTGGGGGCCGTCCTCTGGGCCGCCGCCACCTTTCTCGTCGCCGTCTCCGGCACTTTCGCCCAGGTCCGCTCACTACCCGGTTCGTTCCCGACTTCCCGTAATCACCTGATCTCTGGCTGGTGCAAAGTCTTACGTAATGTTTTCGGAGAGGATTGGGTGCGATTCGGGGGGAAAAAAACTTCTGCTGAAAGATCTTGATTCGCGATGTGCCGTTGTGGTACCCGGGAGGATCATCAAGGGAATATGCTTTGGTTCGTCCGAAAAGAAAATACTTGCTTTTCGCTGTTGTCGCGCTTTGCTTTCGAACGCTGATGAGGGATCAGTTCAATTTCCTGTGCTGCTTTGCGCGTTGCCTTTGACGTGTTACCTGTTAAATTTGACGTGCTGTGAATAAAACCAAACGTATACCAAGGTAAAAGGAGGAAATGCTATGTAGCACGGAATTGTTGTTGTTTGGTTTCCAGTTTCCCCGGAAAAAAAAAAACTGCTCATCCCATCCTCCTCCACCTTGATTCAAAGTGTAACAGTGTATTACGTGTTTGACTACATTTTTCTAAAGTTGCGGGTATTTGGCATAGCTCCACTTTGTAGTAGAGCTGCTCCACACAAGAGTTTTAGAGTGAAACTACTCCACTATAAAACAGAGCCATGCCAAATAAACCTTAAACTGTAATTGACACATCCATGACACTAATGGCTGATTTATTTGCTGTGTAATTTTGTTGTGCTTATCCATGGATATTTTTTATACATGAAGTAATATTCATCCAAATGGAAATGGTATGCTTTCTTTTTTCATTCCGGAAAATATGAATGTCAAGTGAGGTGTTGTTCAATCAATGAATGATTGAAACACCTTGGATTTTAAGTGTTTATGACTTCTACTCTACAATAAATGTTGAAAGTACTTCAATTAGTACCAAGTTGTGTAAGCAAAAGATTGCAATAAGTTTACATGATTTTTTTTCTTTGAACAGGTTGCAGTTGCCAGAGGTTTGAATGGTATTGGTCTGGCACTTGTGACCCCAGCAATCCAGTCTCTCGTGGCAGATTGCTCTGATGACAATACCCGAGGCTCTGCTTTTGGTTGGCTTCAACTCACAGGAAACTTAGGTTCAGTTATCGGCGGTTTGTTCTCTCTCATGCTCGCATCAGCCACAATCATGGGTATTGCCGGTTGGCGAGTTGCATTCCACATTGTTGCTCTCATCAGTGTGGTCGTCGGTGCTGTCGTTGGCCTATTTGCAGTGGATCCCCATTTTGTCAACGTTAAACACGGCGAACAGTGCTTGCGGAAGTCTCCCTGGGCAGAGATGAAGGATTTGGTGCGAGAAGCCAAAGCTGTAGTGAAGATACCGTCGTTTCAGATTATTGTGGCGCAGGGTGTCACAGGTTCGTTTCCATGGTCTGCGCTAGCATTTGCCCCTATGTGGCTGGAGCTGAATGGTTTTACACACAACAAAACTGGACTTCTTGTGACGATATTTGCACTGGCAAGTTCACTTGGAGGACTTTTAGGTGGAAAGATGGGGGACTACTTTGCTGTTCGCTCTCCTAATGCTGGTCGAATAGTGCTTTCACAGATAAGCTCAGCTTCTGCAATTCCACTTGCTGCTGTGTTGTTGTTAGGGCTACCGGATGACTCATCATCTGGTTTCTTGCATGGCCTTGTGATGTTCATTATGGGGCTAAGCATCTCCTGGAATGGTCCTGCTACTAACAAGTAAGTAGACTTTCATGAGTTGTTCAAGTTCTTTCCAATTGTTATATATATATATATATATATATATATATATATCTTTTTGAAACATAGATCAGTGGCTTAAAATAATATGTCATGTTTCATCTCTCAAAAGACCCATATATTGTGGAATGACTATTCGTTTTACTTGCAGCCCGATTTTTGCTGAGATAGTTCCTGAGAGATCACGGACAAGCATCTACGCATTGGACCGTTCTTTCGAGTCCGTCTTAGCTTCGTTCGCTCCACCTGTAGTCGGTTTTTTAGCCGAGCATGTTTACGGCTACAACCCCATCTCCTATGGAGCCGGACTTGGTAGCATTGGGCGTGATAAATCAAATGCTGGCGCCCTTGCCAAAGCCCTTTACACGGCGATTGCCATTCCTATGTGTCTCTGCTGCTTGATCTACTCCCTGCTGTACCGGACATACCCGCGTGACAGGGAGAGGGCAAAAATGGACTCTCTGATAGCATCAGAGCTCCAGCTGATTGAACTGGAAAGATGTCATGCAGTTGGAGCATATTATGCTGACAGGAAGGATGATGTCACTGTGATCGACATGGAGTATAGCGAGGACGATTTTGATGCAGACGACGATGAACAGGCCTTGATGGATCAGGAGACTGAACAGAGCCAAGTTAGATAACTCGGCAGTTACCCGACATACAAAAACTCCATAAATTTTATGAGAGCTCTGTGGAAATAGCACTAATATTGTATAGGTAACACCGAGTTTAGTATGAGTTTACTTTGCACTAAAATGAATAGTCAACTTGATGTAGCTGGAATAGGAGTTGGGTAGGATGAGTAAAGACTACTTAATGTATATTTGCAGTTCTGTTTGGTGGTGTTTGTGAAATATGAATTTTGTGCTCTTCTCGCTTGAAAAAAGGACTAGTGTTCACCAGCACTCTGATTTGATAAGTTCCAACAAGGTGTGGTTAAGAGAAACAATGGGAAAATTTCTTCATCAAGCCCGTCTAGCTCAGTCGGTAGAGCGCAAGGCTCTTAACCTTGTGGTCGTGGGTTCGAGCCCCACGGTGGGCGTAGTTTTTTTCGCTTTTTTTAAATCCATTCACCGGCTCTTGTTGGGGTGGCCGTTCATCGCTTATCCCTTGCTCTCCTGAGATACAAATTCATGCTCACCCGGTATTAAAGTGCAACAGAAATTGTCCTGATAATTTTAGGAAGAGGTTGTGACATGCTGGCCCTTGATTTTCATCTCAAGATAAAGTATTATTATTTCAATTATGTGAAGTGAAAAGAAGAATAAAATGTACTGGTCTCTGCATGGGTTCAGCCTTTCAGGTGAGGAAACCGGTATTTCCGAATGATGTGATGGTACAAACTTCTGTAAGAGCACCGGCAATGCTGGTTTGAACGAACACGCATAAAAGCAATTTTTGTTAATGTTTGATCCCTGATGTATTATAAAATATTCCCTTCGTCCTAATTTACTTGTGAGTATTGGTAGCTTTAAGACGAAGGCATTTTTCATATGTAAGCCAATATAGATGTGGTCTTTAATTTGATGCTAAAAATGGTGTTCACTGCTGTTATTGTCTGAGTCCAGGCTGAAACTATCGTCCTGCACAAGAGAAATTCCTACCATAATTCTGCAGTAAGTTCAACTCTGGATGTAGTATGCTACTCGTCATCATCAAGGTCAGTATCTGATACTTTGAGCTATTCCAGTGGTAGGCTATGCCCTTCCCCGGCCTCTCCTCGAGAAAAATAACCTCTTTGTATGGATGAAATCCAAGGATCCAATATAACCTCTCCTGTGCTGTATCATCAGTTTCGATAATGTCGTCATTGTCAGAGTCCCACTCAACACGGTTCTTCTCTGCAACATCCACGGAGGAGCTGTCCTCTATATAGTAGTTTTCCTCTTGAAGAGTCCATGGGCCGTCGAATTTCTTGTTCAAGTATTCCTTATCATAACAGCTGACACGAGGTATGGTTGGCTTAAGACTGCTGTTGTGCTTCAACTCCCACTCCATCAGGTCGTAGGATGATACATTGAGGAACCAAATCCAAAGACGCGAGCAGTCCACGAGTGCACAGTATACCCCTTTATTCGACTTTCCGAGATAAAACCTGAACACTTGCTTAACATGAGGTGGCAGCTGGATTAACTGATGCTTCTTAGTTGACAGGGATATTCTGCAAAACAATGAGAAAGTGTTATTCAGTATGTACTTGTATAAACTGTCACCAAGTATATTATCAGTTTCAGTGCACCTATTATGAAACCAAGTGTGCGTAAAGCTGGCACTAGTGAGCACGTTGTAAAAGAAAGAAAGACACGAATGACAAGTCACCACAAAGGGAAAAAAAAAAAGTGATGAGTCAGTACCTCGTGATGGCATACGTATGCCAGTGTACGTAAAGCGCATCCTGCCAGTAAACACCGTATCTTTCTGTATCCAAGGAGGTTAATGGCTCGCCGGCGACGACAGCCCTGCTTGTGGCCTCTCCCTCCTCGTGAAGAAAAGATATCTCCTCCCACTGCCATGTCCTTGGCGAGAACACGAGAAGATGATGCGGCGAGGTATCCAGCCTGTCCTCCCAGTAAGCGCGGGAGTCCGGAACCGATACCACCTCGTAGTGCGGCGACACGGCCGGGTCGAAGATGAGGTAGCTTCTTCTAAACCAGGATACGTCCTCCTCTCGTAAGCGCGACGATCGTGGCTGCGGGGGCAGGCCGACCCACTGCCGCGTGGCCGGGTTGGTCACGGTCACCCGGCCGCATTCGTCGAGCAGGAGGAGCCCGTTGCAGTGGTCGCTGACCTCGTTGTAGCACGTGTAATCGATGGACCCGGAGACGGTGTTGCGGACGGAGGGGTGCGCGACGAACTGCGACTCCTCCTTCTCGCACAGGTTGCAGAAGATGCCGCCCGGCTTGTCGCGCGGCAGGAGGCGGTGCAGGCCCGGGAGCAGGCGCCTCGCGTCCACGACGTCGCACCAGGCGCGGCACGTACACTGCGAGGCGGGAGGCGGTGCAGGACGGCCGCCAGCACGTCGTCGGGGAGCAACTGCGCCATGGTCGGGAAGGGGGCTTGTTAATCTGTTGTTCACTCGCGGCCTACCTCCCGGTCGGTCGGGTTCGTTCACCCACATATATCGAATCGGCCGGGAGGGGCAACCGACCGACGAGCTAGATTTGGAATCTGTTTCGGTTCGACACTCGGACCTTTGCAGTTATAATCACTGACATCCGCCCGCACGGACCATGTAACCCACATGTCAGACTACCTAACCAGAATCTCCAAGAAAGTAGAAAAATCGTAATATAAAACTTCCCGCGTTGTGTCACCGGCGGCCGCGTGCTACCCGCTCGCCGCCTACGCCGCCGCGCGGCACGACCGATCGAGCGCAAATCGTAATATAAAACTTCCCGCGTTGTGTCACCGGCGGCCGCGTGCTACCCGCTCGCCGCCTACGCCGCCGCGCGGCACGACCGATCGAGCGCGCGTCATCACCGTCGGGGCTTTCCTCTGGGCCGCCGCCACCTTCCTTGTCGGCATCTCTGATACGTTCCTCCAGGTTCGCTTCCATTTTCTGCTGTTCCCGCACTTGGGGATTTGGTAATTTGGTTGTGCTCTGGATTGTGGATCTGCTCTGCTCTGCTGTGTTACTGATTGGGGAACTTTTAGGGAGTGATGAATCGGAGACCATTTACACTGCGATTGGGCTCATCCCAGTGGTAAACCCGGACCAATGAATCGGAGACCATTTACACTGCGATAGTTCACCAGTGTCATACAGTTTACCGCAATAACCATCTTCTGAATTTGGAATCGACGATGTTTGACTCTGAAGCGGATGAGCGAATTGAAGTTTTACAGTTGTACTTCTTGTATGTCAGGTGGCGATCTCACGGGGCCTGAACGGCATCTGCCTAGGCCTGGTGGTGCCGTCGATCCTGTCGCTGGTCGCCGACTGCACGGACGACGCCACGCGCGGCTCGGCCTTCGGGTGGCTGCAGCTCTCCAGCAGCCTGGGCCACGTCACCGGCGGCTTCGTCGGCCTGCTACTGGCCCAGACCACGGTCCTGGGGTATCGCCGGGTGGCGCGTCGCGTTCCATCTCGTGGCGGCCATCAGCGTCCTCGTCGGGACCCTGACCTGGTTCCTCGCCGTTGACCCCCATTACCGAACGCGCCACCACGAGCCCATCGGAATTCAGCGTGTCACCGCGCGGGAGGTGGTGGCGGAGATGGTCAGGGAGGCCAGGTTCGTGGTGTGGATCCCGACGTTCCAGATCTTCGTGGCGCAGGGCGTCAGCGGCTCGTTCCCGTGGTCCGCGCTATCGTTCGCGCCCATGTGGCTGGAGCTCGTCGGCTTCACCCACGACGACACCGCCGTTCTAATGGCAATCTTCTGGTTCGCGAGGTCCCTTGGCGGCGTGCTCGGGGGAACGCTGGGCGACCTGCTCGCCGCGCGGTACCCGAACTCCGGGCGGATCGTCCTGTCGCAGATCAGCTGCGGCTCCGCCGTGCCCTTGGCCGCCGTGCTGCTTCGTGGTCTACCTGACAGTCCAACTGCCCGCGTCGCCTACGGCGTCGTCCTGTTCGTCATGGGAGTGTTCATCTCCTGGAACGGTCCGGCCACAAACTTGTAAGACTGCTTTTTGCTCACCCCCCCGCAGCAGAGTTCTCTGTTGCCGCGTTAGTGTTGGTTTGTAAACGTCTTTCTAACTGTCGCCTGTTTATTTTGCAGTCCAATTTTAGCGGAGATCGTCCCAGAGAGATCAAGAACAAGCGCATACGCCCTCAACAAGTCCCTGGAGGCCATGTTGTCATCGTTCGCGCCACCCATGGTCGGCATACTGGCTCAACGCGTGTACGGGTACGAACCAGACGATAAAGGGAAGAGCGTTCAGCTGGACCGGCAAAACGCTGAATCTCTGGCCAGGGCGTTGTACGTGGCCATAGCGATCCCGTTCGTGATCTGCGCCTCCATATACTCGTTCTTGTACTGCAGTTACCCCCGGGACAGGGAACGCGCGCGTATGCAGTTGCTTGTTGAATCGGAGCTGGAGCAGATGGATCCGCTCGGTAGTGTGTATGTGGAGGATGGTGCCAAGGTTTCTGGCTCGGATGATGCAATTCTTGGATGAATGAACGTTTTATAAATTGGATCTTGCAATCTCATTGTGCTACACAACGTTTGTACTACAGAATCGCATTGCAGTTCGCTGATGGCCGTGTTGCCCTGGGCGTTTGTTCCATCGGTCTCATCCTTCTGACCTTCTCTCGCAGACGCTAGCTGCTCACTGCGGCAGCAGTTGCATCTCGGTCTCCTCTTTATCCTCGGTGTCAGACCCGTCATCATCTCCATCTCGCGCCGCCTCCGCCCGCGCCATCTCCCTGTCCTTGGGGTAGGTGCAGTACAGGAAGGAGTAGATGAGGCAGCACAGCGCCATGGGGAACGCGATGGCGGTGAACAGCGCCTTGGCCAGAGACGTGGCGTTGTGGCGATCCATCGCAGAGTGTTCGCCGTCTCCCTCGGTAGAGGCGGAACGCGACGGCAGCTTGTACCCGTACAGGCGCTCGGCGAGGATCCCCACCACGGGGGGCGCGAACGAGGCCAGCACGGCCTCGAACGTGCGGTCGAGCGCGAACACGGTGGTCATGGCCCGCGGCGGCACGATCTCGGCAAGGATGGGGCTGTTGGTGGCGGACCCGTTCCACGACGCCATGACGCCCAGCACGACCAGCGCGGCGCCGTGTTTAATGGCAGTGGAGGCGTCGTTGGGGAGCGCGAGGAGGAGCACGCCGGCGAGCGGGATCGCGGAACCCGAGCTGATCTGGGAAAGCACGATGCGGCCGGCGTTGGGGAAGCGCAGGGCGAGGACGTCGCCCATCTTGCCGCCGAACAGCGCGCCGGCCGACGTGGCGGCCTTGAACAGCGCCATGAGCAGCGCCGTCTCGCCGTGGGAGAAGCCCACGAGCTCCAGCCACATGGCCGTGAACGACAGCGCGGACCACGGGAAGGAGCCCGTCAAGCCCTGCGCGATGATCACCTGGAACGACGGCACCCGCAGCACGGCCCGCGCCTCCCTCACGAACTCCCGCAGCTCCTGCCGCACCGGCTTCTTGATGACCGAGGTGGTCGCCGCGTGGCGGCTGCTGCTTCTCGCCACGTCACCGGCGGCAGCGAAGGCGCGGATGGCCAGGCCGACCGCGAAGCCCACGGCGCCGAGGAGGAGGAAGGCGAGGCGCCAGCCCGGGAGGCTCATGAACGAGGCGGACGCCATGAGGAGGCCCACGGAGGTACCCGCCACCGTGCCGGCCTTGGCGGCCACCTCGAGCCACCCGAACGCCACGCCGCGGCTGCCGCCGTCCACGGACTCGGCCACGAATGCGTGGATCGCGGGGATCTGCAGCGCCAGCCCGACGCCGTTGAACGCCGCGGTCACCGCCATCTGCGGGAACGTGGTGGAGAAGGCGATGAGGAAGGTGGCGGCGGCCCAGAGGAAGGCGCCGAGCGCGATGACGGTGAGCCGGTCGTGGCGCGCCGCCAGGTACGCGGCCAGAGGGTAGCACGCGGTCTGCACGATGGAGCGGGACAGCGCGATGGACCCCAGCGCGGTGGGCGAGGCGCGCAGGGCGTCGCCGATCTCGCGGTACAACGCGGGCAGCAGCGCCGCGTCGGCGCGCTCCATGGCCAGCGCCGCGAACGCCAGGAGCAGCGTCGCCCTGCGCGAGCGCCGTGCCCGCCTGCCCTGCTGCTCCGCCATTGCGTATTTGCTCCCGCTAGCTCGGCTTCCGTCCACTCTCAACAAAATGAGTGCTATCCGATGAACTTTGAGGTGAACTGGTCAACGGCCATCGGCGAATAGGGATTGGGAGAGGTCGAGGAGTCTTTCAATAGCAGCAAAGGTTTTGCAGCAAGTGTGCCATTATTTAGTAGTAAGAACTAAAATACTGTTAATTCGTGATCCAGGTGGGATGAAGGCTCTTCTTGTCTTCACGTGCGAAGCAATTCATGCATCTTTGGATTCTCCCGCTCCTCCGGACTTGAATCCACCGAAACGTGGCCTGAATATTTGCGCTGAAATAGTCCTTCGAAAAATTGTAGGGCAATTGCATCGAGGGACCTGTTTTTTACTCTAGAGTGCCAGAGAGGAGAACTGTGAGCATGAATTTTCAGTAGAAGCTGTAACAGGAGTTCCTGTGGATTACAATGGTTCATGTACACCATCAACAAGTCAGTGTGCAACGTGTACGTTGTATACTAGCAGCAGAACAACTATATAGAAGAACAGAGAATGATGTTCATTAACTAAATTTGGTGAATCACATTGATCACCATGCTACAATTCCCTAAAATCGGCAGAAATATATCCGCTTCCACATGAATGTGCAGTGTAGACTCACATTTCTTTTCTCCTGTCACAACTCACGGTTTGGTAGTAGCTTTTCAGTACCAGCATCAGCCTCGTCAGATTCCTCAGCACCATAACCGTCATCAATCTGGGCAGGTTTCTCATCATCCTTTGCCGAATCGAAGAGTTCAAACCTGTCGTCGTCACCGCATCCGAAGGGTGAATCCCCGAGCTCAATCTGATCCAGGTCGGACCGAATCAAACAGTTCATCCGCGCGCGCTCCCGGTCTCTTGGGTAAGTGCGGTACATGAACGTGTAGATGGAGGTGCAGATGACCATCGGTATCGAAATGGCCGTGTACAGCGCCTTGGCCAGCGACGCCGCGTTCTCCCGGTCTTGTTCAGGGCTGCTCGTTTTGCCTTCCAGCTTGAAACCGTACAGGTGCTGCGACATGAATCCGACAATAGGAGGCGCGAACGAAGCGAGTATCGACTCGAATGTCATGTCCAGAGCATAGACGCTTGTCCTTTGTTCCTCTGGTACGATCTCGGCAAAAATCGGGCTGCACGTACGAGAAGTGGAGAAGCAAGAGTTAGCGGCAATTTATTGAGAGTGGTGAAGCATAAATAGGTTGCTAAGATTTTTGAATAGATTTATAATAGGAGTTGCCGTACCAGTTTGTAGCAGCTCCATTCCAGGAGATAATGAGTCCCATGATGAACAAAACAAGTCCATGGGCTATACCACTGGACCTTGACGGATCATCAGGCAGTCCCAGCAGAAGAATAGCGCCCAATGGAACAGCTGAACCGGCACTTATCTGCGACAGAATGATCCTCCCAGCGTTCGGATACCGCTGAGCAAAGAAATCCCCCATCTTGCCACCAAGCAGACCACCAATGGAGGTCGCCACCGCGAAGATCGTCGAGAACACGGCGGTTTCCTCGTGGCTGAATCCGATGAGTTCAAGCCACATGGACAAGAAGGACAGCGCCGACCAAGGGAACGAGCCGCTGACGCCCTGAGCTACGAAGACCTGGAACGTTGGGATCTGAATTATGGACTTGGCCTCTTTGAGCAGCTCCTTCGCTTCATCCAGTGCTGACTTTTTATGGACTGGCGCGGCGTGCAGGCCGGCTTTGTTAGGAGGGAAATGAGGATCCACGGCGAAGAACCACACTAGAATGCTTACAATGACGCTGACGATGGCAACGAGATGGAACGCGATGCGCCATCCTTCAATGCCGAAGATGGTAGTTTGTGCTAGCATCAAGGCAAAGAATCCTCCGAATATGGAGCCTATGCTGCTGGTCAGTTGCAGCCAGCCAAACGCTGTGCCTCGGTTGTCGTCGTCAGTGGAGTCGGCGACCAGTGACTGGACTGCTGGTATCACAAGAGCTAGACCAACGCCATTCAAGCCCCTTGAGATTGCTACCTGCAGTGCAGGGAGTGCTTTAAGGGTCAGACTAAGACTCAAACAGTCAAACTGGTAAGATGTTATGTTTTGCAGATAATAGAAAATTATCTCCAAATAAATAAATGATTAAGAGGACCGTTATCTGATAGAAATTGGTTTGAAACATGTGATGCCTAAATTTTGTGACTCCATGCACAAATGTATTATGCACCAACTGTTACCAGAAGGTCGGAATCATTTCAATTTTCTAAAAAAAAAAAAACTGTTGTCAGATTTGAACCTAAATTCCAACTTTATTATTTCTCTCAATTTTTTTATTGGCTGGCTGCAACTGGATGAAAATAATGAGGTCCTTTCCAATCCATAATACTGTACATATTGTTAAAATTCCAACTTTACTATTTCTTTAATTTTTTTCTTTGTGCAAATATCTGTCAAATGGGATTGCCATCAAGGGAAAATTGACCCTGGTGGTGCAAAATTCAGCAACTGCTCCATTGGTTGCCAGGATGTACGGTGGCTCATAGTGCCACTCTATCGTGTGACCATACGTCTCATGTTAGAATCAGAAATGAACGGTGACTGCTACCGTGCTAGTACGTTTGTTGCTTACTAGTCAAGCATCATGTGTGACTTCCACATCCTTACCACAAAATTAACTTTTGAAAAAGAAAAAAAAAAGACCCAGCAAGAGTTTCAGCATAACAGTGTCCCAGTAATTTGCCGGTGATTTTCTGGGGAAACCTCGACTCCTATTCTCTTAAGACAAAAGTTTCCACCGTGATTGCTGTAAAATTACAAAGCTCTCCACCGACAGGATTGATGTCGATGCACTGAAAAGTTAGGAGCAGAGCGGCACTACATGAGCCACCTAAAAACAGAGAGCTGTCGCATTTGCTATGTGTCCTTGTATCAAATCAAACAAACTGCTAAGCTAACCCGAGTAAATCGGCCATCCTACCGCATACAGCAATGGTGGGTAGGCAGCGGCGGCTAACCTGGAGGAAGGTGCCGGAGACGGCGACGAGGAAGGTAGCGGCCGCCCAGAGCAAGGCCCCCAGCGCGATGACGTGGGCGCGGTTGTGGCGCGACGCGGCGTAGGCGGCGATGGGGTAGCAGGCGGCCTGCACGATGGAGCGGTACAGCGTGAGCGCGCCGAGACCCGTGGGCGTAGCGTTCAGGGCGGCGCCCACCTCCCGGTACACCGCCGGCAGCAAGGCCTCGTCGGCGCGTTCCATGATGGACGCCAGGTTCACCAGCACCAGCGTCCGCCACTCGTGCCCCGCCGGCGGCCCCATCGCTCCGTCGGAGACCTTCGAAACCTGCCTCTCTCTCTCTCTCTCCGTTTCGTCTCCTCTGGCTCGATGCTCAACCTCAGCTTGAGCCCGGGCTCCGGATGGCCGCCATGGGTAAGAAAGCAGTCACCGGAGATCTGGGTCTTCCATTGGCGGGAGTTTTATATTACTGCTCACCTTCAGTTCGAGTACTGTTCTGTCCACTCCGTGACATGTAGACCCATTGCATTTGGCCATGTGTGTCAGTGAGACAGTCTGGTGGGCCGGCATGGGGCCCCGGACAAAAGGCAAATCGACCTCAGCTAGGTACCATCTGAAAAAAAAAGGAGCTCGGCGAGGTGTTTCGCATTGGTCTCTTCGGTTGTCCCTGTTTGAGTACAGTGACACAGCTTGAGTACAGGATTTTTTTTCTCTTGAAATCATTTTTTTCCTTGAAATCATTGAGTACAGGAGTTGGGTGAATAGTAGTCACGCTGTCTCCGGTTTGGCGTTTTCTTCGTCCGAGATGAGGGCAAGTAGAATGTTATAGGTAAGCAGTATTATAGCATGTCTTATGCATTGCCATGTAAGATTTTTAATGTGGAAGAGAAAGATGTTGATGAGAAAAAAAGTGGTTGTTTGCGCTAAAATTTAGGAGTATGAGACAGTTCTTATACCATTATATGAGTTCTAGTAGTCTTTTAATAATCTATAAATATTTTTTTTTACATTCATAAATTAAGGAGTCATATAATTAATAGGAGACAATTAATAAGATCACTCATTATATAAGTTGTCTCATAACCAACTTAAAATTACGTGTCATATATGAGATGACGTATGATACGGTAGGATTGTACTTGCCCTGAAACATGAGGAACTTTTTTTAAGAAAAAGAGTTTAGGGCCAACTAGCTGACAGCGTGGAGAATTGCTTTGTGACGAGTCGTTTATATCTTTTTGGGGTTATATCTCGTGCTACGAGGAAGCACATCACACGATGAGCTTGGTGTTGACTGCATCCCCGTTGCCATCGAGATCGCATATTCGCATTGGCTCTTCTTCTTCAGATTTCTGTGTTACTCAGGTTTTAAAAAAAGTGTTTGAAGTTTAAAATTTTCGGATTTCGTTGACTTTCAACTTTTCATTTGAGTGCTGCAGACCTGCAAGTGGCCAGAGATATTTTGGCTCCCCTTTTTTTTTTTTAAGGTACTCTGGTTTTCTTTTGGTGCAGTGGAAGCAAACAGGTGTTGACTTCGTTACATTTGCTTCGGAGATAGACTAAATCCACATGTCCCGTTTACAGAATTCAATTATCTCTGTTGTACAATTGACACTTTCTACTACTAGGTAGCAACCCCGAATGATCAAACTCGTCATTTCTGTTACATTCATCAACTACAAATTTCTCAGTTTCAAATACCCATTTCCTACTATGCCGACGATTCCCTGTTCGCTAACAACCTCGCCGTATCCTTCTCAGTCTCGGGCACCACCTCCTTATGATCATAGGTAACACCAATCACGGCTCTCTCGCCGTCGTTCGCCGCGGCGTAAACAACCTTGGACGGCCCTCCTCCGTCGCCGTCTTCCATGGCGGAGCTGTCGTGCTCCATCTGCTGCATCTCCGACTCGACCAGCGACTGCATGCGCGCGCGGTCCCTGTCCCGCGGGTAGCTGCAGTAGAGGAAGGAGTAGATGGAGGTGCAGACCGTGAAGGGTATCGCGATGGCCGTGTACAGCGCCTTGGCTAGGGACTTGGCGTTCTCCCGGTCTTGCTGCACGCTCGTCCCCTTGTCGTCCGGCCGGTACCCGAACACGCGTTCTGCCAGGAGGCCGACGATCGGAGGCGCGAAGGATGCGAGCACCGACTCGAAGGACCGGTCCAGCGCGTAGATGCTCGTTCTTGATTTCTCCGGGACGATCTCTGCAAATATAGGACTGCAACACAAGAAAAAAGAAAGTCTCTGGTGAATGTGAGCTCTGGAACTATATATGAGGAGATTTCAGTGTAAATCAAGCATGGCTTACAAGTTGGTGGCGGGCCCGTTCCAGGAGATGAACACGCCCATGACGAAGAGGACGACGCCGTAGACAGCGCCCTTGGAGGGGTCATCGGGCAGGCCGAGCAGCAGCACGGCAGCCAACGGCACGGCCGATCCGGCGCTGATCTGCGAGAGCACGATCCTGCTGGCGTCCGGGTAGCGCAGCGCGAGGAGGTCGCCCATCTTTCCCCCGATGAGGCCGCCGAGGGAGCTGGCGACCCAGAAGACGGTCATGAGCACGGCGGTGCGCGCGTGGGTGAAGCCGACGAGCTCCAGCCACATGGACGCGAAGGACAGCGCGGACCACGGGAACGTGCCGCTCACGCCCTGCGCCACGAAGATCTGGAACGTCGGGATCCGCACCACGAACTTGGCCTCCTCCACCATCTCCGCCACCACCTCCCGCGCCGTGGCGGGCTGCAGCTTGCTGCCGTCGCTGTCGTGGCGCGCGGCGTTCTCGTCCGTGGGGAAGTGGGGGTCCACGGCGTAGAGCCAGTTGAAGATGCCCACCGCGATGCTGATGGCCGCCACGAGGTGGAACGCGACGCGCCAGCCCGCGACACCGAGCACCGTGGTTTGGGCCAGTAGCAGGCCGACGAAGCCGCCGGAGATGAGGCCCAGGCTGCTGGCCAGCTGCAGCCAACCGAAGGCGGTGCCGCGGGTGCCGTCGTCGGTGGAGTCCGCGACCAGGGACTGGATCGACGGCACCACCAGGGCGAGGCCAATGCCGTTCAGACCCCGCGAGATGGCCACCTGAAATTACCCATGACGTTTCAGCGTCAATAATCATGATGTCTCAGTGTAAATTAAGCAATTAAGCATCGCAGAACCAAGATTCCAAGGCGATGTTTACTGAAAAAGTTGTAAACCAAATACACTATCCCGATTTCAACCGTGCGCCCGGAGCGATAATGCTCTGCCAGCCAGATCCCCATCTCTACCTACACGAGCATATCTACTATCCAACTGCACAAACTTCTCTGGTATCAGCAATTAAACGGACCTGAAGGAAGGTGTCGGAGATGCCGACGAGGAAGGTGGCGGCGGCCCAGAGGAAGGCTCCCACGGCGATGACGTGGGCGCGGTTGTGCCGCGCGGCGGCGTACGCGGCGAGCGGGTAGCAGGCGGCCTGCACGATGGAGCGGCACAGCGAGAGCGCGCCGAGCCCCGCGGGGGTCGCGTGCAGCGCGGCGCCCACTTCCCGGTACACCGCCGGAAGCAGCGCCTCGTCGGCGCGCTCCATGATGGACGCCAGGTTCACCAGCAGCAGCGTCCGCCGCCGGTCCCGCTCCAGCCGCTCGTCCATCTTTCCTCTCTCAGCTGGCTCCTCGTCTCACAGCCCGTCAGGGTAGCTGCTCCGCTCTATGGAGCGGACCGTCAGAGCTGGCTTCAGCTGCTGAGCTCGTCGAACATTTCCGATCTCTGTTCCTCTCCGGCAATCCGGGGCTGGGTCTTCCTCCCTTCCCTGGTTTCTTCCCGGGAATTTAATATTACGAGTTGTCGTCGACCTTTGGAGTTCTGGTGCACGCCGGCCGCCGGACACTTTCCGTGGCATCAACTCAAGATCACTTGTACGTGGGACCAGAGCTTTGTGTGGTTCGACTGTCAGTGATACAACACCCAGGGCTCGTTGACCGAGGCGAATTTTGTTGCTCTCGTGTGCGATACATTAGTTTTTGGTTTCGTCAGAGGAATTATGACATACTATCTTCGTTTTAAAATGTAATTATTTATTGACTGTAAGAATCGATCACTCGTCTTATTTAATATATTTTATATAAATATAAAAATAAATTAGTTATATATAAAATATATATATTAATAAAATATATTATAATAAAACAAATAATATTTTTATAATATTTTTAAATAAGACAAATAGTCAAATATAATTTTTAAAAGTCAAAAAATGTTTATATTTTAAAACGGAGATAGTAAATTAGAGCAACTCTAAGTGGTTCCACTGTGCAGTGCGTAAATATCATTATGCCGTGTTGGTCCAAGCATGTGCAGCAGAGCGGGGCAAACACGAATGACGCACGGTTGTGATATTGACTTTGTTTTTGTTTTCAAGCTTGGCGCCTTGGCAGGGAAAATATATGTCAAGCTCAGCTCAACGCACGAATCCACCGACGGATTACAACTTTTCAATCACCTGATGCTGGTCAAGATCCCATCCCCCGTCCGTCGATCTTGAGGTTCAGGTCGCTAATTCCAGTTCGTGATGATTCTATATGACTCGATCATTTTTACATGACTATCTACCAATTTCAGGGAACGACGCATTAGAGTGTAAGTAGCTAAATTGGGCTCCTAAATTTTATTTCACAAGCCCAATTATAAAATTTGGGAGCTCAATTTTACTTTTAACTTCAACAAAAACTTGTAAATGGGCTCCTAAAAATATGGGATCCTCTTGTCAGCTAAAAAAAAAAACTAACCTCTTCTACCCTGATCCGGGAAGCTACAATATCGCCGCCGCCCCTGCTTCCCGCGTGCCTGCCGCCGCTCTTGCTCTCCGTCGGCCCCGACGTCTTGTTCCCCGTCTCCTCCTTTGCTTGGCTCGTGCCCGCCCTGCTCCTCGCCCGGCGCTGCTACTCTGCCGCCCGGCTGCGCTCGCCGCGGAGCTAATCCGCCGCCCGCCTGCCCCCCCCCTCCCCCCGAGCTGGTCCTCTGTCCGCTCGCTCAAGCTCCAAGGACGACGACTGGCCCTCCATGGTTGAGAATGGCAGCTAGGGTTCTTGGAGAAGCTCATGCGCCCTCCGTTGTCGAGGACGACAACTTGGTGCTCGCGGGCCCGCTACTACAGGTCGGTCGCGTCGGGTGCCACCGCCACCGCCCGCGGCAGCTCGCGCTTGTGCCGCCGCCATCGCCCGTGGGCGCACGCGCGCCGCTGTGTGCCTACTCGCGAATCCGCCCGAGCTCCTCCTGCTCAGTAGCACGACACGAGGCGCGAAGGTCCAGCGAGGGAGGGAGGCGGGTGGGTTCGCGTCGAAAAGGAAGGAGGCGGAGAGGTCTAACGTCATGCGCAAGAGATAGAAAGAAGAGAGAGAAAGAGAGGAAAAAAGAAAGAAAAAAATAAAAAACAATGGGGCCATGTTTTAGCAGGGAGATAGGAGGCTCCTATTGCCGGGGGTCTGAAGCTAAAATTTGTGAAGGCATGAAAAATGAGAGTCCATTTAGGAACCCCACTGGAGTTGTGTTTTCTTGTTTGACTCCTAAATTTTAGTATAGTACCTTTGTTTAGGAGCCCTACTGCTCTTAGAGCATCTTCAGTGGGGCTCCTAAACAGGGGTACTATACTAAAATTTAGCAGCCTAGCAAAAAATTCATCTTCAGTGGGGCTGTAAAATTGGCTCATATTTTTCGTGCCCTCCCAAATCTTCCCTGTAAACTTCTATATTTGCAACCCTCTTATCCCTCTCTTAAACATGGGTCCCATCTCTTTTTCTTATTTTCTTCTTTTTTTTTTTGCTTTTCTTTCTCCTCATTGCGTCTTCTCCTCGTATGGCTCCCTCTCCTCCCGCCGCCACCGCCACGTCGGCGCGAGCCGGCCGCCTCGCCGCCGCCTCTTCTGCTAGGCCCCGCGCCGCATGGCAGCCGCTCCGTTGGTCCCTGCCCCGAGCTCGCCAGGGCTCCAGCTTCGCCGTTGCTGCTTGCCAAGATCTCGCCGCCGCCAGAGCCTGGACGAGCTTGGGAGGCTACATCCGGGAGGAGGGGAGGGGGTGGGGGCGGGTAGAAGGAGGAGAGGGAAACAGGGGCCTGGTGTCCTCGCCGCCATCTAGCCGCAAACATCCCCACGGCAGGGCCGGCCGCGCGCATGGTGGCCTCGATGGTGGCGGCGCGGAGGCGGCCGGGGAGCGCGGCACGGGCGCGGAGGCAGCGAAGCGGCAATGACGGGCCGGAGCAGCGCGCGGCGAGAGCGGCGGCGTCTGAAGTCGCTCAAGTGGAGAAGAAGTAGATTTTCAGTTATTTTTTTCTTTCACGTGGGCCTCATGGTGAATAGGAGCTCATTTGCAATTCTTCACTCGAGTTAGGAGCAAAATTGGCCTCCTAAATTTTGCAACTGAACTTGCAAATTTGATTTTAGGAGTCTAATTTAACTACTCTAACTGGAGATGCTCTTAGTCATGCTGTTAAAGAATAGAATATTTTGGCCACTCGGGACAAATGGTTGTACTCAAGGTTTGCTCCAGTGATTTAATATGCTCTGCTTGTCACATATATATTTTTTCCCTGGTTCCTCGTGGAGAGGAACCGTCTGCATCACACTTGTAAATGTCGATGAGTTTCGTCTTACCAATTCGAAGGAACGCGCCTGATGACGGAGTACTCACTGAGGCGAGCCCTTTGTTGCTGGAAAATCCAAGCCTCATGAAAATTTGCAAAAAAATATGCTGCAAATTTTGATTAAACATGAAAAATATGTTCATCAACAAAATATGTTGCGACCAATTTGTTACAAATTTTGATTAAACTTGAAAATATGTTGTTATCTAAATTGCAAAAAAAATCTAAAAAAAAGATTGGATTAAACAATTTCATTCTTGTTTGGAATCCACTCCATTCCCCAAAGGCCAAAGCAAACTGGATAAAAAAACCAAAAATCGCAGTCGCCAAAAACAAAAAAACAAAAAACCCACAAAAACGCAAAGGGGCGTTCATTCACACTATCCTTTTTTTAATCAGAAAATAGTGAAAATTTTCATGACCGCGAGCTGTAGTTATTTTTATACAGGTGAGAGCTGTGTAGTGTTTTTGTTTAGACCGGTGAATATGTTAGTTAACACTGTCAACAGGATAATGGGCCTCTCGAATCTCGATCTCACCCAAAAGAAAATCCTACACCTGGGTCAAATCTAAGACCCAGGCTGAACAGCCCATTGTCCAAAACCCTTGCTTCTCCCCTTTTTCCATTCCAGCTACAACTCCACGCGGCGGAAGACCGCAATCATCCGCCTCCGCCGATCACCTGCTGCCGGCGCGGCTCCCCACCTCCACCTCAGGCGCGCTCCCCAAGTGCGGTTCCGCCTCTCCGATGGTGAGTTCGCATCTGCTACTCTGCTTTGCAAGGTTATCCTTGTGAAATTTATGCCATTCGCTTTCCTCACGATCATGCTGGGTGGGGGGCGCCGTTTACCGGCGTCTGCTTAGGATTTGGCCAAGGAATATTCTTGCGCAAGGGGAATCACCTGCTGCCTCAGTTGGAGCGCTTGCGCGCAATGCTGCATCTATGCATTCTGTTTTGGGGGTGGAAAGAGGGGGCACCGTGCCCTTGTTTGAACATGTTGTAATTTCTCATGTAATTTTCTCTTATTATTTTTGCGATTTCTACTTCACTATTGAATATCTGGGTCTAATTTAATGGTTTATAGAGTTACATCGCCTAAAAGAGTAAGTTTAATTGCTTTTAGAAACTATAGGTATGTGGTTTGGAAATGTTTATTGGCCTATATTTGGGTATCGCAGTGACCATTTAAAGGAACTAATAACTAATAACTGATAACGAGTGCCCAGAACATATGGTGCTCTGTACTTCTTGTCTTCTAGATGTTATATTCTATTCAAATTGTTGATTTGGCAGCAGATTTTGAAGTTTTCCCCCCTAATGTCTTATTTTTGCTTGGCCGCTTCTTGCAAATCCCAGTTATTAATCGCTCGAAAAAATCCCGGTACCTCTCAACTAAGAGAGTTTGCTCTGAAGTAGCTCTAGTATTCTAGCCCAGGGGACCATGTTAGTTCAATTGGTATAGTCAAATGTATTTTTTTCAAGGGCTACTTGAGATGGCTCGTTGCCTAGTACTACTGTATTTCTTTTCTTCTCACTTGATTATATTAAGAAGAGTTGCCTGGTACATTGTACTATACGGAGAACTTAACCATATAAACTGCTCTATATTACTTATTCTCTGCTAGTTTTCAGGTGCTTTCCGTTGTATGTATAGTATAACTTTCTTGTTCCTTGTACACTAACACTCTTGCAAGTTCAATATTAATGTTCCTGAAGATTATGTCTCCTAGTTTGCAAGTTCATACAATTCAGTTACTTTATTACACATTCATTCAAGCTACTCTATAATACTTCCTCCAATTTTTATATATGACATTGGTTAGTTCGATTATTGAGACAAGTAGGGAGTACCTTTCTTGGTTAAATAAATTATGAGTGTAACATACTACTTGTCATGGTCTAACTTGCTAATTGTCATGCAGTACAACAAGTCTGCTGGAGGCAACATGGAGAAGGAGCCTGGTATCTTCAGATTCGAGGAGTGTTGGCTCGTGAGAGATGAATGTCGTCCCTTTGTAGTCAATAACTGGACTGCTGATACAGGTAGCTTGAAAGGGTTGGATAAATGGCAGGAAAAAATAAGAAGGTTAAGGAGGTCCCTCAGGGGTTGGAATATGAATATTCTGGGTGAAAGGAAAAGGGCTAAGCAAGTTATATCATACAAGATCGCTGAATTTGAAAGGAAAATTAATTCTAGGGAATTGTCTGTTGAAGAATGGTTTGAGAAAACAGCTCTGGATTCTGTTTTGATGAATATTTATAGAGAGAATGAAGTGTGGCAGCAACAAAGATCTAGAGAGAGATGCTACTTTGAACGAGACCTTATCGCTGCCTATTTTGATGAACAGTCTTGCGAAAGAAACTTGATGCTCATCTCCTTGACAACTGAATATGGCACCTTAAAAGGTGACAAAGCTATTGGGAAACATGCTTAGGCATATTACAAGAATTTGTTCAAGCGCGATGAAAGATCTAACATCAGGTTACAGAGTGGTTACTGGGACGATGACCATAAACTTGATGAAGAAGACAATTTACATCTCACGGAATTCTTTACTATCGAGGAAATCAAGGAAGCTGTATGGGCTATGGAAATTGACATTGTGCCTGGTCCATACGGGATTCCTATCACTTTTTACAAAGAATTCTGGGATGTTGTTAAAGATGATCTGAAGGAAATGTTCAACGAGTTTCATTCTGGAAGTCCAAACATTCATCGACCTAACTTTGCTTTTATTGCCTTGATCCCAGAGGTCCAAGATGCTACTTGTATTGAGCAATTTCATCCTGTTTATCTTTCGAATATCAGCTACAAAATCTTTTCAATGATATTGGCTAACAGGTTAAGTAAAGTAGTAGGCAAAATAGTAGACAAAACCCAAAATGCTTTTCTACCTGGGAGGAACATTCTTGATGGAATGTCTGTCATTCATGAAGAGTTACATGAATTAAACAGGAATAATATGCCTGGAATCCTTCTGCAACTAGACTTTGAGAGGCCGTATGACAAGGTACACTTGGATTTCCTTGAGGAAGTATTGATCTTGAAGGGATTTACTAACAAATGGATCCAGTGGATGAAGAAAATGCTAGGGCAGGGATCTGCGAGTGTCATAGTGAATGGGAAACCAGGATCTTATTTTCAGATGCAAAAAGGTCTACGCCAAGGAGACCCCCTTTCACCGCTTTTGTTCAATTTGGCAGTCGATGCATTATCAGCTATGTTGAACAAAGGTAAGGAGAATAACCTATTGGAAGGATTAGCTGCAAATCTAGCTAGCAAGGGGGTGATAAATGTGCACAGCGCAGATGATACAATACTTTTGCTCAAGGATGATGTTGATATGGCTGTTCGACTTAAGTTAATATTGACCTGCTATGAAATGATGTCAGGCATGAAGATCAACTTTCTAAAAAGTAAAGTTACTTACATTGGTGAAGATAGATCCAAGCAGGAAGAGTATGAGCTAGTGTTTACATGTAACTCTGGAAGCTTGTCTATTAAATATGTGGGTGTTTCCATAAGTTATTCAAGATTAAAAAGAAAAGACTGGCAACCAGTTATTGATGAGATGCATGCCAAACTGATGGCATGCAAAAGCAACAATTTGTCTTTTGATGACAAAGTCACACTGATAAATTCATCACTCAGTAGCTCGTTAATTAATATGATGTCACTCTATAAGCTGCCTGACTGGCTGATTAAAGAAGTGGATAGAATCTGGGTTGGATTTCTACGGCATGGCACAACACAAAAGAGAACATGCCACCAGAGAAAGTCGTCACAATTATGTGTCTCCAAGGAAAATAGAAATCTGGGAATTCTTAATATCCGTATTTTGAATGAATGCCTTCTGTCTAGGTGGCTTAACAGATTCGGGAAACACAATGAGTCCCTGTGGAAGGAAGTCATTAATAAGAAATATTCCGTATATGAGAACAGCACCCATAATATAATGAAACATGGCTGCTCCCAATTCATGCGGGCTGTGTGTGGGAGTAGAAGTACGTCCCATCTGGGTTGTGACAAATCCTTAGTGGATGGTAATGGCATTTATTTCACTCGAAGCAGTCAGGAATATGACACACATTTTGGCTGCAAATGCCCTGGGATCATGAAGAAAACGGAGATATTGTTGTCTGTGTCGTTGAAGAGGCTCTGGAACAAGGGAAAATGGCGGATTCCGTTACGAAGATGCTTCTTTAGGGCTGGACTGATTGAACTGGATGGAGTGCTGTTGGAGAAAATTAATTTTAGCATTGCTGATATGAAAGACTTCCAAAGTGGGAGACTAAACAGTAAGTTATCTAGAAAATTCATGTATAGGCTCCTCAAAGGTGGAGGGGTTAAGCTTAAGCCAAAAGAATTGCAGCTGTTATGGACAAGTAAGATGCCTCTCAAAAACAAGATCTTCCTCTGGATGGTTCTCAATGACTGTGTACTCACTAAAGAAAACATGAAGAAATGGGGCTGGAAAGGCAGTGACACTAGATGTGCTTTCTGCAATGCCTTCGAAACCAGGGACCATCTTTTGTTTCAGTGTCCCATTTCTCAGCACATTTGGAAACTTTGCTGTTCTGTAGTTGGAATGAACTGGTTCCCAGGAAACATGGTAGAGCTGATCGATCATGTTGTTATTACATCACAGGAAGAGGTCAGGATTGTTCTTCTGGGAGCATCTGCAACTCTCTGGGCCATTTGGCTTATAAGAAACAAAACTAATTCTAGCAAGAAATTTACCACTTATCCTATTGAGATAGTTTCTCAAGTGTCCTCCTCTTTGCAAAGCTGGGCGTCACTGCAAAAGCAAGAAGACAAGGAATTAGTCCTCAGCTTTGCAGCCAGGCTCAAGGAGGCTGCACTGAAGAGTTATCGTGACAATTGGCTCCCCGGTTCCACATCAGCAGTGTTTACTTCCAATCTGAATACTTCTGCTGGCTCGTTTTAATATTTTTTTTCCTTTTACATCTTAGCATCAGTCAAGTGATGTCGAATGGTGGAATATTTAGTTGAGAACTGGGAGAGATATCTGTCCCTTTTCCCTAATTAGAACCTTGGAGCGTACTGAATTTTTTTGTGCTGCTCAGATATGATCTGTTCTGATGATGATTGTTCGTGCTGTGTTGTTTTGTATGCCACCTGGTGGTTATATATGAGCGCCTGTTGTACCTTTGTGGCATTGAATTTGATTTCTCAGCGTTATTATATTTCGTGCCGTAGATTTTTTCTACAAAATATTCTTGTTATAGAAGCTAAGGTTACGTTACGTATGGAAAGAACCATAAGCAGAGTGCAAGTTCATAGCACGTTACGTATGGAAAGAACCATAAGCAGAGTGCAAGTTCATAACACGATGGAGAATTGGAGGATGGCTTGGACCATTTCTAGCCCATATGAATCTGACTGGCACAGCGGCCTGACGAGCTCTTCGCTAGGATTTCGGAACATTTAGATTTAGGCCCTTTTCATATAATAATAGTATAGTAAGTTTTTCCAAACGGAGAAGTGCAGTAACGCAATCGTCGCCATTGTGTGCATTGTTTGCTTTTGTTTTTCCAGACGGGGAACTGTCTGCCCTACAAGCCCAGCGGAAAGCCCAACCGAGCCCAGAAGCAAGCCTTCCTTACCCTCACGGCCTCACCTTCCTCCCCTCCGTCAGCAATCCCCTCGCCATTTCCGCACACACATCGACGTGGTATCCGCGCCGCCGACCCCACCCCCACCTCCGATCCCATCGCCCAAACCCTACCGCCGCTGCCTTCCCTCCGCTCCGATGGCGGGACAAACCCGCGAGCGCGGGAGCCGCGCGTCCAGGAAGGGTCGCCCCGTCCGCGCAGGGCCCGCCGCCGCGGCCTCCGATCCTGATCCCGCTTCTGGCGGGGACTCGGCGCCGCGTGCCCGGGACAAGGCGGACGAGCTGGAGGACCGTCTGCTCAAGCGGCTGGAGGAGGCGTACGCGGCGGCTCTGGCCCGCCTCGCAGACCTAGGCCACGAAGAGGAGGCGGCGCTCGAGGCCGTCCTCCGCGCGGGTCACTGCTACGGCAAGCTCGAAGACCCCGTCGCCAACATCGTTGACAACGCCCGCACCTACCTCTCCAACCCAGGCCACGCCGGCGGGACCGGCGGCTTCGCCGACCTCCGCCGCCTGGAGGAGTACTCCCTTGCGGGGCTTGTCTGTCTTCTCCAGAGCAGCCGCCCCACCCTCACCCGCGCCGAGGCCATGTGGTGCCTCCTCTCCAGCGACCTCCGCCTTGAGGAGGCCATCGCCATTGGTGCCTCCCTCAATCGTAAGACCTCACCCGCTGGTGCCCCTGTCGTGAGTGACGACCGTCCCCCCGCCATGACGGACGCTGCACAGCGTGGATGCAGCTCCCAGCATACCACTACAGCCGCAGCAGGTCCAGACCCTGCCCTATTTGATCCTGAAACATTCATGAAGCTCGCAATACGCCAGGGGCCTGCCAATGCTGCAGGTGTGATCTCCTGCATTAAGACCTCTGCCTCTGGGTGGTCACGGTCAGGTGGTGCTGGCCCGGAAGGGCATCCCAAGGAATCCTTTGCCAAGAAGGTCACTACCGAGGAGCTCATCGAGTCTGTTGTCTCAGAGCTTCAAGCGTTGGACATTGATAAGAAGGATCCACCTGATGCAAATCCTGACCCCAAGAATCAGATGGTGCGTGACCTCATTAAGCAAACAAGAGAGATGGAGGCGCAGCTCAAGGAGCGCAAAGAATGGGCGCAGGGGAAGGCAATTCAGGCTGCTCGCAAGCTTGGTGCCGATCTGACTGAGCTGCGTGTTCTGCGGATGGAGCATGATGAGAACCAGCGACGTAAGAAGGAAAAACAGGTGATGGAAGATGACACTTTGAAGCGCCTTGCTCAACTGGAAACTGAGCTGAAAAAAAAAAGTGGGCAGCTTGACCGGAGTAATGCTACAGCGCAGAGGCTGGAAATGGAAAATGCAGAGATACGTGCTGAAATGGAAGCTGCCAAACTGAGTGCATCTGAGACTGAAAGGCAATGCCAGAGTCTGGCAAGGAAAGAGAAGAAGGACAACAAAAAGCTTGAGACGTGGGAGCGCCAGAAGGCGAAGCTGAAGGAGGACATTGCTGAATGCAAGACAAAGATTACTCAGGCAGAGAGGGAACTTGTTGAAGTCAACAAGGCAATAAAAAACATGGAGGTCAGGAAAAATTTGCACATATATTATACCTGTTATTCTGTTATCCTGAATGCAGATACTTCTATTTTGTTCTAGATGGTTCTCTATAGTGTTGCAAGTTCTCTACTAGGAAAGATTGCATGTTTACTTCAAGCATAGATAGATGTAAAAAACAGCTTTTGTGGTGAGCATTAGTATTCTGGGCTCGGTGTACCAAGCTGGCTCCGCCTAGGGCCTGCACAGCCTGAGTTGCTGCAGGACTAGTTTATTGCGGATTAAGTCCGGAGTCTATATTTGTTAAGTATTTAAGTTTGTTATTTCTTATCTGACTGCTTTCTATCTGTTAATATCTTATTGTTTATTAAATCCCGCTGTGTATAAAGAGGAGAGATCATGAAATAAAGGAAAAAGAAGTATCAGCATGTTCCATTCCCTCTGCCACACCCTACTGTCCATGCCATAGCTCTAGGCTGGTGATTCGGACTAGGACCCCAATCTCTACCTCACTTGTATCCCGTTGCTCTAAAACCCGTGATCATTGGATCTGGTACCAGATTGTGATCACAGTAGCAAACAGCAAACATTTTCAGTAGTTATAGGTGTGATTTCTCTGACTCATCATAGGGTTCTCTGAAAGGAGGAGATAAAGGTCATTTTCTAACGAATTGATGTTGAAAGCTAGATTTTGTTAGAATTTGAAAATGGTGACATGATGTATCGTGGGTCTTGATGTGTTCACTTGTACCTATAAGTGACTATGCATACACAAGTTACTACCAACTGGGTGTTACAAGTTTTGCCTCGATGCGTGTTGTTTAGTGCACCATTATGCATTGGGAGTAGCAACAGGGAGAAAGTTGGCATGCACAATCATTCATCATTAGTTATTATTGAAATTCTGGTGTTATGATGTTGGAGCATTAGCTATCATCCATAGCCATAGCTGCTTTGGTTTCTCACATAGTTTAGTTTTTGCAATTCTTTGCTTGGAGGGATTATTTTTAAATACTTTTATTGATGAGTACTCATGTATATTTTCTTATCAAATGTAGATTGTTTCATGGAACTAATCATCCTGAACTTAGTTTGATGACACGTTACATTCAGCACATAGAATGATCGTATATGTACCCTGTTACATTATCTGGTTTTGTGGTGGATCATGTATTTCAGCCTCATGCTTTGACTTCATTATTGTGCTAAATATATTAACTTAGATTCACATCTGTCCATGACCGTTTATAGCAGAAAATGAGACTGTACTGCATGGTACCTTTAGGTAAATGTGTTCCATGTGCGAAACACTTGACATTAGTGTTGTTAGAATTATGCCCATGCTTTGTGTATTTTATTGTATATTGGGATCATTCGAATTGATAAATTGGCTCAATCATTGTTAGTCCAAGCTAAATGTGATCCCCGTGATTATTTTTGGCATTATTTGCAAAGCACTAAATTGTTGTTTGTCTAAATTGCAAAGTTTTTTTACCTTGTTGTTTGGGCCGTTGAATCCTAGCTGAAGGGATTGCACCATCTACTGTAAATTCGCAATTAATTAGGATGGTACCTTTTTTAGTCACCTCCAATCTGTAGTTAGTGCCTTTTTATTTTAATCATAGTCACTGCGCCGGGTTGAGGGATGGGTTCGAGTTACGCAGATTGACACTTGAAAAAAATAGAGTTACAAGGGGGTAGTATACCTCTTCGATGCGGTAGTTTAAGACGTGGTATGCGTCCCCAACTGATCGGGGTCGATGACCCCGTTTGATGAGTTTCATATGGATATCCATTTCACTTGGCATAATTAGGAAATAAAGAAAAAAAAGGATATGGGCTGTGATATGGTGTTTTATTCCACCACCATTCACTCAGAACAAACTAAACCCAGTCCATGTTGGTCCACGTATATATCATTCCCCAATTAAGCTTCCAGCACAGCATTGTTCCGATGGCATTCTCGTCCTCTATGACAGCTCCTTGTTCGACCTCGCCTAATATCTCTCCTCCTTCATCCACGACTTCCCACCCAGTTGGCTGCTATCCCTCCCGTGTGTCACCACCGCTGCCGTTGGCTGCTGTACCTCCATTGCAGAGGGGGGGGGGGGGGGGGACGCAACCCAGCCTAAAATGGGACGTCGATCCCGTTCTCAGGACAACATTGTGGCACACGGCATTGCCCCCATTTCCAGTGACTGATTTTAATCAATAACTGCGGTATACCATAACTGTCTCACCCTTTTAGGTAAGCTATTGGGCATTTCCATATAATGGTTGTTGCCTTCATCAAGGCAATAATGCAGTTATCCAGTACGTGGAAATTTACCTTGTTTTGTGGTAAATAAGACTGTATTTTGCACCTCTATTTTTATTTTCTATTCTAACAGTTCCTGACACTCTTGTTGCTTGGTAACTGCACAGTTAATTGAGTTATGTCTTTCGCCCCCCCCTTCCCCCCCACCAAAAAAAAAAAGAGCTACTCTCTTAATATAGTTTTTTCTGTTTACATCCTATCTGCTATTCTTTATCAAATCCGTGCAACAGTACAGTAGTTTTTTTTTTTTTTTGCATCTCTAGTTTTTCCTGGGTGCTTAAAGCACTTAACTTTGTGCTGGATGGTTGGTGCTTTTACTTTTCTACTTTAGTGTTTTACAATATTAAGGTGGATATGAGTTAGCTGCATTGAATGTTTTACAGTGGAAAGTTTATATTGCTGGCATTGAGTAAATTAATTTTTCGCACATTGTGGGTAGAAGCTACAATGAATTTTAGATGGAAATTGAGAATCATTGACTGCTTGAGGTTGCACTTTAAGGGTCTTTACTTTTCATGGTATATGATATGGATCATCATGTTTGTGCATTACACTATGAGGTAGAGTCTACATCGTCTTGCTGCCTACACCCCAATCAGCTAGAACTATGCAGTACACTTAATTTGTATTATTTGTTTGGTTTTCAGATAAAAATACGAGAAGACACGAAGACCAAAGAAGAAAACATTGCACTTTTGGAAGAAGAGCGCAGGAAGAGGGAGGCTGCCAAGGTGAACGCTGATCGCCGACTTGAAGAGCTTCGTCGGAAGAAACAAGTTGAATCCCAGTGCTACAAAGATGATCTGCATAGGCTCCAAGATGAATTAAGCCGTCTGCAGAAGTCAACAGGTGCAAATGTACCAACATTTCCATCAACTAACCCTCCTGGCACAATTAATCGAAGCACTACAAGGGCACCTAAACAGCCCATCCAGAGGCCACCTCCTGCATCCAACCGGCCTCCGCAACCAACCCAGAAGCTGAGCCATCGTAGGCAATGCGTTGTCTGCAAGGAGGAGGATGCTTGTGTGATCTTGCTCCAGTGCGCTCACCAGGTGCTGTGTGTCAGCTGCAACAAGCTTCAGGAGGACAAGGGTGTGGCACGCTGCCCTTGCTGCAGTGCTAAAGTCGAAGAGCGGATCAGGGTTTTTGGTGCTAGCTCCAACTGAGGCACCAGGATGTTCTGCTCTCTTGAGGTGAAATGAAAACCTGTGGCTGAGCTGCTTTTTGGCTTTTACCTCCGTTACTGTGAAGAAATGGTTATAGGTTTCCGTTATACATGCTTCAGCGAACATGGATATATGCTGCGGTGTATAGCGACTCTTCGCGGTATCTGCGTATAATCAAAACCTTTTTTCTGGACAAGTCAGTGTGCAATATGGTTCTCTGGGCATTATCTAGAGTTTTGGAATACATCTGGGACGTAACAGGGCAGCTTGTTGCCCAGAGGCTTCATTTGCAAAATTTGGGGCCTCTTTGGGTCGGAACATCGCTGAAATTTTACATGAGTTTTATCTGAAATCATTGGTTCCTGCACTGTGTTCTAAACTAGCCTTCGGTTACAATCCAAATTATAGTGGCAGAAAAGCGTCACTTTTTGTCGTTGATTTTGCTTCTCTGCCTAACAAACATGCGGTTCAATAGCACAATTTTTAGCAATTAATATGTGATTAGCACAAGGAAAATAAATCGCTATTCTAATTCTGAAGCAACAAGTTCGCGGTGACCACCTTAGAGTGCTTAGACTTTCTATGCCTTTACTGCTGAGCTGCTATAGAAAGTCTGAGGATTACGAATTGACTTCATCCAGAAGGAGTAACGCGGCGGCGTTGGAGACTGAGCACCACAAGTCCACAAGCACTGGAAGAGTAGTGCAGAGGGCTAATGTAAACCACCGAAACCAGAGAATTATACTCTTGTTTTGTATTTAGCTCCTTTTCCTTTCTTGTTTTGACTGCATGATTGTGCAAAGACGCTTGATAATAGAGGATTCATATCCCGTACGCGTGTATGTAACCATTGACATTCTGTCTTGTCTTTTACATTTTTTTTTTGAAACAAATCTTTAAAGACGCGTCCCTTTGACATCCACAGTGACACCAACAACTTGTTTCTTGCTAAATAATAAGTGAAGGAATCTGATGCAGCCATCGAACCCAATGGATAGCTGTTTTGTAAAATAATTAGCAGAAAAGGCAGTCACAACCGTTTCTCTGTTGTATGGATGTGTCTGTAGCTAGCTGCCTAGCTTCCCTCCAAACGGATGGAACACTCACTACAAAAAAAGGTTGACCGGATAGCTATGGGCATCAAACGAAACAAGCTTGTATTCTGTCGTATAATGTAAAAAAAATAGAGAGAGAGAAGTGCTACCTTCGTTTCATATTATCTGTTGTTTTCGATTTGGACATAAAGATTAATAAAAAATGAAAAAAAAGATACATAAAAAACAAGAAGGAGAGAAATAAAAAAAATATATTAAAAAAATATATTGTGATAATAAGTAAATTTAAAAAAAACTAGAGGAGCATAATTATGATACAGCCAGCAGCATCTAAATTACCGCAGGCAACCGCAACAGAAGCCGGAACCAGTAAACGATCCAACCGTCATTAAACATAAACAATGCATCTTCTTCCACTACTATGCGGATTTCAGCATTTTACTCCACTACAGACACGCTCTCTTCTCTCAGAAAAAGGAAAAAAAAGGATGACCATGGCCTGCATGAGTGAGCAAAACAAAACGGGTTCAAGCAGCACGACCGCAGCAGAATCAAGGCAGGACGCTAAGCCCATGGGGTCCCCACTCATTCCTTGCAGATTAACCAAACCAAAAGAGGACCATCAAATCCTGGACTACCACGAAATCCACCCGCCTGCACTCGCACCTCTGCCACCCCTGTTTTCTAGTACTCACTGACTTTGGGGAAATATATAAGTGGACCCCGAATGTCATTGAAGCTACACATCTGGTACTCGCTTCGGTATGCAATCTCGTCAGAGTCCACCTAGCGCGGGACGCGATCCCGATTAAAACCCAACAGCAACAAACAGAGCAACTAAACCCCCTCGCTTCCTTCCTCCCCTTTGGAGTTTGGACGACTCCTCCTCTCTATCTCTTCCCCCCTTTCTTCCGTTCCCTTCCTCTGCAAGGAAAATCAGGGAAGAACTCGTTCAAATAGGCAAGAAATCCCCAAATTCTATCCCTGGACCATCGCCTCCCTTCACCGGCCCCGCCATTCCATCTCCGGCCCGCCTCGCCCTCAAAGGGGGCGAGCTTTTCCCCGGGTCCCGCCGAGGCGCGCGGGTTTTTGGGATGGCGCCGCCGCAGGGGAACCGGGTGGAGGAGGGGGAGCATATTGCTCCTGGGGGTGTCTCGGCGGAGGAGGACGCGCAGCGCGACCATCTGGTCGGTATGATGGCCGGCCTTGGGCTCGGCGTCGGCCAGCAGGAGAGCGCCGCCGCCGCCGCCGCGGTGGTGCCGTTCGGTGGGGCGGAGGTTGACTCCGCGTACGTGTCACGGTTTTGGGAGGAGCGCGCGGCGGCAGCGGCGCGTCTCTGGGGACAGGGCCCGGCGCCGGCGGGCCGCTTCGTTCATGGGCGCCGCCCGTATGGGGCCGGTCCTCCGCCCCACGGCGCGCGGCGTCACGAAGAGGGCCACCGCCGCGGCCGCGACCGCATTGTTGGCCCGCGGAACTGTCAAGGCGTTTTCACGCTCCCGGCGGCCCCATCTGACGGCGCTATCCACGGCGGCCACGCGTATCTGGCGCAGCCGCCGTACATGTATAGTGGCGCGGCCATTGTCATCCCTCCTAGGAATCCCGAGCCGCCGCCTTCCGAGCAAGAGCAGGAGGTGCTCTCGGTGCTGTTCCAGGAACCGGCCGAGGATATCGTCTCGTACGCCTGCAACCTCCTGGAGAGCACGCACGGGCAGCGGCTGTTCCGGCTGGTTTTCGTGCACTGCAACCTCGAGCTACGGGAGTGGATCATCGCTAGCATCACGAGGGACAAGAAGAGTTTCTGGAGGATTTCTTCCCAGAGGCGTGTGCATCAATCATCGAATTTCAAGATCTGTTGTACCTTTTTTTTATCATCCAGTCATCAAATCTCATACCTTTTCAGGTCGGCTGAAGTGGTTTGCATGATCGAGTACGGCGGAACACGGCGGTCAATGCTGCTTCTGAGAGAAGCCATGCTGTGCTGGATTACGCCTAATATAATGCATCCCCTCCTGTCCGATTCCAATAGAGTCAGAGTGGTGCTGGCCTTCATAAAGAATTGTCCCCGGGATATTGTTCAGGTAAGTTTTCTTGTTCCATTCAGGATCCATCGATGTTAAAATCTATGTCATTATTGTGATGTTTTCACAAATAGCATATGTGTGGAATCACTAGTTCACTACGTTACCGCACTCAGTAGCGACATCACCAGTACATAATCCCAGTCTTAGCATACCAACTGACATGAATATGCTAAATACGCTTCTTCTTTTTTTGTAATTTTGTTTGGATTTTATCAGCTTCTCTCTTCTTGGTAGTAGAAGAATTCCCTTTCAGCCCCTGGATATTATCAGCTTTCATGTTTGATGTATGAGCCAAGCGCTGCAGACCATGTTGCCATGCAACTTATGTGCCAATAGTTTTCAGTCTGCTTATCTATACTTGTTTGTATTTCTTCAATAATTCGGCGTCCTTGTACTTTCCTGATAAACATGGTTCATTCGTTATTTCAATGTTATACCTCCAGGTATATAGGTTGCCCTGTTGAAAATTAACATGAAAGTGAAACTGACACCATTTCAGGCACATGTTGTCTGTAATCCTTTTACCTTTTGAATTTTGAAACAAGCGAGGTAGTCATAGCTCTTAATAACCCAAATGTTCTAGGGTACCTTGTTGGCAACTTGGCAGTTTACATTTACTATATTTATAATACTTTTATTTATCCAGAATTTCATTATTGTTTACCAGTTGACTATAAGATAACTAATTTACTCTTACCTCCCACATATTATATAAGGGTTATTATTGAAATTAGTGCATTTTAAACCGGTACAGTCCGAAGCCTAGAAATTCTTTCAGATCTCATGAAGCTTGCTCATGATGATGACACCTATCTAAAAGCCTAGAAATTCATTGACATATAAAGTATCCTATATAATTACTATATTTTTGGTAATTTTAATTTTCATTCCTGTACTCATAGTGAAATATTATCCTTTCATTTGTTCTGTAGACCTTTTTAAAACAAGGCAAACCCAAATTCTAAAACATCAAGATAATGATGACTATTTATGTAACCTTGTTCATATTTATTTGCACTGCACTTCAACTTTTTTATTTTGTGTGTGGACAAACCTTAGCTTTGTACTTCCACGAACCACTCTTTGACACTTGTATTTCATTGGCAGATCATTTTTGAAGCCGTCTTTACAAACTGTACAAGACTCGCATGTCAACCAAATGGGTTGAGCCTGCTGCAAGATTGTCTATTATTCCATGGAAGCGAGAAGGAAAAGGAAGATATTTTTACTGCAATCTCTTGCAAGAGCCTCCAGCTTTCGCAAAATTCTTGCGGGTATGCATTTCAACACTGATTGATTCTAGGCAAATATCCCAAACTTTCATCTGAAAGTGTTTGTCACTAGAAACTTATGCTACAAGTACATGTTAGGGCTAATTGGTTATTTCTCCAATTTGTTTGTATCATCTATGTATCTGCATTTCTGTTTGAAAAACATTGTTCTCTATTTTCATGCCTGGTTTTAAATGGAGTTAACTGAATATTAAGAAACCACCCACATTCTTGCACTAAATAGCCGTCTAACTCTTACACACACATTCCATGTGTATAGAGGCTTAGAGCCTTGAACGTCTCTTAAGCAAAGTTTCTTAAGAGGCAATTAGATGACTACAGTAGACTAACTTACTGGAAAACAAAATTGTTTTTGCATTGCTTCACAGTATAGTGATATTTTTGTCCTTCCATGTTTCATTATCTCTTTTGTTTTTTAATCTCGAATGACCTGGAGTCACTCTGTGTTGCAGCATGTTTCATTATGTCTTAGATGTTTCATTATCTGTACCACCTAGAATATAGTTTGGCACTTCTCAGGAGGTTACTATTTCTCTCTTATTTTTCGTTCTCTTTCTCCCAGAAACTACATTGTTCAGGATGTTCTGAAGAAGGGAAGTCCCTTGCACTTTACAATTATTGCTTCCTGCCTCAAAACTAACTATGTGGGACTTTCAAGACAGAAGTATAGCAGCAATGTGGTTGAACAATGTCTCAGAGTATTTGATGAAGGAGAGAGATTTGTTATTGTGAACGAATTGATTACTTATCCTCACTTCAGAGATTTGGTGACTGACGAGTATGCTAATTTTGTTCTCTCGACTGCACTTCAGACTTGCAGTGTACTTCACTTCTTTATCCTCTTCACTCTTAACAGTATCTATTTATTACATGCATGACACAGACCTGATGGATTTCTCTTTTATCCAGATTCCTCTTCAACATATGTTGGCCACAGCGATCCTTTCGCAAAATATTAACTACCGCAATCAACATTGTTTGAAGATCTTTGGCCTACTCTCAAAACTTGGGTATATGCAATGAAAAGTTTTTAGGTAAAACACTACTGACAACTTCTGTGGTCATTACAGTTTATCATGTTGTGTTGATGGTACTGTATTTAAATTCTGGCTTTTGTACAACAGGGATTCAGAAGATATTTTGGGCAGAAGGTTTTATACTCACTACAATTTTGTGGAGACCGGCTGGATTGTACTTTGGTTGTCTGGAGATGTTGTGAAGTAGATGCTAAACCTTGCGTTTCTGTTGTTAGAATTAGCGTTGTCTGTGTGTGTGTGGATCGAGACCTTGTGTAGTCTTCATGTTCACCGGTGATGTGTTAGCACTTGTGTGGTTTTAGATATACCTCCAGGCGTTGCTCGTATTTTGCTGCCTTGGTGTCATAGTGCGAAATATGGTTTATCTTCAATTCTTTTTTAGAACTGTATCTTCAGTCGTTTAATATGCTATATATGTAGTCTGTGAATTTTTTTACATGCTCTTTAGTCTTGTTAATCATGATTACGTCCCATCAATGACCTACTAGTTCTGTAGGTTGCATGTCGTAGATTTATTTTAACTTTTGTTAACGCTTTCTTTCTCATCTTTTGAACAAAACTATATACTTCAAAGAAACTGAGATTTGTTCTTGAACTACAGAATTTAGTTCAGGTATTCTTACCCAATACCTGAGTACGAAAGCTGACCTTTTTACCAGAGACTGTATAATGAGTGTTTAAGCATGGCGATTGTGATATAAAATAACATTAAAAAAACAAAATTCATGCATCAATGCATATTTATGTAAAAATAAAAGAAAATCGTTGATGTTTGGAACTGAGAAAAATTGAGTTCTGTCATTTGGAATATAGAAACATTGTGGAATTATGTTCCACATTTTTCTAAAATCGTTCTATACCAGAACTGAACTTTAAGAGAGAATTTCTTTCTTGATCCTAAAAAACTGACATGTTCCTTATCTCATTCTGTAACGAACCTTCCCTCTATGGACCGAAGTCTATTTTTGATTCCTTCCTCCCTTTTGTGAGATTGTAACGGTGTTAACTAAGAGGTGCAAAGATCATTTTACCCTAACAAAAATTCGAGCATCTGAATTTGTATATGTTTTTATCTCATAAATGCAAAAGGAGTGCAAAAAATATATATGCACTATTTTATCACCATAAAAGAATTATTTCATAATAATTGTAAAAAATTATTTATTTCACTATGATCAATTGAAAAAAGACAACTTTTGACAAAATGATGACACTGAGAAGTGAAATAGCTTCATAAATACACATAACAATTTCACATAAGGGCCGAGGAAGGAATTCTCTCAAACTTAGCCATATACTGCTACTCAGCAGGATTAGACTTTTAAAAGCCCAAAGCCCGTCTTATGAGGCCTAGCCCATTTACAAGTTTGAACCGACCTATTCGAGAGCTTATCCATCCGACCCAAGGCGAGCAGATCGAGAGCCCAAACACAAACCGCCCCGCTGTTCGCTGACATCACCGACAACGCTCGCCGCCGCCGCCGTTGATGGAGCCCGCGGAGCCGTCGCGGGGCATCAAGCGCCGGCTCGCCGCCGCCGACGAGGACGACGATGGACGGTAAGACAGCTGGACCTCTCTCCTCGTGCGCTTCCCTCGCCCTTCCCCCTACTCTTCTCAGTTCTTATCAAGTCGTCCGGTTAGGGTTTGCTCTCCAGCTTATGCTGATCTCGTGTGGCTGGCTGCGCTCGCAGGGAGCGCAAGCCGCGTTTCCCCAAGGGGAAGAAGGCCAAGCACCGGGACCCCGCTGCAGAGCGAGGCGACGCTGCTCCCTTTGACATCGACAGCGTTATGAACCCGGAGCTCGCGGCGGAGCGGCGCGCGCGGCAACGCCATCAAAGGGAGAAGGACGACGCACAAGGCAGCACTGCTGAGGTCAAGGTCTTTGAAGTCCGCTATGATGTATGTCCTGCTTCTAAGCTTGTTCTTTTTCTCCCTTGTTTACCACTGGCAGCATAGTAGTGCTTGGTGTAATTCTGAAGGTGTACACTTGTTTTCATTTTTCAACAGGATGGCGTTAACTTTGTTGATGACGGTATCCGGATAGAGCCTTTTAACTTGGAGCAAGAGAGGGAAGAAGGTTATTTCGATGAGAATGGCAATTTCGTGGAGTATGCAAGAGGAAATGAACTTAAGGTACTGCCAGTTTTGTGTTTAGCACCCTTAATGTTATGCACGGAGTTCCATTTGGTGACACAAACAGCTGTTTTTTCGTAGGATGCCTGGTTGGATAGTGTTGAAGTTGACCTGAAGCTTGCAGCGAAGATTCAGGACAAAGGGAAAGAAAAGGAAGAGGATTTCCAGGACCTTTCTTCCGATGACATTGGGAAGATAAAAAGACGGATAGCAAACATGCTCGAACCTGGCGAAACGGTATGTCTTTTGTGCACCACTTGCATGTTTGCAAACAGCCTTGATTTGCCGATTAGCATTGAGTTTACTTCTTATTTATACACTTGACATACTATGAGTTTGTAGTAAGCAGAAACATGTAATGTCACAGTATGTATAATAAGTGAATGTTTATTAGCTTAATCACTATATACCTGTATCCCTGAAATAAAACAATGAAACATTTGATTCACAAGCTATCATCTTGTAAAAAAAAACCATTCGGATATTGTCTTCTAATAGTTGTCATATATTTGAATGTACACTGATTATTCTCTCAAATATTGCCAGGTACTACAAGCTTTGAAGAGATTGAAAAATACATCTACGGATGAACGCGGGAAGATGACCGAGGGGACTAAGCGTGTATTTGATGAGCTGACAGAGGCTGCCATGAAGCTTATGGACAATGGTGAATATGGTAAGTTAAGTGTTTGGTCCTCATGATTTTCAGCGTATCATGACTTATCTCAATGTGACATTGTGACCTCCCTCATGGACTCATTCCTTGTATGTTATGTTATGTAGATGTTTACTCAGATGATCGGGAGACCTTTGAGCGTGAGGCTGGTTAGTTTTTCTTTCTCACTAGCTCACTTGCTTTGCTTTTAATACTATTATGGTCGCCTTTAGTAATAATTGTTTTACATTCCACATTATGTAGTAATGAATTGGTGTTCCTTGCCAACGCGTGTAAATGGTTTGGTCCATTGATCTTATAGCAAGAAGTGAATATATTGACAAGATAGCTTAACATGGACTAATAGGTGAGCAGGGGCTGATTGCGTGCATATTCATCTGACTGATACTTGATGCCTTGGCATTATCACGTACAAGCTGCGTCTGCGTAGTACAGGTTTTGCCTGCTGCAGTGTTGAGGCTAAGCATATTTCTAATTTTTACCCTCTGTTATTACAATGGGAACATACCTCTGCATTACTGTGGTTATTGCACAGTATATGTTCTGATCCTTAATTATTGCATAAGACCAAAAAATAAAAGGGCTTGTCTTATCTTCGTCTTCAGGGTGGTAATGCATCCATTTAGTGAATAATGCGATGATCGATGTTTGTGATCATCATTTAGCTCTAGTAGTCAACCTGACTGGATAATCATATAGTGTTCCCCTCATAATGATGCACCCTGCACACCCAGAAATGAAAATAGAGGACTATCCAGCTAAATAAGGGATCAATGGAGTGATTGAAAGTGGGGAATGCAGCTCCTGGACCTTATGTCTTTTGGATCTAGAAACAATAGTTACCTATTCTGTTGCCTTGTAGGGACACGTTGTCTGGGAATCCTTGTTATTTTACCATCATATGGATAGCTGCCTTAACTTCTTTCCCCATCCTTCTCTTTTGCAGCCGGGTACGAACGTTTGGCGCGTGCTCGACTAGGTTTGCCAGAAGTTGAAGAAGCAGCCACTACAGAAGATAACCAGACAGCTTCATCCATACTGGAAATGGATCCTGGTCCTTCAGCTGCCAATACATCTACAGCCACTACTTCATTAAATGACGATGACAGTAATTTTGACATGTTTGGTGATGATGACATAGCTGATGCCAAGGGTTCTGATGCCAAGACTGTAGATGCTTCATTAACTTCAGGTGTGGAGGGTAAGTCTTATGGCTGACCAGTTTGTTTGGTGGAAAGCTGTTGCAGATTTTTGCCTCCAACACAACCATTTTGTATTCACAAAATTTTCTCCACTCTTGCAGAAGCTGGCAAGGAAATTGTGGGATCCGATTATGTATATGATCCATCGTCAGGGTAGGTTATAGTTGTTACTTTATCCTGTTCGCCTCAGTTATGTCTTTTTTATATTATGACAAAATCAGACATGGCTTACTGTTCTGATGTTTACCCTCATCACTACATGTATTGATGTTGTTTCCTTCTTTTCTCATGCAGCTACTATTACAGCAGTAGTACAGGCTATTACTATGATTCTAACACTGGATATTATTGCTCAGCATCTACTGGAACATGGTAAAATATTCCGTTCACAATGCACTTACATTCAATAGGATTTATTGCTTTTATTGTTTATGTGGCAACCGTTCTTCTGGATGGAACATTGCTTTGGCTGCGTGTGTTGTGCTTCATTTTGTTTGATATACTAGTTCATTATAAACTGCAGAGGGCACACAACCTTATGAATTGAAGGATCTTTCTTCCATGTGTTTAGAGTAGTTTGCAACAGACCATAATATGATGTGGCCCAATACATATAATAATGGGCTTCCTTAGTGGTGTATACTAAATCTGTCTGGAAACAGAAACTTATTTTTGAAGATAAATAGGCCATTGTCTGGAAACAGAAACTTATAAAGGTCTCGCATATTGGCCAAAGCGCTCAAACTATAAATTTAAGAAAACTAAACAATTTGCACAGGAGTAACACAAAGCTATGACTTTTGAGTTCAGTTTCAGAAACAATTTTCTGAAACTGAACTCAAAAGTCATAGCTTTGTGTTACTCCAGTGCAAATTGTTGCAGGGTTTTTAATTTACTCGAAATTGTTTTGGGTTACAATTTAGTGAGTTCAGATTTCATTTTGGCCTATGCTGAAGTTATTTACATGTGTCCACCTACCATTGTAAAATGTTGTACGCCTTACGGCCTGTTTGGAAGAGGATGGCTCCAGGAAAATAATTTTGAAATAAACCATAAGCATTTGATTTGAATGCTCCTTTCCAGACAAAAGTTCAGTGGATTAAGAGGATGTGCGTTACATTACCAAGACTTTGGGCTTTTAGTGAGTAGTGATAACTAAGCATCTATGAACATAACTATTACTTACCATACAGTATCCACTATCCAGTATCCATGGATGTCTATGTTAGGTACTCTTTGATGCTTGGTTATCAGCTGCACAGGTAAATTCTTTGATAGCAGAAAAAAAAATGAGGCATTGGGGCAAAATGACTTGCCGGTTGGTAGATCAAGTTGCTTCCTTGTACTGTATGCCATAAACATTACATGTGTGTATCGTTCCCTTTTTAACTTACAGAAATAAATGAAGAATGAGCTGGTTTTCAGGCTAGTTTCTGTACTAATGTCTACTATGTGTGCAGGTACTCATATGATGAACAAACTGGAGCATACAAAGAAATACAGGACGTGCAAACTGGCACCAACAATGATGAATTAGTATATGCCGTCAAGGAGTAGCTAAGAAATGCAGCAACTGGCTCTCGTTTGATCTTGGTATGCTTCCCATTGTTCTTCAGAGCGATATGCAGCTCCACTTTTCCAGCACTCTAACCAATATAAGAAGTGTCTGGTAGAGAGTAGAGTAGGAAACCAATCAATCAGACCATACTATGAACGTACGCGGAAGATGTCCACACTTGGTGTCTGTACAATGTAATGTTTTTAGCTGGCGACACAGACTTTTACTGATTTCTGTAGAAATCTGACACGCAAAATGATAGTACATCGCAACATTGACTTCTTATTTACCTTGGATATCTCTCGTAAAGATTTTAAAGTTACCAGACGAGAGCAAAATATGGCGGCTATTTGGGTTGTGTTTGAGCCAAACATGAAGCAGGCAGAGTGTTGTACTGAACAACATGGAATCCAGCCTAGGCTGGCATGGAGGCAGCAGTGTTAGGAGAATCGGAACATGGAAACACGTAACAGGAGAGAGAGTGTGTTGGCGATTCCCAGTTTCGTGTGTCCATGTTTGAAAAGATCAGCTACAATGTCTTGAAAAAGCGATGGTGTCCGTCTTTTTTAGATCTCTCCTGATCCAGCAATTGGGGGTGTCCGATTTTGACACACGATATTTTGGATGACCGCGGTACCATGAGGTCAACAGTCAAACCCAGCTTGTATTCACACGCACGTACGGTTTGAGTTATCTAGTCAGCTGGACCGATCGAACGATCCATTGCAAATTAAAGCATTGAAGTCCAAAAGCTACTCATATGTCCCGTATCTCGGCTCGTGTCCCGTATCCCCCGCACGTGTGTCCCAGCTGAGAATAGTACGCGACGCGAGGATTATATAAGGAAATTTCTTTTATGTCATTAAAAATTTACATGGTTCTTTATTTATCATAAAAATATTTGAAATATCTTATTTGCCGTCAACTTACTCTTTGATGTCTTCAATGTCACCTATTGACAAATTTTGTTTGTTTTTTTCACTGAAGCATGTCAGTTTTTTATACTACAGTAGGAGGTGACATACTAATATTTTTCGTCTTTTTCGGGAGAATATTGTCATATTTTATTGCTAATATGTGCAATGACATCTTCATTTTTCCTTTGTTTTATTTGAGAAGTTGCATATAATGATCTTCCGTAAACAACTATGTGTTATTCTATACGCAATTTCATCTTTGTATGTGTTGTTTAACATTGTTTAGATGATTAAATTAACAAAAATAACTGTAAGAAATCATAATTTATATGGATGGCAAATAAGAAACTTCAAATATTTTCATGACAAGTAAGGAACCATGTAAATTTTTAATGATATAAGAGGAATTGTCTCCTGTAATACATACTCCTACATAGGAACTGGGCGAGGCGCCCCCGCTCGTGCTCACTTATGTACGTGACCGTGCACCACTCGAGCGTGACGTGCGCGCGTACGTACGTCCGTACGTGGGACGCGACCCGATCGAGTCTACGTCTCACGTGTGTCAGTCAGAGCGCTGCCTGAAGCCAGGCTGGAGCTCACATGAACCACGGCCGGAAACGGAAACGGGGACATGAGCATGCATATGCATATATATGCAGAGTATACTCCGGAACTCGAGGCCGTCCCGGATTTGGAATCGGAGAAAGTTCCAAGTCCACACGCTCGAACGTCCCGGCCGTCGTCGTACCCGCCCGTGACCGAAGCCAGAGCATGACGAGAGGTTAAGACAAGAAATCGAGTCCGTACTCTCGTATGATAAACCGCAAACCAGTCAAATCACGCTTCCAACTCGTAAGATACTCGCTAGATCGTTAACCGGTTCCTATAAATACCATGGTTAAACTGTCATCTCAACATACGATGCCATCATCTAAGAAACGGCTACAATACCGTAACACGTGCGGCGTCGACGTCCTCGGCGAGAACCAGCGGCTAGTACAGACATATACCAAAGCTCCGGCGGTGAGCATGGGAAGGCCGTCCTTGGAGGCGCTGGCGATGGCCGGCGTCGAGTGGGCGGAGGAGGTGCACGCAGGCGGCGGCGTCGCCGTCGACAGCGACGACGAAGGCGCGCCGCCAGAGCACCTGCGTGCCTTCGAGGCGTTCCTGGAGGAGGTGGTGCCGGCGGACATGGTGCTGGCGTTCGGGCGCGAGCGTGCCCGGCGTGGAGACCAGCAGCGGAGCCGGGAGGAGGACGTCAAGGAGAAGCTCAAGCTCTGGGCGAAGGCCGTCGCCAGGAAGACCATGAAACAGAGCAGACGCAGCAGTAATAATGCATCATGCGTGTGTGTACGATGTACGTAGGGAAGTTGCTTGCTTCTCTACCGTACGGCTCTGCTTCTTCGCTTGCTGGTCTCTGTGGGGCAAAACGAACTGCTTTCTTTGCCTTCCATAGTACAAAGAAAGGAATAGGAGCATGGAAAGGAAAGGAGCCGGAGCTATATATACTAGGACCTGGCAATATAACCCATATTTTTGTTCTTATCTCTTTTTGTAGGAGCAGATAGGTAGACAGGACAAAAAAAATTGTTCATGACTTCATTCAATTTGTTTCCGATTTTGATGTACTTGTTTGCACATAGTTTTGGATTCTATACTTTCGGTTCAGTTCTTTATGTTCCAACAATCCAAATGTTATTTTTCAATGTTGTTTAATTTGTGTATTCTTAAAATAATTCCACTATCTAGCTTGGATCAATCTCTCATTGACTTCTTTGGGAGAGTCTTGGGTTCTTTCTACATTATATTCAGGTTATTAATCATGCTGTTTATGTGTGTATCTATCATTATTGAGTCTCCAACAAGATCAGACAAAAGAAAAAAAAATCGACTGACGCACTCGATTTGTGTATTGAGATCAACACGATACTGTAGTTCACTCTTTTTTACATCTAAAAAAATAAGTATTTGATACTAGCATTATTTACTAATTAGAATCAACATGTTTTAAAATCAACCCAAATACTATAATCCAGCTTTTCTGTCTCCCAAAACCCTCTTGATTCTGCCGACCCCAGCTCATAAGCCCACAAGTTCCCGCCGTCTTTGGCCGCCGCAGTATCCGCTCCGGTGGAGGTTGTTGGTACAAAAGCCACCTCGCCATCACGATCAACAATGTCAACATGCACGGTCTCCGGCCAATCGTGCAGTCTCGAGAAGAACACCTTGTTCTGCATCCACTCGACGTCGGCCTTCCTCATCAAAGTGGTGAGGGTGCCGGTGAAAACCGCCCGTCCGTTCAGGCTCTCCACCTCCTCCCACTCCATCTCCTTCTCGTCGAGCTTCACGACGTGGACGGGCGTCCCGTGGCGGCCGGCGGCGAGGACGGCCATGAGCTCGCCCTCGTCGGACTCGAACAGATACGCGTTTTCGCAGTCGAGACCGAAGGAACCGGGCTTGTCGAGGAACTCCAAGTGCCCGTCTTCCTGGTGCTTGTCCCGGTCGTACACATCCAGTTTCCCGTCGTTAAACAACACGTAGAGCAGGCCACCGTGGAGGACCGGGTTGGTGTTGGGAGAAGATTGAATCAACTCCGGATCAGTGAAGGGGGCAGGGTAGTGCCAAGCGCCCCACTCGCCATCATCGTCCTTGACGGCGACCGACGTCCGAGGCGGCCGGCCGATCGTGTGCACGCCGAACATTCCGTCGGCGCCGTCGTCGTAGATAACGAAGTGGAACCATCCAAAGATGATCGGGGGCGGCTCTTGGACGTGGCCGGTCACGAGGTCGGATTCCAGTACCATGGACTTCCGGCACAGCGTTAGGTGCCGCCCAGTGGAGCAGCAGAACTTGGCGCCGGGCGAGGCCAGTGTCCTCGAGACCTCGAAATTCTTGTGGTGGAAAGGGCTGTAGAAGCGGAGGTTGGTCGATCCGACGTCCGCGGCGCTGAGCAGCAACGGGGTAAGCCACGCCGGGAAGAAGGGCGTCACGACGGAGCGCCAGTGCTTGCAAGCGGCGGCGAAGCTCGGGTGGCTTGACCACGGCAGGCGGTTCAAGATCAGGGTCAACAGGTCTGTAGGGAGGGACGACCACCCGCGTTCTTGCGCCATGGTCCGTGCGCTTTTGTGCCGTCAACCGTGTGGTGCCCGGCGGTAGGCGGCAGCTTTTGATGCCGATTACCATCCGGGCTCTAAGGTTGGTCATATTTAAGAACTCTGACATTGCCGTGAATCCCGCGGCAGCACGGTCGCACATAGCATAGTCCAAACTTGCACGTCGTTTTTCCGGCAAATGCTAATGCTAAGGCCGCCGTGACATTAACACGTGGCTAAGAGTGCGGATTGCACACGGCAAAAGCCTCCAAACTCCTCTCTAAAAAAAAAGGTTCCAAACTCGTATAACTCACTTTTAAGAGATTATTATCGGGCAAAAGCTTCCAATCCGCCACAAATCTCTCTTCAAGCGAGGAATCAACTCATAATCTCGCAGAAATAAAGGCCTAAAATTATTAGGAAATATAGATGAAAATTGAGAAAATTATGTAACAAGAGAAGCGCTTTGCAAAATCATTTAGCTTCAGAACTCTGCACCTAATAAAACAATTAATTCATAACTCTGCACCCATTACAAGATAATCCATATATACATGAATTATGGCTCTTCTTTCTGTAAAAATATGAGGAGCTGAATCTAAAATCTGCAGAACATTTTGGAATATTGTTCTCCACATCTAGGCAGGCTAATGTATCCCATCAGCCATTTGACATGAGGCACGGGTTTTATTTCTGTTAAGCAGGTCCCACATCAGCTCGTCGCATGTTATTCAAGTGACATTATGGTGCATCATATATCAGCTCATGGTATACATGTGTGATCAAGGTGCCGCAACTTCCCGACAACAGAAATAATGAGGTAAAACAAATAACTTAATTAAAGTACAAACAATTAAAGAACCATGGTCACACAATTAAAGAACCAAAATTTCTATGTTAACTTATGTTCGTACTTTGCATCACAACAAAGAAGCTTTGATTGATGCTAAAGCCCTAGACATACACTTGCTCATAGAGAAGGCCGTAACAAATGGATTGATTGTTGAAACAAAAAAGAACTATTGGAAAGCGAGATGCAAAGCTATTTCAGGCTCAAGTTGTTCAAAATCTTCATAACTACCACATGATATCAGAATTTTGTGTGACCATTTGTTGCAAGTTCATGAGTATAGAACAACTTTACTCATGCAATTTTAATTCAATCAATATGTAACATCTACTTGCCATATTTCTACAGAATAATAACATGTAATTCTCCAATGCCCTCAGGAATCTAAATATGGAAACAACAGAATCACTTTGAAGCACTTAAATTCAAGTATATAAATAAGTGAATATGAAACCAATAATCACTTCGATGCCCTTAAATACAGCTGCAGAACCTTAGGCGATGGCCTGTACAATAACCAGTTTTCAGAGTCAATGTGCAACCCGTCTCCGAGTTACAGTGAAGGCCAACATGCGTACCTTGAAAGAATATGGTTGTCACCCACACCAGAAGAGAATACAGTGACATGAGCAGTGGAGGACCATCTCCGAGTTACAGTGAAGGCCAAGATGGGACACCTGTGGGAAGTCACAAAGGGTAAAAACAAGCATTAAAGCTAATGGTACAGAACAAGTCAAGAACAAAGATAAGTAAGAATGTTTCAAAAGGAGACTTCCAATCAGACTTCAAATACCCATTTATAATAAGTTTGGATATTGAAATATAGAAAAGGAGACCATCATACTGAAACATTGACAGAACTAGAGTTTCCACAGAAGAAGTGCAAAAGGCTAAAAAAAAGAGTCGCATGGACTTCTTCCTATATGAGTGAACTTCCAAAGAGCACACATACTAGTGTAATACGGCGCGCCCTTGCGCGCCGATTACTGAAAGTGACACTGTTATATGAATTGGAAGTCATGCTACTTTCTGCAAAATATTATAAAGAAATGAAAGAAATAGGAAAAGATTCCTAAATGTAATAATACTGAATCGAATAATATACATGTACCAGCATGATTAACACCCAATTGTATTATTGGAACTGCCGTCGTGACTTTATCTCAACTAACATGTCGAGACACAAAAGTACACAAGAAAATGACATGTTAGATCATTTAACCGCAAAACGTTGTTAGTCACATAGAACATTAAAAGTCTGTCGAAGCGAGCAATGAGATTAGAAAAACACATGACCTATTTTTATACAATCATGTACCTGGTATGTGTCACAACATGCAAATATCCAACATCTATGCATCGATGCGACGATTATTATTACCTTCATAGAATTTGATTGGCAATAAGTATGAGAAATAATTCTTGTATCAGGTTTATAAGGGGTTCATAGAAGCCTGTTCAAAACATGATAGAAGAGCATGACTCCATATGGCATCCCTCCATGATTATCTTGATCCCTAGGTATAAATAATAAAATGCAAGGACATATGGAAGTAAATAATCTTTTTCAAAGTCATTGTATGCAATTTGTTCTAAAATACAGAAAAGGAAACTTTATCATTAAATATTCATGATATTAGTGGTTGTCCAATCTTAAAGAAAGAACCATAATACCGTCAAAATATAATTAGTATACACCACTTGCCAAACTACTATATCACGAATACAATCCTAAAATGTATATGAAGTCTGACCGTAAATCTCACTTATCTAAATTGCTGACTCTTTATGGAGGCAGAATTCAATATTTAATCATGATGTTCCTTGATATTATTCTAACTATGTAATCTACATCTAAATAATTTAGTTTCTAGTCTGTGCACATATAGCAAAAAATTGTCTCAAAGTCTTAAACAAATAAGGCTTCAGGTACTGCACAAAAGTGAACCTCATTGCAGGGCCTCAAACAAGCTCCACTGCAGATCAATTTATTCAAGTTGAATAGACATTATCAAACTAAATAGGTCTGGCAAACAGATTAAAACGATATTAATTTTCTATACTATAAGTGCACATAAGTTGTAATAAAAAGTAATACAACGGAAGGAGTCTTCTCAAGAAAAATATTCACTTGCTATAGATAAATTGAGCTTATGTAAGAATATTTAAATGATACTGCACCAACCATGTTATTCCTGAAATTTGTGTAAGTTGTGAAGTACATTCCATCGTAAAGCTAATAAAAAATTAATAATTTGCTAGCATTCTTGACTAATTGCCTAAAACATCAGAATTAGTTCAGAAATCGACTAATCATGCAAAAAAACATAAAAGTTGAGAACCAAGTTGGTGATAGCGATACAAGAAAATCATTAGGTTCTAGAACTGTAACCATTCCAAAGACAAAACTCAAATAAGTTGGGAAGAAATATGAAAACAAAATATAGGCAACAAATTCTGCACTGAAGATTGGCCGCACATAACTAAAATAACCTCACAAAAGTTTAATTGAGCATTGCCCTCCAAAAACAAAGTTTAATTGAACATTTGTTTAACAAAAGGGTACTTGAGATTTGTAATTCTACTTTACGACAAACTATTACAAGACTAAGAGCTATGTACATAATGGCCACATCATTCCCCGACATGAAGTCTTCCTAGTAGTCAGAGGACAGCTCCTATACAACCATCATATCTGCAAAACAAATGTCACAACTCACATGAAACCCTGCTGTATTTCATATAGTAACTTACCTACTGCATTTTCATATAGCAACTTACCTAATTCTTAAAATAGTTAAATATGTATTGCTAAAACAGGTTAGGTCAGTTGTACCTTCATGTATGTAACTTTATTTTCCCTAGCACAATGAGACATGATTAATTTACTTATAGACAAATCTATGGTTAAGGTAGCAAGAAGAGAAAGAAGTACTAAATTCCCTATTCACTTGGCATGGAAATCATTAGTCCATGTATTCTCAAAACTTATTCTGTAAATATATTCTGTGGACAGGAAGTGAAACTCGATCTGTCGTTTTGAGTGAACAAGGTTGTTCGTATTTGCCAACTTTTCAGAATACAACATAGCATCAGCCAAACCAAAAAAATAAAAGGGAGGAGTAATGGTGCTATAGCATACGATAAATAAATTTAGTTGTAATGGAGGTTTAGTTTGTACCAGGATCAGACCCGCCTCCTTCTCTTAAATCTTCTAACCAGGTAAGGTAGCCAGAGAATATGCTTCTTTGATTTCATTTCACCTAACAAAAGATAGAGTTACATAAGAGCCACTGAAATTCACATTGTTTTAAAATAAGCGTAATCTTCTATTTAGCATTTAAAATGAACTCAACAGGAATAGGATCATCATCTATGCCCTAAAAAAACAAAGCATAAACACATATATTTCACCAAGTCCTTTGATTTATTTGAAAACTAAATAGATCATATGGAGCCATCTAGCTACAATAGCTCAAAAATAGACAACTGTGCAAGGAGGATTTTCATCTGAACCATACTTTTTTAGTACCATCCATTACAGGATAATGTAAAACCAGCATTTTTTTCTATGCATCATAAAAGCATCCTTTAATTCTAATATTCCTCTATGCAACCAAATCTATTTTCTGGGTGCAGCACACATTGCATATTTGCACCGACATTGCCTATAAGCTAAGCCTACCATCAAAATACATGTAAAGATGGACAAAAGAATCAAAGAATATTTGAATTGGACCAAGCATGACACTGCAGTTAGTAGAGCTTTATTGCCTGAAACTTTCAAAAAATAACATGTAAAGGCATTGAGTGTGATATGCAGCACCAAAAATGAAGCATGTATTTCCAGATTGTAATATACCATGAGTTCTCATTATGCGCACCATCTTTTTTCTACTTCTAGAAAAAGGAACTAAATACCACCCAAGGAAACAAAAAACTTTTTCTAAACTAATACAGGTCATATGCAACCACTTTTGGCTGTGCCTGTGTAATTTGTATTAAATAAAAACATAGCAAAAGACAACCAGAAGAGGACATACAATTCAGTAGCACCAAATTACTAAAGGGTCTGAATTTTTTTGGTGGGGGTTGTCAGATTTTTAGAATGGGCACCAAATTGATTAGAGCAAGGTAAAATCAGTTTCTATTATTTATCCCAGGACTAATACACGTAACCAAGTTATGCTTCTGTACATCTATATCTATGTGTAGAAGAACTATCTAATTAAAAAATAGAGGAACCACAAAGAGCAGCGCAACTGTTTGTAAGAAGATAGCTAAAACAATATGACACGTATTAGAGAGGCACAACACAAAACTACTATGGTAGCTAACTGTAAGCATGGCAATTTCAGCATGTACACATCAATTATAATTTTGTTATCAGAAATAAATATAATTCTATTACAATATTAACAAAACACATGTCTTAAATTTATTAGTTAATTTGAGTGTCTCATTATATATTCTTAGTTTCTTACATGTCTGTGGACTATGGACATGCCAAACTACTTAATTATACTTTTTATGTTTCAAAATATGCCTGTAAGGTAACTTTTTACACGAACGTTCCAATAAAAAACCATCACAAGATGCAAGTGCTGCATGATAATAAAATAAGTAGAGATATTTGTCTGTTTGGCTCATTCACACAACTAACCTCTTATCAATGGCCACGCCATTCACTCAGTTCTAAACTTCTGCAGCAACTACTAACCACCAAATACAATAGCCACTGGAGCTGCATCAAATGTTTACTGATTGAAAATTAGTAACAAATATACGAAGATCGAAACAAAAATATGAATAATTTGAACAATGATGGAGAAATTAATCGTTATTAAACATTATGGCCTGAGATAATTATAGCATTTCTCAAAGCTAGTAATGCAACAATCCAGTATGTCAGCAGCATGTAAATGCACCTTTTATTAGACAATACAAAAAAACATATATCTGATAAAATGGTTTAAACTGAAGGTGTCCATTCCTTTTGGGATACAACAATGAACAAATCTAGGACTCTCGAATAACATTTTATTTTGTAGTTAAGAGATTACACGTTAACCAAAATAGAACTGGATGGTATTCAACAGAAGTTATCCAAGCTGATATTGAAGTATATTGATAGTGTGGCTATAGGTAGTAACATAGTACTACATATTGGTTAATGTGTGCAATCCAGCAAGATAGTTTACTCTTGCTTAACTACCTATTATTAGCTTAATTACATATTAAGTGCATTCCAGTGAGTGAGTTCTATTCTTGCTGAACTACCTAGCAGATTGAAAATATAGAGAAGGACAATAATCTTTGTGTAAGATATGATCCAATGTGAAATGTCAATTATACACCTTGCACCTATGACCAGGTATTCATAAAGGCTTCTCTTAGGGAGATCAATAGTAACTGATTGAATTGCATACAGAAGCATTTTCAAATTGCCTAACCTCTAAATTAGAACAAAAAAGTTAGGAACCTACAAAATCACCCACAATTACAGATAGGAAAAAGACATGATATGGATGAACCAATTGCAGTAGTGTTATCTCATATTCAGGTTGCAGTGTGATATATGCATCATTTGTTTCAGTGTTGACCTGCATAGCAGAGGTAAGGATAGTTTACAAGCTTGTACGAAAGAGAAGTTAAAAAAAAAGATAAATAACTTACTAACGACCTTCTTGAGATCCAAGAACCAGAACACCTCAATTTTTTCAGTCAGTAGAAATGGCATTCCTTGCAGTTGGCAATGAAGCAAATATGATCAAGCACATCCCCTTGACTCACTGTAAACAGAACAATGGGACACATGCTAGGTAACATGAAGCAAATATAGTTGTGCAAATAAGTAAATCATGAGTAATTCTAACACACCAGCTAATCATTAGCATCAATTGACAATAAACCAATGTATTTATTTTGTTCATTTTGAGCTCAATTTCTGGCCATTCCGACATTATTATTCTATAAACAAGAAACAATCAACACTATTTGCAGGCAAAAAGCAAACTATTACTGATCCAACATGCAAACTATAGAAATAGATTGGTTGGTAAGAGGATCAATCTCAACCACATTTTGCATCTGAAGTAATGAAACAATTATCGTATAATCACTATGCCTAAAAAATATACATCCAATTATACTTGAAAAGGCATCTTAGAAGCACACAGTAAAAACAGGGAAAGGATTAACCTCGAAGCATCAGCAAGACAAACCACCAGTCTCCAAGTGCACAAATGCCAGCAACCTAATAGCAAAAATGGTGAATCACAAAGGCTCATACATGGCATAAAAAGGTAATGCAGAGAGATAAGTAGATACTAACATCATCCAACGTCTGCCATGGCGCACGCACACAATAGCCTAGTGAACACCTGATCCCAAACTTGACCTCAGGCCAACCTTGAAGAAAACAACCTGCAAACCAAAAAAAAATTCATAAGAAAAGTGGAAATGCAAGATCTTGTACGATTGGGAGAAAGCAGCACAATTCTGTTTTCCCAATTCAATAGAGCCACATCAATTCCCTACGTGAGTAGAAGGAACAAAGAAAACCAGGGGGAAAACAAAAACATGGTGAACTAAAATCCTGGTATCCAGATCAAATGCCTAGAGCAAATCCCAACCAAATAGCATGCATCCTGTCACAGACAATAGCAAGCTAGAGAGAAGGAAACACCGACGACATCCAACCAAGAACGCTGCGCCTCGTGAGAGAAGAAAAAAGGCAAAACCCTAGACCAAACCCTATAAACCATCACCCAAGCACCAGATCTTGGACAAGAACGCATTAGGAACAAATGCATCTAAGCCAGAACAGTAGAGATTGCTGACGGGAACAAAGAACTGAATACCAAATGGAATTGAATGAGAACGAAAATGAATCAGCTGCACAACACATATCAACCAACAAAGAGAAACCCAAAAGCACAAGAAAGAAGGAAGAGGAGAGGAGAAGGACGTGAGCAGCTCACCGAGCTGGCGGTGAATCAGTACGACCATGGCAGGAGATCCCATAGGAGAAGCAAAAAGGACTAGATGGAAGGGGAAGAGGCAGGCGGGATGGAGTGACGAAGATGCGGGCACCGCCCTTCAACCTACCTCCATGAATGCCGCAGCGCACGATGCGCGAACACCACGATGACACGCGACGAGTCTGTACAGGCCCAATTTTTTCACCACGTCCATTTTCACCCAGCCTATCTAAAATACCGGCGATCTAAATCGCATGGTTAAAAATACACAACCAGACGTGGCCATCGTGTATGCGTTGGGGATCTGCAAATCTAAAGAGAAACTAGTATAATGCGGCGTGCCCTTGCGCGCCGTTTAAATAAAAAAAATATATTTAGAAAAGAGATTAAGAGAGAAGTATTTGAATAAATGAGAGGTTAGTTGGACATTGGCTGATACTGATAAAGTGAGATGTACCCTCACACGCCATTTAAGACATATCATATAAAATATTTTAATTTACATTTGCCAAGAGATCAGATAACAATATGTTAATCACAGACTAAGAGCAGATATGTAGACTGCATAGCATTCTCTAGCTAACTATTTAGCAAAAGGGAAAACAATTAAATCTATTTATAGTATAGTACCATAGCTATGTGTATCTTACATTATGCAGTCTCCTATCAGATCCTAAACAATATAGCACCATTGCTTTTGAAAACCTGTAATAGATCATTTGAATCATAATAATCAATATACATGATATGCTTTTACAATCATTCAACATAAAACATCCATTTAAATATTCATATGCACAAACTATTTTCCCTTTTTCATTTTATAGCAATCCACATACTATTTGAATTTTCTCCACCAAAGAGAAAAGTTGGCCAAAGGAGTGAACATTTCAAAAAACTAACAAACACATGATCGTCACAGAAATTATGGGTTGATGATCATGCATGGCTTTCCCATTTTGGAGTCATCCAACCTGAAGAATTGAATACAAAATACTTATTATCTAGATTCAGAGTAATAGAAAAGGAAACAGAATAAAGGGTACCAAAAATAAAAATTACTCCATACTAAAGAGTACTTAACATGATAAAAAATGTTTCCGCTGATAGAAAAAATATTGTTTGATGGAGAAAATGTTCACCTAAAGAACTGGCTCAATGATTATTTTGATCAGTACATATGTAGGGACCATGTTTCTAACTTTGATAGACAAAAAAGTACATATCTTAAATAAAACCGAAATAGTTCCTTTATATCAATCTAGAAAGGATGACAGTACTTCCTTTATATTACTACAGATCATTTTCATGACTAAAGGACGCTGAAACCTATGGCAAACATAAAATTTGGTACGTTGTAGTAGTTTATTGGGCCAAAAACTATATGTTACCTACATCATAATAAGTGGAAACGTGACAGGTATAGACAGATGGAAAAAGGATGTCAAAGTAATATGCATGTGCAGAGAGGAAAATCTCATATTACAAATGTACCTGCAAAAGATAATTTTTTGCTGAAAGCAATCTTGTCAACTGGATCTTTTCATATCAAAGGTGGACCTTACAGTTTTTTACCACAACCATAAAGTTTTTGACCATGACCATAAAATGTTAGATTAGATGGAACATGCGCAAATTTCCAGAGCAATTAAATGCAAGCTTTTGGAAGCTGAAAGGAAAAAAAATACAGGACGAGCCACTAAAATGATACTCAGCAATTAGTGTGAGCGCGTGCGTGTGTGTGTGCGAGAGAGAGAGAGAGAGAGAGAGGGAGGGAGGGAGAGAACCAGCCATGCCTCTTGTAAGCATATAATAGAAAATGAAAAGAAGAAACCAATTAAAGTGATGCTTTGCATACACCCAGTTCCTCCTGTTATATTACCAGAACAAATCAACCTGAATTCACAATAATCAATATCAATATCAGTAACAAAAAAAGAGAGCAAGAAACATTATCACCAGGCCTGTAGGTGTAGATATGGTTCCTTTGTAGGAAAAACTAATTGAAAATCAGTTTTGTTATCAACCATCTATCCAGTGCAAAAATACTAACCATACAAGAACAGAAATGCACCATTTCATTAAGAATAAAGTAAATGTATTAAATATATGAAACCAGTATTATATATGTATTGTACTATGGGCAAGCGAGGTCCTAGCAGCTCAATTTGTATACATTTTTTAACCTTTGCAACCTATAGTGTTATATTATATATAACATGTCTGGTAAAATCAATGAATATTGTAATTTAGTTCGTCTATGTAGGATGCAAATATGCTATGTCATAAATTTGGAACTGAAATTGATGATTTCACTTTTTTCCTTTATAAATTTAAAATTGAACAAAGAAAAATATAGGACGTCCTTATTTTCCTGCAAGCAAAAGACCAGAGTGTTTAGAGATTTTTGCTACCTATCATATATCAGAACATCATGAAAAAATATATGACTATGGTAAAAAAGGCATCTCGTCTGGTTGGGACTTTTCTTCCAAGTTAATTCAGGGTGCAATGAAAAGCTGAACTGAAACATACTACATGAGAATATAGGAGTCAAAAAAATTAGTGGACTGCTCATGGTAACAAAATCATATTTTAGTTACCTGTTCATCTAGACATATCTATGCGTATGTAACTAAAAGAAAACTATTTACCAATCTTGTTTTCCTGTGATTGTCATTAAGCCCATTAGTTTGTCCAACTTCATTTCACCATAAAAATATGACAAATATATAATTAATAAACAAATATAACTGGATAGAATGATGAGTATTTTTGGAGATTAATTACCAATGCATCAGTAAATTGTGAAACAAAATCCAGAGACAGCAAAAAATAAAGCACTTAGTGATAGAATTGTTACCATTTTAGTGTGTATGATGTAAAGTGATATAAAAATCAAGGGGATAATTTATCGATAGGGAGACATATTAATTTCCAAAACACAAGAGAAAAAAGAGAAAAGAATAGAGTGGACATCATAAAAGGAAGAGAACACACCTGCAGGCAGAATGCATTATACTGCAACCATAAATCACTTGAAAAATTTCAAAACATCTTTAACGGTGCCCAGAATCCTTTGCTGGACAACTTGTGAAAATGAATATATTCAATGAGCAAACAACGGGGGAATTAACAGTTGGTAACCTTAAGATGAATAGAACATAAAGATATAATCAATGTTTCTAAAACCAATGGTATAGTTTGGAAAACAAACAACCTTGCTAAAATCAATATTGCACAAATCACAACATCTAGGTAGGAATGCAACAGAGGGAAACTGTGCTGGTGCACTAGTCCGCTGAAATGTAGCAGGTAGGTCAGGCCCATTGTTGGAAGCTATTGTAGCAAAAGACCAACATATGCTTATGAAGGTTTAATCAATCAGAGCCTTAGTATCTCACACATTGAGCCATCACATAGAGACACTGTTTGCACTTCAGATACATATATGCACCAATTATTTCTTAGATAATGACATATATGCGACCATGGTAAACCAGAAGTGAAACCCCAACCGTTTTCACCTAAAAGTTAAGAAGTTTGCTTTCTTGTATTACAGTGTGTTGAAGAAAAATAAAACCAACACAATAATAAAAAAGAGGTTAAGTCACCTTCATGGCAGATCTCAATGAGATTTTGTGATCCGATCTCGACTGGGAATTACTATTTTTCTTCATCTTCAAACTTATATGAGTGAGACTTTGCAATAAATCTAGATGAAATAACTTCATAGAAGCCAGTATTGCCTGCATTAGAGAGGAATATAGCAATAATGTGAATAGCAAGGCAACAATATGAAATATGGGAAGCCAAAAAAAAAAACTAAATAAGTACACAAGAAACTTACTTGCCTATAAATAATAATGATTAGAATCAGATATGGTGTTAGAAGAGGGTATTGAAAACAGGGTACTTGTGTCCAACTCTTCATAACGGAAGTAAGAAAACAAACATTATGGGTTACTTTTCATTATATATAAATTTTCAAAACTTCTATGAAGCAATAAATATTATGATGTGGAAGGTAACATATATGTTTCTATCAACTCCGTGGATCGTGGACCGCGTGGTCAACATCCGGTCCATGAGCCTGTAGACTCGGCTCATGGAATTTATTTTATTTATTTATTTAGTTATCTCGTTTAATCGTCAATAAATGCGTATTTAGCATAAAAGCCCCTGTATTTTAATTAAAATTAGATTTTAGCCCCTGTTTTTTTGAGAAAATTATATTTAAGCCCCTAGTATTTTCCTAAATAATATTTCAGTCCTGTAATTTTATAGAAACACCCCTGGACTTATTGTAAATTATGTTTTAGTCCTGTCCTTTTACACTTAGACCCCTATACTTTTAATAAATTACATTTTAGTCCCTAACCTTTACACAAATTATATTTGTCACCCTGATATTTTACAAATTTAGTCCCTATACTTTTTTGAAATTACTTTTAGGCCCCTAAACTTGTCTGTTTTTACTTTTTTAGCCCCTAAAACTTCAAATCGTCATAACTTTTCAACCGTAGCTCAGAACTGAGAAATACTTGCACCAATGCGTTCGTAGTGATAAATATTTTTTATTCATACTGTCATACAGTAATTTATTGATTTTACTATTTTAACCCTAGGACTTCAAACGTTAATAACTTTTTACTCGTAACTCGGATTGAGACGATTCTTACGCTCACACGATCGTAGCAATGCGTACTTTCTCATAGTATTGTTTTAATTGTTGCTTGTTACTATGTGGTGTGTTGTTTCTTAGTTTGATTGTATGTTTGTATTTCCGGTGAGACGTTAGTAGACGATCAGCAGTTGGAGAACTTTCAGGACCTCCAGCCAGAAGACTTTGAGCAACAGCAAGGGGAACCAGGCAAGTGTCCTTGATGCATATTGAACCTATGTTTTATATTTCTCCCTATCTCTATGCATACTTGTTAATATTGAATCCTATCTGTCATCGTCCTGTTTTATATTTTTCAAACTTTTGGTTTCCAGTTTTGCTTGTTCATCCCTTGTTACTTACTTCTTTTGTTGCTTTATTATCTTTCAGTTATAAAATTTTTTACTAACTTATTCCTCCCCCCCCCCCCCCCCCCCCCTATTCAAAATTTTGTAGATGGCTCGCACGAAGATCACTTCGCGTAATCGTGTTGTTGTTCCCCCTTCACAGATCCCAGAGGGTGTGTTTTGGATGATCCAACCAGTTATTGAGGCTCACTCCACTGGACTTCACGCTGGCTACTACCCGAGGACACTGTGGTACTTGCTTTAGGGACTGGGATACCACGACGCTCCACAGTATGTGGGGACCAGGACTCCTCTTCGTGGGGGAGGCTATGCTTGGAAGGTTGAGGTGATACTGTACGAGAGGGCTACAGATGATGGCATCCGCCGAGTTCGCCGTGTCCACTTCGCCACTGCACGGAGAGCTACGTTCGACGCTGGGATTAGTGATGCTGCTCGTCAGGCTCTCGCCGTGCTTCGCCGCGAGCACAACAAGACTCTACGTACTTCTGAATTTGCTCACTTTCCATAGAGGGCCAGCAGCAGTCTAGAGTTCTCTATCCTGCCTGCCCCAGGCCACGATGCTTCGGACCGTCTGAGGGAGCAGGTGGCTCTCACTACAGCTATGAACAATGAGTTGACGACTGCTTTGGATGAGCTTGACCGACATGATCGACGCTACCTTGAGCAGGAGGAGAGGATCCGGGAGTTGATGGAGATGCTGGCAGAGAACGATGATTCTGAGGAGGGCCCATAGGAGGCGCTTGCGCCTAGAGCTATGGTGCCACCCAGCTCTACCTCCCGCGCCACACTTCTTCAGCAGGCTGCGTAGGCACCACCACCGCCAGCTTCACCACCGACTAGCGAGGAGTAGTCTTCGTTAGGAGAGTCTTGAGTCATGAGGTTAGGTCATTAGTTATCGATTAGCATCATTGAGTCGTATCGATGTAATAGTTTATCGAGAGAGAGTTTTAGGTTAGCACGTTGTTATGATTGGTATGCTAGTGTGATTGGTGTGATTTGGACTTTTTTGTAATGAGTGTGCGTGTGTTGCAAGACCTGTGTTGCAAGACACATCTTGTTATCAATTAGTCTTTTAATAAAGATTTGTTAGTTGGGGGATATCTCTTTTATTCCGCACCTTTACATTATTGCTCTGCTTTACCATATCTTCGCATTCCTTTTTGGGCTGATCGTATCACAATCTACACCAGATGGTGAGAGGAAACCGCAACGTCCACAACAACCATGAGGAACAGGAGGAACCACCTCCACAGCTCTCTTTGAAGCAACTCATGGCCATGCAAACACAACTTCTCCAGACCATGCACCAGACCCTGGTGCAGCAACAGAACAACAATGTCACAGGAGCTGCTCCCCCTCCTAGAGACAAGCTTGGAGATTTCCAGCGGACCAAGCCTCCAACTTTCTCTCACTCTGTGGAACCCATGGATGCAGATGACTGGCTGAAGACCATTGACAAGAAGCTGCAAGTCGTGCAATGCAACAACAGGGAGAGGGTGTTGTTTGCCGCACACCAGCTTGTTGGACCTGCTGCTGATAGGTGGGATGCTTATGTTGCAGCTCATGAGGAGCCAGATAATATTAACTGGCAGGAGTTCCAGAACAGCTTTAGGTCTCACCATGTGCCTCAGGGAATGGTAAGACTGAAGAAGAAGGAGTTTCAGGATCTGAAGCAGGGCTCCATGATAGTGAGTGAGTACGTTGCACGCTTCACCCAACTATCTAGGTATGCTCCAGGAGAAGTGGACACAGATCAGAAGAAGTGTGAGTGTTTTCTTGATGGGTTGAATAATGGCCTTGCCTATGCACTGGAGGCTCATGACTATGCGAACTTTCAGGAGATGGTGGATAAAGCTCTAGTCCTGGAGAACCGAAGGGCGAAGATGGAGCACCAGGGTCAGCAAGGAGGCAACAACACTAGGCCTCGCATTGGATCATCTTCTGGTGGACATATATTCCGCTCTGGACAGCACAGTGGATAGCAGAGGACTCAACCTACGGGTCAAGGATTCTTCACTCCTTAGCCTCAGGTTCAGCGCCCCAACTTCCAGACCCCACGTCCTGCTATGACAGCCCCACCAAAGACCAACAATGGACAATGCCCTGCAAATGGAGGAGCTTGTTATCGTTGTGGTGACCCGAGACATTTCGTCAATAAATGTCCTCAGAGACGCCCAGACCAGACCCCAGCTCAAGGTGGGAACACTGCTCCTAATCGCATTATGAACTCTGCACCAACACAAGCAAGGCAGAACCAAGCTTGCACTCGTGTTAGCCATGTGGCTGTTGATGATGCTCAGGAATCTCCAAATGTTGTCCTCGGTACGTTCCTTGCAAATGATAATCATGTAGTTGTCTTATTTTATTTTGGAGCATCACATTCCTTCATATCTGCTGTTTTTGTTCAAAAACACATCCTACCCATATCTATGCTAAAGAATAGGATGATTGTTAGCTCTTCCGGGGGAGAGATGGATGCAAGGCATGTTTGTCCTAAGGTAAAACATAATATAAGGGGGGTAGACTTCTCCACCAACCTCATTGTCCTTGATTCAAAAGGGATCAATGTGATTCTTGGGATGGACTGGTTGAGCAAGCATAAGGGACTTATAGATTGTTCTAAAAAGGCAGTGAAGCTCATGTCTAGTGCCGGGAAGGAATTGGAGTATGTGGCTGATGCATTGCTCACTAACAAAGGAGCAATCAACCGGGTAAACTTGAATCAACTAGATGTTGCTTCAACCCAAGATATCCGAGTGGTATGCGAATTTCTTGTTGTTTTCCCCAAGGAGTTGCCAGGTATGCCACCTGATCGAGACATTGAGTTTGTTATTGAGTTAATTCCCGGTACTGCACCTATATATAAGAGACCCTATAGAATGGACACTACTCAACTAGCTGAACTTACGGAGCAAATACAAGAATTGCTAGATAAGGGATTTATCCGACCTAGTGTATCCCCATAGGGAGCTTCAGTTATCTTTGTCCCTAAGAAGGATGGTACCCAGAGGATGTGTGTGGATTATCGAGCCCTTAATGCCGTCACCATCAAAAACAAGTACCCACTGCCTAGGATAGATGATTTGTTTGATCAATTGAGAGGAGCATGTGTTTTCTCCAAGATTGATTTGCGTTCTCGTTACCATCAGTTGAAGATTCGGGCATCCGAAATACCCAAGACCGCCTTCACCACTCGGTATGGACTTTATGAGTATACCGTTATGTCATTTGGATTGACGAATGCCCATGCCTACTTAATGTATCTGATGAACAAGGTATTCATGGAGTATTTGGATAAGTTTGTGGTGGTATTCATTGGCGATATTTTGGTATTCTCAAAGAATGAAGAAGAGCATGAAGAACATCTTCGATTGGTATTGCAGAAGCTCAGGGAAAATCAGCTGTACGTAAAGCTAAACAAGTGTGAGTTTTGGCTCAAGGAGGAGTCTTTTCTAGGCCATATCATCTCGACCGGAGGAGTGTCTGTGGATCCTAGCAAGGTGGAAGATGTGTTAAGTTGGAATACACCCTAGAATGTCACCGACATCCGGAGTTTCCTTGGTTTAGCAGGGTATTATAGGCGATTTATAAAAGGGTTCTCCAAGATAGCCAAGCCCATGACAGAATTGTTGGAAAAGGGTAAGGACTTTAAGTGGATGCCCGCACGCGAGGCCAGTTTCTAGGAGTTGAAGAAGAGACTTACGACGGCACCAATTCTGACCATGCCCAATATAGAGAAGACTTTCTCCATTTATTGTGACGCTTCCGGACAAGGCCTAGGATGTGTGCTCATGCAAGAAGGTCATGTGGTTGCGTATGCTTCGAGACAGTTGAGGAAGCACGAGGAGAAGTACCCAACCCGTGATTTGGAGTTAGCAGCAGTGGTTCATGCTCTCAAGATATGGAGGCATTATCTCATTGGCAAGCGATGTGAGATCTACTTGGACCACAAGAGTCTAAAGTACATATTCACTCAACCGGACCTCAATCTTAGGCAACGTTGATGGTTGGAACTCATCAAGGATTACAAATTGAACATCAACTATCATCCAGGGAAGGCCAATGTGGTTGCGGATGCTTTGAGTAGGAGGTCCCATCTGAGTATGCTCGTAGCAAGGGACATGCAAACAGGATTGTGCAAGGAATTTGAGAAGCTTAACTTAGGATGGGTCGCTAACATCGAGGTAGTGACTATGAAAGTTGAATCAACCTTGGAGCATGACATCCGGAAGAGACAACTGAAAGATTCTAAGATACAAGAGATCAAGCTCCAAATTGTAGAGGACAAGGCTCCAGGCTTCACCGTTGATGATATGGGAACCTTATGGTACAAGGAAAGGCTTTGTGTGCTGGATGTGAAAGAGATCAGGGAAGTAATACTACGGGACGCCCATGAGTCGGCATACTCGATTCACCCAGGGAGCACTAAGATGTATCACGATCTTAAGAGTCAGTATTGGTGGTACGGTATGAAGAGGGTTGTCGCTGAATATGTTGTGTTATGCGATATTTGCCAAAGAGTCAAGGTAGAACGTCAGCGGCCAGCAGGACTCTTGCAACCATTGAAGATACCAGAGTGGAAATGGGAAGAGATTAGCATGGATTTCATTGTGGGGTTACCAAGGACGCAAAGTGGCTATGACTCCATATGGGTAATAGTGGATCGTTTGTCCAAGGTGGTGCATTTCATTCCCGTCAAGACTACCTACAGTGGACCAAAGCTGGCAGAACTGTATATGTCTAGGATTGTGTGTCTACATGGTGTGCCCAAGAAGATAGTTTCAGATAGAGGGACCCAATTCACTTCAAGGTTTTGGGAGAAGCTACATGAGTCGATGGACACTAGGCTAAACTTTAGTTCGGCATACCATCCACAGACGGACGAACAGACTGAAAGGGTGAATCAAATTCTCGAGGATATGTTGAGAGCCTGCGCGCTACAGTGTGGTAATAGTTGGGACAAGAGCCTCCCTTATGCGGAGTTCTCTTACAACAATAGTTACCAAGAAAGTTTGAAGATGTCTCCGTTCGAGGTTTTGTATGGGCAAAAGTTTAGGACTCCCTTGTTCTGGAACGAGACAGGAGAAAATCAAGTTTTTGGACAAGAAATTCTCGAGGAGGCGTAGAGACAAGTTCATATTGTTAAGGAGAACCTCAAGCTCGCACAGTCCAGACAGAAGAGCTATGCTGACCACAGAAGAAGGGATCTGAGTTTTGAGGTTGGTGATTTTGTATACCTGAAGGTGTCTCCTATGAGAGGAATCCGTCATTTCAATGTTAGGGGCAAGACCTTGGAGCGAAGAGGTGAAGTGGCTTATCAGTTAGAGTTACCTCCATAGTTGTCAGAGGTGCATGATGTCTTCCATGTCTCTCAATTGAAGAAATGCCTACGAGTTCCAGAGGAACAAGTACCAATGGAGGATTTGGAGGTTGGAGAAGATCTCGCCTATCAAGAATATCCAGTGAAGATTCTTGAGACGGTAGAGAAGGTGACACGAAATAAGAGGTACCATACATGCAAAGTGCAATGGAGCAATCACTCATAGGAAGAGGCCACATGGGAAAGAGAGGAAGACTTGAAGAAAGAGTTCCCTAACCTGTTCTCCGATACAACCGAATCTCGAGGGCGAGATTCATCCTAAGGGAGGTAGGTTTGTAACACTCTGATTTTTCAATTTTTGAGTATTTTAAAATTTTCCTTGAATTAAATTAAGTTGTAGTATATTATTATGAAAAAGAATTATTTTGTAAAGAAAATAATCAAATTTATGTTATTTTAAAATTTGGAATGTTGCATTCATGCTGGTTAGTTACACTAGGAGTTTATTGTTTGTAAAATTTTATTTAAAATCCGAGTAGAAATCGATTCAGTTTAATTTTGGGAATTTAGAGAAAAGAAAACAGAAAAGAAAAAGGAAAGAAAATCCTTGCCTGGCCTTTGGGCCAAAACCCCTTTCCGTCAACCCAACTTCCCCCCTCCTCTCCCCTTTCCTCTCTCGGCCTGCCCTGGCCTGGGCCTTTCTCTCCCCACGGCCCAGCTCACCCCCTCCCCGCTCTCCCTCTCGGCCTGCCAGCCTCACCCGGCCCATACGCGCGCGCGTAGCCCCCCGGCCTAGCTCCAGCCTGCCTGCCGCGCCGAAACCATAGCGGGCCCAGTCGCTAGCGCCGCCGCCGTCAATCCTTGGCGTGCGCGCCAAGGACTCCACGGGGGTCGCGCCCTCATAAATAGCGGGCCTCGCGCCGCCATTCCCCAAACCCCGCCGCCTCTCGCGCCCCCGCTCGCCCTAGCGCCGCCGCTGACGTCCGCCGCCGCAAGCTCGCTGTCGCCCACCCGTTCCCGACCGCCTCCGCCTTCCGCGACGCCCCAGGTGAGCCCGCCTCTTGCTGCCGCCTCCCCTGGACCCCTCCCCATTATCGCGCATGCGCCGGAGCGTTTTCCCGACGAGCTCCGGCCGCCTCCAATGGCGCCACCGCCACCCACCCTCACCGGTGCCGCCACTTACCCCGCCGGAGAGCCCCTGGCCATCCAATCTAATCTGAACGGCCCATATTAGATCGAGCCAAAGGGGTACACGCCCGGTCCACCGTGGACCGTGGACCGCGTGGTCAATGCCGGTCCCTGAGCCCATAGACTCGGCTCATGGAATTTATTTTATTTATTTATTTAGTTATCTTGTTTAATCATCAGTAAATGCGTATTTTGCATAAAAGCCTCTGTACTTTAAATAGCCCTTGTTTTTCTGAGAAAATTATATTTAAGCCCATAGTATTTTCCTAAATAATATTTTAGTCCTGTAATTTTACAAAAACACCCCTGGACTTATTGTTAATTATGTTTTAGTCCTATCTTTTTACACTTAGGCCCCTATACTTTTAATAAATTACATTTTAGTCCCTAAACTTTGCACAAATTATATTTGTCACCCTGATATTTTACAGTCCCTATACTTTTTTGAAATTACTTTTAGGCCCCTAAACTTGTCTGTTTTTACTTTTTTAGCCCCTAAAACTTTAAATCGTCATAACTTTTCAACCGTAGCTCGGAATTGAGAAATGCTTGCACCAATGCGTTTGTAGTGATAAATATTATTTATCCATACCGTCTTACAGTAATTTATTGATTTTGCTATTTTAACCCTAGGACTTCAAACGTTAATAACTTTTTAGTAGTAACTCGGATTGAGACGATTCTTACGCTCACGCGATTGTAGCAATGCGTACTTTCTCGTAGTATTGTTTTAATTGTTGCTTGTTACTATGTGGTGTATTGTTTCTTAGTTTTATTGTATGTTTGTCTTTCCGGTGTGACATTAGTAGACGACCAACAGTTGGAGAACTTTCAGGACCTCCAGCCAGAAGACTTTGAGCAACAGCAAGGGGAACCAGGCAAGTGTCCTTGATGCATATTGAACCTATGTTTTATATTTCTTCCTATCTCTATGCATGCTTGTTAATATTGAATCCTATGTGTCATCGTCCTGTTCCATATTATTCCTTGTCGCCTGAGTTCTGGTGTAGTATGTTAGAATGGGTACGTCATGCTTAGGTTGCTATGTCGGGTTTGGAAGTGTCTAATGTCAATCTTGACAAATGGCTCACTTGAACATAATGATTATGAGGGATGGGTAATCCTTTTTACCAACATGGAACCTATGTGATCCAAGCAGGAGGATGATGATGATGGTGCGGGTATGCACGTGCACTCGGTATAGTACTATGGGATTGTGGTGGTACCTGCTTGGGATTACTAGAGTAGTTTTTGGAGCGGCCACCCAGGAAAACAGCGCAAAGCACAGGTCTGATATGGGTAGGCTTGGTGGAGTATCAAGATGTCTTCCCAGTTTTGCGGGCAGTCGAGGGATGAGGACGGGACGGTCTACTCTCGGACTCTGGCGATGGACGTTCACTCCTAGCCACGACGCCAAAGGGGGCTTCTATAGGAATGGTTTAATTTCACAGCGGTGAAACCTTAGCGTGAATTGTTTGCAAGCTGGGAAGCTCTTTGAAAGACCTTGTGATGATCTCTTGGCCTCACACCTACGGTAGTGTGATTTGGGCAACATGGAGACTCTCTAGTCACTACATAGTGATGAAATCACCAACCTGTGGGTAAAGTTGTGCAACCTCTGCAGAGTGTCAAACTGTTATAACAGCCGTGCTCATAGTCATGAGCGACCTAGATCCTCACACATTTAGGAGGGTTGTTTATGGGTGAACTTGATGGGTAGCCAAGTTTGGCTTGGGCGGTGTAACCCCTGGGTTTGCTACAGGCGGTGTAACCTATAGTGTGGTTTCTTATGGGCAGTTTAACCCATGGTTGGCTACAGACGGTGTAACCTGTAGTGTTGGATAGATGATGTAATTTGTGGGAACTTTTCACCTAGTAAATAGGAGTGAATTTTAAATGGTTTTAGGTGTAGTGCTCATTTATGCAAATGAACCATTATGTTAGCCTTTCTTCTATTAAGCCTGCATGTCATTTTTTCCCCACTTGCTGAGTACGACATGTGCTCACCCTTGCTATTTCTCTTTGTTTCTATATACTATAAACTGCTGCTCAGAAGATGGAGAGATGGACTACATCGATGAAGACTACTACTAGGAGAGCGTGCCCCCGATCGATTGCCTGTGGTGTTATGGTGTTTTCCGCTGCTATTTAGTTTGAGAGTCGTTTTAGTCTTTAAAGGCAATTTTTTATGTAATAATCGTACGTTGTAATAATGACATTGGTTATACTGTTATGCACTTACTGTCGATATGTGTAAAACTTGTTCCTGGGCATACATATGAATAGCACTTGGTTTTGTCCTTAAAACCGGGTGTGACAGATGGAGGCGTTAAAGACCGCCATTCATATTCTCAATAGAGTGCCTAGCAAGTCGGTGCCTAAAACACCATACGAGCTATGGACAGGAAGAGTGCCTTCGCTAGCTCAACTACGTGTGTGGGGGAGCCCCGCAGAAGCTAAAGTATTCAACCTAAATATTGGGAAATTGGAACCCAAGACAGTGAGTTGCCATTTTGTTGGCTACCCTAAAAAGTCAAAAGGATATCATTTCTACTGTGCAGATGGATACATAAAGTTTGTGGAAATGAGACATGCTGTCTTCTTGGAAGATGATATGATGAGGGGGAGCATGGTAGCTCGAGAGATTGATCTTGAGGAGAAGCGGGTATTTGTGCCCACTCCGATGACTCGAGAACCATTCTTCTCTCTACCTGTTGATGTTATGCCTGCAATGCATGACGTTGCTGAGCCAGCGCCTATTGTGACTACTAATGTGGCGACATAAAGAGAAATTGAAGAACCTGTCATTGAGGATCAAACAGAACCTGTTGCTACACATGAAGGGGAGCCACAACGGCCTCTAGTGGAAAATGTGCCAAATGTGGAGGCCCCTAGAAGGTCTTAAAGAGCCAGAAGGTCAGCTATTTCTGATGACTATCAAGTCTATAGTACAGAAGAATTTCATATGGAGGATGATCCCACCACATATGAAAAGGCCATGAGCAGCGCCTATGCATCTGAATGGTTGGAGGCCATGAAAGATTAAATAAAGTCTATGCATCTTAATGATGTTTGAGACTTGGAGGAAATTCCTAAAGGAGCCAAAATAGTAGGCTGTAAATGGGTCTACAAGATCAAATATGACTCTCGAGGGAAAATTGAAAAGTTTAAAGCGCGACTTGTGGAAAAAGGCTTCACGCAAAGAGAAGGAATTGATTATAATGAGACCTTTTCTCCTATCTCTTGTAAAGATTCTTTCAGGATTATAATGACTCTAGTGGCACATTATGACTTGGAATTACATCAGATGGATGTAAAGATGGCATTTCTGAATGGGGATCTAGACGAAAGAGTTTACATGGCACAACGGAAAGGTTTTGTCGTGCAAGAAATGGAAAATATGGGATGCCGTCTAAAGCGATCCATTTATGGATTAAAATAAGCTTCAAGACAGTGGTACTTGAAGTTTAATGGAACAATAAGGAGATTTGGATTTGAAGAAAATGTAGAGGACAATTGCATTTATTGAAAGTTTAAGAATAGGAAATTTATTTTCCTAGTTCTGTATATGCATTCTACTCACTAGTAGTGATATCGGTCTACTACATGAAACAAAGAAATTCTTGTCCTCAAATTTTGACATGAAAGATCTTGGTGAAGCATTGTATGTCTTGTGCATAGAAATTCACGGGGATAGGAAGAAGTATGCATTGGGACTATCTCAAAGGACATACATAGAAAAGATATTGAAGAAATTCAATATGCACAAGTGTAGTGCCACTCCTGCTCCTATAGTGAAGGGCGATAAATATGGGGACTTTCAATGTTCCAAAAGTCAGTATGAGCTCAATGAAATGAAAGCGGTACCATATGCTTGAGCTGTTGGAAGCCTACAGTATGCACAAGTGTGCACTCACTCCTACTTGGCATTTGTCACCGGGTTACTTGGCAGATTTTAAAGTAATCCAGGCATAGAGCACTGGAAATTGATTAAGAAAGTCTTACGCTATTTACAAGGGATGAAAGGCCTCATGTTGACATATTGAAGATCAGAATCACTCCAAGTGGTGGAGTATTCGAATTCTGATACGTGTTCACTCTAGCAGGAGGAATTATTTCATGAAAAAGCTCCAAGTAGACGATTACTGCAGGGTCAATAATGTATGTCGAGTTTATAACATGTTATGAGGCCACGAGGCAGGTAAACTGGCTAAAGAAATTCATATCCGATCTGAAAGTGGTCGATAATATTGAAAGACCATTAAAGTTATACTGCGACAATGAGCCCGTAGTAATGTATGCCCATAACAATCAGTCAAGTGATGCTGCCAAACACATTGATATAAAGTACTATGTTGTGAAGGATAAAGTCCGAGATGAAACCATAAGTCTTGAGCACATAAGAACAGAAAGGATGCTCGCGGATCCGCTCACGAAAGTCCTACCACCCAACATGTTCAAGGAACACGTAGCCGGCATGGGATTGAGGGAAGCCTTATGATCTCTGGACTAGAGACCCAAAGTTAACGGAATGTATCTGTTTCTAAACAGAGATGCGTACAGTGGTTGTTGATTCTACCAGGATAGACCGTGATGATGAAGCATGCTCTATGCGTAAATCTGTGGTGAAATGGAAAATGAAAGTAAATGATAAGGTATGAGATCAAGGGGAAGAATGTTAGGTTGATCTCCCGGATTGGGCCCAACGGCCCAATCATCCTTGTTCACGCGCCCTGATAGGGGGCGCCTAGCCTACTGGCTGGTGGGCCCCCATCACACTTCGCAATATAAAAAAGGGGTGGGGGCCGGAGGCACGCAAACCAAGATTCACCATGTCGTACTCCAACTCATCCTACAAACCCTAATCCGATCTAAGGAGGGGAGCAACTAGTGACGGGATTGTTCACCGCCGTCGCCACCCGGATCTCGCCGTTCTCGACTCTCCTCACCGACGGGAACGACTCCATTGACGACACCTTTCCTGATGGCGCACAATGATGAAGCCGCTACCTCGGGTGCCACGCAGATCGCCGCCGCGCAGCGCCACCTCTCCAGCTCTGCCTCCAGTCAGTGCACTCCACTCCCCTCTCCCTCTAGCTCTCTCTGTCTCTCTCGCATGTGATAGATCTGAACCGGTAAACACTATTGGATCCGTGAGTAGCTACTGTTTCTAGTTGATGCCTAGATCCATGATCTGACACTCCTACGCGGAGGGGATCTAGTTATCTCTCTTTCTGTGATCTGTTATGAGTTGTTGCGTGCCGGCGGTGCAGGCATTGTCTGTCCTCCGCGTGGCGTCGAATCACTTGAGACGAGCGCCACGAGACACCATGTCCCCGCTGGCGTAGAAGAGGACCATGCACGCTCACCCTTTGATCGTGATCAATGATTCGCGTGCGTGAGATATGTGAAATCCAAGATTTCTGTGCTGTGCTACTGATCTGTGCGATAGATGTCCCTGTTGGAGGTAAATTGTTCAGTTCTTTGCATGTAACTTCGATTTGGGAACCTCTCTTTCTTAGAGGTGGATTACACTGGTGTTTTCCCTACGGTAGAATTAAACACAAGTTGCATATATATATATATATATATATATATATATATATATATATATAGTGTAGGTATAATCTGTAGCTAGCTACAGAATACCTTATTCTGTAGCCAGGTCGGACCATGCGGTCCAGCCAGGTTCGGTCGGAAGCTGCGCACCGTCCCCGCATCGGTTCCTCAAGAGGCCCATCCCCATGTGATTTTTTCCTTTTCTTTTTAAACTGCCCACGTTGATTAGCTGTGTTGGTACGGAACGAAATATTCATCTCATTTGCAAAATTAGAAATACGATCTCTAAATTGTTGTTGTTATCCAATTTGTCAATTCTGAGTTTCACACCTTTTTATCTCCACAGTTAACAAGAATCATGACTTACATGATTAAATATCACCATCAAAATATCAGAAATCAAGTTAAGTTCCACAATTTTGTGGCTGACATTATATTCATTCATTCAAAAAGTACATTTCAGGGGGAATGCTCTCACAGCTGCTTCATATATGCAATATCACAAGTCCTGAGCTGAATAAAGATTTGAAACATATTTGTTTACATATGTATGGAGACAAGGCACATGCATGTTCAACGAGCACAATATGGTAGTTACAAAAGCATAAACTTGTTCATTTCTTTTTCTTGTAACTCTATAACTATCAAGCCTACAGTTCATCATCACCAGATCCCAGGTCCGTGTAGCATGAAAAACAACAATTGCGGCTCAGTACCAGCACATCTATATACGCTAGCAGCTGACTGTCCAATAATCAAATAGGTTTAGATGTAAACGCCTGACAGCTATCCTCCAATAGCCTTGCTAAACTTTGTCCAATATGAGCTCAAATGTCCTCATACCTGAAATCATTATGGGAAAAATCATAATAAATAATGTGGACCTTTTATAGATCGACTACGGGAGCAGGTTTGACACTAGAAGAAACACCCAAACTCATAACATTGGTATTGTGTTCTGCAATCCTTACATAAAAGTAGGACAGTTTCATCTTCCAAAGTGTTTCAATTTTGATGAAGCAATCCACATAATTCAAACAGGAAAGACAGGACACATTCCCAAATGGAATTACAGATGCAGTACTCATCACAATACAACCTGGAAGCCCTACTTTCTCCTCATGATGAAGTTATAAAGTCAAGCACAGAGGCCTGCTAATTTGAGTAATTTTGAGCTCCTATACAAGCAAGTACACGTGCCTGCTATAATTGAATTTATTCATTACGTCAAAGTTTCACATGCTTTAAGCTGTTAAGCACAATTTTCAGAGATGGCAAAAATATCATGCTGGAACGTTGGCAAAAATGAAATGGTGACTTAATAACCAGGAACAAAACGAATTTTTTAAAAGCTGAGCAACAAAATGGTGGCTTGAAAATTTACTTTGTTGACGAGCTCGTATGCAAATGTAGGATGGGATAAACAATGAAACAAGTAACTGCTAAAGCATTTTGCCCTAAAGAACTCATCACCTGAAATAACAGGCACTAATCAGCCCGGTTTAGAGGAATTGGTTGTCAATCCAACATAAAAACAGATCATGAAACAATAATAATGCCAGCTAGAGAATTATGCTAAAAACAACATGAATTAGGATGTGGTGCAACAGCCTTGAGGCCTTAGTTTCCATAATCATAAAGTCAAAGTAGAATATTCCACAATAGCCTGCTAATTTGAGTACTTCTGAGCACCTCTGCAAGCAGAAGAGTATACAAACTCGTCTACTGCAGTTGGATCCACCTAGTGTAAGCCGTTAAGCACTGTTTTCAGAAATGATAAGCAAGAAACACATGCTAGAACGTTGGTATAAATAATACCTAATCAAAAACTATGACCAAACAAATCTGAGTCCTATGAATACTGCAGCTTTTGGATAGATAAATATTTTCTTACATCTTAAATTGGAGCCACAGCTGCTGTAAACTATCATGCACATGTACAGAGCTAGTATTTTTGGCAAGGAAAATAATGACTAGAACTTTATGTTAAAACATTCTCACATTTAAACTCACTGGAGGTGTGCATCTCTAAAGTAATAAAGGGGATCGGCCTCATCAGTCATCACCTGAAATCATCATAGTGAGAATAATGTTAAATCATATGGTCTTTTGGCAATATGAAATGAGCAGAGCTAAGAGGAAGACCAGACTTGATGAGTGATGAAGAAATCTGAAAAAAGAAATACAATTTGTATGCAGATGAATGAGCAATAAGGAATAATGCCCATAATAATATTAAGAGGTACAATACTACAGTTATCTACAGTGTCAAACGATGTCTACAGTTTTGTGCAGTCAAGCATTGCCTAAATTTGTACGCAATCAACAATAAGAAGAACACTAAAAAAACAGCCTATTTAGTCAAACTAGAAAATTGTACAGCGGCCAGCTAATTTGATTAATTTTGAGCTCTTCTACAAGTTGAAAGAGTGTACCCCATTCCGTTGCAATTGGATCCACTCATTACATCTACGTTTCTCCGGCTCTGAGCCGTTAAGCATGATTTTCAGATATGGTATGACAATATGAACTATATGAAATGTCCATGTAAAGAAAAAATGATCACTATGAATTAATAATCAGAAACGAATCAGACAGCGTGGAAACAGGATAGGATACCCAATGAAAGGTGTAACTGTTAAAGCATCATACCCCAAAGGACTCATGACCTGAAACAAACGACACTAATCTGAATCAATTTTGAGAAATTGATGACCAATCCAAAAGAAAAATAGATCACGAGATGCTAATAATGCCAGTAGAGAATTATACCCAAAAGAAACCCCTAAATCTGGATGTGATGCCCATAAATCTTACTAACCCTACCCCGGCGAACAGCAGTAGGGAGATGGACCTTTCTGGTCAAATCAGCCGCCGCCATCCACTACAAATTTGAGTCAGCTGATCATCCAAGATAACGCTACCTAGATTAGACGAAGCTAAAAGCACCCACAAATCAAAGCCTATAGTCTAAAGTAACCCAAAATGTACCAAAACGGGAATCTGAGAACAAAGGCGTAGATAAAAACCTGGGGATTTAGCAGAGATGGCGGATGGAACTCCAGAATACGTGCTGCAGCCGTTGATTTGTCTAAGGGACAACTGCTGCCGTTGATTTGTCTAAGGGACAGCCGCCGACGTTAATCCTTTCAGGTACGGTCTGACCAGGCAATGGTCACCATTGGAACCAACGGTGAGCATGATTTCTCTCCAGCGGGATTCATGGGGCAGGAGCAGGATTATGACCTTCTCCGGAGATACGCCCGTGGAGGTTCTTCTTCAGGGGCGGCGAGAGGCAAATGGGATTGATGGCGATGTTCGACTCGCTGTTCGTGGGGATCATGCTCGTGTGTGCATTGCGGTTGCGGAAGGCTGGAAGCCGACAGGTGCGACAACTTGGTGGACCGACTCGGACCCAATTTCATCTGAGGGCAGGGGAGAGTGGGCTGGTGGGGAAACGGCCCGATTTAGTTTGGGATGCCCACCGGCCTGGGTCCGTAGATCGGGTCTGCCTACAGAATTAGTCATTCTGTAGCTACGTACAGATAATATATTCACTATATATATATATATATATATATATATATATATATATATATATATATATATATATATATATATATATGGTGACATATAAAATTGAGCAAGGTCGGATGTCTATCCATTTTCTAAAAAAAATATATAATTGAGCAGTAATTACTATCTTCCATCATAAAATAGCCTTTGCAATGTATTCTATTTCGAAGACGAATAAGGACAGAGTGACCTTCAGAAATTGTATTCAGATTGTATATTACTATATACATATATATATATATATATACTATAATCATATATATTCATGCAGCATGTTTGGCCTCAGACAAGGTATGCCTTTTATTAACTAAAAATTTTTGTTGTATCAACTTTGAGACCAATGTCTGTCGTTAAAACTTTGTTGGACGCAGTTTGAGATATCCATGCAAAAATTGAGAGGCCAAGTACAAACGACGGTAATGTGATATGAAAGAATGCCCTCCAAATTTGTAGTAAATACTGAAATACTGATTTCCTTCTTCTGACACTGGTGCTTCCTATCTGCACAAGATGTTGTCATGCTGACACCTCCTGCAAAAATGCAGTGGTGATATGGATTAAGTTGTCATGGTCATTGTTAAGCATTACCGTCAGCAATCGTTGTCTAAGATCAAGACCCGTTGGTATGCAGTAGGAAAGGTACTTCAGTTTTCATAGCTGTTTGGCACTTAATTTGACTGGTAGCGTGCGTGCATGTGCAGGTAGGACGATTGAATGGTACTCACAATGTTTCAGTTGTTCTGATAGGTGTAGAGTGGCTGATCTTTCGGTGAGTGGAGATAACTTCGATTGGGTAGATGTTGACCCTCACGATCCGACTACGACGAGCAAACCGAAGCGCCAATGCAATCACTGAACCAACTTCCGGAGGATATTAACCTTGCGGTAAACAAGATCAACCTGATCACGAGGATCAATTCTTACGCGCAATCGAAGAACGAGCAAAAATTAGAGGCGAGCAATCTGATGTATTGCACGAAGGTGAAGTTCTGAATTCACGTCGAGAGACGGATGTATAGCTAAGCTAAACTTAAAACAAAACTCAAAGATTGCAAGGGGCGCAGCCCTTGACTAAATAAGGGGAGGACGAGGCATCTAGGGTCGGCTGAAGTGGAGAGGCGCGTGGTGGAGAGGGACTCGTGCGACTTGGGCCACGTGGGCCTTCGGGCGGCGTCATCCTGGGCCGTCGTTCCTTAGCATCAAAACCGTCTTCAATTCCTGGGCTCGAGCTCTAGTGATTGGACCCTTGTACTTCGTCGTCTCGTTAGAAGATGGATCCATAACTCGAGGAGACGCGACGACGAGAGGTGGAGGCGTGACAGCTTGGTTTGGCGTGCCATCTTCCGTCGTCATTATTCGTATGTTGTTGATGTCCTCATCATCCTCCCCTTCTTGAAGTGAAGTCGTCCTCGACGGCAACTCATCATTCTCACTCAAGTATGGTTTCAAATCTGCAACATTAAAACTAGTGGAAACACCAAACTCCATGGGCAAGTCAAGAACATAAGCATTATCGTTAATCTTGGTTAGCACTTTAAAAGGACCAGCAGCACGCAAAGTAGGAAATCTATCTTTACGCAAGTGCAACCAAACCAAATCACCAGGTTCAAAAGTACTACCAGCAACTTGATACTTTTTATTAGCAACGGCAATGTTGTCTTATGTTTCTTCATGCAATTGTTTCATGTGATCAATATGAGTAAGAACATTAAAATGTGGTTCATCTTCAGCATCAATAGCAAACAAATCAATAGGCGTCCTAGGAACATAGCCATAAACAACCTCAAAAGGACACAACTTAGTGGCAAAATGTGTAGCACGATTATAAGCAAATTCAACATGAGGTAAACAATCTTCCCAACGTCTCAAGTTTTTATCTAGAACAGCTCTAAGCATAGCAGACAAAGTTCTATTTACTACCTTACTTTACCCATCAGTTTGAGGATGACAAGTAGTACTAAACAGCAGCTTAGTTCCTAAATTATTCCAAAGAGAACGCCAAAAATGACTAAGAAACTTAGCATCACGATCAGAGACAATTGTTTTAGGAATTCCATGCAATCTAACAATCTCTCTAAAGAACAATTCAGCAACATTTGAGGCATCATCAGTTTTATGACAAGGTATAAAGTGAGCCATTCTAGAGAAACGATCAACAACCACAAAAATATCGTTCCTCCCCTTCTTAGTGCAAGGCAATCCTAAAACAAAATCCATCGAAATATCATGCCAAGGAGAAGAGGGAACAGGCAAGGGCATATACGAACCATGATTACCCAAACGAGATTTAGCTTTTTGACATGTAGTACAGCGTGCAACAAGGCGCTCAACATCACGGCGCATCCGTGGCCAAAAGAAATGGTCGGCCAACACCTCATGTGTCTTGAAAACTCCGAAGTGACCCATAAGACCACCTCCATGCGCCTCCTATAACAACAAAAGACGAACCGAGCTAGCTGGAATACACAGCTTGTTAGCACGAAACAGGAACCCATCCTGCATATGAAATTTGCCCCAAGGTTTGCCATCCTTACAATGCATCATAATATCACGAAAATCAGCATCATTCACATATTAATCTTTCAAAGCTTGCAAACCAAAGATTTTAAAGTCTAATTAGGATAACATCATATAACGACGAGACAAAGCATCGACAATCACATTTTTCTTTCCGTTTTTATATTTAATGATGTACGGAAAAGATTCAATAAATTTAACACATTTAGCATGATGACGGTTCAGATTAGTTTGGGTTCTAATATGTTTCAAAGCCTCATGATCAGAATGAATAATAAATTCATGAGGCCATAAATAATGCTGCCATGTTTGCAAAGTTCTTACTAAAGCATAAAGTTCTTTATCATAAGTGAAGTATTTAAGAGCAGCACCACTTAACTTCTCACTAAAATAAGCAATGGATTTATGATCTTGCAATAAAACAGCACCCAAACCAATTCCACTAGCATCACATTCTAATTCAAACACTTTATCAAAATTAGGTAATTGTAAGAGAGGAGCATGAGTTAACCATTCCTTTAAAGTGTTGAATGCGTCGTCTTGTGGTGCGCTCCACTCAAATGGCGCACCCTTCTTGGTCAGCTCATGTAATGGTGCAGCAATAGAACTGAAATCCCGCACAAAACGACGATAGAAGCCTGCAAGACCAAGAAAACTGCGAACCTGTGTGACCGTCGTCGGTTGGGGCCAACTCTGAATGGCGTCCACCTTGCTGCTATCCACCTCAATGCCCTGTGGAGTAACAACATATCCAAGAAACAAAACACGTTGCATGCAAAAAGTGCATTTTTCCATGTTCCCAAACAAGTGAGCAGCACGTAAAGCATCAAAAATAGCACGTAAATGATCTAAATGCTCATTCATGGATTTGCTGTATATAAGGATATCATCAAAATAGACAACAACAAATATTCCAATGAAAGGCCGAAGAACTTCATTCATTAAGCACATAAAAGTGCTAGGAGCATTAGACAATCCAAACGGCATAACCAACCATTCATACAAGCCAAATTTAGTTTTAAAAGCCATTTTCCATTCATCTCCTAATTTCATTCTTATCTGATGGTAACGACTACGCAAATCAACCTTAGAGAAAATGATGGCACCACTAAGTTCATCAAGCATATCATCAAGGCGTGGTATAGGATATCGATAACGAATTGTAATATTGTTAATTGCTTGACAATCTACACACATACGCCAAGAACCATCTTTCTTAGGAACAAGCAAAACAGGAACCGAACAAGGGCTGAGAGACTCATGAATGTAACCTTTATCAAACAATGTCTGCACTTGATGCTGAATTTCTTTCGTCTCCTCAGGATTTGTGCGGTACGGGGCGCGATTAGGAAGCTGTGCGCCTGAAATTAAATCAATCTGATGTTCTATGCCACAAATAGGAGGAAGACCCGGTGGCAATTCAGCGGGAAAAATATCTTTATAGTCCTGCAAAAGGTTAGCAACAGCAGGAGGAATATACAACATAGACGCCTCATCTAGTGAAACAAGCATATGAGAGCAAACTAGCGCATAGCAAAGCAGATTAGCATCATGTAATTCATCAAAATCAGCACGTGTAGCAAGCAAGATAGGGTTATTCAATTTGATCTCATGTTGAACAGGTGCAATAGGAGGCGATGTAACCAATTTTATAGCTTTTGTCGCTTGAGCAATATCATCTTTAAGAACTTGTTCAGATGTCATAGGATGAATAACAATTTTCTGACCCTTAAACATGAAGGAATAATAATTGGAGCGACCATGATGAACACTATCAACATCATATTGCCAAGGACGGCCAAGCAACAAAGAGCATGCTTCTATTGGAACAACATCACAATCTATAAAATCAGAATAGGCGCCAAGAGAGAAAGGAACACGTACCGAGCGCGTTACCTTTATTTTGCCGCCATCATTAAGCCATTGAACGTGATAAGGATGTGGATGCTTCCTTGTTGACAATGACAACTGCTCCACCAAGGTCGTACTAGCCAAATTATTGCAACTGCCACCATCGATGATTATACGGACCGCTAGTTCTTGCACAATGCCTTTGATATGAAAAATATTGTGGCGCTGATGCTTTTCATCCTGAACGACCTGTGTACTAAGAACACGCTGCACAACAAGAGTTGCATACCTGTCGGCGGCACTAGAGTCAACATGAAGCTCTGTATTATCTGCATGATTAGTGGCAAGCATAGTCTGCTAAATATCCTCAGAATCACTAGCAGAAGAATACCCACCATCGTCACAAATCAACATAGTTCGTTTATTTGGACAATCACGTATCACATGACCAAATCCTCGGCAACGGTGACACTGAATATCACGAGCTCGTCCAGACGACGAGGAGGACGGCACGATCGAGGCAGATTTGGCCATGGATGGAGCACTTGACTTGGACGTGGTCGAGGAGTGGTCGCGCGGCGTGGAAGGAGGTGTCGACCGTGGAGCTGAAGGCGTCTTGAACCCTATAAAAATGTTAGATCTTGACGAAGATTGTCGATCCTGCACTTCACGTTCAGCTTTATAAGCATATTCAAATAAGGTGGTCATATCATCATAATGCTTATAATCAAGAATATTCTAAATTTCATGATTTAACCCACCCCTAAAGCGAGCCATAGCAGCATCATCTAGTTCAACTAAACCACAGCAAATCATACCCTTTTGCAAAGCTTGATAATAATCCTCTACGGAAAGTGAACCTTGTTGAAAACGCTGCATTTGATTAAGCAAATCTCTAGCATAATATGACGGCACAAAACGATGACGCATAGCAGCTTTTAATGCCGTCCAAGTGGCTGGAATATTATCAGGATATCTTTGTCTATACTCACGCCACCAAAGTAAAGCAAATTCAGTAAATTCACTAATAGCAGCCTTAACTTGTAAATTAGCAGGAATATCATGGCATGCAAATTTTTGTTCAACCTCTAATTCCCAATCAAGATAAGCACCCGGATCATATTTGCCATTAAAAGTGGGAATACGAAATTTTATTTTGGCAAAAGAATCATTAATAGAAAGATGTACCCTACGAGCACGACCACGGCGACGTCGTCCGGCTCGGTGTCGGCGCCGTAGTCACGTGCATTTTGCAACTCCATGAGCTGCGTCGTCATGGTCCCAAGCTACGTTGACATGGCCTCAAGACGAGTCATGATCACGAGCGTGGTGCGGGCAGCCGTATCAGCGAGGTCCAGTTGATCAAAATGCTCATTCGACGAAGTGATCGTAGAGTCAAGTCTCTCGTGCATCGTCTTCATGTCGTTTTGTAGACCATCAACCTACGCCTGGACATCCTGGAGGGTGAGCTCCTCCAACTTCGAGCTGTTTTCTGCCATAGAAACACAAGCAATACAAAAAGCGGGATCCTACAACGAGAGGTGAGTGGTGGATGAAAAGCTCAATTAAAAAGCTGTTATCAAATTCTTACCCGTACTTACCAAGCACGCAAGTGTGAACTGCAACCACAGTTAAAACCGGTGGAAGATTGGAAGAGCGATTGCGTGGTGAAACAAAAACCTGCTCGTAGTAGAAAATTTGTGAGGCTGGGAGGCTGCACTCAATCCAAGGGTTAGCACAATTCAAACAATAACTGCAAAGCTGAATAATGGTGCTAAATACGAAAAGATTGCTGCCGGTACAAGTGCAAGAGGAAGAAAGAATGATCAAAACGAAGTGCAGCAAGAACGCGTCGCCTGTGTTGCTCGGCCACTCTTTTTTTCTCTTTTTTTTTCTTTTTTTTATACCTTTTTCTGAAAATATAAACAATGAGACCTCAAATGAGCAATTAAGCACAAGTGCTATTTTTTTGTGGTCTCTCTCTCTCTCTCTCTCTAGAGGAGGGACACACGAAACCGAGTAGGACTCGATCAGCGAGGCAGTGATTGACCCGGACTCACGGTGCAGCGGAAAAACTTGGCAAGCGATCGGCTAACCATAACTTGGCAAGCGAGACGGGATAAACAGACGCGGCGAAAAGCAAACTGTGGTGGTGAAAGCACGCGGCACGACGGAAGGATATGATGATGATGGGGAGAAAACGTTAGAACACAGTGTACCAGCAACGATCAAAAGCGAAAGCACAAAAACTCAACAACGCAAATTATTGAACAAAAGTGCGAGGCTCAAAAACCGTACTGGGGTAAACTTTTTTTTGTAGTTTTTGGTTTATGTGGACTTGGATAAACTCACCGAGAAACACTGGAATCTGATACCACTTGATAGGTGTAGAGTGCCCGATCTTTCGATGAGTGGAGATAACTTCGATTTGGTGAATGTTGACCCTCACGATCCGACTACGACGAGCAAGCCGAAGCGCCAATGCAATCGCTGAACCAACTTCCGGAGGATATTAACCTTGCGGTAAACAAGATCAACCTGATCACGAGGATCAATTCTTACGCGCAATCGAATAACGAGCAAGAATTAGAGGTGAGCAATCTGATGTATTGCACGAAGGTGGAGTTCTGAATTCACGTCGAGAGACAGATTTATAGCTAAGCTAAACTTAAAACAAAACTCAAAGATTACAAGAGGCGCAGCCCTTGACTAAATAGGGGGAGAACGCATCTAGGACCGGCTGAAGTGGAGAGGCGCGCGGTGGAGAGGGAGTCACGCGACTTGGGCCACGTTGGCCTTTGGGCGGCGTCATCCTAGGCCGTCGTTTCTTAGCATCAAAACCGTCTTCAATTCCTGGACTCGAGCTCTAGTGATTGGGTCCTCTTGTACTTTGTCGTCTCGTTAGAAGATGGATCCGTAACTCGAGGAGGCGCGACGACGAGAGATGGAGACGTGACAGCTTAGTTTGGCGCGTCATCTTCCGTCGTCATTATTCATATGTCATTGATGTCTTCATCATGTTATTGGCAGGAATGCCGCTGCCCAAATCATGAAGGAACGACTTGTGCTGATGTGCAGCTACAAGTATCAAACTATGTCTTTGAGAAGGAGATAGGGTAGTGTTTGCAGATGGAAAATAATCAGTTACTAGGCATGTAATTGATATGTTCAGAGTGATTGATAGGTATTGGGAGAAAAACGAAAAGAGGACAAGAATGTTTATGCCATCGAAATCATGAGCATTGTGACGATGTGTAAATAAAGTTCAGTACTGTGTTGTCAATAAACAAATTTTCAGATTGAGATTTTTCCTCCATGTCATCCAAACATCAAAAACAATATGTAAATTTCTCAACGTGACTTTCAATCGAACAAAATGCACCGGAACAAAATGTAATCACGTCGAGCATTTTGTTGTGCGCAAACACAACAATTTCTCACCGGTAATTTTATTTTCGATGTGAAAATGAGTAATGGATTCACTGACGACAGCAAACACAAACATGGCAAACAATCTATGTCCCATGCATCCTTGCATCTCATCTGACCCTTGACATTTATATTATACGCAATCAATGTCCCGGTGCATCCTTGCATCTCACATGACCTTGACAATTTTTACATTTGCATGATTTTTATTTCTGTTCCTGTAGCATTCTAAATGTCTGTCGTGGTGCATCCTTTTTCCATTGATTCTATGAGTTGAAATTTATCATGTTGCAATATATATTTTTTTTACTGCAATCTACACCGGTTTAACAAGTTACAATATGTATTAATAGATTAAAAAACATTTATATTCCACAGTCACATTTTACATTAGACTAGAAGAATAAAATGGGAAAAAATCCCACCTATATACTTCAAAAAGTAGTACTATTAAATTTTGTGGGGCTAAAGTTAGCCAAACAAAGGATTAGGTATATTACTATATTCTGGTTTGTGATATCTAATTCAAAGAAAGTTAATGTTATAGCTTCTGAAAGTCACAAATTCTCGACAAGTTATTTGAGCTAAGGCTTTGTTGTTAAATTGTTCTAGTCACAAGTTATTTGAGCTGTAAATACAAAATCTACTGCCCGCCCAGTGCCCACCCAATTTTCAAAACGTTCACATAAATTTAGTAAACCGCCACTACTATAATCGCCGCCGAGATCTTATCTCCCACAAGTCCAGATCCTCCCAGTTTTGCTGCGCTGTTTGCCACCCCCACAAAAAAAGGCGCCAGTTCATCCGCTTCTGTTCCTAATTCTTACCACCACGAAGGCGACTTTCCTGTTGCCTTCCGCCAATCCCGAATCCCTCCTCCACGTTGCTCTCGCTGCTCGCGTTGACTTCAATCCCAGGCACCTTGGATCGGCTCGGGAACACTCGCGGGCTCTGTCGCCGTCGAATCTTGCGCCCATTACGCTATCTTGTTCTGTAGTGGTTTGGATCCAAGAACTGGTTGGGGTGGGTTCCTGTCCTTAGATCTCCTCCCGCAATGGCGGCGCTGGTGGAGCTGTTTCTTGGCTGCTCATCCGCGCCGGTGGACTGGGAGGCCGAGGCCTATCCAGCGTATGGGGACTTCGCTGTGCTCCCATTCCTCGTCGCCTTCTTCCCCGCCGTCCGGTTCCTCCTGGACCGGCTTGTATTCGAGGTAATTCTGTTGATTCCTGCAGCTCGGCAGTTCTTGGGTCCCAAAAACCGGTGTAAAATTGCTCCATTTTGATGTATTGGGATTGCTATTACCTGTTAGTTGCTGGATTAAGATCCTTTGGGTTAACTTGGTTGTCTCCTGGTGGTGTTCATGAATCATTTAGACTGGACCAGATTATAAGAGGATTTGCTTTTTCATTGCATTTTACTGCAACTTCGCAATGTTGATATCCGTCTTGCAAATAAAAAAAAAACTCCACGAAATGAAGGGAAGTACTAGTAATCAGTACTAGAACGTACTGTTACAAGCACTATCTTGATTTAGATTGTACTGTAATAGGTCTATGAAAAGAATCATCACAGTTTCATTTGTGATTGTTAATGTAAATTGAACTTCTTTCCATGCTGAAGATGCATTTTGAAGTTTCCCGGTAACGAGTTAATATTTTCAGACCTTTATGAGAGGTTCCATTTGCCTTGAATTCAGTTGAACTGTAAGAAGGCTCGTTTTAAGATTCCATTTGCTTCCTCTTTAACTTAAAAAAAGTGACACATTTAAGCATCTTTATGCTGTAAAGCCTGTTATTCTTTGCAGCTAATTTATGCTTCGTTGAGAGCTTTGAAGTTATTGTTTAACAGTAAGAAAGATGTCTTATGCAAGTTGTTCTGAATCTGTTATATGATATGTGATGTGCTTATACACAGCGATCCATGCAAAGGCAAAAGAAGTAAACTGAACCAGTTAACCGACCACATTAGCATGTTGAACATTTGTACCGATACATTTGTCATGTGTTGTTACATACGCTGTAATATATTTACCATCCTATCTGATTTCTGTTGTGGCCAAACATTCCAAGCAAAATGTTTTCATGTCAACCATGGCTAGAGTCGCCCCTTTATATGACATCTCATAATCCTCCATCACATTCTGTTCATAGGTACTGGCTAAAAGACTTGTACTTGGAAGAGGATATAATAAGCTTGCAGAATCGGATGAAAGTAGAAAGAAAATCAATAAATTTAAGGAATCAGCATGGAAGTTTGTTTATTTTCTCTCTGGGGAGCTGCTTTCATTATCTGTAACATACAATGAGCCATGGTTTAAGAACACCAGATACTTTTGGGTAGGGCCTGGCGAGCAGATCTGGCCGGATCAAAAGATAAAGTAAGAAAAATAAAACAAAATTTTCTCTTCTTTCAAAATCGTTTCCTTAAGAACCATTAACATCAAACTCTTTTTTGTTCCAGATTGAAGTTGAAAGCTGTATATATGTATGCTGCTGGATTTTACACATATTCCATATTTGCTCTTCTGTTTTGGGAAACAAGGCGTTCAGACTTTGGAGTCTCAATGTCTCACCACGTTGCAACTGTTGTTCTGATTGTTCTGTCTTACATTTTCAGGTATGTTCCCTACAATTTCCTAAGTGATAGTATCCCTTCTGTTATATGTTCACACTAGTAGCGTGACTTGTTATTATTTTTACTGTGCTCCATGAACAGATTTGCTCGCGTTGGCTCTGTTGTTTTAGCCCTTCACGATGCAAGTGACATATTCCTAGAGATTGGGAAGATGTCCAAGTACAGTGGTTGTGAATGGCTTGCTGTTGTGGCATTTCTTCTTTTTGTCCTGTCATGGATAGTTCTTCGTCTCATAATTTTCCCTTTCTGGATCCTACGAAGTACAAGGTAAACAACCAACTACTGCCCATCTTGCCATTCACCACCGTACATGGAGCATTACACCACGAAAAACACTTGCTTTTTTTTGATGTAGTCTTGAATCATTTTTCAGTTATGAAGTGCTGCTGACCTTGGACAAGGAGAAGCATAAATTTTATGGCCCCATATACTATTATGTTTTCAACAGTCTTCTGTTCTCACTCCTAGTTCTTCACATATATTGGTGGATACTGATATACCGGATGCTAGTCAAACAAATCCAATCCAAGGGTCGTGTTGGGGATGATGTTCGATCTGGTAAGTCATGGTCCTCCATTTTCTTTACTTCCCAATGCACCTTTTTCTATTCCCAATACATTTCTATCTTTATCTCCTTGTTTTCTGTGTACATACCTCTTTTCACTTCTACATAATCTCTGTGCCCAAGTCCAAAACAACAAGTAATATGGGACAGAGGTAGTAGCATATTCTTATCCGTTTACTAAAAAAACAAGCTTACTGCCACAGATTCTGAAGGCGAGGATGAGCATGAAGATTAATGTGTTAATTGCACGAATCATGTTCTGTGACCCCTAAGAGAAGGCAACATTATTGAACATTTTTGCAAGAATCAAGTACCAGAAGACATGAAGATATTAGATATTATTAGAATAGATCATTCTTTACATGACATAGATGACAGCCATGATCTGTGAGTTGCTAATAAGTCCTGCTCTCATGCATGAAACAAAAGCGATTTGTGTTTGTCCTTCGGTCATATGTAAAAAGATTCAGAATAATTGTTTATTCGTCAATTTTGTAACCGCACAGACAGTCAATTGATTTAAAATCATTTAAGGGGTAGCTGTTGTATCATCCGAAAGTCAGAGGAAGCTTCCAAGAAGTTACGTCATACTGCTATGCATTGCTGCTGGTGTCTCTTCGTTGCTAAAAATGTTATTAAACAAGATGCTAGTGATGAAGTAGAGCAAAGGTATCAATATAACTTGTATTATTAACAACCGTTGGTGCTCATTTGTGACATTTGTACAAAATGACTTGAGTACCACGACCACCAACACATATAACAAGATGCCAATAACAATCTGAACGATCTACAAAGAATCAATACTGAGCTTATTCAAGGACTAAATGACGTCACACATAAACCAAGTTTATAACATATTCATTTTGGGTAATGGTATAATAAACGAAATAATCAAAACTATAGGCTGCTTAAGGACTAGTATTTTGTAATAAGCTTGTCAACATGAAGAAGAATATCATCGATGTGAGGGCGCATTGCAGGTTGAGCCTGAAGCATCCAGATAACAAACTGCCGAAGTTCTTCAGGGTAAGGAGGATTGGGTCCTGCAGGCCACTTCAACTGCCCATTGACAATGGCAAGTTGCAGGCTTCCTCCAGATTCACCAAGAGCATACTCAAATGGTGAAACATTGTACCTACAAAGAGTCAAATACAGTAATTACCAATTTATCAAGCAATAACACCTCTATCATCAGTGATGCATGAACTATCAGGCCTGTTTAACTTGAGATAAGCATTAATTGCAGTATGCTAGAGCTGTGCACAACTGAAAGTCAAACTCATCCTTAAGGGTCCAACATGCAGGGCAGAGGCACCTAATTGACAGTTATCAATAAATGTTTAATTTCATTATATTTCACTTTGATATCTAAACCGAAATTGTTATCAGTGTAGCTGAACAGCTAAAACAAATATATCAAATGTGACAGAAGGAAGCTGATAGAATCCCCAAATACTGTCATTGAGATATGTGCCCAGAACATTAGAACACATGTGTGCACAGTGAATCATAGCAATCATGAAGTTAAACTAAAATCTAAATCAACAATCAAATGAACTGAATCAAGGGTCACCAAATTTTCTTGTGCAAGCCATAGACTTACATGATAGCATAAAGGGTGCATCCTAAAGACCAAATGTCTGTTCTCTCGTCAATATCAGCATGGCTGGGACAGTCCCACAATTCAGGTGCGCGATAAGGTGCAGAGCAATGCTCAGCAGCCCATTCCTACACAGATAAGATATGAATCAATAATGCTTCGAGAGCTACAGTTTTCAATGTTCTAAGCTTAAAATTCTTCTCTTCTAAAATTTGCAAGTTTTCAACTCTGAGGCAGGATGAAATCTGTCTTTACATCTGGGTAAAAATCAAAATAAATTTCTAGAAAAACAATCGATGAAGAAAAATTTTCATTTCTGGATGAAAGACAAAGAAGCTAAACATTGACAAACCTGCAACTGTAACGCCTCGGAACGAGAACGGATTTCCTTTCTTGCAGGCCTTGCACTTCCAAAATCCATTAAAGTGGCAATAGGTGCTTGTCCTCTATGACGAGTGATAAGAACATTACCAGGCTTAACATTATTATGAGCATATGGAGGATCATAGCTGTGCATGTGCTTCAGTCCTTCACAAAGCTGTCAATAGCCTTTTATCAGTATACAAACAGGATACAAGATAGTGAAGGAACAACGATAAACATTTTCTAAGCAATGGTATGGAAAGGTTAAACTGGAAACAAGAAACAACAACAAAGCCTTTAATCCCAAGATAACTGGAAACAAGAAAAAAAGGAAGAAGGAAAAAACAAACAGGATAGGAAGAACTGATTAAGTGATGAAATCTCATACTAATTCAGGAAGGAAATTTCCATGTCAAAATGAGAACTCTGAGAAACCAGTGAGAGTAAATAGAGACTTCCTATATATTTTTACAACTTTCATAACTTTACAATTTACATGTTTGAAGCAGAAAGCATATTGTTACAAATGAGACGTGGTTCTATTCTGGTACTAACATAACAAATCAAACTATAAACAAGGAAAAAATTAACACGGCTTAATAGAAATCAGTATGGAAGACAATTACTTCAGTCAATAGTTTCAATATCAGAAAACTTATATATGATTAAGTTATTTCATACTGAATCATGATCTCAACAAACTGTGATTGTGATTTCATGAAATACTAATCATTAAAAACTTGCATCATGGTACTGTTGCCAACTTGTTTCATCAAAGGACTTACCTGTCGAAATATTTGCAGTACATCAGCTGTCGGATAGAATTCTTTTCTGGACAGCATGGCATTAGCATTGTCGAACAAAGTACCATCCATATAAACTGGAAAGAGCAGGTATGCTTCATGGCTCCAATCACCCTGTCGATTCTAAATATATCAGGAAACAAGTGCTCTCAGCATGCAGTAGATTTTTACAGGACAATCTGAAAAACATAAAACCCCCTCGCTGATGCTACCTTTTTATTTGATGATATGCCATCATAGCATGCTATATCCAAATTAGAAATTGATTACTATTGCTATATTCACTTATATTTGTATATACAATGAGAAAAATATTCACCAGATCCAGCTATGCGAAATATTCATTTGCAACAATATTTATGGAGCACAAGTGCACAATGACCTGAACCGAATTAGGCATGTTTTGCCTAAACATTGCACACAGTTTGACATCACAATATGTCAATATCCCATATTCTGGAACATTCCCATGCTCAAAGAAAGCTATGCAAAATTGATTACCTTGACTGCAATTACGGCGTGATCGAGAAGCGGGAGCAGATTGGGGTGATTGAAGAGTGACGACACACGGATCTCCTCCTTCACCAGATCCAGCTGCTCCTTGCTCTGTATTAGCACCTTCTTCATATCATATATTCCATCCTCTGAACAACATTGACACACTAAGTAAAACATCTTAAATTGCGTACTGAGAGGAATCAAATCAGAGAACTTCCACTCAGTCTGAATAACTGGAAACAAGAAACATACTGATAGCAGGGGAAGAACAAAGTAACAAATTACTTAGACCAAGAAACGAAAATTTTGTTGAAGTAGAGCAACCTACAATCCTAGTACTATTCCATTTGGGACCAACATATAGTCCAACCCATGACTAGTACGCTCACGAACACGAAATCAAGAATCCGAGATGAGGCACGGGGGATAGAGATCGACTTGGGGAACCTGAGACGTGGGAGGCGCGCCTGCTGAGAGCAGCGTCGGACTGGGGCTGCAGCTCCCTGACGAGATAGACGAAGGCGAAGCCGCCCTCGCCGATCTGACGGAGGACGCGGAAGCGGCGCTCGTTGATCCAGATGTCGCCGCCGCCTGTCGACGCATCGTAGAGAGCGTTGAGCCCCGAGAAGGAGCAGCCCATCCTCGCGCTCCCTTACACTCCTGCTCCCTCCTCGCCGCCGGCGAGCTCGGACGCGGCGCGCCTTCTGAGTCTTGGTTTCGTCTGGTCCGGTGGTCAACCACCAGGACAGTGACTTTTAAAGTTTAGGTTTAGCTCCATTTTCTAAGAGCATCTCACTGGAGACTCAAATTGTTATCTTATTTTATTTTTTAAAAGTTTAACATAAAAAATCAACTCCAACAGACTGATTAATTTGACTCTCGTTTTAGTAGGGCTCTCAAATCTCTCTCCGAGACTTGTATTTTAGAGTTCTCTTAAATAATGAGGCCCGCTATTTTTCTTTTTTTTTCTTTTCAGGCATGGGGCGTACCTCTCCCTCCTTCTCTCCTCTCATCGATGCAGATTGCTAGGCACGGCCGCGGCGGAGTGGCGGCGTCGGAGCCGGGCGTAGGCGAAGCGCTGTCGTGCGCGTCGGACCCGGGCGAGCTCCCACCGTAGTGGGCTTGGGCATGGCGGGGCGAACAAGGGCGGGGCGCCGGGCTCGGGTGGAGCTGGAGCCGGCGGCGGACACGGGCGGGGCGCCGAGCTCGAGCGCAGACTTGGCAGCGGCGGGTCACGGCGTTGCGGGCGCGGGATTTGGCAGTGGTGGGCGAAGGGCGCAAGCGCGAGCTTGGACAGGGGCGGGAGAAGGGCAACCAATGGAGGGGGGAAGGGCGGCGGGAGAAGGCCGTCGGACGGAGGAGCGGGGAGGCGGTTGGGTAGCCGACGTTTGGCGGCGCCGCCGAGGCAGCTCTGTCTCTTCCCCTGTTCAACCCTTAGACTGACAGCTAGGACCCAATAGTTTCAGAAACATGAGAGGTGAAAATTGAGGAGCACTGTTAGAGTTAAAAATAAAATTGGACCTATTAAAAATAGAACCCAACTCTCAAATGAAAAAGTAGGATGCTCCATTTGAGAGTCCCCAAGAATCTAAGAAAAAAAAAGCCGTGACAAATATACACGGAACACCTTGCCAGTGGCATCATGCCAAATCCCAACCGTTGATACGTTGTTGGCAAGCTGATTTGAAATTTCGGTTAAAATTAACCGACCTGTGCAGCAGAAACTACGCTGCAATTTCTCGTCCGAATTTACAGTATAGGAAAAACAATTTGGCACTTGCTGCTCAGAAAAGCACGTCAACGTTCGCCATGTCTACCTAACGTGGTTACAAAATAACAATAAGTTTCTTGTAAATCAAGCAATCAAAAAGTGCCATCTCGTGAGCATTTTGGGATCGCTTCTGGTTCTGATTGAGTAGTCGCAGTCAATGGAGCTGGCGTAGAGATTCACAATGAGAAAAGTGGATGGTTCATGCTCTTGAGAAATTCAAAACTGAAGATATTATATTCCTGCGCACATTACACAGTCTTCTTAGGTATTCATACGCGCATTACACTGTTTTCTGGAGCACGGTCCACACAGCAAAGACTAAAGCAACATCTCACAAACAAAGATCCATAAAATATAAAGGGGGAATTACATGAGAGGAACTTTTTTTGAGTCTAATGTGGAAAACGGACCTCTTTTCACAACTTTGTAATATTGGACCTGTTTTTTCGAGATGAGCTAGCCGTCAGCCCCTCTTTTCCCATTCCATTCTATTAGCCTGTTCACCAGAATAAAAAAATAAACTAAAAAAGAAAGGACCAAATTGCCCTCAGCTTCTAAACAATTGGAGTCGGACAAGAGCTAATCGACCGGACTCCTTTCTCTCCGCTCGGAGCTTTGACACAGCAACCCTAACCCTAGCGGACACAGGATGACGGGCGAGCGGAAGAGCACGCACGCGGCGGTGGGCGCGCGCGGAGGCTGGCACTCATAGACAGGCGCGCGCGGCGGCTTGGCGGACAGTCGCGCGCGCGTGCGCGACAGGCTCGCGCGTGGGTTGGCATGCGCGGTACGCTGGGTGGGCTGCGACCTTCGAGTATGCAGCATTGTTTGAGCTCATCTATTCATGATCGATTGGCTCTGCTCATCAAAGATTAGCTAGCGGCAACTTTTGCTAGTTGATTTTTTTTGTGATTTTGGATGAAAGAATTTTGGGAAGCACCAATGACAAAGAGAGATGCAGGTTAATGAATATTGTGTGGATTCCATGTGTCTTTTCTTATCTAGGAATCAAATATCCAGATATGACAATGGGAAAAATAAAAGAAATTTGCAAAGGGTATAATGGTCTTTTGGTATAAAACTTAACACGTTTATCGCTCTTAACGGAACAGGGGCAACTTGTTGCTTCAGTTTGAAAAAAGAGGTCCAATATTACAAAGTCTAAAAAAAGAGTCTGTTTTTAATATTAGAATCAAAAAGAGGTTCTCTGATGCAATTGCCCCAAATATAAAATCCCCTAGATCACCTTGTACATGTTTATTGTTATGATGCGACACTTATCTCTCCGTTTCACAGTTGTTCATGTAACTGAGATTCTGTATGCTGTCTGCAACCATTGCAATAGGGAACCAAAGATGCATCTAGGTCCCCTAGTGGATTTTGGTGATTAATGACATAAGATTAAAATGTACTAACATGAGTATGGAGAATATGTGCAGATTATCAAAAGAAAACTTAATTGCACACATTTGTGAGAAAGTTCATCCCTCCCAAAAAAGAAGAAAACAATTCGACTCAAAGAGCTTTCAAGATTAGAGTTTTTAATTTATTTGAGTCATAGGTTTGCCGAACTATCAAGAGAGGTAAACTTATCTTGCTTAAAGGGAATTCATGTGCTTAAGCCAATCCAAGGTCTTTGGGAAAGAATTAGCCTCCAAACTCTAAAAAGAACCAACTAATTCTAAGTCAAATAGAGAGTGACGAAAGTTCTATCACCCCCTTGACGGAAGTTCCGTCAATGTCAAACCTTTCTTATCTTGCAACCCGAGAGCTACGGAAGTTCCGTGAGCTCCCTTACAGAACTTCCGTCAAGTGCCAAAATCCCAGAAATTGCAACCTGAGAGCTACGAAAGTTCCGTGAGCTCCCTCATGGAAGTTCCGTCGTCCTTTTGAATCAGTGCAATCCATCCCGCGCAACGACTCCTTTTGAAATGACAGAAGTTCCGTGACCCTTCACGGAAGTTCCGTCAGTCCCAAAATCTTTTCAACGACTAGTTTTGGGAGTTGCTTGATATAAAGCCTACCCCTTCCCCTATGGGAAGGGTTGGACACTTTGGCATTCCACTTATTCTTCAGCTAGAGCTCTCCCCTCTCACTCCTAGACTTGTTCCTAAGATTCCAAGTAAAGTGAGAGAGATCTAACCACCAAAAGATTGAATCTATCCATCAAAAGCTTGAGCACATCTTTCCCTCCCCAAACAAGATTTAATTTGCTTGTTACTCTTGGAGACTTGGTCTCCTAGATGGTTAAGTGTCACCCTTGAGCTTCCAACTTGTTGTGGTGAGACGGGGACGTTTGTGAAGGTGTAATTCGCCTCCGATGGAAAAAAATCAAGTGGAGAAAGAATTCAAGCACGATCTTTATGATTGCTTGGCGGGAAAACTGGTTGAGGGAGACCCGACCACTTTGTGTGGCTCTTCAACAAGGACGTAGGGGCTATTTAGTATGGTTCCCGAATCTCGGGTTAAATTCTTGTGTCTCTCTTTACATTTCCGCATTTCCTTTTGTGCTTGTGCTTTTCTTTCATATTATTGTGCTCGTTTTACTTGTTGTTGTATTGCTAACTATCTATCAAATAACTCATGGTATACATTGTTATAGCTTCTCTACTAAACAAGTATTGTATCTCTATCTCTTAGTTATCCGCAAATTTCAATAAGATTTAGAGAAAGGTTGGTGAAGTTCTATCAAGTGATAGAACTTTCGTGGTGACGGAAGTTCCGTCATTACTGACAGAAGTTCTGTCATTGTCTTATTTGATCAAAGTTAGTGCTTTTTTCAGGAATTATTTTAGATTACCTATTGATCCCCCTCTAGGCAATATTCAATTGGTATCAGAGCTAGAACCTTCTACAAGGTTTAAAAGCTTGAAGGATAAAGATGTGGTAGTCGGGAGAATGTGACAAGCCTCAAGATCTTGCTTCGGCAAGCAAGAGAAGTGATTTGCACACGGCCATGTCTTTTAACTATGCCGATGTAGCAAATATACATGGTAGTGGAAGTGGAAGATTTCCTTACTTTGAGGGCAAAGATTTCAGTTGGTACAAGCACCACATGAAGATGTACCTCATGTCAATTGGTCCACCAATTTGGGAATTTGTAGAGAAAGGATATACCTTGGAGGACAAGGATAATCCTACAACCGTGGATCAACTCAACATACATCATAATGCTCAAGCGGTGTCGATCATTCTCTCTTTCTTGAATCCCAAGGAATATTCAAGAGTAGCCGGAATTGAGAATGCCCGAAGAATGTGGAAGAAGCTTGTATGTGCTCATGAAGGAGTCGATGTTATGAAGAAGTCAAGACTCCAAGTTCTCAAGAACCAATTCAACTTCTTCGTCATAAACAAAGAAGAAGTGCCTCAACAAACTCATGATAGGCTCATGGATATTGTCAATGAGAGAAGAGCTTATGGGGACAACATCAAGGATGAAGAAGTCATCTACAAGATCCTCATGGCTCTTAGGATGTGGAATCCAACACTATGCACCATCATTAAGGAGAAGGAAGGGTTTGAGAGCTTCACAACCGATAAAGTGATAGGAAGAATCAATGCTCACAAGAGTCGTGATGATGAAGGTAAGAGAGTAAATGTGTTCATTGGTGATAAGAGCACAAGCAAGAAGGACATAGCACTCAAGGCAAATGATGAAGATGATGAGAATGATGATGATGATGATGACAATGAAGAGTTTGCCTTATTTCGTCAAGAAATTTGGCAAATACATGATCAAGAATGGCTTCACCAAGAAAAGCTTTGACAAGGCAAAAGCTAGAAGAAGAAATAGAAGATGCTATGAGTGTCATAAGCAAGGACACATGATTGCCGATTGTCCAAGGATAAATGGCACTGGCAAGAAGAGTGAGAAGTACAATAACAAGAGTAAGTCTAACAAGAAGCCATACAACAAGAGGCAAGCTCACATTGGTCACGAGTACATTTTCGATGATGATGAAGATGACGAGGGTGGCATTGCCAACATTGTCATTAGTCTTCCACCGGCCAAGAAGTCACTCTTCAATGATCTCACTGATGATGAGGATCATGCTCCCCGGTGCTTCATGACCAAGGAAACTAAGGTATCTCCTTGTTCCGAATTCAATCCCTCTTATTGTAGTGATGAAGAGGAGGACTTGGTACCCTCTATGCATGAAATGGTTAAAATGCTAGATAAGCTACAAGGAGAGTTGGATAATCAAGAAAGAATCATTGAGATACAAGAAGAACTACTTGATGAAAAAAGAGAGAAGAATCAAGAGCTCACAAGACAACTTGAGCAAGAAAAGAATAAGAACATGACCAAGGAGCTTGCCAAGGTCAATAAGTCAAGTGAATCATGCACCTCAACTAACAAGAAACTTCAAGGAAGGTGCAACTCATTGATAGAAGTGAACAAGAGCCTTGTGAAGGCAATCGAAGATCTCAAGATAAGCTCCCGCTCATTGTTGAAGAAGTTAGAGTCCTCCCAAGCTTCAACAAGCAAAGGTTATGAAAGGTGCCACAACATTGATGTTGAGATGATTGCCAAGCAAGACATAATTATTGAAAAGCTAACCAACTAAGTCAATGAGCTTATGAAGAAGACTCAAGTTGAAGTGACAAGAAAAATTATTGGTGAGCCAAGAGCCTCTCATGACAAGGAAGGATTGGGGTACAACAAAAATGCACCCAAGAAGGGCTACAACAAGAGACCCAACTTTGTACCCAAAGGCAAGGGAAAGCAAGTGACACAAGAGAAGACAATCAAGCCAAAGAATGCTTCCCAAGTCAACAAGAACAGCAAGACCTCTATCATATCCTTTTATGATTTTGATGCTTCTTATGTGCTAACCCGTAATGTTTATGGTAGAGTGGTTGCTAAGTTTGTTGGGCCACATGATGCAAGGTGAAAGCCTTGTGTGTGGGTGTCCAAGGTTCTTTTTCTATTGTTAAGGGACCCAAACCGACTTGGGTGCTTAAAACACGTGCTTGATTTCCTTTGTAGGATTACTCCTCCGGTGACGGAACATGGGTGCTTGATAGCGGGTGCTCAAATCATATGACTAAAGAGAGATCGATGTTCTCCACAATTGATCATGACAACCTACCAAGTGGAGGCATCTCATTTGGAAATGACAACAAAGGAAAGGTAATTGGTCATGGATAGATTGATGTCACCCATGACCTTTCAATTGGTAGTGCTTATTTTGTGAATGGTCTAGGGTACAACTTGATGTCCGTTTCACAACTTTGTGAAATGGGCTATAGTTGTCTCTTTGACGATGATGGCGTGACCATTTTTAGGAAGAACGATTCCTTAATAGCTTTCAAAGTGTATTTAGAGGACAAGATATATCTTGTTGATTTTACCAACAAAGAGGGATCTAATCTAAATGCTTGTTTGGTCGCTAAAACCACCTTGGGTTAGCTATGGCATCACCGGCTAGCTCATGTTGGAATGAGGAATCTCTCCAAACTTCTAAAAGATAGTCATATTATCGGACTAAAGGATGTTGCTTTTGAGAAGGACAAAATACGTAGCGCATGTCAAGCTGGAAAGCAATTTGGAGCATCACATCCCTCCAAGACCACGATGACAATGACAAGACCATTGGAGATGTTACACAAGGACCTATTTGGACTGGTCACCTACATAAGCATTGGTGGTAACAAATACGGCCTTGTAATTGTTGATGATTATTCTTGTTTCACTTGGATATTCTTTTTGAAGGACAAAAGTGAGACACAAGGTGTCCTAAAGAGGTTTTCGAGAAGAGCACAAAATAAATATGAAGTGATGATCAAGAAGATAAGGAGTGATAATGGAACCAAATTCAAGAACACTTAAGTTGAAGAATATCTTGATGAAGAAGGTATCAAGCATGAATTCTCCGCTCCATACACTCCACAATAAAATGGAGTAGCCGAAAGGAAGAACCACACACTCATAGAAATGGCAAGAACAATACTTGATGAATACAAGACGCCCAACACTTTTTGGGCCGAAGCCATCAACACCGCACGCCATGCGACAAATAGACTATATCTTCACAAGATTTTGAAGAAAACACCATATGAGCTTCTCACCGGTAACCTTCCAAATGTTTCATATTTTCGGGTCTTTGGAAGCAAGTGTTTTATTCTTAACAAGAAACCCAAATCTTCTAAATTTGCTTCCAAGACTCATGAAGGTTTTCTCCTTGGTTATGGAACTAATGTTTATGCATACAGTTTTTTTAACAAAGACATCAGAGTTATTGAAATAACCCGAGATGTGCAATTTGATGAATCTAGTGGCTCTCAACTAGAGCAAGTTAATCCAAGTGATGTAGGTGATGAGACTCCTTGTGATGCAATAATAAATTTGGCTATTGGTGAAATAAGACCACAAGACCCAAACTCAACTCAAGTTGAACCATCTTCTTCAAACCAAGATAACTCCCCTTCACAAGATCCACAAGATGAGCAAGATCAAGGAAATCTCCAAGCTCATGGTGATGATCATGTTCAAGGCGATGACCATGATCAAGTTCAAGATGATGGTGAAGGAGACACTCAAGATATCAACCACCAAGAAGAAGAAGATGCATCTAGGCTCACACACCCACGAATCCAACGAAGCATTCAAAAGGATCACCCCTGAAAGTGCATCTAGGACCTTAATTTTATTTTGGTGATTAGTGTCAATACAATTAAGAATGGACTAATGCTTTGTTGAACATGTGTGTAGATAATAATCTAAAGTTTGGCAAATAAAATGCATAGAAACAAAGAGGAGAAAAGAAGATGACAAAGTGCTTCAAAGATGAAATTCAAAATCCACTCAAGAATGAAGTCCATAAAGAGAGTATAGGAAAGTCGTACTATCAAGAGGGACACAAGAGCTTGAAGTAGAAATGATCCAAGTGCTAAATTTCTCCCTCTCAGCCAAAATACCTTTTTCTAGAGCCAAATCATCGGACTTGTTCGATGCATCGGACAAGTCCATCGGACTCCAGTATGCTTGCCACTCCGTGCCATCGTACTTGTCTGACACCATGAGGAAAGTCCGACGTCTCAGACCTTTTCATCGGACTCCAGTACCTCCGTCATTTGGTTCTGTCGGACTTGTCCGATGACCATCAGACTTGTTCGAGGCATCGGGCAAGTCCATCAGACTCCTGTAACCGTGCCACCTTGTTTCATTACACTTGTCTGATGACCATCGGACTTGTCCGATACAGATATGAGAAATACCCCTTCCAACATCTCTTTTTCTAAATGGGCTATAAATAGGATCGCATCTCATCCCTTGGCCGGTTGGTCACTCATTCCACTCAAAAACACTCTCAAGCTCACTTTGCTCTTCCCAACTCTCCTCTCTTCCTTCCACTCTTGATTTGTAAAAGTATTGAGAGAAGATTGAAGAGCTACATCGTCTCCAAGCTTCAATCCTCTTGAGCACTTGGTTCATCCTTACCGCCGATGACTCTTGTGTTTGTTACTCTTGGAGATTCATTCTCTAGATGGTTAGAGGTACCCGTTGAGCTCCCAACTTGTGTGGTGACGCCTCGGGAAGTTTGTATTGACCCCTCCTTTGTGGAGTTGCTAGTGGAACACCGAGTTTGATCTTTGTGATCACTTGGAGAGGTTTAGGGTTGAAAGATACCCGGTCCTTTATGGATTCCTCAATGGAGACGTAGGCTTCTTTGTGGAGCTGAATTTTAGTGAAAAATTCCGTGTTTCTTTTGTGCTCTATTACTTGCTCTTCATTTACTTGTTCTTTCTCATAAACTTGCTAGTTAGGGTTTGGATGGTATCTCTTAAATTAACTTGTGTAGGTTGCATGCTAGTTCTTATTCTTATTTCTACAGCTTCCTCTAGCTTCTAATCACTAGCTCCTAACTTGCCTTGCACTAGTTTGAAGTTTTAATCAGCCGATCTACTTTACTCACGATCGCCGGACAAGTCCGACACTGCACATTTAACTTTTATGATTAAGTCATTTTCAGGGATAATTTCCTATTCAATCCCCCCCCCCCCCCCGCTTTAGGCACTTTCAACCCCATTGACAACATTTTTGGTGATATTCAAAGAGGGGTAACTACTCGATCTAGAATGGCTACATTTTGTCATTATTACTCGTTTTTTCCCTCTATGGAACCTCTTAGGGTGGAACAAGCACTTTAAGACTCAGATTGGACGATGGCCATGCAAGAAGAGTTGAATAACTTTGAAAGAAACAAGGTGTGGTCATTGGTGGAAAGATCAAAGCAAAATGTTGTAGGTACAAAATGGGTGTTCCGCAACAAAAGAAGATGAGTATGGTGTGGGGGTGAGAAACAAAGCAAGACTTGTTGCAAAAGGCTACTCACAAGTTGAAGGTTTGGACTTTGGTGAAACTTATGCACCCGTAGCTAGGCTTGAGTCAATTCATATTTTACTTGCCTATGCTACTCACCATGGTTTTAAGCTTTTTCAAATAGATGTGAAAAGTGCATTTCTTAATGACCCCATTCAAGAAGAGGTGTATGTACAACAACCTCCGGGGTTTGAAGACCCAAAGAGTCCAAACCATGTCTACAAGCTTCATAAAGCTCTCTACGGCCTCAAGCAAGCTCCTAGAGCTTGGTACGAACACCTCAAGGGATACTTGATCAACAAAGGCTTCATAATTAATAAGGCTGATCCTACACTCTTCACAAGAAAAGTTGATAATGATTTATTTGGGTGCCAAATATATGTCGATGACATTATATTTGGTAAAACTAATCAATCTTTTTGTGATGAGTTCGCCAAGATTATGACTAAAAAATTTGAGATGTCCATTATGACTAATCAATCTTTTTGTGATGAGTTCGCCAAGCAACTTGAAGAAGGAATATTCATAAGTCAAACCAAGTACATTCAAGACATACTCAAGAATTTTGACATAAAGCATGCAAAGCCAAACAAGACTCCCATGAAGAAAAATAGATACCTTGGACTAGATGTAAATGGTAGTCCCATGGATCAAAAAGTATATCGGTCCATGATTGGCTCTTTGCTTTATCTTTGTGCATCTAGGCCCGATATCATGCTAAGTGTGTGCATATGTGCATGGTTTCAAGCGGCTTCGAAGGAAAGTCATTTAGTGGCTGTCAAAAGGATCTTGAGATATTTATTCACACATCAAACCTAGGATTGTGGTATCTAAAGGGTTCCAAGTTCAAGTTAGTCGGTTATTCCGATGCCGACTACGCTGGATGTAAGGTGGATAGAAAAAGTACCTCCGAGACTTGTCAATTCTTGGGTAGGTCCCTTGTGTCATGGTCATCCAAGAAACAAAACTCCGTTGCTCTATCCATAGCCAAAGCGGAGTATGTCACAGCCGAAAGTTGTTGTGATCAACTACTTTGGATGCAACAAACTCTAAAGGACTTTGGATATGTTATGACCAAAGTTCCCCTCCTATGTGAGAATGAGAATACCATCATGATTGCATATAACCCCATTGATCATAATAGGACTAAACATATAGATATCCGGCACTACTTCTTCAGAGATCTTCCATAAAAGGGGATATTGAGATTAGTTATGTGAGAACCGATAAATAATTAGCCGATATATTTACCAAGCCTCTAGATGAGAAGCGGATTTGTGAGCTTAGGAGTGAGCTGAATATCTAGGATTCATCCAATGTGGAGTAGAATCTTGTACATTGTTTGGTGTTGTGATGATTATGCAAAATTGCTTTAAAACTAAAATTCTTCAAAAATTTGATCATGTCTTTGTTTTCAAACAAAAACTGTGATCAATAGAGCATATTGTTGACACTTGTGAATACAGTTTTGACTGGTTCATTGTTACTATTCACAAGTGGAAACAAGCCTTATTTGTTCCCTATATATATTGAACTTGTCCAAAAGGTTCCAAGTTGAGAGAGGTAGTTGTTTGTTCCAGACAGAGAACGACGGAACTTCTGACACCCAATGATGGAACTTTTGTCGTCCCTTGTAAATGGAACCTGAGGCTCACAAAAGTTTTGAAGGCACTTTCATTGGTTTTAACCTCTGCCCGTTCAAACCCGAGAGCGATGGAACTTCCATCACCCAATGATGGAACTTCCGTCACTCCCAGGTTATAGGGCCCGAAGGCCTCTTCTTCCTCTAGTCAACCGGCCACTTCTTCTTTTCTCAACCTCTCTCCACTCCTCAAACCCTAGAAGGCGATTCACGGTGATTTGGAGTTTTAACCGACAAGTTCCTCGGATTTGGTGGAGATTCAACTCTTCCCCCACAGAAGTTTCACGATCTCCATCATTTTTCTCCTCTTCATTGCCCTAGGTATGAGATTTGAGCTAGACCTTTTGTTTTAGGTCAAACGTTCAAATGTCTTCGTTTCCTTTGGATAGATTGGATCCCTTATGTCTAGTCTATCATCTTCTAGAGGCATTTGCGCTATCGCGGTAGGATTTAGAAGCTAGATTGAATTTAGTGCAAGCTATAAACGGCGGAAGGTTCGCCAGAACTTCCATCATGACGGAACTTCCGTGAATTCTCATGGAACTTCCATCGCCTGCAGTTCAGTGCACTGAATTTTTGCTTGCTCCTTCCTCCTTGCATGTGACTCATACCTAAGTCTTTGTACCCTCTTGGTACCCCTTGGCAGTGAAAGATGGTGAGGATCAAGTACGCTTTTAACACCCTAACAGAGGGGCGTGATGAGGAGATTCATCACTCCTCCTCATCAAGTGAAGACCTAGTGCCAATCTCAAAGAGAAGGAAAGTTGTTGCTTCGAGGCATCGAGATCAAGGGCCAAGTGGAGCTGCTCAAACTATGAGAGTTGAGCAAGGAGGATCTCTCCCTCCTTAGAGAGCTCATGATAAAGGAAAGGCACCGGCCAAGGAGACAAGTTCCTGAGCAAGGAAGGGAGTTAGAGGTGGTTCCATGCAAGTTGTTGAGGGCCTTCATGTCCATGCTCCTGTATATCCAAGTGACTATGTGTACAAAGACTACAAGAAGGACCTTGATGCTCTCATTGAGGCAACAAAGCAAAATCCTATGCTAGTGGAAGAGCAATAAGTAGGGATGAAAGCGGTCGGAAACGATTGGAAGAAGACTTAATTGTTTTTGCTTTCATATTTTCTCTCGGAAGCGAAATCGATAACGGCGGAAACGAATATGGCGTCGGTATTTTGGTAAAGTCGAAAATAATATTATTGCAACTAAAATGGACGGTATCGATCGGAAATCAATATTAACAATCAGAAACATGAATCATGAAGTATGGCACTGATAAAATAGGGAAATTGAAGATGTCATGCTTGCGTCTCGACGACGACACATGGACTATGATAAACTGGTTGTAGCGTATTGATTATTGAATAATTATATGAACATGTATAAAAAATTGCATTTGCAAAAATAAAACGTAGACAAAATTTATGTTGAGAAATTTATGACTTGTTTTAGGCTAGATGAATCACTTGTCTTTTAAAGAGATTTGCTATAATCAAAATACCGAATACAGTAATTACCTACATTGCTCTACAGTAATTTCCACGTTAAAGTGGAAATTTGCGGAAACAATCGGAAGATTTCAAAATTATTTTCATTACCACTTCCACGATTTACTACCATTTTTGCTTCCACTTCTTCGAAATATCAATTTCACGTGTTACGGTCGATAAAATGCGAAAACGAGCATCAATAAACCGATAATAACCACTTTTGCTTTCATCCCTAGGAAGAAGGCACCAACTACCGGTTCTACACTTGGTTTCAACAAGATTACTACATGTCTATGCTTATTGACAAGAAACGGAAGAATAGATTGGCAACTTTCAATCCTATGGAGTCAAAGGATAATCAAGTGTTCAAAGATATCATCCAAGTGTGCAAGAATCGAGAAGTTTATGACCTCATGGGTTTCAATTATGATTGGAATGAGGAGGTAATTTGTCAATTCTACTCCACTCTCTTTCTTGATGGCAAGGGCACTCTCCATTGGAGGACACAAGGTGTGGAGTATTCGGTCTCGGCAACTCATTTTGCAAGCTACTTCTTTCAAGAAAGTGTAGATCGCACTAAAGAGAAGATCTCTAATGAGGCCGTGATGAAGGACAAGGACATGGCTTTCATGTACTATGAGGAGTGTCTGAATGTGTTTGGCACAACTAATGGCTTTCATAATTTCTACTTCACACTTAACCGGATTCTGAGAGTTACCATTGCACCTACGGGTGGATATGCTACATCTATAGTGGAGTCTTCCAAAAACATTCTTGCTAGGTTTGCTCTGGGTGCCACTCCCTTTTGTGTCGTGGACTTCATCACAAATGACATTCACATGTCATCTATTGATACATGGAGAGTTCTTCCCTATGCTCCCTATCTTATGCGAATGATTGAAGCTGAAACTGGGCTCATATTTGAGAAGGAATGTAAGCATCTTCCTCTGTGACCGAGAGTGCAACATGAGTTTCGCCCAGTTGATCCAACTCCACCTGAGGTATCTTCCTCCAAGAGAGCAAGTCTTGCCCGTGCTCATGCCGAGATAGCAGCTGAGATAGAAGCAACAGCAGCAGCTAGAGCATCTTCATCAGCTCAGCCTCCTCTAGAGCCTCCTTGCCGTCCATCCTCTCCCATTGTCTCCTTCCTCAAAAGTATTCTCAATGCTTGTTGCTTCAATGCAAAGGAGAACTAGGAAAACAAGAAGAGGATCAAGAAGCAAGTGCGACGCTATAAGAGGGACCAAAGGGCACAAGGCCATGATGTGTCTCTAGATGGCTCCGAGTGTGAGCCCAATGGTGAGCCACCGACCTTTGAAGACCCCTTTGCTGCCTATGATTGGGATGATGTATCCCCTAGGCCATCCACAGCTGCAGCTGGACCATCCTCAGCTCCTCCGCCGCAACATCGGGATGATGAAGACGAAGATGAGGACACCGAGTATGATGATGAGTGATTTTTTTTCTAGCATCTGTCCTCCTTTTATTCTTTTTGGTGCTTTGATGCCAAAGGGGGAGAGAAGAAGCGATGAAAAAGGATATGTGAGTGTGTGTGCGCTTCTCTATCCTTTGTAATAGATTAGTTGTGAACCTAAGGACAAGTCATATTTGCTTATGAGCTTGAAAACTATTTGTGAACCTCGTTGTAATATTCACTATGCTTTATGGTTGTGTGGTGCTTGCCTATTGCCTCATCTTGATGAATGTGTTAAGTGTGTTTGTGCTTTTATTGCTTATCACCTATTGCACATATGTACACTTTAGGCACCCCATTTGTTGTAAAATATAGGGGGAGCTCTCTCACATGTTTTTGTGATTCATGCATATCTTTAGGGGGAACTCCGCTATATTTTGTTGTTGTTTCTTTTGCTTAATTCTTACATCCTTTTTAATCTATTGTCATCAACCACCAAAAAAGGGGATATTGAAGATGCATCTAGCTCCCCTAGTGGGTTTTGGTGATTAATGACATAAGATTAAAATGTACTAACATGAGTATGGAGAATATATGCATATTATCAAAAGAAAACTTAATTGCCCACATTTGTGAGAAAGTTCATCCCTCCTCAAAAAGAAGAAAACAATTCGACTCAAAGAGCTTTCAAGATTAGAGTTTTTAATTTATTAGAGTCATAGGTTTGCCGAAATATCAAGAAAGGTAAACTTATCATGCTTAAAGGCAATTCATGTGCTCAAGCCAATCCAAGGTCTTTGTGAAAGAATTAGCCTCCAAAATCCAAAAAGAACCAACCAATTTTGAGCCAAACAGAGAGTGATGGAAGTTCCGTCAGCGCCAAACCTTTCTTATCTTCCAACCCGAGAGCTATGCAACTTCCGTGAGCTCCCTCACGGAAGTTGCATCAAGTGCCAAAATCCTAGAAGTTGCAACCTGAGAGCTACGGAAGTTCCGTGAGCTCCCTCATGGAAGTTTCGTTGTCCTTTTAACTCAGTGCAATCCATTGCACGCAACGACTCTTTTTCAAATGACAAAAGTTCCATGACCATTCACGGAAATTCCGTGAGTCCCAGAATCTTTCCAACGGCTAGTTTTGGGAGTTGCTCTATATAAAGCCTACCCCTTCCCCTGTGGGAAGGGTTGGACACTTTGGCATTCCACTCATTCTTCATCTAGAGCTCTCCCCTCTCACTCCTAGACTTGTTCTTGAGATTCCAAGCAAAGCGAGAGAGATCCAACCACAAAAAGATTGAATCCATCTACTCAAAAGCTTGAGCACATATCTCCCTCCCCAAACAAGATTTGATTTGCTTGTTACTCTTGGAGACTTGCTCTCCTAGACGGCTAGGCTTCGTCCTTGAGCTCCCAACTTGTTGCGGTGAGACGGGGACATTTGTGAAGGTGTGATTCGCCTCCGGTCGAAAAGAATCAAGTGGAGAAAGAATTCCAAACACGATCTTTGTGATTGCTTGGCAGGGAAACGGGTTGAGAGAGACCTGGCCACTTTGTGTGGCTTCACAACAACACGTAGGGACTACTTAGTATGGTTGCCGAACCTCTGATTAAATCCTTGTGTCTCTCTTTATATTTCTGCATTTCCTTTGTGCTTGTGCTTTTCTTTCATATTATTGTGCTTGTTTTACTTGTTGTTGTATTGCTAGCTATCTATCAAATTACTCATGGTATACATTGCTATAGCTTCTCTACTAAACAAGTATTGTATCTCTATCTCTTAATTATCCAAATTTCAATAAGATTTCATCAAAGTTAAGTGCTTTTTTTCAGGAATTATTTTAGATTGCCTATTCACCCCTCTAGGCCACTTTTAGGAATGCTACATGTGTCTTCTTCCTCCCAAAACTAATTCACCTTCAGTTCCTGCTGGAAGTCCACATTTTTTCCTGTTTTGTTTACTGATAAAAGTCGAGTAACTGGAGTGGAGTCCTCCAATTCTTGCCGAAAGTCAACATCTTGGATCCTGTTCAGTTTGCTGATAAAAGTAGGCAGCTCAAATAGACTACAGACAGTTGAGCAGATAAATTTCTGACATAGAAAATTTGTTAAATGACCACTTTACAATAAATGACTCAATGATATCCTTTCATTGATGATCATAGCATTAACAATTTTACAGAATGTTTTCAGTGCTAATATCATCAACTAGATTGAAAAAGGAAAAAACTCCTAGTTTATATTGATCACGGGCTCATCAGAGACCTTGGGGTCAATAGTCCTTTTCCAAGATTCCTTCTTGCATTTATCTTCAGATATGACCCAAAAACATAAGAATCAATTTTGGAAGGCGAAATAGAAACAAATGACATGGGGTAGCAACGGAAAGATCAAACAAGAAAGGGAACACAAACAATGCCTTCCATTTACACCAGGTAAGCAATTTTTTGGAGGTTGTGATTATAAATATGTAGTACTACAATGTTTACATTGAAAGTCATGCATTTGACGTATATTGCTGCAGCAGCCGTGGCCGATGCTCCTCCGTCCCTCATGATCTCCATCACCTGGAAGCAGTCTGTTTGTATTATGACCCGATTGCATCCGCATTGTTGAGCTAGTAGAAGTCCCTCCTTTGGTGCCACTGCTTCCGCTGTCGGTGCATCCAGCATGATAGGAAAGAATTTATGCGCTGCCGCTATGAATCATCCTGTGGAGTCTCGGATCACCACACCAGTACTTCCGCTCCCCCTATCCTCACCAAAAGAAGCATCAACATTAATTTTCAGCTTTCCTTCTGGGGGTCTTTTCCAGCCTTCTCTAATAGTTTCCCTCTTTCGACCTGCACTCATGTAGTTCTTCATAAGAGTTGCTATTGAAATCACAGATCGAGCTGGCCTTTGAACAGTTTCCCCATGCATAATCTGTCGTCTCTCCCACCAGATGTATCAACCACCGGTCAAGATTAATTCAGCAAAACTCACATTGTCCAGCTCCAGAACCGCCCTACCTAAACGGATAACCTCTTCCAGCAACACTGATCCCAAGCGATCTACATTTAACAGACTTTCTATGCATGTCCAAACTCCTAGGGATTTCCATACCTCCTTAGATTTGTCACAAGTGAACATCATATGCCTTATATCCTCACACCCCGCTGCACATACCGGGCATCCTCCATTGTTTCTAATGTGTTTATTTGCTTGGATTCCCTTGCAGGGAATCATCCCATGCAGTGTGCGCCATCCAAAAATTTTTATTTTTCCTAGGAGCTTAAGCTTCCACAGATCAGACCAGGTTCTTCTGTCTCCCACCTCGCCTGCATATTCAGTCCTAGATCCATATCGATACAGCCATTGTACATGGTACGCTGACCGAACCGAGAATGTTCCATTACGATTGTATTGCCAAGCGACTACATCTTCTCTTCCTGCCCTTAGTGGTATTTAGAGAATTCGTTGCACATCAATCGGCAAGAATATAGACTCTATCAAGTCCTCGTCTCATGTGTCATCGATTGGATTTATCAACTCATCCATCATTCTTACCAGGTTTCTCCCACAAGGTGCCTGCACCCTCATATTATGACTTGCTGGGATCCAGTTGTCCTCCCATATGTTGATATGTGTTCCATCACCCACCCGCCAAATGCATCCTCTTTTAAAACACACTAGCCCTGCCATGATACTTTGCCAAGTAAAGGAGCTGCCACTCTTTGGTCTTGCGTTTAGTAACCGCCCATCCGGATAGTATTTCTCTCTCAGGAAGCTAGCACACAAAAAGCCTGGATCAACCAGAAGTCTCCAAACTTGTTTTGACAGCATGGCTAAGTTGAAGTTGTAAGTCCCTGAATCTCATACCTCCTCTCTGCTTCAGTATACAGACTTTCCGCCATTCCTTCCAATGTATCCTTCTGTGTTCATTGTCATCACCCCACCAAAATTACGCGATAGCGTCAGAGATTCCTTTGCAAATGTTTTCGGAATTTTAAACACCATCATCGCAAAGACTAGCATAGCTTGGGAAATGGACTTTATGAGGACTTCTTCCCTCCCTCCCCCCCCCCCCACTCGCCCCCCCCACCCATACTTGGCGTCTTCTCCCTCCATCCATTAATTCTCTTTCTCACCCGATCAATCAAGTGATGAAAATTGTCACTTCTGTCAGCACCCACTAAAGCTGGCAAGCCCAGGTACTTGTCATTTAGTGATTCAGTCATAATGTTCAGAACTTCACACACTTCCGCCTTTATATCCACAGGGGTATTAGGGCTAAAATAGATGCTAGATTTTTCCTCACTCAATTTCTACCCTGAATTTGTGTAGTACCTGTCTAGTATTCCCTTCAACTTCTCAGCGCTTGATCTTTTTGCTTGCAGCAGTATTAGTGAGTCATCTGCAAATAGGAGATGTGAAATCGTCGGGGCATCCCGGCATATCTTCACCCCTGATGTCTCTCCCATTTGCTCCGCACCCTTCAGCATACAAGAAAGACCTTTTGCCACCAATAGGAATAAGTAAGGGGATAGAGGATCTCCTTGGCGCAATCCCCTCATTGGTGTGATTTCTTCAGTTTCCTCATCATTGACTCTAACTGTATACTTCACTGAGGACACACAGGCCATAATCATACTTACCCATCCTCTATCAAACCCACTCCACCCGGTCATAAGCCTTATGCATGTCCAGCTTTATTGCACATAACCCCGTCTTACCCTTGTTTTTCTTTATGGCATGGATACTTTCATATGCTAACAAAATATTATCTGTAATCAACCTACCTAGAACAAACGCACTCTGTTCCACACTTATCACCTCGGGCAAAATATTTTTTAGGCGGTTTGTAAGCATCTTCGATATAACTTTATAGACAACATTACACAGATTTATAGTGCAGAATTGGGTTACCTTGTCTGGTGTGTCTACCTTTGGGATGAGCACAATTGTAGTATTATTCCAGCCCTCAGGTATAGATGTTGAGTTAATCGCTTAGAGAACCTCCTTCACGAGTGCTTCCCCCAACATGTTCCAAAAATGCTTGTAGAAGATCACGTGTAACCCATCTGGTCCCGGTGCTTTTAGATCACCAATACTGAACAAAGCTTCTTTCACCTCCTGGGCCAAAAAAGGTTTGAGAAGCCCACTATTCATCTCATCAGTAACTTTCCTATGAACTTCATTTAGTATCCCCGGGTCTAAAGCTTTAACCTCCGCTGTGTATAGCTTCAAGAAATACTCGCCCACCAACCCTCGCATCGCATCACCTTGTTCATGCTTCACTCCCTGGTCATCAACTAAGAATATGATTCTATTCCTCTTCTTTCGGCTTGTTGCAAAATGTTGGAAGAAGCTTGTGTTTCTATCACCATGTTTTAACTAGTTTGCCATGGCTCTTTGAATCCATACAATTTCCTCTTGCTCCAGGAGAAGTTCAATCCTGACCAAGAGCTCCTTTTGCGCAACAATATTTGCATCCAACATCAGACCTCGTTTGAGCTTTTTGAGTTCCTTCTTCATTTTTTTTCATTCTTTTTGCTGGAGCCTTTAAGACCTCTCTATTACAAACATGTAAATCCTCATGTACTTCTTTTGCTTTCTGCATGAAAGAGGGACCATCTCCTCTAGCTACTGCTCGAGCCCACGTAGACTTCACAATTTCCTCTACTGTCTCCTCCTTCAAACAACGAGCCTTGAACCTTCTTATTGCTCCTGAATGGCTAGGCGGATGAGATGCCATCTCAACTTCTACCACCAGGGGTCTGTGGTTCGATTTTATCATTTCACTATTTTTTAGCCTTGCATTTGGGAACATAGCTTTCCACTCAGCATTCGAGACACGTTGGTCCAGTCTTTCGCGTATCTTCCCCCTTCTCCATGTAAACATGGCACCCTCAAACCCTATATACTACAAACCACAATCATCCAAGGCATCTTGGAATGCTTGTAATTGTCATTGAGTACGGGGTCGTCCTCCTTCCTTATTATAATTATACAGGATCTCATTAAAATTCCCCAAGATCAGCCAAGATAGATTCATTGCTCTATTTAGGGTGCGTAGAGCATCCCAAGTGACCTCCGTATTATTCCAACTCGGTTCCCCATACATTCCTGTAAATCTCCACTCACGTCCATCATTAATGGTAACATCGATGTAGTTTTTTGACACACCATTATCCTGTATGTTCACCTCCTTCCGCCAAAGTAGGAGTAAACCCCCACTCCAACCATTGCTTTCATGAATGAGAAAATGATCATAGCCCGTTCTTCGCTTTACTTTTTCTGCCTTAACATTGTCAAGATGTGATTCAGATTTGGAAATCACATCAGGTAGTACTCACCTCTAGACCTCCAGAAGCTCTCGAACTGCCCGGGCACTACCCATCCCACGATAGTTCCAAGCTAGGAGTGTCATTGTTCCTAGCGATCCTCCTCAAAGGAGGTCACCGATACATCAAGTTGCTTCCTTGCCCCACTCACCCCCTCCGTCTTCTAATGGCGTTTTGGGATTTGCTCCTTCAAAGGACTTATGGTGCTCTTCCCCGATTATAGTGAGTTCACTGTCTCCATAACGTGTCCCACTTGTCTCTCAGTCGACTCCTCAAAAAACCCCGTATCCTCTGCTCTCCCTGATCACTTCCTTTGCAGAACCAAAGCCTTTGATGGATCCTCCTCATGATCCCATTGGGGGTCATCTTCAGACATATCATCCCCCTCCACATCTTCCTCTCTTCCTCTTCCACGACCTTGACCCCTTGCTCCACCTCTACCACTTCCCCCTCTAGTGGACCGAATTCCTGAGCTTGCTCCAATGCGAATCAAGAGCTAGTCCCCCCAGCCACATTTACTTGGATCACGTACCCCATCTCCACACTCTTGTAACTCATGTCCCATGAGACCACAAACATGGCAGAAGATAGTCAACTTCTCATATTGGACTAGATATCGTCCTTTCTCCATGAGGGTAATTGGAACCACTCGTACTAGTGGTTTATCCAGATTTAGGAAAACCCTAGCTCTCAAGTAAGGTGTCCGGTTTATCCTTCATTCATTAATTATCACTGTCACTGATGGATCTCCCACTTTTTGTGCAACTTTTTCTACGAGGTCCCTTTTCCTCATTAGACCCTCTGGGATACCTTGGATGTGTGCCCACATCGGGATCTTGTTGAGTTTGTATGCACAAACATTGCTAAAACCATCGTACTCTTTAATGGCCACTGGTGCCCCGCGAAACAACAATGGTCCCCCCTCCATCACCCGGTTCCAGTCGCCCAGACATTAACATTGAACTAGGAAGAGATTGTCATCAATAACCTTGAACACAATCTCCTTTGTTGCCACCCATTGCGTCCTCATGGCGCTGAATAAGGCTGCATGACTAAAGGGCTTTGTTGTGTGGATCCTGAAAATTGCCATCCATCGATCATCCTTCACCAGCTCCTCAATCTCCTCTGAGAAATCAAGGTCCTCTTCTTCCTTTCCTACCAGATGCAACCCCTGGAGTCTCTCCTCCAGACTCGGTTCCAATCTCATCTCTTCACCTGCCTCAGCCTTCCTTTTCATGTTGGGAGGTGCTGCAGGGAGCCCCAAACCCACGAGTGATCGTGATGGATAGATTCTCCCGATGATCAGTCAGGAATTCGATAGATCTGTAGACTCTAGCGAGTGTCGTCCCCGCCAGAGGAAAACCAAAACCCTAGGGGTAAAAACTGAGTCACACGTTTTTTTTATGTTTCACTATCACTATGATTTATGAGTTGCTATTAAGGCTTTGTGCTCTAATGCATGAAACAAAAGTGATTTGTGTCTGTCCTTCGATCATCTGTAAAAACAAAGCCACTCGAGAATGCAAAGATAGTGAAAAGTGCATGAAAAACACTCAAGGACATGATATGCTCCCCCTCAACTTGTGGTAGGTCTCATGTAATGCAAAATGGATCATTTTAAGTTTCTTAGCATTATTTGTGCATGATCCAATATTTTCTCCCCCTTTGGCAATGAACTCATCAAAGAAGAAAAAGAACAAGTATGCAATGTATGAAAATGCAAACCTAAGAACCTTTAACAAATATGCCAACAAGCATTTAACCTTGCTAATCATAAACATAGAGCTATGAAGTGTAAAAGCGATAGCTCACAATCATACAAAGATCAAAAATAGATAGCAATGCATAAACACCAAGAGCTATACACGCTAAGCAAAAAGATTAACTAGCTTAGGTAGAATCAAATTTGCTTATCATGAGAAAAGTTGCCCCCACATGTATAAGTACTCCCATCCAAGGCAAAACAAGCATCAAGTGAATCAAAAGAAACTAGCCAGTCTCAATCTCAACAAGGCCAACAAGCATTCATAGAAAAGAAGCTTTACAAACGCTCATATATGGGACATAGACTCATAAGAAAACAGTATTATTCTTATGTTATCCTCATGTAGCTTCTAATCCGTGCGGAGGGTCGCATGACTAGCTTCGAAGTACAATTTTTGGATTTAGCATTTTTATGTTACTTCTAATCCATGTGAAGGGTCACACGACTGGGTACAACAAACACCCCGAGGCTTCGAAGCACAATCAACTTATTTTGCAAATTAAAAGCAAAAGATGAGCATGCCTTTATGGCAAAAGGAACAAACGTTCCCACAATGTTCCATCATGAACTAAACATTCACAAAGCAACATTTCACAAACACAAGGTGCCAAAGCCAAGATATCCTCTAGACTAGTTTCAACATAAGTCTTGATAGGGATAAAAGCAATTATACATACGGTGAGCAAGTTTTAGCAAGATTAGTTCATAAGGTTCACACGAAGCTAAGTTTACCTTTAAGATTAGCAAGTTGCTCAAAAGAGTCTATAACAAGCCATCTAGAAAATCTAAGCATAAGATATTACAATCACATCCACACATCTTAGCTCAAGCTCAATCATAGCAATGGAAAATGTAGAAAAGCATAAGAATCAAAGCTCATCTACCAATGCATATATTACATATGAGATGCAATGAATAAAAGGTAAGATACATATATATAAGAGAACACCAACTCCCCCTCAAATGATGCCATAAGGATGGCAAACACCAAGCTCTCCCCGAAGAAAAGCGAATCGCGAAGCATCTAGGGGCTTGGTAAGGATATCAGCCAATTGGTTTTTGATGTTGATGTATTTGAGCTCAACATCTCCCTCTCAACATTGTCTCTCAAGAAGTGGAATTGCACATTAATGTGTTTAACCTTATCATGTTGGATTGGGTTCTTGGCTAAGCATATGGCACTAGAGTTATCACACATGAGTGGAACACTCTTAAAGGTTAATCCATAGTCTCTCATGGTGGATATTATCCATAGGATTTGAGAGCAGCAGCTAGCAACAGCGACATACTCAGCCTCTGTGGTGGATTGGGCTACACTCGACTGCTTATGAGAAGACCAATAGATCAAACAAGTACCCAAGAAATGACAAGTACCTGAAGTGCTCTTCCTATCAATTCTACGCCCAGCAAAATCCGTATCTGAATACCCAATGAGATCAAGAGATGAAGATGCAGAGTACCAGAGACCGAACTCAAGGGTGTATTTGAGATACCTGAAGATGCGCTTGATAGCTTTGCGATGAGTCACCCTTGGGGAAGCTTGAAAGCGAGTACAAAGACACACCGTAAAGTGTATGTCAGGTCTTGTCGCCATCAGGTACAAGAGGGAGCCGATCATGCTCCTGTACTCCCTTTGGTCCAAAACTTCACAGTCTTTGTCTGGGTCAAGTGCCGTTGTAGTGGACATTGGTGTTGACAACAGTTTCACATTGACCATGTCGAACTTCTTTAGGAGATCCTTTGTGTACTTGGCTTGATGTATGAAAGTGTCTTGCTTGCACTGATTGATTTGAAGTCCAAGAAAGAAGGTGAGCTCTCCCATCATCGACATCTGAAATTCACTTTTCATAGCTTCCTGAAATCTAGACACAATAGCATGAGAGGAACCTCCAAAGATGATATCACTCACGTATATTTGAACGATTAGAAAGTCATTGTCATGCTTTAGAGTGAACAAGGTTTTTTCAACACACCCCATGACATACCCGCGCTCTAGCAAGAAAGTCTTAAGCCTAGCATACCATGTCCTAGGTGCTTGCTTTAGCCCATACAAAGCCTTCTGAAGCTTGTACACATGGTTTAGGTATTTGTGGTGCTCAAAGCCGGGTGGTTGTCTCACATAAACCTCTTCCTCTATGAAACCATTTAGGAAAGCGCTCTTGAAATCCATTTGGTAGAGTCTAATGCCCTTAGAGGCAGCAAATGCAAGCAAGATCCTAATGACTTCTATGCATGCAATAGGAGCAAAGGTTTCCCCATAGTCTAAGCCCTCAACTTGGCTAAACCCCTGAGCAACAAGCCTAGCCTTGTTTCTCACAACCTCACCATCTTTCCCGTGCTTGTTTTTGAACACCCACTTGGTTCCAATGACATTGACACCAACAGGAGGCTCTACTAGGGTCCACACTTTGTTTCTCTCAAAGTTTTCCAACTCTTCATGCATGGCATTAACCCAATGTTCATCAGATATTGCGTGTCCAACATCCCAAGGTTCAAAGGTGGCAACAAATAGAGAATTGGTAAAGCAGGCAAGATGTGCAGATCTTAACCTTGTTGTCCTCTCATAGAGATTACCAATTATCTGTTGACGTGGATGTTGACGCAGAATGTGGTGAGGAGTCTCTCTCTTAGAGCGTACATCCCCCTCAACCACAACTGGAGCTGGCTCGACAGCTGCTGAGGTTGATGTAGAAGCTTCTGGACCCTCTGCTGGAGTGGTGGAAGCAGCAGGAACAAGCTCAGATAAGAGATGAGGTGAATCATTATCATCATCGTCAGTGCCCTGTAGGTCCTCTTCTACAAAGATGCTTTCCTCCATTTCCCTGCTACCTGCAGTCTCAAGCACATTGCTTGCATAAGAGTTTGATTCATCAAAGGTTACATCACAGGACTCTACGATGGTGTTAGTTTCCAAAATCAAAACTCTATAGGAATGGCCATGAAGGGTGTAGCCAAGAAAGATGCCATCAAAAGATCTCTACTCAAGCTTATCAAGATTACCACTCTTGAGAATAAAGCACTTGCAACCAAAGGCACGCAAATGAGAAACAGATGGCTTCCTCTCAAAATGTAGCTCATAAGAAGTCACATTAAGAATTGAACGTAAGAAAACCCGATTGGAAACATAGCAAGCAGTGCTGATGGCCTCAGCCCAGAACCGCCTCGGAGTCCTATGCTCATCGAGCATCGTTCAGGCCATTTCCATCAAGATTCTGTTCTTTCCTTCGACCACACCATTCTACTGAGGAACATGAGGTGCTGAAAACTGATGCTCAATACCATGCTCAAGGCAGAAAGCATCAAAGGAGGAGTTCTTAAGCTCGGTGCCATTATCCTTGCAGATTGCTCATAATGCACCAGAGAGTTCCTTGAACAACCTCAAAGCTAAGCTCCGAAAGTGATGAAACACTGCATTCTTTCTCTCAAGAAAGTAAACCCAAGAGTAGCGAGAAAAGTCATCAACAATCATAAGAACATATCACTTCCCACCCACCGAACGAACTCGAGAAGGACCAATAGTGTCGATGTGAAGCAGCTCTCTTGGGCGTTTAGTCATCTCCAAATTAATTGGTAGATGAGAAGCGGCAATCATTTTCCCAAGACGACAAGGAGCACAAACCAAATCCTTATCAAATTTAAGCTTAGGCAATCCTCGGATCAAACCTAGGCCACTCAAGCGACAAAGCATGTCAAAGCTCATGTGACCTAGTCTCCTATGCCATTTCCAGAGCTCAGAAGAAGATTAAGCAAACAAGCATTTGTGGAAACCAGGAGAAACAGCAAAATCAGCCTGAAAAACTCTTCCAATACTAAAAATCCCACAAATCAAAGAGTCATTCGAATCAAGAACACAAGAAGCATTTTTCTTAAAGCGCACTTCCAAACCAACATCAAGCAATTGAGAGTAAGAGAGAATATTGTACTTGAGATGCTCAACCAAACCAACATCCTTAAGAGTGAAGTTTTCATTTACCTTTACTGTGCCTCTAGCCTTCACTCTCCCTCTTCTGTCATCCCCAAAGGTCACATACTCCCTGTGCTTCAAGGGAGTGAGGCTGGAGAACCACTTTGCATCTCTGGTCATGTGGCGCAAACACCCGGAGTCCATTAGCCACTTGTTCTCTAGGCCTCCACCTGCTGCCTACAAAGAACAAGAAGGAAAGATCGATGGCTCGGTATTAGGGTTAGTCAGAAAGCTTTTGGGAATCTAGCATTTCACCATACGACCGGTAGTAGTCATCACAGTTCTTTGCACATTATCATTCGAAAGCATGGGACGAGAGCCACAATGGGAAAAACATGGCCTATCAAAGCGTCTCAACTTAAATCTTGGGTTATGAGGATAGAAATCATCTGTGTGAAAACCAAATCCATGCGAGTGACGCTCACCACGATGGGGAAATGTGGGATGTCGAAGCGCTGCTGCGCAAAGCCTATGTTTCATGAATCAAAGCCATATGAGGGATGACTCTGTCCACGATAGGCACGAGAAAAAGAGCAAGACTGAAAGTCAACAAAATCATCATGACGCACATTTCTAGTTAATTCAGCTTGCATCCTCTCAATCCTTTTACGCCTATAACAGAATTCATCCAAGTGACACTTACGACCACAAAATATGCAAATATAGGCACTCTTATGTTTAGGCTTTGTTTGCGCAGGAGGTTTGAATTTTGGCTTCTCTGTTTGCTTTGGGTTGAAGGAAGGTTTGGGGTTTGGTGGATAGTATGTGTCAGTGGGTTTGATGGATTGTTCCTCATCCTTTTAGCTAGAGCTAGGCACAAACTTACCCACATTTTTACTCTCTTTGTCACACCTCTCAAATCTCAAGCCCAAGTTGTAGGTTGACCTACTAGCACTCTCTTTGACTCTTGCCAAGTCACTCTCAATCTTCTCCTCACTCACTAGGGTTCTTTGGAGACAAGAGATCAGGTAGTCATTTTCTTGAACAAGGTTCTTGTTTTCCTCTCTGGTTATTGCAAGCTTATCCTTAAGAGAGCCACATACTACACATGGTGGTGGGAGAATCTTAGAGCGAGTCTCATTTAGCAGCTTGGACTCGAGCTCTTTGACTTTGAGGGTTAGAGCTTCTAACTCACTAGTGAGCTTAGGGAACTTCTAACATGCACCCAAAAGAGTAGGTCTAGCCTTGAACTCATTAAGCTCTTCAAGAGCACTCTCAAGCTGACTGGCAACTTGAGCATGCACACTTTCCCTCTGTGCAAGATCACTCATCGCAACTTGACAAGACTCACACTCAACAACAATGTCCTCTTTGACAAGCTTAGACCTAAGCAAAGTGATTTCATACTCAACACTCTCCAACTTAGACTTATGCTCTCTACTCTCATGAACAACGTGCGAAGCTTATCATCTTGCATGAGCAAAACATCGCACAAATGATCAAGTTCAGAAGAGAGCTCATCAAGAGTGGGAGGTATCTCGCTTGTGTCGGAGTCAGAGCCAGAGTTGGTGTCATGATCATTCTTTGCCATGAAGCAAAGCCCGGTAAAGTCGTCCTTCCTCTTGACTTGTGGCTTCTCAACCTCTTCCTCAGTGCTTGTAAGGCCATCGCTTGATGTAAGGTTGACGTCACTTAGAGCGGCAACGCAGGCGCGTGCGACCGCCTTCGCGAACTTCTTGGAATTCTTGCTTCGCTTGTAGAAGTGGTTCTTCTTCTTCTTGAAGTCTAGTCGTGGTACTCGGTCTTCCTCTTCTTCTTGGGGCACTCAGCGATGAAATGTCCAGGATCACCACACTCGAAGCAGGTTCTTGAACCACCTCCTCTTCTCTCCTTCCGTTTGTTGTAGAACTTCCTGAACTTACTTGTGAGCAAGGACAGCTCCTCGTCGGGAATGCACTCCATCTGTTCATCGAAAGCTGCAACAAGAGAAGACAGAGCAAACTACAAAGAAGATTTGTCAAGTGAGGGGTTAGTTCCATAAAAAGCACCACTAAGACTACCCTTCTGAGAGCTAGAAAGGAAAGCCATGCTGGAAGCAGGATTAGCAAAATTAGGACGAGATTTTATAGACAGTTCATGATATTTCGGCTTGCTATACAGTTGCTCATAGTTCAGGGTATTGAAATCAGCAGTTTCTTCTAAAGCAGCAATCTTAACCCCCAAACATTTTCATCAAGAGAATACAACAGTTGCTTAGCTCTATCATTATCATTATACATAAGTTTACCACAAGTCCGCAAGTTATACATAATGGCCTCAAACCTACGAAAAGTGTCATCTAGTGACTTGTCAGGTTTTTGTACAAAGGTTTGTTACTATCTATTGTTAGAATCCTTCCGCATAGACTTGACTTGATTGGTACTCTCATAATATGTGTAAAACTTATCTCAAATTACGTGAACAGTTTCAAGATGTGCAACATGATCATGTCTACTCCTACCTAGAGCAGAAAGCTCACCAACTCCCTGCACTTCAATGGATTGTTTATTCGTTCAATTTTGTAACAGTGCAGACAATCAATTGATTTAAAATCATTTAAAGGGTAGCTGTTGTATCATCCGAAAGTCAAAGAGGAAGCTTCCAAGGAAGTTATGTCATACTGCTATGCGTTGCTGCTGGTGTCTCTTCGTTGCTAAAAATGAAGTTATTAAACAAGATGTTAGTGATGAAGTAGAACAAAGGTATCAATATAACTTGTATTATTAACAACCGTTGTTATTCATTTGTGACACTTGTACAAAATGACTTGAGTACCATGACCACAAAACATATAACAAGATGTCAATAACAATCTGACCAATCTACAAAGAATCAATACTGAGCCTATTCAAGGACTAAATGACGTCACACATAAACCAAGTTTACAACATATTCATTTTGGGTAATGGTATAATAAACGAGATAATCAAGACTATTGGCTGCTTTAAGACTTGTATTTTGTAATAAGCTTGTCAACATGAAGAAGAATATCATCAATGTGAGGGCGCATTGCAGGTTGAGGCTGAAGCATCCAGATAACAAACTGCCGAAGTTCTTCAGGGTAAGGAGGATTGGGTCCTGCAGGCCACTTCAACTGCCCATTGACAATGGCAAGTTGCAGGCTTCCTCCAGATTCACCAAGAGCATACTCAAATGGTGAAACATTGTACCTACAAAGAGTCAAATACAATAATTACCAATTTATCAAGCAATAACACCTGTCTATCATCAATGCTGCATGAACTATCAGGCATGTTTAACTTGAGATAAGCATTAATTGCAGTATGCTAGAGCTGTGCACAACTGAAAGTCAAACTCATCCTTAAGGGTCAAACATGCAGGGCAGAGGCACCTAATTGACAGTTATCAATAAATGTTTAATTTCATTATATTTCACTTTGATATCTAAACCGAAATTGTTATCAGTGTAGCTGAACAGCTAAAACAAATATATCAAATGTGACAGAAGGAAGCTGATAGAATCCCCAAATACTGTCATTGAGATATGTGCCCAGGACATTAGAACACATGTGCGCACAGTGAATCATAGCAATCATCAAGTTAAACTAACATCTAAATCAACAATCAAATGAACTGAATCAAGGGTCACCAAATTTTCTTGTGCAAACCATAGACTTACATGATTGCATAAAGGGTGCATCCTAAAGACCAAATGTCTGTTCTCTCGTCAATATCAGCATGGCTGGGACAGTCCCACAATTCAGGTGCGCGATAAGGTGCAGAGCAATGCTCAGCAGCCCATTCCTACACAGATAAGATATGGATCAATAATGCTTCAAGAGCTACAGTTTTCAATGTTCTAAGCTTAAAATTCTTCTCTTCTAAAATTTGCTAGTTTTCAACTCTGAGGCAGGATGAAATCTGTCTTTACGTCTGGGTAAAAATCAAAATATATTTCTAAACACTCGATGAAGAAAAGTTTTCATTTCTGGACAAAAGACAAAGAAGCTAAACATTGACAAACCTGTAACTGTAAAGCCTCAGAACGAGAACGGATTTCTTTTCTTGCAGGCCTTGCACTTCCAAAATCCATTAAAGTTGCAATAGGTGCTTGTCCTCTGTGACGAGTGATAAGAACATTACCAGGCTTAACATCATTATGAGCATATGGAGGATCATAGCTGTGCATGTGCTTCAGTCCTTCACAAAGCTGTCAATAGCCTTTTATCAGTATACAAACAGGATACAAGATAGTGAAGGAGCAACGATTACCATTTTCTAAGCAATGGTATGGAAAGGTTAAACTGGAAACAAGAAAAAACAACAACAAAGCTTTTAATCCCATGCAAACTGGAAACAAGAAAAAAGGAAGAAGGAAAAAACAAACAGGATAGAAAGAACTGATTGACAGATGATATCTCATACTAATTCAGGAAGGAAATTTCCATGTCAAAATGAAAACTCTGAGAAACCAGTGAGAGTAAATAGAGACTTCCTATATATTTTTACAACTTTCATAACTTTACAATTTACATGTTTGAAGCAGAAAGCATATTGTTACAAATGAGACGTGGTTCTATTCTGGTACTAACATAACAAATCAAACTATAAACAAGGAAAAAATTAACACGGCTTAATAGAAATCAGTATGGAAGACAATTACTTCAGTCAATAGTTTCAATATCAGAAAACTTATATATGATTAAGTTATTTCATACTGAATCATGATCTCAACAAACCGTGATTGTGATTTCATGAAATACTAATCATTAAAAACTTGCATCATGGTACTGTTGCCAACTTGTTTCATCAAAGGACTTACCTGTCGGAATATTTGCAGTACATCAGCTGTCGGATAGAATTCTTTTCTGGACAGCATGGCATTAGCATTGTCGAACAAAGTACCATCCATATAAACTGGGAAGAGCAGGTATGCTTCATGGCTCCAATCACCCTGTTGATTCTAAATATATCAGGAAACAAGTGCTCTCAGCATGCAGTAGATTTTTACAGGACAATCTGAAAAACATAAAACCCCCTCACTGATGCTACCTTTTTATTTGATGATATGCCATCATAGCATGCTAGATCCAAATTAGAATTGATTACTATTGCTATATTCACTTATATTTGTATATACAACGAGAAAAATATTCACCAGATCCAGCTATGCGAAATATTCATTTGCAGCAATATTTATGGAGCACAAGTGCACAATGAACTGAACCGAATTAGGCATGTTTTGCCTAAACATTGCACACAGTCTGACATCACAATATGTCGATATCCCATATTCTGGAACATTCCCATGCTCAAAGAAAGCTATGCGAAATTGATTACCTTGACTGCAATTACGGCGTGATCGAGAAGCGGGAGCAGATTGGGGTGACTGAAGAGTGACGACACACGGATCTCTTCTTTCACCAGATCCAGCTGCTCCTTGCTCTGTATCAGCACCTTCTTTATAGCATATGTTCCATCCTCTGAACAACATTGACACACTAAGTAGAACATCTTAAATTGTGTACTGAGAGGAATCAAATCAGTGAACTTCCACTCAGTCTGAACAACACATACTGATAGCAGGGGGAGAACAAAGTAACAAATTACTTAGACCAAGAAATGAAAAATTTGTTGAAGTAGAGCAACCTACAAATCTTAGTACTATCCCATTTGGGGCCAACATATAGCCCAACCCATGACTTGCTCACGAACACGAAATCAAGAATCCAAGATGAGGCACGGGGGATAGAGATCGACTTGGGGAACCTGAGACGTGGGAGGCGCGCCTGCTGAGAGCAGCGTCGGACTGGGGCTGCAGCTCCCTGACGAGATAGACGAAGGCGAAGCCGCCCTCGCCGATCTGACGGAGGACGCGGAAGCGGCGCTCGTTGATCCAGACGTCGCCGCCGCCTGTTGCCGCATCGTAGAGAGCGTTGAGCCCCGAGATGGAGCAGCCCATCCTCGCGCTCCCTTACACTCCTGCTCCCTCCTCGCCGCCGGCGAGCTCGGACGCGGCGCGCCTTCTGAGTCTTGGTTTCGTCTGGTCCGGTGCCTGCGCACTTCCCAGGTCAACCACCAGGACAATGACCTTTTAAAGTTCAGGTTTAGCTCCATTTTCTAAGTAAAAAAAGTAGTGACAAATATACATGGAACATCTTGCCAGTGGCGTCATGCCAAACCCCAACCGTTGACACGTTGTTGGCAAACTGATTTGAAATTTCGGTTAAAATTCACCGACCTGTACAGCAGAAACTACGCTGCAATTTCTCGCCCGTATTTATAGTACGAAAAAGCAATTTGGCACTTGCAGCGCAGAAAAGCACGTCAACGTTCGCCATGTCTACCTGACGTGGTAACAAAATAACAATAAGGTTCTTGTAAATCAAGCAACCAAAAAGTGCCATCTCGTGAGCATTTTGGGATCGCTTCTGGTTGAGTAATTGCAGGTAACGGAGCTGGCGTAGAGATTCAGAATGAGAAAAGTGGATGGTTCATGCAAAGCGTGCTCTTGAGATTGAGAAATTCAAAAATTAAAATATTCTATTCCTACGCACATTACAGAGTCTTCTTGGGCACGGTCCATGCAGCAAAGACTAAAGCAACATCTCACAAACAAAGATCCACGAAATACAAAGTCCCCTAGATCACCTTGTACTTCGTGTCCAATTATTTTCTGGTTTTGTTTATTTAGTGATAAAAGTCGAGTAATTGGAGTGGAGTTCTCCAATTCATGCCGAAAGTCCAAGGGATCCGTTCAGTTGGCTGATAAAAGTAGGCAGCTGAAGTGGATTACAGACAGTTGAGCAGATAAATTTCTGACACAGAAAATTTGTTACACGACCACTTTACAATAAATGACTCAATGATATCCTTTCATTGATGGTCGTAGGTTTCACCGTTAGAGATACCCCCTCAGCTATAGGTTCTAGCAACAGCATAAAGGTCCCACATAATTGTTCAAACCAAATTATAAGATACATTTCAAGTTCCACAAATGAGCTTCAAAAATGAAGAAGTACATCATTGGCTATTGCAGTTACATAAATATCTCAGGATTACAAGAGCAAAGTAAGCCTAAATTAAACTAGCATTAACAGTTCTACACAACGTTTTCAGTGCTAATATCATAAACTAGATTGAGAACTAAAAAAAAAAGGAAGAACTCCTAGTTCATATTGATCACGGGTTCATCAGAGACCTTGTGGTCAATAATCCTTTTCCAAGATTCCTCCTTGCATTTATCTTCAGATATGACCCCAAAACATAAGAATCAATTTTGGAAAGCAAAATAGAAACAAATGACATGGGGAAGCAACGGAAAGATCGGCCAAGAAAACACAAGGAGAACAGACTCATAGTAGCATAGGAAACGATGCCTTTCATTTACAGCAGGTAAGGAATTTTTTTGGAGGCCGTGATTATATATACGAAGTACAATGTTTACATCAAGAGTCACCTGAAATGAGAGCAACACTACAAAGTAAAGCAAGAACTAATAAAATTTTCTTCCCTAAACTTCTCTTCTCATAAATGAGGAATGAGCAAGGGCTAGTTTGGTTGCTCTACTGAGAAATCTGCCTGAGTCAGGCGTCGTGCTCAGGCATCCGATTTCGGACGCCTGAGGCCACGATCGCTGCCTGACGGGCAGCATGCCTGGGAGGGCAGCATCCAAACACGCCCCAAGTCATTCAGAAGTAAAGCACGAGTGGTTAGGAATGTTTGGACAGTGCACTCATTATAGCTAACAATAACTAAGCGTAACACGAGCCATCACATTTTTACTAGCTTGACTCATAAAAGAAGAAGAAATAATAAGACATTGCATTGTTGTTATCTAATCACCTCAGCTTCATAAAGTAGTCTTTACGCAGAGGAACTATGCTTTCAGTGAAAGTGTGCGTGCTAAAAGGAATATCAAGCTCAGTACAGGCCATCTTCAGTTCTTCTGATCCTGAACATGGATCATAACAGTATAGACTCCTGGCCAACAACTGCACCAAGATTTTCCCCTCATGGAATAGTGTGTATTTTGGAGTAAAATAACAAGAAGGCACCAACCATGGTAAAGATAAGTTGTATTTAAGAGTCCACCTCTGCTTATCATCACTACTGAGCATCAATATGTCCATTGTACGAACTGGATCTTCGAGTGCACCATCCACTACTAGCAAACATAGTTTTCCATCTAGCTCTGCCAAAGAGCAATGCCCTCCATAGGATTTCCGAGGAGGAAGCACCATCGAACTGAATTTTTCGTTCTCAAGATTAAAACAATTGATACGTGATGAAGCAATATAGCGGAACTTTGTGAGATAATACACTCTTCCCCTCAAATGGACCCCTCTTTCTGTCGGAGCACCAAGAAACCTCCCAACTTGTTTCCACGCATTATCTCCAATCGTGTATATCTCACAGCACACGCTGGATGAATCAATATGAGCTCCTTGATAGAAATGCACGATTTTGTGTTCCTTAGTCCCCGGGCAAAACCCCAAGCAGTGCCAATTACTGGATGAGAACTGGCTGCTCCCTGCCGTGTACATTGGTGTTGGCAACACCAGAGATTCACTGGTTGTTGGGTTCAGCAGCTCCACAGTACCTGTACTGTCACCTAGGCACAGAATGCCGTTGCAAGAATTGTGCACAAATATGCTTCGAGAAGCCATAGGCCTTGACACATGGTACATGGACTCCTTGTCATCCGCAAACACCATCGCAAGAGACCTATCATGCGCCCGGTCATTAGCGAAGAACAACAGCTTCTTCTGTCCGAGGCTCAGGTGCTCATGAATAAAATGTGGATCCGAGAGCACAGACATCCAGGACTTGCACACCAGCCTGCAAGCCGCAAGCGTGCGGGCTGGGAGCCTGCGGAATACCTCCGTGAGCGCATCATCACAAATCAACCGGACACACTCATCTGCTGCCCTTGCCTTCTTCTGCTCCATCACTTCAGCAGTAGGACAGGGCGATTTCACCAGAATCCACACTGACCGGAGCTAGAGCAAAAGCCAAGTGCCCCCTGGTATTCCACATCCACAAAACAATCGCAACATTTCAGTACAACATGGTCTTAATCGCACAGAAGAGCAACTGAAATCCTTTTTTTTTTTTTTTGAAATGGAGCAACTGAAATCTTGGAAGGAAATATGAGCGTACCTAGCATACACGGTCCAGCTTGGAGCAGCCTCCGGCGCTGGCAAATCACTGCGCGGGATCGGCCTAGCTCTTGAATCAAAGAAACAAGCGAACGTCTCAGCACAATAACCCGAGAAGAAGACGAATTCAACCAAGGATGCCCCGGGCACGAGATGCAAACCTGCATTGCAGCTTCCAGGACCCCGCTCGCCGCTCCCGCAACCGCCTGCGCACCTTCCAGGACCACAGCGGCGAAACCAACCGATGCTCCACGCCGCCTAAAGGACCCAACACACGGTAGGTGAGGGCGGCTGGGTGTCGAGTTCTGATAAGAGAAAAATGAAATGAAAAGCAATGAAAGAAGGAACCAAACCCAACCTACCGGCCGACGGCCAAACCGAAGGAATCTGTCCTCTCCTCGAACACGGCCTCGATTGGAGCGAGGGAAGGGCAAGGAATCAAGGCGGTGAAAAACGAGGGGGAAAGCGCCTCGTGCTCACCGATCGGTGCTCGGTGGGGGGGGGCGGGGGGAGGCGAGCGGCGACTTTGGATTTCTTTCTTTTCCGCCGCTGCTTTGCTTGCTCGGTCGCGTTCGTCGGTTTTTTTTTTGTTCTGTGGACTGACGACGGGTGGGTGGAAACGGAAGCGCGGCGGGTGCCGCCGTGTCGACGCGGTAGTGCGAGAGAGCGGCGACACGAATCTCCAGGCGTCGGCGGCGTGAGGAGGGCCGTAGGAAGCGGGACGGACGGCTGGGATGGGGGGGCTCGCGCTTGGGCGGTTCAGGCGGGGCCTGCCGGCGATGCCGTTGCGAGCAGGGTCGTGATCATGGCTGATGGCGACGGGCTCTGTTGGCTTGACGGCGGCGGCTCCACGGGATGTTTTTCCTCGGGAGATGTGCAGCAGAATCTAATCTATAGTATTCTGGTACGCCAGTTGTAATCTATTATGAGCTGTTCCCTCTTCGGTTCCTTCCGCGCCAAAGTCCGTTGTGATGCGAAGTTTAGAATCTTAACTGATCTTTGAGTCATTTTATTGTCATTGTAAAAAAATCATTTGGCTTACAGTACAAACAGAAATTACTAGATAACAATAACAGGTTTCCAAAAGAATGCATCTGGTCTTTCGAAAAAAAAAAAAAGAATGCATCTTGAACACCGAATTAACTACTATTCAGGTACAAAGAAGAGCGGTTGGAACGGAGAACAAAATGCGCGGCTGCTGCTACCTCAAACTGTCTAATAATCCCACTTGCTCTTGGCGGTGACAGCGACGTCCATGTGGGAAGAGAGACGGTGCAAAGGGACGACAGCTAATAATCTCGCAGCAGGCAGCTGCACCAAACGCCGGCGGCAAATCGCACCACAATGTTTGTTCTAAAGATTCGTGCTGGGCCGCGTCGTTATCAGAGGCGGTTCCTTCCCGTGGCGAAAAGTAAACAAACATGAACCGAGTGGCCAGCACAGTCGGACACGAACAGGCAGGGCACAATCGAGAACTACAGCCTCACACGCGTTGACGCGACATGCTATCGGCAGTTTCGCCGCTCTTTGAGCAGCGCACCGATCATTTGCTCCACCAAAATTGGGAGGCATCGCATTAGCATTCTTTCCAGAAATGCAGGATTATACGGCAACGTGTCGACCGGAGGCTGCACGCAGGAACGAGTGCATGTGGGCAGATCGGATGTATCTGATCTGGACAATAGAGGAGAACGATCGTCAAACAGCGACGGAGGATGCTAAAATCGGGATCGTCCTTTCCTGACAGTATGTATTTTGCATCCACCAAACCAGAAGGGAGAAAAAAAAATGAACACAATCATTAGCAAGGTGTGATTCTTCGCTGTAGCATGCCAAACAAGGACTCGTAACGCAACATGGCATAAAAGGGGGTTTTTTTTCTGGGATTTGTCTCCCAATTGAGCATTGAAAACTGCAGCGGCGTACCACTCTTATTGAGAAGGTAAGTGCGAGCTTATACACTCTTTCACTGCTGCGCCTCCGGTTCGTTCTTCTCCAGGTACCTGTCAGATGCAATACACGCTTTAGTATCAATTTCAAATTGTTTTGTCAATTACTTCATAATGGTGTATGGAAATATGGCTTGGAAACATACAAACCCATCAACAGGAGGACGAATATGCACAGTTCAAACAATTTTGTACTTCGGCTGAAGAAAAGAATGAAATTACAGCAGTATGCTTACCCCTGGGACCTAGCCCACCGAGATAACTGGTAGAGCTGGACTGATTCATTGGAAGCATGGCATGCCAGAAGCAAGTAGTTCCGTGGTTGTACCATCCATGCAAACCTCATAAAGAGTCCTGAATACACACACATAGCTGCAGCAAACGAAAATATATTAGTATACATCAAGTAGATGATGCCACAATTAGAAGAAGAAAAAAACGATTGTTTTATTTCCATCCACCTGCAGTCATATTGCCAGAAATCATTTCAGGAGGCTTGTTCATGTCAACCAAACCCTGAAAGTACAATAAACACAGGTATTAGAAAAAAGTACTGCCTAAACACTCAACAGCATTGGATGACAGTATTATAACAAAACATAGAGAAATAATAACATATTGAAGTCAGAGCAGGATACTGATGCTGAAGTCTGAACATTAAAGAGGTATTGGCTCAAATAGCTCGGCAATTCAGCTTAAGCAGGTTATTGAAGAAAATAGAAACCATGGTGCAATTCATACGCGCAATGCAATGCAAGCCAATTTAGGAAATGAAGGCTACTATTCCCAGGCTGGTCCAAACTATAGGATTCCCATTCACTTAGTAAAGTTACTGGACAGATGGGTCAACAACTTGACCAGGGAAAGGTACGGTTCATCACTACAACCCTGAGAGAAAGTCGAGTTCAAAAACAAACCGAAGACATCACTTTACGGCTGACATGTAATACAATTTTTATTTTAGAGAATCCTCCACTTTCCTGTACTCAAAAGGTATCACGTAAGAATCCCGCTTCACCACCACATGCAGTGTATGTAGGGTCACTGGTGAGACCTAAAGATATCAATTGTGTCAACCTACAACTGTGTTTGCATGTGTCAATAATCTTATCCTTTATTGTTTAAAAAACACAATGTTACATTCTGCCACATTAGTGAGGCTTATAGGAGCAGTGTCCCTTGTAATACAAGACACACACATTGTTTTATCATAGACTATGCACAATCCTACTGGCACACTTTGAATTCAAAGTGGTATAAATAATGTCATCGATAACCAACAAGATATTGTACAGTTGGCAAATTGCCAGCTAATGCCATCTGTTTGACCCCACAAACATTTTGCATACAGAGTTACATGTTATGTATAAAAACTAGAGATAATCGACCTATTATTGTGTCAGAATATGTTCAGTAAATGTTTCCTTTCATTGAATCAAGAAAACTCTTGGTACAATGGATCATTTTCAAAACTGGCCTGTTTATTTCCTAGACACAAGGCCTAACACAGTTTCGTTCTTTTAGCACACTTTTCATTTGGACCAGATTGTTTCATCCACAAACTATTCTGCAATTCACATAATGACATCGCTGCCACTGCCACCCTTAGAAATATTCATCAATGCATAGATGAAGAAGGATATTTATGCGACACACACTACATAGACATTGGTGCATATAGGTTGAGATGACGCAGAATTTAAGCAGGTTCTGAGGTGCCAGAACAAATACTCATGGTACATACATGTTGTTCTGCAAACCATTGTTCGCAACAGCAACCAAGAGGTATTTGGTACTGATATATAAGAGAATTTCGACAACTTTGATTAACATGTTCCTAGAACCATTTACCTACATTCCATAAATATTATCGAAGGAATTCTACTTGCCCGTGCATGCTAAGCGTGCTTACATTACTAGTTACTAGTTAGGCTTAAGAACACTGATCCACAATTGTGTCTGAGATGTGCTCAATTATTTCCTTTCTTTCATTTAATAAAATAACTTCCACAACCCCACCAGCATACTGATTTCATATACTTTGGATCAAGTGGTATCCTTGGAGGACACAAATATCAAGTTAGATATGCTACAGTTTCACTAAAAAAATGTTATTCTATGCTTGGCAAATTATTATCTACAGCATTGTGTTTGACCCTGCATGAGTAGTGCACACACAGCTACTAGTTATGCCTAAAAAAATGGTGACAATCAAGCTGATACTAAACCTGAGAAAGTTTCGGTAATTTCTTGTGTCCTATTGAGTAAATAGTGCTATGGGAACATTTTGCAAATTGGTAAATCTTGCTACGGACCACTGACGAGAATTTTGCTCATATATTTCCTACGTGCATCTATGCAGGATCTTGCCTACCCAACTTGCTTGGACCTAAAAAGCTTTGTTGTTGTTGTTGTTGTTGATGATGATCTATGCAGGACCTTATGGTGAGTTTCCCACCGTTTATGTCATTGCGACCAAGCTATGACTGTAAAGGATGCATAGATCATCCTAACTTGCTACTCTACAATTCAGCATAATGGCATCTCTGTGAAAGGAAATTGATCAACATTCAAATATCCTTAGGAAGAACCATTGATAAATAGCTCAATAAAGGTGAGCATCCTTTATTTCTTTTTATGCTACTACTGTACTACAGCATAGAAAGAAATAAAACTATCCACTAAATCAGTATCATAATCTTTCACAAAAACCATTGTTCCAAATAAAACGAATGTATCCATTACAGTCCCTAAACCACAAAATTACAACAGAAATCAGGAAACCTTACATAAGAACTTTGACTATCCGATTGCATGTTGCTCTAGTGAAAGGTAAATTTCATCTAAGTGCTGCTGCGTACCACATAATGGTCATGAACTTTTGATCAGAAATATATGTTTGGGGGAATAGAAATATTAGTTCGTTTCAATTACATTATTTGTTTTGTTGTCCAATACATTAGTTTTTTCAGAAACGGCAGGCCTCTCTGATAACTATCAGCAATGTTTCATTCAGCTGAAGCTAAAGGAACAACAATCATAGTTACAAGAATTTCCATAATAACCACATGTTCTGCAATGTGGACAGAATCAAAATTTGGATTCCTAAGGTTATCGCAAATAAAAAATTGACATCGTAATGAAGAGAAATATGAAACTATCACGAATTTCAAATTTATTCAGTTATTCAAGAAATTAATCTGGTAGTACTTCTTAGTTTCAATGAACTACCACAACACATAAAACTGCTGCGGCGCACAAATAAAACATGTTTCATAACGCAGCAGGATCAAAGACGCAAAGTGAAATAGAAATGTGGCATACCGCAATGACGAAGCCCCAATTTGCAACAGGTCCCCAGAAGTGAGTAGTCTTGGGGCCGACAGGACTGTTGATGAAGGCCTTCAGTGCCGTCGACATGGCTTATTCCTCCAAAGATTCACTGCCTATAGTCGCACAACACCTCCATCAGATCATTACCAAAATATATTAAAAACTATCACACCAAGCATGAGGATACAATCATTTTGCCCCCTTCTCGCCAATAGCACCAACACTAAAAGGGGCGCCATATGCAAATAATCAAGCCTCTGGCTTCATCAGAATCATGCGCCAGGATCTAGTGAAGATCAACTAATCCACGAACAACCCTAATGAATAAACTAGCCCGCATCCTAAAGGCGACCACTTGCCCCAAAACTTCAGGGAATTGTTCCACGAGTGGCTCTCGCATCCGGAAATACACGCCTAAACGCAGAAAGGAATGACAATGCAGCGGAATTGGTGCCTGAAGTGAAGAGCGAGGGGTACCTCGTTGCAGGTCGCCGTCGACGGCAGGCGGCGACTGGAGGGGTTGACGGGAGGGAGGGTAGGGGGGAAGATGGGAAAACCGACCGGTGGGGAAGTAGTAGGTGGGAGGATTGATTATTCCCGAGCAATGGGCTTGGGTTGGGCTTTAGGAGAGAGATGGGTCGGATTATCGGAGGACCCAGTGGCGAAATAGTTTTTCACAAGACCAGCTGTATATCTGGACGCTTCTTCAAAATAGAGCTGTCTAAGAGCTAGCAGCAAGTTTTTATAAAGAATTAATATTATAAAGAATTGATAAAGATTGGGATATATGTTTAAATTTCTTATTTTTTTAGAGACTAATTTTTTTTAAAGAGCTAGCTGCTTTCTCTTTCTTTTTTTTCTCTAATAAACAATTCTAAAAGCTAACTTAGAGCCAGTCTTTGGAAACGCTCTAAAAAAAAAGCTGTATATCTAGACTATATATAACATTTCAATTAGAATGTAAGATTCTATTCACATTCTGATGTTCTTGTATTGATGGCCCAAAGGTCGTGATGTGTAACTGTTAACAAATATAAATTCAAGTTGATGCGTGTCACCAATTATGTTGGCATTTATCTGAGGAAAGGGGCATATTGACTCTTCCTGGACCATATAACTTGGTAACAATGAACTAATGTAGTAATTTGCGTGGTTTCAAGTTTCAGCAGTATCTCCTTAATATTTCAAACTAGATTTTTTAGTTTGCTATATATCGTCCATGATGCTCTCGTCGTCCTGTTCTGACGCAGCACCGCAACACACAGCAAGCAAGTGTACTTGCTCAACATTGGCCCTGATGCACAAAATTTTCAATACGAAACCGGAGTGGCTTTGTTCAGTTGGTAGCTGAAGTTGATTGGAAGTTGGGAGTTGGAAACATGTGAAATCAAAACAAATTGATCCAATGCTAACTCAGGTCCAATGAAAATTGTGTGGGCCGTGCATTTATATTACTCCAGCTTTCGTTCGAGGTGGCAGACGGACACGGAGAATTGAATACCATCATCCGCGAACTGTATCCAGCACGTTCAGAGAACGCTGTGTATGCACCTTTGTCCTGAACTCCTGATCACTCCTGACAGCGTCCATAAAAATGCATATACATGTGCACCAGCTCCATGCACATCTTCGTGACCATGGCGGCCATGTCCATGACCAGAAATTATTAGTGACACTGTCGGCAGCAACTCGCTACCGAGCTTTACATCATGGCGGCCGCTCGTTACTCGCCGTGTTGTTCCTTCCTCGCGCTTCTCCTTCCGCCGCTCGTGGTGTTATCTGCAGCGGCCGCGTCGTACGAGACGAAGTCCATAGATCCCGGGCTCGTCGTGATGACGCTGCCGCAGCCGGTGTCCGGGCCGGAAAGCCTCGCCTTCGACGGCCGCGGCGATGGGCCCTACTCCGGCGTCTCCGACGGCCGCATCCTCCGGTGGCACGGTGGGCGCCAGGGCTGGGCCGAGTTCGCCTACAACCACAAACACAAGTAAGCATCGAGTCGTGACATGATGCATCCATCCATATATATGCAACGACGTGACCTTGAGCTTGAACAACGTGCACGGTGGCACAGGATTTGTAACTCAATTTACGCGTGGGTTCGTGCAGGAGCGTGGCGTTGTGCGCGCCGGAGAAGAAGCTGGTGGTGCCGGAGGACGTGTGCGGGCGGCCGCTGGGGTTGCAGTTCCACTGGAAGTCCGGTGACCTTTACGTCGCCGACGCGTACCTGGGGCTGCTCAGGGTGCCGGCGCGCGGCGGCCTCGCGGAGGTCGTGGCGGCGGAGGCCGGCGGCGTGCCGTTCAACTTCCTCAACGGGCTGGACGTCGACCAGAGGACCGGCGACGTCTACTTCACTGACAGCAGCACCACGTACCGGAGGAGGTATATATACAAGCATACTCCCTCAAACAGAGGGACTACAAAACAATAACTGCAAATCCAAGACAAAAAAATTCTAATATTCGTCAATATTATACTCCCTCCGTTCTCTAAATGCTATTATTAGAACAATTAAGTTAGTTCAAATTTGAACTAAATCAGTTGTCCTAACAACAATTAAGAGAACAGAGGGAGTAGATCCTAAAACCGTAACTATAAGCACATTACTTGCAACAGTTTCAACCAAAAAGAGCTGATGGAATTTTCTCGTGGTGCTACGAAATTAGATCTATTTATAATTTTGGATACAAACACTTATCTAGCTAAAACAATATTAGATTAAATTAAGATGTTTCTATATGTGGTTAATTATTATTTCATTCATTTTTTTCAGAATAAAAGTTGGATATGCATGCTTTTAAATTGCAACCACATCATCTAGTAACACTTTCAAAAATTTCGTTTTGTTTTTCTATTAATTATTTTGTTAGAAAATACGCGACCCGTCTATTGTTCCAGCCAAAAGAAATTAATTTTGACCGTTATATTATTGATCCTGCCAAAATAATTTAGTTGGAGTGCTGCAAAATATACTCAAATAATTGACCAGAGGGGAAAACGTAAGCGCAACACCGTTGTGCCATAGATCGGCGGGCTTTTATTTCCACAATAATTTCAGAAAATTATTGTGATTATAGATCTCTTCGTGTGACTATAGCAGAGAGGAAGACCGGTTTAATCAGTTGTTTTTGCTTAATGAGACGTGACCTACAGAGAATGACTTTTGCCTGTGGTGTGGTCCAACCCGTGGGCGGAGTCGCCCTCATCCCCCGCCTTGAGTTTGATCCAAGTCTATTTAACCGTTTGCCCACCCTGCTATTCTCCCCGGTAAACTAACTACATGTTTGGTATGATGCACCGAGTTCTCAATCTGAATTTGAACTGAGTTAGGTTTATTTTATTAAAAAAATAACTCCATCCCTGATCGAACAATCTTCCTCGCCTTACCAAAAAACTAGATTACTGCCTTTTTAAATAAACTTTTGTTTCATATGATAATATGTGTAAACACTTTCATCAATTGGTTTTTGCTTAATGAGACGTGACCTACAGAATTTCATATTGTGCTTGTGGAATAGTATGAGCTGTCTCAATACGACTATTACTATATGGCGAGAAAAATGAGCACTTGTGTTGTCACGAATATTACAATTTAAGTTTGTTCAAGTGGTTAGTGGTTTTGCTTAATGAGACGTGACCTACAGAATTTCATATTGTGCTTGTGGAATAGTATGAGCTGTCTCAATACGACTATTATTACTATATGACGAGAAAAATGAGCACTTGTGTAGTGACGAATACTACAATTTAAGTTTTTGCAAGTGGTTAACCGCACCGTCCTTTCAATTTCAGATTAAAAGTTGGACATGCATGTTCTTAAATTGCACACCGCATCATACTACTTTCAGCAATTTCGTCTTGCTATTTATTTCTCTCGAAAAAAATACAATCGACAAGCCTATTATTCCAACCAAAATAAATTATTCGAGAGCCGCAAAAATACTCACGTTGACCCTGAGCTGTGCCGTCCGTAGGGTCCGCCTGCTATCATTCTACAATAATTCAGAAAAATATTTCTGCAACATATTATTGGTCCAAAGTAGTAGCTCTAAAGCTGTTGGTGTGGTCTGTGGTCATAGCACACAGAGGATCACGATCAGCTTATTACTCAATTCGTTGTGCTTAATGAGACGTGTGAACTACAGAGTTTCATACCAAACTTTGTGGAACGGTCGAAGCTGTGTGTCTCGATCTGAATTATTATTATGGCGGGAAAACTAACCATTTAATTTGTTGTCACGACTGAATAATGGCATGCAGCGACTACATGCTCGTGGTGGCCCTGGGCGACGAGACGGGCCGGCTGCTCCGCTACGACCGCCGCGCCCGCCGCGTGGCCGTGCTCCACTCCGACCTGCCCTACCCGAACGGCGTGGCCGTGGGCGCCGACGGCACGCACGTCGTGGTGGCGCACTCGGGCCTGAGCGAGCTGCGCCGGTACTGGGTCCGCGGGCCGCGGGCGGGCCGGTCCGAGACCTTCGCGGAGCTGCCGGGCTACCCGGACAACGTGCGCGCCGACGGACGGGGCGGGTACTGGGTGGCGCTGGCCCCGGGGCTCAGCCTGGGCAGTGGCGAATCCGGAGCAGTGGCCGTGGCACCCGTGGTCGCGGTCAGGGTGTCCGGCGATGGCAAGGTGGTCGAGGCGCTCGACGGGTTCAGCTTCGTGTCCGTGAGCGAGGTGGCAGAGCGGAACGGCACGCTCTGGGTTGGCTCCGTCGACACGCCTTACGCCGGCAAGCTCAAGCGGCACGCTGGCTAGCTCTTCCTGGCGTTCTCGATTTTAAGCGGCCTGGGGCTGCGATGGCTGCCTGGGCAGATAGCAACCAAACAAGTCCCTACTGCACCGATCATTCATCGTTCAACAAGTATTCGTGTATGTACGTACCGGCAACAGCATGTGTGTCATGTTATTGTTCTTTTCTTTTTTTAACCTGTTGTTAGAGATTTCGTCGCCATTGTAAAATTTTAGGTCAAAGATACTCTATCTTCGTCCCATATTATTTGTCATTTTAAAATTATCTATTTTTAGTTTATTATCACCCTATACTGATATATATTTTTCTTTTTTAATATAACTCTATCTTTATCTCTCATTCTCATTTTTTATGTACACATCATTTCACTATTTTTTAATCTCTATGCCCAAGTCTAAAATAACAAGTAATATATGACAAAGAAAGTATGACATATTTAATTCAATGATTAATGTTCACACCTGCATTGGTTCCACGAAAAAGTTTAAGTGTTAAACTTGTTATTGTATGAGTATGACCATTTTCGATATGCTCATGTATAATACTTTTAAATTTTAATAAAGTCATCATCTTTGATTTATTTACTTCACCGCACCGCAGCCATATGGTTCATCGAACGTGCGCAATGTGAGCCAGGGTCATGATGCTATGGCTGAAATAAGCCAAGCCACTTCTTTTTCACTATTACAGCTGCGGCAAGCAAAGACTGGACCGAGAAAATTAAAACAATTAAGGTTTTACAAACCCTTGACGACAGCGATATCATCATGGATTTGCATGTCTACGGTGATCAAATTCCAACAAATATTGTGTGATGTGTGTGGGTGTGGGTGTGCGTGCGTGCGTGCGTGTGTGTGTGTGTGTGTGTGTGGTGGGCACGATCTTGATTACAGTCCGTATGCGCGCTACATGGTGCTGCTGATTTAAACTAGTCTACATTTTGATCAAAAAAAAACTAGTCTACATTTGTATATCTCGATGGCATGATACTCCAATCGAAATATAGTGTGCATATAAGCTATATGCAACCCAAAGATATATTATATACGATACATATAATTTTGTTATCTTCCTACTTTAATGTTATGACAAATATTTATACAAAAATAAAAGTCGGTTGTGCCCACTAATCACAGGCACACACCGTTTCAACTTGAATGATTTTGACTTTTATCAAAAACTAGAGAAAAAGATGCCCATAGTTTTGAACTTGGTTCAAAACCATGTTTATCTCATTTGAATTCTGTGGATTTTTTTTCTGATTTTTTTTCATTATTTTTACCACAGATCATTCCCAACAGGGTTGAGATATTTGTGTCAGCACTAGTGAGAAAATCCTAAACCTTGAGCACTTTGGGCTACGTCAAGCAACTCGTGAATCATTTGTTACTCTTGAAGGTGAAACCTTCTACACAGCTACGCGTCGCCCTAGAGCTCCCAAGCTTGTGGTGAGCCTTGAAAAAGTTTGTGAGGGTTGTGATCTTGTCTCCGGTGTGAAAAAGATCAAGATAGTGGATTGAGAAAAGTGGTTGAAAGAGGCCCGACTTGGAGCGTGCCGGTGAGCAGCTCAAGCTTCCTCAAACGGAGACGTAGGGATCACATTAGGATGATTCTGAACTTTGATAAACAAACTTGTGTATCTCCGTCTCGCTTGTCTTACTTGTTGTTTTCTAGGTTATATTTGTACTTCCGATTTGATCTACTTAGGTGTGCTCTTCTGTGTGCAGATAGTTTATGTATGTGCTATGGAGAACCTCTGCAACATCCACTCAAGTTTTTGTTTGAGCTAGAATTCAAATTTAAAGAGTTGATCTGTTTCTGTCTGTGTAAGGCGGTCTGACCGGGTTTATAAGGAGGTCAGACCGGGTTAAACTAATCTATGCGATAAAATTCAGGATTCACCTAATCAAACCCCCCCCCCCCCCCCCTCCTCCTCTAAATGACATTAAGGACCTTTCAAAAAAGACAGGGATCGATATGCACATATGTCTTATTAACAGAAGCAACATTGCTTCGTGGATCCAAGGATTTACCATTGAAGCCATTCTTATGACCTCGAGGATTGCAATTGGTTGTGTTGCGGCGGTGCATACCATATATGAAGTGGTCTTCAGGAGGAAATTCTCCTGAATCAGGTCCGTCATTGACAAATAGGATTGCCTTTTTTTTTATCAGTAATTAGAAGGCAGATGTTACAAGTTGTTTATACCAATGTTCAGTAGAACCTAAATTGGCAAATGGTCGATGATGTGAAAATCATTTATTCGACTGTTATGGGCTGACCAACGTATTATTATAGCAGGCCAAGGTACTGTAGCTTCGTCCTTTCTAAGGCCTCAAGTTAGGTTATTTTCCGGTTATGATTAGAGCTATGCAAACTTTAGGTGTATTGTGACATACTTTGTAAAATCACCTAAATGTTTGAAGGAAATAATTTGCTACTTATTTATTTCTTATATAATGATTTTGTGAAATTATATGACACAATTTATCTATAAAATATATGAGTATTTATGGTTTATTGTACCTTTTATTAAGGCCCGTAGTAAGAGGCATGGGCTTGATGCTAGTCTCTATATATATAGCAAAAAGGAAAAGAGAATTGGAATTTCAGCAGTCCCTGGAATTTCTGCGATTGGAATTTCACAACACATACATTCCTTTTTTCCTTTGTGGGTAGGGATGAAAAATATACATTGCTGTCCAACCGTGCATGCATCTGCTGTGACTTTGGCGAAAGGCACATTTTACCGTCTTCATCGGATCAACCAAAGTATGCGGAGGGTGGGCAAGACATGGACCTCCGTCCGAGCATTAATCGATGAAGAAACAAGAAAACCAGCTGACATTTTCCTCGCTCAAAAGAAAAGGAGAATGGGAACGTGCTGATGGATTACGCTGAGACGTATGGGTGCAGCGCAGCGCGCAAAAGGGACCCGTGAGCGAAATGATCATGTTCAAGGACGCTCAAGTCGATCTTTGCTCATAGGGATTCCGTCCCTCTTTCGCGGCGTCCAGCGTCTGGTCCTGGACCGTGCGCGGACGTATACTCGATCTGATCAAAGAGTATGTTGGGTGCCATCATGTCATGCCCATGCCGATCGTCGAGCCCAACAACAAAGCTGTATATGGTACCGTTTGCTTGCAAGACTGGTTGCCAAGCACAGGCAGCGCTATGTATGGCTTGTGTCAGTGCATGTATCCAGGCATCGAGCTCTCTGCTCCAACAACACATGAGATATGTTGCGCACAACTGCATCAGAAATTCAGAATCTCGCATCGGCAACCGAAGTTTAGCACCCAGAAGGCCCGCCGCAGTAGCAAAAGTAACATGATCTGCAAACAGAGGGAGGTGCGGACGGCGAGCCTTGGGCAGCATCGCATGGGATTGGGACGGGCGGACGGCGGCAATGCGTGACAGAGAGGTGAGGCTCAATGCAACGCCGCAGGGGGAGGTGGGGACGGCGAGCCTGGGCACCATGGCATCGCATGGGGCGGGGTTCTGTGAGGGGAGCGAAGCAATGGGGCGAGCGTGCAAAACGAGGTCGTGGGAACACAACGCATGGAGGGCGAAGATGCAGCGTGATGAGGATGGGGCAGCGTGAGGGGAGGGTATGGGGGCGAGCATGGTGGCGTGGCCATGCTGCGGCAGGCGAGGCGAACGGAGGCATCGAGCGTGTCGTGGAGGAGAGGAACAGAGAAGGAAGAGGAACCGTGGAGAAGAACAACGCCGGAGGCAGGACAAGATATATCCTGTAATTTCGTGTCTTATATATCATGTATTTCGTATAAATCAGACCCTTATATATCCTGTATTTGGTTCATGTTTTGCATAATTATTGTTCAGTCCTAGAAAAATACCATATTTGCACACTGTATTTAGATAAAGATTGCTAACATTTACAACACTGAAATATTCAATGCATAGAACTAAAGTAAACTGTTTCTTGAGGTTAAATAGGCACAACATAGACATAGTGCGTCAATCTATCTAGTACATATACTAGGACATAGCTTTCAGTCCGTCTTTCGCGGCGTCCAGCGTCTGGTCCTGGATCGTGCGCGTACGTATACTCGATCTGATCACGGTGCATATGTTGGGTGCCATCATGCCCATGCCGATCGAGCCCAACAAGCAGCAGCATATGGCACAGGCAGCGCTATGTATGGCTTTTGCCAGTGCTACCCAGCATGTATCGAGCTCTCTGCTCCAACAACACAACATGAGATGTGTTGCGCACAACAACTGCATCAAAAGCTCGCATCGGCAACCGAAGTTCAGCACCCGGAAGGCCCGCAGTGGCGCAGTAGCAAAGTAACATGACCTGCAAACAGATCACTCCTCGCGCTACTGCAGAACTCACCACTTTGTAATTGTCACAGCGGTGAAGAAGGCGAATGATGCAGGAAGTTACCCGGCGCGCGACAGCACGCATGCCGTGAACAATCAATTGCATACCCCCTCTCCCGTGAGAATCGATCAGAGGCTTTTGGCTCGACGCATGAGCACGCACACGTCTGCCTGCGTCCTACAAGCCTGCCGTGATCCATCGTCGCGCGTCGCTAGCGGCTGCGGCTGGTCCAGAAGCAGAAGCAGGAAGGGCGGGCGTTTAATGTACGCACCTAACGACCCTGACAAAACGTACAATGCAATGAGTGTACAGTACACGCAATGAGTACGTACGAGTACGACGGGCTTCCTGCTCCGTCGACCGGAGACGGTAAAGCCGATCGAGCCGCCGCCGGCTGCAGCTCGCTCGACGGTCCATGGATCGATCGCGCAAGCACCATGGGCAGGAAGGCTGGAACCCACCCCGATCCCTCGTACACACGAATTGAAGTATGTCACGTCATCTCGTATTCAATTTCAATGGTGGGTTCTTAAAGGTTGAAAGACACTCGTAGCATACTACTGTACAGAAAATTGCCTGCTGCACAGGTGAACATTAACGTGAGCGATCATATCAAACTCAAAGTGGTGTGGAGGCGTCGAAGCACGCACGGTCTGCCCGGCAGCTAGAGATTTACTGCACCCCTGGTACTGTTCGGCTGTTGCCGACTTACGGCGTATGGAGAGCCAGCAGGATAGAAATTGGTACTATCGCTCACGTTATTAGCTCCTCATGATCAGACCAAAGTCACCAGTCACAAAAGTACGTTCTGTTTTCTTCTTTTTTTCTAGTCACATAATTAAGCTACTGTCAAACTACCTATGGGTGCGGGGTGCCAAAGAGAATGCCAAATTTATCTGGCAAAATTTAAAGGGCAATGTACGAATGCCAAGTTTGCATCTGGTGGGTTTTCCGTATTCTGACGAGAGAGTGGCGAGACTGATGAGCCTGACACCTTGTATAAAACTAAAAGCGCATCCATTTACACAGTCCGACCACACCCGCAAACAGAAGACACCAGACACATCACCAAGCCACACACACTCCCGAGACCATGGAGGCCAAGTGTTCTCCCGCCACCTCGACGCTGTTCTCCTCCTGTTTGATGCACAGGATGCTGCTCCTGCTGCTGCTTCTGTCCATGGCGAGCTGCCACAAGGAGATGAAGTCCATCTACGTGGGCCAGCATCAGGTCCTTCCCATGCGCATCGGGCGGCCCGCGTTCGGCCCGGAGAGCCTCGCCTTCGACCACCGCGGCGACGGGCCCTACACCGGCGTCTCCAACGGCCGCGTCCTACGCTGGCGCGGCGCACGACGCGGGTGGACCGAGTTCGCCCACAACTACAAGCACGCGTACGTATATATACGTGACACTCGGAAGTCTGAACCCCAGCTCCGGCAGCTAGTAATAACGAACCTGATCGAGGTGGTGCTTTGCATGCAGGACGGTGGCGGAGTGCGCGGCGAAGAAGAAGCTGGTGGCGCCGGAGAGCTTGTGCGGGCGGCCGCTGGGCCTGCAGTTCCACCACGCCACCGGTGACCTCTACTTCGCGGACGCGTACCTGGGCCTGATGCGCGTGGGCCGCCGCGGCGGGCTGGCGGAGGCGGTGGCCACGAAGGACGCCGGCGGCGCGCCGCTCAACTTCGTCAACGGCGTCGACGTCGACCAGGAGACCGGGCACGTGTACTTCACCGATAGCAGCGCCGCGTATCAGCGCAGGTACGTACGTACGGACTCGCGAATTGACGCGCTTCACATGCAATGCAACAGTTGGAGTAAGTAGTACTAGCGCGGATGCATACGCGCGTCGTACGGCCCGGCGTAGAACCGTATACAGTTGTATACTAGAATGAAGTGTGATGAATACGGAGTCATGTGCCGCTCGAGTGCGCGCGTACGGCCCGGCGTAGAACCGTACGTATGTAGCGGCGTCAGGCCTTGATTCGTAGTAATGTGCACGGCAGCGCATTAACCATTTCATACACAAAAAATGAGTACACAGTTGCTGAATCTTTTGTGTAAATAAAATTGCAACATATACATACGTACGTGTGTGTGTTGGGTCGATAATCAGCTTTGTGCCGCCGATACGGGCGGGGCAACATGTTGGGTCGCCAATAACTCCCGTAGCACGCGAACACGACCTGTCGACCTCCATCGTCCAGCAAGCGAGTTCTTCCTTTGACTCTCAAGCCCCAAATCGTACTGTACGTGACACACGCCCATCCAGACAGACATCCAGGATCTATGCTCCATGGCTAGGTAGGACCGTAGGAGTAGGTCTCGGCCTGGATTTGGCTCATCATCATTTCCATCTCCGAAAGAGGAGGGGCGCCATATTTACTGCTGGCGGGGTAACGTGGCGCGTCCGTACACCTACGACAGCCGGAAGGACCGAAGGAGTGAGTGAGCCCTCATTGACTGGCGCCCGGCCCCTGACACCGGGGTAGCCAGGTGGGCCTCCTGAGCTGATGCCGTTGGGGCGGCGACACGTAGACGCCACGGTACTCGTGGCATTATTGACGGCTCTTTTCAGCGCTCACCTGAGCTCCGTGCCCCACCGTCACATGGACGCGGTACGTGTAATCCCGGGCTATTTACGGACTTCCAGACTGCGGAACGAGCTGCTGCTGCAAAGCTCTCGGTCCACCACCACGAACCTCAGCAAAGAATTTATGCGATTGTCTGGAGGAAACACTTTTTTTTCCGTATAATAAATAGCGCATCATGCCCTGTTCCTACGTTACACAGTCGTCTCGTACCTTGAGTCGTCCTTGATGCACTGTTTAATAAGCATAATAACAAACCGTTTGTAATACGTAAGATGCAACGTACTGTACTTTAACCACGTTTTGCTGTGCAGCGACTACCTGATGATCATCCTGACGGGCGACGCGACGGGGCGGCTGCTGCGGTACGACCCGTCCACGGGCAACGCCACCGTGCTGGCGTCGGGCCTCGCCTTCCCCAACGGCGTGGCGCTCAGCGCCGACCGAACCCACCTCGTGGTGGCGGAGACCGCGTCGTGCCGCCTGCTCCGCCACTGGCTGCGCGGGCCCCGCGCGGGCCACACGGAGCCCTTCGCCGACCTGCCCGGGTACCCGGACAACGTGCGCCGCGACGACGACGACGGGTACTGGGTGGCGCTCAACCGGGACAAGTCGTGGGCGGCCGAGGGCACCACGCCGCGCTCCGTCGCCGCCGTCAGGGTGCGCGCCGAGGACGGCGCCGCGACAGAGGCGCTGCGCGGCCTCGGGAACGCCACCGTCAGCGAGGTGCTGGAACGGGAAGGCGCGCTCTGGCTCGGATCCGTCGACACGCCCTACGTCGGCCTCTTCAGGATCTCTCGGCTCTAGCGGCTGATAAGAGGCAGCCGTACCCAATTATTCATCAGTATGTTATAATCTACTACTATAGGAGTAATAACGCCCAGCAGTATCGTGTCAGCTATTAGTGCGTCTGGACTGGAGCAGGTCTCGTTCTCTCATAATGAAAAACTTGTGCTAGTTCTATGTTGTTCATGGATTTAACCTCGAGCATCAGCAGTTTGTCCTATTCTGTTACTACTACTGTAGCAACTTCGCAGGCAATAAAGACAACAGCAGAATGGGCGAAACGCCTGTCGTCACACACTCACATTTCACAAAAAAAAAAGGCTTTTTCCTATCTGAAAACATTTAGCATGCATCTAGCAAACTTAATTCCGCAGAAAAATTGGATGCCTCGGGGTACATGGATAAACGGCATACATCGGCAAATTGCAATGTCTAGCACTTTATTTCTAGAGAAGAGGGTACACATAATTTATGTCCTACGAAAATTCTGTCATCTGGGTACCAAGTTCTTATGGAGACCTGAATGCTTGCCCAGCATAGCGCACACTACCGAGTTCCTCTTCAATCCGCAGAAGCTGAAGTGGAAAAAAAAAACATAAGATGATTTGTACGGAAACATGAGGTGGAGGGGGGAGAGAGAAAGAAAAGGGACGAAAATATAACAGATGGAAGTAAAATCAGGAGGATATTTTTACCTGATTGTATTTGGCTAGCCTCTCGCTGCGGCATGGAGCTCCGGTTTTAATCTGAAACAAACAATAGAGTTCGGTTATGATCATTTGATAAACACAGCCAGAAAGTGTAACAGCAAGAATTTCAGGTGGCTCATTACCTGTCCACTAGCCAAACCAACAGCCAGATCTGCAATGAAGTTATCTTCTGTTTCACCACTTCTGTGGCTGACCATCACACCCCAACCAGCAGCTTTCGAATCAAGAGCTGCTTGAATTGATTCGGTGACAGTACCAATTTGGTTGACCTGGAAAAGGAACATCATGAGTAATTAATAGAGACATTCAGTATCAAACTGCATCATGTTTGCCTATATGGCTATATATCTGACTTAATATACTGTTCATCAAGGCGTGCAGTTCAGCACTGGAAAGACACAAATATTTATTGGTAGATTACATCAACATAAACAGATATATGGCAAAATCAGAGCAAGGCAAGCAAAATCATACAGTAATTATGATAACCATGAATACCATTTCTCTATATACTATCACAGTAAAAGAGTATGCTAAAGGATGGTAAATGGTTACCTTTAACAAGAGAGCATTGCAAGCCTTCTTGTCAATTGCCTCTGCTATACGTTTTGGGTTTGTGACAAGTAAATCATCACCCACAATTTGGATATCAACTGAGGACTGCAACGAAGCCCATGAGCTCCAGTCATCCTGATCAAAGGGGTCCTCGATCGATACAATAGGGAAATCCTTAACAAATTCTTTGTACAGGTCACCAAGACGTTGAGCTGAGAGAACATGAGCTCCATCATTCGGCTGATTCTTGAAGTTTAGATCATAGCGTCCATCCTTCGTAAGGAATTCTGAGGCCGCAACATCCATTCCAATTTTAATCTGCACACAGACTTTAGACTTTAGAGTATTGGAAATAAAACAGAAACAAGAGGACAAATGAAACTAGGATAACTGGCACCAAACCTTTCCAGTATAGCCTGCCTTCTCAATGGCATCCATAAGCAAGACAAGGCCCTCCCTGTTGTCTTGAACATTAGGAGCAAAGCCACCTTCATCTCCAACATTGCATGCATCTTGACCATATTTTGCCTTAATGATGCCTTTCAGGGCATGGTAAACTGTAATACAGACAAAGACAGTCCAAATGAGCATGGACGATAAAATGATCAGAAATTACAAAGATTACAAATAACTGTGCGCAAGGAGCTATTTACTGAAATAATAAAAATAAGTTTTGGCAATTGGGAAATTAAAAGACATTAATATGCATAAAGGAGACAAATTAGTTACTTATAGAATTACCAGATTATGCTACCTTATAAAAGCCCAAAGAGTTATTACCTTCACTGCCCATGCGAAAAGCCTCTGCAAATGAAGTGGCTCCAACTGGTAAAAGCATGAACTCCTGCATGGCCAGGTTGTTGCCGGCATGGCTACCTCCATTTATCACATTGAAAGCAGGGACAGGCATGACAAGCTCTTTAGTTCCTGATAACTCCTGGATATGTTTATACAAAGGAACACCCTTCGCACCAGCACCTGCCCTACATACACTTAAGGAGACCCCAAGAATAGCATTGGCACCCAATTTTGATTTATTTGGAGTTCCATCAATGTCAAGCATGATTGCATCAACATCACTCTGGTTCCTGATAAAATGGAAGGTGCAATTTGCATCAGACATGACACAGAAAACATAGGACAAAGATGATTCAAAATTGATTTTATGGCACCTTCCAAAACATGTGCAAGTATCCAAATGGAATGGAAATAATATAGCATGCTTTAAACTGACGATTTCTTTACATTCTTTCTTATGGCAACAAGTCAGCAGGGCATTATTTCACCCCCAATGTCCATTTAGTTACTGGTGTGATTTCATTATCACAAAAATTATGAGGAACAAACCCCACAAGACGGTGGTTTGCCACATCAAAAACTGTTTTACTTCTACGGTGGACGTTCAACACTTGGTAGTTATCATAACATTAGAAGCACAAACATATATCCAAACAAGACAATCTTCTGACAACAATGGAACTAGCACCCATTAGACAGTGACGCTATAAACCTAGTGGTAGGGATTCTAGCGAAAGACGATGGTTTCAATGCTTTCGTTCAATGCAAGCTTATATATATATAAAAGCTTTGACATTTATGACTTGATTTAGAAAATGCATGGGGTGTTCAGCTGAGCTTCATCTGAGACTACCTAGATCTGTCAACAGAGATTGCACAACCTGAAAATGAACTAAATCGTTAAATATGCATGGTACTCAGATGCAAACATAGAAACATAACCCATATTTTTTTTTTGTCAAAATGAACAAAAAAAATAAATCATGACACTGTAGCTAAGTAGAAAAAACAATAAACATTGCGAGCACAGGAGCTTGATCATCAGTTATAGTTATGATGCATGCACAAGAAATGTTTCATCCAGTGAGATAATATACACTTCATATATACTATGTAAAAACACTCACTAATAACTATACTAATAATTAACACGTTTCACAAAATTTCGTATACTAAACAAAAGACCATGAAACGACTGAAATTCTGACCTAGTAACAAAATGTGTCTAGGATCAGTAGTACCTAGAAACACAAGATAACAAAATCCGCTTACAAGCAGTAACAACAAACTCAATGATAAGCATGAATAACTCTTACTAATTTACCCCCAGGAATCAACTAGTTTTTTGCTGCTTACTAGGACTTCTCAGCAAAATATAATCCTAGAGCATGAACAAAGTTCTGAATCCTCTTGACATCATGCTATTTATGTCCTCAGGATTTTCCCGGATAATTGATTAGGACAACATACTGTTGATCCAATTACAAAGTCCAAAAACATCTTAACTCCTACATAATCAAACAACATATTGCTGATCCAACACCTACAATGAGAGATCCTGACTCCCAAGTTCCCAATTAGTAAGAGAAAACAAAACATGAAAGAAATGCACAATTCCACACATTTAACCAAGTTATACCTATATCTTCAATCGAAAATCGCAATCGCAGGTCATCAGATGCTATAAACTTCACTGTCACATAGCAGTCAAACTAGTCAACTCATTAAATCTCGTGGACTGAAATGGTTCGAACATGGATCACAACGCCTCACACCTAGTTTATCTCACAGACTCACTATCAGTAATAGTTAGAGTGGTGATCAGATACTCATCCAGATCCACAATACCAGAACAATTCACTTCTGATATCAATTCCCAGGTTACCTCACATCCACGCCGACGAGCTTGGGCGCAATGACCTCGTTGATGTTGCGCACGGCTTGGAGCACGCCCTTCCCGCCGTACACGGCCTTGTCCCCGTCGCGGAGCTCGAGGGCCTCGTAGATCCCCGTGGACGCCCCGCTGGGCACCGCGGACCGGTGGAGCCGGCCGTCGCCGGCGACGAGATCAACCTCGACGGTGGGGTTCCCGCGGCTGTCCACGATCTGCCGCGCGCGGATCGACCGCACCATCTCCGCCCCCGCCGCCGCAGCGGGCGCTGTAGCTGACGTGGATAGCGCCGCGCGAACAGCGACGGTGGCAGGGCGACGGGCCCCGAGGCGCGCGGGGGTGGCGCCGCCGCGGAGAAGGGGCTTGGGGCAGGGTAGCACGTGGTGGGCGGCCATCAGCAGCTGGGAGGGTCGCAGGGCGGAGACGAGGAGGTCGGGCTAGCTTATATAGCGGCGGCGTCAGTGGCGGCGGCGTGGGGGAGATCGTCGCGCGGCTGTTCGTCGGGCGGAGGCGGCGAGGTGGCGAGGGGTTTCCGCGAATAAATTTTTTGAAGGAGGCGGGGGGTTGGTGGAAGCGACGAACGGAAGTGCCAGCCAGTGGGGCCCGCTTGTCAACGATTGATTGCAGCCTCCCTGGTCGTCTATGGTTTGGCCAAATGGCCTTTTTGGGGTTCGTTGGTTTGGTTTGGTGGTGGCGGATGGCCGGTGGGAGGCTGGAAGGGCGAGCTAAGCAGCGAGCAGGTGCTGGGCACGTGACTACGCGAGTCACAGAGAAGACGCCGGCAGCTGGAGGGGCTCCGGGTCGGGAAGGAGACACGGAGAAGACGTCTGCAGATCAGGCTTCGAGTTCCACGCATGGCGACATGAAGCATACCGCATTGTTTGGAACACAGGGATTTCAAACTAGGATGAACTACCATACCATAAATGAGTATCTGTATAAGAAAAAACCAGCACAAAATGTTGCAGTTAATGCCAACCATATGAGGAACGCAGAAATGCCTCAGTTCATATCTGATAATAGGGGAGAAACAAATAGCAAGTGGACAGGACTTAGAAGTTGTTAATAGCATAGGAAAAAGTAACTGTCATCAGGTGGAGGACAAAGATAAGTTAATTAAACGGGGCAAGCACCCTAGGAAAATGGTGTCCAAATGAAAGGAGCTTTCTGTAATATTAAAGGTTTAGGTAAGTCTGACAGAAAGCAGTGTGTGATGGACTTAATTAGGAAGAATGACTTAGATTTTGTTAGTATTCAGGAAACAAAGAAAGAGGAGTTTAAGGATAGTTATCTGAATGAATTGTCAGACAGGAAGCAATTCTGTTGGAATTGACTCCCTGCTTGCGGTACTTCAGGAGGAATTCTTTTTGGAGTTAATAGTGAGCTTTTTGATGTTATTGATTGGTCCATGAAAAAGTATACAATATGTTATAAGCTGAAATGCAAAAGTAATAGAGAGTGCTTTAATATTATTTCTGTTTATGGTGCTTCTCAGGATGTGGAAAGACATGATTTTATAGATGAATTACACTCTTGGAACATTTTTAGTGATGCAGCGCTTTTTGGTGGCGATTTTAATTTGGTTAGATATCAAAAAGATAAAAGTAATGGTTTAGTAGACTTTAAATGGTGTGAGAAGTTCAATGAATGGATTGATAGCAAAACCTATCAGAACTAGAGCTTATGGATAGGAAGTTTACTTGGTCCAATAATCAAGAAAATTCTATTTTTTTCTAATATTGATCGGATTTTCTGCTCTACTGAACTAGATTGCATTTTTCCTCTGGTTAGTGCCAAGGCACTGTCGAGAGAACCTAGTGATCATGTTCCAATTGTATGAGATTCAGGGTGTAATTGTAACATTCCAAAGCCAAGATTTAAATTTGAGAAGTGGTGGTTAGGGCATTCTGATTTTGGAAAGATAGTTGAGAAGGTCGAGGGAGAGAAGGTAGAAGGTAATAATGCTGTTGATATTTGGAATGGTAAAGTTAGGAAGTTTAGAAGGGTGGTTAAAGGCTGGAGTAACAATGTTGAGGCAGAAACTAGGAGAACCAAAGAAAGGCTGAGTAGAAAATACGACAATCTTGATATCTTAGCTGAGTCTTAACCCTTAGATGTTGCTCAAAAAGAAAGATTAACTTCATTTCCAAAGAGCTCGATAGAATTAGGTTGATAGAGGAAACTAAAGCGAAACAAAGGGCTAGAGAAAGGGAAGTGCAGGAAGGCGATAGAAACACTAGATATTTACAGACAGCAGCAAATCAGAGGAGACAGAAAAAAATGATTAATAGTATTGAAGGCCCTGAAGGGGAGGTCAATACTACTGAGGAAATTATTAAGGTTGCTTCTAACTTTTATAAAGATCTTTTTAAGTATGAGCCTAGGTTAGAAATCAACGTCACAGAGGACTTCTTTTTGGCAGAAGATAGAGTTACTAATGAGGAGAATGTAGATTTAAGAGGCAAATTTTACATAAGAGGAAGTAAAGAGAGCCATTATGGAATCTTACTCTAATGGGAATCCGGGGTCTGATGGGCTCTCATTTATGTTTTACCAAAATGTTTGGGAGTTCATTAAGGATGATCTCATGAGAATGTTTGAGGAACTCCATAGTGGTGAGTTAGATATTTACAAAATTAATTTTGTGCTTCTTACCTTAGTACCAAAAGAGAAAGATGCAAAAATTATGAGTAAGTTTAGGCCAATCAGCTTACTCAATTGTATTTATAAGATCTTTACTAGGGTGTTAACTGTTAGATTAGGGAAAATTGCTGATAGATTGATTCATAATAATCAAACTGCCTTCATCAGGGGTCGTTTTATTTTGGAAAGTGTGATTACTGCTCATGAGATTATTCATAGAGAAGTCCATAATGGAGAGAGTGGTGTAATTTTAAAACTAGACTATGAAAAGGCTTATGATAAAGTGAGTTGGGTTTTCTTACTGGATATTCTAAGAAAAAGAGGTTTTGGTGATAGATAGATTAGATGGATTCAGATGATCCTAGAAGAGGGCTCAGTTGGAGTTATTGTTAACGATACTAAGGGTAATTTCTTTCTGACTGGCAAAGGACTGAGGCAGAGGGACCCTCTGTCCCCTATTCTGTTCAATTTAGTAGTAGATGTCTTTACTAAGATGCTACAAAAAGCGGCTAGTAATGGTTTAATTAGGGGTTTAGGAACTAACTTAGTGGAAAATGGAGTGATTAGTCTTCAGTATGCTGATGATACTATTCTGTTTTTAGAGGATAATGGGGAGCATGCTGAAAATTTAAAATGGATAATGACCTGTTTTGAGCTAATGTCAGGTATGAGGATAAACTATCATAAAAGTGGGCTTATCCCAATTAATTTAGATCCTGATGTAGTAAATCAAATGAGTTTAACTTTTAGGTGTCCTGTGGGGAACTTCCCAATAAAGTATCTTGGTATTCCTCTTCACTACAAAAAAACTCACTAGAGAAGACCTTCAGCCTCTTATTGATAAAATTATAAAGAGAATAGCAGGATGGAGGGGGAAACTCCTCTCTCATATGGGAAGAGTGGTGCTGATCAAAACGTGCTTAGCAAGCATTCCAGTTTATCTGTTATCTGTTTTCAAATTTCCTAAATGGGCTACTGACCTGATCAACTCCCATATGGCAAATTGCATCTGGGATGATTATGATGGTCATGGGAAACTTCACTTAGCGAACTGGCATTTAGTAGCAATGAAAAAGGAATTTGGTGGGCAGGGGGTCCCAATTTGAGAGACCTTAACTTGTGCCTGTTAGGCTCCTGGGTCAAGAGGTACATAAAGGATGAAAACAAATTATGGCAGAGGATTGTTCACAATAAGTATGCTATTAATCAACCTAATATTTTTTGTGTTTTTAATAGAAACTCCTCACTTTTTTAGAAAGGAGTGATGTATGCAGCTAGAACAATTAAGTTTGGCTATAAATGGATGATTGGTGATGGTAAGAAGGTTAGGTTCTGGGAGGATATTTGGCATGGGAACTCTCCCCTGGCAACTCAATTTTGGGAACTATATACTATTGTAAACTATAAGAATAAAATGATTAGTGAAATGTGGATAGAAAATGAACTTAGACTAACTTTTAGGAGGACTTTTGGTGAGGAGATGTTTCAAAAATGGCTAGAGTTAGAGGAAATTGTGAAAGTTGTGCAGCTTGGGGTAGATGTTGATGCACCTATCTGGCAATATGAGAAATCTGGGGTTTACTCTTCGAGCTCTTTCTATTCTGTTATTAGTTATAGAGGTATCACCCCTGTTTACATTCCGCCCGTGTGGCAGGTTGAAGTTCCCCCTAAAATTCAGTTGTTCCTTTGGTTGCTGTCTAGAAACGAACTGATGATGATTGATAATTTGAAGAAAAGAAATATTTATAAACCTGAATCTTTTGTGTTTTGCTGTGAGCTAGAGTCTATTGACCATCTGTTCTTTGGGTGTGTGGTGGCCAAATCTCTGTGGCTGAATCTTTTGTGTTTTGCTGGGAGCTAGAGTCTATTGACCATCTGTTCTTTGGGTGTGTTGTGACCAAATCTCTGTGGGAGATGGCCTCTAATTTTCTAGCGGAAAAAATTGGTGTAAATTATGAAAGCATAGCTATAAAGTGGTTAAGTAGGAAAAAGTGTGGGAAAGCTAATATCGTTGCAGCAATGATTCTTAGAGGTATTTGGCTGATAAGAAATTATTTCATTTTCAACAAACATAGTTGGTCAGATATCAGGATGGTGATGCGTGTGGTGTGGAGGCTAGGCAGAACCTGGCGTGCCATGATGAAGGAAGAAACTGGTCTCCAAGTGGACCAGTGGTGTACCTTTTTGGAAACGAAGATCAAGGCCCCTCTACAACTTCCAAACGGCTGAAGACGTGGGAAGAGTCAGCTGAAGAACAAGAGCTGGTGCGCCTTCAGAAGGAAATGGCTAAATGCATGGCGATCTTTTAATCTTTCTACCAGTTTGAGTCTTCTGGGCTGCTGTGCGGCCTTGTGATGAAATTGGTTTTTCGATGTGGTTCGTACAATGTCTGAGCCCCATTGTCTTAGCTAGATTTTGGGCATTGGTTGCTGTATCTGCATTGAAATGTAATCAGCCTCTATCAATGGAATGGGGGCAGGGCCAGGTGCCTGCAGTTCTAAAAAAAAAATATCTGATATCTTATAGATTGCTTATAAAATGGACAAAGGCACTGACATTTTGAACTGGAGAAAAAACAGCCAACGGCTTGGATACCATCAACATCAAGCAACTCGCACAAGGATCAAACCACACCTGTTCTACACAAAGCTGCAACTTAAAACTGATGGATACAAGTACAAATCACCTTAGCATCAACAGCGTTGAACACTCGATGAAATAGATGGAGAATGATTGTAGGAAAGTCACCTAATAGCACAATAATGGTTGGAGATCACAAACTATGGCTACTACATTTGAAGATGCCTCGTGTCTACATAGCTGCAGGTACACTACTGAAAGAGATGGTCCATGGACGAGTATGAGATACACACGACACTGAAATCTGTCACACAGCCTCCAAATCTTTGCTCGCCAATCTTAGTTACGCGGAGTCCGAAGGCTTTGCCTCATCAGGCTTCTTGGCAGGCATCTCAGTGCCCATCTCAGCCTTGAGATCGTTGATGCTCTGCTCCAGCTCATCGATCTTGCTTCCCATTTCATCTAGTGCAATGTAGTTAAGTAGAACAGAGGTGACAGCTCATGCAAAACAGATATAGAGTAGATTCTGTTGTTTTGTTAAAAATTTAAGTATTCATGCAGAAAGCCCCCCCCCCCCCCCGATTCATTGTTCTTAAAGATAAGTACCTATGATTTTTATCAAAAGATATCATGGAAATGGTAGAGGTTGATCTTACTTCCAGCTCTATTTTCATATTTCTTTCACTTTCAATAGACAAGAACATAATGAACAAATTGAATATAACAAAATAACAGCAAATAAGGATATTCTTTGACACAATGCCCTGGGACATAGACTCAAACCTTGTTTGCTGCAATATTCAGTGAAACAGTGTTCAAGTGAGTGACAAATGAGAGTAAATTAGTAGTAGATGTTAATGAAAGCATATCCAGAGGCTCACCATCTGGCCAAGGAGGTTTTGAACCTGAAATGGAAAGCATCCAATCAGTAATAATGGCCAAGCTCTTCCTTCTCAAAAAGCAAAATGCAAATTTGGGCAGTAGGAAACATAAACATAGCTTAAATTTTCATGTCTTCATCCTATCTCCTGGATTTAATAATTCAACACTGTGTTTCATAGGTTTATCTAATTGGTCTAAAACTATACTAAAACCATGACATTAGATGTTGTGGATCTTATAACTGAATCAAGCACATGAAAACTTGTTCTTATGTTACTGTCCAATATTTTATTGGTATCAGAAAGCAAGGAAAATCACTGATACAATATATATGCGCACCAGCAAATATTTAAGAATGCATATCAGTAGGGATGTCAGAACTTACAAATGCAGTCATATCTGCTGGGTTCTGTGATGAGGGCTCTGATTCCATGTTAACCTGCAACCAAAAAGACAAATGAGTTTAGTAACAGTGATAAACTGTAGATGAATTACATACAGGTGGAACAAAACCATGCTGTTGTAACATAGCATTAGCATAGTTCCTCACAATACATGCCAGTAATTGCAAATGACCGAGATCATATGATTATTCAGAGAACATTATAGATGTGATTCAGAGTTGGTAACTTGAAAATTAGAAAACACATAATTTATATGAAAAGAACACAAAACCATTAACTCCTGTAACTACCAATAACCAGATTCAGAAGTGAGGACATGATTATGGGACAATTCAAAGAATCCTAAATAGACGACCAGAACATAAACCAGGTTGGATGCGGAAATGGTAAATGGACATAGATCTCAATATAAGAATTACAGAACCAAGGCCGAGCATCTTTCATTGGTGGGGAACAAAATAATCTCACTGAATGTCCAACATGAGGTACAATTAGACATGTAACTACCTTATAACTTGTACACCGAGGAGGGAAAACAAGTAAACAAACAATGAAGGACATAAGACACGCAAGCAAGCCCTGAAATGTTATTGTTCATCTCCTATTTTCCATTTTCCCCTCCACTCGCTCTCATCAAGATCAAGCCCCGAGAATTCTGGATCAGTATTCACATTATTAATTTCCCCTGTCCTCTTACTGCACATGAAACTTGCCAGATCTTGTATCGTGCAGGATGTGCTCCGTCGCATCCTATCAGTGACCATTTCAAGATCATCTCTCAGACCAAGCCTGAGTAACCTATCCCTCAACACCTGACAAGTAGCCTGGTAAGGTGGGATACCATCATCTACCATCCTCAAAAAATAACTGCATGCCTCTTCTGCTCTAGCCTTCTTGCAACATAAGCCATGGATCATGACAGCATAAGTTGCAGCCCCTGGGTGGAAACCACGTTTTTCCATCCTATCCCAAACCTCAATTGATTTATCAATCCTTCCTACAGAAATCAACATTTTAAGAAGCATGTTGTAAGAGTGACGGTCCGGCATACATGAGTGTTTATCCATCCTTTTAATAAGCCCCAATGACTTGTTCACCTCTTTCAGCTTACAATGTGCACTAAGCAGAGCGTTGTAACTCCAAACATCAGGCTTTTCCCCTCGGTTGTCCATCTCACACAGGATATTGTAAGCCTCATCAATCTCTCCCAAATCACAAAGTAACCGAATGACAGCATTGTATGTGAACACATTTGGTGTTAGGTCATGCACACGCATCCTATCTAGCACACGAAGAGCAGCGCGAGCATCCTTTGCTGCGCAGGCAGAGCGAAGGAATGGCCCATAAGTAGCAGCATCTGGGATAAGCCCACGGCTGAGTTGCATATCTTTCAGCTGCGCCTGCGCAAGAGCAACATCCCCACCTCGACACAAGGCATCAATCAACGCGTTATATGCAGGCACCTCCGGGTCTACCCCTCTCTCAACCATTTCGTCAAACAGCTTTTGGGCATTTTCTGGCTTCGTGGCAACAGCCCACCCAGAGATGAGGATGGTGTAGGATTTGGCTGAAACATCAAACTGGTTCCCCGAATCCCTAAAGAAGGCTTCGGCATGCTCTACCAGGCCATTATGCGACAATGCGAAAAGGAGGGAGTGCAGATCGGCGAGCGTCGGAGGGAACCCGAACCGCTCCATGGAAGAGAATGCCCGGATGGCATCGTCCGGGAGGCCCGCACGAGCGTACGCGCGGAATAGCAGCGGGAACAGGTCGCGAGAGAGCGCGGAAGGCGGGAGGTCAGACAGCAGGGAGCGCAGCAGCGGGAAGAGCCGCGCGCATGCAAGCGAGCGGGCAAGGATGAGGAGAGACTCAGAAAGGTGCGTGAACCCCGGCAGCGCGGCGGCGAAGAGGAAGAACCGGAGCGAGGGGACGGGGAGGTTGCGGCAGCGGCGGAGGACCGCGGCCGCGGCCGCGGGCGTGAGGCGGGCCTCGAACCCACTCAGAGCGGCGCGGAGGTCGTGCCGCGGGCCGCGGAAGTCGCTGAGCACGCGGCAGAGCGCGCCCACAAACTGCGGGTCCGGCTCCGCGGGGTCGGGGCGCGGATCCGCCGGTTCGGGCGGCGCGGCGGAGCAGAGGCCGCGCTTGCGGAGACGGCGAGGCGCGGCCGAGGCGATCCACCTGGCGGCGAATCGCATCGCGAGATGCGCGCCTCGGAACTCCCGATGAGGCTGTGGCGGCGGAGAAGAGCAGATTCGCGAGTGACGTGAGGATGCACAAGTGGAAAATTATGCAGGAGGGAGTCCGGGAAGGAGGCGAGGGGAGCGGCGCTTACCGGGGAAGTGGGGTCGTCGAGGAGGCGGAGGTCGACGGCGGCCGGCGGGTGCGGAGGAGATCGCGATGGTGTTGTGTGACGAACGACTGACGAGTGGCTCGGCCGAAACTCGAAACGGGACGGAGGGGATGGAGTCGGAACAGAGAGGCGGACTATGACTCGATGACAAGTGGGGCCACCGATCAGTGGGCCGCCGCGCCGAAAGCGGAACCAGCATGGACCTTTTTCTAGTGAAAAAGGAATGAAAAGCAGCAGCAGCGGCGGCCCAACATAATTTTCAGGAGGAAAACGCCACCAGATATCGGGCTGTGACGTTGCACGTTTCCCGGTTTCGGCCCAGTTCACCTCACTGAACGAGTGATCGACGACTAGTGCTGTCCAAACGGGCCGCCCGGCACGGTCTGGCCTAAGCACGTAAAGGCACGGCCCGATACATTTCGGGCTGGCACGGCACGAAATCCTTCTCGGGCCATGCCGTGCCGTCCGTCGTGCTGAGTCGTTGGCCCACGACACGGTACGAAATGTGGTAGCCGTGCCGGACCGGCCCGTTAGGCCTGTAAGCACGCAAGCCTGTTCAGGCCCACGAGCCCGACGGCAGAGAGGAGCTTGCCCTCAGCGTTGCGAGCCGGCGGAGAGGAGCTTGTCCTCGGTAGGTGCGGCACTTGGTGCTTCGCCGGCGACGGAGGGAGCCTCGCCCTTGGTGCCTCGACGGCTCGGTGGCCTCCACGCGCCGCGACGACAGCGGGGGCGACGGGAGCAGGGAGAAGAACAAGCGGCGGGGAGTTGGGGACGAGCTCACGGCGCAGCGGGAAGGGAGACCAAGGCGGCGCGACGGCGAGGGAGGCCGAGGCGGCGTGCCGTCGGGAGCGGCGTGCCACGGGTCGAAGGAGGTCGGGGCGGCGTGCCATGGTTTATATTTGCTCAAACATGAATACTCCTTATGTTGTACAACCAAATAATGAACTAGAAAACTGCAATAACAATTACCATGTCATGTCATGTTTTTCTAGTGTTTTTAAGATCACACATTTTCTATCTTGTCATAAGAGGGAGAATGATGTTTATATTGCTGAGCAAGTTTTCATAGAGTTTATTAATTTGCATGGCATGCGTTCTATTGTAGTTTCACATTGTGATGATAAATTTTATAATGCATATAAATATGAGTTGTATCCCAAGTTTGGAAATAGTTCCACAATTAATATTTCAGATTTTAGACCATACATGGGAGAAAGAGATGAGCTCGAGTCGAGGACGAATCTAATTCAAAAGGGGGAGAATGATGAGGACATCACCCTTATGGATACACCCAGCACTCCGCCAACCAAAATGCAAGTTCATGCGCGACAACTGAATTTACGGATGAGTTTGTTCCTAATGATTCCTTTATGTGATTTTGAGAATAGATTGTTACCTAATGAATTAATTGTTGTTAGAAACCATGGAGATGATGATGAGATAGCTGGGGAGGTGATTGGAGACGTGATGGGCCAGCAAGGACGTCCAAGGCAAGGTGGAGGCCCAATCAAAACCGACTTCGAGTCTGTTTCGGAGCCCAGAACCAGTCTGCACTAAAACGGACGCCCAGTACGCATACGGACTCGGATTTGTACGTTCTATATATGCCTGGAAAGATAACGAAAAGACCTTTCCAACCCAACTGGTCCCATATCAAAATTCATCTCGAGCCATCGGCAATCGCCAAAACAATTCGACTTCCAGAATCTGTCCTGGTGCTGTGACACCGTAATCGTTCTTTGGGCCATGTATCAAGTTGAGCCCACTTAAGGCTGCGTCCAGGGGGTCTTGCATGACCCTAGGGTCCTTATATACAGCCGCCGCCTCTTCATTAGGGTTTGGGTTTTGCTTAGATCAATTCTGTTCATAAACAGTTTTGTCGTTTATCAGTTTGTGAGACCTCAACTTCGAGAGTTTAATCATACATCTGCAATTGTGTTGCATTCTTCGTTGTTCTTGCTTGTGTTCTTAATTCGCAGGCAGGAATTAACCTTCTCGGCGAGGTCAATCGTTGCTGCAGTCTCATTGTGATCAAAAGCCAACCAATTAGTGCTTGATCTTGTTATAGAAGTTTGTTTTAGTTGTGCTATTACAAGAATACTTTTGCCGCACTTGTAGTAAGAAAAAAAATATATTCTGGGGTTTCATTGGTTGTAAAACTAGTAATACCTTGCTGCAGTTTTGATTCTCAAGAAAAGGAAAGAAAAAGGCAAAAGTGCACAAGAGAAAAAGCCGCATAAAAAAAAAGAAGTAGAATAAAGAAAAGATACAAATTCAGAATCGCTTGCATCCTTTGTGTTCTTTGTTGAGTCATTTGCTTGCTTGCTTGAACTAGGTCCGAGACAAATTTAGGCCGGTGACATAGACTAGCTTGGGACTATTATTCAGTTTTGCAACTTCTGAATTGAAATTTTGCTAATCCTTGCTACCTAATATTGCCTATCCAAGCTCTATATATTTCCTTCTGAACAGTCATAAATTTTTTTGACTTTCGTAATCATCAGTTCACACTCTCCAAGGTATCTTTTGCTTGTTGTAATTAAGAACTTTGTAAGAGCTTGATAAGATGCTTCCCTTTGCTTGTTGAGAGTTTACACTATGATCACATAGTAGTGATAGGAAAATATACTTCCGTGTGTTTTCTTGTTTGCTACTAATAATGACAGGTTACGCCACTCATGGTGATGATTCAACGTCGTCTAATGAGAACAATATGAGTAATGTATTACAAAGAGTGCTCAGTCCTCAAATGGAGAAGGTAGAGCAAAATCAATTGAACAATTTATTTCAGACTCACTTTGTTGTCAAGGATCGACGTTGTCGTGTTATCATTGATGGAGAGAGTAGCCGCAACATCGCAAGTTTAGAATTAGTAGAGAAGCTTGGATTGACAACACAGCCACACCCATGTCCATACTACATCCAATGGGTAAATTCTTTTGGTAAGATAAAGGTAGATAAAATTACACGCATTGAATTTTTTATTGGTTCTTATAAGGATATTGCAGAATTTGATATAGTACCTATGCAATCATGTCATTTGTTATTGAGTAAACCTTGAATTATTACAAATAATGTTTCGCACAATGCCATTATAAATAGCTACTTATTTAAATACAATGATATAAGAGTTACTCTTAAACCTATGACCGCTGCTGAAATTTTAGAAGAGGATCAACAAAGGCTTGAAAGGAGAAAGAATGAACCGTTTAGGAAAGAATGGATTGTTTCAAATGTTACAACACTTACATCAAAATCTGAATTAGATGATGAACATATTTCCTTGCCTCTTGTTGCAACTAATACATTTCAGGTTCTACACAAAGAAGAGGATAGTGAGAAAGATGAAGAACATGTTGCTTCAGGTAAGAGCTTTCTTGATTTGATGAATTGTTCCAACAATCTTGTTGTATTGGAACCTTGTCTTGATTTGCCTTTGTCACAAGTTGAGTTATCTACTGATCCTTATGATAAAGAGGAGTTGTATGCCACTGCTTCACTTATACCTTTGCCACAACAAATGAATAAGCTTGATATTTTTGCTTATGATTCACCTACTAGTGCTGAAATAAAACATTTGATTTTAATAACATGTAAAAACGATGAGCAGAAATTATTGTCTTCTCTAAATACTTTGGGTTATATTGAATCTGATGTTCTTTGTGATCTAAATACCGTGGAGAAGCAAATCTTTTCTCAAATTAAATTGCCTTTACTAACAAGAAACGAATTTTATGCTATAGGAAACTATGATCATAGAGGTGTATTTATGGTGCATAAAGTTTATATTTGCTCAAACATGAATACTCCTTGTGTTGTACAACCAAATGATGAACTAGAAAACTGCAATAACAATTACCATGTCATGTCATATTTTTTTTTAGTGTTTTTAAGATAACACATTTTCTATCTTGTCATAAGAGGGAGAATGATGTTTATATTGCTGAGCAAGTTTTCATAGAGGTTATTAATTTGCATGGCATGCGTTCTATTGTAGTTTCACATTATGATGATAAATTTTATAATGCATATAAATATGAGTTGTATCCCAAGTTTGGAAATAGTTCCACAATTAATATTTCAGATTTGAGACCATACATGCGAGAAAGAGATGACCTCGAGTCGAGGACGACTCTAATTCAAAAGAGGGAGAATGATGAGGACATCACCCTTATGGATACACCCAGCACTCCGCCAACCAAAATGCAAGTTCATGCGCGACAACTGATTTTACGGGTGAGCTTGTTCCTAATGATTCCTTCATGTGATTTTGAGAATAGATTGCTACCTAATAAATTAATTGTTGTTAGAAACCATAGAGATGATGATGAGATAGCTGGGGAGGTGATTGGAGACGTGATGGGCCAGCAAGGACGTCCAAGGCAAGGTGGAGGCCCAATCAAAACCGACTTCGAGTCTGTTTCGGAGCCCAGGACCAGTCTGCACTAAATCGGACGCCCAGGACGCATACGGACTCGGATTTGTACGTTCTATATATGCCTGGAAAGATAACGAAAAGACATTTCCAACCCAACTAGTCCCATATCAAAATTCATCTCGAGCCATCGGCAATCGCCGAAATAATTCGACTTCCAGAATCTGTCCTGGTGCTGTGACACCGTAATCGTTCTTTGGGCCATGTATCAAGTTGAGCCCACTTAAGGCTGCGTCCAGGGGGTCTTGCATGACCCTAGGGTCCTCATATACAGCCGCCGCCTCTTCATTAGGGTTTGGGTTTTACTTAGATCAATTCTGTTCATAAACAGTTTCGTCGTTTATCAGTTTGTGAGACCTCAACTTCGAGAGTTTAATCATACATCTGCAATTGTGTTGCATTCTTCGTTGTTCTTGCTTGTGTTCTTAATTCGCAGGCAGGAATTAACCTTCTCGGCGAGGTCAATCGTCTTTTGGACGGTTGATAACCAGAGGAGACGTCGTGCTGCGATTGCGGGATTTAGAACGTGCTGTTCTGAAGCCAGATCGATTTGTGTGTCGCCTCCGACAAAATCAACTTACCAAGAACCTTTTGAAAGATCGGGAACCCTTGTTCACATCAGCCGGGCTAAAAAATTTCGTACTTCGGACCGGCCCACTTGGCACGGCCCATTTGGACAGCACTGTCAACGACTAAAGAAAAATGCCTATTATCGCTGTTGTTGTTGTTTTCCTTGGCCGCGATTCCCGCGAAGAACGCCGAACGTATCCTCGCACAGGAGAAAAAAGTAATAAAGGAAACAATTCACATGCAGAATGTGACATCCCCTTTGGGATGACCAGTATCGTGTATAGGAGAACACTCGACGAAGCGAGTTACAACAGCACATACATTTACACAAATCCAAATATAATACACCAAGATATAATACAACCAGATTTTTCGGAAACAACAAATGTCTTGCAGCGGAATAACATTTTATTACACACGAGTTTTAAAACTCAACATAAGTTTGATCATTGTTCATAACCAAGTTTGAAACCACGTCTAGCTAGCTCACTCTTGAAGACACGCCTAATTTTCTACTCTTCTGGAGATGGCATGCGTTCTTACTGAAGAGAACGTCCCTCCGGCAGTTGCCCTTCTTCTGGCATGTGTTCTGACCATCCATAGGAGTTTGGCTCGCCAACTAAGAATAAAATAATTTGAACAAACCCTGAGTATCTAATATACTCTGCAAGACTGACCCGTCAATGTGGCTCGCTAAGGCCGACACCTAGAATGCTTAGGCCTTTGGCTGATGGGTTGACTCTGATTTGTGAAAAACAGCATTTACTAATGAATATCTATTTCCAAATTTTAGCTCAAGTTTATGTTCATTAATAATAAGGTTTGCATCTTGTAACTATTGCAATCATAAATTATCAGGCCAAACTAAATAATTTTAAATAATTCTTCTCCTTCTCGTTACTCTCGATTATCTCCGCTCGCGCCAAGCGAACAAGTGGTACTCATTGCTGCAAGGGACAGCGATTCGAATCAATCTCTACTAGCTGGGTAAAACCCGACTACACGACATATACGCACCGTATTGGTCGTATATGACAACTTTTCGCACTAACCCCAACCAGAGTTCGAGCCGTTTCCAACTCCCCCGGGATTATGGAGACCCAACAAGATACCTGTCCCAGACATTATCCATAGGCGACCACCATTTCCCTCCCGTGAGACTTCAATCTCACTAACAGCTAGAAAAAGAAAGTTGGCTACGTCCTATCACTGAGGTAGTTAGGGTACATCAGCTTACTGGGTCCCATATACCAGCATGTAGACGGTACTGTTCAATACTTGTTTACAGAGCCGCCAACGGTTTGGTCCTAATTTAACATGAACAGGGCTACCACCTTGCAAGACCCAGTCTTTGTCCTTTCCTCTACGGGGCCCGTCCTGTCTCATCATCATCATCACCTTTCATTTAATTTCTCAAAGTCTCAATCAACTTAAAGCCTCCATGCTTTAAGATCATCCTATGCAGTGTTACCGATAATCCTACGACATAAGCATAGCGCCTATCGTGCTACCTGTACCTGTATAGGGTAAAAACATCATAGGATATGGTAATGATGCAGGTGGATGTAAATCAATTTCTGGAACCTAATGAACAAGTATGACTCGACTGACTGTGATAAAAGAAAGAATTTAAAAACATAGGTGGGATGCATCGGGTCTTGCCTTGGGGTTCGTTCGGATATGACGATTCAGGTGCGGGAGCGATCTCGATAATTACCACCTCGGGCCCACAGTCAGCAGATGGCTCGACGATCTTGGGTCCTATACGATTGGTCAACACGTCGCAAGTTAGTATAAGCGATGCATGAAATATGACATGCAATGCATTAAAAATGACGATTCGATAAAATATTAGACTAAGAATTTAATTACTCTTGTCTGAAATATTTCCTTCCAAATAAGAGTAATTAAGTACATTAATGACAAGGGTTGAACATGTTTTAATTTTAAATTAATAACCCTTAATTGCCCCATTTAAACATAAAATAAATTCATTAAAATAAATATTAACTTAATTAACAATTAAAAGATAATTCATAAACTTAATTAAATACTTAAAAATCATATAAAATAAATATTAAATTCTATTTCATAAAGTGGTAGAGGAAATTATTTGGAACCTAACAAAATTAATTCCAAGATTTTAGGAAGCTTAATTTACTTGCTATATTTTATTTAAACTCTGGAATAAAATTTAAATGAAAAACCTGGGAAAAGAAAAGAAAATCAAAACTTGATTTCGGCCTTATGGGCCTCGGGCAACCGAGCTGCTACTGGACTCAGTCCAGCAGCGCAGCGACGCGGTGCGGGGGCATGGCCCAACTGCTTGGCGGCACAGCCCAGCAATTTTGGGCGCTTGGGCCCTCGCGCGCGCACCCCGCAACACAACCGCTCGGCCCAAAAGCACGGTGAATCCCGCTCCAGAGAGCTCTTCCGAACTCGCGCGGCGCTTCTGCCGCCGGAGCTCAAGTTCGTTCTCGAGCTCGACTCGGCCAGCCACAGCAAAGGAGAGGCTTCGATTGCGGGAGGATAGCAAAGGAAAAAGGCTACGGCGATGGGCAGGCTCACCGGAGCAGAACCGATGGCGAACGGTGGCGGTGTGGCTCGGCAACGGCGGTGGCGAAAATCTAAAATTTAACTAACACATTGCAAGATCTTGATCAAAAATTGAGCCAAGGGAGGCGCAAGGACCTCTAGAAACTCCATGCACACGGGGTTGAGGATCAACTCACTGAAGAAGAAGAAATTCCGGAAGAGGCGGGGAAACTTGTTTTGGACTTTTCAAAGAATCCGGCTCCAATTCGTGAGCTGGGGTGGAGGGTGGGGCTAGGCGATGACGGAGAAAGGCGGGAGGTTCTATGCGGCAGCGTGGGGCGACGGTTTGGCTGGGAGATCAACGGCGGTGGCAGATGGAGTCCGATCGGCGGTGGTGGAAGCGAAGCAGAGGAGGCGGGAGCGAGAGAAAAGAAATCGAGTGAGAGAGAAAAGAAGTGACGGAGAGGAGCCGGGTAAAGATCCCGCTCTCTCTCTCTCTCTCTCTCGGTGAAAAGCGGTGGCGGGGCCCGGCCGCAGGCCCGCGTGGCACCTCCGGCGCTCGCGCGCGCGCCAGCGCTGCTCCGGCGCGGGCGGTGCGCGGCGCTGAGTGCCGGTGGCTGACGGGTGGGTCCAGCGGGGCCCACCAACAGTAAAGGTAATAATAAATTTTTTTTTCAAAACCAGAAATGTCACACAGAACCACTTGTGCAAACGGAAACAAACGGCATGCCTATGCGCGCTCTGGGCATGTTTGGTCGTTGCCCTCGTCGTAGTTGCTTGGCCTGAGCGGGTGCCTGAGACGAACGTGACGGTGTTTGGTTGGCGCCCTGAGATGCAGCCTGACTCAGGCAAGTAGCTCAGGCTCAGGCGTCCGAAATCGAGCGCCTGAGCCCGAGCGCGCCGCTGCTACTCGTGCCTGAGCGCTCGCTCCTCTCCCTCGCTCTGCATCACCGTGGCCATGGCTGAAATTACTGGAAAATTGTTCCACCGTGTCACCATAAGAAAAATTGATGCTTGTCATGTCGCCTAATCCGGAGCAGGGTTGGAAAATGCGATGAAAACCGACCAGTTTTCACAAAAACCAGTCAAACCGGTCCGGTCCGGTTTGACCGGTCCGGCAAAAACCGGTCGGCTGAATTTGAATAAATTTAAAAATTTGGAAAAATTTATATAAAAATTATAATAAAAAACTAGATTTTTTATGATAAACTATGGTAAAGAAATCATATGAAACAAACATTGTTTGACCCCCAAAAAAATTGAAAGAATAAAAGTAGAAGAAAAAAAATAAAAAAAGAAATATAACCTTATCCTCATCGACGCACTCAGTTCCTCACCGACGCGCAGCGCTCCCGAATCTTCCGATCCGTCCATATGTAATTTATTTGTTTTTTATATGTTTTGTACATATGTATAGTATGCTTATGTTATTATTAGTTGGACCATATATTATTTGTTTTTATATGCTTTGTACATATATATAATATTATTGTAAATTATTATCAAAGTTATTGTCAAAATTTATATTTTTTACATCATTTTTCTATTTTCCAAGATTTTTTAACTTCCTTTTACTACCGGCCGGCTTTTCGGCCAAACCGGCCGGTTAACCGCTCCAACCGCCCAGCCAAGTTCTAATTCTAATTCGGCCGACTAACCGACCGGTTTGACCGAAAACCGGCCAGTGCGTCGATTTGGTCCGGACAGGTTTTGCCGCCCTCACCACATTTTCAAACCCTGATCCGGAGATCACCGTGGCCATGACTGAAATTACTGGAAAAAAATGATGGTTGCCATGCCTGTTGACTTGATTGCCTGGGCAGGTAACTATCGGGTGGCTGATCAGGCACCGTTTTTGCTCAGGCAGATTGCTCAGGGTAGCAACCAAACTAGCCCTCTGTCCCGGTCGTTGGGTGGAGCCGGGAGCCGAGCTCGCTGCCACAGCAGGTCTGTCGGTGCGCGGAACGCAGCGGCATGCCCGGCGGGAAGAACGTGCAGCCGATCCATCTTCGAAAGGGGTGCGGGCCACGATCGCGCTGGCCCGCTGGGCTCGCCGCCGCCGGCGCGCGTACGGCTCCGCACGTCTTTCCTACGACCGCTCGCTCCTCCGGCAACCGCCACCCTTCCGATCTGACGCGACAAGGCACGACGCGTGACCAGACGTTGCATGACACAACACAATCCTGTGGACAAGTGATCCAGCCCGCGTTGACGCATTAACCATCTCTCCCATCCCGCTCCCGGCTTCTTTGGCATTTTAGGCATCGAGATCATTGCTCCGCCGCTGGAGCTGGACCGATCCGATCCCGCCACCCATGGGCGCTTCCACTCCTCGCCACCACTCGAGCCCTCCTCCTCCGCTCCTCACCAAGCGGATCCTCGCCTTTTCGCTCTACGTCCTCGTCCCGCTCGCCCTCCTCCACTACCTCCTCTCCCTCCCTCCACCTCCACCTCCTCCGACCACCACCCTCACCGCCCCGAAACCGCAACAGCAGCCTGCGGCGGCGAGGAAGCGCGCGCCGCCGCCGCCACGGTGCGACTACTCGGACGGCGAGTGGGTGCGTAGCGAGGCAGCCCCACTGCTGTACAACGGTACGAGCTGCGGCGGCACGATCAAGGCCGGGCAGAACTGCGAGGCGCACGGGCGGCCCGACACCGGGTACCTCCGGTGGCAGTGGCGCCCGCGCGGCGCCGGATGCACGGTCCCGCCCTTCGACCCGGCCGAGTTCCTGCGCCTGGTCCGCGGCCGGCACGTGGCCTTCGTGGGCGACTCGCTCGCGCGGAACCAGTGCGAGTCCCTGGTCTGCCTCCTCAGCTCCGCCTTCCCGTCGCAGCTGGTGCGCGGGGCCGGCGGCGGCGACGGCGACGGCGACGGCGACGAGCTGCGCAAGTTCCGGCGGTGGGCGTTCCCGTCGCACGGCGCCACCGTGTCCGTGTTCTGGTCGCCGTTCCTGGTGAACGGCACGGAGAAGGCGAAAGGCGGCACAGGGCTCAACCACAACCGGCTGTTCCTCGACCAGCCCGACCAGCGGTGGGCACCGGAGGTGCCTGGTATCGACGTGGTCGTCCTCTCCGCGGGCCACTGGTTCCTCCACCCGGCCGTCTACTACGACCGCGGCGCCGTCGTCGGGTGCCACCAGTGCCCCGACCCCAACAACCGCACCGAGACGGGCTTCTTCGGCGTCTTCCGCCTCGCCGTGCGCAACGCGCTCCGCGAGATCGTCCTCCGCGCCGCCAGGACCGAACCCTCAAATCGTCGCCCGAAGCTCGCCGTGGTGACCACGTTCTCGCCGGCGCACTTCGAGGGGGACTGGGACAGCCCGCGCGCGTGCGCGCGCACGGAGCCGTACGCGCCGGGGGAGCGGGAGCCGGAGTACATGGACCGGGAGATGTCGGGCGCCGAGGCGGAGGAGGTGGCGGCGGCGCGGGCGGACGCGGCCGCGCGCGGGGCGGGCGTCGACGTCGAGGCGCTGGAGGTGACGCGACTGGCGGGGCTGCGCGCCGACGGCCACCCGGGACCGTACATGCACCCGTTCCCGTTCGCCGGCGGGGAGAGGGACCGGGTGCCCAACGACTGCGTGCACTGGTGCCTGCCCGGGCCCGTCGACACGTGGAACGAGATCTTGCTGCAGGTCGTCAAGCGCTGGGCCGCTGGCGTCGACGCCGACGACGACGCATCCTCGCCGCCGTGAAGCCAACGGACCAGGAGTTTGTATCCATTTTTTTTTTCAATTTTTTAGTCTGGATTAGAATTAAGTTATTTGTAATGTGGTAGTTTAGGATCTTTTGTCCTCTATCCATTGAGCTGTGGTGCCAGAAGTATTAGTAGCTGTTCTCGAGAGCTCTTGCACTATATTGTTGTTCTTCTTTAGTCTTTTGCCAGTACGATCGAAGGATCGATCGAATCTGGAGTTTAAAACGAAACTACTCCATCTGAATGCATTAGGTTAGTACTCCACGCATGCCGCGGCGACGTGTCGGCCTAATTCATACTGCCATCTCGAGGACCGTGACCTCAGGCAGTATGCCACTGTAGCTTGTGGCGCTCCACGCATGCCGCGGCGACGTGTCGGCCTTCAGAGAACGGCCTGAACCAGCGCCGGAAGGTGCGGATCGCGGCGAGTCGGTGCTGACACTTTCCATTAATGAGGCGGCGTCACCAAAACGATCGTACCGTGGAAAGCATCTTCCTGTCGTTCTTTTTAGGGGACAGAAATCTGAATCGCACGTCACAGGTAGGAACTCCTCGCTCCTCCTATCCTATCAGTAGAAATTAGCGCTGGGCACGAAGAACCCGGTGAACGACGGCGTGTCCCGCCCGGCGCGCTCCAACGCTGGCGTGCGTGCATAAAACCGGCATGACAGTGATGGCCGTCTCCTCGTACCGGGGGCCCTCCCGACGTATCGCCGGTGCCGCACAACAACAACACCGGCGCCGTGTCCAGGAAACAGAGGGTGTCAGCGTGCGGTTATAACGATATCATATTACTCTATGATCCATTTTCAACAAACAACTGAATTAAATGCTGTGCAGCTGCTCGAGCTGTGTTCCAATCTCGAGCTCTGATGTGCTTCCTGTTTGTAAAGAGTAAAAGTCTAGAGACAATGATGTAATGAACAGTAAATTTTTTATTAATGAGACCATTACATATTTATAGGGGTTGAAAGAACGTCTTGTACGGACGCATCCAGAGATAGTTCACTGGACCAATAGGATGACAGTATTGAGAGGGATTGGATTGATGATATGAGGACCACTGATTGGTCCTTCCAGTTGGGCACCAGATTCATCCTAACACTCCCCCTTGATCAACTGATCATCATCATCCATCAATGTAAAGCTTCTCAAAAACCCTATGGAAAAAATTAGAGGAGATATATTCTGATAGATATGCTGCGTAAAACTCCTAAAAACCCAGTGAAAAAAAAGGAGAAGTTCGATACAATATATTCTATGTCTCTTATTACCACCGTATAAAAACCCTTGTGAAAAAAGTTCAGTGATATGACATATAGCTTGTGTAACATTACCTCATTAAAACCTAATATGAGAAAACTGTTTCTGAGTAAAACTCATATAGGAAAAAGAGTATAATATGATGCTTTGATGTTATATTACTTAGAGAGAATCTCCCCCTGATCCTTGCAAATCTCTAAGTCGTCGCATACCAATGCCATGCACACATTTTTAAAATAATGCAGTCGGTAGAGACTTAGTAAACAAATCTGCGAGGTTATCAAAAGATTTGGTCTGCAAGATATTTACATCCTCGTTTTCTTGAAGTTCATGGATATATAATAGTTTTGGTGTAATATGTTTCGTCATATTGCTCTTTATGTAATCTGCTTGTATCTGAGCAACACAAGAAACATTATCTTCATAGATAATGGTCGGTGATCCAATCCGACCTATCCCACATGATTGTTGTATGTGATTTATCACTCTACGAAGCCATACACATTCACTTGATGCTTCATATAATGCAATGATCTCAGAGTGATTGGTGGACGTTGCTACCAGAGTCTGTTTTGAAGACTTCCATAAAATAGCCGTCCCACCATGTAAGAACACGTAGCCTGTCTGTGATCTGGCATTGTAGGGATATGAAAGATAGCCAGCATCAGTGTATCCAATTAGGTTGAAGTCTTGATTTTTCCTGAAGAAAAGACCAAGATCTTGTGTGCCTTGGAGATATCTGAAGATATTCTTCACTCTTGCCCAATGTCGTTTGGTAGGAGCAGCGCTATGTCTAGCTAGTAAGTTCACTGCAAATGCAATATCAGGCCTGGTGTAATTTGCAAGATACATAAGCGCTCCAATGACACTGAGATACGGGACCTCAGATCCGAGTATCTCTTCTCCTTCCTCCCTTGGTCGGAACTGATCTTTATCAAGCTCTAAAGCTCTAACAACCATAAGGGTTGTAGCAGGATATGCTTTGTCCATATTGAATTTCTCCAATATTTTCTGGGTATAGGCAGACTGGTGTACTAGAATTCCAGTGGGGAGATACTCGAGTTGTAAACCCAAGCAGAATTTGGTTTTACCCAAATCCTTCATTTCAAATTCCGTTTTCAGATGATTGTGTGTTTCTTCAATATCTTCTATATTTCTAATGATATTTAAATCATCGATATACACCGATATGATACAAAGTCATGTAGAGGATTGTTTTATAAACACACATGGGCAATCATCATTGTTCGAGTAACTTTTTTTCATAAGATACTCCTTCAGTCGGTTGTACCACATTCGTCCCGACTGCTTTAAGCCATATAGTGACTTCTTCAGCTTCACACAATACATGTTACGATTTGCGTTCTTATTCGGTACAGGAATTCCATCAGGAACTCTCATGTATATATCCAAATCTAGTGACCCATAGAGGTATGCGGTCACGACATCCATCAACTGCATAGACAGACGATTTTGTACTGCCAGTGATATTAGGTATCGGAACGTTATGTCACTCATTACCGAAGAATATGTTTCATTGAAATCAATACCGAGTCTCTACCTAAACCCTTGTGCTACTAGTCTTGCCTTGTATCTCACCACCTCGTTATTCTCGTTCCGTTTCCGAACGAAAACCCATTTGAATCCCACTGGAAAGATTCTCAGAGGTGCAGGCATTATACAGGTAAATACCTCTCTTTTTCTGAGTGGGGCTAGCTCTGTCTCGATTGCTTCTTTCCACTGATTCCAGTCCGAGCGTCTTCGACACTCTGCCATGGTCTTAGGATCTGCATCATTTAGAAAGTTTTCTGCAACCGTAGCTGAAAAATAAGTATCGACAATCATAGTTCTACGATCATATGATTCTCTAGTATCTGTATAGTGGACAGAAATCTCTTGTACCCCGTGCGACTCCTCATGATTTCCCAATACGAGTGTGTCGGGGTGTTCTGATATCCCAACTTCAGAAATAGTGTGCACATTCGAGTTGGGTTGTGGAACCTCTGGGTCCACTAGGTGTATACTACCCTCAAGGTGTCTTTCAACCTCAGGTTGATTTGCATTTACAACTTTAGGGGATTCCTCTCTTTCCTTGGATGTTTACTAGAAACATTAACCTACTTGGCGGCCGTACTTCTCCCCCTCTTCTCTTGGGATGGGAGTTGAATGGTTTTATCTAGTACCTCCACTCTTCCCGGCACATTCCTAGCTGGAATCAAGGATTTCATGACAACTTTATAGTCAGTAAATGCATCTGGCAGATTGTTTGCAATGTATTGCAAATCAATTATCTTTTGAACTTGAAGTTCAGTCTCTTGAGTACGTGGATCTGCATTTGGGACACTTTCTGCATCCCAATTAATTTCCTGGCATTCATTATGGTACTTAAAATCTCCTCCTAATGCTGAAAAATGATCTTCATTGAAGATACAATCAGCGTGCCGGGCCGTAAATAGGTTCCCTGTCAAGGGCTCCAGGTATTTAATGATCGACAAAAATTTATAACGCACGTAGATCCCCAATTTCCTATATGGGCCCATTGCGATACGCTGAGGTGGTGAGATCGGTACGTACACAGCGCAACCGAATTTTCGCAGATGGAAAATATTTGGTACATTTCCACGTACGAATTGTAGAGGGGAAGTGGTATGATATGCAGTGGGACGTATCAAGTCAGCAGCGTGAAGTACTGCATGACCCCAACAACATGTTGGTAAATTGCAATTATGCAACATTGGTCTCGCAGTGAGTTTGATCCTCTTAATTAGGGATTCAGTCAAACCATTTTGCGTATGGACATATGGTACTGAATGCTGAATTTCTATTCCTTGGGCCATACAATAATCATTGAAGGCTCTCGAGGAGAATTCTGTAGCATTGTCCACTCGGATTGATCGAATCCGTTGCTCAGGAAAATTTGCTCTCAATCTAAAGATTTGAGCAATAATTTTAGCAAATGCATGGTTTCGTGTGGATAATAAGCACACGTGAGACCATCGTGTAGATACGTCAATCAAAACCATAAAATACCTGAATGGTCCAGACAATGATTATATAGTGCCACATATGTCTCCTTGAATTCTTTCAAGGAAGTCAAGTGCCTCCAAATGGATTTTAAGGTGTGATAGCCTTAAAATTAGCTTTCCCGTTACACATGAAGTGCAAATAAAATCCAAAGATTGTGGAAATCTAGCCTCATTTAAATCATGACCAATGAAATTACTAATAATTTTCCTCATGGCCATCCCGACTCCAGGATGGCCAAGGCGATCATGCCAAGTTTTGAATGCATCTACATTCTGGAAAATTACCTTATATATAACATGTGATACGGGTATAATGTATATGTAGTACAATACAGACGGTAAAGAAGTGATTCTTTCTAGAATATCGTGGCCATATCCATTCTTTTTTGTAATGAGGAGAAATTCCTCATTATTGTTTTCGTGGGTTGTCACATGTAACCCATTCTTACGGATATCTCTATAACTTAATAGGGTACGAGTGGAATCGAGATACAATAATGCATTCTCGATTGTTATCTATGTACCCATAGGGAGCATGATAGTGGCCTTTCCGGTACCAACTATCTCTGCATCGCGTCCAGTGATTGTCAAAACATTCCTTTGTCTCTTTGTAAGAGTTTAAAAATATTTTATTTCCCTAAATATAGAGTTTATGATGCAGCTATCCACAAGGCACATTTCCTCCTCCATCGAATTAACTCCCGTACAATCTATATAGATGAATTATAAATAGTAAAAGTCTGGAGACAATAATGTAATGAACAGTAAACCTTTATTGATAGGACCATTACATATTTATAGAGTCCGAAAGAACGCCTTGTACGGACGCATCTAGGGGTGGCCTCCTGAACCAATGGGATGACAGGATTGAGAGGAATTGGATTGATGATACGGGGACCACTGATTGATCCCTCTAATTGGGCACCGGATTCATCCTAACACTGTTTTCATAGGTGGCGCACCATACAAAATACCAGTATAGAATTTTCTTTTGATTAATAAGCCAAAATATAAATCAACACTGGGTTTCCTAAATTAAATACTATGCACTAGTATCATAACTGTAGTTCATCCCTAATATGCACAGAAATCTGATACGTCTGATAGAATACAGATCAAGGCACCATACACAAAACATGCTTGATATTTCTGAAGAAAGGAAACAAAATCTGGAGTAATAAAGAATGATGAAGAGAGGACATGTGGGTCTGATGCACACGACAATTGGTAACACATTACAGTAAATTGAAGTCGAGTGACACTTGAAGTCTTAACTATTGAAAGGGAACATCAAATACATTATCAACCAAAAGATTAAGGAAATGACCAAAGAAAATAATGTATGTGTTAGAATACAGTATGATGTAGCCTTCTTCCCGGTGTTGTCCCCCTGAAGAAGGCAACTTAGACGAGGAAATGACATAGCATCATTGTGATGTCTCGTCCTTGTTAAATATGACTGTCCATCCAGAATGGTCTAGATATTGTACAAAATACAATAGCACCTGGAAAATAACAATAGATTAGATTAACTGCCTAGCTTCTTGCAGTGATTAAGGACATAGCTTTTACTCGTAAGTGGTGAAGAACGCATAATAAGCACTGCTATACAATACATTTGCATGAAAATAGACCAGGACAAAAAGATCTGTCCAACATTTTTAACAATGGATTGTTGCCCCAGAAGTAAGTTAGGTTCGTATAACTATAACAAGGGAAATTGCTTGAATATCCTTACACTGAATCTATACATGCAAGTCATAAATACCCTTGCCCCAGTTTGGAAAATCTAAACACTATTTTTCTATTCTAAGTTTTAAAACATTGAATGCACATCCAAGGAGGATGAGCAAAAATATAGGGCCGGAGCAAAGAAACAAATTGCCAGCATAATAATAAGATCTTTCATAGTGCTTTATCAATTACTGGTATATTTGAGCGAAAAAAAACCCAATCACATCATGATATGAGAAAACATCAATTTATCATACTACTTGTTTTTAATCAAAATATATTATTACTACATGTATGACATGCAAAAGCTAAATTAGATTTTTGTACTGTCTAAACACTGAAACCTCAAGTTATAAGATAGTCATGAAACACTATATACTTCTTCTGGTGCTGTCAGACTAATTATGTCTGCATAAGAAATTTAGTCTGAGGTGATTACCTGAGAATTTAGTCTTAAGACTTACCACTCTATGTTAAGCGTAAGGGGGTCCCATTTCCACGGCCATAACTTGGGCTCATTGCAATGAAAAATAAATATTGGACTCTCTACAAACATGATTAGGTCCTGGTGTCTCGCGCATGGTTAATGAGAATAAAAACAACTCGAGAAATATATACAAAACTACACATTTCAATGTCCTTTCTTTTTGGTTTAAAAACGATACATTAATTAAATAGTTTAGCTTTGACTGAACTATAAGATGGCATAATATAACACTACAGGACACCCAATCTCAACATTGCCATTGTTAATTATGGTTTTTTTCTTCTATTCAATCAATGTGTTTTGTGCTCTGCAGAAATTCTCCCCATCCCTTCTCCTGTCACATTGGTTACTTCAAAAAATCAACCACTCAATAAACTACACACGATCACATACTCCTGAATACTGTTCTCGACATTGACCTTTAACACCGGCACATCAGCATCATATAAATCATGCACTGCTGGCACCGCTTTCTTCCAACTCTCAGGCCAAGATCTCATCGGCATGGCCACCGTGACTCAAGAAGGCTCCAATAGATCACAGTGAACACCAAGGAGGCTGAGATGCATTTTTCACTTCTAATGAAGAGTGTGTGGGTGAGATTTGTGTTCTCCTGATTTTCATTGTTGTAATTTTACTGATTAGCAAAAGAATCTGATAAATAAAACCAACCTTGGATCGTGCCAGAATTTTATTGTGCGAAGTGCAACCTAATGGGATCTGGCTGTCCCCCTCTCTCACAACTACAGTGGTGGTCACTAACACATAAGGACACCGATATATCCAGTACATTAGGTTGCAACAACTGCTTGGTCCTTGGGATGAATATGTACGTGAGCAGCGTCAGTAAGACATGGTGACCCAAGACGGTGGATAGACCTTGTAAACCGCAGGAAGCAGAGGCAAAGCAGAGTGAGCCACTGACAGCTTTAGACAGATGGGAGTAGAGATATGATAATCTTTTTGCAAAGACCTAACACCTCTTGGCCAGTCAACATATTTACCTAAAGACTAACGAATACGAATGATGACAATGAACAAAAAATGGGCCTGGAGGATGTTAGACATAACAAACGTGATAATCTAGGGGTGTAACTTGAGGAAATAAGTGGCTCATGGCAGCATAGAAAAAAAAATATTCTCATTAGAATGTTACTAGTCACTAAGCATTGATCAGATCACATTTTCTCTAGGGAGAACAATAGAGGCATTTCATCTTGGTGAAGATTTTCCATGGGTGTTAGATCAAAATTAGGCAAACCATAAGATTATATTGGTGTCACTGGGGAAAATAACATATGCAAATTTGGATAAAACATCATGATCATTAGCTCTTCGTATTTTAGATCAACATAGAGATGTCTATGCTCTATGGGCAGGAATACGACCAACCCACTTAACTTAGTGCTACTCGCCAAAATTTTGTTGACTTGTGAGTAGTGGAAGTGCATATCAAGAACTTTTACTAACAGATTGATTGGAGTGAATTATTCACCAACTGCGCATGTATCTATGTTATGTCTTACTCTGTTGGAGTCCTGAACTAACACTAAGAGTGTCCTGAGTATCAGCATATAGATAGATTTAATTTAATGTTGGTATGACATGAGATATTAGAATATCTTCAAGCTACAATAAAAGAATACGTCCATCTTTTCTATTATGAGTAATTATGGTAAAAAAACATCTTATATGCCCTTAATATTACAGATCATATGAACTTATTAGAGTGGCAAACAAACAGTCAAAGGAGAAACACTAAGAGTTAAGCAGCATAGCAATATACAGCCCTGTAGCTCATTACTAAAATTTCAATTGCAAGAGTATGTCTCGCTAGTACAGTACAGTGTTCTAGATGTGCAGGTACAGGGGCCCCTCTGATGTTTCAAAGTAATCTGGAGTTACCTGTTAATATGATCTAGGTTGATGTGTATTGATAAAAAAAACTTTAGGCTCTATTACTCTCCTTATTGTGAGCTACGAAGATGCAAATACTATGTGATTAAGTTCACCTTACAGCAATACTATGGCCATCAACATCTTAAGGAAAGCTTCTTGCAGTGTGTTGAACGCAAACCAATCAATTTGAAATAACTGCTTAGATATAACCAACTGGTTGTAGTTTTTTCCACTCCTGATTATTTCATTCTAATTCAACACTCATCAAGCAATCGAATTCACCCCCTACTTGAGTGCATTACTCATGCGTTCATGTCAAAATATAAGATTCATCATCAACGTTTAAAGTTCTCTAGCAAACTAGAACTCGACAGGTGACTAGATAACATGATTGAAAGCTCAAATCTCAGATCAAGATCCAATAATACAGCATCTTACCTCAGTCGGCTCCACCACCGCTACCGCCGAGCGGATAGGACACGAGCTCCCTGACCGTCTGGGTGACCTCGACCAGCGCGATGTCCATCCCATAGCCGGAGACAGGGAGCAACTTAAGCTCCCGGAGCACGCAGAAGGCCTCGGCCATGCGGCCGCGGGGCACGTCGACGGCGACGGCGCACCGCGGGACCCAGTGGTCGGGCCGGAACGCGTCGGGGACCTCGACGCCCGCGTCCTTCCGCAGCAGCTCGCAGAGCTGCGCGTGGAGGCCCAGCAGCGCGGCGGAGGGCGTGGGCGCGAGGAAGAGCACGCCGGGGTCGTGCGGGGTCGGAGACGAGGAGGATGTGGAGGAAGACGCGGGGAGGGCGGCGAGCGAGGAGAGCGCGAGCGGGAGCGGGTCGAGGCGGGAGGCGAGCGCGCGGAGCGAGGGCGCGAGGCGGTGGAGCGGGTCCCCGCCGAGGGGCAGCGCGGTGGCCGGGAGGTGGAGCAGCGGGAGGTGCGGACGGGAGGCGGTGTCGATGAGGCGGCTGCTGAGCTGCCGCCGCGCCAGCGCGTTCCACGCCTTGAGCACCTGGTTCTCCAGCGCCGGGTCGAAGTAGAGCTCCACCGCGTAGTAAGCCGATGAGGGCGGAGCGGGCGGCGGCGCCGCGGCGGACGCGCGGGGCGTCCCCGGGGGAGTCGTCGCCACGGCGGGGCCGGAGAGGCACCCGCCGCCGGCAGCCGCGGCGGCGGAGGGGGCAGAGCCTTGCGCCATGGGCTGGGCTGGAGAGGGCGGCGGCGGCCGATCCCGACAGGGAGGCGAAGGGGGCGGAGGAAGGGAGGACGACTTGTGAGTGAGAAATCGGGAAAGGAAGAGATCTCGTCGCGCGTGATTCGTGACCGGCTCTGCCCACTGCGGTGTGCACGCTTCTTGGACTAGCCCTGACACTGCTGCACGGGGACGGTTGGTCCCGTGGTGTCACTGCGAGTGGGACCCATACGGTAAAACGGATTTTCTGATTTTGGTAAGACGGATTTTGACTTTCGTCGACCAAATGGGACATGGGTCTCCAAGTGGCCAAAAAAAAAAATGTAAGGTGAAGAAGATATAGAGAAAAGAAACACAGCACGTTTGGTAATCTTGAGGCCAAGACTAAGGGTCCATTTGGTACCGATTATGGTATCGCTTTTGCATCCGATTATACAACTATAGATACAGTATTTTCAATGTAGCATGAAGTCATTGCAGCTTAACAACTCGAATCAAAATCGGTTTTACATAATCGGAGATAACCAGCCGGTTATCTAGTTAATCAAAAAATCGGTTCTAGCCGGTCACGCTAACCGACCGGTTAGTCAGAGAAAACCATTTTAATACTGTAACAATTCGGTTAACCGGTCGGTTTTTTTAATTAACCAGCCGGTTTTTCACCGAGCTGAACCGACGGATTAATTCGGTTATGTGAACCCTGATCAAAACACGCCAAAAACAAAAATGCACTAAAATTGGTACCAAATAATTCATCGGATCTGGCGCCACGTATGCAAAAATAGCTTCACCAACTCTCGACGAACTACGAGAAATTTCAGTTCTTCTTCTACCCAAGAACCGAATCTCCTTGTCTCCAAAGAACCATTCACAGAACCCTATAGCTCACGAGCTATATCAAATCGACGGGGATCAAGAACAAGAACGCCTATGAATCCGCCCATGAACCGACGCTCTAGACGAAGCCAGCGATCCTCGCCACGGTCGTAAACGCGCCGCGCGCCGCCGCCGCCGTGGAGCGGTCTTAGCGCACTGCTCCATGGAGGCGGAGGTGGAGGCGCGGTTGCAGGCGCCACGGAAGCCGAGGGCGTTGCCGCCGTGCGCGGCGGCGCAGGGCCTCGCGATGTCCTCGTTCTTGACGATGACGATCTCCTCAAGCTGAATGCTCTGGTATGCCTCGTTCTCCTCCCGCATTTCCTTCTTCTTCGTCGTCTTCTTATTCTCCTTCAGCTCCTCCTCCTCCTCGGCGGGCGCAGGAGGTGGAGCAGGGGCAGCACGTCGGCTGGCGACCATGGCGGCAAACCTCTCCATGCCCGCCAAGAAGGCAAGAAACCTCCCTCCTGCAAATGGCTATCGCGTGCCCTTCGTCCCCCTCCCTCTCGCGCGTGTGGATCGGTGATGTTCTTGGAAGTCGCGTCGCGAGGCTGCTTGATGAAGTGGCTTCGCTCTGATCTGGTGGATTTGTAGGCGGAGACGGCCAGACGGGATTGGTGCCTCGCAGTCGCGGCCGTGTGCGTCTCCGAATCGGTGAACACGGCGCCGCGCTGTTATGAGCCTTCGGTTTGGAATTGGGGATGATGGGCCTGTGGTTGGAGCTGGGATATTTACGGAAAAAGGAATATTTACTTGGTATTTTTACATAAGGAATATTACCTTGAGGAAGTCATACACTACGATGTTGGACACTATGATTTTTATGGGCAACATGAAAACTAATTTGAGGTTTTGATGAGCAATTAGAGTGTCATATGTTTTTAGGTCCTGATGATAAACTTTTTATCCATTGCTTGATGTGCCATTAATTAATATTTCAATAGGAATTTAAGGTACAACAAAAATAAAAATATCACCTTTTTTTTTGTATATTTGTACGTATCTGCAATGCTATATTCCGCCAAAAAAAAAGGGTAATAAAATGTAAGATCATTGTTAAATCTCCATACAAGTTCTTTATTGTTTCATACTCACACGGTTAACTACACATTACGTTTACAACGTTACGATATCATCTTACGATGACATGATAATCCGCAGAACTGAGCAGTGCCATCGATAATGGACGGCACACCAAACTTCTCGGAAATCTTTACATCAATTTTCCTTCCTCCAGATCTCTTCTCTGTCTCTCTGTCTTTTTTTACGAAAACAGACATTCTCTTTAAAGAAGGAACAGTTTGTAGTGCCACGAAAATTCTTTAAAAAAAAATCGCTCTTTGTAGATCAAAGAGCATACCTATCGAGTCACTAAATTCCTGTACAAGTAAGATCAGTCTTTTTTTGACTCTTCGAGTAAATAAAGCCCCATGAATTTTGTTTCAGCCAAACAAAAGCCGCAGTCGCGGCGATCACTCACAGTACTCCATCTGAAAAACTTTGCTTCCCTCCAAATTAAATCCGGGTCATATCTTCATGTTGGCGTACATGATGAACTGGAGCTCCTTGACGCAGTCCTGCATGGACGGCCGGCCGGCGCTCTCGAAGCAGACGCAGCGCGCGGCGAGGCGGGCGAACATGGACACCGACTCCAACGTGTAGGTGCCTTTCGCCATATCCCGGTCCACCACCTTGCGCAGCTTCTTCCGGTCACCCACCACCTGGTGGATCCTGACGATGAGGTTCTGCTCCTGGGGCCCCTGGCTCAGGTCGATGGCGCGCCGCCCGGTGAGCAGCTCAAGCAGCACCACGCCGAACGCGTACACGTCGCTCTGCAGCGTCAGCTTCCCTGTCTGAAAAATAATAATAATTTGCAGCGTTGATGAACCAAATCAACCAGCATCCAATGACATTGTTTGTCTGAATGTGCAAAAATCATTGGTCTGAATGTGCAAGATACCAGTGCGTATTCAGGGTCGAAGTAGCCGAACGTGCCCAGCACTCTGGTGGTGGTGTGCAGGTCCAGGTCCTGCGGCATCAGCTTGGCGAGCCCAAAATCTGAGATCTGAAAAAAGGTTTCAGTTCAATCACAGTCAGATTCGTGAGCAAGATTCAGGAAGGTGTGCAGTGATGCCTGAAGAATTGAGACCTTTGCCTCAAAGTGTTCGGTCAGGAGGATGTTGCTGGACTTGAAGTCCCTGTGGACGACGGGGACGCCGACGGCCGTGCTGGAGTGAAGGTAAGCCAGCCCCCTCGCCGCGCCGAGCGCGATCCGCACGCGCACCGGCCAGTCCAATATCTTCACCTCCCCAATGCCTGAAAACAGTGTCAGATCGGCAGCTCCGGAGATGAGAAACGTGTGGAAATGTGCTATAGCATAATACAACGGGGGCAACAACGTTCGGTTCCGGTGCCAACCATTGAGGATGTCTTGAAGGTTGCCCCTGGGCATGAACTCGTACACCACGAACCGGTGCTTCCCGTCGGCGCAGTAGCCGATCAGCGTTACCAGGTTGGGGTGGTCTAGTCTGCTCAGGATGTCGATCTCCACCCGGAACTCGCGCTCGCCGTCGGCGTGCTTGGATGTAGGCAGGTCCATCTTCTTGATGGCCACGATCTTCGGATTCAGCAGAGTTTTATTCAGGGTTAGAAGCTTAGTCATGAACAATGCAAGCGAACTACTGACGTACTGAGTCGGAATTATTATGACAAATAAATTCAGGAATGCAGGAAAGAACATATAGTGGTTATTAAAACTTTATATTCAAGAGCCTTCATAACTCTTATTCTCATCAATTAATGGTTGATAATATTAGTCTGGTGGTTGGCACTTGCTTCTCGTGAGAAGGATGTTCAGACACAATGTCACATCTCTCTGATCTTTGCTGTCTGATCGGCTTAACACTTCCAGATCAGGTGACTATAACCTAATTAATTAACAATTGTTCAAGCACATAGAGTACAGCCTAAAAAGGCTTTCTCTTCCAAACTCAATCATTGGTGGCGAACTGCCAATAATTTGAAATGCTTCAGATCAACGATACTAAATGACAAATTAACGTCAACCTCTAACATCAGGAGAATATCTTAGCATGCGTCTGAAATTGTGAACAGAGTGTTGCGCCGACAGAAAAATAGACAAGAATTAGTGAAAAAGCACCTGGCCATCCTTCAGCACGCCCCTGTAAACCCGGCCAAAGCCGCCCTTGCCGATGAGGTTACGGTCACTGAACATGTTGGTCGCCTCCTCCATCTCCTTGAGCGTGAACACCATCGTGTAGTTGCGCTTTTTCGGCGGCGGGCTCTGCTCCTTCACCTGCCACAGCTCAGCTGGCTTGTACACCCCTGCAGAAGAAGTTCAGATTATCAGGCTCCTGATAGTCATCGACTGATCTCAGGTAAAAGAATTACTCTGCACTTGCAAAGTTGTAATCATGTTAAAGAAATACAAGAAGCTGCACCCACATGGATTTAGCTGATCCAGCGATCTGCTTCTTCTCCTCTTGTTCCACGCTGAAACTATGTTGAACATTTTCAGTCCACCCCCTCCTTTCTCCATTTCCAATTAGTGCCAACGAAATTACAGCAGAAAGCTTTTCACGGTTTGTCGCGTGAAGGTCTTCCTGCTGGAATTTTCTGAAGCATCTAGTTCTTTTAAGATACCTTCCCGTGATCACCAACTGAGAGAAATATTCCTTGCTCCAGCCCAAGGCACACACAGGGAACTAGGCTTTATGAGAAAAAGCACGAAGTCTTGAGACTGGAAGAATGGCTACCACTGCAAGTATCAAGACATGGAACACATAACGTGGCATCAAATGAACAGAATAGAAAAGGAAAACGAACAGATGATGGACAAGCAAACAAATGCCAACCTGAACCGATCAAGAAGGTGCGGTGCGCCGCCGCTGACTGAGAATCCGAACCACGGATCGACAGGAAAACAAGGACGAGCGAGGACAGGACACGGAGCGGCAGTACAATTGAGGCTTGCAGCGAGGATGAAGGGTAAAGAAGATGGTCTCTTGGGAGCTAAGTCCGACGAGACGCGCCACCTAAGGCTTTGGCAAAGAAGTAAAGGGAGGACAACTGAAACCGAATTGGAGTGGCCATTAGCAACTAGCAGCAAAGGAAATGGACGGAGGCGCGCGTGCTTACGGGCCACGAAATGCCGAAACGGACGATGGATCGCGGGGGGAGCTGAAATGTGGGCCGAGACGGTGAGCGACTGGGATTGGGACGTTTGGAGGGAGAGATGGACAGGGTGATAGCGACTAAGGACGGAGGAGCGGTGGTAGAGGTGGTGGTGGTTGCAATGTAGCCGTTATCAGGAAGCTTTCAAGCTCCACTGATAAATTACTTTAAGTCCTAACCAAATTGAACAATCTGAATTAGTAGTGTTGTTTGAAATCTTCGAAATAATATAGTGTGATCACAATCAAGCCAGATGAATGATTCTACTTGGTTTCAACCTGGTCACAACTTTTTGAATTGAACCGTGAACCGGCCAACCGAAGCGAGAGGATCACTAATTTGTTAATCGGCAACGGTCGCAGAACTCAGATAATTCAATTGATAATGGCATGTTGATTAGGCTGCAATGTGGAAGGTTGATCGGATCCTGGTTGATCTTGACGTGGTGAAACGAGGGATCGGTGCGAAGATTAATTGTGTTTCGTAAGCGTTTCTTGGTTGGGTTGCGGCAGTATCAATCGGGGGTTGATATCAAGTGTAGGTGAGGTTTGTTGGTTTTGGTTGCAGGTCTGACGAACAAATTGACCAAACTTGCCACTGTTTACGGCTGGGTTAGTAACAAGGACTTAAAGGTACCAGACAGATTATGCACTAGACACGTGTGTTGTATGCCAAAATGTAAATATTCGTTGTCTGTATATGCACCAAATTACTCGACCCGATTGATAGTTTGGGAAGATTATCCCCTAGCTTCTTACTCCGCTGTTTACAGCAGGATTGTAACCACCCCTAGTAAGTAAAGAAGCTGTGCTCAAAAAAAATAAAATTACTCGACCCGAAACCGGAATGTCTGGCGCTGCACCGTATTTCTGCATTTCAATAACTGTAAGAAACCTTTTTGTAGTCCGCAGACCTTTCTCGGAGTTAGTAAACCTCTTGTAAAAATAATATAGTACAAAAAAGTTTCAACACTGGGCTCGTCGTACTGATGCATCATGGACTTCGTAGTGATTCCAAAAGTAAAATTTAGTATATGTTAAGAAATATAATTACATTGTAAGATATATTTAAATTGGTTGGACGGGCAAACAAGTCGTTGAAAAAGTTCTCTCTCTTATCCACATGAGATAATCAATATTTTAATAACTTAAATATTTATTAGCTAATTACCACACTTCAATAGTGCCTTCTAGTAATCACAACATCGAGTTGTGTTCTAGAGCAAATGCCAACGACATTGAATATGTTCGTAAGTAAATTTTACCTATAATAAATACTCGTACTGTGCAGCACAACTATTGCTTTGAAGTAGGAGCCAATTGTCCATCACGCACCATTAGGTTCAACATATAATACGTTTTATAGACATCATATTTATCATAAAAACTTGTATATGTTAGAAAGTTTCAACTTTTGATGTCATCTGATGTGATCAATAAATATGTAAACTTTTAGTCATCTAAGAACTAAATGTTCAGTTATAAATTGTTCAATCTTCACCAACAAAATGTTTCATACATTCATTTTATTTGTTTTGAAAATATGACTGAGAACTAGCAAAGCTTTTAACTTAAAAAGAAAAACGACAGATATATTTATATTTTTCTATTTACCAGGAGCTCTTTTCATAATACTCTGTTATTTTATTCTTGATGTTCATTTTTTAGAGAATAACAAAGTTCATCTTATCAGGTGCCTCCATAAATATGTATTGTTTTATTAATTTTAGATGAGTCATTTGATTTACAGAAATTTCAACCAAATAATTATCCATGTAATGTGACACAAGACCTACCAAATAGCTAGGACACCATTAGGTATTATTCCCTTACTAGCCTCCAAATTGCTGGGTTTTTTTTTGTTAAAAGTCCATGCTGATCTTAGCTTAAGGGTATAAGTGGACTATTTGACCACTTAAAAAGGTATCGAGTTCAAAGGTTTTGTAGGTTCCTAATTATTTTTCAGTTAACTACTAACAATTCCATGCTGTGCAATAGAGCTTTTGCGATCAACAACTTCTACTAAGATCTGTCATATCAAAAGATGTAAAAAGCTCCCTCGTCGGCAAGTTTGACACTACGAACACACCATTTGTTTCAGCACCGACCCCAAAAATTCTCGACCCTCAGATCTAAATCTAACGGCCTTTACGCCTTGAAGACCAACCCGCCGACTCCTCTGAGTCCTCTCTCAGAAGCGGCTTCCTGCGAGAAAAAAGAGTGCGGAGAAAAACGCGACCTAGCTGCTGCCACGACACAATCCGGCGGCGCGAATGGAGAAGAGCAGTCAAGGCAGCGCCCCACCTCCACCGCCGGCGGCGGCGTTTGATATGGAGTCGTTCCAGTTGGAGGGCAAGAAGCCCGTCAAGAACCCCTTCGTTCCCATCGGTACGCGCCGTTCTCTCCTTCTCTCTGGGTGTTCACGTGGTCCTTAGCGCCGTTCGTGGGGGTGGGTAGCGGCGGGATCGACCGCCGCCGCCCTTGAATCGGGTCTGGAGGGTGGGGCTGTAGCTGCTTCAGAGTAGGACTAGCGGAGATAGCTCGCGTAGTGGGAATTGTAGGATGGTGAATCGTGGGGAGGTTTAGCCATGGGTTGGAGGGTAGGGGATCTAGGGTCGTTGCTCTCTAGGATCGTGTTGATTTTGTCAAGGCCAAGCTGATTGCAAAGATAGAATGATGGAATTCAGCAGTTCATCTTGTGTGATACTGAATGACCGTTTTGCTCATTATAAGTTGCCGATTACTAACACTTCGTAAATCACCGAGGCCATAATAACCTGTAAGATGCTTTAGTTCATTTGCTACATTAACCAGTAACTTCGCCATGATGAGTTGGAGAAAGTAAATTGAGATGTTATTTCCAAACCCATTTTGTGGATTGTTTTTGGCGTGAAGACTCTGGTTGGATGTTTAGCATCATCGGGAGTCAAACACTTACAATTAGATTTCCCTATAGGCCCTGAAATCTCCAGTTAGATTTTCTAACAGACCTGAATGCTCAGATTACTCACTGAGTTATTTCAAAAGCCATCAAATCATAAAGTTGATGCAACAATACAACTGTTGGCTTATCAAATTGTGTCATAAATGTGATGTGACTGGTATTTTGTAAAAGCATATTGCTCCTTGGTTAAGTACATGAGAACTTGAATAGAATGGCAGAAGTGTCATTGCTAGACTGCTTGACAGAAACAGAAATGGCCTGGGTAGTCTGAGGTAAACAATAACTGTTTAGATAGATGAAGCTATTTGATTAGGGCACATGAGTTGGGGATGCTCCCCGTTGGTTCTACATATAGAGAACAGATGTTGGAGTCAGAATTGGTAGCACCTTTGTAAGCAGTAGGCATACTTTTTCGCGTTTTCATTACTCTAATGTGTACTTTGAAGGTAGCACCTTTGTAAGCAGTAGGCATACTTTTTCGCGTTTTCATTACTCTAATGTGTACTTTGAAGGTGCCCTTATCATAGTACATGTGAAGCTTCTTCAGGTGGCAAATGTTTTGGACATTGTGAAACATTTTAAGGCTTATCCATGTGCGCTCCATATATAGTACTCCTTCCGTTCACATTTAGATGTCGTTTTGGAGTTGGGCATGGGAAATAAGGAGAAGTAAAAGGATGGGTGCACTAAAAACGAGAAGGAGAGATAGAGATAGAGATAGAGATGTAGTGGGAAAAGAGAATATTGTATTGGGAAGAGAGAAAGATGCATTGGGAAGCGAGAATGACATGTAATTGGAGAAAAATTGGAAACCTTAGAATGACATGTAAATGTGAACGGAGGGAGTAGTAAATCTTACAAAGTCTCCGATTACTTCTGAATTGGCCATCTTTTCTTGTTCTCATGTAGCCTAAAGTTTATGTTGTCTATTGGAATCAACTGGAATTGGAGCATTGGACTCAATACTAATTTATCTATGCATGCTTTACCTATAACTGTTTCCGTTTGAAAGACTTGGTTTCATCTAGTTTAATGATAAATTATAATGCTTGATTTCATCTACTTTAATCATAAATTATAATTTATCTACACATGCTTCACTCGTTTGAATTATTTAGTATCTCACCTAATGTTGCACCATGACAGGTGCATTGGTGACTGCTGGAGTTCTGACCGCTGGTCTGATCAGTTTCCGATATGGAAACTCTCAACTGGGCCAGAAACTGATGAGGGCACGTGTGGTTGCTCAAGGTGCAACAGTCGCTCTGATGATAGGCAGTGCTTACTACTATGGGGATCAAATCAAGCTCTTTAAGAAAGGGTCTAGTCCATGAACTTTTCTCGGTTCTCTTTAGTACATGGAATGGCATAGTACCTTGTTGTTTATGATTCCTAATACCGAGTTTGACAATGTCATTTTGGCCTGACATGTGAGAGCTCACTAGAAATTGGTATTAATTCGAGGAGCTGACTTAATAATGAAATATTTTGTTTGTTTACCTAAGCATGGGTTATTTCACAAGTGTGTTCTATTGTCCAGTGGAATGAAGCCGAAATGATCTTTGTCCGTTCTTACATCTCAAATCGTGCTGTTGCATTTAAGTGAGGTATTGTGCAATCATTATATCAGATGATCAGTATTAGCTGAATAGCAATGTAAATACACTACGTGGTTAATTCCACCAAGATCAAGCTCCATTTCTTTTACAGCAGCATCAGGGAGTAACTGGCAGAGGTTTGAGACTTGGCTCACTCGAACATCCATGCTAACAAAATTTGCAAGTTGGCGAACTATGAACAGAGTTCAGATCAATTGCAGAATATGTAACAATGTAAGGTGTCTAAGCTACAATTACAAGGGCCTGGTGGGCATGATAAATACCTAACTAAAATAAAATATGCAGCCTACGTGCACAGATTGCTATACTAGCTATACACTTCAGTTAGCAACAAAACCCAATCCCCAGTACAACCCAAAAAGACACCCATAACATTATAGACCCAGGCATGAAGAGTCAGCTGACATACAGCATTCCACATACTTGAAGCACTTTCTGCTATGATTGTGACTGAAACGAAGATGCAGCACCCTTCTATCAGAAAAGCATTGACTGTCGCCTTATACCACCACTGGGACATCGTTTTCACAGTTTTGAAGACCACCATGTCCATTACTAAGCACCATCCAATCCGAAGAGTATTGTCTGTCACCTTATAGCACCACCACGACATATCGTCGTCTCAGTTTTCAAAACTCAAGTTTCTTGTTTCTTAGGCGATTACTGCTCAGCTAGTGATATGTGTTTGCTAAGTTCTCCAAATCGCAGCTAAACCAGGGCAGTCTAGATTTCTAGGCATTTGGTTATTATAAATACTAGAGTAATAGAAAAAAAGTAAGTACCCACTGAACAACGTTAACAATTTACCAAATCCCCATATAATCTCCAAGCTTCTTGCAATGGATCTACTTGAAACACTTCATTAATCCAAAGCATCTGCATGTTTCTTACTGAATAAAAATCCGGGAGCTCCATATTAAGTCCATTTAAGTCATTTGGATTCAGAACTGATGCGATAACATTCTGCAGAAGTGTAGAATTCATCAAATAATATACCTTCAAAGAATTCAAATACATCATAGTGTTAAACACCTATGATGCCATATATCCACATGGCACATGGCACAAATCCTCTGACCGATAACGCAGCAGCACTTTTTCCCCCAAAGGTATTTTGGTACAGAAAAATTCACGGATTGGTGGCAAAATGTCAAGAGTTTCATCTATCTAATATCAGTTTCAGGAACATAAAAAGTATACATTCTTCACTAGAATGCCATGTCCAAGAAAACAGATTTATTAAAAAAAAATACTTAGACAATCAAATGATAGATAAACTCACCAGAGTTCCCTTCCAGCAAGCATTAAGGGTAATAAATTTTAGAAGTTTCTCTTCAAAGTGACTTAAGGCTTTGTTCGAAACAGAAGATACCCCCATGTCTCCACAAGAGAAATCAGGAGGCGTTCCATAGTTTCTTACAACGACCTTTTTGTGCTTCTTCAACATTTTTTCTAGGCAAGAACCAATTGCAGGCTGTAATTTTCTGCATCCAGCTTTCAAAAGCTTAAAACCAACAGAGGCATCCAGATGGGCAATTTCCTGCAGTCTAAGCATCAATTGAGCCCTTGCATCATCAGCCCAGCAACAGCACAGGGATGAGCCGTCATCTGATAAAACAAAGGGTAAAAAAGAAAACTTAGATCCATGTGCTCTATGCAAATTAGAGAGTAAAACATCTATGTGCATGTATCATTGGATTATTCTCATTTTGATCTAGCACTGAGCATGACATATATTGCAACGTTGCCTAAAAATAGTTGCTGCAACTTACCAAGAATAAAACCAGCTAGCTGAACTTTTACTTTTGGTCCTTCAATTTGGTTGGTTAATTCTGGAGTTTGGAGGTCATTTAGATAACTGTTTAACTCTAACATAAGAACAGTTGCGACCTGTATTAAGGTGACAAATGAAAAAAATTAAACTAAACACCTGAAGGGAATGAAGCAAAAGATAAAGAAACATACATCTGAACAACATTAAGCAATAGTCAACAACAACTAAGCCTTTAATCCCAAGCAAGTTGGGGTAGGCTAGAGATGAAACCCCGAAGAACCCAAGCACAAGAGCAAAACAAACAAGCAAAAGAAAAAAGGCAAGGAAGAAGAGAGGTGGGAAAAGAGCAATAAAAAACGAGAAAAGAGAGGAAATAAAACAGGATAAGGAAAAGAGAAGAGGCAGGATTAAGCAATACTCAACAGATACAGAAAAAAAGGTAGAACATCAGTTAAGGGTCAAATGTAACCCACCCTGCAGTGGAATTGCATGAATCTATTGTCTGCAAAATGCTTCCGATGAAAGAACAAACATGGCAAAATAGTGCCAAGTGAACCATTGTTTAAGCATTTGGATGGGGATGATGAAATAATGTTTTCTTCATTCAGGTCAGCATGGCTGATGGAGGTAACTTCAATATATGCCACGGAGGTTAACAGTAATTCATGCCTGCTAGACCGAAAACAGAGAATATAGGATCTGAGAAGACAGAATGTGATTGCATACTTACAAAGCCAGAAATACATAATGTATTCTAGAGTTCATGTACTCTTAAAGTTCTTCTAAAGTTAAACCTTAAACATTTAATTTTGCAGAAACAAAACAATCCCTAACAATTTGCAGTCTGAGTAGTTATTGTTACTAAGCTGACTTAAGAATGGATTGACAACAGTAACCTGGTAATATTTTGTGGGCAACAATGCGCTAAATTATTTTAAATTTTATCCCAGTAGATAATTGCCTTTTGGTCCTTCAGACAATGATCCAGGTTTAATAAAGGTCTAAAATGGTACTAAATTTACATTTGAGCCAAATCAGGATCCACCCACTTGATTTTAAGGTACTAAGGTCTAATAAATCATTGCTAGCTCCAGATTGAGTACTCAACATCACTCATAATAAGGAATGTTGAAACCTATATGAGCAATGATGGAATTGTACTGGGACAGGGTGCAAGCCACCTTATCCAGCATAACATTAACCTACATCTTCTACAACGCAAGAAACCATAGACATTAATTTTCTAGTCATCCAAGGCCATACGCCAAATTAATGGTTTAGCTACAGTTATGCATACATGTAAGTGGGTTTAATTAATTTATTTTTTCTGCAACCATCATGACAAGATAGTGAAAGAAACATTTAAAGAAAACCACCAGAAAGGATTGGAACAAACTGTGTCAAAAGGATGCGGTGGAATGTCACCATTGCCCCTGGTGCTATGCCAATAAGAGAATTGTTGCTTAAGTATCCACGGAGACGTATCTGCAAAGGATTAACATGATATGGAATATCACACCAACAAGAACCAAATAAGTAATATATTATGAGTTAATGGCTAGCCATTTATTTACCGTATGATTATTATCAGTAACATGGATACATATACTGTTCTTCTCATCACCAGGAATATACCTTCCCTCACAGCCATGTAAATGTATATTCTCAACTTTCCCGTGTAATGATATTAAATCTCCTTGAACCACTTCGTCAGTTTGCAAGTTAGCAGAACCAGAAGCCTCTTTAGGCGTCATAATATCAATGCATGATGAGACACTCAAAATTTCACTTGAAGGGGCACACAGCCCATTCAATACATGGCATACGGTGTTATACTCTTCTGTATTGCTTATTGCCTCGCAGGAAAAATTCAGATGGAAATAAGAATTGTGACAGAAATCACTCCAAGGCTGCACTAATTTTAGCTCATCACCGATGGTGTTTCTGGAAAATGGCTCATACATCCTTGCCGAAATAACTTTACTAGATTGATCCCCAGTGGTCTCCTTGAGGCCTATATTACCATCAATTGTAATGTCGAGGCTCCAAAGTTTATCCAGAGAATCTAGTAACACTTTACCATCTTTTAAACATCCACAACCTTCGGTAGCAGTATGATTTCCAATGGGACATTGGAGAAGATAGCAACCACCTATCCGCAGTGACTGTGAATAAAATTAATTAGAGCTTAGAAATGGTAGCAAAACAAATATATTTGGAAAGTAAAGAAGATGAAGATGTAGAACACAAGCTTGATCATAAATTATACCGGGTATTTGAAAAAACTTCTCTCCTTGAACTCCAATATAACCTCTTCATTTGTAACAGTAAAACCTGATCCATTGGAATAGCACACCAGAGAACCACAAAGATTGGTGCCCCCGAAGTCAAGTGAACAAGGAATTTTACATATTTTAGGCTTAGAGGCTTCAGAATTACTAATCAAACGAGAGTGTAACATTCTAAAGCCCTCAGCATGCATAATGCATCCACCTTGTCCAATAAACTGCAAATCATAAGGCAGTATTAAGGCCTCAGCATACAGGACATGCCCGGATCTATTATGACGTGCAATCTGCAATATCAAAACGAGAACATTAACACTGCTTATGGACATATTTTGTTAAATATCTCACTATTGTTGCTAGACGAATAAGAAAAACAACTCACAATATTATTCGCTGGAAATATGTGGGATAATTTCAGCAAGTGAAATGATGTGGCACTATTAGTAACGGGCAAAGGAATACGCGACAAAGATCCAAACTGTTTCAACTCCCTCCAGCAGACTATAATGTAGATCTTGAGATGATACACTCTTCTTCTGAAAGGGGTTTGCTGAAACACAGCCTTACAGGATAGGGAATCACCAATGTCACAATGATCTAGGTAAGCAACTGGACCTTCAAGAGCTAATTTGTAATTGCTGACCTGGATGGGAAAAGAAGAATCAGGGGAAAAATGGAACTTATGCAGGAATAAAAAAAATGATATGTTATTTATGAATTCGATTCTGCATAAACCATAAACTACAATACAAATCTACTAAAATCAAAGGCTTCTTGTGGAACAGGGCCATCATGCTACACAATTTCTTTCTAGTGAAACAAAATATAAAATAAAGACTAGCGCCTGTATGATAGCAGCAAATACAACAACCTTTGTACATTAACTTTATATTAATATATTAATATTAATATCTACCACAGCAGGGCTTTCCCTTGCTATATTTATTTCAAAAAAAAATACAACAACATAATACATTATTAAGATTGATCAGAAAAAAATGAATCAAATAACTTTGTCTCCATATACTTCTCTAATTAAACAATCTTAGGAATCTGAGGATTTTTTGTGAGTTCATAGTTAGTAACCTCTACTTTCCTAGCATTAAGTGTGTAAGGAAGCTTAGTGAAAACGTACAGGAGAGGAACTTGCAGAACTTGATGTGCTAACATGTCATTCTTCTGTATGTTATTCCATTATTATGTTCCACAAATCCTACTTGGCTACTTATGTGTTTCAGTCCAACTTATATAATCAATTGCTGGTAATATCACCAGAATTATGGTTCTTGGCTTAAACATATCACCGTGTCATGTTCGGCGAGATTGTGCAAGAAGTGAATGTCTGAATGAGCCCAACAGCAGCAACCCCTTCCATGGCTGCTGAGAAGACAGCAGTTATTTGAATCGCCTTTTGCATTGTGATACTGCCACGTCTACCATGGAACCAGGTTGATGAGGGACTAGGATGGTAGCCCCCTCTTCAGTGTGCTACTAGCTGCCCACAAGTGACACATCATCCATATCTACCGGAATTCTTAACCAATAAGTGAAAAGGTTCTAATTTCAGACCCAAGTGATTAATATAGAAAATAATAAACTTTTCTACAAGGGCCAAGGTTACATTCATTAAATGCATCAATATACAAATATTGCACTGTAAAAATTTACATCACCTCATAGATACCATACAAACTTTCATTTGGCGGGAGATCAGGTATGAAAACATCAATAGATTCAGTGGAATCAACCAACTGCAGCCTCCCTGTTCGTGAAGAGGGCTGTATGAAAAAAAAAAAGAGGCATTTCAAAATGCATCCTAATCCAAACTCCAAAGTCTGAACACCTGGATAATGAAGTACCATTATCTATGAAGCAAATTTATACAGTTGTCTGTATGATAAATAAGCAAAAAAATAAACTAAATGTTAAGCATTTCTAAATTAATTATCCAGTCTGCTTAATGAACTTTATACACGCAAAGATATTCAATACGAACCCCATAAAAGCAAAGTGTTTACAAGTATACAAGATGAATTAGGGCTGCAAATTTTTAGCCCTATGACATCATGATTCTGGTATCTTACATTTGAATAAAAGAAAAATAAAACAATATAATTAATTCTAAGCAGATAACAGAACAAATCACACATAACCTTGATGCTTCCTGCTAATGCAAAATCAAGATCTTCACTTGAAATTATTATTGTGGTACTGCCAGGATACGAAATCCCATCGCAGAGGAATCGGCTTTGATCCTGGCTTTTCCTCACTGCTTTGGAATCATTCCAATATTTGAGCATCAGGGATACCCACAATGATTCAGCCTTGCAGATAAAATTAGAGAGTGGTATGACCTAATAGAATTGAAACTGAATTAATATCTGAAGTAAATTTAGTTCCACACTTACATAAAATAAGATTTGTTACCAATTTGCAAGCTTCCAGACTTGATCCAACACTGGAGCTACCACAATTATGACTGCAGAATGCCATCATTAAACTTTGCTGCATAACCAAGTTCAAGTTAATACAACAAGTGAAAATAAAAATATCAACATGAGTACCAAAGCGAAGTTGGGAACACAAGAAACTTATAGATGCCTACATGGGGCAATCCTACTTCATGCCAAATGTGTTTCTTTCATGTACACGCCTAGCTCAAAATTATCTCTGAGTTTTTTTAATATTCTTTCTAACTTGTGTTCGTTTTCCAAGCAACATATTAGCAAGACCCCTGGTGAGCACCACAAGGTGCTCAAAATTTTGTGGCTCAACACACTGAAACAGGAAGTAAGAAGAACACATATGATAACTAAAAACATGTAGAACATAATGGAAATTAAGGGTGATATTTAACTGAGCTAATTTCCTTAGGATGTGAACTAAAAAGTTACACATTGCATGCAGTACTGTGCAACCCAAATCATATTTATGCTGAGTGAAACAAATACACTAATAAGAAACTTGCCTGAGATTGGCACTTTGAAGAGAGAACTTTAGCAGCATATGCATGAACCAGTCCTTGCTTCTGTTAGTACCTTGCAGTTCAAGAGTTTCAGTTCAGTAGATTAGCAGCCAATATGATCTACTGACAACTATTCTGATGATGCAACACAAATTAGAAACATACATTCTGTGAGCCCAAAATCTCTTTATCAGAGAATAATTTGGTGAACTTCTGTTTAAAGCACGATATCAGAAGTAAAATCCTGAAACAGGAAAAAAAAAGCATACTCTGAGTTGAACATGTTGTTTCCTCCATCTTTCATCATGGTAAGTATTTCTCATTAGAACTACAATAAAACCATAAAAATTCTACCAAAATCTAGCAGGCATATCCAAGGACTCAACAAACTTTCCCAAAAGACTTTTGCTCTCCGTCTTCATATAAGTTCTGTACCAAGAGTAAAAACTGTTGAGGTGATACATAGTATATAGCACAAACTGACATGCCAATATAGTTTGACTTACTTGGAATCCACCATGGAGAAATATTTTACAGTAATGTTGGTTTTACTGCATGTGGCAAGCAGCACAATCCTTGTCCAAGACAACTTTAGATTGATAGTTCGAAAGTTCTTTACAGAAATCTTAAAAATAAAGGAGGATGAACAGCCATTAGAGACATCTTTGACGGAAATTTGAAACCAAAGGCTAGTTTTAGCAACATACAACGGCACCAACTCGAAGAGAATGTGATGGTGGAAGTTCCTGATCATCAATCAGCAGCCACACAGCATTATCCAGCTCAACCACCGCACCCTGCATAAATATTCCAGTGATGACCCCGGCATACACCCCACCACAATTCTCTGGCAAGCAATCTGATGGTAAATTGACCCTATAGGATGGGCACCATGCCATTGTTGTCTTCGTGGATGACACTAGCATGGTGTAGGAGGCCTTCTCCCTAACAGAAACCATCTGTTTCTTCAACCCGGAGATGTACACCAGCTTCCCTACAAGCCACGCCAGCACCGGTCGCCATGTGCTTGCCGACTCTATAAAGTACAGAAACTTCACTGCCTCAAAGTTATGACCTTGATCACCTTTCGGAGGAGATTTCTGGCACTGGCGACACCCGCAGCAAATCAGCTCTGCAAGAAACCCAACTGAACTTCCGCTCCCGTCAGACTTTACACGCGGCATACTGAACACCGCGCTTACCGACCTCACCACCCCAAAAACGCAGTTGCGGGCGGCCAAGTCGGCGTTTTTAGGCGCGCATTTGAGCGGAATCGTCGCCAGGAAGGCAAGTTTTGGCGCCGGAGCGGGCTCCTCCACGAGGCACCAGCGTACCACCTCAAGCACGCCGGCAGTGCCGTGGAGGCGGACAGAGGGGAGGTAGTTCCACGCAAGAACGCGAATCTCGCGGCCGAGCGCCGCGGGGTCGAAGTCCAGGATACAGCAGCATACGGAGGCGGCTGCGGGGGATGATGAAGAAGAGGGGGAGGTATTGGTGGAAGGGTCGGAGAAGGAGAAGCAGTTGTTCCGGCAGGCGGCGGGGGGAGCCGCGGAGGGGAGGGAGAGCATGCCGGAGAGGAGAACGGGGTGGGATATCGGTGCGAACGGGGCCGTGCTCGGCTTCGAGGCAGGATTTGAAGAAGCGGCGGCGGCAAGCTTGGGCTTTTTCCGCGGCGGGGAGGTAGAGTGGGCGGTGGAGGCGGGAGCGGAAGGGAAATGGAGCGAGGAGGCGCCGGTGGTGGGGCGGCGCAGGAGGAGGAGGTCGGCTACGGCGAGGCGCCGCGGGGGATCCGCCGCCGGCGACGGTTCCTCCATGGCTAGGGATTTGGGGATTCTGCCGTTCGGGATTTTTCGGAGGAGAAGGGGAGAAGAGTAGAAAACGAGCGGGCGGGAAACGAAGGGGCAAGTAATGAAGAGGCGTCGCCCTGTCGGGCCCATCTGGCATTGGGTAACGTGTCACTGTGTCAGGTAGAAGTGGAGTCGGGCCGTCGGGCCTGGCATTGTTGGGCTGGATCAGATGAAACAGATATGCTTGTTGGGTTGGCCTTGTTGATTTGTTCAAGAAAGGAATTCCCTCATGAAAAAACAGAGCATGGAATTCTCACACGCTCCATAAAAAATGAGCCACGAGCCCACGACACTCTATATATTATATTGAATTAAATTATTGATGATGCAGAACCGCACGTAATCACCGCAGAAAAGCATTTTGTAGCAACCAGCAAGAAATCCAACTTGAGGCAAAAAGCAACGGAAATGTTGACCGAACAAACGTGTGCGCCAGGGGTAAGCGTCTTGCTATCGCCTCTCCTGCTGTTTATTATGCGGGCAGCTTACAAGTTACAAAATTGATTAATCGTGGCCCAGGGAGCCTATAATTACAGCAGAAATCTGCACTGCTGGTAGCTTATATGTTAGCTTGCCCGATGGCGCCACTGATAGGGGGGGCCTTTGCGTGCCTCCTCCGCCCATCCGATCCACCACATGCACAATCGGTTACATCTCACGATCTAATCCTCTTCCGGAAAACAGAAACCGAAACGATCGTCATCAAGCAAGAAACGGTGGTAATGAACACCCAAATCCTAGTCACGCGACGCGAGCGGCTGCCATTGGCCCGTCCGTCGCTCTCCGCTCGTACGTACGCCGACGACACCGACCGGGAACATTACTACATTAGGGATCGAGCGACAAGAAAAGTTTATTCCTGGGACCCTATCGTTCGAATTTTTTTTTTTATGAGGGCAACCCTATCGTTCGATTCGATCGTGCTCGTGTGCGAGTTCGTGGATTAATCAGGGTTCCTTTTTTTCTCTCTCTTTCTGATCCCATGCAATCAAACAGCCCTCAGGTGAATCAGTCAAGCTATCATGGAGTATGTTTTCTATGATCGCATTTCATGCTACTAATAATAAACTGACAGAGCGTAAAAATATCTCAGCCGCAATCTACCTGGTAAAAGTAATATTCCTCATGCACCCAGCTGATACATTTTGAGGTCCCTATCTTGTTGCCATTGTTATTATAGACTTACTGTATAGTTTAGTGCTCCTGTATACTATATCTTGATGATCATTGGCGCCTTCTACAGCGAGTAGAAACCATGGGCGCTCGACCTTGTGTGGACAGGAAATATTAATTAGAAAGCGAGAATATCTATCTCCTTTCATTTACGCAAAGCAGGTCCGAGGCGATATTTGACTCACATCACAAAAGGCAAGAAACCCAAAAGCCCAGAGCCGTTCGTTGCTCTGCTGATGCTGCTCCAATTAAAGAGCCCTTTATTTGTTTACCCTCCATGGCACGGAAGGAACTCAATCAGCTACTAAATGAGTGGCACGGCCCTTGCACATAATAAGCGGATAGGCATCGCTGAGTGATCGTCGCACCAGAGCAATCGTTGTCAAAGGCTGTTGACGCTCATGGATCAAATCATTCGTGGACAAGGGTGGGGCAACGGCGATCCAAGACCGGACAGAACAGAAAGCAGAGCAACTTGGACAGACACATCTCCCTCTCTCTTCTCTCTCTCTCATAAGAATTGTGGCTAATCTTTTTTTCTGATGTGATTTTTAATGCGAGATTAGTTGATGCTGGTTTCGGCGGGCACGAAAGGCCAAGGTCTACAAAAAAGAAAAGGAACTTGTGGCTGGTTGATGCCCCGGAATCTGGTAGCTTCTTTTCCCGTGAAAGGAAAACTCTGAAAAGGGCAGACATCCGGGGGCTCTGTGCTCAATCATCGCTAAACGGGGTCCATAGGTCCATGGCCCTAAGCGGATAGGTTAGGTTACTACTGGGGGCATCTCTCTGATTGCTCTGATGTGGATATGGCTCTTGTTTAAATGACCCTCGTTTCGTTCGGTCAGGAAAAAGATAATCGACTTGCAGGGGGCTTCATATGCACCCTGCCAATGGGATGAGGGGGACACTTGGCAAGACTTCCCCCATCATACACACGTTTCTTCCTGGAATTTAGTTTCTGGTTGGACGATGCTCGGTTTTGTGTAATACGCATCCAGAAGCAGAAGATGAAGTTTGCACGGGTAGTCAAAGTCAATTCGGTCTATACATATCTTGAGTACAAGCGTTGTATGCACGATTCGGGAGCAGGAATTTTTCCTGCCGCATTTGAGCTAGCTTGCTTTGAGAAGCAAGTCCATGATACCGTTTGTTAGACGGATAACGATGCATTCTTGTTTTAGTCGATGACTCGAGTAGTCGAGTTGGGGAGTATACTTCAGGAGGGCATCGTCAAACCTGACACGGTCACACTGTCGTACATGTGTCCTCATCATAAATACTGCTCGTTATACGATTCATTTGGAATTTGGACCAGTCAGCAGGGAAGCATACTGTCGCCACAGGATAAGCAGCACCGGCCAGTAGTCCGAGGCCGTTTCTTCTAGCGCGTGGCACGTATACGTCTCAAAATATCAGAGCAATCATCCAAAATACGAATTCTGTACAGATTACAGAACACGACCATGGATAGCGAAACGTTCCTAGTCACGTACTAGTATAATAATACTACAAAAAGGATGGCTCGTATGAGAGGTGGGAGGGGGGCACGTGTGACGTGGAAGCCTCTCACGACACAGCTCCGGCGACTGAGCTCGTGAGGCGTGTCCGAGACCCTGATGGATGACTGGAATCCACTTGGAGGAGGCGACAAGTGGCTGCCTGGCAGGGTGCGCGCCCACACGGTAATTATCCGTTTGTCCAGGAGTTTCGTGGAGTAATTTTCGTACACACATCGAAGATTCTAGAGGACATCCTTGTGGTGGTACTGATGTGAGTAGATTCTCAAGCGATCGAGATGACCAGAGGACGGCGCTATCAAGCATGCGCCTCGCGTATTTCTTTTCCTTCTTTCTTTTGACAGAAAATGTCACTCCGCGGCAGAAGGTGACTGATTAGCTTAGAATTGAATCGAGATGACAAGATGATGAGTTACGTATCATTACATGACCTTGGTATAAATTGGATTTCAAAACAAACGAAGGCGATGGACATTTGGAATTTTATCACCATAAACAGGACGTCAAATTCGACCGAATATATCATTTTGGATGTAGAGATTGGAGTACTTTTCATGCACTTGATGAAACAGGATTTTCCTTTACCTAAGAAACAGGGCACGCAAGAATCGAAGGTTATTCGCTGATTCATCTATGGCTATGGCATGCCATTTTATTCTAGAACCACATGCAACTTTCCTACTTCAGCAGTAAAATCAGTGGCGTGTTAACAAGCTTCAGGTGGAGGTGGTCTTGGAGTTACTACTGCTAAATAAGTTGCAGAAGGGTACATGCTACAAAGGGCTAGTTGTTTGTGTATTTGAAACTTGAAAGGGAAGGGCTATTTGTTTTGTAAACAGTCCTAAAGAAGGAATTACTATCCCTATGCAGCATATAAGTGGAATCAGCAGGGTACCAAGGAATATTTGTGCTACCAACTACACTGCACAAATCGCAGCAGATTCAGATTAGTTTTGGAGCAATGATCAAGACAGGTACTATACACCCCATGTGTCTTTGACCTGCTCATATGCATCCTCAAAAGGCAAGAAGCAAAGCGCTACTGTGCTTTCAACATGAGCAGCCACGAAGGTGTGACCCAATTACCTCCGTATTTACAATGTGATTCACGCAGATAAGATCTGTTCGACATTTCAACTAATGGTATTGTACGCACTAGTATAATTTCTTTTACCACGAACCTGTAAAACTGTCCCAGGTGCATGCATTCGCTGAGCTTTGGTCGATCGCGACCTGAAAACCATCCAGGTTCGTCCCCACATGGACGTGAAACGAAACGAAACCAGGCAGGAAAAAAGAAAGAAGAAAATTTTAAACAACTCAACGATACACAAAAATTAGTACTGGTACGTGACAAGTGTCCCCGCAGCTCACGAAAGCTAGAGCTTGCCGCGCACGGAGCCTGGACGCGCGACACGTCAGCGCGGGTGATTGGCCGCGGTGCGGGTCCCTCGGTACGAACGGCCCGGATCTCTCGTCGCGGAGGAACCACCGCGATCGCGGCCGTCTGCTATGGTTATTTATTCCGGCCGTGTGGCCGCGCCGCAAGACCCTCTCTCTAATCTGAACCTATTCATTGATTGAGCGGTTGGTTGCGTTGCTTCGAGTTCGAGTTGGTTGGGAGTCTCTTGGAGCCGCGTGAGGAGGGGCATGGGGAGGGAGCAGTTGGCGAGCCTAGTGGAGGGGTGGTTCTGATCTTTGTATTCGCGTTTGTGGGTTGCCAGACCTTGAATTTGAGCAGGCAAGGATTTTACCGGGTATTTTGGAGGATTTTGGGTGTGCGTGGTGCTCAACTTTGGTGCCGGGTTTTGACGCGGAGGAGCTAATTGTGGGGTGGAGTCTTGCTTGGGGGAAATGGTTTTGGATTCCCTATTTGCTACGTGAGATTTGATTAGTTGGTTAGGGACTCAATTTCGCGTCTGATTAGGAATTTTTAGAGGATTTTTTTTTTTTTTTTGCAAAAAGGAACCATTTTTAGTAGAGGAGAAGCTGAGACTCTGGGGGAGAAGCTTTCCCTTCCAGTTGATTTTTGAGGTTAGCGTCGAAAGCCGGCAGGCGTGTCTGCTGCTTACTCTGGTCGAAAACCTTTCCCTTGGATCTGATTTCTAATTTTATTTTTTTTGGTTTGGACTCGGCAGATCCAAGAACCATCAATTTTTGCTTGATTTCGCCACCAATTTTTGATCTGATCGAGAGGCTCCTCAAGCTTTTCACGAGAAGCGAATCTCTTTTTTGCGCCATTATCCATGGCGTTGAACCGCTTCACACAATGGCTGTGGCCTGGAGGCGCCGGGCGGGCGGCCACTCACGAGCTCCCGACCGCGGGGCTCACGAGCTCCTCCTTCCCGGACTTCCCCTCCGGCTTCCGGGAGCCAGACACCGTCACGTTCTACACCGCCGGCTCCGGCGGCCGGCGCGCGCGGCCGAGGAGGGTCCGTAACCGGCGCCGCAGCCGCGGGGAGGCCCGCGTCGACCGGGAGTACGACATGGTCATCGTCCCGTCCGACGGCGGCGGGTGCCTGTCCGGGTCGGACTCCGACGACTCCGACTGGTCCATCGGCTGGCTCGAGCCCCAGGCGCCGGAGCTGCAGACCGACGGCGACCCCGAGAACTGCTTTGCCGTGCTCGTGCCGTGCTACCGCCACGGCCGCGTCGAGCAGACTGGGAGGGCCGATGGCAGGTTCCTTGGCGCTGGCACCCTCGCCGACGGTAGCCCCTCTGGTGAGCATGTTGATCTGATATGCGCTGTTAGTTGCTAGTGTTAAACTGTGTATATTAGTCTGCAAAGAACTATAATTGCATAATTTTGCAGATTTCTGTTGTGTAGTTGAGGATTGGAAAAATATTCATGCATGTTAATATTAGTAGCTCTTTTCTGTTGTACAGAATTTGTACGGAATCATATTTGTGCTGGTTGATTCTAAAACCTATGCATAGTTCTGTTTCACAAGTAGACATAATGGACTGAATTTGGTACCTTTTAGCTATAAATTGCCGTTTGGGCAAGAAATTTGCCTTGTTAAGCTGACATAACAGAAGCTAAGCTATAATAGGATAAGAAGTTTCCTTTTAAGAATACCCTAAAAAGGTTTCCTTTTAAGACAATGGCAAGAAGTCACTGCCCGTAATGCTAGCCGGTTGGCTTTTTTTTTCTTTCTTTTTTTTTTGATAAGAAATGACGATAAGATGGTAGGGAGTTTCTGTATTTACTCAGTGATTGCTTTGTGTCTAGTGTTCTTTAAGTTCAGTAGTGATCTCCTTGGAGGTAGTATATGTCGGGCTAGTTAGCCAATTATTGGTGTGGATCACTCCTATGTCATTTTGATGTTTGGTACTGTTTTGATTTGTGGGTTAGGTGGCTTACTTTGTACTCTGGAATTGAAATTGCTTGGCCTTACACTCAATAGGTGGATGCACACACACTTCAAATATTTGTTATCGTTTGGTGTTAATAAAAGGCCTAGGATCCTATGACAACCTGTAGCCTTCTTTTTTTCTTTAAAATGCAACATCTTCTTTCCGCCATAGTTCTTCAGTTTTCCATCCTTTGACCTATTACTTGCTTTGATCTGTTTGCTTGAGTTGGCTTCAGTTATTATTCCTATTGTAATTGAGGCCTGGAATTTGTGTTATCTTGAGATTCTTACCATCTCCTATCACATAGTCCACTGTTCAATCTGCTACTAGGTTATATTGAATTTGACATGGCATTGGTGCCATCTTAATTCTCTGCAAGCCACTGCTATTACTTTGATAAACCATGTTCATTTTAGTTCATTTGTTTGTCATGTTGCTGAGTAAACAGAGTTCAGCTTGCACATCTGAACCTATATACATAAAAGTTTATAATCTTTTGGCCGGAATCAGTTTGTTGACACTGGTATGTCTGGCTTCAACAAATTTGGAGGCCTAACTGAATGATTTATTTCCAAAAACAAATGGATGAATAAATATCTGCATATATGTTTTTGCTCTAATATTCTTTTCTTGTTCTGATCTGCAGATGGAAAGAATTTTGTAGAGCAGTGGCTTTCTTCTCTTTAGAACTGATACCTCAAGACTTCTCCTAGCTACGGTGTACATAGTATCGCTCCGTTTTGTTCTACTACGTTTGTCCTAGATGTAGAATATATCGATGAAGGAAAGACATGGAAAACCCAAAAAAAAGAGCAAAAAATTTGGAAAATAAAAAGAGGAGCAGTGGGATTTTGAAGCAGCACTGAATGGGTATGTCATTCCGGAGGTTTCAAGGTTATTTAACTCTTGCCAAGCAAGGCGAATGCTGAACAACACAAGTTGCGCATCATTGAAAATATTTCTTCCTTTGAGTGCTAACCATTGATAACATGTAGAGATGAACTGCTATTACATTGATAATTTGTCCCACATGCTTGCGGACCTCGATTCTACTACCTGTACATAGTGTTATTGCGTGTATATAGTCTGCGCAGATTTGCAAATGCGCGATTCTTGTGTGTGCTCGTGTGTGTGCTATTCTTGTACATTGAACCAGAATCCTTATGAATCAATCATGTATATATCTTATGGTTTTATGCATGTGACTTCTATTTTTACTGAATATATATTTCTTATTATCATGTCATCTGTGATGTGGGAACCACTGAACAAGAAAGTGGATTTGTGCAATGAACACAGTGAAAATTAATACTTCGAGGATTCCTGCAACTGCATTTATTTGACGGGTCAGCCGATTTTTGAAAAAGGGTGCAAACGGCAGCATTTGACTGCTCATACAGTCATACGGGTGCTTTAAAACGCATGCCAATTTATAGACGGGCCGAGTCATCCGTATTCTTTCATGGGCCGCAAAGTTGAGATATTTTTATGTTCCTTCTTCGTTGGTATTTTTGCACAGAATGGGTTCTGAATAGGCCGAACCAATACACTTTGTTTTGTTTATGTACACATATAAACCAGATTGCATGTAGCTGTCTACGCTAAGTGTTTCAGAAGTAGAATTTTCGTTAAAGTTAATATATAAATTCAGTGAACAATTAATGACTCTTGTTTTTTTTTTGTATGTGTGGAAGTAGTCCTGGCCAACAGCCCATGCCGGGCCGGCATGTCACGGGCCAGCCCAGTTACTAAACGGGCCGGCACGGCACGATTATTTCTGGGTCGTGCCATGCTGGCACGTCGTGCCTGACCCTAAGCCCAAGCACGATACGAGCCTGTTTAAACGGGTTGTGTCATGCCTACGGCCCGACGCGCTATCCGCGCCGTGCCGGGTCGAGGCCCGATTAAATTTTATATGTTATATTTGTTCTTCTAAATTTAATTTTTTATATAAAATATATTTTTTATCAATAAATTTGAACTAAGAAATATGATTTTCAGTATAAATATTGAAATGTTACTCATTTTATTTGATGGGCCATAACGGGCCATGTCGGGTTAGGTCGTGCTTTACGGGCTATACGTGCCTTAGAACGAGCCTATTGGGCTGCACTAAACGGGCCATGCTCGGGCCGGCCTATCATGCTTGAGGCCAGGCCCAAGCACGATCCGTCCCGTGCTTCGTGCCAGTATGGCCCATTTATTCTGGACTGTGCCATGTCTGGGCCACTTTAAATGGGCCATGCCTCGTGCCGGCCTGTTTAGCCCGGCCCAAACGGCCAGGTATATGTGGAAGTGAACAATGACCCTTCGTGTTTCATTCTTTATTACGGATTTATATTTGAACAGGAATTTGGTTTAATTTGTTTCTCATATGTAGATGTAGGGACCGTGTATTAAATTGAAATACTATAGAGCATGATACAGTTGAATTCCTGTCTGTGGCAGCAAAATTTATCGAATGACAGTTTTATTTCTACCATAGGGAATACGTTTGTCCAAGATATAGGCATGGAATTGTTGCGGAGTTGAGCCATTTCAACAAAGAATTGTTGCAGTGGAACGAGAATATAGCTCAAAGCATTCCACATGTATAGATATAAGAGTATTTTAGGCAGAAAACAATTCTTGGACCCGATGCCCTAGTTTTCTTTTACATAATTTCGGATAAACACTGGTACAAGTGCAATTAGCAAGTTAGTTTGATTAGGATTTATAGGCTTTGAAATGTAGGTATTCCACAAGAACTCTATTGTTTCGTTCATATGAGAAGTAATTCAATTCTCACAGAAATAGTCAAATAGAGTAAAAAAATAATAATATCAATATACATAGGCTATGGTTACTTGGGCAATTTGATTTTTTTTATAAGTCTATAATACTATAACATTTTCTCGTGAAGTTGAGGAGTCCTATGAACAAAACCCATTAACCTTAGTACTCCAAACAAAGACAACTAGAAGCCATTATTGTGCTAAAAACGGATACACATAACCATGAAATATAATTGCAGATACTTTTAATTATGACCAGCTAAGCAACAAATTGGTGCACTTGGTGCGTGCATACAGCCAACCTCCAGCTCACATGTATCTCATCATGCTAACACGATGTGCAAGCCAAACACTTCATTACACGTATGCGCTTTAGAAGCACGTAACGGAAAGATTGCCTAAAGAAGAAGGCAGAGAGAGAAGGAGATGTTGTCCATATACATGGTGTCGACGCAAGGCAATACAAAGAAACTGAGAAGACGTACGAAAAGGGGACCAAGAGAAATAGGAAAATGTAGACAATAATACTGGAACAAGGACAAAGGCAAGAACACGGAAAATGTTGTTAATTATCAGTCTTATTATATGATCTAACACCTTACTTGTTCAGAAGAAACTAATTCTTCCATTCTTAATCTCAGCAACTTCAAACTTGAAATCATAACAAGGGGGATCGAGATTGATGAACTATGTATGAAATTACCTTCTTGTAAGAGGAATAGAGCAAAAATGCATATAGATGGAACATCGACAATCAAATATGCATAGCACTGTATATATACGTAGTACGTTTATATTGACCTACTAGTAGCTGGAGTAGTACAAAACTTCGAACTCGCACTCATCAGCTAGTGCGCACGGACACCACGCATACATATTCGCTGCTAGTAGCTTTTACACATACATCTAGTTAGGTAGCCAGAGGGGCGTCGTGGTTGTCGTCGTCGGCATGGCCAGTGCTGCCATGGTGCGCGGAGATGAGCTCGGAAACCGCCCTGAGGAGCTCGACCCTTGCCCGGAGCCTGACGATGTAGTCTGCGGTGCGGAGGAGCAGGCGGTCGGCCGGCACCGCGGCGCTGCCGGGCACCAGCCGCCGCAGCTCCCGCACCTTGCGCCCCAGCGACGCCGCCGACCGCCGCTGCCGGCGTCCGCGGCACGGTGGCCGGCGCCTCTCCCTGCTGCTGCTGTTGTTTTCCATGGAAACACAACAGAGACGAAGCCCGTACGTGACGACGTGCGCGTGTGTGGTGGTGGTGGCCGAGACTCACTGGAGGGAGAGTGCTAATATAAGCTGGTCGATAAATAAATACTCGTACTGGAGAGGCGGGCGGCAGGGGCGTCCCGGCAAGGAGGAGACGTTTGGCAGGGGGTTAGGTGCGTAATGGGGGCTAGTGAGCTGTGTGGCTCGTCGCATAGCGTGGCCTCGTGGGTCCCGAGGCCGGCCGCGGACGCCACGTCGTGTCCTGCACACGTGTCTGACACCTCTTTGATCGCCCCAGGGACCCCGGCCGGATTTAGTGGGTATCTGATCTCTTCGTCCCAGTTGTGCCCCTCTAATCATCTCCTGATATTTTTTTTTTGGTTTGTTTGGAGAAGAAATTAAGAAAGACATTTTGAGCAGTCCTTGCTGTCCACTGTTAATTCTTCGCTTGCCCCCATGCACGTACTGCCCCTGCAAGCTGCAAACCACCACCTTCTCCGGTGAAGCCCTCCGATTCAAATCAAGCAAGCAGTGGCGTATATATGCGCGGACCGGCCGGGACCTTGCCTGCATAGGTTAGCCCGGCGCGCGTCGTGTTGGTGTACATGCATGTGTACTGCCATTGACGACGTCCAAGACATACAAACGATTCGGGCACACGTCGACGACGTGGTCGTATCCGCGGCGGCAACAACGGCCACGAGTGGTTGGGGGGCCGTGGTCGCGTCGGGCCGCCGGCCGTTGCGGTTGGCAACGGGACGGGACGGCGCACATGCGCGCACATGCAAACGCAAACCTAGCTACGCTGCCTACCTGTTCCCAGCTGCTCAACTTCTCCATCAATCATCGTTAGCTCGTGTAGTCAGATACAGTAGGTGCATACGTACTCCACTCCGGTGCCAAGGAATTTTGCCGTCCGATCAATGATTAATTAATCACGATACCGATGATCTGTGTGTGACTAGTACACGTATAGTTGGACTAATTAGTGACACATGACGGGGGCTAATTTAATTCCGGTACGTACGTGCTGTTGACGTGCACCTATCGTCCGTGCTGCTACCTGCTAGTATCTCACTTGACAGCCTAGCTATAATAAGTGATAAATTTTTTTGATATTAGATATACTTTAATTATGAGTTATTTATTTTTATAATTTAAAAAAAAATATTTAAATAAAACAAACGGTCAAATGTAATTCCAAAAAATTAACAAATGCTTATATTTGAAACGGAGGTAGTAGTATCTCTGTTTGTACGTCAAGCTCTCTCCACGAGAGATAACTGATCCATTCAGTTTATTTTTTTCTTGAAGCACAAAACAAACACATACACTTACAAATATGCACATATGTACTAAACTCTATGAACATACGCACCACATTCTCTATCTCTATGAACATCTCCCAAGACCGGGGAGGTTGGACCTTAAGATCCACAAAGATAAAGTCAGCAATTTTTTTTTCGAATGTCAGCGGGGTGAGAATTTCCATTAAAAAGTCAGCAATTTTGGCGCGCTCAACCTGGAATTACAGTATCCTTGATTCCTTTGTTTGTCTTCCGTCGATCATACACATACTTGATGCAACCGCACTCGGACGTGCTTTCAAGGTGCAGGAGCTGTATCCACAGCGGCCCGACTGTGCGTGGCTGATGCATGCAGTGATGCTGCCCGCCATGTGCCTCGCGTTCACGTATGGTCCTAAAAGATGTCGTTCGTTGCGATTCAAGCAAAAGAAGCAAGTTGATCGCCGTGACAAGATTGTGTATAAACCAAAAATCTGTAATATATATCCAAGACCAATCGAGATCACATTTTAATTTGTGTGCTAGCTCGACTCCATTGATCACGCTTGCCGTGTGGTCAAGTGTGTGCCCCATTCCAGCTCACGGCTGCAGGTGAGCGATCGATATGGACAATGGAAGGCTCCATGATCAGCTGTCAGTCGCGTACGTACGCGCGCACTCGGTCCCCCCGTCCGTTTGGCCTCTCTCGGCGCACGCATGGGCATGGGTCGCCGCCGGGGCGGCCGTCGTGTCTGGCCGCGCGCATGCGTGAAATGCATCCGTGGGTAACAGCTGTATACCCGGGACCGAACGCCGAGGACCACACATGATCGAGCAAGCTATAGGCTACTAGGCCGGCGGCAGGTTACGTCGGAAGTTTCATCATCCAAGAAAACAAGCCTATATGGTCAGCCGTCGATCTGAAGGAAAAAAAAAAGGCATATCATTACATTTCAGATGCCATCGTCTACTATATGTATACTTCATTTGGAAAACATGAATCTTACAGAGAGCGATAATCACAAGAGTCTCTTATTTTGTTTGAGCTTTAGATTCCACAATCCAGCTTTTGTATTATGGAGATTTAGAGTGTAATGGTGTGTTTCATAGAGCTTATGTACCAGCTTATTAAGCAGCTTATGTTATCATAAATTATAAGCTCTGCTAAACAGTTTGATAGCATAATCACTTATTATAACGAGCACTTATAAATCAAATCCATTTTGTACTATAAGTCATAAGCAAGAAAAATCTCACTTTTACAGTTTATGGACCATATTTTTCAGGATAAGCTACAAGATAAGTTATTTTATCAAACAGGTTAACTTCATATGTTATAATAAATCAAAAAAGCTGTAAAAGCACTTTAACAAATAAGCTAGAGCATAAGCAATTTTTAGTGTATAAGCAAAAGCTCTACCAAACACATCCTATAAAACTAAAGAGTCAAAAGCCGAGGGCGTTTGTTTTGTCTTTTGGATTCCAAAATTTGTGCGTCTTTCAGTCACTAATTATATCAGGCCATAATAGCATAGTGGCTAGTGGGTAAATATTTGTGCCAGAATTTGGTTAAAATTACTCTGGAGCAAATTATTTGTTTTGTAAAATCTGGAGGGACAAATTGTGAAATCTAGAATCAAAAGACAAGTTCAATTAAATAAGGCCGAAAATAAACCGAAACAAAGAGCTCTTGATAAAATCCCGTAAGGAAATGCTTCAAAACAAACCGGTCGTTATCATCTTTTGTAGTGCACAGATCAGTGTTCAGGAAGCACAGGAAGCAGAGCTACTACTGTTTGATGACGGAGACCAATATGATGGTGTATTTTTCGATCCGTCTGTTCGATCTGTGCATACTGATGGTTGATGGAATATTGGAACGACGCCGTACCACTACAACAGCCATGCACATGCACGCGACAACAAGCTCCAGCTGCATTCCACGAGTAGGACGTACCACGGCACACCCGCACACAGGACATGTCTTGTTGACATGTAACGGACTGCGTTCGTGCAGGCCTGCCAGGGTCCGTCGTGTCAATCCTTTTGTGAGAAGGGAGCGTACGAAGGCGAAGCATGTGGTCGTGTTGGCTGAACAGGTAACATCGATGTATGTGCGAGCATGGGAGATGAAAAGGAAAGTTTCTGCATGTCCCAAACACGAGATAACCAAGAACATTGCTTCACTTTTGCAAAGCCAATTGCGCACAGCTCATCGGTGATCCGACATGCGTACAAGCACGTCACTGCAAAGCAAGCTGTACTGATGGCAAAAGGCTCTAATAATCCTCTAACCATGGTGATGGTGGCGCTACTAATGCCCACTGTTGTGCGAAAGATCGGCCGGCCGGGGCGCACAAGGTCGGCAGCCTGTTGCCAGCGCTCAAATTTGATCGTCTGACGCGAACGTGCATGCCGATAGCGGCGCCGGCAGTGCAAAGGTTCTTGGTGAACTTTATTGACGGCGCAATACACCCTTCTAAATATTGAAATGTGTTGATTCATGCAAGAGTTTTGATGATCACGCTTGCAGCATCGGCGAGCTGCCCCTGCCAGTGCAGTGAAGTGGAGCGCAGGGGGAGCCGACGAGCGTGGGGGCGTTCCTGGACGCTCTCGTGCCGGGGTCGACGACGGCGACCCGTGCGGCGGCGATGGCGCGATGTGGCGCGGCATAGTCTGCGACGGTTCTCGGCAGGTCCAAGGAGTCTTTCTCTCGAGGACCTCCGGGGCCTCCTCCACCTCAAAGGCACCGTGGATGCGGAGCTGCTGTGCGCGGCCGCGGCGCCGGCGCTCCGCGTGGACGGCGTTGTCAACTTGCATTGCGCGGGGAACGGCCTCCGCGCGGCGTGCTCCCGGCCAGCATCGCCGGCTGCGCGGGGCTGGTCCAGCTCTGTCTCGACAAAACCAGCTCTCGGGCCTCCTTCCGGTCTCCCTCTTCCTCTTCCAGCTCAGGAACCTCCACCTGGTAGACGTCTCCAGGAACAGCTTCGTTGGCGGTTTACCCGGTGGTCACAGCGAGCTTGTAGCGTTCGTGGCCAAGGACAACAATTTCAGTGGCATCTAAGATAGTGTTTTCTCTAAATTTGAGACGACTAATCAGACAATCTTTATAATAGATAGTTTTTCAGATATCTTCTAGTCATTTTATATTTTTAGTTGTAGATAAAAAAACATGCATGTATAAGTTGCATATCAACTCATATAATAATATAAAAATTATTTCTATTCCTAAAATTTATATTATCAGGCAGTTGTCTCGTAAAAACATACTAGTGTACACTTTTTTCGCAAAAGAAAAAAAAACATTTGATGCACTCCGTTGTACTTTTTTATTTATATTTTAGTAAATAAATAAATCAAATGAGAAGGTCCTACAGACGGTTGCCTCTTTGAAGAGAATTGTGAAGGACATGAGGTTGATTCTCCATTGCGCACCCAACAACAGAGAATGTGGCCCAAGAGTATATGAATGGAGCATATTGAAGTCCACATCTAAATCATAAGAAATTAACACAGAACAAGCTAGACAATAAACGTAGAAGATCCAAAATGAGGGCCATCGACCAAGAAACAATAGAAAAGATGGTCCATGAGCAAGCAATTGGGCCCATTGAAGCCCATAACCATGGAACACGATAGAAATCTACACGGTGCCGTGTCATAACAATTCATGCACTTCTAGTATATAGATCTACATATTTCTTTCATTCCCTCTCTCTCTTCCACTTCATAAAAAATATTAGCTACTCGATATTGCATGAGACTATATCACTATCATAAAATAGTACTATAGCGGCGTGGTCAAAAATCATGTCAACCATTGCTATATTTTTTTTAGCGGCGGTTAACGAAGCCATCCGATGCTAAAAACTTCTTTTTAGAGACGGTTCATAACTCAAACCGCCGCTACAAATCATTGAACATTTGTAACGATGGTTCATATTACAATCTATTGCTGAAAAAGCTATTTCTAGCATCGGCGCAAGAAAAGGCCCGCCACTAGTGTGCTCACGTAGCCCATCTACTGGATCCGGCCCAAATGACCCCAACCAGTATAAAAACACAGATAGGGTTTTGGAACCAAAAATTCTTTCTCTACATCCTCCAAACCAAACCTCCTCCCGCGTCGCCTCCCTTCTTCCCTCCTCTTTTCCCATGCCGTCACCTACCCCTCCCTCTCCCCTCTAGGCAAAGCAGTGGCACGGGGCGAGCGAGCGACGACATCCCGACGCGCGAGGAGGCACTCGGCCAGCGCTACCGCCTCCTCATCCCCATCCCCTTAGCCAATGCCTGACGCCTCAAGGCATGGCGACGAGCGGGGCATCGGTCGGATCCGACCCCTCCAGGCGCAGCAGCAAGCGGGGCGACGGCCGGATCCAACCCCTCCAGGCATGGCGACGGGCAGGGCGGCTGCTAGATCTGGACCCTCCAGGCACGACGACAGGCAGGGCGGCAGCTGGGCCAATGACCGGATCCGGCCCTCTCTCCCTCCCTTCTTCCCCCTCAGGATGACGATGGGCTCTTCCCTCCCCGGTGACGGGCCCTCTCCGGCGTGGATTCGTCCGGAGCGCGGCCAGATCCAGGCATGGTGAGGGCGGATCTGACGAGCAACGGTGCTGGGCGGGTCCCATGGTCTGCGCACTATATTTTTTATTTTTCTGGTTGATGATGTCACCTACCGCTAGTAATCCTTTCATACTGGCGGTTCATTTCGTCTTCAAGTCATCTGCCGCTACAACTCCTGATTTTGAGCTGCGGGAGCGTAGTGGGAAGACGACCAAATCACCGCTATAGACGATTTTGGTCTGCTTCTATAGGTCGTTTTTCTAGTGGTGTATATTAAACCACTCTTGTGTAGCGCTATAACTATTTACCCTAAGAGTGATGGGGTAAACTGAAATAAAAATATGATTAAGATAAAATATTCATCATGCATGATTATGTCCAGCTAGTCATGTGAGAAAATTTTATAACTATATGAAAACCTATGTAGTGTATTTATTGTATAAATAAAGATATATTGATCATATATAATATGTGCAACATCATTGGAACTATTTAGACTCAATTCATTACTCTTAATTTTTCAATGTTTCTTCACACATATATATCTGTGATGCTGATGTGAATGTAAGTTAGTGGTTTTATTTGAATATAATATATTTCTGCACATCTTACTAATGTTTTTCAATTTATTTTAGCAAACTTTTGAAAGGATTACAAATTATGTGCTACGATTATGATATTCTATTTTCTAGTCTATTTTCTTGGTATTTGTTAGATACAGATCATGGATGATATGTTTCATGCATTGTTATCATTTTTCTAGTTCTGACTTTTATACACATTTAGTGAACTTTTTAACATAACTCTCTCTATAACTAATGTTATTTTTTTCTTTTTATAACAAAACATTAGAAGTTGAAATAAATAAGAAAAGTACTCTTCTTTAGAATCAGATATATTTTTCTTATGACTATATATTCATTTAAATGTGTTACTTTGACATTTGTAGGATGTTAGAATTTGCTTTGGATTTGTGCTATCATTGGGATTTTTCATCCTCCTGTTTGCTTCAAGTTAATAGGTGGGCATTATGCTACATGTTCGATCTAGGATTCTTTGTGTCTACTTTTACTTTTGTCATATAAATATTTAAATTTGATCCCTATTTGCAATACTTTTTATTGGGTACCATATTGTAGACTCTTGTTTTGAACCCGTGGACTGTTTGTGCTCAACTTATTACGAACATTTCTATATTCAAAAAGAGAAACATGTTATTTCTTTTTGCTGCACTTGCACTTATTATTTGTTGTGCTTATGATTGTGAGTATTTGTGACAATATATCATATATCATATACATCGAGAAGAGCAAGGCAACATCTTTTTAATCTTTCCCATCTTTTCATAATTATTGATATTCACTAAGAAATATCTTGAACCTTAATTGTATAAATCACCTCATAAGTCATTTAAAGTTTGAGATTCCTACCCATAAGTTATGTATTTTGTTGTAAAAACCACCCCAGTTGACACATGTTTAATTGATTTCATATGATTTCATCTACATAAATTTAAAATAAAGCTAAGTTAAATAAGTTTAATATTATTAGAGATTTTTAATGTGTTTAATTTCTCTTATTTTCATGAAGAATGTATCCAAATTTTACATTTTATTGTTAAACACCATTCAAACTTTAATTGGTATTTTTTGTTATATATTCTCTATAAAGAAATATGAAGATTATACTTCTAAAATTTTGTATTTTTTAGAAGAACACTATTGGCTATTCAAAATAAAAAGAAACATGTTAACTAAATTATACATGTGCAAATCGGGTGATTTTTATAACTAAACTCAATGGGTGGGTGAGAATTTGCAACCAAATAACTTATGGGTGAGATCTCTGTCACATTCCCTCCGAGATAACCAGAATCGAGTACAGGAGAATACTCGATGAAGTGAGTTACAACAGCACATCCATTCATACAAGTACAGAATATATTACATCATAGTATAATACAGCCAGGTTTTTGAAAACAAATAAGAGTTTTGCAGCGGAAAAAAATACTTATTACATCAAAGAGTTTAAAACTTGAACGAAAATTGTTCAATAACAGGGAGATTTATTCTACTAACTTCCCAGGACCTTTTGCTAAGTTCCTACAAGAAAATGGTATAGTAGCCCAGTATTCTACACCGGGCGAACCACAGCAGAATGGAGTAGCAGAAAGGCGTAACCGTACCTTGATGGATATGGTGCGCAGCATGATGAGCTACTCCATACTACCAGTGAGCTTATGGATAGAGGCATTAAAAACCGCTATTCATATTCTTAACAGAGTTCCAAGCAAATCGGTGCCACAAACACCGTATGAATTATGGACTGGAAGAGTGCCTTCGTTGGAACACCTCCGAGTGTGGGGGAGTCCCGCGGAGGCTAAGATCTTCAACCCAAGTCTTGGAAAGTTGGATCCCAAGACAGTGAGTTACCATTTTATTGGTTACCCGGAAAGGTCTAAAGGTTTCCGTTTCTACTGCTCAGATAAATACACGAAATTTATAGAAACAAGACATGCCATCTTCTTAGAGGACGAAATAATTAAGGGGAGCAAGGTAGCTCGAGAGATCGATCTTGAGGAGAAGTGGGTGTATGTACCGAATTCTATGAGTCAAGAACCTTTCTTCTCACTGCCTGTTGATATTGAGCCTGTGATGCCTGACATTGCAGCGCCAGCACCTGCTGTTATTCCATCTATGGTACAAGAGGAATCTGCCATTGATGAAGGGGAGCAACAGCAGCTACACACAGATAATGTGCCAGAAGAGCAGGCTTCACAAGAGCCTCAACCAGAGATTATGCCAAATGAAGAGGCCCCTAGGAGGTCTCAAAGAGCTAGAAAGTCAGCGATATCGGCTGAGTATGAACTGTATAACACAGAAGTATATCATATGGAGGATGACCCCACGTCATATGAAGAAGCTATGAGGAGTGCCCACTCATCTGAATGGTTGGAGGCCATGAAGAATGAAATGAAATCAATGAGTCTCAATGAAGTTCGAGACCTAGAAGAAATTCCTGAAGGAGCTAAAACAGTAGGTTGTAAATGTGTCTACAGGATTAAATATGACTCTAGAAGGAATATAGAAAAGTTTAAGGCACGACCTGTAGCAAAAGGCTTTACGCAAAGAGAAGGAATTGACTACAATAAGACATTCTCTCCAGTCTCTTGTAAAGACTCCTTCAGAATTATAATGGCACTAGTGGCGCATTATGACTTAGAATTACATCAAATGGATGTAAAAACGGCATTTCTAAATGGGGACTTAAAAGAAAGAGTTTACATGGCATAATCGAAAGGTTTTGTTATGGAAGGAAAGGAAAACATGGGATGTCGTTTAAAGAGATCCATTTACGGATTAAAGCAAGCTTCAAGACAGTGGTACTTGAAGTTTGACGGAACAATAAAGAAATATGGTTTTGAAGCAAATATTGAGGACAATTGCATCTATGCAAAGTTCAAGAATAGGAAATTCATTTTTCTTGTTTTATATGTGGATGATATTTTACTGGCCAGTAGTGATATCAGTCTACTACAAAAAACAAAGAAACTCTTATCCTCAAATTTTGACATGAAAGATCTTGGTGAAGCATCATATGTTTTGGGCATTGAGATTCACCGAGATAGAAGAAAGTATGCATTGGGACTGTCTCAAAAGACGTATATAGAAAAGGTATTGAAGAAATTCAACATGCACAAATGCAGTGCCACACCTGCTCCTATAGTTAAGGGCGAACGTTTTGGGGATTGGCAAAAACCCAAGAATAAGTACGAGCTCGATGATATGAAAACGAAACCATATGCTTCGGCTATGGGAAGCTTGCAATATGCGCAAGTATGCACACGCCCTGACTTAGCGTTTGTCACCGGGTTACTTGGTAGATTTCAGAGTAATCCAAGCCCCGAGCACTGGAAGTTAATAAAAAAAGTCTTACGATATTTGCAAGGAACGAAAGGTCTCAAGTTGGTGTACAGAAGATCGGATTCACTCTAAGTGGTGGGGTATTCTGATTCAGACTTTACAACAGATAACACGAAATCCACATCGGGGTATGTGTTCACCCTGGCAGGAGGAGCCATTTCATGGAAAAGCTCCAAACAGACTATCACAGCAGGGTCTACCATGTATGCCGAATTTATAGCATGTTATGAGGCCACGGGGCAGGTCAACTGGCTGAAGAAATTTATACCCGGATTAAGAGTGGTTGACAGTATTGAGAGACCACTAAAGTTATACTGCGATAATGAACCAGCAGTAATATATGCTCACAACAATCAGTCCAGTGGTGCCGCCAAGCACATTAATATAAAGTACTATGTTGTGAAAGATAAAGTCCAGGATCGCACTATAAGTCTCGAGCATATAAGGACTGAAAGAATGCTTACGGATCCGCTCACGAAAGGCCTACCGTCCAGCGTGTTCAAGGAGCACGTAGCCGGCATGGGGTTAAGGAAAGCCTTATGATTCTGGACTTAGGGCCCAAAGAAAAGTATCCGTTTTCTGAATGGAGATGGATGTAGTGGCTGTTGAATCTATCAACGATTAGCTGTGATGACGAGACATGCTCTACGCGTAAATTCATGATAAAATGGAAAATGTAAAGTAAAGGTAAAAGAGATATAAGGGGAGAATGTTAGTAGATCTCCAACTTTGGGCCCAACGGCCCAAAGCCTAGATCGCGCCCTGATCGGGGGCGCCCCAACCCCCCTCTGGTTGGTGGGCCCCCGTCACCCTGCGCCAAATAAAAGGAACGGTGGAGCCGGCGGCTCAAGTAACGAGGTTCACCTGAGTCGTAACTCCACCCAACAGAAACCCTACCTGATCTAAAAGGAGGGCGTAGCCAGTGACGAGATTCTCCATCGCCGCCACCACGCCGTCCCTCTTCGCTGCCGCCGTACCGGGACAGTGTCGGTGGAGACCCGAAGGCCATCGACACCGGCGGTCTTCATCCCCACTGCCCCGAGACATCGCCGACGCCCTCGACGAGATTCTCGCCGTGGAGATGACGGGAACCGACGCCTCTGCGGCCTCTGCATCCTCTCCGGCCGTCGACCCCGTGACGGCTCACGCTCCACTTCCACACAATCCAGGTATCAGTCACCTCTCTCTCTCTCTAGATCCCGAACACAGAACCTTGCTGCTCATGATTACCTCTCTAGATGCTACCCTAGGCAAGACTAATTTATTACAGCTCTATTGTTACTCATTCGTAAATCATCTCCTCAGGGACCAATTATAAGAGTCACTCGCCCGTACCGTTTGTAAGCTTGAATTGATACGAATGCAATGAAGTGCCACAGGTATCATCCGAAGGCATCCAATTAGGGCTGTAGAAGAGCTTGACATGCACCTGTACCTGAGCCGTGCCGACGCGCCACTCCGTGTGAAGACGCCAACGCAGGTCCTCCAATAATCCTACTCCTCTCCCCCACGCTTTGACAACGAAATCCATCCTCGGCGCGCGCAGTTCCCTTCACGCAGAAGCCCGGTAGATGCCCCCACGCGAGCGCAACGCCAGAGTAGGAGACCACCACCTCTCTGCCATTGGAGCACCACGACTGCAGGGCGCCGGGGCTCTCGGCGCGCATCTTGAGAGTGAACGCCGGAGACACGGCGGTGTGACCAAGGAGGATCGTCGTAGCGTCTAACCCCTCAAACGCGGCGAGATCCATGGAGAACGTGGTCTTTTCTCTGCCATTAGTGGCAACGACGCCGATTACCATGAGCGCCGCCACGGAGACCATGGCTATCACAAAGACCACGGAGAACGTTTTCATCGATGTTGGCCGTGCTGAATTCGGGGAGGGAGGTGTCCAACAAGTTGCAAGCGTCTTCTTCATCGATGTCCGCCATGCTGAATTTGTAGAGGGAAATGGCCAACAAGACAATACAGTGATCAGCTGGCGTTTTTGCGTCGTCGGTTCGTTGCTGGAGCAAGCAAGAACGTACTACTCGTCGCCACCGATGTTCGTTTAACCGAGGATGTAGGAGGAGATATGTTGGAAGGGATATTCCTGTGGACGAATAGCCGCCTTTCAGGCTAAAATCTTTTGAAGATAAACAAATTGTCTGTTTGGGTTCGTCACGTTCCATGACACGATAAATCGAGCGATCGTTCCGGTTCTTCGTGTAAGACGAAACGGTATCGTTGTGGTCACGGATTCTCTTTTTATTTGTGTTATAATAATATATGTAAATATAAAATTTAGATATATCTCTTCCAATCGGGCCCATGGGAAGGCCAATAGGCTGTGCTCCGAATGTTTTTTTTTTTTCAGAAAACAAGAGCAGCTCCGTTTCTCCAGATGATGTGCCTCGAGAGTAACCAAAACTCCTGACATCATACTCACTAGTCACTAGTTACCGATACTTTTTCTAGTAGAAAAGAAAAAGATATCACAAGTACCAACACCAACAGCTTGAGACAAGTGTCCAAACTCAGCGACAGCGGTTTGAGGATATGTAGCTGTCGACTTGAGAAAACGATTTGACGACGACACATGTTTGACATCTTCGTGCCGCCTCCCGGGCCGGCCGGCGCGCGCATCCGACCCTGCCGTTTGGCACCACCTGCACGTCCCCTGCGATGCCCGGCCGCTGCACGCGCACAACGCGGCTCGGGCCCTCCCCTGCTTCGTGGCCTCCGTCTTGTCGCCAGCTAGTACTAGCGACCAAGGCTTGACAAACGCGCGCGAAGCCGCTTGAAACTCCCGCGGCACTGCCTTAACCACATCACTTGCCAGTTTTCCTTGACGCTTGAGCTCTCCTGCTGCTGAGAGCTGCGCCCATCATGGCCAAGCAGGCTCTCTCCGCGCTGGTAATAATAACAACGCTCCTCCTCGCCTGCTTCCCCCGCGAGGCGCGGTGCGAGGAATCCTCTGACGTGCGCGCGTCCCTCGTGGCCTTCCTCGTCGAGCTCGCCGGCGGCGACGCGCAGACGGCGCGGGACCTCCGGTGGGACGCGACGGTCCAGCCGTGCGACCCCACGGCGCCCTGGACCGGCGTGACCTGCGGCGGCAACGCCGGCCGCGTCCGGACCATCGTGCTCGAGAACCAGGGGCCCGGCAAGCTGACCGGCACCCTGAACACGACGCTGCTGTGCGCCGCGTCGACGCTGCGCGTGCTGAGCCTGCAGGGCAACGCGGTCGGCGGCGGCCTCGTGGAGGGCGTCGCGGCGTGCAGGGCGCTCACCCACCTCTACCTCGCGGGGAACCGGCTCTCCGGCGCCCTCCCGCCCGCGCTCGCGCGGCTCAGGGACCTCCACGTGGTCGACGTCGCCAGGAACGGCTTCTCCGGCGAGATCCCCGCGGGGCTCGCCACGATCGGGCTCAAGACGTTCCTGGCCAACGATAACCGGTTCAGCGGCGCCGTCCCGGACTTCGACCTCAGAGTGTTCGACAAGTTCAGCGTGGCCAACAACAGCCTCACGGGACCCATCCCGAGGAACGTGGGCAAGTTCCGCGACGCCAGGTTCTTCCTGCCCAACGCCGCGGGTATCTGCGGGCAACCTGTCTTGGCCGCTTGTCAACGATCGGCACCGTCACCACAGCCGGACTCCGACTTCGACGCCGCGCCGCCGCCTAGCACCGGGTCCAATAGTACCGGGGAGAGGCGGAGCAAGAAGACGAAGGTCCTCATGTACCTCGGGTACGCCCTCCTCGGCGCCGTCATACTGGCCTTGGTCACGTACCTCTGCGTCAAGAAGAGGAGGAGCAAGCTGCGTAGGAAGTTGTTCAAGCGAGGCGGGGGCAGGCGCGTGTCCGACAGCAGCAGGGTCACCACGACAACCGCCACGACGTCGGTGATCAGCGCGAGCAAGTCGGTGTACTCGATCCCGACGTCGGTCGTGCAGAGCCCCGCGGCGGCGGCGGCGACGGGACCAGCAGCAGCCGCGCCGTCACCGTCTCTCGTGGTGCTGCGGCGGTCCGGCACGGCGGCGTCGATCACGTCGGCGGCGGCGGCTGCCGCCGCGAAGGAGCTGCGGTTCGAGGACCTGCTCAAGTCCCCCGCGGAGCTGCTGGGCCGCGGCCGGTTCGGGAGCTCGTACAAGGTGGTGGTCCCCGGCGGCGCCGAGCTGGCGGTGAAGCGCGTCAAGGACGGGGTGGTGGGGGAGGCCGAGTTCAGGAGGAGGATGGAGCGGGTGGGGCGCGCCAGGCACGCCGCCGTGCTGCCGCCGCTCGCCTTCTACTGCGCCATGCAGGAGAAGCTCGTTGTCTACGAGTTCCAGACCAACGGCAGCCTCGCAAGGCTCCTGCACGGTAAACAATGCTCTCCTTGCCCCGCAACATTTCGCGCCCTGGTCTCTGCTCCTGCACCGTAATAAGGATTTCAAACACAGACTCCCCTGTCTGAACAAGCACAGTACTCTAGGGCGTCGTCTTTCTTTGAAACCAGTAGGGAAAATTGAAGAACATTTTAAAATGTCAAACTCTGCAGCCGAAAAGCCTAGTCATTGTGGTAACGAGCCCAAAGAACGCAGGGGATTCCAGCTCATCGTGCCCACACATATTCTTATTCTGATCTCTAATAGTGCAGACAGGCCTTCTCAAATCACAATCATTAAAACCAGTGGGGAAAACTCTATATAAGCAACACATTTTCAAATCGAAAGTTAAAACAGAACGAAACTTCACGGTTTAGTCAATAAACTGGAAGTAGTAAACAAACATCCTGGATTCGCCAACACCCAAATGTTTCATCTCTACTAGTAGAACCTATGCAGTAGTACTAACAACCCCAACGTAAGACGACTCTACAGACCCAAGATAAATTCTGCCGTCCTCTATCTCCACCACCTCGGACAGCCTCATGGCCTTGGGGCCTGTTATCTCCTGCATCGTTTCACCTTGCGCTCCAATCCTGACGCCGACAATGTGCTTGTTCGGACCGAACGGAAACGGCAACTCCAACTTCTCCATATTCAGTCCAACCAGATATCCTCCCTTCCCGTCCCGCTTAACGTTGTCTGGATACCCTGGCAGATCAGCAAACACCTCATACTTGCCCGCCTCGGGCCCTCCAAGCCAGTACCTAAGCAGCTTGCACGGTCCGGTGAGAGCAACGACGAGATGAGTTCTGTCGGCGCTCACGGCGACGCCGTTGGGGTACGCCAATCCGGACACGAGCACCGTCACCTGCTTGGTCCGCGCGTCGTACTTGAGCACGCGCCCCGTGTCGTCTCCCGTCCTCGTCACCAGCTGGTTCTGCGCGCGCGAGTACCTGCTGCTGCTATCGGTGAAGTATACGTCCCCGGTGACCTCGTCCACGTCCAGCCCGTTGGTGAACTTGAACGGCACGCCACCGTCGACGCCGCTCGCCAGCACGGTGGCTTCCCCGCCGCCCTTCGCCACGCGCATCAGCCCCGCGTACGCGTCGGCGATGTACAGGTCGCCGGACGCGCCGTGGAAGCGGAGGCCTAGAGGCCGCCCGCACAGGCGCTCCTTGGCCACCGACGGGAGCTCGGTCGAGGGCGCCCCGCAGTTGTTCTTCACGTAGCCCGGCCCGTAAGCGAACGTCTTCCAGCTGGCGCCGCCGTCTTCCCACCGGAGGACGCGCCCGTCCGAGACGCTGACGTAGGGGCCCTTGCCGTGCCCGTCGAACGCGATGCTCTCCGGGCCGGACACCAGGTTCGGGAGCTGCAGCCGCTGCGCTCGGCTCGCGTCGATGGGCTTGGTAGAAGACGGCCCAAGGCGAGCCGCGGCGGCGGAGGGCGCGAGCAGCAGGACCAGGAGCGACATAGCGAGGAGTGCTAGCTTCAAGCTTCTCCCCGCCATGTTCGCCGTGTTGCGAGCGTTCCTCTCTACTTTTTCGATTCGATCGGTTGTTGACTGATTGCTTGCTGCGTGTTTTCTCTCTGGTTTGGTTGAGAACGAGATACCTTGGCCTCTGCTTTTATTGGAGATTCATGGAGCTATGTAGTAAGAATCGGAGTCGGCTGCCGCGTCTAATTCCAGGTCTGCCTCGCCAAGTCATCACACAAGAACGAGACGAAAACTTGATTCCTGAACTGTATAAGTTTCTGTGCGATTCCTAGGGATAATAGGATCCTGTTTTAGTCGGAAACCGACTTCGGTTTAGTCGTCATTTGCCAATAGAACCAAGCATCACTCTAGAAACTTTTGCTTAGAACATGATTCTGAGGATTTCAAACACAACCTCCCTGTCTGAACAAGCACACGTGTCTCTTGGGCGTATGCCTTTATGTAGTTTTCACTTTGAAAATTGAAGAATATTTTGAACTCAAAGTGTTTTTTTTCCCTTTTTGTAGCTTAATACCTGCCTGAATTTCAAAGTACAATATAGTACCTTGCTTGCATCCAAGATTCATGGGGATTTTTTTTTTCCTTTTTTCTTTTTTGAGGGAGATTTTTTTTTTTGGAGAACAGTTTTCTTTAAAAAAAACAGGAAAACAGTATGGTGCAGCCCAAAAGCCTAGTTTTCTTGACAGGCCCCCAAAAGCGCAGTTGCTATCAAAAGACTGACCCATTGGCCTGCCCAGCCCGGACAATAACTCGGGACTAGATTCCAGCTCATCATTGCCCTTGCCCACACATTTGTCAGGCCTTCTCAAATCTCTACCAGTAATCAGTGCAGAATTTTGAAACAGCAGGACGTTTCAAATTGAAATTTAAATCACACAAATTCCATCCTTTTAATGTCAATTTGCTTTTGCACTATTATGTTATGCAACTTCGGTCTAGCCGTCATTTGCCAATACTGGAAGTAGTAATCATCCTGGATTTGCCAACACCCAAATGTTTCATCTATTGGGAAACGTGAATTTGCAGGTTCCATCGAGAGCAGCCAGGGACCGGTGGACTGGCCGACGCGCCTGCACATCGCCGCCAAGGTCGCCGAGGGCATGGCGTTCATGCACGCCACCCTTCGCGGCGACGGCATCACCAGCACCGACAACTCCAACTCCAACTCCTCAGACGAGGCGCCCGCCGATGACGGCCCCATCGCCCACGGCAACCTCAAGACGTCCAACATCCTCTTCACGGCCGGCATGGACCCCTGCATCAGCGAGTACGGCGTCACCACCGGGCCCCACCAGCTGCCCGTCACCGGCGGCGCGGCGGCGCTCCAGGCCGACGTGCGCGCGTTCGGCGTCGTGCTGCTCGAGCTCCTGACGGGGAAGGCCACGGTGGCGCAGGGCGACGGGGCCGAGCTGGCGCGGTGGGTGGCGGCGGTGATCCGGGAGGAGTGGACCGCCGAGGTGTTCGACCGCGCGCTGCTCGACGGGTCTAGCGAGCAGCGCATGGTGCGGCTGCTGCAGGTCGCCATGAGGTGCGTCGACGCCTCGCCCGGCGCCGCGCCGCCCACCATGAGGGAGGTGTCCAGCATGATCAACGCCATACGCGAGGAGGACGACAGGTCCATCTCCTTGGAAGCATGACAGACACGAGAGTCACGAGCGCTGCGATAGCTCTCTGCTCTGTGAAATACTCACTACTCCATAGTAATCTGCTCTTTATTAGTAGTAATAATTTTACTAGGACCATGCATTATTTGAGCTTATTTTGGAAACACCGTGTAGCTACACTTTTTTTTATATGAGTATATGTATTAATTTCATCTATCGAACTACTATATCTCATGATGTTTATTATTACTCACTCACTGGTCCATATGTTCATCGAAAGAACAGAACAAAGATCAATAACTTCTACAGATGTACACGATGGACACAGCAGAGGCATCATGTCTTGAGCCATACTCTATAGTCTATCCACATGATGGGCCTCCCTTAAATGTATGCCTTCTGGTGGTGTAATTAGGTATTTAGGTGCGTGTTGCTTTCATGGACGTACGACAACACCAAAAGAGTAGATTGATCAAGTGGACCATCATTTGTTAGTTCACAAAAGAACCATATTGTCTCTAAATTCACTAATTCAGTGCATCCTCCATCCTATTTTGAGCCAGCTTATTTAACTGTCTCGCTTTTGCTGATTAACGGGTACGGGTACGCTCTCTTCGGTAACTAAAGAAGGTAACATTTTTTTATACAAAACTTTGATCACCAACCGAGTTGTTTTTAGATAAATATTAAATAGAAACTAACAATGGAACTATTATGGCTTTTTTCCCATATTCTAAAAGCAGTTTTTTGCTAGACAAGGCTGTATTATATGTAAATGAAATCGATGTATGTTGTGGGCTCTTTTTTTTTTCTTTTTTGAAAAAAGTATGTCGTGGGTTTTGGGCCCATACACAACTTACTAATATCATATCGTAATGAGCATTATACATTGGCCAGTTGATGCTCACTAATTTATTTTTAGGTCAGAGCTCCTTTTTTTTTAGGAAATAAGTCAAAGCACCCTTCCAAATTGTATTAGCTTAATGCACCAGCTAGTTCACCAAAAAAGTTTGACTATATTTAGGTTAACTCCAACTACTGCCCGTGTGCTAGCACCATCTGGGGCGGATCACAAAGGTCAGCGTCCCTTGCACAATAATACAACCTCCAGTGGCCCCCTTGAATGCATTACGCCTTGAACAACTAGCCAGCAGGTAGCCAAACTTGAGTACCCCATAACCATCCGTCCTGACATAAAACACACAAGCAGCTAGTGCTCTGGCCTTTCTCCAAGTTTATCGTCGTCTCCAGGACTAAACACACAGGGATACGCAATGTACTTCTTTATACTCCATTAGTTCTAAAATTGTTGTCGTTATTGAATAAATATTTAAATAATACAAATGATCAAAAGTAACAAAAAAGTCAACGACGACAATAATTTTAGAACGGAGGGAGTAGTTCTTACTAAAGAAAATAAACAATGCGACTGAAAGAACGTTAAAAGAACAAAATGAAGAACAGTTATATAAATATACTTAAAATAACTCATCAAGAACTCATCACGACCGCCCGGCACTTGTCTTGTCTGGCCTTATCCAAAATCCAAATAACGTGGGTATCGCCGCATTTCCAAATCATATGTAATCCATGATATGCGAGATATTAGCTAGCGTGCCGACCCCATTAGCTATTACATTCAGTGTGTACACACTACACCATGTTACCTCATTCTACTTGTGCCTAACGGATAAAGCCGGAAAAAAAAATCCGACATAAAATTAAGAGACATCCAACCTACGAATATGGCAGAAAATGTGGCAATGAAGTTGACCGGCGCTCAAAAATTAGTCTCCCCCCTCCCGGCCTGTATCCACACGCATGTTTCCGAACACAAACAAAACGTAATCATGCGCGTGGTGGCTGCTGCCGAACAATAATGCAAGGCCACACGTCGATCCAATACATATAATGCAACCTCTGCAAGGAGATGAACCGGTTAACCAGACTGGGGGTTTGACTTGGCGGCACTGCTTAATAATCTAGTGCTCCAGCTAGACAGCACTGCATCTGCATGGGTACAGTACAGGTTTTACATGATTTAGCGTCTAGCGAGCCATGCCACGTCCAACCACCGTATACCTCTGACCTGGTCGCTGATGACGGTGCTGTGTCGGAATCTGGTGGCATGGCTTGCGAGCTAACAGTGACGGGCTGGTGACCTGGCGCCACGTAGTTGCCTCGCGTCCAGGGGAGTGTTAAAAAGCTGTGTCGCGGATGGATGTTTGGAGCTGGGCACTGTGCTTATTAGCCACAAAAGCTGTACTGGTCGAGACGTGACTGCAACCCGACCCGGACGGCCGGACCCAACCGCACCCAGGCTAACACACGCACGGTGCCCACGGGACGGTTAGGTCAGGTCGGATGGTGGCCCGTCGCGTACTTTGTGTGGCCCGGCGAGATCTTGATCGGCACACATCAACCGGAGTACCGGACACTTAAAATCTCCGTGGAAAACTCGAGGCATGATAGACGTTCGCGGCAAATGATCGATGCGCTATTCCGGCCGGGTGCCCAAGAAGGCAGGCAGGGGATTTCGTTCGCTGGGAGCTCTTTTGTTCGCGTTTTTTTTTTTTCGCCGTACGTACGACGCACCCGTTCGGAGCAAGCTCTTTGAATTTGGCTTGCCGTTCCGACGTGACCGTGCCTCGCACGACGACTGACGACAGTCCTTATTACGGGAGTAGGTGCCGGAAATTCTCAAGCACGACGCCCGTCCATGGCGCGGCGATCGGACGGTCCTCACGCGACCACGTACACGAGCCGCCAAAGCGGTGCGCGGCCGCGTCGCTGTCGCGGCCATTAATATGGTTCGGCCCCGAACGGAACGCAGCCGGTGCATGGGGCAGGGCGAGGGCGGCCATCACCCGTCCACCACGACCCATCGGCCCAACCACCTCCAACGCTGACATGCTGTTCCCCCCGCTCTTAATTCCCCCGCGCTTTCCGTGCAACTCAAGCGAGGCGAACCCAACCCCAAACCAAACTAACACACACGGAGAGCCGAGAGCGCGGTCGCTTCACATGCCCCTCCCCTCCCCTGCAAACGCGCGGCGGCATCTTCTTCCACCCGCCACCCGCGCCGTGGGTGGGCAATTGCAAATAGAAAACGCCTCCCCAACCGCATCGCGGTCAGCTTAGCTACCCATACGGCGCCAACAAGTTGGTAGAGCGGAGCGTACATACCAAAGCTTCCTTTCCTTCGGAGAAGCTTATTAGCTTCCATCATCCACCTCCCTCTGGTTCACCCTGTTGCCTCGGGGTTTGGTGCCTGATCGTTCGACCTCAACTGATCCATCCACCAATAGCTGCTGCTACTCGCTCGGTCGTGTCGTTTATATAGTTGCTGCTTGCTTCGTTCTGCTCTACGTTTGGATGAGTGCGGCCGCATTGGAGGGAGAGAGACCCAAAAGATGGCGGCGGTGAGAAGGGCTGGTGGCCGGTTCCTCGTACCGGAGATCGATGCCCATGGCCATGGGTTCTTGTTCGTCGGCGGTGCTAGTGGGGTGGCGCGCTTGTTGGCGGAGGCTCCAACGGGGAGGGACCCGTCCCCGCCGCCGTCGGCCGCGTCGGCGACGGCGGCGCGGATCACTCCCGCGGTTCTGTTCGTCACGGTGGTGCTGGCCGTGGTGCTCCTCGTCTCCGGCCTGCTCCACGTCCTGCGCCGCCTCTTCATCAAGAGCAACAGCGCCGGCGCCGGCGGCGCCGAGCGCCAGCTGCAGCAGCTCTTCTTCCCGCCGCACGAGGACGGCGGAGGGCTCGACCAGGCCGCAATCGACGCGCTCCCGGAGTTCGCGTACGGCGAGCTCGCCGCCGCCGGCAAGGCCAAGGCCAAGGCGGACCGGCCCTTCGACTGCGCCGTCTGCCTCACCGAGTTCGCCGACGCCGACCGCCTCCGCCTCCTCCCCGTCTGCGGCCACGCCTTCCATGTTGCCTGCATCGACGTCTGGCTCCGCTCCAGCGCCACCTGCCCGCTCTGCCGCGCCGCGCTGCGCGGGTTCGCCGCGGCGGCGGTGGCAGCAGCAGCAGCCGCCGCCGCGGACGCGGGCGTCGACGACGTCGAGGAGCAGAAGCAGCAGGGGAAGGAGGAGGCGGCGGCGCCGGCGAGCGATGCCTCTGTCGCTACCGCGGCGGCGGGCAGCGTCGTGCTTCCCGTCAGGCTGGGCCGGTTCAAGAACCTCGGCGCGGACGGGGCCGAGGCGAGCACGAGCGTCAGCCCGCGCCTCGACGGGCGGAGGTGCTTCTCCATGGGCTCCTACCAGTACGTCCTCTCCGACGAGCAGCTCCTCGTCTCCGTCCACGTCAAGAACGGCGGCGTCAATAACGCAGCCGCCGTCTGCACGCGTGCGTCGTCGAGCGGCGCCGAGGCCGCCGGCGACGACGGCCAGCAGCAGGGGAAGAAGGTGTACGCCCGAGGGGACAGCTTCTCGGTGTCCAAGATCTGGCAGTGGCGCGGCAGCCAGCGGCGGCTCCCCGCCGGCCTCTGCGCCGACGACAGCCTGCCGTGGGCGCCGACGGGCACGAGGCGAGAAAGCGACACTGCTACTTGATGACGACGATCACCTGATCGGCCTGAGTGAGATTCACAGACAGCTTACGCGCACATGTAAGAGCGTGTCGATTAGCGGCGGCTGGCAAAATGGCAATAAGCAAGCGCTTCCTGACAGAGTTTTGCTCTGCTGGCGAGATCATTCGAGCCATCATGCAACAAAACAAAACAATCTTTTTTGGGCGATCCTCCCTCTTTCTGGCCTCTTTTGTATAGTACAATATATCATGACTAACGTTTGATCCCACAGGTTGCCAGCCTGCTGGTATAACTTATGTACTTTCATCTGGACATTCTCGTGTTGAAATCGAGAGGGCTTGAGGCTTTGTTTGTAAAGTACTGTTTTTTTTTATTTTTTTTTGCAACTTTTAAAAAAGGATGGCATTCCACTCACATTACTGTGCGGCAGTTACAGAGCTGCGACAGGTGTCCTTGCCTTGTCTCGCCTCACCTGTCCCCCCCTGTTCGTCCATCACTCCCCCTAGTAAAGTAATTAGGGAAGGCGAGGAGGTCGGTTAAGGACAAGATGTAATGGTTGATGAAAGGTAGGTCCCCAGCTAACACATCCGCTTACAATAAAACTCGAGCTGTTTTGAGCCGACTCGCATGCTCGTTGCTGCTGTTGTTGGTTGAGCACAGTACAATGACTTCAGCTCACTGCTCACTAAAGGACCACGACTCGCGGTTGCTTGTACTACTGTACAATGTACATGTACTGTATTTTCCTTATGGTCCACGTACACGGAGGACCGTGTACAGTGTACTCCTAGACTAGTAGCTTCTTAATACGGCGTTGAGTTTAGGTCAGCCACTGCTAATTTCGAGGCCGGTTGTTACTTTGACCTTGCCCCGATTACAGCTTTGATTAGGATAACTACAGTTACTATACTTCTTCTAATCTGCAGGTCAAGCAGACAGGAACTGAACGCCGATGTTTGATTAAGGCTTTCGAGGTAAACGACTTCGGCAAATCCTTTTACTAACTCTAAATCCCCAATTGCTACTCAAGTTCCGATCGATCGGAAACACGTGTGACCACGCACAAAACGACGAAGGATCTTACTGTAAAACCAGAGATTCTCTCGAGACAGAAACGTGACGCTTGTGGCAAAAACAAGAGGTGCATTCAGAAAACGCAGAGGGGGCCGTCAGTCTAGATAGCAGCCGGATGATCAGATCTAATGGCCATTTCTAACAGAGATCGTTCACCGGTTCACGTGACCTGTCCCTGAACTAGGTAGGATACCCGGCTTTGTTTTTCAGCCGGGATAAATATCAATTAGTCGTGAGCAACCAAATCAAGCTCGGGCTCAACTGTCATCTCTGGACTTGGCTGGATAGAGTAAGCAGGAGAAAGTTTGCATGGAGTGCACGAGGCTGTCTCCTTTGTAGCACTGCAGTTGGAGACCAAGCTGCAGAGAAAGGTCCACCAGCAAGAAAGCGTGCACTGCCTTTTTTCCTCGCTACCTTTTTGTGGTCGTTATCGGCAGTTGCAAGAACCGGTTGCTCGTAGGCTGGTCTTGCATTCTGTCATTCTCTATTCTTGGTACCGAATCCCCAGAGGCCGAAGCTTACCCGCTTTAGAAGGGTGAAATATCGGTAGGTACCGCACTAGTTTCTGGAATTTTCAGTAGCATTTCTCCAGTTACTTTTTTTCTCGAAGAAATAGAAAAAAAATTACTAACTACTTTGAGCATCACGTGCAGAATAGAGATTATCTGGGACAATCTCCTGGGGCCGAAATGTTGGCAAAACCTGAGCCAGGCTGGTTTGGGGGAAAAGCAGACGTTGCCAGCAAACTCCCCTACGGGTGGTCTGTGCTTATCCCGCTGCTTCTTTACGCCAAGAAACACGAGACCACAGACTACACATTGTAGCAGACAGGCTGCACTTCTCCTAAGTACATAGTCCACAGTCTACGCTCCCACTCACTCCACAGAGTACACAGTACAGACCACAGACAACTAGCAATTCAGCACAACCTTACACTTGGTCAGGGAAGCAAGTAAACATCTCTTTCACCCCTCATAGGAGGGGGTCGGGGTCATTATATCCTCACTACTTCACTATCACAGCCATCATTTGCTCCGTGGTGCTACGTGGCCACACTAGAGCCTACTGATAACCATGCTGATCACATCATGACAGATGTTTCTTGTACACATTGAAACAACTTTACATGGGGGATCAATGCTTCAAAGAGTCCTCAAGTGCATCAGCACACAAGCATCAGAGTTTAGAGAACATATGTATTGAAGTTGTTTTGAGCTGTACAGGTTGCCTTTGCAGACAAAAGAAAAAAAAAAACCAATCGAACTTACTTGCCTATTGTTGGATGCTATGCATGGATCAACAATGGCTGGATACTGGGACAAAGGTGAACCAGCGCTACTGTTCACTTCAAACTTTCTTATTGCCCATTGGGGAGACAAGCATGCCTCAGAGAAGTAAAGGTGATTTATCGGTCGCTAATATCATTTAACCTCTAAGTACAGTTTCTAGCTCCTCAGAGAAGCAAAGATGAATTGCCTTGTCCCGGTTGCTTGAGCCTAATCCCCTAGGTGACCAGGTCAACGGCACATTTAGGTTTATATTATGTATTTCAAAGTGATTAGGTGCATAATTAAACAATCTAATGTTATGGTACGATAAATCTCTTGTTCTTTGCAAACAATATGATAATTCAGTGGCACATATAGTTGTAGATAGCATCGGCCATAACCTCATGTTGAGGTAAAGGCCGGGTCCGTTTTTTTCCATTACCTAAAAAAGAGTTGCTAGATAGCAAGTGTAGCCTAACGCACACGAACTGATCCAGAGGTAATACCACTCACTGCAGAAGTATGAACGAATATGCTTCCGAGTTCTGTCATGGGATGTCACTTGAGTGTCTAAAAAAGGGCGAATAACATTACTCTTCTTTTTATGTAGCCAAGTGGTTGAGAATAGAGTTCTTCTGAATGGTGTCAAATATCATATGTGGCAGGCCCGGTCCTCAGTAACCTCCTAAACCAAGGTGATTTCGTCTAAATGATCCCTGATGTTACATCTCACAACTTAATCAGGTCATAGGTGGTTGCCAGTAGCCATGACAACAGATCGAGAGCAGCTTGTCAAAGATTGCAAGAAACTAAAATCAACAAATACATGAAGCATGTAGACATGGTCGCAGAAGAGTGATAGATGTTCTTACAAATACAATCTCCACGGATATCATCGTTCAATCGAACTTATTTGGCCCAGAGGCAAAAAACCAAAAAAAAAATATATAAATCAAACACCAACAGCCATTCTGCAACTAAAATTCCAAGCAGATGGCCAATAGCAGCGTTGAATCTTCATCCGTACTGCAGTACAACCTATACTACAAACAGGTGCAGCGCCCCATCAAAGACGCCAAAGAAATCCTTCCAGCATAATCGCAGCAGACCCCCGATCATACCATGTAAGTCATACCAACACGCATGATGTTTGAGTGGGGGACCTTCAGGGTTGCAGTGCCAGCCCTGCAATTCCTCCTGAGGAATGCATAGAAATAGTTGATAATAAACTTCTTCGTGAAGAAAGATTCCTTCCTTGCCCTCACGTCACCATGTGCTAAGAGATATGTAAACCCAGATGCCATGGCTTCTCTCAAAGCTGCCAACTCGTACTCTAGAGCAGGGTCTTCTTCTGCAGACATGGAGCTCGAGGGAAGCAAAGGAGCACTACCTTCTGCGGTGAGCATTTTGTTGTCATCAACCAATCTCTGATCCGAAAGAAGTGGAACTTGTAGATCCCCTTCAACAGCAGGAGACTGAAGCACTTCAGACACAACAGAAGCATTATCACGCTCTGTCTCCATTGTGCTTGCCTCTAGTGCAATTTCCTGGGCCTCCCTCCTCAAAAACTTCTCAAGGCTCTCAACCAAAAGTTGCTCAAAGAAGCCATGATCCTCTTTCCTAACATCCTTATAACCATAGCGCGCAACAGAGCGAAACATGTGGTAGTCCTTTTGGCCGACCCTTCGGAACAAGAACCTTTCTTCAAGTGGGACATAAGGGACAGGAACATACTTTATGCAGACAAAGACGATTGTGGAGTGCATTGCTGGCAGTGTGACCAAAAGTTGGCCAAACATTGACGGGATTCCCTGGACCAACTCGTTGTATACAAGTCCAATCCCTGGAACTCTTACGGTGCCAAGTGTAGCTCCCAGGTCAAGAATGAAGTCAAGGGATATCTTGCCACGCATCTCGCTTTGGTACTTCAATACACTTCCATAGTTCCACGTGTACATTATGCAGAGAAACAATGATGAAAAAGCCAGAGGTAACCACCCTCCTTCTAGTATCTTTGACAGAACAGCAGTTAAGTAAAGGAATTCCACTGAACCAAAAAGAATAGGGAAGCACAGCACAAGAAACAAGTTGGTTTGCCATATAAGAAGCATCACCAAAGTCACCAGTGCAGTGCTAACCATCATGACACCAACTTCAGCAATACCTGATAAGTCATGAAAATAACATGAGAAGTAACCAAGCAAATAAGACGATTGCATGTGAAAAACTGAAAGCTGACTGTTGTGGAACATAGCACAATACTTTAACAGAGTAGAAGTCTGAGGTGGGAGGATTTCGGGATGGGTTGTTACGTTGGCAGGTTACTATAAAATAATATACTTGAAGCAGTCAAAATGAAGATCTGTTATATGTTCTTTGAAGACCAAAAATACTTTTAAGAGAACATGAAGATCATAATACTAACCATACGCATTGGCAATATCATTGGTACTCCTGAAAGTAGCCACGATGATGATGCACATAACCATGAGAAACCAATTCATCACAGGTATGTAAATCTGACCCATGACTTTCTTGGAAGTATGTATTATTTTAATCCTGGGAAAGCAACCAAGAGCCATAGCCTGCTTTATGCAAGAGAAGGTCGCTGATATCATAGCTTGGCTGGCAATCATGGCAGCAAGTGTAGCAATGACAAATACTGGCCAGAATAGAGAGCCTGAATTGCAAAAGAATTTTAATTACATCATACATCAAAATCTTGATCATATAGATGCATTTCCTGGCAGCTGAAAGTTTACCTGGTACAGAATCATAAAATATTCTTTCGACCGCAAGCGGATTTTTCATCAAATACGCAGCTTGGCCCATGTAAGCAATAAGTAGGCAAGGGAACACCACAGCAGTAAATGCTACCTGGCACCAAAAAGGAGAAGAGAAACTGAAAATCTAATTAAAATAAATCACGTGAAGTGCACAGTGCATCAAGGAAAATATCTCAATATAATCAACGAGCTCATGTGTTAACCTGTATTGACTTGACAGAGAAATGGCCCAAATCAGCAAACATTGCTTCAGCACCTACAGTTGTATAGAATGCGATGAGTGCAGTTAACATTATGCATGAGGCACGCTTTAGGGATCAATGAACAGCCAAATCAAATAACAATGACCAATCAGCAAGCCTGAGCTAGCCAGCACACATAGCAATGATGATTTAGGTATACTGAAAGAAGTTATGGGAAATCTAGTATAGGATGAAATGATAGAATTTAGCAGAACTGGGAAACCGAGAGATAATTTCATCACTTGCACTGTTCTTTTGTCCTGCCAGACATGGCCGTGCCAATTACTTCTAATGAATCTATTGGAAAGCAAAATTGCTTCATGCTTTGAAAGACATCAAAATAAGAGAGATCAATGCTAGTGCTGGAGTAAGGAGGTACCTGTGATGCACAAGACACATCCACCAAGAGCTGACCATGCCTTGGTGCCATTCATATTGAAAAAATAATATATATACATTGGATTGAATGCTTTCACAACAGATATATCATATCTGATTAGATTATAAATTCCGATGGATCCCAAATTAAGAAACCACAGTGCCAAGATAGGAGCAAACATGAATCCAACTTTGCCTGTCCCAAACCTCTGCACACTAAATAAGAGCACAAGAACAATGATAGAGATGATCACAACCGCATCTGCAAAAAGTAGAAGAACGAAAGCAACTTATTTATACAACCAAGAAAATGAAAAGAGGTTAATTTTTGGCAATGAGATGTCGCATAAGAAAATTGTTGAAGTATTGATGAAGGAATTTTCATATGGAGTATCAAACCTGTGTCAAATCCTGGAACCTGACCCTGAAGGCCACTGACAGCAGACATGACTACAAACAAGAAAGAAAGGAGGATGAGATGAACATCTATTACAAACTCATGTCTGGAGAAACTAAGACCAAGCAGTGAGCGCATGAAACACCTGACATAGATGGAGTGAGAATGCCATCTCCAATTACCATGGACGTCCCCATCAGAACCAAGAACAAAAGAATGCTTTTGAAGAGTGGCTTCTTTTCAAGGCAGTCTTTGACATACAGAGCCCGCTCAAGCTCAGGAGTTGGCAACTTGAGCCTGAAGCTAGAAATATCTTCATCCACACGCTGCTGATTTGGAAGCAGACTAACTTTTGCATACCTGCAAATCAATGAATACAGTGCAAAAGTGCCCCCTGTAAATCACAATATCGGACCACCAGTAAGTCAACCAACTCAAATATCAACAATCCCATAGTTATGACATACTGAAACCAGAACTGAAAATTGATTATCCCGCACCTTCACCATTGTCATTAGCTTTCAGCACAATAAAGACATATTTTGCGAACGGGATTAGGGCGATCGTGTACATGACCAGCGAAAGCGCCCCCAGGATCTCGATTTCTGACTTGATCGGCACCTTGCTGAACACATCACTGAAAACATATAGAGGGCTTGTCCCCATGTCACCATAAACAACACCAAGGGTTTGAAATGCCATTGCCACAGTGCTCATCAACGACAGTTCCTGGTGAAAGAATTGGAGATTGGAGCTAAGACGTGTCAGCGATTGGATTCGTCAGTTCTTATCTCTTACTACTAAAAAAACAGCAGCACACGAGTACAGGTTTCAGGATTTCAGACATGGATAAGGAATCTTTCAGTGCACAGGCTGAGCCGACCCCAATGTCCGACCGAAATTGCTCCAGAGTTCACTGAGAGTAGGACTACTTCTAGTATGGCTTCGATCCAGCAATCAATCCATGAACCGTACGATTCATTGTGCTAACTGAGTGAAATGGTCAAAGCCCGAATTATTTTATTTGTCTTTGTTTCCTTTCACGCTCATTTCCCAAAGACACGCGAGCATTCCAATCCGACAGTACAAGGGAGAATTGCGAGCCGCGGATCATGCCCCGGGAACGCACCTTGCTGCTGTGGCCGTGCGCGCCGCCCACGTTCATGGACTCGACGTCGAGCGAGTCCACCCGGCGCGGCCGTTTCCCGAACCGCCGCCGGAACCCGCCGGAGGACACCCGCGACGGCGCGCCCACGGAGACGCCCGCCGAGTAGTCCTCGGCCGACGGCCGCTCGTCCTCGAGCGACCACGGCGCGGACTCGGACGAGTCGACCTCGCTGCCGTCCACCCATCGCGAGCCACCCGACCGCGTCTGCGTCAGGAGCCGCGCCGACGGCTGCTCCTCCTGGATCCCTTCGTCGTCCATCGCGCCACCCGCCGGCGCCGGCACGGCCTCGTGGGTCCGGCGGATCAGATAGCGAAGAGGCGGGCGGGGCTGGTCGGAGCAGCGGGGGGCGCGCGGGGCCTCTTGTGATAGGCGAGTTTGGGTGCTTGGTTTATTCCGGCGCCTCGGCAGTGATGCCGCTGCTCCCGTCCTGATACGCGACTACTGTACGGCTAGGATATTTTAGGGCTTCTGGATGAGGTTTTTTCGATTTGTTTACGCCGTCGGATGATCATGTTGGATTCTTTTTGTAGTTTTGTCGATGGAAAAGTGCGTATGGGATCTTTCCGCTCAGGAACAAACACATGGTTTCAATTTTTAAACCCGTAAAAAGAGTGTCCGACGAACTTTTTTTTTTTTTTGCATAACAGGACTGGAATTTCATTACTTAGAGCAACGAAATTACAACGTTCACCAGTTTTATCAGGGCCTAAAGTTCAGAAATAAAAGTTCTAGTTACGAACTGAAATAATTTGTTATGCATGTGTCCGACCATTGAGAAGGTATCTTACATAGACAATGCATAAACAAACTGTACATATGCTGATATGCAAAGCAGGGATTCTACTGTCTATAAACTAGACCACACCTGAAATGCAGCAGCTGAATACAGTTTTTGCAAATTAAAAATACACGCAAAGTCTTGTACGCTACCGTTTCTATTTATCGCGAACGACGGTCTTTGTTATGATTTTTGCTGACATCACATCACTTGCTTGTATATGATCGTAAACGATAGGCGATGCAAGTGATGTGATCATTTACACACTGATTTGTTTTTTAACCCTCCTGCAGTTATCTTCACATCGAATTGGCGATGCAAGCACGAAATGATTGGCGGGCCCGTCCGCATCACCAATCGGCGCGACCGTGACTGGTGCTGGATCTGTCTTGGCCCGTTCGCAACCAGGGACGGCTTGTTCTGTTGTGTGACGCAGCAACTGGGGCAACAAGTTGTGCACGGATGATGAATTGATGATATACTGCACTGCACTGAAGCCGAACTGAGCAGATCGGGGGTCCCTCGGGGTGAGCCCCTCCCCCGTGGCCGGCGCCGTGCACATCAGAACATCTCAGCTGACAACTCCAGTTCATTTCTCGTGGTGGGTGTCCATGACAGCCCAATTAAGCCGAGAGTCCGAGGTCACACGGCCCAGCTCCATTTCTCCGGAGAGAAAAGTCCTATTTATATCTCTTAATTATATAGAGTAGAGTATAACAGTCTGTCTTTCTCACCTATAAAATCGGATATCTGATACTCTTAACTTTTATATTCGGTTCAATTCAACTCCTTATCTGGTTTTAATGGTGGTTTTGATCGAGTCAACTGTCCGAGTCAGTATCATCAGACACGCGCCTCGTGGTGAGTCAGTAGATGGAGCTCATCTTTTTTTTTTCTTTCTCTTTATTCTCTCTCTCTCCTTCTTTGCTTCTCCCTCTCCCACGAGAGAACACAACAGCCCGCACGAGCCGATGCCTAGCTCCCCACCGGTGCTAGCAGCCTCGCCCTGCTCCCAGCCGGCACTGACGCCCTCGCCTAGCTCGTGGCCACTCGAGCCTCTCCCCTGTCCGAGTTCCCGCCCTAGGTGTAGCCCGAGGGCCGCCCGTCGCCGCGCCTTGCAGATTTTGATTGGTCGGCCCCTACCTGCTGACGCCGTGTGCTCTCGCAGTCTCGCGGGAGAGAGAGGCGAAGGAGATGAGAGAAGAAAGAGAGAGAGAAAAAAGAAAAAAAGATAGACCCATCTGCTGAATTAGCACGAGGCGCGTGCCTGCTCAGACAGTTGACTTGGTCAAAACCATTGTAAAAAACCGAGCAAGGAGTCGAATTAAACTGAGTATAAGAGTTAAGGGTGCCTACCCGGTTTTATAAGGGAGGGAGGATGTAATTGAGGGAGGTAGATACGACTTTTTCTCTTCTCTGGAAGGTTACTGGACTGAGTTCATGCAACAGATCGTGTTTTTTTTCTTAAATATTCATTGAAATCAAATTCTTTTCTGGGATGATCTGAGATGAAATTTACACAAAAAGTTTTTGAAACCAAAGATGGTAGCAGCACAGTTCTTATACAAACACTTAACATGAGTCACACTAGAACCACCAAGGCTAGCATCAGCATCAGACGCCATCCGAAAATACATGCTCGAGCTTAATTAATTACTCGTGTTTTTGTGACTGTTGGACCCATGTGAACTGCGAAGGCCGCTCGCTACCGTCGAGGCAGATAGCAGTAACACGCATACGCATAGTGGAGGGCTGGAGGCAGCGGACCCGAGCAGGCCGGGTAAACTTGAGAAGTAGACCATCCTGCACTCATGTGTTCAGCTAAGCAGCCTAGCACACGCAAAAACTGTTTATGCACAAACATCCTATCGTGGCGCAGACCACTTGGGAGCAAGCAGCTGTTGAATAGGCGACGGTATCGTTGGGATCGTGGCGTCCGCCCGCGCCAGTTGATTCCGGGAGCCCTGGCTTCTCTGCAGCCATCAGCTGGCCCAAGGTCAGGACTAGCATGACGCTGAAGGCGGCCACCTTTAGAGCAGTGGCAGAAGCCATGGCAACTAATAACACTCGGTCGTTCCACAACCACAAGCAAGGGCCAAGAACAATGCAAAAACTATTGGAGCTTGCTAGATGACCAATCGAGCTGTGTTGAATTGGGAGATGTAAGTGAAAGTTTGATTCCGCTATTTATAAAGATCGACAGAGGTCTACAACAATACATGTGAGTATGTGACTGTCAGTGAATACGATTGGTCAACCGCACAAGCTCAATAGGGGGGTCGATCGCGGCAGTTAGCTAGAGATGCTCATCATCGATCATCGGTACCGCAATTACTATATATATAGTAAGTACATGCATATATATATATATATAGTGGTTCCTTAAGATATAAGATCTAACCGGCCGGACGCACTAAAACACAAGTAGCTGACACTGTCCCTTGTCATCATCTGGTCGGTGTCCAGTCTCTACAGTATTGCAATCCAAAGAAAATAAAATTGATGCGGTAGTTTAGGAGGACTTGTCTGGCATCTTCTTCTACTACTTAAGAAACTGCTAATCCACCACGCTCTCTCCAATGTTGCATTTTTTTTGGCTAAATAAAGATCCCTTCATATCTGTATCCATTATTTTTTTGTTTTGATAGCTCTGCACCGGTCGGGGCAGCTGAGATAAGTCTAAACGCTCTCATTTTCTGTAGATGCTGGTCTTAACCATTGGCTGCCAAATCAGCCGTGACAACAGAGTATCTTTATAGATTTTGCCGGACGGTGCCTACGCGCAAAGTTGCAAGGGGCAGCTCAAAGAAAGTAGACGTTCAGTTCAAGCCCTGATGACTCTGGCTCTGGAAGGCGTCTCGACGCGCGCGTCATTTGCACGCCAGCAATCGGACAGGCCAACGGCCTGGTGGTAAGGCGTCGGAGTGGCAGCCGTCAGGTCGGGGGTTCGAGTTCCTAATATTGCACTAAAAAAATTTTCTTGCTTTTTTCAATCAAAATATGGGTAAAGACTCGTGTCATAACTCATACGACCAGCTGAGTCTCTATGTATGGTTAAGGAGAGGGTTTGAGGATTTTCTCGGCCTAGGTGAAAAGACTCTTCTCTTTAGATAATATCGCCGGGGTGGCTTCTTCCCCAACAATTCGAGTTTTTTATTTGCACGCCAGCAAGTTCCCCAACGGCTTCCCTGGACTCTCGCTCGCTCCCGCACGACTCGCGCGTAGAACTAGAGAATCGTTATTAGCCTTATTAAGCGTGGGTTGTTGTACATGTATAAATACCTTTCGATGATCAATGAACAAGCGTGTTGAACCTCTGCGACTTCTTTCGGTAATATAACAAAAAAAAAGAGCTACACATCCTACTGATCTCTGCCCATCCACGGCTCTATCCTCATCTGCTGCAGAAGCGCTATATGGCCGTGGGTAGTGGAGGTGGATTCTGCTTTTACCGGTTGCATTTCTATTGTCCTTCGTGCTATGCAGTGGCGGAGCCACAGGGGGTACTGCCTGTGCTGCAGTACCCTCTTGATCCCTAAAATATTAGCATAGATTACTTAGTAATTGAGAAAATTTCCATGTAAATTATCAACTAAGAAGGCCAACAAAATTATAATAAATGACCAGCACCCCCTCAAGCTCTATCCTGGCTCCGCCCCTGGTGCTATGCTGCAACGCCGCCGTGGAAGAGGCATGAGCCGGAGGAAGATCCGTCGGGCACAAAGAAGCCCAGCTCAACTGTGTAATTACTCAATACAACATTCTTCGTTACACAGCCCAATCATCTGGCATTGGCCGCCACCAAGCCGATGACGGGAGGCGTAGGGGGGAGATCGGCGGCATCGATGGCCATGGCGGCCGGGGAGGCAGGGCTCCGACGCGGCCACCATGGCGTGGGGCGCTAATGCACGCGCCATCGGTCGAACAATGGACTTCTGCGTGATTGCGATCAATTCAATCACGGGCTCACGGCGCCATCAGCCGTCGCCTCGCCACGAATCTTTCCCAGGACGGCTGCTCTGATTAGGATTTGTAAAGTTGATTCGGTTTGGTTTATATACGATTTCAATCCTCTCGCCATTGCCACCGGAGCGCGGGCGTGTGCTCAAGGTTATAGTGATCTGTTGATGGAATTGGAGTGAACTTCGCCGGTCAATCGTTTACTCATTCTAATTTTTCCCCTTACATTCAAAACTTCCCGTATAGCAAATCACTGCCAACTGAAACAACAAATGTAACCATCAGATTTGTACAGAGATCAAAAGAGGTGTACACTGGCTCCTTGCACACGTTCTGGAGTTGGGCACTTTCCGGGCTGATTTCTGGCGTGGCAGCCTTAGTGGTTTCGCCATTTTTCCTTGATTACTCATGCTTTTTTGATCGAGGTATTAGAATAATTGATTGAGTTATGATGTTGACATATCTCCTAACAAAATACTTTTCTTTTGCTCCGGTAATTGAATGTTTGGTTGTTTGACCCTACAATTTCCATGTACTAGGTGAGCATTCTTCACTGACATTAAGTCCTCTGATGCAAGGTTTGGAAATATGTAATTCAGACCAAAATATTTTTCGATCACTAGGAAAGAGGATAACTTAGTGAACTTAACCGGGTACATGCATACGATTGGTCTCTCCTTGTCCTTTCCGGTTGATTAGACTTTATCATGATGATTGGTCTCTCCATGTCCTTCATGTTGCTTAATTAGTGATGGTAATGCCAGAGCATTCTGATAAAAAAATAGTCACAACAACCTTAATTGCAAACGTAATCATTAATGTGTGATACCAATTTAAAGCTACGAAAGAAACACACATCACAAACTTACCACTTTCCCCATTTTAATCAATCCGTATCATAAGCATTTGTTTGTAGTTGTGCATTTTGATTATCTCATAGCGTAGTCATTGTCGTGGAGGAGAGAAGGAAAAACCATGGTGATTTTAAGCTTGCACGAGCCCCTGGTACAAAAACTAAATATAAGATAAAATACAGTGAGAGATGTGATAAATTGTGTGCATATATTTGCCACTGAAGTTTAATTACAGCTAAATTTCTCAAAGACTAACTTTCTCAGCTCGTTTGAAAGAAAAGATGCAACCCAATAGCTCCATTTGAAGTGTCCTGGTAAACTTTGGATTGTCTATCACCTTTATTCTCAACAAACACCAAACGTTTCAAATCAACACGGTCTTTTGCTGTTGGTGCTAAAATAATGCCAATGTGTACAAAGAAATTGCTGTATGAAGTCGTTTTCAGAAACTTTAAATGTCACAATGCTATGGTAAGAAGCGCTTGAAGTAATTTGATTTTTTTTCTCATTTCTTGCTTTTGTATTCTTCCTTTGGATTGCTAGGTCTATTATATGGAAGATAATGATGGTCATTGAAATTTCTTTACCACAAAGGAGAAAACATTGATGAGTATCTCTTGGAAATCTTCATCGATAATATAAACAATTAAGATAAATCAGATTCATGTGTGTCATCCCTTTACATCCTACTCTATCGATTACAGCTTTGTGTTTATTGAGAGCCCTTGAACTATGGTACCGTATATTCTAGGTGAGCAAACAATCTCTATGTCTTCATGTCTCCTAGCTTGGAGCTATAGCATGCCCTTCATGATCTCTGCAATTATCTTGTAAATAAAATGCATGTTTGTGCTACAACTCCTTAGTGTTAATCATGGAGACACGAAAGTTGACTACTCACCTTGGATATAACGTACGATACCATTGTTCAAGGGCTCTCAAATGGAACACATAGCTGCCATTAAAAGCGCAGGATTTGGATGGATGCTACATATGAAGCCAATACATCTTGGTTGTTGTTGTTTAATGTTGGTTTAGATTGCCAGGAGGTGTATCATAGAAACCCAAAGTTTTATCTTTGACGGTAAGAAATTTTTATACGTCTTAGTTTAGAATTGCCAAGAGTGTTTAATACATCTTAGTTTAGGACTGGTTTGACATCTTCTGTTTGAATACACAGCTGTTAATTTGAGTTCCGAAATGGGACAGCCAGTTTTGTCCTCAGTAAATTGGACGAGATGCTCACTGTGAAGGATTGATTCGTTAACACGACGCCACTCTCTGTAACGACTGACTGCTGCTTTTAGCTAAAGATTGCTTCATATGTGCACTGCACGATCAATTTTTGGGTAGACCTGCATTGAACTGACGGAGATAAAGTTTGGTCACATTCTGTTGATGCTGCTCTTGACCTTTGGTTGCCAAATCCCGTCGTGACGATAGAGCGGCTGGGTCTTTGTAGAGTTTGCTTGAAGAACACACAAGAATGTCTTCTATGGCTTAGCTGCCGGTACCTCTGTTAGTGGAAAGTTGCCTAGCACCTACGCGCGCAATTGTGAGACTAAAAATAGATGTTCTAAAATTTATTCTTTTTGCCAGATGCTCATGTTAGGTATATATACGAATCCATGAACAGGTGATTGCGCTTTAATAACAGTCCGTTGTGTCGGTCATTCGATCCTTATATGCAGTAGTAGGAGTCAGGGCATATGAACTGTATGACTGCAGCCAAAGGAACCTGCAAGGCTGCAAAACAGAGAGTCGTAACCTCGCGTGAATCAGCTTCGGGCCGATCATGGCGTCTGCAGCTACCGCCTCGTTGCCTCGCAAAGCCGACAATGATGTCCAGCTCCCCCACGTCGTGATATTCCCATTCATGGCCAAAAGCCACGCCATCCCGCTGACCCATCTAGCCCACCTGCTCCGCCGCCGGCGACTCGCCACCGTCACCTTCTTCACCACGCCGGGCAACGCCGCGTTCCTCCGCGCCGCGCTGTCCGGCGCCGACGACGGCGCGGCCGTCGTTGAGCTCCCATTCATCAAAGACCAGCCCGCCGCGGAGTCCGTCGAGTCCCTCCCCTCGTTCTCCTCCTTCCCCGCGTTCGTCGACGCCATGTCGGCGCTGCGGCCGCGGTTCGAGGAGGCGCTCGCCGCGCTGCGTCCCGCCGCCAGCGTCGTCGTGGCCGACGCGTTCCTGCGCTGGGCGCACGCCGCCGCCGCCGCGCTCGGCGTCCGGACGCTGGCCTTCGTGTGCGCCAACATGTTCGCGCAGGTTGTCCGGGAGGTGTGCGTGCGCGACAACCCGGCCGCTGTGCTCACCGGCGGCGCCAGGCCAGATGCCGTGTTCACCGTGCCGGAGTTCCCGCACGTGCAGCTCGCGCTCGCCGACATCCCGGTCCCCTACAACGACCCGACGCCAACGGGGCCGATCCGAGAGATGGACGCCGAGGTCGTCGGGAAAGCCGTGGCCGGCAGCCACGGCCTGATCGTGAACACCTTCGACGCCCTGGAGAGCCGCTACATCAAGCACTGGAACCGGCAGGTCGGGCCGAGGGCATGGCCGATCGGCCCGTTCTGCCTGGCCCGCCCACCGCCTGTCTTATCACGACACGGCGACGCGGCGCCCGCTTGGCTGAGGTGGCTGGACGAGAAGGCGGCCGCGGGGCGTGCGGTGCTTTACGTCGCGCTCGGCACGTTCATGGCCGTGCCGGAAGCGCAGCTGCGGGAGGTGGCGGACGGGCTGGAACGGTCCGGGCTGGACTTTATGTGGGCCGTGCGGCCCGTGGACGTCGTTCTCGCCGCCGGGTTCGAGGAGCGCGTTCGAGACAGAGGCTTGGTGGTGCGCGAGTGGGTGGACCAGTTCGCGGTCCTGCAGCACGAGTGCGTCAAGGGGTTCCTCAGCCACTGCGGGTGGAACTCGATGCTCGAGAGCATCTGCGCCGGCGTCCCGTTGGCGGCGTGGCCCATGGGAGCTGAGCAACCGCTCAACGCAAAGATGGCCGTCGAGGAGCTGAGGATCGGGCTTAAGGTGTCGGCTGGAAGCGGCACGATGACGAGCGGACTGGTCTCGTGCCAGGAGATCGCGGCGGCAGTGCGGGAGCTGGTGATTGGAGAGAAGGGCGCTGAGATGGCGAGGAACGCGGCTGCGATGGCCGCAAAAGCTCACGAAGCGGTGGCCGAGGGCGGGTCGTCGTGGAGGGCGCTGAATGAGCTGATCGGCGGGTTCAGCTAGCGAGCCAGTAGGCGATGCGAGGATGGAAGTGTAGTAAATGAATCGAAATCTTGCATGTCTGGTGCGGCCTGCGGCCACGGAAAGCTTATCATGCGGTTTCCAGCCGACACCTTGAGCCAGTATGCCAAAAGTGTTTCCGCTCTCTTTATTTTAATCAACCATTTCTACAAAATGTTGTGCCAATATGCCAAAATTGTTGATCTAGATTATTCGACGTATTTGATCAACGTTTTGAGAAGACGAAGAAAAGGCAATGAGAAGAAAGGGGGGAAAAAAAACTGAGAACTGGGATGGAGAAAGGGCAGATTCAGATTAACGAACTGAAAAGTTCAAGGACAACTCACAGGTTGATGGACAGCGCTTCGCCAAACCTTGGCGTAGCGGGGTGTACATATACGTCATCAACAAATGATGCAGAACCAGGAAATAAACATCTAAACGCTTGAACAACATAGTACACAGTCATACTCAGAAGCGAGATAACAATCAGGCGGGCACAACGTGAATGAACAGGATATTAGAGCATACCCAGCCGGTCACTCAAACAGTTCCCCTCACTCAAACAGTTCCACCAATCTCTCAGCAAAAGGAGGCCTCTCAACTGTGAAACCAACCATTTTTTTCCCTTTGTTTTCTTCTCTTTTTTCTCTCTCTCCTCCCATGCCTCACTCCTCTCTCTCTCTTTCCTCTCCTACTCCAAGATCCGCCGCCACTTCGCCGAGGGCGGGTGCACCGGTGGCGGACGGTAGCAGTCGTGGCGGCGGGGCACGGCGGCGGAGCTGGGCGCGGGTAGCGCCGAGGGCAGGTGAGTCCGATGGCAGCACGACGACCCCGAACTCAGGCGGTGGCCGCTGATGGCAGGCGGCATGGCGGCTCCGATCGAGGACAGAGGGCGGCCTCCAAGACTCGGCGGCACGCGCGGCTAGGTCGAGGGATGGCCAATGAGGGGCTATGGGGGCTGGTGCATGACGGTCTACGGGGAATGCTAAAGTGGATTGGCGGGGGAGGTGGAGGTGGCACTGTCCTCCTGCGATATTGGCCCAATGATGGAGGTCGCGGTGCAGGTGCTCAAGTTCGGCATGAGCTACTCTGGCCCCAAGTCCACCGTCCGCTGAGTGGCGTGGCCAACCACCTCCCTCCCTCGCGACTCTCTGGTGTCTTCCATACGTCAGATCTGTTTCACTGACAAGTGGGTCTCACCCGCGGTGTCAGTTTAAGTCACTGACGAGTGGACCCATGTGCAAGAAGAGAAATGAGAGCTGAAAGGTAGTATTGCTAGAGTTAAAAATAAAATTTGAGCTACTATAAAACTAGAATCCAGCTCTCAAATGCAAAAGTAGGATCTGTGCCGATTTGGTCAGGGTTGGGAAGGAAGGCCGCGAGGAGCTCCTTTTGTTTCTTCTACTTCTAGATCATCGACAACTCTCGCCTGTCTGGCTTGCTGTCACTTGTCTCCGTCTCCATGTCGTTGAGCCCCGCTATGCGGTGGCGCAGTGTGGGTCGGAGCGATGAGGATGGAGATTGCTAGAGTTGTGATTCGGTCTCGATGACGATGGGCATGGCGGGTGTCGCTAGATCGAGGCTAGGTCTCGGTTCCTTTGAGAGTTCTCTCCTCTTTGACAGCTGCCTGGTCACCCCATCTCCTTCGACCCTCGCTATGCGATGGCGTTCTGAGATGTGGTGGTGTTTTCTCAGCGGATGTCGCGGGGGTAGTGGTTGGCTTCATTGTTGCACTTGTGATTGTCATCAAGTTTTCAATACATCCATTCTTGGTTGTAGAGATCGGGTTTCTATAGTTTACCCATTATCTACTACGAGACGGCTAGGGAGGCGACTAGGGAGTTTTTCGAATCCTTTGTCATGCCCACTGACGTCGGCTTTCATTGGGAGTTATGGCTATTCTATGTTGGCGTAGGGCAGTGAATGTTGCAAGTAGAGCTAAGTACCAACTCCAATCAATACCGGCACTCCGCCATCACCGGCAATGATTTCCCTTTTGTTGCAGCAATGATGTTTTGGTCTTTGAAGCTTCATCAAGGTTTAAGACTGTTTTCTGCCTTTTCTTTCTCGTGGTGTGTTCATCGTATGCTGGGTGCGAGCCTGAGTGCTCTTCTTTGTAAGATTTGACCGTGTACATCCAGTCTTGGGTGATGTAGAGGTCAGATTTCTACCCATCATCTAAAAAAAAGGATAGGATATATGCAGGTCGACCCTAGCATGGGTTCCCGTCCGAAAGCCTCACTCTGAGCAGTGGTCAAGGTCGGAGATGCCCTGGTCAGGAAGGGATCAAGGGCAGAACGTGGGAAGATGCTGCTAATCTCAATCGGCCTCTTGGTGATGCTGCATGCTGGACCAATTTTCTGCGAGGATGCCGCACATAACGTTTGTAGCAGTACGTGTCAAGATGTGACTTAAGAGTACAACTAATTTTCTAACCAATCATTTTTAAGTCTTCAGAACAGAGTAAATAGTGTGAAGGAATTACATTTGCAATAAGAGAGTAATACATCATACACGGCGTTTAAATACTTTGATCGCATAGAACCAAAACATTACGCCCTCCTTCCATGTTTTCTTGTTGCTGGTTAGCTCAACCAGCGACAACAAAAAAAGGGAAGGACCGGAAGTACTTACTAATACTCATATGTGAAGTATCACATCATTTCAAGAGAAAAACGGAAACAGAGTATGAGGTACTACAACATCGACGATCGATTACATGTGCCTCATTATGTATATTGAAACAAAGATGTGGCCAGATATTTATTGAAAACTCCTCTTTGAGAATAGCAACTATGGAGGCAAAAGCGTGTTACGCAGGCTAGTCACTTTAAGCTTTGCTGCCGTCACAGATTTGAAGGTGTAACAGGTTTAACCGAGACCTCAGAGCACACAGGCCCAGCGCGCACACGATGGATACAAACACAATTGACGCTTACTAACATATTCCATTCGTTCTTGAATTGTTATTACCGTTGATTTTTTTAATTAACTTTGATTATTTGTCTTATTCAAATTATTTTTCAAAATATTATATATATTGTTATAATTTGTTTTATTATCAAAAGAAATTAAAATATAATTTAAAATTTTTCATATTTAAAATAATATTTTAAATAAGGCGAATGATTAAAGTTAAATAAAAAATGAACGATGATAATAATTTAAAAACGGAGGATGTATATATCAGGGAAATGAAATGGATGTATCCCTCCGACGGCTAGCACGTGCAGTTTAAAGGCAGGCACCTGATATCAAATGCAGCGGCTTTTGAGACGGTGGTGGTGCCGGCTTGATCCTGGCGTCTGGCGACAACGATGTCTGCAGCCTCCTACAGGCTGGATCAAGATCGTCGGCAGTCGGACCCTCAGCAGTCGACCCAGCAGTCGCCTACTCCACCGTTCGATTACATCCTACGTCTCATATAAAAAGCTCCAGTCAAACGACTCCCAGCTCTTCTTTCTTCAGGAACTAGCCAACGACAGTTTAGAGGAGATCGAATGCTAATAGTGAGTTTCGATTCAATGTGTGATGGTAACCATGCATCAAAACGGATGCACTGGGACTTGTACAACAGAAATATATGTTCAATTTTGTTCCATCTCATGGATAATGTGATGAATTTTACGATTTTACGGGTAGGGTTTGGAAAAAAATAAAACTAAAGAACGGTAGTTACACAAAGAAACTCTAACGAAGCAGGCCTGCGGAAGGAAAAAGCAGCGGAGACTTAACCAGTGGCAGCGTATTCTGGGTAGATGCGGAACGAAGAAGCAAGGAAGCGGCTTGACGCAAGCGGATGCAGCCGACGCTCGCCGGAGTGGAATCTGAGACTTTCGTTGAACTCGAAACTATGCAGGCCGTTAGATACGATCAGTTGGATCGAACGGTGGAGTAGGCGACTGCTGGGTCGACTGCTGAGTCGACTGCTGAGGGAACGACTGCCGACGATCCTGATCCCTACAGGCTAGGCTTCCCGGAGACGTTACGCTCTGCGAGCAGCCGCCGAGGGTGCCAAACGGTGTCAGAGACGACGCTTCAGCAGCAAGCAGGTGCCCCAGGGTCAGGACCAGCATGCACACAGCGGCCATCGTCTTGAGAGTGGGGGTGGAAGCCATGGTTGGAGGATTAAGGTATAGCTAGGCTACCCACGCTCAGCTGGCCAGATGACCAATTCTTGAGAGTTGAGATCGATCAGGAGTCTAAGGCGTGAACTGCCATTTTTTTTTTCGAGGCGTGAACTGCCATTTATAGAGCTCAAAAGTATGGAACATTATTATACACATAAGAGTGCATGTGTATCTACAGTATAGCTAGTCTAGTAAAAGACGAGATTGCAGCAAGTTGGCCGTCTATTTCAGCCAGTCAGAAAATATACTCAACGAAAACGGCATCCAATTGTCATATGCCAAATTTCGTTTTTATGCCGTGCGGGTACTACCTAGACCTGCCTGGGTGTGGTAGATGAAATCATGCGCGTATTAGAAGTAAGGCTACAAATGTGTGCTTTGTAGTTTTGTCATTTGAATACCTTGGAAAATTACTGTGATTCAGTTATCATTTCAGTTCCTAAATTTTAATTCTTTTTTAGATCATATGCTGCATTTTTTTTTAAAAAAAATCGGAGATCAATTATAAGGGACCGTGAGGAATTGCTTAGCTAATTAGATGGGGAGGTTGCTCTAGAGATATGAGATTTGATTTTATAAAAAGTTGTTCATCTGTCAGCTAAGTAGTGGAGTTGTACACGCATTTGTGGCTGACGATGATTATATAAATAATAAAATGTAATCCAGTTCATGAAGTTCATCAACAATTGTCCATATCTAACCAACAATATATTTTACGGCGTTTGTTCAGTCCAACTATACTGATCTACAGTCATCAACATGGTTTGTTCGTGAACCAATCACATATGTACTAAAAATATAAACAATAAAGCAAATTAATCCAGAATACGTCAGATAAGCTGTTTTGATAAATAGAGGACATGTTTGGTACAACTTAGCAGACCTGGTCACCTGGATCATCCTATTCTTGCGATTAAGACAACAAATCTAGCACACAGAAAATGTTGATGAATGTTGAAACAATTTTTTAAAAAAATATTGAAACAATTGTTTCAAAATATAAAGTTAATTCTGTAATTTAAATTCAATTGTTTTTTCTCATTTTGTGGGCTGCAGCTATTGGTTGTAAACATGGCCTGCAGTCTGTGGGCTACATCGTGTGCGTGTTTATGGGCCTAATGTGCCGATCTACTGATCTTTATGTAGGTCGAACTGCGTATAGGAGGTCCCTACGGCTATGGGACACTCAAGTTCCATATACGAGGTCTCCAAGTCATACCTTATAGAGTGCATATTTTATTTTGCTTTCTTTAATTACTGCTGTATATTGTGTTTAACAAACAACGGAAAGTGCAGGGAAAGGCAGAGAGAGAATTTGTTTCGATACCGCCCTCACAAATTGCCTAGCTCAGGTGTCGCATTTCAAACTCCTAGGGCTGAGATGCCTACCTCATTGCATATGTCTGGGTTGCCACCTTGTCAAGGTGGAGCTCGCCGAGGAGGTGCATTTGTGGCGGAGGACGCCAGGGCAATTTGGGTCGGTAGGGGCAGCGGGCCTCCAGCGGGCAGCAACGCGAAGAGGAGACGCACCAACGGTAAAGATTCTTTGATGAGTGCTTGAGAGGAGCCGCCCTCGCGTCGTGCTTGTGGAGGTCGTTGCACTCACTCCCGCTGTGCCGGCCCTAGCAACACCCGCTTTGCTCAGCACTGGAGAGGGAGGAGAGGCCGGAGGGAGAGGGAGAGGAGAGGAGAAAGAACGAGAAAAAAATAGAAAATAAAAAAGGTAAAACCCACAGTTAGGAGGGGAAGGGGGTTGAGGCTTCTGCTGGGGTCTAGTGATAAAATTTAAGAGGGCATATAAAACAGAAGTAAGTTTAGGAGGTCTGCTCGAGTGTGTTTTTTTAACACAGCTCCTTAAAATTTTAGAGTAGGGCCTAAATTGAGAGCCTCCACTGAAGTTGCTCTAAGAGCAAGAAGTTTGGCGCCACTCAAACTTTGTTTGGCATGGTTGTTCCTTTAGAAAATTATTATTATTATTATATGTTATTTTTATTAAGAAGCACTTAAAAATTAAACTAAAAATAGCAGACATTCCTGGCCTCTAGACTGGATTTAGAGAGAGAGAGAGAGAGAGAGAGAGAGAGAGATTAATAGGAAAATACTTTTCTTGTCTAGAAAAAGATAATACATTTCCATTACTTGTTTAATAGATGGGCAGGGAGGTAGAATATAAGAAAGATGAATGACGCCGATATAACTAACACTCATTCATGTGCTATATTATTTTTTCCGAAGAAGGAGGGTCGTTTTTATAGTTTTTTTAAGACTCTCCTATTGAATACAACTGTAGATTGGTTCATGTACGTACTCACTCACGCACACCATAATGGTAACCTGCACATACCCGCACATAGGTCCAGCCCTATAACTATACTCAGTAACAAAGAATACGTCATTACAGAGAGATCGTCAGAAAATCATCCCATCCCCACCATGTGATGAGGAGCGTCGTATTTCCGTTGTGACATCTTGCATGGAGAGGTACCTACAAATTTAATATGAAGACGAGCCCGGCAAGACACCCTAAAGGTACCTGCAAATTTAATGTGATTCAAGAAATCGAATTGGCGGGCAGAGCTCCAACCGAGCGACTTGCCACTAGCCCACGAGCCCGTCTAGGTTCGTTTATACATTTGGTCAATGTTCGACGACGTGACGACGGTAGATCAACTTAGGAAGTGCGCGTCGTATATACGTCCCTCTCGTTCTCGGGCCCGGCCCGCTGACTCATGCGCGGAACAAGCAGCGCAGCAAACGTAGCTTCGTCTACGTGTATGGTGAAAATCGGTTACTTGCAGCAATGGAGGTCGGTCATGCGCGGCGCTGTCAATCTCTTGTATATTTTCTCCGAATGACGCGCTGATAGATCGATGGAGCTTCAACTTCATCTACATGGAGTGCCTCCTCAGTCTTCTCTATGCTGCGTCGCGTTGTCGTTGGTGGTGGACTGTTGGCCAGCGCGTGAAGCGTGATGATCAATCCACCGATCTCATGAGCGTCCCACGACGCGTCTTCCCCAAGAGTCAGCAGAGAAAGAGGTCGCCGTCCGGATCGGTGATCGCCATGTCTTGTCATTGATTGAGCTGGCCCTGATCGAGCTTTCACCAGGACACCAGGACGTACGGCATCTTATGGTGCTATCGGCCGGGTTGATCGATCGAGCACTAATAATAATCTGGGTTTTCCTATCAAGGTGCATGCCACTAGAAATAGGTGCGGAGCCAGAAAGTAACTATAGGGGTGCTGGTTATATATTTTTTTGACTAATTAGACTGTCAATTAGACTATTTTATGTAATATTTGTCTTCTTTACTGAAGAAGAGACGCTAGAAACTCGAGGGCCAAGAAGGTGTTACAGCACGAGCAGCACCCCCTATGGCTCCGCTCCAGACACCATCCTACTCGATCGGATGGTGGGATCTAGTCCATACACCGTGGTACATACGCCAAACGGCATGGAACCAGTTTGCGTATGTATGTAGCCACCGTTAGTGTTGATGCTGGTTGGATGTGTTCGTCTTATTAGATCTTACACGAACATGGAGTTTGACCATAGAAGCGACCGCACCGTCATTATTGCATTATTAGTTTACCTTGTCCTAGTTATTAGTTTAAGCCTTCCTTAAACAATTAGGGTGCCTTTGGTTCTCCGTCCATGAGGCGTGTGACTTGAACACTCGGAGCTAAGCAGTGAGGTGAAAATTGCCCAAAAAAACGTCACCGCGACGTCGTTGCATGTGCCTAACAAACGTTCTTGCTGGCACAAGCCTCATTGTACTTTCGATAGCACGCGAGAACTGAAGATAAACATTTACCAAGAAAGAATTCACTGTGTGTTGGGCTCTCAAAATATCCAAGGCCGCCGGGCCACCACCAACTACGCACACGCCGCGCCATGGCGGCACGGAGAGCTAGTGGCAACGAAAGTTTACCAGTTGCTAAAATAACGACAACCTGCAGTTAGGTTTTCCACAACGAGCGAGACCGATCGACAGGCGTGTTGTAGTATATGGAGTAGCTCGGCTATGAGATTGATTTTTTTTTTTTTTTGAGAGCGACATGCTCGCCTGCTCCGAGACAGGCAGGCTGCCAGCTCCAGACGCGTTGGATCCAGAATATGCACGCGCGCGACGCTCGCTCGCCAAAAATCGCAGGCCTGCATGCAATGGCCAAACCTCCCGCGTGCTACGTTCTGTTCCACCACAGGCACTTGCATCACCTTCCGCGTGCTACGCAGCAGACCTTGTACCGTGCAAGCAACAGCATGAGCATCGAGCCGGCGGCACGTGACACTCGATCGCTGACTCACAAGGCCATCCATGGCTCCGTCATCGATGAAATAGACTAGTGGGAGAGTCAGCCTCGTCCCTCTCTTGTGGCCACGTCTTGACAGGGACGAGTACGCGAGGATGACGGCACGGCACAGCCAACCCTCTCTTCGTTTGACCGCTTCCGCGATCCGGTCCAGTAGCTTGCCCGTATTCGATTCGATTGATTCTCAATCATTCTGCCGTGTGGGGCCGCCCCCCGTTGCATTGATTGCCTCCGGACGTAGTAGTACGTTCCAGGGGGTTGGGCCCCGCAAATCCTCGCGCGACGCGTGGACCAGGATCTGGGGACACGTAGGCACGGCTGCGTCGGGATTTTTTTCTTACCTTTTCCTCGTTCGGTCGTTCCCGTCCCGTCCTGTGGTTAGTTAAACTAATCGACTCGCGTCCATGTCGTCCCGCACCTGGTTAACACCGTGCCCGTCGAGCTTTCCGGCAAATCACGAATGCCAAAGAAAGGAAAAAAAAAAAGGGAGTGCGCGGCGCCGTGCAGGATACGCTGCGGCGCGCGTGCACCCGTGGGCAAGCAGCCCGTTAGCACGAACCTGGAGGTCCACGCGTCCGCCGACGGAGACGGTTGCGTCGTGTTCGGTGTTCGCGGGCGAGCAGCGAGGTCGTAGGTATGTCGGCCAGGTGGGACCCCCCGCGTTCGGTTCCATATGCCGTCCGGTCCCGAGGGAGGCTGCACGGCACGGCCGCGCCGCGCGACATGTCCAGCGCCACGTGTGCTGGGCGGCCGGTGGGCCCGTACGTCGCGGGACCGGGCGAGCGAGCACGCCTCCAGTTGTGTTTTGTCCGCCACGGCGCCGGAAGAGGACGGTCCCGAGTCGTGGGACGGACGGACCATGCCCGTATATAGGTCGGGGCTAGGCCGGCGCCGCCGGTACGTCATTCTGCTTCAACGCATACGTCATTTCCTCCTGCAGAAACTGTCGTTCCAGGAAGGGCAGCGCGCCAGCAGTCCAGCACGGCACGACTCGACGCGACATGATGACCTCTACCGACGAGGAAGGGTTGCTTGCAGGAATCTGTGGACGTCCAAGAGAAGAAAGCTTTTGCCGCATATAGTGGTCTCCGTCGGCGATAAATGTTTCCAAGGTTGGCGATTAGCCGATGCTTTGTTCCCATGCTTACAGTAAGGTCAGGGTTACAAAGTGCAGTCTGGCAAAAGGCAGATCAGCGTTTTCCGGCGTTGCTACCATTGCAGGGGATTCGTTTCCATGTTCATGTAACTTTGGATAGATATCTCAAAAAACAAAACAGAACACATCAAGAATCATGAGAAAAAAAAAACATAGAATACGAAAGAGAGAATGAGCGGGAAGCTGCCATGAACGGGGCAGGACCAGTCCGCTGTCCCGTTCCTATCCAGTAGTGCACCGGCCGCTATCGGATAAACCACCCATCCGTAGCCCTCCGCGTGTCACACCGCACACGTGTCCGCATCCCAGCCCTCTGTCTCCTGCCTCGCAACACGTGTTCCCTCTCCTCTATAAATATCCCGCTCCCGCGGCGAATTACGGCGACCTCGAAACTTCTCTCTTCTCACTAAAACCGTTTTATGTGGACAACACTCCCATTCTTGGACGGCTACTACTGCCAGCTTCACCACTGCCAATGCCGCCGAACCAGCTGAAGCGCCGCCGGTTATTAACCCTACCAGCAGTGTACCCCTGCGAGAGCATCGCGCCCGCGCCGCTGTTCGCCTCCCTCCTCTCGCTCGCCGCCGACCTGGCCAGCAGCCGCGGCGCCGGCGGAGAGTTCAGAGAGGCGTTCCCCGTGCTCCGGCGCGGCGTCAGGCACGCCGTGCGCGTCGCGGGCCTCCTCCTCGCGTTCCTCGAGGAGATCCAGGATGCGACGATGATGACAGAGTCGCTGCCGCGATCCGCCGTGCTGGGCCTCACGGAGCTGCACGTGGCGATGCAGAAGCTGCGGTTCCTCCTGACCGACCTCGCGCGGCGCGGTGCGCGGCTGTGGGTGCTCGTGAACGCCGGGCTGGCGGCATCCGAGCTCCGCGCCGCGCTTGGATCCGTCGCGGCCGCCATGGACGTGCTCGTGCTGCTGCCGAGGGACGGCTTCCTTGTTGACGTGTCGGTGGAGGCCAGCGAGCTCGCGCGGATGGTGTCGGACCAGGCGTGGCGCGCCGTGGTGTGGCCCGACGCGGCCGACGAGCGCGCGGCGCGGAGCGTGCGGTCGATACTGGAGCAGTTCAAGTGCGGCGTGTCGCCCGACGCGGAGGACGTGCGGCGCGTGCTGGGCCGCGTCGGCGTGCGCACCTGGTCCGACTGCTCCGAGGAGATCGCGTTCCTCGAGGACGAGCTGCGGATACGGTCTTCGGATGAGGATGACGACGGCGGCAGCGAGGCTGCGGTCATCAACAGCTTGATCGCCTTCCTGGTGTACTGCCGCGTGGTCCTGTTCGACCACATCATCGACGCGAAGGCGGCGGAGCAGCCAAACAAGGCGGCGGTAGCGGGGGATCTCCACGCTGCACGGCCTGGTGCCGCGAGGTGCCCGGAGTGGATCCGGCCGGACGCGCTGCAGTGCCCGATCATGCTGGACCTGATGACCGACCCGGTGACGGTGTCCACGGGCCAGACGTACGACCGCGCCTCCATCGCCCGATGGCTCAGGGCCGGGTGCCGCACCTGCCCCGTCACCGGCGAGCGCCTCCGCACCTCCGACCTCGTCCCCAACGCCGCGCTCCGCGGGATCATCGACCGCCTCCTCCGCGCCAACGGCGTCTCCCTCCCAGACCACACGGCCGGGAGCCACCGTCACGGCGCGCTCGGCGACACGGCCGTGACGTTATTCGGCCCCGCCGCCGCGGCCGGGGCCGCGCGGCTGGCCGTCGCCTACGTCGTCGCGCAGCTGCGCACGGGGTCGACGGCCGAGCGGAGGAAGGCGACGGCGGAGGCGCGCAAGATGAGCAAGCACAGCGCGTTCTACCGGGCCGCCCTCGTGGACGCCAACGCCGTGCCGTGGCTGCTGTGCCTGCTCTCCGCCACGGACGCCTCCGTGCAGGACAACGCCGTGGCGGCGCTGCTCAACCTGTCCAAGCACCCGCGCGGGCGGGCGGCGCTCTTCGAGGCCGGCGGCGTGGGCCTCGTCGTCGACGTCATCAACGTGGGCGCCCGCGCCGAGGCGCGGCAGAACGCGGCGGCCGTCCTGTTCTACCTCTCGTCGAACGCGGAGCAGGCCGAGGAGATCGGGCGCGTCCCGGAGGCCGTGCCCACGCTGGTGCAGCTCGTCCGCGACGGCGCGCAACGCGGCCGCAAGAACGCCATGGTCAGCCTGTACGGCCTGCTCCAGAGCCCCGCCAACCACGCCAAGGCCGTCGCCGCGGGGGCTGTGCCGGCGCTCGCCGCCCTCCTTTCCCAATCCGCCACCGCCGACCCGGCGGCGGACGACGACGGCGGCCTCGCCGGCGACGCCGTCACGCTGCTGGCGCGGCTCGCGGAGCAACCGACGGGCGCGCTGGCCGTCCTCGCGCGCCCGGGTCTCGTCGCCCGCGTCGCCGAGGCGCTCGCCACGTCATCGTCCCGGTCGGGGAAGGACCACTGCGTTGCGCTGCTGGTGTCGCTCTGCCGGCACGGCGGGGACAGGGTGGTGGCGCTGCTGGGCCGGATGCCCGGGCTCATGCCGGCGCTGTACGCGCTCATCGCCGACGGGAACGCGCAGACGTGTAAGAGGGCCAGGGCGCTGCTCAACCTCATCCACCGCCACTACGAGATGACCAACCCGTCGGCGGCGCCGGCGTCAGATCCCGGCGAGCGCGTCGTCCGCGTTCTATAGCCCGTAAGTACAGCACCACGTGTAGGCGTACTGTAGATCAAACCATTTTTGTTCCAGTCTCCGCTCGTGTTTTAGAAGAGCTGGGGACGAACGGATTTTTGCTTCTCTGTTTTCGTTCGAGTTTTGTGATACTGCGATTATTGCTGTAGAGATAGTGAGATACACGACAGTATAGAGGAATCTGATGTGAGAGCTTCTGATTCATATTGTAGCTTGACAGTATGAAGCCATGGTGGCGCAGTTGGATGGTGTCAATTTTCTTGTTGATGTACATAAATATCAGTGGTAAAATCGCCAGTTTGTTACTGTAATATAGTGTATACTCCAACTAAAAAAAAAAGATCTGGGATGGTTCAACGTGAAGAAATCAGAGGGGAATTGGTCACTGTCCCTAAAAACATCTGGGATAGAAACAGCACCGCCTCACTTTTTTTTTTCTTTTTTTATTTTATAAATAGGAAGAGAAAAAAAAAATCCTCTCCAGGGCAAAAACAGCAAGAACTATAGAGCCATAGAGGTCAGGCAGGCTGAGCCTCCCAAATTTTGCAGTCAAATCCCGGTCGCTTTAAGATCTCAGATGTCGGCGCGACTGGAAGAGCTCAGATGCGTTTCCAGCTTGACGAAGCAAAACCAAGAGTAAACAGTTTGCTTGCTTCGTAACGGCTACCACCATAATATTCGTTATTTAATTCCAAAATTTTACCGTCAGCCAGAAGCCCGTCTAGCTCAGTCGGTAGAGCGCAAGGCTCTTAACCTTGTGGTCGTGGGTTCGAGCCCCACGGTGGGCGTTGAATTTTTTTTTTATCATCTCGTTTTCTTTTACCATTTTCGCTTCCATTTACCCACATTCTCGTATGTGATGGTAACGCAGAGTTCTCTGTTCTGTTGTGGAGTCGAGCTCCAGTTCACATCGCCGGACCGATTCCTCCCACTAATCATCGCCCCCTCTGTCCTGTTGCGCCCCACAGTGTTGACGTGCCAGCACGCCTACGTCGACGCAAGTCGGCAACGAACCTGACCTTTCCACGTGACACTCGACCGTCGTCGGAGTTGGGTTGTCTCCAACCTGACGCCCCGCCTCGTTAACCACTCTCCATTATCCTAATATCTCTTACTCTGTGGTCGATCCGGTCAGCCCACTGATATAAGCAATTAGTACTTTCTTTTTGCGAGAGGGATAAACAATCACTTGCCGATTGCCTGAACTGCTTAGCGCAGTGCCTATGCGCGCTCACCGATCTGGGGATCACGTGACGCGCAGCAGTGCTTGCTGGTAAGTGCCGCGCTAATCAATCGGTCAATCAGCGACCTGACAACTGACATCCATCCATGTAGATCTCGCCTCGGAGCGAGGTGGACGACGACGTGCTTAATGCGGTCTCGTGATCGGGTCACGGGCTGCTAGACGGTTAATTAAGATATTGCTTGGACGGTGGCCTCGATCTCCGTTGAGTGTTAAAGAATTCGGGACGGGATCGAACGGATGCATCCTTTCCTTTCTGATACGATCTGTTTGTTGTTGCCAGATCCGAGGTTGCCAAGTTGCTGCCACCCATTTGAAAACCTTGTTCGGATATGACTGGTGACATCGGCAGGCGAGGAGAGGAAGGGATTGAAGAAACGACCACCATGGATGATGTACAGAGCGTGTATTGACTACTGACACGTAGATACTAGATAGGATCCATTGGCACTTGTCATTTGCAGTCGTCTAACAAGTGGTGCATAGTACCATATTAGAAAGTTGTCGAAGTTGTGTAGCGATGCATGGGATGTAGGAATCATTGTGGGTACCGATTGATTGCTACTAGCAGTAAACAAAAATGCTGAGATCAAATTCAGCCCCTTGGTCCCTGGATAGAGTTATGGAGGCTCGTGGCTTTTCAGAAAAATGACGAGGGTGGATGAAACACATCTTGGAAACAGGGCGAACTGCAGTGCTACTAAATGGAGTCCTCGGCAGATGGATCCCGTGCAAGAAAGGATTGGCCAGGGCGATCCTCTCTCCTCCTATTTTTTTTTTACTTGTTGCAGATGTGCTACATAAGCTCATTCATCATGATGGACAAATTAGAAATTCTCTCCTTCGAGATCAGACCTGCCCCATAATCTAATATGACGACGACACGTTGATTCTCCTATCAGCTGATCAAGCACAGATTGCCAGGCTGAAGCTCCTCCTCACTCAATTTTCAGCTGCAACAGGCCTAGAGATCAACTACAACAAAAGCACCTTTGTCCTAGAGATCAACTACAACAAAAGCACCTTTGTACTAATTCAGGCCATAGATGAGCATGCTGCCACCTTAGCATAGTCATTGGGATGTACTATCTCTTCATTCCCACGGACTTATCTCGGATTACCCCTGTCAGAGTCAAAATTGCTAGCTGCAGCTCTAGAACCTCTTGTTATAAAAGTGGCACGCAGAATCCTCGGCTGGCGCACATACGTCCTTGACTTTGGAGGTTGGCTCATTCTCACAACGGCAGTCCTCAGTGCCTTGCCCACCTATGCGTTGGGGGCAATGGAACTCCCTAGGACCACCGTCAAGCAAATTGACAAATCAAGACGCTCCATGTTTTGGAAAGCCTCAAATGAATGCTCGGTTGGGGATTGCCAAGTAGCATGGGAAAAGGCCTGCTGTGACAAGCAAGATGGTGGACTTGGAATCAAAGATTTACACACGCAGAACCTTTGTCTCCTTTTAAAATATCTGCACAAAATTGTTACCAAGGAGGACACACCGTGGGTTCGATGGATACTACAACAGTACAAACCCTTCGAGCGTAGATTCGAGGCGCTCCCGTCACACACCAATGCTTGGAAGACGCTTGCGTGACTTATGCCATTATACCAAGCAATCATGTCAGTGGACGTGGGCGACGGCGAGACAACCTTCTTCTGGTTCGACGATTGGACAACTCTTGGCCCTCTACACCAATCTCTGTCGGCCCTATTCTCCCACTACACACAACAATCAGTAACCGTTAGCCATGTTCTAGCAAGTGGTGTCTTGCATCTTCACCTAAGGCCGAGGTTATCACAAGCAGCTGCTTGTGAACTCTCCATTTTGCAGGCCAACCTCTCCGACACGATGCTAAAAGCAAGGCCGAACATCTGCTTCATGCAAGGGGCATCGGCGCCGGGGTTTAAGACAAGCGCAGCCTATGAAAAGATTTGCCCGCCCGGGGAGCCGGCTCAGTGGCAACAGCATAACTAGAACAACTTTGCACCCAAAAAGGTACAAGTATTTTTCTGGATCTTGCGACATGGCAACACACGTACCAGGGAATTCCTGCATGGCCTCGGCATCGTCCCTTCTCCTGACTGTCCCTTCGGTTGCTCCACACATGAGACACTCGACCATCTCTTCATCGCCCGCCCTGCACTATAGAACTTCTGGGCTGCTGTTCTGCCGGCAGAGACGATGATTAACACTGTCGACGACCTCTGCTCAACCTGCTCCTCAACTTTTCAAGGCTGGCCGCCCGAGCTCAGAGACACTCTTCTCCTTGCCTTGCTGTGGGTAGTATGGAAACGGAGGAACAGGAAAGTGTTTGACAACATCTCACTGTCCATATCTGCCACTGCTGATCTTCTCCAGGAATATCTCTGCCTCTGGATGTGTAGAGCGAAACGCTCAACGCCTACAGGTATCTTAGAGGACTGGTGCACCTTCGTGGCGGATGTAATTAGATAGTAGTTTTGCTTTGTCTTTCTGTTGCTGTCACCAAAAGTGTTGTGTACGCACCCTATAACAGTTTGTTTACAATGAGAAAAATTCAGGTGGGGGTCTTCCCCACCATAGTTTCCTCAACAAAAAAAAAAAAAAGCAGCCCCTTGTCCATTCAGTTGAGGCACCTCCCGTGTCATCTCCGTGACCCCCGGTGACCATCCACTTGCCGAGGAACATCAAGGGAGATTGTTCTCGTATGCAAGGCAGCCTAGTATTAGTCCATCAGTGCTTGCATCTTTCACGGAGAAAATTTGATTCGATAACCCAGAGGAATTCTGAAAAACACTCATCCAAGAAGTAGTTGGTCTGAGGCACAGAGGTCTGAGCCTCCTAAGACCAGACTAGCCCAGTACTCTGCAAACATGTCTGCTTCTATGATGGGATGTGTAAATTGGCGATACCATGCAAGTGGGCGGCTGTTCGTCGGGCTCTCTTTTCTTGCCGCCTACTCCGGAAACTCTTCTTCGTATATCTATATTATTATAGTACATGACCTCTACACCCTCCAATGACATCAGATGCATGCTCGTCCAATCCCCCGCCGACATGTAACACCCATTATAGGACCTTTACATCCTCCAGCGGCGCCAGATGCCTGCTCGTCCAATCCCCCGTCGACACGTAACACCCAACCAATCATAGGTTAACACGTCATCATCTCAAGAGCTGAGTTCTCAGCGTAAGGGAGGAAGGGTGTTTGGTCACCACCTATCAATTTGATGACTAGATAATGGACACAACTAATCAAGAAACAACACAACAACATGTTACACATGAATATAAAGAAATCCCATAACGAGTCCCCCTGAGCACAAGGAGGAAGACTGTTTGGTCGCTGAGCATCCATTTAGTGGGCTGCGAGTATACAACACCCAGGCAAGACAAAACACCACAATATGTTTCACCCAAGAAGAAAGGAATAAAAAGAAAGAGGTGGGTATATCACTCATGCAGAATAAAACACATGAGTAACCGATCGAATTTTTTTAATTCATATAAAATTCGATGGCTCCACATGACAAGTCGCGGCCCTCCTCGCCAGCGTGGTTTATCTTCCACCTCCTTCGCCAGCATGGGGCCTGAGCTGAGGTGGGGCTGTGCAGGGCATGCGAGATGGCGGTGGGGCTCGGAGGTGGAGGGCGGCGGCTATGCGGCGATGGCGTCGGCCTCTCTTCCATGGAGCAGTGACGAGGATTGAGCAGATGAGAGCGAGAGACGCTTCTTGCGGCGGAGAAGACGAAGCGAGGCTTCATAGATAAGATCCATGTGGATGTGGGGGAGAGGCATCCGCGTAGCTTACCACAATTTTCTATTAAACCCCTTCTATTTATTCATAATTGCACAAAGGTCCTGTAACATTCTATGCAATCCAACTACGAATTTACATAAAAATCCTTTGTGTTTCTTATATTGATGTAAAACTTTAATAGCTCAGACAAATTTATACAGTTCTTTTGATGTTTTTTTTAAAGAATCCTACACTTCGATTGATGTTTATTGATGCTTCTTAAATGTCAAATTCGACCGTCAAATCTCTGCATAAAAATATCGAAGAAATAACCAATATAGTGGTAGGACTTTATTATTAATAATTTCTATAAGTGTTAGTGAATATTTATATGCAGATGATTTATCCACATATTATAAGGAAAACACAAGTGATTAAAGGAGAAGACACACTTCGGGCCAATCAGAGGTAAACACAAGGATTAAATGGCGGTAAACACAAGGATTAAATGGCCCACCTTTAGCATCAAACCGACTTACAACAGGCCTAACACATGGAGAAGTCTTGGTGGGGAGGGAGGGGGGGGGTCACCCATCAGTGAGACAGAAGAATCGAGAGACCACTGGGCCCCACCTCTGTTCGGCCAGACAAGGAGTGGGCCCAATGGTGCCCATCTTCCTATGGCAGTTTCTCACCGCTTTTCCTACGTCGGTTCCTCCAGTTAGGGCGTCGGTTCCTCCAGTTAGGGCGACAGTTACCACCCCAGGACCCGCCTTTGGACCCTATATAAGGAAGGGAGTACCTCCACTCCACAACACACAAGAATGAGATAATTAAAGCTCCCCTCCAAAGGCAAAGCGTTGCCTAGTTAGTGCTTAAAAAATAGGGAGAGAGTGAGGGAGAGTTTGGAGAAGCGTCGGGCTTGTCGACGATCTTTCCCACACTTGTACCTCGATGGATTCTTTTCTTTTCAAGTAAATGTTTGCGATTCCTCTTTGATATTTAAGTTTCTTATTTTAAGTAAGTTTTTTTCTTTATTGCTTACATGATCATCGCTTCATTTAGTTAGAATATCTTAGTCTTCTATAAATGTGGTACCAAGACTTTGATAGTGTAGACGTGATGTCTCGGTTAGAGGTTACCTTTGTTTGCCGCGTGTCCCATAATTTGTAGAGGCAATCGATTATTTACCTAATGACTCTATTGAAAGTAAAACTAATTCTTGCCCATGGGTAGAGTCCTAGGCTGGTTTTAGTTAGCATATATGATCAAATCCAAACTCCTGGACTCATAGCACAGCCCCCTGTCTCCCTAGTTCTCTGCTCTCTCGACCCCCCCCTCCCCACACCTCGCTTCCCTGATCCACAACTATAGATGAACATTCGAGCCGCTCGGCCCGACTCGACACGGGTCTGACTAGGCACAACCACCCTATAGACGGGCCGGCACGGCTTGACTCATTAATGGGCCATGCCATGCCAGCCCACGGGCGAGGCCAACGGCCCGCAGCATGGCCTGATCTAATTTAGGGTGCGTTTGGTACAGCTCCAGATTCACTGTGAATTAGAAACGTTTCAGTTTCAATCTAGAAATGTTTCAGAGCTTGAAACAGAATCACTTCAGAAACCGTTTGGCTCGTTGGACAGTTTCAGATTCAACAAATAGGGGAGAGGGACCAAAATGACTCATTTACCCTCTGATCAAATTTGTTGCTTCTACTACATTACAATACGAGATGAAGTTCTTTAATATACTACTTAGAAATGTTATTGCAAAATACATGTCATCATCCACATGTTCGGATGTCAAACATGGTTAGCCATATACATTTTTTCAAAATACAACCCAAAAGATCGAATATCTCCTATCTATGCACTAGACTGGAATATCGCAGCTGCAAGATCATCATGAGTCATGTCCATACTTATGTCATTTGTAGAGGACGTGGAGGCGTCAGAGGCATTTGGAGGTGGTGCATGTCTTGCATACCTGTGTGGTATTGTAGGTATATACTCTGGATCATGATCGCATCTCCGAAAATGCCTATCTAGTGCATGATTTTCACAGATGAAGTTATGAAGGCACATTGTTGCAGCCACTATCATCTTTTGTTTGGACATTGGATAGCTTGACATCTTAAAAAGAATTCTCCACTTCTGCTTCCATACACCGAATGTGCGCTCAACTACATTGCGAGTTCTTGAGTGATGATAGTTGAATGTTTCTTGTTCACCACGAGGAGCAGCACCCCTCCTCCAATCAGGAACATGGTACCTCTGTCCCTTATAAGGTGCCATGTATCCGGGCCTATTCGGATAACCTGCATCGACCATGTAGTATTTTCCTAGATGGACAAATATGGATAAATGTAAGAGCAAATAGAAGACAAACTGAAGCACATAAATCAAGAAATATATACCTTGTGGAGGATGGGGGAAGGTGTCATCGTGGTCAATAGCATGGAATAGGACACTTGTATCATGCATGGATCCTGGCTGCCCAACAGATGCATATGTGAAGCGCATATCAAAATCAACCACTGCCATCACATTTTGAGTTGGACTACCTGATCTGCCAATATATCTCACATAATCTCGTGGAGGTGGCACTGCTCCAATGTGAGTGCCATCAATAGCTCCAATACAACCTTTGAAATGTGGCCATAGCTTGTGATCACCTCTGATTCTATTGTGCACAGTAGTGAAATTGTGATCCTGAGGTCTAATATACTGCTTAGCCATCTTGATTAGGCATTGCAGGACCTCATCAAATTTTCTACTAATTGTCTCACCTGAATGTTTGAAAGTGTTTTGAACTGAAGTATTTGATCTATTCTAACCACAGATGCATAAGAATATAGCAAGGGATTTAAGTGAACTCATATGAATGGTTGATTTCAGACCATAGTCACTCACCAACAGATCATGAAGTTGGACAAAGAGCCTTTCATTCATTCTGAACATCCTATGACTTTCACCAGGAGTGTTCAGTGTTTCCAACACCCATGCGTATCCACTGAGCTGAGAAGTTCTTGGGGGATTCTTGTCATAATATGCCATGTAGTAATCATAGATAATGCTGACAGTGGAGACCAATGAAGCTTGTAGCTCCAAATGTTTTTTCAGAACTTGTACATCAGATGCACTGACATCATCATCATCAGAGGCAGTCACATCACTTTCATTGTCACTTTCACTAGATGACATCTGTATGAAATAAGATACAATCACATTAGATAATTGAAGCATGAATGCTTCCAACAAAAATAAGATACAATCACATTAGAGACAACAAGTTTCAAGAGAATATCCAACATATCCATTGTTTTACAATACTGGTTCAGACATACAAGAAAAATTGTTCATAATATCACAATCACATGAATATAAAGGGGAATAAAAGGTACAATACACATGCTATAGCAGCATCTTGAACAATCTAGTGGCCATATTTAACAAAATGCTTCATAGTGAGCCACTCAAAGCGTTCTTGTGGAGTGTCCAATGTCATGAACATCTCCCTCTCTACCCTCTTGGTAAACAGTTCAGAAGCAATGAAGAACTCCTTTGTCCTAGGAGCAGCTCTAGATTCCTTGACAATGGCCATTACTTCCTTTATGGATGGTCCACAATCCGTTCTTGCTGCCATTGACTCAACTGAATTTGCGGATCTCTCAACCGAAGATATAATTTTACTAACTTGATCTTGCATCCATATTCCTCCACTTGTCTTAGGCCTCTTTCCTTTATCATCTGTGGCAGCAACAACACCCCTTTTTCCTTTGCCTTTGGGAGGAGGGCTGACTTCTTCTTCTTCTTCTTCTTCACTGTCAACATCGTCGGAGCTACCCTCTTCATCAACATCTAAATTGATAAGAGGACTTTCTTCAGGTATCAGACCCGATGAAGCACCGAAATGGTCATCACCCGTGTTTCGAAGGTCTTCAAAAATAATCCTCAATTCATCCTCATTTTGAAGTCTCTGCAGTTTAAACTTGCCACAACCTGGAATATCCTGTAAACAAGTAACAAAAAATTATTTAGACATCTCGGTAATAAAGGTTTTTATTGACGAAAAACAAACTTACCTTTCTAGACTTTTTCCACCAACTCTCTGGCATCTGGATATTTTGCTTCCTCTCATCCCAACCTATCCCTGTTTGCTTGAGCAATGTCTTCCAACAAGTATACTCAACTTTCATTTTAGACCACTTGTTCTTAAATTGCATTCTGGTGTATTCAATACCGGTCTTCTCTTTAAACTTCTCAATTACATTTTTGAACCCTACATTGTTCAGGTGGGTACTTGATCGATTGCCACATTTCACTTGTTCAGCAAACAACTCACAAACAAGTTTAACATGCTCCTCATTTGACCAATCAGCCTCAGGCATCTATACAAATATTCATGTTAAACTTGTCCAAATACATGTGAAACATGTTCATCATCAATACTAGTATGTAAGCTGATGGTACCAATCAACCAACAAAGTATTTGCAATCAAGTTACAGGCCTAACAACTGAGGGGAAACAGGGAAAAGAAATAGAGGAAACCTTGCTTCCGGTGCAGGGGACAACCTGCAGATCCTGTGCAGGTCCGACTGCGGAGGGCGCCCTGCTGCACCTTCCTGTTCGCGCGGCGTCGGTGTCCTACCGTCGTTGAAGGCGGCGACCAAGGCAGAGGGGCGCGGCGTCGTCTCGGGAGGCGGAGAGGAGCGGGACACCTATCCACGCGGTGTCAGCGTCCTACCGTCGTTGAGGGCGGCGACCAAGGCAGAGGGGCGCGGCGTCGTCTCGGGAGGCGGAGAGGAGCGGTGTCCCGGGAGGCGGAGGGGCGTCACGCGCCGGTGACGAGCAGTGTTAGGCGCACACGAAGAGCCGGTGGTGGAGGCGCACCTTATCCTCTCCCAGGTTGGAGCCACGTGAAGTGGAGATAGGAGGAAGGAGGCAGTGGCAATCCTGGTAATTACATGAGCAAGTTGGAGGGCGGTTAAAAATCTTTTGGGCGTGAATCGGCGCGGAACACCATTTTTACCGATTCAACGACGCAGTACAAATGGAGGAAACGTTTCACGGTGATTCTAGACTGAAACGATTCGAGTTTTAGCTGTTTGGAGGCGATTCAAGTGATTCATCTCAGAATCAGGATTGAATCTGGTTGCCAAACGGACCCTTAATCGTGTCGGGCCGGCCCGTTAGCATGATTGGCCCGTTTCTGAATCAACCCATTAAACCTGTAAAATATGTACAAATAGTGAAAAAAGTGAGAGGGATGAGTTTTGAACCTAAGATCTGCGGGAATTGAAAGAAGAGTTTCCACTAGACCTCTACGCCTTTGTTGTTTATGTATGAAAATATATTTCTATTTAAAACATACCTTAATGGGTAGGGCCGTGCCGCCCATCATGCCGCACCCTTGGCCCAAGCACGACCTGACTGTTTGGGTCGTGTCATGCTTGGGCCAGGCCAAAAGCTCCGTGCTTCGGGCCGGCCCAAGAAGCATGGCCCAAATGTTCATCTATAGGTGATGACAACCCTATCCAGCTTTAGTAGTCCTCCACATTCGAGTACGTTGTAGGGCTGTTGACCGAAGTTGCATATGGATATAGGGATAAGCCAATGTCCAAAGTAAGCAATTAGAGTGAACCTATCTTATTATAGGATTCTTGATCTTAGCAATCCTCTCTATGCTTTGTCTATCATATTCTTGTTGTCCTTGGACGGATCAGAATAAAAGATTGGTACACACATATTCTGTGTGATTTGATAAACTAGAATAATCCTAGGTGAAGTGTTAGAGCATCTCCAAAAGCTTCCTAAAAAGTTAATCCCAAAAGAGTGCTTTTAGTAGCAGCCCAAAAATTATTAGGGGGAAATTTTGTTGTCTCCTCCAACAGTTCTCCCTAAAACAGATCACAAAAACTTTTGATTGTGTCACGGACCTGCCTTACCACGGAGACGGCTCCGTTCCAGGATCTCCCTCGGGTGGCGACACGCGCTGTGGCGTCCAATAGTACAACACATGACAGAGAAAAATAATTACAACAAGAGCATAGGTGGGAAACAGAGTTTTACATAAATCCGAAGTTATATTACAAACCAGAGTTTTGACAGAAGTAAATTTTTGCGGAAGCGAATTATTCAACACTGGTTCACCAGTTCAACGAAATAGATAAGATACAATCGCCCTCTCACGGCGACACTCAGAGAACAACCCGGCCATAATAGGTGCTTTGCCCAAGCACCGTACCGGCAAGCAAGGAATTACTCCTCGTCTTCATTCGTGCATAGCTCCCACTCGATGTTCCAGCAATCGGGGCGCTGGCCCTCCCAATGGAATCTCCCACCGCAGTGGCAGTCTCCGCTCTGGTCATCTGAAAACCACATAGAGCTACGCCCTGAGTAACTAACTTACTCAGCAAGACTGACCCGTCAAAATGGCCAACTACAACCGACGCCTAGACATGCAAAGGCTAGGGATAGGGTTTATATTGCCAGAAAACCAGCCTAGGAGTGGATCCTTGTTTTTCAAGTTTTAGCATCAAGTTAAGTTGTCGTGCGGAATAATAAAATTTAGTTTGCACTAAAGCTATAACAATCATGGTTGCAATATAATCTTACTAATACCAAACAATAGTATTAAACCTACTCATCATCTTAATGGCTTCCGACACTGTTCCGGAGCAGCGATCAAGTGGTACTCGTTACTGTGAGGGGCAGCGACTCGAATCGATTTACATCCTGCAGGAGAAACCTTCTTGCACGACCCATACACGCTTCCCGGAAGCCGCATGGAGCAACCTTTCACTCACGGTACCGCAGGGTCTTCCGCGTCCAGACTCCCCCGAGAAGGGTCCCCCATAGCGATGCGCCCCGTGCCGCCATCCGTGGGTGGATTGCTCCCTCCTCTCAGCCCCAGTTCCACCAAAGAAGGGAAAAGGCTATCTTCAGACCATGCAGTAGTCGTAGCTACGTCGGTTTACTGGGCCCATATCTCCAGCATGCAAACAGTACGTTCAAACTTGATCCCATGGGCCGGACACGAGGCATAGCCTTAGGTGGCTCGGACGGGGCTACCTCCATGAAGACAAGCTGTCCTTCCCTTTCCACCTAGTTGCCCGTCCGGTCTTCATTGTGATCCCATCCACCCTTTCCTTCATCCGATATCATTCCCCAGTGATAATATTCTCTATCTACGAGTGGTCTCCATACCACTCGATGAGTAGCCGTCCTAATTTAAGCAGAGCGACTACCGTCCTGAGGCTAATAATCAGGAAAGAGGGACCTACTGCACGCTAGGGTTGCAATCAACTCCTATCACTTAATGCACAGGCAAACTTACATTCCTAGCTAGTGATAGAATAAAAATTTAAAACGAGGATTATGCACCGGGGCTTGCCTTGGGTCTGCTCTTGCTCAGCAACGGCACCTCTGGCTCCTTCAGGTTCCCGCTCCGGTCCCGTCTCGACGTGGTTCACGGCGTGATCTATATGATGCAAAAGATGATGCTATAAGAGAAGATTCATGGCACTTCCTCAATAAGTACGTTAATCTACACTGTTTCTCATGAAAGTGGGCGGGATGTGTTGATTAGTGCAGCAATATAGCATATTTAGCGGAAGCACAGGGTGAGGTCGTTTCGTGTATTTCCTTCATGGACTCCAGAATTTAATCGCGGCAACGTCGCACCAATGTACAGTGGGCTTGTGTGTGTCGGGGTGAAGCTACGTAAGCGATGCCCCTCACTAGTGGGTGCTAATTAATTAGTATTTTAGTGTATCAAGCAAAACCCTCGTAAGGTACCAGGTACCCATGAAACAGCCCTAAAGCGGAACCATTATTATTAACGGGAAAAATCGCACTCGGAGCATAATCTATCAAGTTGACATGATTCTGATCTTTAAATGGGCAGGGGTGATTTATTACAATTAGATTATACCAGGAGTGATTTATTTGCCAAGTTTCACCATCATGCACCTAGTCAATAATTTCTATTAATTATTATAAGAAAAAAGGGCATTAAATTAATTTCAGCTAATATACAGAGACTTACCCTATGACATCTTTTTCCAGGGAGACTAAAACTGATAATCATATTTGGTGACCAAATTTCAAGATTTTATCAGCTCTCTGTAATTAAGTATGGATTTATGAGGGTTTTTACCCTATAATTAAATTTTAACAGTAAAGATAACATGCACTGTGATTTAGCATTTTTCCGTATTAGTACAAGTCCAGAGAAGGCTAGCAAAATTTATTTTGCCTCAAAATTTCCATTAATCATTTTACTATGCATTTTACAAGTTTATCCCATTTCTGGAAACAGAATTAAATAAGAAAATCAATTTTTCTCACGTGGGCCGCATCCAGCCAGCCCGTCGGGCTGAAACCCGCGCGGCCCATCGGCCGAGCGCGCGCACGGGGGCGCTCTCGGGCCAGGCGCGGCCCGAGAGCGAGGCCAGGCCCATTGGCCGTTGCGGCCCCGCGGCCATCTGGCCCATTGGCCAGCACAGCCGAGCCGAGCGCGCGCGCGCGACGGCGGCGCTCGGCCGTGCGCGGTGGCGCGAGCACGACGGCTAGCAGGGGAGGCGGCAGCGGCAGCATTGCCAGGGTAGCAACCAGCGGGCTCCGAGGAACACGCGGCGCGTAAAAAGAGGAAGGGTGGCTCACCGGAACTAGCTCGGCGATGACGAGGCGGAGCTCCGGCGGTCGGCGCCGAGTGAGGTCGGGAAGGAAACGAAGGGGCATTCACTCGTGCCCGTGCAAGGAATCGGCCAGGAGCTCACCGTGGCGGTCGGGCGACGCGGAGGGGCGGCGGTCGGAGGCGGGGAAGGAATGACCGATTCACGGCGGCTCGGTGCGGGAGGGGGAAGATAGCTTCACGTGAAGCTTGAAGAAGCCGAGGCGATGCCGTGGATGTCGACGAGCACCTGGGAACGACGGCGAGGCGGCGGTGGCGCGGAGCAGCACCGGGCGGCAATGGGGCGCGGCGAGCGAGCGGGAGAGACAGAGGACGGAGAGAGTAAATGGGGGTTCGGACAGGGCGACAGGCGACAAAGGAGATGTCCGAACGCGCGCGTGGTGCCGTCGATCCGCGGCAACGGCCGTTGGCCGTACGCCGGCGACCATGCGGCGCGCGACGAGTCGGGCAGGGCAGCGGCAGCCGGGTGTGTTTTCTCTGAGTCGCTGATAGGTGGGTCCCACAGAGAGTTTTCTTTTTCATTACTTTTTCCAATCCTATCAGCCGACTGCATTTGTTATTTTTGTTAGAATTAATCTAGAGCTGCTAAAATCAGACCAAAAATTAAGTAGGCTCCCCATAATGTGCTGGTTTTTATAAAAATACTAACTACTATCAGTTCCGAATAAATTTGATTAGGAATTTTGTGAATAGAGCTGGTTTTTAACCATTCTAGCATTTATTTGGGGCCTTTAATCATGGAAGAAAAATCTGAGAAAATCCTTAAAATTCTTATTGATCATGACCAACAACATATAATTTTGCAGTGATGACTTATGTTTAAAATTTGGGACTTGGAGTGCAAGGGTCATTCAATTTGGTTTGAATTCGATTTGAATTGAAAAAAATTTAAATTCAAATTTCTAGTGTTAGGTCCCATGCTGACTAAGTGTTATCCTAGGGACCATTATGACACTAGGAGTGTCACAGCCCTCCCCCCTTAAGGAAATCTCGTCCCGAGATTAAAGGATGTGTTGACGGGTTACCTAAGCGGTGGCGTAGGAGCTCGGGGTAGTGGCTTTGCAGGAAATCTTCAGTTTCCCAAGTAGCTTCCCTGGCGGTATGGTTGCTCCATTGAACTTTATAGAACTTCAATGTCTTCTTACGTGTCGCTCGCTCCTTCTCGTCTAGCACTCTCACCGGATGCTCGACATAAGTGAGATCGGGTTGTAGTTGCTGGGTGCTCTCCAGGGGTATGTCCACTGGTGTCTTTAAACATCCCTTGAATTGGGACACGCGGAACATGTCGTGCACTCCAGCGAGTTCCACTGGCAGTTGGAGTTGGTAGGCTACGGTCCGTATCTCGCAAAGATAGGGTAGGGACCAATATATCGAGGTGCTAACTTCCCGCGAATTCCAAACCGTTGTACACCCTTGACGGGTGACACTCGGAGGTAGACCACATCGCCGACCCTGAATTCCAATGGGCGGCGCCTTTTATCTGCATAACTTTTCTGCCTGGACTTTGCCGCACGTAAGTTGGATTGGATTTCAAGCACCTTCTGTTCAGCTTGCTGCACTAGCTCCGGACCAAATACTATCCTCTCCCCTGATTCCGACCAACTCAGTTTTGTACGACAGCGGCGCCCATAGAGAACCTCGAATGGTGCCATCTTGATGCTTTCCTGGTAACTATTGTTGTCTGCGAATTCTGCCAAGGGTAGGCACTCATCCCACTTCTTGTTGTGATTCAATACATATGCCCTTAACATGCCTTCCAATATTTGGTTAACTCTTTCCGTTTGACCGTCCGTTTGGGGGTGGTATGCGGAACCTCTGATCAACCTGGTGCCCAGTGTCCCGTGTAGCTTCTCCCAAAAGCGCCCCACAAATTGGGAGCCTCGATCGGATACGATAGTCTTGGGCACTCCGTGCAAACACAGGATTCGCTCAATGTATAGTTGCGCATATTTTTGCATCATGAACCGCGTCAACACAGAGATAAAGTGGGCGACCTTTGTCAATCGGTCAACAATGACCCATATGGAGTCGAATTTATGCGACGTCAACGGTAGACCAACGATGAAATCCATGCTGATATCTTCCCATTTCCAGGCGGGAACACTCAAGGGTTGTAGTAGGCCTGCCTTCTTCAGGTGATCGGCCTTGACTCGGCGGCAGGTATCGCACTCTGCGACGTACCGTGCTATCTCCCTTTTCATACGAGTCCACCAATATTTGGATCTTAATTCATGATACATTTTGTTGCTGCCCGGATGCATGGAGTATTTTGTAATGTGAGCCTCGTCCAGAATTTTCTTGCGGAGTTCCAGATCCTTAGGAACCACCAGTCAATCCTTGAACCATAAAATACTTTCTGCATCTTCTCGAAAGCATTGTATCTTAGCATCGCCCTCTTTTAGTCTCCTTTTGAGATGTGTTATGCCTCTATCATTTTTCTGGGCTGCCACTATTTCTTCCCCTAAGGTGGGAATTAATGCTAGGTTATAGAGGGCTCCGTGGGGTGTTACTTGGACATAATAACCATCTTGGACTTGTGGGCTGACTAGGATGTGGTGGCAGTGAGCCTTGCGGCTTAGGGCGTCAGCCACGACATTCGCCTTTCCCGGGTGGTAATGGACTTCCAACTCGTAATCCTTAATCAATTCCAACCAACGGCGCTGTCTCATGTTCAGGTGGTCTTGAGTGAAAATATACTTCAAGCTTTTGTGGTCAGTGTATATGCGAACTAAATTCCTAAGGAGGTAATGTCTCCACATCTTTAAGGCCAACACCACTGCTGCTAATTCCAGGTCATGCATGGGGTAATTCTGCTCGTGCTTCTTCAATTGCCTTGATCCATATGCAATAATTCTTCCGTCTTGCATGAGCACACATCCCAATCCAATACCCGAAGTGTCACAATATACATCGAACGGCTTCCCCCGGTCCGGTTGAGCTAATACTGGGGCCGTGGTCAGGTGCTCCTTCACGGTTTTAAAAGCATCTTCGCAGCCTTCATCCCATATGAATTTCTTATCCTTCTTAAGCAACTCGGTCATGGGCTTTGCAATTTTGGAGAAATTAGGAATGAAATGGCGGTAGTAGCCAGCTAATCCCAGAAAACTGCGTATATGAAATACGGTCGTCGGTGTCTTCCAGTCCAGTACCTCTCTTACCTTGCTGGGATCTACCGTGATGCCTTCTTACGAGACAATATGGCCTAAAAATGGTACTTGCTTCAACCAAAACTCGCACTTGCTAAACTTAGCATATAGCTGGTGCTCCCTCAACCGCTGTAAGACAACACGGAGATGCTCTGCATGTTCTTCCTCCGACTTCGAGTAGACTAGAATGTCATCAATGAATACCACCACAAACTTGACCAACTCGGGCATGAATACTGAGTTCATGAGATACATGAAGTGTGCCAGTGCATTTGTCAATCCAAACGACATCACTAAATACTCATATAGACCGTATCGGGTAGAAAAGGCTATCTTGGGGACGTCTTCGGCACGGATTTTAATTGGATGGTAACCCGACCGAAGATCAATCTTGGAGAACACCTTAGCTCCTATCAACTGGTCGAAGAGGATGTCAATACGGGGCAGTGGGTATTTGTTCTTGACAGTCACCGCATTGAGGGGTCGGTAGTCTACACACAGCCTTAGGGTCTCATCTTTCTTCTTCACGAATAGTGCCGGACAACCCCAAGGCGAGGAGCTTGGTCGAATGAATCCCTTTTCCAGCAGCTCCTTAAGTTGCTCCTTCAACTTAGCTAGTTTCTTAGGCGCCATTTTATACGGCCTTTTGGATATAGGTGCCGTCCCTGGCTGAAGCTCAATCTTGAACTCAACATCCCGATCAGGTGGAAGTCCTGAGAGATCGTCAGGGAATACGTCCGGAAATTCCCTAACCACTGGAATATCCTTTACTTGCCCGGCAGTGGTGTGGTGAATGCTTGGTGCGGCCAGTTGGGGTGGTCGTACCTGGAAGCTCACGCTACCATGGGTGGGAGAGTTTAAGTGCACCGTGTAGGTGTTTATGTCCAGTATAGCTTTATGTTGCCTCATCCAAGGCATGCCCAAAATAATGTCAATGCTGCACCCATCTAAGACCATGCATTTTGTGGGGTAGACTTTTGATCCTAGGGTTATTGGAAGTTTCTCTATTTCATATAGAGCAGGGGTTTGTCCACCGGCTGATCTAATGGTGTATCGTGCTTTCATAAGAGTGCGAGGCAGCCGGTACTTATCAATGAAGAACCCACTAACAAAGCTATGTGATGCTCCTGAGTCAAACAGAACTAGTGCGGGGTGGTCTCGAACACAGAACATACCAGCAAGGATGGGGCTGTTCTCCGGAATCTCCTCCAGGGTAGTGTTGTTCACTCGCCCAGCGCGAACTGGCCCTCGGTTGTTGCGGTTGTTGTTGTTGTTGTTATTCCTTGGCAGGTTCTGACCAGTGCTCTTCTTGGGGTGCGGGCACTCCCTCGAGAAATGCCCAAGACGTCCGCAGTTGTAACAAGGAAAAGACCCGGTCTGAGCGTTCGGCTGCTGGGGTGGGCGAAATCCACCTTGACTCTGCTGCTGACGTGGTACCGGGGGTCGCTGCTGTGCTGGCTCAACCGGTACGGGGGCGGAACGGTACCTCTGTCCTGACGGGGTGGTGTATACCATGCGAAACTTCTGTGGGGGTCCACTGGATGGCCCCATAGCACTTGCGGAGCGCTTCCGTTCTGCCATCACCCTGCGATATCAGTCCTCCGCAACGATCGCGTTGTTGACAAACTCAGCGAATGAGCCTCCCATGTTAAGGTTGAGGCGGTCCTGTAGCTCAGCACTTAGCCCCTCCAAGAAATGGTCCTTGCGCTTGGCAGGGGTGTCCACTTGTTCCGGGGCGTATAGCGCCAACCGGTTGAACTCTTCGCAGTATTCCTCGACACTGCGGTTGCCCTGCTTTAGAGCGGTGAATTCACGTGCCTTCCTGCGGACGAGCCTCACAGGGATGTAGTGAGCGCGGAACGCATCCTTGAACTCGTCCCACGTAATCTGCCGGTCGGTTCCTACAGAGGCGACATGGTTGGCCCACCATGCCCCAGCCGCACCATGCAGTTGCTGCGCGGCGAACAATGTCTTCTGCACAGGCGTGCAGTTAAGGAGTCCAAATTTGGACTCGAGCATGCGAAGGAAGTTCTCCGCCTCCATGGGCTCGGTGGTTGAGCTGAACGTGGGCTGCCTGGTGGCGAGGAAATCGGAGTAGGAGCTGTTCTGCGGTGCTCCGTCGTTGTGGCCCCTAGCATTACGGGCTGCTAGGTTTTGTTGTGCTAGCTCCCGCATGAACTCCGCCTGCTGTTGCTGGCTCTCCATCATAGTGGCGAAAAATTGCGCCATCATTTGCATGGGGTTGGATGGCGGCGGCGGTGGTGGAGTCCCTCGTGGAGAGTCAGTCCCCCTAGCCCTGGAACCTTCGGGCTGCTCGCCATGCAGCTCATTGGTGTTGCGGGTGCGCACTATTCTAAAAGGTAAGAATAAGGGGTTCAATTAGTATCTTATCCAACATGACCATTATAGGTTACCAAATCAAATCACACAGCACACGTGACAGCAATTTGGTAAACAACATAATTTCAACAAAGCGGGAGTTTTCCAAGTTACATGGGTCTAGTACAAGTCAACAGTTCCACTCTACATAAACTCGGAATATGTGGCCATCGAGTTTGCAAAAGCTATTCACGCGGGTGATCCCCAAAATACAACAACCACGCGTAGAGCGTCCCAAAAGCTATCCATCTACCATGCCCTACAAGTACGACCTAGTCACGTCTACTACTACTGCCATGCCCTGTCACCGGTGGTGCCAGAGGGTCCTGGACGGTCCGCGTCGGTCGGAGCGGGTGGCTCGTAGTCCACGTCGGACTCCTCGCCCACGTCCTCCTCGGGCTCCTCCTCCCCGGGTGCTGCGGGCGGTGCAGCAACCGCGTCCAACTGAGCCTGGAGGTCCTGGTTCTCGTGAGCCAAGGTCTCCAGGTCCTCCGCCATAAGGTCCATCTCCTGCTGGGCACTCGCCAGCTACTGCTGCAGGTGCTCGTTATGGTTTGTACGCTGCTGCATAATCAACCCTCTTCTATCCACCTCCTGCGCGAGAGTGTCGCGCTGCCCAGTGACCTCCGACACGCGAGTCTCACTCGCCTCAAGAGCAGCAGTCAACCGCTGAATCTCTCTGTGCTGGGCATCGACCTGTGCCTGCAGGTCATTCCTCTACAGCCACACCTGCTCAGCATCCGCCAGCACGACTCTGCTGCGGCTGCTAGACTCCTCATCGAAGTTGAGGAGGTACTCGGAGTAGTGAGCTACGCGGTGGTATCCCGCGTGGTACTCCGGGTAGTCGTTACGAGAGACGCGTCTCACGCGCCTCTGCCACAATGGGTCAGCCTGGTGCCAAATGGGGATCATCTCGAACGGAGGCCCCGAGAGCGCTGCTACGTTGTGCCCACAGAAGTGAGTGAGAACCCGGTGGGCGACTCTCTCCAGGCCCTCTCTAAGGCTCCCGGCCGTGACGGTGCTCTCCATACCCGCCAAGTCGGGGTTGCGCGGGTGTGGGGAGACACTGAGATGCACCTCTGCAAAAGGCACACCGTGGCGGCGAGTCTCATGACCACGGTACGAAGGCTACTCCTCGTAGCCCAGAGTGCGTAGCATCTCCCACAGGAGGGTGGGAAAGCCATGGTGGTGTAGACGGTGGTATAACGCCACCCGTCATGCTAGAACAGCTCAAACCCGTGCTCATCCATCTGGAACACAAACCCAAATAGTGAGTACTCGTTCCCAACGCAGAGGGTGCAGGCCAAAATAAAAAATTTGATGCAATGAGTGATACATAGAATCTAGCCACTACGGGGTTACATATTCTAGAGGGAAATTCGGTTACTGCGTAAAATGGTATGTTCTATCCTAGGGTACAACAGCTAGTTCGTCGAGCTTTTGTGCAATCCTACTTACGGATTTAGGACGGTAACTGAACAGTAAAGTGGTAGGGTTTTTCTCGACAGAACCGGGTTACTCGAAAGATTTGGTCCTAGCGCTGTCTCTAAGGTCTCAAACCTGAAATGTGAAACTACCACTTCCAGAAAGTGCAAATACAGCCCTAGGGGTGATCGGAGCAAGGAGGCATGGATTTTACACGATAGGTTAAAATCTGAGATTTATCTTAACCCGATTTCGACGTGCTGACTCGGACGGCCAAAATGGTATTGTCCGGAAATTTTTAAACCAAAATCTTCTTACTGAGCGTACAGAGAGTTCATTCTCGATTTCAATAAGTATTCGTTTACATGCTTTTGACTTTCAGGTGGAAAGATATTGATTTTTATATGGACGACCCGTCTGCTGAAATTTCAGTTTCTTGTTAATGTCTTGACGCCTTTTAATATTTTTCATTTATGCATATGATTTCGGCCTACCCGTCCTCACCAAATAAAAATTCGGTCACGAATAGGACCATACGTATAGTCGGTGGTAATCGACCTCGTATACTATCCGTTTCTTACGAGAACCGTGGTTAGCGTACCTGCAGAAGATTCATTCCAGAAACATTACATCAAATCAAAAGAAACAAGCCGAAAATAATCCCTTATTATTGTCCTAGGGCAGGACACTGATGTTTTACGCAATCAGCCTGCGTTCACACCATTGTGCTAGCTTCTCATATTACAGTCCACTGGGCGGGACACATACCTGCGTTGACGATGCCGTAGATGCGGTATTTAAACAAACAACCTCCTACAGTTCGCTTTGCCACCTGGAATTATAACTACTAATATCCTATTGGGCATGTCCTCACACAATCGTTACGGGGTTTTCGAAAATATGTCTTTGAATATTGCACTATTCCCGAGATAGCTCCGATACCACGTTGTCACGGACCCGCCTTACCACGGAGACGGCTCCGTTCCAGGATCTCCCTCGAGTGGCGACACGCGCTGTGGCACCCAATAGTACAACACATGATAGAGAAAAATAATTACAACAAGAGCATAGATGGGAAACAGAGTTTTACATAAATCCGAAGTTATATTACAAATTAGAGTTTTGACAGAAGTAAATTTTTGCGGAAGCGAATTGTTCAACACTGGTTCACCAGTTCGACGAAATAGATAAGATATAATCGCCCTCTCACGGCGACACTCAGGGAACAACCCGGCCATAATAGGTGCTTTGCCCAAGCACCGTACCGGCAAGCAAGGAACTACTCCTCGTCTTCATTCGTGCATAGCTCCCATTCGATGTTCCAGCAATCGGGGCGCTGGCCCTCCCAATAGAATCTCCCACCGCAGTGACAGTCTCCGCCCTGGTCATCTGAAAACCACATAGAGCTACGCCCTGAGTAACTAATTTACTCAGTAAGACTGAGCCGTCAAAATGGCCAACTACAGCCGACGCCTAGACATGCAAAGGCTAGGGATAGGGTTTATATTGCCAGAAAATCAGCCTAGGAGTGGATCCTTGTTTTTCAAGTTTTAGCATCAAGTTAAGTTGTTGTGCGGAATAATAAAATTTAGTTTGCACTAAAGCTATAACAATCATGGTTGCAATACAATCTTACTAATTCCAAACAACAGTATTAAACCCACTCATCATCTTAATGGCTTCCGACACTGTTCCGGAGCAGCGATCAAGTGGTACTCGTTACTGTGAGGGGCAGCGACTCGAATCGATTTACATCCTGCAGGAGAAACCTGCTTGCACGACCCATACGCGCTTCCGGGAAGCCGCATGGAGCAACCTTTCGCTCGCTGTACCGCAGGGTCTTCCGGGTCCAGACTCCCCCGAGAAGGGTCCCCCATCGCGATGCGCCCCGTGCCGCCATCCGTGGGTGGATTGCTCCCTCCTCTCAGCCCCAGTTCCACCAAAGAAGGGAGAAGGCTATCTTCAGACCATGCGGTAGTCGTAGCTACGTCGGTTTACTCGGCCCATATCTCCAGCATGCAAACAGTACGTTCAAACTTGATCCCATGGACCGGACACGAGGCGTAGCCTTAGGTGGCTCGGACGGAGCTACCTCCTTGAAGACAAGCTGTCCTTCCCTTTCTACCTAGTTGCCCGTCCGGTCTTCATTGTGATCCTATCCACCATTTCCTTCATCCGATATCATTTCCCAGTGATAATATTCTTTATCTACATGTGGTCTCCATACCACTCGATGAGTAGCCGTCCTAATTTAAGCAGAGCGACTACCGTCCTGAGGTTAATAATCAGGAAAGAGGGACCTACTGCACGCTAGGGTTGCAATCAACTCCTATCACTTAATGCACAGGCAAACTTACATCCCTAGCTAGTGATAGAATAAAAATTTACAACGGGAATTATGCACCGGGGCTTGCCTTGGGTCTGCTCTTGCTCAGCAACGGCACCTCCGGCTCCTTCGGGTTCCCGCTCCGGTCCTGTCTCTACGTGGTTCACGGCGTGATCTATATGATGCAAAAGATGATGCTATGAGAGAAGATTCATGGCACTTCCTCAATAAATACGTTAATGTACATTGTTTCTCATAGAAGTGGGTGGGGTGTGTTGATTAGTGCAGCAATATAGCGTATTTAGCGGAAGCACACGGTGAGGTCGTTTCGTGTATTTCCTTCATGGACTCCAGAATTTAATCACGACGACGTCGCACCAAAGTACAGTGGGCTTGTGTGTGCCGGGGTGAAGCTACGTAAGCGATGCACCTGACTAGTGGGTGCTAATTAATTAGTATTTTAGTGTGTCAAGCAAAACCCTCGTAAGGTACCAGGTACCTATGAAACAGCCCTAAAGCGGAACCATTATTATTAACGGGAAAAATCGCACTCGGGGCATAATCTATCAAGTTGACATGATTCTGATCTTCAAATGGGCAGGGGTGATTTATTACAGTTAGATTATACCAAGAGTGATTTATTTGCCAAGTTTCACCATCATGCACCAAGTCAATAATTTCTATTAATTATTATAAGGAAAAAGGGCATTAAATTAATTTCAGCTAATATACAGAGACTTACCCTATGACATTTTTTTCCAGAGAGACTAAAACTGATAATCCTATTTGGTGACCAAATTTCAAGATTTTATCAGCTCTCTGTAATTAATTATGGATTTATGAGGGTTTTTATCATATAATTAAATCCTAACAGTAAAATTAACATGCACTGTGATTTAGCATTTTTTCTTATTAGTACAAGTCCAGACAAGGCTAGCAAAATTTATTTTGCCTCAAAAGTCCCATTAATCATTTTACTATGCATTTTACAAGTTTATCCCATTTCTAGAAACAGAATTAAATAAGAAAATCAATTTTTCTCACGTGGGCCGCATCCAGCCAGCCCGTCGGGCTGAAACTCGCGCAGCCCATCAGCCGAGCGCGCGCGCTGGGGCGCTCTTGGGCCAGGCGCGGCCCGAGAGCGAGGCCAGGCCCATAGGCCGTTGCGGCCCCGCGGCCATCTGGCCCATTGGCCAGCGCTCGGCCGTGCGCGGTGGCGCGAGCACGGCGGCCAGCAGGGGAGGCGGCAGCGGCAGCATTGCCAGGGTAGCAACCAGCGGGCTCCAAGGAACACGCGGCGCGTAAAAAGAGGAAGGGTGGCTCACCGGAACTAGCTCGACGATGACGAGGCGGAGCTCCGGCGGTCGGCGGCGATGTTCCGGACGAATGGCTGCACAGATGAGGTCGGGTAAGAAAAGGAGGGGCATTCACTCGTGCCCGTGCAAGTAATTGGCCAGGAGCTCACCGTGGGGGTCGGGCGACGCGGAGGGGCGGCGGCTCGGTGCGGGAGGGGGAAGATAGCTTCACGTGAAGCTTGAAGACGCCGAGGCGATGCCGTGGATGTCGACGAGCACCTGGGAACGACGGCGAGGCGGCGGTGGCGCGGAGCAGCACCGGGCGTCAATGGGGCGCGGCGAGCAAGCGGGAGAGACAGAGGACGGAGAGAGTGAATGGGGGTTCGGACAGGGCGACAGGCGACAAAGGAGATGTCCGAACGCGCGCGTGGGGCTGTCAATCCGCGGCAACGGCCGTTGGCTGTACGCCGGCGACCACGCGGCGCACGCCGAGTCGGGCAGGGCAGCGGCAGTCGGGTGTGTTTTCTCTGAGTCGCTGACAGGTGGGTCCCACATGGAGTTTTCTTTTTCATTACTTTTTCCATTCCTATCAGCCGACTGCATTTGTTATTTTTGTTAGAATTAATCTAGAGCTGCTAAAATCAGACCAAAAATTAGGTAGGTAATACTAACTACTATCAGTTCCCACTAAAATTTGATTAGGAATTTTGTGAATAGAGCTGGTTTTTAACCATTCTAGCATTTATTTGGGGCCTTTAATCATGGAAGAAAAATCTGAGAAAATCCTTAAAATTCTTCTTGATCATGACCAACAACATATAATTTTTGCAGTGGTGACTTATGTTGAAAATTTGGGACTTGTAGTGCAAGGGTCATTCAATTTAGTTTGAATTCGATTTGAATTGAAAAAAATTTAAATTCAAATTCCTAGTGTTAGGTCCCATGCTGACTAAGTGTTATCCTAGGGATCTTTATGACACTAAGAGTGTCACAGATTGAGCCACGTCAGCATCTGAGATCACAATAATATTAATTCCCTTGTAAATAGGACCCCCAATTTTCCCCTCTAAAAAGAATTTAGGGAGAGAATAAATATGTGAGTTGTTTTGGGGAGCTGTTGGAGATGGTTTTAGATTAAATCCCATTAATTGGTTTTAGGAAGAGTTTATGGGGCTGTCTTTGAGATGCTCTTATATCGATATCTGTACACTTGTAAATTTATCTGTGATCGTAAGAAATAATAACAATATTATAGATGAGAACCAAATAAAAAGAAAACAAAAGACTTATGTGTAATGCTGATACGCTTGTAAATTTATCTGTGATTGTAAGAAATACCAACAATATTGTAGATGAGAACCAAACAAAAAGAAAACAAAAGACTTATGTGTAATGCTAAGACCTATAGTTGTTGCCAAATACTACAGCTTGTGTATCTTAGGCAAACATAATTTAAACAAATATTATAGATTACTGTGAAATTAGAATGTGACCTTCTCAATTTTTCTTATCAGAACAGGAGGGGCAAGCCCCTACTGATTATAATATATTAATTTTAAAAAATATGTACAGGGAAGGTTATAACTACTATTACAAGTTCCAAGTATGAATCCAAGTTTCTATTTGAGGGAAGAATTTCTTTTTCGCCCTATGTAATAGGTAGGAGTACTCCATTTTAAAAATTTGACACCAATCTTCAACTGACGGATCAATTCCATAAAAAATCCATCTGTTTCGTGACCTTCTCAATTGTTAGCGACACAATTCTAAACTTCAAAAATCATTTTACCAACTTGCTAATTTTTCACGGGCGCAACGGAGCACGCCTCTCTACCTAGTAGTACTTTGTTGAGTATTAGGTGATAAGTTTTGTGTCGAGTGGCTACTCTGGCCATCCCTGAAAACTCGTCAATGATAGGTTTCGTGTTCCGTCAGTGGGGCTGTTCAACGCTTGCTAAATATCAGGTGTTATTACGGATTACCGTATTATCAACTAAAATAGCACTTCTAAAAATACATGTAAAATTTTAATAAAAATATGGATGGTTAGAACATTAAGTATCTACCATCTTGTAAAATTTAAGATGCAATAAATATTTTTGTTAGAAGAAACAAAAAAGAGGAATCAACCTGTGAATAGTAGCAGGTTATAGATCTTAGTGGGTTGTGGATCTTAGATGAACAATTACAAAATTTAAGATGCAATAAATACTTATGCGAGGTCTCCTCATACAAGTATCAAAGACAATGCACGTGAATGGAAAAGTATATAGTGACTGGTTTATAATCAATGGATTGTCTCCCCCGGAAGGTGCCGCACGGCACTGAATAATGGAGCAACATACTACTGCGGCTGACCGGAGCATGAGCTTTTGCACTTCTAGTTTGCAGGCTGGGTCGCTCTGCGATCCTTATTTTGTAACATGGCTTTGTTTGCAGGTTGTTGCCATGTTTGTACATATCAGAACTACGGTTGGGCTCCTTGTAGCTTGCTTTCAATACATCAGCCACTCTGGTCTCAGCTATCTCGACTCTATCTCTTGTGCTGCTTCAAATATGTCTCCGATGAGTTTCTGCAGGTTTCTGGAGCTGATTAAATTTCAAAATGGAACCAGCTAGCTTCAAAAAACTGCTCATCTGCAGCTGGAATGTTAAGGGACTAAATGAAATTGATAAATGTAGGGATGTAAAAATGAACTTGCAGCCACATCGCTTGCATGTCCTATGCTTACAGGAAACAAAACTAGCTGATGTCTCAACCCAAAAGGCAACAAGTTTCTTACCTCCGGGACTATCTTCCTTCACTTATAAAAATTCTGTTGGGGCTTCGGGTGGCCTACTAAACGCATGGCTGGCACACTCAATAAGAGCACTCCACCACCTCTCCATGGAATTTTCACTCATTTCCTTCTTTGAATCTACTGTAGATGCTTTGCAATTTGCCATAACTAATGTCTATGGACCATGCACTGATGACCGAAAGGGTGACTTCCTGGATGAACTCCGACACCTTGCAACAATTTGTGATGGCCCGTGGATGATCCTGGGAGATTTCAACATGACAAGGACTGCAACAGACATGAACAACAACAATCACGATCAATCAAGTGCGGATGATTTCAATGAGTTAGTAGAAGAGCTGCTATTAGATGAACTCCCATTGCTGGACAGAAAATTTACCTGGTCGAATTACAGAGACAACCCCACGCTGATCCGGCTAGACCGTGCTCTCATTAACACAATATGGGCTCAAACTCTTTTCAATAGCACACTAACATCCCTTGTGAGAAACACTTCAGACCATGTGCTGCTACTTGTGACGGCCACCTCGACTGCACCTGTATCTCAGGTTTTCAGATATGATCGTTTCTGGGCAAGGAATGCAGAATACAAGACTATAGTCTCTGATGTTTGGACAGCTTCGGCTAATCAGCTTGCTCATACATCACAGCGTCTGGTGAAGAAATTAAAATGGGTTAGAGCAAAATCAAAGAAGTGGGCCAAACTGTTGAAGCGACCAAAGGAAGTAATAGCAGCATGCAATCTGGTTATCTCCTTACTTGACACACTAGAGGAACTGAGACCCCTTACTTCAGCAGAATTGCTCCTCCGAGTACTTGTCAAAGAACAGTTGGCAGAACAACACAAAGCTCTCCATGTCTATTGGAAACAAAGATACCACTTCAAAACTTTGCAAGTTAGGAGATGAAAACACCTCCTTTCTCCATGCAAGTGCATCAGCTCGACTTAGGAAAAATCAAATCAAGGTCCTGTATGACCAAAACACCCCAATTTACACTCATACGGGCAAAGAAAATATTTTGCACCAGTTCTACAGCGGCTTATTGGGGACAACAGCGGACACTGAATGGGTGTTCAATCTAAATGCTCTTTACCCAAATCAACATAACTTGAGCCACCTAGACGGAGACCTGACCGATGATGAAATTAAATCAGCAGCATGGAATATGAGATCCAATAGCAGCCCAGGACCGGATGGCTTTGGTCCAAGTTTCCACAAAACCTCCTGGGATCTAGTCTGCCCTGATGTTTACCAACTCTGTAGGGACTTTTGCTCTGGTAATGCAGACCTCAGCTGTCTCAACCAAGCACTTGTTGTCCTTCTCCCGAAAACTCAAGAAGTCACCACTGCTGATGGTTTCCGTCCCATCTCGCTACAAAATTGCCCCATGAAAATAATTAGCAAAGGCCTCACCACCAGATTGCAAGCCGAGATCCCCAACCTTGTCTTTGATTTCCAAACAGGATTCATAAAAGGCCGAAACATTACGGACAGTTTCATTCTCGCTGCCGAACTCATCCAATGTTGCCATAAAAGAAAGAAGCCCACCATTGTGCTGAAACTTGACTTCAAGAAAGCATTTGACTCCATCAGTTGGGACGCCCTTGACCTCATCCTGCAATGTAGGGGTTTCAGCAACAAATGGCGTGGTTGGATGAACCACATTCTACGCACTGGGCGTGCAGCAGTACTTCTAAATAGTGTCCCGGGCAGGTGGATTCAGTGCAAAAAAAGGCCTTCGACAGGGAGACCCACTATCTCCATACCTTTTCCTCTTGGTGGCAGATGTCCTGCGAAGGTTAATCCACAATGATGGCTTTGTAATGCATCCCTTAATCCCTGGTGAATCATGCCCCATAATTCAATATGCAGATGACACAATAATACTACTTCCGGCCAACCAATGTCAGATTCAACGCCTCAAAACCCTCCTTGAGCAGTTCTCCAAAGCCACTGGACTAGGGGTAAATTATCACAAAAGCACTTTCGTGCCCATTGCTACCTCTGACGATGATGCTGAGCTCCTGGCATCTCAGCTTGGCTGCCCGATCTCCAGCTTCCCGCAGACGTATCTGGGATTACCTCTATCAGAAAAGAAGCTTCCGGTGTCCGCCCTGCAGCCGTTGGCCGTCAAAGTTAGTAGGAGAATCCCAGGATGGAGGACACAACTACTGGATTTTGGGGCACGTCTAGTTCTGACCAACTCAGTTCTCAGTGCTTTGCCCACTTATGCCATGGGAGCGATTGACGTCCATAGCTCCATCCTTCACAAGGTCGATGGCTCACGTCGATCCATGTTCTGGAAGGGTGCTACATAATTCAAGGGAGGCAACTGTCAGGTGGCATGGGAGGTGGCCTGCGCAGATCGGAACGAAGGAGGTCTGGGCATCCGTGAACTGCGCTCTCACAACACTTGCCTTCTATTGCGGCAACTTCATAAAGTTGTCACTTATGCTGACTCGCCATGGGTGTGATGGATTCACAACTGCTATGCGCCCTTCCAGACTGGATTTAAGATTTCTCCGTCATACTCCAATGCATGGAGCTCTCTTGCCCAACTCATGCCTTTGTACCAAGCCATCACATCGGTCGACGTGGGGGATGGCACCACAACGTTCTTCTGGCTAGATGACTGGATGTCCATCGGCCCCCTCAACCAAGCATTATCAGCTCTCTTTTCGCACTGCACAAATCAAGCTATTACAGTGAGAGTCGCCATCTCCGAGGAAGGGCTCCACCTACCCCTCCGCGCACGACTCACTGCTGCGGCCGACGAAGAACTACAGTACCTGCAATCCAACCTTTCTGGTATGTTGCTAGAGGACCGACCCGATATCAGGTTCATACGTGGTGCATCAGCCCCGGGCTTCACAACCAAAGCTGTCTACAACAAAATCTGTCCCCCTGGTCCAGAAGTGAGATGGCAACGACATAATTGGGACAATTTCGCACCAAAGAAGGTACAAATCTTCTTCTGGATCATGCGGCATGGTAACACGCGCACCCGCGCGTTCTTATATCACCTGAACATCACGCAATCCCCTGACTGCCCGTTCTGCAACTCAACTCCGGAAGACATCGACCATCTATTTGTTACATGTCCCTTAGTGCAGAACTTTTGGCAGTTGATCCTCCCCGGGCATCAACAACTAACCTCTGTTGACGATGTGTGCAATGCATGCACCTCAACCTTCAGCAATTGGAGCCCCTACCTCCAGAACACACTACTGCTTGCCCTGCTTTGGGTGCTCTGGAAACGAAGAAGTCGCATGATATTTGATGCCTTTCACATGTCCGTGCAGTCCACTGCTGAATGGCTACAAGAACACATCCGCCTCTGGTCCGTTCGAGCCAAACGCACAACCGCCACACACATCCTAGAAGACTGGTGCTCCATCACGGGTGATGTAATAAGATAGTACATGTGCTCTATCTTTTGTTGCTTTCTACTCCGCTCTAAGAGCTGAGCTTGTAAAAACCCTATAAGTTTGAATGAAATGAGAAAATTTAGGTGGGGATTTCCCCCACCGTTGTTTCCTTAAAAAAAAAATCAATGGATAACTGGATGGAATATTGTCTCAATTATGTTGGTAAGACCAAGGGAAATTGATTAACCTTGATAAAGATAATGAAATACTTGTACAAGCTTTTCTGTATTACCGAATAATATTAGCTTAGTAATTTTTCTCTCAGTTGAATCAGATGATACAAATTCTAAGGATGACCATAGGAATTTTGGATGATCAAAAGAATGGGTATGCATATAATAAGCTAGAGCTTAGGCTAGGACCATCGACGCGGAGGAGGGAGTTGACGGTGTGTGGTATGCAGGGTGGCAATCGTAGCGGAGTCAACTCACGACGGTCGGAGAAGATATGTGAAATTGTACTAGGTGAATTCCCTGTACATTATTGTGGAAATTAGAGAGATTATTTAAGAAAACATAGATGGATAAATTTAACTTAAATTAGAAGAGTAAAAATGACAGAACTTAGGTTTGGAGAATGGTAGTAATATTTATAGTTGAATATTTTGGTGTTTATATTATGCAAGCACATATCACAGTCTGATGTGCATGCCCTTGAAGTATAATATTACTAATTCCGTAAGTATTTATGATGACTCATGAACTAAAAATATTCTAAAAATTAATAGTGCAAGTTTTACAGTGGCTTCAATAGAGGAAACTACTAATATGCATAGTATAGGAAAAATTGTATTGAATATTTGAATGCATAGAGTACATATACAAGTGTAATTATATGCAAAAAATTTTCTAGTAAACTAAACAGCAATGAGTAAGCATTATTTTTTTTTATTTTTCCCAAATCATTTACCTGAAATGGCCTAAAGATGTCATTATTGTTTTTATTTTTATGTAGCCAACAATGAGATTTACCTATGAGAGTTACACAGATATTTGGTTTGGTAGAACCCTTTATCTCATTAATTGTACTCATGTACCTTTTGTGCATCTCCTTGGGAAATATAGGTGGAGTAATTTGTGGCATCCTACCTGGAAACAGTTTTTCTTTTTGCGAAAACTTGGAAAGAGTTATCTATATTATTTGTTAGAGAAGATACAATGTTATTAAGAGTAGGAGATGGATGGATGCTGGAGAGAGACGAATATGTGTGCATGGCGGTGGGGATGTATAGATTCCAGATTCGTATCAGCGGCAGAGACACCATGATTGGTAGAAAATTAGGTTCAACAACTTTAATAAGTAGTATAGAGATTGAGACATTGTAATTTGATTGCGTTCAATTCCATCAACCATACCAATCTACTTTGATTGCTTCATTGCCTTGGTTGTCTTATCCAGCCTTACCGCTTCTCCACGGAGCTTGACCTGGTTTCCTTGTTTCTACGAAGGAAAAGCCTATATGTACGGAGATTTAGTTTACGAAGCAGCTACGAAGAGGCAGGCTCTACACACGTGACCATCTTGCGCTTCCCTTCCTTAATCACTCCTTGATTAGGCCTGCCGCTACCAAAAACATTTGTCTGATTGCTTCGGCACCTCATAGATGACACACGACTAGGAGAGCTGTCGGTGAAGGCGAATGTACAATCTGATAGGGGAGGCATTGCTATCTTCTACTCCATCCGTCTCCTCCAATCAGATGTATTTTCTACCATGCTTTCCATCAAGCAGGCCGAGCGTGCCCTAAACCAAATGGAGCCTAGTGACAACCAAATCAAGGCCCGGTGCACGACAACGTGCAAATCAAGATCAGCGGTGACCAATTTTATTCACAGTTCCCCTGTCTCCACCGTGTTGTGCATAGGAATATATTTATATTTAGCCAATGAACAAACATATATTCTATAGTTTTATCACGGCCACAATAAACTCCTTCTATTAAAGTTACTCTTGGTGAAAATCTATTCCCTAGCATTAATCACCGAATATTTCAGGTTTCCAAATGGTACCTTTGCTTCATACAAAACCTTATGCAGAAACAGCACTTGCATTCTTTGCATACTCAAGTAAAATGATCCCGATGAGAATTGTATATTAAAACAGTGTAGGGCCTTGTCATGTTAGGTTAGGTATAGTGCATTGTCTTCATCACCATATCATTTTGTTTAATTCTATAAGAGGAGCATGTTGGAGATATGCCCAAGAGACAATACGGATTTGATCCGTATGTGAGGGTCATACGGATATTGATCCGTGTGAGGAATTAGTCCACTAATGGGCCAACTAGTCGAGGCCCATTAGAAGGGTCTATTTAAGTGGAGGAGGGGCTTAAGGCGCAGGTGATTCCACCAGTCATTAACCCTAGCCGCCGCGCTCCTCTTTCTCGCCCACAAAACCCTAGCCGTGTTGCCGGTGCTAGCACGCCGCGCACGGTGCTCCAACCCTGTACGTGTGGATACCGTGAGGAGGCGCTGCTGTTGCTGCGGTGCCGACGGCTGGACTAGAAGGAGACGATTGACGTGATCGACTACTTCCTCTACACCGACGCGCGACTACGTTGGATCGAGCTGCTCCAACATTCGCTTCCGCTCCGCCTGCGCGTCTAGTGGTAACGATCCATGATCCTCTCTTGCAAGGTTTCCTGGTTGAACGGTAGAAATTTTATATGCTATCGTAGCCTACCCGTTACCCTACAGTGGTATCAGAGCCGACCTTGTGTAGTTTGTGATCTAGATCTTGTGCATATAGTCGATATGTTGATGTACTAGATGAGATCTATTACATGTTTTGTGTTCGGATTGATTAGATCAATGATGATAGGGAGGTTCACAAGGTAATGGGCGGATAGCAATACATGCATCATTGATTTATTTGTGTTCCTTCTCCGTGCGCGCGCGACTTGTCCCTACCGGCTGGAATCACCATCGGGACTAACTGCGTGCGCCAGTAGAGGAGCCAATAGTATCATAATCATGTACCGCAGTCTACTCATGAAAACCTAATGGAAAACTAAGCCATTGTGAATGACTCAAAATCGGGCAAATATGATTTTCCCGATAGGATTTCCATTGTGATTTTATAGATACGATCTGTGAAATCCTGTGAGGTTACACGCCTAGATTGTTACAACCCTAGATTGTTACAACCCTTTTTGGCCACATGTTAGCATTCGCTTCTCGCCTAACTTGTTTTTGCAGAGAATGTTGTGAATGGTATGGCCCAAAAGATGCATGTGATGTATATGTGTGATTTGCATGGCCTGCGTGCCATGATTAATTACAGCTGGATTGAGGCTGTCATATTATTGTATAACGGCCTGCGTGTCGACCTGTGATGTTTGATATTCTCATGTAATTTATTACTAGCTATTAGTTGTAGTAGCTAAGTGTTAGTTCATGGAGGCCTCAAGCATGATGGTTGAAGGGACGGGAGACATGGCGATGACAATGGAGATGGAGATCACCAATTGAAAGGGGCCATACTATTTCACAGTTAATATGATTGCCTGTGATGATGTTACTATCATCCTATTCTTTCATGTGTTATTTATATTAGATATGATTAACATGCTAGAATAGGTTCCCTCAAGAAAAATTAAATTATATGCCCTTCCAATAGCTGCACCTATTAAAATTATGATCGTTGTATGGTAGGTCTGCCAAAGTAGAGTACCTCAACTATCTTAATTATTAGGATAAATGTCGGACATTTATATGCATAGTATTGGTTTAATTAACAAAGCTATCAAAACGGTTTTGGGCTTTGGGGCATGGTGTTGGCGCCGGGGCATGTGATGCCACCCAACAAACAAGAGTCACATAGGGATGTGATTAGCAAAGTGTTGCTTACCTATGTCACTAGATTTCTAGCGGTGATGCCAAAGCTCACTAGGATCTAAGTTGAATATGGATCTTGAACCACTATATGTCGTTTTGAGGGAAAACGATTCCAAGCATATAGTGGAATAATGAACTTTTGTTAAAATGTTTATAAGAGTTTTATATTTACATAGTGCTTATATTTGCATATTTTCTGTTGTAGATCATGGCACCAACCGCTAGTAACACTTTTAATTTGCGCTCAATTCTTGAAAAAGAAAAGCTTAGTGGAACAAACTTTATTGATTGGTATCGCAACTTGAGAATTGTTCTCAAGCAAGAGAAAAAGGAATATGTTCTAGAGCTTCCCTATCCTGATGATCTGCCAGAAAATGCTACTGCCACTCAGAAAAGGGAGTATGAGAAACATACCAATGATGCAGTTGATGTTAGCTGTCTCATGCTTGCCACTATGTCCTCTGAGCTTCAGAAGCAATATGAGAACGCGGATGCCCACAATATGATTGAGGGACTTCGTGGCATGTTTGAGAACCAAGCAAGGTCTGAGAGGTACAACATCTCAAAGTCCTTGTTTGCGTGCAGGCTAGCTGAAAACGGTTCTGTCAGTCCTCATGTGATCAAGATGATTGGTTATATTGAGAATCTGGAGAAACTTGGTGCTGCTCTACACCCTGATTTGGCCACAGATGTGATTCTCCAGTCGCTTCCTGCAAGCTATGAGCCTTTCATTTTGAACTTTCAAATGAATAGCTTAGAGAAGACATTGGCTGAGTTGCATGGGATGCTTAAGACAGCTGAGGCAAGCATCAAAAAATCTGGTCCAAGTCAAGTTAACTTGGTTCAAAAGGATAGCAAGAAACGAAAGCGCAAGACTAAGGCTAAGGCTACAGATCAGATCTCTAGCACTAAGCCTAAGCCTGCAGCAGCTCCTAAGCCTAAACCGGCGGGTAGTGATCCTTGTTTTCACTGCAAGAAACCCGGTCATTGGAAGAGGAATTGCAAGCTTTATCTGGAAGAGCTGAAGAAGAAGGGTGGAGACACTTCTAATTCAGGTATCAATGTTATTGAAATTAATAATGTTGCTACATGTCCTTATGATTCATGGGTATTTGATACCGGATCGATGATTCATACTTGCAAATCGTTGCAGGGGCTTAAAGAAGCAAGGAAATGTGCAAAAGGCGAGGTGGATGCTCGCGTCGGCAATGGTGCAAAGGTTGCTGCGTTGGCCGTCGGAACTTATCCACTTTCATTACCATCAGGATTAGTTTTGGAGTTAAATAATTGTTATTATATTCCCGCCTTAGGCAAAAACATTATTTCTTCAAAATGTTTGGAGGAAGATGATGGTTATGAGGTCATAATAAGGAACAAGTGTTGTTCCATTTATTTGAATAATATTCTCTATGGTAATTGCCCATTGGTGAATGGATTATATTACTTAGATCTTGAGAATAAGCCTATTTATAACATTGATGCGAAAAGGCTCAAGCCTAATGATTTGAATCCCACGTATACTTGGCATTGTCGTTTAGGTCATATAAATGAGAATCGCATAAAGAAACTCCATACAGATGGTCTTCTAAGTTCTTTTGATTTTGAATCAATTGATACATGTGAGTCTTGTTTACTTGGCAAAATGACTAAGTCGCCTTTCACAGGAAATAGTGAGAGGGCGAGTGAACTATTGGGACTTGTACATACGGATGTATGTGGACCAATTAGTTGCACGGCCAGAGGTGGTTTTCAGTACTTCATAACTTTTACCGACGACTTTAGTAGATATGGTTACATCTACTTAATGAGGCATAAGTCTGAATCCTTTGAAAAGTTCAAAGAATTTCAAAATGAAGTACAAAATCAATTGGGCAAGACTATTAAACTCCTACGATCTGATCGTGGTGGTGAATATTTGAGCCATGAATTTGGTGAACATCTAAAGCAATGTGGAATTGTTCCACAATGGACTCCGCCAGGAACGCCCCAATGGAATGGAGTATCCGAACGGAAGAACCGAACCTTGTTAGACATGGTTAGGTCTATGATGAGCCAAAGTGATCTTCCATTGTCCTTCTGGGGATATGCTCTAGAAACTGCCGCTTTCACACTTAATAGGGTTCCATCTAAATCCGTGGAAAGGACACCATATGAGATATGGACTGGGAAGCGTCCCGGGTTGTCTTTTCTTAAGATTTGGGGGATGTGAGGCTTATGTAAAACGTATGACGTCTGATAAGCTTTCTTCCAAGTCTGATAAATGCTTCTTTGTAGGATACCCTAGGGAAACCAAAGGTTATTATTTCTACAACCGGGAAGAGGGCAAAGTGTTTGTCGCTCGTAATGGTGTTTTTCTAGAGAAAGAGTTTCTCTCCAAAAGGGTAAGTGGGAGAACGGTGCAACTTGAAGAAGTTCAAGAAGCTCCAGAAAATGTTTCTTCTTCCGCTATACCACAATTGGATGAACAAATTGTTGTTGAACCAATTGTTGAAACACTAGCCCCGCGTAGGTCAGAAAGGGCACGTCGCGCTCCTGAAAAGTTCACGCTCCTAACCACGGGGCAGCGAGACATATTATTGTTAGACAATGATGAGCCTAAGACTTACAGTGAAGCAATGATGGGACCGGACTCTGAGAAATGGCTTGGAGCCATGAGATCCGAATTAGAATCCATGAGAGAAAATCAAGTTTGGAACTTGATAGATCCGCCTGATGGTGTAAAAACCATTGAGTGTAAATGGGTTTTTAAGAAAAAGATAGACATGGATGGAAATGTTCACATCTATAAGGCACGATTGGTGGCGAAAGGTTTTAAGCAAATTCAAGGGGTTGATTATGATGAGACCTTCTCGCCCGTCGCTATGCTAAAGTCTATACGGATCCTTCTAGCAATTGCCGCATTTTATGATTATGAGATATGGCAAATGGATGTCAAAACGGCTTTCCTTAATGGAAACCTAAGTGAGGATGTGTACATGACACAGCCTGAAGGTTTTGTCGATCCACAAAATGCTACGAAGATATGCAAGCTTCAAAAGTCCATTTATGGACTAAAGCAAGCATCTCGGAGTTGGAATCTTCGCTTTGATGAGGTAGTCAAAGGGTTTGGCTTCATTAAAAACGAAGAAGAGCCTTGTGTTTACAAAAGGGCCAGTGGGAGCGCGCTTGTCTTTCTGGTCCTTTATGTGGATGACATATTGCTGATCGGTAATGATATTTCAATGCTTGAAGCTGTTAAGACTTCTTTGAGAAAGAGTTTCTCAATGAAGGACTTAGGAGAGGCAGCTTACATTTTGGGCATTAAGATCTATAGAGATAGATCAAAGAGGCTAATTGGATTAAGCCAAGACACGTACATTGACAAGGTATTGAAACGGTTCAATATGCAGGATTCCAAGAAAGGTTTCCTGCCCATGTCACATGGGGTTTCTCTTAGCAAGACTCAGTGTCCCTCGACACCAGATGAGCAAGAGAAAATGAGAGCGATTCCATATGCTTCGGCTGTTGGGTCCATCATGTATGCCATGATAAGTACTCGCCCAGATGTAGCCTACGCCCTTAGTGCTATGAGCAGATACCAGTCAAATCCAGGAGAAGCTCATTGGGGAGCTAATAAGAATATCCTAAAGTACTTAAGAAGGACTATGGGTATGTTCCTAGTCTATGGAGGTGAGGAAGAGCTCGTTGTAAATGGTTACACTGATGCTAGCTTCCAAACCGACAAAGACGATTCGAGATCGCAATCTGGATATGTGTTTTGCCTCAATGGAGGCGCGGTGAGCTGGAAGAGTTCCAAGCAAGGTACGGTTGCTGACTCAACAACGGAGGCTGAGTACCTTGCCGCTTCAGAAGCTGCAAAGGAAGCTGTTTGGATCAGAAAATTTGTTTCTGAGTTGGGTGTGGTTCCTAGTGCATCCAGTCCAATGGACCTCTATTGTGATAATAGTGGTGCCATTGCGCAAGCCAAGGAGCCTAGAGCGCATCAAAAGAACAAACACGTACTACGGCGTTATCATCTTATTCGGGACATCGTCGCTCGAGGTGATGTAAAGATATGCAAGGTGCACACGGACTCAAACATCGCTGATCCGTTGACAAAACCTCTCTCTCAGCCCAAGCATGAGGCACATATGAGATCCATGGGTATTAGATATCTGCATGATTAATGTATGAGAGATTGTGTAATGTCTATGTTTATATGTGATTGAATAAAGTGTTATTCTATTCTATGGATAATAATTATTGCATTGATTGACAGGTGCGTGACTTGTTTGTGAAACTCATTGTTCTTTTATAATATTATCCTAAATGATCCCTAGTTCCTTATCATTGTGTTGGACAATAATGATTCATGGACTAGCACATGTATTGGTTGATGATCGTGTTTCACAGATCATTGATATGGAGATATCAAATCAATAATGTGGACACATGTTGGAGAACATAGTGTTGGACTGACCCACTAATAGACTTTGCTGAGATGTTATTATTGTGCCATCAATTGTTGTCTTGTATGATGTACCTTTGGGATCCTTAGACCTGAGATTGTCATTGATTCCCAGAATATGTAATAGCATATTTAGGGATTACCAAACGCTATTCCGTAACTGGGTAGTTATAAAGGTAATTTTCGGGTATGCTATGAAACATGTCGTGGGGTGTGAGCGGTCAAGATGGAATTTGCCCCTCCTAATAACAGGAGAGATATCTCTGGGCCCCTCGAGTTAGATGGATTTAGAAGTGCATGGCCATGCCAATGTGATTAAAAGTTAATCATAATGACTAAAAGTTAGTCATGATAAATCCACTAGACATTCGAGTGAATGGTCGAGCTATTATAGGGATGGCACGTATCTTGCCTTAAGCTTGACTGATATCGTGAGGCAAAGGGATCGCTGACTGCGTATGTCAAAGGTTCAGCCGATATGATCTTTATGTGTACACGAGAATCAGTATGTGCTGCTAGGTGCCGCTATTGATTTATGATTTGAAAAATGGTTTTCACATCATTATCATGTACATGTGAACCTAACGGGTCACACACTTAACGGGTTGGAACATCGCTTGCCTATGTGATTGTCTCTAGTGCAAGTGGGAGATTGTTGGAGATATGCCCAAGAGACAATACGGATTTGATCCGTATGTGAGGGTCATACGGATATTGATCCGTGTGAGGAATTAGTCCACTAATGGGCCAACTAGTCGAGGCCCATTAGAAGGGTCTATTTAAGTGGAGGAGGGGCTTAAGGCGCAGGTGATTCCACCAGTCATTAACCCTAGCCGCCGCGCTCCTCTTTCTCGCCCACAAAACCCTAGCCGTGTTGCCGGTGCTAGCACGCCGCGCACGGTGCTCCAACCCTGTACGTGTGGATACCGTGAGGAGGCGCTGCTGTTGCTGCGGTGCCGACGGCTGGACTAGAAGGAGACGATTGACGTGATCGACTACTTCCTCTACACCGACGCGCGACTACGTTGGATCGAGCTGCTCCAACATTCGCTTCCGCTCCGCCTGCGCGTCTAGTGGTAACGATCCATGATCCTCTCTTGCAAGGTTTCCTGGTTGAACGGTAGAAATTTTATATGCTATCATAGCCTACCCGTTACCCTACAGAGCATTCTCAAATGAAGTCGACATAAAGATGGAATGATCTGATAGGGTACCAAAAATACGGTGCCATACTGCCATGTACAAGAACCAAACTCATGTAGATTCAACAACCCACACTAGACTAGACATTCGTAGCCTCGTGCCGATTTTAAACTCATGCTGATTTTTTTTTCGAAAGTTCCAGGACATTGCTCGCATTTGATAATAAGAAGAAATAGTTTTTTTTTGCGTGAGACACGCAATTACAACATAGTTGCCCAAGAGCAAAGGCTGGAGCAACTTAGTCTAAACTATTACTCGCTATGTTGTTGGACGATCATGCCGTTAGCTTCTTCGCCCCCGCCACATACCATAGCTTAGCCTCATCTTTGATGATCTCGATGACCCTTTGAATGGGTTGCTCTTTACCATCAAAAATGCGCGCATTACGCTCCTTCCAAATGCCCCATATGTCCGCCATTGCCAAGGAACGCAGGCCTTGTGTCTTGTCCTTGCTGTTCTGAGCCGTGAGCTGTTCATACCAAGTAGACAGTGGGGTTTCTTCCTTCCAAGTTTGAGAATTGAGATGTTGTTCCAGTGCCCACATTTCTATGGACGTCCATATGACGGCGGTTTGCGGGCATTCTGTAAAAAGGTGGCTGGTTGTTTCAAGATTTCGGTAGCACATGAGACAGAAGTATTGGTTTGGCCAATGGCGCCACTGTAGCCGTTCTGCTACACTCGATTCTGTAGAAAGAGCCAGAGGAAGAATTTGCAACGAGGCGGTGCCCAGATTCGCCACACATGTTCAGGCAGGGAAGATGGCGTACCGCCGTCGAATTGTATTTGGTATGCCGATTTAGCTATATACTCCCCCGATGTAGTCCGCGTCCACCTGATCTCGTCCGTTGCATTGTCTTCTGGATTGAAATGGGACTCCTCAACAATCGAGTGCAGAGTTACATAGTCTTCCCAAAGGTGTTCAGTTAAATTATGCATCAAGTCTCTGATCCAATTATCATTATGGCGTGCGTCTCGCACCGTTCGATTCTTTCATTTGCTATGTCTAAAGAGAGTAGAACATGGATGCTGGTGCGAGACCATTAAGCTAGCTAGATGTCCAAAATCGTGCTTTTTCCCTATTCCGTATCGTTACCTTGGTAGCCGCCGCAAATAGTGCTTCATCAGTTGCGCCCGTTGGGAGGTCCATCCCATTCCAAGGTCTGTCAAGGCATGTCCAATCAAATCATAGCCGACGTAGTCGGAGTGCTCGGCTGAAACGCTCTAGATCGGTGATGCCGAGGCCACCCTGGTTAAGCGGCCTTTGCACTCTTGGCCAACTAACCTTACACCTCCCACCGTGAAGTTGTTGTGTGCCGACCCATAGGAAGCGGCGCCTTACCTTGTCCAAATACTTGTAAAATTTCTTGGGAACTTGGATAGTCGTAAGCAAATATGTTGGTAAGGAGCTGAGAACCGAGCGGGTAAGTTCGCGCCTGCCTGCAATGTTGAGCAGTTTCCCCTGCCATCCATTAAGTTTCGACATGGCTTTGTCTTGTATGGGCTGTAGATGTACCAATCGCAAACGACCAGTAGTTAGCGGAAGGCCAAGATAAGTGACCGGGAAGGTGACTGTCTGTCCACTAAAACTCTCCATGGTGGCATTCAGGTCAATGGAGTCACAGCGGATAGGAGCCACAATGCTCTTGCCTTCATTTATATTCAGCCCTGTGGCCTCTCCAAATCACTTCAGAATCTGCATCGTGAGTTCCACCTCCTCCTTTATCGGATTTAGGAAGATAACGGCATCGTCTGCGTACAAGGATAGTCGTAGCTTGGCATGTCTACCCCTTAGTGCACTGAAGTGCCCATATTCTGTAGCTGCGCCGAAGATATGTTGCAAGGTATCTATTGCAAGGATGAAGAGGTAGGGTGATAACGAGTCACCTTGTCGTAGACCTCTCTCATGCCTTATTGCTGGGCCCTGGACGCCATTTAGCCTGATCGAGGAAGAGGATGATGTGAGTAACAGGCAAAGCCAATTGCGCCATCGTGGCGGGAACCCACGGTGTTCTAGCAGTTCTAGGAGATACTCTCATGACACCGAATCAAATGCTTTGGAGATGTCGAGCTTGAGGAGAAGCGCCGGGGTCTTAGTGTGATGATAGGCTCACGATAGATTCCTGACGTACAGGAAATTATCCTGGATGCAGCGCCGTTTGATGAAGGCATTTTGCGCATTGGAGATCAGCCCGTCAATTTCTCTAGATAACCTTAGTACAAGCACCTTGGACACAAGTTTGGCAAATGAGTGAATGAGACTGATTGGCCTGAAGTCTCCCGGAAACTCGACGATTTCTTTCTTGGGCAACAGTGTCAAAGAAGCTCGATTCAGTTTGGGTAGAGGCCCTGTTGTTCGATTGTAGAAGCACTGGAAAGCTGCAATGACTTCTCCCTTGATTATTGGCCAGCACAATTTGTAAAACGCCCCTGTGAAGCCATCAGGGCCTGGTGCTTTTTCTGCCGGCATCTCCCGGATTGCTGCCCAGATTTCCTCTTCCGTGAAGGGCGAGTCCAATGTATCGTGTTGCACCTGGGGCAAGTCCAGCTCTTCCCAGTTGATGGTGCATTGTCACGGTTTTCTGGTTCCCATGACCTCTGTGAAATATTTCTATAGCTCTCTCTTTTTGTCGTCGTGCGTCCAGATGTAGGATTCGTCTTCCGCTTTAAGGCATGGTATGAAATTCTTCCGCATTCGTGTGTTCGCTTTAAGGTGGAAGAAGCGTGTGCATGCGTCGCCTGCTTTTAACCAGGTGAAGATTGTCGCCGGCACGAGCGCTCAATGGCTGCGAGGCAGAGCACTCAGGTTTTGAGTTCCTTTTGTAGGGTGATCTCCTCCTCTGAAAGTGGGCGCTCTTCTTGTATTGGCTACGTGCAATTGCATGCGCGTGTTGCCAAACAAGGAGTTACTTCATGATCGTAGAGCTCGAGCAACCCACACTACACTGGACAATCAAGCCCATGTTGCTTTTAAAAATATGGTCTTGTGCCGTTTTTATTGGAACTGATGCAAGGTCATGACATAGTGCACAGGATCAATGATTGAGTCCGCCCAAGAGCCACTATCTTCACCGGTTTGTTTCTAGACCCTGCGTTGAAAAGCGCCCTTCTCCCTCCTTTTGGATAAACGCTTAGCAGGGTGTCCCAGATTTTATTCTTGTACGGCAATGGTTGTTGCAGCAATTATCCCAGAGAAGATTTAGCAGTCATATATAGATATGCATTATGAATCTACTATATGCCAATTTCATATATGCCATTGCAAATTTCATCAATCTTGGATCCATCATCGTAAAAATACTTCTTTTGTATGTGTAATTGAGTTGCAAAATTAATCTCAATGTCAGATTTTTTCTAAAATGACCACGATACCCTCAACTTCAATGTTGAGCTTCCCAGCAACAGTAACAACGAGCAGCAGGGAATAACTTCCATGCTTGTTGCGCCAAGGCCGCACCGGAGGGGTGGGGTGGGGGGGGGGGGGGTCCAGCAGGGGGACAGAGATGGGCTCGAGCCTCATTTGCTCTGAGTGCAGACACTGGTGTAGACATCGCGGGCATGGCGGTGGCAACAGGGGACGGCGCACGGGCGACCACCGGCAACAGCAGGGGTCAAAGCGGTGGTGGCGATAGCTGGGACAACGCGGTGGCTGTAAGCGGCACATCACACAGCATCCGCGAGCTCGCCTAGCGGGTAGAGCAGCAACAATAGGAGGGATTCGTGACCTCGCCCAGTGCGCGGCAGCCATGGACATGAGCTCAACGGGAGAAAGAAGAAAGGGCAGGGGCATTATTGTCTTTTCATATGATTTACTTTTTACTAATGATATATATGGAATAAAATTTTACACTGGCATATTTGGTATTATGACATTTTACAATGACACTGAAGAAATGATCTTATCTACAAAATGAACTTTTTTTATATAGTTCCATGTCTTTGCAAATTCCGTTGTGTGTTCCACTCGATCAATCGTTTTCCCTCTTTAGTTTCATTGATCCTGCCGTGCACATGCAGCCTCGTCATCTCAGGGACCTCTGGACCGCTCTTGCCTGGGTAACCAGTAACGAGAATTATTTATGGCTTGCTAATTATTAAGAACGGCACATGTACATGTTACCATCGTTTTTAAAAAACTGCATGGGTCTTGCTTGTCATCATATAAAAATAACAAAAGAGTTACTCCATCCAGAGCAGTCGAAGGATGGTCTGAGCACTATATGTTGACTTCAACAAGCATATGTAAATGCATTTATGCCTCTTCTAATCCACTGTGCATCACAGCCTCCAACAGAGCAGGTAAACAGAGAAGATAATTTACATCGGAGGAGAGAGGAGAGCTAAAAACAGAAACTCCTTAGAGCATGTACATGCTTAACATGTATTATTCATACCATCAATATTATTTTGAGATTCGTGTTAGATACACTACAGTACAAAGATCACATGATGAAGTACATAATGAAGACAAGATTTCACCAATCTTAATATAAAACATGTGGTCTAGATAATACATGCTTAATATCTATATGTTAAAATTTCGCTTTGAGCTAAAAATACATTCCCTCTCTCATCCGATGCATTTGCGAGCGCATGGCTGGGAGAATGGCTGGGACGAGCGCAGGCGCCGGGCCGCAGCGGCGCGACGGAGCGAAGCAGGAAAAAAAACAAGCGCCACGGTGGGAGCATGCGGCCCTGTGACGCGCGGGGCGAGCGGCGGCGGAGGTGGGACGAGGCGGCGCAACGGAGCAATGGTGCGACGGCGGCGGCAGGGCGAGTTGCACGCGAGACGAGGCGGCTCATGGGGCGAGCTGTGCACGGGACGAGGCGGCGATGGGATGAGGCAGCGCGATGGCGACAGGACGAGGCGACGCAACATAGCAAAGCGCAACGGCGGTGGGACGAGGCAACGCGGCGGAGCAACGCGCGACGGTGGCGAGACGACAGCAACGCGGTGGCGGCGGGCGAGTTGCTGGCGGAGGCAACACGCGAGGCATGGCGCGCGGAGCCAGCGGCAGCGAGGCGTGACCGGAGCAGCTGCGCGCTAAGCCAGCGGCGGCGAGGCGCGGCCGAAGCAGCTGCGCGCGGAGCCGCAATGCTCTGCCTCCTGCGCGGGAAAGAGGACGGCTGTTGGCGGGAGGGCCAAAATGCATTCGCTGTTGGAGATAAAGCAAAGGGAAAATTACAGATACCCCCCCCCCCAAAAGTTACTCTGGGTTTGACTTTTTCCCCCAAAACTTGTTTTGTTGCGAATACCCATCCACATATCTGGCTTAGTCCAAAACTCTCTCATAGTTGCACATGCTCTGTTTTGCTGGCCTGTATCTGCAGACGTGGACTCCTAATATGTCAGCTTAGCCGGGACGGTATCATTCTAGCATGGCACGGTTACCCCATCGCATAGCGCACCACCAGCAGTCATTGTCTTTGTTATACGATGAAGACCAGACCGCCAGAGAGAACAGAAGTGCAGGCACAGCCTAAAAATCTCAAGTGGCAAGACTTCCGTGGATGATATGCTGAGCAGATAGGAACAAGTGCTCCAGGAAGTGCGGTCTGATTTTTCTCAAATCTTTGATTGGTTAGGGTTTACAAATTGGAGATCTTGGCAATTGTCGATTCAATTAGTTGTTGAGGTTAGTGATTAGGAGGTAGCAGGAATTGATTAGGTTGCTAATTTGATGTTTTCGTGTGTGTGTTATTCCAAGGTTATCAACATAGTCAGATCTCGCAATATCAGTGCATCCTTTTTACAGATTTGTTGAGCTGACAAATGAGGAGCCCACGTCGGTAGATACAGGCCAGCAAAGTAGAGCACGTGCAACTAGGAGGAGTTTTGGACCATGTCAGATATGTGGGTGGATCTTTGTAACAAAACAAGTTTGGGGGAGAAAATTCAAACCCAGAGTGACTTTTAGGAGGATATTTGTAATTTTTTCTAAAGCAAATTGCATTATTCGTCACTCAGTGTACACGGGAGGCAAACCATTCTTTGCCTCTCCAAAATGCCTTTTCTTGTTAGAGTTAGTCTGGAGTAATATGCAGCAGCCATGCATTCCTCATGTCCTTGTCCACTGTCGCGCGCGTCCGGAGGAAAATGGTTCACGCACGTCGCCCCCGTGACCTCCTGGTTACTGTGACGCCATTGGCATGGCGCTGGTGTTAGTTTGTACTACCAGCGTGCATGTGCGAGATGCCGAGATGCAATGATGCCTGCATATCGATCAAGCAGGCGACAGATGCCGGGCCGCTCTCTGGCATATAATTTGAAAAAAACTTGACTTTTAATGGAAAGGTTTGTTATAAAGTCCTTAGCAAAAAGCTGCGAATATAAGCTGTGAGCACAGAGATAAAAGCATCTCTAGTTGCCTAAAACCCATAACCTATCCTTAAAAACTAACAAGATGTCTATAAAAAAAACTCCTCCAACAGATAACTTAAATGATTACCTATCCTTAAAATTTTTACGGCTATAACCTAAACTTCTCTCCCGGTTACCCAAATATACCAAACAAAGTACTGGTGACCTAAAACTTTCAATCCATGCACGCTAAAGCTGAACCGTCCTGCTTTGCACATTTTCATGCCCATCCCTACCGCCACCTCCTTCACCCAGCTCCCAGGCGCCACTGCTGCCGCTGCCATGGATAGCAAAAACGACGTCCTTATCCCTCATTTGAGCCCCGATGCGATGCTCATCCCGCCCCTCGTCTGTGCCCGGCACTCCTCTCGTCCCTCATCTGCTCCTCCTGCGGCTCCCAAGCACAAGATGAGAAGGCAGCAAGAAAGCTTGAGAAGGAAAGGTGAGACGGTGGCGCTTGTGCAAGCTCGGAGAGGCCATGACGGCCAAGTTTAAGGGGCAGGAGCTGGGTGGCAATGGGTGAACAGGAGGAGTGGGTTGTGGCCATGGTGAGCAGGCGGCGGCCATGGGTGAGCCGGAGGGGATTGAATTTCACCATGACCGTCAATTTGGATAAGACAGGGTGTTTTTGCAAATGAGTCCTCATTTAAAGTTCTAATTATATATAATTTTTCTGTGTCTATGTTTTTATAAAATATCTCTGGATTAAATGATATTTTAAATAACTTAGAGCATCTCCAAAAGAGTCTCATAAACTCTCCCTAAATCAAGTTAATGAGGTTCAATAAAAAAAGGATCTCTAACATTTTCCCAAAATAACCCATAGATTTGTTCTCCCCCTAAGTTCACCTTATTTGTAGCTAAAAATAATAAGGGAAAAGTTGGAGGCCCTAATCCTTGTATGTCTAAGAGAATTAATATGGTTATGGCCCCAGACGGTGATATTGGTCAATCAAAAGTTTTCTTGATTCATTTTTAGGAAGAATTGTTGGAGAAGACAACAAAATTTATCTTTAAAAATTTTTGGGCTGCTAAAAAAAATACTATTTTGGGGTCTATTTTTTGTGGAGCTTCTATTTGGAGATGCTCTTATAGGTAATCTGTTGAAAATGAAGGCAAAATAGTTACCTATATCTTCTCTCTTGTATACCTATATATTAAAGTAAATTTTAGATCCTCATTTTAAGTTAAGCTGTTGGAGATGCTCTAAGCGTGCCAATACTCTTGGAGAAATTGCCTCGTCATATAAGTACAGAGGAAAACTATTGGATTTGGTTAAAAACTTTTATTGCTTCAGTGCAGGTCTTTATCGAGAGTGCGCAGACAAAATATAGTGGATTTGGTTGAAGACATGTCATAAAAGCTCTACAGATGAAGTGTTGTCTTTGTCGGCCGAGAACGTGCAGCGCATGTATATTTCATAAATCAAAGAGCTTGTGTAATGTCACAGAAAATCGATGTATATAAGCACATCCAGCTCGCACAATGCATGCATTGGATCAGAGTACGCCCTTCCCCCTAGCCACAAGAACAAGCAATGGAATCTGTCCAGCTCCTCACGCTAGGCCTGGCCATTTTCATTTTCATTGCTGTCTTCCGACGACGCACCGCCTATGCCCGCCCTGTGCCCACCCTGCCAAGGGTTGTAGTCCGAGACCCCGAGATCGCCCGTCGCATATTGTTTGATCACGCCGACGCCTTCTCTGACCGCGGGGTGTCGAGCTTCCCCGTGGACTTCAACGGCAGTCGGCTCCAGAAAAGATACAGCATGAACACGGTGCCCTTCGGCCCGAGGTGGCGCTCCTTCAGGTGCAACCTCACTTCCAACATCTTCCACCCGTCGCGCCTTGGCCGGCTCGGCCACTTCCAGCGGGAGGCCGTTAAGGCCTTGGTCGCCGGCCTCTCCGCACAGTGCCCTGGTGAAGTGACCGTCCGTCACAGCCTCCACCAGGCCATATTCCCCCTCCTTGTACGCTTGTGCTTCGGTGATGGCGTCGATATGCACGTCGTGCACGCCATACGGAGCACACTGCAGGAGTTCTTCGACGGGATCAATCCAGCGAGGGCCTTAGCGCCCTCAAGCCTGGGAAGGCTCCTCCACTGGAGACAGTGGCTACGCTTTGCCGGCACGTTCGAACGGCTGAACGCCCTCTTTGTTCCTCTCATTGAAGAGAGGCGGCGCCGATCGAAATGTGGCGGCTTCCATTCCTACGTCGACTCGCTTCTTGAACTTCAGGTCCCTGACGACGACGACACCACCACCACCACCACCACCGGCGGCAAGGGCGTCCACAACCGACGCTCACGCTCCCTCAGAAACGACCAGATATCAGCTCTAGCATGGGAGTTTCTGGGCGCTGGCACATGGACGGTCGTGTCAACCATCGAGTGGACGCTGGCTCACCTCATCATCCAGCCAGAGATCCAAAAGAAGCTATACCAAGATGTCGCTGGTGACGACGTGGTGCTAACCGAGGAGCAGCTCCGCAGATTCCCATACCTGCGAGCCGTTATGCTGGAGAGCCTACGGCTGCACCCGTCCGTGCCGTTCATGATCCGCGACGCTGCTGGTCCAGAGGCGGCCAAGGCGTGTGGCCCAAAAGCGCTGGCTACCTTGCTCCCATCAAGAAAGAAAACTGCGATGGCTGGCTGCTCGCTGGTTCACTTCATAGTGTCCATAAAGGACATCGGGTGGAACCGAGATGCGTGGACAAGCCCCGAAAAATTCATCCCCGAGAGATTCCTAGCCGGCGGTGAAGGCGAGCACGTGAGTCCGATTCCGGGGTCCAAGGAGATCAAGATGATGCCGTTCGGCGCCGGGCGGAGGTCCTGCCCCGGCGCCGGGCTGGGCATGTTGCACATCAAGATGTTCCTCGCCGCGCTGGTGCGGGAGTTCGAGTGGGCGCCGCTGGCCCACGACGGAGGCTCCGGAATCGACCTGAAAGAGCAGAATGGCTTCTTCAAGGTGATGCAGACGCCCCTCAGGGCACGCATCACGCCACGTCACAACAAATAAACAGCTGCATCTGTGGCTGTGGCTGCCTCGTCCAACATGCATCATGTGTGTGTGCTAGCTAGTTGTTCGCTGTCGGCATGGCTCAATAATCACAGTACGTACTCAATGAAGTGCACAAAGATCTTATCAATGTGCGATTCAGAATACATAATGTTTCTGTCTGTTCAAAGTATATGTCTTTAATTAATCAGTTTTTTCCCATTGAATAAAATCAGCCTTTTGCACTCAGTACGTACTTGATCAATTCTTATATGTTGTCTCCTGTAGCTAAGATACCTTAAATTATAGAGCAGTTTTACTATGCATATTATCACTAGTAATTACTGGTGGTAATATTTAGGGATAATAATATAATTTATTCACATATTTATTTATTTATCCGCATTGTCTTTCGAGATAAAGAGGTCATTTTTAAATATCTTGAACCCATCCGCTGATTCGAAATTCAGTTCGTCAGAGTAGAAAGCAAAAAAAGATACTTAGACCTAAGTAATAAAATAAATTACAAGTTTATCATTTTTATCTTTTCAATAATATCCTAGTAAAACTATTACTGCTTCTAATTATTGCTAGTAATAATTACTGCTCTACCACTAGTAATTATTATATTACCACTAGTACTTACTGAAGATAATATACATAGTAAAACTGCTCAAATTATAAGGGAGCTCTCGTCCCTTGCGTATGTGAAATCTTCCTCTCCGCTTTTTGCACCAACCACTGTCGCCATCAATTCTTAAGTCTTAGCTGTTGCACGCATTACACAATATCATAATTATATTTCCTAAGTTTTTAATCGACTGAAAGCTTTTAATTACTAGTTTGTTACTTTGTATTTCAATTTTTCTTTTATAGGATTTTTTATATATTAATTTTTCTTTTGACAGACATGACCACTTTCCAGAGCTGCCACGCCGTTACACCGAGCGTGGCCGCCTCCTCGCGGGCGCCAGGAGAACAAGGCTGTTTCCTCTAATGCGATCCGGCCCGTGTCTGGCCCTCTCCTCGCTGTGTCGTGGATCTTCCTCCCTTTTCCATTCTGTAACAGAGGAGAAAACTGTTTGGTTAGCCAAGTTCGGAAAACAAAAAGATGAGCTCCACGCCAGATCACGGGCAACAGTAGCAGCATCTCTACCACTGTTAGAAGCAACTGGCGCAAGCGCAACAGCTGGCCGCAGTGGTGGAGGTTACCAGGGTGCAGGACTTTTGATGAGAGAGGCACATGTCGTTGCCTACACCCATCCGATCTATCGTGGATTTGTTCTGGGACAGAGAGATCGGAGGAGAGCGCGGAAGGGATGAGCAGGTGAGGGGTCGATGCGAAGCTTAGGAGAGAGAGAGACCATGAGCTGAACGGTGGACAACGAAGATAAGGCTCTTGCCCATTTTGCATGTAAGCCCCTTATGAAGACTATATTTTAATTCATTGTTTTGAGTAGTTATGGTTAAGCCCCTGAAACTAATAATATTTACGGAATATATTCACATACACAAGTTAAGTTTATTAGACTAAGCTTGCGGGGTCGATCAATAGCTGGCATTTTATTTAGGCGGTCAAGCAATTGATGACGGCGTAAACGTGCGTTTGGTTGAGTGTCAAAGTTGAATTGGATCATCCCATTCATATTTTTTAGGACAGGACTATCCAATTCAGTGTTTATTTGATTAGATAGGATAATTTAAGTTTTTTATTTAATTAGTGGGATAAGAAAGGTTAGATGAGAATAATTAACTTAATTATATATCTTATTTGCAAATAATAGCAATAAAATACATATTAATTAACTTAATTTAATATTTATAAATGGTAATCTTATTATGAAAATGCTTAATTAATAATAAATATGCTAATTACTAATAATCATATTCTAATTCATGTAACTTTTCATATTAATTAACATATGAGTGTTTATTAACATAATCTCATAATATAATATACTAATTAATATTATAACATGCTAATAATTTTTTATTATTCACTAACGATCACGTTTAAACAAGTTGGACAGCGTTGTCCGGTCAATTTTTCTGGACAGACTCATCCAGCATCTATTAAAAATATTCTCTGCTCCTATCCATTCTATCCATGTTGACGGTGAAACAAACACAAAATTAGATAGGTCTGTCCAAGTCAATCCAATCCAATCCAGTAAAACCAACACACCCAAACTAATGGCAATGGCAGTAGCAGGAGGAGGAGGAAGCGAGCGTGAATCACCCCATCAATTGATGGTTACACTGTCGTCATCAATTCTCAAAAGTCTCAGCTGCTACACGCACCGTACGATATGATAATAATAACCATACGTGCAAAGGCTGTCTTAGACTGTCCGCACTCGTTATCCTCTAAATTCATCCTCTATTTGTCCTGCTCATCAAGATTTCTTCCTCTATAACTTTTTTTTCCGCATTCATCATACTTTATATGTCATCCTCTATACCAACTAACTTTCATGGGGCTCACACGTCAGTCTCTCCTCTCCCTTTTTCTCTCCACTCTCTCCCTCTCTTTCCTCCCCCATCTCTATCTCTTTTCTCTTCCTCTGCCTCTCTCCCCGGCGCCAAGCTCTCGGCCTGCCTCCCCTGTACACGTCGCCGCCGCCACAGGGGCCCGCCTCCGTCGCGCCCCTCCTCCTCCTCCCGCTGCTGCTGCTCGGCGAGGCGAGCGGCGGCGAGTTCGAAGTGAGGCGGGCGGCAGCGCTCGATCTGGGCCTCTCCTCCCCTCCGTCGGCCCGCGCCCCACCCGACTGCCCCTGACTTCCTCCGCCCATCGCGCTCGTCCCGGCGCCACCCCAACGCAGATCTAGCGCCCCCGCCTACCGTCGACGGCTTCGGAGGTCGGGGCTAGCTCAACAAGGGCCGAGGGGAGCAGCAGGGGATGAGAACTTGGGGCTGCGGGGGCGATGGCCCGGATCTGGCGCCGCCCTCCTCCTCCTCTGCCGATGTAAGCGCCACATCTTCCCTACACCTCCCCGCTTCTTCCGTCGAGCGGCGGCGGCCCAGATCGAGCTCGTGCTATGGCACCGCCCCTCCCGAGCAATAGCTTCCGGCGGTTGGGCCGTGTGGGCTCCACGCCACGTCCGCGCGTAGCATACACATGCTACGTCCGCTGGATTTGGCATGCGGAAGCTCTTTCGCTTCGATAGCTTAGTCTTTAGAGAAAACTAGTGTAGGCGTTTTTACAGCAAAGTGATACTGGAGGACGGCATAACATCCCCGGTCCGGACAGCCTTAAGTTTCCGAGCTGCGGCGTCGATCAGCGGCTCTGGCATTTTAATTTGGCGGTCCAGTCCAGCAATTGATGACGGCGTAAACACAAAACCTATAGCAATGGCAGGAGCACAAGCAGGACTGCAATAGCGCGAACCACCCCAAGTGAAAAAAGCGTCAAGCTAGGAAGCATGGCTCCTGTTCCCCCTAGCGCTGCCCCAAGCGCTAGCTGCCTCACGTCGCCATCTTCCCGCTCATGGCGATCGGCCACACCATGCCGCTCTTGGACCTGGCCTCCCTCCTCCGCCGTCGGGGTCTTGCCGATGTCACCGTCTTCACCACGCTGGACAAATTTTTCAATAAGTAATTTATCTTAACTATTTCAGTTGCATCTGATATGAATAATTTGTATTTTGATATGAAGTTTGGTATTATGACCTTTTTTTAATTGAATATTTTGGATTGTTTTCAAAGTTTGAATGCCCAGCCATGGATTCCTGGGTCCGCCGCTGCCATGATCCAAAGTTTCAAACATTTCCATACCAATACGTGGATTGCTAAAAAAATGGGACTTGAGCTATTCAAATCAAACTTATTATAGGTCAAAAGGTAATCTAGCACTTATGGTAGTATTTGTCTCTACATTGTGTTATCATTTTTTTTACCAATAGCTGCAGGTCATATGTTATTGGAAAATAATAGAACATACTGTAGGATATATATAAAGTTATTAATCCAGATATAGGTTTTCAGTAACCATTTTTTTAATTTGTATTGATTGTAAGAATCGGAAAACTAATAAGTAGCAGTTGTCAAAAATAGATGATATAATAATTGGGCCCTCATCCAGTTCTGAATTCTATTTTGATGGCCTTTCCTTTATAATATACACTTGTGTAAAAGATATAAGGTTGTGCAATGAGCAAATATTTGTAATATTTATTTTTATGTAACCTCTAAATATTGTGAAGGAGCCAAAGTGGGTGCTAACACATACCAGTATATCTGTCATAGAGGTATGCAAGAAAATGTACTAATACATGTAAAATAATGGCACGACAGTCATTTACCTGATTTGCTAAAAATTGAACATTGCCATTGTCAATAATGGTGAAAAAACGGAGGAAAGTTTGCATAGAGCAATGAACAAATTGCAGTACTAAATCTATGAACAGGTGAAAATGCATCTAGGCCCTTAATTTTATTTTGGTGATTGGCGTCAATATAATTAAGAATAGACTAATATTTTATTAAGCATGTGTATAGATAACACTTTAAAGTTTGGTGAAACAAATATATAAAAGCAAAAAGGAGAAAAAAAGACGGCAAAGTGACTCAAAGCTTAAATTCAAAATATGCTCAAGAATGAAGTTCATAAAGTTTTTATTTTATCTTGAGTATAGGAAGGCCGTACTATTAAGAGGGACACAAGAGTTCAAAACAAAAATAATCCAAGTGCCAAAATTCCCCTTTCCAAGCCAAAATATCTTTTCCGGTGCCAATTTATCGGACTTGTCTGACGCATCGGACAAGTCCATCGGACTCTAGTTTGGCTACCACTCAGGGCCGTCGGACTTGTCCGATGATCATAGGGGAAGTCCGATGATCATCGGGAAAGTCCGACGTGTCGGACTTTTTCATTGGACTCCAGTTCCTCTGCCTCCCCTGTGCCATCGGACATGTCTGATGACCATCGGACTTGTCCGAGGCATCGGGCATGTCCATCAGACTCCAGTAATCGTGTCACTTTAATTCATCGGACTTGTCCGATGACCATCGAACTTGTCCGATACAGATCTAAGAAATACCCCTTCAAACGGCTCTTTTTCTCCTTAGGCTATAAATAGTATCCCATCTCGTCCCTTAGCCGGAGGGTCACTCATTCCACTCAAAAACACTCTCAAACTCACTTTGCTCTCCCCAACCCTCCTCCCTTGCTTCCACTCTTGATTTGTGAAGGGATTGAGAGAAAATTGAAGTGCTCCACCACCTCCAAGCTTCCATCCTCTTGAGCACTTGGTTCATCCTCACCGTCGATAACTCTTGTGTTTGTTACTCTTGGGGATTTATCCCCTAGACGGTTAGAGGTGCCTGTTAAGATCCTAACTCATGTGGTGACGCATCGGGAAGTTTGTATTGACCCCTCCTTTGTGGAGCTGCTAGTGAAACATCTCGAGTTTGATCTTTGTGATCACTTGGAGAGGTTTAGGATTGAAAGAGACCTGGTCCTTTGTGGATCCCTCTACGGAGATGTAGGCTTCTTTGTGGAGCTGAACTTCAGTGAAAAATCCCGTGTCTCTTGTGTGCTTTATTACTTGTCTTTTATTTACTTATTCTTGCTCTTAATCTTATTAGTTAGGGTTTGCTTTCTATTTTTCAAATTAACTTGTGCAGGTTGCATGCTAGTTTATTTACTCTTTTCTACAGCTTCCTCTAGCTTGTAATCACTTGCTCCTAGCTTGCCTTGAACTAGTTTTAAGTTTTAGTCATCCAATCTACTTTTCTATCTCTTGCCATCGGGCAAGTCATTGGACTTTACTCACAATCGTCGGACAAGTCCGACAATGCGTATTTAACTTTTATTATTAAATCATTTTCAAGGATAATTGCCTATTCACCCCCCCCCCCCCCCGCCCCTCCTCTAGGCACTTTCAACTGGACATTATACTAAGGTAATAGATTGAACACTTTGTAGGCATCTACAAGAAGGTCGAAGCATCAATTTTTGTGAGTGACAAGTTTAGCATGCAGACCTGATAACAAGGATGCTCTATCTTTACACTCCAACAGAATCATAGAGCTACAACCATTTATAATGTCAAACACCAACGAAAATGAGGATTGCTAGCTGTGATATCATGAAGGCACTTGTACGAGCCTTGTAGATAACATCTTGCCTACCGGGCATTTCATCGAACATGTTGCAAGCAGAAGACATTATACTATATTAAAAAAAACTCGACCGGTAAGGGTAAGACCACCCCCATGATTTTCTTTGATAGAGAAACTCAACATTCCCCAGTCGAGAAAATCTATGAACCCTGATCCCACCCTCAAGGAGCCACCCCCTATGCTTCGGGCCTTAACGCATGCTTTGAGCCCACCCCATACATGAGGGCCCGTCCACCATAGGTCGGTTTCAACCGAGTAAATAGGACGCAGCGAGTGAATTTTTTTAATTTCCATAAATTAAGCAGCACCCAGGGATTGAACCCTGGGTGGGAGCTCCCCAGCCAATGATCTTTACCACTGCACCGTAAACCCCTAACCCTAAACCCTATATTAGTGGAGCTATCGAGGGAGCTTGCAATTACGACGTCGACTCTGCCTATAATGATGATCTGTGACCGTGTGTTCGTGCTGCATCGCCACGCCGTCTCAACCTTCATATCCATAAGCTGCGTCAGACATCGATGGGTTGCTTGAGAATTGGCGTGGCACAAGATGGCGAGAAGGAGGGTCGCAGCGGCACATCGTGGATGCTCGGTTGGGCAGCCTGGGCTGCGATGCTGTTCCGATGCAGGCATGCGCCGGCCGACTAGCTGAGCGAGATCTTTTGGGAGAGGCTAACAGGGCTATTACGACAACCGATGGGGTGGATAGGCAGAGGAGCTTGGGCGGCCGGCAGACAGAGATGAGTTCAGCATGAGCAAGAAGAGGAGAAGCTACACTGCAGATTTTTTTTAATAATGGAACAAAGGTCCCGGCCTCTACACCTTATAAAGCTACACTGTAGATGGAGTGGTGTTGTGGAACGTGAAGGCGGCATCTTCGAACAGCAGAAACAGGACAGAGTACTCCGAGGTAGGAGAAGATGGAAGCGTCCGGAGAAGCCTGGACGCGGACGTCAGTGTAGACTAGTTGTTTCGTATCGAATGGTGCAAATCAACTAATCTTGCAATCCAACGACTCACACACCAATTGCTGATGTGGAGTGACGTAGGGAATAGAAATGGCGCTGATTTAGATATTAAAAGATGAGCCCGCCTGGATACAACGGAGTCTCGACGAGACGGCGGACGCCAGCCGAGTGGTACTGTACGTGGCGCTCGGGACACTGCAATCAATCCCACAAGTGCAGCTCAAAGAGGTGGCTCGAGGGCTCGAACAAGCCGGCGTGGACTTCCTGTGGGCCATGAGGCCCAGCAACATCGACATTGGCGTTGGGTACGAGGAACGTGTCAACTCAAAGGAAGGGGCGGTAGTGAGGGAATGGGTGGACCAGTGGGACATCCTATAGGCACAACTGCGCCAAAGGGTTCTTGAGCCACTGCGGATGGAACTCGGTAGTCGATGCTGAAGAGTGTTGCTACAGGCGTGCCGTTGGCGGCGTGGCCAATAGGGTTCGAGCAACCGATGAATGCCAAGTTTGTAGTTGATGAGATCAAGGTTCATGTTAGGGTCCGTACTTGCGATGGAACCATTGGGGGTTTGGTTAAGAGTGAGGAGGTTGTGAGGGCAGTGAGGGAGCTGATGTTCGGGGAGGCAGGAAAGGTGATGGCATCGAATGTGGCGAATATAGCAGCACAAGGTCATCTAGCTGTATCTGACAGTGGGTTATCCCGGAAGGCACTTGAGGAGATGATCAGTGAGTTTTGTATGAAGAACAACAAAGCTGGAAAAATAGTGCAAGTGTGACCTCTGTATTGGCATCATGGTGGAGGGACTAGGAGAAACAGCATGGAAGAAGATCATTGATGAGAAACAAAAAAAAAAGTGACGTATTGAGTCTTAATTCTTATTGGAATGTACGCAAATCTTTGGCTTAAGGGTGACATGTAGACGTTATGGGGGAGGGACTGTTGTGTAGTACTCCCTCCATCTCCAATTACTTGTCATCCTATACTCCTTTAGTTTTCTCTATTTACTTATCATCCTTGTATCCCAATGCACCTTTTTCTCTTTCCAATACATCTTTATCTCTATCTCTCACCTTCTCGTTTTCTGTGCATCTACCTTTTTCACTTCAACTTAATCTTTGTTCCCAAGTCTAAAACGATATGTAATTGGAGACAGAGGGAGTAGCATGGAAGATCATTTTTGAGAAATAATAAAAAAAAAAAGTGATGGATGCATTGGATCTTACTTCCTCCGTCTTATTAAAATTTTTTGTAAAATTATAAAAATAAATAAATTATATTTAAATTATATCTAACAATAAACCAAATTATAATCAAATAAATAATATTTTTATAAATATTTTAAATAAGATAAATGATCAAACATAAAATCTGAAAGTCAACAAATCCTTATATTTGTGAATGGAGGGAGTAGTTCCCATGGGATGATGTAGACCTTAGTGGTACCTCCTTTGTTTTTTGTTTTTTTTTTTTTTGAATGAAACTGGAGGGGTAATACCCCTACAGATTATATATTGAATAAAAAGAGTTTGATACAAAGTAAAAAGAACTCAAAGAAAGGCAAAACAAAGGAAAGAAAAACCAGAAGAAACAAAGTGTGGAACCAGAGGTTTCGTCTATGTCTTGCTTGCTATTCATTCTTTGATATTTTCAGCTTGATCTGCTTTGACTCTATGCGTCACTAGCATTAGCTCCATTAGAAATTTGCTTCGGCAGCTTTGAACTGAGGGATCAATGCCATCAAATATCCATCGATTCCTCGTAATCCATATACTCCAACACATCAATATGATGATTTCCATAGCAAAAGGGACTCCTAGTACTCTTCTTATGTGTCTTAGTACTTGCAGTGATGGTCTTGTTGTAGGCACATTGATTCCAATTGATTGCCAGCATCTTGTTGCAAAGTTACATCTGATGAATAAGTGTCTTATTGTTTCTTCCCTTTGCAGAATGCACAGTTCACAACTGTATGATTCCAAAGCCATGTTCCTTCTCCTCAAAGTACCTCTAGTGTTTAGCCTTTCCTTTACTACAAGCCAGAAGAATACCTGATGTTTAGGTTGACATTTAGATGCCCAGACCCACTGGTGTATGGGGTGAACTTGAGCATGTCCGATTAAAGCTTTGTATGCCTTAGATGCTGAGTATCTTCCCGGACCCCCATTTTGGTGCCATAAGTCTTCCTGGTCGGACTGTATGTTGTTGTGCATCATTTCCTCTAACATTTGCAGTTGCTCATTGGCTTCAACAGACATTGGGAGATGAAACAAATCATATAAGTCATCCTGCATACTGGCGTTCCCCAGAGTTATTGCTTTGTTTCTTGCAAATGAGTGGAGGTGTGGGAATTGAAGTTTAGGTACTGCGTTGCCCCAGAGATCATCCCACAGGTGAATTGTTGAGCCATTACCAGGCTGCACCTTGGCAATCCCTTTGTATTGATTAAGCAGTTTGAAGATATCTCTCCACCAAAATGAACCTCTCTTTTGTGCATCTGGAAGCTTACCATTAGCATAATAGTTATCCCAGATTAGATGTACCCATGGTAGATCAGCCTTATTATAGAATTTGTGTAGATTCTTCATTAATAGAGCATCATTATGTGTTCTTAGTTTAATGAATTCCAGTCCTCCCTCTGATTTTGGTCTAGTAACCATATTCCACGCCGCCTGTGGTGGTTTTTTGTTATTTACATCTGACCCACGCCACAAGCAATGTCTTCTATGTTTGTCAATTTGCTCTAGCACTGTGATTGGAACTTCAATGCTGCACATATAAGAAGTTGGTAGTGATGAGAGAACCGAGTTTACCATCTCCAATTTTCCAGCTTGTTTCAGGAACTGTGAACAGCACAGTAGTTTCTTTTGTACTCTGGTGGTTATTGGCAGACAATCCAGGTGGTACCTCCTTTGTTGGAATGGGACCACGAATGAAGTGGGTTATCAAAACAATTGGAGTAGTATTTGTTTTACTTTTCACAACTCTTCGCTGAAGAAATAATAGAAACACAATCAAAGCATCTCCCCGAATTGCAACTGTTCAGTTACATGTATCATCTTTCAATTTTGAGTAGGAGGAGCGCACGGAAGGTGGATCAGAAAGTGATGAAGACGAGAGAGCATCATGAACACAGCAGTGTTCATTGTCAACCAGGATGATCCACAAACACAAGGTTTTCTAAATTTTGTATGAGCCATAACGGCCCAACTTTTGACCGTCATAGAACTATGCTATGCTACCGACATAAACAAATTTACATTATTAGCATGCGAAAATGTTTCCACATTGATCATAATAAACACTATAAAGCTTACACCAGATCCATGCTTATTAGCAGGAGGTACCGTATGTCCGTATCAATATATACTAATTATAAGCATGCACCAAATTAAATTTGCATCGCAAAATATACTAGTCGACGGTTACAAATATACACAATCGCTTAATAACAATGCAAATGCTCAGTTCCAAAACCATTTCCAGCTATCCTCTTCAGCATCATGCCTGGGGCGCTGCTCCACGGCTGCGAGGAGCATGGCGTCGGGGAGCAAGAGGGCGCTGCCCTCGTCGCCACAGTCTCCCTCTGATGACGACGGTGGCGAGGGAGCGCCGGCGAAGTAGGACTCGGGGCTGTCGCTGTTGGCTCCTGGGAATCTGTGCGCCGGCACCGCAGTCTGATGGAGTTGGTCTTCGTCGAGCTGAACAACTAGTACTGCTGCTTGAATGGCTGTGGCGTCTATGGCTGCTGAGGGTACGGTCTGCTCCTCTGGCTGTGAAACCGGCGGCTCCTTAGCTTGCAGCTTCTCAGTTAACGTGATCACCTGAAATGCAAACTTACAAATTTAGCCAACCTATAAATATGTGTTCAGGCTGACACATCGAGTCATCGGTAACATGTAGAGTTTCTTTTCTTGACCTCCTGTAGGGTCTGTGTCAGGTGTTGAACTATAATATACTAACCTTCATTATATTTTAAATAAAAGATGACGTTAGGACAAGGTAATTAATTAGTTCAATAACATCAATATGCAAAATGCACTGTCAGGTTGTGGCTTGACAAAGTGAACCTACAACTAGTCAGTGGTTGATTGGCTTTCCTAATGGACTGTTCACCTGCTCTCTTACGATTCAGAGTGTGACTGGAGGACACTGACATGATTCTTATCCGCTTCAGTTTAATAAGTGTTGTACTAGTAGGATCCTTATCCTCTTATTACAGTCTGTTATATGTGTTCAACTGCTCATAGATGGTAGCCTACATGGCGATAATTGTACAAGACTATGTTTTAACTTCAACATAATCTTGTTGAATTAACTAATAGACAATTGTGCATGCCCGCCGTTGAGCTAGACAGGAAAATCTAGAATTGTCAGCCTCTAGTAGTGAATTTGTGACTAACCAATTAAATGGTTACTGAGTGGATCGGTATGCAATAATTGCAGTTTTAGTATTCTCGCTCAAATTTTTGGCTGATAAAATTCTGGCGCACTGATCTCCATGCTTTAGTTCTCCATATATTCATACTCTTAATTAGTTATCAGACTGCAAATTCAAGCCACAATGAAATTCGAGTGGACGATGGCTTGCAAAATTGATATTCGAGTATCCTAAGGTTGGTGCACGAGTGTTCAAACGAAAAAGGAAAAGAAAAAAAAAAGAGAAGGAAACATATGTGTGGATTGGCCAATGATCACCATCTCACCTGTGATCGGAGTCGGTTGTTGTCGGCGACGAGCTTGTCGCGTCCGGCAAGCAGCTCGTCGTGCGCGGCCCTGAGGCGGTCGAAGTCCTGCACGAGCTGCTTGGTCCTCCACCGCGCGCGGCGGTTCTGGAACCACACGGCCACCTGCCGCGGCGCGATCCCGAGCCGCCGCGCCAGCTCGGTCTTCCGCTCCGGCTCCAGCTTCCGCTTCTCCTCCTCGAAGCTCACCTCCAGCGCCCGCACCTGCTCCGCCGTCAGCCGCCGCTTCGTCATCCTCTCGGACGATGGCGCCCCGTGCAGCTCGTACTCGAAGCCGCACAGCTGGTCCACGTCGTCCATCATGTCCAGGCCCAGCTCGAGCTGATGCAGCTCCTCGTGCGCCGTGGAGAACGGACGCTTATTTCGCCGCCCGTTCTCCGCTGCTGCCATCGGTACGCCTGCAGCAGATCAGAGATTCCACCACACGTACACATATGTAAGAAATGCGTTCCAAAAAGGCAAGAAAAATGGCGCGATTCAGATGTCCGTTCCGATCACTGACCTCGATGAGAGCCACCGCCGAAGATCAGCATCTGCCCGTCACTGCCTCCGCGAGCCCGGAACGGCACGCCGCCGGAGCTGATGAGGCGGCCTGACTCCATTTGCCAGCAAGTAAATCTATACACGAAAAGAAAAGAAAAGCTGTCTTCTTGCAATTTGTCTGTGTGCGTGACTGACTAGTACGCGTACACGGACACTTCCACGGCTCCAAACCCTCTTGAAATTTGGAGGTCTCGCCGGCGGGCCGGAAGGAGAGCTTAATCAGAAGGAGGAGGACGAGGCGGCGGGGAACTTGTGGCGGAAGAAGCTGGTGCTCCACGGCATGCGTGTCGTCGACGACTTCGTGGGGTACAGCGAGAACCCCATGCCACCGCCACCGGGGAAGGACGCAGGTTTTGCCACGGCAAGCTTATGCGACACAAGGTGGCCGGAGATGGTGGCCGCGCGGGACAACCTTTTCTTTTTTCTGGGGTCCGTTACTTGGAAGCCCGGTCGGGTGGCTTGATGAGCTGCAATTATAACGGAGTTTCTTTCTTGTGGCTGTGGATTTTTGGGTGCAAACCGGTAAAGTCTGGAGCTCGGAGGGGCGATGGGATTTATAGGCCCAAAAAGCTGCTGGCGGTTCAAGTTGACAGATTTTTTTTTTTTTTGAAAAAGAAGTGACAGAAATTCCCTTAGTGCAGAAATGATTGTCCCCTAATCGGGGGATTATGGTATCGCGTCTGTCTATTTTGTAATATGAAAAATGAGCCAAGTGTAGGAAGTTTCAAAGTCTTCCTAGAAACAATGTATCTAGACGACGTTCTAAAAGCATATGACAACTTCGCCTCGTCTTTGTTATAGTTCCACACATAACTATTTCAAGTCAAAGTTCTGTCGAAGCTCATTCGTAAGATATGAAAACGGAAAGGGAAAAAAAAAACTGGAAACATGTTTTGACTGAAGTACACAAATTTGCAGGATACAGAAAAATAAAATCTCATCTTCCATATTATTTTTTTTAAAAAAATTACATCATGAATTCAACTGAGTTTGGAGACTTCAAATTTCATATGTTGTCCTAAAAATTCATGAGTTGTTACAATTTGTTGCATAAAAAGCTTGATATCCTAATACTTATTTTCCAAAGTCACACGTACATATATTTCCAATTGATCTTTGCACATACTGAAACGGTAGAGATTCAGTAAAAGTTGCAAAGCAAAGTACCATATATAAATCCCACGAACATCTTCGGTCATGTGCACAATTGTTCTATATGACGCTGTTATACGCTGTAACAGAGACGCCCTGCAGTTAAGCATACAGAACAGCTACACAAATTGCAAGTTGTTAACTGTTAACTGCTGGGCTTGTTCTGCATGAGCTTATCGATCGTCCGCTCTACGCCGTTTCATTCAAGGACAAGCCAAAAGTTAAACCGCCCTTTCGAAACCTAAAAGGCGAGCCTAGACATCTAACTATAAAAAAGGGTTAATCTAGAAGTGATTCGATCTAGTGATGGCACACCACATACTGAATATTCATTTCTTAATTTGTATATATACCTTAACAAGTCACCCGGCTTACTAATAAACAGATTATGTCAGCTTCGTGACAAAGCAACACGTATATACCAGCTAGGATTCAATTGCAGCCGTATAAATATGATTTGGAGCTTGCAAAGGAATCATGCGACATGGTAGTTATGGTATGCAGCCGATGAATTTGTGGTCCTATTTCAAGCATTGAGCTGATGCAGATCGTATTTATTTTCTGCAAATGTATTTTTTTTCTCCAATGTGCATCATCACGGTATTAAAAGATTGAAAAGAACATTGATACGTAAAACACATTCTGTAACAAACATAACAAAGTCACCAACTTGCATCAGTTCGCAGTACAAAGGAACTAAAGATGACATGGGCGTGGGAGACAGACGAGAAGTTGTTATCTCTCCTTCTTGCCTTTTGCTTTTAAAACAATGAGGTTCATGTCAGCTTGGAACACTTGTTACACTTTTCGAATAGATTTTCTCTTTCAGTGTAGAATGGTTTTCACTTTTGCGCAAGTGATTTTCTTCAGTTCAAATTGTATTTGGGATGGGCTCTGCTGATTAATTCTGTTATTCTTTCTATGTTATGAGAAAACGTCACGAAAGGTACAAATGATTGGAAATTAACTTCCATTTGTGGCCGAAACTTCTTTAGTCACATATCCAGCCGCTGCAGTTATAGATGAAATGTAAATGCATATGTATGCATGCTCCATCAACTGGTGAAGGCAGTTGTGTATATCTAAGAGCATTTGTATCTAATACGCTACTATATAGCATCTAAATCTACTAGATGATGACGAATAAACTACGGAAGGTGTCGGGATTTGGGGTTTGGAATCATGGAATATATAGTAACTGAAAGGATGTTGCTGCTTCGTATATGCTATACTACAGCTGTTGCTAAACCAAGATGCCTAGCCCATGGTGCGACTATTCTAATTGTTCCATGCAATATTATCGGATACTCCGAGGCACATGCCCCTAATGCTCACAAAGTGTTTTCCGAGATAGGAATTTGATCCTTACCAATATCAGTTAAACACTACAAGCACAAATGCTTTTGCATTACCATCACTCACTTCACTACCAGAAAACGGCATTTTGCCGTGTGCCTGTCTCTTTGCCGTGAGCCAAAGGTCGGGCACACGGCAAAGAGGCCCTCTGCCACGTGTGCTAAATGACCAACACACGGTGAAAGCTTGTAATATAACTTTTAAATTAGGGTTAATTACAAAAATCATCCCATAAGTTAATTGAAGTTTGAGATTCTCACCCATAAGTCATTTTATTGTAAATCCCTACCCACCCATTGAGTTTTTTTATAAAAACCACCTCAATTTATACATGTTTAATTTATTCAACTTGTTTTTATTTATTTGGAGTAGCCAATGGTGTATTATCAAAAATACAAAATTTTGGAAATATAATTTTCATATTTTTTATAGATAATATGTAACAAACATATCAATTAAAGTTTGAATAGTGTTCAACAAAGTTTAAAATTCGGATACGTTCTTTAAGAAATAAGAGGAATTAAACACACTAAAAATCTCTAACAATGGTAAACTCATTTAACTTAGCTTTATTTTAAATTTATATTAATGAAATCTTATGAAATCAATTAAACATGTATTGATTGCGGTGGTTTTGCAACAAAATACATTGGGTGAGTGGGAATTTGCAAAAAAAAAACTTATGGGTGGGAATCTTAAACTTTAGGTGACTTTAAATTAAGACGTTTGTTATCCAAGAGAAGAACCAAAAAAAATTAAAGATAGATCTCTCACTCTGATCTAAAGAAAAGAAATCTAAACCTGATTGTTTGGTGTGTGACAAAATGTAGCTTTCGATCGACCGTACGAACAGCCAGTGCTCCTCAAATATATACGCCATTTGCTTGCCTGATGCCATGTTTCACATGGCTGTAGGAATAGTCTAATGTTCATCTGCTCCCTGAATTGACCTTTTATCTTATTAGATTATTCCTACCCGACTAAGAGCATAAAAAATTCAAAATGCACAAATGCTATGTCCTGGGCCAAACACTTGTTCCATGCAGACTGCAGCAGTAGGCAGCAAGCATTGCACCAGTCAATTCGAATCCCCACTGACCTGAAGAGATAACATTCTTTTCTCTAATTTTATGCTCAGTGAGTCCGGTTTCTGTTCTTGGCAAGGAACCATTTTGATGGCACTGGAGGATGCTCAACACCTGTGCAGGATATGTTGCTATTACAGGAACTGATCTGACTTTCCAAAGCATCTATGATGCAAGATCATCTACTGTTTCTTTGGCCCTAGTGAACTGACAATTTGCCCGTTAATTTAGCTTATCTGGGCACCATATCTCTTTTAAGAGGTTTGTGCGTCGATACCCTGCCTGGCCAAATGGGAAATTGGCAGCTGGGATGTTGGCATATGGAAGAGGGGAGCAAGTCAGCAAGATACACAAGATAAATAACACAAGATGAACCTATATATGAACGAGCAATAGAATGAAGGTTCTTGATGTGATATGAAAATTTCCTATCTATATGTTGAAGAATCATCTAATTTCTCAGGATTTCACTCCACGTGTTCTCTCATGTTAGATTAAAAAAATCTTATTCGCCACTGAAAGCTGCAACTTCCCCCTTATTCGCCATCTAAAATATGCATGCACACTTCCCTTATTTATCATCAGTTTTAGAATTTTCGTCACACTTCTATGTCATTATTATTACAAATATGATAAAATATTGTAACTAGAAACTTCAATGCTCTTGCTTTTTTATAACATCATTTATATTCCTATATTGACTTAATTAGTATTCAGACATGGGTGTCTAATTTGATTGTTATGAGCTCACTTCTTGATCTGATTACACATTGTTATGGGTTTAATTTGAGGGTATAATTAAGATTATATTGTTATATGCAAGACTACATTATTACTTAACGGAAAGTTAAGATAACAGTACTATGTTGAAAAATTGCTAAAATTGGAGCCTCTAACAGCGAGCAGATCCCTACCATGTTCCCATATGATGTAGAAGGGATGGCAAAACTAAAACCGATGGCAAATAAAAGAAGTCTATATTTTGGATGGTTGATTTTAGTGGCCAATAAGGATATTGCTCAGCTATTTTTTTTAGCATGTCAAGAGGATGAGCTGGCTGTAAACGACAGCAGAATAAAGCAAATGTCAATCAAGCACATACGGCGAGGCGGTCAGGGTGTAGCCCATGATGGCCATAACTCTCGCCAACACGTTGAAGGCTACATATCCATTTTCCTTTCTACTCTGAACGAATGTGCAGAGCTCCTGCTATAATTTTTAAAGCGAAAACGGGTGGCGAAGTCCAGCAAAAATGCAACACCTGTTGCTTCTGAACCAACGAAACGCATAATAAGGCATCGCACGATCTGCACGTAGGCTCCAAAAGTCACATTGTTGTGATTGGTTGCGGAAAATGTGACCCTTCCAATTTGCAATCACCGAGGTTTCTCTAATCCGGCGGCTATGATTGGTCCAACGCACCAATCAGCGACATTTTCGTCGGTCTGGTGTATGGTGTCACGTCTGTCACCCATTTCAAAATGACTGCACGCGCGACAAGCGGGGTGGTACCGATTCCAAAACAGGCTTAATATACCCAGAAGTACAAATTCTCAGAAAAAAATTAAGCATATGTATGCACATCTCCAGCTATGTGCTGAAATTTGTGATAGGCACGGGTTATTTTGGCACCTTCAGAACTTCTGGTCCAATGAAACAAAAGCGACCTGGGGAATCTTTGTACAGTAACCGTTAACGACCATTTTTTCATTATTATTGTGCTTAGCAGTTGACGTGGATGAGGGAGAGAAAAAGATGCACCAGGGACGAGGTGCAGCCACACACGTACGAAAGCTAAGCTTTATACGCCTCTGATTACCCTGTTTTAACCCTTTTTGCGATTTCTCCCTCCACCTGGATGGTGGTTCGCCACTAACCCTGCATCACAAAGGAATGAGAGGTTAGGGAAGCTCGGACGTGCTCGTGCTGTTGGGTTCTTCGATCTTCATGCGAGGAGCAAGAAGAAGTGGAGTTGGTGGGATGATTTGGTGGTGATCATGGGTCGAGGAGCTTATCAAAATTCAGCAATTAAGCAATATAGATAAGAAAACATAATAAAAGCAGAATAGTACGGCTACTGCGTGATTCATAGACGACGCTGAAAGCACCATTGCCGTTTCCACAGCAGAGTGTGGTGGAAAGGTACCACATGTATGTTCAGCACCATGCATCTGAAACTTATTGGAAACATCTTTCTCTGACGCATCGTTCTCGTCAGGGACGAAAGGGGATGCATGCATGGTCGCCAAGGCTTAACACTATGGCTCAACTCCGAAGCACTGGGATTGGACAGGTTGAAAGAAAAGAAACCCGAAACCATGATCAAAGTAGTGTGAGACGATTGGTCCGCGTCGAGTGGCACAGGCGAAGAAGAGATTTCGCGGCAGTTGTCGATACAGGGAAAAAAAAATAAAGAAGTGCCGGCCGCATTAGCAACATGGCATGTGACTGAGGGGCGATGGGAGTTGTCGATACAGAAGGCTTCGTTCGTGCATGCTTCTTTCTCGTTGACTATGTTCATGGGATTAGACAAATAGAGATCGACGAACATGCGACGGAAACTCCCGCAGTGCGATGGGAGTGTGTGTGTGTGTGTGTCTGATACGCTAGTCCAGGTCGAACAGGAGTCAGATTTGTGGGCTGAGCTTGCGGTATGAAATCAGGCAATTAGAATGCGCCATTCATTCGTTGATTCAGCCTAGCTCTCCATCCGGTCCATCACCAAACGGCGGGGTCGGCAGCCCGTTATGATAGTATCAGACAGGCCTGGGACTGAGGCCCCGAAGCTCTCGGAAAAGGAAGATGATAGCGGGCCGTGCCTGGGCAACGTGGCGCGCGTAAAGCTGTCCAAAAAGCCCGTCGACCGCCTGGCATGGCACAGCCCAGACACAAAATAGTCTGGCCCAATTAATTTTAGACCGGTACGATATGTAATTAATTTCAGATCATGTCATGTCAGCCTATGTACCTGGTCATCGGCTCAAGGCACGGCATGTTAGTAGTTAGCTGTATCGGGCCGGCCGATTTAGCCTGAAATACATAAAAGACACGAAAAAACCCAGTAGCCCGTGAAGCCCAAAATTTAAATTACGTAGCACCATATTCAATAAATGAAGCAGAAATCATCAGATTCTTCAAAATATATCAAAGAGCAATGTTGAACTCAGAATTTGACCAAAAGAAAGATTAATTTTATTACAAGCTGGGTATCCCATTAAGGCCCTATTTGGGACAGCTGCTAGTCAACACGCTTCTATGTAAAGTTGGTTTTTGGAGAAGTAGCTACCGATAGAATCGTGTCTAGAAAACACGACGCGTTTGGCTCCTTTAGATGGAATCGCGTCCATTATCCAGTTACGCCATCCTCGAGCAGTCGCTCCGTCGCTCTCGTTGCGCCGTCCCCGCGCAATCGCTCCGCCGCTCACGCCCACTCAGCCGCTTCGCGCGCCGCCGAGAGCAAAGCGGCTCAAGCGTCTACGACCACTCGCGCTTGCATCACGCCTCACCTCGCGCATCCTCAACGCCATGGGTTCGCCACCAGTGCACGCGGGAGCGACGAAGGAAGAAGCTGCGCCAAGGAGGGGGCAGGGGCGGGTGCGTCGGCGCAGCTCTTAATGGCCGGCAGGCTCGACCGGAGCGGCTGGGGGCGGGGGCGTAGGGACGCCGGAGGGAACGATGGGAGTGGAGGTGAGGAATCGTGCATCGGTCGGGGAGAATTGAGGGGGAGACCCGATTCCGCGTCGTAGGCAAAAAGAAAACGTTTCAGTGAGAATCATGCCCGCAGAAAGCGCGTTAGGAATCCGACCGTTTGGCTCCTCAGACTGATTAATCCCAATAAAAGCGACCCATAATCCGTCCCAAACAGTGACTAAAAACCTTTGGGCTGAGGGAAAAAGAGTACAGCTATCTCAAAAGATTCATAGATCCATTATAATATTCTTAAGTTACAAACTCACAAGTTTATAATATCAGAAACTCAACTCCCAGCAATAGCCACTTCCTCACCACTCACCAGCAGAGGAAGCAGTAGATGCTTCGTCAAAAAGAAAAAAAAACAGCTCTACGTACTGGACTTCAAGCTCCAAATGGTGCTTCTCAATAGTTTGTTGAAGTTGATCCTCTCCTAACTGTCAATCCTTTAAACATGTTAAGATCTTCACCAGTTCACTTGTCAAGCATCTCTTTCTTTCTTCAAGCAACGTGTCACAAAGACTGAAAACAGATTTTAAACTAATTGATAAAACAAGAACAGTTAAGACATCTGTAGCCAAGATAGACAAGATAGGATATGTATGTTTATGCTGAAGCCATCAATTCAAGACATCAAATTAATCATCATTGAGATAACTATGAGGTCACTATCAATATAGATCGCCAATTCTGAAACATGAGCAAATGATGGAGTTGATTGAACCAAAGGCTCACTAGGATCAGAATCATTAGTACCATAAATCTTACACCAAGGAGTTCTCTTTCTATCTGTAGTGATCAATAGCCGGTAAGTTTTTTGATATTGTAAACTTATGAATCTGTAATTTAGGAATATTGTAATGGACCTATGAATCTTTTAAGCTGGTTGTACTCTTTTTTCCCTAAGGTAAAGGGTTTTTAATGAGGCAGCTAGCTTGTAATAAAATTAAGTTTTCTTTTAACCAATTTCTGACTTCAATATTGCACTTTGATATATTTTAAAGACTCTGATGATTTCTGCTTTATTTGCTAAAAGATAAAGTCCATTTTACTCCTCTCAAATATGGCCTGTGTTTGGATAACTCCCTAAACTAATATTTAGTTTACTTCACCCCTACTATTTGCCAAACCAGATCATTATTCACCTTTTAGTGCTAATCAAAACTGGTTTTGCTGATATGGACAGAGGAGTAGATGGTTTTGATGACTAAGCAGGACAGCTAGACATTGTGTCTAATGAAATACATAATCTGAACAATTTTAATTGCATAATTTGAAAAATCTTCACCTGCACTAACATACTCGATCGTTGTGGTCAAAAAAAATTTTTGTTTTGTTTGTCTTGTCCGTTTGATACAGTAGATGAACACTATTACATCAAACCGGATAGGAGAAACAAAACAAAGATGATCGCGGGCCGTGCCTGGGCGGCGTGGGGCACGTTCGCCCCAGCCCGCATGCGACGCGGCAACCAGAGCGCGCTCCCCGTCAGTCCGTCACGTGTCGGCGTGTGACTCTGGCGTGACGCGTCGACCGGCCTCATTGTGTCCCACACGCTTGCTTAGAGTGAGCCGTCGACGACTCGTCTTTTTGCGCGCGTTTTCTGAGCTCTCGTCTGCTGCTCACCACTTGCAGGGAACGAGAGGGATGTATGGCCAACCACCCCTCTGTCCGGCTGAAGCATCAAGCATGGTCCACGGATCAGGTCGTCGAGTGGTTGCCCGCGGTGTCATCTGTCGAATTATGTGACTCGTCACTCCAAAGAATCGTACTGGAAGCACTTAAAAAACAGAGAATCGATGCACCAAACGTTCTGGAGGAAAACAGCCAAAGAAGCAAGATACTCATCCCCAAATAAGTGTCGCTATGATTTTCGTGCCCGTCAATCTTTTTTGACTTTGACTATATTTTAAGAAAATATTGATAATATTTATATATCTAAATAAGTTTTTTTATAAAAACAGATTCAACGATCTATCTAATAATATTAATTATATATTATAAATATTAATATTTTTTTATATATAATTGGTCAAAGTTAAAAACGTTTCATTCCTCGAAAAACGAGAACGACACTTATTCTGAGACGACGGAAGGAGTTGCATGACGGCAGAGACAAAATTTCAGACGTGGTACCGTAGTCACGGCAGTAACCATCACTTTTATTGATTGAAATTATTAAAACGTATAGAAGTATAGCAGAACATGGCGCCGTATGCGGAAGTAAAGCACACCGAAGAACAGCAACAAGTCTGTACCGATCGGCTTCACCGAACCCGACCGGATACCCTGATGGCCTGATCACCGACGCTCAGTGGCAGTACTGGCGGTACCAGCAGCAGCGGCCGGTGCCGGCAACCCCGGCGACGGCGGGGCGGCTGTGGAGCCACCAAAGCAAGTTGCTGAGCGAGTTGCCGTCGTCGTAGCCCGTGAGCGCCCGGGTCTTGGTCAGCGCTGCCTCCTTGTCGTAGACGCCCTCCAGCGCGTAGGCGAACCCTTTCCAGCCTTCCCCGACGCCGTCCCTCGCCAGAGCCGGCTCCGTCCATTTCACGAGCTCCTTGACGAACGCCACGTCCGGGAACAGCGCCTCGCAGATGGGCACGACCGGCAGGAGCTGAATGCCCAGGCGGCACTCCCTCCACTCGGGCGGAGCGAACCAGAGCCCGCTGTCGCGCTTGTTCGCCCAAAGCACGCCCACCACGCGGTTCTCGGCGCTGAAGTCGTCCTCGTACATGCCGTCTCCTTCCCGGACGTGCCACCACATCTGCGCCGCCTGCGCCTCCAACGCGGTCAGCGTCGCGCCGAGCGTGGCGAGGTGCGTGTCTCCGTAGCTCAGGCCCAGCAGCGCAGCGGAGTAGTAGGCGTTCACGGCCTCGCTGGTGCTCTCCTGGTTGCGGCCGTCCGCGAACTCGGTGAGCCCGCCGGCCCACGAGTGCAGCTTCCACAGGTCGAACATCCGCAGCCGGGTGAAGCTGGCGCCGGGCTTGTTCCGCGTCAGCGTCATGAAGTCGGCCACCATGGAGTAGGCCTGCGGCATGTACTTCCTCCCCCAGACCGGGTCGATCTTGGCCAGCACCGCGATGGCGTACAGGAAGTAGCCCAGGTGGTAGTGGTGGTCGTTGAAGATGCCGAACCCGAAGTCCCCGCCGGAGTCGTTGAGCCCGGCCTGCGTGACCAGCCCGCCCCACTTGGAGTCGTAGAAGAAGGCGTTCCCTTGGAACGTGCCGTCCAGCCACGGCGTGACGGTGGACTTCAGGTAGCTCTGCACGGTCGGGATGACGTCGGGGCACCCGACTTCCTCGGCGATGAGCGCGAACCGCGCCGCCCGCGCGATCGCCTTGCCGTAGAAGTAGGACGAGGTGGTGGTGATCGGGGTGGAGGCGAGGCCGGCCACGTCGGAGCGCAGCGCGGCCACCACCTCGGCCACGCCGTCCTCGCTGACGCCGTGGGTCGAGTGCCACGTCGGGGACACCGGGTCGGTGCGCAGGACCCACGAGTCCCCGACGACGCCGACCAGGTCGCCGTCGATGCTCCGGTACCGCAATTCGTCGAGCACCTTGACGGCGCCGCAGCCGTGGTGGGAGAGCAGCTTCACATGGAGCGGGTGGGCGAGCATGAGCAGATCCCCTGGCCCGGACTTGCGCCAGTGGTACTCGACGCAGAAGGGCTGGTTCAGCGCGGCCTCCCCGGCCGTCGGGAAGCAGCCGCTGTACTGGTCGAGCACCGGCTCCATGTACGCGTCGGGGAGGTAGGCGACGCGGATCACACCGGCGAACCCGGGCGCGGAGAGGTGCGAGTTGTCGGCCTGCGTGAGGTGGATCGGCGCCGACGCGTAGAGGAGGAACGTCTGGCCGCTGTTCATCCGGAGGCGCCACTTGGTGCCTTTCGAGTCGCTTTGGGCGACCTCGACGAAGGCGTTGACGGAGGCCACGGAGATGTCCACGGGGCCAGCGCCCTGCGCCGTCGTCAGCGTGACGTAGGGGCAGCCGCGGACGAGGTGGGCACGGAGGGACGGGGAGACATCGAGAGTCACGGAGAGGTCGTCGAACGCGGAGACGCGGTGGGACGCGCCGGAGGACGGGGCGGAGATGGTGAGGTCCTCGACGAAGGTCTGGATGACGAAGGACGAGGAGTGGTTCCGCGTCGGGTAGCACACGGTGAGTCCGCCGGCGGCGGAGCGGATGGAGTAGGGGTGGATGTACTCTGGCTGGTCCCCGTTATTGAGCACGAAATTCTGGAAGAAGGTGTTGGTGGGGAGCGGCGCGTTCAGGAGCTGCGGCGCGAAGAAGCGGGACGGGTCAGGCTGCACCGTGGAGGTCGCGCGCGGGAACACCTGGCTGCCCGGGGCCGGAGGGCGGCGGCCGCCGTGAGGCATGGCTAGCGGCGGCGGCGGCGGGATCGACACGGGAAGAGGAGGAGGAGGGGGAGGCGGAGCGGTGGGCCTGGGCCTGGGCTTGAGGGAGGTGAAAGGGGGCTTGGATGTGACGAAGCGGGAGACGGTGCGGCCCAGCTTCTTCGTCCACTTCCGCATTTCCTCGGGCTGCTGCTCCTGCTTATATACTGGTCGACTGGTATTCGGGTTTCTTCTATCTGCTTCTTTTCTGGTATTTTTGGAGCTTTTCGGGGATGATTTTGTTAATTTCTTCGCTGGGTTTGACTGGGCAAATGGGTTCGTACCCCCAGTGGCCGCGCGTAGACAGCGTGTCCTGCGTGTCAAGAAAATAGGATAATGCGCCGACGTGAGATGAACATCATATCCACAAAATAATAATAATAAATAATAAAAGGACAGAGCTGTTCATTCAATCAAGCATATAAAAGGACATGGATGATTAGCGGCTAACCATTGAAATCTCAGTGATGAAGGGAAGAAACGATTTGCTTAGCATATTAATTGTACGGAGTGGGTCGACATGATTATTGCTTATTGGGTTGATGTGAAGCAAGAGGGCAGAGACTATGAACATGGCAAATTGGTTGATGTCAAGCAACAGGGTAGATGCTATGAACATGGCAAATTGGTTCAGTGGCAAAATAAAATAAAATAAAATAAAAAAGTACATGGCGTATTGGTTCATGTCAATTTAGAGGGGTACAGTAGAGACTATCAACATGCCAAATTTTGGCCATATGGAAAGAGACGCAGCGCAGGGGTGGGGCAACACGTCGTGTTCCTTGCCTAACCTTGACAGCGTACCAGGAAGGAAGCTAGCAGCCAGTCTTCAGCGCTTCACACAAGGCGATCAACGTGATGAATATCATGGAACGGTTGTCGCGATGATCTGATCGAGGCCTGATGAGGCAGGCACAAGGCAATCAAGGTGAAGCAAAGAGATCGTTGATGGGTTTGGTTACCCTTGCAAGAATCGTCCAAATGGGGCAGGTGGCGCGGCGTCTCACGTCAGGTATGAAGGACGCAAGATCCAGGAAGCAAATCCTTGTCGCGCGTCGTAAGATTGGCACCGGGGCAAGCCCGGCCGGAAAACAGAAGCGTGTTCCACCCAAAATCGGTCTGGTTTCCGGGTTAAGCAACGAAGGGAGGGCAAGCAAGCAAGGGATTTGCCGGGGCGATGGCGATCGAAGCCGGCCGGCAACGGCAAGGCCGTTGGGGGTTCGTTCGTTGCTGCTTCGTTTGTTCTGTTCCGGGACATGTCGTTTGGTGCACCCCCACACAATTTGCCAGGCAAAGACATGGACGCGGTAGCCAGGCAAGACTGTATGTTGATGCAGTTGTGTCCGGTGCTGAAATTAAACAAATTAAATAACGCGTGCACGTGGGAGCACGTGCGGCTGTGTTTCCGTTCCTCGACAGCGGAAGCTTCAAAAGCAGAGCAACATACTGTATTGGTCAGTGAGTCCATAAAATAAAAAAGAACATGGCGTATTGGTGCATAGTGAGGGCGACTTCCTAGAGTCATTACCTGGAGCTCCAAATACTTTAGCCTCTCGCATCTGTCGATGGAATGAACGAAGCAGCAACATACTATACTATTATACTGGCCTGGGAACAACATAATAAGATAATGTAACCCACGTCAGTTAACATGGAGTGAACATATCTACCTAGTCCAATTCGGAATTATGGACCAAAATCTCTCCCAACTGTTCTCGGAAGATCACAACAGTATTTTTAGCTGAACCTGAGTACTGCTGCCTGTCCACAATTGAAGGAACGACATCGGGTAGTACTGTCCAAATGAGTTGTGTAAAGCGGGCCGACCTAAAGCACGGATTTTTGTATCCAGTAAAGCATAATATAATCCGTTTATTTTGTGTCGTGTTTAAGCCGAAGATGCGGTCCGACAGGTGGCACAGCCTATTTAAGGTCCGGCAAAAAAAACCTGTTAATGACCCGTAGAAGAATTTAGGGTGTATTCGTTTCTTGAGGTCTAAATTTTAGTGCTGTCATATCAATCTTTTGAACGCTAAATACGTGAATTAAATATAAACTAAATATAAAACTAATTACATAGTTGAATGCTAATTTATGAGATAAATCTATTAAGCTTAATTAAGTTATCATTAAAAGATATTTACTGTAGCATCACGTTATCTAATCATGACATAATTAGTCTTAATAGATTCGTCTCGTCATTTAAAGGATGGGTTATGGACTGAATTTTATCAGTAATTTATATTTAATACTTCTAATTAATATATTAAATAGAACAAGTTTAAAAATTAGTGGACAAGAAACGAAGACACGTTAATAAAAAAACTCGGCACAAAAACAAAGGCCACGAAAGTCGAAAACCAGTTAAACAGGCCAAATCTGTAGCAGGCCGGCACCAGCACAGGCCGAACCGAAGCTCCTGCAGGCCGGCACTAGCACCAGGCCGAAGCTAGGTCACGGACTCACCGTCACGCAATCCCTCTCTCGCGTCATCCTCAATCCACGCTCCACGCCCCGCCGCTGTTCGCCCCTGCCTCCCGCCAGTCGCCGTTGCAGCTCAATTTGCCCGGAAAGACATGGACGCGGTTGTCCAGGCAAGACTGTCGATGGAGTTGTGTATGCTGCTGGAATTAAAAAAAACTAAATAACGCGGACATGAGGGAACACGTGCCGCTGTGTTCTTGTTCAGCGGAAGCTTCAAAAGCAGAGCTGACGTGAGTGAGGGTGACTTCCTATAGAGACATTACCTGGAGCTTCAAATGTGACATCTACTCCGGAATAACCAGGATCGACTATAGAAAAATACTCGATAAAGCGAGTTACAATAACATATATATTCATATAAATCCATAATATATTACATTATGGCATAATATAACTAGGTTTTCAAAAAACAAGTAAAGTTATACAACGGAAAAACACTAAGTACAACATAAGAGTTTAAAACTTGAAACAGAAATTGTTCGACAACGAAAAACTTTATTCCAACTAACTCAACTACTACGCTCCCTAAACACGACTGTCTCCTACTCCTCAGAGGATGAGATGCGTTCCCACTGGATCAGTGGCGGAACCAGAAGATGATTGGAGGGGGCGCTAACAGTAGGTTCTAAACTAATTGAACTGTTAATTCAATTTTTTCATAGCATTTTTCTTATTTACTGAAGAATAAATGCTAGTGATTACAGGGCCAAGGGGGTGCTACAGCACGGGCAGCACCCCCTGTAGCTCTGCCCCTGCACTGGATGGAACCTTCCTCTGGAAGTTGTCCTTTTCCTGACATGTTCTCGGATCAGCCATATGGATATGGCTCGCCATCTAGAAACATTATGAACAAAGCCATGAGTATCTAATATACTCCGCAAGACTGACTCGTTAACATGGCTCGCTAAGGCCGACATCTAGAATGCATAGGCCTTTGGTTGGTGGGTTGACTCAGACTTGTGAAAACAACACTAATAGTGGATATCTATTTTCAAATTTTAGCTTAAAATTTTGTTTAATAATAATAAGGTTTGCATTCTGTAACTAATGTAATCAAGTTTTGCAAGCAAGAATTATTAAGCTGAAACTACTCTTTTCTTCTCATTACTCTCGATTATCTACGTTGTGACGAGCGATCAAGCGATACTCATTGCTACAAGCGATAGCGATTCGAATCAATTTCACCAGTTGGGTAGAACCCGACTACACGACACATACATACCGTATTGATCGTATATGGCAACTTTTTCCGTAACCCCAATTAGAGGTCGATCCGTTTCCAACTTCCTCGGAAATATAGAGACCCGACTTGATACACGTCCCCGACGTTATCCATGGGCGACCACCATTTTCCTCTCATGAGACTTTAATCTCACTAACAGCCAGAAAAAGAAAATAGGCTACGTCCTACCACTGAGGTAGTTAGGGTACATCAGCTTACTGGGTCCCATATACCAGTATGTAGATCGGAATTGTTCAATACTTGCTCCCTAGGCCACAACATAGTCCTAATCCGACATGGACGGGGCTATCACCTTGCAAGATCTAGTCTTTGCCTTTTCCTTTACGGGGCCCGTCTGGTCTCATCATCATCAACAACTTTCATTTGAATTCTTAAAGATATCAATTAACTCAAAGCCTCCATGCTTTAAGATCATTCTATGCAGTGTTATCGATATTCCTATAATATAAGCATAGCGCCTATTGTGCTACCTGTACCTGTATAGTATAAATATATCATAGGATATGCTAGTGATGTAGGTGGGTGTCAATCAATTTCTGGAACCTAATGCACAATCATGACTCGACTGACTGGTATAAAAGAAAAAATTTTAAAATATAGGTGGGATGCACCAGGGCTTGCCTTGGGGTTTGTCCGGATACGACGATGCAGGTGCGGGGTCGGGCTCGACGATCACCACCTCGGGTTCAGTCTCGACGAATGTATCGACATTCTCAGGTCCTATACGAGCGTCAATACATCGCGAGTTAGTACTAGCGATGCATGAATGCGAAATGCAATGCTTGAAATGACGGTGCGATAAAATAGTGGACAAGAACTTAATTACTCTTGTCTGAAGTTTTTCCTTCTAATTAAAAGTGAATAAGTCTACTAATTAAGAGGGATTAACATGCTTAATCAAAGTTAATTACCCTTAATTACCTCATTATAAATTTATTAAAAATATAAATATTAGTTCAGGAAATAGTAAATTATTTAACAATTAAAAGGGCATTTCTTATACTTAATTAAATGCTTAAAAATTATGGAAAATAAATAATTATTTTTATCTCATAAAGTGGTAGATAAAAATATTTTGAACCTAAAAAAATTGGTCCCATGATTTTAGGAGGTCTAAATCAACTGCTATGATTTTTCAAATTCTGTAATTATTTTAACACGTGAAAACCTAGAAAGTAAATGGGCCAATTAGATTGTGGCCACACGGGCCACACGGCGGTCTAGCCGCAGAGAATCCTAGCTCCGGCTCCAGGGAGCCCGAGCTGGACCTCGCGCGCGCGCATAGCGATGCGGCTGCAGCGGCCAGCGCCTGCTCTCGAGCGCGGCTTGGCCCGTCAAGCAAGTGGGCGTGGGCGGCGCTGCGAGGAGGAGGCAAAGGAGAGGTCGGCCGGTGCTCACCGGAAGCGGCAACGGCAGGCGACGGTGGAACAGGGTACGGTGCCAGTGGCGGGACGAACGGAGAGCACATCTCACTCCAAAATGGAAACAAGCCACGAACCTAGCCAAACGATGCGCAAACAAGTCAGCAAGCCTCGTTTGCGAGGAATTTGAGTATGATTTGATGTAGCTCAAGAATTTGAAGATGAACAGAAGAGCTGTCAGTGCTCACCGAGAAAGAAGTCGACGCCAAAACGTGGTCTACGACAGGTGGCAGTGCTAGGCGGCCAAGGGGAGCTGCTGAGGTGTTCTGCGCAGGAGCTTGGGATGATGGTTTGGGCGGGAAATCGTCAGCGGAGGGCGGAGCTCAAGCTCCGAGCTCGCTTCGGTGGTGGCGTAGGAGAAACAGAGGGAGAGACCGAGAGCGAGAGAAATTAGAGAATGAGGGAGAGGGAGAAGAGCCGGGGGTTAACCCCCTGGCTTGAGCGGTGACAGGGATCGGCTGCAGCGCAGCGTGGCACTGCAGGATGCTCTCGCGCTCGCGCGCGAGCCAGCGAGTGCTGAGGGCTGACAGGTAGGGTCTATGGGTCCCACGGCACAGTAAAGGTAAATCTGTCACACCAAATACTATATCCTATCCTGCTAAGCCTCTGGCGTCTATCGATGAAATCAACAAAGCAACAACGTAGTACTGCACTATTATACTGGGAACAACGTAATAAGATAATGTAACCCACTACCTAGTCTATCTGGCAACTCTCCCAACGTATTCTCGTAAGATCACAACAGTATTTTTGGCGGCAGTTGCCTGTCCAGAACTGACGGAACGGCATCGGGGCATACCTCCTGCTTAACGGTTAAGCAAGCGATCCAGGACTGTTTTAAGCAGAAACGGGCTGGGCTGGATCGGTTAGTAATAGCTTCGGTTACGTGGGCTGAAACCTTGTGTAGCGCTGTAGCATGTGCCATTCGGCCGCTCGTGCTCTACTTCTGAAATTCAATTCGGCATCTCGGTGTAACCATTTTTGTTGATCAAATTCTCTCTGATCGCTCCCTCATTCTTGCTACCGTCCGAAATTCCCTTGCACTTTTCCGATCTAATATAAGTTACTACCTATAGTAGGCGATGTGCCACCGAATAACAAGAAATCTGTAGTGACTGCTTAAATTCAAGCCCATATAGAGATAGATCATGTTTTAGCAACAAATACTCCTCAAATTATTCTACAATGGGCACATGTTTGCATAACTTCATACAACTGCTTAAATTCAAGCCTAGCTTCGTACATCGGATAAATGAGATCCAAACTATAGTAGTGTGCCGGCAAACGACAGTCTCTAACGTTGCAAGTGAAGCACAAGCTAAGTGGCACCGATTTACTTATTTTGGTTTTTGTTTTTCTGCTCTTGATTCCCATAAGCACAGACAATCCGCTGCTCATCTTGTTTGATCATCATCCAGGGTACTGATAGTTTGTTCTTGACCGGTTGATTTGTCTTTTCTAAAATATTAAGTTTCATCTAAAACAATAGAGCGTGTTTTTCGTCTATGAAGCTTGTTAAAATGAGCTTTAGAATAAAATAAAAAGATGGCCTAATAATCTACATTGAGAAGAAAATTGTAATAGAGTTTACTTCCTATTTATTTACTGATGACATCAACAATATAAAGAACTTAAAGTATTAGTTCAACTAAATATATGTTTGTGCAAATATTTATTATATTTGTAATTAGAATATACTATAATCAATTGGCTATAATTTATTGATAATTTATATGGTAATATGTTAATTTTATTTGGTCCTCGCCTCGCTCCTCCCCCTTATAAAATTCTGATTCCGCTGCTACTCACGTCCCCATTTTTAGTTTGCTTGCCTGTTTGGTATTGTAAGAGACTTGGCACCAAAAAAACACGCTTCGATGATTCAGTTTTAAATCAAACTTTGAATCAAACAAACAAAAAACAAGTAGTATATTTGGACACTAGAGCAGGTGGGAATATGCACACAAAACCTAAAAATAGGGTCATCAAGCCTAGAGATCGAAGCCGTTAAAACAGCAAATTCTTAATATTTGGACACAAGGATTTTTCTATCTTATCTGACAGACTGACACAGCGTCAGAGCATGCCAATCTGATCATCACATCGGTCCCTATCGTTAGGTTGCGCGCTCGTTTGGTACACCGGTCTGATAATCTTTCCTCTTCCACTTCCTTTTCTACTCTTTTTTGGCGAAAGAAATTCTCCCTCTTCTTCCAATCTACCTGGAACTGGAGCAGCAGTAGCTGTAGTAGCGGTAGGTACAGCATGGCCGCCACGGCGCACAAGCCCCTGAGCGCGATCACCGCCGACGACCTCGCCGCTGCAGCGCCCGGGACGGACGCCGCCGCCCTCCACGAGGCGGTCCGGCGCGCACTCGACTCTCACGGCGGGGACGGCCCCGCCGCCGTGTGGGCGGAGCTCTGCCGGTCCGTGCTCCGCCCGGCCGTCCCCTTCGCCATCCACCGGATGCTCTACTATGGCTGCTTCGCCGGGTTCTCGTCTCCCACGCCGCCCGCCTGGACTCCAGACCCGTAAAGCTTCGATATTGGACACTGCTCACCTCAAAGAATGCTTCTTCCGTGTCTTCTAATATGATGATTTTCGCTAAAATTTTCAGCGAGGAGGCGGCCTTAACCAATGTCGGCCGCATCCTGGAGGCGCGGGGGCGCGAGTTCATCGGTGACGCGTACAAGGATCCGGTCGCCAGTTTCTCTGACATCCACAAGTTCTCCAATGAGAACCCAGAGGTGGTAAAAGACTCCACTTTTTTCTTTTTTGCTTCGCTGCTTGTTACTGTTCCAAAGCTACTTAGTCTCATTCCGATCTCTCTCTATAGGCGTACTGGAAGATGGTCTTCGAGGAGATGGGAATTGAGTTCAGTGTGAAGCCATCCTGCATCTTGAGAGAGAGCGACGCGTATCCTGGTGGCGAGTGGCTACCAGGAGCTGTGCTGAATGCCGCTGCGAATTGTGTGACTGCTAAACCCGGAAGGAATTCCGATGATGTTGCTATTGTGTGGAGAGATGAGGGGAAGGATTCTGATCCTTTGAACTACGTGACTCTTGAAGAGCTCAGGAGACAAGTCTGGTAGTGATATTTTACTAAAAGAGACTGCTGATTCTGATCATATAGCTGGCATTTACTTTGTTGAAATCTAATTTCATAAGCAACTGTGCTTTGTTTGTCTAGGACAGCCTTGTGGCGAACGCACTTGATGCTCTGGACCTGCCAAAGGGATCTGCTATTGCCATTGACATGCCTATGAATGTGAATGCTGTCGTGATCTACCTTGGGATCGTGTTGGCAGGCTATGTGGTTGTCTCAATTGCAGACAGTTTTGCTGCGCCTGCGATAATGACAAGGCTAAAGATATCAGAAGCAAAAGCAATCTTCACTCAGGTATCTATTTAATCCTGTTGCTGCTGAGATCACTCAGCCTTCAACCAACTTCCTTTAGTCAAATGCTTAGTTTCTGAATAGAGTTTGTTCTTCAAATTATGGCAATGCTTTTGAGATACTGATCATCCTTGTCTTGCTAGGATTACATCCTGCGGGATGACAAGGAACTCCCCTTGTATAGGTGCGTTGTTCAAGTACAATAGTTGTACACAAACATGTTATTATTAAAATATATTCTCACACCATATATTTGGCTCTACAGTAGAGTTGTGGAGGCCAAAGCACCTATGGCAATTGTGATTCCTGTAAGGGGATCTTTTCAAATCAAGGGATTGCGTGTTGGTGATCTGTCCTGGCAAGATTTCCTCGGAAGGGTTAATCATAGCAAGTACGTTATTTTCGTAACATGTCTTTCCTACATTAAATAATCATATTTGAAGATTTCTGACATATTGCAAAACTACAGAGCAGCTATTAGAACTGTTCACCATGGCTTGTTCATAATGTGCAATGTTTCACAAGCATTTTACATAACTACCATGGAAATAATTTTGTCGATCTCTTCAAATGCACCTCAGAATAAGTTTTACTGGTGCTACCTAACATTCCTGTACACAAAACAATGCAGGGCGGATCATTACGTTGCCATTGAGAAACCTGCTCATGCATTCACCAATATCCTATTTTCGTCAGGGACCACAGGTGAGGTTTTGTTTTGATAATTTTATCAGGCCTGGCATGATTCCTCCATACTCAATTATCAGCCATACATCTATTTATATTAAAGTGGCTACACCAGGCCCTCGTGATAATGATTAATCAAGTAGTGCATCTATTTAAAGAAATATACAAACATTTCTGATCCTTCTTCATATTCAGGAGAGCCCAAGGCAATTCCGTGGTCACATATATCGCCCCTAAAGTCAGCTGCTGATGGATGGTGTCACATGGATATTCGTAAAGGAGATGTTGTTGCATGGCCAACTAATCTAGGTTGGATGATGGGTCCATGGCTTGTTTATGCCTCATTGCTGAATGGAGCTTCCATGGCTCTTTACAATGGCTCTCCAAATAGTTCAGGCTTTGCAAAGTTTGTACAGGTACAGATAATAGACAACACAGAGCAAAACAATAGTATCAAAGTGTTTGGTGCATTATGTAAAGAGAATAAGTGTTATCCCAATTATCAATGCCAAATAATTAAAACATAACCTGAATGTGCTAAAATTTCAGTTTCAATAAGTCATTTAGGGTACTTCTCATGATCCTCAATGCTTTAGCAATGCTTCATTCATAGGCTTGTTGATCCTTTGGAAAAAAATACTGTGGATATGAAACTATCTCATTTTGCCTGTTGCTATGTAGTATATTGTTCTATGATGTTTCTGCTTTTATTTGAAAATTCAGATTACTGATTCAGACTTCATTTCAATACTTTTTATTCCTACTTATCATTGCACTTATTTCCAGGATGCTAAGGTGACAATGCTTGGAGTGGTACCCAGCATTGTTCGTACATGGAAAAATACTGATTGTACATCTGGATTTGATTGGTCAACCATTAGGTAACTTAGGGATTCTATAGCTCTCTATAATTTTGCGGCCTTAACTTGCATATTATTATACACATTGCATATCATGTAGTTTCCCTCTACTACCTCTACTTGACTGGTTGTGTTATTCAACAGATGCTTTAGCTCAACCGGGGAGGCATCCAGTGTGGATGATTATTTGTGGCTGATGGGAAGAGCTTGCTACAAGCCAGTAATTGAGTACTGTGGAGGCACAGAGATTGGTGGCGCATTTGTTACTGGATCCTTGCTGCAAGCCCAAGCATTATCTGCATTCAGCACACCTGCCATGGGTTGTAACCTGTTCATCCTCGACAGCACTGGGAATCCCTTGGTAAGTATGTATAGCATATTTTTTTTGTTGTGCATTCAGTTTTCGTTTTATATTTTTTTTATACATGTCATAACACTGGGTTCTACTAAACCCTCTACAACTTGCAAATTCTGAACATCATGACAATTTTTTATTTAGCTGTCAACTGCAGTAGCTAGTATCTCACTAGAGAAAAAACAAACTAGCAAACTGACTGGGCCGCTAACTTTCAAACTCTACAGCCACAAGATGTCGCAGGTATTGGTGAACTAGCACTTGATCCGACTCTATTTGGATCATCAACAACGCTGCTAAATGCTGATCATTACGAAGTATACTTCAAAGGAATGCCAGAAAAGAATGACAAAGTACGTATATCTGTAATCTTGGCTCCTTTCTGATTCTTGAAGGTTGAAACTTAAGACCCTAAGCCCCTGTAAAAAATACAGGTTCTTCGTAGGCATGGAGATGAATTTGAAAGGACTTCAGATGGATATTATAGGGCTCATGGACGTGCAGATGACACAATGAACCTTGGTGGAATTAAGGTACACAACACGCTGTTGCACTTTGCAACTTGTACATCATAATGTGGCGCTGTGCAGCCCGCCCATTGAATTTTATGATCACTTTCAGGTCAGTTCCATCGAGATTGAGAGGATCTGCAACAGAGTAAACGATTCCATCCTTGAAACAGCAGCTATTGGGGTTCCTCCGATTGGGGGTGGTCCTGAGCAATTAACCATAGCCGTGGTTTTGAAAAATCAGAGCTCACAAACAGAAGATTTGAACCAATTGAAACTAGCATTCAACGCAGCTCTGAAGAAGCTGAACCCTCTCTTCAAGGTGATGTGATGCCATTGTTCCCGTGAAGCCTCCTTACTGAGGAAATCCAGATTCTTGGTGGCAAAGCACAGTGACATTACTAAAGTCTTTAAATGCTTCACTCTGTATATGCAGGTTTCGTCCGTCGTCGTAGTCCCCTCGCTCCCCAGAACAGCCTCCAATAAAGTGATGAGGAGAGTCCTGCGCAAGGAGTTCACCCAGGCTACCCAAGCAAAGCCTTCAAAAATCTAGATGTCTAGAACCATTTTGCGGCGCGTGTACTAAATTACACGAAATTTTACACCAAAATGTGCATAGCTTAATCATACGGCCTTCAAAGTTATTTAGCAACAGAGAGAGAAATAGGCTGTATTTCTCCAATGTACAGCGACGCCTTGTTCACTTTGTTGTGAGATGACTGATAATTATATAGCAATAAAAATCGTCGCAAGATGTGCATCTCATTTCTTGTTTCGGTGATGCGATGCGAATGGAACACACCATTTCATTCCCATGGTGCTACTAAAGAAAACAGGAAAACAGTGTCAAAGCTAAGTAACGATGTGTTTCTGACATGTGTGGCCGTAAACGCAAACTGACAAGTAGTTGTAACGGCACCCGCAGAAGCAGCCTGCGCGGTGTGACCAGGCTTCGGCTCCTTCCCCAACTGACCGGCATTTAAACCGAGCCGCTTGACCGCCGCGGCAACAGAATCCCAAAGCGATCTCCAGGGCGCGCGCCGACGCCATCACATCACCTGCAGGGTACGTGCATCTCCAGCCGCGTTCGCGACCTGGCGGCTTAATTTACTAGCGCTTCCATTCATGAGCTAGAGCGCGCTTTAATTGCCTTACGATTATCTATCGGCGCTCTGCGTTTACAGGAGTCCGTCGACGAGAGGATGGGGAAGCTGACGAAGCTGGTGGACGGCATCAAGGAGAAGCTGGCAGGCGGGAAGACGAAGAAGGCCGCGTGCACCGGCGATTACGGCAAGCTGGACAAGACGGGGAGCATGAAGGTGGAGATCAGGAGCCGCCTCGCGCAGAAGCTCATCGCCAAGAACCTCGCCATCGCGGACTCCATCGCTGGGACCAGCCAGCGCGCCGGCGCTGGCAGCGGCAAGAAGAAGAAGACGACCAAGACGAAGAAGCGGTTCTTCGCGTTCTGAACTTCTGAGAGGCTCGATCCATCGTTCCGTTCCCCTCTCCGGCCGCCGATACATTTCTTTGTGAATAATGCATTGCTTATTGCTTATCCCGTGTAGCTGGATTCCTTATCATTAATTGAGCATTCGCTGCGTATGTGTGATCTTTCCCTAGGAAAAGTGGAATCGTCGATTCCTGATTATTATTATTCAATTAAGGGACGAAGTAGGCACAGGGATATATGATGACTCACGAGAGGATTCATTCAGACATTATTTGTGAACGAGATCGATTGATTTTAGGTGAAAATTTTGATAACCATTTGAACTTCAGACTTTGTTACGTGTGCCATTTCAGAAGTGTCACACTCGCACCTCGCGGAACACGCTTTATCCGTTCTGTTGCGCTTGTTTGCCCCAAGGCCCCCAACTCCCTCCAATGGTGACTTCCCCATGGAGAAGCCCATACCCAAAAGGCATTTAGGCAGCCCACATAACACAGTGCCCATCTCTAGACGACAAGCCCATCTCAGATGGGCCAACTTCTTAGAGCCCATGAAGGAGGCGGCCTGCTTCGCAGATCCACCACCTACCTCCCGACTCCCGTCCTCGTCTCCGTCGCTCCCTATCCAATCCTCCCCCGTCTCATTCCCTCCCCCGCGGCGGGCGCGCTCGCGGCAACGCAACCTTGCCACCACTGCCGCCGCCATATCGCTCGTCGCCGGCGCCGGATATGCAGGCAACGGCCGCCGCCTTCCTCTCCCGCCCCCTCCCGCGGCTCCGCCGGTGCGCGCCACACTTAAACCCTTCAGCCGCCCCTCCCCGAGCCCCTTTTTGTGACGGTACTAATGAGGTCCTTCGGTTTTCTTGAATTCAGCTTCGGTGGCGGGGTCGCGGATGGGGCGCTGGTGCCCCGCGGGGGCCTCGTCGCGCTCCCGCTGCGGCTGCGTGGCCCGCGGTGCTCCATGAGCCTCTCCATCGGGGCTGGTGCTGGCGCAGGAGGTGACCGCGAGTTCAGCTATGGTGAGTGGCGTTGATCCCTAGCTCAACCTATTCGATGCCTTTGCTAGCGTGAGATTAGGGTAGGATATTGTTGTTGGCTTTTCGGTTGCCCTTGCATGGAGCAAGGAATAATGTGTGTTCGGGCTAACTGTTGTTTGTTCGGCATTGATTGGTTGACCAATGCTGCAATGCGTTATCTACAATGTGATCATGATGGAATTTAAGGTATCTAGGCTGTGCAATTGGATTTGGTAGAAAACCGTGAAATTTTAATTGAATTTACTTTTGGAGCTTTGTAGTGAATAACTTAGAAAAAGGGTGATGGTGATGACATCTGGGGTTACTAGGTTGGAAATGTGCTGATGCAAACTGTTGTTGATTGCTTTGGTACTCCCTCCATGGGTTCCCGACCTGTGACATGAACAATGTTGGAGCATCGTTTATTTTCATCTACAAGCAGTAGTGGGTGCAATGCCATTCTTATTAGATTGGAATAATCAAATTGAAGGATGTCATGCTTTTAAGGGTGTTTCTAGTTTCTACCCAAGATAGATATGAGTGAGGAGTAAGAACATTGCTATCACGTAACTTCAGATTAGAAAACCTAATGATTTAGTTATATTTTGTTTTGTTCCATTTCTCCAGTGTATGCCCATTCTGTTGGCAGAGGTTACTGCACATATCATCGAATTAGTAACTTGTAAATCATTCGGATTTTTAAATAAATTGTTGAATCCTTGTTCCCTTCCAGCATTAGCCTGGCTACATTTGCATTCAAACCGGGAAAACAAAAGGAAAATATATAGAAAGTGATCTTAAATTCGTCTAGTTGTGAGTTGTGACAACATACAAGGCTTTCTTAGTTGTTTATTCAGTTCTATTTCTAATAACTCAATTTCTAATTTGTTTTCTAACAATATAGATGAGTTTAACTTCATTTATTTTTATGGCTTCTTTGGTTATTTATGGACGACATTGGTCTTATCATTGATTCATATGCATCTCTTTCCTTGGATATCTACAGAGCATGTCCCAGTGTTCCCAAGATACCGTATGAGAGACCCCTACAAGCTTCTTGGTGTGGATCGTGATGCATCTGAAGAAGAGATCCGGAGTGCGAGAAATTTCCTTATTCAACAGTATGCTGGGCATGAACCGAGTGAAGAAGCTATTGAAGGTGCTTATGAGAAGATAATAATGAAGAGCTATCAGCAACGGAAGAAAACAAAAATTAATCTGAAAACCAAGTTACAAAAGAAAGTAGAGGAATCCCCATCATGGGTTAAGGCATTGCTTGGTTACTTTGAGGTGCCATCAATGGATATCATTTCCAGAAGGTTGTTCTTTTTTGCTTTCATTGCTGGTTGGAGCATAGCGACTTCTGCCGAGAATGGACCTGCATTTCAGGTATGTGCTAAGTTTTTCTGACGTTTTTCTTGTTTGGTGACATGTTTTTAACCTACAATGCTGCTCCAGAAAGCTGGCCTATGTAAGCTTTTTTACTTCATAGTGTTAAACTTTAGTAGCTGACAACTGACATTAGGACATGTTTGTCCATGTATCATCTACATGGCTTAGTAACCTGAAAGATTCCATGATAATTGAAATTCTTCAGCACTATCTATTGTGCTATGACAAGACAAAACCAATGAAATCTTAGGTAACTAGATGGTTGTCATATTGGGCGTAACTCAATCAACAAATGTTTTGCTTCTGCAGCTTGCGATCTCGCTCTTCTCATGCATATATTTCCTCAACGACAAGATGAAGAACCTCCTCAGGGCATCAACCACTGGGTACAGCAGATTATATCGTTAATAATGTCTTGACTTGCCATCAAAAGCATGTTAGCTCACACTTTTATTTCTTCAGGTTTGGAGTACTTGTTGGTGGGTGGATCGTTGGTTCGCTACTGGTCCCGTTGATTCCGACATTTCTGATACCACCTACATGGTCCCTAGAGCTTCTGACGTCACTCATTGCATATGTTTTCTTGTTCCTGGGATGCACGTTCCTCAAATGAAACTCATTTCATCTTGTAACCATAAGCGGTAGAATTGTTTGCAAAATTTTGCGATTGCTGACATCTCTGAATCTGAGTTTGAGAAAATTTTTGCCTGTACTGACATAAGTCTTGAGCACGAAATCTTGACATTGATATCTTAACATCCTCTTTGAATCTTTTGCCCGGTTCATATGACATGTGACATTCCTACCAGCTGTCATTTTGTACATTGCCTAGTGAACTATTCATGTGTATACACCTAGGTGCTACTGTTTATGTTGTAGTGTGTACCTCTTACTTGTGAACAAATTAATGCACTGATGCGCGTATGCTTTTGATAAATTGGTAAAAGCTTAAAAATGTTGGTTTCGCAGCTGCGTTCTCCTCCAGGAACCAATTCATAGAGGCAATCTGTAATTTTAAGTGATGAAATGGAAAGTTATGTTTCATTCCGGGCTGACCGCGTAGTATGTTTTGGCTATTCTAAATTTCTGGTAAAAGTAAATATTGTGGTGAGGGCGGTTCGACACGTTTCCCCTTTATTAGAAGTATGATATTTAGCAATTCTTGTATCCCACAGGTGTATTTGACTCTTTCTTGAGAAGACCTGGGCAAATTCATGCTTTCATTCTTTATTACTTTGAATTCTAAATATATGTGTTGTTTTGGAGATATTGGGTTGGTCAAAAAATAAAATAAAATTTTGACTTTCAATGTAAATTAATAGTGAAAATTCAGAGCAGAAAATTGGTACATGTTGTTTTATCATTTAAAATATGTATCTTGGATAATTTGTTTTATATGCAATAAAAATAATGTTGATATATAAATCAATAGGGGTTATTAGTTTTCAGTGGACTAAAAGTTTAGACGTCTAGCATCATTAGATTGAAATTGTACGGTTTAACAAAAAAACAACAACTTTTTATAGTCGTTACTTTAACAATTTTTTCCACCTACATAATTAATTCTAGTACAAATCAAGTTGACTGAAAGCTTCCTTATTGGAGAGATCACGTCAATGTCTTAAACGACATATGCTTAGGAAGTTGGAATCATAGAGAAAAATACAACCCTATTTCTCGTTACCTGCAGCCAAATCTCGCAGCCATACTTTTACTTTTTAGCAGCAGAATAGTTTTGCTTTATAGAACAACAGGGGGAGACCTTGCGACGATGCACGAGAGGCACATGGCGGCGGCTGCGGCTTACCCGTGCCTTGTGCGCGGGCACGAGATTCAGACGGCGTTCAGGTTGCGTGACCAGAAGCTGCACCAAGTCGACATGCCGGAGCTGCACGAGAACAGGTTCGTCGTGACGCCGCAGGGCTGGATCTTGATCGTCGCCGACTCAGGCTCGGCATATCTTCTCAACCCGCAGAACAATTCGAGGGTCGACCTACCAGCGCTAGAGGACGATCTACCGGAGCAACGCAGGTGCGTCTTGTCCGGCAAGGACGGCAGCGCATCGGCGGGCTGCGGCGTCCTGGTCCTCGACCTCACAAGCCCGGTCATGTGGTTCTGTCGCAGTGTCGCGTCGGAGGACGCCGGTGGTCCAAGCACAGCTACGACATCGGCTGCTACAACCTCCCGACGGATTACTGCCCCGTCCCCAAGAAGCGCAACATCTTCGACGTCGCCGCTGTTGACGGGAGGTTCTTCTTCGTCGAGGACGAATCCTACAGCGAGCTCGGCACGCTGGACTTCACCGATGGCCCTGCTGATGATGAGCCGGAAGCGCGGCTGGGCGCCATAGCCGTCCCCAGCCTCAGCGACGACTTGGAAAGTGGCGACTATCAACAGATGTGCGTTGCGATGACGTACCTCCTCGAGTCCTGCGGCGATCTCTACTTTGCCACCGTATCTTTCTACGACTCATGCTTGGACCGGCCCGGAACGGTGCGTGTCGGATTTCTCGGCGCCGGCGTGGCGGAGGACGGAGGACATCGGGGACCGTGCCTTCCTGCTTGGCAGATCCAACTTCGGGGCCTCATGCTCCGCGACCGACCACTGGTTAAAAAGGCAAACAGTCTGTATTGGATAAACCTCTTCGACGAAGAGGGCAATCAACTTCATGTTTATCATGTCAAGGATGGCAGCTTGGAGGTTATCCGGACGTTTGAGCATGCATCGGCTACGCAGGAACATCCGCGTTGGATTGTCCCGGTCCTTGGTAATTAACTAGTAGTGGAAGTTTATGGTGTTATTTAGTGAAAAGTTTTTTTTTCTTCTTCTTTATAGCAGCAGAGAAGGGGTGAGATGAAACTCTTCAATTGTTAACGGCCTCTTCTTGTTTTCGACTGCCCCCGTAAAAGTTTTACCAGTTGTTATATTAATGAAAGAATTTTATTCTTTGGAGCAACAGAATTTGTAGATTGGTGCTGCATTGTCGTCATAGATTGACATTTTCTTGTTGTGTGTTAATTTGTTGTTCATGGGCATGCCGCCATGGAGTAAATGTTGAGTCTACACTCTACTACAAGGATACTAACCTTAAGAACGTTCACTTGTACTCACTCTGCTGATCAAGGTATGTAGGGTGTATCTTTGAATGAAGAGGATGCAATATGTTTTACTCCACTCTTTCCATATACCATTATATTGCAGACAAATTTTTTTTGCTTGCAAGCAATTTGTTTTTCCTCCAGCTTTACAGGGAGTGATTTAAATACAGATTTTTATTGCTCTAGTGCAACATGTCTACTTGGTACGTATAAGACTTGTCTTGTTGAAACGGTAGTAGTTGATTTTCGCTGAAGGGGGAACAAGTGACGGCACGCCGTCACCCGTCAGAGGGGAGAATAGTTCTGGGTCGAGAACGTGAGAAGTGAGAACAGTTTATCCCGTTCCCTCCATGCATGAGCGATGGAATCTGCTCAGTTACACATCACATCATTAGTGACTGGCTGACTGCTGTTATTCATGGAGATGCGCGTGCGGCGTGCCTCGACACGGGAACGATCATGCTGTTGGCATGTGGCCGCTTTGCTTGTCAAAGTTCACGCGTTACAGTACTGCTTGTACCGCGTTCCTATTCTTCTTTTTGTCTTGTCCCACTCACGTTGTTACCTTCTGTTCATCGGATTGGTACTTGTATTTGTGAATGTAAAGTTCCATCGGATATAGCTCACCAAAACGTATCTGTGCCGACACTGAAACACCGAATTTTTTTTTTTAATTAGAGACCGTGAGTGGAGGCCTTTCTCTATACTAGGAAATTTCGAAATAAACGGTTTATGTACATTTGCAAATGAAAAAACACGCAGGCATCGTGAGTCGTCATCGTATATTTTTTTTATTTTTTTATTTTTTTTTATTATTTATCTATTTGTAAGATTATTTGTATTAATTAGTGTTATGTATAGATTATAGGAAAATTTTGTCTTTTTTATATTTATTAAATCTAGATTCAAAAACTAAAAACATTGATTAAAAAAATCCTCCATTTTTAATGGACTGAAAATTAGAGTTGGGTACTGCACCCGCGCCGATGGAAGTGTCTCGCTGACCACGGTGTCACGGGAGCGGCCCACGACCAAGATCCACTGTGTAATTCGTTTTTGCCTTTGTTTCCATCCCAAACTGGGCCGTAAGTCATGGACCAGCTCTTTGCTTGTTCTGAAGAATGTCTCTTGCAGAGACGATCATGCATTGGCTTGTCTTGTCAAACCTTTGCCTGCAGCTTTAGCAGCTGGAATAACTAACTGTATTTGATGACTGATGGGACATGGCTAGCAGAAGCAGAAGAGAGGAGGGAAGAATAATAGTAACCGGTTTTTGACATGTGAAAGAACTCCCTGCACGACAGTACAGTGTGGTAGAATCTGCTCAGTTACGCGTCACATCGGTGCTGGGTTCCCGTCAAAGATGTTCCCCCATGCGTCGTAGCACAGGGGCAGAGGCATTTGACGATGCACGAAACTGTAAACAACTCCTGGTCATTTGCGGGTAAGTTAAACTGGAGTGGGTTAGGTTGATGCGATGACGATGCTGCATCGACCGACGACCGGGATGTCGCCGAGACTACGGCCACGGTCGGTGCGCAGTCGTATAGCAGCAGCGGGCCAGGTTGCATCTGGAGCTTTCTTTGTGTCAGGAAAAGCGAAACCCGTCGTCAGGTCACTCGAACGTGTCTAGTACAATTCTTGTTGGCACGGAGGCAAGCACGGCGTCGTGCGCGCGTAATTAACCTAAACCACCGATTTGTTTGTACGCTTGCCCGTCTCGTCTCCTGCAGCTGCAGGACGAAGATGGAGCGGTTGCAGTATATGTTGGGAACCGTCGGGCGAGCCGGATCCAACCAAACCTCCCAGGCTTTCTTCCGCTTTTTCCTCGCCGAATTCCCGCCTCAAAAGAGGCGCTCCACTTGTGCTCGGCTTATCAGGTCAGAAGCAGTAACTTCTAGGTGCACTGCACGGGCGCCTCGGCTAGCTGACTCTGTTCGTCGGCGTCGTCGAGACGTGGAAGGCTTCCTTGTCTCCACGCCACCACCACCAGTCGGTCACCCTCCCCCCTGCTGCGTCGACGAAAACCAACGTTTGGAATCCAGTTCAAGTCTTGTTCAATACGTGTACTGGTATGTTTCGGCACCGTCCACAAGAGAAGCAACCGGCCAGGCTGGACCGAGCTCTCACTCACTCACTCACTCACCAGCACGGCACAGAGAAAGCCAAGAGTCCGCGTTGGAAAGTTTTTTTTTTTGAAAATAATGCAACGTGGCCTGCAACAGACGGGTTGGGCGCCTTCTTCACACGCTCCGATGATTGACCGTCTGAAGGCGACGTGTGTTTGGTTCGGCGCGCGATGAGACACACACACACACAGCAGCGCGACACGTCGCGCTGTCTCCCTCCCTTAGTCCATTGTTGTGTCGATCCGTATTAATCGATGGATGGATGCATCGGGAAGGAAGGAAGGAAGCAAGGGCCGTGCCATGCCGGGATAAGGCCGGTGGTTGGCGATCGACCAGCTGCTGAGAGACAGGAATGGAATGGCACCGGCGTCGTGATACAGCGGCGGGAAAGAGGCTTGATTGAGAAAAGAGGCGACAGCGACGCACGGCTTCGGTTGGGCGGTGAACAATTCTCTGTGAAAGATCAGGACAGCCCCTGCCACTCCGCGCGCGCTTAGCTTTTCCTGTTTCCGGATTAATTAAACTAAGCTTCGGCATGACACCTGGAACGTATCAGGGGCACCAACTTGGCGCGCGGATAAGCGAGCATATATGTATGCGCATAAAAAGTCTCTCTCTACTTAAAAAAAGTCTCTCTCTACTTAATTCTCCACATCGGATAATCATCGATCCATCAAAATTTAACAATATAACCAAAGTCCCTCCAGATCATTGCTGGGTCCAACAAAGTCTCCGATCTGCCCGGTGAACCAGGGAATCAGAGCCGATGGGAGCATTGATGACACGACGACACCACCAGAAACCTCTGCATGATTGCGCTGCCTCCCTCTCTTGAGACTGGAGAGGCCACATGAGCCAGCCCGGCGATTGGTTTCTACCACCGTCATCAATCCAGAAAGTGATGTGTTAAGTAGTGGTTCACCATACTAACATTTTATATCTTGGTTTTTTTTTTCATGATGGGCACGAAAAGTCACACTTGGAAATTGGAACGGAGGGGCCAGATGGATTTGGCTGCAAATTCAGGGCAAATGATTCTCTTCTCCAAGTGACGAGTCCTCATCTAGTTTTGGTACCAGAGGGTCCATGACATGGGCCCACCCCAGTAGCAGGAGTCGCTACTGTTTCAGGGAATCATCACTTGAGTGTACTGCTCATGTCGTAGCCCAAAAAACTGGAAGCGGACTCAAAGCTTCAATGAATGTTTTCCCCCTAAAAGGTAGTACTATCAAATTCTTGATAAAAGTCGGTAAATTCTCCCGAGACAACAGAAGCATGTCCAAAGAAGCTAGTTTCGGTGGTTATTTTGTTGTTTCATCCAGAACTCTTTTTTTTTTTTTTACAGCAGTAGTAGTACTAGTATTTCATTATGAACATATTGTTGGATTTAGTCATGAAGCGCAACTACCGGTGCCAAATGACGAGCTACTGTAGCGTACAGCAAGACTGCTGTCATTGCTTGTGATCATCATCAGTCTTGCTTCCTCCCCTGTTCTCTGATTCCCGCAGAACATGCCTACTCGATGACAAAAACTGTTGGGAAGAACTCTTTAAATGAGCCGAACAACCGATACAACAAAAATACCAGTATGATAGTAGTACTAAATATAAGTACCAGTCCGTACCGAATGCAGAAACATAACCCTGTTTGGCTTTGAATAACACATCAGAATGTCTGACCATAGTCTGTACTCCATGTGTTAGCTCCATCTGTGTCTATTTATAATGGAACAGACACTGATTATTAGACTAACGGTCAAGGAAGTCAGTGTTGGTTGCTACTGACAACAATTCCTTGTGGCCCGCTTATATTAAAGCAAGATTTTAGGCAGACTTAGCGGAGTCCTAAGGAGCGAAAAGAAAATCAAATTTAGGGCGGCTTTCATTAGACGGGCAGGCTATCAGGAATGATCATCAATTCATCATGGCCTTTTCTCTAGCCAGAGAATAAATTCCCGCAACCCCACCTATCTGAAATTCTCCTTCGCTTTAGTCGGGTATGCCATAGCCATCACTAAAAGATGTAATGGCATGTTATCTCGTCACGAGCAAGCTCTGCTTGGACGAATTTCAGCGTGACGAAGCGGTGAGAGTGCCGGAAAGTGCGATCATTTCTTTTCTGACGCCCTGACGAGGCGATGGCTATAGTTGACTGATGTGAGATGATACAGTAGTAGTAACATCCAAAGTGCAGCAGGAGCAGGAGCACATTTATGCAGGACCTGTCCCACTTTGGGAGGTAACGGTAAAAAGGCGCGTCAGTGAAACTGAACCGCTCGGGGCGGCGGTGGTTGAAACTTGAAAGCCTTTGCAAACAAACACTGGGTGCACACTTTCCACTCTCTGGCCTCGCCTCGGAGTCGGGACACGCTCCGCGTCGCAATCCGTCCCGCGCTGCGCTGCTCTGCTGCATCCCTCCCACATCTCCCCCTCCCCCCCCCCCCCCCCCCCCTCCGAGTGATAAACACCGAGAATCTGAGTAGAAAAAAGCTTTGCCCAAAGTGCAGAGAGAGAGAGAGAGAGAGAACAAAGTGAGGAGAAAGAAAGAAAGAAAGAAAGAAAGGGAGGAGGGAGAGCGGTCGTTTTCCTTGTCCTGCCCACGCTGCCATGCCACCTCCCTTCTGCCACGGAAAAAGGATTTTCCATTGGGACGCAGGATTGATCCTTTCTCCTCTCTGGTAGTTTTTGTTTAGCGGTAGTGATCAACGCTAGGCTACTTGCGACGCAAGGTCTTGGCTGGCTAGACGAATTCCAGTGACACGATCAGGCGGCAGCAGAGTGTGCGTGGGTGCGCGAAAGCAGGGGTGGAACGTGTGAAAGGTGGCGCTTTTCCGGGGGAAGACAGATTCCATTCCTTGAGCGGTAGTACTAGCTAGGCCAGTGTGGAATTAGCTAGAGCAGCCGCAGCACAGCAGCCCGCCCCTTTCTTTTTCTTTCTCTCTCCCCTGCCTTCGCCTCTTGATCGAGTGATCAATTCTTGCTTCCCTGTGAAGGAGGGTTCTTGGTTCTCGCCCTTCTTGGAACGAAAAAGCATCCATCAGTTTCGAACCTTTTGTGCCGGAGAGAAACCGATTCATTCTGGGAGTTTCTTGTAACGCGTGTTCGCCGTCGGTGTGAGCCAGTGGAGTGAGAAGTGAGGAGCTTGGTTTCTTTCTCGGGTACCGGAGCCGGAAGAGGAAGAAGATGGCAGCGGCGCCGCCGCCCAAGGCCGACGAGCTGCAGCCGCACCCGCCCAAGGAGCAGCTGGCCGGCGTCTCCTTCTGCATCACCAGCCCGCCGCCATGGCGTACGTGCTCTCTGCTTGCTCGCTTTCAACTCAGCCTTTTGGTTTCGCTGTTGAATTGTTCTCTGCGCTTGTCCGCTAGTGCTCTTATTTTGTTTTGCCCGTACTTCTCGTTTCATACTGAGCCTTTCAGTTGTGGGTTCATCTGCATGCTGATGATTTTTTGGTTCATGTCAACTAGACTAGTTTGTTCACCAACTTTTGGTTATGTAATTATGTTGATGCTAATGTTCTATAGTTGCAAGTGCATATGAGTTTGTTCATGCTACTCTATTGGGATTGTTAGTTTCTTCGTATTATTAGTGATCGGAAAGTACCTTTTTCTGATCAAGTAGTTTAGGAAGGTTGCTTTGGCTTCAACCGACAGCAACACACTGAAAGGTGTGCAGGCGCACATCTTCTTTCTGCATCTTCCTTTGTAAATTAACTTGCAGGCAATATTTAGTACTGAATGGTATACTTCGTCAGATATGACGTGTTCATGGGTGTTCAATTTTCTTATCTAACCCTTGTGATCCTACTATATGCAGCTGAGGCCATCATACTAGGATTCCAACATTTCATTGTTATGTTGGGCACCACTGTCATCATACCGAGCGCGCTTGTCCCTCAGATGGGAGGAGGAAATGTGAGTCCGGAGACTCTTGTGCTAGATCATGGCTCATTCACTAGCTTTGTGTTTGAATTTTGGTATTGCTGAAGTAGTACCGAGGGTAGCAATGAAATAACCAAGTTATCTGAATGATGACACCATTTTTCCAGGAAGAGAAAGCTCGGGTTGTTCAGACGATACTGTTTGTTACTGGAATAAACACCTTGTTGCAAACATTCTTTGGGACTCGCCTTCCGGTTGTAATGGGTGGCTCATATGTTTTTGTCGCACCGACCATCTCGATCATCTTGGCTGGACGTTACAGCAATGAAGCAGACCCTCGCACGGTACCGCTCAACTGCGTGTTTGTCTCATGACTGTTGTTTTAGTCTCTGAATAAGTTTTTTTGAGAGATACTGACTACTTCTATTGCTTCTATAAAGAAATTCTTACGGACAATGAGAGGAACACAGGGTGCTCTCATCATTGCATCAACAATTCAGATGATACTTGGTTTCAGCGGGCTCTGGCGTAATGTACTTAGGTTGGTATGATTTCTTTCGCCTGCCATCAGCTTGTAGATGTAAAGTATCTCATGTTTCTTTCTTTCACAGATTGCTAAGTCCACTGTCTGCAGTACCTTTGGTTGCACTTGTTGGGTTTGGGCTTTATGAGCTTGGCTTTCCAGGGGTTAGTTTTCTCCGTCGTGTTCCCTCAGTATTTTTACAGTGATGGAGGAACAATAAAATGTTACATGTGATTGTAGGTCGCCAAATGTGTCGAAGTTGGTCTTCCAGAACTCCTTTTGCTGGTTGTATTTTCGCAGGTACTAGAATCGTCATTATGCATCTGATTTCTGCAGCATTTCGGTTAGAGGAGTTTTACCATCCAAAATACTAGCTAGTAGCAATCGTTTGAAGGTAATTTCGTAATTGCACTATTGATTAATAAATTTAGGTTTATACTCATGATAGAACATTAACCATATCAAATCATTAAAATATCAGCTCATCTTACAAAAATATAAAATATCAGTTATTAATTTAACTTTATTTATAACAATAGAAATTAATTATTATAAATCTACCCTTAAAATGATAAAATACTAGCCCGTAGTTATGATTTTAGATTATGAAATCTATACCGTTGGATCAAACTGCTAGCCACCAGTATTTTGGACAGTAAAATTGCTCTTTGGTTATTGTAAAGTATGTCATGTACCCATTCATGTTTCTTTTCTTTTCCCACAGTATTTGCCGCAAGTTCTGCATTTTGGAAAGCAAGTATTCGGCCGGTTCGGTGTTCTTTTCACAGTTGCTATCGTGTGGCTCTACGCATACATTCTAACTATTAGTGGTGCCTACAAGAATTCTCCACCAAAGACACAAGTGCATTGCCGAGTTGATCGTTCAGGACTTATTTCGGGAGCTCCTTGGTAAGATCCCAGGAAAACAGTATTTTTCTTTTTTACTTTAGAGTCATATATTGTTAGCATCCCTTACGAAGACTCTGAAAACTTGTTGTAGGATAAGTGTTCCGTATCCCTTTCAGTGGGGTCCTCCGACATTTGACGCTGGAGAAGCTTTCGCGATGATGATGACTTCATTTATTGCTCTTGTAGAGGTTTGTTTGCAATACTCTGCCTGACAATGAAACGAAGAAAGACTATGCTATTACTGTATTTGCTATCCATATAAGGGTAGCATCAATCTCATAAACTATCTACCTTGTAGTCCACTGGCGCCTTCATTGCTGCTTCAAGATATGCAAGTGCTACTATGATTCCTCCATCAATTATAAGTCGGGGGATTGGGTGGCAGGTAAGGAATCAGATATTGCTATGTGAATTTGGTGATCTTACTTTGCACCATCTTTTGAGTTAGTTACACTGATCACTATGAAATACCATTGCCAGGGTATTGGTGTCTTGCTTGATTCATTTTTCGGCACAGCCAGTGGAACATCAGTGTTAGCGTAAGTAAAATATAATCTCAATAAGAAAAGAATTAAGAGTCCATTATTGTTCAGAACGAATTGTTTTGCCGAAATATTTTATGAATTTTGTTCTTGCAGGGAGAATATTGGTTTGCTTGCTTTGACCCGTGTTGGTAGCCGTAGAGTGGTGCAAATATCTGCTGGCTTCATGATTTTCTTCTCTGTCCTTGGTAAATTGCTGTACTGAGTTTGTTATATGCTGCTTAGTTCTACATAGTTTTTATTGAGTACATACAATTGTTTCCTGAAATATTGTGCTGGGCTGATCATACTTAACTTTGGTAAATCAGGAAAATTTGGAGCTTTGTTCGCATCGATTCCTCTGCCCATATTTGCTGGCATGTATTGTATCTTCTTTGCATATGTTGGTATGTCCATTTAGTTAAATCCATTTATCACCGTTGAAGCCTGGGTTTCATGAATCTAAGCATCTTATCCTGCATTTTGACTCGTTGCTTCTTACATTTATAGGTGCCGTTGGCCTGAGCTACCTTCAGTTCTGCAACCTAAACAGCTTCAGGACCCTATTTATCTTGGGCTTCTCTTTCTTCATGGGCTTATCAGTACCTCAATACTTCAATGAGTTTACAGCTGTTGCAGGTCATGGTCCCGTGCACACTGGTGCCAGATGGGTGAGAAAGATATCCTACAACGCTCGTGCCATTTTCCTTCATAGCTTCAGTTTCAACAAATTAAGCTAATATTTGTTTTTTTCCTTTTGACAGTTCAATGACATGATAAATGTACCATTCTCTTCGAAGCCGTTCGTCGGTGGACTAGTAGCCTACGTCCTGGACAATACCATTATGACGAAGGATGGCGCAGTTAGGAAGGACAGAGGTTACCATTGGTGGGACAAGTCCAGGAGCTTCAAGAAAGATGCTAGGAGCGAAGAATTCTACTCGCTGCCCTTTAATTTGAACAAGTTCTTCCCTTCTGTATGATCTCGATTACGTTCGCAAACCCTTGTTCATATGCTGAATGAAATGCTGCTGGTTTGACCAGTGGAAGCTTCCTGTGTCGCTGTGGGTCAATTTTGTATAATTTTTTGGCGAATGAGTAAGTGGATGGTAGAGTTGAGATCTACACAGATGAATGTCTGGCAAACTGTAGTTTATTTTTCGAGCAGGCATTGTACATCAGTATATGTGACATTCTTAGCCCAGGTAGAAGGGTTTAATATGGCAGATTGTTACTGATTTCCTAGGAAGTGAATAGTCGTGTGTTTGTTTTCTCCTTTACTACTTCCTTTTACTTGAAGAAATGCCCTGGATCGTGGATCGTTTTTGTTCAGTTTAGATGTTGCTTCTTCTGTTGTCTTCTATGCCATGCTATACCATGTGGCCATCTGGGGATCATTGTTCTGAATTTTTGTCTCTGATGAAGTTCTCAATGACATGCTGTGGCCCATGGGCCATAAGACAAAAGAAGCTAAGCCTCTAGTCAATATTGGGCCTAGCAGTCTTAAAAGCAGGCCATCGAGGCAATGAAGCCCATGGCCTTAAAAGAAGCTTGTACACTTTTCTTTATCTGTTTTATACTTTTCATCTTTCTTTTTTATAATTCCCATCTTGAAAGTTCCGGGTTGCATGGATCTTGACTAGCAAAGCAGGATTGATGAAACGTCAAAGCGTTATCGTTCAGAAGGTAGCCTTGATTTCAAATATTTGTTTTTCCCTATCAGTTTCACCCGAGAACAGGGCAAGCTGCAGGTCATGCAGAGACGCAGACACACACAAAGATCTGTGACGGTATTGAAGCGTCAACTGCCTGGATCCTACGAATTGGTGGCAACGATGTTGGCATGTTGCCATTTCAACGAAGGGAAGTCCGTCTGGTGCTTCTATCTCGTCGACAGGTCACCCCAGTCCAAATGTCAACTGACCCTGCAGAGAGAGGTCGAGAGGAGGTAGACAGGTAGTGTAGTGAGTTAGCTGTGTGAACCTGCATGGACTTGAGGCCCAACCAGAATGCGATGGCAACTTGTTTAGCCCTATTCGGAAATCACAAACAAACCGTGATGCTTTCAGTGCCACATGCGTAGCTCCTTCGGAAAAAAGCGTATACCATGGACATGTGTAGGATACGCCCTTCACAAAAGTCTTGCTATACGTACATTGTTTTGTCTCGAAAGCACTCTGCTTGGACAGATATACGACGGCACCACAAAATTTTGACGCAAAAGTCTTACAGTGGCTGTAGGGAACGTTCGTCTCTCCGTAATAGTTTTACACAACTAATTCTGCGATGATAAAAAAAATGCTCAGGGAACAGCAATAGCGCATTTCGTAGCAACATACGAAAACAGAGTGCCCTTTTTGGGGCTCTAACATATCGTATACATTTTAAAGGTCCATTTTGAAATAGTTTAAAAGATTCGTTTTTTTTAAAAAAAAAAATTCAAGATGTTGAGGTATGTGCGAGGTGCCACGTTCCAGTCTAACAGTTGAGGTACGAGCAAGGTGCCACATTTCAGTCTAACAGTCGAAAAGTATGAGCAAGGGCTCGAGATTTCATCTAAAAAACAAAGGGGCCTGGGACTTGTACGTTACAAAAGTTGTCCAAAGTGACTGACCAGTCAAACACTCTAATGACCTTTCCTCCAAGACCAGGTTTGACATTGCTCCAGGCCCACCTGTCACTCACCGCTAAAAGGCACACCTTCGGCAACAGCAAGACAAGAACTAGTGTTTCGTGACCGCAGCCTGTAGCTCCTTTTCCTCTGCTCCCTGAAACGATTCCTCTCAGCCCATCATTTCCCAGCCTATACATGAATCAGGATGCAGACAGACAGAGAGATAGGTCGATAGGATTGCAGATCCATCTTGCTTGCAATGCATTGCAGCCAAGAAAGTGCCTGGCTATGGTGTCACTTTGTCCATGTATCCAGGAACACACAAAAGAACAGGTCGCGGCAGCTTTGTCTCACAGATAGACCACTGCTAGCGTGTTGTCACACACATGTGGTGTGGTGTGCGAGGGAAAAGAGTTGGAGCTAGCAGCAACAGCTACCCATATGGCTTTTTAGGCCTTCTTTATCTCTCTGTCTTTCTCTAATTTGGTCCTTTCAGTGATGCATTCCTGCTTGCTCTTACACTGTAGCATACACACATGCTTAATTTTTGTGCGCATGATTAATTTGCTTTACAACCTTTGTGTGTGTGATGTCTGCGGGCTGCTCCCCATGATTGCTCCCAGGAGGGAGCGATCCATGAGACAACTGCGCTTAGGCAGGATCTATGTCGTCTAATGAGACAAGGCCCAACCGCAAACCACACAAGATTGATGTGCCCCCGTCCACTAGGCCTGCCTCCTCTTTGCACCTTGCAAGCTTTATTTTGTCATCACAAAAATGCAAGTGCATGGAAACAAAGAGAAAGATCACTTGTAGTTATTTAAATAGATATCATGTTTCTTGCGATGGTTCAACGTTTAGGGAAAGACCTAACAAACTGAATAATTTACAAATGGTCCTAGCGAGTTGGAAGGTGAGATGAAGTTGCCCCTTGGCCTGCAACGCCGCCGTGCCGATGGTTCATTCTCCCCCTCCTGGTGTGAAAGGCGAATTTGCTGTCTAGCCTAGCGTATGTATGGTCGTACGTACGTGGTGGATGTCAATGGGATATATGCATCAAATCGGTTTCAGGTGTTATTAGTTTACCTGTGCGTCTTGTTAATAAGCTATTTGACCATTATATATTGCTCTCAGAAATCCAATTGCTCCAGCTCCACTTTTAAACTGGATATAGTGTATAATATAAACAAACAAGCTAATAAGGGCCTTGCATTAGCACGCAAGATCACGGAGCAAATTCCTGTTCTAGAGGCTTGTTGTTGTGTTACATCATACCGTCGTTTCATGGCCTCCTTCCAGTGCCTTGCAGGACTCAACTACATGATGGGAAGCGAGAGAGAATCTTGGAATTAGACAAAGCAACAAACTAAAAGTATAATCAATGTAGACCAATTTCATGACGTCCCCGTAAATATAGACAGTCCTTGCTCCACATACATATAATAATCCAACATATACATGTGTTCATCCGTGTCATAATAATTTGGATAAGCGGGAGAGAGGGACAGAGAAAAAGAAGCGGGGTGATGCATGGCGTCTTTATTAGCGGAAAGATGAGGTCATCACATCACACGGGGAAGAAGGAACCATCTGCATGCTCTTGTCATCCTAACCAACACCCAACAGCGTTTGCTCTGTCGTCTGTGTGTGCAGCCAAGCTCAGCTCCAAATGGCAGGGTTAGGTTAGGTGTGCCGCAGTGTTTGTATCTCGATCGCTAAAGTCGAAGCTACTACAAGGTTAGCCTCGGTTCCTTGGCGTAGAATTCTCCTGAGCCACGCGCATCCGGCCATTATCGTCGATGTGCCCTGTGCCCGGCCAACGAGGAAAGTAAAAGAAGAAAAGGGCGACGGGGTTCGAGATCGGGCGGCGAGCTCGCGCACGGGGTCTCGCCTCCAAAAGCAGCGCGTCCACACGGAGGGCCTCGTGAACGCCGTTGCGTAGCGCGCCATGCACGACGATGCGCACGAGCGCGCGCAAGGATCTTTGACTCCCCTCTCCCGGGCCGGGGCTCGTGTTGTTGCTGCCGGCCTCGATGCATCCTATAGGCTGTGAACTCGACTGATAGTAAAAAACACATCCACATCGCAGTTTTTTTTTAATATAAAATTCACTTTATACTTGACCAAAGTCCGGATAACCTCTAAATTATTATTTGATTTTTTTTATCTTCATAATTTATTAAAATAAATTATTTTACATCTTTAATCGATATTTTAATTCCGACATGTTGATATGGACCGGGATTTGAGTTAAGATTGCCCTTTCAACCTTAACACATGTGTCCATACCGTGACAAAGAACTAAACAAGTCACATAATCCTATTTGAGTCTATACTCTTTTGTGTGTAGTTCTTTTTCTTCGTTCTCTCACTTGACGGCATAAGGAGAAGTACAACTGAGTAGAAAGTTGATAATATGTAAATCAAGAACATCACGGTGACACGGATTGAGCGAGAGGAATACGAGCTCGTCAGTGACCACGAGCTCCTAAAGGCTGAGCATCTCGAGAGATGTGTACGGAACAGAAAGGAAAACAAAGATGGTATAGAAACAAGGGCGCATACACATCATAATTATGTCAGAATAGAGTTTTCATATGTTACGTTAATTTATTTACCACGTTAGACAAGACACATGTAAATATGAGAGGGGCAATCACAACTTCATCCCAAACTATATCAGTAATTTGGGATTAAAATAACAGTTAAATGTGTAAAACGGTCTAGTTTTATAAATAATGAGAGTAAAATAAACTAAACAATAGTTTAGAGAATTATCTGAACTTCATCCGAAGAAAGTAAAATGGACTTTATCTTTTTTTTAAAAAAAACTCATCGCAAACCTAAGCATGTACGTGCCGACCTGCTTCTGCAGTCTCGTGACACCCCGATTAATTCGACGGTCGAGGAGTTAATTCGCCACCGAATCAAATCAATTTTATATCGTGTTTCTGTACTTGTCCGGCTTCGTTGACTTCAGGGCGGGAGTCCTGCTAACCCACTCACCCAGGCACCCCAGCCATCGATACACGCCAAAATCATGTGACACGAGTCGCCATCTTTTCCGTATATCTTGTTTATATAGCTCATCATCTTCTTATATATTCCCGTCCTTTCTTAGTTTTCTCGGAATTTTCCGTCAAATCCGCGATAGAAAACACAAAGCTCAACTATAACTTTGTTCCATAGAAAACACAAAGATCTGAAAAGCACCAGATTTATAATTCGAAAAAACTCGGTTACTTCCATTGATATATTCTCTTTCACATGTTTCACGTACAGTACAGCTTGCCCCTGGAATGTACTAACTCTGACCAGTGATTAGTTTGGTAACGAAACTACGCCCAACCAAGGAAGGACGTACGCTTCCTGTTTCAGAAAAGGGGGTGAGCACATTGCTGCGCCACAAGCTTTCCCTCTCATAAAGGTGAATTCGAATTTTGTCTTTCCGACCGAGAATAAATTTCACGAAACGCAGATCGTATCCACATGCAGAATACCGATGTGCATGCGTACAAAATGCTTGTATTGATTAGTCGGCGAGAGTCCTGTACTGTACGTCGACAGTTTGGTAGCAAGTCCTTGTACTATACCTATACGTGTCGACATTTTGATTTGCAAAATTAACAACGAATGAATGATTGTGTTATACATGGACCAGTTCGCGCTAATCCAGCCAAATTGTATGCCGGCCGGACAAATTAGCTCACTGTTGTTGATCATATACCAATCGTCCTTGCTAAGTCAACAGCTAGTTTAAAGAATTCTGTAAGCTCATACATCCCTGTGTTTACAAAGAACGGAGGAAAAGAAGTAGGACGTGTATTAGAAGAGTAGCTTTATTATCTAAAATACTGGCCAGTAGTTTGATCTAACGGTATAGATTTCATAATCTAAAATGATAACTATTGGCTAGTAGTTTCTTAATTTGAGGGTAATATCGGAAAAAATAAGAGTTGTATATTTATAGTAATTAGTTTTTCTTGTTATATAAATAAAGTTACATTAACAATCTAATTAATAACTAATGTTTTATAATTTTTTAAGATAAATTAATATTTTAATGATTTGATAGATTTAATATTCTATCATAAAAATAAACATAAATTTATTAATTAAAAGTGTAATTATGAAATTAACCTCAAACTACTGGCCAGTAGTTTTTAAAACTATTGACCAGTATTTTGAACAGTAAAACTCCTCTAATTTAAACACATGAACTTTGCAAGAATTTCATAGAAAACAATAAAATTACTCCCTGCAAAACTTGTGAATTTTTTTCAAAGCGAGGTGATGCGCCTCCTTGGCTCCCATTATATTGTAAAATGTAGAATAACGACGCTCCTCTTTCACAAATTAGCAACAAGCAACTAATATCAGCTTTTGCTGAAAGTTTTTCCATAGCTTAATTCGAAACGGCAAACTTATTTGTAGACCTAATAAGCTAAGCATCCGAAATGACGTCACTTTGAATTGGAAGGTGGGCTCGTTTGATATACACGCCTAGTGGTATATTAGAAAAGGCTGCGTTTGCATAGCCTGATCAGCAAAAGGAGCGGAAGTTGTTGACCTCCCAGACTTGGTTGGAACCCTAGAAACTTTAGGCATTTTTGGACCGTGCCATGATCCGCTAGATCTCTGCGCTACCTTATACTAATCCTACTCGGAAGCAAAGATAAAAGGTACGCAAGGGACGACGATGCACTATGTAGGTTTAAGTCCACTAATTAGTATATGCAGATTCCCATCACATATTGATTAAACCAAGGCGATGATCAAGTGGTGGTACTAAGCAACAAATAATGCTCCCCTTTCTGCTAGGTCATGTGTGAGTGAGGGTGTGGGCTGTGTTATTATTATTACTTTTGCTTGCTCCATGTTGGTGGAATTATGGACCCTGGCGCGCATGAGCACCTGAGTCCCGCAATTATAAGCTTAAAAAGTCGAAAATTTTAAGAGCATTTTCTTTCACAAGGCCAACCGCTCTATGTTGCATTTCGATATTTAGGGTAATCCTCCATTGTCATACTAGAGCTGTTGCAACGAAATGATTAGAGACCTTATCTATAAGTTGATAAAGAAAGGTGCAATGCAGTGCGGAATGATAACCTTTTGGAGTGTTACCCAGAAATGAAAATCATAGAGTTGTGTAAGCATGGTTCTTGCCGTTAGTATGAAACAAGCATATCTCATCCCAGATCACCTATGAATCAAAATCAATCAGATTTGAGCAAAGCGTGTAGAGAAGAGATGATGGGTGTGCACCGGGAATGGCACTCTACTGTCCTGGCGCTGCAAGTCGTTTCCTATACGCATGAGCAGAAGCCTCCGCATGCCCTGCTGCATGTCTGCAACTGCAATGCCTGACTAGACAAAAAGTTGCAAGTGGTGGTGTACGCATACCTGTTTCTGTTATGCTACGAAACAAACGTGTAAATGTATGCATACCTGTTTCTGTACGTTGTAGTGACGTTGACCGGTGGGCCTGCTGCACACATACGGTCCACGTACTACCATTTGTGGTTTTGGATACAAGGGAAGAAAATGAAATCGCCTCATGCTTGTGTACAACTTTAGAAATTTGGATGTATGGCTAACGTGGATCCCACTAACGGAGTCCTCAAAAGAAAAATCTTGTATTTTTTAAATTGGAACCTGTGAATTTTTCTTGAATGCATTGAGGACCGAATAAACATCTGCTGTGATGTTCTTGTTTCCTCATAATCAAATTGAAGCAGCAATTACATAGGTTTATTATTAGGTCTCGCTTGGAACATGAGACTTTTTTTTTCTGACATTGAACTGATCCACATCCACGGTGGTAAATTTCTACTGAAATCATTTGGACATTACTCTGGCGAAGTGCAAAAATGTCGATGAAAAGGAAATGGGATTAGCTCAAAGACGATGTACCAGGACTTTTAAGCATTTAATCCACCCGGATTCTGGAAGATCGTCTCGTCCGGCCAGGCTCACGGCCGCCTCAGCCTCACCCCTGCACACGTACTCAGTCAGTCAGCACTTGCGTGCCCACATGTAAGAAGCTGACCTGGCCTTACCAGAGGGCCCCACTGTAAGTCACGTCACGGCAGTCACTCGCTATGTGCTACGGCCATCAATGCCTTGCATGGCCCATCAATACGACGGCTCATGCAGAACCAGCCACACTGAATTTCTTTTTCTTTTTCTAGTGCAGTTATGTTGAAATCGCGTCAAAATTGAGATCTTTTGAAGAAAGATAGAACTGTAGAAGGATAGTTAGGGGGAGAAAAAGGGCAGAAATTGTTTTCTTTTTGCGGATAATGTGCTGCAGGTGCGAAACTGAAGGAGTAGGACGCCACCACGAGAGAATACGGCAGCGGCAAGCCCTCGCTCCGACCGTTTCCACCTGACCTTCAGCGCCGGGATGGAACCAAGGTTAACATAACCGGGGTTAACTCGTCAGTTAACCCGGTTAAGCAACGAACCGGTGTGGATCGGTTATTCCGGTTGGTCGGTTAACCTCCGGTTGGGGTTTGAATTTTTTTTGAATTTGAAAAATTTTGTATGTAATATTTCTAAAAAAAACTAGATGAATTGTAAGCAGATTTGATGAAAAAATCGAATCAAACCGAGGTATTTTGACAAAGAAAAAAATGAAAAAAGAAAAGAAAATAGAAAACCCAACCTTATCCCTTCCCTATCCATCCTGTGAGGGCTCACTCCCTCTTCCCCGCTCTGCCACACCCGACCGCGCTCGCCTGACGCTCGGCATCAATCTGCGCTGCCCCACCCGTCGCGAGGAGGATCTGTAGCGACGAGCGGTTGAGGCGCACAGGTAACGGTTAGCCGGCGGAGTCGCCCGGTTAACCGCTCTGCCAGCAGGTAGCCGGGCTCGGGAGGATAGCAACTCGCGCTCGGTTAGCCGATGTGGAGCTCGGTTAACCGCCAGGTTGGGTTAGTTAACCGAGGTGGAGTTCCGGCTAGCCGCCGACAGAAGCTGAGATAATTTTTTTTAAGCTCAATATAAAATAGATGTAGACTTTAGTCTTTAAAATATAGGTAATTTAGAATGGAAAAAAGGTAGTAAACATGTTGTACTACATGTTGTTATAAACTAGATATAGCATCTCATGATTTATTTTATTGTACATTGTGTTGTTGAGATGAAACACCTTCATGGAAGTAACAAATTTTACATATTATTATTATGTAGGAAAATATAGCAGATCGTAATCAAAGTGATGCTGTGTGGGAGCATGGTGTAAACCAATTTCCACGATGGTCATGCAAATATTGTAAGATTTCAAGAAAGGAGGATTGTGCCAATCGATTCAAGCATCATTTGACAGGAACTTGATTTCTATAACTTGTTGCTGAATGAATGTCAAACAACTGGGACATGGACTGGACAAACTTGGCATGAGTACAAGACGGCATTGTTGGCTACTCGTGGCATTGCGCTCATGTCAACCGAAGAATATCAGTCCGCATGGTACTCACGTCCATGAGTATGAGTATAATTATTTAGATGCTTTGTATAATTATTTGTAAAAAATCATATGTCGGACAACTATATTTTGATGTTTTATATTGAATAATATAGTTGTGCTATGTTATATGAACTCAATATATTATGTATTGGTGTATAATATCATGCCAATTTTTTCCTTTTTTTGGATCAATTTTCTATTTTTTTTTTCTAAAAACCGAGTTGCAGCTCCTGTGATCAGTTTAATCGGCCTAACCGGCTGGTTAACCGGTATAACCGGTCGGTTAACCGGACTACGACCGTGCGTCTCCTAATCAAATTTTGTCCGGTTAACCGTAAACCAGGCTCGGCCGGTTATACCGGCCCGATCGGTTTTATCAACCTTGATGGGGACACCTTGCTTACCCACCGTGCTACACACAAACAAGCTCACCACCACTAAAAGTAGCTATTTTCGATGTGTATATATTATATCTAATCCAATCCACTGTATAATCTATAGAGCAAATATTCATATCCTTCTTGACCAAACCGACATGACAACAACAATAATAAACCACTCCTCATTGTTGTCATCTCAAACTCAGATTTATTTTCATCTGCTACAACGTTTTTAGGCAGCAATTGATTCTTCTTCTTTGGCAAGATTTGAAATCCTTTTTTCCCTGAAATTTCTTCAGTACACCTTCTGCCGCGGATCCAAATCCTGGACGTGTAGACCCGGATCCAAAAACCCAGAACCCTCCAAAAGAAGCTGAGCTCATCACCCACCTCGCCTCACATTTAACACCCGCACCTCAAAAACTGCAAGCGCATGACTGCCTCCTTCCCCTCCACCACCGCCTGCTCCTCCCTCTCCGTCGTCACAACTACTCCCACCGTCACCGCCGCTACCTCTCCTTGAAGTCTTGAACAACCACCACCACCACTGGTGCAAGCGGGAAGCGAGCGGGCGCGATGGGCAACTGCCAGGCGGCGGAGGCGGCGGCGGTCATCATCCAGCACCCCGGCGGGAAGGTGGAGCGGCTGTACTGGGCCACCACCGCCGACGAGGTGATGCGGAACAACCCGGGCCACTACGTCGCGCTCGTCATCCTACGCGTCTCCGCCGCCGAGAAGGCCGCCGGGGACGCCGCGGGCGGGGCCAAGATCACCAGGGTCAAGCTGCTCAAGCCCAAGGACACGCTGATGCTCGGACAGGTCTACCGCCTCATCACCACGCAAGGTTCGCACTTCGTACCCGCACCACACATCCATCCATCGAGAACCCACCCAGCGTGTTTGTCGCGGGGATTGTTTCTTGATTGCGTCCCGATTTTTATTTCAATCTGTTGTTGCTCCGCGCAGAGGTGACCAAGGCGCTGCGGGCGAGGAAACACGAGAAGATGCAGCGGTGCGAGGCCATCAGGCAGCAGCACGAGCAGCTCCGGCGCGGCGACCTCGGCGGCGACGCGGCGGAGCAGAGCTCTCGCGACCAGGTTGTTATTACTAGCGTCTCGCCCCTTGCCTTCCCTGACAAATTTCTTCTGCTAGAACCAGCTGCTGATATGCATGCCGTTTTCAGGACGGGAAGCGGGAGAAGGACCGCCACCGGGGCGCCGCCGGGAGGGGCCGGCACTGGCGGCCGGCGCTGCAGAGCATCTCCGAGGCCGCGAGCCAGAGCGGCAGCGTCTCTGAATCCTCCACCAGCTAATGCTTCTAACCGGACTGTGCCATCCCGGTCGCTTTTTCTTCTCTCTCTCTTGGTTTCTGTTTGCTTTGTTAGTATAAAGTGCTTGAGCCTAGCCAGAAAAAGATAAAAACTGTAAATCAGAGTGTCAGAGCAGGATCAATAGGAAGCCTTCGTTTCATCTCTCGATCGTGTTACTTGGCAATTGGCATGGTGAAACTGAAACTGCTTGTTCCGTGGGGATAGAGTGGTTTGCAGATTGCAACTTTGCAGTGATGATTGGCTGATTCCTACTATTGTTACTCTGACGGTAGATCGTGTTAATCTTAGCGTCACTAGCATAATAACTGATATAAATCTGATTGAAAATCAAACCGAAACAATCTCAATCCACAGATACTAGTCACTATTTTCTCGAAGTAAACGATTCAACAGATAAATATCACAACTGTAGCAGGGACCACCCGCCTTAGTTCCAATCCAGTCTCGCTCGAATCCAAATTAAGCCAGTAGTACCATTCTTCATCTAGAACTCGCGACGTCCGAGGCGTCCCCGTTTTGAATTTTCAGGATTACCACTTAACAGAGTCTGTCAGGTGCTAAGCACATGCGACTCGGCGTAAAATACTCGGCAGACGAGGACAACAGTGCTGCTGAGGAAATGTTTAGGGGGCGCTAAGCTCCATCAAACAACTTGGGGAGCTCCTTGGCAGCGCCAGCCCGGACAGACACCGTCCACCGTTGCCAGTGGAGCTCCAGCGAGCCGCCCGGCGGTCCGCGCACGTGTGGCTCCATGCATCGGCGCTGCTGCTCCGGCCGTCCACCGCTGCAGCCTCGGGATTCAGTCTCGCTGTCCTGCAGCCTGCACGAGGGTCGGCCTGCATCGGGAAGAACTGGAACTGAAACTGAAACTGAGCTGAGGCCTGAGGGTGATAAAGTATTAGTGGTTGTACAAAGAGATCCGGATCCACAGGCCACAGCCAGTGCAGCGTGCACGACAATGATCATGTTCAGTTAGCTCAGTTCAGCCAGAAAATGTTGTTCCTCGGAGACCTGATGTTTTCCATGATCATCAGAACAACATTTTTGTCAGTTGCGCCTCAAGGTTCGCCCATGAAACTTTTGGGTATTTGTGCTACAGGTGTCTTTGAAGTTTCCGATCCAGATCTTAAAGTTCATCGGGTGGGGGATTATTTGATAATTCGGTCTGGGATCATGCATCTTGGCTCATGATTCTGGAAGAGGCAAAAGCCTGATTAGCTGCATGCGTGCGTGCTAAAATAAGGCGAAAGTGGTGTATCATTGTTCACAGAAAGTATGAACTTCACTTGACAAACAGATCCATCAAACTGATCCAACAAAAATTAGTAAGGTTTGCTATACATTGTTAGCTTAAGGGGTATATACCAAATCTGCGGACGAGGATAGAACCCAAAGTTCTGAGAAGAGCATATAAGAATGAATATCTGAGGATTGTTGAATATAAACCTTCAGATAGAAAACTGAAATGATCAGTATCTTTTTTTCCTTGAATGACATGGTCAGTATAAAAAACTTGAACCGGGAACTAGTCGCAACCTCCAGACAACTATACAAACAAAAGCCCATTACACCACCTAAGATGCCACACGGTAGTTCATCTTTGAATCCTGCATAGGAAACTTTACTAAATGAACAGTTGCTGACCGGTTAACAGAACAGCTTCCAAAACATGAATGAGGATAAAGTCTTCAAGATATCGTTGGTTGACTCCTCACTTTGCAGTATTAGTTCCTATCAAGACATGAAAATTCATCAGTAAAAAAGAATATGATAGGACAATAAAAGGAACTGTGATATTTTTCCCCAAGTTAGAATTGTGCACAGATCATACCTGCTGGTGTGAGCCAATCCTGAAGACAAACTAACTCTTCTATCCGGCGTGTGCTATCAGACACAGATACTGCAAGTCGTGCAATTCTTGTTGCTAACTTGCAGTCTGTACTGGAGGGTAGTGCCAATATATCACGTGCCATCCTTGCAATTGTAGGATATGCCAGTCTGTGTTCTTTCCACCATTGGAGAACACTGGGCTTTCCTGTTGAAAGATGTGGGTCTTGCACGTATTGATCAAGTTCAGTCATAGGTCGCTCACTGTACTGATTTGCATAATGAGAATAATACTCTACCAGCCTATCCATATCTGCAACAGTTCCCTTGCAAACTTTTGACCTAGAATTGCAGTTATTAGGGTCTTCCAATGGATTGGAATATTCATTGAAGAGGCTGAGCAATGTATCATGCACTTCGTGAAAATCGTCTTCCTTGTTAGACTTATATCGAATTTGAGACTTGATGTGTTCCAGACGGCATTCAGGATTCATAACCATAGGCATACAAAAATGCAAGAAACATAGCTGCCAGCGTTCCACAAACTTGTGTTGTATCTTTTTCATCACATTCAAATATGCGTCATTATACCTGTACTCAGCTTGACAATGAACTTCTCTCTTTGCATCCCACAAATTATCAAAGATATTAGCTGGTTTAGGTAAGATGTGCATCAGCTCTACATATTTATGAAGATCATCCAATGTCTCTGAAATCATGTTTGCTGACCTCCAGACTTCCCTTGATGGTGCATATCTATAGTTGGGACAATGTACTGCTGAAGGATTGGGACCCTTTGTATGGTTGGGAAACTTTGTCAACTTCTCCATGACTCTGTCAAATTCATCCAACCCTACCTGAATAACTCGATCAAGTAAATGAGCTGCAGAACGTACTACAAACAAGCTCCGATTTGCAGCAAGTGGGTTACGTTCCTGGAGGTTGACTTTTAAACTTAAAGCCACTGAATCATCAATGAATGTATCATCCAGCATAATGCTGAAAATTTTGCCATCAAGACACCATTCTCCAATAGCACCTAATATGATATCACTCATTTCCTTTGCATTGCAAGAGGAACCCACAGCACGAAATACGACGACTTTTTCCTGCTTTTCCCATTCATCATCTATGTAGTGAACTGTCAAACACAAAAATGCCAATGTTGGTTCATAGTACCACATATTAACACTCAAGTAAATACGACTGAGCAAGGCTGCTAACTTCTCCTTTAGCTTGGATCTCTCTTTCTGAAACAAGTCATGTGTCTTGGCCATCAAGTCGTTGTGGGATGGCACATTGACCATAGGATTCAACCAAGCAACCAACTTCCTAAATCCATCTTGATCCATCATCCCAGGTAGGTGCCCGTGCATGGCCAATATTTCAGTGACTTCTTCACGAAGACCATTCTGATCAACCTCCTGATTCTTTTGGCTCGTTTCATTAGGGAGGTCTCTCTGCTTGGGCGATGCAGTTTCCTCATGACATTGATTCTTCCTGTTTTTGTCAGCAGAAACATCAGGCAAAGCAAGATGCTCAGATTTTGCAACCTCCTCACCAGACGTGTTCTGATCAACATGATTATTCCTATTCATGTTCATTGGAGTATCCTGTAAGGGGGCAAGATCTTTCTGTGCAGCAGCTGCATCTGCTGCACCTATGCATTTCATTTGGCTGGATGGAAGGAACGGAAGCTTCTTCTGTTTCAGGTCCGAGCCAGCTGCAACCATACACTTCTTTGTAGATGGCAAGGCCATATGCTCCTGTTGCCTGGGCTTCTTCAGAATCCCCGTGCTGCACTTGTCAAGGTGCCTTAGCATACTGCTAGTGCCATTGGTCCCACAGGAGTTGAAGACCCGACGACAGTGCATGCATTCAGCCTGCACGACCTTCTTGTCAACAAAGGTGGGTATGAAATCATCCCACACCCTCGACCGGAGCCTTTTATTCATCTTCGTGCTGGAGAGCAGTGGGCTAAGAACACTGCTAATGCTCTCCTCTTGTTCAGTTATGTTGTTGTTGGCATTGTCAGCCTCATCCTCCATGCCTAGGAATTAAGACACAATTTAATAATATGGAAAAATATTTGAAAAAAAGTTATGTTGTTATTTTAAGCCTTTCCATTACAATTGATCAAATTTCTATTTGAGAAGACTGAGCGAACTGATTTACATAGAAATTACTGAATAAAGTTAATGAATGCCACACTGAATTTGGGAGTTGGGACAAAATTGTGTTCCTGAAACAACATTAAGGAATAACAAAAATCAGTTCGCAAGCCTTTCAGTCATGAACTGAAACTACTGGACCACAGACCTTTCAGGCTATCACTTGCATAGCCTCAAAGCAAGTAATAAACCCAAGAACGAGAGAGCCACACCATTTGTTCCTCTTTCCTTATTTTTTTCCCCGATGAAATAAAAAAGAAATATAAATCATAAATCCCGATTTCCACATCCTCTTTCAAAATAGGTAACCAAAAGAATTAACCAGAAGCAACTACGGCAGATAACTAGTAAGAGCAACTCTAGCAGTAGCCCCTAAATCATGGTCCCTTCTGGAGGCCCAAAATAATGGCCCAACTCCAGCAGCACCCTTCATTTCAGGCCCCCCTATTCCCGTATCTCTTCTGTTTTCACATATTCTTCATGTTTATTTTATGTATCACACCAAAGTACTCCAAGCATAAATATTTGAAATGCATATAATTCAACCATACTCCAATACCACAATTTCAAACATCAAAATTTAACTTCAAATATAAGTATTTGTTTTTACCCACAGCACTTAGTTTTGCTTCTCAACAGATTTAGTATCATTTGCTGACATGTTTTAAGGAAAAAAAAACAAAGGATTGACGGTCAAGAAGTATGCAAAGCATTAGCAGCGGGCACACAGCTGTAAGAAAACAGCCCGCAGGTATCACGCAAGCAAGTGGCAGCCAGCGAGCGAGGTCGAGGGCGGCGCCGCCCAGGGGGCAGCAGCGCCAATTTCAAGACAGCCGGGTGGCGTCCATCGGGTTCGATCTACAGCAAGTCCGCTCCTACGTCCTCCGCTCTCACTCTCCCTCAGATTCGGCGACCTACGATCCCAATTTGACCCCATCCGGCGAAGGAGGAGAGAAAAACAGACCGTGGCGGCAGTTCGTCGAAGACGCACGGCGGCGGGTAGGTGGGCCCAGGATGGGATCGTGCGGACGTCGGTCGGCGGCGAGGACGCGGGCAAGGGCGAGTGACGCACAGAGTAGGGCCGGGAGGCGCGCACGGTGGCCGTTGCGCCTTCAGCGAGGTCGAGGGGCGCGGCTGAGGCGGGAACCGGAAATGTGTTCCCGCGCGTGCAACAACTGGACGGTGGTTGTGAATGTGCCTTGTGCAAGGCCTCAAATTTGACATTTGACTAGGATGTAGGTTTTCATTTTTTTTTAGTGGATCGGTCCAAAAATCTCTAAAATGAATTAATTTTTTCTCTCACCTTATAAAGCTAATAGAACAAATAAACTATAGCTCAAACCCATAACTACCCATTAGTACCCACCTGCATCCCTACATTTGACATAGGGTCATAAGGCCGTGTTAGGAATCTTACTAGAGTTGATCCAAGTCGCTCCTAAAAAAAAAAAAGAGTTGATCCATGTCTAACAGAGTATTATTACTTGTGTTCTTCTCCTAAAAAAAAAGTTGTGTTCTAAGTTAATTTTTTGTTGAATGGTAATAAATGGCACTGTACCTCCTTCAAAGATATTATCTTTTTTTTTTGTGACTTTGTGTTAAATCGTCTCAGATGTTCGTAACCTTTGCGGTCACGAATCGTGATTATTTTTGAAAGTTCCAGCATTTGCTATCTCAACTACAAAGAAATGTGGAAGTCAAATACTAAAACAAGTTGCCGAAGAGAAAGGAAACCAGCCTGAAAAGCAGTACAAGTACAACTGCACCAACATTGCTCCAGCTCTACAAGTGGTGTATCATTTGTTCAGATAATTTTTGTTGTTGTTGTTGTTAAAAGTCAAACTGATGAAGTAATCAGCAAAGGAAGTACACAATTTTAGCCGTAAGAGACCATACTAGCACCGGAGAGTAGGAACAACCCAAACATCCGTTATCATCGAGAATCATCAGATAGAATACTTGTATGTTTGCGTAGCTGAAACTTCCTTTCAATTATCAGCTACGTATCTGATACTAAAAGAAAGAATGATTAACAAGCTTCAAGCTACATATACATACAAAAGCACCAAAACTCCTGCGGCAGAAACTAAATCTAGTATCCAAAACTGCTTTAGTTCCACCACCTGAAGTGTTTACCCGATTCACATTCTCGAATCCTGCATTGGGAAGCAGTTAAATGGCAGTGCCAGTAACACAGGTAATAGAAGGCAAATGAGCAATGCAGCTTACATGGAGCATTAGGAAAGATCACATATTCTTTCTATAGGTCATCCCTTGTCTCCACTGTTGTGGTCCCTAAAGACATGAGAAGTTTGTTTAGCTAGTATAATTAGTTGCCCACATTACCAGATGAAACAGAAAACAATGAAAAGGCATATGCCATACCAGATGGTTTGAGCCAATCCTGAGTGCATACTTGCTCCTCAATCAAGTGTTTATTATCTGACAAAGACATTGCTATTCTTGCAGTTCTTACTGCTACCTTGCTGTCAGTATTGCACTATATCGCGTGCCATCCGAGCAATCGTAGGATAGGTCAGGCTATGTTCCTTCCACCATTGGAGAGCAGTGGACTCACTTGCTGCCAGATCTGGCTCTTGCAGGTATTGATCAAGTTCAGTCAATGGTCGCTTACCGTATGGATATTCAGTGTGATGATAATACTGCTTCAGCACATTGCCACAAACAAAAGTTTCACTGCTCATTTTGGACCTAGAAATGTCGTTAACATCTTCGGCCGGATTTGAATATTCACAAAAAAGGTTGAGCAAAGTATCATGCACATAATCAATATAATTATCTATCTCAGTATCCAAATTAAGATAACTAGCCTGATCATATAAATGCATGCGTATCTTGATGTGTTCTAGACGGTATTTAGGATCCATAACCATAGGCATGCAGAAATGGAAGAAACATAGTTTCCAGCATTCCTTGAACTTCTGTTGCACCTTATACAGCACATTAGAGAATCCTTTATCCATGTAGGCAAAGCCAGCTTGATCATAAAAATCAGCTTCACTACGTATTTTTCTCTTCACATGCCACAACTTGTCATAGTAATCAACTGGACCAGAATTGTTGTGCATTGACTCCATATCACTATGAAAATGTCCCAAGATATCACAAATTTTCTGTGCTGTTATCCAGTCTTCCCTTGATGGTGCATATCTGCAGTTGGGATACTGAACCACTGAAGGTGAGGGGCCCACTGTAGACTTGGAACATTTTGCTGACTTGTCCCTGAATTTTTCAAGTTCATCCAGCCCCACCTGCATAACCTGATCAAGTAAATAAGTTGCATAACGTACCACAAACAAGCTTCGATTTGCAGGTAATTTGTTCCATTTTTTGAGTCTATCCTTGACATTTGAAGCCACAGAACCATCGATGAATGCATCATCCAATATAATGCTGAAAACCTTGCCCTCAATACCCCATTGTTCAATAGCTCTAAATATGATATTACTCAATTCCTTTGCACTGCAAGAGGGATCCACTGGACAAAAATTGATGATTTTTTGCTGCTTCTCCCATTCATCATCAATATAGTGAACAGTCAAGAATAAGAATGCCAAGCCTTCATTGTAGTGCCACAAGTATGCACTTAAGCACAATCGACTGCATAAAGTTGCCAACTTCTCCTTCAATTTAGATTCTTCTTGCCTAAAAACAACGTAGGTTTTCCCTATGAGGTCATCATTGGGTGGCATCGTAACCATAGGATTCAACCAAGCGATTAGCTTCCTGAATCTATCTTGTTCCATCATCCTTGGTAGATGCCCATGCATGGCGAATATCCTGATGAGTTCTTCTGGACAACAATTCCAATCAATATCCTGATTCAGACGCCTTGTGTCAGTAGGATTCTGGTAAGGCAATTCCCTATATGATTTATTAGTGTCATTGAGAATAACAACCAGAGCAGAAGCAATATTCCTGCTCTAGCGCTGCAACTTCCTCATGAGATCCAATCTGATCAACCCCCTGATTCGTCCTGTTCTTTTCCATGCGAGTGTCAGGAAAGACAAGCTTCTGCGCAGGCATTGCATCTGCTGTGCCCAGGCATTTACTCTGTCTGGATGGGAAGAATGGAAGCTTCTTCTGTTTGGATCGGCGCCAGCTAATGCTGTGCTCTTCTGTGTAGATGGCAAGGATGTATGCTCCTGAAGCCTTGGTCTTTTCTGAGTCCCAGCAGCAGTGCACTTGACCTGATGCTTTAGCAGGTTGCCGGTGCCATAGGAGCTACTGCAGTTGAAGACCTGGTTGCAGCGCTTGCACTCAGCCCGTACAATCTTTCCATGAACAAATGTGGGTATAAAGTCACACCACACCTTTGACCGGAGCCTTTTATTCAGCTTTATGTCTGAAGATTGTGGACTAGTGATGCTATCAGTGCTCTCATCTTGTTCAGATATGTTATAGTAGGCATTCTCACCGATATCCTCCATGCCTAGGCATAAAAAAGAAAATTTAGAGTATGACACAAGAACAACAAAGTCATATAGTTATTTGAACATTTATATGATTGCTGGAAAAGATAGATAGGTAGGGTTCCAGTGTGTCAAAGCCGTACTGCTATACGGTGTTATTCAAGCAGTCATCTCAACACACTCTTCTTCATGTAAAATAAAAAAAAGGCTCATTGAAACAAGCTTTTGTCCAGGGGTTTAACTTGACAAACATTCATTGAGAGTTTGACTGAAAAAGGCACATCAGTAGGATATAGAGTCACTTGAGATAACTTATGCCACTTTTTATAACAATGTCTTAGTACAATTGAACAAACTTACACTTTCGGGTTTAGCTTAACTTTTTTCTGACATGAATAATTGAAAGGGGGGAATAACAGACTATGTGGGTGCCTCAACAATCAATATGTAGCTGCTTCAACAATCAACCGAGCAAACTGACACACAATTACATTTGGGACATATAATGATAAACAAAAGCAACAGAAACAATCAGAGAGGGGCCCCGTACCATTCACCATTTTCTCATCGTCGAAGTTGGGTCCCTGACACTCTTCCTCCATACCTACACACCAAGAGAAGCAATCCATTATCCCAAGTTTGACACCCGCTTTGGAAGTATCTCCAGGAACATCAGATCGAGAGATACCGCCGTACCATTAACCATTCCGCCGTCCTTTTTACCCATGCGGTAGAGGCCAGGACTATCGCACTCTTGATCCATACCTACACTCTTCCACGGAAACCAAATCAATCATCCACGCCCTCAGCAGGTCTCGAGTAAGGGGACCAAACGAACCAACCCGAAACAAAACAGCAACGCGTTTCCCACCAAGAAGCACAGAAGACGCGCGTACCAATGCTGGAGATCCTCGGAGCTCCAGGGCACGGCCGATGTGACCAACGTCGGGGGGAGGGGATGGATTCCGTTCCCCTCTCTTTCCCTTCCGCAGTTCCGCTCTTGGCTCTTGCCTCGGTCGCGCCGGAGACGAGGCGGCGGCAAAGGAAGGAACAGGCGCCGCCCTTCCCGCCGCTTTCCCCCGCCGCCAAGCTCAATGTTATGGCCTTATGGGCTCAGCTTCTACAAATCGCAGGCCTGCCAGATTGGAGCCCAAGAGCTTAGCCGGGCCTGTTCATAAGGACGCGTCACCTCGCATCCGCAATTGGACTCAGGTCTTGTCAAAGAGGAAAGTCGTTCGTCGCTTTGGCACGCAAGATCGACACCATGTCCGGCTCCGAGATCGGCCCCGACGCCGGAGGCCTTGACGACGCTGCTATGGTGGGAGAGGAAGACGCGCGCAAGTTCATCTCGAAAGTATATTACGCACTAAAGATCTCCTCTTTCTAATACTCCACTCTACTTCTTCGTGGCGCGATTCATTGCTCGACAAAGGCAGACGCGTGAGCCTAACCTACTTTCACCATGCTGATCTCGATGAATAATGAAGGTTAAGCAGACGGTGGAGAGATGCCTGGCGCAAGGCATGAACAAGGCGCAGATGTTCCGAGCGATCCGCGAGGAGGGACTGCACCCGGCAGTCGCGTTTGCCGGTGAACTCATTATTCAATCAATCTTGTATACAGCACACTTCCGTATAATAAGTAGAGATGGCAATGGGTACCTGATATCTGAAATTCGATGGATAGAACCCTTATTAAGGGATGGGTATGAGATATAAATTATACCCGTGGATATATAAATGGGTTAAATCTTGTACCCGATAGGTACGTGGGTTTGGATATGAGAACCAGAAAACCGTACCCGTGCACCCGTAAATCCAACAATTATATGTAATTTATGATTTATAATGTAGATATATTATTTTTTGGTAACTCTAGCTCTATTGACTTTATTAAAATAGAGTAGACTAACATACAATCTTATTTTGTGCATGTGCTAAACAAAAAAATCTCATTAAAATTGATTAAATTTATCAAAGTATTAAAAATTCTTTTTGAAGTATCATGGGTATGGGAAACCCGTGAGTACTACCCAATTACTCGACGGGTATGAGTATGGGATGAAACTTCAACCCGTCACGAGTATGGGTATGGGTATGAGTTTAATTTACTTATAACGAATATGGGTATAGGACACTAAAACCCGACGGGTTTTTACCCATTACCATCCCTAATAATAAGCTTCGGTTATTAATGGCATTGATCTCACAGATCTCATCGTTTGGCATCCAGTGTACAAGGAGCTCCGCGACCAGAACCATGGCTTCTTCGAAGAATACTACTGCAGGATCGACCTGAAGGAGCAGCGCGAGCGACTCAATCGTCTGGTCCGTGCGTACCGCACCGGTGGTGGCCGCGCAGAGAATGATGTGCAGCAGCGCGTGCCGGAGACGGCGTTTCCGCCGATAGCCATGGAAGACACGGAGGATGTCCCACCGGTCGACATGGCCGAGTGGCCGGACCACCAGACCTTGCAGGCTTGGTTGAGCGACGACGGCAACCATCAGTTAATCCCCGCGGCACCGGCGTCGCGTCATCATCAAGCGGCGGATTTGCCGGCCGGGGACGAGCACGTACCCAACAACGGGCAACCGGTTGTCAATATCGTGCCCGTCGGGGCGCAGGCGTTGAATTTGCCGGCGTGGGAGTTGGAGGTGCAGCTGCATAACCACCATGAGCAGCACTTGGCCGACGGCGCGTTCCATGGCGTCGCGTGGCCGCGGCAGCAGGCGTTGCATTTACCGGCGAGCAGCAACGGCGGGATGACGTGGCCCCAGCAGGCTGCGCAGCTACATTACCATGAACAGGCGGTGGCCAACGGCGGCTTGCCACAACTGGCATCGGCAGCCGCTCTTCACAACGACGCCACCATGATCGATCTTGATGCCTGGTCTTTGTGTCACGGCGATCAAAGTTTGTGGCAAGCTGGAACTCTGGAACGATGGTGGCGTGGTGCATGTGCCAATCCATCGCCTTCACCTTCGTTGTCTGAGCCGCCGGAGAATCAAAATTAGAGCAGTATTATTTTTTCCCCCCAGGAACACCTTTTTTTTTAACTGAATTCTACGAACACCTTCAGTGACTTAAGTGTCACGCTCAAGAACAGGATTCTATGTGTTATAAGAGGTACTTTTCAAGAGGAATATGCATATCCTTATTTTTTTTTCTATCAGCCAAAGCAAAATGTATCAAATGTATGTAGAGAAAGGAGTTTTGGTTTCAAACAAATCATGCCGCTCAAGAATCACCAGTCTGAACGTTTCAGTAGAGATGGTTCTGTGTTAAAGAAACATATGAGACCGATACGTGCAATAATTAGCTGTATATGAAGGATACACCTGAATAGGAAGCGAAAAATCTGCTGCTCTGAACAATACAGTTTTTGGTTGATTGGCCAACCTACATTCCTGAAAATGCGACTGATGACTGGTGCAAGCATGACTAGCAGAGTGGAAGTGGGTGAGCGCTGTAAAAGCAATAGAAACCGATAGTAGCGCTGGAGGAATGAACTCACAGTTCCAGAAAAACAGTATGCCCGGAATCTGAATATCTGGATATGAGTAATCATTGATTAAAAAAAACACGAGTACGAGAAATATGATACTTTATCAGAGGAAGTATCCGAAACTAGAAGCAGGGACTACTGACAAGCTCCATACCAACAATAAATACAAAACTGAAATACAGCTCCATCAGTATTTCGTACCCAAAAATAAAAACTCCATCAGTAATTGCTTGAAGATCCATGAAATGTATTGCATGAGTTCCCATCCTGAAATCCTGCATTATATATGCAACTATATGAGTCACCGCTAGCAGCTGAGTAGAGGGTAAATGGGGAAAACACCTTACATGGAACAATAGGAAGGATGAAAGATTGTTTGACTTTTTCTAAATATCATCGGTTGACTTCAAACTTTTGGCTCCTATAAATATACAAGATCAGTTAGTACAAGAACGTGGTCAGATGAAAACAGGAGATGCAAGAGCACAGGTCGTACCAGCTGGTGTGAGCCAATCTTGAGTACAGACAAGCATTTGAATATGTCTCTCACTAGCTGGTTCACACATTGCCACTCCAGCAGTTCTTATTGCTACGTTGCAGTCAGTACTGCACGGTAGTGCCAATATATCACGTGCCATCCGAGCAATTGTAGGATAGGTCAGGCTATGCTCCTTCCACCACTGGAGTACACTGGGCTTGGGCCTCATTGTTCTGGGATGTTGCTCTTGCAAGTACTGACAAAGTTCAGTCATTGGTCGTTCACAAATTTGATTTTTAGAATCATGATAATACTTCGACAGTGTATCTTCATCCAAGACAGTTCAATTGCTAGTTTCAGACCCGGAAGAGCAGTTAGGGTCATCTACCTGATCTGAATATTCGTTGAAGAGGCTGAGAAATGTATCACGCACTTTGTGAATATAATCATCTTTCCTCTTGTCTCGAACGTGGAGCTTGATGCATTTCAGACTGTATTCAGGATCCATGCCATAGGCATACAGAAATGCAAGAAACAAAAGTTCCAGTGCTCCTTGAACTTTTGTTTAATCCTCTCTAGCACAATGGAAAATGCCTCATCACTCTTGTATAACTGACTGTAGAAATCAGCCTTATGAAACACTTTTTATCAAAGAGATATGCTGGACTTTGTAATGTTGGCATCAATTCAATGTACATATAACAATCTTCTAATATCTCACAAATATTCTTTGCTCTTTTTCAGTCTTCTGGTGATCGTACATTTCTGCAGTGGGATTCTTTTCTATACTTGGAACACTTTGCTGATTTCTCCTTGATTTTTTCAAGTTCATCCAGACCCACCTGAGTAACCTGATCAAGTAAATGAGATGCATAACGTACCACAAACAAGCTTCGAGATGCAGCAAGTTTGTTCGATTTCTGGAGACTGAATTTGACATCTGAGGCCACAGAATCATCAACGAATTCATCATCCAAAATGATGCTGAAAACCTTGCCATAAAGACCCCATTCTCTGATAGCTCCCAAAATGACATCGCTCAATTCTCTGGCACTGCAGGAGGAGTCCATAGGAGAAAATTTGATGATCTTTTGCTGATTCTCCCATTCATCATCGATGTAGTGAACATTCAAGCACAAGAATGCAAAGTGTGGATCGTGATGCCAAATATAAGCACTCAAGCGTACCCAACCGCACAAAGCTGCTAACTTCTCCTTCAGCTTGGACTTCTCGAACTGAAACAAGGCCCTGGTGGTTCCTATTAAGTCATCGTGGGATGGTAATTTGACCATAGGATTGAAGCAAGCAAATACCTTCCAAAATCCATCTTTCTCCATCATCTTTGGTAGGTGCCCGTGTATGGCCAGTAGCCTGACAAATTCTTCAGGAGAACAGTTCTGATCAACCTTTTGATTCTTTCGACTCGTGTCATTAGGAATGTCCTGCTCAGACAATGCAGTTTGCTCATGAGACTGATTCTTTTGATTATGATCAGTGGAAAACTCAGGTTCTGCAAGCTCCTCATGACACCCATTTCGATCGACTTCCTGATTCTTCCTATTCTTTTTAGTGCCAATGTCAGGCAAGACAATCTCCTGTAGAGGCATTGCATCAGCTGTATCAGCGCATTTGATTTGCCTGGATAGCAGGAATGGAAGCCTCTTCTGTTTTGGGTCAGAGCCAACTGTTGTGCCCTTCTGAGTAGATGGCAAGGATGTATGCTCTTGCTGCCTTGGCCTCTTTTGAGTTTCAGGGCTGCACCTGGCCAGGTGATTCCGCAGGCTGGTGGTGCCAGTGGTGCCAGTGCAGTTGAAGGTCTGGCAGCAGTGCATGCATTGAGCCCCCGCAATCTTACCATCGACAAAGGTTGGGTATGAAGTCATCCCATACCTTCGACCGAAGCCTCTTTTTTGGCATTGCGTCAGAGAAAAGCGGGCTGGACACACTGCCAGTGCTTTCCTCTTCGTCGGCTACATCATCACTGGTATTGCCAACAACAGCTTCCATGCCTAAGTATCGAGAGGTGCAAATTCAGAATATGAAACAAATTCCACGAAGTTGTATTGCTGTTTGAAGACTGTCATAATGTTACCAAAGAAACTTTCGTTTGCTCTGAGCAGGATTTTTTTTCAACAAAATACTAGTGCTGGCTGAAAAAAATAGCAATTCAACAACCTTTCATAAGGAAGTTAACTGAAAAAAGGAACAGTAGTCAGACATGTAGCCACTTGTGAATACTTATGTCACTGTCACTATGTGAACTTGTGAATCATGTCTAAACACAACAGAACAAAATTTTATTTGGGAGGTTCAACTAGATTTTTTTTCTTACACGTGAATAAGTCAGCACCCTCGATGAATAGAAGGCCAAATTGGGCTCTACGTCATTTCAATAATGAGCCTAGAAAACCAGACTACTATACTAACAATTATTAGGGCACAAAAATGAACATCCTTATTCGTTATTATCACGCTGCTACCACTAGAACTAGGATAGCGCCCGAGAAGGAACTTATCTAAGCAAAACAAGTAAATTTCTTCCAAGCTTCAGACTCGATTTCATGACAGATGATCAGCCAAAAGCAAGATCAGTCGGGGGAAACAGGTAGCAGCGTACTTCCGACCTAGAAACCATCAAGAACAGGAAATCACATACCGAATCGCTGGGGGCGGATAGGTCGAGCTCGATTCAGCGCGGAGGGGATAGGGGAGACAGGAGGGGAAGTAGGGTCGCGGAAGAACCGAGGCTGCCCGGAATGGAGGGAACGGGGAAACTGGGGAAGGGCTTTTCCCGCCGCCGCCGCCGCACTAGCAGAGCGCCCCCCATCTGAAGGAAAGCGATTCGTGGGCCGTGCCTTTTCTTTTTGGGCAGAACGATTCGTGGGCCGCGCATTTTCTTCCGCGACAGCAATGTTGGCTCTCGATGCAGCAGCAGGCGATCCTTGATCTCAAAAAAAAAAAAAAAAAAAAAGAACACAGCAGGCGATCCTTTGAAACTGATGGAGCACTGGACTGGACGCATTTCAACCAATCAATTATTGCTTTTGATTTTACGTCACCAACAGGAAATCCAATGAAATTTCCCGTCAGGAAACATACCATACAATGGAAAATTGCAAAAAAACCATTTACGTCTTTTGTTATGTACAGAGGTCTTTTGTTACGTATTCAAAAAAAAAAGGTCTTTTGTTACGTATTCACAAAAAAAAAAGGTCTTTTGTTACGTGCATTTTCTGGTAAAATTATGAGGCGAGCCTTCTGCACGTCTGAACTGCACATGTCAGGTACTTAGTTGCTGCAGAAAAATTATTCCTGTAGGCACGTTTCCATTAAGTGGCAAACTTGCCGTGGAGCGTGAATCACTTGTTTAAGGTTCTGCTTGTCGTCCATGATGAACTTATGGTGAGATTTCTTTCAATATATGTTCAAGGCAATCTAGAGAGCAGGTTGTCTCTTCCTTATCGTAAAAAGAAAAAAAAAATGTAGAGGGCAGGCTGCACCATGACATATATGCCATTTCATTCCTGACAAGGAAGTCCATGGCCTTAAAGATTTACGAATACAAAGCTCCAAAAAAATGAAGAGTAGGTCAAATGTTAGAATATAATTCAAGGACCATCAGAAAGCATGTTGATATAAGGTTATAGTATCTGATATTCTTTCGAGGACGTATCTCAAACTAGATATATAGGAACTACTGACGTCTGACAAGCACCACAGTGCCGATGCATACAAGACCTGTTAGACCTCCATTAGCAGCTAATCCCATATCCTGAGATTGCTGAAAATTCCACAAAAGAGTTGGATGTATTCCCATCTTCAGATCTTGCATCCGAAAGGTAACTAGATAAGGCATTACCACTAGCACAAAATATAGATGGCGAACAAGCAATGAACATTAGAAAGGATAAAGTATTCTTTCTAAAGATCATCCGTTGACTCCATGGTTGCAGTTCCTACAGAGACATGGGAAGTTGCGTCAGTAGCCTGTGATCAGATGAAACAAAAGGAAATGCAAAAGCACTAGCCATACCAGCCGGTTTGAGCCAATCCTGAGTACATACAACCTGCTCATCCCAGTATCCACGGCCAAACTCTGACATTGCTATTCTTGCAGTCTTTGTTGTCTTGCAGTCAGTACTAGACGGTAGTGCCAATATATCACGTGCCATCCGAGCAATTGTAGGATAGGTCAGGTTATGTTCCTTCCACCATTGGAGAACACTGGACTCACCTGTTGTAAGACGTGGTTCTTGCAAGTACTGATCAAGTTCAGACAACGGTCGCTGACCATATGGAAATCTAGATTCAGTGTGAAGATAATACTCCACTAGCTCATCTCCATTCACAAAAGTTTTCTTGGTAATTGTAGTCCCAGAAATGCAGTTAGGGTCTTACATCTGACTTGAATATTCATTGAAGAGGCTAAGCAATGTATCATGCACGTAGTGAATATAATCATCTATATCCGTATCCAGACTATAATGAGTTTCCATAGTAAAATATTGTATGCGTGACTTGATGCGCTTAAGACGGTATTTAGGATCCATGACCATGGGCATACACAGATGAAAGAAGCAGACTTTCCAGCGTTCATTGAACTTCTTTTGCATCTCCCACCGCACATTGGAAAATGCTTGCTCCTCCATGTAGAGGTAATGAGGTTGCCTGTACATATCAGCTTTGACATGCACCTCCTTCTTCACATCCCACAACTTGTCAAAGATGTCAGCTGAACAAGGAGAATTGTGAATGATATTCATGTGTTTATGACAATCTTCCAAGATCTCACAAACTTTTTGTGCTTTTCTCCAGGCTTCCATTGATGGTGCATATCTGCAGTTGGGATAATGTACTACTGAAGTGATGGAACTCATTTTATAATTGGTATGCTTTGATGATTTCTCCATGATTCTGTCAAGTTCATTCACCAAAGCCTGAATAACTCCATCAAACAAATGAGTTGCATAACGTACCACAGACAAGCTCCGATTTGCAGTTACTTTTTTGTATTCCTGAAGATTAGCTTTGATGTTTGACACCACTAAATCATCACTGAATGCATCATCTAGCATAATGCTGAAAACCTTGCCAAGAAGACCCCATTCTTTAATAGTATCCGATATGATAACATTCAGGTTCCTGGTCAGTGTTTCTGTGCTCCAAGAGGGGTCCACACGACAGAATCTGATAATCTTCTGTTGCTTCACCCATTCATCATCAATGTAGTGAACACTCAAGCATATGAATGCCAGTTGTGGATCGTAATGAGATATAGAAGCACTCAAGCAAACACGGCAGCATAAGGCTGTTAACTTCTCCTTAAGCTTGGACTTCTCTTGCTTATACAGATTCCAAAAGTTCTGTATCACATCAGTATGGGATGGCATCTTGGCCATAGGATTCAACCAAGAAACAAGTTTCTTGAATCCATCTTGCTCCATCATCCTTGGGTGGTGCCCCTGGCCAGTATCCTGAAAACTTTTTCAGGGAAATAGTTCCCATCAACTTCCAGATTCCTCCTGCTAGGATCAGTGGGGATGTCCTCATTTTCTCCACGAGACTGATTCTCCGTATTCTTTTCAGCAGACATACCAGGCAAAGCAAGATTCTTTCCCTCATGTGCAGCAAGTCTTTCATGAGACACATCCTGATGAACCTCCTGATTTGTCCTGTGTGTATCGGAGAGGCTCTTAGGCAACTGAAGCTCCTTCTGCATAGTCGTTGCATTTGTTGTTGTGCCCGTGCATTCCTTTTGGCTGAATAGCAAGGATGGGAGTTTCTTCTGTTTTGGATCAGAGCGAACTGCTGCCATGCTTTTCTGTATATATCCCACGGACATGTTCTCCTGCTGCCTCGGTCTTTTCCGACTCCCAGGGCTGCACTTAGCCTGATGATTTCGTAGACTGGTTGTGCCACTGGCGCCTCTGCAGTTGAAGATCCGGTGGCAGTGCATGCATTCAGCCTGTGAAAGCTTCCCGTCGACAAAGGTCGGTATGAAGTCTTCCCACACCTTGGAAGTGAGCCTTTTCTTTGGCTTTGTGCCTGAAAACAGTGGGCTAAGAAAGTTAGCCTTGCTCTCCTCTTGTTCAACTATGTCATCGTTGGCATTGCACCTACATCTTCTACGCCTAGGCATCAAAATTCAAAAAGGCACGGCACTTGAATATGAAACATGTTGATCAAAGTTATGTTGTGTTTTGACCATTTTCCTTATAGAATTGAACAAACTTTCATAGTAGAGGTTAACTGAACATGTGGGTTTTTTTTTCTCCAAATACAATACCTGAGGTTAGCTGAATAGACTTTCGGTCCACTCCACAGGTCTCACCTTGAAAAGCACAGTCGTAGGATATGGAGGAACTTTAAGAAAATATATGCCACATCTGAACATTGTCCTAATGAAATAGAACAAAATCTCACTCGAGAGGCGCTCAGTGGACATGCATTTTCTTTCTCATGTAATACACGGGGTTTACTGAACAGAATTTCAGTCGTCATGTAAACTGAAAAGGCACTGGACATGGAGCAATTTGAGTTCTTGGGAAAAATATGTATCTCTGTTTGAGTACTACCCAATGCGACCGGACAGTCTTTTATTAGAAAGTCTATCTGAAAAAAAAAAGTTTCTATACCCCGATAATCTGTAGATCAACATTTTAGCAGTTCTGATGCAACAAGTAAAACAAACGAGAGAGAGAGATTGTAGTACCATTAACCATTCCGACGTCCCTTTTGCCAATGCGATCGGGATCAGGACCATCGCCCTCTTGATCCATACCTACACACCACGACCAAATCATCCAACCGAACGATCAGGACCATTCTACCAAACGAACCAACCAGGAACAAAATCTACAGCGGCAAACAAGCAGCAGCGCGTTTCCCACCAACACCAGGAACCAGAGAAGGCTCTTACCGATCCTGGAACTCCGGGGCACAGGCGATGTGACAACCGGACGAGGCGAGATCCGGATTCTGCTGGGGGGATCCCTTCCTTTCCCTTTCCATTCCGCTCTTGCCTCGGCCGCGGCGGAGACGAGGCGGCAATGGAGGGAACAAGCGACGCCCTTCCCGCCGCTTTCCCCCGCCACCGCCGTGCTCTATCTTATGGGCTCGACTTCTACAGATCCCAGGCCAGCATGTTCGTAATGGAGCCCAATAAGCTCTCAATGGGCCAGGCCAGTTCGTGACTTTTGGTATAGAACGCTCATGAATTACCAGGCCTTCATGTCTCTTGAAAGGAAAATTGAGGAATTTTGTTGACTAAGATTATCTTTTGTGCATCTGTGGTTTATCGTACAGAACTGGTGGTGATGTGCAGTGTCCGTGACAGTAGTAAGGGCACTCTGGCCGGTGAGACTCCATCACTCACTCACCTGATGACAGCACCTGCCCTGCTTTCTTGCGGCAACTCATGCTGCCTGGGCTGCGCAGCTGGCCGCCATGCCGCACCCACGGCCACCACCCATGTCACTCGCAGCAGCCTACTCTATCACCTACCTGCACACACACTCACTGAACGGTACATGTTGGATTGCCCGGGTCGCCATTCTGTTGTCTCTAAAATATCTGGCTGATCTTTTTATACAAAGCTAATGGTTGAGAATTTAGAGCAAGGAATTTAGGTCACTACGATCCAATTGGATTATAGGATATTGTGTCGGACAAATGGGATTCTGATCTATATTTCAGAAATCCCCGGAGCAACGTGCTTCTTAGTTATATCAGGCTTTTTAACTCAGCAGGGCTTTGCTTGTAAGTATGAAGCTTCCGTACTCGACGGAGCCAGAAACTGATACACGAATCATGAATGAAACCTAATGTCACAGCGTCTTTGCATGCTATAATTGGTTTTACGTACTCTACACGTACACATCTGGTACGTTTGGCAGTGTGGTGCATGTCTCTGTCATACTCCAAAAGAATCGATGACAGACGCGTCTCCCTCCCTCTTTCCCTTTCCTTTTGGCTCATTAGGCGCCCGATTAGCGTGCATTACGTGCCATTATGGCCTCCATCATCATCACCATCGCATGCTAGCCTGCCAATTCTGATAGCTAGCTACCTCTTCCCCACAAAGCCTCTCTCTCTTTCGGGTTTGTGGCAGCGAATGAATGAGATAGACGAAAGCCGGTGGAAAGGGAGGGGCGCCAGCCTCCTCGTGGGGGCGGGGGGGGGGGGGGGGGGGGGGGTCTGTCTCGCCATGCGCGAACGCGAGTGATCATGTCTCGATGATTGCGACTTAGACCGTATCTTGTGCCGTCGTCTCCCATCATTTGTACACAATGAGTATTTGCATCGCCAGGGCTTTCTGAAACACAAGGTAAAGGAAAAAAGCAGAAGCAGCCCATGGAAGAAAAGGCGGCCACACCACCCCGCTCCAAATATTCCCTCATATCATGCCAGCTTTTGACCGTTCCACACCACCAGCAGCTCGTGCGATCGATGCTCGGGCGAGCTCTCGCCGGCGGTCAGCTCGCACGAGCCAAAGAGCCAAGCGGCCGAGCTAAAAAGGCTGCACGCACGAGCAAGGGCGCGCACGTATGCGGGACCAAAAGGAGCAACGAGTCCTGCTTTTCACCGTCTTTTCCAGCCAAAATGCGTGTCGGCCTCTGAATCTGCATGCAGGGCAGCAGCAGCAGGTACGCTGTACTCTACTGCTCTCCAGCGGTAGCAGAGCAGAGACGTCGTCTCTCTTTGGTTTCTCCTCTGCTTTGCTGCGGAGTGAGAAGGTTCGCTGGTTTCTGCCATAGCAGCAGACTGCAAGTATCGTCAGTAACAGTCTGCGCATCTGTAACTTTGCCAGAGGTAGATGGCAGCCGACATGTTCTCGTTTTTGTACATTACATCTTGTCTGAAGAACAGGAGAGCGTCGAATCTCAACTCGTACTAGGAATGACTCTGTTCAATCAACGTAAGATTCATGCCCTGGTGCTCTCGGGAAGAACACAAGCCCACAACTATAGATCAGTGGTGCTCTTGTGTTAGACAATACACAATGTATCTGCACAGCAGTCTGTGTGCTGGTCTTTCGTCCCTGTCTTTCTGGGCTGTCCATGGGATTCCAAAGCTGCCTGGCCATAGCTTTTTACGTGACCAAAGTGCAATGTTGAATCGGTAAAGCTGTGTTTCTGAAAGCCGGACCTCTCCTTGTACCTGCCGCGACATTGGATTCAGCTTGGAGTTCCATATCTATCGTTGGATCCAGAACCAGAACGCGCTTTCTTGTATCTTGACCATCCAATTTCTTTTACTCCACGTGATGTCATGAGGACTTTGGTAAAATCACTGAAGAAGAAGAAAAAAATTTGCTCCCAAAGTTGGTGGAACACATTGGTAAGCCCTCAAAGTTGCTTTTTTTTTTCTCCCCTCCTTTGAGAAAAGATGATTTTTTTTTCACCCTCCTAGAAAGAATTGCCAGATCCAAACCCTGTCGAAAAAGTCACTGAAAATCTGCACCCATCTGCATTTTGTACCACTCGGTTGTCTGATACTACAGCACAAGACTTTTCTCCACTCTGTCATTTAGGGAAAACCAAAACAATACAAAACAAAAAAGAGTCCTATATATGCTGAGTGCACCACAGCACCAGCTTGCAAAGACTATGGAGATCTGCGGTGTGGTGGGGCTCCAAGGTCATGGCCTCATGTGTACATTAGGGCAAAGCATGGCCTGCCTGCCTGCCACAGATCAAAGCAAAGGTTGGCAGCGGGCAGCACCACCCCCATGCCATTGCCATATGACTGCCCTGTGTGAGCCTTGAGAGGTCATGTCACACAGCTTGCAAAATGGGTAGGTTAACACCCTTCCAGAAACACTGAAAAGAAGGATCAAAAGACATGACGAACTAACCCTGTCAAAATGGCCACCTCCAATGATTCCTGACAGCCACCACTATTGACCACAACTGCGAATGTATTGTATTCTGCCTCCTAGGTGGTGGGGAGTTTTTGTGTAGAGTGGTGCCCTGAGTGCACTATCACATTTGTGGATATTGTATTCTGGATAGCTCAGTTCTTCAAACTACTAATTCCTTCATTCTAAGCTAAAACACATTGGAAACATAGAGTAGGCTTTAGGTGCTAACCTGGATAAAACTAGAGCACATAATTCTGGTTGGGGACGAGAAAACAGAAGTAACACAAAGTTAAAAGCCATTCCTTGCGGTGCATGTCTACTTCCTACAGTGCTTTAAGCTTGTAGCGAGCACCGAACCTACTCAGCTATCGGTTTTCAACAATCATGTAATGAGCCACAGATATTAGTTTGACATTGTGTGCAAGGTTTACAAAATTGTTAACTGGTTGGTTTTTTCATATGGAGAAAACAGACCGGTAAACCAAGAAACTGAGTAAAAAACAATTTTGCTACAGTTTATAAGTTTGAAATTTGCGAAACAGTTTCGTGAACCATGTGTTCATCAACAAGTATAAATTCCAAGCGTCAAACTATTCCTTGCTCGACGTGTCACTTTCGGTTGTACTACACAACAATGAAAGTTACAATATATACAGCTCAAATAACAGACCGTCAGTCTGTCATTCTGAATCTGACTACTAGCTACAATCCCTGACTGGACAAAAGAGCAGGAACACAGGGTTAAATCATGCAGTAGCAGATCAAGCAAATAAATTATTTTCTTTTCTTTCTCAAGCCAATTCAAATGGCAACGTCTTTATTGGTACAACAATAAGAGACACAAATAGGAACAAATAGCAAGTGGCCCCCAAAAGCCTCATGCTTGGACGCTGTTATCCTGGAGATGGACAAATATTTCACTCCAGAGCATCACCACACCAGGGCACGCATGCATGTGCCTCCCAGCACAGCATGCTCCCGCTCTCTTCAGTAGCATCAACAAAATACAAACAAAACACTCGGAAACAAACAAATTTTGCCCTCATGAATATGAACAGAGCTTGGCAGCGAGGACTGCATCTTGGCAGGAGCCCTGACCATTCTTTGACCACCCCATTTAACCCTACCATCCACTGACTGCATCTCATCGCTGTACCTTGCCTCTTTTCCTCGTTGCAATCGGCTTCCTCACCGACTAATGAATGGTTTCTCTGCGGCCCTGCATTGGGTTGAAGACCCACCGAGTGCAGCACAGAGAAACACAAATGTGTCTACTGCCTCCGTCTCTCTCCTCAGCTTGACACTGTTTTTCTTCACAGATTGGCTGGCAGTGCAGACTGCAGAGGCTGTTATGATGGAGTATATAGGACCGAGCAGGCAGAGCCCCCACCAAGGTGTAAAGAACCAACCATAAAAGATGTGAACAAATAAAGAAAAAAAAAAGAATCACATGAACACAACAATTCAAAGCCCGTTAATCTGCAAAAAGGCCATCATGTAAATAAAGCTATCTAATTGCATTCCGTTTCATGTGCCTCGTGGTGATCTCTTCCTCCTCTTGGCTGGGGGAGGAGAGGAAGAAGAGGAATGTGGGGACAGCACCTCATCGGAGAAGCACAGGTTCACTGATCTCTGCACATTGCAGATCACCAGCTGCTGCATTCGTTGGTAACAGTTGCTGATCCCTTCCTACCGAGGAAAAAAAAAGAAAAAAATGTTGCAGGTTTAAAATGCATTGTAAATTGCAGGATGGACATGGTAATCTGCTGAATTTTCACATGCTACATATTTACCTCTGCAAGGCCAATGCACCAGTTGACTGCAACCCCGGGGCTGACGGGTTTGAGGGATGGCGTGTCACCCATGGCGCAGAGCACCGCCGCTGCGGCCATTGACGACGGGCAGTGGTCCAAGAACTCGATGTCTGTGGGAATTCACATGTTCGCAACAGTCACGTTAGAGCTGCACCACTACACAGTGTTCAATGTGTGCAACAAATGACACTGCAGCTAGCACATTGCATTACCATGTATTGCAGACAGGATCACTTGTGTGGCCCGGGCAATGAGGCATCGCGCGTGCCTTCCTCCTGGATCCACCTTGCACGCGAAGAAGTCGATGAAGGTGAACGGCGTGACCGAACGGAGCCGCCAGTTCAGCGCCGTCAGGACGAGAAGCTCCATCCGGACGATGGTCTGCGGGTCGAAGATGTAACTCGTGCCGTCCACCTGTCAATGCGCAATGTTCATCAGGAACTTGTTCGCAACATCCTCTCAAGATTTGTTAATCTTAATTAACAGCTCATGAGGTTGATTTCGGTGGTGGTTGGGTAAGAAGAAAGTGGTGTGTAATTGCCTGTAGGTCCAGGAGTGACGGCACTAGGGTCTCCTCCATCTTTGCAGCCAGTGAGAGGCAGGTCACAGCCAGCAGCTGCATCGCCCATCCGTCCTCCTGATGAATGCATTGTAAGAGGCACAAAAACAAGGCAATAACTATGCTGCTGGAGCCAGGATCAACAAGGCAAGGACAGATAATGTACGTACTATGTTGTTGTATCTCTTGTTCTTTTATGAGCAACATTATAAATCAAACTTTAAACTCTGAAATTATTTTCTTCACAAGGGACTGAAGCTATACAGGTGTAAAGCTAGGACGAATGGACCACGTAGATTTGATCAGGATAGTCACATGACAACCACACAAGTACTAGTTACGGAGTACTCCTACATTTTAAGGCAATCAGATACATACATTGATTGTTTTCCTACATACATAGGGGGTCGTCATGAGCAAGCTCTGAGGTAACATTAGGAGGAACAAGCAATACACTGTTGCATTAGCGCTATAATTAATATTAATGTTCTGAGGCAAGATCTGTACTGCTATTTTTTAAAGATATTTTCCAACAAAGGTTGGCGAGGTCCGGTCTTCAGTCAAAGTACCGTCGTTTGGATAACCCTATATTATCTTAGCATTAAGCCCTGAAGTTTCAGAGCGTGACCTCAGCATGTGATGGCCCATGCTTGTTGCTTTTACAGTGGAGTCTTACTATATTATATGGTTGATTGTTTCATCTAAGCATAATTCCAAGGGCTTGTATTCAGAACAAAGGCAGCAGCACAAGGAAACAAAAGTCAGAAAAATGATGCTGCCCATTTCAACCAAGGCAGGTGGTGCATATGACTTGGTGCAGAGGCAGATACTTTGCAGCTTACAGCTAGCCTGCAGCTTGTTCTTTCTTTACCGGCCTTTTGGGTTCAGATAAACTACCACCACACCCCACCCACAATGCACAGTCACCACCATTGCAGTCCAAACTCTGTGTATCATGTGGTCATAGGCCATGGAAAACAATGGGGAAAATTGTGGAATAAAAATGTGGAGCAAGGTAGCAAAGCACAATGATAAGGTCTGTTCCACACACAATAAAGCTCATCCTGCACTACAGCATCATGGTGTAAAGCCAAAAGACCTCTGTCTTGAGTGTATAAACAAATCGGGTACCCCTGATCAACGCATTCCGTGTAAGGGTATAACTGGAATTTGCCAGTTAATGAATTGATTAATCCCCACAGTGACACCCCTCTTCCACGCTCTTCCAAATCTTTTCTTTTTCCACACCAACATCAGCACTACTGCGCTTTTGAGCGTAACCCTCTCCCCACTGACAGCCACCAGTGCACTGAGTATGGCACCATGCTTAATTCCATGGCCACCATACTCATTTGAAAAGAATTTTGAGCAGGGAAACTATAATTCGTCACACATATATAATGGTGCTTCCTCATGTATTGCTGGTCTACATGGATGCATGTATTTAAGTAGTATATTTGTACCAGCATGCTTATGCTTGCAATGGTGGCGGCGAGCTTACCGGTAGATGGTGGAGGGAGAGGAACCGGTCCATGTAGTTGACGGCGAGGTAAGCCGTCAAGGGAAGGAAACCATAGTACGCTCGCACCTGAGGAACAAGAAGAGGAGCAAGTTGATGTTTGACAGCACGTGCTGACAACTAAGGATTGCTGAATGATCAATACCAAGATTATTACTGCGGATTACAAAAACAGTACAAAATGGAGGCATGGTGCAACTAAGGATTTCAGTATAGAGATGATGTATAGCATCGCGAGGTGCGTCACCTTGAGAATCCATGCAACCGACTCGGCCCGGGCGGCCGGGTCGATGGACCGCGACCGGAGCCGGTCGGGGTAGTCGGAGCGGGGCGAGTGCTCGGCCTCGCCGCCGATGAGCTCGGCGATGGAGGCCGACTCCTCCTCGCCGACGGAGCAGCACTCCTCCTCGTCGTCGTCATCGCCGGTGGTGCAACAGGAGGTGTGGGCCGCGGCGTCGAAGAAGGCGGCGGCGGCGTCCTCGGTGCAGAGGAGGTACGACGCGTCGTCCGGCATGGGCGGCGTGGGGCCGTCGTCACTGGCGGGCGGCCATTGGTGGTGTCGTCGATCGAGAGGTAGGGGTGGGTCGACGCGCGCGCGAGGTAGTGGAAGAAGTGATGACAAGACGGTGGCAGTAGCGTAGTGTGATGAGCGATCGATGCGAGAGCACTAGAGGAGGATATATAAATACTTGCTCGACTAGCTACTCGTACGGGTTATGAACTAGTGTATGTATGAGAGTAGTTTGATGGCATTTTTGTGTTGTTTTAGCAAGCTTTTGGTAGAGAAGGAATTTGGTTTCCATGACTGATAAGTAGGGAATGATTGGGAAAAGTAAGGAGGAATCCGACCGTCTCGTCTCATCCACTCTACATGCGCACAATCGCCATGGTCACTCAAAGGATTTGCCACTCGACGACCCACATGTCAGTGAGACGATTGCCAACTGACGATGCACCTAGTAGCAGCTAGCATGTTGTGGACCTTGTTATGTTACGTGACATGGACCAAGAAAATAGGCAGGCACGCTGACAGGTGGACCGTGGCGTTAAGAGACTAGAGCAGGTCGTGCCTAGCGGCGACCATGATTGGAGCACGGATGGTCAAGATCTACTCGAGCCAGGGGAGAAGATCCGATCTGATCCATCTGTTGGGCCTCGTCGATACGGCGTATTACTAAGTACTGGTCACCGATCCAAGCAGGCCGTGCTTGCAATCAGAACTCGCTCAGAAGTGCTGTACTAGCAGGAGAGGATAAGACACCGTGGAATGATGTGCTTTTGAAGGCTCGCCGGCCGTGACGTTCTGCTTTGTCAGGCGGTGTCACACGTATGTGGCTGCACGCATGGGGACGAAGGCCTCGACGTCTTTGCACACCTCACGGATTTCACATGAGCAGTCCAGTAGTCCAGCACAGGCCATTGTATGTCTGCGCGTATAGATACGCCGACAAAATCAATTGCCATTCATTGTGTATGTATGTGCTATTTGTGGGAAGAACCAAAGTGTTCATGCATCCAAGAAGGAAACTGCAATGTGCAAGGGTACCATCTGTTCTATTTGTTGTTTCAGATGACATGTCGCCCTTCTTCTCCATTTGTTGTGTTTTAGATTTGAGCATGCAAAGTCATGTAAATCATTCATTCTCCATTCGTCAAGTACACCTGAAAACAAACCTTATTTCCAGTTATTATGCCATGGTCTATTTGCAAATGTCTCTAAGGAAATTCAGGACCCCCAAAACCTATAGCAAAAATGTATGTGCGGTATAGCTAATGGTTGACCGTGCCCATTTTACTGTAGGGCCGAAAAGAGGTGGCCACCATATGGAGAAGGGTAGCCAACTAGCCATCAACCGATGTTCAGGTATCGCTCCTCCAGTTATGATTCTGCAACGAAAGATCGAGCTTGCATACATTAGTAGTAATAACTTTATGTACCTCGGAAACCACTACGACAGTATCCCCAGGAGAACCAAGCATAGCATACACATGACCAAGAGAAACATACTCCATTTCACAAGCATGAGTTGCGACAACCTCCGGGCGCCAATCTTTGGATGATGGACGGCCCTGATCGATGTGGTGACTGTTCCCAATCTGCCTACACGACAACCATCTACAGCACACAGCAGACACCCGAGCGACAGACAAATAGAGAGAGCGAGAGGGAAAAAGAAAAAAGAACAAAAGGAGGACCATACCCTGTATCTTACCTTCACGGACATGGATCCGAGCTGCCATTAGAATTTAGAACAGCTCACGGGTCACGTCACTCCAGCGGGCAGAGCTGCTGAATAGCACGCACCATAACTCGATGGATCGGGAAGCTCCGGCCAATGCACGGACGATCCGTCAGAGCAGAGGGGCAGCCAAGCATTTTCAGAGAGAGAAAGACGTCTGCTTCTTCTACCACTAGGAGTACGTTGCAATGGCACCATTCAGCTTCGTTCAGGCTTTTGAATGGCATGGACCCAGCCACCCGGCTGGCCCCCGATGGCGGTGAACATTGAAGTGCGAGCCGTGGTTTCACCCCTCCAGTCTCCATTGAATGAACTGTGAAGAGGCCCCTTTTGCAGCTGGGGCGCATGCGTTGACCCGGTCGCCGTTCATTCCTGCAAGCAGGACCAGAGGCAGTTAGTGCTTGACCTGTGAAGGATGTCATTGGGAGCGCCGGTGCTTACGTCGCAGGCTCGCAGCAAGGAGTGGCATGAATTAGAGTTGGTAGCACCATCTGCAAGAATTGGCGATGAAGCCTGTCGGCCACATTGGTACATGAGGTCTTCAAACTTCGAGAAAGTTTCAGTCATCAGATAACAGTTTGGGAAAAGAAAGATCACACCTTCATTTAAATGGAAGGACCAATTTTTTGTGCTGCAAGTTGCAAGTCAAGGGCTCTGAATATCTGATGACTAATCTAGCGTTCTAGCTGTCTACATTGAGAGTGAAAGCTACGGATACAACAGCTGCTACAACAAAAACGAAGAAACAGGGGAAATCAACTAGCCCTAGTATTCTCCAGTCCAGGCCTTCCAATCCTTGTCAATGTTCTTCTCAGCCCATGCGATCGCTGCCCGTGCAGCTTGAGGTGCACCAGGAAGGCCCCTCTCTTTGATCTCACCCTTCATATCCAGGAACGGATGAACCAGGAGCGTCCCTGGTCCGCAGTAATCATGCTCCAAGAAAGATCCTAGGATCTGCCAGTAAAAAGAGTCACATGTTAGTGCTTTACTGGATAGCCAAATATTGGTGAATTGCTCATTACAGAGATGTCCAGTGTTGATGTCTCCAAATCAAACTATAGCCTAGTATATAGACATATGGCACGTGCTTCCGTTAACTGAATTGGATTATCAGGCTGAATCGAAGATTGGAAGAGACAATGGCATGTGAATACACAGCCAAAAAAAATCAGAGTAAGCAAGATTGTAGCTAGTGGCAAGCCTGATCGTTTCGAAAAGAATTTCATAATGGCCACCATTTTCCGTGTTAAAGTTTACAAGCTGTAATTCTTAACCTGTATCACTTGTATTGTGCTCTGTCTAGCAAGAATGCGGACAAATTCTTTCCACTCTAAGAATGCCTGATAGAACCTATGTATGTAAAGTTGTTCATAATATGCCATGCCTATATGATATGACCTAAGACACCAATTTCAAACCCAGATTTCACAAGAAACAATGCTTCTGACATCTGAACTACAACAAAATCATTTGCAACCTTTGAAGGCTAGTCATTTTCCCCCCAATGTGAGTTCACAATAGTCCCTATGACCTCGACAGTGTAACAAATTGTCAGCAACTTTGATGCCATTTCACTCGAATAATATAAACCCAACTGGACTCACATCCACGCATCACAAACACTTAGGCCTAAATAGTTCAGACTTGAGCATAATAGATAGCTGGCAATGAGCTTGATTATTCTGAAAAGAACTTCATAATGGATAGCATTTTTCACTCAAGGTTCACAAACTTTTGAGTGCCAACCCATATCACTAACATCATCCTTTATCTGTGCAGAGTGTGGAGAGAAATCCCTTCCAATCGAATAAAGCCTGATAGAACCTATATAAGTACAGATGCTCGTAACACGCAATGCCTTTATTGACTGCTAAGCCACCAATTTTAACACGGAATCACAAGGAACAATCCTTCTGACGTCTGAACTACCACGAAATCATTTGTAGCCTTCAGAGGGAAGGCACTATTCCTTTTCCTCATTGTCAATCAAGTTCATATATAGTCCTTATGATCTCGGCAGTCCAACAAATTATCAGCAACTTTGATGCGATTTCAACTTCAACATAAACCCAGCTGGACTCACATCCAACCATCAAAACACGGTTTTGAATCATAGGCTTGGTGGCTAATAACTGAGTGATGCTAGTACTAGGAAGGCAAGTGAATTATCTTCTGGGTAGTGGTTACATGCCTGGGTGCATATGTCAACGATCTCCTCGACATGCTCCCCGAAGTAGTCATCTTTCTTCTGCTCCAACCGCCAGGCCATATGCTCCCTGAACTTGCTCGTCTCCTGAAACAGCACCCAAAAGAATGGTCGGTATCAGACGACACCTCCAGCTCTGGAGCAGTGGAAGAGAACAAGTAGCCGCAAGAGCAAAAGAAGTTCGAAAGGTACTGACTCACCTGCTCGGCAAACTCGGGGATGGGATCCGGGAACTTGTAGTCGTCGAAGCCCGCATTCTTGGCGCGGCGGCACACGAACTTAGCCGGCTTATGCCAGCTGCGGCGGAGGCTGTGCTCCCTCGGCGCCGCGCGCCGCGCGGAGACGCCGAGCTGGACGGGAGAAGATGAGGGCACAGCGCGGAGAGGATAAGGGTTTAAGGCCGCGGCCGCTGCCCACGCCTTGGTTGCCATCACCGGACTTCTCTGCTCTTCAGTTGCCTCCTCTCGGTCTCGGGGCTCCTTATCTGTTCGAGGGGTTTCACATGCTGCATTGTTGGCTGGAACATGCCATCCGATCAAAAATGGAAGGTCTGGATCTGCGCAACGAAACCTCGCTGCGACTGCCATTTGAAACAGAGAAGCTGCCATGGCACTGCCACAAGCAAAAGTTGATATAATTCCGATATATACTCAAACACAAATACGCATACGTGATCAACAAGATGCAAAATCACATACATCAGCTGGTGCACACTGCACTTAACGATAAGGCCCAGACAGAGTAATCAGAAAATAGCACAGGCCACAAGGTTTTCTGACAGTAAACGGTATGGGAAAGGAAAACATTTGATCAAACTGTTGTTTCGCAGAGATTACGTTTCAAAAAAAAAAAAAAAAGACCACAAACGAATGAAACCAAGCAGTGCTCATTCATCGGAATGTGAAGCTTAGATCACTATGTTTACAAGCCTACACCTTGAAAAGTTGAAAATAGTGTGTTATTCACCGACAAAGTTGGACTAGTATATTTTATTTTACATGGTAGGAGCGATCAACGGCTCGAAAACAGGAAGCAACACAAAGCCAGTTAATGCTAACAGATCACTTTCTGGAAGTTCTGGGCACACACGAGCTTTGCTTCATTTTGAGCTTGTTACCAGCACAGCGATCTCGTAGGTGCAGGCTGCACGATGATAAAACAAACCTCAATCAGCATAATTGGGAAAAATAATAATCCAATTACAAAAATTCTATTACAAATGCATGTTGATGAAATAAAGTATTCCCTCCGTATCTTTTTACTTGTCGTTTTGGAGTTGGGCACAGAGATTAAGAGAGAATGAAAAGGTTGGGTGCACTGAAAACGAGAAGGAGAGAGATAGAGATAGAGATGTATTGGGAAAGTAAAAAGGTGCATCGGGATGCGAGGATGACAAGTACATTGGGAAAACAGGAGGAGACTAGGATGACAAGTAAATTGAAATGGAGGGAGTAGCAACTTCGTATTACTACAGAAAAGTATAGTCCATATAAGCAATCTATGAGAATGCGTTAAGTTTGTATGAGGAACACCATTTTGCTTGAGGAGATCCATAATAGTGTGCACTCAATCAGATGGTATCAAGGACACTGAAACCTACATCATATAGTGTTGAACCTACTGCAAGTGATGTATTTAACAAAATCTTTCTCTGGCTCGGATCACGCAAATAGCCAAAAATGCAAAAGAATCTACTGATGCAGTGTACAGAGGCCCACTTATAATGGTGGTTTACATGGGGGCGTATTAAGCATATATCATGATGATAGCGTACAGAATCAATTTTGCACACAACAACAGGGTAATTAACCACCCATCATCAGCAACTTGTCAATGGCAAGTTAAGACTGAAAACCTTGACTAGAAACTAACGAAAAGAAACACTAGGTAGTGCAAATGTACGCAGAATACGAGCTCAAGAACAATGGATAATGAGTGTTGCAATAGCAAATGAGGTCCCAATTGGAGCTATGTATTATAGTATGCTACTTACAAGATCAAATACCGTATTATTAACACGATAAGGTTCCTTTAAGACAATAATACACCCTGCTTCAATAATTAATGAAAAGTATGGCACCTCATGAACTGCTCCTACAAATGTCAATATCCAGTTGGATTTCTTCATCTTTAAGGTAGGAAATTCACTAACCACTTCTGTATTCCTCTATCATAAAAAGAAATATACTAACAAAACAATATGCATATTCAGAAGATCAAATGGCCAATATGAATTGACAATGGCAATCAATAACTGCACCATACAATGTTTGATAAATTGAAAACCAAAATATGACAAAAAACAAAAGTAAGAAGGCATACCAACAGCAACTACGAGGGTGAGAACATTCCCAATCTTCGAGACTTGTTTCACACTGTTCTTGTATGATTTGAATCTCTTCAAAGCAACATCCTCCTCCAAAAGCTACAATATTCAGTGTTAAAACCAAAACGGGAGCTGAAGTTTCTGAAGGCAAATAAAAATTGTATCATGGAGACTCAACCAAAAATTATACCAACACAATACTAGCACAATGCTGTATAAGAGCAACAATGACAACTTTACACAACATGCTTCACTCATGAGTGTGCACACATACTCAGGTCAATTTCAGCATATAAACGTGAATGCAAAATACCAACAGAATACTTTGACGGGTAAAAGGACTAAAACTTATCAAAGGTTAAATTCTCTCGAGAAGAGAAATGTAGAATTAAATGGAGCCCCCAAGAGTCTTCCTCTATTCAAGAGTTTGAGTGATTCACAAAAGATCAGCATGCAACAAGTTGTGCAGGTCAAGAACATACAAACAAATAATAGTCTACAGCAGGGTGAATGAGTTAAGTTCTTCCTCTATTCAAGAGATTGAATTGAATTGAATGGATTGAGTGATTCACAAAAGATCAGCATGCAAAGGCATTACACCAATTAAACCCTTATTATGATGTGATACATTTGGCCACATACATATACCACAGAACATTTTCTACATAATTCGGTTTCTCCGTATAAGTCTAATTTGACAATGGCATGCATTTACGTTTGTAAGAATCGTAAGCATCATAGTTGAATAACAGCGTGACACCATGAACAAGTGAAAACCCTAGCCATGATTCAGAGTAACCCGAGACCTAATCAGCTATCCTGAAGCCGAGCCGATCAATCCATTCAATCCAATAAGCATCTACCCGTGGCCCAGAGGGATCTCCCTATGAAAGCACTTGCGTACGCCTGTTCCATCAAGATCGAATCGATGTACCTCGTGATCCTTAACAGATCAGACCAAGCAGCACGATCTAACCAACGCCCCAATCCAGAACCCGCGACGGGAAGCCCTGGTCCAGCACATGACCTCGAAATCGGAGCACCGAATAGAGGAGACAGGGGAAGAGAATGGAGTTGAGGGGTGGAGGGCTTACCGCTTTCTCGCGAGCACCGAGCTCGACGTGGTAGCCGCGGCTGGGCTGGTGGCGCGGGTGCGGCGACGGCGGCGCCGGAGAGCGGAGGCGAGAGCGGAGGGAGGAGAGGAAGGCGGGCTGGGCCATGGCGGAAGCGGAGAGCACCGGAGAGAGGGAAGGGAGAGAAGCGCGAAGGGCGGCGGAAGGTGGGTGGTGCCCTGGCTACAGCGTGCAGGAGGGGGAGGAAGAATAGCGGCACCGGCACGATGCGAGTCGGACACCGACGGGGTTGGGCTTGTCCAGCCCAGTTCAGTCCAGACCCAGGGCCAGGGCAGGGCTGTTACTTTTCTCAATTAGTCCCTGTGTTGTTCCGTATTCTCATTGAGATGAATCCTCCAAGTCACATACTCATCGCGCCTTGTTCAATTCGTGTGGAAGATAGGTAGAAAACCGAGATTCTTCTGTCATTCCACGTTTTCTCTAGTAACAACAAAACAACAGCTCGGTGAACGGTGATTTGGCCAAAAAAAATAAAAACGGTAACTTTATGTACACATTAACCATATCCAAGAGTAGGGATAGAATTTAAGAGGATTTTCCAAGCTCACATGGTTATAAACTATAAAGACGCGTATTGCTCACATGCAACGAATTTAATAGGCATAGTGTTCACATACGCTTCAAAATGATCGTAGGGTCCAGTGCAATCTTTCAAATCAGTTGCAATAATGGGTGGCAAAAACGAATGGTTCAAATAACACGTGGCTACACACGTTGTAATCCTTTGTTTTTATTTTTATTATTCAAGAATTTGCAATCGTTTAGAGGTGGCGGCATTGTGCTGCACGGATCAACAAAAGTTGATAATTCCAGATAAAGCACATCAAGTTCATTCAACAAACAAAAGCTTCAATAATCAACATAACTTGGCTTATTACACGCTCTCAGAAACAAGCTCCATACAAAACACGAAGCACCATGCCCTTCTTGCTTATAGAAACACAAAAAATTATACAACACTTTTTTCTCGGTATAAACCACGTGAAACACCAAGTACCATGCCCTTCTTGCTTATAGAAGCACAAACTTATACAGCACTTTTTTCTCAGTATAAACCACGTGACCAAAGCGGTGTGCGTCGTACCAAAACCAACGAAAAATTCGGCCTTATAATTGCAGCACAATGCTCTCTATGCAGTGCACGGCAATGGATCAATGGATCATGACTTAATACGAATCTCCTTTTACCAGTCACTTCGAAGTGGATGGCTCTGCAACCATACCTCAGGACATTCAGCGAGCAACGGGTCACCACTGTTGCCACCAGTCTCTCGCTTCAAATGGTTACCATTGGTTGTTCTGAGGGATGGAGTAAAGAAATGATGAGTGCTGATGTCCTGTTCAATTGTCAGCACGGCGCTCTTTTCACATTAGGGCCTCTATTTGGAGATGGTGTTTTACCGCCACCAGCCAATCTCATCACTGTAGGTCAATTAAATAGATGAAATCAAACATTGGGGAAATATCAGGAACACATAAGTTATCAAAGCTTTCCACTTACCTCTTTCCCTCTCAAGCTCCTGGTCCAACTCTTCTTTCCACTTCTTCTGCCTCTCAGCGAAGCTGATGCTGTTAATAAAAATAGTTCCCATTAGATCACAAATTGGTCGCAGTAGCTAATGTAGGAGCCTACTACCTACAAGTGGTTTGCCGTTGATAAGGTGGATACATTTTTGCAGAAAGTAGTTTCAGTTCCAAAAACTTGGCATAATAAGCGAACCTTGGGCTATCTGGGACATCAAGATGGCTTTTATCCGCAAACTCGTTCAGTTGTGGGGATGCTATTTCTCTCAAAATTCTGCTATTCTCTACACCACTGCTTGGGAATTGCTTGCTGCATCTTACAGGACTTGTATTATTCAAATTGTCACATGTTGGTGACAAGCCTCCTTTCATCTTGCTTGGAGATGACTTTCCTCGAGGGGGCAATTTTGGGCTATTTGTAAATTTTCCCTTGGATGTTTGCTCAGCTCCCTGACAATTCCCTGCATTCACTGTGTTGTAGAACTCCTCATATAAAGGTGTTTGTAGCTTTTTCAGGTCAAGGGCCTTCAACAACAGAAAACAACATTTAACCACCACTAGCAGTAAACTATTGGACGTGTTCAATCTAATAAAATATTAAGTACCTTCTCCTCAAGAAATGCCTTAATCTTTGATTCTGTCAGTACATCGTCATCTTCACAACTTCCCTCACAAGGGAAAGTAAAATCATTCTCAGTTATGCTGCTTTCAGTATGATTGGCTAATCCACTAAACTCTGTCGATTGACGAGAATTTTGCTCTGCACTTATGTCAAACTTGTTTTCCCAGTTATCAAATGGTTCAGACATAGGATTATAGCTCTGAAATCAACAAAGTGAAAAGTTAGCAGAAAGACATATCATAGTCAACTCACAACATCATTTGTAAAATGCACACATTGTGGAAGCTCAAATGCTAAAAATAAATGAACTAATTGAAGCAGAATACTTACAGATCCAACTGCTCGATAGTCATCCTTGTCAGCGAACACACACATGTCATCATCGTCACAACCACCCTCCCATAAGGGCTTGGCATTTGATGATTTGTTGGAGTTAAGAGTCGACCAGTTGGACGAATGATTTAAACCCCTGGGAACAAGTGAAATAAGTCACCAAGTAAATAGATACGAGGATGAGAATTGAGATGATGGCCAATCACTGGAGTTTCAGAATTTACTTACAAGACATTTGGCATATCATGTGCAGGAATCTTATCAACGGAAGTTTCCTGCATTGTTGTTTATTAAGTTGATGAGGCAACATCTCAGACTACCAGTACTAGTAATCATATCACAATTAAGGAAAGTGGATGAAGCGCCATCAGGCTATGCTAGTAATCAGACCTTGTGTGCAGCGCGATTTACTGACTGCAGGTTGTCCAATTCTCCTGTAACAAATGGGTGCTGCAATAAAAAATTTGGAGAAGTCACATTTATAAATCAATATCAGCACACCCTAAAACAACTGCAACACCATTAGTGACACTTCAACAGTTAGTGCAAGTATACCTGTAACAAATCTGATGCAGTAGATCTCAACTCCGGCTCCCTAAAAGAAGAAAGCAAATCAAGGCAAGAGAAAAAACAAGTTAGCTAAACTTTCCAGGTACATGAAGTTTTCCAATGTTTTTCAAGGAATTACTCCCTCCGGATTTTAATTGTTGACGCAGTTCACTTTTTTAGCAATGTTTGACCATTCGTCTTATTTAAAATATTTGTTTAAATATATAAAATTATATGGTAGGTTTTAACTTTCTTTAGTGATAAAATCAATTGCAACAAAATATTTGATAAATTTTTAAACTTTATGAATAAAACGAATGGTCAAACGCAACTAAAAAAGTCAACTGCGTCAACAATTTAGATCCGGAGGGAGTACTAGCCAAGCGGTACAAATGACAATAAGCATACTTCTGCAGGCATTTCAGCAGAAAATCTTTGGCCTCCGGGGAGAGATGTTCAGGTATGGGTGGGTGTGACTTTGTGGTCCCAACATGAAATAGAAGAGCAACCTGAAAGAATTTTCTTAATTCAACAAACAGTACTTTTTACAGGGTGCTTAATTTTAGGATGATAAAAGCTTACCTCTTGATACTGCTGGCTCCATGGTGGTTTCCCAGTTGCCATTTCAATGACTGTGCATCCTACGCTCCAAATGTCTGCAGAGCTGAGAGAATGGAATAGTGAGGATTGGCTTCGTGAAATAGGACAAATAAAGGAAGGACATGATTCTGATTTCTGAATAACTAAATATTATTTTAAATCACATTATACTATTCCTTCCTTGCGAGAAGTCACACATCCGTAACAACGAATCGAGTAAATAGCAGATGAACTTCATTAATATGCAGAAATGAGTTATCTTAAAGTAAGAAACATTTGCAATTTCCTTCTGCTTATCTATGGCTGATAATAGATGGCATATAACTAGTCATTCAGAAAACGAGATTAGATATGACATTGACCTTATACTGGGTCAATCTTTGTAGTTCCATAAGATTGCATATGAGAACATTTTTTATGAGTGCTTTTATTCTGTTAACCATAAATTTCTCTTCTGAATTTAAAGGCTAAAGTAGTACAGCTAGTAGCATAATTTCAAATCAGGCACAATTTCTTAAAAACATTGCATATCAGTCTCCAATACAGAAGTAAACTTTGAAAATTCTTGATATTAAAATCAATAAAGAAAGGTATAGGTAGAAAAGGCTTTTCCTGATATATCAATTAGAGCAAAACAGAAAAAGAGAAAACGTAGGTCTTATGCAAATCTAAAGAAGACAAGAAACATGGCACTGGAAGAGTTTTTTTAGCATACAAGCTATGTCCACTCCCAACAATGACTTCAGGTGCCATCCAATACGGTGTTCCTTTCATCGTTTTGGCGGCTGTCACAGTAGCCTGGCAAAGCACAACATATTGTTGTAAGTGCATTGATACATGAAATCAGGAATAAGTTGAATAAAACAAATACATAGTGAATTTACATCATCCAGTACAAATAAAGGAGTAGGCAGATATTACAATACATAAATGCGGCAAAAACATGAGGCTATCCGATTACAGCACATGCTGAGGGGTCCTGATACTATACCACAATGCACAATATGGTCATAAGACGAATTAAAAATATGATGGTTGTTGGCATCATTTGTCATTTGTGAAAAATTAGACCATATTGGCTACATACAACCTGCTTACTTCAGTACTTCAACATTGTCCCTATTACTATTAAATGACTTTATTTTGTTGGTCCTTCTAGGTATCTACAGTACCAAGTCACATTATATCATTATCATTACATCATACAGTATTTTACTGGTGCAACATAATCTTATTGTTGCTTTTTCTTGTCCCCTATATATGTTTTGCGGCTTCTCTGTCACACAAATTGCAACTTTGCAAGTAATTCAGCTAAAGGACCAAGTCCTGAATGCAAGCCTGCATGGACTCACCCTTTCATGTTTAGTTAAATGAAAGCTTCTATTTTATTATAAATGTTCCATTATTGTTCTCCAAGCATAGGCTGGAATAAATTTCATTTTCTAACGTTGTCCAAGTTTTATGACTTCCCGTGATACCATAATTAGAAACTGAGCATGGTATACCGAACTCAGACTTACCAACTGAATTAGAAACTGAACATGGTATATCGGACTCATACTTACCAACTTAGCCACTTGCTTCGATGCTCCAAAATCAGCAAGTTTGATGCACCCTTTATTATCAACTAGAATGTTTGCACCCTGAAATTTGACAAAATCCCAGCGTCATTCAGAAGTTCAGAACAATGAAACAGTCGTGGACAAAGATCTGCCATTATATGATCAGAGTCCAAAGTTTATACCTTTATATCTCTATGTATTATTGCATTGTTATGTAGATACTCCAATCCTTGCAGAATTTGTTTAGTGTATTTCCTAATGACCTGATAAAAAATGATATGGATGAGTTCCTTGAACGGGAAAACTCAGTAGAACAGTGAACCACACAGATTGATGGCTACTTACAGGCTCAGGGAATGAACCAAGCTTCCCTAAAAGTGACTGAATGGACCCTCCAGGCACAAATTCCAGCAAAATATTTAGTGTGTCTTCCTCCCGAACAGTACCAAGATACCTCTTTATATAGAAAACAGAGTAAATCAAACAACAACTGCAACTATCAAATTCAGAAAAAAAAAATCAGCATCCACTCACAACAATGTTCGGGTGCGACAAGTTCTTTAGCAGCTTCACTTCTTCTTCAAGCTCTTTAATATGTGCCTAAACCACACAAGTCAAAGCGGAAAAAGCACCACGTATGAGACAAAATCCCCAAAACTGTGATTCGCTAGCAAAACAACAGGCGGGCCGAAGAAATAGCACTCACTTGGGCTTTCTCCCGTGTGGCGTTGCTAGTCCCTATCAAAACCTGCAATAGAGCAAGTCATTACGACCGGATGCCTCGAAAACTCGAAACAGTACAGAACTAATCCCAGCGGCGAAATCCCACACCTGCTTGACGGCGAGGAGCTCGCCAGAGTCCAGGTTCATCCCGAGGTAGACCTGCCCGAACGCGCCGCACCCGATCAGCTCCCCTTTCCGCCACCGAATCGGCGGGTTCTCTTCTCCTTTCCCATCTCCGCCGCACCGCCCCCCTCCGCCGCCGCCGCCCGACTCGTCGGGCGTCGGCGGCAGCAGGCGGCGCGGCGGGGAGGGGCTCTTGGAGATGAGCCCGAGCAGGCCCATCCCCCGCGACTTTCTAAGGCAGGAGCTAATCCGTACGCCGATCCCGCCCCCGCCCCCGCCACCGAAGGGGATGGCGGGGGGCTCCGCGGGGGCGGCGGCGGCGGGGCGGAAGGAGATGGACCGGCGCACGGAGTCGAAGAGCTCGTGGAACCCAGTGCCGCCGCCGCCGCCTGCGTCATCTCGTCGCATGGCTGGGCTCTAGGGCTCGGTGCGCGTCTTCGTCGGCGGCGTGCGGGTGGATCGAATCGGGTGCGTGGCTGAATGGGGAATGCAGACGCTCTCGGGGGCGGGGTTTTGAAATTTCGGGGTTTGTGGTCGGCGGCGGACGGAAATGCCCCTGGCGACCGTTAGCGAGGGAGCATACGGGAGTGGAGTGGTTCGGCTTTAGCGCGGAGTACGTGTGGACGCGTTGATTAACCGGGAGTGGACTCTGGAAGCCTGGAGCGCGTCAGAGAAATGGGTTCCACATAACAAGTAATCACTTTATTAATTTGATGATATATTACATTTCTAAAACGGAGTAGGAGTTTATAGGAAACAGTAGGCGCCTGTAAAATGGAAAGATTTCATGCTTTTGAAATGAGTGGAGAGAAAAATATAACATCTGAAAGTAATCCTTTTTCATCAAGTGCAGAGATGCACTGAAGAAAGAAAATTCATGCCTTGTTCCATCCTCACTTCTCATTACCATTTGAAATGCGGTCAAATGTACCTATTGTTATGTCGTAATTTTGAATCTTCATCTTGTCAGCTAATAGATATTAGTACTTTTTTTTTGGAGATAATCAATAATCGAACCATGGTAACAGTGCCCATAAAATGAAACTCTGACGGGTCTAAGTGTTTTAAAAAATTATGTACTCCTACTCTATTGTAATTGTGGGTTTTATTTTGAGTTTAGGACATTATATTCCAATAGAAATATATTTTTTTTTAGAGTTCAAGTGGAGACGAGTTCCCCCATCCATTAACGACAGGATGAAACGTTTTCATGCCTTATCCTGCAACTAGCCTATATCAGACCAAACTCTTCTGACTCACCTCGCTCTATTACACGACACCTCTGAGGTGTCCCCTTCCTGGCATCGCAGGCCAGCAGAACCGTCACTTATCAAGCTAACTCCTGTGACTCCCTCTTGCATGACATTTCAACGTCGCTTTCCTTTGGGGTGAATTTCACCTATGTGCTACGTACACACCTGTGTAACCTATGTCAGCATAGCTTCCTCTTGAGCTTCGCCCAGTTCTAGCTCCATGAACTTGCCTCCTTTTTTTAGCCACCCAATCTCTCTAATCTTGAGATCTTCACTTCTAGATCCTCGAGCCACCTGAAAAACACCTTCAAATGACTGTTGAGGCATAAACACCTTCAAATGACTGTTGAGACATAATGATTCCCAGTTTCTCACCATTGAGGTAATCCTCTTTCAGGCATTCTGTATATTTTTCCAAGCTTCATTCTGCAAACAAATAAGATTCCTAAGTTTCCACAATTCCCATAGAATAGCAGAGCTGGACATATTTAACATTAAATGTTTCCTATCACTAAGCCAAAACTTTGTTGTATTTTCAAAATTCAATCCTAACTCCACCCATGCAATTTCAGCAAAATCTTTCTATAACCTTTTAGCAACTACACAATCAAAGAACAGGTTATGTACTGTTTCAGGCTCATTGCAGAAGAGGCAGGTTACTTTACTTTTTTTTTTCTCTTAGCTAGATTATCCCTAGTGAGCATCAAGGTTAGAATAACCGTATTAACCGGCCGGCTCAACTCGATGAAAAACCGACCGATTAACCAGATTGCTATAGTACCAGGTTCGATTTTTTCCGGCTAACCGATCGGTTAGCGCGACCATCCGGGACCGATTTTTCGGTTAACCGGGATAACCGGCCGTTTTTTACCAGTTATTCTAACCCTGGTGAGCATCCTATTCTTAGAAAGCAACCAGAGAAAGATATACACTCTGGGTGGAATATGCAGTTTCGAAACTGCAGGTGTAAGTTGATTTCTTTATTCCGTGCACGCCTATGTCAACATACTCGTCAATAATTTGTCTACTTTATGTTTATGATATGGTAATTGTTTATTAGTGACCTCTGACCTTATATTTTTTTCATACGATTTTTGTTTCAGAAAAGTGGACCTCACCTGCGTAGTAAAACATATTTTGGAGGACCTAGCTGAAAAATACTAAGTGTCAACGAATCAACCCTACCCGAAAACATCTTCGAGCCCGTTTCCACCGCGCCGCGCCACGCCACGCCACCGCGATGGCGCTTCACCATCTTCGCCTCGCGCCGCTCGCGCTCCTCCGCCTGGCTCCGCTTCAGCCTCTCGCCTCCTCCCGCCTCGCCACGCGCCAGCACCAACTCCTCTTCTTCTCGCCGCCGGCACGGCAGTGGCGTCTCCTCTCGCCAGCCGCGAGGCCCCGTGCGCTCGCCACTGCCGCGGCCGAGGTCGACGACACCGGCGCGGGCTCGGGAGACGGCTTCTTCGCTGAGGAAAGGACGTCGTGGAAGTCTCTCGGCATATCCGACCGCCTCGCGTCAGCCTTGCGAGGCGCCGGGCTCGCAAGGCCTTCCCTTGTGCAGGTACAGCTAGATTAAGCTTCGCTCGTGTTGGCCGCTGCTGCACACTCTAGGTGCTCGATGAAATGCCGGAGCTCGCGTGAAAGCCTTATCCATGTCTATCATCAGCTGTTCAGTGTGCTGTTTTCTTTCTTTGTTATTTGATTGACTGTTTTTTTCCAGCTGGATTATTGCGATTCCAAAATTAGATAATTATCAGCTGATTTTCCACTGAGTGAACCAATTTCTACCCGGCAACTCCTTGCATAATATACCTTAGTTTCAAGAACTTTATTACTTTGATATGTAATTGAGCACTAGAGAATTCTGCTGAAACGTTTGCTCTTGTTTTTTTTGTTAGATTAATGTTATGAACTTACGATCAAATCAATGCCTTGTCAGTGACCAAATAAATTTTCATTCACATTTGGATTTCAGTTCGTTAATTAGTACTTTGGTTACCAGATTGTGAATGCTGTTGGTGTGGGTTATCAGAAAATACCACGCTCTAGACCCGGAAGGTGTCAAGAATTTAGACTAAACACACGGTGTGCGAACGAGTCATAGATTGTTATACCTTGCTTGTCTAAACTATGGTTGGGCTTTCCTGTGCATCTTATAACTGGCTACTGATGGGAAACAATCTATTAAAATGGTGCTGAAAAACTTAAAAGTTATGCTCAATAGAAAACTAACTGAAGCTTATCTCAAGTAATGAAATATTTTGAAGTTATATCTGCATGCATGATATGTGGTAGTGGCACTGCCTCTTTTACATCTTGCTGACTATAACAGCCTTGGGCTACAATTTTACTCTCTTTGTAGTCATTACAGACTCTTAACTTTATCGTTGCATTGAATCATAGATATGATTGGTTTCAGTGTTTTGCTTACAGCAACACTTTTAATAACTTATTTATCTGATGGTAATTAATAGTCTTGCTGGGGATTGTAGTAGTAGATTTCTAAAACGATGTTTTCTAACTGCCTTCTTCAGTGCCTATTGTTGCATAATGATACTTACATAAAGCTTTAAGTTGTCATGCAGGCAGCTTGTATACCACACATTCTCACAACGAAGGATGTAATAATTGCTGCAGAGACTGGCAGTGGCAAAACTCATGGTTACCTGATTCCATTGCTTGAAAAGTTGTGCTCCAAATCTTCTAACACAGCAGATGGTAGTTGCCAGGACACTGCCCCAGGGGCACATGACATTGTTTTGGTCCTTTGTCCCAATGCCATGTTGTGTGAGCAGGTTGTTCGCATGGCCAATTCATTGCTTGATGACTTTGGTGAACCACTTAAAAGTGCTGCTGCTGTTTGTGGGCCAAAGGTATGCTCTATCTAAACAAAGTGTATGCTAATTAATAGCATATAGTAAAAGTCTTCTTTTTTTTGCACATGATCTCTGACTTACAGATAAATACATGATTATTTAGCTTTATAAAAAAGTGTGTGATTGGACATGTTACATTCCACTGAATGCCATTTTATAGTTCCAATTTTCTGCAAGGGAATCACAAATCACAGTAGGTTTGTAATGTCTTAACTACATGATCAACAGGGACATTTGTTTTATGCTCTCAGCTTCCTATTTTCTGCAGTACTCTAATAATAACACAAGTCACTTCATGTTTTCCTTGATTTGCATTTCATTGCAGGGTTGGCCAAATGTTCATCCAGATATTCTCGTAGCCACTCCAGCTGCTCTCTTAAATTATCTATTTGACTATGACCCAGAAAAGAGGAGAAGAGAGAGATTCCTGCGTAATGTAAAATTCATAGTAAGTTCTTCAGTGAAACATTTTTGGGTACTAACACATGTGTTTTATTTAGTCTTTGATATTTGATACCTTCATTTTTCATTTCCTGTCACATAGATAAGAATCTGGAATAGTTTTGTTTTTTGAGTTATGATGAAATATCTATATTGGTTTTTTCTGGATTGCTAGGATTTCCTAGTTTCCATTTCATGTGTCTGCTCTGGTTTAGTGCAGGTATTTGCATTGTGGTACTAGATAATCTTGTGGCTACAACAAATTCCTAATATTAGTTTATTTGGAATAGGTATTTGATGAGGCAGACATGCTACTTTGTGGAAGTTTTGAGAATCAGGTCATTCGTCTCATCCATATGTTGAGGTTTGATGAAAAGCTATTGTCTAGGGCAAAAGATTCTGGAAAGGAAGTACCACTTACATCTGATGATGAATATCATGAGGATTCCGACTCTGAGATTGCTGAATATAGTGGTGGCGATGATGAAAATGAAGAAAATCATGTTGACGATGGACCAGTCAAGATGGAGAATGGCCACGCTAGAGCTCGCAAGGACTGGAGGAGGGTTAGAAAAATTTATAGCCGCAGCAAGCAATATGTCTTTGTTGCTGCCACCCTTCCTCAAAGTGGAAAAAGGACTGCTGGTGGTGTTCTGAAACGTATGTTTCCTGAAGCTGTATGGGTTAGTGGCACTTATCTGCACTGCCATAACCCCAGGTATGCACTTTGATTTAGTATGAGCCTATGCAGCCCTTTATTTTGGACATTTTTCTCTTTAATGTCTTTATTTGGTTCAACATGAGTATGAGGAATTTGTAACCAGTATTACAATGTACTTAGCCGCATTTCATAGAATCCCATCTTAACTCTTCACATCATATTCCCACCTTAGTTTGATTGTTGTGCACCATGCATGCAGATTAGAGCGAAGATGGATAGAGGTCACTGCTGATACGCAAGTTGATGCTCTTCTCGATGCAGTAAAGTATGGCATGAAGAGTGAAGTTCAGGATTCAGATGTTCCAAAACGCACTATGGTGTTTACAAACACAGTTGATGCAGCTAATTCAGTCTCTAACATATTGCATCGTGTTAATATTCCTTGCATCCTGTATCACCGTGAGACTCCCATGGAGGAAAGGGCAAAAAATTTGGAACGTTTTCGGGAAAGAGGTGGTGTGCTTGTATGCACTGATGCTGCATCTCGTGGACTTGATATCCCAAATATTTCTCATGTCATTCAGGTATGAGCTGTCAATCAAACTTTCATTTCGTGATATTGTCGACTTTTTCTCGATACACAAAGCAACTCCAGTTTTCCCATAGAACCATTAAAGGTTCATGCAACAATACTTGGAAGACTGATGCGAATTTGTTGAATATGTCACTGTTTGAGATGTTGATTAATCGAGCTACATTTTGTCATCTCATTGAATGCTTTGTAGGCGGAGTTTGCTGCCTCGGCTGTTGATTTCTTGCACAGGGTGGGTCGCACTGCCAGAGCTGGCCAGTCTGGCATAGTAACTAGCCTATACACGGAGGCGAATCGTGATCTTGTAAGAGCAGTCCGTCAAGCAGAGGAGTTGGCCCAGCCAGTGGTAGGCCTATGTTCCGTCATTATTATTTGTGACTTGGTGGTAATTCCTTCATGATATCGTGCTTAACGAGAATTGTGTTTTTAAACAGGAGAGAGCGTTCAGTAGAAAAAGGAGCTTCCGCAACAAGTTGAAGAAACAAGCACTGCAAAAACGCGAAGCGCTGTTATCCTGACTGATATTGTGAGTTGTGACCATAATTAAGAAAGGGTAAAACAGATAGGTCTAGGTAGAGCTCATCTTCTTATCAGTTCGAGCTTATGCTTTTGTGATAGTTTTATGTATCTTGGCAACAATATTGTCAGTCAATAATAAGTCGTGCCTGACATTTTTTTTCAATAACTAGTAACACTTTCTTGTCCGCCTTGTACTTGCTTGTCTCGAACTCTCGATTCGATCGTGCTCCTCGTATACGGTGCCCTGGCTAGGGCCTTACGGACATGACCCCACCCCAGTACAAAGTTGAACACGGAACGCCATGCCATCTGAATTTGGGAAACTTGTATATTGCGTGCCGTAGCAAATCTCCACTGAAGATACATAAACCGATCGGATCGAATCTGATTCCAAAGGGCTCAAGGCATAAAGTCCGGCCTGCCGACTGGACACCACGCACGTTCTCTCCCGTAGTCAACTATTTGCGGAAGGGAGAGACCGATGGAGCGTGCGTTGCCGCCGGAACAGTGCTGGTCGTCGCTTCCGGCCGATCTAGGAGCTGTTCGTTTTCATGGCCTCTAGAGAAACGAACGAGAGGATTAAAAATAGAACTAAACTTTAGTTTAAAAAAAAAATAGATTAAAAAGAAAACTAAACTTTAGTCCTTTAAAAGATGCTAAAGTTTAGCTTAAATTTTAGGAGCTAAACTTTAGCTCCTAATAGAAAGAACACCCCCCTATTCGAAATCATCTTGAAGCGGCTGCCATGGTCGAGCCACCCGAGTGTCGCCGCGATGTGCAAGCACTAGCGCCGTTCTACCCGGCGTGGCTCAGTCCAGTGCTCTTCAACTCCACTGATGTTGGGACCTCGACCATCCGCTACTACAGCCCCTACTTCCACAAAAACTTCGACCTTCCCATGTATTTGGATACCCCCAATGCCCAGGTCTGTTGTACTAACGGACACCACCTGATATTGCGCCATCATGCCGATGACGGTGAAATAAAAATCGTCGACGACAACATGGTGACTGGCGTCATCGAGGACTTGTACCCGTCGTCAGAATGCACGGAGTTCGACTTCGTCATCTACGACGGCGACGGGAAGAGGATGTTCGGCATAGACGCGCTCGCTCAACATTGCCCGTGCCAACCAGAACGATAAAGGCAAATGGAATTAGCTCTCTTTCACTCAATTTCTCACCCAATCTCATCCATAAGGTCAAGCACTAGGCAATGGGGAGTGAAGAGGTTGTTTCTTGGCCTAAATATGTGTTTCTTTGCTATGGAACCGACAGCCAACCGTTGGGAACGAAGGGGGGGTGTATATAGGAAGTTTTCAAAAACTAGCCGTTATGTTCTGTCTGTGGCCGTCTTAGTCCGGCCACGAGAGCCGTCCTAGTCCGGACCAACTTAGAACAGAATAAATATTACCATTATTAGTCCTTCAACCATCTTAGTATGGGTAATCCTGTCTTAGTCCGACTGACCCCAGAACCCATCCTAGTCCGGGTTTGGCCGTCCTAGTCCGAGTCAGGTGAAAACAGAACCAAAATGGTTCTGGACCAGGCCGAGCCGTCCTAGTCCGGCTGGACCCGTCCTAGTCCGGGAGTAACCAGAAAAAATGGCATAGCTTTTACTCCCGAAGTCCGATTTAGGTGATCTTAGACTCTATAAAAAGATAATTTAGAGGGCTATTCATCCTCACTAAGAACAAGCCCCAATTTCACCCAAAGGAATGTTAAACTCTCACAAAAAATTGTTAGATCATTTTGAACATCGAGACATAAGCAAAACTATCAACATTGCATCTCTCTTGATAATATGACATTTCTATACTCAAAAGTAAATACAAAACTACGCCAATAGGAACATCTTCATGTCATAATTTTTCCATATCTTGAGGGTTACCAATGCATGAGCATTTCACCATTTGAACATTTAGTTGTTGATCAACTATCGATAAGCATATATGTCCAACATTATTATACCTTTGCCTTGAGCCTGTTCACTTGAGATTTTAGATTTGATGTTCATCAACTCATAAAGTGTAACCACAATCTTTTCATTTCCTTGAACATGTCCGCATGATATTTTGAGATTGATGTTCATCAACTCATGAAGTGTATGTGATCACTTTCATATATTCAACCCATTTAAAGTTCTTCAACATGTGAAATTCAACCATTGCTCTTAATTTCAATTTTACTTGATGTGGGTAAACCCATGAGTACCATGCTCTTTTATTTCACATTTCAACCGTTTTTCAAATAAGTATTATAGATAATCCATAGCTTCATATCGTCTTGCACGGTTCATCGCGCTAAGCCTACACTTGCTCTTCACCATTGCCTTTGGTTCTTCGGCACCAAACCTCTGGCTTGTCCTTCACCCTTGCACATGGTCCGTCGCAGTCAAGTCTTGCTCAACCTTCACCGCCTTTCCATGTAATGCTACTTTATATCCGTCATCATCAATATGCTCATTATTATTTCAATAACCAAGTTGATATATTCCTTTTCTTAAGTGTCCTGATTTTCTTCTTGTCTTAATGGTCACTTAGTTTGAAGTTATTGGCCAATAATCTCTACTTCAATTATTGACGCATCACCATGTTAACACCATTAACTATTGGTATTCAATCATCTTTTATGATGTGTTTCTAGCTTCAACCATAAGTGTTGATTATGTCTACCGACACCTTCATGAACATATTGATCACTATTACCCTTTATCAAGCATCTTCATCAAATAACTTATTGAGTCAACCATATTGTCATCAATCTACAAACTTATCCATGTTGATTCTCAACACTTGTCATAAACATTCTTGTTCGATGTCATAGCTTGATCTTTTGCTTGATGTCAGAACACAACCTATCATGCAAACTCACAAGCTTATATAAAAGGTTAGTTCCAACAACCATTGTCATTTATCACTAAAACTCATCACTAATCTAAGGCTAGAGACCTAGACCTTTCAGCTGGGGCCGGAGGCGGGGAGGGCCGGGGCCGGAGGTCGGGAAGGGCGACGACGGCGGGAACGCCGGGGCGGGGCGGCGTGGCATCATTGGTGAGTAAAGGAGCAAGTGAGAGTGAGAGAAAGAAAGAGGAGCGCACGCGTAACAGTTAAGTTTGAATCTCCTCTTCGCCGTGTGTCTAGATGTAAATCACATGACGAAAAGAGACTTCGTCGTGTGCCACGATCCGAGGCATACGGCAAAAATTTTATTTGTCGTGTGTCCACCTTGTTATACGGCAAAGAAGCCTCTTCACCGTGTGCCATGGTCATGGCACACGGCAAACAAATATAAAAAATGATATAATTGTAGTTAATATATTAGAATTTTTAAATGAGTCTAAAAAATACAGAAATATTAAAGTGAAGCATCCTGTGTTATCTATTGTCTATAGAAAAAGTCATCAATTTAAATTCTAATTCGAATGTTTATTACATCTACGACCTAACCACAGCTTCTCTATTCTCTATGGAACTTCTTCGAGGAAGCTACAGTTTATAAGCATCGTACATGACAAAATGTGTAAAACCTACTCAACTATTTACCATAGACTCCATGTGTGATAAAAAGATATACTGACAAATCTCATGAATTTCAAACTTCGTTTGTATTTTTTAGAATTTAAATACTATTTGACCCCATGTTTGAGGTGAAATTTCGTAAATATGACTTTTGAAATTTCATTTCAACTACTGTATGCGGCCTTATACGGCCTTACACTAGTCTTAGTATCATGGATATCATTTTTGACTTACTTTATTCTATTATTTCATGCACTTGTAGTTTAAATTTGATGTATACGAAAAGAATCTTTTGAATGAAATAAAATGGTTAAATATAGCAAAAAGAGCTAGAAATGCCTCAAATTGGAACATAGAGCAAGCATTGTATGTGATCTAGAGAAAAAATGTGAGGGTTAAATAGCAATGTTTTTTTTTCTCATTTGCCGTGTGCCTTGGAATGGCACACGGCAAAGAGAGAAGTTTGCCATGTGCCAAACCTTGGCACACGGTAAATCTCATCTTTGCCGTGTGCCTAAATTTGTGCACACGGCGAAGTGACTCTTTGTCGTGTGTCGTGTACTGAGCACACAGTGAAGCTGCACATTGCCATGTGTTATTGCTTTGTCGTGTGCACGTCAAAAAACACATGGCAAATCAGCTGTCCGCCGTGTGTCCGACGGATTACACACGGCAAAGTATTTGACACACGGTGAACTTTCGTTTTCCCATAGTGGATGGAGTGGGAGAAGGTAGAGAGTTTGGAGGGGTGCACATTGTTCACAGGAACACTTAGAACGATGATGGTTAAGACTGATGTCAAGTGGATGCAGAACAAGGTTTTCTTTCCCAAGCTATATGATTGGCCTTAGACCATTCATGTTGATCTTGTGTATCGGGGAGGTGACTTTGCTTTTGTACCAAAGTCTACCATGGTGATGGAGTCAAAGGACAGTGACGGCAAGAACATATGGACTTGTGGACTGAGACCAGAAGGATCGGCAGGATCTTGATCGGCAGAGTTTTGGGAGACTATAAAATTTGACTATTGCATTTGGGTCGATTTTCAGAAGCAGAATTTGTAGAATATAGTGTGTGAAATCTGGATAAAAACATTGGAGAGTAATTAAGTGTGACCCCCAGCTTCACATGAACTGATGATTACTTAAACATATGTGTGAGATTTAACTATTTTTTTAAGGAGAAACTTTCAGTCAGCTAAACTATTGATATCTCTCCGTTGATATTGTAGTATGGGCCGTGGGCATCGAAAGGAAGGATAGGGACGACCGTGCCGATTTTGGGCCGTGGGCATCGAAAGGAAGGATAGGGACGACCGTGCCGATTTTTTGGCCAACGGCTAGCATTACTGGCAGTAGCACTTCATTGTCACCGGATGCTACTCTACTAGCCTGACAGTGTTCTCCATCGAGTCTTTCAATTATTCAAATGATACCGGACCCTAACTTGACATGCTAGTACTGCAGCCAAGGTGGGATCTGGTGTCCTTTGGATGATGGGCTTTGTGCAGTACTAGCATGTCAAGGTGGTGTCCGGTGATCTTTGGATGTGTATGTGTATTAACTGAGAGACGGTACCCTGGCCTCATGAACTGAGATCAATCTAAGGTAGCATATGTGTATGTTATTTCAATTTGGTGCAACATTCAACCATTTTGTGAACTGCTATTTCCTTTTGTTCCACGACGGTTAACATTGTGAAAGCCACAGCTCTTGGCTTTACGATGAGTTGGTTGACACACAACTCCCTGCCTACATATAGCTTACGTGTCCAGATCCAACTCCCTACCACGTGCCAGCGCGACTCGAACTCCTGGAGAAGGGAGTCACGATATATCCCACGCATTCCAAGTAGCATTCGAATTCCGTGTCCCTATATAATCACACGATGGGGAAGTACCCGATCGGTGACCGTCACTGTTGTTCGTATCCACGCTACGATCTGATCAATACCATACATGGACGACCCGCCGCTTCCACTAGATCCCAGCCTCGCGCCGGTCCTGCTCTTTGACTGTGGCCGCGGCGGCGTTGATCCGGAGGAGGCAACAGACGACGTCGACGCCAGGCTTGTGTACAGCATACCTAAGAAGCAGCTTCTGTTGGCGAGAGGATTGGACACCATTATCGACAATATGAGCTGGATCACGCCGCAGGGATGGTTGATGACGCTGGACCCGGCCACACGGGACGTGTCCCTGCACGACCCCTTCACGTCGCGCATTGTGCGTCTGCCCCCAGACCCGGACTTCCTCGTGGAGAGCAGCGAAGACACGAGGTGCATCATGTCGACGTCCCAACCGACGGACCCTGTTAGCACTATACCGGGCAACGCCTTCGGAGATGGTGATGGCGGAAAGCCGAGGAGGACCAGCCGTGCGACCCGGAAGCGGCCCAAGACGCATCTACTAATAGAGACGACCCGAGGAGAACGGGCAACAAGTTATCAATCATTGTAAACAGAAGCTTCTTCTTCCCCAAGTCGCTCCTCTTCTCTCTCTCAGACTCGTGTAATTCTCTCCAATCCCCATCTTCCGCTACTCGTGTTTGGATCTTAGAGTGGATTAAGAGAGAGAATATCTGTGAGCTAACAACTTGGTATTAGAGCCTCCCTTTCCTCGGATCTCATGGAACCCTACCCCTTCCACTACCCATGTCGTCCTAAGCCGGAAGATCCAATCGACCCGAATATCAAGCTCATGTTGGAGGAGCTCCTGAAGATGGTGTCACGCCTGGGAGACCGGATCGAAGGTCACTGTGTCGGCATCGAGCACCGCATCAAGGAAACGGAACAAAAGGCGGAGGCTCGGTTCATCTCGCTCGAGATGGATCAAGCAGGGCTAGAACACTGGCGGCCCTCGGTTGACAAACGCGTCGACGACATCAAGCTCGAGCTATCGCGCCTCAACAAGCACATGGAGCGCGAGAACATGAAGAACCCCGGATCCAAGCCGGGCATTTTCTCCGGGCCGGCACCCGCACACACATCTGCTGCAGGGACTACCGACGGCCCAATTGGGCACCGCTACGACAAGCATCACTGAGACCATGAGTTTGGGCAGTTCCATCCCCAACCCCGTGTCCCGAGCACTGGTATGCACCACGAGCCCAAATCTTAGCAGATTAGCACTGGTCCTGAGCACTATGCTCCGATCTGGTGTTTTTGGCAAACTTCCTAAGATGAACTTTCCTCAATTTGATGGTGATAACCCAAAACTGTGGAAAACCAGGTGTGAAAATTACTTTGATATGTACGGTGTGGGCGAATCCATGTGGATTAAGGTCGCATCCATGCATTTCTCTGGGGTGGCTGCACGTTGGCTGCAATCAGCTGAACGTCGTCTTAAGAATTGTGGTTGGGACCATTTTTGTGACATGATCCATGATAGATTTGGTAGGGATCAACATGAAGCGCTCATTCGCCAGTTGTTTCATATTAGGCAGAAGGGTACTGTAGCTGAGTACGTGGAACAATTTCTGAACTTGTTGATCAATTAGTTGCTTAGAGTCTCACACCAACCCACTGTATTACACAATGCAATTTGTTGATGGCCTTAGAAATGATATTAAGTCTACAATTATGGTACAACGTCCATTAGACCTGGATACTGCTTGCTCTTTGGCATTGGTGCAGGAAGAGGCCGCGGGTGTGACGTGCAAGAAGGAGTACTGGAAATTTCATGGTTACGCGAACAAGGCAAGCTCCAAGAGTGCTCTGCCACTGCCCATTCCACCCAGAAAGGAACAATCACTGGGTGGTGGGAAAATTGAAGACAAGTCTGACCAAGTTCCTGCTCATAGCCCAAAGTGTGCAGAGAAATGGAAGCATGTTCATCGTTGCGTTCCCTTAGCCTAGCTTCATGCTATGGAAGAGATATGGCAACTGTTGTCTTCTGATGATGACAGTAACGTATCAACTGAAGGGGAAGTAATTGAAGGTACTCAGTTGCATATGATATTATCTCAGGAGGCTATGTCTGATAAGGAAACACCTAAAACACTTCGGTTTGGGGGTAGCATACAAAACAAGGGAATCATCATCTTGCTTGACTCCGGCAGTTCTCACACTTTTATTAGTGAGCGTATTGCAAGTACATTGACTGGGGTATCACCTCTGCCTTCTAGTATAACAGTGCAGGTAGCAAATGGTGCAGAAGTGGCTTGTATCTCTACATATATGAGGGAACTTGGAGTATTCAGGAGCATCAGTTCCAAGCAGACTTGAGAATCCTTCCTATTCCCTGTTATGATATGGTTCTAGGAATGGATTGGCTGGAGGCTTACAGTCCCATGAAGGTAGATTGGGTGAACAAGTGGGTCTCTATACCTTATGGTATTTCTTCTGTGTTGTTGCAAGTGGTGTTGCCAACAGTGCCAGTAGAAGCAGTGATCCAACTTTGTATGGTCAGTCCTGAGAGTCATATATCTACTGCTGCAGCTCTAGTGGATCCCAAATGGCCACCAAATGTCTAGGAGTTATTGGTGGAGTTCCAGGAGGTGTTTGCTGAACCAAAAGATCTTCCCCCCAGCAGATATTGTGACCATCAAATACCATTGATTGAGGGTGCCAAACCAATCAGTGTCAGACCATACAGATACCCTCCAGCCCTTAAGGATGAGATTGAGAGACAAGTGGGGGTGATGCTAGAACAAGGAGTTATTCAGAAGAGTACCAGTGCCTTCTCTTCCCCAGTGTTGCTAGTCAAAAAGAAAGATAACAACTGGCGATTCTGTGTTGATTACAGATATCTGAATGCAATCACTCAGAAATGTAAGTTTCCAGTCCCCATATTTGATGAGTTACTTGATGAACTAGCTGGTGGTAGGTGCTTTAGTACACTGGATTTAGCCTCTAGGTATCACCAGATTCTTCTAGCACCAGGGGAGGAGTTTAAAACAGCTTTTCAAACTCACCAGGGTCACTATGAGTTTAAGGTTATGGCCTTTGGTTTGACTAGAGCCCCAACAACCTTTCTGGAGGCTATGAATGAGACTCTTCAGCCACTTTTGAGAAAATGCGTGCTAGTCTTCTTTGATGACATATTGGTCTTCAGTAAGTCCCTAAAGGAGCATTTGGAACACCTTAGACTGGTACTACAACTTCTTGCCAAAGATCAATGGAAAGTGAAGTTATCCAAGTGTACTTTTGCTCAGTCTCAAATAGCATATCTGGGACATATTATCAGTGTTGAGGGTGTCACCACAGACCCAAGTAAGATTGAAGTAATTAAATCTTGGCCAACACCTAGTAACACAAAGGAACTTTGAAGTTTCTTGGGATTAGCGGGATATTACAGAAAGTTTGTCAAGGCATTTGGAGCAATTAGCAGACCTCTATCTGATTTGCTTCGCAAAAACTCTATTTTCATCTGGACAAGTCAGCATGAGGATTCCTTCAAAGCCTTGAAAGATGCTCCCATCCATGCTCCAGTTTTGGCAATTCCAGATTTCTCCAAACCTTTTGCTTTACAAACAGATGCTAGTGCCAATGGTGTAGGAGCAGTGCTGTTACAAGAAGGTCACCCCATTGCATACATGAGTAAGGCCTTGGGTCCCAAGAACAGAGGGCTCTCAACTTATGAAAAGGAATACGTGGCTATCCTTCTAGCAGTATTCCAATAGAGATCTTATTTGCAGCAGGCAGAGTTTATAATATATACTGATCATAAAAGTTTAACACCTCTGAATGAGCAACGATTGCGCACTAGTTGGCAGCAAAAAGTCTACTCTAAGATAATTGGGTTGCAGTATAAGGTGGTGTACAAAAAGGGTACTGAAAATATAGCAACAGATGCCTTGTCAAGAAGGCCTCCAACCACAGACCACTTGCTGGCAGTCTCAGAAAGTACAATGCCTTGGGCTGCTGAAATTGTAGAAGGCTATCAGCATGACAAACAAGCTAGAGATCTGATAACACAACTCTTTGTGGACCAGGGTTCCAAGGATAATCTTTTATTCAACAGTGGTCTTCTGAGGTATAAAGGAAGAATTTGGATTGGCCACAATATTATGTTGCAATAGAAGATAATTGCAGCTTTTCATGATTCAGCAATTGGGGGCCATTCTGGTGCACCAGTGACATACCCTAAGGTAAAACAATGTTTTGCTTGGCCTGCTATGAAGTCATCTATTCATCAGTTTGTTAAAACCTGCACTGTCTGTCAACAAGCAAAACCAGATAGGAACAAATATCCTGGGTTACTTCAGCCATTGCCTATACCACCTCAAGCATGGCAGGTGGTGTCCATGGATTTCATTGAAGGGCTCCCTCAGTCTGGTCATTCTAACAGCATATTAGTTATGGTGGATAAGCTATCTAAATATGCTCATTTTATACCACTACAACATCCCTTCTCTGCTGCTAAAGTTGCTAAAGCATTTCTGGACAATATCTATAAGCTGCATGGAATGCCTAAATCAATTATATCAGACAGAGATATGATATTCACCAGCAACTTTTGGCAGCATTTATTTAAGCTTACTAACACTAATCTCCATATGAATTCTGCATACCATCCTCAGTCAGATGGACAAACAGAGCGTGTTAATCAATGCCTAGAGATATTCCTGGGATGCTTTGTCCATGCTTGTCCGAAGAAGTGGAAAGAATGGCTCTCAGTGGCTGAATTTTGGTATAATACAAGCTTTCATTCAGCTTTGGCCAGATCGCCATTCGAAGTTCTATATGGCCACGCTCCTTGACATTTTGGAATAGACAACCCTGAGGTTCAACCTATGGAAGATCTATCTGAATGGTTAAAAGAATGAGAGATGATGACCAAACTGGTACAACAACACCTTTTGCGAGCTGAGCAAAGGATGAAATCGCAGCTAGATAAGAACAGGTCAGAACGTCAATTTGTTGTAGGTGATTCAATCTATCTCAAACTGCAGCCATACGTTCAGAGCTCAGTGGCCCAACGCTCGTACAACAAACTTTCTTTCAAGTTCTTTGGTCCATTTGAAATTCTGGAGAAGGTTGGCCAAGTGGTATACAAGTTCAAGTTACCAGAACACAATACCGTCCACTCAGTATTCCACGTGTTGCAACTAAAAGGGGCATTGGGGCGTCATTCGGTGAGTGTCCCACTACCTAAAACTAATCATGAACTACAAGTTCCTTTACAGGTACTTCAGAAGCGGATGATATCTCGTGGAGGCAATCTGATGATCCAATGTAAGGTGTGGTGGTCAGGAATGGACCCCAACCTGGCTTCCTGGGAAAATTTGGAGGCCCTCAAGAGCAGGTTTGCTTATGCTCCTTCTTGGGGACAAGCAGGTACTCAAGGGGAGGGGGATGTTAGCACTGTACCGGGCAATGCCTTCGGAGATGGTGATGGCGGGAAGCCGAGGAGGACCAGTCGTGCAACGCGCCCAAGCGTTCGGGTGCACGGGCCTGACTGGGCCTGATGAGCACCAGAAAGCGGCCCAAGACGCATCTACTAATAGAGACGACCCGAGGAGGACAGGCAACAAGTTATCAATCATTGTAAACAGAAGCTTCTTCTTTCCCAAGTCGCTCCTCTTCCCTCTCTCAGACTCTTGTAATTCTCTCCAATCCCCATCTTCTGCTACTCGTGTTTGGATCTTGGAGTGAATTAAGAGAGAGAATATCTGTGAGCTAACAGACCCGGGCTGCGTGGTGCTGTATCCACCGGGAGGACCCGGTGCTGTGGTACTGTCGCCCCGGGGAGAGCCAGTAGCTCAGGCACGAGTACCAGCCTGAGCTCCTAGTGAATCGTGACAGTGATAAAGTCATCGACCGGATGGCCGAACTAACGGCGGTAGGGGGCATGTTTTACACACATATCTTCCGGGAAGACAAACTAGCAAAGCTTGAATTCTCGCCAGATTTGGTGTTGTCGTGCACCCCCGTCACGGATCGCGAATTCCCGGCGGGAAGCACCTTTGTGGACAGTTGCCTCGTGGAGTCTTGCGGCGATTTATTCTTGGTGCACCTCTACCTCACGCAGATCACGCCGAGGATTATGCGTGTCGCAGTGCAAAAGCTAGACTGTTCCAGTAGCACCTTCGTCAGGGTGGCGGAGCTTGGTAACAACAGGGTGTTTTTTGTATGCGAGGATCAGTTTGGGGCGTCGATGGCGGCAGATGTGTTCGGTTCAAAGCCAAATTGCATCTATTTCTTGTACTCTGACGACAAAGGGTTGTACTCCTATGACATGTAGCACGGAACAACAACGTTGCACAACCCAGGTCATTATGTTCCCGATTGTATGCAACCTATACTTCTGATGCCTGCGACCTAAATAATAGAGGACCTTTACCAGAGTGCAGTACCATATACAACGAAGTAATATCAATATATATTACCGAAATTTCTCCTTACTTTTTTGTCTACTTTAATGTCGCAGCCGTAAAGTGTTGTTGTATTTAGACATGCTCACTGCTATCTTCCCAGCTAAATCATACTTGCTACACACTCCTTTTATCTTAATGAATCGAAATAAAAGTAATGACTATGACTAGAGGATACCTATGTCTATTGTATTGCTGCTTTCTCTGGCTTCCGGATCAAACTGACCCTCACATTCTGGTGAGACAGTGTACAAAGTGAATCTGGTGGGGGAAGTGATATTTTATATTAGATAGGTGAATAGCATGATTAGATGATTTACATCTGCTTGAGTTGCCTCATATTCACATTGAGTAGGATTTAAGCCAGTGGGACAGAAAGAGGCCTTTCCCTTTTTAAGGGTATCGGCTGGTTGTTATAGATCACTTGCTGAAGAAATTTGTGGTAACACACCTCATGCAATCGGATATGAATGAGGAAACATATTTAACTGCTATGATAAGGCACTGAAATCGCATAGAAGGCATTGCCTGATCATAGATAAACAGAACATGTATACCTCCGTTTCTAAAGTATTCAAATACTGCGAGCACTGTTACCAAATTCCAAATAATAAGATTATAATGATTTAGTGCTACTGTATCTGTACGGGTGCTATAGTTATGAATGGTTGGCACTAGATTCTCAAAAAAAAAAAAAAAAAAAAAAGAATGGTTGGCACTAAACATCACCATGCGCGACTGACATTCTGAGAGAGCACGCGCTCAAAGGCCACTTCGTTCTCTGTTCGGCGTGGCATCGGCGTGCTCAACGCAGCGCCGAAGCCAAACAACTCATTCCCTCTCCCGCGGTGCACGCATCCGGATACCTGCGCGAACATTTTTGGCTCTGGAACTCGTTTCTAATAAGGGCAACAAGCCAACAACAACTCCATGACGTGCGCGCTAAGGGCTAGCGGGTTCGTGAACCGATCGGGTAAGATAACATATAATATCAGCAGTTCAGCACCTAACTAAAACCTGCCTGCCCCCGGATGCCACCCTCTCATCGTTGATCGTAACTCACGCAAGAGCGAGACAGCGATCAATCGACCGATTATATGGAGGCCAGCATGTCGCCGCCGGTGCAAGAATGGGGCTGGTCGTCGCTCCCCGCCGACCTGCTCCGCGACATCCTCGCACGGCTGCCGTGGTCGAGCCACCCGAGCTTCGCCGCCACCTGCAAGCATTGGAGCACCATCGTGTCGCCTTTCTACCGAGCCTGGCTCACTCCGGTGCTCCTGAACGCCGTCGACATCGGCTCCACCAACATCCGCTACTACAGCCCCTACTACCATAAGAATTTCGAGGTCGACGAAACTCTCGAGGCACCCGACGCCAAGATCTGTTGCGCCAACAGAGACCACCTGACACTGTACCACCGTGACGGTCACTATATAATCGTCGTTCATGCCAACCTGGCGACCGGCTTCATCCGGAAGCTAGAACCGTTGCATATAAGACACACCTTAGACTTCGTCATAGACGATGGTGAGCGCAGCATGTTCGGAGTCTGATGAAGGTGAGCTTATGGCCGTCCTCGCGGATCGTCGTGGGTCACCACTGTATGTTGTAAAGCTTAACGAGGCTACGATGGAGTGGGAGAAGGTCAAAAGTTTAGAGGGCCGGGCATTGTTCACTGGCACGCTCAGGACAATAATGGTAAATACCGATGTCAAGTGGATGCAAAACAAAATCTTCTTTCCGATGTTACACCATTGGCCTGATATCGTCAAGTGTGACCTTGTTTACCGGGAAGGTGAACTGGCGTTTGTGCCAAAGTCTACCATAGTGTTACAAGATGGTGCTGCAGATGGCAAGGACATATGGACTTGTGGACTGGGAAAAGGCGAATCAGCTGAGTTTTGGGGGTCTACAAATTTTAATTACAGTATATGGGTCAAATTCAATAAATTGACTCCATAGTATAATTGTTCGAAGCTATGTTCATCAATCTTATGACTAGAGCACTTTGGTTTGGATAGGTCTTAGCTTATTATGATTATGTCATCAACATCTATTTCATATTCATGGGCTTCCATTCCATGATTGTTAATTTTGTGTATGGATTTTATTAAAGTGCAAATTCAACTATATTTTTTTTCAAAATTAATAGTACGTATATATAAGTTATGGTTGTTTCAAAAAAAAAATAGCGCATCTATTTTCCATCAAGAATCCGAATAAGGTATCAAGGTGAGCAATTCAATGGTACACGTATATATATATATATATATTTTCAAATTCCGAAGAGGGTGTCAGGGTGAGCGATTTAATGGTGCGCAAGTGTAAAAGAGGCCCAAAAGCAACGCTGGAAACATAAGTTATAGTTGTTTCCTATCTTTTGATACACCCCACTACTAATATTAGCATAGAGCCGGAAAAAGGTTGCTCTAATATTGTCGTGTCACAACACGCTTGATGCACCGACACTGTTATAGACGACGCTGGATCGATGTCATGGGCGAGCGGGATGATACTACGAGAAAGTATGCTTGGTGATGTGTTTCATGGAGTAACTCAGTCAACGAAACGATTTCTGTAGCTTCGTACGACGCTGCAGGACCAGGACGTGACATTGGATGATGCATCACAAGAAGGACTCGTTCACGATCGTATTGGTCGGCCTTTCTCGTGGCCGCCACTAACGCCCCCGTCACGGTTAGTTAAACATCGTGGAAGGTGAAAGCTCAAGCCCCCATCACGTGCCAGCTAGCGCGACTCGAACTCCTCCTGGAGAAGATAGTCACCATGTCTAACTAGGATTCGATCGGACTCGTTGTGTCCCTATATAATCGAGGGAGCTAGAAATACCCGGTCGACATCACACACATGGACGACCCGCCGCTTCCTCTAGATCCCAGCCTCGCGCCGGTTCTGCTTTTCGACTGCGGCAGCGGCGGCGTCAAGCCGGACGAGGCAACCGACGATGCCAGGCTCGTGTACAGCATACCCAAGAAGAAGCTGCTTCTAGCGAGAGGACTCGGCAGCTTCATCGAACATGTCAGCTGGATCACGCCGCAGGGATGGGTGTTGACGCTGGATCCGGCCAGTCGCGACGTGTCCCTGCGCGACCCCTTCACCTCGCGCATTGTGCATCTACCCCCAGACCCGGACGGCCTCCTAGCAAGCAGCAAAGACACGAGGTGCGTCATGTCGACGACCCAGCTGACGGACCCGGCCTGCGTCGTGCTGGTCATCCACCGGCAGGAGCCGGTGTTGTGCCACTGCAGCCCCGGTGAGAGCCAGTGGTCGAGGCACGAGTACCAGCCCGAGCTGCTGGTGGACGGTGACCTCGACCCCAATGATCGAGAAGAGATGATCGAGAAGAGATTATCGAGGCAGTTGTCAGGCTCGTAGCGGTGGGGGGCAGGTTCTACACGTATTTAGGTTGGGCAGGTACAGGTAAGATGGTGACGTTTGAGATCTCAAGGAACCCCTCATTGTTCAGCTCCCATACGGTGGATAGTCCACCACACCCGGCGAAATGCCCTTGCATAAAGTGCTGTGACATCCCCTCCGGGATGATCAGGACCGTGTACAGGAGAACACTCGACGAAGCGAGTTATAACAGCATATATATTCTTACAAGCCCAGATATATATTACATCATGGTATAATACAACCAGGTTTCAAAAAGAATAGACGAGAGTTTGCAGCGGAGAAATATTTATTACAACAAAGATTTATGAGCTTAACAGAAGTTTGAACATCATTAAAAACCAAGTTTTAAACCACGTTTATTCCAACTCACTCTCTGAGACACACCTAGTTTTCTATTCTTCCGGAGACGGAATGCGTTCCCACTGAAGAGAACCTCCCTTCGACAGTAGTTCTTCCTCTGGCATGTCTTCTGACCATCCCAAGGAGTTTGGCTCCCCACCTAACAAAATAATAAGTCGAATAAAACCCTGAGTATATAATATACTCCGTAAGACTGACCCGTCAACGTGGCTTGCTAAGGCCGATATCTAGAATGCTTAGGCCTTTGGCTAGTGGGTTGACTCAGACTTGCGAAAAAACAACACTTACTAATGGTTAGCTATTTTCCCATTTTAGCTCAAGATTATGTTCATTAATAGCAAGATTTGCATTCTACAACTATTTACAATCATAAATTATCAAGCCAATCTAAATAATTTTAAATAATCCTTCTCATTCTCGTTACACTCGTTTATCTCCGTTCGCGCCAAGCGAACAAGCGGTACTCATTGCTGCGAGGGACAGCGATTCGAATCAATTTCTACCAGCTGGGTAAAAACCCAACTACACGACACATACGCACCGCACTGGTCTTATATGACAACTTTTTCCACTAACCCCAACCAGAGGTCGATCCGTTTCCAACTTCCCCGGAAATATGGAGACCCCACTAGATACCCGTCCCTGACGTTATCCATGGGCGACCACCATTTCCCTCCCGTGAGACTTCAATCTCACTAACAGCCAGAAAAAGAAAGTTGGCTACGTTCTACCACTGAGGTAGTTAGGGTACATCAGCTTACTGGGTCCCATAAACCAGCATGTAGACGGTACTGTTCAATACTTGTTCACGGAGCCGCCAACAGTTGTTCCTAATTTGACACGGACGGGGCTACCACCTTGCAAGACCCAGTCTTTGCCCTTTCCTCTACGGGGCCCGTCCGGTCTCATCATCATCATCCACTTTCATTTAATTTCTCAAAGATCTCAATCAACTTAAAGCCTTCATGCTTTAGGATTTATCCTATGCAGTGCTACCGACAATCCTACGACATAAGCGTAGCGTCTATCGTGCTACCTGTACCTGTATAGGGTAAACACATCATAGGATACGGTAGTGATGCAGGTGGGTATCAATCAATTCCCCGAACCTAATGCACAGACATGACTCGACTGACTGTGATAAAAGAAAAATTTAAAAATATAGGTGGGATGCACCGGGGCTTGCCTTGGGTTTCATTCGGAAATGATGATTCAGGTGCAGGAGCAGTCTCAACAATTACCACCTCGGGCCCAGAGTCAGCAGATGGCTCGATGATCTCGGGTCCTATCCGATTCGTTGACATAACGCAAGTTAGTATTAACGATGCATGAAATATGACATGCAATGCATTGGATAAGATAGCTCTAATAAATATTTAGACTAAGAATTTTAATTACTCTTGTCTGAAGTATTTCCTTCATGGTAAGAGTAATTAAGTCCATTAATAACAAGGGTTTAACATATTTTAATTCAAATTAATAACTTTTAATTACCCCACTTAAATATAAACTAAATCCATTAACAAAATAAATACTACTTAGAAAAATAAATTAAACAACAATTAAAAGATAAATCTTTAATCTTACTTAAATATTTAAAATCATATTAAAGATAATTTATAAACTTACTAGAAAATCATATAAAATAAATATTAAATTTTATTTCATTAAATGGTAGAGGCATTTATTTAGAACTTAATAAAATTATTTTCACTATTTTAGGAAGCCTATTTTATTTACTGGATTTTATTCAAACTCTGGAATTATTATTAATTGGAAAACCTGAGAAAAGAAAAGAATTATAAAACTCTGGATTTCGGCCTCTTGGGCCTTTGGCAGTCCAGCTGCTGCTGGATCCAGCCCAGCCGCTGAGCTGCGCAGCGCGGAGGCACGGCCCAGCTACGGGTGGCCCACTCGGGCGGGACACGGCCCAGCGTCACGACGGCCTGGCCGAGGCAAGGCGCGGCGAGCGACGCGAGCGCAGGGCTCTCGCGCGTGCGGGGGCGGCGTGGCCTGCCGGCCTAGTTGCGTAAGCGCGGTCCAGCTTCAAAAAAAAACTCTTCGAGCTCACGCGCGCGCGCGGTGCGCTCCTGCCGCCAGAGCTTGAGCTCGCTCTCGAGCTCGGCTCGGCCAGCAGGCTAGCAGGCAAGCCTGGCATGTCACAAAGAGTGGAAGAGGCTGGGTGGTGTTGGCCGTGCTCACCAGAGCAAAGGCGACGGCGTACGATGGCGGGAACGGAGCTTGGCAATGGCGGCGGGGAAAGAAAACTCGGAGCAGGGGATCATCCGAGGTCAAAAGCGATTGCAAAAGGTTCAAACCGAGTCGTAATTAAGTTAGAAACCCTCCATTGCCAGGAATTAAGTTAAGGTAGAAAGTAGTGATCGAATTTGGAGAAGGAGCGGGAGGAGATCACCGGTGCTCACCGATAAAATCGACGGCTCTAATCTGCGGTCTTCAGCGGGAGGTGGTGCTGGACGGCCAAGGTGGGGTGATGGGGGTATTGCGCGGCGGGGAGCGGTGTTGACCGGGAAGTCGACGGCGAAGAGTAGGCGCGGCGGTGTCGGCGGTGGCGAAGCAGAGGAGGCGGAAGGAGAGAACGAGCGCGAGAGAGGAAGTGAATGAGAGAGAGAAGAAAGAGAAGAGAGGAGGCAGTAAAAATGCCTCCCCGATCGATAGCGGCGCCGGCGGGTCCCGCGTGCAGGGCGTCGTGGCGCCTCCGCCGCTCCCGCGCGCGCCAGCGTGGCTCGGTCGCGGGCGGTGCGCGGCGGTGAAAAAAATCTGGAGGCTGACTGGTGGGTCCAGTGTGGCCCACCAACAGTAAAGACAATTAAAATTTTTTTTTTTAAATGGGAATGTCACAAGTACTGCCTGGTGGAATCGTGCGGAGAGCTGTTCATGGTGCAGTTTTACCTATCGCTGCTTTGTACCGAGAGAACTCTACGTTTTCAAGTGCACAGGCTGGACTTGCGCAGGAACGCGTGGGTGAAGGTAACACGGCTCGGGATCAACAGGGCGTTCCTCATCAGCTGTGATCACATCAGCTACAGTCTATTTGGGGCGTCCATGCTGGCAGACAAATTTGGTTTGAAGGCAAATTGCATCTGTTTCTCCAATAACGATGACAAGGGGTTCTACGTCCAAGACATGGAGCGAGCGACGACAACACTGCTTGATCCAGGACCTGAAATTACAGATGCCATGATGCCCATACTTTTGATGCATGTAGTCTAAATCCAACACTAGCAAAATACCCGTGAGTCTCTACAGGTTTGATTATTTGACAATGCTAAATTTAATGTTTTCTAAATTATAAATGGAGTTAATTTATATTTGTTTATGTATATTAAAAAAAGTTGAATAAACTTTTATTTTTATTTTATTTTTTGCAAGAGAAAAATTTATTCTTGCTAAGCAATATTGTTACAAATCACACTAGGAAGTATATTAACACCAACACTATCGCAATTAACAAGATCGCTCACACACACTGGACTGAAATTAAAACAAACTCGACTCTACCTTAATTTTAATGCTAACTGCGCAACTTCATGCGTAACTTTATTTTGCTCTCTCACAATCTTCTTAACCTCCAAACTATGTAGCAATTGTCGTTCTCCTTTAGCTTCTTGTATCAGTGGACCTAGCAGAGACTTGTCATCTTCATCAGCAAGCAATTTCTGCACGACTGACGCACAATTCGATTCCAATATATAAGATCTATCCGGCCATCGAGCAGCAAGTTTAATACCTTCCAGGCAAGCAAGTTTAATACCTTCCAGGCAAGCCATAAACTCCGACTCCTAAGCATCTCCGCAAAATAACAGGATACGCCATGCCATAAGAAGAACTGTTCCTTCACAGTCTCTGATGACAACACCCACAACCGCTGCCCAGTTTGCACCACAAAGGCTCCATCCACATACAACCTGGTAGTGACCACCTTTGGCCTCCTTGTGACCTCTCCACAAGAAGCCACGCCGGACTTAATCTACTGCATTAAGAACCCAAGCCAGCAGATCAATGGCCATAGCTAAGTAAATGATCATAGCAGTTAGAACAAATTGTATCTGCACCTTACGACCTGCTTTTTTCATGAGATCAGCTTTCAACCCAGCCACTTGGTGTGCAATTCGATCAATTACTAGCTGAATTTGGGCCATTGTGAGCTTGCGCAAGGAGAGGGGCAGGCCTAAATACCGGCAAGGGAAATTTGAAACTTCACATGACAACAGTTCGTGTACAACCTCTTGTTCAGCTTCTGCACAACCTCTCGTTTGGATGGATTTTTGAAAACTTGTCTATTCTTATATGGATTCTGATTGTGTAGTATTTTAAATACTATAACATATAATATATTACCTATCTGATTTGTATTTGTAGCCATGTAAACATAGCGTTAGCACGGGTAAAATATACTAGTGCAAGCAAAACATTTTACAGTACAAACAAAATAAAAATTGAATAATAAAAAATAAAAAATTAGTATATCAAAAAAGCATTGTGTGATTTGACGTTTTTTTAATTTTATCAATGAGCAGTTTTACTATGTATATTACCTCTAGTAATTTACTAGCGGTAATAATAATGATGATGGTAGTAATGTAATATATTCATGGTTCCATATATTTACGCACAATGACACTGAAGGTCCGATGGTAATTTGGTGAGTACATCGTCGCAGGCCAGCCCCGCATCCCACCCATCTGGCTCGTTCCTGTCTTGTGACGCACAACGACGCCGCCTTCCGTGTCGAGCTCCTCCCAGACTCGCGCCGCCACCACAATCAATTACAAGTTTACCATTTTGATCTTTCCAATAATGCCTCAGTAAAGTCATTACTGCTAGTAGAATTACTACTTTGCCACTAGTAATTACTGCTATACCACTAATAATTATTAAAGGTAATATGCATAGTAAAACTGCTCCTTATTAACAGCACATAACACTAACTTTTTTTTTTAGGGGAATGTAAAACTAGACGAACCCGAAGCGAAACCGATTACACTGCATGCTAGCTTGATGGGCCATCCCACGCGCGGCCCGTTATGTCCTTATTGGCTCTTTGGACCGTAAAAAGTTAAGACAATTTGTGATCCAGCCCCAGAAACCGGCCTACGACATCTTATTCGCCTTGCCCAATTTCCTCGAAACCTAACCAGCCACTCCACCCGCCGCCTGCCGCCACAGCCTCCCACCCGCCACCGACAACGCCTGCCGCCGCAGCCTCTCCGCCATGGGCAAGCGAGCGCGACTGAGAAGAGAATCACATTCCGCTGCACCGTTTGCTTCTGGACTGGCAAGATGAGCCAGGACGAATTCCAGAAGCACAACGACAAGTGCGAGGCAGAGAAGCGCAAGCGACAGGCTGCTGCGAACCGCGACAGGGAGGCCACACAGGCGCGCCTGGCAGAAGCAGCAGTAACCGGACACGCCCGGCGGGCCCGGGCCCGCGAGCAGGAGGCCGCGGCAGCCCGCGCTCGGGAGGCCTTAGGAGCGAGAAGGTAAATTGATGTGATCTGATTTACGTTAGATGCAGCGACGAGATTTTTAATTCAATTGTGCCACGCTGCGCAAGCACGCATGCATACGTAACGATAGAATACCGATTGAAGTACAAATAAAAAAAGTTGGATTTGTAGTTGAACGCTGACATTTCGGCCTAGAGTTTCTGTTAGGATAGAGCTCCCATCTGCTAAGTGCATTAAAATTAAAAATGTCAGGCATCCAATCAGTTTATCAGTTGAGTGGGAGTTTCTGTTAGGATATAGCTCCGATCTGCTAAGTGCGTTAAAATTTTGGTTGCTAAGCAAATTTTGAAACTTCACTGATAAGAAAAAATTGTACGAGGACACAGATAACCCCTTCCTAGAATGATTTTGCTAGTCTAACACAAAATGATTATCAACACATTGGTGTTGAAACTGCTATCCAATCACTTTATCAGTTGAGTGGGAGTCTCTTGTCTCAACCTGCTAAGGTTGGAAATGCTTTAGAAGCTGCATGAATAGCTTTTTGTAGGATAGCTTCACAATATTTGAAAACAGCAGCACACATTGTAAAACTGAGGGTGGGGCAGCACTCATTCTCAGAGATGAAATTTGCAGAACAAACTTCTGAGGACACATGGCACGCACAAATTAAAAATAATCTAATTGATAAAATATTCTTCTATGACTAGAGTTCCAACAAACTACACTGCTTACAATATTTTCATTGCTTTTTTTTTATGAAAGTTTACCATTCCTTCATTTGTCTTGTTTCTTACATCATGAACATCAATGAAACATTTTAGAGCATGTGCACATATATATTTATTACAATTAGCACCCAATCTATGATTTTATAACCAGATGATTCTGTCTGTCTTGTTTCTTACATCATGAACATCAATGAACGCACGTATAATCAAAGAAGGAGAACAGGGGCAAATTGATGCTGAACAGAAATGAATAAGTAGGCTTAAAAGTTTTCTGATGCAATGGTGCTTGACATAAACGGGACTTTCTACAGTCTAATAAGAGAGCATTTAAATAAAGCTTTGAATTACAAATCAACTTCAGAACATAAATAAATCACGTTAACATCTTGCACTCACCAATTATCAACTTGCTGCCAACTATTGCCAATTATGTTTGAATCATGCAGGTAAGTCTAATAAAGCAGCATCATAAAGCAAGCAACAAGAGCATAGGGAACACAATCGGATTGGCATAAATAAATGAAGCAAGAAATGAGACTACAGTTTATGCTATGCAGTCAATCGATCTAAATTACTATAATCGAACTCCTGTGATGTTCTGCTGTACACCAATGGGATTTTCTTGTTATGCTCTATAATAGTGGAGACATACTCTGCATTTCTTGGCTTTGATGTTCTGCGTGATTTACCTTGCTAGCTTTGTTTAGGTGTGCAGTTTATCTTTGTTTATGATCTGTTTTGCCCAAGGTTATATTTGTAGTATACCATTATCATGAGCATGGGTGAAGTTTTGTTGAGACCAAATGAGTTAATGTCCCATCCATGCAAACTAAATAACAATTTGTTGCGCTAATTTTATACTATTATTTTAGTTCCCACTCTCTTTTTTATCTTAAAAACTGGTCATGACCAATGACTAGGGGTCTGATTTGCTTTGCTAAACCTCACAGAATATTAGTTCCATGCATTCCTGTAGACAAAACACTAGCCTTTTCCTACAGAATGTAAAAGTCAAACACAAAAAGACCAAATTCCTTTCAAATGAAACATTAGCCTTTACCTGGATAAAAGGTTAGAAATTTCAAATGATAAGATAATAACTGGCTGCATCCAGTCAGATATGTTACTAGGATTTGAGGCCTACCGAATGATTGGGATGAGAGTTTCAACCTCCAACATGAACCATTTGAGGTTGACTTTATTGTACAGTTTCACAAATGATCTTGTGTGCCAAATATTTCCTCTGCAAGAGTTAAAAATGACGTGCTGATTTCTTCAAAAAAAAGATTGCATAAAAAATTCTAGCTTTTGGCAAATGCGAACCATTAAATTGTAAATTACGCTTGGTCATTCGTATACAATATATTCCAAAGTTAAATAACCTATGTATCTCAGAATATAATTGCATGTGTTGCACTATGGAATTTCCATACGGAAATAGTTGCAAAGTTCCATAGCATTTTCCAATTATAAAAATTTTTAAAAAATGCTTCAGCTAATAAAACAAAATGCAATTTTCTGTCTTCTATTGACATTTTCACTTGACAACGATCCATAAGAGGAAGATGAAGTATGCCAAGATCATTTACCACAAGAGATGGAACCCGGTCATTATCATAATCGACCCACGGCTAATGATGCACCCCTGCAACTGCAGCAAGCATTTTGGGTATATTCAGTAGTAGCATAAAGAGAACAAACATCTGTGAAAATTGAGTGAACTAGAAGAATAGATTCCGTTGCAGAAAAATAACCAGCAGAAAAGAAATTATATATTGTAGCTCCAATCAACTCAAGAAAAAGATAAGATAATATTTTAACAGTAGTTCACAAGCATCATGTGTTTCTGTGTAAAAATCTATGTGCACTTGCAGGTAAGGAAGCATAGAAGCATATTTCTAATGTCTACGAACTATATGACTAGGACCAGGCAGATCTTAGAAGCCGGTACATTTTGGGCCACGGGTATGTTTTTCATCATTTAAGAACAAGAGTACCATGCATAAAAAGAGGTCAATGGCACTCCTAATGAACTTAGGAAGAACTCAAGTTGTTGTTGTTTTTATTATACTGCAAAGCAGCAAGGAATATTACTCGAGATCCTTAGGACTACTCAGTTGTTTTCTTCCAAATATAGAAAACGAAATTCGAGTTGGGGACATAATACAAATCTGCAGGGCGGGGGTTTACTGTTTACACCCAGTCACCCACACCAACTGAGCAAGCTCAAGTCTTCAACTTCAGCTTATGACATTGCAACAAATCAGCAAACAAGTACATAATGATCCTTCCTACCCTGTAGCAGTTATTTTTGGTTTCTAGATTGAGTTCTCATGACACCTCTTGAAATAACTTTGCCTACCATTCAGGTACTTTTTCGGAGCATTGCAGTAACCTAATTATCATTTATAAAAGATCAAGAAAAAAGATCAAGTAACCAATTTTCTTATTCTCTGTTCAGAAGAGATGTCATGCTTGAGTTTCTGGATTCCTGTGCTTCAGCTCTCATAAAAAGGAAAACAAATGTGGCGAGTGGTATATGATTGAAGCGAATGCTCTTCTATCCAAATTTTGTAATGCAAATAAAGGTACTAACTCTTTAAACATTGTCCCCTTTAACCTTTATGAAAAATAATCACGTAACCAACTTATTCTATTCGCTGGCGATGATTGAGCTTGAGGCCTCACATCCACATCATCTTCCGTGAAGTGTATTTTGCATGGGCAGAAGCTGTGCAACCAAGAGTAGTGTCACGCAAAATTATGAAGAGTGACTTGGATTTCATACAAAAGTTAAGACAAAATCGACTTCGTAACTTCTTTACCATGTCTAAATAACATTTCGATATAGTGGTCTCGATATCGAATCTTCTAGACGCAGTACTAAACTTACAAAATGCAGATATATATTAAAGAGGAAATAAAGCAAGCAGAAACCAGGGGCACGGTTGACAATAACGTATTATGAATAAACACAAATACAAAAATGAACAGTAGCATACCTTTATAACCTTTCAAGGAACGGGAGACACGCCCTCAGAACACTGACGCACAGATTTCGAGCTCGGGAGCGAGAAGGCATTTGGCTAAAGGCCGTCCACTCACGGAGCAGGCCTATTCATATGCCGTCCGTCCCACCGAGCAGGCTTTTTCATGTGCTGATTCGCGCATTCTTACTTCGTTCGGAAAAATATTGTTGTCTACGGATATTTTATCGCTGCTATGCAGTGGTATTCGCAAGCGAAAATGCAGCCGCCTCGATCCGAAATCTTTTCAGTCCAAGAACATCCAAGCAGATACTGTACGGAAAATATCGGTACGCTTGAAATCCAGAAATCACAGGAAGAACTGAAAGGAACTGGCCTCAGCCGAGGACATCGACGAGTTAGCCCGACGGAACCTCCAGATCGAAGGGAAACTCGCCGGTGCCACTGCCCCTGTGGCTGCACAGAGGTCCTCGGTGAACCCCGTTGCCTGATTTTGTCCGGCAACGACCGGCGGAGTCTAGAGCTTGCCTCCTGGCCAGATCTACCGGTGTTAGCTTTAGAAATAGCAGTAACGAAACCAGAGAGACAATGATCTACAAAAAAATGACTCACCGGAATCGGCAAAAAAGGGTAGACCGGTACTCCAGCCAACGGCGCCGGCGGGCCGGTGGAGACAAAAACACAGAGCGTACCCCGTCAAATCAGCACGCAATCCTAGAGGGCAGCCGACCGTCGTCGGGAGCGACCAGAGCGCCTCCTTTGCCATGGCAGGGCCAGTCGGCTGGGAGGCACTCGGTGGCTTCACATCACAGCGCATGCACGGGCAAAACTCGCCAGGAGCGCCTGAGACTTCGCTGTGTGGCTCGTGCAGACGCCCCACGGTGGGCATCCACGGCGATGTGGTTACGGCGGCGGTGGCGGCCCATCTAGGGTTCCGGCTAGGTGGAGAGATAAGGCGAGCGCAAGAGGGACGCGTTGTGGGGGGTGGGGAATCCGTACCAAATTAAAATTGCTCCGGTGCATACCTAGCACGCGGAGAAGGCGGCATGGAAACCAGAATATTAGAGCAAAGTATTATAAGGCCACCTCAGCTGACGAAATGTCAAGGACACCTTAACATTGTCTGACGTGGTGGAGAGAGGAAGCAAGAGAGAGAAAAAACGAGCGACTCACGAGTCGCTAGCAGCAAGCGGGCGAAATGCCATTTATTGACAACCACTCCTTCACTAATTCAATTTATTCACGTCATAATTAAACCACACAAAACATTAAATATTTTTGGAGCCTGTTACCACTGGTCGGCTGTTTTAGCTGAGCTGGAATCGTGAGACGCCGGCAAGCGGGCGTAGCATTAGCCCTGCTCTTAACTGTGCATGGCTTGAAATTGCGTGCAGTTACTCGCGGTGCACCACTCACGCGGACTCGCGTGCTAATCCCTTTTTCTTTTTGACACGCTCGCGTGGTAATCCTGGTACATGTGAACGGCGTTCAGGAACCTCTCGGGAATCGTCTGGCCAAAAGACATGGCCCGTTGGGGCCATCCAACACGGCGTGACATCTGTGACTTTATTGCTTTTTCTACCTAAATTACTTTTCCTGCGAAATTAGGTTGCATCATATCTTTCTTATGATACGTCACTATAATATAGACCGTGTATTCATAGAGCTGTGTACTCAGCATGCTGGCGTGACAGAGTTGTGCACGTTTTTCTTTTTCTTTTAAGAACGGTGGAAAGGTTCTCGTGAGCTGGCTGTGTCGCCATTCCCACGATCTAGCGAACATTTGTGCGGCATCCCAAATGGATATAACTGCAAACGATGAAAAAGTTTTACTTCTATCAGTATACCTGTTCTAATCATTGTCAAAGCATCCGCAACAAATTCCGAAACATGTTTTGAGATTCAGTACTAAAATAAACTCTCAATAATTATCCAAAAGCACTCCTATTTTTTATGGGCTCTCAATCAAAATATCAACCGAAATTAAATATGGAAAGAAGCCTTTTCAACATTTCGTTGTCGCGTCTTGTTTTTTTCTCCCTTATTTATAAAATCAGATATGTGTGCTCCTTAAACTGTTAACTGATTGTTTATCCTCTCATGACAATCTTTTATGGCAGTTGTGTCTGAGTGGCATGCAAGTGGCACTGAGAAATACATACTCCTTTATACCAAAATAAGTTTACATCTAGCTTTGGTCAAACTTTACTTTGCCTAGTAATTTTTATATATTTAACAAAGTATAAAAAACTAGTATTTGTACTTTTAGATGATATGTCTTATAATGAATCTGAAAATATAAATAATAACTTTTCCAAACTTAATTAAATATATAAAAATTACTGGTCAAAACGAAGTTTGATTAAGATAGATGTAAACTTATTTTGGAATGGAATAAGTATTAAATACCACATATTTTATATAATTAAAAAAATCAAAAGTGTACATCTATGAATTCAAAAAACCAATACAATTTTGTAGTTGAATATTGATCAATGAACATCAACTTTTAGGCTTCGTTTGGAATAAAGGAATGAAAAATACAGAAACTGAAAAAAACACAGAAATGAGAAAAACACAAAAAAGAAAAAAGTGTCAAAACTGTAGGAATCTAAAACAGAGGAATGGAGAATTTGAGATGTTTGGAATGCAGGAACACTAACACGGGAACTAAATGCATAACAATTTTACAACTAGATAAAATATTTATATAAGTCATATAATTATTATTCTATGCACTTAATCAAATTAGTAACCTCTTGTCATCCTTAACTACTCACTTTATTTCTCAAGGAAACAATTTGCTACATGTCCTTTGCTAACATGTAAACCACGCACGTACATTAGCCCATGTCAATTAGATTTAAATCGGACATATAAATTAGCTAAACTTAATTAGGTTGTTTGCATGAAGGCGCTCTACGGTCAACACAATAAGCAAAGCAAACGAAATTTTCCTTTAGTTTCAGCCTAATTCTTTATTTCCTACGTTTTGTGAAAGAAGTCATTATTTTCCTCTGAAAAAGAATTCATCATTCCTCCATTCGAAACACTAAGTATAGAAAAAATTCCTTTGGAATGGATTCTTTTTAAAAAAATTTAAATTTCCTTTATTCCAAACAAAGCCTTATTAAAATTCACGAGCCTATGACAAGCGCACAAGCACCTGGTGTGGCTCTGAGCACGGCCAACATCCAACGGCATGGCTACTGTATCTTTTCTTTCTTTTTTTTTAAAGAAAAGGTAGAGAGTTAAGGGTCAACAATCTGCATCGATACGATGCGATCCAAATGCACGGGGAACGCTCCATACAAAACAACTCGTCACAAGTTTTGGTAGGTAAAGCTCGAGCAACCGCAGACAATAGGAGCTGTTGTAAAACGCTTATGGACCAGGCTCATCTTTTAGAAGTACTTCTGGTCCATGTGGACTCTTTATCTAATTCTAGTCCAATATGAAGTAGGGGTTCCTCCTTATAAATAGTTGAGAAGACACCACTTTGTAATTTCGCCAGAATTATTTAATAAAGAATTTCGTCTCCTCTATTCTTATCACTTTTAGTTTTCGTTCTCTACTTCGATCTACGTGTCTGCGATCGTCGATAACTCAATACGCTATCAGCACGTTCTACAGAGCCGACAATCTACTTGGCGATTAAAGGTATGTTTTTCGATTGATTTTGTATCTTGACTCGTTGCAGTCAAGATCTGTCCAAAAGATCGCCACAAAAATCTTTACTCGTTGCAGTCAAGATCTACAATAACAAAAGTCCGCCATGGGAGGCGGCACTATGGAATAACAAAATCAGATTAAAGGCACTTATGCGCCCACATCGTTTTCAGCATATTGCATCACCACAGAAAAATGCTCTGACCGCGCCGTGACACACCCAGCTTTACTACTCCATCGTGCCGTGCGTCCGTGCGCGCGAGCACGACGAATCTACAGCAGCTCGGCTGACGCCCCCGAACGTGCCTGAGTCCACTTCCACGACCTGACGCACGCGCACGAGCAATAGTGCTGGAAACACTGGTAGATTTTGGAAAACACAAAGGTGGGGAGGGGGGGGGGGGAGCCCACGTCCCTCTCCCAGGGGCGATGGGCGTAACCCTAGACGCCACCGCCGTCACTCCCAGTCCTCCTTCCCAGGCTCCTCCACCCCTCGCCGTCGCCCGAGCGCCGCGAGCCAATGCTGCAAGGCCGAGAGGAAGGCGGCGACGGCACCTCCATTTCTTCTTCTCCACCGCAGCCTCCCTTCCCCCCCCCCCCCCAAAATCCCATGGTTAGAGGCAGCGTCGCATGACGAGGGGCTCCAGGCCCGCCGGATCGAGTGCCTAGGCGGCCGGATCCGCAGGCAGGGGGCCCGTGCTCGGCGGCGGCAGCCTTCGAGTGGCGGCGGCAACACAACGAGACGTGGGGTCTCGGGCCCGCCCAATCCGGTACCTACGGGGCCGGATCCGTAGGCAGAGGGCCCGAGCCCGACGGTGGCGGCCTTCGAGAGCCGGATCTATAGCAGGGGCCTCACGCCCGGCGGCAACGCCCTCTGAGCGCAAGCGGCGGCGCCATGGGTGCTCAGGCGAGGAAGCAACACCGGCGCGCCGAGGCGACGCGGCGCCGGGAGGGCGGTCGAGCTCCAGGCACGCCGAGGCGACGCGGTGCCGGGAGGGCGCTGTCAGGCTCCAGGCGCGCCGTGAGCGCGGCGAGGACGCGGCGCCGGCGGAGGCGGCTGTAGGCGTAGCGACGTCGGTGCATCGGGCGACGGCGCGACGCTGGCGGTGCAAGCGGCCAGTGGAGACGTGGCCATGCACGGTGAGGGACCTGCCCCACCGGATTTGGTGCCTAAGTGGCCGTACCTAAGAAAGGGGGACCGCGCCGGGTAGCGTCGCCCTCCGAGCGGAGCTCCAAGCGGCGGCAGTGTAAGGCGAAGAAATGCCGACGAAGGCGGATCCAGCGCCATGTTGTCTCCGCGGCAGTGCGCCGAGGAGGGCGGCACATGCGGCGACAATATGGCGTTGTGCGACACTGGATCGGCGGGCCTGCTGTTGTCGCGGTCGTGCGCCGAGGGATGGCGGCACACGCAGGGATGACGGGCGGAGCGAGGACGATGCACGGAGTGACCGCACGGAAGAGGCCCAGGCCGTGTGAATGACCGGGTTGCGGATTGGCGGCGCGGTTTGTGCGCACGCGTTGAAGACGCAATGCGCAACGGCGGCGTTCTGAGTTGAGCGAGAAAGACGGGGGCGCGCGCGCGATGATGACGCTATGAGCGATTGGAGGTACGGTTGGCGCGGTGTGAGATTGTGCGATATGGCGCCGAGGCAGGACTGCGATCTTGTTTAGAGATGGCATTGCTAGCAGAACCGAGAGAAATCTTGCATGGTTTAACATGCCGGCGACGACGTTGCCTTACGGCTTCGTTCTTCTTGTTGAAGGCGTTGTCGAGGTATTGCTTTCCATCTCTAAACATTGGGCGTAAGTCTAGATCCGTCTTGTCGGAGCACATGGCGGTGACGTGCTAACGTCATGAACTTCCTGAAGGCGTCATCTTATAGCAGCTCCTAACCTTTACGGTATTCATGTCGTGTTTGTGTGTGTGTGCGTGTGTGTTTGTTTATGTGGATCTGTCGGTGGTTTGTGTTCCTGTGTATATTGTATTTGTGTATTTATATATGGACCGGTACAAGTTCATATCCTGTTTTCTTCTTAATATTATAAAACACGGCTGTTCTACGTTTTTGAGAAAAAAAAAGATTTTGAAAAAAGCACCCACCGAGCCAGCGAGCGAGCCTACACAGCTACAGCCTACAGCCAGCGACCGCACGTCGTCGGTGTCGTGCGCGCGTTTCTTGGAAAAGCACCCACCACGATTGGAGTCATCTGTCCGTTCCGCGCCCGCGCTCCGTTAAATTTATTTCTGGAGCTGCCGGGGATGTGGATCTCGAAGGCCGGTGGGTCAACATGATTAAAGTCTGAATGAGCCGGGTGGAGTGGTCGTAGGCTCGTGCACCGTGGATCGGTGGATGTGGTGAGTAAGTTCGTATGGAACTATTGAACCTAGACAGAGAGGAACAGCGCCATGACGCCAAACCGTGTCCAAAAGGACACGGCTGGGCTTTTTTTTTTTTTTTGAGAAGCGGACACGGCTGGGCCTGGGAAAACGACTCGCCGCTGAAGTCCTATCGCGTTACGTTACGTATTCGTTTGTGTGTGCCACTGGATTACCATTTACGAACGGATCGGGTCTGAATCCAGAATAAAACCTTACCCTGCGGCTGGTTGTCGCCACGCAACTCACGGGTGATACAGAACGATTGATTGAGCCATTGAAGCCATATATGTCGCCGCCGGTGCAAGAACGGGGCTGGTCGTCGCTCCCGGCCGACCTGCTCCGTGACATCCTCTCGCGACTGCCGTGGTCGAGCCACCCGAGCTTCGCCGCCACATGCAAGCATTGGAGCACCATCGTGTCGCTTTTCTACCCAGCCTGGATCACTCCCGTCCTCCTGAACGCCGTCGATGTCGGCTCCACCCGTATCCGGTACTACAGCCCCTACTACCACAAAATATTCGAGGTCGATGAAACATTAGATAGACCCAATGCCACCATCTGCTGCTCCAACGGGCGCCACTTGACGCTGTGGTGCCGTGTGGATGACAAGATACTCGTGTTCTGTGTCAACCTCGTGACCGGCTTTATCCAAGTCGTGCACCCACTGGAGGGATATAACTTCGACTTTGTCGTCTACGACGGTGAGCACAGAATGTTGGGCGTCAATGCGTCTGTTTTGGAACCCTTAATGTCGTTCGTAACATCGAGGAGGACGGTGATTGGTCCCGGTACTGGGAGTTCTCAGAGCTGATCCACCCAGAACCAAAATTTAAAGCTTCACCGATGACAAACCCCGTCCTCCACCATGGCTTGCTCTACATGTTGAGGAAAGACGGCAGGTTGGCGGTGTATGACGATCGACAACACGATGAAGGATTTAAGATTCTTGACAAGCCCACAGATCCCGGTTTCAAATACGACGATTACTACTTATTCGAATCTGATGAAGGTGACCTCATGGCTGTACTTGTGGATCGTCGTGGATCACCGTTGTACGTTGTAAAGCTTAACGAGGATGTAATGGAGTGGGAGAAGGTAGAAAGTTTGGAGGGACGAGCATTATTCACTGGCACACTCACGACCATGATGGTGAAAACCGATGTCAAGTGGATCCAGAACAAGATCATCTTTCCAAGGTTACACCATTGGCCTGATGTTGTTCATTGTGACCTTGTTGACCGTGAAGGTGAAGTGGCGTTTGTGCCAAAGTCCACGATGGTGTCACAAGATGGTGCAGTACAAGATAAAAGCATATGGACTTGTGGACTGGGACCAGACGAATCAGCAGAATTTTGGGGCACTACAAACTTTGATTATAAGATCTGGGTCAATTTCGAGAAAATAACTTCTTAGCATATTTATTCGAAAATATATGTTAGTTTTCATCCGGCTTAGCTATTATGACTATGTCATCTCATCATTGATTTCATATTTATGGGATTTCATGATTTGTTTGTTCATGCCTGCCTTGCTTAAGGGCGACTTTCAAGAGAAGTTTTTTCATGTCTTGTCTAGATTTATTCTCGATAATATATTTATTGGACTACATACGAAATCATCAAGAACTTAATTGTTATCACACAAAATGATTTAAACAGGATCGGGTCCTCTCAACGAGAGTAAAGACCATATGTGGTGTTGTATTGATTGTAATCCCCTTATTTATGAGGATGTCTTTGTCCTCCTTATATAACCGAATGTCAGGAATTACATGAAGAATTCTAGTCGTATGCTACAAAGGTTAATTACAACAATTATATCTCTGAGTTTCTTTACGTGCTACTCTGACTCCGTCGGCTCCTTCTTGTGGGTCATCTTGTGTACTGTTAGGTAAATATCCCACATGCATGAGTAAAGTGCAAGTTTTAGTATATTTATTTATTTTCAAAAAAATAACTATATACATTTATATTGCGCATTGAGAATCCGAATCATTATCTTAAAAAAATTGAGAATCTGAACGAGGCGAGCAATTATTGTAAAAGAGAGCCAAAAACAACGATAGAAACAAAAGTTCTGATGATGATTTTCCTATGTTTTGATACATTCCATTACTAATATTCGTATAGTGCCCGGAAAGGTTGCTCTACTATTATCGTGTCAACACGCTTGATACACCGACACTGCTATGCTGGATCGATGTCATGGATGATACTATGAGAGAAAGTATGCTTGGTGACGTCTTTCATAGAGTAACTCAGCAAATCAAACAGTGTCTGTAGCCTTGGACGAACCTGGAGGACCAGGACGAGCCCTTGGATGCTTCACAAAAAGACTGTCAGGTGAAGAAACCGCAGCAGAACGTTGTCACTCTTGAGGAGAGTGTTTACAAAGTTAGAGTTTGAGAGGCCTCACTCTGTTTTCTTGCTTCTCTGCTTTTGCATCCAAGCTGATCGAGAGAGGCAGAGGCCTCTGTTTTCTTTTTGACATACTCTTGAGCAGAGGCCTCTATTTCGTTGCTGTCGGTTTCTCCATCCGCTTTCCAGTGTATTTGTTTTTAGTGTTTGTTACTCTCTCCGTTTTAGTATTATTGACGTTCTAGCGTTGTCATTTTGTCCCGAAATATTTATCGTTCTCAAAAACCAAAGCGACGGTACTCAGTGACAACCAAAAACTAGGGATCTTCTGCGGCTAAAACTTTGTGTCTTCCGGATCTCCTCCTAGCCCGACTCCACCATTCCTCTCAGCCGAGGCCAATAAGCAGGTCGTTGTCACTAGTTACAATTTTAGATTATGAAATCTACTATTGACCAGTAGTTTTTCAAAACTATTGTTTAGTATTTTAGACAATAAAACTCCTGTAGAAACATATGCTATGGACTGATAGAGGCACTACCCTGTTATCAGTCAGGCTTAACTGACAATGAGTACATTCAAAAGCGTTAGCATGTTATCATGGTCTATTTTATATAGGAGCTCCGCAATTCAAAGTTTGGGTTGGGTTTGCATTTCCTAAAGTGAAGATTTGTATATATATAAGTATATAAACACTTTTATAGTCCATCCAGAATCCAAAGAAAAAGGCGACCTCTCGGGGCCGGGTGCAGTTCATCACGGCATCTCGTCAAGCTGAACTGATAAACAGAGTATGAAAAACTCAAGAGTGGCCAAATGGCACGGGGCGGGCTGACACGCAGGAGTAGTACAGCCGCCAGTGACGACTTTCCTTTGACCATATATATATATATATATAGTCGCAAAGCTTATTGGAGCGCTCAATGTTCAATCACTAGTCTCCAGGTAGTCAAGTTCCAGACCCTTCCCATCCTTAATTAACAACGTATAACCTTCGTTGTGGTAACTGGTAGCCCAAAGTGCATGTTTAGCACTTCCAATTAACTACGGCCCCGCTCGCACCTGGTCTGGTTAGTCAGCGTCGCATCGATTCGTGGAATCGTGGCAGCGGGGAGGCGGACGACTCCGATCAATGTTCCATTCCATTCCCCTCCTCAACCACTTTGCAATCCACAGCATCCCCGACCCAAAACCTCCGTTTCCAGGCGCTTGAGCTCGCATGGAACCCCTGGACCAGTCACCTGAGGAGGCGTACTCCGTGTGGGCGCTCCCACCAGAGCCCGTGCGCGGCCGCCTCCGTCGCCTCATGGCTGGACTCCGCGCCGTGCATGGCGGCCCGGTCTTCGAGCCGCACGTGACCGTCGTCGGTGCCGTCCGCCTCCGCCGGTCAGCCGCCATTGAGGCGCTCCGTGCAGCGGCCGCAGGCGTCCGCCCGTACACCGTCCGCGTCACCGGCGGTAGCGGCTTCTACAACCGTGGCTGCCTCGTGCTGGAACCGACCCCAGAGGTAACTGCTCGTAGCAACCGATCCTTCTCCAGCTGGCTTCGCAACAGCAACGCGGCTAGTTCATTGGTGGAATGTTTTGTGCCTTTGGCGGCCGAATTTGAACTTGGACTGACCTTTGCATGGATCATGATTTGGACTTTGCTTTGTTCACATGGATCATCTTTGAACTAAAACACTCTGAATTTTGTCAGGTAATTTCAGCGAGCGATCATTGTTGTAGCCACTTCGGTTATCAGAGGTCAACTTGTGAGTGTTTCCATTAGCTGAATCTTCTGTAAACAATCACAACTTGGTGAGAACAGTTTATCCCAGCTTGGTCAATTTGCGTGATTTGCAGCATATAAACCGCATCTGAGCCTCACATATGGAGACCGAGCAGAGGAGAGGGAGGCGGCGTTGAGGAAGAAAGTTGAGGAGCTGGACGAGGACATACGTGGACTACAGTTCGAGATCTCTGAGCTTGCACTGTACACAACGGAGCCCGGGGATGTGGAGTCATGGCAGCTGGTAGAGGCATACCAACTGACTACGGCTGAGAAGTGAAGCTACTTTTCTGCTTCCAGTTACATCGGTGTGTAGCCCTTTAAACTAGAATAAACAATGAAGAGAAAGGCTTTTAGTCTCTCTTGTGTTTCTGATAGATGTCAATAATATGAATGTTGCGACGGATAATCTGATTTTATATTCTCGGAGGAAAAAAAAATAAGTTATGATGGTTTGTTATCTTTGTTGATTGATACCCCTATTCATAGTTTCGTACCGTAATACACTAGCAAAAATGTTACCATGTCACAACACGCTTTATGGTATTTTCCTGAGTAACTCAGCAAAAAAAAAAAAAAAATCAGATTGCTCTCATGACAAGAAGAGAGCAACAAGAAACGCAATTCAGATTCACGCAACCAAGCAGTGTCATCCAATCTGGCCACGGACATCAAAACATCTTCAAGAACTTCCCGATGATGGGCGGCAGTTTGAACCCGCCACCGCCGGTCTTCTTCTTCTTCTTCTGCGCGTCACGGCCGCACATCGAAGCAACCCTCTTCTCGGCCGCCGCCCGCGCCGCCGCGCGGATGGTCGCGGCGCAGTCGTGGTCGCCGGGGAACCGGTGCTTCAAGCACACCTTCTGCCCGCACCTTTTGCACTGGCTCGTGTTGGAGAAGGTGAGCGTCTCCCTGCACCGCGCCGCGGGGCATCGCGGCTTGCGCTTTTTGGCCGGGTCGCACTGCCGCGACCGCGCGTGCGCCGCCAGGATGGCCTGCTCGTCGTTCTGCCCGCCGGCGCCGCCGGACGTGCGCTCGATGGCGGCGCCGCAGGCCTCGCAGACCACGACAGTGCGGCCCTGGTCGGCGGCCGCCTTGTTGGCGCAGGCGTGGGCCTTATACGTGCGGTGCTCCGCGCAGAACGTGTTGTCGCAGCCGTCGCAGACGAAGGGCAGGAAGTCTAGCTGGTTGCAGTCCGGGTTGTCGCAGTGCGCGCCCAGGTCCGGGAACGCCTCCGTTCCTCCTCGCCGCGCCATCGATCGACGATTCTCTCTTTCTCTCCTCGGGTTGCACGCGACTTCTCCTTCGTGTGACGCTAGCGCGAGGTTTTTTTCCTTGTCGCCGCTGCAGTCGCTTTGTGATCGTAATGTGGAGCGGTTAAGGTTGACCAGATTTATTTACTAGCATATAGTTTGGTTATTTCCGAGTCGGTTTCTGGTATCCGAGTCCGGTTCCAATTTGGGGGGTCTGCTCGGACGTGACGTGGCAGGGAGCGGGCCCACTGACTGGGCGATGTTCAGGCTTGAAACATGAAACGCCGGCACGCTGCCGTCTATGAGCAAGCGCAATGCGTATGCATGGCTCGATCTGGCGTTTATTCGCGCGCGTCAATACGCCGTGCCTAGTTTCAGCGGCAAACTGGAAGCGCCAGGCCAAACCAAGCAGTATAATAAAGGCATCGTGCAAGTCCAAGCTCCTGGACCTCTGCTAGAGAATAGTACGCGGGGTTGCGAATCGGCTGGCCACTATTCCGGGTACGGAGCAGGTCCCTCCCAACGCTATCCCGCACGCCGATCGGCACGTCTTGCCGGCCATGGGACACCAACAACAGCCTGGATCAAGAGAGCAGTGAGTGGCCGTGAAAAAGGGTTTTGCGCCTCGGCTTGCGACACGCCAGCTAAAGACGACTCCCTGCCGTCACGCATCCGCTGACCAAAACCCTCGCGTCGCGCGCCCGCCCGGCCGAGCGCTTTCTCGCGACATTTCCGCAGCATAAGTCGTCGTCGCTCGCCGTCATGTGGACGACACGCTCGGGTGGTGGTCTCCCAGTCCCAGCTCAAGGGTACGGCCGGTCCGCTCCTCGGTCAATTACTAAACAACCTTTTTCTCACTGTCACGTGAGGCTCCGCAGCCGGATGTCAGCCATACTGTTGGTCACCCTCTGACTCTCACCCACCCGGATGGCCGGTACACAACTCACCACACTACTAGCCCTACTAGCCCAACTGCTTTTCCGTTGTCCGGATATAATACGTCGTTAGTACCTGTCAAGAAACCGCAGGCGCGTCACAACAGACCAAAGTGACGGAAATTTCCCCTCCTCCTGTAAAGTCAACTCTGCAGTTTTATCGCTGAAAGTTGGCCGTGACTGGCTGTTTCTCCTTCAATTTTACCAGGTCAAGCTACGCAAATTCGCCTTCATCCGTCATCGCCTCGATCAGCATGACCATCTAAACTGAACAGAAAGAAAACGCGGCAGTAACACGTCAACTGACACCAGGCTCTATCTGGTTTACTGTACCGGCTCGCACGGCCCTATCGCAGGCGCTTACTTGCGGGCACGTTCACGGCACGGTTACCCGACCCATGTCAGCGTGCTTAACGCTATGCTTAGATTCCAAACAACGTAATGCGACGAACAGGTCGTCCGGCAAAGCTTTATTTTTTCCTTGAGTGAGCTTAATCAAAGTTTGGTCATTGCCCTCTTTTGATAACCACGTACGTACCGTCAGGCCTGCCTACTCTGACCCTCCTCGCATGACGGCGATGCATCAAGAGTTGACATTGCCTGACTACGTGCCACCTAAAAAAGGTCTTCTTAAACAACTCATCCTTTTCCCTCTTTTTTTTTTTTTGGGAAACGGTTTTGTGTGGGTGTACCCCTTGTCCCCTTGGTTAGGTGATTGACTCAAGTTTCGTCAGGTGTCATATTCCAATCAAGTTTTTTACTGTTGCAAAAATATACTTTTCTCTATATTTTTTTCGAAAACTACTTTTCTCTATATCTATCTCAAGTTTCATCAGGTGTGACATGTCAGATTCCAATCAAATTTTTTTTCTGTTACAAAAAGTGTTTCTCTCTCTACATTTGCTGGATGCACATTACACAGGTCAATTTCAGGTATGCAGATTGCGGAGACGCCAGCTGTGTGTTTGTTGATGGGTAATTTCACGCAACGATCTGGTCAGCTGATACTGTTTGCTGTCGCTGTAAGATCTAGAGCATTCAGGAAAGGAGTGGTATTACCAGTACTTATGCAGATAAAATAGTGGTCATCTCATCTCCATACTCGCTGTAAAGGCACGGCCGCATGGAGGAATCAAGCAATCGATGAGACAATGCAAAAGGTCAAGCCTGAGCCGGAGGACCTACAGATAAAGGTGTGGGAGAACTCAGTGACTGACACAAAAGGTTGTGGGCAAGCATTGGCCTCTGTGGCTCTGTTTTCATGTCCATCTCCAAGATTAGGAAAAAGGATGAGTTCCTTCGCGTCTGGAATCTGGATCGGTCGAGGCGTCGATGAGCAGCAGCTGAGATCCAAATCTGACGATGAGAAACCAAATACCTTAGGACAGACACATGTTAGTAGTAGAGAACAAGATTCATTCAGAGACCGGATGAACTGACATCCATCCATCTCGCAAGTCACAGTTACAAAGGGATGATCTTACAATTCGGATTTCAGATTTGTTAAGAACTGTCAAGGTTGTGATGAACTGAAGATCCGTAGCTGAGTGATTTGCCAGCGTTCATCTAGCTACGCCAACACCGTTGTAGTAGGGCCACAAAGCAAACATCACAGGTTACATCAATCACAGAAAGAATTTTATTTACAGAAAGGGACACATGCAGCCTCATTCTCTCTGGCTCTAAACAATGCACATCAAAAGGACAGAAGCTGCCACCAGCAACTGTGAAGGGTACACAGAGAACAAAGACATACTCTGACTTGCAAGCAACACCCAACCGGAGCTTGTCCCGCACACGAGAAGCTGTGCTTTACACGTTTCAGTCCGCACAACACATCAGCATCACCAGCACGCAGCAGGGAGGTTTACTAGTAGTCTCGGAGAAGATGAGAGAGCATTTGCGACGGATTATGAGAGAGTTTCATCATCACTCGGCGACCGTTCCAAAACAAGGGACATCTTTCATTGTCTCACAGGGCACACAACATGTCTATCGCTGTGATGCGAACCTAAAAATGCAAATTTACATACTCCAAAACAAGGCGTAATTCGGGGGTGTGGAATGGACGGCGAATTTCACCGAACAAGAAAGATGTCAGAACTCGGCGGTGTTGCCGCAGGAGGAGACGCCGAGCTCCCGCTGCCGTCGCCGGAATGACATGAGCCCGTCGGAGACGATGCTGCCGCCGCAGTCCTCGCCATCGCCGCACTCGAGGCTGCTCCCCGTCAAATCGTTGCCCTCCTCCTCGTCCAGGTCCCCGCGCATGGCGCGGAGCGTCTTCCTGGCCATCTCCCGCCGCACGCCGGCGGCGCGCTCCTCGGCCACGACGCGGCGCAGCGCTTTATCCGCTCCGGCGGCGCGCGCGAGGCCGCGGAACCGCAGGCTGCCGCGGCTCATGGCGTACAGCGCCGCCACGCACCACTCCTCTAGGTCACCGGCGCCATTGCTGGTGGATGTGCTGCTGCTGCTGCTGGTGGACGCGGCGTCGTGAGAGGACGGGGATGGTGGAGAGGAGGAGAGTAGGATGCCGGAGACGGATGCCACGGCGCCCGCGTCCATGAGCGCGGCACGGCCCTCGGCGCAGGAGGCGACGTTGCAGGTGACCATGAGCGCGAGCCTGCGGATGGGACCGAGCTCCCCGTCGTTGGACGCGACGGCGAGCAGCGCCTTAGGCGCCCCGGGGAACCGCGCGATCTTGGACTGGTTCACCGCCGCGAGGGACAGGTGGTACAGCGCCATCCCCGCGTCCCGGCGCGCGCGGACCGGCTGAGACGAGGACGCGAGGAGGTCGAGCAGCGGCGGCACGGCGCCCAGCACCCCGATGGCGGCGCGGTTGTCCTCGTGCAGCGCGAGCCCGAACAGCGCGCCCGCCGCGTGCTCCCGCGCCTCGGGGACCGAGCCCGGCGACCGGAGCACCTCCACGAGGGCCGGGACCGCGCCGGCCCGCACGATGCGGACCTTGTTGGACGGCTCGAGGGAGAGGTTGACGAGCGCGGCGCAGGCGTGGGCCCGCGCGGGCGCGTGGCGGTGGAGGAGGAGAACGCGGCGCAGCGCGCCCAGCAGGCGCGGCGTGCACAGCGCGCGGCGGCGGGCCGCGCCCTCCCGCGTGGCCTCGCGGAGCGCGGCCATCGCTGCTGTGACGACTTCCTCGTCGTCGGAGTCCATCACCTTGGCCACCACCTCGTCCTCCAACGGGTCCGCCGGCTCCGCCTGTAGTACCGCCTCCTTCTCCTTCAGCGCCGCCTTGACGGGGGGCCTGCTCCCGCCCTCATCGTCCTCCGCGGCGGTGATCTCCGAAGACGACCCGTACGACGAGGTCGAGGCCGGGGAGGAGTAGGACGAATTCGACGAGCTCGCTACCGCCGCCACTGCCAACGCGGCCGGCCGCCGATTCGTCCGCACGGACTTGGCCGGCTCCGCCTCGGCCGCCGGCGGCCGCATGACGCGCATCACGGCTTCCCTCGCAGCCCCGTCGGACATCCGCGCGGGCAGGTCCCGGCCGGTGCGCGCGCACCAGGTGCCGATGGCGGCCTTGAGCGCGGTGTTGGGGATGACCACGGCGTCGGCGCCGCCGGGCTGGTCCACGCCGGGCGGGAGGAAGGCGAGCTCGGCGCAGGCGCGGAGGCAGGCGCGCTCGTAGGTCCGGCCCGAGGGGAGGATGACCGGGTCCGCCATCAGCGCGCCGGAGATGGGGCAGACGAACTCCGGCGGCACGGCCTCCTCCACCTGCGAATCTAATAAGTGGTCCTCGGCCCACGCCGCCGACCGCGCGGGGGAGCAGGGGCCGGGTGCGGCGGCGGAAGAGGATTTGGTGGACGGCGAGGTCGGCGCGCTGGTGCTTCCTCCCGCGCTGCTGCGGTGGAACGGCAGCTTCCAGCGCCGAGGACGCGCCGCACCCATGTATATCTAGCAGGGAGGCAGCTGGTCAGGGTAGGGCGCGGTAGCTTAGCGGCGGAGGAAGGGCGCTTTTGCTGCGGCGGCCATGAAATTGGAGTCTTTCGCCTTTGCTTTTGGAGGTTTGGGCGCTTTGTTGTGCCTTGGCTGGGACTGAGTGGGGAGCTCCCTTGCTTTGCCTGCCTGGTTTTATGCGCCGGGAGAGAGACGACGGCGACGAGACTTCCTTTCCTTGCTTAGCCTGGAAGGGAACGCTCGCTCGCTCGGCTTGGGTTTTGGTGTTTCGCTCACTGCCGGGAGTGCGGCTTTGTGCTCGTGTCGCCGGGATGGAGCATTGGCTCGGGTAGGCGTCGTCTTGCCCCGGATTAGGCGGGTGGAATGGAATACTGTCGGGACCTGGCAGCTGCGCGTTCGGCGCCTTGTACGCATTTCATTATACTACTACAGTACACGTTGTTGTTGGCGACGGCGGAGCTATACGGGACCGAGCTCACTTGAAGGGAAACGAATGGGAGCAACCACCACGCCTTTACCTACTCGGCAACAACCCCTGTCAATCGATGATCATCACAGCAAATCTCAAAAAAAAAATAAAAAATCATCACAGCATCTCTGGTAGGAGTATGCATATAAATCTCTATCTCAAAATTTACATGATAAATAAAAAAAAATCAGAACTCGTATTTGAAGATGCATTTTGTGTGTGCTTCTTCATTCTCCTTCCTACCTCTAAGTTATAGAGCTTTCCATTCCCTTTTCAACATAGGTTTTATCTAATTTTTTTTTCAAGAATGCTTTTTTCAATCGATTGAAATGAGAGCACCTTTTCAATCAATAACATTTTAAATAAAGAGAGAGAGAGAATTTATAGGATTATATGTTCTGAGTCACTGACACAGGTCTCTTCTGTCAGACCGAAAAATAGGAGCCTCGATTCAGATAGTACTGCTGGAGTTGATAATAATTTTGACGTGTCCAATTATTTATGTCAAGCACAAAATAGAGAAGTAGGGGTCTTGTTTTACATGCTACTACTTAGAGATGTCCTCACCCAGGACCATCCAACATCTACTAATCCTAATTAAACTAATCGAACCACGAGATTTAAGTAAGCTTCTGTTTGGACTACCCGTGGAACCACCGTTTCGGACGCTGCTGCCAGTGCACAGATATTCGTCGCCGTCTCGTGCGCAGTCCGGACGTGGTTCGACGCGCGCCCACCGGGTCCGGGGACACCGACTTGCAGGCTCTTCGGTTTGTGCGCAAACAGTATCGCCGTGCAATCGTTTTCGGTCCAGTACTAGCCTGCCCGGCTTCGAAAACATCGAAGGCTGCCGCTGATGAGCTCTGGGAGGAACTCGGCAGCGCAGTCCAGCTGCCCCCGAATTCCGCGGTTCCACTGCTGACGCATAGTAATACTGGTCGTAAAATTTAACAAGAAAGAATTTATGCGAACACGGACGGAATCGATGGAACGTGTGAATCGTAGAGCTGCTCCGCAAAGATATACGGTGAGAACTGAGGAGGAGAGCTCAGTCAACACTCAACAGAGATTCTGACGCTCGTGATGGGCAACGCGCCGGCTTCAGCTTTCTCGTAGTATCAGGGATCCAGCGTGCAACTGTGCGTCGTCGCCTACTTGTTTTTATGACCTGTCCCGCCGGTTGATGCGAGCAGCGATTCGCTCCCGGATTCGCTGTCCGGGACCAGGGCCAAAATTTCGTTTGTTTCTAGCGATGATTCACCCTCACGCCGGGTCAATGCGATGCGCCACTGTCGTTTGTCATCGCTGATGAGTTTTTTGGGAGCTTGTCCACCCTGGTTCAGCGTGATCGGCAGGGCTCCATCCAGACAGCGTGACAGATTGATACTTGGACACTTATGCCTTATTAGCTTCCCTGAAAGTCAGTCTTTTTTTGGCTTAGATAATGGAATAAGGGCTTATTTATATGATGAGCAATTGAACACAGAATGTGACTGATAGCAGCGTGGAGCATTTAACCGGCATCATTTGTTTAATCCGTTCCTGAGCTCGCGCTAGTCTTGTTTCGTCCTGCTACAACTGAACTAGTCAGAACCAACAACAAAACAGTTACAATCTTGTTCTTTTATTTTGTTAATTAAATGGAAAACTGAAGTTCAGCCTAATCAATATTCTACCCTACACTGCACCTAAATAGTTTATTAACCCATCCAATTTACCAAACCCTTATTAAACTACCACTGGTTGGTACTAGCTGACTACTAATTTGATATTAGCGCATGCCTAAGTGGCGATAGTACTTTGGAGCTACTACTAATAATCACACCCAATTACATGCAAAAGTAGGCTTTCGTCTGGATTCTTTTCCCAGCTAGCACTCGTCTCTTGTGGTGAATATCTAACAACACACCCTCTTAAAAGTAATGTCATCCGTAACATAATCTTTGGTGGAGCTGTGGTCACTGAGAATGCACGTTTTATGTAGCACGGTTCTTCCAGCACTATTGAAATAGCTTGGCCGGTCTCTTTCTGCCTAAGGTTTATTCCTTGGAATGGTAGCTGGACATGTTTCCTTTTACAAATAAAAAGGCAGCTGCCTCCACGGGCTCTCCTTTTGATTTGAGTATTACCCCGCGCATATGTTCTGTATGATACTCTGCTCTACGTGGTTGTAGATTATGTCCAATGTTTTGTCCGTGTCCTCTATGTAAGCCAATTATAGCATTCTTGTTTCTCCTGTATTTAACCGGCGCCCTTGGGACCAAGCCACGGGGCTTAGTTATAGTTATGATAATCTTTACCTGCTAATAACATATGGGTCGGACAGCTTAATTGAAGATGTGACTGCATCTAGTATTCCTCCTGATGAAGGCATGATGCATACCCATCATCCGACGTTCTTCGCGCCAACGCAAAGGACGCATACAATTGATGCATCATCAAGCTCATAGCATGCTTGCAGGCCATCGTTGAGCAGAGATTCCCATCATGACTTCTTGCAGCGCACAGGTAACGGGTGAAGGGGATCCGTCAGATTCCAGTATTCCACCACCACCACCACCACCCGTCTGAAGCCACAAGACTTCTGTGTGTTCCGTTGCCGTGCGACTTCCTCAGATCAGAAAAGCGCTGCACCGATCGAGCTACGTAAATCATTCAACGCAGGTTGTGATTACGGCATGTGTGGTGAAACCTTGGCTGCCGGACCAGGCAGCCGCTGAGCAGGAAAGGCAGCAGCTGCAAAGGTAACCAAAAGCGGGAAGGACTTTATTGCAGGCCGGATGCACGCTGAATGATATATGCCTGAAAAGTTTCAGCTGTTCACATCCCCTTATTCTTTTCTCCTTCCATTTCACACGTCCGCATTATATTCCCCAAAGACATATAATAAAAGCAAATATTTAGTTAATTGACACGGTCACTACTACTAAGCAAAACAAGAATCCAACAGGATATGTATAAAACCTAGTAGTAGTTTAATCTGTCCAGGAATGTTAGCAGACAGACAGTGGTGCATTTATCTACGACTTGTTTGCAAAGCGTGGTCAGTGACTCCTGCTTTTGATACAGCCATACAGGACGTAATAATAAGCTTCTTGCTGATATGGACACAAAGCTTTTTCTAACCAAGTACAAAAGCAAATACGATTCTTGGGGTTCCTTATACGTTTGTGCTAGGAAAAGTTTTTAACATTTTTTGTTTTACTTTCGCACTATCTATCTCTTCTTTGTGGATAGAAAAGGTGATGATGTTACATGTACGAAAAATCATAAGTAAAGCGAAGAACACTTGTCTAGTAAATTACTACTCGAATTGTTTGAGATGGATCGAAATGTGCTACAGTGAGATCACGGGCTACAGTCACAACAGACACTGATTGTTGCATAAAGTAGTGCTCAATTCTTTTGTTTTTTTTTTCAATACCTAAAATGCTGATTGCGTTTCTTTCCCTCTTTCTTCCAGTAAGCAATACAACCTTTTCTTCTCTGGCTTAGCACTGCAACACTGGCAGATTTTATGTTTGTTTAGATGAAGAGACAGTGAGACACCACATCACAAAAAGCATTATTTTGAGCCGTGTGAAAGATAAGGCAGCGCTTAGGAGCTTAATTAGGGCAATGCTGATAATTAAGATGCCTAGGAAGTAGGAACAACTAAGAATTGTCTCTTGAAATCTACAGGGGCCACAAAAACACTGGGACAGGTGGACAACAACTTTCCAGTTCGTTATTTTTAGTTTGTTGTCTTCATAAAAAGAAAGAGATTATTAGGGATGTCTTTATTCTCACTTTGAATGCACCTATTCATATGAAATTTGAACCTTTTCTTCCCACAAAAAGTTCTAATTAATCGACGTGTTTCAAAAATAGGCGGACAACCAAAAAGGCTTAGGCTAAACTAAAATTCTTATTATGAAGAAGTGTCTGGCCAGACCGAGACACAACGGCATGGTACCGGTCGGTCCTCGTTTGACAAACCCTATGATTATTTTGCATCTTGTAACAGTTCTTCCTTATATCTGCTACAACATAGGCTGTGCCCAGTGCCATTGTTAGTTTTGCTATAGTAACCCGTTTATGTTACAGTAATTATTATTTTACATTATAGTAGTTGTTGACTTTATATATTTTATACTTTTCCTTCCCCTTCTTGTTGCAATACATATTTTCTATGCTGTATAAATATTTTTATTTCTTGCGGTAATTATTTATAGATGTTGTAAAGCGTCGTAAAGGAAGAGACTAAAACAGCTACATATATCTAAATTATAGTATTGCTATGCCAATTTTGATAGCCTCACATTTTATGATACTGAACAGTCCCAATGGAACGAGCGTGGATCGTGAAAGGTGCCCGACGACACCTTCTACCGACGCCTCCATCGGTTCATCTTTACCATCGTTATGTACTTCCTGAGGTAGATCACGAAATCACAGTAAGGCATGCAGTACACTTTTGCGTTCCGGAATCCGGATAGGAGAATTGGAGCAGCAATCAACAAACCCGACAGCTTACACAATGCTGCATGCCAGTTAGTTCCCATTACGCTCTCGATCCTCTACAGTACGTTGTTAATAATGAACGGCATGATTTGTACACTGCCGTGCCATGGTCCTGCGAAATTTATAAGATGCTGTTAGCATGATCTAAGCAGTCAGGACCGACTTACCCGTGGTCCCGGTGCAGGAAATAGTGGTTTCTATTCTTCTTGCATTGTGGTACCGGCTACGGGCCTACGGGTACGGTAGATGGCGATGAATGTATGTACAGTACAGGAGCTGTACCCAACGGTTGGGACGTCACCAAAACTACCAATACCTATACGGTCCATCAACGTATTGTGGTAATTGCGTCAGATCTAGGGAGAGGATCAGGAATGGCCACGAGTGCATTTGCACCCATTTTAAAAATTACTCGCAATATGCATGTCAATTTAGGCAACTCAAAAACTTCATACTAGTAATCAACATGCTAGAGTACGTCTGTTTGCAACATATACATCGAAAAGAACCTTCTCTCTTTTTTTTTTTGCACAATGTTTCACAAGTTAGGAATCATAGCATTGGCTCGATGTACCAATCCTTTCAGATTGAAGGATATAAAATACAATTGAAGGGTAGAAGTCATTTTCAAGACATGTCATTCCTTCAACTTTTCTTCTACTAATAAATGGCAAGAAGATCAGCAAAAGGATCACCCCTCGAGCAAGACACGCATACAGACAAACATCGCGTCCAGAAAACGAAGGCTAGTAATGATACAATTGATACGGGTTACATCCAACGGTGCTTCAGTACGGATGTGCCCTTGTCATTTTACTACCATTGATACAACATGTGTGTCCAGTACGCCAAAGTATGAGAAATTCACTGGGCCACAAGATTGTCTGTTATGGTTCTGCAACTAAACAGGCTTCCCATTAAGCTTCGGGAAGGGGTCTTGTTTGCTGAGGACGAGGACCTTGCTTTTGTGGGCAAAGTAACCCTTTATGAGATTCTTGTATATAAGGCATGCCATGACACACTCCACCTGACAGCAAGGTGAGAAACTAGGTTAAATACGTCACAGAAAAATGAGATACAAACAAGAAAACATAAGATTGGTGCACCCTGAAAGCACCTCATCCACATCCATGTCGATCTCAAGCCATTTTAGAGCTTTTACTACGACGTCTAGCTTAATTTGATGTGCCTTGGCTGGTTCTTTCTGCCTCTGAATGATATGGCTATCAAAGACCAACAAAACCGAAAGATTAGGTCAGAATGCAAAGAAAAGCATGATAACGACAGCTACAGTCCTGCACTCACATTTTCTTGATTAATCTCTGATAGACCTGAAGTTCAAGCTTCTCCAATACAAGGTATACGCCAGATTTCAGAAATCTTGCAACGGAAGATGCCATCAGAGACAGATAAAGGGTTGAAACTTTTTGGAAACAGGAACAGATGAGCTTACTGGTCTTCATGCCTGTCCAAGGCTTGCCTGAGCAGCCTGAGATCTCCTCTCTTAAGCGAGGTCACAACATCTGCATACTGAAAAGGTTACATTATCACTTGCACAAATCTCACAAGATATCTCTGTATAAATTGGGGCACAAATAATATACACTAGCATCACAAAAACAAGACAAAGATATTTATGAAATCAGATAAAAATCTACAATGGATATACAACAGAAAAGATCCAAGTCCAATTAAGCTTTTTCATCATAATAGGGACAACAAACAGAAGAGCAAAGGAACCTCATGTCAGAAATTACCAAACTCCCTCCATTCTGAAAATCAGGTCATTCCAACCAGAGAATTTGTGCTGTGGCTAGTACAACCATATGTCGGAAACGACATCAATTGCCGTATGTATTAACAATAACACAGAAAGAAAAACAGAAGGAGCGGTTCAGAGCTAAAATTGCTTAGGAACACTCATCCTGAGGTGTTACATAAAACAATATACTCATACACTTTTGGCTTGGCTATCTGTAAAGTCCATTAGCAGAACTATCCATGATTCAGAATGGCGGTTAATCATTATGGCTATCAATAGAAGAGACGAAGTCTCATCTTTCATGAATGGTAACTTGGAAAATATATTCATCATAAACAGCACGACTCACTAACCATGGTTCTAAGGGCATTGTGAGCGAGTTTAGTGGACACAGCATCAAGACTGACAACTATCGAAGAGAGAATTGCAACATCCACCAACCGTGGTCTGGGGTGATGTGATTAAAATTAAGTGGTCGGGGCATCGGGAATGACGATAGTAGGAGAGAGGAGAAGGCCTGCTCTGGAATGCAGGTGGCTGGTCTCACTGGATTAACGTACCTTAGGTGTGCTAAGTAATTGTCTTCACAACCCTTCTTTAACACTTAGATATAGATTTTGGGTTGAGTTAAAAAAATAATGTATCAAATATATTAATTTGTATACAGTCTCAACTCTCAAAGAATCAACAACCGTAGATTTCTTCAAAGTTCAATCAATATGTGGCTAAGATATTCTGTCAAATGTCATACAGGTGAGCCCAGTTCAGTTTGGTTGATAGTGTGGACCTAGAACACCCAAGGTCGAGTCACCTTTGATATGAATTTTAGTGCCTAGTGCTAGTTTACAATGCAACCTAGTTCCAGTTTTTATTCTGTCATATCAATAAGAAGTTTTCATAACCCCACTAAAGTATCCTAAAATATGATTCTTGCAAATTAAACTTGATATGTCAAGCACAGTGCCAGATTGTATCCTTTTCGGGTAAGTTGATTGGTCACACCTAGATGTCTTCAAATGTAAAAAAGAAAGTTGCGGCTATGGAAGCAACGTGCAAAGAGTGATGGGATGGGTTCATAGTTGAAGAATGAAGACAGTCGCTGTTACTGTAATACTCCATATAGAGCACACTTAATTATCTTCCATGTTAAAACAAGAGCAAAGACACAAATAAAACATACCTCAAGCAAATTGTGCTTTTCCAGGAGGATCCTTTTTGGCAACACACCTAATGAAAGCTTTACCGGGATAAGAAACTTCAAAATCCTCCTAGAAAATACAGAATAAGTTAGAATCTCAATAAATATGTGCCTGCCTCACAGACCACATGCTACGCAAACCCCATGCAATACAAGTACCTCAAATTTGACTCGCTTTGAGGATTGCAATGCACCAAAGCATAAGTTAGCTTCTGGTCTGCCTGATTAAATTAAACATGTGTGAGCAGTAGATTTTGTAGGTAAAGCACTGCCCTTCTTAATCATGTTAAAGAGAGATCTTACAACAAGAAAATTCTCATTGAACACTTCCAAGCGTCCAGTATAATACATGTAAGTGACCTGTACCATTCAGAACATAATAAATCCAAAACAAATATCAAGGTAAGTGATACATGTCCATGAACTATGCTCGTCTTACCTTGTCCTTCACTGGGAAATCTTCAAAGTCAAAATTTCTGGCAGTTTCAATACTTCTTATGACGCTTCGACAGAGGTTAACTGTTCCAAGCTGCATAATTTCATCATCAGCTCTTTAGCCTTTGTTGTCACAACTTCAGAACTGATGTACAAGAGCATATAGTATCTTCAGCTACTCACACTGTCATACAACATGTTTCCCCCATAGTGTGCGTAGCAAATAGTATGAGTGACTAACAAATCAAATTACAGAAGTACAGAATCTTACCCGAAAGTAGATTTTGAATAGCTGACAGGTAACATAAAGTGCTCCAATACGCTTAGGTCCTTTCACCTGAAAGTTGAGATCCAACGGTTATCATTATCACATATACCTCATAAAAGTATATATGAGGCATCAAATAACCCACTATAGAATTTTATTCAAGGTTTGGTGTTATCAAAATGGTAATACTCCTCAGGTCTGGATTTCGTGTTGTTTCAACAAGGAGAATGGCCTAACAAAGAATTAGCGCTACATGTCTGAACATCAGTAGTAAAAGAACAGAGGAGTACATGACAGCAAGCCAAAGTTTCTCCTCTAATTCCAACATAAACTGTTCAAGCCAGCTGATGAACAAACAGATAATACGTACAGCTCATAGCAGTGCTAGTGGTCTTGATGCTTAATACCAGCTGACATAAAGCAAGAGCAATGAACAGAGCTTTTAGAATAACATACCGCTAGTGCGCCGAAAACCTTCATCAGAAAGGAACCAGCTGCCTGAAGCTTGTCAGGGTTCTTTCCACTTGTCGTAAGCTCCCTATCTGCCTACACCGAGACAAGAAACAAGCATACATGAGCATTACAACACAACTTTACAAGCCTAAATCATCCACCCCGCTCACCTTCTCAGCAAGTAGCCTAATCTCGAGCGCCACCGTGTGCATCGCCTCCATCGCCCACGGCGACTCCCAGTTCCGGAACTCCTGCAGGAACGCACTGCATTCAAAACCACATTAAATCCTCGGAAATCCCAAACAAATTGAACTGAATCGAGAAAAGGTGGGGACGAACCTGGCAGCCTTCTCGAACGAGGAGTAGGCATCGGCGTAGCGCTGGAGGGAGTGGGAGTGGATGGTACGGAGCAACGGGACGAGGAAGTCCGAGAGGTTCGGGAAGCGGTCGCCGGCGAGGCGGGGGAAGTCCGGGAAGGCGGCGAGGGCGTCGGTTAGCGGGGTGGAGGCTGGCGCTGAGGAGACAGCGAGGAGGGAGGCGAGCGCGGTGCCGTCGGACGAGGAGATGGCGCGGGACACGCGAGCGAGGTAGTCGCCGATGCGGCGGTGCGCCTCGCCCATACTCAGGTACGCGGCCATCGCCGGCGGCGGCGCAGGTTGGGGTTTGGGGGGTCGAGGCCGACGGGCGACGGCGTTCGATCCGGTGGCGACTAGTCGGTTGGGATTCTCTGAGAAGGGTGGAGGAGATCAACAATCCGGGCCGTCGGGTAACAAATTGATGCTTCAGATTAGGGGGGTTGGGTTGATGAGCAAATTGAGGCTGTTCCATAACAAAACTTAGGGAACGTCTAATTTTTAATTAATTAAAAATAGATGTTTCTTTAGTCCTTAGATCTAGATCTAATAAATAAAAAAAGATAAATTTTTTTATAGTCTATACATAATACTAATTACTATAAATAAATAAATAATAAAAGAAAAAAAAATAACAAAAGCAACAACACTTTTAGCGATTGAACAACAGCATTTCCACAAAACTTAAGGTGGCGTCTGGATACCACTTGAGTTTGGGTTATAGATAAAAATTATTTACAGACGCAAATTCAATAATCAAAGGGGCTATCCATTTTTTTTCTTTATTAACAAAATATCAAGCATACCAACATGCTCTTATCTGATCTATAGACAAGAGTCTTTAGTCTACGAAGTAGTTTCAAATGTTCAACATTCCTATTTGCTTGAAACGACTCTTCCCACCATCCACCACAATATATACAATATATAAAAGCAAAAGCTCAAAACAACAATTATAAACGCATAGTTGAAACAACCAAATTTCACATTTGAGAAAAAGGTAGAAATTAAAATATATAGAAATAAAAGGAAGCCAACATACAAATTTTCATGTTGCAACCATTTTAAGCTCATCAAATGAAGTACCTAATATTTGATTTAACGCATTATTTGTAACCCATAACATGTTTGATCAGCGTTACTTGTTACGTAATAATATGATAGTCTAAAATAAATCTAACTAGTTAACCAAAGTCATATATACAAACATAGAAGTATCGTTATGGAAGAGCATGTTTTTTTTCTACAATTTTCTAAACTTGATCAGATGAGTTTGTTGAAACAATCGATCACACCATCTGTATGTATCATAAAATAAGCATTGTGACGATGCAAAGAAAGGATCCATAAGTCAGTTCTCAACCACTTTGTCATATTCTTGGAAGAAAAAGACATGCATAGTACAATATGAAAACTTTAACCTGGCCCTTCTCACCAAAGTCAACCAAATTAATATTCACCAGCATTTTAGCCTTGAAAAAGGGAGTGCCATCAATGAAATTCTCGAAGATCACATCTGACACAATTGGTTCAGATACTAAAAAATTTGATGGGTTCACCCTCACAACCCACAACCAAAGAACATTCGAGCACCTTGTGGCGTCAACGATGAAGAGAACCACGAAACGACCGTCCAAACACAGCAGACGCAGGACCGGTCCCGATCGGACGGCGGAGGCCCGTCGTTCGCCACTTGGATTCAAACGCCATGTCACTCCTTCTCGCTGAAGAAATTACCAAACTAGCCCCAGCCCCCACCAGCTTCCTGCTCCGTCGGACCGGCCACCGTGGCCACTCCCCTCACCTTCTTCCCTTCGATCCCCACCTCCTCGCTAGGGTTTGCTTTCAATCCAACCCCTCCGCGATGGCCAAGACGAAGCAGGGCAAGCGGGACGTCCAGTCCTACACCATCAAGGGCACCAACAAGGTCGTCGGAGGTAAGCTCCCGCCCGCGTTCTTGATCGATGCCGTCGCCGGCTGGGTCGCGCCAAGATTTGGTCTTTGACGGGTTTCGTTGCTCTATTCGTGAAGTGGGGGACTGCGTGCTGTTGCGGTCGTCGGACCAGTACGCGCCGTATGTGGCGCGAGTAGAGGGGATGGAGTCGGACGGGCGCGGCGGCGTTAAGGTGCGGGTGCGCTGGTACTACCGGCCGGAGGAGGCCAAGGGTGGCCGGCGCCCGTTCCACGGCGCCAAGGAGCTGTTCCTCTCCGATCACTATGACACGCAGAGCGCGCACACCATCGAGGACAAGTGCATCGTCCATTCCTTCAAGAATTACACCAAGCTCGACAACGTCGGGCCCGAGGACTTCTACTGCCGATTCGACTACAAGGCCGCCACCGGAGCATTCAGCCCTGACCGTGTCGCCGTGTACTGTGCTCTTCTTTTCTATTATCTCGAGCTGTTGATCATTCATTTGTATTGTGTTTTCTTGTGACACAATGTGGGATTGCTTGTCTTATGGTATGCATTGTGGTTTGTGTGTGAAGGTATTGCAAGTGCGAGATGCCGTACAACCCGGACGACCTTATGGTGCAGTGCGAAGGATGCAAGGACTGGTAAATGTTCTTGGAAAACACCACTTTCCTTCAAAGAAAGCATGGCTCATGTTTCATGCAGTGTTTCTGTGTTTATTGTTTGAGCTTCTTTCTATTTAGGTGTTATATTGCCTTCAGTTTAGTTTTAGCTGCGGAACAAAACATAAACCATTTTGAAATCTATTTAGTTCAAGACTAGGACAAGGTTAACTTGAGCACATTTGATAAACCCTGAGAATTTTAGAGCCCTATGCTCCTGTATTTACTTGTTCCTGAACAAACAACAAATTTCTTTCGGGTTTCATCTCCATAACAATCGCTAGGTTTAGCTGCTGGCTAGCTAAGCTAGTCACAGTTCTCGTCCTTTACCTGTGCTTGTTCCTTAACAAAGATATAAGTATATACTAATGCTGCTTATATGGTCTTATGAAAACATTTATAGTTCAAAGAACAGGTTAAACACATCAATATATATATTGTCATAGAAATGATGATTTTCTTGGAACTTGTGGAGCATTATTCTCTTTTGAGTTACTTTCTTGTTTTACCATATATGTTGCATGTTGGCTCTAATGTTAGAGCCGCAGCTATCCTAACTATTTTGGCCTGACTGGTACCATTCCCCCTGAATAGGACATAAACTGATGATGCCATGCTCTGCAAGATTTGCACGTTCTAACTTTCTTTTAATAACTCAAAAGATAACTTGAAGACATTTGATTGAAGTAATATGATTTATAAGGACTTTTATACATCATGCCCCTGTCTACTATCTCTAGTTTAGAAGTCACAGGCTCCTTGCAGAACCAAAAGACATTTTTTGAGAATATGTCCTCATTTGATCCTGAAGTAAAGTTATTTTCATCTCAGTGTAGCAAGAAGCGCCTAACCTAAAGAGTTTGGCGTAAAGGAACACATTGCTGCTTGATGAATGTATGTCATATCTAGATAACGATACAAAGTAGCTTTATTGAGGATGCAACGCCGGCTTCATATTGATTGTTGTCCTTTTCTTTTTCTGTGCCTTGAAACTTTTGTCATATGTGCAGAAGAATGTTTGTTGCAGTGTAAGGTTTTCTTTTCACTAATGTCAGGTTCACTAGAATTTTATTCGTACTACCTCCTGTCAGAAATACATAACATTTTGGACAAGACTCTTGGAACTATTGTGTGACATGCATGTATAATGTGATATAGGAATGTGTAGTGCTTGTGGTTTTGTACGCTTTGGTCCTTCATGAAATGGCGTGCATGTAGCTCTCCTGTGTATTGATTTTTCTTTTTCGAAACTATCAATAGCCTTAAAAGAATTTGTTTATGTGTATAGATTAGTCTCAAAAATGCTTTCATAATATCATAGCTTTTATGCATCCTGTAAATGTATATTATGATAAAATAGTAGTATAATCAATGTTTTGGATACTGTCTTGTCTATCACGTCATGTGTTTTCAATGATTCATTAATGTGAAATATTGAACATTTCAAGTTGTTAACACTATAATGTTAATCTGCTTATGCTTGTTTTCTATTCAGTGTTTTGCTGCTTCTTTCTCTTATGTATATTCTCTTATTGTTTCTCTTTATTTGCAGTTTCATCAACTATGTACCTCTAACTCATGTAGGTTCCATCCATCCTGTATGGGAATGACCATTCAGCAGGCCAAAAAGCTAGATCACTACATGTGCTCAGATTGTCTGAAAGAAAATGGTGCAAAGCGACCTTCAAATTCATACCCAGTTTCGCCGAGCTCTGATACTAAGGTGAGTGCCATTTTCCTCCTCACTTGGCTGGGTGGGTTATTTCTTGTACTCCTTTCTCAGGTTTAAGATATATTTTCATCCATGGCAATGTTTGGTGCCATGAACTCTTTCAAGCTATATGCATTTCTCATATGTCTTATACTGAGCAGTACATGCTCCTGATTATCTGATGGCAGTTTCCATTTTCTTCTTCCCTCTTTTTTCGGTCTTATTGGAATGTTGTGCTAGTGCAGATTATTTTTTGTTGATGGATCCTTGCATTCTCAAGAAGATTATTTAAATATATATTGACGTTTAGAATGCTTTATATTATATTGGATCCTAGCATCTTACAAAGTTGTAAACCTATCCCTTATTGTCTTAAGATATTGAAGTACTCTTTTGTTATTAATGATCAGTATGTTTGGGTGGAAATGCATCCTGTGACATTCTTAGCACAGTGAGACATCTCATACTGTTCCAGCACCAGAATCATAATGGAACTCCAGCTAATCCATACCATGATAGATAACATAATCCATTCTTGTCAAGATATTTTTTATTAAACATTCAGTATGATCCGATGACACATCAGTGTCTGGTTCTCTGTGGCTTAACATAAGATATGATCACATGACAGTAACATGTTAGTGGCTAGATATTTTTCTGTAGGCAACCTACGTCTGCATTTTCACTATGCATTTCTTTGTGCATATGAATGTAAATAAAGCTTAGCTTCTTTCAGCTGACCCACTTGCCTCATGGGTTTCAATGCTCTCCTTGACAACTGCAGATTGATCCAAAGAGGCGGAAGAGGTAACTGGCAGAAAAAACCATGTTGAGGGGTGCACTGTTTATGGCGTCAGCTCTTCGTTGCTGGTGCAGATCTAAAATGTAGAGGTGTACAGTGCAACAGAAGAGGCAGGCTATCTGTAGGACAAAGTTGTTGTTGACTTATCATTTTAGTTTATTTTGGGAACTTCTCCTGCATTTTAGACATTAGTGTGAGTAGATTAATTCCCTGCCAGTGCCCTTTAAGTTATGATCAACTGCTTAAGGCGGGGAATGAAGTCGAGAAATCTAGAGTGTTGTTGACTTTCTCAGTGTAACCCCCCTGTGTGGTGTACCAATGTGTGTGTCAACTTAATCCCCTACAGGAAACGCTCCCCATGTGGATGTTGATGAATCGACTTAGTAACAAAACTGAGCATTCAGTTTTTGCCGCTTTTCTTTATCCCAGAAATGTTATTGCCTATGTTTATAATGAGAAAATGAACCTGGGTCTTGTTAAGAAGTGCACGGCAGATAGTAGGTAAGCTTTGTGCTTTTGCAGGGAAGTAGTAGGAAAGTTCTACTTACCTGAAAAAAATACCGTGCGGTGATCAGTTCATGGGGCGCAAGTAAGGGAGAAGCGTGGAGATGGATGATCTAGAATTTCAGTTTCTCACACACAACAGACGGCACTGGGCCACTGGCTGCAAGTGCAGAGTACATCGCAAAGTAGCTGACGACAAAACTCGCAAATTTGGGGAAAGGAAAATTATGCTTAATTTCATACCATGGGAACATTGAGGATCTACTAGTGCCTAGTACTCCTACATATGACTGTCATCATCCGTTCAGCAAGAGCAATGGCAGCACACCTAGATCTAAGCACACCAACCAACACGGCAATGACGCAAGTGATAATGACCACGGTTCCACCATCACCCTGGCGCCGACTTCAGAACCCGGATCAACCGGATGAACGCCGTTGTCAGTGAACTATACAGGTTGAAATTGAACTGATTGGCCGGTTGGGGGTGTTGGAGTCGTGAGGACTCGGATCTCATTATCTTGCTTTCACACACGCATCATTACTGTTGTGAATTGAAGTGAAAGACTGGCGACGGGCGTGGCACCGAAAGCTGACAGTTTCCCATGTGTCCAAAAAAGCATATTATTCAGCACAGTCTCGTCAAATGGACAGAAACATATACAGTATACAGTACTAGTAGTGGTTGGCGCGTAAGGGAACGTTAATCACGTTGATGCACGGGTCCCAATCCGCTACCATGGTTTAAATAACTACGGTTAACCGGTCAGTTATTCTGGTTAACCGCATAACCGGTCCGGTCCGGTCACCTCGATCGACCGGTTAGCCATTAATAACCGATCCTGTTACTGTAGTAAATAATTAACCGGTCGATTTTTTACCGAACCGAACCGGACAGTTATCTCGGTTATTTAAACCTTGTTCGCTATCCCAACCATGCTCCATGCATGCATGTCCTCATTCAAACACAAGTTACTACAATAAAACTACACATGCCTATAGGCCTAGGCGTTCGGTTCTACCCAAAGTTTTGGTTTTTTTTTGTTTTTTAAAACTTCGGTTCTTTAAAATTGATATCTGAATTGACAACTATTTTCTGGATATCTGAAAAGTTTGGGTAACTAAATTTTGGTTTGATTCTCGGTTATGACCAAACTACCCAAATTTTTATCAACACACAACATAATTTACAAAACTAACAAACCAACATTCACGATGATAAGTAGACTAAATAATATATTATACCTAAACAACATATAAACCATGTATTCTCATAAAGTAGATCGAATGGAAGAGAGAAACTTGTAAACTACTCTATGGCAGGTTGGCGGCCAGCCACATGCTTGCACACAACGCTTCGTTTCGTCTGTGGTAAGAATTTGGCACTACGTACTAACCCATTAAGGCACTACATAGTAATGACCGATATTTATATGTGATTAACCCACTAATTCTAATTTATATGTGTATGTATTTGACCACACATGCAATACCCCCGCTTATCCTATCTAATCCCTAATTTTGCAAATAACCCCCAACTAAAACAACCCACCTCTATCCCTGGTCATGAGAGGATCTTGATTGGAGTTCTTATAGTTTTCATACGAAATCAGTTCTCATAAGACATGTTGCCTTACTTATTAGAACCAAAGTTAAAGAAAAAAAACTTTAGGTAGTTAGATTTCCTACCCGATCTATCCCATATCCCGAATTCGATTCTTCGGTCCCGGTTCCGGTTTTTTTCGGTTTCGGTTCTTGGATCCCGGTTTTTATGCCCAGGCCTACACGCTACTCGCTACAGTTTTCCCCTGACACATGCACGCGGAAAGCTGGACGCCGTTGACGTTGACATCGTCGTCGTACGCGCCGGCCGCCTCGCTGCGCCGCAGGAACTCCAACTGGGCCAGGTGCCACGCCTTGCTGATGCTTCGAAGCGTCGCCTTCTCGCCCAGCTGCCTGTGAATGCAGGTTAACGGTTGAATGTTTAGCTTCAGGAGATGATGAGATGGAAGCACGTAGACGACGGTCGACACCACACACACACTGATACGCACCAGGTCGAGGTAGTCACTGAGGATGCGATCAGGAGGAAGCCACCACTTCCGGTGGGTGCCCGCGGCGAAGAGCGACCTGACACCGGCGACGTCGTGAGGGAGGAGGACCTCCGCCCACGACGCGACGCCGAGCCTCCGCAGCATGGCGGCGCTGGTGGAGCGGGTCATGGCGGCGAGCGTGCCCGTGGCGACCACCGACCGGACCAGGCTCGGGTGCGCCTCCGCCATCCGGAACGCCACGAACCCGCCGTAGCTGAACCCGACCACCGCGCACCGCTCCACGCCCAGCCGCCGCAGCGCCGCCGTGATACACTCCGCCTGGAACGCCGGGGACCGGTCGGACGCCGGCGACATCGAGCCGCCGAAGAAGAGCAGGTCCGGGACGTACACGTCGTAGTCCTTCGACAGTGCACCAACCTGTGGAGTGGAGCAGCGCCGTTACGTTGCAGACCAGCAGTTTAGTACTAGAAATCACATATATAACGCATATAGTAAGTAACCACCTGAAACATTCACGTCATGATGCCGTCGCCCGCGAAGCCGTGCAGGAGCACGACCGACAGCCTACGGCGGCCTCTCTGCTCATCCTCCTTCCTCCTCCTGATCTGTTTGCCACCGGCGGCCGGCAGCTTGTGCTTGCGCACCCAGAGGTTGATGACCGTGCCGGCGTCGTCCACGTCCACGGCGTGCGCCCGCAGCCCGGCCTTCTTGGCCAGGCGGTGCACCAGCTGCTCTTTGGCTGCCTGTACCCAGTTCACCATCCTTCCTGCGCCTACTCGTGCTTCGGTGTCCGTCGACCCGCTTGTGGTTTGTTTGTAGGCGTGAAGAAATCAATCGATCTGTGGTAGCCGATCGAGTTCGCAAAAAGGATATTTGTGGGTACGGATTGTAGAAAAAGCTCACTGACGTCGCTACTTGTTGGCAGCTTGGCCTTGCACCGACACATTTATAGTTCAGTCAACCCACAATTAAAGAGTGGTAAACGTGTGGAGCTCTGTAACAACTCGGTCCGGATCGGATCCATCTGTAAACCATGCATATTATTTGTGCACCGCAGCAACAATGATTGCTACAGGTGACAACGCCAGGACTGTATAACTCTGACACTCGATCAGCTTAGGAGTGTCAGAACGCTGGAACGCTAGAAATGGGAACGAAAAAAACAATGAACAAACTCATAACTACTCTTTTTTTTTTCTATTATCACTACAGTAGACTTAGCGTGAAATAAGGATGTGTTTGTTTCACTTGATTGAATTAAATAGGTTTGAATAAGACCATCCAATACACTATTTGATTTATGGTCAGAATGGATATAGTTGGACTCAAACGAGAATATTCTCTTAGGGTCCGTTTGGATGTGTGAATTGGCTCTGCAGAATTGCATTGGACTCCAATGCCAAATCAAAGAGAGAATTGCATTGCTCTTCAATGCCAATTTTTCAGTTTGGCTGCTAACGAATTGGAGAATGGAAACAGAAGTCATTGGAGAATTCTAAATCATGTTTGGCTGCCTAAGAACAAGAATCGGTAAAATGGTCTTCGTCGCCTTGCTCATGTGCTCCCGTCCTCGTTGCCTCATGCTGGCATCGCCCGCCTATCCCGCGCGCAACCGCCGCCGTCAGGGCCGCCCGCCTATCCCATGCGTAGCTGCCATCGTTAGGGCTGCCGTCGTCAAGATCTCCCGTGGATCTTGTTGCATCCTCTCGTCGCCTCCAACCACGTGCGAGGAAGAATGGCGCAGCGAGGAGGGAGTACAGTAGGGAAGAGGGAGGAGGAAGAGAGGGGCGCCAACCTTGGATTTAGGGAAGAACACCGGGGCCTCCATCGCCGACCACAATGGCTACCACAACCCTGCTCGTACCTCTTCCTCCATTGCGCCATCTGCTCCGAGGCGACTCCCAGCAGAGGGAAGAAGGGAGGGGTTGCTCATCAGCGGAGGGAGGAAGGTAGGGTCAGCTCGCCGACAGGTGAGGATGGGAGGGGTGCAGGGGAGGAGCCGTGCTGGGGAGTCGAGACCAAGAGGGGAGACGAATTCCAACCAATTCGAAGCAAGCGGGCTCTGAATCGGGGAAGGAGCAACCACGCTACAAAAAAAAAAGGTTCGAATTTCGGCTCGTTTCCGTGTGGGAATTCCGTACACATCCAAACATCTGAATTGAATTCAAATGAATACCAATTCCGAATCCAGAGCCTCAATACCAACATCCAAACAGAGCCTTAAAGATATTGGATGAGCTCATCCGTTAAAAAATAGTCCGATGAGCCTATCCATGTTGTATAACAATAGTACTTACTAAAATAATTAAACATTATTACCATAATTTAATATTAAATAATATTAATTACTATAATATTATAATTGATAAGCACTAAGGTGCTAATTAGTATATTATAAAAGCTCAATCATACTAGGATTAATGTACTTAATATCTTTTACTATTGATAAAAAAATTTATGATAAGATTAACATCAATAAGTATTAGATTATATCAATTAGTATATAGTTAATTGTTATTAATTAATAGTAAGATATATAATTTTATTATTTGACTTTGTCATATCAATTCTTATCCATCCAACCAAACACGAAACTAGATCATCCCACATACCTAATCAAACATATAACTTAGATCATCTCATGCAGAAAAATATTAATGACCATATATCAAATCTAACCTTGCCCTCAAAACAAACACACGTAACTGAACAATCAGAACTCAGACGTCAGGATGAACACTTAACCTATGATCATGCGCAGGGAAGATCAGCAAGCCGTGCAACAGCAACAACTTATGCACCAACCAATTTTAATACATTACAACATACAAAAAAACACAGGAAAGAAACTAATTACAAGCCAAAAAACACATAAATTACAATGGCACAACCGCACCAAGCTGATTGATATTTTGGTGTCAAACTCAACCAATCCTGAGGCCATTAATGAATCAAACCACAGAAATGGCCACTGCATGACTTAGTCGTCACCTACCGATGACATGGCAAGTGTTCGTCTGGAGATCTCCATGTGCAGTTGCTTGACCAGGTTAATCCAGGCACCGACACTTTGCCCATCTATCGTTACCCAATCCACTATTGTTGCGGCTGGCTGCTCGTACCATTCATCAACCTGGAAGTAACAAAAAGCACGACTGCATTAGCTCGCTGCAAGGCGCAATGGTTGAAAGGACAGACAAGTGGTCACAGAACGTCTGCCAAGGTGGCAACAGATAATCCATGGTTCAGTTGCTAACAGATGCTGCTGGGGAAAACACAAACGAAACTGGAGATAATCCAAATTATATACTATGACATGGCAATTACTCTTGTGCTTGGTAGCAGGTAAGCCGTGACAGAATATCCCAATCACATAATGGAAATCTTGGAAAACAGGCCAAAGCATGAACATAGAGATGTAAATGAAATCTAGTATTCACTTACCAGGCCCCTAACTCGCTGGCAATCTTCAAAACACCTTCGAGCTTCTTGAACTGCATTTCTCAGCTCCGGCAGCCATCTTTCACTCACAACTTTTTCTTGTTCGCTTGCTAATTTAAGACAGTAATTGGCCACTCTACACAATGAAAGGACACATCAGTAAACATTCTTGAAATGTGAATATGAAAAGCACATTCATTTGGTTAGAATGTCAGATAAAACAGAACATTCCAACAGGATAAATAGAGTAAAAGTGCAATACACAATATATCTCAATATTGAAGCATTTTCTGACTGGCTATTAAGCTACTGCTAATGATCTTAGATGAGTAAAATATCATGTACCTTTCATATTCTTGTTGAGCTCGATGAGCACGGTTTAGCAAAACTCGGTCATTCTCAACAAGGTTTCTCCGTGTGTGCACCAAGTTAATAGCTTTTGATAAGTCCTCTAAAATGCTAGCTTCAGAACCACAAGGTTTCAGGCAGAACTCCAGTGAATTCAATACTGAAGCCAAGCCAGAGTCTGTCCCTTCTGTACCTGGTGAGACTATTAATCAGGAGGTGAGCATACTCTCAACACTTAAAGGGAAAAGACAATGCCAAAATAGTTCATTAATATGAGAACACAAATATGCCAGATGATAGCAATGGATCATGTTTTACAGTCTGGGTGAGTAACATGTACTCCTATAAATATGTCTTTTTTTTTTTGCTATCAGTACGATTTGTTGTGTACGATGATATTATGATAATACAACATCAATATTCTTCCCAGGACAGTACTGTTAGTTACATATGATGTTATCTTGAGCAAACAGTTATCTTCCGAAACAATGAATGATAGTGCTTTGACATTGTTTACAACATAAAGATCAACATACGCATGGTTGTATTAAAAAATATAACAAATGGTCACATTCTACATACCAGAATTATACTGAAGTGCAGCAGAGATGCGGCATATAGATGGCACAGCTGATGGGTCTCTCGCACCAGCTCTTGCAGTCAACAAAGCTGCATGTTTTTCTGCAGCTGCAAGTGCTTCAGATCCTGTCGCATTATTGGTACCCAAAGCCTCTAACAGAGCCTGCAATAGGGAAACATCACAAGTCACAACAATAGTAAGTGTATAAAGTTCAACAATGATAATGGACAGGATATTTCAAAGGGATTGATGGGTGAATCAAGTGAACTTCTTCGTGATGGCTTATAATAATGGAGATGTGCGGAGATGAAGAAAGAATCTGTCATTTGCGTTAATCTAAATTATATACACCAAAAACTGTCATTCTTGTAACAGTTAGAATCTCCCAAGTATTCTGGAAATGTTTCAACAGTCGTAACATCAACATAATAAAACAAGCATCTGGAGAGCTGCAAATCATCTACCATATTTAGAGTGGCTCATCCCTATCTAATTTATTCAGTAAAGTTCAGATTAAAATGTGGACCAATACAGAGCATGCCAGACAGGTGTGATTTCAAAACATGTGATCAATTAACACAAACTACAAACCTGAGGAGTTGCTGGCAACTTGCATAAACTATTATCCAAGCTCTGGCCAAATGCAGACAACTCTCGCTCTATTAGATCCCTCGAGTTTGTTGACATTTCCACCACAGCAGTGCACGCAGGGATAATGGTCCTTCCTGCATATCCTCTAGCAGATAATGGTTGTTGCTCCCAAAATGATGATGCGTCCTATGACATCAAAATTTGATATTAGCATAGTTATTGTATTTCCTGGTCAATAAAAAAGTACTGCATTTAAAACCCAGCCCTAGAAGTCCTTACAATGATTCAACATATTTCTGTGCAGTTCATATTACCTACAGGCAGCGAGGCACTATATAACCCATAAGTCAAATACACAACTCCTAGGAGCAATAAGTAAATATCATACAGGAACTCATTAGCCATTACATTGACATTGAAATTAGCTTTCATTCCTAAATCCATGTGCATATCAAACAAACCAAACAAATCCAAGAGGTGGCAGCAAAAGCCGCAAGACTGCACACTAACCATATTGGCCCGTTGAAGAGCACTGTAAATGCACTCAAGTTCTGATCGACGAGCATCAAATTCTTCGATTTTCTTCCACTTCTTCCTCAGTGAATCTTCAGCTTCTTTCCATTCGGCGCATAACTTATACAGGCGTTGCACTTCAGATGTTAGTGTACTCAAGCTTGCCTTTAGTCCTGCAACTTCTCTTTCCTTGGCCCAAACATCTAGCTAAAATAAGGTAAACTAAGTTATCAGAAAAAGGCTATCAGCATCTAAGAATTAATTGGATACACTAAATGAAAAAACAAAAAAATATAGCTAAGGAGATTAGAACCGGGAAGTAATGTAGCTTTAAAACAAAAGTTTTACCACTTCCCTGGGACACCTTTTTTTGTAATTGCTTTGGCGCATCCCTTCAGGGAGTTATTATTATGTTTTTAAACAAGTGTCGTGCTTAAAACAAATACATCCTTATAGTACCCAAGACAATAAATTGGTATTCTTCTTCCCTAACCTGCTTATAATCTTCTTGATAATTTCAATCTCGGCATTAAATTATGTCTCAGGCAACCTATGCACATGTTACTATTATTTGTTTCATTAAAAACATTAGAAATACTAATGTTTGTGAGGAGCAGATAAATTGACTTCAGTATAGCATGATATAAACAATACCTCTAAGTGCCTGCTGTTTGTCACATTCTGTGAGGTGTTCCCATTGGGCAGCTTTTTGCTTCCTGCCATATCAACAGTGCCCTGCAGGCGTTCCAAGAGCTTCTGACTCAGAGCTTTAGCTTCTGCAGCTTTGTTCAATGCATCTTCTGTCGCCAAGAATTGCTGGACATGTTCTTTCTGAAAGGACAAGTTGTGAAATAAACGTTAACTTCAGCATCTTGTGGCATGTGCTTTACTTGAGGTTCTATGGAGAAAGGCACAGTGCTCTATCTTAGTGCAGTCATAATAAATCACGAAATTTGTTTATCAAAAAGAGTTAGATATTAGCATATTTTTACTGTGTTCTTTCCTTTCTAGATTCAAGTAACTACTAGCAAAAGCCAGTACTCAGCTGGACCAGTACGCTTTCAACAAATTAGATTTTAGAAAGTGAATTATGAGCTCTGAATGTCTAGATAAAATAAACAAAGCAGTCCAAAATAACAGTAGTTCTCAGAGTTGGTAGCAGATAAACAAACACCACACAAGAAACTACCTGTCTTTCTAGCAGCTGGTCATATGTTCCTCGAGTTGAAAGCTGTGATCCAGTCTTTCCATTGCCATACACCTGATACGGTAAGGGTGAGCTTGCATCAGTGGAAGCAGCATCAATCACCTGTTCGTTTTCATATTTATACCTAAGGAAAACAATGTATATCTGGTTAACATCTAACCCACAGAAAAATAAGATGTCCACTTAGTATATTTTGCAACTAAGTTCAGAACACATATTGGCTGACAATATTGACAGGACCTTTTAGTGAATACCTTTATCCACTAAAAGGTCTATTCAAATACTTGATTCCCTCATACATTTCCAACTAAAACTCCATCCACTCACAAATATAGTACGATCTAGAGTATCAAGAATGGCCAAGAAAGTCATGATTCATTAAAGAATTTTGTCTGCAGACCAGCACTTGTGGAAAAAAAAAAGGAGCAAAACTATACAGAACTATATTTCATGTCTATTCTTGAAGCACAGTAAGACAAATGAAAATGAAAAGAAAATTAGTACCTCAATAGTTCTGCATCAGCACGTATGTCAATCTTGTCCGTTTCTCGATGTATAAGTGTTTTCATTCGTGATGTATAGGTAATGATCGATTGCAAAAGCAAAGAAGGATTCTTCAAAGAATCCAATGCCACAGATTTAACATCTGTTGGAATTTCACCATCCAAGTCAATTCCCAGCTTCGCAGCATCTAACTGGCAAGTTAAATTAATGCCACTCCCTTCAAATGCTGGGAATGAACTCCGAATCGTTTCAATCATATTTGCAGCAAGAGTCTCACAAGCCTTCCGAATGGACCTTTCACCTGTAGTCTCTACTAGATCTTCTGACAACCTATTGCTTTTCACAGACGAGTACAGATCCTCTCTGTCACTCTGCAATTGCATATCATCAATAGAATCTGCAGCACCAGACACGCCTATACTAGACCTTCGCACATCCCTTGCTTGATTAACAAACTGATGTAGACGGCGTTGGTATTCAGCAAAAATTTTACATGCTTCATCACACTGTTGTTCATATGCCTCAAGCATAACTTGCTTGTGCCTGAAATAAAGAAGGGAAAAAAAAAGAAATGTCCTTATCACTTATTTATGATCTGCCACAGGTGCACCATCAATACAATTTATGATAAATAAATAGACAAATTGCTGAACATGAATAAAAAAATATAAATGTAGTACCACTCATCAAATGCTACCATATCATGCTCATGCTGATCAGAAAAACAACTATTGTCACAAAAAGTCCAGTGTCAAGCGTTTCTACATGCTAAGATTACGATAGGCCCATGTCCATGCAATGCTGAAATCAAAAAATTCAGCACGTGCCCAGAATAGGATAAGGTAGCCATGATATGCAAATACAATCATAAGTAGACAACAGTGGCAGAGCCATCACTATTGTTTGATTTTGGCATATGTAGCATTGTAGCATTGTTCCAAGCTTATCACTGAAAAAGAGAGAAAACTTAAGCGCATGAGCCTACCACTAACTTTTCAGGTGTTCCTGTCAGAAGTTTCACTGGCATGCTATATTGGCCCAACAGTGTGCACATATATCTCAACATATTCACTAGGCTAAGATAATAAATACCTAATTTAGCATTTAAACCCATACAGAGCATCAGATTTAGCATGTGCACAACTGCTTCTTCTAGAAATTGATGGGAATACAGATATAATACATTGTTAACATTGTCATGGCATTTAAGCTGCCAGCCCAAATGCAGCAATAGCTTAGGCCTTTTGCTAAATGCCAAATTTCTGGAGGGCATATCACTGAAAATTCCTTTGATTAAAGAAAATCTCATTTCTATCAAACTCGAACCGGTAATGAAATTATAATGTTTCAAAGCTATTCTATCCGTACTTTTACCATAGCGCAGTGTTAAGTTAATTAAACCTTAAAATTTCTTGCATTCCTATCAGTGGGTAGACAGTTAGGAAGTACTGGAGTTGTTTCGGCCATTTCTGTCAGCTGTTTTAGCAAGCTGCAAAGCGAGTACCAGAATGCGGAATCAGTTTACTCGCCTACAGCTTGTACGCCATAATTCCGCTGTAATTTTGGTACCTGGCGTTGGAGCGCTCGCCCAGGACACGCTTGCGCTCGGCCTCCTCCCTTGCCACCTCCGCAATGCGTGCACGAAGCTCCTTTCGCTGCCTCCGCACGACCCCACGCAGCCGCTCGGCCTCCTCAGCGGCGAGGTCCCGCTCCCTCGCCTCGGCCTCCCTAGCAGCTGCGTCGCCCGTCCCCACCCCTCCCGCTCCGGGCCCGCCCTCCCGCGCCCGCCTGGCCGCGACGCCGTGGACAAGGATGTTCCTGCGCGCGGTGGCGACGGTGCGCTCGGAGCGGACGCGGCGGAGAAGGAATGACCAGACGGGGATCATATTGCCCCTGCAGATCTTGCGGAGCTGCTCCGGCGCGGGAGGTGACGAGGGGTACCCCATCTCGTCCTGCAGCCACTCAATGATGGCGTCCGGGGAGACGCCGCCTGGGCCGCTGCCCCCGGAGACGGAGGACGCGGGCATCGCCACCGGCGGGCGGAGTGGTGAGCGAAAAACCTAGGCGGCGCTCGATCTGGCGAATGGAGAAGAGGGGATTGAGGTGGGTAGTGGAGGGAGCTGGGAGTGGGAATGGTTTTTGAAAGTTTTTTTTTTTTCCTTTTTTCTGATTTGGGTTTGATGGTTTTGGCGTTTAGATCTGTCTTCTTGGACAAGACGGCCGGCAATTTCCTGTAGGCCAGATGCCCATATAATTCATTGTTAACAACAGGATACCTGCCATCTAGCGTAAAGTCCACTCCATCCATAGCTTCATGTTGTATATAGTATTCTTAATTCTTATTATTAAGAGGAACGGATCAACACAGGCGTCAGGCGACTCAGGCCCCTTCTGATTTCAGGTCCGATACAAATATTAATTAAAAAAACAGTTTGACTGAAATTGGTGGTGTTAATATACAGTTTTGCATTTAGTAATATTGGCTCAACTCATCATTTGATTACCATGTATTACAATAATACCTCACTGTATTTCTCTTGTTCTATACTTCCTTTGTTTACTAATACTTTAAAGACCTATGATGCGCTTCATCTGATTTTTTAATTCCTTTGGTTACTAATACCTCATCTTGTTTATGAACCTATATAAGTATTTCTAAATAATTTAAGTACCTATGATGCACTTCACTTTTTACACAAATATGTTATTCCAATCTTTATAGAACAGAAACTTCTTCCCACATCCTTGAACAGACATAATGTAACCCAAAAGTGGATTTTTACATTCTTGTAGTATTTGACACCTAAACTATTTGCAAATCAATCAACGTTAAATATTGACAAACAGGGAAAGTGTTTCGATATGCTCCGTTATGTATAGTATCTAATTAAGAAGAATAGAACAAAACATTTATCCATATCTAGGAATTTTAGTAGGACTTCTTGCATTATACTCACTGAATATATATAAATATGCAATGCGAGAAAACAAGCATTAAGTGAAAGAATTTTAATATAATATTAGGATTAAAGTAATTTATAAAAGTAAGTCACATAAATACATGAAAGTTGAAGTTTTCTTTTTTTTTAATAAAATAGCCATATATCACCGTCGCTACACGCCATAACTTGTAAGAGGTTGCCATACCTCGTCTTATGTGTACCATCATCAAACATACATCAACCCATCATCTTAGCTCACCCTCCGCACAAGGATGTAGTGTGAACGACATGGCTTCAAATTGATAACAGGTGATAGGAAGTTGTTTAGTTTTTTAGATGGTAATGTCATCAACATAAATGCTCCTTGGATGTGGGTAGCCTTGGGCAGTTGTGATTTATGTGTCACGTGTTGATTCATGAAGAGAAATTTGAAGTGTCTTACGGTGGGCAATCTTAGAGATCAAAATCATGGACTCTCTATATTAGTTGCCCATCATCCAATATTGCAATCAAAATAATTAAATAAGATTTGGTCCTAAAATAAAAATCTTTCACACATCAAAAAAGATACTCTCTCCATCCTTAATTACTTGTCATTCTATACTCCTTCAATTTTCCCCATTTACTTGTCATCCTCGCATCCCAATATACCTTTTTCTCTTCCTAATATATCTCTATCTCTATCTCTCTCCTTGTTTTCTGTGTATCTACCTTTTTTACTTCTCTTTAATCTCCGTGTCCAGGTCTAAAACGACATGTAATTGGGGACGGAGGGAGTATAAAAGTGCCTGTATCCTTCAGAAGTGGCCTTGTTTTCTTTCTCCATTGAACAAAGGAGTTCTAGCGGGGACGCTATCTCAAAAAAATGGCTCGGGTCAAATGGAGACAGGCGAGAAAGAGGTGCTGCAAATCTAGGTTAAGGTGGTCATGGTTAGGCACCCGACGACCAGAGCGAGTAGAGATCGCTGCCGAGGAGTCCCAGATCCAACCATGGTGGTGCCAATTTCAGCTAGGTCAGCTTCCTTCCATCTTGATCTACTACTAGCCTTACAACATATGAATCATAGAAAGTAGATCTTGATTTCTACCACCAACTATATTATGGATCTATGGTCTCTTGTGCGTATCATATCTTGTTTTTATGATATGTGTTTTTCATAAAGACGAATTTTGAGTTGTCATCTTCAGATCTGCCTTGTTATACATCTATGAATAGACATGCTTTCTCCATCATCATACTAGATGGATCTAAGTTATTTTCTTCGATTTATCCTTTATACATCTCTAAAAATACATGTATGCGCAAAGGTGGAATTAGGGTCTTTGAATATGAATACGAATCGGGACAAATATCTAAAATCTAAGGTTTATTTCTTTTCATTTTCTAGATCTAATTCATGCTATTGATGAAATCTCACGGAGTTGATCTTGTTTCTCCGCTTATAAGCCCCAAGCTCTCTATCAATCAAACATGGTCTTTTGAAGGAAAATGAAAGGAAGTTTTATTAGTAAATGTTTCCTTAAAATACAACAATTTTAATTTGGAGACTACCCGATCAAGTCCAACGTTAAGGAGTGTGGTCTTGAGTCTTTGGTACATCGATATTAAGAATGTGCCCTCGTTTCCTTCTTCTTATTTTTTTTGTCTCTATCCTCTCCTAAATTTTTTCCTACTCTACCGTCTCTATGTATAAAAAGACTCCACTAATTTTTCTTTTCATGAATTATCCTTTCACATCATATCAATATTTTTTTATGCTTTCAAAGAACATTATAATCTTTGCTCTTCCATGGTATACTTGTCCCTTTCCTTTTTTATTGTTTGGATAAGGTGATTCTTTTTTCCTTTATTAATTGATTATAAGGATGATGTTGTGTGTGCAGGACAGAACAGTGATGATGGTGGCTTCCCGAATTCTTGGAGTCAGGTGAGGATGGATGAACGCATAAGCGTTCACAACAACAATGATGATCAATCAACATTCTCTGCCCAGGCACAAGTGGAGTCAAGCAATAGCAGCAACCAGAGAGCAAGATCCATAAACGATAAGATGTTTTTGCAGACGGCACAACAAGACATCAAAGATGCTAAGATGATTCTAGAGCAAAACCGTATGTTGGTCGAGGAGATCAGCCAGAACCAGGAAAACCGTGATATAGATGGGCTGACCCGCAATGCAGAGCTCATTCGGCAGGTCAATGTCAACATTGCCTATATGTTCGACCTCTACTCTGATATCTCTGGCTCTTTTGCTGACTATGTCGCTGCCAAGAAAGCCACCAACACCGGTGAGCATAATGCCTCCGACTCTGCTAATCCATAGAGCACTATGCTCTTTTTCTTTGTAATTTGTTTAGATTTATATCCTGTGGAGTATCTATATTTAGAAGAGGAGGTGGATTAAACTCTCTTTTTCTTATTTACTTGTGGATCGTTTGCTACAGTATTGGATAATAATCTTAGCCGTGCTAAGACAAAGACATGGCATTGAAACAATCTTGTTGGAGATGAATGGAACATGTTGGTAAAGATGGTGATCAAAGGGTCTTATATGTTTTTATTGCGTTTAGTTAATGTGTATCTATGTATGTAATGGGTGGATATGATTGTTAGAGATATTGCATTGCTCTAAAAGTAGGTATTAGTATAGTCATCAAATTCATTATCAAGTGACAAATTAGTTATTGTTTTTTTTTTTATTTTTAGAGGTAATTTAGCTAGGTTGACCCTTCTTGATTTGGTGCTCGAGCATGTCAGTGGGGCTTAGAAGAGTCTAATATAGCAACATTTGCTGATCCAAAACATGTGCCTATCAAGGTCAATATGTAAGCGTCGCCGACCGTATGTCTGGATTGTGTATATTTTTAGTTTGCAAATCATGTGAGAGAAAAAAAAACTTGTTTAGTTGGTTTGTCATGTAAAACTCTAGATTTTCAAAGGTACTTATTTGCATCATGCTCCTGCAAAGCCTTGCGCGGAAGTGTCGTTGAAATCCAAGATCATGCTTATTCGACGAAATGGTGCGTCGTTGAAAATCTGTTGATTTATGAGAGCCTTTTCCATCTCGAGGAAAAGGTTGAACTGGGTTTGAACGACTCCGAGCCTCAAAAACAACAACAGCGATGCTCCAATAGCAGTCCGTTCCAAACACCAACAACATACTCCAGCAGTCCGTCCCGTTCTCTAACACGAAAACCTCAACGGATACACAACGAAACAGAACCGGGAAGCAACGCAACGAGACGTGGGGGATATTCTCATTGATGTTACCCCAACTGCCTAGTGGACCTCGCCGCGGTGGCACAACCTACCACATCCCGCAACAACAATCCAAAAGCCACGCAAGCGCCGCTTCAGAAGTCTCGCCGACCAGCGACTCCGCCCGCGCACGGCACCTTCCCCCACCACGACCGCGGCGCAAACCTCCTTGCCTCGTCGCCGATCGAGTTGAAGAAAAAAAAAAACAAAAACAACGCGTATCGGCGGGAGGCAACCGCCGCGACGGCGATGGCGGCTTTCCCGCGGCGGGGTCGACCGCCCGGCAGCCTCCTCGTCGTCCTCGCCCTCCTCTCGATGTCCGCGGTGCTGCCGCGGGGAGCGGCGCTGCAGCTGAAGGCGCCGTTCAGCCCGCGGGACGTGCTCCCGGTCCTGCCGCGACAGGTCGCGTGGCCCCTGATGAACACGCTCCACAGCGCCGTCGACCTGCTCCCGTCCTACGTCGGCGCCGTGGCGCCCGGGGCGCCGTCTCCCGCCGCGTGGAGCGGCGCCTGCTTCTCCCAGAACGAGGCCGCCATCGAGCTCACGCCCGGGGATCGCAACGTCAACGGGACCGACATCGGCGGCGCCGTCGTGCGGCTCAAGGTCCGTCCCCTGCCTTTTCTCGCCCCCTTAGCTCTGAACATCCTGTCGAATTGGGTACCACACTCTGTCAAATTATGCGGAATTGCTTGGGTGGGCTGATGCAATTTGGGGAAGATTACTCCTGTATAGTTCAGAACCATTGATCTGACTTCATGGTACTGCTATTCGTATTTTAATCTCTGTAAATACTGCTTCGTTGCATGCAACGGTTGAGAGTGTTGGGCAATAGTGAACGGAGAAGATATGTAGAGTAATCCATAGTCAAGTTTTTAATTCAATTTCTGTTGTTGTATGGATATGCTTCATTGTTGCTGGGAGAACTAACATGTTGGGTTGTAGCAATGCTTGTATTAATTCTCTTTCTGGCAGGATTAGAGAACTTTCTGTCGCTCTGCCAAAATCTTATTATTGCGGTAATATTGGTTTGTCAAGATGTGAAATACTGAAACCTTAGACGGATTTTTCTGTTTGGACAAAAGACACTCTTTTGAAAGAATCTCTAAAATTTGTTTTTTTGATATGTATTATGGATTCTTTTGTATATATGGCTAGTTAATTCACATCAGTAGAGCTTGTAGCATAATCATTAGCATTACTTTACAGTAATATTTGGCTATTTTACTGAACATCCCAGAATTGGGTTCGTTTCATTGTCAAACTAGGGCCACCCTGGTTTCACTTAACATGCACTCAACTAGCTCGTGAAGATTGATCTTTCAGTATGATCTATACCATATATCATTTTTTTTCTTTTCTTAACAAACCTTTTTTTTTCAGACTGCTGCTGCTCATAGCTGGACCTGCATGGATCTTTATGTGTTTGCAACTCCATACAGGATAACATGGGACTACTATTTTTCTGCTCGAGAACACACTTTGGAGATTAAATCATGGGAAGAAGAGGCAGAGTTAGAATATGTGTGTATATCTTTTTTTCTTCTGAAGGCTCCTCTCTATCTACAATTGGTCATCTCAGTTCTCAACAATCTTTTTTTTTTTTTGGTGACCAGGTGAAGCAGCATGGCATCTCTATTTTTCTTATGCCATCTGGGATGCTGGGGACTTTGTTATCATTGATTGATGTCCTGCCTTTGTTTTCAAACACTGCCTGGGGTCAACATTCCAACTTGGCTTTTTTGGAGAAGCATATGGGAGCTTCATTTGAGAAACGTTCCCAACCTTGGGTTGCTAATATTAGAAAGGAGGATGTGCAATCTGGTGACTTTTTGGCTCTGTCAAAGATTCGAGGTCGATGGGGTGGGTTTGAGACATTAGAGAAATGGGTGACCGGTGCCTTTGCTGGGCATACTTCGGTTTGCTTGAAAGATGAGAAGGGTGATCTCTGGGTTGCAGAGTCAGGCTATGAAAATGAGAAGGTACTATAATTCGTACAATTATATTACTTTTGTACCAGTAACTAGAGCAAAAAGATGTCTATTATTCTTGTCTCTGTTTTTCTTTCACTTCTGTTTTAATAACTTATATCTTCCTCTCTTTTCTCCCCTTGTGGGTTTCAGTCTCAACCCTACTTTCTTTTGTCTGAAGACTCTACTATGCAGGCATTTTTGTTTGATAAAAAATTCATCTCCAGACCTGATTTGTATTATCCTGTGGTCCTTCTCATTTCTTCAATTATTCTCTGTCTTAGTCATGATCACCAATCACCTAACTGGTACTACTTATCATTTTGTGTATATTGCGAAGTCCAAAGTTGTAACAAAAAATTGTACCCTTCGAAATCATCCATTTGGTTTTGGTATTGAGTTGAGCCAAGAACTTCAGAATTGTTGCTTGGGCAGTATCTTTCAGTATTTGGGGTTGTTTTAGTTCATGGCTTTGCTCTTATGGCAAGCATTTATTGTTTCTTTGACATATTCACCAGTAACTTTGCAGATCTTAGAATTGTTTTTCTAAAATATAGTTTTAAAATTATTTTCCTGATGATGCATTGACAGACATCGATGCAAGGCAACATTAGCCAGTGGATGCCAATAAAAACGTTTTACCGAGTATTCCATGCATCTATTCATGCACTAGTACTTGCCGCTGTTATATTTCTCACAGTTATCAACTGCAAACTAACAGGGTGAAGAAGTTATTGCTATAGTTCCTTGGGATGAATGGTGGGCTGCGGCACTCAAGGATGAATCAAATCCTCAGATAGCCCTTCTGCCACTGCACCCTGATATTCGTGCCAAATTCAATGAAAGCGCTGCGTGGGATTTTGCCTGGAGTATGGCTGGAAAGCCTTATGGCTATCATAACATGATATTTAGTTGGATTGATACAATAGGAGATAATTATCCACCTCCTCTTGATGCTAACCTGGTAATCCTTATTGATCTTTGGCAAGCTTATAAAATTACTGTTTATATTAGAAACTCATCAATGCTTCATGTTCTACTTTGGGATTATGCGATATAAGAATTCACTTGTATTTCCTATGTTGTTTTGGTCACTATATGAGAGCACATTAATGAACTAGTTGATGCGCTCATAAGTTATCCAGTTATTTAAACCTCACAATAGGACTAGATGCATGGTTTTTGTGGTGTCGCCTAGTCGTTGCCTAGGCGTTGTGAGGGTGGTGGGTCACCACAGGACGCCACAACGCCTAGGCATCGCCTAGGTGCTGTGAGGGGGGTTGATTGCCACACGATGCCACAACACCACAAAAACCATGATTAGATGTCTCTTATGTAGTGGGTTTTCATTTAAGAAAACATAAAAAGCTAGATGACATCATCTCACTTGAATGCACAGTGGCATACTATCAAATGTTTGTAATGGTCAAAGGTAGCCGCAGGATACATTGTCAAACTTAGGTGGTAATGATGCTGAACTAAGTGATGCCCTCTAGAAATTGATTTGCCTGATCAAATGACTTAATTACCATCAGTTCAGTATAAAGGCTAGACAGACATGTTTCTAGGATTTATGAACATATGTCAGTTTATTTATCGTTGATACTGTTGCATTTCAGTTTCATGATGCCTTGTTTTCAGGTAATGGCTGTTATGTCAATGTGGACCAGAGTGCAGCCACTTTATGCCGCGAATATGTGGAATGAGGCCCTTAACAAACGACTTGCCACTGAGGTTAGTAAAAAACTCTACAGTGGTCTTTCATCATTTGGTTGTCTGGCTATGGTTATGCACAGTTGCATTCAACTACTGCAGCTAACCATCACATGCAATGAGGTCTTGGACTGGCCCTATTGTTGTTGGTCTGGGGCCTTTGGCTGGACTTAGCTGGGTGTCAATTAAGTTCAATGGAATGTTATCTCAAACTGAAATAGTTTTCTTCAAAATGAAAAAAATAAAGCTGGCTCTTACTCATGTTTACGTTTATGTTCACAAATTTGTAGTATCTATGTTTATTATGTAGGGTTTGGACCTTCAGGAGATCATTGTGGAGACTGAAAGACGCGGAATGTCTTTTGATCAGTTGCTCACCATACCTGAGCAAGATGAATGGGTATACAGTGATGGTAAATCAACCACCTGTGTTGCCTTCATTCTCGCTATGTATAAGGAGGCTGGAGTATTTGCTCCTTTTTCAGAGTCGATTCAGGTTACGGAGTTCACTGTAAGTTTAACATACATTTCATGCCTTCCTTTTTGTGTGCATGTGTTCGCTCGCATTCTTCTGGTTGCTTGATGCCATGTTGACCGTGTCCCTTCAAAACTCAGATCCGGGATGCATATATGCTCAAGATTTTTGAAGACAACCAGACCAGACTTCCAAGCTGGTGCAATACAGAATCAGACAAGCTTCCCTTCTGCCAGATACTAGGAGAGTACAGGATGGAGTTGCCAGAGTACAACACGATAGAACCTTATGCAAAAATGAACGAGAACTGTCCTTCCTTGCCTCCGAAATACATGCGGCCGCCACGCTGCTGACCTTTGGATTCTGTATGTCGGCTGCCCTTGCTGCTGTTGTTTTTGACATAGTAGAAGGGGAGGTGGGGATTGATGGAAAGGCCAGAGATGTTTGGGGGCCTGCAAGCTACGCCTAGACGCGCCTATAGTGTTGTATATAGTCAGGGCCACTGTTGTACCTGAGCAAGTGAGCAATAGTAATCTAATGATAACTAGTACTTTGCATGTGCAACACTCACGTGCTGTCTTCGCTCCATCAATATTTATTAAGCCGACTTGTTATACTCACTTGAAAAATATAGTGGCACTTATATAGTTTGTAAGAAACCAATGACAATTAAGACACTTGTACTCGAGTGTGTATGACAACCACATACCAGAGTTTGACGTGAAACATGTGTAAGATGCATTAATACAATGCGATAAATTCTCATTTTTCAATGTAACATCCCACATTAACCTATTATTGTGCACGTGCAGCACACATATACTATTATTTTATTATAAATATTTACTAAATTTAAATGTTATTATTATAACCAATAACTGATTAGTTAAATTAAACATTGTTTAATAGACATGTTCATAATACAAGTGTTTATTTCTAATACATAGGCCACGCATATGAAAATTAAAACAATATAGTGGCACAAGTAGTTTGATTATAAATGAACACATGCACATTTTTAAAATTTAATTTTATTCTTCAACCAGACAATAGACCATTGACATGTGAAGCTTGTAAACGATCAACAAAACCTCATCATCTGTAAGTAAAACATGAATATTTGCTACCACCACATAATTTACTCATGGACTGATATAATATCATTACAATACTGGCACGCTGGATAGTATAGTATAAACAAGAGAACACTACATTGCAACGAAAGTAAAGACATCCTTAAAGCCATACTCACAATCCAATGCCATCATCTTCGAGCCAAACAAAGTCCACCAACATCCTACCCCAAATTGTGGTACATGTAAAATTTCATTAGTGTTTTCTGGCCTAGAAATGCTTGATAACATTTGACAACACTCTTTGGCCTTGCTTTTACTGATTGAATAATCAAAGTTCTTTTCAACTTTTCTAGCACGACTGCATAGTTGAATAGTTGTTTCAGAAAAGCATCTTCATGCTCTGCTCCTTTCAGCTCAATGATTTTTACTACTTAAGAGGAAATTCAATGAGAGTTTCTCACTCTTTCAGTTGGTTGATTACAAACGCAGCCTAGTGGACATGTTGATTGTTCCTGCACGATAATCATGCTAAGATCAGATGGAATCATTGAATGGTAATTCTATGCAATTATTTTTACCAAAGGAAAGCATATCTGATGAGAAAATGGCAGAGCAAAAATAATGCATAACAGACGGAAAACTCTTTAGGTTGTGTCAACAAAATATATTTGCTGTATTAGTACACATCCACCAGAACTTCTTAGAATTCATAGCTGTGTCAACAAAATATATTTGCTGTATTAGTACACATCCACCAGAACTTCTTAGAATTCATAGCTCCAATTTAATATGATTAGATGCGTAGAGAAATTTAATGTGATTAGATACCTGATAGTAAAGCAAGAAACAATCATGCAAGAACCCTAATTTGTCAGATTTCGAAGTGTAATTTTTACTCTGGTGAAACTTATTAGGTAACATAAAACTTAAATTATAACTACCAAGCAATAATATAGAAATATTACTTACTGTAAAAGAAATAGAATCAAACCCTAGGGCTGAAAATCAGAATCATCAAAGTATACAAATTTAAATTGACTGTCAACCTGGCTCAAAATTTTAAGATAGTAGTGACAGGGAAAAAAAACTCAACCCTATAACTAACATTTAGGGATGGAGCATGTGGTTTAAAGATAGAAGTTCAACCAGAGAGTGTGATAGAATTATTATTGGTTGCTGAGTCAGAAATAACAGGAAATAAAAACTCAAACCCTACAATTACATTTAGGGATGGATCATGCGCTTGAAAGATAGAATATCACCTAGAGAGCATGGCGGAATTCTTGGTTGTCAAGGTTTGTATGGCCGAGTTCCATGCACCACCATGACTTCCTCTTTAGCTCTTTCAGTACAACTTGTCATGACGGTTGCTAGAAAGGCAAGCTCTCAAGCATGTGTTCTCCTTCCCTAACTTGCTCTGCATAGGGTATAAGGTTAGAAGGGGCCAGTTATCTAAAAAAAAATCAATCAAAAGAGAATGTTTCAGTACCAGAGCTCATCTCACTATTTTATTTGCATAGATGCATCAATGTTTATTCAAACAAAAGATAGTATGAACAAACCAGAATAGCAGGAGGGTTTTTAATCAATGTTTCTAACATGATGCACGTGCACAAAGATAGTAAAATCAATGCTCATCTCTACCTCTCTTATGCCAAAAATAAATATAAAAATGAGTTTAGAGTAGTCATTTCTATGAAAAAAGGAGGCGGAGGCGGCGGAGAGCTCGGGAGTCAGGAGAGGAGACGGGGGCGGCGTGGGGGAGGGAAGAGATAAAGGAGAAAAAATAAAAGAAAAATAAAAAGAAAGATGGTAGTTGAAAATGATGGAATAAAATAAGGAGTAATTGATATAGAGTATGAGAGATAGAGGATAAAATGAGTTTAGAGTAGAGAATCTCGATGACTAGAATAGAATATTCTGTTTAGAGGATACAAATAGAGGATGACGAGTGCAGACAGTCTTACGCTAGAAACCACACCGGGCCCATTAATCATATGGCGAGTCACAGTTTGTGCACGACTAAATTAAGAACCTGGCCCGCAAATCAGATTAAATCACGGACATATAGATTAGGACTGGGTATAATTTAGGTAGATGGTTTTAGTCAGGATGTTTAGCATTTATAATAGAGATAACTAGTAATAACAACCAGAGGAATAAGACCAATATTTTCCTACTTGAAAGATGTGTATATATATAGTACTCCCTCCATTCCAAAATATAAGTATTTGAAGACTTGTCCAGAATTAAATTTTTTCTGATGGAACCGTTAGGAACGTTTGGCACGCACATTTTATGGGAACCTACCAAATTCAAGTTGTACAATCACGTGCACGCATTTAACAGTCACTTTTACATGAGGATTGTTGTCGTAGGAGTTCTTTTTTTTTTGTTAGAGCAGCCACAGTGGTCTATGTTTCAACCGGTTTTTTCCCCCAAATTTTGTCATTCAAGTATCCGTTCCAACCACTGCAGCCATCGGTGCTTGAGGATGAAAAACGGACATCGGTAAAAGTAGAAGCACTGGGTGAATGGAATATTTCTCTCTCTACTAATTGTGTGTCTCTTTTTTTAGGCTTTCATGCCAGCATTGTGGATAAAGTAAAGAATAAGACACCGATGCTTCAATGCGTTTGATTTTATGTTTGAAGCATTGATGCATTGTGGATGGTCTTAAAAGACTATTTTTCCACAATAAGTCTGGCACACTCATTTTGCAACAAGTTATTCTCATTGCATGGTTTTATTTCATGATTTTCAAATTCATGAAGTTTCATTCTAGTTTTAAAGTTTTGGTAACCATGTACATATAACTCATTCTAATAAAACTTGACTCTCGTCTTTCATAACTGTCGATGTATCATGAACCGGGGTTTCCAACACCGTCTACTATAGCAAGAACTTCACAAAAGATCCAAGCTAGTAGGGGACAATGACAAGACAAGATAATAAAGAGAGAATCTTTATTGTCTCTCGCTCTCCTTTGTGGCTTATGTGAGAAGGAAAAGGGCGCAAGGCTTGAGGCAAGGCAGACCCCCCCCCCCCCCCCTCTTGAAGGGGGCTCCTTTATTCCTCTTTATTGCCCACCTATGAGAAGGTCATTGTAAAAGAAAAAGGAGCAATACCGGCAAGGAAAAAAGGGGACTTAGAGAGACTCTTCTCCTCCCACTTCTTCTTCCTCCTCTAGCAGGAACTCCATGAGAACTCTTCTCAAGCTCTCAACATGTATTCTTCTCACCAAATATACAAATAATATAGATAAGCAGGACGTAGGACTAACCCTCCATGTGTGGATGTTCACACACCCACATTTGTGTTGGATAAATTAGTATTTTTAGTTTTATATTAATTCAGAAATAAATCATAATCATGATTAACATATTGTATGATGAACTAGACAAGTCTACGCAAGAACTAGACAGGTCTATAAGGCCAGACAAAAACATAACATATACCATACTAGCAACATCCATCATAGATAAACAGATCATGAAAGCTAGTATGAAAGATATGGTTTGAGATGAGAGTACGTACGTTTTCTTCTAGACTGGGTAGAGGAGGCGGTGATGATGTGCAACACCGTCATGTTATTGGCGACGGCGAGTGAGACCGACTCGACGACGAGGAAGACGAGCCGTGGCGATGAGCTTGACGAAGACGAGGAAGCGATCAAGCAGTCGTGCAGAACGCTTCCCAAAAACCTTATTTGCCCTCTCCCGATAGAAGATTGCAGAGGATGACAGTTCCGGAGACCTGCTCTCCCGTTTGCCGGTGCACGCCAACGATCGGGATGGAGAAGTCTTGGCAGCGCAACAGTAGCAAGAGGCAAAACCCTAGGCGATTGCGTGATATGATTTGCGGCAATACCCGTACGTATTTATAGGGAGGAACAGCTAGGGTTGGGCGTCCCGCAACCGAGTCGATTACCATATTAATATGTCGGTTTTCATAACCAAATATATGAAAATATATGGAATACGCAGCAAAAAAGAAAGTGCAAAAGGAAGCCGCGCTCCCGTAAGGTAAGGGACCGAATTTTGGCGGACCATTCACGCAGGTGATGCGCGGCCGCGCCCACGCCCCGCCCGGCCCGGCGAGACGAGCGCGCGTGTGTGTTCTTCCTTCTTCTCATGCACACACTTGCAAGAGATGTTAGAACAACCAACCTTATAAGTTGGACTCCCTTCACCTCCACTAGCAATGTGGGACTAAACCTTTGCACTCCCACCACTCATGAATGGGTCTTTGAAATTTTTTAAGAATTATTATGAATATTAATGGGCCAAGCCCATATAATTCCAACAATTTGGCGCAACAGGTAAGGGTGGCGAGGCGCTGTTTCCCTCCAGTCTTGACATTTATTTGCCAATCTCACTCACTCGTTCCCGGATGAACGTCTTGTTGTTTTTATCATAGAATATTGTTATTCCTTCTTCTCGATTTGCAAATTTTTACTCTATACTTCCATGAGCATGCAAGCTCCTGGCGCGTGGTTCCGACACGGAGCGACCTCTCGCTCCTCGGTGACAGCCAAACGGTGAACCGGGGCCACGTATGTGCCTTGGGCTCCACCAACGCCGACCACGGCCGACCCGGAGCGACGCACGAGTTCACGACCACATCATGTGGTGACCGCCCCACTGACAATGACCCGGAGCAACTTCCGAGTCCATGGCCCTGACACGTTGCTGACTCGGGGGCTTTGCCGCTTCGCGCCTCCGACCCGGGCCAGCTCTCGGGTCCTCTTCATCAACACATCAGCGACATGGGCTAGCTCCTGGGTCATCTTCATCAACATGTTACCGACCCGGGCCAGCTCCCGGGTCCTCTTCATCAACACGTCACCAACTCGGTGCTCCACCGCTTTGCGCCTCCGATCCGGACCGGCTCTCGGGTCCTCTTCATCAACACGCCGCCGACTCAGGGGCTCCGCCGCTTCGCGCCTCGGACCCAGGACAGCCCCAGGGTCATGTTCCTTAAAACGCGACCACGCAGGATGACCTCCGGGCCTAAGTGTACAACCAACTTAGCATGAACAAGGACATGGTTAAAAAGGTTTGATCCTTGTTTAAGAGTTTACGCATCGGAGTTATAAAACAAAAAATGACGATGCTCCACTATGAGCACCATCCGCGTCACCTCTCCAACAGCCAACTACTCCTGCCCTTCACCCCCATTGGTGGCAGGGTAGAAGTAGTCATACACGTACTCATCTTCATCTGCAAACTCATTAAATAGCATTGTGAGTACGAAGGTACTCAACAATACTTACACGGAGAGCCATATAGCTCTTAACCAATGAAATATGCATTTAACTTGGACAAAAATAAGGCAATTAGGATGACAAGTGCGTAAAAGCAACTAATATTTTTGAAGTGAATAACTTGCAATCCTATACCCTAAATGAAGCTATTGGGCAACCTCTACAGAAAACCACCCAATGTATAAACAAAAGTACTAGTAGTTCATATTTTTTTTTCATCTCCCAAACCACATCCTATGGGAAAATAATCATGATGAATGGAGACGCCCCAAGGCATGATTATAACTGTGACTGCGGCAATTCCAATTGATTTTATACCCTGTAGGGATTGTACATCTGTACCCACATGCCACAAAGACCACTGCCCATACGACCTGGCCATTAGTCATAAGAAGTAATTCATTGTGCCAACCACATCCAAGTACGCTCCAACCATTTAACTAACGTCCGGTCTAGGCGAGTTGGTCGCACTAGGCCCTCGGAGGTCATCCCTAGCACCTTCTATAGCCCCCGAACTCATGGGACAAATGATCGCAGCTAGACAAGGAATTAGGCTTACCTACCCATATATCAGCATGTGGTATGTACGAAAAGTGCCAAGGTTTGTGTACAAACTATCAAGGATTTCCCATCTATCTAGTTCATATCCATCATTAACAATTTCAGCCTGACATGGTCAATTATCTCAAGTATCCATCTATATCACGCAAACGTTGGTGACCTTCCAATGTTCGACTTCTACCGCATTAAGATAAAGCATCACTAAGCAATTACCGATTATCCCAACACCTGAACCTACCCAACTTGGTTACAAGGATAAGAGGTAATACATTAACAAGGAAGGTAATGCAGCAAGTAGGATTCGACCATTTTCTTAGTGTCCGGTTTTTGCAATAGGTCAATTGACTCAAGCATATTCATTAAACTCATCTAAATTGGTTTGAGATATGCATAGATGCTTGCCTTGAGTTGCAGGTTCACCACTCACGTTCTCCAAGTCAATTGTACCCTCATCACCACCCACGTCACCCTCCGGTTGTTCTCCTTCTAGAACATAAAATGATGCACTGAATGAATGACATGAGCATAAAATGAAATGAGGTGCAAATGTAATGAAATTGAGTGAACATGAAGTGCAATAAGTTAAGGTTGCAATGCAAAAAGAATTACCACCCTATGATTTGAATTGCTCTACTTACAAATTCATAATCATGTAAAGCACACCTAAATATGAACACTGCTAACAATTAATTAAATAATTAAATTACAGTAGATAAAACATAATTGCTCATATTTTTCCTTGGTAGCTAACTTCCTAATGAATCCAACGCAACATGTATCACTAATCACTAAAAACGGAGTTGAGATGATTAATCTACGAATTTTAGAAGCTAACAGTAATTTACTGTCCAACCAGATTCAGACCACACAAAGCTACAGACACGTAGCAGCATAGAGGATCCGGCCATAAGCTGCTGAACCAGCTCGACCAGGAGCTCAGCCATGGCTGCCGAAGGTCTCCCAGGGGCTCTGGAGCACCACGGATAAGGGGTCAAATGACCACCGAAAATCCCAAATAAAATACCAGCGCGAAGCATAGCTCGACATGCACGCATAGGAACAAGAATAACATGATGAGGCTCACCGTAGATGGATTAATCGAAAAGGGGGCAGAATGAGCTTGGTTTGGCCTTATCTAGAAACGGCTTCGATTCTTTGATACTAAGGCGGGAAGTGGCGATTGGAGGCCATGGGGAGGAAAAGGGAGAGGTGCACGACGGTTTGTGGAGTTGGTTTGGTCGGGGAGGTGCTGAGGCGATGGGGCCAACTCGAGCTTCGAGAGCTCTCACTAATGGCGGTTTGGGTTCGGGGAAGAAACGGGAACCAGAGAAACCAGAGAGGGAAAAAGAGATGGGGAGGCAGGAGCCTTATCGCCTAGCCCGGGGCGGCGGCGTCTGGCCAGCGTGGCGCCCTGGTTGGGGCCATGTTGCAAGTAGCTAGGATATGCTAGGTTTTGTCTTGGCGGTAGCCTGAGTTGCCGCTCGATGGTTCCAAGGGTTCCAACTTTCGAGGTCTCGAGGTGTACCCTAGGTTCGTACTAATAACAAGCTGCCAAGCTGCCTTGTGTAGCTTGAGCGACGGGGTGATGTATCTCATTTGATCGAGGTATGATGAGCAACGAGCCTTTGAGGGTTATGAGTTGCTACACGAGGGTTATGAACCTTCAAAGGTTATGACTTATGAGTTGCAACACGAGGGTTATGAGCCTTTGAGGTATGGTGTGCCACACGAGGGTTGTGAGCGACGAGCCTTTGAGGATTATGAATTGCTTATCACTGGAAGGTACGAAGGTTGCCTTTGCACAGTGTGAGACGAAATATGTGGGCATACGTGCATGCATGCACACAACGTCTCTGCACAAGTAGCTAACGCCTAGTCTGTTTGTGAGCAACTAAGAACTTAACCCATACGCCATACCTTAGTAACGCATGTCGGGGCAGCTTAAGGGAACATAATGAATGATAACGACGATAACAAACACATTACCTGCCGTGAAGCCCTCGCGCTAGGTGCAGACTTGCTGTGCAAAGTATGGCATATTGCCAGGCGACCTTGACGCTGAGTGGACGAAGTTCGGAACTCCTTTCAACAACTTGAGGGTAGCTTGACCTGCAGCGCGAGGGCCGAGCTTGCCGCACGGAGGATGCAGGTACAGCTTGGCTTCGCGCCCATTGAGTATTCTGGGTGCTGCTCTCCTAGCGAGAGCTGCACGCTTGCCATGCGAGGGTGCCGAGCTTGTCGTGCTAAGGAGACGCCGCAGTTTCATTTGAAGGCTTCGCGTTTGCCTCATGAGGCTCTGAGGATAGCTCGACGGGTAGGTTGACCTTACCACTCCAGGGTTATTAGAGCTTGCCACACGGAGGGTAGACTCGAGCGTGAGCAATCCCTTGAGGCTGCTTAAATGCGAGGGTTTGGATCAGTTAGGTTGCAGCTTGGTGTGTGAGAGGTTCTGCAGCTTAGTGGTGGTACACGGGGTTTTCATTGTCGTTAGAGTAATGGATCAAGGGTAATGGACACCATCGAGGAGCTTGTGATTAGATGAGAAAGGATGAATAAGGGCAGCGCTGTACATCTCTAATGAGCCAGGGCAAATGCATTTGATTGCTTGTCCGTCTTGACGCTTGCAGATTGGTCCTTGAGTGACCCTCGCATAGCATGCGTCAATCACTGACCTTCGTCGTCGAGGGTTCCGAGGGTGCCTCCAGGGTAGCGTGACTTGCCGCTCGAGGGCTCCCAAAGTGCTTCGAGGGTAGCCTTACATGCTGCTCGAGGGTTCCGAGGGTGCCTCGAGTGTAGCATTACATGCTGCTCGAGGGTTCCGAGAGTGCCTTGTGTGGAGGTGATGAGAGCTTGAGCGAGGTTGCTGCTTTGTTGGCTTTCTCTTTTGCATGATCGAGGCATGCTGAGCCACGAGCCCCCAAAGGTGATGAGGTTTTGCTTTGTTGGCTTTCTATTTTGCATGATGGAGGCTTCACTATAAACAATGAAAGGAGCAAAATAGTTAGAAAGTGCTTTTTTAATCAAGTCAAATTAATTCGACCGTCGAAGATGATAGAATCAGAAACTTATGTCTTGTGGAAACAGACATGACCTTCGTTGATTGATAACAGTGGTGTAGCTTTGCTGACCACCCATCGTGGGCATTTTCCAGAATGAAGGTCTAATATTTCTCACGTTTACTCTAATGCACTCTTTTTTTTTCTCATCTCTTTGAAAAAAATTAACATGTCAAGCACGGTGGGCGCCAATGTTGGAGTTGTAACCTCCAAACATGAGAGATGAGAGGGAGTGAGAGAGGAAGGAGGCAAGTGAGCAAATGGCCAAAGGTCCTCTCCCTCAAGCTCTACCCCTCTATTTATAGAGGGAGAGGGGGGGAGTTGATGTTTATTCTATTAGTGGGGTTGAATATTACAGATATGTCCTTAAACTTTACAAGAAGGTCCCTACACCTCTATATTGGAACTCTTTTACACAACAAGGGGGTCCAAGCCTATGACTATCCCCCAACATTTACTCTTGGGGATTCATCCCCTAGACGGTTAGAGGTACCTATAGAGCTCCCAACTTGTGTGGTGACGTCTCGGAAAGTTTGTATTGACTCCTCCTTTGTGGTGTTCTTAGTGGAAAACCGAGTTTGACCTTTGTGGTCACTTAGAGAGGTTTAGGATTGACAGAGACCCAGTCCTTTGTGGGTCCCTCAACGAAGATGTAGGCTTCTTTGTGGAGCTGAACTTCGGTGAAAAATCTCGTGTCTCTCTTGTGCTTAAATTACTTGTCCTTCTTTACTTGCTCTTATTCTTAAAATTGCTAGTTAGGGTTTGCTTGCAATTTCTTAAGCTTTCTTGTGTAGGTTGCATGCTAGATTAATTCCTTGCTTCTACAGCTTTCCTTAGCTTGTATTTACTTGCTCCTTGCTTGCCTTGCACTAGATTTAAGTTTTAGCCAGTCAAACTACTTTTCTATCTCTTGCTATCAGGCAAGTCATCGGACTTTACTCACAATCGTCGGACAAGTCCGACACTATGCATTTAACTTTTATTATTAAGTCATTTTCAGGGATAATTGCCTATTCACCCCCCTCTAAGCACTTTCACTAGTGAAGTTCTCATACTTGTTCTTCAGCATATAGTATCTTTTCTCATTCACATCACTGATACCCTCATAAATATCCTGAATCTCAGTTCAAATACCATGTTGAAAGGACCTTAATGTCGCCTAGAGGGGGGTGAATAGGCGATTAAAAAAAAATTAGCGGATAAACCCGGATAAGTCCGGACAGGGCCGGACTAGTCCTAGAGCTGAATTAGTACTTAAGATTTCTGGACAAATTCAGGACCCGGACTAGTCCGGACTGCGCGGCGGAAAGATGAGCAAAAACACGTTTTTAACAATCTAGATACAATCGACTTCTATCAAGTTGTTCTAGACATATATATGAGAAAATACACCGAATAAATTGAACTAACAACAAGTATAATAATAGAATAATTCAGTGTAAGCAACTCAATCACAAATATGAAGAACAAGGTAAAGAACTTGCAAACCAAATATGAGACGCGATGATTTGTTTTCCGAAGTTCAGATTCTTCAAGAATCTTACGTCTCCGTTGAGGAGCTCCAAAGAGCCGGGTCACTTTCAACCCAAATCCTCACCGAGCAATCACAAAGTTCAAGCTCGGATTTTTCTTCCTTACTTTGATTCCTTCCATTGCGGAGGTGAATCGAAACCTTCACAAATTTTCCGAGGCTCACCACAAAGCTTGGGAGCTCACTGGGCGACGCCTTGCCGTCTAGGAGATGAATCCCCAAGAGAAACAAATGCCACAAAGATTGCTTGCTATGAACTCAAGTGCTCAACAATGGAATTAGCTCTCTTTCACTCAATCTCTCACCCAATCTCACCCACAAGGTCAAGCACTAAGCAATGGGGAGTGGAGAGATTGTTTCTTGGCCTAAAAAAGTGTTTCTTTGCTATAGAACCGGAACCGGGGACGAACGGGGTATATATAGAAAGTTTTCAAAAACTAGCCGTTATGTTTTGTTAGTAGCTGTCTTAGTCCAGCCACAGGGGCCATCTTAGTCTGGACCAACTCAACAGAACAAAAGCTACCGTTGTTAGTCTGTCAACCATCTTACTCCGGGTAATCCCGTCTTAGTCTGGCTGTCCCCAGAACCCGTCCTAGTCCGGGTCAGGAGAAAACAGAACCAAAATGGTTCTGGACCAGGCCGAGCCGTCCTAGTCTGGCTGGACCCGTCCTAGTCCGGGAGTACCCAGAAAAAATGGCATAACTTTTGCTCCCGAAGTCCGATTCAGGTGATCTCGGACTCTATGGAAAGATAATTCAGAGGGCTATCCATCCTAACTAAGAAAAAGCCCCAATTTCATGCAAAGAAATATTAAACTCTCACAAAAGTTTGTTAGATCATTTTTGAGCATCGAGACATAAGCAAAGCTACCAACGCTGCATCCCTCTTGCTAGTATGACATTCCTATACTCAAAAGTAAATAGAAAACTACGCCAATAGGAACACATTCATGTCATCATATTTCCATATCTGGAGGGTTTCCAATGCATGAGCATTTCACCATTTGAACATTTAGTTGTTGATCAACTATCGATAAGCATATATGTCCAACATTACTATACCTTTGCCTTGAGTCTGTCCACTTGAGATTTTAGATTTGATGTTCATCAACTCATAAAGTGCAACCACAATCTTTCCATTTCCTTGAGCATGTCCGCATGATATTTTGAGATTGATGTTCGTCAACTCATGAAGTGTATGTGATCACTTCCATAGGTTCACCCCATTTAAAGTTCTTCAACATGTGAAATTCAATCATTGCTCTTAATTTCAATTTCACTTGATGTGGGTAAACCCATGAGTACCATGCTCTTCCATTTCACATTTCAATCATTTTTCAAATAAGTGATGCAGATAATCCATAGCTTCACATAGTCTTGCACGATTCATCGCGCTAAGCCTACACTTGCTCTTCACCATTGCCTTTGGTTCTTCGGTGCTAAGCCTCTTGCTTGCCCTTCACCCTTGCACATGGTCCGTCGCAGCCAAGTCTTGCTCAACCTTCACCGCCTTTCCATATAATGCTACTTTGTATCTGTCATCATCAATATGCTCATTATTATTTCAATAACCAAGTTGATATATTCCTTTTCTTAAGTGTCTTGATTTTCTTCTTGTCTTAATGATCACTTAGCTTCAAGTTATTGGCTAATAATCTCTACTTCAATTATTGGCACATCACCATGTTGACACCATCAACTATTGATATTCAATCATCTTCTATGATGTGTGTCTAGCTTCAACCATAAGTGTTGATCATGTCTACCGACACTTTCATCAACACATTGATCACTATTATCCTATATCAAGAATCTTCATCAAATAATTTATTGAGTCAACCATATTGTCATTAATCTACAAGCTTATCCATGTTGATTCCCAACACTTGTCATAAATATTCTTGTTCGATGTCATAGCTTGACCTTTTGCTTGATGCCGGAACACAAACTATCATGCAAGCTCACAAACTTATATAAAAGGTTAGTTCCAACAACCATTGTCATCTATCACTAAAACTCATCATTAATTCAAGGCTAGAAACCTAGACCTTTCACATGTGTTGTTGAACTTGCATCCAATCTATCAAAGACATCCTTAGATATGCATGCAAACAGAGCATTCTCGACCTTAGCGTTGTGCTTAATGAATTCAGGTTCTAGTGGATTCACGTCAGCATCTGAATCATGGGTCACCTTCCATATCTTCGGATCGAGGGACTCGTCATAGGCTTGCATACGAGCCTTCCAATACCTATAGTCCTCGGCGTTGAATATGGGAACACTCCCCATCTTTCCCAACATCCTAACTCTAGGCGGTGAAGCCTCTAGGTTGAGCACTTCGCTCTGATACCAATTGTAAGCACCAATAGCGTACCAAGAGGGGGGGGGGGAATCGGTATGCCCACCACAAACTGCAAATGCTACTAATTTCTCCACTAAATCTCAACAATCATTGCAACCTAACAATTCTAGTAGACCAAGACCCTACACATGCTAGTATTCATGATGAGTGCAAATGCGGAAGCTAAACACACTAGCCTATGTAAGCCACAAGTCAACCTACTAGCTATAGCACACAATTTGAAGAACAGTAAAGAGGGGCCAAGGAATGCTCATGATTTTAGCCTGAGGTCTCAGAAAGATGGCGCCTTCCCCTAATCCTCGTTGGACCACTCCTATCGGAGTGTTAGTCCCTCCCGCTACCAAGTGAAGTTCTCGCACACGAGCCCGGAACCACTCCCGGAGTGAAGGCACATTTGCGTGACCACTGCCACCAAGGCACAAGCTCGCCTCCCTCGAGAACTTGCCAGACTCCCTGAGCCAATACGGGTGCTCAGTATCGATGCCCCTTTTAACGACAGGATCAAACTACGTACAAACATGTGACAACCTTCACAACCAATCATGATAGACTCGATCACCAACACCTAACCGGGTCTAGGTCTTATCATAGACCAAGAGTAACAGCCTAGATCACACCCTTATGGACAACCTAGCCTTAGATGTGGATAGATGCTCAAGTTACTCTCTCTCTAGCACTCTCAAGATCTTCAAATCTCCTCCTAGTGCTCCTTTCTTTTCTCTTGGCTCCCTACTGATGCTCCCAGCTATCTTAATGGCCAACAGTGGTTTCTAAGACCCCAACAATAAAGTTATGTAAGCTGCCAACCTCAAACTAGTTGCTCCATGAAATCAACTTTCTGGGCCTAATGACCGTACAGTCCGGTCACTGTCTGACCGGACCGTCTGGTCTCCACCTTCAACGGCTCCTCCAGAGCTATTGGCTCATCTGCCACCACTGATTTTCCACTAATCAGACCATCCAGACAATAGACCGGACTATCTGATCTGTTCACCTTTGATGATTCCAGAGAGCTCCCACAAATGCTCCTCTCTGTCCCGAGTCTCATTCATATAGACCGGACCATCCGGTCTGTAGACCATAATGTCCGATCTCTATAGGTCTTCGCGCTAACAGATTCCTTGCAGTTCACTCTCTGATCATATGATGACAGTATAGTCCTGTCTCTCCAGACCTTCTGTCCGGTTTCTCTGTCCAGAAGCTAAAACTCATCGTCCTCGCTTGACTTTGTTTCTCGGGTTCTTCCAACAGCTCCTTGTTTTCTCCACTATCATCTAGTGCCTGTGATTTCACTCAGCATCCACACACCAACTAGCATGACCTAAGAGACATGACCTAGACCCCCTTAATAGTTCGTTTTTTTTTCATAGACTCAAAATCCTAACAACTAGACAAGTGTTCCAAACACTTGCTCCATACCTTGTCCTTAGCCTTGATCCATCTCCATCAACCCTCGAACTCCATCAAGCTCATCAAGCTCCATGATTGTGGTCATCGTCATCAACTGCCAAGGCAACCATCATCAATAATATTTATAGTAGAGTTTAGAGATGATTCTCGCATAGACAATACTCATGTAAATATTAGCCTACAATTTTATGGTTATCATTAATCACCAAAACATCCATAGCTCAGGGATCCAATCATCAATGGTCATAAAGCTTACAGCTGCGAAGAACCAAAGCCGTTGTTTCACCATAGCGTGTCCAAGTCATCGCTTCGCCATGATGCACCAGAGTCGTTGTTTCGCCATAGTGCATCCAAGCCGTCGTTTCACCGTGACGCACCGAAGCCGCTATGTCACCACAACGCGTCCAATCCGTCGCTTCGCCGTGATGCATCAAAGCCATTGTCTCGCCACAGCATGTCCAAGTCGTCGCTTCGCCATGACGCACCGAAGTCGCTGTTTTGCCACAATGCGTCCGAGCTGTCGCTTCGCCACGACGCACCGAAGCCGCTGTTTCACCACGGCGCGTCCAAGCCATCACTTCGTCGTGGCACACCAGAGTTGTTGTCTAACCACAGCGTGTCCAAGCCATCACTTCGCCGTGACGCACCAGAGCCGTTGTCTCGCCACAATGCGTCCAAGCCGCCGCTTCGCCACGATGCACCGAAGCTGCTATTTTGCTGCAGCGCATCCAAGCCGCTACGATGCAGCAAAGTCGTTGTTTCACCACAAAACGTCCAAGTCGTCGCTTCGTCGTGATGCATCGAAGTCGTTGTCTCGCCATAGCGCATCCGAGCCGTTGCTTTGCCGCAATGCACCGAAGCCGTTGTTTCACCATAGCATGTCCAAGTCATCGCTTCACCATGACGCACCCGAGCCGTTGTCTCGCCATAGCACGTCCAAGCCTTCGCTTCGTCGTGACGCGTGAGCTCGTTCCCGGGAGTCATGATCATTTGGAGTGGAACGCCAAACCATAAACGTGGAAGATACAAGATACAATTACGTGGGCTTTCGACTAAGTTGGGATCGCTACCTACGCCCTGGTCGCCTAGCCTGGCTCTACACCCATGGTACCAGTCCGGCTCAGGGTTGTCCTAACTCTAAAATATCCGTAACTGCACATGGAAATTTCCATGGAGATTACTGGTCATAACTTCATGACAAATGCAAACTCGACCCATGAGAGAGTTCACACACTCAGTCCTAGGAAAGGACAACCTGTGAAGACACCACGACTCCACGGGAGCGATTGGGCCTCATCGCCGCCTTGCTCCACATCCGGTGACAAGCCCAGGGGCTCCTGTCAGTGTACCAGGAACCGGGGTTCCCAACACCGTCTACTACACCAAGAACTCCATAGAAGATCCAAGCTAGTAGGTGACAATGACAAAACATGGCAATAAAGAGAGAATCTTTATTGTCTCTCCCTCTCCATTGTGGCTTACCTGAGAAGGAAAAGGGCACAAGGATCAAGGCAAGGCAGACCCCCTCTCTTGACGAGGGCTCCTTTGTTCCTCTTTATTGCTCACCTGTGAGAAGGCCCCTTGGAAAAGAAAAGGGAGCACTCCGGCAAGGAAAAGGGGGGACTTAGAGAGACTCTTCTCCTCCCACTTCTTCTTCCTCCTCTAGCAGGAACTCCCTGAGAACTCTTCTCAAGCACTCGACATGTATTCTCCCTATCAAATATACAAATAATACAAACAAGCAGGATGTATGACTATTAGCCTCCGGGTGGTCTAAACCTCGGTAGAATACCATGTGCTATTCATTCGCGTTCCATTACCTCTGTGGAGATTGCAGCGTGTTCATCCCCTGACCGAACCAACAAGGGGTGGTTCTACTAACCCCCATGTGTATGTTCACACACCCGCAATAACTTTCATGTCATGTCATCAATTTTACCTATATGACATGTTACTTATTGAGAATGAAACTACCACTAACATTGGTCTAATAAAATAAATTAGATGTTCTAATGAGATTAAATAGATGGTAAAGAATATTACTGAATGGTAATTATGTCACGATGAAGCCTTCAAAGCAATATTGAAGACAAATCAAGATCTTTGACTGCTCAAAGATAACATATGTGGAAACTAAGTAACACTTAGATGATATGTTATAATTTACAATTATGAAAATTATATAAAAACATTCTAAGATGGGTGGACTTTTATAATCCGTCTAATTTGCATAGTTTAGGTCAGGTTTGATAGATCTTTCATTAATCATTAATTATAGTTATCAAATAAAAAAATAGATAACTTACAAGAAATTCAATAGGAGAGAGAGATCTCTTTCATCCGGATTAAAAGATGCGGTCACCGTTTCCTAATCAATGAAGGCAATCGAAAGCATATTGAGAGTCTTTTGTTTCCTCCGGTATTAATGTATGACATATTTGATCACTATCTGTCTCTCTCTCTCTCTCTATATATATATATACTTATACTACCTATTAAGTTTAGTCTGGGTGTGCAGTCTGCCAATCCTTGGTTCTGCCGGTGTCCTGATTTTGCCCGTGGCCTCTGTTTACCATACAAACTCTGACTCCTAATCTAATCTAGTTCTCGCCGTGGTCTGATACTCATATGGACTCCGACTCAGTTTACATATAGAAAACAAATCAGACTCATAAGACACCTACATATAGTAGTTGCTACAAAAAGATGAAGGCACAAATTCAATCTTACAACTATCCCACGCTACATCAAAGCCACATACAAAGTGCCCTTCCAGATCAAAGCCAAACATCAGTTCAGAGTTTGTCTGATTGGATCCCACGCCAAAGCCACATACAAAGTGCCCTTCCATATTAAAGCCAAACGCCAATTCGTCTGATTGGATCCCATGCTACACAGGCAAAAATCAGAAACATTACATATAGTAGTTGCTACAAAAAGAAGAAGGCACAAATTCAATCTTACAACTATCCCACGCTACATCAAAGCCACATACAAAGTGCCCTTCCAGATCAAAGCCAAACATCAGTTCAGAGTTTGTCTGATTGGATCCCACGCTGAAGCCACATACAAAGTGCCCTTCCAGATTAAAGCCAAACGCCAGTTCGTCTGATTGGATCCCACGCTACACAGGCAAAAATCAGAAATGTTAGTCAAGACACAATATGACTTCCACGGCACACCAGGAAGTCATGCATCCTAAGGAACAAAAACGTCAAAGGGAGAGGGACCGGTATGCCCAGATGTCTGACAAACAAAAGAAAGAGAAAAATCTGAAACGAAATGAAAGTAGAAAAAGAAAAAAATCTGAATCAAGCCAAGGCTTGCTAACCGGAACTATTCTGATGGGTTCAAACATTCCTATCCCTCCCATAATTCTAAAAGAAAAAGATGATAAGGTCACTTGTAGCAAGGATGACCCACAGGGAAACAAAATTAACTGTACAAGTGATTCAGGTCAGGAGCAAAAATTTCAATGATTAATAATTATCACTAGGTGTTCAGATGACCTATTTTAGGATATACTAACTATACTGCACCTGCTTTATTCATCATATTTTTAGGAAAGAAGAGTGATCAAGCTGCATCACAATCACAAAGTTACAAAGTTCCCCTGAGGAGAAAAATGAAGTTAAACGCATGAGGGAGAGAATGAGAGATGCAAGTTTGACACCTAAGCAGAAGAAAGCAAGACTTCGTCATCAAAATGTGCAAGCTTCACAGCGCCGTCGTGCCCTAAGTCCAAACAATGCCGAAGAAAAGCATGAATCAGGAAGGGTGCATAACTTAACTTCCGAACAGAATCAAGCAATTAGAGACTACAAAAAAGCTAGAAGAGAGTTGTGTCGTATCACTCTCAACAAGGAGTCCATTGCCTTGGAGAATCCAATGTATATCCCTCGGAATGTGACCACACCCCTTAATATGGATAGATCTAATCCATAAGAATCAAAAACCTTTGATTGGACTATTCCAAAAATTAGTGGAAGACCAATTTACATTGCAACATCTCCCAGTACAAAACCTGATGTGGAGGATGCTGAAGTGAAAACCACTCAGGTATCACATAGAAAGCATATATCAAATGGAGAAAGACAATCACTGCTGCACCGCCAAAACAAACAATTTGAATCAGGGGCAGCAGGGAGAACAACTGAGTCAAAGGTGGATATTTCAACTACAGAGATAAAAGGTGTCAATGGATTAGAACTAGATGATGATGAGGTTGCAAAAGTGGATATTTCAAATACAGATACAAAAGGTGATAATGGATTAGAACCAGGTGATGATGAGGGTGTTGTATTTGAGGATGACTTCGATGAGGAAGATGATTACATATTCACTGACCAAGGTTTTTTTTTTACATTTTCTTATTTGAGACAATATCCTTTTTTTACATTTTATATTAAATTCACCTTCAGAGGAAGACATGGATAAGGATAATGACATTGAGGAGCAAGATGATGATACTACTCCAAGCTCAAGTGAACCTGATCCATATGACATGGTCTACAGCAATCTACCTGAAAACTCGCACACACTTAAGCCACAAGAAAACTACAAACACTGCAATGCAAAGAGATTCGAGTATGAGTCCAAAAGGTTTTGTTGCCGTGAGGGAAAGATAAAACTATCAGATCCTGATACTTCACCCGAGCTCATAAGGCTATGGACAAGTGCAGATGCTGATGCAAGGCACTTTTGTGACAATATCAGATTTTTCATTAGGCATTTCTCATTCACCTCACTATATTGTACCCTTGACAGTGATACCACCAATATGAAAACACATCCTATTTATACATTTTGTGCTCATGGCCAAATGTACCACAACATACAGTCTTTTGGTAGACAAGCTGGTTTGGAACCCAATCATTTGAAGCTTTACTTCTATGATAATGACCCTAATCTGGAGCATCGATATCATAGCTGTCATAGAGAGCAAGAACAAAAAGATAAAGAGGTAATTTCTCAACTGTTAATATACTTAAAGGCAACCCATACTCTGAACAACTACGACGTATGGGTGAGGTTGAGGATGTTGAGTATTGTATGTCATTAAACCTTGACCAAAGATTAGATCAGAGGACATAGAATGCGCCAATCAGTTCAGAGGTGGCTGCTATATGGGTGGAGACGAACGAGCATCAAAGACAGTTTGAGAACAGTGTTATTCTACAAGGGAAAAATAGGGAAATACATGGCATTCAGTCTTATCATGGATGCTATGATGCACTATCATATCCTCTCTTTTTCCCTAAAGGTGAACTTGGGTGGCATACCGATATCCCGAAGAACAATGTGCCTTACGAAAGGGTGCTTGCACCTCGTGCTACTCATAAAGCTCGTGGTGATAATGGTGATGATGAAGAAGAAGAAGGCGGCTCAGGTTAGTGAATATAAAGTTCAATTTTTAAATACTCCTTACATACATAACAGGCATTGTTCTTTTCAAATATAAACTAGATAATATGTGTTGTTGTTTTATACAGTGTATAATATATGAGAAATATACTTATGCAATTTTGACAAGAAAATAAACCAAAGAAAATATAGTATGTGAAAAGTAAAAAAAAACAATTCTGAGACAATCAATATAGTATCTCACCAGATTTGAGGGTGTGCCTTAGATGTAGTTGCCACTGCACTTGATGATCCCATGTTCTTTGAATGATCCAGCTCCAGTTAATTAATGAAAAAAGTAAATTTAGCAAAGAATCCAATTGAGTATTCATATGTTAGTCAATCAAGTATTTGCGTAATATTCAACATGCTTGAGTAGTTAGCAATCATAGAAAGTAACCCACAAAATTTTCCAAGCAATCCATTTAATTGTTGTAGTTATAGAAAATCAATGTCCTAACAAGACATTCATTGTCATCCCATGCAGTATTGTTTGAATCTTTAATGCATCAACCATAATACATGTCTCAACATTACTACGAGTCTCCACCAACTAATAATATCTATTACTCTGTGCAGGTTCCAAAGGTACCAGGCTATGCGTATCTGTCCGAGACTACTACTGTTACAAATTCCAGGTTCAACCAGGGATATTCAACCCAATACTCTATGGCAAGCGTCTTTTTCAGCAATTTGCAGTTGACACATACATCAAGATCGAGAACTCTCGTCTTGAATATATGAGATCATCAAGATGAGTTAAGGGAAGACCTTTACCAAGGCTTAGTTGAAAGCATACATGCCGGTGAGAGTCGAGCAGATGCTATCGGTAAACGAACAGTATTGGCTACATCATTTATTGGAGGACCACGAGACAAAAGGTGTCTCTACATGGATGCTATGGCTTTAGTGCGAAGGTATGGTAAGCCAGACCTCTTCCTCACAATGACATACAACCCAAACTGGGATGAGATCAGACACGAACTCTATCATGGTCAGGTACCCACAGATTGACCAGATCTCATTGTTCGTGTTTTTCGAGCAAAACTGGAGGAGCTAAAGAAAAAGTTGTTTGAGAAAGACGTCCTTGGCAAGGTGAAGGCCTATATGTACATTGTGGAGTTCCAAAAGAGAGGCTTGCCCCATGCACACTTTCTGCTTATAATGGAAGGGAGATACAAACTCACATGCCTTGAGCAGTATGACCGTCTCATCTCGGCTGAACTTCCAGATAAAAAAAAGTACCCAGAGCTGTACAAGATGGTAGTAAAACATATGATGCATGACCCGTGTGGTGCCCTAAACCGCAATTGTGCATGCACGAAAAACCGCCCAGCCTGTTACCCACGTCCATTCACTGCAACTACCTTACAGGGCAAGGACTCATACCCATTGTACAAAAGGCGTGAAGATGGCAGAAAAGCAATGGTTAGAAAGCACCAATTAGACAATCGATGGGCTGTCCCATATAACCCTCACCTCCTTCGCTATTTCAACTGCCATATCAATATTGATACATGCTCAAGTATAAAAGTTGTCAAGTACCTATTCAAATACATATACAAGGGATATGACCGGGCATCTATTACTCTAACCGAGTCCAACAAACCAGACAGCAATGGAGATGTAGATGAGATCAAACAGTATAGAGATGCTACGTGGGTTGCCCCACCAGAAGTATTATGGAGAATATATGGCTTTGATTTGAGTAAGAACTCGCCTCCTGTATTGCAGCTACATCTTCACCTCCCAAATATGCACATGGTTTCCTTTTCTAAACACCAAGATATTAGTCGACTGGTCAATAGTGAGAAGGCCTCAAAGTCCATGCTTATAGAGTATTTCGAAGCAAACAAGCAACATCAGGATGTCTATAATATTTTGTACAAGGACTTCCCTGAATATTTCACTTGGCAGAAAGGCAAGAAATTCTGGCAGAAAAGAAAAAAAGACATACAGATTGGAAGAATCGTGTCAGCTAATCCGGCAGAAGGTGAACGCTACTACCTTAGAATAATATTAAATCACATCCCTGGTGCCATGTCATATGAGGATCTAAAGACAGTTGGCAACGAGGTACTTCCAACCTTCCGTGAAGCTGCAGAGAGAATGGGCCTAATGGAGGGAGATAACACGTTGGATGAGACCCTTACCAAAGCTTTATCTTATGCCATGCCATCATCGCTACGTAGGCTATTTGCAACAATATTAGTATTCTGTGAGCCAAGCAATGTGCTCGGACTTTGGGAGAAGCACCTACAAGGAATGTCAGAAGACTATCATCGTGATACTCCATGTGTAGCTGCAGTACAACAAAAGGTTCTAATAGATATAAGAAACATGCTACAGTCAATGGGAACGGACATAAAGTCATTCCCCCTTCCTCGTATCGATGAGGTAAGTGACACAGCCACCGGTTTGCCTAGAGAGATATTTGAGGAGTTAAATATCGAGGTCAACATTGATGGCACAAATCTATCAAACTCGCTGAACAAAGAGCAGAGAAATGCCTATGATCAAATCATGGCTGCTGTTGATAGCAATGAGGGTGGCGTATTCTTTGTTGATGGTCCTGGAGGAACCGGGAAGACATATCTGTACAGGGCTCTGCTCGCAATGATACGTGGGCAGAATAAGATTGTCGTGGCAACAGCTACGTCCGGTGTTGCAGCTTCTATAATGCCTGGGGGAAGAACTGCTCACTCGCGTTTTAAGATTCCACTCAACATTGACAAAGGTGGGTATTGTAGCTTCACAAAATAGAGTGGAACTACCAAGCTTCTACAGACAGCTTCCCTCATTATATGGGATGAGGCTTCTATGACAAAGAGGCAAGCAGTTGAGGCGCTGGATAACAGCATGCGCGACATAATGAGCTGTCAAAATCAACCGTTTGGTGGAAAGACCATAGTGTTTGGTGGAGATTTCAGGCAGGTGCTCCCTGTTATCCGAAAAGGGTCAAGGGCTCAGATCGTCGATGCGTCTTTACGTCGGCCATATCTTTGGAATTCCATGCATCACCTAAAGCTCGTACAAAACATGAGGGCACAGAGCGGCCCATGGTTTGCAGAATACCTATTGCGCATCGGTGGTGGCATTGAGGAAGTCAATGCTGACAGTGACGTACGTCTTCCAGATGAGATATGTGTGCCATGCAGTGGGGAGGATGCTGACCTTGATGCACTAATAGATTTTGTTTTCCCAAAGCTTGATGCAAACATGTCAGATCCAAACTACATAACCTCCAGAGCTATCTTGTCTACACGAAATGACTGTGTGGATAGAATCAATATGAAGATGATAGAAAGGTTCCAAGGAAAAGAGAAGGTATACCATAGCTTCGATTGTGCAGTGGACGATCCTCACAACTACTACCCACCTGAATTCCTAAACAGTTTAACACCAAACAGGCTGCCTCCTCATGTGTTGAAGCTTAAGAAAAACTGTCCAATAATACTGCTCCGAAACATCGATCCCGCGAATGGACTTTGCAACAGGACAAGGCTGGTGGTTCGGGAGTTCTAGAAGAATGTCATCGATGCAGAAATTGTGTTGGGACAGCATGCGAGAAAAAGAATCTTTATACCAAGGATACCACTCTGCCCGTCTGATGATGAGATGTTCCCGTTTCAGTTCAAGAGAAAGCAATTTTCTATCCGACTCAGTTTTGCTATGACAGTGAACAAGTCACAAGGACAGACTATCCCTAATGTAGGAATTTACTTGCCTGAGCCGGTATTCTCTCATGGGCAATTATATGCCGCGTTATCTAGAGCCATTGCTAGAAAGAATGTGAAGGTCCTTGCTATCCCGGCTGATAAAAATAAAAAAAGAAAACCAAATGGGAGAAAGCAGGACCAAACGTGAAGAAAAGGAAGGTCATCAATGGTAACAAGACCCACAGCTCATTGTGCACGGCTGGAACGTACACCACGAACATTGTCTACAAAGAAGTCCTTACATCATAGGTAAGATAAGACACTTTCCAATTTTATTCAAATTAACAAATCATTTTTTTTTGGTTTTGTATACCAGTTATTCTGTTTTCTAATACTTTAACAGTTCAAACACAAACAAAACTAAAAAGCTTCTGAGGCAAAGACACACCTAACAGTTTCTGTGGACTTCAGTTCCTTCTCTCGCCGCCGTCTACAACTCTCATGTCGCCCTCTCTGAAGTGTTGCCCATGACTTCCTCTTTCTCTGCTCTCTATCTCAAACCCATACATCCATGACGAGGTAAGGGCAAACAGGAGGCCAGCGCCATGCACCAATTCCTTTTCTTTTCTTCTCCTGAATCGGGTGGAGCATATCAGTCCCATATAGAGGGTGAAAAGGAGGCGGGGGTTGCCATAGATGAGGAGAAGAGGACAAGGCGGCAACTGGTGGTCGAGGCAGGGTTCTAGGTGCACGGACGACACCATGGTCGCTGCACCAATGACCTACATCTAATGATCTGCACGAGGATTCTGGGACAGTGGTGAATGGCTGAACGCACGCTGGGAGGAGGAGGACGACATGCATATCAAGGCTAGCATCGTCTGGCCCAACATCTCGGTGAGTGCTTCGCTTCGCTGCCACGCCTTTGCTGTATTGATTTTCGAATCTATTGATCCCAATGATTATTTGATCTACTTCAGGATGAATAGGGAGGGAGTTGATTCTTCTCTAATATTGTGCAGCTTGCTGATTTAATTTGTGACAGTTATGGTCGTTGCTATTACAAATAATATTCATATTGTACAATTCAATTAGTACTTTATTTTTTTTAAAACCTAAACATGTCATGCAATCATATTAACTTTTTGTAATGCAAGTAAACATCAACAATAATTCAGAATCAACAAGTCACCGAATGAATGCAGTATCACATTTGTTGTCAAGATATGCCAAATAGTATTTGCTGAATTTTAATCCGTCTTTTCTACCTGTTTCAAGAATATCAGCTGGCTTAGGTTTTTAGATTATGTCAAAACTACTGTTCTACCTCATCTGCACACAACAAACATACATGTTGTATTGTATATCCTCTATTCAGATTGCTAATTATCTACTTTTTACAGATTTGATAAAATTATCAGAAAGAACTGAAGGAAACCTCATCTAAAGTGATTTTAGGACAAATATTATATGTGCTATTGAGCTAAAGTTCTTACTCATTGAAGGCTATACGGTTTATCTATTGCCGGCTTTTAGCATAAGCCTCCAGGAGCCGTGGTGCTGTGTCAGCGAGGTGCTCGCTAACATGCTATTGACAAAAAAAAAAGATATATAGAACAAAGATGCTGGTCCATGACAAATTCTTTTTTAACAGATTAATTTGTATTGTAAAATGAGCAATTTGAGGGGCATGATAGATGTTTGGTAATACTATTCAGTAAAGAAACTTTCTATACTGATAGATTGTTGTTTCTTTAAAAGTAAAATTCATTTTCAAATTTTCTAACGTCCGTAGCAACACGGACACTTTGCTAGTAATACTATTAATTACGGTGCAGTCATCTCTTCCACTAAAATCCTGCCCCCTGCCTCATATCCGCCCCCCTGCCCCCGTCCCGTGGAAGCCCTGTTGGAAATGTAGTGTGCCTCCCCAATCAGGTGGCCTCTCTTTTTACGTCAGAAAATTTCCATACGATCAATCGTCCGCATGAGCGAACCCATGTCGAGGAGATTATTGCAGCCACTACGCCAATTCAAAGCTAAACCCTAATTCAGGCTGGCCATCTCCGTGAACGAACAGTGGAAGCCACCACACGATTATTGGTCGAGCGGCAGACGGCTAGCCCGCATGACATTGTCACCGACCTTGGCGGCCGCCCAGACAGCAGCCCAGGTTATTGAAGGATACTGCGCGATGCCCCCACACTGCTGGCAAACGCTTGTCCTAGCTCGTGACGTCGTCGCCAGCGCCCAAATTTTCCACCGCAGCGGTTGTTCAACGTTTGGGTGTCGAAGGCAAGTCCTCGCTTAGCACACAGGTGTGTGGCTTTCTTCATGGCTCTGACTGTCCATGTAGTTAGAGTTTGTTTCATCAGATAGATCATGTTTTTTGTGCCGATCCTAGAAGTTGTTAGGTTAATAATAGCCCATTAACAATGTCATCGATGCGTGTGTTATTAGTTTATTAATGTCCCATCAACAATGTCATCCATATGTGCTGCTTTTTGTTTTGGATTGATGCGTAATTTTTTATTGATCCCCAACCGGCGTTGAGGTCGAGTAGTTGCACGTGCACTTCTCCGGGGGCTGAAACTGGTATGGAAAAACACAGCCGGAGGCACGCTTTTTGAGATCTTCTGGACTGGAGCTTGCGCTCCTCAGCGATGGAGCCGAGCAAAGCTCATGTCGGCAAGATCAGATTCTGATGCATATTCCTCTTCCTCTTCCTCTTCCTCTTTTCTTGATCTCATGTTTAACATGCAAATGCGTTGGTTTGGATTCTACTATCGGCAAGATCAGATTAATTTTGTTGATCTATATAAGTATATATAGGGTTTTTTTATTTGTTTGGATCAGGTTGATTAGGGATTCCAAGTGTTTTTTATGACATTTAGTGAACACTGGCTTTTCCATGTTTTTATTTCAAAGTAATAATTTCGATTATTGACAACACCAGTAATTAGCAATTGTTGTCTCATCTTTCTCGTTCTTGAGCTTCATCAGGTTCAACTTGCAAATGCATTGGCTTGGATTCTGATATTGGCAAGAGAAGATTACATCTGAAAGTACTTTTGTTGATCTCTAGAAGTACTTGAAACACTTGCATGCGAGGAGAGTATGCTTCTCCCTTCGAATGCTTGGTACAACTCGTGGCTAATAAGCAGAGGCAGCCAAACATTACTCCTATGTGCATTGTATTATTGAATGCACAAAATTCATTTTCCTATGAATTCATTTTGGTCAAGACTTGACTAAGTGGTATTTTTGTTTTTACTTTGTTATGCAGTGTTGCAATGTTTAGTTCAATAACTAGGACTAATACATATTTTTAAAAGATGAAGTGTGAAGTAAGATCAATGAAGTACACACTTTGCTATGAAGTGTGATGTAGGATCATCAACGATGTGTTTTGTGGAATATGACCAGTGTACAAAAGGTACTTAGTATAGCTGTGTTTCCACTTTGCATAAAGCTCATGCCATTATTTCCCTTCAATTTGTTATCCTTTAAATATAAGAAAGAGCAATTCATTAATGATTATTTTAAAAGCCGAAAAGTCATGGATGTCAGTCACTCTTGTTTTCTTGTATACCCTAAAATTGAAACTCATTTAATTGTAGCTCTTTGTTATATTGACTGGTTATGCTACTGGTGTCTCTTCGTTATCTAATAGCATCTCCAAAAACCGCGCCGCAAATGGATTGCTTGGAGGAATCGCTGGAGATTTTGATTTTATCTGAAATAATGTGAATTCATTGAGGTCTGAATTTCTGAAATTCCTCACCATATATCGCTGTTGTGGACAGGTGGTGGTGGCTGCCTGCAAGAGGAAGTCCAAGGGAAAACACGATGGCAACAGCCGCACTGGACAATGCCAAGCTCGAATTTTTAGTGACCAGATTGTTAGGCGTTTAGTGGCCGCATAGTCGTGGTGTTGGACTGAATGTGTGTGCATGTGCCATATGCAACTGAATCATCCTGGATGGTTTCAAAGGTAGGTGTTTTGACAATTATAAGATGACCAAATTTCATCCTTAGTAATTATCTAGAGGATCTCCGTTCATGTATAAGAAAGATAAAAAATCAAAGATCATTTTTTTCATGTCAAAAATACGTATTAGACACTTGCTTTGGTAAGCTCTAATTCAAAATGATTTCAGTAAAACATGCATATAGGCACTTTGGTTCTTCATTGCTGAATGGATGAAGATTTTTTTTTCTTTACAGTTATGAGTGGATACTCAAATTTTCATTTCGTTATCCATAGACGAGGCACTACACAAGATGCCAATGACAGTTTTTGGTGATAAAAGTCAAACTCAAAGTTTCCAATATGTTTCTGATTTGGTAAGCACCAAATATCACTATGAGTTTTTGTATAGTGTGATCGTTAGTATTAATTCTTCTCTATTTCTTTCCATGCAAGTTCTCTAGGGAAACAATAAATACTCTTTTGCAGTTTACTTTGTTCTAATGGTTCATGAGAATAAATAATTAGCACATGTTCTAGAGGCCCCAATTAATTATCCATGTTGGCGCTACACGTTTCCTCTTCCACAATGACTTCAATCATAACATGTGGTTTTCCTATCTTTAAAAGATGAAGGTTAACCCACTGTTGCACATATTTTTTCTTCTCTTGTTCAGTTTACCTATATATTTATTAAAACCAGTTTAGGTTGTTGGATTGATGACTCTCATGGAGAGTAATAATAATCATATTAGTCCTTTCAACTTGGGAAACCCAGGAGAGTTCACCATGCATGTTGGAGATTTCACACAAGTTTGCAGACAGCTTATTCATATAGTATTTGGTAATGAAAAGGTGCATTAATGGCAACATCGAGTTCAAACCTAGGAACTACTCGGGGGAAGGCCATCCCTTGATGATGGGTGGTAGTAGAATACCGACAAAGTGTCTTAGATGACAAATCCAAATGATGCTTGTAAGATTTGATGTTTATTCGAATCTGAATGCTTCTACAAACATATGTAGAAATCATTCCCAACATTATACACGGTAGATGTTGTAGCATCACTTATAAGCGCTTTTGGAAATTTCATATGTAGCCTTTCGGTGAAACATATTTATTTTAAAAAAATTATACTATGTCAAAATTTAATGTCATGTTTTAAATCTTACTGTTTAAATAGCTCTAACAAAAGTATATATGTTTTTGAAAATAACAAGGTTATTAAAGCATGACCTTTACCCTCTCATGACTAAGGGCAGCTCTTGTCTAAAATTAGATTTTAAAGTTCTGGAGCGGAGGAACTAGAGAGAGCTTTGTGGAGGTGGTGAAACGAGGGATGGCGGGTAGAGGCGGTCTGGATCAGGAGAGATCTCTGGGAGTCCAGATCCTTCACCATCAAGGATTGCTTTCCGATGAGTAAGGGTGATACTCTCTCTGATTCTCCTAAGACCTTTGATTGCCGCGGAAATTTCTAGAGCGGAGGAACTAGAGAGAGCTTTGTAGAGGTGGTGGAACGAGGGATGACGGGTAGAGGCAGAGGGAGAGGTCTAAGAGGAGTTCAACAGGAGAAGGATTGGGGAGGGTGGGAGCAATACTATCTGCAGTAGTTCTACCCACCCCCACCTCACTATGGGTACTACCCAAATCATCATCAGCCTCCGCCGTTCTTCAATGGTAACCAGAATCAGGGATTCAGGCCAAGACCACCGTTTGGCAACAGACCTCCAGGTGCATAGGGATACAGGCTGAGACCAGGGGGGAACATGCAAGGGCAGGAGGCTCAGAGGAACAAGCATACAGCTGAAGCAGCAAGCGAAGAAGCTAAAGCTAAGAACAACAAAAAGGGGGAGAAGATAGATTGTTTCAATTCTCAGAAACAGGTCATTTCAGTTCGGATTGCCCAATGATGAAGATGTGTCATATCTGTAAGGCAGCAGATCACCAAGCAGTAAACTGTCTGCAGTGGAAGAAGCCTCTAAAAATAGCTGAATTATATGGGGAGTGCAAATAGCGGTTTAGGCTTCTTTCATGTGGATGTGGCTAACAGGAATGGTAGGCATAGAAACTGGATGATGTTCGAGAATTGTGCCATAGTGGGAATTGAGGAAGGAACAATGAGTAAGGAGGGCATTGTGGAAAGCTTGAAAGAAATATTTGACAAGGAATGGGATTGGCAGCTCAGGCAACTGGATGAATACAGTTATATCACAAGGTTCCCACCACCCAGGAAACTAAGAGAGATTGTGTATGCTGACATAATATATTTCCCTTTGAGCAAGGATGGAGTGCAAGGTATCCTTAAGAGTTGGGATGGAGAAATTGAGCCTCATGATGAGTTGGTTGAGGTCTCGGTACAGGTTTGAGGAATTCCCCCTAAGTGGAGTGACTGGACCACTTACCAGCAAGTAGCGTCTATGCTGGGGAAGCTGGAGGGAATCGACTGGGGATCTTAGGTGGCAAGTTTCTTTGGAATGATTAGGCTCAAAGTTGCAGTGAAGGACCCAACAAAATTTCCAAAGGAAAGACTAGTTGAGATGAACAAAAAGCTCTACTGGATCAGTTTTAAAGTGGAGGGAGAGATAGTTCAGGAGGATTAGGACCACACAGACCACGGTAAGAATGAGGGAGATTTTGGAGATGATAAGGCTAATAAAGAGAGGGCGGATTATGAAGATAGGCCTGTTGATCATGCAACACCTAAACAGATGGAAAGTAAGAAGGGTGATGGAAGTGGGAAGAGGATAGAAAATACTGGAAATAAGGGAGCTAAAACGGTTCAAATGTGGAAAAGTCTGTTCAAAGATGGTTCTTTAGAGCACATGATGACTGGAGAGATGAGTAACTTCAACAGTTTCGATTTGCTCAGGGAAATGCATCTAGTGGCATCAGATTTGAAAGAAGAGGATATGATGGAGGCAGATGATTTTTGGGAGAAGGATCTACAAACTTTGCCACAACACATAGTGCAGTCTTGTTTGGAGGAAAGAGAGGCTGAGAAGGATCTAATCCAGGAAACTGATAACCTTGATATCGGGGGAGAACCTGCTTTACCAAGTGAATGGCCTTATGGGATAGCTGCAGGACAGGAGGGTGCAAGTTTAGAGGGTGACAAGGAGGGGACTAAGATGAAGGTGGATAATCATATCCAAGGGGAAGAAAAGGCGAAGAAAGGGCAGAAGCAGAAGTGGGGACCTGTGATGGGGGAAAGGAGAAGTACTAGGGCAAGAGGAGAGGGAAACATGATGGAGAAAGCGCAGGCATTGAAGAAGAAGCTGAATCTGGAGCTTAAGGAGGGCAAGAAAGGTAATTTTTCTAACTCACTTGATAAGGAGATTGTGATTACAGCTGCTAAAATTTCTGGCATTAGGTTACCTGATAAATTAGGTTCTGTAGAAACTTTGGTAGCGGATATTCAATGTATGGATGCTAATAGATCTAGAAACTTAGAGAAGTCATGTAGTCAAGATGGGTGTAAGAAGGCTAGGGAGGCTAGCACAAGTGTTAGTGAGGTAAATCTAGATAAGGAGGGAGAGAACCACCAGATGGGTGGTGAAGATGCCGAGGACGCAACAGATGGTTGGTCCAAGGTTGTCAAGCGGAAAAATAAACCCAGGTTAAAATGAAGGGTGCCTTTTGGAACATTAGGGGGTTGAACAAAAAGGGGTAGAAAATTAGCCTTAAGTAGTTTTATAGGTTCCAATAGTTTAGATTTTATAGGTATCATAGAGACTAAGAAAGAGGTTTTTGCAAGAGACTATCTCAGATCTCTGTCTAGGTGGCCTTTTGAGTGGAATTACTTGCCGGCAGATGGGACGGCAGGCGGTATTTTAGTAGGATTTAGATCCAATCTGTTTACTGTTTCTAATTCTCAGTGTAGAAAGTTTACTTTAAGTTTGATGGTGCATGAGGTTAAAACCAATTTTGGCTGGAGGATGGTAGTGGTTTATGGCTCCCCATATGAGGAGAGGAAACAGGAATTTTTAGATGAACTAGATGAGGTTATGAATTTGTGGCAGGGTCCTACCTTAGTAGGCGGTGACTTTAACTTATCTAGATTTTCTACTGATAAAAGTAATGGTATCATCACTCAACGTTGGGCAGATGGCTTCAACAACTGGGTGAACAAATGGGCGTTGTTAGAGCTAAATCCAAGCAATAGGGCTTTTACGTGGGCGAATAATCAGGACAATTTGATTCATGCTAGGATTGATAGAATTTTTGCCACTACTGATTGGGATGTTGCCTATCCCCTCACTAGGATCACTGCTTTAGCTAAAGGTAATAGTGACCACACGCCACTTCTTTTAGACACGGGTGAGAATATGTTTTTCAAAAAAAAAAGTTCAGGTTTGAGAAATGGTGGTTAGAGAAGTCTAACTTTGAGGAGGTAGTTAGGAAAGCTTGGGATTTCCCGTGTAGTGAAACAGAGCCCATGGATGTGTGGCAGTTTAGACTAAGAACTTTTCGTAGATTGGCGAGGGGTTGGGCAACTAACACAGTAGCGGCACAGAACAAAAGGACGCAGAAATTAGCAGAGGATTATAATAGACTTGACATAATGTCAGAATAGATAGGGCTTACTGAGGAAGAGAGGAATAGAATGAGGGAGGCGGCAAGGGAGTTGGAGAATCTTTGGGCCCTGGAGGAGATTAAGTTTAGACAGAGATCGAGAGAGAGGGAAATCAAGGAAGGGGATCAGAACACTGCCTACTTCTAGGCAGTGGCTAACCAGAGGAGTACGAAGAAACACATCACAATTTTAGAGGGGTCGGATGGGCCCGTTACTGAGACTAGTGATATGGTTAAGGTAGCGGTAGATTTTTATAAAGAACTATTTAGGAAAGAGAAGCGAGATGACATAGGATTAGAGCAGGATTTTTGGAGAGAAGAGGATAAAGTAACTAGAGAGGAGAGGGGTTTTTTAGAAGCACCATTTACAGAGGAGGAAATCAAGGAAGCAGTGTTTAGTATTTATGCAGAGGGAGCCTCGGGGCCAGACGGCTTACCTTTTCTTTTCTACCAAAAGTTTTGTGAGGTAGTTAAAACTGACTTAATTAATATGTTTAGAGCTTGGCATGAAGGTAGACTAGATTTGTACAGAATTAACTTTGCGATGCTTACTTTGATCCCTAAGGAGGAGAATGCTAGGGAAATGAGGAAATTTAGACCAATCAGCCTTCTCAACTGTAGCTTCAAAATTTTCTCTAAACTCCTGACAAGTAGGTTAGGTCTAGTTTGTCAGAGACTAATATCTGAGCAACAAAGTGCGTTTATTAAGAATAGGTATATTCTTGAAAGTGTGGTGGTGGCACACGAGTTAGTGCACAGCATCCACATTTCTAGGGAACCTGGGATTCTTCTAAAGCTAGATTACAAAAAAGTGTCTGATAGGGTCAACTGGGACTTCTTGTGGGAGATTCTAGAGTCGAGAGGTTTTGGGGGAAAATGGATAGGTTGGAATAAAAGCTTGGTGATAGGTGGCTCAATAGGTGTGAGTCTGAATGGGGAAGAGAGCAATTTCTTTTAAGACGGGAAAGGGCCTTAAGCAAGGTGACCCCCTGTCTCCTCTTTTGTTTAATTTAGTAGGAGATGTCTTCACTAGAATGCTAGCTAAAGCTAGTAGCGGGGGACTGATAGAAGGTCTATTAACAGATTTCAAATAGGGAGGTATAGTGTCTCTCTAGTATGCGGATGATACAATTCTGTTTTCATCTGCTAGGGAGGACCATGTATAATAATTTAAAATGTGTGCTAACTTGGTTTGAAAGGATCTCGGGGATGAGAGTGAACTTTCACAAAAGTGAGATCTATCCCATGAACGTAGAAGAGGAAGAAGCCCACAGATTATCATATATGTTTGGATGTCCTGTAGGAACGCTTCCAATGAAGTACTTGGGTGTGCCTTTGCATTTTAGCAAGTTAAGAAGGGATGACGTGCAACCACTAGTAGATAAAATAATTAAGCGCATAGCTGGGTGGCGAGGGAGACTCCTTTCCTATGAGGGTAGATTAACTTTGATTAAGTCGTGTTTAGCTAGTATCCCTGTATATCTTCTTTCCTTTATAAAATTCTCAAAATAGCGATAGACATGATTAACTCGCATATGGCTCATTGTCTTTGGAATGATCTAGATGGGAATAAGAAGTATCACTTGGCAAACTGGCCAAGTGTGTGTATGAGGAAAGAGTATGGGGGGATGGAAGTGCCTGACCTGAGGGATCTTAACATTCGTTTGTTAGGGTCATGGGTTAAAAGATACAATGAGGGGAAGGACAAACTTTGAAAGAAACTAGTAGACTTCAAATATAGAACCACTGAGCCAAATATTTTGGCTTGCAATGATAGTAGGTGCTCACAATTCTAGAAAGGGATCATGTGGGCAGCAACAACGGCCAAGATTGGATTTAGATGGAAAGTGGGGAATGGAAGGATGGTAAAATTCTGGGAGGATAACTGGTTAGGGTCTTCTAGTCTAGCAGTACAATTCTGAGAGGTGTATGTCATTGTTAATGAACAAAATGCTACTATAGCTAGTCTTTGGGATGGTGAAAACCTGAGGTGTACTTTTAGAAGAACAGTAGATCAGAGACTTTTGAGGCAGTGGGAGGAGATAGTGCAAATAGCTTCTACTATTGAGCTGTCTCAAGAGGAGGACTGCCTGATTTGGATTTATACCTCCTCGGGTGTTTATTCTTTGCAATCCTTATATGAAATTGTTAACTTCAGATGTGTGCAGCAAATTTTTACCCCTGCAGTTTGGAAGCTTAATATCCCCCCCTAGGGTTCATATTTTTCTCTGGTTAATCTCAAAGAATAGGATTCTGACAAGAGACAATCTTAGTAAAAAAAGACCTTTAAGGGATAAAACTTGTTTGCTCTGTGCAGAACTAGAGTCAGTTAACCACTTATTTTCTCAGTGTGTAGTGGCTAGGAGAATCTGAAATGAATTAGCTCAAGTAACACAGATTAGTTTGGGAAGTGATTTTGAATTTGTGGCAAAGCTATGGCTTTGTAATAAGAGACATAAAGTGACTAATGTGTTTAGCTCTGTAATACTGTGGTGTTTATGGAAATTAAGGAACTCTATTTGTTTTCAGAATACACACTGGAGAAGTGTTCAGGCTATTTGGGAGACAGTCCTGACAACCTTGCGGGGTTGGATAATCTTGTGTCCAACCAAATTCGTAGAGACCTACAGCAGGTGGATGACCGAACTGGAGGTGATGATGAAAAGGCCAGAAGGCTTGCAATGAAGCTTGGAGGCAACATAATCTTCTTACCGTTGACGGTGGAAGAAGAGGAACAGAAGGCTGTGGAGAAAAAAGACTGCTTCTCAGGAAGGAATGGATGGCCAGACCCGTGGAGGACTGTGGTCCGCCATGGGGGTTTGACGCACTGACCGGGGCTTGTAGCCCAGGAGAGGCGCTCCGAGCTGCGCTTGTACTGGCTGGGTTTTGTCTGATCTTTTAGTTTCTGGAGTGACTTTTGATTTTCGTTTTCGGAGCCAGATAGGATTGGGAACTGTAAGCGTTTAACTGTGTCCTGTTTGCCTGGCAATATATGGACAGGGGGATCCTCCCCTTAAACTCTAAAAAGGTCACCGCCAATCTCATCCTCTGTGCCTTGATCTTGAGTGAGAGAGGCACCCAATGGTGAGAGAGAGAGAGAGAGAGAGAGGGAGAGCTGATCTTGAGTGAGAGAAGCACCCAATCGTGGGAGGGAGGGAGGTGCTGCCTAACCGCCGGTCGTCGTGCACCAACAAAATCACTCCGGCACCCAACTGAGCCCTCAATCCTCACTCCTGTGCGCCTTTTGTGCTCTATTCGTGAGAGGAGGAAGGGAGAAGGAACTGGATCGAGAGAGATGACAAGCTTGACCGGATGACGATGGGGGAGAGATGAATAAAAATAGTGTTGGCGTGGGATAAAGATCATATCTGTGGGGCCCACTTGCAAGTGAAAGATTTTCCTACTACTTGTGTTTCTTCCTACTCACATTGCAATTCTTTTCTTATGATTGTATTTTCTTCTATTTCTATATCTTTTTTCTCTGTTTTTAATAGATTATGGTAAGACTTTATCCGTAGCGAAACACAGACATACTGCTAGTCATATAATAATTTAGGTTCTGTTAAGATCCCTTCAATTTTTAAGAAACTAGTTTTTAGAAACTAAATAATCATTAAACATGTTCGATTCTATAAATCAGATTATAAGTTTTTAAAAAACTCATTATCTGATCCAACCTAACCAATCCTAGTTTTTGTCTCATTCAAATTTATTAACTATCTAAAAGTTGATTTATATATCGTAAAAACAAGGAATCAAACATCCCCACAGTTTTTATTTAAAAACTAATTTCTAAAAACCATATCACAGAAACCAGTTTCTAATAAACTAAAACTGATCCAAACATCAAGTATATGTAGCTGCGAAATGAAATGGATATTCAAAGGTGGTTTTAGTTCCTGTTTGGGTCCCTCAACTTTATAAGAAACATGTTTCTAAAAACTTGAATACATTCAAATAGACCGGTTTGTATGTTAGTATATATAAATCAGATTACAAGTTTCTAAAAAACTCATAATATGATCCAAATCAGTTTTTATCTTATTCTAATTCATTAATTATCTAAAAGTTGGTTTATAGATTATAAAACCAGAATCCAAACATTTCTACTCAATTTTTTTTAGAAACTATATCAAGAAATCAGTTTCTAAGAAACTAAAACTGATTTAAAATAATCTTATTTTTCAATTAAAGAACAAAAATATAACATGACAATTTTGGTAAATATAAACTGAAAATGAGAATTGAGATCTTCAACTCGTCGATCCGTGGACCGCGGGATCTGGAGAGGTCGGTCGCTAGTTACATTTGGTCTCGTCACAAGCGAAATTCACGCCGCGCGTTACGTGCTAAGGATAGTTGCGTTTATCCGGTGCCTGGAGCACTTTGCGCGTTTCCTTTAAAAGGCATATCTGCTAGACCTTTCCTAATAACGAGACTCGTCAGGTCTATATAAGCCACCGCCCTAGCAGATCCGGCAAAACATCCTTTTGGGTTTGGAATTTGGGATCTGGAATTCAACTAGGACTCCGTCGCTTCAATCTGGAGGTAAGTCCATAGGCCTCCGCTTCTTTTGCAATACGGATGGACAGTTCTTGTTGGTGTTGATTGTTGTTTTTTTTCGCCTTGACTATCGCTAAACATCATTATACATATCCTTTGAGTTTTGCTTCATGTGTTTTGATTTAATTTTTATGGAGAATTTGATGAATTGTTCATTTTGTTCTTACTATTTCTTTATAACTTTCTTTTAATATTGCTTCTTGGATCACGTCCTTTTCTTCTGAGAAACACACTTTCATACTCATTAATCTGACATTGGAGCTAGTACATTAGCTCGGGCCGTCCTAAAAGATATTGTTGGTGGAAAATTATGCCTATAGGCGAGACGAAGTTAATATGATTTGAGAATGTCAGCTTTTCAATATCAAACTAGCTAATACATAATCGTGAGACGGTTTATCAGATCACTTATAGTTTTTTTAGTTTTCTTCTAATAACTATATAAATTCTTAATTTGTGAATATAAAAAAATACTTATAAGTTATATGACAAGTACAACTTGTATAAAATGATATAAAAGTCATTTCATACTACTAAATTTTTACGAAACAACCATTTATTTCTCACTACCCTCTCTCTTTCACGTCATAAAAAATCATGTATAATGATACATGATATGATGTATGATATTGTTTACATGTAGCATTGTACCTGCTCTTATATATAACTCTTTTCTATTTGAAATAAATTATTCATATTAATATAATTATTTAAAGTTAAAAATAATTTTGACTAAACGTAGAAATGGCTATATTTTAGTACGGAGGAGGTAAGAAGTAGCCTTTTTTTTATTTGATATGCATGAACGAATACTCATCACTATCACAAACAAGTCACAACAAACACTACACTAAAAATAAATTAGTCTTAACTACAATAGCGGTTCCAAGGCTGGGTCTTAAACCCACGTGACAGATTCAACTTAACCGGACGAGTCAAGTTCAATTTGCAATCATTTATGGTGAGGAACCATTTATAAAACTTTTCTCTTAGGTCATGTTTGGATTCTTCTAGTTTTTAAGAAATTGGTTTCTAGAAATTGGAGAGGCTTCAAGCACTCTAGTTTTCATGTTAGTTTTAATAAACAAGATTATGAGTTTTTAAACTTATAATCTAGCATAATTCAGCTAATACCAGTTTTTTATCATTTCAATGCATTAACTACCCAAAAGCTAGTTAGATTATAAAACCAGAATCCAAACATCCTCGTCTATTTTTTTATTTAGAAACTAATTTCTAGAAACTAAAAGTAGAAACTAGTTATTGAGAAACTTCAATGGATCCAAACAGGATCTTAGTAGCACTCTAAGAGCATCTCTAAAAACTTCCCAAAAAAATGATCTTAAAAAAGTGTTTTTAAAAGCAGCCCAAAAGTTATTATTAAAAAGTTTTTTTGTCTCTTCGAATAATTCTCTCTAAAAATAGATCATGAAATTTTTTTATTGGATCACATCAACATCTGAGACCATAACAATATTAATTTCCTTCTAAATATAAGGATTAGAGTTCCTAATTTTCCCCTCATTTCTAGCTGAATTTAAAGAGAGAATAAATCTATGAGTTATTTAGGGGATCTGTTGAAGATGATTTTTTAGACTAAACCTCATTAATTTAATTTAGAGAAAGCTTTTGGAGAGCTTTTGAAGATGCTCTAAATATATAGATATGTTTATACAGAACTTCCGTGAGTTGTTATGGGTCGCGAGTGTATTGCATAGCGTGGTATCAAAAACCTTAAAATTTAAGGCCCTACATTCGAATTACCTATGGTTAATAAAATATAAACTAACTTAACAAACTATTATATTTTTCTTATTTCTAGTCTTCTTTCCGCATATCATTGGCTTTTCGAAAGTGCCTATTTTTGTTTGGGCGCTCGTGGTTGGAAGCATATTTTAAGATTTGGTTCACAAATCTCACTAAATTAGCAAATCTCTGTAATTAACTATTATACTATACATACAAATAGCCCATACAAAAATAAGAAATAATTAAAATTATGAGAAGTTTTTTTAGTAACAGATATAATTAGATAAAAAACATATTCAAGCTTTGAAGTATTACATACATTATACATGTGCATAGTCAGTCGTGGTGTTATATAGGTCCTCAAACTTTAATTTGTGGGTTAATTGTAAAAACTACTCCATAAGTCACTTAGAGTTTGAGATTCCCACCCATAAGTTTCTTTGTGGCAAATCCCCACTCACACAATGTAATTTGTTGTAAAAACCATCCCAGTTGACACATGTTTAATATATTTTATATGATTTCATCGATATAAATTTAAAATGAAGCTAAGTTAAATAAGTTTAACATTGTTAGAGATTTTTATTCTGTTTAATTCTTCTTATTTTCATGAAAAATGTATCCAAATTTTAAAATTTATTGTTAAACATCGTTCAAATTTTAATTGATATTTTTGCTACATATTCTCTATAAAAATATGAAGATTATACTTCTAAAATTTTATATTTTTTATAAGAACACCATTGGATACTTCAAATAAACAAAAACATGTTGAATAAATTAAACATATGCAAAATTGGGGTATTTTTTGCAACAAAACTCAATGGGTGAGTGGGTATTTGCAACAAAATGACTTATGGGTGAAAATCTCAAACTCTAACTGACTTATGGGATGGTTTTTACAATTAACCCTTAATTTGTACAACTGAAACATGAACTTGCTAAGCGGTTCACTCACGGTCCAAATTAATTGCCCTCTAGCATCCTCAATTTCTTCAAAGGAAAACTTGCAGCTACATTCATCAAGCCAAAACTTTATGCAATACAACATTTTTAAGTTAACTTTTGTTTAAAAGGAGCGAATCTAAAAATAAGTCAAATGTGGTGTGGTCCTTTTTAAATTAAGGATGGCCAGACTCGTCAAACCAAACACTATTGTAGGTCGGCTTAAAGATAAACCCTGTAAACAATGTTTTTAAGTCTTATTCTATTGATGATCTACACTCTGGTTATTTAGACTAAAAAAAGATGGTACTTTCTTCCTTGTTCTTTTCAAATCAAAATTTTCCTATTCAACCCGAAACTATTTTTCGTTGTCTTTCATGACCCTTCCATCAACTCTGTTAGCTTCCACCGTGAACTAACCCTGTCCAGACACGTGAAAAGATGACTCTACCCTCTTTTTCTCCTTTCTCTAGCATACAAGTCATTGCAAGCAGAATAATAGAGAGGGTCGCGGTGTGAGCCCATCCATGGAGAAGAGGGCGACTGAGGGGGTGCTCTGTCCTCACCGCCGACTCAGGCGGAGATGCCCGCACAAGAGGATGCGCACGGGAGTGATGTCGGCACGGTCTCTCACCGGGGCGCACGACCCACGTGCATGGGCAAAACATGACCCAGGACGCTCGCCTCGACCTCGAACGATGTCGATGTGAGAGGTGGGCACGAGAGTGAGCGTGCGGTCGAGGGGGCGCCAGTGGGAGCGCTTCCCAGGCCGCCGCCACCGCTTCAAATGTTATTAATTTTAATTTAAACAAACAGAGATACATATTTTTCAAATATCAATTAAAAACATTTTATATCAGGAATATAATATATTTCATGTGAATTATATATTTTCCAAATTTCTTTTAAAAAAATAAAGCTTATTTCATATCAGTTTTTTTTTTACCCTCTACTTAACATTATTAAGTGTTAAAATTAACAAAAGAGCTATGAAGGAAAACAAAAAATGGTTTGGGTTCTAATAGAGAACTTCGATTTGGAAAGGTCTAAGGAAGGAATCACCATCTAGGAATTGTCTCAATATATCAATGGTTATCAATATATCAATGATTAGAAGTCGACTAGTCGGACCTGGTCACTATGAGACCGACCAGGCGACTAATCGTAATTAGTTGTCGACCAGGCCGATTAGTCGAACCTGGTCGAGACTGGTCATCCAGATAATCGTCCGTTATATTTTGGACATATATATTATATAATATATAAGTAATAGATTCTGGACATCTATATTATTTCTAGAGTAGTTGAGGAAGCCGAGCCAGCACCACATGATGCAGCAGAGGAGATGTTTTGATTAGGCTCAAGCATGATCAGTTCCACATCTGCATATCAAAGATCACACCACAGGCCACAATGATCAAGTGATAGTTTCCACTTTGCAGTCCGGCAGTGCAAACGGCAAGGAGATGGAAGAAAGAAGCAAGGGGCAAACGAAAGACTCACTATCGTCAGAGGAGGAGCTCATCTTGGGCAAGCAAAGGACAGCAGTTGACGGCGAGTTCACCACTTGAACCAGGCGGCGGCGGCAGAGATTAGGGATTAGAGAGAAACAGAAGTGAACGATCTATTGACGGCGTGATTGACTCGGCTGGTAAACCCCTAGCGTTTCTATTAGGTTTACAGACTCTTTTAGGCTAACAAGCCAGCCGCCAGCCCAATCATCGCTAGAAACAGGGAGCCCATCAACGAGCCAGGGCTGGTCGTCCCTCTCCTAATCGGACGATTAATCGTCCCTAATCACGACTAGTCGGACGACCAGTCAACTAATCGCAATACCTGGTCGAACTACCTAGTCAGACTTGGAAAACCGACCAGGCCAATTAATTATGATTAATCATGATTAATCGGATAATTTGAAATCACTGTAATATATAATGTATATGCTACCTTAATTATAACCAAACAGTAATTGACCCGTTGGTTCCAAACATGTGGGTGTTAAGCTGATCTAACTGAGTTCACACTAATAAACACATCTTAAGGGAGAAATAGTTTTTTCCAATAAAAAAAGTCTTTGGTCGCACTTGATTTCCCTCTTATGCGATTCTCTCCGCCCATGCTTTTCATGTTCCTATTTATCCACATTTTATTGTTTCTGCCATTCATAGGGAATCAAGATGTTTATCATTTATCGTAAGTATAATGAACTAGATAAAACGGTGCAAATCCTAGCTAGGAAAGTTTGCGGTACAATTTTATCCTAACCAATCCAAGCCATATTTGTTCAAACATATTTTTTTTGTTTTTTATATGTGTGTGTTCTCAAATCACAATGCAACGAGCCATCGGATAATAACTGCATGGAGAGAATTGTTTAAGTTCTTCATCAAAGCCCAGATCTAGTGAGACGTCATTTGCACAATCTACTCTGTCATGTTATTTGGCAAACAGTCACTTTCACTATTATTACTGGCCAATCATTGACACTACTATCAAGCACATATATATCATCCCCTTTCATCGCATTCGCTGTTTTGTAGAACCCTTGCCATAGCGAGGCAATAAGTCAGCAACAGGGGATGAACAATCCTGTTTAAGAATCTTCAGTGCATGGTCAACTGCATGGATGATCATCTTCTTCACCTACAACAAGAGGTCAAAATAAAGTTGTCAGTGACATCTCATATCCTTTGATCTTTACAGGTAAAATCTCAGATTGAAGCTAAAAGCATACGAGATACGCCTTATGCACTTACAAAGAGAATCTCGTTTAAGACCACAAAAGGTTTGTCATGTTATAAGAGGTTATTAATTACATTTGCTACAAGAAATTCCAAGTGTATTGGGCTTGCCTCTGATTGTGGTGCAAGATTTTGGGCTGTAGCCCAAGTGCAATTAACCAGTCGTTGGGCCACTGATGTTGAATTGTTGAGTAGTAGTAATTGAACTATAGGTCTGTTTGGTTCCCCATCACACTTGCCACCGCTGAACCTTCGACGGCCACAAAAAAAACCTAACAATGTTTGGTTGCTGAGAGAAACTACAACAGCCGCAATTTTCCAGTTCTTTTTCACGCTACAGTAAAAAAAAAAACTTCGCCACCTTTTGTTAGGTAGATGCTACGTCCACGGAGAACTCAACCACTACTATAGAGATGCTAAGATATTATGGTTTTATCCACAATTCACTCATAATCGCATCTTCGTTTTAGACATTATGATTTTGGGTGCTCTCATATGTAACATATTAGTACCGATTAATAATCATTTGTAACCTTTTTATCTCAACCCATAAAACATATTAAAATTTAAATCTTTGCACAAATATACATAATTGCATTCTCTATCATTAAAATATAAAACTAGATGTTTTTAATTATTTGTAAGATTTACTCATTATTTTAATATTTAAATTATCGACCAAGCCATGCCCATAATAACAAAAATATGTCTCTATTTTTAATAATAGAGAATGTAAGAATGTATGTTTATGCAAAGATTCAAATTTCAATGTGATAAAAAAAATTGAAAATAATTATTAAACAATAAAATTATGTCACAGATGAGAGCATCTATAATCGTAACGTGTCTCGGACATAAACGTGATTGTAAGTGTGTTGTGGACAAAACCACCATTTCTCAGTGTCTCTTAGACAAATTTGTCTGAAAGCACGATAAGTATAAATGGATATTCTTCCGAAAGCATGATGAGTATAAAACGAAACTAGTAGCACAAGGATTTACGTAGAGACTAGACATCAATTATGATGAAACATAGTCTTTGATTATGAGTGGCATAATGTTCTAATGTTTGAAATCTGAAAATGCAGTTAATGGATGTTGTAGCTGCAAATTTGTATGGGTCACTAGATTCAGACATCTTTACGAAAGTTCCATGGTCGACGTCACCTATCAGCGCCGGCGTGCTTAGCGGAAGGAGTAGTTCAGTTAGCATTCTGTCAGTTAGGGTTGTTAGCGTCGATGCTGTTAATCAATTGCTTAGCTCAGAATTTACCCATTCGGTTAGGATTGTAATTCGGCTATATAAGCCAGAGGCAGTCATCAATAAAGATCACACTGGAGATTGAGATCAATCTCTCCCGCGCCCTAGTTTTGTGCTCGTGATGCGCCGACCAACAAGACGGTGCCGCCGCGAGTTCGTCAACGAGCCCTCTGACCTCGCCCTCTCATCTCACACTCCTACAATCTCCGATCCTTGAGTTCTGCGCTTAATAGTTCCTGATGGAGTAGAAGCTTCAAATAAATTCAATCGCAATATATACCGAATGTGGTACAAATGGTTAAGTGACTTCCTCATGAAAAGAGGTACATGAACAATAAGGACTGCATCTGCGTGTTTATTAGAAAGTGTAGCAATGGATTTTGCATCATCTTGATCTATGTTGATGATTTAAACATCATCGGTTACACATAAGATATTAAAAAAACGAGTAAGTAACTCAAGACAGAGTTTGAGATGAAATATCTGAATAAAACCAGATTTTGTTTGGACCTACAGATTTTTTTTTTTTTTGACAAACTTCTTGTTTGTATTCGTTCCACGAAAGATTACAGACACTGGAGCAAGCACGCTTCAAAAACAAAGCACTCCTGAAGGGGTGCAGAATACAGAGCTCTCTGAGAGCAGAGTACATGTTATAGTAAAAACGATTATTAACATGTCAGTTCCTAAAGTGTCACCGGAGGGACCTCACTTAGAACAAGCATGAGACTGGTGTATTCTACCTGCATGATGGAACATCGTCGGTGAAGGATATTGTTGACGTTCACCTGGACGCATGAGGGAGGCAAAAGCAGCACTTTTGGATGACAACACCAGAGGAGCCCGCATCACATCGATCAGAATCAATCCGAACATCCGTAGCGGTCACCGTTTTTGAGAACGTGAGTACGAAATATCATCGAGGATGTAAAAACCCAGATACTATGAGTAGTCTAGAGTGAAGTTCTTAATACCCTACAAGAGAAGAATCAAACATGAGAGCAGCACACACGTGGATGCCCCACCGAGAGCAGCAAGACCAACGAACTCGCCTAAAACTGGAGCACCGGGAGAAGACGTCAATGGAAATCATCACCGGCCGAACTATTGAAGTTGAGTTGTCGGTCTTGGTAGTTTGGGAGTTGTCATCTTCTTCTCCGAGATAAGGCGGCGAGAGAGCGTGGGGGGCGAAGCTGGCTTGGCAGGGAAAGCAGTGCAGGGGCAGGCACGACCATCCAGGTGACCACAGCCAAACGAAAATACACTCAGCTTTTTTAAGAGCAAAATACACTCATCTTTCAGCAAGTCTAGAAACACCTAAATTGGACTCGGTATGATAGAGTTACATCCATTTTAATCTAATGTCGTATGTCAGACTCCGAACTGAACTCGAGGTTGGAAACGAGCCCTCAAGATTTAAGTGAGATGCACGAGCTCCCGTGGTTGGTCCATCAACGACAGGACTCGATGCGTTTTTTTTTAAGCCTCTCGATCTGGAGACAGATGTAGCATCTGTTCACGTGGGCATGCACACACTCACTCACATCGCTATACACACCTCCAAATTTTGATGGAGGATGGACTGCGCTCCAGGTTTTAACGGCGGCAACTGTCGTCGATGGCGAGTGGCGGTTCAGGCCGGAAGGAGCTCGGGTGCAATCCCGGCTGGTTGGGCGTTCAGCCATGGCGCATCTTGTTTTTGCGAGTGTCTTTTTCGGCTCACTTCAAAGCCATGTGCGATGGAGTTTTCTCTGGTGGAGTTCTTTTCGGCTTCGGTTTCGTGGCGGCGGCCAGATTTGCAGGCGTCGGCAGTGGATGGCGGCGGCGGATCTTGGCACTACAAAAAGAAAAAAAGTCCAAGGGTCTCAATGTGTTTTTTGTTTTTTCTGGAGGCCTTCTTGCTTTTTTGTTGGGACAGTTGACCTTTGCATATCCTTTTATATCTGTATGCGTAAGAGCAAAGCTTATGGTTTCGACAGCTGCTGGCGACTCGTGACTCCAGTCCCGAGCTATGGTGGCGGGGTCCACAGCCATTTAGTTTGTTTAAGGAGTACGTGGAAGTAATTGAGTGGAGAAAAGATGATTTCGCTTGCTAGTGCCGGCGACTGCCGAGTCGCCCGCTCCGTCTCTCTCCTCCTTTCTCTCTCTTCCCTATTGGATGTCCCCGACTCAAATCTCTCCATTATACTTGCTCTAAGTGTCTCTGCACTCTTTAACTTTTAAATACAGATATATTAGTTTCAAAAAAAAAAATTAAAATTTTGCTATAGAACACTATAAAAATATGGTATTTGCTATAAAATACTGAAATAAGTTTTATTTGATGTTAGACACTATGTCTATCTTAGTGTACTCTAACAAATATCACATTTCTAGAGTGTCCTACAACAAATTTCACCTAACTAAAACCACGTTCTTTGAGAGATCATCGGAATTCAACAGTATCCAATGTTGCAAAACCGCATGAGATGCTTCTAGGCAACTGACACTTAAAATATAATTTTGTTAGGGGAAAAACACAGAAGAGAAACACCAGATGTTGAACCATAAGTAAATTATCCATCCTTCCACATCAGCATAGGCTTTTAGGTGTAATTGATCGATAAATAATAGTTTAACTTGGTACTAGCAAGAGCTAAAGGACTTGAGTTCAAGTCTCGACTACCACATTTTCCACTGCGTCGCTTTTATTTTCATATTTGCGCCCTAAAAAAATTGTACGTGAAGAAGAGTGTTGAATCATAAGTGAATTGCTCATACTTCCTATCAAATTAGATTTTTGGATGCAACTGATTGATGCACAAGAGCACAGTGCCAACTGCACACCTTACCACTCGAGCTACAACTCGTCCTCAGCTCAAGACTATTCTCACTACTCAACTCGAGACTATTCTCACTAATGAGTTGAGAGTAAAATCAAGAGTAAGAGGCCCAACTTCAGTGTCACATGACACGTTGTAGTCCTTTATCGTTAACATTTAGGTTTCCTTTGCTTCGAAACTAAAAGGCTGGCAGCTTTTCTGGGCTACATACAAAAGACCAATTATCAAATCGTCACTGATAAGAAATATCTTCTTTAAAACGTTCTTTAGTAAAGATATCATCTCTAAAACATCACTACTCGAGAGTGTACTCATCTTTTTATATCAATATCCATGTATTCTCTTAATTTTATTTTTCTAACCGAAATAGACATCATTACTGACCCTTTTGCCATCAGCCCGGGTGGAGCATGCTGACAAAGAAATCCTCGTTGGCTGTGGTTCCCGTTGCTAGTCATCTCGGGCCGTGCCGGGACGGCAAGGCAGGGGCCTATCATGCTTCGGCCCACCATGTGCCAAGCCTTCAATGACATGTCAGGCTGTGCCGGTCGGCCCGACGGAGCAAAAATACTACCGGGCACGGCACGAGGGGTTGCTATTTAACCGTGTCATGGCCAGACACGACCCAATTTTAATGAAGGTGTCCCTCACGAATACATTTTTAGCTAAAGAAGGCGCACTATTAATATTTAAATTGATTGTTTTAATAGTGTTACATATATTAAAATATTTATAAAATTCTACCAAAATTGTGTCTGTTTAGTAAGGCTATTTGACATGTGACCACCAAGTTTGTACTTCAAAATCATCATAATTTAAGTGTAACAAAAAAAATGAAATTTTTTTTATTTTTGTATTTTGGTATCTTCAAAAATATATTGAAATTTGAACACAATTTTGGTATGGCTCTGTTCCAAGGCAACATCAATGTCTACAATTTATGGGGATTTTTTTAATGTTTTGCTTTAAAATGTATTCAAACTCTACTAAACAATATAGAAGTTATGAAGTGTTGAGATAAATGAAGAGCAATTTATTTGAACTTAAACAAACCTAGGTGGTTTCAAAAAAAATACAAAAATTCTATGAGGGGATATATAGAAGTTATACATATACACAAAGTTTTATTTAAAATTTCAATTTCTTTGAAGGTTTAAAAAAAATCAAGAGAATATTGAATAGTGTCTATTAATGAGTTCATGGGTCATTGCAAAATTGAATTAAACCAACAAGATGAAAAGGCTTCCTAGTGGCAGGGCCTATTTTCTAAGATTATAGAAAAAAATCAATGCATTTGGATTATAAACATGAAATCTATACAAATTTGAAATTTTAAACAAGAATCAAAATAAACGAACAGACCTTATGCTAGAACTGGACCATCTCGGACCACTTACATGCTTTCACACTGCTTTCGTGCCATCGGACCACATTCGTGTCGTGCCGGCCTAAGCACGACCCAAATTTCATGGCGTACCATGTTGCCTGTCAGGCCTAAACTCCATGCACGGCAACTATGTCGTGTTGGGCCTTGGACCGTGCCAAATGTCCATGTCGTGGGCCACACAAATTTGGCCCGATCTAAGTCCAAGACTACTCACAGGGCCTGAGGATAGTCCGCTGCCCTAGTATTGAGCTTGGTTGGTCGAGGGTGAGGAGATCCCGCCCACTACCATCGTCGCATAGGTTGGGTTCTTGGCTGACCTTAGACTATACTGCAACCGTGTCGCGACATTAGGGTTGAGTTTTCATAAACCAATTTTGTCATTCATATAGATTTATGAGATACCAATTTGTGGGTTTAATTACTTTTAAGAATTTGGTTGTATTCTTTTTTGTTTTGCAAACAAGAATTAGCCTTTTTGATGAGGTTGAGACGAGAGGAGACGTGATGTTGCCAACCAAGGGAGATGTGATGTTGCCATTACATGGTTTAGAACATGTTGTATGGAAGCCGAATCGAATTATATCAAGTCTCCATCAAATCAATGTTTATCAGAACCTTTCAAAACATCGAATACCGAATATGCATCAATTCAAGATCTACCTTTTTATTTTTTATTTAGATAATGAAAAGAACCTTTCAAAATATCGAATACCCAATACGCATCAATTCAAGATCTACCTTTTTATTTTTTATTTAGATAATAGAAAAATTATATTAATTCCTGATGTCGATGCACAAGTGGGCCGACTCCTCCAGCCCACATCAAAAAGACCAAGTGCACGCGTCGGCCCAATAGGTGGCCCAGTAGAGGAAGCGGAAGCGTTGGCCGATGCACCTGAGTACATGCGGGCACTCGAGTGCCTGCGATCGGATGGGTGTGCGACGAGACGAGACGAGACGGGGTGTGTCCGAGGACCCCGCGTCACGCCCCTCGGACTTGCATGGGGAAGGCACGTAAAATGAAGTCCAAGAAAAGATATGCATTGATACCGCCGTTTCCGCCAACCCGGATGCTAGACTAGGCTGCAAGGAGTAAATAGAATCATGACAAGATTTGCTCCCTTCTTCTCTCCTCTCCTATGGGCCTGGCCGTCGGGCCCGGGTCATGTAACCCCCTCCCTCTTGACCTATAAAAGAGAGAGGTGCGCACCATGTAAAAGGACAGCCAGATTTATACTCAGACAAGTAAGACAGAGTATTACGCCTCCGAACAGCCTCAACCTGGGTAAATCATACCACTCTGTCCTGTTCTTGCATTTCGACCCACGAAAAACGTAGTTCTAAGTGCCCCGCAACCTTTCGTCAAGAACGGTCAAGCAGGCCCCCATTTGCAGCCTTGGCTCTAACCACAATGGCCTTGGCCTCTAAGACCGCTAAATGCAACATCCGACATAAGTCGATCATCATCAGAAGTGCACACTACACTAATGAAAAAAAAAGGAACCAAAAAAGAGAGAAAAATGTCTCTTATTAGCATTTTTTTTTTCTCTTCCGGTGTATTGTCTTGAGTAAGGTCCGTATGTTCTTCCAAACAACTGGAATAGAATAACCCTCGAGCATGTGCCAATCCGACGACGAACAACATCTTTCGATTGAAGCAAAGGTCACTCAAACCGCAAACCAACGAAGTTCTCATGCACGAACATGACGGAACACTCATAGTAGCATCAAAACTGCCACTGCCAGTCGCTGCAGGAGGCCACCACCAAGAATGATGAACAAAAGGCCAAAGACCTTCACCGGAAATCTTCAAGACGATGCTTCAAGCCAAAGACGTCACCGACGTGCATCCAAAAAAGATTAGGTTTTCATTCAGAGATTCGAAAATGCGTGAGCACCGAGGCAACACCCCATGAAGGTAAATGGCGTCGAAAACGTCAATATTGTCTCTTGTAGTAAGGCAACTAGAGGCTTTCACCCCAATGCTCACACCTCTATCAGCATGGAAGAGAAGATCGACGATATCGCAAAACCGACCAACCATCGCCCGAGTCCATGGACGGGACGAATCCACCACCGCATGCAGGTACGGCCGTCATGCTCTTGTCGGTAAGGCCATATATATCGACGAGATGGATCCAACTACCATGCCGCCGACAAACGAGCCCATTGACCCACGTACCACCATCGACGACACTTGCGCTGTCACGGTGACACGCAGGGAGGTCGATCTCCGTGATCCACCAATGCTACGACGCGGCCACCATAACTGGAGGCGACGCCCGCGGTCGTAGACAGATCGACGATGAAGGACATGATCCACACCAATCGCAATCGAATTGACGACAACGGACATGATCTATTCTTCCTGCTGTCGGCCATCATTTTTGGTGAGGAAGAAGGCAAGGATCGATCGGACCGCCCGGCGGCCGCCATCCTAGCCGCTGCTCAGGTTGTTCCGGCAGTAGGCTCAGGCGGCGGGTAGGTGGGAGCAGGGAAGCGGCAGGCTGTTGGTGGTGGCAGGATTTGGTCGCTGCCCGTATAGATCAACATTTTTATTGAATCATGAATATCACGATCTACATTAGCATGCTCAAATTCAAAATGGGCTAATATAATTGAAGGACTACAAGAACAGAAACGGAAACAAATATGAGCTAGAATACATAGCAAAGCATATTACGAAAAGAAACGAGGATGATAATGATGATGGAAGCAGCCGATCACTTGTGTGCACCACCACCAAACAGCTCACTCAATTGATAACAAAAGGCAAACAAGCAAAGGAAGCATGTCCAAGAACGACGATTCATTTCATTGGGCCACTGTGCCGGGTCTAGAGCGATCATCGACATAGCAGGAGGACGGCCGAGGCTCCACAATGATGTCTCTAAGGTGAGAGATCACCGACATATTAAGCCGCCACTGTCATGGGCAACAATACTTTCGCTTAGCTCCATCACCGCAAGAGCGTCGGATTGAAGAGGGCAGATGCAACAGAAGAGTAACGGGATCTCGACAAAGACGTTTCCAAGAGGAGTGAAGGACAGACCCATTACTATCGGTGGCAGCTCAATGGTGGCGCAGCAGAAGCCACGGGAAGCGCAACGGACGGGGCTGGTGGTGGGGGAGTCAAGAGGCTCACGATTTAGCATGACGGCAGTGGAGACCGCCTGAGATGGAGATGTGCCGACGGGGCGAGCACATCAAGATTCTGGCAAGAAAGGAGGGGAGGTAGGGCAGAGATGCGGCCGGCGAGCTACTGGGAGGCAAAGGCGAGGTGGTACCGTGGTAGGGGCTGGTGAAGGGGTGGGGCAAACCACGCGCTTGTGGGGACGGGCTCGGCTGACATACTGACTGCCCGTCGTCGAAATACGCGGAAGCATCCCTACCACCTTTGACCTGCGTGCCATCGAGCTCCAAAGTGTTGACGCCGCTACCACTCAAACGCAGGTTGCTGCCACTATCATGGTGGAGGTTTCTTCGCAATGGACGTGTGAAGGGCAGGGAATAAGCTCTAGGCAGCCAGAGGCCAGAGCAAGGGAGCTACTGACAAGATGTGGAGGCTACTGACCAGAAGAGAAGAATCCCTCCACCTCCAGGTTGAGTCGTACAAACATAAAATGGACTGATTTTTCATTATGAGTCTACCTTTTGGAATTAGTTCATTTTATTGATTAAGTTGCCCTAAAAAGAAAGGAGCCGATGGGTGAGCACTGAAAAGTTTGTACCTCTAGCTTATCTTCTTTCGCCCTGTGGTTCTTTGGAAGCCTACGAAAATCCTCGGTTAAGCTAATACACTGCTGAATATTCTCCGGGGACACGAAATCAAGGGCAATCTTGGCGCAAGACTGCAACAACATTCCACATTAACAGAATGTGATGATGAAATTCTCCCAGTCCGCATCTGTATATGCATTTACGAAATTGAGTCTTGCAGGAGTATATTGAGAAGTTTACCTTCAGGTTCCTAACTTGATGAGGGCACCCGGCAGGTATGAAAACCGCCTCTCCAAGTCTTTGTACAAATGTCCATGGTTCGATTCCTACAGCAGCATTTTAAAAAAAATGAGTTAGCAAACGATGCAAAACCATTAATTAATTTCCGACGAATTTTTATATAGGCAGATATAGATACAAGGACTCACCATACTCCTCTTTGAGCTTCCTTTTGTGTTCAATCGTGAGATAAAATGCTTCGTCATGTACAGGGTTAAATGTCTGAATTAAGAAAAGAGTCAAAGATATAATCCATATGGTAGAATCACATTCACATATCATACTTCCACTGACCTTTTCAACTGATATGCAGTATATATGACGGAATTCTTTAGAATGTTTCATCAAGTACTTCTTTAGGTCTTCAACATCCTCCCTCCTGAAAATATCCCACAAAGCACCTCCCTCGTCATCATCACTATGTTTGGCTGAGGATGAATCTGCATGCTCCAAGCTTGCACCATTTCCGTCAATTGCTAGATTCCCCAAAAGTTCCTTTTTGTCCTGTGTTGTATGTCTAATTTTCAAGTTTCTTATTGCCTCTTCTTGTTCTCCAGAAGGGTTAACTTTGGCAGTATGCATCAAAACATTAACCTGACAACATCCAAAATAGCACCAGAGAACAAGGTCAATATCTCTGGAGAGTCTAAAAGTATACGTAAACTTTTTCTCAAAGTGTTTATCTAATCCGCATAATAGGCTATAAAATCCTTTAAGTCTTATTATCAGGTAGATAAAGATGAAGATTTTCAGATCATGTACAAAAAGTTTAAAATTGGGATATTTCCTGGCTTTAACAGAGAGAATGATTTGAGAACTCCTCTACAAATGAAGTCAGATTGGCGTAAACTATTCTCAACCGCTGAAATTGTGATGATTACTTACCGCATCAGACAAATCACAATGAAGCTTTGTAACAGAATCTCCTCGGCCGAGTTCCTGTGCATACCCATAAGCTATGTATGATTTTGGGCCCATATCAAGCTTTATGACATCATGAGGAAGCAACGCAGAGACATTTAGCAAGCCAGATTTCAAGTTTGTGTATGGTTGGAAAGGCAAAGAACCAATGTATTCAGCTCCATGGGAAGGCAAAAGATCATCAAAATGGTTTGATGTAGGCCAGTCCTTCAATTTAAGCATTTCAGGCCAAAGATTTGGATACAATCGGCCGTAAGAGTACCCTTTGAAGAAATCCTTGGTGCATATCTCGACCTACATACACAAACAGAAGATATTATATATATTTCTCTTAATCATTGTAAATGGAAAATAAAACAACTCCACCGATTGGAGTCATTCAGTGTCCATTGATTAAAACCCCATGCGAAGAATAGAACTGCATTGATGTCACCCTCCCATGTCACAATTTTACCCTTCATTTTCAATTTTAGATTAGACAAGTTCAATTAAATACAGGCACGTTTTGATATCAACCCAGTTGCCTACCTTCTAGTAATTTGGGTCCATTTGGCTCCCTTGCTCATTTAGCCTTTGCAGATTCATGTGAATCCTGCTGTAGCCTAACCTTGTGGCAAGCCGAATTGGTGAGGATAAATGCTATTTATGACACAAAACACAGTATCCTGTCTATTCTAAATCTAGTACCATTATAGTGGAAATGTGCAACATAGCAAGCTCAGTTCTGTTAGATTATCTGGGTTTGAATTCAAATATAAATTTAGAGGGAGAAAAGAAGTAACCCACGGCAATCCCCTTAATCTAAATTCTAAACAACTTCTGAAACTCACTTTGGGTGGTGATTTCTTCAATCCCTCAAAATTAGGTAAAATTTGAACCAATTAAAAGAAAATATCTCAAAAAACCTCACAATCCAGTTTATAATTACTTTAGCAGCAACTAACCAAACAAATTTCACTTGCCCAGACTGTGTTGGCTTTTAATACATTTGTGATAGATAAGCCTCACGTCCGGAAACAGAAGGTGCACTGTAGCTGCTTGTTAGATTCTTTTTTTTACTACAGCATTCAATAAACAATCAATGTAACATGGATTTGCAGATGATGGCATCTATTCCACTAACCTCACAGCAAGACAAACAGTCAATGGCTTTTACATTTTCCATGTCAGAAATAGTATCTGCACCATGTATTTCTGACCACATTTCTTCTGGCGCCCAGTTCAAGTGAGACATTTTCTGGAGTACCCCTTGCACAATCACAGGCTCTCCTTTCACCCAGTGCCTCTGGAAGTGCTTGAGGTCATCTGGCTTCCCATTATCTGTTATTGGGCAGTATATGTAGTTATCCGTCGAATTTTCTCTATCGGCAGCTTTCCTCGAACTTTCATGATTAGTTGAACATGAGCATTCGCATGTATCTGTTCTGAAAATATCAGAATTTTCTAGCTGCTTGCTTATTTGGAACGCATCCATTTCGAGCTTACTTAACCGATCTTTTGGTAAGATATGTCTCAACTGAAGAATATGATTATCACACCCACCAAATTCAGATGGAGGGCAATAAGTACACTTGTTGCTCTCAGCATCCCTTTTGGTGGAATTAGACAAATCTGTTTTATCATCTTTTATCAACTTGTCAGGTTCACCACCATGCATGTATTCAAATCCTCTTGATTTAGGTTTTGGCACAAAGTCCTGACTAGGGCCTGTAAGACCTTCACGGAGCTCCTTACAACAGACAATGCACAGTTCGTACGAGCAGTTTGAACAGCTTCTATGCAGATCAAATATTGAAGTTCTGCAGTTGTCACTGGTTCACATGGGGAAAAATCAAAGTTAATTGTAAACCTTGTGACAGAAGAAAAGGATAAGAGAAAAATTAAATATTTTCACAAATTGAGAGCATTACCAGAATACCCTTTCATCATTGGAGGAGACAGCCTGCTCTACCCTCAGCTCTGACAGTTCCAAACCTGTTTGGAGAAAATGAGAGGAATAATATCAAAAACAAGTTGAAAGCCACAATTAGCTGGTAAGTCGTTCCATTGAATCTATTTTTACCTTGAATTCTGGCTTCGGCTTCTAGCTCTTCCATCTGGTCCTTATTGATCTGTGTCAAACATGGCAACAGGTAGTGCAGCAGATAGCTGGCGTATTTTGTTTTTGGTTCAGCATCAACCTCATCAGATCTCGCAACTGATGCATCTACACTATCTGATCCAGCAGATGCATTATTAACCCAATTTGTGCTTGCAAAAGAGTGGTCAATTGCTTTAGTCTTTCGTGCGGCCCTGTGTGACCTTAGACCTGTGGTGAAGGGCTTTTTTTGCCTTGTAACTGAAGTGCTGCCACTACATTTCCTCAAAACTGAGCTCTACATGTCGGGACAATAAATTTTGTTAAGACTCAGCAAACTATGATAGATTTATAGGCTTGTATTTGCAATAAGTTTTATAATCCAAAATTTATAAAATAAGTCGTATGGACATAAAAAATATAGAATTGTTTCCTGGACTACAGGCAAATAACTCTGAACAACTTCACTTAAACTGTCCTGAACTCCTGATAAAGGTCAGTAGCAGTGACCGAGTTCCTTGTAACGACCAAAGAAAACAGAACAGAAATCATAGCATTATTAGCAAAACAAATAAAATCGCTGGTGGAGTTCGAAATAAAAAGGATTCTCACTTTGTGCTTTGCCTGCTTATTGCACAGCGTGCAAATGCAGATTCCACGGCAGAACGGGCACGCTTCTCTCGCCTCAGCCTCCGAAAGCTCCGAGTACCTGCAAAATCGCAAGCTTGCCCGGTAACATCTGCGATTTTCCTTCATCGGGAGCAAAAAGGACAGGACAGTGCGACGGGATTGATCAGAGGCATTGCCTGTTTCTGATGCAGGCGGCGCAGTAGATCCTCAAATCGCAGCGCTGGCACCTGATCATCACCTCCGGTGGCGGCTTCACCCTCTTGCATTGGTGGCACGACCTCCGGTCCCGGGAGGGGCCCTGCTTCCCGCGGTGTCTGGTGCTCGGCGCCCCGTCCTCCCTTTCATCAACCTTCTCCTCCATCGCCAACGCCCCCGCCCCATCCTCAACCTTCATCTCCCCTGCCGATGCCGAAGCCACCTCCCCTTCCTCAACCTTCACCTTCTCAGCTGACGCCGCTGCCACCGCTCCTTCTTTAACCTTCACATCGTCTGCCGGCGCCACCGCCCCTTCCTCAACCTTCACCTCCTCCGCCGCCGCCCCTTCCTCAACCTTGACGTCATCTGTCAATGTCACTGCCACGGCCGCAGGAACCAGAGGTGGAGGCTCGACGCTCTCCTGGCGCGACTCGCACTCCACCGGCGGCGGGGAGGCGGGCCCCGGCTGTGAGCACGCCGGCGAAGGCGTTGAATCGGCCGCGACCTCCATGCGCCGGCGCTTGGGCGCCGGGCCCGCCGGCGGCGGCCACGGCCTCCTCCTCTTCCGCCCTGCCGCCCCCTTCCTCGTCTCCAGGTCGGCCGCCCGGCCCTCGTCCGCGGCGTCCTCCCGCGGTCTCTCCTCCTCGCGCACCTCCGCCGCCGCAGCCGGCACGCCGCGCAGCGCCCAGTTCACCATCCGGAGGCGGAAATCCACCGCCGCCATGGCCCGCGGCGAGATCGATCGCGGCGCGGTGGCGCAATCGGGCGGAGATTAATGCCGCGAATTGTGAGGAGATATCCTCTGATTGATTGAACGATGGGGGTGTAGAGTCGCCGTCGGGAATCAGGGACGAGAATAGGAAATCAGGAGCGGGCTGAGTCCTCCTTATCTGAGGCCGGGAGCACGTGGAACGCGCGCACGCAGGAGGGAAACCATGCGCGAGCTCGAGCCGTCCTTCTCTCCCTCCCCAGCCCGCGGGTTTGGCTGTTTCCGCGGGTGTGGGCCCGAGTGGTTGGCTTTTGCTGCCCGTTCCAAGGCAGTCTTCTGCTGCGTTAAAACGAAGCCACGGTGAGGATTTGCTCTCAGTTTCCCTTCCAAGAACGCGCAGGATCCGACCGTCGCGATGCGATCACGTGGACATCCTCTTCCTCGTACGTACGGCGTGGGGCCTCCGCTGACGGGTGGACCGTTGCCGCCAGGCCGGCGTGTCGGAGGCAGCCAGGTGGTGCGACGTGGATACCTCTGCGGGTCCCGATCTCTGCTTCTTTTTCTTTTTTGACAGCATCTCTGCTTTTCTTTTTTTTCTAGGCATCTCTGCTTCGTTGGGACTTGTAGTATGGGAAAAGGATAGGCTCGCCCTCGCGTAATCTCGGGCCAACACATTCGTGTCCCAGATATTTCTTTTACTACTACTCCAGTACTTATAGTATAGTTCAGGAAATCTGTGTCCACCTTTCATGTACCACAATGTCTTGGTTTGGACGCTGCCACAACAGTCAGATAGACCCTTCAAGGGAGGGACCAAAAGCTTATGCAAATAGAGGGTTTGCAAATGGCGGAAAAGAAGATATCCTAAATGTGATCATCTGCACAAAACGGTTTTGTGTTGCGTATGAAATTGCGGCATATGCTTTTTGAAAAGGTATGTTTTGTCCTGAGTTATGTACCTAGCAGTTGAAGTACTGTCACCAGCTAGTCAGCTACATTTGTTTCTTTAAAGTTTTTTTTTTCTGACGATGATCTTTCTGAGTCCCCTGTTCGTAGTGATAGCGAAGTCTTGCATGCAGGGGTAGATGGGCAGGATACAATCCCTGACTCTTTTGCTTTTGCTTTAATGTTTTTTAGTGCTTGTTTAAAGTTCAGGAAAATGATTCAGAAATTAGACTCTTCAATTTGGAAATTGACAAGTCCAATAGTACAGTAATTCCCAGAATTTCTCTAAATTCCCATCTAGGAATCAACTCTTTCTTGTATTATTTTGTTTAGAAAGAAAGGGGGAAATGATAGTATGTCAATTTTCATATACTATTCGTATTATATATAGTGGATTTTGTTTGACAAAAAAAAACTAAATTACTATAGAAGCTTGCTCAGCTTATTGTGGAATGTGAACAATATATACAAATAATGTACAGTGCATCTTCAAATCCCAGCAGATTAACATAAATACATAATGCAAAAATCTGTGGAGATATTCCTACTACGGCATAAGTTTCAGAATGCATGATGTTGACCTGTGCTGCTCTGGGAGTGTCTTCCACCAAACCACAAAAGATGAGCTACTCAGCAGTACGTCCTTACCCAAACTTCCAGAAGTAAGCCACCCGTGTGCATCACTCTCGAGTTTAGTCACCCTGTCTCTCAGATCCTCGAGCGATCTGCCATTGGTCATCTCAGCCTGGAGCTCCTCAACTATTGCCCAGAAGCATGACTCTAAGCTAGAGCCAAAGGGGATGCGTTGGAGCTGCTCGTGCCACTTCTGGGTGTACTTGTAGCGCCTCGGTCTTCCCTTTGAGAGGTAGGAGCCAGTGTCTTCGTTTTTGGAATGCCTGTAATAGTTTGCAATGTCCAAAGGCTCAACCAGACGGCGGTATAAAGTTCCCAGATTCACCCACTCTTCCAGTCCTTCAAAGCCATCTGGCAGTTCACGCCTTCGCAGCATCTCCACTATCTCATCCCAGAGGCCAGCTAGCTCCAGCCTTTGCACATTTGCATTGAAGGCGTGCACTTCTTGTTGAAATTTGAAGGAATCATAGTAGCTTACACCATGGAGTTCACATGTTCTTTTGTACTCGTTAAGGGACTTGAGGGCTTCCTGTATCTTTTTGCAGTTGTCATCTATTATCTTTGTCTGGTTTCTCTGTCTTTGCTTCTCCCATTGTGCAGCTGCAGAAAGGTGCAGTACAGCTTCCTTGCTCTGTGATGATTTTTTTAAGAAAAAAAAAAGGTTATTTAACATTAGAAACTTATCTGTTGGGAACCTGTAAATGGCAACTACAGATTATTTAGTTGAACACGTAGACAACTAACAGCACAAATTCGTAGGACCTTACTATATATTCTAGGATATGAAATACTTGTGTGTTAGCCAATAGTACAAATCATCTCATAGTAACCAACTTCAGATGTTTCTAGTGTCTATATAAAGACTGTCTATTTAATAGAGACAATGGTGTGGCTACAATAAAAAATATTTAATTTTTGCAATGTAAAAAAGGAGAATTGGTAGTTTACCAGCTCAATGCTTCCAATTGCTGTTCTATTTGATCTACCAGGAAGGACTGATGAAATTGTTCCTAGGTAATCCACGCAGACCATATCCTGCATGCCTTGTTTGATTGGTTCGTATTGCCAGTGAGAAGTTAAACTACTGGCAGCAGCATCAAGCAATTGTTGTTGGGGATCCAGTTGAAGGCAGTAAAAGAATAACTGCAGCACAGCATCTGAATTTGTGAGAACAATCAGCTGTTCACTACTTGTCAAGAAAAGATATGTCCCACATGGTCTATATGGGGAGAGCTCAATGAAGGAAGTCAATGTTCCCAGGATCGAGCTAGTGCAACCCATAAAAGAACAGGCCTCGTAGCTGGCAATAGATAGTGTGCTTCTCAATAAAGTTTCATAATACTCAGGTATGGCAAGAGATCTCCCAGGTAAGTGGCTTGGTGCTTGTTGTGACAACCGATCCAGCACGGTTTGAATTTCTTCTCTGAAGGATGCAAGCGGGGTCAATGGTATCCGTGGGACAATATCTAATGGCAAGACAAAATTCAGGATGCACTTTGACCAGCCCTCTCTTCTAATAGCATGGTTGAAAATATTGTCTCCAATAAGAGGAGACCCAAAGGTCACACAAAATGGGTGTGCTTGATTGACACTTCCTTGCCTAGTGCACTTCTCAAGAAACCATATAGCAGCAAGGGTGGCTATCGAACCACCTGATGAGTGGCCCGTGAATACGATGCGTTTCTCCTCTGCTACAGCCCTAGATACCTGCATTCAAGGGGAAAGATTTTCCTTTTAGTTCTTTAGGTGAAAACATCAATATCAGTGCTTAATTTAATTCAAGACACGATTTAAAACAGGACTATCATGCATATCATGGTGTATCGGTAAAAACCGTGGAGCCAACAATAAGAAGGCCTGTCATAACTGAAAAGGAGAGAAACTCGAAAAAATGAATTGTGACTCCATTTTATGCAAAAAAAAAAAAAGGACAACAATATTGTAGATCAGAAAAACGGCTCATACCCCAGGGACATTAAAATTGAAATGTAACAAATCTACTCTGTTGCTCCCACTAACAATTACACTGAAGGTACTATCAACCTTCATCCGTTAACCCCCATGGACTCATCACCCGTACTATATTTTATATAGGCACGAGTAGAACTAAGTTAACCAGAAAACTGTGTGAATAACAAAGGAAAAGCCTGTGAAAATTTGTTTTGTTCATCATCTATGAGGTAGTTTGTTGCATGATCTACGCTCAGCTGCCAGACTATTGCAAAGCCCTTTTACAAGTGACTTTCCTGCAGTGCTGTATTTGCGAAGATCCCTGTACTCATGACTTAATCTCTGGTCTCAGCCTCTTGCAAGGGATAGGAGCTATCTAATGTGCACAAAATTGATTTGTTTTCCGTACAAAACAAGACTTCTTTGCAGCTAACGTACCTAAATTCAACACCTACAGAACGTGACTGTCAGAGCAAGAAAAGTTGAAATTAATCGATACATTTCATACCACCTCTCCTTTCTGTACACATATGATGAAACAAAACTAAGAAACAGGTTTACTAGACCAAAATCATTCTTCGTCTTGCAGTAAAAGCCAAGTGACTAACGTGACAAGGCGCCAAACGGTCTCGGCAGTGGACTACACATATACCAGTAGCATCATTTCTGTAGCAACAAGGAGATCTCGGAACGAAGATTTCAAAAGGCTTTATCAAGCGACCGCACTCACCTCGGACTGGAGCGGCGAGCCGTCAAGCAACCCGCGGAAGGCGGCAAGGAACGCCGCGTTGGCCCGCGCGACGACGCCACTCCCGACGGCGCGGAGCGACGGGAACAGCGCGGGGTCCACCTCCGTCTCCCCGAACGGCGGGCGCCCGCCTTCTACCCACTCCGCGGCGGACCAGGACGGCGGGAAGGAGAAGGCGGCGCAAGGGTAGGGGTGGGACGCGTGGTGCACCTGGAAGGACGACGACGCGGCTGGCGTCGCGGAGGAGGGGAAGCAGAGCGCGGCGCAGTGCGCGACGACAAGGCGGTCGTCGTCGGACAGCTCGGACGGCCGCGACGGCGGCGCGGAGTCCGTCGGCATCGGGATGGTGGAGGCCGGGAGTGGAGCGCTTGGGAGGTGGGACTTGGGAGCTGCTCTCAGCCGAGCTTCGCGGGGTGGGTTGACTTGTCGCCGAGGAGCGACGACTGTGATAGTGAAGGCTATTGTACGACAATAGCAAATGACCAATGGCTGCCTGCCTTGTGGGTCTGGGTCTGGCTCGGACCCCCTTGTCAAGGGGAAAAAAAAGAAAAAAAAAAAAAGGGAAGAAGGGAAGACCCGCTCGAGCTCCAATGTTTGGTTGCTGCCTGTCACTTAGCTGTCTGGACCAAGCAGTGATCTCAGCCGCAGGCACTCGAAATCGTGCGTCTGGTAACGCTGCCTGCGCCAGGCAACTTCCCCAGGAACAAGCCCCAAATGCCACTGGGCAAAGGCAGAGTTGCTGGTATTTACCGATAAAACGCCGGCGTGCAATCTGTTAGCGTAAATTGTAACATGAGCGCCTGGATAAGTTCGAGGTTCAACATAGGCTTCAGTTTAGCTTGAGCTTAGTGTACCGAACCTCTCAAACGTCGCTTCTTACAATCACAAACCCGAATGCATTGGCCTTTTCCTTTTTCTTTTTAGAAACTATTTGCCTTTTCCTAGCCGTGCTGGAAGGAGTTCGTTCTACAAACTACGGCGAATCGGTACATCCACATGATGACATGAAGCATTTCAAAAATCTCGAGTGCAACGTGTTGATATACAGAACACTCCGAAGGAAGTAGTTAGAGTGTAAAGTGTACTCCCTACGCACAAGTGTCAACAGAACAGTGCGCACGTAATATGAAGGAGGGCCCTGAACCGGCCTGATCTCAGCTATATCAGAATGTTTTTTTTTTCTTCTTCCATCCACTCATAATGATATATACACGCATATGCACACTTATTTCTGTTACATTTTTTCCAAAGTAAAAAGCAAATCACAACCTAGAATATCAATCTGTGTCTTTTTCAAAAACCAGGACCAGTAAGAATACAACCTGTCATATGAATCCTCCATGTCCACAATGAACGGTGGGAAGAAACGCAATATCCTACCCATGTATATCATCTTACTCCAACTCATCCAATCGCTGATACAATGCCTTGGTTTTGGTGGCAGCAAAATCCGGTTCAAAAATCTTCTGCATCACGTGTTTGTTGGCTGTTAAAGAATTATCAGTGAGATACGAAAAGTGAGGATGAAATATAACTGTGATAGATGGGGTAAGCTCATGTAAAATACCAGTATAAAATACAATTCAAGAATAAAAGTTACCTCAAGATACTGGGAGAGGCTAGGTGAAGAGTGGACAACCCCTGTACTCGAATATGATTGAGCATACTCTTCTATATGCTCTAACCTAAACGTTGTGATAATTGTATGTAAAATATTGTCCGTGAAACACATCGGAAGGTATTCAATCAGCACTAGTTCAACAAAAACATACCTATAAAGATAGTTGACCATGATACCTCCGCTTTGTTGAATGCCCTTCTCTGATTGGTCAGCCATCCAGTTTATTCTTTCAATCATCTGCAAAATAGCTAGTGTTGTTATGTAAAGCCACAGATCTTTTTTTTTTTTTTGAGGGCATGTAAAGCCAAAGTTTCATATATAAAAATAGGCTGAACCAGCTCCACTGCCCACTGCTAAGAAAAAAAGTACTCAAGTAATATTGTTCTAAGATAAATATTTGAAATTTAACTTTTCTTGTGCACACCAGATAAAATTTCTGATCTAAAACCTGTAAAAGACATATTGGCTCTGCAGCATCAACATAAGAAACTGAACTTATGATGCAGCTGACTTACAGCTCCATTTTGCAAGTGAAAATTTGCAACGGCGTCAAGAGCCTTTCCTCTCTTTTTCTCTCTGGCAAGGTACCTATTCATTATAACAAAAGACTATCAACGGTTGCAATCAATAAATGATTTTTCACCACTCACTCAGAAAACGAACTACTGTGTCCTTTTGAGATGTGCACATACAACAGAAATAATCAAATAATGTTACTGCATACCTTGCACACAAACGCATAAGAGGAGATTTCAGTGCAGCAGATATCTTGTCAGACTTTACCCATTGACTTGATTTCAGTAAATCGTCCAATAGTTCAATTGCTTGTTTTCCATCAGCTTGTTCGCTGCAGCAACAAAATCAGCAGCATAGATATTAAAAATCACGACAAAACTTTTAGCCAAGATACTCATAGCAATGTGAACAGGACTACAGGAGTTGATGGATTTCAGAACACACTACATTTTTTTTTTCAATATCTAAAGAAAGTTTTGTGGATCAGGTACTAAATTCAGAAATAGAAAGGTTTAGTAAAGAAGGATAAATCAAGAACGGTACTGAAATCAGATGATGTTCCATTTGGCACATTTTGTCAGAATGGAACATACTGTGCATCACGAATCATTTTCTCTTCAATGGGGAGGAGGACGGGTTCTTTGAAAGCGGAACTAACTCCTCCTAGTGAATTGCTTTCTTGTGACTCGGTCTCTGCTAACTTTATCTGGGAGGCCAGCTTAGCAAGAAGCCATTGCATGAAACCAGGGATTGGGCTAAGTGTTGCAAAAGTCTGCAAGAAATAACAGCAAATGGAGTTGTGATAGTTGAATTACTCATAAACAAAGCCAACAAGATAGCACTCCACTTTCAATGTACAACAAGGTAGCACACAAATAGAAGCATATAGCTACTGCATTTCCAGCAATTTAGCATAGAAGCGTGTGTGTTTGATTAATAGTGGGTACTTAAAGCGGTACCTGTACTGAAGGCATATCTCGTCTCAACATGTCAATCACGCGCTTGAGAAGAAATTTCCCTAGATTAATACCTGATAGGCCGGGCTGACATATTACTCATGGATCAGTACTAAATGAAGTTTGTTGGTCAAGCTAATGCCTACAACAGAACTTTATTTGTGCAACTTTGCCTACCTGGGTTGACGATATTGAGTAAAACAGCGCGCATGTGGCTTCTGATTCAGGAGTAGGGGGGACATCCCACAAAACCTCCTGTATGATTAAAAAAATGGAAATCTTAAAGTGAGAAGTAGAATACCCATTTAATTGAATTAAAGTGGGACATAATTTAATAACCTGTATAGATGATGCCATATCTTTGAGTAAAGCAACCTCAATGAAAATCAGGGGTTCCCCTGATGTCAACAAAGACAGAAAGAGAACTCAGAGAGAGTTCAGTAACTCATGTAAAATCATATGCAATCAGTGAATTGATGCACTTAACATCTTAACCACTAACTGTATGGACGCTGCCATACACTGAATCTATTCTTATGAAAAAATTGGTACTTGTTTAGGGAATGTATCAACGCATTCATGAGACTAGATATCCACATTCATGGTCATGTGGACAATATTGCTGTGGCATCACCAGTAAGCGGTAATAGTCATGAACTGCATCAAACAACAATTAGCAACAAGAAAATCAATCCAACCTGGAATTGCTGGATGGAAGTACCCAAAGCAACGACGCCCGACACCCAATCTTCTCTTCAAGTCTATCAGATTCCTGATTGGATGCACAGCCTGCATGCAGAAGGCATTATTATCAGCAGCTAAAACCATGGAGTGACATAACAAAAACTTCAGATAACTCTCTGCCCAAATCAAACAATGGGGGAGGCCTGCCACAAACCTCATATGCCACAATCTTCTCTAGCAACGAAGCCGGATCATCCCAGGTAATCTGGTGGAGCGCCAGCGCTGCAGGGCTGAGCCAAGTCACGAGCTTCTCCTTCAAGTACGAATCCAAAGCGCGCAGAGCAGGAACATTTTCCTCCCTACAAGCAAAATTGCAATAGCCCAGACAACTCAATCAATTTAAAGTTATTAGCAACGACGACAATCCACAATAAAGCATGGCAATGACAGCAACTGACAGATGTCTCACCCGAGCAAAGCGAGGAGGTCGGCGCGGAGCACGGCGAGGAGCTTGAGCCCGCCGGGCTGCGCGTTCATCGCCTCGAGGAAGCCCGAGTACCTCGGCTGGAGCGCGTCGCGGAGCCCCCGCTCCATCCGGTACAGCGACGCCGCGGCGCCCTCCTTTCCCTCCTCCGCCCCCGCCTCCGCCTCGTCCCCGCCCGCCGCCGCCGCGGCGGAGGCGAGGCTCATGTACTGGCGCATGAGGTCGCGGACACGCGCGCGGGGCACATCGTATTCGGTGGCGAGGGAGCGGAGGACCTCGCGGCAGCCGCCGTGGTCGAGGGAGCGGTACCCGTCGGAGAAGCGGTCGAGCGTCGCGGGGTCCGGGAAGGCGGCCGAGGCGGACGCGTGAAGCCAGTGGCGCACGGAGGCGGCGGTGTCGGGGTCGGTGGGCGGAGGAGGGGACGGCTGCGGCGGCGGGGCCGGAGAGGGGAGAGGGTCCGGATGCATGCGGGCGCGGAGGAGGACGGCGAGCGACTTCGCGGAGTAGTTCCTGGTCATGTGACGGGATCGGAATCGCCGCCGACGAGGGGCGGAGGCGGCGGACGTTTTAGACGGGGTATCGGTTCGGCCGTCGAGGTGTCAGCGTGTCGTTAGTTGCCAGTACGGTACTGGAGTCATCGTCTTTGCCATCCTTCGAAGGAACGAAAGTGTTTTTCGAAACTTTTGACGACCGCTTGTGTTGCTCTCTAAACTTTGAAATTGTTATACTTAAACATCCGTATGGATCTTAATTTGCTGTGTGCAAAAGTCTACAATGAATGAACATTATATTGTGGCAATTATAAACTGTGTCGGACGTGTACGACAAAACGCAACATGGACTTGTTAATCTATTTCGGTACATGGACTTGCACGTGCCGAGCTATTTCTTTCACGTTTTTATTAATCTCTTTTTTTGCGAGGTCGTTTTTGTTAATCTTGTCGTTGAATACAGATGGATCAATGTGCCAACCCTTCACAGTGATCTTCAATGATGTTTGGGGTATTTGCGTTTCTACCCCTATTTTATCTTTCAATTGCGATTTTATCTTTTTTTTTTCAACTTTGTGATTTTATCTTTGGTTTTTTAAAATAAAGCTAAAAGTTATCCTTATGATTGTGATTTTACTCCTGGTTTTAAAGTAAATCAGAGGTAAAATCATAAACACAAGGGTAACTTCTAACTTCATTCTGAAAAACCAGGATAAAATCATAAAGTTAAAAAAAAAAAGAGGTAAAATTACAATTAGGAGGCAAACCAGGGGTAGAAACACAATATTTCCATAATGTTTTCATCATCCAACATATGTGATCTCGAACATGGACCTCTTCTCATGGGCCATATCAAGATGGTTTGTAAGAAAACCATATCAAAATTTTTATCTAATTTGATACCAAGGAAATTCACAGTACGATTCAAAACCTACATTTCAGTTCTGGAAGCATTAGGGATAGTAGCTGAAAATTGTAAATTTAAAAGCTAAAATAAAATCTATGTTACTTTATTTGTTTTTAGAACCTTTATTTTACGGGAGCTGCTAATTTTCAGCTGACTGAAAGTTTGGACAACTTCTAATCATCTCTTTAAATCATTAGATTTAGATCCAATAATTTATAAATTATTATATAAAAAATAAATAAAAACACAAAGTAACAAACCATACATGTTCTAAAGCTCTCTAGTGTTTCTTTCTCAGAAGAAGTCCTTTTAACCTCCCTTAACTATTGCAGAAGTTCGGTTTTCCTCCCTTAATTATAAAACCGGTATTCATGCTCCTCAAACTATCAAAACCGTTTGTTTTTCCTCCAAATGCTGTTTTTGACGATGGTTTTGTCCACGTGGTGCACATGTGGCAGCAAGAGACACAATTTTAATGCTATGTCATCATTTTCCTAATTAAAAATTCAAAAATATACACTTAGGATTTCAAAAATCATAAGATTTTTTTTATAATATTAGTATGTTAAATACTTTTCCATTCTTAAAGTATAATTTTGAATTTTCACATAATTAACTATCAAATCTTTGAAATTTACACTATAGAAGCATTTTATATGAACCAAAGGAATCATGTTTAAGTTAAGCATGCAATTGCATTTGAATTAAGTAGAATTGATAATGAAAATTTCTAAATATATGAATGGAAAAACATTAAATAAATTACAATATGATAATATCATACTTGATGAATTCTAATTCAAATATGAGATCATATTCATTTATATTTCAAAAACAATTTTTTCCCCGCAGACTAACCTTGAAAGAAGAAAAATCTCATGATTTTTGGACCTCCAAAATATATATTTTATTTTATTATTATATAAAAAAAGATGACGTGGAATTAAAACATGTCCCTCGCTGCCACGTGTGTGCCATGTTGACAAAACCACTATCGAAAACAGCTATAGGAGAAAAAACAAACGATTTTAACAATTCGAGGAGTACGAATATCCGATTTTATAATTGAGGGAGGAAAACCAGACTTCACTAATAGTTGAGGGAGGCAAAAGGACTTCTTCCTTCTTTGTGATGAAGTAGGAGTCCGAACTCCGAACCAGGATCCTTTGAGAAAGCCCAGCTAACAAGTTTTAACGGCCCAATGTAACACACATGTCAGGCCGAAATCTGGGCCTGTGATACATGGCCTTCGGTAACGGCCCAATGGAATTTTTTTTAGACAGAATTTCGGAATTGGTTCAGGCAAAGAAGATTTTATTTTTCTTTTTGCGACGAATAAGACAAAGATTGATAACCCTGCACATTACATCAAATCTAAAAATATTCTCGCATGCGACGAAGATAATAGAAATACGTTGCAACTGTCTATATATTTGCCGCTGTTCCAGTAAACATTACAGTTCTGAGACACCTAAATTCAAAGTACAAAAAGGGTACATTTGCACAATAACCTGTCCTCCTCCTCCATATATCATATATCACTGCACTATTGATTCTTGTTCTTTCTTTCACTACTAGTAAGTAGTCAAAAAGCTTCTTTCTTTATCTTTCTCTGATATTAACACTTCAAAAAAATTTAAATTATACGGAAGTATAAAGTAATTAAGCCTTGCGAGAAAGAAAAAAGAATTTCCCGCCCACGCCGCCACCCGTTTATCTACACTCGGCGTCCGCCGCGGCCTCCGTGGTCGCGAGGCGTCGCAGCCTGGCGAAGACGCCGACCATGGGCGCGGTGTTGTACGTGCATGCCTCGGTCTGCATGTAGTTGCCGCGGTCGTCCCGGAACTCGTCGCGGCCGTTGGGCCCGCCGACGATGGCGCCGGCGAGCACGTTGGGGTTGGCCCGGCCGCGGCCGAACCAGTCGTCGAAGCCCTGCATGCACCCGATGAACCGGCTGTTGGCCTTGTGCGCCACCATGGACGCGCCGCGGTGGTGCACGCGCACGGGGAACCGCCGCCCGTACCCGACCATGTAGCTCAGCCGCAGCGGGTTGCGGCCCAGGATGTAGTCCGCCTGCCGCCGGGCCAGGCCCAGCAGCTCGGTCGGCTCGGCCCGGCCCGCGGGGCAGCGGAGGAGACGACTGCGGTGGTCGGAGGTGGAGAGGTAGTGGGAGTAGGCGGTGAGGAGGAAGGCAGCGCTGGAGACGTACTGGAGGTTGTTCCACTGGCGCACGTACAGCATCCCGCCGGGGCTCCGCTCCACGTCGCTGCCGTTGCCGTTCAGGCCCAGGCACGCGCACAGGTAGTGCTCCGCCTTCGACTTGTACTGCTCCAGCACCGCGCGGTGCTTCCACGCCCGCGTGTCGCCCTCCAGCAGCAGCTGAGATACATGCGGTACATCATACCAAAAAGTCAGACCATAATTAACATTCACCAGACGATTAAAATGCAGAAGAAAATTGCTGCATCATCCACGTTCTAAACTACGTATTAAACTGATGAGGCAAGCACACAGTTTCGTGACGCGAACGGTGCAACAAACATCGACGTCAGTTGGGCGCATCGTGCTGTTCATGCGAGCGAACCGCATTGACTCACGAGAATGGGATCCAGCTGTTCCACCGGGCGGTCGAACACGAATCAGCTCATCATCAATTCGGCTGCCGGTACTCCCAGGGGCCTACTGGTGCGGCGCTGCAGGGCCACGTACTCCCCAGCCGGCGGGTCCAGGGCCGCGTGACAGTGCCGTGCCGGCGAGGCAGCGGCGGCCACGTTGAGCCTCCGATTTAAAGCTTGGCAGCTTACGATCCAGCCAGTTTTTGCTCCGAACGAATGAGTGATGTCAACTTACTGTAGGGCCGGAAAATAACTGCATGCTCGTTTTCGACACGATTTGTTTCAAAATTTAACGAGTCAGACATGAGATCTAAGGACTTAAGAGGTTACCAAATCCTAAAGTCTGACGCTCAGTGACATACTGTAGTATTCATCATCTTGTTAATAAGACGCGAGCTGGCTGGAGACTCGCCCTGATTGTATGACAGAGTTACAGTTTTATGTTTTCTCTATTGTGTAGTGTAGCAAGGAACGGGAGAATACCTATCAAAAAAAAAAAAGAACGGGAGAATAGCTACATCATAGGAGTACTTGGTTTAGACATAATTAAGTGCGTCATGACTCTACACATATAGCCATCCCTGAACCCTGATGGCACTACTGAAAGCTTCTTGCCAGAAATAATGCTGCAGCACACGTCAAGGCTCTGGAGATAAATGTGGACGTCACAGCTGCCAGTCCAACACAAGAAGATAAAGGTGACAGCAACTAGTACTACAATGTAGGGGAGTATCAGCGGCTAGCTGTAAGCCATGCCCATATGACCGTGAACTGGATATTTTGTTTTCGTTTATTTTTCCAGTACCAGTAGGCATCAAGACAAAAGTCGCTGATGCGTGTGGGGGTTGACACGGGAACAGAGTTTTTCTTTTTTTTTAGAATGGCAACAGAGCATGAGCAAGGGAAGAAGCAGTCTGAGGAAATGCTGTTTGCCTCAACCCTCAACAACCACTTTGATTGCGATGTTTTGTTGGACCATGCATCATGGCCGGATTACAATTGATCTGTACGACGACTAGGTATTCCTAATTGCTTGCAAATGAAGCTTGTACTTGGTTTCTTGTAGTGTATACTTAAGTACTATGTTCCTTGGGCCTATAATAATTTGTTTCTTCCCGGCATTTAACAGCGAAAAAATCAGCCATGAGCATCAACTTTGTCTCCTCATGAGCATCAACTTGCCAGGGAATAAGTAAAGTAGGAAACAATCAAATGCTACGTTTCGAGCATACCCTGTCGGTACCGGTAGAAAAGAGTGTTTCTGTACCCCCAGTGCTTCGAGACGTACGCTACCTCTTCCAGACAGTGAAGTGTTAAAGCTAGTCCAGGTCACCCGTCCCAGTCACACGACTGTCACGACATGTGGAAATTCAGAGGCCACGTTGGACAATGAGAATCGATAACGGCAACCTACCCGGTCGAGCTGCACCATGAAACTGCATTACCCGCCGATGGTACGCGAGACATACACAGTTGCCCAGGGGCCCTACATGCGACCAATTTTGCCGCCCTAGTAGTAAGAAGCAAACAATTGCTATGTTTCAAGCATACCCTGTCGCGCCCAAGCCAAGTGTCAACTTTTGCCTCAAAAAAAAAGCCAAGTGTCAACTTCGGACATCATTTTTTTTTTTTACAGTTTCAATGCCTGCAGTTCTATATTCTACCGGAATTTGGCGACAGTACGCATTGTCATGTGCCTACGGCTTCGAATGGTACACATGCAGAGAGGTCATTGTGCACTAGCCGGTATTAGCAGTTGTTTACCCGTAAATGGCATGTGTGAGCTTTCCATGTAGATCGATGGTGCGCGTCACCCTATGGTATGGCGCTAGGATCCATATCGCCTACTTGCACAGAAAAAGACCAAGCTGCGCATACAGTGATGGCCGGTACGTAGAAAACAGTGTTTCTGTACCCAAGTGCTTGGAAGACGTACGCTACCTCTTCCAGACAGCGAAGTGTAAAAGCTAGTTCAGGTCACCCGTCCGAGTCACACACCTGTCACGACATGTGGAATTCGGCGTCCTCGAGGGTCCCCCGGAGAGCCGGTAACAGAAACCTACGCGATGAGCTGCACCATGAAAATGCACTACTCGCTCATGGTACACGCTACGACATTTTCGCGTGACCAGCACTAAAATGATTGGCACCTACGTACGACATATACCCTTGCGTAAGGGCCCCTACATGCGCCAATTTTGCCGCCATGGTCCATGGAGCCTTTCCCGTCGTCTAATTCGGAGCCACTCGCGACGGTGACATGCACCAACCAACGTATACCAAGCACAAGACAGGCGTCCGGCCGGGCAAGCACGCAACCAGGAACCCAAAAACCATTACGGACGCGGACTCCCCCAAGTTTCCGGTGTTCTTCGTCGGGATCGGAGGAAAAATCGCCGCGACTGTTGGGCGCCTGTGCCCATCAGCAAAACTGTAACGCAGCTAGTGACACACACATCATCGCCTTGTTCCAAGGAAAGAGATGGAGTGACCTCGGCGCCAGGGCGGAAGGCCCGGGCCGGCGGCTAGCGTGACGGACACGTCCACGACGCGCGCAGCCACGTGCACGCGGGGCCGGGCGTCACTCACTCCACTGCTTTACAACTGGTGACGGAAGAGATTCTGAGGCGTCCATGGCGCCGAGGAATTTTGCTCCTGCCTACTAGCAGCTGGCGTGGTGTGGGCAGGCAGATTGGCGCTACACTGGTGTCCACGCCGTCATAATTTCCTCCTCCGCCTGCCTCGCTGCAACGCGCTGTCCTACAACCTACAGTACAGTTCCAAGCTTAGATGCTCACACTGCTATGCACTGTCTGATCGACCTGGTGTGGAATTGGATTCACCTTGGAGAGCAAGGTCTGCAACGCGGAATTCCACTGAAAAAAAAAAATGTAGAGAATCCCCCCTTGAATCCACGCGTACCAAATGTGGACCGAACGTTCAGAACCATTTCTAGAACAGAGAGGCCTTATTCGTAGAGCAATTCAGTGCGCATCACGTGATACAGGAAGAAATGTCTGTGGTCCGCCACTGTTCCACGACCGACCGGAACGGCTGTATAACTCGCTTGAGTTGGACGTCGTAGATCACCTGGGGCACATGAGATGCATAGGAAGGAAACGGGGCAACTAGTTGAGACCAAGATTCCTGCGTGGACATAGGGGGCCAGTAGTTTCCTGAGGTAGGAGAGCAACTTTTGCCAACTTGCGGCATCGCTTGCAACGTAGCTTTCGTTGTGTCACAAATACTGGTTATCAATTCAGGTAGTCTAAGTCTATATGCGTAGAGATGTATGTAGAGAGAGAAAGGACCGTGGATCGATCTAGATGCTGTGAGACCTTGACAAAGCACTTTAATTTGGGCTAGTATAAACTAGTACGGTAAAGGTGACCTTCCCAAGGGGAAAAACATTCCCACGACGGGATCAACTCATGCGTACCTTAACAGCCAAGTCTGTTTTTCCCAATAATGTTTATCAGCATGTCCAGTTCAAAGAAGAAACAGTCGTGTAGTGAGAAGTCGTCGTTGCAGGATTGATTTGGGAAGTTTCACCCAGCCACTCCAAAACCGTTAAAAGAAAGAACGAATCCTTAAGCAAGAGCAGGGCTCGACGTGGACTGGAGGAAAAAAAAAGAGGCCGGATTCTGCTAAACCAGGACAGAACAGCAGCTTTCAGGACGAAAGGCTCTCATCTCCTGATCAGATGGCGAGCCATGTGGTTCAGTTCGCGGCGCGGGGAGCACACCCCCCCTGATCCTGACTTTCTCCCACTCGGCATCATTGAAACGAGAAGGTAGGTGGGTGAAGCTGATCATGGAGCCCGGAGTGTGGACTCCGTCGACGAAACAGTTCCGTTCCTGGCGCCATCCGCGCGTCCCGATCAGCGGTAGCAGTTTCTTCCTGGACTGCGACGATTCGAACTGGCAACCGGGCCCGCTGCTTGATCTCCACCCTTACCGTAGCTGCTAATCCTAAGCAGAGAGGGCGTGGCAATACTGAGCGCGCGAAAGCAGTGGCTCCTACGGGGATTTCTTTTGGGGGACAGGAAAGTATTGTCCATGTGGCGGCATTAAACCTCCGTCGCTAAGCAAGAACGACCAATCCATCTTTGCACGGAGCTGCTCGAGACGACGCGCATGTGTGTGCATGGGCGCCGCGTCAGAAGCTAAACTATACTCGAGTAGAGTAGTAATTTCTTCGGTTTCCTGTGGCGTGCGAAGTGGGCTGCACGGCTCACCCACCGGCACCCCAACTCAAATTTACTACTTAGTACTGATCCATGCCGTGATCAGGGTGGGTTGGGAACGAACCCTGTACTCTGCCTCACTGTGAAGCTTCAAAAACGTGCGAGTGCCCCCCCCCCCCCCCCCCCCAAAAAAAAAAAAAGAAGTGGTTCGAAGGACACGGCGTCCGTCCAAAGAGGCATATACCAGATGGGAGGAGGTACTTGCGTTTGATAGTTTAAGGAGGCACAAAAGTAAACTCTCCAGTCTTTTGAGGAAGCCAGCGGCGGTGATTAGGAATTGGAAAAACGCAGAGAGGTTGACGACACGGGAGAGAGGGGGGCGTGAGAGAGCAGTGACGACGATCCGTTGTGCCTTTCGAGTTGGAACTTTCAAAACGGCCGGGTGTGACAAAAGCAAGTGGCGTGGATCGAGTCCTGTCGTGCACGCAATATATGACGCAAATCTACCGTCAGGCCATGGTGGAGAAAAGGCTTGACCGTGTGAGTAGAAATGATGGACGCGTTCCGGTACGTGCACGCGCGATCAACGCACGTAGACTCTCGATCAATCAATCACAAAAAAAAAAAAATTGAGCAACCAATCAATACGAGTATTATGTGTGTACCTTGGCTGCGAGGACCTGGACGCCCGCGTACTTGACGTCCCAGCTGAACTCGGTCATGGCCCATCCGACGCCGCCGAATTCGTGGGCGTTGTCGACGGCGTAGCGGAGGTACTCGTCGCGTCCCGTGGCGCGGTGCAGCCACAGCGCCGCCCACAGCAGCTCGTCGCGGTAGCCGCTGACCGACGCGTAGAAGCTGCGCACCTCCGCGATGCTGCTGTCGTAGGTGCCACGGTACGTGTCCCCGAACTCGAACAGCTGGCGCCCGGGCAGGTACGTACAAATAATCGGATTATTAGTCGCGTAATATAAATCGTACGTACGTGCTCTCCTGTTACGGAGATGCTGACGAGTGATCGATCATCAGTGACGATCGGAGTCGTATGTACTAGTACTAATCAGCAGCAAGCATAACCAACAGGGCAACAGAGAGAGATCAAGTAAATAAGTACGAGTAAATCAGCACCTGCTGGGCGTGGTGGAGGAGGAGGTGGGCGTAGTGCGGGTTGGATCGGCGGAAGACGATGGATGCCGCGGCGAGCGCGGCGGCGGTCTCTCCGGCGAGGTCGGAGCCCGGGTTGTCCGTGTCGATGCGGTAGGCCTGGCGCGACGTCGTCATGTCCTCCGGCCGCTGCCAGCAGTAGTGGTCCGTGTCGCCGTCCCCCACCTGCGGGCCCACCGGTCAGTCGCTGGATTCATTCGCGTCGCCGTAATAATGGCCACCACACCATCATTCGGCATCGCACAAATCACTTTAGCAGCAGCAGTGGTGAGTAGTAAATCTTGGAGATGATGGAGTGAATGAATGACTGCATGTGTCTCTTCCCTTTCCCGTCGTCTCCAGGTGAGTTGTCGATGGATCCGTGGATCGTGCGTGGAAGCGGTAAAGAGAACAAGTGATGATGGTGGTGCTGAGTGCTGACGCAGCAGCAGTGGCAGCTGCAGGAACACAGTTCGGCGTAGGCACCGACACCGACACGTCGTCGGGAGGGAGTGAAAGAAAAGTGGAGGATTATAGCGTACCTCTGCCCAGTAGACGAATGGCTCGGTGTGCGCCTTGACGAAGTAGTCGGTGCCCCACTTGATGGCCTCGAGCGTGTGGCCCCACTCGCCGGCGTCGGCGACGTCGTCGGGGAAGTCGATGGCCCCCCACGCGAGCATGGTGACGGTGAAGGCCATGGGCAGGCCGAACTTGACGTGGTCGCCGGCGTCGTAGTAGCCGCCGACGAGGTCCACCCCCTGCTGCAGCCCGTCGGTGAGGCCCGAGTGGCCCCGCCACCGCACGCGCTGGTTGTGCGGCAGCCGACCCGACCGCTGCGCCTCGAAGTAGAGCAGGCTCTTGGACAGCGCCACCCCGTAGTCAGGCGCCGGCGAAGGATCCTCCTGTTCGATGACGACCTCAGCGGCGGTGGCGCCGAACCCGCAGCCCGCAAGGAGAAAGAGGAGCAGGAGCCCCACCGGCGCGGCGGCGCGGCCCCGGCTCATGGCCAGCGCGCGCGCACCGCGTCTCGGTCTCGGCGTTCCAGCGCGGCGGGTCGCGCCGCGCGTACGACGAGCAGAGTGTGTGTATTCTGCCGCTCGCTGTTTTTCCTTTTCCGTCCCTCTTTCTTGAGGCTCTCTCTGTCCCGCTCGCTCGGCTTCCTTTATTCTTGCGTCTCCGGGACGGATGGCTGTCTGCGGTAAGCGACTGGCCGATTGATCTCATTTGCAGCGCAGCCGAGCCGGGTTGCCTTTCTTTCCAGAGGTGCGCGCGCGCGAGAAATGATCCGCGGGGCCCGCCCGCCTGCCCACGCACGGCGGAAGCATGCAGCGCACGCTCCACCCGGCCGGTGCGCGCACCCGCGGCTAGCTAAACCGGGCGCTGCGGTGCGGGTGGATCGGCGCGTGGTGGTTGGGCAGATTGACCTGGCCTCCGACTCACGTCCCCTGCCTGCTCTGCTCGTTGGTGGCGGCATTAATGGCGAGGGACGGAATGAGCGAGGGATGTGGTGTTCACTTTGACCGCCCCCGATGCCCACGCGGCGGGCCTCTGCGCGCGCTATACAGTACGTAGCCACTAGAGCCGCCCGCGCCCACCCCCACCCAGACCCGACCCGACCCGACCCGGGCTGTCAAATTCTTGGGGACCAAACTCTCAACAACTTCAATTCTAAGGCTTCGCCTTGTTTGGAGTTACTACACGGTACGACGTTGGTCCGAGTGCCTGGCGCGCGGTCGCCAACACCGATCGCCGATCGGACAGGCTCTGGCGCCGTGGCGACCACGTGCAGCGCCGGCCGTATCGGTCGGCTCTCACTTTACCCCGCACTCCTACCGCCGTATCTTACTATTACCGGCATAGAAGATGCCTTGCCGGAATGCCGAAGTCTACAGGTTACCAGCTTACAGTTGGAGTACTACGTGTACTGCTATCCGGTTCAAGTAAGCCGCCAAGAGTCACTTACAGCCGGTCTCCTGAGCTCAATTTCCCCCTGAGTTTCCACTTCCCTGTTCGGTTGACTCGCGACCGAAGAACCCAATGTGCGCTCCGGCCGACGAGCGGAACCGGACGAAACGGCGGGCGGAAGAACAGCGGCTGTCGTCATTACGCGACACGCCACGGTTTTGGGCGCACGCTACCTAACCGCGTCCAGATTATCCGGGGGGGGGGGGGGGGGGGGGGCGAACTCTGGCTACCTAGCCACCGATATATGCAGCGTCATACAGTACCGATGTGGATGGGTGTGGTGTGATTCATCAGCGGCGACGCGTTCGTGTTGCCCGTGCTACGTGCCGCCCGGCTCCCCGGTGGTCACGTCTTAATCCGTACTAGCCACTACGGTCGCGTGCTGCGAGCAACCACCTGATTACCTGATGAACGCGTATGCATTCTACATATGTCCCCGAGCCGCCGCGCCGAGCTCTCCGCGTACGTGTGTCGCCTCTCCGACTCTCTGGACGGCACCACATTATCGTGACATTGGCATGCACGTTCGTCGTCTACAAGCCGCGTCGCTTCCCTCGCTAGTGCCGCACGGCGACCAGTCGCGAGCACGCTTCGGATTTTGGCCGGCGTGGCGCGACACGTTGGCGGTGGACTAATCATGGCCGGGGTGATCAGTGTGACGGTGGCGCAGATTGGGGGCAAAAAGAGGGGTAAGTGAAAACCACATGTCCGGAACCAGTTAGCTTCGCCGGTACTCTCTTCGACGGCGACTACCCGTTCAGAGGGGTAATGCTAGCTGTGTATCACGTGTACCAGCCCAGCTTAGCTGCGCGAAACGGTACACGTACGCCGTCGAGCAATCATATGCGTATGGATGTGTGTCAAAGGCAGACGTCACTCGATGCGTACGAAATGATGAGCGAACGAGCTGAGCGTGCATGGCAGCGGCGATGCGGCTGTGACACCTGTGTCAACAAGCAGCTAGCGTTGCCATGGATCGATCATCTTATTTTCAACATGGCTGACCACCTGACCTATGCTTATACGGATTTTCTAGATTTCAAATGTTTTTGTTTTTTATAGGATTTTTGTATAATAATTAGAAATCGTTAGATATAGGATCTATGACTTAAAAACGGTGATTGAAAGTTTCAGAAACTTTCAGATGACTGAAAATTAGCAACCTCCATACTTATACTATATCAAGCTAGCTGTGGCTGCTGCACTCTATGTACTGTATATGACTACACTTGATAGACCACCGACACACGGAACAGGCATCGCATCCTTGCACGAGGACCAACCTAAAAATGCCAAGAATAAAGAGGAAAAATGTCAGAGAAAACGAAACGAAGCAGAAAGAGAGAGAGAGAGAGAGAGAGAGAGAGAGAGAGAGAAAGATAAGCGTTAAGGTAGCAGCAGTACAAAACAAGAATCTCTTTTAACGATCACTTTGCAGTCGGCTTTTAGCCAAAGCGCGTGTACCTAGTGCGTGCCTATGCATGGCATATGTTTCCGCCCGCGCGCGTTCCAGGCTTCCAGCTAGCATTACATTGTAAAGTTACCACTAAGCACACGCACCCATATGCAATGCTGTCCGCTTAAACTAAACCGCATTTATTTTGTCAATGTCAACCACACATGACAAATTGACAATGCATCACTCTATAAACTTAGCTTCAAGACTTTTGTTTGTCATGGTCATGCTATATATGCACGCTTTTGTTTTTGTTTTGCTCCATCCAGTTCTAGGCGACTTTTTTTTTTTTTTTTGGTGTTTCCGATTGGATTGCCCATGTCTATGATGCTCCATCAACGCCTGAATAGTTCAGTGGATACTGTATAGTTTTCAGAATAGTGTGGCCTTAGTATTTGTACCGACAGCACATCAGAGAGTATCTCGCTCAATATATATATTGCTGTCATGATAAAAAAAAGTATAAAAATAACATTTATGCTTTGAACATGGGATCGATCTGGATCTTTTACGTCGCTATACAATATATTTCCCATGAATTTGTCACATCGTTTTCCGTCAGATGAATCATTGGGTCCATTTTGCTGCCCATCCAATTCATGGCGTGACAAGCAATGAATTTGAACCATTTCATGACCAAAATGGTATTTCTTAGTATATACTACTAGCACTATATTATTATTACTTTTTGTTTGCGATTGCATTATATTATTAGGATGAGCTCTAGCTAGTGAACATCATATGCACCATTGCAATAATCAATCAGTTTAAGTCAACTAAAAATCAGTATTCTAATTCCAGCTACAAAAGATAATATACGACAAATTAGCGAGCAAAACACACACCAAATCTTTGAAGCAGTAAGTATCCATAAATCAAATGGAGGAATTTTATTCAGAATACATGACTTGGTTAATAATATGCATGGTTCATAGGAACAATAAAAGTTACAGAATCTGGGTGAAAGCTACAAAGATGGATGGATGGGCACTTCGAATGGTCCTCTCAGCTTTGGCCTCTCCAGCCGAAATGCATAATTGACATCTAGCTAAAGGTAAGGGGCGGATTAAGACGAGGTAGATGGATGTTTCCCTAGTTTGGCTCTAGCCGTGCGGCGAATTAATCACTTGACCTCACATTCTTGCCTATATACCTGTGTTTTCTGTAGGTTGTTAGAGGCGAGGAGACCTAATAGATGAGCGCGGTCCGTGCACGAACGGTATAGTGAGAGCGATGTGACCACGCGAAGGTTGCTGGCATGGACCTGATTATCAAGAAGAGCATATGCATGTTTGGTGGCACGTATGCGTCGAAATGGCATGTCATGTGCTGCTACTGGCCGATTGCCACGACGTACTTACAGAAAGCGCAATAATAGAAGGGGTTGTGTGCCTGTAGTCTCTTGAATCCAAATCAGTGAATGCATGGTAGCTCTAAACCAGTATACTGCCTCGGATCGGAAACGCAGGTCGTTTTATGAGTCCTTACAGTTCTTTGTAGGTTTTCAGCATCAATACATGTGTACAAGAGTGACGACGGCCTAACACATTTATTTCAGAGCAGACCAAATAAACTCAGATCAGGGGAAAATGCTGAAATGGGCCTACATTACCGATCATGGAGAATATACCTACATTTCTGATTATGAGAGAGTAGTTAGTTCTAGTTCAAGAAGTGCTCTGTACCTAGCTGCCTAGCTGGACGAGGCAGACACTCCGACTAGCCGGGCACAGAGAGCCACTGTTCCATGGTCCATCGACTTGATGAAAACAGTTAATTTGAGATCGCATCATCGGACTGCTTGCTTGCCTGTCCGCCTGCATCGCGATCGATCCATATGTAGATGGATCTGAACTGGACTCGAGTTGCATTCAAGGTACAGGGCCATCGACGAATCGACAGAGCGTTGCCAGGAACCCACCACTCCATTAACCAACCACGCCAGATGAGCAGACATGTCTCCGCCGGCCAGCGCCATATGTGTAAACCGGACGAGACGACGTGCCGCCATGCCGCGTCCATGCATGCACAGATCGAGCTCCGGCCGAGTCATTCGATCGATCACCGCCAATTCACTTCGTTTAAGGAGCAAATGCGATGCCATACATCCTCATTGAATGGTTCGGTCCACTTGAGCGGAACAAGAGGGAGCATGCCCAGACCTCAGATACAGATGGGTGCCATTCATCGTGGGAGCATTGTTGGGTGATTGATCTGGCGAACTGGGCTCCAATCCGGCGACGGATAGATCATGGACAGCATCCATCATCATGCAGTCAGTAGTTAATACTAGCGGTGTGCATCCTTCCGCCATCGCAGAGGAAGAAGGGAGCACCCGTCGTGCGCGTGCCTGGGCCGGCCACGTGGTCAGGGCGGGCCCCGCGGGTTCGTGACGAAGCTTAATGCGAATGGGCCAGGCCGAGCCCTGGCGTACCTACCAACCGTGCTAGGGCCCACGCGTACGTACGTGCCTGGCCCATGACGACACGTACACGCCTCGGCGGCGAAGGATTTTTGCGCCCATTCTAAGCAGATTTTCGTCTCCCGGCTTCGCTGTCTGTCCATCACCGGCCATGCTTCAGGGCGGGAAAACTGGCGGATTCAATTAGAGTTTAAATCTGTCGTATATGAAGGTATCATTAGCTTAGCTTAGCGCCAAATAAAAGTACTACGACAGGTCGCATTATTTCAGTGTCTTTTCTGACGGTACCTAATAAGATACAAAGAACAAGTGAAACAAGAAAAGTTGCTCAAACAAAAGCTGGGACATGCGACCCCGCTTCTTGATTGATCAGTGTCAAGCCGTGATCACGCGGCTCAAGCCACGCACTGGATCGTTACGCATCAAAGCACCCGAAAAAACAGAGACGACCGACGACGTCGCCGATCGATGGATTTTTCCATCGAACACGTTCCCCGTCACGATCGACGATCGATCGGCTCAGACGCATCACCGGGCATCGCGGGAGGCGAAAATGACGCCTGCGATTCTGCGTCAATCTAGGCACGTCCCACATGGTGACACGCGTGTCAGCAATAACTAATTGCACGTATTTCCACTAACAGGAGCCGACGAACGTCTCCCCGATGCGTATGTCTTCTTCATGTGTTAATTAACCTTCGTATCGGCTTGCAATTAATCGGCACGGAATTGGCCAGCAGTGCTGTACCATAAGCTGGCCAGAAGTTAGGTGACACGTCACGGTCTTCTAGTGCGGATCGGAGTATCGAGCGTTGGGAGGTCGCCGTCCCTCGCGAACAGGAGAAATTTGACGCAGAGAGCTATGACGACTGGCATATCCAAGTGATCATGGAACCGACAAAATGCTAGGCTACACTACTACTATTAGTTACTACATACTTACATGTTCACAAACTACTTGGTCATGCCAAAATATCTCTACACACAGTACACGTGAACTGCTCTGCTACGCACCTGAACGTAGAAACGATCCCCTGCAGATTACTCACCAGAATCCAAAACGAAACGGCAAATCACCACCAAATATTCTGTCGGCCATTTCTTCTAGTAGGACTACCTCTGTCCAAGAATATAAGTATTTCTGAGTTTGGTCAAAGTCAAATAATTTTAACTTCAACTATTAATAGTGAAAAAGTTACGATGATTGATCAAGTATAAAAGATGTTGCTAGATTCATCTTAAAAGTAACTATCATAATATACAACTCTTTATATTTATAACTATTTATTTTTAGAGATATTATCAGTCAAAATTTAAAATTTTTAACTTTAACTAAAACTAGAAATACTTATATTTTTAAACGGAGGAAGTAGTATTACCTACAGCCAGATGATTGGATAGCTCTCAAATCAGAATAATAAAGAATAATCAGATACTAGCATCTCTGATGAGCTAGCGAAAGACCGGGGACAAATCTTTTCACCGGCCGGTCTCCGATGATGACTGCACGTCTGTCCTCCTCGTTTGCCGCCCCGGCTAGTCCGCGCGGTCGACGACCTCCCAAGGCATGTGCATATGGAGCTCAAATGTCGTAGCCACTTTGACTTGCTTTCGCGCAAATACAAATCCGCGCAGTTTCGATCGATGCATGATGCATATTATGTGCCGTGAACTACATTGCATTGATCCACACCAGGCGTTCTCCTATGCATAGAGCTTTCAGATGCGACAGTGGTGTTGTAACCTTAAGAGTTGTCTGTGTCAGGGCAGGTAGCAGCTGGCTGAAAGGAAGCTGTCATCTGTAGCATCGCTCGACAAGGTCAGTTATTATTGGAACTTGCAAGAGGAGAGGCACGAGTCAGGTGCATCAGCGCGTGTCAGAACTCTGAAAGCATGTGCTAAATCGCGCCGTGTTGGTTGTATCATGAGACATGCAAAACGCTCTGGCAGTAGCCAAGGATTAGTACTACTCCAGCACAGGTCAAGCGCCCTGGAAGAACACGAACGTGCCAGAGTTTATTAATGTCTCATCCATTATACAGAATCAGAAATGGAACGATTTATTAGGGCCTTTTCGGAGCACAAGGAAGTCTCTTTGCTTTACTACAATTATTTGTTGCGTCGAGCTAGTTTTATGGGATGGATTATAGGAGCTTCGTTCATGAAGGAAAACTGAAGAAATAGCCAACAGCCTACATTAGTGTCGCAGCATCTTGCACCCAGAAGTCGGAAATGAAAATTATAGTCAGTTTGCGAGAAAGGCAGTTTTCTTCCATGATTCTGTGCCGTCAAGAACGAGACTTCAATACATAACAGAAAAGAGAATAAAAAAAGATAAAAAATAAAAAAGTCACAAGATGACAAAATCACAAAACCGTTTGAAACTAGCCTTCATCGAATCACAGCAAATAAAACGAAGCCCAATAGTTTGGTGCTGTGAGATTGATCGGCCTGCTACTCATGATTTTGGATTGGGCTACCAGGACTGCCTGGATAGAAGAGTACAAGGCCCATTAATATGTGCGTAGCCGTAGCGGCGTAGTATATCACGCCTCACACGCAAAAAATGTCGCCTACATTTGGTTATAGATACTTTTTGCTCTTGTTGGAGAAAAAATATTTATTTTTCCTAAAAATTTAAGCGATCATAAATCTTAGATAAACCGGCACCTAAGTTCTTAGTACTTCTTACGGCTACGAACACCCGATCTAACTGTCCAGCATGGCAGCGTCCATGCCATCTCTGATAAGAATAAGACACTGCAAAGCAACGATCACATGTCAAATAATCGATTAATTCTCCAAAAATGAGCCATTGCGTATCCCTTCACTAAGCATGTCATGCAGTAGCAGAGCACGGTCGTCGAACACCTGGCGCGCGCCGAGTCACGAGTCGGGCTACAGAATCGGGCCGAGAAAAGATCGGCCGCGAGAGAGGGGGTCCCACCTCTGACTGCTCCGTCACCTCACCCCTTCCTTCCACTCGCTCCCGCCCCGGCGCCCCCCGCCTCGCCGCGTCCACCACCTGCTCGACATCGCCGCTACCGTTCCCAGTCGCTATGTCACCGCCCCTCTCCGCGCTTCTAGTCCTGCCCGTCACCGCCGCGCCGCGCTGGCAGCGTCCGCGGTTCGGTCCCTCCCGCCGAGCGCGCTCGGCCGTGGTCAGGGCGGCCGCGCTACGCGCGCTGCCGTGGCGCGTGGGGCTCTGGTCGCCGCACCTCTCGCCCTTGGAGGCTACGCCACCGCCGTCCTCCGCTTCGCCGCCGACGGACGAGCAGGGCGCCGGCTCAGGTGCGGCTCCAGCGTGCTGTTTGGTCGGTTTACTCGTGCTGGAGTGCTGTTGGGCTGACGCCAACGTTTGCCGTCGGTGACAGGCTTGGATGTCGGAGGTGGACATGATGACGGCGGGGGCGGCGGTGACGGAGGAGAGGGTGCTGATCTCGGGTGGTTGAGGGTGTTCCCGCACGTGCTCACCGCGTCCATGGCTAACTTCCTCTTCGGCTACCACATTGGGTGCGGTTACCAGCTGCATCAATGCAGCGTTTGAGATGTGCCATATTTGTTTCGGATTGGAAGTTAGATATCTCAATTTCTATCCACTACTTAGGGTGCTAATTTTCTCGCTTCATCACATTAGACTAGAGTAGGAATCTGGCTGATGCCACATTAGAATAAGATCTGACTGATGCCTATATCCGAATTGTTTGCAAAGCATTTGAATGGCAACATTGTAACTTCACCAACCGCTAGCTCAACTGTGTCATCTGTGACATGAAAACTGGGCTTTGAAGGTATCCTGAACTTGAACTAAATTTGTCTGGCTGTTTAACTGTGCCACCATGCAATGGACCGTAAGTTTTCTGCTACTATATACTTGTTCAAACATTGAACTTATGCTTTGGTGCATGGCATGATTGCAGGGTCATGAATGGTCCAATAGAGGATATTGCACGAGAGCTTGGTTTTCAGGGAAATCCGTTCCTCCAAGGTCTTGTGGTCAGCATATTCATTGTTGGTGCATTTTTTGGGAGCTTGGGCTCGTCTGCATTAGTTGATAATCTTGGTTGTAAAAAGACCCTTCAGGTCGATAGTGTTCCATTAATACTCGGGGCTCTCCTAAGGTATGTAGTTTCACTGTTTCTGTATTCCTGAATTTGTGGAGTTTCTGGAGACCAGTGGTAATATGTAGTAGGAGTATGTAGTTTAGACAACTTCAAATTGAAAATTTTCCTTAACAGCATTTCTGTTTCATAAAGTTTTCATCTGTTACACCTAAACCAATCATACAGTGCACAAGCAGATTCGCTGGAGGAGATGCTTTTAGGAAGATTCCTTGTTGGCATTGGAATTGGTGTAAATACTGTCCTTGTTCCAATATATATCTCTGAGGTACATCTTTCCTATTCCGCAAACAATTCTCGCTCTTATGTTTTGTCATTAATCTATGGTGCTATCCCAGTAATCATATCATTAAATTTTCCAATGTTTATCTTCGCCCTTTACTGGCTGCATTCTAGGTTGCCCCAACAAAGTACAGGGGTTCTTTGGGGACTCTCTGCCAAATCGGTACATGTTTGGGAATAATTGCTGCACTTTCCTTGGGAATACCTTCTGAAAGCGACCCACATTGGTGAGCCATCTATTGTTTGCATTTCTGCATATGTAAGGCATCATTTGGTTAACTTTACTGGGATGCCATAGCTTAATCATGGAGCCATTGAACATTTTGCACTACAATGTGTAACTTTACCAAGTCATGATACATACATTTTTTAATGAATTACAGACATGTGAAGAGTACTGGACAAGTCGTATTAACTGCACATATTTTGACAAATGCTTCAGTGATTCACTTTTAATGTTTGCTAAATCTCTATCGACCAGTGAGTAATCAAATGCATTATGTTGTTAAATTAATTATTGAAGATATTTTTCTATTTCTAGGTGGCGAACAATGCTTTATGCTGCATGTGTACCTGGTGTTCTTATTGTCATTGGGATGCAATTTGCTGTTGAGAGTCCCCGCTGGCTTGCCAAGGTACCTTCAAACATCTTTTCTTTCGGGGGTGGGTACGATTTGTCCTTCAAGACCCTTCTTTGTATCAGAAAGCTCTATCAGTCTATCCTATAGGTTGGAAGGTTTGATGATGCTCGAAAAGTTGTGGAGACACTTTGGGAACCTTCCGAAGTTGATAAGTCCATGGAAGAGATCAAAGCCGTTGTTGTAAATGATGATTCACAGGCCAGCTGGTCAGAACTACTGGTAGAACCCCACAATAGAGGTACTTTTATTTACCAGAATATACTGCTCCCTTTGCCCATTTACTCGTTTCAACTGGTTTAAATGAAACTGAATGATATGCATATGTAGTACAATGGCGAGGAACATTTTCATTCATATGCATGCACTTTTAATCTATTTTCTTTTGTCAATTATTGCCCTGTGACCTTCATCTGATTTGTTTGTAATTTGATGACTTGTTAGTTGGGGACTAAGTTTCCTCGTCATATTATGATGAGTTATTACTGAGGAGGTACTGTTTTGGTATTTCGAACATTTACATTCTGGGCCACATTTCCGCAGGTTTTGTCGTTGTGACCACAGAATCTGCTACGTTCTTTAATATGATATGGAGCTACTCATGCATTTAGCCATTTTGCTGTAGGGTTGCTTCCTGTTTGTAACAAATATGTTGCACTGTTCCTTTTCCTCTTCTGTGTGCATTGGCCTGTAATCTGAATAGAAACATCCTTGTTTCTTTTGAACATTTGACCAAAGTGCCTGATATATTCAATAGTTATATTACTGTGATTTTTGTCATGCTGTCAAGAACTTATTCTTTAATGTATATGCAGTTGCATTGATTGGAGGAGCCCTTTTCTTTCTTCAACAGTTTGCTGGAATAAATGGTGTTCTTTATTTTTCATCATTAACATTTCGTGATGTTGGAATTACAAGTAGTGCTTTGGCGAGCTTATACGTTGGAATAACCAACTTAGGCGGTGAGTAAACTTTGGTTATTCATGCCATACTCTATCACGACATTTTTATAAATTCATCTACCATATTCTTGAAAAATTTTAGGTGCTATCATTGCTTCATATTTGATGGATAAGCAAGGACGAAAGAAACTTCTGATAGGAAGCTATGTTGGAATGGTGTGTACTCTGTAGCCTTTTTTTCAACTATGGTTATTGGACCATTGTCTTTTGTAACAACTTTTTTGTTTTACTTCTTGGCGAAGCCTGGGCATTTTTCTTTACATTGCTGAGTTCATATTGAGTGTATTATTTCTGTCCATATGATTATCCACACATTGATTCAACACTTTGTGGTTCTTATATATGTCTTATGTGCTGGGACCATACCGCTTGTCTGTAATTAAAGTTATTGCATTTTCTGTTCTTTCTGCAGGCATTCGCAATGTCCCTTATTGTGTATGGTATCAGCTTCCCACTTGATGAAGAAATTGCCCACGGCTTGTCAATTACTGGAACTCTTTTGTATGTATATTTTTCCATTTTCTCTAGCTATTCTTAAATCAAGTATAAGATGATCTGTTATTGCAGGAATGTTTATATTGTGAGGAAATACTGTTTTACATTTCTCTTTGACAACAAAAGATTTTTTTATATAAAGTGTCTTTATGATGTGATAAAACGAATTCATTAAATTTAGTTGCTGATGTTTCAGACTTTTACCTTATTAATATGTGTTGCACTCCTAATTCAGATTGTTGGTTCGTCATACCACTTATGAATGTGCTCATAGAATAGATTGGAAGAAATTCTGTTAGTTATTAAAAGTTAATTTATATTTGCAGTTACATATTTGCTTTTGCCCTTGGTGCTGGGCCAGTTACGGGTATCATCATTCCAGAACTGAGCAGTGCCCGGACACGCTCAAAAGTTATGGGATTCAGCTTCACTGTACATTGGGTACACACTTTCCAGGGTTTATATTTTACCTCAAAAGCACTACTTTCCAGATGTAGTTTGTGTATGCTCTACATTCTCACTTGATATAAAGTTGTACTTATTTGTTTTCCAGATATGCAACTTTCTGGTGGGGTTATATTTTCTGGAGTTTGTGAAGAAGTTTGGGGTTGGAGCTGTCTATGCTGGTTTTGCTGGCATCTCCTTGTTGACAGCTCTTTTTGCCTACAGTTTCATAGTTGAAACACAAGGACGTTCCCTTGAGGAAATTGAGATGTCTTTGAGCACCGGTACCTCTGGCAAGCAGAAGTAAAATTTTGTCGTCCATTCAGTCGCGTGGATGAACTGAAGGTTTCAACTGCCTGGACCAAGGAGCAAACTCATTCAACCAGTACAGTTTGATACTTTGCGATCTAACATGCCAGTGAGTATATGCAGTGGCCTAGGGACTTCCAGAAGCAGTTGCTGTTCGTGATCTGTAGCAGCACCGATTCGTCATGACAGCTTCATCTTCTGCAGCAATACCAATGTATATATGAACCGCATCGTTAGAAAAGTTGCATCAGCTATTAAAAGCGCAGCAATAGTTGTCCTTATGTAAATAAAATGTCGGAGAGAAGTTATTGCACGTCGGTTGTATTTGTATTCTTTACTCCTGTACCAAAAAAATTCAAATGTGATTGGGTGGTGAATTGAGAATATTTGTCCCGTTCACCCTTGCGTCATTAAAGATTAGGTACTATATCTTTTCTTTGAGAGATTGTATTATTCAATATTGGATGTGGAAACAACATGATCTGATTTTCTTATACGGCTTGGTGGTGATCAAAATCGTGCCCAGAGAAGATGCTGTCTCTATCGATCACAAGCAGTGAAGAAAACTGGTGCATATTTTGCTGAATGTTTGGCAGAGCAGAACAAATGTCAACCAATTCAGGATTGTGCCATTCTTTTCAGTTCAGTGCTTTATAGGTTCGTGTTTTTGACCCTTAAATCCATTCTGGAACACATGGCTTATGCTAAGTTGAGACCTGGATGGCTCTGAGGCTGGAGTTGTTAAACTCTGAAGACTTCGCATGTCACAGAAATAAGGCGAGCCTTTACTTTCCAACATCAGTTAGTCCACGATGTTGATGTTGGCACTATTGGGCAGTCTTTGTATTTTTGAAGATTGATACCTTTGTAAGTGACTTTTGTATCCCCATTGTTCATACTAGTATATGGCCTGGAGCCCAGTATTTGATTGAGAAAAAAAAACACAGTACATGTAAATGCTGAAGATAGTACCTACATATTCTTTTAGCTATTAGGTACTTGATGAAGGTAATCAAGCACAAGCAAAGCTTAATAACATTTCTTTGAGCCACTTGTTCATCCTTGCATTATTAAAGATTAGGTACTATATCTTTTGTTTGTAAGATTGTATTATTCAATATTGGTTGTGTCAATCTCGTTCATCTAGCTACATATTGTAAAAAATATATTTTTTATTTTTTACTTTCTACTAGTTGAAACTTCAAAAGCAAGATCACTACCTTGTTAGCGACAGCAAGGTCCATCTCAGTCCTAGTTGGTAACTAACTCTTAAATCACCCTGAGGTAGTCCCAAGGGGTGTACAAGACAGGAAGCGGGTAATGATGTAAGTATGGATAATAATGAACCTAAAGGATGACATTTTTGGATTATGTATATCCTTTTGTGCCTTTTCACTTGTTTCCCTTTCATAAGGAGAAAAGTACGAATTCATTACTTTTCTCTACTTTAATAATTTGGTTTCCGTTCTTAGTGACAGGAGCCCACACTATGTCATTGATCGAAGCGCAGTAGACCCTACATCCAAAGCTACTCCCTTTGTCCGCAAATGCAAGCCTTTCTAGGCTTGGCATTAGTCCTACTTTTTAAATTTTGATTGCAAATTACAAAAATTTCCTAAAGAGTGTCAACTAAAAAATAACGTCACTAAATTCATCATGAATTTGTCTACATAATATATATCTTTTTCAATTTCAAATGATTTTTTTTGTAGATATTGTTGGCCAAAGTCTAAAGAGTTTTACTTAGGATAAACCCAGAAAGCGTTACATATATGGACAAAGGAAATATGACCCAATTTCACCTTATTATTCTTCATTATTTTCTTTTATGATAACATATGTTGGAGTTGTACATAAAGTTCAAAAAAAATGAAAATTATCTTTACAACTAGCAAAGTGCCCGTGCGTTGCTACGAGCTTAAAGAAGAAAAAAATGTTATGTATTAAATGTGTGTAAACTTTCTGACTTTTGTCACGCTCTCTCTTAAAAACTCTTTACTGGTTATAGACGGTAACATATGTATATGAATCAGACTAATGTGTTGGCTAGATGCGACACAACGTACGTATACAAATCGAACTCGCATGAGCTTGCACCAAACTAATCCAATATGTTAAACCAATATCAAAGACAACATCAAATATGTAAAATCAACACGAAAGACAACACCAAATTAAAGCAATACCAATGACGATCTCACCTAAATTATTAAGAGTAGAGATACAATAATATATATCTTTTTCAATTTCAAATGATTTATTTTTGTAGATATTGTTGGCCAAAGTCTAAAGAGTTTTACTTAGAATAAACCCAGAAAGTCTTACATTTATGGACAAAGGAAGTATGACCCAATTTTGCCTTGTTATTCTTTACTATTTTCTTTTATGATAACATGTGTTGGAGTTGTACATAAAGTTCACAAAAAATGGAAATGATTCTTACAATGGAGGAAGTTGTTCATCTTTAGGAAATGCCTCCATCACCGCTATAGCATGTGAAATTACTTCTGCACTCTTCGATACATTGTGCGACAGTAACATAAGTCATCAGTGGATTTACTTATCCTACCAAATCTTTGCCATGCCATTCGCTGTTAGTTACCGACCAGTTGGGATGATGTACACGATCAGCCGACGGCTTCGGCGACCCATCGGATAATTCCAAGTGAAATACCAGGACCAGCCAAGTTTATGAGCTGTGAGCTGTAACCTCCCGTGCATTCCACACCTTTCCTTTTAGTACGTTGACAAAGTTGCTCGTGACGACAGTGAGGACGCATGTTGCAAGCTACGGGCTCTACTTTTAGCAAAGCGCACAAAAGATAAAAACAAAATTTACAAGAAAGTCTAATTCTTTATCAATATGAAATCTTTGGGCCAATAGATGTCACGGATATTGGTATTCGCACGCCCGGCAATCAATCCCGGCTTCTTCTCTGCATAGTTGTCTTGTCTCTAATTTATCAGTCTACAGAAAAGCAGTGTGCAGCGTTTCCATAGCTGATGTAACAAGTTGGAGCGTTTGACGTGTGAGAAAGCTGATCGAATTATCCTTTAACAGGTAAAGCAAGATGCACATATATACTCTTTTGAAGAAAATGTAGATATATCTTCAACCAAAACGATGGTCATGGAAGAAAAAAACGAATTTGAACATCACAATTATCAGAAAAAAAAGGAAACCTCCACCTCTTGGAATATACATTTGTATATGTACCCTGTGAATTAACACTTCCATGTAATCTATCCAGTTGCACAGCTCAGTCAGTAATCAGCGTTCCAGATTCAGAGAATTCCAATCACCTAGTGGGAAGACAATCCACCTGGATTTTTCTATAACTTCAGGAAACATTTCAATTTGATTCCTCTGTTGCTCTGATCGACCTTCTGAGTTTTGATTTTGACAGCCTTGCCTTTGCCAGCAGTCTTTCATCATCAATTAATGACACGTTTTTTTTTCAATTTCTCAATGCAGAAAAATGACACGGCTTTTCAGTTTCTCTATTGCAGGAAAATGATACGGCTTCTCTACTTACACCATTAGTCGTTGCGGAATTCAGAGAGGATCATGGACCGTTTACTTCTGCGTTCCTTCTGATACATCGCACTCAGCATGGAAAACCGCTCTCACTGGCCGGTGGTCGGATAACCTGTAGTTGCACGTCTCATACTGCACTTGCTTCAGACCTTTGCCATGCCACAGAATACGATCACACCTGCACAAAACAAAACTGTTACGGGTCAGACTCACCACTCAAAAAACTCGTGTAATTTGCAGGATTCAATGCATCTACTTCTGTGGTTCTATGTATCGCGTTCGAGATATCTCGTCTTCTTTAATGCAAAACAAGTGCAAGTCCCTGGTGTTTTAATTCTTATAGAAAAAAAAAAAAGATGAACAAGTCTATTCATCAGCTAAGAGCTGACCATGCTGGCGCGCGTTTCTTTTCGCCCCGCCCACCATCAAAGCACCAGTAGTACTGGTCAGAGTTGGGGTGGTACTTGTAGGTGGGAGAGAACGTGATGGAGCCTTCCTGCCATCCCTCGAAATGCCGGCCCCTTGAGAACTCAAACAGCAGCTACGGTTGCACCATGATAGAAACGCTGTGATGTTTACACATATTCATAAAACGGATGAAGACGACAAGTTGGAGGTATCTTGGTGAAGAACATACCTGATCATTTTCTAACAAGATGGCCCAGTTCTTGGCTTTCACCAGCGACCTCGTCTCGGTCTCTGCCAATGATATCCTATAATTCAAGTCGCCGAGCAAAACTACTTGACTGCAACAAGAAAAATGAAAGCAAATGAATAACATAAATATAACTGTTGGTATAAATCAGCCAATAAGAAGTGATGCCCCACATGATGTATGCCATTATGCATGATGCCATTTTGTGGTGGATTACCAGATTCTTAGCTGGGATACCCCTTCACTTTCATTTAGTAAGAGGACAAGATACGTTTTGCAAAACTAAAACAGAAGTCCAATCAAACTTAGAATTAAGAATTTATTCATTCAACCAAAAAAATATAAGTTAATCCTGCGTTTAGAGATGTCATTCACTAATTATTTGATACAGTCCAAACTACTGGATATGCTTAGGCACCGATATTGACTTGTGATATAGATCTAAGAGGGATAATAAGTTGAGCGTTGGCCCAAAGTAAACTGAAATAATGAGGCCAGTGAGCTGTGATAATGCACCTACTCGTGGTCAAGGATCTTCTCTGGCAATTTCAGAGTTGCACCACCAGGGAACCTCGTCCTTGCAAGTATATCCGCGGCATCCAAATTCCTCAACAGCACATCCCCTTCTTTGCCACCTGAAGCCAGGTGACAACAGACGAAACAAAAGCTTGTCTCCTGCAACACGAATCGGATCGACACGGAACCCTGCAATTAACGCATCCTCGCACAAGATCATGTCATGTGATTGTATTACGGATCACTGGTCCTTTCTGCTTTCTTATACATGCTATGTTTACCTTGTTCCCTAGGCAGCCCATGATACCCGAACCGATGCATGACACATCCAAATGGTGAATGAATGACTTAAGGCTGCTCCTTGCCCACACTGAGGTAAAGATGCCGACCATCTGCTTGCTCATGATGCAGCTGAAGTATTCTGCCTGGGCGGAGCTCTCCATTGCACTGTTGTCTGTAGATGCTTGCTGCGAATCTGCCCCTTCTATGACTCTGTTTTTGTTTAATGCTGCAGCAATCAATGACTTCCACTTTGCTGATATACAGCTCTTCTTAGGGCCGAGCACATTTCTTGCATTGAGTGGCACTATCTCTTGGAACCTAAAGCAACATCAGAACAAATCTTATCGAGCTAGGACGAAACATCTCATCTACAGCTAATAAGTTAGTGAATCAAACTGATCAGCCTACCCTATAACATATATGTCGTAGAAGTTGTCTCTTGTATCCAGCCAATCGTCCAAATCCAGATCATCTGATGGCATGATGCCGCCAACATTCCAGGTACTAGCAAACACCCTTCGTGAAAAGGAAAAAAGAAAACTGAAATGAAATGCTATGAAGTATGAGCAGACTCGAGAACCGCAAGGTTAGGCACTGCTAGTCACCTGTATATGAGTGTATCATTAGGTCCAGTCGAGGGCCTCTTTCCCAAGGTTTCATCCACTACGCTTGAAACCTCAGAGACGGATCCATGACCATGCAGCTGTTGTCGGTGCAGTAGTTTACTGGTTACTAGCCTAGGCAGGATGATCTAGAAGAAGAACATCAGATGTTATATGCTCCAATTCTGATACAGAGATAAAGGAAACGAACAGCCACTCATTCATGGCTCCTCGCTGGCCTCACCTTTCTATTCTCTCCCATATTGTAGTAGAGGCGACGAGATCACCTCCCTGTCTAATAGCAGCATGCAGGAGCATACACATGCACGAGCAAGTAATAACCAAACAGGCGAAGTGTTTCGTGATATATAAACTCAGCAAACGAGCAGGAGAAGTAAGGCATGAAACTGTAGCTGTGATGTTGACAGAATTGCAACTCGAGCTTAACTATCTTCAAAACATTCACACAGCACAATGTTTGTCAAGCTTTTTGTGGACTAGCAGGTGGACTGCCGGTTACAATCTGAACAAAAGCAGCAGCTATAGTTTAACTTTTAGCATTTCCTGTGTCCATCGTTCTATTAAAAGAACTGTAGCAAATAATATATTAAAATTGACATCAGGACTGGGGAGAATAATTCAAGTGGTATAAAAAGTAATGTAGAATGCAATCCAGAGAGTTCTAATTGGCAAGTTAAACTGTCATGCCTGATGACTTGGCTGGGTAAGAAGCCATACCTTTGTTGAATAATGGCTGGGTGGGAAGAGACAAAGGCACACTTGTGCAACTTGCTTACCTAATATTTATTCTTATTATTATCTGTTTGTTGAGCACTTGGGCTGCCCTTGGGTTTTTGGTAAGGCAATCACGCCACTTGCGTTTGAATTTTGCTAGAATTTGGACTCTTGTCTGTATTTGCATGTGTATTGTTTGAAAATTTATAGAGAGAGATCTCAAGATTGTAGACTGCATGGATAGATCTCAAGGTAGGCTAGGCTTTATAGACCTAAAAACTATTCTGCAAGTGAGTTAATGCGCTTAATTATGCGCAATTTTCTAAAGCAAGTGTGATATCATGCTTACCTCTGCCTGGGTCCAAAAGCAAGATATTCTGCTTGATGGTTATCAGGCTTCTCTCCTTTGAAGGAAAAAGAACATAAAAAATTGCAAATGGTGAATTCTTGGGCCAGCTATTAAAGACATCAGATTAAAAACAATAATTCACTCAATTTTATTCTAGCTTGAAAGTTTACAAAAAAATTACTTCCTCCGTATTGAAAATGTTGTCGTTCCGACAGCTCTCCGTAGCAGGTTTTTAGTTCAAATTGTTTGTCTGAAACATCAGGATTTTAAGAACAAAGGAGTATAAGGTAGTGAATCAATCCAAAAATTAAAACGATGTGAAAGGAGTGAAGAAAAGAGACATGCAAGCACCTGTATAGGCAGTGGCAGGACTAGCAGGCACCGTCCATTTTTCAGATCAATCAAATTGGCGACTGGCCGACTGCCTCACGTTTCTCCATTCGATATAAACCCTCACCGTTCTTTTCTGGCATTCGGAGGAACAAGGAAGTAAAAGATGACCTCACATCAGCAGATGACTGATGCTGGTCGTGCATTTCTGCAGATAGACTTCCCTATACGCTGGCATGCAGTCACGCACAGCTGTGGAACCTTGGCCGCATCAATCTGTAGTTGCTGAATGGGCAATATTGCCTTATTGGTCTATACAGTCAGATTCCCGTAGAAGCAAACTGGAATAATCAGTAGTATAAGAATTCCTTATTTTTAAAATGAAACATTTCAGATTCAAATATTTTAAAATGGGAAAACTTGGAAAATCAATTGTTATGACGTATCCAAAAGTTGCATCGTTAGAGCAAAAGAGTGAATCTTAGTAGTTCTCTCATCTCTGCTTTAATGGCAAGCAGAGGGAAAGACGAAAATGCATGCCGTAGCCTGTAACCACAAAGAACAAGTGACTTGCAGTTAGCAATACCTGTCTAGCTGAGGTCTAATACGCCATCTGAAATGTTAAATAGCATAATTGTAACCAGGAAAAACTTGTCAGTTGCCACCTTAATGAGGTATACAAAGCAACAATGCTGTGCACTCACGAACTGTGTAAATCTGAAAGTGTCCAAGGTGCAAAATGACGAGAAGAGGACCTCTGCAACAAAAGTATGTAAACAATTTCTCTGTATCATACTACACAAATCAGCATAATTTTGCACCATCGTTCTGCAAACGCACTCATTTTTATGCACATTCATTTTCAGATTTACTCAAGTGCAATTCTTCAATAGTGGTTGCGCATGCGCGCACACACACACATTATTTCCTTCTCTATTGGCGGTTTCACTCATTTTGACATAATATTAAGAGATATGAACTGTGATCAATAAAAGACACGCCAGTGTTTCAGTCAGATTACTTGGATGCGACTATAGAAGATAAAACATATACAGTTCTTGTAACAAATTGTAAGAAAGGTTTCAGTTGGCCATAGAATGATAATTTAAGCATCTTACTGCCTTATATAGATCACAAATAGGACTTCCTACAACTACAGGGATACACTTGTTTTCTGATATGATGAGTGGACCCATGAACTTGCACCAAACCAGATAGTGGAATTTTCACACAGCAAGGAATGGAACGACAAAAATGATGCACGGAGATCTTCTTCCCCTCTTAGTGCATAATATTTTACTTTTGCAAGACAATTCTGACAATATATATGTACAATGCAATTACACAAGGACACTTTGCAGACATGTAGCTAAAAAGAGACAACATCCAGGGTGATTTATATAAATCATTATCCAGTCTCCATAATTATGTTTATATGACAAATTATTGATCCGCAGTTTCACATATATGCAAGTTCATACGGATCTTTCTGTTACAAATAACAGAAGCAACTGAACAAGTGATGAGCAGTAGGGGCGTTTATAGCTGGTTTGATCAAAACAGACTTCCTTCTCAACACTTGCGAGTTACTGTTCATCTTATACAGGTACTGTAAATAAGTAAGTCCACCAAGCTACCGGTTTTACTTACTGTTTAAGCAAACCGTGGGTGAACAGGCCTAATGAGCAGTGGATAATTCTATTCGTTATTTTCATCTATTCACAGACCCTGCAATATTTATAACACATTTTGCCATTTTTCCTTTAATTAACATCTTCTGGCCCCATAGTCACAATATCTAACAAATCACCATGCATCCAGAACATAAAAGAACAAAATGAAAAAAAAAATAGTGTGGTCACTTGTACTATAGAAATATTCGACCTCAACCTTCCCGTCAAACTTTATAGCATACTGTGAGGCATACCTTTACGGGTGTATTTGGTAAGCTGGTTTCGGAACTGACTGATCAACCGAACCTGCAAGGGGTTCAAATAAATTGGACCGAGAAAAATATATGAGCAATGTTACAAGTTTACAACTCATACCCTAGAGAATTAGTTTGGCTAGAAATCAGATGCCAAACTACAATTTGCAAACATTTTAAAAGGGCACATCTAGCTTAGCCAGGAAAGTTGATTAGAAACAGACCTAAACTTATTGGAACATCACCAAAAGCATAGTTGGTAAGGAAGAAGAGAAGATTGGGATTTATGTCATCGTTGCCTCACAAAGCAGTAGCACAAATGCATAAAACGAACATGCAGGTAAGCAATCTAATAATGCTTGTAACTTGAGTAAAAATGGATGATTGTAAAGCAAAAATGTGATCACACAAAACGAACAACTCTCTATTCAAAGTTTAGTAATACAACTCGGAGCAGTCATTGCACCAATCAAAGAACAGTCAGTTGGGATTGGTATAAATGGCATATAACACTAAGAGAAAACATTCATCATTGCAGTTTTCACGTATGGAATAAATGGCATTGGGATATATTTTTAACACCAATCAAAGTACAGTCAGTTGTGATTGCATATTCTGAGACCAAGCAGCATGTGGAATAAATGGCATTGGGATATATTTTTAACACCAATCAAAGAACAGTCAGTTGTGACTGCATATTCTGAGACCAAGCAGCATATTGGTAAAGGGCACATCAATCATATATGATTTTCTCTATGGTTACAACATTAATCTCTGAAATATTAAGCTGTCAAATCAGACAGATAAAGGATTTAAAAAAACAGTAAAAAGGAAGACGAGAATTAACAACAGTAATTCAGTCTTTTAAAACTTCTAAAGTGACACCAAAATAACCTTGTATCAGGAAATTACATTATTTTCAGTATAACTCGAATATTATTTACATCTGAAATAGGCTCTTTTCTACTCTAAACAGAAGAAAAGACAAATATTGACCATGAAGACAGGAACAAAACATGCTAAAACCCTAAAACACGCCATTTTACAGTTGCACTATTCTATACTCTATACAATGTAATCTAGTTCCACTAACTGACATAAGTGGAAGAGCCTTATGACCAATTCACCTCACCATCTCTGAAGAACATCCAACCTTGTGCTTAACCAATTGATGATGTCATTTGCTATATCATCCTTTTCAGGTTCAAACAGAAGATCATGTAAATATCCATCGTATAATTTTATTGATTTACTTGTTGACATTGATACTTGGTATAGTCGTTGTGATGCTCTCGGATCAGTTATCGTGTCAGCTGTACCATGAAGAACTAAGAAAGGAACAGTGACTCTATTCAAGTTTCTCTGCAAATAAGACGTTATCCGAAGAATTTCATTGCCAGTTCTAACTCTGATTGGTCCAGTATATACAAGTGGATCTGAATACTTCGTCTTCAGAGCCTCTGGATCACGGGAAACAGGAGGTCCTCTTCTATGCAAAGCACTAACTCTGTATTTTGGAGCTAGCACAGAGAAAATTGGTGCTACAACCTGGTGTTTGATATATATTATTAGTATATGGTGCTTTCTTAACACAATGCTCAAAATAGGGGCATAGGAATGTGCTTACTTTGATGATTGGATGAGATGGTTGAACATGAATAGCTGGTGATGTTAAGATCACACCTTCTACAAGAGGTTCCACACAAGGATCTAGTGCTGCCTTTTGATATTCATGCAAAGCAGAAAAAGAATCGAAATTAGAACACTATTGATGTGGCCAGTCTCAGTATCATGATGATAAATCAAATACTCTGAGATAGTTTTGTTTTACCTTCAAAACAATAGCTCCACCGGTGGAGTGCCCAAACAAGAAACATGGTAAACCATAATTTCCCTCCAGTACAACATCCTCAAGAAATTCCTTCTGTGTACAAAGGAACTCCAAAAAGATCAAGAAAATCTGCTATGAAAAAAGCTGCAATATGCTAAGTGAGAAACAGTACCAAATCGCCCACAGCATGATCAAGTGACGAAACATATCCATGAACCCCATCACTTCCACCATGTCCTAAGGAGAAAAGACAAAATATGACAGGATGAATATCAGAATAATCCAAAACACATGCACAAAATGCAATTAGTACTCAATCCCACTAAAGCAGCACTGCAAAGAAAGGATTGGTAACCAGTCCCACTAAAACAACGTAGTACAGCAACTGCTCAGAATCTCAAGTCTTAATTCGAACTAACCCAGCTCAAGTGCGCTGGTATCATCAAAATCAAGAGTAGCAAACATTTGGAAATAGGTTTGTCTCAAAAAAAAAAAAACTGGAAATAGGTCCACCTTATGACTCTGCAGTTCACTCAGGTTATCTTGAAAGGACCTAATGGATAAAAGCAACAAAATCATGAGCATATCAGCAGCATGCTTTTGGTGTTGTCAACCTAATAATGTTTTTAGTAGTAGAGGCACCTTATGGACAATGGCTTTGGTCCTAAATTCAATATATTAAAATTGAAGTTTCAGATCTCAGGTGAACTTCATAAGTACTCCCTTCATTCAGAAATAGATGCTATTCTAGCTTTGGGCACGGGAATTAAGGAGAGGTGAAAAAGGTGGGATGTACTGAACATGTAGAGGAGAGGAAAAGAGATATGGATGTATTCGGAAGAGAGAAAGCTGCATTGACAAGTGAAAATGACATATATTTTCTCGAACACGCAGGAGAGCTGTGCATCATTGAGTTAATAGAAGAAGAGAGTACAAAGAACACTCACACACACACCCGAGTTACAAAGAATACATGCGCGCCTTTTAAACTAACAAACACGACCCGATCAAAAAAGAAGTTGTCAGTCAACTTCTTCCGCTTCACTTGCCCCCGACACTAAGGCAAGGCCTTTGGCTCCAGCCATACTCCAAAACCGAGTTTCATTGCCAGCCATAATCACGGCGGCAGTGATGCTCGGAGAAGAACCATTGAAAACACACTCATTCCGAAGTCTCCATAAAAATGACATATATTTTGGAACATAATTTGAATGCTAGAATGACATTTAATTTGGAACTGAGGGAGTAACTTATTTACAGATCTTAGTGAGACCACTGAAAGCAGTGGGCAGATCAGACCAAATTACTTGAGTATTAAATGTGATAGTAACTCACCAATCCAGTCCATGGCATACACTTTAAGCCCTTGATCATTCAACAATTTTGCAAAATGGTTGTACCTTCCACTGAACATCAATTGCTGTCAGCAAGAGCCACTATGAAAGACAAAAGTGGATTTTTTGAATATGTGCCTAGTATATGTATGTACCTATGCTCATTCAGACCATGCAATAGAACAACGATGCCCCTACAGTTTCAAGAAGCAAAAAAGAAAGATACATCAGTCAGAAGTAACAAAAAGTATTCAGGAAATCATGGTACAACGACACACCATCTTGTGTTGTTGGTAACTATCTTATCATACATGCATAGATAAGGATTATGTCTACAGAAGGCTGAAGGTTTACCATAACATATAAAGCATGCAGCATTTGATGTCTAAAACATACATATAATAAATAAGGTTAAGTGTGCTCCCTTTTCTATGAAAATGAAAACTGCTATTCAATATATTGCATTAGCATGAATATACCCAGACAAATACCCAATACAGCAGCATGAGCCAGCATAGGATGGTCAACATCAGAAATAACGTATTTTCCACATGGACTACTCTCCAATTCTAGGAGGCAATGACAAGAGAGCTTCTATTTACAATATTTTTGTAGATTTGTTCAAGTAATGGTGCATAAAGTTTTCTCTATGGCTACTTTACTTGATGACTCTGTCAGGACTCCCACTGCTTGGCTGTATCACCCATGATCAAACTTTATTATAACATTTCTCCAACAATGCCAGGCCCGAATAGCGAATGAACTACTTAATTTAGAGTAACCTTCTGAATGAATTTTACATGATTCCTAAATTTGCACAGCCATTTACCATGGCTATTTGTTGATAAAATTGATTGCTAGTGCATATATACACGGTTGCATCTACATCACTCAAAAAAGTTAAACAATAATGGCCAAATTCAGAAGGAAGATCTATTTCTCGTATTTGCTGAATCGGCAAAGAGATTAGTAGTATTCCAGGGTCATCATCATTACTTAATCATGTTTCCTAGCTTTCAGCTGATTGAAAGCTTTCAATCAATGGTTTGTTACTTTGAGTTTTGATTTTTCTTTTGTAGGATTATTTGTATAATAATTATAAACCATTGGATCTAAATCTGATGGCTCAAAGCAGTGACTGAAAGTTGCCCAAACTTTCAGTCAGCTGAAAATTAGCAAGTCCCTTACTTAATACATGATTACAAAGTAATCTAGATGTCAGGTTGGTCTAATGGTTGTTATCCTCTTTTATAATTCGATACACCCACATACAAACCTTAGCCTTAATAAACGGTATAAAAATTAATAGCCAAAGGCAACATGGTTTCCTTGTAGTAATCCACTTTTACATTATATATGATCTAATTCACAGCGTGGTTTCACAAGGAACAGACAAAAGCTAGCCCCATCTCCCAGCAGATGTCCTCATATTCCCCTGTGCCCACGTACTACAGGACAACCAAAAAGCAAAAATTCTTGGATCATGCAACTGCTCAATTGCTCAAATCAAATCAATCCCGCCAAAGTAGCAGGGGCCTAATTATCTCGGCGTAGGTTTTAATGGCCTCAAACTCGCAATACGCAAGAGCAAAACAATTTGGCACACTGTAGCAGTATTAGCGACAAAAGAGACACGCCATGAACTTTGGCCTAGCTCCTCCATTCCAAGTCCAACCCAACAGCAAAACGGGCAAAGCAGTAGTAAGATCAATGCATGAGGGTAGGGACGTGTCAATACTTGACGCGGTCGGCGGAGGCCGGAGTCCACGACTGCGTGAAAAGCGCGTCGCCCCTGGCCGTCTCGAACACAGCGAAGTCCCTCCTGCTCCTCGCCGTCCCCGCCTCCGCCTCGGCCTCCTCCCGCAGCCTCCGGATCGCGAGCTCCCGCCTCACCGCCGCGTCCATCTCCACCGCCCTCATCCTCGCCAACTCTTTTTCTTCCTCCTCTTCCGCCGCCGCCGCTGCCGCTGCCGCTGCTGCAGCCATCTCCGACGCTGGCGGTGGCACCGCAAGGCAGAGCCGCGACCGCCGCGGAGACTGCCGCGCGGCGATAGGCAGCGTTACCAGGACGCGGACAGCCGCTGCCCGCTGAGGCCCGAGCGAGGGTTGCGGCCCGGCCGGCGCCGGCGAGGCCACAGGCGGGGCCCACATGTCGGCGAGGCCGGAGGAGAGAGGAGAATTGAATGGGACAAAGGCGAGGAGCCGACGACAAGGGATCTCGGAATGGAAGCTTCGCTCGATGGTTAAGAAAAAAGGAAGAAGGCAAATGCGACCTCGTCAAATCTGGTCGTTATTATACTCCCGTATTTGGCACTCGTGACAAAAATGAGTTTTGGTTTCTCGTGGCGCGGGCGGCTGGCCTAACGCGGTGACTGACTGGGCCCTGATGACGCATGGGACTGGAATGGAAGCTCAAAAGAGGTGGCCGCTGGTCTTGTCAGTATGGGAAGGTTGACGGGGTGGCTAGATGAATTTTTTTATTAGTAATTGATTTTTAAAATTATTTAATATTATTAATAGGTCAATTTAAAATTATATAAATAGGGACAATAGTGATACAGCCATAAGCTTTTTTGTTTTAGCCATGACTTTTGTAACCCGAATTTTGCAGTTAGCCATGGATTTGAACACCGTTAGGGTGTAGGGGATTAAATGAAATAGAAAAATGATAGTAAAACTGGTTCGGCCCACAATGCCCCCCGGGCATCTACCTATCGATCCCCATCCCATCTCTTCTCCTGTCTGCGTCTCTCCTCTGGCGACGGTGCAAGCAACAGGGGCGACGCGGGCTGGCGCAGCAGGGCTAGTGCACGCGAGAGCAGGGACAGGTTTGCGCGCGGCTGGAGCAACGGCGCGGAGGCAACCGTTGCTAGGCTGGCGCGCAGGTGGAGCAGCGCCGCATCATGGCCGGAAGTCGAGCGACCATTGCCTGGCTCGCGCGCGAGCAGGGTGAGGCAGCACGAGCGCGGGTAGGAAACAAGCAGGCGCAGCCAGGGGGCAGGCAGAGCATCGGCGCGTGGAACTTTTCCCTCGTATCTTCAAATCTTTTTAGTATGGATTAATTATAAAAACCATCCTATAAATCACTTAAAATTTGAGATTTCCACCCATAAGCTTTTTTATGGCAAATACCCACCCACTTATTGAGTTTTGTTACAAAAACCACTCTAGTTGACACATGTTTAATTGATTTCATTGATATAAATTTAAAATAAAGCTAAGTTAAATAAGTTTAACATTGTTAGATATTTTTAGTATGTTTAATTCTTCTTATTTTCATAAAATATATCTAAATTTTAAATTTTATTGTTGAACACCGTTTAAATTTTAATTTATATTTTTGCTATATATTCTCTATAAAAAATATGAAGATTATACTTTTAAAATTTTGTATTTTTTATAAGAACATCATTGGCTACTTCAAATAAGTAAAAACATGTTGAATAAATTAAACATGTGCAAATTGGGGTGATTTTTACAACAAAACTCAATAGGTGGGTGGGTATTTGTAACAAAATAACTTATGGGTGGGAATCTCAAACTCTAAGTGACTTATGGGGTGGTTTTTACAATTAACCCTTTTAGTATATATGAATCCCTAGTCAATTATGTCCAAATGAAATGTTTGTAAAATATAGTCATCATGCTCATGAAATGTTGGCAAAATTATCTTCATTTTTATAAATATAATTCTATCCACATTTGAATTTAAAAATTCATTTTTTATTGTATCTGAACGCGCTCAAATTGTTCTATCTGTTAAAAAACATGGTTCCATTCTAAAACAATGGCACAAACACCATATATTTCATGGAATTTATGGTAAAATCACAAAGAGTAATTTAGTTATTACATAGCAAAATTAATGTCGTTACTGTCCAAAATAGACTTGTGGTAAACCTATGGTTTGAGTTATAAAAGTCATGGCTAAAATACAAAATCTGAAAAACAGGGTCCATTTCACCATTGGCCTCCAAAACCATAGTTAAAACACAATTGCTCCTTATAAATAGCAGCCCAATCGATAGTCGCTCACTAATTTGGACGATTGGGCCCACCTGACAGGAATATAGCCCATTCATTAGGTGACGGGGCTGGTTTTTTTTTTTTTATTTTTCCTGCCTTAATATTTAAGCTTCCTAAAATGTTAATTAAAATATCTTTAACTTCCCAAAATTTATAAAACTTTTTATGTGTACAGAGTATATTTATTTTTTCTGCCTTAATATTTAAGCTTCCTAAAGTGTTAATTAAAATACCTGTAACTTCCCAAAATTTATAAAAAATTTTAATGTGTATAGAGTAAACATTTATACACCATTTGAACTTATAAATGTTCTAAAATTTTCAGCAATTTTAAAATAGAAACTTATAAATTAGGATACTTGTTAAAAATTAATTGAATTATTTTTTTACCATATTAACTTTCTCTAAAAATTACACAAAAATCATCTAAATTTATTGTGTCATGAGCACTATAAAAGTATTTTTTTATCAAGGTTATGTCGTATTCAAAAATTTTAGGACGTAGTCATGCACTCTAATAAATTCAAATTGCACTAAAACTATGTAATGACTGCCCTAAAATTGTTTAAGTTTTTTTTAATCTATGTAATGGAGTTACATATAGTAGTTATTCATTATGAAACAATGACAAAATATGATGATCAGACGTTATAATAAGGAACAATTTGCTAGTGAACATCCTTTAAAGGTGGTATTTGCTATTGGACATCATTCAAATGCATATTTGCCACAAGACATTACTCAATTGTGGTAATTTACCAGTGGACATCTAACACATTGAAATGTTCATTTTTCTTATATAAAAGAGAGGAATGAACTTATATTTGACACTAATGTCTCTGTTGCATAGTTGGGTCAAAACACATTAATTTTGATAATCATATTATTGATTTTTTTTATTATGGATTAGCACCTACATTTGCTTATGAATTATATTATTTGTGAAATATAATTAATTAATTTTTTGTTTACCATGTCATAAAAGATTATAATGAAATAGTATGCTACAGAACAACCAACATAGCATAACAACGTGTCAAAGAGTAAGGGTTTGATATATTTGCATGTTTTCTCTCTTTTTTTGTATAAAAATAAATATTTTAACGACTTTGATGTCTAGTAGCAAATTACCACAACTGATTAGTGTCCTCTGGCAAAGACGCATTTGGGACAATTATTGATCTATGTTGGCCTCCGCATTATTGTTACGGTTAGAAAAGTTTGATATAGCCATACAACGAAGGGTTAGGATGTTTACATTCACAATGTAGAAATGTCTCGAAAGACCTCACCAGCAAACTGACCTACTATAAGCCTTGCTTTCCTTCAAGATCCACACGAGCACCAATGAGCCAGTGCCACAAGATTACGATCCTATTCTTTTTACTTTGGTTGATTGATGATTTGTTAGCAACATAACCGTTGTGTTACCTCCTCGTCGTCGTTTATTATATCAAAGGTCCACGAGCGGCGAGCCGGAGAGGGCCGGCCAACCGCTCTCACCTACACGTGCACGGACATCGACCCGGTCCATGGTCCTTGGTCCACCTGGCCGCCCGACAGGAAACGGGGCCGTCCAAGAGCCGTACCGTACCCAGTCTTGGCGACCGTTGCTTACCGCGTGGCCCAACTGCAGAAGGCCGGCTAGACTCGGTCCACGAAAGCCGCTCGGCCTGATCAGCAGCCTCTCCCTGCTTTAACGCAAAGCCGCGCATCAAATCGCCCCCACCATTCTCGCTAATAATCAGCCATCCAGAGAGCCGACCAAATCGAAACCGAATCGAATCGCCGGGACTGGGAAAGCGCACGATCGCCGGCGATGGCCAGCCTCACCTTGCCGCCGGTCCCCCCCAACCCGCGCCAGGACGCCATCGACCTCCACAAGGCCTTCAAAGGTCCGCCACCATTTTCCCCATCCATGGCTTCTCGCTTAAATTTCCGTCCGCCCCGCAATTTCCCGGTCGCGTCGTCGCGCCCCGGTTTAATTCGCGGTAGGGGGTTTGCGCCGGAAGATAGAGTACGGGTTTCGAGCCGTCGTCGCCTGGGTCTCGACAGCCTTTTGTTAACAGTATCGTCTGCCATGGTTAGGTTATCTTTGCGTGGGATGAGTTTTTTTTTTTTTTTTTGAGACAGCGCGGGGATGAGTTGACCAGCCGGATGAACGTTTCTGCTTCATTTTGCTGTCTCGAGGGGCTCTTGTAGTTGTATTCAGGGGGTGGATGGGGGAGATGGTGGGGTTACCGTTCGAGTTCCTCATTGTGTTCTGCTTGGGGAGGGTTTGCTGTTGAAGCCTTATATAGGCCCTGGAGCATTCCCTAGAAGTCTAAATGGATTGAGGTAGCCAGTTTGTAAATTTTAATGTTGTGACAGCTTCCAAGCTGGGCGAAGTGATGGTGATTTTGCATCGATTGAGACTGTTTTCGTTTTTGCTGACTATAAATTGGAGTCAAGTGGATAGTGGATTGATACAGGTCAGGTCAGAGACTGGACATGATATTGTAGCCTTCAAAAGTTAAAACTGGACTCCTTAGGTCAAATATTTTATTTCTGGCAGACGATGGTGGTATAAATTTCACACAGTTACTAATAAGTTGGTCTACCGTTGCTAATAAAAATGTTGAATTTTAAGGTGTACAGACATATTTTTTTTATCTGAGGCAGTCATGCTTTCATTTTTTTACATGTTCCATGGCTTATCTGCAAGTTGATATGTTTGTTATAACTTTTTTATTTGTTTTGTTCGTAGCTGTTCCCATTTACACATCCCTTTCCTTGGATATCTGAATATTTTTTGAATAGCTTTGGAGAGCCAACTGGGAAGAAACAAAATAAACTCAGAAAATCAAGTTTCTCATACTGGCCTTACTTTAGAAAATCATCAAACTAACTTCAGCAATTGTCTGGTTTTCAATGACGCAATGCTTTTAGTCAGACCTCGTGGTTTATTGATTTACCAGTTACCTCGTGGTTAAGATAAACTGCTGACTTTTTTTTTGATTTGGACATGGTTGATGGTCTTCCAGGGTTTGGCTGTGACAGTACAGCAGTAATAAATATACTTACTCACCGTGACACGGTGCAACGTGGGCTCATTCAACAGGAATACAGGGCTATGTATCATGAGGAACTGTCCCAACGTATTTCATCTGAACTCAGTGGAAACCACAAGGCACGATAAGTTCTTGAAGCATTCTTCTCTGTATAGAATAAACCAATATTGTAAGATAGCTGGAGCAGTATGCTTGATCAGTTGAACCATAGATTCACAGTTTAGAAATGATGGTTTAAATTGGTTATTTCAGCAAATGCTACTCAGAAAGTTTGTTTTGTTCAGTATATGATTAACTTTGTTTCTGTGATTCCAGAAAGCAATGTTGCTTTGGATTCTTGATCCTGCTGGACGTGATGCAACAGTTTTGAGAGAAGCTCTGAGTGGTGACACTATTGATCTTAGAGCAGCCACTGAGATAATATGTTCCAGGACACCATCGCAGTTGCAAATAATGAAACAGACTTATTTTGCAAGATTTGGTACTTATCTTGAACATGACATTGGTCACCATGCAACGGGCGATCACCAGAAGGTTCTGATTCTTATTACAGTACCTGCCTTGCCTCTGTAGTTTTAGATAGCCTAAGCTTTTTGAACTCAGAAACACATAAATTTTGCTCTAACTTGAAAATTTTCCACATGTCAAGGATAGTCTTATCATGAGCTTGGCATGGTGGGTGGGGTCACACATAGACTTATTAATTTACCTAGTGGCATGTAGGAAAATTCTTTTTCTCTGGACAATATTGTGATGACTGAGAAGTTGCTTGTACCTCTTATTATTGATGCTGGTTCTCTTTTATATTTTTATCGTAAGTGTTGATTCATAAAGGCTATATCTAGTATGGTTATATCTATCCAAATTTTAATTTTATAATATATATTTCAGCTCTTACTTGCCTATGTTGGGATTCCACGCTATGAAGGCCCTGAGGTTGATCCTACCATAGTGACACATGATGCTAAGGACTTATACAAAGCTGGTGAGAAAAGGTTGGGCACAGATGAGAAGACCTTCATCCGCATTTTCACTGAGCGCAGTTGGGCGCATGTGGCAGCTGTTGCTTCTGCTTACCATCATATGTATGATCGGAAATTGGAGAAGGTAAACAGTTTTGTTCAGTTGTCTTTTCCCGTTAGTGTTTTTGTTCTCTTGGAATGTATCACATGTTGTTGTTTGTATATTTTAGGTTATCAAGAGTGAAACATCTGGAAACTTTGAAGTTGCACTTCTAACTATCCTCAGATGTGCAGAGAGTCCAGCTAAGTATTTTGCTAAGGTATCACCCTCATGCTAGCAGTAAAGACATTTGTAGTTCTGAAATTCTGTCCAAGTATGGTAGATGCATAAACTTTTCGATTGGATTTGGATGGTACAGCAATTTGTGTACAGTGTTTCCTATTAGATATGACAGTGTCCAGTGGATCAGTAGACAGCATGGACTGTGCTCTTTTCTTCAGGAACTTATTTTAGTGGAGAAGCAACATGGTGAATAAAATACTGAAATACTGCTAGATCAATCTGGAGTTGATTTTTTGTCCTTTTATGTTTCTTAATGTTAGGGGCATGTGAGTAAACTATTGATTGAAGGTATCATTTTCTGTGAATGCTGCTAAAATAAATTCAGGCTAGATTGCTCTAGTATCTCCAGTTTCCTTTAGGCTCCTCCTGGACTATCCAAGCTGTTTTTTCTTCTTACACTACTAGATGCTAGTATCTTATAGTACTGTTGCTGTCAGAATATACAGCTAATTTGAAGTCATGTGGCATGTTGTTCCAGTGACTGGTTTTCTCTTTCTGCAGGCTCATTGAATGTTAAAAAAACTTAATTGCCTCCTGTTTTACCACTCATCAATGATTGCGTTTGACTGATTGTTTTCGCTGTGGTTAATTTCATTCCCATTGTTCTTTCGTACTCCCTCTCTTATGTTCATTTACAACAGTCTCTTATTCTGTAATGCTAGGCGCCTTCGTTTGTACATCTATCTCTTGGTTTAACTCTTGCAATGGCCAATTTTCGCTGGATGTTGATGAATTTCAGGTCTTGCGGAAGTCCATGAAAGGTCTTGGTACTGATGACAAAACACTTATAAGGGTTGCCGTAACAAGGACTGAGATTGATATGCAGTACATCAAGGCAGAGTACCACAAGAAATACAAGAAGACACTTGCTGAAGCTATCCAGTCTGAAACATCGGGAAATTATCGGACATTCCTTCTCTCGCTTATCGGTCCTGGCCATTAGGTTTGTTCTCTGGAGCTACTGTGATTATGGCATTTCTGGACTGATCTCATATTCACTCTCGTGCTCTTGTCTTTTCTCAGGCTATGTTGCATGGGACTTAATATCCAATCCATGACTCCATCTCACCACCTTGAAATGTATTGTGTCGCCATGCCGTTGTCATGGACTTGTCTAACTTCTACTTATGTGTTCCAGTGTGCTTATCTAAACCATTCGTGTGTATATATCTGGATACTGGAGTTCGAGTTGAAAAAGGTGAACAGGGCACTAGAGAGATTGCCGGTTACATTGTGCTGGCTTGTGTCTTGATAAAAACGAATATGTATTGTCATGTTCGTGTGTACTGGGGCCATTTCGTTCATCAATGATTGTGTTTGACTGTTTGTTTTCGCTGTGGTTAATTTCATTTCCCGTTGTTCTTTCATACTCCTCTCTTAAGTTCGTTCACAACACAGGCTAGTATCCTGTAATGCCAAGCTCCTTCGTTTGTGGCTTGGTGCATTCATCGGTTGAAAGAAGAGTCCTTTACCTGTGAGCCATTAAAAAAGGAAAGTTCTTGTGAGCCATTAAAAAGTTTCTTCATGGCACAAATACCTGTGTGCCATGCACCTAATCTTCTTTTACCTAGGAGCTATTCCGACTAAGAACTGTTAGCTTTCACCGTTACTTCATGTGGGACCGTCTTCTTATACCAAATGCAAGTACACGTTCCTCATCTATACAACCAATATTATTTTAACCAACACATTAAACCAAAGCCGTTGAGTCAAATCAAAATATTTAAGCACAACAAAAAATTATTTTAACCAACAATAATATAGGAGGCGACACATGAACCAAACTGGCCACACACCAAAAAATTATTGTAACCACAGCCACATTAAACCAAACTGGCAACACATGAAGATTTTTTCACATAACAGATAATAGCAAAGTTGCTAGTTTTCATTACGCCACAAATGAAAAGTCAAGTGCCGAAGTTACTGATCATGCCAAAATACATGAAAACAACAGCTGTTTGTGAACTATTACATTAGCAAAAGAACACTGGAGACACATCATCACAAATCACACATTACACATCATCACATATTCAGTTTCTTGCTTCTAGTATTGGAAGCAGGATTGTCTAGTCTTGTAGTGTTGGCTGGTGCAATTTGAAGCTTCTTCCTCGGTGTAAGTTTCTTCTTGATAGCCATCTTCTTCCTTGGTGACACTTGGAGTCCAGGCTCTGTTTGAACTGGTCCAGTGACTGTAGTAGCCAAGTCTTCATGTACCGGGACCGGTAAAACTTGGAGTGGAACAGGGTCATTGGAACCAGTTATGGGTCTGTGCATTATTTTTATTAGTCACAACAGGAGTAAAACAGGATTACAGTAGGAAGACAAATGGACAACTAGTTACCTGTTGGATGTACTAATATGAGTATAACTTGATGTAGTGGCACCTGAAGAACTAGCTGACCTCTTGCTGTTCTTGGCACCTGAAGAACTAGCTGACCTCATGCTGTTCTTGGCACCTGAAGATATCTTCCTTTTCTTGTGTGTAGCATTGGCCACTGCCTCATTGTGTGGGAATACCATCTGGGATGGAGTAGCATTGATCAGTGGCACAATGCTAGTCTTTGTGTTACACCTTGCTGCTTTCTTCTGCCTTTTCTTTGGAGGACCCCTGCATGTATATGAATGTTAGTTAGATTAGTTAATCAACCTGTACATGTAAATGAAAGTAATCAAGTTTACCTTTCAGCTTCCAAGGTAGCTATATCTTCTGGATTCCCACTCTTACAAGTGTACCAGTGATGCCCTAATTCATGGCATATGGGGCACTCATGTTTCTTGGACTTCTTCTTGCTGCCTCCCTCAATAGCTGATCTTATCCTGTTCTTTGTCCTACCTCCTGTGGATTTAAGTAAGGGAGGGTGCATGAAGAAGCCATGACTTGCTTTGGGCCACATGCTCTTGTCAGGAATACAAGGAATAGAACCTTCATATGCAGCTCTAAATTTCTTGACAGAGAAGTACTCATCCACATGGTCTTCTAGTTTTTCACCAGGAATTGAAGTGATGAATGCAATTGTATGTTTGCAGAGGATTCCAGACCCTTGTCAAACCCTACAGGAACAGGTTCGGTTAGGCAAACTAACCACAAACCTGTAGCCAGTGCTCCCCTTAGCACATAATTCTGCTAAACCATTTGGAGACCATGTGATCACTTCAATGTCCAGGTTGTAACTATCTTCCCTTAGCTTCTGTACAATATGAGGCAGAGATGCTAAAGCATGAGACGCTAAAGCAATCTTAAAAGCAGCCATATTTAAATATGTAGTCCCCTCTGTCATGGGAGGGTCCTTCTTGTCATAATCAACATCAAACATTTCTTCAGGTTCTCTATCTTTAATGATGTCATCTTTGTCATGTACTTCTGTTTTTTCATCAGATAGAGATTCATCATCTGTGCTAGTTTCAGAGCAAATTTCTTTTTGCATTTGTTTACTATCAACTTCACACTGAGGATTTGGAAGGGGTACATCAATATACAACCCTTCCTCGTCAACACCCACATGCTCATTCATAGGGTTTGGGTTAGTTAGACATTCAGTTTCATCAGATTCAGTGTGTATGGCATGACTTGGTTCTGCTAAGCTAGGACAAACAACTAAAGGGGTCACTGGGGGTTGAACAGAAGGGGTACTACTAAAATCCCAATCAGGAATCTCAACTTTTTTAGCACTAGGGCTATGATAAGCAAGAGTCAACAAACAACACATTGAAGTCTTATGTTTTGCAAACATTTCAAGCAAATCTTGGTCACAACACACTTCAATGTTCACCTTACTATCCATGCAGAAATAAAAGAGTCTGACTATGTCACCATAATCACAAGGATACTTGTCCACAACACCATCAACCAAGTCTTTGAAGTTAGTGACATCGGTATCGACAACTTTGTCCAACATAAACCACCGACCACAACAATTTGGACTAACAATCCGGATTTCTAAGTTGAAGCTTGTATCTGGGTCCATCCTACAGATGAACAAGGAGCACAACCACACGAAATTAAAAACCAATACATCAATTCTAATTCTAATCCTAATTTCTGTGCCATACAACCACACAATCAAAGGTGGGATTGAGTCACTCATCCTTTGTAAGCCAATCCGGCCGATTGTCCATGCCCTTGTTCACCGCCATGTGCCGCCAGACTCGCCTCACCGTCGGAGCTCCCACCGGCGCCCCAGCCGGTGCCGCCTCACCGCCGGACCGCCCGCCATCGCCCGAGCCAGATCCGCCCACCCGCGACCGAGCCGGACCGCCCGTCCGCCGGATCCGCCCGCCCGCCCAGCCTCCTGCGCCTCCAAGCCGCCGCTCGGGTCGCTAGGGTAAGGGAACTTGAGAGAGGACTGAAGGGAAGAGAGGGAGCGGCAGCGAGAGAACAGAAGACACAGTGCTCGGGTCTGGAGTCGTGCTCCTGTGGAGAGGTGCGAACGGATTCGGGCTAGGAGACGGTCCCATATGTCAGGTAACGGTGAAAGCTAATAGCTCTTAGACGGAATGGCTCTTGGATAAAAAAAGATTAGGTGTATGGCACACAGGTATGAAGAAACTTTTTAATGGCTCACAAGTAAAGAGGAACTTTTTTAATAGCTCACAGGTAAAGGGCTCTTGAAAGATGCAGCTGTTTAAGACAATTTGAAATGCGGAACGGCCATTCTGCTAGGTAATACTTGAGTGAACTTATACTAGTAACCTCAATGTATTACACCAAAGTACATGCTTCCGAGTCTAGTACAGTACAGTCGCATCACATATCCAGGTCTTGTGCGGCTGCTGCCGCCGGCGGCATAACGGGTGCGCCGGGCGCGGTGGCGATCACCCTCTTGAGCAGCTGCAGCAGAGCCCTCGCCACCTGGATGGTCGGGTCGGCGCCAGCACCGGCGACGAACTCGGCGTGCGCTCGCGTGGCCACCTCAAGCCCGACTCCACGCCGCGCGGCCTCGTCCTTGATCGCCTCCGCGCACAGCCCGCACACCCAGGTCCCGCCGAACTGCGCCGTCACCCCTGCCACGTACCGCGCCGTGCACTCCTCGCCGATGCCGCAGCACGCGCACGTCGCCACCTCCACGGTCTCGCCCCCGCCGCCGGCTTCCATCGCCTGCTTATCTCCTGCAGGGGAGCTCAGGAGCTCCGCGCTCGATCAGAAGCTCCGCGCTCGATCAGAAGCTCCAACCGCGCCTGCCTCTCGCTATGTGTTTACTAATAGTAGGTTGCTAGCTAGAAATGTGAAAGTAATGAGAAGGCTTTTGCCAGGCTCACCTCAAAGATCTCTCCAACCACAGGACCTGGTTTTGTAGTCTCTGGTAGAGCGGTAGTGAGTAATAGTGACTAGTGAGCAAGTAAGTGAGCGGTTTTTATTGCCTTCTTTTCTTTTCAGCTCTTCGTCAGCATAGGTAGGTGCTACGTGCTACAAACCGAGCTAGCTCGTGCTAGAGTGGTGCGGCGTCTTGTTGGCGGTAGAAAAAACTTTATTGCGCCGTGTACAGTGTACGCAACTGGTTTCTTGTCCGTTTCTGCCTGTGACTTGACGACCTTTTGGATCGGTACTTGTGCGTGCACTCGTGAACCCGGTTATTCTTGTGCTTCTCCATGCGTGAGCTGTGCATCTTTTCGACGCCCATCATTTTGTTACTACTACCTCCGGTTTAGAATTGTTGACGCTTCAGACAAAAGAAATGAACTAGAAATGAACTGCAGGACATTGTTTGAACGTCAACATTTAAAATACGGAGGGAGTAGTATTTACTTTTACGCGTCAAGTGCTTTGTTCTGTTCACGATATAATGCAGTGCCTCCATTCGTTTGCCTAGACCAAAGCTAACATTTTGACTTAGCTGACGTTACTTAACAAAGTTGTAAATATTTAATTTTAATCAAACCTCAAAATGCTTATATTTTGGAATAACTCAAGGAGCCTGAGTTTGCAGATGCAAAGGCAAGGGACAAAGATTTTAAGATTGGTTGATGCATTATGCAAGTAACTACCCTGGTTTGTGTTATCGTTTTGGTTGTTCATATTATGTTACTATTTCACTATTTCATTCACATGAATCGTAGTAATTGGCCGATCGATCTTAATCTTCTGAAAGGGCATGTGAGACACACAAGACCAGGACAGGGTTCTCTGGAATCCCGATGGATGGGGATTGTGGTCTCTAATTCCAGCATGGCTGTGGGCGCGCACTGCGCAGCACCACCTCCAGCATGATGAACCGCTGTGACACGTCAGCTTGGCCCAGCCCAGAGGAGCAGCTGACCCAAGTGCAGCGAGCCAAGTGACAACCAGATGGTGAAGGTGAAGCCAAACGATTTGACAACACGTCGTAGCCAAACGACGGGTCAGTGTCTTCTCCCCATGCCTTGGAACTTCGGTTTAGTTTCTTGCTGCTACCAGTTGCTAGCAACAGAACAAGAACAGTGTTGCTCGGCCACGACGAGATTATCCTTTCGACGAAACTCGCAGATGTGTGTGTAGCTACCCGGCACTTGCCGTTGGACTTAATGCACGCATGGACCTAGCTTTAATCTTGAACTAGATATGACGCGCGTCGTTGCCGCGCTTCCCTTGCTTTTGTTATCTATGGATAGACCCAATTTAGTTCACCTGAAAATAATAACCAGCCAAGTCTTCAGGTAGAATAAAAATTTAACTATGGCAGCACAAGTCTTAATATGTATCACAACATGGCGAGTAGGTTTGCGGTCTCAAATGTGCCTTAATTAAGTCTAATGCCCAATCAAGCTACAGAAGGACAACTCTTTGATCAATTGGCACTTTTCACTTTGGTTAGCTCTTTGATCAAGCTACAGAAATGTGCCTAAAATGTACCTAAGATATTTGTGTATGTTTAGAGGCAAAAAATTCATCCTACATTTGATCAGTTAACATCTCTCAGTTTAATTGTTCGGCTCGACGGATAGCTTTGCTTTCCATGGGAATCGGTCAAGAGAGGTAAATACTTTCTCGTTTCCTTCATTTCTTGCAACAATTCAATGATTGGATTTTTTTTTCCAATTAGCTATCATCCACAAAAACTCAAACTGATCTGTAATATGCGACATTCATGTGAGGTCACTGCAGTTTCAATTTGCAGTGACTTGATAAAAAAAATTAACTTGGTTAGATAGATCGTTCATGCTATGGAGGAATTCTAATTGGCTAAGACATGGAATATCGAGAAATATATTCCTTTTTATAAAAGAACTAATACTTGCATATGAAATCTAAATGGAAGAAATTGTCTAGATTACTTATCCTAATGCAAGAAGATGAACCTCCTCTCTTCTATAAAATGATTTGTAGAAAGTTAGTATTTCTAATGTGCGGAATGCTGATTGTATATCAAAGCTTCAAACAAAGAAAATTAGTGTTTGTACTATAAAAGATGATCAAGGTTATTACTTTCTGAATGCATCTTTTGCAGGCCTTGAAATTAAAGAATACTATATAAGCGATGTCATTATAAACAATACCGTGTAGGATTAAAAATCAGTCAGATAATTTACTAATGGTAATTAACAATAAGTTAGTATATGAAGAACAAAATTTATCTACAATAAACTTTAATATCTCATTTCACATGCCTAATAGTCTAATGGTAAATTAACGTTTAGTATACGCAGCACAAAGTGAACTATAGTAAACTTTAACAGGCTTATTTCACATATCTATCAGATTTTAGTACTCATTTTATGAACTAATATATAGATATCCCACGTCATTTTCAGTTCAGCATTGTTATCATAAATGTGAGGTTATTTGAATATGATTGACTCCTATTGAAGGATGGATCGCTTGACAAGCAATATTGTCTCACGCATCATTAAGTAGGTTAAATTTTGATCATTATTAACATCCTAACCAATGATCACCTCCTGCAAGTTTATTTGAACCGAACATTTTACTTGTATAAAACCCTCATCAATTCATTTCTTTACAGTTAGCTATCCAATCCAAATCTCATTAATCATTTTTTCACTTATAGATAAAAGATGGAATAGGCTAATTTGATCAGTACCATTGCAAAGATCATGGAGTTGCAAAATACCATCGTATGTGTCATTGACATGTGGACTCAGGTCCACATGTCAATGACACATACGATGGTATTTTGCAACTCCACTATCTTTGCAATGGTACTCACCTAAAAAATTCATGGAATTATATGCCAAGCAAATAGAAGCATAAATAGATTATAGAGCTCATATCCATTCTCAGCAAACTTCACACACAATCTACAGTTTGAAAAAGAAATGCAAATGACTAATGCGACGCTGCAAACAGCCCTCGCTTTTGTTGATGTCACTGTTATTATTGGACATGAGAAAGCCCATTGTAAACGTTCGGAAAAAGCAAGGTTGTTTCAAGCATTTAATCGAGCATGTTGTGAGCACAGGTAGTTGGAGGAAGAGCAAACGAACATACAACTTGGTGATGCCTCACGTCGTGTGCTATGTAAGCCTGTTGCCTTCGTTAAGAATTTGGGGCAGATATCTTACTCAGAACATGCACCAGCAACATGGCCTCCGTCCGGAGCATTGCTACAGCACCGAATGGGTCACAGCGACACAGCGACAATACATGTTTGTGCGGCCAGCGTGCACTGCGTTTCCATCTGCGTTGTAGATGGCTAGTAGGTGACAGGAGATGAGATTAGGGAGGCGGGCTCGCACTACTCCGCAGGGAGAGTTGAGAGCGAGGAGTGAGAAATTAGTGCTGCTTAGAGCTTGTGTCCATTGAGTGCCTCAAGAGCGTTGATTGGAACGCATGAGCCACCACCCCACGGAGGTGGAGGACGCCAGCAGTTGTGAAGAATAAGGCGGAGAGAGGACGGAGGAGGGAGAAGGCAGCGATGCGTGTGGTCTTCGACTGATGTTGGGAAGACGACCGAGAGATTGAAGGAGGCATTGAAGGACCTGTTTGTGAAACTTTATGATACAACAGTTCTAGAAGGCTCTTGGTGTAAATATCACAAGGGAGAATCTGGCGGCCATATTCAATCTACAGAGTGATCGAACGGCTCAGGTTCTGATGGTGACGTGGAGTGGCTTATTTGCAAAAGAACTCACGTGTTTTAATATATTTAGATTGGGTCTATTTGAATGAGTAATTACGAATCACATCATCCCAAAAGTTTGGCAAAATTAAGCGGATGCTTCAGAAAAACAAGAGCTTCGCAAAACTGAAAAAAATATACTCTGTTTCTCCATTCTCAAAGAGTATGAAGGTCGTGAACTTTCCTGCTGCTTCTTTTGTTATCCAAACCTTGCTAACCAATGGCGTAGCTAGACAAAAAATCAAAGGGGCTCAGTCATACCGTTGAAACATGGCTCCTTGATCTTGGACTGCATTGAAGCAGGCCTCCTGTAAGGATTTTCGAAAGTTAGGGGGACCATGCCCCCCTTCCACGCTACGTTACTGTTGCTAACAGATCGTTATTTACACATACACCAAGATTTGATGCCAGGGATGACACAGTCAAATATCAGATAATTAACCAGCAACGGTACATCAATCACACCAATAGGTTTATCCTTTTGATCGATCTCTCTGTTGTAACAAGCTCCAAGCACTAGAAGCAGCCAACCAAACTGCCCAGAAAAATGCAACCCAACCTGCAACGTATGTTGAAAAGTTAATGCAGATGATGATAGTGGCGGACAACTAAATATAAGTGAAGTACGTTATTACGTACCCGTTGCAATGGTGATGACAATGACCGTTGCCGCAGTCGTGGTCGCGATAACAAAGACGGCAACCGACAGTGCGCCGATGTACATCGAAGCCAGGAACGCGAGCAGCATGGCGAGGAATCCTCCAGTGGCGACCAGCGACACGAGAAGAGAGCACACGACGGCGTGCGTGGCCGCCGCCGCCACGAAGAAAACGAGGACCAGGAGGCCGGTCAGGGCCGCGAGCGACGCCGACCCGACCTGTGCAAACAAACAGAGATCAATGCAACAACCAACGGTCTCTGCTTCTTGAATAATCGAACATTTTCTGAAGGAACCATGAACCGGACGTTGACAAGTTTAATTTTGCTGTATAAATATGCTGGTATGTTGCGGCCGCTCACCGACACGACGAGTAGAGCGCGGAGGGTGCCGCCCTGCCTGGTCCAGGCGGCGACGTCGCGCGCCGCGTCCTTGCACGCCTCGCGCAGCCGCGGCGCGCCGGCGTTCCAGAGCCGCCGCAGTTGCGCCCGGACGCCGCCGGTGGTGGTGGACGCTGCCGCGCTGTCAACGACGAAGCCGCCGCCGGCGAGAAGGACGTTCCGCCACGTGTCGTCGTCCTCGGCGCCGGACAGCGACGACGACGACGGGGACGTGGAAGGCGAGGAGGAGGAGGAGGTGTCGACTGGTCGTCCGTCCATCATCTTTCTCGTGGGAGTACTGGGAGGAGGCACAGAGGACCGGAGCCGAGGCAGACGCGCGACACGGCGGTGAGACGAGCCCGATGCAACGATCCGTGGTTCCCGCTGCTTCTGCTGACTTGCCATTGCATATCGGAACAGAGCAGAGGCATTGTACCTTTTTCTTTCGGCCTGCACTGTATGGGCTGCTCCAAGCAAAGAAGGCGGCAAGGCCAAAATGGGCCACGTTCCAGCACAAGAAAAGGCCGGTGAAACCTATAGTCGGCGGGCCTTGTCGGCCTGGTATACCACCACCAACTTCGTCGCTGTCCGTACGGACGGCTGCTGCTACGAGCAGTTTGTCCAAATGGACAGAGTAGCTTTCCCAGTGGCACTACCACCACCTCATTTCCCGCATGAATGTCTGAATCTATCCGTGGCCATTATTGCATCAAGACATGCTGTTACATGACAACGACACCGTAAACCGAAAGTCGTCCCCTCTTTAATCAGTTGTGTAGCTAGGAAGGGAGCTCATGTTGTTGTAATATGGTTTCAACGCCCTTTGGACCAGGGCAACGGGCGCATATATGTACTCCCTCCGTTCAACATTATATGATGTTTTGGCTCCGGACACGGAAATTAAGAAGAGGTGAAAAGATAAATATATAGAAAACGAGAAAGAGAGAGATAGAGATAGAGGTGTATTGAGAAGAGAGAAAAATGCATTAAGAAGCGAGAGTGTCTTATAATTTGAGAAAACTTGTGAAGTCTAGAGTGTCATATAATATTGAACGGAGAGAGTATATGCGTTAAGAAAACTGAAAAGGACGACTTGGGAGCACCGTGCCAAAAACTGGTCACGTGGCTCTGCTCTTCACCAGAAATACTGTTGGATGGATTGTTTCCTCTTACACGTACGTTTTGGGCAGCGAAAGTATATATATTCAGATGTTACAAATTCAGAAGTGGAATTCAGAAGTGGTGTGATGATCGTTGCGCATCGGTCTGCAGGTAGACGTCTCCGTCGTACGTCGTCCCCGGCTGTTGTTGTTGGCGGGTGGAACGCCCTCCCTCCGATGCGTCTCCGTCTCGAGCGTCCCCAGAGCACTGCTGCGTTTCACTGTCTCCATGTTATACGAACCCTAAATGATGAAAGAGGCGCGCGCAGGCACATGATTGAGCAGCTAGCGACCAAATAAACAGTCGATCGATCGTGACACGCAGATATTATGCGCATGTGAATATACCTCGCGCATTGCGCTCCGTCGTGATCATTCATCAGTGACTTTGTCTGCACACGTACAACTTCAGTCTTCAGGCAGCATTTGAAAATTTTACCGTTAAAATTTATGCCGTGCAAACAGCATGGATATGTCTTCAAAAATCGAAAGGAGTGTTCGAACGAACCTTTCAGCTCTCAGCTCTGGTAGCCACCATTAGCGGCACTGGCGGTCACCAGTTCTGACCCTGCTGATACTGAACACACATACACACAGAGCGACCGGAGGTCGCGGCATGCGCACAGTGCTCTCTAGGGATCATCTTCCATCCACCTACGACCTATCAATGACCCGTCTCCCGTCTGCATCGAGCAAGCATCAAGGTACTGTGTTCTTGCTGGTGCCGTCCGTATGTATAAAGCTATAGCATCTGAGCTCATAATAGAATCAAAGCATTAATTTGTGGTCGTATCATATGTGCCGTATGCTTCCGCATCATGGCTGTGCTGTGGAAGCGAAGCTATCCGATGCTTGTGTACGACTACTGTTCAGAACTCAACACTGGGGAAAATGTGGAAAAGAAAAAAAAATGGAAAAGGTTGGCCACTCATGGACTGGACCAACATTATCTACAAACATTATGATCCGGCCCATTCAGTGTGATTTTATTCGGGCCGGTTTCGACACTACTATATCTGGGCCTCTTTGTCGAGCTCTCAGGCATTTTTAAAAAAAAAATTATAGCCGGCTGATAATGACACACGCAGTGACAGTTGGTACGTAAGTACAGTACGTCCCTTAAGTATCATTTGAGGAAGAATGCACGCACACGACACGTAAACTCTCCCCAAATTAGGATCACAAGCACAATGCAAAGCCAAGCCGTCACTTCAGCCCGCACATGATCGAGTCATGACACAAAGCATATAAGAGCTGCATGTCATATTAGCAGCTGTAAACAGTGCGCCCGTTCCTCTCGTTGAACACGTCCTTAGTCCTAGCACAGCGTGGGCCAGAAGGCTAGCGTTTCCTTTGACTGTGTCGGTAGGCCCAGCACGCGCGCGTTCGGCCAACAACGCGAGAAGAGATCAGCAGTAGAGCATGAATGAAAAGCACATTTATGTCCGATACTGTTCGTGCAAGTGTGTGTGTGGCCTGCAGTGCAGGCCCTATTGCTATAGCTAGCTAGACAAATGATATTATTGAGGTGACAATACGTGCCGTCGCCTCACAGTCACTCGTGCTTTTCACAACATGCATTGGATTGATCGACGGACGATATATATTCTCTTTTTTTCTTTTTCTTGTGAGGTGTGTGTGTACCGGATGTGTGTCTTCAAGGTGTACTAGTAATGACCTTTTGAATTTCAATCCTTCCAGTTTATATGATGCAAGGCAATGATTGGATCTGTGGTCAGCTGGTGTAATTAGCATTCGGTAGCCGTTTAATCTGTCCATCTTTTTCTGAAGATTGCATGCGCGGTAACAGTGTACATTTGACAACCAATTAACGCGCAGAACAAGCATGCATGCGCGCAGTGCTGTGCTGACACTGGGCGAGATCGATCGAAAATCAGCAGTGAGGTTTCTCAGCACAGCGGACTGGCAGCTGGGTCCCACTGCCGGGACCGGTCCTTGCTAAAGAAGACCCAGGCACTGTGAGGGCGGTGAGGATAAAGGGGCTGTGTAGGGAAAAAGAAAATACTACAGGCGGTCATACATGCACATCTATCATAAGGCCATCATGACTCCTTTTGTGTCAGCGTCAAAAGAAAGGAGAGATAGAGAGAGAAAGGAACAGGAGGAGAGAGCAGCAGGGAAAGGTCGCCCGAGCTCAATCATAAAGCAATGGATTACAAAATCATTTCACACGGTCCTTGTCTCTCTCCTCCCACTCTCGGTATTTATATCAGGGATGTTGCTCTTTACTCCCTGCTGCTGGCCTCGAGCCAGTCCAGTCAGTCGGTCGCTGCTCCCTCCTCTCTCTCTCTCTCTCCTCTCACCTCCATCTCCATATCCAACGCACACGAGCTCTCTCTCTCTCAAGACGTGCATGTTTCTTTCTTCTCCGTCAATCTCTCTCTCTCCCTCCTCTCAATCCGTCTGACAAAGAGAAGTCATAGTCGAGGAAAGCAGTAAAATACTCTGTGGGCGACTGACAGCAGCTTCAATGCGATTGCTGCCTGTCTCTCTCTCCGTCCCTTTGTCATTCTTTCATCTCACTCTCTCTCTCTCTAGACTCGTCTCCTTCTGTGGCTTCTTTCAGTACTGGCCTTGCTTGCCATCCCCATCTTGGGCAACGTTATTTTACTGTGGCCCTGTTACTATTCCTAATGTCGATGCTTTTTGACCATCCCTGCGCACTCCCTGGATGTTTCGTGGATCAAAGCCCTGTGGTCGATCGCATGCCGCTGGATGCCACGCTAATTTATTACCCGCAGCAAACCCGGTAATGTCAAAGAAAATGGGAACTGCAATGATCAGTACACTTTGACCACATTGATCCCTTTCAGAGTTACGCGAACCGTTTCGAGTTTAATGGCAAATTAATAAACTCTGGTCACAAAATTATCCAATTCGACGACAAATATGTATCGGTTTGAAGCTGGGTAGACTGATATCCTCTTGTTTAATCATACTTTTCTGTTGACTTAGACATACTGACGGTGCCGACGGCTCGGCATATTATTTAGTAACCGAATCTTTCTCTCTTTTATAAAAGGGCAAAAGTGTCGTTTGGGAATAAACGAGCTCTGGTCTCTGCTTTATGTCATTTGCACCGCCCTGTCGATGTCAAGAAAGCTTTGCCACAGCAAGCAATGCCGGTGATCCTCTGCTGTCACTAATAGCCGGCCACTGCACAATGGAACGAGATCGACTGAAAAGAAGGCCATCCACGCATGTGACACAAAGCGGTGCCACAATCTAGCTACCTTCAAGGATTTGGTCCTCAGATAGATAGGGTTGGGTGGAAAGCCTGGTCACGTCCTGCTCCACGTGGATGGGTCTGATTGGATGGGCAGCTTGTTTAGGGTGGTGGTGGCTAGCCGGAGGTAGAGGAGGAGGTGAGGGGCTGGAATGGGAATGGGAATGGGAATGAAATATATTCCTTGCTTGCTGCCTCGCTCCTGCTCCTGCCTAGCCTTGTTCTCCATCCAAAAGAGAGAGAAAGTCTAGCTGAAAAGACTAGTGACATGGGGAGTTTAAATTCCTCCAACCTCCCCATCTGGTCTTGCTTCTCCTTTACTAGCTTCCGTGTCGCCCCTGTCCCCATTCATCGATTCTAGTCCGCAAAACAGTGTGCAGGCCCACCACCGTCTAGGCGTGGCTTGATCCTTTGAGCATCCTGTTTATCAAGTTTGACATGCTCAAGTTAATAATTAGACAAATGTGATGGTACTAAAATATAGGTTCCCGAAGCATGATCACTTCACCTTAACTGAGCTTTACAACTAAAAACTTAATGTTTATATATATAAATGATGGAGATACATAGAGTTTATACTAGTTCAGCTGGTTCTATTAGTAGTTCATCGTTCGCATTCCAAACCAATCCTTAAAATATGCCTAAAGCAAGGAAGCGGGAACTTGTCCTTTGTAACTGCACAATACAGATGATGCGAAAAGACCGGAAAATGCCTGTTTGGTGGGGTTGTGTGACAATTACAATAGTTGAAATCCTGTATTGTTTTACTATCATATATGACTAATTCCCCACGGAAACAATAACATTATTTGCATGGGGTATGCAATATCCAAGGAGCATCAGGGGCAGGCATGAGCTGCACAACGGTAGAGTAAATATTCAGGATGGTCACAGTAACACTGCTTACGTGAGCAGCATATCTTTTATTCAGGAAAAGAAGAAATAGAAATCATGGCTGAGATAATATCAAAATGAATGCAAATGGGGAACGTGAGGTGCATGCACGCGAGACCACGTACGAAGAAGATAAACTGGGTCTAGCATTTTTAAGTTTCTGCTCAGCTAAACAAATGCAATTGGAAGAGGGTACCAACTATACTGGGTGTAGCACCAGCATACTGCTGAAAATAACAATAGAGCGTTTCTAATTGAAAGCAAAACTATCCAAGCAAGCTGTTAAGACCAATAACGATCGAGCTAAAAGAATGTACAGTTGGTGACCCGTTTGCTTAGGATCGATTGATGCAAGGCATGACAGTCGTATAGCTAATTCATGCGTTGTTTGCTAATGATTGTGAGAAACCATATAGATATGGTTTGCAATATGTGATAAGTAATTGACATTGGTTGAGTTCGGTGTTTGAGTTAAAATGCGGGAATCTAGGGATTGCATGAGTTTGTGCATGTCATGATTTTGACTAACCAGAGTTGGTGAGGATGTTGGAGAGTTACAGGAGATGGCAAATGTGTTTGCTTGTCTCATAATGTGTAGGTCACTGGAGTCAACTTGATGGTTAACGACGAGAGGATCGGACACAAGTAGGAGACTTGGGGCCGGACGATCGAGAGGCCAGATGAAGTCAAGGGTGATCCACACCGTACAGGTGGAGGGGTAAGAAGCACGGACGGTTTCACGGTTGAGCCTAAAAACCGTGGGTGGTGATCAAGGCGGCGGGGTTGACCAAGTCAAAGATGATCGGGCGTCGGTGCAAGTAGAGGCTTCCAATAGACCGGAGGCAGGAGAGACTTGCCGACGAGAAGGATCACGGGACGAGGTGACATGCGTCAAGATCAAGAAGTCGCGCTTTGAGAAGCGTGCAAGGCGGTTTCCCGATTTGGGCCTCAAAACCGATGGCGGTGGTTGGTGGTGCACGTGGCACCATCGCGGAGCTTGCGTCGAGACGAAACAAAGTTGTGAAGGGCTCGATGCCATTCGGGCGAAGAAAAAAGAGTTGGACGGTTTTACCCCTGGTGGTAGGTGGCAATGTAATATAGGTCAAGGGTAGAAGTGTCTTGAACCCTAGGCCTATATAAGGAGAGGTGTGGCTGGTGGGAGAGGGGCTTTTTCCCATTAGCCTTGTTAGGACTTCATTCAAAGTGCTAGGAGATGTCTTCATGTAAAAGAGGAGAGGAGTGGTTGTGTGAGAGACATCTCTTTCTCTTTCAAATAGTGGAAGAAAGAAGGTGGCTTCCTACCCTTGTATCCATAGATCTTGTAAGCTTGTTTCTATGATATGAGAATTATTTTCATGCTCAAGATCTTCCTCTCTCCCTAAATCCCGAATTTCTCTTTTTCTCTATTTTTGGAGCTATTTTCGTGGGAATTTTTGATCTTACTTTTGGGCAAGTTTTGAGGTGAGTTTCTTGGGAGATCTTGGTGCTATGATGAGTTAGAACAATCCTATATGGATCCTTGACCGAATCATAAGCTCTAGCACCTTCGATTTGAAAGATTTCTCAAGATTCCCCTTTTTGGTATTCTTGGAATAAGATCTGAAATTTATGATGATTTCTTGAGCCAATTGAGTAGATCTTTTTGGAGGAAAGTCACAATGACCTGATGATTCCCTGATCCAAATATCGCATGTTTTAGAGATCATTTGGTTGAGTTTTGGAGAGATTTGGAAGAAAATCATGACAGTTTTCTGTTCTGTCGGGGGTCGATCAGCACTGCCGATCGCCTGGACCGGCACTGTCAGTGGATCAGAATCCGGATCGGCACTGCCGATGCCACGACTGGCACTGCCGGTGGCTTGGGTCTGAACCTCGCATCGGCACGATACTGTTGATAGTACCAATCGGCACTGCCGATGCCAGTGATCGACACTGCCGATGATCATGTAGTAACTTGTTTTGAGTTTGTTCTTTGACCGTGTTAAGTCTTTGCTGCTCTCCTTTGTGTCTGTTGTATTCCACTGTTGTTGTTGATCACTCTTAGGGTTGACACATCACAAATTGATGTGTGTGGCCTTGGTGATTAGTTTAGAGGTTGACTTGAGTTGTAATTGAGATATAGGCCAAGTTCTTGTAAAAAATTTTAATTGGCTCCCATTCACCCCCCTCCCCTCTCTCACTTTGGTGGCCTTCTTGGTCCTTCAGATTGTTAAGTCCATCTCTTCTCAAGAATCGTGCAAGATTCCACAGGAGATTATCAATGCGGCAGGGCATTGAATGCCTGCCCAACCGTTTTGCAAATTTCCAATGAGGCTGTCTAAACTGAGGGGGAATATTGTCTTGACCTCAATATCCGTGTGCTAAACATTAGAGCTACATATACCCTAGAGAGAGTGCGTAGAGTACATGTGTGTACTGTGTCCAGCCAGGCCATTAATCAAGGTAGATAAATGTGTCCCGGCTTTGACCTCAAATTTGCTGCCACCCCGTCGTATATGCGTTCCCGAGAGAGATGAGATGTGGGGTGTCACTGTGAAGATGAAGAGTGCACACCAAGGAAGGTATTGTTGTTATTTTTGCCCTAGTAAAACTGTAAAAAATTCAAAGAAATACTTTGGTTAAAGCTATACTAGCTAGGCACGTTTCCCTTCCATGGATCGAGCCTTAACATAAGTTGTGGTCTAGTATCGACGAAAAAAATGAGTATATTTGGAACAGTTTGGACGATGCATACCAATTGTTTTGTTATATAATTCTCGTGTCTCATTCAAGGATAAATTGTGATGGGAGCATGCAGTTTCCTTCGCTTGTTTATATTATCTGTAACTCAACGAAACACATTCTATAGCACTGAAGAAGGGAAAAAAAAATCATGGATGCAACGGTAACCATGCAGCCACACACCAGCACCATCTCCACCGGTTCTTGTGTGCGTGTATAATACTGGAGGCTGGTCCTCAGCATTGAATACCGCCACGACCACGTGGTGCCTCCGTGATCAGATCAGCGGACGATGAAACGCAACAGTTTGTCTGAACGGACTTACGTACGCCTACACTCCCACCCTAGCTAGCTAGTAGTACCAGCCTAGGCTAGGGTTCGTGTGTGCTTCGCAGTCAGCATGCAACTGCATGGAGAATTGGAGATGGACCAGAAGCAAAGTGAATGGTTGAGTCAATGAATGCCATCGTCATCCATAATTTCGCATCGCATCTCGCTCATCTGCATGCGATGCGATCGTTGATGCTGGGAAGAGAGGAGTTAAGCGACGGACGGCTGCCTGCCTGCCGGGATGGATCATCGAGCTAGCGCCATTTATGCCCGACACTGTTCATCCTTTTCCCCCCCCCTTGCAACCAGTTGCTCCCCCACACTGTACCCTGCCTTTATAATGTGGCCCGGACATCGTCGTCTTTGAATTTATTGTGGACGTGGCCACTCCGTCCCCTTCGTACTTGCTGCACACATGCTCATGCCAAGCGAAATTGAAACATGTGGTGCTTTCCTTTCTTGTTTGGAAATGCTATTTTCATTATAGAGAGGAATGTCGAAATTAAGGAAAACCACGTGTCACGGAACAATATTTTTCTTTCTTTCTTTTCTGATGTGAAGTTGTAGTTGTGGAACAAGTTTGATTACGCAAATTTGACCATTTTTCCACTACTCTAGGCCCGTAGGCCGGTTCATGTGTCAGTTTCCACTTCCACTCCTTGGTCGCTGAAAATGAGTCTTAACTAGAAAACGGTTCCAACGCAAACCTCATCACTGTCCCAGGGGAAAGCAAGTAACATGGCCTGTCACACCTGGTAATAATAATCGCGTCATCAGCATAAGCAGGAGGGGTTTTGCTTGCCGCACTTGCAAAAGGAATCTTACCCAAATCGCTGTACCAGCTACTCGTGCTGGAGATGAAAGTTGTGGAGAAACGAGGTACATCCTGCACATGGCAACCCTTCTTGCTGAGAGGGACAGAACAGAGAACAGACCCCCACCTCTCACTCACAGTGTATGGTGGCTTGAGCTAGCCGTGTCTGGACTGGGATGTTTTCCCTGGGGCCCACACACCTCAAAAATAGTAGGGAGAGAGAGAGAGAGAGAGAGAGAAGTCAAAAGGGAATTGTGCAGAATCTCCGGAGCATTCCGTTCTCCAAAATGTTCCTGGAAGCATGATTAAGCTGTCATTGACCTCAGCATCATGCCCTGCAAAGCATAGGATCCAAGTTAATTAGGCCCATTGCTTAGTACTCTCTCACCTCGAAACCTCTTCCTCTGCCATGCACACACTGTTTTCTTTGCATGCATCTCAAGGCAAGCATTTGAGGGTTTTAATATAATATCTTCTCTGCAAAACACATCTTCTAGTTAGTGCCCTGAAAACGTCAGGTTAACAGGAGAATGCTAGTTTCCATTGCATGGCGAGTACTATTTTTTTTTTCTCTATCGTGACTGAGCACCTTTCGCATCAAGAAGAAGAGAGAATATAAAGTTCGAAGTTACACGACCAATGACCACGACCAAGAATACATATGTGACCAAGACAACACAATGGCGAGTATTCTGCTTCTAATTAATAATAGTATATGCTCAGACAAAATTGAGTGATATCAATTGTTAATAGTTGGATAATTTTCTGGCGTGTAGGCGAGAGAGAAAAGATATAGTACCTTGGTGAATTAGAAATATTTCTCATGGCATCCAAAAAGTGATGGAAACAATAAATATTGATGGATCCAGTACCAATCAGGGCTTAAACCAGTCCAAAAGTGCACTTTCCTTCATACTCACTCTGTGGTGCGTGGTACAAGTACTCTATGGCTGGCAAGGCATTTGACATTGCTAGCAAACAAAGAGAATATTTTGCGTACTAGTTAAACAATGCGCCCCTTGATGCAGCTGCAAGCGAATGTCTTGGTCGGATAAAACTATGGCCCAGCGCATTGGGTTAGCTGCTATCCAGACTGATTAACTTAAACCAAACAAGCTAATCGCCATCTGACTGAATAATCCAATAGTAATGAGCAGTAGTACTTATTTAATCTCTGAGCTTGACACTTCACCATGTGTTAGCACTAGTACTTCCAGTCTCACTTTACTCCGCGAAGCCAGGTCACGTGACTATATCTCCGGCTCACGTGAGCCTCCGGGAATCTTGCTACCATCCACTTGTTTCATTCTCTTCCTCCTTCGCCTTCGTCGTCTCTCTGCAGCAGTTGCTTGCCTGCTCCCGCTTCTCCATGAATTGTCCTGCTGCTTCCGAGAAGTGATGTCAGAGAGCTTTATTTTTACTTCACTGCTGGCAGTTTCTCTCCCCCCCTTTTCCTTCCAAATCCCTAGACTTTGACCTTTTCTCTCACCAATCACAACGGCATCATTACCCAATGATTTTTGGCCGTTCGTGCGCTTGGCCGACCCACACGTGGCGGAATATCGATGGTGCGTCGGGCGTGGTTCTGGAAGTTGCCACGCACCTTGGGCTGGGTCTTCTTCGCAGCAAGGTCTTTTCTTGAGTAATGTTAGAAGTTGCGCCCTTGTGTGTGCGCGGATCCGAGCTAAACCGATCACTAAATCGACCTGGACAAAAAGTCGAGTGGAAGCTATGTCTGATGCTTCATGCAACCTGATGGCAGAGTCTATGCGATTTACGGGTTCTCCTCAGATCAAAATAGCTGTGAAAGAAGGTAGAGAACTTGCTAATTAGTATTCCTGATAAATCATAGGGATCATAATGGCTGGAATAGATATGCATTCACATTAATCGATCTACTTAGCAAAAATTTCTAGGCATCATTGCGGTGAAAAGGTTTGTGGGGGCAAGAACTCAACTTTAAATTGGGCATCTTAATGTCCTTCTTGTCGCGAGTAAAAACTTACCAGACGTCCAAAACAACATACTCCTATTAGGGACCACTTGTGTTTACTCTTCTTATTAATTTTTCTGAATGGATCAACTACTTACAGAGTGAGTGCATCCGTGAGTGTTGTCTGACGTCCTTTGACCCGTGTTGTTGACTTTTAAAAAGTCTGACTTTTAACTATCAAGCAGTCCATATGTATATGTGGAAGTTATTATATATGAGCAGTTTTACCATGCATATTACCTCCAGTAATTACTGATAGTAATGCAGTAATTACTGGTGGTAATATAGTAATTATTGATGGTAGAGCAGTAATTACTACTAGCAGTAATGGTTTTAGTGGGGCATTATCAGAAAGATGAAAAATGGAAAACTTATAATTTATTTTATTAATTAGGTCTAATTATCTTTTTTGCTTTCTACTTTGATGAAGCTGAATTTCGGATTGACGGATGAGTTCAGAATGTTTAGAAATGACCTCTTTACCCCTAATGGCAATGCGGGTAAATAAATAAATATGTGAGTAAATTATATTATTATTCCTAAGCAATATGTATAGTAAAACTGCTCTATATATATGAAATGTATTATTTTTTGTATAAATATAATGTATTTATATTTATGGAATATTGTGCTACATAATGTTAAAACGTCGGTGACGCCAAAAAGTCTGACTCTAAACACATATCGGTGACACCAAAAAGTCAAAATGCAATGTCAAATATAACGTTGGAGTAGTGGCTTTTAATAAAACATAAAACGTGTCTCTGTACAAGCGTAAAGTGTTATTGTTACCTGGATATGTAAACCACACAATTATTTTGTGCAACCGAAAGAAAGTGAGAACAAAAATAGACAATTGACAGCAACAAAGGAATTTAAATGCATCTTCTACATCTTTAGTTCACGGATGTACAGATTGTTCTTCTCACAAATATCGAAGCAGCAGTACGTATATGTACCCATTCCCGTACATATGGAAAAGTTTGTATGCCTCTATAGCGTGTTGTCCTGGCAACTTGAAACACATTTTCATGCAAGGTGCTGATCCCTGACAAAATAGCACACATCATATCCACTAGTGTACACGTATGGAACAGTGTCGGATTCAGTAGGCTAGGACACTGCGCGCGTACATCCATCTCAAAGGACGTGTCTGAAGATGTAGAAGGAAATAGCTATGTCTGGTTTTACCATTGCGGTCCTCTAGCAGGAAAAAAACTTTCTCTGCCTTTGATGTTTAAACCTTACTACCATGTATGCACGTACATACGTACGTACTCTTGACTCTGCTACATATATACGCTCTCTTTTGATCGATGTGATACGTACTTGTATGCTTATTACTAATTCCTTTCATCGCCATGCACCATATTCATTCATGAGATGATTCATTTCTGCTCAATTACAGGAGTCAGACCAAAATTAGGAATTCTAAACTATTGGTATGTTATAAAAGATGTCAACAATCTATGGGTGGTACATAGAAATAGATTATATGTGATTAATAATCCCTTGTCTTCAAACTGTAGTCGACATTTTATTACTTCCCGCTTTGCTTTGATATGTTGCATGAGTCCTGCAGACAAATATGCTACAATTTTTATAATACTATTAGGTTCTGGCTTTGTATGAAGCAAATATCAGGATATTTTCTCGTTCTCTAAAGAAAACTATTTGGAACATGTGTTTTACCTTTTCGCAATGATATTTTCCTAGAAACAATAGAAGTGTCTTGTTACTACTACAAAAGCATACTGTAGCGGCGGACCAAAATGTATTGTAGCGGCAAGTATGGCTACCCACCGCTACGCTTCTGTAGGTAAAAGTAAAGAATTTTCATTATAGTAGTGATAGACTGTATTGTCATCAACAACTATGAACCAACCTAAAACCAAATTCAATTGGCAGACACTCACGTTGCCGACATCCACCATGCCGCCGAGGTTTGTTGCCGAGCTGCCGAGGTTTGCCTCATCGCTGAGGTTTGTCGCCAGCTCATCTGTTCATCGAGCTGCCGATGTTTGTCGCATCGGCGTGGGGAGGCGGTGCTGCCAAGGGGAGGGGAGATGGCAATGCTGCTTTCCCCGCTCCGGTTGGATCTGCCGTCTAGGGGAGGGGAGGCGACAACGCTGCTTGCCCCCTACCGGTTGGATCTGCCACCGCAGAGCCTAGAGGTGACAGTGCTCCTTGTCCCCCTTCGACAGGATATGCCTCCAAGGTTAGGGGAGGTGGCGGCGCTGCTTGCCCTACTCCAGATGGACTTGCAGTCTAGTGGAGGGGAGGTGTCGGCGCTGCTTGCCCTCCTCCGATCAGATCTACCGCAAGGGGAGGGGACACGTTGCATGGCCGTGGTGAGGTGGAGGGGAGGCGGTGCCCCGCCATATTGAGGTGGAGGGGAGGCGGAGAGGAGAGGAGAGGAGGTGGAGAGTAGAAGACATGAGAGAAGGGATGAGGTAGGGGGTGGGCGAGGAGAAGGGGAGGCGATGGCGTGGTCAAGGGAGGTGACAATTGGGAGAGGAGAGAAGGGAGGAGGCGGCGGCGGCAGTGAGAGAAGAGAAGGGAGGAGGAGGCTGGGAATTGAGATAAGGGTTAGGACTTTTACTCCTTTTTATATCTACCGATGGTCTAGTGGGTTGTGATGAGCTGCTGGTCCAACAAATAGCGGCGGGGGAAAACATGGGTCGTTGCTACAATAGGATTTACTTGTAGCGGTGACCCATAAAATGATCTGCTGCTATTAATTTATATTTAACAGCGGTTTGCTACCAAATCATGATTTCAAGCACCGTAGCGAAGCGGCGGGGAAAGATTTAGGTGCTGCTATTTGAAAATTGGTTCCATCGCTATAGGCCCCTTTTGTGACATCCAACCACTGTCGTCACTTGGTCCCCCTCCTCCTTCTCCTTTGGTGGCCTCGCCAGCAGTGAGGAGGAGCGGGGATCCATACTCCTTCTAGTCTACTAGTAGTTTAATTAGTTTTTGTTAGGTTCAAGATTTCTCCAACGATCCAGTCAAAGAGTACGGTGGTGTGAGTCACCGTCAAGATCGTTGTCATGGAGCAATGGAGCACACGGTGTCTCTCAACGGTGATGGTGAGGCGAAGGCACCATCATCAACGAAGAATAAGTTACTCTGGTCCCTCCTTTGTCTTGCCATGGTTGTGGGCTAGTGAGAGTTTGTTTTCCGATGACATTAATCTAGATGTCATAGATACATATATGTTTTTTTTCTATAAAACTGATCAAACTTTATTGAACATGTACAATCCTAGTAGGAATCAACCTATTTTGGGATAGGTAATATGTATATTTTCATTGATGTTGTCGGACCTGAAATATACTTATAATTTTATCATTGATATTGTATAGATGCATCTTTTCTTGGTTTATCGTGCCTGGGCACGTTTCGCATTAAGAAGAAAAGAAAGAATACAAAGTTTGAAGTTACAGATGCGACCACGGCCAATATAGAGAACATTTACATCAGGAACTGGAAAGTAAAAAAATGAGACAAGGACTTGAAACCAGCACGGATCCAGGTAGAACCTTCCTCTCTGATCCAACTAACTAAGCTAGAAGGTTGTTTGTAAGAATTATTGAAAACCCGATTATTATGTTCCTTCCACAGAAGCCATCAAGATAGGATCACCAAAGTGTTGAAGCCTTTTCTTTGATCTTTATGAATCAATTTTCTGGTGGTAGTCCACCAGTCCGCCAAATTACTCTCTTCGGTTGGCATCAAGTATGCAAGGCGAAGCGGAGAAATTTTTTCAAGACTAGTGTGGAGTATAGATGCATCTTTGATGACACATATTTTTAAATGCATATTTTTCGGGAATGAAGTACAATATTTTTTTGTCACATCCGGGTACAAATTTTTAAGTACCACTAATATGTTTTGTTTCCTCTTAATCCGGACCCTGTTGGGGCCGCATCCATAGCTAAGGTTTGTAGACCACCGTGGACAATTACAGGCAATGGTACGAGCGGCAGACCGATTCCACAGGCTGCATATATGAATTGAAGCTTGCACTGCAGCACCGTACCCATGCATATATACGTGCATCAGCACCAGTATTTCTGTGCTTTCAATGTAGCAACAGTGCAACTGCGTGCAATGTTGCATGCGGCGGGAACAAGCATGGCTTATGCATATGGAGATAAGATACACGCATCGTGCAACACATGCAGCGAGAGGCGCTGTGTCGTCGTGGCCGATCGATCGGACACGGATGGTGCCATGCATGCAGACGGCGCAGATATGTCTCGGGCCTTTCGACCGGAAGAGATCATACAGCAGCGTGCGCTCCATCTCCAATGCCTCTCCCGTAATAACTGCGAGGACTGCATTATGCATCGACTGTGCGTGACAAACACGAGTTATGAAGCCATATGCTGCTGTATATGTCGCCTGCGCGTTCTGTATTGCCCCGTACATTGGCGCCCGAAGCAGATGTTATCAGTGATGAGGGCTCGGAAGATAGCAGCGCTCTTAAGGATTGAACAGTAATATTCAGCTACCCCTAGACAATTTCAAGTCACATGCATCAATTTCTTAGGGCCTATACAGATCCACACCCCAATTAGCTCATCCAGCATTTTTAAAACTGGTCATGGACTGAAACTGATCGGAGCCACGGCTATCGTTCCGGAAAACGTTTTTTTTTTTTAAACTTCACTTGCTTGTGAATGGTCTAGATAGAATCAAGGTCTTCAACGCGTCATTAGAGGCTTACAGCCAAAATGACTAGCTTACTCAAAAAAGGAAAAGAAAAATATAAATTTGCACTTGAAGAAAAGAATTTTTGGAACGAGGGTGCTGTTTCCAATGCGCGTATGTATGCAACGGACGGAAGAGGCATAATACTAGTACATGGTTTGCTGGATGTAGCCTTGGGGTTTGAAGCCGTATGATGATCATGTGACGGGCGTAGCCGCGAGTCAACTCGGCATACATATGCATGTGTGTTTGTGTGTTGATTTGGTCATGTGGAGGTGACACAATAATCCTAGACAAGGTTGTCCCTGGATTGGATGGAATATCTTGGGGGAAGACATGCAAGGGGTACTAGAAGATTTCAGGAAGGTCTTGGTTTTGGATTCGGGGAAGTACCCTTTTTATTCTAATGGGTGTGGTCTGCTAGTTTAATCAAATGGCTAGAGGCACATATCACATATAGGAGGCAAACAGTATAGACAAATGAAGGATATTCTTCACTAGGGATAGAATCATGGCATTTTACTTTTGTTCAAATTGGAACACTTTCTCATGCCACACCACATATATAGATCCAAACATTGTATATGCAAAGTAAGTTTAATACATCAAATGCCATTGTTTGTCTCACTGACATGTGGGACCAAGTGTGTCACTGACATGTCTGTCGGAATGGCATATACAAGGAGTTTTAGTTTAAGCTAATGACATATAGAGAATTCTTCCTAACTTTAATAAGTAGTAGTGATGAATAAAACAATATGACGATCTACTCAAAAGAACCTGATTGATGAAAGAGGCGAAAGAATATCATGAAATTTTTTTTCGACCTGTGAACATTCCCAACCCCACCTAGCTGGCGGGGGTCACAGCACAACAAAACAGAAAACAACCAAGTTCAGGTTCAAAACGAAAGAATATCATGATTACTCAATATTTGTTGTTGTGAAGGCATTGAGGGACATCCTTCACAAGGTATGTGACATCATCACTTATTACTTTCGTTTAAATGCTATATACTGGTATTTTGTAGCAGAAACTACAATGATTTAAATATTGTCATTACTAAGATCCAATTTTGGCTTAGGTTCTGCTTTGAGATCCATGTTGGATTTCAAATATATACACATAAAACAATTTAGACGACTCAAATCAACAGTAGTTAATCCATCTACATTATTCAGATCCATTGATTTATTTGGAGCTTCCTAAGTAAGTTCAATAAGTAGTTGAGTATAATTCAAGATACGTGGTCAAAATGAATATCAGGAATGACATAATACCCGTTTCTGTTGCTCTGAACGCCGGCAGGTCTCACGGTATGTTACTTTTGTTGAAATGAATAAAATACAAGACTTTCTTGTTGCAACATTAAAAAGATCCAACCGTAACACTTACCAAATACATACGTAAGTTCAATGAGTATATAGTAACGGAAAAATAATTTTTCCAACCGCTTGTGACGTTCATCATGTAAGCATTTTTGTTTGATGGTTCACACCAGATCGCTGAATAATGGTGAGGTGAACCAGATCTAGGCCTGGGGCAAGAGTCTTATTCAGAGAATGTGTCAAATGAAAGGGCAGGCAGCAGGAAGACGCACGCACCTTTGACGCATGCAGTTGACAGAAACTCGCCGCTTTGCACAAACACAAAAGTACTTGGGTTACTATGGGTGTGCACTGCAATTTGATGGTGTGACTGCAGAATGTGGACCCTTCCCATGGGGGTGGTGTAGTACTGCAGTGCAGCACCCCCACACCCAATCTGAAAGCAGTGAGAGAGAAGCTTTCTAGAGAGAGAGAGAGAGGCTTCCGTTTCTCTTGCCCAATGTGTGTGCGTTTCTCTCTCTCTCTCCAGCTAGCGCATGATCTCCGGCCTGGCTGGCTCCTCCCCCATAAAAAAAGGGTGCAGTGCTCTACAGAGGCAGGGCTGTAGAGAGAGAGAGGTACGTAGAGAGAGAAAGTGAGCCCAATCCCTGCGGGCGTGGGGGAAAAAGCATCCCAGGCGCACGAGCTTCTACAGGCCTTTTCAGCACCCAAACAACTGAAAAAAAAAAATTCAGATCAGTCGTCTCCTTCACACACAGAAAAAGAGGAAGACGAAATTCAGATGTATCCTTCACCTACAACATCCATACCGGCTCCGACACAACACACGTATTTTATACTACTATAAATAACACCGTAAAGTATATTTTTTGGAAAGTATATAGTGGTAGCAGTATAGTAATACTGTACACACCTGCCTCTTTATTTCTGCGGTCTTTATTGTGCGTGTGCGTAGTATACGTATGGAGACAAAAGCATGCTTCCTTTGACTCCCACTTGCCTCCTAAGTGTCATTTTCTCATACATGGTGATGCCTGCTCCTCCTTAACAACAAGATAACCTCACATCCTCCCTCTTCCTGCCTAAGCTACCCTTCTCTCTCTAAACTTTTTATTTCCAGTAGCAATAAGGAGGGACAGCACAAGCGACCAGTTCATCCCTGGTGCCTCTCATAGTCATCTTCAGAAAGAGAAGAGAGGAGAGAGAAAGGAGGAGGAAGAAGTAACTCCGGTACTAGAGACACAGACACCCACCAAAGCCAAAGCATAAGCACAAAACGAGAGAAGAGAGAAGAGAAGGGAGGAGACTCCTCTTCCCCAAGAAGCTTCTCTCCTACATATATGTGCACATCCAATCCGACGATCGCATGAGCTCTCCGAGATAGCCAGGTAGCCACACCGCCGCTGCTGGTGCAGCAGGGAGAGGGAAGAGGAGAGAGGCGAGCGCGATCAGGGGCTCTTGGGGGCGGCGATGGAGGCGAGCTCGGCTGCGTCGCCGGACCTGTCGCTGCACATCAGCCTACCGAGCAGCGCTCCGGGCTCCGGGCCGTCGGCCGGCGGGCGCGCCGCGGTGGGGGGAGCGGGAGGCGGCGGCGCGGGGGGAGGAGACCCGTGGCGGCGGCTGAACGGGTCCACGGCGTCCACGGAGCTGTCGCTGTCGCCGCCCGCCGAGCCCAACGCGGCCTCGCTTCCGTGGCGGCACCACCGGCCGTCGGCGTCCTCTGCGGCCACGACGTCGGCGCTGACGATGCCCATGCCGATGCCGATGCTGCATCCGCCGCTCGACGGCGGAATCGGGGGCGGCGGCGCGTCGTCGTCGTCGGCGGCGCCAATCCGGGGCATCCCTATCTACAACGGCCCGGGCGGGTTCCCGTTCCTGCCGACGCCGGCGGCGGCGGACCACCAGAAGGTCGGCGGCGGGTTCTACGGGTCGTACCACCACCCGGCGACGTGGCCCACCTCGCTGGGCTCCACGTCGCCGTCGCCGCTCGCCCCGGCGGCCTTCGACCCCGCGTTCCTGTCGTCGACGTCCCCCGCCGCCGCGCACCACCACCACCACCGGATGCTGTCGGCGTCGGGCAGGCTCAACGGCATGCTCGCCGACACGCTCCGCGGCTACGGCGGCGGCGGCGCGGGGGGTCTCGGCGGGCACCACCACCACCATCATCTCCACGGCGCGCAGGTGCCCTTCGGCCTAGGCTCCCGCTTCATGCCCAAGCTCCCCGCCAAGCGCAGCATGCGGGCCCCGCGAATGCGATGGACCAGCACCCTCCACGCGCGCTTCGTCCACGCCGTCGAGCTCCTCGGCGGACACGAGAGTGCGTCATCACAATCTCACCTTGAATTATATCACACACCTTCGTTCTCCCCTCCGCCACTAGTCGTTTCTGATCATCATCTGCTCACCAAAATTATATTAATCTCTTCTTCTTCTTCTTCTTCTTTGCCTCCGGCGCGCAGGGGCGACGCCCAAGTCGGTGCTGGAGCTCATGGACGTCAAGGATCTGACGCTGGCGCACGTCAAGAGCCACCTCCAGGTACGTGGCTGCCATTGCCAACCAACTCCATCATCGTCCTACCCTCCATCGCCCCACCGAGCTTTCATTCCTGCACCATCCTTGCTCTCGTTCGGGTCAGACAAGAACGCCAATGCAGTAACTCCAGAGTTAGTGATGAATGACGGTGAAACCGACGGATGGGGGGGCTCGCTGCCAAGAAACTGCCATTCTAGGCGGAGAGGAGAGAGAAAGGTGCATGGTGTGGGGATGTGTGTGTGTGAGAGAGAAAAAGTTGTCATCATTACACAATAATGCAATGTATGTGCATCCGCGCCTGGTTAGCGTATGTGTGTATGTGTGCGCGCGCGCACGGCCCGAAGCTCCAGAGAACCATGGCCAGAGAGAGAGAGAGAGAGAGAGGAGAGAGAGAAGCGTCCAAGGCGAGGAGGAGGGCATGGCATCATAGTATTTCCAAGTGTCCATTTCCTGGTGTTCCCTTGCGCGCCGATCCACCTGCTCATCCGTCTGCTTCCCCTCCGCTAGCTTATTGTGAACTGATCCTGCTGCTTTTTTTGGTGTGCTTTCTTGCTTCCCCTTTTCAGATGTATCGGACCGTCAAGAGCACTGACAAGCCTGCGGCGTCCTCAGGTACTGCTGCTGTGCTGCTAATCATCCGCATTGCCAGCCTCCATGCGCGCGGTGCGGTTTAGCATTCCTGCTATTCATCTTGCTCATAACACACTGTTTATTTGCCGTATCATTGCGTATCCTTCCAGGACCGACCGACGGCGGCTCCGGCGACGACGAGTTCCCCGGCGCCAGCCAGGCCGCGTCCGGTGGCGACAACAACATGTGTGCGAGGCCGTTCGGAGAGCACCGGTCCACTTCTGAAGGCGCGGCGAGCTCAGTGGGCGGCGGCGGCGCTGACATGGACCAATCGTCGGCCGGGAACACTAGCACCAGGTGGAGCAACTCGTCAAGGTACTACTACTGATCATTATATTGTTCCCCAAGTACACTAGTGCTTTGTTCTTATGCAGATCATGATAACGTGCCATGAGATAACATCTTCATTCCTTTGTTGTGCCTAATTGGCGCTTATCGTAGTCCCAAAGACACCACACAAAACTTTGGTAATATCTGCATATTGCTTTATATGTAAAGCCATTAGCATAAATAACGTGGTTTTATTTGGTTCAATGTAAAAGCCTGAAGAATGTTTTGGGGCCGCGCGCGCACACACCCACATGCTGACATGAACACCTGGAGAAAGAGATGCACACACAAACATACACGCGCAGGGCTGCCTATCTTTAGGTGGGTGGCCAATGCAATGCTGTCACAGAAAAGACCAAAAAGTCACACCCCGCACCCATGACCTTCATTGACTTGAGCAGCCATGGATGGCTTCTGCTCTGTGTTGGTTTTTGTGGACTTATTGGACATATAAAAATACAACTCTGCTTCTCCTACAACTTTGTGTGTCGTGTTTGTGTAGGTTCTTGGGCTCTGGCCTTGTCTTCTCTCTCTCTCTCTCCTAGCTAGGGCAGCAGTAGGACGCTCTATTATCTTTTCTTATCAATGCATGGCTCTGATTCCAGGGGGATGGGGTATTGACCTGACATGCCCTATTGCCTAGGAATATGTGACCAAGGACTCTTGGTTCTTTCCCATCGTCAATCTCTTCAACGACCTCCTTTCTTTTCTTTTGCAATTATTAGCTCGGCTCACAGACTCTCTCTCCATCTCTGGCATGATTAGGTCCTGATGACTGATGGTGAGCCAGTACATTAGTGTACTTACTTACATTGTGATGTAGGCCTAAGGGTGAGCATAGCCACAATGGCAGCATGGCTATGCTGCTCGATTGGTCTCACCAATTGAGTATTTTTTTTTTCTTTTTTACCACTGCATCTTTTTGTCATCTCATTATTCATGCTTTCCCCCATTTTTTTTCCTATTCATATTCCCGACTGAAGGTACTCCACACTATTTACGGCACTCCACTTCTGAGAATTCTGCTTTTGAAAATGATTACAAGCCCAGTTTTTTTATGGTCGCTCTTCGTACATTTCTTTACTTTTTATTAAACATTTAAGTCAAACATATGTGTACGTCAGATTTTTTTATGAGTTCTGTCAATAGGTAGTATCTGATTATAGTTGTTCGCTGTATTTTGCTTGCTTATACGATCTACGTCTGGGGAGTTTTACAGAACTGCCAATATTTTCATTTGTATTCTTCATTCTGGTAGCTAATATTATTGCATATATAGAATGGCCGTTCTACAGTGTTAAAATGAACTATGCAGAAAAAATGAGAAAGCATGCTATAATTTTTGGAGTTGAGTGCAGTGTCGACATAGTTTCTTTGCACCAAAAGATGAAATTGGCGGGCAGATTTTATATTACAAAATTTGGGCATGATAACTCTTTTATTGCTTGATTAAATGCTTTCATTTTGTGTTTATTGAAGCCATGAACAAAATCCTATTAGTCAAGATGGAGATTTGGAAGCACAATTTTTCAAGCAGATAAAATTTGGGAATATGTATAATAATGAGCTAATGGTTAATGTTCTGGTGTAGATTAATGAGCTATATAGTATCAAATATGTATAATATCCTTCATCTCAATTAAAACTTGACATTTCGCAATATCTAATTTTAAGATATTCAGACATCATGACTCATGTACAAAACTATAGTAGTATATCTATGGTATACAAATTGCTTGATTAACAGAAATTGGGTATTTCAATTTTTATGGACATGCAAAGTCTACTGGTCTTTTAATGTTACATTTGTTCTATGAAGACAAAAGAACTTTTGAATGGTTTGGTAGCAAGTTGGTATTATCTTGATTGAGTAGTGATAAAGGAAGGATACTTTTGTTGATACACCAAAATCACAATTGAAAACAAAAAAGAAATGGACAGCTAGCTGTTTCATTGTCTCCAACTTTTTGGGCATCCGCAAACTTATTTTTCTCTCTGTGAGCACTACATTCTAGATCTTGACCAGCATCCTTCTACTAGCTTTAGCATTTATCAAATGAAGATAAGCGGACACGTGGGGATGCTTCCAAATTATACACATTTTGTTACTCATTCATCATTAGACTCGTTGCTTCTGTCATTTATTTTCCTTAAATACTCAAGGCACGAACTTGCTGATCAGCTACTGTGCCATTCACAGCATGGCTGTACCAAATTGGACCATCTTTTAAGAGCTTGTTGCCTAGAAAGGAGCCATGTAACTAACTGATCACGAAGAGCGACTGTTCAACTGTTGTTACTCACTTTATATAAAGCTAACCAGGGATCGTGCTTGCATGTCTTATTCCTAGTCCTAGCTATAGAATGTTACCATGCAAATGCATATACCCCAATTGTAGCATTGCACTCGCAGTTCACTATTCTGCTAGCCTCAATTTGGATAGAGCAGCTTTGGTAAGATTGTAACAGATTTGCTAAATGGAAAATATTTTTTCTTCAGGGACCCATGGGTGTCGTTGAATTCATGTAACATGGATGCTCATCGTTTGGTAGGTCTGTCTTCTCCGACTGAGGTACACATACACATTTTTGCTGGTACCGGCAGTGTTTTCATGTACATATATATACATTGGCAGTATGATCTAACTCTTGTGTAAATGTTCAGAATGTAGAGCCGTGCCGATCAAGTAGCTCGCAGGTGTCGAACCACGAGCTGAGCAGCCCGAGTTTGGAGTTCACGCTAGGGAGGCCAGATTGGCAGGGTGCGGATCATGACTGATGAGCCATCGATCTAAGGGAAAAAAAAAATCTAGCGAGGCTAATTTGTTCATTCAGGTATAGTAGCATGCAGTACTGATCATGCTTATCCGTCCCCAACTCCTCCGCGACAACGAGAAGTTTTCGGCGAAGAAGAATGGCGGACAAGATCGGCACGAATTTTCTCTGGGCAGCGCACCAGAGAGAGCTAGCGTCGGGAAAGATTATTTACCGGATCTCTGATCTGTCTTTGGTTTTCTATAAGTTGGCCATGTCCCTGATTTCCTTTTCTTTCTCATTTCTCCCTTTTTGTTTCCGTCCTCTGTGGCGAGACTACAGAGCTGTTGGAGCAGCGTGTAGTAGTGGTAGATGCTGAGAGGCTTAAAGCAGGGTGTAGAGTCGTGTGTTCATCCGTGTTTGGTGAGGTGATGTGTCCAGGTGTGGAGCGTATCATAACATTAACACATGAAAAGCTGGAAAAAGGAGAAAAAGATAGAAAAGGGAATGAGTTCTCATGAAGCAATCTAACTGAGACGATGATTTAATCCTTTTTGTGCGCGTGTCCCTTTGTTCTTTAATCCCTGCAGGTTCTTGCTCACCATGTCAGTTACTCGCTGCACTTGCACGCTTTTCCCAGCACCCAAGTGTGAAATCTTGACCAAATAATCATTCAGCACTTTATACTTAGCAGAGTGCACACATATGTATCCATCAAACCGATTGATACCAAAGCAAGATAAAGCATCGAGAAGTTCCTTGAAAAGAAAAGAGGGGGAAAAAAGGCACTGAAATTATATATGCTCCTCCTGGCATCATGCCATCAATTGCGCGCCAACGATTCCGGTACCACCTTTCCAATGATTCATTCACAGATCGATCCATCCATCCCTGGTGGTCCAAGAATGAGCTTGGGCACTGATCCATCCAACAATCCAAGTACATGCCATGCATAAACCCCAATCGACGCAACTAACATATATATACCTCTCTCACTGGTCCTGCATCACTCCTGCATCTGCCGATCCATAGCGTCGGCGAAATATTTGGACGTTTGGTCGTAGATGTTTTGCTGACAACAACAACGGCCTAAGCAAGAAGTAAGCTGCGGGAGCGAGACGATGGACTAGGACGTTTGGTACCAACCCTGATAGCATCTGAGTCACGACCATGAATAAAAGGAAGATGCTGTGTACTATACATGTGTGTAGTGTAGTGTAGGTAGCGGTCCTGGATTTTGATTGTTTGAGTATGGATATCTACTATGAAAAGTGCCCGTGATTGGAAAAAGAATCAAGCTAGCGGCCGGCATTCATTCTGATCGACCGCGCACCTGACGTGCCGTGAAGCGACAATATATAATCATCCTTCGTCGCATGGGAAATAGGCTATCTGTTGCCCAGGTAACAGATCACCCAGCAGGCATCAGATACTCATGTCAATGGCAGTACATCCGAACAGATCTGGATATGGATAAGCATATAATCTCTCCGTTTATATTTACATGTCATTCTACGGTTTTAAACTTTTCTCCAATTACATGTTATTCTCGCTTCTCAATGCACCTTTCTCTCTTCCCAATATAATATTCTCTTTTTTCACTACATCTCTATCTCTCTTCTTCTCGTTTTCAGTACACACATCTTTTTACTTCTCCTTATTTCCTGTGCCCAACTCTAAAACAACATCTAAATGTGAACAGAGGAAGTATTAGCCTTTTTAAATAAATCTGTATATATAGTGTGGTAGCTTGATGGTTGTTGGTCCTAATTAACTTATCAAGTGCATGCACGTAATATAAATTGAATATTAAATATGTTTTGCTGCTTCGGGAGCCCGTGTATTATTTCGATTAACAGTTCATTTTCTTGCAATGGAAATTCTTTTTTTTTTAATTCTTATTAGCACCCTTTCCGATCTGAGGAACTATGTTTGTCAACTTGGGTTGTTGAAACATTCTGGTTGAATACAAGGATGTTAACCAACAAGTTGGCCAGGGCAATAAAGCTTTACATGCCGGTACTAGCAACAAACAGCCATAAAGTTCCATGGAAAGTTGGGTTCATATTAGAGCAAGCCTTGCAGGGCATGGAAACCAGTTCGCCTATGAGGAAACTGCCAGTGGCGTGGCGGGCTGATTCCTGTGGTCGACGATGCCTGCAGAGTGCAGGGGCAGGCGTTTCGATTTGACAGTCACCGGACCAATGCAGTTAGCAGAGCCATTATAGCACTAATGACAGCGTCTAATCAAGCACCAGCACTGCATATCCCTAATGACACCTCAAGGCAGTGCAACGCTACAGTGTCGGCATGCAAGAATCAAAAGAAAGCTACAATCAAAGCAGGCAGGTAAAGAGAGGCCCCAACCCATCCCAACCCCAAAGAACTGAAGAAGGTGTGTACTGCACTGGTTGAAGGATGATAAATAAAGAGACGAAGAAGGAGATGAAGCATGCAGGGCAATTATAAAGCAATGGATTGCAAAATGATTTTCTCCGTCAGTCCCCCCATGTTTCCGTGTCCCCTCATTCAAGTCATTCTATTGTTCCCTCTTGCTTTGTCGGCCCTTTTGCCCAGCGTACGTCTGCGTCTCTGACAAAAGATAGAGAGAGAGGGAAATGGTTAAAGGGGCCGCAGGAATAGAGAAGGGGAGCAACCAAGCTGCAGCACAAAGGAAAAAAATGAATAAAGGGAGGATGGCCCTGTGTAACACCTGTGTCCGCATAAATGCCGTGCCCTCCTTCTCTCCCTCCCTCACTCTCTCTCTCTCTCTAAACAGCACCTTCTCTCTCTTCTGATACTGTAGTAGGGGGTCCGGAAGGAGCTGGGAGACGTGGCCTACTTCCTGTTGCACTGTGCACCTACGAGAGATAGAGAGAGAGAGAGGGAGAGGAGGAGAGAGAAGGTCACTGGCACTTGGAACTGGGCATTTATTTGCATGGGGCCTTTTGGCCCCGTGCAGATGGGAGGTTGCCCGGGCGTTGGACCACCCGGTCACTGTGCGCCATTCATCACCGTATGACCTGTATCGAGTGGACTTTGCATTCGACCTGTACTCGTCGGCATCTCCGTGACACACGATCGACCAAGCTGCCGGATGCAGATCGTGCTGCAACTGCTAGTTAGTAAATCCAAACTATCGTTACAGCGCCTTCCTCAATTCATTTTTAACTTGTCGAATCACATTTACGAGGCGAGTACCATGCATCCAGCAGACCAGCACGCTCGTCACATGTGACTAAATGGCGTCGTAACAGCAGCTAACCCATAGATGCAGTGCAGGCAGGATGTAGTCCTCGTACGCCGGTCGCTGCACCACAGACCACTCATCAGTTAGCGTACACTCGAAGGGGGCGTAATTGCGAGAGCTACTCCGTGGCAGCCTTCCAGTACCGTTCGCTGTAGTAGCAATCTGGGTTTGGGATCTGAGGATAGGGCTGAAGCAAGACGACGATGTCCTAGCCTCCTGCAGGTGTCCAACGGGCAACGGAACGGGAAAAGCTCGCTTGGTAGGTCTGGCGGCGTTTGACCAGACGCGAGAGGATTATACAACGTTGACTGCTGCTGCTGACGACGCCTTTTGACCCTGCTCCTATTCTGGGCCGAGGAATTTATCGGTTCGATTGGGCCCAAGACACCAGAGCCCAATAGAATGGGATAGCCCATGCTCTTTCTTTCGAAACATGACAAGTGTTTATTCGGTAAAACAGTTTCAGCCTCTTCTCTTTGGTTCAGTCTCTTCAGTTTTTCGAAAGAAACTGAAACTAAAACACAATCAAATGCACCATAACTATGTCTTATGTCAAATTATTACTCGCTACCATGCCCTGCTCGCTGCTTTTTCATGATCAGTTCCCCAGTTTGAATAGGGCAAATGTTTGACTGGCGGCAGTTGTAAAGCACACCAGGTGTTTCCCACTTTTACTAAATGTGCAAACAACTATACACAAATGTGAGGACTAGGTTTTATTTTACCTAACTCACATACTTGATTAACATAGAGATAAACTGAAAATTGATTTATCCTCACCTAGAGTTTGTGGCAAGCCAATAATAATTCAAAACTCAATTTTGTAGCCGAACGCTTCATGTCTATTGATTGCACAATTCCATTGATTTTACATGTGTCGAACTAGTGAATTGTTCATAATTCACTACTAGAAAAACAATTTGTAGTGATAAAAGATCAAAGTGCATTAGCAACGGGCATTTTAATACATGCTACCAAAATGGTCCAGCCCCAATAATCCATTACTAAAACTGATATAGTTATTTTTGTGACGGGGAACTTCGGCGGGCGCTCCTCCCTCTCGTTACTTGCTCTGACGGCTCCCTCTCCTTGCTCTTCGCCATGCGTGGCACGACTCCCTCCATCCCTCAAGCTCTCCGACAGACGCGGCATGGCCCCCTCGAGCCCTCCAGCGGCGCGACACGACTCCCTCTCCCTCGGGCTCCTCAACACGCGTGACACAATGCTCTCCCTCGGGCGTGGATCCGTCGAGCCTCCCTCCTCTTCACGTCGACGGATCTAGACCAGGCGGCGCGGTGGCGCTCGGTGAATCTTGCAGCGGCGAGGCATCTGTCTACTCCGGCGAGGCGCGGGTGATGGCGGCGTCCTCAGGCGCGTCGAATACGTAACACTTTTTCTCTGTCCGTTGATGTTCCCGATGAGGCAACAAATCCGATGGCGCCCTAGGTCAGGTCCAGGTGGGCACGACTATGGATGTTTTTTGTACTGCTGCATTTAGCAAACGGGTCTAAAGTGTCTACCACTCTAAATCTCACTTTTAGTGACAGCTGATTCACAGTAGTGAACAGTTTGTCCACCACTATAGACTCTTTTAGCCTACTAGTTTTTTGCACGTGCGGCACGCACGTGCGATGTTTCATTCCCACAATATATACTAACAAACAATGATTTATTAACAAAGCCATATCAAACCATGTTAACTTCCTTGCTTCGAGTTGCTTTGTTCATAACATGACTTTCTATCTATGAATTCAACTATGAATCTAGTAGCCTTTTGCTTGTGATTTTTTTGTCTTCCCCCTCCATGTCTTTTTTTTTTCTAACAAGTAGTGGGTCAAACAAAGATAACCTCCCATTAAGTATATATTTAACATCCAGTATGAACATTATATCCGTACCAAAGAAGTTTAGTGTTATATCATCTATGAGTAGGTTTTAAAAGTACAAATATAATGAAAATATGGAGCTGGGGAAGATGAACATTCAATCACTACATTTCTGGCAACTCTACCTCCTCAAATATTTCTACTACCGCATCCTTATCGGACTTTTTCATTCTCAAAATCCAGCTTGCTTGGGGTAGAGATAGCTGCATTTTTTTTAATAAGAATTCCTTCTCACAGCAACACCTAAGCCTAATGATTTAATTTGAAATCTAATAGCAAATATGTAAAAGAAATTATGAGCAGTTGGTCATCAGAAGTATGTTCACTTATGAAAATCATTTCCCTATACATTAACTGAACTGCTAAATTAGCAAATGTGCTCCTTCACAGTCAACTCCTGCATTCTTCCATTTATTAGTACATTTTTGCACGGTTGTATAGATGAGAGAACTGTTGTAGAGATGAGAGTAGACAAGATATAACACAACAACAGATTTGATTGTAGAGAAATATGTACGCCTCTGTAACTGAACAATTCAACACCACTTTCCATAGGTTAGAGGAACATGCAGATTGGCCCCAACAAGCAAATGCTTACATATACTTTTACTATTGTACCATAAAACTAATGTACTAACTGAATTAACAACATGGTATTATTCTTCGGACAACAAAACTGAAACAAAGTAATAGTGAGTATTGATATCCTTAACCAACATTAGTAAAAGAAACAATTAATTAAGTGTTTCTCCAAGGGAAAATTCACACCTTTACTTTTGCGTGACGATGTCATTTGTGCTAATAAAATACTGTCTGACATGACACATGGTGCAAAGAGAGGTCAACTTTGAAATATTAGTATCGGGATGAGAACCAAATCAAGTGGAACTAAAACGAAACAAGAAATCAGGAGTATCCTTACTTGATGAATGAATATGCCGGATTAAGAGTTATTAAAAGTTCAGTGATCTCTGCTCACGTTGAGAAGTTGATGTGTGCACTAATTAAGAGTTATTAAAAAACAATTCTGATATTGTGCCTTGAATAGACATCAATAGGTCACGCAATACCATTGAAACTGCATCTGCAGTCCTAAACCCTGGCATGACCTGACAACCAACCATTCAGGCACATTTAGAGCAGAATCTTTAGTCAATGGAGTCCCAAAACCATTTCATGAGTGCAATTGGCTACTGACAGGTGAAATAGAAACAATCCCTTTAAACACTTGCGGTGGCACGATAGGCTTGTCCAGTGTTAACTAACACAATACGAGCCCTGGGGGAAAAAGCAGCCACTCAGATAACAGCTCAATGTGTGATTATCCAATTTCCTTGGTGAAGGATTTCCATCACGCGACCAATGCCAAGTCTGACTTTCTCACCTCAACTCAACTCTGGAAAGGAAAAAAAAAACAGAATCTATCATTATTTTTATTTTTGCAGAGCTCCATTCTGTCGATTTGTATATAACATCCCAAGTTAACTATTATTTTGAGCACATGATTCAGCAACATTCAGATTGCAACGCGAACTACATGGTTATGATAAGAAAGATTGTCAATTGTTAGTTGATATGGCAGCCATGTTCTAGGAAAGGCCTGTGTATTCAGACATTCTGTTAAACAGTATGTGCACATGGGTTTGTTAGTACTGAGCCTAAAAGACCTAAAGCCTTGTTATGCAGTTTGCTCACCTTGTCATTACCGCAGATGTTGGATATGATGGGCTGAAGCTTTTCGTCAGCAAGTGACCGACAGGTGCCCACTAATAAGAATAATGAAGCCCCAACTAAATAGATGCACACATCTACAGGAATTACATAGTGTCTGCGGTATATTAATAACAAACAAAATTATTTTGAAAACGGGATCTAGCTAGCTACCCTGAACGAATTGCGGGAAAATCAAAATCCAATCACTATGCATAATAGCATAATAGAGACAAAAAATCATGCCGTAAAAAATTATAAAAAAGAACTCAAGACTCGATTCTTATATCTGCACATACCTCTTTGTGTCCGTCCAGATCTTGAGCATGTACCAACATGCTCGTGGTGAGGGCGAGGTCGGCGGCAGCCATGGACGCGTAGGCGAGCAGCTTAACCAGAGAAAGGTGAAGCTCACATGGTGATCATCCTCACGAATCAAGGATAGTTACAACGAACTATTGAAGCGATGCAGGCTATTTCGCTATGGGAGTAAATGGTTCTTGAACAGAGCGCGAGAGTGCCGGGGATGGAGCAGGGACAACGGATCCGCACTCGCCTCGTCAGACCTGGGTGCTGGGGAGGGACCCACTCGACATCGAGGACGATCACCGCCATCACGCTCGGGTCGATGTCGAGGATGCCACGGCCTCTTCCGGTGGGGAAGCAGCAGACACCTTCGCTACCATCACCTTCTCGAGGACATGGTGTACCTTACGGTTGGTGTTCCATCAATGCCTGATGTTGGAGCACATAAGAAGAGAAGGTCGAAGGCTTGGACTCGGAGGACAAAGATATGGATCAGGGAGCGAAGGATTGAAGGGGCATAGGGCACGGTGGGAGGGGAAGGCAGCGTGCCGCGTGCGGATGATTGGAAAAGATGGAGGAGGAGGCGGCGTATTTCTTGAATTGGTACACGCGGACGGGTAGAACTTGTTCGGTGAAAAAAAAATGTCGTGCGGGGCGACGGAACACACATAAATCTGCGTAACATGCATAAGAATGTAACGATCCGCCGGTTCTGATTGTGGACCCATGTTAATCCGATGTTTAGAAACGGATTTTGTGATCTGGATCAACGCTAGATGATAGGGTGGGTTTGTCAGCTCCGGGTAAAACGTTTTAAGAGTGATGGTTAGCCTTTATAGTGTAGATAACTAAAAAAATAGTTTTATTATAATGACTAAGGCAATTGGATAAACATTTTTAATATGTCAAAGTCATCATCCTATAATGTGTTACAAAATAAATGATCACATCATTAACATTTAACATATTGTTTTGTATTTATATGACTATCTAAATATATTATATGAATTTTACTCTAAATTCAAGGATAGCGTAGATCTACCACCCCAAAGAAGATGTTGGGTGCAATGAAGGTATTGTAGAGTAGGATAAATTGTTGTTATGTTTACCTGTCATTTGATGAGCTGACGACATAGATAAGTGTGTACCATGATTCCACGAATCCTATCTCCGCCAAGTAGAAAGCTAGTAAGCAAGTACTAAACAGAAATCAGTTTACTTAACACATGCCTATGCTACAAACATTAAGGGAGGGGTAAGGTTGATTCATTTTCATTTGTTTTTTCATTAATATCCATGCATAGGAACTTAGCTTTAAAAGAATATTAGCGGTAAAATGGATTATGTACATGTCCTCTCCTTCCTTGCATTTTTGGATTTACTATCCTAGTTTAGCTCATGGTGGTTAAACTTTGGGAAAGGAAAGTAGATTTATTTTAATCCTTGTTTAATACGAATTATTTGAAACTAAGAAGGTTGATTGAGCAGTAAGTTGGAAATGATCTGACTTGCTGTAATCTTTTTGATCAAATCATATGAAAATAAGCATGGTGACGAGTCTAGATAGTAGGGCATATGCCCCCCATTGTATCCAAATTCTATATTTGGCTTTTCCTAATTCACTACTTTTAATTAACATTTAAAATTTATAATAAGTCCATATGGGATTCTGAAAGTAGAAAAGTTTATCTAGATAACCCTCTAAAGCATAAAATTACATACATAGGAGCCGCAAATCTTTTACCACAATATAAATTAAAGGAGAAAGTCCACTTTATTTTCTTGTACCATCCACTGTTGCCTCGGGAGGACTTGAGGACGACCAATGACAACTTGATGATGCTGGTGGAGCGGCAGAGGCTTGTGTACAATGAAATGCAATTTGGTCATGACAAGTACGCACAAGTGCAAAAATCACCCTCAAAACCTCTCTAGGGGACAAAATGAACCATGTTACAAACATAGAGGGAGTAAAATAAACGGTTTCATAGTTCTTGGGGTTATGTATACTTAGAGGATAGTGCAGGAGTAAAGTGGACTTTCTTCTAGATTAAATAACCCTCCGAGTGGTTTTCATTATAGTTTTGTGTGCAAGGTTGATGACATGCAGAAGTTGACCCGAAAAAAACTTTGAATAGTCTATGTACACAAAAGAATCAAAGAAATTATTTGTATATTTAAATTATGATAAGTTCAACAACACACTATGAAGTTTTGATTTTGATTTTCAATATATTAGCAATTTACTTAATAATGAGTGTCACGTCATCATCTACAAAATCTCTCGTTATGCATGATAGTAATAGCCAATTCTTAAACAACTTTAAAGGTTCACTACTACAAAAATGATTTTTAGCAACATGGTATTGGAATTAGTGGCATGCATCTTATGTTTTCAGATCGTCCGATTACTCGCGACTAATCGTGATTAGTTGACCTTATCGGTTACATGCACCCGATTAGGGTCATCGACCCCATTAGCATGACTAGAATCCTAGTCATCCGACTAGTCGTCGACATATCATGATTAATCGTCCAATTAGAGAGTAGGTGACCAGGTTTAAGGTTAGTGCAAATGGGCCTATTTAATTAGAGTTAAAGGTCAGTTTTTGGGTTAGCAATATGGCCCACTAGGGTTAGCAATACGCTGCCTATTTTCCTGAATTCTATCCAGCGGCTACCTGCCTCCTCGACTCCTCGTTTCATTGTTTCTTATTCTCTGCCTGGTGGCTGGCGGCTGCTCCTCTTCCCTGGCAGCTTCCTCCTCCTTCATTGCTTTACTTCTCTGCCCCCTCTCTCTCACCCCTCGGCGCTGCTATTGCTTCTTTGTATCCGCGGGCGAACGAAGTTGAGCTCCTCTGACGATGGTGAGCGTGACCTGCTGCCCTTCCACTCCTACTTCAACTTGCTGATGGCTCTGCTAATGTGATTGTGGTGTACATGTGCAGAGTTTGAACGGCGGCGCCGTGATACTGAGGAAGTGATCATGCCTGAGGCGCATGTAAATGGTACAACCTCCTCGTCTACATCAGGTTGTGCTGCTCCTGCCTCTGTTTCCTTAAGTGCTCCCGATTGCACATCTTTACGTGAGAAGGCTATAGCACTGCTGCTGCCACCAGAACTTGTTGCCCAGGCTATTGATCCCAAGAGGAAGGCTAGATCACAAGACCCAGGATGGAAATACGGATGGTAGCCAGATCCTACCAAGAAGGAATTTGTGAAATGCATCTTCTGTACAAAGTTAGTTCCTTCAGGAATAACAAAATTCAAGCAACACCTTGTTGGGGGTTATGGGGATGCAGTGAAGTGTCCTGATGCTCTTGAAGTAGTTCAAAGAGAGATGCTTGCTTATCTGAAGAAGAATTCAAGGACTGTGCATGTGGAAATGCCTGAAGGTAGAGACGATGCATATGCGGAGGAAGATGGGCAAGCTGCTGAAGCTCAAGCTGCTCAACCAGAACCTAGTTCTGGGACAAAGGTGAAGCAAGCAAAGAAGAAAATTGCTCAAGCTGCCATCACTTCCTTTGTTGTTTCTGCACCACCGAAACCACAAACTCAAAAGTACTCGGAGTCGTGAGTTCTTTGCTTTGCAAGGCACCAGAAGAAGTAACTATAGAGAGGTATAAATCATAATCCTCTCAAACTACTCTTGAGCATTGCACAAAAAAGGGCAAGGAGGCCAAACAAATTGTTGATGACCATGTAGCTGATTTTTTTATGAGAATGATATAAACTCAAGAAGCTGGCAGATTATGATTGAGTCCATTGGGCATTATGCTCTGGGATATATCTCACCATTATACCATGATGTTAGTAATCCTTTGCTTGAAAGGGGTTTGGACATGACTACACTTTTGAAGAAGAGGCATGAGGAGGCTTGGAAGGAATATGGTTGCACCATTATGTCTGATGGGTGAACCGACACAAGCCACTGCCATCTCATAAATTTTCTTGCCAACAGTCCAACATGTACCTTTTTCCTTGGTTCTGTTGATGCTTCAAGTGAGGTAGCAAATGCACAGATGTTGGCAAATTTGTTTGACAAGCAAATTGAAAAGGTTGGAAAAGAACACGTGGTGCAGATTGTAACTGATAATGGAGCCAACTTCAAGGCAACAGGGAAGCTTTTGATGCAACGGATACCACATTTGTTTTGGACACTATGTGCTGCAGATTGCTTGGACTTATTGTTAGAGGACATTAGCAAGATCAAGGAGTTCAAAACTTGCATCAGTATGGCTATGAAGGTGTCCAGATTCATCTACAAGCATGGTAGGGTTCTTGACATGATGAGAGAGAAGATAGGTGGGGATCTTGTGAGGCTGGCTGTTACTCGCTTTGCTACCTCATTTCTAATATTAGCAAGCATGCATAGGCACAAACATGGACTAAGAAATTTATTTGTTAGTAATGAATGACATGGTACTAGGTTTGTTGGATCTCCAGAAGGCCTGAAAGTAGTGGATATAGTTCTGCCAATGGCATTTTGGAAGACATTGGAAAATTGCTTAAGAGCTTCCCAACCACTTCTCATTGCTCTAAGGATAGCAGATGGAGACGAGACACCAGCAGTGATGGATGTGGCAAAATCTAGCATTAAGGATGCTTTGAAAGACAAACCAAGATTACTTGCTCAGGTACTAGACTACTATGAGAAGAGATGAGAAAACCAAATGGAGCAAAAATTGTCCGGGGCAGCCTTATACTTGAATCCAACCAAGTTCTTTGCCATAAGGGACAAAGATAGGAGACAAGCTGCAAGGCTAAGATCCATGTTCAATGATGTTTTATGGAAAATGATAAGTGATGATAATGAACAAAGATTAGTAAACAAGCTGGTGACTATGAGAGGTCTGAAGGCGAGTGCTTCTCAAAGCAAGGAGCAATAAGAAGGTTGATTGAGCAGTAAGTTGGAAATTATCTGACTTGTTGTAATCTTTTTGATCAAATCACACGAAAATAAGCACAGTGACAAGTCTACATAGTAGGGCATATGACCCCCATTATGTCCAAATTCTATATTTGGCTTTTCCTAATTCACTACTTTTGATTAACATTTAAAATTTATAATAAGTCCATATGGGATTCTGAAAGTATAAAAGTTTATCTAGATAACCCTCTATAGCATAAAACTAGATGCATAGGAGCCACAAATCTTTTCTCTGATGGCTCCAAGCAGGTGGGTGCCGCCCACCTCCTCACCAGGCATGCCGATACAGAGGTGTACACGACGACGAAGGCGACGGCGAGGATGGAGGCCATCACTGGGACGTTAGCGGTGGCATCCACCATGGTAGCCTAGGGTTAGGGTTTGGAATCGGGGCCTAACACTTTTTGGTATGGGCCCTACTGTTTTTGTCAGCTAACATGCGTGCCCGTTATTACTGCACAATTTTTCTGTTGCTAACCACGTAGTTAGTGATGGGCTTGTAGCCTGTCATGAAAAAAATATAAAAATCAGTAACAATTATTTATGATAGATCCCGTGTACGCCATAAAGGCCACTTACGGCCGGTTACTGAAAGTGATTATTGTAGTAGTGGTTTATTTTTGCGACATTGAATTGTGTTTTAGTACTTGATTTCATACTTGAGCATCTTATCTATAGTAATTTCTCTAATTCTGGGATTTAAGTAGACTTATACTTTTAAGGTTGTTGTTTGTCTCCCTTAAAAATTTTTGAGCTTACTTTCGAAGATGCATCATATTTTATCTATTCTCCTCTCCTCAAATGAACAATTGGAGGAGAGCATTGTATAGGACCTATTGAACACCATATTCCCCCAATTAATCAGGAGTAACCTAGGAATGTAGGTCGGGTCACCATATTCTAGATTTGTATGAGTCGGCACTCGAGAGTGACACACGGGACCTTATAACAAAGCCATTGTTGCTTGAAAAATTCCATCATCAGAGCATCCATAGATGTCACCTGCCGAGCACTTGTCAGGATGTGATACATAAGTACATAACCAATTTGGTTACCTGATCCATAGTGTTGTGGCTCATTATATAGTAGGAGAAACAAGCGAACCCTAGTTTCTGGTTTCAAAGTCTCTAGAAAAGCCAGATGAAACTCAGTTAACAGGCAGCATATCGTGTATGGTGAACTGAAAGACATGCCATGCTTGTAGCCTGCATGTGGAATACTTACCTTTCTGGTATCCATAGCTATGCCATAGTCGGGAGACAAAGGGATGGCCCACTAATATGGGAACTGGCCGAGTCGGCTTGGAGCGCAAGGCAATTAGAGCTCGAATTACTAAGTTTGTCTTTGTAGACTACGAGTAGGAATCTTCATGTACCCTGCTGACCGGATATATAAGGCGACAGGAACCTACCACAAGGGACATCAGACATCACAACATTGCAATACAATCACAGAACATAGAACGTAGGGTTTTTACTCTCATCGAGAGGGCCCGAACCTGTATATTCGATGTCTTGTGTCTTAACCATCAAGTTTTTAATCCGAAATAGCCCTATAAATATATTGTCGAGATCAAGTCTCGACAGTTGGCGCGCCAGGTAGGGGGACAAGGCATGCTGGGATTCTCCATCGACCTTCATGGCAGAGATTCCAAACATCCAGTACTCGCCGGACTTTAAGATCTCCTTCGGATCACTTGACGTCTTGGTGGACACCGCCGCAAACCTAGGCCAGGTGAATCAAGGATCCGACCCGACTGCAACCAATTCCATGGCGCAATCATCAGGCTCAACAGATCCAATCCCACCTCTAGAACCACTCAGGCTCGGCAAGACAGACCTGTCCACCGAGTATTATTCTAAGTTGATCATGTCCTTTGATGAGGACTTGGATGGTTCTTCTTGCCCGTATCTGTGAGCCATATGCATGGTGCAACCGGAGGAGCCACGGGAAACTCCACCACCAAACGATGGGGATGGCAACCAAGATGATGGAGAAGTTCCATCGGCAGGGCATCTATCTCGCTGACCGAGAGGATCTTATGGATCTCGTAGTATTGTGCAAGAACTAGATCTAGGAGAGTTGGAGATCAAGGTGGAGGGCATGAAGGTTTACGCTACCCCACAGAATAACATTACTGGGGCAAGAACACTCCTCGATGGCTTGATGGTTGACGAGGCGTATCAAACCCCCAAAATGAAAAAAGTGGTGGCTATGCTTGAAGCTGTTGCAATCCAAGACCAGGATAGAGAGCAACCACCCATGTCGGTGGCAAGCTCCAGTCGTACGACTCCGCAAGGCCGTCAAGGGTGTCAAGATATGAGGAATTCCCTCAGTGTTCGAGATGGTCAACAAATCATCAACTATCACCATGAAGAGCGAGCTCATGATAATCTTTGTCACAAAGAAGACCGACGAGATCAAAACTAGGATGACCGACACCACAGGGAGAACCGCAACGATCGACGATGGCGCAATGATCGGTATCAGTGTGACGTTCATGACGAAGACAATCGACGTCACCGCCATGAAGTTGACGTGGGACCCCGCCATTGATGCCGGTCACCCTTGGCTTCACGATCCCCCGATCACAGGCGTAAATCTATGTCGCGGAGTGATGAGGGGTTCGATGGAATAAAGGCTTTCGCTCCCGAGCTTCGCATCTGCAAGTTCCCAAGGAGTTTCAAGCCGATCGCCATCATGAAATACGAAGGTTAGGCCAATCCTAAGGAGTGGCTCCAGATCTATAGTACTACCATTCAGTTGGCAGGGGGAGATACCTTTGTGATGGCCAATTATCTGTCGGTCTGCCTTGAGCCAACCGCTCGGATTTGGCTCACATCTCTCCCTGAAAAGTCAATCACTTCCTGTGGAGATCTCAACAATAAGTTCATTGAGAATTTCCAAGCAACATACAACCGGCCGGGCAATCACTTCGACCTCACCCGAGTCAAGTAGAAGCCCGGCGAGACCCTGCATGACTAAATCAAGCATTTCTGAAAGTGATGACTTGGTTACATAGTGATGACTTGGTTTGGGAGATCGGTCGGCGTAACCACAACCTTAATCTGACCACTCGGGAATGCTTCGAGATCGCTAATAAGTATACCTTAGGAGAGTCGACCCTGTACGATATCCACGACAAGGGGAAGGAGAAGCGCCAGGTCAAGTCGGAGTCCTCTAAGAAGGACAAGAAGCAAAAAACCAACAACCTGGTTGCTGCGGTAGACCGATCCAGGAAGAATCCTCGGATCAACCAGCAGACCATGGACGACTTGCTGAAGTGCCCGTGCCTATGGCACCCATGGGAAACCAGAAGGCAAAAGACTGCTATCGGTTAAAGGGCTTTGCGACAACCGCGCTGAAGGTGGCCAAGTCTCCACCAAGGCGCAACGGCGAAGACAAGCCCGATGATGACGGAAAGGATGATACCGAAGGGTTCCAGGAGCCCCGAAAGGACGTGAACTTAATCTTTGGCGAGCCTGATGCCTACTTGTCCAAGAGCAAGCAGAAACTAGAACTACGCGAGATCACCCTAGGGACCTGCCCAAGCAAGGTCGCTACCCACTAATACTTGCGGCTGCCATCAAGGAAGTCAATTTCAACAGAGTACTCATCGATGGAGGAAGCAACCTTGACTTGATCTTCACCAAGACCCTTAAGGAGCCAGGTTTATCGGTCAATGACCTTCAACCTAGTTCTTCCACCTTTCATGGGATTGTGTCAGGCAAGACCTCAGTTTCAATAGGACAAGTCACTCTGCCCATCATGTTCGGCACCCGAGAGAACTTCAGGACCGAGCGGGTTACCTTTCAAGTAGCCAATTTTGAGTTTGCGTATCATGTTATCCTCGGAAGACCGGCGATGACAAAATTCATGGCGGTTCCCCATTATCCGTACCTCACCTTAAAGATGCCAGGCCCCAAGGGAATCATCACCCTCCACTTTGATCTTCAGAACTCTTTTGATTGTGATGTGCAGAATTGTGAGTTGGTCGATCGACAGTTCATGCTGTCCTACTGGTCAGAGATCAAGAAGGAAGTCGGGGAAGTGGTGATGGCTGACGTGGAGGTCCCCACGAAGAAGCCTAGCAAGGAGAAGCTTCAGACGGACGATGTCCCAACCAAGGATATATCACTCAGTGTTGACGGTCGTTAAATACCAATTTCAACCGTCAATATAGCCACAAATAAGGGAAGACTTAGCATTTCATACACGCATGTTAGCTAGGATTTATAAGATTCCACTTGTTCTTGGATATTTATTTGCATGCAGAGAATATATATAAAAGAAATAGAGAAATAGAGCAAGATCCAAGAAAGCACACCTCCGGCCAGTCAGAGCTCGCCAACGGAGATTCCCACGGATCAAATGGCCCACCTACAGTACCAAACCGACATATAGAAGGCCTAAGCCGTGGAGGAGTCAAGGGGGGGGGGGGGCACCCATCAGTGTGCCAGAACAGCTTGGGGGCCACTGGGCCCCACCGCTGTTTGGCTGAACAGCCTAATTCGACCGAACAAGGAGTGGGCCCAATGGGGCCCATTTTCCTATGGCGGTTTCCCACCGACTCTCCAAAGGCGGATGTCCCCCTTAGGGCGGGAGTTACCAACCTCATAACTGCCTTTGGACCCCTATATAAGGAGGAGAGTGCCTCCACTCTCAACACATACTAAAAAGAATCTATTCTCTAGCATTACACTTAGTCTCTAGGTCCTAGTGGATTTTAGGAGAGAGGGGAGCTGCCTTGAGGTCCTCGACCTAGTCTTGGAGAGCTTTCGGGTTAGTTCTACTCTAGTCCTCTCTTATAAGACTTATTCTTTTTATTAATATTATTATCTTCTTTATTCTTATGCCTTATTCTTATACTAATGTGATAGTCATGTGCTTTATATATGGTTATTGCCTAGTCATGTTAGTTTATTATATGATTCACATACCCTATGCTAGTCAAACTATGTCCTTATACTCGTGCAATGCATATTGTGGATAGACATGCCTTAGTCCATTACTTGTTGATCCTTAGGGTTAGAGTTATGCATGTTATAGTACTTGACTTGTTGATCCGTCGGGTCAAGGTTAGGTTTACTCTTATTCCCGACTTGGTGATCCGAAGCGTCAAAGTTCCATGGGGATTGAGAGTATTGTTTAGCAATGTAAGCGTGGTGCTTAGATTGGTAAATAGCTATGAGTATTTGTTTGCCCCCATGAACAGGATTGACTTTAGGACTGGCATAGGGACTTAATAGCCTAGTGTCACGTGTCCCAGTGTAGGGTTAACCTGTAGCTGGTGATAGCCCTACTGTGCTTAATCCTCCTTGTTCTGGCTTAGCATAGGACCTAGGTTTGTATGTGTTAATGTTAGGTTGGATTGTTCTATGTGTCACCTTCCCATATCATTATTATCCTTATCCCTGTTTAGACCTTGGTATATTATTAGTTATATGGTTATGAACATGCTATCTTTTGACCGTCGTCTTCCCTTGGGAGAACTATAATTAACAACAATTAGAGTAATCCAGTGGTGAAATGCTACAATGGGATGTCCATGTGCTTGCGGATTTAACTTGCATACACTAACCATCTGTTGAGTTCTACCAACAAGTAGTTCTGGCGCCTTGCCCAGGTCTATTTATTTGGTGTGACTTAGCAGATGTCAACACTTAGCCCTGAAGACCCTGCTAAGGTTACTTATGCAGGGGCAGATCTCAGGGAGAAATAGGAAATCACGCTCACACTTTTCCTCCAGGAAAACAGGGACATCATTGCATGGCAGCCTTCTAACATGTCAGAAGTTCCTAGGGAAAAGATTGAGCATGAACTAAGGGTGCCTCCTAGGGCTACACCCGTGAAGCAACGACTCAGAAGATTCGCTCAAGATCACAAGGACGCCATGAAGAAGGTCTGCCCAAAGGACCCCTTCAGTGATGGACTCAAATTCATACATGTTCTTCGCGATAACAACCAAGCTAGTGATGAGCTAGCAAAGATGGTGTCATCAAGATCGGTGGTCCCACCTGGTGTTTTCCTCCACACCTTGGACAGTCCCACTATTACGCCTCGACCAGAAGTGTTGACGACCGATGTTGAAGAACCAACAATGGATGGAGATATGAAGACCGACTGGCGTGACCCGATTGTCCAATTTTTGACTAAGGGTTCGCTATCTATGGATCCTCATGAGCAGCAGAGGTTGAAGGCGCGAAGTCGAGGGTATTTGATAGTGGACGACCTGCTTTTTCGTAGAGGGATCCAATATTTTGATGCATTGCATCTCTATTGCACAAGGCAAGGAATTGATAGTGGAAATCCATGCAGGGGCGTGTAGTAATCACGCTGCATCAAAGACTTTGGTCGGCAAGGGTTCTATTGGCCCACGGTGGTCAAAGATGCACACCATGTCATTCAGACATGTGAGGGTTGCTAATCCTTCGCTCGGCAAATGCATGTGCCTTCACAACAACTTCAGATGATACCTATGACTTGGCCCTTTGCAGTCTGGGGGCTTGACATTGTCGGTCCTTTCAAAAAGGCGCTAGGCGGGTTTACTCATTTGTTTATTGCCATCGACAAGTTCACCAAGTGGATCAAAACCAAGCCGGTCGGCAAGATAACTTCCAAGAAGGTGATCGAGTTTATCGGAGAGGTCTTCACTCGGTTTGGAGTTCCTCATGATGTCATCACCGAGAATGGTACTCCGTTTACATCTGAGGAGTTCCGTGACTTTGCCAATGAGGTAGGAATAAAAATCTACTTTGCATCAGTAACTCACCCTCAAAGCAATGGGCAGGTCGAATGGGCTAATGATATGATTCTCCAGGGGTTGAAGCCCCGGATTTTTGATAGACTCAAGCCTTACACCGGTCGGTGGGTTCGCGAGCTACCGTTGGTCCTTTTTGGGCTGCACACCAATGCAGTCGAGCTACCGGCCAGTCACCTTTCTCGTTGGTATACGACTCTGAAGCCATGCTACCGACCGAGGTAAACCTCATATCAACACAAGTAAAGGGATATGACGAGAAGCTTTCTGAAGACAATCAAGAGATTGAGTTGATTGCGGCAGAAGAGTTGCGTGATCATGCTCTGTTTCGGTCAGCAGTATAACAAGAGGTCTTGCGACGTTATTACGACAAGAACGTCCGAAGTCACTAGTTCCTTGTTGGAGAATTAGTGTTGCGCTGAGTGCAGTCGACCAAGAATCAGCACAAGTTATCCCCAAAATGGGAAGGACCCTATGTGGTCAAAGAAGTCACTCGACCGGGGACTTATCGACTGATGTATTAAGATGGCGACAACGTACCCAACTCTTGGAATATTAACCAGCTATGTCACTTTTATACTTAGTCCTTTTTATGTATTGACATATGTTATCATTGAATGAAACTTCTGTTTTTTTTGATGAAAGATGTTTTAGTTGTTTTCATTTTTATTTGTCTCGATTTCTTAATTTCTATATTAAACAATCGAGCTAGGGGCTAGTAATAATGTCCTAGTGCACCTTAACCTTGACAAATTTTGTTTTTGAGCTTTACCGACCGATTTCTCATATTTTGACATGGTCTTATTTTATTGGTCTAACACGGAAACAACAAGGTCATACAATTTTATCTGCACCATAGACTACCACTACACTAAACCCAGAGCCAAAGTGCGAGAGGTCATGTGTCGACTGGTCGACTCTGATTGTTATGCAGTTATGCATTATGACCTCAAATGTTAAGGCAGATCGATGCATTTTCTGTTTTAATCTCTAAAATCTTATAGCAGGAAGGCATAAGTACAAACACACAAATACGCAGCTAAGTACTAGCCGGTCTACTAATGAGAGGCAGGAGATTGCTCTTTGACTTTTCAGTCAATTTTCACTTGTTTGGTGATTAATTAATTAACTAAGCAAGATAAAATATTTATATACATAACGAACAAATTGTTTCTACCAATAAGATACTACTAAAGTATTTCTATTGCAGGCTTATTTACAGCTCCTGTGAAGGAGAAGAAGCATCATCTTCTAATTCTATTTCTGTGGTAGTTGGAGGAGATGGAACGACTGGAGTGACATCAACATTGTCTACCAGGGCACAAGAAGTCTCTTCCATGGAGTCGAGCAGCAGCTGCCATTGGTTGACTGTATGCTTGGGGTTGAAGCCTTCCTTGATTTTGTCTATAGGAAACTCAACACTCCAAGGCTTATAGATAGCCAACACTTGACTCCTAGCTTCAATAGCTACCCGCTTGGTATGTTGCTCGATTGCTTCGAGTGCATGCTCTAGGAGATACTCCAATGAGTGCCTGGTCTGCTCGACTTGGTTGGCATGAATATGATTCTGAGCCTTCCGAGCGCCGTAAGACAAGGCTGCAAGATCCACAAGAGGGTTAGAAGATGAAACCTACAAAGAGGATGATAAAGAAAACAATGGAGAGTTGACTGGCAAGATTACGTTGGAAAGCCGTAGCACTTCCTTTGGCATTCTTCAGGTTTTCTTCGGTCTCCTCCAAGTTCTTCTTCAGAAGAGCTACTTCGGCGTCTCGCTCGGATAGCATCTTGGTCAGCCCGTTCTTCTCGTTAGTCAAAGTGTCTAAGAACGTCTGCCACTTTGAAGTGAGCTTTCTCCAATTCTGCTATTCTATTTTGATGAGCTAGGAACACATGACAGAGATTTATTAAAGAGTTCAACATGAATAAAAAGGATTAAAAGTCTTTACCTTCCTTATTCCGTCAGCCCTGTTCTAACTGAGAGGTGGCTGCTTTAAATTCAGCATGCAACTTCTCCAGCTCTCTCTTAGCACTCTGGGTGTCAAGGGCAAAGATCAGGGTGCCACGTGGCACCTCCTAAGGGCTCACACGCATCAAACCCAAAAGCGCCCGCGGATCGCCACCAAGGAACCATTGGCGTGGGCCCCCACGGGGAGCACCCCCGTGGTAGTCAGGCCCTAGCCGCGAAAGCCGCACCACTACCTCGACTCGCTCGGCACCCGAGTGGTCGGTGGCCGGTCACGCCCCGCTCGACCCCTTCATGGGGGTCAGGGATCCGTTATGCCCCGCTCGACCCCTCGATGGGGGTCGAGCGGGACGAGTCGTCCCGCCCGACAGAACCCGGGCACGGCTCGCCCTTCCAAGCAGATGACTCAGCCACTCGCTCAAGCCTGTCCACGCTTCGCTGCTGCTACTGTCACGATGACAGTATGGGTCCCCCCCCCCCCCCCCCCCCCCGCGCAATCGTTAGACAAACTCCACCTCAGTCAACTCCTATCGGTGGGACCCAAGTTCGGGCAGGACGGGGTGAGGGAACCCTGACCAAGCCGAGAGTAGCAGAGTGGAGAAGTTCGATTGCCTCGTCCAGAAAGGACGGATTCCAACTCTTGGCAGGTCCGAACAGGCGCAACCCGACACAACGACCCCCGACGGAGGGGGTCGAGCGAGCCAACGATCCACAACCACCAACCACCCGACCTTAAATGCCATGCCCACTACGCGTACACAGTATCAAGCAGTCAAATCCCTCCAGATACCTGCCCCCCTCATCAGCTAGATTGAACCTCGCATGGCAAGGTACGTTGTGCTGCCATCGTGCGATGACACACCTAATGATGATGGTACAGGACGGCTTGATAGACAGCTAGATTGAACCTCGCATGAATGACATGCCAATGCCCGTACTGCACCTCCCTGCACACGGCAGAACACGCTGACTACAGGAACAAGGGGAGACTCGACTCGACGGTGAAGAAAGGGGGCACGCTCGGACGCAGTACCGCCCCTCTGATGTAAGACCAGGATGATAGGGCCCACGAAGACCGAAGACCACGCTGCCAACTAAGGGCTTCGCCTTCTTCGGCACTCCTCCACCAACTCTTCACGTGTAGAAATCTCTCTCTCTCTCTCTCTGTAAATGGGCCCATCCTCTTAAAGTATAAAAGGGGAGACCCACCTTGTCCTCTAAAAAAACAACAACAAACAAGAAGAATCGCAACATAGGCCATCACACACACACCGATCGCACCCGAGACTTGGAGCACCCTTCTCTCTCACCACCGTTGTACACCCTCACCGGAGCAAGTAACACGAGCAGGCCCAAGAACTGGACATAGGAGACTTCCCCAAACCAGTATAATACCCCATGTCCTCTTGCTTAGCCATCGCCAAATCTGAAGCGCGCACCCGTGTGAACAAATTCTACTGCTCGGTGATCTAAATGCCGACATTTGGCGTGCCAGGTAAGGGACTTTGTGCGTTTTGCTTTGCCACTTCCTGGTTTGGATAGCCACTTCCTCCACCTTCTGGGCTCCCGGTCGCAACATGTTCTTCGGGAGCCTGGAATTCATTGCTACTACAGATCAGAAGCTGTTGTGCGTCAGCATTCCGACATCTTTTCCGTCCCCAGTCCAGGCGCCCGCCCCCGTGGTGACACATCCGTGGTGGCTGGAGGACACGAGCGACACGCTCGACTCCGTAGTCATACGAGATGGGACGCGGTGGTTCGTCAACGAACCGCTCCCGGACCCAATCACGGCAGCCGTTGTAGTCGCCGACGAGGCGATGCGCGCAGCTCGACTCGAGCCGACCAGGCCGGGCGACACGGACCGCCCCGTGGCATCTACCGGCTACGACAACTAGCTATGGTTCCATCTGGAGCGTTACTTGGGCCCTACGCCCGACCTGGAAGACCTCCGGCACTTCGCGTTCACGTTGGCGAACATCCACAGGCTACTTCTTGGAAAAGAGCCCCTCCGCCCGAGCGGGCTCACTAGAACCCCTTCGGAGGGCCACCCACACGGCCTACGGAATGTCGCGAGGTGTTTTCGAAGTGCAACCACACAACTTGCAGTTCCTGCCTTTGCGGGCTCTGGGTTTCTCGGAGTGATCGAGCGTTTGGACGAGTCTCTCTTTGACCTCTTCGACGCGGGGTCAGCGGGAGACTCCAGCTCCGAGTCCGGAAGCTACACGGAAAGCTGCGGCACCCTGCGAGGGTGCAATATGGTGTGGCTTGCACCCGCCTCAGCTGTGGGGGGCGCCGGAACCTCAGCCACCGGAGCGGTGGCAAATCCCGGGACCCCCGCCCAGATGAACCCGACGACGGAGGCGAGACCCTCATCAACATTCCCGTCACTACGGTTGGGAACTCGCAGGCCCAGCCCCGCCCGGACGACCTTCAACAACGGTTGAGGGCAAGGCGGGCGAAGCTGGAAGAAAATCGGCGCCATCTCGAGCACGAAAAGGAAGAGATAGACCGCGAGCTAGCCTGTGCCGGAACGGGCAGACGCGCTCGCGCCATGGCTCGCGACGTCCTTCAGCTTATCATCACCGATGATCAAGGACCCCGTAGTTTGCGCGCGCGGGCCAAAACATAGCGGCAGTTGTTGCTCTGCTCAGTACTCTCCCTGAGCCCGTAACGCCGGAGGCCCAGCAGGCCCAGCGAGAAGTCGCGGCTCTGCTAGCCAAGGCCACCGAGCTCCAAGCGGCGAGCTCGCAATGGCGATGTGCGTCACACTCTCAAGGCGCATCGCCATGAGAGAGAGCGGTGGAACCAGGAAAGAGGCCATCAACCATGCCACAGAGGCCGGTACGACAACACCGATGAGGAGCAGAGCCGGAGCCCGAGCCTTCCTGGGTCGCGGGTCTTTAGCTCACGGATCCGCACTGCTAAGTTTCCTCAGTGCTTGTAGGCACCTATGACCATCCCCAAGTACGCGGGCGAGACCGACCCTGACCTTTGGCTTGAGGATTATCATCTCGCGTGTCAAGCTAGGGAGGGGGGGGCATCGATGACCTCACCATCATCCGCAATCTCCCGCTCTACCTCGTCGACTCAGCCCACGCTTGGCTTGAGCACCTCCCCGAGGGTCAAATCTACGGCTGGGGCGACTTGAGGGATATTTTCGTCGGGAACTTCCAGGGGACCTACGTCCGGCCAGGCAACCCCTGGGATCTCAAGAACTGCCGGCAGAAAGCTGGCGAGTCTCTCTGAGACTACATCCGGTGTTTTAGTAAGAAGTGCAACGAGCTACCCAACATGGGTGATGCGGACATTATTGAAGCCTTCATCTCAGGCACCACATCGGAACAGCTCATCCATGAGCTGGGCAGATGGGGTCCGCGCACAGCCCGCAAGCTCCTAGACATCGCCACAAGCTTCGCCTCCGGCGAAGAGTGCGTGGGAGCGGTCCTCCCGCGTACACCGGAGAGCAAGGGCAAGGGCAAGGGCAAGCGGGTGGAAGGAACCAGCAACGGTGCCTCCGACCGTCCGAAGAAAAAGAAGAACAAGCCACGAGCAGGGCGCGACCCCGTCGTGGTCGCCGCCGAGCGCAAGCCTCCGAGGCCGGCAGCAGGGTAGGCGTCGAACTACTTCGAAAAGAATTTGAATGGTCCATGCCCAAACCACGGGTTCCCTGTCTAGCACCTCCTTAGGGACTGCTCCATGATGAAGAAATTCATCCGGGAGGAGGCCAAGAGGGGGGACCCAGGAAAGGCGTCGGAACCAGGGGTCCAGGACCCCGCGGATGGAGACAACAAGCCGGAGGGACCAGTGTTCTCCAACCCCAAAGCCTGCCATATGATTTTCATGGGGTCCGAGTCCTGAGGGAGTCGACGCACCACCAAAATCAAGCGTCGCGTGATTTTCATGGCAGAACCTGCCACGCCGGCATTCCTCAAGTGGTCAGATTTGCTGATGACATTTGATTGGTCGGATCATCCCACGCACATACCGTGGCCGGGTCGATACCCGCTCGTGGTCGACCCCATTATCACCGAGGTCCGTCTCACGAAGGTGATGATGGACGGGGGCAGCTGCATTAACATTCTGTACGCCGACACGCTCGATCTGCTCAGGGTCGACCGATCGCGCCTTCAGCTAGCTGGCGCACCCTTCCACGGGATTGTCCCCGGGCGATAGCCATGCCTCTCAGCGGATCAGCCTGCCTATAACATTCAGGACCCCATCCAACTTCCGGACCGAGACCCTCGTCTTCGAGGTTGTTGACTTCCCAGGGGTGTATCACGCTCTCTTGAGATGTCCGTGTTACATCAAATTCATGGCCGTACAGAACGACACCTACTTGAAGCTCAAGATGTGGGGCCCTAAAGGGGTCATCACCATCAGTACGTCCCTTTAGTGCGCCTTCCAATGCAAGATAGAGAACAGCGATCTCGCACGGAAGCATGCTCTTTGTTGCTTGGCCGTCCTTGAAAATATGATGTTGATAGTGTTTATCATGGTCGCTCCAATTATTATTCCTTCATGTTTAAGGGTCAGAAAATTGTTGTTCATCCTATGACACCTGAACAAGTTTCTTAAAGATGATATTGCTCGAGCGACAAAAACTGCAAAATTGGTTACATCGCCTCCTGTTGCACCTGTTCAACATGAGATCAAATTGAATAACCCTATCTTGCTTGCTACACGTGCTGATTTTGATGAATTATATGATGTTAATCTGCTTTGCTATGCGCTAGTTTGCTCTCGTATGCTTGTTTCACTAGATGAGGTGCCTATGTTGCATATTCCTCCTGCTGTTGCTAACCTTTTGCAGGACTATAAAGATGTTTTTCCCACTGAATTGCCACCGGATCTTCCTCCTATTCATGGCATAGAACATCAGATTGATTTAATTCCAGGCGCACAGCTTCCTAATCACGCCCCATACCGCACAAATCCTGAGGAGACGAAAGAAATTCAGCGTCAAGTGCAGGCATTGCTTGATAAAGGTTACATTCGTGAGTCTCTCAGCCCTTGTTCGGTTCCTGTTTTGCTTGTTCCTAAGAAAGATGGTTCTTGGCATATGTGTGTAGATTGTCATGCAATTAACAATATTACAATTTGTTATCGATATCCTATACCACGCCTTGATGATATGCTTGATGAACTTAATGGTGCCACAATTTTCTCTAAGGTTGATTTGCGTAGTGGTTACCATCAAATAAGAATGAAATTAGGAGATGAATAGAAAACGGCTTTTAAAACTAAATTTGGCTTGTATGAATGGTTGGTTACGCCGTTTGGATTGTCTAATGCTCCTAGCACTTTTATGCGCTTAATGAATGAAGTTCTTCGGCCTTTTATTGGAATATTTGTTATTGTCTATTTTGATAATATCCTTATATACAGCAAATCCATGAATGAGCATTTAGATCATTTGCGTGCTGTTTTTGATGCTTTGCGTGCTGCTCACTTATTTGGGAACATGGAAAAATGCACTTTTTGCACGGAACGTGTTTTGTTTCTTGGATATGTTGTTACTCCACAGGGCATTGAGGTCGATAGCAGCAAGGTGGACGCCATTCAGAGTTGGCCCCAACCGACGACGGTCACACAGGTTCGCAGTTTTCTTGGTCTTGCAGGCTTCTATCGTCGTTTTGTGCGGGATTTCAGTTCTATTGCTGCACCATTACATGAGCTGACCAAGAAGGGTGCGCTACAAGACGACGCATTCAACACTTTAAAGGAACGGGTAACTCATGCTCCTCTCTTACAATTGCCTAATTTTGATAAAGTGTTTGAATTGGAATGTGATGCTAGTGGAATTCGTTTGGGTGCTGTTTTGTTGCAAGATCATAAACCCATTGCTTATTTTAGTGAGAAGTTATGTTGTGCTGCTCTTAAATATTTCACTTATGATAAAGAACTTTATGCTTTATTAAGAACTTTGCAAACATGGCAGCATTATTTATGGCCTCGCGAATTTATTATTCATTCTGATCATGAGGCTTTGAAACATATTTGAACCCAAACTAATCTGAACCGTCGTCATGTTAAATGGGTTGAATTTATTGAATCTTTTCTGTACATCATTAAACATAAAAACGGAAAGTAAAATGTGATTGCCAATGCTTTGTCTCGTTGTTATATGATGCTGTCCCAATTAGACTTTAAAATCTTTGGTTTGCAAGCTTTGAAAGATCAATATGTGAATGATGCTGATTTTCGTGATATTATGATGCATTGTAAGGATGGCAAACCTTGGGGCAAATTTCATATGCAGGATGGGTTCCTGTTTCGTCCTAACAAGCTGTGTATTCCAGCTAGCTCGATTCGTCTTTTATTGTTACAGGAGGCGCATGGAGGTGGTCTTATAGGTCACTTCGGAGTATTCAAGACACATGAGGTGTTGGCCGACCATTTCTTTTGGCCACGGATGCGCCGTGATGTTGAGCGCCTTGTTGCACGCTGTACTACATGTCAAAAAGCTAAGTCTCGTTTGGGTAATCATGGTTTGTATATGTCCTTGCCTATTCCCTCTTCTCCTTGGCATGATATTTTGATGGATTTTGTTTTGGGATTGTCTCGCACTAAGAAGGGGAGGGACAATATTTTTGTGGTTGTTGATCGTTTCTCTAAAATAGCTCACTTTATATCTTGTCATAAAACTGATGATGCCTCAAATGTTGCTGAATTATTCTTTAGAGAGATTGTTAGATTGCATGGAATTCCTAAAACAATTGTCTCTGATCGTGATGCTAAGTTTCTTAGTCATTTTTGGCGTTCTCTTTGGAATAAATTAGGAACTAAGCTGCTGTTTAGTACTACTTGTCATCCTCAAACTGATGGGCAAACTGAGGTAGTAAATAGAACTTTGTCTGCTATGCTTAGAGTTGTTCTAGATAAAAACTTGAGACGCTGGGAAGATTGTTTACCTCATGTTAAATTTGCTTAAAATCGTGCTACACATTCTGCCACTAAGATGTGTCCTTTTGAGGTTGTTTATGGCTATGTTCCTAGGGCGCTTATTGATTTGTTTGCTATTGATGCTGAAGATGAACCACATGTTGATGCTCTTGCTCATATTGATCACATGAAACAATTGCATGAAGAAACACAACACAACATTGCCGTTGCTAATAAAAAGTATCAAGTTGCTGGTAGTAAAGGTAGAAAACATATTGCTTTTGTACCTGGTGATTTGGTTTGGTTGCACTTGCGTAAAGATAGATTTCTTACTTTGCGTCGTTCTAAACTGATGCCTCGTGCTGCTGGTCCTTTTAATGTGCTAACCAAGACTAACGATAATGCTTATGTTCTTGACTTGCCCATGAAGTTTGGTGTTTCCACTAGTTTTAATGTTGCAGATTTGAAACCATACTTGAGTGAGGATGATGAGTTGCCGTCGAGGACGACTTCACTTCAAGAAGGGGAGGATGATGAGGACATCAATGACATACGAATAATGACGACGGAAGATGGCGCGCCAAACCAAGCTGTCACGCCTCCACCTCTCGCCGTCGCGCCTCCTCGAGTTACGGATCCATCTTCTAACGAGACGACGACGTACAAGGGCCCAATCACTAGAGCTCGAGCCCAGGAATTGAAGACGGTTTTGATGCTAAGGAACGACGGCCCAGGATGATGCTGCCCGAAGGCCCACGTGGCCCAAGTCGCACGACTCCCTCTCCACCGCGCGCCTCTCCACTTCAGCCGACCCTAGATGCCTCGTCCTCCCCCTATATAGTCAAGGGCTGCGCCCCTTGCAATCTTCGAGTTTTGTTTTAAGTTTAGCTTAGCTATACATCCGTCTCTCGACGTGAATTCAGAACTCCACCTTCGTGCAATACATCAGGTTGCTCGCCTCTAATTCTTGCTCGTTCTTCGATTGCGCGTAATAATTGATCCTCGTGATCAGGTTGATCTTGTTTACCGCAAGGTTAATATCCTCCGGAAGTTGGTTCAGCGATTGCATTGGCGCTTCGACTTGCTCGTCGTATTCGGATCGTGAGGGTCGACATCCACCAAATCGAAGTTATCTCTACTCGCCGAAAGATCGGGCACTCTACACCTATCACAATCGGAGAGGAGATCGCGAAGCTACAGGCGGCTGGGTTCATCAAGGAGGTGTAACATCCCGAATGGTTAGCTAATCCTGTTCTTGTACAAAAAAAGAATGGGAAATGGATAATGTGTGTTGACTATACAAGCCTGAATAAGACATGTCCGAAGGATCCTTTTCCTTTGCCGCGCATAGACCAGATAATTGACTCAACGGCGAGATGCGAGACTCTCTGCTTCCTAGATGCCTACTCAGGCTACCACCAGATCGTGATGGAAGAATCTGACCAACTCGCGACATCTTTCATCACCCCGTTCAGCACTTACCTGCTACATAACGATGCCTTTAGAGCTCAGGAATGCCGGTGCAATGTTTCCACGTTGTATGCAGTGGTGTTTCGATCATTTGATCGGCCACACGGTTGAAGCCTATGTGGACGACATCGTCGTCAGGTCCAAAAAGGCAGACACCCTCATAGTCGACCTCGAGCTCATCTTTGCCAAACCGCACACAAACGACATCAAACTCAACCCTGAGAAGTGCGTTTTTGGGGTCCCGAGGGGTATGCTCCTCGGGTTCATCATCTCCCAATGAGGCATCGACGCCAATCCTGAGAAATCTCCGCAATCGAGCGAATGGGACCGGTCTGGAATCTCAAAGGGCTGCAGTGGCTGACAGGCTGTCTGGCGGCGTTGAGCCGCTTCATCTCGCGCCTTGGCGAGATGGTGCTCCCGCTATATAGGCTTCTGACGAAGTCCGACCGGTTCGAGTGGACCCCCGAGGAGCAGTTTGCCCTCGATGACGTCAAGCGCATTTTGAGCGGTGCACCTGTGCTAACACCCCCGGTCCTAGGAAAGGTGCTACTGCTGTACATAGCTGTGACTACTCAAGTCGTAAGCTTGGCGCTCGTCGTCGAGCGAGAAACAGAGGGACACACCCTCAAAGTCCAACACCCCGTCTACTATGTCAGCGAGGTCCAGTCCGACTCGAAGACCAGGTACCCCCAGATCCTCAAGATCCTCTACGCGGTGATGGTGACAAGGCGCAAGCTCCCGCTCTATTTCGACTCCTACCCGATTCATATTGTGAGTTCCTTTCCTCTCCGAGAGATTATATAGAACAGGGACTTGGTGGGCAAGGTGGCCAAGTGGGCGCTCGAGTTGATAGGGCATGACGTCATGTACCAGCCCCAAGCGACCATCAAGTCCAAGGTCCTCTTCGACTTCGTGGTGGAATGGATCGAGGCGCAACTCCCGCCCGCTCTCATTGATCAGGCATACTGGGTCATGTACTTTGACGGATTGCTCATGCGGACAGGGGCACGCGTCGGTCTCATTTTCGTCTCTCCACTCGGGGTACGTATGAAATATGCGATTTGTTTACATTTCCCCGCATCAAACAACATAGCCGAGTACGAAGCGCTCGTCAATGGACTCAAGATTGCCATTGAGCTCGGAATCCGGCGGCTGGAAATCCGGGGCGACTCCCAACTCGTGGTCGACTAGATCATGAAAGAGTCTAGTTGCCCGACCGACGCCATGGCACTCTAGGAAGTCCGCAAGCTCGAGAATAAATTTGATGGGCTAAAACTCAAGCATGTCCCGCGACGCCTTAATAAGGTGGCCGACGCGTTAGCCAAAATGGTGTCTAGCCGGGAGCAGATCCCTCCCGGGGTCTGCGCGAACGATCAACACCAACCCTCGGTTCGACTCAACGAGCCGACGGGACCCAAGGGGGGGTCGAGTGATCCCGCTGAACCTGACTCAAGGGCCGAAGAATCGCCTCTGGTGGCTCTGCAGCTCGCGGACGTGATGGAGATCGATTGACCAAGCGACTCGACTGACCCGGACGACCAGTGGGACAACCCGGAGGTCGAGCGAATTGACCCTCAGGCCGAGCCAGCCAGGCTCCCACCGACTGGAGAGTTTCGTACATTTAGTTCATGGCTCAGGGCACGCTTCCTACCGACGGAGGCCAAACGACTCTATCGGCGCGCCAAGTCTTTCGTCTTGATCAACGGGGAACTCTAGAAGCGTAGCGTCACCAAAGTTATGCAGCACTGCATCCCCACAAACGAGGGTATCAACCTGCTCATCGATATCCAGGGGGGGGGGCTATGGTCATCACGCCGCACCTCGAACCCTCGTAGGCAACGCCTTTCGCCAAGGCTTCTACTGGCCGACCGTTGTGGGCGATGCGACCTGCATAGTCAATACCTGCAAAGGCTGCCAGTATTACGCTCGGCAGACACATCTGCCGGCTCAGGCCCTTCAAACGATCCCCATCACGTGGCCTTTTGTAGTCTGGGGATTGGACCTGGTGGGTCCGCGCAATAAAGCGCTCGGGGGCTACACCCTCTTGCTTGTCGCCGTCGATAAGTTCACCAAGTGGATCGAAGCACGCCCTCTGGTCAAGATTCGATCGGAAGAGGCGGTTGAATTCTTCCTCGACATCATCCATCGATTTGGGGTCCCAAACTCCATAATCACGGATAACGAAACGTAGTTCACGGGGAAGAAGTTTCTAAAGTTCTGCGATGATTACCACATTCGCATCGGCTGGGCCGCCGTTGCTCACCCTAAGACGAACGGTCAGGTTGAGCGAGCAAATGGCATGATACTCCAAGGGTTGAAGCCCCATATCTTTGACCCAACCATCATTTTTAACCGACTGAAGCAGTTCAGCGGTCGATGGGCAGTGGAACTCCACGCTGTGCTGTGGAGCCTACGCACGACCCAGAGTCGCGCAACGGGCTTCACGCCTTTCTTCATGGTCTACGGGTCAGAAGCTATCCTCACCACGGACCTGGACTATGGCGCACTGCAAGTGTGCGCGTACGATGAGCAAGGCAACGAGGCAGCGCTCCAGAACACGATGGATCAAATAGACGAGGCGCGAGACGTTGCGCTCCTCCATTCAGCCAAGTATCAACAAGCGCTTCGCCGCTATCACGACCGAAACATGGGAGATAAAGGCCTCCTCATGGACGATCTCGTTCTGTGCAGGATTCAAGACAATAGGGGTCAACACAAGCTCTCGCCACCTTAGGAAGGACCATATGTCGTCTCTCGGGTCCTACGACCCGGCACGTACAAGTTGAAGACCATGGAGGGCGACGAGCTCAAGAATGCATGGAATATCTCATAGCTACGTAAATTCTATCCCTAGCTTTCTGTTCCTTGTGATCCTTGCACGCTTTGCTCGCTCCAAAGCGACACCCGACCCCTCTCAAGGGGTCGAGCGTTGCTCGTGGGGAAGACGGGCACGGCGGGCCGACACGACACGCCTCTGTTTCGCCTTAAAAACTTTCTCTACTTTTCTTGCTTCTTATTTTTCCTTGGCCTCGAGCCTGTCCATACTGGCAAACAAAGTAGGCCACGGGTGAAGGGGTTCACAGTCGAGCCAGTCGGACGGCGCAACGTCGTGCTTGCCCCAGCGGCCACAACAATGGCGATCACTGGCAAGACTAAACTTCTGAAGCACCCGTGGGCTCAAACTTTGCAAGCCAAAATAGGGAAGGCAAGAGGCTGAGCACATGAAATAGTTTAATTAAATTGAAATTAATACTGTTTAAGGCCACCACGGGCCATCGAAATTAAATAGACATTAGTTCAAACTTAAACTGTTACACGGGCATGATAACCTACCAAAACGATGAAGATCACAAAAGCACACACTGACTAATTCTCCTCCTCAGATTTAGGGAGCGCCTCCTCCTCGTGCGCACGAGCCAGGACGTCGGTGTGGGGGGCAGTGCAGATGTGGATCGCCTCCATTTGCGCGGGGTGTGCCCTTCAACGTGGCCCGCGCTTAGGGCCTCGAACTCAGCTTCGACCAGGTCCAAGTGGATGGTGAACATGCTAAAGGCGGTATGCACACCGAGATGCACGCCCTGCTTGATCCACTCGCGCCCTGCCTCCATCAGCCTCCCGACTTGTTCGGCGGGAGCGGCGTCGAGAGAGAAATCCACCTGAAGTGCCCGCGCCACTCGACCCATCAGAGCGTGAAACACGCCCTTCTCCTCGACCGCCTGATGAAGGGAGTCCTCGACCGCCGCTAGCTTTGACCCGAGGTCTATGCAACACCCACCAAAAGTGAGCAAACCGAAAAGAGACAACACATAAGACCGGAGGTCACGAAAAGTCTATCTTCTTCCCTCTTGTGAGAGGCCTGCAGCTGTGACAGGTAGCCGGCAGTGACTGCGGCAGAGTCTTGAGCCGCCATTAGTATCAATATATAGCAAATAGCAGAGTCTTGTGAGAGGCGGGACCCCCAGATCACCGGCACCCGTGATGGCTCCCGTGCCAACGACAGCGGCGATCGTGGTCGACGCAACGCCCTCTGGAGCGCCACTTCTGACGTCCTCGACCTCCGCCGTGAGTGTGACCACCCTAGAGGCCGCCTCGACGGTAGCGGACGCCACGGCATCACGCGCCCGCGCCTCCTCTGCAGCGGCCGCCGTGGCGTCACGCGCCCGCGCCGCCTCTGCAGCGGCCGCCACGATGTCTCGCGCCCGTGCCTCCCCTGCGGCGCCCACCTTGAGCTGCTTTATGAGAGACAGCTTAGGCCGGCAAGGATCTTGGCCAAGGCCCGTTGCTTCTTGACCGGTGCATCACCACTCGCTGGCTCGTCTCGCGGGCGCTTCTCCGCAGCCGCTGCGGGAGACGCGGCCTTGGCCATGATAACGATGGGCGGCGTCTCGGCATGCGTTGGCTCGACCCCCTGCTCCAGCTCCACCGGCTGGACCACACCCTCGATGGGGGAGTCTGACGCTGGGGTCCGAGTGCCGGAGACATCCCGCTCGGCGCTGGCGAATAGTGCTCCTCTGCCGATCCCGACCCTTCTGGGGATGGCGAGATCGGGGACAACCCCCTCCTCAGAGTCGGGCGTGCCAAGGGCGCATAGCCAAGGCTGGCCACTAGCCCGGCGTCACCGTCGATGTCGTCATCATCAGCGTCGCCGCCGCTGATGTCATCACCATTGTTGGCGTCGTCGTCATCGCTGTTGTCGTCACCACCACCATCACCATCTTCACCATCATCATTGTTGGCACTTCTCAAGTGCCCCTTTTATATGTGAATAATGCCCCAATTAGAGCATAATTGATACTAATTTAGGCCATTTACCTGTGATATTGCCTATATATTTGTATATGCGTTGTTTTGGAGCTTTATTGCAGAAACAGGTAAAATTGGTGATTAATGCGATGATGGAGAGGACAGGAATCTAGAACCGACGAAAAGCACTGAAGAAGCCCAGTGCGCCGATCGGCGCAGCCCATGAGCCGATCGGCGCAAGGGTGTTTTGACCCACAGAAGTGACCGAGGCCCATTCCTCAGGTTTATGGAAGTTTATCTATGCAAGACACTTGAAGATATTTGTCTAAGAAGAATTATGGAACTTCAAGAAGATTTATGGAACTCCAAGATCTTAACATGCAGTACAAGACTTTATCTCGAAGGAAAAGGCCCATATGGCAGCTGTGGAAGACAGAGGAACCGACTCAGGGAAGAAATCATCGAAGACACGGCTTGCGCCGATCAGCGCAACCGCCTTATTTGCTAGAAACCGAGTCCTTTACGAGTAGAACCCCTATATATACTTGTAAACCCTCGCCACAGAAGAGGAGTCAATAGAGGGACACCAGATCCATGAGTTAGAGCCACCGGGGCTTGCCCTGTTAGAATAGATCTCTAGTTGAGTTTCAAGAACCATTGGAGTCAAGAGTTGATCCGTCAAGGTAGGCCATCTCGACGGGGATGAATCTTACTCCATGTATCTCAAGAATGATTGAATATGTTGATGATGGTTTTGGTGATTTGTCTATCTTGATTCTATAATCAACCATGTGTTTATTCCAATTGCTTAGTTCTAGGTTAAGTAAGTAGATATTATCTTAATCGTGGTGATTAGGGTAGTATTCAGACATTGTATTGATTATGGTTGCTTGATGATGCCAGTAGTGTAGTTTAGCGGTGACAACACTAATCCTGCGCAGCACTATTGGATAGTTGAGTAGGGTAAGATACTCGTGCGATTAAGGGTTTCCTCCCGACAGCGATAAATCGGGAGCCGCTCGAAAATCAGGGTGGTCTTACTCATTATAGGTTTTCATTGATCTATGTAATTACCCATTATGATGCTATTCAATTAGACTATCTGGTTACGATCTCACTAGTAGATATCTGGCTACTCACTTATCAGCATAGGTTTACAAGATCTGGTGTACTTTGACTTAGACTCACTGTGTGCCGATCGGCTCACCCCGTGCGCCGATCGACCCAACTACTTCAGCTTAGATCCACTAGTATGCCAATCAGCGCAACCCTAGATTCACTAGATCTCGCACACTTTGACTTAGTTTCACTAGTGTGCCGATCGGCTCAATCCCCGCGCCGATCGGCGCATCGACAGATTTACTGTCTGGCTCACTTTTGCACTGGCTAGTCTCCCCCTCATGCAACTTGACCTTGACTGTAGCCTTGACTAGATCTTTTACTGTTAACTTTGTTTAATAAATCCCTAAGGTCTCAGTGGATTCGATATACCTTGGAATACTCAATTCAAGGGAAAAAAGTGCTACAATCGTACACCGTCCTCTTGCGATATATAAGTGGGTGCGTAGATACGACCAACAAGCTTCCTTTTTCTGGCGCTGTTGCCGGGGACAATAGCAGGTTTTTAAACATTGTTTGATGTATTAGTGTTTAGTCATTGTGCTTTACTTGTCTCTCTAGTACATATATTCTGTTAAGTGAAACTAACAGGTATGGACGGTCCTAAGTCAAACAAACCGTCTAATTACGCCGATGCTTGTTGACTTTTGCTAAGCCATATTAATAAATCATTCCCGGCACGGGGCCAGAAACGATTCACTAATATGTCCCAGAGTCAAGTAGGTAAAATCCGCAAGCGCACGGAGAATACCGCTGTAGCATTTCACCCGGAAGTATTCAGGGTATCGTATTTGTTTATCCCAAAGGAAGGTTATGATCAAGAAGCGTTACTAACATATAAGATCATGTTAACAATTAGCAAGGATATCTAACCAAGACAGGCGGGTACATGATAATAACCGGGTAGTGTGACACACATAGAAGATTCCTACTAAATAAATAAAGTCTAGTGGAGGAAAGACTAGGCTAAGCTACTCCTACTATACATTCCTATACAGTTGCATAGCCTAAGTAGAATACATACAGACCCACACTCAGGTTCAGCAGTCAATAGTATAGCACTTCAGGCACGGACTTACCCCTGCATCCACAGGCGACTTCCGCCAAGAGCCTACGCACTAGCCTAGCGGGGAGGATTTCAAAGGACGGACAGGGCTGTCACCACCTGCCGCCTACCTCAACGAACCAGTAGACTAACGAATAATTGATGCAAATCAGTCACCCAAGTACCATACTTGCATGACCAAAGAGCACTCTGCCCCTCCGCGATTACTATTAACGAGGCAGAGCTACCGTACGAATACGATCACCAAACCCATGCTATACCTTATCAGCTAAAACTAAGCATAGAGACTATAACATATAAACTAGACTATAGTGACGGTATATAACTAGCATGACAATAGTAGTATAATAAATATAAACTACTATCACACAAGTAGACTATACTATCACATATATGGATCACAATATCAAACAAGAAACTCATGACCCAAGCACAACTATATAGAATATATATATATATTGATAAGAGCAAAGTCTTACAAAAGGGAAAAGATACAAGAGCCATACCAATTCCAAGTGAAGACTTGGGACTAGAGAGCTCTAGACTCAGCCTAACTCCACTAAAACTCCAAGAACTACTACTAGCAAGAGAGAAATGCTTCTTGTGGTGTGTGTTGAGTGTGAAGGCACACCCTCCTATTTATAGCCTCAATAGGTCGGCAAGGGAGAGTAACCGCCACGGAAGGCACCTCAAACCGTCATCAGGAGTCGCGGAGGAGCCAACACGTGGAAGCCCAGGCGGAGAGGGCGCCCGGCCGGGTCGGCCGACCTGACCAGGTCGGCCGACCTGGGGGTGGCCCCTCCTGGCCTGTGCTTTCTCCAGGTGGCTGTCCTGTGGGCCCTGACGTCGGTTTGCGCGGTATTACAGGGAGTTACGTCGGTTAAGTGCTGAAAATGGGCCCTTCAATCCGTGTGACGTCCATGTGGCACTCTCTGATTGGTCGAAAGTGTGTTTTCTTGCCTTTTGAGGTGTTTCCTTCACATTTCCTCCTGCATGCATAAAGTTCTCCAAGTACAAGTGGAACTATATTATTGTGATAAAGCATGCGTGTATGAAATGCCAAATTCTCCTTTATTTGAGTATAGTTGACGGTTAAAAATGGTACTTAACAGCCGTCAACAAACTCCCCCAAGCTTACCCTTTGCTCGTCCCGAAGCAAAGATAAACTTAAGTTGTTGATCAGGAGTTGCTACAATGTCCTACTCCTCAATAATACTATGCGCACAACAAAGTACTCTTCCTAGAATTAAATATGTTGGCACATAACTTACCCATTTACCTCGATCCATGGGGCTTTTACACCTCTTTGTCTTGGGCGGTTGAGAGATAGAACAATTGCAGGGCACCAATCACTTGCTCTAGATTCCGCTATGTTATTCCGGAGGTTTTCAAAAGATTTTGAAAATAAAAACCAAGTTCCTCAAATGATTCTCTCGGATCACTCAATATGTGTATGATTCCTCACCAAGGCAAAGTGTTGCCTATAATCACCTACTTCTAAATAAGGCTTTATGTGGAGCTCAAGGTAGGGATATATGAGGCACTCATGTTCACATAATATTGCTATGTCAAAAGACCGGATCCAAGAAAAACATCAATTCAAACAATCTTGATCAAGATGTGCAAGTGTGTGGGAGAACGGAGGAATGGTGGATGGGAAGAAATAACTCCTTTTTGAATTTTCCTTCTCTCTTTTGGAGTTTCTAGGCTATGGCTATCTTTTGCTTGCTCTCTTTTTTGAGCATTTTTTTTCTTTTCTTTTTGCATAGCCATAGTCCTAGTTTGCAATGAATACTTTGAGAGAAGAATTTTGCAATGGATATATGGAGTGTTTCTTTGGATGGATGGATGGATAGTGGCTTTCTTCCGGTGTAGAAAAATAGCTCACGGTGGATATGGTGGATATAGTGGATGCTATCTTCTTGATTTAGAAGGATAGCTCATGGCGGTGGATGTGTGTATATGATCTTGATCAAGAGAGCATGAAAAGAGTTCTACTAGGGTCACAACAATTTTGACTAAGCTCAATGTGAAACAAGCAGCATATGTGTAAAGGTTTTCAAATGTAAACACTACATATGGCTGTGGTGGGAATTTCATCATTGAGGAACTTATCAATTTGTCATTTTGAAAAATAAAACTCCGGAATTCAAGCTTTACGTTGAGCAAGATCATAGCAGCCATATCTATCATATCATACCTCTCAACAACTTAGAACTAGAGAATGCATATGCTACCCACAAGATTCAAGTTCAAGGCAAGATTTACCAACAAACCTAACTCTTGAGAGAGTACTAAGTTGTAAACTAGCATTAGAGAGGAATAAAGGACAGAGCAACTATTCATCATCTCAACATAGAAAAATTATATACATTCATACCGCGCATGAAAAAGGGAAATATTTTTGTTCTTTTTATGTTTTGCAAATTTTTATGGATTTTCAGATTTAGCAAATGCAAGAAATAAAGGGAAGGGGAAAGATACAAGTTACCGTGAGAAGGGGGGTCCTCCCCCAAGCTTGTTCTTGCTCATATCTGCTGGTTCGGGTCGTAGCCTTGGGAGCGGAAGAAGGCATCCCAATTGCTCTGATTCTGAACCATCATCGCGTTCAGCTGGCGGAATTGGTTGTCGCTGAAATTCTGCCATTGCTGGGTGTCGGCGACATGTTGCGTGAGAGTTTGTCGCATGCTCTCGGTGCGCAAATCAATGAAGTTCACCCTCCTTGTCAACTCGGCCATCCCATAGTTGAGTTCACGGAACCCACGGGATGAGAATGACCGAGTGGCAAAGGATGGCGGTCCGCTTGAACTTGATGACGTCTGCATGGGGTAATCGTACTGAGATTCCCATGCTCCGGCCTGCCATGTTGATGCACCCGCCTCGTCCTGTGGCGGGGGCTGCTCCCATACCGGATCTCCGGTCGGAGTGTGAAACTCCGGTGTAGGCTCCATATGCCTACGGAAACGTGTCGGTCGCCCTGAAACACTATGCCTGCGAACTTCTCCCACTGGCTCAAGTGGGAGGGTTAGTGCCCGACAGTGATACAAACGAAGACCCGGGTTAGGTAACGGGAATTCATTTGTATACCCGGGAAAGTGATAGATCAAGGTATTATTTGGACCATGTTTCAAAGTATGTCCTTGCACAAAATAGTCCTCGCCTAGAAATTCTCTATCTACCGTCAAATATTCAACATGAACATTCTCAAGCAGACCACATTTCTGCGCAATGCGAGCAACTAAAGAGGTGCACTCAATTGGTCCTGTCAACTTTATATTGTCTAACCATTGATCAATCATGCATTCCGCGGGTGACACCCTAATTTTCTTAACCATGGCATAAAGTATTTTCAATTCATCTTGCCGGACAACCCTAATGTCACCTCGAGGAAACAAGGTCATAGCCAACCACACATGCATAAATCTAAGTGTAGGATTATGGATGGCACTTATTCTAGGCTTGGGACCCCACTCGTTTTCGGAAATCTTTTTCCAAAAACTTTCTTTATGGAACCCCTTTAGCGCTTTATCTAAGTCTAGCCTACATTTAGGATTTAGACCTAGCATAGCATGAAGATCACCCCATGTGACCAAGCGCTCTTGCCCAAACAAGCGAAAAGAAATGCCTTCATCATACTTTCTAAGGGTGCATAAAAACTGCATAGTAAGCAAACGAGAACCCGGCTCATCTACTTCTACGAAATTTAGCCAACCCATAGTGCGAAAAATAGAGGCAAATTCTTCTCTCATACCTATTTTCTCGAGGAAGTCCGGATCGAAGCGTCGGGTGTGGGCGAATGGCCGTTCTCTCATGAGCGCGATGGCTTGGCCCTCGCGGTCATCCTTGATGTCGAGATGCTCCTCGGTGATGAGCAAGGCCGGCCTTTCCTCCGGAATTTCAGCTTCGGGGTCACCATGCCCCGGACTTGGTGTGAGCTCGACGGAGGATGCTTGACTCGTGCTTGCACGAGTGCTTTTTCTCCGCTTGATTTCGGCGACTTGCTTCATTCGTTTGAACATGGCTGCACACAAGAACAAACACAAGACAAGAACAAAAACAAGATCGAACAAGTGTTCGGGTGAGCGTTAGTGAAAACGACAAACCCGAGCTTCTCCGAAATTGGTTTTCTTCTCACAACAACTTGCAAATGCACTAAAACAGAGGGGAAATATTTTTTTTTTTTGGGTTTTTGGGGCTGTAGTAAAGTTGAAGAACACGAAATTTTGGGAGAGCAACAAGTGAGCAAAGGAGGGGAGTGAAAGATGAGCTTGGAATGGTGAAGCTCCTCCTCCTGGGTGGTTTTTATAGCCAAGGAAGCAAGATGGCCGTTAGAAAGGGACAGAGAAACGGCCATATAGCCGTTGGGAGAAAGGAGCACAGGAAAAGGTGGGTCCAGGGGGTCGGCCGACCCCACCAGGTCGGCCGACCTGGCAGGTGGGCCTCCTGGCAGCCCCCTTTTTCCTATGTGTTCCCCAACGGCTAGGGGATTTTTTCCCTGCTGCCTTTTTGCTCAAAAAGCTCGACAAAAAATCTTTTCAAAATGGAAAGCCCAAAAACCTATTTTTTAAATTTTCAAAAATGCAAATGAGTTTTGAAAAATTCCAAGGTGGCTGGAAAAATTCAAAAATGCAGAAATGCAGTGGTCGGGAAAAATCAAAATGTGGTGGAAAGCAAATATGCAATTAAAAGAGCAATTATGGATAACTACCGGTTTAACCTCCCGACGAGGACTCACCTTTAAAGTCCGACGAGCGGGACTTTTCTCCGGCGTTCAGCTCGATGAAGCGTTGTCCGGTCCCGGAGATGAAGACACGGATGATGCTTCTTGTTTCACTCGCCACACCTTCTTGGTCTTTGTTGCGGTCGGTGGCTTCTCGGGCTTCGGAGGCTGCGGTTTTGCAGGCTTCACAGCCTGTTTCTTTGCAGACCTCGGAGGTTGCTGCCTTGTGGACTTCGGAGGCTGTTGCTTAATGTGTGACCTTTGCCTCCTTGCCTTCATCAGTTGTTGCTGTGCAACCTTTTCCTTCTCAAGGAAGTTCTTCATGAATGTGATGAGGCTGTCCTTCTTTGGCGGAGTGACCTCCACTTCCTTGATGTTGCTTGGGTTCGGCCCGTACTTGATACGGATCATGTTGCACTGTTCTTTTCGTGGCCGAAAGTCAAACTTCTCCTCCTTGCCATTGATGTGGAAGCGGATTTCTCCGGCTCCTACATCGATGCGAGCATCCGCAGTGCTGAGAAATGGGCGTCCCAGGATGAGCGGTGTGCTCTTCCCGACGTCCATGTCAAGCACTACGAAGTCGACGGGGATGAAGCAATCCCGGATTTTCACCGGAATATCTTCGGCGATCCCCGCCGGGTAGCGGACCGTTGAATCGGCCAGCTGCAGCTGCATCGGCGTGGGGGATAGTGTGGTGTAGTTGAGCTTGTCGAAGACATCCTTCGGCATGACGCTCACACTTGCCCCAAGATCATATAAGGCATGGTCAAAGTTCTATGTCCCGATCGAGCAGGTGATCGTGGGACACCCCGGATCTTTCTTCTTCTCAGGAAGCCGGTTGAGTATAGCAGCGATACACTCTTCCGTCAGCTTGACAATTTCTGTGGTCGGTAGTGGGCGCTTGTTGCTGATAAGATCCTTGAGGTAGCGAGCGTACGTGGGTACTTGTATCGCATCCAGCAAGGGCACGTTGATGTGCAGCTTCTGGATCACCTCAACGAAGCGTGTGAACTACTCGTCCACGGTGGGCTTCCTTCTTCTTTCAGGAAACGGCATGAGGTTCGTGTCATAGAACTCATGTGGGGCCGTTTTCCTGGGCGGCAGTTCTTCTTCTTCTGCCGGCTTCTCAGCTGATGTGTCCTTTCCTGCATGGTTAGGGTATGGAGGATCCCGAGTGGACTTACCTCCTCTCGTGGTAACCGCATTAACATTTTCTAAGGGGGTCTCGGGTTGCCCCGGGATTTTCCCCGACTCAGCAGTAGGAACAGCAGCAGCTAACTGAGCTAATTGAGTTTCTATCATTTTATTAAAGCTCAGCTGATTCTTGAGAGCAGAGGAAACACCCTCTATCTTAGTGTGGATGCTCTCAAGAGTCCTATCAGTGGTGGCAAGCTTTTTACTGATGTTATCATTAACCTTAGCTTGACCAAGCATAAGATCTTTCAAGGAGGGCTGATTATAACCGGAATTAAAACCAGAGAAGTTGTCAGAGTTACCTCCTTGGTAGTTGGGACGTGGTGGACCCCAACTTTGACCTCCTTGTGGACGGTAGCCGTTGTTGTTGTTGTTGCCCATGAACATTGCGTCCTCACGGGTCTCAGGGCAGTCATTGCCCGAGTGTCCCGTGTTGCCACAGACCTCGCAAGTCATACGAGCGTCTAGGGCTTTCACTTCTCCATTGGCTTGGTCGCCCATCTTCTTCATGAGAAGGTCAATCTTGGCGGCGAGCATGTCAACCTCCTTGACGGAGTGCATGCCTTGCTGGCGAGGTTGGAGGCGCTCTTCATTCCAACCTTGGTTGGACACCATCTTCTCGATCAAATCTTTTGCCTTGCTCACAGTGAGCGAGAAGAAGGCTCCACCAGCAGCAGCGTCGAGGTGGTCGCGGGCCGACGGAGTAAGCCCGTTGTAGAAGTTGTGGATGATCAGCCAATCATCCATCCCGTGGTGGGGACATGCCAGGATGTACTCTTGGAGCCTCTCCCATGCCTCAGGAATCGACTCCTTCGACTCCTGCTGGAAGCTTGAGATCCTTCCGCGGAGGGCATTGGTCTTGCCCAGCGGGAAGAACTTTGCAAGGAACGCAGCTGAACACTTCTCCCAAGTGTTCACAGCTTCAGGATTTGCGTAGAACCACTGTCTCGCTCTCCCAAGGAGAGAGAACGGGAACAGTCGAAGGCGAACAGCGTCGGGGGTGACGTCCTTCATTTTGAACGTGTTGCAAATCTCCAGGAATTGCTGGAGATGAGCACTAGCGTCCTCATTGGCTTTCCCACAGAATGGGCTAGCCTGCACCATGGTGATGAGACCGGTCTTGATCTCGAAGTTCGCATCTCCCACATTGCCTGCTGGTCCCGTAGGGATGTTGGCAGCGGAGGGAGCGGAGAACTCGCGGAGGGTCTTGTCGGCCAATTGCTCAGAGCTTGATGGTGCGGGAATGACAGGTTCGATTGGCCGAGTCTCCTTACGAGGAGGGGTGAGCCTAGCTCGTGTCCTTCTCAGGAGTGACTCAGGATCTTCAGTGAAGTTTGTCGGCAAGTCGAAACCAGTCATACACTACCCTGTTTTCATACAAAATGCAGAAAACAAAGCAAGGTTATCCTGCTTAGGAGATAGCCTTAATAATTGCAACACTACTATATACATTAGTAATTTTTCTTAAATCATACGCCTTCCCCGGCAACGGCGCCAGAAATGCTTGTTGACTTTTGCTAAGCCATATTAATAAATCATTCCCGGCACGGGGCCAGAAACGGTTCACTAATATGTCCCAGAGTCAAGTAGGTAAAATCTGCAAGCGCACGGAGAATACCGCTGTAGCATTTCACCCGGAAGTATTCAGGGTATCGTATTTGTTTATCCCAAAGGAAGGTTATGATCAAGAAGCGTTACTAACATATAAGATCATGTTAACAATTAGCAAGGATATCTAACCAAGACAGGCGGGTACATGATAATAACCGGGTAGTGTGACACACATAGAAGATTCCTACTAAATAAATAAAGTCTAGTGGAGGAAAGACTAGGCTAAGCTACTCCTACTATACATTCCTATACAGTTGCATAGCCTAAGTAGAATACATACAGACCCACACTCAGGTTCAGCAGTCAATAGTATAGCACTTCAGGCACGGACTTACCCCTGCATCCACAGGCGACTTCCGCCAAGAGCCTACGCACTAGCCTAGCGGGGAGGATTTCAAAGGACGGACAGGGCTGTCACCACCTGCCGCCTACCTCAACGAACCAGTAGACTAACGAATAATTGATGCAAATCAGTCACCCAAGTACCATACTTGCATGACCAAAGAGCACTCTGCCCCTCCGCGATTACTATTAACGAGGCAGAGCTACCGTACGAATACGATCACCAAACCCATGCTATACCTTATCAGCTAAAACTAAGCATAGAGACTATAACATATAAACTAGACTATAGTGACGGTATATAACTAGCATGACAATAGTAGTATAATAAATATAAACTACTATCACACAAGTAGACTATACTATCACATATATGGATCACAATATCAAACAAGAAACTCATGACCCAAGCACAACTATATAGAATATATATATATATTGATAAGAGCAAAGTCTTACAAAAGGGAAAAGATACAAGAGCCATACCAATTCCAAGTGAAGACTTGGGACTAGAGAGCTCTAGACTCAGCCTAACTCCACTAAAACTCCAAGAACTACTACTAGCAAGAGAGAAATGCTTCTTGTGGTGTGTGTTGAGTGTGAAGGCACACCCTCCTATTTATAGCCTCAATAGGTCGGCAAGGGAGAGTAACCGCCACGGAAGGCACCTCAAACCGTCATCAGGAGTCGCGGAGGAGCCAACACGTGGAAGCCCAGGCGGAGAGGGCGCCCGGCCGGGTCGGCCGACCTGACCAGGTCGGCCGACCTGGGGGTGGCCCCTCCTGGCCTGTGCTTTCTCCAGGTGGCTGTCCTGTGGGCCCTGACATCGGTTTGCGCGGTATTACAGGGAGTTACGTCGGTTAAGTGCTGAAAATGGGCCCTTCAATCCGTGTGACGTCCATGTGGCACTCTCTGATTGGTCGAAAGTGTGTTTTTTTGCCTTTTGAGGTGTTTCCTTCACATTTCCTCCTGCATGCACAAAGTTCTCCAAGTACAAGTGGAACTATATTATTGTGATAAAGCATGCATGTATGAAATGCCAAATTCTCCTTTATTTGAGTATAGTTGACGGTTAAAAATGGTACTTAACAACCGTCAACAATGATCCAGAAAGACTCTTACACAAGAAGAGAACATCGGAGAAGAGAAGCAAGTCACTTGGAGATTTGGAAGCAGTCCGCGCAACACCTCGAGTATTATTCACAATAAAAGACTCAGTTCAAGAGCAAGAAGAAGAGGAGATGGCAGAGGTACCTATGGTTAATCGTCTCAAGCCAGAATTGACTAGTATTGTCAAGACAGATTTCCAAGAAGCTCAGGATCAACTTCCGTATCAATTGGAGAGATATGTTGGAATAGTGGCGCAACAACCGTTCATAGGTTCAGAAGATCCCAATCATCACTTGCAACACTTCCTTGAAGTTTGCAGCACATTAAAGATAGCGGGATTGACAGGAGATCAAGCGCGTGTGAGGCTGTTCCCCTTCTCTCTAATTGGACGCCCTAAGCAGTGGTACAATGGATTGGAAAACACAGTGAAAACAGTGTGGAACACATTAGCAGCTGAATTCTTGGCCAAATACTTCCCCCCCCTCCCCCCCCGGTAAGACTCACGCTTTGAAAAATAAGATTCTTGGATTTACATAGAATATTGATGAGAGCATTGGAGAAGCATAGGAAAGATACAATGAGCATATGGATGCATGCCCTCATCATGGTCTGACGGTTGGAGAAGTTGTTGAGAAGTTCTACACAAGATTGAATCTTTTGTCACGTCAACATTTGGACGCCTCAGCTGTACGATCATTCATGTCAAAAACCCCCACCGAAGCTAAGAATTTGATCAAGTTGTTAGTTGAAAATCAATCGTGGGATGGTGAGAGAAGCTCAAGGAATTTGCAACCTTCAAAAGGAGTAGCGAAGAGTGTGATTGAGAAGACTCAGGAAGAATTGATTATAGATCGCCTCGATGCTATTCCAAGAAGGTTGGACAATAATCTTCATATCCCTAAGGAAGAGACACTCAAGCTGGCGAAATCACGCTCAACATGTAGTGAGTGTGGAGAATTTGGTCATGTGCAGAAAGATTGCCCTGAATAGATGAAGATATTAGAATATGTGAAGAATAGTAGATGGAAGCCCCAATATCAACAACAAAGGAGTTCTTTCTCCCCAAGTTCGTCCATGCAAAACTCTATGCCACTTTGTCTCCAATGTCATGAGTTCTTCAAAGCTCAAGAGAAGATCAACAAGGACAATCAAGCTAGATTCAAGGAGATTGATCGTGTCCTTGAGAGAGTAAATGACAAGGTGATAGAAATTGGGAGCTCCAACGAGCAGATTTTGAAGCATACCATGATTATGGAGCAACAGATGGGACAGCCATCGCAAGCTATTCAAGGCAATAAGGGAGCTATTCCTGGCAATACGATGTCTGCAGAACAGTTGAAGGCAATAGCCACACGATCAGAAAAACAAACAGAAGATCCAGAACACTCTACGGGAGCAAAGAAGCCCCGCGCCGATCGGCGCACACCCAGCACCGATCGACGTGACGACCCTGTCAGAGCCGATCGGCGCAAGGAGGATGATGACCTCTCTGGTCTGAAGATGGGCGTGGAGACAGAAGAGCATGGTCCTGCCACGTTTCTATATACTCAACTACTGACGAAGACAGAAAGAGCGCGACAACACGACGAGCAGTTTGCAAGATTCGTCAATATTATGAAGAAGCTTTACATCAATGTCTCTTTTGTTGATGCTATCCAAGTTCCCACCTATGCCAAGTACATTAAGGACATGATGCAAAACAAGAAGTCTCTAGTTTCTGAGGAGGTTGTGAATGACACTAAGAAACTAACGGCGGCAATCAATGATGTTACACTAGAGAAGAAACCCAACCCTGGATCACCAAGCATCAAATGCATGATTGGAACAAGGATATTTGATAGGTGCTTGTGCGATCTTGGAGCAAGCGTAAGTGTTATGCCCCGTCATATATTCACAGATCTCAATTTGCCTGAATTAGAGCCTACGGGTATGTGTTTGGAGTTAGCCGATCAATCGGTACGCTTCCCTGATGGAATTGCTGAGGTTGTGCCTGTTCAAATTGGAGATCATATCGTCCATGTTGATTTTATTGTGCTTGATATGGATAAGAGGACGAGGACCCCGTTGATCTTAGGCAGACCCTTCTTGAGGACAGCAAAGGCAAGTATTGATATTGGGAGTGGTGAGATAAGCTTCGATATAAGTGGGACTCCCTACTCTTTCAAGTTTTGCCCAAAGGGAGAAGAGTGTCGTGCTATTGATGAAGTGAAGAGATACAAGACACCGTGGCATCGAGGCGTCGAAAGTAATTGGAGGGGATGTATGGATAGGTCATCCAAGCTATATGAACCATGGAGATAAGATAACCTTGTAGTGTCGCGGCTTCACATCCCGCACCGCGACACTAAGGATTGATTGTTTGCGGGGAGATCGAGCTCTTTGACCTCTAAATAACTAGAGCGCTCTTGGGGGGCAACCCAATGATCGGGGGATTTAGAAGTTATTTAGTGCTTATGGGAGGGTAATCCATTTTATTTAGCTAATTAGAGCTGACCGGGAGGGTAACCCGGTGTTTTTAAATTTGCTTGCTTGTGATAAAAATAATCTCCGAATAAAATAAAAAAAATTAGAAAAGTGTGTGCTAAATTCTTGTGTGCTCTTGCGTTGTCTGTTTATTCGTGCAATACTATATATATACATACTGTAGACTAACAATACAGGAATATATAAAAAAAGACCAAAAATAGGAAGGAACAGAGCTTGCACCGATTGGCGCACATCTGCGCCGATCGGCTCAGCATTGCCCAAGTCCGGATAGAAGGCCGATGACGCCTAGAATTGAAGAAGTGCTAAACCAGCACAATAATTTTCGGAGACAGAGCTATTTTCAAGGATAAAGGCAACATCTAGTGAAGAAGCGAGGGGCCAGAAGCAAAAACGGACATCGCGCCGAACGGCGCGAGTCAGCGCCGATCGGCGCGGTTACCAGGTGAGCCCCGGCACGTATGCCAATACTACAGGTACATTGGAGAACTGGAAATTAGGTGAAAAAGATAAAGACGAGGCATCAGAATCAGCGCCGGACCTAAACACGAGGTGCAAGGGACTTGCGCTGTTCGGCGCCCTTCTATGCCGATCGGCGCGGGTACCCATGATATTCCCCAATAGGCGACAAAGGCGGCAGGCATTGATTTTGAGGAACAGGAATGATTATTATACAGGTGTGCAGTGCAGAAGGGACACGGAATTGACCAAAAGCGGAAAAGGAGACGGGGCGCCGATCGGCGCGGCCCTGAGCCGATTGGCGCCGCCAACAAGACATCAGGATTCCATGCTGATCCCCTACCAACCAACATGATGTGCCAGGAAGCGACACGAAGGAGGGGAATCAAGCATTAGAGTGGTCAGAGCATTCAAAATTTGAACTGTGCCGAGCGGCGCAATTATCGTGCCGATCGACGCGCTCTCAGATTTTGAAATTTTATGGCGGTTCCTTCTCCTGGAAGTTTCCCACAGTATAAAAGGAAGGCCAGGCGCTCCCATTCGGCACACCATCCCAGTAATCTCTCCACCTTCCCCACTACCCATGATCTCGCACACGTTCTGCATTCCTCGCAGATAGATCATCTCTGCTCCTCCGTCGGCAAGTTGGGCAAGAGGCTGCGCCGGGGGAGTAGTTCTGGCGGCAGCAGCGAGTCGACCGGTAACTCCTCGGTGAGGGGTGGCTCCGACGCTCACAATGACATGTCGGTGGATGGTGCATCCACCGGCTCGGCGGCGACGACATACGAGGTCCGCGCCCGGCACTCCGTCTCCGTCGCATCCCTTCTAACAGGGCGTGCTACGAGGAGCCAAACGACGACAAGTCATGGGGTTCCCACATCATCACCGCCACCGGCATTCATGCCGCGCACGGTGGAGGAGGGCTTCACCCTCCTGAGTGAGGAGGAACAGCGGCACTACGTCGCGGTGAGGGGAAGGTTCGTCCCCAACTTCGACCTGGATGAGACCTTCCTCACCTCGATCGGCATGTGAGAGGATTTAAGGAGGATGCTAGACAACGTCGGCTGGGTGGATTTCCACCACCTCCCCATGGACTACAACCTCCTCGTCGTCACCGAGGTTGCTTCTACAATGAGGCTTGGCACCGTCGAAGACGGTAGCGAGGCCGTCAACTTCCGCGTCTGCGACATCAGCCACACGGTGATCATGGAGGCGGCAGCTCTAGCCTTCGGCTTCAACGCCAACGCCAACGTCGCCGGCATCTTGGGACGTGGGGAGTTGGACTCCTTTTGGAGGCGGCTCTCATTCATAGAAGAGATGAAGCGCGGAAACATCCACAACCCGACTATTCAAGTCTTCCATCGGTGGTTAGCGGCGCGCATAGGCGACAAGGTCGACTCCAGCAATGTCACCGATGCGGACCTGCGGTGGCTCTTCAACGCCATTGTGAGTTCGTCTCATTGCAATCCCATGTTGGTGATGGTGCAGGGTTGGCTCGACAAGAGGGGCAAGGCAAGCAAGAAGTTGGCCTTCGGGGCCTATCTTCAACGCCTAGCAGCCCTCGTCTGCGACAGCGACGGACCGGGAGGGCGCGATGACAAGTGGGAGTGCACAACGGAGATCGGCGAGAATATGACTCGTGGCAATATTGTCACGGGAAGTGTTCGCGCCGGCTTCCATGTCGGCGGCACCAATGTAAAGCTCCTGTATGCGGAGCTAGGAGTTTTTCTCCCTCGCAAGCTGGAGGGAGGAAATTGGCTTGAGGAAGGTCTCTTGGAGGGGGGCCGAGTTCTCAAGGACCGTTGTGGGCGGGTTCGACAGCCGGACACATCTACAGCAGCCGGTGGCGAGTGAGACTCCTGGGGGTCATGCCAGGAGTACCAGCAGTACCAGTCAGGGTGGAGCAACGCAGCGGGCGGTTCACAGCCCTCTGCGCCGATCGGCGCACCCTACTGCAGCGCGGGCATTTGACTACAGGTACCAAGGGCGTGTACTAGTGGTGCCTCCTGTGCCCGTTGCAGACTTTTTCGTGCCCATGCAGGGGTACCTCGACAACAACATGCACTACATCAAGCGTGTGGAGGACGCCACGTCCCAATGGAGGTGCAACCACGATGCGATGGTGGAGGAGTTCGAGCGACTCAAAGCGCGGTGCTATGGCTTTGATCTGCGTCTCCACTTTCGGATGACTAGAGTGCCTAGGAGTTGGCACGAGTATCGGTTTCCCGGTTTGCGTTTTCTATTATCTTTTGTAATCTTTTTCTTTATTTACTTATATGTGTGTGAGCGGGTTGGGAAACCATGTATCGGGTGTGTTTATTTTCATGCAAGTGTGTTAGTAGTAGTTTTATTTTCATGCAAGTATGTTAGTAGTAGTTTTATTTTCATGCAAGTGTGTGCAAAAATCATCATCATCATGTATTCAAGTTTAGATCTTAATATAATGGTGGCGGTTATGCTCTATTAGGAGAATTGAATTATTTATTCTTTCTTGAAAAGTGTTGATGAAGATCAAATAGTGTTGAGCATTGAATAAAATTTTGAACTTACAATTAATGATTATTCGCCAAATATGTCTTACGTGGAGCAATTTTGAGTACCCATGTGCTTCATTTGTATTGTCCAGTTTGTAATGATAACTTAGTACCAATCTTTTTAAAAATAAATTTTCATGTTGTGAACTTTAGAATTTATTGTTTTTCAAGATCCTTACCTACTAATGGCATATTTTGAACAATACTCATGAACCTTTAATATGTAGATAAACATTACATTGATGGTTGAGTTCGGTTAGGATTTAATTCTTTTTGGTATAAACTTTATTAAGATGGCAATTCTTTATGTATCTTTTTCTAGCCTTGAATTAATCATGCAAAAATTCAATTCCGCTGAGTAGACCACTATAAACCCAAAATATCTTGTTGAGTATCATTCCTTGACCACATCCTATATTTCTGGCTATATTTAATTCTTGAATAAAAGTTGAAGCCAGACAAATAATATACCAGTAAATATTGGTAAATTTGGGTTGAGAGCCGATCGGCGCACCCTGAGCCGATCGGCACAGCAGAGAGCAAAATAAAAAAGAAAAAAGAAGAAAAAAAAACTCTGCTATTTGCTATATATTGATACTAATTTAGGCCATTTACCTGTGATATTGCCTATATATTTGTATATGCGTTGTTTTGGAGCTTTATTGCAGAAACAGGTAAAATTGGTGATTAATGCGATGATGGAGAGGATAGGAGTCCAGAACCGAAGAAAAGCACTAAAGAAGCCCAATGCGCTGATTGGCGCAGCCCATGAGCCGATCGGCGCAAGGGTGTTTTGACCCACAGAAGTGACCGAGGCCCATTCCACATGTTTATGGAAGTTTATCTGCGCAAGACACTTGAAGATATTTGTCTAAGAAGAATTATGGAACTTCAAGAAGATTTATGGAACTCCAACATCTTAACGTGCAGTACAAGACTTTATCTCGAAGGAAAAGGCCCACATGGCAGCTGTGGAAGACAGAGGAACCGACTCGGGGAAGAATACAGAGAAGACACGGCTTGCGCCGATTGGCGCAACCGCCTTATTTGCTAGAAACCAAGTCCTTTACGAGTAGAACCCCTATATATACTTGTAAACCCTCGCCACAGAAGAGGAGTTAATAGAGGGACACCAGATCCATAAGTTAGAGCCACCGGGGCTTGCCCCGTTAGAATAGATCTCTAGTTGAGTTTCAAGAACCATTGGAGTCAAGAGTTGATCCGTCAAGGTAGGCCATCTCGACGGGGATGAATCTTACTCCATGTATCTCAAGAATGATTGAATATGTTGATGATGGTTTTGGTGATTTGTCTATCTTGATTCTATAATCAACCATGTGTTTATTCCAATTGCTGAGTTCTAGGCTAAGTAAGTAGATATTTTCTTAATCATGGTGATTAGGGTAGTATTTGGACATTGCATTGATTATGGTTGCTTGATGATGCCAGTAGTGTGGTTTAGTGGTGACAGCACTAAGCCTGCGCAGTCCTGCCGGCCCTCCCCTCTAGCAACCGAAGGGAAGGGGTCTGGACAAAGCTCACCCACTGGGACTACAAAAAAAAAGAAAGGAGAAGGGAGGCCAAAGGCCAAACATGGTCATGACAGCAAAAGTGGAAGGCAGAGGATAATGCACCCACAGAGGAACGGAGATTCTCACCACATCGACCGCTCGAAGGTCGGGACGCATCACCAGCCTATTCGAAGCAGGTGAGGCCTGCGCGCTGGGCCCTAGGGCCGCCCTCACCCGCTTCGCCACCTCGTCGTCAGACAACAATTCCTCCGCCATGATGTTGCCCGGCACCCCGCGGTTGTCGGCGTCGACGAGGAACATGAGGAGCTGGCGATGGCAAAGGAAGGGCGCCGAGCAATGGCGCCGAGCGCACTCTTGATCCACTTCTTCCCGCTCTTCCCCTTCCCCCAGTGCCAGCTCTCCCGAGCCTCGGTGATGTCGTGGCCGGTGAACTCGGGGAGGGGATGGATCTCGTCATTCCGCAAGTCGAACCACCTCTTGTGCCACCCTGAGTGGGTGGTTGTGGTAGGCATCAAGAGGTACTCCCCCATGCGCTCGCCTTGAAGCCGGATGCCCGCGCACCCGATGGTGCACGGGAAGCTCTCACCCGCAATCCTGCGCTGGATGCAGGACACGAGGAAAAGGTGGCACCACAGGTCGAAGTTGGGCATGATCCCAAGGAATCCCTCGCACAAGGCCACAAAGGCTGAGATGTGCTGGATCCCGTTGGGATTCAGATGTTGCAACTCCACCTTGTAATGGTGGAGTAGTGTTCGAAGGAAGTCGTGCGTCGGCCACCCGAGCCCGTGCTCGTGAAAAGGGACGAATGACACCACGTAGCCCTTTGGGGGCTCCGGTCACATCTTGTTCCCCGGCACCACCCATTCCCTCACTCCGGTGAGGGGCGCGAGAAGCCAGGTTTTGACGAGTCCCTTAAACTCCTTCTTCGTCACTATGGAGCGAGTGAACACCGACATCGCGGTGGCGAGGCTACAGTAGGGGAGTGTTGGTCATAATTACGCACCCACTTATATACCGCAAGAGGACGATGTATAGTTGTAGCTCTTTTTCCCTCAGAGTATTCCTAGGTTATCGAATCCATAGGGAACGAGCGGGACTAATACTATTAAAGGGTTACTAACAAATTGCAATGGTTTGGTTGATGTGAATGATGACGGTGAGAAAGTGGAAGGTGAATGTTATTGAAGAGATAACAGGATGATGAAGGATTCTCTCCTTAGGATTGGTTCACTAGCATGCAACCTTATTCTTATCAACTTGAGCGATGACTCTAATATTCTACAAGACATGGTGGTTTCGTTCACCCCGGCTGTCACTACAGAGGCTATTAACTCCCCACTGGTTTCTTGCACTATGCAATGGGTAAAAGTGTATTGGCCGATACACTAATGAAACGGATAGATAGATGTGCAATAAAGTTCATCGCATAGATTAAATCCATCGAGAGAGTATCAACAAGTATGAGAGTTACATGACCAGATCCCCGCACCAGAGAAGAGAATATGAGACTACTCACTCATCCTTCCGCTAGACATAGCAGAGGGGTGAGAAGTAGCGCTGGAACGCGCACAAGCCGATCGACGCAAGCGTCACGCCAATCAGCGCGACCTCCCTTCTGGTGGATCTCGTCTGTTTTGACCAACCTCCACCGCCAATATCCTGGAACCCTAGTTCTAATAACCGATTCTCGTGATTGCCGTCTCTCCCTTCCTCCTCTGGCTCTTGATAATTATCCTCCTTTTATACTCGACGGGATTAGGTCAACTTCCACCGACTCTAACTCATACTGGGCTGGGCCTTCGTCTTTCCTGGACCGGATCATGTTTTCATCATCTTCTCCTACTGTGTCGATCGGCGCAGGATTGCGCCGATTGGCGCAAGCCGTGTCTTCAATTGTTTCTTTCCCGAGTCGGTTCCTCAGTCTTCCACAGCTGCCATGTGGGCCTTTTCCTTCGAGATAAAGTCTTGTACTGCATGTCGAGATCTTGAAGTTCCATAAATCTTCTAGGCAAATATCTTCAAGTGTGTTGCGCAGATAAACTTCCATAAACATGTGGAATGGGCCTTGGTCACTTCTGTGGGCCAAAACACCCTTGCGCCGATCGGCTCACGTACTGCGCCAATCGGCGCACTGGGCTTCTTCAGTGCTTTTCGTTGGTTCTGGATTCTTGTCCTCTCCAGCATCAGTTTAATCACCAATTTTACTTGTTTTTGTAATAAAGCTCCAAAACAACGCATAAACAAATATATAAACAATATCATAGGTAAATGGCCTAAATTAGTATCAACTATGCTCTAATTGGGGCAATATTCACATATAAAAGGGGCACTTGGGAAGTGCCAACAGGGAGATCGCTAGAGACGAAGGAGAGGAAAGGGCAAGGAAATGAGGAAGGCGAAAGGAAGAATAGAGGATGCGGCGTCCAAGGCTTAAATAGGAGGACGGGCTAGGAGCACAACCAAAACTGGCCGCGGAAATTCCGTCCACAACCCGCTAGGTGATAAACCTCTCAACCACTCATCCCGCATGGCGCGTGGGTGCGATATCCCACGGCTCCGCATACCACGGGCCCATCTCTGCTGCCATCACTACGAGAAACGCCTCTCCGGCCGCCGCGCCAAGAAAGACGGAGCGGCAACATGCCGCGCTTGGGACCACCACGACCCAGGTGTCAGGTAAACCGCTCAGTCCCTCCTATTTACTCGGGAAGTGAGAGCCGGCGGTGTGGAGCCGATTTAGGCCCCATATCGCGCCTTGAACTCTGAAGCAGGAAATACGCGCGGAGCCCACTAGTGAGGCCTCGCCCCAACAAACACGACCAACTGGGGTGGACTCGGCAGATGAATAGCAACCAACGGGGCGGAGGCGCGAGGTGAGCTGCTCGACCCCGGCAAGGGACGAGCGGCGCAGGTAAGACGGGATAAGGAGCTGAAAACTGTCCCGACGGCGCCGAGGTTCTAAGGCTGGCCCCATGAGCGGGTTTGATAGCGGCCTAGTGCTTGACCAGAGTGAGGGGCACGAGCTATGGGCACACATAGCGGCCAATACCCCGACCCCCCCCCCCCCCCCGAGGGTCGAGGGCATCGCGGAGTAGCATTTTAGTCCCGCTCCGACTCGACCTTTGGTATCACTCGGAAGAGAGGCAGCTAGCCATCATAACCTATCAAATGGTTGTGATAACCAGTCAAGCCGGAAAGACGGATTTATGAGGTCGACCATCAGCTGGTTTGCTGGGACCCCGTCGATGGGGAATCAGAGACCTCACTCGAATGAACCCGATAGCAGCCCATCGAGCAACCACGTTTCAGCCGCTGAGGCAAAAGCGTGGCCCGGCTCTATCCTCCGTCTCACGAGCGGGGCGCGGAAGGAGAAAATGAAAAAGTCAAAATGGCTGCTCGACCGATCCGTCTGCATCGAGCGGGGACGCGAGGGCCGGCATCGCCAAATGACACGCGGCGACGGGGTCACATTCGTTATTCTTTGCCAAGGTTCTAAGGCTGGCCCCACGAGCGGGTTTGACAGCCGTCTAGAGCACGAACAGAGCGAGGGGCATGAGCGATGGGCACACTTAGTGGTCAATACCTCGACCCCCGAGGGGCCAAGGGCATCGCGGAGTAGCGTTTGAGTCCCGCTCCGACCTGACCTTTGGTATCTCCTCGAAGAGAGGCGGCTAGCCATCATAACCTATCGAACGATTGTGACAACCAGTCGAGCCGGAAAGACGAATTTATGAGGTCGACCACCAGCTGGTTCGCTGGGACCACGTCAACGGGGAACCAGAGACCTCACTCGAACGAACCCGATAGCAGCTCATCGAGCAACCATGTTTCAGCCACCGAGGCAAAAGCATGGCCTGGCTCTATCCTCCATCTCATGAATGGGACGTGGAAGGAGAAAATGAAAAAGTTGAAACAGCCGCTTGACCGATCCGTCTGCATCGAGCGGGGACACGAGGGCCAGCATCGCCAAACGAGACCCGACGACGGGGTCACATTCGTTATTCTTTGCCAAGGTTCTAAGTCTGGCCCCATGAGCGGGTTCGATAGCTGCCTAGAGCCCGAACAGAGCAAGGGGCACGAGCGATGGGCACACTTAGTGGCCAATACCCCGACCCCCAAGGGGTTGAGGGCATCGCGGATTAGAGTTTGAGTCCCGCTCCGACTCGGCCTTTGGTATCTCCCCAAAAAGAGGCAGCAAGCCATCACAACCTATTGAACGGTTGTGACAGCCAGTCGAGCTGAAAAGACAGATTTATGAGGTCGACCACCAGCTGGTTCGCTGAGACCCCGTTGACGGGGAACCAAAGATCTCACTCGAACGAACCCGATAGCAGCTCATCGAGCGACCACAGTTCAGGCACCAAGGCAGAAGCGTGGCCCGGCTCTATCCTCCATCTCACGAACTGGACGTGAAAGGAGAAAATGAAAAATTCGAAACGGCCACTGGACCGATCTGTCTGCATCAAGCAGGGACGCGAGGGCCGGCATTGCCAAACGAGACCTAACAACGGGGTCACACTCATTATTCTTTGCTTACAAGACCATTTAAGGTTGACTCTTACAGACTCCCTCTCTTCTTTTTTACAAAGAGAGTACCAACGACTCGAGGAAAGAAGGGGGAAGAAATGAAAAGATCGACCCGAGGGGTCTACTACAAAGAAAAAGCGGTACCCACACCTCGGCGGGTACATGCGAGATAAAGCGCATATAATGCTTCATCGTCAGGGAAAGACGCCCTCATTTGAGGCCGGCCTTTTCCCCTAACGAAGAAGGCGAGCAGCCCGGCCACACCGTATGGCTGTTGCTGGAGCCGCTTCCTAAGACCAAGGACCCTCATGCTGGTGGGGAGTCCGGCCCGACGCATCTTTTTGACCTCGCTCCTACCAACGCTGCCAAGGACGAACATGAGGGGACCTAACAAGCCATGGCGACCTTCCATGCGAAGGCCCCTTTATCTCCATCTCACCCCGACAAGGGGAGGACACGATAGAAGTCGAGCCAATCTTCCCCCAACCGATAGGGCCGCCGAACCAGGGCAGCCACGGACTTACTGTCGGCAGGTTTTCATCCCCGTCCTCATCACCAGGGACATCGTCGCACTCGGCAGCCATGAGAGCAACAGACTACTAAGCGAAAGTCGGTCACGTCCCAAGTATCTCAGAGCCTGGAGTGTAAAGCTAGGTGTGGGGATGAAGCAGAGCCTTGCCTGGCTGTGTCCTTAAATAGCCAAGCTATGCCAAAGCCTCGGATTCCTTGCATGGGCACAAAACTCGATGTGGGTTCACGAGGGGCTCTTGCAGGCCACATTGGAACAAGGATCTGGCACCACCGACGATGCCGCGCACACCACGCCATAGGAAAAAGAAAGGAACTCGCCTTAGAGCGAGGCGCCGGCCTCATATTCCCCTGGCGCGCAGCAGATCTAGGCCCTACCAAAAGATGCCCCTGCGCGCTGCCCACCAAAAGGAGACAAGAAACTTGTCATGCTGACAGCGCCATGGCCCACCTTTTTAGGCGAACCCTCATCCATGACACCCTGCGCCGTCTGTTCGGTCCAGGGGCGGAGACCGAGGAACACGGGTCCTATAGCACCCCCGTGATTGTTTGAGACAGAAACAGCCAAAGAAGGAGTCCGTCCGGACTCCTCCTTTGGCTCGGGGGCTACACCCGACGGGTGCGCTCGTGCACACTCCAACGGACAAACGACCTAACCTTCCCACCGCGCGTTAAGCCGAAGTGCAAGTTTCAACCAAACTCCCCCTCTGGCTCGGGGGCTACACCCATCGGGTGCGCTCGCGCGCACCACTCTCACGAAAACCTGGCAACCCGCAAATGACTTCATGCCTTCCGCCCGTACCCACGTCAAAAACCCCCAAACCACTCTCCGACTCGCACGGGGGCTCGGGGGCTACTGTCGAGGGCAAAGATCACGATGCCACGTGGCACCTCCTAAGGGCTCACACGCATCAAACCCAAAAGGGCCCATGGATCGCCGCCAAGGCACCACCGGCGTGGGGCCCTATGGGGAGCACCCCCACGGCAGTCAGGCCCTAGCCGCGAAAGTCGTTCCACTACCCCGACTCGCTTGACACCCGAGTGTTCGGAGGCCAGTCACGCCTCACTCGAACCCTTCATTAAGGGGTCGAACGGGACGAGTTGTCCCGCCTGACAGAACCCTGGCGCGGCTCGCACTTCCAAGCAGATGACTTAGCTACTCGCCCGAGCCTATCCACTCTGGAGCAGGGGGGACACTCCACTGCTACTACTGTCATGACGATAGCATGGGTCCCCCCCCCCCCCCCGCGTGCGCGCAATCGTTAGACAAACTCCACCTCCGTCAACTCCCATCGGTGGGACCCAAGTCCGGGCAAGACGGGGTGAGGGAACCCTGATCAAGCAAGGAGTGGCGGAGTGGAGAAGTTCAATTGCCTTGTTCAGACAAGACGGATTCAAACTCCAGGCGGGTCCGAACAGGCGCAACCCAACACAACGACCAGGAGGGGGTCGAGCGAGCCAACGGTCAACAACCGCCAACCACCCGGCCTCTATCAAGCAGTCAAATTCCTCCACATACCTGCCCCCCTCATCAGCACCAGTACCCGCTGATGGTAGCAGGCGTGGCAAAGCACGCTGCACTGCCATCGTGCGATGACACACCAAATGATGATGGTACAGGACGGCTTGATGGACAGCTAGATTGAACCTCGCATGAATGACATGCCAATGCCCGTACTGCACCTCCCCGCACATGGCGGAACACGCCGACTACAGGAACAAGGGGAGACTCGACTCGACGGCGGAGAACAGGGCATGCTTGAACGCAGTACCGCCCCTCTGATGCAAGACCAGGATGATGGGGCCCGCGAAGACCGAAGACCACACCGGCAACTAAGGGCTTCGCCTTCTTCGGCACGCCTCCACCAACTCATCACGTGTAGAAATCTTTTTTTTCTCTCTCTCTCTCTCTATAAATGGGCCCATCCTCTTGAAGTATAAAAGGGGAGACCCATCCTCTCCTCTAAAAAAACAACAACGAACAAGAAGAATCGCAACATAGGCCATCACACACACACCGCTCGCACTCGAGACTTGGAGCACCCTCCTCTCTCACCACTGTTGTACATCCTCACCGGAGCAAGTAACACGAGCAGGCCCGAAAACTGGACATAGGGGACTTCCCCGAACCAGTATAATCCCTCGTGTCCTCTTGCTTAGTCATCACCGAACCTAAAACGCGCACCCCTGTGAACAAATTTTACTGGTCGGTGATCTAAACGCCAACACTGGGACAGCTGGGCCTGAACTAAAAATTCAAAGTGATACTATGAGTCATAAGATTTATGAGGTGTCAAGATATCAAAAAGCTTTCAAGAGAATGCTTACTGATGCATTTAGCCTCGAGAGCATCTATCCTTGACTGCTTATCCTCCAGCAGAGCATAGATTTTCTGTTGAGAAGGAATAGAGTGAGTTGAATATCTTGTATAAGATTAAAAAAAAGTAAGATCCAGGTATTGATGTTCCATGGTCAGCTCTCCATGTTGCTGAAGGAGGACAAGGTTGGAAGCTTCAGGCCGCCCTGTTGGTTTATCGACTGACCCGGATTTATCCTTGCTCAGGGTCAACACTTTGCCGGTTGGCGCTGGAGCGGCATTCTTAGGCGCAACAAGAGTACTCGAGGACTTCACCACCCCAGTTTGCTTGCTTGATGGTGTGCTCACAGACTAAAGTGGGTCAGTCGGACGTGGCGTCGGAGTCGGGACCGGGTCCTTAGACACGAAGATATTGGGTGTCTCAGTCGACCGAGTAGTATGTTCACTGCATACACCATTTAGAGTAGAAGATATCCTCTGGATCAAATTAATGAAGACATGAAGGTGCGAAGAAGCTTACAAAGAGGCTTACTTGATTTTGATTCGGCTGACTTTCTTCTTCGACGAAGTAGTCGCGGAATCTGAGTGTTTCCTCTTGGAGGAAGACTTTGCCATCACCTCTTCAGTCTTGGTTGTTCGTCTTGGCTGCTCCGATTGGCTTGAAGGTCGGTCCGAGGAGGCTGGGGGCTGTTGATCGACTACTTGGGGGTGCTCTTGGACTTCATCTTTGTCATCATCCACCCCCCTCCCCCCCCCCCCCGTCGTATTGCTGGTGGTTGTGGGTTGTCATCTTCACCCGCTGGTCTGCGGTGCTGTTGACTTTTCCTAAGCCATATTAATAAATCATTCCCGGCACGGGGCCAGAAACGGTTCACTAATATGTCCTAGAGTCAAGTAGGTAAAATCCGCAAGCGCACGGAGAATACCGCTGTAGCATTTCACCCGGAAGTATTCAGGGTATCGTATTTGTTTATCCCAGAGGAAGGTTATGATCAAGAAGCGTTACTAACATATAAGATCATGTTAACAATTAGCAAGGATATCTAACCAAGACAGGCGGGTACATGATAATAACCGGGTAGTGTGACACACACAGAAGATTCCTACTAAATAAATAAAGTCTAGTGGAGGAAAGACTAGGCTAAGCTACTCCTACTATACATTCCTATACAGTTGCATAGCCTAAGTAGAATACATACAGACCCACACTCAGGTTCAGCAGTCAATAGTATAGCACTTCAGGCACGGACTTACCCCTGCATCCACAGGCGACTTCCGCCAAGAGCCTACGCACTAGCCTAGCGGGGAGGATTTCAAAGGACGGACAGGGCTGTCACCACCTGCCGCCTACCTCAACGAACCAGTAGACTAACGAATAATTGATGCAAATCAGTCACCCAAGTACCATACTTGCATGACCAAAGAGCACTCTGCCCCTCCGCGATTACTATTAACGAGGCAGAGCTACCGTACGAATACGATCACCAAACCCATGCTATACTTTATCAGCTAAAACTAAGCATAGAGACTATAACATATAAACTAGACTATAGTGACGGTATATAACTAGCATGACAATAGTAGTATAATAAATATAAACTATTATCACACAAGTAGACTATACTATCACATATATGGATCACAAAATCAAACAAGAAACTCATGACCCAAGCACAACTATATAGAAAATATATATATATTGATAAGAGCAAAGTCTTATAAAAGGGAAAAGATACAAGAGCCATACCAATTCCAAGTGAAGACTTGGGACTAGAGAGCTCTAGACTCAGCCTAACTCCACTAAAACTCCAAGAACTACTACTAGCAAGAGAGAAATGCTTCTTGTGGTGTGTGTTGAATGTGAAGGCACACCCTCCTATTTATAGCCTCAATAGGTCGGCAAGGGAGCGTAACCGCCACGGAAGGCATCTCAAACCGTCATCAGGAGTCGCGGAGGAGCCAACACGTGGAAGCCCAGGCGGAGAGGACGCCCGGCTGGGTCGGCCGACCTGACCAGGTCGGCCGACCTGGGGGTGGCCCCTCCTGGCCTGTGCTTTCTCCAGGTGGCTGTCCTGTGGGTCCTGAGGTCGGTTCCCGCGGTATTACAGGGAGTTACGTCGGTTAAGTGCTGCAAATGGGCCCTTCAATCCGTGTGACGTCCATGTGGCGCTCTCTGATTGGTCGAAAGTGTGTTTTCTTGCCTTTTGAGGTGTTTCCTTCACATTTCCTCCTGCATGCACAAAGTTCTCCAAGTACAAGTGGAACTATATTATTGTGATAAAGCATGCGTGTATGAAATGCCAAATTCTCCTTTATTTGAGTATAGTTGACGGTTAAGAATGGTACTTAACAGCCGTCAACAAACTCCCCCAAGCTTACCCTTTGCTCGTCCCGAAGCAAAGATAAACTTAAGTTGTTGATCAGGAGTTGCTACAATGTCCTACTCCTCAATAATACTATGCGCACAACAAAGTACTCTTCCTAGAATTAAATATATTGGCGCATAACTTACCCATTTACCTCGATCCATGGGGCTTTTACACCTCATTGTCTTGGGCGGTTGAGAGATAGAACAATTTCAGGGCACCAATCACTTGCTCTAGATTCCGCTATGTTATTTCCGAAGGTTTTCAAAAGATTTTGAAAATAAAAACCAAGTTCCTCAAATGATTCTCTCGGATCGCTCAATATGTGTATGATTCCTCACCAAGGCAAAGTGTTGCCTATAATCACCTACTTCTAAATAAGGCTTTATGTGGAGCTCAAGGTAGGGATATATGAAGCACTCATGTTCACATAATATTGCTATGTCAAAAGACCGGATCCAAGAAAAACATCAATTCAAACAATCTTGATCAAGATGTGCAAGTGTGTGGGAGAACGGAGGAATGGTGGATGGGAAGAAATAACTCCTTTTTGAATTTTCCTTCTCTCTTTTGGAGTTTCTAGGCTATGGCTACCTTTTGCTTGCTCTCTTTTTTGAGCATTTTTTTTTCTTTTCTTTTCTTTTTTTTTTTTTGCATAGCCATAGTCCTAGTTTGCAATGAATACTTTGAGAGAGGAATTTTGCAATGGATATATGGAGTGTTTCTTTGGATAGATGGATGGATAGTGGCTTTCTTCCGGTGTAGAAGAATAGCTCACGGTGGATATGGTGGATATGGTGGATGCTATCTTCTTGATTTAGAAGGATAGCTCATGGCGGTGGATGTGTGTATATGATCTTGATCAAGAAAGCATGAAAAGAGTTCTACTAGGGTCACAACAATTTTGACTAAGCTCAATGTGAAACAAGCAGTATATGTGTAAAGGTTTTCAAATGTAAACACTACATATGGCTGTGGTGGGAATTTCATCATTGAGGAACTTATCAATTTGTCATTTTGAAAAATAAAACTCCGGAATTCAAGCTTTACGTTGAGCAAGATCATAGCAGCCCTATCTATCATATCATACCTCTCAACAACTTAGAACTAGAGAATGCATATGCTACCCACAAGATTCAAGTTCAAGGCAAGATTTACCAACAAACCTAACTCTTGAGAGAGTACTAAGTTGTAAACTAGCATTAGAGAGGAATAAAGGACAGAGCAACTATTCATCATCTCAACATAGGAAAATTATACACATTCATACCGCGCATGAAAAAGGGAAATATTTTTGTTCTTTTTATGTTTTGCAAATTTTTATGGATTTTCAGATTTAGCAAATGCAAGAAATAAAGAAAAGGGGAAAGATACAAGTTACCGTGAGAAGGGGGGGGTCCTCCCCCAAGCTTGTTCTTGCTCATATCTGCTGGTTCGGGTCGTAGCCTTGGGAGCGGAAGAAGGCATCCCAATTGTTCTGATTCTGAGCCATCATCGCGTTCAGCTGGCGGAATTGGTTGTCGCTGAAATTCTGCCATTGCTGGGTGTCGGTGACATGTTGCGTGAGAGTTTGTTGCATGCTCTCGGTGCGCAAATCAATGTCGTTCACCCTCCTTGTCAACTCGGCCATCCCATAGTTGAGTTCACGGAACCCACGGGATGAGAATGACCGAGTGGCAAAGAATGGCGGTCCGCTTGAACTTGATGATGTCTGCATGGGGTAATCGTACTGAGATTCCCATGCTCCGGCCTGCCATGTTGATGCACCCGCCTCGTCCTGTGGCGGGGGCTGCTCCCATACCGGATCTCCGGTCGGAGTGTGAAACTCCGGTGTAGGCTCCATATGCCTACGGGAACGTGTCGGTCGCCCTGAAGCACTATGCCTGCGAACTTCTCCCACTGGCTCAAGTGGGAGGGTTAGTGCCCGACAGTGATACAAACGAAGACCCGGGTTAGGTAACGGGAATTCGTTTGTATACCCGGGAAAGTGATAGATCAAGGTATTATTTGGACCATGTTTCAAAGTATGTCCTTGCACAAAATAGTCCTCGCCTAGAAATTCTCTATCTACCGTCAAATATTCAACATGAACATTCTCAAGCAGACCACACCTCTGCGCAATGCGAGTAACTAAAGAGGTGCACTCAATTGGTCCTGTCAACTTTATATTGTCTAACCATTGATCAATCATGCATTCCGCGGGTGACACCCTAATTTTCTTAACCATGGCATAAAGTATTTTCAATTCATCTTGCCGGACAACCCTAATGTCACCTCGAGGAAACAAGGTCATAGCCAACCACACATGCATAAATCTAAGTGTAGGATTATGGATGGCACTTGTTCTAGGCTTGGGACCCCACTCGTTTCCGGAAATCTTTTTCCAAAAACTTTCTTTATGGAACCCCTTTAGCGCTTTATCTAAGTCTAGCCTACATTTAGGATTTAGACCTAGCATAGCATGAAGATCACCCCATGTGACCAAGCGCTCTTGCCCAAATAAGCGAAAAGAAATGCCTTCATCATACTTTCTAAGGGTGCATAAAAACTGCATAGTAAGCAAACGAGAACCCGGCTCATCTACTTCTACGAAATTTAGCCAACCCATAGTGCGAAAAATAGAGGCAAATTCTTCTCTCATACCTATTTTCTCGAGGAAGTCCAGATCGAAGCGTCGGGTGTGGGCGAATGGCCGTTCTCTCATGAGCGCGATGGCTTGGCCCTCGCGGTCGTCCTTGATGTCGAGATGCTCCTCGGTGATGAGCAAGGCTGGCCTTTCCTCCGGAATTTCAGCTTCGGGGTCACCATGCCCCGGAATTGGTGGGAGCTCGACGGAGGATGCTTGACTCGTGCTTGCACGAGTGCTTTTTCTCCACTTGATTCCGGCGACTTGCTTCATTCGTTTGAACATGGCTGCGCACAAGAACAAACACAAGACAAGAACAAAAAACAAGATCGAACAAGTGTTCGGGTGAGCGTTAGTGAAAACGACAAACCCGAGCTTCTCCGAAATTGGTTTTCTTTTCACAACAACTTGCAAATGCACTAAAACAGAGGGGAAATATTTTTTGGGTTTTTGGGGCTGTAGTAAAGTTGAAGAACACGAAATTTTGGGAGAGCAACAAGTGAGCAAAAGAGGGGAGTGAAAGATGAGCTTGGAATGGTGAAGCTCCCCCTCCTGGGCGGTTTTTATAGCCAAGGAAGCAAGATGGCCGTTAGCAAGAGACAGAGCAACGGCCATATAGCCGTTGGGAGAAAGGAGCACAGGAAAAACTGGGGCCAGGGGGTCGGCCGACCTCACCAGGTCGGCCGACCTGGCAGGTGGGCCTCCTGGTAGCCCCCTTTTTCCTATGTGTTCCCCAACGGCTAGGGGATTTGTCCCCTGCTGCCTTTTTGCTCAAAAAGCTCGACAAAAATCTTTTCAAAATGGAAAGCCCAAAAACCTATTTTCTAAATTTTCAAAAATGCAAATGAGTTTTGAAAAATTCAAGGTGGCTGGAAAAATTCAAAAATGCAGAAATGCAGTGGTCGGGAAAAATCAAAATGTGGTGGAAAGCAAATATGCAATTAAAAGAGCAAATATGGATAACTACCGGTTTAACCTCCCGGCGAGGACTCACCTTTTAAAGTCCGACGAGCGGGACTTTTTCTCCGGCGTTCAGCTCGATGAAGCGTTGTCCGGTCCCGGAGATGAAGACACGGATGATGCTTCTTGTTTCGTTCGCCACACCTTCTTGGTCTTTGTTGCGGTCGGTGGCCTCCCGGGCTTCGGAGGCTGCGGTTTTGCAGGCTTCACAGCCTGTTTCTTTGCAGACCTCGGAGGTTGCTGCCTTGTGGACTTCGGAGGCTGTTGCTTAATGTGTGACCTTTGCCTCCTTGCCTTCATCAGTTGTTGTTGTGCAGCATTTTCCTTCTCAAGGAAGTTCTTCATGAATGTGATGAGGTTGTCCTTCTTTGGCGGAGTGACCTCCACTTCCTTGATGTTGCTTGGGTTCGGCCCGTACTTGATACGGATCATGTTGCACTGTTCTTTCCTTGGCCGAAAGTCAAACTTCTCCTCCTTGCCATTGATGTGGAAGCGGATTTCTCCGGCTCCTACATCGATGCGAGCATCCGCAGTGCTGAGAAATGGGCGTCCCAGGATGAGCGGTGTGCTCTTCCCGACGTCCTTGTCAAGCACTACGAAGTCGACGGGGATGAAGCAATCCCGGATTTTCACCGGAATATCTTCGGCGATCCCCGCCGGATAGCGGACCGTTGAATCGGCCAGCTGCAGCTGCATCGGCGTGGGGGATAGTGTGGTGTAGTTGAGCTTGTCGAAGACATCCTTCGGCATGACGCTCACACTTGCCCCAAGATCACATAAGGCATGGTCGAAGTTCTGTGTCCCGATCGAGCAGGTGATCGTGGGACACCCCGGATCTTTCTTCTTCTCGGGAAGCCGGTTGAGTATAGCAGCGCTACACTCTTCCGTCAGCTTGACAATTTGTGTGGTCGGTAGTGGGCGCTTGTTGCTGATAAGATCCTTGAGGTAGTGAGCGTACGTGGGTACTTGTATCGCATCCAGCAAGGGCACGTTGATGTGCAGCTTCTGGATCACCTCAATGAAGCGTGTGAACTGCTCGTCCACGGTTGGCTTCCTTCTTCTTTCAGGAAACGGCATGAGGCTCGTGTCATAGAACTCATGTGGGGCCGTTTTCCTGGGCGGCAGTTCTTCTTCTTCTGCCGGCTTCTCAGCTGATGTGTCCTTTCCTGCATGGTTAGGGTATGGCGGATCCCGAGTGTACTTACCTCCTCTCGTGGTAACCGCATTAACATTTTCTAAGGGGATCTCGGGTTGCCCCGGGATTTTCCCCGACTCAGCAGTAGGAACAGCAGCAGCTAACTGAGCTAATTGGGTTTCTATCATTTTATTAAAGCTCAGCTGATTCTTGAGAGCAGAGGAGACACCCTCTATTTTAGTGTGGATGCTCTCAAGAGTCTTATCAGTGGTGGCAAGCTTTTTACTGATGTTATCATTAACCTTAGCTTGACCAAGCACAAGATCTTTCAAGGAGGGCTGATTATAACTGGAATTAAAACCAGAGAAGTTGCCAGAGTTACCTCCTTGGTAGTTGGGACGTGGTGAACCCCAACTTTGATATCCTTGTGGACGGTAGCCGTTGTTGTTGTTGTTGCCCATGAACATTGCGTCCTCACGGGTCTCAGGGCAGTCATTGCCCGAGTGTCCCGTGTTGCCACACACCTCGCAAGTCATACGAGCGTCTAGGGCTTTCACTTCTCCATTGGCTTGGTCGTCCATCTTCTTCATGAGAAGGTCAATCTTGGCGGCGAGCATGTCAACCTCCTTGACGGAGTGCATGCCTCGCTGGCGAGGTTGGAGGCGCTCTTCATTCCAACCTTGGTTGGACACCATCTTCTCGATCAAATCTTTTGCCTTGCTCACAGTGAGCGAGAAGAAGGCTCCACCAGCAGCAGCGTCGAGGTGGTCGCGGGCCGACGGAGTAAGCCCGTTGTAGAAGTTCTGGATGATCAGCCAATCATCCATCCCGTGGTGGGGACATGCCAGGATGTACTCCTGGAGCCTCTCCCATGCCTCAGGAATCGACTCCTTCGACTCCTGCTGGAAGCTTGAGATCTTTCCGCGGAGGGCATTGGTCTTGCCCAGCGGGAAGAACTTTGCAAGGAACGTAGCTGAACACTTCTCCCAAGTGTTCACAGCTTCAGAGTTTGCGTAGAACCACTGTCTCGCTCTCCCAAGGAGAGAGAACGGGAACAGTCGAAGGCGAACAGCGTCGGGGGTGACGTCCTTCATTTTGAACGTGTTGCAAATCTCCAGGAATTGCTGGAGATGAGCACTAGCGTCCTCATTGGCTTTCCCACAGAATGGGCTAGCCTGCACCATGGTGATGAGACCGGTCTTGATCTCGAAGTTCGCATCTCCCACACTGCCAGCTGGTCCCGTAGGGATGTTGGCAGCGGAGGGAGCGGAGAACTCGCGGAGGGTCTTGTCGGCCATTTGCTCAGAGCTTGATGGTGCGGGAATGACAGGTTCGATTGGCCGAATCTCCTTACGAGGAGGGGTGAGCCTAGCTCGTGTCCTTCTCAGGAGTGACTCAGAATCTAAACGCCAACACTGGGACAGCTGGGCCTGAACTAAAAATTCAAAGTGATACTATGAGTCATAAGATTTATGAGGTGTCAAGATATCAAAAAGCTTTCAAGAGAATGCTTACTGATGCATTTAGCCTCGAGAGCATCTATCCTTGACTGCTTATCCTCCAGCAGAGCATAGATTTTCTGTTGAGAAGGAATAGAGTGAGTTGAATATCTTGTATAAGATTAAAAAAAAGTAAGATCCAGGTATTGATGTTCCATGGTCAGCTCTCCATGTTGCTGAAGGAGGACAAGGTTGGAAGCTTCAGGCCGCCCTGTTGGTTTATCGACTGACCCGGATTTATCCTTGCTCAGGGTCAACACTTTGCCGGTTGGCGCTGGAGCGGCATTCTTAGGCGCAACAAGAGTACTCGAGGACTTCACCACCCCAGTTTGCTTGCTTGATGGTGTGCTCACAGACTAAAGTGGGTCAGTCGGACGTGGCGTCGGAGTCGGGACCGGGTCCTTAGACACGAAGATATTGGGTGTCTCAGTCGACCGAGTAGTATGTTCACTGCATACACCATTTAGAGTAGAAGATATCCTCTGGATCAAATTAATGAAGACATGAAGGTGCGAAGAAGCTTACAAAGAGGCTTACTTGATTTTGATTCGGCTGACTTTCTTCTTCGACGAAGTAGTCGCGGAATCTGAGTGTTTCCTCTTGGAGGAAGACTTTGCCATCACCTCTTCAGTCTTGGTTGTTCGTCTTGGCTGCTCCGATTGGCTTGAAGGTCGGTCCGAGGAGGCTGGGGGCTGTTGATCGACTACTTGGGGGTGCTCTTGGACTTCATCTTTGTCATCATCCACCCCCCTCCCCCCCCCCCCCCCCCCCGTCGTATTGCTGGTGGTTGTGGGTTGTCATCTTCACCCGCTGGTCTGCGGTGCTGTTGACTTTTGCTAAGCCATATTAATAAATCATTCCCGGCACGGGGCCAGAAACGGTTCACTAATATGTCCCAGAGTCAAGTAGGTAAAATCCGCAAGCGCACGGAGAATACCGCTGTAGCATTTCACCCGGAAGTATTCAGGGTATCGTATTTGTTTATCCCAGAGGAAGGTTATGATCAAGAAGCGTTACTAACATATAAGATCATGTTAACAATTAGCAAGGATATCTAACCAAGACAGGCGGGTACATGATAATAACCGGGTAGTGTGACACACACAGAAGATTCCTACTAAATAAATAAAGTCTAGTGGAGGAAAGACTAGGCTAAGCTACTCCTACTATACATTCCTATACAGTTGCATAGCCTAAGTAGAATACATACAGACCCACACTCAGGTTCAGCAGTCAATAGTATAGCACTTCAGGCACGGACTTACCCCTGCATCCACAGGCGACTTCCGCCAAGAGCCTACGCACTAGCCTAGCGGGGAGGATTTCAAAGGACGGACAGGGCTGTCACCACCTGCCGCCTACCTCAACGAACCAGTAGACTAACGAATAATTGATGCAAATCAGTCACCCAAGTACCATACTTGCATGACCAAAGAGCACTCTGCCCCTCCGCGATTACTATTAACGAGGCAGAGCTACCGTACGAATACGATCACCAAACCCATGCTATACTTTATCAGCTAAAACTAAGCATAGAGACTATAACATATAAACTAGACTATAGTGACGGTATATAACTAGCATGACAATAGTAGTATAATAAATATAAACTATTATCACACAAGTAGACTATACTATCACATATATGGATCACAAAATCAAACAAGAAACTCATGATCCAAGCACAACTATATAGAAAATATATATATATTGATAAGAGCAAAGTCTTATAAAAGGGAAAAGATACAAGAGCCATACCAATTCCAAGTGAAGACTTGGGACTAGAGAGCTCTAGACTCAGCCTAACTCCACTAAAACTCCAAGAACTACTACTAGCAAGAGAGAAATGCTTCTTGTGGTGTGTGTTGAATGTGAAGGCACACCCTCCTATTTATAGCCTCAATAGGTCGGCAAGGGAGCGTAACCGCCACGGAAGGCATCTCAAACCGTCATCAGGAGTCGCGGAGGAGCCAACACGTGGAAGCCCAGGCGGAGAGGACGCCCGGCTGGGTCGGCCGACCTGACCAGGTCGGCCGACCTGGGGGTGGCCCCTCCTGGCCTGTGCTTTCTCCAGGTGGCTGTCCTGTGGGTCCTGAGGTCGGTTCCCGCGGTATTACAGGGAGTTACGTCGGTTAAGTGCTGCAAATGGGCCCTTCAATCCGTGTGACGTCCATGTGGCGCTCTCTGATTGGTCGAAAGTGTGTTTTCTTGCCTTTTGAGGTGTTTCCTTCACATTTCCTCCTGCATGCACAAAGTTCTCCAAGTACAAGTGGAACTATATTATTGTGATAAAGCATGCGTGTATGAAATGCCAAATTCTCCTTTATTTGAGTATAGTTGACGGTTAAGAATGGTACTTAACAGCCGTCAACAGGTGCGCAACGACATGGGATATCAGAGCCGCCTGCATCACGACTGGGTCGATCTGATGCGCGCTCCTACCAGTCGTCGAGCTTGACCCGGAGCGACCGGTCTGGAGTGAAGGCTTGGGAGTATCGTGCACTCCCTCGGTGTCAGTCGATGAGAGTGGAGGGTGAGACAAATAAGTGTCAAGAACCTACAAACAAGCATGAAGACATTACTCATATAAATCATTTTACTAAGAGTGAATATTGAAGGACATATAAAAAGACTAATGCTTACTTGCGCTTGATGAGTACCCTTGTTGTATGCCTTTCTGATTAACTTGTTATCTTGAGGGCCGACCGTCTGGAACATTTTGCTTATGCGTGCCTTGCGTAAAGTAGGGTTCGGTGGGTTAGGAACCTCTCTGGTCTCGTCATCAGAGACATACTGCCATCCTGGGTGACATTGTTGCTTGAGTGGTTGCAATCGGCGCACGATGAAGCTCTTGGCGATGGTAACGCTGTCGATCCCTTCCTTCTTCAGTGCGGTGATCTTCTTCAACAATTCCTGCACTTGAGTGTCATTCGGATCTAGCTTCTCTGACCAGAAGGGTTGGGGGCTGGCCTTCACGCCGGTAAAGTCCGGGATCACGAGAGGGGGATTGTCATAGTAGAACCACTCTTCTCGCCAGTTCTTGTTCCCTATGCTAGAGGAACATCGATGTAGGCCTCCTTCTTAGGCAGCTGGATTCTAAGACCGTTGATTGCTTCTTGGTTGGCGACCGACGACAAAGGATAGAGGACAAAAAATGGCGGAAGAGGGAGAAATAAGGCAAAATGCCCAAGAAAGCTTCGCACAAGTGCACGAAGATGGCGATGTGCAAGATAGAGTTGGGATTGAGATTGACTATCTCAATCCCGTAGAAGAACAAAAGCCCGCGCAGGAAGCTGCAGCAGGGAACTCTGAAGCCTCGCTCGAAAAAAGAGCAGAAAACAACAATCTGTTTATGGATTGAGAGGGGGTGAGCTTTAGATTCAGGTACCTTCTAGTTGAGGCACGCGTGCTCTGGCAAGAAGCCGTCGACGACCATGGTGGTTAGCGTGTCGGTGACAAAAATCTTTCAAAAGTTTCTTTGCCGTCATTGAATGTCTGAGTGTTAAACTTGGGGGCTTCTTTGGTGAGAAGCATTATTTAAATTTCAAGATATAAACCTAATATTTATGTGATTTGATGATCATATAGCAGAGGACTTGATGGTCGTATAGGAAAAAAATTGAAGGCTATGTTGCTGATTGATGTCAGCAATTAAAAAGCTAAAAATCAGACTTATATCATCTGAGTGATAAAAATTAGAGGAAAGCTATATTATGATTGATGTCATTATAGCTTAGTACCGAGTTATGATTGATGTCATAAACCTTTCTTTGATCTTCACATGATTGATGTCATGATCAAAGGTCACTCGCCTAAGGGTGTATATCACTCTGCCTTTAGAATCGGTCGACGCAATTGATGTTGTGCTGACCGAGTACCTGATTTGAAGATCAGGAAGCTAATCGCTCAGGCTTGATGGTTTGAGTGAGAGTATTTCTTTATATAACAAATGTAAAGAGCTAAAATTATTAGACTCTTCCATTATTTGTTAGTCTATAAATTATAAAGAGTTGAGGGCTACACCTGATCAGGTGCACCTAGTCGGCACACCAGATCTATCATGAGCTTCATTCAAGGTGTCTTACTAATTTGTGATCCGTTCACATGCTTAATGGAGAGAATCACTCGGGAAATCACAGCTCAAAATCAAAAAACACTCGAGGGCTGCTGTGGAATACTTACCTTCCCGTTATCCATAGCTATGCCATAGTCAGGAGACACAAGGATGACCCACTAATATGGGAACCGTCCGAGTCGACTTGAAGCGCAAGGCAATTAGAGCTAGAATTACTCTATTTGTCTTTGTAGACTACCAGTAGGACTCTTCATGTACCCCCGACCGACCGGATATAGAAGCCGGCAGGAACCTCCCACAAGGGACATCAGACATCACAACATTGCAATACAGTCACAGAACGGAGGACACTGGGTTTTTACTATCATTGAGAGGGCCCAAACCTATATAACTCGGCGTCTTGTGTCTTAACCATCAAGTTCTTAATCCTGACTTAGCCCTATAAATATATTGCCGAGATCAAGTCTCGACACCACGGAACATAATGCACAGTAACACAATACGTACTACGCAATCAATATATGCTGGCAGAGGATCCGTGGATCTGTCAGAGATGGCAACACAATACTGCAATCTTTGCTTAAGTTTGAGAATTAACATGAAATTAATAAATGACAAATACTAAGGATCATAAATCATGATTATAACTATAAATTCCAACTAGTGGTTCAATCTATGAAAGCGGCACAGATGGCAGTAGTGTTGGCATGGATCTGCAAACAAATAAACCAGCTGCAAGCTGATGGCTCAAGAAGGAGCATGAGGTACAGACATGCATATGCGTCAAGATCCATGGGTCGGTCCGTTTTTGGTTGCTTGTCTGTCGGTAAAACGGGTTCCTATTCCTATTTTGCGAATAAGTGGATAACGCTTTGCATTGCTTGCACTACCACAAACATGGTCTGTAGCGGCGGGTGTGGCTACCCGCAGCTACATTTTCGCAACAACAAATAAAGCACTAAAGCAGTAGGTAGGCAAAAACCGCCCCTAAAAAAAGCGAAGTAGCGGCAGCTGATAAAGTCACTCACCGCTACCAAAAATACTATAAAAAAAGTGACCTGCAACACCAATTAGCGCCGACCACAGGGAAGAGGCGTAGAGAAGCCGAGGGAGAGATGAAAGAGGTGGGAGGGGCTGCCGAATCTGGCCGCCGCGCCCTGGGGAGGTCGAGGAACAGCCGGATCCGTGCTCCAAGGAGGGGGAGGGGAGCCGAAGAGGTCGAAGGAGGAGGAGGGGAGCCAGAGAAGTTGGAGGAAGGGGAGGCGTAATCCGGCCTCCCCCATGCCGCGTGCTACCGTCAGAGGGGGAGGTGTCGTCCGGCCTCCACTCTCCGCGCGATGCCGTGCGAGGAGGCGGAGGCTGCGAATCTGGCCTCCCCTTCGCCACGCGCCACCGTTGGAGGGGGAGGCATCGTCCGACTTCCCCTAGTCGTGCACCGCCGTCCGAGGAGGCGGAGGCCACGCATCTGGCCTCCCCTTTGTTGTGCGCCTCTGTCGAAGGGGGAGGGGTCATTTGGCCTCCCCTCGCTGCACGCCACCACCCGAGGAGGAGAAGGTGCCGGATCCAGCCTCCCCTTCACCGCGCGCTGCCGTTGGTGGGGTAGGCGCTGCCAGGCCTCCCCCTCGCCATGCGCCGTTGTTAGAGGGGGAGGCACCGGATCTAGTGTCCCCTTGCCGCGCGTCGCCGTCTGAGGAGGCGGAGGTCGCGGATCCGCCCTCCCCTTCGCGGCGCGTCACCGTTCGAGGAGAAGAGACAGAAGGGAGTGTGGGCCCTCTATGAGGAGAGAGTAGGGGGTGGCTAAGGAGAGAGTGGGAGTGAGGCGGTTGAGGGTAGGATTGGGCTGGAGTGGCCGGGCTAGGGTTCCATTTTTATGTGGACTATGTGTAATGGGCTGAAATGGGCTTTAGCGGTGGACTATGTTGTGGTCCGTCGCTACTGCATGTTTGTAGCGGCGGCTGATGTTTTGGGCCGCTGCAACAAGTGTCCAATCAATTGGAGCAGTGGGTTTTTGTTGGGCCGCCACCACATTAAATTGGGTTGCGTCACTAAAAGCCCTTTTTGTGGTAGTGTTGGGTGTAGATAGAGATAGAGGCATGCCACTGCCACCTACACAAACAGGTGGGGAAAGTGCCTGTCAACCAGAAGGGTGCCTGCCGAACCATACATCCGTCTTTATTCCAAGGGCTTTTTATCTACAAGACATGGTTAAAACGTGCTTTTGTCTCCTGGACACCGCGTTTGTGTCTTTTGCCTACTAGATATCAGAAAAAACTTGGCTTTGTCTCTAGGACACCACGCCGATTATTTTAATCATTTCCTGAGACAGGATGAGAGAGGAAGAGGAGAAATGACATTGTTTCCCTTGTGGCCGTCTGTTCGAACTAGACCATATTTGTGGCCATAGGTGAACCCATGCGCGAGTGGATAGGGTAGAGTGAGCCCATGACGCCCTAGGCATCGACCAACTAAAAGGACTGAAGGTGTACCAAGAGGGTGGGGCGGGGTGAATCGGTAAGCCGATCATGAATTCAAATACTTCAATTTCACACCACTAGAACCCGACAATCGTTGCAACCTAACAATTTCAGTAGGCCAAAACCCTACACATGCTAGTGTTCATGATGAGTGTAAATATAGAAGCTAAACACACTAGCCTATGCAAGCCACAGTTCAACCTACTCACTAGAGCACACAATTACGGAATAGTAAAGAGGGGATCAAGGAATGCTCATGATTTTTTTCCTGAGGTCTCGGAAGGATGGCGCCTTCCCCTAATCCTCGTTGGACTACTCCCGCTGGAGTGTCGGTCCCTCACGCTACAAAGTGGAGTTCTCGCACACGAGCCCACAATCACTTCCGGAGTGAAGACATGGTCGCATCACCGCTGCTACTAAGACACAAGCTCATTTCCCTTGAGAACTTGCCGGACTCCCTGAGCCGACACGGGCGCTCACTAGCGATGCCCCTTTCAACGGCGGGCTCAAACCGTGTACAAACATATGACGGTCTTCACAACCAATCACGATAGGCTCGATCACCGACACCTAACTATTGACGGTCCTTAAATGCTAAATCCAACCATCAATTGTCTGTATAAAATATATAAAATAAATAACCAACATAGTAGTAGGAGTTTATTACTAATAATTTCCACAAGTATTGGAGAATATTTGTATGCATGTGATTTATCCATGTATTAGAGGGAAAGCACAAGTAATAGAGGAGGAAGCACACTCCCAGCCAATCAGAGCACAACATAAGGATTCATGGGCCCATAAACAGAGCAAACCGAGATACCAGAAGGCCTAACACGTGGATTGTCAAATGAGGACAATAAGTCAGTGTCCAAGAGAAGGATCTGGCCGAGTGGGGCCAACTGATACTCGGCCAAACAGCCGTGTTCGGCGTAACAACTTTGGAGCCCACTCGGCCCAGGCCTGCTCGGAGAGTCTCCTCGACAAACAGTAAATGATTAAAATAATCAGCGTGGTGTCCTGGGGACAAAGCCAAGTTTTTTTATGTCCAGTAGGCAAAAAACGCACACGCAGTGTCCAGGAGACAAAACCACGTTTTAACCATGTCCTATAAACAAAAAGCCCTTATTCCAACGAATCTGATGCTCACATCTGTCTATTTGCAGCCGGCGTGAGGATTTGCTCTGTGCTCATCATCTAAACTAATAAAGGACGAATAACAGGACCAGTTTTCTCACCACAGACAGTCATCCACGTAACAATATGAGACATTCGTTTAGCATGGACCACCTATATCTAACCACAGGATTTAGATGGTCCCACTACGTGTAAACATGGTCTCACTCATACCTTTACAATAATCACTCATCCCTCCCTCTCCACCCTGTTTTTTCTCACCATCCTACCCACTTGTACACACATACCCACACGTTTTTATACCTTCCTTGATTTTCTCTTCCTTAATTTACTCCACTGCCAAATTTCAAAGGTAGCGTAATTATCATTTCCAAAATTTCACACATTTCCTTCTCACTGCTCAGGTTCTTCTCTTTTCTTCTTGGATACAGTCCACTTTACTTCCTTCAAGTATGGGCGAAGTCTAGATAGCCCCTTAAACTATTATTTGGTTTGTTTTATCCCCATTGCCCGCTAAACTAGACGGTTTTATACTTTTGACTAGTATTCTAATCTTGAATTGCTCATATAGATCATGATTAAGTTGAGATTATCGTACACATGTCTTGTCTAACATGACAAATGAATTAATGTAATATATAACTCTATCCTGACCCAGTTATAATATGTGCATTCTTGTTTCTGACCGTGTATGAGAATAGAGAAAATGGATCAAACATAATAAAATATGGACATGAATGAGACTATGTGACTCGTTTAGTCTTTTGTTATATTATACGACACTTGTGTGAGGTTGAGAGGACAAGCCCAACTCAAATATCAACACGTCGGAATTAAAATACTAGTTAAAAATATAAAATAATTTATTTTAATAAATTATGAAAATAAAATAAAACAAACAATAGTTTAGAGATCATATTTAGAGGGAGTAAAGTGAACTTTATCTTCTTTCCAAAAGTCTGTTGCTACTTGCTGTCCTACCCACGTCCTACCGACGTACAGCCGTCCTACCGCTCCGCCGCTCCACGTCCAGCTTCCAATGGCACGAGGCGGCAAGCCGCCGCCCGCCGGGGCACCACTGCCGCCAAGCTGCTGCCGCCTACACGCGCACGCAACGTCGCGACCAGCACCGACTTCGCCCCCAAGCGTCGCCGCCCCCATGGCCCTGCCGCATCTACGGACGAATCGTCAAACCGGCGGCTCCATCAAATGCCACCTCTCCCGCTCCTCCACGCGGACAGCCTCGCTACTGCCGCCGTTTCGCCCACCCCGATCGCCGTCGTGTTTTCTCAGTCCCCGCGTCCCTTCCTTCTAGGCGTGCGCCGCCGTCAGCTGGGGTTCCGTCTCCAAATCGATCTCGTGGCGCTGTTTTTTTCTCACCATTGGTGTCGCTTACCCGCCCGCCATACCCGCCCGATAATCTGGCGACCCATGTCTCCTTCCCCGAGTTGATTCCTCGTCCCAATCCACTCCGCAACCCTAGCCACCAAGGTGCCCTCATTGTAAACGTACCCTCAATGTTCCCATGGCGGTCAGCACGGTGGGAGAGGCGCTCCCATTCGTCGTGCTCCAACGCCAGGAGCTCTGCAAATCGGGTTTGCGGGGAACAGTTCACGGCGTTGAGGCAAGCCTGGCTCTATGACGTGGACCCTGAGGTCGTGAGGGCTGGATCTAGATTTCATGCGCCATTGACGCATTCGTGAAGATCCACAAGGTACACGCAATTCTTGGTCTTGTTCCCCTGTCTGATTTGTGTTGTCTGGTGATTTTTTTTGTGCCATTCAGACTGCTATTTTGTGCTCTGTTCGGAACCAATCAAGCTCGTGTTTGGATGTGATCTGTTTTGATACAGCAGGGACGATGCATGATTCCCTCCATCGATTCCGGCGTGCTATGGCTCATGCGTAGCCAACGTCCGTCGACCAAGAGGATGATCTATGCCGGCTTCAAAGTTCCACGCCACCCCACACGAAGAAGCAGATTAGGATCTCGATAGCTGACTTGATCCCTACGGTGGCGGCCGGACCTCGTCCATGGCCGGCGGCTATAGAGGAGGATCGATGGTTCTTGGCGTTGGGAAGGAAAGAAGAGAACAGGTAAGTCACGATGGATTTCTAGGAGAATGGAGTTGAGGTGTCTATCTTCTCCGGTCAACTATTTTAGATGGATCCTTGCGTCCGTTTAACAGAATGTGTTGTCTGGTGTTATACAAAATTCACACCTAATACCTATGGCGCTTTTTTGCAGGTTCAACACAATTTCTTGCTGGTCTAGAATCAATGTTTCCTACTAGCAACCGGAATTTAGCTCTTTTTAGCTGCATCCTGAGGTATTATTTTTGTACTTGTTTCAGAGGTAGTACAACTCCCTTTATATACTTGATGCTCTTTCATGATAGAATATACAAGGCCTTTAACTGTGCCAGAATATTTTTGCCAAAGTATAACATTATTTAGGTATTCATTAAGAGCATTTTTATAGCAGTTGTATTAGGCCCTCTGATTCTGCATTTGTGAAAATAAAGGTAGAACATAATTCTCATGTACAATACAATGGAGAATATGCTGGTTGCCCTACTGTTCGTGTTGACTCACTATTTGTTCTTGTTTCTTTTTCTGGAAAGTGTTCCTTGGCTTTCGGAAACAAATGAAGGTGCAGTCTGCAAGTCAAAGTGAGCGAATGGTTCTGTGCATTTGGAGCTTCATGTATGGCCGCTGATGCATGAGTTATTAGTTTTACTTCCTTTCTTTGTTTTTGAGGCACAAGCCAATACATTAGTTTGCCTTCCTTCTATTTTTGTGGCCATCTGGGTTCCTCATAAAAAAGAAGATGAAAATAAAAAAAAATGGATTTTGGTATAAATTGTGCTTGTAAATTTTTTTTAGTGGTAACTATTTGCCATTATGTAAGATTTCTTTTTCGGTTTCTTAGTTATGAGATGTTCTTAAGTATGTAAGTTAGAAATAAAAATGCAGTACATGGAAAGTGGAAGGGAGAGGTAGCTGTTACATCTATATGGATTAAATAAATAAGAGTTGTTTTAATTTTGTAATGTTATGGTGATTTGTGTCTATGAAAACTCAGAAACTAGGGAAGCATATATTTTCGCTCAGTTGTGAGTGTTCTTATAACTTAATGTACTTTCTGGTTGGTCACATGTAGTATATATCCGTTCAGATTTTGTCTCATTTCATATTTGATCATAAAAAATATTATTTTTTTATTGTCACCGTAGTGTTAGCATGTACAGTTCACTCTATCTTTATTCTTACCATTTTTGAACATTCCATCGGTCATATGGTTTCATAATTGGATTTTTTTTTTACCTGCAACAAGTCTACCATATTAATATTAATATGTCACATAAATATTAAAAACTTAAGATCAATTTCACATGATCATCTCTTCTCCTTCTCATGCATACATCCCTAACACCAATCCCGCACACATAGGGATGGCAATGGGGCGGGTTCGGGGCGGGTGGAGCAAAAGCCCACCCGCGATGACAGATGTTGCGGGTGGAAATCCCCACCCGCACCCGCACCCACGGATGGAAATCCACACTCGTGCACGCATGAACTAAAATATATATGTGGTAATCCGCATCAGCCTTGATGGTAGTTTCTTCTCTGATCTTATGGTACATTTTTTGTGCAGGTTGTTAATTTAATAAGGCACAATTTATTTTCTATAGCGTGGGCAGCTGCATTCTCTAGCTTGTCTGTGAGCTATATGATTTGGTTTCTCTGCCCAGTTCAATCTCATTGAATCCCCACACTTGGGAACGGAGTGGTGCTTGGAGGAGTCGTCTCTGGTGATCCCAATAGGAACATGGATGAGGCAGGGTGAGTTTTTTTTCTCCTTTTTCAAGATGTTATACCTGTCACTGTCTGATTCTCTCAATGGTTCAACTGGTCTGCTCGTTCATTTTCTCCTTTCTGATTGGCACGCCTGTACCCGTAGGTGAACATGGCATCTCTGTTCACCCCCCTCCAATCGTCACCTCCTTCTGACTCAAGTTGTGTTGTGGGATCTTCAGCATACATGGTGACCTGAGATAGGTGATATATGGAGGGCAAAATCACAAGCAGCAGCTTTTGCAGCATCTTTGGTGCCCTCCAGGAGCAGCCAGCAGGGTTGCAGTTTCATGGATATACCAGCTGCAAATCAGTTGAGCCATGGCAAGATCGGTATGTTCTGCACCCTTTCTTTTAGGGGTATAGGGGTTGCCACACGCAACTCCGTATATCATGCACACTACATTGCTTTTAAATTATTGGTATAGGAATCTACAGGGCAGATTGGTTCATCGTGAGTTTGAGCATAATATATTGAGATATGATGACAAATCTAATATGAATTTTGTGGTGACTGGGCAAATTATCTAAAATTCTATGGTACTATTTCACAAACGTCACCAGAACAAGGTTTCAAGCCCACACGATATAGAAGATACTAAGGAGGTAAGGCTTGTGTGTCAGCAATCTTGTCCCAATATTACAATCTGACATAGCCTTCCAGCCTTCCGGCCTGAAAAGTAAATTGTGTTAGCATCTGTTGTGTATTATCGTTTTGTACACCTGAGTATGCACAATGAGCAGGGATGACCATTTGATGTCAGGTGCTTTCTGCTCTATGATTTTCCTTACTGTTTCATACATTTTGTTGCCGAACTGCTCATCATAATTGGTTGCGCCAGTTTGGTTCGGGGCATTGGGTTTTGCTTAAGCTCTTTCTAAGGAGTTGCTTTAGGATGTTGTAAAGTTATTTGCAATCAGATCGTGGCTACCCATTTTGTAATTCATAAATTGATATGAATCCTTGAAATTATCTATTGTAGCTTCTGTCCGCACATTATCGAATTGTTATCTAAAATTTGTACACTAATTTTATCGTATGCCTTTCTTCTTTAAAATTTCTGAACTGTGATTTATTAGACCTTTTGAAAATAGTATGCATCCGTTAAGTAAACATGTGATATTTTTATGCCACCTAATAACCTAACTGATTTTCTTTTGTTTGGAAAGTTCAACAAAGGTGTTCATCATTCAATTCTGACATGGAAATAATTTCTTCCTTTTGCGTGTTCATGATATTTGCACCTTTTGTCTCTGATTAAAATTGCTAACTATCTCATATGTTTCCTTTTGTTGGTTTCCGGTGATGCTAGGCCACAGTAACCCATGGATCCTCGCAAGGATGAGATTTCCACTCAGAGTATAGAGCAAGGAAGCGTAGAGGAGAAAGATATCATGGAAGAATAGTGCTACTGCCGCTAGGTATTGGACATTGAATTACTTAATATGTGCTAGAAGGCTTGGTATTGCCAGATTTCTAAATTCTCTTTTAGCAAGCTAGCCAAAGTTAGGTTTGGTTTTTTTTCTCTTGTACAACAATCATTGTGGCAGAACAGGTGAGAATGAGATCTAACTATCTCCCACCATTCCTCACTCTATTGATCGATTGATTTCACCTTTTTCTTATATTCTTGCAATCGCTTATGAAGAGAACCCTATTTTGTCCCGTCTATCATTGCTTTGTGTCTGTTTAGATTTTTGCTTGTGGGAACATGGCCTCCTCCCATCTCCTCTTGATGTAGATTTCTTTTTTTTTTTCAGGTTGACCCAGTCAACAGTGTCTACCCAAACAATGGTGGGAGTGTGGGATCAGTGCGGAAATAAAAGCCATGGATGAATTGTTCAAGCAGTGCTCCTGTTCGGCTGGCATACACATCAGCAAGAAGTTACCTTAAAGCGTAAAAAATATTGTTGCCAGTTTTAAAATTATATTAATTTTGGTACGTAGGTCCTCTTGCCTGTTATTATCGAAAAAAAGGTCCTCTTGCCTGTTGGATTTTGAAGTAAGTTATGATTTTCAATTGTCTTGCAGGATGAAACTATTACGTAATTCATAATGAGCTCAAAGAGGCGTGCTTAGCCTCTAATAATGATGTAATGGCTGAACTGAGATGCACGATGTCACATTCACAGGTAATGTTCAGAATGAACTATATTTCCATTTTTTATTTTATAGCAACATGGCCTATTGTAAAGAAGTTCCTAGAGCCAATTTTAAAGATGTTAGCTGGCCAAATTAGTTATTCCAAAGCAATTTAGTCACTATCATGGTTTGTTAGTTGGTAATGAATTATTATTATTTTCTGTCTCCACTAACCCAATTTGGAATGCTGGCCAGGCTGATCATCCGCCAGTTTAATTCTGATTGGGTAATTTAATTGGAAGTATTACCACTCTCTAAGTTATCTTATAATTACACTCCATTTCAAAATGCTGGCTAGGCTGAACATTTGCATATGGTCTGATGAAAATTTGATAATTAACGATAATGAAAGGAGGATTCATGTCCTCTAGGAGGAATGGAGGATTAGTGAATATTTTATGTATTAAAAAAATCAAGGGGACCTCCCAAGAAAAAAGAAACATGGTGAGTTGTTTGCATGATAGCAACGTAGCTTCAGCTTTTTTTTGTGAGATTGGAATTCAAAAATTATTTTCCTGGATTTTCATAGCGACCTGAATTTATGAGGTCTTTGTTCCAGTTCAATAGGTTTCTTTTTAGAAAGAAACATGCTCTAATTATTCTCCTTTGAGATCATAGCTCGGTGCCTTATGAAGGTATAACTTTTGATTTGCATCATTTGGATTTGAAAAATTTGAATACAATGTTGCATGCCTGTAAACTGTTAGACATTATTTTGTTTATTTACAATTTTTAGCTGTAACAGCTAAAGCTTCGGATTTCATAATTGTTCACTTAAATTGATGCGTTGTGTTTTTCTTATGGTTTTGGATCTTTATGTTGCTGCAGGGAGTGTCTGATATGGCCATATGGGGATCCAAAGGGTTATAGATTCCGATCTACCATTTTAAATGTTCGTTGGTCATGGATTTAAAGTCTCGATGCCTCTTGTCCATGCAAGCTTACTTGTTTATTCATTGTTCATGTATGATTTGTCTAGAGATTGAGGTGGACAGGTGGTTGTTAATTCCACACGACCTCTTTGTTTAAATTGGACAACACAATCTGTCACAAGCATTTGGCTTGATTGAAGTGGCCATTAATTCTGCAAGATAGTTCAATATAAGGTGCTCATATAGTGATTTATTGATTGGTGTAATATTAATGTAGATCCATGTGGAACTTTAAATTTGTTTTCTATAATCCAGTGAGATAAAGTTGCGAGATCCACTTCTCTTAATTACAGAAAAACAATTCAGTTATCTCTTGATTTTGATCACAACAGTTTTCTTCCTATAGGAACGATACTTTGCAAATAGTGAGCATGCCTAAGGATGACCACTTTTATTCAACGTCACAACAAAGGTGAGAATGAAGCATGGCACTATTCTTTAAGATATGGCACTAATCCTTAAGCATGGCAGATTTTTTTCATCCATGCTTAAGGATGAAAAATGTTGTGACGTTGAATAGTACCATGCTTAAAGATGGTACCAGATTTTTTTTCATCCACTGTACTAACCCATTAGAATCTTCTAATTACTGATCTCTTCATGTGCTTGAATCTCGGGTTCTCATATTATTTGTTCGAAAGAGAACAAGGATGTGTTGTCTATTCTCATGGGTAAAACACATAGAAGGGTGTCGGCAGGGAATATTGAGAAATTTGAAAGGAGAGAGGGAGATGACGATTGATGGATTCTTAATTAAGAGACACTAATATCATTACATAATAAAAATCATATATTGTGCACGAGTACATGGCAAAAAAAATATATGCACAATTTTAATTTTATTAGAGGAAAAAGAAAACATGTAAATTTTGGTGTCAAAGTGCTCGAGGCAGCAGTAACGCTCATTTCGGGAGGGTACACTGTCACTCCAAGTTGACAACCCTTGAGGGTAGGGCTAAAGGCGGGCGAGGCAGAGACAAGCGAACGCCCTGAGGTGGCATGACACAAGCAACTCCTTATGCTTGTACAGTGGGAGATTTTGCCAGCTTGTGGTTGCTGAATTTTTCGGAATAAAGCCTTGTGTTAAGTAAAAGAAAATGTTTAAACACGTCTAAGGTCTAGACGTAGGGTCAACGCTAAGCACCTAATTTTTCATATAATTTTATTATGTATTTGATCATACGTCAACGCTGATTTCCACCGGTTGATATTTTATAACGATATGGTCTCGATACATGGTCGATGTGAAAGAATACTGGCCCTAGGAAGTCCTTAGTATGACACTAGGGTTATGTTGGTTGTTTAAAGTTTATTGATTCTTTGGTGTATTGATTAGAAGATGTTTTGGTCATGTATGATCTTGATGTCAAATGTGATGACAAAATACTGGAACTCATAAAAAAATGTCATTGAGAGTATACGAGGGCATTAGACATGAATGTTTATATTATTTCAAAACATTTTGTTAATTATCATTAGATTTTTGTTTAAAAACATATGAATCTTCTCTAAATATTTTTCATTGCAAAAAATTATATTATGTTATTTTAATGTGTTAGTTTCATAATATATTACATTATTTTAAAGGGAAATTTTGCTGTTGGACACTATTTAATTGTGATATTTGTTGTTGTACATTGAGATAGATTTTATTTGCTGCCGGACACTAAGAGACAGCTAGACATAGTGTCCTGCAACAAATAAAATTTAATTCAGTGTCCAGAAGCAAATATCATGTTTATAGAGTGTCCACGAGCAAATTTTGCCTATTTTAAGTTGTTTTGGATTGAATAATATATTACATAATCTTTAGATATATTTGTTTGAAAAACATAGATACTATTTAAATTATTTTTATATAATTAAAAGTATTCACACGTGCGTATTTAAATATTCATACCACTTTATGGACCTACAATTTTCTATATACATCTTATTTTCTCTAATATATTTTAATATTTTTAAGTATATTTTAAATCTTCATTTGTGCTTGCGTAGCTCCTATCCGAATTCTACATGCATTCGAATTTTCGTAAGATGCTTGATGTGGTGGCATTATCTAAGACCCTTAACCATTGGCCCATTATGGAGTATAGAATAACTTATGCCAAACAGATAATCATATCTCACTTTAGAAGCTACGAGTTCACGTGTTTTAAACAATATGTAATGATAATTATAATTTTTTGTTTTATAGGTGTTGTTGCTGTTGACGGCTGTTAAGTACCATTTTTATTCGTCAACTATGCTCAAATAAAGGAAAACTTGGCATTCCATACACGCACATTTGTTTACAAAAATATAGTTCCACTTGTATTTGGGAATTATTTGCATGTAGGAGGAAATATAAAGGAAACACACCCAAAAGGCAAAAAAACACACTTTCGACCAATGAGAGAGCGCCAACTGGACATCTCATGGATTGAAGGGCCCATTTTCAGTACCAAACCGAAGAAACACACAAAACTACCCCGACATCTGGGATGAGGACCCACCTGCAGCCACCCTGAGGAAGCACAACCCAATAAAGCCCAGCCACAGATCGGTCGACCCCCTTAGGTCGGCCGACCCAGGCATGCGGCCTTTCCTCCTAGGCTTGCACGTGGAGGCTCCTGGTTGATCCCTGAAGGCGGTGGGCAGGGATATTCTTGGCGGTTACTCTCCTTTGCTGACCTATAGAGGCTATAAATAGAAGGGTGTGGCTTTACACTCACACACACACCACAAGAAGAATTCCTTCTCTTGCTACTTAGTTGTTCTCAAGTCTTAGTGGAGTTAGACTGAGTCTAGAGCTCTCTAGTTCTTCAAGTCTTCTCTCGGAGAAATTGGTATGGCTCTTGTATCATTTCTCTTTTGTAAGACTTTGCTCTATTTAATAAATGTCATCTTTTCATATAGTTGTGTTTGGGTCATGAGTTTCTTGTTTGATATTGTGATCCATATATATGATAGTGTAGCCCACTTGTGTGATAGTAGTTTATATTTATTATACTACTATTGTCATGCTTGTTATATACTGTCACTATAGTCTAATTTATATGACATAGTCTTTATGCTTAGGATTCATTGTTATGACATGACATGGGTTTGGTGATTATATTTATATGATAGCTCTGCTTCGTTAATATAACCATGGAGGAGTAGAGTGCTCTTTGATTATGCAAGTATGGTACTTGGAGAATTGATTTGCATCAATTATTCGTTAGTCTACCGGTTAGCTGAGGTAGGCGGCAGGTGGTGACAGTCCTATCCGTCCTTTAAACTCCTCCACGCTAGGCTAGTGCGTAGGCTCTTGGCGGAAGTCACCTGTGGATGCAGGGGTAGGTCCGTGCCTGAAGTGTTATGTTAATAACTGTTGAACCTGAGTATAATCGTGTATGTGTATAGAACTTAGGCTATACAACTGTATATTAAAGTACTATAGGAGTAGCTTAGCTTAGTTCTTTCTCCACTTGGCTTTATTTATTTATTTATATTTGAGATAGAATCTTCTGTGTGTCACACTACCTCGTCATTATCCATTGCTTGTCTGCCTTGGTTAGATGATCCTTATCAATTCGCAATGTAAATATGTGCATAAGTAAGCCTTCTTATTCATTGTCTTTCTTTGGGATAAACAAATACGATACCCTGAATACTTCCAGGTGAAATGCTACAACGGTATTTTCCGTGCGCTTGCGGATTTTATCTAATTGGCTCTAGGACATATTAATGAAGCATTTATGGCACCTTGCAAGTGATGATTTATTAATATGGCTTAGCAAAAGTCAACCAGCATTTCTGGCGCCGTTGCCGGGGAAGGCGTATGATTAAGAAATTTCTAATGTACATATTTATGTTATAATTATAAGATCATCTCCTAAGCAGGTTAACCTTGCTTTGTTTTCTATATTTTGTATGAAAACAGGATAGTGTATGACTGGTTTTGACTTGCCGACAAACTTCACCGAAGATCCAGAATCACTCTTGAGAAGGGCACGAGCTAGGCTCACCGCTCCTCAAAAGCAACCTCAGTCAAACGAACCCGTCACTTCCGCACCACCAAGCTTTGAGCCGATGGCCCAAAAGACCCTCCGCGAGTTCTCCGCTCCCTCTGCTGCCAATGTTCCTGTTGGTCCAGCTGGCAACATGGGAGATGCGAACTTTGAGATCAAGACGGGTCTCATCACCATGGTGCAGGCTAGCTCATTCTGTGGGAAGGCCAATGAGGATGCAAGTGCTCATCTGCAACAATTCCTGGAGATTTGCAACACTTTCAAGATGAAGGACGTCACCCCCGACGCTGTTCGTCTTTGACAGTTCCTATTCTCTCTCCTCGGGAGGGCGAGACAGTGGTTCTACGTGAACCTTGATGCTGTAAACACTTGGAAAAAATGTTCCGCCGCATTCCTCATGAAGTTTTTCCCATTGGGCAAAACCAATGCCCTCCGTGGAAAGATTTCGAGCTTCTAGCAGGAGTCGAAGGAGTCGATTCCTGAGGCGTGGGAGAGGCTCCAAGAGTACATCTTGGCATGCCCACACCACGGGATGGATGACTGGCTTATCATCCAGAACTTCTACAACGGGCTCACTCCGTCGGCCCGTGATCACCTCGACGCTGCTGGTGGTGGAGCCTTCTTCTCGCTCACTGTGAGCAAGGCAAAGGAACTGATAGAGAAAATAGTGTCCAACCAAGGTTGGAGTGAAGATCGCCTCCAACCACGTCTGCGGGGCATGCACTCCGTCAAGGAGGTTCACATGCTTGCCGCTAAGATAGATCTCCTCATAAAGAAGATGGACGATCAGGCCAAGGGAGAAGTACATGGGACTGCCCAAGCTGTGGACGCTCGCATGATGTGCGAGGTCTGTGGCAACACGAGACACTCAGGAAATGACTATTCTGAAACCCGTGAGGACGCAATGTACATGGGCAACAACAACAACGGCTACTGTCCACAAGAAGGTCAGGGGTGGAATCAACAGCGCCCCAACTACAAAGGAGGTAATAATGGCAACTTTAACTCTAGTTATAATCAGCCCTCCTTGAAAGATCTTGTTCTTGGTCAAGCTAGGATAAATGAGAATATTAGTAAAAAGCTTGCCACCAATGATAAGACTCTAGAAAGCATTCACACTAAAATTGAAGGCCTTTCTTCTTCTTTCAAGAACCAGCTAAGCTTTAATAAAATGCTTGAAACCCAATTAGCTCAGTTGGCTGCTGCTGTTCCTCTTGTAGAGTCAAGGAAAATCCCGGGGCAACCCGAGACTCCTTTAGAAAATGTTAATGCGGTTACCACGAGGGGAGGTAAATCCACTCGGGACCCACCATATCCTAACACTGCAGGAAAGGAAAAGGAGAGCACACAAGTTGAGAAGCTGGCGAAAGAAAAGGAACAAGAGGTGATGCCGCTAAGGAAAACGGCTCCACATGAGTTCTATGACACGAACTTCATGCTGTTTCCTGAAAGAAAGAGGAAGCCGACCGTGGACGAGCAGTTCACACGCTTTGTTCAAGTAATCTAGAAGCTGCACATCAACGTGCCCTTGCTGGATGCAATGCAAGTACCTACGTATGCTCGCTACCTCAAGGACCTCATCAGCAACAAGCGTCCGATGCCGACCACGGAGATTGTCAAGCTTACGGAAGAGTGTAGCGCTGCTATACTCAACTAGCTTCCCGAGAAAAAGAAAGATCCGGGTTGTCCCATGATCACCTGCTCGATCGGAACACAGAACTTCGACCACGCCCTGTGTGATCTCGGGGCGAGCGTGAGCGTCATGCCAAAGAATGTCTTCGACATGCTGAACTATATAGCCTTATCCCCCATGCCGATGCAGCTCCAGCTGGCCGATTCCTCGATCCGCTACCCGGCAGGAATTGCCGAAGATATTCCAGTGAAAATCCGGGATTGCTTCATTCCCGTCGATTTCGTGGTACTTGACATGGATGTCGATAAGAAAACACCGCTCATCTTTGGGCGGCCATTTCTCAGCACCACGGATGCTCGCATTGATGTTGGAGCCGGAGAAATCCGTTTTCATATCAATGACAAGGAGGAGAAGTTCGATTTTTGGCTACGGAAGGAGCAATGCAATATGATCCGCATCAAGTATGGGCCAAACCCGAACAACATCAAGAAAGTCGAAGTCACGCCCCCAAAGAAGGACAGCCTCATAACGTTCATGAAGAACTTCCTCGAGAAGGAAAAAAGTGTCACCACGACAGGTGACGGTGAAGAGGTCGGAGCCGCATGCCAAGCCACAGGCTCCGAAGTCTGCAAAGCCGCCGACCACACCGACAAAGAAGACCAACAAGGTGTGGCGAGTGAAGCAAGAAGCATCATCCGTGTCCTCATCTCCGGGACCGGACGACACCACATCGAGCTAAACGCTGGAGAAAAGTCCCGCTCATCGGACTTAAATGGGTGAGCCCTCGCCGAGAGGTTAAATCGGTATTTATCCATATTTATTTTCTTCAATTCCATATTTGCTTTCCATCATGTTTAGATTCATTTCCAACTTTTTCATTTTGCATATTTGAATTTTTCAACCATCTTGCACATTGGAATTTTTCCAATCATATGCATATTTAAAATATATATATATATATATATATATATATATATATATAGGTTTTTTTGGGTTTGTCTTTTTGAAAAGAATTTTTGTCGAACAATTGGAGCAAAATGGCTGCACTGGCTAGATTCACTAGCCGGAGGGGAACATCCTGGAAAAAGGAGGGAGCCAGGAGGGCCCACTGACAGGTCAGCCAACCCCCTGGTCCCACCTTTTTGTCCCCAGCTTTTTCCCAACAGCTCTATAGCCGTTGCTCTGTCCATTTCTTGCTGCCATTCTGGTGTTTGGGCTATAAAAACCGACCAGGAGGAGGAGCTTCACCATTCCAAGCTCATTCTTCACTCTCCTCCTTTGCTCACTTTGTTACTCTTTAAGAATTCGTGTTCTTCACTTAGCTACTGCCCTAAAAACCCAAAAAAAATAGTTCCCCTTTGTTTTGTGCATTTTCAAGTTGATTGTGAGAATCAAAATCAAGTTCGGGAGGGTCCGGGTTTGTTTTCACTAACGTTAACCCGAATGCAAGGTCGTTCTTGTTTTTGTTTGTTCTTGTGTGCAGCCATGCTCAATCGAATCAAGCAAGCTGTCGGGGGGAAGAAGAGGAACAGTTCTCGGGCAAGCATGAGCCGGACGCCCTCCGTCGAGCATACCCCGAGTTCGGAACATGGCGACACCGAACCTAAAATTCCGGAGGAAGAAACGCCGGCCATGCTCACCTCCGAGGAGCACCTCGACATCGTCGACGACCGTGAAGGACAAGCCATCGAGCTCGCGAGAGACCAGCCATTCGCCCACACCCGACATTTCGACCCGGACTTCCTCGAGAAAATAGGTACACAAGAAGAATTTGCCACTGTTTTTCGCACTATGGGTTGGACTGATTTCGTAGACGTAAATGAGGAAGGTTCTCGTTTGCTTACTATGCAGTTTTTGTGCACCCTTAGAAAACATGATGAAGGCATTTCTTTTCGCTTGTTTAGGCAAGAACGTTTTGTTCCTTGGACCCACCTTAATTCTATGCTTGGTCTAAATGTCAAATGTGGAGTAGACTTAGACAAAGCATTGAAAAGTTTTCATAAGGAAAATTTTGGAAACAAATTACTGGAAATGATTGGGGTCCAAAGCCTAGAACAAGTGCCATCCATAATCCCACTTTGAGATTCATGCATGTTTGGTTGGCCATGACCTTGTTTCCTCGACATGATATTAGGATTGTCCGTAAAGATGAACTAAAACTGCTATATGCCATGGTCAAAAGAATTAGAGTTTCTCTCATGGAATGCATGATTACAATGGTTAGAAAATATAAAACTGAAAGGACCATTTGAGTGCACTTCCTTAGTTACTCGCATTGCTCAAAAATGTGAAATGCTCGAAAATGTTCAAATTGAATATTTGAGTGCGGACAGAGAATACATAGGCGAGGATTATTTTGTGCATGGACATAATTTGAAGTGTGGTCCGGATGATACCTTGGTCTATTATTTTCCCGGGTATATGAACGAATACCCATTACCTAACCCGGGTCTTTGTTTGTATCACTATCGGGCACTAACCTTCCCTCTCGAGGTAAGGGGAAGATTCTCGCAGGGACACCGTCTCCGAACGACCAACCCGACCACGGAGAAGCATGACGGCCACACCGGGGTTCCAAACCCCAATCGGAGGTATGGGTTGGGATCAGCCCCCACCACCGGACGAGGCCGGAGGATCATCATAGCAGGCCGGTGCATGGGGATCTCAGCACGACTACCACTTGCACACATCATCAAGCTCGAGCGGAGTGCCATCCTTTGCTAACCGGTCATTCTCATCCTGTGGGTTCCGTGAACTCAATTTCGGGATGGCCGAGTTAACAAGGCGGGTGGACGACATCGACTTGCGCACTGAGAGTATGCAACAAACTCTCTCGCAGCACGTCACTAACACCCAACAAAGGCAGAATTTCAGCGACAACCAATTCCGCCAACTCAACGCGATGATGGCCCAGAACCAAAGCAATTGGGACGCCTTCTTCCGCTCCCAAGGGTACGACCCGAACCAGCAAATATGAGCAAGAACAAGCTTGGGGGAGGACCCCCATCTCATGGTAACTTGTATCTTTCCCTTATTTTCATTTGCATTAGAAAATCCAAAAAATATATAAAATCTGAAAATCAAAAAAAATGAGAAGATGATAAAAAGACCAAAAATATTTTCTTTAGCTTTTTCATGCACGGTATGAATGTGTATAGTTTTCCTATGTTGAAATGATGAATAGTTGCTCTGTTTTATTTCTCTCTAACATTAGTTTATAACTTAGTACTCTCCCAAGAATTAAGTTTGTTGGCTAAAATTTTACCTTGAACTTGAAACTTGTGGGTAGCACATACATTCTCTAGTTCTAAGTTGTTGAGAGATATGATATAGTGAATAGGGCTGCTGTGATCTTGCTCAAAGTAAAGCTTGAATTCCGGAGTTTTATTTTTCAAAATGATAAATTGATAAGTTCCTCAATGATGAAAATTCCTACCAAAGCCATATGTAGTGCTTATTTGAAAAATCTTATACATATACTGCTTGTTTCACATTGAGCTTAGTCAAAATTGTTGTGACCCTAATAAGACTCTTTTCATGCTTTCTAAATTGGAAGATAGCAGCCACCATATCCACCACCATGAGCTATTCTTTTACACCGGAAGAAAGCCACCACCACTTCCATCCACCTAAAAGAAATACTCCATATGTTCATTGCAAAGATTCCTATCTCAATTATCATTGCAAACTAGGAATATGGCTATGCAAAAAGAAAATAAATGGATGCTCCAAAGAAGAGCAATCAAAAGATAACCATGTCCTAGAAAAATTCCAAAAGAGAGGAAAGAAATTCAAAAAGGAGTTATTCATTCCATCCATCATATAGTTGTGTTTGGGTCATGAGTTTCTTGTTTGATATTGTGATCCATATATGTGATAGTATTGCCCACTTGTGTGATAGTAGTTTATATTTATTATACTACTATTATCATGCTTGTTATATACCGTCACTATAGTCTAATTTATATGACATAGTCTTTATGCTTAGGATTCATTGTTATGACATGACATGGGTTTGGTGATCATATTTATATGATAGCTCTGCTTCGTTAATATAACCATGGAGGAGTAGAGTGCTCTTTGATTATGCAAGTACGGTACTTGGATAATTGATTTACATCAATTATTCGTTAGTCTACCAGTTAGCTGAGGTAGGCGGCAGGTGGTGACAGCCATGTCCGTCCTTTGAACTCCTCCACGCTAGGCTAGTGCGTAGGCTCTTGGCGGAAGTCGCATGTGGATGCAGGGGTAGGTCCGTGCCTGAAGTGTTATGTTAATAACTGTTGAACCTGAGTATAAGCATGTATGTGTATAGAACTTAGGCTATACAAGTGTATATGAAAGTACTGTAGGAGTAACTCAGCTTAGTTCTTTCTCCACTTGGCTTTATTTATTTATTTATATTTGAGATAGAATCTTCTGTGTGTCACACTACCTCGTCATTATCCATTGCTTGCCTGCCTTGGTTAGATGATCCTTATCAATTCGCAATGTAAATATGTGCATAAGTAAGCCTTCTTATTCATTACCTTCCTTTGGGATAAATAAATACGATACCCTGAATACTTCCGGGTGAAATGCTACAACGGTATTTTTCGTGCGCTTGCGGATTTTATCTAATTGGCTCTAGGATATATTAATGAAGCATTTATGGCACCTTGCCAGCGATGATTTATTAATATGGCTTAGCAAAAGTCAACAGTTGCCTGATATAACAAGTGGTCTTGGATATACATTATTCTGTATTAATATGAAAAGGAATAATGTACATGTGTTGGACCCCCTCTCCTTGCCATCTTATTATAAGTATCCATTGCAATTGAATTATAAGGGTAAGCAAGATTTCACAAGTTTGAACTTTGCTATCGCAATGGAGGTTACAGTGTCGGATCTAAAATCGATATTTTATCATGACCTCTTAGGATGCCTTATGATAATACACGAAGCACAAGTCGGTAAGTTGAACATAATAACTTTTTCTCTCTTATTATGTTATGCAATATTAGGCATCGTTCTACCATTAATTTTCTTTTTCACAAGAAAGCTTCAGCACTTTTTGTTCTTCAATTCATGCGCTTGGGGAGTGGATATAGGATTATATAATACATGTTATGCAAAGTAATTCTTGTTTATAACCAAATGATTATTCATTTACTAGGTTTCTTCACTGATTTCATATTTAATTTTAGAAACCACATGTCGTAAGGGTGTACTTCGTAATTGACATGTTAAAGCTTCAATAAAATAAATGTGCCACCAATATACTAGAAGACGTAAAAAAAAGTACTAGACAACGTTAAACAATATTAGAGATAGATGTTTGTGTTTCTATTTTTTTAATTAGAATTATGCTTTGGGATTTGATAATTCTTTGGTATACATTTGCGTCAATATTCCTTGTCAAATAAGTAATGCATTTGGTTCAAATTTAATTGAACTCATATAATGACAATTTTTGTTGCGTTTGGTTTAAATACGCTTTTTAAAATTTTGACGTGTGTGGCACACGTGCATCACTACTAGTACTGATAATGTGCAAACCCTTAAATAGCAAGGAAGGTAAAAACTGAGTTGTAGAAGGTAATCCAATCGCGATGAATAGTACCGAGACCTATTAAACTTAGTTTGTTTGTGCAGTCTGCCCATATTTGTTCTGTCCGTGGTTCTGCCAAATAAATCCAGTCCGGTCTCACACTCCACAATCCAGATTATACGTACATAATCAGACATAGTCGGACTCCAAGACATCTTGTTTCACCTCACGTACTTCCATTGCTCCGTATCCACATCAAATTCATGCGCGCATTCTAGCCATTAGAAAGAGAGAAAAATAAAAGAGCAACATGAACCAGCCAGCGGTCCTAATCCCCAACCAGCTCCTGCATGCTCTCTCCATTTACAGCTCTTTTTTTTTCATGGCCTGATGTTGCCTCCCATCGGATGAAAGTGAGCTCAGTTAAAACAATCATGACGGTTTTGTTCTCTTTTTTTTTTCATTGTGCGCTCGTGAAGAGAGGAAGAAGAGGGACGTAGAGGTGGTACTTGGTGTTGCTTAAATAAAGTAGCTACGTACACACAGTGAGACTATATGTAAGAATATTTGTGAGGTTACATGTTTGAATGTTCAAATAAGTTTTTGTCAACTCCACAAATATTGTCAAATATTTCTAGCATGCAACAAAACTTCTAATGGTAATTTGACTTAGTCGAGAAGCTCTTCAAATAAGAAACTGAAATGTTCATTGTAGAATCTAGAATTGTACCAAACACACTCTTAACGACTGATCAAGAGAAGTCTAGCAGCCATCGGTAACATTCATGTGCAGTTGGTTCTACACCACAAGAGAGTCCAGATTTTGCAGTCACAACTGTTGAGAAATTATTTCGACATAACAAGCCAACGCCAACAAAGCGCAATCACCCGCTACTCTTGTCTATTTGCATAGTGTCCTCCCATATTTTCTTCCACCAGATCAGAGGTCGGGGCCATGAACGACAAGGTGCATGCGATTAATAACTTTGGCGATCACGTCCTCCTCATTCGTGACCGAGATAATTCTACCATATGTCATTCACCACCAATACCCATGCACGTTGAGAACATCTTGTCCCCGATCTACAAGGTGCATATTCTTTGATAAGCTCCCAGATTATTAACAACCTTTGCCACGACCTGTACATTATCCTACAGTTGGGCGTGATTCAATATTTGTATTAGACTCTGAAATCTTTCTTTGTTGGAGTTAAAATCTTTCATTGATTATTATTTATATAGTTTTATGGTTAGTAGCTTTTTGAGATATAATCTTTTTTTCTTATCTCTTCCCGTAGCAACTCACGGGCAATCACTAAAATGTCTTTCCCTTTACGAGATGACTACTGGTAGAGATCACTTTTTTGAAGTTTATGGAGACCAGGTAGAGATGGCTAGTAGATGGTAAAAAAGAAACAAGCTGTCTTTGGCCCATTGGGCTTGGTGATCCAAGGAAAATAATGGGCCCTTACATTGTCCTGGATAGTGGCTACACTCTTTTCTGGACTTTGCTTCGTTCGGACCTACATAATCTTAGGCCCGAGAATGCAGAAGCCCACAAGTAGTGGCCTCAACCCAAATCGCCATGGCTTATGCTCAAAGCCCAGTCTAAAATTTGGCTGGAGCCTGCATTGGTTTTCCAGATTTGAATTTGTGAAATGCTTTATGTTCAAGGCCCACTTACTAAATAGTCTCAACAACAGTGCTTTTGGAACTTATGAAACTAGATTATATTGCCCGTGCAAATTGCAGGGCTAGTATTTAATACCACCTCTGAAATACATCAATATATATATTTGTGCTTTAATTTACCAATTTTTTAACTGTTAATAGTTCTTTAGTATATATTATGTTAATCAATAAGACAAATAGAAATAATACTAAAAAAACACAGAAAATAAAATACAAAATAGGTACATTTCATATTGTATTGTGAATCTGTTTCTTTGAAGATAGATAAGCCATAGCATGACTGCGTCATTTAGGCTCGTAATTATACTTTTACTTTAAATAAAATATTGCCATCATAAGTGAAATGAAAAGGACCAGGTGCGTTAACGACCTGACTGCCCAGATGTCCATTTGTGAACCATGTGAACCAAAATATATTTTTATAGATTTTTATACGTAGCCAACACGACACCTGATGCAAAATAGTGGAACTCTATAAGCTACTCCCTCCGTCCCAAAATATTTGATACTTTAGTCAACTCTATTTGTCCTAAACTAATTATCATTCTCATTTTCTGCTGCAACTTTCTCTCTTTTCAATACATCTCTATCTCTATCTCTCTCCTCGTTTTCTATACAACTATCTTTTACACTTCTCCTTAATTTCTATGCCCGGAACCAAAATATCAATTATTTTAGGATGGAGCGAGTACTGATTTTTGTATAGAGAAACACTTCAGGGCCATGCGTCTAATTCATACCTTTATAATGATCTCGTTAAACCTGTACGCAGACACCTCTAACCTCGATATGTGTTTGCTACTGCAGTCACCACCGATCTACACCACCTGTACGCAGATCGTATTCATACCCTTGTGCAAGCGGCCAATGAAACTTCAAAAGCAGAGGAGAGAAGAAGAGCGTGTAATGTCATGCCATAGGGGTTCTAGTTAGTAGCATCGACAGATCAGTTCAGATCATGAGAAATCTTGGCTGAGGTTGGAATTAGCAGCATCAACGGATCAGTCAGATCATGAAACCAATCATGACGAGATTGGACATGTTCTAGCAGATCTTGATTCATCACAGAGCTTCAGCTAAGACGAACAACTGCATGAGCAGGGGCGGATCCAACGGGGCAGCAGGGGGATCTTGAGCCCCCCCCCCCCCTACTCCCCCTCACGCCATGGAGCCCCCTCATGAGCCCCCCCTAAAATTTTGACAAGAGAAAGAAGAAGAGAAGGGAGAGAAGGTGAAGGAGGAGGGAGAAAGGGGGAAGAAGGAGGAAGAAGAAGACCAGCCCCCCCCCCCCCTCCCCCCTACAAATGTTCTGCCACTGTGCATGAGCCATGAGACCTGAGAACCTTGACAGGAATCCATTTGAGTATGCGACTTGGTAGATCACGTGCTGGCAGCTTGATGGTTTTCATCGATTTGGGTTGGGTTGTTGGTGGAGACGGACGGTAGGGAACACGATAGGTTTGTTAGGAGGAAACATACGCTCAGATCGTCAAGACATTAAGGGTCAGGATTTCGTAAGAGATCAGATCAAGAGGGATTAAGGGTCAGCTGTTTTGCTTTTTTGTGAAAATTTAGAGTCTATTTCTCTTTTTTTTCTAGATATCATGGTGAAAGGGTCATCTACTTTTATTAATAAATAGATTTATGAAATGCTTACCATTTTCGTGGAGGGGCATGAAGGAGCTGTGGGGGTAATACGTTGAGATCGTTGCAGGTGTGAAAGAGGAGATGCAAGCAGGAGCTGACGATACAACTCGACGAGGCGACCGAAATGATGGGGAAGAAATTAGAGGAAACACCGAGATTGTGGTGGTCGGGGGTGACCCAGCCAACTGGGTGCGACCGTGCGAGCAATCAAAAACAGGGATTGAAAAATCGTTTGAACCGTACAAACCGCTCCGGGCCGGTTTGGCGAAAACCGGTAAAACCGGTCGGCTAGCCGGTCAAAATTTGAAAACGAAAACATTTAAATCGGAAACCGACTAGCCGACCGGTTTTCTCAGTAAGTCGAGCGGTTTAACCGGTTAATCAGTTTGACAGTCTTAGAAACCGGAATTTAAGTAAATAAATAAAAAAGGAGGCGAAACATGGTGCAAAAATGATGAAAATTTTGGCATGAAATTTGCTAAGTATTTGTGACAGGCTTAGGCATACTTTATCAATAGATGGTCTATAGAACACTTATAATATAAATTTCACAAGGATTCAAACATAGTTCATACATGTCCATTTAAAAATACATAGGTAAATAGAACATAGCTTATGTAGTAATACAAGTGATGCAATGACCTCCTACACTAAAGACCATGGTGCCTCATTCCAATTGTAACATGTCCGGTTGTACTCCTCGGTAGACATGATCGTAATCCCATGTTCGCACAACAAATCCGTCTTGTATTGTTGCCAACTTAATCCCGTCCAATGTGAAGTTGTTTTGCATTGTGAAAATATCTAGTTATAAAAATCTGGATCTTGCCACTCATAGACCCATGTGGGAGGACTTTCAAGGCTTGCATCAGGAAGCATGTAATGAATATAACCAGGCGTTATGTCACTAGTTGGGGTAAATGAAGACTCACTTTTCTCAGGGGAAAGGTAGGATCCGTAATGATATTGCCTACCCTTGCCTCTGCCATGATCCATAACGGTCGTCCTTTGTGATTGTGGAGCGCCATGATCTTGATCTTGGATAGCATGTGTGAAGTCTTTCTCACCTATAAATGGAAGACTGGAGTTAGTGATTAATTTTGTGAACTTAATAAATATTACAACAAGATATTTGACTTGTGAACTGAAGAGTGGATGGTGGAACCGTCCTACCACCCACATCACTTGTGTCGTCATCTGAATTAGATTTGGAGCTACTATCGTCCGACTCTTGGTACGGCGGGCTCTTTCTTGGATCTTCACTAGCAGTGGACTCATCACTAGGAACTGGTTGTGGATTAACAATTTTCTTCTTTTTTGGATTAGGTTTCCTTGAAACATCTTTATATTTCCGTTTGCCTATGTGTGTATCTCCCACATGTTCCTCTGCCCACTCAACAAGAGAACTTGTGCCAATAATCCTTTACAATTTCCTTGGATCATCTCCCTCAGTCACCAAGTGGGAAGGGAGAGGGGTGTGACTCTCAGTGTCTTCCTTATCAAGTACTGGATCGGTATTTGATCGGTCATTCTCCATCCAATCTCGTATAGGATTTTTATCATCATATAAAGAAAGCTCCATAAGTTTATGAAATGGATCTTCGTCTGGTGGCTTGTATAATCCTGCTTCCCTCATGCGAATGCGCAGGTTGTAGTTGACATACACCTACTTGTTTAGTTTCTTATGAGACAACTTGTTACGGACCTTTGTGTAAACCAATGCAAATGTACTCTAATTACGTTCACATCCGCTTGACGAACAACATTGGGACATAAAGCGTAGTGCAAGCTTTTGAAGATGTGGAGTGTCACCACCGAACATAGCCCACCATTGCGCTGTATCATGAAGTGTAAAAAAAGTGAGTATGAGAAAAAGTAGGCAGCACTTAGAAAGAAACATAAGTATCACCACGGAACATACCAGGAGAAGTATTACTATCATATGCCATCTTCTGAGCCAATTCTATGGAAAAGGAACCACTCTTACGCCTGTAATTTTTAGCTTCTTGGAGTGCTGCTACACATGTGTTCGTGTCAGTCATCGTCTCAAATGCTGATCGAATATCATGAAGGACGTTATTCGTCGTGCCATAAGCATAATGAGTTCTTGGGTGCAATCCCGCAGCTGTTAAAAAAAATGATACTTGTAAGAGCAACGTTCAGCAATTGGATTTATGTAACAATGAAAAAAATGTTACCTGCATTAACAAAAGTGTCACTTGCAATGTCACCCATCCTTGGATTTATCACCGTCATGTAGCGATCAAACTCATGTCTATCATTATGAAATAGACTATCATATTCACTACGTAGCATATTGAACCTTAAGAGAACTTCACTCAAATTGAGGATCTTATCTTGGTCTACGAAGCACAGAAATGCATATAATGGTTAAACTGCATTGACCACATGGCTCATGTTCTCCTACCATGACAAGCTGGACAAGCAAGAATGAGCATATCTTCCCTCATCCATGTTGCTGAAACGACTCTCCAAAAACGATGGAGAGGCCACCCATGCCATGAATTTATCTTTTCTACGAAGCATGCTCTCTAGGAACATATAGTTCGTGCCAAATTGTGTAGCATTCCATCTCACTAACTCACCCCCAATAGCTGCTCGCATCATAGCATGCAACTTGTTGTGGTTGTAAAGCCACCGACATATCCTTCGAGAAACCTCGATCATAACTTTGTGCTCTGGAAACTCCCCAATGGACTTCAACATCAAATTGATAGTATAAGCCACACATGGCTGCCACACAATCCGGTACTTGCGAAATATCATCTTGCAAGCCTTCTTATAGTTTGCTCCATTATCAGTTATTATCTGCACAATATGTTCTGTCCCTAACTCTTTCACCACTTTGCTAATTTCCTATAAATAACAACATTGATTAATATCATCTAGCATCAGTATGAAGTTACAACATTATGGACGTACCGTGTGAATGAAGTTTACATCCTGGCTATGACTGGTGGCATCAATTGACTTGTGAAAAAACATGATCCCATTGCAATATACCATGAAATTGATGACACTCATCCCTGTTGGTCCCGTTCAAGAATCACACATTATAGTAATACCATGCGTATCCCAATCTAGCTTAAACTTTGCAAACTGCTTTTTGATATCTTCCTCATTTGCATCTAAATACGTATTATCTATTTCTCGATCCATTGGACTGAGGATGCCCTCATCTACAAATTTGAACTTATAAGATCTCATATGTTATAAACTGAATGGTAAGTTACAAAACAATAAAATAAACTTACTCCATCTTTGTGTCTCCTTCACAGCGCTAGTGAAATAAGGACTATCGGCCTTTTTACTAGGAATGGCTTCTACTATAAACCATTTAGACCAAGCCTTGCCAATTGTCCGCCTTTCGAGTTTACTCTTCGCTGTCCACGGCCCAGTGTTAATCCTTGTTTGCACCTTCTCCCCTTTTCCTTTTCGAGAGACAGACCTCTTCAACATCCCCATTAATCCACCACCTTCACTGCCCCTAGGTTGAGACGATCCACCACCGTGCTCGTATTGCCCACCTTGCTCACGTACTCGCCTCGCGTATGCCTCCTCCTCTCATGACTCATGCAAGGCACGCTGCAACTCCTCATCATTCTCATCGTCCACATTCCCTTCGGCGGCAATTTCCTCTCTTCTCAACCTCTCTTGTTGCCTGCCCCTCCTCTTATCGGCAATTCTATTCAACTTACGATGAAAATAATCACGAACCTCCGCCGGAACAAGAGTGCAAGACACAACATTGCTTCCATGTCCTGCCAAGTGTTCTTTGAAATAAGTGGCACCATCCTCCTTCTTCCGTGTCTTGCAATACTTGCATGCAAAGCATGGATATATGTTCTCCCCATGCTCCCAAATGATATCGCTTTGACTACAATCCGCCATGGTCTCGATTTACCCTATGCATATAACATGTGCATTTTCTAATTAAAATCCTTAAATTACCTAGCTACCTATACTGGTTAATAAAAAAATAAAGCTCAAAACAAGAAAAAAAAAAAAGAACAAACACTTACCTTCCTGTAAACCAACGCAAGGGACGGCTAGCTGCCCTACAGGCTCGGCAAACCGACGCAAGGGAGCGGCTAGCCGCCACCTATAACCGGCTAACCGAGCGGCAATCGACCGGCACCCCACCTTCCTCAGCTAGCCGCTATGGCGCCCGGCTAGTCGCCCAAACCGCTCGGCTAGCCGGAGATCTCGGCGGTTGTCGGTGCTGCTCGCCTGGTCACTGACACCGATTTGGAATTCTAGGGAGGATTAGCGAAGGGGGTGGCGATTTGGTGAGGAGGGAGCTTCGGGTCGCACAGGGAGTTGGGGAGAAGAGAAAGAATGAAACATGGGGGGTAGGGAGAAGAGGATAAGGTGAGTTTTCTTTTTTTTCTTTTTTTTTCATTTCATCTTTCTGCAATTTTTATCCCAGTCAAACTTTCTTAATTTTATAAGGTTGTTTCATCACAAAGGTTTCCCTCTAGTTTTTTGTCATATTTTTTAATACAAATTTTTTCAAATTTTCCAAAATTTGATTTTCGACCGGTCGAAAACCGGTTGTCCGACGAAACCGGACCAGGCCGGTTTTGTCGAAAACCGCAGTTTTCGACTGGTTTCTGTCGGTTTTTTAATCCATGATCAGAAACACATCATGGTAGTGTGACTGCGCTAAGGAACGAAAGTGAGATAGAAAGTATCAATGAACCTGTTCAATCCCGGGCAAATGTAATATGTGTAACTGAACTAGTCCCCGACTTGGTTTTATATCAATGAACCTTTTATATCTAAAAAAGATGATCTTATCGATCTGCATCCTCGCCTAGCACAGTTCTGAACCTGAAGATACATTCAAACACGCATATTTGCAGTGGACGATAATACTATAGAACTACTGCTGACTGGGGATACACCTTTCCAATTATTATCGTGGTCCCGTTTCTTACTCACTCACTCGCCACCTCCTCGTCACAGGTAAAGAAGGATTCCGTTGGTGTAGGGTCGCAGTTCGCAGGGCAGGGGACTAAAAAGCGACCACGAAACAGTCCATGCCCTGCAAACGGACGAGCACGACGGGTCGCTGTCCCCCGCGAAAATCCTGTGTGGAGTGTCATCAGTGCACTGGCGATCTCGATGCATATGGGTGCTGCAAAAGAGACGGCAACGTCCGCTGTACCATGGCCCTACCCAGCCGTTCTCGTTTGATTTCTCAAGCCGATGGTGGCGTGGTGGGGGATGCAAGCACGAAAAAACTGCAGCTCGTTTTCTCTGAAACGGTAACCTCAGTCCCTTTTTCCCATTTTTCCAGCAATTGCACGCCTCAGCGCAGCCAGGTGCTCGTCCCACAGGCAGGACCCTCCGAGTATGACAGAGCTCAAGAAGGATTAAAAGCGAGGCCTGCATCTCAAGGAATCACAAGCCGAGAACCTCCAGGCGCAATAACTCGAGTGATTTACGGTTGTCGTCATAAATTAAGCCTGCAGGAAAAGGCAGTGGGTTGGGCTGCGTGCTCGCTGTCATCACCACAGCCGGGGAATAACGTCGCATATGCGCCATTGCTTCGTTCGTCAGTGGATCGTCCGCTCACGTGCGGTGCGCCTCATTTGGTTATTAGCTCCCGACGCAGAGGATGAGGATGGTGCTACAGGACCCGGGTTCCGGCGGCCAACATGTACCAAAAGACATGTCGATCCTAGCAGTGCCCGTGCACTGTGGCATGGAACCACAAACTCTCACGGGCACGCCTCACCCACCGTTGACGCGCCGCGCACAGGCGTAGAGAACCCAACGCCAAGGAGGTGGTGCGTCCGCCGCAGCTCTCATCAACGCCAAGGCCGGTACAAGTCACGGGGAAGCGGTAGCCCCCACAACTGTGCACAAAGGCTGTCGACTCACGAGACACCAATCCCTCACCGAATCTATTGTGCGAACATGAATTGTGAGCGGCGACAAAGCCGGGGAAAAGAGAGAGAGAGCAACTTGTCTCCTTGATCAATGGCCGGCATCGGCACGGGTACGAATGGTCCCGTGTGGCAGTAAACGCGAACAGGCCAAGGCCACGGCCACGGCAGAGGGCACCACCAGCGTCCACCGGCGCCTAGCCCGCCGCTCGTAATCAACACAAAGCTCGCGCCCCGCGCCCCTCGGTTTTATACATGAATCGAATCATCATCATCATCCATCATCAGTCTGTGTCTGGCGGTGGTTGTCACAATCACAATGCCGGTTCCAAGGGATCACATGACGTCGTCCTGGGCGCGGTGTCCAGTGCCACGGTGACGGCGGCGCGGCAGCCGCATCCCGTCGGGACCGAACAAGCGCGCGACGGCGGGGACGCGCTCGGCGGCGGCGCACTCGTTCAACGGCGCCGCGTAGCGCCGCCGGTCGTGGCAGTAGGAGTATGACATGTGGCCGCGCCGGAACGCCGCCATGGCGCTCCGCTGCTCGGCGCTCGCGGCCGCGGCGTCGCACGTGGAGGCGGAGGCGGAGGCGGAGCGGTCGACGGCGCAGGCGTGGAGGACGAGGTCGGCGAACTCGGCGACGAAGGGGGCGTACTTGTAGTCGACGCCGTAGCGGCCGCCCAGCGTGGCCCAGGAGGAGCCGTCCCAGATGGTGGCGTACAGGGACATGGGCTTGGACGGGAACGCCGCGCCCATGGACGCCGTGCGCGCCACCTCCCGGATCGGGGTCTCGTCAACGTAGAATCTGCCATTGTTACATGAACAATAGACACATCAGTAGTACACTAATAGGAACACGATCATCTCAACTTGTATCCTAGTGGCACATATTTTGTAATCCTCTAACATTGTACTGTAAGCACGACGCAGGTGAAGTCCATGTTTTAGTTTATAAAGGAAAGAAAGACAGGAATATCTTTCGTCTTACTCTTTTTAGCAAAGGAATCCAAGAAATACGAATTAAAGTCAGGTGCAACGATCTGGGAAAAGGCCCAAATTAGCCAGGTCAGAGGGGGACGACGCCAGCAGCAGCAAAAGTAGGAAAGAAAAGGACCCCGCGCCCCTCTGTTTTGGGGGGCAAGGCCAACCAGCAGCAGCAAACGTATGAATCTGCCCAGACCCCGGAGCCTCACGCCAGCATATGCCTGCTAAGTTTCTACTCCTCGCCCAAAAACGTGCCGAGCAGGAGACATGGAAGTGGAAGGGGGAAGAAGGAGCATGTAGACGAACAATAATAATGCAGAAAAGGGAGGAAATGTCACTGACATGATGCGTTGGTGCGTCCATAGGATGGAGTAGTGGTGGAAGTCCTCGGTGGGGTCGAAGGGCAGGTCGTATCGCTCCTCCCGCCCGGCGTGTGTGCTGCCGTTGCCGTAGACGTTGGTCTGCACCCGCCAGTCGCGGCCCCGCACGTTGCCCAGGAACTCGAAGTCCAGCTCGTCGTGCGTCTTCTCGTACACGTCCCCGTTGGACAGGTAGAAGGCGACGACCACGCCGGCGGCGTAGGCGGCGGGGAGCTTGATGGCGGCGCTGAAGAAGCCGTGGAGGAACAGGCCCTGCGACGCGAACCCGGAGCCTGTGGCGGCGGTGCAAGAAGAGGAGGAGCCGGTTATGGTTCGTAGAAGAAGAAGTGAAGAAGAAGGAAAAACGGAAACCGGAATGGCGGAAACTGACTGACCGGTGGACTGGTCGAGGGCGAGGCGGACCCGCTTGCCGCCGGGGTGGAGGGCGAGGTTGCTGCTGCCGAAGATCTGGGTGTACCCCTCCTCGAAGGCCAGGTGCCGCACGCCGTGGAGCGGCGGCGGCGGCCTCGCCTCGGCGCGCAGAATGAGGAGGACGGGGAGGAAGAGCACCGCGAGGGACGCCATTGCTCCTGATGGATCCCCTCTCGGCTCGCTTGCTCTGGCTACGGCCCTGTGCACTCTGAGCTCTGCTTTCCTCCTCTCCAGGCCTCCACTGCCCGGCGCCGAGCGGTGATAGGGGGAGGAGCGTTTTATTGTGAAGAAAGAGGGGGATGGGCGGGCCTCTCCTCTCTGCTCTCTCTTCAGTTTTTTCTCGTGAGAGAGAGAAGAAGAAATGCAGACGTCTTTTCCTCGGACCGCGCGCCGGGGCGCTGTTTCTGTTCGCAATTCGAAAGCCCAAATGACGCGGTTGCCCCTCCCCTGCCTCTTGGATTCTTGGGGCCTACTACTACTACTGTCGTACTATGCAGTACTATACTACAGAGGACAAGCTCTGTATTCGTATATCCTACGTTTCAACTTTCGTAACGTTATATCGAGTCAGCTCATTGAACATTGATGTATGACGTCCCGTAGCCGTCATCTCAATCCCCTTCAGCTAAATCGAGCAGTACCAAAATAACAATACGTCATCCGTAACCGTAAGTAGCGGACGCGTGCGTTCATGCATGCTTGGCAAATGTTCATGCATGTACCTTGGCATATACTCGCACGTCGCACTCGCAGCACTACAACGGGGGCCGGTGCACCAACCCAAAACGAAAGATCACCTTCCGTTCTTTTTCCGGAAATATTTGCATGGCATGGCGTGACGCCCGCGACCGTGCCTCTTGTGCGGCGGGGCGCACGGACGGCAACTTGGCGGCTTGCTCTTGGACGCCACGGCACACCCAGCAGCATTTCTGCTCCGGTTCACTGTGGGAGGGCAGGCAAACGCATCGAATAATATCGATAGACTTTTTGAGCCCGCGTCTGCGTGTTGTCGTGTGCGCGCGCGCCTTTCCGTGTGCTGGTAGGCCCTCTCCTGCTGTAAATTTTTTCACAAATCACAACTTGCTCTCAACTTTTTTTCGTACGCCGTTGTACTGTGAATTCTCGTGAAAAGGCGGGGTTAAAACAGCGCCCGTACACCCCACGCCCATGCTGTCTGCTAGTACTAGTACCCTACTCGTTCACTACGCGGGCACCGTCGTGCAAATACGTACGACACTTCAAATTTGCCACATACGTACTCCCGGTCATGGAAACGTCGCTCTGTTTTGGGGGCAAGGCCAAACAGCAGCAATCCAACAGAGACGCTCTTGCTTGCGCCTGTTTGCTCCTGCATTGAGCATGATGGTGCTGCTGTTGCTGTGTTGTGCAATGTTGTTTTACCAGATTATTTTTTTATAATAATCCTGTGTATTCTTATCTGTATATTTTATTCTGGAAGTACACAATAATATGCACAAGTGGTACTCCTACTAGTAATTTTTGTTTACATGTAGCAGTAGCGTTTTTCTAAAAGTTGAGACACCCTAGGTAGCATGTGTTGGTTGCAGTAAAACTTTTGTACTGTCATTTGCGTTGTTTAATCTGATCGATGGAACCGGTCACTGGATTTTTGCCAACCAATCCTGTGATTCTGTCGTGTACTCCTGTACGATGACAAAGATGCGCCGCGGTGCTCTGTTCCTCGCTCCTTGTGTACTCAACCTAGCTGGATTCCCTCACTTGTTTACCATCATCGATGTGGCTCCAATGCAAGTGATTATACTAGTGATTTACAGTGGAGATAACTTGGGGCCGTAACTTGGGGAACCGTAGTTGTTTTGTTCGGTATAACCAAGCAGAAATTAGAGAGGTAGGCATATTGTACGCATACAGACAAAACCAGCTGCATTGGGGTGCCGTCGCTGCACTAATATGCTTCAAAGATGGACGAGCACAAGTTAACAGTGGAATTGACTTCATAGCGCCACACTTCAGTAGTACTATATGATGAGCAGCCTCGATTCTCAGTGATTATTTTATATGTCGGCAACCAAAAAACTATCATATAGCTTTTACAAAATTGTTAAGACCCTGCTTCTGATGCGCGCTTTATGCAGACATCATGTTAACAATACTCAACCATTAGCGTTTCACAGTGTCATCATGGGGGCACGAGGGTTTCATGTCCTAAAGATCCAGTCATCTTTTGTCTTTTCACGAAATAACTCTAGAATCGATCCTAATTGAGAAGTTCTCCGATGGAGCTCTTTTCAAAAGTAACATGAATCTTAAGTATATGAGTTATTAGTTAAATTGTTTAAATAAATTTCTAATTACTCAGCGTTTTCTAGCCCTCACCCCTTCCAAACCCAGCCTGAGCCCACCCGTAAGTTACGAATCAAACCATCACAATGCTCGTTCGATCTATTCCGTTGCCAAGGCCAACAGAAGCATGGAGGAAGAAGAAGAACTGTGTTACTGACATCCATCCATAGACAAAAAAGAGAGGACTGCCAGCGGCAGCATAAATCGACTCTTACATACTCTCTTCGTTCCATTTTAATTGGTAATTTAGAGTTCGATATGGATATAAAGAAGAAGTATAAAAAGTAAATACATAAAAATCAAGAAGAAAAAAGATAGAGATAGAGATATAGTAGGAAAAGAGAAAGTTACATACAAAAGTGAGAATGTCAATTATTTTTAAAAAATTAAAAAAAATACTAAAACACTAATTATTTTGGGACAGATGGAGTATTGAATTTGACAACTCCTATCCAGGCCAAAGTACCAGTGCAAACCATGTGAAATACTCCCTTCGTCCAATAATATAACCATTTCTGAACATTTTGATTTGTCCAACAATATAAGCATTTGTAGAGCATGAACATAATAAATGAGTTGTGTGAACGTAATAAATGAGATGTGATTGGATGAGAGAGAAACTTTTTATATGATAAAAGTAGAGGTATGATAGTCTTTTCATCCTATTCTTATTTTACATTACGATTTTAGAAATGCTTATATTCTTAGACGGAGGGAGTACATGTAAAAACTAGGACCCTGCAGCATAAGAATAGAGTTCCTAATATGCATGCAAATTACTACCAAAACAAGTATCAATCAAGTTAAGCATTGGGCTTAGAGTGCTTGTCATCTGAGGCTTAACTAAGGAGGCGTAATCCTGAAATCCCGGTTTCCGCGAGAATTACTGTAGTAGGCGAAATACCGCTTTCCCTCTTCTCTGCCCCTGTTCTTTATTTTTGTTCCCCAAACTTACGATTAAACTCAATCCACTCTCTCGATCCCCACGGTATTGCTGATTCTAGTCAGCAATCTGAGCTCTCATCCATCGATTCAGCCCCATCTTCCACTCACTTCTTTGTTTTCCCCATCCCCTTACGCACCAGATCCAAAATCGTGGGAAAAAACAAAGAACATCACCCACAACTACCGATTCCTCAGCTTTCACCACTAATCCCAGCAATCAAACCCCAGCCCCAACCTCTGGATCCATCTCCTCCTCGCATGGACCCTGATCCGAGCCGAGGGCGACCTCGAGCTCATCCCACCAGCTGGGTCAACGACGAGCCTCATCACACTCCAAATCGCGAATCGACCCCTACGAGGCCTCCAATAGCTGCTACGCGAGATTACGACAATGAGGTTCTCAGCCTTCCTGGTGTCGGAGTGTTAGGCCATCTTCACGGCCTTCCTACTGGCGGCGGTCTGGCATGTAGGAAATAATCCTTGCCTTCCATGTTTACTGATTTACTTTCCTTAGTTTATTTGCTATGTTTAGAAAGCTAGCTGTGCCTGATCGGAGGTCGTAATCTTTCTTTCCTTGTAATCGTACTTTCCTTGCTTGTAATTGTCTATATAAGTAGAGGAATAGCACCAGAAAACGTAGCCTCATTTTGCAGCACCAACAAGACCGTGTGCACTTGTGTTCTTGCGTGAGTTGTATGTGTGTTGTGGCCGTGATCTCGCCGGCGTCGTGCGCGTCGTTTCTCCGACGAGGTTTCTAACAAGTGGTATCAGAGCAAGGTTGCGAGCCTAGACGATGACCGGTGACGGGAAGGGCGATGGCAAGTCCGGCACCAAGGGCGACAACTCCAACGACGGCGTCGTGATCCAGCGGGTGATTCGTGAGGTGGGAGGCGGGACTAGCTACCCCGTCCTCACCAAGACCAATTACTCTGATTGGGCGCTTTTGATGAAGGTGAAGCTCAAGGCGCGGGCGCTCTGGAACGTCATCGAGAAGGGCGGCGCCGATGCGCAAGAGGAGATGATGGCACTCGACGCCTTGTGCGGCGCGGTGCCACCGGAGATGGTGCCGACGCTCGCCAAGAAGGAGACGGCAAAGGAGGCCTGGGACGCGATCGCGACCATGAGGGTCGGAGACGACCGCGTGAAGAAGGCGACGGCGCAGCAGCTGCGCCGGAAATTCGACCTCGCCACGTTCAACGACGGTGAGACCGTCGAAGACTACGGGCTCCGTCTAGAAGGCATGGCGGCGCATCTCGCCACGCTAGGCGAGGAAGTGAAGGACGCGGACATCGTCGCAAAGATGCTTCGTAGCTTGCCGTCCCGTTTCAAGCAGATCGCGCTCGCCATCAAGACACTGCTAGACGTGTCGACGATGACGGTCGCTGAGCTGACGGGCCGGCTCAAGGAGGCGGAGGAATCGTTCGACGAAGCGCCAGAGTCGCTGCAGCTTGAGGGAAAGCTGTACCTCACGGAGGAGGAATGGGACGCGCGGCGGAAGAAGCGCGAGGCGGAGTACGGCGGCGGCGCGGGCAGCGGCTCGGCGCGTCGCGGTGGCGGCAGGCGTGGGCGTGGGCGCGGGCGTGGCGGTCCGACGAGCGGGCCGTCGAATTCAAACAAGCCCACCGGCGATGAATGCCGGCGCTGCGGAAAGCTAGGCCATTGGGCACGCTAGTGTCGATCGCGGCCCAAGAAGGAGCAAGTCCACGTCGTGCACGAAGAGGAGGAGGCCACGCTGCTGTTCGTAAACTCGTCCTCTACCAGATCCACCGTACCGCCAGTGACATCGGTGGGCTCACCGGCGACTCCGCCCCCGCATGCTGACTTGTTGCCGCAGGAGGCGGGGCACGTGCATGGCGGTGGCGGATCTACGACGACGAAGACGCCGCAGGCCGTGCAGATCGAGCTGCATGAGGAGAAGGTGTTCGCCCACCTCGGAGAAGAGGAGGAGCGTGATGCCAAGACTTGGGTCTTGGACACCGGGGCGACGAACCACATGTCCGGGTCGCGGGCGGCGTTCGCGGACATGGACACGGAGGTGTGCGGCACGGTGCGGTTCGGCGATGACTCGGTAGCGCGGATCGAGGGCCGTGGCACAGTCACGTTCGTGTGCAAGAACGGTGAGCTTCGATTGTTCTCCGGGGTCTACTTTATTCCCCGGTTGACGACGAACATCGTGAGCATCGGACAACTCGACGAGATCGGCTATAAGATCGACATCGACTCCGGCGTGATGCGGATTCGGGAGCCCGGCGGACAACTACTAGCCAAGGTGACGCGCACGGGGAACCGGCTGTATGTGCTCCACATCAAGATGGCACAGCCGGTTTGCTTGACGGTTCGCAGCTGTGGCGACGAGGTGGCGTGGCTCTGGCACGAGCGCTTCGGCCATGTCAACATGACAGCGCTACGCAAGATGGCTCGGGAGGAGCTGGTGCGCGGGCTGCCGGAGCTCGGACAGGTGGCAGAGTTGTGCCAGGCTTGCATGGCTGGCAAGCAGAGGCGCACCTCGTTTCCGATACAAGCGGAGTACCGAGCACGTCGGCGTCTAGAGCTGGTGCACGGTGATCTTTGTGGACAGATCACACCGGCGACTCCGAGCGGCAACAAGTACTTCTTGCTGCTCGTCGACGACCTCACCCGGTTCATGTGGGTGGCCATGATCCCATCCAAGGATCGTGCAGCAGAGGCGATCAAGGCGATTCAAGCTCGCGCCGAGGGAGAGTCCAAGCTGAAGATCGGCGCGCTCCGCACTGACCGCGGTGGCGAGTTCAACTCGACAGAGTTCGCGGAGTATTGCGCGGCGGAAGGAGTCCACCGCCAGCGCACTGCTGCATACAGCCCGCAGCAGAACGGTTTTGTAGAGCGCCGGAATGGCACGGTGGTGGCGACGGCAAGAAGCATGCTCAAGGCCAAAGGCTTGCCCGGTTGGCTTTGGGGCGAGGCGGTGAGCACCGCCGTGTACGTGCTGAACAGGTGCCCGACGAAGAGTGTGGAGGGCATGACTCCGTTCGAAGCCTGGCACGGGAAGAAGCCCGCGGTGCACCACTTGAAGACGTTCGGTTGCATCGTCTATGTCCGGAACACGACGCCGCACCTGAAGAAGTTGGAGGATCGAGGCCGCAAGATGATCTTCATTGGCTACGAGCGCGGCTCCAAGGCGTACCGCGCGTACGATCCTACCACGAAGCGTGTCCACGTAACGCGTGACGTGGTGTTCGACGAACAAGCCCAGTGGGACTGGGGCACCCACAACGGCGATGATGAGTCAAGCGGCGGCGACGACGTGTTCACGGTTGAGTTCACCACCTCGGGCCCAGCCGCTCCAGAAGTTGATGGAGTCGTCGAGGCGGCTGGAGGAGGAGAATTGGGGGAGCAGTCGCCGCCTCCCGTTGCGGGCAAATTGAGGCCCTTGAGGCTGTCGGTGAGGAGCTAGAGGCCGGCGTCGATGACGACAATCTTGACGCCGACCATGATGAGGACGCGCCGCTCCGGTACCGCGACATCAACGACATCATCGGACCGGCGTCTCCGCGCGGTTTTGCACCACGTGCGTTGGTCGCCGAGGAGCTGCACATGGTGAGCTCCGACGAGCCCGCCTCTTTCGCTGAGGCGGAACGCAGCCCGAGCTGGAGGGTGGCGATGATGGAGGAGATGGCTGCGATTGATGACAACGGGACATGGTCTCTCGTCGATCTCCCTCCGGGTCGCCGTGCCATTGGCCTGAAATGGGTCTTCAAGGTGAAGAGGGATGAGCACGGGGCGGTGGCCAAGCACAAGGCACGCCTCATGGTGAAGGGATATGCGCAACGCCACGGCATCGACTACGACGAGGTGTTCGCGCCCGTGGCGCGGCTAGACTCGGTGCACCTGCTCATCGCCCTTGCGGCGTACGAGGGGTGGGAGGTGCACCATATGGATGTCAAATCGGCATTCCTGAACGGCGAGCTACAGGAGGAGGTCTACGTTGAGCAGCCGGCCGGTTTTGTGGTCGGTGGGAAGGAGCATAAGGTGCTCAAGCTGCAGAAGGCACTGTATGGGCTACATCAAGCGCCGCGTGCATGGAACGCGAAGCTGGACGAGACTCTGGTGGGGCTTGGCTTCACGAGGTGCCCATCGGAGCACGCCATCTATGTCAGGAGGAATGGCGTGGCGCAGCTGGTGGTCGGCGTGTATGTCGACGACCTTGTGATCACCGGCGCCAGTTGCGACGATATCAAGCGTTTCAAGGGGGAGATGGCAGCAGCGTTCAAGATGAGCGATCTCGGCCTGCTTCACTACTACCTTGGCATTGAGGTGAAGCAGAGTGCGAGGGGAATTTCGCTGAGCCAAGGAGCTTATGCGGCCAAGCTGCTGGAGAAAAGCGGCATGGCGGGGTGCAATTCAGTCCAAGCACCCATGGAACCGAGGCTAAAGCTGAGCAAGACGAGCGAGAAGCCGCCGGTCGATGCTACTGTGTATAGAAGCATTGTCGGGAGCCTCAGGTACTTGGTGAACACCCGCCCCGATCTTGCTTTCTCTGTCGGCTATGTGAGTCGGTTTTTGGAGGAGCCGCGCGAGGATCATATGGCTGCGGTGAAGCATATCCTTCGATACGTGGCGGGGACCCAGAATTGGGGACTCTGGTATGGCAGAAAGGAGAAGAAGGAGACGCTCCTAACAGGGTTTAGCGATAGCGATTTCGCTGGGGATGTCGATGCTAGGAAAAGCACGACAGGGGTGATTTTCTTCCTCGGCAGCAGCCCGATCACCTAGCAATCGAAGAAGCAGAAGGTGGTGGCTCAATCAAGCTGCGAGGCAGAATACATGGCAGCAGCAAATGCTGCTTGTCAGGCACTCTGGCTCAAGCGCGTGCTAGCAGAAATGCAGGGAGCGACGCAGATCGTGCCAGTGTTGAGGGTGGACAACAAGTCCGCCATTGCATTAATCAAGAATCCGATGCTCCATGGACAGTGTAAGCACATCGAGGTGAAGTATCATCTTGTCCGGGAGTCCGCAGAACAGGGCCTGATCAAAGTGGATTTCATTCGAAGTGAAGAACAGCTCGGTGACATTTTGACCAAGTCTCTCGGCAAAGTCAAGTTTCATGAGCTGCGTTCCAAGATCGGCCTGATCAATATTGATAATCATGACGGCAAGGCTTAGGAGGAGATTGTAGGAAATAATCCTTGCCTTCCATGTTTACTGATTACTTTCCTTAGTTTATTTGCTATGTTTAGAAAGCTAGCTGTGCCTAATCGGAGGTCGTAATCTTTCTTTCCTTGTAATCGTACTTTCCTTGCTTGTAATTGTCTATATAAGTAGAGGAATAGCACCAGAAAACGTAGCCTCATTTTGCAGCACCAACAAGACCGTGTGCACTTGTGTTCTTGCGTGAGTTGTATGTGTGTTGTGGCCGTGATCTCGCCGGCGTCGTGCGCGTCGTTTCTCCGACGAGGTTTCTAACATGGCAGCCGCTCTTCAGACTGCTGACAGCAGTCTGACAGCGGAGTGTTAGGCCATCTTCATGGCTTTCCTGCTGGCGGCCTCTCTTCAGACTGCTGGCACGAGGCGCGCTACCGCGATGGATGCAGAACGCGACACAACCAACCTTGAATGCGCGGCCATTCATCCCACGTCCCAATCGATGCAGCAGGCGGATGCGACGAAAGCTGACTTAGCGCTCCCTCACCTCCAATAGCTACGGGGCGTTCCTGTTCCCGCGCCTCTGCTCGCTAGTGCTGCAACTGGTAATACAACCCAAGATTCAATGCTCGAAGCTGCTGAAGGTCATCTCAGTGGTATCAACCGCAATCTCCCGCAGCCTCAACATCCTTCTCATCAACAGGCTAGGGCGCCAGCCTCAAGGCGTCGGGTGAACCATGAGTCTACTCTCATGGAACTGCCAACGTTCGGGCCGGAGCCTTAGCAGTCCAACCTCTAATCATCTGGCCCGACTCATCGTCTCCACCAGAGCTCAGTTAGTATTTGTTTCAGAAACAAGGTCTGTAAACACTACTAGAACTCAGCTTATCAATCGTTTCTCTATGCATGAAGCCCATGTTATTCCAGCAGCTGGCCAATCGAGAGGCCTCTGGTTAATGTGGAAAGATGATGTCTCCTTAACAGTAGTCCAGGATAGTCACTACTTAATCCTAGCTCAGGGTTTCTACAAACCCAATAATCAGGCCTTCAATCTAGTTTGCATGTACGGAGACCCGCACCATCTTAATACCACTAGTATTTGGCAGGAAGTAGAAGCTTTTGTGCTCATGAATCCTAATCTTCCCACTTTTTGTATGGGAGATCTCAACAATATTATGCATCTCAATGAGAAAATTGGGCCTAATCCTGCTAATGCTGCTCGTATCAGAAACTTTTGTTGCCTGGTTAAAAATTATGGTTTCTTCCATCTAGGATATAGTGGCCCTGCTTACACTTGGACAAATAAACGGTTTTCAACTAACCCGGCGTATCAGCGTCTTGATCGATGTCTAGCAAATGCAGAATGGTGCATAGCTTTCCCTCGAACAACGGTTCTACACCTTCCTATGATCTACAGTGACCATGCACCGATTCTAGCAATCCTAGATTCCAATGCTGCCAAACCGCGCAAACCATTTCGGTTTAAAAATTGGTGGCTGACAGAGCAAGACTACACTATTACCGCTAAACAAAGCTGGGTTCGTTCTGCTCACAAGCCTTTCACCACCAGAACCAAAAACCTGGCCAAAGATCTGAAGAATTGGCGCAAAAAGAAAAAGCCAATCCATGAACAGCTAGCCACTATAGAAGATAAAATCCTACAACAACAGAATCTACCTCCCCAAATACAGAACCATAGCCTGTAAGCTGCTCTTTGTGAAAACCACCACGACCTCCTTACCAAAGACGCTATCTATCACCGCCAAAGGTTCAAGAAGTTGTGGGCTACAGATGGAGATCAAAATACTCAATTCTTTCAACAAGCGATCCTTAAGCGAGCTAGGAAAAACAGAATAACTTATGTCCTCGACGAAAACGGTAACTCAGTGGTCACACCACAGGACATTGCTAATATCTTTATAGATTACTTTCAAAACCTATTTGCCTCTCAGCTAAATGACACAGGACATGGACAACACCACCACCACCACCAGGTCACCATTGATGACGCCTTCACCAACTCAACACCAGATGAACAGGAAATTATTGGACTGATAAAAGAGATGAAGCGTAATGCCTCACCAGGACCAGATGGCCTCAACGTAGCATTCTACAGAGCAGCATGGCTTTGGATCAAAGACGACATTACCAAACTTATCACAGACTTCTACCAAACAGGTGACATGCATCCACAACTCAACTCTACATGCATTGTACTAATCCCAAAGAAAGCTCATGCCTACATTCCCCAAGACTTTAGGCCGATTAGTCTTTGCAATGTCATTTATAAGGTCATTGCTAAATCGCTAGCTGAAAGTGCCTAGAGGGAGGGGGAGGGGGGTGAATAGGCGATTATCCCTGAAATTCACTTAATAATAAAAGTTAAATGCGTAGTGTCGGACTTGTCCGACGATTGTGGGGAAAGTCTGATGGCACAAGATAGAAAAGTAGATCGGCCGGGTAAATATTAAAACTAGTGCAAGGCAAACTAGGAGCAAGTGAATACAAGTAAAGGAAAGCTGTAAAAATAAGGAGAGCAACTAGCAAGCAACCTACACAAGTTAATTTAAGAAATACGAAGTAAACCCTAACTAGCAAGTTTATGAGCAAGAACAAGTAAATGAAAGACAAGTAATTAAAGCACAAGTGAGGCACAAGATTTGTTCACCGAAGTTCAGCTCCACAAAAAAGCCTACGTCTCCGTTGAGGGATCCACAAAGGACCGGGTCTCTTTCAACCCTAACCTCTCCAAGTGACCATAAAGATCAAACTTGATTTTTCACTAGAAACTCCACAAAGGAGGGGTCAATACAAACTTTCCGAGGCGTCACCACATAAGTTGGGAGCTCTACGGGCACCTCTAACCGTCTAGGGGATAAATACCCAAGAGTAACAAACACAATAGTCATCGGTGGTGAGGATGAACCAAGTACTCAAGAGGATGGAAGCTTGGAGTTGATGAAACACTTCAATCTTCTCTCAATCCCTTCACAAATCAAGAGTGGAAGCAAGGGAGGAGAGTTGGGGAGAGCAAAGTGAGCTTGAGAGTGTTTTTGAGTGGAATGAGTGACCAACCAGCCAAAGGGCGAAGAGGGGTTCTATTTATAGCCCAATGGGAAAAAGAGCCGTTGGAGAGCCAATTTCTGAGATCTGAGTCAGAAAAGTCCGATGGTCATCGGACATGTCCGATGAAACAAAGTGGCGCAGAAACTAGAGTCTGACAAGCTTGCCCGATGCCACGGATATCGGACATGTCCGACGGTCACAGGGTGGCAGAGGAACTGGAATCCAATGGACTTGTTCGATGGCTCGGACAAGTCTTGTCCATCGGACAAGTCCGATGAAAATAGGATGGCAGGGAAACTGTACTCCGATGAAAGTGTCCGATGCGTCAGACTTTCCTCTGGTCATCAGACTTGTCTGATGACCGTCGGACATATCCGACAACCCAGAGTGGTAGAGCTACTGGAGTCCGATGGACTTGTCCGATGGGTCGGACAAGTCCGATGATTTTACCCTGGAAAATTTTATTTGGCCTGCAAAGAGGAATTTTGCACTTAGTTCACCTCCGCTTCACACTTTTGTGTCCCTCTTAATAGTACGTTTTTTCTATACTCAAGATTTAAAATAAAACTCCATGAACTTCATTCTTAAACATATGTTGAATTTCATCTTGAAGCACTTTGCCATCTTCTTTTCTCCCTTTTTGTTTCTGCGCATTTAATCACCAAACTTTATACCATAATCTACACACATGCTCATTAAAAGATTAGTCCGTTCTTAATTGTATTGACGCCAATCACCAAAATAAAATTAGGGGCCTAGATGCACCTTCACTAGCTCAAAGGCTCAAAGATCATTTACCAGACTACATCCATGTTTCTCAGACTGCTTTCATAAGGGCCGGCGCATAACCACTAATATTATCATTGCTCAGAAAATCACTCACACCTTCAGACTAGCCTCCCACAAGGAGGCTAGTTTCATGTTAAAACTAGATTTTGGCAAAAGCTTTTGATAGAATAGAATGGTCCTTCATTGTGCACGCTCTTAGACGTTAGGTATTTCATGAGCACTTCATCAACCTCATTTATAATTGCATTGCAGCACCTACCTTTTCAGTGCTAATAAATGGACAGGCAAACGGTCGCTTTCAATCACAACAAGGAATTAGACAAGGTTGTCCATTGTCATCGTACCTGTTTGTCCTAGCAATCAATGAGCTCTCCATCCGCTTGCAGCAAGCCCTCCAGGACAACTCGCTCACAGGTATCTCTTTGGGACCAGGATCTCCCTAAATTCATTCCCTTTTATTTGCAGATGACCTCATTATTTATGGAAAAGCGGATGATCAAGAGGCAGACACAATTAGACAAATCCTTCATCATTTCTGCCATCAGTCTGGGCAATCTCCAAATTGGGCCAAGTCCTCTATTATGTTTAGCCAGGCTGTGGCGGACGCCACCAAAGCCCAAATCCAGCAAATTTTCCCAGTCCAAATTTTAGATGCCTCCACCATTCACTTGGTAAAACCTCTAATCATAACCCATGCCCAAAGAAGCAAACCCTATGAATTCATAATCAACAAATTCCAAGCTAAATTGACAACAATCAAAGCAAACAAACTGAACCATGCGGGTCGCCTAGCTTACATCAATTCAGTCCTAGCTTCAATCCCAATCTACTACATGGCCAACATCATTTTCACCAAGAAATTCCTATCCAAGCTAAACACTATAGTTCGAAGATTCTGGTGGGCCGGAGTGCAAGAAGACATAAATCACACCCCTATCCATTTTAGAGTGTGGGAAGATATCACCCAACCCAAAACAAGGGGAGGTCTAGGCATCCGAAATCTTGCTTGTGTTAATAAAAGCCTCCTTCTAAACTCTGCCTGGCGCATAGTGAACCAAAATGACTCTTTCCTTTCTCCTGTTCTCAAGGCTAAATACTTCCTGACAACTCGTTCTGGAATGCCCAAATCCACCTGCCTAAATCTGCCTTCTGGTCTTCTATCCTTACTATAAAGCCAATCTGAACTGCCAATTGTACCTATCAGATTTCTAGAGATAACACCAATATCTGTACAGAGCCTTGGTGCCCAATTTCGCATCAACTACATGACCTCCTCATTTATCCAAACCCCCAACAACCTCTTCCAAACATAGTGGCGGATCTTTGGTAGCTAGGCACCAAGAATTGGGATCACAACAGGTTTTCGGAACACAAGCAATGCATACTATAACTCAATTGCAGGTAACACATAGCAACGAACAAGACACCCTTTGTTGGATGTCGGCCACTTCAGGACACTGCATCTCCAAAGAGGCTTACAAACTACTTGCACAGGCCACTCAGAGACCAATACTTCTGGTAGGAAGCAGGGCACTACCACCGCAGGTCCTTCAACTACTCACAACAATCTGGGGACACAAGACGCTGCAACCAAGATTCAATACATTTGCATGGCGCCTCCTACGGCAAGCGCTTGCGATAGGAGAACGAGCAGCTCGTTACTCAGCACACATCGATGAAAAATGCTCAGCCTATGGTATTACAGAAACTGACAGGCACTTGTTCTTTACATGTTCCTTTGCTCGTGCAGTCTGGTGCTTAGGGACCAGTCCAATACGAGCAGATGACCTTCCTGTAGATCCACAAGGCGTATAGACGGAGCTCACAACACTGCTCACACCCTCAACCACACCACAACAGATGGAGAGGATCATCATCACCCTTTGGTACATATGGAAGGCCCGTAATGACACACGGTTTGACAGGAACAAGTGGACAATCATGCAGGTACACTTTGCAGCAAGAGCAGAGGTTAATACAAGCACAGAACCAAGGCCAAGCCAAGAGCGCAACCAAAACAATGCTCTGCAGACAATATCTCCATGACCAGGCTTCAACGTCGATGTCACATGCTTTATGGATGTTGCGTTCCCTCACCGGCAACTGCACAACACCCCTCATCTAGCAGGACTGAGTACTAATCACAGGTGGTGACTTGGAGAACAGGACCAACATCGCAATTTAGGCAACAACAGTAAGAGCAACCTCTCCTCTGCATGCCGAAGGGCTGGCTTTACTTCTTGCCTCGCGCCTTGCAAAGGCTCTTCGCTTGTCGGCGGTACAATATGCCTCGGACAGCCTAGCCATGATCAACACTCTACAACGAGATGACTTTCATCTCCACCCTAGAGATTGGAGGCTACGTCCCCTATTGTACGAGTTCAAGAATAACAATAAGGGGATCACAATCAAAACAACCAAGATTCCAAGAGCAAACAATATAGAAGCACATAATCTGGCTCACCAGGCGACACGAACACCGACGACCCACCAAGAAACCTACACTTGTAATCACATAGCTCATGGCTCCAATTGCCCAATATTAGAGGCAATCAACTCTGTATCCTGGGATACTCTCAACCCTGTTCATGTACTCTGCTTTTAAGTAATGCAGTAAACCACTTATCAAAAAAAAAAAAACTAAGGAGGCACACACTGGTGAGCAGGTGCACGTGCCACTGTTGCCTGTGGTAATGGAGGGTTATCCTGTGCTAGAGCACCACAACGTCGAACAGATGAACAGTCCAGTATCTCACGGATCACCAGGAGCAAAGAGGAGAATAAGGGCAAGTGAGTACGGCTAATGTTACGAGCTTCCTTTTTTTTTTCACCGCGTTGGGGTAACGGCGCAAACCAGTCCAATGTCCACGGTTTGATGATTTTGGTCTGAAATTGATGGCAGGGGCCGAACTGGGTTCTGGATCGTGGGAGGGCCAGGCGAGCCCTGGATTACAGGAAAATGAAAAATCATTTATTAACTAAGGTTACGCTTTAAGATCTGTGCTATGTTTTAAAAAGAGCTCCACCGGAGCAGTTCTCATCCTAATTACTGTGATCTTAATCAATGTGAAGTTCCCAATTAACCTCACGGTAACTGTTGAGGTGATAATTGAACAAGGCATTAGTGTGACGGATTGTGTTATTATCTGATGGCGCTAGCTGGAGGCGTCGCGCATTGGTCTCTAATGATGAATCGTACTACTGTACTAGCAGTACGTTGGAAAACGGACACTGATCTAGTTTCAGTTGACAGTGGTCCAGGCGCCGCAGCATTGCATTTGCATTTGCATTGCACGGTTGGTTGGTCCCCGGCCGATCATGATCCTGTCATGGTAACGAGGGACTAATCCAGTTGCTAGGCTGCTAGCGGGTGTGGGCCTGACGCTGTTTCTCTTTTCTTACTAGTAGTATACAGTATACAGTATACTATACTATACTATACTACACTATACTATACTGTACTGTACTGTACTATACTATACTGTACTGTACTGGCGCTTTATATTCGAAATGCAAAATATGTTCTTGTATCCTGTGAAATTAATCTGATTTTAGTTAAACCAGGAGTCCTTATTAGTGACCTCCGGTTGGACGCACGCGTATAGCCTCACATGACTCGATGCTCCACTGCAAATATAATGGCTGGGCCTGACTGACCATTCGGGCGTTTATTCCATCTTTCTGCTGTTCATGCAAGCAGTGAATGACCCAGATTGTTCATATGATTTCGACTATACACTCCGTGTGTGTGCCAGACTAATTTTGTGTGACTCATTTACAGCCAACATAAGATGTGTTAATGCTCTATCTATCTACAAATAAAAAACTCATGACAATTAATGATCGATTCTGTGATAGATATTCTTGTTGCTACTCAGAGACCGACCGTACTCATGTACTCTAAATCCATCCTCTAAAAAAAATATTTTCTTTTAGTCAGTAATATTCTTTTCTCTATATTAAATTTTCTTGTATCCGTCATACTCTATATCTCATTTTTATCGTAACTAACTTTCTATGGAGCCCACACATTAGCCTCTCCCCTTCTTTTTTCTTTCCCCTCTCTCTTTCCTCCCTCTTAAATCTCTCATTTTTCTTCCTCTGCCTTTCTCCCCGGCGCCGAGCTCCCCGCCTCCCTCTCTCCCCAGTCACCTCCGCCGCCCATAGCCGAGCGCCGCCGCCCTCTCCTCCGGATCCGGCCCCCTTCGCCGCCCGCAGCCGAGCACCGCCGCACGCGCTCTCTCCTCCTCCGCCGTCTGCGGTGCTTGGGATGGCGCACAGGCCCCACGCCACGTCGGTGGGTAGCGTTGCTTCGTTACCCCGCCAGATTTGGCGTGCGTGAGGCGGTGCACGATGGTAGAGGTCAGGGTAACGTATCCCGGTGTAGCTTCCCCATCTGCTATATATTCCTGAAAGAACGGATAATGAGTCCCGGTGCGGTCAGTCTCAAGGCACCTACGCTAGGAGGATGAAGCAAGGTCAGATTCTTTGCCTATAGTCAGAACAACACTTAGTCAAATAAACTATAAACCGTAGGCCATTGGCAAATAAACTATGGGAATAGTTACAGGTGTTGTAGTGCAAGAATGCTTCTTTTTTTCGTACCAATATACTTTGGTTTCTGTTTTGGCTAAATAGCCTAATATATATAAAAAAAAACTCGACCTGTTGGGGTAAGAAGCTACTCTGACGGCTTTATATTAAGAAGAAGAGACTTCTCACGTAGATCGAGAAAACCCTCAAAACTTCTCCCCACTTATACACAGTGACTCAGCTGGCCGTATGAACTGTAACGTGAGTCTTTACCTATGCTTTAACCTGAATAGAGCGAGAGGATTTCTTTCCGCACCGTGCGGGATCGGGGGCTCGAACCTCCGACCTAGCGGCTGCCACTCAGGCGCCTAGCCACCAGGCCGTTGGCCTGTCCGCGAAATAGCCTAATATCTTCCTCTTCTTTGATCCGATGCTCAGTTTGTATTGGTCCTTGAACTTTTAAGCAGGACATGCAGTTTGGTCCCTACACTTTAGTTTTGAACTCAAATTCATTCCTAATCCGGCCGAGGTGGTAGTATATGTGGCATGTCCCGTCAACGGGTTCGTCTTCTGCTGAGTTATCCACACAACCCAGGTGCAAAAGTTTAGGAATTGTCTTGTGCCGAGTTGTCGGATATGCCAACATGGACTGGCACATGAGCGTAGGGATGAATTTGGTGTCAATATCAAAGTTTAGGGACTAAACTGATCCATTTCAAAGTTTAAGGACAAAATTGAACTTTGATGACGGAAGACGAAATTGAGCTTTCAGGTAGGACAATTTGGGTATATTTTGCCTATCTTTTTTTTTAGATAACGGAGAATCAATGAATTGAGTTGCACTTGTATGTCGGAACATGCAGTCTATCGAGGTGGTACGAATCATACGCAGGAAACAAAACCCTGATGGAGCTTGATGTATTTGCGTGGATGGTCCCGTACGTCCCAATCCGTGATGTTGCCAAGGGTGACCACTCAGCCACTAATCCTCCGGTTGCCAGCAGTAGCAGGTGGGGGCCTGACTAGAAATGGCTACATCCCCGTTTTGTTGTTTCGTTCAGCTCTTCATCTACTCGCAGATGCCACCGTTATTGCAAAATAGACATTCGGGAGTAAGAGCCATGTGAAATTTTCGTAAAGAAAAGGATTTGAGCGCCAACTATTTTACGGCTACTAGCACACATACCATTTGCTTGGTTCATGATTTGAAACGCAATCCAGGCGCATGTCTTTGAGATGGCTCGTCATCATTGCATGTATATAGGCTGATTAAATGGAACCCAATGGCTTCTGCTTTTCATGCCTGTCATTTAACTTTCAAGCAGCACTTTTCTATGTTCTTTTCTTTTTTGGGATGGTTATCTTATCTCATCGATTGAATTCGTATCCGAACGTCCCATTCGTGGTGCATTGTGATTTGTGAACATGACACTGGGCCTCCATTCAAGAAAGCATGACACTGGGCCTGTGCGAACTACTCTTGGGATGAACTGCATGGGTTCGTTCAGGCCTTTCTTAGCAGTCGATGCCAATGTACTCCATGGTCCTTTTTGAATCCTCCTGGCTTCTTCTTCTTTTCTTTATAAGTTATATCTTGTACGGAGAGCAAGGCAGAAACGAAAATGGGTAATCCGGTTCATGAAAAGGATAATCTATAGTATTATAAACATTCATGTTCGGTATAATCCACAGAGATGGTACCTATTTCACTTTTCATATTTACATATGGGTTCATGTAGGAAATATTAAAGCGGAAGAAAAAGTGGTAAGCGGAAGCAAGTTCATATTTAAAATGAACTAGAATTGTTGTCATAGCATCTATTTAATAATAAAAGGAGATAGACTTTTCTTCATGATGGCTGAAAAAATACAGAAATAGGTTAAAAATTCTCAGAAAAAAGCAAAACATTCAACCCTCTATCCCTATCCCATATAACTAATGAGGAACATCCAGCCCTTCATCTTCAATGCGATCCCCACGTGCAAACAAGGCTACGTATCCTATAAGACAATCCTTATCAATCCTATGATCTTGCCCCTCATGAACTCAGGAGCGCCGCCGCCTCGTATCTACCCTCGCATGCCAATACTATAGATGATAATCTCTCAACGGGGCATCCTTAGAACTTGGACGCCATGATGCTTTGACCTGTGGCCGGTTGAGGTGTAGAGCAAGAAATCGACAAGCCATCATCATAGGTAAAACATCTACCTTATCCCTGCTTTTATGACCTGCCATTGCGATCTGGACGAGACCTGTATATACAATCCAAGAGGTCAACGCAGGCTCTAGATTGAAAGTCAGACCGCATGCCTCACATGTCGGCCAGCCGGCACGACCATGAGGAGTGCTCGCGGGCTCGCCCTCGCACGTAGGTGGCAGCGGCACGGCAAAAGATGGATAGGCAGTACCCAAGTAGAAGGACACGCCGCCGGTTCATGCGCATAAAGCCGTAACTGGCAAGTTGGATCACATGCTCAGATTATCGACCTGAAAAAGAGCATGGAGTGTTTCAGTGCCGCTTGAGCTGGAGTTGCAGGCTAATAATCCAAGATCACCAAGCACTACACGCTCAGCGGCCGCAGCAGTCTATGGCCTAGGGCGGAGCTTTTAATTTTGTGGAGACTGAGCCAGGCATGTTTCAGTTCCTGGACATGCTGGACGCCTGGGCATGTCCATGGCAGCAGAGATATGACTCTGGCAGTTACACACCTTGCACAAGCAAAAGAATAATCTCGCAAGTAAACAATTTGAGCCATTCAGCGAACAATTTGATTCAATATTCGATGACACATCTTTAGTAAGGCATCAGCTGGCCCTATTTCATTCTCCATTATTTATTTTTTAGTACTCTTGTACACTGGATATGTTATTCCCTACAATCTAATAAAACTGTTCGCAATAAACCAATAAGTCAAATTAATATATATTAGTTAAGTTTCAGAATATGATTTACAGCTAGCCCGTACATCTGCACGGGATAAACAATCAGTGAATAGAAAAAAGAAAAAAGTAGGGTAGAAGCCTCACTTACAATTCGCTAAAGAATCAAAGAGTAAATGCCACAGTTCTAAAATGACATAGGAATCAATGTCTAGCCAGCGCAAATGCGCGGGCGAAAATAATCTAGTTATTAGAAAGAAGGGAGTATTGGATTTTGCTATCATGTTTGTAACTACAGGGGCTCTCAATGCACTGGTGAAGCTTCAATCGGAAATGAGAAGGGTCCGGTCCATGCAGTTTGATAAAAACAAACATGAACAGTGGCATTTTTATTATTTATTTAGTGGTAATTTGATGATGGCCGTAGGGGGGGGGGGGGGGGCAGGGTCCTATTAGCCCCAACTAAGCTTCGCCACTGTCTCATTGGATAAGTACATTGTCTCTGTTCCAAACGGAGGAGGAGTGTACTCAGTTGAGAAATGCATGTCTTTTCTTGGAGAGACTTACAATGGAAGTCTTTACCAGCCATGTGTGGATGTTTAGCAATCGACCGAGTGTTGTGTCCACCATGTGGGAGACGTAGTCTTCCCATTGTCAAATCATGTAATAAATTACGGTCAGGTACATCTTCAAATGTAGAAGCCAGTACCTTTTATTTGCTTAATGAAATATAATCCCTTTATCTAAAAAAAATACAAGCTTTCCATCATATTGTATTCATATCGGAACTGCACCATACATATGTCTAAGCAATTGTTGTTATATCAAGTTGGATGTGAACAACAGTTTTCGTATTTATAGAAGGACATTGCTACATGTACGAATAAAATATATACGAAGCTGCTACGAAGTCGTTCTTCCTCGCCATCCCGGCTGCCCGTGACTCCGTGAGTCTCCAATACGGCTGGTTCACTTCTATTTTTCCTAGCCCATCTATGTTTGAAGAAAAAGAAGAAGGACTACATAAACCTTGGGATCTGTTCGACAACCAGCTATGCTATAATATACATACTCTTTGTTCAACACAAGCAAATGACAAAGAATGTCTAAATGTTCGGGATAGTCAGTAATCACCCTCATAGTGCACTACAGGCGCTAGCTCAATTCTTGTGGCGATCCTATTTTTGAGCACACATGAGCGAAGTTAAGATTAGCCAAAAAAGAGAGGACAGTGAGAAGCAAACATAGGAACAAGCACTTAAAGTATGCGACATGAGGATGTCGTAGAGGTTTTAGAATTTCATCAGAAAATAAATGGTTTATCGAGGGTAGACGGAGAGAGAGAGAGAGAGGACACATCAGCTTTGGTTACGTGAGGAGTTTGCTTCGTAGCCCCTTCGTACGTTTATTCTTCGTACGTGTAGACATTTCCTTTATGGAATAAGACGATAAATAACGAGAGCAATTCTCAGATGAAAACTGTACTACTGTATTGGCCGGCCGGAGTATTCGGTCCATTTCCCTTTATGCAAGGTGTGATTGGCTGGAGTCTTGGAGTTGGGCCTGGAGAGGTTGAGACCCACGGGCCTAATCCATCACAGCTTTTTACTTGTCGCGTGTGCTTTTGCCGTACGTGCTTCCCCACATTGTGAGAAATTGCCCATTCAGCATCAGTTTGGTTCATCTCAATGCAAAGACCTGTGTGGTTCACATATTGTAAGTATTCGTTTATTGCAACTCGAAGGTCATTAATTCGTCCCAAACGATAGCCAGCGGCTGGAGCGATGCAGACGCTCCACAAAAAAAGATTGGGACTCGAGGACGAGCCCTTGGAGCCGCCGACGCGTGCCGGCATGCCCTCTGCCGGCTTCGCCAGGTGTCAAGAGAGGTCCACCCTGCCAAGCCAAACCATGGCGAAGGCCTGCTGCCCTGCTCTGATGCTTTCTCGTCCCTAGCCTCCCGCTACCGGCACGGGAGTTTGTTCCGTTTCACAGCGTAGTAAGTCTCGTGTGACATTATTTACCGGCTTACCGCGTCACAGGCGCATGAATTGAGCTCTCTCTCCGTGGCGACACAAGACATGATCAAGATGACACCGTTTCGGGTCATGCATTTGGCAGATCGGCTCTCGGCCGGCTTGCACTTGAATGCTGCAGTGTGGCAGATCGGCAGAACAATCACTGTCAATCAAAGCTGTTTTGGGCCTTTGGCAATGAGCACATGCAGGCCATTTTCCTCGATCTACGTGTGCTGCACAAAATGCTTGCGGGGACATTTCAGGGGGGAATTATGTTAATAGCACTCCTAAACAAAGCCTTCTTTAAAACAACACCTCTAATTGCAACATCCGGATTATAACATCCCTAAACATAGTTTTCTCCGTAGCACACCATTTGCTTTTCTTAACCTGGATTTACTTTTCTTTAATCCGAAATTAGCAAGGGAGATGACCATTATGCCCCTGGTTATTAACGAAACAGAAACGCCCGTCGTCGCCGCCTGATTAGCTTCCGTCGTCGGCCTTACGACCTTCTGACGACCCTTCCGAGCAGAACCAGCGTTAGTTAAACCGAAATTTGCATATTTTTTCAAATAAAATTTATAAATGTTTGCAGCCAAATTAAAAATTGTTGACATGACCTTTGCCGCCAATGCCTGGCAGCTGCAGTCGCTGTCAGAACTCAGGATGCGCAGCCCAGGCCAATCGTTGCCGCCGCCGCCCAGCAGCTGGCCGCGCCGCTGGTGCGCGCGATCCCTGTAGTCCGGCCGAGCCACCCAGCAGCTGCCCACGATGCCTCCTGGTGCGCGCGAAGATTTCCAATTCGATGCCGCCTCCTCGTGCGCGCGACTCCTGGAGTCAGTTTCCAATTCGATGCCCACGTTTCCAGAAAGAAAATCGATCGTATCTGGCGGTGTTTCTGTTTCGTTAATAACCAGGGGCATAATGGTCATCTCCCTTGCTAATTTCGGATTAAAGAAAAGTAAATCCAGGTTAAGAAAAGCAAATGGTGTGCTACGGAGAAAACTATGTTTAGGGATGTTATAATCCGGATGTTGCAATTAGAGGTGTTGTTTTAAAGAAGGCTTTATTTAGGAGTGCTATTAACCCAATTCTCCCACATTTCAGTGGGCGTAGGGACAAAAATTGAATAGAAACGTGAAAAACAGACACGGTTTGCGCATCCGGGGAATCGAACCCCGGTCAGTACCGTGGGAGGGTACTATGATACCACTACACCAGATGCGCTGCTGGTCTGATCCCAAAGAGTACCGATTATATAACGGTTACTGTTTTGCTGGCATTGTTTCTGCTGCAAAAACCAAATTTATAGAAAATTAGTATAAATCCTTGGTACTACTATTAATCTTACGTCTTGTTTGTTTGAGGATTGTAGTTTTCTTTTAAAGATGCTTTTAGCAAGTAGTTTGTAGGATGATGCGCTTTTGCAACAATTCTGTCATTTATTTCAGATGACCGGTGGCTTATGAGCTAAAATAGAGGTGCATGCAATATGTATAATATCTCTAATGTTTTTCATCCAATTTCACAACATCAATCAAAATAACATTCTGACCTTGTTATACAAGCTGCACATAAGTCGGTTATAAAAACTATCACCATCACTGTTGACTTAAAAAAACTGTGGGAGAAATGTTTTGTCTTACACCAAACTTTTGGTGCATATAAAGAGATTACTACGAGGGAACAAATCTACACAAAAGAAGTGGCAGTATCCAAAGTCTAGAATACATGAACGATGCAAGAATATCCTAAACCTTCTTAACAACATCCATTCAGTTATTCATCACATCTTATTCTGAAATCCACACATCGCTGGGAAGCCGGTTGATGGGTGACAATATAAAATAGTCATGAAAATATCATGACAGGACGATGCAAGATTGCTTTGAGTCATTGACAACGTATTGCTATTATAAGAGCCTCAATGCTGCAATTAACTTAGATGTTATAAATAATCGGAACCAAAGTTTCCTCGTGACCATGGGGCTACACCCCCCTTCCTCGGGCTCTGAAGTTTTTTAAGCTAAAAGTTTTAATTTGAGTCAATTCTTTCTATTTCATTGAAAATTGGAAAAAAAAATCTTTAGTGGTTATCAGATATTTTTTATATTTTATTGGTCTTTAAATATTTTAAACTTCTCTAGTGATCATTGGATTTTTTTTTATCTTAATAGTCATCCTAGAGTTAAAGTTGGAGAAGTCACTTTTGTTCCTAACAATATTTTCTGTGCCAACGTTCCTTATTAGTCACATAATTTAGGCACTATTTGGATCCTCTAGTTGGCTAAATTTTAGTCTCCTAAAATTTAGTCAATTAAAGTTTAGCCAACTAAACTTTGGGAGGTACATGTTTGGATCCATAGCTAAAATCTTTGGCTAAACAAAAAATAGACATGTCTATCCTTTATTAATTAACCAAAAAGTGAATAGGTGTGTGGGTTGAAGGAAAATACCATATGTGAGAAGGGGTAGTTTTGACTTTAGTTGTCTTTTCTTAAGTTTAGGGGATTTTAGGAGGATTGGGGTGACTAGAGATCTAAAGTTTAGGAGGTGGGCTCACTAAAGTTTAGGAGATTTTAGGAGGTCATATTTGGAGCAAAAATGATTAAAGTTTAGTCAACTAAAGTTTAGAATGTGGATCCAAACAGGGCCTTAGTTAATATGAACAAAATATGAGTATGTACTTTTAGGTTTTTTTACTATAATTAAAAATATATATTGTTGCTGTAAAAAAAATTATAAAAATACATACCCATGGTGTCCAGATTTGTAAAATAAATATTAACAGATTTGTTTTCCTAATTTCATGGTTAATAAGAACCATTGGACACTAGGATGCTATCTAGGGCAAAAATGACTTTGTTCTCCAACTTTAACACTATGATGCTCAATAAGGCAAAAATATTTAACTCGATGACCATTAGAGAAGTTGAAATTTTTATATGGCCAATAAAAAAGCACAAATTTTTTTTTATGGACACTAAGGATTTTTTTCGTTCAAAACTAACTTGGTTCTTTATTTATCATGAAAATATTTGAACTTTCTTATATACCATCCATCTAAAATCATGATTCCTCTAGTACCACTTTCGTTGGAAATTTGGCCATCTGATAGTGGTAAATGAGACATGTAAAGATGACATTGCCTCTAAAATGACACATATGTTGTTTGCATATGTCAATGCACATATTAGTAATAAAATACAATAATATTCTCATACAGAAGCACAAAATTAGTCATGCATTACCATCCTCCATCACCTCCTGCCAAATATGCCAATAGCCCAATACTAACATGTCTAGGTGACAAAAAACAAACAAATTTGATGAGAAGTGACATTACAGGTATCAAAATTTGAGGTTAATGACAAATAAGAAATTTCAAATATATTCATGGTAAATACCAAAACAAGTAAATTTTGAATCGCATGGAAGGAATTCTCTCTTTTAATATTTGTTGGGCACATTTTACTTTTCGTTTTTTAATTGATGAAATGTTTCAGCAACACTTTAATTTAAACTAAAATGTTATTTTCACGGCATCTATTGAACAAGAGAGGTGGAAGGAAAACGTATATTAGATCCATCTCCCAAAAATCTGCTTTGTCAAGCGCAAGCACCAGCAATATATGACGAAGGGTTTAACCTCTCTTTTAACGAAGGCCTCAAGAAAAGTTTAAGAAACTGAGAAAATTTTGTGTTCACAAGTAGAATCGTTATCCATGACATATATGACGAGGGTTAAACCTCCCTCTTACCTGCTACTACTACTTTCTGCAGCGATCTTGTTACATCCTGGCCACTTCATTAAAGATAGACATATATAGTTCACACTGTAACCGTATCCCCAAAGTAGAACGTTACAACCAAGACAGTGCCAAGCTCGTGCGTGTCACTCGTCTAACCTAACTAGCCAGCTAAGCCGTGTAAATTCATTCTTAATACACAACACGACGAGCCTGTGGCTGACACAATCTCAATCTCACCGCTGTTACCACTAAATCCCAGTCCATCTAACTGCTCCCAACACGCGCGCCATGAATCATGCCGCGGCAGGAAACGAACAAGAGACACATCTGCCGGCGCGTGTCATGCCGCGGCCTCCAGCAGCCTCACTAGCTCCGGCAGCGGCTTGTGCCAGGCACACGCAAAGGTGAAGTGCAAATCCCCACTCTCTTGGCTCCTAGCTGCCATGATGTGACGCTTCAATTTGCAGCGAGCCGAATGTTGCTGTCTCAGTGAACAAATTGAGTTGTGCCAGTTTCGATAGTTGAACTTGAGAATCGGCGCCCGATCTAGAAAGAAGCTGGTCGTGGTGGGATAAGTAACTTCAGTTTTGGCGATGGCCATTCTTCAGAATATTTCCATTCATACGAGAGATGGTTACGTGTGATACCTTATTAGCCGTGAAAATCCACCACGTCTGTGAAACTTGGAGAACGGTTCATTCGAGTGGGGCTAAAGGGTAAAGATTTCATCACGATAAAAAAGAAAAATATTCCTTTGGGCCACAGTTCATGATGTAAGTCAGACAGCGTTCCCCATGATCGACACGTACGTAAAGTTTTCTCTTACGGACCACACGAATTCAAAACACAATAATTTGATGCGATCTTGAGGCTGCGGTTAAACCTAAGTCCTTAAAAGCAGCCGAAAAAAAGTGAGAAATTGAAACGCAAAACGAGATCATCGCCCACCAGAGATCAGGATAATCTGCTCGCCGGAGAGACAACGTGTAGTGGCCTAGTGGGCGTCAATTTTCGTGCGAACTAGCTTGTGGAAATTGAAAAAGCTACTTTTAATTGATCAAGGTAGCACGTCGACGTGATATCGTCCATGTCCCAGGTCAGCCTTGCTTGTCTGCTTGCTCTGGCCTTCTTGCTCTTTACCTAAAGCTTGGTCCAGTCACCTCACCAACCTGACCTCACCCCACACTTTGGTCAGCAAAAGGTGCAAGACAAGGAGATGAGGCGTGTGGCCGCCACGCTCCCCTACCGGCTTAGCTTACCCGTGCGGCGGCCCACTGCCTACCAAAACCAATAATGCACTCGATCTTGAACTCTTCTTCTTCTTTTTTTTTTTTTTTGCCTTTTTTCTGCACCTTGATTTGGATTTCTCCTTTTGTTCTATTTTGCTAGAGCTAGCTCGACTGAGAATTTTAAAATCAGATAATTGAATAGCAATGATTTTGTAATGATACATGATGGGTATTTTTCTCTTCCTTATCTTCCACGATAATGTGGTGGTTTTTAAAAATAGGGAGTGAATGTGAGGGGTTTCTTTTCGTAGCAAGATATAATAGATATAAGATTTCTTTTAAAATAATTGTCCCAGGTATGAATCTAGACATCTCTTGTCTAGGTTCATAACTAGAATACATTTATTTAAACGTATAGCCCCAGGGGTCCTCGGGCGCGCCACGTGACAGCCTTTAGTATCGGATGATTTAACGAGCTGGTATTAAACGGATAGCCCCAGGTGTCCCCGGGCTCGCCGCGTGTCCGGCCGTTAGTACCGGTTGTTCTTACCACCCGGTACTAAAGAGAAGCCTTTTGTACCGGTTGTGGGAAGCCGGTACTAATGGGCTGCCCATTAGTATCAAAAATGTTGTACCGGTTGAGAAATCGGTACTCACCTGGCTTTCCAACCGGTACTAAAGGTCGGATTTCTGCTAGTGCATCTTGGTCACCTTGAAGGGCCTTTGCCCATGGTAAGAGTGCTATGTCACCTGCTGGCACAACTAACACGCACTCCCTATAGTGTTAAGAAACTTGTTGGTTTGGACAATGACACAATTTATGAAACACACTTTGGAATTTATAAAATCAATCTGCTATACAATACTACTAACTTATTATTCAAAGGAAAATTATGTTACATGTTCCCAAGCTCAATAATTTACATGTTATTAAAAGTTATAGATTTAAATGTCTGATTGGAACATTGTCCAAAATGACAAGATTTTGGAGACTGGAGGGAGTACGCAAAGACATGGGTTATGCTTTACAATAGAAGGTGGTTTATGAAAGACCAACATATTGTATAACATAGATTCCCAGAATCATGTATAATCATCCTTATCTACAATATTGCCTGTATCAAGTAGACATCGTAGTCAGCTGGCCATGTTACCCAATAGCAGTATATTGTATTGTTTAGGAAATGCAGGATTAGATATCCCAGTTCAGATCTTAAATATGTACAAGACGACGAAGGACCCTCCATGGCAATCAAAGGTAGCCACCCATTCAAATACTCACGACGTTTGATCACCTAAACTTTTTGTCTCTACCCCCATGACCTGCAAATGCATCGGAAGTGTGTGGTGAGCTATATATATATATATACACTATATATAGTTTTTTCATATAATCCCAGTGGCAGCTAAACTATATAACCAGGCCGGCTCGTGGCGGGCACACGCAAAGGCGTCGTGGAAAGGTCAGTTTGCAAAGATATTATTGTACAATCTATTTTGATGGGATCACGGGAAAGGTTCGATCTTTTCTATAGTAGGTTAGGTTTGACACATGTTGTCTGCTCCTATTGTCTCTGGATGCCAGATTTACTACTTTTCCAGATACCAGGAGAACTACTCGCTCACTGATTGCCTATGTTTGTATAGCCCATCATGCCTCTGGGGCAGGACATCATGATGCCATGAGAGAACCGAATGGTTTTGAGGTGATGTGAATCCTATCGTAACGGTAACTATGTAGAAATCAAAAGTGAGAAACATGTTTGTTTACCGTCGGATAAGGAGAAACTTGAATTAAGCATCGATCAGACAAATTCAAAGTGATGTAATATATTGGTATATACTAGCTAGCTAGAAGGAAAGATTCTGTGATCCAGATGAGTATACTAAAGTTTAGCCCAAGAAGCATGTGCATGAAGTTTATTGGCTCCACGACTATTTCTTAGAGAAATGTTTTTCGTTTTTGAACTAGAAACCAGGAAATAATAAATAAAAAAAAACCTTGGTTTCAGGTTCTTAGTTTCAAAGAAACCATAAACAGTATTTCAACAAAAGTAAAATCCTAGCAAAGTGGGTCTAGTAAGTGCGTTTGTTGCTTATTGCTGGAGCGTAACACTTGAATTAAGCATCGGTCAGGCACATTCAGAGTGATTTACTGTAGGATATGTACACTTACTGTCAGGAGATTAAAGATTGTATACGACACGAGTCGTACTTGTATATTTTGGCGCGAGAATCATGTGCTGGTACTAGCTTATTGGCTGCAGGACAAAGAAGCATTCATCACTGAGATAGTATGACACTAAACGATGGTAGTACAATCTTTTATGCCTGGTGCTACGATATGGCTGCGCCGCACATAGAAAATACCTGGGTTGGTAGTACGAGACAGCGTAAGCCGGCCCTCCGCGCCTTCCAAGAGCTGGCTGGGATCGACGCCTTTGTTTCTGATATCATCATCAGCACATGAGCCGCTCGGATCGGCTGACGAGTACATGTGTCCTCCATGCGTATGTGTACGCTTGAATCGCTAGCTGCCATGTCAGAGGCACGTTGCTGGTTTTGTCTGTTCTTCCTCCCCTTTCCTTCTCTAGGACTAGGACTGTACTGCCGCGCTCGATCTTGATCCCAGTTCTACCTGCCTCGACACCGACTGTCGAATCTAATAATGCTGGCGATGCCAATGATCGGCGCTATTATTTTCGTACAGTATTACTTACTCTTGATCTCTTCTCTCGAAGTGGTTCTCTGTCGATCGAGCACGATCGACATGCATGGTGCTGCAGATTAATTATAATCTATCCGCTCTAACTTGTTGGAGGTATGAGCCAATTGGAGCCTATATAGGACACAAAAGAACAACTCCGCTTGTTAATGGATCACTGTAATTTTTTTTTCCACTGCGTCTGTGTTTTTCACCTCGCTGCTTCCTCCGTTCCTGGACTGGACCACATCCCAATCGAGCTCTGTACTGTAGTGCAGCGTCTTTTCCCAAACCGAAAGCCACGGCTGCTTTCCGCAAGTTGCTGCTGCCCGCGCGCGCGTCGTCCGTAGGCGTAGCCCAGCCAGAGAACTAGTGCGTCGCGTCGCCACCCGCACGGCGCGCGTGGCTCGCGGCGCCCGAGGAGGCCTCTAGTGCCACGAGCAGCGACGGCGGGGGAAAAAAGCTGCTCGTGCCGGCCACGCGACACGGGTGGCCGCCGGCGCGTGGTGGCCGTGCCCCACGTGTCTCTCCCGGGCAGCCTCCGCCGCCCGGCGCGCGAGAACCTGTAATAGAGCGCCGAGAACGATGATCGCGACCCGGCCGCGAGACCACCAGTCCACCGCTGCTGCTCTGCGTGATGGCGCTGTGCTGGATGTGGATCATCACTTGTGCTGCGCCCAGCGCCTTGCTTTGCGTGCGTTCCTAGCCGGCCGGCCTGCCGAGTCGTCACTAGCTGCTTCGTTCATCGTCAACGGGATACGCGGCCATGACGAGATGAGCTGATAATATAACGCCGAGGCGGCGGCGGCGGCGGCGGCGGCTGCGCAGAGCCGTGCAGCATCCGGTCGGTACCCTCCTTACTGCCTCGTCGGGATCGAAGCCCAAACTTGCCACGCCGCCGAACGGCGTACGTTTCCGTATCGGATACCGGCCGGTGCCATATTTTCAGCTGGATAACTGCAGGAGGCGTGTGCCGAGCACGATTCTGGTCGTGGTACGCGGCGGGAGCCTAGCCGATAGAGTATCGACCCGGATTTCGTCACCCGTGTGGTAGACAGGAAAACTTGATACGATGTGATAAACTCAACAGTACGGCAACAACTACCCCCATGCCCAACTTGGACATTTCACCCGGCCTCTTAACCCCTATAAATTCGCCTCCAAGCCTCGCCCTCCTCATCACCCACACACACTAAGCCTCATAAGCACAGCGAGATCAGCGCGAGAAACCAAACCACCACCGTGCAGCGCCCTCGCTAACCACAGCAGGCTAACCAAGCTCGCTTGTTTATTCTTTTTTTCCTGAGCGTGTGTGTCTGAGGACAGAGAAAATGGTGCTCGACGGCGGCAAGCAGCACGTGCAGGACGAGGAGAAGCAGAGGCTGCTCCTGGACGACCACAAGGAGAAGCACTTCACCGCCAGCGAGGTGGTCCGGGACATCATCATCGGCGTCTCTGATGGGCTCACCGTGCCCTTCGCGCTCGCCGCGGGGCTGTCCGGCGCCAACGCATCATCCGCGCTCGTGCTCACCGCCGGGCTCGCGGAGGTCGCAGCCGGCGCCATCTCCATGGGGCTCGGAGGGTAAGACCGTCCAATCCACCATAACATCCTCCTCTTCTTCTGTGTTCTCTTCATTTGTTTCCTCAGCGCTCAGCAGATCGACATGCATAACGGGTGCTGAGCTCCATCTTGGCTCCTCTTATTGCCTTTGTTTCATGCCCAAACGGTTGATGCATGCAAGTGTTCCGAGATTTCAGTTTTGGTTTCACTTGCGAAAAGAAGATTATTCGATCGCTGTGTATAGCTAGTATAGGATAAGGGAAGGGGGAAAAGCTCTTAAAAGTTTTATTTCGAAAGGGAGCTCATGCATGCAAATGTTTTCTGATGGATATTCATGACATGCATGGATGCAGAATTGTTAGTGTCGTTACCATACATTTCTTGTCAGTAGTCAGTACAACTTTGTTTCTAGGCCATCCCTGTAGTGTTTCAATTTTTCTCATCAGAGCAATCTCTCTGTTCTTGGAGAGTTAATTCCTTGGATTGTTTTGGTACCCTTCCAACATGCAAAGTAAAATAATGCGACGGCACAACCACTCTACTGCCAGAGATATATGAAGTTTTTTTTTTCTCTCTATTGAAATGTTATGCCTACCACTCTCCTTAAAATAGCTCCTCGGATCTAAGTTGTACAAATAAGTTGTTATAGCCACCCTCGCTCTTTCTCACTGTTTACCAAATGTTAATCGCCATTAAGCCATGTTTTCCCATAGTTCTTTCCCTAAATAATCTCTTTTACCACCATGTTCTTCATGACTCGCACTATATACACCTACCCAAATTAATTCATTGCTGAACCGCCAATGACCGAAGAGCACAGCAGCGCTAATGTTTTATTATCCCCACGTCAAAGGAACTGAAAAAGACACTAGTTTGGCTCTCAAACATCAGTCAAAATAGTAGTAGTACAACAGATGCAACCGCCATGCTGCCTGCGCAAGTATATACTTCGGTCAGAAACCAGATGATAACAACAGTGTTTCTGAACATCTGTTGTAGAAATAAACTTCTTTTTTTTCTGTGGACGAGAGGACATGAACCCCATGATTCTCATCGAAACGTGCTCTCACGTTGGTGTTTCCAACGCCTGGGAGTGGGAGGCCACAAGTAAAATGAAAAAGGGACTAACCAAAAATAGGCCCGCACGCATGTTCTCTGCCGGCCCGTACTACTAAACTGAGCTCAAGTAGTGATACTGTAATAGTGAAGCCCAACCATGAACTGAAATTGCTGTTGGTGTTTCAGGTACTTGGCCGCGAAGAGCGAGGCGGACCACTACTACCGCGAGCTTCAGCGCGAGCAGGACGAGATCGACACCGTCCCTGACGTTGGTAAGCAATAACCAAATCACAAAGAGTAGCCTCACCGCCGGCGACCACCGTAGTCTTGTGTTCTGACGTGTTTTATTTGATGGTGTCATGCACAGAGGCCGCTGAGATCGCTGACATCCTATCTGAGTACGGGCTGGGCCCCGAGGAGTACGGCCCGGTGGTGACCTCCCTCCGCAACAACCCCAAGGCGTGGCTGGAGTTCATGATGAAGTTCGAGCTCGGGCTGGAGAAGCCCGACCCGCGGCGCGCGCTGACGAGCGCGGCGACAATCGCGCTGTCCTACGTGGCCGGCGGGCTGGTGCCGCTGCTCCCCTACGTGTTCGTGCCAAAGGCCGGCCGCGCCATGGCCGTCTCCGTCGCCGTCACGCTCGCCGCGCTGCTCTTCTTCGGCTTCGTCAAGGGCAGGTTCACCGGGGACAGGCCCTTCCTCAGCGCCGTGCAGACCACCATCGTCGGCGCCCTCGCATCCGCCGCCGCGTTCGGCATGGCCAGGGCCGTGCAGTCCATCTGAGATTTGACGCCTTATGATCAAGCTAATAGCCTCGCAAGATGGACGTTGTTGCTTAATTATCTATGCTGACTATGCAGCAGTAGCAAGAAGAAGAAGATAAAATTTAATAAGCGCAACAATGCGGCAGCTATGTATACTGCTGGGCAGCTGGTAGCTGTGTGCAGACTGCGCTCAACGTGTAAGTGGGCTTGTAGTGTGATCCTGTTTGTTGGGTCCAGTGCCTTTGTAGTGTTTAAGTGCCGTGGTGTTTCCTTTTGTTTGTAAGGAGATGTGGATTATTAAGGGGGATTGATGACGGCCCGCTGGGCCTTGGACCGACTGTGTTATTCAATCTCGTTGGAAATGACCGAAATGGGCTGCAAACAAGAATAGGCCCAGACTCGTTAGTCTCTGCTGGGCTTCGCTTTGCCCTCTTAATACACCGGAAATATTTTTCATCCCCATGTTGTTGGGTAATACTACGCCCTAAAAAAGTTCCATGTTGGGTGATGGGTGGTAATAGAGTTTAGCCTCTCAAGTTCATGAAACGACGCCTCCCGGAGTTAATTTCATTTTTCTTTTGCGAAAGGTGAGATTTGATTGATACTGGGGGACTCAACGCCAGTAGCATTTCTCTGTTGGTCAAAGCGATGCCACACTGCTTCTCTAGTGGCCATGCATAACAAATATGCACCAATCGAGAGGCAGAATCTGCTTGAAACATAAAAGAAGACTAGTAGCCTGATTGACAGAGCCTTTTCAGACTGTTTACGCTGGTATAAAGTTGGTTCACTTGCAACTTTACACTATACTGCCAAATTCACCTTTCCTTTCCTTGGCGGCCTAACCGAAATCCAAGATGTTGCTCTCAAGATCAGCACTTTCTCACCAATCAATCATTCTGGTCCAATTGGATGCACTCTTCTGCGAACAAACATTTTTTTTTCACCCTTTTTCATGCTGTAGATTTGAGAGCTAATACAGCTTCAGTGTTGTGTGATAAAAAGGAGTAGGCCTAATTGGGAGGACGACACACAAAAAGGACGTGACGAGGGTGAAGAAGTATATCGGTCCAGGTAGACCTCCATTAGAATTGCAGAACATGCAAGAACTGTGGCACGCGCTGGGGTTATGGGTGGTGAATAATCATCCCAAACTTTTGTGACGAGCAGCCATCAGAACCCACCGTTTTATCCAAGTTGCTGGATTTGGGTAATCATGCGCAACAATTCTTGTGGGATCCATTGGTATCATTCCGTTCAGATCCGGCATATTTGTTCGCACCACCAAAGTGAACGTAGATGACCTGACTGCATCGTTCAGGCAACAACGACTAATCATGGATGCATGCTTCTCGAAGCAAATTCAAGCCGCGGTAAAGGCGAAAGGCTAGTAGAAAGCCTACGGCAAAGCAGAGACACCCGAAGCACCCAACCCTACGGTCCAGCTGAGCTGCACATGTGGCCGGTCCTGGATCTCTCAGCGCGTCAAAGTTCACTGAATCGGCACGGTGTTCCTGGATGGATTCATTGCATCTAGGCAATTTCCATGTTAGACAAAACATATACGACTGGTGCTCCTCCGAACAGGATCAGTGAACAAAAACGCAATACCTGCTTGGAGTTGATTTATCTGCAACTGAACCAAACTTTTTATCTTGCCACGTAACGTGGATGTGGTGGCTACAACATGCGCTGTTGTTGTGACACTGACGCAAATGTAAGCAGAATGTTAGAAAAATAAAGTAAATATAAACCCTGCCAGCAATGAGTTGGTGACAGAGAAGGGGTCGATCGACGGTGCTGCAGCAGGCTCTCAAGGTGTTCATCGTGCCAAGTGTTGAAGTTGCCCTACTAGTAGTACTTTATTCAACAAGAGAATAATGACTGTAGTCAATTAAGCTTGCTGAACACTTTTTTTAGGACTTCTATGGTAGAACCAGGGGCCCTGCTATTCCATTTTGATAGGAGAAAGGAGTTTATTTACAGCAAATTAAAACCGCCGAGTGACTGATAGCGGGCAGCACCTAATGACAGAGAAGTAAAGAACAGAGATACAAGAGCAAGGACAAAAATGGACACCTCTGGGAACAAAGACCCAAGGGTTACAATTTTTGAAATAAGGATGCAATCCGGTTTAGCAACGTTCATGCGACCATGCGCCCAGGTTTTAGCCTCTTCTTTTGAGATGAAAATTGAAGTGGCCTTCTTTCTGCTGTCAGGCTTGGAGATGGCCGTAATTGTCGCATCCCCTCATCCCACCAAGCGGCAACCGAGAACCATAATCTTCCTGCAACATTAATCTGAATTCTTATCTCTGTGACCGACTTGCTCTGTGTTTCCATACCTCTCTTGCAAAGACGAACTACAGCCAAAGCTCCGAGGTTATTAATTATGAATCACACTTACTTGTGTGGTTGATCACATCACATATGGGACATGAGATTTGTGAGTGCTCCAATTATTTCTTGGAACGTTATCGGCAGCTTAGGAGCCAAGCAAGAAACCATCTGCTTCCACTTCCGTGTTTTTCATACATCAACAAAATCAAGCTTGGCCGCTTTAAAACCGTGCATGACTTTCTAAGTCGTTACAGTGTTCTTCCCAACATAATCCTTATTAGTGTCCCATGACCTACAAATTAAAGCGAAGATCTACCTTCAGCCTTCCAATATATGGGAAGGACCCTACCTGGCTCGATCCTCCACCACGGGACCTTATTTTTCGGCGAATATTGAGCTAAGCGACCGGCGCGATGGTCTTCTCTAAACTCAGGGGGGCCTGATTAGAATGATTACACAATGCTCTACAAATATTAGGCCAAACACCTAAATTCCTTTTGTTCTGAATCTTCTTTTCTCTCTTGTATGGTCAATTCCGCTGGTTGCTGCCAAAGTACATTAGCCAAGTCAGTGGCAAGACAGCAAGTGGAGCCATAATCATGCTCGCTAAGAATTTTAAGCATGTAGGAGCGGGTGCCATCTCCACTACTTTTAATTCTTCTTCTCTTTTTTCGGCGCTTGATTTCACTAGGAGAAGAAGATCGTACCTTCCTGAATGATTGTTTGAATGATAGAGATCACTGCTGTTCATTAACAGTCCCCTCCAAACGAATATATCTCTGAATTGGTGATGTTTATATACATCTTTATTGTTGCAGATTAGACCGAAGAGAGCCGATGGTCGTTGAGCATGCATATGTAGCTAGTTGGCTGCCAACCCGAGTAAACAAAAATTGTAATGTGAAGACGTGTTGTACGAGGAATGTGCACTTTTCAAAAGTCGATAATAGAACACGAAATCATATTTTGTTTAAAAGACTAGTTTCACCTTTCGCTCTATCACCACGCGAGAAAGTGAAATCAAAATAAGCAGAGGTTGCAAGGAGCTGCTGGCGCCCCAAGGTTACGTTTGCATGGCGACATTCAAAGACACGCTGCCACGCGTCCTCAGTCAACTCGGCTCGTATCTTTCTTCATCGCTTTCTTTCCTTCCCTCTCAACTTGTTTGAAAGTTACTTCTAGCACGAAACAAAATCAAACCCCCTAAAAGATGCTCATCCATGCAAAATATATTTATACGTACTGATTCTAATCTTAAGAGATACATTCGACCACCATTTGCTGGCTACTTATTAATTATCTGATGATAGGACAGAGGCAGTTCTAATCTTAGAAACGACAGGAAATACCGAACAACTTTTCATTCGGTGCGTTATTTCTTTAACCGATTGTGTTGATCTCACTAGCAATGCTTGTTCGATCATCCATCTCATCGTGGCTTTTGATTGAGTAGCATGCATCCATCCTAGTGAGTGCTTATCTTTCCACTGAGCCTGATCTGGTAGTTTTTTTTGTAAATTGAAAAAGGTGTAAGCTAAAAAGGCCCCCATTTTCTTAACGATACCTTGGATGTCCGATCCGTCATGAAAGCTCCAGCGAGCTCACCTGTAGTATTCTGGTCTGCAGACTCCATTAATGTGTGTTTGATTAGACAATTGCCTGTTATATATAGATAATAAATAGAGTAGTGTTTTTCTGTGGAATCATCTCTTTTGCTTGGTCTACAAATAAAATCAGCTTTAGCTTCAACCAGAAGTAGGGGCACATTGGAGTCTTTTATGGCCGTGAAAAACTACACAAGTAATTAATTGTTAAGATGCAGGTGTTGGTGGTTTTGTTAGGTCCGTTCAGTTTTTTTCTCTGACGTGTTGATGATAAAGGCTAGGAAGTAGGAACTAGTACAAACCGATCTGAGTCCTAATCATCCCAAGGCATTCATAGAAGAATATCCTAAATTCCTCAAGTTGGCCAAGGCTCTTTATAGCTATGCCTATCTAGAATCCAACCAAATCCCTAAATATGCCCACGTTTGTATGAATTGAAAAAAGCTAGCCTCTTGCATAGGCTAGCTTTTAAATTTTAACAACTGATTGTGTATAATTGATATGATCTTTGCTTTCAAAACTGTGAGTTAAGTATACAGATGGAGCCATTTCTGCATATAATCTGCTGGAAAAATCAGCTGATAAACATCATGGTCTTTCCTATACCAGTTATAGATATTGTTTCACATCATGACATAATTAATCTTGATTTATAAGTATTTTTGGATGTATATTTGATAACTTTTGGACTTCAATACTGTATTTGAGAACTTCACAACTTCAATAATTAAAATATAATTTATTCTGATATATATTGTTGGTCAATGTTATAAATGTTTGACTTTGACTAAATTACGATCTCTTATATATTTTAGGACGGAGGGAGCACCAACTATATGTGCAAGCAATCTACAAACGCCAAATCTTATATTATTATCACCAAATTAGTAAAAGTTAGAAATTAAATCACGTGCAATAAAACTATATAGACTTGTATTGCTGGTGTGTCATCAAGCATGGGAAATATATGTTACATGACTAAACGTTTGTTTTTATTGAACACCCTTTTTACTTGAAAGTTTTATATGTACATTTCTCTTAGCTAGAAAAGTTGATGCTTTATTTAACATCAATTCTTGATGCATGATTGCATGGAATGATCTTCCTTTGTGTGTTGCACTAGTCTATCAACCCCTGTGTTTGCATGGTCATCATGTTAGAAGATGGAGAAATTATAGAATATTATTTCAAAGAGATTGATAAATCAAGATTTTTTAATAACATTTTATCTTGTTTGCTAATAGAAAGGCCCTCTGTATTTATAATATGGAAAGTTATTTTATTTCTTAACTCTATTTAATATGTGATATGCAAAATTAAATACAAATTCCATCATTTTTTAACAAAAAGATTCTTGTAGCTTGGTGAACATCCATCAAGAATTGTGCAAAAAAAAAGATTAATACATGCTTGTTTGTCTAGTCTTGCACGTGGAAAATCAGCATTGATCTTTATCAATTGTTTGCAAAATGAAAGGAATATGTATTCTTTATAATTCTATAATGGTGAAGGTGGGTTATTTCAAACTGATATTGTGGGTACTTTGGTATATTTTCTTTTATAATGACAGACGTGGGTAATTTAAGACATGTTAGGTCCAAACATATTTCATTTTGATTCAACGGCTAGATGTTCTGTATTTCTATGAAAATTTTTAGGATTTTCTTTTGATTAACATGGAGTTCTCAAAGGAGTCTCCAATTAGTAATTCTAGGACTTTCTTCTGATTAACGTGGAGACTCAAAAGACTTCTAATTAGTAAATATAAGATAAGGTTGAGTTCAATTTACATTAGGCCGTAAACTCTATGCATTGCAGCATCTTTGTATACTTATTGTTGGGTTCAAGTAGCACTCGAGTTTATCTTGCAACTATTTTAATTTTCTTATAAAATTTGAAACACAGCTTTAGCTATTGTGGCTGGTGATTCTGAACCAAATATGGGACTTGGTTCAGAGTTGTAGCATGTTATAGTTGCATGACAGTACAAAACACGTCTCCATCAAGTGAAGCCAAAATTGCCAACCGTGGTAGCTTAATCACTTAGGATACTTGAAAGGTCTGACTTATGCTAATCAATTGTTATGTGAGTCTCCGATCATGATGCACCATGTCCATTCAGGTTTGGGTCTGTGGCTCAGCATGATCATGATGCACCATGTACATTACAAATATTTATTCTTTTAAGTGGTATATGAAATTTGTCCCTATCAAAATACCCGTAGTGACTTTATCAATCTAAAAAAACAGTTAATCTAGTATCTCATTGGCTCATAGGGGTAGGTGTGCGTGTATGTGAGCATCTATATATATCATTTCATAAAAAAGAGTAGAAGTACAAATTTGCCATCTTTTTTATATAATAGTGGGAGCTGAGTCAATTGAAAATACAGATAGAGGTGTTATACACTAATATTCATAATAGTGACGGTAGGTAAGTTAAAGGTAGGTATTGGTGATATTAGATCAGATGTGATGATTATTTTTATGTAACAATGGTGATCTTACAAACCGTTGGCTGGATATATTTTTTCTTGCGTGAATCTATTGGATTTTACTACTATCTTTTATGAAGATTCTTCATGTTATACTAGCGACAAAAAGTATCCTTGTTCTCGAACGGTGAATGTTTATCCATGTGATAAACTTATGGTTGTAATTAGCTATCCTATTTAAGAATGTTGCTAACTTGTATTGAGTCAATGTGAGATTTTTTAGAATATTCTGAACATATTAGTAGAGAGGTCAAATTTACAGTTCAAGCGGAGTTATCATGCTCAATCACAAGTAGATAACTAACAAATTTGTATGTAGCGTGTCACGCCCCTGCTTGATCAACTAGGCTGATCTTCCATCATATAAATATATGTCTATACATAGGGAACAACTAAACATATTTCGATCCAGCTGCCGACTTGCTCATGTCGACACCGAGGCTTGCTATAGCAATGCCAGCATAACAAAAGCTTTTATAATTAGATAATTTAATTTCTTGTTAAAGAAAAATAACAATGTTGCTGGCGTGGTAAATATATATAATAAGAGATGACTCATCGAAATAAGAATCAATGTCGTTGAAAATGAGACGAATGATGCTCGATTATTCCACAAGTGATAAATATTTATAAGCTAAAATCCAAAACCTAGTATGCACGCACAATGCATCCATTGGTTTTTACATAATGACGCACAATGCATGCATAAATGGATTAGAATAGTAGTCTGCTTCTTATCTGAGTCCATTAGCCGAGAAGAGTGGAGGACACAGTATATTCCTACAATATGATCCGAAGAGAATAATTACCAGAATCATGCAAGTGGTCAATTGTAGTATATTGTCTTTTACATGTGGTTTCTCCACATATACGTAGACTTTACTATCTAATTAGTAAATTAATATTAGATCTACTAATTAATCCTAATCTTTGTAGTTAACCTTGAGGTACTTATCTACAGAAGATATAGGTTTATATCCTAATCAATCTACTCTGGATGGGTGTGGGGTAATGGACGGGTCAACAATTAAGCGAAAGGACCAATGATCCAACTCTCTCTCTCTCTCTAAACAAAAGGAAAAAAACCATAGACATATAAAAATAATCAAACTACTCAAACTCGTCGAGCAATGAAGGGTAGTCATCTTGACAGTAACAGAAATAAAAAAATACTGCAAATAATTAAATGGAAAATGTACTGTTCATGGAAAACACACGTATAATTTTTTTCAACAATAAGCATGTAAGTTAACCTAAATCTGATGTATAGCATTAGTCATTCAACTTTTTCATGTTTATTCTATATCCAAACCAAATGCTGGTTGAATGATACTATGTATAAAAATGTTGTTGGGAACTAGATATATGTTGCTTTTACTACAATAGAAGAACCAGAAAGCTATAGCCTAACCCAATTAAAACAAAAATTTTTTTTGGATCATGACTTTTAATAATAAAAAAGCTTTTAAGAAATCAAGATCCAAACAGTACCTAGTATTCATTTAGAAACCAGATTTTCAAAATCGTATCTACTAGAAGTTTACTTTTAATAAATTAAAACAGACCCAAACGGTGCTAATAACCAAGTGAGGTGCTATCTTTTGCTGGCTTCAATCTGATAGTGTTCTCACTAAGATCAAGATGAAGATGAATGCATAGTCATCCTTTCTTATCACATATACATAGTGACACGTTGTCAAGTCTAGATTTCATAGATACGATTTTAGGAACAACCTTTGATGGAACGTGTGATGTTGCTTTCATTGAGACTATTGTGGATGAGGTTTTTAGTATTATTTTATCCTGCTGGTGTCTAAATGTGTAGCCTTTTTTGGCCTTTTCCCCATCCCCATATAGCGTTGGAGAAAAAAATTGATTACCTGACGGTTGGTTGGTACTTGGCAGGATTTACAGAATGAGATAGGTTTGTCATTCTTTTGTGTGGAGCTAGGATGTGTATGGATTGTGTAAGTTTATACATGGCTGATATGTGATACTCCCTCCGTTCCAGGGAATGTGTCACTTTGGAGTTCAAACAACCAAATTTGTATAGAGAGTAAAAGACCCACAAGCCCTTATTTAATGCCACAAGTGATTGGACAGTAGTTATCCATACATCCATAAATATTGTCCTCATGCACCGTGTGGCAGAATAAACAAATTAAGAAAGACACTCAAAATTCTTCTTCAGCCACACATTTGTGATGAGAGACAAAATTTAGAACCTGGTGCCAAAACAAAAGGATACAGTGGCTGCAGGCGCCAAATGAAAAGGAAAAAAGGGCGTTTCAAGCGCCAAAATAAAAAAGTTTAAATCCTCCATCATATCACCTCTGCCTTTCCTATAAATGCATCATTTCCACAGATACCACCATTGAGCCTGTAAACCACAACAATATCACTCATGGCTCTAGAAATAGATCTCAACAGGCCACCAGATGATGATGAAGATGGCTTACCAGACGTGAATGAAGTGGCAGCAGATGATAATCAGCATGAAGTTCCAGCTGACGTCCATGGAGAAGGAAGTCAAGACTTCTTCCCCTTTGATCTGAACACTCTTCTACCTGAACAAGAAGATGATATGCAACCAGGTAAGAGGTCTGCCCGCATCTGCTCTGAAAGGCCCAATCGGTCATAGGGATCGATTCCCGTCCCGCATCCATTGGGCCCTTCGATTTGGATGGGAATACGACGGGGACGGTCGAGAGCACGCTTCCAGAGGTCACCCTGGAGCTCATCGGTGTGTGCTGCCATGGATTTGGTCAGAGATGTGAACGGCGCCGGTGAGAGATTGGGTGGAGGAAGAAGGGCATGAAATGTGGAAACTGGTGGGGATGGAGGGGACGAGGTCGGGGAGGTGCTTCCGCGCCGACCGCCGAGCTCCTTGACTTCGCTCTCAGCCATCGATGCGAGCTAGGGCTCTGTGTGGAGCCGTGGAGGAAGAAAGAAGTGGGCGAGTCAACGAGGAATCGAGTAAGATGATGTTTCCTGGGAGGCGGACTGGATAGGGACGGAGTGTTGGGGAGGCCACGTGAATCAAAAGTAGACCCAACCCTGGAGGCAACTTGCTACCACGCCACTTTCTCTGGGACTTAATTTGAACTCCAAAGCGACACATTCCCTAGGACGGAGGGAGTAGAGTTTTCTTTGTTGGCTTGTGGTGGGCTGGCTGAAGATACGAGAAAAAAAAAGAACAAGAGATAATCTACTGGCACACAAATCATATGGATTCATAATGAAAATATTCTAGTAATAGTATACTTTTAACTAGCTGGATGACAAAATATTCTAGTAATAGTATACTTTTAATTAGCTGGATGACAAATGGATCTGTTGGCGCTCTCCAAGGATTTCCATGAAGAGAAATTACCTCTTTTTTCATCTAGATTTTGGTATTATAACGTTGTGGAGGTATGAACTTCTCACATATGGGGGGTTAGCAGAACCGCCCCTTGTTGGTTCAGTTAGGGGATGAAACACGCTGCAAATCTCTGAGAATAAATAGTCAAATCAGAGCGAATAAGAGCACACGAGGATTTTACCTAGGTTCGGGCCGCCCGGAGGCTAACAGCCCTACATCCTGCTTGTCTGCATTATTTGTGGGTGTATGGATTTGAGTACATGAGCTCGTTCTCTTGAGTAATGGAAGGTTGAGAGGAGGAAGAAGCCGAAGCCCCCCCTGCTGGAGGGAGAGAAGAAGTCGATCCCCCTGCCTGCTCCTGGGTGCTCCCTTTTATCTAGGCCAGGGGCCACCCACATCGGGCAGTACAGAGGGGATTAATGGTGGAATAAATGTGCACAGCTGGAGGTGAAAGGGCTGCAGCGCATCGCGTGGTGGGGGTCCGGCTCCTTTGGTTCGCGTGCGCTGCTGCTGCTACTCCTTGGACCACGTGCGTAGCTGCTGCTACTAGCTGGCGTCAACTTGGACTTGGTGGCCGGGCCACCCTTTTGCATGCACGGGAGGGAGTGATTCCCATTTACTTTATGGTCTTGTCTTGTCGTTGTCCCCTCTTAACTGTGATCTTCTGTGGATCTCTTGGTGTAATAGGCGGTGTGGGGAACCCCAGTTCCCAATACACCGACAAACTCTATTATCAAAGACTGATGAGGCAAAGCAAATCCAACCAGTACTGGCTGATCTATGTACTCAATGTTAGTTTTAAGATTTTTATTAAAGTTGGCACTAATAGAATTAATAAGGTTACCGGATCGGTGGTACAACCATCACAAACTTTTATTCTTGGGAGAAACATTATGGAGGGGGTGGTTATTCTCTATGAAACCATCCATGAGTTTCATACAAAAAAATGTAATGAGATCTTTTTCAAGATTGATTTTAAAAAAGACTTATGACAAAGTTAAGTGACCATTTCTATAGCAAACCTTGCAAATGAAAGGCTTCTCTCCTAAGTGGTGCCGTTGGGTGCATAATATGTCTCTGATGATAGTGTCAAAAAAAAAGTCAATGATGACATTGGACATTACTTCCATACAAAGAAGGACTCTTCCAAGTAGATCCAATGTCCCCTATTTTATTCAACATCGTAATGCTAGTTGTCCTTGTTAAGAGAGCTATGGATGATTGACAAGTTAGGGTCCCATTCCTCACAAACAAGAGAGCTACGGATGATTGACAAGTTAGGGGTCCTATTCCTCACCTTGTGGATGACGGCTTATCAATTCTTCAATATCCAGATGACACCATCATATTTATGGTCCATGATTTGAAAACAAGCAAAAAACATGAAGCTTGTGCTTAGTGATTTTGAGCAACTGTCTAGTCCAAAGATTAATTTCCATAAAAATGAAGTCCTTTGCTATAGGGATGCAAAGGAGTTTAAAGATCAATACATAGAGCTCTTTGGGTGTAAAATAGAGGAGTACTTTTTTAAATACTTGGGTATACCTATGCATCACAAAAGACTCTAGAATAGCTATTAGATAATAATTGAAGAAAGGTATGAATGGAAGTTAAACCGGTGGAAAGCTAAAAATATGTCATATGGAGGTAGATTGACGATTATAAATTCCATATTAAGCAGCCTTCCAATGTTCATAAAGTATTTTACCAAAATTAGTCCTCACAAAATTTAACTATTATTGATCTTGATTTTTCTAGCAAGGCGGAAAAGAAAAGAAAAAATACCACCTTGCAAAATATGATCTAATTTCTCACCCAAAAGATCAAGGAGGACTCGGTATTATTGACTTGGAGATTCAAAATAAATGCTTATTAAGTAAATAACTTTTCAAATTACCTAATGATGATGGAATGTGACAATCCTTGCTCAGACATAAGTATATGGGCCATGACTTTGGCATAGGTGGGCATTAAACAAAATGATTTTAGTTTCTAGAGAGGTCTCTTTAATGTTGAAGATGCATCTAGGACCTCTGGTGGGTTTTGGTGAATGATGATATAAGACTAAAAGTGTACTAACATGTATATAAAATGAATATGCAGATTATCAAAAGAATATCATAACCCATTATGTGAGATTGTTCATCCTTCTACAAAAAGAAGAAAAAGAGAAAGTACTCAAAAGAGCTTTCATGTTTAGCTTTTATTAATTTATTGAGTCATAGGAATGCCGAACTATTAAGAAGGATAAACTAATCTTGCTTTCAGAGAATTATTGGGCTCAAACAAAACCAAAGCTTTAAGGAAGAACTTAGCCACAAAAAGCAACAAAAAGAGCCAACCATTCTGAGCCAAACAGGGAGTTACGGAAGTTCCGTCGATGCTTGATGGAAGTTCCGTCATTGCCAAACCCAGTGACTTTGCAACCCGAGAGTTACGGAAGTTCCGTCAAGCCTATGACGGAAGTTCCATCATCCCTTGTCTTAGTGCAATCCTAGCCCCGCAACGACTCTTTTTGAAATGACGAAAGTTCCGTAGTTCCCACGGAAGTTCCGTCAGTCATTGAAATTCACTCCAACGACTAGTTTCTGGAGCTTGGCTATATATAACCCTCTCCTTTGTCCGTGGGAGAAGTTGGACACATTGGCATTTTCACTCCTATTCAGTTTTAGCTTCCCTCTCACACTCATACACTTGTTCTTGAGATTCATTGCATTTGTTAGAGAAATCCAACCAACCAATCAAAGCTTCAATCCATCCATTCAAAAGCTTGAGCACACTCTTTCCCTCCTCTATAAGATTTGTTTTGCTTATTACTCTTGAAGACTTGGTCTCCTAGACGGCTAGGCGTCGTTCTTGTGCTTCCAAGTTGTTGTGGTGAGACAGGGATGTTTGTAAAGGTGTGATTCGCCTCCGAAGGAAAAGAATCAAGTGAAGGAAGTTTCCAAGCTCGATCTTAGTGATTGCTTGGTAGAAAAAAGTGTTGAGAGAGACCCGACTATTTTGTGTGGATCCTCAATGAGGACATAGAAGCTACTTAGTATGGCTGCCAAACCTCGGTATAAATTCCATGTCTCTCTTTCTTTATCTTTCTTGCACTTATTTTTATTATTGAGCTTATTGTGTAATTTATATATTGTGCTTGATCTACTTGTTTGTTGTGTTGCTTGCTTATCTATGTAGGAACTGAGCTTATCATTTCCCTAGCTTCATTTCTATTCAAGTAACTCATTTGTATCCGTAGTTCAATTATTTATCACCTTGCATTGGAGGAACTTCTGTCGTGGAATAGAACTTCCATGGTGATAGAAGTTCCATCAGTGTTTGTTTGATTATTTTCAAGTATTTATTTCAGGTTAATTTTTTAGATTGCCTATTCACCCCCTCCCTCTAGGCAACTTTTAATTGTCAAATAAACCTTTCTCTCATGTGTATCCTACAATATAAAGGATGGTTCTCAAATATGATTTTAATAAGAAACATGGAGAGGTAATAGACCTTTCAACGAATTGTTCCCTAATCTTTATCGTGTCACATACAATCCTACGATTCAGTGACGAATGTTTATGTGCACCGAGTCTATGAATCTTTCTTTTAGGCGGACGATGATTGGGAACATGCTAGTTGAATACTAGAACCTCATAGCTAAGGTTTTACGCTTCAACATGGAAGAAGAAAGAGATACACTGTCCTAGAAGTTACATAGTAGTGGTCCTTTTTCTATCTGTTGTATGTACAATATATTGATAAATCAGGATACCCCTTTTGGCATAAAATAATTTGGAAGTTGAAGCTACATCTGAAGATTAAAATTTTATTTTGAATTATTTTGATGAAGGATAATTTATCTACAAGAAATTGGTTTGATAGTCAAAGTTGTTGCTTTTGCAATGACACTAAAACTATTCAATATCTCATTTAGTTTTGATTACTATTTTGCCAAGAACATTTGGAGGGTGGTAAACATAGTTGCGGGGCTATCCCCATCTAGTTCAGTTGCTCATATGTTTGGCATTTGACTCTCAGAGGTCAATCCAAAAGAGAGTAAACACATACTAGTAGGGGCGGCGGCCTTATGTTGAGCCATTTAGCGTTACAGGAATGATATTTATTTTAACGATATAAAACATACATCATTTTTGCAGGGTTTATTTAGGAGAGCATACTGGCTATGTTATTGGACATTGTTGAAGTCCGAGGATGTAAGGGTGAATTTCCATTCGGTGAGTGCATGTTTGAATGTGGTTGTCATGGAAGCTTTTCACTAGTCACCAATAAAGATTCCACAACAGATTTGATCCTCCTTGATTTATTTTTCTTGGTGCTTCCTTGATTATTAGTTGGATGATTGAATTATTATGTAATGAAAACAAAAGTGGATTGTGTGCTATGGAAAGACCAGAAACTAGTTTGTTTCCATTACCTAAAAAGTTGGATGACCTACCTATTAACTTATCATTACATTATCATGGCTATTTTTTTAAGTGCTATTTTTAATAAACGGTCATTTATATAATAGCACTAGTGAGTAATTTAATAATCTATATATACATTTTAATATATTTATTTATAGTGGTGAAAATTGGCACCAAGTCTTAAGGAAATCAATATTTAGTACAACAAAAACTAGTTGCATGATCTTTGATCCATCTCGTTTACTAGATTGGCAAAATCGAACACTTAACCTATACCTGGCCATCCGAGCCGGCCCGAGGCCCGGCTGTTTTGGCCCGGCACGATGGCTAAGCAGGCCATGCCGGCCCGGAGCCCGACTCGGGCCGTGCTTGGGCTTAGGCACAAGCCTGTCATGCCGGTCCGAGCACGGCCCGGTTAAGATGCCCCGGTCGGCCCACACAGACTGAGGCCTGGCACGAGCATAGACCGGTTGGCTCATTAATTTTTTTCTTATTTTTTCTCAGATAAAAGCCTGTAACCCTATGTTTTTTTCATTTTTCTCCCTACCGCCGCCGTCCTTCCTCTCCACGATCCTAGCTCCTCCTTCCCCGCGCATCTACCTCCGGCCTGCCCCGCCTCCTCTGTTGTTTGCTCCGGCGCGACGGCGTCGCCCGCCCGCCCCGCGCCTCGCCGCCTCCTCTGCTTCGGGAGAAGCGTCGCCCCGCGTGGCCCGACCTTTTCTGCTACAACGCCAACCGCCCACAGCCTCTAGCGTCGCCCGCCGGAGCCTCTAGCGCCGCCCGCCTCCAACGCCGCGCCGCATCGCGTCGCCTTCTGCCCGCCTCCAGTGCCGCGTCGCCCACCGCTCGCCTCCAGCGCCACGCCACGCCGCCCGCCTCCTCCGCTCCGCTCGCCGTGCTTCAGGCTGCCCAGCACGAACGGGCCCGACGGGTCGTTGGCATGGCCTGGTCCATGTAAAGGGGCTCATGCCGTGCTTGGGCCTAGGCTCAGGCCCACCAGCACGGCCCGTTAGCCAGCTTGAGCCGTGCCGGCCCATCAAGATATCGGCCCGGCACGCGACGGGCCAGTGCCATGCTGGCCCGGCACGGCCCGTTGGCCAGGTATAACTCAACCATAGGTTGTATCTTGAGAAAATCCTGTAGGTTCTTTCTATTTTAGCGTCAAATATACCACACAACTTGATGCAAATTTATGCCAATAACTCATGTATCCTTCAATTGCATTTGTCTAAAATACATACTACTACGAATAAGCTATTAGAGTGACAAAAGATTATATGCACATACTAACGGTTATTTCAAGTTCCATACTAAGGGTGTGTTTGTTTCACTGGATTGGATTGGATAGACTTGAACAGGACCATCTAATCCAGTGTTTGATTCACGGTCAAGGTGATAGGACTAGATTGAAAAGAGTATATTCTCTTAGGATTCTGGATAAGCTCGTCCAGTAAAAATGGCCGGATGAGGCTGTCCACGTTATGTAACGATGATACTTACTAAAATAATTAGATATTATTAGCATAATTTAATATTAAATAATATTTATTATTGTAATATTATAATTGATAAGCATTAAAGTGTTGACTAGCGTATTATGGAAGCTCCATCATACTAGGATTAATGATGATTAGTATTTTTTAACTATTGATAAAAATTATTATGATAAGATTAAGATCAATAAGTGTTAGATTATATTAATTAGTATATTGTTAATTATTATTAATTAATAATAAGATATATAATTTTATTATTTGACATTGTCCTATCCATTCTTATTCATCCAACCAAACACAAAACTAGATCATCCTATCCACCCAATCAAACATATAATTTGTATCATCCTATCCAGAAAAATATGGATGACTATATCCAATCTAACCTTGCCCTCGAAACAAACACACCCTAAACCACCCCAGAAGACATGTCCGTTTTTGTTACTCTACACCCGCTCATACATCACGCAAGTACCATCTCATAAACATTACTCTTATGTTTTTATCTGTGTTTCACGTGAAAAGGTTAACTTGAGTTAGTACTATATTTTTTATCCAGATTTTTAAACTAGTCACGCACACATTCGGCTAGCGATATGGGACAATCCAGGTATATATACAAAAAAATATGTTTTGATTATTTATTTTGTAAAAGTAAGGTTCCATTTTTTTCTGAACTAAGGCCTCCAAAACTCCGGTACAAACCTGCCACAGTGGATGGCGGTGGCGGCAACAGCCTTGAAGATAAGGGTGCCCGTAGTTGAAAATGCATATTGCATAGTACTCCCTCCATCCCATAGATAGTGACGTTCTGGGATTATGAGGGACAAAATAGCATGGAGTGGAAAATACATGTAGGTCCCTATTTATTGCTACTTTTTGAAGAGAGAAGCAGCACATGTATGCGTCACCAGCACACACCAGCATGCTTGGTCAAGAAGCCAAAGCTACCAAGACACATGAAACATAAACCATGGCTGTAGAGTAGACCTAAACTGGCCACCAGTGGAGGGAGAGGAATATGGCTTGCCAGATCTCAATCAAGCACAAAAAAATGACCACCAGGAACATGAGGACCAACAACAAGTCAGAGTTGATATCAATGGAGAAGGAGGTCAAGAAAACTTTTCCTTTTATCTCAACTTTCTTCAACCTGAACAAGAAGAACATATGGATACAGTTGAGAACTATGCTTATACATAGTTGAGTTAATAGTGGTTTATGTTCTAGTTTCAGTTTACAGCTAGATTAGTGTTGATGCACATGGAAATATTCATTTTCCTTCAACCTGTTCATTCCTTCTTTAATTGCATAAGCATCTTACATGCACACATGAACACAAATAAACACATATGCAGGACAGGATTATCATACATATATAAAAATAATTTTATTTAGATCTTGACAAGGTAATTTAAGTCAGGATACTTATCAATTTTTGTAGATGTTGACATTGGCTTCGACAACGAGCTACCGGTAGATTTAAGTACCATGGTGCAGGAGATGGAAGACTATGGGGTCTATGATCATGTTGTTGATGTCGACTTTGATGTAGAGCAGTTATCAGACTCAGATGATAGTGCAGATGAAAATCAGAATGAAAATCAGTCAAATCCATATAAGAATACAACAAATAGGCCGAGGCAAGACATATATGAGGCACTGCTTGAAAGAAGTCATCGTGGAAAGTTAAAAAAGACAAGCACAAGAGAGGTAGCACAATTATTTCCAGTCAGCCAACGCACAGTGCAACGCATATGGGATATACGATGTCGTCTGGAGGGCCGACCAGTTGATGTTTCCTCAAAGAAGTCAAAAAATGGTCGAAAAAAATTTGAAGTTGACCTATCAAGGGTTGCTACTATTGCCTTGCATAAGAGGAGCACTATAAGAAAATTAGCAAAAGCACTAGAGGTATCAAAAAGCTCGATGCATAGGTGGTTCAAACAGGGACTTCTACGACGCTATTCTAATTCCCTAAAGCCTTATTTGAAGGAAGCAAACATGAAAGAACGGCTTCAAGTCCATGACCTCCTCAAATTGAGTCTCAGGGACAACTTCATCGTCATCATCATCATGAACTCCAAGTGCATCGAGCACCTTGGCACTGGAGTCAATGCGAAGAATGTCCTGTGAGTCTGTCTCTTGAACAAATTCAATATCATTAGCATCAGAGATGATCCAGCCGCTTGGAGCTTCCTGTGGCTGCAGTTTGGTGCAGTGGCGGGGATGGACGGGGGCACATGGATTTCCATCAGAGGCGAACAGATCCCACCGCCGTTGCCATGGATGGACCTCCCCACCAACCCTTTTGTACAGCTCGTTGCTCTGGCGCCCCGGGCTGAGGCTCCAATCACGCAGCTTTGGCAGATCTATGTAACCCTCCTCACGTCCCACTCCGTCGTCGGCAAGGATCCAAGCCGCCTCGCCCATGCGGCTACTCTCACCACACACATCGATCTCGCGCAGGCCGCGCAAATCTCGTGCCCAAACTGCATCAGAACTGGGCGCTGGCACTGGAGAGATGGAGGTGGAGATGGGGTTGAAGCAGCTCCAAAGGTCTTCTCCCTCCTCTTCATTGGTCCGAGCCATGGATTTTGTGGAGGAAGTCGATGGGAAAGAAGGGGGCGATAGGGATGGAGGAGGGGGCTCGGAGGAGGAGACGAGTGTGGGGGATTTACTTTTTTTTTTGGTCTGTAACCACGTGAGACAGAAAAAGCGTTGCCCACTTGCCTTGCGCTGCGCTGCAGTCCTATAGGCCGTATGGGCTACTACTCTAAAACGACACTATCATCAGGACTTTTATTGAAGTCCAGAACGCCACTATCTATAGGATGGAGGGAGTAACAATTAGTTCAACTAGTCAGATAACCCGCGCAATTGCGCGGGCGAGAAATTTTCTCAATTAAGAGTTGATTTTAAAATGTTACTTGGCCATGACTAACCGATGTGAATTTTTTTTCCTATATTTAAATTTCTATATTTCATTTTCCAACTCAAGAAAATGCTCCTGATGGACATTTGATAGATCCCATATTCTTTATTTTCCCTAAATAAATTCATCATGTTAGCAGTCTGTTCGCATGTGCTATGTTTTTTTTTAAGAAATATGTTTGGCAAATGAATCTGATTTTAGGGTACTGTGTGTGTCTACCCTCTCTATATGTTATGATTAAAAATCAAGCTCGCTGGTTGATTCTCTTTTTTTTTTAATTTCCTACTGATTAATTTTATTGTTGTTAATCATATTTTCTATTATAAGAGAGGACTGATCTTGATCCTCTGAATCCTTAGTCATTTTATTGCTCCAATAAGTAATGATAAGAGCTAGGTCCAAAAATATAAAATCAACCAAACAATTTACCGATGCAAATTGCCTTGGTATATAAAATTGAGTTGTTTCATGGTTTTGGGACAGCTTCTAGAATATCGTGCTATCATTGGTGGTTGCTGAAATGTGGGTTCTTATATACCCTTTTTAGTTTGTTGGTATAGGAGTTAAGAGTTGTTTGGTAAGAAAAGTACTAATTACTTCCCAGGAACAAATAAACTTGAAGGACAATATGTATATATGTCATCTAGAGTAATACACACACCTGAGATAGGAAATATTCCTTCAGCTTACCTGGTCAACGGATTCATTCTCTAATTTGTACACTTCCAGAACTACATATTTTGTGGACATGCATCATGCACGAATAGACATGGCCCAAACTTCCTCATATCGCATCAACCTGTAAAATAACATATGTATTTCAGTTTCTAGAAAAAAAATTAAGTAGCTCAATACAACAGGTACTGATGTAGGCATTTAAGGAATAACGTTAGCAGTACATGGACGTTTCTCAATGGACCTAATGCCAGCGAACAATCATGATGCGTGCACGGAGAATAATTTATTTTACCGATTCCATGAACATGTATTTACATGTACAGAGCAGTACATGCGGACGGCCACATACTCTGCATATGTAAGGACCAATTGAGTAAAGGTACGCAGAATTGACGAACATCCGGGGGTCATTATAGTAAAACCTTGCGGCTAATCTTCAGATGGCCCAGGAAGAACGGCGCCTATCAAGTACAATCAACATTGACATTGTAACGTCGCTACAGGCATATAGGTTGTGACGTCGCTAGAATCAGCCATGCATCCACAATACCAGGTGGGACTCCTCACCTGGCCTCGTCTAGCATCAATAAGCTATGCCTCCTCGTTTTGTGAGTAAGGTTTTCGCACCGGATTACACTGGCCTTGATCTTCATGCCAAAGTAGCTCCTGATGCTCTGTGGTCTCGCACAGCCCAGGTTGGGGCTCGCCTATGGCGTGTTGCCGGCGGTTATGTATGAGCGATCTTACGGGGCTGATCAAAAACGTTTTCCAATGGTGAGACTCCTTTGTGCCGGGGATATCGGAAGAGATCTCGTAGATGCATATATCAATGATTCAATCGTAATGTAACAGACCTCACGAGGATCGATGATAGTGGGGGATTTGTTAGGTGACGAAAGAAAATGAAGGGTTAGATGTAATTGTGAGATCACATGGAAGGGAGATTAACGGTTAGATGTTTTATTTTATTGTGAGAATTTTTAGGTTATTTTTTTTTTCTAGACACCGTGATGAAGCGTTCATCTCCTTTTATTATTAAATAGATCTAGTAGGATTTTCTTTTTCTCTTAAGAATAAAAGGCTAATGGGATTTCTGTAAAGGATGTAGCGGTGCATAGGAACATTTTTATGCTGGGACCGTTATACCTGGCGTCGGTCCAGTCGAAGGGAGAATCCAGCCCACCCCTACATGCGCTTTGTCCACAAAGTTCCATGCTCAACCAACGGTTAATGGTTGTAGTCAAACTAGTTTAGGTTACAGTCCTCCTCCAGCAAGGTCCTAATTGAGGTTAACCATGGCTTCTCTATCCATGTCCAATACACACATACATACCAAATTAGATGTATTGTAATGATCAAATCTTCTGCATTTTCGTCATGAGCTATTGCTACATACTTAGGAGGACTAGACAAACGAACAATTTATATCAGCGTTATTTTAATATATTAGACCTTCTTCTTATAATTACGTTGACAGAGTAAGCAAATATAACACTAATTTCTATATATAACATAAATTTGAGATTGTTATAGTCATTTATGAAATTTTATGGTAACCACCTTTTTTCTAATAAGAATCAATCAGTGGATAATGTGAGCTTCACAGCAATGACATCGATCTAATGCAAATGATACGGAGTAGCTTCTTCTTTAGTCCCTTAGTTACCGTAACACGTAACATTCCATTTCCATCGGATCGTACTCCCTCACCCCATTTGATATAAGGCTAGTCTCAATAAGGTCTTTCATCATACAGTTTTCAACAGTGACACATTAGCTTTGAGATTTTATACTATGAAATAAAACTACGTCTCTTAATGCTTAGTTTCATATCACAGTTTTATATGTTTATTAAAATATTAAATTATTGCTAGATAGCATTCAATGATTGGTTGTGGTTGGTTGTGATGAAAGAAAATACCCTCAATGCACTTTCATTTGGCTTTCATTTTATTGGAAAGAGTGCACATAGCCTTTCATGGGGATGAAAGATATTTGCTCTCTTTTATAATAAATTCTCTGTCATGTCACCACTTTTACTGATATGGCAACTGATTAAATCTAAATAAAAGGCCCATTAAGACTGGCCTAATGGCGATTAAGATCCTATTTAGATGGGGTAAAATTAATTGTCAGTCCAAACTAATAATTAGCTGATTAACAATTAATCAATCAACAAATTTAGTTAGATGCCTCTTTAAAGTATGGATATTTGTCAGTCCAGATTGTATCGAAAAATATATTTTGTCCCTAACTAAAATTTGGAAGGTTGGAAAGGTTAAGAAATATTCGGGTCATTTCACCATTTGTTAAATCTATTCGTGTCATTTCACGAGGTTAGAAAGTTAGCTGAGTTCTCCTGAAAGAAAACAATTAGCACATCATGCATTTGACTGATAATTAATTTCATTGTTAGTTCTTGATAGATTAAATATTAAAATTAGACCACTAATAATAGTTATATAAATCTGAACTGGTTTAAATCTTCTTGTGATTACTGAATAGAGAATTCAAGCCGGAAAACATTATGACATTTCCATGCTCCTATGATGGTTCAGGCACGATCTCCTCCCCGTCCGGGCCACAACGGGCCCTTCATGGTGAAAACGTTGTCTTCCTGCCGTTGCGAGCGACAAGCGGGGCGCGCCGCACGTGCCGAGCCCCTGCTCTAGGGACGACACGTCGGCGATCGCACGTGCGCGAGAGTCGGTGGGCCCCACGTCGATCTCATCCGATGCGGATATTTCCACGCGCCCGTCGCGGGGTGGCCTCCTCTGCCGTCAGATGCGATCGGACGGCGTAGGAAGCGCGGCAAGTGGATAGGGTCTAGGCCGCCGTGGTCCCGCCTTCGCCTTCGCAGATAGTAAGATCGTGGGATCTCACGCTTCCAGCTAGCGATGTACTACTGTACGAGCTGATATTTTGTCAACAACCCTTGTGCCTTTTCGCTAATTCCCGTATTGCTACTGTCAGGTAGCTCCACCAGAGCCAGACTGGACTAGTACTACTGTTTGCCTGCAGGCACGAGACTTTTTTTAAGGGTGGGTGCGATCCTTGGTTTTGTTTAGTGGCAGATGGGATCAACGGATAAGCTTAGGAGTTGCAGGCGAATTACGCACGCGAGCACGTCATTATCGGGACCATTTTCCTGAGCTGGTTCGCATAATAATATCCTCGGGCATTGCTTACGGAGAAAAAAAGCCGTCGGCGTCCTTCCAAAGTCAAAAAGGATGTGGGGGTTAGTCTGAAACGGATGCACGAGCTCAGAGAGAGTTCATGTTTCGCAAGGAACTCGCCGGAGAAGATACGAATGAATATGATCTAAAATTCTGCGTTGTAAGCATAGGAGCTTATTATTGTCGCGTTATGTACGTACATCTCACGACGTCTCCGAGTATTATCTGAAAAATCAAGATTGAGGGATGGGTAACCAAAGTTTGCCGTCCCCTTTCCATACTTTAATCGCGATCGTTGTGATCGTCAGAGCGAAAGAACTGTGAAAACGCAGGGCTGTATCCGCAAAAGAACCCGCGATTATTTTAGCTCGACGCGCCGGAGTCCGCGTCGTCCCTTCGTCGCGAGCTGAGCTGCTCCTGCTCGGGTAGCTCACGCTGCTGCTCCTCTGCAGCTCACTGCATTTCAGCTGAACGAAGGGGAAGGAAAAAAGAAAAAAGAAGACGCCGCTTGCAAAGCTCATCTCTATCTTTTCTCTCTCGTCTTCTTTCTCTCTCCTCCTACTTAAACTAAGCAGATCGGCATCCCGGAACCCAGCTCTTGCCGTTCTCAAGAGCCACTCCCCTCCCCCGCACGCGACCCAAAGCCAAGAATCGCTTCCTTCCCATTTCCCATCCCACCCAGCCCAGTCGCGAGCGAGCTGTGTTCCCTCGCTGTCGGCGATCCGGCGTTTCACGAATCCTCCTCCACGGAAAGGGATTTTGCTCCACCCTGTCCGTGTCCGATCCTTTTCTCTACTCAGCTGCGCCGTGGTGTGTGACTGAGAGAGAGAGAGAGAGAGAGAGAGAGAGAGAGAGAGGCTGCAAATGCTGCTGGTCTAAGAGCGAGCCGGTCGTCATCGGCGAGCGCGGGGGGGTGCTCTTGTCCCGTGGCGGCTTGTCGAGATAGTGGGTGTCCGAGCTGGAGCACCTGAGATGTCGCCGCTGCTGCTGCCGCTCGGTCGTCGCTGCGTGGATTGATTTTGGCCGAAAGCTCCCGTTCCATATATTTTTTTCCCTAGAAAGGGAGGGAGGGCCTTTTGGGTTTTTGATTAGTTTCTTCTCGCGGTGATTCGATTCCTTGCCTTGCTAAATCTTTGCTTCCTTGCTGCCCGGAAGGACACTGCTCTGCACTGCTCCTCGGGGCGCTGCAAATTTGTGTGCTGGCTGGGAGTGGTGAAGGTCAAATCTTGGAGGGAGCGGCCGGTTTGATTCGGGGTACGGGATGGTGTCGAGATCCTACTCCAACCTACTGGAGCTGGCCTCCGGCGGCGAGCCGCTGCCGTCGCTCGGTCGCCGCCGGATACCGCGCGTGGTGATGGCGTCCGGCATTGTGCCCGACCTCGACGGCTCCGACGACGACGCCGCCTCGGGCTCCCACGCGCCGCGGGAGCGCGCCATCATCGTCGCCAACCAGCTCCCCGTCCGCGCCTCCCGCCGCTCAACTGGCGGCGGGTGGGAGTTCTCGTGGGACGAGGACAGCCTCCTGCTGCAGCTCCGGGACAGCCTCCGCGCGCACCACGGCCGCGCCGACATGGAGTTCGTCTACGTCGGCGGCCTGCGCGACGAGGTCCCGCCGCCTGACCACGACGAGGTCGCGCGCCAGCTCTTGGAGGGCTTCCGCTGCGTCCCCACCTTCCTGCCCACGGACCTCCGCTCCCGCTTCTACCACGGCTTCTGCAAGCAGCAGCTCTGGCCACTGTTCCATTACATGCTGCCACTGTCCCCGGAGCTCGGGGGCCGCTTCGACCGCGCCCTCTGGCAGGCCTACGTCTCCGTCAACAAGATCTTCGCGGACAAGATCCTCGAGGTCATCAGCCCCGACGAGGACTTCGTCTGGGTGCACGATTACCATCTCATGGTGCTGCCGACGTTCCTGCGCAAGCGCTTCAACCGGGTCAAGCTCGGCTTCTTCCTCCACAGCCCGTTCCCGTCCTCGGAGATTTACAAGACGCTGCCTGTGCGCGAGGAGCTGCTCCGCTCCCTGCTAAACGCCGATCTGATTGGGTTCCACACCTTTGACTACGCCAGGCATTTCTTATCGTGCTGTAGCAGGATGCTCGGGTTGAAGTACGAGTCACAGAGGGGCTACATTGCGCTGGAGTATTATGGACGAACTGTTACTATCAAGATACTTCCCGTGGGGGTTCACTTGGAGCAGTTGCAGTCGGTCCTCAACCTTCCTGAGACTGGAATCAAGGTTGCCGAGCTTCTCAAGCAGTTCTGTCATCGTGACCGCCTGCTGTTGCTCGGTGTCGATGATATGGATATCTTTAAAGGCATCAGCCTCAAGCTTTTGGCATTTGAGCAGCTCTTGATGCAGCATCCAGAGTGGCGAGGACGGGTGGTGCTGGTGCAGATTGCTAATCCGGCTAGAGGGCGGGGGAAGGATGTGAAGGAGGTACAGGAGGAGAGCGATGCGATGGTGAGGCGTATCAACAGCGCATTCGGGCAGCCAGATTACCAGCCGGTTATACTGATCGACAGACCGCTGCAGTTCTATGAGAGAATGGCCTACTATGTCGTTGCTGAGTGCTGTTTGGTTACTGCAGTGAGAGATGGTATGAATCTTATCCCGTATGAGTACATAATTGCTAGGCAAGGCAATGAGAAGATAGACAGAATTCTTGGTCTAAGCCCATCATCTAGGAAGAAGAGCATGCTTGTTGTGTCGGAGTTCATTGGCTGCTCTCCCTCCCTGAGCGGTGCCATTCGGGTGAACCCGTGGAATATCGACTCGGTGGCTGATGCAATGGACTCTGCGTTGGAGATGACTGAAGGGGAGAAGGTGTTGCGACATGAGAAGCACCACAGATATGTGAGCACGCATGATGTCGGATACTGGGCCAATAGCTTCTTGCAAGATCTTGAGAGGACCTGCCTTGAACATAACCGGAGGCGCTGCTGGGGTATAGGATTCGGGCTCAAGTTCAGGGTTGTCGCCCTTGATCCAAACTTCAAAAAGCTTGCAGTTGAGAATCTGGTCTCAGCCTACCGGAGGACTACCTCACGTGTTATTCTACTGGACTACGATGGGACACTGATGCCTCAGACATCGTTTGGTAAGGGTCCGAGCTCTAAGACGATAGACATGTTGAGCAGCCTTTGTCGTGACAAGAACAACATGGTCTTTCTTGTGAGCACAAAGACTCGGGCCACCTTAGATGAGTGGTTTTCACCATGCGAGAATTTGGGACTAGCTGCTGAACATGGCTGCTATTTCAGGTAACTTCCATTGATTCCTGCAAACTGTTTGAAATGTCTTAAATTGTGTCATTGTATTGAAAATTGACTTTGTGCCGCATGTTACCTTCTTGCAAATTACTGAAAAAATTACCAATGTGGCAATGCTGCAGGCTGGGAAGAGATGCAGAGTGGGAGACCTGCGTCCAAGTGGCAGATTGCAGCTGGAAGCAAATTGCAGAACCTGTGATGAAGACCTATACCGAGACAACGGATGGATCAACAATCGAGGACAAGGAGACTGCGATAGTCTGGAACTACGAGGATGCTGATCCTGATTTTGGTTCTTGCCAAGCAAAGGAGCTCCATGATCATCTGGAGAGTGTTCTTGCAAACGAGCCGGTTTCGGTGAAAGCTGGCATGAACCATGTAGAGGTGAAGCCGCAGGTAGGTTCCCCTGATGCTTAGTACATTTGCTCCAGTTATAATTCCTCACAATTGACAATGCAACTCCAGTAACAACCTAACACAAATCGTGAACTTTCTTTGCAGGGTGTAAGGAAGGGTCTAGTCGCGAAGCGGCTCCTGTCAACACTGCAGGAGCGAGACAACCTGCCGGACTTCATCCTCTGCATCGGTGACGACCGGTCCGACGAGGACATGTTTGAGGTGATCACCACGGCGGTGAACGGCCCCTTCCTGAACCCAGAGGCCGAGGTCTTTGCCTGCACCGTCGGACGCAAGCCGAGCAAGGCCAAGTACTACCTGGACGACCCTGCAGACATCGTGCGCCTCATACAGGGCCTCGCCAACGTCTCCGACCAGATGCACGGCGCGCCCTCAGCCACTGCGGTGGACACGGTGCCAAGGTGAAGAACGCTGATATGCGTGTCCCGTTAGCTTCTAGGCGGTCCTGTGAAACCTTTTGGTAAGGGATCATCGCTCGCTGCTCCCAGGTGTACATTCTCTAGGAAGTAGGAACCAAATGCAAGCGTCGGTGAGCTTTCTTTTGCGTATGTGTTGCTTATTCGTCGAATTACCAGCCGATGTGTACATAAACTCTTATCAGATCATCGATCCCGTTAATTCCTGGTGGAATTCTTAGTCTCAATACTAGTAGTACCATTCAATTCAAAGGTAGATGTAGTGGGTTGCAACCTTTGGAGCCGCTGCTTTTCACTGTTCCATGTTCGTTGCCGCCGTCTCACGGTTATGTCTCTGGTGCGCGCCTCCTTTCCGCTGTTTGTTTTGTTGATCAGGTAGTGGTGGCGCCAATAATGTTCCTTTCCGCCAGGAGGAAGTACTAGGCGCTGCTACTGTCGTAGGCTCGCTGCGAGCAAAATGATGGTCAGCAACAGTGGGGATGGTGGTTGGCCACACTTGCACACTTGTAGGATTGCCTTATCCTCTCTATCCTTTTTACCAAATTGGGGTAAAGGCTCCAGTCCAATCGTGCCGGCAGGATAAGGTTGCTTATGCCTCGTATAGCAAACAGGATAAAAGAGATTCTTCCCGTGCCTCTGAGTAGATTATTTGTGCATCTCGTTTTCTATTGGTTTTGTCTTCGTGATCCGGCCGCTTCCGTTCTGGAAGGTGATAGGCTGGACAGCTGGAGGGGGAGTATAATTGAGCTTAAGCAACACATTTTCAGGCAAAGGGGAAGCCAGCTGAATGTGGTGTCTGGTTGAGCAGGTGAAAACATACAACTAGCGTCATGGTTGAGTCCTACACGGCAGTGATTGTCCTCGTGGAGGATTCGACTTGTGAACCACCGGCTGTTCTGAGGGACAGACAGTCATCATCCTTCGGTGGTTTTGCCACTCTGGACCTGTCTAAGCCTCTGTTTGCCACTGGCGTGGCTTCGACCAAGCCATGAATGTGCTGCCTCGTGTAGTCGTCGTCTTTGGCACTGCCGTGGCACGGGCAGGCTGCCCGTCTCAGTCCACAACGGTGGCCGGCAGATGACGCAAGCGGTGGCGTCAGCACGCACGCTGGGGGGTGGGGTCACGTCGCCGAGGTCGTTGCATCAAAATAATCGCCGGGATAAGGCCCGGTCCGGTCGAGCAGGTCGCCGCGTGGGCCGGCGGCGTCGCGTTGCGGTTATCCATCCGGAGACGACGAGATCAATCAGCGGGCTCGATAGTGGAGTGGGGGCATTAGTTTAAGGTGCAACTATGTCTCGGGAAGTACGGTGTCAGCGGGGACTGACCAATCTTTATCCGTTTATTATCATCATGAGGGTGAGGGACGAGCGGGCCGCGACAAGATGGAGCAGTCCGTTGTTTGTTTTGCTCGAGTTGCAGCACTGCACTGCTCGCTCGGTCAAAGCCAACTTGGGACATAAAAAGTATGATAAAAACGAATGAGCATAGAAAAATATTGCACAAGTTTAGGTGCCGTGGGCAGTGGAATCCAATATGAATTAGGAACACATCATTGTGCAAAACTAGTGTTTGGATTCAGACCTGGAAAATGATGTGGTCTCCGAAGAGTATCCATCTCTAGTCAATTCCTACTTGGAATGCATTAACAAAAAGATCTGATAGAATCATTGCGCGGTATGAAAATAACTTCTGACCCTACATAAGTTTCTAAGCACATCATTGTGTAAGTTCGGATGCATGGCTGGAGAAAAGGAAAAAAGATGTCCAAAGGGAAGCTATAGTCTACATACGTTTTTTAGTGTATTTACTCTGAGAATTATACGGGTATGAAAATGCATTTCAAGAAAAGAATTGCACAATCCATTTTCACATGCTTAATATCTAAAATTCAGAGAGCTATCACACGCTTAACTGCAAGAAATACCAAGAGAACAATCTTGCAACTATATCTAGTGCTATCAGATTTAGCTCGTCAACCTCCAAAACTATTTATCTGTCGTTGTTCAGAAAAGAGGATAATTGCATTTTCAGTACCTACTTATATCGAGTTGACTCATCACCTACAGAAGTTAGGCAGTTGACCCTTTCTTTTCAGAACAGGTGGTGTTGCGTTCATAATTGGGGGCTTTGAGGCAATAATTGCCTAAAACACATCAACATGCTCATCCAACCATGTTCTACAAGGAAATGGCTATGCATTTCCTTCCGGCCATCACATCTGCACTACAATGGCGGCGATGGTTTGCCTTCCTTTGTAGTGCTTGTATGATCCTTATTATTGAATTCCTAATAATCCAGTTTTTGAGGAAAGAGGCTACATACCTAGTAAAATTATAATAATCTAGTTTTTAAGGAAAGAAGCTTCATACCTAGTAAAATATATGCGTCTGGCATCTCTGAATGAAAATAAAAAAATATAGGCTTAAGAATCTAGTTTTATTCATTTCTTAGAGAAATAAATCTTATTCCCTCCATTTAATTTCTATCAGTGAGCCAAACCTAATAATTTTGAGCAGATATACTTTCATATACTTGTGATTTTGTACCAATTGTTCATTTGAAAAATACATAGAGCACCAAGTCAAAAGCACATATCTAAAAACAGAGGTAGTGATCCAGGGAGAACAATGATGCAATGCATATATATATTTATTCCCTCCATTCAGCTTTTGTTGTCGTTTCGGACAACGAATTTGCACCGTTTCGAACAACGAATTTGCACTACCCACAAGTCAAAATGGTGGTCGGAACGTCAACAAATCAGGAACAGAGGAGTACAAAATTGGAAGGCTCTGCAGTGGCTTCCAGGTTCTGGGACGAGTTGGAAGAATCTGAACCAAAACTGCACTTATAGCAAACAATGCTATGGTAGAACATAGTTGGTCCTCCGGTTGCTATGGCATGAACAGAGGAGACTCTGGGGACTCTAAAATAATTCCCCTAACTATGGTACAATACTAAATCTGTGCAAATAGGAGCTCATTCCACATATCTGGTATACCAGGAAGGCACCAATGCAAGCAATCGTGAATTCCTGTTGATGCTTTCGCTTTGAAAGTTGAGTTCGAGACATGCCCCTCATCCCTTAGTTGTGAGATAGCAGTGATATCCAAAAGCTTAACCCGAGTTCCATTCACAGCACTTTCTGCAGGAAAATCACTTGAATGATCCTGCAATACCTCACTTCCATGAGACAATGGAATGGTATTACCACAGGTTCCACCTGTGTTCCAGTCGCCATTTACAAAGTGTCTTGGTGACATTGTCCTAAGAAAAACTTCCATCTGAGGACGCTGTGCAATTTCTGAATCCATCCATCTGGCAATACTATGTAGTGTAAGATTTTTTGCACGGTTGAGGTCTGCAAGTCTACCTTTGCCTACAGGCTTCCCATCAGCATACAATTCCCAATGATTTCCATTGAATTTCCCTCTGTTCCAGTGGTGACCTGTGTTAAGTACTAGCACATCAAAACTGCTAACATACGTCTTCAAGAATGTAACTGGCCGATCAAGATGCAATGCATAATTGGTCCCTGAACTTCCCGTGTTCAAAGGTTCCAGCTCAGACAGACTGGCAGACCAGTAGAAAAGGATAGTTGTGTTAGTGGCTGGAAATCGATAGGCCCACCCATCAGGTCTTAATGCCCCTGGGGCTTTGACAAGACCATATTTCCAACCAACATCTTCAACCTCTAAAGTGTATTTGCCACCTGTTGCTATACACATCATTGACTGAAATTGCTGTCTTCCAAGTGAATCACCAACAAAAGCAAGAGTTTTATGTTTCATCCTGTAAGCATCATAACACGTTAAGAATAATCCAGGCTTGAAGAAGTACATTAAAATGGGCATAAACTACCTGTCCAAAAAGTTGGCCCCTGTGAACTCAGGCATCTCACAACCATGTGGCTGCCACCGAAAACTCTCATAGGAGAAATCCGCACGTTTCATCATTCGACATGCCCACATTTTCGACAGCCATTGCTTGCATTCGTTACCGGAATACAGTGGCCGCTTTTCATCTGCTACCCACTTCCCCTTTGCAAAATTGCAGTCTATGTAACAAACACACAGAAAAAAAAATGAGGCAAAGGCAAATAATTAGCAGACCACATATAAACTGTGCCCATACAAAAACTGCCAGTTTTATATTGGTAAAAATAACATAATTGTTTAGAACATTATGACTTCTAATGTTTGAGGTGAATAAATAAGAACCATGTGACAATTTACTGTCAAGGGTGTAACAACAACACTCTATTCTGGAAAGGTAAACAACCTTCAATTGTTAGAGCGCAAAATGCAGACAGACTCAAATGCTTCTGGTGAACCAATCAGCATGAAGTGATAGTGGGGAAAATGACAAAGAACAATAAGGTATCAAGTAACATTTGATTACCTTTGTTCAGTTTGGTCCTGCTTTGAGTATGACTCCTGGAAGATGGACCTGAACTCCCAATCAGAGGTGAGACATCCCCAAGACGTTCCTGCTCGTGCTGCTGCTGGAAACCTGATGCCAAAGGGGAATCAACAAGCTGTCAGTAGACAGAACTGATAGTAGATTCTGCTTTAGAAAAAGTAAGAAGCCATTGAAGTAGCATGCTATTTCAGATCACCTTGGGAAAAAGCTTTTAGTTGCTCTGGTGTTGAGCTGAAGATGGTGAGAACTGGGGCTCCTTCCAGTAATAAAACAAGAATCGGTACAGCAAGGAGAACAACGAGGCCAAAGCATAGCTTGTTGACAAGGAGTCTATGAAGGCAACCGCCTTTCATCCCGGGAAGACAGCATAGGACCTATCTGAATCCTCCAACCTAATGTAATGATGCTCTAAATCGAAGTCCCTGAAGACGAGAAGAGTCAATAAACCTGCACAGTGAAGGTTAGAATTCAGAAATAGTACACACTCTCGGATATGGAAACAGCATCAATATAGTCAATTGGAAAGCAAACGTTAAAATCAAAGTAATTGTTTAAATTTCCAAAACAGCGAGCTAATAGTGCCTGGTTGTCTGTACATAATATACAAGAACGAGCACGGGAACACCGAGGTGGCCAGCAAGGACTGAGCTAAATACGCCAATCTCCTTTCCCCATTCCAAGCAATTGTTAATCACACCAACAGTTCGTGAACTGAGAGCAGAAAACACGACCTTTGTACTGACCGATTCACAAAATGCGTGTGGTCAATGACAACAATGGAAACTTCAAGGACCACTGTAACTCTCAAATCACAGCTCTAATTGCAAGGCTTCAAATCAGAAGGAACAGGCCCAAGCCATTTTTCTTCAGAATTTTCAGCAACTCTAGCAAATTAACTTTTCAGACTTCAATCAAATGAACTTTTCAGACTTCAATGCACAAGCAGTAATATGAAACTGCCAAAGGTAAGCTCTAAACAATACACATGAAAAAAAAACACAAAGAACACCACCTTTCCTCGTTCTGAGCAGCGGTAACTACACCACACCAACAACCACTGTACTGAACACAGGAAACACGACCTTTCTCCTGGCCAATTCACGAAGAATGTGTGCAGGGTGAAGACACTAGCAATTTGAATGATTACTCTGATTCCCAAATTAGTCGCGAGATCAGTTACAAAATGCACCACGTCACCACGATATAATTCACTACTGATCAAATCCGCGCAGAAACACGCGTGGCCGGTTCATCGGATCCGAACTAAAGTACTCAGGCGAATCGCATTGAGTGCTAAACAGGGGCGCACGGGAGTGGACGACCGCAGTGGCCGAGGAAATCCAATCGCTACCCTCGGAGGATCTCCATCTACAGGGGCAAGCACCACAGCCGAGCATGCAAGTTGGAGGCCAGAGTGTTGGGCAGGCGGGGGCTAACCTGTTCGTGGGACGGCGCCGGTGATCTCCGCCTGACGGCGAGGGCGCGGGCGGACAAGGACAAGAGAGGCGGGACGCCGGCGAGCGCGAGGGAGAGAGAGCCGCTCACAGGTGATGGAGGTGCGGCACGAGGACGAGGGGCAGGTGACACGGGGCCCACTTGCCATTGGCACGCGGGCGTCGGTTGTGTGATGTGGACGCCAGCGAAACGGCCCGATGCGATCAGCAAGTGTCGGCCCAAAAGCTACGCGTGCGGCTCTGATTGGAGACAGTTTGGTGCCTGGTGTTCAGTACATGGGACAAGATCGTTGCTAGAGCATCCAGCCGAACGAAGCGTGAAAGGCACGTGGTGGGCGGAGGCTTGGAGGATAGGCTAAGGAATGTTCCTGTTTTCCTTAAGTTTTTTCTCCTCTATGCCCAATAAAATCTTATACTGCTCTATTTCGAAAATTTTATTATTCGGACAAGAAAAAGTAGGAGGTGTTTGTTTCTACGAGGAGCTAAAGTTTAACTTTTAAAATTTAAGCTAAACTTTAGCATTTTTTGAAAGACTAAAATTTTATCATCCTTTTAGGCCTTTTTATTCTCTAGAGCTAAAGTTTAACTCAACTTTTAGTCCTTTCGTTCGTTTCTCTAGAATTAAAATTTGGGTTAAAATTTAGGGTGCGTTTGGTATAGCTCCAGATTCACCTTGAATCAGAAACATTTCAAATTCTATCTTGGAACGTTTCTCTAGTGAATCACTCTAAACGTTTGACAAAAATTCTAGATTCGAATTCTTGAAGCAAAATGAACTAAGTGATTCATGAATCAGGTGAAACACCATTTTGGGTGATTCAGGTTGGTAGTGTAAAAAAATTGAAACGTTTCAAGTGATTCACCTCTGAAACGTTTCACCTTTTTGCTGTTTGGAAGTGATTCAGGTGATTCAGCCTTGAATCTGAAACGTTTCACTCAGCCAAACAGACCCTTAGTTTTAGCCTTTTAGTCCATAAAAACGAACATAACCTAAGTTACATCCAGTACAAATTTTATGTCCTACTCCCTCCGTTCCAAAATGTTTTGACACTTTAGCCAACTCCATTTATCCTAAAATATTTATCATTCTCACTTCCCGATATAATTTTCTCTCTTTCTAATACAACTCTATCTCTATCTCTTCCCTCCTCATTTCCTACGCACCCACCTTTTATACTTCTTTCCCGTGCCCGGAGCTAAAACGTCAAACATTTTAGGACCGAGGGAGTAAACCACATCATATTAGAATGGAGGGAGTATAAATTCATAGGTCACAATCCTAAAAAAAACAAATCATAAGTCACCAAAATTTATAATAAATTGTAAGACTACATGATTTAATTTTAGGATTATAGAATTTGTCAATTAATATTAGGGATTACAAATTACTTGAGACGATCGGACTTGGGGCTTTTTTGGTCGGCCAGACCATAATCCCAGGTGTTGGATTTTCGTGGCCTGATATTAGATGTTGTTTCTTGATCTAGATCTGATTTGCAACTAAACAAGCCTTGTAGCCAGCGACAAAAATGTAGTGATCAAGGAAGTTGGAGGAAAGATAATCAAGGAGTCATGAGTTTAAGCTAGTCTCAATCCAAGTTTTATGTGGACTTTAAACTCATTAATATGTCACATAAATAAAAACAGTGGCATAACATGAAATTTATAATAAGAGAGAGAAGTTAGATTTCACAAGGTCAAAATCTAGTATACACGATTACCTAAACTATGAAACTAGAATGAAACCTCCATCGAAAATAATTTGTTTTATCTCTACATATTTTATAAACTACTATTGGTCCATTACATGCAACATTTAAATGATATCTTAACTTATAAAACCGTAGCATGAAGCTTACATTGAAAGATCTTGTTTCATTTAGTATTTCAAATACTTTTATGTGATTTTATATTTTTAAAAATCGTTCAATAAAATTTTGCATTGAGACTGATCTTAAATATCCTAAAAATAGGAGAGAACAAAAGGCAAAAAAAAAATTTATACGAGAACAATTTCTAATGCTTGACCCAAAAAAATGAATTTCGTTTTCTTTATCAGAATTTCGGGGTGCAACGAGATGCAAGTGGAAATGGTGTTGAATGTTGTCTCGTGAGGAAAGAACTAATGTCATGTGCATTACAGGCTGATTGATAGTAAGTGTTTATAGATCATGGTGCCGCGGTGCCTCGTTTCCTTTTAGAAAATCTTGTGAACCTCATTTGGCTGGTGAAATATACTCTCTCTGTTTTAAAATTATTGTTGTTATTGATTTTTTTCGTCATTTTTGACTTGTCTTATTCAAAATATTTATTTAAATATGAAAATTATAAGTTTTATTAAAATTTTGTCTAATGATAAAACAAATTATAAAAAAAATATAATATTTTTTATATTTTTAAAATAAGACGAATGATGAAAGGTAACAAAAAAAAGTTAATGAAGACAACATTTTTGGAAGTAGGGGCGAAACACCCACCAGCTGTGCATGCGCTTGTACCTGCCAACCGCTTTCATCTTTTGAGTTTTGACACAGAATAACCGTAGTTGCAGCAACTATTCTGCCTGGTCATGCAGCAAAGCCTGATGTATAAGCATGCGCACACATACAATCCCCAGTTAGCCAAACTGCTGCCAGTTTACCACCAACAATGCACGCACAAAGTCGTTCTTCGTTATAATGATTCATGCCACAACATAAAGTCGATGTTCTTATCTTCTTAAAAAAAATCCTTATCAAAAGTTAGTAATCTGACCTGGCACTTTAACAATGGTTGCAACTTTTGGCTTGAGCACACACGTGGTTCAGTTGCAGGGTCCAAATCCTCTGGACCTCGAGGGAGGCCTCTGCTGCATCTGGATCATCGTGCATTTCAACCAAGGATCAAATGCTGCAGATAAACATCATAATCTTTGGAAATTAGTTGCAGGATATTCAGTAACTACTAGCTCGGTTCGTCGCATTCATCGATCGTGGCCAATCATTGGTGGCCGCTTCCAGAAAAAGTTGCCTCTGCATCATTATTTTGACCTTCCAGGAGGATTCCAAGCACCATATCATCAGTTGTTGCCTTGTTCTTATTTTAGAAATGCACTATGCAAAACCACTTTGCCTGAGTGGCAGTTCTGCTTTTGATAGATTGTGTGAGATATAGAACTTGTACAGTTGTACCTTTCTTTTTTCTCTGTCATAAACTCATTGGTCCAATTCTGAAGAAAAGTATCTCTGAATTCCAGCAATGTGAGCAGAAATGAATCATATCCCGTATCAGATGGAAGCTAGGCGCCTAGGATTACCACGGTGAGTCTAATTTAGTAAAGTTAAGAAGCCCGGTAATTTGAAATGGTATATAGGTCAGATGTATAATCATTTCAATTGTATAGTCAGTCAGTGTCAGTTCATCTGGTCATCGTTACGAAAATAATGGCAGCAAATCAGTCTATTAACAAGTTCTACCTACTGTGTCATCACTTCATAATTGAGCACACAAAATGTTATATAATGGTTCTTTTGTTTCGGAACGGAACACCCATTTTCATTAGAAAATATATCAGAAACATGTGCTTACTACAAATGAAGGTGAAGCTTTACGAGAGCATGCTAAGTTACCTGTACATTGTATGCACTTTACAGAACTATACAATGTGTTTGGGTATTTGGGTGCAGCTGAATAGCAGAACAGGCCTACTATCAGCAAGTCCTATTCTTCTTATTTAAGGATACGCAGATCAATTTCTTTTCTCAACCACCAACAAATTCCGCACTAAGTGACAAGTCAAGAAAGCTTTGCACCAGATTCCCATTTGCTAGTGAAGCATAAAGAAGAGAAGTATAAAAGAGCAAAAAGGTTTCAATAAGTTTGTGCTGGAGGAATATGCTACAGAGATCCCTCCAAGTGCGAGCCTACAAAAAAGCCTAATGCGCTCCATATCTATCGTCTTGCAGCAACACCACCATCTGAGACAGTCTCACAAACAAACCTAGCAATGGAGTCGAAGAATCCAGTTCTCATGGCCTTCGTCTTCGTCGGCTGTTCTAAATTCCATCCTGTGGCCACTGCTTGTTGGAGAAACCATGGGTAATCGGAGGGAGGTTTGTTGTGCCTGGAAGCCTACAGATCAGATAGGGCAACCTAGCATCTTTGGCAGTGTTCTATTCTATTGTATGTCTCCTTGAATTGATTATGAATACTGGAGAGCTTCTCCTTGAGTTTGTGTGTTGTTGCCAATGCAATTTCTATATTGAAAAGTCATGATCACTTTGAATACTTGCTATCTTACTACCTTATTTCTAGCCAAGCGAATGCTCTGTTTCTCACTTTTATAGTCTGATGAGAATCAGTGGTTTATGTCGACATCACTAGCAGAGAAAAGTAAACAAAGTTTTCTAGAACTATCTCCAGTTTACTTCTGCGAGTTGTGATAATCTCTCGCCATATTATCTGCAAAAAGGTTTTTAACAGAACACTCAGAAACCAATCATTTTGAAAATAGTACTGATCTGTTGGAACATCATAACAAAACACTCGGAAACCAATCATTTTGAAAATACTCGTAGCGTATAGCAGCACATTGATCACATCCTCCATCGTCAGAGTAGTACTGATCTGTTGCTCTTTTCTCTTTTCTCAAACACAGATATTGCTCATTTATTCCGACTTAGCTTAAGTTTTACAACACAAGTTGGCCAAACAAGGGAGAAGCACCCAAACTGACCTCCTGAATAAACAGTGCCCACTCGCCTACTCCTCCGCCGCGGCCTCATGAGAGCTCCGTCAATGTTGCTGCTGGCGCGCAAACCAGGCCTCCCAGTTCTTCCCGTCGGCGTGCTTGTACTCTACGTGCTCGAGGGTGCCCGGGTCGACGCAGGCCACCGTGATGGACACGCCGTCCGGGTTGGACCTGGAGACGTAGAAGGAGCTGATGCCGCAGACCTTGCAGAAGGTGTGCTTGGCCGTGTGCGTGCCGAAGGTGTAGGTGGTGATGAACTCCTCGGCGCCGGGGTCGAGCCGGAACTTGTCCCTGCTGGGCACGCCGAAGTGGGTGTTCCCGCGCATCGAGCAGTTGGAGCAGTTGCAGATCCACGCCACCACGCTCGTCGGGGCCTCCACCTGCCACCGCACGCGCCGGCAGTGGCAGCCGCCGCGGTGCACCACATCGGAGTCGGAGGCCATTGCGTGGTCAGCGAGACTAGAGCACTTGAGTTATTACTAGCTGCTGCTTGTGGTCGGTCCTGTGCTTCGTCGCTGTTCTGCTCCTGGTTTTCTTCTCTTAGTTAAAAGCGGGAAGGATTAGCACGACTGGTTGAAGAGAAAGGAAGCGGCGGTCGGACGACGCGTGCCAACCTTTGCTGGTTTGGGTGGGGGATTAGACTAGAAGCCGACCTGTGCGAACGACACGAGCTGCCCTCGTGCCGGGAGCCGGGAGGCAACGGCGGCCAACGGACCGTGGCAGGTCAGCACGGGCCGGGCCATTTCATTAATGGCCCGGCACAGCCCAAGCCGGCTAACAGGTGATGTCGTGCCGGCATGACGGGACTAATATCATTCCTAAACACGGCACAATCACTTTTACATGAATCTTATTGTGTTGTTGGTCGTCAGACCGGCCCGGTCCAAAACACGATGGTGATATCTGGAACGAGGGAGCGCGCCTGCACGGCGAGATGGAGCTCAGAGGAGGGAGAGAGCAGGGGTGCGGAGCCCGAAGGGAGGGAGAAGGCGTGATGAGTCGAAGCCCAGTCAAAGGGAGGAAGAAGGGGTGCCGCCTGTGACGAGCCGAAGCCCGGTCGGAGGGAGAGAGGGGTAGGGAGCAGGGGCTCCGATGGAAGGAAGACAAAGTGAAGGTGGAGCACGAGACAGAGTGGTGTGCCTAGCCTAAAGGGAGGACGTTTCATGTTTTTGATAATGTGCATGTACACCTAACTAGTGAGCATTATGAGTTGATGAGTAAACATAGAAGTGAGTGAGAATACTATAGACGAAGCTTAAGAAAAGAGACTGATCTTTTTATATTGATGTAGTTGTAGCCAGTAAATCCTTTGGGACCGTCACTATAGTCAATGGTCACAAATATCTCACTTGATCACAAGACTAACTCATTAATTGAGCATAAAATTTTGATTAATAGCAATAATTTATTATTTATTTAATATAAATTTGCACCGATGAGGGGGCCATGGCCCCCTTAAGTCACAAGGAAGCTTCGGTCAATGGTCAACATGATCTTAGGTTCATCACATTTTCACTGTAGTATTTGAGTGGATCCTCTCAAAAAATTAGTATTGCATTTATTTGATCGTTCAATTGTTGATTTCTCTTGAGAGCGGCTATGTCTTTTTTTAGGAGGTCAACCACTATTATAAGACGTAGTGTTAGTTGTGTTACAGTGCATATACAACTAAGATATTGTCTATACGAAAGAGTGAAAATTTTAGTGTCTAGCTACACAGCCTATCTACATTAAACACGAGATTAAGACTCTGTAATGTATAATAGGGAAAATATTATATTGTTATAGAGGTGCTCATGCTTTACCTATAAATATACTAGCATAAGGAGATCTTGCCAATGGTTTGGCTAAGGTAAATCCAGACTTTTCTACACACCTTGTTATAGCAGACTATAACCCTATAGGCTACCGCTAACCAATAAAGATCTCGTATCCTTAGAAAAAGAAAGTAAATCAGATATACTTTCGGATTTGATAGTCCGTTGATTCTTCTCATGTTTTTATTCTGATCTTTATGAAAATTTTCTCACCATACTACTAATATATAATTTTAGAACATCATAGAACACTTAAAGTTCAAATCGTACAATTTAAAATCCTCATGCGGCCAAGTGCAACACATTCAGCACATCCGGCTCCAAATATGTGATATTCGTTTTTTTCAACATCCGACATAAGAGCATCTTCAATAGGGCTAAACTAACCTCCTATACTATATTTTGAGAGTCTAGCATAAAAAACCAACTCCAGCAGACTGACTATTTGGACTCTGATTTCCAAAAGGCTCTCAAATCTTCCACCCGGACTCTCATGTTTTGTAGCACAACTGGTAGTGGGGTCCACATCCTTTGTCCCCTCCTCTCTTCTCTCTCCTCTCCTCTCCTCTCCCGAGACTGCCAAGAACTTTCACCGTCGACGCCTCCCCTCTCCGATCTCGCTTTCCGGAGGCCTGGCGCCACCGCTGCCGCCGGAACGGCCGCGGTTGCCGAGCATGGCGGCGGGCGGGCGCGGCCAGCATCGACGACACGGCTACGGGCCCAGCAGCGCGGCGCGGGGTGGCGAGGCGGCGGCGAGCGCAGTCGGCAACAGGGACATGGCGGAGGGTCGAGCTCGTTGAGATCTAGGCGGCGCCGTCTCGGACCAACGGCGGGGCCATGCTCGGCGGGCCCGAGAGCTTCGACGTCTGGGCCGGCGGCGGCTGCTGCAGGCGCGGACGCGGTGGCAGGGGCGGGCGGACAACGAGCGGGGCGAGCTCGAGCATTGACGGCGGCGGGCGACGGACGCAACAGCTTCCTCTCTCTCTCTGTGCGCGCGCCCGAACTACCTCGACTCGAACAGCCGGCGGTGCCGGAGCCTGGAGCGCACGAGTTCAATCCAACGGCCAAGAGGGAAAGGTACGGTGCCGGGGAGGGGGGTGGCGGCATACGGCTGCTTCCAATTGCCGGCGCCGGGCATCACTGCCGAGCGGAGCGGGCAGAGTGCTCTGTTTCTCTAGTCAACAAATGACATGTGGATCTCGTGGTTTGAGAGCTCAAGAATAAGCAGCACTGCTAGAGTTAAAAGAAAAAAAAATGAGAAATAGAAAATACAACCCACCTCACAAAGTAGAACATAGGAGGTGAAAAATGAGAGGCACCACTGGAGATGCTCTATGCTCTAAGGAACTGAGAAGGCAGAGCAACTGTCTTGGTCACCACCCAAACTGACATGAACAGTGTCCACTCCCCTACTCCGCCGCGGCCGCGGCCGCAGAGAACCCGGCGATGTCGCTACGCGCGAACCACGCCTCCCAGTTCCTGCCATCCGCGTGCCTGTAGTCGACGTGCTCCATGATGCCCGGGTCGATGCAGGCCACCGTGACGGCCACGCCGTCCGGGTTCGACCTCGGCGTGTAGAAGGAGGTGATGCCGCACACCTTGCAGAAGGTGTGCTTTGCCGTGTGCGTGCCGAAGGTGTAGGTGGTGATGAACTCCTCGGCGCCTGGGTCCAGCCGGAACTTGGCCGCGGGCACGACGAAGTGGGTGTTCCCGCGCATGGAGCAGTTGGAGCAGTTGCAAATCCACGCCACCACGCTCGTCGGGGCCTCCACCTGCCACCGCACGCGCCGGCAATGGCACCCGCCGCTGTGAACCACCTCGGAGCCCATAGCGTGATTTGCCACAACAGAGTTTCAGTTCTTGGTAGCTGGCAGCCCTGGAAACATAGCAATATCGCTCATCCGCTGTGCTGTACACCAGAGTTTTCTTATATTAACGGGCGGGAAGGTTAGGCACGGCTCGTGGAAGCGGCGTTGGGACGAAGCGTAGAAATCTTTGCTCATTGGGGTGGGTGGCTAGAATCCGAGATGCGCTGATGCCAGTTGCCATGCGCTGCCCTCATTCCGGGAGTCAGCAGTGACGACTGAACAGATGACGAGTCGACGACTACCAGAGCCGACTGGAGATAGGAGACAAGGAACGACGGCGAGGGGTTGTGGAACCAAAGACATCAAGGTTCTCGGGGTGAGCTATGGAACAAATACCAAATTGTGACGCTTCCAAAATATCTTAGAGCTCGAGAGAATACTAAACTCGCAAATGTAAAAAGTAGTTCTTGATTTTTTTTTATCACTCTTCCCCTCAATTCACACATCCGGGATGTACAGCGACAACACTTCCATACATTTTAATTCCACACTGCTGCCTTTCACTAGACTAGTTTTACAGTTCACTGACGAAGGGAAATCCACCCAACAAACAGCTGACCTGCTTCGTCACGGAAGCACAACCTAAATTGGCCACTACTCCGCCGCCGCTGCCTTGGAGAAGTTGGAGATGTCGCTGCGCTTGAACATGTCCTCCCAGTTCTTCCCGTCGAAGTGCCTGTACTCGACGTGCGCGACTGTGCCGGGATCAACGCAGGCCACCGTGACGGCCACGCCGTCCGGGTTGGACCTGGGGACGTAGAAGGAGGTGATTCCGCAGACCTTGCAGAAGGTGTGCTTCGCCGTGTGCGTGCCAAAGGTGTAGGTGGTGATGAACTCCTCTGCGCCGGGGTCGAGCCGAAACTTGGCTGCGGGGACGACAAAATGGACGTTCCCGCGCATGGAGCAGTCGGAGCAGTTGCAGATCCACGCCACCAAGCTCGCCGGAGCCTCCACCTGCCACCGCACGCGCCGGCAGTGGCACCCACCGCTGTGGACGATCTCCGAGCTGCTGCTCATCGCGTGATTTGGGAGTGGAGGTGAACTGGTAGCGGCTGCTTGCGAGAAGGGCGTTGACGAGATGAGCGCACCGGATGGGGAAGACGGGAAGGAGAAATGGCCGGCAGCTGGGCTGGGATCAATAGGCTTGTAGTAGGTGTTTCCCTGGAGGCCCAGTATTGTAATATTGGACTACCAGTTGGCTGTGGAAGAGAGCAACGAATGGGCCAAAAGATGGGATGATTGATCCTACTAACAAACCCAACGAGCCTACATCTGAAACTGCGGATATTGGGCCAGTATTTGCTCAGCTGCGGCCCACATGCGAAACCGAGGAGGCGGCGGCCGCACCGTCACACTCACAACACAAAGCACCCGCCGCGCGGCGCTCAGTCGCCGCCACAGACTCGCCGGCCGCCGCAAGCCCGCGCGCTCGGATCCCCTGCGCGGCGCCACTGCCGGCTTCGCACTTCAGAGGCGTGCGTACCCCACTGCGAACCGAAACCCCTCGCGCAGCAGCGGCGAGCCATGGCCGTCAACATGGAGTGCCTCGTGCTAGGTACGCACGGCGGCGCCCTCCTTCCTCTCCTCCTCTTCCTCCTCTCCCATGCCTGCGGCTCGATTGGAACCTCACTGATGCTGTGCGCGCGGTGCAGGGGCGGGGCAGGAGGTCGGGAAGAGCTGCGTGGTGGTGACCATCGGCGGGAAGCGCGTAATGTTCGACTGCGGCATGCACATGGCGTACCAGGACCACCGCCGATACCCGGACTTCTCGCTGCTGCTCGCCGCCACCGGGGCGCCCGACTACACCACCGCCATCTCCTGCGTTGTCATCACGCACTTGTGCGTACACGGAAACACCCCCTTTTGCTCGTGATTTTCTTCAGGTAATTGCGTGACTGGTCGGGGTCTGAATCTTTCGTTTTGCAGCCATCAGGATCATATCGGGGCATTGCCTTACTTCACCGAGGTCTGCGGGTACCACGGCCCCATCTACATGACGGTGAGCTCTGACTCTGACTAATTTGTGCCCTGATTAACTTCCAAGTCGGTAACTGCTTTTGGTTGGGTCAATATGTTGCAGATATAAACTATGTAATTTTTGTTAGTTGCATTCTGGCTTAGGTTGCAGAATTTTGGATTTGACTCCTGAGATAGGAAGTAAAGTTACTGCCTGCTAAACTTGTGATACTGTAGTCAGGTGTCAGGTTCATGTCCAATATGTATTTGGTTGGCTTATCCAGCATGAGCTGGAGAGTACAGAACATTGTTATTTGTTCTCTTTCTGTTCCACTTAGGACTTTGTTAATGCGATGATTTTGCACTCCTTGAGTGGGTATTATCTCAAATGAAGGATCTTGCACCATTTGCTCATTTGACTGGGATTGATGTCGTCTTTGTCTTTACTCTTCTTATACGAAACATCTGTATATCTTAATGGTTGGTGTTGATCATCTTGTAACTTCTGTTGTGGTTCCTCAAACAGTATCCAACAAAAGCTTTAGCTCCATTTATGCTGGAGGATAATCAGAAAGTAATGGTAGATCAGAGAGGGGAGGAAGAGCAATATAGCTATGAAGATATTCTCAGGTGTATGAAGAAAGGTAACTTTAATTAACTTTGGATTGTACTACCAGTTTACTTCAAAAATTGACATTGGCACTTCAGTATGCACTATATTTTAATCTTCTTTTGCTTGTACATTTCAGTAACATCGTTGGATTTGAAGCAGACTGTTCAAGTAGATAAGGACCTTATAATCCGTGCCTATTATGCTGGTCATGTATGTTTCTTATACCCTTTTCTGGTCTGATATCTTTACATTCTTTGAAGAGAAGTATTGATTTAGTTATCTACTTTCTAATCTAGGTTCTAGGGGCTGCCATGATTTATGCTAAAGTTGGAGATGCTGCTATGGTCTATACTGGAGATTATAATATGACACCAGATAGACATCTCGGAGCAGCGCAAATTGATCGTCTGGAGTTGGATCTTTTGATAACAGAGTATTCTCCGATCTCTCTGGTTATAAACATGTTTTCCTATTTGATTGTTGCCTTCACTTGGACTTTTATCCCAGTGCTGTGAGTGTGCCATGATAGATACATTTCTTGCTTATGTCTTAGCATCACTTGGTGGCTGTGTTTTCTCTTTAACATGCCATCTTTTTTGGGGTCATTTGGCATGCCATTTAGTGTTTTTTGTTTGGAGATCGGGTCATGGGAACCGGTTTCCAGACTAGTAGTCGCTCGTCAACTAGTACCTGGATCATTTTGTCAGCTAGTGTGCTCACCTCGAAATAATTTGGGATATTTGTCCTGTAAACTGTAAGTATAGTTGTATATTGCTTCTGAGTTTAGTTTGAGATTTTTTTTCAAATACAGCAAGATGATTTTGTGTTTACTTTTATGATATAATGTATGGTGGCATTGTAATGTTTTACCACTATGTTATTACAGCACGATTGGTGAGGATGTTTTTCTTGATGTGCATAATATGACGAAGTGCCAAAAATATGTTTTATTTCTGCAGGTCCACATATGCTAAAACTGTGCGGGACTCTAGGCATGCCCGTGAGAGGGAGTTCTTAAAAGCGGTATGAAAAGACATATTTCCCTGCTGCCAATATATTTGATTTTTGTAGTTTTTTGGTTTGATGTGTAACAGCTATTCTATTCCAGTGATGGCTTCCTTTGACATGCTTTATATTTACTTCTAGCACAATATCATTCAGAAAGCAAATTAAATAATAAGTGCATTTTGTGATCCAGAATGTAGCTCCTTTTTTTTTAAAAAAAACCCCCCAGACATTTCAGTTTAAAGAATGATCTTTACTGTATTAAAATGAGAATCCTACGATACTGTCACAGCTTAACTGAGTATCTGATTTCTAGGTTCACAAATGTGTTTCTGGTGGAGGTAAAGTTCTGATTCCAACATTTGCTTTGGGAAGAGCTCAGGTGCTATAGTTCTCTTGATCATACTCTCTGATACATATAAGTGACAAACCATTCACTGTTAAAATTAAATGAGCAAGTCCCTTTGGAAAATACTGTCCCTGGGGCCACACTTTTCAAACATAGGTACTCTCTTGATCATACTCTCTGAGACATATAAATGGCATTGTTATGTTATGTAGGAGCTTTGTATATTACTGGATGACTATTGGGAGAGGATGAACTTGAAGGTTCCTATTTACTTATCAGCTGGTATGTTCTTTTTGTTGAACTTTTGCCTCTTTCGTTATGTGTTTTCCTGCTTTATCTGAGGTTATACTGTTCTAGGTTTAACCATTCAATCTAACATGTACTACAAGATGCTTATTGGATGGACTAGCCAAAAGATCAAGGACAGTTACACAGTGCATAATCCATTTGACTTCAAGCACGGTAAGTGGCTCAGTTTTTAAAAAAGAACCTCAGCTCAGTTAGATGCAGAATAAAGATCTTATATTGTTGAGTGAAGAAAAATAAAATGTTCTGTTGGCCTATGCAGCACCGATACGGATACGTGCGATATGGATACGTTGATACGTTATTTCTCAAAAAAATCCGATACGGATACGTTTAATATTTTTTAAAAAATAATACAAATTCTTATTCTATATAATGTTAACACTATCAAGGACAAGCACTGTATTAACCAAGAATACAAGACTGTATTTTGCAGGTATGGCTGATTTGACTAAATAAGAGATTGATATCTAATGTTTTTGGACACAATGTCACACTGAATTATTTCCTTTTCACATTTATCGCCATTTAATTTCCCAACAATCCCTCATAGAGCTTTTAGTAATTAATGCAAAGCAACCAACCAACCAATCGTGTTAGCACAACATGCAATACAACAACGCACGCCCAGGCAGCAAAGAAGAGGCGGAGCAAATAGTCGGAGAGTTGGAACGAAGCAAAGCTGGGACGACGAAATTACTCATATCAGAACGACAGGAGGGGAAGGAAAATAGATCGACGTCTTGCCGGCGACAAGCAATGGAGATCGTCGGCTCGTCATCGCTGTTGCAGTGATGCGTAGTTAGGAGGCGTCCATCTACTACTTCGGCCTGGCGGCGTTGAATGGGTGAAAGCAGAGGGCTAGCTAGGTTACGTATCATGCGCCAATAGGGTCAATATACAACCCTCGGCCGTATCAGATGCTGGCCCGTACGTCTCCGTGCCGTATCGGAATTCTTTTTTCTTCCTTTTTTGCGGATACTCTGACGATATGTATCGACGCCGAATCGACGCCGTATCCGTGTCGGTTGCCGTTTCTGACACGGATACGGGGGCCTGCTCACGTATCGGTGCTACGTAGCTGTTGGCCAGTAAACGAAGTTGCATTCATATTCTGTATTTATGCCCCTGTTTTTTGACTAATCATATGATTGAGGGTAAAAAGTTGAAATGTTCTAGCAATTAAAAAAATAATCTGCAACTCATATTTTGTGTTTTATGCACCTAATTTGTGGATGATGTAATACAAAATGGATATTGTGTTCTGTTCTCATTTTATTAGTTATCAAAAGGTATTTTAGTTAATTAACTTTGATCAAAATATGTGATGTTTTGTTTCATGTGAATTTGATGTCTGAATGTTATTTATAATTTAGAGATATCTGAATGACGTTGAAGGTTTTTCCATATTGCAGTTTGTCACTTTGAGCGATCTTATATTAACAATCCTGGTCCCTGTGTACTTTTTGCAACGCCTGGTATGATTTTTGGTGGATTTTCTCTTGAGGTGTTTAAGAAATGGGCACCATCAGAAAAGAATCTGGTTGCACTTCCAGGGTACACCCTGTAACTCTGAAATTTCCTGTTGTTTCCATGTTTACTGTTGTTCCAGATTGTTAACAACCTTTTGTTCCCTCAAAGTAATTTCTGGTGCCAACTTTTGATGCAGATATTGTTCTCCTGGAAGCATTGGTCAGAAAATTCTTTCAAAAGACAACGACACCCATATTGATGTCAGATGTCAGGTCACTTTTCACTTCACTCTATTCTTTCCTTTACAAAAAAAATATGTTAAAAGAAAATGCCAGGTCTTGTTAAAGGTGTTAAACATTTAAAACAGAGAAACTACAAAGTGGTTTCATATTCAGTGGGTACTTATTTTGCCCCCTAGAAAACAATAGAACTTGTCTCGTCCCTTGTTTGGTACTACCATTTTGATCCTATGTGATCTTTAAACATGTTTATGATATATGCTAAGAGATAATTGATGTACTATTGTGGGTTAGGCCTGATTAGCTAGGAGTGGTGCTCGACCGGATGGTGAAGCTTAGCAGCCTTGTCATCCCAGGAGATTTGGTGGAAGAACAGAAGGAACATATAGGAATGGGCTCTGAATCTCTGATTACTTGCATTCTTTTATGGACATGCCTCCTTATATAGAGAACTTCTAACTAAACTAGCTAACAAAGTGAGAAAATGAAATCTTCAGCGTAACAACACTATCTTATCGAACTGAACCTGTCGGCAAACAATTTCTTTGGGCTCACTCTGTGTTGTGCTGCTTGTTGTTGCTTTGAAGTCCGATGAACACTATTATTGGTAACTGATAAGTCATTCATTACAAGAATGTCTAACATAGTAATTATGGAGAGGAACAATTCAAGGACAGGATGTTTATGTGGTTCAGTTACATGTATTTTGTTTGGAATTAAGGATAGCTCAATTTTGTGAAGTGTACTTCTCATATGTTATACTTTCACACTGAGCTGTTTTTCTTTTAAACACCAGATCCATCAGCTAGCATTCAGTCCTCACACAGACTCCAAAGGGATCATGGATCTGATAGAATTCCTTTCACCCAAACATGTAATTCTTGTTCATGGTGAAAAGCCTAATATGGCTTTCCTGAAGGAGAGAGTCGAATCTGAGTTAGGGATGCCATGCTACTACCCAGCTAACCATGAAAGCGTCTCCATACCAACAACCCGGAATCTCAAAATGAGCGCCACAGAAAGGTTCATCACAAGCTGTGCTGCAGAGCAAACGAAAGACAGTCTGCAAAAGGGCGGCCTGATTTGTGGTAGCAGTGTGCCACATGTTAATGGCAGCCAAAAATTGGTGGATGGCATTCTTTTTATGGAGAAGCATAAGAAACCAAAAATCTTGTGCGAGGATGAGCTTCTTCCGGCACTGGGCGTGGAGCGGCATTCTGTCCACTTTGAACCGACGGCCTCGGCCAGAATTGGAGCAGCTGATGAATCGGAGGAGTTGCAGCAGGCTGATGCAGACCATTTGGAATGTGAAAAAAACGAAGTGAAATTGTAAATGTAAAATTATTCCATCTTTCATTCTGTTTTTTTTTTCTTTTTTCCTCAGAAAAAGATCAGACCGTTGTACAAGCTTTTACTTTAGTATTTCTGTAGGAACGAGGGCGTTTATTACCAAGAGAATTCAATGGATACTTGGTCGCCCTGTTTACGAATGGATGAGATGCTACTGGATGATGCGAGGGACCGGCGTAGATTGAACTTATGATCGCGTAAGGCCATAAACGATCATAAAATAATTCCTAGCAACGACAGGTCGAGATCAAGTCAGCAAGCTCCAGGCTGTTTGCCGTGCAAGACCGCTGGAACATGCGTGCCCGGTCATTTGATTCCAGGTCAAACGGGTCACCTTGCTCTTGTATCGTCGCCGTCGTCTTGGTTCTATGACCGATCGATGTGCTGCTTAATTTGCTATAAGTAGATAGCAGCTCCTTGAGCTTTGGATACACAACAACCTGCAAGCTCGACCTGATCAGTATTACTGTATCTCTTTAATCAGTTGTCGAGCTAGTTAGCCGCAAGCGCGTGCTACTACACGAACAACCCACACATTTCTTGTCCACCTCCCAACGCGCCATAGCAAGCCAACCAGCAGCAGCTACGACAAGCTATCTATACGTGTGTGTGTATATATAGATACTAGATAGATTGGCGTGTTACGCTACGCCCATTTGTTTTAGTGAATAAGTTTTTTATTATATGTTGACAATCTCATGTAAAGTTTTTTAATTAAGTGTATAAGTGTATATATGAATCTAGTATTATGTAAATATCATAGACTATAGGGATTAAACAAAAAATATGCAATACAATGATCTATGCACATAAATAGCAAATACAGGAGGGATTTATTTACAAAATAATATGAATATGTTTGTAAATATCATATGTTTTAAGAACTAAACCAAAATGTGAAACAATAAACCATACACATAAATAGAAAATCAGAAGAAGCTTATTTGAAAAACAGCCAAGAGCCTTATCTTATCCTCTGGTTATTGTCTTGCTCTCCACCGTATGTCTTCTCCAGCCGTCATCCTATTCTCTCTCTCTCTCTTGCACCGAGCAAGCTTCCCGTTGACCCTTAAAGGTCAACCCTGTCGTGCTTTCCTCTGGTCTCAAGTGCGAGTCGCGGCCTCCTCCAATGCCCATGAGGGTGAGGGTGCTGCTTCGGCCCCCAAGAGGCATCTCGCCTCTGCACATGCAGACATGGTGCTCCTTGCTCCCGCGCCCGCCTCGTCCCTCGCGTGTGCTGCTGTTCCCGTGGGCTGCTCATCAGGGAAGGAGAGAGAAGAGAGGCGAGACCCATACACGGGCCAACCTCGCCGGGGCGTGTAGGCCGCCACCCAGCCCACGTTCCACGGCACCGGCAGAGCCCAGAGGTTTGGCGGGCGACAGGAGGACCAACCACCACGACCCAAAGTGAATTGCACACACACAGAAGGACAAAAGAAGAGACTTATACACGGTCCAAGTGGAACTGCATTTAGGGCTGAAAACAGACGGAAAACGGTCGGAAAAACACCCATCCCATTCCTGTTATCGTATTTTTCTTGTCGGACGGAAATAAAAATGGGAATGACGGGAACGGAAATGAACGGGACAAATCCGGTATGCCGGAAACGAAATAATCCGATCGGGAATACACTGCTAACGGTCGGTAACCGGTAATTAAGTCGGGAACAACATCGTAATATAATAACATCATATATACAAGATGACCAATCATACCATCCCGTAACACACTTATGCAACGTCACACAATCACAATGAACAGCCATCACAAGTTCACAAGAGTAAACAATAGTGTATGACCATTTCATCAAACCTTACAAATACACACATAACACATAGAACTAAATAGTCTCAAGTTTGAGGGATACATGCATTACACGTAGAACTAAATAGTCTCACGTTTTAAGGGATACACACATAACACATAGAACCAAATACTTGCATAACACATCACAAGTTCACAACAGTTTCAAGTCCATCGATGACCTACTGCTCCACAAAGTCCTCATCCATAGCATTAGCTTCACTCCTTGTTGCATCTTCAGTTTGAGGGATTGCATCTTCAGTTTGAGCCATTCCATTTTTTTTCTCCTACAGTTCACAATGGCAAAACATAAGAGGATAAGCCATAAGCGACATGCATTTGTGCTACAAATAATGGTTCAGCAGTAAACAAGTTTAACATACCTCCTCCTTACGCAGCTTCATTGCAGCAAAAATGATCTCCATGAGCTCAAGATCAATGACTACTGATTGATCTTTCTTGGAATCTTAGAAAATAATGTCAAAGTGAAACATATAAGCATAGAGAAAGTAATTTTGCAGTACCGTAAACAAATTGGTGCATATTAATAGTTCAGCATATTATTTATGAGCTCAAGATAAATGGTTCAGCATATTACCTTTTCTTTCTGCAGCTAACCAATCCTTGGTGCATATCAAAGCTTCTACCATGTCGGAACTAAGACTGCTGCGGAAGGATCAATGACACGACCACCAGCACTAAATGCAGACTCCGAAGCAACTGTTGACACTTGTATGGCCATGACATCTCGAGCTATTTTTGCAAGGATAGAAAACTCTTTGGTCTTGCCCCTCCACCAAGGTAAAATATCAAACTGACCACAATGCTTCAACAGAGGTTGTGCCATATACTTATCCAATTCATCTAAGTCATCATTATCATGGCCACTTGACTCGTACAAAAAGTTTTCAAGTTCCTCATCTGGATTGTCAAGCAGAATATCATCTATGTTCCTAGTTCCTGCTACGTCACTCTTGTTCTTTGTAGGTGAAGGTGTTAAACTAGCATAAAATTGATACAGTTTCTTTATGACACTAAGAAGCTCTTCTAGCTCCACTTGGTACATATCACCATAAAATCTTTTCATGTAGAATTCTATCAGCCTTTTCTTGTATCTAGGATCAAGGAAACATGCAACAGCTAGAGCAGTGCTAGACTTCTTCCAATACTTCTCAAATTTGGCACTCATTGCAACAGCCATATCTCTAATAGTAAAATCATCACTAATACACCACTTATCAACAAGCTCCTTTATCTCACAGAAACCTCTATAAAATAAATTTGCAGTGGGGTAAGAAGTACCAGACAGCAGCTCGGTGAGATCATAAAATTTCTTCAAGCACTGAAAGAGGGTTACAGCCATGTTCCACTCATTATCCTTCGGACAGATGTGCTCATACCTACAAAGTTATAACAGGAAGTTATACTACAAAATATGAGATATTATAACAGGAAGTGTACAAACTAAAGAAAACAATTTCTGACCTCCGACAATCTGTGGACTTGAGCCTCAAAAATGCAGGCTTGAAATACAATGCGTCCCTCAACATTAGATAGGTTGAGTTCCACCTAGTTGAAACGTCATATGAAAGCCCTTTTGTTGTATCCAGTCCACACTTAGCAGCACATTTCATGAGTCCTTCCCAATACAATGGAGAGCCCTTTACAGCTAACACAATGGATTTGATCTTGCCAATGGTGCTTGAAATTACACTCAAACCATCCCTAGCAACTAGATTGAGTATGTGACAAGCACACCTCACATGAAAGAAGATGCCATCACAAACCAGATTCCCATTGCTTTCTTTCAGGTCAGCAATCACATCTTTGACAGCCACCTCATTTGAACCAGCATTGTCCAAAGTTAAGGCAAACAACTTCTTTTCAACATACCACTTAACCATCACTTCAGAAAATATTTGTGATAACTTTTGGCCTGTGTGGCGTCCTTCAACATGAAATAAACCAATAATTCTCTTTTGTAGGCGCCACTCATCATCTACCCAATGAATGGTGACACACATGTATGATTTGTTCTGACAAGAAGTCCATATATCCATTGTAGCACTAAACTGAGACTTAACAGTTTTAAGGTATGCATACAATTTATCTTTATGTTCTAAAAAGATGTCCATGATACCTTTCCTAACAGTGACATGTGACTTTAGTGGAAAACTAGGACGCAAAGACTTGATGAACTCAACAAAGTAGTAATGCTCTGACATGCTAAACGGGTACTCATGCATGATTATTGCCAAGTAAAACTTCCTTAAACTTACTTCTTGATCATACTTGAAGGGTTCTACCACACTTATATCTTTTCCATGATCCTTTTCAGACTTGAGTTGCTGCTACCCTTTTACTATGCTATGTGCTGACTTCAAATGATTGCGAAATCCTGGTGTCCCTTGGTTGCTCTCAGCTCTATACTTGGCCTTGCATTTTGGAAAGTTACAATGTCCCCAGATCTGAACATACTTGCTCCCATCTATCTCTACTATCTCTTCCTTCTTGGTGAAGTAGTTCCAAACATCAGAGGTGCATTTTTTGGACCTCTTTCCAGCAGGACATTCCTCCTGATCAATGATAATAACATCATTACCATCACTAGCATTAGCAGTAGGCTGACTTTGTTCTTGGGATGGTGTTCCAGTTCCAGTGTCACTACCACTGCCATTTCCATTCATGTCAGCGCCACAACCAACAGCTGCATTTGGATCTGCATCGACTTCATCAGATGGGACAGAGATTGTCTCAGCTACTGGTGTTGATGATGAAGCTGACACATCACCGGCATAAACTTCTTTTCCTTTTCTCTTCGTCCCTAACAATGGAGCACCAGCAACATCAATAAGTATGCACGACATGGCCACATGGGCATGGAAAGGTGTGAAACATTGAGCTTGAGCAAGAGCAATGTACCTTGAGATTGAGATGCGGACCGCCTAGATCTATTGTTGGCAGTTGACGGTGCATCATCCCCGAAGAGCAGCCAGGTGGACCGGTTCACCGCCGAGTTTGAGGGACGCTCGAGGCCAGGTGGGGCCATCTTTACTTGGGCGTGGCCGACGACATGGATGTGGTGGAGTGGAGAGGGCAGACAGCCAGAGTACGGCGCGCCTGCGCTGGTGGCGGCGTGCGCGTGGTGGCGGCATGCGCGTGCGGGGCGGGGCGGCCGGGTGGCGTCCGGCGTGCGCGTGCGGGGCGTGCGCATGCGCGTGGTGGCGGCGTGTGCGTGCGGGGAGGCGTGCGCGTGGCCGGCGACGTGCGCGTGCGGGGCGGGGCGGCCGGGTGGCGTCCGGCGTGCGCGAGCGACTGCCGAGTGGTGGCGGCTGCTGGCGCCTGCCGAGCTAGGGTTAGTTGGTTTGTTGGTGCTTGGTGGCCGGACTGGGCTGAATGGTCATGGCCCAAGGAAATGGTCTGTTGAGCTGAGTAACGGAAAGTCCAATACGGGAAACAAAACGGGATTTTTTAGACTGAAAACGGGATCCCGACTAAACGGACGGAAAAACGCCCACCCGTTTTCGATCCTGCGTCCCATTTTTCTCGTCCTGTTTCCGTACCGTCCCATTTACATTCCAACGATTCGAAAACGGTCGGGAAAAATTGCTCCAATACGGGAAACGGGAACCGGACAGGACGGGATTTTCCCGTTCCGTTTTCAGCCCTAACTGCATTAGCCAGAAACGAAGGACGTGTTGCAACCGGGCACGACCACGTCGATCAAAAACTAATGTGACTGGTGTAAAAACTATTCACGTTGGTGAAATTGACGAGAGAGCTGAACATCCTTCCCGGATCAGCTTATTACTATATATAGCATACTGCAATAATTAATTATATTATAAATCTAAAACAGTTTTACTATCCAAAATACCAGCTAGTAGTTTTGAGAAACTAGTGACCAGTAATTTGAGAGTAATTTCATAATTACAATATTAATTAATAATTTTATGTTTATTTTTACGATAGAACATTAATCCTACCAAATCATTAAAATATCATATCATCTTAAGAAAATATAAAACATCACAAATTAATTAGATTATTAATTTAATTTATTTATAACTATAAAAATTAATTATTACTCCCTCGAGATATTTTTTGTTGCCAGAGGGAGTATGATGGCCTGTTTGTTTCAGCTTATTTGCAAGTAGATTATTTAATATAGGTCAAATAATCTGGGAGGACAAACAAACAGACCCGTTTATTTGATCAGATTAAATAATCTAGGGGCTGGATTGTCATAATTCAATAAGCACCTCAAGAGGTGCTTTTTTTAGCTTATTTGATAAAAGACCCACTATCCTTGTCACTTTAAAGGAAATTATCCACCTATGCCATCGAACATTATTGTCTTTATAGCAATCAAGGACATTATTGTCTTCTCACTGTCTACAATCAATAATCTGGACAATAATAAGTTGAGCAAACAAACAGACCTCCCAGATTATTTAATCTGGATTATATAATCGAGATTAAATAATATAGCATCAATAATTTAGATTAAATAATCTGCTTAGGAAACAAACAACCCTAAATATATTACTCTTATTTTTTCTGATATTACCCTCATAAAATAGTTATAATTTTAGATTATAAAATCTATACTATTGGATAAAACTACTGGTCAAAACTATTAGCCATTTGGATAGTAAAACTGGTGTAGGGCTAAACAGTATGTTAATTAGCTATAGCAACCTGATCACAAAACAGTTTGCTAATTAACAATATGTAAATGTAATGTAAAATTGTATTCTTATAAGGTTCTTAAGCAATTATGATTTTTTTGGTATTTTAATTCATATTTAAAATTTCAAACTTATATATAATTTACAGATGAAGTCAAAATGCGTTGATTTTTTTTCTGAAATCTCAAATAAATTGTGTTCTATCACAAGGATGCTTTTTCATTTTGCTGGTACAGCTCAATTTTACAATGATCCATCAACTCATTAATAATCATTATTCAACATTCCCTTAACCTTTTTGTAAATATTCAAGTAATTAGAATTTTTAAACGATTTTGTGTGTTTATGTACATCTTATACACCTCTACATATAGAAAATTTGTATTTTTTTTGTAAACAACTCCTACACCTGTGTAAGTTTCTATTGGTTTACATTTAACATGAAATTGAGCTCATAACTTATTTGTGGTTTAGTAAAATTTGAAGATACAAATAAATTCACCAAAAACTTTAGAGGTTGGTGTTGCCTTTGAATGAACCCATACAAAATTCAGTTTAAAATTTAATATACTTTAGAGGTTGGTGTTGCCTTTGGAAATATAAAGAGGTGAATTGTTACACTTTGGAACTCTAAACTGCAATATCAGACATTGCTGACATCACCACCTAAACAATATTGTTGTTTGGCGTTGTCTGTAATATCGTTGGTTTCGTTGATGTCATCAACATCTGATATTGGTGTTGCCACTACAATATTGTTGTTCGTTACTAACATCATCATTTGTGTACTATAATATTATTTTTTATGGTGTCTGCTATTACTTTAAAAAATAAATGACACCAAAGGCTTCTTTTGTAGTAGTTCATTTGAACTATCCTTTTTTTATATAAGAGCAATCTGCTACTGATATACTCCACGAGCTTTTTCTTGTGAATCAATTGTGTAGTTTATATGTGCACACTACTTTGGTGCATCTGCAACTGTGTTAACCCAAATGTACATTTGTTTCTGTAGTTGAATTGCTTAATAATGTACTGCAAGACTGCAAGTTCAGAAATAAATGCTAAAATCCAAACGCCTCACCTAATACTAATGTACTGCAGGCATGTTCAGAAATGGGCGACCACAAAATCCAAAAGCCTTTCAGCAGTTTTACAGTAGACACAAATAAATGCATTGTAACAGAACCGTCTTATCATGGAGACACGTTCTCACAAAATAAAATTTAGCCACAAATAGGACCATACGTATAATCGGTGGCAGACGATCTCTCAAGTTAGTCGTATGCTGTATGTTTCTTACTTAATTCGTGGTTAGCATATCTACAGAAGATTCATTTTAGAAACAATACATCAAATAGGAAAGAAACGAGCCAAAAATAATTCCTTATTATTGCCCTAGGACAGGGCACTGATGTTTACCGCAATCAGCCCGCGTTCACACCTTTGTGCTAGCTTTCCATGTTACTATCCACAGGGCAGGACACATACCTTCGTTGACGAGACCATAGATGCAGGTATTTAAACAAACAACCTCCTACAATTAGCTTTGCCACCTGAATCGTAACCAATAATATCCCTATGAGCACGTCCTCATATGTTCGTAACGGGGTTTTTGAAAATATGTCTTTGAATGTTGCACTATTTCTGAGATAGCTCTGATACCACGCTGTAATAGAACCGCCTTAACACGGAGATGATTCCATTTCAGGATCTTTCTCGAGTGGCGACACGCACTGTGACGCCCAATAGTATAATACATGACAGAAATAACATAGCTTGCAACAAGAACAAGATAGAGTATAGAGTTTTACATAAATCTGAATTTAAGTTACAAACCAGAGTTTTTAAAACTACGGAAGTGAATAGTTCAAAAGGAATAAAATGGTCCGATGGAATAAGTAAGATACAGTCGCCCTCTCACGGCGATTCATATAGAACATCTGGCCTTATAGGTGTTTGCCCGAACACCGTACTGGCAACCAACACCTTAATCCTCCTCGTTGTCGGTGCACCGCTCGCATTCAATGTTCCAGCAGTCTGAACGTTGACCCTCCTAGTGGAACCTTCCACCGTAGTGGCAATCTCCATCCTCATTATCTAAAAACCATATAGAGCTATGACTTGAGCAACTAATACTCAGCAAGACTGATCCGTCAAAATGGCCATCTACAGCCGACTCCTAGACATGCACAGGCTAAGAGTAGGATTTATATTATCAAAAAGTCAGCCTAAGAGTGGATCCTTATTTTTTTAAGGTTTAGCAACAAGTTAAGTTCACATGCTGAATAAGAAATTTAGTTTGCACTAAAACTATAGCAATCATGCTTGCAATATAATTAGAATAATTTCATACAACAGTATTGAACCCAACCATTGTGACATCCCAAGTCACAAATTTGTCAATTTGCTGATTAATTCAAAATTTCAAAATAATTAAAGTGCCAAAGAAAAAGGGGAATTACTTAATTAGAAATTTCCACTAATTGGCCGAGTATTATCTTTTCAAAAACCTTGCAAAACTCAATGGAAGTGTGCCCATATTTTTGCATATTCCAGTAGGGCATATCAAGAAAGAATTGTGGGGAATTTACTGGAATTTTTGATAAAGGTTTAACCCCCCTAAAAATTCCCTAAGTGCAGAAAACAGCACCTCTGTTCCAGGAATTTTAGTTAATTCTCCAGAGGGAATCTCGACGTGGCCACAAAAGAAAAGTTGGCAAGTGGGATTTGCTGAACTTGCACAAAAATTTGCTAAGGATTTGAAGCAACGTAATTGGAGAATTTAGCAAATTGCCGAACACTGTTCTAGTCAATCGAGGTCAACCACTCCCTGTACTTGAGCCATTCTCCGATCGACACCGCCGTCCTCTTCCGTCGGCCACCGCGCGCTCTCTCTCTCCCTTACCCATCCCGGCCACTGCTCCGCCTGCGAGCGCTGTGCCACCGGCGCCGCTTTGAAGGCGACCACCGTCGAGCCAACCGCCCGCTGCCAGCTCGCCCCTGATCTCTCTCCCCCTGTCCCGGTTATAAGCGCCCGACGGCAAGAGCCCTCCCCGCGCCCCCGGCAAGTAACCCCCCCCCTCCCCACACTTTCCTCTACCCCCTCTCCCCACTACAGAGGCTCCCGGCCCCTACATCTCCATTGCCGGCGAAAGCAACGGCGGGATTTTGAGCCGCGCCTCTGTTTTCGGCCGCCATGACCGCCACCCCGTCGAGCTACGCCTAGGCCGCCTCCCGTTCGCTCCTACCTCCTCAAATCGTTGCGCAAGGGTCTTCCCTGGCAGTTCCCTGAACCGCTCCCCCTCTGCCGCAGGGACCTCGCCGGAATCGACAAAGGAAGTAGCCGCCGCCGTCGGATTCTCCCCCACCCCGCCGACGAGACCCCCCTTCCGGCCCTCCCCGTCGCCTAGCTCCCCCACGCCATCAATCTCCGCACCGAGGTGATGCTCTCCCTCCACTCCTCGACCCTTCTCGCTCGCCGTGCTCGCCGCGCAACGCCGCCGTACCCCGCCTCTGCTTCGCCGCTCGTCGCCGGCCGTCTCCGGCGCTTTCCGCGGGGTACCCACCGGACCCACGAGGTCGCCGTGAGGTGCTGAGCATGTGGGCACACGAGGTTGGCCGGGCCGCGCTGCCGATTTGGCCGCTGGCCGAGCTCGCCGGCACCGGCCACCGCGCGCGCGCGCTCGCCCCGAGGGTTTGAAATCGCCGGATGGTAGTTTTGTAATTTGCCCCCAACTTTGCTAAAAAACTTCAAAAATTCATAACTCAAAAAATAAAAGTCCAATGAGCATGAAACCAATTTTGCTGGATTCCTAAAATCTTCCTCTACCAGAAAAACAAGATGAGATCCAGGGTTATGCGGTAGGTTAGTAAAATTAAATCACCAAAGTTAGAACCTTGATAAGAGAAGTAAATTCATAATTCAAAATCTATAACTGATAAAATCATGGGATTTGGTCAGTAAGCACTTCATGTCATTCCTAAACTTTCTGCTAAAGCACATTTCCATCTTTTATGCAAATTTTAGTGTTATTGCATAATCCCCATTTTTAGTAAATAAATTTCTATAAATACTTGGGTAGGATTTTAAATTCTGAAATTTTGCATTCCTGCTCTTTGGGCATTTCTGCATAAGCATAAAAATCTCCATGAAAAATTTTGGGCACCATCAGTATGCTTTTGGCTGTTAAAGTTACTCATTCATAATTAGCTTAGAAAATTCAATATAATTGTTGCCTAATATATGCATATGGTTATTATAGTGGTAAATCCATCCTTGGGACAGCCCATGCAACATGTCAATCTTGACTTACAGTAAAGTTATGATTTCTTTTGCATACTAATGATTCACAATTAGCTTATATATCTAGATTAGTTAGGGCTATAATTAAAAGTGAGCATGTCAAATTTTAGGAGGATGCAATTAACCTTGCAAGATAAAGTTCCTATGTTCCCTTGCATGGGCATTATAATTGGTGAATGCACCCTGGGTAAGGGGGTAGTTAGGGGGTTTTGCATATCTGCTGAGTAGGCCTTGGCATACCGAGGGAAAGTGCCCTGCTAATTTCTTAGCACCAAGGGTATACTGGTAGTTGGAATATAGGGATATGCTCAGTGATTACCATGCCTCCCACTTCCCCTAATTAGAAGTTTGTCCCCTGGAAGTTGATAATTGCCAGAGTGTGGTACAAACATGTCATCTCATGCATGAGCATCATTCCGTCAGATCCTATTTATTAAGGAAGTGTCATGCATCATCGTCCAACTCCTGACCGTGCATTGCACTGCATTGACTAGGGAGCGAGACTGGGAGCAAGGACGTGGCAAGCAACCCTGAGGAGCCCGAAGTGGAGCTAAACCCCGCCAAGAACTTTAGCTACGATCACTCCCAAGGCAAGCCCCGGTGCACACCTACTGATTTACGAGTCCTTTTTATTTTGTCACTATAGAGGGATATTGTATTGTGCATTAGGTATAGGGCTTGGATGGAAACCCACTTGCATAAACAAACTGTCGTCAGTAAGCCTTTCGTTAGCAACTGCTAGGCTTAAATTAGTGGAGTCAACGGTAGGCTATGGGATCACTTGATTCAATCATGATCCACGTGGAGAATGAAATTGGTTAAAATTTAGGAACCTATCGTTGCAACCCCGCGGACAAGTATTGAACAGTACCAAGTGCATACCTCTATATGGGAATTGGTAAACCTAGTAACTTGGGTGCCGTATTGTTGGACGGTATTACTCATCGATCCAGAGGTGATGTGAGTGGCACGGTGGATGCACGGGTCGAGGACCGCTGGAGAGTGCACGGGTTAAGCCTCGGATACGAAGTACTGTATCGCGGGGAGGACGTGTACTCGGGATCGATGGCCCCGAATCGATTTTATCGCAACCTCGTGAACGGTGGCCATACGTGTTCTTAAATGATGCGTATGTCGTGCATTTGGGTTATTCTCCTGCAGGATGTAAATCAATTTGAATTGCCGTCCCTCGCGGTCATGAGTACCTCTTGTTTCGAGCAGTGGCAATGATACTTTAAGTAGAAAAGTTTGTTTATGATGCTGAAATTTATTTACTCTATGGATACAAATTGCTATGTTGTATTACTCTTTATAATTGTACAAGTCTTAGCAGCTAGCTAGGTTCAACTACAGTCCCTCTTCTGCAACAAGCAATTAAAAAAAAAATCTTGGTTAAGGAATAAGCAGCGTAGCATAGAATTAATAGGTGCTTTTATGCAAATATCAAATAAACCCGGTCGGCCCCCTTGCATACTAGGAGTCGGTTTTAGTAAACCCTTTGGACGGGTAAGTCTTGCGGAGTATGCTAGATACTCAGGCTTTGCGATTATGTGGTTTTCAGGTTTGCCTCAAGCAACTTATTGCGATTGCTGTAACCAAATTGTGTGGGAAGGCGAGTAGCCCCAGAACTGGACCATTGAATGGGTCCCCGGCTCCCCTAATCAAGATAAGTGAGCCGCTGCCCTAGGGCCGGCATGGCTCCCTTAGGTTCTGCGTAGTGTTTGTCGTATCTTCCGCCTCCGCATATTTATGTAATATGAACCAAGAACCTATGTATGATAATGTAACTAAATTTGCTTCCGCTATGACTACTGAACTTGTAATATTAATGTATCTCTGTAAATGATGGATGTCCTGTGTGAACGCTATGTATGGTTACTTCGTTAACCATCTCCCGAGGCAATCCTGTCCGGCACACTCTATGCTTCGGTATAGGGTTGCGACAACCATCATATTAATGGCTTCTATCAATGTTTCGGCGGAGTTATCAAGTGGTACTTGTTACTGTGAGGGGCAGCGACTCGAATCGATTTACATCCTGTAGGAGAAACCTGTTTGCACGATCCATACGCGCTTCATAGAAGCCGCATGTAGCAACCTTTCGCATACGGTATCACAAGGTCTTCCGCGCCTGGCTCCCCGAGAAGGGTCCCCCAACGCGATGCGCCCTGTGCCGTCATCCGTGGGTGGATTGCTCCCTCCTCTCAGTTTACTGGGCCTTTCGACCAAGTAGTAGTCGTAGCTATATCAGTTTACTGGGCCCATAACTCCAGCATGCAAACAGTACGTTCAAACTTGATCCCATGGTTCGGACACGACGCATAGCCTTAAGTGACTCGGACGGGGCTACCTCCTTGAAGACAAGCTGTACTTCCCTTTCTATCTAATTGCACGTACGGTCTTCACTTGTCATCACATTTCATCTTTCTCTCATCTGACATTATTCCCAAGTGATAATACTTCCTGATCTACGGGTGGTCTCCATACCGCTCGACGAATGATCGTTCAAAATTAAACAGAGCGACTACCGTACTAAAGCTATTATTGGTTAAAGGGACCTACTGCAATCCTAGTTTTTTAAGCAACTCCTATAAACTTATTACACAGACAAGTCTACATCTCTAACTAGTGATAAAATAAAAATGTAAAACTGGTGGGGTGAACCGAGACTTGCCTTAGAGCCTGTTCCTAGTTAGTGGAATCTCCTTCTCGTTCTTCTGGCTCTTGGTCTTATCTCGCATCCACGTGGTTCACCCCGTTATCTACATGATGCAAATGATGATGATTATGAGAGGAGGTTCATGGCACTTCATCAATAAATATGTTAATGCAAAAATATGATATGTAGAAGTGAAGTGTTGTATGTGTATTTATGATCGAGTAATATCAAGAGTGGGTTGAGCATGTTATTGTGCAAGAGTAAGCATAAATGAGATAAATCCGAAATTGCACTATTGAGTAATTAGAACATATTAAATCATACAAGACAATTAAATGTTTTTACATGATTTAGTAGTTATTTACTCGTGTGTTATCTACTGTAAATAGAACATACCATGTGTTATTCTTATGTTAAATTTCAATTATATACATTGCTTGCTTGATTTTTAATAATTAAACAATGAACAAGGGAAATTAATTATTTTAACATGGTTCTGCTCGTCAATAGTGCATGAGTGATTTACTATAAGTGGGTAATGCCAAGAATGAATTATATGTCAAATTTCACTTACATGCAATGAGCCATTAATTTTAAATAATTAGAACAATGCAAAAGGTTAAATAATTAACTGTAACTAAGATACTAAGAACCAGAACTTGTGCTCTTACATGAAAGTGCAATATGTCAACACAAGATTATTCACCAAGTTTCATGAATTTACTGGTCTCCTAGCATTCTTTATAATTTTATTAGTGTGTTGGCTAATCAATTCAGTGGTGGTAAAAGTACTCACATGCAGAGGGATTTAATATTTTTTTTTAAATAGTACATGTACAGAGAAGACCTACAAAATTTATCTTGCCCTTAAATTCGCAGTAAATATTTTATTATCTATTTTTGAAATTTAATCAATTTTCTGGAATAAAACTAAATAAAAATCGGCTTTTCTGGTTCTCTGGGCCAGATCAGCCGCTCGGCCCAGCGGATGCGCGCGAGGGGGATGGCCCCGGGCCAGATCTGGTCCGAGCGCGGGTTGGGCCCGAAGGCCATTTTGGCCCACAGCCGAACGGCACAGAGGCCAGCTCGGCCAGGTCGCGCGGGCACGTACGGCGGCGTGGGCGAGGCGGCCGGCCGGAGCGGCGGCGGAACCCGCATTGATGCGGCAATGACCCAGTGAGCAAGGGCGGAGGCACGGCGCAGGGGAGGGAGTGGTGCGGCTCACTGAGGCAGCTCGACACCGGCAGAGGGGAGGCGATGGCGACCACGATGCCCAGGCCGACGAGATCCCTTCCGAGGCTGCATCTCAGCCGGCAGCCTGGGCTCACGTGAGGCACCTCCGGGACCTGTACGTGGAGCCGCACCTGGCTGCGGGTGCAGCAGTCGCCGGCAACAAGGGGAAACAGCCCACGACGAGGAGGAGCTCGGCTCGTTGAACGACGGCGGCGGGAAGTCGAGTTGTAGCGAGGAGAAAAGCGGACCTGCACTAAGACTGCTCAAACGGACGCGGAAGAAGGTTGCGAGCTCGAATGCGGAACGAATCGGACTAAGGCCTACCAAGGAATTGCAGGCGAAGTAGCTGCAGCTCCATGCATCGATCTTTGGGGAGGAACTTTGATTCCGCGTGGCTCACACCGAGGCTTCGACTGCGGCTGCTCTAGGAGGGAAGAGGAAGTCGCGGTGGTGCAAGGGCGTTGCTCGCCTTGGCTGTGGGTGAGGGAACGCAGCGGGGCGAGCTCGAACTCGCCCGGCAATGGCGGCGCTCTGCACAAGCAGAGAGGAAAAAGAGAGCGGGCGAGGGGGTGAATGGAGACCGGTGTCCGAAACAAGGTGCAGAATGGGTGGTGTTGCGGCTAGGTTTGGACCAGGTGGGGGCGTCGATCCGCGGCAACGCGCGGTCACCCGTCACCGGCGGCCACGCGGCACATGCCGAGTCGGGTGAGGTGGGACGACGATGTGTGTTTCCTCAGCATAACTGGCAGGTGGGTCCCACGACCAGTTTTTATTTTCTTTATTTCAAAATTCCTATAAACCACTAGTGTTTGTTATTTTTATGAGATTTAATTGTGGGCTGATCAAGGTAAACCAAAAATATGGGCGGTCTCAACATGATGTGCTTGAATTTATAAAAATGCTAATGATCAATAGTTTTTATTCGAATTTGAATATGAATTTTTCAAAGAGGGGTAGTTTTTGATATTTGGAGAATTTATTTGAGGCAGTAAATGAAGAGATAAAAATATGAGAAATTCGACACAATTCTATTTCACCAGGACTCATCACAACATATATTTTCGGTGGGCCAAGTTATGTTGGAAAATTTGGACTTGAAGTTCAAATGACATTTAAATTTACCTCGATTAAATTCGAATTTGCTCATTTACAGTTCAAACTTTTGTTCCAAGTTCTCATGCTGGTGTGGAAGGGTTCTAAGATATGATTTTGGGAACTCCATGGCATCGGGGGTGTCACTTGCATACTGTTAAATTTTTTATCTAATGGTCTAGATATATCGGTGTCTAAATCATGATACTTTTTCAAATCCATCGGTATCATAAGTATCATGAAGATGAATTATATATATCGTATGGACAATATAGTAATATCATGTCATGACAAATTTGTAATTTTTTCATGTTTTCTAAGGCGTATATCGTTATCTCATTTTCATTTCCCACTTAGGCTTCTACCAGCGGCGGCGCACATGGATACAAGCTTTGATGTATCTCTACCATCACGTCATGGAACAGAGGAAGCGTATAACGGAGGCATTAATGGCGAGAACGGTTGAGTTAGCTGTGAGGTTGAAGAAGGGCAGATATAGTTCGCTACGGCCATATATACGGTCCATGTCGATCGGGCGCGAACGGAGCCTCTGCGTATCCTCTTGCTTCCTTGGAAGCTGTGTAATTGTCACGCCATGGAAGCGGCCATGGAATGGAACATTAATGGAACTGCAGTTTTTACAGATCGGGTTTTAAACAACCAGGCACATTAATGGCGAGAATCATTGAATTAGCCAGTCCTGCGTGTGAAGATCGACGGAGCTAGTTTGCTGAGGCCATCCGGTACGGCGGCGGAGGCCGACTCCATCTTGCGGTGAGGCGTGCGTGCGTCAGGGTGAGTGCGTGAGGCTGAAACCTTACGATAGAATAGGATAGGAAGTTAATTAACCTGTTACTTAATTAATCCTAAGATGTACAGTAATTACAGTTGATGTCATTCTAAATGAACGGTTAGATTTAATTCATGATACTTTAATTTTATATATATCATAGTCTACTGTAAAGGTGCTCTTCCACAAAAGATTACCCATCGTGTAGTTTTATATTGCAGTTATCAGATGGTCAGTGAAGCAATTTTCAAAAGCATGTATAAGTTACTATACCAACTTACACGAGCAATATTTGAATTGATTTTTTCTGTATTTGTAATTTCAGTGTCAGGTCGAAAAAATCCAGTAGTCCAACAGAATGTCAAGTCAACTCAAACTACATAGGTCATTGTCAAGTCAGACAGAATTTTTGAAGGTTTTTCAAAATAAAAAAAAATGCTCGAGGTCAATCCGCGGGATTTTTTAATCTGCAATGCAATGTTTGGGTAGCTTCAAGGAGAGGCCGTATGAATTTTCAACGGGTCAAGTCCGTGGCTCTACGCCAAAACAAGCTACCTCAAGATTGCTCTGATCGAGATCAGTTGCAAACGAAAACAACCCGACCGCTTTGCTACCTGATACTTGAACGTTCCACGGATCTAATTCGTAGGTCACTACCTGACCAGGTCTCAACGGATCAAATGGGTTACATCTTGTAGTCATGCCGCAGGTTCACATTAGACACGTCTTGATTCAGTCCAATGCTGAATCACAACGCGTAAACTACAGAAACAGCAGGTTCACCAGTCCGCCGATCCGTCAAGAACGTTCACTTGACAGTGGTGGATTCTTGGCGACGACGACGGTGAAAAACACCGTGCTTGTTCCGTTTGTACGCGCGCGAAAATGCCGTGCATCACGCATGCGAAACCATCTGCTGCGCGCCTATAAGTAGCCACTGCATCTCCAGCATTGTTCCATGCAACGGAGTAACAACACAGAGCATAGCTCTCAAGCTGATCCCGCAGCAACAAATCGCAAGCTAGCTAAAGATTTCTGCGAAGACGATGAACGGAGGAGGCAAAAGCGCGAGGAGCGTCGGAGCAGCGGCGCTGATGGTGCTGGTACTGCTAATCGCGGCGACACTCTGCGCGGCGCGGCCAGGGCCGAATCCCTGCACCAATGACCCAAACAATCCTGGCCAGAAGTGCTACGGCCCGAGCCAGCAAGAAGCAGCTGCGCAGTCATCTCCGGCGGTGTCCGTCAGCAAGGCGTCGTCAGGGTCTAACTCCTGCACCTACGACCCGAGTCATACGGGCAAGAAGTGCCTCTACCCTCCGCCCACAGCTCCATGATTTCGACGCCACGCCTTCGTGAGCAGCTGAACCGTTAATAACATCTTGATAGGTTGATATATACTAATAATCTAGCTAGGCAGGTCATTCATTGATTGCTATAAATAATTCACGTGTTCATAAATAATTGTCGTCTACACAGATGATAGACATGCAAATAGAATATTTCAATAACAAGTATTCCTTGTATCAGTAAATATCATTATCTAAAAAAATCAGTAAATATACTCAGGAGAGAAAACCAGTGGTTTACCTGAGCAGCAACTAACTGTATGCTGTATTGTAAGATTTCAGAAAATAAATAAAGCTTCAATTGTTTGTTTACAATTTGGTCCTATCTACAATTTCTTTCACCGGGTCTACAACTTTACATATGCGGTGCAATGGTTTTTCTTTTCCCTTGAGAATTATGGTGCGATGATACTGGAGAGTGGAGACCCGGCCCTCCTCTTTTATGCACATGTCAAAGCCATATGCCAAGAGCATGGTTCTCTCTTTTGACTTCCATAAAAAATTAAAAGTGCATAGTTCCATAAAAGAATAAAAAAACTCATAGAGGATGAAATGAAATTGGAGTCACTAGCAGTACGTATATATGACTTGCCAGCAGGCCCCATCTATATACGCCTCTCGGAGTACATGTCTAGGACTAATACGATGAGCATGAACTGGATCATCATCCCGTCAAATTTCTCAACTCATCTTTAATGGGATCGTTCTCAAACCAACCGTCCCACAACTCCTTCAAAAGAACAGGGCAGCTTCTAGCCACATTCTCAAAGGCATCGTCACTGCTCGCCACGGCCATCTCCAACGCGGGAGGAAATTGAAGGAACTCGGGTACAAGCCTCCTTGAGCAGGTGACAACGGTGCCGCACAGCCAGTGCCAACAATTCTGTCGCCGTGTCCACGTTTACATGCCTGATCAATTTCCCCGCACAGATTAGCTTGAGCCCCTGCAGGTCATACGTGTCGGCCGCTACCACCAGACCTTTAGCCATCCTCCTCGCGTCTTCTCCCTCCGTCATCATCTCCGGCGGCAGCGAATCCGTGTACAAGAATCGTAGCAAGGCCTTGAACACCTCGGCTTCCATGTTATCGATCCGTATGCAATGTCCCCCGGCAATTCTTATTATTCTTCCCTCTCCGGTGAAGAGCTGTGCCTCGAAGACCGGTGACCGGGCTGCATGCGAGAATGCACCGGTGTGCTCTGAACGTCTCGCCGCCGACGAGGAACGTGGCATCCGACCAGATGAACAGCGCAACGGGCCGGGCTGAGGACAAAGGTGTTTACAGGCTCGCGAGAGAGACTAGGCAACAGACTATGGTGACGCGAAGTGAAAACGTGCCTACATTTTACTAACTCCCTAATCGTAAAGATCACAAAACTAGCTCAAACATATTTATACCTTTGCACACTCAACAAAGGGCTCAACATATATACTTGTTTGCAGGTGACATAGAGACAGGAAACTATTTTCATTTTTTTTTAAAATATTACATATGCTTTCGCTTGTGAAGGTTGTGCATAAAATCTCTCCGCAAGCCTTCAAAAATAATGTGCAACTCCTTAGATCATGCAATAATTGCCAAGCAAATATGCTAAAAATGTACATGGTTGCGCTCACGCCCACATGCCTAAACTGAAGGGAAAGTTAAATATGGACAATTCATGTACATTTCAACACCCGGGCGCACATGCGTAGGATCTCTTCCCTACGTACCAACACCCTAAGCATGGGAAAGTTGTGGATAATTCTCACTACATATACTTAAACAATTATTTTCATTTATTTTAAGTTCCATTTATCAGAGATGTGCACACCGAACTCAACGCCATAAAATTTTGATTGAAAGTAGGTAGGTAGCTATACAAATATTTGTTCTATGGAGTAATGTTTGAATCGATCATGTTTCTGTATTTCTATCTCTGAACCTATAATTTCGGACTATATGAGCTGCATTCTACACTGTGGGCCACCATATATACCCTTAAATATGTAAAGGTGGGAGGAATCATATAGTCAAGCAGAATTTCAAGCCAGGAAACGACACAGGTCAAACCTTTTTAAAAAGTAAATCTAAAAGTTTTGAAGTCAGTTGCCTTGCTGGGGTCCACAATGTAACCTACTGTAGCTGGGAAGTTTCAAGGACATACCTATGAGTTTTCGACAGGTCAAATCCGTACCTACACCAGGCTACTAGCTCAAGTCAGAACTGATCGTATCCGCAAATGAAAACAATCCGAGCATTCGCCTCACCTTATGATGTTCGGCAGATATATATGATCCCTAGGTCTCTACCCATGACCACTTTTCTAGTTTCTAACGAGTTAGCCGTCAAACGAGTTATGCATACCAGCTTCATCATTTCCGCAGTTTCACGTATACTTGACATGCTTGAATTGAAACAGGTGACGCAATTTCACTAGTTCGATCCGTCAAGAACGTTCTCGGCACCAGCGGCGACGATGATGGTAAGAACTTCCTGCTTTGCTTGCTCGAGCGGTAAGCGCTCGTATGCCGTGCATCACTCATGCGAATCATCAGCTGCATGCCTATAAGTAGCAACCATACCCGCCATATTTGTCCCACACAACACAATACAACGGACTAACGTAGTAACAAACCATAGCTCCAGCTGATCGCGCCAACAAATCGCAATAAGCTACTAGCTAGCTACGAATTTCTCTGAAACTTCCTGAAGACGATGAAGACTGGAGGCAAAGGCCAAGGCGCCGGAACTGCGGCGGTGCTGGTGCTGCTTGTCGCGGCGGCGCAGTTCGCGGACGCTGCGATGGCGCGCCGGCTCGGAACGCAAACAACCCGGGCCGGAAGTGCCACAACAGCCCCGGCCAGCAAAAAGCGGTGGCACAGTCATCTCCGTCGGCGGCGTCCATCGACAAGGCGACGTCAGGGCATAACCCCTGCACCCACGACCCAAATGATCCTACGGGCAAGAAGTGCCACTACCCCCCGCTCACAGCTCCATGAGTTCGACGTCATGCCTTCGTGTGGAGCTGAGCTGTTTAGATGAAATTCACGCGTGCAATCGATCGCTAGGTATATAAACATAAATAGTATGCGTGTTCGTATTTGTTGTACATATAGATGACGGTTGTATAGATGATCAATAACTATACTCAGGACTTCAGGTGAAGGCAGGGATCCTACTGGATCAGTAGTAGTTAAGTAGAGCATTCTGTAATAATAAGATTTCAGATATTAAATAACGCTTTGGATGTGTGTTTATCATGTGGCCTTTTATATATCTGTTTTTCTTTTTCTGGGTGTTGTACATGTGTGGTGCAATGATGTTGGAGGCAGTCTTTCAAGCACTAGGCTAGAGATCTCATTTGGTTGGGTTTGGCAGCACCTCTTTTATATCTCTTCCACTCGTTTCCATCTCCGATAACTTATGTATACATACAAAAGCATGGAAATTAATGGTACTGGTATTCCATAGAGAAGAATTTACTTGTTTAGATCAAAGCCATCACTGCTCGCGACGACCATCTCCAACGCGGGAGGAAATCGAAGGAACTCGGGTACAAGCCTCCTTGAGCAGGTGACAACGGTGCCGCACAGCCAGTGCCAACAATTCTGCCGCCGTGTTCACGTTTACATCTCTGATCAATTTCCCCGCACAAAGCAGCTTGAGCCCCTGCACGTCGTAATTGTCGGCCACTGCCAACAAAGCTTTATAATTAGCCATCCTCCTAGCATCTTCTCGTTCCGTCATAATCTCTGGCGGCAGTGAATCCGTGTATACGAAATGCAGCAAGGCCTTGAACACCTCGGCCTCCACATTATAGATCCGTATGCAATGCTCCGCAGCAGCGAAAGTGCCGTCCTCTCTTGTGAAGAGCTTAGCCTTGAAGAACGGCGACCGGGCTGAGAGGATGCACCTGTGTGCTCTGAATGTCTCGTCTCCAACGAGGAACGTGGTGTCGGCGCCCTGTTGGGCCATGAGGAGGTCGCCGAGATGTCGTTGCAGGTCGGACAGAGGCGGCGCCATATCCTCCGTGCGGGAGGTTAAACCGGAGACGTCGCACTTGATCTTGAAGCAGTCGCCTATGAGGCTCTCCAGGAGGTCCCTCTTGATGAAATTTGCGATGCCGGATCCGTAGCCAACGATGGAATACCTTGTCAAGTCTATGCACTTGGAGTAGCCGGGCACTGGTTTTCCGGCCCGGTCCAGCAAGCTAAGCCTGTGCATCGCCCTGACAGGCTCGTCGACGCTGGCTCCGAGGACCACGAAGATCGATATGTAGCTGAAGTAGGAGGAGCAGGAGCCATTGGGGACTTGGGGTAGTAGCAGACGCGCAAGGAATAATCGCCGGCCGTGAATATGGGGGACTCCATCCACCTGCCTTTGGGAAGGTCCTTGGTGCGCGAGTAGCTATCGATGCAGTACACGGAGTGCCCGGTCACCTTCACGCCGACGATAGCCGAGGCGGAACCGAAAGTTGTCGACATGGCGGCGAGGGTTTCGACGAGAGTTGAACAGACTGGCGGCTGGGGATTGGGAAGCGGCACGACGGGTCGGGCAAGGGCGTTTACACTTCACAGATCTGTCGAGGGCTTTGCCGGCAATCTCAGACCAGACTTATGTTTGCCGGGCCGTAATCGGATTCGGGCCATTTAAATTGGTTTGATATATGTTTTATATTTATTTTCCATAGTCGAGTAAATTTCACAAAACTGTATGTTCTTTAACAAAACTATTATAAATACTGGCATTTTACCCGTGCATTGCTACAGGTAAGATAAAAACTTAACAATGATTTTACTGTGTTATGACATTGCACAGTAAGAAATCAGAAGTGCAAAAGAAATTGCATGACTTTGTCAAGTTATAACAAAAAAAGATTTTCTTCCTCATATTTTCCATGACAAACGATGTACCAGCAGGGCTGAACGCAAAACACCATTTTATATGTACACCAAAATGTAAAGGAAAGTACAATTTAACTATGATAATCCACCTGAAAGGGAGAAAATCAGCATGTTGTAAGATGGGTCAAAGTACGGTTGCATGATTTGGCCTATGACAACTGAAATTATTTGGCATTTCAAACATCAATGCAGACATATTATGAATTAAGTTGTAATTAGTCAAGGACTAAAAGAATATGATGTTAGGTTATAATCAAGGATGTCAACTTAAGTTCAACAAACCCATTATCTTTTCAGTTGTATAAAGTTGAATAAATCGAGCACTCAGGAGAAGATACGAAATTTGGTATGCTTACCTTTTTTCTTAAGTGAATTCTTCACTCTTTCATATCAGCTTAGCATTTTGAGTGTAACTGGTCAGTACATAGTAGCATGTTTTTAACATGGTATCGAGTCAAGAGTTTTGAGTTCAAGTCCTGACAACCGCATTTTTTATTTAGTATTGAACTATAAGTGAATTGTTAAGTATTCTCCATCAACTTAGGTTTTTGAATATAACTGGTCGATGCATAGTAGATTAACACTATTAAAAAAATAACACATAACCCCACTTGTTACAACGTAAATACGTACTCAACCGAAAATGGACAAGACCATGACGTATTAGGGCAAGTCCGAGTCATCCTTCAATGAGTCATTGCCTAATCTTATCTTTGAGTGACCCAAACAAATGTATGCAACCCTAAGTCGTTCTTGTCCTCAAATCGCATTTGCTAAATCATGGTCAAATATTTCAAGGAATTTTTTTTAGAGCTCACGCCACCACTATCTCACCACACTTCTTCATACCATGCCGCCACTCCCGCTCCCCCCCCCCCTCCCTCCCTCTCTTAATTTTGTGTCCAGTTCTGCCACTGGCAAGGGGAACTTATGAAACTATTGATCCTCAACCTACAATGACCTTGTTTCTTTTGTCGTGTTCAGAAGACAAACCATGTTATTTTGGCAATGTATGGTTGAATCTGTGGTGATGGGAGGCAGCCGCATGAGAGTTGCATGATGACAAAGACAAGGAGCTATCATGGGTGGCAGGAGGTAGCATCCTTGGGGAAGCTTAAACTGATAGAGAATGTGGGTCCTACCTTGCAGCACTTTCATTGGGAAGTTTTAGCGTGTCTTGTTTTTTTTTTACTGATTTTTGTGTGTGTGGGGGGGGGGATAGAGAGGCTCCTATTTTTGCCCTAGTTTGATTTAATTAAAATCATATGAATAATTTTCGCAAAAAAATCATATGGATAAAAGAATTATCGGCCCAACCCACGTTTGTTGTGTGGCCCTGAGAAATTCGTTGGACGGGCCTTTTAATGGATATGAACGGGCTGCCTCCTCAATTGCTTGCCCATCTGATCATCCCCTTCCCCAAGATTTCCCCAATTTGCAATCGCTCGCAGCGCACGCGGAGCGGACAGGGCCAGCCCAGCGCCGCGGCCTGCATAAAGCCTCGTTCCTCGTCTTCCTCGTCGCACCATCCCATCCCTCCCCATTCCTTGCTCTCGGAGCTCTCTTCCGCACGCACCCTAAGCACCGCCTCTTCTGAGTGCGCTGTTTGTCTCGGTTCTGGAGAGCAGAGAGGACCTTCCGCGTAGCAAAAGAAGGTGCTCGAGGGATTGTGCGGTCCCCGTCTCGTCGGCATGGGCGGCCCGGGGGAGAAGCGGAAGCGGGAGGCGGAGGAGGTCGGCGAGGGCGAGAAGTTAAAGCCCGGAGCGACACCTTCGACGGCCGGTACAAGCGGCGGGGGCGACGACGACTCCGCATCCGCGACCGAGTCCCTGCCTGCGCTCACCCGAGGTTTTTTTCCTGTTCTTGATTTCTTGTCTTTCGTCTTGATGTTCTTGCGCGTGTTCCTTCTCCTCCTCTCTTGATGTTCTTGCGGTGTTAATTAGTTCGATTTCCTTGATTGCTTCAGAGGAGAACCGGCATCCACCACAGCCAGCAGCCACAGGGACGAGCGCCGGGCAGGTGGGGGTGGGGCATGACGCCGCAAAGGTGGGGGCGCAAAGGAGAGGACGCCGCGCAGGCGCAGCCCGCAGGACTCGCGGAGGTGGGTTGCCAGGAAAAGCAACAGCGAGATGATTTCTTGGTGTGCTTCTGTGTTTGGCTGCAAATTCAGAGTTTTGCACCATGGTCTTTCTTGCAGGTGCTAGAAGGGGTAGCAGGGGCCGCGGGAAAACGCCGCCACCGCCGGTAGATCCAGTGCGGATCCAAGCTGAAGAACTTGAGCTAGCGAATGAGGTGATAAATGCCAGCGTCGGCGGGCATCGGCCAAGAAACTTCGTCTCCAATCTATCCCTCGGCTCCCTTCCACCCCACCCGGACCAGGCGCAGGCGGCCAGCCAGCACGGCGGCCAACCCAGAGCGATCACCGAGCCCCAACCACTCGGCAGCTGCCCACATTGCCATATCGGGAGAGGGACTGTGGCGCTGCATCATCTGTGCCGCTGCCCGCAGTGCCCTGACAGCCCCGTGCACAACCAGTGCCCGTTCTGTGCGTTGGCCGCAGTGCCGGAGGTCAAGAACTGGCCGGCGGGCAGGTGCCCCTGTTGCGGCACAAATCAAGGGATCGCGTCGACGGACAATGACCATATCTGCCGCTGCTACATCTGCCGACAAGTCCCCGATGCGGTGTGTCCGCATTGTGCCCTCGCCGCCGTGCCCCAGCCCCGGAAACGGGCCAACGGCTTGTGCCCCTGCTGCTGGATGAATGCGGGTACTGTAGCGACACATCACCTTTGCCTGTGCGTGGAGTGCCAGGCAATCCCTGGGGTGAACTGCCCGTTCTGCGACTTGGACGCCGGGCAAGGAGGCGTCTAAGCCTGCTCGTCAGCTAAGGTCTTTGAATTTCTGTGAGGATGATTGTTCAGTTACAGTAGCCATTACGTTTTGTGCAGTAGCATTTGCGCGGAGAGAAAAACCAGGTTTTGTGGAGTGCTTGATGACTCATTTCTGAACAGGATTTAGGCATTTAGCTTGCAGGGGTTAAAGATGGTGTCGGTACGTATGTTCAGTAGATTGTGGATAATGCAGTTAATTCTGAAGTATACTATATGATTCTGTGGAACTAATTGT